>CM077563.1:46605322-52357504 GCA_039657345.1 Stephania japonica | reverse complement strand
CCCTAAACCCTAAACCCTAAACCCTAAACCCTAAACCCTAAACCCTAAACCCTAAACCCTAAACCCTAAACCCTAAACCCTAAACCCTAAACCCTAAACCCTAAACCCTAAACCCTAAACCCTAAACCCTAAACCCTAAACCCTAAACCCTAAACCCTAAACCCTAAACCCTAAACCCTAAACCCTAAACCCTAAACCCTAAACCCTAAACCCTAAACCCTAAACCCTAAACCCTAAACCCTAAACCCTAAACCCTAAACCCTAAACCCTAAACCCTAAACCCTAAACCCTAAACCCTAAACCCTAAACCCTAAACCCTAAACCCTAAACCCTAAACCCTAAACCCTAAACCCTAAACCCTAAACCCTAAACCCTAAACCCTAAACCCTAAACCCTAAACCCTAAACCCTAAACCCTAAACCCTAAACCCTAAACCCTAAACCCTAAACCCTAAACCCTAAACCCTAAACCCTAAACCCTAAACCCTAAACCCTAAACCCTAAACCCTAAACCCTAAACCCTAAACCCCCTAAACCCTAAACCCTAAACCCTAAACCCTAAACCCTAAACCCTAAACCCTAAACCCTAAACCCTAAACCCTAAACCCTAAACCCTAAACCCTAAACCCTAAACCCCCTAAACCCTAAACCCTAAACCCTAAACCCTAAACCCTAAACCCTAAACCCTAAACCCTAAACCCTAAACCCTAAAACCCTAAACCCTAAACCCTAAACCCTAAACCCTAAACCCTAAACCCTAAACCCTAAACCCTAAACCCTAAACCCTAAACCCTAAACCCTAAACCCTAAACCCTAAACCCTAAAACCCTAAACCCTAAACCCTAAACCCTAAACCCTAAACCCTAAACCCTAAACCCTAAACCCTAAACCCTAAACCCTAAACCCTAAACCCTAAACCCTAAACCCCTAAAACCCTAAACCCTAAACCCTAAACCCTAAACCCTAAACCCTAAACCCTAAACCCTAAACCCTAAACCCTAAACCCTAAACCCTAAACCCTAAACCCTAAACCCTAAACCCTAAACCCTAAACCCTAAACCCTAAACCCTAAACCCTAAACCCTAAACCCTAAACCCTAAACCCTAAACCCTAAACCCTAAACCCTAAACCCTAAACCCTAAACCCTAAACCCTAAACCCTAAACCCTAAACCCTAAACCCTAAACCCTAAACCCTAAACCCTAAACCCTAAACCCTAAACCCTAAACCCTAAACCCTAAACCCTAAACCCTAAACCCTAAACCCTAAACCCTAAACCCTAAACCCTAAACCCTAAACCCTAAACCCTAAACCCTAAACCCTAAACCCTAAACCCTAAACCCTAAACCCTAAACCCTAAACCCTAAACCCTAAACCCTAAACCCTAAACCCTAAACCCTAAACCCTAAACCCTAAACCCTAAACCCTAAACCCTAAACCCTAAACCCTAAACCCTAAACCCTAAACCCTAAACCCTAAACCCTAAACCCTAAACCCCCTAAAACCCTAAACCCTAAACCCTAAACCCTAAACCCTAAACCCTAAACCCTAAACCCTAAACCCTAAACCCTAAACCCTAAACCCTAAACCCTAAACCCTAAACCCTAAACCCTAAAACCCTAAACCCTAAACCCTAAACCCTAAACCCTAAACCCTAAACCCTAAACCCTAAACCCTAAACCCTAAACCCTAAACCCTAAACCCTAAACCCTAAACCCTAAACCCTAAACCCTAAACCCTAAACCCTAAACCCTAAAACCCTAAACCCTAAACCCTAAACCCTAAACCCTAAACCCTAAACCCTAAAAACCTAAACCCTAAACCCCCTAAACCCTAAACCCTAAACCCTAAACCCTAAAAACCCTAAACCCTAAACCCTAAACCCTAAACCCTAAACCCCCTAAACCCTAAACCCTAAACCCTAAACCCTAAACCCTAAACCCTAAACCCTAAACCCTAAACCCTAAACCCTAAACCCCCTAAACCCTAAACCCTAAACCCTAAACCCTAAAACCCTGAAACCCTAAACCCTAAACCCCAAAACCCTGAAACCCTGAACCCCTGAACCCTGAACCCTGAACCCCTGAACCCCTGAACCCCTGAACCCTGAACCCCCTGAACCCCTGAACCCTGAACCCCGAACCCCTGAACCCCCTGAACCCTGAACCCTGAACCCTGAACCCTCAACCCCCAAACCCCCCTCAAACCCCCCAAAACCCCCAACCCCCAAACCCCCAAACCCCAAACCCCAACAAAAGGTCATTTCGTGGTTTGACCGAGGTCAGGACGCAATTTGACCCAAGGTCAGGACGCGATTTGACCGCGATTTCACTGGTTTTCTTCAATTTTTTCACTTTTTTTTTTACATATTTCTACATATTTTCCACGGTATACAGCACCATTACATTATGTGATTCACTGCTGCTATTACACCCTGTACATCGCTACGCTATACGTACACCATTGTTGATGAAAGCAACCAGACAACCCGGTAGAACAAAATTCTTTCTCTGCAACATTTCTACTATTGATGTCCCCTACCTCTTCTTCCACCCCAACTTGTTCTCGATTGAAATTGCGCATCAAACTCCAACAAATCACCCTTTAAATCATTTACAATGAAGATATCATCATTAACAATATTCATAGTTTAACCCCACGTATAACAAAAACTAGGATCTACATTTTTCGATTTCAAAAGTAGTTTACCTGAACGTATTCGTGTGATTTCTTGCCGCAACCACCTATTCTACAAACAAAAGGGCAGACCTCATGCTGACTGAGGTTCGATTTCTGCAAGCACAACATAGCAAAAATCTATTATAAATCCAGCTCCAATGCTCTCGATTTAGCTTTTTGAACAAAAATAAAATAAATTTATAAAAGCCAAGTACTTTAATTCCCTTCATTAATTTTATTTCAATAGTTAGAGAGAGCTCTATGAAATGCACACAAAAATATATAGCAAAATATGAGTACAATGGTAATGTGCGCAATCATTCTTCTCTTGAGTATTTTTAATTAGAGATGTAAAGATGCTTGAAATCTAACATAAACAATATATATATATATATATATATATATCTTACTTTATTATATTCTTTTCATGCACTAAGGGTAACCGTGCCTTTTATAATCTCAAAGTCTATTACTTGTTCCTTCATCTAATAAATGAGTTTTTTTTCTAACATACAGAAAATGTTGCCAAGGGTAAGAAATACTACTTTTTTTATGTTGAGAAGAAATATTATGTTTAAAAAACAGTAAGAAATAGCAATAATTAACAGGTAACTTTAAATATTTAACAAATAAAAAAGAAACAACTGTGCACCATATACATACCTAATTAAAATTTAAAAAACTTGCATAAAAGGCAACTTAAAAGAGATCCTAAGCAAAATGCACTTGTCCCGACATACCAAACAGGCTAAAGCAAGAAGCTTGTTGTATCACTTTAAAATTATTTCACATCCTTTGCAATAGAAAAGCCTATGATATGAGTTTAATTAGCTTAAGCACTCAAAATAGCATCGAATTAATTTTTCCACAACATAGCAAAACAAAAAATAAAATATGCACGTCATAAATACATGAAAGAAATGAGAAAAGCAATCATAACCTAAGTAATTATGCATGCACATAGATCATAGCAAAATGATCAAAAACCAATAAAAATGCATTATCATTTCTGTGTTGTAGTTGATGATTCAAGAATGAAGTGGGGTTCCAACTTTTTTTTGTGAGTGATAGATCATTTGGTTCCATTTTTCTTGCACAGTTTAATCTCATTATTTAAATTCAGGATATATTCTCACGTGGCTAACAATAATGAGTGCGGAGGAGACTAAACAAGATTGCGGTGCTTGGAGAACTATTCGATATCTGAGGCATTGAAATCGCAAATAGAAACCCTATATTTCAATAGAAGTCTAATGCAGACAAAATGGAAACAAACAAAGTAAAAGAGTAGAGTTGTGTATAGAGAGTACTCCAGTTGTGTTATAAAAAAAAATAAAAAAATAAAAATAAAAATAATATATATATATATAGTAGTGTTACTACCAAATCAACATATGCAAATGATATTCAGATAAGTGATCAAAAGGGTGCCATAAATGTTAGTAATGGGCTCAATGAAGCAAATTAAGAGAGGGATTCTGAGATTTTTACGTAGAAGATAGCATTTTTCAAAACCTTCCAACGTTTAGCATTACCATTCAACAAAAAAGAATCACTTCAACCTCTTCAAATAGATTTTCCCCAACTACAACAAGGACAAATACCGATCTATAGATCTAACAGTAAAAAAACACAAGATAGCTAAGATTAGAGATAGGTACCAACCAAACAGATCTCGAAAACTTTCCATGAAAAGCAAAGAAATTGTTACTCACAGAACAAAAATAAAAATAAAAATTAAATTAAAATAACAAACACAAGCTTACCTTCAAGTTCGAGCAGATCGGCAGAGAGCCGAGACAAGGGAGGGTAGATCTGAGACAAAAGGGAGAAGTGAACAGTCGGAGAGAAATCTAAGAGATGGGAAAGGAGATTCGAGAGACTTCAGGTGAGGGAGCGCGAGAGGAGAGGGATCCGAGAGGAGTGTGCGACTGTGCGACTGTGCGAGAGGAGACGCTGTGCGACTGTGCGAGAGGAGACGACTGTGCGACGGTGCGAGTGTGCGACTGTGCGAGAGGAGAGGAGTGTGCGACTGTGCGCTGTGCGAGAGGAGAGGAGTGTGCGACCGCGCGACCGTGTGACCGTGCGAGAGGAGTGGGTCGGACTGGTCTGCCTGTGCGAGAGGAGGGTGTGCGACTCTGCGAAAGGCGGGGTCTAGGGTTTTGTTACCTTGTGTGTGTATTTATATCAAATGCGAAATTGCTAAAATACCCCTGTAAAGGGTACTTGTTTTGAAAACAAGATTTTTTGGTCCGGACCAATATTGCTTCTAGCCCTAGTTAGATTAACCTAGATTAATTGGAAGGGACCAAAATGTATTGGTCTAATATGCAATCTGAGAGGAGCCACATTTTATATAAATAAACTTGGTAGACCTCATGCAACTAGATCTTTTCACATCTAGTGAGGTTCAAATTATTCCTCTTGAGATCTGATCATTTTTCATGTCTTATATGCATTCTCAACCTGTCAATGTTGGTCCTAAACCTTTTCGATTCTTCAACTGTTGGGTAGATTAACAAGAATTTGAACAAACTGTTAAAATAATAATTGGGCCACAGATCATTTATTATAGGTATTATATAAAAAAAAGTGATTAATGATGTCAGTAACTAAATAGAATGAGGTTAGGATTGAAAATGAAACATTCAATGCTTCCTTGATTTCTTAATATAACATGTATTGTAGAACAAAAAAGCTGTTCAAAATGTGACAAATATTGTAGAGCGGAGTAGTTGTAATCTTTAATTAATGGATCTACTTTGATTCATCAATCATAAAAATAAACACATACCTCCTTCCATTGCCATCCAAATTAAGAATGTGTTTTCCCCTCTGCCTTATCTCATAAGTTGGATGCCTTGATGAATCAACCTAACCCCTAAACACACCCTATACCTTAAACCCTAAACCCTAATTAGAATTAATATTTAATATCACTTTAAAAGAAAAAAAAAACTTCTTATGTTTGTCGTCGTGGTTTTGCCATATATTCTTTGTCTTCCTTAGGCAATGAATTAAGGCACCCAGTTCGAGTTTTCCTCCCCATGTTGCGGTTGATTCCACTTCTCCACAGCACTTGTCAAAGATCTCATAAAGTGACTCAAATTTCAAGCTTGTTCTTCCAAAGTCTTTGTAACGACCTTAAAATTTAACAAGTGTCAAAATAGGTGATACGTTCGTGATCCAATTCTCGGAAGCCGAGGTATGTTAGCTTTGTATTGGTGTTGTGTTGTTGTTGTTTGCCAAAAAAAAAAAAAAAAAAAGAGGTCCTCTTTGTTTCTTTGGAATTTCCAAAGAAACAATAGAAGGAAGATGAAGAGCGGGTGGACCGGGTTTGACCAGGTCAAACCCGGTCAAGCCGGTCTTGACTCGACCCAGCCGGGTCGGGTCAGACCCGACCCGCGACCCACATATTATTTTATTAATAAAAAAATATATATATTTATTTCAATTAAATATATTAAAATTGATTTTAATTGAAATAAATTCAAGAAAAATAGGAAAAATTCAGGAAAAATTCTAGAAAATTCTAGAAAATTATATTTTCATCAAATAAAGAGAAATTTGGGAATTTCTAAGAAAAGTGAAATATTCAAATTTTTACGGGACGTTTTGTCGGGGTTTTTCGCCTTGGAAAACGTGAGATTTGGCAAAAATAGCTAGAAATTTGGAAAAATCATAGAAAATTGAGGAAATTGATATAAATTGCGTTATCAGGATTATTGTGCACACGGGGACCGTAAGGGCGTGTCGGAGTCTGTGTTAGCGCGAATTAGCTTGGATCGAGGTAAGTAAACCAAATGAGGAACACTACGCTTATTTCTTGAGCTTTGAATTATTTATTGATATTTGTTTCAATACCTTCTTGTTATTCCATTCCTTTTGAGTTGTCCTAAGGCAAGTGTGTCAAGCGTGATCCTTACGAGATTCGGACTCGCGGTGTATTATACCGGGGTTTACTACTGGGGATACGTGATTGGTTGTAATGACATATACGGGGTGAGAGTTCTCCACCATATAGTTGGGGACTCGCACTCGCGTGGGGTCTTAGAGGAGATTCTGTCTCGACTCCTAGCCTTAGAGGAGATTCTGTCCTCGGCATAACGACTTTAATTGGTCGGGACCACTTGGCCTTTCCCTTGTATTTCGGGACACTCCATTTCGATTGTTCATTTATTTATTCACAGTTTTTATATATTCATGCGCTACTTGTCCTTTTCTTTCTATCTGCATGAATTGACTGTTCATTTATTTAATTCGAAATACTGTATTTGTTGTTGTTCCTGCTTGGCGTTACTTACCTGGGCTCGTCATTCTTGTGTCTGACCGAGTGCAGATCCGCAGTCTAGCAAAGGAAAGGCCGTGCAGTTAGGTGATATACTTTGAGCGGTCCTCCTCTGCTGGTATAGGTGACATTTTTTTGTATTAGCTACTTATATTGTTTTTGTACATGGGGTAATGGGTTGAGAGATCTTTTTGGATATTATGACTTAGATGATTCTCTCCTTGCTTTACATGATATATATGATATACGGGGTTCCCACACCCTAGGTTTTTGCCCTAACTTAGAGATTTTGAAGTTGATTTATTAGTTGAGATTAATTGCTTCCGCTTATTACTTTGATAACTCGCTAATTAATTGACTTCACTTTCAAATGATTAACAAATGATCGAATGGTAAGGATAGGCTCACGGCCCCGCGCGACTCGTCGGGATAATTTGGGGCCGTCACTTTTCAATACGGAACTACCCTTGAAGGAGTTGTGTTGTGACCTTGATTTGGTGTTTTCAATTCAACTTGGATCATCTATGTTTAGTTTAAATTTAGTTTCAATTTAGTTTCAAAGCATTTAATTTAAGCTCACCCAAAATGCTCAATTTTGTAAGTACTCGTGAAAATATACATTGACCATGATTTTTATTTGGATGGTTTGATTATGGGGTTATTTGTTTAGGCAAAGTAGTTTATTAGAAGACCCAAGAATGGACAGAGAAGTTGTTGGTAGATTAGATGATAACGGTTGCCATGTAGACTCGTCATGTTTACTTGTGTTAGTTTAGATTCATCACAGTCTGGTAGTAACATGTAAATGCAACCAATCAAATGGGTTACTTTCTTAACAAAAAGCAACGTGTAAAACTAAAAGCTAGGAAAACTCTTAGAATAGTAATTCGAAGGTCCACAAAAAAGCAATACTCTTTTTTTAAAATTAAGAAAAGATAAGAGTTGTTCTTACCAAAGTAATCCTCCACAATGCAATCTTTAATTATAAGAGTTGTTCTTGAACCAGGCCAAAGAGAGATCACACAAATGTTGTTATCCTCAGAGAGCTAACCCCATTTCACTTGCAGAGAAACACCTAACCAGGTCAAGGAAGGAGTTTTTTTAGCTGTATTAGGAGATAATCTGGGCCAGCTAGATTGACGAGGACTCAAGGATCGACTACTACTTCTCCGGCTAAGGAAAAACAAGCATTGACTAAATAGAAGGCCCTTCAGAAAATAAAAATAAAAATAGAAGCTTCAATCTTATCGTTAGCTTATAGCGCTATCTACACTTAACACAAGGGATGTAATAGAAGTCTCAAGAATAACAAAACATTATTACTTAATAAACTTGTCGTATACGCATTGACATTTTAGTATTGATGTAGAGAATAATATTCACCTATTCATTTACATCATCTACAAGAGTACGTCGAAACACGAAGAAAAAAAAGTTCCAGAATCATGCTCCTTATAAAGAGGACTTCGAACAACACAAGCGGAAAGGTTGTAGGAAGCAGTATGACGACTCTGGTGGATCAAGTATTCTTCTCTAAAACTGACAGAGCCGGAGTTAAATAGTTATTTGCTTTGTCCGGCAAATGAGCCACCTGCGTTAACAACTTGTATGTTAGCTCCAAAATTTTTACCAAATAGACACCACGGGAAAAAATAAATAAATAAAAATAAAATTAACTTAAATGCATATATGCCTCACCAGCTCGTAGAGCTCCTCCCCTTGTTTTGCCATGTATTCATAGCATACCTAAGAAAAGTCAAAGTTGTCATTTTAACAGTCTAATCAACAAGTCAAGTAAAACAATTGAAAGTACATTGCCAATCCTACCAAAAAAAAGGTACATTGCCAAAACACCAAAACTTAGACAATTCCGTTGAAGTGTGTGACTATAAAATTCTAGGAAGCACATAAGGCCAACATGGGACTTATTAGTAAATCTTTCACACACGCATACACAGACCTCTTTGCAAGATGTTTAGGTTTTTATCCAGAGCGAGAATAGGAGAGCTTTGCAATAGATCAAGGTTTTCAGCCACTCCTCTGCTTTCCAACTTTTAACTAGTGAAATGATGCTACCTGACTTATTGAACGTCTTACAGTTGGATGTCTATTTTGATAGCTAACTTTGTTGGTGTCAACATACCTAGGTGTCTCATTTTTTGAGTATTATGCTTTGCAATAGTTTATCTTAAAAAAGAGAAAAAGGCAAATACTCACATCAAAGCTCTTATTCCTAGCAATTGAATCGTGCGGTGCCTTTCACACATATGTCGGCCTACGTCGGCGTAGCGCGATATCCTACATTACGTGATCAATGAAGAATCGAGTGAGACAATCCTACAGATTTCTCAAAGAGAAGTATCATAACGAACCCCGAAGCAAGGGGGAACCCCCTCAAATTTTAACTTAACTTGTGTGGCGGCCCCAATTTCCACATTGGTTCAGCGGAGGGGGCCCAATTATCCATCATTGATCAACTTCTCAATCATGTATCCTCAAGTGGGAGGCCTAGGGATTATGAAGTGTAACGACCCTCAATAAATATTTTAACTTGACTTGTGTCACACTTATTAGGACCGTGAAGTTCACCAAGTAATTACGGAAATAAAAGTATCTACGTGATACTAGAAAGATCATCGCATGCATATTTCGAACCTCGGGAGTCGACAGAGGTAATTTTATGATTCTTTGATGTGTGTAATAGTATTTTACTTTAATGTGTGTCGCGGGCCATTCGCACTCCTCGTTCTACGAATTAAATTCAATTGTCAATACTCCCGTCCGATGTGAGTGAGGTCTCGCTCATTTCTTCATTTTCCAATTTTTCACATTCCGAGTGAACTATTAGCGCGCTAATGAGATGAATAGGTATTTTCCGCGCGGGCGCTAATCGCGCTGTCTGAGAAAATACAATAAAAAACTTAAATAAAGGAATTATTTAATAATTTAAATATTTATTTGTAAGGGATAGACGAAAATATGTATGTCACAAGTCGGGGAAAATTGTTGAAAAATACGGGCGTTGGTTAAATACACAACAAATAGACAAATATGTAGAATTGTTAAAGTGACACAATTCAAAAATAGAACACCCTTGGATTAGCCTCGAGATGCATGTGTACGTGAAGATGAAGGGCCATGCATGTGACAACACCCCACCTAACTTACTATTCACCCATCATTAGTGTAAAGACAAAAAAAATAATAAAAAAAAATCATCAATATAACCCACGTTCATCTCTTTCATTCTCACCTTATCACCGTCTCTACACTCTCATCGCCATCCTCCTCCCCCTCCTCTCTGGTGCTTCACTGTCGACCACCAGCCCCGAACAGTCGGAGCTTACTGGAGGTATGTTCCCTCTCCTCTCCCTCTCTCGGCTGTCCTTTTCTCTCTCTCGAACTCTCTCTCTCACTCTCGATTTTCTCTTCCTCTCACCTCGGGTTCTCTCTTCTTCTCGCTCTCTCACGCCACCACCTCTCTTACCAGAAATGATGGTGGTCGAGGCCACCTCTCTCACTGGAAATCTCTCCATCTCACTCCCTCACTCGGCAGTCTCTCTCTTCCTTTTCTCGGTCTCACTATGAAAGAGTTTTGGCATTGTGGTGGCTGCGGCCTGGTACGTCCGACACAAGGGTTGGACGGTGCTGACCGGAGGCCACCCTCCAGCGACATTGCTGGCAGGGGGAGACCTTGTGTGTGACTTTTTTTTTGTGGTGTGTGGCATTGGACAGTCTGTGTGTGTACACCCCACAGATGGGGTGTGCGTGGTGTATTGAACAAGGTGTGTATGTCCATGCATGTGTGTGCATGTGTATGCATGGGTGTGTACATGTATATGCATGTACACCCCACGATTTGGGGTGTGTGCACCCCACGGTTGGAGTGCGTGATGGTGTTGTGCACCCCACTACTGGGTGTGGGGTGTACCATGTGTGAGTAGGTGAATGGATATGGGTGTACTTAATTGTGTGGTTGTCACATTATGTGTAGGTGTGTAAATAAAATGAAATAAAAATAAAGGAGAAGTATGGACACTTTATGAACAAAATAAAGTGATGTAAATGGGTTTGTGTTAGGGTCCAATAAGAGCCCAACATAACCAATATAAAATAGGCTTACATATTTGAGTTCAACTAGAGTCTAACAAATGATGCAAACTCGTACAAATCAACTTGAGATTTAATGCTAAACCTTACACTAATATTCAAGATTTAAACCATTATCAGGTAATAGGGAAATCACGGGAGACGCGTTAGGATCTCGGAGTTGTCACACGGGTCGCGATAGTTCAGGTAAGTACACTTGCCCCAAAGCTAGTGTACGAAAGTAATCCAGTAAGAACATTGCATGTAATTCATTTTCGATCATTGATATTTGTTGATTGTCGTTGCTAATGTTCCTATCTTGTTGTTTCCTTGGTATGTGTGTTCTCGACGTGAGTGGGTCAATGTGATACTTGAGGCCTGTGTCCCTTTTGTATCAAGCTGTGCTAGTACCGTAACATTGCCCGGGAAGAGCCAGCGTCCTCTTTCCGTACGCTCAGAGGCATGTGTCCCTCTGATGCTACGCGAGTGTTGCGACATTGCCCAGAAAGAGCCAGCGTCCTCTTTCCGTATGCTGTGATGTGACTACTCACTGCCTCGCTTGTTTTCTTAGAACACATATGTTTTCGATTGATATCTGATAGTATGTTTATCACGCACCTTTATCTTGTTATATTGCCTGTCTTTAAATTTCCGCATGATATTTAGATTGCTTCATTTGATGTTCATGAATTACTGCTATTTTCTTCTGGCATTACTTTCAATTTTCTCTCAGTTGCTCATCGTCTAGTTTGTGACGGTGGGTGCAGATTCGCTAGAGTATTTGAAGGGTAAAGAAACTCTGTTAGAAGGTTTTGTGAAGACCTGCTGCTGGATTAGAGCACCTTAGCCTAGGTTATGGTGGATTACTTAACGTAAGTTGATTTATATATATATATACAATTCGTTTGGTTGATTTTGGGATCATAGGTGTAAAATATCATGTACAACTTTATTTGGTTTTCGTTTGACGTACATGAATATTCGGGGTTTCCATATTTATATAGGTTTTTCCTAATTTTCGTTTGATTGAGTTATTTCCCAATACTTGTTTAGTTTTTCGCTGCATATAATTGCAATAACTCTTTCATAAACTTTTAAATTGATTAATTGGAAGCTGACTAGGCTTGTCAGGCTCACTGAGAAACTGACTCAGGACCTGCACGGGTCTAGGCCGGGCAGACCCAAATGCATTAAGAATTTGGGGTCGTCACATGAAGGTTCTTTGAGTGGGAGATCACAAATTCGGGCCTTGGCACCCTCGTCGGTTGTCATGATAATATATGAAACATATATGTATAAAAAAAAATAAAAAATAAAAATCTGAAGACAATTTCAACTCTACCCGTGAAATCCTGTTTCCTTGATAAAAATAAGGGCACGCTGACCCCCAGGTTCTTCTTGAAAACCAATATGCCTATGTTAGTAGTTGCCTAGGGTAGAATAGAGGCTAATGTGTTGATTCAAAAGGAAACCACATTAATTTGCCAATCATAAGATAAAATTGGAAACTCTTTTTCATCCCTAAATTTGTGCTCGATACCTGATTTTCTGACAAGTTCCTCTCATACAAAAAAATAGACAACTCAAAATCTAAAGTTTGAGAGGTCAATCAGCAAGTAATCAAATCTTTTACAGTCACACAAGCTCAAGTGTTAACACAACGAAGAGGCAAGTAAATGAATACCCGTAGAGGACCTGGACGAATAATGGTGTAACCAAGACCAGAACGTCAAAGAGAATCCTCCCCTGCCTAGAAAAGCTTAAAACATTAGTTATGTTAGACCTCGTAAGTCGCGAACATAGAAAACTCAAAATAAAGTAAGCCAGGGAACTTAATAAAGTAAAAAAGAAGTAAGAATATTAGCAAATGATGCTAACAAAAATGAAGGAAATAGGACGAGAAGAGGACTAACCTTCTTGGCCTTAATAACCTGTTCTCGTCTACTAGGTTCAATCCCAAGTCCTGCACAAGAAACCAATACAAAATCCGTTTCTTGCCCAATCTGCAGATGTCAACAAATTTAATTCAGTTTTGAGAAACAAATTCAAGCTAATTCAACTCTCCATCCCATTCTATCAAATAATTCAACACTTTCACGCTAATAATTCAAAAAGATGACAAGAATGTGCAGTTGTTAATCAAATTTCATATTAAAAAAAAAATTAGAAATACAACTTAGAAGTTCAAAAATAGGAAGGAAGAAAAATAAATAGGAACATTGCATGCTGAGATTCAAATGAAACTCATAGCTGTATCTTGAATCATACAACAATGTCATTGAGATCGCAAGTCATGTTTGCAGGACCTTATAAACTTGTTTCATCTTCGACCAAGTTCTTAATAACCATGCATGTACCATTCTATACCATGTAGATGGCACTTCAAGTATTTAGAATTATGAATGGAACTCACAGAGCAATGCTTTAATATACTCCGATATCGGTTTGAAGCTTCTTAGATCCTGCTTAGATCCAAAGAAGTCCTTCAACAGTCTCTGCAAAGCATCGGTGGCAACACTCACAATCACTAACCTCAACAAAGAACAATTAAAATACAAAATACATACAGAATTGTCTATTGTACCAACTAATTTCTTTTCTTGATAAGAAACCAACAACTTGACTCCATCATTCAAACCTAAGACCACCCCCAAAAGTGCCTTTTTGCAAGTAAGTGATGCCTCAACCATCTCACTAGAGTTGTTTTGGCACTGTACCTACTAACTTATTACGTGATTACTAGATGTACAATACATTTAGCAACCTATACAGACAACTGTAAGGTACAAAAAGGACAAGTTTACACTGCAATGAATTCATACTTTCCAGTGTGAGTAATGCTTGAAAGAATATGGGTATGCATGTAACAAGTCTACAAACACAAAGAGAATGGCCATTCTTACTTCTTTATCTGACAACCTCCATCTCATGATCTTGCAGACTTTAGCTAACAACAAATGTTTACAAAGAAAATGTCAATAATCATTCTTGATAATCAATGTATCACTTTCAATTCGATGAGAATGACTCAGGCTGTGAAAACATAAGGGTAATGACATTGACCTGGAAATCATTATTGACGGTCAAGTCATCCCTCAGCTTTCAATTGTATGAGAACGACACAGGCTGTGAAAATGGAAGTTTTATGGCATTAATCAGCGAAATGGTGTAGCAAGGGAAATGGAGGAGCTCCAATAAATCAGGGTAGTAAATTATCTACTTTTCCTACTGCGAATTTTTTCTCCTATATGCATTATCACACATCATCATACAATAAGGAACGGTTTCACTTACTCATTTAATCATTTTCATATGATTTTTTCTTTAAGAATTAGCATCGCAAACTATATTCAGTGAGATTCATAGAGTTATTCAAAATATGAACTAACCTGTCTTCTTAGCTCAAAACGTATAGTTAAAGTATGTACAAGAAAAGGGTATATAGGTGGATCATCAGGATTCACAGGGCGGAATGATGAAAACGGTATCCTAACACGCCAAATGCACCAAAGAGAGGTTCAACAGCTAGAAGATATATTCTCATCAGTAATTGCAAAGAGCTCATATCTTGCAGATGCTCGAGATGAAGGAAGACTGCTCACTCTGCAAAAGCCCACTTTGGTGCTCATGCGAGCGAAATACAAGGGAGAGACGAACTCGTCTCTGGGTAGTGCGTGCGTCCCCCGAACCGACCGAACCAGCCCAGGACGGTCCAACCGCCTAGACTAAACCGGTCCAGGTAGGCCCCCCAATTAAAAAATAATTTTTAAAATTAAATAAAAATTAAATAATATATATTATATGGAAAATAGGAAAATAGTTGAAAAATATCAAAAAAATTGGAAAAAAAGTTCTAGAAAAATATAGAAAATTTAGAAAAAGTTAGAAAAGTAGTTTCGGGACTTTTCGGGTATTTTTGGAACCCCGACATAATCCGGGAGAGGTACCACAAATGAAAAGTTGAAATATGATATAATATCATAAAATTATATAATATATTTTCAAAAAGTATAAAAACACTATTAATATAATATATTTTCATAAAAACACTATTAATATAAAAACACTATTAATATATTTTCATAAAAACACTATTAATATAAAAACACTATTAATATATTTTCATAAAAACACTATTAATATAAAAACACTATTAATATACTATATTTTCATAAAATTATATAATATATTTTCAAAAAGTATAAAAACACTAAGTGGGGAGTACCGACGGGTTCGAGAAGTCGGAGTGCGTATTTCGGGTACGTAAAACCCAGCTGAACACCACTACTGCATTTACTTATTGTTATTCCTTTAAGCGGTAAATTATTGATATTCTACGAGTCCATTCTTACTGGGACAATGGAGTTTCCCGTCTATGTATCCGAGGGTTGTGTGGTCCCGTACTAGGTGTGTGGTCTAAGACACAGTCGTAGGATCGATGGTGTAGGCCACGACAGGGCTCCTGGTCCTTAGTGCACATCTAGGATTAGCTGGTTCACACCCATTTACATATCTCTGCGTTTATATTCATGCGATGAGCTTTGAGCAGGTCTCTACATTATTCCTTCTTTTCCGCATGTTTATTTAACACTATTCATTGATTTCATTTTACATTCTTAAATTGTGATGTACGGTCATTTTCCTTGGAATTTTACTTACTGGGCTCGTCATCTGCCTTTTGTGATGACTGAGGTCAATTTACCATTCACATACAAAATACAACAAATAATTATCATATATTTATTACCACAATTGCACATACAATTTTCATAAACGTCTTTTGGGCCAGTCAATGTTCATAAAATTACATGAACACAACCTTTAATATTTTAATTGGTTCATAACTAGTAATGCTCACATGTTCTCCCTAGGATAACTAGGTCCATAATCCCCATAAAAGCCTTCACATTTCTAAATTCTTCACTTCCACAAAAAAAGAAATTTGAGAAGCCTCGTGGAACAATTATTCTTCTATCAAATAATCTGTGGCTTCAAGGTTAAAAAACATAGATTTTTCAGCTTCTTGCAAGAGAACGGTATCTTTTTTTTTTCTTTTTTGAATAGAAGTGAACGGTATCTGTTTTGCTCTTTAATTAGGATCTTTTTTAGTTTCAATATTACATTAATTTATATTTCCAAGTGGATACGAACTACTTATTTTATTTTGAAAAATGTAAACATAATTTCAACATAGCACAATTGGCATAACTGTAATTTATGTTATTTACACTAATAAGATAATGTTGTTAAACATAAAAATCAAAGAACCTTTGCAATCCAATTCTCTATTAGTTGTAGCCAAAAGATGCACCTCAGTCTGCTTCCATCGTCTCCTGATCTTGAATTATTTTATCCTCATCAGTATTGTCTGGCTTCGTCGGAGGTAAGACTTCAACTACAGTCTTAACCAGTACTTGAACCTCTTCAGCTCCCATTCGGTTCTCACACTGTTCTATGATCTGCCACGGTGGAAAAGAGAGATTACAAGGTATTTAAAGGATCGGTTATAGTTTTAAAATGATATCAAGTACCAAGTCAATAAAAAAAAATAAAAAATATCCATGAACAATTCTCGAAATGTGGACAAACAGATCCAAGGACAACCTCAAGCATAAAAAAAAAAAAAAAATAAAAAATAAAACACTCAAGCATCATAAACAATTACCACAGTTAGTCTTCGAAAATGTATACAACACTTTATTTTATAACATAGATTTTTCAGCTCCCATTCGGTTCTCACACTGTTCTATGATCTGCCTCATGCATAGCCTAAGCAATGAAAATCATTTCCCAAGAGCGTAACAAAAAATAGAGTAATTAGGAATCTAGTAGCATAAGAGCAAGAATGTCAATGAAAATGTCACATTTTTCCAATAAGGAATAAGTTACTGATGAACTTGTGCATATCCTAGCTTCATTATCAATGAACCTCAGCTGAACCTTTCAAACTAAAGGTGCTCAGTTTTTTTTTTCAATAATTCGATTACAGGGTGCTTTATACAGTAGGTAGGATAGTTTGTGCATCCAAGTTGACAGAAAAAGGAACAATTTCTACAATAGATCTTCAACAAAGTAACTCACACTGAATTGTGAGTATACATTTTGAATCAGACACATTTGAAATACAAAACAAATCTAGAACACAAGACACAAGGCTCTTCCAATGTGGCCACACTATAATGTTATAAATCTATGCAATTCCTTAAGGAAAGGAACACATGCAGTACACCGATCCCAGTAAAAACAATAGAAGCTGATTTAAAGAACACTAATCCCTGTATCAGTTTTTTTGTTGACTATTAACTCCACTAATTCACTATCAAAAACTTCAACAAACATAGAGCTTAGAAAGAACATCTTGCAAAATCACAAAATAAACCAAATCAAGGATTAAGGCGTTAAGGCAATCCCTAGACAATTTCCCTGGCCTAGGCGAGGTGATGCTTAGGTGAATAAAATAATATTTATTTAGAGGTCCTAGATAAGTATTTATTTATTCATAAGTCCTTAAATAAGACAAATAGTCTATTAGTTAATGTGATCATTATTTAATATGTACTTCAAAAATACTAATAAGTCTTTAGGTATTATTTAATATGTACTTCAAAAATACTAATAAGTCTTTAGGTCCTTATGTAACATTTATTGTGTCAAGATTTTGTTTTCATATTCTTGTTGCCTAGGGTTTAGGGTAGACACATGCTCAATCACGATCAAGATAAGGAAGTAATGGCAGTACTACTCACAAGGCTCAAGTGTACACCAGATCAAAAATTATTCACATACACTTCACCCAATCCAACCCATAGGAATAAGGAAATATTTAGAATGGCATTCCTTGTTACATGTTGGACTCTATGGTTAGAAAGGAACAATAGGATTTTTTACAACAAAGCACGAGATTGGTTCCCGATTTAGGAGCAAGCAAGGAACTTAGCTTCATAATGAATCATGAATACCAAAATGGAGAAAAGGATTTACTTACGCCAATACTTTTAGGGATTGGGGTGTTTTGTGGATGTAATTAATGAGAGATGTTGGGACAATCCTAAGCTTTGGTTCATAGACCAAACTTTTTGAAATTTTGGTAGGACTCTTGGTCCTCCAAAACATACCCTCATATTCATGCATCTATAAAAATTATATTAACCATATCAATATGATAGTTTCTTTCTCATAAAAAAAGTATAAAGGATGAGGAGAAAAATATCTATTCAGTCATACCAAGTATGTTAAAATAGCCTACGAGAACAAGAATTTAATATCGAAGCCATGGTCAGATAGAAGTCACCGGATCAATTTCAACTTCTGAAGACGGTCTGATATTGATGATGTTCAACTTCTCTGCCTTGGCAAGGTCAAACTTTTCACATTTACACAAGAACTCATTTACGCTTTCCCGTGTTTGATTGCAAGCAGAACTTTGGAGCAAATAGTCATATACCTAAGACACATGATTAATCCAACAAGAATATGAAAAACACAAGCATAAGAGTCAAATTGATTGGAAAAAAAAAAGTTGCAAAGAATACAAAAGGAGTCCCTTACTTGAAACTCAGAAGGAGCTACAGAACCAATTACTCTTGTAGGATTTGACGCTCCTCTTGATCGTAAAAAGTCCAGCACCTCAAAATTGGTCAATGCCCCGGCATTGGCTTTTATTCTGTGCAACATTGTTATGTAAGTTACGAAATTGCTAAAGGAAAATAATTCAATTCAAAATATCATTAAGTAAAAAAGTAAAGAAAACGATAAGGGCATAGAGCATACACTTTCATCTTGGCGTAAGTCTGAGATAAGAATATCAGCTATTTGTGAGTCATACACTGGTTCTTCTCGTAGTCTTTAACAGTAATCTAGATGGAAACAGTGAATGTTAAAAACAAAAAGTGCAATTACTTCATATATGTTTCTTTTTAACTAAATCAAAGCACAAAACATGCCTCTTTTTAACCTAGAAAAAAGTGAGATTTGTACCTCACTAAATCGAAGGAAAGCCTAGGAAGAACAGAGCGAACGAACACGATCTCTCATTCGACGATTGAGATTCGTGGAGGCGAGATTGGAAGTGATGATGGAGAGGAAGGAAACCCTAGCTAGCTAGCTAGCAATACGCTATGGTGAGACTCGAGAGATGCAACTGGCAGTTCACTGTTTTCCTTAGTTGAATATGGCCCACCCACATCGTATGAATTTTTTTTTTAGGAACATCGTATGACTGTTGTACATGTAACAAACAAAATGATCAATATACTTCATAACATTTTTTTTTTAAAATGAAAATTTTATTAATCATTAATGGCTTGATATAGTACCGGACATAAAATCAAAAAGTGCATTGATTCATTAATCATATTTATTCAAAAGGACTGTCATTAATTTAGTTGTGGATGCGATTGTAAAACTGAAAAAGTTTAAAAATCAGTTATCTATAACGTTTGAAACTCGTGACAATACGAACATTGCTAAAACCACATAATGAATAACAAAACTTCCAACGAAAATCTAAGACTTCTAACAAAAGATAACAAAATCAAAACGTTCAACTAGAGAAGTCAAATTAACTATGAAATGAAACCTAAAAAAATACAAACCTAGCTGCCGCAAATATCATGCACAACTGTTGAGGGTTGGAATGCTACCTTTGCGGTCCAAGTTGTAATAGTTGAACATTGCATCCAACCTCTTCCAAGTGCTTGGACTTGGAAAATCGCGACCTATTGAATTGTCACGGATCAAACGATTGGAAGTTGGGCTGAAAGAGTGACATGAAGGCACGTACTAGTCATTATAAAAAAATTATTTTTTACAACATCTAATAGTATTGTTATAATAAACATTTTTTTTACTTCAGTGGGAGTCGAACCACAACCTCCTGAGGTTTAGTAAGTGATGTCTTTACCATCTCACCAGAGATGTTTTGACTGTTACACTAAACTTTGTTAAAACTTATTTTAAATTTTTCTAGATTATTCAAAATGGTAAAATATTTAATCAATATTTAATTATATATTTTTTCTTAACAAATTTATTTGTTTCAGAACATTAAAAAATCATTACTTATGATTTTTATAATTAATGACTACTTATAATCCATTAGTTATATTTTTTTTTTGAAAACTGTTGTATATTATTTATATTTTAACAACGTAGCTTTTTTTTTTCAAAAAACAAAAAACATAGCTTTAAAAAATACAAATTAGTGTTCTAGAAACTATTTTTTCAAGAAGTTGGGCCCACAAAGAATAAAAGTAGTACCATATGTAGTATTATTTCATTAGTTACCTAGATGCATACATATTGAATTAAACGATGTGATTAGACTATTATACCCATCGATCCCACAACTCAAACAAATATACGAACCATATAGAGCGCAAATGTTTTGATAAAGGCAATTTAATACAATTAAATCATCAAACCAACAAATTGAAAAAGAGTTTACTAAAATTAATAAATTATAAGTTAATATATCAGACATTGAAAAATAAGAAACCAATAGAAAAGGCAAACATATGCTACGGAAGAAGTTCTACTTCGATTTTGGTTTTATGTCACCTTAAAAGAAAACAGAATAAAAAATAATACATGATGACGATGGAGAAACTGCAATTATTCTTTGTCGGATGATACAACAAATCAAAAAGAATTTCCCTAATTAATAGGTTTTTAATTCAAAGGGTAAAAAATATTCAAGTAACGAAGGAAAAAGTGTATTCGTGATATACGCACACTGAGGAAACAAACACGAGGCAGATATACGGAGAAAACAAACATGGACAATAAAGTTTTTTTTTAACTATTAATATTTTTTGATAGCCAAAGATATCCCAACCACCATTGTTAATACCAAACTGATGGTAGATCCAACTTGTCCTTCGAGGGTCCTTAGTTTTCCTCCACTAGGGAATCTTAAGGAAGAAATCATAGGGAGGATTGGGAGGCAAGTAATCAAACTCCACATCCTTGGTGTGTTGAGCCCAATTTTTACCACCCCACCAGAGAAGACTTATTAATATTAGAAGGGTGAAGTTGGCAAAGTCTACCAATAGCAACGAACTGCATGGACAAAAGAGTAATTAAAAATGGAGAAAGCAAAAGTGTAAAACTACATCCACATCATACACATGACATGTTGCTACTGGTAGAATTTACCAATATCAAACTTCCCAACATTAGCAAATTCACTCCACCATCCCACCAACTCTGTAACGACCCGAAAATATTTTTATTTGTAGATGATGACGTGTACTATCTATGTACGTATATTTGTATTGCGCGATGTTGTAATTTTATTGTTGATAGTGCGAGTGAGGTTTACCAAGAGATACGTGCACGCGTGCCATGGATAAGTCGTGGATTTGGTGGACACTTGGGCGAAATTGATTAACTAGCTTAAGTTATAAATTAAATAGCTTAAGTTAATTTTTATAGCCTAATCTAGCTTAGAGAGTTTAAATGAAATGAAATTATTTCTTAAGCTATATGTACTAATAAAATTAAATAGAATCCCTAAAAATCTTGGCCTAAGATTGATCGAATAACATGTCTATTTGAAAATGGGGTGGTTGTGAGGGCCACTTCAGTTATTTAGTAGTACAAATTTGAAAAAATAAATAAATAGAATTATGAAGTGTCCTGATGGTGCTGGAGAGGAGAAAACCAATATTTAAGTAGTAGGTAGTCAAATTTTGTGAAAAAAAAAGAAGAAAAAAAAAAGTCATGCGGATAATAACGGTTACAAGGACCACAATTGTTGATGGGTCTAATAAACAGGTATTTGTGTGTGTGTGTGTGTGTGTGTGTGTGTGTGAGAGAGAGAGAGAGAGAGAGAGAGAGAGAGTGCTCTCCACTGGTTAGCAACATAGGGTTGTTGATTGCGAAAGAAAAGGAACGGAGGAAGCAAAAATGGTGGGAAGACATGAATGGAAGCTTCATCTTTAGAAAGTCTCTTATATATGGTCTCATTCAAGGTGAGCATTCTCCTCAAAATCCTTCTTTTTTCTAGAATGGTATTTGGGATTTGAAGAGATTTTAGTAGAATGTCGGAGCACCGACAGGCGTCGACGGAGTGTTGGCGGGGTATCAACGCCACCAACACCAAAAATGGTGTTGGTGACCAAGAAAGTGTTGGCCAAACCAGCACCGTAAATGATGCTTTACGGTGTTGGTGGCCAACATATAAATGGTAAAACCAACACCTAAATATAAAAACAAAATATGTATATAAATTTAAATAAAAAAAATGTGTGTGTAATATATATATATATAAACAATGGATAATATATATACAAAGTATATTATGTATATATACATATACTTAAAAAAATCAACAATTAATCAATTGATTAGAAAAAAAGAGACAATAAAAGCTAAATTTAGGAGAACTAATCGAGTCGAGACTTGCTCGACGCTGTCCAACTCGAGACGTGGGCAATGTGGCCATTACCCATAAAGTCCCATATTTTTTATAATTGATGTAAATGGAAAGGAAATAAAACTAAATAATTTATTTTCAAAATAGGGACTCAAACACGCCTAACTTAATTTAACTTGAAATCATGAGCCTAGGAAACTAGTGTCGGTATTAGGCGAGTCGTTTGAGGCGTGCGGGAGTCACCACGTGGAATTGCCTGTCGTTCAGGTGAGTAAAGCCAATTAGAAAATACATAGTAATTCATTATCTATTCTTCTTTTCTATTTTTGAATTACTGTTTTTTTTTTCTTGGATTCCATTTCTATGCGTCGAGTGACCAAGAGTCTAGGTGGCTAGGGTTGGGAAATGAGCTGTTCGAAGTGACTCAAGTCAATCTACAATTCAAAAGTTATTATAAGGCGGTTGGAAGTGGCTTGAGGCCCACCGTCTAAAATTCAAGTTGTTGGAAGTGGCCAAGTGCCCACTGTTTGACCTTAAGTTGTTGGAAGTGGCTTTAAGCCCACAGTTTGAGAATAATCGCTTAAGCCGTTGGAAGTGGCCTTAGGCCCACGATTTGAGAATGTTTGGGGTTACTTCAAGCTGTTTGAAGAGGTCGTAGACCCACAGTTTGAAGAGTGTTAAGACCACCTAGGCATCTATCTTTTGCATTCTGTCACTCGTCTATTCGTTGTTCATTTATTTAGTTTGTCTATCATACATTTATTGTTTTCCTTTTTATTTAATTTCCCGCATGATTTATGGACATTATTATTGGATTCGTTGAATTATTGTATAGATCTTTCTGGTTATTATTGTTATTATTACTGTACTCACCGTCATTTTTATTACAGTGGGTGCAAACCCGTTAACTAGCAAGCCGGGCATGGATAAGATCAACGCCCACCTCTGAGCCGTGACGTGCATCTTGCATTGATTTGTAGGTTTCTAACTCTTTTGTACTACTTATGCATGTTGTTTTGATATCACATTGGACATTTTGGGATCCAGTGACATAAGATATGATGTTTTATCACTCTTGATATTGATCATCACCAGATGTACATGTTTATCCATTTATTTCAGGGTTCCACGTTGTAGGTTGTCCTAACTTTATATTTTTTTAGTTATTTAAGTTTATTTCCGCTGTGATTTATTATAAAAACGTGCATAATCTAAATTCTCAACTCTAAAACGGTAAATTTATGTGGGCATAGTAAATTGGAGGCTGACTAGGCCTGCGTTGACTTTGTGAGGACTATCTCGGGGGTCCACGTAAGTCTAAGCCGAGTGGGTCCAGTTTGTGGGAACTAGGCCGTCACAAGCTCCCGCAGGACAACTATTGGCCTATTAGCTTAGATAAGCCTGGTCTTTGTGAGAGATAGGAGTTTTATGTGCATCTGTTTGGTTCAAGTATAAACCCACAAGGAAAAGTGAGTGAAAAGTCTAAAATGCCCCTATTTAATGTTGGCTGACCTACCACCACCCACCATATTCAAATCATGAGGGTATTTTCGTCATTTCACGTCAAAATTGGATGGGCTTATGTAATGACAGGGTCCCCCCTGTCATTACATAAGCTAGTGTATAAGTGCTTAGGTAAGCTGTTGCTTACCTAACACTTCAGCCAATACTCCAACCAAACAGACTGTATTAATATGGTACTTAGTACTCCCTCCAAAAGTATTAGTTGTTTTGTGAATTTAAAAAAGCATATTTAGACCTTTTATACTTGTTTTATCCATCGTTTAACCAAATATTTACACTTTTTGAGGAAGTATTTATATTTTTTTTTATAATTAAAACATTTGTTTTTTGTGTTAATGAATAGAAATGTAATATTACCTCGTAATTAACGTTATCTCTAACGGATGTGTTTTGGGTCAAACGATTTTTTCTTTTGAAGTGCAACTACTTATATTTTTTTAATAGGGAGTAATTGATGTAAGTACCAAGGAACTCAATTCTTCTTAAAAAGGTTGAGCAGGGGCGGAGGTCATCCTGAATGAACATGACGTCGACAGTATCCAAAACGTGGTGTAGTCGAAAATTGAAAATTGAGATTGCATCTCAATATACGTTGGGTCATTGGCATTAGATGCATCACCAACCGAGCTTGAGCTTAGCCACCAGTCACCGACATGGGAAGTCCCCACAACCCACAAAAGTCCACTCAAAATCATACTTAGTAAGTCCAACCGACACTTTATCTTACGGTCATCAGTGCACAATCCCACAATTGTACACATACCGGCCTCTATTCCAATTCATTTAGAATCCAGTTTTTGAAAACTCGGTTCAAGAAAAAGGGACTGAGGTAGAGTTTGAGATTGCGTGCCTTAGGTTTAAAATATCAAGGTAGATTTTTTACTGTGTTAAAATTGCCTGAATCACTAGAGTACGCTCACACCAATTGCACAAAAGGCTCGTGGGATACACATGATATAAAATTGATTCCAAAATCATTCACAACATACCACCGTACTTTGTGGTGTACCTACCTAATTGGCCCTAATTGCAAGGTTGTGGTTGTTAAGTAGAACAGTTGTCACACCATCAGTTTTTTAAAGCTTTCAATGATCAAACGGTTGTCAATCCATCAATCAACGAAGCAGATGAGGAGTGTTTGTCGCTCACAAACACCACAAGGTCAACATTAGTAGGTCACGTTCTCGACTAGTACACAGCCAGAGTCTCACGCTGACAACACACTAGTACCGTCGCGTACCTCCTCAATTAGTCGAGTAGAAAGCCCTCGAAACTACAGGATAATAAACTAAAAGAATTTCTCGACCGTTTATTCATTTATGTACAACATGATCTCCGTGGCTCAATCTGAGTCGTTGGCATGTTTCTGAAATTTACAGATTTTTACAGATTCCACTACGACAAATCGAACCAAAAAAGGCAAAAATCTTTGATTCTATCGCCTGATCTCATCTCAACCGTCCGATCCTTACCGACTCTGCTTCTCTCACTGTGATCCAGCTCTCCATCTCACTCCAACTCAGCACATTCCACATCCGCAACTCCTCAATTCGATCAAAACCGTCAAATCGTTCACAATCTCATTGATCATAATCGAAACACGCTGATCGAGGCGAAGAAACCCACTCAATCCAACCACAAATTGGTGATTCAACATCTCAGCCGTCCACCTCCTCCTCAGGTCTCTCACAAAACATCTTTTGAGAAAATCTCTGCCCTCCTCACTATATTGTTTTGGAATTTTAGGGAGTTCGTCGCTAAATCCAATTTTGAACAACGGGGCACTCGCATCGGAATCCTTGAACCTCCAAACAGGCCTTCCAGATATCATCTCAGCCACAACGCACCCAAGTGCCACACATCACAAGCCAATGGTCATCCTCGATCGTCGTGCACGATCGAATCGGGCGCCATGTACAAGGGAGTCCCCCAAACCCAAAACCCAAAACCCAAAACCCAAACCCAAAATTGGCAAAATTGGGCAATTCGATCGAATTCGTCAAATCCCTAATTTTCTTAGCGAGACCAAAGTCAACAATTTTGACTTAACCGGATTCGCCAATCAAGAGAATGTTGTGGGGTTTGATGTCGTAGTGGGCAAACCCCTCTGGCAGATGGAATGGAGGCCTAAGAGGATTGATCTGGTGTAGCGGCGGACGTCGGATTCGAGGATGGAGTCACCGGAGAGTTGGATCAATTGGGCGAGGCTGCCTCGAGATGCGAGCTCGAAGTGAAGATTGTAGTCTCACTCGTCGTTTTCAACCTTGTAGTTGTGGCCAAAGCGGGTGAGGATTTGTGGGCAATCGCAGAATTGGTCGAGGATTGTCTTTTTGTGGTGGAGAGAGGTGGAATTTGCAGGAGAGCATGATTTCACTGCCATCAATGAATTAAAATTGTCGAATTGGTTACTTTTGATGGCTAATTAGACGAGCCGAAGCTGCCTCTGCCAATGATCTTCCCTCTCGACCAATTCATGGTTGATTGGTGGATTGCTCTGTTTTTGGGTGTAAAAACAAAGCACAAGCACCACAAAGTGGGAGTGTTATATGTATATGTACTGAGAGAGGGAGGGGGTTTATTTAGGCACGTGGGAGTGAAGAATATTTTCTGTCATTTTCTATTTTCTTTTTTGGAAGGTTTCCTGTTGATTTTTTTTTAGTGGATTTTGGGAACGTGGGTGATTTATAGAAGATTTTAGGGGGTGTATTCAATCTAACAAATCCATAGATTCTTTTAAGTGATGGATTTCCATTGATTTCATAGATTTGGAAGAAGTTGATTCAAAATCCATCCAAATCTCATGGGTATGGGTGGGATTTGGTTGTGTATTTTTTTAATAGAAATCCATCAAAATCCTAATGAGTTTAAAAATTGAATACACCTAGACTTTTTTGAAATTCATTAAAATCCATCCAAATCATAATTGAAAACCCCTTGACTTTTCAAAAGTCCATTAAAATCCTTTAAAATCCAAATTAAATACACCCCGATTTCAAAATCCTCCAAACTCTTTTAAAATCCTTTCAAATCTTTCAATTGAATACACCCCTTCAAAATCTGATTTATAGAAAGCGATCTACATATCAACTAGTGTAAACAACGCAAGATCTACAAACAGATTTGAAAACTTCCGCACAAAGCACAACAACAAAATAGCGAAAAGAAATCTACAGATCTATCTCTTAAACGACATCTAACACTAAAAATCGAAAACCACATCTACACTGCAAACGAAACAACCATAGAAAGCAAAGATCGAAACCCTAAAGATCGAAAAGAAATCAAATAGAGCAGGCACAGATCGAAGACAAGCAAAACGAAAAACACACATAAGTAAGCAAGGAAGTCAAGATCTGGCTAAGAAAGCAACCTGGATATCGAGCTCGATGGTGGCGGTAGTGGCGGCGGATCGATGGTGGTGGTAGTGGCGGCGGATCGCTGGTGGTGGTGGTGGTGGTGGTGGTGGTAGTGGCGGCGGATCGCTGGTGGTGGTGGTCTTGGCTGTGGTTCGATTAGGGTTTGGCGAGGGAAGAGTGGGAAGGAAGAGGAGAGAGAGCAGACCGAAGGAGCAGCCGAGGAGACGACTATGGAATTCATAATCCCAAATGGGCCTATACAGCCCATTGCATTAATACCAAAAAGAAAAGCCTATAGCATTAGTACATTTTGGCTTGGGCTTCAATTTCACTACGTGCTTCTTTGTATACCAATTACTGATGGGTGAAACCGTTTGTTAGACTTGTCCACTCTGTTTTCGTCCTAGTTTTCACGTGGTAATGACACGATGTGCGCGTGATGATAGCCGTTTGATGTGCATTAAGATTTTGCACGATCTTTATTTTTTTTATTTTTTTTTTTTTTTTTTCAGAAAACTATATCTTTAACTTGAAGCCCATGATCGTTGTCTACCCTCTATTCTCTCATCCGATTTCCCTCAACTTTAGAAGCAAAGAGGAGATTTCGTTGCCAACCGCCTTCTATCTCTTCCGACTTCTCTCCAACTTAAAAAGTGAAGAAGAGAAAAGATTTGAGGTGAAGAACCGAGAAGGAGAAGGACGCGAAGGGTATTACATGCTACGCTGGGTACAGGTGTTAGGCCGCTTCAATGAGGGTCTTAGGGCTATAAATTGTTAATGATAACTAATGTTACAATCCAAGTTGTTGTGAATTGAATTGAGACTTGCTAGAACTAGAGAAGGAAAGTAGAAGAACTAAGAACTTCTACTACTACAAAGAATTACAAAGAACTACAACTATAAAGTAGAAGAGGAGAAATGAGAGAGTTGAAATGAGAAGTTGTATACAACTTGGTGTGTTTTTACAATGAGGTTGATACTCTTTATATAGGCACTTTGGTGATGATGATAAATGTACTAAGACAATGTTTACAAGTTACACATACATCACATGTCATACAACTCTTTACAAGCAATGTTGACAACACATGAAATAATGAGTACATTGGATATGGATGCAAGTAAGAGCCATGTTTGATATTACTACTCAATGTAAGAGCCATGCTTGACAATGATTAGTCATACAAAATCTTGATCAATTGTTCATCCATATCATAATACTCCCCCTTTGATGATAATTGTTGAGAGAATGTGCCTCATTAAAACTTCTACTAGAAAAAAAACTCTGTGGAAAAAAATCTAGCAAAAGAAAAAGAGTACACATTTCTTATTAATCTTAAGTTGAGTATAATATTGTTAGGATTGCCTCATTAAAAAAACCTTGCTAGAAAACCCAATGGGATAAAACCATAGCTAAGGGAAAAAGAGTGCAATACACTAATCAATAACTCCCCCTCATGTGAACATGGGTGAAACTTGTTCAGTTCCTTTACTTGTAATGTCTTTAAGTTTACGCAAGCCAATACCATATGTAAGCTTTTTAAATGTCGTAGTTAGTAAGGCTTTTGTGAATAAATCAACAAGATTATCGCTCGATCGGGTTTGCTTGACATCAATTTCACCATTCTTCTGAAGCTCATGCGCATAAAAGAATTTTGATGAAATATGTTTTGTTTAGTCCCCTTTTTGAATCCTTCACTTAATTGTGCAATACATGCTGCATTATCTTCATATAATATGGTTGGAGAATCTTTTATTGAAGGCAATCCACATGATTCTTGAATATGTTCAATCATGTTTCTCAACCAAACACATTCATGACTTGCTTCATGAATTGCAAGTACTTTAGAATGATTGGAAGAAGTAGCAACCATAGTTTGTTTTACTGACTTCCATGATATAGCAGTATTACCACAGGTGAATACATATCCCGTTTGAGAACGGGTCTTATGGGGATCTGATAAAAATCCAGCATCAGCATAAACTTGGAGATTCAATTTTACCCCTCTCGAGTAAAATAAACCCATGTCACTTGTTCCTTGAAGATATCGAAAAATGTGTTTAACACCATTCCAATGTCTTCGAGTTGGTGAAGAGCTATATTTTGCAAGTAGGTTGACAGTAAAACCAATATCGGGTCTTGTACAATTTGTAAGATACATAAGTGCACCAATTGTACTTAAATATGGTACTTTCGGACCAATTAGCTCTTCATCACTTTCATGAGGTCGAAATGGATCCTTATCCACTTCAAGTGATCTGACAACCATTGGAGATCTCAATGGATGTGCCTTGTCCATATAAAATCTTTTTAATAATTTTTCAATATAATTTGATTGATGGACAAGTACTCCACTTGAAAAATGTTCAATTTGTAAACCAAGACAAAGTCTTGTTTTTCTAAGTTCTTTCATCTCGAATTCCTTTTTCAAGTATTCGGATGTTCTAACAATGTCGTCGTGGTTTCCCACTATATTTAAATCATCGACATATACAGTAATAATCACAAATCCTGTTGATGATCTTTTAATGAAGACACATGGGTAAAGCGGATTATTTACATATCCTTCTTTCAGTAAATAATCACTAAAACATTTGTACCACATTCGTCCGGATTGTTTTAACCCGTACAAAGACCTTTGTAATTTTATAGAATGCATGTTATGAGGTTTTGATTTTATTTTATCAGATATTACAAATCCATCAGGGATTTTCATATATATCTCATTGTTTAGAGATCCATACAGATATGCTGTAACGACATCCATTAAATACATATCAAGCCCTTCAGAGACTGTAAGGCTTATCAAGAATCGAAATGTGATTGCATCTATAACATGAGAATATGTTTCCTCATAATCGATGCCAGGTCTTTGTGAGAAACCTTGAGCTACAAGTCTTGCTTTGTACTTTGTAACTTCATTTTTTTCGTTTCTCTTTCGTACAAATACCTATTTATATCCAACAGGTTTTATGCCATCTGGTGTTTGGACAATTGGTCCAAAAACCTCTCGTTTCCTTAAGAGTTTAGCTCTGCTTGGATAGCATCTTGCCATTTTTGCCAATCAGGTCTTTTTTGACATTCGTCTACTGATCGTGGTTTTGGATCATCATCATTTTCACATATTTCAAAGGACACATTGAAAGCAAATATATTATCAGGAACAATTTTATTTCGATCCCAAATCTTACCAGAGTTTAAATAATTTATTGAGATCTCATTACTTTCAACTTTTTCATCTTTTTCTAGAGGAAGTTGTTCCTCATCAGAATCAACTTGTTCTGACAAACCCTTATCAAAGGATTCTTGTACTTTCTCATGAGTATTTTGATTTGTATTTATTTTTACTCCCGTTTTCCTCTTTTGAGGAATTGTATCATTTGAACCAACCGGTCTTCCACGCTTTAAGCGTTTCGTTGGTTCTTGTGCATTTTGTTGCACAGAGACATCAATTCTTGCAGGAACATTTACAGCTGAAATATGTGATTTTGTCACTTGTTTTACATCATTAAATGCATCTGGTAATTGATTTGCGATTTGTTGCAAATGAATAATCTTTTGAACTTCAAGTTCACACTGATTTATTCGTGGATCATATGTTCGTGGATCATAATGTGATAAAGTTGATGCATTTCAAACAATTTCACACCATTCCTTTTAAATTGACTTCTTATCTCCCCTTAATGGTGGGAAAATTGCTTCATCAAAGTGATAATCAGCAAAACGTGCAGTAAATAAATCCCCTGTTAAGGGCTCAATGTATCTTATAATGGACGATGAGTTAAATCTAACATAAATCCCAAGTTTTCATTGTGGACCCATCTTAGTTCTATTAGGAGGTGGTATAGGAACATACACTGCATAACCAAAAATTCTTAAGTGTGAAATATTTGGTTGTTGACCTAAAATGAGTTGCATGGGGGAATGTTCATGGTATGCAGTAGGCCTATAACGAATGATAGATGCTGCATAAAGGACTGCATGTCCCCAAACTAAAGTTGATAACTTAGTTCTTATGATTAAAGGTCTGGCAATTAATTGAATGTGTTTGATTAGAGATTCTGCTAAACCATTTTGGGTATGCACATGTGGAACAAAATGTTCAATGGTAATTCCTATAGACATGCAATAATTTTTAAATGCTTGAGATTGAAATTCCCCGGCATTATCAAGATGGATGGTATTGATTAGGTTGTCAGGGAATTGTGCTCTTAACTTAATGATTTGCGTTAAAAGTCTAGTAAATGCAACATTGCGGGTCGAAAGCAAACAAACATGTGACCACCTAGTTGATGCATCTATCAAAATCATGAAATATCTATATGGTCTACAGTGAGGATGAATAGGTACACATATGTCTCCCTGAATGCATTCTAAGAAAACTGGGGATTCCACAACAATTTTACTTGGGGATGATTTAACTATCAATTTACCTTGAGAACAACTAGCACAATTATAATCACCAGCTGAAAATATTTTGTGACTCCTTAAAGGATGTCCATGCGAATTATTAATTATTTTTCGCATCATTGATGATCCTGAATGACCAAGCCGGTCATGCCATAAAATGAATGTCTTTGGGTCATTAATTTTCTTATTTAAGACGACATTCGTTTCGACATGCCTTATATGAGTAAAATATAATCCAGAAGATAAAGCTGAAAATTTTTCTAACACCTCTTTTTCCCATTTGAAACCAATGTGACATAGAGAAATTCTCTATTATTTTCGTTCATGGTTTCAATGTGATATCCATTTTGTCGAATATCTTAAAAGCTGAGTAAATTTCTTCTGAATTTTTTAGAGTATAAGGCATTGTCAACATGAATTGTTGTTCCCCTAGGCAACATAATATTTGTTCTTTCAGAGCCATTAATCAAATTGGAGATGCCAGATATTGTTTGAACATTAGCCTCAGCTAAGTTCAAATTGGAGAAATATTCTCTTCTTTTGAGGATAGTGTGCGTTGTAGCACAATCAACAAGACATATATCGCCATAATCTGAACAAATAACTTGATGATCCATTTCTACATTGAAAAACAATATGGTATTAAAGAAATACCCTTTTCGTAATAAAATACGAATATCTCAAACTTTTTGGATCATTAGTCACTTTCAATATAAAATTTTTGCTTTCTACATTTAACAAAGGCATGGTAAAATATCACAAAAATATTTGGGTATTGTATATATGACAATATTTAGGCGATAGCCTTTCATATGTGAAGAAAACGTGTCACAATTATGAGCGTTCATTGTCAATAATGTATTACCTCTTCTAGAGGTGCACCACTTTTATTTCAACCTTCAATGAAATTATCAACATGACTTTTACCATATCTTTTCACCTTTTCCACGTCCGTAATTTGGTATTGCGACCATGGTCATAGTATACAACATATGCTTCTTAATTTGAAGTTGAACCAATTGGACGGGAGTGGTATTATATTTATAATATCTCATTATTTTACTCAGCTACCACGAGACAAGAATTCAATCCATTATTAATACTTAATGGATTGACGTATGCACTCAATAATTTGTTGCAGTAATATATCGAGGCGAGCCACGTGGCTTTTATTTGTTTCATCAGTCATACTTCTGCATAGCCTCAACATAGAGATAATTAAAATTGCAAAATAATAAATGATATTTGACTGATATAAATTTTGCGTGTGAGACCCAAATTACTCATTTTGAGCCTTTTGGAGTATCAACAATTTTGGTCTTGATATAGATAGCTCCATGAGGTGAAATGATAATATAAAGTGAAATATTCACTTTTCAAATCTCTAAAGAGATATTTGACGAATAAATATTAGTATTATACGCATAGTCTTGCATAGATGTTTTATATATAATTTGAGCATCCCATTGCCTTAACAAGTAATTATTATTGTCAATATTGTTAAGGTAATTAATTCAATTATAATTAAATAAAATTTTTATGAAAATAGGGTTAAACTAAATAGTTTTCTTTTTATACAAAATAGATAATATACCATTAAATATATGTTCACAACTTGATTATAAATACGCAAAATGTAATACTTGTATGAGTTGGTGGGACAACCTCCAGGTTGGGTGGCGAGACGAAGTCTACTTAAAACCATGCATCCTTGAACGGAATAACCCGTCTCCCTTTCAATGTTTAGCTTTACCGGGGACAAGGCTTACCCACTATCAATCCAAACTCATAACACTATTTGCAATATAAAAAATCAAGAATGGAGCATAATTAATCGTTTGTAGTATAGCGAGAAAACTAGTTATGTCACATATTGACTTTTGATTTCTGATATAGAAGATCGTACAAGACGCAACTATAGAGCATACTTTCGCAATCGGTGACGTTATAATGCATAATATATGAATAAAGTATGCATATAAAAGTGAAGCAACCAAGATAATATAGAAATAAACCGAACTCATAAAAGTTATACCTTCTAGATTTGTCTCTGTAACGGCCCAATTTTCAATGGCCGTTATTGATGATGAAATTGCAGACGTGGACGCCAGCGAGGACGTTCGTGGGTCCCTAGTGAAGACGAAACACGACCGGATAGGGGTTTACAGTCCGTATTGTGTGATCTGGTGGTGAAGTTGCGATGTATAGGTCCAAATTAGTTAAATGGCATCGCAATATGTGTGTTTATATTGCCATTGATAGGTGAGATTGTGTGTTAAATATTTGTTTCGATATGCGTGTCGACGCGGGTACCTGAGCGACAAAGAGACGAAATTTAAGCCGAGGGAAAATAATATATACATAAAATGAATTAAATGTGACAAAATAGTAAATTGGTGGCCGCCTAGGGACACGCGGGGTCGTGATCGACACGCGTGGGTGGTACGGCAGTGTGCACGCCCGAGTACGCTCATTGGCGCGCACGACGAAATTTTAGGCACGAAAGTATAAGCGAATATATATATATATATATATTTATATATATATATATATGTATATAAGTAATTTAATATATATATATATATATATAAAATTGGAAAAATAAATAAATAATTATGAAATGACCAAAAATGGTATTTGTTTGTTAAGGAAAATGATAAAAACTTAGGGGCATTTTGGTCATTTTACTTAAAAATATTGATAAAACCATCGACACCCCATTTTGCTCACCGCCATCACCATTCGATCGAGAGAGGATGGAGAGAAGGAAGGAGAAGGGAGAACGAGAGGAAGATCGAGGAAGAGGCGAGGTGAGTCGTTGACGTTGTTGTGTTGTTTTTGTTGTTGTTATTGTGTGTTGTTGGCGGGAGTGGTGGTGGTGATGGTTCGGTTGTAGTGGTGGCGGTGGCTTCGGGAGCTCGGATCCGAGGAGGGAGACAACTCCCGTGTCGTCTCCCCTTCCCTCCCAATCCAAAGAAAAAAAAAAAAAAAAGAGACGAACCAGAGGCGCGCACAACGCCTCTGGGAAGAAGAGGAGGGCACGCACGCGTGCATGCGTGCGTGCACCCCCTGGGCCGGGCCAGACCGGCCCAAGCCCATCCCGGGTGGGCCGGGCCAAACCGGCCCTGGCCTGACCCGATGGGCTGGACCGGACCCCCGATAGACTGGATCCTGGATCGGGCCCGACTTGGACCCGGTCCAGGTGGACCGAACCGGGTTTGACCCTGCTGGGTCGGGTCAAACATGGTTCAGGGGACCCACCCCATATTATTTAAATATTTTTATTTACTTATTTTATTTAAAAAAATTAAAATAAAACAATTTTAAATAAAATAAAATACAGAAAAATAGGGAAAAATAGTTAAAAAATTTTGAAAAATCCAGAAAAATATGAGAAATTGGAAAATAAAGGAATTTTGGGATTTTATCGGAATGTTGGCGAGATATTGTCGGGGTTTTCACCTCGTAAAACGTAAAAATTGATATAATATATCAAATTGAATCTAATTTAATGACAAATGATCTTAGGTATAATTCGGGTGGTAATTTTGATTTGTTGGGCATTTATTAAAGCTGGACCAGATAATTGGAGTGCGGTATAGGTGCGTAAATCCCAACAGAAATATATTTGAGTATTTAATTTTTTTTCAATTCTTGCATATACTGTTGTTGTTGCTATACATACTCATGGGGATCATATGTTGGTCTGGTTGTCGATGGGTGTTGGATTTGTTTTCACTATCGGAGTTTATTCGGGACGATTGTGGCACGTGATCAAGCATGTTAGATTGTAGCACGTGTACTTGCGCCGCCGGTGGATCGTGACCCGAGCCGCGGGGTGCACGTGTTCGGTGGGTTTGTGATTTGTTCCGGTCACCGTTAGTAGTTCGAATGTGGTTTAGACTTGATGTGCTCAGTCGGGGTCATCCGAATCTACGAAGTATGATCTAGTATGTGAGATTGCGTTCTACTTTTGTCTGGTTTTATCATAATTGTTGTGGAGCATATTGTTTACATCATGATTATTTTGTTAATCATCTTGTGCACTTATTACCTACACATGCAGGGATTTATGGCTGCCCAAAATCTGTTATTATTTACTCGATGGTTTTCTTTGGGAGTTTACTCACTAGACTCGTCATCGTATGTGTTGGGTGATTTGAGTGCAGGATTTGATATGTGCAGGGACAAGGATACATGTAAAGATTATCCGTGACTGAAGACATGGATTACTCCTCTTGTATGCCTGTTTGTTTGAATATATATATATATATATATTGTTTTTATTTGGGCTTGGAAATTTTGAGAGATATACTAGAACCGTATCTGATTTATGTATGATTAATTTTGGTATGGTTTCCACTTAGGCATTATGCTCATAAAACATATGATAAATTTTTATATTGTTGAATCTAATTTTCCACTACGTAATTTGAGATTAAAAGTTAATAAAGAAGCCTGAGTTAACTTGAATCAATAATTATTAACACATAACATCAAAGTTAACAGGAAATTGATTGGTAAATGGGAAATGAGTGGCCGTGGCACACAGTCGGATGATGAGTTGGCAAGACTGTGGGCCCTCGCTGCATGCTGTAGTGGCCAATGGAATTGGGGCCGCTACATTTGGTATCAGAGTCTAGGTTTGTAAAACCCTAGGCTTGATTGGAGACTGAATAAGAGCATAAACTTTAATAAATTTAGATGTGGAAACCACAAGTGAATGACTAAAAACTTAGTTGGGAAGTGATGTAAGATGGGTAAAATCAGGAATACATATATATGTATGTTTTGATTTTGTACTACATATTATACGCGTATATATTGAGTCTGATCCAATGCATGTTGGTTGTGCAGTTTATGATGGACGGACAGACCTTACTACTCCGCCGATCACACAGCAGGAGGTTGAGGAGACTAGTGGTCTTACTACTAGCGAAGCAGTAGATTACGAGCCATGGTGCAGAGAGTGACGGAGCAAAGAAGCATTACTACGACGAGTACAGCATGGGTGAGTTGATGGAGTATATCCTGAGTTCGAGGATACCAGCAGTAGCACCCACTGCTGAGTTAGTTACGTCTACCACTCCGGTAGTGATTGCACCGGTAGTTGACACAGGCACCAGTGATAGAGACAGTGATAGAAAGGGTTGAGCCTATTATGGTACCAGCTGAGACTACTGAGGTGACGCCTACTACTACAGAGCAGCAGGTAGTGGCTTCGACTGCCAGGAGTAGGATGTCAGAGGCAGCGAAGATGGTGAAAGATTTCATGAGGTTTAACCCTACATACTTTACTGGAGTCAGTGATCCTGAGGTTGCAGGACGTTGGTTGATGTGACGGCCCCAAATTTCTAATGCATTTAGGTACACCCGGCCTAGTCCCGTGCAGGTCCCGAGTTATCACTCGGCAACCTAAAAGAGTTATTGCGAAGAATACACAGCAGAAGACTAAACAGTAAATAACAAGGGGAAATAACTCAATCAAAGGGAAATTATGAATTCTATAATGTGGAAAAACCCCAGGTATTCATGTACCATTCGATAAGCATATATACATGATACCGGTCTCACCAAAACACCAAGTTCTATAATCCCAAAAACATAAGTAAGAAACGATATACAAAAGAGCAAAAACATAAAACCTACTCTAGGGTTCCTCAAGTTCAGCCACTCATATAAAGTCTCCTAGGCGAGGTCCCTTGCCTCTACTGCACTCCGCTATATCTGCACCCACCGTCACAAACTAGACGGTGAGCAACTGAGAGAAATCGAAAGTAATGCCAGAAGAATAAAATAGTAATTCATGAATTATCAATCAAGGCAGTATAAATATCATGCAGAAATTGAAAGAAAGGAAGATAAATAAACAAGGTGCATGATAGGCAGACTGGAAACAATAACAATCGAAACATGCGTGTTCTACGAGTCAAAAGAGGCCATAAGTGGTCTAAAATCCACAACAATACCACAACAATCCACAACAATCCACAACAATCCAGTACATGGTATCACACAATCACTAGGGGTGGTCAAACACTCGTGCGTATGAGTGCCCGCATTTTATCCCTTCTAGTGCAGGCTGCATGTACCTTCGAGACACACACTTATGCCAAGAACACACATACAAGGAATATGGAATGGAATGCCAACAAATAGATAATAATAAACATAACGGAATGAAAATGAATCACATGATATTTTCTTAACTGGCTTACTAACGTACACAAGTTTTTAAGACAAGTGTACTTACCTGACTAATCGCAACCCGCGTAACAACACTCTTGCGAATCCTAACGCGTATCCTTGAGTTTCTCGCTACCTAACAAGGTTGAAAACTCTAATTAATAAGTCGAGTCATCGACTAACCCTAAGTTAATTCCCTAATGTTTTCCCAACGTTTTAATGACTCAAACATTTTGACAAATCGATAAAATAATGAATACTCTCTCTCGATTTGAAAAACTACAACAATAACTACGACTATGATAACACAACATCGATAACCATGACACGTGTAAGCCTACTCATAAATTATAGGCTCGGTTCGGTCGTATGTGGGTCACGCCATAGTCTCGAGGACCGGTGGCGTGACCATGACGTCATAACCGTTTGAATATACCTTAAACAACTAATAGTTCACCAATACTATGTCTCGCAATGGATCTGGAATCACCATAATGTGGACATGCCGTGACATTTTCAAACCAAAACCATATTCACCTATAATACCATGACTGAAACTCGAAACCATTCAACATCAATAAGAAGCTACAACGAGTCTGGTTATTTAATCAAAATCAAGTCAATCGATTCGATAATGAGATCACATGAAATGACAACACTAATAAAGAACCTTGATTAAATATTACAACACTTCTCTACACCGTAAAAGCCAAATTAGAAGAATCCAAATTTTGAACCACAAGTATGAGATCTCATTTTCATGGAGACCATGATCACATTCTTGGTCCAAATCGATAAACCAAAACTTAAGACATTCAAAACCGTTGGCATCGACAAGGAAGAATGGAAATAATTACTCAAATCGGAACATATCCCAATACAAAGCCGTTACAACCACTTACAAATGTTGTCCGAGGTCGAGAGGGTGTCACCTCGGCATGGGGAAACCCGAGACACCTTCACAACTCGGCAAACCATGACAACACGATCAAGACAACCAAAAACATATAGAATCATGTACAAATGACTTAAGACACCACTGATATTTGGATGCTCCGGAGGACTGTGAGACACCCTCATAGACATGACGAGGTCTCCGACAGTCCCCTAGGTCATGGCGTCAACGGTAACACCGCCCAAAACATGAAACTCCGGTAAGGACTCAAATAGGGCACACTTCAATTAAAACAATGTAAACAGACAACAACACCACATGTTAACAATTTTCCAGGGACGTGGGAGTTTTGGTGGACCACCAAGGGTCATCCCTGACCGCCCCCGACCACCACTGATCGCCGGAGCGCGACCGACGTGACGACCAACCGAAAGCAAGCGAGCAGACCGAATTATGAAAAAAATAAAAATAGTGACTCGGCTAACACCTCCACATCCGTCGCCTGTTTGGTGCTCTGGGACTGTAATGACATCCCCAACCACCGCTATCCATGCCAATAACCACCGCAGTGGCAGTCGGACTCGGACAGCGCAGAGGGGCGAGGAGCACTGAGGATAAACAAGAGAGAGAAAAGTCGAGAGAACAGTTAGAACAAGAGTGAACAGCGAGAGTGAGAGAGAGACCGAGGGAGGGAGAGAGATGCTAACCTCCGGTGAGGTCTCCGACGAGGTTGGGTCCGATGAGGCCGAGGGGAGAGAGGAGTGTCGACCGAGAGGGAGGGAAGCCGAGAAAGAAAGGAACCAAGAGGGAGAGAGAAACGGAGAGCACGTACCTCCGGCGAGTAGTGGGACCTTCGGCGAGGCTCGTGTCCGATCGCCGGTGAGAGCAGGGACGAGAGATGAGAATGGGAGGGGCGGCAGTGAGAAAAGGAAGAGGATGAATAGTATATTTAGGCTTTTTGTTTATTTATATATATAAAAACAAAGGTCAAATGACCATTTTGCCCTTCCACTTATTTCATACACATTTTAAAAACAACTACCCTTATGAGTCTTTTACTACTTGTTTGCATCTCAAAACATACACGCACCCCGAGACCGATCTGATGGTTCCTTCTCTTTGGGATGTGTCACTTTAATAATTCTAATCCCATAGTCCGCATGTTGTATAGTTAACCAACTCCCATGTTCAAACAACATTCCGCGGTTCGTCTTATCTTGCTCCGACTCCCGTAGCGTGCGTAGTCTCGCCTTGACTCGCCAACTAATTAACTTAAATTATTAGAAAATTCATTTAATTGTATTTTAACAGTGTTGTAAATCCCCCGTGTACCCGTAACTCCATTTTCCTACTCCTTCACCGATAAAATCGTTCGGTCACTCAAATACGAGTATATATATGTAATACACATCATCATCCACAAATAGCCAAATTTTTGGGTCGTTACAGTTGATGACGCATAGACGATTACATCAGCTGCTAGAGGTACCCGAGGCAGATCAAACACGTATCTCACGGTACTGTTTGAGGGGTCAGTCAGCGATTTGATGGACTACCTACACCGACACTCACTCCATACCGTTGACGTGGACAGAGTTTTGACAGCTATTTTTAGATGAGTATATTCCCATGGAGGTACAGTTGAGGTTGAGAGAGGAGTTTTTGGCACTGAGACAGGGTACTATGTCAATTTCTCGGTATATGGACCGATTCAGGTACCTTATGATGTATGCCATGGACGTGGCGAACACTGAGAGACTCCAGATCTATTATTTCATCTGGGGATTAGATGAAAGGATCGGAGGTGTGATTGTCGCGAGTGGAGGTGAGACTCTGCAGATTGTTTATAATACGGCGTTGGCACGCGAGACGTATCTACGACATCGGGGTGAGTTGACGGACAGGTCTGGACAAAGTTCTCAGTCTGACCAGAGACTGAGAGACAGAGAGATTCGTCGAGTGGAGATAGTGGGAGTGATAACCATGACAGTAGACCCCGATATGAGGATAGACCACGAGATCGACAATGTAGAGATGATGACGGGGTGATAGGGCATATGCGATGTCAACATCACGACAGTCTTACCAAGGGGACCAGAGATGCAAAGATCGAGATCAGAGGGACCGGAGTTGGGGTTAACGCTTTGAGGACCGACAGTCTGAAGTCCGGGATAGACGTAAATGTTATCGGTGCTGACAGAGAGTTCACATCAGTGTGAATTGTCGTAGAGCCTCTCCAATATTAGAGATTCCACCGACTGGGGAGAGAGCTTATGAAAAGACACATTCTGTCAGAAAGATGACATGACAATACGCTCTGGGTACGTCGTCATTGTACATTTTCGCTTGTTCTATTTTTTATGCATTCGTTGCATATAGGATGGTTGGTTTATTTTTGAACCAACATGTCCTAGTTGATATGTTCACTAGGGTTATTGTGAGATTGGTAGATGTGTTCACCAGGAGGTTGTGAAACTGGTTGATTAGTTCACCAGGAGTCCATTTGCAACTGGTTGTTGTGAGATTGGTTGATGTTTTCACCAGGGACTGGTCGATGTGTTCACCAGGGACTGGTTGATATAGATTGGTTGATGAGTTCACCAGGGATTAATTTGTACACCAGGAGTTAGTGGACGATTGGTTGATCGGTTCACCAGTGACAGGTTGATTTGTTCACCTAGATTTGAGTTCGATTAGTTCAGTTAATGTGCGTTCTGGCTGAGTGAGGTGAAGTTTCTCGGACATGTCATCAGTAGTAAAGGGATATCTGTCGATGGGGACAAGATTCAAGCGATTATTAATTGGAGGACACCTGAGTCGATTTCAGATATTCGCAGTTTCTTGGGACTTGTAGGCTATTACTGGCGGTTGTTGCAGGATTCTTCTTTGATTAGCTCACCAACGTTTGTTTAGGTTGTTGCAGGATTCTTCTTTGATTAGCTCATCAGTATTGCGATTCCTGAGAAGAGATGTTAGTTATCTCAAATTTCGGGACGAAATTTCAAATTAGTCGGGAAGAACTGTAACGGCCCAATTTTCAATGGCCGTTATTGATGATGAAATTGCAGACGTGGACTCCAGCGGGGACGTTCGTGGGTCCCTAGTGAAGACGAAACACGACCGAATAGGGGTTTACAGTCCGTATTGTGTGCTCTGGTGGTGAAGTTGTGATGTATAGGTCCAAATTAGTTAAATGGCATCGCAATATGTGTGTTTATATTGCCATTGACGGGTGAGATTGTGTATTAAACATTTGTTTCGATATGCGTATCGATGCGGGTACCTGAGCGACTAAGAGACGAAATTTAAGCCGAGGGGAAATAATATATACATAAAATGAATTAAATGTGACAAAATAATAAATTGGTGGGCGCCTAGTGTGACGGCCCCAATTTCCCCGTGCAATTGGGTACGCCCGGCCTAAACCCGTGCAGGCCCCGAGCTATCACTCGACAACCTGACGAGCCTAGTCAGCCTCATATTTACTCAATTTAACAGTTTATGAAAGAGTTATTGTGTTTATACACAGCGGAAGACTAAAACAATTATTATAAAGGGAAATAACTCAATCAAAGGGAAATTAGGAATTCTATAAGTGTGAAAAACCCCGGGTATTCATGTACAATTCGATAAGCATATATACATGATACCAGTCTCAATAAAGATATACCAAGTTCAATAATCCTAACAAAACAAGTATGAAACGATATACACATCAGTAAACAAAGTATAATCACGTACTATAACGTCTCTCAGATGTCCTGAAACTCCTCAAAGAATATCACCTAGGCAGAGCCCTTGCCTTTGCTGCTCTCCACTCTATCTGCACCCACCGTCACAAACTAGACGGTGAGTAACTGAATAAAATTGCTAGTAGTACCAGAAGAATGTAACAGTAATTTATGATTTTAACAAGAAAAGCAGTCTAAGTATCATGCGGAAAAGAAATGACTAGAAAGTAAATAAATCAAATGCATGATAAAGAGACTGAAAGATAAACAATCGATATTTTGCATGTTCTAAGATTCAAAAGAGGCCCATAAGTGGTCTAATTTCACAAAGAATACGGCAAAGATCTCGCAAGATCTCCCCGGCAATGTCGCAACACTAGCGCAGGCGTGAAACTCGAGAGGCATCGCAACACCTCTCGAATCCAAGCATCCAGACACACACATCACTAGGGGTGGTCGGTTACCCCTATGAGGGCACCCTCGTTGTCCCAGCTAGTGCGAGACCACATGATACCTTCGAGACACACACTCATGCCAATAACATACAACCAAGGAAATGGAATAGAATCTCAAGCAAAGGATCAATGCAACAATAGCAATAAATAGAGGATGTATAAATCACATGTTATTTTCTCACTGGTCTACTAACGTACATACACACAAGGCATGCATGTACTTACCTGTCTATTCGCGACTCGGTATCACTCCGAAACTCTAACGCGTTTCCCCACAAGCTCTCAACAACCTGATAAAGTTTTGGAATCCCGAATATTAGTTTAAGGCTCACATTCAGTCTTTAAGTTGTACCTATTGTATTAGGCTTTTATTTTAATGTGTATTGGATGTGTTGGGTCCTCATTATAATGTGTGTTGGACCCTTATTACAAATCCATATTCATTTAATATAAATGTCTATACTTAAAAGTCTTGTTTAATTATTCTTAAACCTATAATAATGTACATTATGGTCACACACACAATTGATGTGTACACCCCACTGGTGTGCACACTAACACTTCACACATCGCTGTCTTGTGCACACACACACCGCTGGTGTGTGCACCCCATTGTGATTTACCATGTTCACATTCATTAGTACATTACTTTATTATTTAAAACTATGTTATATACACATTTTCACAATTCCAAACATATACAACTGTTGTGTACACTCCAATGTGGTGTACACATACAGTGCTGTGTACACCCCACTGTGGTGTACACACCCACTGTTGTGTACACCTCACTGTGGTGTACACACCCACTGTTGTGTAAACCCACCTATACATCTCATGAAAGCAGTCCTACACATCCACTATAGTGTACACACCCACACCCCAACTGGGGTATGCACATACACACACTGTGCACACCCCACACTTATATGACAGCCACCCCACACATGTATAATCACCAAAATCGTCCCTTATAAGCATATGGGTTGTTCTTTTCTAATTTAAGGGGAGGTAATGGGCCTCCATTTGGGCTTATATTATTGAGGCCCATTATCCACATTTCATCTTCTCCCTTACAGCAACCCCTGTTACACATACACACCAAATAAAAACCAAACCGTCACACACCCAAATCGTTTACACACTCACAAAACAGTCCACACACAACACTCACAACCGAACTTCTCAAAACAAACCCACACATACAAAGCACCCACAACTGTCACATACACTTCAAACTATCACACCAATAACGTGGCTGTTAGACATGGGGGAGGGGTTATCTCCAAACAAAGGTGGAGTCGTCGGAGACCCTACTCGATCAGCGTGACCGGGGATGGTTCCACTAGTCACGGCAGCCCCAAACAAAGATGACCAAATCGATTTCAAGAACCACACAAAACTGTCAAAACAAAGTGAGCAAAATGGAAGAACGCGAGAGGAGAGAGAGACAGTCAAGGAGAGCTAAAACGATCCAAGAAAGAGAGAGAAGAAGCTCACCTTGGTGTCTCCGGTGGGTGGCCGAGGTCCGGGCTTGCGAGGGGTGACGGTGGTGACTGGAAGACGAGAGAGAAAAACGATCGAGAGTGAGAGAGAACACGTGATCGCCGAGAGAGAGAAGAAGAAGAAGAGAGAGGAGGAAAAGCTTACCTAAACGTTTTCCGGTGGTGGTGGAGAGGTAGGTGGTCGTAGTGGGTGGCGGTGGTGGTGATCCGATCGGAGGGGCGAGTCGTGACGTGAGGCCGAGAGAAATGTGAGCTGGCCGAGAGTCGAGAGTGAGTGCCAACACGTGAGAGAGAACGAGAGAGAGAGAGATCGGAGAGAAAGAGAGGGGGAGCTTACCTCGTCGGGGTCCGTGACGCCGGCGGGAGGCGACGGCAGTGGCGAGAGGGATGAGGTGAACAGTGACGACAGTTGTGGAGAAGAAGATGAATAGTGTATTAGGGTTTTGGTGTATACAATGTTTATATATATGTGTTTTAGGACGAAATGACCATTTTGCCCTTGAGTTTAAACTTGCCCAACCCTTGGACAGCTACCCTTATGAGTCATTTGGCTCCTCATCACCATCTAACACATATTCCCATCTCTATGACCATCCAATGACTCTCCTCACTCACTTGTGTCACTTTAACAATCATATCCATAATAACCTATTAAATTAATCCCATTAATTTTATTAAATTACCAATCAGGTTACACAAATTCTCGCCTACTCGGTGCACCGTGTCCCGCGTTCGACACGCTTCTCGAGACGGTCCCACTCTTGGGATTTTAATAGATTCCCTCATTCTTTTATTATACTTTATTGTTAAAATTTTATTTCCTTATCTTAGGTCATGTTTTTCATTTGGCTTTGTTTATTAATAAAATCCACTAAAACGGTTCTCGAAAAACCCCGTATAAACTAGGTGACATCTCACTCAATTGAACATAGCCCAAACGGCTCGAGACCCGTAGAATACTATAATACTAATACACAAAGTCAAAGAATCATAAAATTACCTCGGCGTCGACTACCGAAGTTTGAAATACCGTCCAGTATCCACGTAGCCGGGTCACAATCCTGACACGTGTAACACAAGTCAGTTAAAAATTTGGGGTTGTTACACCTAGGGACACGCGGGGTCGTGATCGACACGCGTGGGTGGTACGGCAGTGTGCACGCCCGAGTACGCTCGTTGGCGCACACGACGAAAATTTTAGGCGCGAAAGTATAAGCGAATATATATATATATATTTATATATATATATTTATATAAGTAATTTAATATATATATATATATATTAAAATCGAAAAAATAAATAAATAATTGTGAAATTACCAAAAAGGGTATTTGTTTGTTAAGGAAAAGGATAAGAACTTAGGGGCATTTTGGTTATTTTACTCAAAAATATTGATAAAACCATCGACACCCCATTTTGCTCACCACCATCACCATTCGATCGAGAGGAGGAAGGAGAGAAGGAAGGAGAAGGGAGAACGTGAGAAAGATCAAGGAAGAGGCGAGGTGAGTCGTTGACGTTGTTGTGTTGTTTTTGTTGTTGTTATTGTGTGTTATTGGCGGGAGTGGTGATGGTGATGGTTTGGTTGCAGTGGTGGCGGCGGCTTCGGGAGCTCGGATCCGAGGAGGGAGACGACACGTCTCCCTTCCTCCCAATCCAAAGAAGAAAAAAAAAGAGACGAACCAGAGGCGCGCACAACGCCTCTGGGAAGAAGAAGGGGGCACGCACGCGTGCGTGCGTGCGTTCACCCCCTGGGCCGGGCCAGACGGGCCCAGGCCCATCCCGGGTGGGCCGGGCCAAACCGGCCCTGGCCCGACCCGGTGGGCCTGGACCAGGCCCGACCCCGACCCGGACCGGACCGGTCCCAGGTGGACCGAACCGGGTTTGACCCGGTTGGGTCGGGTCAAACCCGCTTCAGGGGACCCACCCCAAATTATTTAATTAATATTTTTATTTAATTATTTTATTTAAATAAATTAAAATAAAAACAGTTTTAAATAAAATAAAATACAGAAAAATACGAAAAAATAGTTAAAAAATTCTGAAAAATCTAGAAAAATATAAGAAATTGGAAAATAAAGGAATTTTGGGATTTTCTCGGAATATTGGCGAGATATTGTCGGGGTTTTCACCTCGTAAAACGTAAAAATTGATATAATATATCAAATTGAAGCTAATTTAATGACAAATGATCTTAGGTATAATTCGGGTGGTAATTTTGATTTGTTGGGCATTTATTCGAGCTGGACCGAATAATTGGAGTGCGGTATAGATGCGTAAACCCCAGCAAAAACACATTTGAGTATTTAATTTTTTTCAATTCTTGCATATACTGTTGTTGTTGCTATACATACTCATGGGGATCATGTGTTGGTCTGGTTGTCGATGGGTGTTGGATTTGTTTTCATTATCGGAGTTTATTCGGGACGATTGTGGCACGTGATCAAGCATGCTAGATATTAGCACGTGTACTTGCGCCGCCGGTGGATCGTGACCCGAGCCGCGGGGTGCATGTGTTCGGTGGGTTTGTAATTTGTTCCGGTCACCGTTAGTAGTTCGGATGTGGTTTAGACTTGATGTGCTCAGTCGGGGTCATCCGAATCTACGAAATATGATCTAGTATGTGAGATTGCGTTCTACTTTTGCCTGGTTTTATCATAATTGTTGTGGAGCATATTGTTTACATCATGATTATTTTGTTAATCATCTTGTGCACTTGTTACCTACATATGCAGGGATTTATGGCTGCCCAAAATCTTTGCATGTGTAGCTGACGTTGTTTATTGGCTTCTGAATCTATTATTATTTACTCGATGGTTTTCTTTGGGAGTTTACTCACTGGACTCGTCACCGTATGTGTTAGGTGATTTGAGTGCAGGATTTGATATGTGTAGGGACAAGGATACATGTAAAGATTATCCGTGACTGAAGACGTGGATTACTCCTCTTGTATGCCTATTTGTTTGAATGTATATATATATATATATTGTTTTTATTTGGGCTTGGAAATTTTGAGAGATATACTAGAACCGTATTTGATTTATGTATGATTCATTTTGGTATGGTTTCCACTTAGGCATTATGCTCATAAAACATATGATAAATTTTTATATTGTTGAATCTAATTTTTCGCTGCGTAATTTGAGATTAAAAGTTAATAAAGAAGTCTGAGTTAAGTTGAATCAATAATTATTAACACATAACATCAAAGTTAACAGGAAATTGATTGGTAAATGGGAAATGAGTGGCCGTGGCACACAGTCGGATGAGTTGGCAAGACTGTGGGCCCGCGGTGCACGCCGTAGTGGCCAATGGAATTGGGGCCGTTACAGTCTCCTTAACAAGCCTTCTTGAACTTCAAGATCTCCTTAATGGTAGAGCAAGTTCATGCTAATAACGTGTTGTGAATTGAATTGAGACTTGCTAGAACTAGAGAAGGAAAGTAGAAGAACTAAGAACTTCTACTACTACAAAGAACTACAAAGAACTAAAACTACAAAGTAGAAGAGGAGAAATGAGAGAGTTGAAATGAGAAGTTGCATACAACTTGGTGTGTTTTTACAATGAGGTTGATACCCTTTATATAGGCCATTTGGTGATGATAATAAATGTACTAAGACAATGTTTACAAGTTACACATACATCACATGTCATACAACTCTTTACAAGCAATGTTGACAACATATGAAATAATGAGTACATTGGATATGGATGCAAGTAAGAGCCATGCTTGATATTACCACTCAATGTAATGCTTGACAATGATTAGTCATATAAAGTCTTGATCAATTGTTCATCCATATCATAGTACAAGTAATTAACTAAATGGCATAGAACCTTCATTAAAGGTAACCTCATTTTGTTGTACTACATACAATTTTACGTTTAAAAGGACCTACTCAATTGGCATGCAAGCAAATCATATCTTCCCTCCTCCTCTTTCAATTTTGTTCAATGGTAAAGTCATGGTTGAGTTGCTCCCCCTTCAAATTAAGTTCAATTCCATTTTTTCCATGTATCATGCTACATAAACTTAAGAATCAGTCATATGACCATCTTCAAAGAAGTATGTTAAATATATCAAGATGGGCTTTTTCAATTTCATCAATGAAGATCACTGTGAATGGTTTTCTCCTAATAGACTCTGACAATGTGCCTCCCTCACCACAGCCTATGTATCCGAGAGTGATCCAATTAGTTTGCTCACAGTATGTTGCTCCATGTTTTCACTCATGTCCAGTCTTAACATTGCCGCCTCCTGTAATTAACATCAAGGGAAGACTTCTGTCATGGTGAAGCTAATACTGTGACGACCACAATTTTCCCATGCAATTGATGTCCGACCTAGACCCGTACAAGCCCCCGAGTCGAATATCGACAAACTTGACGAGCCTAGTGAGCCTCCGTTCATTTAATTATACATTTTATGAAAGAGTTATTACAAGTTAAATGCAGCAGAAAGTAAATAATCTAACAAAATGGGAAATAACTCAGTCAAAGGGAAATCAGGAATCTATAAATATGGAAAACCCCATAAATAGGAAATATTCATGTACAACCCATGCAAAATCAAGTAAAGCCAAGTACATGATATCCAATAACTTGATCCAAAGTTCAACGACAAAACATGATAATAAGAAAACAACATACAAGAAAAAACAACATAAACCTACTCTAAGGTCTGCAAATTCAACTGCTAATCCTCACAAGAAGTCACCTAAGCAGGGCTCCTTGCTGCACTCCACCCTATATGCACCCACCGTCACAAACTAGATGGTGAGTAACTGAAGAAATCGAAAGTAATGCCAAAAGAATATAACAATAATTCATGATTTAACAATAAGACAATCCAAATATCATGCGATAATTGAAAGAGATAGACAATTAAACAGTTTAAGGAGCATGATAAGCAGACTGATAGATAACAATGAAAGCATGCGTGTTATAAGAATCAAAAGAGGCCTATAAGTGGTCTAATTTCATAGCATACGGCAAAGATCTCGCAAGATCTCCTCGGGCAATGTCGCAACACTGGCGCAACATGAAATTGAGAGGCATCGCAACACCTATCGAATCAAGTAACCGGTACATACAACATTATGGGTGGTCAGTGCCCCTGCAGGAGGTACTTGCATTGTCCCAGCTAGTACGGGCCACATAATACCTTCTCAACACACTCACGCCAAGAACACACAACTAAGGAATATAATGGAATACCAAGCATGAGATCAATTCAACCATAACAATCAATAGAGGATATATGAATCACATGAGATTTCCTTACTGGCCTACTAACATACACACATATATCACATGTATACTTACCTGACTAGTTGCGATACGAAACCACTCCCGCGAATGTTCGTTCCTTTGCATTCCCAACTACTTGAACAATGGTTTGAAACCCCAATAGATAGGGTTTTATGGTCAATTTATATTCCTAATTAACCCCCAAAGTTACCCCAATGTTCTGGTAAAAATAATCAAAACTTTGAAAAACGACCATCTGGTCGAGACGCCATCGTGGACGCCGCCAGGTCTAAGGGCCACGACGTCCTCATGACGTCTGGAAACTTTTAGACACATAACGCCTTTGAACAACACGTCGTGTGAAGTTTCTCTTCATGACGTCTCGGCAGCGTGTTCATGAATACATATTTTTAAAACACCTCTGGTATGTACGTCGTATGCGACGTCGTGGGGTGTTTCTTCTCTGCAGCGTCGCGACGACAAAATTACGAAATGATAAATACAGAAGACGTCGTGGTGATGCTGCCAGGTTCAAACTGGTCATGGCGTTGTCACGGTGTTCTGGGAACGCTTCTGTCTAACTCGTATGCGAGGACGCCATTAGCACAATGAACTGTGTGCCATCCTCACGGCGTGTCATTGGACAAAACACACCTGTTATTTGGCGTTTTAGGAGATGTCGCCCACACAATGTGTGCGACGTCTCCATGGCGTCTAGACTGGTTTGAGAACTGTAAAACTTTTAGAACATGAAATCCACAATACAAAAAATGTCGATCGTCAAAACTATTTTTCGGGCATCAAGACCGATTGAAATGTACTCCAACTAGTTGTGGGATGCCCAAATTTCATCAATTTATCAAGGTAAATGAAATCCAATCAAAACACCCCACTCAAATACAACTAAACTCAAAATAGCAACACCGGCTAGATGCCACGTGTTGATTGCTCTGGAGGTTGCCGAGACACCGGTGGAACACCAAGATCGTCTCCGGCAAGCCACCCTTGATCATGGCACGATACAACATCAATTTAAATAATAAAAACCCAATAACAAAGAGGAGGAACAACTATAAAATCTGAACAAAGGAAAGAGAAAAGTAAGATGTCTCACCTTAAATTCGGTGAGAATAAGGACTCCAGAGAGGATCCCGGCCATCCAACACCACCCCCTGTGGTGGTTTGTTCCCCAAGCAAGAAAAGAGGAATAAGAGAAGATGAGAGGAGAGAGAAGAGAAAGAGATAAATGAGGGAAAAACTGATGAGAGGAACATTATATAAGACCCGTTTTTTATCAATCTACACACATTTATCCCTAGCTAGATCCTACACCTTCCCTTCTAAGCTATCCGCACTCCTAACTCCACTTGTTGACATCCTTAAGTGACTCAGGTGCCACTTAACTATTTAGCTCCCATGTTGATCTTACGCTCCTCAACCCGTATCGCATCGCAACTCAACCGTTGTGTGCCCATCGTTGCATCCACGTTCTGACTCAAAATAAAATATTATAATAATTATTCAAAAATCCATTTACTTAGATTTTTTCTATGTTTTAACTCCCCCGTTTACCTAAACCGAAGCCTCACCGTGACGACCCCAGTTTTCAAACCTTAAACTGGGCCCCGCTAGCTTAGACTTACGTGAAACTCTGAGCCCGTCTTGACAAGTCACGTAAGACTAGTCAGCCTTAACTTACCATTTACCATTCATTTACCAGTTCATAACCTTGATTAGTGAATTATCATCAATATAGCGAAAGCAAAAAGCTCAAACTAATCAAGTAATAACAACCATATTAAAAAAAATAAGACATCCTAAAGTGTGGGAACCCCGCATATGTATATCATAATAAATGATCAGTCAGAGTAGAACAACCCAATAGATATACATGCCCAGAATCTCTCAAAAACCCAAACCCATGTTTCAAAACAAAATGTATATATACAATAATACAAAAAAATCACCTAATCAATCAAGTGGAAAGGTATACTCCTGTATCCTCAAGGCAAATCTCCATCTCTAGAGCCTTTCCCTTACTGGACTGTGGATCTGCACTCTGTCAAACACAAGAATGACGAGCCCAGGTAAGTAACGCCAAACAAGATATAAATACAGTATCTTGAAATAAATAAATCAATCTAATTCATGTAGATAGAAAGAAAGGAACAGGGAATGCATGAATACATAAGACTGTAATTAAATTAATCGAATATGGAGTGTCCGAAATATGAAAACGAGACCAAAAGGTCATTGAGTCATGACAAAGCCCAACAGACTTGGGTTTAGGGACGAGAGCATGGCTTACCGGCCCTAACCATTGCGACTATGAGATATCCACAGACTCGGATAAGAGTCCCCAATGTACACTCAATTGGGAGATATCAACGGTATCTAGATAAAAGCTTATATCGCAGGTAAAAGTAACCATAACTCCCTTGCCAGTGGACCACTCAACTAACAAGGATTTCCAATAAATTGAAGTGATAAACAGAGTAATAACAACAAATTAAAGCTCAAGAAATAAAGGTAGAATTTTCTCACTAGTTTACTTACCTGTATCAAACTAATACGTACTCAAATCGACTACGACAAGCCTCCGAATCCATACCCAATACTCGACACTAGTAAACAATGTCCCTGGTAATCATTTGGGCACATTTACATTGTGTTAGAGCCTATTTGGGAATATTTAAACTTTTAAATCCTAGAATTATTCAAATTAGGAAAGTTATTGTGATAATACGCTTTTTGAGAAGAGTTTTTGGTATAAAAGTCCCGAAAATTTCAAAACTAACTTTCCTATAATTTTTCTCAATAAGACAATTATTCATTATTATCTACTCCAACTTTCAGAACGTGAAATCCACAATACGAAAATGTCGATCGTCAAAACTTTTTTTCGAGCATCAAGACCGATTGAAATCTACTCCAACTAGTTATGGGATGCCCGGATTTCATCAATTTATCAAGGTAAAGGAAATCTGATCAAAACACCCAACTTAAACACAAGTAAACTCAAAATAGCAACACCGGCTAGAAGTCGCATGTTAATTGCTCTGGAGGTTGCCAAGACACCGGTGGAACACCAAGATCGTCTCCGGTAAGTCACCCTTAATCATGGCACGATACAACATCAATTTAAATAAAAAAACGCAATAATAAAGAAGAGGAACAACTCTAGAATCAGAACAAATGAAAGAGAAAAACAAGATGTCTCACCTTAAATCCAGCGAAAATAGGGACTCCAGCGAGGATCCCGGCTGTCCAGCACCACCCCCAAGTGGTGGCTTGTTCCCCAAGCAAGAAGAGAGGAAGATGAGGAGATGAGAGGAGAGAGAAGAGAAAGAGAGAAATGAAGGAAAAAGTAATGAGAGGATCCTTATATATGACCAATTTTTGATCAATCTACACACACTTATTCTTAAGTAGATCCTACACCCTTCCTTCTAATTTTTCCACACTCCAAATTCCACTTGTTGACTCCCATAAGTGACTCAGGTGTCACTTAACTATTCAGCTACCATGTTGATCCTACGCTATTCGACCTGCATCGCACCGCAACTCGACCATTGTGTGCCCGTCGTTTGTCCACGTTCTGACTTAAATAAAATATTATAATTATTCAAAAATCTATTTATTTAGTTTTTTTCTTTGTTTTAACTCCCCCGTTTACCTAGGCGAAGCCTCACTCGGACTAAACAGTCGCCCAAATGGCTCGAGGCTCGTAATAGGCTACAATATTGATACAAACATCACAGAAACATAAAATTACCTCGGTGTTGACTCCCGAAGTCCGAAATACTCAACACATCACGCTAGCCGGGTCACGGTCTTGACAAGTGTACTACAAGTCAGATTAAATTTTGAGGATTGTTACAAATACACTTTAAAGAAATAATCAACCATTAATAGAAATAAATAAGCTCAAACTTCATGTCCAACAATTTTTAATCTTTTTTTGGTAGATCAACAATTTCTAATATGTTGCAGTTCATAATCAACATGTGGTGTTTAGATCTTAACACAGTCAACAGGTAGTCAGTAAAGCACCGTAATTCATAAATGACACATTCATCAATACAACAATTTTAGCAGCTGATTTTAAATTCTTATAACCAAGATCACACGTCACTTTATGCAACTACCTAGTTCGATTTCTATGACCCTTCTCTTAAAAAGAAAAGGTAGTTGCCTAATTTATGCAAATCATAGTGATCAGTGACTCATGTAATCACAATTAGTTGTATATTCAATTGTTTGCAAAAACTTACAGATCTAAAGCAACATGCTGCAAAAGCTTTTGTTAGTTTAGTTTTACCAACTCCAGTAGGACCCAAAAAAAACATAGCTGCAATAGGTCTGTCTGGATCCTTCAATCCAACATGAGATCTCTTCACAACACGAGAAATTGCACTAACAACGTCATCTTGGTCAACTACCGATTTACTAAGTTTTCTCAAGATCTAGCAAGAACTTTCTTTCACCAACTGTTAGTGGTTGAACAGGGATACCGGACCAAAGAGAAACAACTGTTGCACATCAACGCAGTGAAAACACAATCAAAGAACAATCTTTATTTCAATACTCCAATAATTAACAATTAAACTGTCCAATGTGGTGCACATGGCATTACGAGCGCATACTCAAAGCACACACAAAACTAATTGCCTATTATGCCTTTTATATAGCCCATAAACTTCTAATCACTCTCAAACTCTGATTGACAATCCCACTCAAATATAAATACTTCTAAAATAATCAAATCCTTCTAAAATTCAAAATTACTAATTAGACACAAGCTAAAACACTAATTCCAAATCATATAAGGACATATACGGAGTTTAGGCAAAAAACCCAACAATCATACACCTTGGTAAAAAAACTCCACCAAACACACAATCCAATCGAACGAACAACCACGTTCAAGCATCTAATCAATCGCTAGCATCAACACATCCAATCATACACGTATAAACATCTAATATACGGAGGTTCATCAGTGAAAAAGACAAACCTTGAAAGACTTATATTATGCTTCCATTCATGTCACTCCACTACATACAATTAGCCAGTTCCTTTGGTTACACACACTCAATCAAGTTGATCCTTCACACAAGCATCCATCCAACACGTACAATAATCATCCAGTCAACAATGGTTAACCACCAAATAACCACGTTGCAACAAAATACTTAACCACTCTTCAATCAAACACTCAATCTTGAAGAATGCTCCACCTCGAACAAACACCTTGTCGAACAAATCAACACAACTTCGATCACTCGACCTCGAACTCATCCACGAAACTCAGTACTCCATCAATCATCACACTTCATGATCGAACCACATACAACCACCTCCCATACATGCATTTATTTCTTTTGATTATTAATGATGAGATAATCATAGACAATTTCCAATTAAGTTCTTTGTTTTCCTATTTTTTCACCACCAACAAACAAGAATTAATTCTCATTATCATGATAACTCCAATATCAAACTACTATATATTTCTTGTTTTCCAACCATTAATGGAAACAGGAGATGCGCACGTTATTTGCTTTAATTATAACTACTAAATCCACCATTGCCACATAGGTCCGCACAAAAAAACCCTCACCGCCACAAGCCAACAAAACAATCCCCAAACGTAGTGTTGCTATACCAACCGATCAAGAATCCAAAGTCTTCAAAAAGCAATCAAATAATAGTCCTTAGCGTTGAGAAGATAAACTTGAGCAATGACTTCAATTGAAACAACGAAAACCTCCATGCACCCAATCTTCAATATTCAAACATCTTCCAACGAACCTTTTGTTATCTCAATGTGGCTCTGATACCACTTGTTAGGGATAAACTCATATTAATGCACATCAACACATAGGAAACACAATCAAAGAACAATCTTTGGTTTTTTTTTAAGAACAATATTTAATTCAATACTAAAATAATTAACAATCAAACGCCCCACCCTGATGCCTTTGTGTAACGACCCAAATTAATTTAATTAAGTGTTTGAGTTAATCATGATGATTAGCGGTTAATTCGGGCGTTACGTGGACAGCTGGGTGACTCAAATGTGGGAACCCAGTTTATATTTATGATATTTGTGTATGGTGTGATACCTAGTATTGCGATGTTGAGTGTATTAATTATGTTTATGTATATAATCATCGCATGTGTGAACATTGATATCGGGAAAGGTCACGAGTCGGGTATATGTCTCGAAATGCGTGTCGGGGACCGGCTACTGAGTATCGGATAGCCGGGGTACGGGACATGGTTTGTCGGGTAACTGAGAGCTAGTGTGACCTCACATATGATTTTTATGATTTATTTGGTGGTCAAGTCTAAGGTATGTGAGCCAAATCAAGGTTATTAATTCATTTCCTAAGGTTGTAGCTAGGAAAATCAAGGTGCATAGGATGATCCTCAAGATGAACAATAAGGTGAAACGAGGAATGTAATGTCATGATAAGGTGTCCAGAACTTGAGTGACACAGGGTGATCAGTGACCATTAGATTATCCTCGGGATGCGTGCACACATTAGATTAGAACAAATGGTATAAATACGAACAATGAGTGCTCACATGCAAAGTTATCAAACGTAGCAAAGTGAAAAATCAGCTCTGTGAGTAGAATTTGGACTGGGGAAGGAGAATTAAAGCTTTGGAGAGTGAATCCGAGCCTCAAAACATCGATCCAAGGTAATCAATTCATCATAAATGTGAATTTTTGATTAAAAATATAGTTTTTGTGGGTTGAGGATAAAACAGATTTAATGATAAAATCATCACTTTTTTACTAAATTTGATGTTCTTGAGGCTAAATTTGATGAAATACATCGTTTTGAATCAAATTTGTGAAAAATTGAGGTGAATTTGGTGATTTCAGATTTTAAAACATGCACACTTTGATCCTCGATTTTGAGTGAAAACCTTGTTTAATTGGTGTTTTAGAGAGGAATTTGGTGTTGTTGGAGTTTGTGTATTGTTTGTATGATGAATTGAGGTGTTAAAAACAAGAAAAACCCATAAATAGTTTCTGGAATTTCTGGGTAGAGCACACCTAGCGCGCTAGGCACGCTGGAGAAGATGAAGATCTTCGTACATGAACAGTGCATGAAGATCAATTAGCACGCTAATCACCCAGCCTAACGCGTTAATACCAGAACCCCAAAATTTATAAAAGTGAAATCGAACCTAATTGATAACCAATCCACTTAATTAACCAATAAACACCGAAAATAGGTCTCAGGACTTCAGGCACTAGGGAACCATAGCTCGAACACCAGGGAGCTAGGCGGGTCAGATTGACAGATCTGGGAAGTCGAAGTGCGTGTTTACAGGTGCGCAAAACCTTTGAGAATGTTACACTTTAATTCATGCGAGGTGTGTCCATGTAAACAAGTGTTTATCCATTTACTTATTTTGGTTGCCATGTTTATGCACTGTGATCATGTGTTGGTCGGTGTTTGATTTGTTCACATGGTCGGAGGTTAATCGAGATGGTCGTGGTACGGAATTGAGCAGGCTAGATTGTAGCGCGTGTACTGGGTGCAACCGGTGAATAGCTACCCGAGTGACGGGGTGCATGTGTCCGGTGGGTTGTGATGTGTTTCCGGTCACTGTTAGTAGTTCGGGTGTGGTCTAGGCTTGATGTGCTCAGCCAGGGCATCTGAATCTACAAAGTATGGTCTAGGCTTGATGTGGTCACCGTTAGTAGTTCGGATTAATCGATTGATGTTTTATTTCTACTGTGTGTGATCGATAGTTTTCTGTGAATGTTGTTTGTTGCCAGCCATGGGAATATGATTCCTGTTGCTAGGGTCATATTCACATGTCTCGCAGGTTACTGTGATTTTCATGATTATCGTGTAGACTTCTTTTGGAAATTTGCTCACTGGGCTCGTTGTTGTATGTGTTGGGCAACTGAGCGCAAGTCCTGGTACGAGTAAGAGTAAGGGAAAAAAGGTACTAGGCGACTATCTCTGAGGCCGTTGTTGCTGACAGCTCGTGTTTTGACTACCTAGTATGTATGTGTAATGGTCCGAATTTAATTCACCGTTATTTGTGACGTATTGTAGATGTGGCGGACAGCTCAGACACTCGTGGGACTCGTAGCTAGGCTAGAGCACGCCTGGAGTTAGGTAAATAGTTATTTTATGTGTTGTTTTGTCTAATTTGCAATGTTTTTGTTAGAATAGGTTAAATGACATCGCGATGTGTGTAATTATATCTCAAATGACGTGTGAGATTGTGTTAAGTATTCGCCTTGATATGCATGTCGATTTGGGTACCGGGTAGACTAATGAAATGAAATATTAGGTCGGAGGAAATAATACATACATTAAATGAATTAAATGTGATAAAATAGTAAATTAGTGGCGTCTAGGGACACGTGGGGTCGTAGTTGACACGCGTGGGTGGTACGATAGTGTGCACGTCTGAGTACGCTCATTGGCGCGCACTACAAAATTATAAACGCGAAAATATAGTTGAATATGTATATTTATATATATAGGTAATTTAATATATATATTAAAAATTAGAAAATGGGAAATTACCGTAAAGGGTATTGAAGTAAATAAGAAAAGTGGATGAACACAAAGGTATTTCAGTCATTTCCCACCAAAAATCGTTTTCTCTATTGTATTTAAGTATGAAATCGAACAAAGGGAGAGAACGAGGAGAAGGAGCCGAGGAGGAAGAAGAGAAGAAGAAGACCGAGAGAGAGATCAAGAGGATGACGGGCTCGTGTGATCGAGGAAAACAAGGTGAGATTGTGCTGTTGGGTATTTGTGTGTATGTGTGTATGGTCGGGAGGTTCGGCCATGGCCGAACCGGGAAGCAAAGCAAGGAGGGTTGTCTCCCTTTTGCTTCGTGATGTATAGGACGAGCTGAGGTTGGGTTGAGAGCCAACCCCAGCAACCCAATCGAAGCAACGAGAAAAAAAAATCTAATCGAAGTAGAGCTCGAGCTCTGTTTCGATCAGATGAAGGAGATGAAGCCTGAACCGGGCCAGTTCGGCTCGGTTGAGTCGAACCCGGTTCGGCCCGGTTCAAGCCAAAACTTAAAAAAAAAGAAAATGGAAAAGAAAATCCAGAAAAATAGGGAAAATATGAAAAAATAGTATTTTGATCAAATAAATAGAAATTGAGGAATTTCTATGGAAAATGAGAAATTCAAAAGTCGAAGGAGACTTTATACCGGGATTTTTACTTCGAAAAATGTAAAATTGACATAATATATTCAATTGAAGCTAATTCAATGACAAATAATCTTAGGTACATTTAGGGTGATAATTTTGATTATCGAGTATCTATTGGAGCCAGACCGAGGTTTGGATTTCGGGACACGAAGTGCGGATTGAGGTGTGTAGTATCCCAACTGAAATTACTTGAGTATTTACTTCTTTTGGCATTTGAATTCAATTTCTTTCCTTTCAATACTCTATTCTTGGTTATGTTTATATGGGCGGACATTGAACGAGGCTTCCTTCGTTCTATTCTTATGTGTATGTCCACTGCACCATAACATGTGCTACCAGATCGATCTCGGTGAATAGTACGACCCGAGTATCACGTCGTGGCGTGTGTCGGTGCGTCGTATGTATAACTTCAGCCATCAAGCGGATCCAGATGCTTGCCCTGCTTGAGTTGGACTCGCCGTCAGTATTCTCTGGAAGAGTCCGAATTATGGTGTAGTCTGACCCTAGGGGCTAGGAACACACTTTGAATTTTTCCTATTATTTATTCATGCGATGAGCGCAGTTGCCTGTATTTATTTCCGCATGTTTATTTAATAGCTTTATTTAAATTCCAGTATTTACTTTTGGAAATGCTCACTTAATTTCCTTGGGAATACTTACTCTGGACTCGTCATCTGCCTTTTGTGATGGTTTGAGTGCGATCCTAGTACGAGCAGGGGCAAGGGCAAGTTGCCAGAGTATTGTTGAGCCGAGATAGCCTGACTCGTATGTTTGTATTATATTTATTTTGTTTTATTACAGGTTTGGGGTTTTGAGAAACTTTATGTATATTGAACTTTTTGGTGATTTCAAAGGTATTTATGGTCATATACGAGTTTTTCACATTAGGTTTATGGTTTATGTTACACCTTTAAAGTATCATTATCCTAGTAAATGTGATGAAAGGCTTCCGCTGTGTGAATTTGAGGATTTCAGGATAACTTAATACAACATTTAATTTCAGTACAACTTTATCAGTAAAATGACAATTAACAAGGTTTAAATTATGAAATGGAGGATGTAATCCAATGTAGAGCACAGCTGTCGCTGGTAAGATAGACTGTGGGTCCACATTGGCCCTCGCGGCGATCTATTTGGAAAGTAAGTCGTTTCATATGTATATATTATTTTTTTGGGTTTTGGAAACTTTAGAACTTTATCACATGTATATGGATTACCATTTACTTCGTCTCAGTTATATACATAGTGTTTATTTTCGGGTTTTCCACTACTTAGGTTAATTTTCGGGTTTTGCACCGTGGGTGCACACTCAAAGCACACATAAAACTAATCTACTATATCCTTTATATATGCCAAAACTTCTAATCACTCTCAAACTTTGACTGACAATCCCACTCAAATACAAATACTTCTAAAACAATCAAATCCTACTAAAACTCAAACCTACTAATTAGACACAAACTAAAACACTAATTCCTAATTATATTATGACATGAAGTTTAAGCTAAAAACCCAACATTCTGGTCCCACCATGACTAGTTTGGCCAATTAGGCAATAGTTGATAAGTGTTCATTTAGGCATTAGTTAGTATAAGATATTAGGTGTTAATGAACTATATTAATCTTATTTTGTGGTGATAAATGATTGTTTTATGTATTTCAGGAATTTTTCGTAATTCAGGCGTATTTGGAGCAAAAGTGTGATTCAGACCTATTTGAGCGTTGTTCAATTCACAAGCGATAACTTTCACATCACAAGTCGAGACGACTCGCCGTTAGTCTTGTTAGAAAGAAGACTTCGAGACAGACATTTTCATCTCAAGCATCATGAGATTCAGACTCAAAGTGGCTCAAAATTGCGAAGCAATTCAAGGCAGAATTCTTGTACAGATTCACACCGTCGAGACGCTGTGGTGAAGAACCCTCATGGCACCACTCACATACGTGCGAACCAGAGAGCTCCAGAATTTGCGTCGCGTTCCCGCCGCGTACTCGCTATGATGACGTCATGCGAATTACACATTCATCAAGGACGTCGCCGCGATGCCATCACCAATATCCCTCACGATTCCGCGACCTAAAGAGCTGGAACTCGGGATTATTTACATATTTTTCAGGATTTTTAGGGATTAAACCCTATTTAGGGTTTCCCTATAAATACCAATAAACTCCAATTCTAAAAGACATTTGTTTTTATTTCGTTTTACATTAGAAACTAGGGTTTTGATTTGATTATGTCTAGCTAATCCCCTTCCTCTAGGTTGAAGGTGGATCGGTTAAGCCTGCAACTTGTGATTTCATTATGAGGTTTATCTATACTTATTGTTCTTGATTCTTTTCTATGATTTATTGTCTTTAATACTGTTTTATCCTTAGGGTTATATTTGATTATGTGTAAAGGCATGTGCATGCATATTAAGTTGATTACCCTTAGTCATTGAAGTCAAAACGTTGGTCCTCACGCGGTAGACTCATACTTGTGACAAGTGGCCAGTCGGTCAAGTTCCTTAGGGATTTAGGCTAAATCGGGAGCGCCAGCGATCTGGTTGTCTAGGTGTAGTGCCTTCACGAATCGAAGTAATACGTCCAACGCGTTAAATCTGGAGTATTAGTGATCAGGTTGCGTGTTTGGTTAGAGAAGTAGTAAATGGTCGTACCTTGGCTGCTGAGATTAGGAAGTGCGAGGAAGCGAATGCGTCACTGGGTAAATAGCTGCACTAGATCATATTTAAGTTTCATATCTTTTATAAACCAAGGATTAATAGAATTATTCCCAACTTGTATGGCAAAAACCGTGAAACTGAATACCTAGACTTTACTCCCATTAAATTTCTTTATTTTTGAAGTTTTTGAGGTTCTCAAAAGTTTTATAAAATTCCCTGTTTTCTCTTCTCCCATATAAGCATAAGTTAAGTTACCTATGTGACGGCCCCAAATTCCCAATACATTTGGGTACGCCCCTCCTAGACTCGTACAGGTTCCCAAGTTAGTACTCGGCGAGCCTAGTCAACATTCAATCAATTAATTATACAATTTAAGAGAGAGTTATTACAAGTTTAACGCAGTGGAAAATAAGTAAACTACAACATAAATGGGAAATAACTCAGTAAAAGGAAAGTCAGGAGTCTATTATGTGGAAGTATTCATGTATAACCAAATATGAACAAGAATGAACAAGAATAATTTGACTACGTGTACATGATATCCAAATAAAAAATGAATAACCAAATATGAACAAGAATAACGTGTACATGATATCCAAATAAAAAATGATCCCCAGTTTAATTATAAAAAACATGTATATAAACGATCATACATCCAAGCAAAACAAGTAAAAATATACTCTAAATCCTCATATCTAGCCGTAAATCCTCACAAAAAGTCACCTAGATAGGGCTTATTGCCTTTACTGCACTCTGCTCTATCTGCACCCACTGTCACAAACTAGATGGTAAGTAACTGAGTAAAATCGAAAGTAATGCCAGAAGAATATAACAATAATTCATGATTTACCAAATAAAGCAGTCTAAATATCATGTAGTAATTAAAAGACAGGAATTGAAATAGATCAAGTGCATGATAAGAAGACTAATAGATATCAATCGAAATACATGCGTTTTCTAAGAATTCAAATGAGGCCTATAAGTGGTCTAAATCATAGCATAAAGGTGGAGATTGCGCGAGGTCTCCTCAGGCATCGACACTAGCGAAGGCACAACCATGATAGGAGGGACACAAGCCCTCCAACCCAGTACTTGGTGTCACACGGTCACTATGGGTGGTCCCACACTTCTGTATAAAAGTGCCCGCATTGCCTTACTAATGCAGGGTCGAGTACTTTCAAGACATAACACTTGCGCCAAGAACACGCATAACAAGGAATAGAATAGATTGCCAATAAATCAACATGCAAAGCAGAATAAATGGATAATGAATCACATGGTATTTCCTTACTGGCTTACTAACGTACATAAGCTTGTGGCAAATGTACTTACCTGACTATCGCAACCCAGTATCACTCCTCAACTCTAACGCGTTCCCCGCAGGTACCTGTGATGGCCCCAATTTCCCTGTGTAATTGGGTATGCCCGGTCTAGACCTGTGCAGATCCAAAGTCATCACTTGGAAACTTGACGAACCTAGTCAGCCTCCTATTTAATCAATTTAGTAATTTATGAAAGAGTTATTGCAATAATACACAACAGAAGACTAAACAATTATAACAAAGGGAAAATAACTCAATCAAGGGAAATATATGAATTCTATAAGTGTGGAAAACCCCGGGTATTCATGTACAATTCGATAAGCATATATATATATGATACCAATCTCATCAAAAATGTCAATTTCAATAATCCCAAAAAACATAAATATGAAACGATATACAAATCAGCAAAACATAAACACATACTATAAAGTCTCTCTGATCCTGTTGCTCGTCCTCAAAGTAGGTCTCCTAGGTAGGGCCCCTCGCCCTTACTGCTTTTCACCCTATCTGCACCCACCATATTAAACTAGACAGTGAGTAATTAAAAAAATTGAAAGTAGTGCCAGAAGAATGGAACAGTAATTTATGATTTTAACAAACAAAACAGTCTAAATATCATGCGAAAATGAAATAGGAAACGAGTGAATAAATCAAGTGCATGATAAACAGACTGATAGATAAACAATTAAAATTTGCATGTTCTAAGATTTAAAAGAGGCCCATGAATGGTCTAATTTCAGAGATCGCAAGATCTCTCCGGGCAATGTCGCAACATTAGCGCAGCTTGAAATCGAGAGGCATTGCAACACCTCTCGAATCCAGTACCAGTACACACAACACTAGGGGTGGTCAGTTACCCCTGCAGAGGGCACCCTCGTTGTCCCAGCTAGTGTGGGACCACATGATACCTTCAAGACACACACTCATACCGAGAACATACAACTAAGAAAAAGGAATATAATTTCAAACAAGGGATCAATTCACAATATCAATGAATAGAGGATGTATAAATCACATGTTATTTCCTTACTGGCCTACTAACATACACACATACAGGGTACGTATGTACTTACCTAAACTAGTGCAACCTGGTACCACTCCGAAACTCTAACGCATTTCCCATGGTTTCTCAACTACCTGATAATAGGTTTAACCCCGAATATTGATTTAGAGATAGTACCTCGTCTTAGGGTGTTTCTCGTATGTTTAGTTTAAATACATTTAATTAAGGCGACTCAAACCATTATGGATCAATCCATCTCTATGGTTATTGCACTTTTTTTACAAAATATAACTCTCTTTGGGCTCTTGTTTGGCCCATTTATCAAGCTTATACTCACCTAAGTAAGCCTTTTGTGTGGACACTTATTGGGCCTAGATTATAACAACCCTCAATTTTAATCCGACTAGTGTTGCAATGGTTAGGAATATAACCCAGCTACGTGATACTAGACAGTATTTCAAACTACGGGAGTCGACACTGAAGTAATATTATGATTCTTTGATTGTGTGTATTAGTATTTTAGTATTTTATGGGTCTCGAGCCGTTCGGGTGATTTTTAGTTGAGTGAGGTTTCGCCTAGTTAAACGAGGGATAAAAACTCAATAAATGAATTTTCTGATAATTTAAATAATTAGTTGATGGAATGTGGCGAGAAAACGGGCGCGACAAACCAAATTTTGGAGAAATGCGGACCGAAGAAATGTAAGATCAATATGGGAGTTGGATAGTCTTGCAACATACGGACTATAAGATAGAAATTGTTAAAGTGACACAGATTAATGAGGGGAACCATGAGATTTTCATTGAGATTTATATGTGTGTTGAGTTGTAATGATGAGGTAAAAGACCCATAAGGGTAACTATTTTAAATAGTGAGAGAAGGATGTTGAAGAGCAAAAGGGTCATTTGACTCATTTAGTCATATATATAACGTTTTATCCAAATACACACTATTCATCTCCTTCTTCAAGCTCACTACAGCCACCCCTCCTCTCTGCACTCGGCCTCACCGGAACCGACTCATCGGAGGTCCGTTATCTCTCTCTCTCTCTCTCTCTCTCTCTCTCTCTCTCTCTCGGTCTCAGTTTCTCCCTCTCTTGGTTCCTCTCGATCTCTCACTCTCTTCACCATCCCTCCCTTTACTCTTCCCTCTCCCGTGAACCCACCACCGAAACACCACTGGCCTAAGGTGTTCAAACCTCATCGGAGGTGTCTCTGCTTGTCGGAGGTACATTTCTTTTTCTCTCTCTCTCTCAAACTGTTTTCGTTTTCTCTCTATCTCTCTCGTTTTGCTCACTGCCGCCATGACTATCTGACTGGGGGGCGATTGTCGTCATCGGAGATGACCCTACAAGGTCACCGAAGCCTCTGAACACCCCCTCGTGGCAGAGCAGTGGTGAGGTTAGAGTTTTATTTTTATTTCTTTGTGAAACTATTGTGTGTATATGTTCTCATCTTCGCACCTGGTCGACATATGGGGCACTGCCGTGACCAGGGACCAGTCGAGAATGACTTTACGGTGGTCCACTGGAATCCTCGACAGTCCCAGAGCGCCCCCATTGCCGTGGTCATTGTATACATGGCCGAGATTCAATAAAACCTTGTTTTTCCACTATTTTCTATTGTTTTTACTGTTGGGTTTTAGGCGGCTGCCAGAGTTGCCGCCTGTCATCGGGGATAGTCATGGGTGAGCCATCCTGGCCCACCAGAGATCCTAAATCTTTGAAGTGTCACTAGAATGGTGTATATACGTGTATGAGTTGTGGTTTGAGCAAGTGTTTTGTGTTCTTATGGACTGTTTTGGTTTGTCTCGTCAGAATCCGCTGCCGTGGGTGACGCCACCGCTATGCCACCGTGACTGGGGATGTCGGGGACCAAGCTAAGTCCATGTTTGTGTCTCACGACTCTCAGAGTGGCCTAAAAACAGTAAAGGTAGAGAAGAGTTATGGTGTTTAAACAATTTCCTTTATTTTTGTTATCATTTCATGTGAATTTCAACGTCAAGTTCGTAATCGTATGTATGGTGAGAATACGATCTGGTTGAGGGGTTTTCTGGCAACTCAATGTCGTGGTGACCCCTTCCCAATGTCGGAGAACATCAACATGATACTATAATAGTTCATGGTCTTGATGGGTGTTCGGTTTTTGTTATGTTTCGAGGATATGTGATGTTAAATTTCTTTCATTGAAAAACTCATGACATGAATACATGATTAAGTGATTTAAGTTCATGCCTACATGAGAATATATATGCGTCAAGTACGATATTGGTTTTATATATGCGTCTGTTATTGGTTGGGGTTCATGACGAGTGTGGTTATGGTTTAGTGTATATGTTGTGATAACATGTAGTGAAATGGTCATGACATCGTGGTCATGCCGTCGGCTCTCGAAGCTATGGCATGACCTACATGCGACTGAGCCAAGCCTAAGACTTGTAATTAGCTTACATAGGTGTGGTTATAACTCCCAAAAGAGTCATTGTGTTTCGTTGTGTTTTTGGTTTGATTTACCGATTGAATTATCGAGTTGTTCAAGTCATTAAAACATTGGGAAGCACTAGGGTTTCAACCTAGGGTTAGTAATGACTCGACCCATTAATTAGAGTTTCCAACCTTGTCAGGTAGCAGAAAACTCAGGGATACGCATTAGGGATACGAGAGTGTCTACGGTTTGCGATTAGTCAAGTAAGTACATTTTCCACAAGCTTATGTATGATTTGTAAGCCAAAAAGAAAATATCATGTGATTCATTATCATTTATTCAAGTTCGTTATGCTCTATTGTTGGTATTTCCATTCCATTCCTTGTTGTGTGTTTCTTGGCGTAAGTGTTGTTTCATCTGAATAGTACTAGGACCTGCACTAGAGGGATAAAACGCGGGCACTCTTGTACAGGAGTGTGTGACCACCCTTAGTGACGGTGTAACACCGAGTATTGGGTGGGTGGGCTTGTGTCCCTCCCATCATAGCTGTGCCTTCGTTTGTGTCAATGCCCAGGAAGACCTCGCGAGGTCTTCGCCGTTATGTTATGATTTAGACTACTTATGGGCCTCTTTTGATTCCTTAGAATACACTTGACTTTCGATTAATATCTATTAGTTTGTTTATCATGCACTTAATCTATTTAAATTCCTGTCATTCTATTACCACATGATATTTAGACTACTTTACTTGTTATATCATGAATTACTGTTATCTTCTTCTGGCATTACTTTTGATTTCTCTCAGTTGCTCACCGTTTAGTTTGTGATGGTGGGTGCAGATATCCTGGGGTGCGAGCAGGGCAAAGCCCTCTACTTGGTGATTTTCTCTGAGGACCTCTCAGAGTACGCGACTTCAGGACTAGGTTAGATTGATTCATGTTTATTGCTTTTTGTATGGTGTTTTATATTTACGATGTTGGTTATTGAACTGGAGATCACTTTTGAGATGGATACTATGAACACTCGGGGTTTCCACACTTATATAGATTTCCTAATTTTTGTTTGATTGAGTTATTTCTCAATACTTGTTTAGTTTTTTTTCTGCTGCATATAATTGCAATAACTCTTTCATAAACTGTTAAATTGATTAATTGGAGGCTGACTAGGCTCGTCAGGCTCGTTGAGTATCGACTCGGGACCTGCACGAGTCTAGGTCGGGCGTACCCAAATGCATTGGGAATTTGGGGCCGTCATATAGATATTTAGGCTCATTCTTACATTTTATGTCTTTGTTTTGGGCTTTAAGTTATGCCTATTGTATTGAGTCCTTATTGGGCTCTACACATCCCATGTACACACCATTTGTGATTTGTTATGGACCCTTATTAAATAGTGTGTATTGGGCCCTTATTGGGTCTTAACACAAGCCCATAATCATTTTAAAACAATGTCCATATCCATCATCCTTTTTTTATTTATTCGCACACATACAATAATACACATTATGGTCACACACCCCACATTTGATACACTCCACACTTGGTACACCCCACTGTTATGTGCACATAACACCCCACTGTTGTGTGCACCCCATTGTTGTATGCACCTCATACACACATGCACTAAAGATATCACACACAAATATACCCCAACTACACACATACACTAGTTGATTCTCATAATGCACACACACACCACTGTTGTGTACACCCCACTGTGGTTTACACACACTATTGTGTACACCCCATTGTGGTGTACACACACAGTGAGATGCATACCCCATGCACCTACACACACAAAACTGTCACCTATACACAACCCAAATCGTCTACACACATGCACAACTGTTCATACAACACCCACGAAACAGTCACATATGGGGGTCTCCTCCGGCCAGCAGCGTCGCTGGAGGATGACCTCCGGCTAGCCTTGACCGGAACTCATCCAAACCGTGGTATCCATATCAACAACAGTTCAAAAACATGAAGAACAGGAGCAAAGAAAACGAGAGAGGGACAGTCAAGGACGGCTCACCTTGGTGTCTCCAGTGGGTGGCCGAGGTTTCCAGTGCCGTGAGGGTGAGGGTGGTTGCCAATCCAGGGAGGAGAAGCCACTGTCACAGCATGGAGGTCGAGAAGAATAAGAGTGAGAGAGAGAGAAAGTGAACTGCCGAGAGATAAAGAGAAGAGAGAGAGAGGAGGAGCTCACCTAAGCGTCTCCGTTGGGTGGTGGAGAGGTCAGCTCCGTGGTGGGTGGCGGTGGTGACGGTCCAGCCGAGAGTAAGAGGGAGAGAGAGCTTGTATAGTCGAGAGTGAGAGACCGTGAGGTGAGGGATAACGAGAGAGAAGAGTGTCTCACCTCGTCAAGGGCGGTTCTTCGGTCTCGCTAGCCTCGTTGGAGTCGGCGTCTCCGGTGGAACGTGGTGGCAGTGGCGAGAGGAGGGACGAGGTGAATAATGGCGGCTAATAAGTTGGGAAGATGATGAATAATGTGTATTAGGGTTTTCTTTGTTTTATATATATGTAATAAATGTGAAATGACCTTTAAGTTAACACTTGCTTATTTGAAAACAGTTGCCCTTATGGGTTTTTTACCTCATCATCTTAACTCAACACACATACATATCTCAATGCCAATCTCATGGCTCTCCTCATTATGCGGTGTCATTTTAACAATTTTTATCCCATAGCCCGTATGTTGCAAAACTATCCAACTCCCACATTGATCTTACATATCCTCGGTCTGCATTTCTCCGAAATTTGGTTCATCGCTCTCATTTTCTCGCCACATCCCATCAACTAATTTTTTAAATTATTAGAAAATTCATTTATTGAGTTTTTATCCCCCGTTTAATTAGGCGAAACCTCACTCAACTTAAAATCGCCCGAACGGCTCAAGACCCGTAAAATATTAAAATACTAATACACAAAGTCAAAGAATCATAAAATTACCTCGGTGTCGACTACCGAAGTTTGAAATGCCATCCAGTATTTACGTAGCTGGGTCACAATCCTGACACGTGTAACACAAGTCAGTTAAAAATTCGGGGTAGTTACAGTACCTAACTACCTGGCAAGGTTGTAAATAGTTAATGGTCTAGTCATTAATTAACCCTATATTGAAACCCTAGTATTTGTCCAACGTTTTAATGACTCAAAAACCTTGATAAATCAATCAAAACACAACGAATCTCTTAGGTTTTGAAACCATGCAAATATAGGCCCATTCATTGAATAATAGGTTCTTGGCTCAGTCGTATGTGGGTCACGCCATGGACTAAAGGACCAGAGGCGTGACCACGATGTCACAACCATTTAACAACACGTAAACACACATGCATGACTTCACTCTAATGCATGCGACATTCAAACCACACATAGATCGAGATTTATACAAAATGTAATATCGAATCAAAAAGTAAGTACTCACATACCATGCTGTGAGATACACAACATGAAATCACAATTACATTTCAAACCATCGAACCATACAATACATTTCTTACAAGTCGTGACACACACAAAATCGAAACCATAAATCGTATGTCCATATGTAACTCACACACGTTGTGTGTTCATCAATATAAGCAAACACCCTAGATAGATTGAAATGTGACGCCCCAATTTCCATGCAATTGGGTATGCTCGGCCTAGACTCGTGTAGGCCCCCGAGTCAAATCTCAGCAAACCTGACAAGGCTAGTCAGCCTCTGTTCATTTAATTTACACTTTATAAAAGAGTTATTGCAAGTTATATGCAGCAGAAAATAATTAATCTAACAATATGGGAATAACTCAGTCAAAGGGAAATCAGAATTTATAAATGTGGAAAACCCCGTAAATGGGAAATATTCATGTACAAACCATAGGAAATCAAGTAAAGCCAAGTACATGATATCCAATAACTAGATCCCCAAGTTCAACAACCAAATCACATATATATAAAGCATCATACGATCAAAAACAACATAACTTATTTCTAATGGTCTCTGAAATCTAGCCGCTAAATCCTCAATGGAACTCGTCTGGGCTGGGCCCCTTGCTCTTGCTGCAATTCACCCTATCTGCACCAATCGTCACAAACTAGACGGTGAGTAACTGAAGAAATCAAAAGTAATGCCAGAAGAATATAACAATAATTCATGATTTAATAAATAAGACAGTCCAAATATCATGCGGTAATTAAAAGAGATAGACAATTGAACAAGTAAAGGTGCATGATAAGCAGACTGATAGAAAACAATGATAACATGCATGTTCTAAGAATCAAAAGAGGCCTATGAGTGGTCTAATTTCATAGCATATGACAAAAATCTCGCAAGATCTCCCCGGGCAATGTCACAACACTAGCGCAACATGAAATTGAGAGGCATTGCAACACCTCTCGAATCCAGTACCTGGGTACACACAACACTAGGGGTGGTCAGTGTCCCTGCAGGAGGTACTCGTGTTGTCCCACCTAGTGCGGGCCACATGATACTTTCTCGACACACTCACGTCAAGAACAAACAACCAAGGAATAGAATGGAATACCAAGCATGAGATCAATTCAATAATAACAATCAACAGAGGATATATGAATCACATGAGATTTCCTTACTGACCTACTAACATACACACATACATAGCACATGTACTTACCTGTCTAACGAAATCCTGGTGCCACTCTGTGACTCTAACGCGTTTCCCACAGGTTCTCGACTGCATGGCAAAGGTTTGAACCCCAAATGGATAGGGTTTATGGTTAATATATAACCTAAAATAAACCCCCAAAGTTTCCTAGATTTTTATAAAATTTTCTAAAATTTTAGTTGTTCAATGCCTGAGACGCCGTGGGTGACATCGTACAAAAGGACGTCCCCCTAGTGCCCTCACGGCATTAAAATTCCCTCTCTGGTTGACACACTATTAGGGATGTCGCCCGACTTTATAAGCCACGGCATCGGGGAAAAACACGTTCCAATATTCTTTGGACAACACGTCGTGTAAGAAGCCGTGTGAATTTTCTTCTTTATGGCATCTCGGTGGCATAATATCGAAACTTTTTATTGCACATGCCGTGGTGTTCAAAATACTAACGGCGTCTTTGCGGCATGCTGCAATACCCCTCCGTTCCTCACGTAGTGTCTCCGCGGCTTCTGTTAAAAACCCAAAACCCAGTAATCACCAAACATTAGTTCGATCTTCTTTTTTCACGCCACTGATCATTAACCACACATTTCCAGTCAACAAATCCACTCCAAATCAACTATGGATCATCAAGAAAACATCGTTAAATGTCTGGGGATTTGAGATATCCCCAATTAAATTGAAAAACCAACAAAAATACAAATCCAACATCTATTAACAACACCGGCTCGACGTTGCGTGTTGCTCACTTTGGGAGTTGTCGAGACATTGATGTAACACCAAGAACATCTCCGACAAGCCACCCTTGTTATTGCAAAGATATAATAGCAACAAGTAACAAAACCAAATACTAAAGAAGAGGAACAACTTTAAACAGAAAAATTAAACTAGGGAAAGAGAAGAGCAATGTGTCTCACCTTCACTCTTACGAGGATTTCCGACGGTCCAGCACCACCCCCAATGGTGGCTTGCTCCCCAAAATAAGAAAAGAGGAAAATGAGGAGAGGAGATAGAAAAGAAAGAGGGAAATGGGGAAAAATTAATGAGAGAAGCCCTCATAAAGGACCCTTTTTCATTAACCTACGCACATTTATCTCTAGGTAGATCCTACCCCTACCCTTTAAGCTGTCCCACAACTCTCAACACCACTTGTTGACTCCCTTAAGTAACTCGGAGTCATTTAACTATCCAGCTCCCATGTTGATCCCACGCTCCTTGGCCCGTATCACAACACAACTCGACCGTTGTATGCTCGTCGTTGCACCCACGTTCTAACTCAAATGAAATAATATAATTATTATTCAAAAATCATTTATTAAGGTTTTCTGTGTTTATGTAACGACCCCGAATTTTTAACTGACTTGTGTTACACGTGTCAGGGTTGTGACCCAGCTACGTGAATACTGGATGGTATTTTGAACTTCGGGAGTCGACGCCGAGGTAATTTTATGATTTTGTGATGTATATATTAGTATTTTAGTATTTTACGGGTCTCGAGCTATTCAGGCGATTTTTAATTGAGTGAGGTTTCGCCTAGTTAAACGGGGGATAAAAACACAATAAAATAGTACAAATAAATGAGTTTTAATTAATTTAATTAATTAGTTGATAGGATGTGGCGAGAAAACGGGCACGACGAACCAAATTTTGGAGGAACACGGACCGAAGAAATGTGGGTCAATGTGGGAGTTGAATAGTCTCGTAACATACGGACTATGTGATAGAAATTGTTAAAGTAACACAGCTTGACAAGGAGAGTCACTGGATTAGCCTTGAGATGTGTATGTGTGTTGAGCCAAGATGATGAGGTAAAAGACCCTTAAGGGCAACTGTGAGAGAAATGAATAAGTGTTGAATTAGGGGCAAAAAGGTAATTTCACATTGTTTACACGTATATAAAAACAAAGAAAACCCTAATACACACTATTCATCATCTTCTTAACACCACAGCCGTCGCTATTCACCTCCTCCCTCCTCTCGTTACAGCCACCATGTCCCACCGAAGACGTCGACTCCAACGAGGTGAGTCTCTCACTCTCTCTCTCTCTCTTTTCCTCACTCACTCTCATTCTCGATTTCGATACTCACACCGATTCCTCTCGCCCTCACGTGTGGCAGCCACCTCCTCTCAGCAAGCTCGTCATCGCCGCTACCTCCTTCGCCATTGGAGCCTTCCCCACCCACTAGAGAAACCTAGGTGAGCTCCTCCTTCACTCTCTTTCGTTTTCTCTCTCTCGACAGTTTACTCTCTCTCGACAGTTCACTGTTTCTTCTCACTGTGCACCCATTTTTCACTCAAACTTCGGTCACCGTGGGTCACCTCCGGTGGGGAGCTTGGACGTAGATGACCATAGGCATCTCAATGTCCCCATAGGGCCTCACGTATGGTGTATGGAGTTGTTTTGCCAACGAAATAAGAGAGTCATTTTCCCACTATTTTTGCCATTTTTGTGACTATTTTGGCTACTGTTTTGTGGCTGCCGTAGCTGGTGGGACCGTCCCCAGTCACGGCTGATCGGAGGAGAATCTATGACAATGCTGCTAGCCAGAAATGACCCTTTCCCCCATGTCTAACAGCCACGTTTTGTGCATGTGTGTGTAGTGTGTGTGTGTGTGTGAATCGACCTTATGTTGGGATGGGTGTGTGTGGGGTGTGTAACAGTGGGGTGTACACAACAGTGGGGCATTGTGTGCACATAACAGTGGGGTGCATGCAATGTGTGGGTGTGTACACCACAGTTGGGGTGTGGGGTGTATTATGTGTATTAGGTGTGTAACCATAAAATGTATTATTGTAGTTGTATATGTGTATTAATGCATGTGGTTGAATAAAAAGGAAATGGGGTGTATGGACACTTTTAATAAATTGTTATGGACTTGTGTTAAGGCCCAATATACACATTACATAATAGAGGCCCATAACAAATATAAATGATATGCAAATGGGTTGTGTTAGGGCCCAACAAGGGCCCAATAAAATAAGCACACCTTAAGGCCCATGACAATGGTATAGGATTAAACTAATGGGCTTGAATAGCTAAGCCCAACAAGGGTCCAATAAGTGACACATTTAAATGATTATGGAATTAGAGTTTGGACTCAATAAGAGACCAAAGAGGGACAAGAATGTGTCAAGCCCAATACCTAAAAAACTACGAAAAGGTTAACCGTATCGGAGAGTCGTTTCCCAACGGTTTAGTTCGCCTTAACAAATAGATTTAACACGAATTTGTACCAACCATCTTAGGACTAAATGCTAGTCTTAAACTAATACTCGAGATTCAAACCTTTAATAGGTAGCCGGGGAACGCGTTAGTGTCTCGGAGTGGTACCGGGTTGCGCTAGTTCAAGTAAGTACACGCCTTATATGTGTGTATGTTAGTAGGCCAGTAAGGAAATAACATGTGATTTATACATCTTCTATTCATTGATATTGTTGAACTAATCCCTTGTTTGATATTCCATTCCATATTCTTGGTTGTATGTTCTTGGCATGAGTGTGTGTCTTGAAGGTATCATGTAGTCCCGCACTAGCTGGGACAATGAGTGTGCCTCCTGCAGGGGTAACTGACCACCCCTAGTGATGTGTGTACTGGGTACTGAATTAGAAAGGTGTTGCGATGCCTCTCGATTTCATGCTGCGCTAATGTTGCGACATTGCCCAAGGAGATCTTGCGAGATTTTTGTTGTATTACTGTGAAATTAGACCACTCATGGGCCTCTTTTGAATCTTAGAACATGAAAATTTCGATTGTTTATCTATCAGTCTGTTTATCATGCACTTGATTTACTTATTTTCCTGTTATTTCGTTTCCGCATGATATTTAGACTGTTTTACTTGTTAAATCATAAATTACTGTTATATTCTTCTGGCATTACTTTCGATTTCTTCAGTTGCTCACTGCCTAGTTTATGACGGTGGGTGCAGATAGGGTGGAGAGCAGTAAGGGCAAGGGGCTCTGCCTACGAGACCTACTTTGAGGACTAGCAGCAGGATCAGAGAGACATTATAGTAGGTGTTTATGTTTTGCTGATTTATATATCGTTTCATATTTATGTTTTTGGGATTATTGAACTTGACATTTTTGATGATATTGGTATCATGTATATATACTTATCGAATTGTACATGAATACCCAGGGTTTTCCACACTTATAGAATTTCTACATTTCCCTTGATTGAGTTATTTCCCCTTTGTTATAATTGTTTAGTCTTCCACTGTGTATTATTGCAATAACTCTTTCATAAATTACTAAATTGATTAAATAGGAGGCTGACTAGGCTCGTTAGGTTGCCAAGTGATGACTCGGGGCTTGTACAGGTCTAGGCCAGGCGTACCCAATTGTATGGAAAAATTGGGGCCGTCACAGTTTAATTTCCCCCGTTTACCTAGGTGAAGCCTCACTCAGACTAAACATCCACCCAAACGGCTCGAGACTCGTATTAGACTATAATACTAATACAAACATCACATAAACATAAAATTACCTCAGTGTCGATTGCCAAAGTTCAAAATACTTTATGCATTACGATAGCCGAGTCATGGTCCTGACAAGTGTACCACAAGTCAAATTAAATTTTTGAGGGTTGTTACATGAAAAACCAGATCAACAAACCAAAGTCGATACATCAAAATAATTCGACATCGACAAGGAAAACAATCCCCCAAAACCAAAAGAACAAATCCAAGACCGAGCCTCTACTTAATAGCGACTATGGCGACATTTTGGTGATATCTGACATTGGGAGGGAGCCACCATGGCATGAAGAAGCCGAAGGCACACTCCACTAGGTCGGCAAACATCTACACAGCACGAACAAGGACCCGAACATCAAACATATGAAATACCAACAATTCACACTCTCCACATTGATTTAGACACTCCGGAGGACTGCGAGACACCAACAAAAGCTTAGTGTGGTCTCCGTCATCCTCCAGGTCACGACGGTCTAACCAGCAGCGACGCCGCTCATCAAGCAATTTTGACGAGCAGCAAATAGAGTAAGAACTTGATAAAAACAGTGTGCCATGATACAAAACAGAAACTCTACATATGTGCAGTGAGGTTGGGGTGTTGTGGGGTCGTCAAGACTCCGGTGAACTACCGTGCATCGTCGCCGACCAGACCCCAATTCATGGCAGCAGCCACGCAGTGACAGACGACGCGAAACAGAATGCCAGGACCACTATGGGTTGGTGGCTTGCCCACCAAGGAAAGGAAAGAGGAGAGAGGAGAGAAGAAAAAGAGAATCAATTAGAGAGAGAGAGAGAGAAAGAGAGGAAAGTGTGTTATGTAGTGGCGTCTCCTTTTATAGTCCAAATTCATCACCAAGTACACACGCATCTCGAAGCATATCCTTGGTTCCCCTTAAAACTGAGTCATCAACCTTATCTCTTCAATTTGTTCCTATAAAGTAACTCAGGTGTTACTTAGTTAAATGGTTCCCCGTGTCCAATCAATGCTCCTCAGTCTGCATTGCCTTGAAATTTCTCTTGTCGTGCGCGTAGTCTCGCCTTGTCTGGCCAAATAATTATTTAAATTATCTTAAAATTTATTTTTTATTTGTATTTTTATGTGTTTTTACTCCCCCGTTTACCTAGGTGAAGCCTCACTCAGACCAACGGTCGCCCAAACGGCTCGAGACTCGTATTAGACTACAATACTAATACAAACAACTCAATATCATAAAATTACCTCGGTGTCGACTCTTGAAGTCCAAAATAATGTGCAATATTATAGCCAGGTCATAGTTCTGACAAGTGCAATACAAGTCGGGTTAAATTTTAGGGTTTGTTACAGTCTCCCCTACTTATTAGAATTTCGTTCTCGAAATTAAACTAATAAGTAAACTAAACTACAAACTCACCAGAATCAAACAAGTAGGGAAAGTGCTCGCGCGTGTAGGACTCTAACTTCTAGGTTAGCTCCTCGTTCCCGTGAAATTGCCATTTCATGAAAATCGAAGGAATCTCCTTGTTTCTCAACGTCTTGACCTTGCGATCAACGATCTGGATCGGCTGCTCCTCGTACGTGACATCGTCCTACAACTCGATTTGGCTCAAGTCTACCGTCGATCGCCGCCCTCTGCTTGACTTGTATAGTCGAAGCATCGAAATATGGAATTCTGGATGAACACTAGTGAGCTCTGGCGGTAACTCCAACTGGTAATCAACATTACCAACCCTTTTCACAATCTTGAAGGGACCGATAAATATAGGAGCGAGCTTTCCCTTGATTCCAAACCATTTGCGACCTTTTAGTTGAGAAACATTCAGGTATACATAGTCTCCCAAGTCATACTGAAGCTTATCGTGATACTTGTCGTAGTATTTCTTCTGCCGCTCTTGGGCACCCTTAAGTCTTAGATAAATCTATCGTACCTTCTCAGTATGATCAACAATAGTCTCAGGACCAACTGTCACAACATCCTCTAGTTCAGCCCAACAAGAAAGTGATATACAAGGCCTACTATAGAGTGCCTCAAATGATCATACCGATAGTCGCCTGATAATTGTTGTTGTATGCAAATTCGCAAAAATGAAGGTATTCTTCCTATGATCTGCCGTACTCCAAAACACACATCCTGAGCATGTCTTCCAATACCTGGATCAACCTCTCGGACTGTTCCCCTATTTGCGGATGGAATGCCATACTCAACTCTAGTCTATTATCGAACTGAGCCTGCTACTCTGCCATAGCAATGAAGTGAACTGCGCCCCTCGATCTGACACAATCGACAATGAAACTCCGTTCAATCTGATAATCTCGCGCTCGTAGAGGATGCTCATTCTGTCAACTCGGTGTGTAGTGGATACCGGTATAAAATGAGTAGATTTTGTCAATCTATCCATAATTACACAGATGTTATCGTGACCATGAGGAGATCGGGGCAAGCCATTGACGAAATGCATAGCAATGTGCTCCCATTTCCACCGAGGAATGGGTAGGGGCTACAACAATCCTCCAGGTCGTCGATGCTCAACCTTCACGCGTTGGCATATCTCACACGCTCTAATGAACTCCAACACATCAGATTTCATCCCCGGCCACCAAAAGAGACGTTGGATATCGGCATATATTTTGATCCAACCCGGATGTACAGAAAAAGAGAACGGTAAGCCTCCTGAAATATCTCGTGCGTAACTCAGCCGCTAATGGAATCCACAATCACCCACGATACCTCTAGCAAGAGTCTGTTGACCGACTCCAATCTGGATGTTCTGAACTGTCCGCCATCTCACCGTACCACTAGTATAACGCATCGCCCTGCTGTCCCTCGTGAACAATGTCAAGTGAGACGATCTGTAACCTCACCTGACCACACATCTGTGTCCTGGTAGTCGTCAGCACGTCCGCTAAACTCATCATCTCGGCTGCCTCAAGTAACACGTGAGTCATACGACAAACAACTACCTCACCATCAGATCCTCTGCGGCTCAAAGCATCAACAACAACATTGGCTTTCCCCGAATGATACTTGAGTGCGAAATCATAGTCCTTCAGGAATTCAAGCCAACGCCACTGTCTCAAGTTCAGCTCCTTTTGAGAGAATAGGTACTTCAAGCTCTTATAGTCTGTGAATAACTCGAAGCGCACACCATACAAGTGGTGCCTCCATATCTTTAATGCAAACACTATCGAAGTCAACTCTAAGTCATGTGTCGGGTAGTTCCTCTCATAAACCTTCAGCTATCAGGATGCATAAGCGATAACTTTGCCCTCCTGCATTAGCACATAACCCAAACCAATCTTCGATGCATCGGTGTACACAACTAAGTCCTTCCCTAACTCAAGCAATGCTAGGACAGGCGCGATAGTCAGTTTCTTCTTCAGAGTGGAGAACACCTGCTCACACTCCTATTTCCAATCAAACTTCGCATTTTTCTGAGTCAGTCTCGTCATCGGTGCAACAATCTTGGAGAAAACTGCACGAATTGGCGATAGTATCCTGCCAACCCTTGAAAACTGCAAATTTGCATCACGGTAGTCGGAGTAGGCCACTCGATCACGGCTTTAATCTTTTCTAGATTAATGGAAACGCTGTTAGCTCCCACTACGTGCCCTAAAAATCTGACCTCTGGCAGGCAAAACTCGCATTTGCTGAACTTGGCATAGAGTCGGTGGTCCCTCAGAGTCTGCAACACTATGCGAAGATGTCCCTCGTGCTCCTCACGAGCCCTAGAATAGATAAGGATGTCGTCGATGAACACAATCACAAATCTACCTAAGTACTCTTTCATCACTCGGTGCATGAGGTCCATAAACATGGCCGACATATTAGTCAAACCGAACGGCATAATAGTGAACTGGTAATGGTCGTATCTCGTGCTGAACGTTGTTTTTTCTCAATCCTCATCCCTGATTCTGAGCTGATGATAGCCTGATCTCAAATCAATCTTCGAGAACTACTACGCTTCTGTCAACTGATCAAACAAATCATCAATGCGTGGCAATGAGTACTTATTCTTCACGGTAACCCGATTCAACTGGCGATAGTCGATACATAACCTAAGACTGTCATTCTTCTTCTTCAAAAATAACATTGGCGTTCCCCATGGTGACATACTAGGACTAATGAAGCCCAGCTATAGCAGCTCATCTAGCTGACTCCTCAACTCTTCAAACTCTCGAGGTGCTATCCTATACGGTGGTATCGAAATCGGTCTACTCCCTAGGACTAAGTCAACGATGAAGTCGGTCACCCTCGGCGGTGGTAATCCTGGCAAATCCTCCAAAAATACGTCAATGAGCTCGCACACGATTGATACATCTGATATGTTGATCTCCTGTCTCACACCAATACCCATGATGCTCGCAACAGTCTCAATTTAGCCACTCGTGGCCTCTCTGCCTCTGGTGATCAAAAGTAACACTGTCGTACCCTGAATGTTGATCTCCATTCCATCTACTAACAGAATCGTGATCGTCTTCTCGTAGCAGCCAATCTGAGCATGATATGTTCCCAACCAGTCCATGCCCAATAACACATCAAACTCAATAAACTCTAACACTCTCATATAAACATGCAACTTATAGCCCCTATCTCTACTGGACAATCAACGCATAGAAGGTTCGGGTATATCTTGTCCCCAGCATCTGTGTTAAGGATTAAGGGTCTACTAAGCCTAACGGGTTTCAACCCTAACTTGTCTACCATACGATTAGCAATAAATGACACAGTATAACCTGAATCGAACATGGTATGCATGAAAGTACCATAAATAGAAACCATACCCTCAACAAGGTTTTGGGACAACCCCTGGTCCGGCTCAACAGCAGCCTGAACACTCTCCCTCTACTGTTGATGATGTTATGGCAATGCTCTCGCTGGTTGAGGGCACTCCCTCTTAATGTGGCCGACCTGTCCACATCTGTAATATGTGCGGGTATCCTGTGATCTGTTTGGAACCCTTAGTTTGGGTCTGACCAGACCTCTGTGTCTTCCTCAGTTTGTCTCCTCGATCGGTACCCCTATTCTTAGTAGTCTGCCTCTACGACTACTGTCCTGGTCGGCTAGGCTGCGATGGATGATTGGCAAAACTCGGCACTGTTGGAACTATCTGTACTGGACGAGTAGTCTGCAGTGCCACAGACCCTACACTCTGAGCCCTGTGATCAAGATAAACCTATCTACTCCTCTTTCTTTTCTTGTCCTGCTGGTAGTAGCTCTCAGATCATGTTTCCACTCTGGCCGCCCTAGCCTCCTCCGGATGCATGAGCAAGTAGCTCTCCCTCGCTAAGTTGTGCTCATATGCCCTCTGCAAACTCTCCGGCTCAGTCGTAACAACAAATCTTCCAACTGCGAGTAACAGACCCTCGGTAAAGTAGTAAACTCAATCAACCTTAGTATTTGCAGATCCTCCAACATAAGGTAGTAATGCAATGAACCTACCCATGTAGTCCATCACTGACTTATCTGTGCTCTGTCTCAGTGCCATGAACTCGTTCCTCTTCGCCCAAAGAATAGTCAGCGAAAAGTACTTCTGGTTAAACTGGGTCTTGAAGTTGATCCAGTCTTTCAGAACACCTCTAGTAGTAATGATCATCATCTACCAATCATCAGCCTCTCTTCGTAGCATTGAGGATGATATAATAACTCTCATGTAGTCCTCCGTAGCGATAATGCGATGTATCTTCTTGTGGCTCTTCAAGAAAGCCTCTACCGCAATGATGTTTGTACCTCTGTGGAACATCGCTGGATCGTGCCTCTTAAACTCACTCCACTGCCTCACCTCTGTAGTAGCCCCTGGGCTCTTCTCTGGCATTGTAACGGTAGCAGACATTACCTTAGTTGTCTCAACCAGTACTATCTTAGTCTGCATCAACGGTGTTTCAACCTCAATCTGCATAACTGGCATAATGACAACTCCCTCAGGTATCGTCGCCATAGGAATCGAAGCCAATTAGAGTCTCTGCTCCCTGAGTAGTGATAGGCGGCATGGGTGTAGTCGGGGTTGATGGCATCGTGGTAGCCGGTACGGGTGTCGTCAGTGACTGCACAAAATCCTTGAATCTCCGTGTCCAAGCATGGAACTCCTACGAAGTAATGAACCAAGAATCAACCATCCTGTTGTCATCGCTCAGACCTGTCTAATCCACCATCGTTGTCTGAATCAAGAGAGCAAATACTTCAGATCAATCCATAACTACTGCATAACATATAGTACACATAACAAGCATAATGTAACAACCCTCAAATTTAACTTGACTTGTGTTGCACTTGTCAGGACCGTGACCTGGCTACGCGATATTGGACGGTATTTCGGACTTCGGGAGTCGACACCGAGGTAATTTTATGATTCTTTGATGTGTGTATTAGTATTGTAGTCGGTCTCGAGCCGTTTGGGAGATTTTTAGTCTGAGTAAGGCTTCGCTTAGGTAAACAGGGAGTAAAACACAATAAAAACACAAATAAATAAATTTTTGAATAATTTAAATAATTAATTGATGGGACGTGGCGAGAAAATGGGTGTGGCGAGCCAGTTGACGAAGAAATATGAACCGAGTAGCGCAAGATCAACGTGAGAGTTAATTAACTAAGTGACACACGTGTCACTAAAAGGAGTACACATAGGGGATTGCTAAAGTGATACAACTCAATGAGGACAGCCATGGGACCAGCCTCGAGATGCGTGTAATGACCCAAATTTAATTTGTCATTATTTGTGACATTGCAGATGTGGTGGACAGCTCAGACACTCGTGGGACCCGCAGCTAGGCTAGAGCGCGCTTGGAGCTAGGTAAATAGTTATTTTATGTGCTGATTTGACTAATTTGTGATGTTTATGTTAAAATGGGTTAAACGATATCGCGATGTGTGTAATTATATTTCAATTGACGTGTCAGATTGTGTGTTAAGTATTCGCCTTGATATGCGTCTCGACGTAGGTGCCAAGTAGGCTAAAAGATGAAATACTAGGTCGAAGAAAATAATACATACATTAAATTAATTAAGTGTGACAAAATAGTAAATTGGTGGGCGCCTAGGGACACGCGGGGTCGTAGTCGACACGCGTGGGTGGTACGGTAGTGTGTACGCCTGTGTACACTCGTTAGCACGCACGACGAAATTGTAGACGCGAAAATATAGGCGAATATATATATATATATGTAATTTAAAATATATATATGTATATATATAAATATATATTTAAATCAGAAATTAAAAATAATTGTGAAATCACCAAAAAGGGCATTTGATTGTAATGGATGAGGATAAGAACATAGGGGTATTTGGTCATTTGACCCAAAATGTCAATAACCGCCACCACCACCGACACCATATTTCTCACCATTTTCGATCGAAAGGGGGAGAAGAAGATCGAAGGGAAAGAGAGAGGGACCGCGGAGAGATCGCGAGCTCGACGAGGTCGTCGCGAGGGGGGTGAGGTGAGTTGTGTTGTTGTCTTGTTGTCGTTGTTGTTGTATGTTGGTGTGGTGGTTCGGTGGTGAAGATGGGGAGGAGCTCGGGAGCTCGGACGAACTGCAAGACCAGTTCATTCGAGAAGGGAAATGACCTAGGAGAGTCATCTCCCCTCCCTCCTAATCCATTAGGATTAAAAAATAAATAAATAAAATTTGTATGGAACAGAGGCGTTGTGTGCCTCTGTTTGGGAAGAAGATGGGGAGGGAGCAAACACGCCCAGGCCCAATCTAGGTGGGGCGGGGCGAACCGGCCTTGGCCCAACCCAGATGGGCTTGGACAGGGCCCAACCCTTACCTGGTCCAGGTGGGTCGAACCGGGCCCGCCTGGTTGGGCGGGTCGGACCCAGTTCAGGGGACCCACCCCATATTAATTAAATAATATTTTAATTATTTATTTTATTTAAATAAATTAAAAATAGTTTTAAATAAAAATAACATACAGAAAAATATGGAAAATAGCTAGAAAATTATGGAAAAATTCAAAAAAATTTAAAAAAATATGAGAAATTAGAAAAAAAAATTCATAAATGAGTTTTGAGACTTTCTCAGGGTTTTGGCGAGATAATGTCGGGGTTTTTACCTCGTTAAACATAAAATTGACATAATATACTCAATTTAAGCTAATTCAATGACAAATGGTATTAGGTACATTGGAGTGATAATTTTGATTGTCGGGTGTTTATTGGAGCTAGACCGGGGTTTGGTTTTCGGGACGCGAGTGCGGATTGAGGTGTGTAGTATCCCAACTGAAATTACTTGAGTATTTACTTCTTTTGGCATTTGAATTCAATTTTTTTTCATTTCAATATTTTACTATGGTTATGGCTATATGGGCGGATGTTGAGCGGGGCTCCCTCCGTTCCATTCCTATGTGTATGTCTACTACACTATAACACGTGTTACCAGATCGGTCTCGGTGAATAGCACGACCTGAGTATCACGTCGTGGCATGTGTCGATGCGTCGTAGGTGTAACGTCAGCCATCGAGCGGATCCAGATACTGGCCCTGCTTGAGTATGACTCGTCGGCAGTATTCTGTGGAAGAGTCTGAATTATGGTGGTAGTCTGACCCTAGGGGCTAGGAACACACTTTGAGCTTTTCCTATTATTTATTCATGCGATGACCGCAGTTGCTTGTATTTATTTCCGCATGTTTATTTAATAGCTTTATTTAAATTTTAGTATTTACTTTCAGTATTGCTCACTTAATTTTCTTGGAAATACTCACTCTGGACTCGTCATCTGCATTTTGTGATGGCTTGAGTGCAGATCCTAGTATGAGCAAGGGCAAGCTGCCAAAGTACCGCTGATCTGAGATTGCCTGACTCGTATGTTTGTATTATATATATTTTATGATGGCTTGAGATTGCCAAAATACTTACTTTTTGAGATACCTTGTATATATTGATCTTTTTGTGACTTCGGAGGTATTTATGGTTATATATGGGTTTTCCACATTAGGTTTTTGGTTTATGTCACACATTTATAGTATCATTATCCAAGTAAATGTGTTAGTAAGACTTCCGCTGTGGGTGAATTTGAGGGTTCTATGATGACTTAACATATAATTTGATTTCAATACAACTTAATCAGTAAATGGATAATTAATAAGGTGTAAAAAGATAAAATGGAGGATATAATCCAATGTAGAGCACAGCTGTTGCTAGTAAGACAGACTGTGGGTCCGCATTGGCCCCCATAGTGGTCTATTTGGAAAATGGGCCATTACAATGCGTGTGTGTTTTGAGATGAAAATAAAGGTCTATAAGTAGGACACCACACACCTACTTTACTATTCGTCTACTATTCATCACCTCCTCCTCCTCACAACCGATCTACCCATTCTTATTTCCTCTCTCACCACCGCCCCTCTCCTTCTCCTCTCTCCGTCGATGAGCAGGCCACCGGTCCTAGGGACTCCAGGGGTGGTCGATCTCGTCGGAAACACCCAGGGCCGCCAGAAGTGGTGAGCACCTTCATCAAAATCTCTTTGTTTCTTATTTCTCTCAGTCGGTCCTCCTCTCCCCCAACTCGGCTGAGCATACCACCGGTCGTCGAGGCCCAGAGGTGGCTGGATAGCTCGTCGAGGTCAGTGAGCGTCACTCTCTCTCTCTCTCTCCCTTTTCTCTCTCACTGTTTCGATGTACTATTCGGTTCTTCCTATGGTGGGCTGCCATGATCGGGGACTGGTCGAGGACGTCATGACGGTTATTCACCAGAGTCTCGACTTTCTCGGAATACCCAATCTGGCAGCGGATTGAAGGTTTTGTCCATGTGTCGATTTTTTTGGTGTGTACCGAACTGTTGCACTGTTTTATCAAAAAAAATTGGAGTTTCGGATCTTGGTTAGGCTACTATTTTGCTATTTATTGATTCAGTTTTACCTTGTCCTAACGTTTTCTGGTGTTGAGGGGTCACGACGTCTGATAAGTATGAGTTCTCTAGTGAACGCCACGCCCTGTCACTCACAGTGTGTCTACAGGTTTTGTTGTATGAGACGCTGTAAAGACATTTTAAAGATGTTGTCATGTATGTGTGTTTTGATTTTGGCCTAACAAGGGTCCAATAACCAACCATTTTTTTTATTTGCAACAAGGGCCCAACAAAATTCTCCAAACCAGCAAAGGCCCACGGGTGTAGTTATGCTATATGTTTTTACCATATGTATGGGGTGTGTATGCATTCTAAACTCTAATTAGGCAAGGCATTTTTCGGGCCAATCCATGCCGAGGAAACCCCTCCCAATGCTGGACAGTACCCATAAGTTGAAATGAAAGTTTCAACCTTGAATGAGATTGGGTTTGTTGTTTTAAATTGTGTTGATGAACACGCTACGTACATGCGAGACATGCAATTATATGAGTTATGTTATTATTTTGGTTATGTTTCGGTTAGGCAAATTCGTTTCATATGTGTATGGGATGTCGTGGACATCATGAATTAAGGAAACGTGTATGTGTTGAGTACGGTGTTGGTTTTATATATGCGTGTGTTATTTATTTGGGTTCATGATGAGTGTGGTTATGGTTTGGTGTATAGGTGGTATTTACATATGGTGAAATGGTTATGATGTCATGGTTAAACCGCCGATCCTCGAGGCTATGGCGTAACCCACATACGACTGAGCTGAGCCTATGAATTCATGAGTAGGCTTACATGCGTTATGGTTGTCAATATTGGGATATCGTAGTCATGGTTATTGTTATGGTTTTCAAACCCGAGAGAGTATTCATTTTTCTATTGAATTGTCGAGTTGTTCGAGTCATTCAAAATGCTGAGAAAACACTTGGGTTTCAACCTACGGTTAGTAATGACTTAACCCATTAATTAGAGTTTCCAACCTTGTCAGGTAGCGGGAAACTCGGGTATATGTGTTAGGATTTGCAGGAGTGTTGCTACGCGGGTTGCGTTGTCAGGTAAGTATACTCGCCCTAAAGCTTGTGTGCGTTAGTAAGCCAGTTAAGAAAATACATGTGATTCATTATCATTCTATCATGTTTGCTATGATCTACTTGTTGGCATTCCGTTCCATTTTCTTGTATGTGTGTTCTTGGCATAAGTGTGTGTCTCGAATGTACATGCGACCTGCACTAGAAGGGATAAAACGCGGGCACTCGTGCGCACGAGTATTTGACCACCCCTAGTGATTGTGTGATATCATGTACTACATTGTTGTGGATATTGTTATGGTTATCGATGTTGCGACATCGCTGTTATGGATTTGTTGTGATTTTTTAGACCACTCATGGCCTCTCTTAACTCGTAGAATACGCATGTTTCGATTGCTATCATTTCAGTCTATCTATCATGCACTTTGATCTATTTTAATTCTTGTTCTTCAATTACCGCATGATATTTAGATTGTCATGTTTAATACTTCATGAATTATTGTTATATTCTTCTTGCATTACTTTCGATTTTCTCTCAGTTACTCACCGTCTAGTTTATGACGGTGGGTGTAGATAAAGCGAAGTGTAGTAAAGGCAAGGAACCTTGCCTAAGAGACTTTGTGTGAGTGGCTGGACTTGAGGAATCCTAGAGTAGGTCATATGTTTTGTTTGTATGTTGCTTGTTATTATATATCATGTTTCGTTGAGTCATTGAACTCGGGATTATAGTTTGGGATTGATATCATGTAATGTTTCATTTGACTTTGGCTTATTGTACATGAATATTCCAGTTTATGGGGTTTTCTACATATATAGATTCCTAATTTCTGTTTGACTAAGTTATTTCCCAATACTTTTTTAGTTTAAAATTTTCTTCTGCTGTGTTATACTTGCAATAACTCTTTCATAAAACTTGTAATTTGATAATTAAAGACTGACTAGGCTCGCAAGATCACCGAGTACTGACTTGAGGATTTGTACGAGTTTATGCCGAGCGTTCCCAAATCCATTGGGAATTTGGGGTCGTTACACATAACATGTACAAAGTTAAATCCGACTCATCCCAAACTCCCCCATCTAAGTTTCTAAACAAGATCATAGGGTTTCCACTCTAAATTCAACCATTCCTAACTTTCGTTGGTTTAAATGGCTTGTGTTTTAAATCAAGAGTCAAATCTTTATAACCTTGCATTCTGATACCAATTGTGACGGCTCTAAATTCTCAATGCATTTGGGTACGCCCGGCCTAGACTCGTACAGGTCTCCAAGTCAGTACTCGGCGAGCCTAGTCAGCCTCCAATCAATTAATTATAAAATTTATAAGAGAGTTATTGCAAGTTTAACGTATCAGAAAAGAAGTAAACTATAACATAAATGGGAAATAACTCAGTTAAAGGAAAGTCAGAAATCTATTATGTGGAAAACCCAGAAATATTCATGTACAACCAAATATTAACAAGAATAACGTGTACATGATATCCAAATAAAAAATGATCCCCAGTTCAACGATAAAAAACATGTATATAAACGATCATACATCCAAGCAAAACAAGTAAACACCTACTCTAAATCCTCAGATCCAATCACTAATTCTCACAAAAAGTCACCTAGACAGGGCTCCTTGCCTCTACCGTACTCTGCTATATCTGCACCCATCGTTGCAAACTAGACGATGAGTAACTGAGTAAAATCGAAAGTAATGCCAGAATAATATAACAGTAATTCATGATTTAGCAAATAAAGTAGTATAAATATCATGCGATAATTGAAATACAAGAATTGAAATAGATCAAGTGCATGATAAGCAGATTAATAGATATAAATCGAAATACATGCATGTTCTAATAATTCAAACGAGGCACATAAGTGGTATCAATCATAGCATAAAGGTGGAGACTGCGCGAGGTCTCTCCGGGCATCGACACAAGCGAAGGCACAACCAAGATAGGAGCAACACAAGCCCTCCAACACAGTACTTGGTGTCACATGGTCACTATGGGTGGTCCCACACTTCTGTACAAAAGTGTCAGCGTTGCCCCACTAGTGCAGGGCCGAGTACTCTCGAGACATAACACTTACGCCAAGAACACGCATAACAAGGAATTGAATAGATTGCCAATAATAGATCAACATGCAAAGCAGAATGAATGGATAATGAATCACATGGTATTTCTTTACTGGCTTTCTAACGTACATAAGCTTGTGACAAATATACTTACCTGACTATCGTAACCCGGTATCACTCCGCGACTCTAACGCGTTTCCCGCAGGTAGCCGACTACCTAACAAGGTTGTAAAATCCTAGTTAATGGTCTAGTTATTAATTAACCCTAGATTGAAACCATAATGTTTTCCCAATGTTTTAATGACTCAAAAACCTCGATAAATCAATCGAAAACACGACTCTCTTAGGTTTTGAAACCATGCAAATATAGGCCCATTCATTAAATAATAGGCTCTTGGCTTAGTCGTATGTGGGTCACGCCATGGACTCATGGACCGGAGGTGTGACCACGACGTCACAACCCTTTAACAACACGTAAACATACATGCATGACGTCACTCTAATGCATACGACATTTAAATCACACATAAACCGAGTTGTATACAAAACGTAATAACGAATCGGAAAGTAAGTACTTACGCACAATGCCTCGAGATACACAACATGAAATCACAATTATGTTTCAAACCACCGAACCATACACCACATTTATTACAAGCCGTGACACACACTACTCCCACACACATACACAATCTCGAAACCATAAATCGTATGTCCGCATGTAACTCATACATGTCGTGTGTTCATCAATATAAGCAAACAACCTAGATAGATTGAAAAACAAGATCAACAAATCAAAGTCGACACATCAAAATAATTCGGCATCAACAAGGAAAACAACCCACCAAAATTGAAAGAACAAATCCAAGACCGAGCCTCTACTTAACATCAATTATGGCGACCTTTTGGTGATATCCAACATTGGGGGGAGCCACCACAGCATGAAGAAGCCGGAGGCATGCTCCACTAGTTTGGTAAACATCTGCACAGTGCAAACAAGGACCCGAACATCAAACACATGAAATACCAACAATTCACACTCTCCATACAGATTTGGACGTTCTAGAGGACTGCGAGACACTAACAAGAGCTTGGTGTAGTCTCCGTCATCCCTCAGGTCACGCCGTTTAGACCAGCAGTGACGCCGCTCATCAAGCAATTCCGACGAGCAGCAAACAGAGTAAGAACTTGACAAAAATAGTGCGCCACGAGACAAAATAGAAACTCTACACATGTGTCGCGACGTTGGGGTGCTCTAGGGCCGTCAAGACTCTGGCGAACCACCATGCATCGTCCCCGACCAGACCCCAATACATGGTAGCAACCACGCAATGACAGACGTGAAACAGAATAGTGAACAATGCGAAAAACAGTGAGCAAACGAGAGAGAAAGAGAGAGAGAGAGAGAGAGAGAGAGAAAGAAAGAGAAAGAGAGAGAAAGAGATAGAGATAAAGAAAACAAAACTCACCCAAACTCCAACGAGCTGTGGGACCTCCGGCGTGGTTCGGTCACCCCAGGACCACCGTAGGTCGGTGGCTTGCCCACCAAGGAAAGGAGAGAGAAAAGGGAGAGGAGAGAAGAAAGAGAGAATCGGTTAGAGAGAGAGAGAGAGAGAAAGTGTGTTATGTGGTGGGTCTCCTTTTATAGACCAAACTTCATCACCAAGTAGACGTATTTCGAGGCATATCCTTGGTCCCCCTTAAAGCTGAGTCATCAACCTTATCTCTTCAATTTGTTTCTACAAATTAACTTGGATGTTACTTAGTTAAACGGCTCCCTATGTCCAATAAACGTTCCTCTGTCCGCATTGCCTTGAAATTTCTCTTGTCGCGCACGTAGTCTTGCCTTGTCTTGCCAAATAATTATTTAAATTATCCTAAAATTTATTTATTTGTATTTTTATGTGTTTTTACTCCCCCGTTTACCTAGCCAAAGCCTCACTCAGACCAACGATCGCCCAAACGGCTCGCCAAACGACACAGAATTATAAAATTACCTTGGTGTCGACTCCCGAAGTCTGAAATATTGTATAGTATCACATAGCCGGGTCACAATCCTGACAAGTGCAACACAAGTCGGGTTAAATTTTGAGGGTTGTTACAACCTAGTCTTTGAAGTTTGACCCCGAGCTTACCTCTACTGCAATCTTTGTGGTTTTCGGTATAAAAACTTGGTAATTTACTTTGACGCGTTCGGTGCGCGTCACAATAGAAAGTTGGTTTAACAATCAATTCAGAGATATAAAATCGATCTTTACATTAAGCATCAAGAATCTCACTGATCGTCATCTGATGCAGAGGAAATGGGGGCCACTAATACAAGTATTACAAGATCTTCGATCTTTTTCCTTTTTTTATTGGTAAACTTCGATCGTTTTCCATCAAAAGTGGAACAAAAAAATGTGTCAAATAGCACAAATATTTGAATTTACTTCAAAAAACAAATATTTGAAAAACAATTTCAAAAAAGCAAAATAATAAATATTTGAACTTTAAAAAAAACAACTATACAATTTGAAAAAAAATAACATTAGTAATATTTGAGTTTTTTCAAAAAAAAAACATTTTTTAATCTTTTTCAAAAAAAGTATATATATTTGAATAAAAGAAAAACATTACAAATATTCATGTGATCTCGTGATCATAACTAACATTCTTTTCAAAAACAAAACAAATATTTGAACTTTTTCAAAAAAGAAAACACATATTTTAATTTGATTGGAATCTACCGGCTTAAACTCCATGTGACATCCTCATCCATATGGGAGACCCAGTGGATAGGCGTAGCTACCTAAGTTAGAAAAAATAAAAATAAATAAAAACAGTTTTAAAATAAATTTAACAGTAAACTTTCAAACACGAATTTCGAGGGGATTCTTCAAAGTATTTTAAATGTGTCTCTTATTGGTTTTCGAAAACAATTTTAATTACCAAGGTTCAAGTTAGTTATGTAATTAATCCATATTTAATCTAATTAGATTGGTGTGATCTCGGTATATGCGCGTAAGTGCAAACATTAAAATTGAAAATTAGCGTACTAAATAAGTTGAGATTTAAGTTATTGGTTTTATAATTATTTACCTTTTTACTAGACTATATGATAGAAATCATGTAAGTAGAACATGCGGGTAGATTGAGGTGCATTGTTAGACATTGCATGTGAACAACTTAGTGGAGCTCGTTAAGAGTCCCTGTACCAGATACTACTAGTTCAACTAGGAGTTCAGGATAGTTGGATAGTACAAGGAATAATAACATATGGCAGACACACATAATTAATATTTATTAATTGAGAATACTATTAGTTCAAATGTTCTCAATATATGCTTAGTAGTAAGTGTCGAGTCCAGTTGGACCAGTTTGTGGACTTGGTGATAGGTGAATCTTTCATAGTGTAATGGAATGGAGTGTTGACACAACTACGACCATAATAGGGTTAACCCTCACGAACATCAGTGTCACAACCCAAATTTCTAATCCAAGATTTTAGCCATAATCAGACTCACCGACCCATGCATGGGACCCGTGTGAGATACGCATATCGACCGAGGTACGTAGCCGAGGTATAATTTATATTTGAAATGGTGTATATCTAGTGTTATGTATATGTGTAGGCTAATTAAGTCAGTTCTTGCAGCCATAGATGTCGAAACGTGAGCGGGGACGTGCCTCGAGTTGTGTGTAAGTCGGGGTATTGGGTAGCTAGACTTATGATAAGTCTAAACTTAGTAAATACAATTTAATTTAAATTAATACACAACAATTAAGTAGCCTATGGTTACTAAATAAATTTATCACATTTAAACGTCTTATAGTTAGGTTTGAATTTAAATAACCAAAGGACTGACCTCGGGATCTGTGCTGCCACACACTCCCATGTTGAGAGTCACCTACTTTCTGTCACCAAAAGAACTGGATTGCCTAGTTAGTAACCCTCAGACTTGTCTCGAGATACGTGGCGCACACTAGATCAATACAAACCATATATATAAGGAGAGATGATTTCTTATTTGATTCTCTAACCAATTTTCATGCAAACATAGAGTTGAGTTGAGAGAGTTTCCGGAGTGTTTGTGAGGAGATTTTCGAACTAGGAGTGGAAAAGGCTTGGAGATCTAATAAAGGTAAACACAACACCACTCTCATTTCCATTAAAATGATACCAAATGGGGTTTTTGAATAAACATTAAATTTTGAGTTGTAATTTTGGTTTCGAAGTGTTTTTCGTTCATATTAAGTTTGAATGAGTGTTATTGATTTTGATTTGAAATTTGAAAAAAAAAATATAATTTTTTAGTAAGAACTTCGAATTTTCGATTTTTTGGTATTTATTGTGATTTTTTTTTTGATTTTCAATAAAATCGATTAAATTGATATTTTAGATGTGGTTTTAGTTGTTCTTGAGGTTGAAGAAGAGTTGAGAGAGGAATGAAAAAAAAAATTCAGAGATGATGAACATACGCACGCTTGCGTGTGCTCATAGGCCGGGCCGAACCAGCACAGTAGGGTCGAACCGGCCCAGGGGACCGAGCCCCCATCCGGTCGGGTCTGACGGACCAGGTCCAGTGGGCCCCTTAATAAAAAATTATTATTAATTAAAAATTAAATAAAATATACTTTTTATATATTAATTTTTGGAAAATAAGAAAAATAGTTGGAAAATTCTAGAAAAAAATTGGAGAAAAATATAGAAAATATAAGAAATTAAGAAAAAGGTAGAAAAGTAGTTTCGGGACTTTTCGGGTGTTTTTGATACCCCAATATAACTCGAAAAATGTGCCACACCTAAAAGAAGAAATTGGAATAAAATTCTAATTCTTGGTTAAATATTATAAATCCACTTAATGTGACTTTAAATCAATTAAAATGATATAAAATGAACTTCGGGAACTAAAGGGAATTCTCAGGAGTTCGGGCGCGCGTGTCAGGTGTCGAGAGGCCAGATAGCTAGGACTACTGCGTTGACTTGTAAGTGAAATTATGGGAACTCTTTACTTTATTTCATTTCTTTTATTTACCAATTATTCAGTCTAATTGTAGACTTGCTGGATTGAATTCCCACATCATGCTTTCCTTGATTCTATTCATTATGAATGTTTGACATAGCATGATGCCTTATATTATTATCATTGACTCTATTTCCCGAATACTTGATGATTGGCTATGATTGAGGATTGATGATTACTTATAAATGCATGCTATAGGGTAATTTGTTTTGTTTAGAATTGTATTCTATTCCCTTGGGGCTTTGTAGCCTAAATTGTGATTGAAGTCATAACGTTGTAGGATAGTAATTCTTGAAAACTAAAGTAGGGATTATCTAGTGTACATTGCACACGAGATGCGTGGATTCACGGGGTTTTGATCTCTCGAGATCTCCGGCACTCGCCACTACACTTGGACGGCACACGTGGTATGGGCCACGGGTTGTCGGCAAGTATAGATGATTTATATGCGTAGAGCATAGCTCCACCTCTTGAGGTTATTAGAAAAAAAAATTATTATTATATGTTGAGCACAACTCCATACAGTAGTGGAAAAGGCTAGGTGATAGTTCTCACCGCTGACCAGACGTAGATCATCTCAACTTAGCCTGTGTCAGTCTATGTATATCTGTTAATGTTAGTATTTACTTGCATTATTTATTCAGCATTTCTTCAGCTACTTTATGCTTTTAAATACATTTTGTTAAAATTGGAAATATAGTAATAAATTTCTCAGTTATCACTTAAATATAACTATACTCATCGTCTAGTTTGTGACGGTGGGTGTAGGCCCGTTGAGCAGCACCAGTCCGTGCAAGCAGAAGATCGGCGACTACCTCTGAGCTTTAAGCGAGTAGCTACCCATACATGTAGGGTACTTTGTATTATATGTACTTATGTCTTTATACTTTTGGGATGTTATTAGGATGAGTGTAAGGCTACCCGACTTTTGGCTTTCACTTTGTTTATATATGTTCGTCGTTTACTTGCATATATATATACAAAAAAACAGCAAATCAGCAACGGAATTAGAAACGGAATTTATTTCCGTTTCTAAATCAACGAATTAGAAACGGAACTATATTCCGTTTCTATTGTAACGCGCGCCCGTCTCGGTCGCGGTGGTCTCCGTTTCTCCGTCTGGTCGTGCTACCCGGTCTCGTCGTCTCTCGGTCTCTCCGTCTCGTCGCGCGCGGTCTCCTTCATCGCCGATATCTCTCGCTCTCTCTGGTCTCGATTCGGATCCGGTTAGCAAGGAATTTGTAGTTTTGGAGTCTTACTACAATCTTCATTTCTTATTTGTTTTTTATTGTTCTTTATAATGCGGCGGCACTCATGATCAAGAGCTCTTCGGCTTTCATAGAGATCATTCACCTTGTGACGGTTTTGAGGAAGTATCTTGAATCGCTTGCTTGCGTTTTCGCTAAAAATTTGCGTCTCACATCGGGTTGGCGTTCTAGTCCCCTTGTTTATCTAATTTAAAAAATTAATGGAATATTCCGTCGGGTGACATGAGAATTATTTAAGTTTCCGCTATGGTTCATTTGATAGTTCGATCTTCTAGTAAACATCGGAGTTGAAGGCAAGAAGCTATTTTATCTAGAGAGATTTTCCAATTTAAATTAAGCATGGAGACTTCATAAATTTCCATCTATCAATAAATATTTGGGGTGTCCGGTGTTCCTACGTACATTATATGCGGCATCCAGGAATATTAAAGTCGTAATACTTGTTAGCATTGCAAATATTATGCTCATGAATGAAATATGTTATAGATTTTCACTTGAACCTGAAGCTATATCTCGCTAGGGAAGGCGATCATATATATGCCTTGATGTTCAAATATAGGAAATGAACATAATGTGGTCGACCATTGTGTATACTAGGTTTTCTTAGCGGCTCATTATACTAGTCTAATAAATGGATTTAAATGAAAATTTTATTTTCTTGAAAGGTCTTAGCTATTATGGTCATGGAATCCATTTTATTTTTGTATATTCGTCTTGGCAATTGGCCGTGTTATAGTACTACCTTATTGTTTATGAACTTGTGAAGGAACAAACTCTTTATCGAGGTGACATATTTTAAGAGTTCGGTTCTTATAATTGTTATTACTTTATGAGGTTTTTTTTTAACTGTTCTTGAGTGATTTGATTTGTTCCTTGGTTGATTGTGCATTAGTTGGTGTTCTTCACTTGATCTATTAAGTTAATGTTGTGTCTTTTGTTTGGTTTAGAAGTTTTTGTTCTTTCTTCTCTTACATGCATAGTTATTGAGGTTATGCTTGTTCTATTTTTAGGTTTATTAATATGTACTATTTCATTTCAACCTTTTAATTGAGCAATTCAAGATTTATATTGATTCCGTATTTGGTTGTTATTCCATGTTTATTTTATCGGTAAAGCATGTCATCCGTATTTGGTTGTTATTCCATGTTTATTTTATCGGTAAAGCATGTCATGAGAGTCATTATAATACATTAGAATCATGTACTGAGGTAATTACTTTGTCGTTTGATGTTATAGTTAGTAATTTCATATTCATGCACTTGCTATGGATGATTGATTAGTTAGGTGTTGTTGGTTATCATGATAGGAATTCCAATATGACCGTTTATAGCCGTGTTAGGAATCCAGGTAATCAAAAATTCAAATGTAAAGCTTGATTTCCAACAGTCAAAAATATATGGCAGTGGCTAATTAGAGCGCTAATTACTGTAATTAGCGCGCTAACCCATGAGGAACTCAAAAAAATTATTTTATCCCTTTGTGTTAGCGACCCTTAAACTCGTCCAGGACCTAACCAACCCTTATAATACATGTTATACATGTTTATTATGAGTCATTTACAACAATCCTTTTGATAATGCCCAAGCTTCTTACATAAACAACATAACTCAATCAATTCCTTCTCTTTACATTGTGATGACTCATTAATGACTTCCTAACTTTGTCAATTTATTCTCTACCCATGAGTTTAATGTGCGAACCTCGTTCTTTCACTTAGCTATCAATTTCTTCTCTTTAGATGGTGTAGATCGCATTTCCTTTGTAAGCCTCAAAGGTCTTGGATTTGAGGACTTAAGAACACCAAAAAGATCTCCTATTGCTCCTTCTAAAAATTCAAATTTCTTCTCTTTGTAGATCTTGAATTTTGAAATGTGTTTCTTCTCCCTTATGTTACAACCAAGTTTGTGGTGGTTTTATCATGATAGGAATTCCAATATGACCGTTTATAGCCGTGTTAGGAATCCAGGAAATCAAAAATTCAAATGTAAAGCTTGATTTCCAACGATCAAAAATATATGGCGTTGGCTAATTAGCGCTAGCTAACCTGCAGGGAACTCAAAAAAATTATTTTATCCCTTTGTGTTAGCGACCCTTAAACTCGTCCAGGACCTAACCAACCCTTATAATACATGTTATACATGTTTATTATGAGTCATTTACAACAATCCTTTTGATAATGCCCAAGCTTCTTACATAAACAACATAACTCAATCAATTCCTTCTCTTTACATTGTGATGACTCATTAATGACTTCCTAACTTTGTCAATTTATTCTCTACCCATGAGTTTAATGTGCGAACCTCGTTCTTTCACTAAGCTATCAATTTCTTCTCTTTAGATGGTGTAGATCGCATTTTCGATTTACAATATTCTCCATTTTGGAGGCTTCTTATCATCTTACTCATTATTATTTCATTACTTGAATAGACAACCGCTTCGACAAGGGTTACGTTCGACTAGGAATGTCGTCTATAAACAGAGACTGGATGTACAACCGGCTCGACAACGGTTATGTTCGAATTGAATTCGCGGCGAAGGTTAAAGAATTCATATCATTTGCAAAACAACATTGTCCTACATACCAAAGTGAACGGAAGATTAGATGTCCGTGCAATTTTAAGAAATGTCGACTTGTTCCGTACCTGGACGTCGAAACGGTTGAAGCGGGTCCAAGCGATGAAGTTTATAGTGAAGATGAATCAGAAGAAGAATCATCACCTTCTACTCATGAGAGTGAATTTGAAACGGATGATAGCGAATAAAGTTTGTATATGATACGTCAACGACCAATAATGTAGTTACTTTTATTTGCATGGATTTTGTTCTTATTAAGTCCAATAATATAGACTGAATTTCTACTTTTTGTATGCCCTTCTTTTCTGATGTTTTACTCGTGGCAGGATTGTTAGGTATCATGGCCGGACGTGGTCGTAGGGGATGTCGAGGTTTGCCATTAGGACGCCATCGTCCAGGGCGGAATAGGTGCGGCACCGACATCGCGCGAAATACCAACGGCCTCGTGGTCGGGCCACGGAGGGGTCCATAGAGGTCGTGGCGGTCGAGGTCGTGGTTCGATACCTCCATTATCGATTCCGACTTCTCGGTCTCTCGAGCACGATACGCCGCGGCGTCACCTTCCCCTTCCATCCATACCGTCGGGGTCGTCTGTACCATCTTCGTCGTCATCAAGGACTATGCCTACTACACACTTCCCCACACCTTCTCCGACGTCAATGACTCCTTTACCCACGAGGCTGCACCCCCGGCCACGGCATCCGCCGGCGGCATCCCGAAAGGAAGACGTAAGAGCGAGTTGGAGGTGACAGGCCCTCCGGCCCACCTCGAGAGGCCAGGGGATGGAGGCCCCTCGCGTGCGGGGATCCCTATCACGTTGATTGCCAATGATACGTAAGTTTGCGTTTGACTTTTATATGTCAATTTCAATATGGATGTCAAATATTGAAGAAGTAGTTAAGGTGATATGCATGTTCATGAAACACGGGGAGTTGCATCCTTCGCACTTTTGTGCACGGAGGATGACAAAAGTTTTTAAACGATGGATGATTCTGAAGGGTATTGTTGGAAGTCGGTACAGCCTCATCATAAAGACCAATACCGGCGACAATGGAAGGTAAACAAGACTACCATGTGCCTTATGATTTATACTATTTTCTCAAATAAGTGCTAACAATAGCAATCGCCAATTTGTAGATATTTTTTAGATGACACTTAGGATTATAAAATTGCTTCCGCTAACATATTTAAGACTTCTGCTATAAATTGTAAAGACTTCCACTAGCTAAATTAATCATTAAATATTTTTAAACAGCTCTAAGTTATTGAAATTAGTAGGGTTTGTGTATTATTTATACTGAGTGTGATCAAGTTGGCAAATAGATTAAAAAGGCTCACTAATACGTAATTGAGTCCTACGTGTTGTGATTAGGGCTTAATTATGGGATTAGGTCGGGTGGTGCCCTAGATTAGGAGAGGGGTCGTCACAATTAGCATGGTTGAGAAGTCAGCCATAGTAACTTATACATGTCTAGCATTTGCACATTTTGATGCATTGACAAATATTTTGTTTAAATACTTTCTTACTTATTCTTTTCGTCATATTAAATATTTACAAGTCATGTAATTTATTTAATTTTGCATTTACTAAATGGAATATTCACAACGCTCGTAACTTAACCTGACTTATTGAGCACCGTTGAACTATTTGTGCTTGTTGAAGACAGTCATGAGACTACGAAACCCTAATTTGTGAAACACAAAAGTTTTGGAAATCAGATATGAGAGTTAGAGAGCTCTCAGCCTGTTAAACACATATTTATATCATCATATTAGAGTTGCATACAAACCACACGATCAACGTTTCATCTCACCGTTGATTTACACTCACACAGACCCTCACATGCACTGTACGTGCATAGTAACAATTACATAGTAAAAATAATTCCTAGTCCTAGTGATTTATTCTTACATTCCCCCTCAAACGAAGGGGAAGTGCAATAATGCCAAGTTTGCTTAGAAGAAATAAATAACGAGCAGCAGCAAACGCCTTAAGTAGAACAATCTACAATCTGATCATGACTAGGAACATGCTGAATGGAAGCTGACCAGCCAACACCTTATCACACACATAGTGTATATCTAACTCAATATGCTTTGTCCGAGCATGATAAACAGGATTATGTGCGAAACCTTGACCAGAAATATTATCACACTAGATCACCGGAGCAGCGGGAATAAAAATCTAAAGCTTAGAGAGTAAAGACTCTACCCATGAAATTTCAGTAGCGACCTGGACTAACACCCTATACTCAGACTCAGTACTTGATCTCGCCACCACCTGTTACTTCTTCGACTGCCAAGAGATCAGATTCGAACCAAGAATCACTGCAAATCCTGAAATATACCTTAGATCATCTGGAGAAGCCGCCCAATGAACATCCGAAAACCCAGTTACAAACAATTGTGTACTCGGGCGAAACCAAATACCCCAATCAGTTGTACCTTTTAGATATATCAAGACTTGTTTTAGAGCCTGCCAATGTGTAACAGTTGGACAGCACTGGTACTGACTCAACCTATTTACAATAAACACAATATTTGGTCGAGTGTGGACCAAATACTGTAAACCCCCAAGCAAACCACAATATAAAGTAGCATCCGTGAAAGGAGGAGATGTATCAGAAAAGAGAGGCTTACCCACTAATGCATGAGTGTCAATAACCTTAGCCTAGAGCATACCCCTTTTTGAAGCAATTGCTTAATATAGGCAGTTTAAGTAAGAAACAATCTAGTAGCATCTCTCCTAGCCTCCATACCCAAAAACAAGTTCAAATCACCGATATCTTTCAAAGCAAAACATTCATTCAATTTTGACACAAACTGTTGAATCTGATCAATATGAGATCCAGTAACAATGATATCATCGACATAAACCAAAACATACAAAACAACTGATGAACAACGATAGATGAAAAGAGAATTATCAGCCTTGGAATTCAGAAAACCCCATGACAAGAGAGTAGATCTTAATTTATCAAACTAGGCACGAGGAGCTTATCGAAGACCATAAAGTGCTTTATGGAGCTTGCAAACATAATTAGGAACTGAACTATCTATAAATCCTTGAAGCTGGTTTCTATAGACATCCCCGATCAAAGACCCATTTATGAAAGCATTATGAATATTGAGCTGACGAATTGACTAACCAAATTGAACAGCAAGAGATAAATCACACGAATATTAAAGGCCTTTACTACTGAACGTCTCATCAAAATCGATACTCGACAACTGTTTGAAGCCTCGAGCCACTAATCTAGCTTTGTATCGATCGACCGAGCCATTAAAATTCTTTTTAACAGTGAAAATCCAGTTATTATTGACAACATTATAAGAAGAGTGAGCAGGCACCAAAGACCATGTACTGGTCTTGATGAGTGCTTGATACTCTTTCTCCATGACCTCTCTCTATTTAGGGTCCTTGAGAGCTACATCAACAGACTTAGGAACATCATCGGACACAAATGTAGTTGCCATAAAAACCTTTTTCATAGAAATACCATCCTTAGCTTGAGTTATCATTAGATGAACATTGTGTGGTACCTCAGATTCAGACATAACCTGTAACGACCCTCAAATTTAATTGGTGACACGTGTCATGTTTTTCAAGACCGTAACCTACCCGTCGTGACTTGTCATATCACTCAAGTCTCAGGAGTCGACACTGAGATATATTTTATTTTTCTGTGATGTTTGTATTATTATTTATACCCGAATGTGAACTCTGTATGTCCTAATGCGTGATTTTGTTTTAATAATCGCAACATAATTTTGTGTGAGATTTGTCTAAGAAAAATGAGAATTTTAGGGTATAATACGGGCAATTAAACATTGGAAAAATGGTAATTAGGGAATTATTGAAATATAATAAATAATTAAACAAAATGTGAAAGTGAGGTTATGTCTAGGAATGCACGCGGTGCGAGTCAGGAAATGAAATGGGTTCGAGAACGAGCGGTGTGAGCCAGAAATAGATGGGTTTTGAAGTTGTAGTCACCCATTGGAGTCATGCATTGGTGTTAGAGTAGTTGGATGAAGTGAAGGTGGGACACAAGATGTGCCTCGAGATTCGTATGTGACAAGAGATGAATGGGTTGTATATAAACCAAATTTTCTCTCTCCTTAATCCATTTTCATTTCACCAAACGAGAGAACAAGAAAGATACGTAAATTTCGGGTGATTCAAGCACGTTGCGACATCAGGGATCGACCAATCACGTGTAAAAAGGTAGGATCCCTACTCCTCTCGTGTTTATCTATAGTTTGATGTTAATTTTGTGGGTTTTCGTCCCGATGATTTCGGATGAGATTTTGCGAAAATGTTGGAAATAAGTTGGATTGATGTGCTTGGGATCAAATGGTTGATTATTTGATGTTTTAGTGATTGGTTTGAGTATTTGAAGTTGATTAGGATTTTTGGGGATTTTGAAGAATTTTCGTGTGATTTACGAATCGAGGTATTTGTCGCAGTTTTGATGCGAACCGAAGGTGGTTTCGGATAATCACGGACGTCCCTAAGAGTTTGGGATAGGCTTAAAGTACGACGACGCGAACCGGGTTAAAAAACCTCGAAAAGGGCATGCAGGACCCATGTCGCAAGGGACGTCGTGGGCATTTATTGCCTACGACGCCACCCAGGCGGATGGGGGCAGTGAGCCCCGAATCCACGCCGTGGGGACGCTGCCATAGATTGAACTTCACGGCGCAACGGTGGCGTAACACTGTTCATATTGGGGAATTTTCAAAAAATTTCAGAAAAATTCGGGATCTCTCGAATACAACCCAATACCCTAGAAATCAACCCAATTACACTAATGAAATAATTATGAAAAATTGGGTAAATTAGAAAGTTTTTAATAGGATTTGCAAATTTGGGTTAATTGGTTTTCAGACTTTGAGAATTCGAGTGGGACAACTTAGAGATTTCTTGAGGATTGGAGTTTTATGATATTGAGGTACATTATTCATACGATTGTAAGTCAGTTAGAAAATACACATTAATTCATTTTCCTTTATTGCCATTTCTATTTAAATTTAGCTATTGTTGGAGTTTCATTCTATACTTCCTTGGTTGAGTGCTTGTAAGTGTGTTGTGAAGGTACTCCTGGGTCCATATTAGATTGGTCAGCGTGAGCACTGCCTGTAGGGGTGTTGTCCACCCTCCGGATAGTGGGTTCCACCCTGAATACTGGATTGTAGGCCACTGTTGTGACTATAAATTGTGGTATTATTGTACTGCATAGAAATTGACCACTTATGAGTCTCTCTTGACTCTTTAGACACTCAAATTTCGTTGATTTACTTGCCAGTCTGTCTATCATGCTATTTGTTACATTTTCTGCCTTTCATTACCGTATGATTTTTGGACTGTTTATTTGGTAAATTTTGAATTACTGTTTAGTTTCGTCTGGCATTACTTTCATATTTTTTACGCACTCACCCTCTAGTTTGTGACGGTGGTACAGATAGAGTTGAGATGAGCAAGAGGAAGGAGTTAATGCTAGGTGATGTCCTCTGAGGACTCTCGGAGCGATCCTTTCCTTTACTCACTGTAGGCTTTACTCTTTTGACTGTGATTGTTGTATTATATGTTTTGTAAAACACTGGGACATGTATCAGAGATTGAGAGTTTAGGGATATCATGTATAATCGCATTGTTTAGTTTTGATCACCAAACATGCATGTATTTATTCGCTTATCAGGGTTTCTACATGATAAGTTATCTATTTTTCCTTATTTCCATATATTAGTTATAGTTGATTATAGTGATTTTCGCTGCGAATTTCTTGATAATTTTATATTTCTATAACTTGCACATTTAAATGACAAACTAATGACGTATATGAGGATTTGAGGCTGACTAGGATGCGTAGACTTCGCGAGTAAAGGCTAGGGGGTCCATGTAGGTCTAGGCTGGGTGGGACCCAGTTTATGGGGAACTGAGGTCGTCACATAACCAGTGGTTCACCTTCTATCACAGAAGGGACAGAAGAATTCACAGACTTATCTTTATTAAGTGCATCAGTAAATGTGCATTAGCAGACTGAGGAGATGAACTAGGTAAAGGGATAAAGTCAGATGACTGTACATGTTCAGAAGGAAGTACTGAACCAGAAGACACATGATGGGATGAGGAAAACACAAAAGAATTAGTTGAGCCTTTAGACTGAAACAAAGGAACATGAAGGTTGACAGTAAAAGACTCCCCTGACCCAGTAGACATAGATGAAGGAAATAAGGAAGAAAAAGGAAACTCCTCTTCATTAAATACAACATGACAAGTAATATACAATCTCCCAGACTTATGAAGACACTTGTACCCTTTATGAGAGGAAATGTACCCTAAAAAGAGACACTTATCAGAATGAAATTGAAACTTGTAAGCATTGTATGGTCATAAATAAGGAAAACAAGCACACCCAAATACTCAAAATCAAATAATCAGGAGGACAACCATACAATTTCTTATAAGGAAGTCAACCTTGTAATACTTGAGAAGGAAGTCTATTAATAAGAAGCACTGCTGCTTCACAAGTATCCCACTAGAATTTATAAGGCAAATGACTATGAACTAACAATGTTAAACTCATTTCAATAATGTGACGATGCTTGCGCTCAGCTCTCCCATTTTGTTCATGAACATGTCGGATAAGAGTGTTGAAAACCAATACCACAAGAATCAAGAAAAGGTTTTGAAGGACCTATATTTCCCTCCCCAGTCTAATTGAACCTTCTTAATGCGTGTAGAAAACTGATTTTCAACAAAAATTTTGAAATGCATAAAAGCCTTGAGAACATCATATTTGGCTTTCAACAGATAAATCCAAGTAAAACGTGTACAATCATCTATGAAATGTACATAGTAATGAAAACCACCAGTAGACACAACATGAGAGGGACCCCAAACATCAGTGTGAATGAGATTAAGAATATGAGATGAATGACTACTGGAGGACTGAAATGGTAATGCATGACTCTTGCCTAAAGGCCAACTTGAACAAAAACCAATTGACCTATTAGACACATTAGCAGATGTAACACCTTCTGCAGTGTATGTTGTGCAGGATGTCCCAGCCTGGAATGCCATAATGCATGCAAATTCTTATTGAAAGCAAGTAAAGTTGACTGTCTATGAGAAGGAGACTAAGACCCAAAGAAGCGATAGAGACCATTGTGGAGAGTCCCATGAAGCAGAACCTTTCTAGTTTTGATATCCTTCACAAAGCAATCACGAGCATAAAATTCTATTAGAGCATTATTCTCACAAGTCATCTAAGACACTCAATTTATTTTTCTAAATCTGAGGCATACACAATGTGTTATGAAAGGACAAACTCAAGCTAGAAGAAGGTAATGACGTAGTACCAATACTAGATATAGATAAAGAGTTTCCATCACCAACAATTAAAGATTGGTTACCTTGATAGGGCATGCAATTGTGCAACTGGGATGGGTTTGCAGTGATATGAGAAGAAGCATCGCTATTTGCATACCACGAAGTATCCAAACCAGGTTCAGATGCAGCATAGAAAGTACTCTGTGGTGGAGGAGGTACAGTAGGAGCAAAACGCATCTGTTGCGGAGGGGCACCCTGTTGAGACTGATTCTGACCAATTGGGGCTCCCATATACTTCATATCACCACAGACATAACAGACTGCAAGAATGCCCGAACTTGCCACAAATTTGGCACTTCGTGGTACGGCCCCAAATTTCCAAAACAATTTGGGTACGCCCGGCCTAGACCCATATAAACTCCCGAATTGGTACTCGGCGAGTCTAAACATGTCTAGTCAACCTCAATTCATCCGATTACAAATTTATGAAGTGAGTTATTGCAATTATTAAGTGTTACGCAGTGGAAATAAACTATAAGTATGGGAAATAACTCAAATCAAAGGGAAATTAGAAAATATTCTATTAATGTGGAAACCCCAAATAAATAGATACTCATTTACAATCAAATGTCATCAATATAATCCACATACATGATGTCTAATCACTAAAAATCCCCAAGACTACCAAATCATAGTATTTCCAAAAGCAATACATGAAACAACAAACAAATAAACCTACACTAATCCTGATGGAGTGCACTGCTTTGAGAGGTCCTCAAAGAAAGTAACTAAGAACGGGTCCCTTGCCCTTGTTGCACTCCGATCTATCTGCACCCCCCATCACAAACTAGATGGTGAGTAACTGAGAGAAAATCGAAAGTAATGCCAGAAGAATATAACAGTAATTCATGATTTACCAATAAGCAGTTAAAGAATTATGCGGTAATTGAATAACATAAATTTAAATAGATCAAAGTGCATGATAATCAGACTGACATATATCAATGAAACATGCGTGTTCTAAGAATTCAAAAGAGGCCATAAGTGGTATAAATCCACTACAATATCCATAACAATGATGTCGCAACATCGATAACCACAATAATATCCACAATAATCCAGTACTTGGTATCACACAATCACTAGGGCTGGTCACACACTTTTGTTAAAGTGCTCACGTTGTCCCAACTAGTGCAGGCCGCAAGTACTTTTGAGACACACACTTATGCCAAGAACACACAACCAAGGAATAGAATGGAATGCCAAATAATGGATCATAGCAAAATCAAAACAATAGAAAATGAATCACATGACATTTTCTTACTGGCTTACTAACATACACAAGCACGAGAGTACGTTTGTACTTGCCTAACGAATGTCGCGACATGAAAACCATTCCTGTGACTCTAGTTTGTACCTTTAGATTCTCAACTACATGTCAATAGTTTTAATCCTAATTTATAGGGTTTATGGTCAATAAATACCCCTAGATAAACCCCCAAAGTTTCCCAAGTGTTCTAAGTTTTATATAAAATTTCCCATTCAAAAATAGAGAGGGACGTCGCGAAAGCACCACTGTGTATTGGGCTTCACGACGTCGTCGCGACGCCTCATATTTTCTCTCTGGAATTAGCATCGTGGAGGATGCTGTCACATTGGATCATCACGGCATCGTCGCGGCGTGCAACTTTGTCTCTCTAGTACAGGCATCGTGGGAGATGTCGCTAGTTCACTGGCTCACGTCGTCTTTGCGGTGCCATTTCTTGAGGTTTTGATCACAGTGTCGTGGGACATTTACCACGGCGCTAGTCGCAACACCCAGTCTAGAATTATTTTGTTGGGGGTTTTTCGAGCCCCAATTTGCGTTGTTGCACCCCGCGCCTTACTCCAACTTGTACGGGAGTTCGTGACTATCCAAAATTGACTTTGGATAGTCGTAGAACCCCTGGAATTGTTCAGAATGACAAGCCATCCCAAAACGTTGAAATCTGACAAAAACAACAAAACTCAATAAATTTGCAACACCGATTACAAAACAGAGTGTTGATTGCTTCATGGAACGCCAAGGCATCGGAAAACTCGACGGAATCGAGTCCAGTGCGGCATCCATGGTCATCGTGATGGAATTCAAAGAAATCAACGCGTAAACAAAGTGGAGAGCAAGAGGAGTAAGAGTCTCACCTTATCTCCGACGAGGACAGAACTCCGGTGAGTCTCTGGTCACCAAGGTCAGCCATCTAAAAGCTACCCAACTATTTCTTGTTCACCAAGAAAAAAAGAAAAAGAGGATGAGAGGAGAGGAGAGAGAAGAGAAAGAGAGAAATAAGGGCAAAAAAAGTGAGATGAGCCTTTATATAGGCCCCCCTTATGATCTACTTACACACACTTATCTCGAGGTAGATCCTACCCCTCCCTTTTAAGTTGTCCAACAACTCTAACTCCACTTGTGGACTCCAATAGGTGACACATGTAACAACTTCAAAATTTAACCTGACTTGTATTACACTTGTCAGAACCATGACCCAGTTGCGTGATACTTCGCGGTATTTCAGACTTTAGGAGTCGACACTAAAGTAATTTTATATTTCTGTGATGTTTGTATTAGTATGATAGTCTAATATATGTCTCGAGCCGTTTGGACGACTATTTAGTCTGAGTAAGGCTCCATCTAGGTAAACAGGGGAGTTAAAACATAGAAAACACAAAATAAATGGATTTGTGAATAATAAATATAATACTTTATTTGAGTCGGGTGTAGACGCAACAACGGGCACACAACGGTCGAGTTGAGGTGCGATACGGCCGAGGAGCGTAGGATCAACATGGGAGCTGAATAGTTAAGTGACACGCGAGTCACTTAAGGGAGTCAACAAGCGGAGTTATGAGTGTTGGACAGCTAAAAAGGGAGGGTGTAGGATCTACCTAGAGATAAGCGTGTATAGATTGATCAAAAGGGGTCCTATATAAGGGCTTATCTCATCACTTTTCCCTCATTTCTCTCATTCTTTTCTCTTTCCTATCCTATCTTCCTCTTTGCTTGGAAAGCAAGCCACTACAGAGGGTGATGCAGGACGGCCGGAATCCTCGTCGGAAGTCCCAACTTCTTACCGAAATCTAGGTAAAAACCTTGCTCTCTTATCTCTCATCCTTATTTTTGTGTTGTCCTTCTTTTATATATGTTGGGTTATTCATTCAAGTTTTAAATTCATCACGATGACAAGGGCGGCTTATCGGAGATGTTCTTGGTGTTCCACCAATGTCTCGGCAACTCCTGGAGCAATCAACACGCGGCGTTAAGCCGGTGTTGTTGACGGATGTTTGGTTTTGTTATTGTTGTTGGTTTTTCAATTTAATTGGGGATATCTCAAATTCCCGGACATTACCGAAGTTTTGACAATGATATGAAGTTAATTTTGGTTGGTTTTAATGTTCTGAAACGTATTGGCAAGGATCACCGAGAGTGGATGTGATGGCCCCAAGTTCCATAACCCAGAATCGGGCGCTGCCCGGCCTAGACCTGCGCGAACCCCCGAGCCAATCCCGCCGAGTCGCGTAGGGCCAGTGAGCCTATCCTTACCATTCTATCATTTATTATTCATTTAAAAAGTGAAGTTAATTAATTAGCGAGTTATCAAAGTATTAAGCGAAGTAATATATCTCAACTAATCGATTAACCTCGAAAGCTCCAAGTTAAGACAAAAACCTAGGGTGTGGAACCCCGTATATCATATATACCATATAAAACAAAGAGAGTATCATCCAAAAATCTCTCAACCCATAACCCTATATACAAAAAATAATATAAGTAATTAATACAACCAAAAAAAAAGTCACATATATCAGCAGAGGAGGGCCGCTCATAGTATATCGCCTAACTGCACGGCCTTCCCTTTGCTGAACTGTGGATCTGCACTCGGTCAAACATAAGAATGACGAGCTCAGGTAAGTAACGCCAAGCAGGAACAACAATAAATACAACATTTCAAATTAAATAAATGAACAGTCAATTTATGCAAATAGAAAGAAAAGGACAAGGAGCGCATGAATATATAAAGACTATGAATAAATATATAAGAATAAATATATAAAAGCAAATCGAAATCGTTAGTCCTCCGAGGACAAAATCTCCTCTAAGACCCCTACGTGCCCCCAACAATCTAGTGGAAAACTCTCATAATACATTACAACTAATCACGTATTCCCAGTAGTAAACCCCGCACCGTGAGCCCGAAATTCTGCAAAGATCACGCTTGACACACTTGCCTTAGGATAACTCATGTGAATGGAATATCAAAAAGGTATTGAAACAATATCAATAAATAATTCAAAGCTCAAGAAATAATTGTAGTGTTCCTCACTAGTTTACTTGCCTCGATCCAAGTTAATTCGTGCTAACACGAACTCCGACACGCTCTTTACGGTCCCCGTGTGTACAATAATCCTGATAATGCAATTTATATCAATTTTCTTAATTTCCTATGATTTTTCCAAATTTTTAGCTCTTTTTGCCAAATTTCATGTTTTCAAGGCAAAAACCCCAACATAACGTCTAGCGAAAATCCTGAATATTTCACTTTTCGTAGAAATTTCCAAATTTCTCTTTATTTGATGAAAATATAATTTTCTAGAATTTTCATAAATTTTTCCTATTTTTCTGGAATTTATTTCAATTAAAATCATTTTTAATATTTAATTGAAATAAATAATTTTTATTAATATAATAATATGTGGGTGGGTCGCGGGTCGGGTCTGACCCCACCTGACTAGATCGGGTCTGACCGGTCAAACCCGGTCCAACCGGTCAGACTCAGTCCACCCAGGTCAAACCCGGTCTCGACCGGTCAACCCGGTCGACCCGGCTTGACCCAAATCGGGACGGGTCACCTTGACCCGGCCCGATTCCAGCTTTTTGTTCGTTGGAACGAACAGAGAGGCCCTTTTTTATTTTTTATTTTTTATTTTTTTTACAATACAATAACAACACAACAACAATCAAACACACCTCACCACCATTTTCACCATTTAAATCCACCATCCCCTCAACAACATCGACAACAAATCTGGAAACAACCACAATGACAACACCCACAACGAAATCAATAACTTCTTACCTGGATCTCGCCTCGACATCGTGTCCACGCTCTCCGCGAATCGCCGCTCTCCTCTCCTTGGTCTCTTCGTCTCTTGGTCGATTTCTCTCTTTTCCAAAAAAAAAATTTGATCGAAAATGGAGAATGTGGTGATGTTGGTTGTTGATATTTGGGTATTTTGGTCAAATGACCAAAATACCCAACCAAAATACCCCTCACCCTTATCCATACCTTTTACAAATTTATTGCCCTTTTTGGTCATTTCGCAGTCACCTCCACCAACTTTAATGACTTCAATAGGTGACTCTTGGTTGACTTTTGGTCTTTTGATCTCATCCATTTCAAACAACACTCAGAGTTTCCCCTCGGTATTCTTGCACCCGACTCATAATGCTAATTTTGTTCGTCGCGTCACACAGACGTACCGACGTAACAAATGAACTTTACACCCTTTTAATTATTATTTATTTTATATTTTTTTCAGTGTTTCTAATTAAATTTGTTCCCCGGACTACCAACACTTGTACACACCGCTTTTACACGTTAAAAACTTGAAATTGCACAAATGAAATACAATATAATACAAACACCATACAAAACTAATATACCTTGGCATCAACGTCCGAGAATTGATGACTGTACCACGGAGTGGGCCCACATATATTGACACGTGGCACGGGTTAAATTTTTAGGGTCGTTACAATGAAGTATTGTTTTAGTGTTCTGCATATTTCAGATTTCTTGGCTCCAATTCAACACCGTGGAGACGTCACGCATTTTATAGCATGGTGGCGTCCCCCACAGACGTGTGTAACAGGCCCATTTCGAATTCACACTTGAGCCGTGGAGACGCTGTGAGACCAATGCTCATGGCGGCGTCTCTCGCGGCGCTACAAATAGAGTTTTTTTTCCATTTTGCTATTACACCATGACGACGTCGTGAAGACCAACTCCCCACGGTGTCGTGGCGACGTGTGTTGAGATCTGTGAATGTGTCTCAGACGCCATGAACACGCCTTGAGTCCATGTGCTCATGGCGTGACTCATGTATGAGTTAACCAGTAAGCCATCAAATGGCGTCATGCGTCCTTCTGAACGGCGCCACCCACGACGTCTCAAACATCAGTCAACTGAGATTTCTGGAAAAATTATAATAAAACCCAGGAAACTTTGGGGGTTGATCTAGGGGTATTTATTGACCATAAACCCTATCTATTAGGGTTCCAACCTTTGCCAGGTAGTCGGGAACTCATGGGAACGCGTGTTAGAGTCACGAGAGTTGGTTACCGTGTTGCGATTAGCCAGGTAATTACACTAGCCCACAAGCTTGTGTATGATTATTAAGCCGGTAAGAAAATACCATGTGATTCATTATCATTTATTCTGATTTGCTATGATCTATTATTGGCATTCCGTTCTATTCCTTTGTTGTGTGTTTTTAGCATAAATGTTTTGTCTCAAGAGTACTCGACTCTGCACTAGTAGGGCAACGTGGGCACTCTTGTACAGGAATGTGAGACCACCCATAGTGAACGTGTGACACCAAGTACTGGGTTGGAGAGTTTGTGTCCTTCCTATCATGGTCGTGCCTTCGCTTGTGTCGATGCCCGGGGAGACCTCGCGCGGTCTCCACCATTATGTTATGATTTAAACCACTTATGAGCCTCTTTTGAATTCTTAGAACACACATGTATTTCAATTGATATATATTAGTCTGTTTATCATGCACTTGATCTGTTTCAATTCCTGTCTTTCTATTACTTCATGATATTTAGACTGTTTTACTAGGTAAATCATGAATTATTGTTATAGTCTTCTGGCATTAATTTCAATTTTACTCAGTTACTCATCGTCTAGTTTGTGACGGTGGGTGCAAATAAACCGGAGTGCAATAGAGGCAAGGAGCCCTGTCTAGGTGACTTATTGTGAGGATTAGCGGCTGAACCTGAGGACTTTAGAGTAAGTTTTACTTGCCTTGCTTGGATGTATGCTCGTTTATATATATATATATATATATATGTTTTGATCGTTGAACTGGGGATCATTTTTTATTTTGGGTTTTCCACATAATAGATTCCTGATTTCTTTTGATTGAGTTATTTCCCATTCATATTGATTAGATTAATTATTTTTCGCTGCGTTAAACTTGCAATAACTCTTTCATAAATTGTATAATTGATTGATTGGAGGCTGACTAGGCTCGCTAGGCTCGCCAAGTACTGACTTGGGGACCTATATGCTGGGCGTACCCAAATGCATTGGGAATTTGAGGCCGTCATAACACGCACATTGTTTAACTAACCAACTCCTTAGCCCATTTTTCACGTTCTCGAACCAGCAATGCACCACAACTCGCGTGTCGTGTGCCCGTAGTCTCACCTGCGTAATTTACCTCATTAATTAGTCTAATTATCATTTAATCCATCTTTTATTGTCATTTTTTGTGTTTTATAACCCCGTTTAATCTAGGTGAAGCCTCACTCGGACTATCAACACCCCAAACGGCTCAAGACTCGTACTAGATGTATATACTAATACAATCATCACAAAAAAGTAAAATTACCTCGGTGTTGACATCCCCAAGTTCGAAATATTCCACGCATCATGGCAGTTGGGTCACGGTCCTGGCAATACTACATAAGTCATGTTAATTTTGAGGGTTGTTACACTTCATGTAACGGCCCAAATTAATTTGATTATGTATTAGTGTTAATCACGATAATTAACGATTAATTCGGGCGTTACGTGGACAACTGGGTGACTCAGAGGTGAGAACCCAGGTTATATTTATGATATTTTGTATATGGTGTGATGCCTAATATTGCGATGTTGAGTGTATTAGCTATTTTTATGAATATAAACATCGCATGTGTGAACGTTGACATCGGGCAAGGCTACGAATCGGAGATATGTCTCGAAGTGCGTGTCGGGGACCGGGTACCGAGTATTGGATAGCCAAGGTACGGGGCATAGGTTGCCGGGTAGCTGAATGCTAGTGTGATGCACTTATGAATTTTATATGATTTATTAAGGTGAATTAACCTAAGGTTGAATTAATGTATTAATGAATAAATTAAAGTCCTATAATTTGATAGGAAAAATCAGCATGCATAGGATAATCTCGACATGCACAACAAGGAAATTCGAGATACATAGTGTCATGATAGGGTGTTCAGAAGTTGTGTGAGACAGGGCGATCAGTAGCTGTTGGATTAGCCTCGAGATGCGTATGCACGTGAGATTAAAACACCACCTATATATATAACTTGATCGATCAACATGCAAATGCAACATTTGTTTCTCAAACAATTTGGAAGATCAGAGAGAGGGAAATCGAGGTTTGAGAATGAGAATTCGAGCTTTGGAAGAGGGAATCCGAGCCTCACAACATCGATCCAAGGTAATCTCTATCATTTTAATGGAAATTTTCGATAAAAATGTGGTTAAAATGGGTTGTGGTGAATTCGGATTTCTTTTATTTTTAATGGTTTTAGGAGGTCAATTCGGTGTTCTTGAGGTTTAATTTGATGAATCTTATCAATTTGGATTGAATTTGTGAAAAATTATAGGTGATTGGTAAATTTTTGGGTTATTTGCATGTATTTTGATCCAAAAATTTGGGGTGTGCTTTGGTAGATTTGTGGAGGAATTTTGAGGTTTTAGAGGTCTCCAATGGGTGGAGAGTGAAGGGAAATGGAGATAAGGGAAGAAGAAGCAAGGAGTAAGAATGGAAAAAAAAAAGAACCAGAGGCGTCTGGTGGGAGGAAGAAGAAGGGGGGCATGCACGCGCGTGCGTGCGTGCGTGCCGGGGCGGCGGGCCGCCCAGCCCATCCCAGTGGCCGGCCAAACCGCCCCCCCCAACCCGGGTGGGCCTGGACCGGGCCCGACCCGGTTGGGTCGGGTCGGACCCGGTTCAGGGGACCCGCCCCATATTATTTAAATAATATTTTTATTTTATTATTATATTTAATTTAAAAAAAACATTTTTAAATGAAATAAAATACAGAAAAATAGATGAAAAATATTAGAAAAATGGGAGAAAATTTTAGAAAAATATAGAAAATTAAAAAAAGGTAGAAAAGTATGTTCGGGATTTTTCGGGTATTTTTGGAACCCCGACATAGTCCGAGAGACCACAACTGAAAATTCAATATATAATATAATAAATTACATAATGTGTGTTTAAATAATACAAAACACTATTAATGGACTTCAAGGATTGGGAACCATAACTGGGCATAGGAGAGCTAGGCGGGTCGGATTGACGGGTCTGGGAAGTCGGAGTGCGTAGTTACAGATGCGTAAAACCCTTGAGAATTTTACACTTTAAATTCATGCGTGGTTTGTCTATGAAAATGAATGTTTATTCATTTATTTAATTACCGCATTATTTATTTATTGAATTGCCATGTTTTATGCAAATGTGATTATGTATTGATCGGTGGTTGATTTGTTCACACGGTCGGAGGTTAATCGAGATGGTCGTGATATGGAATTGAGCAGGCTAGATTGTAGCGCATGTATCTGGGTGCTGACGGTGAATAGCTACCCGAGTAGCAAGGTGCACGTATCCGGTGGGTTGTGATTTGTTCCAGTCACCGTTAGTAGTTCGTATGTGGTTAGACTTGATGTGTTCAGTCGGGGTCATCCGAATCTACGAAGTATAATCTAGTTTTGTTAGACTCCGTCACACTTCCATCTAGTTTTAATTGATATCGTTATTGAATTGGTTTACTCGAATGTTGTTTTATTGTTTAGTTTGTTTTACTTTCACTGTGTGTGATCGTCATATTAGTTGTGAATATTATTTACTGCCAGCCATATGAATATGATTCCTGTCGTCAGGGTCATATTCACATGTCTCGCAGAGTATTGTGGTTTTTCATGATTAACTTGTAAACTTCTCTTGGGAATTTACTCACTGGGCTCATTGTTGTATGTGTTGGGCAACTGAGCGCAGATCCTAGTACGAGCAAGAGCAAGGGAAAGGAGGTACTAGGCGACTATCTCTGAGACCGTTGCTGCTGATAGTTCGTGTTTTGATATCATGTACGTATATTTCGTTTTGCTCGATTTTGGGAACTTTAGAACCTTATCACATGTATATGGATTACTATTTACTTCGTCTCAGTTATATACATGGTGTTATCTCCGGGTTTTCCACTACGTAAGTTAAATAAATTCTCATAAAATATGAATTAAGTGCTTCCGCTGATGATATAATTGTAATTATCAACTAATCTGCTAGATGTGTCAGACAACTTAATATAGTAGGATTAGTTACACGGAGCATCACTTCACGGAGCTGCATACATGGCAGCAGTGATGACGTGTCCGGTGATGTGACAGGCGTTGCTGGGCTTGCGGGCGGAGGGTGTGGGTCACGAGGCAGCCTCGAACTTAGGGTCGTCACACTTCGGTCTACTATTATTCTGAGACTTGAATCCCCCTTTGCTACGATTTCGATCGCCGTGATTATGATTGTTAAAACCACGATTACTATAAGTTGATTATTGATTATGCTGGCCACCATTGTTGTTCTTGACCTCTGCAGAGTTAGTCGACTGAGCGGTTTCTTGAATGGAAAGAGAACTCAAACCACTAAGACTATGGAACTAACTCAGTGTCATTTCAAAACTTAATATAGACGCCTGTAATTCTGTCCATCACAATAACGCCTTATCTTGTAAAATAGAGATGATCGGAAGATACTCACCATTTAGGCCTGATAAAGTGTTTAAAACAAGATCACCATCTATAATTGGAGCACCTATTGTTGCAAGGAAATCGAGCAAGGAAATCGACCATCTCTTTCATCTTTAATAAGAACTCAGACATCGTCGTAGACCCTTTCTTGGTATTTAGGATCTTCCGTCGATATACTTGAACCTGACCTCGGCTATGAAATCCATAGTGTTTTTCAATTCTTTTCCATGCTTTGTGAGCAGACTCAACACCAACAACCGCATGAGCAACCTCATTAAACATAACGCTAATGAGCCATCCAAGGCATAATTGATCCTTGTCATACCAATCATCATATGCCGGATTCAAACCTCCATTATCGATCAAGAACTCCAACGAACACTTCAGAGTACCTAAAAGATAAACATCAAGACAACAACCACAGAAGATCGGGAGAACCATTGCTTTCCAGACCAAGAAATTGTTACGATCTAACTTTATGGACACGATTTGGTTAAGGAAATTACCAAATGGAGTCATCACTTGGTGCTGTGAAGAAGATCCAGATCCTAAAGAACCAGATCCAGATTCGATCACTAGAGATCCAGATCCAGTGTTTATCCGACCAGATCTGATTGAGGGGAGTCGTCTAATTACCCGATCGTAGAAGAATCGGAGTCGTCTCTTCTGCCATCTCTACAACATTCACCATTGCTGATGACGATCAATCATGCACTAGTTGTGAACCAGAAACCTTCATGGCATGAGCCATCAGAGCTCTGATACCATATTGAAGACAATCATGAGACTACGAAAACCCTAATCTATGAAACACAAAAGTTCTAAAAATCAGATCTAAGAGTTCGACAGCTCTCAGCCTGTTAAACACATATTTATATAATCAGATTAGGGTTTCATATAAACCACATGATCAACACTTCATCTTACCATTGATTTACACTCACACAGATCCTCACATTCACTGCACGTGCATAGTAACAATTATATAGTAAAAGTAATTCCTAGTCCTAGTGATTTATTCTTACAGTACTCACCCAACATTTTTACCCCCACAGGTTTTTCGTCGAGAGTCGATAAAGGGAAATGAGTAGCTCCAACTGTCTAGAAGAGTTTTTTTGATTTCAGATTTGGTATGGTTCGAGATTGAACAATTTACCTTGTTTTAATTTATATTTATTATCATGGGGTTAAGATTTGAATAACTTGAACTAGAGAGGTATCATTCTACTTGAAAGCTTTTGAAGGCCATAAATAACTTTTGTATCAAACTTTGATTAAGTTTTATTTAATAATATTTCGCTGTGATTACGATTCATTTATTAAATTTTAATTGTTGATAAATGATAGTGACGTAGTGTTGATAGAAGACTCACTAGTTTGGTTCATAACTTAACAACCGAGTTAGTTAGCAAGTTATGGATCGAACTAGGCCGGTCAAAATTCATTTAGAAAACGAGTCCTGACAAGCTCCGCATCTTCCTTTGAAAAATGTGCCTAAATGTTCTCCCAACAAATGCAAACCTCTATCGCCGACGAGTATGTGAGGAACTAGTATGTAGCCTATGTCGTAGAGAGGAGGAATCAGTGATGCATGCTCTTTTTTGCTGCGATGGGGGGAGCTGACTTCTGGGACACACGACCCTTTTGGCCCAAACTTTTAAGTAATGTCTGCAACTCGACTCCGGATTAAAAAGAAGGGATTACAAAATTCACAATAACCAATAGCACAAATGTGCACCTTGGTATTGTGACGGCCCGAATTAATTAAACCAGATTACGCCTTAATAACTAGGATTAGCGAACCATAATTAGAGCCGACGTGTAAATTTTGAGTAAAACCTCGGTGCAAGAATCATAGGTTTTAAAGTTATTTTGTGTGCGATGTCATTCATATTTGTCGTTTATTATTTAAATCATGTCGCACTAATTTAATTTCCATCATTGCGTCAAGCGTGTGTTGAAAGTGTGGGATGCCTCGGAATGCGTGTGGTGTGGGTACGAGTTCGTTGAAGGCTTGAGTCTTGAAATAGCTTGGTGAATAATTAAATTAAATTAATTTCCTAAGCTAATGGTAAGTACTAAATCCACTAAAGCCTAAGTTTATATCTAATTTAGAAAATTGAAACTTAACACGCATTGAGATGCGCGATGGCACAGGGTGTCGCGTAGTCAATGACTAAATAGGAACTTACTTAGTCAAATGAAGGGGTTATATTTATTGGACCCAATAAACTAAGCTATTTAATATATTAATGTGCCTAAGACAACTAATTAGGCTAAGAAAATAAATAAAAAAGGACTTTGGATGGATTAAAAACAAACCATTGGATGGACATTAAGAATTGTATGTGTAAGATGAGATTTAAGGAAAAATTACATCCGTACGGTTGTTTTTTTTTTTAAATTCGTAGAATTATATTGATTTACTTTTTTATTCTTTAATTGATGTATATCGTGTTTTCGAAATGCGTAATTGGGGTGACGTGGTAAGACAAATACAAATGGCGCCTCTTGTAAGAGCGCCATTCCATCACCTCACCACAATACAAATGGCGCCTCTACAAGAGGCGCCATTCTATCCACTCTGCCACCTCAGCACCATAATACAAATTGCGCCTCTTGTAAGAGCGCCATTCCATCGACCTCTATCCACATCACCACGCAACACGAATGGCGCGTTTTGAAAATGCGCCATTCGTGTTGCCACCTCACCACTGCCTCGCGCCACCTTACGTCTCCCACGTTCCACCATATGGATACCACGCTCACCATATGATACCACGCATGCAGTGCATGCATGCGTGGGATGCCACCACGCATGCAGTGCATGCATGCACTGCATGCACATGGAAGCATGCATGCACTGACCACGCATGCATGCATGTATGCATGTATGCATGTATTCGTGGGTGGGATGCGAGACCGACCACGCATGCATGCGTGGTACACGAGTTCACGGGTGCATACACCACGCGTGAACGCATTGCAGAGAATATCTGCAACCACCGCCCCCTACAACCCCTATCGACGACCTAGGGTCATCAATGGCGCGTTGAATGTTAGTTGGGGACGGTGGGGAGACTTTAAAATAGGGAGAGGGAGAGAGGCGGTGAGGTTTTCGTGATAAGAGAGGGATAGAGTAACTGAGGAGCAGTGAGAAGAGAGAGGAAGAAAGTGTAGAGAGAGTGTGAGGGAGATCGAGAGAAAGAGTGTGTGGGAGATCGAGAGAGGCAACCGCGATCGGCGACGGTTATGGCTACGGCGACGGCAACGGCGAAGGCGAAGGCGGCGGTGTAAGTGGAAGTGTGTGTGTTTGGGTTGAGTTTGTGAGCCGAGAGAGAGAGAGAGGGAACAAATGAGAGGGAGAGAGTGTGAGAGAGAGAGAGGTGCTAGAGGTGTCGCGAGAGAGAGAGGTAAGGAATGACATGTAGGGTGAGAGTTTGCCGAGAAAGAAAGAGAGAGAAGGTAGAGAGTGTGCGAGAGAGGGTGAGGTGTCGTGTGAGAGTGTGAGAGAGGGGGAGAGAGGTGGCGTGAGAGAAAGAGAGAGGAGGGTGAGAGTGCGTGAGAGAGAGAGAGGGGAGAGTTTGTGAGAGAGAGTGAGAGGTTGAGAGGTGGTTTGTGAGAGAGAGAGGACGAGATAGTGAGAGAGAGTGAGAGAGAGAGGACGTGATAGTGAGAGAGAGTGAGAGAGTGAGAGAGTGAGAGACGGTGTGAGAGAGAGAGAGGGTCGAGATAGTGAGAGAGGGGGAGAGTGTGAGAGTGTGTCGAGAGAGAGAGAGAGAGAGAGAGAGAGAGAGAGAGAGAGAGAGAGAGAGAGAGAGAGAGGGTGAGAAAGAAAGAAAGAAGAAGAGAGTGTGTGAACAAACAGAGAAAGAGTAGTGTGTGGGTTTGGGTTTGGGATTGGGTTGAGTATGTTAGGCTTAGAGAGAGAGAGAGGGGGCGTGAGAGAGTGTTTGTTTTGATGTATTTAGCAAACGATTCTATGTTGGGGAGAATCGATATTTTTAATTATTCTTTTTATAAATATTTTGTTGTTGTTTAGTTTTCATTTCAATAAAATAACTATTTTTTTTTCACAGGGAATATTAATCTTTTTTTTTTGTAGGTAATGGAATATTAAATTGAAGAACAAACCGGAAGAAAAATAGTAAGAACAAAAATTTATTTATTTATTTATTTAATATATTTATAGTGTAATAGATTTTTTTAAGAAAATGTGTTTATTGCATGGTGTGTGTAATTTAAATATTTTATTTTTAAATAGTTAGTAAAAAATGTGAACATCATAGTTAACAAAATATTACAAATATTAAACCCTATAGAAAAATTAATTTTTTTTGTAGTGGTGGTCGTAGTTTATTGTGTGTAGTGATAAATCCATGATAATTATTTGGCACATTTTACAAGTGAGTGGCAAATCGACCAAAGATAAATATTATTTGTGTTATTTATTATCAGTGTTTGATTATTGCGACAAGATATCAATTACAAGTTAGTATTAATGTAGTGCCCAGTGTATACACTATTAGTCGCCTCACCATCTCCAACAACAACAAGAAGGAAAAAATCTTTTACTTACAAATTTAATTTGTAAGTAAAAGTGTTAAAATTGTAAGTTTTTACTTACAAAATGTCGTTGGTAAAAACATCGTAATAATAGAGTCGTCGGTAAAAGTTTACACTTACAAACTTAATTGTAAGTAAAGAGATCCTTTTTGACTTGCGAACTCACCATCATAAGTAAAAGTGTATAATATCTATTAATAAAATTTCTATTCGTTTTCAATAATATTCATTAATATAACAACATTTTTTATTTAAATATTGTTTTGTTTAATTTTTGTGCCTTTCATTATTTTTTTCACGTTAATTTAATGAGTTTCGTTTTGGTATAAAAAAATTTAATGAGTTAGAGAACTTAAATAAAATACAGTTAAACTTAAATAAAATACAATTATTTATTCATGATTATTGTTCTGATCAGTTTTTCATCAATTTGACAAACTTTGTCTTATTCGGGAGCCCAAAGCTAGCTAGAGTAGATTTAGCTGGGTAACCAAACAATGTTCCAAAGCTCATTCAACCAACAACTAGAAAGAGAAGAAAAAATAAAGTTAGATAGTTTAAAATTCATTTATAATTTTCTTCATTAAAAAAATTAAAGAAATTAAAAAAATTGAATACAACCTTAAAAAAAGCCATTGGATGTTTGAAGCTTGTAGCGACTTTGCAATAGGCTCATGCATCTTACATGCACCCAATTAATATGAAGAAAATAAGTTGAAACGTATAGAATGCATTAGGATTAATCAACAAATGTAGGTGAAATGCAAATCAAAACCTTTGTAGAGATTGCATGTACTGACATGGATGAACCCATGAAATTAAGAGACGATGCAGAATCGAGATGAAGTGCAAGGCGCAACAATGTCAAGAGGAACTTTTTGATGATTTGCGACGTGATGAAATAGAAATTAGTTGTGAGGTCAATGTGAGAGATACGACCGTGAGGCTAAGAGATAGGGAGAGAAATTGTTGGATTTTTAACTTATTATCTTTTGAAACAACGTGTGTGCATTGGGGGGTAGGATGTGGGGGGTTCCGGGTGTGTGTTCCCACATCCGTGTTCAAGTACGTAGCAAGATCGTTATCTTTTTTGTGCCTATCTTCTTATTTTTGATATTTTTTTGTGCCTATCTTTTATTTATTTTAGATTTACTTGTACAAAAGACAAAATTCAAAATTTAATATTACATTACTGTTTTGTCCCTTTTTAGTGAAAGCTTAATTTGTTAATTAATTTTATTCTTCTTCTTCTTCTTTTTTCTAGTTTGGTAGTTTCCCTTTTATTGAGTATATATATTGTAAGTAAAAATACATATTTACTTACAAAGCTATACATATTACTTTCCTCTAAGATTCATAAGCAAAAGTTAGTGTTTTAACTTGCGAACAAAAGTAGTTTATATAAATATATTTTTGTGAGTAAAAGAAATTATATTACTCACTAAAAACTATTGCCGAATTGGGTCGATATTTACTTAATAATTATTAGCTTTTGCTTAGAACTCATGAGTCATAAGTACAAACAATACTTTTAGTTACAATTTTATCAATTTTTTTACAAACTTAATAGTCATAAGCAAATATGGACTTTTACTTACACTTTTTATATTCGTGATTGAAAGTTTTGTACTTAAAAGTTGAATTTCTTGTAGTGAACATCAGTAACAAAATACGTAATCTCGCATTCACAAGTGTCCTCACTCTGCTCTCTAGTGCTGACAGTAGACTATAGGCGTTGCCCCGTCCGGATATAGTTATTTCCAATTATTCAGTCAACTATCGTACAATGAAAAAATCATGCCACTACTCATCTTTGAATACGTCAGTCCATTCTTCTCCCTCTTCTCTGGCCACGACCATGCAAGGAAGTAGCTAACTTGCTAACTGTGACCGCAATTGATCATATTCGAACTCACTATCTACCACTTGAAGCTTCGATAACCACTGATTAAGAATAATAACATTATAGACGATATATTTAGTAAAAAATATTGTGCCTCAAATCCTCATTTTGATCATTTCTTCGCTTGATATATATGTAATCTTTTTTACATTATCAATGCGGTAAATTATGTAGGTCATGGAAGGTAGGAACATCCCGTTTCAATTTTATGCATTTGGAGAAATTGTTAAGGTTTCGCAAGGCATCGAGTACAGCAAACCCCCATCAATGACCACGATTATTAAGTTTGGAACGAGTAAACATGAGTTGATGGATCACGTGTATAACGCGTTTGGTATTTCGTCCAGTGAGACTCTCATTACAATGACGTATCGTCACGTAATAACTCATCCATCAGGTTCACAATATTTTATCCCCGTGTCGTTGCAAGACGAGACCCACTTCGAGTTGATGTGGTCAACAATGGCGAATCTACCATTATCAGCGAAGGTAGATATTTATTTAACCTTCGAGCCAATCGAGCCTTATCAAAATTCTATTGTACATTCACAAGTGGTAGAAGAAAATGTGGGCATGACATGCCCTGCATCAATGATGGAAAGATTACGTATGCAATCACCTATAGGTGATGTTGTGCAAGATAGATTTGTTACTTCGATTGATGATGACATTAGTGCCCCCAGTGATGACCGTAACGAGGACCACGACAACGACATTGACGAGGACGTATGTCCCCTCGAGGATGCGCGCGCATCTCGTTAATTGGGAAAGTATAAATGTTGTTACGACGACCCAACCTACGAACCTCCAGGGGCGGAAAACTTGCAAGATGATGAGCAATTTGCAATTGACGAGGAGGAGTGGATGGAAGAAGCAAGCGATGAAGAAGATTACCAACCATTGCCGGTGTATAATGAAATTGATTGGGAAGTGGCTAATTCTACTGCAACCCAACATTCTCATCATTCGACTGGATGGGACATGCCTAATTTTGAGTTGGAAAGAGGAATGTGCTTTGACAATAAGAAAGACTTGCAGCATGCCATAAAATTGTGGCATGTTAACAACTTTTGTCAATACCTTGTTATGGAGTCAACTATAACCTTATGGGCATTGAAGTGCAGAAGTGCGCCGGAAGTTGGGTGCATGTGGCATTTTCGTGCTTGTTTGCGAAAGAAGAAACAATTGTGGGAGATCACTCAGTTAGACGAGCCGCATAGTTGTATAAATCCCGGCATAGAACGCAGTGATGCCCAACTCGACGCCAACATGCTTGCACATGAGATACAAAGCGTTGTCGAAATAGATCAGGCAATTGCTATCAAGGCCTTGAAAGAAATGATTAAGCTAAAATACTCAAATGAAGTTCCCTACAAGCGAATGTGGGATGCTAAAAGGAAAGCAATTGCAAATACATTCGGAGATTGGGACGCGTCATATGCTACATTACCAAGATGGTTGACGGTTGTACATAATAAGAGCCCAGGGACGAAGATTGAGTGGTCACATAGACAATGGGCTGCAGATGAGATCAGGACAGAGCATCCTCAATTTCGTCGTGTGTTCTTCGCATTCGAAGCATCAATCGAAGGGTTCAAACATTGTAGGCCTCTTCTACGATTGACGCGACATTCTTGTATGGCAAATACAGTGGTAAGCTAATGATTGCCCTATCTGTTGATGGTAATGGACATCTACTTCCAGTTGCATTTGCAGTTACGGAAAACGAATCAACCAACTCGTGGGGGTGGTTTTTGATAATGTTGCGCAAACACGTGACCGATAGCGATGGTATTTGTATTATTTCTGACCGTCACTCTGGCATTCTCGAGGCTGTTAACACACCATCAAATGGTTTTTGTCCACCAAGAAGATACCATCGTTATTGCCTGCGACACTTGACCATTAATTTTAACACGCATTTCAAAAATGATTCGTTGAAGAATATCCTATCTCGAGCTACTGGTCAACATCAAGTGAGGAAATTTGATGCATGCATGGAGCGTTTTGCTTATTTGTCATCAGGAAGTCCTCAATGTCTTCAATATGTGAATGCCATTCCCAAGGAACTCTGGACTCAATCGCATGATGGAGGCATGCGGTACGGATGGATGAATTCTAACGGGGTTGGTATGTATTCGATAGTAGTTATGTTTGTTATCCTATATGTGTTTTCACTGTGCTGATATTACTGACACGGCATTATCTTACCATTGTAGAATGTTTTAACGGTGTATTGAAAGGGGCACGATTCTTTCCGATAACAGCAATGGTTCAAATGATTTACTACAGGTTGGTGACATACACCAACCGACGCAAGGAGGAAATCAATGAAGCAATATCGCACGGGCTCAATTACACGAGATATGCCATGGATAAAATTGCATATTATCAACAATCTGCAAGGAGACATTACGTGAAATTGATAAATCGCGACACTGGTGAGTTTAAGGTGCTCACTGGACGTCATGGCGATCGTATGCATAAAGGCAACAATACACAGATTGTTATCCTGAGGAACTAGTATTGCAGCTGCAATAAATGGCAATCGTTTGATTTCCCTTGCTCACACGTGTTAGCTGCATGTGCTCATATTCGAATTGATTATACATAATTTATTGAGCAATACTACAGGATGGACGTGTACGCACGATGCTACTCCTCTCAATTCAAAGCCATCCCCGATGAGAAGTATTGGCTGACTTTTGCGACGAAGATTTTACCAGATCCTAGGTGTAGACGTGGCCGAGGGAGACCAAAAGGAACACGAAGGCAAAATGAGATGGATCTTCCTAATGTTTCAGGACCTTGCGATGTGGCATATGTCATCAAGAAGGACATAAACGAAGAACATGTCCGAATAGAGATCGTGGTCGAGTCCCTACTAGGAGGAACCGTTGCGGCGTTTGTCGTGCGAGAGGACATAACAAAAAAAATTGTCCATCCATATCTCAACCCCAACCCCCAATCCAAACCAATGAGAGGATTTGTATTTTGTTTGTAAACGGTGTCAGTTGATAATTTCATAACATTTATATTAATATAGTATAACCTTATGTTACGTAAAGTAATAGATACGTATTTGTTAATGTTATAACTCGTAGTAATGATTTGTTGTGAGTTTTAAAACTACTCGACCAATTTGTCTAATCACACAAATGTAGCGAGTACACATGGAACCAGGACCATCTGATCCTTCTCTTCTACGCCTCCAATCTACACACAGGTCATCGCAAGTCTGGAGGGGTCAGGTATATACATTTAACATGTATGTGCATAATATTTATGCAAAAACGTTTAATACACATATATATATATCGACATATTTTTTAATTGTAAGGTACATGATACAATGCGCGTGCGAAGAAGATCTGGTGTTGTTGATCGACGGATTAATTACCATTCTCGAATGATCCCTTACCTACGATCTAGTGGCTTTTATGGTGTTTCACGCGTAGGATTTTTAGACTTGACGGGCTTTGATCACCGCTTTCATTGAGAGATGGCGTCCCGAGACACATAGGTTCCACATGCGTTGCGGCGAGTGTACGATAACACTCCAAGACGTTGAGATTCAGCTCGGGTTACCAATTAATGGTATGCCTGTGATAGAAGCACAGATGTCGACTATCTCGCGGTGTGTGAAAGACTACTTGGTGCAAGACCTGAACCACTTCACCTTTCTGGGAATAGAGTTCGTGTTTCATGGCTCGAAGACAATGTGCCACCTATAGAGGATGACAAAGAATGAGGAAATGGTTCGACGTTATGTTCGTTCATACATTCTACAACTTATTGGTGGTTGTGTGTTTGCTGACAAGTCGAATCAATATGTTCATTTGATGTTTCTTCCGTTGCTCGAGGACCTTCAAACAGCTGGACAATATAGTTGGGGAAGTGCATGTTTGGCATATTTATACAGGGAGTTGTGTCGTGGATCTCGCTCTCGGTGCGCACGAGGTCGCCGGTGGTGCGACAATTCTTATACAACTATGGGCCTGGGATAGATTTCCATTTATAGCACCAAGGCGCAAGCCTGTTCCTAGAGGTCAACCTCGAACGTGTGATGAAGTAGACATGCCCAATGACGTTCTTTTGGGATATCGCTAATAAAAATGTTTCTCATGTTATTTTTAACAATTCATTGGGTCTTTTTAATTTACGACAAATTTATTGTTTTGTATACAGATGGATAGTGGCATTTTCGGTAACTAGGACTGCCACACACGTTATATCATCATTTCGTGATGCACTTGACACGCAGAGGGAGAATGCCGTGGAGTGGCAACCATACGCTGATGTCATCGAGTCACTTCCACAATTATGTACTCAAGGTCACGGGAGCTGGCGTTCGACGTGTCCTTTAATTTGTTTCCATATAGTTGAGTGGCATAGACCGGAAAGGGTCATGAGACAGCTTGGGACGACACGTCGTGCCACCTCATTGTGATTTTGACACACGTCTGCACCGCGTCCAATTGAGAGGACACCCTCAAGAAAATTGGGCAGTGTATCACAAAAGATATATACAGTTGTGGGAAAATCGTAGTAATACGATAGCCACGATACAACAAGAAGGGGAACATGATCACGAAGAGTACATGAGGTGGTACAGATCTATCACCAGGCGATACATTGGACATGACGGGGCTCTTCGCGAATTCTCGGTAACGTTGAAACTATAATGTTGTTATCGTCATGAGTCATATTTAAAATTGTTAACCAAACACTGCATTTTTTTGTATATTAGTCTACATTTGCGCGTCAATTGGAGCGAGTGTTCACTGATGACGGGGTCGAACAAGGCATGGTTGCTCTACATGAAGGCATCAGAATTTTAGATGAGGATGAACGGCAAAGGAGTACTTTGTGGAATGATGAAAATGTAGTTGAGCCGGACATAGATGACGAAGCATCTCAAGAAGAAGAGGAAGAACAACAAGAAGAGGATCAAAGCCTAGCAGATAGAGGGAGGAGAAGAAAAACAACGACGACTCAGACTCAGGGTGAGAGCAGTAGACGTTCTTCTCCACCACCTCCAACTCGTCCAACACCAAGAACGTCAGAGACTATTGATGAGAGCAGCAGACGTTCTCCTTCGCCACCTCTAACCCGCCCTTCTTCTTATGGATACTCTCCTTTGCCGGCCCCAACGCAATCGAATGCTCATATGTTTTTGCCTAGGACACCGAGCATGAGTGTTCATCCATATCATTTTGATCCATATGTTCCTGGGCCATCATCTTCGTACATGGACCATAGAATGCCTACACATTCAATGCATGGTTCATTGCCTCAATACATGCCAAGTCCATTTACTCCGCCATATTATAACTACAATATTCCATATAGTGGAGATGGTGTTGGGTAATGTGCCCTAGGTCAATCCATTAACAGTCTTTATGAATACATTTTAGTTAATAAAATAGAGGATTTTATTTGCTGTTTATTATAATTGATTTGCATGTTTACATTATAATAAGATCCATGGGTATTTACAGAAATATCCTAAATGTCCCTAGTCGATTATTATACTGGGAACTATAATGAATTAAGACTAGTATGAGTCTTGATTGATGATCATACGATGATCATACGTATAGAATACGAATCAAGATCATGAGTACTTATTATAGAATAAAGTACTCGGACCGACCCGCTATGAGAACATCACATGGATTAAGTCATAGTTGTTTCTCATGATAGGTATATTTTTCAATCCTCGACTTGAGATTACCGAGACTTCAACATTAGGAATACAATGATTTGACGCAATCAAACGTTGTCTTGACAATTATAAAGGTTGTGATTGGTTATTGTGTGAATAATGTGGTGAAGTTGTGTAATCGAGATAGAATTTGTCCCTCTCATATAAAGAGAGATATCCAGTGGATCCTCGATATGTTAGACTCATTAAAAGGCCTAGTCTAAGTGAATTGATATTGATCAATGTCACTTAGATGTTTTCATCTACCTTGAAATCGAGACTAGTACGATTGAACATGTTGGATGACAATTCCATGCCTTATGTTTGATCAAAAGGATATCGTGTGACAAAAGGATGTTATATATACTATTGATTAGGTTATATCGATTTGATAATCGTACAACTTGGGTAGTCATAATGTCTTGCTAGAGGCCGCTTATGACTTGTATACCAAAATGTGTTTTGGTACACGCCAACGTTGTATGAGCCTATTGGGTCGCACACTAAGAATGGTTTTGCGAGATTTTAAGATGGTTCGAAAAAATGAATTTTATATGATAAAATTCATGACGAAACGTCCTTGTAGTGTATTACACTTATACTTCTTTAAGTAGGGGTATATGTGTAATTTACTTAACCGTCTATATACAAGGGTTGTATAAATAGACGCTTTGAGTTAGAATACAAGTACGAAAGAATTATTAAAAGGCCGAAACTCTATTTTTCGTCTTTGGAACAACTTAGAGTTTTGGTATTCTCTGGATCGTTTTGGAGAGAAACAAAAGTTTGAAATTCTCTCGAAGCTAGCACTTTGAATCTCGGTCGCCATTCGTGTGTGGACAGCTGATAGAGGGCGTTCGTTGTTGGCAGCGCCTTAGAGATCGATTAACCTTCAGAAAGGTACATTGCGACTGAGGTATGATTAAGTTTTCATAGTCTAAACGTGTTTTAATGGAATCAGATTCGGATCCTGTTGGGGTTTTTTTTTTCTCAAAATTGTTTTGAAATCTCCGCTGCGTTTGAACCCCAAAATCCAACAGATGGCTCATTCAGGCCCTTATTAGGCATGCCACCTCATGTTCCTTTCACCGTACCACATACAGGAAGTCAGTATGTTGGAATGGTTCAACCCCCTATCTTTGATAGCACTGGTAGTAGAGGTCAATCGAGCCAACACGAGGAAGAAGTTCAGTCGAGTCATCGAGCTCAACAAACTCAGCCGGACGTACAAGCACGGAGAAATCCACGTCGAAATAGAGTACGACCGGTTTGCCACACGGAGGAGCAGCGTCGACGTCGATAGAACTGCATCATACCTTTGTATGAGTGGGTTGATATGAGTGTTTAGGGTCCCTTAGATGTCATGGAGATGGGGTTGTACATTTAGATGAAAGGCAAGAACTATAAATACAAACTCCTAGCCTTTTTGCTTCACATTTGCATGTTGTTTTCAATAAAAAAAATGAAAAAAAAAAATTCAGAGCTATTGGGGACTTTTATTTGCTGGAAATTGTAGTCCTTAGGAGGTTATTCATCATCAAGAACGCGATCTAATAATATACAATCAAGCATCAACCTTAAGGTATGCTCATATCCACTTATTTGCATAAAAGTGAGTATACCTGATGATACTTTGAATTGCATAATGGTCATTTGTGTAAATGTTTTTGGGTCTTTTTGGTGTCGGATAGTATCAACGTTTAATTTACAGACTAAGTACATCTAATATAACCTAGATTGTCACCAGCAAACTTCGAGAGAGATATATGAGTCCATATGAGTCCGTTTGCGATAGTTTGGGTGACGAGAGGCCTATTGGACTAGGAATACTGCGTGAAAAAGTGAGTATACCTGAGGATACTTTGAATTGCATTTCATTTCCTTTTATTACTTATTGATTTGCGGTCTTTGTGACTATATGGTGCCATTGTACTCTAATATAATGATATTTGTTGATAATCTTTACTCTTTGAACTTGTTCATCGTGATATTGTTTTGTTGATGCTTTCATTGTATCATTTCGTGTGCTCTATGTCTTCATTTGATGTTTTTAATGGTAAATGAGCTTTAAATAGCATGCTATTAGGATTAGAGACTTTATGAATGAGACTATGGACTTTGTACTCGACTTGATTAGTCTATTAGCTTGTCCATATGCCTTTACCATTCTATATGGAGTCATTTTTGAATAAATAAAGTAGTGGTTGGTGAAAATAGTGACAACGAACCATGACATACTCAGTTAAGTAGGTTTAAGAAATCAAACCTAATTAGTAAATTTAGTTACACATTTGTTTGTTCATTTCGTAATAATTGATTATGACATTTACATTTGTTTCTAACTTACTCTTGAACCTTAAAAAAGTCATGTTAGACAGAAATAATGCATCGTCATCTGGGGACGGATCTAGTGGACGATCCAGCAAACAATCTGGTGGTCGCAGAGATCGTCCATCTCGCGACGTGGATCGTTCGCTAGTACGATCTCCCGCTAATGATGCTGAGTCTCAGCAGCGTCAAGAGCAGCTCGTTCGACAACAGCTTGCTCACCGGCATTTTGCTTACCTTCGACAACTTTTTGTCCAACAACAGCTTTCACACCATCGATCACAATTATTTCAGCAGTATCCTCGTCCGCCTTATGCGCAAAGACTTCCCACCAGGGCCCTCTCCTTCAAAGAATCGGGGCCATCTTTATTTGGCCATGATGATCCAACCACTCAACAAAGCTTACTCCTCTTTTTGGCGTCGCAACTCCCTCCACCTATCGCTGGTCACGTTACTTCTAGAGAATCTACCCACGCATCTCCCTCCCATCGCGCCAGCACTACCAAAGATGTCCCGATTGCTTCCTTCGAATCTAGTACGCATGCCTCCCCATTGAGGAGTCATGATCATGTCGAGCTCGCATCACATTCGTCCAATACTTCAAGCCACCCTTCGAGTGAGCCATCTATTAGTGGTGCCTCGCGTAGATCACAACAAGACGATGAGCCGCTAGGGCCCCGAGACGTATAAGTAATGATGACCGAGGCGCGGGCGGGTGTTTTTGATCGTAAAAACTACGAAAGAATTGTAAGTCAATGAAATATTATTACGTATATATACTTACGTTTAATGAACTTACTATAATATTGGTCTAACTTTTTTTGTAAAAATGTAGTGGTACTTTCTTGCATCCGTCATTCGAAGTGTCAAAGCAAATGACGCGGATATATAAATTCAATTTACATAAGGATGGCTACTGTTGGGATACGGTTCCCAACCATATCAAGGAGCAATATTTTAACGATTGGGCGGTAAGAGATTTTTAAATAAGAAAATTAAGTTTCTTTTACTTAGCATATGTTGAAGACTTGACTTTCTATTACTACAGACTCATTTCGATTGGAGACGATCAGATGATGCTATGGTCAGACGTTTGTACGACAGGCAGATTGCCACTCGTTATGCTGACTTTGTTAGTAAAATTGTGAGGAAGTCGACAAAACCAGCACATGTATCTCTGGAGGTTTTTGAGCATTACAAGAAGATGCGGTCTACTCCAGAATATAAAGCAAAGTCGAACAAGCGAGCCGAAATCGAAGATCCAGAGGTGGGGGACCTGGTTCGGGTTCGTCTTGTGCACGAAGGTGGAGCCATATCCATCTATGAGCATTCGTTGAGACTGGTATGTTTTGGGGCATACATACATAGATACATACATACATATGTATACATTAGATTCATATAAGTTTCAAACTTAAATTTAAGTTAAACATATTTTATAGGAGAAGAAACTCGGTAGAAAGCCGACTGCTTTGGATTTATGTTTATATCTCCGTACAAGGAATCATGATAACGTTACTTTCTTGGATCCGAGAGCAGAGGCGATTGCCATAAGAAACTACTTGACCATAACTCTTTTTTGTTAATTATAGGTATCAATGACTTATATGACTTGTCAATGTTTAAATTCTTAATACAGGCGGCTATACACAAAAGGACCACAGAGCTTTCACAGTTGCAGCCAGACACTCCAATTGATGAAACAGAATTATATTTGGAGATTGTGCAAATAAATGATAAAGGCCTGAGATTTGGTCTTGGTCGGACACCGTTAAGGTCTAAGATGCGTAGACATGATGAAGTTCGGATCTTCTCGTCCTATATTGAAAGATGATGAGCCATTTGACCAATTCAATAAGGAATTCGAGGAGATGCAAGCAATGATACTAAAGATGCTTAATGACACGTCTGTAAATCGCGATCAATTGCTTGAAATGCAAGGACGGTTACAACGCATGGAACAGGGTTTCATGGAGAGATCAGCTGCACAAAAAAAGCAAGATGATGTTGATGATGATGATGTTGATGATGATGATGCCGCTCACAATGACTCAACGACCGAGGATGATGAATGATGATTTCTTTTTCACAACATCCAAAAAGGTTAGATTTTTTTAGTTCATTTTTTACTTGATACTTATAAGTTTTTTTTATTAGGAACCATAATAAATCTTATGAATTTATTAGGAACCATTATAGAAATATAAATCATGTAAACAATTTAAGTCTACCCCTTTGTCCTGTATATTTTATTTGTGCTTTATAGAAAATTTTGTAGCTGTTTAAGTTTTGTTTCTATTTGTGTCTAACATGTAGGCTATTGAATGTTCCACAAATTTCTATTTCATTGTTATAACTAAGTCGTTAAGATCCTTAGTATGAGTGTCCTTAGCTGTGGAATTGGTTTATCGAATTCTAAATCAAGTAGGAACTCATGTTAATCTTTAGTATATGATCAATATGCTCTGTTTTAGGATTGAAAATATGATTCAAAGTTGTTAGTTATTTTACCGTTGCTTGTAGGACTTAGTCTAATTTAGTTACTCTATTTTTTTGTTGAATAAGTCTAGTTCAAATTTCAGATTGTATTTCCTTAATTTTCTCGATTTGTTGTTAAGTCAAAGCACGTTGGATATGTGTCCACAATTTGCGCTTATTAGAGGTTTGATCAAATGCCAATATAAATGCAATCTCGGTTTATGAATAAAACTATCTTCGAGAGAGTTCTTCTACTTAAATACTTGTATTCGTTATTACTCGTTTTTCGCTTTTACCCAATATTTAGGACTGGATGATTTTCTAATGCGCTTGTTACTCTTAGGGCTGCTTTGTAGTTGTTTTATCTCGATTTTGGTGGTGGGCAAGTACTTGTTCTAGATGTAGATGCAAATATGGCCATATGCTATCTGCTTTGATATGAGCTTTGGTGGGCTAACCATGAGTTCTCGTTAGTTCTCGCTTCAATATTGTTATGTTTTTCTATGTTTGAGATAGGTTTGCATTAGACATGTTCTCTTAAATATATGTGTATTTCATCATAGCTTCATGTTTTTATTGTTTTGTCTATAATGGTTTGGTTATAAGCTCAACATTCATATAATGATAATGGTGCTGGTTTCATTATTTGGACTTCTTTTATGGTGATGGCATCAAAAATATTTCAGGAAGTCCATGTAGCATGCAATCATTCGAGTTTGGAAGGGCTCATGTAGTCAGGCCTAAAGGGAGGCACAAGTCACAATAGTTTGGCTACATGGCATTGGAGATAATGGTTTAAGATACACCAATATGATTATGCAATGTCATTCATCTACTTGTGTTAATATTAGAAAGGTAACTCAATTCTATTTTTAATATCTTTCTTTTGTAATAAATTTGTATACAACATTTGATTATTGTCTCTAAATCTCTTTATCATTTCATATTTGAAACCATGCTTTAGAGAATGTTGATGGATCTTGTTTTAAAGGTGGCTAGCTAGGCTGCATACATTTTAAGGCCTGAACTTGCAAAAGCTTACTACTTGTATCTAGTTGATTCTTTTTGAACTTGTCAAATGGTTGCCACATTGGTGTTATCCTTATACATTGCAGCTTTGTTTGTGCCATTGTTAGTTGTATGTGTGAATTGATATAATTTTCTATTTCAACTATCTATTCATTCATGTTTTTAATAGTGTTGGATGTCTTAGATTACCCTGACCAATGATTGCACGGTGAGGCCTAGGCAATTTGAGACAAAATTGACTAGGCCCTAGTTCTTAAAAAGCTTATTAGGATCCTTAAAGTATATATCGCATCATCTTTGCCTTCTTCTCTCGTGGTTTTGAGTGATAGTCTCGTTTTCTTATAAAGAGAAACAAATGAACAGAATGTATATTAGATATGATATGATATAATGATATGATATGATATAATGATTTATAATAAAGAGAAACAAATGAACATAATGTATATTTGGGTTTACAACCTTATATGGTAGGTATGCAAGGGAGGGAACATTTCTATTAGATGCTAATAAAAAATTTATAAGTATAATGAACAATTCTTTTATTATTAGAAGGTTATAGTAATGCTTTGAAATATTTTGAGAACTCTTTTAAAATATTTCAAAACGCGTACTAATAATTAGAAGGTTATATGCAGATAATAGTGACTTGAAAACTGAGGTTTCTGCATTTGACATAATATGATATTCCCTCATGCGTCTTGAATGAAATCTTCCTCAGAAGTACTTCTCGGCCTTAGAGAAGGTATGATTTAATTTTGTTTCATCTAATATTTATGCCTTTCGCCATTATATTGGATGACACATTGGTAGTGAAGTTATCCTTGATTTTTTTCTATTGCGCGTTAAATAGGTAATGATGTGTTCTTTCCAGCCATGGAACTACTAATTCCTTCACAAATAAGATAAAATCATACAAATGATTAAATGGGTCCTAGGAGAAGATAATTAATCATATCAGTTTCAAACATCTAAATAATTCTAAGAATTTGAACACTTAATGTCCATTCATTTTAACAATAAGCACAAGCCATCCTAGTAACATGCATTCCTTTTCAATTGGTTAAAAAAAAGAAAAGCATCGAAAGCGATTTTGTTCGTTGATGTTTAGTAATGAAAATTTAGGATGAATCTTGGGGTACTATGTCGGTGCCCCCATGTCACACCATTCTTGTTACTTTATTACTTTGATTGGTAAGTGTCTTATCACTTCTTAAAATGCGACGTATCTTCATTTGGTTGATATGCAGACAAGTGTAAGCTTGGATGAATAAATGTCTCGCATGTTGCATTTATTGGGAGCTTTATCTGCTCATTCTGACTGTTCATGATTCATTTGAAAAATTGAGGGATGGATTTATGCACGTGTTTTCGTGTGTAGGGGGGCTTGCATGTACATACACAAGAACTAAGACTGGATTCATGTACGTGTTTATTCCTTCCCATTGTTTTTACGGCGAAACATTAATTTCTTCTTCGTTGGTTGATTAAGAACTGCGTGAGCCATGCATAGCGTTTTGACATCGAGAAATTCACTAGAGGATGCATCGGATTTGGGTAGTGCTTTTGGTTTGTGACACTGAGCTCTTACCTTGTTCCCATGCTAATTTGTCTAGCAATGTTAGTTAACCTTAATTATCTACTAATCACAGCTTGGTCACATTTATTTTCTTTCAAGCGCTCCCCAACAGTTTGGCAATGTCTTTCAAAAAGCGATCGATTCGCTTTCAAAACACAATGGAGTACCCAATTGTGGATGCTTGATGTAAGTGTGAGCGCACACACAATTGGAGGGTTTATCTGAACACAGTCATATGCCATCTCTAATCAGGTAAAACCCTCAAACCACTTTAATGTTTGTTTTCAAATTCCGTTTCTTTTGTTTGATATGTTAAATCCCTGCTTATAATGTTTTTTCCTTTATGGGTTGTGATGTAACAAATTAAGAACCATTAGAATTGTTTGTTTGCTCGTTTGCAGTAACCCTTCGAAAGAGGGATGCATAGGATTGAGAACTTAAAGTTTCAGTCATAATCCTACCAAAAAAAAAGTTTCAGTCATAGTTAGTTTCTATCATTCGAAGCATTTGTAGAACTCTCTTATTGCCTAACCATTTGTAAAATTTGATTTCTTCTGTTAACTTAATTTTAAGCATTCCGAATGTGGTTTGTAAGATTGTTTATTGTGGTCATGATTTGATGATTTTGTTTGGAAGGTGAGAAATTTATCTGTTGTTGTTAGATATATAGTTGTAACATAGATGATGAGAAGACCAAGTTTTTTGTATTCATTACAGTTTTTGACAAAAATTTGGTACTTTTTGGGTTGCCATTTCGGTTGAACTCATTTGAATTTTTTTCCCTCAATGTTCTTCGATCAAAAGATATGCTACACTATTATTGATTTTTTTTTTTTGTTGGACGAGGTTGCAAAGAAGAAAAGTTGCAAATTTGAATTCGAAGGTGTACTTGTCTTGTCATGTTGCATTCATATGTAATTGTTACATGCGTAGTTTTCTTTTTTTTGAAAATATATGGTGTAGCTTTTTTTTTGAAAATACATGGTGTAGCTTTTAGTTGCTACAATATTGAAATTGTTATTTGAATTTGAATTTGAATTTAGATATTGTTGGTATTTTAATTTTAGCGCAATGAATTTGATTGCCTCAAAGTTTGTATACCTCAAAGTTTAACTTATTTTCTTTTTCTTTTTCTTTTTTTTTTGCAGGAAACTATGATATATATGATGAATGGAGTGTATTTTTATGATGATTTTTTTGGAAACTTATTTTGTGTTCTCCTATTTTGATTTTTTTTTTTGGTATTGATATGGAAAGAGACAATTATTGATACACTGAGTTTATGTATTCAAATTTGATTAAATTCTATTGGAATATTTGATTAAATTCTATTGGAATGTTTGGAATGTGTTAATTCATTGGTGCCGTGAAATGTATTAAGCAACCACCAACTGGGATGAATTAGGAATGTATGAATTCATTGTATATGAATTTAGGGTTTATGATATATAAATTTTGTATTGTTGTTAATTTAGGGTTTAGTGTAATATATATGAATGTATTAAACCACTGTAAATATAAATTTTGAATGAATATATATACCTATTCCAAACCCGGCTTAGCTCCAATAACACCCGATAAATCAAATTATCACCGGAATTATAATCCTCAATTTCTATTTATTTCGTCAAAATACTATTTTTTTTTCATATTTTTCTCTATTTTTTTGATTTTTTTTTCCATTTTCTCTTTTCTCCTTTTTTTTCTTTTTTCTGCCCCGTCGCCAAAAAAAAAGAATAAAAAGGAGGAAAAAAGAAAAAAAAATGGAAAATAAAATCCGTGTGGTGCCACATCGGACAAATCACGCATTTTGTAAACGCGAAATTCATTACTTTTGTAATTTTAAAAAAAATTAACTTATTTAAAGTATTTTAAAGAAAAACAACATCACTTTTTGAAATAGCCCGAGATTTAAGGTGGAGATCACAAAAGAAAATGGAAGCTATATATAAAACACAAGTTTGTGGTTCAAACACGTACATAACGTTATCTTCTCGAACAAGTGAGGAAGAGGTAGTGATGGCCGGAGTTTTTGAGATTTGAGGGAGTGTGATAAAATTTGGTGAAAAACCCAACAAGAGCAACATCTAGCCTACAAATCAACTTAGGTATGAACTCTCCCTTTCTCTAGTTCAATTTGGTGAAAATGAGATGTCTAACATGCTAAAGATTTGGGGTTTTTGTTCTCAAAAGAATTTTCACGTCTAAGTTTTGGGTTTGTTATCTCTTTTGGGACTAAAATTTGATAATGAGCCAATGATTTTCGAATTTTATGGTCAACCAAACTGTTTTTAGGCAAGAGATTCATATTCTTAAAGAGTTTCCGAAATGCATGTGTAAATGGATCAAATTGGTAAATTTGTTTGTTGATTTGGAGGTTTATGCGAAGTCATGCCGTGGTTGGCGAGGGCGCGCCCCTGTCGGCGAGCACCATGGTGGTGCTGGTGGCCAGTGCCTCCAGCGCCTCGTATGTGAACGCACAAGGAGGAGCCCTTGTGCGTTCGCGCACAAGGGAGTGGAGGGGGGCAAGGCCCAAGCCCATTGGGACCGTGATGAATTGACCATTTCGCCCTTGTCTTCCCCAACATGCTCTGCGTTCATTCTTTAGTCAACCTACTCTCCTTCTTGGACAACAACTCCAACTCCAACTCCTTTCATCGACGACAATTCCAACTGCGTTCTTCTTCTTCATCGAATCTGAGACTCAACCGCAATCATCTCAATAATCCGAACTCACCACAATCTGGAGTTCTTCATCGACAACAACTCCATCAACTGTTTTCTTCATCTCCCTCTTCTATAAATATGCTCTATGCTAGGTCTCTTTGACAAAAAAAAAACATCTCTATTCGCTCTCCGTCGCTGCTGTCTGTGCCTAATTGGGCTTGCAGAAGGTGAGTTAGAGCAACTCCAATGGGTACTCTATTTTAGAGTTTAACTCTAAAATAGAGTTGAAACAACTCCAACCATACTCTATTTCTTCTCTATTATAGAGTTGGTGAATAGTGGAACTCTAAAGTTGGAGTTCCACTATTCACCCAACTCTATAATAGAGTTCCTTTATTTTTTATTTTATTTTTATTTTTTCTTTTAAAAAATTATCAATAATTATTTCTATGTCAAAATAATATGAATATATTTTTTCATAATTTTTTACTGATTAAATAATTTATTAATATTAATACAAATAAAATAAATAAAAAAAAAAAGAAGTAAGAAATAGAGTTTTGGTGTAAAAATAGAGTTTGTGGATGGGGAAGAATTAGAGTTTGATGTGACAAAATTGTAAAATAGAGGGGAAAATAGAATATTGTGGTTGGAGATGGTCTTAATTGTTTCAATCTATTGCCAATCTCTCCATTGCAACTGTGTGCAAATTTAGGGCTTTTCTATCTGACCAAATGCTTCAATTTCTAAATCCCTGTTTTAGCAGATTTAGGGCTTTTTTATTTGTTAATGTTCAAATGCTACAATTTCTAAATCCCTTTCTTCTCTACTTTATTGGTCTCCGACTCTTCGCGCTTGCCCTGTCCTCTCTGTTCAAACAAGTAATTTCTACAATAGGGACAATTTTTAAGGCACATTTTTTTTTCATATTTCGATTTTTGCCTATGGTTATGTATCTTCTATCCATAAATTGTTTTGTTATGTCTCCTTTCTTTGATTTGTGCACTAGGGTTCCTTGATTTTATGATATAAACCCATGATTTTGGGATATGGCTTGATGTTATTCAATTGATATATGCGTACTATTCAATTTGAAAGTTCTTGTTTCTGGGTTCCCTTTTGTTGATTTAGTGAGTTTAGCACATCAAAACACATTTTATGTCGTTGATGTGTTGAGTATCTATATATTAGTTTATGGTGTCGGCATGCTATCTCTCCTTTTATTTTTTTAGGCACATTCTTTGATGATGATCACAACATTAATGTTATTTCTAAGAGAGGAAGGTGTCTGCAATTACAAGTCAAAGTACATGATTTGCGTCTCCATTTGTTGTGAACATTTTTTTTACTGAAACCCAACAAAGAAATCAAATCTTATCTACCTTGATTTTCTTGAGAAGATCATATCCAGTCATTCTAGGCATGCAATAGTCAGTAATTATAAGATTTACTTCAATTTCTTGATATTTAATGTTCCAGATTTGGTAAATGTGTTCGAAGTGTACCTACCTTAGCTTCTCTTGCATTCAAACCTGTTGAATGGAGAGGCTGCAATGATGATGATACATGGTAAAGCTGCATGCTTATGAGCAAAGAGTGAAAGGTATTCTTAGGTTTTTTTTTTTTTAAATCACCCAACTATACTAGCTGACGAACATTGCTTTCTTCTACAAAGTATCTTGTATACTGTAGATTTTTTCTTGATAATTGGAGGTCATTCAGTTGCACATAACCTAAGTTTGAACTAAGAGGAGTAGTAACGATATGATACCATGACACCGATTTTCACTTTTTGGCGTCGCAACTCCCTCCACCTATCGCTGGTCACGTTACTTCTAGAGAATCTACCCACGCATCTCCCTCCCATCAGCAGTACTACCAGCATGTCCCGATTGCTTCCTTCGAATCTAGTACGCATGCCTCCCCATTGAGGAGTCATGATCATGTCGAGCCTGCATCACATTCGTCCAATACTTCAAGCCACCCTTCGAGTGAGCCATCTATTAGTGGTGCCTCGCGTAGATCACAACAAGACGATGAGCCAGCTAGGGCCCCGAGACGTATAAGTAATGATGACCGAGGCGCGGGGCGGGTGTTTTTGACCGTAAAAACTACGAAAGAATTGTAAGTCAATGAAATATTATTACGTATATATACTTACGTTTAATGAACTTACTATAATATTGGTCTAACTTTTTTTTGTAAAAATGTAGTGGTACTTTCTTGCATCCGTCATTCGAAGTGTCAAAGCAAATGACGCGGATATATAAATTCAATTTACATAAGGATGGCTACTGTTGGGATACGGTTCCCAACCATATCAAGGAGCAATATTTTAACGATTGGGCGGTAAGAGATTTTTAAATAAGAAAATTAAGTTTCTTTTACTTAGCATATGTTGAAGACTTGACTTTCTATTACTACAGACTCATTTCGATTGGAGACGATCAGATGATGCTATGGTCAGACGTTTGTACGACAGGCAGATTGCCACTCGTTATGCTGACTTTGTTAGTAAAATTGTGAGGAAGTCGACAAAACCAGCACATGTATCTCTGGAGGTTTTTGAGCATTACAAGAAGATGCGGTCTACTCCAGAATATAAAGCAAAGTCAGAACAAGCGAGCCGAAATCGAAGATCAGAGGTGGGGGGACCTGGTTCGGGTTCGTCTGTGCACGAAGGTGGAGCCATATCCATCTATGAGCATTCGTTGAGACTGGTATGTTTTGGGGCATACATACATAGATACATACATACATATGTATACATTAGATTCATATAAGTTTCAAACTTAAATTTAAGTTAAACATATTTTATAGGAGAAGAAACTCGGTAGAAAAGCCGACTGCTTTGGATTTATGTTTATATCTCCATACAAGGAATCATGATAACGTTACTTTCTTGGATCCGAGAGCAGAGGCGATTGCCATAAGAAACTACTTGACCATAACTCTTTTTTGTTAATTATAGGTATCAATGACTTATATGACTTGTCAATGTTTAAATTCTTAATACAGGCGGCTATACACAAAAGGACCACAGAGCTTTCACAGTTGCAGCCAGACACTCCAATTGATGAAACAGAATTATATTTGGAGATTGTGCAGCGAAATGATAAAGGCCGGAGATTTGGTCTTGGCTGGACACCGTTAAGGTCTAAGATGCGTAGACATGATGAAGCTGGATCTTCTCGTCCTATATTGAAAGATGATGAGCCATTTGACCAATTCAATAAGGAATTCGAGGAGATGCAAGCAATGATACTAAAGATGCTTAATGACACGTCTCTAAATCGCGATCAATTGCTTGAAATGCAAGGACGGTTACAACGCATGGAACAGGGTTTCATGGAGAGATCAATTTGCACAAAAAAAAACAAGATGATGTTGATGATGATGATGTTGATGATGATGATGCCGCTCACAATGACTCAACGACCGAGGATGATGAATGATGATTTCTTTTTCACAACATCCAAAAAGGTTAGATTTTTTAGGTTCATTTTTTACTTGATACTTATAAGTTTTTTTTATTAGGAACCATAATAAATCTTATGAATTTATTAGGAACCATTATAGAAATATAAATCATGTAAACAATTTAAGTCTACCCCTTTGTCCTGTATATTTTATTTGTGCTTTATAGAAAATTTTGTAGCTGTTTAAGTTTTGTTTCTATTTGTGTCTAACATGTAGGCTATTGAATGTTCCACAAATTTCTATTTCATTGTTATAACTAAGTCGTTAAGATCCTTAGTATGAGTGTCCTTAGCTGTGGAATTGGTTTATCGAATTCTAAATCAAGTAGGAACTCATGTTAATCTTTAGTATATGATCAATATGCTTTGTTTTAGGATTGAAAATATGATTCAAAGTTGTTAGTTATTTTACCGTTGCTTGTAGGACTTAGTCTAATTTAGTTACTCTATTTTTTTGTTGAATAAGTCTAGTTCAGCTCAGATTGTATTTCCTTAATTTTCTGATTTGTTGTTAAGTCAAAGCACGTTGGATATGTGTCCACAATTTGCGCTTATTAGAGGTTTGATCAAATGCCAATATAAATGCAATCTCAGTTTATGAATAAAACTATCTTCAGAGAGTTCTTCTACTTAAATACTTGTATTCGTTATTACTCTGTTTTTCAGTTTACCCAATATTTAGGAATGGACTGGATTTCTAATGCAGTTGTTACTCTTAGGGCTGCTTTGTAGTTGTTTTATCTGATTTTGGTGGTGGGCAAGTACTTGTTCTAGATGTAGATGCAAATATGGCCATATGCTATCTGTTTTGATATGAGCTTTGGTGGGCTAACCATGAGTTCTGGTTAGTTCTGCTCAATATTGTTATGTTTTTCTATGTTTGAGATAGGTTTGCATTAGACATGTTCTCTTAAATATATGTGTATTTCGATCATAGTTCATGTTTTTATTGTTTTGTCTATAATGGTTTGGTTATAAGCTCAACATTCATATAATGATAATGGTGTTTGGTTTCATTATTTGGACTTCTTTTATGGTGATGGCATCAAAAATATTTCAGGAAGTCCATGTAGCATGCAATCATTCGAGTTTGGAAGGGCTCATGTAGTCAGGCCTAAAGGGAGGCACAAGTCACAATAGTTTGGCTACATGGCATTGGAGATAATGGTTTAAGATACACCAATATGATTATGCAATGTCATTCATCTACTTGTGTTAATATTAGAAAGGTAACTCAATTCTATTTTTAATATCTTTCTTTTGTAATAAATTTGTATACAACATTTGATTATTGTCTCTAAATCTCTTTATCATTTCATATTTGAAACCATGCTTTAGAGAATGTTGATGGATCTTGTTTTAAAGGTGGCTAGCTAGGCTGCATACATTTTAAGGCCTGAACTTGCAAAAGCTTACTACTTGTATCTAGTTGATTCTTTTTGAACTTGTCAAATGGTTGCCACATTGGTGTTATCCTTATACATTGCAGCTTTGTTTGTGCCATTGTTAGTTGTATGTGTGAATTGATATAATTTTCTATTTCAACTATCTATTCATTCATGTTTTTAATAGTGTTGGATGTCTTAGATTACCCTGACCAATGATTGCACGATGAGGCCTAGGCAATTTGAGACAAAATTGACTAGGCCCTAGTTCTTAAAAAGCTTATTAGGATCCTTAAAGTATATATCGCATCATCTTTGCCTTCTTCTCTGTGGTTTTGAGTGATAGTCTCGTTTTCTTATAAAGAGAAACAAATGAACAGAATGTATATTAGATATGATATGATATAATGATATGATATGATATAATGATTTATAATAAAGAGAAACAAATGAACATAATGTATATTTGGGTTTACAACCTTATATGGTAGGTATGCAAGGGAGGGAACATTTCTATTAGATGCTAATAAAAAATTTATAAGTATAATGAACAATTCTTTTATTATTAGAAGGTTATAGTAATGCTTTGAAATATTTTGAGAACTCTTTTAAAATATTTCAAAACGCGTACTAATAATTAGAAGGTTATATGCAGATAATAGTGACTTGAAAACTGAGGTTTCTGCATTTGACATAATATGATATTCCCTCATGCGTGCTGAACAGAATCTTCCTCAGAAGTACTTCTCGGCCTTAGAGAAGGTATGATTTAATTTTGTTTCATCTAATATTTATGCCTTTCGCCATTATATTGGATGACACATTGGTAGTGAAGTTATCCTTGATTTTTTTCTATTGCGCGTTAAATAGGTAATGATGTGTTCTTTCCAACCATGGAACTACTAATTCCTTCACAAATAAGATAAAATCATACAAATGATTAAATGGGTCCTAGGAGAAGATAATTAATCATATCAGTTTCAAACATCTAAATAATTCTAAGAATTTGAACACTTAATGTCCATTCATTTTAACAATAAGCACAAGCCATCCTAGTAACATGCATTCCTTTTCAATTGGTTAAAAAAAAAGAAAAGCATCGAAAGCGATTTTGTTCGTTGATGTTTAGTAATGAAAATTTAGGATGAATCTTGGGGTACTATGTCGGTGCCCCCATGTCACACCATTCTTGTTACTTTATTACTTTGATTGGTAAGTGTCTTATCACTTCTTAAAATGCGACGTATCTTCAGTTTGGTTGATATGCAGGACAAGTGTAAGCTTGGATGAATAAATGTCTGCATGTTGCATTTATTGGGAGCTTTATCTGCTCATTCTGACTGTTCATGATTCATTTGAAAAATTGAGGGATGGATTTATGCACGTGTTTTCGTGTGTAGGGGGGGCTTGCATGTACATACACAAGAACTAAGACTGGATTCATGTACGTGTTTATTCCTTCCCATTGTTTTTACTACTGCGAAACATTAATTTCTTCTTCGTTGGTTGATTAAGAACTGCGTGAGCCATGCATAGCGTTTTGACATCGAGAAATTCACTAGAGGATGCATCGGATTTGGGTAGTGCTTTTGGTTTGTGACACTGAGCTCTTACCTTGTTCCCATGCTAATTTGTCTAGCAATGTTAGTTAACCTTAATTATCTACTAATCACAGCTTGGTCACATTTATTTTCTTTCAAGCGCTCCCCAACAGTTTGGCAATGTCTTTCAAAAAGGCGATCGATTCGATTTAGAAACACAATGGAGTACCCAATTGTGGATGCGATGTAAGTGTGAGCGCACACACAATTGGAGGGTTTATCGAACACAAATCATATGCCATCTCTAATCGGGTAAAACCCTCAAACCACTTTAATGTTTGTTTTCAAATTCGTTTCTTTTGTTTGATATGTTAAATCCTCGCTTATAATGTTTTTTCCTTTATGGGTTGTGATGTAACAAATTAAGAACCATTAGAATTGTTTGTTTGCTCGTTTGCGGTAACCCTTCGAAAGAGGGATGCATAGGATTGAGAACTTAAAGTTTCAGTCATAATCCTACCAAAAAAAAAAGTTTCGAGTCATAGTTAGTTTCTATCATTCGAAGCATTTGTAGAACTCTCTTATTGCCTAACCATTTGTAAAATTTGATTTCTTCATTTAACTTAATTTTAAGCATTAGAATGTGGTTTGTAAGATTGTTTATTGTGGTCATGATTTGATGATTTTGTTTGGAAGGTGAGAAATTTATCTGTTGTTGTTAGATATATAGTTGTAACATAGATGATGAGAAGACCAAGTTTTTTGTATTCATTACAGTTTTTGACAAAAATTTGGTACTTTTTGGGTTGCCATTTCGGTTGAACTCATTTGAATTTTTTTCCCTCAATGTTCTTCGATCAAAAGATATGCTACACTATTATTGATTTTTTTATTTTTGTTGGACAGGTTGCAAAGAAGAAAAGTTGCAAATTTGAATTCGAAGGTGTACTTGTCTTGTCATGTTGCATTCATATGTAATTGTTACATGCGTAGTTTTCTTTTTTTTGAAAATATATGGTGTAGCTTTTTTTTTTGAAAATACATGGTGTAGCTTTTAGTTGCTACAATATTGAAATTGTTATTTGAATTTGAATTTGAATTTAGATATTGTTGGTATTTTAATTTTAGCGCAATGAATTTGATTGCCTCAAAGTTTGTATACCTCAAAGTTTAACTTATTTTCTTTTTCTTTTTCTTTTTTTTGCAGGAAACTATGATATATATGATGAATGGAGTGTATTTTTATGATGATTTTTTTGGAAACTTATTTTGTGTTCTCCTATTTTGATTTTTTTTTTTGGTATTGATATGGAAAGAGACAATTATTGATACACTTTGAGTTTATGTATTCAAATTTGATTAAATTCTATTGGAATATTTGATTAAATTCTATTGGAATGTTTGGAATGTGTTAATTCATTGGTGCTTAGTGAAATGTATTAAGCAACCACCAACTGCTGGATGAATTAGGAATGTATGAATTCATTGTATATGAATTTAGGGTTTATGATATATAAATTTTGTATTGTTGTTAATTTAGGGTTTAGTGTAATATATATGAATGTATTAAACCACTGTAAATATAAATTTTGAATGAATATATATACCTATTCCAAACCCGGCTTAGCTCCAATAACACCCGATAAATCAAATTATCACCGGAATTATAATCCTCAATTTCTATTTATTTCGTCAAAATACTATTTTTTTTTCATATTTTTCTCTATTTTTCTGATTTTTTTTTCCATTTTCTCTTTTCTCCTTTTTTTTCTTTTTTTTTTTTTTTTCTTATGACGGCCTCAAAAAAAAAAAAAAAAGAAAAAAAGGAGGAAAAAAGGAAAAAAAAATGGAAAATAAAATCCGTGTGGTGCCACATCGGACAAATCACGCATTTTGTAAACGCGAAATTCATTACTTTTGTAATTTTAAAAAAATTAACTTATTTAAAGTATTTTAAAGAAAAACAACATCACTTTTTGAAATAGCCCGAGATTTAAGGTGGAGATCACAAAAGAAAATGGAAGCTATATATAAAACACAAGTTTGTGGTTCAAACACGTACATAACGTTATCTTCTCGAACAAGTGAGGAAGAGGTAGTGATGGCCGGAGTTTTTGAGATTTGAGGGAGTGTGATAAAATTTGGTGAAAAACCCAACAAGAGCAACATCTAGCCTACAAATCAACTTAGGTATGAACTCTCCCTTTCTCTAGTTCAATTTGGTGAAAATGAGATGTCTAACATGCTAAAGATTTGGGGTTTTTGTTCTCAAAAGAATTTTCACGTCTAAGTTTTGGGTTTGTTATCTCTTTTGGGACTAAAATTTGATAATGAGCCAATGATTTTCGAATTTTATGGTCAACCAAACTGTTTTTAGGCAAGAGATTCATATTCTTAAAGAGTTTCCGAAATGCATGTGTAAATGGATCAAATTGGTAAATTTGTTTGTTGATTTGGAGGTTTATGCGAAGTCATGCCGTGGTTGGCGAGGGCGCGCCCCTGTCGGCGAGCACCATGGTGGTGCTGGTGGCCAGTGCCTCCAGCGCCTCGTATGTGAACGCACAAGGAGGAGCCCTTGTGCGTTCGCGCACAAGGGAGTGGAGGGGGGCAAGGCCCAAGCCCATTGGGACCGTGATGAATTGACCATTTCGCCCTTGTCTTCCCCAACATGCTCTGCGTTCATTCTTTAGTCAACCTACTCTCCTTCTTGGACAACAACTCCAACTCCAACTCCTTTCATCGACGACAATTCCAACTGCGTTCTTCTTCTTCATCGAATCTGAGACTCAACCGCAATCATCTCAATAATCCGAACTCACCACAATCTGGAGTTCTTCATCGACAACAACTCCATCAACTGTTTTCTTCATCTCCCTCTTCTATAAATATGCTCTATGCTAGGTCTCTTTGACAAAAAAAAAACATCTCTATTCGCTCTCCGTCGCTGCTGTCTGTGCCTAATTGGGCTTGCAGAAGGTGAGTTAGAGCAACTCCAATGGGTACTCTATTTTAGAGTTTAACTCTAAAATAGAGTTGAAACAACTCCAACCATACTCTATTTCTTCTCTATTATAGAGTTGGTGAATAGTGGAACTCTAAAGTTGGAGTTCCACTATTCACCCAACTCTATAATAGAGTTCCTTTATTTTTTATTTTATTTTTATTTTTTCTTTTAAAAAATTATCAATAATTATTTCTATGTCAAAATAATATGAATATATTTTTTCATAATTTTTTACTGATTAAATAATTTATTAATATTAATACAAATAAATAACAAAAAAAAAAGAAGTAAGAAATAGAGTTTTGGTGTAAAAATAGAGTTTGTGGATGGGGAAGAATTAGAGTTTGATGTGACAAAATTGTAAAATAGAGGGGAAAATAGAATATTGTGGTTGGAGATGGTCTTAATTGTTTCAATCTATTGCCAATCTCTCCATTGCAACTGTGTGCAAATTTAGGGCTTTTCTATCTGACCAAATGCTTCAATTTCTAAATCCCTGTTTTAGCAGATTTAGGGCTTTTTTATTTGTTAATGTTCAAATGCTACAATTTCTAAATCCCTTTCTTCTCTACTTTATTGGTCTCCGACTCTTCGCGCTTGCCCTGTCCTCTCTCTCGTTCAAACAAGTAATTTCTACAATAGGGACAATTTTTAAGGCACATTTTTTTTTCATATTTCGATTTTTGCCTATGGTTATGTATCTTCTATCCATAAATTGTTTTGTTATGTCTCCTTTCTTTGATTTGTGCACTAGGGTTCCTTGATTTTATGATATAAACCCATGATTTTGGGATATGGCTTGATGTTATTCAATTGATATATGCGTACTATTCAATTTGAAAGTTCTTGTTTCTGGGTTCCCTTTTGTTGATTTAGTGAGTTTAGCACATCAAAACACATTTTATGTCGTTGATGTGTTGAGTATCTATATATTAGTTTATGGTGTCGGCATGCTATCTCTCCTTTTATTTTTTAGGCACATTCTTTGATGATGATCACAACATTAATGTTATTTCTAAGAGAGGAAGGTGTCTGCAATTACAAGTCAAAGTACATGATTTGAGTCTCCATTTGTTGTGAACATTTTTTTTACTGAAACCCAACAAAGAAATCAAATCTTATCTACCTTGATTTTCTTGAGAAGATCATATCCAGTCATTCTAGGCATGCAATAGTCAGTAATTATAAGATTTACTTCAATTTCTTGATATTTAATGTTCCAGATTTGGTAAATGTGTTCGAAGTGTACCTACCTTAGCTTCTCTTGCATTCAAACCTGTTGAATGGAGAGGCTGCAATGATGATGATACATGGTAAAGCTGCATGCTTATGAGCAAAGAGTGAAAGGTATTCTTAGGTTTTTTTTTTTTAAATCACCCAACTATACTAGCTGACGAACATTGCTTTCTTCTACAAAGTATCTTGTATACTGTAGATTTTTTCTTGATAATTGGAGGTCATTCAGTTGCACATAACCTAAGTTTGAACTAAGAGGAGTAGTAACGATATGATACCATGACACCGATTTTCACTTTTTGGTTTGCTGAATATGAAATTCACTCTTCTATGCTTGCTTAAGCATTTGTCTAGCCACCTTGTTGTGCCTCATGTCTAGGTACTGGCTGAAATGGCTTTAGTTCGAGACCTGAAAGCTTACTTAGAAGCTTAGTTTAGATAGTGTCGTGCACCTAAAACTGAAATGGCTTTAGTTCGAGACCTACTGAGCTGCAGTCTTTCGTGTTTTTAGCATCCATGTACACTTTGCGGGGAATTGATTTTAGATGTAGGAGTTATAAATTTTTATTTAGGATACATTTGCAATCCGTTATTTCCTATTTGATGATGAATCAAGAATTCAAGATTCATGCTTATTTGTCATACTCTTTCTGATTTCATTCTTTAGTGAGGGCCTATGTATAGTATGTATTTAAAATTTTAACTCTTCAAGAGTTGACATTATTTACTAAATTTGTAGCTCACCATAGATCTGGATTCTTTTTGTTTTCTATGATTAAGTAAGTTTGATTAAGTGATAAAATCAGTTAAGTATATGCCATTTAATTTAGAAAATATGCTATTCATTAAGTTTAGCCAAATCATTTTTCATTTTGATAATGCTTATTTTCTCTTGATTCTTTATTTTTGCTTTGTTCTTATTTTTTACAATTTTTCCAAGTTTCGATTCGAACTCTTAGCCATACTTAAATTGTTTGGTTAGTTGGTTATTTGCTTTGTTCAATGTTTTTTTATTCTTTTTTTTTTTTTTTCTTTTTAAGTGGGAGTAGAATTCACAACGTCCCCAAACCTTGCCTTTTGGCAAGGGATGCTTCTACGATCTCACGATTCTCACCAAAGATGCTTTAGTTGTTTGATGTTGTCTAATATATTGTAATTTACTGAATTCTTGAAAAACTTCAATCTATAGATATATCTACTTAGAAAATTTAGAATGGTTCGAAGTAAATGAAGTTAATACGTAAGATTTGTAGGATATTGAAATCTATTCTATTTCTTTCTTTCTTTTTTTGAAAATGTTGTAAGTAATATAATAACTATTAAAATCTACGAATTAATTTCAACGACAATTTGTCTTTGGGTTGGGAGATGCGTACTAATAGGGTACCTCATACTACTATAAAGCTCTTTCCATCATACTCAAGAGGAGGAGGTTAGTGATTCATACATTAGAAGCTCAACATCAATGAATTCTTACCTCTCTCCGCGAGAAACAGTCGACAGTCCTTCACCTCCATTGAGAGTCGACTCCCAACCACCGCCATGGGCCGTCGGTGTTGACACGAGTCACTGATCTTGCCGATGTCCCTATCTTTTCTCTTTTCTCTTTTCCTTTTTTTTCTTTTCACTTTTGATATCCTGCCGGACGTTCTGCTTCTTCAAAACCAACGGCAGGACTCCCTCTGATTCACTGTTCTGGGGGGTTCGGAGACATGGTGGCCTGCTCCGGCAGTCACACATTGCTGGTGATGGACGATTTGGGCGAAGGAGGTTTTGGCGGGTTGGGTGTTAATTGGAGTGGCATTACTCATTTATGTCCTTTGTGGTTTTTGTGGGAGGGGGTGATGGAGGTTTTGGGTGAGGGGACGTCCAAGATTGAGTTTCATGGAGGTGTTGTCCGGAGGATGGTTTGGTATATGGTTGGATTAATTGTTGGAGATGTTCGGGCTTCTCAATTTGTTTCAGTGGTTGGTAAACACCCTTGGTACGTCCAAGGACACGCCCGAGCTCAGGTAGAAGCTGTGAGTCTTGTTTGGTTTTGGGTTTGGTGTTGAATTGTGCCATTTTGGGGCAATTGGGGTTTCACAGAGGGTTTCGATATGTGGTTTCAGAAAGGGTTTCGATTTGGCAGCAAAGAAATGAGGGAATTGTATGGGTGCTTGTGGTTTTGGCTTTTTTTTGTAACTCTTTGTATCCTTTATTTTTAATAAAAAGGAGTATCGCATCCATTAATCAAAAAAAAGAAGAGGAGGTTAGTCTGCATTGTACTGCATTATAGACGAGGCTGCAAACCCCCTATATAACTTTCACTGGATCACTGCAATGAGAATTGCATCCCATGATCAAGTTGGTTGTGTTTTGTGGTTTGCTAAGTTTGTAGACAATGCTGATGACTTGAATGAAAAAAACGGAAATCTTGAATCTTCCTTTGAACTAGCTTTAGAGCATCGTATCTCACATGTCCTAAGGTTTAACAGTTTCATCTGTACCAAATTGACAAACAATGAATAAATTCAAAGAACTTAAAACACATTTCTGAATTTCTGATGTTGCAGGACATGTTTGTTCAATCCACCCACTTACTGCATTGAAAATTGCGGTGGTGTTTTTAACTTCCACATCTATTTAAATGAAGATCTTACGCAACATTCACGACGAGGTCTCTTTTACAACTCACAAGGATGATAAAATACTAATGCATGGTCATTGATCAAACATAATGTCTTACGTGGGATGCTTGAATGCTAAGTTGTCATTCGCAATGCAATAAGTTCATTACTATTTATTTAGCATCATATTTTTGCATTTATTCTTATAATTTTTATAGTTTGTCAAATTTTTATTGATATTGTTTTTATTTTATTTTATTTTTAATTGGACAATTCATATAGCTTTTGCGTAAACGGGTGCACGTTATATATACTAGTTTTCATAACATGCTACGCATGAATGAGCCCGCTCCCTACGCTCATGGGAATAATTAAATCATATTATAGGCATAATGTTATATTTTTTTTTTTGAAGTAAGCGTAATGTTAAAATTTGTATTTTAAAAATAAATCAAATAACTTGTTCTGGTGATTGCCATGGTAATTTTGTGGTCTTCCCTACCTTAATTTAAATTGTGTAGCCAAATTCAAAAACAATAGTGTTCTAAAATCTATTGTTCTACTCAACATAAAGAATACCAACTCTTGGGGAAGTCTTTTGAGTTTACCCTGCGCATTCACAAAGAATAGAGATTTTTTTATAATAATCACAAGAATAGAGTTTTTACAAGGCACGGCAAAATTCTATACATATAGTCATACTAAGCATTCTAAACTGAAGCCATAAATGTCACAAAAAAATGAGGCCATAAATGAGTAATTTTTGTTCATAATGCGATAAATGGGTAATTTTTTCATAATTCCATAAATGATTAATTTTTTCATAATGCCATAAATGAGTAATTAAATTAAAATAGAGATAACTCGTTAATGATATTTTCAAAGAATTGGAAATAAAAGCACAAGACATATGATAATATAAATAGAATTTACACATGATAGTATTTTTATCATCAACTTGTCCATATAATATTTTCATCTATTAGAATAGCAGCCGCGAAAATCAGAGTTCTAATAGTGAATAGTCCACCTTTTGAGGTTAATTAATTGCGGAGCAATTATAAAACTTCCTTGATCAAAAATTAATTGTGGAGCAAGCATGAAAAGAAATGGAGGGAAGTGCACAAAGCTGATTAACCAAGCTCGTCCATTACAAACCTGGAGAGGAGTGGAACCAAAAACAATACCAATACTTCAAGAGATAAAAGCAAAGAAATAATTTCATCAATATAACCAACCAAATGATATAGGTATCAGTAGATCTTAAAAGATATAATGCTAAACAATGTCACAACAATGAATAGAAAGTTTGTTAGTACGATCCCATTTGCACCCCATTTTATAAGGGGAGTTGAAAAAGACCGAGAATATGTAAATGTCGTAATATACAAATAGAATAACTAATACTAAAATATGATGCTTGAAGTCAACATCAATCAAACTAATGTATGATTGATCAACTAAGCAAGAAGTCAACTATAAATACAAAGCTAATGTATACAGTTACCATAACAAAATCTAAAGGAATAAACAACAATGAACATACTTCCCTGCAAAAATTACATGTAAGGCCAACTTCAAATTATACCTTCAAACCCCACATGCTTCATCCAATACCTTTCAATTTTTTACAATCTACAAACTTTTAACTATTTTAATTTGTTGTTAGTTATTAGAAATGTTCTTAGCTAATATCTTCCTAAACCACTTCAACTTTCTTTTCTTTTTCAGTAAGAAACAAAAGCTTTCACAAATAATGAAAGCTACATGGATTGCAAATATTTTTTAACCTTATTGCACTCCTAACCCATTCACCAGATTCACCTTCAACATGAACAAAGTTTGAAAATGTAAGTAATATTCTTGGCAACGTAAAAAAATGGATGTGCATCATATATGCTCAAATAACTCAACATAAACTAATTCATGTACATTTAAGACAAAGATATATTTTTTATCGAAAAAATAAGACAGAAAGATACATATAACACAACTAGAAAGGGAAGTCTGGGACAATCAAATCATTTTTCTAAACCCAAGAAAATACTTATAGACACAAATGAAAAACCCAAATTCTATTGCAACATCGAAAAACATCAAATCCATATTAAAAAAAACGACTATTATACAGTAATTAAATTCACAAAGTCAAGAGTTGAACTATTTAACAAGAATTTATGACTAAATTCGTAAGAATCAAAATAAGAATTCACATTTCCGTATAATTATTAACTGATCAAATTGACAGATTAAAAAAAATAACTCAAATTTTCAAAACCAAAACCATAACAAATGTTTGTCATTTTATGAAAGGTTTCATCTGTGGAATAGACTGCTCATTTGATATTTGCCTCATTTAAAGAGTGCTCAAAATGGAGTATGTGATCTCAAAAAAAGTTGACACCAAATATGGGTAGTTGCGGTCAAATACACAAAAAAGATCATCATGACTAAAATAAAATGCCAATACAAGAATACCACTTCAAGGTTAAGTTAAAAATCAGTTGAGATAAGCAGTTTAGGCACCACAACTAAAAAATTCATTCATCTAAATCGTTAGTTAAATGTAATATATTTACTTGTAATGAAACAGAGAAAAAACCAGATTTTGTTAAGAACAAATCTGATCATAACAAGCCGAAATTCCTTCTTAAGATTAACCGAAATTCCTTCTTAAGATCAGATCATGTTAGAACCGAAATTCCTTCTTAAGATTAACCGAGAAAAAAAAACCAGATCATGTTAGCAAGCCGTAGATCTCATTATAAGACGTAATTTGAACACATTGCCAATGACGATAACATAGACAATTTATTCGAATTCAGCAAATTAACATTCAAATAGGGAAGAAGACTAATTAATAATTAGAAGGCCACATATAAACCAAAATCAATATTTTTGTACAAAATTATTCCTCTGAATTCAGCTTTATGCTTTAGTTAAAAAAAAAAAAAAAAAAATCAGCTTTGTGCCGTGTTTTTGTCCAGAATTCAGTAGGCTTCATAAGCCAAAGGAATACACATATATGTGGCAACCACCAATATTAGTGCTGATCCAAGGATAATCGAAATATCATTGTTCATAGCTATAACTACTTCAATTCAATTCAGAAGTTTGACCCACCTTATATAGATACCCAAATTAAGCCACCATATTTGAAGTCCCCAACTCTCAAGAATCAAGATCAGTGCAATGGCAGTCAGTTCTAGAAAGACCTCACATCAAGATTTAGGCGTGCCTATCAATGCCTTGACCACTTCCATTATTAATGTCCTGAAGATCGCAACATGTAGATTTTTTCAGAGCTTATCTTTTCAACAAACACAGTGGGCTTTAGTCATGGATGCGCACTATTTCAAGAGAAACCATAGGTGAAGGAAGAAATCTAGATAAATATCAAACCTCATTCCTAAATTTATTTGATCAAACATGAACCAAAATAATAAGAAAAATCATAACATTATAAGACTTAAAGAGAAAAGGAAATAAGACATGTAAAAAACCAACATACAACCACGGCTTCAGCATTTTCAAAATAACAAATCTGATCATAACAAATCTGATTTGATTTGATTTCATCAAGTTCAAACCTATAATGAGAAAAGAAAAAAAATTCCATACTTCTTTGGTTGATATGGACACATACCTGAATGGGTGTGAGTAATGGACAAGAGAAGCCAACGACCCCAGTTAATTCCTAGAGCAAGAATTAATGTTGAGAGGGTGAAGATTAGAGAGGCATGAGAGAGCGATGAAACAAGGTGCGAGAGGAGAGGGAAAGAAGGGATGCGATGCGTCGAGTGCGAGAAGGGATCGCAAGTAGTCGATACGAAGAAGAGTTGCGAGACATCGACATCACAAGACATTGAAATCGAAAAAAATTGAAATTGTGACTGTGAGTCTGTGAGATGATGTAGGAGAACACAAGAAAGGGCAAATAAGACTTTTTGCGTACCATTCAAAAATCACATATTCATGCTTTTATATAGTTGATATATATATACACATTATATAACATATAAATTATATATTAGATGTATACATAATGTGTATATATTATCAAAAACTAATTAATTGGTTTAAAAAAATGGGAATAAAAACCAAATTAAAAAAAAAAAGCGGTCGAGTCGAGATTTGGCTTTTGACCTGAGACGTAGTCAATGTGGTCGCCCTCGAGAAAATCTCATATTTTAACAAATTAAAGTAAATAGAAGGAAAATAAAACTTAATTAAGTTATTTTTGAAATTGAGATTTTGATTTCGAACACGTTCTAACACATATAAAGCCCACTTAATTTGTATCGATTAGGACACCCGAGACTAGGGGTCTATAGATGGAAGTCGGGTGCTGGTCTCGAGGCATGAATGAGACATTTTGGAGTTATTTGCGATTACTTGAGGTAAGTAAACCCCATGAGAACGTCAGTTTTAGAATTCCTTTTATGTTTATTTCTAACGTTTTTACATTATTATGCACCATTTAGTTGCTAAACTGATCCATTCCCACGTGTGTCTGTGTATGGTCGTCGGGATGGTATGACCACTTTCCGGCACTCTCGTAGATGACGTTTCGATTGTTGCTACGGTGTCGGTCATACCTTAGACTATGCGTGAGATTCTTCTCCGTGAGTCGATGATTTTGAAAGGGGTTGACATGAGTTACCTCCATCCCAAAGTTCTTTCCTGTGAGGCATTGGCGTGAGGAGTTGCCTCTGCCAACCGAGTTCCTCCTTTACGAGGCGTTGGTGTGAGGAGTTGCCTCCATCAACAGAGTTCATCGTTTCAACCTCGAAGCGGGGGCAGGGAGTCACCTCGCCACCAGAGACTTTTTGGTTCATTTTCTTTGTCCCAAGGTTAGGCAGACATACACCACACTTGCGTTCGATATGCATGTTTATCTCTTGTGACTTATATTCATGCCTTACTTTTCAGTTTTATTTAAATCATCTGCATGAATCGTAGCCGTTTTATTGGAATTTATGTGAATACTAGCTGAATTTCTCTTGGGAGTTTACTTACTGGACTCGTCATCTCGTGTTGATGATTGAGTGCAAATCCTACAACGAGCCAGGGCTAGGAGGTGCTAGGCAATATCCTCCGACCTAGAAGAACCTATTAGCAGATAACGTAGCTGTGTGATTATTGGTATTACTACTTTTGGGAGACTTTTGACATCGATACATGTAAATTGACTATTATTATATCTTTTTGTTGCCTTTCATATACATGGTATCCTTTTTTGCCGGGTTTCCACCCTATAGGTTTGTTTAATGCAAAACTTGATAAATTACTCACTTTTGCATGCCAAGTAAGACTTCTGCTAATTTAAACAACTTAAACAACAATAACTCAAAATTATAAGTTGTAAGATGCTAGGATTTTGTTTATGAAACATGCAAAATACGGATACAACTCGATAATCGACTAAATTAGCAAGGGATTACCCAACTAGTCTAATTAAGCGTATACTTTCATAACATGCTAGAATAATTAGGTAAGTTAGGGCAATAAGAAAAGTTAGAGTATAAGTCGCGGGTCGTCATAGACAGGCGTGGCATGACGTGGCAGTGCCTGGTTTGTCTTGGAATTTGGGGCCGCCCCAGGTATAAGTAATTGTGTACATGCTACAATTTAGTACAAAAAGGATTTATATAAAAAAATTAGTACATCCAAAAAACAAACCAATAAATAACAGCAATGGTGATGCCTAAAAACTCAAACTAAACAGTCTTAACAAAACTGCGCACGCAACAAAGCGAAAATTAGGCAAACTTACCAACAGGACCGATAACAACATTCAGGCTCTGTTTGGCAAGCATAAACTAGCTTATATTCTAGTTTAAAAGTTACCAAATAAGTTGTGTTTGGTTAGCAACTTATTTTAAAAATAAGCTAGATAGTAACTGAAAATATTAAACATTGTCTATAGTAGCGTTTCATTTTTGAAATAGCGGATGATATTTTAATCTCAGTTTTACCCTTGTTCGTAGTTGGGTTTCATATCATAAGCCGCATACTTCCAAAAATTAATCCATCAATTAAAAAAAGGTAAATATGCTATTGGTCTGTCATTTCATACATGCAACATATTGATACGTTAACTTACTATTGTTATTACTATTGTTATTAAAATATTACGTATTATTCTTTAAAAAAATATTACTTATTATTATTACTAATCATACAAATATATTAAAAATAATGTTTGTGTTTTTTTGAAACCTTGTATATGACATTATATATGTAATAAAATTGTTAAAAAATAATATTGCATGATTTTATATTCACAAACAACTAATAAAGCATCATCTCAAATTAGTTGGTTCGGTTACATGAATCAAACTCACCTATTATGTTCCATTCAGTGCATTACATGATTTTATGTCTTTTTATGTCATTTATCATTTATCAACTACTTAATCAACTTTCTTTCCAAACAATTTTTAATTAATCAGCTAGATTATCAATTTTCAGCTACCAACTACTAGATGACCAACTATCAACTAGATTATCAGCTTTCAGCTAGATGATCAGCTATTAGCTAGATTATCAGCTAGTGTTGCCAAACAGAGCCTCAAGTGTCACTTCCTATTTTTTGGAGTTTCATTCAATTCTACAAACTCCTCTGAAACTTTCATTTCCTTAGTTTTCCCTGAAAATCCATGTATTTACAGAGGAAGGAAAAAAAAAGAGTTTAAGTGAATGCGGATGATTTGAGGAATCAAAAGCACACCCATGTTAAGATTTAAAACACGTGCAAACATAAAAAACACCTTTGGGATCCAGAACCGCTGGCTGAGAGTCTATTTGGACGTCATCCTTTACAGCTAGACAAGCACATACAAAAAATAATCGACTTAAGTGAGCACTGACATAATAACAAACATCACAATGTAGAAACTAGTAACGATGCCAAGTTTCATTTATACAACAACGACAAAGGGAAGTTGGTAATCAATTATTTAGGTTTCATATTCCTTCATGACAACATCTTGATTTCGCAAAATTAAAAATCTCCTCACAACCAGTTCCTAAAAGTGAATAAAAAGGCTCAATAATAATCAAGCAACATAGTTAATACATGCATTGAACAAAAAAAAAAAATAAATTAAGAAAAAAAGGAAAGGAAAATCAAACACAAGCACAAGGTTCAGAACAAAGTAAACAATACCCTTAAGTTGAACGCTAGCAACATTATTCAGTTAAAAATGTCTCAATTAATCAACCATTCAATATCCTAAAATCATTGAATATATTGTCGTAACTAACTTTCCTTATCAACGCTCGCAAGTTCTTCCTTTACATCCTCGGCAGTTGTTCCTAAGTTATCGTCTAAAAAATAAATTCAATTCAAACATCGTTAGGGGCGACATCAATTGTCCTCCAAACAAGCAATCTATCCATAACAAGAAAAAGAGATCTCCATGTGCAAGGTAGTAGATTTAGTACCTGCAACATCAAGCTCTAAAGAGCAGATACTCAACTAGATCTCCTCCTCAATATCTGAACATTCAAAATATAAAAGGGAAAAAAAGTTGAGGAATGGGAACAAGCGCAGCAGAACAACAACAACAACAACATATCATTTCCTAAGCACACACTTGAAATTTTTTTTTGAAGAGGAACCAATTAGGAAGCATAAATTTCCTAAGCATACACTTAAAGCACTAGAACAAAAAATGGATATAAAAAATAAAAAATGCTTACTCATAATTTTGGAGCTACTTCGCTCGTTCTCCAACAACGCATCTCAGCTCTGCAGACAGAAAAAACACAGTTAAATGAAATAAAAGCGACAACATTCTTGAATTACACTAGAATGCTTGATTCCCCTCTTTCTCTTCAAAAATAGAACGATAAAGACACATTAACACAAAAAAAATCATTAGTCTAACAAGGAAGGCATTGGAATACTTTTCGACTTAGAATGAAGAAGATAACGTGCGAAAAAACGTGAAATCGATGCCCATAAATGCCCAATGATTTTATTCGCCATATAAGATGAAGACTAGTCGAATTGGCTATCCAAATCAAACTACATGTGCTAAAGGAATACCCCTAAATTTACAAATTACAATACACGGCCATTGTTCTCCTACAGTCAAAAACTGCTAGTTGAATATCACTTGTAGCATAGGCTTCCTCTCAATCAATACTTAAATAACAATTCATTTATAAATACCAACAGTTCAAAGTATTATGTTTTTCACGATTGATTGTTGCTAAAGTCAAGCACACACCGAAATTGAGTATAAGATTGTAGAACATATATTATTCTCAAAGTTGTTGCTTGTGCAAGACTCGTGCCTACACCAACCAGAAGAGTAAAACTCAAAAGAAAGATCGATTCCATAAACTTAGATATATTACAATTTTTTTATATACGTAGGTATCCAGGCAAGCCTTGTAAGACCATTACGTGTCTCATAAACTTGTGTCTTAATTTACGTAACTAAAAAATTACCTAAAGTCTTTTGAACTCCCTTTAGGTTACTAATTTGATGGAAATTGGCATTAATATGGGAAGCTTAAAGGTCTCCCTCGAGCCTACAAATAGAGCATCTTGCAGCCATCATACTTGTGCTGAAAGTTGAGGCTGAGGCTTAGGAGGATGATAAGGTTTTGGTATAGTAAGTAAGAAATTTCAGCTAGATAATTGCTTCCGCAGATAATTCTCTAACTGATCTATATTTCTTATCATGTTTAAAAAATGTTTAGATGTAGTATCAGAGTCTAACTATTCCCACGAGGCCATGGTGCATTTTGCTTGAGCCTATGTCTGAAAACGTAGTTTCAACATATTATCATCAACTGACACAATAACCTATGTCTGAAAACGTAGTGTCGCGCTATAGGCACCCCAACCTTGCATAAGGGAACCCCATTGTTTAAGAGGGGCAAATATGAGATTTCCTTTTGGGAAGAGACACTGATTCACTAAAATGGGGTGCTCTTATGCATGGTTGGGGTGTCTATATTGCTTGTCGTTTGCTCTCGCAGTCTTATCCCCCTCAATTACTCCCCCAACCTTCTCTCTCGTCTTCCAATTGGGACTGCAAGGATTGCAACCTTAAAAAACTAAAATCAACAGATTCACTAGGTATGATTTAAAAATAATTATTCCCTACATGTTTTCACTGCATGTCGTCTTCACAATCTTTACTGATTCTCCTATCAACTCTTTTATTCCCTCTTAGTGAGGGCTGCTTTTATTTTTTATCGAAGTTTCAATATTTTTCATGTTTGCATAATGGTTTTATATTTCAATTGGCTGAACATAACTACTTTTTTGTTTAATATTATTTGTTTTGTGTTTTATGCTGAAAAATTATGGAAAGACAACAACAAAATTGTAATATATAACCCCAATGGGTTGGCCCAATGTCAAGGTTGTTTGGACCACAGGGGTACGTCAGGTCGATTGCACCAGGACCTCGTGGGAATAGTTAGGCTCTGATACAACATGTAAACATTCTTTAAACATGATAAGAAATATAGATCGGTTAGAGAATTAACTATAGAAGAAATTATCTAGCTGAAATTTCTTAAGCACTATACCAAAACCTTATTGTCCTCCCGAGCCTCAACTTTCAGCACAAGTATGATGGCTGTAAGATGCTCTATTTGTAGGGTTGGGGGAGTGCCTAGAAACATGCATGATATATGTTACCTTGATTCTTGATATTCTCTGTGAAGTTAAAAGATGGGAGTTGTTTTAATGATGGGATTCATTTAATATGATTTTATAGATTGCGATAGTTTAAGATTCTCCCGTCTTTCCTTTTCTTGGTTAATTAACAGTGACCGGAGAGAAATCAAAAGACTTTGAAAAGATTTGAGGGATTGTATATGATTTTTTTTAAAGTTGCCAATTCTTGGCTGTTATCACTTTGAGATTCTCATTCTCTCAAGTCTCATTTCAAACAATCACCTCAAAACAAGGCATTTCTCACAAACTTAAATGCAACCCCAAAAGTTTTTCTCAAGTAACAAACTCAATGCTTGATGCGAGCTCGAAGTGTAGAGCTTCGCGGTAGTAATAGAGGCGCAAAACAATGTTTGCACCGGATTTATAGAATCCACATGGAATAGTTGCACATAACACTAGAGTAGATTAGACAATTTGTAACATAAACAAACAACCTATAATAGAATTTATTTTAGACTTGAATTCATCAATCAAATTAAATATGCGACAAATCAATTAAAAGATGTGTTCTACTCAATTTATAGATCAGGTATCCTACAATTCATCTCGTCCCAAGGTCTCGGTGGCAAGAATACTATCTCAACTCTCGGGCTCCACAGGTCTGTGCGAGCAGCTTAAGAGCATCAAAACATTAAGTTCAAAACTCTATAAGGTCTCTCAAAGTCTAGGTAACTGGTCGGTGTATCCTAGCATATTAAGTTCTAGTGTCAAGTTCCGGTTCGATAGCCCTGAGGTCTCGGTGACTATCTCTCCTTAATTCAATGACTACGTGATCCGTGCAATCCAAGCATAGAGTGTGGAACACTAAATATAACATTGAGTATAACAAGAAATGCAACTAAACATGGTTCATTCAACACAACATTCATAAGATCATCAAGTCTCAAAAATAAGTAAACTAAAATAATTAAGAGAGGGAGTTCATGAAAAGATCAAACTCAATGGTCTTCGGCCCCAAGGTCATGGCGAATCCGAACTCATCTTTTGTCGAATCCATCAATCTCTCCCACTCTAAGCTATACTAAGAAAACATGAAAAATACAACTAAACTAAAGTCCCCGAACGTCGCCTGAAGGTGAGCTCGAGACAAAAACAACCCCTAAACACTAAAAATGTGAAAAACAATAGTGTTCTTGAAGAGAGAGAAGTATGGATGAAGAAGATGGAGTTGTTGGTGAAAAGGATCATCCCCTATAACACTCTTTGTTGCCCTTTAAAGGGTCAAAAACAGGTGGCAGCCTCGGTCATCAAGTAAGGAGGCTCACTCAAACTTGGTCAAAATCCTTTTTGCTTGTGAGTTTCCCTATTTGCCCTTGCTTACAACGTTTTGATGAGAAATACGTGGTTTGATGACAGTCTATGGCTGCTGACGCGCTGGAGTGAAACTGTTGTGTGATTCGAGGCTCGTCTGAGGGTAGCTCGACAGTTGTCGCGGGAGGAGAGAGCGCATGGAGGCAGGTGGGTGCTTGGGACTCGTGGTGTGCGCGGAGAAGGGAGGCGAACGTGAGAGTGCACGAGTGGGGACTAGAACACGTGGCACGCTGCTGATCGCTGGAGAGTGGGTTGTTCGTCACTTGAGGCGGATCCAAGGCTGCTGGAGTCGAACGCATGGTGAGACGCACGCATGGGAACAACGAATCACACAGGAGAGTGGGTGTGGAGGAAGCTTGGTAGATCGACACGTGGAACATGTGCGCGAGAAGTGGGAATGTGTGGGCCGGCTTCATTAATTGTTTGTTCATCCGATCTCTCCAGCGCGTGAATCGAGGCAATCTGGATGGCTGTTGAGCTTTTGTGTCAGATCTTAGTCTATCTTATGCGTCTCTCTGTCTGTTCCATCTCATCTGATCTAATGCAAGTGCGTGTCTCGTGACGGATTTCTTGGCTACTGAACTGCACTGCAGAAACACTTGTATTTGGTTAATTTCCAAGCTTTCTCTTTAACTTTTAAATCTCAAGCCTTCTTGTGAACTACCCGGCCTTCGCCATGACCCACACGACTATCTTGATCGTCGTGCTAGCGCGCTTTACGAGAAAACATAAAAATGCTTCAAAAGTCCCCCGCTTTTATTCATTTCAACCGAACACAATATAAAATCTACAAATTATAAAAACAAGTAATTAGAAGCTAATTTTGGAGACTTGAACATATCAAAATATACTAAACGCACACAAAATTAGGGGCACAAATATATAACTATCAATGCTAAAAACTCATCAACATTCGTGGAACATCACATCAATGAACAATATGATTAAATCATTAAACATGTTTCTATAACCCTAGCAACCAAATTAGAAACATTATTTGTGAAAACCCCCCTAACATTTGAGAAAAAATAAGATTAGTGCATGCCAAATTGATCTAGGAAGATTGAACTTTATTGATATACTAGAAACTAATAGCAAAGCTTGTTTGACGATTGAGATACATAGGGTTGAAATTGGGAGAGATGATGTAGGGCTCTGTGGAGAGGAAGGACCCTACCATGAACATCTACAATGAGAGCAAAAACATCGAAGAAGAATAGAAAGGATTGGAGAGAGGGGGCATGCATACATCTCGTTGAATTCTAAGCGAGAAAAGGCGAAAAAGGGATCAAAGAGGTCTTGACGAGGAGGTGGGGGATTTGGGAGCGATCGATTGACGAGAAGTGTTAGTTACATATAAATACTCAACAAGTAATCTGTCTTATTATATAATATAATATGTCGAGATGATATAATAAATTTATTGGAGGAGATTTAAATGGGCATGTGTGGGCAAGTAATGGTGGGTTCGAGAGAGTTTATGGAGGTTTTGGTTATGGCACTAGAAATGAAGGAGAATTAATCTTTAGAATTTGCTTCAGCGTATGACCTTGTCTTAGCAAATACTAGTTTTAGGAAAAGAGAATCGCACATAATTACTTTTAATAGAAGTCATAACAAGAGTCATAACAAGAGTCACATAGATTTTAAGCTAAAACGATGACTTAATAGGAATAAAAGAGACGAGGACCCTAGAATAAAGTGGTGGAACTTAAAAAATAGTAAACACGTAGAGTTTAGAGAAAAACTATTAAAAGAAAATGTTTGGAATCTTGATTTAGATGCTAATACAATGTGGTTAGAAATAAATTGTTGCATAAGAAGAGTAGCGTCAAACGTGTTAGGTATATCTAAAGGCTTGGGACCACCAAAGAAGGAAACATGGTGCTAGAACAAGGATGTCCAAAAAACAATTAAGATTAAAAGAGAGATGTATAGGAAGATACTTTGGTGTCAAGATGAAGATGCATACAATCAATATAGAGAAGCTAGAAAACTAGCTAAAAAAGTAGTTAGTCAAGCTAAAACAAACTTCATGGAAGATCTATATACAAGGTTAGGTAATAGAGATGACGTAAAATATATTGATAGGCTAGCCAAATTAAGAGATAAAAAGAAACAAGACCTAAGCCATGAAAGATGTATTAACGAGGAAAATCAAAATGTTTTAACACGCGAAGATGATATTAAGGAGAGATGGAGAAGCTACTTCGATAGTTTATTTAATGGTGGCCAAGTTGATATCATAGTAGATGAAAACCCACACCAAGAAAGAAATGTAAGCTATACATGCAATATTAGTATTACGAAAGTCAAAGAGGCATTGAAAAAGATGAAAATAGGGAAAGCATGTGGCCCAAATGAAATACCCATAGAGGTTTGAAATGCTTAGGAGAAATTGGATTGACTTGGCCTACAAAACTTTTCTACAAAATTTTAAAATCAAAGCGCATGCCAAAGGATTGGAGAAGAAGCACGCTTGCACCAATCTTCAAAAACAAAGGAGACATTCAAAGTTGTTCAAACTACCGGAAAATTTAACTTATGAGTCATACTATGAAACTTTGGGAGATGATTATTGACAATAGGCTAAGAAGAGAAACAACAATATCGGATGATCAATTTGGTTTCATGCCTGGAAGGTCAACTATGACGATTTTCCTTATAAGAAGATTGATGGAAAAATATAGAGAAAGGAAAAATGATCTTCATATGGTATTTGTAGATTTAAAAAAAAACATATGGTAGGATTCCTAGAGATGTTCTTTGGTGGGTTCTAGAAGAAAAGGGGTGCATGCTAGATACATAAACACGACTAAGGATATGTATGAGAGAGTAGTAACTAGTATAAAGACATTCGGAGGAACTACAAAAGAATTTTCCATTACGATAGGACTACATCAAGGATCAGCATTAATCACATATCTCTTTGCGCTAGTTTTGAATGAACTAATTAGGCATATTCAAGAAGATATACCATGGTGTATGTTATTTGCAGATAATATTGTTTTAGTGGACGAAACAAGAGATGGAGTGAATAGGAAATTAAAACTTTTGATGAATACATTAGAATCTAAAGGCTTTAAGTTGAGTGGAATGAAGACTGAATAAATGCACTGTAAGCCTAGAAATACGAAACATCGAGATGATGGAGTGGTAAAATTAGGGGATGTAGAAGTTCTTAAGGTGAAACAATTTAAATATCTAGGATCAATCATACAAATGATGGCAATATTGAGAATGATGTCACACATAGAATTCAAACTGGATGGAAGAAATGGAGTGCAACTGGTGTGATTTGTAATAAAAATATGCCTGTCAAGTTAAAAGGAAAATTTTATAGGACCGCAATTAGGCCAACTATGCTCTATGGAAGTAAATGTTGGGCGGTAAAGCAACAACAATTACATAAAATGAACGTATCAGAAATGAGAATGCTTGGGTGAATGTGTGGTAAAACTTGTAAAGATAAGATAAGAGTTACATAAATTCAAAGATAAGTAGTAGTAGCACCAATTGACTCAAAGATTAGGGAAGGGCAGTTGTGGTAATTTGGTCCTCTGCAAAGACGGCCTACAGATGCCCCCAACCTTTTTTAATTAAGAACTGATTTTATAACCAAATGACAAAAATGCCCTCCCAACCCAACGATTCACATGCCCATTTTGTACATATTCCTATGCACCCCACTCTCAAAAACTCGATTTTTCTACCAAGTGTAGTCAATTCTTCGCCGGTCGAACATCACGTGTGCCGATCAAAGAGTGCACACAAACCTTGTTAGTTTTCGATCCACATTTTTTTGTGTGGTTTAATCATTTAAGTTCAGTGGTTTTTGAGGTGACAATAGTGTGGATTTTATATTACAGGTTTTGTGAGATTTGACGAGTTTTAAGCATTTTTAGGGTCTAATGGTTGAAGAAAATGAGTGGGAGGCGGATCGCACACGTTAAGGTTTGTTTTTATGGTTTTTTGTGGTTTCTTTCCCATTTTCGAAAGTGAACCACGGACGAGAATTTATCGGTCACACAAGACCGAGATATGTTGCAGTGTCTCGGTTGAAGATAATCGATACACAATCAAAGTTATCCCTTATCGCAACCTGCTCGGGTTATATTGCTATCATGCACCGTAGATGCACCTTGCGATACTCGTGCGAGGTGTATCGCGCAAGATCACCAATGTACCCAAGTTGGTTTGCTTACTATGTACCCAAGCATTTTCCATATCTAAATATATCGATACTCACTCTTGCCCTACTCACGAAGTGTTAGTTACAAATAAATACTACTCAACAAGTAAATCTGTTTGGTGGATCTTCCAAACAAGCAATCTTGAGTTCGGTTTTGGTAAGGTTGAGAATGGCAAGGTTGTAAGGTTGACTTATCTATATGTGTGGCATGTTGGATATTAAAAGCAATCGAAACAAAAGTTTTTCTCTTCAAAAATAAATACTCAATGTGTCACGTGTCGCAAGTAGATAGGTCAACCTTACCAAAACTGAATCAGGTGTTGGATGCTCACGCGTGACAATGGAGTGATATCCACTCGAACACGTGTACTTAAATCATTGGTTGCCATACCATCATCCACAAAAACTTTCATCAAGGAATTTCTTTAAGTGCGAGGAAATGTGTTCGTCATCTCTCTTTCAAGGCTATGCAAGTTCTTCCTTGCCTTTTGATTCGCTCGTGTTATTGTTTGTGCATTTAATGCAATCGAGATCGGTGTTAAGATGGCTTAGTTTTCGATTTGTAGCTGTAGATGTTCTTGTGTTGATTGGACTTGTAGATCTGCAGATTTTTATTTGTTATCCAGTTTTTCATTTAAAGATGTTGAGATTAGTGTTTGGATGATGTGGTTTTCAATTTATAGTGTTAGAGGTCGTCGTTGGAACATGTAGATATTTAGATTTCTTTTCTTCCTTTTATTGGGGATTGGAGTCTCAAAATAATTTTGTTTGAAGTTTTCTTTGAAGAGATTTGTAGAAATCAAATGAAATCTGCGTGTTTAATCGTTTTTCTCTTCAAACCTAGTTGAAAGAGCTTCATGTCTACGCGAAAGTTGTTCCATTTAACATTTAATTGTACTGTGTTGTTGTTTAACAGTTGTTCATCTACAGATCTCTGAAAAATCTCCCAAGATGAACCACTTAGTGTTTCAGCAGAACCCCTTCGCACCTAACATCAAAAAAAAAAGGACCCCTTTGCACCTAGTGAGGAGATGCGCAGCTGCTCTCTCTCAAGATCAAAGCGCAAGGATCTTAGCTGTCTCAAACCTTGGAGGCTTGGCGTCTTCAACCACGCTGTGTCGCAAAAGTGGTCAGAGCTCCCCTTTACCTATGTATGTAGTGTAAAGTTTTTTTTTTTTGTTTTTTTTTGAAAAATCTCTTATTAGCTTCATATTCAAACATTCACACAAATTTTATATAACTTGTTTAATCAATTAACTAATTTTAAAATTGAAAGGAAGAGGTTGAAAACATAAATAACATTAAGTTAAATAATCTTTTTTAGATTTTTCAGGTATGTTACATTTTTTTTTTAATTTTATTTTTGTTCAATATTTATGGTTTTTTCTGTTATTGTTTTCTAGAAATTGGTTTTTTTTTTTTTTGTTTCTGGGAAAATATTACCAAAAATACAGTTCACTAAAAATATTTTAATGAAATACAGTTTTATAGAAAACAATTTCAAAAACTGTAAACATGTTTGTGGATTTAAAAAAAAAACCATAAATATGTTTGTTGGGGAGATCTCATTTGGAATGTAGATCTGTAGTTGGAGAGTAAAGTTCTGAGTACTAATTTCATCGTTGCATCCATAGTTTCAACATCATCTGCCTTTTTTTTTTTTTTTTTTTTTGATGACCCTGGGGGGTGTTCAAGCTTCGCTCGACTAACCCCCCCAAGGGGCACTGTTGTCTCTATCCATGGTAGTTTGACTAGTGGCCCGTCGAAGCTTGACACACCGGAGAATCGAAATGGGGTACGTACGCTTAACTAACACTTACCCAACTTCGCCCTTACCATTGTGGCAACCCGACCTGGTTAACATCATCTGCCTTCTAGATTGGCTTTTGAAAGTTATACATCACTGTGAGTCTATGAAGAAGGAAACTTGTTGCCTTCTTTTTAGATAAAGAAAAATAATGATTTTCTAGTTAAAACATTTGCTAATGTTTGTTTCTTTGCATGCCCAATAAACGAAGGGTGTTTAAGAAGGTTTTCATGATTCTGATAAGGTGCGAATAAGATGTTGATGGTTGGTGAAGAGCAGTGTTTTCAAGGCGTCGCCTTAGGCATTTGGAGGTTTCCACTGTCTAGCCCTTAATAAGGCAGGCGGTGGGCTTGAAAATAATTATTAAAAAATATTTTTATTAAAAATACTATATACTTATTTATTTTTTTGAAAACTATTATTTATTTAGGGAGCGACTATTAACACACCTATACCATATATCGACCCCCATTTAATTTAATACACTTTTAAACTAAAATGTCTTTAGACAAAATTACATGAATAATCTCTTACAAAATTAAATCATGAACCCATTTCCTTATCCCCAACTCTTATCCCACTCACTACGCTCGCCCAAAATTAATCACACCTCTTCTTTTCCACTTAATTTTCACTTCCTATACCTCACCCGTGTTAAACCATAAACTCATCTCATTTTTTCTTCTACTTTCTAATCTCTACACCCCTCTCCACCTATTTGTCCAAATGCTCAACTCACCACTAAATGCAACACCTTATTACAATTTTGGTTGAGATTTGATTCACATTCTTGAATGGTTAGAACATTTATTTGTCTTGAATCTTAGCTTTTAAGGATCAAAGAATCAACCTTGGAATGCAACATGAAGCAAATTGAGGTAAGGGGGAGAAGAAAATGATGTACAAACAAGAGGTGGAGGTTGGGGATCACAAAGATGTAAAGAGATTCTCTTTAGGGAGTGAGGGAGATTAATATAAGCTAGGGGTACATTGGGGAGTTTACTACCAATTAAGGAGGGTGTTTAGAACATGAACTAACTTATTGGGGGTTATAAATAACATTAAATTTAGTAGGGGCTGATATAGGGTATAGGGGTGTTGGGCACTCCCTTTATTGATTTATATATTTATTTATTTCTTTATTGTAAATATTTTCAAAATGTGTGGGGTTGAAAATATGGTGATGAGAATGTGTAGGTGTGAAAGTATGTTGCTTACTGTTGAGGGGTCTCTAAATAAATTAAATTATTTCTTAGGGAGGTCTAAGTAAATATTTTTTCGCCCGCCTAAGCGTCGCCTCAACTAGGTGGGACTAAATCACCTAACATCGCCTCGCCGTATTTAAAACATTGTTGAAGAGAGTGTTCATGCTTGCTTAGAAGCAATGTTGTCTCTATACTCTATAGCGGTAAAGAAGCACTGTATTAGTCAGGACTCAGGTAGATAATTTAACGTTTTCTAGGAGAAGAAAAAGACCTATTCTGATTATCAAACGAGGTACAACAAAATATTAGTAAATTGTCGAAAAGACTTGATCGAGAGTTTTTCGAAGTTTTGCTTTTGAGAGGAAGAAATTACTTAAGTTATGAACATCAGAACACGCATGCATATTCTGCTACTGGGTGAATGTGCCCACTGTCCAGACAATTTTTTTATTTTATTTTAATCAACTGTATAATAAAGGACTACAAAATAATCAAAAGCATTTGGTTAGTAAACAAATGTTCAATCCTCTTTTGTTTTTTTTTTTTTCCTGTCAATTGTTCTTCATGATGAGCAGATTTCAAGTTTTTATGTGCTGCGTTGCTAACTTTGTGTGCAACTATTCAAATTTTGCAGTTAGGGTTAGACATCGTGGTTGCTCCCGAGCTCAGTATGTCTTGTCCATGACAACAATGAGTACAACCACCACAACAATGACCATGGTGGTTGATTTGGGAAAGCTTCGACTACCGTCTTGGGAAGATCATCCACATTGCTTGGCATCTGATAGACCTTTGGCATATGTTGAAGCTATTGGCCCCCCTATAAAGGTCAATGATTTATTTTTAGTAAAAGACCTAGATTTTTCAATGCTTGTGGTAACGTATATTTTTCTTCAATTTCCTAGCTACAAAAGAAAATCTTGCTATATATCTTCTTGTAACATTCAGCCGTTGATTGTGGGTCATCTGTTAAGATGGTAACCTAATAATTCATGTCTATAAGAGTAATTTTGCTTTGCAATGTTGTGTGCTTGAGAACTGGTGGTTTATGGCAAGTGTTGCTTGAACATCAGTTCACAACTTATGAAACTCAATTATATTTCTAAGTTTGTCATGGAGTCCATTAACACTTTGGCCGCCTTAACACTTATAGGCAAGAATTTCAAGAAACGTGAGATTATCCCCTTTCTGCACTGACTTTGGCCAAGGTGCATGTTTTTTGATTAATTTAAATGTGCTCCAAACTGGTATTCTATATTGCTGCGTAATTTATGTCTCAATATCTATAGGTAAATAACTACATGCACTTGTGCCTTGTGAGATGCACTCATTGCAAGATGATATGAAGGAGAATTTGTTCAGCTTGATTGATGACCAGCATAGCAAATTGGAATTCTACTTAGGATTATGTGCTGATTGATTCCTATTGCTGTTTCTTGTGTAGGCGAATGGTGAAGCGACTTTGTTTGATGAGGCACTTCTTACTGGGGAAGAGGCTGTTATTGCAGCCGCCGCAGCGGAGGCAGTTGCTCTTGCGAAAGCAGCAGTTGAAACTGCCCAAGATGCAGCAATGATGATTAGCAATAACCCTTTAGTGAGGGGGAATTTCTTTTCAGAATCTAGTTCCACACAAGTTGATAGGATGCCCATCAATGATGTAGATAGATATGGAAAATTGGGCCATTCTACTTTGAATTCTGAAGTGATCCCCAACAAAGAGAATGTGATGCATTTTTCACTTAATAGTTCTGATACTTTTGAATCGAATGATGATGAACATAAACTTCTTGTGGACATAGATGTAAAATCTAGGCGTCGGACAGAAAGGAGAGCTAAAAGAGCGAAAGCAACTGAGAAGGCCTCTACTAACCTTATCTCTCTAAACTCTGGATCGTCCAGTCGAAAAAAACGTGCACCCTTGCAAGTAGTTGATTATTCTGATCCATTGCGCTACTTGAGGGGGACTATGAGCAGTTCTAGGCTCCTCACTGTGACTGAAGAGTTAGAGTTATCTGAAGGAATACAGGTGCTGTTTCATATATTTTTAACTTGACTGCTTGGACATTTTAGTCTGCCAGAACATCTTGATTTATTTACATCTTGAACATATCAGCTGTGGATACTTCTCCCAACAACTACAACTGATATGTCGATATTAATAAAACTTTGAGGTGAGGTATCATACGTATTTGACCTGTACATGACTAAATCATGACAAATACTGGCATGGTTCAACTATTAAACCCTGTCTAACGCAAGTTCTTCTGAAGCCTTTAAAAACACAAAAAAAAGTATTGAGATGAAAAAAGCATCAGTCTTTTGAAAGGGGGTTCATGATAATGATGTTTCTTGCGATCCATATGGAACTCCTTTTTTCTATGGTGTAGCTTTTTCTTTTGGCCCAGCATGCCATAGATAGTGCTGATATCTTATACAAGGATAGATGGTGTTAAAAAAATAATTATTTTGTCTAGATATGTTTAAACAAGTTTGATAAACTTAAGGCACATTATTTTATTCTAAAAAAAGATAGATGATGTTTAAAGGATTATGATACTATGCTATCAACTACATTAAATAAAGTGGAGTAGAAGAATTTGATCTATGTAGCCGAACCCAACTAATTTGGGATTGAGGCTCTGTTGAAAACTAAGATTTGTAAGTTGCCTCGATGCGCACTAGTTGAGTCAGCAATTATTGTCTACTTCACCAATTCTTAACATGCATAAAAAATTTACTTTTTGCACGAATCGTATTATTGCATTTTGATTTTTGAATTCATTGTTATTGATTTGCCCTTTCTCATTGAAAACCTCAGTCTTGTACAAAGTCTTATATAAAAAAGTGAATTTACTCTTAATTTATCATTAATATTTGAGTCAAGATTGTTGTCTATATTGAATGGTTTATTGATACCTTTGTCAATCAGCTAATAGTGGAATGTATAGGCATGTAGATACCTTTGATAACTTTGTCAATAAGCTAATAGTGGAATGTATAGGCAAGTAGATATCCCTCTGAATTATGTTTAACTCCTGGCCAGGTGACCATTTTGCTGGTTTATCATTCTATTGTTGTGTGCACTCTTGCTAAATGTTAATCGTCTGTTTTCTTGGCATGCTCATTATGGCTATGACCCAGGTGAATGTGTATTAATAATTTTAAAGTGTCTTTTGAAAAACAAAATGCAGGATCTGTTGAAGTTGGAAAAGCTCCATGATGAGCTCGCTGAACGATGTGGGGTTCAACCCAATTTTGCTCAATGGGCAGCAGCGGCTGGGGTGGATCAGAAGGTTCTGAGGAAGCGTTTGAACCATGGCATTCTGTGCAAGGACAAAATGGTCAAAAGCAACATCAGACTAGTTATTTCCATAGCAAAAAACTATCAAGGAGCTGGAATGAACCTCCAAGATCTTGTTCAGGTATTTTGCCTTCTAGATGCTGCAATAGATTCAAGACTACTGGAATATTTAGTGTTGATGACCAACTTTATGATGATGCATCTTTTCACGTTTAGGAAGGATGTAGGGGACTTGTAAAAGGCGCTGAAAAGTTCGATGCTTCAAAAGGGTTCAAGTTCTCAACTTATGCACACTGGTGGATTAAACAGGCAGTTCGAAAGTCGCTTTCTGATCAATCAAGAACTATTCGCTTACCGGTAGGTTTTCTCAAGTGATTTCTTCTCTTCACTCATGGGCTTCCAGTGGACCACGCTAGAGCTTATGGTTGATATCTTTGACTCCATTGTTTAGGTGACTAGGGAAAAAAAAAACACAACTGTAGAAACAGTTATTTTGATTCTTGACTCCACCATTTCCGTCTTACATGCATACGAGTTTGTGGCTGCTAATAATTGAAGTAACTAGTACTGAAGGATATACTGATTAAGTCTAATGTATTTCCTTTCCTCGAAAAAATAAATAGTTCCACATGGTCGATGCTACTTATCGTGTGAGAGAAGCTAAAAGGCAACTGTTTAGCGAGAACGGAAGACACCCTGATAATGAGGAGGTTGCAGAAGCGACAGGGCTGTCAATGAAGAGGCTTACAACTGTGCTGCTAACTCCTAAAGCTCCAAGATCTCTGGACCAGAAAATCGGAATCAACCAAAATTTAAAACCCTCGGTCAGTTAATTTGGATTGTTGTGTTGAAAATTTAGTAATGTCTGATTGATTCTCTGTGATGAAGCTTGTGTTTAATCATTGGTGGTTTTCATCGGCATGCATGTGCTTTCAGGAAGTGATAGCTGATCCAGATGCAGAGACAGCAGAAGATCTACTTACAAAGAAATTCATGAAGCAGGATTTGGAGAAGGTATTGGACAGCCTAAGTACAAGGGAGAAGCAGGTGGTCCGATGGAGATTCGGGCTTGAGGACGGTAGAATGAAGACATTGCAAGAGATTGGCGAGTTGATGGGTGTTAGCAGAGAGAGGATCCGTCAAATAGAGTCTTGTGCGTTCAGGAAGCTGAAGAATAAGAAGAGGACGAAAAACTTGCAGCAATATTTGTTTTTATAAGCGGTCCATTCACTCTAGTTTTGAGGATCGAGTAGGCAATTTGAATGAATGGGCATTTCAAGTAACATTATTTTTCTGCTATAAATGCTTCTTCTTTGATGATTTTTTTTTTTTTTTTTTTTTTCCTTGTCTTCAATTCCCTTCCTGCAATAATATATTTATTCAGGATCTGAATCAAGTTTCAGTTTTGCAGAAAATCCACAAAGTAGGTTGATGTTCGTTTGTATGTAGGTATTTATTTATAGAAATCCATGGGCTCAAAGAGTGTTGGGCCACAGGTGCACATGTGGGTATATGAATGGAGATGGGGTTGGAGCCATCTTGCAAAAAATCAATTAGATTGTGTTAAGTTCCAGTATACGCCACTTATGTACTACACCAACTCTTATCATATTTTTGATGAAGGATTATATATTCCAACACTCTTAAGTGCAACTAGGTCTGGACCAGTGGTCACTTGCTAAACACAGATCTACTCTTAGAGGTTCATACAAACATGTCTAAGCTTATTCTTATATGCTTTTAGGTCCACAAATGAGTCTAGATTTCACTGCTAGCCCACAATCAAGTCTTCAAACACGAGTTTAAAATTGATCTGCTCTGATACCATATAAAAGTCCTTGGGCATGGAGAGTGTTGAGCCGCACAAGCACATGTGGGTATATAAATGGGGTTGGATCTTATTTTGCACAAAATCAATTTATTTGCACTAAGCTCTAATCTACACCATTTATATAATACACTAACTCTTATTATAATTTTGATGTAGGATTATATATTCCAACAAAATCGTACGTAGTTTGCTGCAAAAAATATATTGTCCGAGTTACTACAGATCGATCCAACTATATATGAGCGACGTGCAGTTGCAAGGAAGTAGGCCGGGGGGAAGAGAATCGAAATGTTGAATTAGCCTAAAAATTAACTTTAGACGAAGATTGAGAGGTCACATTGTTGCAAGCTTGCAAAAGTAAGTTGTTTACTAGCCGCAGTCTCTGTGAAAGCAGCACATGTATATGCATTTATGACCACTGTCGATGTCCTGATTCAAGGATCAATCAGAATATATAGCTCTACTCTACCTTCTCTTCAGTTCGATGCTTTAAAGGGGTTCAAGTTGTTGCATACTGGTGGATTAAACAGGCAGTTGGATGGTTCACTTAATTTTTGGGCCTAATGATCAAAAATATCATAATCTTTACAAGTTGTATCAATTATATCCTAACCTTTGAAAATTATCAATTCTATTCTAACATTTTCATTTTAGTATCAATTCTATCCTCAACTAATTTTGAGCACTTTTTCTTTGAAATCAACGTAATCTTCTGAATTTTCTTTTCATGGTCATCCATATTGATCAATTTACACATTAAGATTTTGTTGGCCTCGTGTTTGAATTAATGTAAGAGAACACAATAAAAATTTATAAATCAATGATACGTTAATACATTAGTTAATTTTTTTTAGTTATTCATAAAACACAAATAGTAAGTTGAAAATCATGTGTATATACATATGAAAATAACATATTAAACTTATTAAAAGGTACTCATAGTTGTTTAATTTAACAAAAGAATTATGTACTTGAATAGAATTATGTACTTAGATTATATGTATATGATTGAGTAGCATATATACACACACTACTATATGTGTATTATATACATTAATACACAAGAAAAAGATGTATGAGCGAAAAAAAAGAAAATTAAAAAGAAAAAAAGATGTGTGGGCCAAAAAAAGAGTCTAAATTAGTTGAGGATAAAATTGATACTAAATTCCAAATGTTAGGATATAATTGATAAATTCCAAAAGTTAGGATATAATCGATACAACTTATAAAGGTTATGATATTTTTTATCATTAGGCCATTTCTGATCTATCAAGAACTATTCACTTACCGGTAGGTTTTCTTAAGTGATTTCCCCTCTTCACTCACTTGCTTCCAGTGGACCACGTTAGAGCTTTGTGGTTCATATCCTTGACTTCATTTTGTAGAGGTGACAAGGGAAAAAAAACACTAATGTAGAAGCAACTATTTTGATTCTTGACTCACCATATCCGTCTTACATTCATGACGAGTTGTTGTTTGTGGCTGCTAATAATTGTAATAATAAGTAGTTAACTGATACATAGTCTAATGTGTTTTCTTTCCTGGAAAATGGCGGTGTTACCATTGCAGATAGCCAGGACACATCGCTAATTATTGTCCTCAGTTGGCGAAAGTGTCGCAGGACAACACTCAGTTACATGTGCAGGAGGGAGCACATACAGTTACATATTAGAATCCAGAGCCAACGCGAGACCCGGGGGCGGGTAAGATTTGTTTTTGCGTCTAGGCATGATTTTATGTTGTTGGGTCTGTATGTTAGAACTGACCCAAGTGGACTCTAGGTGAGTTTGGGTTAGAAGTGACTCTGTATGAGTCAGGAATGGGAATGGACTATAGGTCAGTCAAGGGTTAGAATTGACTCTGTGTGAGTCAGTCTTGAAACGACTTTGTATGAGTCAATTATTAAAAAGTACTCTATGTGACTAGTGGTGAGGAATTCTATGTGAACACATCCTTCAAATTATGATAGATATTTAGCTATGTGCGACGACTCTGTGTGAGTCAACTTTTAAATAGTGGGGCCAGCTAGGTGCGATGCTCCTGACTCTGTGTGAGTTTGTTCCTTTGAAAGGAAATCTAGTTGTGTGCAGTGATTCTGTGTGAGTCAATATTTCGAAGTGGTGGTTGAGGTTGTGTGCCGGGACTCTGTATGAGTCTAAACTCTGGGTGGGTCTGCATAGGTTCTGTGTGAGTCTGAGTAGAGATTATGCGTGAATCTGGTATCTACCTTATCACTCTAAGTGGGTCCGTAAATTCATGTAAGATATTGAGCTATGTGCGCGTATTCTATGTGAATCCGATATTTGCTTCAAAAAGATTATATGTGAGTGTAATTTACAAGACGACCATAAATTGGTTAAGTTAGTTGTAACGACCCAAATTAATTTAATTAGTTATTAGTGTTAATCACGGGGATTAACTTAATTAGGCGTTATGTGGACAGCTGGGTGACTCAGATGTGGGAACTCAGATTATACTCATGATATTTGTGTATGGTGTGATGCCTACTATTGCGATGTTGAGTGTATTATTTACCATTTATGTATATAAACATCGCATGTATGAATATTGATATCGTGCAAGGTAACGAGTCGGGTATATGTCCCGAAGTGTGTGTCGGGGACCAGGTACTGGGTACCAGATAGCCGGGGCACGGGGCAAGGGTCACCGGGTAATTAAGAGTTAGTGTGACCTTACCTTTGATTTTATGAAATTATTTGGTGGCCTAGCCTAAGGTTTGTAAACTAAATCAAATCCATTAATTAAATTCCTAAGGTTGTAGCTAGGAAAATTTGTGTACATAGGATGATCCTCGAGATAAGCAACAAAGAGTTACAAGAAGAGTTGTGTCAAGATAAAGTGTATGGGTAATAAGTGACACTAGCTGTTTAGGAAGCCATTAGATCTTTTTTGGGATGCGCACACACATCAGATTAGAAACCAACTATATATATACTAGTTGATCAGTGGTGACATGCAAAGTTCATTCTTCTCAAACCCAAATTTAGTTATGTGAGTGAAGCTAGAGTCTGGGTGAGAGAATTCAAGCATTGAAAGGTGAATCAGAGCTTTCAAACAACGAATCCAAGGTAATCCACTCAATCCAAATCTTGAAATTTGAAGAAAATGTGAATTTTGGGATTTTGAATGATTAAAACGGATTTCTTGGTGAATTATCACTGTTTTCGTGGCTTTTAATGCTCTTGGGGTTTACTTCATTGAGTTATACCGAATTGAATCGATTTGGTGGAAAAATTGGAGTGGTTTTGGTGGATTTCGTGTTTAAGGACATGTATGATTAGATATCATGTTTGGGTTTAACACATGCTTAATCTGTGTTTAATTAATGAATTTGGTACGATTGGAGTGTGTGGGTGCCTATGATCATGTTTTAGAATGTTAAGGAACCCAGAAAAACCCATAATGCACTTCTTGGAATTAAGTGAGAACGCACCAAATACAATGAGTTGATGAACACTAGCGGCATGAGGCGAGGCTGGAGAAGACGACGCTATGTCAACGATAACGCCATTAAAATCCCAACAACAACTCAACAACCCTACCACCATTAAAATCTCTTCTTCCTATCAACCATCACCAACAAAATCCCAACAACAACAACAACGCAACATCACAACTCCATCAATTCAAACAACAAAATCAATAATAAAAATAACTCACCTTCAATTTGTCGTGTCTCTAGAATCTCTCAGTTCCCTCATTCTCGCTCAATCTTTTGATTTCTCTTTTTCTCCACTATTTCTCTGGATCGAAATAGCAATGTGGTGGCTGTGGTGTGTTGATATTTTGGGTATTTTGGTCAAATGACCTAAATACCCCCACCCTTATCCATACCCTTTACAAATTTACTGCCCTTTTGGTCTTTTCACAATCCCATCCACCAACTTTAATAACTCAATTGGGTGACTTCAGTTGACTTGCTTCTCACTCTAGTCTATCCACCTCATCCTTTGTGCAATCCAGACTCGACCAGCGCCACACTTCGCGTGTCTTGCACACTTGGTCGAATTGTGTACTAATTATTTCGATAAATTTAAAGTTTGTATTTTATTAGTGTTTTTAATTAAGTTTGTCCCCCCAGACTACCAACTTCCATACATGAACGCCCTCACACATTGGGAACTTTGAAATTTTACAAATTAAATATATTATAATACAAACACCATACAAAACTAACATACATCGACGTCGACGTTCGAGAATTGATGACTGTACCACAACATGGGCCCACGTACCACCTGTTTTGACACGTGACACAGGTTAAATTTTTAGGGTCGTTACATCACAAGAGGTTTGGGATCAAGGGGAAACTCACGTCGAGATTCATTGATCAGTTCAGAGAGTTGAAGTGGGTAGGCAAGGTCGCATACGAACTAGAGTTGCCACCTCCGATGTCAAGGATTCATCTTATCTTTCGCATATCGATGTTGCGACTGGATAGGTCCAGGAAAGGCAGATGACTGACAGTAGATTTGAGTCAGATAGACCTAATGTGACGGCCCCAATTTCCTCGTGCAATTGGGTACACCCGGCCTAGACCCGTGCAGGCCCCAAGTCATCACTTGGTAACCAGACGAGCCTAGTCAGCCTTCAATTTAATCAATTTAGTACTTTATGAAAGAGTTATTGCAATAACACACAGCGGAAGACTAAACAATAAATAACAAGGGAAAATAACTCAATCAAAAGGAAATTAGGAATTCTATAATTGTGGAAAACCCTGGTATTCATGTACAATTCGATAAATCAACATATATGATACTAATCTCAACAATAATACCAAGTTCTATAAACCAAAAACATACATATATAAAGCAATATACAAATGAGCAAAAACATATAACCTACACTAGGGTTCCTCAAGTCCAGCCGCTAATCCTCACAAAAAGTCACCTAAGCAAGGCTCTTTGCCTCTAATGCACTCCGCTCTATCTGCACCCACCGTCACAAACTAAACGGTGAGCAACTGAGAGAAATCGAAAGTAATGCCAGAAGAATATAACAGTAATTCATGAATTATCAATCAAGACAGTCTAAATATCATGCAGGAATTGAAAGACAGGAAGTTAAATAAATAAGGTGCATGATAGGCAGACTGGAAACAATAACAATCGAAACATGCGTGTTCTACGAGTCAAGAGAGGCCATAAGTGGTCTAAAATCCACAACAATACCACAACAATCCAGACATGGTATCACACAATCACTAGGGGTGGTCAAACATTCGTGCGCACGAGTGCCGCGCATTTATCCCTTCCAAGTAGGCGCATGTACCTTCGAGACACACACTTATGCCAAGAACACACATACAAGGAATATGGAATGGAAAGCCAATAAGTAGATAATAACAAACACAACGGAATGAAAATGAATCACATGGTATTTTCTTAACTAGCTTACTAACATACAAATGCTTTTTAAGGCAAGTGTACTTACCTGAACTAATCGTAACCCGTGTAACAACACTCTCGCATTCTTAGTAAGTATCCCCGAGTTTCCCGCTACCTGACAAGGTTGGAAACTCCAATTAATGGGTCGAATCATTAACTAAACCCTAGTTGGTACCCTAGTATTTTCTCAGTGTTTTAATGACTCGAACACTTCGTTAACTCAATCGGTAAATCAAACCAAAAATACAACGAAACACAATGACTCTTTTGGGTATTATAACCACACTTATGTAAGCCTAATTATAGGTCTTAGGCTCGGCTCAGTCGTATGTGAAATCACACCATAGTCTCGAGGACTGGCGGTGTGTCCACGACGTCACTACCGTTCAACCAACTTGAAACACAACTTCGATGTTGTCCAACAATTACGACTTAATACTAACAAGTATGAGTTCTCGTTATCATGGAAATCAAATTCACCAAACAAAAATCGAGACTTCAAAACGGATCGGGCATGAACATGAAACAATAACAAGACCGAGACTCCACTTAACCATGTTCATGATGACTCGCTGGTGTTGTCCGACATCGGGAGGGAACCATCACGGCATAGGGAAGCCGGGGATACCCTCGCCAAATCATAAAACCACCATTCACGACCATAACCAAAAACAAAACCTTACGACAAAATCAACATGAAATCATATCCAAACAACTCATCACCATGGGTCCGGACACTTCAGAGGTTGCGAGACACCAACACAAGGTTAGCATGGTCCCCGACAACCCCCCACGAGCGGTGGTCCAGCCAACAGTGCCGCTATATGCGGCTGTTTCTGGCGAGAAGCACAAAATAGCGAGCATTTGAAAATTTAATAAAACAGCGAACATACACCATATCTAGCCCTTTTGCCGCGAGGGGAGGGGTGGTTCGGGACTGTTGAGACTCCGATGAACCACCTGAAGTCGTCCCCAATCAATCCCAAACACGGCAGCTCCCCCACAACTGGACTGAACTTACAAAACGCACACACACATCACAATATTAACAACATGGATATACATTACTGTTTTTTTGCAAATCATTGAATCCCTGGGAACGTGGGGACTCTGGTGGTTAATCAAGGAACCATCCCCGACCTTCGACACTCACCGGAGCAGCGACAACCACCTCCGACAGCGAGGACAATCACACACAGGAAGGCAGACTTGATGATGAAGGAAAAACGCACAAAACACACACACTCGACCAGATCCGGCTTCCACTGCTCTCCATCGTGATTGGGAGGGTTCCTCAGACTATGGGTCGTCTCCGACCAGTCCCTCGACCATAGCCAGTCATCACAAGTGGCGGCGAGCTAGAGCAAGATGAAGGGAATGAACACAAGGAGAGAAGAAAAGAAACCGTAAAGAGAGAGAGAGAGAGAGAGAGAAAGAGTGAGTGAACCTATGAAGACCAGTGAGAGCTTCGGCGGAGGTCATTTTTCGATCAGCAAAAAGAGCCGAGAAGGGAAGTCGAGATGATGGCCGAGAGAGAGAAGACCGTGAGAATGAGGGAGAGATCGAGAGAATGAGAGAGAGGCCGAGAGAGAGAGAGAGAGAGCCGAGTGGATGAGAGGGAGAGATCACTGACCTCCGGTGAGGGTTCCGGCGAGAGCGTGACTGGCCTGACGAGGGAGAGGGGCGGTGGTGGTGGGAGAGAATGTGAGTGTAGCGGATTTGGGTCGTTACAGTGAGGTACGGGTGTGTGTGTGGAGGAGATGAGTGAATAGTGGATTAGGTATTTGTTGTTTATATATATGTGTAAACCATGTGAAATTACCCTTTTACCCTTACTTTTATTACTTGCACATTTTGAAACACTTACCCTTATGTGTCTTTTACCTCATCATCTTAACTCAACACAAATACACATCCCCATGCTCATCCAATGGTTCTCCTCACCACATTGTGTCATTTTAACAATTTTTATCCTATAGCCCATATGTTACGTAGTTAACCAACCCCCACATGAATTTTTGCATTTCCTCGGTCAGTATTTCTCCGTAAATTGTCTCGCCGCGCCCATTTTCTCACCACATCTCAACACTAATTAATTACATTTATTAGCAAATTCATTTATTTGTATGTTTTACTCCCCCGTTTACATAGGCGTAGCCTCACTCAATTTAAAATTGCCCGAACGGCGCGAGACTCGTAAAATACTAAAATACTATTACACACAATCAAATAATCATAAAATCACTTCGGTGTCGACTCCCGAAGTTTGAAATACTGACCAGTATTCACGTAGCTGGGTCACAATTTTGACAAGTGCGACACAAGTCAGATTAAAAATTTTGGGGTTGTTACACCTAAGGGAGGATGTCACATACGACGAGCAACCTATCCAGATTTTAGACCGCAAGGTCAAGACCCTGAGGAACAAGGAGATCACATCAGTCCTCGTTAAGTGGCAGCACCACGGAGACGAGGAGCTGACGTGAGAATTGGAGTCATATATGCGTGAGTGTTCCCCCTACCTCTTCTGAGTTCGATAAGTATTTCCTTTAGTTTCGTTTAATTTCGAGGGCGAAATTCCAGTTAGTTGAGAAAACTGTAACGACCCTAAAAATTTAACTCGTGCCACGTATCAAAATAGGTGGTACGTGCGCCCATGTCGTGGTACAATCATCAATTCTCGGACGTCGATGCTGAGGTATGTTAGTTTTGTATGGTGTTTATATTATAATATATTTAATTTGTAAAATTTTAAAGTTCCAAATCTGTGAGGGCGTTTATGTATGAACGTTGGTAGTATGGGGGACAAACTTAATTAAAAACACTGATAAAATACAAACTTTAAATTTATCAAAATAATTGGTACACAATTCGACCAAGTGCGCAAGACACATGAAGTGCGGCACGGGTCGAGTCCGGATTGCACAAAAGGATGAGGTGGATAGGCTAGAGTGAGAAGCAAGTCAACTGAAGTCACCCAATTGAGTTATCAAAGTTGGTGGATGAGACTGCGAAAAGACTAAAAGGGCAGTAAATTTGCAAAGGGTATGGATAAGGGTGGGGGTATTTTGGTCATTTGACTAAAATACCCAAAATATCAACACACCACCGCCACCACATTGCTCCATTTCGATGCAGAGAAATAGTGGAGAAAGATAAATCGAAAGATTGAGCGAGAAGGAACTGAGAGATTCAGGAGACGCGACAAATTGAAGGTGAGTTATTTTTGTTATTGATTTCATTGTTCACATTGATGGAGTTGTCGATGTTTCGTTGTTATTCTTGTTGGGGTTTTGTTGGTGATGGTTGATAGGGAAGAAGAGATTTTAATAGTGGTAGGGTTGTTGAGTAGTTGTTAATGTTGTCAGTGGAAGAAGGAAAAGAAAGAAAAAAAAATATACAGCAAGTCGTCTTGTTCGCTGGAATTTCCAGCGAACAAGACGACTTAAGGGGGAAGAAACGGGCCGGGTTAAGGTGACCCAACCCAGTTGGGTCAGACCGGGCCTGACCCGGTTGAACTGGGTCCTAGTTTGACTCGGTCAAGACGGTCCAGACTCGACCCAGTCAGGTCGGACCTGACCCGACCCGGGACCTACCCATCCATTATTATATTAATAAATAATTATTTATTTCAATTAGATATATTAAAAAGAATTTTAATTGAAATAAAATTCCAGAAAAAAGGAAAAATTATGGAAAAATTCTGAAAAATTATAGAAAATTATATTTTCATCAAATAAAGAGAAATTTGTGAATTTCTACAAAAAGTGAAGTATTTGGGGTTCTTATAAGATGTTATGTTGGGGTTTTTGCTTTGAAAAACATAAAATTGGCAAAAATAGCCAAAAATTTGGAAAACCATAGAAAAATTAAAAAAATTGATATAAATTGTATTATCAGGGTTGTTGTACACACAGGGACGGTAAGGGCGTGCTGGAGTCCATGTGAGCGTGAATTAGCTTGGATCGAGGTAAGTAAACTAGTGAGGAACACTACAGTTATTTCTTGAGCGTTGAATTATTTATTGATATTGTTTCAATACCCTCTTGTTATTCCAGTCATATGAGTTGTCCTAAGGCAAGCGTGTCAAGCGTGATCCTTGCAGAATTTTGGGCTCGGGGTGTATTATACCGGGGTTTACAGCTGGGGATGCGTGATTGGTTGTAATGACATGTACGAGGTGAGAATTATCCACCAGATTGTTGGGGACTTTGCATTCGCGTAGGAGTCTTAGAGGAGATTCTATCCTCGACTCCTAGCCTTTAAGGAGATTTTGTCCTCGGCTTAACGACTTTGATTGGTTAGGACCACTTGTGTCTTTCCTTTGTATTCTGGGACACTCAACTTCGATTGCTCTTGTATTTATTCACTGTCTTTATATATTCATGCGCTCTTTGTCCTTTTCTTTCTATCTGCATGAATTGACTGTTCATTTATTTAATTCGAAATGTTGTATTTATTGTTGTTCCTGTTTGGCGTTACTTACCTGGGCTCGTCATTCTTGTGTTTGACCTAGTGCAGATCCGCAGTCCAGCAAAGGAAAGGCCGTGCAGTTAGGCGATATACTTTGAGCGGTCCTCTTCTGCTGACATAGGTAACTTTTTTTGTTGTATTAGTTACTTATATTTTTTTTACATGAGGTTATGGGTTTAGAGATTTTCGGATATTATGACTTAGGTGATACTTGTTAATCCAAACAATCTATAATAAACATAAATCTGAACATGGCACTGTTATCACAAGCAACTAAACATGCTGATTAAACAATAAAGAAGATTAATAAACAAAGTGTACCAGAGGCTTGCAGTGCAATGACCTAAGACAGAAAATTTCCTCCAATTCGGTGCTGAATTCAACTAGGAGTTCTGTCTCTAAGATACAACTGGTTTGCTCTTTGATCAAAGCACCAATCAAAGAACCTTCAAACTGCAAAATCGTCTCTCTCTTTTGTAAACACGAATTGTTTGAAATTTGATTTCGAAAAAACAACAACTAACATTCTCTATCAAAGGACTCTCCTAATATAGATAAACATCTAACTGTCCAATTAGCGGACAGTTTTTCCCATAACTATCTAATTAGTGTGCCACTAATTTGATAGTTATTTAACTCCTAATTCGAACTTAGCAACTGTTGGTGCTCTTTTGTTTAAATTTCAAAAACAAAAATAAAAATAAAAACCTAAAAATAAAAAAAAAACTATGTTTATGAATGGCTAAGTCTTGAACAAACCAAAGCCCCAAGGCCCAAGGCCATTGTCAAAGATTATTTAATTAGGGTGATTTCCTAGTGAACCCCATGGTCCACTCATTCTAACTCACTTCTCACTTAAACAATAGTGAAGTAAGTTGGAACATATATTAAGTGAGAAAACCAAACATTTCTCTCCTATGTGGGACTAAAGGTTTTGTTCTTTTCCAATACAAAACTTGAACTTCAATGTTCAACAATACTCTCCTTGCTTTACATAGTATATATGATATACGGGGTTCCTACACCCTAGGTTTTTGTCCTAACTTAGAGCTTTCGAAATTAATTGATTAGTTGAGATTTATTGCTTCCACTTTATACTTTGATAGCTCGCTAATTAATTGACTTCACTTTTAAATGATTAATAAACAATTAAATGGTAAGGATAGGCTCACTGGCCCCGCACGACATCGTCGGGATTGGCTCGGGGGCTCGCGTGGGTTCAGGCCGAGCGGTGCCTGATTTTAGGATCGTGGAATTTGGGGCCGTCATATCTCTCTTACCAAAAACAGTGAGTTCCTGGATCAGCGAATAACTACCGATATTATATAATACACCACATAAAACATACTTATACCAATAAGTTTTCATCTTCATTACCTAACTCATCTTCCCTCCCCAACTAAGATTCTAAGTCAGGATCATAGGGTTCTACTCTAAGTTCAACCATACCTAATTTCCATTGGTTTAAATGGTTTGTATTTTAAAACTTAAACCTGGTACGCTCTGATACCAAATGTGACGGCCCCAATTTCTGAAGCAATTGGGAACGCCTGAACTAGACCCGCATAGGCTCCAGAGTCGGTACTCGACGAGTCTATGCATGCCTAATCAATCTCAATTCATTCATTTACGGTTCAAAACATGAGTTATTAAATTATAAAGTTTATCAGATCAATACGCAGCGGAATTCAACTATAATCAATCAATAACTCAAGGGAATTCAGGAATTTTACTAATAATGTGGAACCCCGAATACAAGATAAACATGTAAAGCCTGGTGACCACATTATGATAGGGGCATATACATGATATCCAAGTTTCACAACCCAATTTTATCCATACTGTTGCAAAACAACATATGTAAATAAAAACAATTACGTACTATACAACAAGGAAAGAAATCATCCCCGAAGAGTGCTCAAAGGAAGTTACCTATCATCGGTCCCTTTCCCTTGCCATTACCTGTCCTATCTGTACCCACCATCACAAATCAGACGGTGAGCAACGAGAAAGAAATTAAAAATAATGCGAGAAGAATATAATAGTAATTCACGAATAAAACAAGGAAGTCAAAAATCATGCGGTAATTGAAAGACAGGAAATATAATAAGGTGCATGATAATCAGACTAACAGATAGCAATCGAAATTTTGATGTGTTCCAAGAATCGAAAGAGGCCATAAGTGGTCTAAATCCACAACAATATTCACAACAGCGATGTCAAAACATCGATAACCATAACAATAGCTACAACAATATAGTACTTGGTATCACACAATCACTAAGGGTGGTCACACACTTCTGCATAAGTGCCCGTATTTTATCCCTCTAGTGTAGGCCGTAAGTACTTTCGAGATACACTTATGCCAAGAACACACAACCAAGGAATAGAATGAAATGTCAAGCATGAGATTAATTCAACAATTACAACAACATCAGAATATGGAATCACATGGTATTTTCTTACTAGCTTACTAACTTACATAAGCTTGTGGGCTAGTGTACTAACCTAACTAATCGCAACATGGTACAACTCGCGTGACTCTAACGTGTTCCCGACTACTTGACAAAGATTGGAACTCCAAATAATGGGTTTAGGATAAGTAATTAGTCCTAAGTTGATCCCTAAAGTTTTCTTAAAGTTTTGGTGAAAATTCAATAAAAATGAACTCTGGACTTAGTTAAAATTGACAAAAAAACCCGCAAAACAACCTGGTTTTAAAATTGCTCCAAAATAGGCCTAAATAGTGAAGGAAAAGGCCCACTGGTTGAGTGTGGGTCACGTCGTGGGTCCATAGGCCTATGGCGTGATCACCATGTCATAAAAGTACCATGCAAAATCGAAATCACGTATATATCATCTGTTACCACCCCAATAAGCTGGATATGAGCATGCTGGGCTGGGCAGCATGATAACTCAGCAGATGACCGAGTCTCGGTGGACTCGGGAGGTTTCGGTGAACTCCAAAGTCGGATTGGGGTTTAGTACATGGCTCGGGCCTAAGTGGGCTTGGCTTGACTTGGCACGGGCAAGGCTGGGCAAGGCCAGGCCAGGCCAAGGCAAGGTTGGCCAAGGTCAAAGCAAGGCCAGGCCAGGCAAAGGCAAGGTTGGCCAAGGCAAGGCAAAGCACGGGCAAGACTGGGCAAGGCCAAGGCACGGGCAAGGCCAAGGCAAGGTTGGCCAAGGCAAGACAAGGCACGGGCAAGGCTGGGCAAGGCCAAGGAAAGGTTGGCCAAGGCAAGGCACGGGCAAGGCTAGGCAAGGCGAAACTAGACCAAGGTAAGGCCAGGCCGAGGCCAGGCCAAGGCAAGGCACAGGCAAGGCTGGGCAAGGCGAAGCTAGGCCAAGGCAAGGCCTTGGCACAACAGTTGACTTTCCTTGACTCGGGCATTGACCCTGGTCAAAGTATGCTTGGTCTCATTTTGGGATGTTTCCTATTGGAGCTGAGGAAACGGCTTAACATCTACTATAAGGGGAGGTGGGCTCTCTCCTAGGGGTGGCATGGGCAATAGTGACAAGGAAGGCCCTCGTGCACGCCTTTGGCACCATGCCAAGCGAAGACCCACGGACCATGGTCCGGCTACCCCGAGCCGGTGGGACTCGACCCCGAGCCCCGGCTTAGCACCCAACGTGCCTGGACACGGCCAGGCACACGAGACGCAGTCCCTGTCCCGTAGAGAAGCATGAACCATGTCCCTTGAAATGTGGAAGACCAAGTCGAGGTAGTTGGGGAACTACCTTGGTCATGGCTGGGCCATGACCAAGCCACGTCCAAGCTTGTCCCGAATACATGGAGCATGTGCAAACTGACCTAGTAATGGAGTCGGTTACGGAACCAGGTGGCAGCAAGGGAACAAGATAGTTTGGCAACTGCCTTGACCACTAAGAGAGTGGAGATTTACCAGGTCTATGGATCGATGTATGCTGGACATGTGTCCCAGTTGGTTATGTAACTACCTAATGGCTAGTCTATAAAGCCAAGGGCTCTGAGCTTGAGGAAGCACGAGTTCCACAGGTTGTAATTCCAATTGAGAGCTAGTAAACGTTTCCTTGTTGCCTATTGCTTGTGTCCCTTTAATTCGAGTATTGGCGTGCTGAACTAAGGTGGCCCTTAGGCACCGCAGGTTCAATTGAGAGAAAAATTTCCTAGTGAAAAACCCCTCTTTCATTGGCCCTATGACAATTGGTATCAGAGCTTCGTTTGGAGACAATGGCGACCCGAGCAGCAAGCGATCTAGGTGAGAGGGTGTCTCACCTAGAGCATGTGATAGCAACGATGGCCACTCCGGCGGAATTGGCGGAGTCTTCAACTACGTCCCGACGTATTGAAGCCTTGGAAATGTTGGTGGCTTCCTTGGTGACTAGGGGAGAGTCGCAAGAGGCCATGATTTCTATGTGGGAATCAAGGTTTGAGGAGCTTGTAGCGGATGTGCGGTCGGTGGGAGAACTTACCACCGAAACAAATTTCGACAATGGCGTGGAGGTGAGCTTACTCAAGCGAGCGTGGGCGGAACCTCTGAAGGTGCTTTGTTGCGGCAAAGCCCCTAACAAAGGTGCCGGAACCAAAGAAATTCTCTGGCAAGCGGAGTGCAAAGGAGCTTGAGAATTTCATTTGGGACATGGAGCAGTACTTTGCTACTGTTGGCACGGAGGAGAATCAGAAGGTCATCTTGACCCCGATGTACCTTGAGGGTGATGCGAAACTTTGGTGGAGAACCAGGGTAGATGATGATGCGACTGCGGGGAGGCCCAAAATTATAGATTGGGAGGTGCTCAAGAGGGAATTGAAGGATCAATTCCTTCCTACCAATGCAGTTTGGCAAGCGCGGGAGGCCTTGCGCAAGCTCAAACAGACGGGATCGGTGCATGACTATGTGAAGGAGTTTTCCTCCCTCTTGCTGGACATCAAAAACATGTCGGAGGAGGACAAACTCTTCAATTTCACCACGGGATTGCGGTCTTGGGCTCAAGCCGAGCTAAGGAGGCAAGGAGTGAAGGACTTGCCTGGTGCAATTGCGGCTGCCGATAGTCTTGTGGACTTCAAGACTAGTTCATCCCCGAGCGAAGGGAAGAACAAGGAGAAGAAGCCGTTCAAGAACCACCAGAAGAAGGGCGAGAAGAAGCCCTTTCCTCCTAAGCCGGCGAGCTCAAAACCAACGCCGAAAGCAAACCCGAAGCCCTCATCAAGTTATGCAGGTAAGGGCTGTTTTATTTGTAATGGCCCTCACAGGGCACGAGACTGCCCAAAGAAGGAGAAACTATCGGCCTTGATCGCGGAGGATGATGGCCAGCCCCGAATGAACCCATTGCAGCTGCTGAATGCAATTCAGCAAGCCAAGACGAGCCCTTCGGAGGGGCTAATGTACGTGGATGCTGAGGTGAACCATAGACGAGTCTTGGCGATAGTGGATTCGGGAGCTACTCACTCATTCGTGGCAGACCATATGGTGGGAAAATTGGGACTAGATCTCGTTGAGAACTCCAGTCGAATGAAGGTAGTGAATTCGGAGGCGAAACGAATTCAAGGTATGTCCACTGATGTGAATTTGAAGGTTGGATCTTGGGAGGGAAAGATCAACCTAATGACTGTTCCCTTGGATGATTTCGATGTCATCCTAGGGAATGACTTTTTGCACTTGGGGAGCATTGCATTGATGCCGTTCTTGAAAGGACTGTTCGTGATGAACAAGTCCCACCCTTGTTTTGTCCCTGCGACTAACACAATTGCAGGAAAGGAGAAGATGAAGCTATCCCATCTTTCAGCTATTCAGGTGAAAGATTGACTGAGGAAGAGAGAACCCACATTCCTAGCAGCCTTGGTGGAGACCAAGGCAAGAACGACATCAAAAATCCCTGATGTAGTCGCTGAGGTGCTGGAGGACTTCGGAGACTTGATTCCGGCAGAATTGCCAAAGCAATTACCCCCAAAGAGGAAAATTGACCATGAGATTGAGCTGATCCCTGGCTCAAAACCCCCAGCACAAGCCCCGTATAGAATGGCTCCAAAGGAGTTGGAGGAGCTAAGGAAGCAGTTGCAAGAGTTGTTGGATGCTGGATTCATTCAGCCATCCAAGGCCCCTTACGGAGCACCAGTCCTATTCCAACGCAAGCACGATGGTTCTCTTCGAATGTGCGTGGACTACAGGGCGCTAAACAAGTTGACGGTGAAGAACAAGTACCCTATTCCACTTGTGGCAGACTTGTTCGATCGATTATCTGGTGCGGCCTACTTTACAAAGCTGGACTTGAGGTCGGGGTACTATCAAGTTCGGATTGCAGCTGGTGACATTCCAAAGATGGCTATGGTGACTAGGTATGGTTCGTTTGAGTACTTAGTCATGCCATTTGGCTTGACAAATGCTCCTACAACATTCTGTAATTTAATGAACGATGTACTGAGAGATTTCATTGATAGATTTGTCGTTGTTTATCTTGACGACATAGTGATTTACAGTCAGAACCTCTATGATCATGTGGATCACTTACGGATGGTTCTGACTACCTTGAGGGCTAACCATTTGTATGTAAAGAGGGAGAAATGTGAGTTTGTTGCGGAAACAATTTCTTTCCTTGGTCATGTTGTAGGCCAGGGAAAATTGCAAATGGATCTAGAGAAGGTGCGGGCTATCATGGAATGGCCAAACCCCACGAGGGTCTCAGAGTTGCGATCGTTCTTGGGGTTGGCAAATTACTATCGGCGGTTCATGGAGGGCTACTTACGGAAGGTGGCGCCACTGACAGACTTGTTAAAGAAAGGTCGAGCTTGGGCATGGACGGATCGATGCAACCAAGCTATGGTGGAGTTGAGGCAGGTCATTGCCTCTGAACCAGTGCTTAGTGCTGGGACTACCAAACTTCGAACTACCATTCGATGTGCATACATACGCTTCAGATAGGGCATTGGGGGCAGTGCTTGTCCAGGAGGGACACCCCATTGCCTTCGAAAGCAGGAAATTGAAGGATGCGTAGCAGAGGTACCCGGCTCACGAGAAGGAAATGCTAGCTGTGATTCATGCTCTCCATCTTTAGAGGCATTACTTGTTGGGAACCAGTTTTGTGGTGCGGACAGACAATGCGGCGATCACCTACTTCATGAGCCAGAAAAAGCTCAACTAGAAGCAGGCGAGATGGTTGGGTTTCCTTGCGAGTTCGATTTACAATTCGAACACAAGCCCGTAGGCTCAATTCGATTCGGATGTACTCGGTCGCAAGGTGGTGGTGCCGAGATGGTGACAAAGATAGTGAAGTTGGAAGGTGAATTCTCCGCTCGAATCAAGGAGGAGACCGGCAAGGATCCCACTTGTAAGAAGTTGCTAAAGCTAGTAGCGGAGGGAGTCACTCGGAGGTTCTGGTGTGCTGATGGGGTCCTCTATGCCAAAGGAGGACGCCCTTATGTCCCTAGTACAGGTGGATTAAGGCGGCTACTCTTGAAGGAAACACATGATGCTCGGTGGGCTGGGCATCCGGGCATGGAGCGCGCCTATGCCCTCTTGTCACGTTCCTACTTTTGGCCGAAGATGGAGGAGGACGTGGATCGGTATGTGTGGACTTGTCTTGTGTGCCAAAAAGACAAGACGGAGAGGAGGAAAGCACCAGGGTTGCTGGAGCCTCTACCTATACCAGAGAGACCCTTTCAGAGCATCTCCATGGATTTCATCACTGGTCTTCCTGATGTGCAGGGAATGACCAGCGTATTGGTGGTGGTCGATCGATTCTCGAAGTATGCTACATTCATAGCTGCTTCGAAGAATTGTGATGCGAGACATGACGGCGGAATTGTTCCTAAAGCATGTGGCGAAGTATTGGGGCATCCCCGAAGACATTATCAGTGATCGAGATGCTCGGTTCACTGGACGATTTTAGGTTGCCCTATTCAATCTGATGGGATCAGAATTGAAGTTTTCCACAGCAAACCATCCTCAAACAGATGGGCAGACGGAGAGAATCAATGCTTTGCTTGAGGATTATCTCAGGCATTATGTGAATGCCAGTCAGACGAATTGGGTGGATTTACTTGATACAGCCCAATTTTGTTACAACCTACACAAAAGCTCAGTCACGGAGCTGAGTCCATTCGAGGTGGCAATAGGACAACATCCGGCTACTCCACATGAAGTAGTCAAGTCAAAGTCGATGGGATCGAGCCCTACGGCATATCGGTTTGCAAGGAACAAGCAGGAGCTGAGGGAGGCAGCTCATGACAATTTGGTCAAAGCTGTCAGGAGGATGAAGAAGTATGCTGACCAGCACAGCCGACCCTTGGAGTTCCAGGAAGGAGATCTTGTCTTGTTGAAGCTTACTCATCAGATATTGAAGAAATTCAACAAGAAGGAGTGTTAGAGTTGTAATCTAAATTACATTAGTGTTTGAGTTTAATTAGGATTATGAGTTATTAGTGTTTGAGTTTGATTAGGATTTCGAGTTAGAGTATGAGTCTATTTAGGGTCTCCTAGTTAGATTAGGAGTATGTTTATGTGAGTCTATAAATTAGAGTTGACCCCCGCATTGTAATTAACGAGTTTATTTGAGAGGTTAATAAAGTGTGTCATTGCGGTGTCTCTAAACCCAAATAGTGAGATCTTGTGATCTGTGTCTTGGTTGTGTGAGAGTTCTTTGAAGATTCAAGAACGCAGATTGGGCTTCGATCTATTCGAGAGATCGAAGCGTGTGACCTTCTTGTTTTGGAAACAAGAAATTTGAGTTGCGTGTTCAAAGAGAGGAACGACGCAGAAGTGCATAGGTCGATTTCGTTGAAGAAAATCAAATTGCAAAAGCCGGTTTGTTGAAGCAGAATAGGCAGAGTTACTTAAGTGGTAAATTATGGCTACAATGGGTAATGGTCAAGTTCAACCGACACTACCGGTGTTCGATGGAAAGAAGTTTGATAGATGGAGCACTCGAGATGAGAGTCTTGTTCGCCAAGACTTACTCACATGATCGTTGAAGATGGGTTCGAAGACCCTGGGGCCACCGCTACCCCGACACAAAAGGAGCTTCGCAAGAAAGATCAGAAGGCACTTTATTTTATTTTGCAAACGCTTGATGATGTGTCGTTTGAGAAAGTGCAACTGGCGAAGACATCAAAGGAAGCGTGGGACACTTTAGAGACGTCCTACAAGGGTGCACAAAGAGCCAAGAAAGTTCGGTTGCAAACTTTGAGGCGGCAATTCGAGTTGATCGAGATGGATGACTCAGAAGATATAGAGAAGTACACTAATCGTGTTCAGACAATCGTCAATCAGTTAAAGATGAATGGCGGAGAAGTCGCCGATCTCGATGTGAACGAGAAGATTTTGCGCACCTTGACCACAAAGTTTGACCACGTAGTCGTTGCTATTATGGAGTCTCTGGGACCGAATATGAGACCAAGTCGGTTGAAGAAATCATTGGTTCGTTACGAGCACATGAGCAACGAATTAATGAAAAAAGTGAAAAAGTCAAGCATACTTGAGCGAGGCATTGAAGACTACAATTGTCCCGAAGCTAAAGAAGGATTATGGATTCAACGGCCGTGATTAAGACAACAACAATGGCGAGGTTCGAATAATAATAAGCGGTGGGTGGGAGAGAAATAAAGGTCGTGGACGAGACAAAGGTCGCGATCAACAGAAAATCGATTCGGTGTTACAACTGTCGCAAGTTTGGGCATATCGCCGAGACGTAACACTAAAAAACATGCAAAATCTGTTTGCACATGTGTCTTTTGCCCAAGGCAATGATTGTAACCAGAGACAATCTTGTTTATGGTTTCGTCAAAGCCAAGAATGTTCACAAAACTACACGTGGTATCTTGATAGTGGATGCTCCAACCACATGTGCGGTAATAGAGACTTGTTTGACGATTTAGATGAGTCAATGACGACGGAGGTCAAGTTTGCTGATGATAGGAAACTTCCAGTCAAAGGAAAAGGAAGAGTTCTAATTCAGTTGAAGAACGGTGATCATCAGTACATCTCTGATGTTCTTTATGTGCCTACAATGAAAAACAATCTATTGAGTCCAGGCGACTTGTAGAGAAAGGGTACACAATGAATTTGAAAGATGGCTATTTATCCATGTTCGACTCTAGAGGTATTGCCATTCTTAAATCTCCTTTGAAAAATAGGTTATTTCAGATTGAGATTAAGACTGGATCTTATCCGTGTTTTAAATCCATTGTTTCTGATGAGTCATGGTTATGGCATCTGAGATATGGTCATCTGAACTTCAAAAGTTTGACGTTGCTCACTCAAAAGAGATTAGTGAAAGGATTGCCCGCTATTCGACATCCCGAGCGATTTTGTGAGGGTGTATTTTAGGGAAGCAACACGGACAGTCATTCGCTTCCGAGACTCCGTGGCGTGCCAAATCTCTATTACACTTGGTTCACTCGGATCTTTGTGGTCCTATGCGAGACGAACTTCACTAGGAGGGAGTAAATATTTTTTGACTTTTATTGATGACTACAAGGGAAGATTTGGGTGTATTCTCTTAAGAACAAGTCGACGTGTTTACTTGTTTTCGAAATTCAAGGCGTATGTGGAGAAACAAAGTGGACGCTACATCAAGATTTTGAGAACAGATGAGATGGCGGTGGTGAATACAAGTCCTCCATATTTTCGATTTTTGTGATCATCATGGGATCAAGCATGAGATCACTCCACCACATACACCACAACATAATGGTGTTGCGAAAGAAAGAATAGGACTATTATGGACATGGCTCGTAGCATGTTGAAAGCGAAAGGTTTACCTAATTCTTTACGGGCAATTTGAAGCATTGTATGTTCGGTTTATTTATCGAATAGGTCTCCCACAACAAAGAGTGTCACATCTTACTCCGAAGAGGCTTGGAGTGGTTACAAGCTAGGTGTCGACATTTAAAAGTGTTTGGATCCACTTTGCGTATGTTCATGTTCCCGATGCTAATAGGAAGAAATTGGATGACAAAGGCGTGAAGGTCATTTTTCTTGGCTATGTTCCGGGCGGATTGGAGCATGCAAATTTTATAACCCGATTACCAACTCGTAATTGTCGGCGAGAGATGTATTGTTTGATGAAGCGAGATGCATGGATTTGGGACACAAAAGGCAAGGGAATTGCTCAATCTGCTGCAATCAGGTTTAATGATGAGGCATCTACTTCAACAGGTATTTCTCCTACAACAGACATTGTTTTGCCTAGTACAAGTATTAGACTTCAGAGTATGAGTGATAGACCACAGAGGAATCCTAGGCTACGCTCGCTTTCAGGATTGTCGATTACCTCTGATGATGCGGTTGACGATGATGGCATTTTAGTTCATTATGCCATGTTTGCAGATTCAGACCCTATTAGCTTTCATGAAGCCGTGCGAGATAGATGTTGGGTTGATGCTATGAATTCAAAATCGAGGCTATTGAGAAAAATGACACTTGGGACCTTGTTGATATTCCTCAAGGTCACAAAGCTATTGATGTCAAATGGGTTTTCAAGACAAAAAGGAAATCCAATGGAGACGTGGAGCGTTACAAAGCTAGATTGGTGGCTAAAGGATATGAGCGAGAGGCCTGGCTTTGATTATCGGAAGTGTTTGCTCCAGGTTGCTCGCATTGAGACGATCCGGTTATTGATTTCCATTGCTTTGCCCGAGAGAAGGTGGAAACTTCACCGAGATGGATGTGAAATCGCCTTTTTAAATGGCTACTTAGATGAAGTTGTTTATGTCAAGCGACCATCGGGATATGTTCAAGAGGCGCGAAGAAAAAAAAGTTTATAAGCTGAATAAGGCTATTTGGTTGCGAAAATTATTATCACAGATTCTTGTTCCGTGTAATGGCCCTACACCAATTTATGTTGATAATGTTTCGGCCATTGATTTAGCAAAAAACCCGAGTTACACATGGCCTAGAGTAAGCATATTGATATGCGATATCACTTTCTACGTGATCGGTGGAGAATAAAGAGATAGAGCTGCATACTTTGTAGATCAGAGGATCAAGTTGCGAGACTTGTTTACCAAGGCATTGAAGATTGAGTCTTTCATGAAGTTTAAGGCTATGATTGGGGTTTGTCCAATCTGAATTATGGGGGATGATTTTTAATTTAGATAGGTAATTTAGATTATGGGGGGATGTTAGAGTTGTAATCTAAATTACATTAGTGTTTGAGTTTAATTAGGATTATGAGTTATTAGTGTTTGAGTTTGATTAGGATTTCGAGTTAGAGTATGAGTCTATTTAGGGTCTCCTAGTTGGATTAGGAGTATATTTATGTGAGTCTATAAATTAGAGTTGACCCCCGCATTGTAATTAACGAGTTTATTTGAGAGATTAATAAAGTGTGTCATTGCGGTGTCTCTAAACCTAACATACACAAGGGCCTGGTGCAGCGATACGAAGGACCATTTGAGGTGGTCAAACGACTGGGGAGGGTAGCTTATCACCTAAAGCTACCAGAAAGGTTGAAGATACACCCTACATTTCATGTAAGTTATCTCAAGCCGTTCCATTCAGATCAAGAGGATCCAGGGCGAGTGAAGACAGACGAGCTCCACCCTTGATACGGAAGGAATTTGCAAGGGAAATTGAGCAGATTCTAAACCACGAGGTGCGTGGGCAAAGTAAGAAAAATAGGCGGATTTTCTACTTAATCAAGTGGGTTGATGTGGAGGAACCTACTTGGGAGCGGGATGCTACCCTATGACAGTTTGAGAAGGAGATTTCAGACTACCAGAAGCGGCAAGAACCGAGCAGTTTGATGAGGGCATCGAACATTTCGACCGGGGGAGGTTTGTTACCACCCCAATAAGCTGGATATGAGCATGCTGGGCTGGGCAGCATGATAACTCAGCAGATGACCGAGTCTTGGTGGACTCGGGAGGTTTCGGTGAACTCCAAAGTCGGATTGGGGTTTAGTACATGGCTCGGGCCTAAGTGGGCTTGGCTTGGCTTGGCACGGGTAAGGCTGGGCAAGGCCAGGCCAGGCCAAGGCAAGGTTGGCCAAGGTCAAAGCAAGGCCAGGCCAGGCCAAGGCAAGGTTGGCCAAGGCAAGGCAAGGCACGAGCAAGACTGGGCAAGGCCAAGGCAAGGCAAGGCACGAGCAAGGCCAAAGCAAGGTTGGCCAAGGCAAGACAAGGCACGGGCAAGGCTGGGAAAGGCCAAGGAAAGGTTGGCCAAGGCAAGGCAAGGCTGGGCAAGGCGAGGCCAAGGCGAGGCCAAGGTAAGGCCATGCCAAGGCAAGGCACGAGCAAGGCTGGGCAAGGTGAAGCTAGGCCAAGGCAAGGCCAGGGCAAGGCGAGGCCAAGGCAAGGCCAGGCCAAGGCAAGGCACGGGCAAGGCAGGGCAAGGCGAAGCTAGGCCAAGGCAAGGCTGGGCAAGGCAAGGCAAGGGCAAAGCAAGGCAAGGCAAGGCCAAGGCCAAGGCAAGGCCTTGGCACAACAGTTGACTTTCCTTGACTCGGGCATTGACCCTGGTCAAAGTATGCTTGGTCTCATGTTGGGATGTTTCCTATTGGAGCTGAGGAAACGGCTTAACATCTACTATAAGGGGAGGTGGGCTCTCTCCTAGGGGTGGCATGGGCAACAATGACAAGGAAGGCCCTCGTGCACGCCTTGGGCACCATGCCAAGGTGAAGACCCACGGACCATGGTCCCGGCTACCCCGTGCGGTGGGACTCGACCCCGAGCCCCGGCTTAGCACCCAACGTGCCTGGACACGGCCAGGCACACGAGACGCAGCCCCTGTCCCATAGAGAAGCATGAACCACGTCCCTTGAAACGTGGAAGACCAAGTCGAGGTAGTTGGGGAACTACCTTGGTCATGGCTGGGCCATGACCAAGCCACGTCCAAGCTTGTCCCGAATACATGGAGCATGTGCAAACTGACCTAGTAATGGAGTCGGTTACGGAACCAGGTGGCAACAAGGGAACAAGACAGTTTGGCAACTGCCTTGACCACTAAGAGAGTGGAGATTTACCAGGTCTATGGATAGATGTATGCTGGACATGTGTCCCAGTTGGTTATGTAACTACCTAATGGCTAGTCTATAAAGCCAAGGGCTCTGAGCTTGAGGAAGCACAGAGTTCCACAGTTGTAATTCCAATTGAGAGCTAGTAAACGTTTCCTTGTTGCCTATTGCTTGTTGTCCCTTTAATTCGAGTATTGGCGTGCTGAACTAAGGTGGCCCTTAGGCACCGCAGGTTCAATTGAGAGAAAAATTTTCTAGTGAAAAACCCCTCTTTCATTGGCCCGTGACACCATCCACCGTGACCAACTGAATCAGGAAAACGTCCCTGGGGTACACACACAAATCACGTCATGCATGCCACAGGGCTAAATTGTAAAATACTCGAGAAAACCTAGAAAACATCATGTACCAGCCGTGTATAATAACACATGGAAAACGTTGCCACAACGTTTTTATGCAAAACGAAACATACACATGCTTGTCTCTGCCGCAAAAGGAACACTCACGAAAATGTCTCCACAACGTTTTACCGAATCACAAATACCCAACTCCACGCCACTCACATACGATTATAGAATCGTGTATGTAATAGGCGTGTTGTGACATGTTTGAACAGAAAACGCCCCTTGCAGCGTAAAATCGAAGTTGTTTCTGGTTTGTTCGTATGTTGATGACGTCGTGACACTACATACTAAGAAGTGTAACTTACGGCGTCGGACAAAGATTAAAACTCTGAAATCATAAAACTCAACTTGAAATCCCAACCTCGATGGTACCAACGTGTTTCTGGGTATCAAAACTCCCCAAAATCGACTCTGAATCGTTATGGGATGCTCGGATTCAATTTAAAACTCAAAATCAATACCAAATATGAAAACCTAAACAAATTAACATCGAATTAGAATTAACAACAACATCGACACCTTGCCTTGTATTGATCATTCAAGGGGTTACTGAGACACTGGTGGAACACCAAACCCGTCTCCGACAAACCACCTTTAGTCATAGCGATGGTAAAACAGTGTATTAAACATCAAAACCCAAAAAAAAAAAAAGGAGAGGGGAGGAAGAAATTACAAGGAGAGAGGATATCGCACCTTCTTCGGCGAGTCCCTATAACTCTGGCGGCTCTCCGACGAGGTGGACAGAGTTCCAAAGGCTGTCCATAAGTTTCTTGCTCACTAAAAAGGAAAGGAAGAGAGAGAAGGAGAGGAGACGAGAATGAATAGTGAAAATGAAATTAAGCGGTGGAGTGGCTCTTATATAGTCCCACTCCTCATCCACTTGTATGCGTGCATCTTGAGGCGAATCCATCAGCTCCCGTTTTTGGAGTGTCCATCAAGTCTAACTCTCCATGTTAACTTTACTAAGTGACTTAGTTGTCTCTTAGTTATTCAGCTCTCTTATTGATCCTGCGCTCCTCGACTCGTACCGTACCATAACTTAATAGTAGTGTGCCCATCGTCACGTTCTGGTTTAATTAAAATCATCGCATTTATTATTCAAAAAATCATTTATTTATGTTTTCAGTGTTTTTAATGTCCTGTGTACCCGTAACCCATCAACCGATGCCCGTTCGGCCAATTTTCCTACTCATTTATCGACTTCATTGTCCGGTCACTCAAATATAAGTATAAATATATAGTACACGTTATCATTCACAAATAGTAAATTTTTCGGGTCGTTACATTCATATTAGCTAGCCTAACATGAACACTTCAGCAGAAGTGTTGTCCACCCACCTAATATTGAGTTTTACCCCGAGTATTGGATTATTGTGGATTTGTTGTGGATGTGTAAATGGTTGTGGATGTGGATATGTTGTCGATATTGACCACTTATGGGCCTCTTTTGACTCGATAGACACTCATATATAGTTGAATCACTTGTCAGTCTGTTTATCATGTAATTTGTGTTATTTATTGCCTTTCAATATCGCATGATTCTTAGAATGCTTTATTGCTTATTTATGAATTACTGTTTATGTTCTTCTGGCTATACTTTCAATTTTATCACGTACTCACCATCTAGTTTGTAACGGTGGGTGCAGATAGGGCTAAGATGAGCAAGGGCAAAGAGCCGATGCTAGGTGACTTCCTCTGAGGACTCTAGGAGCTGTTATTTCCTTCACTCCACTGTAGGTCTTGTCTTTTGACTTGTGACTATCGTATATTATCTTTTTGAATTCAATGGGATACATTTTTGGGATGGAGTGACTAGGGATATCATGTATTATCACATTGTTATATTTTGACACCAGATTTACATGTTTATCCTACTAAGGGTTTCCACACTATAGGTTGTTTTCCTGATTTCCTCTTTATTGAGTTATTTAGTTGATTATAGTTGATTTCCTCTGCGAATTTTCTGATGAGAATATAATTGAATAACATACTAATTAAATTGATAAATTAATGATGATATAAGGATTTGAGGCTGATTATGAGGCGTTAACTTCGGGAGTATGGTCTCGGGGGTTCACATAGGTCTAGGCCAGGCAGGACCCAGTTTTATGGGGAATTGGGGCCGTTACAATTACCTCTAAGCTAGCAACGTGACACTGCTTTCAATCTCTGTAGGTCTTTTTGATATTTTGTTGTATTAGCTGTATTACGTCTTTTGGTACATTTGGGGTTGTATATGGGGTTGAGCGATAGTTCCCCGACTTTACTATGAATTCACATTATATATTTATCACTTCATGATATATCTATGTGATCGTGACTTTTCTGGTTTTCACACTTAGGATTATTTTAATTGCTTCTGCATAAGTATTAAATGGCTTCTGCATAAAACTGTTAAGACTTCCGCTAAATTTATTAAATCGTTTAATAGTTTTAATTAACTCTAAATTTCCATAAATAGTAGAACTAGTGTATTACTTATTCTAAACACGAGTAAGGAGGTGTATAGGTTGTAAAGGCTGACTAATATGTAGCTAAGTCCTACGAAATTGAGATTATGGCTTAATATGGGATTAGGGTGGGCAGTGCTATGTTTAGTAGAACAGGACGTCACAATGAACCTCGTCACCTGTTTCCTCTTATTTCGTGCACCCTACTATCATCCCTCCACACATTATTTTTGTGATTTGTAGGGCATCATTAAGTAACTCACCCTCACAAGTTTAAATCTTTAGTTGGAGAGTCGGTTAGAGCCCATCAAACCTCTAGTTAGAGAGTCGGTTAAAACTGTTGAACCTTTAATTGGAGAGTCAAGTCGGAACTCACCGAACTTTTAAGTCAACAATTGTTACCTAAATTTCACCAAAGAGATTCGATTGGAGAATACTGAACCTAAAAGATAAGTCTTGGTCATATGTCGCAAAACCTAAAATAGATGTCTCGATCAAGGTTTTGAAGTTGGGTGTTTCGGTAGAGATGAAGGGGTATTTTGGTAAGAATGTTGGGTGGCCTCATAAATTGAAATTTGAATTTGGGGTGCACTCAAAATGTGGGTGCCCCTTATGGAAATGTGGGGTGGGTGTAGCTAGACTCCTTTGTGTAAAACTTTGAACACAAGGGCGAGACATCTATTTTATGTTGGACGAGGCTAAGGCGGAGACGTTTATTAGAGGAGAGAGCTGAGATTTAGAGGGGATTGTTGTTTGACTGACAAGAAGGTGGGAAGCTGAGTGCGAAATACCGTAGAGAGAGGCGAAATAGGACTGCAACACCGTCGGTAGTCTGCAATTTAGGGTTTTTAGTTGAAACTTTCATACTCTATAGCTATTTATTCGTTGGAAGTTTTATATGAGATTGAGGGTTGCAACACCGTCTAATTGCAGATCGCATTAGCCGTTGTGTTTTGAAGATCATGACGATTCCGAGCTCCAGGTTGTTGATGGACAACGAGACTAGTTGTTTGCCTTTCACCCCGGAGGAAGAAAAACTAATCGTCAACAAATTGAGTAACATAGCAGAATCAAATTTGAAAGAAGGAGATTTATATTTTGTAATTTCAAATAGGTATATCCCTGCTTTGATCCGTATTTTTGTTTTGTATCCTAATCTAATTGTTTCAATGATTTAATATCCATGATACACGATTACCTAGAAGCGGAAGACCGAGGAATTTATTTGGCCTATAGTAGATTAAATGGCACAATCAATTTTATGTCATAATGTGTGATAGTGTTGATTAATTGGTCACTGTGTTTCCCGGTAGATCATTAGATGCTCTATAGTGTTGTTTTTGAAGATTTTGTCATTTTTTTGGTGATTGAGATGATTGTTGAGTACCCTATCCAAAGGCAGTTGGCGGCTTCTCTTTTGATATGGACCATGTAAAATACGTTTTCTTTGGTTTATTGAATGTGGGGGAAGAAAAAAAAAGAAATATTGTTTGTAAAGTGAATAGTTACATTTACTTAATTCTATACCCCATGCACCTATTATTATATACTTATAATGGATATACTTATTATAATATTCTAAGATATCTTTAGAACAGGTACACATTCAATCGAGGTATCCATTCTATGACAATTCTCGACTTCCCCTCTATTTGGTGCCCTTAGCGGGCCTAATAGTTCTGGTAATTGCATTGGCTTCTTTATTTCTTCATGTTCAAAAAAACAAGATTGAGAATTAGGATTTTTTTTTCCTCTTTGCTCAAGCTTGAATGTTAAGTTTATGTGTAAAAACTTGTTTTCCGTCCTTAAGGTTTGATCAAGTGTTAGCATTGTTTGTTTTGCTTTATTCCTTGCGCAATTTATCTTATGGTCGATACTATTTATAGATGTATTGGAGCCATTTAGTTAAAAGGCTCAAGTAGTTCAACTATATGAAGTTTTTCGGAGCTATGTCAGGTGAGAAATGGTCCAAATTTACTTAAGGGGCACGTGCAAAAATCTTGAGATCCAACCATTCGTTATCATCGCTTTTGTTTTTCATTACATAAATGAGCAGCAGAGTATAAAGTTGGTTGGGATAGGTTCTTACCTTTATGGGGTCTGACTTGACTTGATGTTAAATTGTTCGAGATCCTATGCAGGCGGTACTGTTGTGTTCAAGACCAGAAATATGTGTTAATATTTGAAATGTATGAACAATATCATTTTAACTTAAAAGGAATCAAGCACACTATCTCTCTCTCTCTCTCTCTATATATATATATATATATATATATATATATCAAGGTGCAATTGTTTCAATTATTAGGGTAACTAAACCCAACAATCAACATGAACATTGGTTGATTATGTATGTACATCTATGTGTGTGTTTATATATTAAGCTAAATGAAGATGGCACAGTCTTGTTACTTCAAAAATTGTTGTTTTTGACTCCCTGTATGATCCATTTAAATTGTTTATTTGTTTGTTGTGATTGTACATACAGCTGGTTTAAGGAATGGCAGGAATATATTAAACAACACAACGGGGATTTTCCTGTTGATGAACGTTGTACTCGTTCTCTACATGCTAATGGGGTGCTACCAAAGAAAGCAAATAGACCTGGGAAGATTGACAATTCTTTTCTAATTTTGAATGAAGCTGGGGTTGAAGGTGGTGATTTACAACTAAAGAGAAACTTGGAGGAAGGTCATGATTATGTTTTGGTTCATCAAGAAGTTTGGAAGAGACTTTATTGTTGGTAATGATATCATTTGCTTTCCCATTCCTAAACATTTGTTCTTGCATCTAGTGCTATTTCATTTTGTAATCTATTATTGTGTGGAGTAGTGATGTAATGAGCCCAATTAATTTGGGATTTGTTGTTGTTGTTGTGAGGAATTTTCCATCTCTGGAAATACTTTTGCTGCAGGAGAAATTATTATACTTCAATTCATTAAGTCAATAAATTCCTGAATTGAAGAAGAAAATTGTTTCTTACTTGTGTTATTTCACGACATCCCAAGTAGAGAAACAACTATCAGAATTTTGAGCCAAGAAAACTCTCAACCGACAAACTCTAACTATACTTGTAATAGAACTAAACTCTTGGTTGGTTGAAGACTAAACTAATTTTGAATTTGAAGATAACTAAAACTCTATCTAATTTGTCCTAATTACACCCAATGAACCAATCTCGTAATCAAGCTCAAACACTCACTTAACACAAATACTTTTTATAAATAAAGTATCTTAGGAAGATGCATAAAACTATGAGGCTATGACTGTGTTGCCACCAGTGACCGCAAAACCGTGGGAGGATTTGCGTGATGAGTTGGGGCCTTTTTTGGTTTGTGTAAATCCACTTTTAGTGCCCTCCATCACGTAAACTTTGTTTTCGATGTTAAATTCTTTATTTTGTACTTTATTTCGTTGTTATTGTGAGGATTATGTCGGTAGACAAGCTATATCAAGTGATTGACGTTACTCTTCCTCTTTCCTTTTTTGAGGTTTCTTCAAGATAAACAAATGCATTGCATCAAAAACTCTTGTTACATGGTAACTCTTAGTTTTAGTAATTTGGATTTTCAAGTTAATTAGGCCAGCTATGCAGCTTTATTGAAGTGGATGCCGGGCGATGAAGAAACAACAAGTATATAAAATGAACTTAGCAGAAATAAAAAAATGCTTAGGTTGATGTTTGGTAAAAGTCGTAAATATAGAATATGAAACACAAAAATTTAAAGAAGAGTAGTAGCAAGAATTGACACAAAGACTAGGGAAAGGCAGTTGCGGTGGTTTGGACACCTACAAAGACGGCCTATAAATGCCCCCACTAGAATACTCGACTCAATAGAAATTGAAGAAATTTGACGAGGTAAGAGTAGACCAAATCTAACTTGGGACACATTGATTAAGAGGGATTTAGATGATTTGGAAAGCACACAATCAATTGCACTAAATTGAACGCAGTGGAAGAGTTTGATCCATGTAGCCGACCGAACTAATTTGGGATTAAGGCTTTGTTGTTGTTGGATTTCCAATATTTATCATTTTTTTTTTTGAAACTGGATTTCTAAGTTAATATGCAAGGAGGATAGATTTTGACGTTTTTTTCTTAATATAGCTGTGACTTATTTTAAATTTTAACATCTACTGTGCATGTTAAAAAAAATATGTCTTTCACACTTTTGTTTTAAGACTCTTGTTTTGACTTATAATCTCTTTCTTTTTCGTTGAAAATGCTATTATATATTGTCATTAGTTATTTTTGTTCTAATTGTTTTTTGTATAAATATGTTTAGTTTGTAAATATGGATTCTAGATATATCATTTTTAGAGGCAGAATAAAATTTTGATGTCAGAAAAGGATGTCTTACAAATTAAAAACTGTTATAGTTTTTGCCTTATGTTTTAATTATTAATAGTGGAAAATAAAGTTAAGCAGAATATTTCTTGTAATATTCAATTAATCTTTTGTACTGGATTGATATGTTTGAAGTTTTTTTTCATGTGAGAGAGAGAGAGATGCATGTGCAGGTTCCTTTTCTTTCTTTTTCTTTTAGTTATGCTCACAGTGTTGATTGGTGAGATTCTAATGGCAATAACTGGACCAGAACAGGGGAAAACTCTTTTCGGATCAATGCTCAAGAGTTAGTAAATCCCAAATTTGTTGGGGTTGACGACATGGATCAAACTCTTCCACTCCGCTGAACTCAATGCACTTGATGACGTGCTTTCACAATCCTTTCTAATCAATGCATCCCTCAAAAGCTTAAGTAAACCTTGCATAAAAAACGTTGTTAATGGTTAATTTGGATATGAACTTGTTGAGTGATATAAAATGCACAAACTGGTAGAACCTTGTCATGAGATACTATTGTTAAATAATCGTTGGCATTTGCTTTTTAAATTTAATTCTCAACTTTAATTTTAGCATATGATGTGCTAGCCTTCATGTTTTTCCTACATGTTGGTGTTTTTGCCCATTATATTTCTTTTGCAGGTACAAAGGAGGACCAGCGATACCTAGAAAACTGATTTCACTGGGTTTTCTTCATAAGACTTTCGTTGTTGAGGTGTACCCCCTTGGCCTTCAAGTTCTTGACGCAAGGAACAACAAAAAGTTCTCAATTTGTATGAGTAAAAAGGTAGCCTAGCCACCTTTTTTCCACAAAAAAACAACCACGCAAAATGAATTTCATTGGTCTTATCTGCTATTCTGCTTATAAAAAAAAATCTAATATCTAGTCACCAAAAAATTTTCATTGGCTTTTCAGATCTTTTGTTATTATTATTATTATTATTATTATTATTATTATTATTATTATTATTATTATTATTATTATTATTATTTTGAAATCTGTACATGTACTGATTAATGCAGGTGATGTTGGGTGAACTTCCTCTTCATCTGCCATTTTGACTTCTTGCAGAGTCCTTCTTGTCTAACTAATTGTATTGTTTTACAATGGCCTGCTTTAGCTTGCTAAATTTTATGTTGTTACTTTGGACTTTGCTAACTTTTCAACGTAAAGGCCATAGAAAATATTGAAAAAAAGGCCAACAAAAAAAATATGATTATGGGTGGAATTCTTAAATTTTTTAGGTTCTCAACCTAAAAACTCCATATTTTATAACTTCCTTTTTAGTGAATTTTTCAAGTAGATTATATTTGAATTAGTAATCCTTCAAGCATCATTGGTTGGCAATTGCTATTAGATTCTCTTTCCATCTTTCAAATATTTGATCTTGGAACCTTTCCATTTGACGCCTTTCTTGTATACTTTTCTTCTCCCCTCATTAATTCTTCTAGTATTCAAAACTTCATTTTTTTCATTATCTGTGTGGAACGTCATATTCCAAATTTAAGGTTTCTAGGATTGTTAAAGAGTACTCTTGATATGGTACAAAGACATCTTCAAATGTCTTCATCAACCTTAGTTTGTGTAGTATGCTTTTCTAATGAGTAAGTTGATTTGGACCATATCATTGCCTATTGGCTATTCGTGAAACAATAATACTGTGAATAGGTCCTCTTCATCTCCATGTGAATTCTTTCCTAACGCTCACTATGAATGGTCGAGATGGTTTGATGGAGGAGGAGCAACTTAAGCAACAAATTATTTAAATTGGCGTAAAATCCTTACCTTAATTGACAGGAGGAGTCAATTGGGGGAAAATAAATGTCAAGGGCTCAGTGGCGAAAAATAAAAGTTTAGGGAACAACTTTTAACAAATAGAAGTTCATGGGTCATTTATGTCGTTTTGCCTTCCTTTAAAAAAATATTAAAATTCAGCTCTCTTTCACTTTTATTATATTTTTCTTTGGTTGACAAAAAAAACCTTGGTTAAATATAAGTTCTTGAGATTTTCGAGTAACTTGGTTACAAGCTTGAACGAATGCGAATTGGGAAGTGATACAATCCATTTTTGATTAGTGCACTTTTTTGTGTTTGTCTGTGCCATTAATTAGATTGGAAATGGATTTGTCAAGCAAGAGTCATTATATAAAATTAATTGTTTTTCTTTTGTGAATTAAAGATGATTAGTTTCCATTTGTGTAAATGACCTTTCAGTGATGCAAGAATTATTGTTTTATGTTTGTCTTTCAGTCGTCTGTACGAGAGCTTTACAACAAGGTAGCAAAGATTCTTGGGCATCAAGAGGAAAATGTATGATATCTTATAGTTCTGTTGAATGCATTATTTTAGATTTTTGTCTTCAAATGCGCAATGGAAGATTTTGATCCATGTAGCCGGCCCCAAATAATTTGGGATTGAGGCTATGTTGTTGTCATCAAATTTGCTATCCAAATTTTGCGGCATCCATTTTCAGATTCGTATTTGGGATTTCTTCAACAAAAGGAAGAACTCACTATTGTTTGTTTCAGACAAAACGCTAGAGGAAGTAAACTTGCAGATGGATCAAGATGTAAGTATTTTACATGCATCAATTCTTGTGTTGGAGGATTGTATAATGGTTGTTACTTTTTTCCTAGTGGTGAGAGCATCTCTGGCATTTGTTTCCTGTTTCTGTTGCTGTCCTGTCTTGGGTGTTGAATATCATCATATATAAACAAGTCCTTGCGTATGTACCTTCCAAAAAAATCCTCGCATTTATTTTTGTTGGGGAAAACATAAGGTAAACATTAAATGATAATTGCTTGGTTTTTATCATAAATTTGTTTTTAATCTGCCAAAAATCCCTTTTGGTTGAAAACTTCCTAGAACTCTATCGTGTTCTACACCTTGTCGAGCAACTTTTTTCATATATATATATATATAAAATTATGGTTTATGGAGCTGAATGTTTTTAAATATTTGAAATTCAAAGAAAAGTAGGAGTGACACCAATTTACGCAAAAATTAGGGAAGGGCTGGGCGGGCGGTTGTTGTGGTTGGGACACCTCCAAATATGACCTACAAATTCCCCAATTAGAAAACTCGACTTAGTAGAAACTAAAGAAATTCGACGACGTAGGGGTAGGTTGACTGAAGGTAACTTGGGATGCATTGAATATGAAGGATTTAAAGGATTTTTAAAGCACGCCATCAGTTGCACTAAATCTAGCACAATGAGAGAGTTTGATCCATGTAAGCGACCCCAAATAATTTGAGGCTGAAGATTTGTTGTTATTGTTGTTGCTAATTGCAATATTATGAGCTTTGCACGAGATTAGATTCAGCTCGAAATTTCTATATGATTTGTGAGGTATGAACGTTAAATTTTCAATTCTAGTTTCATTGGCATCATAAGGCTTGATTTTTTTCTCCTATTTGTTTTTTCTCTCTTTTTGAGTGCATGTTCAGTTCTTAAAGTTTTTTGTGTGCATTGCTCATAAAATATGTCTTTGTTTGTGACTGCAATTTACGTGCACTTGCATTCATAGATTTGCATAAATTTTTTTCTTTTGAGACCTATTTTCTATGAAACTTTCCTAAAGTTATTCAAATAAGATGGACTTTTGGCTATCTAATAAACGCTTCCCTTTGTTCGGTCTAATACTAGATGTTTCTTTTGTAGATTCTTTTTGAAGTGCAACTTGATACATCCATACATTTTGGCTCTAGGATGGATTCAACCGGGAATGCATTAGCTTTGGTACCAATCGAATCTTCCAAATTGCCTGTAACAATTGCTGCGGGCCTTGCCAAGTCAAATGGTTATTTGCCTCCAACAGATATGGTGGATGGGTCTGATAGTCTGAGTACCATAATCAAAGGGGATGGTGGAGGTCTTGTCGGATTGCAGAACCTTGGGAACACTTGTTTTATGAATAGTTCTATACAATGTTTAGTGCATACCCCACCTTTAGTGGAGTATTTCTTGCAAGATTACTCTCATGAAATTAACAAGCATAATCCCATAGGAATGCATGTGGGTGGCATTTTATTTAATATTTTCTTTTACGTGTTTCATGAAAAGTTAGATTGCTAATTCCCATTTATTCTCCAACTTTTCTTTTGGTTAATTGATTTGATGTTTGTTCAATTGTGTGGTTGCACAGGGGGAGCTTGCAATTGCATTTGGTGACTTGTTGAGAAAATTGTGGTCCATTGGCCAAGCTTCGATTGCACCACGTGCATTTAAGGGAAAACTTGCCCGTTTCGCTCCTCAATTCAGCGGTTACAACCAACATGATTCTCATGTCAGTATTTGATAATCTACTCTTACATATTCTTTCTTTTTACTGCAAATTCTTTGTGCAATTTCCATTTCAAATACACATTGAGATAACTACTGAAAAAATGCACATTTAAATAGGCAAACATTTTTTTACCCCTTTTTGAGCTTTAGCTTTTCCAGCTATGTTCCTATCTTATTCACATTTACATATACAGTCATCAAACAAACTTTAACAAAATGCATCATTTTAGTCACAAAAATTCATCCTTTTGACAAAAGTCACTATACTTTTAAAATTGCTTAGTAGAAGTCACTTCGGTGACTTTTTTGATTAGTTCTTTAACTAGTATGTACGCATGGTGCCTTGTTGCCTTTCACCCATTGTCATTATACTTTTATATGGTCTTTTGAGGAGGAGATATTGTTGCGTTCTATGTATAATAAGACTTTTAAACATATGGTAACAACTCATCATGGGGTTTCAATTAGGGGAACTCGACTTGGGGCTTAGGGTTTTTATTGGACATACAACAGAGGAACATAACCTAAACCAATGGGGGGAGGAAATGAAATCGGAGGAGGGAGGTCTTGAGTTCCAAACAAAAACCTCAGTTTTTGCCTTTCTCCTCTGATTTCACTTCTTCATTGTTGCACCTATGGTCCTATGTAGAACATTATATGCACTACATTGCCGGTCTCAAGGCTTGGTAAAAGAAGGGGACCGAAGCCGATTTTCCATACCAAAATAGGGGAGGGAGGTCCCAAGTTCATTTTCCATTTCTGAAAAATAGGGGAAAACTTTTGTTGTTGTTTATGAATGGATCAAACAAATGAGATGAATGTTGGGGTGTTCTCACCCAACGACGCGTTGCATTAAAGCTTGGGTGTAGTGAAAATGAGCAAGAGTTCCCACACAAAATACAGGTGTAGGTAAAAAAGCTAGTTCAAAACAAAAACAAAAACAAAAATGAAAATGAAAACTAAATCATATATAATGAGATTAGATCTTTCAGACAAAATAAAAATAGAATCGAAATAAACACAAAGGGACGGAAATTCGTTCAAGGAGATGGAACATAAGAATACTTACATGTACGTCAATGGAATTGGGGGATATTATGATTCGAAAAATAGTCAAAATTGCCTTTCTTCAAGAAAAAAAATCGACTGGAGAAAAGAGTAGGGAAATAGGAAACACGGGATTTAAGTTGTGGTACATTGAACTAGATAGAAAAAGCAATGGAGTAGGGATTCTTGTGGATAATGGTTATAAGGATAAGGTCGTAGAGGTTAAGAGAATGAGAATGAGAGATAGGGTTAAATGACAAGATTAATATAGTTAACGCCTATGCACCACAAGTAGAGGTTAACTGGGATAATGCTTATCCCAGTTAAGCTAATTATTGGATATGAAAAGATTAATATAGTTAGCGCCTATGCACCACAAGTAGGATTAAATGACATCAAACGAAAGTCTTGGGATGATATGGGTGACTTATGCAAGGCATACAATTAGATAAAAAAATGTTTTTATTGGAGGGGATTTTAATGGGCTTGTAGAAGCAAGTAAGGAGGATATGATTATGGTAATAGGAATGAAGAAGTGGAATCCGTCTTAGACTTTGCTTCAACATACGATCTTGTCTTAACTAATAGTTTAGGAAAAGAGATTCACTCTTAATTACTTCTAGTAGTGGACACAACAAGAGCCATATAGATTTTCTTTTAATGAAAAATATGTAGCTTGCAAAGTTACAGTGTTGCAAAGCGAAGCCTAGGCTTCGCATAGGCATTTTGCGGGAAAACCGCCTAGTGCGGTTGCCTATACAAGCAATGTCCTTTTAAACAATTTTTAGAAAACTGAAGCAGTTAATTAGAATTAAGTTACGTAATACCTGCACAACAACAAAATCTTAGGCTTAATAGCATCCTTGAAGTATATATTGAATGAGGATTATAGTGACTAATATAAAGTTATTGTTACTTATAAATAAATAAATAAAAATTCAAGGGCTTCTAAATAAATATTGTTTTAGCTGCCTAGGCGCTAACTGGGTAGTAGGCACCATCTCGCTTAGGCTATCGAAGTCACCTCGGGATCGCCTTACCGCCTTGCAATTCTTACAAAGCAATGCCTGGTGAAGCGTTTACTACCTAACACAGGTTACCAATACTTAGGCCTCGTTTGGTTCATTTTACCAACTTTCAAGGAAGTTTAATTTACTGGGAAGTTAACCACTAAGGAAGTTGTACCTTTCACGTTTGGTTCAACTTTGAACTTCCTGAGAAGTTTCATATTTTAAAAACAATAAAATAATGTAATTGACATAAATGCTCTTTTCATTGGTTTTGAGAGAGAAATTGTAGGTAATAAAAGTAGAGAGAGAGCATTAAATGAAGGTAAAAGTGGTTATGTGGGGGAAGTTGGGGGTCAAACTTCGAGGGAACTTTTTGTGAAAATATCCAACCAAACAAGATGATTTGGAACTTTCTTGGAAGTTATCTTACTTCCTTCAACTCCCACCCGAACCAAACAAGGCCTTGATATTAATTTAAAACGACGTAATATGAATAAAAGAGACGAGGGTCCTAGAGTAAAGTGGTGGAACCTAAAAAATAATGAACAATTAGAATTTAGAGAAAAGCTATGCAGGAAATGTTTGGAACCTTGGTGTAAATGCCAATACGATGTGGCTAAAAATGAGTAATTGTATAAAGAAAGTAGCATCGAACATGCTAAGTGTATCTAAAGGCTTAAGACCCCTAAAGAAGGAAACATGGTGGTGAAGATGTTCAAAAAGCAAGTAAGACTAAAAGAGAGATATATAGAAAAGTACCTAATTGTCAAAATGAAGATGCGTATAATCAATATAGAGATGCTTGAAAGAAAGCTAAAAAAGTATATATGCAAACTTCGTTGAAGATTTATATGCAAAGTTAGTTAATAGAGATAGCGAAAAAACATATTTATAGGCTATCCAAATTAAGAGAAAAAGAAACGAGATCTAAGTCATGTAAGATGTATTAAGGATGAAAATCAAAATGTTTTAACACGCAAAGAAGACATTTAGGAGAGATGGAGTAGCTACTTTGATAGTTTATTTTATGATGACCAAGTCGATATCATAATAGATGAAATCCCACACCAAGAAAGAATTGTATGCTACACAAGATATTAGGATCTCGAAGTTAAAGAGGCATTGAAAAAGGTGAAAATAGAAAAAAACGTGTCCTAGATGAAATACCCATAGAGATTTGAAAATGTTTTGTAGAATTGGATTAACTTGATTAGCAAAACTTTTTAACGAAATTTTAAGATCAAAATGAATGCCAATGGAGAAGCGTTTTTATAACAATCTTCAAAAACAAATGAGTCATTCAAAGTTGTTCAGATTATCGAGAAATTAAACTTATGAGTCATACTATGAAACTCGAGTTGAGGATAATTGACAATAGGCTAAAAATAGAAACAACAATATCAAATAATCAATTTGGCTTCATGCTAGGAAGGTCCACTATGGAGGCGTTCTTTTGTAAGAAGATTGATGGAAATATAGAGAAAAAGAAAATTGCTCTTCATATGATATTTATAGATTTAGAAAAAGCATATGATATGGTTTCTAGAGATGTTCTTTGGTGGGTTCTAGAAAGAAAGGTAGTGCATTCTAGGTACATACCACCCAACAGGGGTGGTGGAGAGGAGCAAGTACTATATGAGGGTTTCTTCACATGAAGGTTGTCGCGTGTTTGAGTCCTTGCGTCGACAATGAAACCATTTCCTGGTGGTTTCTCCCGGTCAATAGGTTTGGAGGAACCACAAAAGAATTTTCCATTACAATAGGTCTACATTAAGAATTGACTGTAAGTCCATATCTCTTTGCTTTAGTTATTGATGAACTAGCTAGACATATTCAAGAGGATATACCGTGGTGTATATTATTTGCAGATGATATTGTCCTAGTGGACGACAAGAGATGAGCTGTGTGGAGTATGTAATCCCAAATTGAAAATATAAGAAGAGTTAGTGTGGTATATAAGTATAGTAGATTGGATCCTAGCATGAGTCGATCAGTGTTGTGAAAGATGAGTTCCAACTCCATTTATATAACGACAAGTGCGTGTGTGGGCCAACACTCTGATACCATGCACTAAATTGAGTGTAATGGAAGAGTTTGATCTATGTAGTTGACCCCAACTAATTTGAGATTGAGACTATGTTGTTGTTGAATTGTTACACTCAACGAAAACCTTGATACTCAAATCGAGTTCCACTAAAATCTCATGTCAAGTTGTTGAGTGCAAAATCTTATTTACATGCCACATCATCAAGTTTTCCTCCTCTAAAAACATTACATAAACTATTGTGATTATGGGTGAACACCACATGTGCACACTCGTTGGAGATCTTACTGAACAGTCACTAAAATGATTTCTATGAAATAAATTAAAAAGTCTAGTGGTTTTTTCGTTGCAAAGAATAAAGATGGAAATGTTGACTTGAGCATTTCGTAACGTTGAACACCTTAAAAACACTGGCTGTGCTCATTTTAAATATGTGTGGTTTCTTTATCGCCCAACATTCGCTCTCATAAACCATATAAAGCTTTACTACTGCAGTATTATAGAATTTTCTTTTTAGTTAATAGGTATGTTCAGTTACATATCATATTTGTTGAACTCTCCTTCCATCCTACTGCATTGTTTAACATCATTTTCAATATGCCTATCCTTTGATATGATTACTTTTAAATGTCTAAAATGGTTCAACCAAGCTCGATGGAATAAATGAAGGAGCGCAACTGATGTGATCTTTGATAAAAATACGCCTACCAAGTTAAAAGGAAAATTTTATAGGACCGCAATTAGGCCAGCTATGCTCTATGGAAGTAAATGTTGGACGATAAAGCAAAAGCAACTACATAAAATGAACGTAGCAGAATGAGGAGGCTTAGGTTAATGCGTGGTAAAACTTGTAAAGATAAAATAAGAAATACAAAAATTCAAAGACAAGTAGGAGTAGCACTAATTGACTCAAAGATTAGGGAAGAGCGGTTGTGGTGGTTTGGTCACCTGCAAATACGGCATACAGATGCCCCCACTAGAAAACTTGACTTAATACATGCTGAAGTAATTCGACGAGGCAGGAGTAGACCGAAGTTAACTTGGGATGCATTAATTAGGAGGGATTTGAATGGTTTGTAAAGTTCACCATCTATTGTACTAAATCGAGCACAATGAAAGAGTTTGATCCATGTAGACGACCCCAATTAATTTGGGACTGAGGCTATGATGTTGTTCTTGTTATCTAAAATGGTTCAACCAACTTTTACTCCTAATTGTAATACTCTAATATCTTGATCTAAATTCTTCATGAACTTACAATGCCTAAATCTGCTCCTAGTTTTTCTCAACTTAAATTCTTTAGACTTTTAAGGTATTTATTCAATGTTTTAATTTCCTTCTCACTCAATCTCGTGTTGGGATGTATGGACCAAAATATAGACCTACATCGGTTAAGTGTGACTTCTTAAAGTACTTAAGTTGTGGTTTTCTCTCATAGTACCGAAGCCTTTTGGAGTAGAACCTCACACCTGGGAGTGCAAAGTGGTTGAGTTGGAGAAAGTATTGGTACTAGTAAGATCCACGGACCCCCGAATAAAGGTGCAGGCGGGCCCAACAAGTGGTATCAGAGTCGATGGTTCGCTTGGACAAGGCATGTTTGTTGGTAGTGGCGGGTTCCTCGAGTCGTCTCCCCTCGAGATGGAGCGCTGACATATCATGGATGTGGCACCTTGGATGGATTTCGGTCCAAGGTGGAAATTGTTTAGGATGTATGGATCGAAATATGGTCCCACATCGGTTAAGTGTGACTTCTTAAAGAAGTACTTCCTTCGGTCAATAATATAAGTCGTTCTAGCAAAAACCATTTGTTCAAAATTATAGGTCGTTTTCGTAATTCGAGAGTGTATTTATTACTTTTTTTACCCATTTTGCCCTTTTACAACCAAAACATTTATGATTCTTCAATTCTTCAATTCATTTAGTGTCAAATGACGTATATGTAAATTACACTTGTAATTAAGGTTGTTTTAATTTGTGTGTTTTTGTCAAAACGACTTATATTATTGAGCGGAGGGAGTACTTAATTGGTTCTCTCCCAAATAGTACCGAGTCCTTTTGGAGTAAAACCTTACACCTGTGAGTGCAAGTTGGTTAAGTTTGGGACAATATCAGTATTAATGAGATCCACAGACTCATGGATAAAGGCACGGGCAGACCCAACATCTTGTTTTTTTTGCTAAAACAATTTCATTCACAAATAACGGTGATTGGGCAAATCCTCGGTGTAGGCCTATAATAGTGAGGAAATTATTGTGTAAATCCTCCTACCTTTTTTATACTTGCTATCACTCTTTTGTACATATGTTTAATAGTGCCTACACATTGAGCATGCAACCCCTTTTTTTTTAGTTGAACGCAATCCTTTCCTTTTTCTACTAACCAAAGGGCTTCTTTAGGATATGTTTAAACCAAAAGTGGTCCATTCAAATTTAACTAGGAAAAGGGTTGGGCACGTGCAATGTAACTGCCTCTTGTACTTGAGAGAGCTTGACCTGACTTGCTACACATAGTAACACCTAAAGGGCCTTTCTAGACACCTGTGTGGTGCAAGCCTAAGCCACTTCAATGCTTATGCTAGTAAACAGGCCATAGAGAGTAGATGGAGAGTAGAGTTAAAGAGAGTAGATGGAGAGTAGAGTCAAAGTGAGTAACGCCACATACCTCAAATGGGTAATGGAATGACTATTTAGATGAGCGTCAATGTGACACGTGTCCCGTTGGATTGACAACATGTGACATTTCCTTATATGAGGTTCCTTTAAATCACGAGATTAGTTGCCGATGTGGTTTGTTGGATTCAAGACACATGCTCTGTTTGATGGGCGACACGTGGCATTTACTTATTTGGCGTCCTGCATGTAGTATTCTAGTGGACTTGGATATGTCATTGGGCTTGTATCCAATAAATATATAAGCTAGATTTCATGGGCTACGAAGTTGATTCAATTGAGCCCTATTTTCCTATTACTTGGACAAGGATTGTATGGTTGAAAGGCATTAGGAGAGTGAACCAATGAGTTCAAGAATTCAGAATCCAAGAATTTGATTCAATTGAGCCCTATTTTCATGTGGTCAGTGCTCTAGAATTTAGAATCCAAGAATTTGAAGATGATCTAATGGAAATAGGAAAGTCGCTAGATTGAACCAATGAGTTCGCACCTGAGGATCTATCTTAAGTAAGACATGTAGCTTTTCTATTTCATTACTGTTGAAAACCATGTCTTCAAAAGGATTTTTTGCAATTGTCTAATTTGAAAATGTATCCCTTCGCTAATGATGATTCTGGCGATGAAGGCCAACAATCGGTATCTGACGATGAATGAATGCCAGAGGTGAATTCCCAATCAAGCCCTAAAGCTCTGATATCATGAAAAAATTGAAAAATAGAGAAAAGAAAAATAATGATTTACGTGGTTTCGATTCTATGACCTACATCCACGGGAGAATGGAGAGGGAATGGTTTCATTCATGCTTCTCTAGTGGATATTCACAATTATAGAAAGTACGTATAGAAATCCATGGGCCTGGAGTGTGTTGGGCAACACACGCACACGTGGGTAAATAAATGGGTCATAGCCCATTTTTGCACAAAATCAATTGGCTTGTGCTGGGATTCAATCTACACCACTTACATACCACACCAACTCTTATTATGTTTCCAATGTGGGATTATATACTCCAACTGGTCACGCGTCGAACGTGCCAAATATATATCCCGTTGATATATACCGGATCCTACAATGGATTTGTAGTAGCGGTAAAGACGGGGTCGAACCACAAGAACCAAGTTATTCCTTTAGGAGGTGCGGAAAGGGAAAATCGGGAGTTTTAATAATGAACTAGATTAAGAGAAAACAAGAAAGTTAGCAAGCAAGGATAATCAAGTAGAGAAGTAGAAAAGTAGAGAAGTAAGAATTCAATAAGAAAAATGATCCAAGCCATCAACTTCACACGGCTATCCTATGACAAATACACTGATCATTGACCTAAACAAAGATAGATTGAATGTCGTGATCTAGTGTAGCTATAGAATCCCGTAAGACGTGAATTCCTCGTTCTCCTATTACCGATAGTTAGGGTAAGACCTCTAACTATTACCCTAGTCAATTCACATAACCCTAGGCACGTACCTTGGGTTCAACATGATGACCGCTCTAATTCATGATTCATGAGAACACTACACCTAGATAACCGGTACAACAAGCGTGTCCGATTCAACCTACGTTTCTAAGATACATGGTCTAAAACTCTGTGAGGGGATTAACGCAACCAGAGCGACCACTTGCCACAAATACGAGTCGTTTGCACGATTACGTATGCATTCGACTCGATGGCGATAGGTTTCAAACTACAACTAATGCGAGGGCCCTTCACATCAATCAAGTAATCAACCATAATATTAAGAACAATACCAAAGAAACTAGAAAACAACAATCAATCGGTGAAATTAAAGAATAAATAGATCTTACAAATGGTTAGAAAGTCATAGAATAGCCGCGATCGGTCTCCGGCTTGAATCCTTAAAGGATTAGCTGGACATAATTGAAGAAATACACCAAGCTCTTTTTATTGAAGAAAGACTAAAAGTACAAAAACCCTAAAATAATATGTTGTCGCCTCCGTATGTTCTTCTCCGAACAAAGGATGATCTTCTCAATCTCTCAAACCCCCTATTTATAGATGTGTCTTTGTAACGGTTGGAGTGATTTATGCCCATTTGAATGTTTTTATGATTAATGGCATGATTTGTAGCGTGTAATTGGTGGAAACGGCTGTTTGGCATGATTTGTGGCGCATGATTGATGGAAACGGCTGATTGGCACAATTTGTGGCGCGTAATTGATGGAAACGGCTGATTGGAGTGATTTGTGGCGCATGATTGGAGAAAAAGGCCTGTGAGACGCAGTTTGACCAATAAATTCCCAACACGTGGCAGAATTAGATACTGGCATCCAATTACTGTAAGTAAATACTCTATTTTGAGTATTTTTCTGTCCCAAATTCAACCGTGACCTCGGATCCACCTAAAAGTAAGAGATGAGTATAAATTTAGTGGTATTTTGGAGACTTTGACATAAAAACACCCATAAACAAATGGTAAATAATGCATAATAAACGACTTATCACCAACACTCCCCTTCACTAGCAACTAGGTTTGGACTAGTTGTCACTTGCCAATAGACTTGTTCATTTGTCGGGCTCGGGTCGGGCCCAACCGTGTTCTGGCCTAAGAACCCTAGCTCAAACCCGACCTACTATATATATGCGGGCCTATATATAGGCCCAAGTCTAACACATATAAAAAATGCAAAACCCAAGTCCAACCCATTTTTGCACAAAACCAATTGGCTTATGCTAGGATCCAATCTACACCACTTATATACCACACCAACTCTTATTATATTTTCAATGTGGGATTATATACTCCAGCAGTACAAAAAAAATCTTCCAGTCAACCAATGAATCACTTCTTTTTTTCTTTGCAACCCTAACCTATGTGAAGTAGTAAGTCATTTGTTAGATATTACTTTGCGGTCTTTACATATTTCTTATCTTATTTTTTTTTCTTGTTAAACGTATAGCTATTTGACTTTTGTTACATTTAGTGTGACTTACTTTTTTCCAAACTAGTATTAACAATGACTAAATCATATGTCGAAGCAAACCCGAATGGATTCTCCTTCATTTTTCTTACATATAACTAGATGTAAACTCCACCTATGTAGAACACTGTGTGCGCTACATAGCTGGTCCCAAGTCCAGATAAAGGAGGAGGGTTGCGATAGGTTGACAACCAACGTAAAACCTTTATGACTCTTCATGAAATGGATCAAACAAATATAAACGTTGGGGCGTTCCCACCTAGCGATGCGCTACATCGGAGCTCGAGTGTAGTGAAAAATGGGCAACGGTGTGGATCACATCGCCGCCTGGGTGTGAAGAAAAATGAACAAGGGTTCACACACATAGGAGTGTGTAGGTAAAGAAGCTAGTCCCTTCACATCGCCGCCCAGATGTGAAGAAAAATGAGCAAGGGTTCCCACGCAGAGTACGTTATGGGTTAAGAAGCTAGTTCAAAACAAACACGAAAACAAAAACAAAACCATAGATAATGAGACTAAATCTTTCGAACAAAATAGAAATAGAAAAGGAAAACAAGCACAAAAGGAAGAAAATATTCGTTTAGGGACATGGAACATAGGGATACTTACAGGGAAGTCAATGGAATTGATAAATACTATGATTAGAAGGAGAGTCAATATCGCTTGCCTTCAAGAGACAAAATGGATAGGAGATAAGAGTATGGAAATTGGTAACACAAGGTTTAAGTTGTGGTACACTGGCATAGATAGAAAATGCAATGGAATAGGAATTCTTGTGGATAATAATTATAAGGGTAAGGTCATAGAGGTTAAGAGAAAGGGGGATAGATTGATCCTAGTTAAATTAATTATTGAAAACGAAAAGATTAACATAGTTAGCGCCTATGCACCATAAGTAGGATTAAACGAGAGCATCAAACACAAATTTTGGGACGATATGGATGAACTTATGCAATGTATACCATTAGATGAAAAGGTTTTTATTTGAGGAGATTTAAATAGGTATGTAGGGGTAAGTAATGATGGTTTCGAGAGAGTTTATGGAGGTTATGATAAGGAAATAGAAATGAAGGAGAATCAATCTTAGAATTTGCTTTAGAATACGATTGTGTCTTAGCAAATACTAGTTTTAGGAAAAGGGAGTTGCACCTAATAACTTTTAGGAGTGGACATAACAAGAGTCAAATAGATTTTCTTTTAACAAGAAAAGTAGATTGAAAAATATGTAGAGACTGCAAAGTAATACCTGGTGAAGTGCTTACTAGTTAACATAAGTTAGTAGTACTTGATATTAAGCTAAAACAACGACTTAATAGGAATAAAAGAGACAAAAGACCCTAGAATAAAGTGGTGGAACCTAAAAGATTTTAGACAAGTAGAGTTTAAAGAAAAAATACTTAAGGAAAATATTTGGAATCTTGATTTAGATGCCAATACAATGTGGCTAAAAATGAGTAGTTGCATAAGAAAAGTAGCATCAAACGTGTTAGATATATCTAAAGGCTTGGGACCACCAAAGAAAGAAACATGGTGGTGGAACGAGGATGTCCAAAGAGCTATTAAGACTAAAAGAGAGATGTGTAGGAAAATACCTAAATGTCAAGATGAAAATGCGTACGATCAATATAAAGAAGCTAGAAACCAAGCTAAAAAAGTAGTTAGCAAAGCTAAAACAAACTTCATGGAAGATCTATATACAAAGTTAGGTAATAGTGATGATGAAAAATATATTTATAGCTAGCCAAATTAAGAGATAAAAAGAAACAAGACCTAAGTCATGTAAGATGTATTAAGGACGAAAACTAAAATGTTTTAAGGTGCGAAGATATTATTAAGGAGAGATGGAAAAGCTACTTCGATAGTTTATTTTATGATAGTCAAGTTGATATCGTAATAGATGAAAATCCACACTAAGAAAGAAATGTAAACTATACACGCAATATTAGGATCCCAAAAGTGAAAGAGGCGTTGAAAAAGATGAAAATAGGGAAAGCATGTGGCCCAGATGAAACACCCATAGAGGTTTAGAAATGCTTAGGAGAAATTGGATTGATTTGGTTAACAAAACTCTTCAACAAAATTTTAAAATCAAAATGGACGTCAATGGATTGGAGAAACACCCTTGTACCAATCTTCAAAAATAAAGGAGACATTAAAAGTTGTTCAAACTACCAGGGAATTAAACTTATGAGTCATACTCTGAAACTTTGGGAGAGGATAATTGACAAGACTAAGACAAGAAACAACAATATCAGAGAATCAATTTGGCTTCATGCCTGGAAGGTCAACTATGGAGGCGATTTTCCTTGTATGAAAATTGATGGAAAAAATATAGAGAAAAGAAAATTGATTTTCATATGATATTTGTAGATTTAGAAAAAACATTTGATAGGATTCCTAGAGATGTTCTTTAGTGGGTTCTAGAAAGAAAATGAGTGCACGCTAAATACATAGACACTATTAAGGATATGTATGATAGAGTAGTAACGAGTATAAAGACATTTGGAGGAACAACAAAAGAATTTTCCATTACGATAGGACTGCATCAAGGATTGGCTTTAAGTCCATATCTCTTTACTCCAGTTATGGATGAACTAACTAGGCATATTCAAGAGGATATATCATGGTGTATGTTATTTGCAGATGACATTGTCTTAGTGGACGAAACAAGAGATGGAGTGAATAGGGAATTAGAACTTTAGAGAAATACATTAGAATCTAAAGGCTTTAAGTTGAGTAAGACAAAGATCGAATAAATGCATTGCGAGTTTAGAAATACTTGACATAGAGATGATGGAGTGGTAAAATTAGGGGAAGTAGAAGTTCCTAAGGTGAAATAATTTAGATATCTTGGATCAATCATACAAAATGATGACAATATTGAGAATGATGTCACGCATAGAATTCAAGTTGGATGGAAGAAATGGAGGAGTGCAACAAGTGTGATCTGTGATAGAAATATCTCTACCAAGTTAAAAGGAAAGTTTTATAGAACCGCAATTAGGCTAGCTATGCTCTATGGAAGTGAATGTTGGGTGGTAAAGCAACAACAATTACATAAAATGAATGTAGGAGAAATCAGGATGCTTAGGTGGATGTGTGGTAAAACTCGTAAAGTTAGAATAATAAACATAGAAATTCAAAGAAACGTATGATTATGAGTAGCACCAATTGACATAAAGATTAGGGAAGGGAGGTTCCGGTGGTTTGGACACCTGCAAAGACGGCCTACAAATGCTCCTACTAGAAAACTTGACTCAATAGAAACTGAAGAAATTCGACGAGGTAGGGGCAGATCGAAGTTAACCTGGGTGCATTAATTAAGAGGGACTTGAATGGTTTGGAATGCTCACCATCAATTGCACAAAATCGAGCATAATGGAAGAGTTTAATCCATATAGCCGACCTCAATTAATTTGGGACTTAAGCTATGATGTTGTTGTTGTTGTTGTTGTTGTTGTTGTATAACTATATGTAATTTCAATGTGCAGCAACTTATGGCAACATCCAAAAAAAAAAAAAAAAAAAAAAAAAAAAAAAAAATCTTGAATCATTTATCATTGTTCAAAAACATAAGCAAAATTGATTTTTGGAAAAAATAAGGTCATCCAAGAAAAACTAAAATTTTTTACCCTTTTTTATAATTCATCCCTTTTACATTCCATTTTGCTTTATTCTTTAGGAAGCTTATCTGCATTTCATGTGAAAAACATAAGCTGTTGTTGTGCTGACTTTGTTCTATTGCTTTAGGAACTTCTTGCTTTTTTATTAGATGGATTGCATGAAGATTTGAATCGTGTGAAGTCGAAGCCTTACTTTGAAACTAGGAACGCAAATGGACGGCCTGATGAGGAAGTTGCTGGTGAATGCTGGGATAATCACAAGGCTCGAAATGATTCAATTATTGTAGATATTTGCCAAGTGAGTACTCATCTTTTCGCACCCCTTTTCTCTATTTCACAAATGCATGTAACACAATCTAAGTAATTAATTGTCTGTAGTGCTTTTTTTTTTTGACCAATGGCATTCATGACTTGGGTTGCTATGAGAATACAACTGCACTTATCTTGGTGATGATTGGATTAGATTTTGGTATTGTACTTTTGGAACCAGTGCTAAATGTAATATTTGGTGTTTCCTATACTATTGAAAGTATACATGTGTTGTGACTGTTCATAATATTTGAGTTGGTTGTTTCATTCCCTTTTAGAGAGCATATTAATAACTATGGGATGGGGTTCTTACAATGATTGCTGATCCCTCTGATATGATTTTTAAGAGTCAAAGTGACTCTTTTATCTTCTCTGATGTTGGGAGACGCGCAATAGGTTTAATTGCACTATATTTGATGTACATCCCAATAACAAATGCCTATTTTTTGTAGAATTGGATTTCCAAAAGGGCCCTTTACATATTTGGAAACTCACATCCGTCTAAAATCTTACAAAAGTACTTAAGAGTATATCTTCTTGACATATGAAGGTTCCTTGATTTGTTTGATGACCTCCAAACCAAGAAAGAATGTCATGTTACCCAAGTCAGTAATCTCAAAAACTAATTCCATCTCCTTCTTGAAGAGCCTCACAAGCTCATTGCTACTGCCAGTGATAAGAAGATCATTGACGTACAAGGACACCACCAACAAATCAACATTTTGTGTCTTCACATAGAATGTAGCTTCATTTGGCTTCTCTTGAATCCCAACTCCAGGAGATAATCACCAATTCTGTTGAATCAAGCCCTTGGAGCATGTTTTAAACCGTATAAAGTTTTCTTCAGCAAGAAAACCTTATCTTCTCCTTTTTGATGAATCCAGGAGGCTGTTCCACAGATTTCTTCTTGAAGAAAACCATTCAAGAAGGCTGATTTGACGTCAAGTTGGTAGATCTTTCAACTTCTTACGGTAATAAGAAGTCTAATTGTATTTTACATTGCCACAGCTGCAAAAGTATCTATATGATCCACTCCAAATTGTTGAGTCTCCCTTCACAACTAATTGAGCCTCGTATTTATTGACTGAACCATTGGAATTTAGTTTGGTTCTAAAAACCCATTTCACACCAATTACTCTTTTTGCTCATTGGCTTGTCAACCAAATTCTATGTTTCATTCTTCTCAATCATTTTCAGCTCCTCCTGCATTGCACGCATCCAATTTGCTGATCTTATTGCTTCTTCAAGTGATGTTTGCTTAAGAAGTAACACATTACATCTTGCATAAATGTCCTCGACGAACCTAGTAACCCTAACTGCAAGTTCTGAATCTGAGTCACTACTTGAATCATCTTCTTCAAGAATTACATCTTGGTTTTGAGAAGTGGACTGACTGAATGTCTGACCGTTTGTTGTGCTTGTGACTCCTCCCAATCCCAAAATGCATCTTCACCAGCCTTCAAATCTCTGCAAATCATCACATTTTCGGTTTGCAAGTTGAAGACTTTGTTCCCTTTCGCATTGCTTCTATAGCCAAGAAAAATTCCAACTTCTGATTTGTGATCAAGCTTGTCTCTTTTTACTGCAAGAGTATGAACATAACAAATGCTGCCATAAACTTTGAGATGCTCAATAGATGGTTTAACACAAAGCCAAGCTTCAAAAGAGTCTTTTCTTGGAAGGCTCATGTAGGAAAGGCTATTCTGAAGGTAAAACGAAGTCTTTACTGCTTTTGCCTAAAATTTCTTTGGAAGCTTTTTTTTTTTTCAAACATTAGACATCTAGACATCTAGACATCTCCATGACATTCCTGTTCTGCCTCTCGGTCAACTCAATTTTGTTGTGGAGTGTAACTAACTGCGAATTGATGTTGAATTCATGCCTCTTCACATAGCTTCTTGAAATGTTTGTTTGTGTACTCGGTGCCATTATCAGATCTGAGAGCTTTGATCTTGAAATTACTTTGCTCTCCACCATGACTTCGATCTTTCTGAAACATAACACTTTTGATTTTGTTGTACAAAATACACCTAACAAAATCTTGAGAAATCATCAATGAAGAGAACAAAGTATTTGTTGCCATTAAGTGAGGAAGTACTCATAAGGCCACAAACATAACTATAAATCAGCTGTAGTTTTTCTATGGCTCTCCATGATTGATTTACTAGAAAGGGAATTCTAGTTTGTTTGCCAAGTTGACACACTTCACAATCACCATCTTGATTATGTATAGGAGTCATATTTTCAATTAAAGATTTGCCATGCATTTGTTTAAGTGACTGAAAATTTGAGTGACCAAATCTTATTTGTCAAAGTGAGGATGGATAAATAGAACCATAAAATGCTTAAGCATTCCACATGTACAACTTTAAAGAAAAGCTTCTATCTTTCAGTTTTACAATCATTAAGTGATTTCTAGCAGATCTATAATTGTGCAGACCATATCTTTAAACAACAACAACAACAACAACATAGCCTCAATCCCAAATTAATTGGGGTCGGCTACATGGATCAAACTCTTCCATTGTGCCCGATTTTGTGCAATTGATGGTGAGCATTCCAAACCATTCAAGTCCCTTCTAATTAACGAATCCCAAGTTAACTTTAGTCTACCCCTACCTCATCGAATTTTGTTAGTTTCTATTGAGTCAAGTTTTCTAGTGGGAGCATTTGTAGGCCGTCTTTGCAGGTGTCCAAACCACCGCAATTGTCCTTCCCTAATCTTTGAGTCAATTGGTGCTACTCCTACATTTCTTTGAATTTTTGTGTTTCTTATTATATCTTTATGAGTTTTACCACACATCCACCTAAGCATCCTCATTTCTGCTACGTTCATTTTATGTAATTATTGTTGCTTTACCGCCCAACATATCTTTAAACAACAATGAATAATTCTTCTCAAGCATTCGACCAACACTAAGCAAGTTTTGATCTATTTCAGGCACATATAGAACTTCAAAAATGAATTTGATACCTATAAGAGCCCTTACAACAATATCTCCTTTGCCTTTGCCTTCCAGAAATTCTCCACTTCCAATTTTAACTCTGGAGTTGTATGATTTGCCTAGCTTCTTGAGCATACTTGCTTCTAAGGTCATGTGATGCGTACATTCGCTATCAATCACCCATGAATCAGTGTTGGTTTTGACTGCATAGCACGTTGAAACAAACAACTTACCTCTTTTTTCTTTTGGTTTTCTGCAACTTGTGCTTGTTGATTTTCTTGGGTTCTTGATATGCAAACTTTCTCATCATGTCCTAACTTCTTACAAGAGAAGCATTGAATCCCAGGTCTATACCAACAAACTTTTTCTAAAATGATTTGTTTGATTACAGTTTGGACATGGAGGGAATTTGTCCCTTCTTTCTCCAAGTTTGTCGTGCATTCTTTCTTGTTTTTGTTTTTATTGTCTTCTACCTTTGAAGTTGATATAAAAATATTCTTTGTTTTTCATGACTAGAGCATTCTTTGTATGCTCTTCCAACCTTAACGTTCTTATTTGATTGGTGGCTTGCAAGGCATTCACCAACTTAGCAAGTAAGATTTTTGTAATATCCTTTGAATCGTTTCTAACCTCGCCGAAAAACTCACAAGAACCTTCTCAACCACCCTTTTGTCTAGCAAATTTTCACCAAGAAACCTAATTTGATTCACAACTTTCGGAACTCTATAAGAGAACTCCTTCACATAATCTGTTTCTTTCATCTTCAAGGGCCAAGGCTTCAAACTCCCTTTGCAAGTTCAAGACCTGCAGCTGTCTTTTTTTTTTTTTACTTCCTTAGAACTCTTCTTTAAGCCTATCCCAGTCTTCTTTTCTTGTTTCAAGCTGTTGTGGCATGTGCCCTTGGTCAAACATTGTTTCTATTATTTTGGTTAATAAAATAGAGGATTCATTTGTTGTTTATTATAATTGGTTTGCATGTTTACATTATAATAAGATCCATGGATGTTTACTGAAATATCCTAAATGTCTCTAGTCGGTCATTATATTGGGAACTATAATGAATTAATACTAGGGTAAGTTTTGATTGATGGTCATGTGATGATCATGTGTATGGGGATACAAATCAAGATCATGAGTAATTGTTAGGGAACAATGTACTGAAAGAACCGACCCGCTATGAGAATATCACAGACCCGCTATGAGAATATCACATGGATTAAGTCATAGATGTTACTCGTGATGGGTATATCATCTAATCCTTTGACTTGAGATTACCATAGACTTCAGCATTAGGAGCATAGTGACTTGACGCAATCAAGCGTTGTCTTTAACTAGACAATTATAAAAGTTGCAATTGGCTATTATGTGAATAATGGGTGAAGGTGTGTAATCAAGATAGAATTTGTCACTATCGTATAGAGAGAGATATGAATGGATCCCTCGATATGATAGACTGATAAATGGCCAATTCCAAGTGAGCTGATAAGATCAATGTTACATGGATGTTCTCAGTCTACCTTGAGATCACGACTAGTACGATCGAACATTAAGGATGGCACTTTCATGCCTTATGTTTAATCTAAGGATATCGTACAACAAAGGGATGTGATATACACTATTGATTAGGCTGTATCAATTTTGATCTATGTGCAACTTGGGTAGTTATAATGTCTTACTAGAGACTGCTTATGACTTGTGTACCAAAAGAGGTTTTGGTTCATTACTAACGTTGCATGAGCCTATTGGGTCGCACACGAAAGGATGGTCTTGTGAGGTTTTAAAAGGCTCGGAACAATGAGTTTTATGTGATGAGACTCATGACATAAAAGTCTATAATTTGTTACCCTTTTAAGTGAGGGGTATATGTGTAATTCACTTACACGCCTATGTACGAGTGTTGTATAAATAGACGATTAAGTGTGAACACATTGCGTGAGAATTAGGGCCGGAATTCTAATTTCATTTATGAGAAAAATGAGTTAGGGTTTATGTGTGTTCTGAGTTTTTGAGAGAACCCAAATCGTTTTTTTTCTCTAAGGGCTACCACTTGAGATCTCGCTCACCATTTGTGTGTGCTAATAAAGGACGTTTGTCGTTGGCTGCGTCTTGAAGATCGATCAACACGTACAAAGAAGAAAGCTAGTGAGGTATGGCTTTTCTGTAATAATCGTATTAATGGTTTCGTTATGATCCTGTTGGGGTTTTTGAAAAATAAAATTTTAAATTTCACTACGTTTTTCGAACTCCATAACACAACATACACAATGATGCATGCGAATATTGACTCAGTCACAACTGAATGTATATAGGAGAGAGCTTTGAACTTCTTTGTTGTGTCTTCAACATGGTGTTTCATTTGTGCAACAGTTGGTATTGCTCTCAAAGGGGGATCAACTCTTGTATCTACTGCCTCCTGCAAATCCAGCCCCTCAACAAAGCCTTCTTTTTCACAGCCCATAGTTGATAGCTCTCGCCATTGAAGATTGGAGGCGCAGTACTCCAGCATTGTTTAAAAGCCATTTCTCTTGAAGCTGGGTCCTTTCTTGTGAGGATTTTGACTTGTTTTATCTCAAACTCACAGGCCAAAGATTAGTAAGGGCTCTAATACCACATGTAGGATTTAGAACACAAAGCTGAAAGATGTGGAGAAATAGCTAAGTATCGTTAGCTCGTTATGTGTTTTTCTCTCATATTTCATCTCTGAAATTACACCTTAATGTAGTCTTATAAAAGCTGCAGAGTTAACTTCTGCACATTAACAAAAGTACTAACTGATCTATTTCACCACATGTGAAGTACTTTTCACCTAAACCATGACAGGTCCATACTTGGCCATCTCTTGCTAAAACTTACAAATTAAACTAAAGAAATACATAAACAAAAGATACATAATTATATTTGCAGATTTAGCAAAAATATCAATTGTCATCACTTTCTACTTGATGGTTTTCTTTTGGCAGATTTTTCAGAAGCTAGTTTTATACAGTTTCATTTCCTAATACCATGCATGATTGACTGATTTTTAGGGCCAATATAAGTCAACTCTGGTCTGCCCAGTTTGCAGCAAAGTCTCTGTTACTTTTGATCCTTTCATGTATTTGTCACTTCCGCTGCCTTCCACAGTCAAGCGATCAATGACAGTAACTGTATTCTCCGGTGATGGCACAGCTCTTCCTATGCCCTATGCTGTTACTGTGCTCAAGCATGGCTTCTGCAAAGACCTGCTTCAGGCCTTGAGTACTGCATGCTGCTTAAAGAGCGATGAAAGTTTGCTTCTTGCTGAGGTAAATTTTGAACTGTTGCCTAAGGTTGCTAATTTGTCCCGTCAATTTTGTTTGGCTCAAATTTTTGAAGCTGAAGATCGCTATCAGGTTTATGGTCATCGGATATATCGCTATTTTGAGAACCCATTTGAGCCATTGTCCATGATCAAGGATGAGGAGCATATTGCCGCCTACAAGTTACCTAAAAACCACGAGGAACTTGCTAAGCTTGAGATCATTCATCAAAGCAAAGAAAAGTAAGTTCTTCACATTGATTTATAGCATATATTAAGTTCTTCATTTAGATTTGAAACATATATTAGTAGATTACAATCAAAGAGGTCAAATGGTTGACTCTGTGTTTTGTAAAAGCATCCATACTTGTAATTTGTGTATTTATCTGTCATTTGAGCTCGCATTTTACCATTTTCTTTGATTGTGTTCCTCACTTAAAAAGGCCTTTTGATGTTTGGAGAAGGTCAGCATCATTGTTTCTCATTTTCATTGGTTTGTAAAGTTTTCAAACAACTCTTCGTAGTAGTGGCAACATTTCCATATTAATCTCATTTGTGATGCATCATTCTTAGGCTTTACTGTATTTTATAGTCTTAAATCATTAGGATTATCAAATGACTTTTTTTTTTTTTTTTTTTTTTTTCTATACTGCAATTCATACCCTATGTCTCTGTATTCCTTCTTTTTATGTCAACTCTAATTTTATGCCTCAATTTTTTACTCCTCTAACTCTATGTCTATGCTTTTATCTTTAAATGGGATAGCTATATTATTCACTCCATGTAGAGATGATCAAAAATAATATTCTTCAAACGCCTTATTTGGTTCATTTTGCCATCTTCTATGGAAATTATTTTTGAGGGAAGTGTACTACTTAGGAAGTTTACCTCCAAGTTTACCTCCCAGGATTTTGGTATTTTTATGTCGTTAAACTTTGTATTTACTGGGAAGTTGCATTTTTTAAAAAGGGGGCGACTATTTCCTCCTTGGTATGTTGACCGTTTTAGCCCCAATAGAACTCACCATCTCACACTAACCCTTACTCTCTCATCCTCTCTTCCTTCCTCCTCAAACCATCGTGACGACGAATCTTCAACAGGACTCCAACGACCAAAAGAAAGGGACTAATTAAGCTCGATTCAATGAGTCCTAACTTTTTTTCACAACATTTCAGTGAATTTCTTGATTTAATGTACACACTATGTTTGGTATGTCATAACTTCAATTTGTTTTGGCATAAAATTATACCAATTTGTGTTTTAAAGGAAGTTTGAAAGACCTCGAGGAATTTTTTGTGTTTTCGGAAAGGAATTTATGTTGGACAAACTTTTTTTTTTTTTTTCATCATTTGTTCCAGCTCTGCATGCTCAGAAACCATGATACAAATGCCTTGAGATCCGGTTGCCCTTAATCGGTACCATGCATGGGGTTGTGATTTTTTTCGTCTCGGTTGGACATGACATTACTGGATGGCAAGGAGGAGGTTCCAGCTCTGTCCCACCGGAACACAACATCTATGTTTCGGTCTTGTCCGGCTGGAACCAATGTTAGGTGTGGTGGTGTTTTGTTTTGGTTGGACATGACTAGATCTCAATGATGAGGTTCCAGGCGTGTTCTATTGTAACACAACATCTTAGTACTGGTCCTCTCCAATCGGAACCAATGATGAATGTGATGGTGTTTTGTTCTAGGAGATGTACTAATGAAATCGAAATTCTACAGAATGAACAACTAAGATTCACCTCTTTTTATCAAATCACTCGACTAAGTTGATAGATGAGACGAACACATCGTTTGGGTAAGACATGAAATAATGAATGAGTGGTTTGAGAGATGAGACGATGGGTGGATGATTTGAGGGAGAAAATGATGGGTGGGGAGTTTGAGAGGAAAAATGATTGGTAGGTACGCAAAGAATGAATTGATGGTTAAATGGGTGGTTGGGCAAGTATTCATTGAGGGGTATGTTAGAGAACTTATGGATCATTTCATGGGTGATCCTAGCACCTTTTTGGGTGAACCACAGTATGGGTGCTAAAAGCACATACTTGTGGAAATGGTCGCCTCCTTTAAAAATAATAAAATATTGCAATTGATATAAATGTCCATTAGGAGGGGAGACAGACATGGCAAAGAGAAGTGATTTATTGAGGGGCAAGTGTGTCATAATGTCTAACTTCCCCTAAGGAAGATAACTAACTTACAAGGACTCAAGGGAGCTATCTTCCTTATATTAGGGGAAGAGAGCGGGTGTCTTGCGTCTTCCCTAGAAATCCATGTTAGTGCTTTCAAGGTGTCGCCTAGGCCACGCCTTGGGGAGTTTGGAGGCCTACCACCAAGGCCATAGATTAAGCAAACAATGGGCCTCTAAGAAAATCTAAAATAACTTGAAGGGTTAATAACCTTAAAAAACAGACTATTGGATTTTTTGCAAACCTAGAACACAAACTTTTAGTTTTTTCAAATATATCACAAACTTTACTTTTTTTTGCAATTATATCAAAAATCCCATATTGGCTTCAATCTCTCTCACGCAAACATAAAAAAAAACCGCAAGAATAAGACTTCAATTAATTGCATACCATGTTCATTATACCAAGCCTTGGATTGTTCTTTTATTTTTTCGTTTGCTTAGGCATGGAACTATATTTATATGAGTTCATTTTTTTTCAAATTTTAATGACAAAGATCAAGCTTTGTTTGTAATTGACTGGATTCGTGGTCGCACAAATACTAGCAGACCAAGCCTCTCTAACCACCTTAATTTCCAAATCATGATTCCACCACGGTTCATTTGGGATTGAGGTTGTGTTGTTGTTGTTGTTGTTGATTCCACCAGGGTTAGTGTCTTTCCTTAGACTACCTTGAAGAAAGCATGAGATCCTTTTTTGAGTCATTTAGATCTTTAGTTGTGCGTAGTGATATAAGGCAATGGTCAAAATATTGTAAGTGGACCACAAAGTTGAAGCCAATATGGGTTTGTGATAGATTTGCAAAAAAAAAAAAGTAAAGTTTGTGATATATTAGAAAAAACTCAAAGTTTGTTCTAAATTTGTAGAAAAACCCCACAGTTTGTGTTTTCTTAGGTATTAACCCTAATTTAAAATTTTGAATGGGCCTTTGCAAATAACAAGAATGTGCCATATATAAGCAAATTTAAACACTAACTCCTCACCCTGGCCATCTCCATTTCTGGTTGTTCTTCCCTTCCCCCTACAATTTTCATGAAGGTTCTTCATTGCCCCTACCTAGGTTATACAAACTCGGGTATGGGTACATGTCTAGGTGTCAGACTTGCTATTTTTCTAATTTAAAGAATACATGGACTTGGCTATGTAAATATAATATATATATATATATATATAGGGTACTACTACCATGGGAACCAAATATATACCCATGTCATGGGTACACTTACAACCATTGGATTCTAATCCAATACATTAATCGAGACCTCATAAATGCACAAAGCATTTAATACATAACATATTTTGAGGAGTTCCCATGACATGGGTATATATTTTGTCTCCATTGTAGAAGAACCCATATATATATATATATATATGAGTACTACTACTATGGGAGCCACAAAAAATCCATGCCATGGGAACATAATTTAGAACCATTGGATTCTAATCCAACACATTAATCGATGAGTCATAAATGCACAAAACATTTAATGCACAACACATTTTGAGGGGTTCACATGGCATGGGTATATATTTTTGCTCCATTGTAGAATTACCCTACATATATTAATAATTTTATTGTATTTTTTAAGTAAATGTGATTGTATACATATTGTGTTACATGATTTGATGCCTTTTCTTAATATATATATATGCACACACACACATTATATCATGTATGTTTTCAAAAAAAAGTGTTAGATCATGTATAAGGGTATTATTGGTATTTTCAATAATTTTTAGTTAAAACACTTAAAACCTTAACCCTAACCTTATCCCCTTCTCAAGTTTGTGGCGGCGCTCAAAAGTTCTTTTGCCTCTCCTCTCTCGTGATCGACTAACCTTAACCCATATTTCTCTTCTCAAGTCACTGCCCAACCCATCTCTCTTGCCTATCCTCTCTCGCGACCTCGTCGACGTCATCGACTCCCTCATCGACACAGGTACACAACACACACACACACTCTCTCTCTCTTTCTCTCTCTCTGCACCTCTGGCATCTTTTTCTCTCCATCCGCGTTCGACTTCAGATCCGCCGCGTGGTCACATATTCCGTGTTCAGATCCGTGTCGATGCAGATACTCCGGCACAAAGTGTCGAGTCTAGGTATCTGAGGTCCCTTGAGGTTAGTTAATTGGCCGAAAATAAGATATGACTATAAATTATATATTCATGCTTGCACTTTATATTTACTTAGAAAATGTGTGAAAAATATGTAAGTGAGAATATGTTCCTTGTAGTTGAGGGGTCTTTAAATAATTTATTTTATGAGGGATTTGAATGGTTTGGAAAGCTCACCATCAATTGCATTAAACTGAGCACAGTGGAAGAGTTTGATTCATATAGCCGACCACAATTAATTTGAGATTGAGGCTATGTTGTTGATGTTGTTGTTGTAGTTGAGGGTCTCTAAATAATTTATATTATTTCTTGTAGGGATGTAAGTAATTTTTTTAGTCTGCCTAGGCTGCGCCTATGCCCTGCCTTCTTAGGCTAGGTGGTGGAATCAGAGCTTTGCCTCGCCGCCTTGAAAACACTGATCCATGTAAATGCATTTATGGAGTTGACGTTAAGGGGTCCCAACATTCTTTTTGTCACTCTTCAAGATGCCATTTAACATCTTTGGAAGAATTAAAAGATGATTTTTGGCTTTTGACGAGGCACATTTGGATGTTGACTAGTTCTTGCAACCACATTACATTTTTTGGTTGGAGAGAAACTGGAGATTTTTTCAAGAAAAGAACAAGTTGGCATGCATATTTGGGAACTAGCCAAGAACAGTGCAGCAACATGCCTTGGGATGAGAGAAAAATCCTTTGGTTATTCCGCCATATAAACAGCAACAACGACGATGATTATAGCGACAGCGATAAAGCCTCTGTCCCAAATCCTTTGATTTCCTCAAGAACAGTGCAGCAACATGCCTTGGGATGAGAGAAAAATCCTTTGGTTATTCTGCCATAGAAACAACAACAACGACGACGACGATAAAGCCTCTGTCCCAAATCCTTTGATTTCCTCAAGATGCCATGTAACATCTTTGAAAGAATTAAAAGATGATTATAGGCTTTTGACGAGGCCCATTTGGATGTTGGCTAGTTCTTGCAACCATATGACATGTTTTGGATGGAGAGAAACTGAAGATTTTTTCAAGAAAAGAACAAGATGGCATGGATATTTGGGAACTAGCCAAGAACAGTGCAGCAACATACCTTGGGATGACAGAAAAATCCTTTGGTTATTCCTCCATAGAAACAACAACGGCAATGATGATAGTAACGACAACAAAGCCTCTCCCAAATCCTTCGATTCCTCTTATAGAATGGAAATAAGTTTGAGGAATATGGTTTAGTCTAATATCGATGACGCACGGGGCAAACTAATGCTATCTGTGGAAACTTAGTAAAGCATTTGTATTTATTTAATTATTTTTGGAACTTTTTTACTAATGCAAAAGCCCGTGTTCTTTTGTAGGAAAAAAGTTTTGATCTTGAAAAAATGGAGTAAGCTACTCAAAACTCTTGCACTTTGAACTCATCAGGCCTACTCTGTTATGCTTCTTTAACCTTCAATTACAATCCTCTGATGCATATCTATGAAATTGACTGAATTTCTTGAGATGTGAGCAAATAAGAATGAACCGTTGTTATTAATTTTGTTTTGTGCTCTTAGCTTTCGCATTGTCTATAGTGACACGCATATTTTTCTCATTAATTATTCAGATATACCTCCAATGTCCTCAACAGTGGTGTTAGGACGCTGTTGGGAGCACCTTTAGTTTCTTGTTTACCAGAATATGCCACAACTGGAGCTGATATTCAAAGTGCAGTACGTTTGATGCTCAGTCCATTACTGAAAACCAAAGCTAATTGCCCTCTGGCTCAGATTTACACCAGCAAGGAAAGTGGATCTGCTTCCAGGACCAGTGTGTTTTGCAGCCATAATCCTCAATCTGAGCTTGCAAAAGAGTCCATGTACAAAATGGACACGGACCAGGAGGCAAATGGCGAATTATCTTTCCATCTTTTTTTGACCGATGAAAGGGGATTGAGTTGTTCTGCTTTGGATAATGAATTTCATATTAGACAAGGCCAATTTTTTAGGGTTTTGTTGGATTGGACTGACAGTGAACATGATCTATACGATGTTAGCTATCTTAAGGATCTTCCAGAAGTTCAGAGGTCCACAGCTAAGAAAACACGGCCAGAAGCAACCTCCTTATTTTCATGCTTGGAAGCTTTCCTGAAGGAGGAGCCTTTAGGACCTGATGACATGTGGTAGAATTGCAATGCTATGTTTTTTCTTTAATAGCTGGATTGACTCATATTTTGATGTTTTTCATAATTACAGGTATTGCCCAAACTGTAAAGAGCACAGACAAGCCACGAAGAAGCTGGATTTGTGGAGGCTGCCTGAGATTCTTATTGTTCACTTGAAACGTTTCTCGTATAACCAATATCTGAAGGACAAACTTGATGCCTTTGTGAGTTTTCCTATATGTAATCTTGATTTAAGCAAGTATATCAAGAGCAATTTTGCCGCCGCTCAATCTCACATATATGAATTATACGCCATCAGCAACCATTCTGGGGGGTTAGGTGGCGGCCACTACACTGCATATGTGAAGGTATGGGAATGAATCTGGAATGTACAGAAACACTTAGTGAGCATTCCACTAGGTTATGTAATTAAGAGTAATTTCTATTAAAATGCATGTGTTGGTTGAACTGATAAAATGAGCCCAGTAGCACTAGAACTTGATAATCAGTCCTCTTGACTGGATCCGATGTTCTAAGATGAGAACAGCATTAATTGCTTGCTGGACTTGTCTATGATTAATGATACCAAAATCCTGATCAAAGTTGAATTAGCTGAGATGAGACTCTCAACTAATTTGTGTTCTTGTATTCTACTTTGTGCAGTTGATGGAAGGGAACAGATGGTGTGATTTTGATGATGCGAGTGTTCATTCCATCAGCGAGGATGACATCAGGACTAGGGCAGCTTATGTGTTGTTCTATAGAAGAAGAGTTAAAGTTGAATCACATTGAAGTAGCAGTAGAGAGGCACGACACAAGGCATCTTACGTGATTTCTTAATTTCTTAGGCACGTATTTTCTGGAGTTTCTTTTTTTTTTTTTTTTTTTTTTTTTTTTTTTGCATGAAGTATGTGGATGTTGTCACGGCCAGTCCACGATATCAATATTTAGTGCTCTGCATCAATTTTTTTTGGGTGTGAATTGTCAAGGGGCGAACAGTTTGGCATCAGCAGAAGAGCAATGCTACGGTAGGACAGTTAAATTCATGCACACATTAGATACTGTCGTCAGATAGCTGAGATGCGTGCATACAAACACATCTCAATTGTTCATCAAAAACAAACACATCTCAATTCAATGAGCGATGATGCGTCGCTGGCTAGTGCTTGAATCCCTTTTTTTTTGTAATTGTTCTTATGTCGGTATTTTCTTTCGTGCATCGTTTTCGTGATAGAATTTTGAGGTTACGGTTGCAAACAAACAAGCAAGGAACGGGCAATGGGCAATGGAAAGCTGCATTGTTTAGTTCTTGCGGTGCTAGGCTGCTTGCAAGCACAATATATCTTATTGTTCAAAGTTTTTTACAAATTTGTCAAACGTTTCATTTTTTTTGTTATAAATACATCTTAACCTTTTGAAATTATGTAAATTTTATCTTAAGAATAAGTTTGGGTTGATTTATATTCGGATTACTTTTAACCATGTCATCGCAACTAGGTTAATTTTAACTTTTTAATATCACTTAATCAAGATTTTAGAATAAATTCTTTTTTTAAAAAAATATAAAAAATTTTAGGATGCATTTGTAAAAATTGAAATGTTGGGATAAATTTGTAAAAAATTTAAAATGTTAGGATGTATTTGTAAAATTTGAAATGTTAGGATAAATTTGTAAGAAAATTAAAATGTTAGGGTATACTCCCTCCTTCCACTGTTATGGATCGTTTGACCGAAAAAACAAATATTAAGAAATGTTTTAATTATAGAGTTAAATTACTTTCTTGACCATGACACAGAAAAAGAAACAAGTGCTTTAATTGTCTCATTAAAGTCATTTTTCCATTCTTTAACGCTTTTTTTTTAAATAAATCTACTTGGACTCATGAGTTCGGACTCATAGGGAGGTTTTTAAATTTTGTGTGCATATTTAAGGGGTATAATAAAATTTTACAAGTGATTATGGTTGTTTCATTAATTGCTCGATGGTGTATTTGAAATTAAAAAAAGTTTTGAATCCCGACTCACGAGTCCAAATAGCACTATCTTTTTTTTTTTTTTTCGATTGAAGGGAGGACAAAGCTCAAAATACAAGATGTTAAGTATGCGCACACATACGCGGGAACATTACACCATAAATATCGTCAAAGAAGGGGGCATGACCTTAATGGGGTGGTGCTGAAAGGTAAATTAAAGGCATGGTTTGTCATCCAGTTCGTAGCCCTATTTCCTTCTTTATATGTGTGTAACACAGAGATACAAAAAATCCTTGAGAACATCGATAATCAAAGAGAGTAGTTGACTATGCCTATTAATGACTCCCTTCCCTAAACCAATGCATTCCGCAACTGCTTTGTTGTCCATTTCAAGAATAATATGATTGTACCTACTATCCCAAGCTAATCGAATCCCAGAAGAGCCCCCCACAGTTTAGCCTCAAAGACCCAACAAGTGCAGCCACTCGCCATTAGCATTTCTCAACACCCCTCTAACAATTGCTGACCTTGTGAGGCTTCGAAAGGCCCCATCTGAGTTCACCTTAATCCAACCAATTGGTGGCAGTGCCCACGTAATCATCCGCTTTTGCTTTTGTATCTGCCCTTAGCCCCTTGAGCTGTAAAAGATAGCCACACGATAAAACTCCTTAGCATTCGCTTAAACATTGTGTTGCAGCTCCTGGAAGTTGTAGGGCTCCCTAACGATTACGACGTTGTTCCTCGCTTTCCAGATGCACCAATAACCTGTCGCAAACAAAGTAGACCAAGGGAGACCCTCGATGGCCACTTTAGACTTGAGATTGGAGGTGACCCAATCGATTTTCGGATTATTGAAAAAATATGGTTTTCTTGCAACCCTCAGAATCTTCAGCCACCCAAGATTAGCATACGAATGGTCTCTCAAAACATGTATAATGTTCTCAGAAGCCTCCCCATAGAGACCACAACTAGGGTCAGTATCATGTGTCTACGAACTCTATTTTCATTAGTGAGTAGAGCATCATGGAGGACCAGCTAAAGAAATGAGCGAACTCTTTTAGGACCTAACCAAGTTCAAGCTAGGTTCCACTCCTTTTGGGTGTCTAATTAGAACTCGTTCAAAGTAAAGTAGGCAAAGGACATTGAAAATCGACCATTATAGGTGTATTTCTAGTAAAACAGTCATCAGGGCCATTCACCATAGGCGTGTGCGTGGCCGCAACATGGTTTACGACATCGGTTGGAAGGAGATGGGCGAACATGTGCCAGTCCCAGTTTCCATTCTCATCTACAAAATCAACAACAATGCGATACAATTGGTCAGTTGGGATAGGGGCGAGAGTGACCACCTCAAGAGGTTGGTTTAGGCCATTCCAGTAATCCTTCCAGAACAGAGTTTTGGAGCCATTCCCTAAAGTTCACTTCATCCCAGATTGAAGCGCATCCCAGTTCTTAATGAGGCACCTCCACATATGAGAACTCTTCGAGACTGCATGCTTGTCGCGAGGATTGTCGAGAATGAAACAATACTTAACCCTTAGTATCTTAGCCTATAGAGCAGATTTATCACTAATTAAACCCCATCCTACTTTCATGGGAAAAGGCTCTGTTCATAGTATCCATCTTCTTTATTCCCAACCCTCTTAACTGCTTGGGGAAATAGAGAATTCCAGTCCACCAAACTATTTTTCTAGCCTCAGCCTTTCAACCCCAGATAAAGTTTATACAAGATTTATCTAGTTCCTTGCAAATTCCTTTAGGAATATCAGTAGTTTGCATGGTATAGTAAGGCATCAAAGAGAGGCAGCTTTGCATAGAGTCGTCCTTCCCGCCAATGATAATTTAGGTATGTTCCATCTAATGGCTCTGGCTTTCACCTTTTCCAACACATTTGCATAGTTTGATTTTAGCACCCGCTTGTGAATAAGAGGAACCCCTAGGTACCTACCAAAATTAGATGCTTGTTGGAAACAAACCTCAACACTGATGTTTTGAGCCATTGAATCTCTGACATTCGGGGAGAAATAGATTTGAGATTTAACAGGACTAACTTTGTGGCCAGAAAATACACATAATTCATCCAGGATTTCCTTTACTTACAAGCCCTGTCCCTCAGAAGCTTCGGCAAAAAGGACTAAGTTGTGATGGCCCCAACAATCACAAACTGGGCCCTACCCGACCTAAACCTACGTGGGCCTCGAGCCAGTCTTCGATAGGTCAACGCAAGTCTAATCAGCCTTAACTTATCCAATTATTTAGTACATTATTCATTCACTCATTGTGGTTAACTCTTGGATTTTCCTTAACTTTAACTAATCATCATTCATCCTCAAATACTAAGTCAGGTGTGCAGCGAAAACGTCTAAACACCATCTTAACAATAAATTAAAACAAATTATCAACTTAGTCAACCTAGATGTGGAAATCCTGTCTAAACAAACATCTCATGTATATATAAGATCAACTGAAAATCCACCATAAAGATATACATGCATCATTAAGTTTTTCCAATTCCCAAAAGACCCCAAAAAGAGAAAAATAATAAAAAAAATAAACGTAGGAATACATAGCCAAATATGCAGCAAAATAAATAAAACACCTACAAAGTGGGAGCAAATCAATTGGCTCTGAGCGTGTCTCAAAGGATACTACCAAGCATAGGTGCCTTGCCTCGACTCATTGCGGATCTGTACCCACCGTCATAAAAATGACAGGGAGTACAATAAGTAAACAGTAAACAACAACAATAGAGATCTCAACATAAATTCTGAATCCACAATAAGCAATAAGTCTATAAATCATGCGGTATATATAAAGAAACTGAAATAGATAGCAATTTGCATGATAAATAGATTCAACAGGCTTAAACAATGATAATCAAGTGTCCGGGAAGCAAACAAATAGACAAATAGATAGTCTTAATCAAACCGTGGGTCACAAGACCTCCTAAGCTTGCGATTGACATAGTGGGGCCCAAAATTGCCTCCCCTGTTCGATCCACTGTGTACAAACCAATGGGCCCGAGGGTCGTCTCCACTGAATGTAAACTATACTAGGAAAAGCCACAGATAAAGCTGGCTACTAAATCCCTAACAAACTACCGAAGGAAAGCCACAGTCACAAATCAGATGTTAAATCTTTCCGATAGACTCCAACGAAGCCATAGACTATGTCAGCTGCTAAACTTGTTGAGACTTCTCTCCATGGGTGGACTACCTAAACCCTAGGTTACTTGAATTAGAATGGAGTACAAATAGCTTACATTTCAAGAAATTACCGGTCAAGAATTAGAAGATAATTCATATTGATACTATTGTTGCCTTTACTCACCTCGAATCCTGCTAATATCGTTCTCCCGTAGCTCTACACGTTTCCCAATGCAAATCTCCAATTGACTAATCAGTGCTCCTCTGGTTACCTAACATCCATTTAGGTTCAATTTTTGTTAATTTTTCCATTTTTCCCAATTTTTCATAATGTTATTCATTCTCGTAATTGGGTCGATTACCCATATATTAAGTCGTATTATGACCCATTTGGGTACCCGAGAGATCCCCGAAGTTTTTCAAAAATTTTCTATAAATTGAACTTATGAACAGTGCCACGTCGCGAATGGTGTCGTGGGGGTCAGAACCCTGCAACATCACTTAAAGCGTTAAACCATTGCCCCTTCTTCCCGGACGTCGTGAGTGGTGTCGTGGGGTATACCCTTCCACGCCGTCACTTAAAGCGTGAATTGTCAGGGCCTCGGCCCTGGGCGTTGTGACCGACGTCGTGGGACTTTGTGCTCCACAGTGTCCCTCACGGCGTCCCATCCAAAACATTAATTCGGGGTTTTTTAAAACCCTACCTCGTGTCGTCGCATTTTGAGCGTATTCCAAACTTGTAGGGATGTCCAATCAAACCCAAAACCATCGATAAACCTCGTCGAAACGTCCAGAAACGTCCAATTTCGATAATTCGTCCAAAAATCCCCGCAAATTCACCAAAAATTTAACAAAAATCCCAAACATCTACAACCACCATAACAACTCATTTCACATATCCAATTTATTACTAAATCAACACCAAAACCCAAAAAAAATTAAAACCTCATCATGTTTTTCGAAACCATCACGATGAAAACCCTTGAAACTGGTGTCAAAACGTAGAGAATTGAAAGGTGATCCGGGATCTCACCTTTTCTCGCATTGATAATCGCTCCCTTAGTATCGATCTGAGCTCCAAATCCACCACCCCACAACCTTGTTTTCGTTTGGAGAGATGAGAGAAGTGAGAGATAAGGTGATGAGCTAGTTTAACTCTCCCTTTTTATACTTAGCTCTCATCATACCTTACCCTCTCATCTCTATGTTAATCACAAGGTCCACAAACACACCAGCCTAACGACTCTAGTGACTCACATGTCACATTTCAACCAAAAATATCCATTTCTCGGGCATTTTCGCACCCGGATTGCACCACGACTCGCACTGTCGTGTGCTAACGACCGAACCAACATACCGGACACGTTGCATAACGTTTAATTATTCTATTTAAATGTGTTTTGTCAGTGTTTTAGTCTATTTAATCAGCTCGAACTCCTAATTAACTGTCACGTTTGCTCGGCACCCGTAACGCGTGTTTTTTCGAGCCGAACTCGTTCCTCAATGCTAACGCATACTCACAAATGTCCTCACATGTTTGGACTTTGAATTTAACATTCAAGTAATACATAAATAGTACAAAACACCAGACAAATATAACATACCTCGGTGTCAACTTTCGAGGACTGAAACAAGTATACCATGACTAGCTAGACCTACAATACGACCCTTAAATGACACATGACACGAGTTAGAATTTTAGGGTCGTTACATAAGTCGTCCGAGAAGAAGAAATGGGAGACATATGTGCCATTACCTTTAAAGTCGGGGGTTATCCATCGACCATCCTCCACCTATCTAGTTATCAATTGGGAGTGTCTCTCCATACATGTCATGAAAACATAAGGAGAAACAAGGTCCACTTGTCTGACACCTCTGGAGGGCCTATGAAATCTCCCCATTTCAAAGCAGATGGAAATAGGTTGATGCCAGGCCCTCAAGAATAACTGAGATATATTGTTTTGGATATTGGCTTCGCCAAATGAATCCTGGATAAAATTCCAGCTAAGACAATCATATGTTGTCTCTAAATCAATATTGATCGCCATCCAACCTTTAGAGCCACGAATAGATCTCATTGAGTGGAGTAGTTCTTGGACTATAAGGATGTTATCAGAGATGCGACACATTACAACAAAGCTGGTTTGTGCATGGTTAATAAGAATTGGCATTATGGGCTTTAGCCTATTTGCCACTACTTTCATAATAAGTTTATAATTTACAGTACATAGACTAATGAGCCGAAAATGACTGAAATTCTCTAGGCAGTTTATCTTCGGCAGTAAGGTAATAATAGATCGATTAGAAAAGATAGGGATACTTCCCCGAGTGAAAGCATCATCCACCATCTTGATTAAAGCTGGCCCAATTGTCTCCCAATGTTTCTAGTAAAAAAGGGTCGTCACTTTATTGAGCCCTGAGGTCTTCAAGGGTGCCATATCAAATAGTGCTCTATGCACTTCTTCATCTGAAGTTTTAGCTTCCAAAAAAGAGAGTAATAAGGGAGGGATAACAGGGAAGTGACTACGCAGGGGGAAAGGAAGCACATTCGAAAAATGCCCCTTATAAACCGTTTTAAAGTAACTGATGGCTTCAACAACAATGTTGGTTGATTAGTACACCACAAAACGTCAACTAGCTTAAGTTCGTAAATAGCCTTCCTACAAGTCATCTGGCTTGCTTTGGGATGGAAGAACGAAGTATTCCTATCACCTAAGCAAATCCAGTTCGCATTGGTTCGTTGTCGCCATAGGAGATCTTCTTGAGAAAGGACAATTTCCAATTTCTCCCGTAATGTGATATCCACTTCCTTAGGTTCGGGGTAGAGTGAGTTTCCAAGGCTTTTTGCAGCCCTGCTAGTCGTGTAAGCGGCTTCCTTGTGATGGCCCCAATTTCCCAATGCGATTGGGTACGCCCGACCTAGACCCATGCAAGCCTTTGAGTCCAATCTCGGGGAACCTGACGAGGATTGCTGCAGCCTCTACCCATTCTTTCGCTGAAGTGGGAACACATTGCTATGGATTTCATTTGTGGCTTGCCCCGATCTCCTCGTGGTCACAATAACATCTGGGTAATTGTAGACAGATTGACGAAATCTACTCATTTCATACCGGTATCTACTACACATAAAGTTGACAGACTGAGCATCCTCTACGAGCGCGAGATAGTCAGATTGTACCAAGTTCAGTTATCAATCATGTCAGACCGAGGGACGCAGTTCACTTCGTTGTTGTGGCAAAGCATGTAGGCTTAGTTCGACACCAGACTGGAGTTGAGTACGACGTTCTATCCACGGACAAACGGACAGTCCGAGAGGTTGATCCAAGTGTTGGAAGACATGCTCAGGATGTGTGTTTTGGAATATGGCGGGTCATGGGAAGAGTACCTTCATTTGTGCGAGTTTGCTTACAAAAACAGTTATCAGGTGAGTATCGGTATGGCACCGTTTAAAGCGCTCTATGGCAAGCCTTGTAGATCGCCTTCTTACAGGGCTGAGCTAGAGGATGTTGTGACAGTTGGTCCTGAGACTGTTGTTGATCATGCTGAGAAGGTATGACATATAAGTTTGAGACTTAAGGGTGCCCAAGAGTGGTAGAAGAAATATTACGACAAGTATCATGAGAAGCTTCAGTATGACTTAGGAGACTATGTATACCTGAAGGTATATCCACTGAATGGTCATAAGCGGTTCGGAATCAAGGGAAAGCTTGCTCCTAGATTTATCGGTCCCTTCAAGATTGTGAAGAGGGTCGGTAAGGTTGCTTACCAGTTGGAGTTACCGCCAGAGCTCGTTGGTGTTCATCTGGTATTCCACATTTCAATTGTGACGGCCCCAATTTCCCCGTGCAATTGGGTATGCCCGACCTAGACTCGCGCGGGCCCCGATCATCACTCGGCAACCTGACAAGCCTAGTCAGCCTTCAATTTAATTAATTTAACAATTTATGAAAGAGTTATTGCAATAATATATAGCGGAAGACTAAACAATTATAATAAACTAAACATCAGGGAAATAACTCAATCAAAGGGAAATTAGGAATTCTATAATGTGGAAAAACCCCGAGTATTCATGTACAATTCGATTAACCAACATACATGATACCAATCTCAATAATAATACCAAGTTCTATAAACCAAAACATACATATATAAAGCGATATACAAATGAGCAAAACATAAAACCTACTAAATAGTCTCCAAGTCCAGCCTCTAATCCTCACAAAAAAGTCGCATAAGCAGGGCTCCTTGCCTCTACTGCACTCTGCTCTATCTGCATCCACCGTCACAAACTAGATAGTGAGCAACTTGAGAAATCGAATGTAATGCTAGAAGAAGATAACAGTAATTCATGATATAACAAGTAAAGCAGTCTAAATATCATGCGGTAATAGAAAGACAAGAATTCAAATAGATCAAGTGCATGATAAACAAACTAATAGATATCAATCGAATTTCAAGTGTGTTCTAAGGAATCAAAAGAGGCCCATAAGTGGTCTAAATCATAGCATAACGGCGAAGACCTCGCGAGGTCTTCCTGGGCATTGACACAAGTGAAAGCACAGCTATGATGGGAGGGACTCAAACCCACCCACCCAGTACTTGGTGTCACACGGTCACTAAGGGTGGTCACATACTCCTGTACAAGAGTGCTCGCGTTTTATCCCTCTAGTGCAGGTCTTATTACTATTGAGACGAAACACTTACGCCAAGAAACACACAATAAGGAATGGAATGGAATACCAGTAATAGAGCATAATGAATTTGAATAAATGATAATGAATCACATGGCATTTTCTTACTGGCTTACAAATCATACATAAGCTTGTGGCAAATGTACTTACCTGACTAATCGCAACTCGTAGACACTCTCACGTCCCTAACGCGTATCCCCGAGTTTTTCGCTACCTGATAAGGTTGGAAACTCTAATTAATGGGTTGAGTCATTAACTAGACCTAGGTTAAAACCCCAGTGTTTTTCCAAGTGTTTTAAGAACTCAAACAACTCGACAATTCGATAGGAAAATGAATACTCTCTCGGGTTTGAAAAACCACAACAATAATCACGATTACGATATCACAACATCGAGAATCATAATGCATGTAAGCCTACTCATGAATTATAGGTTCGGCTCAATCGTATGTGGGTCACACCATAGTCTCGAGGAACGACGGCGTGACCACGACGTACTACCATTTAACCAACGTGAAACACAATTTCGAGGTTGCTCAACAATCACGACTCCACACGAAACTCAACATGACCATACACCGACAAGTAGGGAACCTCATCGGGTGTGGTCCAACACCCATAAAGTGCCAACACGACATGAAAAAGTCGTAGGCGTGCACTACGTCACGCCAACAATCACTTGACGTGATAAAAGTACTCATAAATGAATTCGCCATTACAATGACTCATCACTATCGATATGGACGCTCTGGGAGTTATGGGACACACACGAGAGTTTTATTGTGATCCCCGACACTCTCTTAGTCATAGCATCCGACGACAATGCCGACCATTCACGATGGTTTGCGATGAGACGCGCAACAACGATATCACATGAAATGATGCTCACAAAACTTACCACCACTAATAGAGATGCTCTGGAGGTTGTGAGACTCCATGATGGATGTGGTAATGTCTCCGGTAATCCCCCAAGTCATCGCGTCGATGGCAAAGCCACCATGATGGTGGTTTCCGGCGAGAAAAGTACAAAATGCGTACAACACATTACAATATAATATGGACAATAATGTCGCTGTTTTAGGCCACTCCGAGAGTCGTGAGACACAAGCATGGACTTAGCTTGGTCCCCGACATCCTCGATCATGGTGGCACAGCGATGGTGTCGACCACGGCAACAGATTTCGACGAGGACTTAAAAACAGTCCACACAACATGACAACAACATCACCTAGGTTCAAGACATTAAAACAGTTCCAACACGACCAATCGATCACAACAAGAATAGCGAAGCATCATCGAGGTCATGGAGAGGTCCCCGACAACCCCCACACTCGGTGATTTGGCCAGCAGGGCCGCCTACACATGCATATTCTGGCGAGACATAAAATAATAACCAATTTATGAAAATAGTGCACAATCGACCACTACCCTATGTGATGCAAATGTGGGTGCTCCGGGGATGTGGGGATTTTGGGGCACCACTAGGGACCATCCCCGACCACCCCTGACCAACGCCACCGCCTCCGGCAGCGGCAAAACATGACAGTAGGGAAAACAGTGTAATGAAACTGTAATGCTTTGCACGACCTTCTCAACGCAAACCACCGCGATTGGGGGGAGCTCCGGGACTGGCGAGTCGTCTCTGCCAGATCTCCGACCTGAAGCAACCACCACCATCGCAAAACAGACGTGCAACAGTGAGCACAATCGCGGTGGCCAGCGAGAAAGAGAGAGAGAGAGAGTGAGAAATAGAGAGAAACCGAGAGAGAAAGAGAGAGAGAGAGAGAGAGAGAGAGAGAGAGAGAAACTGAGAGAGAGAGAGAGAAATAAAGAGAAACTCCGGTGAGAGTTCCGGCGTATGGTCACCAAGGGAGAGCCGAGATGATGGCCGAGAGAGGGATCAAAGTAGTGAGAGACCGAGAGGTGAGATGACGAGAGTGGAGAAACCGAGACCGAGAGAGAGGGAGAGAGAGATAACGGACCTCCGGTGAGGGTTCCGGTGAGAGGCGTGACTGGCCTGACGAGGAGAGGGGTGGTGGTGGTGGGAGAGAACGTGAGGTTCGGGTGGGTGTGTGGAGGAGATGAGTGAATAGTGGATTAGGTTTTTGTTTGTTTATATATATGGGACAAGTGTGAAATGACCACTTTGCCTTTTAATTTCATACTTGCTTATTTTTGAACTATTGCCCTTATGGGTCTTTTACCACTTTATCACATCTCATCATACATACAAATCTCAATGCAAATCTCATGGCTCTCCTCATTTGAGTTGTGTCACTTTAACAATTTCTATTCCATAGCCCGTATGTTGCGGAGTTAACCAACTCCCGCGTTCAAATGACGTTCCCCGGTCCATCTTGCCTTGCACCGACTCCCGTAGCACGCGTAGTCTCGCCTTGTCTCGCCAACTAATTAATTAAATTAATTAAAAATTCATTTATTTGTAATCTTTACTTGTTTTTATCTCCCGTTTAACTAGGCAAAACCTCACTCAACTAAAAATCGCCTGAACGGCTCGAGACCGGTAAAATACTAAAATACTAATACACACAATCAGATAATCATAAAATCACTTCGGTGTTGACTCCCGAAATTTGAAACACTGCCTAGTATCACGTAGTTGGATCACGTTCCTAACAAGTGTAACACAAGTCAGTTAAAAAAATTTGGGGTTGTTACATCAATGCTTCGACTAGACAAGTCAAGCAGAGGGCGGCGACCGATTGTAAACTTGAGCCAGATCAATTTACGAGACGATGCCACATATGAGGAACAGGCAATCCAGATTGTTGACCAGAAGGTCAAGGCGCCGAAGAACAAGGAGATTCCTTCGGTTCTCGTGAAATGACAATTTCATGGAGACGATGAGCTAACCTGGGAGTTATAGTCCTATACGTGCGAGTATTTTCCCTACCTGTTTGATTCCGATTAGTCTTTAGTTTAGTTTACTTATTAGTTTAATTTCGAGGACGAAATTCTAATAAGTGGTGGAGACTGTAACAACCCTAAAAATTTAACCCGACTTGTGTTACACTTGTCAGGACCATGAACCGACTACATGAAACTTCACGGTATTTCAGACTTCGGAAGTCGACACCGAGATAATTTTATGATTTTGTGATGTTTATATTAGTATGATAGTCTAATACGAGTCTCGAGTCGTTTGGCGATTTGTTAGTTTGAGTGAGGCTTCGCCTAGGAGAACGGGGGAATTAAAAACACAAAAAAACCTTAATAAATGATTTTTGAATAATAAACGCGATGATTTGTGGAACGTAACGAGACAATGAACACACAACAATCGAGTTGTGGTGTGATACGGCCGATGAGCACGGGATCAACATGGGAGCTGGATAACTAAGTGACACCCAAATCACTTTGTAGAGTAGAGTCTTCGAAGACATGTGTAGGTGACACTTCTTGTGAGAAAAACTGTGTACCTTAAGTAGTCGGTATGATAAGTCCAAAAAATCAAAAAAACCTAAAAACAATATTTTTTTAGTACTACAGGTTCGAGAAATAATGAAGAGTAACAGTACTATACGACCGAAACTATTTTTATAGTCTCGGTAATATGTAACCGAGATGAAAACACACCAATGACAACACGGCTTCGGTTACAAACAACCGAGATGTTGATTGGAGCATCGGTCATCATCAATCAATACAGCAGGATAAGTCTCGGTCACACAGGACCGAGACATTCGTCTACATGGTATACATTCAAAATTTGGAAAAAAAAAACACAAAGAAAACATCCCAACTCACCTCTCCATGTGTCGCGTTTACCCCCCTTGCGTTCTATTCATCCATTTGACCCTAAAAACATCCAACGAGGCGACGAATCTAACAAATCCCATATGTGAAAACCAAAACTACAAACCATTACTTTAATAATATTTCCAAACCCAAGACAAAGCATACTTGAAGTCTAGACTGAATAAATAATAATAATACTTTCTAACCCAAGACAAAGCATACCTGGAGCCTAAATGAATAAAATGAAGGAAAATGATAATCTAACATACTTTGGATGCACACTTGGGGCGCACACTTTATCTTTTATCTTATTTATGACTCTTTCTTGTCTCCCTAGGTGTGGACTCCACATCTACAAAATAATATAAATAAGCTAAAAGACAAAGTGTAGGCCTAAATTTTGAAAGATGTAATGGAACCCTAATTTAGAGAAGCCGTGGTGTTTAGAAGTTGCGTTTAAGGATTCTCTGTCTCTCTCTCTCTCTCTCACAAAGCGCAAAGCCGAAAAAAAGCCCTCGGCTTCTCTGCTCGACAAGACTCAGGACGCTGAAGCTGCGTGCCTGCCTGCGTGCCTCTTCTGCATCTTTCTTGGTTTGCTTCATAAATCGTACTCTTCTTGATTGCAAGAATTTTAGGGAGCATTGCTATTTACTACCACAAACAATTTTTATTTCCTCGATGCAGTAAAACTTGTTTCCTGGAGACTCGACTCGATTCGACTCGACTCTCTTGGTATAGAAAATGAGTGGTCGTTTATCTCGCACAGTTTATGTTGGAAACCTTCCTTCAGACATACGTGAATCAGAAATTGAAGATCTATTCTACAAGGTTGGATTTGTGCTCATCATTCAATCCATATTACTGCTACTTTGCATAACCTTACAGTGTTTCCATTCTGTGTTAAAAGATTACAATTGTACCTCAACATTATTGTTGTGGAGTTATTGGATTATTATTATATCATTGCAGTTTGCTCAGCATTATCTTCATTTCTATCATGATTTCTTGCATCGTTAAGCATGCTTGAGTTTCTTCAACATTAGTCAAGCAGATGGTTTTGCATTTCATCATAAAGAGAAGTACATAACTTAGATTTTGCTTAGATATGCTCAGATCTTGTCTTTTCTTTTTAGCCCTTTAGTCCATGTATGATTGAATCACCACAATTCAAAACTTAATCACCTTTGCTATGCTTGGTCATCTACAACTCACCTTTACCAGTAGAAATTGTGTATTTTGATTGTAAATCATAACAATACTATGACATTTATAAGTTCAAGTGATGATAAAGACGTCAAAAAGGAGAAGATTCTAAACCAGTATTTTTAAGGTGTCACGTATTAGGTTTTTTTTAACCTCAAATTGTCTACTAAGTTTTCTTAGCAAGTAAAAGAGCTTTTCTCCATTTTTATAAATTTTTAAGCACTTGACTTAGATGAAGAGAAATCTTACAACGACTTGATGAGGATATCTTAAATTCTTAGTGTTCAATATTTAAATAAGAAATGAATTCTAATTCATTGCAACAGATATGATACATAAAAGGATGAAAACCACTAAAATTAAACTTTAAAAAATTGTCATGCCCTGGAAGTGGAAAAATAAGAAATATTATGAACCACGTGCTTTTTTTAATGTGCATTGACAAGATTTGAATCTTACTTGCACTTTTATGAAGTTGTTTGTACTTCCAAGGTTTTGAAATTTTATAAATAATTCTTATGTCGAATATGACTTTCCTAAACTACTTTCGAATTTTGATAGGTTGGAGATGAGTCATAGGCGTAGTCATATTCTTTATCTAGCCCCTGGTAACACTTTTATGTTTTTCGTATAAAGGAGTACCTTTTAAAAGCATAATCAAAGTTTAAACGTAAGAAGTGGCAATAGAGTCTATTTGAATTTATCTTCATTCTTTAGGGTAAATAGTCAAAATAATCCCAAACTTTCAATTTTCTCATAAAAAAAACCCCAACTCTGGTTTTGTCTCAAGTTTATCCCAACTCATTTTTTGCCCCTAAGGATTTAATAACTCAACTTCTTAAGGGAGGGGTGGACAATTCAGTAAAGAAGACAAGGGTAGCCGAATAATTTATTTTGATAGATCTAAACAATTTTTTTTTCAAAAACTATGCTGCTCGTAACTCCTCTTCCCTTCACCCACCTCCACCCCCCCCCCCCCCCCCCCCCCACACACACACACACACACACACACACACACACACACACACACACCCCACCACCACCACCTACTCAACCGCCCTTCGCCATCCCCTTTCCTTCTCATACCTTGACCACGAATGCCCTATCGGCTCGGGCTCTGGCATCTCCGTCTACAAGGTCCGCCATAAGATCTATGGCAAGATCCTTTGCGCTGTTGACCACCTCAACGTCATCAAATGGTGCGGCCTCTTCGACAACTCTGGCAAGATCCAAGCCCTTGAATTTGCGACGAAGACAAGGTCCTGCCGCCTGCGACTTATTTTTTCTTTTAAAAGTTTGCCGGAGTCGAGCTATTGGGCATATTTTTGTTCTTTGATTAATTTAAATTTTTTTTTTAACCACCCTTGTCTTCTTTACTAAATTGCTCGCCCTTCCCTTAAGAAGTTGAGTCATTAAAGACATCGCCACATCAGCACAAAATTGGGGCAAAAATTGAGTTGGGGTAAAATTGAGACAAAACTCAAAATTGGGGATTTTTTTGAGAAAAAATGAAAGTTTGGAATTATTTTGAGAAAATGTGTAAAGTTTAGGATTATTCTGACTATTTACCCTTCACGATTAATGGTTGATTGATAAAAAACTTTTTTGTTGGCTTTTTGGTCTTTCTATCATTTTCATTTTTTTAGAGAATAGTGTTGGATGACTTTGTAGTCAATTGAGATCCATTGTTCATTACAAACTTTGTTATGTTTGTACTCATATTATTCCATTCGTGGGGAAAAGAGATGTTTGTACTTGGTAGTTAGTTCTTTACATTTGAAATTTTGAATGTGATCGAACATATAGTTGATTTGATGTATTACGTGAATTTATATGCTTGCGGTATGGCCATATTGTGGATATAGAATTGAAGATTCCACCTCGTCCCCCTGTTTATTGTTTTGTAGAGGTAAATATCTTTGCTCAAAGTATTTGGTTGAAATTGTTTGTGGTGAGAGTTGGACTGTGTTTTATGTTGTTTACTTCATTTATGTGCATGTGGGCACGTGCATTTGTATTGTAGTTTGAGGATGTTCGAGATGTTGAAGATGCAATTCGCGGCCGTGATGGTTATACCTTTGATGGCTGTCGTTTACGGGTGACATTGAACACTTTCACATTGCAATCATTTTTGTTCCATGTTTCGTTGCTTAAACTATGTCTTACTCTAGGTTGAGCTTGCCCATGGTGGTCGAGGGTCATCTTCAATTGATCGGCGAAATGATCATAGAAATGGGGGAAATGGGCGATTTAATGGGATTCCTCCTCGGCATTCAGAGTTTCGAGGTGTGTTATGGGGCTGGTCATTTTATGGTCTTAGTTCAAAATGGACATGTTGCATCAGAAAAAAGCTACATTAAACCAATAGAAGACATAATGTAAATTCACACACTACGAAACTATGAACGTTGAGGTGTAAACACATGCATGCCAATACTTATTACATTGTCTCCAAGCACTTATGTGACTTAATGCTTCGATTGCATGTCAAGGTAACATTTCACTTTCATTATTGCTCACTTTGGACTTTCTTGATAGTTGTCGTTCGTGGTCTTCCTTCTTCTGCTTCGTGGCAAGATTTGAAGGTGAGAACTTGCTGATGTTGCGTTCTATATACTAATATATGCATGTTTAAATCTCTAAAACTATAACACATTGGGTTGTAAACAGGATCATATGCGCAAGGCTGGTGATGTTTGTTTTGCGCAGGTTTTCCGTGAGCGTGATGGTAACTCCTTTCCTTTTAATATTGATTGTAATTGATCTTAAATATTTTCTAAAATTTTTAAGAATAAAGGAGACATTCAACTGGTTCAAACTATTGAAGAATTAAACTTAGAGTCATTTATTTTATTTGATTAGAGATTGAATACATCATTGTGAGTTTGGGAATTGTGAAAATTAAGATAAAGTGGTATTAAAATTAGAAGTAGAAGTTCCTAAGGTGCACTATTTTAGTTATCTGAATCAGCCATGCAAAAGACAATATACTATGCATGCATCACACAAAGTTCAAGTTGGATGGAAGAAGCGAAAGAGTGCAATAGGTGTGATGTGACGACCCAATTCCATAACTAGGGTTGCCCGTCCTAAACCATCGCCAAAGCCCTTTTGATATCCCAGTGAGTCGGTTGATGGCCTACTAAACCTTAAACCTGCGGAATTTCAACTATAATATCTAGCAATTATAAGGCAATAAATAATGTGGAATTAAAACATTTTCCTTCTGAATCATATATCAAAATAGAAGGCGGTTAAGTTTTACAAACCAAAGTAAAACAGTTGGGTTCGAAAATGCTACACAACTAAAATCCTTGTTTAATACAAGTAGCTTGAAGCAAAATATATACGTAAATAGTGTCTTAAGTCATCAAGTCTCACACAAGGAGAAAAGCTTTACTGGTCCTTATTTGTCTCCTTTTTCGCTATAGAGGATGATGAGACACCTACAAATGTTATGAGTGGGGTGAGCAAAATTAACGGGCTCAGTAATGAGGTGGTTTCGCGTGACTATCAATCATCCTAGTGATACCAAGTGTTAATATAATTAACATGCATCAATAGAGAGATGTGTAATGGAGTAGTAGTTTAGAGATATCAAGAGAAAGTGAGCATAATCATAAGAGAAAAATATAGATACAATTGTCATTGTTTCATTGATTGTACATGTACTACCGACTTTGTCTTAAAACTCGATGGCGACAAATTATCCCCTTATGAAGAAAAAGAACTCCCCAGACCGTACGATAGCTATCCGCACGTCCCAAATAGATTCTTCCAAGTCATAATAGTTCTATCCAAAGCCACCAATGCCACCACTCCTATACTCAATTTGTGAGCCTCTATCCTTTAAGACACTCCATAGTTGCATACCGACTAGTAGGATCATCTGGTAATGATACGTCAAAGCTCGAGACTCCCAATGAATTCAACTAGTATATTGAGATATTATTGCTACCTTATACTCTTTCAATCTAAAGCTAAGTCTAAAGTCACTGAATACCCCATGCACTTAAGCATGTCCCCAAGGCCCCATGATGAAACCACAATTATCAACTTGATGTTTTGAATCATCTGCTTATGTCCGTAAAGAGAGTATATTGTGATTTAATAAAAATCTGTCGAGGTACATGGCAACCCCATCCCTAGTTTTTAACTTTCATGAGACATGTTATACTAATAACATGACACAATTGATAATGAAGTAAACCTCTGCTTACCTTGTATAGTCGTAATCCTAATCCCAAACTCCTTTCGAGAAGTCCTTGGTGGTCTTTCTTGAGTATATACATTTAAAACAAGTTTAAAAAGGTTTATTACACTTTTACTTGGGTCTAATAGGAAGTCTAGGCCCATAAGTATTTGATCCTTGACCTAATTCCATTGTTTGAACTCTCATTTAGGATGTCGCCACCATGTTTGACCCATGGATTTCAGCCCATTTTTTACTTGAAAAACGACCCAATTTTTTAGAGCCATAACCTTAAGTTATAGATCTCTCTCTTACCTTTTCGTCGATGAGTATAACGCAGAAAACAGAGTTGAAACAAGTTATGGTTGTTTTGACAATCACTGCTTTAAATGTCCAGTGACGAGGCCACTTGTGCAAATATTGGGGGGGTGGGGGGGCACTGCCAGTGGCGTCCTTATCTATCTCCTTCTTTTTCACTAATAGAGGATGATGAGACACCTACAAATGCTATGAGTGGGGTGAGCAAAATTAATAAGCTCAGTAATGTGGTGGTTCGCATGACTATCAATCATCCAAGTGATACCAAGTGCTAATATAACTAACATACATCAATAGAGAGATGTATATTGAAGTAGTAGTTTAGGGATATCATGAGAAAGTGAGCATAATCATAAGAGAAAAATATAGATATAATTGTCATTGATTCATTGATTGTACATGTTCTACCGACTTTGTCTTAAAACTCAATGGTGACAAACTACCCCTTATGAAGAAAAAGAACTCCCCAGAATGTATGATGGCTATTCGCACGGCCTAAATAGATTCTTCCAAGTCATAATAGTTCTATCCGAAGCCACCAATGCCACCACTCCTATACTCAAGTTGTGAGCCTTTATGCTCTAAGACACTCCTTAGTCCCATACCGACTAGTAGGATCATCTAGTAATGATAGGTCAAAGCTTGAGACTCCCATATGAATTCAAGTAGTATATTGACATATTAGTACTACCTTATACTCTTTCAATCTAAAGCCAAGGCTAAAGTCACTGAATACCCCATGCACTTAAGCATGTCCTCAAGGCCCCATGATGAAACCACAATTATTAGTGTGATGGTTTTAGTCATCCGCTTATGTCCGTAAAGAGAGTATATCGTGATTTAATAAAAATCCGTTGACGACCTCGAGGTACATGGCGGCCCCCATCCCTAGTTTCTAACTTTCATGAGACATGTTATACTAATAACATGACACAATTGATAATGAAGTAAACCTCCTCTTACCTTGTATAGTCGTAATCCTAATTCCAAACTCCTTTCAAGAAGTCCTTGGTGGTCCTTCTCAAGTATATACATTTAATACAAGTTTAATAAGGTTTATTACACTTTTACTTATATCTAATAGGAAGTCTAGGCCCCTAAGTATTTGATCCTTGACCTAATTCCATTTTGAACTCTCTTTTAGGGATGGCGCCACCATGTTTGACCCATGGAGTTCAGCCCATTTTTTACTTGGAAAACGACCCAATTTTTTATAGCCGTAACCTTAAGTTGTAGATCTCTTTTTTACCTTTTCGTCGATGAGTATAATGCAAAAAACAGAGTTGAAACAAGTTATGACTGTTTTGACAGTCACTGCTTTAAATGTCCAATGACGTCGCCACCAGTGCAAATATTGGGGTGGGGGTGGGGGGCACTACAAGTGGCGTCTGCCCCATGAATCTTGCTTGAAATCACTCCTCACACCACTGCGCCAACTCAAATCACTCTCTAACCACTTCTAAATGCCCTCAATTTGAAACTTATTGCTCTTACAACGTAGCAACAACAACAACAACAATGACCTTAACATCAACTCGACCAACAAGATCTAAGACCAAACCCTCATTCACATTAACAACAACATCATCAACAAAACACTCAAGATACCTCCGAATCCCTTCATCCTAAGCCATAGAGGTTGATTTAACCTCATTGCACTCCAATAAACTAATAAACTCAAAACAACAATGATCTAAGACAACCCACTTAAAATAAAGGGATTTATATGAAGGAACTCACCTAGGGTTTTCTCAACCTTGTCTTTGAAGCTCCAAACCCTTGGATCTCCCTAGCCCTTGCTTCTACTTGTGTTGTAACTTTTGGATCTCCTCCAAATCACTAAGACTCCACCATTTTAGAGCAACCTTAGTTTTCCCTCCACTCATCACTTGTGTTTTGAAATGGAGGCACAACTCTTTTTTCACTTAATTTTTATACTTAGCCATGCTTTATGGGAGTAAATTTTCAGCAATGAAGAAACAACTCCTGCATAAAATGAGCATAACATAAATGAAGATACTTGGGTGGGAAGGTGAATATAGAATAAGCAATATGTAGATTCAAATAAAAGTGGAATTAGCACCAACAAATGCTAAATCAAGGGAAGAGGTAGTTGTTGTGGTTTTGACACATTCAAAGATGGCTCTCAAATGCTCAAGTTTGAAAACTCAACACGGTAAAAACTGAATAAACTTGACGGTATAAGAATAGATCTAAGATAAATTGGAGTACATTAATTAGGATGGATTAAAAGGATTGTGGAAGTATATCATCAACTGCATTAAATCAAGCCGAGTGGAATCGTTTTATCCATGTAGCCAACCCAACTAATTTGGAATTTATGCGTTGTTTTTTGTTCTTTTTTAAGATTTGTTTCAATGCTAACTTAAACAAAAGTTGTTAAGATCCCATGTTGGACTGAGTTTACACGATCTAACCGGGATTTAGGCAAATGGTTAGTTGGTCCAACACTTGTATAAACCCAATCTTTGGGTTTGGGTCTTGGGGCGTGTAGCTTGCAATGAATCTATAGAGCACACAAAACCATCTTGATCATCTCCTCTTTAAATCTCTGTCTCATTCAACATGAAGTAAATTAAATCAAACTAAGTGGAAAAGTTTATCCTTGTATCCGAGTCCTAATTATTTGGATAAGACTTCTATGTTGTAGTTTGTTGATCTCGTCTCCATGTTCCTCTCATGTTCTCTTTCTCTTTATTGGTTGTACTCTCTCAACCACCAATACTTAACGTTGTCGACATGTCTTTGTTGAAGTGTCTAGAAGACCACATTCATATGTTGTCATCACTATGATTTCTCTTCAAATTGCGCACAATGCTATTCGACTTAAATAGTGGGGTCCTTGACCTTCAAACTCGAAGTGAGCTTTGAAGTTTGAAAGCTTTTGCTCTTCTATCTTTATATTTTTGCATCTCGTGTAATAAGAATTTCGATTAATATAGTAAAATTTAAAATTGATCATGTTTAAAACTCTTGGGCTACTCATCTGCGTTTAACAAAAGAAAGTTTAATTGTGCTCTAGATTTACGCAACATATAGAGTTTTTTTATCTTGTTTATTTCCATAAAACAAGAAATGCAATTGAGACAAGTTTTTTGTTTGAAAGACACTAAAACACTCATGGTTTAAATGATATATCATGGTCTGTTGTTTCCACCATGTTCAGCGCCGTGTGATCAACGATGTCCTTTATCTTCCAAATAGCCTCTTGATGTTGTTAATCATTTCACAAAACTCTCTCCTCCCACCGTCTCCTTCCCTTTTAGCCACCAACCTTTCTGCTATCGCGTGCATGAGCCCAGCTGGAGGTCCCTCACCAGTGCTAGAATTTATTTGCTTTGAAGGAAAGCATCAGGATTGAAATACAACTTTTCCCATTTGTTATGCCATGGACCTAATTTGAGCCTTAATTCTTTTGAGATTTAGTTATTTGTCCAAGGTGCTTGCACATGGCTCTCTATTTATGAACTTTCTTGTGGTTGATGGAGTTCTATGTGATTTCATGTCGAGATGATTGAACCTTGAGGAATGTAAAGTTAATCAAATTATCGTGTCAAGATGATTGAACCTTGAGGAATGCAAAGTTAATCAAATTATAGTTGATTATTTTTTCTTGCTTTCTCGAATTAGGAGAAAAAAGTTATGTTTGGAATTTTGTTTCAGAGGGCTATTTTTGTACATGCATATTCTATTGTAATATTTTTTATTGGACATAAGTTTTTCTTGTGAACCCCAAATTGGAAACCTCGCATTGTCCTCATTTTCATTTAGTAGTCATACGAATATTGGCGAAAAAAGTTATGTTTGGAATTTTGTTTCATAGGAATCTTCTTCAAGTTCATTTTTTAGCCATGCATAGTTTACTCTTATGCTACTATCCTTATCGCTAGGTTTTTATCCATTGCCATCGGATAGCACTTTGGTTTTTTGAATCCCTTGTTTCTTTGCGGATGCTCCTACTTAATGATGGTGTCAATCTTATGTTCTTCTGAAGTCATCATCCTTCGACAATGTGTCATTGTGATTGATCTATATTTTTTATTACATGGATAATTCAATTTTCATTCTTTTAGTTGATGATTTCTACAAGTGTTTACAGAAAGATTTTTGCTTGCTTAGATCCATTAGTTTGCGATCCAGTTTATATCCTTTGCTTTATCAATAGTTTTGTTCTAAATTTTCAATCATTAATGCGGAACAACTTCGTCTTTTTTTTTTTTTTTTCTTTCCAAAAGTTTTTGTTTATGTGAAGTGAATGAGTTTTTGTAGCAGTGCAGCTTAAGTTCTTGTAGTCCAAGTACAACTTTTTTCTTGTTCTTCAGTTTCATATGTCAGCCATTTTTTTTTTTCTTTTTGGATTAATTTCATGTATCAAACTGCACTTTTTTTTAACAATTGTTATTTCATAGCCTCAAAAATCAAATTGTTGTATTAGGGACCATGGGTTTGGTGGACTACACTAATTCTGAGGATATGGACTATGCTGTAAGTAACTAATAATTATTCCTTAAATCCTTAATTATGTTTTATGATGAATTTTCATTCACTTTCTCCTCTTTTCTGGTTCTTTTTTGTGCTTTCTGCTCCTTAGATTCGGAAACTAGATGACACTGAATTTAGAAATCCTTTTTCAAAGTCTTATATACGGGTAAGTCTGGTAACTCTTGTCATTTCTCTTAAATGATTTTATTTTCTTTTTAGTGGGTTTGAATTAGTTTTATGTGATTGTAATTTATTTGTATGTTGATTATGGGTTTCATAGTGGCTCCTTTGATCTACTCTACAGCTTGTGTTTGCATTTTAAATTCTCAATGCATTCTATTTTGATGTCATGGCAATCTTCTCCTTTTAGGTAGTGCCTTTTGAATTTGTTCTCGATATTGGCTTAGGTGCTTGCACTTGGAGAACCACTTGGAGATTTTTTAAGTGAAATTGGCATGACAAGTGAACATCATAGATTCATAGGTGGTGCCTAACTAGATTGAAATGTGGAAGGATTTGTGGAATTAATAGATTAAGCACCTAACGCGTTTATGCTTAAAGCAAATTTGTTGGATTTCATGTAGAGGAATTTTGTGATCTGAAAAATTTTTGAGTGAGTTTGAAGTTTGTGCTCTTTTGGTATTTATTTAGCAAATGGGGCTAAAATACTTCACGTGAAAGAATCAAGTAGGTTGTAGATGAATTATAATTTGTTGTCAGAGTCTCAGATGGAAGGAAGAGACATGCCACATGAAAGAACCAAGTTGTTAACGATTACTTAGCGACAACATAGTGCGGGTAAAGTAAAACAAACACTTCTTGACAATCTAGTCCTTTCCTTGCACCTCCTTGTTCTTCAGTTTCTAACTCCGCATCCATGTATTTTGAAGCGTTCATCGTTTGATTTGGCCTGATTTCTATCCTAGCTCTTTCGTATCTCCTATCTTTTGTTCCTCGATGCAACATCCATCTTGAGAAAAAGGGTGGTTAAATCCAATGTTCTTTGTTCATAATAGCAGCATGCTACCACATTTATCATGTTGTGCCTTTTGTATACTGTGCTAACTGTCTTCTCCTATGCACATAACAAACCTTTTTCTGCCATGCACAAAACGTGTGAATGGGCAAAAATAGTGTACCGGTGTTACATTTTGGTGAAAAGAGCGAAAATATCACCTGATTTTGAGTTAGATTGAGAATATGTGAATTATCATACCTCTGAAACTGTAACTTTACCCTTATCTGTTAATAAATTACAAAATTGCTTAACCATTAAATTTTGGCAATCCTTTTAGTCAAATATAAATCTCTTAATCGCCTTTTTGCATACCCTAAATAGAAATCAAGCAAAGTTTGATCAATGTAGCCGACCCCACCTAATATGGGATTAAGGCTTTGTTGTTGTTGTAATCATTTGATTTGCCACATTTTAGTTTGATATTGCCTGATTAGTGGATGCTTAATGGTAAAAAACTTTTTTTGTTAGCAAGTAAATGTAAGACAAGAAAAGTTGTTGCATTTGCCTTATGGTATTGAGAGTGTTTGAAGAAGTGACATGAAAATTGTCTACAAGTGTAACTCGATTGAACTATTTTGCTTTCTTTGCATGATCAGGGAACAAGCTGTTGCTATGGGTAGTAGAGCCATTACAGTATGCCAGTCTTTTTTCATGTATGCCTAATAAAGTATTCTAATTTTACTGAGTAGGTCTGTCGTGGATGCATTTGTTTGCCCATATACAAGTGTCGCTCCATATGAAAAATTGACAGGAACAGGGGTAGCAATTAGTGACTTCGGAGAATAACATAACACCAATTATTTCTATTCCTAGCTTGATTCCCAATTGGTTTTTAGATATCTATGGTAATAGAATAAACTAGCAGCAATAAGAATGCAAGATTCTAGCTAAGTTTCCTTATTACTTACTAGGATAGTAGAATGGGTTGTGTCCTAGATCTATTTAAATGCATCACATGAATAATGGAGGCAAGCAATTATCATCTAAATTTAAAAGAGTCTTGAATTGAGATCCCTTCAAGGACGGATGCAACCAAGAAACTTGTGGCAGATTTGAAGAAGAATTCCACTTTGTCGCGTCACGTGATTAGATCCTACACTTCATAAAACAACCTGAAAGTTTTGGTCGCTCTACTATTATAATAAAACTAGAGTTTATGCTTTGCTATTGAAGAGTTTGATCCATGTAGCCAACCCCAATTAAGTGGGACTAAGGCTTGTCAACAACCTGAAAATCTACTATTCTATATGCCTGGCAAGCTGCAGCTGTTAAGGAAGGACAGACAACAGAGGATGACGTGGACAGTGGATGGCTGTTTAATGATCGAAGGAAAATGCCAGATTTGGAGCTGAATTCATTGTTTACGAAATCGAACATCAATTTTTACACACATTCCTATGGTCAAATTGGTGGCTTTTCTCATTTAGAAAAGAGTAAATCTTGACTGACAGTAGGGAAAGTTCTTTTAAGGATAATTGATACTTTCTTCTCCCTTCTAGTCACTCCCATATGATCACTGTACTTCATGGAACTGCATTTTCCTTGGAACTTAACCTCTAGAGAGGACCGATAATCCATTCCTTGCTTGTCAAGGAAAACAGATAAGGTTACTCTCTCTTGCTTCCAAGGATAAATTTGATATATGTGGTCCTTGGACTCTTTCGGTAGGTTCTGTTGGAAATCCTTTTATCCTATTATTGAATATTCTAGAATTTTGGTATTTTCTATAGCTCGACATATTTGGAAAGCTCATTCCTTCTAAGAATTGAGTTTTTGGCTGTTTGGTGGTGCATCTTTGGATGTGATGCAAAGGAGAGTTCTTTGCATCATTTTATCTCACAATTGTTGCATCCTTATCTCTTGGATGATGACTATTTTGATCACAAACACCATAATGAATTTGTGTCTATAGGTGAAACTCATGCATTCTTTATTTTTGTGGACATTGAATTTTGCTAGTGGTAAATAATTGAGTGGGACAGAAATATAAAAAATATAGAAATTCAATGAATAAATTAGAACTTCGGAGGAATACATTAGAATCTAAAGACTTTAAGTTGAGTTGGACGAAAACTGAATACATGCACAGTGAGTTTAGAAATACTAGACATCGAGATGATGGAATGGTAAAATTAGGGGAAGTAGAAGTTCCTAAGGTGAACCACTCTAGATATCTAGGATCAATCATACAAAATGATGACAATATTGAGAATGATGTCACACATAGAATTCAAGCTGGATGGAAGAAATGGAGGAGTGCAATTAGTGTGATATGTAATAAAAATATGTCTACCAAGTAAAAAGGAAAATTTTATACGACCGCAATTAGGCTAGTGAATATTGGGCGGTAAAGCAACAACTACATGAAATGAACGTAGCAAAAAATGAGGATGCTTTGGTGGATGACGGTTGCGGTGGTTTGGTCACCTGCAAAGACGGCCTACAAATAATGCCCCCACTAGAAAAGTTGACTTAATAGAAACTGAAGAAATTCGATGAGGTAAGGGTAGACTAAAGTTAACTTGGGATGCATTAATTATGAGGGATTTGAATGGTTTGGAAAGCTCACCATCAATTGCACTAAATTGAGCACAATGGAAAAGTTTGATCCATATAACCGACCCCAATTAATTTGGGATTGAGGTTATATTGTTGTTGTTGTTGTAGAAATTCAAGGAATAGTAGGAGTATCACCAATTGACACAAAGATTAGGGAAAGGGTGATTACAGTGGTTTGAACATTCGTAGAGACGGCCTACAAATATCCTCACTTGAAAACTTGACTCAATAGAAATTGAAGAAATTTGTGAGGTAGGGGTAGACCAAAGTTAACTTTGGATGCATTAATTAAGAGAGATTTAAATGGTTTGGAAAGCTCACCATCAATTGCACTAAATCGTGCGCAATGGAAGAGTTTGATCCATGTAGCTGACCCCAATTAATTTGGGATTGAAGCATAATTTGTGTCTATTTTGTAAAATGTTGTGTGAACATGTCCCTTTGCCTAAAATAGAAGGGGCCTATAAACAAAAGTAAAGAGAATTCATCGCATACATTTTTGTAAATGACCGCTTACTTTGTTCCATCAATTGCTCTAAATTGAGCGCAATGGAAGAATTTGATCCATCTAGACGACCCCAACTAATTTTGGGATTTGAGGTGGTGTTGTTGTTGTTGTGATGTTGCTGCTGTTGCTGTTGCTGTTGCTGTTGCTAATTTGTTAATCTCATTCTTTGCTTGTGTTTTTCTACGTGTTTTGGGATAGGTGAAGGCCTATGAACGCAGTGTGTCAAGAAGTCGAAGCCGAAGTAGGAGCAGAAGTGTGGGAGAGAAGAGGTAAGACTTTTTAGGTGCATTTCACTTTATTTCCACTATCAGATTTGTGATAGTTCATTTGCCTTCTTTTCACAGCAATTTAGTGGAGCGCTCTATCTCTAGATCGCCAGCCAAGTCTAGATCCATATCAAAGTCTAGGTCTGCATCTCCTGTTACATCCTCAATTATTACTAAAGGAAAATGCTTATGCAACCCAGAAAAGACATGCACTTGTTGGTGTCCCTTGATTATTGCATCAATATTTGGGCGCATTCTTCTTGATGTGTATCTAAGGGACACCAAACAAGTGCGTGTTTGTTGTGCATTACATTAGCATTACCCACTACTAAATGACTATTCGTTTTTGTGCCAATTTTTGACTTGTTCCTATTTATATAATTGTGTGCAGATCAAGGTCAAGGTCATGTTCACCTCGCCAGGTAATTGTTGATTAGTTTGCTGAATGGTAGGTAGGCATACTTTTGAAAGATTATGAGGCTTAAAAGGTTTGGAAATATTTTAAGAAATTTAATTGTCAAATTGTCAATGGCACGGGTCTCTCCTCCCGTTAACTTTTAAGACCTTGACCTTGATGTCTTGAGTTTGAGCTCTGAGAATGGAAAAACTTTAGAACCCTTGGCTCAAGAACGAAACTCTAATTCCAATTGGCGTGTCGCTCAACAACTAATTTTAGGGGTGCACACGGATTGGATCCAATCCAATTAGAGTCAATCCGCAATCCAATCCAATTAATGCAGATTGGAAAATTACAGTCCAATCCAGTTCAAATAATTCATCAATCCAACTCAATCCAATTTGCAAAATTCGGACTGTACTAGATCAAGTCCCACGGATTGACGTTTTCCTATCCAAAGATTTATGAAATTAAACTTAATCAAATCAATCACAAAAATCATACATCTCACGAATGAAAATTTTACAGCATACATCCCACAAATCTATATATAGCATATTTCTCACAAATTACCCACAAATATGTCATCTACAAATTTGCACCATACACCCTAACAAAAACTCAAAAAAATGTGCACTTGCAACGTACAATCCACAAAAAGGTCTGAAGCGTAATAAAACAGTTAAGAACGAGCATAATCTTTGAGATACTATAGTTTATACTTGATAGTTTGAGTTGATGCTCTTCGAGATACTATAATACATATGATAAGATTATGTATATGAGTTGATGTGATAAACAAATTAGATCCGATTGGATCCACGATTTTTTAATGTAGGATCTGTAATCCGATCTAGTCTAGCCGGATTAGTGATTTTTCTGTCCAATCCAGTCCAAGGGATCAAAAATTTGATCCAATTAGTGATAATTGGTCCGGATTGGATCAAATCCACGGATTAGTGCAATCCTTGTGCACCCTTAACAGCTATATACTTCATTTTTCGGATAGGATTCCAAATTCAATCTGATCTTTGCAATTTCTTTGTAAGATTGTGACCACTTCTTGCATGTTCATCTCCAGCCTTACCCTATTGAGCTCCAAATCTTCCAGCCAACATAGAGTTTCTCAAAGAGCTATTACCTTTGCTTCTTTGGGTAACAATACCCTAATGTCTTCACAAAGATTTTCACAGTATCGCAGACAACCGCCTCAATATCACACAACCATTCCTGCAAAAAATTGCAGCATCTATGTTGCATTCGAGGACACCGTGCTATAGCCGTGCCCACCGTGGGAGATCATTTGTGCTTTGCATGGTTGTTTGTGACTGCAGTTGGTGAGCCACTCATTACTCATGTAGTGATTGGATCATAGCCACTTAGTTTGCCTTTAACTCTGATCTTTCCGTTCTCCACATTATATTATTTCTGAAATTCAAAACAGCCCTTACAAGTGTGACAATCGAATATGTGGTCAGCCAACAAAGTGGTTGAAGGTTAGAAAACTACTCCATCAATTGAAAGAGTTCCCCAACGTTCCTCTCATCTGATCTACTTCCATCCATAGTTAGAGAACTGCAGCACCTTGCCCAAGTAACTGTGCAAGGGCTTCGTTCTCATTGCATCAAGTCACAGGGGGAGTCAAAAGTCTGCACCTTGCCTAGTAGCACTTCTTTGGCTGAGAAACATGCCCTCAATAGGCTCCGCTAGAAGTGTTTACTTTTGATGGAATTTAGAGATTCCCACATAGGAACTTACACTCTCAGTAATACCTGCATTGAATTTCGCGCTCCTTAAGTTGATGACATAGTAGTAACCATTAAAAGCGAGGTTGGGGGGAGCCGAGAGGTTGTGAGTTCGACTCTTGTTGGAGTCAAGTTGTGTTGGTTTCTTACCAAAGGAAAAAAAAAATGGTTGAAATTGCGGGTTGTACCTTTGGATGCACTGTATTTAAGTTCAACTTGTTATTTTGAGAATATCTATAATAATTATTGTCAATGTATCGCAACGGAAGTCTTCCAAATTGATTATTTGACACTATGGACAATACAATTTAGGGCCTGAGAATTAAAACCCTAATTTTCCAAAGAAACACTGTTCTTTATTAATAATAATCAATCACCTCCAATAACAATCGATCAAGCCTTTATATATAGGCTTCATTAAACAAAACTAAATTAATGAAAACGTTGCTATTATATATCCTACTCCTAGTAGGACTGTAAATATTGACTCCAACTATGACCAACACATCAAACATACTAACTAAAGAAACCTAAAGTGATACTAACTCTGACAACTCATCCTAATATAAGTGAACTTTATAATCTATTTTCCAGACACCTAATTGTATCCAACGACCCATGTTGGCACATTCTTGACCTTGATCTCCATCATTCTCCCCCGGTTCATAAAAACTCGTCCTCGAGTTTTAGTCCTCTCCCTTGTTTTGAGAGCTTCCATAACAAAATCTTCAAGAAAAGCCAACTCTTCCTCGAACACAATTTTGACAAACTTATCGTCACTTGATGGAATATAGATCTTTGGAACATTGCTTGAAACTTTAATTGATAAATCAAAGTTGTCAATGAACATACCATTGTGAGGATCTTGTAGAACTTCCTCTACCAAATCATATTTCGTGTCTTCGGTCAACAAACAAAAGTGTTTCATAGCCTCACTTCACTTCTGTCTCTGCAACTTTTCAAGCGGGTAGTTGTTGACGACAACATCATCAACTATTGTCTCAAGTACTTGGGGACTTGTAGATTGCGGAAGAACTTCGATAGCAAGACCTTCATCTCCAAAGACCACCATGTCTTCGATGAAGTCTTCGTCACCAACATCAAACTTTGGCGCCTCGTCAAAGTTGACTTGTTCTTCCTCGAAGAAGATAAGATCCACATCCTCGTAAACATTGAGAATAAGAACTTCGTCTTCTTCTTCTGGTTGAAGATTGTCTTCCTCTCCAAAAGCGAGTCTCGTTTGACGGTTTCGGCTTCATGTGCGTTGTTGTCCATCGAACAACAAATCGAACTTTTACTCATTAATGAAAATAACTTCAACACGTAGTTAGTCTTCTTGGACGACATGATTTTCCTAATCACCCGGATCGGATTGAAGCTTTGATACCAAATTGATGTAGGGAGAAGTCTTTCAAATTGATTGACGAATCCACGCTCAATCCAATTCAGGGCCAAAGAATTAAAAACCAAATTCTCAAATAAAAGAAATCAATTATTTATTAATCAAATTCAACTCCCATAACAATCGATCAATCCTTTATATATAGGCTTCATTAAACAAAACTAAATTAATGAAAACGTTGCTATTATATATTGTACCCCTAGTAAGACTCTAAATATGACTCAAACTATGACCGGCACATCAAACGTACTAACTAAAGAAACCTAAAGTGACACCAACTCTAACAACTCATCCTAATATAACTGAACTTTATTATCTATTTTCTAGACACCTAATTGTATCCAACTACCCATGTTTTACACAATTAACAAATAAAATAAAAATACTCACAAATCCACTCAATGTGAAATTCTTGACCTTGATCTCCATCACGCTGGGACTTTCAAGCACTTGGATATATTCTCTCTTGGAGCTTGAAATTCTTGACATTGATCTCCATCACGCTGGGACTTTCAAGCACTTGGATATATTCTCTCTTGGAACTTTGCAAAGCATTATTTGCATTTTGCAAATGTTGTTGTCCTCGAGGTATCTCCCGTTTTTTATGAAGTAAAACAGGTTGGTAAGAACTTTAACGTAGGTGTTTCCTTGCCCACCCACTGCTTTGATCTGATCATCAAGAGGCTTGTAGCTCATAATCTTAAGACACGTCACGTATGCATGTTTTACCTCCAATTACCTTTGTGCATTTTTCTTTCTGTCTTTTCTTTTTTCTTTACTTTACTCTCTAAATAGTGAATAGGCGAAAGGAAATGGAAGTTAGGATATCTATTTGAGATTGAACTTCAAACTTGTCTTCTTTTTTCAGGCTCGTTTCGATAGGGACTGATCATGTTAGGAAGTGAGGCTCCAAGGAAGTGGGAACAGTTGTCTGTAACGGTGTTGAATTGATAGTTTCAGCATTGTTTTCAGTTTTTTATATTATTATTTTTTATCAAGGGGTGGCGAAAGGCCTGGTTATGTACGAAGCACATCAATTACATATGAATTAAACGGGGAAATGCAACCCCTCTAATGTCTTTGAGTAGGATCGATGGAATCCCTTCTAATGCCTGCGAAAGGTATTGAGACCCACAGCATTGTTTTCAGTCGTTTAAATTTGAAATTATTATATTCTCCAGTTATTGTGGAAGGCCCTTAAAAACGTGGAAGTGTCATTTGTTTGCCACCCAATTATTTCTCTATAATATAAGCAGTACATGCACAGAGAGTTTGTTTAGTTGGTTGACAAAAAAAATAAAAATAAAAATTAGAGCCATATGCTTAATGGCATCCTTGAAAGTTTCTATAGGATTATGGCAATATTAATCATATATATACTACATTGAGGGTAAGCATATAGTACTTATAATGAGGCGGCAAGGAGTAACGATACAATAGAGGGTGGAGTAATAAATGAAATCAGAGTTCCAGTGGCAGTATCCCATCATAAGTCACCCGACGAAGAGGAAGTGTTAACACTCTTAAAACTATTGTAATTTTGGACAAACGCTAGAGTGAGGTTTTGCCAATGAACCTGAAAGAACCACTTATATTAGAAGAAGGGAATTAGATTTCTACAAATTATATATCGTGTCTGAGTTCAAACAACAACTCACACATGCTTGTATAGCAAGGCTGCAGCATCGCAGGGTCCTCTTCTAAGGGAGGGGGAGTTTGGCCATAGACCATCTCACAACTCATGTCCTCAAAATCTGCATGGTGGGATAAAGTGATCACGCCCTAGTAAAAGCATTCGAAACGATCATTGGATCATGGAATAAAAAAAAATCAAAGCACATAAATTAACGTACTTGGGATCATGGTTAGGGGAAGCCCAAACTCGTTAGTGAAGAAGTCCTGAGTAGGAATCTTGCACATATTGACGCACATTCCAACACAGCCGCTATTTTCCAAGTACCTTCCAGGATGCATATATAGGTTTGTGATTAATGGAAATTGATATGTACTGTACGTTTAAGGGAGTAATTAAGACCAAATTAACTAACTACCTGCACTTCTTTATATGAACTCCACTTCTCTGCTTCTCCCCATTGACTTCTACCTCCACTACCTAAAACAGAATATCAAGGCCACTTTAGTTAGTTAATATATAGAGTTGGTAAGGAGAGGAAAGGATTACCTCAGAAGGTCCGACCAACCAATGGAAAAATGGCACCGTAAGCGCCGCATTGAACTCCTCGGCCCACCTACTAGGAGGAAACAACTTTCGGAACTGCACGTATATGTATGTGTGCATTAATTAATTAGCAATAGAAAACAAATTGATATCCTACGTACACTGAAGGTATATTAATTAAAAAACCTCTTATGAGAGTCCAAACAGATTTTTTTTAATTAATTAATTAATTAATTAATTAATGAACCTGGGCAGGAGCACCAGGAGGGAGCATGGACAGAAGGACCTCTCTCACTACTTGCTGCTGTTGTTTGCGACTTCTTCCCTGCATCACCTTCTTAGACACCTCCACGAATTTGTCATAGTCATAATCCAACAACCCGCCAATGTTATTACTCCTATTTGAAGAAGAAGAAGAAGCAGCAGCAGCAGCAGCAGATGAGTACTTGTCCATCTTCCTGGCGAACAGTCCCATAAACATCTTCTCCAACCACCCATCCTTGTACCGGGTTTTCTGTCCCAGGGGGGCCGGCTCTCCTGATGGTTCAGCTATGCCACAAGTAGTAGTCGTAGAAGTGGTGGTAGTAGTAGTAGTAGTAGTAGTATTAGCGATCGAGATCGTCAGATTCATACCACCACTCCTCCCTCGAAGTCGACCTCTCCCAACAAAACATGATGACGACTTGGTAGTGATGAGAGGTCGCCAGCCAATACTACTGCAACGGAACCCCACAGCCGCCTCCATCGATCGATCGTTATTTATTAATTATGAATATAGCTAGCTAGCCAGCTCGGTACTGCAGCTGCAGGTAGAGGTAGCTTAGATCACCGGCTCGAGCGGGGTGCATGCTTTTGCTTTTGAGGCCACCATCATGCCACGACCCTTCGCATATATATATATATCCATCCCTTTTTGAGGCCACCGTCTCGCCACGCTACCTCACCTATGACTGGAGATTTTTACTTGATTAACACATTTCACAGTAATATTTTCCAATCTAATACACCTACCAAAATATATAACAAACTAACATATTTAACCCCACATCACGCATCACGTCAGGACGAACAACCTTTCACGACTTCCATATTTTTATTTTTTATTTTTATGTAGTATAAAGTCGTGAGCGCAACTCTCGACTTCCATATTTTTTTGTTTATTTATTTATTTTTAAATAATTGTTTTTATAAAAATAATCATTTTTTATAAATAATTGTTTTTATAGAAATAAATAAAAATAAAAATAAATAAAATTTTATTAAGTTTTTTCCAATAATTATTTATAAAAAACGAAAATAAAAATATGGAAGTCGTGTTCGCAAACTATGACTTCCATATTTTATTATTAGATCGGCATGATGTGGCGTTGATGTGGCATTGTGGCGTTGATGTGGCGTGTGATGTGGCATCAAATATGTTAGTTTGTTATATATTTTAGTAGGTGTGTTAGATTGGTAAATACTATTGTGAAATGTGTTAATCAAGCAAAAACTCCCCTATGACTGTGAGTAGATCTGTGACCTGGCCCAACCCCACTTCAATTCTACATCGATCTTCACCTACTTAAAAATTAATTTACACAAACTTTCCCTTACACTATACTAAGAGCATTCATAATGGTTTGATATGTTTTGGATGTAATTGAGTGTCACATCATTATTTTATTACACTCTCATTTGTTATACTTCACACCTACAATCATTTAAATTCTTCACTACATACTTTATGGGATCCATAATCATATCATACCATTCTTTTTTAAAAAATCAACACATTTTAAAAAGATTGGCTAAACGGTTCAAAAATAACAAAAAAGCTTAATTTTTATAAAAAAATAAAAAGATTGGTGAGCCCCATACGCATTAAAGAGTGTGGGGCCCACCAAAGCTTGCTTAGTGGTAGAAACATCTGCCACTGCACAAGCAAGTTATTCACGTCCCCATTGCACTACACCCATTGCAGGTATGCTCTAATCATAATTTTAAGGTGCATGGTGAGCATAAGAAATAATAGTACCGATAGGACGATACATATATTATGAGTCGCGTTGTGTGCACCCCACTCATTACTTAGGGAACCCCATTTAATTTGTTTTCAATGTGAAAAGACCCAAATGCACATCCCAACCCAAACGACCAACTCGTCCCGTCTTATTCCTGCCCCGTTTGCTCCAACACCAAACCATTTCTCCCAAACACTTCCACCTCTCCGTCGCCGGTCGAACACCATTTTCTTCAAGAATCTGTAACCGAGTCATCTAAGTCGTCGAAGAATGATGACACGGGCCTCGATGGAGATTATAGTGTGTTGGAGAGCTCTACTTCATATATTGTTGGAGGTGGCAGTGGTTATGGTAGTGGTGATGATGATTAACTTGATTGTGGTTTCAGTTTTAGTGATTGTGATCAGAAGTATGCACCACGATATCAAGTTAGGAGATGTGTTCCAAGGCTTAATGTGCTCACCGATGATATTACGGAGGAATGGTTAAAGAAAAAGATTTCGATGGGTTTGGATTTTTTGAAAACAGTAAACTTCCCCTCGAGCCATATCTGATAAGGAAAGACATCACATAGGAAAACCAAATAATTAAAACTACTTAAAAAAATGTATTGGTACCATAAAACTGAGAGATAAACACATGTTTCGGTAACGTACAACCGATAATTATACCAAAGAGTCTCAATTACTACTAACTAAGACTAATCCCAAACATAGCTTATTATGACACTTTGGTTTGGAAGTAGGCGATAGCTCAATGTTTTCGATAATAGGTCACTGAGACCAAACTAGTAGTCTTGGTAATACACAACCACGTGGTCTTGGGGTTTTTTCACTTAGGTGTCGCTTGACCTTAACCGACACTCATTCAATGGTCTTGACAATGGACTTATGTGACGACCCCAAAACCTAAGGCCACTACATCATGCATCGCGGGCCCCACGAATTTGCCACGTCACGGTCCAGACGTGTCCCACGTGTATCGTACGCCATTTATCAACATTTTTTGCTAGTTTTTTATATCATTTTCATCATTTAATCATTCAAGTTAGCTATGGCTCAATTCATCTGTTTAAAAATTATATAATATCATCAAATTATCAATGGAAGACTTAGAAATGTGAATCATCAAGGAAAGCAATAAAAATCATGTCATAATGCATGTCCTAATGCGAAAACCCATCTAAGAGTGCCAAACACATACACGGTGATCCATAAATTCACAAAATATCAAGAGACCCATAAAGTAAGTCATATACAGGTCTAGTATGTCTCTCATATTCCATCCCAACATAAAAACGAGAAATATAAACAAATATACAAGATATAAGCAGGCAGTCAATCACAGGAAATCCTCTAGCTTGCCTTTTCCCCTATTTGTTCTAGGATCTGCACTCCATCATCACAACAAAACAGATGACGAGTCCAAAGTGAGTAATCTCAAAGAACTTCACCGAGTAAATACAAAAATAAATACATGAATTTAAAATACTATTAAATAAACATGCAAAAAAAAAGTAAACATGCAATTGTAAAGGACCCTAGCATGAATATCAAATAGTAGTGAAACAAATGTACGTGCAGGATCTTAGTCAGACTAGATGTAACGACCCATCACTTCAAGCACGTGATTAATAATAATCTGAATCCAAATTAATCTGAGTTAAGCTCGTAGTTAAGCCCGGGTCGTCACGATTAACGTGTGTGAGATTGCGTGATGTATTGTGTTTGTTTGGTGTGTAGTAATATGTATATGTGAATAAATAAATAATCGAATCAATAAGAGAATGCCTAATACCATGTGTGGGTCATGTAGACACACATGAGATACGGGATAACGTTGACGACCGAGTGTATTCGTTGGCGTAAATTATGTAATTATAGGCGTAATAATTGACATAAATATATATTTATATATATTATGGTTATATATAAATATATATTAAAATAAAAAAATTAATAAATAAATGGTGAATTGTCGGGCGCAGAGTGATATGCGGGGTTACGAGTGACACGCGTAGGACATATGGTGGTGTGCACGCTCGAGAATTCTCTTTGGCATGCTAACCAGAATTTTAGGCGCAATATATTGATAAATATATATATTTATATATAAATTAGTATATATAAATATATAATATAAACCAAAAAATATGAAATTACCATTAAGGGTATGGAAGTTGTAAAGGAATAGATAAAATGAGAGGGGCATTTTGGGTATTTCCTAAGCCTAACCGCCTTGTTCTTCTTCGATAAAGATCGAAAATGAGAAAGAGAGCAGAGGGAAAAATCGAAACACAGAGAGAGACAGAGAGACGGAACGAAGAGAGGAGAGCTCGATGATGGCGAGGCTGAGGTGAGCATGTGTGATTATTTTTAGTTGTTGTTGTTGTGGTGTATGGTTTGGTGCCATGGCCGAGAATTGAAATAGATACGAGGTTGGAGACGGCAAGGGAGTTGTCTCCCTTGCCAAACCGAGTTGGGGTTGGGGTTGGGAGCCAACCCCAATCGAAGAAGAATCAAAAGAAAGAAAAAAAACCAGAAGCAGAGGTGTTGTTCTGTTTGTGAGGAAGGGGAGAGAAAATGGAAAAGAAAATTAAAAAAACTAGGGAAAAAATATGGAAAAATAGTGTTTTGACCAAACAAATAGAAATTGAGGGATTTCTATGGAAAATGAGAAATTTGAAAGTTGGAGGAGACTTTATACCAGGGTTTTTACCTTGAAAAGTGTGAAATGGTCAAAATAGGTTAGAAATTAGGTCCCGAGATGTCGAATTCGAATGGGACCAGTTAACTATTAGACATAAATTGAATATACATGGTCTATTTTAGGTAGTGGACTGATGTGGGAAGGTTTGAGGACTCCGGGAAGTTGTACAAGTCAGCAAAACATAGAAAGCTTAGAAAGGTAAGTGGGACTCGTAGCTTTTATCAATTATGCAATGTAAAATAGTACTACTAAAGCATGTAGTGTACTGGACTGGGAATGGGGCAATGTACCGTGATTTGACTTTGGTTTTAAAAAAAATGTTTTGAAATGAAAAATGGATTCGGAAAGAGGTTTGACGAGACGGATCGGCCTAGGGTTTGGAACTGTGATGGAGTTGCTAACTATCACCGCGCCCCCAGTGACTTGGGAATTATTTCGAACAATGCTTTCTAGTTAAGTTTAGCAGCTCATCAATCATAAACCAATCAGATGAGCAGTGATTAGTTTAGTGATGATGAGTAAGTGTGACTCTATGTTATATGAGTTGGCGGCATATTGACAAGAACTGGTTAGATGCACAATGATTGGTTCTTGGATATGTGAGAGGACAACTCAATGCAAATACGAATATTTGAAATACAAATCACGGGTATATTGCAATGAACCAAGGAACTTGCATCTATTATATATATTGTTTATATTGATTCATAAGCTCCTGTAGATATGCATTTGATTCATGTTGTTATACATTGCCTTGATATTAATTGGTAGTTGATGGTTAGTATGAGAGTCACTTACTGAGCAAGTAGGAGCTCACCCACCTTAACATCTCCATGTATGGATGTACGCTAGGACTTGGAACTCAGGAAAGGAGAAAACCGGGAGTTTAGTATCTTCTCTACGGTGCAATGAGTTTCTTGTTATATATATTAATTGTTTTGCTTTATAATTTGTAATAATTGGGGTGGGAATACAAGCTCAATACCGATGTTCATGCCGGTATTGTATAACTTGTGTTTTATCGAAAAAGTTTTAAATTTTTTGCTCTGTGTTTATTTTATGTTGTTTATTTAAATCAAGATATACAGGTTCTTGTCAGGAAATGGGTAAAGCTGTTGGCTTTAATTAGGTCCGATCTGGTTTACCGAGGCTTAATTAGGGTCTCAGGACGAATATTCTCTAATTAAAATTAGGGGTTGTTACACTAGAACCATTCTTCGGACTATCCTTAGATATTGCCAATGAGTAAACTCGAACTGACTGAAATCCCTGAATCCGTTCGATAGCCAGCGTAAACTACGACACACTGACATATACATTTAAAACAGCAGTCGGATCGACTATCCACCGACATACTTCTTAACATATGCTATTGTAACATCCCCTAACCTTAATTAGAGAATATTCACCTTAATTAGAGAATATTCGGCCAGAAACCCTAATCAAGCCCCGGTAAATCACATTAGACCTAATTAGAGCCAACAACTTTTACCAATTCCTGGCAACCTGTAAATCTTGATATTAAATAACAAAATAAAATAAAGCCAGCGAAAAATTTAAAACTTTTTCGATAAATCACAAGATATACAATACCGGCATGAATATTGGTATTGAGCTCTTATTCCCACCCTGATTATTACAAAATCATAAAGTAATGTAATATATATACAACAGGAAAACTCACTGCACCGTAGAGAATGTACTAAACTCCTGATCTTCTCATTTCCTGAATTTCAAAGTCCTATCACACATCCATACCTAGAAATGTTAAGGTGGGTGAACTCTTACATGCTCAGTAAGTAACTCCCGTACTGACTATCAATTATCAATTACTATCAAGAAATAATATATAACAACGTGCCACAAATGCATATTTAAAGGACCATTTGAATCAATATAATCAATACATAAGCAGATGCAAGTTATTGGTCTATTGCAATGTACCCATGATTTGTACTTTCAATCTCATTATTTAAATTGAGTCGCCCTCTCACATTCTTCAAGAACCAGTCACTGAACATCTAATTGATAAGTCAGTATTTATAGGATTTAATAGTATATTTTAGTATAATTTAGTGTGAAAGTTTATAAAATATATATCTAATTATATTTACTTTTGGTTTTTAGGTGAAACAGAGTGCACGGTTGAAATCGGGGCGGAAAAATACTCAAAATAGAGTATTTATTTGCATTAATCGGATACCGCGAGTTTGTCTCGAAATATACCGTGACATTGGGATAATTGGGGTGCAGCATTGCCATGTGTCAATCCATTATTGGTCCAGCGTTTAAATATACACCAGCAGTGCCACGTGTCAACGTGTCATTCGTCCAGACAACCACGTGTCGCCTCCCCATTCACTGAGCCGCGTCAATTTTTGGCGCTGTTGCCGGGGATTGGTTTTTCTTTCTTTGATTTTATTAATTAATTAATTAATTAATTTATTTATTTATTTATTTGTAGTTACTTTATACCCTTGTCTCTAGCATGTTTGCAGATAACTCCACGATGGCCTCCTATTCCGACAATTATAGTCAATTCAAAGACTCATACTATGAAAGTATGAATGGGGTAGGTATGTCAAATTATGGACATGAATTTTCTAATTGGCCTTCTTTTGTGCAACAGGTTGAGGTTTGTGGAATTTGCGGAGATAATACTCATCCTACCGATGTTTGTCCTTACGAGCCTGAATATGAGAATTATCCTTATTCGGGTAATGCATCGCTACAACCCGACTTGAGTTATCCCTTTTCCAGCCCACTGACTCCTCGACAAGATAAGCAATCTCTTGAAGATATGTTCAAAGAATACTCCTCTATCAATCAAAGGTTCCATCAAGACATATTACAATATCAGAAAAACTCCACCATGGCCGCCTCTTCACAACATTCTTTTAGCTGGTCCTATGTAATACAACAGGAACCTATCAAAGCTTGTGATCTTTTTAGTGGTTGTTATCATTTTCCTAATGTATGTCCCTTTGACTACTGGAGTAATTCATCACCACAGCCTGACAAATATAGTTCCATGCGGAATAGACCTTTAAGGGATAAAATAAGGTTTCCGACTTTTTGTATTATGTTTACTTATGTCTTTATCTTTTGGGATGTTATTGGGATGAGCGTTAGATTACCCGACTTTTGGTTTTCACTTTGTTTATATATGTTCGCCGTTTACTTGCATATATATGGTGATCGTTATTTCCTGGTTTCCACACTTAGGCTTTATAAAAGAAAAAAAAAATAAAATAAAAAATTTTTCGCTAAAATATTAAAGACTTCCGCTAAATAAAATAATTGTTTAAACAAGAGAACACAGGTAGTAAAGGCTGACTAATTCGTAATCGGGTCCTATGTGTTGTTATTAGGGCTTAATTACGGGATTAGGCCGGACGGTGCCCTAGATTAGAAGCGGGGCCGTCACAGTTGGTATCAGAGCTTAGGCTTCAGAACCTTAGGGACAAATAAGAAAAAAATACGAACTCTCATAAAACACAAACCTTAGAAGTGGAAACCAGATGAACCTTGCCTAGGAATTATTTTGTTGGGAATTGAGTGAAAGTGAGTTGGGAATTTGTATATATATGCTACATTTTTCAATATGTATACGTATATACGTGGTAGGCTTCGTAATAGTGATAGGAAATCGTTATCCACATGCAGACGACGATGACGGATGCACGCGAGACTGGCAATGGGGGTGCTAGCAGTAGTCATCCTCCTACTACATCAGACGACGACTATCAGAGGTTGGCGGATATAGTAGCGGCACAGGGACAGCAGATGGCTGATTTCATGGCCTTCATGACAGCACAGGTCACCGCACTTACTCAGGCCGTCGCCACTACTCCTGCGATTACCACACATCCGACGACTGGACCTACTACTATACCACCCAGCGTTCCAGATACCGCACCCATACTAGACCCACCTATTGTTCAGGATACGGTAGTGACACCGACTCTTCCGGTAGTGACCGTTTCGACGGCAGAGGTAGCAGTGATGACTCCGACTCCCACACCTACACCTTCAGGCTCGGCGAAGTAGGGATTCACCGTGGTGAAGGACTTTCTTCGCCTTCACCGGTGTACTTCGACGGGGAGAGAAACTTTGAGAAGATTGAGGGATGGATATTATCACGGGAGAAGCTACATCGGATTTTGGGGATCGAGGATAGACTTCGCCCGATTTGTCTTCTTATACGCTACGAGAGAGATGCCGACGTCGGTGGCGCACCACCATAGCTACCGATGGGGACTTTGAGTCATGGACGGCCTTTAAGGCCAAGTTTTATCGCGATTTCCCGCCGGCGATCATGATGAGGTTGAGGAGAGAGTTTATGAGTTTGAGGCGACGACGATGAGTCGGTTATGGAGTACCGAGATAGATACGGGTATCGAGGCAGTTTGCGGGGGATTTGGTCCGAGATGAGTTAAGAGATGTGTATCATTTTGGGGCAGGTCTGAGAGCGGACATTGGCTATCACGTAGTCAGCACGGGCACTAGGACACTCACCGAGATATACGAAGCGTGCACTTTCCCACGAGACCTACTACCTTGGTGTAATAGGCGACGGGGGCGAGCTTAGGGCGAGAGATTGACATTAGAGCGGTCGCAGATTTTGAGAGGAACGACGGAGTGGCAAGGCACCTAGGACATGGGATAGAGGTTCTCGGGGATCGGGGATGACTTCACGTATCACATCGGTGGTACCTCGGGTGTCTTATGTCGCGTCGGCAGAGCTCGGGGAGAGGACGTTCCTTACCACCACCATCGATTAGGCCAAGATTACCGCGCCGAGAGAGACTTGCCCTTTCGGCACCATCGGCACCACGACGATATCGCGAGCGGGGTGGTAGAGGCCGAGCGGGGGTAGAGGCGAGAGGGACCCCGGGGATAGAGACAGACTCCGGTTCGGGGACGACCACGATCCGGTCAGCGCAGACAGGTTTCATGTTATAGATGCGGACAGGTGGGACATTTGGTGAGGGAGTGTCCACAGCCAGCAGCTAGTGTATCCACCACAGAGTCGAGAGGCAACTCACATGGTGGCACAACTAGATACTAACGCTACGCGCAGTCTCATCGAGGGTACGACTTTTATCTCTGGTAGAGAGTCTTATGTTTTATTTGATTCGGGTTCCACTATTTCTTTCATTTCTGGACGCATGATAGGCATACTAGGACTGATACCGATTAGGCTTGAAGTACATTTGATGTTGAGTACCGCCACCGGAGATAGGGTTTATCCTAATAGTCTAGTGGAGAGAGTTCCAGTAGAGATTAGTGGAATAGAGTTACCCGCCGACTTTAGAGTCCTTGAGATGTTAGAGTTCGACGCTCTCTTCGGGATGGACTGGTTATCAGCATACCATGCTCACATAGATTGTTTAGTAAGTCTGTCGTATTTGAGATTCCAGGACGTCCGATGTTCGTACACCGAGGTAGTACACCGAGAGTCGATACCACGAGAGGTAGATTGGCGACTAGTGAGGAGATGGAGACTCTAGTAGCCTTGTATACTATAGCAGAGAGTTAGGGACCCCGACTTGAGGACATACCGATCGTTATAGAGTTTTCTGACGTCTTTCCTGAGGAGTTGCCAGGACTACCACCGCCGCGAGAGGTAGACTTCATCATCGAGTTAGTACCAGGCACCAAACCGATCGCGATACCACCTTACCGCATGGCCCCGAAGGACTTAGAGGAGTTGAGGGCTCAACTTAAGGACATGGGGGAGAAGGGATTCATCACGCCTTCCATGTCGCCGTGGGGAGCGCTAGTACTTTTTGTGAAAAAGAAAGATGGTAGTCTACGACTGTGCATCGACTACAGGCAACTGAATAAGGTTACAATCAAGAACAAGTACCCGCTACCGAGGATTGATGATTTGTTTGAGCAGCTGAGAGGAGCACAGTTCTTCTCCAAGATAGACCTGAGATCAGGGTATCATCAGCTTAGGATCAGGGACGAGGACCAATCTAAGACGACGTTCGCACTGAGATATGGACACTACCGGTTTACGGTTATGCCGTTCGGTGACCAACGCCCAATTGTGTTTATGGACCTTATGCATCGAGTATTCGGCCATTTCTTGACCGGTTGTAGTAGTCTTCATCGACGACATTCGATCTATTCAAGGACACGGGAGGATCACAAGCGACACTCGGGGAGACGTTGCAGATGTTGAGGAAGCACCGTTTATATGCCAAGTTCAGCAAGTGTGAATTTTGGCTTTCGGAAGTCAAGTTTTTGGGTCACGTTGTTGGAGCAACGGGGATTGCCGTAGATCCGGCCAAGATTCAGACGATTATGGACGGGCCAACACCGACGTCAGTGACGGAGATCAGGAGTTTTCAAGGTTAGGCTGGCTACTACCGCAGGTTCGTGAAGGATTTTTCTAAGATTGCTTTGCCGATGACTAGATTGACACAAAAGGACGTCGTGTATGATTGGACTGAGGAATGCGAGAACGCATTTGAGTAGTTGAAGAGGCTGTTGACGACCGCACCAGTATTGACACTTCCTAAGGTTGGACGGGGATTCCTAATATACACACGATGCTTCACACACGGGACTTGGATACGTGTTGATGCGGGATAGCGGAGTTGTGGCTTATGCTTCGAGACAGTGAAGATACATGAGAAGAACTACCCGACGCATGACCTTGAGTTAGCGATTTGTCGTATTTGCGCCGAAGGTGTGGAGACACCACTTGTATGGAGAAAGATTCACACTCTTCACCGATCACAAGAGTCGAAGTATCTCTTCACACGAAGAACGAATATGAGACAATAGCAGTGGTTAGAATTCTTGAAGGACTATGACTTTTCTTGGAATATCACCCAGGAAAAGCGAACGTAGTCGCCACGCGCCTTGAGTAGGAGACGACCGAGACGCCGAGGTTGTCGGATGTCATATGACGCACGAGTACGGGTTACTTGAGGCGACGATGACGATGGTCGGTCGACGTTCCTATCGACACCGGATTGAGATCTGCGCACGACGACGAGTACATATCGTGTCTACACGAGTGTTTCGAGAGGGTCGGAAGGCCGACAAGTTGTACCAAAGAATTCGGCGAGTTAGCGCGGAGTTTAGATTGTGTTGATTGGATAGAGACATCGATCGGTGTCGAGATTCAAGGGCGGTGTGGATACCGAGAGATGTCGGAATCGAGAGAGGAAATCCTTCGGGATTCACACCATTCCCGATTTATCTTGTTCATCCAGCGGGACTAAGATGTATCACGACATGAAGAGACATTTCGGTGGCCTGGGATGAAAGCGGATGTGTCGAGTTTATCGGGAATTGTGAGATTTGTCGCAAGTGAAGGCGAGCATCGTAGACTGGAGGATCACATACAACCATTGCCCATTCCGAAATGGAAATGGGAAGACATCGCCATGGACTTTATCGAGAGGGTTGCCAGGACGACCAAGAAACATGATTCCATTTGGGTGATAGTTGATAGACTTACAAAGTCTGCTCATTTTCTGCCAGTTGCAACGCACTACACGTTTGATCAGCTGAGTATACTTTTCGAAAGAGAGATCATTAGGCTGCATGGGGTACCGTTAACCATCACATCAGACAGAGATGCTACGTATACTTCCAGGATGTGGTAGAGTATGCAAGAGCGATGCGATACACGCTACAATTCAACGCGACCTTTCATCCTCGGGCCCGACGGACGGACAGAGGCGAATCAGGTTCTAGAGGACATGTTGCGGGCCTGTGTGTTAGAGTTCGGTGGATCTTGGGAGGAGTATCTACCATTATGTGAGTTTGCGTACAACAACAGTTACCAGGCTAGCATTGAGATGGCGCCATTTGAGGCTTTGTATGGCAGACCATGTCGCTCGCCGTCGTGTTGGGCTGAGCCAGAGGACAGAGTGTCAGTAGGGCCTGAGATTGTTGTTGACCACACTGAGAAGGTACGATTGATTCGACAGAGACTCAAGGCAGCCCAAGAGAGGCGAGAAGAAGTATGCGAGACAAGTACCACGACGATCTCACTTATTCCGAGGGAGCTACATCTATCTTAAGGTTTCCCTCGGAAGGGTCTGCAGAGATTTGGTGTGAAGGGCAAGCTCGCACCGCATTTCATCGGGCCATTCGAGTAAGGAAACGGGTTGGAAAGGTTGCGTACGAGTTAGAGCTTCCTCCGCAAATGTCGGTGTTCATCCGGTCTTTCATATTTCGATGCTTCGACTGGTGAGTCGAAGGCGGCGCACGACAAACGATTGACTTGAGTCGATCGACTGAGCGAGGATTTCTCATATGACGAGCGACTATCTAGATCCTAGACCGAAAGGTCACCGGTTAAGGAACAAGTCCATCCCAAAGGTGCTCGTCAAGTGGCGGTTCCACGGTGATTCGGAACTCACTTGGGAGCGGGAAGACTATATGCGAGATCGTTTCCGTACCTTTTCGAGTCGGGTATAATCCTAACTCAATTTAATTTCGAGGACGAAATTTCCATTTTGTTGGGAATATTTGTCACGGCCCAATTTCCTAATCTTGATTAACTTGTTTAATCGGGATGACCGACCCGTGATGGGACCCACGTGAGGTGCACACACCTACGAGGCACGTGGTCGAGGTATATTATATATTTGTTGTGTTGTATGCCTAGTGATATGTATATGTGTAGACTAACTAAGTCGGTTCATGCGGTTATAGGCGCCGAGACGCGACGTGAGGGGACACGCCTCGGTTTGTGTGCGGCGGGGAGTCGGGTAGCTAGACATGTGGTAAGTCTAAGTTTAGTCAAATGAGTGTTAATTAATTTATTTCATAACATAAGTCTATGGTATACACATCAATTTAAATAAACTATTACTTAGCCTATGTTCTATTTAAATGAAATCAAATATTAAAGCCTATGGTCAAATGTAATTACAACCACCCTTTGGATATGCCTAGGGATGTGTACTAGCACACACTCCCATGTAATTTGTGTCATGCATTTGTGTCACAAAGCTGAAATTTTAGTGAAAGTAGGAGTAATTAATGGTCATTAGATCATCTTAGAGATGGACAAAAAAATCAAATGATGGATGACCATGATAAAGGAAACTACATGCTTGACAAGTGGTGTTTAGGTGGTTTCATGCTTAACAAGTGTCATTGAGCTGAAAAAAAAGTAGGTGAGTAGGAGTGTTTGATGACCCTTGATTCACATGGAGATGGAGTTGTGCAACTTGATGAAAACCCAACACTATAAAAGAAACACTTAAACACTTTCCTTCTCATTTGCATACAAACCAAGCAAAAAAAAAAAATTCAGAGCTGTTAGGGGATTTTGTTTACTGGAAATTGGGGTGTAAGAGAGCCAAATTTTCATATCAAAGGAAGCTCAAGTGACAACCATCAAAGCTAAAACCTTAGGTATCATCTATACTCTTTTATGCTTCAATTGTTGTGTTCTTGGTTATGAATATTGAAGCTTTTATATAAAATCGATTTCAAAGATGTTTTAATGATGTTTTAACTCATTTTGAAACACTAAATGATTTCCCTAAGCTGTATTTCATAATTGAGAAGTTTTGTTAAAGATTGGGGTTTTTTTTTTTGTAAAATTGAAAATCTGATTTTCTTGATACAGCCTCTGTAATTTGGACATAACTCACTCATCATAACTCCAAATTAAGTGATTCCAATGCCATATGAAAGCTAACTCATATACGAACAACTTTTTTGTCTACCATGTTTTTGAAATTCCAGCTCTTTCTGACTCAAAAATGCTCTGCAAATAGGTAATTTAAATGTCATGATGGGATTGTTGAAGGTGAACTTTGAAAAGGCATAACTCCTCCAATTCATATCCAAATGAGATGAATTTTTATTATGTTATTCTTGGATATGTAAAGTGACTTGTGACCAAAAATTATGATTTTTGGAGCTTTAAATTTGGAGAACTGATTTTTACAATCTCGCTGATCAGATTTTGATTCAAATTCGAGTTGTCTTTGAAAATATTTGATATCTCCTTCATTTTATATCGAAACCTTACACACCATACCATTCCAGAAAGCTAAGACCTAGAGCTAAAACTTTCTTCTTAAGTGTCTTTGATGATTTAGAGTTTATGATGGTTTAATTAACGCTGCAATATTAAGTATCAAATTGGAGTTTTGCAAGAACTTAAGGGTGTTTTGGGTTATAGGTTCACAAATCTATTTGACTTGACCTAAAACCAACCAAATACCTATCTAAACACACCAGGACTTAGGAGAGCGTACCGGGAGTCTAGGGACGCGGGTGTCGGGTGTCGGGTGTCGGGAGGCCGGATAGCTAGGACTATTGCGTTGACTGGTAAGTGAAACTGTGGGAATTCTTTACTTTATTTCATTCCAGTCATTTATAAATTTTCAGTCTATTTGTAGACTAGCTAATTTATTTCCCACATCATGCTTTCCTTGTTTCTACTCATATTGAATATCGATATAGCATGATGCCTTGTTTATTATATCATTGACTCCATGTTTCCTTATATGCTCAATGTTTGTCTTGGAATGTGGCTAATGGATATTTAGAAAATGCATGCTATAGGGTTATACGTTATGTTGGACTTGTCTTCTACTTCCTTGGGGCTTTGTAGCCTAACTTATGTTGAAATCGTAACAACTTTAGGATATATATTCTTGAAAACTAAAGTAGGGATTATCTAGTGTCCATTGCACATGAGATGTGCGGATTCACGAGGATTTCGGTCTTTCGGGGTCTCCGGCACTCGCCACTACACTTGGGCGGCACACGTGACATGGATCACGGGGTTGTTGGCAAGTATAAATGATTTAAATACGCTGAGACACACACTCCGCAATTTGAGGTTATTAGGAAAAAAAAAAGAGATTATTATCATATGTTGAGCATAGCTCCATACGATAGTGGAAAAGGCTAGGTGATAGTTCTCACCACCGACCGGACGTAGATCATCTCGACTTAGCCTGTGTCAGTTTATGGGTATCTGTTAACGTTGGTATTTACTTGCATTATTTATTTAGCATTTCTTCAGCTACATATGCTTTTAAATACCTTTTGTTTAAATTGGAAATGTAGTATCGATTTCCCCGAGTTATCACTTAAATATCACTATACTCACCGTCTAGTTTGTGACGGTGGGTGTAGGTCCATCGAGCAGCACCAGGCCGGGCAAGGAGAAGATCGGCGACTACCTCTGAGCTCCGAGCGCGTAGCTGCTCGTACATGTAGGGTACTTTTTGTATTATGTTTACTTATGTCTTTATCTTTTGGGATGTTATTGGGATGAGCGTTAGATTACCCGACTTTTGGTTTTCACTTTGTTTATATATGTTCGCCGTTTACTTGCATATATATGGTGATCGTTATTTCCTGGTTTCCACACTTAGGCTTTATAAAAGAAAAAAATAAAATAAAAAAATTTCCGCTAAAATATTAAAGACTTCCGCTAAATAAAATAATTGTTTAAACAAGAGAACACAGGTAGTAAAGGCTGACTAATTCGTAATCGGGTCCTATGTGTTGTTATTAGGGCTTAATTACGGGATTAGGCCGGACGGTGCCCTAGATTAGAAGTGGGGCCGTCACAGCGTCGTCGGTGGTGGTGGAGGGACGTCAGGCTCGGCGACGGTGGCGGTGGTGTTGTCCAGCCAAGGACGGGAGGCTGTGGCGTGGACGAACCGAGAGAGAGTGATCGTGAGGCCGAGAGAGGGTGTTATCGTGAGGCCGAGAGCAAACGAGAGAGGAGGGAGAGAGACGCCGTCCCAATTTTCGGCCACCTCTGGCCTGGTCGGAGATGCGGTGGCGGTGCACGGCAGTGGGGGAGAGAGTGGGGAGGGTGAATAGTGGCGGCCAAGTTGGAGAAGGAGATGAATAGTGTATTAGGGTTTTAGGGTTTTGTTTGTTTTTATATCGATGAATTAGGCCGAAATAACCCTTTTGCCCTTGAGTTTACACTTGCCCAACCCTTGGACAGCTACCCTTATGAGTCATTTGGCTCATCCTCTTAATCTAACCCATGTACACATCTCTATGACCATCCAATGGTCCTCCTCACCCAAGTGTGTCATTTTAACAATCATATCCATATTAACCTATTAAATCAACCTTATTAAATTATAAATAAGGTCACACAATTTCTCGCCTACTCGGTGCCGTGCCCCGCGTCCGACACGCTTCTCGAGGTGGTCCCACTCTTAGGATTCTAATAAATTCCCTCATGTTTAAGTTATACTTTATTGTTAGAATTTTATTTCCTCAACTTAGGTCATGTTTTTCATTTGACTTTTTTTATTAATAATGTACACTAAAACGGTTCCCGAAAACCCCGTTTAACTAGGCGTCATCTCACTCAATTAAAATATAGCCCAAACAGCTCGAGACCCGTAGAATACTATAATACTAATACAAAAAGTCAAAGAATCATAAAATTACCTCAGCGTCGACTACCGAAGTTTGAAATACCATCCAGTATCCACGTAGCCGAGTAACAATCCTGACACGTGTAACACAAGTCAGTTAAAATTTGGGGTTGTTACAGTCAGCAACACCCAGAATTGACCCAATCAAATGCTGACACGTGTCAAGGACGAAAAAACACCCAAAACAGTTTTCTCTCTCTTCCATACACCAATTTTAGTAGTTTTACATATTAGGACTTTAGGTATAAATAAAACATCTATTATTCATTGAAGCTCTCTCTCTCTCTCCATTATTTTGTGAGTAGTCATGTTCGGCTAATCAAGCCATTGCCTAGGTCGAAGGTGAAGCAATTCAGGATTATGGATTCATGGCATAACTTGTGAGATCTATTATTTTATTATTTTATTTAATTTAATTTCTTCTATTTTATTGTTGTTGATTTTAATGAATATGGTTTAAATCTAGGGTATGTATGTGGCCAGTGCATGCTTTTAGGTGGATAATCTATAGTTAATTGACTCATTAGTATCCGTAATTGTACTTTTGAGACAATATATATAACAAACATTCACCCGATTTTCGTCAAAAACTTTCGGTTCTTGAGTGTGCATCAATTGAATCTAGGTTAAATCGGGAGCGGACGCGATCCGGTTATCTAGGATTAGTATTCCCATAGAACTTTATTATTGCGGTTAATGTGTTAAATCTTATGGCGGATGTCTAGGGTTATACATTAATTAGGGAAGTAGTTAGTGGCGGATGTCCTAGCTATCGAGATTAGGGGAATTAGGAATTTCTGGCGGATGTCGATTTTCCATAGCTAATCTAGGGGAACTTGAATTAATAATTGTTTTAGGAAAGATTGACGATCATGATATGCCATTGAATCTTGATCTTGTCTTGTGAAACCATAGACTTAGGTATTTAAATTAATTGTTCGTAGTCTTAGATATTTATTTTAGTTATTTAATTTATTAGTAATTAGATTAATTAATTAAATCATTTTCTCTAAACCCCAATTTTCTTTATTTTAGAACCTTAGAAAGATTACCAATCTCTGTGGGATCAACCCTTTGCCACTATCTGCAAATAGTTGGTTTAAGGAAATATTTTATTGACGTGTTCGGTGCGTGTCAATTTTTGGCGCCGTTGCTGAGGATTGGTTTTTCTTTCATTGGTTTTATTTATTTATTTATTTATTTGTAGTTATTTTATACCCTTGTCTCTAGCATGTTTGCAGATAACTCCACGATGACCTCCTATTCTGAAAATTATAGTCAATTCAAAGACTCATACTATGAAAGTATGAATGGGGTAGGTATGTCAAATTATGGACATGAATTTTCTAATTGGTCTTCTTTTGTGCAACAGGTTGAGGTTTGTGGAATTTGCGGAGATAATACTCATCCTACCGATGTTTGTCCTTACGAGCCTGAATATGAGAATTATCCTTATTCGGGTAATGGATCGCCACAACCCGACTTGAGTTATCCCTTTTCCAGCCCACTGACTCCTCGACAAGATAAGCAATCTCCTAAAGATATGTTCAAAGAATACTCCTCTGTCAATCAAAGGTTCCATCAAGACATATTACAATATCAGGAAAACTCCACCATGGCCGCCTCTTCACAACATTCTTTTAGCTGGCCCTATGCAGTACAACAGGAACCTATCAAAGCTTATGATCTTTTTAGTGGTTGTCATTATTTTCCTAATGTATGTCCCTTTGACTACTGGAGTAATTCATTGCCACAGCCTGACAAATATAGTTCCATGCGGAATCGACCTTTAAGGGATAAAATAAGGTTTCTTTTAGAGACTGAGCAGGACATATACCTCACTGAGCAAGAATTAGACCAATGGATTCAAGAAAAGAATCAAAAAGCTGAAGATGAAATAAAGTTAATTATCCAGAAAAGATCAACGAATACCATAAGTGCAATTCCATTAAATAGTGTTGAGGTGAAAGATGAGGAATATATGAGTGATTACGAAGAGTCAAAGGGGGAACTTGAAGTGTCTCAATCAGAGTCGGAGATCGTTATGGCACAAACTTACGAAGAAGAAGCCAAAAAAGAGATTGAAGTCACTTTAACAAGGCCGAGGAACTACAACAAGAGAGCAAGGACGACCAATCCTTTGTATTGGTAAACCCATCCACCCTCCTGTATATATTTGATGATTTTAACATGGAGGTGGACGAAAATGAGCGTTCGAAGACTTTTTGCACCGCCGACACCTTTGTGTTGGACGATTAAGAAATTATAGATTCATATGTGTTCGAAGTCCCAGATAAGCTCCCATTTCTGAACAGGTGGGTGTCTGTTTCACTGCCCAATGCTAGAGGAGAGAGTATCATTCTTGGATACTCATTATTAGAAGGCATCACATTAAGACAACATACGCCAAGTCGAGCCAAAGACTTTAAACAAAAGCGCTATTGGGAGGCAGCCCAAATTTTGATAAGTATTATTTAGTTTATTTTTTATTTATTATTATTTATTATGCATGAACTTATATCATTTCCTTCCTCTTATCATTTCCTTCTTCTTATCACTATCATGTTCTTTCACTATTTTGTTTGTTTTTTTGTGTATAGACCACTTGACTTGTTTTGAACCTTGAGGACAAGGTTCGAAATAAGTTTGGGGGTATTTTACAGATTGTGGATAGTGTTGGATGAATTTTCTTGCTAAAGACCGCAGGTATAATTGTTACTTTTTTAAAAAATTATGCGGTTGAAGGATGGTAATGGTGGTGTTATTCCCATTCTTTTATTCTTTCCATATCTTTTTCTTCTATTATTAATACTTCCATATTCCACTTTACTAGGATATAATATATTTTCATGCATGCATTTAGTATAGTTTTATTATGAGTAAACATGTGTCTATCTATGTTTGTTCTTGCATTTAGACCTTACATAGTGTCATATGTTGTCATATGTTGCATTTAGAGTCACCCGAAACTTTGGTTCATGCATTTGGTTGTGGATGAGTATATTATGGTTGCTTTTTGACTTGAAACTCAAGAAAAATTAGGAGAAACATTTAATCAAGCCGTAGCTCAGCATTTTTATGATTTCATGACTAGGGACTTAAGTATGATGGTTAAACTTTGTGCTAGATACCAAAATGAGTAGAGGGTCAGATTTGTGCAAGTAATAGTGCTTTAATCCATATTTGATAATCTGCTTAATCGTAGTGAAAGTGAGAAGGGCTAACAGGAGTTTTCTTAAAATAGAGAGTCCCACAGGATTCCATAGGAAATGGAGCAGGGAATCTTGTGGTGGGAAAAAGTGAGAAAAGCGGTCCGTAGGAAATGGAGCAGGGACAATACTACTTGAAAAAAATATTATGGAGAAAAAAATATAGTGTATTTACTGAATAAAAAAGGCGAAAGTCTATGAAAACTCCTCAAATAAAAAAGATTTAGCTCGAGTGCTTTCACTAGATTAATTATGATTTTTAAACTTGCGTGCTTAAATGTATAGACCAAGAAAACTCATAGTAGTTGATGGCCTTTGTATTGACTACTTCTATGTCTTTAAAGTGTAATCTTAACTATGTTTGGATTGCGAGTCTTAACATATCATAACTCTAAAATTTCTTGAGTAGCTTATTACTTGGCGACTATGTGAATCAAAGGTACTCCATGAATTTTGAATCGGTATAGGAATAGGTATAGGTATAGGTATAGGTATGAGTTTAGTTTTAGGATTAGTTTAGTTAATGCATTAGGAGTCTAGTTTAGTATGTGTTGTCAAATATACCTTTGCTCGGGACGTGCAAAGTCTTAAGTTTGGGGGTATTTGATAAGTCGGTATTTATAGGATTTAATAGTCTATTTTAGTATAGTTTAGTGTGGAAGTTTATAAAATATATATCTAATTATATTTAGTTTTGGTTTTCAGGTGAAACGGAGTGCACGGTTGAATCCGGAGCGGAAAAATACTCAAAATAGAGTATTTACTTGCGGTAATCGGATACCGAGAGAGTTTGTCTCGAAATATATGTCGATAGTGGGATAAATGGAGTCCAATACTTAAAACACGGTGGTAATGTACACAGCAGCGCCACGTGTCAGAATTTCATTTGCCAAGCCGCGTCACCGAGCTCGTGCCCACCAATAGGAGCGCGCCACGTAAGCAAACCAGTAGCGCTTGTGGCGGCCCCAAATTTCCAGGGTCGCCCCGTGCAACAGATACCTCTCCAGCCTATGCTCCAGAAGCACCTGCCACGTCACTCATCCATCCACCTCAGCTATCACTATATTCACATCTACTCAGTCAAGTGATGTTCCTGAATTTTATATTATTTTATCCATATAATACCATTTCACAGCGAAAGATCTTAATACAGTCAACTACTTTAATATAGTATTGATTAATGCACCTATAGTGGAATCCCGGACTGTACATGCATACATGCGATTAACTGAACCAATGTTATATACAAGTACAGTAATAACAAGTTTTCCCATCCCAAAATACTACTAAATATCAAAACCACATATGTACCAGCGCACGTACTAGCAAGTCTTGAAATGGTAAGTCAGATGTAATCGCCAACGACCTCCTTACCCTTGCTGGTACTAGGATCTGCACTCAGTTATCACAAAAACCAAATAACAGTCCAAGTAAGTAAAACACCAAGGAAACCCACCAGGCATTTCAATTTATAAACATAAATGGAAACCAATAAACAGTGTTAAATAATCATGCAATAATCAAGGAAATAACGCAGTCAACTGCTCAAAAAGGAATGCATGAATACCAACACAAAGATAACAAATGGATGTGCAATGAATACCGCCAGTAAAGCTAGGATTAGTGGCCCGGTCATACCCTACTCCAATGACCCCGCTGACTGTATCCTAGTCACTAATTATATTTGAGAAAAGCAAACCCCACACACCGAAAAACAGTCGGAACGTTACCGTTCCCATCACAATCGGATTTAGATTGCAAAAGAAATAAAGTTCAATGAATAGAATAAGTAAATGCAATAGTGGTGTTCAATTGGGTTTTACATACCTCAAATTCGCACTCCAACAACCCCGATCTAGCTCTAATAATACCCGACAAATCAAATTATCACCCTAAATGTACCTAAGATTATTTATTATTGAATTAACTTCAATTTGACATATTATGTCAATTTTACATTTTTCTAGGTAAACCCCTGGTATAAAGTCCCCATCGACTTTTGAATTTCTCATTTTCTATATAAATTCCTCAATTTCTACTTATTTGGTCAAAATACTATTTTTTCATATTTTTTCCTATTTTTCTGAATTTTCTTTTCCATTTTTCTTTATTTTCTCTCTTCTTTTTCTTTTTCTTTTTTTTTTTTACTGTTTTAGTGTGAACCGGCCGAACCGGCCTGGTTCACCTTCTTCTTCCTCACTCGCTCACAACAGAGCCCCGCTCTCGTAATTTTTTTTTTTTTTTTTCTTTTCTTCGTTGCTTTCCTCTTCTCTTTTGGTCTCCCACCTCACGGCGACGACGGGAGACAACTCTCCCTTTTGCTTCTCGGTTTGGCCATGGTGACGCCATGGCCGAACCTCTCGACTACACAGTCACATACACAACGCCACAACACAACAACAACTTACCTCACCTTACTCCTTGACTCCACAAATCGCCTCCTTTCCTTCTCCCTCGTCTCGGCTTCTCCCCTCTCCCTTCCTCTCGTTCTCTCGCTCTTCTTCTTCTTCTCTGTTTTTTTTTTCTTCTATTTTTCGATTTGTCGAGAGAGAGAAGGCGGTGATAGTTATCAATTTTTTCCAAGTGAAATGACTATTTTGCCCCTCATGTCTATCTCTTTCCTTCTTTCCTTCAATACCCTTTTTGGTAATTTTGCATTTCCTATTTTTATTTTTCTGATTTAATATGTATATATATATAACAAATTACCTATATATATATATAAATACACACACTCACCTATATTTTCACATTTAAAATTCCTCCGTGCGCGCCAACGAACGTACTCGGGCGTGCACACTACCGTACCACCCACGCGTATCAATCACGACTAAACCCTAGCTTCTTAACCTCCCCCGACATCAAGTTACACACATGTGATGTTTATATACATAATAATAACTTTACCATTACATAATAATAACTTTACCATCACAATAATAAACATACAACACGCACAAATAACATAGTAAAACCTGGGTACTCCTATCAGAGTCCACCCAGCTGTCCACGTAACGCCCGACTTACCCATTAATCCTCGTGATTAACACTAATCATGATTTAATTAATTTGGGTCGTTACAGCGCCTCAGCCAACCAGAAGCAACCACGTCACTTCTCACAGCTTCTCTTCAAGTCCAGATTGTCGATTTGCCTCGAGATGCGTGCTGGTGCTGTCTCCCAGATCTTCGCACGAACTCGCGCGAATTCGCCCAGCACAGTCGCTCGCCACGTGTCACTCCGCGACTGGTCCAGCAAGGCGCCGACTTCCAACTCCAACCTATCACAGATTGCCACGTGTCGCCAGAGCCCCTCACAACACGTCACAGCCTCCATTCTCAGCCAATCCGTTTTGCCACGTCAGCCGCGTCATCACCTTAGCGCCAATCACCTTCTGACATGTCAACAACACCCAGAATTGACCCTATCAAATGCTGACACGTGTCAAGGACGAAAAAAACACCCAAAACAGTTTTCTCTCTCTTCCATATACCAATTTTAGTAGTTTTACACATTAAGACTTTAGGTATAAATAGAACATTTATTATTCATTGAAGCTCTCTCTCTCTCTCCATTATTTTGTGAGTAGCTATGTTCGGCTAATCAAGCCATTGCCTAGGTCGAAGGTGAAGCAATTCAGGATTATGGATTCATGGCATAACTTGTGAGATCTATTATTTTATTATTTAATTTAATTTAATTTCTTCTATTTCATTGTTGTTGATTTTAATGAATATGGTTTAAATCTAGGGTATGTATGTGGCCAGTGCATGCTTTTAGGTGGATAATCTATAGTTAATTGACTCATTAGTATCCATAATTGTACTTTTGAGACAATATAAGTAACAAACATTCACCCGATTGCCGTAAAACCTTTCGGTTCTTGAGTGTGCAATAATTGAACCTAGGTTAAATCGAGAGCGACGCGATCCGGTTATCTAGGATTAGTATTCCCATAGAACTTTATTATTGCGGTTAATGTGTTAAATCTTATGTCGGATGTCTAGGGTTATACATTAATTAGGGAAGTAGTTAGTGGCGGATGTCCTAGCTATCGAGATTAGGGGAATTAGGAATTCTGGCGGATGTCGATTTTCTATAGCTAATCTAGAGGAACTTGAATTAATAATTGTTTTAGGAAAGATTGACGACCATGATATGCCATTGAATCTTGATCTTGTCTTGTGGAACCATAGACTTACGTATTTAAATTAATTGTTCGTAGTCTTAGATATTTATTTTAGGTATTTAATTTATTAGTAATTAGATTAATTAATTAAATCATTTTCTCTAAACCCCAGTTTTCCTTTATTTTAGAACCTTATAAAGATTACCAATCTCTGTGGGATCGACCATTTGCCACAATCTGCAAATAGTTGGTTTAAGGAAATATTTTATTGACGTATTCAGCGCGCGTCACCCGTCGCCAATGAACCAAATATATATTATTATATATAAAAAAATATATAAAAAATATATATTCGTGCAGGTTAATAGCATTTAGGTTTATACATTCCCTGTTCATACATTCCCGCATACATTCGACAGTAACAATGAATTCATACATTCCAATCGAAATTAATCAAATCCAAAGTAATCAAATTTGAATACATAAATGTATCAATAATTGTCTCAATACAAAAAATTAAAAAAAATCAAAATAGGAGAACACAAAATAAGTTTCTAAGAAAACCATCATTTTAATACAATCTATCCATCATATATACCATAGTTTCCTGCAAAAAAAAAGGAAAAAGCAAAATAAAATAAGTTAAAGCTTGGATGCATACGAAATTGAGATTCACATATAGAAAAGTCATATATTTTATGAAAAACAATAATAAAGAACAAATCATATTTATTTCAATAAAAAAGAAAAAATAAATACAAATTAGTAAAATTAATTAATAGTTAGCATATATATTCAATATTACAAATATGAAAATATAAAATAAAAGATGTTAATATAGTTTGAACAAGTTTTTTTGTGTAGAACCAATTAAAACACAAAATTCCAAAATCATTCTTAACAAATGTTCAATGTAGACCTAAAACAAACATCTATTTAGAAGTAAAACCTTTTTGTGCCTCCCAATTCAATATTCAAATAAAGAATACAATAGAAAAAACTAGTGAATAACAAACATTACTCCAATAATCTCGATTCAATATATGGGTTACATGATTTACGTTTCTATAATGGTTCGTAATAAATTCATAAGATTTATAATGGTTCCTAATAAAAAAACTTATAAGTATCAAGTCAAAAATGAACCAAAAAAATCTAACCTTTTTGGATGTTGTGAAAAAGAAATCATCATTCATCATCCTCAGTCGTTGAGTCATTATGAGCATCATCATCATCATCATCATCATCATCAACATCATCTTGTCTTTCTTGTGCAGCTGATCTCTCCATGAAACCTTGTTCCATGCGATGTAACCGTCCTTGCATTTCAAGCAATTGCTCGTGATCTACATATGTGTCATTAACCAGCTTTAGTATCATTGCTTGTATCTCCTTGAATTCCTTCTTGAACTAGTCAAATGGCTCATCATCTACAAATATAGAACGAGAAGATCGAGCTTCATTAGGTCTATGCATCGTAGACCCTGACGGTGTCCACCAAGACCAAATCTTTGGCCTTTATCATTTCGCTGCACAATCTCCAAATATAATTTTGTTTCATCAATTGGAGTGTCAAGCTGCAGCTGGGAAAGCTCTATGGTCCTTTCGTGTATAGCCGTCTGTATTAAGAATTTCAACATTGACAAGTCATATAAGTCATTGATACCTATAATTAACAAAAAACAATTATGGTAAAATAGTTTCTTACGGAAATCACCTCTGCTCTCGAATCCAAGAAAGTGACGCCATCGTGATCCTTTGTACGGAGATATAAACATAAATCCAAAGCAGTCGGCTTTCGACCGAGTTTCTTCTCCTATAAAATATTTTTAACTTAAAATTAAGTTTGAAACTTATATGAATCTAATGTATATATATATGTATGTATGTATCTATGTATGTATGTCCCATAACATACCAGTCTCAACGAATGCTCATAGATGGATATGGCTCCACCTCCGTGCACAGACGGACCCGAACCAAGTCCCCCCACCTCTGATCTCCGATTTCGGCTCACTTGTGCTGACTTTGCTTTATATTCTGGAGTAGGCCGCATCTTCTTGTAATGCTCAAAAACCTCCAGAGATACATGTGCTGGTTTTGTCGGCTTCCTCACCATCTTACTAACAAAGTCAGCGTAACAAGTGGCAAAATGCCTATCGTATAAATGTCTAACCATAACGTCATCCGATCGATCCAATCGAAATGAGTCTGTAATAATAGAAAGACAAGTCTTCAACATATGCTAAGTAAAAGAAACTTAATTTTTTTATTTAAAAATCTCTTACCGCCCATTTGTTAAAATATTACTCCTTGATATGGTTGGGAACCGTATCCCAAAAGTAACCATCCTTATGTAAATCGAATTTATACACCTGCGTCATTTGCTTTGACGCTTGAGATGACAAATGCAAGAAAGTACCACTACATTTTTACAAAAAAAGTTAAACCAATATTATATTAAGTTCATTAAACGTAAGTATATATACGTAATAATATTTCGTTGACTTGCAATTCTTTTACAGTTTTTATGGTCAATAACACTCGTCCCGTGCCTCGGTCATCATTACATCTACGTCTTCGGGCCCTAACTGGCTCATCGCCTCGTTGTGATCTACGCGACGCACCACTAATAGACGGCTCACTCGAAGGGTGGCTTGAAGCATTGGGCGAATGTGATGCATGCTCGACATGATCATGACTCGTCGATGGGGAGGCATGCATACTAGAGTCAAAAAGAGCGATCAGGACATGCTGGTAGTCCTGCTGATGGGAGGAGTAAGCCTGTAGAGTGGTCGGATCAAGATGGCCCCGATGGCTAAAGGATAGGGGTCTGGTGGGGTGTTGCATAAGGCGGACAAGGATACTGCTGAAATAATTGTGATTGATGGTGTTGCTAGAAAGCAGTTGTTGGACAAAAAGTTGTTGATGGTAAGCAAACTGCTGCTGAGCAAGCTATTGCGGAGTGAACTACTCTTGACACTGCTGAGGCTCAGTATCATCAGCGGAAGATCGTACTAGCGAACGATCCAAGTCGCGAGATGGACGATCTCTGCGACTACCGGATCGTCCATCGGATCGTCTGCTAGATCGTCCGCCAGATCCCTCCCTAGATGACGATGCATAATTTCTGCCTGACATTACTTTTTTAAAGTTCAAGAGTAAGTTAGAAACAAATGTAAATATCATAATCAATTATTACAAAAGGAACAAACAAATGTGTAACTAAATTTACTAATTAGGTTTGATTTCTTAAACCCACTTAAGTGAGTATGTCATGGTTCGTTGTCACTATTTTCATCATCCACTGAGAAATCAGAATTATCGTTTTCGTTACATTCTTCGTCAACAAGCGAAATTGCAACATTGTTGCCAATATCAACTTCAGTATCATGTTCTGGTACTTGCTCTTAAAAAGCATCTTCATGTGCAACTGGAATGTCAACATTCTCGACTAGAATATGTTCGTCGATACAAAGAAATTACCACGACATGAAATAAACTTATACAAAGCTATGATGCAGTTCTATCGACGTCGACGTTGCTCCTCCGTGTGGCAAACCGGTCGTACTCTATTTCGACGTGGATTTCTGCATGCTTGTACGTCCGGCTGAGTCTGTTGAGCTCGATGACTCGACTGAACTTCTTCCTCATGTTGACTCGATTGACCTCTACTACCAGTGCTATCAAAGATAGGGGGTTGAACCATTCCAACATACTGACTTCCTCTATGTGGTAGGGTGAAAGGAACATGAGGTGGCATGCCTAATAAGGGCATGAATGATCCATCTCCACTATATGGAATATTGTAATTATAATATGGCTGAGTAAATGGACTTGGCATGTATTGAGGCAATGAACCATGCATTGAATGTGTAGGCATTCTATGGTCCATGTAGGAAGATGATGGTCCAGGAGCATATGGATCAAAATGATAAGGATGAACACTCATGCTCGGTGTCCTAGGCAAAAACATATGAGCATCTAGTTGCGTTGGGGGCGGCAAAGGAGAGTACCCATAAGAAGAAGGGCGGGTTAGAGGTGGTGGAGGAGAACGTCTGCTGCTCTCACCAATAGTCTCTGTCGATGTTCTTGGTGTTGGACGAGTTGGAGGTGGTGAAGAAGAACGTCTACTACTCTCACTCAAACTCTGAGTCGTTGTTTTTCTTTTCCTCCTTCTATCTGCTAGGCTTTGATCCTCTTCTTGTTGTTCTTCCTCTTCTTCTTGAGAAGCTTCGTCATCTATTTCCGGCTCAACTACATTTTCATCATTCCACAAAGTAGTCCTTTGCCATTCATCCTCATCTAAGATTCTGATGCCTTCATGTAGAGCAGCAATGCCTTGATCGATCCCGTCATCAATGAACACTCACTCCAATTGAAGCGCAAATGTAGACTGATATACAAAAAATGCAGTGTTGGTTAACAATTTTAAATATGACTCATGAGGATAACAACATTATAGTTTCAAGGTTACCGAGAATTCGCGTAGATCCCCGTCATGTCCAATGTATCGCCTGGTGATAGATCTGTACCACCTCATGTACTCTTCCAGATCATGTTCCCCTTCTTGTTCCATCGTGGCTATGGTATTATTACGATTTTCCCACAACTCTATATATCTTCTGTGATACACTGCCCAATTTTCTTGAGGTTGTCCTCTCAATTGGACACGGTGCAGATGTGTGTCAAAATCACAATGAGGTGGCACGACCTGTGTCAACCCAAACTGTCTCATGACCCTTTCCGGTTTATGCCACTCAACTATATGGAAACAAATTAAAGGACATGTCGAACGCCAGCTCCCATGACCTTGAGTACATAATTGTGGAAGTGACTCGATGACATCAACGTATGGTTGCCACTCCATGACATTCTCCCTCTGCGTGTCAAGTGCATCACGATATGATGATAAAACGTGTGTGGAAGTCCTAGTTACCGAAAATGCAACTATCCATCTATATACAAAAGAATAAATTAGTCATAAATTAAAAAAGACGCAATGAATAATTAAAAATAATACGAGAAACATTTTTATTACCGATATCCCAAGGGAACGTCATTGGGCATGTATACTCCATCACATGTTCGTGGTCGAGCTCTAGGAACAGGCATGCGCGTTGGTGCTATAAATGGAAACCTATCCCAGGTGCATAGTTGTATAAAAATTGACGCACCAGCGACCTCGTATGCACCAGAGCGAGATCTACGACACAACTCCCTGTATAAATATGCCAAACATGCACTTCACCAACTATATTGTCCAGCTGTTTGAAGGTCCTCGAGCAACGGAAGAAACATCATATGTACATGAGATACAAAGCGTTGTCCAACACCGAAACCAACACCATTTAAAAACCATCTCACCAAATTTGAAAACCCAACCCATTTAAATCAAATTAACAAAATACAACAACACCGGCACCGATGTCGCATGTTGATCGCTCCGGGGTTGCTGAGACATTGGTGGAACACCACACTTATCTCCGGTAAGCCACCCTTGGTCATGGAGATGACTCAACAATGAAATTAACAAAAGAAAACTCAAAATATGGAAAATGGAAAGGAAATCACATGGAGAGAGGAGATCTCACCTTTTTATGGTGAGTCCCTGTAGCTCCAACGGCTCTCTGACGGGGTGGACAACCCTCCAATGGTTGTCCCTCAAATTTTTTGCTCACCAAGTTAGAGAAAAGAGGAGAAGAGAAGAGAAAGAGAGGAGAGAAAGAGAAAAATGAGAGAAAAGTGTGTGGTTGGTCCTTATACAGGCTCACACCTCATCCCCACACATGCAAGCATCTCAAGGTCAGTTCAACTAACATCACTTTAGTTGTCCACCTATTCTAATACCTCTCAATGTGACTACATTAGGTGACACACACACCACTTAACTAACCAACTCTCTAGCCCGTTCTTACGTTCTCGCATTCTAAATACCCCACGACTCAAGAGTCGCGTGTTTTGGTCTTGCCGACGCTCTCTCGTCGTTTATTCAACTCAATTATCATTAATTGGCTTATTTATTAATCATTTTTAGTGTTTTTAACGTCGCGTGTACCCGTATCCATTTGTCGATGCCCACTCGGCCAATTTTCCTACTCGTTTACCGACTTCACTGTCCGGTCACTTAAATACGAGTATAAATATATAGTACATGTCATCATTAGCAAATAGTTAAATTTTTGGGTCGTTACAGTGTATCTGTAATTTGCCTACCCGATACCCGCGTCTACACACTACTCGAGGCGAATACTTGTCACACTGTCTCGCTCGGTAAATATAATAATATAAACACACATTGCAATGTAAATTGACATAATTAAACACTCATGTCGCAAATTAGGCAAACAACATGCAAAAACGAACTATTTACCTAATCTGGCGAGCCTTAGCCTATCCGTGGGGTTCACAAGCGTCTGAGCAGACGTCCACGTTTGTAAATACGTATTAAATAACGAAAACTTAGATTTGGGCCGTTACAACTTCTGAGACCAAAAGATAAATCACGGTTCTATGGAGTCGAATACTACGGGATTGCAGTTAAACCCAATGATGGGTACATTCCCATAAAAGACAACAACAAAACAAGATAAATGAACAATAAATTCAACGAAAACAAAAATTTACCCTTGTTTGCTTGACAACATCGCCCATATAACCCGAAGTCATCACACAAACCCTCACCCCCCGAACACTAACCCGACCTTAAAAAATCAAATTTAAGGTAAATGGGCAAGAAAATGAGAAGACTTGGTGTATGGCCTTGATTCGTTATGAGAGGGAGAGCAGAAGAAGGGCAAAGAGCATTTCATTCAATTTGGTGGCGAGACACGTTCAGTTGAGGGCTAAGGGCAATTTTGTCCATTCATTGGGTGCCCTGAGAAATAAGTGGGGTGCACATGGGGCGTCTCTAGATTATCCATAAGAAACGAAAATAATTCAAGACTAGTCATCCATTGATATCGATGATACTAAGAAATTAAAGAATTCAATCATCTTGCCTTGAGCATTCCACGACTACCTTTCCGCTACCCTGGGCCGGCCAGAGAAATTTTAATTAACATCAAATATATATATATACTTCTTTCTTTTCTCTGGCACTAATATCGATCCTTGAGATCGATCCAATTTGGTGGATGTGCATCCAGGTGATCTTGTGCATGCGTACATGACAAAATGTTTAGAGAGAGAGGTTTTGCCAAATACAATTAAATTGCGCCAGCCACCTCCTGCTACGTACCATGCATGGATTCCATCACCATCACCTCATCTCTTCTTGATTAATTTGCTTCGGATTTCCACACAATGTCCTTGAGTCCTGATGAGAAGCTTTTGTAGAACTGCCAAAACATCAAATTAAGATCGAGTTTTAAAAAGACTCTGCAGCTGATCGATGAGACATTAAAAGCAATTTTTACAACTTCTAGTCATCTGCGGGCGCACCTTGTGAAATTCCAACGTGTCTCCTCCAGTTTTACGGAGTTCCACTACGTGCAGAGAAGGGGCCACCTCAAACACCTGAAGAGGGGATGATATTGCTAATAAATAAAAACACAAGCTTCAAATTTCATTGACTTTCCCTCATGTCAAGTCAGTTAATTATATGAAGTCTAGCTACTGTGAATGCTAAAATGGATAGTGGCTTAGGTGCAATTAGATAGCAGTGTCTCTCTGAACGTAATTGCGTTCCATAACTTTTTTTTTTTAATGGGAATTGTATACCATAACTTAGCTATATCAGAGTTCTCTCTTCCTAATTTTGGAAGACCTACCTTTCCCTTCTACACAAATCAAATAATAAGCACCTACACACATATATCTCAACTCTCAAGACAAAGTCCTATTAAACAAGGTATAGCTTGATACCTCTGTTGCAACGGAGAGGTGTCCCTTTCTTCCAGTCTTGTCACATTTCAACTTCATCTGCAATATAAGCAGGAAATTTCAACATTACGTGCGTACTCTTAAAAATTTCTTGTGATTTTACCAAGAAGTGGAACCAAATGAATAAAATAGAATTTAGTATAAAACAAATAGAATTTAGTATGAACCTTGTAATTGCGCTTTCTGCAATCGAATCCAAGAGGCTTTGCAGCTTCCTCTATTTTGGACATTATTTCATTAGCAGGGCGCTGAGAGGTAAAACGTGTTTCCCGCTTCACAAGACCCTATCATTTGAAAGTGTAAAATGCAAGAGCAACAATGAATAAGTCAACAGTACTGATTACTCTTTTAACATATAGTGAATGTTAAGTGTCCTCTTAGAATAACAAACATGACTCCCATGGCGAAAGAAAACAACATACCACTTGTTTCTCAAATAAATTTCCAAGATTGAAACATTGCGACCTGGAAATGAGCTCAAAGGCATTCATTGAAACCGGTTTTTCTTTCTTTTCTGTTACACGATATTCCTACATAATATCCAGCCATGATTCAGTATGCAGAGCTTGAAGTTCTATGATGAAGATAAGATCAAGAACTCAATATCCAGCCAATTACAGCAAGGTCACAACCACGCAACTTATCTCGTACAAAATTGCTTGCTCACCTCATCTTAAACTCATGAGATGGATGTGACAGCTTACCTCCGAGTCATTGAAGACAGCATCCACATCATCAAGATTTACATCCTCCTCTTGTTTGAAGTCCGGTGGCTTGTATCCTACTTTAAACCATTCATCTTCCAGGATTTCTGCAATTGTTATTCTCTGAAAGAATGCAAGATTAACCATTCAGTAGCTTTCCATTAAAATAATGATAACATGCTTGGACATGTTAACACGGCTCGGGTAACATACAGTAAGAGGATCTGGATCAAGAATGCGCTTGATAAGTTTCTTGGCATTGGAGGAAAACCATGAAGGGCACACAAAATCTGCCATAAAGATCTAAATTAAAAACAATTGTTTGTTAGTTCTCTGAACTGTGTACATTCATTAATTAATAAAATTGCAAGCATAGATTTCAATATATATGCATACTTTTTTGTACAAACTCATTAGATTGGCCTCATCAAACGGTAAGTATCCAGCCATAAGAACAAAAAGGATGACACCGCAGGACCATACGTCAGCTGTAGCACCGTCGTAACCTTTGTCATTCAGTACCTGTTGAGAGAATAAACCAGCAAGTGTTTGGATAAGTACGTAACTTTTTTGATAGGAAACGACGATGAGTATGTAACTTCACTATTGCTAGCTAGGTGCTTTGCCTTCAAAATATTTTTCCCTCTGAATCAAGATGGTGAGATCCATTTGAATGACTCTAGTAGAATAATTGGAAAGGACGACTGTGAGGCAATCCTGGTGGAAATGATCAAAAGATGGCCACAACTTGAACTTGTTAAGACGAGACATGCGGCAGAGGCAAAGAAGATTGGAGGTATGGCCACTGCTAACTTCAAGTATCGGAGTATCTCTTCTGCAGAAAAATGGAATTGGTGATTCGTGAGAGAGAAAATCAGCTCTATGCGCCATAATCCTACTAGAAGATTGGAGGTATTTCTTCCACTATCACCACCAAACACTTCAACTTCGTTCAGTATCACCAACACTAAACCTAGGAAGCTCATCTGCCCATCTTTTCCATTTTCCCCAACTTTGATGAAATTGTGGGTTGGTCATGATCATGAAATTGAGGCTCTTAATTGGGTTCTATGTCCTGAAGTCACTAAGGAGAAGATACCTTCGTTATTCAGTAGAAAAGAAAATACCTCAGGAGCAACATAATTGGGGGTTCCACAGGCAGTATGGAGCAGTCCATCACCCTACAGAAAACAAGGTCAGTCAGAAAAATCATGTTCTTGGTGCATGGGGCTTCTAATAGTCAAAACTGAATGAGAAAAAGTATTAAAAGAGAGAAAGAAGCACAAGTTTCTCTAATTCAGATATGTTGAAATAACGAGGATGACATTCACAAGAACCCAAATATATGATACAGGAGAAGTGTTTGCTCATAAGAAAAAACAGGCCCCTTGCGCCAGAAACAATCAGTATTCTATCCACATGAGTCCAAAGATGAGAGTACATATTACGTCGGATGTAGTTAAAGCTGCCAATTAAAGATCCCATAATCGTAGCTTATGTCTACTCTCAAAGTTTAATTTTCCCTAGAGGAAAAGATGCAATCAAGCAAGATTGGACAAGAAAAGTAAGAGATAGAGGAAGGACGTTTGTAATTAACAACAGCAATAGAGAAAATTTCCAATGAAGGAAAATGAGATTAGTTATAGACTAACTTTATGAAATTGTTTAATTACTTTCCACTAACAGATAGATTAAGATGAAGAGAGAAAGAAAATAACCACATCTGATAATGGCATATAGTGGTATTGTTGAATTCTAAGTTGACCAACTAGAGTTACAAAGAGCTCTTTATGAGATTGCTACCTTCTAGAGTCTAGAGTTGCAAAGACTTTCATTTTCCCTTGGGCAATCAATTTCCATTCTTTCTTTTTTCTGCTTCTTTTGATATGATGCGAGAAAGCAAAAGAAGGTTGTTTTCCACATTTTTATGGAAAGTAAAACACCTTTTCAACCAAACAATCTGTGAGGTAATAGCATTTGCATTTTGCAACGAAAAATTAAACTGTACACATATGAAGAAACCTACAAGTAATCTTATAATTAAATAATTTATAATGGAATTTAGAAGTGTTGGAATATATAATCCCACATCGGAAATATAATAAGAGTTGATGTGGTATATAAGTGGTGTAGATTGGATCCTAGCACAAGCCAACTGGTTTTGTTCAAAGATGGGTTCCAACCTCATTTGTAACCCACATGTGTGTGCATGTGGCCCAACACTCTTCGGGCCCAAGAATTTCTATATGGTATCAGGGCTGATGGTTGGCTTAATTGCTCATTGTCCCTTATAGATATCCAACAAAAATGGTTGATAGATGTTCTGCGATCAAGTCCTAGTTGGATTTGAAAGGGGAGTGTTGGGATAGTCTTACATCGACTACTTAGAAAGAAAAAGAAAGCTTTATAAGTGTAGAGTGGACACTCCATCTTGCCTTAGTATTTTGGAGTGAACCCCACTTTTACACTTATGACTCATACATAAAATTAGTCACCACACTTTCCTCATTGCGAATTGGGCCTATATAATAAAAATTGAATAAGTGTTGGAGATGTTGGGATAATCCCACATCAACTACTTAGAAAGAAAAATAAGGTTTTTAAGTGTGGAGTGGACACTCCATCTTGCCTTGACATTTTGGAGTGAACATCACTTTCACACTTATGACCCATACATAAAATTAGTCACCACACTCTCCTCACTGCGGATTGAGCTTATATAATAAAAATTGTATATAGTATCAGAGCGGAATGATCCTAGGCTCATATTTGATGATCTGGTTAGGCTAGCGATGGAGTCTAGACCCGTTTGTGAATTTATAGCATATAAGAGTAGGTCTAGACATGTTTATACGGACCTCTAAGAGTAGGCCTGTGTTTGGCAAGTAACAACTAGTCCAGGCCTAGTTGTACTTGAAGGGGAGTGTTGGAATATATAATCTCACATCGGAAATATAATAAGAGGTGGTGTGGTATATAAGTGGAGTAGATTGGATCCAAGCACAAGCCAATTGGTTTCATGCAAGATGGACTTCAACCCCATTTATATACCCACATGTGCGCGTGTGACCCAACACTGAATTTCTATAAGAAGCAATGGATTCATGTTGATCAGTAGTAAATTAATGTAAACGCAAGTAATCTTATAAGTTATAACTAACAGGCCCGGGAGAAAATGGTTAAGGAGGTCACCCGCACTTGCTGCGAAAATGCACTTAATCCAAAATCAGAAACTTTAAGTACACCATAGGAATCCAAAAGCAGGTTTTCAGGCTGCAAAAAGGAAAAAAGCTAGTTAATGTAATGAAAAATGATGGGGCCGGGGAAGAAATGTGAGAGAAGGAACAGGTGACCTTCAAATCACGGTGATATACGCCTCTGCTATGACAGTAATCAACTGCGTTAATGAGCTGGTGGAAATATCTCCTGGCCTCGTCCTCTTTGAGCCTGCCATTGTTGACCTTAAAAATCAAAGAAACGTGGATGGACGACAGTGCAATTAGCTAGCATTAAACGAATGAGTGAGTGCATATATTATGTAGAAATGAAGTCTTACTATTTTGTCAAAAAGCTCGCCCCCATCAACAAACTCGAGCACTATGTATATCTTAGTCTTGCTAGCCATGACCTGGAGGAAGGAATAGATTTGATTGAAGGCAAATTAATTAGCTAGGCAGCGTGATTCAATAATTCAATTCCGATATTGTATAGCTAGCTAGTGAATTAATTTTTGGGTTACCTCAAAGAGCTTGACGACGTTGGGATGCTTGATCAACTTCATGGTCGAGATTTCTCGTTTGATCTGCATGGCATCCAAATTAAAGAGGAAGGAAGGATGGATCGAATCGATCCCAACGATGGATGTTTATTATTTTAAAATAAACGAGGAGCTAAATTAATTAAGAAGGAAAGATGCAGGTGAGGTGGGCAGAAAGGAATTATATACATAGGAATACTTGTATAATAGCAAGGGGAAATTAATTTACCTGTTCGACCATCTTGTGACGGAGGAGCTGGGCCTTGTGAAGGACCTTGATGGCTACGGAGTCGTCGGTGTCTAGGTTTCGGGCGAACTTCACCTTGGCGAAGCTGCCCTCACCCAGCGTCTTACCCAGCTCGTACTTCCCCACCCTGGTACGGCACCCCGGAACCCCACAACTACTACTACTACTGTTGTTGCTGCTGCTGCTGCAATTGCTACCACCACCGCTCATGCCGAATTAATTAATAATGCAAGGAATTCCCCCTCCCTCTTCCTTATCAATTACTCCTATCCTATTAAGCACCCGCAGCAGCAGCGGATGAAGAAGAATGACAGAAATGAATGATAATGGGAAGGGAAAGAGGATCGGATCAGAATAAACAAATGGCGCGGGACCCACCAACCCCACCTCTGTACCACGTATTTGTACGAACCAACGCCCATTTTCCTTATATTTATTATTATTATTATTATTATTATTTTATTTTATTTTATTTTATTTTATTTTGCCTATTAGAGCCTCAACCATGAACAGGTCCCCCTGTCCAGGGTCGGCTTTGGGCATGGGTAGGGCGGGCGACTGCCCCAAGCCCCCATCCATACCAAAGGTCCCTTTTTTTTTTTTTTTTTTTTTTTTGTAGGAAAGGCTCCTATATTTCAACAATGTTGCAAGTATTTTTCTTTAATGAGAAGCTTGGGCATTTGTGGGATATTACTAAAGTACTATCTTTATACACACTTGTTGGGGTTCATTCATGAAAACTCATTATAATATGTAAGTACTCATTTCAATGCACATTGAGTGGATCTTAATGACTAAATCAGTCAATGCATGTTGAGTGTCACACAATTTTTATTTTTTTTTTTTTTATAAAACACAATAATTTCTTTTATATGTTATGTCTACTCCTTTAAATGAGTTTTTTTCTACAATCTCAAAATAAATAAAGTTTTAGTCTCAATAAATAAATAATACTAAATAAAAGAAGTTTACATCTCCACCAATTAAATTTAATAAAACTAAAATCAAAACAGTTTTAAAAAAAATTAAATTTGAGTAAGAGAATAGTTAACAATATATGTAAACTTAACTATAAGTACAAAAAGTACACCATTAATTGCACTAAAAATCGAGGAAAATAGAAGAATTTTTTTTACCTATGTAGCCAATCCAACTTATTTGGGATTATAGTTTTGTTGTTATAAACTATATGCACAAAAAAAATTATTTTGAAAAGACAAATATAAAGACCCCAAATTTTTATTTTGCCCCAGGCCCTCAAAATAACAAAACCGACCATGCCCCTGTCTCCCTCATTCTCTTGCCTCTTCGATTCCATATCATGTGGTTATTACGGGTGGATTTAGGATTTAGGGTTTTGATCATGAAAATTTTCAAATAGCTACCAATTTTTTAATAAGAATTTTAAAACCTCTATTAAATCATTTCAAAAATTTTAAAAAAAAATCTTTATTAAAGACCAAAATTATTCTAGTGTAACGTCATATGTGTCACCTATAAATGGGTGCGACCCGAAGTACTTCATCCTAATTTGTTCTTTCATATCTTCATTTTATATTCATTTTCTTCTAAAGTTTTTGTTCTTTTAGAATTTAAATTAATTTAGCTCCAAATTCGTATGACACATTTATACTAAAGCATATGTCAACCAAAGAATTGTACTGGAGTCACCAAAGTATGAAAAGTTTTATTTCAACGGCTAGTGATGTTGCGCATGCATTTCAAAAAAATATAAGATCAAGAACTCACAAAAGTTGGAAAAACTCTTATTCAATCAAAAGTTATCTTTAAAGAGAAAGACACCTTATATAATGAAACACTAAAATGTTGCAAAAAGAGCAAAATTTAAAGTCTTGAAAAAAAAAAAAAATTTTTGGTAGGAAGTCTTGAAAAACTTTAAATTTGAAACTAAACAAGAAAATCTATATCTATCTATATTATTTTTAAAAAAAAAAAAAAAAAAAAAAACTCACTCTAGATTTTATTCAGTGTCATTAAACAAAATACTAACTAGGAAAGAAGGTACATCTCACCATTCTTTTTGACCATGCATTGAATAAGCTTTTTTAGCAATATTATAAGTTTACAACCTTTCGCAACATCGATTTGATCTCAAAGAGAAAGAAAATGGCTGATATTGATGTAATTTCATTGTTAAATCAGATGTAATAGTGAACAATTTCTATGAATAGAAATATCTTTTCGTCAAAAAAAATACTATGGGCTGCTTCATTCCCGGATTTGTGTACAAAACAAATAGAATAGGACCTCAGTACATTAACAACTCAATACAATCACCAATTACTACCTCGAAATAAGAATTATCAATTAACTTCCTCTGCACTGCTTGGACTGCTAACAAAGCGTCCAGTTCCAGTTGTTGGAACTTGAAAAATGCTTCAAGTGAGTTTGAATAGAAAAATTATTTAGTCTCACATTGCTTACTTGAAAGAGTACAAACTCTTTATATACAAACATCTACTCTAAAGATTTGCTTTAGAGAAATCTAATGAATAAAGCTCAAATTGGCACCCATTAGGTAATATGTGTACATATATATAAATATATATATATATATATATATATATATATAAAATAATTATATTCAAAATCAAAGATAGGGTTTGGGCTTTGGACTTAGATTTGTTAGCCTTGTAAAATCAAATAATTTTTTTATTTTTTATTTTGAAAGTAATTTTGACAGTTAATTTCATTATTTTGTGAACAGGTGCGTCTGTTGTGAACAGGTGCGACTGTTGAATATATTATTTTTCGAACTTGAACAGACACATTGGTTTGAACCAGTGCCTCAAGTTATATTTAAGTAGAACTAAAACACTGGAAATATATAGAATTTCGAATTTCGTTTTTTCTCAGAGAGAAGGAAAATCACAGTTTGGTAGACTTTTGAACTTGATGATTTTTTGTTCGAAAGGGTATTCGGTTGTATCCTGGGGGCAGATTTTTAAAGAAAATTCAATCACCGAATTCAAGTAAAATTCTGTCTTAGGACATTGCTTCTGTGTAAGCCTCTGGTTAGAAATTTATTTTGTTGATTGATTCTGTTATTAATTATTTGTAAAACTTATTTATTCATATATACTAGTATCATTATTTATTGTTCCGGACAACACCAGTACCATTCCCTACATCTCTTGTTCCTTTAACCAACTCATGATCTCCTTAGTACAATCGTCTATGCGACCTTCGAGTCGAAAACACACTCCCTCAAACCCACATATGCTGCCACAAAACTTCCACCATCATTCCTCACTATTGCCCCATAAGAACATTTTTCCCTTTCTATATTCACACAAGCATCGATGTTACATTTGAGAAAACCCCTTCGTGGTCTCTACCATAAGAAAACCCCTTCGTGGTCTCTACCACTTATGGCCACCCTTAGGCGGTTCCCCCAATTCTGATTGGAATAACTTCTTCCTCGCTTCCTTCCACGCAAATTAGATAGGACTTGGCATATTCAACTATCTCAATGAACAACAACTTCTTTTTCTTCCAAACCCATGAGTTGCGATTTTTGCAAAGACTCCAAGCCACCATAGAGATCACCTCCATTACCTCTTTCGAATTGCCATCGAAAAGATTGTGCATCCAATGATCAAAGGTGAAGATGATGCTGCGTTTTGTGTCAATTCGTAGAGAGGGCCGACATTGAGTTAATGTCACGACCCAAATTTTTAATCCTTATTTTAATCCTTAATCAGGATCATCGACCCGTGACATGAGACACGCGTGAGATACTGTTGGGAATATTTGTCACAGCCTAAATTTTTAATCCTTGTTTTAATCCTTAATCAGGATCACCGACCTATGACGTGGGACCCGCGTAAGATACGCATACCGACCGAGGCACGTGGCTGAGGTATATTTTTATATTTTTTTTGTGATGTATGCTTAGTGTTATGTAATTGTGTAGATTAATTAAGTCGGTTCATTCAGTTAAAGGCATCGAGACACGAGCGGGGACGCGCCTCGAGTTACGTGTAAGCCATGGGATCGAGTAGATAGCGATGTGGTAAGTTTAAATTTAATTAAATGTGATTTAAATGATTTATAACATAGCCTATGGTACGCATATTAATTAATTCAAATTGAAAATCCTATAGTTATAGCATAAATTGCCAGCACATAGATGTGCCTCGAGATACACACTAGCACACACTCTCATGCAACTCAAGTCAACTAAGTGAGTCACTTGGCTGAAAATTAGTGGAGTTAGGGATGAATATGATCCACCAGATTGTATGGAGATAAGTGGTTACACTTAGATAAAAACCTAAAACATATATAAACCAACACTTAGTCTTTTGTCTTCAAAACCCAAAACATACAACCTAGTGAGAACAAATAAGGGTTGAGGTATTCCTTGCTAGAATTTTTGAAGATTTAAAGGGTGCAATTAGAGGATATTAGCCATATAAGGAAGGTGCTCATACTTGGGTGTAGAGGAGCACATCATAGGTACAATTGTTACAAAGAGTTGCACGGGTCTAAAATGATGGGCCTTTTGCATTCAATCAATTGGAGACTCTTCTAAGGTTATTTTTGATGCAATTTAAAGCTTTGATTTCAATCTCTAAGTTGAATTTTTGAAATTTGCAAATTTTGGTCAAAATTGGGGTTTTTCATATGCAACTTAAATTTTGAGTTTTGATTCACAAAATGACTTTGATATGAAAAACTAATGTCATTTCTATAATCCTTGCTAAAAAAACATTTGGTTTATTATAAGAGATTTCAAAAATCAGTTTGTAGTCTTTCATGTGTTCATGAGGTGTTTCGTGAAATACATGAACGAATTAGGCTTATCGCAACCACTAAACAAAATCGCATAACATTTTGTATACATGTCCGAATGAGCTGATTTCCGGATATGTTGTTGATGGACATGTTAGAGAGTTCCCTACCGAAAATCACGAGTGTTAGGTCTATTTTAGTAGTTATAAATTTTCTAATTTGTTGTCCTGAACTAGCAGTAAATTCAGACTAGTTTGATGTTTTATGTATAACTCCTTTGTCTTAAAATCAAAACTAAGTAAACTTTACCATTTCAGAAAGCTAAGAAGAAGAACTTCAACTTTTATTAAGTGTGTTCTCCAAATTTTGAGATTTAGAGGCTCGAAATGGACTGCAACAATTCAGCTAAATTAAACATCATTTACTTAGAAAAAAAATCTGTACTTTCATGTTTTGAATTTAACTCATCTAACTTAACCTAAACTCAAACTAACCGACTATAATACACTTTAAACTATATTAAACAACTCCAAGAACCAAAGGGGAGGTCTCAGGAGTTTGGGAATGCATTTTGGGGTGTCGGGAAGCCAAAATAGCTAGGAACTTTACGTGAACATGTGAGTAATCCCATTGATGTCTATATTTACATTTCGTTCTATTGTGCTACTGTTTTGCAATATGTTTATTTGCATATGCCTTGTATTCCCATATCGTGATGCTTTATTACTCATGATATTGTGTTACTATATTACTCGTTGACTCCATTCCTATGACGCAGGTCTTATCTCGTTGTTATGTTGATTATCTAAGTTGGAAATAGCATGCTATTAGGTAGCCATTTTCGATATGTTTTGTGAACTTGTTGACGTGCGTCGAACGCGTCAATAAAATATATTTCTTAAACCAATTATTTTGTAGATAGTGGTAAAGGGTCGATCCCACAAAGATTGATTTTCTTTCTAAGGTAAAAAATAACAAAAAGGAAATCGGAGGATTTAGAGAAAATGAGTTAATTACCTAATCTAAATATAAGAAAATAATAAAAAAGCAATTAAAATAAAGTTAAAAACAATTAATAAAAATAGCACCTAGGTCAAGGCATACAAGTTCAGTTCTATAAAAAGATTGAATTTGATTTTCAACTTATGTCAAAAATACAAATCAAATTATCCTAGTGTAGCTATAGACCCGGTGACGTATGCGGTTCCTCGCACTTTTTGATATCAACAGCCAAGGTATGGCCGTTGACTATTTCCCTAACCAAACACGCAACCTGATCGCTAGTGCTCTAGATTTAACGCATTAGTCGTATTACTTCGATATGTGAAGGCACTACACCTAGACAATCGGATCGCTAGTGCTTCCGATTTAGCCTAGATCTCTAAGGTATTTGACCGATCTCAAAAGGGTCTAATCAATTGGTATTAGGGGTGGGCAAACCGCGGTTTGGTTTGGAAAACCACCAAACCGCGACCAAACCGAGGGTCTACGGTTTGGTGATTTTCCAAACCGCAACCAAACCGCAGATCACCAAAATCGCACCAAACCGAACCGCGGTTTGCGCGGTTTGGTCGGTTTGGTTTCGCGGTTTTCATGCAATTTATTTTCAGGAAAAAAAAACCAGCAAGCAAAAAAAAAACCAGCGCGAGAGGAAGATGGACAACAACTACTCTATTTAGTATTTATGCAATGTTCGAAGGTCTCTCGGGGATAAGAGAGCTCCGGTGGGCCACGAGGGCCCGTTCCAGACAGTCCCCGACCACCACCACCCACGGCAGCGACGTCCAAAGGCGAACAACGGCCCAACGAGGAGAAGAAACCGGTGAGAACGAAAGAGAGAGAGAGAGAGAGAGAGAGAGAGAGAGAGAGAAGAAGAGAGAGAGAGAGAAGCTCACCTAGGTGTCTCCTATGGATGGTCGAGGTCCCGGTGTCGGGAGGGAGGTGGTGGTGCGGTTCGGGGAGGAGGAGAACGAACAGAGAGCCAGAGAGGAGATGAGAGAGAACAACGAGAGTGAGAGAGTCCGCGAGATTAGAGAGAGCGAGATGAGGGCGAGAGAGAGAGAGAGATCGTGAGATGGGAGTGGAGAGATCGAGAGGGAGCGAGAGAGTGAGATGGGATCGAGAGAGAAGAGGCGGCGGTGGGGGGTTGTTTGGAGAAGAAGAGATTTGTGGTTTTTTTTTTAATTTTTAGGGTTTTTGGTTTGTATTTACCAAAATGCCCTCGGTTTGGTTAAACCGCGGTTTTCTCAAAATGAAAACCGCGACCAAAAACCGCGAATCTATGGCTTAGTCGTTTTCCAAACCGCGACCAAACCGCGAGCTTCAAAAACCAAACCAAACCGTGCGGTTTGGTCGGTTTGAACGGTTTGGGCAGTTTTTTGAAAATCGCTGCCCACCCCTAATTGGTATGGTCAATCGTCACTAATGTGGTCTTATTGCACAAACACGGGTGCTTACAACTCACTGACATGTAAATCAAGGTTTAAACTAGTGTTTAACCTCAATTGTTCAATCAATACCAAAGAAAATAAAATAATAATGAAAAGCTTGAAATTAAAATATATAAATTTCACAAATCCATTGAATATACGTAGTCGAACCTCCCTCGCAGCCTTGCTCAGGCTATGAATCTTAGTCCTTCATGGTTGCAAAACTCAAAGAACAAAGAAAAATAAAAAAATGGAGAGGGAGAGAGATCAGTCCCCTAAATAAATAAAACCTAACTATTTATATCCTCCTAATTTGATTCCCGAATTCTGCTTTAACCGCACGACTTGTAAATCGGACCCAATCCATTTCTTGATGTAGTGCGCACGTCTAGGCGAATCTGTGGTTTACATCTTATTTTGATAAGTTTTTATGCATTGCTGTCGTTCCACTTTGCTGCACACATGCACGTATCTTCAAAATAGTCGTGTAAATTCCTATTGATGCATTCATACTCATCCATTAAGCATGACACATGGTCCACATGACGTCACCATCCATATATATCCTTCACCATATTTTTCATATATTTTCATGCACACAATTCCTCAACCGGCACCAATAACTCCGTACACATCTCTAATTTTATCTCGAGATATGTCCACACGCTTTACAAGATAAAATAGCACTAACCTCCAAAACACTCATTTCACACCTCGATTTTGACTCAATTTCTCGTAAACCTGTAAGTTATAAATAAGAACTATTAGTACAATATCTTAGAGACTTTTGATGCAAAACACATTAAAATACATAAAATAAGACTACACTAATTATTGACTTATCAACCGATTTTCTCATTTTTTCCCACCACAAGTTTTCCCGCTCCATTTCTGTGGAAACTTGTGGGACTCTCAATATTAAGAAAACTCATGTTAGCCCTTCTCACTTTCACTATAATCAAGCAAATTCCCCAATATGGGTTAAAATATTATCACTTGCACAATTTTGACTGTTTGCCCATTTTGGTATCTAGCATAAGCTCAACCAACATACTAAGTCTCTAATCATGAGGTCATAAGAATGTTGGGCTACGGCTTGATTGAGTGTTTCTCCTAATTTTTCCTAAGTTTCAAGTCAACATACAACCATAAAGTACTCATCCATAACCAAAGGCATGAACAAAGTCTCGGGCAACTCTAGACAATATAGACTACATTGAAAACATGCATGAACGTGTATCAACTCCTAGTGAAATGAGAAAGTGAGATATGGAAGGAAGATAAATGGAAGAAATAAGAGAATGAGTGATACCACACACTGCCATTACCATCCATCAATCGCATATAACCGCATATAATTGAAAAAACTTAAACGATCTCACATGCGGTCTTTTGCATTGAAAACCATCTAACTCAATCCACAAGTCCTAAAGTATCCCCAAACTTATTCCGAACCTTGTCCTCAAGGTTCAAAACAAGTCAAGAAATTCATGCAACAAAAGAGAGAAAAGAGTGGTGAAAAAGAACATGGATAAATAAATAAGAAAATGATACAAACTCATGCAATTTTTCTTTTCTTTTTTTTTTTATAAAGTTTTCAAAAACTAGTAAATGCGCAAAATATCTCATGTCTAGGTGACTAAGAAAACTATGAAATAAACTCACCATAATAAGAGCAAGAACTAGTAAGCATGGGAGTTAACTCAAATGATTCCTATCAAATCTGGCGAGCCTAAAGTCTTTCAAGTAAGGGTGAAATCAACAAGATGATGGAATGAGGTCTAGGGTTTTGGGTCCACTCAAAACCCGCCACTAATGCGGCGACTTAAGTTGGAATGTCCCAACCAAGTTTCAAAACACCTAAAATCCTAGTAGAACTCAGGGGGTGCTTCAAATGCCTCAAGTGCTCGATCCAACTATAGCGCCTGAAAAAGTCCAAGAAATGGAAGTTAGGATTTTATTAAAACTAAAATAACTAAAAACTAAATTAAACTAAAATAATTGCTATAAAAAAATGAAAAAAAATAAAAAAAATAAAGCTGGGCTATCTTCCAACGAGCGCCTTTCTTTTAAGTCTTTGGCTAGACTTGTTGTGATTCATCACGTGATGCCCTCTCCTTTGGAGATATCTACAACAAACGGCGCATCAACACATTTGGGCAATGTAACCTGCACGCCCTCCTTCAGAATCAGGAGCTCATCCGGGACCTCTAACACATAAGAATCTGTCAAATCATGGTCATCTGACATAAAGGTGCCAGCCGTGTAGAAGATCTGCGAATGCTCCTTTACGACCACCCACTTTTTAAATTTAACTTGTAAGCATGGGAGGGTGGGTGGCTTCACCAACACCAGAGGTTGGTTTTCCTTGCTCTCATTTTGCGGTTCCTCCAGACTTTCTAAAATGACATCAATTTGTTTTTCGGCTTCATCTGCTTCATTTTGTGCAATGCTAATGTTCGGCTCATATAAAGAAACTTCAATTGTTTCCTCTGGTTCACTCCAATAGTCCTCAACCGATGTAACCTCATTCACCTCAACACTCTCCAATGGAATTGCACTCATGGTCTCAGCTGATATCTTATGGAGAATTGACTTTATTTCTTCTTCAGCTTCTTGATCCCTTTGTTCAATCCATTGGTCCAATTCTTCCTCGGTTAGGTTCATGTCTTGCTCAGTCTCTAAAAGAAACCTTATTATATCCCTTGAAGGCTGATTCTGCATGGAACTATATGTGTCAGGCTGAGATGATGAATTACTCCAGTCGCAAAAGGGGTATTTATTGGTGCTTTGAGAAAGCTAGTCCGAGATCATATCTTTCTCAATGTCTTCAATGGTTCTCCATTCTTATTGCGGCCCCAAAGAACCACAAACCGGGCCCCGCCCAACTATTTTGTAGCCTAAACCTACGCGGGTTTTCCCCCAAAAAGAGCTTTAGAGAAAATGCCTCCAACGAGTCAACGCAGTCTAGTCACCTTTTCAACTTATCAATTACTCAAATTACATTATTCACTCACTCACCCCCGATCACTCTTTTGATTCACCTTAACTCTATCTAATCTTTTATCCTCAATTATAGTTAATTATAGGTGTGCAAATGGAATTGTTTTTAATACCAACTTACAAAAGCTTACAACTCATTCAACCTAGATGTGGAAAATCATGTCCAAACAACATCACATGTATATAACAAATCAACCGAAAGCCCAAAATAAACATATACATGTATCAACAAATAAGTTCAACTTCCCAAAGTCCCAAAATATCAAAACAAATGGATACATAGCCAAAATATACAACAAAAGACAAAATACCTACAAAGTGAGAGCAAAGCTAACTAACGCTCGAGCGTGCCTCGAGGATATCGCCAAGCACGGCGCCTTGCCCTTACTGTTCATGGATTCGCACCCACCGTCATAAAAAGGACGGTGAGTACAAAATATAACAAGAAAAAGAACAATAGATATCTCAACATAATTTACCGAATTTTCAATAATCATAAGTCTATAAATCATGCAAAGTATAACAAGAAACCGAAATAGATAGCAAATCGCATGATAAATAGATTCAACAAGTACAAACAACGAAAAATCAAGTGACCGAGAAACAAATGGATAGGAGAATAGATAGTCCCAATCAAACCGCGGTCTCAAGACCTCATCGCCATGCGATCGACACAAGAGGGCCCAAAACCGCTCCCCGCTCAATCCACCCCGTACGAACCAAATGGGCCCGGGTCGCCTCCATCGAACGCACACTCGTTAGGAAAAGCCACGACAAAGCCGGCTACGCTAAATTCCTAACACACTACCGAAAGAAAGCCACAAATACAAGTTCTGATGCTAAATCATTTCGATAGGCTCCAACGAGAAGCCACAAATCTATGCCGGCCGCTAAACTCGTTGAGACTTCTCATCACAAATGGACTACCTAAACCCTAGGTCACCTGAACTAGAATGGAATACAAAAGGCTTGCATTTCAAGAATAATTAATCAATAAATAGAAAAGCAATTATGTTGACTCTATTGTTGCCTTTACTCACCTCAATTCCCGCTAAAAACGCCCTCGCGTAGCTCCACACGTTCCCCAATTAGTTACCAACACTTCGCTCGTCACCTGACAATTATTTCGACCAATTTCCGTTAATTTTTCCCTAATTATTCCAAGTATTCCTCAATTTTTTTCAAGTTTAACTCATTTTCTACAATTTTCTAACTTATTGTTCCTTTACGCAATTTGGGTCGCTATCCGATATTGGGTTCCATTTAAACCCATTAGGATACCCGAGCAAAACCTCATAATTTTAATATAATTTAGAAAAATATTTTTCAATATTTTTCTCGCTATTTTTAACAATTTCACGCTTTACGAGACAAAACCCCGACAAAAGTCTCGTCGCGAATCTCAAATTCTTCATTTTTCATAAAAATTCCCAAATTTCTATTTATTTGGGTGAAATATAATTTTTCAGAATTTTTTCCTATTTTTCTCGATTGTCTTTTCCATTTTCTCTCTTTTTCTCTTTTTTTTTATATAAAAGGGCGTTTCGCTAACCGGCTTGGCTCATGGCCGAACCGCTCTGGCTCAGTGGCCGAACCGCCCTTCTTCTTCTTAATTTACGAGCAGAGCGTACGCTCTCGCTTTTTTTTTTTTTTTTTTTTTTTTCATGGAAGAGAAGGAGAGGGAGAGGGAGACAACTATCGTCTCTCTTTCTCTGACGAATTGCTCTCGCACTCGTCCGAGCTCTCGAGCTCCACCATCTCCACCATCACCAAACCGCCGCCACCACCACCACCAACAACGCCAACAACATACAACATACAACAACAATAACAACAAAAACAACAACTCACCTCTTCACGATCCCGCGCTCACCTCCTCTCGATCTCTTTTTCTTCCTTCTCCTCCTTCTTCGTTTCGATTTCTGCTCTTCTCCCGCGTTTTTTTTTTTTTTTTTTCGATTCATCGAGAGAAAGAGAGAGAACGGTGATGGTTATCAAATTCCCATGTAAAATGACTATTTTGCCCCTCATGTCTATCCATTTCCTTCTTTCCTTCAATACCCTTTTCGTAATTTTGCCTTTCTCGATTTTTAATATATATTTATATATATATATATATTAAATCCCTTATATACATATAAATATATATATACTCACCTATATTTTCGCATTTAAAATTCCGCCGTGCGCGCCAACGAGTGTACTCTGGCGTGCACACTACAGTATCACCCACGCGTGTCGACCACGACCCCGCGTGTCACTAGCGCCCACCAATTTACTATTTAATTACATTAATTATTTTCATTTTCGTCCCACGACTCTCAAATACTCATTTAACGCGTTCTTTCGTACCGAACTTGTTCAACTGTACTAACGCACACTCACCACGTCCTTACTCATTTGGAATATTGAATTTAATGTTCTAATAAATAAATAATACAAATCACCAAACAAACATAACATACCCTGTCGACTCCCGAGGACCGAAACAAGTACACCATGGCTAGTTGGGCCCACAATACGACCCCGAAATGTCATGTGGCACGAGTTAGAATTTTAGGGTCGTTACAGCCTCTCCCCTTATTGAGAATTTCGTCCTCGAAATTAAACGAACGTATATGGGTAAGACTTACCGAATCAAAACAAGTAAGTGGAAATGCTTGCGCATGTAAGACTCCAGCTCCCAAGTCGCTCCTCATCCCCACGATGTCGCCACTTGACGAGAACCGAGGGAATTTCCTTATTCCTCAATACCTTCACCTTCCCATCCATAATCCGAATAGTCGCTCATCGTAAGTAATGTCTTCTCTCAAATCAATCCGACTCAGTCCACAATCTGTCGTTTGCCCTCTCTCGACCTATCCAAATAAGCATTGATATGTGAAATACAGGGTGAACTCCCGCTAACCGAGATGGTAACTCAAGCTCATACGCCACCTTGCCTATTCGTTTCTTCACTCGAACGACCTATAAACCTCTACGCAAGCTTACCCTCGATCCCAAATCTTTTGTGACCCTTCAAATGAGAAACCTTCGATATACATAGTCTCCCACCTCATACTTTAACTCGCCATGGTACCCGTCATAATACCTCTTTTGCCTTTCTCCCGCGCACCTTTCAACCGAAGTCCGATCGCCGTACCTTCTCTCGTGCGATCCACTACAATCTCTCGGCCCAATCACCGCCACATCCTCTCGTTCGCCCAAGAAGATGGAGATTCGCACGCCCGCCGTAGAGTGCCTCAAACGGTGCCATTCCAATACCGGCCTCGATAACCGTTATTGTAAGCAAACTCACACAGATGAAGATACTCCTCCCAAGAACCACCATACTCTAAAATACACATCCTCAACATGTCTTCCAACACCCGAATCGCCTCTCTCTCGATCGTCCATCTGGCCTCGTGGATGATAAGTCAGACCGAGATTCAACTTCGTGCCAAATCGTGCTTGCATACTCGCCAAATCTGCGACGTAAATTGCGGCCCTCTCGTCCGACACGATCGACAATGGCACTCCATGCAGCCGCACTATCTCTCTCTCGTACAAGCTCGCTAACCTATCCACTCGATGTGTGGTAGAAATCGGTATGAAGTGCGCCGACTTTGTCAATCTATCCACAATCACCCAAATACCGTCATGTCTCGCGCCGAGACCGAGGTAACCCACCGACGAAATCCATAGCGATATGCTCCCACTTCCAAAGAGGAACGGGAAGCGCGCGCAGAATCCACCAGTGCCTCTTATGCTCGCCTTTAACTCGCCGGCATATCTCACAACCTCTAACATAATCACTAACATCTGCCTTCATCCCCGCCACCAAAACAGACGACGCATATCAAGATACATCTGTCCTACCCGATGAACCGAAAAACGCGAATGCGGCGAGCCTCCCGGAGAATCTCGTCACGTAACTCACCCACTAATGGAATCCACAGCTCCCTCTAAATCTCAGCAAATCTGTCGACCGACTCCATTCTCGGTGATTCGAACTCGAGCAAACTCACTGTACTTCTCCGATATCGCTTCATCACCGTCGCCCATCAAGTACACTCGAATAGAAACCGTCCGAGTCCTCAATCGCCCACAAATCAACACTCTAAGTGCTAGTCGGAATATCAACAAGATACATCATCTCGACCGCCTCGAGAAATCCATACTCATGTGTCATACGACACGTCACAACCTCCGAGTCAACCCCTCTTCGCTCAATGCGTCGCCTACGACATTAGCCTTCCCCGGTGATACTCCAACGAAAAATCATAATCCTTGAGGAACTCTAACCACCGTCTCTCGTCTCATATTAAGCTCTCTCTCGAGTGAAGAGATACTTCAAACTCTCATGTCGCAAAAAACAATACAAACCTCTCTCCGTACAAATAATGACGCCAAATCTTCGCAAACAAACACCACCGCCGCCAACTCCAAGTCATGTGTAGGTAATTCTTCTCGTGAATCTTCACTGTCGGACGCATAAGCTATCACTCTACCGTCCCGCATCAAAACACAAACTTAAACCGACCAAACAAGCATCGGTGTTCACCTCAAAACCCTTCCCCGACTCGTGTAATACGAAAGCACCGGCGCGTAGTCAATCTCTCCTTTAAAGTCCGAAAGCCCGCTCACAACTATCATCCCACCGAAATCCGACTTCCTTCTTCGTCAATCGCGTCATCGGTGCCGCAATCTTTGAGAAATCCCGCACAAATCGTCCGTAATAACCACCAATCCCGTAAAACTCCGAATCTCTCGTCACATCGAACTCGGTGTAGCCAATCAACAATCGCTCTAACCTTAGCAGGGTCTACCGACACTCCGCTAACTCCGACAATATGACCTAGAAATCCAACCTCTCGTAAGCCAAAACTCACACTTACCGAACTTGGCATACAAGCCTATGCTCCCTCAACGTCTCGCAAATCGTCCCGAGGTGCTCCTCGTGCTCCTCACGAGTCTTAGAATAAATCAAAATGTCGTCAATGAACACTATAACAAATCTATCCAAATATTGTCTCAATACACGATGCATGAGATCCATGAACATTGCAGTAGGGGCATTCGTCAACCCAAACGCATAACTGGAACCGATAAGTGCCCATATCTCGTGCGAAAAGTCCGTTTCTCTCTCCTCTCTCGCTTTAATCCTCAACCGATGATAGCCGTATCTCAAATCAATCTTCGAGAACCATCAAGCCAAGGGCACTGATCGAACAAATCATCAATACGAGGTAATGGATACTTGTTCTTCACTCACACCCTATGGCGAATTGCCTATAGTCGATACACAATCTCAGTCGCCGTTTTCTTCTTCACAAACAAGACCGGCGCACCCCAAGGTGACATACTCTAGTGAATAAAACCCAATTCCAACAACTCATCTAGCCGTGATCTCACCTCCTCCAACTCCTTAGAGCCATCCCAGACGGTGGAATTGATATCGGTTTGTTCCAGAACCAAATCAATAATGAAATCAATCTCTCTCGTCTGGTAACCCCGAAGCTCGCTGAAACACGTCCGTAAACTCGCACACAACCGGTACCTCATCGATCTTTGCCTCGCCTCTTCCTACCGTACTTAAAACACTTCATAAACGTCTTAATCTCACCGCTCGTGGCTACTCTACCTCTCGGTATCTCTCAACCGAGTCGCACCGCCACGAAAAGTAAACTCGTCGTCCGAGAATCTCGAAATGCGACCGTCTTGTCGAAACAATCAATCTCGCGCGTGATAAGGTCCTAACCAATCCATGCCTAACAACGCATCAAACTCCAAAACTCTAACACTCTAAGATCTATTGGTAACTCATGTCCCTCTATCTCTACAATACAAATACACAAATCATGTTAGGGTAGATTTTATCCCCAAAGAATTGTGCTAAGAACTAGAGGTCTCTCTAACCTAACCGGTCTTAACCCTAACTCATCAACCATGCGCCCGTAAATAAAGGAAACAAGAGAACCGTAGTCAATCATAACATACATCAAATGATCACAAATGTAAATCATACCCTCAACGAGATGTCGAGTCGCCGAGGGTCCGCTCAAGAACAACATGTGCACGTTCCCTCGTATGTTGCCGACGCGATGCTACTACTCTCGCCGAACATCAACAGTCCGTGGACACTCTCTCGATGTAATGTCCCGTCTCGTCCACATCGATAGCAAGCTCCCGCAGTCTCTCGTCGAAACTCACTGTCGCGGCACTCTCTCGACAAGATGACCCATCTCGTCCACACCTATAACACGCTCCAAGAGGTCTCTCATGCCGAGTAATCTCGCCTACTCGATCCCCGACCCGAAATCCGTCCCCGTCGTACACTACCCCTACCTCTCGCCTCCACCATCTCTGGGACCGTTGCACCCGCCGTGTACCGGCGGGTGGTCGACTGGTAACTCGTGTCCGAGTAGGTGTGGTGACATATGTCCGAACCGGTCGCGAAGATCGTGCGATCGGCTACACTCGAGCTCGCGCATCGTCGAATTTGCCATCTATTCCTCTTCCTCCCCGCCCCCTAAACGCCTTGTCCCCGCTCATCCCGTACCTCACGGCCGATCATATCCCCGCGCGGATGTGTCCTCAAATATGCCTCCTCGCCAAACTACGGCCATAAGCATCCCGTAGTGTAGAGGTAGAGTGACCACCGTCCCTCCAATAGCCGGCAACAAGCCCTCGCAAAATAATAGACCCGATCTCTCGTCTCTGCCGCCTACTCCATCAAGAAAAGGAAGTAAGTGCCGATATCCGCCCATATAAGTCATAACCGACTCTCCTAATGCCCGTTTGATATGCATAAACTCATCCCTCTTGCTATCATAGTCCAAGGTGGATAAAACTTCGACCGAAATGTTTCTTGAAGTCTAACCAGTAGTCGCTCTCCATGTGTGGATACTAAATTTTCCCACCACATCTCTCGCATCTCCAAATCAAAGAAAATGCCGCCAACCCAGGTTTTCTCGCTATCCTCGATCTTGAGAAGTTTCGAACCTTCTCGTGACTACGAATGTACAAATCCGCCTCATCTACACTTGAACCGCCACCGAACTTCTTTGGTTTATACTTCTCATACTCCCGAGTCCACCTCGCCTCTCGCAGCAAAGCGCGAATCAATATCATCATGAACACGTGACTCCACCGCAATCGTGCCGAACAATCGCGCATGATAGGTGGTGCAGTGTACCGTACTAGTAGTAGTAACCGGTGGAGTAGCTCGAGGTGTAAATGACTTACATCCCGTCTGTGAGCTATCCCCGAAGTCGATGGAGATGGCAACCGCCGTGCTCGTCCCCGAGAATATCCAATATCTCGTCCATCCTCCGTCCCGTGACTCTACTCTCTCGAGTCCAGGATCGTAACTCACGCGCTGAGCCGCAACGTCACTCGCGCATCTCGGTGGAGGATCACGAACTCCACTCGATCTCCAAAGATCAGTCCGTCACCATCGCAATCTACAATAGCAAATGGCGAGCCTCGATCGTCTTATGTAACGATATATTATATTACACATTAAAATTTAACATGCTCAAAATAATATATCATTTCCCCTTCCCAACCGTACTTGAGTTAAGTTCTTAAGATTTTCCACACTAAGTTCATTTACTTGTGTTTTATGCTTATTCGTAGTCATGGTGATAAACCTTTAGGCTCGATACCAACCGCGACGGCCCCAAAGAACCACAAACCGGGCCCCGCCCGCCTAAACCTACGCGGACCCCCTAGCTCGTCTCCAACGAGTCAACGCAGTCTAGTCACCTTAACTTATCAATTACTCGTTACATTATTCACTCACTCACCCCGATCACTCTTTTTGATTCACCTTAACTCTATCTAATCTTTTATCCTCAATTATAGTTAGGTGTGCAAATAATTGTTTTTAATACCAACTTACAACAAATTTACAACTCATTCAACCTAGATGTGGAAAATCATGTCCAAACAACATCACATGTATATAACATCAACCGAAAGCCCAAAATAAACATATACATGTATCAACAACAAAGTTCAACTTCCCAAAGTCCCAAAATATCAAAACAAATGGATACATAGCCAAAATATACAACAAAAGACAAAATACCTACAAAGTGAGAGCAAAGCTAACGGCTCCGAGCGTGCTCGAGGATATCGCCAAGCACGGCGCCTTGCCCTTACTGTTCATGATCCGCACCCACCGTCATAAAAAGGACTATGAGTACAAAATATAACAAGAAATGCTTAGAACAATAGATATCTCAACATAATTTACCGAATTTTCAATAATCATAAGTCTATAAATCATGCAAAGGTATAACAAGAAACCGAAATAGATAGCAAGTCGCATGATAAATAGATTCAACAAGTACAAACAACGAAAAATCAAGTGACCGAGAAACAAATGGATAGGAGAATAGATAGTCCCAATCAAACCGCGGTCTCAAGACCTCATCACCTTGCGATCGACACAAGAGGCCCAAAACGCTCCCCGCTCAATCCACCCCGTACGAACCAAATGGGCCCGGGTCGCCTCCATCGAACGCACACTCGTTAGGAAAAGCCACGACAAAGCCGCCGCTAAATTCCTAACACACTACCGAAAGAAAGCCACAACATACAAGTTCTGATGCTAAATCATTTCGATAGGCTCCAACGAGAAGCCACAATATGCCGGCGCTAAACTCGCTGAGACTTCTCATCACAAATGACTACCTAAACCCTAGGTCACCCGAACTAGAATGGAATACAAAAGGCTTGCATTTCAAGAATAATTAATCAATAAATAGAAAAGCAATTATGTTGACTCTATTGTTGCCTTTACTCACCTCAATTCCCGCTAAAAACGCCTCGCGTAGCTCCACACGTTCCCCAATTAGTTACCAACACTTCGCTCGTCACCCGACAATTATTTCGACCAATTTCCGTTAATTTTTCCCTAATTATTCCAAGTATTCCTCAATTTTTTTCAAGTTTAACTCATTTTCTACAATTTTCTAACTTATTGTTCCTTTACGCAATTGGGTCGCTTACCCGATATCGGGGTTCCATTTAAACCCATTAGGATACCCGAGCAAAACCTCATAATTTTAATACAATTTAGAAAAATATTTTTCAATATTTTTCTCGCTATTTTTAACAATTTCACGCTTTACGAGACAAAACCCCGACAAAAGTCTCGTCGCGAATCTCAAATTCTTCATTTTTCATAAAAATTCCCAAATTTCTATTTATTTGGGTGAAATATAATTTTTCAGAATTTTTTCCTATTTTTCTCGGATTGTCTTTTCCATTTTCTCTCTTTTTCTCTCTTTTTTTTTTTATATAAAAGTATGCGTTTCACCAACCGCCCGGCTTCATGGCCGAACCGGCCTGGCTCAGGGCCGAACCGCCCTTCTTCTTCTTCAATTTACGAGCGTGAGCGTACGCTCCGCTCTCTTTTTTTTTTTTTTTTTTTTTTTTTCATGGAAGAGAAGGAGAGGGAGAGGGAGACAACTATCGTCTCCTTTCTCGACGAATTGCTCTCGCAATTCGTCCGAGCTCTCGAGCTCCACCATCTCCACCATCACCAAACCGCCGCCACCACCACCACCAACAACGCCAACAACATACAACATACAACAACAATAACAACAAAAACAACAACTCACCTCTTCACGATCCCGCGCTCACCTCCTCTCGATCTCTTTTTCTTCCTTCTCCTCCTTCTTCGTTTCGATTTCTGCTCTTCTCCCCCGTTTTTTTTTTTTTTTTTTTTTTCGATTCATCGAGAGAAAGAGAGAGAACGGTGATGGTTATCAAATTCCCATGTAAAATGACTATTTTGCCCTCATGTCTATCCATTTCCTTCTTTCCTTCAATACCCTTTTGTAATTTTGCCTTTCGATTTTTAATATATATTTATATATATATATTAAATCCCTTATATACATATAAATATATATATACTCACCTATATTTTCGCATTTAAAATTCCGCCGCGCGCGCCAACGAGTGTACTCGGCGCGCACACTACAGTATCACCCACGCGTGTCGACCACGACCCCGCGTGTCACTAGCGCCCACCAATTTACTATTTAATTACATTAATTATTTTCATTTTCGTCCCACGACTCTCAAATACTCATTTAACGCGTTCTTTCGTACCGAACTTGTTCAACGGTACTAACGCACACTCACCACGTCCTTACTCATTTGGAATATTGAATTTAATGTTCTAATAAATAAATAATACAAATCACCAAACAAACATAACATACCCTGTCGACTCCCGAGGACCGAAACAAGTACACCATGGCTAGTTGGGCCCACAATACGACCCATGTGAAATGTCATGTGGCACGAGTTAGAATTTTTGGTTAGATGGAGAGGGAGAGAGATCAATCCCCTAAATAAATAAAACCTAACTATTTATATCCTCCTAATTTGATTCCCGAATTCTGCTTTAACCGCACGACTTGTAAATCGAACCCAATCCATTTCTTAATGTAATGCGCACGTCTAGGCGAATCTGTGGTTTACATCTTGTTTTGATAAGTTTTTATGCATTGTTGTCGTTCCACTTTGCTGCACACATGCACGTATCTTCAAAACAGTCGTGTAAATTCCTATTGATGCATTCATACTCATCCATTAAGTATGACACATGGTTCACATGTCGTCACCATCCATATATATACTTCACCATATTTTTCATATATTTTCATGCACGCAATTCCTCAACTGGCACCAACAACTCCGTACACATCTCTAATTTTATCTCGAGATATGTCCACACGCTTTACAAGATAAAATAGCACTAACCTCCAAAACACTCATTTCACACCTCGATTTTGACTCAATTTCTCGTAAACCTGTAAGTTATAAATAAGAACTATTAGTACAATATCTTAGAGACTTTTGATGCAAAACACATTAAAATACATAAAATAAGACTACACTAATTATTGACTTATCACTTGTACTCTTACTTTATGTCCTTTGCATATCACTTAGTCTTGACATGAAATCCTAACCTCGAGTCTTTATTGATAACGAAAGTAGTCTTAGAATCTAGGGTTCATTGCACTAAACACATAGTGGGCAGCACACGAGGTCACTGGACTTCAGGAATATCAGCACTCTCCACTATACTCGTGCGACACACGACATAATAAACCAGGGTGATCGGTGAGAATTGACTATTATGGATAATTATGAGGTGTTGAGACAACTCACGCCCTTCGATAGTGGAATAAGGCTGATGTGATATAACTCACAGTTGACCGAACCCAGATCATTACTGTTTATCCTGTGTCAGTCTCCTTCGTACATACCCGGTATTTTCTAGCATACTTTATTTAGAGCGAGCAAATTCCTCGCTACCTATCACTACAAAAAATGCATCCCGTTGCTAATCCTGTACAAACCGACGCTATCTTTGGATAGCGACGGGATTAGCAACGGGGTTGCCTGTCGCTATTTTGGCTTAGCGACGAGTGTCAGAATAGCGACAGTTTTGTCGCTAATTGAAAAAAAATAGTTTTATTTTGAAAAAATAGTTTTTTTGAAAAATAATAGTTTTTTTTTTATTTTATTTTAAAAAAACGTAAGAAGTATAAAAAACAGTTTCGTCGACGAAAATAAAAAATATTAAATAGCAACAACAAATCAACAAAAAAACAAAACAGTTATTTTGTAAAAATTGATGAAAAAAAAAAAAAACAGTTATTTTTTGGGACGAAAATTAAAAAAAATATAACAACAACAATTCAACAATAATATATTCCATTATCAAAAAATTTGTTCCAACACACAAATTATTATTTTTTTTAAAAAAAAGATCTGGTGGAACAACAACAACCACTAAATCACCAAAATTAATCAAAAACCCTTACAGATCACAAATCATAAAACTAAAATAAAAAAACACTAACAAATCACAAACACTAATCTCGCGTAGGGCGGCGACAGAGACCGCCGGAGAGAGAGCAGGGACAAGGGAGGCCGAGCAGATCTGGGCAGTGGAGTAGCAAAGCAGATCTGAGCACTGGAGTGATGGTGGTGCCGGATCTGACTCGTGGGTGGTGAACAAAAGAAAGGGCGCACTGGCAAGAGAGAAATAGAGGGACGGTCGGCGAATCTAAGCAGTGGCGGGGCGACGTGACAGTGAGCGCAGAGAGGGGAGGGAGAGCCGCGAATGAGAGGGAGAGGGGAGTGGATTGGAGGGAGAGCAGAGAGGGGAGGCGAGGGAGAGCACATAGAGGGGAGGAGAGCAGAAAGGGGAGGAGGTGAGCGTAGAGAAGGGAGGGAGAGCTAAGTTATATGGGAGGGATGAGCGAAGTGATGAAAAGACTTTCTTTTTTTCATCAAAACGAAGTGATAAGGACACCTGTTGCCTTCACTGCGTTTCCCTCGCCATAATTAGCGACAGGGAAGACCCCGTTGCCAAATCCTGCACGTTGTACACAAGGATCATCCCCGTCGCTAACCAGTTAAATTAGTCAAATTTCTGACCCGTCGCAACTCCATCGAAAATCTTTGCGCCATTTTTACATTTTTTTTTTTTTTTTGTAGTGTATTATGTTTTTAAATACCATTATTTTTTTTTTAGAAATGAGAATACATGTATCATTGGGAGTTATTTTGTTGTGACAACCTCAAATTTTAAATGCATTTGGTACGTCTGGCCTAGATCCGTACAAGCCTCCGAATCGAATATTGGCGAACCTAACGAGTCTAGTAAGCCTCCATTCATTTTTAATTATATAATTTATGAGAAAGTTATTGCAAGTTGTACGCAACGAAAAATAAGTAAAATATAATTATGGGAAATAACTCAATCAAAGGGAATCAGGAATCTATTAAATGTAGAAAGCCCCGTAAAATAAGGAATATTCATGTATAATCAGATGTGGATCAAAATAAGGGAATACATGATATTGTAACTCTCAAATCCCAAACAAGTATTCAAAAACATGATACCAAAAAGGTCATACAATCAACAAAAACACTGAAATCCTACTATAATGTGAAGTGCCCGGCTCTGAGAGGTCTTCAGAGGAAATTGTGATGGCCCTTATTTTCATCTAGGGCACCGCCCGGCCTAATCCCGTAATTAAGCCCTAATCACGACACATATGACCCAATTACGAATTAGTCAGCCTTTACTACCTATTTTTCTCTATATTTAACAATTAATTTAATTAGAGGAAGTCTTTATAAATTTAATGCAGAATTCTTAAATATTTTAGTGGAAGTAAATCTTATAATTATAAGTGTGGAAACCAGGAAATAACAATCACCATATATATATATATGCATATAACGGCGAACATATGTATAACAAAGTGAAAGCCAAAAGTCAGGTAATCTAACGCTCATCCCAATAACATCCCAAAGATAAAGACATAAGTAAACATAATACAAAAAGTACCCTACATGTACGGGCGGCTACGCGCTCGAGCTCGAGAGGTAGTCGCCGATCTTCTCCTTGCCGGCACAGTGTTTGCTCGATGGATCTACACCCACCGTCACAAACTAGACGGTGAGTATAGTGATATTTAAGTAATAACTGGGGAAATCTAATGCTACATTTCCAATTTAACAAGAGGTATTCAAAAACATATGTAGCTGAAGAAATGCTGAACAAATAATGCAAGTAAATACCAACGTTAACAGATACACATAACTGACACAGACTAAGTCGAGATGATCTACGTCCAGTCAGCGGTGAGAACTATCACCTACCCTTTTTCACTACTGTATGGAGTTGTGCTCAACATATAATAATAATCTCTCTCTCTTTTTTTTTTAATAACCTCAAGTGGCGGAGTTGTGCTCTGCGTATATAAATCATTCATACTTGCCAACAACCCCGTGGCCCATGCCACGTGTGCCGCCCAAGTGTAGTGGAGAGTGCCGGAGACCCCGAAAGACCGAAATCCTCGTGAATCTGCGCATCTCGTGTGCAATGGACACTAGATAATCCCTACTTTAGATTTCAAGTATATATATCCTACAATGCTATGATTTCAACACAAGTTAGGCTACAAAGCCCCAAAGGAAATAGAGCACAAGTCCAACATAACAGATAACCCTATAGCATGCATTTTATAAATATCCATTAACCATATTTCAAGACAAACATTGAGCATATAAGGAAGCATGGAGTCAATGATATATCAAACAAGGCATCATGCTATATCGATATTCAATATGATTAGAAACAAGGAAAGCATGATGTGGGAAATAAATTAGCTAGTCTACAAATAGACTGAGAATTTATAAATGACTGGAATGAAATAAAATAAAGAGTTCCCACAGTTTCACTTACAAGTCAACGCAGTAGTCCTAGCTATCCGGCCTCCCGACACTCCGACTAGCGCTCCCAAACTCTCGAAACACCCCTAAGTTCATGAAAGGTCATTTCATATCATTTATTTATTTATTTATATTTTTATTATATAGATATATATATATATATATATTCTATATTATTATTATTTTTTATATTTATACCTATATGTGTATACGTATATATATACATAGGTGTATGTGTATATATATATATATGTGTGTGTACATACATGTATATATTATGTATACATATACATATATACATGTATGTATATTCCTATATATATGTATACTTGCATATATATATATATATATAACAGATGCATATATATATATAAATATATATATATATTATTTATATCTATTTTTTCTTTTATTCTGGTATTATTCCCTTTCTTTTTTTAATATATATATATATATATATATTTTATTTTTTATTATTTTTATTATTTTTTTTCGGTCGGGTCGGGTCAGACCCGACCCGACCTTGGCCAGGGTACCGGGTCAGCTCGCCCCGTGGGCCGAGCCTGACCCGGCCCAGGAAGAAGTGCACACGGGCCCAGCCCGTGTGCATCTTCTTCCTCACGCGAACCAGAGGAGTTTTCTGGTTCGCGTGAGTAGCCTTTCTTTTTTTTTTTTTTGATTGAGTTGGGGTTGGAAAAGATCTCAACCCCAACTTCGATTTGGGATGGCGGGGAGTCCCTGCCATCATCCTCCTGACGAACCGCCACGCGTTCGTCCGAGCCACCCCCACCCCAACAAAACATACCATACACAAACTCACCTTGTCAATGCTGATGCCGCGCCTCGACAGGGCCCCTTACCTTTATCGCACTCCACTGTATCTGCACCCACTGTCACAAACTAGACGGTGAGTAATTGAGAGAAATCGAAAGTAAAGCCAAAAGAATATAATAGTAATTTATGAATTATCAAGCATGGCAGTCTAGATATCATGCGGTAAATAAAAGAAATGAATTTAAATAGATCAAGAAAGTATGATAAGCAGACTAAAATGATAGCAACGAAACATGCGTGTTCTACGAGTTAAGAAAGACCATAAGTGGTCTAAAATCCACAAAAAATTCACAACAACGATGTCGTAACATCGATAACCACAACAATGTCTACAATAAATCCAATACTTGGTATCACACAATCACTAGGGGTGGTCAAACACTTCTGCAGAAGTGCCCGCATTTTATCCCAATTAGTGCAGGCCACAAGTACCTTCGAGACACACACTTATCCCAAGAACACACATACAAGGAATATAGAATGGAATGCCAACAAGTAGATCATAGCAAATAGAAATAGAACGATACCGAATCACATGATATTTCCTTACTGGCTTACTAATCATACACAACCTTGTGGGCTAGCGTACTTACCTGACTAATCACAATACGACACAACTTCCGCAACTCTAACGCGTATTCTCGAGTTTCTGACTACCTAACAAAGGTTGGAACCCCAAATAATGGGTTTATGGTCAATAATTAATCCTAATATAAACCCCAAATTTCTCATAAAGTTTCGGTAAAAAAAACTTTGGTAACTCAGTAAAAATCAGTAAAAATTTCATAAAACAACTTGGTTCTAAAACAGTTCCAAAACAGACCTAAATTAGTGAGAAAAAGGCCCATTGATCCAAGTCGTGTGTGGGTCACGTCGTGAGCCCATGGGCCTAAGGCGTGACCACGGCGCTGCAAAGAGAAGCACACACATGTACACACACGAAATCACGAAATACACAACACACACAACGCCTTCACAGCTTCTAACCTGGAAAATGCGCACACACCTAAAACACCTTAACACACTCGTGGGCACTTCTTGTGCAAAAACATTTTGTTGGGCCTTGTTAGGCCGAACCACCTTGGCCATTTAAACAAAAACATACACCCACCACACGCCGTGAATCATACACACACGAAAACACCTCACGTGGCGTTACACACGCGCGACTCACTCACGCCGTGACAAGTTGTGAAGTTCATAAAACAAAATCGTCCCCACGGCGTCTTTCTCATGTGTCTGTCTCACTTGTATACGAGGAACACCGTGTCATACAACACCATGGAACGTGTTCGCAGCATCAATATAGAACTTGTCTCACACGCGCCGCGAAGACCCACAATTGACAACGCCATCCATAGCGTTTTTTGGGCTACTGTTCGACTTGTGCGTGGGAGATGTCGAGGCATGTACAGGCCAGAAGTCGTCTCCACGGTGTCGAGGAATCAACATAAAATTCAGGGAACACAGAGCACAAACTCGACACCCACCCTTGACAATCAATGCCAACGTGTTTTCGGGCATCAAGACTCCCTAAATCGACTTTGGATCATCGTGGGATTCCCGGATTTGATTGAAAACTCAAAATAGACAACTAAATCCGAAAATCCAACAAAATTAATAAAATACATCAAAAAGCAACACCGGTTTCAATGTCGCGTGTTAATCGTTCCAGGGGTTGCCAAGACACTGGTGGTTCACCAAGATTTGTCTCCAGTAAGGCACCCTTGGTCATCGCGATTAAAACTTGAGTAAACAACACATAAACGGAGAAGAAGAAGAGAGAAATAGTAGTAGAGTGCTCACCATGCTCCGACGAGATCTACTCCGGTGAGGCTTCGGTCACCACCTAATAGGGTTAGTCAGCCTTTATTGTTCACAAGAAATAAGAGAAGAGAAGGAGAGGAGAAGAGAATGAATATGTAACGACCCTCATATTTAATTGGTGACACGTTACAGGACAGCGATCTACCCGTCGTAATTTGTCATACTACCCAAGCCTCAGAAATCGACACTGAGGTATATTTTATTTTTCTGTGATGCCTGTATTATTATTTATACCCGAATGAGAACACTGTATGTCCTAGTGCGTGGTTTTCGTTTATTAATCGCCACGGATTTTTGTGAGAGATTCGGCTAGGAAAAACAGAAATTTAGGGTATAATAAGGATAATTAAACACCAGAAAATAGTAATTAGTGAATTCCCATAAAATAATAAATAATTAATATAAAATGTGGGAGCGAGGTTATGTCCAGGAACACACGCGATGCGAGTCGAGAGTTGAAACGGGTCTAGGAACGTGTGTTTTGAGCTAGAATCGAGTGGTTTTGAAAATCAAGTCACGCATTGAAGTTGTTCTATTGTGTTAGAGTTGTTGGATAGATTGAAGAGGAGACACAAGATGTGCCTTAAGATCCGTGCGTGATATGAGATGAGAGATTGGTATAAAAACCAACTTTTCTCTTTCCTCATCAAATTTTCCATTTTCGTTTAACATGATAACGAAGAGGAGACGAGGGTTTCGGTGGGTTTCAGACATATTGCGACGCCGTGGATCGACCCAATATGCGTAAAAAGGTATGATCTTTACTCCTCTCGTGTTCGTCGTCAGTTTGGTATAAATTTTGTGGGTTTTTATCGCGACGATTTCGGACTAATTTTTGAGAAAATGTTAGGAAACAAATTGATTTGATGATTTTGGTATTAATGGAGTGTTTGATTGATGAATTGGTGGCTGATTTGTAGATTGGAAGCGAAATGAAATTTTTAGGAATTTTTGTAGAATTTTGTGTTATTTTCGAATTGGGGTATTTTGTCGGGGTTTCGACACAAAGGGAGTTAGGTAATATGTTGTCATGGACGTCCCTAAGGGTTTGGGATAGACTCGAAACGCGACGACATGAGCTGGGGTTTTGAAAAACCCTGGATTTGGTGTTCTGCTAAACACACCGCGAGGGACGCCGTGAGGAGTTCTCCCACGACGCCACTCACGGCGTCTCGAGCAAAGGAGAAAAAAATAAAATAAGAGAAGACGTCGTGGGGGATGCCATCCAATACAACGAGGTCACGACGCCTGTGGCGGCGTGACACTATTCACAGGACGAATTTTCTAAAAATTTTGAAAAATTTCAAGGATCTCTCAGATATCCAATTGGGTTCGAATATGACCCAATACCTCGGAAATCAACCCAATTACACTAATTTAGTAATTATGAAAAATTGGGTAAATTAGAATGATATTAATAGGATTTGCAAATTTGGATTAATTGACAGACTTTGAGAATTCGAGTGGACCGACTTAGAGAGAATTCACGAGGATAGAAGTTTTGTGATTGAGGTACGTTATCGTATGAATGTAAGCCAGTTAAAAAGTATGCATTAATTCATTTTCCGTTTATTGTCATTTTTATTTGAATTAAGACTTTGTTGGAATTACATTCTTATCGTTCATGGTTGAGTGTCTTGGCGTAAGTGTGTTGCGAATGTACTCTTGGGTCCATATGAGTGGGTAAGCATGAACATTTTTGTGGTTGTGTTGTTCCACCCCACTGATAGTAGGTTATGCCTTGAGTACTTGATTGTTTGGGCGCTGCGGTGTCTATAGTTTGTTGGTCACTGTTGTGACTATAAATGTGGTGTTGCGGTACTGCATTGATATTGATCACTTATTGGCCTCTTTTAATTCGGTGAACATTCAAACTTCATTGCTCAACTTCTCAGTCTGTTTATCATGCTATTTGTTATATTTTTTTATTTTTCAATAGTGCATTATATTTGGACTGTTTATTTGAGAAATCATGAATTACTGTTTAGTTTCTTTTGGCATTACTTTCTCTTTTTTTTTCACGCACTCATCATCTAGTTTGTAACGGTGGTGCAGATAAAGCAAAGACGAGCAAAGGGAAGGAGTTGATGCTAGGTGATATCCTCTGAGGATTCTTGGAGCGATCCTTTCATTTTCTCATAGTAGGTTTTGGTTCTTTTGACTGTGATTATTGTATATTATGTTTTGTTAAACACTGGGACATGTATTGGGGATTGAGAGACTAAGGATATCATGTATGATCGCTTTGTATAGCTTTGATCACCAGACATGCATGTATTTATCCATTTCTTAAGGTTTCCACATTATAGGTTGTCTATTATTTCTGATTTTCATTACCTAGTTATAGTTGATTATAGTGATTTCCGCTGCGAATTTCCTAATAAATTTATAATCCTATAACTCACATATTTAAATGATTAACTAATGACAAATTTGAGAACTTGAGGCTGACTAGGATGAGTAGATTTCACGAGTTAGGACTCGGGGGTCCACGTAGGTTTAGGCCGAGCGGGGTTTTATGGGGAACTGGGGTCGTCATAGTTGGTATCAGAGCGTACTAAGGTTAAAGTTTTAATACCTGACTCTTAATTTACCTTACAACCTACATAAAATACAAACCAACTGAAATAAGAAATAGTTGGAACCTAGAGTGGAACCATATGATCTTGAATTGAGGTTTAGTTCGGAAGTGATGTGATGTGACGGCCCCAATTTCCCCGTGCAATTGGGTACGCCCGGCCTAGACCCGTTCAAGCCCCGAATTATCACTCGGCAACCTGACGAGCCTAGTCAGCCTCATATTTACTCAATTTAGCAGTTTATGAAAGAGTTATTGCATTTATACACAAATGGAAGACTAAAACATTCAATAAAGGGAAATAACTCAATCAAAGGGAAATTAGGAATTCTATAAATGTGGAAAACCCCGGGTATGCATGTACAATTCGATAGGTATATATACATGATACCGATCTCATAAAAGATATACCAAGTTCAATAATCTCAACAAAATAGGTATAAAACGATATACACCTCAAGAAAACAAAATGTAATCACCTAAAGTCTCTCGATATCCCGCAACTCCTCAAAGTATATCGCCTGGCGAGCCCCTTGCCCTTCGCTTGCTCTCCACTCTATCTCGCACCCACCGTCACAAACTAGACGGTGAGTAAGCTGAATAAAATTGCTAGTAGTACCGGAAGAATGTAACAATAATTTATGATTATAACAAGAAAAGCAAACGATCTAAGTATCATGCGGAAAAGAAATAATTTGGAAAGTAAATAAATCAAATGCATGATAAAGAGACGAAAGATAAACAATCGATATTTTGCATGTTCTAAGATTCAAAGGAGGCCCATGAGTGGTCTATTTCACAAAGAATACGGAAAAGATCTCGCAAGATCTCCCCGGGCAATGTCGCAACACTAGCGCGTGAAATCGAGAGGCATCGCAACACCTCTCGAATCCGGTACCCAAGACACACATCACTAGGGGTGGTCGGTTACCCCTCGCAGAGGGCACCCTCATTGTCCCAACTAGTGCGGGACCACATGATACCTTCGAGACACACACTCATGCCAAGAACATACAACCAAGGAAAACGGAATGGAATATCAAGCAAAGGATCAATGCAACAATAGCAATAAATAGAGGATGTATAAATCACATGTCATTTTCTTACTGGTCTACTAACGTACATACACACAATGCATGCATGTACTTACCGTCTATTCGCGACTCGGTATCACTCGAAACTCTAACGCGTGTCCCCACAAGTTCTCAACAACCTGATAAAGTTTTGGAATCCCGAATATTAGTTTAAGGTTCGCATTCATTCTTTATGTTGTACCTATTGTATTAGGCTTTGATCGTAATGTGTATTGGATGTGTTGGGTCTTCATTATGTTGTGTGTTGAACCTTTATTACACTTCCATGTTCATTTTATATAAATGTCTACACTTAAAAGTCTTGTTTACTTACTCTTAAACCTATACATTAGGGTTAAATACACAAATTGATGTGTACACCCCACTCGGTGTGTACACTAACATTTCTCACACCCGCCTTGTGCACACACACCCATGGTGAGTGCACCCCACTATGATTTTCCATGTTCACATGCATTAGAACATTAATTTATTGCTTGGAATTATGTTGTATATTCATTTTCTATCACACCCCCATATACAACTCTGTTGTGTACACCCCAATGTGGTGTACACATACGATCTTGTGTACACCCGTTTGTGGTGTACACAAAGTGTACACCCCACTCATACTCACCAAAACCATCACATACAAACCATTTCTCACAATGTATACACATACACACCATAATGTAACTTACAAATTAATGGTGGTGTACATGCACACCCACAACCCCAGTCAGGCTGCACACGCCGTGTGCACCCCACGTCTTCACACACCCCACCGTACACCCACATCACCAAAACAGTTTCACACTTAACTTAAAACACAAAAATAGTTTTCACACACACATGAAATCCCAAAACCGTCACACAAGCACATCAACAGTTCACATACACACTCACAACCGAATTTCCCACATTGATTCCACACATACAAGTCACCCACAACACATATTCCACACCCCAACTACAACATCTCGACAAGAAGGTTGAAGAGAACGAAAAGAAAAAAAAAAAAAATGTCAAAAACCGTGAGCAAACATGAAGAACTCGAGAAGGAGAGAGAGAGACCGTCAAGGAGAGCTAAAACAGTCAAGAAAGAGCGAGAAGAAGCTCACCTTGGTGTCTCCGGTGGGTGGCCGAGGTCAAGTGCCGTGAGGGTGTGACGGTGGTGACTGGAAAACGAGGGAAAACAGGTTGAGTGTGAGAGAGGATCGTGACTCCGAGAGAGAGAGATGAAGGAAGAGGAGAGAGAGAGATTACCACACTCACTGCTCCCGGTGACGAGGAAAGAGACGGTGGTGGTGGTGTCCGACCCGGGGAAAATGAAAGTGCACAAATGAGAGGAGGAGGAGATCACGTGAGGCCGTGAGAAGAGGAAACCGGGGTCCGTGAGTGAGGTAACGAGATGGAAGAGGAGAGGGACGTCGTCTCGATCTCCGGCCACCACCGGTCCGGCCGGAGGTGTAGTGGCGTGTCCCGGGGGGAAAAGAGGGTGGGAGGTGAATAGTGACGGTGGTGTTGGTAGGGATGATGAATAGTGCTCATTAGGGTTTTCACTTCTTTTATATTATGTATCATAGGTGAAATGACCCATTTGCCCTTACACTCTCACTTGTCCAACCTTTTGCCGCCTACCCTTATGGGTCATTTGGCTTATCCCTTGATCTAACACATGTGCACATCCCTATGCCCATCCAATGGTCCTCCTCACTCACCCGTGTCATTTTAACAATTCCATTTATACTAATGTGCGACATTGGGAAAAATGTAAAACTAATACTAATACACAAAGATGCTATATGTTATATTGAAATACCGTCCGTTCCACGTGATGTACACGTATCGGTTATATCGGTAGGGTTGTTACATGTGATTGGGATTAACACTTTATGTTTTTATAGATCGTGATGACTATATTATATCGGTAGCTATTGACGGATTCGGTGATTGGCTTTATGTTTTAGATCGCGATGACGGATCAGACTAAGCCTAGTGATGACAGTGGGGCAGTTGGTCCTCGTGTTAACAGTGTTGAGCTTTTTTAGGCATTGACATAGCGAGTCGCTACTCATGATCAGAGATTAGAGGAGATTCTGAGGATTTTGATGACGCCAATTACTGCTACACCATCACCACCATCTACCTTAAGAGTTCCTGTTACTCAGGAGATAGATACACAGATTGTTGATACATCCTGTGACGGCCCCAATTCTCCCGTGCAATTGGGTACGCCCGGCCTAGACCCGTGCAGGCCCCAAGTCATCACTTGGCAACCTGACGAGTCTATTCAGCCTTCGATGCAGTCAATTGAGTAATTTATGAAAGAGTTATTGCAATAATACACAGCGGAAGACTAAATAGTAATAACAAGGGGAAATAACTCAATCAATGGAAATATAGGAATTCTATAAGTGTGGAAAACCTCGAGTATTCATGTACAATTCGATAAAGATGTATACATGATACCAGTCTCACCAAAAATGCCAAGTTCAATAATCCCAAAAACATAAGTATGAAACGATATACAAATTAGCAAAACATAAACACATACTATAGAGTCTCTATGATCCCATTGCTAGTCCTCAAAGTAGGTCTCCTAGGCAGGGCCCCTTGCCCTTGCTGCTCTCCACCCTATCTGCACCCACCGTCACAAACTAGACGGTGAGCAACTGAAAAAATCGAAAGTAGTGCAAGAAGAATATATCAGTAATTTATGATTTAACAAGTAAAGCAGTCTAAATATCATGCGGAAACAAAAAAATAGGAAAGTAAGTAAATCAAGTGCATGATAAACAGACTGATAGATAAACAATCAAAATTTGAATGTTCTAAGATTCAAAAGAGACCCATGAGTGTCTAATTTCACAACAATACGACAAAGATCTCGCAAGATCTCCCTGGACAATGTCACAACATTAGCATAGCGTGAAATCGAGAGGCATCGCAACACCTCTCGAATCTAGTACCCAGTACACACATCACTAGGGTGGTCAGTTACCCCTGCAGGAGGCACCCTCGTTGTCCCAGCTAGTGTGGGACCACATAATACCTTCAAGACACACACTCATGCCAAGAACATACAACAAAGACTATGGAATGGAATTTCAAACAAGGCTCAATTCAACATTATCAATGAATAGAGGAATGTATAAATCACATGTCATTTCCTTACTGGCCTACTAACATACACACATATAAGGTACGTATGTACTTACCTGAACTATCGCAACCTGCGAACACACTCTCGTGAATCTAACGTGTTCCTCGCGAGTTCTCAACTACCTGATAAAGGTTTAAACCCCAAATATCGGTTTAGGGTTAGTATTTAGTTTTAGGGTGATTCTTATAAACTTGGTTTAAAACGGTTAGTTAGAGCGACTCAAACAATTGCAAAAAAGTCTACTAATTGAGTCGTATTCGGGTTACGCCGTAAGCCTGTAGCCCTGCGGTGTAACTGTGCCATTTCATGATTAAAACTCATATACACCACAACCATGAATCCACATATTCACGCTAAAACGATAAACATATATATACTTTCATAGATAGTGAGCCTTAACATCAAAACTGTTTCTTTGGGCCTTTGTTGGGCCCAATACCAATTTCATACATACAAAACATCCCATTAGTTGGACTCTTGTTGGGCCTAATTACATAAACCCATTTTTAAAGAAAAAACAACTCAAACATACATTATAATAACCGTGACACCAACACACATCTCCTTTTTATTTTAATACACACCCACACTTGGTACACACACATATTATCACGCACCCCAAACATCACACACACCACACACAAAACAGCAAAACATCTCGACAGCAAAGAAAAAAGAAGAAAGAAGAAGAAAGAAAGAAAACACACATATAACTCACACAACTGTTGCACCTCGAGGGACCACCTCTGACCAATAGAGTCGCTAGAGGTTCACCTCTGATCAGCCATGACCGGGGACGGTCCCACCAGCCACGGCAGTCCCCAAAATAGTGGGCAAAACAGTCCCAAAAACAATAAAAAATAGCTAAAAAAGTTAGCAAATGACCCTCTTATCTTGTCGGAAAAGTGACCCATTCGTAGGACGTGAGGCCTCCGGGAACGTCGAGACTTACATGTGCAGTCTACGCCCAAGTTCCCGGCCGGAGATGTCCCACGATGACCGGACAGTGGGTGAAAAATGGGTGCACAATGAGACAAAAAGAGAGAACTGTTAAGGGAGGGTGGCGAACTAACGTGAGGGAAATAAGAAGATAGGTGCAAGGAAACACTTACCCAGGCGTCTCTGGTGGATGGTCAAAGTGGCAGTGCCGTAGAGGGTGGTGGTGGTGACGGTCTTAGGAGGAGGAGGGAAGACAACCTAGTTGTAGAGGCCGAGAAAGAGAGAGAGGGGGCACGTAAGCCGAGAGGGAGAGAGAGAGGTTTCATCTCCAGTCTTCGGCCACCTCTGGCTTGGTCGGAGGTCCGGTGGTTTGATGATGACAGTGGAGGAGAGTGGAGAGGGGAGGAGAGAGTGTAAGAGCCATTTGGGAGGGTAGGTAGGGTTTTGTTTTAGGAGGTGACGAATAGTAAAGTAGGGTTTTTCTTTTTATATCATTTTCTTTTTCATCACAAATCCCACACTCATCTCGAGGTCCCTTGAATGGTCCTTGATCACACCAGTCCTCAATGTGATTGACACCCACCTATGACATATTTATCTTAATTACCTCATGTTGTGTATCCCGAGATTCATCCTAAGGTGGCTACATTTGTTCCACTCAACTATAGGACTTATGTAATTAAAATTCGAAATTAAATCATATAACCTATGTTAGGCCATTAATTGAACTTTATAAATTAGTACCCAATGTCGTACAATCTCCCGTCTATCCGGTACTTAGTGCCCCACGTCTGGCACGCTTCTCGAGGCAGTTCCACACTTAGTGTTCAAATAAATTGTTTATGCCTAAGTTATAGTTTATTTGATAAAATCATGTTTTCTCAACTGAGGTCATATCTTTGATTCGACTTAGTCTATCACCTCTAATACCCAGTTAAACGACTACCGATACCTCGCTTACCTAGGCAAAGCCTCACTCAGCTTAATATTTGCCTAACTGGCTCGTGACCCATATCATACTACAATACTAGTACATACATCACAAAATCATAAAATTTACCTCGGCATTGACTCCTGAAGTTCAAAATACAGTCCAGCATTCACGTAGCCGGGTCACAATCCTGACAAGTGTAACACAAGTCAGTTTAAAATTTGGGGTTGTTACACATCCATTATCCTACTACGGTTGCAGTGATACTGGATACTGTTGTGTTACCACCTGTACAAACAGATATAGTGCCTGCTCCAGTAGTAGAGAGAGGCATTCGAGCCATTGTTGAGGCAAGACAGTTGAGGGAGTTCAAGAGGCATAACCCGAAAGAGTTCTTTGGGGGTACAGATCTGGTGGCTGCAGAGATGTTCCTGAAGAGCCATGAGAAGATTCTCAACATCATTGCAAATGAAGAGCATATGAGAGCCTCAATTTCATCATCGATATTGCTTAGGGAGGCCAATGACTGGTGGACTATGATTTTGTCTACCAGAGGGGTTCTGACGGACTGGATAGAGTTTAAAACCCAGTTCAACTTGAAGTACTTTCCTCTTACAATTCTGAGAGCGAAGAGGAATGAGTTCTCCACAATTCAATAGCTCACAGATGAGTGTGTTATGGATTACATGGGACGATTTTTGCAGTTGCTACCCTATGCTGGGGTTCGTAGATAGCGAGACCGATTAAGTCTACTATTTCACTGAGGGATTATTGCCTGATATTAGAGGTGTCGTAGTCTCCACAAAGCTAGAGACACTACAACGAGCTTACGAGATGAGATTATTTAAGGAGGGGTATCTACGCACTCATCCGGAAGAGATTAGACCTGTTAGGCTGGAGGCATGTTCTGAGGGTCGACGGGATAGGAAAAAGAGGAAGAACAGGCAGGGTTTCAGGGGCAGCAGAGCTCAGAGTAGTGGTTCAATTGCTCTGCCACCACGACCTACATAGACTACAGTGATTGCATCAATATTTGCAAAGAGTTTCACTGGTCAACCACCACCGGTTACTAGACCTGTACAGCAGTAGCAAAGACAATATTCTGAGAGTAAGAATACTAGTAGAGGAGATGGACAAGCTTAGACATAGACACAGACACAAACACAAAGATCTGGACAAGCACAGACTCAGAGATCTTGTCAGACTTAGAGACCTCTACATGGACGTGGGAGGGTCAGACACAAGGGCAGATATCATCTGGATCACGAGAGACACAGACTTGTTACAAGTGCGGTCAAATCAGGCACCTACAATTTTAGTGTTCGTTGTTGACGAGCTCAACCACATAATCACCAGCAATAGTGGAAGAGAGTCCAGGTTGCTGTTGAGCCAGACTAGGGAGCGTCTCGTAATCTTGTTGAAGGTATGTCTTTGATTTGCAGTACATTAATGTATACCACGTTTGATTCAGGTTCTACAATTTCATTTATTTCTGGACGCATGGTAGATACATTAGGGTTAAGACCCATTAGGCTTAGTAGACCCTTGATCCTTAGCACAACGGCTAGGATAAGATATATCCGAACTTGTTATGTATTGATTGTTCGGTAGTTATAGAGGGTCACGAGTTTCTTGCTGATTTGAGAGTACTAGAGTTCTTAGAGTTTGATGCATTGTTAGGCATGAACTGGTTAGGAGCTTATCATGCTCATATTGATTGTTATGGGAAGATTATCACGATTCCATTAGTAGATGGTATAGAGGTTAGATTTCAGGGTACAACGATGTTATTACATATTACCAAGAGTAGAGACGCTACTGGTGGTGAGATAGAGACATTTGCGAGTGTTATGAGCACTGCTGAGAGATTAGAGGTCAGCATTGATGATGTACCGATAGTGTGTGAGTTTACCGATGTTTTCCCCGACGATCTACTAGGATTACCACCGCCGAAAAAGATAGATTTCATCATAGACTTAGTACTTGGGATTAGACCCACTTCTATACTGCCGTATAGGATGGCACCTCGAGAGTTGGAGGAGCTCAGGACTTAGTTGGATGAGTTGCTAGAGTTGGGATTCATTAATTTTAGCATGTCACCGTAGGGTGCACCGGTGTTGTATGTGAAGAAGAAAGATGGCAGCCTAAGGTTGTGCATTGACTATAGATAGCTGAACTAGGTGATGGTAAAGAATAAGTATCCGCTCCTCGTATAGATGATTTGTTTGATCAGTTGACGAGAGAGACGTGGTTTTCGAAGATAGATATGAGATCAGGTTATCACCAGCTCAGGATCAGGGCAGAAGACAAGGATAATGTGACGGCCCTAATTTCCTCGTGCAATTGGGTATGCCTGGGTTAGACCCGTGCAGGCCTCGAGTCATCACTCGGCAACCTGACGAGCCTAGTTAGCCTTCGATTAATCAATTTTAACAATTTATGAAAGAGTTATTGCAATAATAAACAACAGAAGACTAAACAAGTATAATATGGCAAATAACTTAATCAAAGGAAATATAGGAATTCTATAAGTGTGGAAAACCCCGGATATTCATGTAAAATTCGATAAGCATATATACATGATACTAGTCTCATAAAAAATGCCAAGTTTAATAATCCTAAAACATATGTATGAAACGATATGCAAGTAAGCAAAACATAAACACATACTATAAAGTCTCCCTGATCCTACTTCTAGTCCTCAAAGTAGGTCTCCTAGGCAGGGCCCCTTGCCCTTGCTACTCTCCACCCTATCTGCACCCACCGTCACAAACTAGACGATGAGCAACTGAAGAAATCAAAAGTAGTGCCAGAAGAATATAACAATAATTTATGATTTAACAAGTAAAGCAGTCTAGATATCATGCGAAAATGAAATAGCAGGAACGTAAGTAAATCAAATGCATGATAAACAGATTGATAGATAAACAATTGAAATTTGCATGTTCTAAGATTTAAAAGAGGCCCATGAGTGGTCTAATTTCACAGCAATACGACAAAGATCTCGCAAGATCTCCCCGAGCAATGTCGCAACATTAGCGCAGCTTGAAATCGAGAGGCATCGCAACACCTCGCGAATCCAGTACCCAGTACACACAACACTAAGGATGGTCAGTTACCCCTGCAGGAGGCACCCTCTTTGTCTCAGCTAGTGCGGGACCACATGATACCTTCGAGACACGCACTCATGCCAATAACATACAACAAACAATATAGAGGATGTATAAATCACATGTTATTTTCTTATTGGCCTACTAACATACATACATATAAGGCACGTGTGTACTTACCTGACAACTCAAATCGTGAATAACAATACTCCCACAAATCCTAACGCGTATCCCGAGTTTTCCACTACCTGACAAGGTTAGAAACTCTAATTAATGGGTCGGATCATTAACTAACCTAGTTTTAAACCCTAGTATTTTCCCAATGTTTTTAAATGACATCGGAAACATTTTAAGACTCGATCAACTCGATAAATGGATTGGAAAGCTAGACAAAAACACCACAACTCTTTTGGTTTTGTAAACCACACCATATGTAAGCCTATTCACGAATCATAAGCTCGGCTCAGTCGTATATGGGTCACGCCATAGCCTCGAGGACTGGCAGCGTGACCACGACGTCACAACCATTCATCGACATGAAACACACATTCATGACTTCAAATTGTACCCTAGCCATGCATTAACATCATACAAGAAAAACGAATCAACCACCAAACCAATAACCACACGTTCTTTATAAACTAATGTACACAAATCCCATACATTTAACGAAGCTTGTCTACTCACATTGAGTTCGGCCATGTCAAGAACATCACCATGATTGAACCCTAAATCAACCATAACCGAGCAACAGTTGAGACGATGACGACCGTTATAACAACTATGTTAGTGTTGTCCGACTTTGAAGAGGGGTTTCCTCGGCATGAAATGGCCGAAAAACACCTCGCCTAATTGGAACTCAAACGCACATACACCAACACGACAACACATAAAATAACCACAAAATAACTATATCAGTACTGGTTTGGACATGCCAAGGGTTACGAGAGACCATCGAGGACATTGGTGAGGTCCCCGACAATCCCCCACGAGTGGTGGTCCGGCCAGCAGTGTCGCCAGTCACGGCATTTTCCGGCGAGACTCTCAACAACAAACAATTTTGATAACACCAAGCACATGGATAACAACAACGCATACGCAGTGAACCAAGAGTGCTCCGAGGGCATGGGTACTCGGGTGGACCTCTACGGACCATCCCCGACCACCAAACCAACGGAGCAGCGGCCAGAAGCGACGGCAGTGGACATACTCAACGAAGGAGAAACCTATAAATACAATAGTCGACGTCATCACATAACTAGACTAATAAAGAATGTATGCAGCGAGGGGGGTGCTCCGAGACTCGTCCAGCCATTAGTGAACCACCAGTGTGGATCTCCGGCAAGCCCCAGTCCTGACGGACATCCTCTCAGCTGGCCAAACGTGGAACAGGGTGTATAAACGTGCTCCCACAGTGGAGCGACTCCATAGTCCGAATTCTCCATCTCCGCTGCGTAGGGGAGGTGCTCGGAGGTTGGTGAGTCTCTAGAGATACTGCAGGGTCATCTCTGGTCACGCTCCGAACGTGGCAGCCCTCCACAATGACGGTAATGGCGATGCACAGTGAGATCCGAGAAAGAGAGAGAGAGAGAGAGAGAGAGAGAGAGAGAGAGAGAGAGAGAGAGAGAGAGAGAGAGAGAGAGAGAGAGAGAGAGAGAAAGAGATCACGGACCTCCGACATGGTCAGTTCCGGTGAGGCCGAGTGGAGGGAGGAGGAGTGGCGGCAGTGGGTTAGAGCAAAGAAGAAAATGAATAGTGAAATAAGGGTTTAGTTGTTTATATATATGAATGAATGGGTAAAATGACCCATTTGCCCCTCATCTTCCTTCTCATACACTTCAAAGCAGCTGCCCTTATGGGTCTTTTACCCCTTTATCACATCTCAACATATATACAAATCTCGATGAAAATCTCGTGACTCTCCTCATCCAGTTATGTTATTTTAATAGCTTCCATCCCATAGTCCGTATATTGCGAAGCTATCCAACTCCCACATAAATCTTGCGCTCCTCGATCTGTATTTCTCCGTCACGTGCGTAGTTTTGCCTTGTCTCATAAATAATGACTTAAATTATACAAAATTTCATTTATTTGTATTTTAACAGTGTTTTAAATCCCCCGTGTACCAGTAACCCAATTTTCCTACTCATTTACCGACTTAATTGTCCGGTCACTCAAATATGAGTATAAATATGTAATACACATCATCATTCACAAATAGCCAAATTTTTTGGGTCGTTATAGTCTCCCCAACTAACAAGAATTTCGTCCTCGAAATTAGCTCTAACTCGAGTGAATAAGGGGACCCAACACCCATTCTCACCTCGTTCAAACTGCGGGCTTACAGCCGCTTCAGACAACTTGGATCCTTCGTATCGAACTGCGAACTCTTCCAGAGTTTCTTCTGACAACTCTCTCTTTACCGTTGAACTGCGAACTGATGCAAAGTCACTTAAGACAGCTCAATAAACCATGACTAACTGTGGACTCGCGCGAGAGTCACTTCCAACAGCTCGACATCAGGTATTGAACTGTGGACTTGTACAAAGTCTCTTCAAACAGCACAACATCTTAGATTCACTCCTTTTCTCCACATCTATCAAACTGTGGGCCTCTGCCACTTCGAACAGCTTGATTTCATCTCAATCTTCAGATAGTAAGTCTCAACCACTTCTAATAGCCTGATTCAACTACCGTCTCTTTAGACCACTCCCTTTTCCCCAAAATGGTAGGAATGCCAACGACCTCGTCGCAGACACCATCCACTACCACAATACAAGTCAAGTAATTACAAAGTAAGAAGCTACGATCATGACTCGCACGTCAAACCCGTAATGACCTCGTAACCTACTCGTGTTTCAACGCAAGTTTCATTCATACCAGGCAGTAAATATGTTCGACAAAGTTGTAACTGTAGCCACCATGTACACTACGTGTCCATGCATCGTAAGATGAATCACAACCAGTCTGGTCCTGCCTCTTTTTAGGTGTACTAGTAGCTAGTTTTGGTAACTCATTGTGCCCAAACTTACCATCTCTTTCTGACTCTAATCTAAGTTAGGCCTGTCTCATCCAAGACAACTTTGCTAAGCTTGAAGGGTACCATTCTAGCCAGTATCGACCCTAATTCTATCACATGACGTTCGATATCCCATTTAAATGCCTAAAGCTTCAATTAATCGGTTCCATGCATGATGTATGATAATCAGGAAAATTCTTTACCTCTGGTATGATTACGAACCACCGTCAGCTGCGGCTTGGTCGCAATGTGCACGTCCTCAATGGCCTGAAGCTGGTCATCATCTTGCTAGTCCTCGTACAAATCAGGACATCAGTTCTGAAAATGTCCAGGCTATCCGCACTGGTAACACACCTTTCGCTTTCGAGAACCACTATCATCGTTTAGATTCCTCATTCGTTTCCTGTAATGTCCTTCTGATCGGTGCTCTAACTGCAACTCGGGTCGATCAAACTTAATCTCTTCATGGTGAGTACTCAAGTAACTTTCCCTAGCCAAGCTCTGCTCATAAGTTCTCTGTAACGTCCCTGGCTCGGTCTGTGACGGCCCCAAATTCCCAATGCATTTGGGTACGCCCGGCCTAGACCCGTGCAAGCCCCGAGTCAGTTCTCAACGACCCTGACGAGCCTAGTCAGCCTCAAAACATCAAAATTTCACATTTTATGAAAGAGTTATTGCAATTATAACACAGCGGAAGCAAATTACCTACTACTCAAGAATTGGGAAATAACTCAATCAAAGGAAATTAGGAATCTATATAAATGTGGAAAAACCCAATATGTTCAATTCTAAGTCAACAAAATGGATTGATGGAATCCACTTCAAAACATATTCCCCAGTTCCAAAACAATCATATATATATAAACGTCATACAAAAAGAAATAAACATGAGCCTACATCTCGGTACCTCAAGTCCATTTGCTCACAAAAAATCTCCTAGGCAAGGTCCCTTGCCCCTATCGCTTCTCCGTCCTATCTGCACCCACCGTCACAAACTAGACGGTGAGCAAGCTGGAGAAAAATGAATGTAATGCCAATGAGAAAACAACAAGATAATTCATGATAATACAAGTAAAGCGATCTAAATATCATGCGGAAATAAAAGACAGAAATTAAATAGACAAGATGCATGATAAACGAGACTAATAGATATCAATCGAAAGTTAAGTGTGTTCCAAGGAATCAAAAGAGGCCCATAAGTGGTCTAAATCATAGCATAACGGCGAAGACCTCGCGAGATCTTCCCGGCATCGACACAAGCGAAGGCACGGCTATGACGGAAAGGACTCAAACCCATCCACCCGGTACTCGGTGTCACACGGTCACTAAGGGTGGTCACACACTCGTGCGCACGAGTGCCGCGTTTATCCCTCTAGTGCGGGTCCTAGTACTTTCGAGACGAAACACTTACGTGGGAAACACACAACAAGAAATGGAATGGAATACCAATAATAGAGCATAACAAGACTGAATAAATGATAATGAATCACATGGCATTTTCTTACTGGCTTACAAACGTACAAATGCTTTTTAAGGCAAATGTATTTACCTGAACTATCGCGACCCGCGAAATAAACTCTCGTTTCTAATGCGTATTCCCAAGTTTTCCGCTACCTGACAAGGTTGGAAACTCTAATTAATGGGTCGAGGCATTAATTAATCCTAGGTCGATACCCTTCACATTTTCCCATCCTTTTAAATGACTCGAAAACCTCGACAATTCAATCGGTAAATCAAACCCAAATTGACAAAACTTTGACTGAAAACTCAACACCGACGTCATCAACAAAGAATGATCAAAACACGAAACCACGCAACATTATTAAGAAACTACAACGAGTCCAATTGTTTAATAAAAATCATAACAAGTAATTCGTCAAAATAACAATATTAATAGTATTTTAGATGAACCAAAACCGCGAGAGACCATCGAGGACATGAGCAAGATCCGTGATAACCCCCACACCAGTGATGGTTCAACCAGCAAATCCTTTCAAACATGCGATTTTACGGCAAAAGAAAGAATAAAAATAAGATAAAATACAACACAAAAACAATCACATGAAATAATAAAACTGTTTTAAAACGCAACTGGATTTCAGACACACCGGAGGGTTGTAGGACATTAGTATGGGCGAGATCTAGTCCCCGACAACCTCCCTAGTGCGGCGGTCCGGCCAGTAGCGCCGCCAAGCTTGGCGTTTTCCGGCGAAACCAAAACAACAATAAATTAAAAAAGACAGTGAAAAACGTAAGAAAGAGTGGGAGAGAGAGAGAGAAAGCGGACCTTCGGTGAAGGTTACGGTGAGGGAGGCAGAGTGGGAGACCAACGAGAGAGATGAAGGGAGGAAGAAGATAAGTGGCGGCGGTGGGTGTTTGGAGAAGGAGGTGAATAGTGTAGGGTTTTCTTTTTTTATATATATATATAAGGCCAAATGACATTTTTACCCCCAACTTAATTCCTACACACTTTTAAAACACTACCTTATGGGTCTTTTTACTTTTCTATTTATTTCTCTTTATTGCACATTAAAGTGTGTAACCATTCTATTTATTTCTCTTTATTACACTTTAAAGTGTGTAACCATTCTATTTATTTCTCTTTATTACACATTAAAGTGTGTGTGTGTTGTCACTTGCATAACTCTCCACCTCAACACACCCACATCTCGAGGTCAATCTCATGGTTCCTCACCATTGAACTATGTCAATTTAACAAATCCAATTACATAGACCATATGTTGCGTAATTAACTAACTCCCGCGTTCAAACGACATTCCTCGGTCCATTTTTCCTTGTTCCGACTCTCGTAATTCGCGTAGTCTCGCCTTGTCTCACCAACTAATTAATTAAATAAATTAAAAATTCATTTATTTGTATGTTTTACTTGTTTTTCTCCCCCGTTTAACTAGTCGAAACCTCACTCAATTAAATACCTCCCGAACGGCTCGAAACCCGTAAAATACTACAATACTAATACACACAATCAAAGAATCATAAAATCACTTCGGTGTCGACTCCCGAAGTTCGAAATACTGTCCAGTATTCACGTAGCTGGGTCACAATTCTGACAAGTGCAACACAAGTCAGTTAAAAATTTGGGGTTGTTACAGTCTCCCCCACTTATTAGAATTTCGTCCCCGAAATTAATCTAATAAGTAAACTAGATTAGCAACTCTTCGCAACTCCTAACGAGTCCGATAAAAATTCAAAGTGAGTCATTTCTTGACTCCGAACCGTTCGTGACCCTTCAGTGGAGAGACCTTCAGATATTTATAGTTTCCTCGAATCATACTGAAGCTCATTGTGATACTCGACAAGTATTTCTTCGCGCACTACCGGGCACTCTTAAGTCTCAAACAAAACTATCCACAATTACCCAGATGCTATCGTAACCACGAGGAGATCAGGGCAACCACTAACGAAATCCATATCCAAATATACCCAATTCCATTAAGAAATGGGTGAGGCTGTAATAGTCCTCCAGGTCGTCGATGCCCAGCCTCTACGCGCTGGAATATCACACGTTCGAACAACTCCAACACCTTGGAAATCATCCACAGGCCACCAAAAGAATGTCGCATATCGGCGCACATCTTAGGTCGACCGGATACACAACAAAACCAAAATGATGAATCTCCCGAAGTAACTCTTCACACACATCGACCACCAATGGAAACCCCATCGCTTTGTGATACCTCTAGCATGAGTCGTCGTCGACCGACTCGTGCTGGGCAATCTAAACTATTCGCCATCTCACCGCCGTGGCCGGGACGCATCGCCTTCTTGTCACTCACGCAAAATGCCAAATGAGACGGTCGCAACATCGTTTGACCACGTATCTAGGTTACGGTAGTCATCGGCACGTCCACCGAACTCATCAACTTGATCGCCTCACGTAAACCATGCTCGTAGGTTCTTTAACACACGACTACTTCCGCATCCAATCCTTTGCGGTGCAACGCATCAAGCAACAACGTTGGTCTTCCTCGGATGCTACGTAAAACGAAAAGTTGTAATCCTTCACGAACTTAGGCCAAGGCTTTTGTGTCGATTCAGGCTCCTCTCGAATGAATAGGTGCTTCAAGCTCTCGGGATCATTACGTAACTCGAACGAGCATCGTACCGTGACGTTCTCATATCCTTAGCGCGAACACGATCGCAGCTCACTCCAGTCATGGGTTGGTCGGTTCTTCTCGCAAACTTTCAGATATTCGAATACATAAGCGATCTCACAACTTAAATCTTCTCGAAATCAATTGCATCACCGTTTGCTCTAAACACGCGTCCTAAAATCTAACCTTGGGTAACAAATACTCGTACGCGATTCAATATCTTAGCAGCGTCGACATCCTGTTTCGTTCTACCACCTATGTTACCCACAAAGGTCTCAATTTCGTCTTCTCGTATTATAACCCGAACATGAAATGCACTAAATCAGTTCGTACTAAAGGAAACATTGAACCCTAAACTCCATCACGGACTCGCCTGCGCTCTGCCTCAACGCAATGAACTCGTTCCTTTTCGCTCGAAGAACAGTCGTCGGAAAGTACTTCTAACTAAACTGGGTCTTGAAGTCAACCCAATCGCTCGAGATGCCTCGGTAGCAACGATTATCGTTCGCCAATCGTCCGTCTCCCTTTGCAACATTGATGAAGAGATACTCGCCTTCATGTGTTCCTCAGTAGCAATGATGGTGTGAACCTTCTCGTGATTCTTCAAGAATAACACTGCTGCTCTAACATTGGTACCACCATAGAACTTCAACGGGTCGTGCCTCTTGAACTTTCTCCACTACCTAGCCTTGGTAGTGGCTTTCGCACTCTTTGCTGGAGTAGTAACTGAAGTAGCCTCAGCCGTGGCCGCCGGTGTAGTTAATGTAGTAGGTAACTCCTTTACTTGTGCTATCGGCGGTGTTTCATCCTCGGTTGCGCAATCGACGTAACAACAGCTCCTCAAGTATCGCATCGCTAACGAAATCGGATTCGCGAACGTTGCGGTAATCAAAATCTCGACTCCTCGAGTAGTATTCGTAGGAAGTAACATAGTCGGGGTAGATCGCGTCGTAGTAGCTGTGCGGGTGTCCTCGGTAACCTCACTAACTCACCAAATCTCGGTCTGCGTCGCGGCTCTGCGAGACAATGTACGTATCTTCTCGAGGCATCGTGACAAAATCATGCCAATATCGTCGCTCGGACTGGTGATCCGCCATCGTCGTTTGAACAAGAAAACGACTTTCTCGGATCAATGGATAGCTATCGATACGATATAATACACACAACAATCATAATATGTACAAAGTTAAATCCGACTTATCCCAAACTCCCCATCTAAGTTTTTAAAAGGATTATAGGGTTTCCACTCTAAGTTCAACCATTCCTAACTTCCATTTGTCTTAATGGTTTGTGTTTTAACTTGAAAGTCAGTCGTTATAACCTTAAGCTCTGATACCAACTGTGATGTTGGTATCACAATATTAATACAACTCTAAACTCTGTCCATAAGGTTATAAAGCCTATGCTCTGATACCAACTGTGACGTTGGTATCACAATTTTTAGATAGCTATATAGCATGTCCCTAAGATCCTAAAGCCTAGGCTCGATACCAACTGTGACGGCCCCAAATTCCCAATGCATTTGGGTACGCCCGGCCTAGACCCGTGCAAGCCCCGAGTCAGTTCTCAACGACCCGACGAGCCTAGTCGACCTCAAAACATCAAAATTTCACATTTTATGAAAGAGTTATTGCAATTATAACACGAAATGCGGAAGCAAATTACCTACTACTCAAGAATTGGGAAATAACTCAATCAAAGGAAATTAGGAATCTATATAAATGTGGAAAAACCCAATATGTTCAATTCTAAGTCAACAAAATGGATTGATGGAATCCACTTCAAAACATATTCCCCGGTTCCAAAACAATCATATATATATAAACGTCATACAAAAAGAAATAAACATGAGCCTACATCTCGGTACCTCAAGTCCAAATTTGCTCACAAAAAATCTCCTAGGCAAGGTCCCTTGCCCCTACGCTCTCCGTCCTATCTGCACCCACCGTCACAAACTAGACGGTGAGCAAGCTGGAGAAAAATGAATGTAATGCCAAGAGAAAACAACGATAATTCATGATAATACAAGTAAAGCGATCTAAATATCATGCGGAAATAAAAGACAGAAATTAAATAGACAAGATGCATGATAAACGAGACTAATAGATATCAATCGAAAGTTAAGTGTGTTCCAAGGAATCAAAAGAGGCCCATAAGTGGTCTAAATCATAGCATAACGGCGAAGACCTCGCGAGATCTTCCCGGCATCGACACAAGCGAAGGCACGGCTATGATTTGGAAAGGACTCAAACCCATCCACCCGGTACTCGGTGTCACACGGTCACTAAGGGTGGTCACACACTCGTGCGCACGAGTGCCGCGTTTTATCCCTCTAGTGCGGGTCCTAGTACTTTCGAGACGAAACACTTACGCCGGAAACACACAACAAGAAATGGAATGGAATACCAATAATAGAGCATAACAAGAATGAATAAATGATAATGAATCACATGGCATTTTCTTGCGGCTTACAAACGTACAAATGCTTTTTAAGGCAAATGTATTTACTCGAACTATCGCGACCACGAAATAAACTCTCGTTTCTAATGCGTATTCCCAAGTTTTCCGCTACCTGACAAGGTTGGAAACTCTAATTAATGGGTCGAGGCATTAATTAATCCTAGGTCGATACCCTTCACATTTTCCCATCCTTTTAAATGACTCGAAAACCTCGACAATTCAATCGGTAAATCAAACCCAAATTGACAAAACTTTGACTGAAAACTCAACACCGACGTCATCAACAAAGAATGATCAAAACACGAAACCACGCAACATTATTAAGAAACTACAACGAGTCCAATTGTTTAATAAAAATCATAACAAGTAATTCGTCAAAATAACAATATTAATAGTATTTTAGATGAACCAAAACCGCGAGAGACCATCGAGGACATGAGCAAGATCCGTGATAACCCCCACACCAGGTGATGGTTCAACCAGCAAATCCTTTCAAACATGCGATTTTACGGCAAAAGAAAGAATAAAAATAAGATAAAATACAACACAAAAACAATCACATGAAATAATAAAAGCTGTTTTAAAACGCAACCGGATTTCGGACACACGAGGGTTGTAGGACATTAGTATGGGCGAGATCTAGTCCCAGACAACCTCCCCGGTGCGGCGGTCCGGCCGATAGCGCCGCCAAGCTTGGCGTTTTCCGCGAAACCAAAACAACAATAAATTAAAAAAGACAAGTGAAAAACGTAAGAAAGAGTGGGAGAGAGAGAGAAAGCGACCTTCGGTGAAGGTTACGGTGAGGAGACCGAGTGGGAGACCAACGAGAGAGATGAAGGGAGGAAGAAGATAAGTGGCGGCGGTGGGTGTTTGGAGAAGGAGGTGAATAGTGTAGGGTTTTCTTTTTTTATATATATATATAAGGCCAAATGACATTTTTACCCCCAACTTAATTCCTACACACTTTTAAAACACTACCTTATGGGTCTTTTTACTTTTCTATTTATTTCTCTTTATTGCACATTAAAGTGTGTAACCATTCTATTTATTTCTCTTTATTACACTTTAAAGTGTGTAACCATTCTATTTATTTCTCTTTATTACACATTAAAGTGTGTGTGTGTTGTCACTTGCATAACTCTCCACCTCAACACACCCACATCTCGAGGTCAATCTCATGGTTCCTCACCATTGAACTATGTCAATTTAACAAATCCAATTACATAGACCATATGTTGCGTAATTAACTAACTCCCGCGTTCAAACGACATTCCTCGGTCCATTTTTCCTTGTTCCGACTCTCGTAATTCGCGTAGTCTCGCCTTGTCTCACCAACTAATTAATTAAATAAATTAAAAATTCATTTATTTGTATGTTTTACTTGTTTTTCTCCCCCGTTTAACTAGTCGAAACCTCACTCAATTAAATACCTCCCGAACGGCTCGAAACCCGTAAAATACTACAATACTAATACACACAATCAAAGAATCATAAAATCACTTCGGTGTCGACTCCCGAAGTTCGAAATACTGTCCAGTATTCACGTAGCCGGGTCACAATTCTGACAAGTGCAACACAAGTCAGTTAAAAATTTGGGGTTGTTACACGGTCGTAACGATCGCACCTCCGATTTTAGGTAGTAGACCCTCAACAAAGTAATACACCTGATCTGCCTCCATGCTAGCTGATCCTCCAGCATATGGTATGGTAATAACTGTAGAAATCGTCCCATGTACTCCATGACAGACTCATCCGCTAACTGTCTCAAGGAAGTGAACTCATTTCTTTTGGCTCTTATCACGGTAGGAGGAAAATACTTCATTTTGAACTGTATCTTGAACTCTATCCAGTCCCTCGGCACACCTTTGGTACTCACAATCGTAGTCCACTAGTCGTCATGTGCTCCTCAGTAGCTATGACGTGGTGTATCTTCTCGTGACTCTTAAAGAACAATTCTGTCGCGATCACGTCAGTGCTTTCATAGAAAACAACAGGGTCGTGCCTTTTGAACTCTTGCCACTGTTTGGCCTCAGTAGTCATCGTAGTGTCGTATACTGTCGGTGTTGCTAGTGCAATATCTGTCGGTGCATGAGGTACAACCGCCATCACTGGTCTCGTTGCAGTGGTGGTAGGAAGGATAGTCATACTCGTAACCCCCGGTGTGTTCTCCTCCTGAGTAATGGTTACTCTAGCCGTAGATGGTATCGATGCAACAACAACTGACACCCTTAATATCACCAGAATCTCCTCCAACTGTCGTTCCTAAGCTGCGACTCCTTGCGTCAAGGTCTGAAACTCCTCGATACTAACAGCTCGAGAACTCGACGTCCCACCGTCATCACTAGGACCCCGCTGATCCGCCATTGCTATCTGGTAATGAAAGCGCATTTTCGAATCAGTGGATAGCTACCGATACCATATAATACAAACATAAAACATACTTATATCAATAAGTTTTCAGTTTCCATTTCCCGACTCATCCTCACTCCCCAACTAGGATTATAAGTTAGGATAATAGGGTTTTCACTCTAAGTTCAACCATTCCTAACTTTCGCTATCTTAATGGTTTGTGTTTTAAATCAAGAGTCAGGTTGTTATAACCTTAGGCTCTGATACTAACTGTGACGACCCCAATTTCCCTGTGCAATTAGGTACACCTGGCCTAGACCCGTACAGGCTCCGAGTCATCACTCGGCAACCTAACGAGCCTAGTCAGCCTTCGATTTATCAATTTTAACAATTTATGAAAGAGTTGTTGCAATAATACACAACGGAAGACTAAACAAGTATAATATGGGAAATAACTCAATCAAGGGAAATATAAGAACTCTATAAGTGTGGAAAACCCTGGGTATTCATGTACAATTCGATAAGCATATATACATGATCACAGTCTCATAAAAAATGCCAAGTTCAATAATCCTAAAACATATGTATGAAATGATATACAAGTAAGCAAAATATAAACACATACTATAAAGTCTCCCTGATCCCGCTGCAGTCCTCAAAGTAGGTCTCCTAGGTAGGGCCCCTTGCCCTAGCTGCTCTCACCCTATCTGCACCACCGTCACAAACTAGACAGTGAGCAACTGAAGAAATCGAAAGTAGTGCCAGAAAAATATAACAGTAATTTATGATTTAACAAGTAAAGCAGTCTAGATGTCATGTGGAAATGAAATAGCAGGAAAGTAAGAAAATCAAGTGCATGATAAACGGACTGATAGATAAACAATCAAAATTTGCATGTTCTAAGGTTCAAAAGAGGCCCATGAGTGGTCTAATTTCACAGCAATACGACAAAGATCTAACAAGATCTCCCCGGGAAATGTCGCAACATTAGCACAGCTTGAAATCGAAAGGCATCGCAATACCTCTCGAATCCAGTACCCAGTATACACAACACTAGGGATGGTCAATTACCCCTGTAGGAGGCGCCCTCGTTGTCCCAACTAGTATGGGACCACATGATACATTCGAGACACACACTCATGCCAAAAACATACAACAAACAATATGGACTGGAATATCAAACAAGGGATCAATTCAACAATTATCAATGAATAGAGGATGTATAAATCACATGTTATTTTCTCACTGGCCTACTAACATACACACATATAGGCACGTGTGTACTTACCTGACAACGCAAACTGTAAATAACAACACTCTCGTGAATCCTAACGCGTATCCACGAGTTTGCCGCTACCTGATAAGGTTGGAAACTCTAATTAATGGGTCGGGTCATTAATTAACCTAGTTTTAAACCCTAGTATTTTCCCAACGTTTTAAATGACATCGAAAACATTTTAAGACTCGATCAACTCGGTAAATCGATCGGAAAGCTAGACAAAAACACCACAAATCTTTTGGTTTTTTAAACCACACCATACGTAACCCTATTCACGAATCATAATCTCGGCTCAGTCGTATATGGGTCATGCCATAGCCTCGAGGAGGGGCAGCATGACCATGACGTTACAACCATTCATGACTTCACGTTGTACCCTAGCCATGCATTAACATTATACAAGAAAAAACGACTCAACCACTAAACCAATAACCGCACGTTCTTTATAAATCGATGTACACAAATCCCATACATTTAACGAAGCTTGTCTACTCACAATGAGTTCGGCCATGTCAAGAACATCACCATGATCGAACCCTAAATCAACCATAATCGAGCAACAGTTGAGACGACGACGACCGTTATAACAACTATGTTGGTGTTGTCCGACTTTGAAGAGGGGTTTCCTCGGCATGAAATGGTCGAAAAACACCTCGCCTAATAGGAACTCAAACGCACACATACCAACACGACAATACATAAAATAACCACAAAATAATTATATTAGTACTGGTTCGGACACGCCAAGGGTTGCGAGAGACCGTCGAGGACATTGGTGAGGTCCCCGACAATCCCCCACTAGTGGTGGTCCGGCCAGCAGCGCCGCCAGTCACGACATTTTCCAGCGAGACTCTCAACAACAAATAATGTTGATAACACCAAGCACACAGACAACAACAACGCATAAGCAGTGAACCAAGAGTGCTCCGAGGGCATGGGTACTCAAGTGGACCTCTAGGGACCATCCCAAACCACCGAACCCACGAGAGCAGCGGCCAGAAGGGGCGGCAGTGGACAAACTCAACGAAGGAGAAACCTATAAATACAACAGTCGACATCATCGCATAAATTGACTAATAAACAATGTGTGCAGCGAGGGGGGGTGCTCGAGACTCGTCCAGCCATTAGTGAACCACCAGTGTAGATCTCTAGCCAGCCCCAGTCCTGACGGACATCCTCTCAGCCGGCCAAACATGGAACAGGGTGTATAAATGTGCTCCCACAGTGGAGCGACTCTACAATATGAAATCTCCATCTCTGCTGCGTGGGGGAGGTGCTCGGAGGTTGGCGAGTCTCTGGAGATACTTTAGGGTCATCTTCGGTCACGCTCCGAATGTGGCAGCCCTCCACTATGATGGTAATGGCGATGCACAATGAGATCCGAGAGAGAGAGAGAGAGAGAGAGAGAGAGAGAGAGAGAGAGAGAGAGAGAGAGAGAGAGAGAGAGAGAGAGAGAGAGAGAGAGAGAGAGAGAGAGATCACGGACCTCCGACGTGGTCGGTTCCGGTGAGGCCGAGTGGAGGGAGGAGGAGCGGCGATAGCGGGTTAGAGCAAAGAAGTAGATGAATAGTGAAATAAGGGTTTAGTTGTTTATATATATGAATGAATGGGTAAAATGCCCTTTTGCCCCTCATCCTCCTTCTCATACACTTTAAAGCAGCTGCTCTTATGGGTTTTTTACCCCTTTATCACATCTCAACATACATACAAATCTCGATGAAAATCTCATGACTCTCCTAATCAAGTTGTGTTATTTTAATAGCTTCTATCCCATAGTCCGTATGTCGCGAAGCTATCCAACTCCCGCATAAATCTTGCGCTCCTCGGTCTGCATTTCTCCGTCACGCGTGTAGTTTCGCCTTGTCTCATAAATAATGAATTAAATTATAAAAATTTCTTTTATTTGTATTTTAACAGTGTTTTAAATCCCCCGTGTACCGTAACTCAATTTTCTTACTCGTTCACCGACTTAATTATCTGGTCACTCAAATATGAGTATAAATATGTAATACATATCATCATTCACAAATAGCCAAATTTTCTGGGTCGTTACAGATAAGACTACATTCAGTACGAGATACGACCATTATCAATTCACAGTCATGCCATTTGGTTTGACTAACGCGCCAGCCATGTTTATGGATCTCATGCACAGAGTACTGAGAAATTATCTAGATAAATTTGTCTCTAAGATTCGTGAAGAGCATGAGGGACATCTTTGGATAGTTCTACAGACTTTAAGGGACCACCGGTTGTATGTCAAGTTCAATAAGTGTGAGTTTTGGCTACCAGAGGTCAGATTTTTAGGTCTTGTTGTTGGAGCTAGCAGTGTTTCCATGGGTTTTGCGAAGATTAGAGCTATTGTTGAGTGGCCTACTCCGACTACAGTGACAGAGATCCGTAGTTTTCTAGGTTTAGCTGGGTATTATCGTCATTTTGTGTAGGATTTTTCTAGGATTGCTACACCAATGACTAGATTGACTCAAAAGAATGTGAAGTTTGATTGAGATGATAGCTGTGAGACAACATTCTCTACTCTGAAAGAAAAGTTGATGACTACAATAGTTCTTGCATTGCCTGAGACAAGGAATGACTTGGTGGTTTATACTGATGCGTCGAAGATTTGGCTTGGTTGTGTTTTGATGCCAGAGGGCAAGTTGATTACATATGCATCTTGACAGCTCAAGATTCATGAGAAGAATTATCCGACGCATTATTTGGAGTTAGCTGCTGTGGTATTTGCACTAAAGATTTAGAGACATTACCTGTATAGGGTGAGGTTTAATCTTTTCACTGATCACAAGAGCTTGAAGTACTTATTTTCTCAGAATTAGCTGAATCTGAGATAGAGACGTTGGTTAAAATTCCTGAAGGATTATGATTTTTCATTTGAGTATCATCTTGGGAAGACCAACGTAGTTGCAGATGCTTTGAGCAGGAGAGGATCTGATGGTGAGGTAGTTGTATGCCACATGACACACGAGTATGCGTTACTCGAGTCAACTGATATGATGAGTTCAGTTGATGTGCCAGCTATTACCAGGACACAAATTTGTGGTCAGTTGAGGATGCAGACTGTTTCACTTCATGTAGTTTATGAGGGACAGTAGACTGATGAGTTGTGACAGAGATTCAGCGAGATGGTTGATAGTTCAGATTATCCAGACTGGAGTCGGTCGATAGACGCGTGTCTGAGGTATCAAGCGCAACTGTAGATTCCATTAGTGGATGATTTGTACACTAAGATACTTCAAGAGGCTCGTTGTTCACTTTTTTTTATACATCCGGGTAGGACCAAGATATATGCTAATATGCAACATCTTTTCTGGTGGCCGGGGATGAAAGTCAATTTTTTGAAGTTTATACGAGCGTGTGAGATATGCTAGCGTGTGAAGGCCGAGTATAGGTGACCTAGAAAATTGCTGCAGCCTCTTCCCTTTCCACAGTGGAAGTGGGAGCACATAGCTATGGATTTTGTCAGTGGTTTGCCTCGATCATCTCGCGACATGACAATATCTGGGTAGTTGTGGACAGACTGACGAAATCTCCACATTTCATTCCAATATCCACTACACACAGGTTTGATAGATTGAGTATTCTCTACGAGCATGAGATAGTCAGACTGCATGGAGTTCCGTTGTCTATTGTGTTAGATAGAGGACTACAGTTTACGTCATTGCTATGGCAGAGTATGCAAGCTTAGTTTGGCATGAGGATTAATTTGAGTACAGCGTACCATCCATAGACAGAGGGACAGTCCGAGAGATTGATTCAGGTGTTAGAGGATATGCTCAGGATGTGTGTACTGAAGTACGAAGGATCTTAGGCAGAATACCTTCATTTGTGCGAGTTTGTGCACAACAACAGTTTTTCAGGCTAGTATTGGCATGGCACCGTTTGAGGCACTGTATGGCAGACCTTGTAGATCACCATCTTGTTAGGTGGAGCCTGAGGATGCAGTGATAGTTGGGCCTGAGATTGTTGTTGATCATACTGAGAAGGTAAACAGATTCGTCAGAAACTAAAGGATGCTTAGGAGAGACAGAAAAAGTACTATGACAAGTATCATGATGAGTTGCAGTACGATGAGGGAGCCTATGTGTATTTGAAGGTTTTGTGACGGCCCCAATTTCCCCATGCAATTGGGTACGCCCGGCCTAGACCCGTTCAAGCCCCGAGTTATCACTCGGCAACCTAGCGAGCCTAGTCAGCCTCATATTTACTCAATTTAGTAGTTTATGAAAGAGTTATTGCAATAATACACAGCGGAAGACTAAACAGTAAGTAACAAGGGGAAATAACTCAATCAAAGGGAAATTAGGAATTCTATAATTGTGGAAAACCCCGGTATTCATGTACAATTCGATAACTCAAAGATACATGATATTAGTCTCAATAATAATACCAAGTTCTATAAACCAAAAGCATACATATATAAAACGATATACAAATGAGCAAAAACATATAACCTACTCTAGGGTTCCTCAAGTCCAGTAGCTAATCCTCACAAAAAGTCGCCTAAGCAAGGCTCTTTGCCTCTACCGCACTCATATATCTCGCACCCACCGTCACAAACTAGACGGTGAGCAACCGAGAGAAATCGAAGGTAATGCCGAAGAATATAACAATAATTCATGAATTATCAATCAAGGCGATCTAAATATCATGCAGAATTGAAAGACAGAAGTTAAATAAACAAGGTGCATGATAGGTAGACTGGAAACAATAACAATCGAAACATGCGTGTTCTACGAGTCAAGAGAGGCCATAAGTGGTCTAAAATCCACAACAATACCACAACAATATCCACAACAATCCAGTACATGGTATCACACAATCACTAGGGGTGGTCAAACACTCGTGGCCACGAGTGCCCGCTTTTTATCCCTTCTAGTGCAGGCCGCATGTACCTTCGAGACACACACTTATGCCAAGAACACACATACAAGGAATATGGAATGGAATGCCAACAAATAGATAATAGCAAACACAATGGAATGAAGATGAATCACATGATATTTTCTTAACTGGCTTACTAACGTACACAAGTTTTTGAGACAAGTGTACTTACCTGAACTAATCGCAACCCGTGTAACAACACTCCCGCGTTCCTAGTAAGTATCCCCGAGTTTCTCGCTACCTGACAAGGTTGGAAACTCTAATTAACGGGTTGAGTCATTAACCAACCCTAAGTTAACTTCTTAGTACTTCCCGTGTTTTGTAATGACTTGACAACTTAATAACCAATCGATACAACGACCATAAACCCATTGAAACACAACTCGTTTGGATTTTGAATTCACAACACATATATAAGCCTAATCACACATCTTAGGCTCGGCTCGATCGTAAATAGGTCACGCTATAGTTTCGAGGACCTATAGCGGCGTGACCACGACGTCATAACCATTCATCGACACGAAAACACAACTTCGATGTCGCCCGACAATTACGATTCAATACGAAACTTAACATGACCATACACCGGCGAGTAGGGAACTCAGGGTGTGGTCCAACATTCGTAGAGTGTCAACACAAAGATGGAAAGGCCATGTGCACGCCTCTACGTCACGTTGACAACTACTCAACGCAATATAAACAACTCCTGCGTATCTCGCCATTACGACTCATCATCATTGATATGGACGCTCCGGGGTTATGAGACTCCATGGCGGGCATGGTAAGGTCTCCGGCAGTTCCCCATGTCATCGCGTCGATGATAGTACCGCCACAACGAGTGGTTTCAGGCGAGAATGTTACAATGCGCATAACATTACATAAATGGCATAATACATTAATAATGCCGCTGTTTTAGGCCACTCCGAGAGTTGTGAGACACAAGCATAGACTTAGCTTGGTACTCGACATCTCCGATCATGGTGGCATAGCGGTGGCGTCGCCCACGGCAATGGATTTCGGCGATGACTCAAAACAGTCCACACAACATGACAACAACATCACCTAGGTTCAAGACACTAAAACAGTTCCAACATGACCAAATCGATCACAACAAGAACAGCGAGGCATCATCGAGGTCATGGAGAGGTCCCCGACAATCCCCCACGAGCGGTGGTCCGGCCAATAGTGCTGCTATATGCGGCTATTTCCGGCGAGAAGTACAAAACAGTGAGCATTTGAAAATTTGATAAAACAGTAAACATACACCCTATGTGACGCAAACGTGGGTGCTCCGGGGATGTGGGGATCTTGGGGCACCACTAGGGACCATCCCCGACCACCCCTGACCAGCGCCACCGCCTCCGGCAGCGGCAAAACGTGACAGCAGTTAAAACAGTCACGAAAACAGTTTTATAACAATAAGGAAAAACAAACCGTGAGAAAAGAGAGAAAGAGTGAAAGAGAGGGAGAGAGGAAGATCTCCGGCGAGAGAGGTGGATCTCAGCCACCTCTGGACCTCCGACAACCGGTGGTGGGCTCGGCCAAGGCAGGGAAGGATGGACCGAGAGTGGGAGAGAGTGAGACCGTGAGTGACAAAGAAAATGAGAGAGGGAACAAAACCGAGAGAGAGTACAAAACGAGAGAGAATGACGGATCTCCGGTGGGCTCGTCCACTGCTGGGGTCCCGGGGACCGATCGGTTCGTCGACGTCGAGAAGAGGTGGAGGGTGGCGGTGAGATGAGGAAGATGAAGTGAGGCCGTGAGTGAGAAAGGGAGAGAGAGAGAGAGAAATGTGTGAGCAGAGAGGCCGAGGAGAGAGGGCGAGCCTCCGACGTCGCCTCCGGTGAGGGTCCCGGCGAGAGATGTGGGCGGCCCGACGAGGAGGGGCGGTGGTGGTTGGAGAGAACATGAGGTGCGGTGTGTGTGTGGAGGGGATGAGTGAATAGTGGATTAGGTTTTGTTTGTTTATATATATATAAGACAAGTGTGAAATGACTCTTTTGCCCTCCAACTTACTTCTAACCCACCTCAAAACAATGCTTGCTTCCTTATGGGTCTTTTGTCCCTTTATCACATCTCAACACACCCACACATCTCAATGCAAATCTCATGGTTCTCCTCACTCACTTGTGTCACTTTAACAATCCTATCCATATTAACCTATTAAATTAACCCCATTAATTTTATTAAATTACCAATAAAGTTACACAAATTCTCGCCTACTCGGTGCACCGTGTCCCGTTCGTTCGACACGCTTCCCGAGGCGGTCCCACTTCCAATAAATTTCTTCATGTCTAAGTTATACTTTATTAATAAAATTGTAGCTTCCTCAACTTAGGTCATATATTTCTCCGTAAATTGTCTCGCCGCGCCCGTTTTCTCGCCACATCTCGACACTAATTAATTACATTTATTAGAAAATTCATTTATTTGTATGTTTTACTCCCCCGTTTACATAGGCGTGGCCTCACTCAATTTAAAATCGCCCGAACGGCGCGAGACTCGTAAAATACTAAAATACTAATACATACAATCAAAGAATCATAAAATCACTTCGGTGTCGACTCCCGAAGTTCGAAATACTGTCCAGTATTCACGTAGCCGGGTCACAATTTTTGACAAGTGCGACACAAGTCAGTTAAAATTTTGGGGTTGTTACAGGTTTCACCTCTAAATGGTCATAAGAGATTTGGAATCAAGGGGAAACTTGCGCCAAGGTTTATTGGTCATTTCAGGATTGTGAAGAAAGTTGGTAAGGTTGCTTATGAGTTGGATTCGTCGTCTCAACTCATTGGAGTTCATCTAGTGTTCCATATTTATATGTTTCGACTAGACAAGTCAAGCGAAGGACGGCGACTTACGGTAGATCTGAGTCAGATTGATTTGCGTGATGTTGTGACTTATGAGGAACAGTCGATTCAGATTGTGGACAGGAAGGTCAAGATACTGAGGAATAAGGAGATACCTTCAGTACTCGTCAAGTGGCACTATCACGGAGAAGAGTTAACCTTGGAGTTAGAGTTTTATATGCGCGAGTGTTTTCCTCATTTATTTGATTCTGGTAATTCGTTATTTTGAGTAATTATTAACTTAATTTCGAGGACGAAATTCTAATAAGTTGGGAAGACTATAATGACCCTCAAATTTAATTGGTGACACGTGTCGTGTTTTACAAGACCGTGACCTACCCGTCGTGATTTGTCTTACTACTCAAGCCTCGGGAGTTGACACTGAGGTATATTTCATTTTTCTGTAATGTTTGTATTATTATTTATACCATAATGAAAACACTGTGTCCTAGTGCGTGGTTTTCGTTTGTTAATCGCCACAGATTTCAGTGTGATATTCGGCTAGGAAAAATAGAAATTTAGGGTATAATAAGGATAATTAAACACCAGAAAATGGTAATTAGTGAATTCCCATAAAATAATAAATAATTAATATAAAATGTGGGAGCGAGGTTATGTCCAGGAACACATGTGGTGCGAGTTCAGAGTTGAAACGGGTCCAATAACTTGTGTTTTGAGTGAGAAACGGAGTGGTTTTAAAATCAAGTCACGCATTGAAGTCATTCTATTGTGTTAGAGTTGTTAGATAGATTAAAGAGGAGACACAAGATGTGTCTCGAGATCCGTGCATGATATGTGATGAGAGATTGGTATAAAAACCAACTTTTCTCTTTCCTCATCAAATTTTCCATTTTCGTTGAACGTGAGAACGAAGAGGAGATGATGGTTTCGGTGGGTTTCGGGTACATTGTGACGCTGTGGATCGACCTAATACACGTAAAAAAGTAAGATCTTCACTCCCTCGTGTTTGTCATCAATTTGGCGTAAATTTTGTAGGTTTTCGTCATGATGCTTTCGGACGAGTTTTTGAGAAAATGTTGGGAAACTAATTGGATTTATGATTTTAGTATCAATGGAATGTTTGATTGATGAATTGGTGGTTGATTTGTGGATTGGAAGCGAAATGAAATTTTTGAAATTTTTTGTAGAATTTTGTGTTATTTTCGAATCGGGGTATTTTATCGGGGTTTCGACGCAATAGGAGTTAGGTAGTATGTTGTCATGGATGTCCTTAAAGGTTTGGGATAGACTCAGAACACGGCGACACGAGCCAAGGTTTCGAAAAACCCTGGATTTGGTGTTCTACTAAATACGCCGCGAGGGATGCCGTGAAGAGTTATCTCCCACGGCGCCACTCACGGCGTCTCGAGCAGAGGAGAAAAAAATAAAAATAAGAATAGACGTCATGGGGGATGTCGTTCAGTACAATGAGGTCACGATACTTATGGCAGCGTGACACTGTTCACAAGAAAAATTTTCTAAAAATTTTAGAAAATTTTCTAAAAACTTTAGAAAATTTTCTAAAGATTTTTGAAAATTTCTAAAAATTTTGGAGATCTTTCGGGTATCTAATTGGGTTCGAATATGACCCAATACCACAAAATTAACCCAATTACACTAATTTAATCATTATAAAAAATTAGATAAATTAGAAGGATATTAATAGGATTTGCAATTTTGGATTAATTGACAGATTTTGAGAATTCGAGTAGACCGACTTAGAGAGAATTCGCGAGGATCAAAGTTTTGCGATTAAGGTACGTTATTGTACAAATGTAAGCCAGTTAGAAAGTATGCATTAATTCATTTTCCATTTATTGTCATTTTAATTTGAATTGAGCCTTTGTTGAAATCCATTCTTATCGTTCATGGTTGAGTGTCTTGGCGTAAATGTGTCGCGAAGGTACACTTGGGTCCATATGAGTGGGTAAGCATGAGCACTTCTGCGATTATGTTGTTCCACCCCACTGATAGCGGGTTATATACCCTGAGTACTGGATTGTTTGGGCGCTGCGGTGTCTATAGTTTGTTGGTCATTGTTGTGACTATAAATGTGGTGTTGCGATACTGCATTGATATTGACCACTTATGGACCTCATTTGATTCGGTGGACACTCAAACTTCGTTCCTCAGCTTGTCAGCCTGTTTATCATGCTATTTGTTATATTTTCTACTTTTCAATATCGCATGATATTTGGACTATTTATTTGAGAAATCTTGAATTATTGTTTAGTTTCTTCTGTCTAGTTTGTGACGGTGGTGCAGATAGTGCAGAGACAAGCAGAGGGAAGGAGTTGATGCTAGGTGATATCTTCTAAGGATTCTTGGAGCGATCCTTTCCTTTTCTCACAGTAGGTTTTGGTTCTTTTGACTGTGATTATTGTATATTATATTTTTTTAAACACTGGGACATGTATTGGGGATTGAGAGATTAGGGATATCATGTATGATCGCTTTGTATAGCTTTGATCACCAGACATGCATGTATTTATCCATTTCTCAAGGTTTCCACATTATAGGTTGTCTATTATATCCATTTCCATTACCTAGTTATAGTTGATTATAGTGATTTCTGTTGCGAATTTCCTGATAATTTTTTTATCCTATAACTCACACATTAATGATTAACTAATGAAATATTTGAGGGTTTGAGGCTGACTAGGATGCGTAGACTTCATGAGTTAGGACTTGGTGCTCCATGTAGATTTAGGCTGGGTGGGATCTAGTTTTATGCGGAACTGGGGCTGTCACAGAATAGTGAAAAGGGAATCAAATGGTGGAGTGGTCCTTATATTTTCCCTTTCTTCATCCACTTGTATGCGCGCATCTCGAGGCGAATCCATCAGCTCTCCCCTTTGGTGTGTCCCCCTAGTCTAAGTCTCCATGTTGACTCTACTAAGTGACTTAGTTGTCACTTAGTTATTCAGCTCCCTTGTTGATTCTATGCTCCTCGACTCGTACCGCACTACAACTCGAGCGTTGTGTGCTCGTTGTCGCGTCCACGTTCTGACTTAAATAAAATATTATATTTATTATTCAAAAATCCATTTATTTAGGTTTTCTGTGTTTTAACTCCCCCGTTTTTTTAGGCGAAGCCTTACTCAACTAATGGTTACCCAACAGCTCGAGACACGTATTAAACTATCATAATCATAAAATTACCTCAGTGTCGACTCCCAAAGTTTGAAATACCACGAAGTATCATATAGCCAGGTCACGGTCTTAACAAGTACGACACAAGTCGTGTTAAATTTTGAGGGTTGTTGCATGTGTCATGGCCTAAATCTCTAAATCTTATTTAATTCTTTAATCAGGATCACCGAGCCGTGACGTGGGACTCGCGTGAGACACGATGCAATTTGGGTAGTTATCGACAGGCTGACGAAGTCGACACACTTCATACCGATCGATACTTGGTTACATAGCTGAGCACTATCTTTGAAAGGGAGATTCTCAGATTGCACGATGTGCCGATTTCCATTATTTCTGACAGAGATATGAGATTTACTTCTACGCTTTGGGAGAGTATGCAGGAATAGTTTGACACTCGACTATAGTTCAGTGTTGCATACCATCCTCAGACTAACGGGCAATCATTCAAATTCTCGAGGATATGCTTAGGGTGTGTATATTACAGTTTGGTAGATCGTGGGAGGATTATCTGCCATTATGCGAGTTTGCTTACAATAACAACTATCAGGCGAGTATCGGGATGACACTGTTCGAGGCACTTTATGGTAGGCCCTGCAGGTCACCAACATGTTGGGCGGCTATCGTGATACGTCTATTATTTCAAACCTTGGGAGTTGACACCGAGGTAATTTTATTTTTCTGTGGTGATTGTATTAGTATGTATGTTTAATACGAGTTTTGAGTCGTTTGGCAAATTGAAAGTCTAAGTGAGGTTTCGCCTAGGATGAACGAGGGTTTTAAGCACAGAAAATACTAATAAGTGAATTATTTGAATAATAATTAACCTAAATAACTAATATAACAACATTGGCAAGGCTAGGAGTACGCGACGTGCGAGTCGTAACGTGGTTCGGATTTGAATTTGGGAAAAGTGGCTAGGGAGTTGGTTTACTAAGTAGTGTGCAAGTCACTTATTAGAGTTACTAAGTGGAGTTAGAGTTGGTGGACAACTCAAAAGGGAGAGCATTGGATCTACATCGGGGTGCGTGTGTGAAAGTGGATAGAAAGAGGACCTATAAAAGGGCCATCACTCTCACCTTTTTTTTTTCTCTCTCTCCCACTTTTCTCTCCTCCTTTCCTCTCCTCTCCTTTTTTTTCTATTCTCTTTATTGAGAACCAAGAAAACCTATTGGACAACCATTGGAGGACTGGTCCTGTGGCATAAGTCTTGCTGGAGTGTTGATTTTTGTCAAAGTTAGGGTAAGATCCCAATCCTCCTTCTCTTTCTTTTCGTTTTAGCGTTAGTTTTATTCAATTTCGTCACGATGACTATGGACATTTGATCGATATTTCGATGTTTTGTTATCCATAGAGCGATCAACACTCGTTTTTATAATGGTATTGTAGATTTAGAAATGTTTTACGACGATCCAAAGACGATTTTGGATGGTTATATATAATTTTGAGATAGGCGCGAGGTGCAGCGACACAAGCTGGGGTTTTGGACGGTTATAAACCTCGAAAACCCATTTTGTTCGAGATGCCGCGCATGGCGCGATGGGCGATAAGTCCCATGACGTCGACGGCGGCGTCCAGAACAGAACGTTTAAACTCAGAGAAAATGAGACGTCGCGGAGGTGTCGTGAGCTAGAGTGTTGGTGATGTCCTCCCACGGCATCTAGAACAGAACCTAAAAACTTGAAATCCACAAGACGTCGCAGAGACGTCGTGAGTCAAAACACTGGCGGCATCCAAAACAGAAAGTCAATTTTTCACACCGTGGAGACCCTGTACACGGCGGCGTCATCCACGACATTTGAAACGAAAAATTAAATAAAAAATTTTAAATGAATTTTCTAAATGGGTTTTAATTAGGGTTTTATTGAGGATTATAATCAATTAAATGAGGGTTTAAATTGATAAAAAAAGATTTAATTAGGATTTGGAATTTGGGAAAATTTACAGATAATTTTGATAATCAGGCTTTGTTACGGCCCGAAGTTAATTCATCGTTTTTAATGATGTGTTTGTAGACGTGGCGGATATCTCAAATGCTCGTGGGACCCGCAGATAGGTCAGGGCGCGCCTGGAGCAAGGTAAATAGTAAAATTTTGTAATGTTGTGCTTTAAATTTGCGATGTTTATTGGTAATTAGGTTATTGGCATCGCAATATGTGTTAGTTATTGTATTATTGACATACAAGATAGTGTGATGGGCATTCGCTCCAAATAGCTTGTAGATGCGGGAATCGGGTAGTGAATGATAGTACATTAGGTCGGGGGATCAAATACACACAATAAATGGTAAAATTCATGAAATAATTCATATAAATGACGTCGAGGTGATTGGTACCGTCGTTATGCGCGAACGGAATGGTTTGCAATACGGAGCTAGGTATCGAAACTCCCGAGGACGAATGGTTATAGCTAGAAGGGTAATGTAACGACCCTCAAATTTAATTGGTGACATGCGTCGTGTTTTACAGGACCATGACTTACCCGTCATGATTTGTCATATTACTCAAGCCTCGAGAGTCGACACTGAGGTATGTTTTATTTTTCTGTGATATTTGTGTTATTATTTATACTCGAATGCGAACTATGTATGTCCTAGTATGTGATTATCATGTTTATTAATCGCCACAGATTTCGGTGTGAGATTCGGCTAGGAAAAATGCAAATTTACTGTATAATATGGATAATTAAACATCGAAAAATAATAATTAGTGAATTATTGAAAATAATAAATAATAAAATAAAATATGGGAGCGAGGTTATATCCGGGAATGTAACGACCCGTTACTTTAAGCAGGTGATTAATGTTAATCCAAATGGTAATTAATCCGAGTTAGTCTCGTGGTTAAGCCCGATTTGTCATGATCAACGTGTGTGTGGGATTGCGTAATGTATTGTGTTTGTTTTGTGTGTATTATTACATATACGTGAATAATCGGACTAACGAGGAAATGCCTAATACTATATGTGGGTCATGTGGACATACATAAGACGCGAGATAGCGTTGACGCTCGAGTGTGTTCGGCGGTGGAAATTACGTAATTATAGGCGTAATTATAGGCATAAATATATATTTATATATATTATGGATATATATAAATATATATTAAATGGAAAATAATAAAATAATGATAATTTGTCAGGCGCAGAGTGATACGCGAGGTCACGAGTGACACGCGTCGGACATACGGTGGTACGCACGCCCGAGATGTTCTCGATGGCGTGCCAACCGGAATTTGAGGCGCAATGTATCGATAAATATATATATTTATATATAAATTAGTATATATAAATATATATAATAAATCAGGAAAATGTAAGATTACCATTAAGGGTATTGAATTGGTAAAGGAGGAGATAAAATTAGAAGGGCAATTTGGTCATTTCCCCACCAAAACTGCTTTCTCCTTCTTTAAATGTGAAATCGAAGTTGAGAGAGAGAGATCAAGATGAACAGGGAGAAGAGAAGGAGAGAACGGAGAGGAAGAAAAGGAGAAGGTGATGGCGAGATCGTGGAGTCGGGCTCGCGTGACTGAGGTGAGTTGGTTGGGTAGATGTTGTGTGTTATTGTTGTGTATGGTGTAGTGATGAGCTTGGCCATGGCGGAGCCATGGCCGAGAGTCGAGAATCCGAACCAGGAAATGCCGAGAGTGGGGAAGGCAAGGGAGACCTTGCCAGTTCGGGTTGGGGTTGGGGTTGAGAGCCAACCCCAACGATGAATCGAAGATGAAAGGAAAAAAAAAGAGAACAGAGCGTCTGCTCTGTTCTCGTGGAGAAGAAGGTGGTGAACCGGGCCAGTTCGGCTCGGTTGAGCCGAACCCAGTTCGGCCCGGTTCACACCTCAACCAAAAGAAAAAAAAAGAAAGAAAAGAGAGAAAATGGAAAAGAAAATCCAGGAAAATAGGAAAAAATATGGAAAAATAGTATTTTGACCAAACAAATAGAAATTGAGGGATTTCTATGAAAAATGAGAAGTTTGAAAGTCGGAGGAGACTTTACACCGGGGTTTTACCTTGAAAAAACGTGAAATGGTCCAAATAGGTTGTAAACTAAGTCTTGGAATTCCGAAATTGAAATTGGACTAGTTTAGAAATGTTAGTAAATGAGTATGAGACTTAAATTGATAAGAAATGGTTTATTTTAGGTAATGAACCGATGTGGAAAGGTTTGAGGACTCCGAGAGTCGTACAAGTTGGTAAAACATAGAAAACTCAGGACAGGTAAGTGAGACTCTTAGCTTTTATCAATTATGCAATGTAAAATAGTATTATTAGTGCATGTAGTGTACTGGACTGGGAATAGGGCAATGTACCGTGATTTGACTTTGGTTTTACAAAATGTTTTGAAATGAAAATGGATTCGGAAAGTGGTTTGACGAGACGGATCGGCCTGGGGTTTGGGAACTGTGGTGGAATTGCTAACCATCATTGCGCCCCAGTGGCTTGGGAATTATCCCGATCAATGCTTTCCAGTTGAGTTTAGCAGCTCATTAGTCATAAACCAATTAGATGAACAGTGATTGGTTTAGTGATGATGAGTAAGTGCGACTCGGTGTTTTATGAGTTGGCGGCACATTGACAAGAACTGGTTAGATGCCCAGTGATTGGTTCTTGGATATGTGAGGGGGCGACTCAATGCAAATATGAAAATGTGAAATACAAATCATGGGTACATTGCAATGAACCAAAAACTTGCATCTGTTATATATATTGTTTATATTGATTCATATGCTCCTGTAGATATGCATTTGATTCATGTTGTTATACATTGCCTTGATATTAATTGATAGTTGATGGTTGGTATGAGAGTCACTTACTGAGCATGTAGGAGCTCACCCACCTTAACATTTTTAGGTATGAATGTACGCTAGAACTTGGAACTCAGGAAAGGAGAAGATCAGGAGTTTAGTATCTTCTCTACGGTGCAGTGAGTTTCCTGTTATCTATATATTGTATTGCATCATGATTTGTAATTAAATGGGTGGGAATACGAGCTCAATACCGATGTGCATACCGGTATTGCATATTTTATATTTTATCGAAAAAGTTTTAAATTTCCCTCTGCGTTGGTTTTCGTTTATTTTATTTGGTTAATGAATATAAAGATATACAGGTATTGTTAGGGAGTTTTGATAAGGCTGCTGGCTCTAATTAGGTATGAATGGTTTACTGGGGCTTAATTAGGGTTTCAGGACGGACATTCTCTAATCGAATTTAGGGGATGTTACAGGGAACGTGCACGGGGAGAGTAGAGTTGAAACAGGTCCGGGAACGAGTGTTTTGAGTGAGAAATGGAGCGGTTTTGAGGTTGAAGTCACCTATTGGAGTTATCCAATTGTGTTCGAGTTGGTGGGTAGGATGAAAGGAAGACACAAGATGTGCATCAAGATCCATGCGTGATATAAGATGAGAGTTTGGAATAAAAACTAACTTTTCTCTCTTATCATCCATTTTTCCAATTTTTGGCCAATGTGAGAACAAAGAGACAACGTGGGTTTGGGTAGGTGTCGAGCACGATGCGACGCTGTGGATCGACCCAATACGCGTTAAAAGGTAGGATCTTCACTCCTCTCGTGTTTGCGCACGTTTCTGCATAAATTTTATGGGTTTTCGTCATGACGATTTTGAACGAGTTTTCGAGAAATGTTGGGAAATAAATTTGATTGATGGTTTTTGGATCAATAGAGTGTTTTATAGAGGAATTTGTGGTTGGTTTATGGTTTTGAAATGAATTGGAATTTTTGAAAAATTTTGAAGAAATTTGGGTTATTTTCGAATCGAGGTGTTTTGTCGAGGTTTCGACTTAAAGCGAGTTAGATTTTAAGTTGTCATGAACATCCCTAAGGGTTTAGGATAGACTCGAAAAACCCCGAAATAGGTGTTCTGCTGAACACACCGCGAGGGACACTGTAAGGGGTTATTCCCACAGCACCACTCACGGCGTCTCGAGCAGAGAGGAAAGAACGAAAATAAGAGAAGATGCCGCCACGACCAAATGAGGTTACAACGTCACCCATATACGAGTTTGGCAGACAGCCTCATCTCCACGTTGTGGAGATGTCGCCCAAGCCATTAGACGCCACGGCATCCCGGTGGCGTGAAACTATTCGTAGAGACCAAATTTTCTAAAAATTTTGAAAAAATTGGGGATCTCTCAGGGATCTAATTGGGTTCGAATATGACCCAATACCCCAGAAATCAATCCAATTACACTAATTAAATTATTATGGATTATTAAGTAAATTAGAATGATATTGATAGGATTTGCAAATTTGGGTGAATTAATAGACTTGGAGAATTTGAGTGGACCGACTTAGAGTATTCACGAGGATCGAGGTTTTACAGCGTGAGGTACGTTATCGTACAAATGTAAGCTAGTTAGGAAGTATACATTAATTCATCTTCCATTTATTGTCAATTATGTTTGAATTGAACCTTTGTTGGAATTCCATTCTTATTTTGTTGGTTGAGTGCCTTGGCGTAAGTGAGTTGCGAAGGTACTCTTGGGTTCATATGAGTGGGTAAACGTGAACACTTCTGTGGTTATGTTGTTCCACCCCACTAATAGCGGGTTATACCCTGAGTATTGGATTGTTTGGGCGTTGCGGTGTCCATGGTTTGTTGGTCACTATAGTGACTATAAATGTGGTATTGTGGTACTGCATTGATTTTGACCACTTATGGGCCTTTTTTGATTCTGTAGACACTCAAACTTCGTTGCTCAGCTTGTCAGTCTGTTTATCATGCTATTTTTTATATTTTCTGCTTTTCAATACTGCATGATATTTGGACTGTTTATTTAAGAAATTTTGAATTACTATTTAGTTTTTGCTGGCATTACTTTATTTTTTTCAAGCACTCACCGTCTAGTTTGTGACGGTGGTGCAGATAGAGTAGAGACAAGCAAGGGGAAGGAGTTTATGCTAGGTGATATCCTCTTAGTACTCTCGGAGCAATTCTTTCCTTTACTCGCTATAGGTTTTGTTCTTTTGACAGTGATTACTGTATATTATGTTTTGTTAAATACTGGGACATGTATTTGGGGATTGAGAGACTAGAGATATCATGTATGATCACTTTGTATAGCTTCAATCACCAGACATGCATATATTTATCCATTTATCAGGGTTTCCACATGATTAGGTTGTCTGTTATTCATGATTTCCATTTAATAGTTATAGTAGATTATAGTAATTTCCATTGCGAATTTTCCTGATAACTTTATAATCCTATGACTCACGCATTTAAATGATTAACTTAACGATGTACTGAAGGATTTGAGGTTGGCTAGGATGCGTAGACTTCGCGAGTAAGGACTCGGGGTCCATGTAGGTCTAGGCCGGACGAGATCCAGTTTTATGGAGAAATGGGGCCGTCGCAGGTAAGGTAAATAGATGAAGGGAGAGTCAATTTTTGGCATATTGGGTGGACCAATTGACTCAATCACAACCCTTAAATCATGCATGGTGATGTATGAGTGTGAGTTTATGAAGATTTTATATAAATATGTTGATTTTTCAACATTTCCACCAACTTTTCTCTCTCTTCATTGTGTTTGACGAAAATTGTGAGTGGTGGTGAGGGTTGTAACAGTCCGAATTTAATTTGTTGTTATTTATGATCTATTACATATGTGGCAAACAGCTCAGATACTTGTGGGACCCGCAGCTAGGCTAGGGTGCACATGGAGTTAAGTAAATAGTTATTTTGTGTGTTGATTTTTCTAATTTGCGATGTTTATGTTGAATTATATTAAACGGCATTGCAATGTGTGTATTTACAATTTCATTGACGTATGAGATAGCATGACGGGTATTTGCCTCGATGCGGGTACCGGGTAGATTAAAAGATGAAATACTAGGCCGAGGGAAATAATACACATATGAAATGAATAAAATGAATTAAATAGTTATTTTGGAATGTCCATATGGGGTTTAGTATCACGATACTACGCGTAGGTCGCGTGTTGAGACACAAAACGGGTGCCGAAATGGCCGTTTGGGGACTTTAAATGATGCAAAACTAAAGAGAGTCCACAAGTGTGTCATGTAGTGAGTCATTTGGGATGGAAAATGAGCAAATAATTGGTTCAATGTGAACCATGAGATGTGCATAAGGATGGGTGTGTTGGTTGAGATGAAAATCAAGGTATAAAAACTCATTTTTGACTTTTCAACACACTTTTCTCTCACTCTCTCACTCAAATATGAAAATCAATAGTGATGGGGAGGGTTTGATCCGTTTTTGATGGTGAATTGAAGGACTTGGAGTGGTGAAATTATCAAAACAAGGTTAGATATCTCATTCCCTCCATTTTCTCTTCAATTTGGTGGTGTTTTTGGGCGTGAAGTGTTGAATCTAAGATTTGGGTGTATGCCATTATTTATGTTAAGTTTTTGGTGATGTTTTGATGTTGTGGATGTGGGGAAAGAGGGTGTTATGTTGGTGTTGTTGTTGTTAAATAAGAGAATAAGAGAAAAGAAAAATAAAATAAAAATGATGAAACAGAGGCGTCGTGCGCCTCTTTTTTGGAAAAAGAAGGGGGGAGGATGCACACAAGAGCATGCGCGTGCACCCTCTGGGCTGGGCTAAACCGGCCCACGCCTAGCCTAGGTGGGCCGAATCGGGCCCAACCGGGTTAAGGGGACCCACCCCCATATTATTTAAATAATAAATTCTATTTTATTTTATTTAAATAAATTAAAAACAGTTTTAAATATAATAAAATACAGAAAAATATGAAAAATAGCTAGAAAATTATAGAAAAATTCAGAAAAATCTGAGAAAATATGAGAAATTAGAAAAATGGTTGACATATCAGTTTCGGGACTTTCTCGGGATTCTGGCGAGATGTTGTCAGGGTTTTTACCTCATAAAGTGTAAAATTGATATAATATACTCAATTGAAGCTAAATCAATTATAAGTGGAAATAGGTTATTTCGAGCGATATTTTGGATATCGAGGATTTAGAGGAGCCGGACCAGGATTTATTTTACGAGACGAGGAGTGCGGTTTGAGGTGTGTAGTATCTCAACTGAAATTACTTGAGTATTTACTTCTTTTGACATTTGAATTCAATTTCTTTCATTTCAATATTCTACTCTGGTTGTGGTTATATGGGCGGAAGTTGAGTGGGGCTCCGTCCGTATCATTCTAGTGTGTATGTCCACTACACCATAACATGTTACTAATGATCGATCTCGGTGAATAGTATGACTCGAGTGTCACGTCGCGCAACGTGTCGGTGCGCTATAAGTGTACTACCGGCCATCGAGCGGATTCAGATACTTGCCCTGTTTGAGTCGGACTCGCTGGCAGTATTTTGTGGAAGATTCAAAAGTATGGTGGTAGTCTAACCCTAGGGGCTAGGAACACACTTTGAGCTTTCCCTATTATCTAATCATACGATGAGCGTAGTTGCCTGTATTTATTTTCACATGTTTATTTAATAGCTTTATTTAAATTTCAGTATTTACTTTCAGTATTGCACACTTAATTTTCTTGGGAATACTCACTTTGGACTCGTCATCTGCCTTTTGTGATAGCTTGAATGTAGATCCTAATACGAGTAGGGGCAAGGGCAAGCTGCAAGAGTATCGTTGATCAAAGATTGCCTGACTCGTACGTTTGTATTATATATATTTTGTTTCATTTTGGGTTTGGGATTTGTGAGATACCTTGTATATATTGATCTTTTGTGACTTCAGATATATTTTGGTTATATATGGGTTTTCACACTAGGTTTATGGTTTATATCACACATTTATAGTATTATTATCTGAGTAAATGTGTTAGTAAGGCTTCCGCTGTGTTAATTTGAGGATTTTAGGATGACTTAACATATAATTTGATTTCAATACAACTAAATCAGTAAATTGACAATTAATAAGGTTTCAAAATATAATATGGAGGATATAATCCAATGTAGAGCACCATTATCGCGGGTAAGACAAACTGTGGATCCGCATTGGCCCCCATGGTGGTCTATTTGAAAAATGGCGTTACAATTTGGTGAGGTTTGATTAATCATTTGGAGCTCAAGAACTCAAGGAAATCAAAAACTAAGGTTAGATCTTCGATCCCCAACTCTTTCTCTACGTTTCAGACTAATTTTCGTAGGTGCTAACGTGGGTTTAGGAGTCAATTTGAGCACACTGGTTTTGAAAGTGTTGCTATAGATTTTGAATTTGGTTTTAAGTTTATGAATGGTGGATTTGGTATTGATGTTTTGGTTGTTTGAGTTTTCAATGAATTTTCAATTTTTTTGTTCGAAAAACTCGGGGTTTGTGTTTAGGACGTGTTTGGTATAGGGGATTTGGTTGTGTGAGTTTGGTTAAGTGTTTAATGAGTTGTTGGGACAAGCGTGGAGCTTGGCAATGAGCCGAAGGGGTTCGAAAATCCAAGAAAACCAACTCTGCCTAAGACGCCACCCAGCGCGCCATGTGGTTTAAAAGCCCACGATGCCACTTGTGGCATCTGGGACAGGCAAAATTTGGGAAATGAGATTGGCATTTTGAGAGACGCCACAGACAAAAAATGTGGCAGCGCCAGTTACGGCGCCCAGGACACCGTGGAGACGTTGTGCAGGATTGAACTCGGCGATATCACCGTGGCGTCTGGAACAATTTTACAACGAGAATTTTTAAAATAAATTTACCTATTGGGGTTTGACTTAGGAACATATATTTTCTATTTGGGGTGTTCAAATGATGATTTTATTAATGATTTGGGTATTGAATCGTGGTTTCCAAGGTTTGAGAATTTGTTCAATTTATCGAGAATTAATGGTTTTAGGTGAAATTGTGGGTAGTGGACACACGGTTGAGGTGTGCAATTGGGCTAGTGATGATAGTTGAAGTGTGGTTTGAGTTGTGTAGTATCCCAACTAAAATTACTTGAGTATTTACTTCTTTTGGCATTTGAATTCAATTTCTTTTATTTCAATATTCTATTTTAATTGTGGTTTAATGAACGAACATTGAGCTGGTTTCGCTCCGTGCCATTCCAGTGTGTATGCCCACTAGGCTATAACACGTGCTACCAAATTGGTTTCGGTGAATAGCACGACTCGAGTATCACGTCGTGGCATGTGTCGGTGCGTCGTAGGTGTAACACTGACCACCGAGTAGATCCAGATATTGGCCTGCTTTGAGTCGGACTCGCCGACAATACTCTGTGGAAGAGTTTGAATTATGGTGCTAGTTTGGCCCTAGGCTCTAGGAACACACTTTGAGCTATCATTATTTTCTATTCATGCGATGAGTGCAATTGCCTGTATTTATTTTTGCATGTTTATTTAATAGCTTTATTTAAATTCTAGTATTTACTTTCAGTATTGCTCATTTAATTTCCTTAGGAATATTCACTCTGGACTTATCATCTGCCTTTGGTGATGGCTTAAGTGCAGATCCTAGTATGAGTCGGGGCAAGGGCAAGCTGCTAGAGTACAGTTGATCAAAGATACATAGCCTGACTTGTACGTTTGTGTTGTATATATATTTTCATTTTGGGTTTGGGGATTACGAGATAAATTGACGTCTTGTATATATTGATCTCTTGTGACATCGGAGGTATTTATGGTTATATCACTCACTTCAATTATTGATATCCGAGTTTATGTGTATTAAAACTTCCACTGTGATAATTTGAGGCTTTATATGATGACATGCATAGGATTATAGTTTTTTACAACTAAATCAATAAATTGTTGACTAATAAAAGTTAAAAAGATAAGATGGCGGATATAATCCAATATGGAGCACAGTTGTCGTTGGTAAGACAGATTTGTGGGTCTGCATTAGGCCTCGTGGCAGTCTGTTAAGAAAATGGGCTGTTACAGGCTTTAGGTTGATTGACGAGGAATTTGGTACGCATTGTGGGCATTATTTGGACGACAAATGGGAATAGTTGGAGTGTGGTTTGAGGTGTGTAGTATACCAAATAAAATTACTTGAGTATTTACTTCTTTTGGCTTTGAATTCAATTTATGTTATTTCAATATTCTATTCCTAGTTATGGTTTTAATGGACGGACGTTGAGCAGGGCTCCCTCCGTGCCATTCTAATGTGTATGCCCACTAGGCCATAACACGTATGTCAGGGAGTCTCGGTGAATAGTTTGACCTAAGAATCATGTCGGGACACTTGTCGATGCATCGTGGGTACTACGCCGACCACCTAGCAGATACAAATACTAGCCCTGCTTGAGTGGGACTCACCGACAGTATTATGTGGAAAAGTCTGAATTATGGTGCTAGTTTGGTCCTAGGCTCTAGTAACACACTTTAAGCTTTCACTATTATTTATCCATGCGATGATCACAGTTGCCTATATTTATTTTCGCATATTTATTTAATAGCTTATTTAAATTCTAGTATTTACTTTTAGTATTGTTCACTTAATTTCTTTGGGAATACTCACTATGGACTCGTCATCTGCCTTTTGTAATGGCTTGTGTGCAAATCCTAATATGAGTCGAGGTAAGGGCAAGCTATCGGAGTACCATAGATTCAGAGACTGTGAGCCCGACTTGTATTGTGACGGCCCCAGCAATCACAAACTGGGTTTCACCCAGCTTAAACCTATGTGGATTCCCGAGCCAATCTCCGACGAGTCAACGCAAGTCTAGTCAGTCTAAACTTACCAATTATTCACTACCTTATTCAATCACTCACCCTGGATCACTCGATGATGATTCACCTTAACTCTTTTCATTACTTCTTTACCCTCCAAGTTAGTAAGGTGTGCAGTAGAAACTTAATAAACTAACCTAATCACAATTTAAACAATTTACAACTTGATTAACCTAGATGTGGAAATCCTGTCCAACATATAAAACATGTATATAACATATCAACTAAAAGCCCAAAATGAACATATACATGTATTAATAGTCAGTTTCAACTCCCCAAGGCACCAAAATATCAAAACAAATGGATACATTGCCAAAAAATACAACAAAAGGACAAAATACTTACAAAAGTGAGCAAAGCTAATGACTCTAAGCGTGCCTCAGACGATATCGCCAAGCATCGGCGCTGTGACGGCCCCGAAACCCGAGGTCCCCATGTCATGCACCGCGAGCCCACAACTTCACCTAATCACCGACCTCACTATGTCCTACGCGCACCACATCATATTTCCAACTTCATTCATCAAAGTTTAGCTTTTAATTTTACTCATAATCCAGCGAAAGCATTAACATGTTAATTTGCAGTTTATTCATCAAAAGTTTAATAGCATCAATCCTATGTGGAAAACCCGGAACCGAATGCTGTATATAAAATGACAAAGTAAAATATATACATGTACCTGTGTCATAAATGTCCCCTCGATATCCAATATAAAGTAGAATATCAAATGCACACGTACGAGTAGTTCCTGGACAAGAAACTGTCAAAGAAAATCGCCTAATATCTCTACGACTCTGCTCGTATCTAGATCTGCACTTAAGCCACCCAAAAAATACGGTGACGAGCCCAGTAAGTAAACTCCTAAGAGAAGTCCACGCAATATTCAACAATAAATCAAATATATTTACTATTCATACGAGTATGTTAACTGACAACAGAATAACATACTCCCATGAGTGTAGTACGATTCTAGAAACCACAACATTCAATAAACCATAATAACAATACTTAATTGGAAATCATCAAGCATCAATCAAGTAAATCAACAATATCATGAATAATAGTCATTCATCAAGAATATAAAAAACTGTTTAATAACCAACAAATCATGCAAAGCAAGATATTAGTAGCAGAAAAATATACAACTGAAATGTATATAATAAACCCTACAAGATAAGAGGTTAGTAGCGCATAACTAATATTGTACCTTTAATTGCTCGTCTGTTGAATCAATGAGGTGGACTATACCATACTTCGGGCTATCTGCCAGGCACAGCCCGTGAGGTATCGGGTGACCCTGGACCCTCTAGGTGGCCGACGTAGACCCACGGCGCACACACACATGTCTAGCACACCTGGGTAGCATATTCACTAGCGCATGACTAGAACACATGTTATGGTCTAGCAAGACACACACATCTAGAATAGCATGACGAGGGCGCACTCTACCTGCCGTCTATATAATCACAAAACCATGTCCCAGAGAATAGCACGACGAGGGCGTCCCCTACCAGAAGTCTATATAATCACATAACTATATCCCAGAGAATAGCACGACGAGGGCGCACCCTACCAGTCGTCTATATAAACACACAATCAAATCCCAATTACTACCAACGAGTAGCACTCAAGCATGGCCAGTACCATGGTCTTCTCGGTGGCTGGCATGGTACCTAATATTACAATATAAGAGGAAACACCACAACAATATACCATACAATGAACCATATATCGTACAATTAACCACATACCATACAATCAATCATATTTCATAAATCAATTTACCTTAAACAATAAAACAATAAATACCCAATATAGCAGCACAATCAAAAAATCTAGTGATAAGACCACGACATCAATATCATTGTACCTAAATATACGACATCTGATAAATAAAACAAATAGAAACGAATATTGTAATACATTCTCAAGGGTTTTACTCACCTTGAAAGTCGTTCAAATCCCCGAAAATATGTCACTCCAATCCCATTGTCACCTCGAGATACGTGTAAGACATCCGACTACAGTATCCCAAGTCCCTGGTGTCAAAGTAAACCATTTTCAATGGTTTAATGGTTTAATATCAAATTAATTGATTTTATGTTGCAACAACAAAAATTAAAATTTTATTTCAATTTTTAATTGTGGTACATTTTTCAAGTTACACCGGGGTGTCAAACGTCCGAAAAAGTCTCGCAATCCATTTTACTACTCTTTTTCGACTTCCTCATATTTTCTCAATTTATTCTAAATTTTCCATAATTTCCATATTTTTGCCAATTTCACGTTTTACGAGATAAAAACCCCGACACGTCTTGCTAACATCTCGAATACTTCACTTTTTATAGAAATTCATTAATTTCTATTTATTTGGTCAAAATATAATTTTTCTGAATTTCTTCCATATTTTTTAGATTTTATTTAATTTAAAACTGTTTTATTTATTATATATATATATATATATTTTTTAATATTGAAATGGGTCCTGACCTAACCCTGGCCACCTTCTTCTCCAAATTGATCCAGCGTCTTTGGTTCGAGCAATCTTTTTTTTTTATTCTTTCTTTCCCTTTTTCTTATTTCTTACCAATTGATCAACACAACACCACCATTAATAACAACCAAACCTCTATTAAAACATCAATTTCTTCAAAATCAACAACCCCATCAACAAGAACAACCACCATTAATGGCCAATCACCAACAATACCAACAACGAGAACCACAATAACGGCAGCGAGAACAACAAAAGCAAGAACTCACTCACCTCGACGCCGTGACTACACGAGTTCTTGCTCCCACGCTCTCTTTTCTCTCGTGATTGATCTCTCTCGATCAAATTTTTGGGGAAACAAGGTGTGTGGCGGTGGTGATATTTTGGGGTTATGTCAAATGGCCATTTTACTCCCATCCTTATCCACTTTCCTTTATGAAACCAATGCCCTTTTTGGTCATTTCACATTTCTTTTTAATTTTTGATTTTCAATATATATATATTCGCATATATTTTCGTGCCTAAAATTTCGTCGTACGCGCCAACGAGAGCACTCAGACGTGCACACTATTGTATAATCCACCCATGTCGACCACGATCCAGCGTGTCACCAATTTCCCACTGATTTATTATTTTGCCACATTATTTTATTTGTTTATACAAATTATTTCATAAAACTTCATATACTAAAATTTTGCCTGTCCAAGGCATCCCCGTGGACCTGAGTTGGCATCCACGTTTGAAAATAAATAATAATTAACTGCTTAATAAAATTGTGCCGTTACAGATGCCTTGCCCCTACTCATCTGTGGATCTGCACCATCGTCATAAAAAGGATAGTGAATACAAAATATAATAGTAAACAACAACAATAGATATCTCAACATAAACTACTGAATTCTCAATAATCACAAACCTATGAATCATGCAGTGTATAACTAGAAGCTGAAATATATAGCAAATCGCATAATAAATAGATTCAACAAGTTCAGACAACGATAATCAAGTGACCGGGAAACAAACGGATAAATGAATAGATAATCCCAAATCAAACCGTGAGTCATAAGACTCCTCAGCTTACGATCGACACAGTGGGTCCAAAACTGCCTCCCCTGCTCAACCCACCCCGTACGAACCAGTGGGCCCGAAGGTCGCCTCCACTGAATGCACACTCTATTGGAAAAAGCCACAGACAAAGCCAACTGCTAAATTCCTAACACACTACCAAATGAAAGCCACAGTCACAAGCCGAATGCTAAATCCTTCCGATATGCTCCAACGAGAAGCCACAGTCTATGCCGGCTGCTAAACTTGCTGAGACTTCTCATCACAGGCAGACTACCTAAACCCTAGGTCACCTGAGCTAAAATGGAATACAAAGGGCTCGCATTTCAAGAATAATCAATCAAGAAATAGAAATTCATTCTATTGTTGCCTTTACTCATCTCGAATGCCGGTAAAAACGCCATCCTGCGTAGCTCCATAAGTTTCCCAAAGCAATCTTCAATTGATTTATCAAAGTCTTGCAGGCTACCTGACATCCATTTAGGTTCAATTTTCATCAATTTTCATCAATTAACCAATTTTTCATAATTTTCTCAAGTTTGACAAATTTTCTATAATTTTCTAAATTATTGCTCATTTGCGCAATTGGGTCGTTTAACTGGGTATTAGGTTGCATTTCGACCTATTAGGATACCCAAGCGAAACTCCAAAATTTTCATGCAATTTTAAAAATATTTTCTAGCTATTTTTGTCAATTTCACGCTTTACGAGGTAAAAACCCCGACAAAAATCTTGCCAGGAATCTCAACATTTTTATTTTTCATAAAAATTCTCAAATTTCCATTTATTTGGTCGAAATATAAATTTTTAAGATTTTTCCCTATTTTTCTAGAATTTTTCCTAATTTTTCTTAAATTTATTTCATTTATAAAACAGATTTAATTTATTTATTATAAATAAATAAATATATTATTATTTAATGATGGTGGGTTTCCGGGTCGGGTCGTGTCCACCCTGACCCGCCCATTAACCCACCATCTTCTCCAAATTGGACGAACGAGCTCTCTGTTCGTTCCAATTTCAATTTTTTTTTCCTTTCTCCTTCTTCAACACACCACAATAACAACATCATTAACTTTAATATCAATACCCACAACATTATTAAAATCCAATTTCTCCTAAAATCAACAACATCAACAACAACAACAACGACAACAACAACAACAACAAAAGACTCACCTCGCCAACATCGTTGCACCGCTTTCCCGAGCTCGATCTTTCAATCTCGTCTCTCTCTCTCTTCTCGTTCGAACTCTCTTCCTTCTCTCCTTTTTCCCCTCTCTCTCGGTCAATTTGTGAGAAAATAGTGTGCGGTGGTGATTTGGGGATATTTTGGGATAAGTCAAATGACTAAAATACCCTCATCCTTATCCAAACTTTCTTCTCAAACAAATGCCCCTATTGGTTATTTCACATTTTGTGACGGCTCCAAATTTCATTATCCTAGAATTGGGCACCGCCCGGCCTAATCCTTACGCGAACCCCCGAGCCAGTCGCAGGCCTAGTAAGCCTTCTTTACCATTTATCATTTGTTACGTATTTACAAGTGAAGTTAATCAATTAGTGAGTTATTATCAGATACAACGGAATCACTTAAACTCCAAACTAATCAATAACTTCAAGACACACCAGTTAAGACAATCCTAGGGTGTGAAAACCCCGTAATCATATCCACCATATGAATCAAAAGAGAGTATCGATAATGTTCTACATGCCCAAGCTCTCTCATAACCCATAATCCCATGTTCAACAAAACAATATAGATACTTAATACAAAACATACTCAATACGTGAGAGGAGAACGCCTCGTGGTCCTCGCCTTCAATCATCTAGTGCTAATCCCTTGCCTTTGTTTGTTTTCCAGTCTGCCCACCGTCACAAACTAGATGGTGAGTACAGTTATGTAGAGAGTAAAATACCAATAGAGTCTAAACAACATTTCAAATGTTACGTAAATGGCTAAACTAGTATCATACATGGATAGCACGAAAAATATAAAAGACAGCATGATAAGTGAATCACAGAGATAACAACGATAAATGAGTGTCAAGAGTAAGAAGCAAAATAAAAAGCATCTAAGTGTCCCAAGTCCACCAGGTTGCCACACTTAGTTTACAACCCGACTTCCAAGACAGCTTCTGGACCTACACAAACCCAAGGCAGTCTAAAATAAGACACTTAGCCCCAGGTCACACTTAGTTCGCGTACGGGCGCCGCAGCGTCACATACAGTTCAACATACGACCACCGCAATCCCAAACTACGGGTTTAACCACGTCCAGAGTCCAAGTACTCCCGGTGTAGACCGTGAGTACCATATCGTTCACTTAGATCCAATAGACTACTCATTATGGAATCCAATTAACACCATGCCAATAAATCAACAAGATATGACCAAAGTGAAACTAATAAAGATATAATCCATAAGGAAATATGCTCAAACAAGGATAATAGCCAAGTAAATGCACAAATGAATAATGTAAATACTCTGGTTGGCTTTACTCATAAATACCAAATGTAAATAAATACCAAATGTAACTCCGCGCTCGCGGCTCTCATACGCCACTAAAACGACTCCATACGCTTGTCACCAATCCACTAAGCACCTGGTAATCATTTTTTATCCATTTACATCATGTTAGAGCCTATTTGGAAAATCTTGATTTCTAAATCCACTTCCCATATTTTTCCTTGATTTTTCTTAATTTCTTGGCTATTTTGCTAATTTCACGCTTTTCAAAGCAAATACCCCAACATAATGCCTCATAAGAACCCCGAGTACTTCATTTTTCATGAAATTCCCAAATTTCTCTTTATTTGATGAAAATATAATTTTCTATAATTTTCCTGAATTTTTCCTGAATTTTCTCTATTTTCTAGAATTTTATTTCAATTAAAACCCTTTTAAATATATTTAATTAAAATAAATAATTATTTATTAATATAATGATGGGTGGGTGGGTCTCGGGTCGGGTTTGGCCCGACTCAACCGGGCCGGGTCTGGCCTGCCCCAACCGAGTCAGGCCATGACCCGGTTTGACCCACCCAAGTCGGGTCACCTTGACCCGACCCGTTTGGGTCATCTTCTCCAGTGCTGTTCACTAGAAATTTCCAGCGAACAACGCTGCAAACTTTTTTTTTTTTTTGTTCACCCAATCCCAACTCGATCGAGCCCTCTAATATCGGCCATGGCGCACAACCACCATAAGCACACACCACACATACAACAACACAACAATGTCTTACCTCCGAATCGCCGACGTCGCGCCTTGAAGCTTTTGATCTCCCTCCTCCGATGACCTCTCTCTCTCTCAGACTCTCTTTTTCCCTCTTTGGATCGGTTGTGTGTGGTGGTGGTGATTTTGGGGTTAAATAGGAAGGGTAGCCAAATTACCAAAATGCCCCTCAATCTTATCCTCTTTCTTAATAAGCCAAAGCCCTTCTTGGTCTTTTGCATTTTAAATTTCTAATTTTTTTAATATATATATATATATATATTACATACATATACATATATAAATATATATTTGCCTACAATTTCGTCGTGCGCGCCAACGAGCATACTCAGGCGTGCACACTATCGTACGACCCACGCGTATCGATCACGACCCTGCGTGTCACTGGGCGACTATAAATTTGTTATTATTATATTTTATTTTTCGGTCATCCACCAAGTTCATTTCCCCGACCCGTGTACCCGTAATTCGCCCGTTGAGACCCATTCAACACGTTTTCTCGAGGTGATCACTACTCGTTTATCGACATCACCGCCCTGTCAAACAGACACGAGTATCACTCGATAGTACACGTCATCACACAAAAATAACATAAATTTTCGGGTCGTTACACATTTCCTTTTTTAAATTTCTGATTTTTGTTATTTAATATATATTTATATATATACTTTATATATAAACATAAATACATTTGTATTTCCACGCCTAAAATTTCGTTGTACGCGCCAACGAGTTTACTCAGGCGTGCACACTACCATTCGACCCACGCGTGTCGTCCAAGATCCTGCGTATCACTCGACGCCCACTAATTTATTATTTAATTCCATTAATTATTTTCATTTGTAAATGTCAATGTTTTTATTCCATTTTCATCCTCCGGACTCTCAAATACCTGGACAATTCACTCGATACCCGTTTTACGCATTCTTTCGTATTGAACTCGTTATACGGTATCAACGCACATTCACCACGTCCTCACACATTTGGGATATTGAATTTAATGTTCAGTAATAAATAAATAATATAAATCACCAAATAAACATAACATACCTCGGTGTCGACTCCCGAGGACGAAAACAAGTACACTGCAGCTAGTTGGGCCTACAATACGACCCTGAAATGACAAGTGGCATGAGTTAGAATTTTAGGGTCGTTACATGTATATTTGTATTATATATTATGTTTTCATTTTGGGAACTTGGGATTGTGAGATGTTTTAGAACCTTGTATATTTGATATTTTGAGACATCTGAGGTGTTTTTATTGATATATGATTATCATATGGGTTTTCCACACTAGGCTTATGGTTTATATCACACAATTTGATTATTGTTATCTGAGATAATATGTTTTAAGACTTCCGCTGATATTTTGAGGTTTGAAAATGATTTCTAATTGATGAATTGAATTCAATAACAACTTAAACAATAATTAGTGGCTTAATGAGGTTAATAATGATAAAACGTTGGATATTATTCAATGTGAGGCGCAACTGACGCTAGTAAGCCAGACTGTGGGTCCGCATTGGCCCCCGTGGTTGTGTATTAATAAAAATAGGACGTTACATATGTTACTCTCCTCTGACTTGATATATTGATGTGCGTATACATATGTGGGGTTTTCACACTTTAGGTTGTTCTAACTAGTGTCTTGGAGTTTACTTGATTAGTTCGAGGATTTTATCGTTTCCGCTATACTTTGATAACTCACTAATTTGAATAACTCAATATTAAATTGCTTAATTAATGGTAAATGATAAGGAAGGATGACTAGGCTTGCGTTGACTCAGCGAGATTGGCTCGAGGGTCCACATAAGTCTAGGCAGGGAAAAGCCCAGTTTAGGGTTGTGAACTGGGGTCGTCACACTAATCTTGTGTTGTAATGGCCCATTTTCCAAATAGGCCGCCACGGGACCAATGCGTACCCACAATCTGTCTTACCAGCTACAACTGTGCTCCACATTGAATTATATCCTCCATTTTATCTTTTAAACCTTATTAATTGTCCATTTACTGATTAAGTTCTATTGAAAATAAATTATGTGTTAAATCATCCTAAAATCCTCAAATTCACACAGCGGAAGCCTTACTACCAATGATACTATAAATGTGTAAACTAAACCATAAATCTAATGTGAAAAACTCATATATAACTATAAATACCTTTGAAGTCACAAAAAGATCAATATACACAAGGTATCTCAAAATCTCAAACCCAAAATGAAACAAAATAAATATAATACAAACGTACGAGTCAGGCAATCTCAGATCAACAGTACTATAGCAGCTTACCCTTGCCCCTGCTCGTACTAGAATCTGCACTTAAGCCATCATAAAAGGCAGATGACGAGTTCAGAGTGAGTATTCCCAAGAAAATTAAGTGAGCAATACTGAAAGTAAATACTGAAATTTAAATAAAGCTATTAAATAAACATGTAGAAATAAATACAGACAACTGCGCTCATCACATGAATAAATAATAGGAAAAGCTCAAAGTGTGTTCTTAGCCCCTACGGTCAGACTACCACCATAATTCGGACTCTTCCACAGAATACTGTTGACGAGTCCTACTCAAGCAGGGCAAGTATCTGGATCCGCTCGATGGCCGGCGTTACACCTATGATTCACCGAAACATGCCACGACGTAATACTCGGGTCGTGCAATTCACCGAGACCAATCTGGTAGCACGTGCTATGGTGTAGTGGACATACACACAAGAATGGAACGGAGGGAGCCCCGCTCAACGTCCACCCATACAACCATAACCAGAGCAGAGTATTGAAATGAAAGAAACTGAATTCAAATGCCAAAAGAAGTAAATACTAAAGTAATTTCAGTTGGGATACTACACACCTCAATCCGCACTCCGCGTCCAGAAAATTAAACCACGGTCTAGCTCCAATAAACACCTGACAATCAAAATTATCACCCGAATGTACCAAATACCATTTGTCTTTGAATTAGCTTCAATTGGCTATATTATATCAATTTTACATTTTACGAGGTAAAAACCCCAACAACATCTCGCCAAAATTCCAATAAAATCTCAAAACTCATTTATTTGATCAAAATATAATTTTTCTAAAACTTTCCTATTTTTTTCAGAATTTTTATTAATTTTCCAGACTTTTTTTATTTTTTATTTATTTATTTTAACTGTTTTTTTATCTAAGTTGGGCTGAACCGGGTCCGGTTCGGTCGGACCCGATTCGACCCAACCGGACCAACCGGGTCTGGGCCGGCTCGGCCCAACCCGCTTGGGCCAGGACTGGGTCGGCCCGACCCGTCCGAACCCGGGCAACCAGGCTCGGCCCGTTTGGGTGGGGGTGCACACATTTGGGTAATGGGTGGAGCGTACTCGGAAGTGCACACTACCGTACCACCCACGCGTATCAACCACGACCCCGCGTGTCCCTAGGCGGCCACCAATTTACTATTTTATCATATTTAATTCATTTAATGTGTGTATTATTTTCTCCGGCCCAATATTTCGTCTTTTAATCTACCCGGTACCCGCGTCGCACAGATATCGAGGCGAATACTTAACATACAATCTCACACGTCAATTGAAATATAATTACACACATCGCGATGTTTAACCTATCTTAACATAAACATCGCAAAATTAGTCAAAACAACAATTTACCTAACTCTAGCTGTGCTCTAGCCTAGCTGTGGGTCCCACAGGTGTCTGAGTTGTCCACCACATTTGCAATACGTCACAAATAATGGCTAATTAAATTCGAGCCGTTACAATTCTTCCTAACTAGGTGAAATTTTGTCCCGAAATTGAAATTAAACTTAAATACTTACCGTCAAATAAGTGGGGATTCCGTCGTCGCATGGTAGACTCGAGCTCCCAGGTGAGTCCCTCGGTTCCATGATGCTGCCAACGAACTAAAACCTTCGAGATCTCCCTATTCCTCAAAGTCTGAATCCTCCTATCCATAATCTCCATAGACTGCTAATCAAATGACACGTCTGGTCGCACCTCAATCTGACGTACATCAATCATAGGTCTCTGCCCCAACCTAGCTAGCCTCAACATGGATATATGAAACACTGGATGTACCCCCGCTAACTGTGTCGATAACTCTAAACGGTATGCCATTCTGCCGACACGTTCCTTAACTCTGAACGGTCCAAGAAACCTTGGTGCCAGTTTCCCCTTAATGTCAAATCTCTGATGACCCTTCCACGGCAAAACCTTCAAATATACCATGTCTCCAACCTCGTAGCTCAGATCCCCGTGATAGCTATCCGCGTATTTTTTCTGTCTATCCTGCGCCGCCTGAAGTCTCTGTCTAATCTATATCACCTTCTCAGTGTGATCTACAATAACCTTAGGTCCTATAACCGCTGTATCCTCCGGTGCCACCTAACACGCTGGTGACTTGCAGGGCCTACCATATAGTGCCTCGAACGATGGCATCCCGATACATGCCTAATAGTTGTTGTTGTACATAAACTCGCACAATGGTAGATAATCCTCCCATGATCCACCAAACTGTAAAATACACGCCTTGAACATATCCTCGAGAATCTGAATCAACCGCTCTGACTGCCTATCAGTCTAAGGATTGTACGCAGTACTAAACTGTAGTCGAGTGCCAAACTGTTACTACATACTTTCCCAAAGTCTCGAAGTAAACCTCAGATCTCTATCAGAAACATTGGAGATTGGTATGCCGTGCAATCTGACAATCTCTCTCTCGAAAATAGTGCTTAGATGTGTAACTGAATATCTCATGGCGATCGGTATGAAATGTGGCAACTTCGTCAACCTATCGATAACTACCAAAACTGCATCGTGTCTCATCGTAGTCTGCGGTAGGCCACTTAAGAAGTCCATGGTCACATGTTCCCATTTCCACTGAGGAATGGGCAACGGCTGTAGCAACCTAACTGGTCTTCTATGCTCAGCCTTCACCTGCTAGAAAATATGACAACTCCGGACGTACCTCCCCACGTCAGCCTTCATCCCTAGCCACCAAAATAATCGCTGAAATTCGTTATACATCTTGGTCCGACCAGGATGAACTGTAAATCATGACCGATGTGCGTCCTCGAGAATATTGTCCCTGAGCTCCGTACCTCCGGTATCCACAAACGACCCCTGTGTCTCAAGCACCCGTTTAAACCCTCAGACCACTTTGTGCACCCCAGATCCTGAGCCAGTCCACTAATTCGTAAATATCGGCCTTCATTTCTCTGCAACTCAGTAACCCGCTCTAGAGACACCGTAGGAACTCGTATCTGGCCGCAAATGTGTAGCTCAGCAATAGACTCTGTCAGATACAACACTAATGCAGCCTCAAATAACCCATGCTCATGTGCCATATGTCGCATTCCCGTTTGACTCTCAATGCCACTTCTGCTCAGCGCATCAGCTACAACATTCGCATTTCCTAGATGATACTTGATAGTGAAATCGTAGTCTTTCAGTAACTCGAGCCATCTCGGCTATCTCAAACTCTGGTGAACAGATATCTCAAACTTTGTTCACTCATTCTGAGTGAATAGATATTTCAAACTCTGGTAGTCGGTAAACAGTACGAACCTTTCACCATACAAATAGTGCCTACAAGCCTTCAATGTAAACACGGCTGCCGCAAGCTCCAAATCGTGCACTGGATAACTCTCCTCATTAAGTCTTAATCGTCGTGATAAATAGGCCACTGGGTGTCCATCCTGCATCAACACATAACCAAACCCAGTGCCTGAAGTATCAGTGTAAACCGAGAAACCCTTACCTGCCACAGGTAATGCCAAAACTGGTGCATAAGTCAACTACCTCTTCAGCTCCCAAAAAGCATCCTCACACTCTTGCGACTAGTCAAACATGGCATCCTTTTTGGTCAACTTCATCATCGGCACTGCAATCAATGAAAAATCCTATATGAATCGCCTGTAATATCCTGCCAAACCCAGGAAACTCCGAATATCATATACTGACTCTGGTGTTCTCCAATCAATAATAGCTCGAATCTTGTCACCATTTACTGATATGCCTTGATTGCTGATGACGTGCCCCAAAAACTTTACCTCACTCAGCCAAAACGCGCACTTGCTGAACTTGGCGTAAAGCCAATGATCTCTCAGCGTCGCCAACACTTCCCTGAGATGTCTCTCATGCTCCACACGAGTCTTGTTGTAAATCAGGATGTCATCAATGAAAACAATGACATACCGATCCAAAAACGGCCTAAGCAACCTGTGTATCAAGTCCATGAAGATCGCCGGTGCGTTAGTCAACCCAAATGGCATGACTGTAAACTCGTACAACCCATATTGTGTACTAAAAGCAGTTTCTCGATATCCACCTCTCAAGTCCTCAACTGATGATATCCTGATCTGAGGTCAATCTTCGAGAAGAATTTGGCTCCTACCAATTAATCGAACAAGTCATCGATCCTGGGAAGTGGGTAACGGTTCCTAATTGTCACCTGATTCAATTTCCTATAATTTACATACATCCGCATCGAGCGGTCATTCTTCTTCACAAAAAGAACTAGAGCTCCCCAAGGTATAAATCCTTTTTGTAGTAACTCTTCTAACTAGGTCCTCAACTCCACCTGCTCTGATGCTGACATCCTATACGGCCTGCTGTAAATTAGTTGAGTCCCTAGAATTAGCTCGATAATGAATTCAACAGCTTTCGGTGGTGGCAATCTTGGCAAATACTCAGGAAATACATCGATAAACTTGCAAACAAGCGAGACATCCTCAACCCTAATCACTGTCTTAAGCTCTGGCTCCACTATAGCTGCGTACGCCTCCATCTCCTACGACGTAGCTAGACTGCCTCGAGTGATAGGTAATGCTGACGCAGTTCCGGCAAATGAAAACTCTGGAATCCCTTCTGTTAGTTATGTGGGCCTGATTAGTTTACTATTATATTCTAATAGGGATTTACTATTGTATTCTAATAGGGATTTACTATTGTATTCTAATAGGGATTTACTTTCTCTATAAGTATATATATCTCTTCCTGATGTACAAATTGAGAGTTGTGAGAATCATGAATAAGATTGTGTTGGCGGCTGTGGGTTTTCTTCCCTTATAGGGTTTCCCACATATAAAATTCTGGTGATTTGTTCTCTTTCTCTTTTTTCTTGTTTTACTATTGTCATTGCTCTCTGTCAAAATCTTAACAACTGATATCAGAGCAAGGTTATTCTCAAGTGGGAGTAATGACAGAAGAAAGGAAGTTACAGGTTGAGAAGTTCGACGGTTCGAACTTTGAATTTTGGAAGATGCAGATCGAAGACTACCTATGTCAGAAGGATCTCTACTTATCGCTCGGTGGCAAGAACAACAAACCTATAGATATGGACGACAAGGCTTGGGAAATCCTGTATCAAAAGGCTTAGGGTGCGATTCGCCTTTCACTGTCACCATCGATAGCCTTCAACATCTCCAAAGAGAAGACCACACAAGATATGATGAAAGCCCTAACACGGATGTATGAGAAACCATCAGCGTCAAACAAGGTATTCTTAATGAAATGATTGTTTAATATGAAGAAACCTGAAAGTAGACCTATACAAGAGCATCTGAGTGATTTCAATACCATCACTAGTCAGTTAGAATCTGTGGGTATTATCTTTGATAATGAAGTTGTAACGGCCCAAATTAATTTAATTGAGTATTAGTGTTAATCACGATGATTAACGGTTAATTCGGGCGTTACGGTGACAGCTGGGTGGACTCAAATAAGAGTACCCAGGTTATATTGTGTTAATTGTGTATGTTGTATGTCTATTATTGTGATGTGGAAATTTATTATTTATATAAACATCACATGTGTGTAAGTTGACATCGGGCAAGACTACGAGTCGGGTATATGTCCCGAAGTGCGTGTCGAGGACCAAGGTGCAGGTATTGGGTAGCGGGGTGCGGGGCATGGGTTGCCGGGTAGTTTGAGTGCTAGTGTGACGCACTTATGAATTTTATATAATTTATTAGGTGATTTAACCTAAGGTTGAATTAATGTATTAATGAATTAGTTGAAGTCCTATAGTTTGATAAGAAAAATCAACATGCATAGGATAATTCTCGAGATGCACAACAAGGAAATTCGAGATAGATAATGTCATGATTGGTTGTTCGAAGGTTTGTGTGTGACACGGGGTGATCGGTGGGCGTACGATTGTCCTCGAGATGCGTGTACACATTTGATTAGAACAAATATATAAATGTCGATGGATCGGTGGAGGCATGCAAGAAATTAGTTTCTCAACAAATTACGGAAATCGGTGAGTGAATTTGAGGGTTTGAGGGGACGAATCCGAGCTTGGAGAAGAGGAGATTGAAGACTCAAAAGTGAGATCCAAGGTAATTTTACCATTTTAATGGAAATTTTTGATAAAAAAATGTGATTAAAATGGGTTGTGGTGAATTCGGATTTCATTTATTTTTAATGGTTTTAGGAGGTCAAATTCGGTGTTCTTAAGGTTTACTTTGATGAATTTCATCAATTGGGATCGAATTTGAGGAAAATTTGAGGTGATTGGTAAATTTTTGGGTTATTTGCATGTATTTTGATCCGAAAAAATTGGGGTTTGTTTTTGTGAATTTGAGGTGAGATTTTGATGTTTGGAGGTCTCCTATGGAGTGAGGTTTGAAGAGAAATTGAGAGGGGAGTGATGGGAAGCAACAAAAAAAAAAAAAAAAAAAAAAAGAAGAGAACCGAGAGGCGCGCACCGTCTGTGAGAGGAGGAAGAAGGGGGGCACGCACGCGTGCGTGCGTGCGTGCACCCTGGGCCGAGGCTGGGCCCAGGGCCGGGTGGGCGGGGCCAAGCCGACCCAGCCCATCCCGGGTGGGCTGGGCCGAGGCCGACCCGACCCGGACCCGACCCAGAGGGTTGAACCGGGCCGACCCGGTTCGGGGACCCACATATATTATTTAAATAATATATTTAAATAATATTTTTATTTATTTATTTAAAAAAAACAAAAAAAAAAAAAACGATTTTAAATTACGGAAAATAGGAAAAATAGGAAAAAAATATCAGAAAAATTGGGAAAAATTCTAGAAAAATATAGAAAATTTGAAAAAGGTAGAAAAGTAGGTACGGGACTTTTCGGGTATTTTTGGAACCCAGACATTGTCGGAAGAGGTACCATGAACTGCGCAAAATGGAATATATGATATAATATTATAAATGTGTTATTAATAATATAAAACACTATAAATGGACTTCGAGGGATGGGGAACCATAGCTCGGGCATAGGAGAGCTAGGCGGGTCGGATTGACGGGTCGGGAAGTCGGAGTGCGTAGTTACGGGTGCGTAAAACCCTTGAGAATGTTACACTTTAATTCATGCGTGGTTTGTCCATATGAATGATGTGTTTATTCATTTGTTTATTTATCGCCTTGTTACATATTTTGGTTGCCATGTTATGCCTTTGCGATTATGTGTTGGACGGTGTTTGATGTGTTCACATTGTCGGAGGTTAATCGAGATGGTCGTGGTACGAATTGAGTAGGCTAGGTTGTAGCGCGTGTCTTGGGCATAGCCGGTGAATAGCTACCGACGGCGGGGGTGCACGTGTCCGGTGGGTTGTGATTTGTTCCGGTCACCGTTAGTAGTTTGGGTGTGGTCTAGGCTTGATGTGCTCGGCGGGGCATCCGAATCTACGAAGTATGATCTAGTTTGGTTAGACTCAGTCACACTTCTATCTAGTTTTCTTATAAATGATATCGTGGTTGGACCAGATTTCTCGAATGGTGTGTTATTTCTACTTGTGTGTGATCGAATGGTTTTATTTTGGATCTTGTTTACGACCGACCATAGGAATATGATTCTGTCGTCGGGGTCATATTCATATGTCTCGCAGTTATGGTGGTTTTTCATGATTAACGTGTAGACTTCTCTTGGGAATTTACTCATGGGCTCGTTCTTTGTATGTGTTGGGCAACGAGCGCAGATCTGGTACGAGCAAGAGCAAGGAAAGGAGATACTAGGCGACTATCTCTAAGGCCGTTCTTTGCTTGATAGCTAGTGTTTTGATATCATGTATGTATATACTATTTTGTTGGGTTTTGGGGACTTTATAACTTTATCACATGTATATGGATTCTTGTTTAGTTCGTCTCGATTATATACATGGTGTTTGTATCCGGGTTTTCCACTACTTAGGTTAAATAAATTCTCATAAAATATGAATTAAGTGCTTCCGCTGATGATATAATTGTAATTATCAACTAATCTGCTAGATGTGTCAGACAACTTAATATAGTAGGATTAGTTACACGGAGCATCACTCCATAGAGCTGCGGACGTGGCAGCAGTGATGACGTGTCCGGTGATGTGACAGCGCCTTGGCTTGAGGGCGAAGGCGTGGGTCACGGGCGGCCGGGAGATTTAGGGCCGTCACGCGGTTGGTATCGAGCGAGAGTTTTGAGGAACCTCGGATAAAAACTTTCAAGAGCATAAACTTTAAAATAAAGTAGTTGTGGAAACCCGAAGATCCTAACTTAGAATCTTAGTTGGGAAGTGGTATAAGTCGGGTAGAGTAAGGACTTATATGTGTGTTATGATTTGGTTGTATGTTATATATATACGGACTACGTAATAATTCGACGCACGACTTTCGGTGCAGATCTTGATGGACGGACTGCAGGCACCGTCAGGGTCAGGGACTGGCCAGGCGAGGGATCATACTGGAGATGAGGTTATGGATCTTGCAGTTGCAGCACGACTTGCCACTCACGATAGGCAGTTTGAGCTATTACTGGACATGATGAGAGCTCGGACAATGCCGCCATAATGCCGACAAAGATCGAGAGACCCGACTGCGATTGCGATGCAGAGACACGAGACAAGCGATGACGCCATCGAGAATCGGACCGCAGCCAAACAAGTAGAGCATGAGACACCGACTGTTGAGACTACACCAGTAGTGGTGCCAGCGGAGATAGTAACTCCGGCACCTCTATCGACGGTTGTAACTGCTACTGCGATTACTACTACTCCAGAGTATAGGATGGATCCACAAAGAGAGACGAGGGATTTTCTTAAATTCCAGCCACATACTTTTATGGCGGTGGAAATCCCGAGGCGACGGAGACGGATTGTATCGCATCGCGCCGCACAAAGAGCGAACACGAGAGGAGAGAGGCATAGGGCAAGATTATCCGAAACATGCTTCAGTCCGACGCACGGTGTGGTGGACTAACTACCAAGAGACACATGCCGATCCAAATGACTTGGGCGGAGTTTCGAGAGATCTTCTACGATCGGTTTATTCCTATGGAGGTTCGACGAGGTTGAGAGAGGAGTTCTTATCCCCGAGGCGGGGAAATCGTACGATGCTACGAGATATGGACCGATACCGCTATCTTCTCAGCTTCTCTATGGACATTGCCGGTGCCGAGCGTTTGCAGATTTACTACTTTGTTCGGGGGTTGAGGAGGTGATTGCGAGTGCGATTGTGTCGTCTGGGGCTTCGACGTTACGGGCTATGTTCGAGAGAGCCTTGACTTATGAGACATTCCTACTACGAAGAATGGCATTCCGGTGGCCGCGTCGGGCTGGAATAGAGAGAGGGCGAGGTTCACGGCGGATGGGAGGTCGAAACGGCAATGTGAGGAACCCGATGGAGATAGTAGGAGTGATCACCAGGACGAGACCCCGATATGAGGATAGACAATGGGATCGGCGGCACGAGGCGATGACCGAGACGGCGGGAGCATATGCGATGTCGCACCACAACAACCTTATACACGGGACCGAGAGAGGTAGAAATCGAGATCGATAGACCGTAATTATAGACATCACTCGAGGAGGGCCGACCGTCTGGAGGAAGTGACAGACGTAGATGTTATAGGTGCGGTCGAGAGAGGTCACATTAGTGTGAATTGTTGTAGAGCCTTTCCAAAGACTGGAGATTCCACGGACCGATGAAAGAGTTCACGCCGTAGTATCGCCATCGAGAGACGACCCGACAAAGATGAGCGAGGTACGTCACTATTATGTTTTTCTATGCGTATGTTGCATATAGGTTGATTGATTCATTATAGTTGTTGTTCTTGTTGCATTTCATGCATTCGTTGCATCTATGTTGATTCGTTCACTTAGATTAGTGTATCCTAGTTGATTAGTACACTAGAGGATTGTGGAATACTGGTTGATTTGTTCACCAGGTTTTAATAGAAGACTGGTTGATGTGTTCACCAGGTTTTAGTGGAATACTGGTTGATTTGTTCACCAGGTTTTAATAGAAGATTGGTTGATGTGTTCACCAGAGATTGATTTATTGGTACACCAGGTTTTGGTGGGATACTGGTTGATTTGTTCACCAGGATTTTGGTTGAAGACTGGTTGATTTGTTCACCAGGGCCAGGCTGATGTGTTTCCCTGGGATAGGTTAATTTGTTCACAAGGGTCAGGTTGATGTGTTTCCCTAGGATAGGTAGATGTGTTTCCTAAGAATTTCAGTTGATTCGTTCACTGAAGGGTTAGAGTTGAGTAGTTCATTTAGACTACGGGTGTCAGGTTGAATAGCGGGTAGTTGCGTCCATTTTGCAACTTCGAGAAGAGATATTGGTTATCGTAATTTCGGGACGAAATTTTCCCTAGTTGGGAAGAATTGTAACGGCCCAAATTAATTTAATTGAGTATTAGTGTTAATCACGATGATTAACGGTTAATTCGAATGCGTTACGGTGACAGCTGGGTGGACTCAAATAAGAGTACCCAGGTTATATTGTGTTAATTGTGTATGTTGTATGTCTATTATTGTGATGTGGAAATTTATTATTTATATAAACATCACATGTGTGTAAGTTGACATCGGGCAAGACTACGAGTCGGGTATATGTCCCGAAGTGCGTGTCGAGGACCGGATGCACGGTATTGAGTAGCCGGGTAGTGGGGCATGGGTTGCGGGTAGGCGAGTGCTAGTGTGACGCACTTATGAATTTTATATAATTTATTAGGTGATTTAACCTAAGGTTGAATTAATGTATTAATGAATTAGTTGAAGTCCTATAGTTTGATAAGAAAAATCAGCATGCATAGGATAATTCTCGAGATGCACAACAAGGAAATTCGAGATAGATAATGTCATGATTGGTTGTTCAGAAGCTGTGTGACACAGGGTGATCAGTGGCCGTACGATTGTCCTCGAGATGCGTGTACACATTTGATTAGAACAAATATATAAATGTCGATGGATCGGTGGAGGCATGCAAGAAATTAGTTTCTCAACAAATTCTGGAAATCGGTGAGTGAATTTGAGGGTTTGAGGGGACGAATCCGAGTTTGGAGAAGAGGAGATTGAAGACTCAAAAGTGAGATCCAAGGTAATTTTACCATTTTAATGGAAATTTTTGATAAAAAAAATGTGATTAAAATGGGTTGTGGTGAATTCGGATTTCATTTATTTTTAATGGTTTTAGGAGGTCAAATTCGGTGTTCTTAAGGTTTACTTTGATGAATTTCATCAATTGGGATCGAATTTGAGGAAAATTTGAGGTGATTGGTAAATTTTTGGGTTATTTGCATGTATTTTGATCCGAAAAAATTGGGGTTTGTTTTTGTGAATTTGAGGTGAGATTTTGATGTTTGGAGGTCTCCTATGGAGTGAGGTTTGAAGAGAAATTGAGAGGGGAGTGATGGGAAGCAACAAAAAAAAAAAAAAAAAAAAAAAAAAAGAGAACCAGGGCGCACTCGGCGCCTCTCGGTGAGAGAGGAAGAAGGGGGGCACGCACGCGCGTGCGTGCGTGCAAGTGCACCCACCTGGGCCGGCTGGGCTGCCGGCCCATCCCGGTGGGCTGGACCGGGTCCGACCCGGTTCGGGGACCCACATATATTATTTAAATAATATATTTAAATAATATTTTTATTTATTTATTTAAAAAAAAAAACAAAAACAGTTTTAAATTACGGAAAATAGGAAAAATAGGAAAAAAATATCGAAAAATTGGGAAAAATTCTAGAAAAATATAGAAAATTTGAAAAAGGTAGAAAAGTAGGTACGGGACTTTTCGGGTATTTTTGGAACCCATTGTCAGTCCCAAGAGGTACCACAACTAAAAAATGGAATATATGATATAATATTATAAATGTGTTATTAATAATATAAAACACTATAAATGGACTTCGGGGACTGGGAACCATAGCTCGGGCATAGGAGAGCTAGGCGGGTCGGATTGACGGTCCGGGAAGTCGGAGTGCGTAGTTACAAAGGTGCGTAAAACCCTTGAGAATGTTACACTTTAATTCATGCGTGGTTTGTCCATATGAATGATGTGTTTATTCATTTGTTTATTTATCGCCTTGTTACATATTTTGGGTTGCCATGTTATGCACTGCGATTATGTGTTGGACGGTGTTTGATGTGTTCACATTGTCGGAGGTTAATCGAGATGGTCGTGGTACGGAATTGAGTAGGCTAGGTTGTAGCGCGTGTACTGGGCATAGCCGGTGAATAGCTACCCGAGCAGTGGGGTGCACGTGTCCTGGTGGGTTGTGATTTGTTCGGTCCACCGTTAGTAGTTTGGGTGTGGCCTAGGCTTGATGTGCTCAGCCGGGGGCATCCGAATCTACGAAGTATGATCTAGTTTGGTTAGACTCCGTCACACTTCTATCTAGTTTTCTTATAAATGATATCGTGGTTGGACCAGATTTCTCGAATGGTGTGTTATTTCTACTGTGTGTGATCGAATGGTTTTATTTTGGATACTGTTTACGGCCAGCCATAGGAATATGATTCCTGTCGTCAGGGTCATATTCATATGTCTCGCAGGTTATGGTGGTTTTTCATGATTAACGTGTAGACTTCTCTTGGGAATTTACTCACTGGGCTCGTTGCTGTATGTGTTGGGCAACTGAGCGCAGATCTGTCTGACGAGCAAGAGCAAAGGAAAGGAGATACTAGGCGACTATCTCTAAGGCCGTTTAGCTTTGCGATAGCTAGTGTTTTGATATCATGTATGTATATACTATTTTGCTGGGTTTTGGGGACTTTATAACTTTATCACATGTATATGGATTACTGTTTAGTTCGTCTCAGTTATATACATGGTGTTTGTATCCGGGTTTTCCACTACTTAGGTTAAATAAATTCTCATAAAATATGAATTAAGTGCTTCCGCTGATGATATAATTGTAATTATCAACTAATCTGCTAGATGTGTCAGACAACTTAATATAGTAGGATTAATTACACGGAGCATCACTCCACAGAGCTGCGGACGTGGCAGCAGTGATGACGTGTCCGGTGATGTGACAGGCGCTGCTGGGCTTGAGGGCAGAAGGCGTGGGTCACGGGGCGGCCCCGGGAGATTTAGGGCCGTCACAGAAGTATTGGCTCTTGTTATTTTATCGGGTTTACCCGATAGTTGGGATGGTCTGGTTATGGCTGTAAGCAACTCATCAGGGTCCAGTATTCTGAAATTTGAGGATGTAGTGGGAGTTCTTCTTGATGAAAATACACGAAGGAGAAACAACTCTTGATAAGTCGTATTTATAGGATTTTATTGTATATTTTAGTATAATTTAGTGTGGAAGTTTATAAAATATATATCTAATTATTTTTACTTTTGGTTTTTAGGTGAAACGGAGTGCACGGTTGAATCCGGGGCAGAAAAATACTCAAAATAGAGTATTTATTTGCATTAATCGGATACCGCGGGATTTTGTCTCGAAAAATACACTGATAGTGGGGTAATTAGGGTCCAGCATTGCCACGTGTCAATTCATTATTGGTCCAGCATTAAAACACACACCAGCAGTGCCACGTGTTGTCCAGGCGTTCGTCCAGACCGCCATGTGTCAGAAGTCGATTGGTTAAGTAGCGTCAGCAGAAATGTTCCAGCCAATCGGTGAACGCCACATCATCACTCCAACAACGTCAGCACTAATCAGCTACCGCCACGTGGACAAGCCAAGCTTCTTTCTCGTCCAGCTTGCTTGATCTGCCTCGGGATGCGTGCTGGTGATGTCTCCCAGATCTTCGGTGAAGTCGTGCGAACTCCTTCCCGTCCCAGCCGCCACGTGTCGACTGCTCACCCCTCTCACGCATGTCACCGCCTCTCTTCTCCTCCAATCGTGTTGCGCCACGTCAGCCGATACAGCACTTCAGCGCCAATCACCTCCAGACACGTCAGCAACGCCCAGAAAATAGCCAATCCGGTTCTGCCACGTGTCAAGGACGAAAAACACCAAAAAAATAGTTTTCTCTCTCTTCCATACACCAATTTTAGTAGTTTTACACATTAGAACTTTAGGTATTAATAGAACACCTATTATTCATTGGAAGTCTCTCTCACTCTCTCTGCATTATTTTGTGAGTAGCCATGTCTGGCTAATCAAGCCATTGCCTAGGTCGATGGTGAAGCAATTCAGGATTATGGATTCATGGCATAACTTGTGAGATCTATTATTTTATTATTTAATTTAATTTAATTTCTTCTATTTCATTGTTGTTGATTTTAATGAATATGATTTAAATCTAGGGTATGTATATGGCCAGTGCATGCTTTTAGGTGGATAATCTATAGTTAATTGACTCATTAGTATCCGTAATTGTACTTTTGGGACAATATAAGTAACAAACATTCACCCGATTGCCGTCAAAACCTTTCGGTTCTTGAGTGTGCAACAATTGAATCTAGGTTAAATCGGGAGCGGACGCGATTCGATTATCTAGGATTAGTATTCCCATAGAAGTTTATTACTGCGGTTAATGTGTTAAATCTTATGGCGGATGTCTAGGGTTATACATTAATTAGGGAAATAGTTAGTGGCGGATGTCCTAGCTATCGAGATTAGGGGAATTAGGAATTTCTGGCGGATGTCGATTTTCCATAGCTAATCTAGGGGAACTTGAATTAATAATTGTTTTGGGAAAGATTGACGACCATGATATGCCATTGAATCTTAATTTTGTCTTGTGGAACCATAGACTTAGGTATTTAAATTAATTGTTCGTAGTCGTAGATATTTATTTTAGTTATTTAATTTATTAGTAATTAGATTAATTAATTTAGTTATTTTCTCTAAACCTCCATTCTCCTTTCTTTTAAAACTTTAGAAAGACTACCAATCTCTGTGGGATCGACCCTTTGCCACTATCTGCAAATAGTTGGTTTAAGGAAATATTTTATTGACGCGTTCGGCGCGCGTCAATTTTTGGCGCCGTTGCCGGGGATTGGTTTTTCTTTCTTTGGTTTTATTTATTTATTTATTTGTAGTTACTTTATACCCTTGTCTCTAGCATGTTTGCAGATAACTCCACGATGGCCTCCTATTCCAACAATTATAGTCAATTCGAAGACTCATACTATGAAAGTATGAATGGGGTAGGTATGTCAAATTATGGACATGAATTTTCTAATTGGCCTTCTTTTGTGCAACAGGTTGAGGTTTGTGGAATTTGCGGAGATAATACTCATCCTACCGATGTTTGTCCTTACGAGCCTGAATATGAGAATTATCCTTATTCGGGTAATGCATCGCCACAACTCGACTTGAGTTATCCCTTTTCCAGCCCATTGACTCCTCGACAAGATAAGCAATCTCCTGAAGATATGTTCAAAGAATACTCCTCTGTCAATCAAAAGTTTCATCAAGACATCTTACAATATAAGGAAAACTCCACCATGGCCGCCTCTTCACAACATTCTTTTAGCTGGCCTTATGCAGTACAACAGGAACCTATCAAAGCTTGTAATCTTTTTAGTGGTTGTCATCATTTTCCTAGTGTATGTCCCTTTGACTCCTGGAGTAATTCATCGCCACAGCCTGACAAATATAGTTCCATGCGGAATCGACCTTTAAGGGATAAAATAAGGTTTCTTTTAGAGACTGAGCAAGACATATACCTCACCGAGCAAGAATTAGAACAATGGATTCAAGAAAAGAATCAAAAAGCTGAATATGAAATAAAGTTAATTCTCCAGAAAAGATCAGCAAATACCATAAGTGCAATTCCATTAAATAGTGTTGAGGTGAAAGATGATGAATATATGAGTGATTACGAAGAGTCAGAGGGGGAACTTAAAGTGTCTCAATCGGAGCTGGAGATCGTTATGGCACAAACTTACGAAGAAGAAGCCGAAAAAGAGATTGAAGTCACTTTAACAAGGCCGGAGGATTTACAACAAGAGAGCAAGGACGACCAATCCTTTGTATTGGTAAACCCACTCACCCTCCCATATATATTTGATGATTTTGAGATGGAGGTGGATGTAAAGGAGCGTTCGAAGGCTTTTTGCACTACCGACACCTTTGTGTTGGACGATCCAAAAATTATAGATTCATATGTGTTCGAAGTCCTGGATAAGCTCCCATTTTTGAACAAGGGCGTTTCTGTTTCAATGCCCAATGCTAAAGGAGAGAGTATCATTCTTGGATACTCATTATTGGAAGGCATCACGTGAAGACATCATACGCCAAGTCGAGCCAAAGACTTTAAACAAAAGCGCTATTGGGAGGCAGCCCAAAGTTTGATAAGTATTATTTAGTTTTTTTTTATTATTTTTATTTTTTATTATTTTTTATTTATTATTATTATGCATGAACTTATATCATTTCCTTCTTCTTATCATTATCATCTTCTTATCACTATCATGCTCTTTCACTATTTTTGTTTATTTTTGTGCATAGACCACTTGACTTGTTTTGAACCTTGAGGACAAGGTTCGGAATAAGTTTGGGGGTATTTTAGGGATTGTGGATAGTGTTGGATGAATTTTCTTGCTAAAGACAGCATGTATGATTGTTAGTTTTTTAAAAATTATGCGGTTGAAGGATGGTAATGGTGGTGTTATTCCCATTCTTTTATTCTTTCCATATCTTTTTCTTCTGTCATTGATACTTCCATCTTCCATTTCACTAGGATATGATACATTTTCATGCATACATTTAGTATAGTTTATTAGGAGTAGACATGTGTCTATCTATGTTTATTCTTGCATTTAGACTTTACATAGTTGCATATGTTGCATTTAGAGTCACCCAAAACTTTGTTTCATGCCTTTGATTGTGGATGAGTATATTATGGTTGCTTTTTGACTTGAAACTCATAAAAAATTAGGAGAAATATTCAATCAAGCCGTAGCTCAGCATTTTTATGATTTCATGATAAGAGACTTAGTATGATGGTTAAACTTTGTGCTAGATACCAAAATGGGCAGACGGTCAGATTTGTGCAAGTAATAGTGCTTTAATTCTTATTTAATCTTCTTAATTATAGTGAAAGTGAGAAGGGCTAACAGGAGTTTTCTTAATATAGAGAGTCCCACAGGATTCCATAGGAAATGGAGCAGGGAATCTTATGGTGGGAAAAAGTGAGAAAATCGGTCCGTACACTACAAGAAAAATGATATTTAGAAACAGAATTAGCAACGGAATTAAGTTCCGTTACTAAGAAAAAATGGTTAGAGACGGAATTGAAACGGATAATTCAGAGACGGAATAGAGAGAGATCAGAGACGGAAATAGAGACGGAAATAGAGACGGAATTTAATTCCGTCTCTAAATAATGGCGCCAACATTCCCACCAAAACTTTCTTTTTTTACAACCGTCCATTACGTCTCGAGATTCGTGCGTGCTTTGATCTAGATACCCAAAAGGTGACCAAACACAAAACTCTCTCTCCCTAAAATCTCTCTCCCTCACCTCACCGCTCTCTCTCTCTCGACAAACCTCTCTCCCTCACCGCTCTCCCTTTCTCGACAAACCTCACATCACCGCTCTCACCGATCTCTCTCACCGTCACCGCTCTCTCTCTCTCTCTCGTCCATGCTCTCTCTCTCTCTCTCACCGTCGCCGCTCTCTGCTCTCTCACTCTCGCAGCTCTCTGCTCTCACTCTCTCCGTCTCAAATTCCTCTCTTCGTCCAGGGATTCCGTTTCCGATTCGTCTCGAACCTTCGCGTTGATGAAATTTCTGGTAAGCATATTCAATCGATGCTTCTATTGAGATTGCTGTCGATGTCCTAGCTAGTTGTTTGTGCCTTTTTTTAGGGTTTCAATTTCTAGCGTTTCCGATCATTTGTGTTGTTTGATTGTTCATGCGATTAGGTTTTTTGGATAGATGTTAGGTTGAATGTCGAACCTTGAAATTTGTTAGAGGTTTTGTTGATGCTGGGGTTTGTGGTTCTCATGTGTTGCATTTTTGCTCTATCAAATCATCAATAATGTCTAATTCGTTTGATTCATTTGTAAAGTTTGATGCTTGATTGTGATTTTAGTTGGTGGAGTTGATTTTGTGTTATGGGTTTTTTTTTGGGTTTATGATTTGAGGGCCGTTAATGTTGATGAAAGGATTGGTCTTTAATGCGAGTGGTGAATTATGTGTGAATTGAAATGGGTTTTGACAACGAGTGTATTTTAAACATACAATCACTTGTTTGGGGAGTATTTACGTCGTCCTGTGTCGTTTGCTTGTTCATCCAAATGAAGCATTACAATCGCAGTGTACTCATTTATACTACAAGCGATGCCTAACTTATGTCGTTAGCACTACTCGAGCTTGCCCGTACGATGGATATCTCGTGACCGACGACTCGAATGGGCATATATAGCGGAAAAAATTCGATAATGTTGTAAATAAACAGGCTTCAAGTTATCCCTTTTGTGGTTTGGCGACAAGCTTTTGGTCAAGGAATGATTGAATGCATATTTCTAGTGTTGTTTCGTCATGGAATGCAGATGATGAACTATCAACTTTCTGTGTAGGAGCAATTCTTATTCTCAATCGTCAAAAGATCATCAAAGAAACCAATTCAATTGATGATTTAATAAAGGTAAGGCATTATCTGCATTAGTTTTCTTTTTCTTCCACATCTAGTTTGGGTCTATCTGAATATATGAAGTCTTTGCAAGGCTTGCAATGATCTGTTATCTTATCTCTTTTATAGGGTTATTTCATTTTTCCTGATTGTATTATTATTTTTTGGGCTTATATGATAGGTTTAATGAAGGTTGAATATTTTTTTTGCATATGGTGTATGTTTGACCCTTATGATTTCTACCTTGCTTCGACGGTTTGTGATTAATTCATAGTTGATGCACATGTCTTTATATTTTATTGATTTAGTTTTCTCAAAAAGTCGCATTGACTTGGATGACAAACCGAAATGTTTATAAGTAGCAAATCACAATGGCTGCTGCTAATTGAAATAAAAATAAAGAAACTGATTACTACTAGCTTCCTGTATTGTTGTAATCAAGACTAGCAATTGCCAACTAGCTGAGGTGCCAAAAAACTTTAACATTCAAGACATTACTTTGGTGAACCAGTCTTAAATGGGGTGGTTCAGGTTATGTCCTTACCAATTGGAATATGGAGGACTCATTTACCATACAGTTTGATTAAAAAATTAGCAAACATATGGAAGGGTCGAAAACCTTATATAATTTTATCACATTTACATATCTTTCTTTTTCTTCATGTTGTATAGTTGTTCTTATTGACAGTTCTAAGTGCAATGTATTTTTTTTCCGACAATTAGTGCAGCGCGCATTATACAACACTTTCTATTGGTAGCAATTTTTTTGGTTTAATTGGAAAGATTGGTTTCTCACTTTTCTTCAAATGTTGTAGATGTTCAATGATAAGATATTGAAGATCAATGTAAGAAAATGCATAAGCACAGCTATTAAACTTCAAAAGAAGTACTTATACAAGGTCGGCCATTAATTTTATCATGACTTTCCTTCTTTCTTTCTGCACGATTTTTTGGATTGAATGTGCATCAGGTAGAAGTTTTTTCCATTTACTTAATAAAACCATTGCCTCTTTTGCATGAACTGCATGGATTTTCTTTACTCATTTATGCCAACATTTTCTGCTTTACATATCTTTATATATATCATCATACACAAAGCAACCTTTTGGATAAACCAATAGTAAAATCGGCTGTGCTAGCAACTCATTCCATTCCAGTATCATTGTCTCATTAACCCGAACTATATGGTTAATACATTTATTGCTGCATCGTTTGCTCACTATAGCATCCATATAATCTTGCAATGATAATATGATATTGTTCTCTTTAATTCTTTGTCGACTCACGTGGGTTGAAGTAGAACAATTCTCGACGAAGACTAGCTCTACCTATAATTATGTTTGTTTCTCATGTTTCTACTTAAATTGCAAGTGCCACTGTACTACCTTTACATTACTTATCATCAACAAGATCCTAAGTTCTTTATTTTGGTATCTTTACGGGGAAATCCTTAGGACTTAATAGCTTTGGCCTTATCGGTGCAATGGTGAGTTTTTTATGTACATTAGCACTTGGCGATGATTTACATTGGTAAAATATACATATAGGCGTGTGCTCTCAATTAATATATCCAGTATTGGTAGTGGAACTCTTCTAAAAAAATATATATATTGGTAGTGGAAGGATTTTAAATGCAATTCCTCTGCAGCCAAGTTGCTACTTTAGCTTGTTGTGCACTATATTTTTGGGTTTTCATTTTCATTTTTTTTTTAATTTTATCTTTCCTTCTCATTTTGTATGTCCCTTCTTAGGAATTAAGTTGGAAAGTAAGGTTAATATTATTAACTTAAGCACTTTTCTTATGCATTTGTTGCGAGATAATATGTTCTTGCACATTTCTATATATATTGAGACGTTGGAAGATCATATCTTTTTCATTGCTTATTCTTTGAACGAATCGACGATTCAACATATCTTGTTCCATTTAAGACACTGGTTCAAACGCTTGCCTATTGCATTGTCATATTTGCTCTATATGGTATCTTGCCTCATCTCGGTGCAATGGTGAGTTTTTCTCCAAAAAAAAAAAAACATGATAAGACCGGCACTTGTTTGTTGATTAAATCGTTCAATGCATGACCATTATTGTGATGAGACAGTCTACTCCGGTGACATTTTTAGGTTACTAATGCATTAACAAAAACAAAAAGTTCTCTGTTTTCTGTCTTTGTTTTCTTTATCTTTATTCTTTTTCTTTGAATAGATTAGCATGTCATGCACATGGATTTTCATTCCTTCTCTAAATTTCGAAAAACTCCATACTAGTAGTAATAGTTAGTATGACTACTAGGGGATAAAGATTGAAAAGATTAGCTGTCATGTTAATCTTCGTAAATTACATGCTCTTTCATTGAAGTAAATCGAGAGAAGGTTAAGGAGAATTTGACACTTACCACTTCAAGAAAAAAACTTCAATTGCTTGAAAATTTCTACCGTATTCCAAACTTCGTGTTACTTTCGATAGTCAATATCAATAATGATGATGAATATATGAAGATTTTTCTTGTGATGCACAACATTATAATAGTATTAATTGGTTTACTTTTTCTTTTTGTTATTTGTAATTTTAGGTGCAAATGGAATGTAAGAGATTCGACATCATATCTTTTGTGTCATTGAAAAAAGGGCTATGAGAAAGGTACTACTTCATTTCTTGATACAAATAACTTGCTTTTAGATCCTACATATCTTTTGGGTGACTAAGTTTCTTAACATTGATTTAATTATATTTTGTTTGCTAAGAAGAATATATACTAAAGTTTCTATTGAACTCATCAATGAAAGAACCCTAGTAATTACTATAGGGTTCTTCCATGTTTTGTAATTTTTGGGAACCCCTAGTTGTAGGAGAAACTTTGCTAAGTATTTTGTAGGAAATTAAGAGTTAGAATTTTTTTTCGTAATGCATTCATTGTAATAATGTGTTGAAGATCATGAACATCACTTGTCTCTAAAAAGAAATAGTTATTAATATTGAAGTACTTATGAAAATTGGTACTTGTCTTGTATCATTTATTTAATACTTCCATTACACATTGTTTATCTTATTGAGTCTTTTATTTTAGTTTTCTTTACTTTTAATTTGTGTTCTATCCTTTGTTTCATTTTACTTTAATTTCATTTTGTATAGTGTCTTCTTAATTTTTTGGAGCATCGAGGACAATTGACTTTTGTTTGTGTTAATCTAGAACTAAATTTTGTGTCATTGTTTGGAGCGAGAGATAATTTGCTAATTAACACCATGTTCCTTCGGATAATGATGAATTTATTTTTCTTTATTACTTTATTTATGTTGTGTTTGGCTCATACACTTGTGCTTGCGATGATACGTAGTTCTCCCATAATATTGTTTATATTCCTATTATTGTTTGTATAATTTAGTGATTTTTTCTTTTTGATCTTTTTTCGGTGTTTTGTACGAAGTCAAGTATTATTTGAAGCACAATCAACTATATATAATCTCGGAACACTTCTTCATTTTTTTTTCATTTAGAACAATTTTTGCTTTTACTTTTGTAGAAAGATACGATATATAAACTTTTTAGATTGTTTTTGTTGTTTCGTGTACAAGACATTGAGAAAAGATAATTTTAAGGATATGTTAAGTTTATATAAACTGTGCAATATCAATATATTATTTAGCTATGATTTGTATTATATATTGGCAGGTTAAATGTGCTTGGACTGAGACCTATATATATATATATATATATATGAATTCAGAGACGGAATTGAGATGGATTTGAATTCAGAGACGGAATTAGCAACGGAATTCAGAGATTCCGTTGCTATTTCCGTATCTAATTTTAGAGGAACAGATACATGAATCAGAAATGGATCAAATTCCGTCTATGATCCGTCTCTGATTAGCAACGGATCAGAGACGGAAATAATCAGAAACGGAATTAGAGACGGAATAAATTCAGTCTCTGATCAAAAACGGAATTTATTCCGTCTCTGATCCGTCTCTAAATCAGAAACGGAATCACATTTGCGTTTCTGATTGAATCAGCGACGACGATTTTAGAGACGGAATAAATTTCGTCTCTATTCCGTTGCAGATTTTAATTAGAGACGGAATTTATGCAAATCAGAGACGGAAATTTCCGTTTCTGATCTGCTGTTTTTTTGTAGTGGTAGGAAATGGAGCAGAGACCGTACTACTTGAAAAAAATATTATGGAGAAAAAAATAGAGTGTATTTATTGAATAAATAAAGGCGAAAGTATATGAAAACTCCTCAAATAAAAAAGATTTAGCTCGAGTGTTTTCACTAGATTAAGTGAGATTTTAGACTTGCATGCTTGAATGTATAGACCAAGAAAACTCATGAGTAATTAATGGCCTTTGTTTTGACTACATCTATGTCTTTAAAGTGTGATCTTAACTGTGTTTGAGTTGCGAGTCTTGACATATCATAACTTTGAAATTTCTTGAGTGACTTGTTACTTGGCAACCATGTAAATCAAAGGTACTCCATGAATTTTGAATTGGGTATAGGAATAGGTATAAGTATAGGTATGAGTTTAGTTTTATGATTAGTTTAGTTAATGCATTAGGAGTTTAGTTTAGTTTGTATTGTCAAATGTACCTTTGCTCGGGACGTGCAAAGTCTTAAGTTTGGGGGTATTTGATAAGTCGGTATTTATAGGATTTTATTGTCTATTTTAGTATAATTTAGTGTGGAAGTTTATAAAATATATATCTAATTATTTTTACTTTTGGTTTTTAGGTGAAATGGAGTGCACGATTGAATCCGGGGCGGAAAAATACTCAAAATAGAGTATTTATTTGCATTAATCGGATACCGCGGGATTTTGTCTCGAAAAATACACTGACAGTGGGGTAATTGGGGTCCAGCATTGCCACGTGTCAATTCATTATTGGTCCAGCGTTAAAACACACACCAGCAATGCCACGTGTCGTCCAGCCGTTCGTCCAGACCGCCACGTGTCAGAAGTCGATTGGTTAAGTAGCGTCAGGAGAAATGTTCCAGCCAATCGGTGAATGCCACATCATCACTCCAGCAACGTCAGCACTAATCAGCTACCGCCACGTGGATAAGCCAAGCTTCTCTTCTCGTCCATCTGCTCGATCTGCCTCGGGATGCGTGTTGGTGCTGTCTCCCAGATCTTCAGTGAAGTCGTGCGAACTCCTTCCCGCCTCCCAGCCGCCACGTGTCGACTGCTCACCCCTCTCACGCACGTCACCATAGACTTAGGTATTTAAATTAATTGTTCGTAGTCGTAGATATTTATTTTAGTTATTTAATTTATTAGTAATTAGATTAATTAATTTAGTTATTTTCTCTAAACCCCCATTCTCCTTTCTTTTAAAACTTTAGAAAGACTACCAATCTCTGTAGGATCGACCCTTTGCCACTATCTGCAAATAGTCGGTTTAAGAAAATATTTTATTGACGTGTTCGGCGCGCGTCAACTCTTCTGATGATGTTTCTAATAGTGCCCTGAATACTGAGGAACGGGGCAGATCCTCAAAGAGGTTGAATGGTCGAGGAAATGGATGCTCACAATCTAGAAGAGGTCAGTCAAGGGGCCCTCAGATGGCTTGTTGGAATTGCAAGAAGAAATGTCATCTCAAGCGCGACTGTAAAGCACTAAAGAAAAGGTAGATGAAAACGACAAAGACAACAACTCGATGAATGTCTCAAACGAATCAAGTTCAGATGAAGCACTGATCATGTGTTGTGACAGTAAAGATGAATCCTGCGGGATACTAGATTTTTCTGCATCATTTCATGCTACTTCCAACAGAGAATATTTCCTTAATTATGAGAAGGGCAGTTTCGGCAAGGTGTACCTTGGTGATGATGAACCATGTAACATAATCGGTAAAGGAGACGTGCTGATAGGAATGGAAAATGGGACGCAGTTGAGGTTGCAACGAGTTAGATATGTGCCGAAACTTGCTAGAAATCTAATTTCGGTAAGCCAATTTACTGATGATGCAGGTCTTGAGATGAAGTTCACTAAAAGATCTTGGAAGTTCATAAAATGTGCCATGGTAGTAGCACATGGTCAGAGAGATGGTACTCTCTACAGAGTTCTCAATGAAAACTCCATGAATGTGGCCTCCTCTGAGGTTAGTGCAAAGGTGTGGCATCAACGCCTCGAGCATATGAGTGAGAAGGGAATGAAGGTAATGGTGTCAAAAGGGAAGTTAGATGGATTGTCATGTGTTGATCTGTCTCTATGTGAAGGTTGTGTGGTTGGAAAACAAAAAGTTGTCAGTTTTTCTAAAAAGGGCAGAACTCCCAAAACTGAAAAGCTAGAACTTGTACATACGGACATTTGGGGTCCTTCATAGGTATCCTCCCTTAATGGCTCTCGTTATTACATTACTTTCATTGATGATTCGACTAGAAAGCTCTGGATTTACTTTATGAAAAATAAGTTTCAAGTGTTTGAAATTTTCAAAAAGTGGAAATGTCTAGTAGAGAACCAGACAGGTCTAAAGCTAAAATGCTTGAGATCAGATAATGGTGGAGAGTACTGTAACAAGGAATTTGATGAATATTGTGCTATGTATGGCATCGAAAGAGAAAAGACAGTACCAAGGACACCACAATAGAATGGTATAGCTGAGCATATGAACCGAACCATTATAGAACGTGCTAGGAGCATGTTGTTGAGTACTGGGCTACCTAAGTAGTTTTGGGCTGAAGCTGTGAATACTACTGCTTATCTGATCAACAGAGGACCATTTACCACAATTGATTGTAGACTGCCTGAGGAGGAATGGAAAAAAAGGAAGTAAAACTTTCACACTTAAGAACCTTTGGTTGTATTTCCTATGTCCATATCAATGCTGAAAATAGGTCAAAGCTGGATGTAAAGTCCAAAATGTACATCTTGCTGGGATATGGAGTTGATAGTTTTGGATATAGGCTATGGGATCCTGAGAGTAAAAAGGTGATCAGAAGTAAAGATGTCATATTTAATGAGGATGTGTTGTATAAGGATAGGATCAAGAAGAAAGAGGAACCAAGAAGATCAAAGTATTTTGAACTTGACAATATCCCTCCCTATGATCCTGATCAGAGTGTTACTGAACACATTGATGAACATGAAGTTCAGGAGGAGCCAGTGACACCACCCATTGCACTTCAATGTTAAAGCCGAACCATCAATACTCCAGATCGTTACTCTCCATCCATACACTATCTATTGCTCACAGATGGTGGTGAACCCAATTACTATGAGGAAGCAATGCAAGTCGAGAATAAGGAAGAATGGAAGAAAGCCATGGATGACGAAATGAAGTCTCTCTACACAAATCAGACTTGGGATTTGGTCAAGCTTCCAACCAGAAAGAAGGTGATTCAGAACAAATGGGTGCACAGACTGAAACAGGAGCAAGATGGTTCTCATAAGTACAAGGCCAGATTGGTAGTAAAAGGTTTCCAACAAAAATCAGGTAGTGATTTTACTAAGATTTTTTCTCCTGTGGTCAAGATGACTACAATTAGAACTGTTCTAAGCATTGTTGCTGCAGAGGATCTACATTTAGAACAGTTGGATGTAAAAACTGCCTTTCTTCATGGTGACTTGGAGAAAAATATATACATGCAACAACCACAGGGATATGTAGAGGCTGGTAAGGAGCATCTAGTGTATAAGTTGCACAAAAGCATTTATGGTCTGAAACAAGCCCCCAGACAATGGTATTTGAAGTTTGACAAGTTCATGATAACAATAGGGTACATGCGCTTGTCATGCGATCACTCGTTATTATTTCAAGAAATTTGACAATTCGTATGTTATTTTGCTCCTATATGTCGATGATATGCTGATTGCAGGTTCCAACATTGAAAAGATTAAAAATTTGAAAGAGCAAATGGCGAAAGAATTTTCAATGAAAGACTTAGGTGCTGTGAAACAAATTTTGGGGCTGAAGATCGAAAGAGATAGAAAGAACAAGTTACTAAAACTTTGCCAAAGGGAGTACATATCGAAGGTGCTCAAGAGGTTCAATATGGATTGTGTAAAACCGGTGAGCACACCTTTAGCTGGACATTTCAAAAACCTTTCGAAACAACATAGTCCCAAAACAGAAGAAGAACAAAAGAATATGGAGAACATCCTATATGTATCGGTAGTGGGTAGCCTTATGTATGCCATGGTTTGTATAAGACCCGACATTTCTCATGCAGTAGGAATTGTGAGTAGGTACATGTCTAATCCTAATTCTTATCATTGGAATGCAGTAAAATGGATTTTAAGGTCCTTGCAGGAACAAAAGATGTGGCACTGTGCTATACAAGTGCAAAAATACAGCTGTGTGGCTTTGTTGATTCAGACATGGCTGGTGACATTGATGGTAAAAAGAGTACTACAGGTTATGTATTTATTCTTGGAAGTGTAGCAATCTCCTGGGTATCAAGGTTACAAAAGATTGTTGCATTATCTACTACTGAGGCTGAATATGTTGCAGTTGTTGAAGCGTGTAAGGAGATGACTTGGTTACAGAGCTTGTTGAGTGAACTGGATCATAAACAAGCGGATTGTCAACTACTAAGCGACAGTCAGAGCGCAATTCATCTGGCAAAGAATTCTGCATTTCACTCAAGGACAAAGCATATCGATGTAAGGTATCATTTCATATGAGCTATGCTTGAAGAAGGATCTTTCAAATTGGAGAAAGTACACACCAACAAAAATCTTGCAGATATGCTCACCAAGTCAGTCCCTAAAGAGAAGCTAAAGTTTTGTATAGCTTCTTTTGGTCTTACTACTTGAAGACGACAAGGCAGCCGTCGCCTGAAGACACTACATGAGAAGGAGATACTACTATACTAAGGAGATACTACTATATGAGAAAATAATTTTTTAGAATCAGCCCCAAGTGGGAGATATATTAGGTATGTGGGCCTGATTAGTTTACTATTGTATTCTAATAGGGATTTACTATTGTATTCTAATAGGGATTTACTTTCTCTATTAGTATATATATCTCTTTCTGATGTACAAATTGAGAGTTGTGAGAATCGTGAATAAGATTGTGTTGGCGGCTGTGGGTTTTTTTCCCTTAGAGGGTTTCCCACATATAAAATTCTGGTGATTTGTTCTCTTTCTCTTTTTTCTTGTTTTACTATTGTCATTGCTCTCTGTCAAAATCTTAACACCTTCGATGTGAAACGTCACCGTCTTGCTAAAATAGTCGATCTGTGCGTGATAAGACGATAACCAATCCATACCTAACATCGCGTCGAACTCCAAGTACTCTAATACTCTCAAGTCAGCCTCAACCACACAATCCCGAAAAATCTGGTTAGGGTAAATCTTATCCCTAGCTGTCGCACTAAGAACAAGATATGTATTTAAAGTCTGTGCACCTAACCCTAACAATCCTACCATACGTTTAGATATAAAAAAAGTGTGCTGCCTGAATCAAACATGACATGCATAAAAGTATCACAGAAGATAACATACCCTCAACAAGCTATCTGGTTGCCTCCCGATCTGGCTGTGCAACCCCAAAAAAAGTTGTTTGGGCCCTATCTCTAGCTTGATCAGTCTGTGATGGTACTGGCACTGGTTTGGTACACTCCGCCACAAGATGTCTCGCCTGACCACAACGATAACAAGCACGAGTGCCGATCGCCAGTAGTCCTCTGACTCTGTGCCTGATTCTGACCTCGGCTCTGACCTCTCTGATCCTGACCTCTATCCTGCCTCTACTGCTGTCTCGATCGATCAACTGATGTAGAGGCCGTAGAATACGCTACCCTACGTTTATCGCGTCTATCCCGATCATCCCGATGATCTCTGTCGCCTCTGCGACCCTGATCTGACTACCAATCACCTCTACTTTTACGAGGTCTCTGACCCTGTCCTTATCGGTTCTGATCTCTCCTCTGTCTCTTTAGCCTTTAATCAAACCGAGAACCCTGAACTGGATGACTCTGCTGACCCCGCAGCGCATTTTGAATTGCCAATCTACTAGCACTCTGTACTATATAAGTCTCCTGAGAAAGAGACCTGTCGTATACCTGAACCAAAGTAGTCGCTCCACTGGAAACAACTATGGTAGCTATCCTCTCATCCAGTCCTCGGACAAAGTAATATATCTGTAGTCGGTCAGTCCCTGCTAGATCCATAGAGTAAGACACTCGGTAATAGACATATCGCCCTGAACCAGTGTCAAGAACTCCTCTCTCAATAGAATCCTGACCTTCATAGGTATATACTCATCCATGAACAATGCTCTGAAATCAACCCAGGTAGTAATGCAGGATGTGTCGCTTTATAGGTGGTCCACCATATAGCAGCAGCAGATTTCAGGTAATAACTAGCCAATCTCGGTCTATCAACCTCATCAACCACTAACATCTCGTGTAATCTCTCGTGAGCCAATAGCCACCTCCCGGCTATCTCTGGGTCTCCGGCTCCATAAAAGTATCTTGGAGAGAATCTAAGATAATCCTTCAACTTCTTCGCCTCCACTGTCATCAAACTCCCTGATGAAGACACTACAGTTAGCTGTTCAGTAGTCGAAAGAGTCACAACTAACGTAGTCTTTGCTGGAAAAACCACTGGTATAGCCCTCTCAGCATGTGTCTCGGATACTACAGTCTGCCCCTGAGTCTCAGCAGTAATGGGAGCAACAACTGCAGGAGTAGTAACCAATGGTGCGGCTATAACTGTAGTAGGAGCTGTCGCAGTCTCACGAGTCCTTAATTGTAGGGAAATGTGCCCTAGGTCAATCCATTAACAGTCTTTTTGAATACATTTTAGTTAATAAAATAGAGGATTTCATTTGCTATTTATTATAATTGATTTGCATGTTTACATTATAATAAGATCCATGGGTATTTACAGAAATATCTTAAATGTCCCTAGTCGATTATTATACTGGGAACTATAATGAATTAAGACTAGTGTGAGTCTTAATTAATGATCATACGATGATTATACGTATAGGAATACGAATTAAGATCATGAGTACTTGTTAGGGAACAAAGTACTGGACTGACCCGCTATGAGAACATCGCATGGATTAAGTCATAGTTGTTTCTCATGATAGGTATATTTTTCAGTCCTCTGACTTAAGATTACCAGAGACTTCAACATAAGGAATACAATGATTTGACGCCTTTAACCTGAAAATAATGTGGTGAAGTTGCCTTTTGTCCCTCTCATTGTAACATCCCTCAATTTTTAACCCGACTTTTGTGACACGTGTCGGATCGACGATTATAAAGGTTGTAATTGGTTACTATGTGAATAATGTGGTGAAGTTGTGTAATCGAGATAGAATTTGTCCCTCTCATATAAAGAGAGATATCCAGTGGATCCCTCGATGTGTTAGAGAGATCTCTCTCTCCATCCCTCTATTTCTTTTCCTCCCTCTCCTCTCTCGTTAAAAGACCTAGTCTAAGTGAATTGATATTGATTAATGTAACTTAGATGTTTTGAAGGTCTACCTAGAAATCGAGACTAGTACGATTGAACATGTTGGATGACAATTCCATGCCTTATGTTTGATCAAAAGGATATCGTGTGACAAAAGGATGTTATATACACTATTGATTAGGTTGTATCGATTTGATATTCGTACAACTTAGGTAGTCATAATGTCTTGCTAGATGTTTTCGATCCTACCTAGAAATCGAGACTAGTACGATTGAGATGACCGCTTATGACTTGTATATACCAAAATATGTTTTGGTACATCAACTTAACGTTGTATTAGCCTATTGGGTCATACACTATTGATTAGGTTGTATCATTTGATATTCATACAACTTAGAGAATGGTTTTGCAAGATTTTAAGATGGTTCAGAAAAAGGAATTTTATATAATAAAACTCATGACAGAGACCTCCTTGTAGTGTATTACACTTATACTTCTTTAAGTAGGAGTATATGTGTAATTTACTTAACTGTCTATATACAAGGGTTGTATAAATAGACGCTTTGAGTTAGAATACAAGTACGAAAGATTTTAAAAGGGCTGAAACTCTATTTTCGTTTTAAGAAACGACTTAGGGTTTTTGGTATGCTCTAGATTATTTTGGAGAGAAACAAAAAGGTTTGGTATTCTCTTGAAGCTAGCACTTCAAATCTCGACTGTCGTTCATGTGTGGACTGCTGATAGAGGGCGTTCGTTGTTGGCAGCACCTTAGAGATCGATTAACCTTCAGAAAGGCACTTTGCGAGTGAGGTATGATTAAGTTTTCATAGTATAAACGTGTTTTAATGGAATCGGATTCGGATCCTGTTGGGGTTTTTCTCAAAATAGATTTGAAATCACCACTGTGCATGAACCCCAAAACCTAACTGTAATAAATCCAATAACTGTGCGAACCTATCATCCACTGTCCGCGCTAACGACTCTAACGTCAATGTCGGCCTAGCGGCATCACTAGTATCCCCAACCTCTAGCTGAGTTGTACCTGAAGGCTGTCCGTCCATCAGTATCTGCATCGAAGAATGTGCCTCAGTACGAATATACGTGTAACGTAGGTAATATACAAACAAAAACATAACACGTATATCCTTGATTCTTACCCATATCTCATTGCTTCCCAACTAAGACTTTAAGCAATTTTTTAGGTTTCCACATCTAAAGCTTATTCAATAGGTTTATGATCAGGTTTTCCTCAAATTCGAGCCCTAGGTTTTCCTAAACCTAGGCTCTGATACCAAAATGTAACTGACCATTTTCCAAATAGACCGCCACGGGGGCCAATGCATACCCACAGTCTGTCTTATCAGCGACAATTGTGTTCCACTTTAGGTTTATGGTTTAGGTTACACATTTATAGTATCATTACACGAGTAAATGTGGTAGTAAGGCTTCCACTGTGTGAATTTGAGGATTTTAAGATGATTTAACATATAATTTATTTTCAATACAACTTAATCAGTAAATGAACAATTAATAATGTTTAAAAAGATAAAATTGAGGATATAATTCAATGTGGAGCACAGTTGTTGCTGATAAGATAGACTGTGGGTACGCATTGGCCCCCGTGGCAATCTATTTGGAAAATGGGTCGTTACATATTTAGTTTCCCAACTTACACCCTAGAGTGAGAGATATGTCCCCCACCCCCTTAAAAGTTATCTCCCAAGAGTTGTGGACACAATTACCCGTCATTAATGACCATTTTATTACTCATCTCTCTTATTTGAAAGGTATTGATATCAATTCACATCTTTTATTGTTTAAAATTTTGCAACTTCCATGCAAGTTTTTTTTCATAAGAAAGAAACAATTGCTTCGACCAAGACTTTGAACCCATGACCTTTCACTTCTAAACACCATACCAAACCATTGGGCCACATAATTAGTTGGTTCTTCCATGCAAGTGTAAAGTTGAACCAAATATGATAATATTAACTCCAAGAGACAACCCCGAAATAACACTTTTAGCAAAAATGAACCAAACGACATAAGACTGGAGGGAGTACATACGATCGTAAATTCTTGAAAAAAAAAGAGAAAGGATAACAATTACAATTGTTCGTATATTGCTTAATATTTCATCCTACATTAATTGGGAAACAAATTATGCTTGCTCCCCTAAATTATTAATTAGTGCACTAAAAATTCATAGTTTTCTTATACCAAATTCATAGTTAAATTGGAATGTGATAGCCAATACAATATTGAAGTATTGGTGGTTTGTGTACGTACTCCCTCCAGTCAATAATATAAGTCGTTCTAACAAAAATCTCTTGTTCAAAATTGTAAGTCGTTTTCAGAATTTGAGAGTGTATTTATTGTTTTTTTACCCGTTTTACCTTATGCAATATAAACATTTATGATTCTTCAATTCATTTAATGTCAAAGATCTATCAATTGAGTGGTCCAATGGTAAAGCATGGTGTTTTGAGTAAGAGGTCGCAGGTTCAAACATTAGGAAAATAAATATTTATTTTTTATCAAAAATTAAAAATTTATTTAATGTCAAAGGACGTATATATAAATTACAATTATAATTAAAGCTAACTTAATTCTTATGCCTTAACAACCTACATTTTTAGCCGAGGGAGTATATGTTAGCATAAATTATATTAAAGAGGTGAAATGAATGAATGCAAGGGATGCATGGTAAGCAGCCTTGGAATCTCAGATGATGTATGCATGAAAACATGGGGGAATTAAGCAGTCGTATCATGTCGAACATGCATGTGTGGAGGTATCTCACCAACTATACGCGCTGCACCTGGCTGCGCATGAAAGTTAATAAGCAGGAGAGACGGGCCAATTGGAATGCGAGTCAAACGCTGGTACATAGTAGTAGTAGCTCGCAAGCTTCAGTTTGGGTCACTCTTTCTACTTCAAATTTCGCCACCCACCAGCACTGGCTAGTGGGATGCGTTAATCGTTACCCTTGGGATATGCAACAGATCGTAGCGACTACTGTATTTGGTATGCGGCATGACATGCATAATACAGTATGTTGTATAGAGTCAACTCTCTCCGGCCGTCCACGTCTCATTATCTAATTAAATTAGAATAGTGTCATTTAGACTTTTAAAGAGTTTTTAAAATTTTTTTATTTTAAAATTATCTTTAAGCAATAAATAACGTGGAAATAACTTGTAACACTCATTTAATATTTATAAAAATTTTAAATATAAATCCGAACTTTAAGAGTTCAAATAGATTTTTTTATTAAATTACACGCACTATTGGTTTCAAAAAATAAAATAAAATTACACGCACTACTAATTAGAGCGCAGGGCAATTAAATATATGACATATACTTACTACTCTCTATATACGTATACCCACGCTATTTTTTACACCATATGATATACAAAAAATAATATAAGTGGTTGGTTTAGTTGTTGTTTTTTTTCTTTAAGTAGTTGGTTTAGTTTAATTTGTTAAGTCGTACGTAATTAAAATGAATGGCTAAAAAATGAAAGGCTTGACATGTGTGTTTAGAATAACTTGTGGTAATGATAGTCTCCAGAAACCTATAATGGTGGGAAAATTTTTTCTCACAGGAAGGTTCAACCGCCAACTACCCATATGGCCTAGCCCAACAATTAAACAGTAGTACTTTTAAAGAAGAATGAGTTGCGCTCCGCTTTAATTAATTAAGAACACTGTCGACATTGACTCCCTTAATGCTCTTGATCAGCTAGCTAGCTAGCTAGCTACTCTAGCATGCAGCATCTCTCTTTCTCTCATCTCTAATTAATTACCAAGCTAGCTCTCGGGATTCCAGTGCATGCATATATGCATGTGTATGCATGATTTGCGCTCATCGATCGGGCTTTCATATTTCAAGGTTTGCAATTCATGTATATATGTATATATGGCCACAGAAAATTGATTGATTAATTTCCATTAATTAATGAGTGGGGGGTTAGTATAGGTAGCTAGCAGATTGATGGGTTGGACAAGAACAAGAAGGGCATTAAGGCTTACAGGAAATGCGTTGAACAAGATTATGAGTGTGGTGGTGTTCTTGGTTGTGGATGTACTGGACGTATTTCTGTGCGTGGTGTACCGGCTGATGGACTTCCTAATGGAGGCCCAATGGAAGGCCTGCTACTGTTCATGCTCCTCCGCCAAACAGGCCATCACCAGCGGCGGCAAGATCCTGCTATCTGAGAACAGGGGAGACTACTCCAAAGTGCTCCGCCTTTCCACATCCACCTCCTCCTCTAATTATGTTAATAATAAGGTGCAACTGGACCACATTTCCGACACGCTCTACCGCCGACCATCCATGGCCAGGATGCTGCTGGAGGACCTTCATCAGCAGATGAGGAGGGCATTATTGATTTTACCAACAGTACCATCGCTGAGTAATATTAATAAGCAGAGTAATAAGCAGAGGAAAAGGAATAAGAAGACCTCAATGTGTTCCCCCTCCTCCACGCTCACAATCAATTCCACCCTCATCGAGATGATACTTGGAAAAATCGGACGGCACAACTCTCCAGCTGCTTCCCCGATCCCTCGATGGTCAGACTGCAATTGCAAGACCTGCAATTCCTGGAGCTCCTCCGGAAAAGAAACTACTCTTTTCGTTCATGTCCAAGGGCCCACCAAAGGTACGTACCTCTTATATGCATGTTTTTAATTAATTAATAATTTTATCAATTAATGTGGTGAGATATATCGATCCATCGATCGAAATTAATTAATGTGTACGTACGTAGGTACAATATATTTTGTTTGATACATTACATATATGTACTATTAATCAATTAATTAATTAATTGCATATATATATATATATATATGTACGTAGGCGGAGAGGAATTAGTGAAAGAAAATGTGGTTTTCATCCACGGGTTCATATCGTCGTCGGAGTTCTGGACAGAAACTGTGTTTCCAAACTTGTCTCAATCATGGTACAGGCTGATAGCGGTGGACTTGTTGGGGTTTGGGAGGAGCCCCAAGCCAAGCAGCTCTCTGTACACGCTGGGAGAGCACGTGGACATGATCCAAAAGTCCGTCATCCAACCCTACAACCTCAACCTCACCTCCTTCCACATCGTCGCTCACTCCTTGGGCTGCATTATCGCTTTGGCCATTGCCCATAGGTATCCCGGATCAGTCAAGTCCTTGACCTTACTTGCACCTGTACGTACGTCACACTCATGCATCATCACATCATTAACTTTCCTATACATATATATATATATATATATATATATATATATATATATATATTAATAATTATGATATGAATTACTAGCTAATTAATTAAACCCATGCATGCACATGCATTGGCATATATCGTATTGTATGTATGCAGCCATGTTTCACAATGCCCGATAAGAGCGAGATTAATGCGACCCAGTACGTGATGCGAAAGATAGCACCTCGGCGAGTCTGGCCCTTGATAGCTTTTGGGGCGTCCCTGGCTTGCTGGTACGAGCACGTTAGCCGTACCATCTGCTTCCTCATCTGCAAGAACCATCGTTTGTGGGAATTTCTCATTAAACTCTTCACCAGAAACAGGTGCACGCGCAATATCCATGTCGCATTTTTTTTTTCTTAAAACAAAAAAAGAAAACTTTTTTATCTATTTCATGAGTAGTTAGCCATTAATTAATTAAGCACCGTCGAATTGGTATACAAATGTGGAAATAATATTTACCAAAAAAAAAAAAAAGTGGAAATAATGTCGACCAAGCTAGAGTGGGCCTACCAACTGATCTATCAAGTCTTAAATCGATATCTGTTTTTTTTTTTTTTCCGTGGTATAGAACATATAATAGGTAACGGAGAGCAACATATATATTCGTATATATATATATATATATATATATATATATATTCTGAGCTACTTACGTGTTATACATAGGCGTCACATATTGTTTGATCTGGTCAATGGAGCTAGGCAGGACTCCAATGCCAAATTAAGCACTTTATTAATTTTCTTAACCACTAGGAGAAATCGATGGAAAATTGATTGCCGTGGAAGTAGCAAACTGATGTAGTACAACTCAATTAATAATTAATTCCTCCTCCAACGCTCACAGATCCATCGATCGGATGTCAAATTAATAATTGGGTTTTTCCTGTCGACAGCGACTTAATTCATTTCATTGATTCCCAATTCATTAATTTTATATATGATGTCAAAATTAAACGCGCGTACGTACAGGCTTCGAACATTTCTGGTGGATGGGTTCTGCTGCCACACGCACAACGCAGCGTGGCACACCTTGCACAACATCATCTGTGGGAACGCAGGGAAGCTAGATGGTTACTTGAATGGAATTAGAGATGGACGCACCACCCCTAGATCATGCCAAGTCAATGTGTTCCACGGCCGAGATGATGAGCTGGTACCGGTGGAGTGCAGCTACGCGTTGCAGTCAAAGATTCCCGAATCTCGTGTCAAAGTGATCGACGGCAAGGACCACATCACTATAGTCGTCGGCAGACCAAAGGAGTTTGCCACGGAACTCGAGGAAATCTGGATGAGATCATCACCCGCCACGTGTACCTCCATCACAACCGCCTCTGCTGTCCTTAATTGTTGTTAGGAAATTAATTAAATGGCACTCCATGCATAGTCATGCAGCTTAATTAATTATTCTTCAATCAATCTAAATTATATATACATTTCTCGACTTATCATAATAATACTATTCAATACTTAACCCTCCAACAGCTACCATTAATTTATGCATGCAAGGCACTGCAAATCGTTGCCCATGTAACAATATGCAAGTTATTCCCTTTATAAAATGGATCGCGAGTATATATATAGTAGATTTTACCGTCATGATTCCGTTGTTATTTTGATTTCTTAATTATATTGATGCGGTAGCTAATGTCGGCCTAGTGTTAGAATTATAGTATGGTATGTAATAGGGATATTTTAAGAATATTTAATTTTGACGTGTTATGATTTTTAGTGATTTAGTATAAAAAGGTGTAAGCTCAATCTCACTTGAATTTTACTTTTTATTTTTATCAAATGAATTAAAGAATTGAGTATTTAAGCCCTAGATTGGTTATCTATGTGTTCTTCCATTTAGTTGGTTTGTTCTTTTCTTCTCCTCCTTTAATCATCTCTACATCAAAAATGGTATCAAAGCGAGACGAAGGATTGTTATTTTGATTTCTTAATTATATTGATGCAATAGCTAATGTAGGACTAGTGTTAGAATTATAGTATGATATGTAATAGGGATATTTTAAGATTGTTTAGTTTTGATGTGTTAAGATTTTTAGTGATTTAGTATAAAAGGTGTAAGCTCAACCTCACTTGTAGTTTTTTTTTTTTTTTTTTTTAATCAAATGAATTAAAGAATTGAGTATTGAAGTCCTAGATTGGTTATTTATGTGTTCTTCAATTTAATTGGTTTGTTCTTTTCTTATCATCCTTTAATCCTCTCTACATCAGAGTGGTATCAGAGCGAGACGAAGGAGGAAGACGACCTCATCTCTACGACGATGATCGCGAGATGCAGGCCCTTTGGGTATGTGTTTGTTCTTTAAAGTGGAAGCTCGACGATCTTGAGCGAGAATTCGGTCTTGTCTCAATGTTGTTCGAGATCAAAAACTGATCGTTAATTTGATTTCTTAATTATACTATTTAATTAAGATGCGAGCAGGCTTCAAAAACTGGCCATTAATTTGGAGTCGACCACTAAATTGCGGTGTTAAAGTTATGATCAATTAATATTGTTCTTAACGTCAATTGTTGTTGATTTTCAATTTTCTTTCATTTATTATGGTCGCCCAACAACTAATGCGGCAACCATGCACATTGTATAAATGACATAAATATATATATATATATATATATATATATATATATATATATATATATATATATGTGTGTGTGTGTGTGTGTGTGTGTGTGTGTGTGTGAGAGGCATCACTTGTAGGTTCAACTCCTATATTGAAGCAAAAAATGGTGATTGTAATTAATTAAATTACTTTTTGTTTTATTTCTTACTTATAACGTATTGAAGCTAATTTAATTTATTATGATTTTTTTATATCGATTTATTGAGAATTATATTGAAGCTAATTGAAAAAATGAGACAAAAATGAGTTTTTTGGATGACGAGACAAAAATGTTTAGGATGAATTTTATTTGTAGGCTTGTAGCTTTAATGTTTAGATTTAATGTACAATTAATTAACTAATGTTATTTTTTGACTTCTCTATCTTAAGTCACGTGAAGCGTCGGTGCACTGTCTCATATTCTCGATCTATCCGCAATGACAATGAAGTTCCAAGTAATCACCCTTCTTATTTCCTTTGTGATATATATATATATATATATATATATATATATATATATATATATATATATATATATATATATATATATATATTCTGGGTGAACCAGATCCGCAATGACAATGACAATGACAATGACAATGACAATGAAGTTTCAATAAGACCACATTAGTGGCAATTAATCATACTAATTGATTAAACCATTTTAGGACCGATTGAATATCATAGGAATCTAGGCTAAATCGGACACACGAGTGATCTGGTTGTCTAGGTGTAGTGCCTTCACGAATCGAAGTAATGCGACCAATGCGTTAAATCTGGAGCACTAGCGATCAGGTTACGTGTTTGGTTAGGGAAGTAGTGAATGGTCGTACCTTGTCTATCGAGATTAGAAAGTGCGAGGAACCGAGTCATCGGGTCTATAGCTGCACTAGATCATAGATTAGTTTCATACTTTTCATGAACCAACAATTAATAAAATCAATCTCAAGTTGTATGACGAGACTGTGAAACTGGATACCTAGACTTTTATCCTTTCATTAAATTTCCTTATTTTTGAAATATTTACACATTATCAAAAATCCTAATTTCCTTTTTATTGTATTTTTCTTACCTAAGAAAGACACAAATCTTTGTGGGATCGACCCTTTACCGCTATCTACAAAATAGTTTAGGAAATATATTTTTTTGACACGTTCGGCGCGCGTCAATTTTTGGCGCCATTGCCGGGGACTGGTTTTTCTTTCTTTGGTTTTTCTTGTTGTATATTTATTTATTATTATTATTATTTTTTATTTTTTTGTATCTAGCCTCTTGTTTCTAATACTTTTGTAGAAAATTTCTCAATGGCCTCCTACTACCATAATTATGATCAATTCGAAGACTCATACTGTCATGGTGTGAATGGGGTAGGTATGTCACATAATGGACATCAATTTTCTAACTTACAATCTTTTATGCAACAGGTCGAGGCTTGTGATTTTTGTCGGGAATACTTTCATCCCACGTATGCTTGTCCTTACCATCCAAGGTATGGAAATCATCACGATTCTAGCTATGCATCGCTACAACCTGACTTTTATATGTCTAGGCCAAGTCCACGGATTTCGCAACAAAAACGGAGAACCATTGAATACATTGAGAAAGATATGATATTCAAATGGCTTTCTCCAAGTACTAATGCATGTCCCTTTGATGACTTGAGTAATTCATCACATCAGCCTGACATATTTAGTTCTATGCGGAATTAGCCTTCAAGGGATATAATAAGGTATTGTTTAGTGACTGTGCAACACATGAATCTTACCGAGCAAGAATTAGACCAATGGATTGAACAAATGGATCAAGAAGCTAAAAAAGAAATAAAGTCAATTCTCCAGAAGATATCAGTTGAGACCATGAGTGCAATTCCATTGGAGAGTGTTGAGGTGAATGTGGTTACACCGATTGAGGACTATTGGAGTGCACCAGAGGAAACAATTGAAGTTTCTTTACATGAGCCGGACATTATCATTGCACAGAAGGAAGCGAATAAAGCCGAGAAAGAAATTGATGTCATTTTAAAAAGGCCGGAGGAACCTCAAAAAGAGAGAAAGGAAGACCAACCTCTGGTGTTGGTGAAGCCACCCACCCTCCCATGCTTACCTGTTAAATTTAAAAAGGGGGTGGTCGTAAAGGAGCGTTCGCAGATTTTCTACACGGCTGACACCTTGTGTCAGATGACCATGATTTGACAGATTCTTATGTGTTAGAGGTCCCAGATGAGCTCCTAAATCTGAAGGAGGGCATGTCTGCTGAATTGCCCAAAGCTATAGATGCATCATTCATTGTCGACAATTCAAAAGGAAAGGGCATCACGTGATCATTTACGATAAGTCGAGCTAACGACTTTAACCAAAAACGCTCTTGGGATGCAGCCCAAATTTCTTTCTTTTATGTTTTTAGTTTGCTTAGTTTTATATTTGTTTTGTGTACTCACCATTATCCTGTTTTTGACTATTTACAAGTGTTTGATACTCGTTTATTGAAACACCGGAGTTGAGAACCCGATATCACTACTGAGGCTCCATGGCTGGTATATATGGTTAGTCTAATTGGGATTTGGTAAGTTCTCGCTTTAGTTTATTAGGATTAGTTTTTGAGTCTACTAGAGGTAATTGGATGTATATTCCCTAGATTTCCTGAGTTGAGCATTTTTATCACTGTGCTTTGTATTTTATGAGATATATTAGTCCATTAGGTTTTGCTTGTTTCTTTCACTTCCGTGTTCTTTTCACCTCTTTTCTCTTCATTTTGTAGTTTTTTAGTCTCATTCTTGTTTTAAACCTTGAGGACAAGGTTTGGGATAAGTTTGGGGGTGTTTCAGATATAGTGGAGCGTTGGATGAATGGATTAGCACATGACAGGTATGATCGTTTTATTATTTTTATACGTATTCCATGGGTTTGGTAAGTTATGGTGGTGTTTTTCTTTTCTTTTCACATCATTTTCTCGTTATGACATGCTATGCATTGCATCAATTAGGTTAGTTGTAGTTTATATTAGTTCGTACATTGTTGTGGTTATTTTGTTGCATTATTGAGTCTATGCATGTTTAGAGTCATTTTATTGCATGTAGAGTTACCTAAAATCTTGTTTAGTATTTTTTATTGTGGATATGAGTTCAAATTAAGCTACTTTTGAGACTTGAACCCTTTTGAATATTATGAGTTATACTTAATTTAGAATGTTGTCCAACATCTTTGAGGTTGCTTATTAGAGAGCTAGTATGAAATTTGGGCATTATGCTAGAGACTAAAGAGGCAGGCAGTCCTATTTTGCAAGTTATTAGATTTTCAGGGTGCTAGAACGAAAATGTACCTCACTTGAGAAATCAATTCATATGACTTGACCACTTTTTGGGAATGATTTAGACTTGAACGGACATTGGATGATTTGTTTGATTATAGTGAAAGTGAGAAGGGTCAGCAAGAGTTTTCTAAAAAATTTTAAGAGAGTCTCACAAATTCCACAGGAAAAAGAGCAGGGAATCTTGTGGTGGAAAAAAGTGAGAAAAGCAGTTTCCATAGGAAATGGAGCAGGGTCCGTACTATTTTTAAAATTTTTAGAGAAAATAGAGTGTATATATGCATAAAGGCGGAGGTTTATGAAAACTCTTTTAAATTAAAAGATTTGACCGAGTGCTTATAGCTAGATCAATTGAGTTATTCCAATGTGTTGTTCCACATTTTCATATTTAAGTCTGATTGTCTCTCTCAGTGTGTTTAGTCAACATTTATAGATAGTGTATTGCATTTTTCGTTCATAGTCCCTTTTCCGGTGTTGATGCACTATTTATAAGAAATTCTGGACTTGTGTGTTTTAATGTAGTGGCTCTGTAAATCTTGAGTAGTTGAAGGCTTTTGTCTGAATTGATTCTAGTTTTTGAAAGGGTGATTTTCATTGATGTTTGGATTCCATTTTTGTAACGACCTGGAAATTTGGTTATTTGTGAATGATGATGTGTATTACATATTTATACTCGTATTTGAGTGACCGGACAATTAAGTTGATGAACAAGTAGGAAAATTAGTCAAGCGGGTATCGAAAATTGGGTTACGGGTACGCGAGAGATATAAAACACTGTAAAACACCAATAATTGAGTTTTTGAATAAATTAAATAATTATTTGGTGAGACAAGGAGAGACTACGCGTACGACAAAGAAAAACGGATCGAGTTGTGTTACTTGGACACGGAGAGTTGGATAGATGCGTGACATACAGTCTATAGGATATGGATTGTTAAAGTGACATAACTGTAATTTGAAGAGCCTTTAGATCAGCCTCGAGACGCGTGGTTAGGTGGAGATGAATGGCCACAAATGAGACAACACATTACCTACTTTACTATTTAAATACTATTCATCGCCTCCTTTATATATATATAACACCTCTCTCATTTTCACTCTCACCATCGTCCTCACTCTCTCACACCACAGTCCCTCTCTCCACCCCGGGTACACCACCGCCAACCAGTAGCAGCTTGGGATGGTCAAACCTCACCGGAGATGTCTCCGGTCGTCGTAGTGAAGGTGATCTCTCTCGGGTTCTCTCTCTCGATTTCTTTCTTCCTCTCTCTCGGTCACACCCTCTCCCCGTCTCGACTCTCTCTTGGTGAGCGAACCACCGACCCTGGCCAGATCAGGGGTGGTCGGAGATTACTCCCTCACCGGAGGTCTCAATCTATCTCTATCTCTCTCGATCTCTCTGTCTCTATCTCTTTTTCTCGTTTATCTCGGTGCTGCACCCATCTATTGGGACTATTAGACTGGGATTGGACTGCCATCGTCGAAGACGACCAGTGGTAGTCACGGAGTCCTCGTTAGAGTCGAGGTTGATCTCTCTCACTTTCCCGATTTCTCCCTCTCTCGGTTTCTCTCTTGTATTTCCTCTCTTTCTTTCTCTCTCTTTCTCAATTTTCTATTAGGTTTGAATGGCTGTCGAAGTGACTGTTGATTGTTGAGACAGCCGTAGGTGGGCCCACCTGGCCCACTAGAGGTCCAACATTCTCGAAATGTTGCTGAAACGATGTGTATATGTGTATGAGTCGTGGTTTGTGCAAGTGCTCGTTGTTGTGTCCATATGGACAGTTTTGGATTGTCTCTCTGGAAAACGCCTCAAGGGGCGCGCCGCCGCTGGACCACTAGGACTGGAGGTAGTCGGGGACCCGCCAAGCTTTGACTTAAGTCCCACAACCCTCCGGAGTGGCCAATAACAGTGAGGCGAGCGCAAGTGTTGTTATTTCATTTTTCATGTCATCTCATGTTGTGGTATACTCCTTGCCGGAATTCGTTGTCGTGGGCAGAGCCACCGCTGTGCCACCATGACCGGGGAGGTCGGGGATCAAGCTCAGTCCATGCTCGTATTTTACGACTCCTGGAGTGGCCCAAAACAAAGGCTGTAACGACCCGAAAATTTGGCTATTTGTGAATGATGATGTGTATTACATATTTATACTCGTATTTGAGTGACCGAACAATTAAGTCGATGAACGAGTAGGAAAAAAATTGGGTTACGGGTACACGAGGGATTTAAAACACTATTAAAATACAAATAAATGAAATTTTTTATAATCTAAATAATTATTTACGAGACAAGGTGAAACTACGTGCATTTTGAGAGTCGGAACAAGGAAAGATGGACCGAGGAATGTCATTTAAACGTGGAAGTTGATTAACTACGTAACAGACGGACTACATGATAGGATTATTAAAGTGACACAGCCCAATGGTGTGGAGCCATGAGATTGACCTCGAGATGCTTGTGTGTGTTATGATGAAAGGCCATGCAAGTGACAACACATACCTACTTTACTATTTAAACACACACAACTCTATATATATACATAACACATCTCTCTCCCTTTCACTCATCTCACCACCATTCTCACTCTCTCTCACCGTAGTCTGCCTCTCCTCCCTGGTGCGCCACCGCCAACCACCGGCACTAGACGGACGGACCTCACCGGAGGTCCTCCTCCACTCTCTTTCTCGCTCTCTCTCTCTCATATTCTCTCGGCCTTCCCTCTCTCTCGGTTACACCCTCTACCCATCTCAGCTCTCTCTTGGAAACCACCGACCCTGGCTGGATCAGAGGTGGTCGGAGGTCATGCCCTCATTGGAGGTCTCGATCTCTCTCTCTCTCTCTCGTTTCTCTTGTATTTTCTCTCTTTCCCTCTCTTTCATCTCACTATTTTTTTCTTTTTCGTTTGAACTGTGTAAGTATGGTGGCTATTGCCCGTTGCTGTAGTGGTGGTGATGACCGGAGACATGTCAGAGGTCCTACCTGATTGTACACCAGAGCCTCGACGGTCTCAGAGCCCCAATATGTGCTGGTGTTGTGGTGGAACAATGTTTTTGTGTGTGTACCACAGTTTGGTCAACAGTTTGTCCCACGAAGGGGTGTGCTGTCGTGACGAGGCTGGTCGGAGACAATGCTTGGAGGGTCGCCAGAGCTCCGATGGTCCCACAACACACTCCCTTGGCGTTATCAATATTGGTTTGTTGTTTTTGTGTTAGGGGACTGTTTTTACTATTTCTTTTGTTTAAATGCTTTGCTCCTTGAACTGCCACAATAGGCGGTGCCGCTGCCATTGAACTGCCGTGACGTGGGGGTTGTCGGAGACCCTATTACATTTATGCTGGTGTCTCACAACCCCCCGAGCATTCAAAACAATGGTGGTGAAGGTGTATTGTTTTGTTGATTTCATGTGATGAGGTCGGGACACATTTTGTTATGTTTGGTTGATATAATCTGAACTGGGGAGGGTACCTCCGGCTTTCCCATGTTGGGTGACTCTTCCCTGACATCGAACAACACAAGTGAGACGCCATGGAGGTCTCGGTTATATTTTGTTAATTGGTTTTGATTAAGGTTTGGCCATGGTGATTCTTATTTGCGTATACAAACTGTTTTGAGGCTTTGATTTTTATATGGTGAACTTACTTCCCAACCTATCAAGGGTGATTGTTTATCTCGATGACTACACGACGTATGTGAGAGGTATAAGGACTTATGGTTTAGGGTTTTGGTTTTATTGTCATGCTTGTTCGATTACATTTCCTTTGGACGAGTTAAATGGTTGTGATGTCGTGGTCACGTCGCCGGTCCTCGAGGCCATGGAGTGACCTATTTATGCCTAAACCGAGCCTATGATTCATGAGTAGGCTTACATGTGTCATGGTTATCGATGTTGTGATATCGTAGTTGTGGTTATTGTTCTGGTTTTTCAAACCCGAGAGAGAGTATTCGTCTTCCTATCAAATTGTCGAGTTGTTTAAGTCCTTAAAACACTTGGGAATACACTAGGGTTTAACATAGGGTTTAGTTAATGACTCGACCCATTAATTAGAGTTTCTAACCTTGTTAGGTAGCGAGAAACTCGGGGATACGCGTTAGGGATGCGAAAGTGTCTACGGGTTGCAATTAGTCAGGTAAGTGCACTTGCCCTAAAGCTTGTGTACGAAAGTAATCCAGTAAGAACATTGTATGTAATTCATTTTCATTCATTGTTGCTTGTTGATTCCCTTTGTTGGCATTCTTATCTTGTTGATTCTTTTGGTATGTGTGTTCTTGGCATGAGCGTGTCAATGAGATTTTTGAGGCCTGTGTCCCTCTTTATCAAGCTGCGCTAATGTCGTGACATTGCCCGGGAAGAGCCAGCGTCCTCTTTCCGTATGCTTAGAGGCTTGTGTCCCTCTAATGCTGCGCTAGTGTTGCGACATTACCCGGGAGAGCCAGCGTCCTCTTTCCGTATGCTGTGATTTTGACCGCTTACTGCCTCGTTTGTTTTCTTAAAAAACACATGTTTTTGATTGATATCTGATAGTCTGTTTATCATGCACCTCGATCTTGTTATATTTCCTATCTTTCAGTTACTGCATGATATTTAGACTGCTTTATTTGATATTCATGAATTACTGTTATTTTCTTCTGGCATTACTTTCAATTTTCTCTCAGTTGCTCACCGTCTAGTTTGTGACGGTGGGTGCAGATTTACCAGAGCGTTCGAAGGGTAACCTGCTTAGGAGACTTTTGTGAGGATTTGCGACTGGATTCGAGCACCTTAGCCTAGGTTATGTTTGACTTTTGCTTGTATGTTGATTTCTTTATATATTTACATCAAATTGGTTTAAACTTGGGATCATAGGTTATTTGATATCATGTACAGCTTTACTTGGTTTTCATTTGAGGTACATGAATATTCGAGGTTCCACATATATAGATTTCCTGATTTTCGTTTGATTGAGTTATTTCCCAATACTTGTTAGTTTGATAAATTTTTCGCTGCGTATAACTTGCAATAATTCTTTCATAAAACTTGTAATTCGTTAATTGGAGGCTGACTAGGCTCGCCAGATTGCCGAGTACTGACTCGGGGATCTGTATGAGTCTAGGCCGGGTGTTCCCAAATGTAGTGGGAATTTAGGGTCGTCACAGTGGCGTTATTGTTTATATTATGTCATTTATGTGTTTTATGCGTGTTTTATTTTTGTTGTCGGAAACCACATGTCATGGCGGCACTGTCACCGACGCGATGACATGGGGGACTGCCGGAGACCTTACCATGTCCGTCATGGAGTCTTACATTCCCGGAGCGTTCATATCAATGGTGATGAGTCGTAATGGCGAAGTTATGCGTGAGTTGTTTATATCACGTCGAGTAGTCGTCGACGTGACGTAGGGAATGCACGTGACCTTCCCATGTCGTGTTGGCACTCTACGGACGTTAAACCACACCCGCGAGGTTCCCAAACTCATTGGTACATGGTCATTTTGAGTCGTGTTGTTTTACAGATTTGCATTTGCAGGTCGGGAATTGGTCATGATGTCGTGGTCACATTGACGACTCATCGAGGATATGACGTGACCCACATACGATTGAGCCGAGCCTACGATACATGAGTAGGCTTATATATACATCATGTTGGTTTAAACTTGGAATCAAAGGTTATTTGATATCATGTACACCTTTACTTGGTTTCCATTTGAGGTACATGAATATTTGGGGTTTCCACATATATAGATTTTCTAATTTTTGTTTGACTGAGTTATTTCCCAATACTTGTTTAGTTTTTCGTTGCATAAAATTGCAATAACTCTTTCATAAATTGTTAAATTAATTAATCGGAGGTTGACTAGGTTCATTAGGCTCGTTGAGTATCGACTCGGGACCTGCACGGGTCTAGGCCGGGCGTTCTCAAATGCATTGAGAATTTCGAGCCGTCACAGTTTTCACACTATTTGGCTCTGAACTTCTTTTGGGTGATGGTTGATTGAGTGGCATATTTAAATAAAAAAGGAACTCATACTTGACTTGTTGAAGGGCATAGTTTTGTTAGGATTAATCATTGTAGTATTAGGAGTAGAGTATATGTTTTCATTCATTCCTTTGTTCGTCCCGAGCAAAGTCTAAGTTTGGGGGTGTTTAATAAGTGTTCATTTAGGCATTAGTTAGTATAGGTTATTAGGTGTAATTGGACTATATTTATCTTATTTTATGGTGATAAATGCATATTTTAAGGATTTAGTGATTAATTGAAATAATATGAAAATATATATCTAATCATATTTAATTTTCATTTTTAGGAGAAACGGAGTGCACGGTTGGATCCGGGGCGGAAAAATACTTAGAATAGAGTATACACTTGCAGAAACCGAACACCGGAGGGTTTCTTTTGGAGTATACGCGAGAGTTGGGTAATTGGAGTACCAGATAGACCATGTGTCGTACACCCATTGAATGGACTGCGTCGCACACAATTGTTCGGCCAATCAGATAGTGCCACATCGCTAAGGACACAACACCTCCGCCACTCACAATGCGCCACGTCTCGCTAATCGTCGTCGATCTGCCTCGAGATGTGCAAGAACACAAACTCCCAGAATGTCGCACGAGCCTTGCAAATTTGTTCCCGTGTTCCACGTGGCGATCTCCCATTCATCCAGCACGTCACGCACAATAGCTCCTCCAATCCGTTTCCGCCACGTCAGTGGGCTTCAGCCACTCCACCAATTCAACGCTACCAAAACAGCCCCGGATACGAAAATCACTCCCGAAACTACAAAAATTGGTTTTTCTCAACTCCAGATACCAAATTTTAGGAATATATATATATTTATATATATATGGACTTAGGGATTAAAGGGAGAGGATCTATTTATTTTTATTTTTCTTTTAGTTTAGTTTAATTATGTCTAGTTAGTTCCTCCTTCTAGGTTGAAGGTGGATCACTCAAGCCTACGACTTAGGAATCCTTTATGAGGTTTATTTATTTTTAATTATTATTGATTCTTTTCTATGATTTATTTTCTTTGGTATTGTTTTGAACAATTGAGGTTAAACGCTAGTTTAAACCTTGATTTACATGCCAGTGAGTCGTAAGCACCCGTTCTTGTGCAATAAGACCACATTAGTGGCAATTGGCCATACCAATTGATTAGACCCTTTTAGGACTGATTGAATACCATAGGAATCTAGGCTAAATCGGACACACGAGTGATCCGGTTGTTTAGGTGTAGTGCCTTCACGAATCGAAGTAATGCGACCAATGTGTTAAATCTGGAGCACTAGCAATCATGTTGCGTGTTTGGTTAAGGAAGTATTCAACGGTCGTACCTTGGCTATCGAGATTAGGAAGTGCGAGGAATCGAGTGCATCACCTGGTTTATAGCTGCACTAGATCATATATTAGTTTCATACTTTTCATGAACCAACAATTAATAAAATCAATCCCAAGTTATATGATGAGACTGTGAAACTGGATGCTTATACTTCTATCCTTTCATTAAATTTCCTTATTTTTGAAATATTTACACATTATCAAAAATCCTAATTTTCTTTTTTTGTATTTTTCTTATCTAAGAAAGACACCAATTTCTGTAGGATCGACCCTTTACCGCTATCTACAAAATAGTTGGTTTAAGAAATATATTTTATTGACGCGTTCGGCGCACTTCATACCTGAATGAGAACTTTGTGTGTCCGAGTGCGTGGTTTTCATTTATTAATCGCTACAGATTTTCGTGTGAGATTCGGTTAGGAAAATGAAAAATTTAAGGTATAAAATGGATAATTAAACACCGAAAAATGATAAGTAGTAACTTATCGAAAATAATAAATATTTAAATAAAATGTAGGAGCAAGGTTATGTTTGGGAATATACGCAGTACGAGTCGTAAGTTGAAACGGGTTCGGTAACACGTGTTTTGAGCGAGAAATGGAGCGTTTTTGGAGTTGAAGTCACCTAGTGGAGTTACTCTTTAGTGTTAGAGTTGTTAGACAAGTTGAAGATGAGCCGCAAGTTGTAGAAGTACCAACTTTTCTCTTTCCTTAATCCCATTTTCATTTTGTAGTTTAACGAGAGAGGAGAAACAATGGAGTTTCATGGGATTTCGAACACATTGCGACATCGTGGAGCGACCCAAATCGCGTAAAAAGGTAGGATTCCTAATCCTTGCATGTTTATCTACGTTTTGGCATAAATCTTAAGGGTTCTCGTCGCAACAATTTCAGATGAATTTTCAAGAAAACATTGGAAAACGATTTTGATTGATTTTTTGGGATCAATTGATGGTTTAATTGATGAATTGGTGGTTGATTTGTGGATTGGAAGTGAATTGGATTTTTTTGGAATTTTAAAGGAATTTTAAGTATTTTGAATCGGGGTGTTTTATCGGGGTTTCGACGAAAAAGGAGTTGAGTTTCAAGTTGTTTTAGATGTCCCGAAGGGTTTGGTATAGACTCGAAATGCGGTGACTCGAGTCAGGGTTTCGAAAAACCTCGGAATAGGTGTTCTGCCAAACACGCCATGAGGGACACAGTGAGAAGGATCTCCCACGGCGTCACTCACAGACGTGTTGAGCAGAGTGAAAACAACGAAAACCAAAAAAGACACCTCGAGGGATGTCGTGAGAAGGATCTTCCACGGTGTCACCCACGCCGCTAGGCCATAGACGTCACAGAGTCATTGGCGGCATGATACTGTTCATGGAGACCAAGTTTCTTAAAAATTTTGGAAAATTTTGAGGATATCTCGGGTATCCAATTGGGTTCAAATACAACCCAATTCCCTAAAATCAACCCAATTACACTAATTAAATAATTGTAAAAAATTGGATAAATTAGAATGATATGAATAGGATTTGCAAATTTGGTTTAAATTACAAACTTTGAGAATCCGAGTGGAATAGTAGCAGTACACGAGGATCGAAGATTTGCGATTACACGAGGTGCGTTATCGTACGACTGTAAGCCAGATAGGAAGTATGCATTAATTCATTATCCATTTATTGTCAATTATATTGAATTGAGCCTTTATTGGAAATTCCATTCTTATTTTGTTGGTTAAGTGTCTTGGTGTAATTGAGTTACGAAGATACTATTGGGTCCATATGAGTGGGTAAGCCTAAACACTTCTGCAATTGTGTTGTTCCACCCCACTGATAGCGGGTTATACCTTGAGTACTGGATTATTTGGATGCTGCGGTGTTTATAGTTATTGGTCGTTGCGGTGACTATAAATGTGGTGTTGCGGTACAGTATTGACTTTGACCACTTATAGGCCTTCTTTGATTTTGTGGACAGTCAAATTTCGTTGCTCAGCTTATCAGTATGTTTATCATGCTATTTGTTACATTTTCTGTCTTTCAATACCGCATGATACTTGGACTGTTTATTTTATAAATCTTGAATTATTGTATAGTTTCTTCTGGCATTACTATCTCTTTTTCAAGCACTCACCGTCTAGTTTGTGACAGTGGTGCAAATAGAGCAGAGACGAGTAAGGGGAAGGAGTTTATGCTAGGTGATATCCTTTGAGGACTCTCGGAGCGATCATTTCCTTTACTCAGTATTTGTTTTTGTTTTCTGATTGTGACTATGTATTATATGTTTTGTTAAACACTGGGACATGTATTGGGATTTGAGAAACTAGAGATATCATGTATGATCATTTTGTATAGCTTTAACCACTAGACATGTATGTATTTATCCATTTCTCAGGGTTTCCACATAATTAGATTGTCCATTATTCCTTATTTCCATTTTATAGTTATAGTAGATTATAGTAATTTTCGTTGCGAATTTTCTTGATAATTTTATAATCCTATAACTTTCACATAACATTAATAATGAAATGATGAATCTGAAGATTTGAGGCTGACTAGGATGCGTAGACTTCACGAATAAGGACTTGGGGGCCCACGTAGACCTAGGTCAGGCAAGATCCAGTTTTATGGGGAACTGGGGCCGTCACATAGACAATGGGCAATTGAAAGAAATTGAAAGTAATGCCAGAAGAATATAACAGTAATTCAAGATTTAACCAATGAAGCAGTCCAGGAATCATGCGGAGATTGAAAGACATGAAATATAACAAGGTGCATGATAATATACTAATAGATAACAATAGAAATTTGCGTGTTCCAAGAATCAAAAGAGGCCATAAGTAGTATAAATCCACAACAATATCCACAGCAGCGATGTCACCATATTGATAACCATAACGGTCCAGTACTTTGTATCATATAATCACTGAAGGTGGTCACAAACTTCTGCAGAAGTGCCTGTGTTTTATCCTTCTAGTGCAGATCGCAAGTACCTTCGAGATACACACTTATGCCAAGAACACACAACCAAGAAATAGAATGCAATGCCAAGCATGAGATTAATTCAACAATCACAACACATCAGGATATGGAATCACATGGTATTTTCTTCCTGGCTTACTGACTTACATGGTACGTCGCGTACCTGTCATACTCTCGCGATCCTAACCCTTTGCGCGGGTCCCCTAACTACCTGTTAATGGTTTGAACCATAATAGGTTAGGTTTATAGTCAATAAACAACTCTAGGATAACCCCCAAATTTTTCTCATATTGTTCTAGATTTTCCCTATTTTTTTTGAATTTATTCAATCTTAATTTATTTTTTATTATTTTTATTATTTTTTCTAGGTCGAGTCGGGTTTGGCCTAACCTGACCCGACCTTGCCCCGGCCAGGCGATGGACCTAGCCCGGTCCTAGCCAAGCACTAGGCCTGGTCCAGCAACACCTCAAGGGGGTTTAATATACATGTTTCTCAATTCGGCCTCTAGACATGGCGTCGTGAGTGGCGTCGTGGGGCATTTTGCCCACGACGCTAGTCGCAGCGCCCAAACCAATGGGTCTTTTTGCTGAGGTTTTTGTAACGGCCCAAATTTTATTAAGGCCATTATTTGCGTTTTCAAATGTGGAAGCCAACTTAGGTCTACGGAGACGCCACGGACTGGCGATGATACACCTGGTCGGGCAGAAAGTATTATTTTTGACTGATTGTTTGATTAATTGTGATGATAATGACTAGGCTGTGACTCATTACATCACAGGTGTGGTTTAATATTAACTAGATCAGGTGAGATTGCATGTCGGGTATTCACCTAAAAATACGTGCAGACGTGGGAACCGAACGAGCGAGCGACGAGAACACTAGGCCGGGAAATGCGTTGACTTCGATAAAAATAGAATAAATTTGACAAAAATAGTAAATTGGTGGGTGCGTGCTAGTGATAAGCGGGGTCGTGATCGACACGCGTGGGTGGTAGTGTAGTGTGCACGCCCGAGTACGCTCGTCGGCGCGCACGACGAAATTATAGGCTTGAAATTAAAGGCGAATATATATATTTATATATATATATGTATATGTAATTTAAAAAATATATATATAAATATATATTAAAATCAGAAAATAAATAATTAATTGTGAAATGACCAAAAAGGGTATGTGATTGTAAAGGATGAGGATAAGAATGCAGGGGCATTTTGGTCATTTCACCCTAAAACTTGAGAAACACCTACCACCGTCACCACATTTCTCACAATTTCTTCCCATTTTGATCGATTGAAATCCGAGAGAAGAAGGTCGAAGGAGAAGAGAGATCGAGAGATTGAGGTCGGGAGCTCGTGGAAGCGGTATTGGCAAAGTGAGTGTTGTTGGCTTGTTGTTGTTATGTACGTTGTTGTGATGCTGGTGGTGATGGTGGTTCAGTGGTGGAGGTGGAGTTCGGGAACTCGGACGAACTGCTCTCTTGCAGTTCGTCCGAGGAGGGAGACGACCCCATGTCGTCTCCCCCTGCCTCCGAACTCCAATTAAAAATTTTTCCTCCATCGAACCAGGGAGCTCCCTAGTTCGATGGAGAAGAAGGGGGCACACGTGCGGGTCGCACGTGCTCCATGGGCCTGGGTCGGGCCGACTCGGCCCTGACCCAAACAGGTCAAGCCGGGCCGGCCCAAACCCAGACGACCGGTTGGGCCGAACCGGGTCCGGTTCGGACCCGGTTCAGCCCAACCAGGAAAAAAAAAGAAAAAAAAAAAGAAAAATAGTTTTAAATTAAATGAAACATGAAAAATATGGGAAAAATTCCTAAAAAATGAGAAAAATTCAGGAAAATTATATTTTGACTAAATAAATAGAAATTAATGAATAAAAAGTGAAATATTCGGGATGTTAGCGAGACGCTGTGTCGGGGTTTTTATCTCGTGAAACGTGAAATTAGTAAAAAATATGAAAAAATATAGAAAATTCAGAATAAATTGAGAAAATATGAGAAATCAGAAAAAGGGTTGAAAAGTGAATATCGAGATTTTTCGGGCGGTTGGTACCCCGGTGTAACTCGAAAAACGTGCTACAATATTGTTACGATATAAAATCAATTAGTTTGATACTAAATCACATAAAATGACTTATTCAGACACCAGGGACTTAGGAGACCATAGTCGAGTGTCGGGTGCGCATCCTGAGGCGAGAGTGGGATCAGATCGGGACAAATATCGAGTAATTGGAGTGCAGTTGAGGTAAGTAAAACCCTTAAGAAACACACTCGAGTGTTTATTTATTTCATTTCATTTGATTCCAACTATTTTTGTTTATCGTTGTTTACTCTATTTCCATGTTCATACTTATGTTGCACGGTTGGTTTTGTCATTCACCGCCGGATCTTCTGGTTTACTCTGCAATGTGTGGGCGGACTTGGGTAGGCTAGACAATAGGGACAAAATAAGGGTTCAGACCGGTGAGGGGGTTGGAGAAGCCACCGGGGGAATGTCGATGTCTGGATTAGGGTTCAATCCTGCTACACGGCATATATCCATTATTGGTGTTTATCGGTGTTATGTATGCATGCATCTTAATTACAGTTACCTGTTTTACTGCGCATGTTTATTTAACAGTTTATTAGCTTCCATTATTATAAATGCTAGTTTGTGTACTTCTGGGTTTTACTCACTGGACTCGTCATCTACCTCTTGTGATGATTGAGTGCAGGATCTACAATAAGCAAGAGCAAGGAGACTCTCGCAGACTATCTGTGACCTTGTCACTGACGGAGTTCGTCTTATATGTTTTTATTTTGCTGTATTGACTTATTTTTGGATTTTATGGGGACTGTTTAAGATACCAGTACATGTATGTATCACACTTTCTTATGTTATATACAGTGTACTTTACCGGGTTTTCCACATAGGATTAATGCTCTCTGACTTGAGGAAATTAAATAATTTATAAGTCTTCCACTGATTACAAGTATTAAAGTGTTTATTACTGATTAACTCATGTTGAATTAATTAATAATAATGGTTAGTTAGACGTGGGACACAACTGGCAGTTACGTGGCCAGTTGTGGGCCTTAGTGGCCTCCTGTAGCGGACCAATGTGAATTTTGGGCTACTACATTTTGGTATCAGAGGAGGTTAAACCTCGGGAATTGGAGTTAAACAAGAGTATAACTTTTAATAAATTTAGATGTGGAAACCCGAAGCTCTAGTTGGGAAGTGATGTAAGGTGGGTAGATTCAGGAATCTATATACGTTTATGATTTAATTATGTAATACATACAGTATACGTATATATTGTGTCTGGCCCGACGCACGTTTTGCGGTACAGATTATGATGGATAGACAGACTCATACTACTCCGCCGACCACACAGTAGGAGGTTGGGGAGACTAGTGGTCTTACTACTAGCGAAGCAGCAGATTTACGAGCCATGGTGCAGAGAGTGACGGAGCGAAGATTACTACGAAGAGTACGATGATGGTGAGTTGATGGAGTATATCCGAAGTTTGAGGATACCAGTAGTAGCACCCACTACTGAGTTAGTTAAGTCTACCACTCCGACAGTGATTGCACCGGTAGTTGACATACAGGCACCAGTGATAGAGACAGTGATAGAGAGTGGTTGGGCCTATTATGGCACCAGCTGAGACTACTAAGGTGACGCCTACTACTACAGAGCAGCAGGTAGTGGCTTTGACTGCCAGGAGTAGGATGTCAAAGGCAGTGAAGATGGTGAAAGATTTTATGAGGTTTAACCCTACATACTTTACTGGAGTCAGTGATCCTGAGGTTACAGGACATTGGTTGATGACGCACAGACGATTACATCAGCTGCTAGAGGTACCCGAGGCAGATCAGGCACATATCTCAGGGTACTGTTTGAGGAGTCAGGTAGTGATTTGGTGGACTACCTACACCGACACTCACTCCATACCGTTGATGTGGACAGAGTTTCGACAGCTATTTTTAGATGAGTATATTCCCATGGAAGTACAGCTGAGGTTGAGAGAGGAGTTTTTGGCACTGAGACAGGGTACTATGTCAGTTTCTCGGTATATGGACCGATTCAGGTACCTTATAATGTATGCCATGGACAGGGCGAACACTGAGAGACTCCAGATCTACTATTTCATCTAGGGATTAGATGAAAGGATCGGAGGTGTAATTATCACGAATGGAGGTGAGACTCTACAGATTGTTTACGATAGGGCTTTAAATCGCGAGACTTATTTGTGACATAGAGGCGAGTTGGTAGATAGGTCTGGGCAGAGTTCTCGGTCTGATTAGAGACCGAAGAGACAGAGATATCAGTCTAGCAGCCAGGAGCAGGATTTTCGAGCACGCATAGTTCGCTGGCAACAGGATCATGATTTCATTAATGATCGTGATTCGAGAAACGATCAGTATGACTTTGATGACAGGCACATAGATTGGAGTCGCAAGGAGGACCAGGATCAGACTAATGATTAATTCAGCAATGATGACTGCCAGACGGTACATGATATTGTACCTATATAAGTACAACAGTCGAGACAGTCGTACAGATAGGACAGTACAGGTCCAGAGGGATCAGAGTTGGGGTCAGAGATCCAGGGATAGACAGGTTATGAGACTAGAGACACGTCGTTGTCATTGTTGCAGTCAGATTGGACACCTCCGAACGGATTGCAGGAGGGCATCACTACCACCGGAGCCAGTGCAGGCCAGAGATAAGGTCCACGTTGTTGCACCGTCGATCCGAGAGGAGACTAGACAGACTGTTGAGGGTACGTATGAGTTTATTTACTTATTTTGTTGTTTTTTTCATAGGTGTAGCTATTGTTTGATTACTACGCGATTGAGGATGGTTGATGTGTTCACTGGAGGATGTTGATGAAGATTTGATTGATCACGCGATACACTAGGCCATAACGAGGGCTATCGAGTGATTGACTAGGATTGGGCGTTATCACTGGTGGGATCCTAGAAGGATGGTTCTGGTTGATTGGCCAGGTGATGCATACACTAGTGGGATCCCGACGTACCAGAGTATGGGTTAGAACTGAGTCGCGGATGAAATGGCGATGTGAGCTTATTTCTGCCAGTGTTGCAGTTTCGTGTTTCGATGTGGAGGTCTACACAAATTTCGGGACGAAATTTCCCTTAGTTGGGAAGAACTGTAATGGCCCAAATTTTATTAAGGCCGTTATTCGTGTATTTTCAAATGTGGACGCCAACTTAGGTCTACGAAGATGCCACGGACTGGCGATGATACACCTAGTCCGGCGGAAAGTAATATTTTTGACTGATTGTTTGATTAATTGTGATGATAATGGCTAGGCTATGACTCATTACATCACAGGTGTGGTTTAATATTAACTAGATCAGGTGAGATTACATGTCACGTATTCGCCTAAAAATACGTGCAGACGTGGGAACCGGACGAGCGAGCGACGAGAACACTAGGCCGGGAAATGCGTTTACTTCGATAAAAATAGAATAAATTTGACAAAATAGTAAATTGGTGGGTGCCTAGTGACACGTAGGGTCATGGTCAATACGCGTAGGTGGTAGTGTAGTGTGCACGCCCGAGTACACTCGTCGATGCGCACGATGAAATTATAGGCGCGAAAATATAAGTGAATATATATATTTATATATATATATGTAATTTAAAATATATATATTAAAAATCAGAAAATAAATAATTAATTGTGAAATGACCAAAAAGGGTATGTGATTGTGAAGGATGAGGATAAGAATGCAGGGGCATTTTGGTCATTTCACCCTAAAATTTGGGAAACACCCACCATCGTCACCACATTTCTCGCAATTTCTTCCCATTTCGATCGATCGAAATCCGATAGAAGAAAATCGAAGGAGAAGAGAGATCGAGAGATCGAGTTCGGGAGCTCGTGGAAGCGGCTTGGCAAAGGTGAGCGTTGTTGGCTTGTTGTTGTTGTGTACGTTGTTGTGATGGTGGTGGTGGTGATGGTGGTTCGGTGGTGGACGTGGAGTTCGGGAACTCGGACGAACTACTCTCTTGCAGTTCGTCCAAGGAGGGAGACGACCCCATGTTGTCTCCCCCTGCCTCCCAACTCCAATTAAAAAAAAAAAAATTTCCTCCATCGAACCAGGGAGCTCCCTGGTTCGATGGAGGAGAAGGGGGGCACATGTGCGGGCGTGTGCCCCCTCTCCATGGGCCCAGGTTGGGCTGGGCCGGCCCAAACCCAGACGGCGGTTGGGCCGAACCGGGTCCGGTTCGGACCCGGTTCTGCCCAATCAGGAAAAAAAAAAAGAAAAAAAGTTTTAAATTATATAAAATCTGAAAAATATGGAAAAAAATCCTGAAAAATGGGAAAAGTTTAGAAAAATTATATTTTGACTAAATAAATAGAAATTAATGAATTTCTATAAAAAGTGAAATATTCGGGAAGTTAGCGAGACGTTGTGTCATGGTTTTTACCTCGTAAAACATGAAATTACTAAAAAATATGAAAAATATAGAAAATTCAGAATAAATTTAGAAAATATGAGAAATCAAGAAAATGGTTGAAAAGTGAATATCGAGACTTTTCGGGCGGTTGGCACCCCGATGTAACTCGAAAAACATGCTACAATATTGTCCTAATATAAAATCAATTAGTTTGATACTAAATCACATAAAATGACTTATTCAGACACCAGGGACTTAGGAGACCATAGTTGGGTGTCGGGTGCACATCCTGAGGTGAGAGTGGGATCAGACCGGGACAAATATCGAGTAATTGGAGTGCGGTTGAGGTAAGTAAAACCCTTAAGAAACACACTCGAGTGTTTATTTATTTCATTTCATTTGATTCTAGCTATTTTTGTTTATCATTGTTTACTCTATTTCCATGTTCATACTCATGTTGTACAGTTGGTTTTGTCATTCACCGCCGGATCTTCTGGTTTACTCTGTGATGTATGGGCGGACTTGGGTGTTGGACTAAGTGGTTAGTCACTCTAACTCCGACCGGTATTTTGATGGAAACAAACAAGGTGAAAATATACTAATAAGTTTATCAAGTGTATTTCAGTTTCGTCAAAGGTTGCGAAACATCACATCATGGGTATTCGATCATTCAAGCTATACAAGTTCAAGACTCGGCATACAAAAAGGAATGAAGACGAAAGATCAAGGCCAAGATTTGTAAAATTAATGTAAGGTATTCAAGTTCACTTAAGCAAGCCTATTGCATTAGTTCATGCATATCGTAATTTTAAAATGGATTTTCAAATGTCAAGTGATTACTCGAAGATTTCGGTCTTACAAGTCTAAACTATGTTAAACTATATGTGTATGTTAATATCGCATTTTGAAAATCATAGTGAAAGCTTTTGAAAAAGAAAAACTTGTTTTTGAAAGATCTTTGAAAAGAACACTTGTATATTTGCGAAAAAGTCCCTCGCAAATCATGAAACCGAGATTTTCCATTTTCGGGATTTGTGAAAATATCCCACCATCCAAATAGGCCATATGACCCATAACAAACATGTATTATATGTTATATGAGGGTTTATTGGGTCTAGGACGTGTTAAAGGGTTGCTAACACAAGGGACGAAATTAATTATTTTGAGGTCCCTGCGGTTAGCGCGCTAATCTTGTTATTAGCGCGCTATGTGCGAGTTAGCGCGCTAAGTCATAAAATTAGCGCGCTAATTGCGATCTGACAACACTTTTTATAAAGCTGAAAAATTCGCTTTATTTCGAATTTTTGATCAAATCTCGGCCCTTGGATGCACACAACGGTCATATATGGGTCTATAAATATATATACCACTCCCAAACACATAAGGCACACAAGTTAGGTTTTGAAATAAAATAAAAACACTTGTGCTTAATTTTTTCAAGAGAAGGAACTTGGGGTTTTCAAGCTACACTTTGAGGTCGTTCATTCAACATCAAAACCAAGACACTCTTGAGGCACTCTAAGGAGTACTACAACCTCTCCAACACTGATTTTTCAAGTCATCTTCTTGGGGTTGTAAGAAAGTCCATTTCCTAGCTTTTCTTGTGCTCAATTTATATATTCTTGTGTGATTGATTTGGGAAACTACTTGTTGTGTTTTTAAACACACTTGTATTGGGTTTTGCTCTTAAACTTGATTCATTAAACCCTTGGACTGATTTGAACAAGAATTCGTGCTTAAACTTGATTTTTATCAAACTTCTTGTTCTTTGGATTTGAAACCGGTTTTGCTCTCATCAATCTATTTAAAACGGTTTCATATTTGAGTTTTGCACAAAATCAGTTTTATATTTGCATTTCTCAACTTGTTTTCATACTTGCATGCAAGAGTGATTAGGCTCTAGGTGGCTTGCTTGTATTTGAACTTAATACCACTTTACTTTGTAAAGTATATTTCAATTGTATTCAAATCTTGATTGTAAGACTTAGTGGGATCTAAGTCGAAAGGGAAGACCTAGTTGAGGCTAGGCATATATCCTAGTTGCGGCTAGGTGGGAAAATTCCTAGGTGGGTCTAGGTGGGGAAAATCCTAGTTGCGGCTAGGTGGTTGTATAAGACCTTATTGCGGTAAGGCATCGTGTAAAAGACCTAGTTGAGGCTAGGCATTCACTAGGCTAGTTGGCTTAGGTTGTAACACTTATTGGTAATATAAGTGGGGGTTGAAAATCCTAACCGGGAGGTTAGGTAGTGGATGTAGATCGGTTGGATCGAACCACTATATATCGTGTGTCTTATTTCCATCTCTTCTACCCCCTTCTTGATTGCATAGCATTGACATTTTTCATTGGTGCATGCATTATCATTATTATTTGTGCTTAAAGTTTTAAAAGGCGATAAACTCTCGGTAACCCAATTCACCCCCTCTTGGGTGACCTTCAATTGGTATCAGAGCGGGTTATTGCTCAAAGTGTTACTAACGTATCTTTGAGTGTTTTTGTGCAAGGATGCAATCTCTAGATTTCTCTCGCCTTAGGGAAGGCAACTCATCCGTCCGACCTCCCTACTTTGATGGAACAAATTATGCTCATTGGAAAGTTCGAATGAAGTTTTACATTAGAGCACAAGGGAGACATTTGTGGGACACAATTGAAAATGGCTACTCTCCACCGAATAAGTCCTTGAAAGAATACACCGCCGAAGAGATCAAGATCGAGCTCTCAAATGATCAAGCCATGAATCATTTATTTTGTGCACTAAGTGAGAACGAATTCAACCGAGTTAGTGCTTGTCAAACGGCCAAAGAAGTGTGGGAAAAACTTGAAGTGCATTATGAAGGTACACAACAAGTCAAGAACACCAAGTTGAGGATCCTTGAAGAACATTATGAGACTTTTCGAGTGGAGCCCCATGAAGACATTGCCACGGCCATTACTCGGTTCACGAAGCTCTTGAATGAGATCAAAAATCTTGGCAAACATTATGACCAAGAGAACTCGGTGTACAAGTTCCTTAGAGGCTTGCCTAAGGAATGGGATGCAAAGAAATATGCTATTCAATCGGCTCAAAACCTTGGAGATTACACTTTTGATGCATTATGCGGAGAATTAATGGTTCATGAATTTGAGCTAAGAGACCGTGCTAGATTGGAAGCACTTGGTGGTTCGACTAAGAAAGAGTCAAAGAAGGAGCATGCCTTAAAAGCTACATGTCTATCGGCCGAAGATGATGGGAGCTCAAGTGAAAGTGAATCAATTGAACAAGAAGTTGCCATGCTATCAAGAAAGCTCAAGAAGGCAACATACAAAAGAGACAAGTACAAAAAGAAGTACAAAGGTGCAAACTACGGAAGCAAGTCACGCGAGATGATTTGCTATGAATGCGACAAAACGGGACATAGAGCATCGGAATGCAAGTACTTGAGAAGAAGCAAGAGACATGAATCATCATCATCATCATCATCATCATCTAGCTCCGACTCCGAGTCGAAAATGAGAAAGCCATCCTTTGCCTTATGGCAAGGAGTGAGGTAAGTAACTCTTCATCTTTTAATTATGATGATGTAAATGCATTGGATGATATGTCTATTATTCATGACCTTAGGAATGAATTAGAAAAGGAGGTCAAAAAGACCAAACAACTCAAAAAGAGTTTGATCAAAGCCATTAGTGAGATTGAATCTCAAAATGAGATTATTGATGATCTCCAACAGGACTTAGAATTGGCCATAAATGAGAAAATAGGCTTAGCAAAAGAAATAGAGGACTTGACCACTACGGTGACCAAGTTTACAAGTGGCACCAAAATGTTTGACATGATGTTGGGCGCACAACGACGTGCACTCAACAAGAGAGGCATAGGCTATGGTGCAAGCCTATTGAGCTATGGAAAGCTTTTGGCCGAGTCTAAGAGATGCTTAAAATGCAATAGATCTCATAATGTTGGCAAATGTGTCCTAAATAGGACCAATAGAGGTAAACTTGCATGGGTAGAAAAGAATGTATATGATATACATATTATGGAACATAAAGGTGCATGGGTACCAAAGTCCATGATTCATAGAGTGAATTAGATTCACTTTAGAACATGAATGTGCTAAAACGACAAATTGATATATAGGAGTTAAGCATTTTTAGGCTAAATTAGTTGACACGACATGAGTTAGGCACTTCTCATAAATCGGACCTTCTACACATGTTTTAAGTGTTCTAATCATCTTTATATGGTGTTAATGAAGTGTCCATGAAGTTTGAGGTAAATCGGAGTTGTGCGTCAAAAACTCAAAATTTTTAATTCTGAAATTCCAGAGAGGAATTAGCGCGCTAGGTATTTCCATTAGCGCGCTAGGTCTAGCAATTAGCGCGCTAGGTCAATCAATTAGCGCGCTAATACCCCCTGACCAGACAAACTTCACACTCACCATGTTTTAAAGTCATATGATGAAGCCATTGTTTTAAATTGGGGGAGACCTTTAGATAATGTGAAATGACATTGATAGGGGGAGACCTTTATACCCATATTTTTTTTGTTGGCATCTACTCTTTGGGGGAGCAAGACATGTACATAAAATGAGAAATTTGTTGGTATCACAAACTGAAACATGCATGTTGATAGGGGGAGCCTAGATTCTCGATTATTTCCTTAAGCTTTCATTTGATGCATATCGATAGGGGGAGCATTTACTTGGTATCATTTTCATAAAACGGGGGAGGAGCCTTTCTAATGGTATCATGATCTATCCGAGCCCCACTTTTTGATGGTATCAAACGGGGGAGAAAAAGTGTTGAACTTGAGAACGTATAAATTTTATCCATTATTGTGATGTTCATACACTTGTATTATGTTTTATGCTTGTCAAGTTCACATTGTTTGTTATCATCAAAAGGGGAGATTGTTGGACTAAGTGGTTAGTCACTCTAACTCCGACCGGTATTTTGATGGAAACAAACAAGGTGAAAATATACTAATAAGTTTATCAAGTGTATTTCAGTTTCGTCAAAGGTTGCGAAACATCACATCATGGGTATTCGATCATTCAAGCTATACAAGTTCAAGACTCGGCATACAAAAAGGAATGAAGACGAAAGATCAAGGCCAAGATTTGTAAAATTAATGTAAGGTATTCAAGTTCACTTAAGCAAGCCTATTGCATTAGTTCATGCATATCGTAATTTTAAAATGGATTTTCAAATGTCAAGTGATTACTCGAAGATTTCGATCTTACAAGTCTAAACTATGTTAAACTATATGTGTATGTTAATATCGCATTTTGAAAATCATAGTGAAAGCTTTTGAAAAAGAAAAACTTGTTTTTGAAAGATCTTTGAAAAGAACACTGTATATTTGCAGAAAAGTCCCTCGCAAATCATGAAACCGAGATTTTCCATTTTCGGGATTTGTGAAAATATCCGGACCATCCAAATAGGCCATATGACCCATAACAAACATGTATTATATGTTATATGAGGGTTTATTGGGTCTAGGACGTGTTAAAGGGTTGCTAACACAAGGGACAGAATTAATTATTTTGAGGTCCCTGCAGTTAGCGCGCTAATACTGTTATTAGCGCGCTATGTGCAGAGTTAGCGCGCTAAGTCATAAAATTAGCGCGCTAATTGCAGTCCTGACAGCTTTTTTATAAAGCTGAAAAATTCGCTTTATTTCGAATTTTTGATCAAATCTCGACCCTTGGATGCACACAACGGTCATATATGGGTCTATAAATATATATACCACTCCCAAACACATAAGGCACACAAGTTAGGTTTTGAAATAAAATAAAAACACTTGTGCTTAATTTTTTCAAGAGAAGGAACTTGGGGTTTTCAAGCTACACTTTGAGGTTTGTTCATTCAACATCAAAACCAGCACTCTTGAGGCACTCTAAGGAGTACTACAACCTCTCCAACACTGATTTTTCAAGTCATCTTCTTGGGGTTGTAAGAAAGTCCATTTCCTAGCTTTTCTTGTGCTCAATTTATATATTCTTGTGTGATTGATTTGGGAAACTACTTGTTGTGTTTTTAAACACACTTGTATTGGGTTTTGCTCTTAAACTTGATTCATTAAACCCTTGGACTGATTTGAACAAGAATTCGTGCTTAAACTTGATTTTTATCAAACTTCTTGTTCTTTGGATTTGAAACCGGTTTTGCTCTCATCAATCTATTTAAAACGGTTTCATATTTGAGTTTTGCACAAAATCGGTTTTATATTTGCATTTCTCAACTGTTTTCATACTTGCATGCATAAGAGTGATTAGGCTCTAGGTGGCTTGCTTGTATTTGAACTTAATACCACTTTACTTTGTAAAGTATATTTCAATTGTATTCAAATCTTGATTGTAAGACTTAGTGGGATCTAAGTCGAAAGGGAAGACCTAGTTGAGGCTAGGCATATATCCTAGTTGCGGCTAGGTGGGAAAATTCCTAGGTGGGTCTAGGTGGGAAAATCCTAGTTGCGGCTAGGTGGTTGTATAAGACCTTATTGCGGTAAGGCATCGTGTAAAAGACCTAGTTGAGGCTAGGCATTCACTAGGCTAGTTGGCTTAGGTTGTAACACTTATTGGTAATATAAGTGGGGGTTGAAAATCCTAACCGGGGAGGTTAGGTAGTGGATGTAGATCGGTTGGATCGAACCACTATATATCGTGTGTCTTATTTCCATCTCTTCTACCCCCTTCTTGATTGCATAGCATTGACATTTTTCATTGGTGCATGCATTATCATTATTATTTGTGCTTAAAGTTTTAAAAAGGCGATAAACTCTCGGTAACCCAATTCACCCCCCCTCTTGGGTGACCTTCATTGGGTAGGCTGGAGAATAGTGACCGAATAAGGGTTCGAACCGGTGAGGGGGTTGGAGAAGCCACTGGGGGAATGTCAATGTCTGGATTAGGGTTCAGTTGTTACAACAGGCACACATCCATTATTGGTGTTTATCGGTGTTATGTATGCATGCGTCTTAATTACAGTTGCTTGTTTTACTGCGCATGTTTATTTAACAGTTTATTGGCTTCCATTATTATAAATGCTGGTTTGTGTACTTATGGGTTTTACTCACTGGACTCATCATCTATCTCTTGTGATGATTGAGTGCAGGATCTACAACGAGCAATGGAAAGGAGACTCTCACAGACTACCTGTGACCTTGTCACCGACGAAGTTCGTCTTGTATGTTTTTATTTTGCCGTATTGACTTATTTTTGGATTTTATGGGGACTGTCTGAGATACCAGTACATGTATGTATCACATTTTGTTATGTTATATACAGTATACTTATCAAGTTTTCCACATAGGACTAATGCTCTCTGACTTGAGGAAATTAAATAATTTATAAGTCTTCCGCTGATTACAAGTATTAAAGTGTTTATTACTAATTAACTCATGTTGAATTAATTAATAATAATGGTTAGTTGGGCGTGGGACACAACTGGCAGCTACGTGGCTAGTTGTGTGCCCACGTGGCCTCTCGTGGCGGACCAATGTGGATTTTGGGCTGCTATATTTTGGTATCAGAGCGAGGTTAAACCTCGGGAATTGGAGTTAAACAAGAGTATAACTTTTAATAAATTTAGATGTGGGAAGCCGAAGTGATGCCTAGAACTCTAGTTGGGAAGTGATGTAAGGCGGGTAGATTCAGGAATCTATATACGTTTATGATTTGATTATGTAATACATACAGTATACGTATATACTGAGTCTGGCTTGACGCACGTTTTGTGGTGCAGATTATGATGGACGGACAGACTCATACTACTCCGCCAACCACACAGTAGGAGGTTGGGGAGACTAGTGGTCTTACTACTAGCGAAGGAGCAGATTTACGAGCCATGGTGCAGAGAGTGACGAGCGGCGATTACTACGATAGCACGAGATGGTGAGTTGATGGAGTATATCCGAAGTTTGAGGATACCAGTAGCAGCACCCACTTCTGAGTTAGTTAAGTCTACCACTCCGGCAGTGATTGCATCGGTAGTTGACACACAGGCACCAGTGATAGAGACAGTGATAGAGAGGGTTGGGCCTATTATGGCACCAGCTGAGACTACTGAGGTGACGCCTACTACTACAAAGCAGCTGGTAGTGGCTTCGACTGCCAGGAGTAGGATGTCAGAGGCAACGAAGATGGTGAAAGATTTTATGTGGTTTAACCCTACATACTTTACTGGAGTCAGTGATCCTGAGGTTACAGGATGTTGGTTGATGACGCATAGACGATTACATCAGCTGCTAAAGGTACCCGAGGCAGATCAGGCACATATCTCAGGGTACTATTTGAGGGGTCAGGCAGCGATTTGGTGGACTACCTACACCGACACTTACTCCATACCGTCGACGTGGACAGAGTTTCAACAGCTATTTTTAGATGAGTATATTCCCATGTAGGTACAATTGAGGTTGAGAGAGGAGTTTTTGGCACTGAGACAGGGTACTATGTCAGTTTCTTAATATATGGACCGATTCAGGTACCTTAAAATGTATGCCATGGACAGGGCGAACATTGAGAGACTCCAGATCTACTATTTCATTCGGGGATTAGATGAAAGGATCGGAGGTGTGATTGTCACGAGTGGAGGTGAGACTCTACAGATTATTTACGATAGGGCTTTAGCTCGCGAGACTTATTTATGACATAGAGGCGAGTTGGTAGATAGGTCTGGGCAGAGTTCTCGGTCTGATTAGAGACCGAAGAGACAGAGAGATCAGTCTAGCAGTCAGTAGCAGGATTTTCGAGCACGCAGAGTTCGCTGGCAACAGGATCATGATTTCATTAATGATCGTGATTCGAGAAACGATCAGTACGACTATGATGACGGGCACATAGATTAGAGTCGCAAGGACAACCAGGATCAGACTGATGATCAATTTAGCAATGACGACTACCAAACGGTACATGAGATTGTACCTATACCAACAACAGTCGAGACAGTCGTACAGACAGGACCAAGGTCAGAGGGATCAGAGTTGGGTCAGAGATCCAGGGATAGACAGGTTAGGAGACTAGAGACAAGTCGTTGTCATCATTGCGGTCAGATTGGACACCTCCGAACGGATTGCGGGAGGGCATCACTATCCCCGGAGCTAGTGCAGGCCAGAGATAAGGTCCACGTTGTTGCACCGTCGATCCGAGAGGAGACTAGACAGACTGTTGAGGGTACGTATGAGTTTATTTACTTATTTTGTTTTTTTTATTTCGTAGGTGGAGCTATTGTTTGATTAACTACGTGATTGAAGATGGTTGATGTGTTCACCAGAGGATGTTGATGAGGATTTGATTGATCAAGCGATACACTAGGCCATAACGAGGACTATCGAGTGATTGACTAGGATTGGGCGTTATCACTGGTGGGATCCTAGAGGGATGGTGATGCATACACTAGTGCGATCCCGATGTACCAGAGTATGGTTTAGGACTACGTCGCGGATGAGATGGCGATGTCAGCTTATTTCTGCCAGTGTTGCTGTTTCTTGTTTCGATGTGGAGGTCTACATAAATTTCGGGACGAAATTTCCCTTAGTTGGGAAGAACTGTAACGGCCCAAATTTTATTAAAGCCATTATTTGCGTATTTTCAAATGTGGATGCCAACTTAGGTCTACGAAGACGCCACTGATTGGCGATGATACACCTGGTCAGGCGGAAAGTATTATTTTTGACTGATTGTTTGATTAATTGTGATGATAACGACTAGGCTATGACTTATTACATCACAGGTGTGGTTTAATATTAACTAGATCGGGTGAGATTGCATGTCGGGTATTTGCCTAAAAATACGTGCAGACATGGGAAGCGGACGAGCGAGCGACGAGAACACTAGGTCGGGAAATGTGTTTACTTCGATAAAAATAGAATAAATTTGACAAAAATAGTAAATTGGTGGGTGCCTAGTGACACGCGGGGTCGTGGTCGACACACGTGGGTGGTAGTGTAGTGTGTACGTCCGAGTACGCTCGTCGACGTGCACGACAAAATTATAGGCACGAAAATATAGGCGAATATATATATATATATATATGTAATTTAAAATATATATATATATATATATTAAAATCTGAAAATAAATAATTAATTGTGAAATGACCAAAAAGGGTATGTGATTAAGAAGGATGAGGATGAGAATGCAGGGGCATTTTGGTCATTTCACCCTAAAATTTGAGAAACACTCACCACCATCACCACATTTCTCACAATTTCTTCCCATTTCGATCGATCGAAATCCGAGAGAAGAAGGTCGAAGGAGAAGAGAGATAGAGAGATCGAGGTCGGGAGCTCGTGGAAGCGGCGTTGGCAAAGGTGAGCGTTGTTGGCTTGTTGTTGTGTACGTTGTTGTGATGGTGGTGGTGGTGATGGTGGTTCGGTGGTGGAGATGGAGTTTGGTAACTCGGACGAACTGCTCTCTTGCAGTTCGTCCGAGGAGGGAGACGACCCCATGTCGTCTCCCCCTGCCTCCCAACTCCAATTAAAAAAAAAAATTCCTCCATCGAACCAGGGAGTTCCCTGGTTCGATGAAGAAGAAGGGGGCACACGTGTGGGTCGCACATGTCGGGTCATGCCCGGGTCGGGCCGGGCCAGCCCAAACCCAGATGGCCGGTTGGGCCGAACCATGTCCGGTTAGAACCCGGTTCAGCCCAACCAGGAAAAAAAAGTTTTAAATTAAATAAAATCTGAAAAATATGGGAATAATTCCTGAAAAATGGGAAAAATTCAGGAAAATTATATTTTGACTAAATAAATAGAAATTAATGAATTTCTATAAAAAGTGAAATATTTGGGATGTTAGCGAGATGCTGTGTCGGGGTTTTTACCTCGTAAAATGTGAAATTAGTAAAAAATATGAAAAAATAGAAAATTCAGAATAAATTGAGAAAATATGAGAAATCAGAAAAAAGGTTGAAAAGTGAATATCGAGACTTTTCGGGTGGTTGGCACCTCGGTGTAACTCAAAAATATGCTACAATATTGTCGGGTGGTTGGCACATAAAATGACTTATTCAGACACCAGGGACTTAGGAGACCATAGTCGGGTGTTGGGTGCACATCCTGAGGCGAGAGATGGATCAGACTGGGACAAATATCGAGTAATTGAAGTGCGATTAAGGTAAATAAAACCTTTAAGAAACACACTCGAGTGTTTATTTATTTCATTTCATTTGATTCCAGCTATTTTTGTTTATCGTTGTTTACTCTATTTCCATGTTCATACTCATATTGCACAGTTGGTTTTGTCATTCACCACCGGATCTTCTTGTTTACTCTGTGATGTGTGGGCGGACTTGGGTAGGCTGGACAATAAGGACATAATAAGTGTTCGGCCCGGTGAGGGGGTTGGAGAAGCCACCGGGGTAATGCCGATGTCTGGATTAGGGTTCAGTTGTTACAACAGGTATACATCCATTATTGGTGTTTATCGGTGTTATGTATGCATGCGTCTAAATTACAGTTGCCTATTTTACTGCGCATGTTTATTTAATAGTTTGTTGGCTTCCATTATTATAAATGTTGGTTTGTGTACTTCTGAGTTTTACTCACTGGACTCGTCATTTACCTCTTGTGATGATTGAGTGTAGGATCTACAACGAGCAAGGGCAAGGAGACTCTCACAGACTACCTGTGACCTTGTCACCGACGGAGTTCGTCTTGTATGTTTTTATTTTGTTGTATTGACTTATTTTTGGATTTTATAGGGACTGTCTGAGATACCAGTACATGTATGTATCACACTTTGTTATGTTATATACAGTGTACTTTACCGAGTTTTCCACATAGGATTAATGCTCTCTGACTTGAGGAAATTAAATAATTTATAAGTCTTCCGCTGATTACAAGTATTAAAGTGTTTATTACTGATTAACTCATGTTGAATTAATTAATAATAATGGTTAGTTGGGCATGGGACACAACTGGCAGCTACGTGGCCAGTTGTGGGCCCACGTTGCCTCCCGTGGCGGACTAATGTGGATTTTGGGCTGCTACAGTTTTCAAACCCCAGTTTGCATTGCCTTGCTCCACGCCTTTCCCCAACATGTATGGAGGTCCATGACCATCCAAAACTAGCTTTGAATCATCGTGGAACCCCTAGAAACTAGTTCGGAACGACAAAACCATACCAAATGTCGCAACTCGACAAGATTTGTAAAACACACGCACAACTCAACTCCGGCAACACAAATGGGTGATGACCTCTCTGTGGATTGCCACTACAGCGGGCTTGTCGATTAGATCGACTTCCCAGTGCGGCATCCTTGGTCATCATAATGGACATTAACCAAAATTTACGCATAAATGTAAAGAATAGACAAAGAAGGAAGAAATCTCACCTTCTTCGGTGAGTTCCTGCAACTCCGGCGACCCTCTGGCAAAATGGACAACCCTCTAATGGTTGTCCTAAAGCTTTCTTGCTCACCAAGGCTTGAGAGAGGAAAAGAGAAGAAAATGATATGAGAGAAAAAGAGAAATGAGAGAAAAGTGCGGGGTTGGTCCTTATATAGGCCCACACGTCATCCCCACACACACACGCATCTCGAGATCAATCCAACACCACATTAGTTGTCCACCTATTCTAGCAGCTCTCAATGTGACTCCACTAGGTGACACACACACACACACCACTTAACTAACTAACTCTCTGGCCCGTTCTTACGTTCTCGCACTCCAAACACCCCACGACTCATAAGTCATGTGTTTTGGTCTCATCGATGCTATCTCATCGTTAATCGGCTCAATTATTATTACTTGGCTTATTTATTAATCATTTTCAGTGTTGTAAAGTCCAGTGTACCCATACCCCATCTGTAGATGCCCGCTCAGCTAGTTTTCTTACTTGTTTATCGACTGCACTGTCCAATCACTCAAAACAAGTATAAATATATAGTACATATCATCATTCACAAATAGCCAAATTTCTAGGTCGTTACACCTACCTTTTATGATTATTCAGAATTATTGGATTTGCAAAAGTCTTTAAAATTTTTAGCAGAAGCATTTATAATAACCTAAGTGTGGAAACTAGGAAATAACAATCACAATATATATATATATATATGAAAGTAAATGGCGAACATATACACAATGTGATAATCAAAAGTCGGGGAATTATCGCTTAACCTACAAAGTATCAGAAGTGAAAGACATAAATAAAAGTGTAATACAAAATATCAAAATAACCTGTGTGTAGACATCAACACGAGTCAAGGCTCAGAGGTAGTCGCCAATCTTCTCTTTATCCAGCCTGGTGCTGCTCGAAAGACCTACACCCACCGCAACAAATTAGACGGTGAGTATGGTGATATTTAAGTGATAACTGGGGAATTCTATACTATATTTCCAATTTAATAAACCGGTATTTAAAAGCATAATATAGCTGAAAGATGTTGAACAATTAATGCAAATAAATACCACAGTTAACATGAATAGTTAGACTGACACGGGCCAAGTTGAGATGATCTACGTCCAGTCGGCGGTGAGAGATATCACTTTGCCTTTACCACTACTGTATGGAGCAGTGTTCAACATATCATCATTTTCTAATAACCTTAAATGGTGGAGCTGTCTGTAACGACCCGTTATTTATTAACGTCGTTATTATAATTAATTTCAGATTAGGATGTCAGCTCGGACGCACGTGGACGCTGCGGATAGACTAGGCATGACCTGGATCTAGGGACTGACTGTGTACTGTTGTTTTCTTGAATTCAGTAATGTATTAATATTTCTATTATTATATTGATGTATTGTCCATCACCGGTGTGTAGATATAGTTACTTGTCGGGCGAGGTTGAGAGCCGGGGGTTTGTGTCGTAGAACATGCCAACGCAAGGGTACGGTAGCTGTGAGGCTGGGCATTGGGGTTAGACTAGATTAAATCATAATAACATGATTATGGGAGGATTTGATTTAATGGGATTTAAATATAACCTTAGGCTAAGTTATTTAATTCAATTAGGTATACTAAGTGTGGAACCTCCTTGGGGTGCATGTCGGACACGGGGCACGGGGTGCCGGGTAGTCGAGAAGTTAGTGTGACCTACTTACCATTTTATGGAATTTATTGATGACTAGAATAGGTTATATAAGTTGAATCAATTGGAATTAATCATGTCCTATATCTTGAACTAAACAAATCAGCACACCTAGGATGATTCTCGATATGCGCAATAGGGAGATTCGAGACAGATGGTGTTAGGATAAGGTGTCCAGGAATTGGGTTACACAGGCTTGACAAGGAGCGTCCGATTAACCTCGAGATGCGTGTGGACACCAGATTAAAACACAACATATAAATAGCATTTTGATCGGTGGAGACATGCAAAGAATGAGAAATTTCTCAAAAATTTGTGAGAATCTGAGGGAGGAGAACGGGAGTTGATGAGAGAATTCGTGTGAGGGAGATTTCAAGAAGGCGTCCAGCCACGAATTATAGGTAACCTACTTACCCAAATCCTTGAATTTTCCTGAAAAATGGGTTTTGTTTAGGTTGGAGTGAAATTGGGATTTTTGAAGGAATTCATCACTGTTTTTGGTTGATTTGTGGTTATTGAGGTTAGTCTTGATGAATTATATCAATTTGAATCGAATTTGTGGCAAAAAAATAAGTGTTTTTGGTGATTTCGAAATTCACCACATGCACACTTTGATTCTCTGTTTTGGGTGAAGATTATGTTAAATCAGTGTTTTGGAGAGCAATTTGATGCTATTGAAGTGTGTGTATGTTATTGTAGGATGTTGTAATGGGTTTAGGAACCAGAAAAACCAGAAATTCATTTCTGGAAATTCTGGGCAGCGTGCAATTAGCGAGTTAGATGATAAACACTAGTACGTTAATCACGCTGGGGAAGATGATGAACAGTGCACGAAGATCAATTAGCACGCTACTTCCCCAGCATAGCGCGCTAATACCCCCCTGAACTCTAATTAAAATATGAAAATCGAACCTAACTAATTATAAATATATTTAATTGACCAATAAACCCCAGGATTAAATCTCAGGAGTCACGGGATAATAGTTGGAGTTGGGGACTAGTCGGGGGTCAAACTGGAGGTATTTTCGGGATTATTAAGCGCGGTTTGAGGTATGTAAAACCCAACTGAACACCATTACTGTATTTACTTATTGTCATTTCATTTGAGCTGTAAATTATTGCTAATCTACGAGTCCATTCTTACTGGGACGGTTGAGTTTTTCCATCTATGTATCCGGGGAATGTGTGGTCGCTTGCTAGGTGTGTGGTCTAGGACAGTTGTAGGGTCGATGGTGTAGGCCACGACAGGGCTCCTAGTCCTCAGTATACATCTTGGATAGCTAGTTCTCCCCCATTTGTGTATACTCTATGTTTATATTCATGCGATGAGCTTTGAGTAGTTGTCTGCATTTTCCTTTCTTTTCGCATGTTTATTTAACATTATTTATTTATTTCCATTTACTTTCTTCAAATTATGATGCACGATGGTTTTCCTTAGGATTTTACTTACTGGGCTCGTCATCTGCCTTTTGTGATGGTTGAACGCAAATCCTAGTACTAGCAGGGGTAAGGAGATTCTTGGCGATTACATCTAACTTACCTACGCCGAGGCCTGCTAGTACGTGTGTAGCTAGTTATATTTTTTGATATTTTGTATTATCTTTGGGGTTAGGAGACTATGTTTCACACTTGTACTGTATATATATATATATATATATATATATATATATATATAACTGTTATAGTTGATCGCCTATATGTACAATATTGCCAGGATTTTCCACTATAGGCTGAATCAGTAAACTTATTATATTTCTTTTGGTAATGTTAAGACTTCCGCTGTTATTCATTATAAATGTTAATTAGCTTATTGTTAAATCTAAACCTATATAAACTAACGAATCTATTGACAAGACACGCCAAGGTGTCGGACAAATGAGGAGTATGGGTGTCGTGGCAGAGGCTTCAGGTGCTGAGGTAGGGAAGTAGCTGTCTATGGGGCGGCCTTGGAATTTAGGGTCGTCACATGTGCTCTTCGTATATAAATCATCTATACTTGTCAACAACCCCGTGGCCCATACCACATGTGCCGCCCAAGTGTAGTGGCGAGTGCTGGAGACCCTGAGAGCATATCCTACAACGCTATGATTTTAACACAAGTTTGGCTACAAAGCCCCAAGGAAATAGAATACAAGTCCAAACATAACAGATAACCCTAAAGCATGTATTTTCTAAGTAATCATAAATCCTTAATCATAGCCAATCATCAAGCATTCAGAAAATGGAGTCAATGATATCATCACAAGGCATCATGTTATGTCAACATTCATAATGAACATAAATAAGGAAAGCATGATGTGGGAATTCAATCAGCAAGTCAACAAATAGATTGAATAACAGTAAATGACAGGAATGAAATAAAGTAAAGAGTTCTCGCAGTTTCACTTGCAGTCAAAAAGGATAGTACTAGCTATCCGACCTCCCGATGCTCCGTAACCCATGTTCCCAAACTCATGGTATGCTCTCCTAAGTCCTAGTATGTTTAGACACAATTTAGGATCGGTGTGTGTGTCAGTTGTATGGGTCATATACCCAATTGATCAATTTAGTCTTTTAATTTTTTTATTTAAAAGTGTTGTGAACAGTGCATAACACGCTGGCAAAGAGCTCAGTGCGCTACTATTCCTAGGTGAATAGTGTAGTACCCAGTGCACTACTGTTCTTGGGATGAATAGTACTTAGGCTTTGTGACGACCCCAGTAACCACAAACTGGGTCCCGCCTGGCCTAAACTTACGTGGACCCACGAGCCAGTCTCCGACTAGTCAACGCAAGTCTAGTCAGCCTTAACTTACCCATTACTCAATACATTATTCACTCACTCACCCTGGATCACACTTTTTCATTCACCTTAACTCTATCTCATCTTTTATCCTTAATTGTAGTTAGGTGTGCAGCGGAAATGTTTTTAACACCAACTTAAAATAGTTTACTACTCAATCAACCTAGTGATAGAAAATCTTATCCAAACAACTTCACATGTGTATAACAGATCAACTGAGAACCCAAAAGGAACATATATATGTATCAACAGTCAGGTTCAACTCCCCAAAGTCCCAAAATATCAAAACAAATGGATACATAGCCAGAATATACAACAAAAGGACAAAAATACCTACAAAGTGTGATCAAAGCTAATGACTCTGAGCATGCCTCAGAGGATATCGCCAAGCATCGGCGCCTTGCCCCTACTCTTCTGTGAATCTGCACCCACCGTTATAACAGTAAACAACAACAATAGATATCTCAACATGAATTACTGAATTTTCAATAATCACAAGTCTATAAATCATGCAGTGTATAACAAGAAACTGAAATAGATAGCAAATCGCATGATAAATAGATTCAACAAGTACAAACAACGATAATCAAGTGACCAGGAAACAAATGGATAGGCGAATAGATAGTCCCAATCAAATTGCGGGTCACAAGACCTCATCAGCTTGCGATCGACACAGTAGGCCAAAAACTGCCTCCCTGCTCAATCCACCCCGTACGAACCAGTGGGCCCGAAGGTCGCCTCCACTGAACGCACACTCTGTTAGGAAAAGCCATAGACAAAGTCAGCTGCTAAATTCCTAACACACTACCGAAAGAAAGCCACAGTCACAAGCCTGATGCTAAATCATTTCGATAGGCTCCAACGAGAAGCCACAGTCCATGCCGGCTGCTAAACTCATTGAGACTTCTCATCACAGTCGGACTACCTAAACCCTAGGTCACCTGAACTAGAATGGAATACAAAGGGCTCGCATTTCAAGAATAATTAATCAATAAATAGAAAAGGAATCATGTTGATTCTATTGTTGCCTTTACTCACCTCAAATCCCGCTAAAGACTCCCTCGCGTAGCTCCACACGTTCCTCAATTAGTTACCAACACTCTGCTCGTCACCTGACAATTATTTCGACCAATTTTCGTTAATTTTTCCCTAATTATTCCAAGTATTCTTCAATTTTTCTCAAGTTTAACTCATTTTCTACAATTTTCTAAATTATTGTTCCTTTCCTCAATTTGGGTCGCTAATCCGGTATTGGGTTCCATTTAAACCCATTAGGATACCCGAGCGAAACCTCATGATTTTCATACAATTTAGAAAAATATTTTTCAATATTTTTCTGGCTATTTTTAACAATTTCACGCTTTACGAGACAAAAACTTCGACAAAAGTCTCGTCGCGAATCTCAAATTCTTTATTTTTCATAAAAATTCCCAAATTTCTATTTATTTGGTTGAAATATGATTTTTCAGAATTTTTTCCTATTTTTCTGATTTTTCCAGATTTTTCCAATATTTATTTCAAAAAAAATAAAAATAAAACATATTTAATTTATTTATTTATTATAAATAAATAAATATATTATTATTTTAATAATGGTGGGTCCCCAGGTCGGGTCCGACTCGGTCCACCCCAACTGGGTCAGACTTGGGCCGACCCACCCGGTCGGCCCAGCCATGGCCGCCGGCCAATGGGTCACGGTCACCACGACCCGGCGCACCCCATCTTCTTCTTCTTCCTTTCAACAGAGACGAACTTGAATTTTTCTAGTTCGTCTCTCGCCAAATTTTTTTTTTTTTTTTTCTCTTTTCTTTCCTTTTCTCTTTCTCTTTTCTTTTTCAACAAACAACAACAACATGAACACCAACCAATTAAAAATCCAATTTCTCCCAAAATTAACAACTCAACTACAACAAATCAACAACATCAACAACACCCACAACAAAAACTCACCTCGCCAACACCGTTACACCACTTTCCCAAGCTCAATCTCTCAATTTCGTTCGATCTCCTCCTTCTTTTCCTCCTTCGATTTTCAATTTTTCTATTTACAATGAATGGTGAGAAAATGGTGGTGGTGGGATTTTGTTGATAAATTTTGAGGTGAAATGACTATTTTGCCCCTCCATTATTATCTCTTCCTTAATAAACTAATGCCCCTCTTGGTCATTTCATCATTTTTTTTATTTCATATATATTTATATATACTTTATATATATAAATATATATATATATATGTACAATTATATTTATATAATTGTATTGTTCGCGCCTACAATTTCGTTGTGCGCACCAACGAGTTCATTCGGGCATGCACACTACCATTCGACTCACGCGTGTCGCCCACGACCTCGCGCATCACTCAGCGTCCATAATTTATTATTTAATTCCATTAATTATTTCTATTTGTATTTGACAGTGTTTTTATTTCATTTTCGTCTCCCGGACTCTCAAATACTCGTTTAACGCGTTCTTTCGTACCGAACTCGTTCAACGGTACCAACACATACTCACCACGTCCTCACACATTAGGGATATTGAATTTAATGTTCGGTAATAAATAAATAATACAAATCACCAAACAAACATAACATACCTCATTGTCGACTCCCGAGGACCGAAACAAGTACACCACGGCTAGTAGGGCCCACAATATGACCCTGAAATGTCACGTGGTACGAGTTAGAATTTTAGGGTCGTTACAGCTCTCCCCCCCTTATTGGGAATTTCATCCTCGAAATTAAACGAAAATACAGGGTAAAACTTACTGGAATCAAAACAAGTAAGGGAAATGTTCGCGCATGTAAGACTCCAGTTCCCAAGTTAGTTCCTCGTCCCCCTGATGCTGCCACTTGACAAGAACTGAGGGAATTTCCTTATTCCTCAATACCTTCACCTTCCGGTCCATAATCTAAATAGGCTGCTCATCGTAAGTAATGTCTTCCCTCAGATCAATCTGACTCAGGTCCACAATCGGTCGTTTACCTTCTCTCTACCTATCCAGTCGAAGCATTGATATGTGAAATACAGGGTGAACTCCTGCTAACTGAGATGGTAACTCAAGCTCATACGCCACCTTGCCTATTCATTTCTTCACTCTGAACGGACCTATAAACCTCGACGCAAGCTTACCCTTGATCCCAAATCTTTTGTGACCCTTCAGTGGAGAAACCTTCAGATATACATAGTTTCCCACCTCATACTTTAACTCGCCATGGTACCTGTCATAATACATCTTCTGCCTCTCCTGCGCACCCTTCAACCGAAGTCTGATCAGTCATACCTTCTCTATGTGATCCATTACAATTTCTGGCCCAATCACTGCCACATCCTCTGGCTCTGCCCAGCAAGATGGAGATCTTCACGGCTTGCCGTAGAGTTCCTCAAACGGTGCCATACCAATACTGGCCTGATAACTTTTATTATAAGCAAACTCACACAGATGAAGATACTCCTCCCAAGAACCACCATACTATAATACACACATCCTCAACATGTCCTCCAACACCTGAATCAGTCTCTCTACCTGTCCATCGCTCTGTGGATGATAAGCTGTACTGAGATCCAACTTCGTGCCAAACTGTGCCTGCATACTCTGCCAAATCTGCGACGTAAACTGCGGCCTCTCTGTCTGACACGATCGAAATGGCACTCCATGTAGTCGCACTATCTCTCTCTCGTACAAGCTTTCCAACCTATCCACTCGATGTGTGGTAGAAATCGGTATGAAGTGCGCAGACTTCATCAATCTATCCACAATCACCCAAATACTGTTATGTCTGCGCTGAGACCGAGGTAACCCACTGATGAAATCCATAGCGATATGCTCCCATTTCCAGCGAGGAATAGGAAGCGGTTGCAGTAATCCACCAGGCCTCCTATGCTCAGCTTTAACTCGCTGGCATATCTCACAACCTCTAACATAATCACCAACATCGGTCTTTATCCCCGGCCACTATAACAGACGACGCATATCAACATACATCTTGGTCCTGCCGGATGAATCAAAAAACGTGAGCGGTGAGCCACTTGGAGAATCTTGTCACATAACTCAGCCACTAATGGAATCCACAGTCTCTTTTTAAATCTTAGGCAAAAATCTGTCGATTGACTCCATTCTGGATGATCTGAACTCTGAGCAAACTCACTATACCTCGATACTGCTCATCAGCCTGCTGCCATCAAGTACACTCTGGATAGAGACTGTTTGAGTCCTCAATTGCCCACAAATCAACACTCTAGTGCTGGTCGGGATATCAATATAGTACATCATCTCAACCGCCTTGAGTAATCCATACTCATGTGTCACGCGACACGTCACAACCTCCGAGTTAACCCTTCTTCGGCTCAATGCGTCAGCTACGACATTAGCCTTCCCTGGGTGATACTCCAATGAGAAATCATAATCCTTGAGGAACTCTAGCCACCGTCTCTGTCTCATATTCAGCTCTCTCTGAGTGAAGAGGTACTTCAAACTTTTGTGGTCAGTAAACAACACAAACCTCTCTTCGTACAGATAATGACGCCAAATCTTCAATGCAAACACCACTGCTGCCAACTCCAAGTCATGTGTAGGGTAATTCTTCTCATGAATCTTCAGTTGTCGGGATGCATAAGCTATCACTCTACCGTCCTGCATCAAAACACAGCCTAAACCGACCAAACAAGCATCGGTGTTCACCTCAAAACCCTTCCTTGACTCGGGTAATACGAGCACTGGCGCGGTAGTCAGTCTCTCCTTTAAAGTCTGAAAAGCCTGCTCACAACTATCATCCCACTGAAATCTGACTTTCTTCTTCGTCAACTGCGTCGTCGGTGCCGCAATCTTTGAGAAGTCCTGCACAAATCGTCTGTAATAACCAGCCAATCCCAGAAAACTTTGAATATCTATCACTGAACTCGGTGTAGGCCAATCAACAACTGCTCTAACCTTAGCAGGGTCTACTGACACTCCACTAGCTCCGACAATATGACCTAAAAATCCAACTTCTGTAAGCCAAAACTCACACTTACTGAACTTGGCATACAGTCTATACTCCCTCGGCGTCTGCAAAATCGTCCTGAGGTGCTCCTCGTGCTCCTCACGAGTCTTAGAATAAATAAAATATCATCAATGAACACTATAACAAATCTATCCAAATATTGTCTCAATACACGATGCATGAGATCCATGAACATTCTTTGGGGCATTCGTCAACCCAAACGGCATAACGGTAAACCGATAGTGCCCATATCTCGTGCGAAAAGCCATCTTCTCTCTCTCGTCTCTACTCTAATCCTCAATCGATGATAGCCGATCTCAAATCAATCTTTGAGAACCACTGCAAGCTCCAGTCAGATGATCGAACAAATCATCAATACGAGATAATGGATACTTGTTCTTCACTATTACCCGGTTCAATTGCCTATAGTCGATACACAATCTCAGGCTGCCGTCTTTTCTTCTTCACAAACAAGACCGGCGCACCCCAAGGTGACATACTCGGGTGAAGAAAACCTAATTCCAACAACTCATCTAGCTGTGATCTCAGTTCCTTCAACTCCTTAGGAGCCATCCGGTACGGTGGAATTGATATCGGTTTGGTTCCAGGAACCAAATCAATGATGAAATCAATCTCTCTCGTTGGTGGTAACCCGGGAAGCTCTGCTGGAAACACGTCCGGAAACTCGCACACAACTGTTACCTCATCGATCTTTGCCTCAGCTCTTCTTACCGTACTTAAAACACTCATAAACATCTTAATCTCACTGCTCGTGGCTACTCTGCCTCTGGTAACTCTCAACTAAGACGCACCACCACGAAAAGTAAACTCTAGCTGTCCAAGAATCTGAAATGTGACCGTCTTGTCGAAACAATCAATCTGTGCGTTATAAGGACCTAACCAATCCATGCCTAATAACGCATCAAACTCCAAAACTCTAACACTCTAAGATCTATTGGTAACTCATGTCCCTCTATCTCTACAATACAACACTCACAAATCATGTTAAGGTAGATTTTATCCCCAACAGTTGTGCTAAGAACTAGAGGTCTTTCTAACCTAATTGGTCTTAACCCTAACTCATCAACCATGCGCCCAAAAATAAAGGAAACAGTAGAACCAGAGTCAATCATAACATACATCAAATGACCACAAATGTAAATCATACCCTCAACGAGATGTCGAGTCGCCTGAGGGTCTGGCTCAGCAACAAATGTGCACATTCCCTCGTATGTTGCTGACGTGGTGCTACTCTCTGCTGAACATCAACAGGTTGTGGACACTCTCTGATGTAATGTCATGTTTGTCCACATCGATGGCAAGCTCCCGTAAGTCTCTGTCGAAACTCAGCTGGCTGTGGGCACTCTCTGACAAAATGACCTATTTTTCCACACCTATAACACGCTCCAGCAGGTCTCTGTGCTGAGTAATCTCTCCTACTCGATCCCTGACCTAACATCTGTCCTTGCTGTACACTACCCCTACCTTTGCCTCCACCATCTCTAGACTGTTGCACCTGCTGTGGTACCGGTGGTGGTCGACTAGGGTAACTCTGTGTCTGAGTAGGTGTGGTGACATATGTCTGAACTGGCTGCGAAGACTGTGCGACTGAAGCTACACTCTGAGCTCTGCCAGACTGCTGAATTTGCCATCTATTCCTCTCCCTCTTGCCCCCTAAACGGCCTTGTCCCCGCTCATCCTATACCTCACGGGGCTGATCATATCCCTGTGCGGGATGTGTCCTCAAATATGCCTCCCTCGCCAAACTACGGTCATAAGCATCCTGTAGTGTAGGAGGTAGAGTAGTGACCACTGTCCCTCCAATAGCTGGCAACAAGCCCTCAGTAAAATAATAGACCTGATCTCTGTCTCGGTCAGCTACTCCATCAGCAAAAGGAAGTAAGTGCTGATATCTGCCCATACAAGTCATAACTGACTCTCCTAATGCCTATCGGATATGCATAAACTCGTCCCTCTTGGTTGTCATACCTGAAGGTGGATAAAACTTTTGACTGAAATATTTCTTGAAGTCTAACCAGGTAGTCGGCTCTTCATGTGTGGATACTAAATTTTTCCACCACATCTCTGCATCTCCAATCAAAGAAAATGCTGCCAACCCAGGTTTTCTGCTATCCTCGATCTTGAGAAGTTTCTGAACTTTCTCGTGACTACGAATGTACAAATCCGCCTCATCTACACTTGAACCGCCGCTGAACTTCTTTGGTTTATACTTCTCATACTCCCGAGTCCACCTCGCCTCTACAATCAGGCGTGAATCAATATCATCATGAACACGTGACTCCACCGCAATCTGTGCCGGAACAATTGCGGTGGTAGGTAGTGCAGGTACTGTACTAGTAGTAGTAACCGGTGGAGTAGCCTGAGGTGTAGCCGGACTCACATCCTGTCTAGGAGCTATCCCTGAAGTCGATGGAGATGGCAACTACTGTGCCTGTCCCCTCAGAATATCCAATATCTCGTCCATCCTCCGTCCCTGTGACTCTACTCTCTGAGTCCAGGACTGTAACTCACGTGCCAGAGTTGCAACGTCACTCGGCGCATCTAGTGGAGGATCACGGACTCCACTCTGATCTCCAGCATCAGGCTGGTCAGCCATCGCAATCTACAATAGCAAATGACGAGCCTCGATCAGTCTTACGTAACGATATATTATATTACACATTAAAATTTAACATGCTCAAAATAATATATCATTTCCCACTTCCCAACTATACTTGAGTTAAGTTCTGAAGATTTTCCACACTAATTTCATTGGCTTGTGCTTTATGCTTATTCAGAGTCATGGTGATAAACCTTTAGGCTCTGATACCAACTGTGACGGCCCCAGTAACCACAAACTGGGTCCCGCTCGGCCTAAACTTACGTGGACCCACGAGCCAGTCTCCGACGAGTCAACGCAAGTCTAGTCAGCCTTAACTTACCCATTACTCAATACATTATTCACTCACTCACTCTGGATCACTCTTTTTGATTCACCTCAACTCTATCTCATCTTTTATCCTTAATTGTAGTTAGGTGTGCACGAAAATGTTTTTAACACCAACTTAAAATAGTTTACTACTCAGTCAACCTAGTGGTGAAAAATCTTATCCAAACAACTTCACATGTGTATAACAGATCAACTAAGAACCCAAAAGGAACATATATATGTATCAACAGTCAGGTTCAACTCCTCAAAGTCCCAAAATATCAAAACAAATGGATACATAGCCAGAATATACAACAAAAGGACAAAAATACCTACAATGTGAGATCAAAGCTAATGACTCTGAGCGTGCCTCAGAGGATATCGCCAAGCATCGGCGCCTTGCCCCTACTCTTCTGTGAATCTGCACCCACCGTAATAAAATGGACGATGAGTACAAAATATAACAGTAAACAACAACAATAGATATCTCAACATGAATTATTGAATTTTCAATAATCACAAGTCTATAAATCATGCAGTGTATAACAAGAAACTGAAATAGATAACAAATCGCATGATAAATAGATTCAACAAGTACATACAACGATAATCAAGTAACCAGGAAACAAATGGATAGGCGAATAGATAGTCCCAATCAAACTGCGGGTCACAAGACCTCATCAGCTTGCGATCGACACAGTAGGCCAAAAACTGCCTCCCTGCTCAATCCACCCCGTACGAACCAGTGGGCCCGAAGGTCGTCTCCACTGAACGCACACTCTGTTAGGAAAAGCCACAGACAAAGCCGGCTGCTAAATTCCTAACACACTACCGAAAGAAAGCCACAGTCACAAGCCGGATGCTAAATCATTTCGATAGGCTCCAACGAGAAGCCACAGTCTATGCCAGCTGCTAAACTCGTTGAGACTTCTCATCACAGTCGGACTACCTAAACCCTAGGTCACCTGAACTAGAATGGAATACAAAGGGCTCGCATTTCAAGAATAATTAATCAATAAATAGAAAAGTAATCATGTTGATTCTATTGTTGCCTTTACTCACCTCAAATCCCGCTAAAGACTCCCTCGCGTAGCTCCACACGTTCCTCAATTAGTTACCAACACTCTGCTCGTCACCTGACAATTATTTCGACCAATTTTCGTTAATTTTTCCCTAATTATTCCAAGTATTCTTCAATTTTTCTCAAGTTTAACTCATTTTCTACAATTTTCTAAATTATTGTTCTTTTGCTCAATTTGGGTCGCTAATCCGGTATTAGGTTCCATTTAAACCCATTAGGATACCAGAGCGAAACCTCATGATTTTCATACAATTTAGAAAAATGTTTTTCAACATTTTTCTAGCTATTTTTAACAATTTCACACTTTACGAGACAAAAACCCCGACAAAAGTGTCGTCGCGAATCTCAAATTCTTTATTTTTCATAAAAATTTCCAAATTTCTATTTATTTGGTTGAAATATAATTTTTTAGAATTTTTTCCTATTTTTCTGAATTTTCTAGATTTTTCAAATATTTATTTCAAAAAAATAAAAATAAAACATATTTAATTAATTTATTTATTTATTATAAATAAATAAATATATTATTATTTTAATAATGGTGGGTCCCCGGGTCGGGTCCAACCCGGTCCACCCCAACTGGGTCAGACCCGGGTCGACCCACCTGGGTCGGGCCCGGGTCCCCACGACTCGGCCCACCCCATCTTCTTCTTCTTCCTTTCAACAGAGATGAACTGGAATTTTTCCAGTTCGTCTCTCGCCAAATTTTTTTTTTTTTTCTCTTTTCTCTTTTCTTTTCAAACAAACAACAACAACAAACAACAACAACAACATCAACAACAACATCAACACCAACCAATTAAAAATCCAATTTCTCCCAAACTTAACAACTCAACTACAACAAATCAACAACATCAACAACACCCACAACAAAAACTCACCTCGCCAACACCGTTACATCGCTTTCCCAAACTCAATCTCTCAATTTCGTTCGATCTCCTCCTTTTTTCCTCCTTCGATTTTCAATTTTTCTATTTACAGTGAATGGTGAGAAAATGGTGGCGGTGGGATTTTGTTGATAAATTTTGAGGTGAAATGACCATTTTGCTCCTCCATTCTTATCTCTTCCTTAATAAACTAATGCCCCTCTTGGTCATTTAATCATTTTTTTATTTCATATATATTTATATATATTTATATATATATATATATATATGTACAATTATATTTATATAATTGTATTGTTCGTGCCTACAATTTCGTTGTGCGCGCCAACGAGTTCATTCGGGCATGCACACTACCATTCGACTCACGCGTGTCGCCACGGCCTCGCGCATCACTCAGCGCCCATAATTTATTATTTATTTTCATTAATTATTTCTATTTGTATTTGACAATGTTTTTATTTCACTTTCGTCTCCCGGACTCTCAAATACTCGTTTAGTGCGTTCTTTCGTACCGAACTCGTTCAACGGTACCAACACACACTCACCACGTCCTCACACATTAGGGATATTGAATTTAATGTTTGGTAATAAATAAATAATACAAGTCACCAAACAAACATAACATACCTCGTTGTCGACTCCCGAGTACTGAACCAAGTACACCACGGCTAGTAGGGCCCACAATACGACCCTGAAATTGTTGGACTAAGTGGTTAGTCACTCTAACTCCAACCGGGATTTTGATGGAAACAAACAAGGTGAAAATGTACTAATCAATATCAAGTGTATTTCAGTTTTTGTGTTAAAGGATGCAAAACAACACATCACGGGCATTCAAGCCGTACAAGTTCAAGATCCCAGATTCGTGAAGGAATGAAGATGGAAGACCATAGTACAAATTTGTAATTTCAATGTAAGGTATCAAAATTCTCTCACGCAAGCCAAATGCATTAGTTCATGCATATCAAGTCTTAAAACCAATTTTCAAAAGTCATGAAGTAACTTGGTATTTCAAAATGAAATTTAACACATACCTAGGCCCACGAGCTTAAACAAGGTGAAATCATGTGTTAATGATCATTTACATTTTGGAAATCATTGTTGAAGTTTTCAAGACTGAAAAACTGGTTTTTAAACTGTTTTTGAAAAGAAAAACTGCAAGTTTGCAGAAAAGCCCCTCGCAAGTTATGAAATCGTGATTTTCCGTTTTCGGGGTTTGTAAAAATATCCGGACCATCCAATTAGGCTTAATGACCCATAATAAACATGTATAACATGTTACATTAGGGTTGGTTAGGTCTCGGACGTGTTTAAGGGTCGCTAACACAAAGGGAGAAAATAATTATTTTGAGCTCCCTGCAGTTAGCGCGCTAATACTGTCATTAGCGCGCTAAGTGCGAGTTAGCGCGCTAGGTCTCGATATTAGCGCGCTAATTGCCCTCCCGACAACTTTTTAAAAAGCTGGAAAATGAACTTTAATTTGAATTTTTGATGGATTTTGGACCCTTGGATCCCTAGAACGGTCATAAACTGTCAAGATAGGATTCCTAACAATATAAAAACACCAACACAATGGTTTTCTCACAACAAGGCAAACACACACTCAAAAAGTTCAAAAGATTCAAAAGAAGAACTTTGATTTTTGTGAAAGGAACAAAGGAGATTCTTGAGGCATGTCCACAAGCACAAAATCCAAAGACTTTGAAGCATTCAAAGAGTACTAGATTCTCCTCAAAGCTGTTCTCTTTTGTCACCTTCTTGGTTGTAAGCTAGTCCTTGTTCTAGATTCCTTCTCTTGTGCTTAATCTACATAGTTTTGTGTGTGTTGAATCAAAATCAGTTTGTTGTGTGTTTTAACACTATTATCTTGGGTTTTGCACTTAAACTTATTTTATCAAACCCTAAGAATGATTTGAACAAAAGTTTTGAACTTAAACTTGATTTTTGTTAAACTATTGTTCTTTGCCTTGAAATCGGTTTTGCATAAACCCATTGGATTTTAAAACGATTTCACATTTGGAATTTACAACGAAATCGTGACATATTTGCATATTCCATTTATTCTCACACTTGCATGCATAAGAGGTGTTAGGCTCTAGGTGGCTTGCTTGTGTTTGAATTTGATACTACTTTGTGTTGTAAAGTGTATCTCATTATTTTTTAGCAATTTGGTGTAATTGTAAGATTGTAAGACTTAGTGGAATCTAAGTCAAAGGGGAAGACCTAGTTGAGGCTAGGCACAAATCCTAGTTACGGCTAGGTAGGAAGTCCTAATTGTAATTAGGCATTCTAGGCTTGTAGGCTTAGGTTGTAACACTTATTTATAATATAAGTGGGGGTTTAAAAATCCTAACCGGGAGGTTAGGTAGTGGATGTAGATCATTGGATCGAACCACTATAAATCGTGTGTCAATTTCCATCTCTTCTATCCCATTCACTTGCATAGCATATATATTCATTGATTGTGTATGCTTTATAATTGTTACTTGCGCATAAAGTTTTAAAAAGGGCAATAACTACTCGGTAACCCAATTCACCCCCTCTTGGGTGACCTTCAATTGGTATCAGAGCGGGTTATTGCTCTAAGTATTACTAACGTATCTTTGAGTGTTCTTGTGCAAGGATGCAAAGTCTAGATCCGGCTCGCCTTAGGGAAGGTAACTCCTCGAGTAGGCCTCCATACTTTGATGGAACCAACTACGCACATTGGAAAGTGAGAATGAAGTTCTACATAAGAGCACAAAATAGATTCCTATGGGATGCAATTGAAAGTGGATACACTCCACCCGACAAGCCATTGAAGGAATACACCGCCGAGGAGATCAAGAGTGAACTTTCAAATGATCAAGCCATGAATCACCTATTTTGTGCATTGAGCGAGAATGAGTTCAACCGAGTGAGTGCATGTCAAACGGCAAAGGAAGTATGGGAAAAGCTTGAGGTCCACTATGAAGGCACAATGCAAGTGAAGAAGACGAAGTTGAGGATCCTTGAGGAACACTATGAGACTTTCCGAGTTGGATCCGATGAAGATATTGCCACCGCCATCACACGATTCACTAAGTTGTTAAATGAGATCAAGAATCTTGGAAAGCATTATGATCAAGAGACATCGGTATACAAATTCCTTAGAGGCTTGCCTAAAGAATGGGATGCCAAGAAGTATGCAATCCAATCGGCACAAAATCTTGGAGACTACACTTTCGATGCATTGTGTGGAGAATTGACGGTCCATGAATTTGAACTCAAAGACCGAGCAAGATTGGAAGCATTAAGTGGAGGTACAAAGAGCTCAAGAAAGGAGATTGCATTGAAGGCAAATAGTTCCCCTAGCGCATCGGTGGAAATCATTGAAGATGAAAAATCTTGTGATGATAATGATCTTGAGGAGGAAGTTGCAATGCTCTCAAGAAAGCTCAACAAGGCCATATACAAGCGAGATAAGTATAAAAAGAAGTTCCGAAGTGGAAGCAAGGGAGGAAAGTCAAACGAAACCATATGCTTTGGGTGCGGCAAACCGGGTCACATCAAGGCGGAGTGCAAATCGAAGAAGGTGTTTGACAAGAAGAAAGGAAAGAAGAGCTTCAAGGCAACTTGGGATGATTCATCATCATCAAGCTCGGAATCCGAATCGGAGAGTGAAAAGGCAATACTTTGTCTCATGGCACAAGGCGAGGTAAACTCTAACTCTTTTAATTTTGATGATATAGATGATTTGGATGATGTTCCAAATCTTGATGAACTTAGGAAAGAGTTGGAAAAGGAGGTCAAAAAGACCAAACAACTCAAAAAGAGCTTAACCATAGCAATTAGTGAAATAGAGTCACAAAATGAGACCATTAGTGATCTCCAAAGTGACTTGAATGAAGTCATAGAGGAGAGAGATTCCTTAGTCAAGGAAGTAGAGGACTTGACTAACACGGTGCATAAGTTCACCAATGGCAAAGAAATGTTTGATATGATGTTGGGAGCACAACGACGTGCGCTCAACAAAAGAGGCATAGGATATGGAGCAAACTTGTTAAGTTACAAGAAATTGCTCAATGATGATCGTAGATGCTCTAAATGCAATAAGCTTCATGTGGTTGGGAAATGTGCTTTACAAAAGACCAAAGTGGGTAGACTAGCATGGGTAGTCAAAAATGTTTATGACACTAACTTTCTCGGACCCAAAGGTGTTTGGGTACCAAAATCTAGTGTGTTTCCTATTATGTAGGATGCGAGAAAGAGCACCCCATGGTACTTGGATAGCGGGTGCTCAAGACACATGACCGGAGATGCACATCAATTCATTGAGCTAAAGCGGCATGATGGTGGAAAGGTTACCTTTGGAGACAACAACAAAGGAAGAGTTATTGGTCTCGGAACCGTCGGTAACAATTTACTTTCTATTTCAAATGTTTATCTTGTTGATGGATTGAAACATAATTTGCTTAGTATTAGTCAATTGTGTGACAAAGGATTTCATGTTATGTTTGAATCATCGAAATGCATTGTTAGGAATGAGAAGCATGAAACCTTATTTATTGCATATAGAGATAAAAATGTTTATGCCATTAACTTTGATGAGATGCATATGCAAAATGTTTCATGTTTGAGTGCACAAAGTGATTGTGATGCATGGTTGTGGCACCGTAGACTAGGACATTCTAGCATGGAAAATTTATCAAAATTGACTAAGCATGATCTAGTGAAGGGCCTACCCAAGTGCACCTTTAAGAAAGATAAGGAATGTGAACCTTGTATCCTCGGTAAACAAGTGAAATCGTCATTTAAGACGAAAGTAACAAGTGATGTAACTCGAGCGTTAGAACTTATCCATATGGACTTGTTCGGACCTACCCAAACACAAAGTCTAGGAGGTAAATCATATTGCTTTGTTATTGTTGACGACTTTACAAGGTATACATGGGTGTATTTTCTATCTCACAAGCATGAAGTGTTTGATGTGTTTGTAAAGTTTTGTGCTTTAGTAGAAAATGAAAAAGGATACAAAATCACCATCATTAGAAGTGATAGAGGTGGTGAGTTTGTAAATAGGAACTTGGAGGATTTTTGTGATAAACAAGGTTATACACACCAATTATCCTCTCCTAGAACACCCCAACAAAATGGAGTTGTTGAAAGGAAAAATAGAACACTCCAAGAAATGTGTAGGACTATGCTAAATGAGTACAACATAGCTAAGCATTTTTGGGCCGAAGCCATTAACACGGCATGCTATGTTATAAATAGAGTAAATGTCCGAAAGCAAGTGAAAAAGACATCTTATGAACTATGGAAAGGCCGAAAACCCAACATAAGTTATTTTAAGGTGTTCGGTTGTACTTGCTATGTTCTAAATGATAGGGATCAATTAGATAAATTTGACTCAAAGTCTAAAGTATGTATTTTTCTAGGGTACTCAACACATAGCAAAGCATATAGGGTGTTTAACAAATCAACCAAAACCATAGAAGAATCTATTCATGTGAAATTTGATGAAGTAGATCCCAAAGTCAAATTAATGCAAAATCTTGAAAAATTGAGGATTGACGATGAAGATGATGGCACTCTAGGACAAACCTCAAATAGTCAAGAGCTTGAGTCAGATAAGGAACCCGAAACAAGTGTACCTAAGAATTCAAGACTCCTCATTGGTCATTCATCTCAACAAATCATAGGTGATCCAAACAAAGGGATAATCACTAGGTCAACATTGCAAAGAGATGAAGGACACTTAGCTTTTGTATCACAAACCGAGCCCACCAAGATAGATGATGCCTTAGGAGATGAGTTTTGGGTAATGGCTATGCAAGAAGAATTGAGCCACTTTGTTAGGAACAAAGTATGGACATTAGTACCTAGACCTAAGGACCACTCAATCATAGGCACCAAATGGGTCTTTAGAAACAAAAAGAATGAAAATGGTGAAATTATAAGAAACAAGGCTAGATTGGTTGCACAAGGCTACAATCAAGAAGAAGGAATTGATTATGAGGAAGCCTTTGCACCCGTAGCAAGACTAGAAGCAATTCGCATGTTGCTTGCTTATGCTTGCTACAACGGGTTTCTACTATACCAAATGGATGTCAAAAGTGCATTTCTAAATGGGTTCATCCTTGAAGAAGTATATGTAGAACAACCACCGGGATTTGAAGATCATGAACATCCGAGCCATGTCTATCATCTTCAAAAGGCATTGTATGGACTAAGACAAGCCCCTAGAGCTTGGTATGATAGACTTAGTGCGTTTTTACTTGAGAAAGGGTTCAAGAAAGGAACACTAGACCCCACTTTGTTCATTTTAATCAAAAAACATGATATGCTACTTGTTCAAATCTATGTTGATGATATCATTTTCGGGTCATCTAACACACGTTTATGTGATGAATTCTCATCATTGATGACAAATGAATTTGAAATGAGCATGATGGGTGAACTAACATACTTTCTAGGCTTGCAAATAAAGCAATCCAAGCATGACATTTTTATAAATCAAGCAAAGTATGTGAGGGACATGCTAAAGAAGTTCAAATTCGAAAATCTGAAAGCATGTGACACTCCTAGTAGTTCAACTATCAAAATGGACAAAGACCAACTAGGAAAATCCATAGATCCTAAACTTTACCGTGGAATGATAGGTAGCCTCCTATACTTGACCGCTAGTAGACCCGACATTATGTTTAGTGTGTGTTTATGTGCTAGATTTCAATCCGATCCTAAAGAGTCCCACTTAAAATGTGTAAAGCGCATATTTCGATATCTAAGTGGAACACAAGACTTAGGATTGTGGTTCAACAAAACCAAGAGTTTTGAACTTCGAAGTTTTGTTGATTCGATTATGCGGGAAGTCTAGTTGACAGAAAAACACTTTCGGATTTTGTCATTTGCTAGGAAACTCACTTATCTCATGGTTTAGCAAAAAGCAAAATTCCGTGGCTTTGTCTACGGCGGAGGCCGAGTATGTGGCTGCCGGGAGTTGTTGTGCTCAAGTTCTATACATGAAACAACAACTTGAGGATTATCAAATCCTAGTTGGGTGTGCTGAAATTTACTGTGATAACACAAGTGCAATAAACATATCGAAAAATCCGGTGTTACACTCTCGAACGAAACACATTGAAATTAGGCACCATTTTCTTCGTGATCACGTCCAAAAGGGCGATGTTAAACTTGTCCATGTGTCCACAGAGGACCAATTAGCTGATATATTCACAAAGCCCTTGCCGAGAGATCAATTTTCTAACATTCGGCGTGAGCTAGGAATGGTTCGAGAATCGGACATTCTACACATGTTTTAGTTGTTCTAAACCTATTTATATGGTGTTTTTGAAGTGTCCAAGAAGTTTGAGGTCAATCCGAGTTGTATGTCAAAAATCGAAAAATTTCATGTCCAAAATTTCCAGAGGGAAATTAGCGCGCTAATGGTGGAAATTAGCGCGCTAATGGTGGTAATTAGCGCGCTAATGGCTGTGTGACAAAAATTTTCCAGAGGGAAATTAGCGCGCTAATTCCAGACATTAGCGCGCTAATACGTTACTGGCCCAGAATATGAACCGACTCATTAGCGCGCTAATATATGGAATTAGCGCGCTAATGCCGTTCGGCCAGGTCAAATATAAACTCATTTCCAACCCTAAAACCACCACAACTCACAAATCTCTCCTCTCCTCTCCTCTCCACTCCTCCAAATCGCCTTCGTCTCGCCTCATTCGGGTAAGTTCTTCACCTCTCTTGTTCAATTTCTTCAATTTTCTTGTCTCTCGTCACCACGTTTTCTCCATTTTTCGCCAATGTCGACTCGCCGCACTTCCACCCGCCCCTCCTCTCGTCCAACCGCCACCACCAACCCCCGACCAACCGCCCCCACTTCGTCATCTCGTCGTCCATCGCGACGTCATGTCGTCCAACCTTCCTCTTCCTCCTCCAAAGTGAGTCGGCATCCTCACAACCCGCCCCCACTCCGGCGAATGCCCCTCAACGTGAGGGTCGCGCCAAGTCCGTCCATGAGGCCACTTCGGTCCCCGAGTCCGTGGCTCCGCGATTAACGGATGCCAAAATCCTTCGCCCCGCCATTGTCGATTTTCCTTTTTTTGATAGGGCTCACCTCCCACCCGGGAGATTCTCGATTCCGCGGGATGGACATCCTTTTGTTCTCACAACGCAAACTACAATCCCCCATTGGTTCGTGTTTTCTACTCGAATCTTGAAACATCAGCCCAATTTATCCTACGTTCGTCGGTTGGTGGCCGGTCCATTGAGATTACCCCTGATAATCTCGCCCAACGGCTACACCTTCCATTGCATCCTCCTACCACAACGGTAGTAGGAAAATTCCTGAGTTGGCCTTTTGATCGTCTTGAAGTGCTTAACTCGTTCTTTCGGCCGAAACGAACCCTAACTGTGTATCCAACGGCATTACGGATACTGACTTTAAATTGATGCCCCACCTTCTACATAAAGTACTTCATAAAGTTATTCTTCCTCGTGGCGGGAGTAAAAACTATGTTACTCTCCTCGATATGTTCATCTTAGGGCATCTATTTCGTGCCATTCCTCTCAGTCTGCCCCATATTATCATTGGTTATATTACGAGCACGTGCGGCTCAGTCGTCATCTCCCATATGCCCATATCATCACATCTTACTTGGAGTCGCCCAAGTAGATCTTGCGTTAGGCGGTCGTCCCTCACTGTCTACGACACCATTGACATGGCCACTCTGAAGGCCATGAAGTACCGTTACATACGCGATAGGGAGCGGTGGACACGTGAAGATGCAATCCCGGATGGTAGGTACTATGGTGGCTATGAGTCTCCATTGCCTACGGACCCTCCGGTTGCTCCATATGACGCGCCTGACTACTTAGAGTATAGCTACAGTTTTGGTGGTGATGATCATGATGACGATGGAGGCTTTGCTGGCGATGCTGACCATGATGGCGATGAGGAAGTTCATCATGACTCCACCATTCCACCCCCGCCGTCGCAGCCCTACGAGACAGCCTCGCCTCCACCTCCCTCTACATTTGGCGGCTTCACACCTCCACCAGATATGTCCCCCTCGTCAGCCTACGTCTCTGCACAGCTGGGTTACCTGCATTCCTACGTGACTCAGACCTTTGCTACCATGACTCAGACCTTTGCTACCGTCGAGGCGAGCATCCAGCATCAAAATGATCGTCTTCGTCGCATTGAGGGTCAGTTGCTTCCAGCACATCCCGCGCGCACTGATCGTACTTCAAGTTCTGCACGTCGACCATCATCCTCGCGGAGGAGTGTTTAGTCTTTTTATCGCATGTTCAGCACTAGGTTCTGTTCGGTCGTTATTTTTTTTGTATAGAACCACTAGGTGAGCACTAGGCTCCAAACTGTTAGGCTTTGATGTTTTACATATTTTTCTTTTACTCATGTTTACGCCACAACTATGTTCACACCGCTTTATGCTATCTATATCATGATTTCTTTTATTGCGTATCTCTGAGTTTCTATATGGCTTTTACTTGCTTCACTATGAATTATCATATCTGATTGTGTATCGCTTCCGTCTATTGTCTTTGGTTATGCATAGAGTAAGGGGGAGCGTATTTGTTCTTGTTTTCATTAACTTATGCATCACTATATTTCTCAAACGGGGGAGCTTGGCCCCACTTTTTGATGTTATCAAACGGGGGAGAAGTGTGGTTGAACTTGAAAATGTTGATGTGTTTGAACTTGCACAAACGAAATGTACAATCTTGAATGAAATACACACTTAGATTATGTTTTATATTTTTAAAGTTCACATTGTTTGTTATCATCAAAAAGGGGGAGATTGTTGGACTAAGTGGTTAGTCACTCTAACTCCAACCGGGATTTTGATGGAAACAAACAAGGTGAAAATGTACTAATCAATATCAAGTGTATTTCAGGTTTTGTGTTAAAGGATGCAAAACAACACATCACGGGCATTCAAGCCGTACAAGTTCAAGATCCGGCATTCGTGAAGGAATGAAGATGGAAGACCATAGTACAAATTTGTAATTTCAATGTAAGGTATCAAAATTCTCTCACGCAAGCCAAATGCATTAGTTCATGCATATCAAGTCTTAAAACCAATTTTCAAAAGTCATGAAGTAACTTGGTATTTCAAAATGAAATTTAACACATACCTAGGCCCACGAGCTTAAACAAGGTGAAATCATGTGTTAATGATCATTTACATTTTGGAAATCATTGTTGAAGTTTTCAAGACCGAAAAAGCTGGTTTTTAAACTGTTTTTGAAAAGAAAAACGCAAGTTTGCGAAAAAGCCCCTCGCAAGTTATGAAATCGTGATTTTCCGTTTTCGGGGTTTGTAAAAATATCCGGACCATCCAATTAGGCTTAATGACCCATAATAAACATGTATAACATGTTACATTAGGGTTGGTTAGGTCTCGGACATGTTTAAGGGTCGCTAACACAAAGGGAGAAAATAATTATTTTGAGCTCCTCAGTAGCTTAGCGCTAATCTTGTCATTAGCGCGCTAAGTGCAGAGTTAGCGCGCTAGGTCTCAGTATTAGCGCGCTAATTGCCCTCCTGACAGCTTTTTTAAAAAGCTGGAAAATGAACTTTAATTTGAATTTTTGATGGATTTTGGACCCTTGGATCCCTAGAACGGTCATAAACTGTCAAGATAGGATTCCTAACAATATAAAAACACCAACACAATGGTTTTCTCACAACAAGGCAAACACACACTCAAAAAGTTCAAAAGATTCAAAAGAAGAACTTTGATTTTTGTGAAAGGAACAAAGGAGATTCTTGAGGCATTCCACAAGCACAAAAATCCAAAGACTTTGAAGCATTCAAAGAGTACTAGATTCTCCTCAAAGCTGTTCTCTTTTGTCACCTTCTTGGTTGTAAGCTAGTCCTTGTTCTAGATTCCTTCTCTTGTGCTTAATCTACATAGTTTTGTGTGTGTTGAATCAAAATCAGTTTGTTGTGTGTTTTAACACTATTATCTTGGGTTTTGCACTTAAACTTATTTTATCAAACCCTAAGAATGATTTGAACAAAAGTTTTGAACTTAATCTTGATTTTTGTTAAACTATTGTTCTTTGCCTTGAAATCAGTTTTGCATAAACCCATTGGATTTTAAAACGATTTCACATTTGGAATTTACAACGAAATCAGTGACATATTTGCATATTCAATTTATTCTCACACTTGCATGCATAAGAGGTGTTAGGCTCTAGGTGGCTTGCTTGTGTTTGAATTTGATACTACTTTGTGTTGTAAAGTGTATCTCATTATTTTTTAGCAATTTGGTGTAATTGTAAGATTGTAAGACTTAGTGGAATCTAAGTCAAAGGGGAAGACCTAGTTGAGGCTAGGCACAAATCCTAGTTGCGGCTAGGTAGGAAGTCCTAATTGTAATTAGGCATTCTAGGCTTGTAGGCTTAGGTTGTAACACTTATTTATAATATAAGTGGGGGTTTAAAAATCCTAACCCGGGAGGTTAGGTAGTGGATGTAGATCATTGGATCGAACCACTATAAATCGTGTGTCAATTTCCATCTCTTCTATCCCATTCACTTGCATAGCATATATATTCATTGATTGTGTATGCTTTATAATTGTTACTTGCGCATAAAGTTTTAAAAAGGGCAATAACTACTCGGTAACCCAATTCACCCCCCTCTTGGGTGACCTTCAGAAATGTCACATGGTACGAGTTAGAATTTTAGGGTCGTTACAGGCTTCCCCATAACAGGCAACACACTAGGTATTGTACCTAACACGCTGGCTGCGTGAAAAATCCAGAATTTCCAGAGGAAATTCTGGTGTTTTTTGTGGGTTCTGAGCGCCACCAACACCTCCACTAATTCATGCATGACTCCATTGAACACAAATCAACACCCAAAAATCTTCAAAAATCGAGAAATCCTCAAATTTCTCAGAATCAAACATGCATGAACACATTTTACAAATTTTCACTAAAAACTCTGATTTCTTCAAAATTTTCAATTTGAAATCATATATAACAATTGAATCAAACTTAATATGCTAGAAAAACACATTAAACCCAAAATTACAGCTCAAATCCGATTTTAACACAAAAAACCCATTTTCAACCCATTTTAATGGAAATAGAATGGTGGTGATGGTTACCTTAGTTAGATCTTTGGTTTTCCTCTACTCCTAGCTTGATTTTTCTCTCCGGACACTCCAGATTCTCTCTTTCAGTTCAGCTCTGTGTTTGCATGAGAAATGGGTTTGTGAAAATGATGAGAATCCCACTCATTTAGTGATATTTATATGTTTGTTGTCATGTTGTGTGCGTTATGTATCTCGAGGAAAATCTGATGGTTATTAATTGGCAGTCCAACTTCCTTGATGACAAAAAGTGGGTGACATTGAACATGGGAGTGTGTGCTAGCACGAATCCTAAGGTCAGTCCTATGGTTGGTTTATTTTAATTTGCAACTATAGGAACAACAAATATATATATATATATATGTGTGTGTGTGTGTGTAAACCTTAGGCTATTTGGTTAATGTGCATCAATTTATACACCATGTCATGCACTAAATTAATTAAATTACATTTAACAAAGTTTAGACTTACCACAACCCTAGCTACCCGGTACCCCAGCTTGCACGCAACTCGAGGCGCGTCCCCGCTCGTATTTCGACATCTATAGCTGCAAGAACTGACTTAGTTAACTTACACACATACACAACACTAGGCATACACCATTACAAATATAAAATATATATCGGCTACGTGCCTTGATCGGTGTGCACATCTCATGCAGGCCCCACGTCACGGGTCGTTGATCCTGATTACGCAAATTAATCAAGATGAGAAAGTTGGGTCGTGACATAACTACTTTTGCACAATAATATACCTTTCAAGAGCTAGAGCTAGCCTCCCTTATCTAAAAAAAAATAAAAATAAATAATCATTAGCGCCACCACTTGCTTCCCCTCCATATGTGCACTTCTATTGCTCATGCATGGATCTGCACTTACAGTTGCTACTATGATAGTTTTATAGTTCGGCTAAGTGCACCCACACCATTTACTGAGTGCACCCCATTTTATATGGCACCACAAATTCAAATTTCAATTTATAAGTGTACCTCACATTTTTACCAAAATACCTTTTCATCCAAACTGAAGCACCTAACTCCAAAACTTTGGTCGAGACATCTATATTAGGTTCGGCGATATGTAGCCAAGACTTATCCACTAGGCTCGATGATGTCCAACCAAACCTCTTTGGTGATATTTAGTTGAAAACTGCTGACCTAATGGTTTGGTGGGTTTCGACCGACTCTCCAATTAAAGGTTCAGCAAGCTATGACCAACTCTCCGACAAGAGATTCGGACCTTCGTGACCGAACTACTCGATGAAGCTTACAAATCACAAAGAAGAGAGTGTGTGGGGTGCACTAATCACAGCGAGGGACATAAAGGTCATTTTGTAGTATGATTGACCTTTTTTTTAAGTTTGACTTTTTCTGGGGTGCACTTAGCCGAACTCTAGTTTTATTAGGTTATCTTTTTCAATAAGTGTTTTCTTTTCCAATGTTGGAAGCTTGTGTTTGTCTTCCCTTATTGGAAGTCTTTATTTGTCTTCCTTTGTTGGAACTTTTATTTTTTATTTTGGTCTTACTATGTATGTGTATTGTTTTGTTCCATGCAGTTGTTAAGAGAGCATTTGTTGATAGTCAAACTGTTCTATTGTTACAGTCGCAGTTTCTCAAAATCAACTCTATGACAGTTGAATGCTCTAATGAATAATTAGAATTAGCGAATCAATGTGTTTTTATTAAGGTAATTGATTTTATGTCTCGTTTTGTTATACATAATGTATTGAGCCATCATGATTAATGAAATTTCTATTTTACTTCACAAAGCTATTACAACTTTCATTATTGAAAAAATGGCATTACTTGTAACCAAATCTCTTTTGCATTTTGTTCATACAATAAACAACAGATCTAATAAGATTTGTGGAGATTAGTCTATCCTTGTTACGATGCATCTTCATCAATGGTGTTGCGCAAATTTGTGCAGCGCATTGGATTGAACTTGTCTTTAGTTTTATCTTATACTTAGTTTTCCTCCTAGTTGGAAGTCCTTGATTTATCTTCTCTGTTACGTCCCTCAAATTAATTCGTGCCACGTGTTACATTTTAGGACTGTGACCTGACTATCTTGACTAGTCATACTGTTTAAGCCTTGGGAGTCGACACTTTGGTATATTTTATTTTTCTATGATTATTGTAGTACTATTATTTATACCCGAATGTGAATGTTGTATGTCCTAGTGCGTGATTTTATTTTGTTTATCGAACCAAATTTGTGAGTAAGGTTTTGCCTAGGAAAAATGTGAATTTTCAGACAAACGGGCGAATTTGAGTATTTGAACACAAGAAATGATAATTAGTGAATTATTGAAAAATGATAAATGAAATAAATAATTAATATGCAAATACGTTGGTATGTCTGGGATCACATGATGTACGAGTTGTGATGCGGTGCAGGTCCGGGAACGTGAAGTTTGAGCGAGAAATGGTTTAGTTGTGAAGTTTAAGTCACCTATTGAAGTCATAGGATTGAGTCAAGGTTGGTGGTTGGATGGAAAAGAGATCCTAGGATGTGCCTCGGGATACGTGTGTGAGAAGTGATGGGGGGGAAGTATATAAGCCTTTTTGTCCACTTTTCTCTATCTATGTTCTTCTTTTCTCTTTTTGATCTCATAATGAGAACGGTGGATGTTGGGGTTTCGGTGTTTTGAGCTTGGTGCGAAGTCGGGGATCGACTAACTACGTGAAATAAGGTGAAATTCCGACTCTCCACGTGATTATTAATGTTTTAACGGTAGATTTGAGGGTTTTCGTCATGATGAATTTGGACAACATTTTGGGGTTTCGGTTTTATTGGTCTTTATTAATGGAATTGTGATAAATGGTTTGATCAAATGGTGTTGTGATTGCCGTTTGGATTATTTGTGAGTTGGTTGTATTTTTAGTAAATTTTGGGGGATTTTGGACGTGATTTTCAAATCGAAGTTTTGTTGAGGTTTCAACACGAGGTGAAGGTGGTTTTGAGTGGTTTTGGATGTCCCTATGAGTTTGGAATAGGATCAGAATGCGGTGACACTAGCTGAGGTTTTAGAAAACCCTGGATAAGTGTTCAGGGTGTCACGCCGCGAAGGACATTGTAACGAACCGAAAATTTGATTAGTTGTGAATGATGATGTGTATTATGTATTTATACTCGTATTCGAGTGCCTAAACAATGAAGTCGGTGAATGAGTAGGGAAACTGAACGAGCAGGGATCGACAGTTGAGATACGAGTATACGGGGACGTAAAATACAGTAAAAACATTAATAAATGAATATTTGAGTAATATAAATAAATAATACACGAGATTCGGTGAAACTACGCGCTCTATGGGAGTCGAAGCAAGGAAAGACGGACAGAGGAACGTTGTTTGAATGCGGGGAGTTGGATAGCTACGCGACATACAGTCTATGTGATATAGATTGTTAAAGTGACACAACCATAATTTGAGGAGCCTTAGGATTTACATCGAGATTTGTATGTGTGTTGAATTATGATGAAAGGGTAAAAGACACATAAGGGCAGCGGTCTTTAAGTGTATGTGAAGGAGGATGAAGGGCAAAAGGGTCATTTTACCCTTATTCCATATATATAAACAAACAGAAACCCTAAATACACTATTCATCTTCTTCCTACTCTAACCCACTGCCGCCCCTCCTACTCTCCCTACTCGGCCTCACCGGAACTGACACGCCAGAGGCTCATGAGCTCTCTCTCTCTCTCTCTTTCACTCACATTGTCGGCCTACACTCACACTCACCCTTCTCGGCCTCCACGCTGTGGCAGCTCGCCTCCTCCGACTGGACCATCACCACTTGTAACGGCCCAAATTTTATTAAGGCCGTTATTCGCGTATTTTCAGACGTGGATGCCAACTTAGGTCCACGAAGACGCCACGGACTAGCGATAATACACCTGGTCGGGCGAAAAGTACTATTTTTGACTGATTGTTTGATTAACTATGATGATAATGACTAGGCTATGACTCATTACATCGTAGGTGTGGTTTAATATTGACTAGATTGGGTGAGATTGCGTGTCGGGTATTCGCCTAAAAATGTGTGCAGACGCGGAACCGGACGAGCGAGCGACGGGAATACTAGGCTGGGGAATGCATTTACTTCGATAAAAATAGAATAAATTTGACAAAAATAGTAAATTGGTGGGCGCCTAGTGACACGCGGGGTTGTGGTCGACACGCGTGGGTGGTAGTGTAGTGTGCACGTCCGAATACGCTCCTCGGCGCGCACAACGAAATTGTAGGCGCGAAAATATAGGCAAATATATATATTTATATATATGTATATTTGTAATTTAAAAAATATATATATAAAATATATTAAAATCAGAAAATAAATAATTAATTGTGAAATGACCAAAAAGGGTATGTGATTGTGAAGGATGACGATAAGAATGCAGGGGCATTTTGGTCATTTCACCCTAAAATTTGATAAACACCCACCACCGTCACCACATTTCTCACAATTTCTTCCCATTTCGATCGATCGAAATTCGAGAGAAGAAGATCGAAGGAGAAGAGAGAACGAGAGAGAGAGAGAGACCAAGGAGGTGAGGTGAGTCGTTGTTGTTGTATTGTTGTTGTTGATGTGGCGTTGTGGTTGTTGTTGGTGCGTCGGTGGTGTTGTGGTGGTGGTGGTGGTGATGGATTGGGGAGAGCAGTTCGTCCGAGGAGGGAGACGACACCCATGTCGTCTCCCTTCCCTCCCAATCCATTAAAAGAGAAAAAAATTTCCATCAAACCAGGGAGCTCCCTGGTTCGATGGAGAAGAAGGGGGGCACACGTGCGAGTCGCACGTGTGCACCTCCTCTCCATGGGTCTGGGTCGGGCTGACCCAGCCCTGACCCAAACGGGCTGGGCCAGGCCGGCCCAGACCCAAACGGCCGGTTGGGCCTAGTTCGGACCCGTTCAGCCCAACTAGGAAAAAAAACAGAAAAATAGTTTTAAATTAAATAAAATCTGAAAAATATGGAAAAAATTCCTGAAAACTATAGAAAATTCAGAATAAATTGAGAAAATATGAGAAATTAGAAAAAAGGGTTGAAAAGTGAATATCGAGACTTTTCGGGCGGTTGGCACCCCGATGTAACTAAAAAACGTGCTACAACTAAAAATTGGAATAAAATTCTAATTTTTATTATCACGATATAAAATCAATTAGTTTGATACTAAATCACATAAAATGACTTATTCGGATACTAGAGACTTAGAAGACCATAGTCGGGTGTCGGGTGCGCATCCGAGGCGAGAGTAGGATCAGACCGGACAAATATCGAGTAGTTGGAATGCGGTTGAGGTAAGTAAAACCCTTAAGAAATACACTCGAGTATTTATTTATTTGATTTCATTTGATTCCCGCTATTATTGTTTATCGTTGTTTACTCTCTTTCCATGTTCATACTCATATTGTACGGTTGGTTTTGTCATTCACCGTCGGATCTTCTGGTTTACTCTGTGATGTGTGGGCGAACTTGGGTAGGCTGGACAATAGGGACAAAATAAGGGTTCGGACAGGTGAGTGGGTTGGAGAAGCCACCGGGAGAATGCCGATGTCTGGATTAGGGTTCAGTTGTTACAACAGGCACGCATCCATTATTGGTGTTTATCAGTGTTATGTATACATGCCTGTTTTACTGCGCATGTTTATTTAACAGTTTGTTGGCTTCCATTTTTATAAATGCTGGTTTGTGTACTTCTGAGTTTTACTCACTGGACTCGTCATCTACCTTTTGTGATGATTGAGTGCAGGATCTACAACGAGCAAGGGCAAGGAGACTCTCGCAGACTACCTGTGACCTTGTCACCGACGGAGTTCTTCTTGTATGTTTTTATTTTGCTGTATTGACTTATTTTTAGGTTTTATGGGGACTTTCTGAGATACCAGCACATGTATGCATCACACTTTGTTATGTTATATACAATGTACTTTACCGGGTTTTCCACATAGGATTAATGTTCGCTGACTTGAGGAAATTAAATAATTTATAAGTCTTCCGCTGATTACATGTATTAAAGTGTTTATTACTGATTAACTCATGTTGAATTAATTAATAATAATGGTTAGTTGGGCGTGGGACACAACTGGCAGCTACGTGGCCACTTATGGGCCCGCGTGTCCTCCCGTGGCAGACCAATATGGATTTTGGGCCGCTACATCACTGCCACCCACCACAATGCCGGAACCTCCACCACCCATCGGAGACACCTAGGTGAGCCTCTCCCATCTCTCTTTACTCTTTTTCTCTCGGCAGTTCTCTCTCTCTCTCTCTCACTGCACACGCACACCTCCTAGCTGTGACGATTGGGCCACCACTGCCATGACCAGGGACAAGTGGGGATGATGTACGATGTCCGACGGAGTCCTCAGTGTCCCGGAGCAGCCAACACGGCGAACGTGGAGGTGCAATTATGAGATCTGTACACGTTGTTTTGGCATTTTTCTTTGAGTTGCCATCGCCACTGCTGTAGTGGATAGCAAAATTCGGGGATGGTCAGGGATAGTCCTCAGTGGCATACCTGAGTCCCCTCCACTCTCGGAGCGCACCCTCTTGTGACACATGTGATGTTGTTGGTTTGCATTGTTTTATTTTGATGTGATGATTTGGTGTGTCCCTCACCGGAAAAGCCTGATGGGGCGGCATTACCACCAGGACTACCGTGATTAGGGACTGTTTGAGGCCTCGCCACACTCGTGCTAGTGTCTCGTAGTCTTGGAGTAGTCCATAACTGTGGGGTAGTGTTGTGTATTTTTCCATGATTTCATGTGTACATGTTTTGGTTTCACTGAAAATCACCGCCTGCGGTGGCGTTGCTGGCCGAACCACCATTGGTGGGGGCAGTCACGGACCTTGCCAATATCTTCGAAGGTCCCTCGCAACCTTTGGTGCGTCTAAAATACTATTATTGTTGTTATTTGGCCGATGATTTCACGTGGTGGTTTTATCGGGTTTCAATAAATGTGTTGTGTGGTTATCAACTTGTCGTTGAGCGTGCCTCGGCTTTCCCATGCCGCGGTGGCACTCTCTCGATGTCGGACAACATCAGCAAGTCATCATGGAATCTTGGTTTCGATTATGGTTCGATGATATGTTGTGTTGAAGTTTTGAGGTCATAGGGACATTGGTATATGTATGCGGCATAGTATGTGTACATGTATACTTCACGCCGAGCAATGAGTTGTTTGAGTTGTAATTTCGTAGCAAATTGCATGGTGTGAGTGTTTCCTTCCATTTTGACCCTACATTGTGTATAACTTGGTTCATGGGTGTTTGAATGTCGCACGCTAAGGGTTTATACATTGCGAATGGTTATAACGTCGTGGTCATGCCACCGGTCCTCAAGACTATGGCGTGACCTATTAACGACTGCGCTAAGCCTATGATTTGTGAATAGACTTACATACGTGTTTTGATTTCAAAACCCAAGAGAGTCGTGTTTTCATTGGGATTTTGATCAATTTACCGATTAATATATTGAGATGTCGAGTCGTTAAAACACTGGGAAAATATTAAGGACTCAACCTAGGCTTAGTTAGTGACTTGACCTATTAACTAGAGTTTTCGAACTTGTCAAGTAGCGGGAAACTCGAGAATACGCGTTAGGGATGCGAGAGAGTGTTTACGAGGTATGTATAGTTCAAGTAAGTACACACGTGCCTTATATGTGTGCATGTTAGTAGGCCAGTAAGGAAATAACAAGTGATTTATACATCCTCTATTCATTGATATTGTTGAATTGATCCCTTGTTTGATATTCCATTCCATATTCTTGGTTGTATGTTCTTGGTATGAGTGTGTGTCTCGAAGGTATCATGTGGTCCCGCACTAGCTGGAACAACGAGGGTGTCTCCCGTAGGGGCAACTGACCACCCTTAGTGTTGTGTGTACTGGGTACTGAATTCGAGAGGTGTTGCGATGCTTCTCGATTTCAAGCTACGCTAATGTTGCGACATTGCCCGGGGAGATCTTGCGAGATCTTTACCGTATTGCTGTGAAATTGGACCACTCATGGGCCTCTTTTGAATCTTAGAACATGCAAATTTCGATTGTTTATCTATCAGTCTGTTTATCATGCACTTGATTTACTCACTTTCTTGCTATTTCATTTGCGCATGATATTTAGACTACTTTTCTTGTTAAATCATAAATTACTGTTATATTCTTCTGGCACTACTTTTGATTTCTTCAGTTAATCACCATCTAGTTTATGACGGTGGGTGCAGATAGGGTGGAGAGCGACAAGGACAAGGGGCCCTACTTAGGTGATTTACTTTGAGGACCTAGCGGTTGGATCAGGGAGACCATTATAGCATGTTTTTATGTTTTGCTTATTTGTATATCGTTTCATATATATGTTTTGGGTTATAGAACTTGGTATTTTTGATGAGATTGGTATCATGTATCTATGCATATCAAATTGTGCATGAATACCCGGGGTTTTCCACACTTATAGATTCCTACATTTCCCTTTAATTGAGTTATTTCCCTTATTATAATTGTTTAGTCTTCCGCTGTATATTATTGCAATAAATCTTTCATAAATTATTAAACTAATTAAATCGACGGCTGACTAGGCTCGTCAGGTTCCCGAGTGATGACTCGAGGCCTGCACGGATCTAGGCCGGGCGTACCCAATTGCACAAGGGAATTGGGGTCGTCACAAACGCCATGGAGCATTACATCCCATAGCGTCAATCACAGCGTCCAAACCAGAGACAAAATGGGTTCGGCACTTTAAGTAACGTCGTGGGTTAATACCCTTGGCGGCATCACGCATGGTGTTTAATCTAGAGAAACAAGATTTTAGCATTTTAAATGACGTCACGAGGCTTGAACATGGCGGCATCACCCACAATGTCCCAAACAGTAAAAACCTGAATTTTTTAAAAATGTTTTCAAAACTTTTGGAAAACTTTGGGGAGTTATCTAGGTCATGGAATGACCCTATTTCAATCAAATTAGGTTTAAATGAATACCGGGGATTTGAAAAATTAAATTGGACAAGTTAGAGCCATGCGAGGAACGAGGTTTTGTGATCGATTGAGGTAAGCCGGTAAGCTTGTAATGGCCTAATTTTTAATTGTCGTTATTTATGACGTCATTGCAGTCGTGGACTCTAGTAGGGTCATTCATGGTACAGCGAGGACGGAGCACGCTAGGATTAGGTATACAGTCTATTGATGTGTGCTTTTTAATGTGAAGTTGCGATGTTTATGTTCAATTTAGGTAAATTGCATTGCAATATGTGTGCTTATATTGTTTATTGACGAGCGAGGTGGTGTGATGGGTATTTGCTATGTATAGTGGGTAGATGCAGATATCGGGCGGTGAATGACTAGTACACTAGGCCGGGGAACTTAACACACATAATAAATGATAAAATTCATTTAATAATTCATATAAAATGATGTCGAGGCGGTTGGTACCATCGTTGTGCGCAAATGGCACGGGTCAAGGTTTGGAGCCAGGTATTGGAACGTCCGAAGTGCACATAATTAGTGACAAGAGGATAGAGATAAAAATGAACATAGCAGTCAATTTTGTCCCATTTGGAGGACCTTTTGACCTCATCTCAACCATTCAAAGTGGTTTAGTGATGTGTGTGTGAGTTGAGATGAAAGTTTTTGTATAAATATCTCATTTTCCATTTTCGTCACCAACTTTTCTCTCTCCTCTCTTGCAAATCCGAAAATTGGTGAGAAGGTTTGAGGGTTTGGTGAACTTGGAGGGATCATTTGAGCTCAAGGAGTGGAGGAAATCGAAATATAAGGTTAGATTCTCGATCATCTTATCGTTTCCTACGTTTCGAACCGACTTTCTCGAGTTTTGACGGAAGTTTTCGGTTGTGGGTTTGAATACACTAACCAAGTTGGGTGTTGCTATGGTTTTTGTTGTTAGATTTGAGGCTATAAAGGTGGATTTGGTGTTGTTGTTGTGGTTGTTTTGGTTTTCAAATGGATTTGTCAGGTTTTTGGTCGAAAAACGTAGGATTTAGTTTCGGACGCATTTGGTCGAGGGTTGTGGTTGGACGAGCTTGTTTTGGTGTTGTATGGGTTGTTAGAGTCGGTTCGGGCCGCAGCAACGAGTCGAAGGGGTCCGAAAACCCCTATCAAGGCACTCGCGGAGACACTGCCAGAGGCGCCGTAGTGTGTAAATGCTCACGACGCCACTCACGGCGTCTCGACCAGAGGCGTAACGTGGGAAAAGTTGGGGAACGTTTTACGTAATGCTGCAGAAGTGACGAACGTGATGGCACCTGTCACGGCGCCCAGGATGCCGTGGAGAGTTGAACGTGGCAGTGTCCACGACCGCGTCTGGGGCAGTTTTGTGCAGAAGATTTTAATAAAATTTACCAATCGGGGTTTGACCTAAGGACTTATATAGTCTGTTTATAGTGTAAAAATGATGATTTTACTGATGATTTGGGGTTTTGTATCGAGGTTACAAGGTTTGGGAATATTTTGGATTGATCAAAAATTGGTGAATTAGGTTGGATTATCGAGTAATTGGACACGCATTGGAGGCGTGCGGTTGGATTAGGATCGTTATTGGAGTGCAGTTTGAGTGTGTAATGTCTCAACTGAAATTCACTTTAGTACTTACTGCTTGATTACTTGAATTATGTCCTTTTTATTCATCACTCTTATTTCATGATTGATTGCTTTATGGTGGTTGAGTTCGTTCCCCACCTGGGGTTTATTCATTGCGGGGGTATAGGGTCCACTAGGCCATAGCACGTGTCCTAGTTATGCTCTGATGAATATGCTACCCGGGTGTGCTAAATATGTGTAGGTGTGTCGTGGTCTACGCTAGCCATCTAGAGGGTCCAGGGTCACACGTTCAAGGTATCCTCATGTTGGGAAATGTGCCCTAGGTCAATCCATTAATAGTCTTTATGAATATATTTTAGTTAATAAAATTGAGGATTTCATTTGCTGTTTATTATAATTGATTTGCATGTTTACATTATAATAAGATCCATGAGTATTTACAGAAATATCATAAATGTCCCTAGTCGATTATTATGCTGGGAACTATAATGAATTAAGACTAGTGTGAGTCTTGATTGATGATTATATGTATAGGAATACGAATCAAGATTATGAGTATTTATTAGGGAACAAAGTACTAGACCGACCTGCTATGAGAACCTCACATGGATTAAGTCATAGTTGTTTCTCATGATATGTATATTATTCAGTCCTCTGACTTGAGATAACCAGAGACTTCAATATTAGGAATATAGTGATTTGATGCAATCAAACGTTGTTTTTAACCGAACGATTATAAAGGTTGTGATTGGTTACTGTGTGAATAATGTGATGAAGTTATGTAATCGAGATAAAATTTTTCGTTCTCATATAGAGAGAGATATCCAGTGGATCCCTTGATGTGTTAGACTGTTAAAAGGCCTAGTCTAAGTGAATTGATATTGATCAATATCACTTGGATGTTTTCAGTCTACTTGGAGATCGAAACTAGTACGATCGAACATGTTGGATGACAATTCCATGTCTTATATTTGATCAAAAGGATATCGTATGACAAAAGGATGTTATATGCATTATTGATTAGGTTGTATCGATTTGATCTTTGTACAACTTGGGTAGTCATAATATCTTGCTAGAGACCACTTATGACTTGTATACCAAAATATATTTTGGTACACTGCCAACATTGTATGAGCCTATTGGGTCGCACACTAAGAATGATTTTGCGAGATTTTAAAATGGTTTAGAAGAATGAATTTTATATGATAAAATTCATGACAGAAACGTCCCTGTGGTGTATTACACTTATACTTCTTGAGTAGGGATATATGTGTAATTTACTTAACCGTCTATATACAAGTGTTGTATAAATAGGCATTCTAAGTTACAATACATGTATGAAAATTAAGGGCAGAAACTCTAATTTTCGTTTTAGAAATGAATTAGGGTTGACTGGTACGTTCTGAATTGTTTTGGAGAGAAACCAAACGTTTGGTATTCTCTCGAAGCTAGTACTTTGAATCTCTGCCGCCATTCGTGTGTGGATAGCTAGTAGAGGGCGTTCGTCATTGGCAGCACTTTAAAAATCGATCAACATTCTGAAAGGTATATTGCAACCGAGGTATGATTTAGTTTTCATAGTTTAAACGTTTTAATGGAATCAGATTCAGATCCTGTTGGGGTTTTTCTCAAAATTGTTTTAAAATTTTCGTTGCGTATGAACCCCAAACACCATAAGTGGTATCAGAGCCTTCGGGTTCGATTCCATTATATTCATTGCATGTTTTCTTCTGATATATACATGATATATGATTGAAAGCATGTTAATAGTTGATGTATATATAATATACATAAGTTTTCTGTGAGATTTATTATCATGGTTTATGTATATGATACATATATTCGTGATTTAATTGAAATCGTTTCGTACATGCAAGTAACCATGTAAGGTTAATTCGAATAATTTTAATGAATTGAATTTCGTATTCTGTGATCCATGACACCATTAGGTATAATCTTTATTTTCGTGTATTGATGCATGGATGAAATTTATGTAATTCATATGCATATTTATGTTACATTAATTTAAGTTTCTTAAATTGTATAAGTCTAAATGTTAATTCGAAACTAATATGATTACGTTCGATTGAGATAATAGTTCATGATTCAACTACATATTTGTGATTATTTGGATGAGGACCGAAATTGCAAATAATTATTTTTGAAATTATTTATTTATCTCATTATATCTATTCTGTTATGAAATTTTTATTTGATAGGAGATAGATAACAAATTATATTAGAAGATAGTAGCAAAATTGAATTCGTTATCCCTATTGATAAGAGATAAATGTTGAGAACTTTGTTATTGGTGATATGCTAGGATTCAAATATCTTAAGTCCTAATTGGATTAGGATAAGATGATTAGTTAGATGTAGGCCCAAGTTAATTAAAAACGTTTTAATTGACTTAATTCGGATAAATTAAGGGGTTAGTTTAGGATAATAAAATTAGCGAAAAATATGATTTTCTATGGCAAATTTGAATTTTTGGAATTGAAATTCGTCTCCTAAAAAAAGGGGGCTCTGCCCCCTGTTCCCCCGTCCACTGACCGGTCAGCGGGACCGCCGTCTAACTAATCCTATCGCACGGAAAATTCTTCTATTAGTGAATAGCATAAAAATTTTCTAAATTGTTTAGTGGTTCTACAAATCAATAAAATATATGATATTTCATTGTTTACTTAAAAAATCACTAAAACTAAATAAAATCCCTCTATTAAATCTTAAGTCTTGTTCCATCATATTTTAAACACTTATCAAGGCCTCGATCGCACTAATATAGTTTCAGCCATAGCTGGGTGTATTGTGTTATCTTGGTGAGATAAGTTGGGTAAGAGTTACCTAAATGTTTAAATTGGTCCGACTTAATAAAGCTATCAAAATAGTTTTGGGCTTTAGACATATGATGAGATAAAAACATGCTAAGGCATAAGATGTCATGTATCTTATAAAAGTATCTAAAATTACATAAGATGTAATTGGTAACTGTTACCTACCTAAATAATCTAGTTCTATGTTTCATGCCATAGCTGTCATAGAATTAGGTGAAATATGAATTTTAGTCCTATAAATAAACAGCATGTTTTAGGAGGGCTGTTAATTTAGTGGGAGTTTATTCCTCTATACTAAAATAAACTCTACATAATCTTTATTTTAGATTAATGGCCTCTTCAAGTAACAATAATCCCCTATCATTGCGATTTATCCGTGAGAAGGATAAGCTATCTGGGACTAACTTTCTTGACTGGTTCAGAAACTTGAGAATCGTTCTCAAGCATGAATGCAAGTTGTATGTTCTGGATGCTCCGATCCCTGAGGACCCACTAGCCAATGCCACGAAAGCTGTGAAGGATGCGCATAATAAGCATGTCAACGATTCTACTAATGTTGCATGCATTATGTTGGCAATTATGGTTCCTGAACTTCAGAAGGACATGGAACTAATGGAAGCCTATGACATGGCTGTAACGCTGAAGGAAATGTTCCAACAGCAAGCTAGGTAAGAAAGGTTCGAGACAGTCAAGAACTTGCATTCTTGTAAGATGACTGAGGGTGCGTCAGTTAGTCCTCATGTTCTAAAAATGAAGGGCTATGTTGACCAGCTTGATAGACTCGAATTTCCCATAAGCCAAGAGTTGGCTACGGATTTGATCCTAAATTCATTACCGTAGAGTTACTCACAATTTGTGATGAACTACAATATGAATAACATGGAGAAATCAATTTCAGAGTTGCATTTGATGCTCAAAACTGCTGAACAAAATATCAAGAAACCCTCTAGTAATGTGCTGATGGTCCAAAAGGAAAGGAAATGAAGAAGAAAGGCAAAGGCAAAGTTAAAGGCAAGGCTAAAGTTACCAAGGCTGTTGTTGCACCTGTCGCAAAGCCTGTGGAACAAGTCAAGCCTCAGCCTGTTCCTGCTTCAAAGCACCAAAAGGAAAATGAAGGAAATTGTCATTTCTACCATGCACCTGGACTTTGGTTCAGAAATTGCAAACTCTATCTAGAAGATCTAAAGAAGAAAAAGGGTAGTGCGACTGCCACCTCAGGTATTTATGCTATTGAAGTTAATTTATCTACTAGTGATCCCTGGGTATTGGATACTAGATGTGGATCTCACATTTGTATAAATATGCAAGAACTCACCAGAAGTAGGAAGCGAAAAAAGGAGATGTCATCCTGCGAATAATTGTTATTATGTGCCTGCCTTGAGTAGAAACATCATTTCTGTTTCATGTTTGGATATGGATTGTTTTGATTTTATTATTGCGAATAATAGATGTTCAATTTCTCGTAAAGACATTTTTTATGCAAATGTTGATTTGTGTGATGTTCTTTATATTCTAAGCATGAAAAGGTCCACTAATAATCCAGTCTTTAACATAAATACAAAGAGATTTAAGTCAAATGATTTGAATTAAACCTATCTTTGGCATTGTCGTCTCGGGCACATAAATGAGAAACGCATAACGAAGCTCCATAAAGATGGACTTCTAGATTCATTTGATTTAGAAACATATGAAACGTGCGTATCTTGTTTACGAGGCAAGATGACTAAAAGTCCCTTTACTGGACACAGGAAAGGGCAAGTGATTTATTGGGTCAAATATATACTGATGTATGTGGTCCTATAAACACAATGGCTACAGGAGGTTATCAGTACTTCATTACATTTACTAATGATTTCAGCAGATATGGTTATGTATATCTTATAAAACATAAAGCTGAATCATTTGAGATGTTTCTGTAACGACCCAAAAATTTAGTTATTTGTGGATAATAATGCATGTATTAGTATGTTAGTATTTTATGGGTCTCGAACCGTTTGGGCTATATTTTAATTGAGTGAGGTGTCGCTTAGTTAAACGAGGTTTTCAGGAAACGTTTTAGTGGATTTTATTAATAAACAAAACCAAATGAAAAAACATGACCTAAGTTAAGGAAATAAAACTCTAACAATAAAGTATAACGTAAGCATGAGGGAATTTATTCGAATCCCAAAAGTGGGACTGCCTCGAGAAGCGTGTCGAACGTGGGGTACGGTGCACCGAGTAGGCGAGAATTTGTGTAACCTTATTGGTAATTTAATAAAATTAATGGGGTTAATTTAATAGGTTAATATGGATAGGATTGTTAAAGTGACACAAGTGAGTGAGGAGAGCCATTGGATGGTCATAGAGATGGGGATGTGTGGTAGATTAAGAGGATAAGCCAAATGACCCATAAGGGTAGTTGGCCAAGGGTTGGACAAGTGAGAGTTTAAAGGGCAAAAGGGTCATTTCCCATTGTTTACACCCATATAAAAACAAAATGTTGTTACAAACCCTAATCACTATTCATCACCTCCAACCACACAAGCCGTCACTATTCACCTCTCCTCTCTCTCCTCTCGCCACTGCCGCCACACCACCGGAGAGGCCGACTCCGACGAGGTGAGACTCTCCCTCCCTTTCTCTTACTGCTCACACGTCCCTCCCTCACCTCACGGACTCTCTCACTCGCGGCCTCAAGTTCTCTCCTCCACCTTGCTCGACCTCCACGCTATAGCAACTCGCCCCTCCGACTGGACCACCACCACCGCCATCTACTACGACCACCTACCTCTCTACCACCACCGAAAAACACGTAGGTAAGCTTTTCCTCCTCTTTCTTCCTTCTCTTCTCTCTCTCGGCAGTCACGTGTTCTCTCTCACTCTCGACTGTTTTTCTCTCTCGTCTTCCAGTCACCACCGTCACTCTCCCGACACTGGACCTCGGCCACCCACCGGAGACACCAAGGTGAGCTCGACCGTCTCTCTCTCTCCCTCTCCACTGTTGTGTTCTCTTCGCACTGTTCTCACGTTATATTTTTTTTAAATGGATTGTGGGACTGCTATTACATGTCACCACTGGTTTTGGGGGGGTGATGACCGGAGGTCGACCTCCGGCAACGCTGCTGGCCGGAGGTGACCCCATGTGAGTTGTGTTGGAGTGCGTGGGTGTGGTTATTTGAAGTGTATGTGGCCTATTGTTTGCATATAAGTGACAGTTTTGGTGATTATATATGTGTGGGGTGGTTGTCCTATATGTGTGGGGTGCGTACAGTGTGTGTATGTGCACACCCCAGTTGGGGTATGGGTGTGTGCACTTTAGTGGGATTGTTTTCATGAGATGTATGGGTTTGGGTTTCGATCTACATAAGTGTATATAGGTGGTTGTTGTAGGATGTGAATGTTGTATAAGGGGTGTACACCATAATGGGGTGTACACAACAATGGGTGTGTACACCACAAAGGGTGTACACAACATCGTATGTGTACACCACATTGGGGTGTACACAATAGTTGTATATGTTTGGAATAGTGAAAATGTGTATATAACATAGTTTTAAATAATAAAGTAATGTACTAATGAATGTGAACATGGTAAATCACAGTGGGGTGCACACACCAGCGGGGTGTGTGCACAAGACAGCGGTGTGTGAAGTGTTAGTGTGCACACCAATGGGGTGTACACATCAATTGTGTGTGTGTGACCATAATATATATTATTGTAGGTTTAAGAATAAGTAAACAAGATTATAAGTATAGACATTTGTATTAAATGAATATGGACTTGTAAAAAGGCCCAACAAGGGCCCAATCCACTCATTTTTTATATAAGTCCATAACAAGTCTCAATTGGTGTGTGTATGGGTTGTGTAAAACCCAATAAGAGATTAATATGATAAGCACAACTTAAGGCCCAAAACAAATACATAAAATGTAATAATGAGCCCATATGTCCAGGCCTAATAAGTATCCACATGTCGAGCCTACTTTGGTGGATATAGGCTTAATGCATGGACCCACCAAGAGCCTAACCAGTATATAAAAGACATCAACGATGATATGGGTTGCATTAATTTAATGAGTTGAAACAAAGTTTATGAGAATTATCCTAAACCTATATTCGGGACTTAAATCGTTGTCAGGCAGTCGAGAAACACGGGAAGCGCGTTAAAGTCTCAGAGTGAGTACCGGGTCACGTTAGATCAGGTAAGTACATGCATGCATCGTATGTGTGTACGTTAGTAGACCAGAAAGAAAATAACATATGATTTATACCTCCTCTATATATTGCTATTGTTGCATTGATCCTTTGCTTGATATTCCATTCCGTTTTCCTTGGTTGTATGTTCTTGGCATGAGTGTGTGTCTCGAAGGTATCATGTGGTCCCGCACTAGCTGGGACAATGAGGGTGCCCTCTGCAAGGGTAACTGACCACCCCTAGTGATATGTGTACTGGGTACTGGATTCGAGAGGTGTTGCGATGCCTCTCGATTTCACGCTGCGCTAGTGTTGCGACATTGCCCGGGGAGATCTTGCGAGATCTTTGTCGTATTGCTGTGAAATAGACCACTCATGGGCCTCTTTTGAATCTTAGAACATGCAAAATATCGATTGTTTATCTTTCAGTCTCTTTATCATGCATTTGATTTACTTACTTTCCAGTTATTTCCTTTCTGCATAATAATTAGACTGATTTTCTTGTTAAAATCATAAATTACTCATTACGATCTTCTTACGGTACTACTAGCAATTTTATTCAGTTACTCACCGTCTAGTTTGTGACGGTGGGTGCAGATAGAGTGGAGAGCAGCAAGGGCAAGGGGCTCTGCCTAGGTGATATACTTTGAGTTGCAGGACATCTGAGAGACTTTATAGTAGGTAATTATATTTTGTTTGCTGATGTGTATATCGTTTTATACTTATTTTGTTGGGATTATTGAACTTGGTATATCTTTTATGAGACTGGTATCATGTATATATGCCTATCGAATTGTACATGAATACCCGGGGTTTTCCACACTTATAAAATTCCTAATTTCCCTTTGATTGAGTTATTTCCCTTTATTATAATTGTTTTAGTCTTTCGTTGTGTATAAATGCAATAACTCTTTCATAAATTACTAAATTGATTACATCGAAGGCTGACTAGGCTCATCAGGTTGCCAAGTGATGACTCGAGGCCTGCACGGGTTTAGGCCAGGCGTACCCAATTGCACGGGAAATTGGGGCCGTCATAGTTTCGAACGTTTCAAAATGAAATGCAGAATCAACTTGGTAAAACTATCAAAACACTTCGATCAGATCGAAGTGGTGAGTATTTAAGTTAAGAATTTAATGATCATCTTAGAAATTGTGGGATTGTCTCCCAATTGACTCCACCAGCAACTCCACAATGGAATGGAGTTTCTGAAAGAGAAATCGTACCTTATTAGATATGGTTTGATCTATGATGAGTCATGCGGATCTTCCATTGTCCTTTTGGGGTTATGCATTACAAACTGCAGCTTTCACTCTAAATTGAGTTCCTTGTAAAGCGGTTGATAAAACACTATATGAGATATGGTATGGGTAGAGACCTAGACAAGTCTCAGAAAAATTAGCACCTAAATCTGACAAGTGTCTATTTGTGGGGTTTCCTAAAGAAACAAAAGGATATTACTTTTATAATCCCGCTGAGAACAAAGTGTTTATTGCTCGGTATGGTGCCTTTATGGATAAATAGTTTATTTCAAAAGACACTAGTGGAAGAAAAGTAAATCTTGAAGAAGTTCAAGAATCACAGATAAACACTGAACCGCTACTAGAAGTTCAACAAAGTTCTGAACCAGTTGAACCTCTACGTAGATCTGGTAGGTAAGACATGAGCCAGAGAGATTCGGATTTCTCATTACTGATAGTCGTGATGTGTTGCTTATGGATCAAAATGAGCCCACCACTTATCGGGAGGCTATGTCTGGACCAGACTCAGATAAATGGCTAAGTGCCATAAACTCTGAGATGCAATCTATGTATGATAACCAAGTTTGGAACTTGGTTGATTTACCTGAAGGTGGTAAGACCATTGGATGTAAATGGGTTTTCGAGAAGAAAACTGACATAGATAGCAAAGTGCATACTTTCAAAGCAAGACTTATAGCAAAAGGTTTCAGGCAGGCTCAAGGTGTTGATTATGATGAAACTTTTTTGCCAATAGCCATGCTTAAATCCATAAGAATTTTAATTGTCATTGCTGCATATTATGACTATGAGATATGAAAATGGATGTAAAAACAACATTTCTTAATGGAAAGCTACTTGAGGACGTGTATATGATACAACCTGAAGGTTTTGTACATCTTGAAAATTATATGAAGGTATGCAAGCTTCAAAGATCTATTTATGGATTAAAGCAAGCTTCTCGGAGTTGGAATCTTCATTTTGATGAAGCAATCAAGGATTTTGGTTTTATTAAGAACGAAGATGAGCCTTGTGTATACAAGAAGGTCAGTGGGAGTGTAGTTGTTTTTCTGGTACTGTATGTTGATGATATATTGCTCATTGGAAACGACATCCCAATATTACAGAATGTCAAGTCTTGGTTAGGGAAGTGTTTCTCAATGAAAGACTTAGGAGATGCAGCCTGTATCCTAGGGATAAAGATCTATAGGGATAGATTTAAAAGGCTAATCGGTCTAAGTCAGAGTGCTTACATAGACAAGGTGCTGAATAGGTTCAGTTTGCAAGACTCTAAAAGAGGATTATTGTCAATGTTTCATGGCATAACTCTCAACAAGACTCAATGTCCTAACACAAATGATGAGCGAGACCGTATGAATAAGATTCCATATGCATCTGCTATTGGATCTATCATGTACGCCATGCTATGCACTCGTCCTGTGTATCATATGCTTTGAGCACTACAAGCAGATATCAGTCAGATCCACGTGAGAGTCACTGGATAGCAATAAAGAACATTCTTAAATACTTAAGAATGACTAAAAAAGTGTTCTTGGTCTATGAAAGTTTTGAAAATAATCTAGTTGTAAATGGTTACACAGATACAAGTTTTCAAACTGATATAGATGATTTTAGATCACAGTCTGGATATGTGTTTACTCTGAATGGGGGTGCAGTAAGCTGGAAAAGTTCAAAGCAAGAGACTGTGGGAGATTCTACAACAGAAGCTGAGTATATTGCAGCGTCCGATGCAGCAAAGGAGGCAGTTTGGATCAAAAAGTTCATTTCTGAATTAGGGGTGGTTCCAAGTATTGCTAGGCCTATTTGTTTGTATTGTGACAATAACGGGGCAATAGCACAGGCAAGGAACCTAGATCACACCATAGATCTAAACATATACTTAGGCGTTTTCATCTCATCAGAGAAATCATTTAGAAGGGAGACGTGAAGACTTGCAGAGTACCTACTGAAGACAACATTGCAGATCCATTGATAAAGGCTCTTCCACAAGCGAAACATGATGGTCATGTTAGATCATTAGGCATTAGATGCATGAATGATTGGCCCTAGAGCAAGTGGGAGATGTTGGGAAATATGCCCTAGGTCAATCTATTAAAAGTCTTTATGAATACATTTTAGTTAATAAAATAGAGGATTTCATTTGTTGTTTATTATAATTGATTTGCATGTTTACATTATAATAAGATCCATGGGTATTTACAGAAATATCTTAAATGTCCCTAGTCAATTATTATACTGGGAACTATAATAAATTAAGACTAGTGTGAGTCTTGATTGATGATCATACGTATAGGAATACGAATCAAGATCATGAGTACTTGTTAGGGAACAAAGTACTGGACCGACCTGCTATGAGAACATCACATAGATTAAGTCATAGTTGTTTCTCATGATATGTATATTATTTAGTCATCTGACTTGAGATTACCAAAAACTTCAACATTATGAATACAATGATTTGACGTAATCAAAAATTGTCTTTAACCGACGATTATAAAGGTTGTGATTGGTTACTGTATGAATAATGTGATGAATTTGTGTAATTGAGATAGAATTTGTCCCTCTCATATAGAGAGAGATATCCAGTAGATCCCTCGATATGTTAGACTATTAAAAGGCCTAGTCTAAGTGAATTGATATTGATCAATGTCACTTGGATGTTTTCAGTCTACTTGGTGATTGAGACTAGTACGATCGAACATGTTGGATGAAAATTCCATGCCTTATATTTGATCAAAAGGATATTGTATGATAAAAGGATGTTATATACATTATTGATTAGTCTATATCGATTTGATCTTGTACAACTTGGGTAGTCATAATGTCTTGCTAGAGACCGCTTATGACTTGTATACCAAAATGTGTTTTGGTACACTGCCAACGTTGTATGAGCCTATTGGGTCGCATACTAAGAATGGTTTTGTGAGATTTTAAAATGGTTCGAAAGAATGAATTTTATATGATAAAATTCATGACAGAAACGTCCCTATGGTGTATTACACTTATACTTCTTGAGTAGGGATATATGTGTAATTTACTTAACTGTCTATATACAAGCGTTGTATAAATAGACGTTTTAAGTTACAATACATGTATGAAAATTAAGGGCCGAAACTCTAATTTTTGTTTTAGAAATGAATTAGGGTTGACTGGTACGTTCTAAATTATTTTGGAGAGAAACCAAACGTTTGGTTTTCTCTCGAAGCTAGCACTTTGAATCTCACTTTAGTTCGTGTGTGGACAAATAGTAGTAGAGGCGTTCGTCATTATCGTGTGCTTTAAAGATCGATCAACATTCTGAAAGGTATATTGCAACCGAGGTATGATTTAGTATTCATAGTTTAAACGTTTTAATGGAATCAGATTCAGATCCTGTTGGGGTTTTTCTCAAAATTGTTTTCTAAATTTCCGCTGTGTATGAACCCCAAACACCATCACCTCACGGGCTGTGCTTGGCGGATAGCCCGAAGTATGGTCTAGGCTGACTTTGATTATGCATACACTTTGATTTCTCAACTATTCATAATCATGCGATGATCTTCCACAGTTGCCTGTATTCTTTTCTTCTTCATGTTTATTTATAGTATTTTGATTCCAACAGTTTTATTTATGTATTTACTTGGTGAATTTCCTTGGGATTACTCACTCTGGACTCGTCATCTGCCTTTTGTGATGGTTTTGAGTGCACATCTCGGTACGAGCAGAGGAAGAGCAAGTGTAAGGACTACTTGTGATCGACTACTATTTGCCCTACTCATACTTTATTTATATTTATCATTTTATGTTGGGTATGGGTTATGAGAGATACATTTTGACCTGTATATAACTTGAAGGTATAGTTTTTTATACTTTGAGGATCACACTTGATATATATTATGGACTACATTTTGGTATGGTTTCCACATTAGATTAATTGATATTAAAACTGCTATGTAATATCATTTAGATGATTTGTGTCTTTCACTGTATATTTTGAGGTTAAATGATAATAACGAGTCCTAAGCTAACTTGAATCAATAATTATTAATAAACAACCTAAAGTTAGCAAGATCTTGATTAGTATTGAGATATGAGTGCTCGTGGGACACATCAGGAAGGTGAGTTGGCTAGGTTATGGGCCTGCGGTGCACTCCGTAGCTACCAATAGATTTGGGGCCATTTTATTTTGGTATTAGAGCCTAAATTTTAGGAGACTAGGGGATGAAACGTGGGTTATAATTAACTATGATATCGTTACATTTTGGTATCAGAGCGAGGTCGATAAACCTCAGGAATTGGAATTAAACAAGAGCATAAAACTGAATAAATATTAGATGTGGAAACCCAAAGTGATTGCCTAGAACTCTAGTTAGGAAGTGAAGTGAGGTAGGGTAGATTTAGAAATGTATATATGTGTATATTTGTTTGTGTAATACATATGATACGTGTATATATTGGGTCTGATCCGATGCACGTTTGCCGTGTAAATTACTATGGACGGACAGACTCCTTTTGTTACTCCGCCGACTACTCAGTAGGAAATCGGTGAGACCAGTGGCCCCACTAGGGAGGCAACTGCTCTGCATTCAATAGTATAGAGAGTTACTGATCACCTGTTGCTACATCAAGTGCACAGATGGCGAAGATTCTCGAGTAGATACGAGTCTCGAGAGTGGCGACAGTGGCACCGACGACTACTTTGGTTGTGCCCACTACTCATGAGGTATTTACTCCAACTATCACTTTTCAGGCAGCAGATTCAGAGACATTGATTGAGAGGACCAAGCATGTTATTGCACCAACGGAGACTACCATTGTGACACCAGCTAAGATAGAGCAGCCGGTAGTGGTATCGACACCTAGAAGTAAGATGTTAGAGGCGGTAAAGATGGTGAAAGACTTTATGAGGTTTAACCCCACTTACTTACATGGGGTGAGCGACCCAGAGTTAGCTGGGCATTGGTTGATGGCGTATTGGTGACTACATCAATTATTGGAGGTGCCGGAGGTTGATTAAGCACGGATTTCGGGGTATTGCCTGAGAGGATAGGCGGTAGTCTGGTGGATGACTTATACCGACACACATCCAGAACTGACGACTTGGGCTGAGTTTCGTCAGCTGTTCCTAGACGAGTACACCAATAGAGGTGCAGCTGAGAATCATAGAGCAGTTTTTTGTGTTGAGGCAGGGTACCATGTCTATATTGGCTTAGATGGAGAGGTTCAGGTACTTAATGTAGTACGCCATGGATGTGGCGAACTCATATAGACTCAAGATTTATTATTTTATCAAAGGACTCAATGAGAGGATTGTTGATGTGATTGTCGCGAGTGGAGTTCGAACCTTACAGGATATCTGTGACCACTTAAGACATACTCACTATAGAGCAAAGAACGATCAGATCAGTCGAGACAGAGTCCTCGGTCTGAGTAAAAGTCAAAGAGATAGAGGGATCAACCTGAGCGACAGGGACATGATCATCGAATACCCAGAAGTGACTGACAGTGGGATCAGGATTTTAGTGATGACTGTGATCAAAGAGATGACCAGTACGGAGATGATGACTATCAGACAGATTGGGGTCGCAAGAACAACCAGGATTAGATTGATTATCGGTTCAGTGATAATAACCACCAGGTGGTACAGAAGACAGTGTCCATACTGGTACAGTAGCCGATACAACCATATTGATAGGACCGGGATCAGAGGGACCGAAGTTGGGGTCAAAGACCTGATGGTCGAAAGTCTGGAGGATGTGACAGATGCAGATGTTATAGGTGCAGTCAAAAATATCACATCCGAATGGAGTGTCGGAGTGCTTCTCCAACACCAAAGATCTCACAGGCTGGTGAGAGAACCTATGAAGTGACACATCCTGTCAGAAAGACAATACGACAACATGCTCAGGGTACGTCACTGTTGTACATTTTCGGTAGTCATATTTTTCATGCATTTGTTTCATCTAGGTTGATGAGTTCACCTTTGGCTAGCGCATCCTAGTTAATCCGTTCACTAGGGGTTGTAAAACTGGTTGATTGGTTCACTATGGGTCCACTAGCAACTGGTTGATGTGATTCACCAGGGACTGGTTGATGTGGTTCACTAGGGACTAGTTGATGTGTTCACCTGGGATTGATTGATTGATACACCAGGAGTTAGTGGACGAATAGTTAATTGCTTCACCATGGAACTGGTTAATGTGTTCACCAGGAGGTTGTGAGACTGGTTGATATGTTCACCAGGAGTTAGTATGGATTGGTTGATGTGTTCACTAGGAGTTAGTAGAGAACTGGTTGATTTGTTCACCAGTGACAGGTCGATTCGTTCCGAATAGGTTGATTAGTTCATTTAAATTTGAGGTCGATTTATTCACCAGAGTTAGGGGTTTGATTAGTTCGCCAAGGTTTATTTAGGTTAACCTAATGGGTAGTTGCATCAGCATTACGGTTCCCTGAAGAAAGATATTACTTATCTCAAATTTTGGAACGAAATTTCAAACTAGTTGGGAAGAACTGTAATGACCCAATTTTTAATTGTCACCAGGGTTTGTTTAGGTTGGTTCACCTAGGTTGACTTTAATTGTGCATGCACTTTGATTTCTCAGCTATTCATAATCATGCGATGATCTTCCACAGTTGCCTGTATTATTTTCTTCCGCATGTTTATATATAGTAGTTTGATTCCATCAGTTTTATTTATGTATTTACTTGGTGAATTTCCTTAGGATTTCTCACTCTGGACTCATTATCTACCTTTTTATGATGGCTTAAGTGAAGATCCTGGTACGAGCAGAGGGAAGGGCAAGCGTGAGGACTACTTGTGATCGACTACTATTTGCCCTACTTGTACGTTTGTTTATATTTATCGTTTTATGTTGGGTATGAGTTGTGAGAGATACATTTTGACCTGTATATAACTTGAAGGTATAACTTTTGATACTTTGAGGATAACACTTGATATATATTTATGGACTACATTTTGGTATGGTTTCCACATTAGATTAATTGATACTAAAACTGCTATGTAATATCATTTTAATAATTTGAGTCTTCCACTGCATATTTTGAGGTTAAATGATAATAACGAGTTCTAAGCTTACTTGAATCAAAATTATTAATAAACAACCTAAAGTTAGCAAGATTTTGATTAGTATTGAGATATGAGTGCTCATGGGACACAGTTGGAAGGTGAGTTGGCTAGGTTGTGGGCTTGCGGTGCATTCCGTAGTGGCAGATGGATTTGGGGTCGTTATAAAGCCAGTTAGAAAGTGCATAGTAATTTATTTTCCATTATTTTTGCTTATATTGACATGAGCTATTTGTTGAAATTTCATTCTTCAACCCCGAATGACGAGGTGAGCTCCACCTCTCTTTCTCTCCGATCTCTCTCTTTCTCTCGTTTTCACTCTTGGTTCTCACTCAACTCTCGGTTCTCGCTCTCTCTCTCACGTCACGCGCGTCCCACCCTCGGCCGGACGACCGCCACCGCCACCATCGACGAGCCTAACATCCAAACACCCACCGTGACGTCGAGGTGAGTTTCTCTCCTTCTCTTTCCCTTCTTCTCTCTCTCGACAGTCCATGTTCTATCTCTCACTCTCGGCTGATTTCCTCTCGTCTCCGTCACCACCGCCACTCACCACCGTCTTTGGGGACCTCGACCACTCACCGGAGACACCAAGGTGAGCTCGACCGTCCCTCTTTCTCTCTCTCTCTCTCACTTTTTTGTGCTCCTCTACCCACCGTTTTCACGTATTTTCGAATGGATTGTGGGACCGCTTGAGGTGTGTTTCGCCACCGTTTTGTGGGTGCTAATCGGACGTCGACCTCCGGCGACACCGCTGGCGGAGGTGACTTCTAGATGTGGCGGTTGTGTGTGTGATTGTTTTGTGAATGTGTAACGATTTGGGTTTGTGAGTGACGGTTTTGATTTGGAGGTGTGTATGTGCAACTGTTTGGAAATGTGTGTGTGTGGGGTGGGCGATATATGTATGGGGGTGTAGTTTGTGCATGTGCACACCCCATTTGGGGTGTGGGGGTGTGCACTTGAATGGGTGATCATAAATTGTGCTATGTGTGTGTGGAGTGTGTGGCCACAAATTTGATTATTCTATGTGTATGTATGACATTTTGAGTGTGTATGTGCAAGGGGAGTGCACATCTCACGTGTGTGTACACCACGGTGGGGTGTACACAACAATGGGTGTGTACACCACAATGGGGTGTACACAAGACCGTGTGTACACCACATTGGGGTGTACACAACAATTTTATATGTTTGAAATAGTGACAATATGTATAAACATAGTTTTGAATAATAAAGTTATTAATAAATGAATAGCATGGTTTTAAGAATAAAATAATATACTAATGCATTGAACATGGTAAATCACCATGAGGTGCACACACCAATGGGGTATGTGTGCACAAGACAATGGGTGTGTGAAGTCTTCGTGTACACACCGAAGGGGTGTACACATCAATTGTGTGTGTGTGACCATAATGAACATTATTATAGATTTAAGAGTAAGTAAACAAGATTTCTTTTAAGTATAGACATTTATATAAAATGATTATGGATTCGCAATAAGGGTTCAACACACAATATAATGAGGACTCAACACATCCAATACACATTACAATCAAAGCCTAATACAATAGGCACAACATAAAGAATGAATGCAAACCTTAAACTAATATTCGGGATTCCAAAACTTTATCAGGTTGTTGAGAACTTGTGGGGAAACGCGTTAGAGTTTCTGAGTGATACCGAGTCGCGAATAGACAGTAAGTACATGCATGCCTTGTGTGTATGTACGTTAGTAGACCAGCAAGAAAATAATATGTGATTTATACTTCCTCTATTTATTGCTATTGTTGCATTGATCCTTTGCTTGATATTCCATTCCGTTTCCTTGGTTGTATGTTCTTGGCATGAGTGTGTGTCTCGAAGGTATCATGTGGTCCCGCACTAGTTTGGGACAACGAGGGTGCCCTCTCGCAGGGGTAACCGACCACCCCTAGTGATGTGTGTACTGGGACTTGGATTCGAGAGGTGTTGCGACGCCTCTCGATTTCACGCTAACGCTAGTGTTGCGACATTGCCCGGGAGATCTTGCGAGATCTTTTCCGTATTGCTTTGTGAAATAGACCACTCATGGGCCTCTTTTGAATCTTAGAACATGCAAAATATCGATTGTTTATCTTTCGGTCTCTTTATCATGCATTTGATTTATTTACTTTCCAGTTATTTCTTTTCCGCATGATACTTAGGCTCGTTTTTCTTGTTAAAATCATAAATTATCTTGTTACATTCTTCTCGGTACTACTAGCAATTTTATTCGGCTTACTCACCGTCTAGTTTGTGACGGTGGGTGCGATAGAGTAGAGAGCGAGCAGGGCAAGGGGCCCCGCCTTGGTGATATTCTTTGAGGAGATTCAGAACATTTGAGAGACGCTATAGTAGGTGACTATACTTTGTTTGCTGATTGTATATCGTTTCATACTTGTTTTTGTTGGGATTATTGAACTTGGTATATCTTTATTGAGACTGGTATCATGTATATATGCCTATCGAATTGTACATGAATACCCGGGGTTTTCCACATTTATAGAATTCCTAATTTCCCTTTGATTGAGTTATTTCCCTTTATTATAATTGTTTTAGTCTTCCGCTGAGTATAAATGCAATAACTCTTTCATAAACTGCTAAATTGAGTAAATATGAGGCTGACTAGACTCGTCAGGTTGTCGAGTGATAACTCGGGGCTTGAACGGGTCTAGGCCGGGCGTACCCAATCGCACGGGGAAATTGGGGCCGTCACAGTTGGTATCAGAGCATAAGGTTATAACAACCTAACTCTTGATTTAAAACACAAACCATTAAGACAGCGGAAGTTAGGAATGGTTGAACTTAGTGTGGAAAACCCTACGATCCTAATTAGAACTCTAGTTCGAAGGGATGAGTTGTGATAAGTCGGATGTGATGTTTATACATATTACGATTGTTGATTGTAATATATTGTATGCGGTAGCTATCCATTGATCCATAAAAATTCGTTTTCTTGTTTAGACGACGATGGCGGATCAGGGAGGTCCGAGCGACGACAGCGGGACGACGGATTCTCGATTTATTACTTCGGAGGAGTTCCGCGCTTGGACACAGAGATTTGAAGATTTAGTGAGGTCACTGACGACGCCCATTCAGACTACCACGGCACCATTGACTCCGACTACGCCTTTGCCGTCTGTTCCTACCACTCAGGGGACGGAGACTCCAGTTGCTACGGCTTCCACCGCCCCGATTCCATTAGCGGCGATTCCTGAGAGGGCGATTCTTTGCGACAGTACACGACCAAGGCGGAGACACCTCCGTTACAGACCGAGATAGTACGAGCGACGGAGACACCGACTACGCCGGTTGCCGCCGCAGAGATTACTCCCGTCACTACTCCGGTCACTACTCCGGAGAAGAGTCCTAGGGCCACTGCTGAGGCGAGGCAGTGAAGAGAATTTAAGAGACACGATCCGGTTAAGTTTTCCGGTGGTACAGACGTGGCAGCGGCGGAGCTTTTTCTGAAGAATCACGAGAAGATTCATACGATTATCGCGACTGAGGATCACATGAGAGCGACGATCTCCTCATCCATGCTTCAGGGGGAGGCAGATGATTGGTGGACCACCATTGTAGTTACCCGAGGCATTCCGCGAGACCGGATCGATTTCAAGACCCGCTTTAACCGAAAGTATTTCCCACCGACGTTGTTACGGCGAAGAGGAATGAGTTCACATCATTGCGACGACGAATGGGAGAGCCGGTGATGGATTACATGGGCGATTCATTCGGCTATTACCCTATGCGGGAGGATCGCCAGATTCGAGGCCGATCGTATCTACTATTTTACGAGGGTTTGCTACCCGCCATTGGAGGTTCGGTAGTCACTACCGAGCCGAAACTCTTCGAGAGGGCATACGAGCGGAGTTTGGCTAGAGAGAGTTACCCGATTTCTCATCCCGAGGAGGCCGGACCTGGGATTGGAGACTAGATCGATGATCATCGGGACAAGAAACGGAGGAAGAATAGGCTTCGTTATCGAGATTCCAGGGCTCCGAGTGTGGGATCCACCGCACCACCTCGCTCGACCAAGACGGACGACTCCACCAAGTCTTAGCCGAGCTTTGCTAGTCATCCTCCACGCCTACGAGACACATACGAGCGATCACAGGACGATCCACAGCGAGCCGAGATTCGCGCAGAGGAGGTAGACAGAGACGCACACGAGGTCGGGCACTCGGACTCGATTCGAGATCTACACAGAGTCGCGGACAGGGTCAGACTCAGGGTACACAGGATACACGTACATGTTACAGATGCGGTAGAGTGGGCCATCTCCAGCGCGATGTACTCACCGAGAGGACACGAGACAAAGATCATCGCACTGCGAGGGAGCGGGTGCAGTGCGGCGATGCTGAGCCGATCCGGGCGTCCCGAAACCTAGTTGAGGGTATGATTTCTATCTGTAGCACATTCATGCATACCATGTTCGATTCTGGTTCGACTGTTTCGTTTATTTCCGGATGTATGGTAGACTTGTTAGGGTTGAGACCCGTTAGACTTAGTAGACCCTTGATCCTTAAGCACGGCTGTTCTTGGGGACAAGATTTACCCGAACCTTTTATGTGTTGAGTGTCCCAGAGATAGAGGGCCACGAGTTTCCTGCGATTTGAGAGTACTTGAGTTTCTTGAGTTCGATGCCTTATTGGGCATGGATTGGTTAGGAGCATACCATGCTTATATCGGTTGTTACGAGAAGACTATCACGATTCCGTTGGCAGACGGTACGGAGATTTGCATTCAGGGTACTGCACCGTTACTTCCGATCACCGAGAGCGAGAGGCTACAAATGGCGATGTCGAGATTGTTGCGAGCGTCATGAGTACTCGGTGTAAGACAAGAGGTTGACATAGAAGATGTACCGGTCGTGTGCGAGTTCACTGACGTATTCCCCGAGGATCTACCAGGATTACCACCGCAGCGGACGATAGATTTCATCGTTGACTTAATCCCAGGGACTAGACCGATTTCGATACCACCGTATAGGATGGCACCCCGAGAGCTTGAGGAGCTGAGGAGTCAGCTAGATGAGTTGCTAGAGTTGGGCTTCATCAGTCCCAGTATGTCACCATGGGGAGCACCAGTATTGTTCGTCAAGAAGAAGGACGGTAGTTTGAGACTTTGTATCGACTACAGGCAATTAAACAAGGTTACAGTGAAGAATAAGTACCGTTACACGCGCATTGACGACTTGTTTGATCGCTTAACCGAGCGCGTGGTTTTCTAAGATAGATCTTAGATCGAGGCTATCACCACCAGGGATCGGGCCGAGGATCGGGAGAAGACAGCATTCAACACGAGATACGGTCATTTCCAGTTCACCGTCATGCCGTTTGGATTGACTAATGTGCCGGCGATGTTCATGGACCTGATGCACCAAGTGATGAGAGATTTCTTAGATCGATTCGTGATTGTGTTCATCGACGACATCCTCATCTATTCCAGGACTCGTGAGGAGCACGAGGACATCTACGCATAGTGTTGCGGACTCGAGGGACCACCGACTCTACGCTAAGTTTAGCAAGTGCGAGTTTTGGCTACCGAGGTTAGATTTTTAGGGCACGTAGTTGGAGCCGACGGTGTTGCCGTTGACCCGCAGAAGATTCGAGCCGTGATTGAGTGGCCTACTCCGACTACCGTGACTCGATTCGCAGCTTTTCTTGGCTTAGCAGGATACTATCGCCAATTCGTGCAAGATTTCTCCAAGGTCGCTACACCAAATGACGAAACCGACGCAGAAGAACGCGAAGTTTGATTGGAATGAAGAGTGTGAGCAGGTATTTTCTACTCTGAAGGAGAAATTGACGACCGCACCTGTCTTAGCATTGCCCGAGACCGGGAAGGACTTAGTCGTGTATACTGATGCGTCGAAGATTGGTTTGGGTGGTGTGTTGATGCAAGAGGGCAGAGTTATCGCTTACGCATCCCGTCAGTTGAAAGTTCATGAGAGGAACTACCCGACCCACGACTTAGAGTTGGCGGCGATTGTATTTGCGTTGAAGATTTGGAGACACCATTTGTATGGCGTGCGATTTGAGTTGTTTACAGACCACAAGAGCTTGAAGTACTTGTTTACTTAGAAGGAACTCAACCTAAGACAGAGACGTTGGCTTGAATTTTTGAAGGACTACGATTTCGCACTTGAGTATCATCCGGGGAAAGCCAATGTTGTTGCCGATGCTTTGAGCCGCAGAGGATCTGATGCAGAGGTAGTGGTATGTCGTATGACTCACGAGTATGCGTTACTTGAGGCAGCCGAGATGATGAGTTCAGCGGACGTGCCGACGACTACCAGGACACAGATGTGTGGTCAGATGAGATTGCAGACCGTTTCACTACAGAATGTTCTCGAAGGACAGCAGGGCGACGAGTCGTACCAGCATTACAGTGAGATGGCGGACAGTGCAGAGTATCCAGATTGGAGTCGGTCGACAGACTCTTGCTTGAGGTATCGTGGGCGACTGTGGATTCCATTGGCGGCTGACTTACGCACCGAGATACTTCAGGAGGCTCACCGTTCCCGTTTTTCTGTGCATCCGGGTCGAACCAAAATGTACGCCGACATGCGACGTCTTTTCTGGTGGCCAGGGATGAAATCCGATGCGTCGGAGTTTATTCGAGCGTGTGAGATATGCCAGCGCGTGAAAGCTGAGCATCGACGGCCTGGAGGATTGCTGCAGCCCCCTACCCATTCCTCGATGGAAGTGGGAGCACATTGCTATGGATTTCGTCAGTGGCTTGCCCCGATCTCCTCGTGGTCACGACAGCATCTGGGTAATTGTGGATCGTTTGACGAAATCTGCTCATTTCATACCGGTATCCACTACACATAGAGTTGACAGACTGAGCATCCTCTACGAGCGCGAGATTATCAGATTGCACGGAGTTCCGTTATCGATTGTGTCAGACCGAGGGGCGCAGTTCACTTCGTTGTTATGGCAGAGCATGCAGGCTCAGTTTGGCACCAGACTGGAGTTGAGTACGGCGTTCCATCCACGATGACGACGGACCCGTCAGAGGTTGATCCAGGTGTTGGAAGACATGCTCGGGATGTGTGTTTTGGAATACGGCGGGTCATGGGAAGAGTACCTTCATTTGTGCGAGTTTGCATACAATAACGCTTATCGAGCGAGTATCGGTATGGCACCGTTCGAGGCGCTCATGGTAGGCCTTGTAGATCACCTTCTTGCTTTGGCCGAGCCGAGAGGATGTTGTGACAATTGGTCCCGAGATTGTTGTTGATCATACCGAGAAGGTACGGCAGATTCGTCGAAACTTAAGGGTGCCCAAGAGCGCGAAGAAATACTACGACCGCATCACGATGAGCTTCAAGACGACTTGGAGACTATGTATACCCGAAAATCTCACCTCTAAAGGGTCACAAACGGTTCGAATCAAAGGGAAGCTCGCTCCGAGGTTTATCGGTCCCTTTAAGATTGTAAAAAGGGTCGGTAAGGTTGCGTATCGCTTAGAGTTACCGCCGAGCTCGCGGTGTTCATCCGTATTCCACATTTCGATGCTTCGACTAGACAAGTCAAGTGGAGGGCGACGACCGACAACGAGACTTGAGCCGATCGAGTTGCGGATGATGCCACGTACGAGGAGCAAACGATCCGATCATTGATCGCAAAGTCAAGAAGTTGAGGAACAAAGACATTCCTTCGAGTGCTCGTGAAATGGCGGTTTCATGGAGACAAGGAGTTGATCTCGGGAGTTAGAGTCCTACATGCGCGAGCATTTTCCCTACCTATTTGATTCCTAGGTAAGTTTGTAAATTAGTTTTACTTATTAGTTTAAATTTCGAGGACGAAATTCTAATAAGTAGGGGAGACTGTAACAACCCCGAATTTTTATAACTGACTTGTGTTACACGTGTCAGGATCGTGACCCGGCTACGTGGATACTGGACGGTATTTCAACTTTCGGTAGTCGACGCCGAGGTAATTTTATGATTCTTTGGCTTTGTGTATTAGTATTATAGTGTGCTACGGGTCACGAGCCATTTGGGCTATGCTTTAATTGAGTGAGATGTCGCATAGTTAGACGGGGTGTTCGGGAACCATTTTAGTGGATTTTATTAATAAACAAGCCAAATGAAAAACATGACCTAAGTTGAGAAAAAATAAATTATTACAATAAAGTATAATAAAAGCATGAGGAAATTCATTTTTTTTTTTTTTTTTTGGTAAATCCCAAGAGTGGGACTGCCTCGGGAAGCGTGTCGAATGCGGGACACGGTGCCCCGAGTAGGCGAGAAGTTGTGTAACTTTATTGGTAATTTATTTTTATTTATGGAGTTAATTTAATAGGATATTATAAATGGAATTGTTAAAATGACACAGGTGAGTGAGGAGGACCATTGGATGGGCATAGGGATGTGCACATGTGTTAGATCAAGGGGATAAGCCAAATGACCCATAAGGGTAGCTGGCCAAAGGTTGGACAAGTGAGAGTGTAAGGGCAAATGGGTCATTTCACCTATGATACATAATATAAAAGAAGTGAAAACCCTAAAACCCTGAAAACACTATTCATCATCTCTTCCACACTCCCACCGCCACTGTTCACCGTCCTCCCTCTCTCGCCATTCTGCGCGCCTCCCGCCGGCGTCACGAACTCCGACGAGGTGAGCTCCACCTCTCTTTCTCTCCGATCTCTCTCTTTCTCTCGTTTTCACTCTTGGTTCTCACTCAACTCTCGGTTCTCGTCTCTCTCACGTCACGCCGTCCCACCCTCGGCCGGACGACCGCCACCGCCACCATCGACGAGCCTAACATCCAAACACCCACCGGTGACGTCGAGGTGAGTTTCTCTCCTTCTCTTTCCCTTCTTCTCTCTCTCGACAGTCCATGTTCTATCTCTCACTCTCGGCTGATTTTCCTCTCGTCTCCAGTCACCACCGCCACTCACCACCGTGCTGGGGACCTCGACCACTCACCGGAGACACCAAGGTGAGCTCGACCGTCCCTCTTTCTCTCTCTCTCTCCACCGCTTTTTGTGCTCCTCTACCCACCGTTTTCACGTATTTTCGAATGGATTGTGGGACCGCTTGAGGTGTGTTTCGCCACTTGTTTTGTGGGTGCTAACCGGACGTCGACCTCCGCGACACCGGCGGCGGAGGTGACTTCTAGATGTGGCGGTTTGTGTGTGTGATTGTTTTGTGAATGTGTAACGATTTGGGTTTGTGAGTGACGGTTTTGATTTGGAGGTGTGTATGTGCAACTGTTTGGAAATGTGTGTGTGTGGGGTGGCCGATATATGTATGGGGGTGTAGTATTGTGCATGTGCACACCCCGCTTGGTGTGGGGGTGTGCACTTGAATGGGTGATCATAAATTGTGCTATGTGTGTGTGGAGTGTGTGGCCACAAATTTGATTATTCTATGTGTATGTATGACATTTTGAGTGTGTATGTGCAAGGGGTGCACATCTCATTTGTGTGTACACCACAGTGGGGTGTACACACACAGGGGTGTGTACACCACAGATGGGGTGTACACGACGACGTGTGTACACCACATTGGGGTGTACACAACAATTTTATATGTTTGAAATAGTGACAATATGTATAAACATAGTTTTGAATAATAAAGTTATTAATAAATGAATAGCATGGTTTTAAGAATAAAATAATATACTAATGCATTGAACATGGTAAATCATCGTGAGGTGCACACACCAAATGGGGTATGTGTGCACAAGACAATGGGGTGTGTGAAGTCTTCGTGTACACACCAAAGGGGTGTACACATCAATTGTGTGTGTGTGACCATAATGAACATTATTATAGATTTAAGAGTAAGTAAACAAGATTTCTTTTAAGTATAGACATTTATATAAAATGATTATGGATTCGCAATAAGGGTTCAACACACAATATAATGAGGACTCAACACATCCAATACACATTACAATCAAAGCCTAATACAATAGGCACAACATAAAGAATGAATGCAAACCTTAAACTAATATTCGGGATTCCAAAACTTTATCAGGTTGTTGAGAACTTGTGGGGAAACGCGTTAGAGTTTCGGAGTGATACCGAGTCGCGAATAGACAGGTAAGTACATGCATGCCTTGTGTGTATGTACGTTAGTAGACCAGCAAGAAAATAATATGTGATTTATACTTCCTCTATTTATTGCTATTGTTGCATTGATCCTTTGCTTGATATTCCATTCCGTTTCCTTGGTTGTATGTTCTTGGCATGAGTGTGTGTCTCGAAGGTATCATGTGGTCCCGCACTAGCTGGGACAACGAGGGTGCCCTCTGCAGGGGTAACTGACCACCCCTAGTGATGTGTGTACTGGGTACTGGATTCGAGAGGTGTTGCGACGCCTCTCGATTTCACGCTGCGCTAGTGTTGCGACATTGCCCGGGGAGATCTTGCGAGATCTTTTCCGTATTGCTGTGAAATAGACCACTCATGGGCCTCTTTTGAATCTTAGAACATGCAAAATATCGATTGTTTATCTTTCAGTCTCTTTATCATGCATTTGATTTATTTACTTTCCAGTTATTTCTTTTCCGCATGATACTTAGATCGCTTTTTCTTGTTAAAATCATAAATTACTTTACATTCATTCTTCGGTACTACTAGCAATTTTATTCAGCTTACTCACCGTCTAGTTTGTGACGGTGGGTGCGATAGAGTAGAGAGCAGCAAGCAGGGCAAGGGGCCCCGCCTTGGTGATATTCTTTGAGGAGATTAGTCTTCTTTATATTCTCTTTCATAAACTTAAATTGAGTAAATATGAGGCCGACTAGACTGAGTGTTTGATAACTCGGGGCTTGAACGGTTCTAGGCGGGCGTACCCAATTGCACGGGGAAATTGGGGCCGTCACATTCTTCTTTATATTCCTTGGCTGAGTGTTTACAGTCTAAGTGTGTCGAGAAGGTACTCCTCAATTTTTGGCTAGTTTGGATAACGTGAATATTACCTACGAGGGTGCGGCTACTCAACCTAATGTGATTCTTCCCCGAGTATTGGATTGTTGTGGTTAAAACCGCTTAATACCTCTTTTGAATCAATAGACACTCAGATATCGTTGCTAATGTTTGTCAGTCTATTTATCATGCACCTCCAATTTCTCATAAAACTGGGCCCTGCCCGGCTTAGATGCAAGTGGACCCCCGAGACCATTCTCGACAAACCAATGCATGCCTAGTCAGCCTCAATTCGTCAATTTAACAATTTTAAAATGAATTATTAGATTATAAAAGTTATCAAATTGATACACAGCGAAAATTATACTATAATCATGTAAATAACTCAAAGAAACAGAAATTAGGATAATTCTATTAATGTGGAACCCGTAATATTCGATAAACATGCATTATTCGATGACAAAAAGATAAAGTGATAACACATGATACTAGTCTCACAATCCCAACTCTTAAAACATATAGTATATGAAAACGAGAAATACACCAAGCAAACGGAGATACCTACACTAGAAAGCAGGAAAATAAGGCTCTACAAGAATCAAGCAAGATAATCACCTATCACAAGTCCTTTCCCCATACTCGTCTCCAGTCTATCTGCACCCACCGTTACAAACTAGTCAATGAGTAACTAAGAAATAATTGAAAGTAATGCCAAAAGAACGTGACAGTAATTCAAGATTTACCAATAAAGTAGTCTAAGAATCATGCAGTAAAGGAAAAGACAGAACAATAACAAGTTGCATGATAAATAGATAACAGATAATCAACAAAATTTAAGTATCATTCGAATAAAAAAAAACCCATAAGCGGTCTAATCCACGACATTCCATAACATATCCACAACCATATCCACAACCATAGCTACAACAATATCCACAACAATCCAGCACTCGGGTATCACACAACACTAAGGGTGGTCAGCACCCTTGTAGGAGATGCTCACATTGGCCCAGCTAGTACGGTTCATATAGTACCTTCTCGACACACTTACGCCAAGAACAATCAACCAAGGAATAATAGAATGGAATGTCAAGCATATGAACAATTCAAATATCATAACAATAGAGGAAAATGAATCACATGTTAATTTTTAACTAACTTACTAACTTATCTGGTAAGATCGTGACTCGTCACACGCTCACGCGACTCTAGCACTTATTTTGGAGTTCCCCAACATATGTTAATCGATTCAAACCCCAATTGATTGGGTTTATAATCAATTTATGACCCTAACAAAATTCCCAAAGTTCACTAAGTTTATACAAAAATTATTGTTCATTTTTTGATCCTGACGCCGCAGATGGCGTCGCCGTGTGAAAAGCTCCACGGCGTCGTCGCAACATTTTTTTTCTTGAGCTTCTCTTTTGGTGGTCGTGGGTGATGTCGTTGTGTATAAGGCTCCATGGCGTCGTCACGGCATATTTTTTGCGCATCTCTATTTTAGACGTCGTGGGAGGCTCCACCAGCATTCTGGCTTGCGGCATCTCCGGGACGTCTCTTGTTTTGTTTCCCCACTGTTTTAGATGTCGTTGCCAACATCGCGGACTTATCACCAACGACACTATGTGCGGTGTCTCGGATAGAGTGTGTTTCCGGTGTTTTTCGGAACCCCAGCTTACATCGCCGCGCCTCGTTCTTATCTCAAACTTGTACAAAGGTCCATTAACATCTAAAACCACCTTTGGATCGTCGTAGAACCTCCGGCAATTGTCTGAAATGAAAACACTCCAAAAAGTCATAAAACTTGACAAATATAACAAAACGCCTCCAAATCTCCCACCGTTCACAAAACACGTGTTGATCGCTTCGAGGATCACCAAGGAATTTGAGTTTCAATCAGAATCGATGTCCAGATGCGATGTCCATGGTCATCGCGATGAAATTGAAAGAAACTAATGAGTAGAAGAAGGAAAAGAAGAGGGGGATTGAGATCCCATGTGACGACCCCAAATTCTCAATGCATTTAAAAATGCCCGACCTAGACTTGTACAGATCCTTGAGTCAGTACTCGACAATCTAGTGAGCCTAGTCAGCCTCAAATTATCAAATTACAAGTTTTACGAAAGAGTTATTACAAATATAACACAGCGGAAGAAAATTTAAACTAAACAAGTATTGTGAAATAACTCAGTCAAACGGAAATCAGGAATCTATATATATATGGAAAACCCCGCAAACGGGAATATTCATGTACAATAAGCCAAAGTCAAATGAAAACATTACATGATATTAATCACAAACTAAAATCCAGAGTTCAATGACTCAACAAAACATGATATATCATAAAAAGCAACATACAAACAAAACATATAACCTACTCTAAGGTTCCTCAAGTCCAACCGCTCACACAAAGTCTCCTAGGCAAGGTTCCTTGCCTTTACTGCACTCCACTCTATCTGCACCCACCGTCACAAACTAGACGATGAGTAACTCAGAAATCGAAAGTAATGCCAGAAGAATATAACAGTAATTCATGAATTTTCAAACATGGCAGTCTAAATATCATGCAGGAATTTAAAGACAGGAATTTAAGTAAACAAGGTGCATGATAAGCAGACTGAAATGATAGCAATCGAAACATGCATGTTTTGCCGAGTTAAGAGAGGAAATAAGTGGTTTAAAAATCCATAACAAATCCACAACAGTGATGTTGCAATATCGATAACCACAACAATCCTATACATGGTATCACACAATCACTAGGGGTGGTCAAACACTCGTGCGCATGAGTACCCGCGTTTTATCCCTTCTAGTGCAGACTGCATGTACCTTTAAGACACGCTTATGCCAAGAACACACATACAAGGAATATGGAACGGAAATGCCAACAAGTAGATAATAACAAACATGATAAAATGATAACGAATCACATGGTATTTTCTTAACTGGCTTACTGGCGTACACAAGCTTTAGGGCAAATGTACTTACCTAAACTATCGCAACCCGTATACACACTCGCATCCCTAACACGTATCCCTGAGTTTCCCGCTACCTGATAAGGTCAGAAACTCGTGTTAATAGGTCAAGTCGTTAACTAAACCTAGTTTGAATCCTTAGTATTTTCCTAGTATTTTAACGACTCAACAACTCGATAAATCGATCAGAAACCCAATGAAAACACGACTCTATTGGGTTTTGAAATCACAACACGTATAAGCCTCATCACGAATCACAGGCTTGACGCAGTCGTAAATAGGTCACGCCATAGTCTCGAGGATCGGCAGTGTCACCACGACGTCACTACCGTTCAGTCAACGTAAGACACGATCACCACGTCGCTCAACAATCACGACTCAGCACGAAACTCAACATGACCATACACCAACGAGTATGGAACCTCATGGGTGTGGTTTAAGGTCCGTAGAGTGCCAACACGGCATGGAAAGGCCATGTGCATGCCCTATATCATGTCGACGACTACTCGACGCAATAAAAATAACTCACGCATAACTTCGCCATTACAACGACTCATCACCATCGATATGGAAACTCTGGGGGCTGTGAGACTCCATCACGAGACACGGTAAGGTCTCCAGTAGTCCCCCTATGTCATCACGTCGACGGCAGTACCACCCCCACGAGTGGTTTTTGACGAAAAGAGTACAACACACATACTACACATAAACAACATAAACAAACAATAATGCCACTATTTTAGGCCACTTCGAGAGTTGTGAGACACAAGCATGGACTTAGTTTAGTCCCCGACATCCCTGGTCATGGTAGCACAGTGGTGGCGTCGCCCATGGAAGCGAATTCTGACGAAGAGCAAAAACAACAACAATACATGCAATAACAACCCAACAGCTCTATCAGTAATGGTTCGGACACATTAAGGGTTGCGAGAGACCATCGAGGACATTGGCGAGGTCCACGACAACCCCCTACAAGTGGTGGACCGACCAACAGCATCGCCCAAATGGGGAAGTTTCAATGAAGAACCAAAATCGATAAAAACAGTTCACAATGAAAACAACCAACATCTCTACAAAAACACCGCAATGGGGAGTGCTCCAGGACCGTCGGGACTCTGGTGAACCACCGTTCATAGCCTCCGACCGGACCCCAATCTCGGCACCACCACCAAACACGAATCAAACGTGAAGACAAACGCGAGAAAGAAGAAACAGTCGACAATACATACCACAACCACTCCACATCTACTGCGGATTGGACGGCTCAGGGACTGTGGAGATGGTGGTAACCACAGTTGGGTTATCTCCGATCGGTTTTCGATCAGAGCAGCCACCACAACAGTGGTCAGATGCGAAAACCACCAATGAACAGTACGGTCAATGAGCAAACGAGATAGAGAAAAAAAAATAAGAGGACCTCTCTTTGGCGTCTAATGACGTCTCTGGCGACCTCTGACCACCCTGGAGTTGCTGAGGGCCAGTGGCTCATCCACCAAGGGAAGGAGGAGAGGAGTGGGAGAGAAGAGAGGGTTGATTGAGAGAGAAGCAAATGAGAGAGAGAATGAGAGAGACCCTCCAACGGCTAGTGAGAGCTCCAGCGAGGGTCGTGGTCTGGTCACCAGGGGAGAAGGGAGAAGGGAGAAGGGAGAAGGAGAGGGAGAGAGGGTCGGTGGTGAGAGAAAGAGATTAGATATGTGTCGTTTGGAGGAAATGAATAGTAAAGTGAGTGTAGGCGTAACATCCCCTAATCCAATTTAGGAAATATTCGGCCTGAAACCCTTATTAAGCTCCAGTAAACCAGATCGAACCTAATTAGAGCTAGCAACCTTATACCTATTCAATACAGTAACCTGTATATCTTCATATCGAATAAACAAATTAAAATAAAACACAAAGAAAAATTTAAAACTTTTTTTCCCGATAAATATAATATATACAAATCCTGTATAATCCTCGATATTAAAGTTGTATTCCCACCTTGATTATTACAAAATAGCATTCAATACAATAATTAAATAACAGGAACTCACATTACATCACAGGGAAGATATTAGACTCCTAATCTTCTCCTTTCTTGATTTCCAGTGTTCGTCCATAACCTGGCAATGTTAAATTGGGTGAGCTCCTACATGCTCAGTAAGTGACTCTCATACCAACCATCAATCATCAATTTAATTAGGGGTGCACACGGATTGGATCCAGTTCAATTTGGGTCAATCCGCAATCCAATCCAATTATTGTGAATTGGAAAATTATAATCCAATTCAATCCAAATAATTCATCAATCCAACTCAATCCAATTTGCAAAATGTGGATCGGATTGGATCAAGTTCTGCGGATTGACGTTTTCCTATCCAAAATTTATGAAATTAGATTTAATCAAATGAATCACAAGAATTATATATCTCATGAATGACAAATTTACAACATATATTCCACAAATCTATATATAGCATATTTTCCAAAAAATTGCTATTACAATAACCTTCAAAATATAAGTTTCTACATAAATAAATGTGTTATCCACAAATCTTCATCATACATCCTCACAAAAGAACAAAAAAAAGTGTACGTTGAACATACAACCTACAATAAAAAGGCCGAAAGCATAATAAAAAAGTTAAGAACAAGTACAGTCTTTTAGATATTTTAGTTTAGAGTTGATAGCTTGAGTTGATGCTAATTAAACTACTATAGTACATATGATGAAATATATATATATGTGTTTATGTGTTAAACGGACTGGATCGGATTGGATCCACGATTTTTTAATGTAGGATCCATAATTCGATCCAGTCAAGCCGGATTAATGATTTTTCAATCTAAACCAGTCCAAGGGATCAAAAAATTGATCCAATTAGTGATAATTGGTGCGAATTGGACCGGGTCCACGGATTAGTGCAATCCGTGTGCACCCCTAAATTTAATATCAAGGCAATGTATAACAACATGAATCCAATCTAAAAAAGAATTTGAATCAATATAAATAATATATAAACAAATGCAATTTCATTGGTTCATTGCAATATACCTGTGATTTGTATTTTCAATCTCAGTATGTGAATTGAGTCGCCCTCTCACATCATCAAGAACCAGTCACTAGGCATCTAACCAGTTCTAGTCAATGTGTCGTCAACTCATAAAAGCATAGAGTCGCACTCCCTCATCATCGCTAAACCAATCACTGCTCATCTGATTAGTTTATGACTGATGAGTTGCCAACTCAATAGGAAAGCATTGATCAGAATAATTCTGTCACAGCCCAATTTTTTAATCTTGATTAACTTGTTTAATCAGGATCACCGACCCGTAATGTAGGGCCCGCATGAGATGTGAACACTGACCGAGGCACGTGGCCAAGGTAAATGTTATATTTGTACTGGTGTATGCCTAGTGTTGTGTATGTGTGTAGACTAATTAAGTCAATTTTTGCAAACCATAGACATCGAGTTGACCCGAGCGGGAACACGCCTTGGAATGCATGTAAGTACCGGTATCTAGTGGAATTACCCGGGGTAGCGAGACTAGGCTAGAAAATAGTAATTAATTTCAAATGTACCTTAGTATAATAAAATTATATAATTAAGTTAGAAAATACAACATTCGACGCACGGGAAGTGCATCGAGTTGCGTGCAAGTCGAACACCTAATATCGGGTAGTTGAGAGTCAATGAGACCACTTAGATAAATTTTATAAATTTGTGTGACCAATTAATTATGGTCCATATGGGATTAATGTACATTAATTGAGTTGGTCTATAGTTTATTTATTTAAGAAATCACATTTTAATATCCTAGAGTTTGTTGTGAATTAAACTAACCTTGGGACAAACCTCGAGATCCGTGCTGCCACACACTCCCATGATGAAATTCACTCAAGTTGTGTCACATGAGAAGCTGAACTGCCTAGTTAGTAACCATCGAATTTACCTCGAGATACACAATACACACTAGATCCCAACAACACCTATATATACAACTTGATGAGATGATTTACACTATTTGCATGCAAAATGAATCTGAACTGAAGAGATGAGAGGATTTTAGAGGGATTTGAGAGAAAATTTTCGAGCTAGGAGTGAAGATCCACTAGATCTAACCAAGGTAATCATACTTCTTGCCTTATTCTCCATTAAAATGAGCTTAAGTTGGGGTTTTCTTGTTGAAAATGGATTTGAACTGAGATTTCTGGTTTGGGAGTGGCTCTATGCTATAAATGGTTTATCTAAATATTGTTTGAGGTTCAAATTGAAAATTTATGGGAATTTAAGGTTTTTGGTGAATATTTTGAAAAATGACATGCATGACTTTAATTCTGAAATTCTTGGGATTTTGATGTTTTTTCAGTTGTTTTCGGTGTTAATCTATGTCAAAATGAGTCATGTATAGATCGGTGGTGTTTTGGTGGTGTTTCGAATGTCCAAAACGATAGAATTTTCTCTAAAAGTTCTGGTTTCGTGCAATTAGCGCGCTAGGTACATCACCTAGTGAGCTAGATGTTCTCAAGAAGAAGACACTGTTCACTCAAGAACAATTAGCGAACTAGATTTGGAATTAGTGCGCTAGATTTTCTGCAGATGGGACAACATTACCTCTCTTCGTAAAACGACCATAACTTTCTTATTTTAACTCAAATTTTGACGCTCCATATACCGTTGGAAAGCTAAGACAGAGAGGAACAACCTAGAACCATTAGTTTTTAAAAATTAAGACATATGAATTTTCTAAAATGGATCAAAAGAAATGGTTTATTTATACAATGGTCATGTGTATAGTTGTTTTGGATCGTTTTGGTGTCGGATAGTATCAACGTTTAATTTAAAGACTAAGTACGTCTAATATAAACTAGATTAAAACCAGAAAACTTCGAGAGATATATATGAGTCCGGGTGCGAGAGTTTGGGTAACGAGAGGCCTATTGGACTAGGAATACTGCGTGAAATGTGAGTATACCTGATGGTATTTTAAATTGCATTTCATTTCCTTTTGTTACTGATTAATTGGCAGTCTTTGTGACTATATGGTGCCTTTATACTCTAATATCATGATATTTTCGATAATCTTCACTCTTTGAACTTGTTCATCATGATATTGTCTTGTTGATGCTTTCATTGATTCCTTTCGTGTGCTCTATGTCTTCATTTGATGTTTTTAATGGTAAATGAGCTTTAAATAGCATGCTATTAGGATTAGACTATTAGCTTATCCCTATGCCTTGAACATTCTATACCGAGTCATTTTTGAATAAATAAAGTAGTGGTTGGTATCTAGGTCCCTAACTCGATTGGGGTGTGTGTGACTCACGAGGTTAGAAACCCTAGGGATGTCGGTACATGTTACTTGGCTATGTGCAATTTTTGGCTGTGTACGATACTTGGCTATATGCGATGTTTGGATGTGTGCAATACACTGGGGTTTGAGACCCTTGTGAGGTTATGACTATTGAGTTGGTGTGACGCAGCTCATTACCGACTGGACCTAGATCACTACTACTTAGTCGAGTGTCAGTATCATTTGTTTAACTCTGGTATTTACCTGCTTATGGTTAATATTTCAGTGTTTCATATTTATATGCTTTTAAATACCAGTTGATTATATTTGGAAATGCGAAATAAATATATCATCGGGATTACTGTTATTTTCTTGCACTCACCGTCCTTTTTATGACGGCGGGTGCAGAGCGATCGACCAGCAGGTCCAGCAAGGAGAAGATCAGTGACCATCTCTGAGCTTGCGGTACACTTCTGGTTTGACTGTAGGTTCTTTTTTATATTTTATTGTATTATTATATTATGTCTTTCAGATACTATTTTACTTGTATATTTGGTGCTGAGTGATAGATTCTCGACTTTATTATGACCTTCACACTGTTATACTTGACTTCATGATATATCTACGTGATGTCATTTCCTGGTTTTTCCACACTTAGGGTAACTTAAATAGCTTTCGCATAAATCACTAATCACTTCCGCATAAATATTAAGACTTCCGCTAATATTAACTAATTTAATAAAAAAATTTAATTAACTCTAAATTTCATAATTTGATAGGACTAGTGTATTACTTATCCTGAACATGAGGAATGAGATGAATGAGTTGTAAAGGCTGACTAATACATATTTAAGTCCTGCTAGGATAGGATTATGGCTTAATTATGGGATTAGGCTGGGCAGTGCCCTATATTAAAGGAGGGGCCATCACAAATTTCCAAGTCACTAGGAGCGCGGTGATGGAAGGCCACCCCATCACAGTTTCAAACCCCAGGCCGATCCATCCCGCCAAACCTCTTTCCGGATTCCATTTTCATTTAAAAAAACTTTTTTGTAAAACCAAAGTCAAATCATGGTACATTGCCCTATTCCCAGTCCAGTACACAACATGCTCTAATAACTATTTTACATTGCATAATTGATAAAATATACGAGTCTCACTTACCTGTCCTGAGCTTTTCTATGTTTACTGACTTGTACAACTCCCTGGAATCCTCAAAACTTTTCTCGTCGGTTCATTACCTAAAATAGACCAATTGTCATCAACTTAAGTTCAACACTTATTGGTTTATCCTTCTAAACTAGTTCCATTTGAATCTAGAATCTCGGGACCTAGTTTCCCACCTATTTTTACTATTTCGTGTTTTACGAGGTAAAAACCCCAGTATAAAGTCTCCTCCAACTTTTGAATTCCTCATTTTTCATAGAAATCCCTCAATTTCTATTTGATTGGTCAAAATACTATTTTTTCATATTTTTCCCTATTTTTTTGAAATTTCTTTTCCTTTCTCTTTTTTTTTCATTTGACCCTAAACCGGACCGGTTGAGCCGAACAGTTTTTTTTTTCTTCTTCTTCGATTGGGGTTGGCTCCCAACCCCAACCCCAACTTGGTTTGGCAAGGGAGAGTACTCCCTTGTCGTCATGGCCGAGCTCCTCACCATCACAACAATGGCAACGACACCACTTCAACAACAACAACCAACGACAACAACAATGAACACAACAACAACAACAAACACCAACTCACCTCATCTCCTCGACGTGCACACCATCTCTCCCATCTCCTTCACCCTCTCCTCCGCGCTCACACCCTTGCTGCTCCACATCTCTCCATTTTCATTTCATTTTTAATAAGGGAGAAGGCAGTTGGTTGAGAAAATACCCAAAATGCCCTTAAGACTATCTCATTTCCTTATTTAAACCACTGCCCTTATAGGTAATTTCGCATTTATCTGATTTTATTGTATATATTTATATATACTAATTTATATATAAATATATATATATATATATATTGATATTGTTGTGCCTACGATCCCGTTGTGCAAGCCAACAAGTACCCTCGGGCGCACATTACCGTACGACATACGCGTGTCACCTATGACCCCGCGTATCACTCGGCACCCCAACAATTCACCATTATTTATCAATTTTCCATTTTAATATATATTTATATACAACCATAATATATATAAATATATTTATGCCTATTATTACACTTATAATTACGTAATTCACGCCAACGAGCACTCTCGGGCGTCAATGTTATCTTGCGTCTCATGTGTGTCCACAATGACCCACACATGGTATTAGGCATTCCCTCATTGGTTCAATTATTCATTTATACATACTAATACACACAAAACAAACATAATACATCACACAATTCTACGCACGCATTAGTCAAGACAAACCAAGCGTAACCACAAGCCTAACTCAAATTAATTGAGATTTGGATTACCACTAATCACGTGCTTAAGGTAACGGGTCGTTACATTAGGGTTATTTATAGACTTCTCACTATATCACCACACACGTACGCATCCCAAGGCTAATTCGATGGTTCTCTCAAGTTGGGTTGTGTCACTTTAACAATCCCTATTACATATCTCGCGTGTCGTGTAATTATTGAACTCCTCATGTTCAAACGACGCTCCTCGGTCCGTTTTGCCTCATCTTGACTCCCATTGCATGCGTAGTCTCACTTTGTCTCGTGAAATAAATATTCAAATTATTCAAAAACTCATTATTTGTGTTTTTATTGTGTTTTACTCCCCCGTTTACCTAGGAGAAGCCTCACTCAGACTAAAAAATTGCCTGAACGGCTCGAAACCCGTATTAGACTACAATATGAATACACACATCAAAGAATCATAAAATTACCTCGGTGTCGACTCTTGAAGTCCAAAATGTTGTCCAGTATCACGTAGTTGGGTCACGGTCCTGATAAGTGCATACAAGTCAAGTTAAATTTGAGGGTTGTTACATCTCACCTGAACTCTAACGAAATCCTGAAACTCCGGTGAGCTTCCAGCCAATTGTGCAGCCTCCAATGGCTATCCAAGCCTTTCTTGGTCTCCAAGTCCTAAGAAGAGAAGAAGAAATAAGGTGAGAAAAGTGAGAGAGAGGAAAAAGGTGAGAGGGATGGGCTTTATATAGGTCTCCTCATCATCCACTTGCACGCACTTATCCCGAGGTAGATCCAAAGCTCTCCCTTTTAAGTTGTCCACCAACTCTAACTCCACTTGATGACTTCAAGAAGTGACTTGCACACCACTTAGTTAACCGATTCCTTAGCCCGTTTGTTCTCGCGTACTCGGACTCGAACCATACTACAACTCACGCGTCATGTGCCCCTAGTCTCACCAACATCCTCGTTTTAGTTATTTAACTTAGTTATTATTCCAATATCCTATTTATTAACATTTTGTGTTTAAAACCTTGTTTCTCCTAGGCAAAGCCTCACTCAGACTTTAATTACGCCAAACGGCTCGAGACACGTACCAAAACATATATACTAATACATGCACCATAGAAAAATAAAATTACCTCGGTGTCGACTCCCAAGTTCTAAAATGCTTGACGTATCACGACACCCGGGTCACAGTCCTGGAATGCTACACGTGGCGTGTTAAATTTGAGGGTAGTTACATTATGTTATTTATTTGTCTTTGAATACCTGCATGATTATAGACTGTTCTTCAATGATTCATGAATTACTGTTTATATCCTTCTAGCATTACTTTCAATTTATCACATACTCACCGTCTAGTTTGCGGTGGGTGCAAATAGGGTAAAGATGATCAAGGGAAAAGGGTCGATGATTGGTGACTTCCTTTAAAGACTCTCAAAGCGGTTCTTTTCTTTTCTTCACTGTATGTGTTGTCCTTTCTGACTTGGGATTGAGTGACTCAGGATATCATGTAATATCGTTTACTTATTGTAACGACCCTCAAATTTATCAGTGACACGTGTCGTATGTTTACAGGACCATGACCTACCATCATGATATGTCATGTTACTAAAGCATTGGGAGTCGACACTGAGGTATATTTTACTTTTTGTGATGTTTGTATTATTATTTATACCCGAATGAGAACACTATATGTCCTAGTGCGTAGTTTTCGTGTATTAATCGCTACGGATTTCTGTGTAAGATTCAGCTAGGAAAAACAAAAATTTAGGGTATAAAATGGATAATTAAACACCAAAAAATGATAATTAGTGAATTATCAAAAATAGTAAATTATTAAATAAAATATGGGAGCGAGGAACGTGCGCGGTACGAGTCGAGAGTTAAAACTGGTCTGGGAACACGTGTTTTGAGCGAGAAATGGAGCGATTTTGATGTCGAAGTCACCCATTGGAATCAATTACTTGTGTTAGAGTTGTTGGGCAAATTGAAAGTGAGCCCCAAGATTAGCCTCGAGATCCGTGTGTGAGGGATGATGAAAAATTGTATAAGTATCAACTTTTCTCTCTCCTCATCAAATTTTCCATTTTCGATTGAACGAGAGAGGAGTGGACGACGTGGTTTCAGAGCTTTGCGAGCATGTTGCGACGTCTTGGAGCATCCGAATACGCGTAAAAAGGTGAGATCTTCAATCCTTGCATGTTTATATATGTTTTGGCATAAATTTTGGAGGTTTTCATCGTGACGATTTTGGACGAATTTTGGAAAAATGTTGGAAAATGATTTTGATTGATTTTTTAAGATCAATTGATGGTTTAATTGATGAATTGTTGGTTGATTTATGGTTTTGAAGTGAATTGAAATTTTTGAGAATTTTTGAAGAATTTTGAGTTATTTTCAAATCGGGGAGTTTTGTCAGGGTTATGACGAAAAGTGAGTGGAGTTTTAAGTTGTTTTAGACGTCCCGAAGGGTTTGGAATAGACTCAAAATGCGATGACTCGAGCAGGGTTTCGAGAAACCCCGGAATAGGTGTTCTGCTGAATACACCGCGAGGGACGCCGTGAAAAGGATTTCCCACGGCGTCACTCACAGACGTCTTGAGCAGAGAGAAAACAACGAAGACCAGGAAAGACGCTATGAGGGACGCCGGGAGAAGGATCTCTCATGGTGTCACCCACATATGAGTTGGGCAGAGTGATTTCTCCACGCCGTGGAGACGTCGCTAGACCATAAACGTCACGGCATCATTGGCGGCGTGACACTGTTCATAGAGACCAAATTTTCTGAAAATCTCGAAAATTTTGAAGATCTCTCAGGTATCTAATTGGGTTCAAATACGACCCAATATCTTGAAAATCAACCCAATTACACTAATTAAATAATTGTAGAAAATTGGATAAATTATAATGATATTAATAGGATTTGTGAATTTGGTTCAAATTACAGCCTTTGAGAATCTGAATGGGATGGTAGAGGTACGCGAGGATTGGAGATTTGCGGTTAACCGAGGTATGTTATCGTACGATTGTAAGCCAGATAGGAAATATGTATTAATTCATTATCCAATTATTACAATTGTTTTGAATTAAACCTTTGTTGGAATTCCATTATCATTTTGTTGGTTGGGTGTCTTGGCGTAAGTGAGTTACAAAGGTACTCTTGAGTCCATATGAGTGGGTAAGCATGAGCACTTTTGCGATCATGTTGTTCCGATAGTGGGTTATACACTGAGTATTGGATTGCTTAGACACTGTGGTGTCCATAGTTATTGGTCGCTGCGGTGACTATAAATGTGGTGTTGCGATACTATATTGATTTTGTCCACTTAATGGCCTTTTTTGATTCTGTGGACACTCAAATTTCGTTGCTCAGCTTATCATATTTATCATGCTATTTGTTATATTTTATGCCTTTCAATACCGCAAGATACTTGGACTGTTTATTTTGTAAATCTTGAATTACTGTTTAGTTTCTTCTGGCATTACTTTCTCTTTTTCAAGCACTCACCGTCTAGTTTGTGACGGTGATGCAGACAGAGTAGAGACGAACAAGGGGAAGGAGTTGATGCTAGGTGATAACCTCTAAGGACTCTCGAAGCGATCATTTCCTTTACTCAGTGCAGGTTTTTGTTTTTTATTGTGATTATGTATTATATGTTTTGTTAAACACTGGGACATGTATTGGGATTTAAGAGACTAGGGATATCATGTATGATCGCTTTGTATAGCTTTGATCACCAGACATGCATGTATTTATCCATTTCTCAGGGTTTCCACATGATTAGGTTGTCCATTATTCCTGATTTCCATTTTATAGTTATAGTAGATTATAGTAATTTTCGCTGTGAATTTTCCTGATAATTTTATAATCCTATAACTTTCACATAACATTAATAATGAAACGATGAATTTGAGGATTTGAGGTTGACTAGGATGCGTAGACTTCGTGAGTAAGGACTCAGGGGCCCATGTAGACCTAGGTCGAGCAAGGTTAAGTTTTATGGGGAACTGGGGTCGTCACACTTACTATTGGTTACCAGATATACATGTTTATCCATCTTACAGAGTTTCCACACTTTAGGTTGTTCATGATTTTCTATTTATTGAGTTATTTAGTAGGATTATAGTTTATTTCCACTGCGAACTACCTGAAAATGATATAATCTAATTACTCAACCTTTAAATTGTTAAATTGATGAGGAAAGAAAGATTTGAGACTGACTAGGCATGCGTTGACTTCAAGAGTATGGTATCGTGAGTCCACGTTGGTGTAGGCAGGGCGGGATCCAGTTTTATGGGGAACTGGGGTCACATTCTCCTTGTTGGAAAGTTTTATATTTTCTTCTCCTAGTTGGAAAGTTTTGTTATTTATTTTATAGTTTATAGTAGTTTTGTGTATTGTCATGAGTTTCAACATTGTAGAAAACAATCCTTCATTATCAAACTGTTTTAATTTCGCATTTATAACCAAATTAATGACAGATTGTCTGAACAAATAGGATTAGCGAATCAATGTACTTATTGAGTTGATTGACGCGCTTCGAACACGTCAATAAAATATTTCCTTAAACCAACTATTTGCAGATAGTGGCAAATGGTCGATCCCACAGAGATTGGTAATCTTTCTAAGGTTCTAACAATTAATTAATCTAAGAAATTAATTAATCTAGTTACTAGGAAATTAAATAAATAAAAGAAATACAAGGTCTACGAACAATTAATTTAAATACCTAAGTCTGCAGTTCCACAAGATAAGATCAAGATTCAATGGCATATCATGGTCGTCAATCTTTCCCGAAACAATTATTAATTCAAGTTCCCCTATATTAGCTATGGAAAATCGACATCCGCCAGAAATTTCTAATTTCCCTAATCTCGATAGCTAGGACATCCGCCACTAACTACTTCCCTAATTGATGTATAACCTTAGACATCCGCCATAAGATTTAACACACTAACCGCAGTAATAAACTTATATGGGAATACTAATCCTAGATAACCGAATCGCGTCCGCTCCCAATTTAACCTAAATTCAATTGTTGCACATTCAAGAACCGAAAGGTTTTGACGACAATCGGGTGAATGTTTGTTATTTATATTGTCTCAAAAGTACAATTACAGATACTAATGAGTCAATTAACTATAGATTATCCACCTAAAAGCATGCACTGGCCATATCATACCCTAGATTTAAATCATATTCATAAAAACCAACAACAATGAAATAGAAGAAATTAAATTAAATTAAATAATAAAATAAAATATCTCACAAGTTATGCCATGAATCCATAATCTTGAATTGCTTCACCTCCGACCTAGGCAATGACTTGATTAGCTAGACATAATCTCCATAAAACTCCAAATAAAAATAATGCAAAAAGTCTTCCTAAAAATAACAATAGGTGTTCTATTTATACCTAAAGTCCTAATGTGTAAAACTACTAAGAATTAGTCTCTGGAAGAGAGAGAAAACTATTTTTGGTATTTTTTTCGGTCTTGACACGTGTCAGAACCGGATTGGGTCAATTCTGGGTGTTGCTGACGTGTCGGCACGTGATTGGAGGAGAGGGTTGTGGTGCGTTGACGTGGCAGCAGGCAATTAGTTGAGAAGAGACTTGGGGACATGTTGTGCGGGTTGCAGTGTCGACACATGGCAGTCCAGGACACGAGAAGGAGACTCGCATAGATCACCAAAAATCTGGGAGCTCGTACTGATGCGTATCCCGAGGCAAATCGAGCGACTGGAGAGAGGAGATGACCTTGCTTTTCCACATGGTAGATGCTCATTGGTGCAGATGTTGTTTGCAGACGACGTGGCATGACGCGATTGGTGGAATGGAGCTGTGTGACGTGGTTGAGCCAATACGCTTCTGACACGTGGCGCTGTAGGTATACATTTTAAACGCTGGACCAGTAATGAATTGCCACATGGCAATGCTAGACCTTAATTAATTACCACACTATCGATGTATATTTCGAGACAAACTCTCTTGGTATCCGAATACTGCAAGTAAATACCCTATTTTGAGTATTTTTTCGCCCTGGATTCAATCGTGCACTCCGTTTCACCTGAAAACTAAAACTAAATATAATCAGATATATATTTTATAAACTTCCACACTAAACTATATTAAAATAGACTATTAAATCCTATAAATACTGACTTATCATTGATAAATGTCTAGTCCTGTATTGAACTACAAATGATTAATAAAATTTTAATTTCTCTTCAAGAAAAAAATTGTGCATTAATTTATACATAACACATTTACATATATTTTCATATGAATCAATGCCACATCGTGACTCATGCATAACTGAATACTTGATGTATATATATAATTTTTTGGCAGCAACTAAAAGGACCCAGTTTTTGCTAAAGGACCCCAATTTTGTGAAATTACCCAACTACCCTTCTATATAAAAAAGGTTTTTACTCACCCATACCTAGTCACCTCTCTCTCAAATCGCACTAATCAACAACCCAAATCCGACAAAATCTGAGTAAAACCATATGAATTCGACGGCATGGGTGCATTTATCATCTCTTTTTGTGTCGATTTCGTGGTTTTCTTGAGTTTTTTTTTCTTTTTGAGTCGTTTTGTTTGTGAATTTGTTTTTGGATTTAAGGCTTCGGCTTAAAGCTTGAATCTTGCCTTTTGGGTTCAAAGTTTTGATAGAATCGAAAATATTAAGCGATTATGATCAAATTTCACTTTTTTTTACCATTTTCATGTATTTTTTTTAAATTTAGAATTTTTTATTCATTATGGTCGTCATTTCAAACTTACAGGGTTGAAACCTCTAAAAAGGTGTTGGACACACAGGGCCGACACCTCTAAAGAGGTTTCGGTTGGATCCCTCTGTCATCTACTGAGACCGAGTTATCTTTAAATTATCGGTTGGAGTCGACCGAGACCTCTAAAGAGATATTAGCTCTATGTGTCCAAAATCTTTTTAGAGATGTCAGCTGTAACAACCCCAAATTTTTAATCTGACTTGTATCGCAATTGTCAAAATCGTGACCCGGCTACGTGAATACTGGCATTTCGAACTTCGGGAGTCGACACCGGTGATTTTATGATTCTTTGATTGTGTGTATTAGTATTTTAGTATTTTACGAGTCTCGCGCTGTTCGGGCGATTTTAAATTGAGTGAGGCCACGCCTATGTAAACGGGGGAGTAAAACATACAAATAAATGAATTTTCTAATAAATGTAATTAATTAGTGTCGAGATGTGGCGAGAAAACGGGCGCGGCGAGACAATTTACGGAGAAATATATGACCTAAGTTGAGGAAGCTACAATTTTATTAATAAAGTATAACTTAGACATGAAGAAATTTATTGGAAGTGGGACCGCCTCGGGAAGCGTGTCGAACGCGGGACACGGTGCACCGAGTAGGCGAGAATTTGTGTAACTTTATTGGTAATTTAATAAAATTAATGGGGTTAATTTAATAGGTTAATATGGATAGGATTGTTAAAGTAACACAAGTGAGTGAGGAGAACCATGGGATTTGCATTGAGATGTGTGGGTGTGTTGAGATGTGATAAAGGGACAAAAGACCCATAAGGGCAATCTGTTTTGAGGTGGGTTAGAAGTAAGTTGGAGGGCAAAAGAGTCATTTCACACTTGTCTTATATATATATAAGAAAACAAAAACCTAATCCACTATTCATTCATCCCCTCCACACACACACCGCACCTCATGTTCTCTCCAACCACCACCGCCCCTCTCCCTCGTCAGGCCAGCCACACCTCTCGCCGGGACCCCTACCGGAGCCGACGTCGGAGGCTCGCCCTCTCCCCTGGTCTCTGCTCACACATTTCTCTCTCTCTCTCCCTTTCTCACTCACGGCCTCACTTCATCTTTCTCATCTCACCGCCACCCTCCACCTCTTCTCGACGTCGACGAACCGTAACCGGGTCCCCGGGACCCCAGCAGTGGACGAACCCACCGAGGTCCGTCACTCTCTCTCGGTTTGTACTCTCTCTCGGTTTTGTTCCCTCTCTCATTTTCTTTGTCACTCACGGTCTCACTCTCTCCCACTCTCGGTCCATCCTTCCCTGCCTTGGCCGAGCCCACCACCGGTTGTCGGAGGTCCAGAGGTGGCTGAGATCCACCTATCTCACCAGAGATCTTCCTCTCTCCCTCTCTTCCACTCTTTCTCTCTTTTCTCACGGTTTGTTTTTCCTTATTGTTATAAAACTGTTTTCGTGGATCGTTTTTTGTCGCTTGTCACGTTTTGCCGTCTGCCGAGGCGGTGGCGCCGGGTCGAGGTGGTCGGGGATGGTCCCTTGTGGTGCCCCAAGATCCCCACATCCCCGGAGCACCCACGTTTGCGTCACATAGGGTGTATGTTTATCTTGTTTTATCAAATTTTCAAATGCTCGCTTTTTGTACTTCTCGCTGGAAATAGCCGCATATAGCAAGCACTATTGGCGGGACCACCGCTCGTGGGGGATTGTCGGGGACCTCTCCATGACCTCGATGATGCCTCGCTGTTCTTGTTGTGATCGATTTGGTCATGTTGGAACTGTTTTAGTGTCTTGAACCTAGGTGATGTTGTTGTCATGTTGTGTGGATTGTTTTGAGTCATCGCCGAAATCCATTGCCGTGGGCGACGCCACCGCTGTGCCACCATGATCGGAGATGTCGAGTACCAAGCTAAGTCTATGCTTGTGTCTCACAACTCTCGAGTGGCCTAAAACAGCGGCATTATTAATGTATTATGCCATTTAGGTAATGTTATGCGCATTGTAACATTCTCGCCTGAAACCACTCGTTGTGGCGGTACTATCATCGACGCAATGACATGGGGAACTGCCGGAGACCTTACCATGCCCGCCATGGAGTCTCATAACCCCGAAGCGTCCATATCAATGATGATGAGTCGTAATGGCGGAGATACGCATGAGTTGTTTATATTGCGTTGAGTAGTTGTCAACGTGACGTAGGGCGTGCACATGGCCTTTCCATGCTGTGTTGACATTCTACGAATGTTGGACCACACCCTGAGTTCCCTACTCGCCGGTATATGGTCATGTTAAGTTTCGTATTGAATCGTAATTGTCGGGCGACATCGAAGTTGTGTTTTCGTGTCGATGAATGGTTATGACGTCGTGGTCACGCTGCCGGTCCTCGAAACTATAGCGTGACCTATTTACGACCGAGCCGAGCCTAAGATGTGTGATTAGGCTTATATATGTGTTGTGAATTCAAAATCCAAACGAGTTGTGTTTCAATGGGTTTATGGTCGTTGTATCGATTGGTTATTAAGTTGTCAAGTCATTACAAAACACGGGAAGTACTAAGAAGTTAACTTAGGGTTAGTTAATGATTCAACCCATTAATTAGAGTTTCCAACCTTGTCGTAGTAGCGGGAAACTCGGGGATACTTACTAGGAACGCGAGAGTGTTGTTACACGGGTTGCGATTAGTTCGAGTAAGTACACTTGTCTCAAAACTTGTGTACGTTAGTAAGCTGTGGTATTGTTGTGGATTTTAGACCCTTTATGGCCTCTGGCTTGTACTCGTAGAACACGTATTTCGATTGTTATTGTTTCCGGTCTACCTATCATGCACCTTGTTTATTTAGCTTTCATCATTAACCAATTCACACTTGCATGATATTTATTGTACTTGATTGATAATTCATTGAGATTCTTGTTACTATGTCCCAAACGGCATTGCTCGATTTCTCTCGGTTGCTCATAGTCCTAGTTGTTGCTATGACGGTGGAGTGCTGGATCTCTAGCCAGTCACGAGTAAAGGCAAGAAAGCTTGCTTTTGGCGACTTTTTGTGAGAGGATTACTTGATTTGGACTAGCAGTAGGTTATATGTTTTTGCTCATTTGTATATAAGGCTTTATATATGTATGCTTTGGTTTATAGAACTTGGTATTATTATTGAGACTAGTATCATGTATATTGAGTTATCGAATTGAGACGTATATGTATCTGACAACTCTTCAGAGGTGTCGGCTCGGTTCGTCCAAAACCCTTGGGCGACACTTCTTCAAAAGTGGGGTATGGGTAATGGGGTGAGCAAGGGTATTTTTGAAATTTTAAAAATAAAAGTAAGGTAAACTAAGTAAAAGGTGGGGTACATGAAGTAAAAATTTAAAACTAAGATCCGCTTAGCTGCTGCCTATAGGGATGCTGGTGGAGCGGAGAATCTCCATTCCCCGAGGAGATCCGTCGGGGATCCACCCCAATGGAGCGGAGATTCCCTACCAACTATCCCCTACGTGGCAGAGGATGGAGATTTCACCTCCACCATGTCAGGCGGGGCAGGGTGGTATTACTCGTCACCCTTTGGGGATTCCCTACCCCGTCTTAATATAGGAATTCCCCACGGAGATAATGTAATTAAGTTTATCAACTCTAAACAAATGCAACTAAGTTTATCAAGAAAAAACTAATATAACTTGAAATTTATATATAATAATGTAAGTATATTATTTAAAGTATTTGTACAGATTCAAAAGCTTTGAAAAGACAACTTAGAGTTATAAGGAAAGAGGTTTTAATTATTAAATTTTGTATCTATAATTTATTTAACATTTTTTTAGATGTTATATTAAAAAATAGTGGGGGTGAAAAATCCCTGCGAGAGGTAGGGATCCCCGTCAAGTGATGAATGGGGGTTAAAAATTCTCTGGTGAAAATTTTTAAGTGGGGAATCCCCACCCCGCCAAAAGTGGAGATGGGGTGGGGATTGCATTCCCCACTTCCGAATCCACCCCAACTGCCTATATTTTTTGGATGAAAGTATACATATAATATAATGAATACTATGATATATACTACATGCTATATCTTTAATTTCTTTTAGTCTAATGTTTGGCTGTTGGCTCACCTTAGAATTCACTTCCGCCAAGTAATTAATTAATATACTCTCTTTAATTAATTTCGTTCTCAGTCTACAAGTCTTCCATCATCTCACGCGTCGCAGGTTGTTGAGACCATAAAAAGCGCACCATGCTAGCTAGGAAGGCTGGCTTTCGATCTTCAAAACAAATGAGAAAAAAAAAATCGCCATCAACTTTGGTAATTAGCTATGCAAAATTATGCAGATTGGTGTACGTTATTTAGAACGTACAATAATGATCCAGATTCCAGACACCATTTTTCGCTTAGTTATCAATTCAATTCAGCATGCATGCAGCTGATCTTTCATAAATCTCTCTCTAGCTAGCTACAACTAACCCAAACACACACACACACACACACCCACACACATGTATATCTTCCAAGCCTGATGATGATCAGCAAGGCAACCAAATTACACGCAGAAAAAAAGCAGTTTCCATTTCATCCCCACCCCCCGTTATCTACAATCCCAAGTCCTCCTCCCTGCTTCTTAGCCGGTTTACTCAATTGAAACACGGGGTGCCTGCAAATTAGCCTCCTCACTCCTTTCCTCCAACTTAGCCTATCTGACAACCCTTCTCCTTCCCCACCACTCAACTTATTTTCTAACCCTTCCATTGCACTACTAATTGGCGCACTGTGTCCTGCTATGAATTCACCTCCTTCATCACCCCCAACCTTCTGACAGCTCTCACTGTTGCTTTCCCTCGTTCTGCCACTTGGAGTTTTGTCACGCACACAAATGATGATGGGTTTTTCATAGGAGGCCTCACTTGCAACATGACCTGCCTTGTGTGAATCAGGTTCACCAATGTTGCTTGGAGATTCAGCACGTGTAGAGAATAACCTGGACTCTGCAGCAGATTCTTCTCTTTCTCGGAGGACTTTTATGATCAAAGTCTTGAGAAGGTTCATTACTTGAACTGCATGTATCAATGCGGTCAAGGGATCTGCCATCTGCGCCACATGGAGAGTATGAATTAGTGATATTGATAATTATGCATGGCAACACACTGGAAGACTTGAAGATGTAGACTGCTCATGACTCATGTAATGAACTACAAAGAACAAAATACGTATGGACTGTCATAGTGTGCCAAACTTAATTTCACTACCAAATTTGAATGTTTGGAGCAGCAGTTTGCCGCTACAGTACCAGAGGTGCCCATCTCATTTGGTTAATTTAAACTTGAAGTTGCCATAAATTATAATACTAGCTAAATATCAAAAGCATACAACTGGCTTCAAAAAAAAAAAAAAAAAAGCATGCAACTAAAACAAACAGGTTTTTTTAGTTACCTGAGTCATGTTAGGAGCAAAAACCATAGCAATGTTACGCGCATTCATCTTGTTTAGGTGTTCATGCTGTACAACATCTGCCATCAGATTGATGGCCCAGTCAAGCAAAGCTGATTCCACCGGAGGCAGCAAGCTCACAAGTTGAGCGCACTCTTCCTCTGTGTTGCAATGCATCACCTGCTCTGGAGAAAGAGAGTCGAGTACACCTCTTGGGAGTTCTCGAAACCAAGCCTGCAAGTAAGTGCAGAGTGCGTAAAGGTTAATGATGAAAACAAACATAAGTCATGTCGAAAAGTAGTCACTCAAATATTTGGAAATATGAGATATTCCAAATTGAGGACTGGATAAACATGACAGACTAGTCTTATCTAATTGGGAAAGAATGTTTAGAATGATTTTTTTTTTTCAGATTAAAGGCTTTGAACTTTACAATGATTGTTGGCTCCTCTCTAAGCCTAAGTTCAATAATCTAACAAATGATAACCAAGCTTTGATATTCTAGAACTAAATTAGGTTAAGGAAAAAAAAAAGTCTCGCAACTTGCATTTGTTATAATAATAAAAAATAAAAATAAAAAGTCCCACAACACATTGAAAACAAAAGAACAGAAGGGAAGAACCACAGCTTAGACCATTTTTCTAAAGTTCATCAATATCTTCAGAATTCTACTCTTGTATATAGGCATAACAGACCATTTCTAATTTGGTCAATTGGCATGAATCATGGTGCTTGCTGGTTCCAATGGTGTCATATGTTAACAAATTGAGCAGATGTTGATCAAAACTTTAAACCATGCCTCAATGTGGCACTAGGAACTTCCAGCTTAATCCATATGCCCAATAAGATAAGGGCAATGCTGTGCTTACATGAACTAAATACACGCAACAGATACATAGAGACCCTCTATTTATAGTCAAATCAAATGTCAAAACCACGTGATTTGCATGATTCGAGACATTTGACAACTCACAAGGAAGCAATGCTTATTCATTGTGCTGCTATTGTTTATTGCAGCATCTTTGATAGCTACATAATTTCCTAACTACTAATAATGAACAAGAGCATCATATGCTCAATAGTTGAACAAGAAAGCAGTCACAAAATGGTTATTAAAAATACCTTTATCAAACCTGCCAAGCAATGCACATCTATTCCATGCGGCACAATTCCCCTGTTTAGCTGATCTCGAACAGACTCCTCTTGACTATTCTCAGCATTAACTCGGAATATTCCCTCTGCCTTCAAGCAGAAGAGACATTTATGTTAGACAACAAAATATACGCACAATTAGTTAAAGAAGTTCTTATTTGAGCAATATAGTGGAAAAAACACATACTTGAAGACCTCGTCCTGCATACAAGCGTCTCTGCATCATCAGGAGAATAGTAGGCACACTATTTCCTCTATGATCATAAGAACATTGCATCGACTCAGAAGACACCCCAAACACACTGGCACTGCAAAAGAGTAGATAAGAAGCATTAGATGAAGAAGTTCAAATGACGAAGAGAAGACACAACAAAATTTGTATAGAAAAGATACCTCAATGCAATTCAAAAACATTTCAATGAATTTAGCACGCAACAATTGGGTTACTGTTGCATATTGTATAAGCCCCATCAAAATTAGGTTATTAGAGATGGCTTTTTTTTTTTTTTTTTTTGATAAGAAAGAGACTTTCTTTATCAAAAAATACCAAAAGAATAGGGTTATGAGAGATAGCATAGGCGTTTCGTTTTCTGAAAATCTTTCCACAAAACCAATGGTACCGTGGCTTTCAAGCCTCAACTCATTTTGACAGGTTATGGAATGAGATAGTGAAAAACAATGGGCAAGAAGCACTATTTAGTCCTTACTATGTATGGGTTAGGAATTATAGGTTTGAGCAGGCATGAATCGTGCAATGAAACCATCCAAAACAAGGAAAATAAACAGGAAACTGGAAGCAAGGCACCCAAAAGTCCTATTCTTATTCTATGATCGATGGTGAGACCATTTAAAATTTTTCATTAATCCTCGCTTGAAACAAAATAATCCCTAGGAGGACGCAAATCAAGTCATGGTTTGTTCTTTTACAAAAAAAACGATTTTATATTTTCCACATGTATTAGGTGCAGATCAACTAATTAACAGGGTTTTTGAATTACCTTCTTTATTTGCTATAGCACATCCTAGTTAGGTTTGTGGGGGATCATAATTAAGTTGAGACGTGAGACGAATGTGTATTCATTAATACCACCAAATTGCATTAGTAAGCAAGCAGTAGTGTAGCTTAAGATGAGGCGAAGGTGTTGCAATTGATGGATGCATGATTTGATTGGGATAAGGGAAAGAAGGAAATGTTGGTGGGAATAATATGGGTCAAACTCTTGAGGGCGGGCAGGTGTTAGAGGTAAGGTTGTTTGCAGATTAAGAGTGTGTTGAATATATAAGAAGCAAAATCCTAAACATTATCAATTAAAGGTAACTAGTAGGTAATCCAGTGTGCTTACCTGGCACTAGGAACCCTCCGGGGAAGTTGGGGCTGGAACTCAACAGGCAATCCTAAGAAGCCATTGAAGCGGTCGAAAGTAACGTGAGAGACATGGCGGACTTGGGTCGGCCAACCGATGTCCATGGAACAGAGATCTTCCTTTCCGACGGTGCATGTCACCAAAGACTTGCGAAGGGCGTCAATAAGAATGGCTAAGATGGGGAATTGATGATGATGATGATGATGGCTTTGCTGCTGCCTCTCGCCGGCTTCAATAAGAGGCGTGGAAGTTGGATTCATGTAACAAGATTCATCCTCTTCCTTTTCTTCCTCTTCTTCTTCTTCTTCTTCTTCTTCTTCTTCTTCTTCTTCTTCTTCTTCTTCAGAGAGATAGACGGTAGGACTGGGAGGCACCGCGTCGAACATGGCAGTGGCAGTGCGAGCGGCCACGCAGGACTTGGACCGGAAGAGCCGAGTCATTTGGGGGTTAATTCCCTACCCTACCCTAAACCCCAGGGAGGGTTATATTAATTAATTAATTACTAACTAGCAAGGAAAGGAAAGGAAAGGAAAGGAAAAGAAAGAAAGAATTGGAAGGAAGAGGAGTGGAGTGGGGGAGGTTGCTTTGCCTTGGAAATGTGATCGAGTGAACAAGGAATCATGGTTGGTTGGTTGGTTTGGTTGGTTGATTGGTTGGTTGGGTTTCAATATTGGATGAGGAGGATGAATGAATGAATAAAATTGACGGGGACTTGTATCCATTTCTTTCTTTTTCTCTTTTTTTTTTCATTTCTTTTCTGTTTTTTTTTTTCCTTTATCATAAAGCAACGCAAAGGAAAGCAAATCATCATATCGTATTACGGTATTAGTATTATCCGGGGAAATCCAATCTAGCTCTGTCCTCGTCACGCACCGCTGTCCAACTTTCCATTCTGTTTTTTATTTTTTATATTTTTTAACATTCATTCTGTTTTAGGGACCTTTACTTCGCTTCCAAATCTTCTTTTTCCCCCTTTTCAAGCTACCCACCAGCTTATTTCCATGGGTTTCACCAAAAGTTATTTCTATCCAGATGAAAAAAAAAAAAAAAAAAAAAGAAAAAGAAAAAAAAAAAAACCCACTACTCATCTGCTCCTTCAATTTATTACCATTAATGTTGGTCCCTCTGCCTCTTGTGATTCTGGTGATATGTAAACGTAGTTTTGGATTTATTTGCTGCTGCTCTTGTCCTCGTCGTGACCCCGCCCCCTTGTGCCTGTGCCTTGTGGCTTGTGCCTCGGCCCTCGGGAATTTGTATTCTTATGTTTTGTACTTTTCTTTCTTCCCTAATCCCTCCCCCACGACACCCCACATGCTATGTTTCCCCACCCAACGGATCCACTACTTAATTTGGGCTTCATTAACCGCCACCCTCCTTATATTCCAACGCTACTATTTTAATCAATTGTATTTCATAAATATAATGTATTACTTTTTTTATTTCAAATATAATGTATTACTAATTCATAAGACATTTTACACAAGTAGATTTATTGTTATTCTTTAAGCCAACTTACTTACTAATTAAATTAGCTTCTTTTTCATCAAAAAATAAATAAATTATCTTTTTTAATTTAATTTGGGTGTAAAATACAAAATGTCCATGAGGTTTGATAAAATATGCACTTTAGCCTCTATATTTTTATAAATATGCAATTTAGTCCCTTTAGTTTGCATTTGGTTAAGCAAACTCGTCCTTGTATTATTGTTGACTCAAAATATTATTATTATATTACTTTTTGATGATGTAGTAGTTTTTTCTGCCAATAATACCCTCGAGGTTTTACATATTTTCCCTTATATAAAAATAATCCACTTTAGATCTTTTTATGTGTATTTAAGTATTTATGTATATATTTATATATATATATATATTGAGTTAATCAAAATAAATTGATAAATCATGTTTAATAAAATGGCTTAGCAACTAAAATAATAAACCCACATTAATATTTACCATGAAATGAATAAATATATAAAATTGTTATACAAAAAAGTAAAAAGTTGTTAATTAAATTCCTACCTTTTTTTTAAAATTCCTACCTTTATCTTCTCAATATACACCATTTTATATATTTTTTTCGAAGAAACACTATTCTATAATTTGTTACGAACTCACACAAAATATCATTAATGCTATAAAAATAAGTAAATTAACACTAAAGTTAATTAATGAATAAGAATGTGTAAATCAACGCAAAAAATTTGTTTCAATAATTATTTTTATATTAGAAAAAGTTTAAGTGGGGAGTAAAGAAGTATTGGGTTTATTTTTTTTTAAACAAACATAAGTGTTGGGTTTAATTTTCTTTTTAGGAAAAAGTGTAGATTTTTTTTTTAAAACAGTGTAGGGTTTAGTTTCTTTTATAGGAAAAAGTGTTGGATTTAATTAGTTGTTGTGTTTATTTTTTGTAGTGACATTTTTGTCTTTTTACCTTAACTCAATTATGATTTAGATAAAAGTTTGCAGGATGGACAAAAACACATATTTTTTTAAAATAAAAAAATTAAAGAGCATATTACATTAAACCTGACGGTGCATTGTGTATTTTACTATTAATTTGTAGTCGGAAATTAATGGTCCTACGCATGCGGCATAGCATAACGTATTGACTGTGACCAGATACACATCAAGTGTATAATAGGCTGTAGCAGCGCGAGGCATATATATAGTAGGGTACTAATTACTCATTCATTAGTGACCCACGACGAACGATCATCACTTACTTATTGCCATTCGTTAATGAATCGTTATGTACTTATCGAATGAAGGTGGAACGCCCTTAATACTTGATTGCGATCCCACTCTACATACACATGTGATTTAAGGGCCCCATTGCATTTAGGCGTCTCACGTGTCACTCGCTATACGCACTTATATCATAATGGTCCCAGTCATGCATCCCTGCCTCATTTGCATCTAACTGTGATGTGCCACGACTCCATCGATCGGTACCTCGCCAAATAAACGTTTCTAGGTGTGTCTTCATTTGGAAGACGTAAATAATTTTAAATAATTACCGTATATTTTTTTTTGTTGTAAATTAAGAACAACTTGTTTGCATAAATAAAATTAGCTAATCAATGTATTTGATTTTATGCATGATATTGTATTGAACCATAAATAAATAATGAAATTTTAATTTTTCTTAAAAAAAAAAACATTCTCATCTCATTCTTTTCCAGCAAATAATTATCTATTTTAATTTATTATAACTCGTAACTTTTTCGAATCTCCTCCCACTATAGATATTTTGACAACGCAGTGACTTGTTTATTAATTAAGCAGTCAAATGGATCGATGCTCCAAAACAATCCTACAATTTTCAAAAGAAAACGAATTGTCTAAGTGCATGCATGGTAGGTGTTGACCAACTAACCCTTGGTGATCGCGTACGGAACAAACACGCAAATGAACAGATCGATCTAGAGAGATGGATGAACGTACGATGCATGGTTTTTGAACCTTTTGATGATGACGGCCGGAGACCCCTCAACTCAACTCAACTACGCTGTGTTCTTCTTTCCTCAAAAAACTACCTGGTGTTCTTCATCGCTGTCCATATCCAAATCTGGTGTACACGCAAAACTTGCGATTAAAGAATGCGCGCACCAACTGTTAATATATTCACGCTTTATTGGTTCACAGTTTCACTCAATTCATAATCAGAATAATTTTTTTATTCCATGCCGTGATCATATGCACAATATAGTGAAATAGCAATAATTAGGATCCCTTTCAAAGGATAATCTAACACCCTTTGGATGCACACTTGGTCTGCATTTTATTTTTTAGCTATTTATGGCTATTTATTTTCTCTTCAGGCATAGCCCCACATCTAACAAAACACTATAAATAAGTAAAAAATAAAGTGTGCTCCCAAAGTAGGTTAGATTATCATTTTCCTTCAACTAAATATCTTGATATAAGCCAATAACCCCAAACTCGATCGATTGAAGATGTACTGAGAAGTTGGTTTTTCTTTTTTTTTGAAGAAAAATTGAAGTTTCATTAATCATTAATGGCTCGGTAAGGACTAGACATAGAATCAAAAAAGTACATTGATTTACTAATCCTATTTGTTCAAAAAAACTACCATTACTTTGGTTGTGAATGCGATTGTGAAATTGAAACAGTTTAACAATCAGTGACTGCTCTCTACAACATTGAAACATATTATAATACATAAACACACACTAAAACCACATAACCGATAACAATACTTCCCAATAAAGAAAAGAAAACCTAAAACTTCCCAACATGTACCGAGAAGTTGTTGAACTTCCCAACAAAGGCAAGAGACTTCCAAACTAAACTCGACTAACAACACGTCGACAGGGGAAGGATAAACAGAAAGGAAAATATCAGGATGACAATGACCAGAAGTCACATCCCAAGTTACATCAACCAAAAAAATCGTCCACACAGGCTCGACCCATGTGTTGTGCATTGGGATTTATGTATGATTGCATCCTAAGATGTGCGTACAGACGGCTCAAAGGCCACATATGACTTCTCCGATGTCATTCTTGTTAAACCATTATGTGTCTCATAATTTAAGTTTATGCTTATATATTAACCAAAAAATGTCACTACAAAAATACATGGGAATAGCAACAAACCAATCTGTTGTTGACTTCGTACCTTTTGTCACAAAAGAGGATAGCGACAGAGTTGTGACAGAACTAGTCTGTCACAAAAAGCTTTATCGCAGATGGAAATCAGTGACAGAATGAGAATTTGTTGCTAAATAGCGACACACCCTCACTGACGCGCGCCGAACGCGTTAATAAAATATATATTACCTAAACCAACTATTTTGTAGATAACGGTAAAGAGTCGATCCCACAGAGATTGATGTCTTTCTTAGGTAAGAAAAATACAAAAAAGGAGGGAAATATAAATATTTCGAAAATAAGGAAATCTAATGAAAATATAGAAGTCTAGGTATCCAGTTTCACAGTCTCACCATACAACTTGGGATTGAATTTATTAATTATCGGTTCATGAAAAGTATGAAACTAATCTATGATCTAGTACAGCTATAGAACCGGTGACGCACTCGGCTCCTCGCACTTCCTGATCTCGATAGCCAAGGTAGGACCATTGACTACTTCCCTAACCAAACACGCAACCTGATCGCTGGTGCTCCAGATTTAACGCGTTGGTCGCATTACTTTGATTCGTGAAGGCACTACACCTAAACAATCGGATCGCTAGTGCTCCCGATTTAGCCTAGATCCCTAAGGTATTTGACTGGTCCCAAAAGGGTCTAATCAATTAGTATGGTCAATTGCCACTAGTGTGGTCTTGTCGCACAAGGACGGGTGTTTACAATTCGCTAACATATAAATCAAGGTTTAAACTAGTGTTTAACCTCAATTGTTCAAACAATACCAAAGACAATAAATCATAGAAAAGAATCAATAATAATTAAAAATAAATAAACCTCATAAAGGATTCCCAAGTCGTAGGCTTGACCGATCCACCTTTAACTTAGATGAGAAACTAGCTAGACATAATGAAAAACTAAACTAAAAGAAAAATAAAATAAAATAGATTGATCCTCCCTTTTCCCTAAGTCCTAATATATATATTCCTAAAATTTGGTCTCTAGAGGTGAGAAAAACCAATTTTCTTAGTTAAGAGAGTGATTTCCGCATCTGAGAGTGTTTTGAGCATTTTGTGCACTTCAGAACACTTGGCAACAGCTGATTGGTGGAGAAAACTGGACCTGATGACGTGTCAGCGTCTTATTGGAGGAGAGTGATGTGTGTGACGCACTGGGTAGAGAACTCAACACGTGGCGAAAGCAGATTGGTGCTAATTGTTATTCCTGACGCGGCAGAATGAATAGGAGGATGCCATGTGGCGCTGCTGGCAGTGCACAAGGTGCGAATTCACACCAAGAAGAATCGACGAAATTTGTGGGAGTCTGGAGCTACATGCATCTCGAGGCAGAGTGACGCACGTGGAGACGAGGAGCAGCTGAGCTATGCGACGTGGCACGAGCTCATTGTGGAGCGATGTGTGTGAGGCGATGTGGCGCCATTTGATTGCCGAACGGCTGTGTGTGACGCGGTCTGGCCTATAGGGACGTGACATGTGGCCTATCCGGAACTCCTAGTACCCAACTCTCGTGTATACTCCAAAACAAACCCTCCGGTGTCCAATTTCTCCAAGTGTATACTCTATTTTGAGTATTTTTCCAGCCCGGATCCAACCGTGCACTTCGTTTCTCCTAAAAATGAAAATTAGATATAATTAGATATATATTTTAGAATTATTCCATAAATCACTGATTTCCTAAAATATGCATTTATCACCATAAAATAAAATAAATATAGTCCAATTACTCCAATAACCTATACTGACTAATGCCTAAATGAACACTTATCACTCACTCACAATTTTGGCGCTGATTGACTGCGTTAGGTTCTGGTCAGTTTGTTGTTCAATGAGAAGTCAGCGATAGCATAATGTTGTCGCTGATGTTTAAAAAATATTTTCCTAAAAAAGAGAAAACCTAAAAACAGTAAAAAAAATGAAAATAAAAAGTAAACGGTAATAAAACTAAAGAAAAATAGTAAGAAAGTAAAGAAAGTTAAAAAAAATAAAAAAAGGTAATAAATGTTTTTTTATAGGAACGATATTTGTATATACATCAAAATTTCAAACGAATTATGTAGAGGATCTTTGCTTCCCATTACCCAATACATTATAATGTACAAAAGAATCGACCAAACATTTCCAGAATTTCTGCCACAAAAATAGAACACCAAAAACTGAAGTCTGCCATGATATATGCATTAGTTCAATGACACCCATAACATTCCTTCACTTGTACTTAAATATCCACCAAACAAATTCTCTAGCAGAGTACCCCATCTAAATCCTAAAAGAGATAAAGAGATAAACAACAGAAACTTCAATCCCATGAAAAAAAGGAAGGTTTACACAAAACATAAAATTAAGTTCAAAGTAGTAGAGCACATGATATGCGCAAAACATAAAATAGAAGTCCACCATGATACTACTCCAACAACATTTAAGGGTACAGTGATAAGTATATAATTACGCATCATATAGCATTGCATATTGCATGGTTGGGACTTGTATTCTTATAATTTATCATGACTAATGCTCTTTGTATGTCCAACAGGTGATACAAGCTTGGAATACGAAATCACGTTTTGTCCACACAAAGACGCCGTCAGGACGCCGTACCTTGTGACCGTCACGGCGCGACAGACATACGAGTGGAACAGAAAGGAGTGACAAGGACGTTGTCATGACGCCGCCCATGCAAATCTCCTCGGCGTCTATGACATACGAGCAAACCAGTAGCTTCAGAAGGAGACGCCTTGAAGACGCCTCCAACCCGCCGTGAAGACGCCGCCAGGACGCCGTCCCTTGAAACATCCATGGTGTGACCCACGTATGAGTGGACCAGCAGCACATCGATACAACGCCATCCACACGTCGCCGAGATGCCGTCAGATCCAATGTGAGAGAAGACGACGCCGCCTTCATTATACCCACAACATCTTGCACAGTAACTCCGCAAATTCGGAGTTCTCTATTTTATTTGATGTATTCGATCTGATCCGAGATTTTAAGGAGAGACATATAAATAGAAATTAGGGTTTTTGAGAGAGACATCTATTATTTTTTTGGGGAGAAGAATAAAGAACCAAGTTTTCAAGCTTTACCATATTTGGCTGATCTCCTTATTCTAGACTGAAGGTAGAACGGGATTGTCATTGATTGGGAGACTCATATGAGGTTCTATTTATTTATCTATTTATAATTTCTACCTCGGTCTTATTTCCTTTGGTCATATTTTTATAAACATGGTTAGATCTACATGTGTGTAAAGTATTGTCCATGCTTGTTAGGCTAAATACCTACTGTCACTGAGTTGAAATGTTTGTCCTTATGCGGTAGACTCGGATTAGTGTCAATTGATCATTGGGTCAAGTACCTTAGGGATCTAAGTTAAATCAGGAGCATTGGCGATCCAGTTGCTTAGGTGTAGTGCCTCACAGACCGCATTAATGCGACCAACACATTAAATCTGGAGCACTGGCGATCAAGTTGTATGTTTGGTCAGAGAAATAGCCAACGATCGTACCTTGGTTGTCGAGATTTAGAAGTGCGAGGACCCGAGTGCATCACTGGGTTTATAGCTACACTAGGTCAAATGTAGGTTTTCATATACTTTTTGTGAACCAATGATTAATGAGTCAACTCCCAGTTATTTGAATAATCCTGTGAAGCTAAAAGTCTAGAACTCTTTCTCCTTACATCTTTCAAGTTTTTGAATTATTCGATTTTCTCTCTCACATGTTACAAACATCCCTTCCTTCTTACCCACCATTGAAACTTAAGTTGAACTACCCAGTCTTTATGGTTTGACCCCGAACTTGCCACAACTACAATCCAACAACTGTTAAGTCTTGATCAGGTAAATTTCTTTAACGTGTTCGGCGCGTGTCACACAGTTATTTGATTAACAAAGGAAACTTGTAAATAGATTCAAGACACATACTTCTCCAGGGATGCCAAGAATTAACTCTATCACTTCCAGCTCCATTGGCCAACACAACCTGCTCAATAAAACTAAGCGGCAGTAAAAACAAAAGATAACAAATATAAACAAGAATTAAAAAAACTCATCTCAAGAACAACTCGAAAGTATATATAGCTTGAAAAGAGCTAGTCTAGAGTCAGTTATCGTTACCGCTACATTATTAGAAAATTGTCTCTAATAACTCAATGGCTCAAAAGACCTCGATAGACATCTAACAATATTTTGACTATCAAAACATGAGGTAGAAGTCAAGATTAATGCCATCCTTCTTTGTTTAGATCCTTGAAAAAGCACATGCAATGCTAAGACATTCTGGGTACTAAAAAATCCTAGCAAGACCTTGAAAAGATGTAGATGCATTGCAGATAGTTTGTGATTGTTCAGGTGGGACGTTTAATTCATGCAAGGAATTAACTTACTCTAGGTCTAACATTCATTTCCCACAAAACTTATGATAAGAGCTGTAATTATTATTTAAATGCAAGTTCAGACGGCTCAATTATAATTACCTAGGAAAACAAGATCCCTCTCTCAAATAGAGCAAGTCATTTGTGCGAAACAATGTAAGCAAGACCCATCTGTAAGGAGTTCTCCTGGTGAAAAAAATAAGTTGGGACTTACATAAAGAAAAATCATTCTAAGAATAGAGCATGTAACTGCATAACATGTATTATGAGCAAAAGGTAAAATGAAAAACTGAGACGAAAAATAACTAAATGTTTGATGGACAAAAGCAGTATTGCAGTCCTACTTTTTAATCATTCTAGGCATAGAGCATGTAACTAAATTCCCTTCCCTTCAGACAGAAGACTATCTTTCAAGTTCCATAAACTGTTAAATGTACCTAGTTTTCTTTTGACAAAAACAGTATTGCATTCCCACTTTTTAATCCTTTAATCAAAACACTTTGGTTCCTAGAAAAAACTATAAACCTAGAAAGATTTTTTGTTTAATTTGTGCACTAAGGATAAGTTCATCTCACAAGGATGTTTGATGCTTCCAAGTAAACACTAAAATTTTATAGCAGTGCAAAGTTCAGAGCTTACAAAGCAAAGAATTGCAAGTGCCAAATTAATGCAAGATGAATTCACTTAAATTATTATTGAAGCACGTAACCAGTGATCAGAAAACGTTCTATGCAACTAAACTTAGAGAAATACAAATCAGACAAGTGCACATAATGTTGGAATTATATATATGTCAAATAATTTGGGCATATATTTTAATATATGAATGGAAATAAAATAGCATATATACAATATATATATATGAGGTGATACACCTAAATTTTGGTGTTGTTTGTTTAATAAACATAGCATGCATGAGAACCTAATATTAAAGATATAGGTGTATGTTTATTTAGCAACCCAATGAAAAGGTGTGATGCTTTGTAAGAGCATAGACCAATTGATGGCATTAGTTTAAGTATACACTGAATGTATGTGTTTATGATTCAAGAAACGTAGTTGTTTGTAATGACTAGGAGACAAACTCCAAGAGTCACCTTTAGAAATAGTACACTGTTTATGTTTGATATGCGTTGAACCAATGGGTAGTTATTGGTTGGATATTCATGCATGGTAGAAACGATGGAATTGTTTCACATTTATGTACAAGTGTATATTGGTTGCGCTAGTACATGTATTGGATAAAATACAAACGCCTGAACAGTCATGTTTCTAAGAAACTGAAACCAATTGATTCGTTTCTTGAATAGACACAAACACATTATAAATAAATCTCCTACGTAAAAGGAAAAATACACTTGTTTTTATTCTGATTTTATACTTCAAATAAAAATAGTCCTATTTTCTTCCGTATTCAACACCATTGTTTTTATTATAGAGTGAGTACAACAATTTAGTCCACATGTTCCTACGTTCTGAAGTGTTGCAGTTGTAGGTTCGTGATTGTTGTATCCTGGGAGATAAGTGTTACCAACCGCGAGCACGTTTATGTGGCATTATTGTCTTAAGGAGATAGAGTATTTAGACTGCACAATATCGATGGGCTCTACCTCTACGCACAATATCGCTCCCCCCGTGAAGCCAAAGAAGCCTGAAAACTCACTGGCACAAATTTCAAGCGTTAGCAACAAAAGATGTTATTTTACTTGACAACACTGAATTTGGTGAAAGAACTGACTGAAAATGAACCGTAATCACAAGAAGATGAGACTGACAGGAACGTCATCACAGTGATTCAAGCATGGGAACATAGCGATTTTCTCTGTAAGAATTATATTTTTAATGGCCTTGACAATTCTTTATATAATGTCTATAGTACCATGCGTACGACCAAGGAATTGTGGAGTTCCTTGGATAAGAAATATAAGACAGAAGATGTTGGCCATAAAAAGTTTATGGTTAGTAGATTTCTAGATTATAAGATGGTGGACTCAAAGATAGTGTTGGATCAAGTCCAAGAAATTGAGATTCTCCTCCATGAAATTCATGCGGAGAAAATGTCTTTGAGTCAGTCATTTCAAGTGGTAGCGATCCTTAAGAAATTGCGTCCATATTGGAGAGATTTCAAGAATTATCTCAAGCATAAACGCAAAGAAATGGGACTTGAAGACTTGATTGTTCGACTTCGCATTGAAGAGGACAATAAGAAGAATGACAAGAACAGTGATTTGCCCAATGAACCCAAAGCTAATCTTTGAGGGTCAAAGCAACAAGAGTTCCAAAAAGAGGAAGCATTCTAGTGATGAACCCAAGCACTTTAAAGGGAAAGCAAACAAGTTTGCTGGTTCTTGCTTAATTTGCAAGAAACATGGTCATAAAGCCAAAGACTGCAACAACAAGTGGAAGAAGAACAAAACTCAGTCTAAGGCTCATGGTGATGGTTATGCTAACTTTATTGATGATGGGTTATCTAGAGATGTTTCTAACTTGAATTTTTATCTGCAGTTGTGTTTGAAACAAATATGGTGGATAATCTACGAGAATGGTACATTGATACAGGAGCCACTAAGCATGTGTGTGCAGATAAAAATATGTTCTCTTCCTACAAGTCTATCAGTGGAAGAGACTTATTTATGGGTAACTCTGCAACTTCAAAAATAATTGGAGTTGGGAAAGTTATACTGAAAATGACATCTGGTAAGGAACTTACTTTGAATGAAGTGTTGCATGTGCCGGATATCCGCAAGAATTTAGTTTTTGGGTCTTTGCTTAGCAAAAATGGATTCAAAATGGTTTTTGAATCAAATAAGTTTGTATTATCTAAGAATAGTGTATTTGTGGGCAAGGGATATGTGGCTAATGATTTATTTAATATGAATGTAATGCCTGTACTTCAAAATTTTGATATTAATAATATTGAAGTTTATGTTTACTTGTTGGACTCTTTTGAATTGTGGCATGAAATACTAGGTCATGTTAATTTTAATTCATTAAGAAAACTAATGAATATATAATTAATTCCTAATCTTAAATTTGATCCAAATCATAAGTGTGAGATTTGTGTTGAGGCTAAATTAACAAAATCTCATTTTCACACTATTGATGGAAGGGATACTCAACCTCTAGATTTAATTCACAGTGACATGTAGTTAAAGTTTGTACAAACTAGATGTGGCAAGAAATATTTCACAACCTTTATTGATGATAGCACTAGATTTTGCTTTGTATATTTGCTTAAAAGCAAAGATAAGGCTTTAGAAGTCTTCAAACACTATAAAAGTGAAGTTGAGAATCAACTTGGTAAATCAATGAAGGCAATAAGGAGTGATAGAGAGGTGAATACGATGCACCGTTTAATGCTTTTTGTTAAGAACATGGAATAATTCATCAAATGACTGCACCTTATTCTCCTCAATCAAACGGCATTGCAGAACGCAAAAACCATACATTAAAGGAAATGATGAATGTTATGTTAATAAATTCTGATTTACCTCAGAATTTATGGAGTGATGCAATTCTTTCCGCAAATCATATTCTTAATAAAATTTCTCGAAAGAATATGGATGCAACTCCTTTTGAATTATGGAATGGTAAAAAACCTTCCTACACATACTTGAAAGTGTAGGGGTGTTTGGCTAAAGTAGCTATTCCTAAACCTAAAAAGGTTAAGATTGAACCAAAAACCATTGATTGTATATTCATTGATTATGCTCACAATAGTATTGCATATAGATTTCTTGTATTTAAATCAGATAACTCTGATATACATGTAAATACAATCATGGAATCTAAAAATGCATCATTTTTTGAGCATATTTTTCCTAATAAAAATATGCGAGAACCAAGTTCTAGTTCTAATAAGAGAACTTGTGACGATGCAAGTAGTAGTAATCCTCAAAATAAAAAGGATGAACCTAGGAAAAATAAGAGTAAAGTTGCCAAATCTTTTGGTCCTGATTTTCTAACTTACATGTTAGAAAGTGAACATCAGACGTTTAAAGAGGCTATGTCTACACACGAAGCTCCTTTATAGAAGGAACCGATTAATAGCGAAATTGAATCAATTATGCACAATCATACTTGGGAGTTGGTGGATTTACCACTGGGTATGAAGCCTTTGGGGTGTAAATGAATTTTTAAAAGAAAATTAAAGGTAGATGGTTCAATTGACTAGTATAAGGCTAGGTTAGTAGCCAAGGGCTTTAACCAAAAAGAGGGATATGATTTCTTTGATACATATTCACCGGTACCGAGAATAACATCATAAGAATGTTAATTGCTATTGCAGCAATAAACAATCTTGAAATTCATCAAATGGATGTTAAAACTGCATTTTTGAATGTTGAATTGGAAGAAGAAATATATATGCAACAACCAGAAGGATTTGTTGCACTGGGACAAGAGCAAAAAGTGTGTCGACTTGTTAAGTCTTTATATGGATTAAAACAAGCACTGAAGCAATGGCATATTAAAGTTGATAATGTCATGTTGTCAAATGGATTCAAAATTAATGAATGTGACAAATGTGTATATGCCAAAGACATACCTAAAGGCTTTGTGAAAGTATGCCTATATGTGGATGATATGTTAATTATTAGCAATGATAAAGCTATAATCAAATCTATAAAGAAAATGTTGACAAAACATTTTGAGATGAAAGATATGAGAGTTGCCGATGTTATTTTAGGAATTTAAATTGTAAGATAGATAATAGATTGGTGTTGTCTCAATCTCATTATATTAAGAAGATATTGAATAAGTTCAACAAATATGACACAAGTCCAATAAAGACACCAATGGATCTTAATGAATATCTCTCTAAAAATAAAGAGCAACCCATAGATCAATTAGAGTATGCACGTATACTTGGCAGTATAATGTATGTCATGTCAAGCACGAGACCTAACATAACATGTGCGGTAAATCGATTAAGTCGATTCGCAAGCAATCCAGGAAAAGATCATTGGAAAGCAATGATAAGGGTAATAGGATATCTAAGGTACACAATGAATTATGGATTGCATTATACAAAATATCCTGTTGTTCTAGATGGATATAGTGATGCGAACTGGATATCAGATATTCAGGACACTAAATCTATAAGTGAATATGTTTTCACACTTAGAGGTGGTGCCATATCTTGGAAATCTTCTAAACAAACGTACATAGCAAGATCCACAATGGAATCTGAGTTCATAGCTTTAGATAAAGCTGGTGAAGAAGCTGATTGGCTGAGAAATTTCTTAGAAGATATTCCTTGTTAGCAAAAACCTGTGTCAGCCATTTGTATCCATTGTGATAGTATGTCTACAATAGCAAAAGCGCAGAATAAAATGTATAATGGTAAATCATTGCTGACATGACACAGTAAAACAGTTACTTGAGAATGGAGTAATTTCCATTGATTATATAAGGTCAAAAGACAACCTTGCGGATTCGTTAACTAAAGGCTTGCCTAGAGAGATCAAGTAATCTATTTATCGAGGGTGATGGGATTAAAGCCTACAAAATAGATCCATTGTGGATACCCAACCTAGTTGACTAGATATCCTAAGATCTAGGTTCAAAAGGGACAACTAAATGATGGAGTCTGGTGTAGCACTAGGAATTTAATTCTAACCCGTTCCTATGATGTTTTAGTGATGACTGCAAATTAGTAAGGATAAGTGTGACGGCCCCAAATTCCCAATGCATTTGGGAATGCCTGGCCTAGACTCGTGCAGATCCCCGAGTCAGCAGTCGGTGATCTGGCGAGCTTAGTCAGCCTCAAATTTAACAAATTTAACAGTTTTATGAAAGAGTTATTGCAAGTATAACATAGCGAAAGAAAATTTAAACTAAACAAATATTGGGAAATAACTCAGTCAAAGGGAAATTAGGAATCTATTATGTGGAAACCCTGTAAACGAGAATATTCATGTATGTCAAACGGAAACCAAGTAAAGCTGTACATGATATCAAATAACTTACGGTCCCAAGTTCAAACCAAACATGATGTATATATAAAGAAATCAACATACAAGCAGAAATCAACTATAACCTAGGCTAAGTTGCTCGAATCCAGCCACAAATCCTCACAAAAAGTCTCCTAAGCAGGGTTCCTTGCACTTCAAACGCTCTGGTAAATCTGCACCCACCGTCACAAACTAGACAATGAGTAATTGAGAGAAAATCAAAAGTAACGCCAGAAGAATATAACAGTAATTCATGAATATCAAATAAAGCAGTCTAAATATCATGCAATAATTGAAGGACATGAAATATAACAAGATCAAGGTGCATGATAAACAAACTATCAGATATCAATCGAAAACATGCTTGTTCTAAGAAAAACAAACGAGGCAGTGAGCGGTCAAATTCACAGCATACGGAAAGAGGACGTTGACTCTTCCCGGGCAATGTCGCAACACTAGTGCAGCATCAAAGGGACACAGGCCTCCTAACATACGAAAAGAGGACGTTGGCTCTTCCCGGGCAATGTCACGACACTAGCGCAACTTAATAAAGAGGGACACAGACCTCAAAAACCACGTTGACACACTCACGCCAAGAACACACATACCAAGAAATAATCAGGATTGGAATGCCAACAACGGATATCAACAAGCATAGCAATAAATGATAATGAATTACATGAGATTTCCTTACTAGCTTACTAACATACATAGGCACGTAGGCGAGTGTACTTACCTGAACTATCGCAACCCGTATACACTCTCATCTTTAACGTGTATCCCTAAGTTTCCCGCTACCTGACAAGGTCGGAAACTCGTGTTAATAGGTCAAGTCGTTATCTAAACCTAGGTTAAATCCATAGTGTTTTTCCCAATGTTTTATCGACTCGATAAATCCATCGATAAGTCGACCGTAAAACCAAACGTATACTCTCTGGTTTGAAAACCACAACCATAACCAAAACTACGATAATGATATCACAAAGTCGGTAACCATAATGCATGTAAGCCTACTTACGAATTCATAGGATCAGCTCAGCCGTAAATAGGTCACGCCATAGCCTCGAAGACCGACAGTGTGACGGCCCCAATTTCCCCGTGCAATTGGGTACGCCCGGCCTAGACCCGTGCAGGCCCCAAGTCCTCACTTGGTAACCTGACGAGCCTAGTCAGCCTTCAATTTAATCAATTTAGTACTTTATGAAAGAGTTATTGCATTAATACACAGCGGAAGACTAAAACAATTTTAACAAAGGGAAATAATTCAATCAAAGGGAAATTAGGAATTCTATAAGTGTGAAAACCCCGGGTATTCATGTACAATTTGATAGGCATATATACACGATACCAGTCTCACAAAAGAAATATCAAGTTCTATAATCCCAACAATATAAGTATAAAACGATATACACATCAGCAAACAAAGTATAATCACCTACTATAAAGTCTCTCAGATGTCCTGTAACTTCTCAAAGTATATCACCTAGGCAGAGCCCCTTGCCCTTGCTGCTCTCCACTCTATCTGCACCCACCGTCACAAACTAGACGGTGAGTAACTGAATAAAATTGCTAGTAGTATCAGAAGAATGTAACAGTAATTTATGATTATAACAAGAAAAGCAGTCTAAGTATCATGCGGAAAAGAAATAACTGGAAAGTAAATAAATCAAATGCATGATAAAGAGACTAAAAGATAAACAATCGATATTTTGCATGTTCTAAGATTCAAAAGAGGCCCATGAGTGGTCTATTTCACAGCAATACGGCAAAGATCTCGCAAGATCTCCCCGGGCAATGTCGCAACACTAGCGCAGCGTGAAATCGAGAGGCATCGCAACACCTCTCGAATCTAGTACACAGTACACACATCACTAGGGGTAGTCAGTTACCCCTGCAGAGGGCACCCTCGTTGTCCCAGCTAGTGCGGGACCACATGATACCTTCGAGACACACACTCATGCCAAGAACATACAACCAAGGAAACGGAAGAGATTATCAAGCAAATGATCAATGCAACAATAACAATAAATAGAGGATGTATAAATCACATGTTATTTTCTTACTGGTATACTAACGTACATACACACAAGGCATGCATGTACTTACTTGATCTAGCGTGACCCGGTACTCACTCCGAGACTCTAACGCGCTTCACGTGTTTCTCGACTACCTGACAACGATTTAAGTCCCGAATATAGGTTTAGGATTAGTATTTAGTTTTAGGATAATACTCATGAACTTTGTTTCAATTCCTTCAATTAATGCAATCCATATTATCGTTGATGTCCTTTATACACTGGTTAGGCTCTTGGTGGGCCCATGTATTAAGCCTATATCCACCTAAGTAGGCTTAATAGGTGGATACTTGTTGGACTTAGGTACATATGAGCTATTCCCTTCATTTTATGTATGTATTTGGGCTTTAAGTTGTACTTATCATATTAAACTCTTATTGGGTTTTACACAACCCATATACACACCAATCGAGACTTGTTATGGACTTATATTAAAATGAGTGGATTGGGCCCTTGTTGGGCCTTATTACAAGTCCATATTCATTTAAAACAAATGTCTATACTTATAATCTTGTTTACTTATTCTCAAACATACAATAATAACATTATGGTCACACACACATAATTGATGTGTACACCCCACTGGTGTGCACACTAACACTTCACACACCCCGCTGTCTTGTGCACACACACCCCGTTGTTGTGTGCACCCCACTGTGATTTTCCATGTTCACATGCATTAGTACATCACTTTATTACTTAAAACCATATTATATACACATTTGTCCATTCCACACATATACAACTGTTGTGTACACCCCACAGTGGTGTACACCCCACTGTAGTGTACACACAGTGCTGTGTACACCCCACTGTGGTGTACACACCCACTGTTGTGTACACCCCATTATGGTGTACACACATTGTACACCCCTTGCACAAAATCCACACCAAAACAGCCACCTATACACATTGTTATGCTAATCGAAACTCACACACGTACATCTCATAAACAGTCCCACACATCAACTATAGTGTACACACCCACACTGTACATATAGGACAGCCACCCCACACACACTCATTCACCAAAACCTTCACACATACACTTCCAAATCGTCTACACACTCACAAAAAAGTCCACATACAACACTCACACATGGGGTCACCTCCGGCCAGCAGAGTCGCCGGAGGATGACCTCCAGTCAGCCTCAATCAACACCAGTGCCGGTCATCCATAACAGTGGCACAAAACAGTCCCAAAAATTGTGCAAGGTGAGTAAAAATAGTGAACTGTTGAGAGAGAGAGAGAGAGTAAACTGTCGAGAGGGAAAGGAGGAAGAGATGGAAGAGACTCACCTAGGCATCTTCGGTGAGTGTTGGAGGCTCCAACGCCGTGGTGGGTGGCGGTGGTAACGGTCCAGTTGGGGAAAAACGAACTGCCACAGTGGAGGCCGAGAAAAGTGAGGGAGAGTGCAAACCGAGAGAGAAGGGGGAAAGAGAGGTGGAAGAGACTCACCTAGGCGTCTCCGGTGGGTGGACAAGGTGGCAGTACCGTAGAGGGTGGTGGTGGTGACAGCCCAAGGAGGAGGAGAATGCACAGCCGAGAGGAGAAGGAGATCACGTGATACCGAGAGGGAAAGAGAGAAAGAGAGAGAACGTTCTCCTCGTCGACGGTGATCCTCCGGCCACCTCTGGCCTCGTCGGGGTCAGTAGTTTGGTGATGGCAGTTGGGGGAGAGAGTAGGAGGTGAAAAGTGACGGTGGTAGTTGGTAGGGATGATGAATAGTGCACATTAGGGTTTTAGAGTTTCATTTGTTTTTATATATGTGACTTAAGGTGAAATGACCTATTTACCCCTGATTTTTAAACTTGCCCAACCCTTGGACAGCTACCCTTTATGAGTCATTTGGCCCATTATCACAATCTAACCCATGTACACATCTCTATGCCCATCCAATGGTCCTCCTCACTCACTTGTGTCACTTTAACAATCCTATCCATATTAACCTATTAAATTAACCCCATTAATTTTATTAAATTACCAATAAAGTTACACAACTTCTCGCCTACTCGGTGCACTGTGTCCCGCGTTCGACACGCTTCTCGAGGCGGTCCCACTCTTGGGATTCGAATAAATTTCCTCATGCTTATGTTATACTTTATTGTTAAAGTTTTATTTTCCTCAACTTAGGTCATGTTTTTCATTTGACTTTTTTTATTAATAAAATCCACTAAAACGGTTCCCGAAACACCCGTTTAACTAGGCGACACCTCACTCAATTAACATATAGCCCGAACGGCTCGAGACCCGTAAAATACTAATATACTAATACATGCATTATCATCCATAAATAACCAAATTTCTGGGTCGTTACAGACAGCGTGACCACGACGTCACTAGCGTTCGATCAACGTAAAAACTCAATATCGATATTGCTCGACAATAACAACTCAATACGAACCCAAAATGACCATACACTAGCAATTAAGGAACCTCGTGGGTGTGGTCCAATGTCCATAGGGTACCAACACGGCATGGAAAGGCTGGGGGCACGTTTAACGTCACGTTAACAACCACGCGACGCGATAGTGAAAATAAATGTATGAATTCATCAATAAAACAACTTGCCACCATTAATATGGACGCTCTATGGCTATGGGGCATGCACAAGAGTTTGGCGTGATCCCCGACGCTCCCTTGGTCACGACGTCCGATGGCAACGCCTCCCATGATGGCAGTTTTCCGGTGAGGAAAATATCAACATACCAACATGAAATCAAGACCAATATAGTCTAAACGCAACTAATTCAGACACACCGGAGGGCAGCGAGGTACCAACAAGGGCAAGCCATGGTCCTCAACAGCCTCTTGGACGTGGTGTCCGGCCTGCAGCACCTCCAGTTTGGGTGGTTTCCGGTGAGGACACTAAATAACTAAAATAGTCGAGCAATTCATAAGACACAACACGTCACTACCACTGCTGTTATGGACTACTCCGGGAGCCATGAGACACAAGCATGGGTCTAATGTGGTCTGCGACGTTCCCCAGGTCACGGTGGTACGACTAGCAGCGCCATCCGAGCTCTGCATGTAACGGCCCGAATTTAATTCGCCGTTATTTGTGACGTATTGCAGACGTGGTGGACAGCTCAGACACCCGTGGGACCCACAACTAGTCTAGAGCGCGCCTGGAGTTAGGTAAATTGTGTTTTAAGTGTTGTTTTGACTAAATTTGCAATGTTTATGTTAAAATAGGTTAAGCGACATCGCGATGTGTGTAATTATATCTCAATTGACGTGTAAGATTGTGTGTTAAGTATTCGCCTCGATATGCATGTCGACGCGAGTACCGAGTAGACTAAAAGACGAAATAGTAGGCCGAAAAAATAATACACACATTAAATGAATTAAATGTAATAAAATAGTAAATTGGTGAGCACCTAGGGACACGCGGGGTTGTGGTCGTCATGCATGGGTGGTACCGTAGTGTGCACGCCTGATTATGCTCGTTGGCGCACACGACGAAATTGTAGGCGAATATATATAGGTAATTTAATATATATAAATATATAATAAAAGTCAAAAAATTAAAAAATAATTGTGAAATAACCAAAAAGGGTAATGGATTATGAAGGATGAGGATAAAAACTTAGGGGCATTTTGTTCATTTCACCCCAAAATGTTGATAAACCCACCACCGACACCACATTTCTCCATTTTCGATCGAAAAGAGAGGAGAGAAATCGAGAGACCGAGGAGAAGGAGAAGAGAAAGAGAGATTGGCAGAGAAGGAGATCGTGTTGGAGAAGCGAGGCGTGGACGAGGTGAGTTTGTTGTTGTTGGTCGTTGTTGGCGTTGTTGTTATTGTTGTGGGTGTTGTTGAGTTTGAAGAAATCAATGTTTTTAATGGTGGATTAGTGAAGTTTGATGTTGGTGTTGGTGTTTGTGTTGATGGTTTAGTTGAAGAGAAGAAAGAAATTAAAAAAAAAATGTGTGTTCAAAAATGAAGAAGTGCATCCTCTTCTAAATAATATATATATATATATATATATGTGTGTGTGTATATGTATATATATATATATATAATAGAAGAAAAATGGTTAAAAATTTAGAAAAATCCAGAAAAATATGATAAATTAGAAAAAGGTTTCATAAATGAATTTTGGGATTTTATCGAAATTTTGGTGAGATTTAGTTGGGGTTTTTACCTCGAAAAATGTAAAACTGACATAATATGTCAAATTGAAGCTAATTCAATGACAAATAATCTTAGGTACATTTGGGTGATAATTTTGATTGTCGGGTGATTATTGGAGCTAGACCGGGGATTGGATTTCAGGACGCGGAGTGTGGATTGAGGTGTGTAGTATCCCAACTGAAATTACTTGAGCATTTACTTCTTTTGGCATTTGAATTCAATTTCTTTCATTTCAATACTCTATTCTTGGATATGGCTATATGGGCGAACGTTGAGCGGGGCTCCCTCTATTCCATTCTTGTGTGTATGTCCACTATACCATAGCATGTGCTACCAGATCGATCTCGGTGAATAGCACGACCCGAGTATCACGTCGTGGCATGTGTCGATGCACCGTAGGTGTAACGCCGGCCATTGAGCGGATCCAGATGCTTGCCCTGCTTGAGTCGAACTCTACTGCAGTATTCTGTAGAAGAGTCTGAATTATGGTGTATTGTGGCCCTAGGGGCTAGGAACACACTTTGAGTTTTTCCTATTATTTATTCATGCGATAAGCGCAGTTGCTTGTATTTATTTTCGCATGTTTATTTAATAGCTTTATTTAAATTCCAGTATTTACTTTCAGTATTGCTCAATTAATTTCCTTGAGAATACTCACTCTGGACTCGTCATCTGCCTTTTGTGATGGCTTGAGTGTAGATCCTAGTACGAGCAGGGGCAAGGGCAAGCTGCCAGAGTACTGTTGATCTGAGATTGCCTGACTCGTACGTTTGTATTATATTTATTTTGTTTCATTTTAGGTTTAGCGAATTTTGAGATACCTTGTGTATGTTGATCTTTTTTAGACTTCAGAGGTATTTATGGTTATATATGGGTTTTCCACATTAGGTTTATGGTTTAGGTTACACATTTATAGTATCATTATTCGGGTAAATGTGTTAGAAAGGCTTCCGCTGTGTTCAATTAAGGATTTTATGATGATTTAACATATAATTTATTTTCAATACAATTTCATCAGTAAATGGACAGTTAATAAGGGTTAAAAAGATAAAATGTAGGATATAATCCAATGTAGCACACAACTGTCGCTGGTAAGACAGACTGTGGGTCTGCATTGGCCCCCGTGACGGTCCATTTGGAAAATGGGTCGTTACACTGCAACTCCGGCAAGGCAGCAAAACATCAACACATGTGGTAAACAGAGTAATGACAACAACTACTATAGGTATCGCAATTCAAAGGTCTTCCGGGGACATGGGGACTTCAATGAGCCATGAGGGCTTGTCCCTGACCACCGCCAGTCACCCTAGCAGTGGTCAAAACGCGGCACAGCCGCCAGTCATGAAGTTTGTTTGTGTCATCACCACATGTACGCCGTGAGGTTGGGGAGGAGATCCGCCACTGCTGGAACTCCGGAGGGTCATCCCCGACCAGTTCCTGGTCGGACAAACGCCCCCCACCCATGAACAGCAGCCCCCTACAGCCCACTATGTTTGACCGAGAGAAGAGAGGGAATGATAGAGGAGAGAGGGAGAGAGGGAGAGAGAGAGAGAGAATGAGGGCACCTAACTCCGGTGAGCAAATCGCAACTCCGACGAGGAATAGCTGTCTTGTTCGATCAGAGAGGAAAGATGATGAAAGATAGAGGGGGTGGTTCTATGAAGAAGACGGTCAATAGTGTTAGGTGTATTCCAAGTTTACGTTTTTATATATGTTAATTTGGTCAAAATGACCATTATACCCTTTTGGTCTTTTTATTTCATCTTAAAACACGCACGCATCTCGAGGTCAATCCTATGACTCTCTTTATGAAACTTTCATTTTAGCAATTCCTATCTCATAGTCCCATGTTTTGCGTAGCTATCTGATTCTCGCATTGGTCTTGCGCTCCTCGGTTCGTATTTCTCTGTCACGCGCGTAGTTTCACCTTGTCTCATACAAATAATTATTTAAATTCTAAAAAATTCATTTAATTGTATTTTTACTGTGTTTTACTCCCCGTTTACCTAAGCGAAGCCTCACCCAGACTAAAAATCGCCCGAACAGCTCGAGACCCATAATGGACTACAATACTAAAACACACATCATGAAATCATAAAATTACTTCGATGTCAACTCCCGAAGTTTGAAATACTGTACAGTATCACATAGCCGGGTCATGGTCCTGACAAGTACGACACAAGTTGATTCAAATTTGAAGGTTGTTATAGTCTCCCCCACTTATTATAATTTCGTCCCCAAAATTAACCTAATAAGTAAACTAAACTAATGACTTTATTGTTCCTCTTCACAAATCCTGAAGAGATCGATAAAACTCGAGGCAAATCTTTCTTGACTCGGAACCGTTCGTGACCTTTTAGTTGAGAGACCTTCAGGTCTACATGGTCTCCCCCAAATCATACTGAAGCTCATCATGATACTCGTCAAGTATTTCTTCTGCCACTCCTAGACACTCTTAAGTCTCTGGCACATCTACCGTACCTTCTCAATATGATCCTCAATAGTTTCAGGTCTAACTGCCACAACATTCTTTAGCTTAACCTAGCAGGAAATGAATCTACGAGGCCTATCACAAAGTGCCTCAATCGGTGCCATACTGATACTCGCGTGACAACTGTTATTGTGCGCAACCTTGCACAAGTGAAGGTACTGCAGATTCTGCAAATTTGTCCACAATTTCCCAGATGCTATCGTGATCACGAGGAGATCAAGGCAACCACTGACGAGATCCGTATCAATATGTTCCCACTTCCATCGAGGAATGGGTGGGGGCTGCAGTAGTCCTCCAGGTCATCGATGCCCAACCTATACGCGCTGGCATGTCACATGCTTGAACAACTCCGACATCACGAAAATCATCCCTGGCCAGCCGCAGAGATGTCACGTATCAGCGCACATTTTAGGTTGACCAGAATATACAACATGTAACAACCATCAAATTTAACTTGACTAGTGTTGCACTTATCAGGATCGTGACCCGACTACGCGATACTAAACAGTATTTCGGACTTCGGAAGTCGACACCAAGGTAATTTTATGATTCTTTGATATGTGTACTAGTATTATAGTCTAATATGGGTCTCGAGCCATTTGGACGATTTTTAGTCTGAGTGAGACTTCGCCTAGGAAATGGGGGAGTAAAACACAGTTAAAATACAAATAAATGAATTTTCAAATAATTTAAACAATTATTTATCAAGACATGACGAGACTACGCGCGCGATGAGAGTCATTAAAGGGAAAGCGTCATTGGATCGTGAGAAGTCGATTAACTAAATAACATTCAGACTAGGGTCTAGGAACCAATATGGGATTGTTAAAGTGATACTGCCCAAAGTGAGAGAACCATCAAATCAACCTCGAGATGCATGTGTGTTTTGAGATGCAAACAAGGGGTTATAAATAGGACCCCACCCACCTAACTTTGCTATTCAATATCTATTTATCTCCTTCTCTCTCTCTCTCTCTCTCTCTCTCTCTCTCTCTCTCTCTCTCTCTCTCTCTCTCTCTCTCTCTCTCTCTCCGGAGGTCTGAGAGCTCGCCAGAGTTGGTGAGTTCCCTCCCGTTCTCTCTCTCTCCCTCTCTCTCTCTCTATTTATCTATGATTTGGTGGCTGTCTTTTGTCCGACCGCCGCTGTCGTAGGACAGCGATGATCAGGGACTGGTCAGAGGTCACACCTGGTGGTCAACCAGAGCCTCGACGGTCCCGCAGCTTCCCCAAATTGAGGCGGACATAGAGGACTGTTGTTGCAACTGTTTTGGTGTTTTCTTTTGGATGGGTTGGTCTTCAAGTGCCTGGTGGTGGTGTCGTGGCTAGGCTTCGGTCACAGACGACCCACAGTAGTCTCGCAGGAGTCCTAATAGCCCAAAGCACCCCCTCACAGAACACATGGTTTACTGTCAAATCATGGTGTCGACTGTTATTGTTGGATTTTGTTGTTGTTGTTGAGTCTGTCCACTACCGTTGTGTCTGGCCGCTGCTCCAGTGGGTCTCGATGGTCGGGGATGGTCCCTAGAGGTTTACTCGAGTCACCACACCCATAGAACATTATTGGTTCGTTGCATATGTGTCATTGCTGTCTATGTGCTCTGTTTTAGCACATTTACTCGTTGTTGAAAGTCTCGCCTGAAGACACCATGACGAGCGGCGCTGCTGGCTGGACCACCACGTGTGGGGGTTGTCAGTGTTGGGTTTTGGGGTTCATGCGCAGCGGAGATTACAAAACAATATTGACAAAAAACCCCAACAGGATCCGAATCTGATTCCATTAAAACGTTTAAACTATGAAAACTTAATCATACCTCAGTAGCAATGTACCTTTTCTGAAGATTAATCGATCTCTAAGGCGCTGCCAACGACGAACGCCCTCTATCAGCAGTCCACACACGAACGGCAGCCGAGATTTGAAGTGCTAGCTTGGAGAGAATACCAAACTTTTTTTGTTTCTCTCCAAAACCATCCAGAGCATACCAAAAACTCTAAGTCATTTCTAAAACAAAAATAGAGTTTCGGCCTTTTAATCTTTCGTGTACTTGTATTCTAACTCAAAGCATCTATTTATACAACCCTTGTATATAAACGGTTAAGTAAATTACACACATACCCCTACTTAAAGAAGTATAAGTGCAATACACTACAAGGACGTTTCTATCATGAATTTTATCATATAAAATTCATTTTCCTGAACCATCTTAAAATCTCGCAAAACCATTCTCAGTGTGCGACCCAATAGGCTCATACAACGTTGGTAGTGTACTAAAACACATTTTGGTATACAAGTCATAAGCGACCTCTAGTAAGACATTATGACTACCCAAGTTGTATGAATATCAAATCGATACAACCTAATCAATAGTGTATATAACATCCTTTTGTCACACGATATCCTTTTGATCAAACATAAGGCATGGAATTGTCATCCAACATGTTCGATCGTACTAGTCTCGATCTCTAGGTAGACTGAAAACATCCAAGTGACATTGATCAATATCAATTCACTTAGACTAGGCCTTTTAACAGTCTAACACATCGAGGGATCCACTAGATATCTCTCTTTATATGAGAGGGACAAATTCTATCTCGATTACACAACTTCACCACATTATTCACACAGTAACCAATCACAACCTTTATAATCGTCCTAAGTTAAAGACAATGTTTGATTGCGTCAAATCACCGTATTCCTAATGTTGAAGTCTCTGTAATCTCAAGTCGAGGACCGAAAAATATACCTATCATGAGAAACAACTATGACTTAATCTATGTGATGTTCTCATAGCGGGTCGGTCTAGTACTTTGTTTCCTAACAAGTACTCATGATCTTGATTCGTATTCCTATATGTATGATCATTGTATGATCATCAATCAAGACTCACACTAGTCTTAATTCATTATAGTTCCCAGTATAATAATCGACTAGGGACATTTAGGATATTTCTGTAAATACCCATGGCTCTTATTATAATATAAACATGCAAATCAATTATAATAAACAGCAAATGAAATCCTCTATTTTATTAACTAAAATATATTCATAAAGACTGTTAATGGATTGACCTAGGGCATATTTCCCAACAGTCGGGGACCTCTTCAAGTCCTTGATGTTGTCTCATAGCCTTTGGTGTGCCCGAATCAGTAATGTTTTGGGCTATTTGTATATGATTTCATGTTGTTCACGATGTGTTTTTGGTTGTCTTGTTCGTGTTGTCAAGGTTTGTTGAGCTGTGAGCGTATCTCCGGCTTACCCGTGTCGAGGTGACTCCCTCCCGACCTCGAACAACATTTGTAAGTGGTTGTAAAAGGCTTTGTATTTGGATATGGTTCAATTTGAGTGATTATTTCCTTGTTTCCTTGTCAATGTCAATTGTTTTGAATGTTTCAGTTTTGATTAATCGATTTGACCCAAGTATGTGATCATGGCCTCCATGAAAATGAGATCTCATACTTGTGGTTCAATTTAGTTTTGTCAATTTGGCTTTTACGACGTAGAGAAAAGTGTGTTGTAGTTTTGGGTTTATGATGAGTTGTGGTTATGGTTTAGTGAATATGTTTTGTTCGTGTCATGAAATGGTTATGACGTCGTGGTCACGCCGCCGGTCCTCAAGGCTATGGCGTGACCTACATACGACTGAGCCGAGCCTACGAATTCATGAGTAGGCGTACATGCGTTATGGCTTTCAACCCGAGAGGGAGTATTCATTTTTCTATTGAATTAGTTGTTCGAGTCATTTAAAACGTTGGGAAAATACTAGGGTTTCAACCTAGGTTACTTAATGACTCGACCCATTAATTAGAGTTTCCAACTTTGTCAGGTAGCGGGAAACTCGGGGATACGCATTAGGATTCACGAGAGTGTTGTATACGGGTTGCGATAGTCCAGGTAAGTACATTTGCCCTAAAGCTTGTGTACATTAGTAAGCCAGTCAAGAAAATACTATGTGATTCATTATCATTCTATCATGTTGCTATGATATACTTGTTGGCATTTCCGTTCCACATTCCTTGTATGTGTGTTCTTGACATAAGTGTGTGTCTTGAAGGTACATGTAGCTTGCACTAGAAGGGATAAAACGCGGGCACTCGTACGCACGAGTGTTTGACCACCCCTAGTGATTGTGTGATACCATGTCCTGGATTGTTAAGGTTATCGATGTTGCGACATCGCTGTTATTGATTTGTTGTGGATTTTTAGACCACTTATAGCCTCTCTTGACTAGTAGAACACGCATGTTTTGATTACTATTATTGCTAGTCTGTCTATCATGCACCTTGACTATTTAAATTCCCATCTTTCAATGCCTGCATGATATTTAGACTGCTGTGTTTGATAATTCATGAATTACTGTTATATTCTTCTGGCATTACTTTCGATTTCTCTTAATTACTCACCATCTAGTTTGTGATGGTTGATACAGATAGAGCGGAGTATAGTAGAGGCAAGAAACCTTGCCTAGAAGACTTTTTGTAAGCGAATGGACTTGAGGAACCCTAAAGTAGGTTATATATTTTGTTTGTATGTTGCTTGTTATTATATACCATGTTTTGTTGAGTCATTGAACTCGGGATTATAGTTTGGGATTTATATCATGTAATGTTTCATTTGATGGCTTATTGTACATGAATATTCCTATTTACGGGGTTTTCCACATTTATATAGATTCTTAATTTCCGTTTGACTAAGTTATTTCCCAATAATTGTTTAGTATTAAATTTTCTTCCGGTGTGTTATACTTGCAATAACTCTTTCATAAAACTTGAAATTGGATAATTTGAGGTTGACTAGGCTCGTCAGATTGTTGAGTACTTATTTGGGGATCTGTACAAGTGTAGGCCGAGCATTCTCAAATGCATTAGAAATTTGGGGTCGTTACAGTTGGTATTAGAGCATACCAGGTTTAAATTCATAAAACACAAGCCATTAAACCAGCTGAAGTCAGAAATGGTCGAACTTAGAAGTGGAAACCCTATGATCCTGTAGAAACTTAGACGGGGAAGTAATGGGTTGCGTCGGATAATTTTAATACATATTATGATTGTTAAGTGTATTATTATGGTATGCGGTAGCTATAGACTGATCCGAGAAGTTCGTTCTCTTAATTCAGATGACGATGGTGGATCAGATCGGTCCGGGCGACGATAGCAGCACGTCTGGCACACGATATGCCAGCGCGGACGATGTGCACGCCTTAACCTAGAGAGTCACGACGCAGGACCAACAGCTACAGGAGATGTCACGACTGTTGAGGACACTCGTACCAGCTACCACTACACCATTAATTCCAACTACACCATTGCCGCCTACTGTTACTCGGGGAGCAGAGACCCCGATTGATGCGACATCTACAACTCCGATTCCGTTAGCGGCGATACCCGAGGGAGCTGTTGTTACGCCAGATACGCACACCGAAACAAAGACACCTCCATTAAAAATACAGATAGTATGAGCGGCGGAGACACAAACTACGCCAGCAGCTACTGCAGAGATTACTCCGATTACGGCTCCAGAGAAGAGTCTGGGAGCCACTACTGAGGGGAAGCAGTGGAGGGAATTTAAGAGGAATGATCCATTGAAGTTTTATGGCGGTCCTGACGTCCGAGCAGCAGAGCTATTGCTAAAGAGTCATGAGAAGATTCACCAATGGAAAACGGGAGCTGTGAGTCTCTTGAAGTATCTTGTCATGCACATCAACCACCAATGGAAATCCCAGTCTCCCGCGATACCTCTAGCATGAGTCTGTCGATCGACTTCTGTCTGGGCAATCTGAACTATCCACCATCTCACTGCACTACTGGTATGACACATCGTCTTGCCGTCCCTCGCGCATAATGCCAAATGAGACGGTCTGCAACATTGTCTAATCACGTATATGTGTCCTGGTAGTTGTCGGCACGTCCGCTGAACTCATTAACTCTGCGGCCTCACGTAAACCACGCTTGTGAGTCGTCTGACACACGATTAACTCAGCATCAAATCTTCTGCGGCTCAAAGCATCAGCAACAACGTTAGTCTTTCCAGGTTGACATTCAAGCGAGAAGTCGTAGTTCTTCAATAACTCAAGTCAACGCATCTGTCTTAGGTTTAGGTCCCTCTGAGTGAACAGGTGTCTCGAATGAACATCGTACGAATGATGTCCTCAAATCCTTCGTGCAAACACAATCGCAGCTTTACTCCAGGTTGTGGGTTGATTAGTTCTTCTCGTGAACTTTCAGCTATCTGAATGCATAAACGATCACACGGCTTTCCTGCATCTGCACGCAACTCAACCTAACCTTTGAATCATTCGTGTAAACAACTAAGTCCTTCCTGGCCTCAGGCAATACCATTTGCTCTAACTGAGTGCCCTAAAAATATAACCTCGGGCAGCCAAAACTCGAGTTCAATCAGTACTTCAACAGTGCCATTTTCTTGTCTCGCTCCAACGTGCATGACACTCACGAAGGTCTTCAATTCGTCTTCTCGTATCAACTAATCCAAGCATGTAATGTTCATAACTAATTCGTACTAACTAAGGCCTCGAACTCTAAAAACTCCAGTATCCTCATATCTGCTAGCGACTCGTAATCCCCTATTACTACCAAAATGTCAAAACAAATCGCGTTCGGGTATATCTTATCTTAGCCAACGTGTTAAGGTCTTTGGGGTCTGCTAAGTCTAACGGGTTTCAACCCTAACTGTCTACCATGCGCACTACAATCAAGGAATTAACATAACTTGAATTGAACAAGGTATGCATGAAAGTACTTCAAACGGAACTCATACCCTCATTAACATATCTGGACACCCTCTAGTCCGGCTCAACAGCAGCTTGCATGTGCTCATACTGGTGTTGGTGGTGTTGTGGTTGTACTTGTTCTGACTGGGTACAATTCTTCTTGACGTGACCCATCTGTCTGCATCAGTAGCAAGTATGGGTCTCCCATGTTTGACTCTGTGTCTGCACACGTGTCTGACTCTGAGTACTCTGAGTCTGTCCTAGTCTCCGTCCCTGCTTTTGTCTACCACCTGGTAGACTGCTCATGTGTTTGCTACATTGGTCTAATAGGCTAGGTAGGATGGCTCGCAAAGGTCGATCCTGATGGAATCGTTTGTATCGGTCTGGTGATCTGCTGTAAAGCATATCCAACACTCGGTGCTCTGGAGTCTCATTGATGGAATCGATTCGTCCTTCGTCTCTTGTCCTGATGCTGGTCCTCTGATCAGACCTCTAATCTGGCCGATCTAGCCTCCTCCTCAGGATGAGTGAGCAAATAGTTTTCCCTCACTACGCTGCGCTCATATGCTCTCTGTAAGCTCTATGGCTCATTCGCAACAACAAATCCTCCGACTACGGGTAACAAACCCTCAGTAAAGTAATAGACTCAACCAGTCTCAAAATCTACGGATCCTCTAGCATACGATAATAGTGATATGAACCTGCCCATGTACTCCATCACGGACTCATCTGCGTTTTGCCTCAACGCCATGAACTTGTTCCTCTTTGCTCGAAGGACAGTCGGCGAAAAATACTTTTGATTAAACTGGGTCTTGAAGTCGATCCAGTCTCTCGGGATACCTCGGGTAGAAATTATGGTCATCCACCAATCATCCGCCTCCCCTTGCAACATCGACGAAGAGATCGTCACTCTCATGTGCTCCTCAGTAGTAATTATGATGTGAATCTTCTATTCTTCAGGAATAGCTCTGCTGCTCTAAATTCGATACTGCCATAGAACTTCAACGGGTCGCGCCTCTTGAACTCTCTCCACTGCCTAGCCTTAGCAGTGGCTCCCGAACTCTTCTCTGGAGTCATAACTGGAGTAGTCCTAGCAGTGGCCATAAGTGTGGCTAGTGTAGTAGGCGTCTCCTTTGCCAGTGCTATTGAAGGTGTCTCAGCCTCAACTGAGCAACCGACGCAACAACAGCTCCCTCAGGTATCGCCGCTAACGGAGTTAGAGTCGTAGATGAAATAGCAATCAGAGTCTCTGCTCCTCGAGTAGTCGTAGGCGGTAATGGTGTAGTCGGGGTCGATGGTGTCTTAGTAGTAGTCGGTGCTAGCGTCCTTAATAATTGCAACATCTCCTGTAACTGTAGGTCCCGCATCGCAACTCGCTGCGTCCAAGCATGAAACGGGAATATTCATGTATATCAAATGGAAACCAAGGAAAGTTGTACATAATATCAAATAACCTATGGTCCCAAGTTCAAACCAAACATGATGTATAAATAAAGAAATCAACATACAAGCAGAAATCAACCATAACTTAGGCTAAGGTGCTCAAATCCACCCGCAAATCCTCACAAAATCCTTACCCTTTGAACGCTCTGGTAATTTGCACCCACTATCACAAACTAGACGGTAAGTAACTAAGAGAAAATCAAAATTAACGCCAGAAGAATATAATAGTAATTCATTAATATCAAATAAAGCAGTCTAAATATCATGCAGTAATTGAAGGACATGAAATATAACAAGATCAAGGTGCATGATAAACAGGCTATCAGATATCAATCGAAAACATGCGTGTTCTAAGAAAAACAAATGAGGCAATAAGCAGTCAAAATCACAGCATACGGAAAGAGGACGTTGACTCTTCTCGGGCAATGTCGCAACACTAGCACAACATCAGAGGGACACATGCCTCCTAACATACGGAAAGAGGACGTTGGCTCTTCCCGAGCAATGTTACGACACTAGCGTAGCTTAATAAAGAGGGACACAGGCCTCAAAAACCACGTTGACACACTCACGCCAAGAACACACATACCAAGAAATAATCAGGATTGGAATACCAACAACGGATATCAACAAGCATAGCAATAAATGATAATGAATTACATGAGATTTTCTTACTGGCTTACTAACATACATAGGCACGTAGGCGAGTGTACTTACCTGAACTATCGCAACCCGTATACACTCTCGTCCTTAACGTGTATCCCTAAATTTCTCGCTACCTGACAAGGTCGGAAACTCGTGTTAATAGGTCAAGTCATTATCTAAACCTAGGTTAAATCCCTAGTGTTTTTCCAATGTTTTAACGACTCGATAAATCCATCGATAAGTAAACCAATGAGGAATTTTATAGTTATTTTTTAGCTTTAAATTATTATTGTTATTGCTCTATCCCGTTTTTGAAAATTCCATTCTTTAAGTTGTTCGAGAGCAAGTGAGTCAACGTAATCCTTTGGTAGGATGGGTTATCTGAAGAAAAATGCCAGAGCCACAAACTCGGGATGCACGATACTATTTATGGTTTTATACGGGGTGAGTTTTCTTACCTAAACTACCAGGGGATCTCATCCGCGTGAACGTTAGGACAGCATGAGTTTACCGCGTCCTAAACTTCGAGTCTTGTAGGTGCTTACCTCGACTCAAGGACCGTTTGGTCAGGAATACTTGCGTCTTTCTATTATTTTCCGGACAATCATTTTTCATTGCTCAGTTAATTTATTTACAAACTTATTTATTCATGCACTCCCTGTATTTTCTTTCTATCGGCATGAATATGGACTAATTATTTATTTATTTTGAAATGATGTATTTATGTCTTGTTTGGCGTTACTTACTTGGGCTCGTCATTCTAGCGTTTGACAGAGTACAGATCCACAGTCCAGCAAGAAATGGTAGATTATTGATTTTGTTTGCTTGGATTTCGAATGAATAGTCTTTTGGGTCTAAATAGTCGATATGGTGGTCCCTGGTTTGATGAGTCTGCTTTGTGATCTTTCTCAGTACCGTGATTACACAGTTTAGAGTTGGGAGTCAAGCCAGTAGTTAACTGTGTATGCGCTACTAAGGGTGTATGACTCATTTTATCTGGCTGGTGGTTTATTTAAGTTCAGGATCTGTCTAAGAAGTTTGATTGTTTACTGTATGTGGCAATCAGATGGACTTAGAACACTTAGATGCCCTTTTTGCTTTGTGCTCTCAACACTCATTTATCGTTAATATCTTAGTGATACATTATCATGTTGTGTTTTATTATCTTTGTAATATCTTCGCATGATACTCGATTAGACGTTTATTTGACTTTTGAAATGATGTTGGGATTCCATTTGGTTATTACTGTTATAGTTTCTAAACTCACTGTCCTTTTTATGACGGTGGGTGCAGCCTCATCATATTACAGGGTTGAGAAAGTTAAAGGACCAGCGATAGGCGATTGAAGTGGAAAACTATTAGGCAATCAAATCTCACCTATATAGTAGGTCCCATGTATTATATGTATATGCTTTGAAAACATTGGGATATAGGTTAGTGATAGATCTTGGGCATGTATACTATAGTGTATTCTCCTCTGGCTTATTATGAATTTGGGAAATTTACGGAGTATTTTCAATTATTAGACTTTGGATTGACTGACTGGGGATTTGGCACGCATTTTGGGGCATGAGTTGGACGACATTTGGATTAGTTAGAGTGTGGTTTGAAGTGTGTAGTATCCCAATTGAAATTACTTGAGTAGTTACTTATTTTGGCTTTTGAATTCATATTTTTGTCTTTCAATATTCTATTCCTAGTTGTGGTTTATATGGATAGACGTTGAGGCTCTCCCTCCGAGCCATTCCCGTAAGTATGCCTACTAGGCCATAGTATGTGTGTCAGTGATGCACGTATGTGGGTACATTGTAGGTACTACACTAACCACCTAGCCAATCCAGATACTGGCCCTGTTTGAGTGGGACTCGGCGGCAGTATTTTGTAGAAGAGTCTGAATTATGGCGCTAGTCTGGCCCTAGGCTCTAGTAACACAATTTGAGCTTTCCCTATTATTTATCCATGCGATGATCACAGTTGCCTGTATTTAATTCTGCACGTTTATTTAATAGATTTATTTAAATTCCATTATTTACTTTTAGTATTGCTCACTTAATTTCCTTGGGAATACTCACTCTAAACTCGTCATCTTCCTTTTGTGATGGCTTGAGTGCAGATCCGAGCACGAGTTGTGGCAAGGGAAAGCTTCCAGAGTACCAGTGATTCAGAGACGTTGAGCCCGACTTGTACTTTTGTATTATATGTATTTGTTTTTATTTTGGTATTTGTGATTGTGAGATACCTTAGTACGTTGTATTTTGATATTTTGAGACTTTGAGGTGTATTTACTGATATATGGTTATCACATGGGTTTTCCACACTAGGGTTATGGTTTATATCACATGACTCGATATTTATTATTTGAGTTAACATGTTTTAAGACTTTCGTTGATATTTTTGAGGTTTGGAAACTATCTTAATATATGACTATAAGTTCATTAACAATTTGGATAGTAAATTGTGACAACTTGAGGTTAATTACGATTAAATGGTGGATGTGATTTAATAAGAGGCACAACTGGCGCTGATCAGCCAGACTGTGGGTTTGCATTAGCCCTGTGGCAGTCTATTGGAAAATGGGTCGTTACATGTTTTAAGACTTTCAATGATATTTTTGAGGTTTGGAAACTATCTTAATATATGATTATAAGTTCATTAACAATTTGGATAGTAAATTATGACAACTTGAGGTTAATTACGATTAAATGGTGGATGTGATTTAATGAGAGGCACAACTGGCGCTAGTCAGCCAGACTGTGGGTCTGCATTGGCCCCCGTGGCAGTCTATTAGAAAATGGGTTGTTACACATGGTACCCTGAACTAGGGCTAGAAACTCCTCTCTCAATCTGATCCTAACCTCCATCAGTATGTACTCATCCATGAATATCTCCCAGAAATCTGCCCAAGTAGTAAGACGTGGATTTGTAGCCTCGTGTGTAGTCCACTAGAATGTGGCATCGCCATGCAAATAGAAACTCGATAATCGAGGCTTGTTCCTCTCCTCGACTAGGAGCAGTTTGTGCAGCTGCTCATAAGAAAGTAACCATCTCCCGGCTATCTCTAGGTCTCCAACTCCATAAAAATACCAAGGCTGAAACCTCAATAAGTCTTCCACTCTCTTGGCCTCTGCCAACATCGAACTACCTAACATCAATGCATAACTGGTCTCCGCATCACAGTCGCAGGTGTAATGACTGTAATCTCAGTTAGCACAACTACGGTGCAACAACAGGCGTAACTCCCTCATCCAGTGTCTCAGAAATCCCCGCCTGAACCTGTGTCTGTAGTGTAGCAGAGGCTATGACTACCTCTGTAGTCGTCGGCGCAGCCAATGTAGTAGTCGGTGTTGTCATCGCGGTCACATGAACTATGATGAAATCCATAAACTCATAGATATGTGCCAACTTCACATCGAACCTGTCATCAATACTTTGCGATAGCGACCACAAAGTCAAAGTTTCTCGAACATGATCGTTCGTGTCGCCAACCTTTGGCTGAGTAGTAACTGGAAACTGATCGTCCATCGGTAATCTGCATCGAGGAACGTGCGTCAAGTCAGCCTCGTTATAAATGTGATGGCCCCAATTTCCTATAAAACTGGGCCTCGCTTGGCCTAGACATAAGTAGACCCCCCGATACCATACTTGCTATGTCAACGCATGCCTAGTCAGCCTCAAATCCTTGTTTCTTCATCATTTTATCAATTTAATAAGTAAGTAATTGGATTATATTATTATCAAGTAAGTTTGAAGCGGAAATCAACTATAATCATGTAAATAACTCAAACTAAAGGAAATCAGGAATAACCTATAGCGTAGAACCCAGAAAGTGGATAAACATGCATATCTGGTGGCCATCAGTATTCAATAGCAATAATACATGATATCCCTAGTCATTCAATCCCAAAATAACCTTATTGTATTAAAAATAATAATAAATAGTTAAAAGGTGTAACAACCCTCAAAATTTAACCTGACTTGTGATCTACTTGTCAGGACCGTAACCCAGTTGCGTGACACTTTATAGTATTTCAGACTTGGGGAGTCGACATCGAGGTAATTTTATGTTTATGTATTGTTTTGTATTAGTATGATAGTCTAATACGTGTCTCGAGCCATTTCGGTGACTGTTTAGTCTGAGTGAGGCTTCGCCTTGGTAAACGAGGAATTAAAACACAGAAAAAACATTAATAAATGATTTTTTCGAATAATTATTATTATAATTTATCGGGACGTGACGAGAAAACGGGTGCGACGAGTCAATTGGCGATACAATACTGACCGAGGAGCGTTGGATCAACAAAGGAGCTGTTTAACTAAGTGACACCGAGTCACTTAGTGGAGTCAACTTGAAAAGATGGAGTTGATGACACATCAAAGGAGGGAGCTGATGGATTCGCCTCGAGATGCGTGTATGCAAGTAGATGATGGGTGGTCCTATATAAGGACCACTCCACCACTTGATCCCCTTTGTACTATTCATTTTCTCATTTCCTCCTCTCCCTCTCTTCCTTTCTTTTCTTGATGAGCAAGCCACCACAGGAGGTGGTGCTGGGCTACAGAAATCCTCGCCAAAAACCCCATTTCTAGCCGAAATCTAGGTGAGAACCTTGCTATTTTATTTCTCCTCTTTAGTTATGTGTTATTTCTCCTCTTTATTTTTGGGTTTTGATTGGTTAATTCGTTGTTGTAATATCGTCATGACAAGGGTGGCTTGCCGAAGATGATCTTAGTGTTCCACCAGTGTTTCGGTAATAGCTAGAGCAATCAACACGTGGCACCAAGCCGATGTTGCTATTTTGTTTTGTTCTTATTTTTAAATTGGGTAATTCGATTGGGTTGTGTTTTCTTGATGAATTGGTGAGATCCGGGCATCCCACGACAATCCAGAGTTGATTTTAGGGAGTCTTGATGCCCAGAAACTTAATGGCGTTGATCACAAAGAGCGGGGTGTTCATATGGTGTTCGGTGTTTTCGGGAAATTTGGTTTACATTGCACGTTGTGGAGACATCTCGCATTCTATAGGCGTTTCTCACATATGTGTGGGACTAAGACAATGAAGTCTCCGCCGTGGTGACGCTTCTATGTGTAAGGTCTTCGTGGTGTGAAGAGAACGTGTGTTCTTGTGATTTCGAAATTTGGTCTTTGAGCAATGTTTACATGGTTTTTCTTCTCATGGCATGCACAAGATGTGTGTGTGTGTGCACGTGTTTGTCATGTGTGTGTGAGGTGTGCATGCCGCAGGGACGCTTTTGGCCATGACCCATATGGTATGACTCACAAACAACTCAACCAGTGAGTCATATATGTGAGCTCCAGATTTGGTTGTGAAGACGTTTTACTGGTGTTTCTTCTTGACGCCGTGTAGAAGGCGTTTGGGTGTAAAACGTGGTTGCCCAACAAGGGCCCATGGCTTGTATAGTGTAAAATGTGTGGTTATGTTTAGTGGTTTAGGTAGTTGGCCCAACAAGAAATTTTATTTGCAACAACGACCCATTAATTATGTGTATATACGTGTTTTGTTGTGTGCGTGACGTGAGTGAGTTTGTGTGGTGCACGTGTCACGCTGTTTAGGGCTCACGTGTATCTATGTGTGCATCTTGTGTATGTGTGTGTCTTGTATGTGTGTGTATTTCATTTTTTTGTGTGTACGTTATTTGTGAGACGTCGTGGTCACGCCATAGGCCCATGGGCCCATGGCGTGACCCACACATGACTTGGTCAGTGAGCCTTTTTTCTTACTGTTTGGGCCTATAATTGAACTGTTTTAAAACCCAAGTGTTGTACAAGCTTTTCGATGGATTTAACCGAGTTTCCCGAGTCTGTTTTTACTGGAATTATACCAAAACTTTGGGACAACTTTGGGGTTTACTTTAGGATTAATTAATGACCGTAAATTCAATATTTGGGTTCAAACCATTGACAGGTAGTTATTGAAACTGGGAATACGCGTTAGAGTCGTAAGAGTTTTCATCAGGTTGTGTTAGTCAGGTAAGTACATTAGCCCACAAGTTTGGGTATGATTAGTAAGCCAGTAAGGAAATACCATGTGATTTATTATCTGTCTATTCTCTTTGCTATGATCTACTTATTGGCATTCCATTCTATATTCCTTGTATGTGTGTTCTTGGTATAAGTGTGTCTCAAAGGTACTTGCGGCCTGCACTAGTTAGGATAAAATGTGGGCACTTCTACAGAAGTGTTTGACCACCCCTAGTGATTGTGTGATACAAAGTACTGGATTTGTTGTGGATATTGTTGTGGTTATCGATGTTACGACATCGCTGTTGTTGATTTTAGACCACTTATGGCCTCTCTTGACTCGTAGAACATGCATGTTTTGTTGCTATTATTTCAGTTTGCTTATCATGCTCTCTTGATCTATTTAAATTCCTATCTATTATTTACCGCATGATATCTAGACTGTCATGCTTGATAATTCATGAATTACTGTTATATTCTTCTGGCATTACTTTCGATTTCTCTCAGTTGCTCACCGTCTAGTTTGTGACGGTGGGTGCAAATAGAATAGAGTGTTGTAAGGGCAAGGGACCCTATCTAGGTGACTTTTTGTGAGGATTAGCGGCAGGACTTGAGGACCTTAGAGTAGTTATATATTTGTTTTGTTGGACTGTATGTTGCTTTATATATATGTTTTGTTGTGGGATCAGCTTGTAGAAATATCATGTACTCGACTTTATTTGGTCACTTGATTGTACATGAATATTTCCTATTTTTCGGTGTTTTCCACGTAATAGATTCCTGATTTCCTTTGATTGAGCTATTTTCCATAATTGTAGTTTTCTTATTTTTCGCTGCGTATAACTTGCAATAACTCTTTCATGAATCGTTAAATTAATTGATCAAAGGCTAACTAGGCTCGGCAGGCTCGTTGAGTACTGACTCGGGGACCTACATGGGTCTAAACTGGGCGTACCCAAATGCATTAAGAATTTGAGCCGTCACAAAAGCCAACACCTACTGTGAAAGAAAGGAAAGAGCCACTCCGAAAGTCCTCAGAGGAAGTCACCTAGTGTCGGCCCTTTTACCCTTGCTTGCCTCTACCCTATCTGCACTACCGTAAAAAGCTAGACGGTAAGTACGTGAAAAATTGAAAGTAATGCCAGAAGAACATAATAGTAATTCAAGATTTACCAAATAAACAATCTAGGTATCATGCGGTATTTGAAAGACAGGAAATATAAAAAATTGCATGATAAACAGAATAGCAAGCATAGCAACAAAATTTGAGTGTCTAATGAGTCAAAGGAGGTCCATAAGTGGTCAATTTCCACATCATTCCACAATTGTACCACATCCACAACCACATCAAATTCCACAACCAATACCACATCCACAATATATCCACAATAGTCCAATACTCAAGGTGAAACTCACTATTAGGGGGTGGACAACACTTCTGCAGAAGTGTTTACATTGGCCCAGCTAATATGGACCCAGAAGTACCTTCATGACACACTTACGCCAAGACACTCAACCATAGAAATATAGAATGGAATTCCAACAAATAGCTCAATTCAAATAAAGATAATAATAATGGAAAATGAATTAATGTATATTTTTTTACTGGCTTATAATCGTACGAAAACGTACCTCAATAGATCGAGAAATCTGTCCCTTGCGGCTTATACACGTTTCAAACAAATTCCAAAACCCTCGTTACCAATCCGTTATGTTCCTGGTATTCAATTGGGTCAAAGTTGTAAATTACAGGCTTTACGTGGTAAGAAAATGTGACGGTCCCAATTCCCCATAAAACTGGGTCCCGCCCGGCCTAGGCCTACGTGGACCCCCGAGCCCTCACTCGTGAAGTCTACGCATCCTAGTCAGCCTCAAATCCTCATATAAGTCATTTGTTTATCATATAGATGCGTGAGTTATAGGATTATAAAGTTATCAAAAAATTCGCAGTGAAAATTACTCTAATCAACTATAACTAGTAAATGGAAATCATGACAAATAGATAACATATCATGTGGAAACCCTGAGAAATGGATAAAAACAAGCATGTTTTTTTATCAAGTCTAAACAAAACGATCATACATGATATCCCTAATCTCTCAATCCCCGATACATGTCCCAGTGTTTAATGTAACAACCCTCAAATTTGAACCCACTTGTGTCACACTTGTCAGGACCGAGACCCGGCTGCATGATATTAGACAGTATTTCAAACTTCGGGAGTCAACACCAAGGTAATTTTAGGATTTCGTGATGTGTGTATTAGTATTGTAGTCCATTATGGGTCTCGAACCGTTCAAGCGATTCTTAGTCTGAGTGAGGCTTCGCCTAGGTAAACGAGGATAAAAACACAATAAAAAGACAAATAAATGAATTTTTGTATAATTTAAATAAATAATTGGCGAGACAAGGCGAGGCTATGCGTGTTACAGGAATCGGGGCAAGGCAAGACGGACCGAGGAATGTCGTTTAAACGCGGGAGTTGGATAATTACACAATGCATGGGCTATAGGATTGGAATTGTTAAAGTGACACAGCCCAAAGTGAGAGAACCCTCGAATTTTCCTCGAGATGCATGTTTGTGTGGAGATCAAAACAAAAAGTCTATAAATAGGACCCACCCCCGCTTTCCTAATCCACTATTCACTCATCTCTTCCACACACACCCGATTCTTCTATCCTCTCTCACCACCGCCCCTCTCCTCTTCCCCTCTCCCTTGGTGAACGGACACGACCCACGCCGGAGCCCTCACCAGAGTCGAGGTTGTTCTCTCTCTCTCTCTCTCTCTCTCTCTCTCTCTCTCTCTCTCTCTCTCTCTCTCTCTCTCTCTCTCTCTCTCTCTCTCTCTCTCTCGTTCCTCCTCACTGCTCCTCGCTCCTCTGCGTTGTCCATGTCCGGCTGCCACTACGGCGGTAACTGGCGTATATGGGGGCGGTCAGGGATGTCATCACAGTCTCGGAGCCCCAAAACTGGTGGCGAGGTGTGAGTCGAGTCACTGGTTTTCTTTCGGTATGCTTGTTTTCGAGTTGTTGTCCCGTCTGGCCGCTGCTCCGACGGTCAGTAGTGGTCGGGGCCAGTCATGGTGGTGGTCCATCAAAACCCCCACGTCCCCGAAAAACTGCTAACATGTGGTGTTGTTGTCGGTTTGCACTGTTTTATTGAAGTGTACCCTATTTTGAGTCCTCGCCGGAGTTTCATGTTTTGGGCGGCGTTGTCATCGACGCCATGACCTAGGGGACTATTGGAGACCTCGCCATATTTATGAGGGCGTCTCACGGTCCTCCGAAGCGTCCAAATAGCGACGGTGAACTTGGATTCGTCATTTCATGTGTTGTAGTTAGTTTTGCGTCTCACCGGAAAACACCGTTGTTAACAACGTTACTGGTTGGACCACCACGTGTGGGAGTTGCCAGGGATCTCACCTAACCATTTTCGATGTCTCACAACCCCTGGTGTGACCGAAATAGTAGTTTGATAGTGTGATTTTTTATGATTTTGTGTGAATCTTTAATGTGGGTTTTGTGACGGCCCCAAATTCCCATTGCATTTGGGAACGCCCGACCTAGACTCATGCAGATCCCCGAGTTAGTACTCTGCGGTCTGGCGAGCCTAGTCAGCCTCCAATTATCAAATTATAAGTTTTATGAAAGAGTTATTGCAAGTATAACACAGCAGAAGAAAATTTATTATTAAACATTTAATGGGAAATAACTCAATCAAACGGAAATCAGGAATCTATAAATATGGAAACCCCGTAAACGAGAATATTCATGTACAATACGCCAAGGTCGAATAAGACATTACATGATATCAATCCCAAACTATAATCCCAAGTTCAATGACTACCAAAGCATTATAATAATAACAAGCAACATACAAATAAAAACATATAACCTACTCTAGGGTTCCTTAAGTCCAAATTACTCACATAAAGTCTCCTAGGCAAGGTTCCTTGCCTTTACTGCACTCTGCTCTATCTGCACCCACCATGACAAACTAGACGGTGAGTAACTGAGAGAAATTGAAAGTAATGCCAAAAGAATATAACAGTAATTCATGAATTATTAAGCAAGGCAGTGTAAATATCATGCAGAAATTGGAAGACAATAATTTAAATAAACGAGATGCATGATAGATAGACTGGAAATAATAGCAATCGAAACATGCGTGTTCTATGAGTCAAAAGAGGCCATAAGTGGTCTAAAATCCACAACAAATCCACAACAGTGATGTCGCAACATCGATAACCACAACAATCCAGTATATGGTATCACATAATCACGAGGGGTGGTCAAACACTCATGCGCACGAGTGCCCGCGTTTAATGCCTTCTAGTGCAGGCTGCATGTACCTTCAAGACACACACTTATGCTAAGCACACACATACAAGGAATATGGAACGGAGATGCCAACAAGTAGATCATAGCAAACATGATAGAATGATAATGAATCATATGGTATTTTCTTAACTGGCTTACTAACGTACACAAGCTTTAGGGCAAGTGTACTTACCTGAACTATCGCAACCCGTAGATACTCTCGCGTCCCTAACACGTATTCCCGAGTTTCCCACTACCTGAAAAGTTTGGAAACTCTAATTAATGGGTCGAGTCATTAACTAAACCTTAGGTTAAACCCTAGTGTATTCTCAATGTTTTAAGTATTTACATAACTCGTCAAATTGTTAGGAAAACATATACTCTCTCGGATTTGGAAAACAATGACAATAACCACGACTACAGTATCACAACGTCGATACCCACAATGCATATAAGCCTACTCATGTGTTGTAGGCTCGGCTCAGTCGTATGTGGGTCACGACATAGCCTCGATGAGCCGGCGATGTGACCACGACGTCATAACCAATTCTTGACCTTCAAACGCAAATACGTAAAACAACACAACTCAAAATGTCCATGCACCAACGAGTTTGGGAACCTCGCGGTCGTGGTCTAACGTCGATAAAGTGCCAACATGACATGGGAAAGTCATGTACATGCCCTACGTCACGTCGACGACTACTCGATGTCATATGAACAACTCACGCATAACTTTGCTATTACGACTCATCACCATTGATATGGACGCTCCGGGGTTGTGAGACTCCATGACGGACATGGTAAGGTCTCCGGCAGTCCCCCATATCATTGCGTCGACGACAGTGCTACCACGATAGATGGTTTCTGACGAGAAGTTTACAACACGCATAAAATTACATAAATGACATAATATATCAATAACGTCGTTGTTTTAGGCCACTCCAAGAGTCGTGAGACACAAGCATGGACTTAGCTTGGTACCCGACATCCTCGATCATGGTGGCACAGCGGTGGTGTCGCCCATAGCAATGGATTTTGGCGAGGAGGAGCATAACGCACGTGAAGTGAACATAAACATGAAATTTAGACTAAACAGTCCAAATGCAACTGATTCAGACATACCAAAGGGCAGCGGGGTACCAACGAGGGCAAGCCATGGTTCTTGACAGCCCTTTAGACGTGGTGTCCGGCCCGCAACGCCGCCCAAAGGCACGACAGTCCGATCAACGAGAAAATAGTGAACAAATCGGTAAAGCATCACAATACATTACTACCACCACTATTATGGACCACTCTAGGACTGCTAGACACGAGCATTGAGCGCGGCGAGGTCTCCAATAGTCCCCATTCATAGTGGTCCTGATGGCAGTGCCATTTAATCGACCACATTTTCCGGCGAGGGAAACAACCCATCTAAATATGATAAAATAGTGTTCAACTAATAAAACAGTTTCCATACGACAATGTTGTGTCGAGGGGAGTGTTTCGGGACTGTCGGAGCTTCGGTGAGCCACGAGGGTCCGTCCACGACTGTTCCCGACCACCGTCACCAATGGCGCGACAGCTAGAGGCAGAAACCAGTGAGAGAGAGAGAGAGAGAGAGAGAGAGAGAGAGAGAGAGAGAGAGAGAGAACTGCCAAGAGAGGAAGGATAGAGAGAGCTCTCCGGTGAGAGAGTGAACCCTGGCCACCACTAGCGCGGTTAGAGCCAGTGGTCCAGTGAGGCCATGGAGCATGGCTGAGAAGAGAGGGAGACCGAGATGAGAGAACTCGAGAGAGATAACTGCCGAGAGGGAGAGGAGGAAAAGGAGATGCGTACCTCCGGTCGAAAGCAACTCCGGCGTCTCTCGGTCCGGTCACTGGCGAGAGAGAGAAGAAGAGGGGCGGCAGTAAGGGAATAGGAGACTCAGGTGTGTCTGTGGAGAAGATGAGTGAATAGTAGGGTTTTTGTTTGTTTATATATATGGAACAAATGTGAAATGGCCCTTTTGTCCTTTAAGTTCATACTTGTTTATTTTTGAACAGTTGCCCGTATGGGTCTTTTACCTCATCATCTTAACTCAACATACATACACATCTCAATGCCAATCTCATGGCTCTCCTCATCAAGTTGTGTCACTTTAACAATTTCCATCGCATAGTCCGTATGTTGTGAAGCTATCCAACTCCCATATAAATCTTGCATTTCCTCGGTCAGTATTTCTCCGTAAATTGGCTCAACGCGGCCGTTTTCTTGCCACATCCCATCAACTAATTAATTAAATTATTAGGAAATTCATTTATTTGTATGTTTTACTCCCCCGTTTACATAGGCGTAGCCTCACTCAACTAAAAATCGCCCGAACGGCTCGAGACCCGTAAAATACTAAGATACTAATACACACAATCAAAGAATCATAAAATCACTTCGGTGTCGACTCCCAAAGTTCAAAATACTATCTAGTATCACATAGCTGGGTCACGTTCCTAACCAGTGTAACACTAGTCGGATTAAAATTGAGGGTTGTTACAGGTTTCTTATTTATGTGTGTGCGTTTGAACACCGTGTAGGCAAGGTGTTTTCTGGCCAATCCATACCAAGGAAACCTTCCCAATGCTGGATAGTACTCATAAGTCGAAATGAAGGTCTCGAACTTGGGTGTGATGTGGTTATCGTTGTTTGGTTATGTCGATGAACACACAATGTGCGTGAGAATGTGCTATGAGTTGTGTTTTCATTTTGCTTGTGTTTCAATTAATGAAATCGTGTTCATGCGTATATGGAATGTTGTGGATATCATGGATTAAGGGGACTTGTTTTCATGTTCCGATATTTTAAGTTGTTTTTGTGAACGTTAGTTTACATTTTAATTGTGTTTAAGGTTATCGAACGGTAGTGACGTCGTGGTCACGCCGCCGGTCCTCGAGGCTATGACGTGACCGACATACGACTGAGCTGAGCTTATGATTCGTGAATAGGCTTACATATGGTGTGGTTTACAAAACTAAAAGAGTTGTAGTGTTTTTGTCTAGCTTTCCAATAGATTTTCGTCGATTTGTTCGAGTCATTAAAACATTGGGAAAACACTAGGGTTTCAACCTAGGTTAGTCAATGACTCTTCCCATTAATTAGAGTTTCCAATCTTGTCAGGTAACGGGAAACTCGAGGATACGCGCTAGGATTCGCGGGAGTGTTGTTACGTGGGTTGCGATATTTCAAGTACACTTGCCCTAAAGCTTATGTACGTGTACGTTAGTAAGCCAGTAAGAACATTGCATGTGATTCATTATCGTTCATTGTTGCTTGTTGATATCCATTGTTGGCATTCCTATCCTGTTTATTCCTTGGTATGTGTGTTCTTGGCGTGAGTGTGTCAACGTGGTTTTGAGGCATGTGTCCATCTTTCATCAAGCTGCGCTAGTGTCGTGACATTGCCTAGGAAGAGCCAGCATCCTCTTTCCGTATGCTAGGAGGCATGTGTCCCTCTGATGCTGCGCTAGTGTTGCGACATTGCCCAGGAGGAGCCAACATCCTCTTTCCGTATGCTGTGATTTTGACCGCTTATTGCCTCGTTTGTTTTTTCAGAAAACGCATGTTTCGATTGATATATAATAGTCTGTTTATCATGCACCTTGATCTTGTTATATTTCCTGTCTTTCAATTACTGAATGACATTTAGATAGTTTTATTTGATATTCATGAATTATTGTTATATTCTTCTGGCATTACTTTTGATTTCTCTCAATTGCTCACCGTCTAGTTTGTGACGGTAGGTGCAAATAGACCTGAGTGTTCTAAGGGAAAGGGACTCTTCTTAGAGGATTACAGCTGAGGACTAGCGACTGGACTAGCATATACCTTAGGCGTAAGTTATGTTCTCTTGTTTGTATGATGCTTTATATATAAGTTATTGTTGCTGAACTTGGGTTAATATTGATATCATGTATTGTTCATCTAGGATGTTTACATGAATATTTGGGATTTCTACATAATAGATTCATGATTTCCCCTTTGACTGAGTTATTTCTCATATTGTTTAGTTTGTTTATTTTTTCCGCTGCATATAACTTGCAATAACTCTTTCCTAAACTATTAAATTGATTGATCGGAGGCTGACTAGACTCATCAGGCTCGCCGAGTGCTGACTCGAGACCTTCATGGGCCTAGGCCAGGCGTACCCAAATGCATTGGGAATTTGGGGTCATCACATTTAATAAAAACATATAATACAATAATCACAAATAAAAGAACAAAAACCTACAGTAAGTGAAGTAAAGGATCGTTCCGAGAGTTCTCGGAGGATATCACCTAGCATCAGCTCCTTCCCCTTGCTCGTCTCAGCTCTATCTGCACCACCATCATAAACTAGACGGTGAATGCGTAAAAAATATGAATGTAATGCCAGAATAAACTAAACAATAATTCAAGATTTACCAAATAAGTAGTTCAAATATCATGCGATATTGAAAGATAGAAAATGTAACAAATTGCATGATAAACAGACTGACAAGCATAGCAACAAAGCTTGAGTGTCCAAAGAGTCAATAGAGGCCCATAAGTGGTCAATATTTATGCAGTACAGCAGTACCACATTTATAGTCACAATAGTGACCAAAAGTCTATAGACACAACAGTGCCCAAACAATTCAGTACTCGGGGTATAACCCGCTATCAGTGTATACTTCAGCAGGAGTGTTCCCGCTTACCCACTAATATAGACCCTGGAGTACCTTCAAGACACACTTACGCCAAGACACTCAACCAAGAAAATAAAGAATGGAATTCCAACAAAAGTTTAATTTAAATAGAAATGCCAACAATGGAAAATGAATTAGTGTATACTTTTTAACTGGCTTACAATCATACGATAACGTACCTCAATATTGCAAAACTCGGATCCTCGCGAATTCATTAAGTTATCCTACTCGAATTCTCAAAGTTTGTAAATAAAGTAAAACTTTCTAATTTATCCCAATTTTTCATAATTATTTCATTAGTGTAATTGGGTTGATTTCCAAGGTATTGGGTCGTATTCGGACGCAATTGAATACCCGAGAGATCTTTGAATTTTTTTGAAATTTTTAGATAATTGACCCTATGAACAGTGTCACATCGCTTACTGGGCGGCGTCCCCACGGCGTGAGAATGGGGCTTACTACCCCAGACGCCAAGGATTGTGTGACAGCCCAAATTTCCAATGCATTTGGGAATGTCCGGCCTAGACTCGTACAGGTCCCCGAGTTAGTACTCAGCGGTCTGGCGAGCCTAGTCAGCCTCCAATTATCAAATTATAAGTTTTATGAAAGAGTTATTGCAAGTATAACACAGCGGAAGAAAATTTAATACTAAACAATGACTACGACTGTACTAGCGGACGGTGATGACTGGCAAAACTCGGTACTAGCGGAATGGTCTGTGTCGGACGAGTAGTCTGTTGTGCAACGGACCCTACACTCTGAGTCCTACGGTCACGAAAATTCCACCTGTTCTTTTTCCTCTTCTTGTCCTGATGGTGCTCCTTCGATCTGAACTTTGATCTGACCGGTCTTGTCCTCCTCCGGATGAGTAAGCAGATAACCCTCTCGTACTAGACTCCGCTCATACGCAATCTGCAAAGTCTCCGGCTGCGTAGTGATTACAGAACCTCCAATCGCAGGTAGCAAACCCTAAGTAAAGTAACAGACTCGATCAGTCTCGGTGTCTGCAAATCCTTCAACATAAGGCAACAACAATATAAATCTACCCATGTACTCCATCACTGACTCGTCTGCGCTCTGCCTCAACGCCATGAACTCGTTCCTCTTCACTCGAAGGACAGTCGGCGGGAAGTACTTCTGGTTAAATTGGGTCTTGAAGTCGATCCAGTCTCTCGGAATGCCTCAGGTAGTAACGATAGTCGTCCACCAATCATCTGCCTCCCCCTGTAACATAGACAAAGAGATCGTCGCTCGCATATGGTCCTCTGTGGCAATAATCGTATGAATCTTCTCATGATTCTTTAGAAATAGCTCTTCTGCTCGGACATCAGTACCGCCATAGAACCTCAATGGATCATGTCTCTTGAATTCCCTCCACTGCTTCGCGTCAAAATTGGCTCCCAAACTCTTCTCTGGAGTCATTGTCGAATAACCTCTACAGTAGCTACTGACGTAGTCGGTGTCTCCGCCGCTCGTACCATCTTAGTCTGTAACGGAGGTGTCTCTGTTTCGGTCTACGTACCTGGTGCAACAATCGCTCCCTCGGGAATCGCCGCTAATGGGATCGGAGCCGTAGATGCCGCAGCAATCGGAGTCTCTGCTCCACGAGTAATAGTAGGTGGCAATGGTGTAGTCGGAGTCGATGGTGTAGTGGTAGCAGGTACAAGTGTCCTCAATAGTCGTAACATCTCCTGCAGCTGCTGGTCCTACGTCGTGACTCTCTTTGTCAAGGCGTGCACATCGTCCGCGCTAGCATGTCGTGTGTCGGACGTGCCGCTATCATCACTCGGACCGGTCTGATCCGCCATCGTCATCTGAATTAAGAGAACGCACTTCTCGGATCAGTCTCTAGTTACCGCATACCATAATAATACACTTAACAATCATAATATGTATTAAAATTATCCGACTCAACCCATTTCTTCCCCAGCTAAGTTTCTATAGGATCATAGGGTTTCCATTTCTAAGTTCAACCATTCCTAACTTCCGCTGGTTTAATGGCTTGTGTTTTATGAATTTAAATCAAGAGTCAGTTTTATATAACTTTGCGCTCTGATACCAACGGTATCACAATTTTTAGACAACTCTAAACTCTGTCCCTAAGGTTATAAAGCTTATGCTCTGATACCAACTATGACGGCTCCAAATTCCCAATACATTTAGGAACGTCCGACCTAGACTCGTACAGGTCCTGGAGTTAGTACTCGGCGGTCTGGCGAGCCTAGTCAACCTCCAATTATCAAATTATAAGTTTTATGAAAAAGTTATTGCAAGTATAACACAGCGAAAGAAAATTTAATACTAAACAATTAATGAGAAATAACTCACTCAAATGGAAATCAGGAATCTACATATATGGAAACCCCGTAAACGGGAATATTCATGTACAATAAGTCAAGGTCAAATGAGACATTACATGATATCAATCCCAAACTATAATCCCGAGTTCAATGACTACCAAAGCATTATAATAATAACAAGCAGCATACAAACAAAAACATATAACCTACTCTAGGGTTTCTCAAGTCCAGCTACTCACATAAAGTCTCCTAGGTAAGGTTCCCTGCCTCTACTGCACTCCGCTCTATCTGCACTCACCGTCACAAACTAGACGGTGAGTAACTGAGAGAAATCAAAAGTAATGCCAGAAAAATATAATAGTAATTCTTGAATTATTATGCAAGGCAGTCTAAATATCATGCAGGAATTGGAAAACAGTAATTTAAATAAATGAGATGCATGATAGACAGACTGGAAATAATAGCAATCGAAACATGCGTGTTCTACGAGTCAAAAGATGCCATAAGTGGTCTAAAATCCACAACAAATCCACAACAGCGATGTCGCAACATCGATAACTACAACAATATCCACAACAATCTAGTACATGGTATCACACAATCACTAGGGGTGGCCAAACACTCGTACGCACGAGTGCCCACGTTTTATCCCTTCTAATGCAGGCCGCATGTACCTTGAAGACATACACTTATGCCAAGAACACACATACAAGGAATATGGAATGGAAATGCCAACAAGTAGATCATAGCAAACATGGTAGAATGATAATGAATCACATGATATTTTCTTAACTGGCTTACTAACATACACAAGCTTTAGGGTAATTGTACTTACCTGAACTAGCGCAATCCGGTACCACTCCGTGACTCTAACGCGTTTCCCATGGTTTCTGACTACCTGGCATAGGTTGGAACCCCGAATGTTGATTTAAAGTTAGTACATCGTCTTATGGTGTTTCTCGTATATTTAGTTTAAATACATTTAATTAAGGCGACTCAAACCATTGTGGATCAATCCATCTCTATGGTTATTGCCCTTTTTACAAAACATAACTCTCTTTGGGCTCTTGTTGGGCCTATTTATCAAGCTTATACTCACCTAAGTAGGCCTTTTGTGTAGACACTTATTGGACCCTTGTTGGGCTTAGCTATTCAAGCTCATTAGTCCCATCCTACACCATTGTCATGGGCCCTAAAGTGTGCTTATTTTATTAGGCCCTTATTGGGCCCTAACACAACCCATTTACATATCATTTATATTTGTTATGGGCCTCTATTATGTAATGTGTATGTTGGGCCCTTATTAGGCCTTAACACAAACCCCTAACAAATAATTAAAATTGTCCATATATACCATTTCCTTTTTATCCAACCCGCATGCCTTAATACACATCACACCTAAATACACTTTAAATCAAATTGTACATGTAATGGGCCTTATACACACACTATACATTTTATTATATTTATAAGCTAACAACACACATCACCTGTTATTTTAATACACACCTATACATACAATAACACAATTTATGGTCACACACCCCACGTTATGTGCACACAACACCCCACTATTGTGTGGACCCCACTGTTGTGCACCCACACACACACAAGCTGATTCTCACAATGCACATACACACATACAATAATACACCCCACACATTAACTGTGGTGTACACACCCAAACATTGTACGCACCCCACACATCAACTGTGGGGCACACACGCTGTCACACACCCCACATAACACGCACACCACCCACACAACTGTCCCAAACCAAAACAGCAACAATTCACAACCACTAACCGAAACACACACACAACACCAATAACGTGACTGTTGGACATGGGGGAGGGGTCATCTCCGGCCAGCAGATTCGTCGGTGACTCTACTCCAATTAGCCATGACCGTAGATGGTCTCACTAGCCACGGCAGCCCCAAACAGTAGGCAAAACCGCCACAAAATAGCCCAAAATGACAAAACAATGAGCAACATGGAAGGAGAACCAACAAAACGATGGAGAGAGAGAGAGAGAGAAGAAAGGGAGGGAGGAGAAACTCACCTAGGTGTCTCCGGTGGGTGGTGGAGGTCCCAAATGCTGTAGTGGGTGGCGGTGGTGACGTCCAGCCGAGAGGAGGAGGGAGGGAGAACGTAAGGCCGAGAAGAGGAGAGTGGGCAGGGATGCCGAGAGGAAGGGAGAGAGAAGGAGAAGGTCTCACCTCATCGACGGCAGTCCTCCGGTCTCTCTGACCTCGTCAGAGTCGGGTGGGTTGGTGATGGCAGTGGGGGAGAGTGGAGAGGAGAGATGGCAGTGGAGTTTGGAGAAGATGATGAATAATAGGGTTTGTTACACAACGTTTTGTATATATATATATGATAAAAATGACCTTTTTGCCCTTAAGTTAACACTTCTTTATTGTTTGAACAGTTTTCCTTATCGGTCTTTTACCTCATTATCTTATCTCAACACACATACACATCTCAATGCTAATCTCATGGCTCTCCTCATTAGGTTGTGTCACTTTAACAATTTCTACCATAGCCCGTATGTTGCGTAGTTAACCAACTCCCACATGAATCTTGCATTTCCTCGGTCAGTATTTCTCCGTAAATTGTCTCGCCGCACCCGTTTTCTTGCCACATCTCAACACTAATTAATTACATTATTAGAAAATTCATTTATTTGTATGTTTTACTCCCCCGTTTACATAGGCGTAGCCTCACTCAACTAAAAATCGTCGGAACGGCTCGAGACCCGTGAAATACTAAAATACTAATACACACAATCAAAGAATCATAAAATCACTTCGGTGTCGACTCCCGAAGTTCGAAATACTGTCTAGTGTCACGTAGTCACGTTCCTAACCAGTGCAACACTAGTCGGTTTAAAATTAAGTTTACAGATTGGCACCGTGGGGTTCCACCTCTAGGTGACGCCCTCACAGCGCGAGCTCTGGGATCACTGTCCCAGACGCCGTGGAGTGGCATCGTGAGCTTTTGTGTTCACGGTGTCGCTCGCGGCATCTCACCCAGAACGCCTCTGTTAGGGGTTTTTACCACCTCGGCTTGCGTCGTCATGTTTCGAGCCTATCCCAATCTCGTCGGGATCTTCGTTACAACATAAAACCCAACTCGCTTTGCGTCGAAACCCCGACAAACACCACGATTTGAAATCACACGAAACTTCTTCAAAAATCCCAAAAAATTAAAATTAACTTCAAATGCTCGAGAAAATCACCAATTCAACAATCAACCCTCCTATTGATCTGAAAAACATCAACCAAATTCATTTCCAACATTTTTCCCAAAATATTGTCCGAAATCGTCGTGATGAAAACTCGCAAAATTGGCGTCAAACTATACACAAACATAAGAGGAGTAGGGATCCTACCTTTTTTACACGTGATTGGTCGATCCCCGGTGTTGCAACGAGTTTGTGAAGTCTCGAAACCCCCGAGCTCTCCACGTTCTCATGTTGGATCGAAATGAAGAAATGGATTGAGGAGAGAGAAAAGTTGGTATTTATACAACTCATTCATATCTTGTCACGCACGGATCTCGAGGCACATCTTGTGTCTCACCTTCATGCCATCCAACAACTCTAACTCAATAACTTGACTTCAATAGGTGACTCAAATTTCAAAACTTAGCCTATTCTCGCTCACAACACGTGTTTCGAACCCGTTTCAACTCTCGACTCGCACAACGTGCATTCCCAGACATAACCTTGATCTCACATTTTATTCAATTATTTATTATTTTTGATAATTTACTAATTACCTTTTTTCGGTGTTTAATTATTCATATTATACATGAAATTCATGTTTATCCTATGCGAATCTCACGCAGAAATTTGTGGCGATTAATACAACCATAACCACACACTAGGACATACAGTGTTCACTCGGGTATAAATAATAATACAAACATCACCAAAAAATTAAATATACCTCAGTGTCGACTCCCGAGGCTTGAATAATATGACAAATCACAACGAGTAGGTCACGGTTCTGAAAAATATGACATGTGTCACCAATTATGGTCGTTACAGAAAACCCCAACACAAGTCTTGTAAAAATCCCGAAAACTTCACTTTTTAAAGAAATTCATCAATTTTTATTTATTTGGTCAAAATATTATTTTCTAGATTTTTCTCATATTTTCTAGATTTTTTCTCTATTTTCCAGTTTTTTTTTTTTTTTTTGCCTGAACTGGGCCGAACCGGGTTCGGCTCAACCGCGCCGAACCAACCTGGTTCAAGGATTGTCTCCCTCAATAGAACTACTCTGTGAGCAGTTCTGTTTTTTTTTCGGGGTCTACTCTGGTTGAACCAGACCACATAACCGATCCTTAGCAAGGAGAAACTCCCCTACTTCCCTCAATTTCTTGTTCGGCCATGGCGGTTTCCAACTACCAACTGCAGCAACAACAAAACGGACAACAACTAACCTCAACAAGAACAACTCACCTCAACGTTCTCCTCGACGTCTCAGCCTCGAGCTCACTCCATCTCTCACTATCTCCTTCTCCCTCTCTGCGTTTCCTCTCTCTCTCTCTCTTGATTTCGAGTTTGAGAAATTGTGAGAAGTGGTGTCGGTGGTGGTGATTTGTGATATTTTGGGGGTGGTCAAATGACCATTTTGACCCCAATCCTTATCCATTCCCTTTATAAACCCAATGCCCTTTTTGGTCTTTTCACATTTCTGATTTTTAATAAATATATATATATACAAGCTTGTATTTTCGCGCCTACAATTCCGTTATGCGCACCGACGAGCACACTCGGGTGTGCACGCTACCGTGTAACCCACGCGTGTCGACCATGACCCCGCATGTCACTAAAAGTAAATCATTTTCATGTATTTATTCTACCCGTAATTCGCCTCGACTTGTTTTCCTAGGCGAACATCACCCATAAATTCGACGATAAAATTCGTATATTTACACACGGGTATAAATAAGTAATACACGTCATCATCCGCAAATAAAAAATTTTCGGACCTTTACAATAACTATATGTGTATCGTATGTAATGTATACAAACAAAAACATAAAACGCACAACACCTCAATACTACCCGCCTCACAATCACTTCCTAACTAGGATTCTTGGTAACTTACTTCGGGTTTCCACATCTAAAGTTTATTCATCAAGTTTATTTCTAATTCGAGTCTTAGGTTTTACAAACCTAGGCTCTGATACCAATATGTAACGGCCCCAAACCCCCAAGGCCTGCCAGCTGTGTCCCACGACCATCTAACTTACCGCATATCGTTTAAAACCTCAATTTAGAATCATTGTTGTTATTTAGATTATATTACTAGACTCCAATTATCTGTTATATCATCAATATCAGCGGAAGACTTAAGACAATAGATTAAACTACAACATTCATATCATGTTAATGGAGCATAAACCTAATGTGAAAAACCCGTAAACCAAACATCATGTGTATATCAATACCAAAACCCTCAAAATATCAAAATATATGTCATAGGTCTCTCACAATAGCCCAAACCCAAAATAGAAGTGATAAACACATATATACAAACATACAAGTTTGGCCTGTCTATCTAAAATCAAAGGTAGTCGGCTAGCTTGCCCTTGTCACGACTCATACCAGGGTCTACACTCAACTATCACAAAAAGGCAAATGACGAGTCCAGAGTGAGCATTCCCGAGGAAATTCAGTGAGTAATTACGGAAATTAAATGCAAGAATTTAATAAGCTATTAAATAAACATGTGGGAAAAATAAACAGGCAATTGTGCTCATCTCATGAATAAATAAAAGAACAGCTCAAAGTGTCTGTCTAAGCCTAAGTTAGACTATCACCATACTTTGGACTCTCTGCGAGCATTGCCAGCGTGTAACGACCCGAATATTTCTGCGACCCGACTCAAGGTAATTTAGTAATCCCAATACTAAATGCATGTTGGTGTTACTTTAAAGTTGTTTGATTTGTGGAAATTAAATAAGGCCTAGTGTGTTTAGGGCCCAATAAAAGATAAAATTGTGAAATTGAGTTGGAGGCCCATAAGGGAGACTTTAGTCTTTTTCTATCAAGGTTGTATACAACCTAAGTGTTAAACCCTAACTATATAAATCTTATTTTATTAGAGTTGGAGAGCCTCCATTTCATTTCAATGCAACAAGAAAAGAATGAGGGAGAATACAAAGGGAAACTAGACAAGGAGTTAGGTTCATGGTGATTGAAGGCTTGTAAACTAAAGAGATCTACAAGGAGGTAACTCATCTTCTCTTTTAAACTCTTTTTGTGGTTCCTTTTTGTTGAATATTGATGGGAAAAACCAAAGGGGTGGCATAGTCCAACGTCATCGGCGTGGGCGGCGACAGTCCCGTCGTCGTCGTCGTCGTCGCCGCCGCCGCCGCCAAAAAAGAGGGGCGCCACCAAGGACACCCCGAGCAAGCCGAGAAGAAAGGGAGAGTGGAGCACCACCCTTTTTCTCCCTTTTTTTCCTTTCATCCGAGCATGAAAGGGCGCTGGGCAGAAACTGCCCAGCGCCTCCAGGGACGTTATGCCCCTGGTTTGAAACCAGGGGCAGAACGGTCCCTGGACTTATCTAGGGACCGAACTAGCCCCTATGGACCAGTCAACGGTCCAGGGCAGTTGACCTTAGACCTTAATTTCAAAAAAAATAATAATAATAAAAATAAAAATAAAAAATAAATAAATAAATAAATAGATAAATAATGTGTATATATATATAAATGTATATGTATATGTATATGTACATAAATGAATTAAATTGAATAAAAACAAGTAAATGAAGGTAATGTACCAAATTTTCAAATGAGGTATTGTATCGCATACCCCGAAGGAAAGGTCGGACGACACAAAGACCCGCGGTGTCCACAATAGTGGACCCAAAACACAATTAAATTGAAACTAGTGACTTATATTATAATTTGTATTAGAATATGCATTGATATGATATTGTATGAATTGTCTAGCGAAGCGCAATGGTTCACATTGAGCCCCGGGTGCGCAAGGATTGGTCATAGGCGCGTTGAATGCAGGTAAGTGGGGAGCTTCGCTCATGCATTAAATATGGCTTGACTATTAGATAACTAGGAATGCATGTTTTGAATGTAAAGACTTGGGAATGGGTTGCGTCGCGATATTGGTTTGGATCTCTATTATCTATGGAATTGTGAATACATTGTTTTGCCTTTTATGTTATTCGGTGCCCCAGAGTGTATGGAGTTCCACCGCGGGCCAAATTAGCAAGTGGTCTATAGCTTGGACGCCCCAGAGTGTGTGGTAGTTAACCACCGAGGGTTTGCTTGACTAATTGAATGCATAAGGTGAATTATTTGAGTTTAAGGGTTTGGAGTTCCATCCTTTGCTACTTGATGATTCTTTGAGACGTGTAGTGGTGACGGCTTGGATGAATCTATCTTTGTTTTGGTGCGATTATCTAGAGGGCGTAACGGCCATTGCGTTTCCACTGATTATTGTACCAATTCGAAAATAGATGATTCGGTGACCGGATCCTTACCAATATCTAGTTCGCATTGAATGGAACAACGGCTTATATTAATATTTATATCTATCGCATTTATTTAAATCTTTCGTGTGACTTTATTTGTATGTCATGTGTAAATTTATAAATGAATAATGATGAATATTATTATGCATGACTTAAATGAATGTTTATCAAATGTGTTGTAAAGTTGTTATGTTTATGTATAGTAATGTGAAAGGGATACGACATGAAATGTTGATCTGAAGATTATTGGATGAAAAATTTGGAATGGAAATATTAGTTATTTATTCTTCTTGGATAAGAATCCATTTTTATAATTACGATGAGCATGAACCATATCTTTAATTGTATCGAATTATGGGTTCAATTAATATGCTTATAATTTTGTGTTATGCGTATGGATTGAATGTCATGTAGAATTTGCATGAGTACTAGGTAGTACTTGCATATTTAATGTTTGAACGAGTCTTTCCTCTTATTGAGCATCGTTGGTTCTTTAGCTCACCCCACTCTACCCCACAGGTCCCTCTACCAGCACAGTAGACAAGAAAGGCAAGGGAAAGGATTTATCTTGAAGTGCCTTCATATGTGAGACTCATATATTACAAGTTTAACATTATTATTAATCGTTTTGTAAACCTCGTACGTGGGTTATAGATTGAGAATTAGTAATGGGTAGTTCTGAACCTTTTTATTATTATTATGAAGTTGTATGAGACTTTTAAATATTTAAGATTTTAGATCTTATTATTATATACAGGATTATATGAATTTATTATGATTAACTTTTACACTCATATTATCATATATCTTGTTAGAATGATTATTCCGCAGGTTTATTTAGGCGTACCAAGCCGTTATTTGGGCCTGGTTCAGGTATCGGGTCTAGGTAACGGTATTGGGCCGGGCGACTTGACCCTAGGTCAGGGACGGGTCGTCACACAGCGAGTACATTCCAGCATGGCCAGCGTTCAGGTCCTCTAGATGGCTGGCGTAAACCTACGACACACTGACATATGCCCCGTCACGATACCCAGGTCGAACTATCCACCGAGACCCCAGCCAGCACGTGTTATGTACTAGTCTACATACACACAAGAATAGCTCGACAAGGGAACACCCTTCCAGCCGTCTATATAGCCACAATAGAAAATAGAATAATAGAACAACTAAACTGAAAATTCAAATATAAAAGCAGATAATTACGCAAGGAACACCTCAATTTACACTCCAACTAACCAAATACTGTCACTACATGCCTTTAAATGTATGCGTGTCCAAACACTAGTCAATCAATTCTCAAGCCTGATAATTAAAAATACATTTAATTACTCGAACCTCAGAATTTCCCTCAATTCCTATTTACATATTAATTTGCTCATTTTTAATCCTCGTTATATCGATAATTATCCTCAAATAAATTCCCCATTAAACCAAACCGAAAAATACATTTTTAAAGTTTTTATTTCAAATTCTTATCCGGACGATGCGAGTAGCGGAGCCAAAAGCAATGGCTCACGATGTCTAAGGCAGTGGGTCAATGCCCTTTGGCGCCATGACTCATGCCCCCACGAGTCGACCCCCACGTTGTGACATAAAGCATGGGGTAGGGTGTCCACTGGTTGGGACGTCGCAGGTGACACTGTGTGGGGTTTATGGTTTATTCCCCACTGCGTCCCTAGCGGCGTCTAAACTAGGGATACACTCCTTAGATTTTTAGGCACCCCAACTCGTCGTTGCAGTCCAAACTCGTCCCAACCTCTTACATATCACCATACCAACCATAAAAAACCATAAAACCTCTACAAAACCACATTCGAACGAAAACCTTGAGATTCCTCAGTAAACACCCGATAATCCAACCAAAAATCAGAACAACAACCACAACACCAACAATTCCTCCATAAAATACTCCAAATTAAACCTAAAAACCATATCAACACATTCAAAGCTAGTGTGCTCGAATCCCATTCTCAAAACCCACGTCAAAACACGAAAAAATAGCACCGAAAGGTAGAGAACAAAGAGAAGATTGAGAATCTCACCTTGGATCATCAAACACACGTCACTTGGTGCTCCAAATCGCCTCTAAAAATCCACAAACCCTTGCTCCTTAAGCTCAATTTTCGGATTTGAGTGTAGGTGGAGAGAGAAAAAATGGCGAGGATGGGAAAATGACCCCTTTTATAGTCTCACTTTGATCTTATGGGTTGTGTCATCCCTAGGCCTCATCTAAGGGTCCTAGTATGGTAAAAGATTCTAGCTTTTGGTGACTTCTTTGGGTAACTTCACTCCTTAACCTTATCTTTGCTCAATAAAATCAAAACCCTTGGGCATTCTAGTACCCAGTCCAGCAGGCAAACTCGTACCATACGCTTACAACAACGGTTCTAACCGAGTAAACAATGTTTCATATTAATTATTTAATGCAATTTTAATCACTTTCATGTATGTATTACTACCCGACCTAATGTACTGTCATTAGCCTACCCGGTACCCGCGTCTACATGCTAATCGAGGCGAATGCCCGTCACACTGTCTCACACGAGTAATTACAACATAAATACACACATCGCGATGTCATTTTACATATTTAAGCATAAACATCGTAAATTATACAAAACGTCACGTAAAATAATTATTTACCTAACTTCGGGCGCGTCGTGGCCTAGCTGCGGGGTCTACGGGGTGTTGACTTGTCATCTATGTCTGCAAATTAACATGTTATAATAAAGGCATAGTTCAAATTGGTTCGCTATAGCGGATTTGTGCGGCGCGATAGATTGATTTGTCTTTAGTTTTTACTTTATAGTTAGTTTTTTTCCTAGTTGCAAGTCTTTGATTTGTCTTATCCTTGTTGGGAAGTTTTGACTTTTCTTCTCCTTGTTAGGAAGTTTTGTTATTCATTTTGTGGTTTTAATACCTTTGTGTATTTTCATGAGTTTCAAAGTTATAGAGAGCAGTCCCTGATTGTCAAACTGCTTCAATTTCGAAAAAAATCAAAATAATGATAGTTTGTTTGCACAAATAGGATTAGCGAATCAATGTACTTGATTTTATGTTTTGTGACGACCCGTCCCTGACCTAGGGTCAAGTCGCCCGGCCCAATACCGTTACTTAGAACCGATACCTGAACCAGGCCCAAATAACGGCTTGGTACGCCTAAATAAACCTGTGGAATAATCATTCTAACAAGATATATGATAATATGAGTGTAAAAGTTAATCATAATAAATTCATATAATCCTGTATATAATAATAAGATCTATAATCTTAAATATTTAAAAGTCTCATACAACTTCATAATAATAATAAAAAGGTTCAGAACTACCCATTACTAATTCTCAATCTATAACCCACGTACGAGGTTTACAAAACGATTAATAATAATGTTAAACTTGTAATATATAAGTCTCACATATAAAGGCACTTCAAGATAAATCCTTTCCCTTGCCTTTCTTGTCTACTGCGCTGGTAGAGGGACCTGTGGGGTAGAGTGGGGTGAGCTAAAGAACCAACGATGCTCAATAAGAGGAAAGACTCGCTCAAACATTAAATATGCAAGTACTACCTAGTACTCATGCAAATTCTACATGACATTCAATCCATACGCATAACACAACATGTAATAATCGAATACATGTAATTCATAACAAAATTATAAGCATATTAATTGAACGCATAATTCGATACAATTAAAGATATGGTTCATGCTCATCGTAATTATAAAAAAGGATTCATATTCCAAGAAGGATAAATAACTAATACTTCCATTTCCAAATTTGTCATCCAATAATCTTCAGATCAATATCTCATATCGTATCCCATTCACATTACTATACATAAACATAAAAATTTTACAACACATTTGATAAACATTCATTTAAGTCATGCATAATAATATTCATCATTATTCATTTATAAATTTACACATGACATACAAATAAAGTCACACGAAAGATTTAAATAAAATGCGATAGATATAAATATTAATATAAGCCGTTGTTCCATTCAATGCGAGCTAGATATTGATAAGGATCCGGTGACCGAATCATCTATTTTAGAATTTGTACAATAATCAGTGAAAACGTAATGGCCGTTAGCCCTCTAGATAATCGCACCAAAACAAAGATAGATTCATCCAAGCCGTCACCGCTACACGTCTCAAAGAATCATCAAGTAGCAAATGATGGAACTCCAAACCCTTACACTCGAATAATTCACCTTATGCATTCAATTAGTCAGGCAAACCCTCGGTGGTTAACTACCATACACTCTGAGGCGTCCAAGATATAGACCACTTGCTAATTTGGCCCGCGGTGGAACTCCACACACTCTGGGGCACCGAATAACATAAAAGGCAAAACAATGTATTCACAATTCCATAGATAATACAGATCCAAACCAATATCACGACGCAACCCATTCCCAAGTCTTTACATTCAAAACATGCATTCCTAGTTATCTAATAGTCAAGCCATATTTAATGCATGAGCGAAGCTCCCCACTTACCTGGACCTGTCGCGACGCCTATACCGACTCCTCGCGCGATTGGGGTCCCACGTGAACCGCCTCGCGAATCTAAACAATTCATACAATTCTATATAAGAATTTCACTAAATTTAAAGTTGTATATTCTTTTTTTTTTAATTCATATTTGGGGACCCAGATGGTGTGGATCCCACGCGATGTGCCGTTTAAGGGCTTTGTCGAGAGTATCGACGCCCCTCGTAGGTTTTATCCTATTTTTATTTTATTTTATTATTTTTTTTAATTGGTTATTGCCACCCCCTTCTTCCTCACCATAATGGGGTGGCTAAAGCCACCCCCCCCCAATATTAGGCGGCGGCGTTGTCTTCTGGTGGCGCCGCCCCCAAACCAGCGGCTCCCCTCGAAGTCGCCACCCCTATTTCTTTCTTCAAAAACAAAACAAACCAAAGAAGAAAAGAAGAAAAAGAAGAAAGAAAAGAAAAGAAAAAGAAGAATCACCACCACCACCACCATTTTTCCTATCCAAAAATTCCTTTTTTTATTTTTTTTATTTTTTTTTAAACCAACAAATAATAAAAAAAACTTAGATGGGATTAGGGGTTGGTGTGTTTACCTTCTTGAATGCTTAACTACACTCCATCATCATCTTCTTCATCATCAACCCTCCTCCACTTCTCTCCCTTCTCAAGTTTAGGGTTTCAACACAAAAGAGGCTTCAAACTTATAAGAGGTTTATATAGGTAGGGTTTTTAAAGTAGGGTTGTTCATAATTTAACCTCAAATTACATAAATACCCCTATGGGCCCAATTCCCTCATTAAGCCCATTCTACCTATTTTCACTTAGTCCAAATCCAAATCTTGTTAATATTAATTTTTGTGTAACAATTTAATTTGTTCACATATTTTAATATAAAATTAATAAAATACCTTTAAAATGGGTCGGAGAATATTTGGGTCGTTACAATATCCCCAATTTAAAGAATTTCATCCTCGAAATTAAATCAAAGTCATACCTCAAGATTCAAAGAGAAACGAAAAATTCTCTATCATGTAATCCTCCCGCTCCCAAGTCAACTCTTGTTCCCCATGAAATTGCCATCGGACTTGCACTATTGCGTATTCCTTATTACGTAATTTTCTTATTTTTCTATCCATTATTTGGATCGGTTGTTCATCATATGACACGTCCTCCCTTAGATCAACTTGCCCCCAATCAATCTTCGGTGCGTGTTTATTATGTGCCTTCCTTAACATGGAGATATGAAAAACATCATGTACTCACGCTAACTGTGGTGGTAACTTGAGACGAAATGCTACTGGTCCCACCTTTTTCTTGATCTCGAATGGTTCGATGAATCTAGGAGATAATCTTCCTTTTAACCCAAATCGGTGATGCCCTTTCATAGGAGAAACTTTCAAAAGCACGAATTCCCCTTCCTTGAATACAACATCGCGATGGTCCTTATCGGCATACTTTTTCTGACGGCTTTGGGCGGTTTCTAGTCGTTGCCTAATAATCTTAATTCTTTCTGTTTGATCATGAACCATTTCTAGTCCAAGCAACACTACATCTCCGACCTCGGTCCAACAAACTGGAGATCTACACGGTCTCCCATAAAGAGCCTCAAAAGGTGCCATACCAATACTGGCTTGAAAACTGTTATTGTATGCAAACTCGCACAACGAAATGTACTTTTCCCAACTTCCACCGAAATCCAATACACAGGCTCGAAGCATGTCTTCAAGTATCTGGATCAATCTCTCAGTCTGCCCATCAGTCTGAGGGTGAAAGGCCGTACTGAGATTGAGTTGAGTTCCCATCTGGTGCTGAAAACCTCTCCAAAATTGATAGGTAAATCTCGGATCACGATCCGACACTATAGTCACCGGAACCCCATGTAATCTGACAATTTCATTGACGTACATGCCTCCAAGTCTGTATGCTGAATATCCCATAGAGATAGGAATAAAGTGTGCCGACTTAGTCAAACGATCTACAACCACCCAAACCGCATCATGTCCTTTTTGTGTGTTCGGCTGCCCCGAAACAAAATCCATGGCTATGTGTTCCCACTTCCATTGTGGAATAGGCAATGGTTGCAATAATCCTCCCGACTTTTGGTGATCTGTTTTACTAGCTGACATATCTCGCAGTTCTGAATGATGTCAACTTTCATTCCCGGCCACCAATACATTCGTTTCATATCTTGGTACATTTTATTGCCTCCCGGATGCACTGTAAACCATGATCTATGCGCTTCTTTGAGTAAATCATCTCTCAACTGCCTATGAGATGGTATCCATACTCTGTCTCGGAACCTCAACGCCCGTCACCTGACAATCTCTAGTCCTTATCATCAATGTTATCTGCCAATGACCTGTACCGTCCATACTTAGAATCGGCCCTCTGACAGTCAATAACTCTAAATAATGCCACTGGCTCCGCTCTCATCTGAACATGCTCTTGACTCCTTATGACATCTGAGTCTTCCACCGCTACGTCTTGTATTTGCATTACAACTTCGGACTCTGACTCCAATCGAATACGGCTCAAAGCATCCGCCACTACATTCGCTTTCCCCGGGTGATACTCAAGTGTGAAGTCGTATTCTTTCAAGAATTCCAACCACCTCCTCTGTCTCATGTTCAAATCACTCGAGTAAACAGTACTTCAAACTTTTGTGATCTGAATAAACAGTAAACTTTTCTCCGTACAGATAATGTCTCCATAATTTCAAAGCAAACACCACTGCTGCTAACTCTAAATCATGCACCGGATAATTCTTCTCGTGAATCTTCAGTTGACGTGAAGCATAGCGATTACCTTCTTGTCTTGCATTAGTACTCCTCCCAATCCAATCCCTGAAGCATCGGTGTACACTGACAATTCCTTACCGGACTCTGGTAGGACCAAAATAGGTGCGGTGGTCAAACGCTCCTTCAACAATTGAAAAGCTTTTTCGCATGCATTACTCCAAACATAAGTAACATCCTTTCGCGTCGACTCAGTAAGCGGTGAAGCAATCGACGAGAAATTTTGCACAAAATATCGATAATACCCTGCTAATCCTAGGAAACTTCGTATTTCTGATGCATTTTTAGATTGTGGCAATCTAAGGATCGCCTCAATCTTCGTAGGATCAACTGTTACACCTTCCGCATTCACCACATGGCCCAAAAATTTCACTTCGGAAGCCCAAAACTCGCACTTGCTTAGCTTAGCATAAAGCTTGTGTTCTCTTAATGTCTGCAACACTTTCCTAAGATGCTTTCTATGGTCCGACTCAGTCTTAGAATATATCATGATGTCATCGATAAATACAATCACAAACTGATCGAGGAATGGTTTGAAAACACGGTGCATCAAATCCATGAACATGGCTGGCGCATTGGTAAGTCCAAACGACATCACTGTGAACTGGAAGTGACCATATCGTGTACTAAATGATGTCTTTGGTATGTCTTTTTCTCGTATGCGCAACTGATGGTACCCCGATCTCAAATCTATTTTCGAAAAGAATCTTGCTCCACTCAGTTGGTCAAATAAATCATCGATCCTGGGAAGCGGATACTTGTTCCGAATAGTCACCTTATTCAACTGTCGGTAGTCAATACACATTCTCAAACTGTCGTCCTTCTTCTTCACGAATAACACAGGTGCTCCCCATGGCAAGACACTTAGGGAAATTAAACCTTTCTGAGTCAACTCCTCTAATTGCTTCTTCAACTCTTTCAACTCAGTAGCCGCCATACGATAGGGTGCCTTAGAAACCGGTCTAGTACGGAATCGGTCAATCACAAAGTCAATGTCTCGATGTGGAGGAAGTCCTGGAAGGTCAGATGGAAAAACGTCTGGAAAATCCTTAACAACAGGAATCTTCTCAATTAGGACTTCTTGTCCCTCCTCTCCCATAGAAGTTAGACTCGCAATAGTCTCTATCTCATCAAAAGTCGTAACTCTACTTCGGCTGATAACATTAGCCAAAGAACAACCTCTAAACTCAAATGGAGTAGTGCCCAAAATTTGAAAGATCACCGTCTTATTGAAACAATCTATCTTAGCGTGATACGTCTCTAACCAGTCCATTCCCAATAGTGCATCATATTCTAAACATTCTAACACTCGCAAATCAAACGGCATAGTGTGATCCCCAATTTTAATTATGCACCCCTCACATGTCATATTAGGGTAAATCTTTTTGGTGGAGACTGTGCTCAAAATCAAGTATGTGTGTGCTCTAATTGGTGTCAATCCCAAAGCATGTATCATAGCCCCCGAGATAAGGGAAATAGTAGAACCAGAATCAAATAATGTATGCATGTTACGACCATTAATTGAAACCGTACCTGCGACTAACTGTCGCGCGGCTCTCTGATCCTGTACCGCCATAGCATGAACTCTTCCTTGAGCAACTGGGGCTGCACTCTCCTCAGACGATGGTGGATATGGACATTGATTTATGTAATGCCCCGGCGTCTTGCACCGAAAACATACAACATGTGGCTTCTGCACATTCGGTTGTGGCTGCGCAACACTTCTTAATACACTCGGCCTTGGCCCTACTGATCCTTTGCCACTATTCTTACTTTGTTGTGGTGGACATGGCTGTTTAAATATCACACCCTGGTTAGTCGAAGGTGCGGAAGCATGGGAAGGTGTGGTGGTCCCCGTCAAAGGGTGTGTAGCCTTCGATGCTACCACTGAGTGTGTCGGTGCGCTAGATGCTCCTCCAAATCGAAGTTTCTTTGAGTTTTTCTCTGGTCTTCTCTGATAACTGTCAAAGTTTCTTTTGCCTTGACCATACCGACTAGATCGTGTCTCATCAATGCGGAGTGCATCTTCACAGTCGAGTGCCCTGTTATACGCTTGCTGAAATGTCTCTGCCCCTGATGCTGCCACTAGGGAGTGAATCTCCTCCGTCAACCCATCAATAAAACGTCTCCTCCGTGTCGTCTCAGATGGAACATACTCATGTGCAAACTCTGCTAATTCATTGTGCTTCGCTGCATAATCTGCTACACTCATACTGCCTTGCACTAAGTCAAGAAATTCTCGAATCTTAGCTGCCTTTACTGATTCAGGAAACCACTCATCATAAAACAATTTCTTGAACTGTGTCCAAGACATATTAGTTCCTTGCGCTCTTTCGATGGACAACCACCATTTGTGGGCTCGATGCTCCAACAAGAAAGACACTAGAGGCACCATAGTCCACTCATCAATACTTAGTGTCTTCATCCTCTTATCCATGTGCAAGATCCATGCTTCAGCCTCTACGGGATCCCTATCCCCATAGAAACGAGGTATGTCATACTTCATGAACTCCTTTTGTAATTTTCCTATCCGATATGCCTCTGTATCCTTGTCTCCTCCATGTGCAGCTGCTGCCACCGTATTAGTGACGGAATCCGCGCCTTCCTCTGCTACTTGGTGCTCATGGACAGGTTCTAGTGGAGGATTAGGACCCTGTCCTACATGCACTTGCTCGGCTGATCTAGCATTTCCTTGTGTTTGAATAAGTTCCATAATACGAGCCATATTCCTTTCTTGAGCAGACGCCATTTCTTGCAGAGCTTTTTGATGTGACTCCGTCAGGGAAGATATGCGCTGCTCCATTTCCCTACGCCAATGTCTATCATCTCTGTCCTGAGCATCCCTCAAATTATGCGAACTTCCCCCATGGTTACTCATAGTGCACTGTAGAGCAACAAATGGTTAGTCCAATAATTTGAGGAATTTTTAAAAATATCTAACGTTATAAATATATTACATTCATCAACATATAACAATATAGTAACATTTCTTCTTGGGTTTTCGATCCCTTCCCAATCTAAAATTTTGATATTTGTGCACATTAAGTCGACGCAAATCGATGTCCCATACCATGGATTTGTTCGACTTAAACTTGATTTTTTTATTTATTTAAGGCTCTACAACTTAGGTTTTTCTAACCTAATGTTTCCCTAGGTTCTAATCCCTAAGCTCTGATACCAACTGATATGACCCATCCCTGACCTAGGGTCAAGTCGCCCGGCCCAATACCGTTACCTAGACCCGATACTAGAACCAGGCCCAAATAACGGCTTGGTACGCCTAAATAAACCTGCGGAATAATCATTCTAACAAGATATATGATAATATGAGTGTAAAAGTTAATCATAATAAATTCATATAATCATGTATATAATAATAAGATCTATAATCTTAAATATTTAAAAGTCTCATACAACTTCATAATAATAATAAAAAGGTTCAGAACTACCCATTACTAATTCTCAATCTATAACCCACGTACGAGGTTTACAAAACGATTAATAATAATGTTAAACTTGTAATATATAAGTCTCACATATGAAGGCACTTCAAGATAAATCATTTCCCTTGCCTTTCTTATCTACTACGCTGGTAGAGGGACCTGTGGGGTAGAGTGAGGGTGAGCTAAAGAACCAACGATGCTCAATAAGAGGAAAGACTCGCTCAAACATTAAATATGCAAGTACTACCTAGTACTCATGCAAATTCTATATGACATTCAATCCATACGCATAACACAACATGTAATAACCGAATACATGTAATTCATAACAAAATTATAAGCATATTAATTGAACGCATAATTCGATACAATTAAAGATATGGTTCATGCTCATCGTAATTATAAAAAAGGATTCATATTCCAAGAAGGATAAATAACTAATACTTCCATTTCCAAATTTGTCATCCAATAATCTTCAGATCAATATCTCATATCGTATCCCATTCACATTACTATACATAAACATAAAAATTTTACAACACATTTGATAAACATTCATTTAAGTCATGCATAATAATATTCATCACTATTCATTTATAAATTTACACATGACATACAAATAAAGTCACACGAAAGATTTAAATAAAATGCGATAGATATAAATATTAATATAAGCCGTTGTTCCATTCAATGCGAGCTAGATATTGGTAAGGATCCGGTGACCGAATCATCTATTTTCGAATTGGTACAATAATCAGTGGAAATGTAATGGCCGTTACGCCCTCTAGATAATCGCACCAAAACAAAGATAGATTCATCCAAGCCGTCACCGCTACACGTCTCAAAGAATCATCAAGTAGCAAAGGATGGAACTTCAAACCCTTACACTCGAATAATTCACCTTATGCATTCAATTAGTCAGGCAAACCCTCGGTGGTTAACTACCACACACTCAGGGCGTCCAAGATATAGACCACTTGCTAATTTGGCCCGCGGTGGAACTCCACACACTCTGGGGCACCGAATAACATAAAAGGCAAAACAATGTATTCACAATTCCATAGATAATACAGATCCAAACCAATATCACGACGCAACCCATTCCCAAGTCTTTACATTCAAAACATGCATTCCTAGTTATCTAATAGTCAAGCCATATTTAATGCATGAGCGAAGCTCCCCACTTACCTGGACCCGTCGCGACGCCTATACCAACTCCTCGCGCGATTGGGGTCCCACGTGAACCGCCTCGCGAATCTAAACAATTCATACAATTCTATATAAGAATTTCACTAAATTTAAAGTTGTATATTCTATTTTTTTTTAATTCATATTTGGGGACTCAAATGGTGTGGATCCCACGCGATGTGCCGTTTAAGGGCTTTATCGAGGGTATCGACGCCCCTCGTAGGTTTTATCCTATTTTTATTTTTTTTTATTATTTTTTTAATTGGCTATTGCCACCCCCTTCTTTCTCACCATAATGGGGTGGCTAAAGCAACCCCCCCCCCATATTAGGCGGCAGCGTTGTCTTCTCCGGCGGCACCACCAGGCGCCGCCCCCAAACCAGCGGCTCCCCTTGGAGTCGCCACCCCTATTTCCTTCTTCTTCAAAAACAAAACAAACCAAAGAAGAAGAAAAGAAGAAAAAGAAGAAAGAAAAGAAAAGAAAAAGAAGAATCACCACCACCACCACCACCACCACCATTTTTCCTATCCAAAAATTCCTTTTTTTATTTTTTTTATTTTTTTTTAAACCAACAAATAATAAAAAAAAAACTTAGATGGGATTAGGGGTTGGTGTGTTTACCTTCTTGAATGCTTAACTACACCCCATCATCATATTCTTCATCATCAACCCTCCTCCACTTCTCTCCCTTCTCAAGTTTAGGGTTTCAACACAAAAGAGGCTTCAAACTTATAAGAGGTTTATATAGGTAGGGTTTTTAAAGTAGGGTTGTTCACAATTTAACCTCAAATTACATAAATACCCCTATGGGCCCAATTCCCTCATTAAGTCCATTCTACCTATTTTCACTTAGTCCAAATCCAAATCTTATTAATATTAATTTTTGTGTAACAATTTGATTTGTTCACATATTTTAATATAAAATTAATAAAATACCTTTAAAATGGGTCAGAGAATATTTGGGTCGTTACATGTTTGGTCTTGTATTGAGCCATGAATAATTAATGAAATTTTGATTTCTCTTAAAAAACAAAAATATCATACAAGATCAACTTCACACCTTACATAGTAATAAGCTTGCTTAATTAAATAATATTAAAAAGATATACATAAGAGCATCTCTAATGGAATGTGGATTGGATGTCAATGTGTGCCAACTAGGACTAAATAGACATTGGAGTGAAAAAACTCTCTCCAATGGAATGTGCATTTTGAATGTCAAGATGACGTAGATAGACATTATTTATTTTGAATGTTACTTCTTGACATTCAAATTGACATCTATGTTGGATAATAAGTCTTTTTCAAATATTTACTTATTTTATTTACACTTTTAGTTTCACATTTTAATTAATAAAACTATAAAAAGAAATGCCACCTCATCAATTTAGCCACAAATTTATATCTACCATTGAAGACCTATTTAAAAATTCTATGTCAATCTGAACCACACGAGATGAATATCATCTTCCCATTGAGAATCTATGCTGCAAATCCAAATTTACAATTGGAGATACTCTAAAAAGCAGTCTCGTCCACGTCGTACTGCCCTTCGCAATGATCTACGTCACAATTGACTTTAAGGAGGCATAGATGCCCACCCTTAGGTAAGTTTTGTACAACATTTCATGAAAAGAAATGGAAAATGTCCATTGGATTAAGATTTGTGGAAATATGTACATCATATTCTGGACCACCGTCAATTTGTTTTGTTCGTTCAGTTAATTCATCGATAGCTTAGCGATAGCCTAGCAAGCTCAGACGGGAGCGCCTATGTGACTAATCAAACAAATTAAAACCCAACCTTACTCAAAAAAAAATAAAAAAAATAAAAATCGATAGCTTAGCAAGCATACATATCCGCTAGTTTCATAGAGTCCACCTCTTTAATTAGTGAGTGTATTCAATTTAACAAATCTATAAATTTTTTTAAGCCATGAATTTTCATGAATTTTATAGATTTAGGAGTTGATTCAAAATCCATCAAAATCTCATAAGTAGGGGTGAGATTTAGTTATGTATATTTTTTGAATAAATATCCATCACAATCTATTAAAATCCATCAAAATCTAAATATGTTTAAAAATTAAATACACCTTGACTTTTTTGAAATCCATTAAAATCTATCTAAATCATAATTGAATACCCCTAGCTTGACTTTTTAAAAGTCTATTAAAATCTTTTTAAATTCAAATTAAATATACCCCAATTTCAAAATTCTTCTTTCAAATCTTTCAATTGAATACACTCCCCTTAGTTTGTCCAGCTAACCAATGAAACTTCATCTTTGATTTGAACTCTTGCATGTGCCAGCTGTAGGTAGCTTAATTTATGAATTAAACAGAGGAGGAGGAGGAGGAGAAGTACTTCAAGGTGCACATATACCCCAGATTATCACATTAACTCAGACGAGTTGCCGAGTTTACCTAGTAATAAGGGCGAAGGCAAAACTGTTTGGATTAGACACAGTCTCTAATTCAATTTCCATGAAAGGTCTCTTTCCGCAATACCGCAAAGCTCATGAGACTAGTCAGATAAGTGACTGGATACCATAGTAAATCAAGAAAACATCAACCACAGTACACAAACATGCAAGCATTTTTTTTTTTCATGAACAAACATGCAAGCATTAGATATGATAAGGTCTCACATACAACTGGGCAAGCATTAACTTCCCAATAATCCAGCCAGCTAGTATATATTATGCATATGTACGTACATGTAGAAAGATATATAGGGTGATTCAAGGAAAAAAAAAAAAAAAAAGATATATAGGGAACTTTTTTTTACAAAAAAGATAGAGAAAATTAAAACAATAGACTCCTTTTATTAGGTAGGTAATTAATTAGTTAGTAGTCTGGTGCATCCTAGCAAGGGCCTTCTCGAACTGACTCCACCTCTGCTCCAGAGTTCCGCTGTAACCGATGGACATCCTAACCAGCCCCGGTGAAATCCCCGCCAACTCCCTCTCCTCCGCGTTCATTTCGCTGCTGGTGCTGCTGCCGGAGCAAGACATGAGTGTCTCGTAGTAGCCAAGGCTCACGGCCATCAGCCCGAACTGAGTGCAGTTCTGCAAGTGGTGCATAAGACGGTTGGCTCTCTCCTCTGTCCCCATGTCCAAGCACAGAATACCTCCGAAGCCGTAGTCCTTGTTGGCCATGGACTTGAGGAGCGCGTGCTGCGGGTGCTCTTCCAGCCCTGGGTAGATCACCTTCAGCCCCAGCTTCTTCATCCTCGTTGCGAACACCATGGCGCGGTGGCAGTGTTCTTTCATTCGCAGACTCAAATGAGGAATCCTCTCCGACAGCTCAAAGGCCACCTTAGCATTCATGGTGGGCCCCAAAATCATCAGGGGCCCCTGATGCAGGTCCATCATCGAGTTTATCAGGCTTGATGGCCCACATACAGCACCTGTTACATATATACTCGATCATCTATCTATATATAATATATATAATAAGTTACTCAAACAGTATCATGACTTGTATACTATCAGTATCAACTCCTGCGAGCGAATGTGTTGCAGTGGTGTGACATAGTGTTTTTTATATATTTTTTTTATTAAAAATGGCCATATTAAAATAGCAATCATAACAATAGATAAAGAAAAACAATCATAAAAGTTGGTGTAATAATTAGATTCTGTATATTCGCTGCCCTGATGAATCTGCTTGCACCACGTATCAAACTTACGTTTCACAAAAAGAAGCAGTCCCAACAGTAGGCGTTAGCTTTTTGGCGCAAGCAGATGATTCACGTGACTACTTACACACATCCACACCAAAGCACGCATGGGCCCCCCAAGTATTCAGCACGCGCTTGAGACCTTTAAGGGTCAATTAATTAATTTAGCTTGGGTCAATATAATTGATCTCTATCTATCTATCTATCAATAGATCGAGGGTGTATTAATTAAGGAGCGTCCATTGATAAATCGATTGATTAATGGACGATGGACGATGGACGATGGACGATGGACGCATGATGATCTTAAGAAAGTATTGAGTTAATTTGTAGGTACGTACCAGCGATGATGTCGGCCCCACCACTGATGAATTTGGAAACGCTGTGGACCACGACGTCGGCGCCCAGCCTCGCTGGGGAAAGCACCATCGGAGCAAAAGTGTTGTCGACCACCACCTTGACACCCTTGTGGTGGGCCATGCTGGAGAGGGTGGGGATGTCAGCGACGTGGAGGGTGGGGTTGGACATGGCCTCCACGTAGAGCACCTTGGTCCTCCCTCCACCATAGCCCGGCCCACCTCCTGGAGGTCCCCGACGTCGACGAAGGTGGTGGTGATGTTGGAGGAGCGGGGGAGGAAGTGGCTGAGGAGGGCGTGGGTCCCACCGTAGAGGGTCCTTGAGGCCACCACGTGGTCCCCGCTGCTGCAAAGCTGCATGAGCACCGATGAGATGGCGGACATACCGCTGGCGGTGCAGTAGGCGGCCTCCGTGGCCTCGAGGGCGGCCATCTGCCTCCCAAGGTTAAGCACCGTGGGGTTGAAGTGGCGGCTGTAGATGAAGAAGTCCCGCTCCGGCCCCAACTCCCCGCTGAACATCCGCCGCATCGTATCCGCCTCCATCACCGTGAACGTCGCCGACGCCTCGATCGACATGTTCACCCCGCCGTGCTCTCCGAACTCGTGACGGGCGTTGGCCAGAGAAGCCGCCGGGTCCAACTGATGCGCAGCCGCCGCCGCAGCCGCCGCCGCCGCCGCCTTCTTGAAGACCAACGCCGTGCGATCATCTTCGTCGCCGGCGCTACGTCTCTTCTTGTTGAGGGCGGTGGTGTCTGCCATTTTTAGTTGTACGTGAAATAGGGATGGATGAGCGTGAGCGTTGTAAATATAGATAGAAGAAGGAACTAGGTGCGTGCGTGCGTGCGTGCGTGCGTTATTAATTGGAGAGTTTAAAACATAGGCAGCGAGCGACGATTGAGGAAAGTTAATTAATAATAGCATGCTTTAAATGCTTTAAATGCTTTAAATAGAGAGAGAGAGAGAGAGAGAGAAAACGATTTGCGAAGTGAGGCAGCAGGAGATGGATTCCTTGACGTGTCCAATTTTAATGGGACAGTGGGTGCATCGAACTTGGACACCTTATCATCCCAATCCCACGCTCCCCAAATCAGGAATAAGATATTTTCTACTTGATAACATTTCTATCAATTACTAGTACTTATCTTGTAAAACAATAAAAACATACAAGTCAATCACACGTACCGCCCAGCTCAACAATTATTTTGTTTTCATAAGAGGTTGAGATTGTATAAACCACAACTTGTTCAACTCCCCCCCCTCAAGTAACCTTATACCAAAGTCCACCGCTCAACAATTTTTGTATGATGAAATTGTACGTATATTGTAAGAAATTAATGGTAGTTCTTCATATTGTTTCCTTAATTAAGGCGACTGCAATCCATAATGTTAAGTATTTTCATGTCTAATGCTAATACTAATATTGATGATTCTCTTCTTAACTACATGCATAATTGGGCTTAACTGTGGATGAAATGCACGCATCTGTACTCATCAAAATCGATACATACAGGCTCCATTTGATTCAGTTTATGAGCCTGCTTATTAATGGTATGGCATCGCAATTAATTAAAAAAAAGTGTTTGGATAATATGCGATTGAGTCTCAAATGGCAGAATAGTTGATTTCTGAATAAGCATCTCTCCTCATACTTATCAAGATTGCCGATTTTGATAAGATTTTCTAGTTAAAAGTAGGAACCAAACATACCAAATTTGCTTATACATTTATACCAAAAGTAATTATGATATAATTGCTGGAGCTATAAGCAATAAGCAAAAGCTAATTTCAAAAAAAAAACAAGCAATAAACAAAAGTTGAACCAAACAAGGATAGCGTCATTAATTTATTAATTATAGCCATTACAAATTGGAGTGGCATTGGGATATTGTATTACTCTAGTTGATAATTAATTACCCTAGTGTAATCAACGGTCGACATGACTATGGGTTATTAGTCGACGTAGTTGGCGTTATATATACACCACGTGAGAAATCTAAAAAAACTAAAAAATAATTACTCTAATGTAAATGGATCTACCTCAACCACATACGTTATTAGTTACTACTTATGGGATTCAAATACAACGAGTTGGCGGATTAATTAGATGATCACACTTACTCCTGTATGCTTATGTTTTATATGGAAAATGATAATCTAACACACTCTGAAAGAACACTTTAGGCGCACACCCTTATTTTTTAGCCATTTATCGTATTTTGTCAGACGTGGAGCCCACAATTGGGGAGACAAGAAAGAGTCATAAATGACTAAAAGATAAGGGAGTGCGTTGAAAGTGGGTCATTTTATCATTTTCATTTTATATAAGATACACATAAAGCTAGCTAGCAAACAGTAACGACTCTAAATTTTAACTCGCGCCATGTGTCAATTTAAGTCGTACGTGGGCCCATTCGCCGTGATACAGTTGTTCAATTCTCGGTCGTCGAGGCCGAGGTATGTTATTTGTGTTCAATGTTTTGTATTATATTTTATTACTCGAATGCAAATTTCAATGTCCCCAACGTGCGAGGACGTTTGAGTGTGAGCGTTGGTATTGGGAACGGGTTCAACTCGATAGGAACGTGAATCACGGGTTTCGGACGAACAATTGTCGAGTAATTAATAATCCGGGGGATTTAACGAACTAAAAAAACTGAATAAATACAAAATAAACAATAATTAAAAGTTTTAAAATGCGTTTGACGCGTTGATACGTCCGGGACTATGCGACGAGTGAGTCATTGTACGGAACGAGTCCGGAAACGCGAGTATTGTGCCATAAATCACTAAGTAGAGTGATTGTGTCACCTAATGAAGTCACACACCTTGTGTCATGGTGGGTGGATGGGATGAGTAATGACCAAGAGATTTGCCTCGAGATTCGTGTGGGTGTGGAGATGAGGGAGTTATATATATATAAAGGCAAAATTGTCAACTTTTCTCTCTCCTCAATCTTTCTCTCATCTTTCTCATCAAAACATCAACGTTGGAATGTGGTGAATTCCAACGACGTTAAACGACGTTGATCCTTAGAATTCGCGATTGGTTGATCCTTTCGCGTCAAACGACGTTAAAAATCTTGGAATTCACCACATCAAAATGTGGTGAATTCCAGGATTTTTAACGTCGTTTGACGCGAAAGGATCAACCAATCGCGAATTCTAAGGTGAGAGTCCGATTCCCCACGTGTATATCTATGTTTTGGCGCGGTTTTGTGGGTATTCGTCACAATAAATTCAGACAACAAATTGGAAAATTTGATTTTTATCGGTTGTTTGGATCGATTATTGATCAAAAGGAAGTTTTATTGAGGATTTGTGAAGTGGTTTCGTATTTGGAGTGTTTTTCTGAATTTTTGCGATTTTTGGTGGATTTTGGTATAATTTTCGAAATTGAAATGTTTTGTTGGGTTTTGACGTGAGTTGAAAGTGGCTTGGTATTGTATCGGAGGTTTAAGCGAAGTTGGGATAGGCTCGAAGCACGGTGACGTAAGCCGGAATGTCAAAAACCCCGACTCACGGGCGTGCTGGGCTAAACACCGCAGCGACGCCGTGAGCACAAACAACTCACGGCGCCCACAGTCACGCCGCAAGGGCACTGCCTAGGGTAAGGATTCCCACGGCATGTGGTGTAGTAAGTCCCATTTTCCACGTCGTGGGGACACCTCCAAGAGCAAAAACACATGGCATCCCGGGAACGTGACTGTGACGGCCCCAAATTCCCAATGCATTTGGGTACGCCCGGCCTAGACCCGTGCAAGCCTCGAGTCAGTTCTCGACAACCCTGACGAGCCTAGTCAGCCTCAAAACCTCAAAAATTCAAGATTTATGAAAGAGTTATTGCAATTATAACACAAATGAAGCAAAAGTCAAATTCAAATCAAATATTGGGAAATAACTCTATCAAATGGAAGTAAAGGAATTCTATAAGTGTGGAAACCCCGGGCATTCATGTACAATTCGAAATGCAAAGGTACATGATACCAATCTTATCAAAATTTGCCAAGTTTAATAATCCCAAAGCATGTATATATAAAATGGTGTACATAAAAGCAAAAACATAATAAAAACCTATAAAATAGTCTTCAAATCCAAATTTACGCTAATCCCTCACAACAGATCCCCTAGGTAGGGTCCCTTGCCCTTGCTGCTCTCTGCCTATATCTGCACCCACCGTCACAAACTAGACGGTGAGCAAATCCGAATAAAATCGAATGTAATGCCAAGCGAGAAAACAACGAATTCATGATAATTCAAATAAAGTAGTCTAAATATCATGCGGAAATAAAAAGACAGGAAATTAAATAGACAAGATGCATGATAAACAGACTAATGGATATCAATCGAGAGTTAAGTGTGTTCCAAAGAATCAAAAGAGGCCCATAAGTGGTCTAAATCATAGCATAACGGCGAAGACCTCGCGAGATCTTCCCGGCATCGACACAAGCGAAGGCACAAATATGACTGGAAAGGGACTCGAACCCATCCACCCAGGTACTCGGTGTCACACGGTCACTAAGGGTGGTCACACACTCGTGCGCACGAGTGCCCGCGTTTTATCCCTCTAGTGCAGTCCTAGTACTTTCGAGACAAAACACTTACGCCAGGAAACACACAACAAGAAATGGAATGGAATACCAATAATAGAGCATAACAAGACCGAATAAATGATAATGAATCACATGGCATTTTCTTATCGGCTTACAAACGTACAAATGCTTTTTAAGGCAATTGTACTTACCTGAACTATCGTGACTCGTATGACAACTCCGAGATCCTAACGCGACTTCCCGATTTCCTATACCGCACTCCAATTATCCAAATCCAGCTTGAATAAATGCCAAACAAATCAAAATTACCACCCGAATTATACCTAAGATTATTTGTCATTAAATTAGCTTCAATTTGATACATTATATCAATTTTCACGTTTTTCGAGGCTAAAACCCCGACTATATCTTGCCAACATTTCCGAGAAAATCCCAAAACTCGTTGTGAACCATTTTTCTAATTTCTCATATTTTTCTGGATTTTTCTGAATTTTTCCATAATTTTCCTATTTTTTCTGGATTTTCTTTTCCATTTTTTTTTATATTTCTTTTTAAGGGCGGTTCGTAGAACGACCGGCCGGTTCAGTGCCGAACCGCCCTTCATCATCTTCTTCAAATTTTTTTTTCAACGAGGCGCACAGGCGCCTCTTTTTTTTTTTTTTTTTTTTTTCTCATTTCATCATTTTTTCCATATGAATCGATCAAGAGAGGGAGATACACACACACTTACCCCGGTGTGGTGGTGGTCGTTCCAGCCCAGGGAGAGACCACCGAAAGCGAGAGAGATGAGGCCGAGAGGGAAGGACCAAGAGCGTGAGAGACGACGAGCGTGGGGAGGGAGATCGAGAGAGAACAACGAGAGTGAAATGGAGAGGGAGAGAGAGAGAGACCGTGAGTGGTGTGGTGAAGAGGTTGAGATGGAAGAGAAGGAGGGGCGGCGGTTTTCAACAAAGGAGAAGATGAATAGTGTATGAATAGTAGGGTTTTGTTATGAAACGGTTTGTATATATATAACATCAAATGACCTTTTTGCCCTTCTCCCTTCACTTCATACATTTAAACACATCTACCCTTATGGGTCTTTTACCACATCATCTCATCTTAGCACACACACACATCTCTAGGCCAATCTCATGGCTCCTTACCATTAGGTTGTGTCACTTTTACAATACTAATCACATAGTCCGCATGTTACATATTTAACTAACTCCCACGTTCAAACGACGTTCCTCGGTCCGTATTTCCCCGTCAATTGGCTCGTCGTGTCCATTTTCTCGCCACATCCCATTAACTAATTTATTAAATTAATTAAAATTCATTTATTTATATGTTTTACTCCCCGTTTGACTAGTCGAAACCTCACTCAATTAAATATCGCCCAACCGGCGCGAGACTCGTAAAATACTAACATACTATTACACACAATCAAAGAATCATAAAATCACTTCGGCGTCGACTCCCGAAGTTCGAAATATTGACCGGTATTCACGTAGCCGGTCACAATTCGACAATTGCCGTACAAGTCGGATTAAAAATTTGGGGTTGTTACGCCTCCCCACTTATTAGAATTTTGTCCCCGAAATTTATCTAATAAGTAAGCTAGATTAACGACTCTTCGCAGCTCTAACGGACCGATAAAATCTCGAGTGAGTCATTTCTTGACTCCGAACCGTTCGTGACCCTTCAAAGTGAAGAGACCTTCGTGTATTCATAATCTCCCCAATCATACCGAAGCTCATCGTGATACTTGTCAAGTATTTCTTCCGCCACTCCCGAGCACTCTTAAGTCTCAAACCAAACTATCCACAACTACCCGGATGCTATCGTAACCACGAGGAGATCGGGGCAACCACTAACGAAATCCATATCCATATTCACCCAATTCCATTAAGAAATGGGTGGGGCAGTAGTAGTTCTCCAGTCATCGATGCCCACCTCTACGCTGGAATATCACACGTTCGAACAACTTCAACACCTCGAAAATCATCCCCGGCCACCAAAAGAATGTCGCATATCGCGCACATCTTAGGTCGACCCGGATACACAACAAAACCAAAACGATGAATCTCCCGAAGTAACTCTTCACACATCGCCACCAATGGAAACCCCACGCCCGCGATACCTCTAGCATGAGTCCGTCGACCGACTCTTGTCCGGGCAATCGAACTATCCACCATCTCACCGCACCGCCGGTATGACGCATCGTCTTGCTTGTCCCTCGCGCACAATGCCAAATGAGATGGTCTCGCAATATCGTTTCACCACGTATCTAGGTCCCGGTAATCATCGCACGTCCGCTGAACTCATCACTTGATCGCTTCACGTAAACCACGCTCATAGGTTCTTTGACACACGACTACCTCCGCATTCAATCCTTTGAAGTGCAATGCATCAACAACAACGTTGATCTTCTCGTATCCACCAAACAACGCACGTAATATTTATACCTAGTTCGCACCAACCAAGGCTTCGAACTCTAACAACTATAGTACTCGCATCTTTACTTGGCAACTCGTAGCCTCCTAACACTATCGAAATGTCAAGACTATGCACATTCAAGTATCTCGCATCCCGACATCTCGTGACTAGGATTAAGGTCTGCTACATCTATTGAGTTTTTCAATCCTAACAGTCTACCAAACGCACAACAATCAAGGGATTAACATAACTTGAATAGAATACGATATGCATGCAAGTACGCGAATGAAAAGCATACCCTCATTAATATGTCCGGATGCCTCCCGGTCCGCTCAACAGCCACTGAACACGCTCTCTCGGTACTTGGTGATGCTTTGCGACGATGCTCTTCTGGCGAGAGCACTCCTCTCGAAGGTGACCGACCCGTCCGCATCTCGTAACACGTACGGTTATCCCGCGACCTCTCGAGTCCGACTCGGCCTCGTCCCCGTGTAGAACCATGAGTTTGGGTCCGACTAGACCTCTCGCGTGCTCCTTCTCGCTAACTCCTCGATCGCATCCCCGTTCTCGAAATCGCCTCTCGTCTGCTGGTCAAGTCGATTAGATCTGCGGTGAATGACTCGCAAAGCTTGCACGGTGGAACGGCTTGTACCAAACGTGTGGTTTGTCAGTGCAACGAGATCCTACACTCTGTGCCCGATGCTCACGATTATCCCATCTCGCTCCTTTTTCTCTTCCCCGTCCTGCGATAGTGACTATCTCGATCGGTCTCCGCTCTGTTCGCCCTAACCTCGTCCGATGCGTGAGTAAGTAACTCTCCCTCGCTAAACTACGTTCGTACGCAATCTGCAAAGTCTCCGTGTAGTGACTACGTAACCTCCAATCGTAGGTAGCAAACCCTCGGTGAAATAATAGACTCGATCGGTCTCGGTATCTGCAGATCCTCCAAAGATAAGGTAATAGTGCAATAAACCTACCCATGTAATCCATCACCGACTCATCGGTGCTCGCCTCGTGCCATAAACTCATTCCTCTTCGCACGAAGAACGATCGGTGGAAAGTACTTCGGTTGAATTGAGTCTTGAAGTCGATCCAATCTCTCGGGGTGCCTCGGGTAGTAATGATAGTCGTCCACCAATCATCCGCTTCCCCGGAGCATAGATGAGGAAATCGTCGCTCTCATGTGATCCTCGGTCGCGATGATAGTATGAATCTTCTCGTGATTCTTCAGAAAAGCTCTGCGGCTGTTACGTCGTGTACCACCAAAGAACTTGACCGGGATCGTGTCGCTTGAATTCTCTCCACCGCCTCGCCTCGCAGCGGTGGCCTTAGTGCTCTTCTCCGGAGTAGTGACCGGAGTAGTAACTCGGAGTAGTCTCTGCAAAGAACAATCGGCATAGTCGGCGTCTCCATCGTTTGTACTATCTCCGTCTGTAATGGAGGTGTCTCCGCCTCGATCGGCGTACCTGTCGCATCAACTATTCCTTCGGGAACTGCCGCTAACGGAATCGGGGCGGTGGAATTCGTAGCTACTGGAGTCTCCATTCCCTGAGTAACCGGAACGGGTGGAATAGGAGTGGTCGGGGTTGATGGTGTCGCGATAGTCGGTGCGGGCATCGTCAATGATCGCACTAGATCCTCAAATCTCTGTGTCCAAGCGCGAAACTCCTCCGTAGTGACAAATCGAGAATCGCCGTCCCATTGTCGTTCTCGGACCCGCTCGATCCGCCATCATCATCGAACCAATAGAGCGATACTTCGATCAATACATAGCTACCGCATACCATATAGTACACACAACAATCATAATATGTACAAATTTAAATCCGACTCATCCCGAACTCCCCCATTTTAGTTTTTAAAAGGATTGTAGGGTTTCCACTCTAAGTTCAACCATACCTAACTTCCGCTGTCTTAATGGATTGTGTTTTAACTTGAGAGTCAGGTCGTTATAACCTTAAGCTCTGATACCAACTGTGATGTTGGTATCAGGTTAAAGAATAACCTACACCTCATCCCTAGGCTCCTCAAACCTAGGCTCTGATACCAACTGTGACGTTGGTATCACAATTTTTAGATAGCTATATAGCATGTCCCTAAGATCCTAAAGCCTAGGCTCTGATACCAACTGTGACGGCCCCAAATTCCCAATGCATTTGGGTACGCCCGGCCTAGACCCGTGCAAGCCTCGAGTCAGTTCTCGACAACCCTGACGAGCCTAGTCGACCTCAAAACCTCAAAAATTCAAGATTTATGAAAGAGTTATTGCAATTATAACACAAATGCGGAAGCAAAAGTCAAATTCAAATCAAATATTGGGAAATAACTCTATCAAATGGAAGTAAAGGAATTCTATAAGTGTGGAAACCCCGGCATTCATGTACAATTCGAAATGCAAAGGTACATGATACCAATCTTATCAAAATTTGCCAAGTTTAATAATCCCAAAGCATGTATATATAAAATGGTGTACATAAAAGCAAAAACATAATAAAAACCTATAAAATAGTCTTCAAATCCAGTAGCTAATCCTCACAACAGATCCCCTAGGTAGGGTCCCTTGCCCTTGCTGCTCTCTGCCCTATCTGCACCCACCGTCACAAACTAGACGGTGAGCAACTGAATAAAATCGAATGTAATGCCAGCAGAAAACAACAGTAATTCATGATAATTCAAATAAAGTAGTCTAAATATCATGCGGAAATAAAAAGACAGGAAATTAAATAGACAAGATGCATGATAAACAGACTAATGGATATCAATCGAGAGTTAAGTGTGTTCCAAAGAATCAAAAGAGGCCCATAAGTGGTCTAAATCATAGCATAACGGCGAAGACCTCGCGAGATCTTCCCGGGCATCGACACAAGCGAAGGCACAGCTATGACTGGAAAGGGACTCGAACCCATCCACCCAGTACTCGGTGTCACACGGTCACTAAGGGTGGTCACACACTCGTGCGCACGAGTGCCCGCGTTTATCCCTCAGTGCGGGTCCTAGTACTTTCGAGACAAAACACTTACGCCAGGAAACACACAACAAGAAATGGAATGGAATACCAATAATAGAGCATAACAAGACTGAATAAATGATAATGAATCACATGGCATTTTCTTACTGGCTTACAAACGTACAAATGCTTTTTAAGGCAATTGTACTTACCTGAACTATCGTGACTCGTATGACAACTCCGAGATCCTAACGCGACTTCCCGATTTCCTATACCGCACTCCAATTATCCAGTCCAGCTTGAATAAATGCCAAACAAATCAAAATTACCACCCGAATTATACCTAAGATTATTTGTCATTAAATTAGCTTCAATTTGATACATTATATCAATTTTCACGTTTTTCGAGGCTAAAACCCCGACTATATCTTGCCAACATTTCCGAGAAAATCCCAAAACTCAGTTGTGAACCATTTTTCTAATTTCTCATATTTTTCTGGATTTTTCTGAATTTTTCCATAATTTTCCTATTTTTTCTGGATTTTCTTTTCCATTTTTTTTTATATTTCTTTTTAAGGGCGGTTCGTAACCGGCCTCGCCGGTTCAGGGCCGAACCGCCGGCTCAGAACTGGCCGAACCGGCCCTTCATCATCTTCTTCAAATTTTTTTTTTCAACAGAGGCGCACGGCGCCTTTTTTTTTTTTTTTTTCATTTCATCATTTTTTCTCCATATGAATCGATCAAGAGAGGAGATACACACACACTTACCCCGGTGTGGTGGTGGTCTGTTCCAAATGGGAGAGACCACCGAAAGCGAGAGAGATGTGAGGCCGAGAGGGAAGGACCAAGAGCGTGAGAGACGACGAGCGTGGGGAGGGAGATCGAGAGAGAACAAACGAGAGTGAAATGGAGAGGGAGAGAGAGAGAGACCAGTGAGTGGTGTGGTGAAGAGGTTGAGATGGAAGAGAAGGAGGGGGCGGCGGTTTTCAACAAAGGAGAAGATGAATAGTGTATGAATAGTAGGGTTTTGTTATGAAACGGTTTGTATATATATAACATCAAATGACCTTTTTGCCCTTCTCCCTTCACTTCATACATTTAAACACATCTACCCTTATGGGTCTTTTACCACATCATCTCATCTTAGCACACACACACATCTCTAGGCCAATCTCATGGCTCCTTACCATTAGGTTGTGTCACTTTTACAATACTAATCACATAGTCCGCATGTTACATATTTAACTAACTCCCACGTTCAAACGACGTTCCTCGGTCCGTATTTCCCGTCAATTGGCTCGTCGTGTCCATTTTCTCGCCACATCCCATTAACTAATTTATTAAATTAATTAAAATTCATTTATTTATATGTTTTACTCCCCCGTTTGACTAGTCGAAACCTCACTCAATTAAATATCGCCCAACCGGCGCGAGACTCGTAAAATACTAACATACTATTACACACAATCAAAGAATCATAAAATCACTTCGGCGTCGACTCCCGAAGTTCAAAATATTGACCAGTATTCACGTAGCCGGGTCACAATTCTGACAATTGCCGTACAAGTCGGATTAAAAATTTGGGGTTGTTACAGTGACACTGTTCACAGGTCCAATTTTTGTATTTTTTGAAAAATTTTGGGGATCTCTTGAGTATCCAAATGGGTCCAAATACGACCCAATACCCAGGTAATCGACCTAAATGGGTGAACAAATAAAATTATGAAAATTTGATAAAATAAGAGTAATTAACGGGAAATTTCAAATTAAATGGTTAACAGGTTTAATTGGTGACGGGCTATCTGGGAATTCGTAGGAGACGAGTCAGGTTTCGGTTGAGAGCGTATTAGTTGGACACAGGTAAGTAAACCAGTGAGAAAATTTTACAGTTATTTTTTGAGCTTTAATTTATTGTTATTGCTCTGTTTATCGCTTTATTTTATTGGAATTCTTCGTTGGTTGAGTAGTTCATTAGCAAGTAAGTCATGGTTACTGTTTATCTGCGATATGAGCTATTATCTAGACACTGTTGATATCTCTCAATTGAGTGTACGTTGGGAGCTCTTATCCGGGTTTGTGGATATCTCATACTGGCAAGGGTTAAGGCTGGTATGTCATGTTCTCGTCCTGAACCCGAGTCTGTTAGGCTTTGCCGCGACTTAATGATCTTTTGGTCGAGACTCCTTGCTATTCTATTTTTGTATTCCGGACACTCTATAATCGATTGATTTAATTACAGTCTTGTGTATTTATGCACTCCCTGTTCATTTCTTTCCATCTACATGAATTAAACTGATTTATTTATTTTGAAATATTGTATTTATATCCTGTTTGACGTTACTTATTTGGGCTTGTCATTCTTGTGTTTGACGGAGTGTAGATCCACAGAGCAGCAAGAGAAAGGCTCCAGAGCTTGGAGACTTGATTTGAGGATACTAGAGCACATCTTTCCACTTAGCTAATTAGGTGATTTTTGTATTATTGCTATACATTGTTGTTTTGAAACACTTGGGACTTGGGTTTTAAGAGATTCTGGGCATGTATATCTATATGTTGTTCTCCTCTGACTGATTATTGATGATATACATATGTGGGGTTTCCACACTTTAGGATGTCTTATTTTATTTGGTTGTGATTATTTTGATTAGTTTGAGGATTTATTGCTTCCACTTTGATAAAGTTAACTCACTAATCAATGTCTTAAACTGGTAAATGAATGGTAAATGGTAATGAAAGGTTGACTAGTCTTATTTGATACATCGAAATGGGGTCGAAGTTTCACGTATGTCTAGGCCGGGAGAACCCAGTTTAGGATTGTGAAACTAGGGGTCATCACACATACCAAATGTTTGTACCATAAGTATGGAATCTCAATTTTTTCCCCATTGCGGCTACCCTAAATCTAAAATATCTTTTGAGTTCTCTCTTGATTCAAGATTTTGAACAGCATCCGATCTTCTCTTTTGATCAACAGTGGTCCCAATTTTCATCTCTTCATGTTTTATGTGTTTAATAATATGCAAATATTTTCAAATCTGTGAAAATTGGATCTACTTGTAGCGATACATCTTCCTCAATGCTCGGTTTTAGATTTATGCGACGGTTGGGTTGGTCCTTATTTTTAGTTGTTTTTAGGTAGTTTGTCTTCCCTTTAATGGAAATCTCGATCTTTTCCTTATCGAGAAGTTTTAGGTTTTCTTTGCCTTATCAGAAAGTTTTTTTATTTGTTATGTGGTTCTAGTGATATTTTGTGTATTATAACGTGTTTCAACATTGTAAATAGCAGTTTTTGATTATCAAACTGTTTTAATTTCGCAATTGCATTTACAACCAAAGTAATAATAGTTCTTTTAAACAAATATGATTAGTGAATCAACGTTAATTATTAGTCATGCATCCTAACTCTACGACTCAAGAGTTACAATTACAAAGATTCGAACTCACAACTTCTACTTCAACTATAGTGCCCGTGATTTCTGTCACTACACTACATATAGCACAACCCTTGGGTGCCATATAAGGTGATTATAAACTATAATGATTTCTTTTTTGATAAGAAATAAATAGCTTGTCCTTTTTCAGGTTCGAATTCATGACTTCTTACTTCCAAACATCATGCCAACTCATTTGGGCCATCCAATTGGTTATAATGAAAAGAGAATTTGCAAGAGTGGCTTTTGAACCAACATAACGTCGTAGTAGATGAAGGAACTTGGGTTAGACGCCGAAAACTTTTCTATTTGTATAAATGTTGGGACTAGATAAAATTGAAGTGAATAAGTTAAGGTACCAAATCAGTTAACTTCGATCGCTTTAATTTATCTATAAGTCAAACAGGGCCAAACACTATTTTGTTTTCTTAAGCAAAAAGGCATTAGATCAATATATTCATATGGCTCATAAACTCATCCATCATCCGATGATAGTAGTTAATTATAATTGAGATCGGTCTACGTAGTATGTTGGCGTGAATGAGTGACACGCTGCCAAAATGCAGTGCTTATATATTGTCGTGATTTCCCTCAAGAGATATATATATACTGTCGTGATCTTTGGGGATTGTTGTTGGGGAAATAATTGGCGCAATAATTAATGGAATAGAATATAGTTTGTGATGAGCCACAATTAAGTTCCTCATTGCTCGTGCTTAACAATTGTAGGAGGGTAGTTTACCGGGATCACTAGTTGCAAAAACACAATTCAAGTAAGTCCAAAATGACAAATGACGCGTTGAACGCGTCAAAGTAAATTACCCAATTTATTACAAAGAATGACAAGGACTGCAGTAGTAGTAAGCTCGGGGGTCAAACCTCAAGGACTATGTAACTGACTTAGATTTCAAGGAAAGAAGAAAAAACGGGAGATTTTGTAAAACTTTTGAATTAGAGTAATTCAATGGAATAAAATCTAGATATTCAGCTTCATGGTATTCACAATACAACTTGGGATTGATTCTATTAATCCTTGATTTATGAAAGATATGAGACTAACCTATGATCCAGTGCAGCTACAGACCAGGTGACGCACTCAGTTCCTCACACTTCCTGTTTTCGGCAGTCAAGGTACGACCGTTGACTACTTCCCTAGCCAAACACGCAACCTGATCGCTAATACTCCAAATTTAACGCGTTGGCGCATTACCTCAATCCGTGAAGACACTACACCTAGACAACTGAATTCCCAGTGCTTCCGATTTAGCCTAGATCCCTGAGGTACTTGACCGGTTGGCCAATTGTCACAAGTTTGAATCTACCGCACGAGGACGGACGTTTCGACTTCAATGACTAAGGGTAGTCAACCTAATATGCATGCACAACGCTATACATACAATCAAATCTAACCCTATGATTAAAAACAATATCAAAGAAAATAAACCATAGAAAAGAATCAAAAGAATTAAATATAAATAAACCTCATAACAGAATTTCAAGTCGCAAAGCTTGACCGATCCACCTTCAACCTAGAAGAAGGAGATTAGCTAGACATAATCAAGCCAAAAACCTAGTTTCTAATGTAAAATCGAAGTAAAACATGAGTTAATTTCGAATTGGAGTCTATTGGTATCTATAGGAACACCCCAAAGTGGGTTGAAAACCTAAAAATCTCGAAAAGTAGGTAAAATTCTAAAATTTCGAGTCTTCAGGGTGACGGCGTGTTGGCGGTGTCTTCACGACGTCTTTTTTGAGCTATCTGGTTCACTCATATGTGAGTCACTCCATGAGAGTTTGTTAATCACGGCGTCCTCACGTCGTGAAAAATTCCTCTGCCTTACAACCGATTTTGAATCTGAAGAAGCTTGTATAAAAATGTTTAGCTTGGAGTCTAATTTCTAACAGAGGAAATGGAAAATCACTTGGATTTGAGACGAAAAAGTTATGGCCTTTATACTGAATAGGTGTCATTAAGAAACTTTGTCAAACTTTACTAATTGTGTGTTGCTCTTTTGAGCCACTTCAAATCCGTATCTCATGATTTTTTTAGAGATGAAAATGTCCGTCTCAAAGTCTTCTTTCCAGGAAGACTAACGGCGAGTCATTCCAACTTGTAATGTGAAAGTTATGGCTTGTAAACTAAACATCACTCAATTAAGTTCATAACATGCCTTTGGTCTAACAATGCCCAACTCATGTAAAATCCCTGAAACACATAAAACAAACATTTATCACTTTAAAACAAGATAAATACAGTCCATTAACTCCTAATACCCTATACTAAATCATGCATAAATGAACACTCATCAACAAACTAAACTAAAATGAGATTTAGAAGTAAGAGGACATGAGTTCAAACCTTAGTGAATGCAAGATTGTTTGTTTCCTAAAAAAAATAATAATAAACTAAAATTAGAGCTTTGAAAAAATAAAACTAAATGAGAGTCCTTCCTCGTTTAGTTTGGGGGAAAGTTGAAGGAAATAAGATAATTTCTAGGGAAGTTCCAACTAACCTTTTTTGGTTGAATATTTTCATAAACTTCTCTGAAAATTTGAACCCCAACTTCTCTACATAAGGGAAGATAACTCATTTAGAGGGGATGGATGAGTTATCTTCGTGAGAGTGAATGTGCACTTTTACCCTCATTTAATACTCTCTCTCCTCCCTTCTCTCTCCCTTAAAACAGTGTAAAAGACATTTATGTCAATTACATTATTTTACTATTTTTAAAATGTGGTTCAAAGTTGAATCAAATGTGAAAAGTGCAACTTCCTTAGTAGTTAACTTTTTAGGAAGTTAAACTTCCTTGGAAGTTAGTAAAATAAATCAAACGATGCCTAATTAATCTTGGGTGGGGAGGGGTCTAATGACTATTCTACCCTTTTCTCATCACAATCCTATATGCAATCTCTTCTAAGGGGACTGTATTCAATTAAAGATTTGGAATGATTTTAAAGTACTTTTTTTGGGGATTGATTTTGATGGATTTTATGATTTGTTATCACGGCCCAAATTTCTAATCCTAGATTTTATTTTTGGTCGTAATCTGGGGTCACCGACCCGTGACGTGGACATGTGGTGGGACACGTGCACTGACCAAGGCACGTGACTGGGGTATATAGTATATTTGATGTGGTAAATGCTTTAGTGTAATATATGTGTGTACCTTATACCCAAAATAGTTAAGTTCGATAGTGTTGATGATTCGGCGCGCGCAGGAAAAAGCCTCGAGTTATGTGCGAGCCTGAGATCGGTGTAGCTAGTAATGTGGTGAGTCTTAAGTTATTTAAATATGATTTAATGACTAAGCACATAACTTATCTTATTTATGTTAAGGCAAATCAAATATGTAGTCTATAGTTTTTATTCAATGTAAATCAAGTTAGAAAAGCCTAAAGTTTAAATAAAAATCCTACTCATATTGATATGCCTCAAGATATGTGCAACAACCAATCTCAATAAGGCTTTATGTCAATTTGTGCGTTAGAGGGTTGATTTTAGTGGAAGTAGAAGTGATTAATGGTCACTAGATCATTCTAGAGATGGACAAATAATCAAATGATGGATGACCATGATAAAGGAAACTACATGCGGAACAAGTGGCATTGAGGAGAGCTTCATGCTTGACAAGTGGCATTGAGCTGAAATGAGTCGATTGATAGGACTGCTTAGGGTCTTTAGATGTCATGTAGATGGGGTTGTACATTCGGATGAAAGTCGAGAACTATAAATACAAACTCCTAGACTTTTTGCTTCTCTTTGCATGTTGTCTTCAATAAAAAAAAAATTCAGAGATGTTGGGGGTTTTTATTTGCTGGAAATTAGAGTCCTTAGGAGGCATCATCAAGAAAGAGATATAGGTATCCACAATCAAGCATCAACCTTAAGGTATGCTCCTATCCACTTATTTGCATAAAAATGAAGGGTTTTGAGCTTTAGATCATAGGGCTTTTATGAGAGACCAATTTCAAAGTATTTGAAGAGTGGTTTATGATCAAATAAGAATCTTGGTTTTAGTTTCAAGGTTTAATTTTTGGATATTTTAAGTTTTGCTCAAAAACTGAGTTTTTGAAATGAATTTGAGAATGCATGCTATGTTTTTTACCTAACCTCTGTAAATTGAGCATAACTCACTCATATTAACTCTAAATTAAGTGATTCCAATGCCACTTGAAAACTAACTCAAAATGGAACAACTTTTTCTTCGAATGATTTTAAAATTCAAACGTTTTGCTGTCCAAAAACCTTCTGAAACTTTGGTGTTGAATCGAAATTTTTGGACTTCACTATTTTAATAATGTCTTATTATTTGAGGAATAACTTAATCATTTCTTATTGGATTGAGCTTATATTTTAGTATGATGTTCTTTGGTATGTGTTTAGTCTTTTGTAAAAAAATTATGATTTTTAGAGCTATGGTTTAGGAGAAATAAAATTTTCAAATTTATTGGTTGAACTTGAAAATAGTTTTAAGTGATTGTCGTAGAAGTTTCATATCTCTCTCGTTTATAATCGGAATTGCGCGTTTCTTATAGTTTCGAAAAGCTAAGACATATTCCTAAAAACTTCTTATTGTACCAAAATTCTGAATTTAAACATTTTGGTGACTGAAATCAACTCACAAGTTGATGTATCAAAATTGTCCTTGTTTTAATAAATTAAAGTTTAACATAAACAACTTCTTAGGGAGAACTTATGAGGAACAGGACGCGATTCATGGAGTTTTGAGGTACCGGGTTGACTAGAAAATTGTGTGATTTATAAGTAAATCTATCGAGATTCTTTTCTTTATTTCAATTCCATTCATTTACTATTTTACAGTCCCTTTTGGACTGATTTGTGCCTTTTAATCGGGTATCACGAATTGTGTATGATTCTATCCATTCAATGAATATTATATCATAATGTTATACCTTGTGCGAATCATTGGTTCATTCCTATATATTGTTCCTTATTGAAGCTATTTTTTATTTGATCTTTTGTTCAATAACATGCTATTAGTGTAGATGAATTGTTGGAAATACACCCTTGCTCTTACTAGTTAGGGATATTGAGCTACCACTTGCCGTTGAAGTGACATAGTTCATGACCAACAAGGTAATACCAAACTACACTAGTTCCACCCATTGATTACATGAGGATCTCAATAACCAATAGGGTGATCTTGGGGGCACTAGTGATACTGACTATTACTTGAGGTTTGTAACGACCCATTTTTCAAATAGACTGCCATGGGGGCCAATGCAGACCCACAGTCTGTCTTACCAGCGACAGTTGTGCTCTACATTGGATTATATCCTCTATTTTATCTTTTTACATCTTATTAATTATCCATTTACTTATTAAGTTGTATTGAAATCAAATTATATGTTAAGTCATTATAATATCTTCAAATTCACACACATCGATGGATTATATCCTCTATTTTATCTTTCACTTACACCTTATTAATTATCCATTTACTTATTAAGTTGTAACTTGAAATCAAATTATATGTTAAGTCATTATAATATCATGATCAAATTCACAATAATCAACAAAATAGGTATAAAACGATATACACCTCAAATTGCTAGTAGTACCGTAAGAATGTAACAAGAATTTATGATTTTAACAAGAAAAGCGATCCTAAGTATCATGCGGAAAGGAAATAACTGGAAAGTAAATAAATCAAATGCATGATAAAGAGACCGAAAGATAAACAATCGATATTTGCATGTTCTAAGATTCAAAAGAGGCCCATGAGTGGTCTATTTCACAAAGAATACGGAAAAGATCTCGCAAGATCTCCCGGCAATGTCGCAACACTAGCGCGCAGCGTGAAATCGAGAGGCATCGCAACACCTCTCGAATCCAAGCACCCGCACACACATCACTAGGGGTGGTCGGTTACCCCCCCGCAGAGGGCACCCTCGTTGTCCCAAATAGTGCGGGACCACATGATACCTTCGAGACACACACTCATGCCAAGAACATACAACCAAGGAAAAGGAATGGAATATCAAGCAAAGGATCAATGCAACAATAGCAATAAATAGAAGATGTATAAATCACATGTTATTTTCTTATCGGTCTACTAACGTACATACACACAATGCATGCATGTACTTACCTCGTCTATTCGCGACTCGGTACCACTCCGAAACTCTAACGCGTTTCCCCACACGTTCTCAACAACCTGATAAAGTTTTGGAATCCCGAATATTAGTTTAAGGTTCGCATTCATTCTTTATGTTGTACCTATTGCATTAGGCTTTGACTGTAATGTGTATTGGATGTGTTGGGTCCTCATTATATTGAGTGTTGATCCTTTATTACACATCCATATTCATTTTATATAAATGTCTATACTTAAAAGTCTTGTTTACTTACTCTTAAACCTATAACAATGTACATTATGGTCACACACATACAATTGATGTGTACACCCCACTGGTGTGCACACTAACTCTTCACGAGACTTCATTGTCTTGTGCACACCTACCCCATTGGTGTGTGCACCTCTCTGATTTACCATGTTCAATGCATTAGTATATTATTTTATTCTTAAAACCATGCTATTTACACATTTTCATTATGCATATCATATAAAACCGTTGTGTACACCCCAATGTGGTGTGCACATACAAAGTCTTGTGTACACCCCACCGTGGTGTACACACCCACCGTTGCGTACACCCCATTATACACACATTGCACATCTCTTGCACCTATTTCATACCAAAACAGCCCCATACTCGGTGTTATGTAAATTGACACTTGCACACATACATCTCATGAAAATAATCTCACCAAAGTGCACACACCCACACCCCAACCGGGGTGTGCACACACACACACACCGTACGCACCCCACACATATAGGACAACCACCCCACGCTTATACACACACACACCTCTTGGTCGATTCACACAAACACTACTCACATGAAAGAAAAATCAAAACCGTCACACACAAACATCTCATCTACACCTACAAACCGCCACACCTAGAAGTCACCTCCGCCCGCCAGGGTCGCCGGAGGTCGACGTCCGGTCAAGACACCCCCAAACCAAGTGGCGAAAACACGCCAAACAGGTCCCACAACCCATTCGAAAATAACGTGAAAACGGTGGGTAGAGGAGCACAAAACAAAGGGTGAGAGAGAGAGAGAGAAAGAGGGACGGTCACCTTGGTGTTTTCCGGTGGTGGTGGAGAGGTAGGTGGTCGTAGTGGGTGGCGGTAATGGTGGTCCAAATCGGAGGGGACGAAAACAACCCCGATCGAGAGTGAGAATGTGAGGCCGAGAGTGAAAACGTGAGAGAAAGAGAGAGAACGAGAGAGATCGGGGAGAAAGAGAGGTGGAGCTCACCTCGTCGGAGTTCGTGACGCCTATAGAGGCGCGCAGAATGGCGAGAGGGGGAGGACGGTGAACAAGTAGTCTGTTGAGTGGGGAAGACAATGAATAGTGTATTAGGGTTTGTTTGTTTTTATACTTGTGTTTTAGGACGAAATGACCATTTTGCCCTTGAGTTTTAACCTTCCCAACACTTGACAAATACTACCCTTATGGGTCATTTGCCTCCTCATTAATACATGCATTATCATCCACAAATAACCAAATTTTCGGCCTTACTTAACACATTTACTTGGATAATGATACTATAAATGTGTAACATAAACCATAAACCTAATGTGGAAAACCTATATACAACCATAAATACCTCTGAAGTCACAAAAAGATCAATATACACAAGGTATCTCAAAATATCTCAAAATCCCCAAACCTAAAATGAAATAAAATATATATAATACAAACATATGAGTCAGGCAATCTCAGATCAACAGTACTCTAGCAGCTTGCTCTTGCCTCTACTCGTACTAGGATTTGCACTCAAGCCATCACATCAAGCCATCACAAAAGGAAGATGACGAGTCTAGAGTGAGTATTCCCAAGGAAATTAAATGAGCAATACTGAAAGTAAATACTATAATTTAAATAAAGCTATTAAATAAACATGCAGAAATAAATACAGTCAACTGTGCTCATCGCATGAATAAATAATAGGAAAAGCTCAAAGTGTGTTTCTAGCCGCTATGGTCAGACTACCACCATAATTCAGACTCTTCCACATAATATTGTCGACGAGTCCTACTCAAGCAGGGCAAGTATCTGGATCCGCTCGATGGTTAGCGTTACACCTACGGCGCACCAACACATGCCACGACGTGATACTCGGGTCATGCTATTCACTGAGACCGATTTGGTAGCACGTGCTATGGTGTAGTGGACATACACACAGGAATGGAATGGAGGGAGCCTCGCTCAACGTTCGCCCATATAGCCATAATCAGAGTAGAATATTGAAATGAAATAAATTGAATTCAAATGACAAAAGAAGTAAATACTCAAGTAATTTCAGTTGGGATACTACACACCTCAATCCGCACTCCGCATCCCGAAAACCAAACCCCGGTCTAGCTCTAATAATCACCCGACAATCAAAATTATTACATAAATGTACCTAATACCATTTGTCATTGAATTAGCTTCAATTAAGTATATTATGTTAATTTTACGTTTTACAAGGTAAAAACCCCGACAACATCTCGCTAAAATTTCAAAAAGTCCCAAAACTCATTTATTTGATCAAAATATAATTTTTCTAAAATTTTTCTATTTTATCTAAATTTTCTATTCATTTTCCAGATTTTTTTCTATTTTGGGTTGGGCTGAACCGGACCCAGTTCATTTGGGTCCGGTTTGGCTCAACCGAACCGACCAACCGGGTCGGCCTGACCCGCCCAGGATAGGGTCAGGTTGGCTCGACCCGTTTGGGTCTTCTTTTTCGTTGAAACAGGGTAGTTTTGCTGCTTTGTTTCAATTTTTTTTCTCGGTTGTTAATCAGTTGGGAGGGTTCGTCCGAGCTCCCGAGTTCCTCCCCACCTCCACCATCGAACCATCACCACCACCACTACCACAACAACAAGACAACACAACAACTCACTTCGATGTCATCGTGCTCTCATTCTCCCCTCCTCGGTCTCTCTCGTTAGCTCTCCTCCTCGATTTCTCCTCTCTCCTCTCAGTTTTCAATCAAAAATGGTGAGAAATGTTGGGGTGTCGGTGGTGGTTATCAACATTTTGGGGTCAAATGACCAAAATCCCCCTATGTTCTTATCCTCATCCTTTATAATCAAATGCCCTTTTTGGTCATTTCACAATTATTTTTAATTTTTGATTTTAATATATATATATATATATATTTTGAATTACATATATATATATATATTTTCGCGCCTAGAATTTTGTCATGCGTGCTAACAAGCATACTCGGGTGTACACACTACCGTACCACCCACGCGTGTCAACCACGACTCTGCGTGTCCATAGGCGCCCACCGATTTACTATTTTGTCACATTTAATTCTTTTAATGTGTGTATTATTTTCTTCGACCTAGTATTTCATCTTTTAGCCTACCTGGTACCCGTCGACACGCATATCGAGGCGAATACTTAACACACAATCTCACACGTCAATTAAAATATAACTACACACATCGCGATGTCGTTTAACCTATTTTAATATAAACATCATAAATATCAGCACACAAAATAACTATTTACCTAGCTCCAGGCGCACTATAGCCTAGTTGCGGGTTTCACGAGAGTCTGAGATGTTTGTTAAGTTTGCAATACATCATAAATAACGGCAAATTAAATTCAAGTCGTTACAAAGTTGATGTGACATAACTTATAACCAACAGGGTGGTACCTGAGTGCGCTGCTAGTGGATGATTACTTCGTGTTGGTTCAATTAATTTGTTGAATCTCAGTACCGCCTATCACCCACAGACTGATGGAAAATCAGAGCGTTTGGTCCAGATTCCCGACGATATGTTGAGGATGTGTGTGTTTGAATATGGTGGATACTGGGAGGAGTACCTTCATATGTGTGAGTTTGCTTATAATAATAGTTATCAGGCCAGTATCGGTATGGCACCATTTGAGGCATTGTATGAAAGGTCGTACAGATCTCCATCTTATTGGATGGAGCTCGAGGATGTGACAACGATTGGGTCGGAGATTGTGGTAGATCACACAAAGAAGATACGCCATATCCGTTTGTGATTGAAGGGTGCACAGGAGAGGCAGAAGAAGTACTATGACTTGTATCACGGGGAGTTGGAGTACCAGGTCAGAGACTTTATATATCTGAAAGTGTCTCTGTTGAAGGGTCACAATAGGTTTGGGATCAAAAGGAAACTTGCGCCGAGGTTCATTGGTTCATTCAGAGTGGTAAAACGGGTAGGCAAGGTCGCGTACGAACTAGAGTTGCCACCTCCGATGTCAGTGATTCATCCTGTCTTTCGCATATCAATGCTACGACTAGATAGGTCCAGGGAGGGTAGATGACCGACAATAGATTTGAGCCAGATAGACCTGAGGGAGGATGTCACCTACGATGAACAGCCTATCCAGATCTTATATCACAAGGTCAAGATATTGAGGAATAAGGAAATCCCATCAGTCCTTATCAAGTGGCAACACCATGGGGACGAGGAGCTGACGTGGGAGCTGGAATTGTATATGCGCGAGTGTTTCCCCTACCACTTCTAAATTTGGTAAGTCTTTCCTTTAATTTCATTTTAATTTCGAGGACGAAATTCCAATTAGTTGGGAAGACTGTAACAACCTTGAAATTTAACCCGTGTGACGTGTCGATACAGGTGGCATATGGGCATACGCCGTGGTATAGTCATTAATTCTCGGGCATCGATACCGAGCTATGTTATATTTGTTTGGTGTTTGTATTATATTGTATAGCTTTAACAGTCATGTTAATGTTTAAACGCACGAGGATGAGTGAGGAATTAGAGTCACCCAATAGAATCACTTGAATAGGTGAGATGGGGTGATTATGAACCCTTGGATGGGCCTAGGGATGGGGTGTTGGGCCAAAATTAAGTGAGGGGTATAAAAACCCCACACCCACCCCTTCTCTCTCCCCTCATTCATTTCTTCTCTATCTTCTCTCTCTCCCTAACGTCTCTCTCACGCTATCGACGGACAGTGGTGACCGGAGCAATGCAACGGCGGCGAGTTCGAGCTATCCAAGGTAAGATCCCTCATCTCCTCGCCACCCTCTACGCATTGGTATAAGTTTTACCCGTGTTTGTCGTGATGGAATTTGGACACCACATCGAGATTTCGAACTCGATAGAAACTCTCGACATTTTGGTGATCCTCTCGATTATCACAACGAGATTTGTGAAGGTGGTTTTCGATTTGGAGAGTTTTGAGATTTTTGATGATTTTTGGAGATTTTAAAAAAAAATTTCGTTTTGGGTTTTTCGTTGAGGTTTTTAGAGGTTTTGAAGTGTGTCGAGGATGTTTTGGAATGGTGTTGCATCCTAGATGAAAAATGGACCAAATCGGCATAAGACGACATGAGCCTGGGGTGGTAAACACCCCAAAAAGTCCCATTGACAGGGGCACCAAGCGTAGCGCTGGGGACAGAGAAGGGTCTCTCTGTCTCCCACGCCGTGGGGACGCCGAGCTCTGCTCCACGCCGTGAAGACGCCATGAGGTATAAAACCCCACGTTGTAGCCTACATATGCCTGGGGCAGACTTGATCTACCCTACGCCGTGGAGACGCCGCCGAGGGTAATACCCTCATGGCGTCTTGGCAGCATCTTAAACCCAGAAAATTCCCAACTTTTTATAGAATCTTCAAAACGAATTGGGGTCTTCTCGGGGTATCTAACGGGTTCAAATACGACCCAATAACCCAAAATTCGGCCCGAAAACCCAATAAACATAAATAAAGAAAATTGGATAAGAGTTAATGGGAAACCACAATGAATTGTATTATCAGGATTATTAGCATGAGGGACTACGTAGGGACGAGTCGGAGTCTGCGAGAGTGCGATTAGCTTGGATCGAGGTAAATAAACCAGTAAGAAACACTACAGTTATTTCTTGAGCATTGAATTATTTATTGATATTATTTCGATGCTATCTTGTCATTCCATTTTTATGAGTTGTCCAAGGCAAGTGTATCAAGCGAATCCTTGCAGAATTCTGGACTCGCGGTGTATTATACCGAGGTTTACGGCTGGGGATACATTTTTTGTTGTGATGACATGTACGGGGTGAGAGTTCTCCACCAGATTGTTGGGGACTCTGCACTCGCTTAAGGGTCTTAGAGGAGATTTTGTCCTCTACTCCTAGCCTTTGAGGAGATTCTGTCCTTGGCTCAACGACTTTGATTGGTCGGGACCACTTATGCCTTTCCATTGTATTTCGGGACACTCAATTTCGATTACTCTTATATTTATTCAGTCTTTATATATTCATGCGCTCCCTGTCCTTTTTCTTTCTATCTGCATGAATTGACTGCTCATTTATTTAATTTGAAATGTTGTATTTATTGTTGTTCCTGTTTGGCGTTACTTACCTGGGCTCATCATTCTTGTGTTTGACCGAGTGCAAATCCGCAATCCAGCATAGGAAAAATCGTGTAGTTAGGCGATATACTTTGAACGACCCTCCTCAGCTAATATAGGTGACATTTTGGTGTATTAGTTACTTATATTATTTTTGATACATGGGGTTATGGGTTGAGAGATTGTATGACATTAATGATACCCTCATTGATTTACATGGTATATATGATATACGAGGTTCCCACACCTAGGTTTTTGTTCTAACTTGGAGCTTTCGAAGTCGATTGATTAGTTGAGATTAATTGCTTCTGCCTATTACTTTGATAACTCGCTAATTAATTGATTTCACATCTAAATACTTGATAATTGGTTGAATGGTAAGGGAAGGCTTAGTGGCCCCGCGCGACTCAGTGGGATTGGCTCGGGGGTTCGTGTCGGTCCAGGTCGGGCGGCGCCCGATTCTAGGATTGTGAAATTTGGGGTCGTCACAGATGTTAGAATAGGTGGACAGTTAAAGTGGTGTTAGTTGGACCAATCTTGAGATGCGTGTATATGTGGGGATGATGTGTGGGCCTATATAAGGACCTATCCCACACTTTTTTCTCTCATTTCTCTCATTCTCTCCTCTCTTTTCTTCTCTCCTCCTCTCTTTCTCTTCTTGGTGAGCAAGAAACTTGTAGACAACCCTTGGAGCTCTGTCCAACTCGCTGAAGGGTCACCAAAGACTCAGCCTCGATGGAGTAGGTGAGATCTCAACCCTCCTTGTCTTTCCTTTACATTTTAAACGTTGTTTTCCACAAATTTACATCACGATGACCAAGAGTGTCTCGCTGGAGACAAATCTAGTGAACCACCAGTGTTTCGGCAACCCCGGAGCGATCAACACGTGACATAGATGCCGGTGTTGTTGTTTTGTTTCAATTTTTTAAATTGGTTGGACTTTCAGATTTATTGTGTATTTTAGATTTCCAATTAAATTCGGGCATCCCACGACGATCTGGATTGATGCTTGAAAACACGTTGGCGTCGATTGCCAAGATTGGGATTTCGAATTGAGGTTATGTAATTTCTGGGTTTTCAAGTTTTAACCAGACGTCGTGGAGACGCCACGCATTTTATAGCGTTGCAACGTTCTCCACGAATGCGTCAGTGTCTAAACTTATGCCGCGGGTAGAGTTGTCGATGATTATTCCCACGAAGTGCTTTGTGTACGCATGAGACAGAGACAAGGTTAAATTACCCCATGGAGACATGTCCAGGTGTTTTGTTGTCGTGGTGTGTGTAACGTATGAGTTGTGGATGCCGCGGAGAAGTTGTGTGTGTACGGCGTATGTGAGACGTATGGGTTGCGTTTTGTGTATTGTAGAATCACGCCTTAGAGACATTTTCGAATTAGATTGTCACGACGCCATACGTATGAGTGTGTACGTGTTTTGGGGTTGTAGGTATACACGTCGTGGCCCATGGGCCTCACGACGTGACCTACAGACGTTTTGGGCAAACGGTTAAAATCGAATTTTTAATAATTTTTACCATAATCCGTGGGTAACTTTGGGGGTTATTCTAGAGTCCATTATTGACATTAAGCCCAATATTTAGGGTTCAAACCATTGACAGGTAGTTTGGGAACTGGAGCAAAGAGTTAGGATCACGAGTGCGCGATGGGTACGCGACGTACCAGGTAACTTAGTAAGCCAGTAAGAAAATACTATATGAATTCATATCCTGATGTTGTTGTGATTGTTGAATTAATCTCATACTTGACATTCTATTGTATTCCTTGGTTGTGTGTTCTTGGCATAAGTGTGTGTTTTGAAGGTACTTACGGCCTGCACTAGAGGGATAAAACGCAGGCACTTCTGCAAAAATGTGTGACACCGTTAGTGATTGTGTGATACCAAGTACTGGATTGTTGTGGATATTATTGTGGATTTATACCACTTATGACGTCTTTTGATTATTGGAACACTTAAATTTTGATCATTTATCTATTAGTCTGATTATCATGCACATTATTATATTTCTTGCCTTTCAATTACCGCATGATATTTATACTACTTTACTTGGAAATTCATGAATTACTATTATATTCTTCTGGCATTACTATCAATTTCTCTCAGTTGCTCACTATTTAGTTTATGATGGTGAGTGCAGATAGGACAGGTAACGACAAGAGAAAGGGGACCGACGATAGGTGACTTCATCTGAGCGCTCCTCGGGGATGATTTCTTTCCTTGTTGCATAGTATATTGTTCTTTGTTTTACATATGTTATTTTGAAACATATTAGGTATTATCATTGGGTTGTGAGACTTGGATATCATGTATATGCCCCCATCATACTGTAGTCACCAGGCTTTACATGTTTATTTTGTATACGGGGTTCCATATTATTAGTAATATTCCTTATTCCCTTTGAGTTATTATATGATTATAGTTGAATTTCGTTGTGTATTGATCATATAAACTTTATAATCTAATAATTTATAACTTAAACTGTAAATGAACAAATTGAGGCTGACTAGGCACATATAGACTCATCGAGTACCGACTCGGGAGCCTATGCGGGTCTAGGCCGAGCATTCCCAATTGTATGGGAAATTGAGGGTCGTCACAATTTCAATTAAAGATTTTAAGGGATTTTGATGGAATTAGATAGACTTTTATAACAAACTAATCATAAATTGTAAGTGGCTCGAGAATTATCTAATGGTCAGGACTTAAAGTTGCCTAATTTTCTATTTCTCTTCTTCTTTAGCGAAATGGATCAAACGAAATAGAGAGTTTAACTGTACATTTTTTCACTAGTTTATTTACCCATGTCCAATGCTATTACACACTCACACGACCTTAATTCGTCCCTTAAGAATCTCACATGTGACTATCACTGTCCTATAATCCCTGTTGACCAATTGATTACAAAATTTGTTAATTATCCTCCAAATTATCCCATTTTCCATAATTTTATTCATTTATGTATTTGGGTCAATTATCTAGATATTGGCTCGTATTCAAACTAATTTAGATACCTGAGAAATCCCTGAAGTTTTAAAAAATAAAAAAATTAGTTCGATGAATAGTGTCACGCCGTGAGTGACGCCGTGGAAGAATTTCATGGCGGTGTCACTTAAAGCGTGAAACCACCATCGCCTTTGTTTCAGACGCCGTGATCGACGTCGTGGCTTCCAAGCCTCATGACGTCCCTTGCGGCATCATTTTCTGAATACATTTTGAGGTTCGACACCCCGGCTCGCTTCGCCACATTCCGAGCCTATCATAAGCTCATAAAGATGCTCCATTACACCTATAACCACATTCAAATCATTCAAAACAATTCCCAAATACCCCTGGTATGGAAATTAACTCAAAAATCACCAAAATTCCCAAAAATTCAAATTTGATCCAAACACCTAGAACAACCGTATGGTTGTGCTCCACACCGATCAAACAATCCATATAAAACCTTTAAAACGTTCAAAAATCTAAATTTCCAAAACGGTGTCCAAAAATACCACGGTGAAATCCCTCAAACGACTCGCAATGAATAGGAATATTACTTTGATTCTCGTGTTTAGTCGTTCCTTGGCGTCATTCTGACAAAAAAATCCCGTAGAGGATTCTTTGCGTTCCCACGAGAGTTGAGAAACGAGAGAGAGTTTGAGCGAATATAATGAGAGAGAGGAAGACAAGTTATATATATATATATATCCTGTTTATCAAATCCTTTGCATGTATCCTGAGGTATATCTTGAGGTCCTCCTCTCACCAGCCAACCCACTCTAACACTAAGCTGACACCAAATGTGTGACATACCTTGCACACTTCCTCCCATGCACACTCCTCAATACAAGACTTCCTTAGCGTTTTCGGACCTAGTCCGTAATATGACTCTCACTGCGGTGTGCTCACGAACCTACCAAGTAACAAATACGTCCACCAATGTTTAATTATTATATATTAATGTATTTTGTCAATGTTTTAATTAAAATTTTCCCTTAGACAGCTAAATCTGATCATCGTTCGCTCCGACACCTGTAAAACACGTTTCTCTGAGCCGAACCTATTTCTCCTCATCAATGCTCATCCTCAAACGTCCTCACACATTTGAGACATTGGAATTTAAATTCGAGTAAATAGATAAATAATACAAATACTAAACAAAAATAAAATACCTCAATGTCGACAACCGAGAATTGTTCACACGTATCACGACAAGGGACCCACATACGACCTAAAATGACACATGACATGAGTTAGATTTTAGGGCCGTTACAACACCCCTCAGACCGCCCCTCAGCCCCACTCACTACATTCCCCCACCCCCTCTCACCCCTCTTACTCCACCCCCGCATCGCGCCAGTCCTCTTCCTCTTCCTCCACCTCTACTTCCTGCCAAGGTCATGCACGAGCGGAACTGTAAAAAAAGAGAAAAGAGAATAGAAAAGAGATTCGGATGGACGTTGAAGAGGCGGAGGCAAAAATCTAGGTGGTGATGGAGAGCGAGGCGAAGGCGGAGGTGATCGTGGATGAAGAGGTGTTGGCAGTGAGTTAGGGTTGAAGAAGAAGCTCTTTTTGCAAATCCATCCAAATTGCACGTCCCACCCTCAGAGAATTTGGAACTCCAAATACATATGATTTTTGCAAATAATCCATCCAATTCAAGATTTGCCCCAAATCCACTCAAATCACTAAAGAATTAAATATATTTAGATTGTTTAAAAGTCCTTACAAACCTGTCAAATCCAAATTAAATACCTCATGACTTTTAAAATTTTCATCAAAATCTTTCAAAATATAATTAAATACCTCTGAATTTCTAAATCCTTCAAATCTTTTATAATCCATCAAAATCATCAATTGAATACATCCCCCTAATTAACAGGGTCAGGGGGGGGGTATAAGAGTAAATTCGTTAGCAGGGTAGTGTGTTGTCTGAGGATTGAGTTGAAAACGAGCAACCACGGTTTGATTGGGTCCAGCCCAGTCGGCCAGTCCTTGGATCTCTCGCTCGCGAATCGCGACGCACTTCCTTGATCTCCTTCCTTCCTCGCTCGCTATTCCTAGCGAAAAGAAATTAGAATGTCTACTGAAATCCAAGAATCATCTGAGAAGCGCAACCGAGAGGGAGAGGGAGAGGGAGAGGGAGGAGAGGGAGAGGTTGAGGAGAACGGAACCACTCCACCACCGAATTCGAATTCGAATTCGAATTCGAGTTCTTCTTCTGAAATCGAAACCGAGAGGAGGCAGGACGGGGAGAAATCAGTATCAGTGGTTGCAGGTCTCAAGGTCGTGGATCCGACCGTAGAGAGCGGGATCGGGCCCAACGACAAGGAAAAAGCGCCAGTGGCCGAAGAAATAGCGAGATCTGAAGGAGGAAGCCGAACCTTCACGATGAGGGAGCTCTTGAATGAACTCAAGGAAGACCGTCACGATGCCGATAGAGATTCAGGAGGAGGGAACGCAACTTCTCCTCTTCCTTACAGGTTCCAAATTCATTCATTCTTTCTTTCCTTTTCTGCAGTCATTTACCCTAATTAAAAACCAACCCTACCTACCTGTCCCTGTCTCTGTCTCTGTCTCTTGCTTTCCCATGGACAACATACACATGCATATCAAGATCGTCTATTTCCAATGTGCTTGCATGCCTTTCTTCTATAACTATACTTTCTTGAAGCCACCTCACTCATATAGAATGAAGAATTGAGTTGAATGGTTGATAGGCTACTCCAAAGCTCGGCATCCACCCAAAATGGTGAAAAATATACTGTTGCTCATTCCTTTTGACCAACAGCAAACCAAGATTTGTTTCTTCTCAACAACTCCTAATCAGATTCTCAAATTCCAACTGCCGCAACTTCTTCGTTTCTTTCTTCCTCTTCAACTGTTGCTAATTCTAAATTGTAAGGTCCCAATTTCTTTTTGTTAAAAAGGGGGGGAGATAAAACTAATTTGATGCTTTGCCAATCATTGCCCACTCTTGTCTCTCAACAACACCATTAACGTCTAGTTTTACGTGTAAATTGCATTGTGTCATCATATGGATGGCAAGATTGTGATATCTCTTTCAAAGTTGTTATTCATTTTTAACAAAAGTATGAAAGGTATTTTTAGCTGCATGCTTGTTTAGTTCTTAATGACTAAGACGTTTTCATGCTACCATATGCGTTATTTACGTGCACTAAATCGAGCATAATTGAAGAGTTTGATTCATGTAGCTGAGTAGCTCCTACTAATTTGGGATCGAGGCTTGGTGGTGGTGCTTGTGTATGCATTTTATGTGTGTTTCTATTTAACTATATATTTATATATATATATATATATAGCATGTATCTATTTATTAATACTTGTGTTGCTCCAAGTGTAGCCAATAGCTTGCTGACCTTGGTGTATGGTTTTCTGTTTCCATTGTTAAGGGACTACTTTATCATCTAAAAAAAGTGCTTGTATTCTCAAAATCAGTATGTTCACTCCCCCTTCCGAAGTCTCATATCTTTATTTCTATTTATTCTTTTTATTTCTTATGTTCTCCAGTGAAGACAATAGTCAACAGCAATATATTGGTCAAAACAAAGTTGCAATGGAGTTGATTAACAGTGTCACTGGAGTGGATGAGGAGGGTCGGTCTCGTCAACGTATTCTTACTTTTGCTGCTAAAAGGTATTTCCATGAATGTAAGGTGCCATTCATTTTTAGTTGGAATGTTATCTTTCATGCACATTTGGTGGCATTGTTGTCTATCCCAGCTGTTAGTGGTTTTGAATTACTATTTCATCAAATTTGACTTGTATGATAAAACAATATTTTAGCCACATTTACTTTGTTTTCTGTCTTTTGCACTGCTAGAAGTCCATAATAAGCTGTAAGTCTTTCCAAATATTTAACGTAAAAAAGTTACCTTCTTTTAAATTGAATAGTATCCTCACAATTGAGGACATGACATGTTCTCTAAGTGTGATGGCCAAGCTAGTTACGAAAATGGATTTGATATTTTATAGATAGTGTTTAGACATTGCAGAAGGTACTAAAGAGTTATGTCATGTACAAAGAGTTTCAACAATCCCTTTCATTATGTTGTGTTCAATTAAGTAGAGAGTTTAACTCTCGTAGTGATAAGATCCCACATAGAGTAGTCATATAGAATTAGTGAGAAGGAAACACTATAAATAGGGGTGAGTTAGTTAAGATTGGACATTTTGGAATTAGAATTGTAATTGGGCACTGTTTGAGTGATTGGGGTTGAGAGAGTTTTAAGACTTTTCTCTGGGTTACTTTTGTGTTTGTAATCGTTGTTGTTCCTCTTAATTCAATCGATCAATATCGATGTTCTATCATATTGATGTTATGATTCTCCTACTGATCTTGTTCCTTTCCTGGGTCGTGGCCTCTCTATCTCTAACCTTGCTTATGATCACGTTCACACCTTTAATTGCTTTCTTAAGCAACTTATGTAAGAACATTTTCTTGAGTTTAAATGTTTAATAGAGTTTAGCTACTATTTCTTAAGTTTCATGAAATATCAGTAGAATTCCCTTTTTAGGTGATTGTGATATATGCCAAACTTATGTAGTTCCAATTCGTTGTATGGTTATTTTGCGTAGATCAAGGTATACTCTTATCTCATTCTTTGCATGGAGGGCTGAGAGCAGGAAGTAGGGCATTTATGATTCATCCCTTTGATATTTCTGCAAACAGTTGTAGGGTACACTAATATACTTAATATTTTTTCACAAATGTGTAGTTTTACTGGAAATGACTGCAAGTCATGCTTTTAGCTCAGTGCGAGCTTCTTGTTTTAGTTTTTCTTGGCCTCCTTAAGGATTATCTTGGTGCTCTGTCTCATAAAAATTTCTTTTTAATTATTATTAAGGATAAATATTAGGAAAATGATAAAATGACCCACTTTCAATGTACACTTTGGGCGCACACCCATATCTTTTAGTCATTTATGACTCTTTCTTATCTCCCCAGGCGTGGGCTCCACATCTAACAAAACACCATAAACGACTAAAAGACAAGGGCGTGCGTCTAAAGTGTGCGTTGAGAGTGTGTTAGATTATCATTTTCCTAAATCTTATGATATATGCTTCACAATATTTTCACTCTAGTTTATGTTGACTTTTTATTATTTAGTATAGGTATGCTAGTGCTATAGAGAGAAATCCAGAAGATTATGATGCACTATATAATTGGGCTTTAGTTCTTCAGGTATGTTTCACTACTTGGATTATAATGTTTTTGTGTTTACATCAAAATACATAAGTGGAATTCATATCGTAAGAACCAACAATGTTATCTTTGTGTGCAATTCTACCAAGATCTCAATCTTAAAATGTTGAGCAAATGGAAAAAAAAATCAAAAATTCAAAACAACAATAAGTGATGTGGAGAAATCCAAAATTAAAAAATAAATAAAAATCTACTATCAATTTTCAGTACATCAGATGAAAATTTTCTTTTAGCAGTTTGTCACTTAGATATAGAAAGCTAGTGATTTGAAGAATATGATATTGAGGTTTCAAGATAGATTAACTAAGCTATAATTTTATTTCAAGAATACCAACTTTCTTTGTTTGCCCGATTAAAAAAATAAATGATAAATAATGATTCGGCTCAATTCTTACTCCGTGGCATTGCAGAACACAGTAGCACATGTAATTGTATAAAACTCAATGTGTAATGATCTAGACATGTACTTCTGCTTATTTTGTTTTAGTGCCACTAAACTTGGAATATTGAGATGGTTGGCAATGAGTTTTTCATTCTGATAATATTAATCTCAATAACGCATGTGAGCCTTGGAACTTACTAATAATCTTCTCTATTTTATGTTTTTTGATGTTTGTGTTGTTGTTGTTGTGATGTTTGTGTTTTTTGTATTTTCCATAAATCAAGCATTATATTTACTATTTTTTATTTTTTTATTTTTTGTAATTATATTTACAGGAAAGTGCAGATAATGTTGATCCAGATTCTAGTTTTCCTTCAAAAGATTCCCTGCTGGAGGAGGCTTGTAAGAAATACGATGAAGCAACCCGCCTTTGCCCCACTCTCCATGATGTATGAAATTTCTTTGTAATGCACATTTTTTTTCATTACTCGACCATTTGATGTTTGCATCACTGTGGCCTTTATATTTTAAATGGGTTTTTATCCTTCATGTATCTAACTCTATTGAAGGATTAATTTTTATTTTATACCCTTAAGGAATTATTTCCATTGATGTAGAAGCGACCAACTTTTTTGCGGTTGGCAATCATCCCTATATGGAGCTTCTTTTTGTTTGACAGATGTTGTTTGTTTCTTCTTCTTTTGTAAATATTGCCTTTTGCTTGCTCATGCATCAATGATAATCATCACAAGTGTTGCGCATTTTATTTTCTGTAACTAGAATATGAATTATGTTATATTACATTCTTGTATGTGCTTTTCTTTCATGAATACAGATTCATTTATTATGCTTGTTGATTGAAATGTTTCTCTGCTAGGCCTTCTATAATTGGGCAATTGCAATATCCGATCGAGCAAAAATGCGCGGTCGTACGAAAGAGGCTGAAGAACTGTGGAAACAGGTATGAGATAGTGAATTTGGTACTCAAAAAGCTTCGTGATGACGATGAAGACAAAATATAAATCTGTCGTGCAACTTTGTAGCCTGTAGTGCTTATCTTTCCAATTTTTCTTTTTTTGTTTTTTTGTATAAAATGTCTCATGCTTGTTAATTGATTCATTAGTCCTTATGCAAACAACAATAATATTACCTGTAAGATCCTCCTGAAAACATACTAACACAACGAAAATCTTCCAAATTGAATTGCTCGAAAAACCACGAACAAACAACCTGGGGCTAGAGAATTAAACACCAAATTCTCAAAGAAAAGAAATCAATTCTTTATTAAACATAATCAATCAAAAATCAACTTTACATCCATTCCATATGCATGTATATAGGCAAAGAAAAAAACCACGCTTCTAATGGAAGTAAAAAAAAATATGAATATTCTAATTTCCTAACCTAACTAGAACACGTTCCCTTGGAATTTCAATAATAGCAACTTTCTAATTTATTGGACTCACATTAATAACAATATAAGCAACTATCTAACTACAATATATATTTTAATCTTAAAAACTCAAATTTCTAAAACTTAATGAATGTAAAACTTTCTAATTGCATAGGTGCGTGCCCTCCTTCCATGCCCACCACATTAACTGCCTCGAGATACTCGTCACTTCAAACTCTATCTGCATCATACGCCCCCCATTGACGAAAATTTATCCTCGAATTTTTATCTTTTCATGGATATGAATTTTTTTTTTATGAAATCTTCAAAAATAGGTTGTTCATACTTGAATTCAATCTCAACAAAATCATCGATGACTTGTGGAACACATATGCATGGAACTATTCCTTCAACTTTATCCCAACAACCACGTATCGTTGTTGGCACCTCATCACTTGACATCACCGATGACACTTGTGGTTTTGATGTCAATTGTGTAACCTTTGAGTACAAGCCCATCACTTCCAAATACCACATTTTCTTCAATAATGACATGACCATTGTCAGCAAGAATTGGCAGCATGTTGAAGTTGAAGATGTGTGTTGCATTCGATTTGATCAATGCATTGTTCTGATCGATAATCTTCTTCGTTGTACTCATCTTCCCTGTCAAAAGAGGAGTCTCCTTCTGTTTCCTCAAAAGCGATAGGTTCTCTTCGACAGTTTCGAGTACGGTCGTCTCCAACCCGAACCCTCAACAACACTCTCATAATAGCCATAATCATAGACAATTCATTCAATTGCGTCTGCAATTGTTTCTATGATGCAAAAATTTGAGCGAAGTGCTGCTCGTTCTGAGCTTGATTGCGTTGATAAATATCTTTGAGTCGTTGGTTCTGGTTCTTCTTCGATGCCATGATTATCTCCAAATCACGGTTGATGAAGGCTCTGATAACAATTAACGCAACGAGTATCTTCAAAATTGAAAACACGAATAAACAATCTAGAGCCAAAAAATTAAACACCAAATTCTCAAAGAAAAGAAATCAATTCTTTATTAAATATAACCAATCAAAAATCAACTTAACATCCATTCCATATGCCTTTATATAGGCAAAGAAAAAAACTACGCTTCTAATGGAAGTAAAAAAATATGAATATTCTAATTTCCTAACCTAACTAGAACTTGGAATATATATATAAAAGAACTGTTTCTATGAGCAGCTCTCACAGCGTGACATGTCGCATTATGATGTTATAATTAAGATTTTATTAAAAAAAAAAAAAACAAATCATTGGTCTTTCTCGCATTGAACTAGGGGTAGGGTGGTAAAAGCACAACATTTTCTGCTGTATTTTTTTTTTCTATTTTTTTAGGTTTTTTCGATTTTTTTAAGTTTAACTATAGTTGTGTTAGTCGACTTTAGTTGTGGGCCTATTTTTTTGGAGCTTAATTTTTTTTTTTTTTTTAGTCGACTTTACTTTTTTTTAAGTTTTTCGGGTCTTTTTTTTTTTTCATCAAGTATCGATTTTTTTGGGTGAAGATATCGATTTCTTTTTTTGGGTATTTAAATATCGATTTCTATTTTTTTTTGTGGGTATACAATAACGATTTCTTTAGTTCTATGTATAATGTAAATTGGACATCTTTTTTTTTTTTGGGCTCTTTATTTGTGTGATGTTATATGTTACATATAGTTAAAAAAACAGGGTAATGTGTTCTAATTAATTTTAGTACAATTAGTGGTAAAAAAAAATTAGTACAATTAGGACACGTCACAATGTAGTTAGGTATTCTAATTCCTAATGTTAGTGCAATTAGTGATGTAATTGTCACAATATTATCATAAGTAAGTTCAACAACTTCCAATGTCATTAAAAAATTTTCTTATTGATAAGAGTCATAAGACTAATGTTAGTAAAATTAGTAATAGGTACACTTAAACATATTAGTGACTTACGTATAAATTAATGACACACATTAGCCACGTGGTTTTAATTACTTGTTGTCATAATATTATCACAAGTTTAGCTATTTAAAAAAAAAATTCAATTAACATTTTTGGCTTTTTTTTTTGGATCAAAAAAATAATGTTAATAAAATTAGTAATGTGTTTTAGTAGCAAATACACTAGAACATTTTGCTCACTTATACGTGGCTAATGCGTATTACCCGCCAAAACATTTTCAGTGAGATGGACAAGGCATCACTTATCAAAAGGCAAGGTTTGAAGAGGTTATGAGGACTCCAGTTGAAGTAAAAAAAATGACAAATTAGCCACGCGGGCTTCTTGCTTAATGTCATAATATTAGAGGGGCTGCTATTTCAACCCATCATTCCTCTCTCCCCACCCAATCAGCAAAAAATACTTTTTTAATTAAAATACCTTTGTTTAAAAAAAATTAATTACCCTTCGTAAAACCCATCTTTCTCCCCACCCCCACCCCCTTGCCTTTCCTTCACGCCCTCTCTTTCACACGAACATCGCGTTGGAGCCACCGATCATGTTAATAAGAACAAAAATTAGGTTAGATTATTTTTGCAAGAGGTGAGTCCAACCATATTGAAACCAAATTCCAATCTATGCTTCAACAAAAACCAAAAACCTCTGTACATATCGCTTCAACAAGATCTTTGTACATACCTCAACAAGAACTTTGTACATACCATGTAAATTAAGTTTATTGTTGTGCAACAACCATGCGTAATCTTTATCAAAAAAAAATGTTTATGCGTAATCTCTTTTTTTTTTAATCAAAATATGAGATCTATCATTGATTTACATCTACGGGATCAGCGCCATTCTTTAGGGCTTGCGATCTCGATGTCCTGTTTGTCCTAGTGATAAATAGTCCCTAATATGAAACCATATTTTTTTTTTTTTTTTTTTTTTTTTTTTTTAGGAAAGGGAGTTATGCTCCCTGATGATTTTATTAATTTCAAAATATAGGTTTTACATTGAGGGATTGGGTACCCCTGACCTGGCGGATAGGTTTTGATGTACGATGTTTATCAAAAGCTGTCCACCCAAGCATTCCAAAAAGAAAAACCATACACTGTTTGCCAACTCCTGGTCGGTAGGACACCAAACCTCTAACTGGCCCAAGTTTGACAGTGAATAGAAAAAGAAAAGAAATACAAAGCTTAAAATTGACCGAAAGAATCTCAAGAAGGATCAGAAAAACCTATTCGTACATAGTCAGACCCCAATCACCTTTCAACGATAGCCGATCCCACATTGAGAATTGGTGATCCCCATGAAGCCATATCCCTGCTGAATTTTTAATTTTTTTCCATGAATCATCCATGGTTTAGAATGCTCACCATCAATTGCACAAAATCGAGTACAATGGAAGAGTTTGATTCATGTAGCCGACCCTAATTAATTTGGGATTGAGGCTATGTTGTTGTTGTTGTATGTATCATCCGCCTGCATTTGTTTGTAAACACTCTTGCGTTTCGTTCTAACCAAGTATGCCAAATGATCGCCTGCGCTTCATATTTCCACATGATCTTCCTTCGACCAGAGACAGCTAATAGAACCTTGAGTACATCTAGGATCTCAGTTGGATTATCCCATGCCACCCCCATTTCCCCAAGGAAGCAATTCTTGTGACCAAGTGTGGTTGGACATGTGAGAAATAAATGGTTGATAGTTTCCCCATTCTGCCAGCATAATGGATAACAATGAAGGGAGAACATACATGTTGGCCACCGCTTTTGGAGAACCTCCCCCACATTTGCCCTGCCCTTACAAACAATCCAACACAAAAATTTAACTTTGTTTGGTGTTGCCGCCTTCCAAACATTTTTGAAGAAGGGGCAATTAGGTTGTGTTCCCACCCCAGCTAAAGTAGCAAACATCGATTGCACCGTGAAAGTGCCTTTTGAGCCTAATGTCCATTTCCTTGTATCAGCGATGCCCTGGCGAATTCGAACTCCTTCGAGCTCACCAAGGAGGGAAGTTACTTCGTTACTCTCCTAGTTGGTGAGTCTCCTTGTAAACTCCAGTTGCCAAACTGAGGAATTCGACCCATCTGTTCCTGGATGGGCCATCATCGAGATCTTCACCTTTTGCTCCCGTGCGATATCATATAACTGACGATACTTGATGCATAGAGGATCCTGCGATAGCCACGGGTTAGACAAAAAACAAACATTCTCACCATTGCGCACCTTGGTTGTTAACAAAGACATGAATTGGGACCTCAGAGAGTTTATGAATGTCCAGGGTGCCCTAAGATTGGAATTACCCCACCCTCCCCGAGTCCCAAAGATTCGTATTAAGGCCTTATTTGCTCCGTATCACCTTAGCCCAAAGTGAATCTGGTTCCCTCAAAAACTACCAAAGCCATTTTGCGACCAAAGCCATGTTCCTCTTTTGTAATTCACTTATGCCCAATCCCCCAATGATTTTTGGCTTCACAGCTTCTTTCCATGCCACCAAGGGGGGCCATGGAATTATCATCATACTTCTCCCATAGAAATTTCCTCAATAGCTTCTCAAATTTGTCCACCACTCCAGATGGAAGTCAAAACACGGACATAAAAGTGTATTGGTATCGTATTAAGGACCGATGAGATTAGAGTGACTCTCCCCCCTTTTGAAAGATAGGCTTTCTTCCATCCCTCGAGACGTCGTGTGATTTTCTCCAAGACTGGATCCTAGAAGGAAAGAGGCCGAGGTGAACCTCCCAGAGGAAGTCCCAAGTACTTGATTGGTCAGGGGCCGACTACACAACCCAGATTGTCGGTTGTTTGTAACACAATTTCATCTCCCACATTAACCCCCACAAGGATGCTTTTCTCCTTGTTTAGTTTAAGCTCTGATATCGAATAGAATCCCTCAACAATCTTCATAAATTTATGGATCTGGTTCCCTTTGTGGTCAATGAACAAGAAGGAATCATCGAAGAAGTGGTGGGATAGGTGGATTCGGTCTCGCCCAACACAAAAGCCCTCGATGATTCTTGTACTCTTTACCTGCTCCAACATTCTAGATTACACAAGCTACGATAATGAACAAAAAGGGGGATAGGGAGCAACCTTGTCTAATGCCTCGGTTTGCCTTGAATGACGGTTGAGGCTTCCCATTAATTAGGATAGAATAAAATACTATGGAGAGACACCTGAACATCCAACGAACCCCAAATTTATCTATCACTTTGTCAGTGATTTGTCTTTGCATGGTCATTTTAGGTGGAATAACATTTTCAGTGAAACTGTTATCAAATAAAGAAAAAAATCATTGATCTGAATGTCTTGCCATTTAATGGCGTTCGAGTGTAAAGACTCTGCTATTGCTATTAAATAACAAGAAACAATAGCGACCCACTTGATAGCTTCGAATGTAGAGCACAAATGGAGATCTATTTGAGCACGTTGTGCTCTCCAATTAGTTGTCTTGGCAGCCCAATTTTGTTCATTCTATGTAGGTGCCGGAGGGATGGAAATTGGGCATTACAGAAAGTAAGTCTAACCCCGCATTGCAGAAATTAACCCTAACTTTGATGTCCTTTGCGGTAATTCTGCAATCTTGACGGAAAGAACGTAAATCGTAATGGAGGGGTGCGGCTCGGTCGGGTTGTTTAGTTCGACCAATGAGCATGGGGGTATTTTAGTGACTTAAGTTTTTATTGTTGGGTGAGTTGACAATTTTTTCAAGAAATAATATGTAGTTGATTTAGATTGGGTGCATAGGAAGAGAGGGTGATCGGGATGAAATAGCAACCCTCTAATATTATCACAAGTTTGGCTATTTTTAACAATTCTTTTTTGATTAATATTTATAGCTATTTTTTGAACAAAAAATATAGTATCATATTAGTAGACGTCTGTCTTTCTTTAAATATAGTTATTTGTCTCTTTTCTCTCTATAACTGTAAATATTATTGAGGTTTTTTAACGTGATATTAATTGCTTTATTCGTGTTTTGTAAGGTTTACAAATAGTTAAGTAGTTTTATATTTGCTTTTGTTCTAATTGTGCAAATTGTTTGCTATTAATCGTTATATATTTTCGTGTTTATGATGAGGTCACAAACAATTTGGCCAGATGACAAACAATTTGGCCAGATTTTTCAAGAGAAAGTTGAATTTCTCTAAACAATGGCTCATTTGGTATATAAAAGTATTTATATTTTGAGTTGTATATTCTCTTTTTTTTAAAAGGAAACTCAATGTTGACATTGTTCTTGACATCAAATATATCAAAGATTAAATAGCAGTTTTTTTTTTTTTTTTTTTTTTGCAGTTTTCTACAAAACTACAACTGGGTTTGCGACAAGTACCCTATCAATTTGTATCCTTAGAAAGAGTTTGGATAAAGACTATTTCTTCAAAAAATATCCATATGAAAATAAGATGATATTGTTCGAGGTTATATAATAATTTCTTTTACATTTTTTTCTCAACAAATTTATTTTATTTAATATTTTGAAACTCAATCATGCCTGCACACGAAGCGCGGGATGACGACTAGTTTCAATAATAGCAACTTTCTAATTTATTGGACTCACATTAATAACTATAAAAACAACTAACTATAATATATATTTTAATCTTAAAAACTCAAATTTCTAAGACTTCATGAATGTAAAACTTTCTAATTGCATAGGTGCGTGCCCTCCTTCCATGCCCAACACATTAATTGCCTTGGGATGCCCATCACTTCAAACTCTATCTGCATCACATACAGTACCATTTATGTGAAAAGCTGAGTTTCTTTCTTTTCTTGTCTGTGTTATTGCAGTTTCAGTAGCAAAAATGAAAATAAACTATAAGATGCTGAAAAGAATTAAATCAAAAATAGTAAGCTGGAAATAAGGAATGAAGCTTACCACTGCCATATGCGTTTAAGTTCTAATTTAAACAATATGTAGATAGGTGTCTTTGCAGTTTGTCCTTAAGAACAACTATGATGCCCAGAAAGATTGACGTGTTTTCTACTTCAATTTTCTTTTTTCAGGCAACCAAGAATTATGAAAAAGCTGTCCAACTGAATTGGAACAGTCCCCAGGTATGTGCATATCATCGTGCTGTTAAGTGTTAGTATTAAGTAATGCATATCCTCATGTTCTTGTCATTTTGAAAACTTGGGCTATTTGTTATTGTATGCAAGTAGTTCTACATATTATTTCTGGTAATCTCTCTTCTTCTTCTTCTTCTTCTTCTTCTTCTTCTTTTTTTTTTTTTTTTTTTTTTTTTTTTTTTTTTTTCTCTCTCTCTCTCTTTTGTTTTGAAATTGAATCATAAGAAGTTTTCTTTTCTCCTTGGTCATCCCAGGCTCTCAACAACTGGGGACTTGCTCTGCAGGTATGTCATGTTATGCCTTGTCAATTGTCGTGTTTATAAACGGTGTATGAGAATGGTGTTTTTAATTTCTCTAAAGTTTAAGATTTTGCATGTCATTCTTCCATCTTTTCCTTCGCCATTTATGTCCTAATAGATCTGGTCATTATTTCTGCTTGATATATGTGAACTTCAGGAACTTAGCGCGATTGTACCTGTACGTGAAAAACAAAACATTGTAAAAACTGCAATTAGTAAGGTAAACAAAGTAATCCTGATTTAAACTGGCGAGATGTCTTGAGAGCATGCTTCTTGTGCTTGGAGGATTCCCATAAATAATCAATGTTCACATTTCTTTGTTTTGGTAGTTCCGTTCAGCTATCCAATTACAATTTGACTTCCACCGAGCGATATACAACCTTGGGACTGTTCTGGTTGGTTTTCCTGCCAATCTTTTCTTTCCATTTTAGGTTTTGAATGTTTGTGGTCGCTCATCTTCTATGTAACTTTGCAGTACGGATTGGCAGAAGACACATTAAGAACAGGGAGACCAATCAATGCAAAAGAGGTTTCTCCTAATGAACTCTACAGTCAATCTGCTATCTACATTGCAGCTGCTCATGCTTTAAAACCAAATTACTCTGTAAGTTATTTTGTTCATTGTCTATTTTCCTATTTCATACGTTTTCTAACTTGAAAGTTGGACCTCCAGTTTCAGGCTGTTGGGCATTGCATACTGTACACATGACAGACGTGCTTTTTTTTTTTTAATCCATTGCAGAAATACTTATAAGTTAATGTATCGGTGAATTACATTTATATTAGTTGTTTGACTTTTTTATATATAAAATTTTCATTGGGAGTACAACTTCCTTTCTATCAAAAATATATAAATTACCATGGTTGATAATGAAGGGATGAAATCCCTGTGGTTAGTGAGTGAATATGAACTGGCTTTTCTACGCACTTTAATTTTATTTTTTTAATCGTTGTGGAAAAACGTAAGCAATCATCAAAACGTGGATTCTGCCAGGAAAAATGATGCGTCAAATAGTTAGATAAGTTGCCCCCAAGGGGTGTGATGTGGTGGTAAAGAAAAAAACACTTTAACTTTGACTGAGGCAGAGGTCCCTGGTTCAATTCTTAGCCAACAACATTATATTTCCTTGGTTTCTCCCGGGTTATGAGATTGGGGCGCCCGACTAACTCCTATGGGATTGGTCGAACCAAAGTAAGGAGGGGCGGAAAAAGTTTGGACACCCATTGTTATCGAAAAAAAAAATAGTTTGATAAGTTAAAATAAAAAAAAAGGTAGCAAAAAGCTATAAAATAGTTAGATAAGTTAAAATAAAACTGGCATAGTTATTAAGGTAAAAATGAGTTGGAGATAATGAGCTAATGAACACGATGTTATGATTGGTTCACATAGTGAGATTCAGTTTGTGCTCCGAAGAATGCTGTTCCTATGTGATGAGGATTTGCAGGCTGGCAGACATGCTTACACATTACCTCACATACACTAATATTGTTTTGCTAAATAGATTCATATTATTATGATTTTTTTTTTGTGCAGGTCTATAGAAGTGCTTTACGACTTGTCCGATCCATGGTCAGTTGCCTTTCTGGATTCTCTTTCTTTCCTTTCTTTGGCCTTTTTTTTAAGTGCTTATATTTATCATTTGCTATTTATTTTCCCCCTTTCTTCTTTGGTATCAATTGGGGTTTAAATTTCCAAGTGAAATGCAAATGTAGGTGAAATGCAATATCCTTTTGCAAACATGAATGCTTTTGTAATTTCGTATATAAGCTAGGAGGTTCACTCACATATCTTGTTTCCGTTTTGCAAAAGTTTCCAAGTTTTGGTGTATTGCTGATGGAAAGTATTTCTTGGCAGCTGCCTTTGCCATATCTCAAGGTGGGATACCTGACTGCACCACCTGCCGGTAACCAAATTGCACCTCACACTGATTGGAGACGTACTCAATATGTTTTGAATCATGAAGGACTCGTCCAGGCAGGTTTTATCTCTCTTGTTGCATGATTAACTGTTGATTGAAATCATTTTCATGGATTCTTTACATTTATGTACTTCTCTATTGTATGTAAAATGTTAGATTAGCTAATTTGATATACATTATTCTTTTTATTTGACTTGACAATATTCGGCTTTTGCAGCTTAACAAGGTTGAGCAAAAGCAATTAACGCTAAGTCCTTCTGGAAGATTGCCAGGTCCTACAAATACAGATAAATCAGCTTTGAAAATCGATGTTTCAGATATTGTCTCTGTGGCACCATGTGCAGATCTAACATTACCTCCAGGTGCTGGCATCTGTATTGATACAATTCATGGACCAATATTCTTGGTATGTTGCTTAAGTCCTGAATCTTCTTAATGTTTGTACATCAGAGTTTAAGGAGTTTTGATTGCATATTGTGTTGAGTGGCTATCCTCTTATTTGTGGTTTTTGTGCATTGTAATTTTGCACTGATTTTTGTTGAGCAACTCTTTTAATTTTGAAAGTATACTTTGCAGTACTTGAGGGTGTAAATTTATGATAACTAAATGAGGAGGAAAAACAAAAAAGATTTTCCTTTAATTTTTTATTTTCAACCATAAAATGTTGGGCAATGTAGAAAAAATATATATGTATAAAGTTGTAAGGCGGTTCTTTTGCCTGAGGCAATTAAGCTTATGACGCTGGGGCTTATTAAGGGAGGAAACGGAAGATTGACTGAGTTTAAAATCTGGTATGCTAAAATATAAGCTCCCTCATCTCTTTTTGAGCGGTTATCTCTGTTTTTGATGTTGCAGGTGGCAGACACATGGGAATCCTTGGAAGGGTGGTTAGATGCCATTCGTCTTGTCTACACAATTTTCGCTCGAGGAAAGAGCGACGTTCTTGCAGGCATCATCACCAGCTGATTATACAATTTAATTGGTATGGCATTATGTCGAACAGTTTGGGAGGCATATATTTATGATTCGGTGTTATGAACGGTATATTATAGAGTTGTTCAGTTTCATTCGTGCATGGTAGAGTGAGAAGGGAAGGGAAACTTCAAGTGAAATTAGAATAAGGGTATATGTGAATGAAGTGTACATCTGGGTATAGAGCTGAAGGCCAGGCTAGCATAATCATCATATATATGCTTATTATTTTGATATGCTGTTGTGAGGTTTATGAATTCGTGATCCTTACCATGTGGAGTGTAAAAGAAAAGGGGGAAAAAAAGAAACTTTTATGGGGGGCAAGGTAAAAATTGCTCTTAATCGGGCGGATTTTTTATTTGATCGATTGATTGTTTGTTTGATTGATTTACATCTCAGATCTCCTAAAGCTAGATGTGTGGGAAGCATATCAAGTAACGAAACCAAAATGCTAAGCTTGTACATTATTATTAGTATGTAGTTTTAGGTATATTGAAAAAGAAGATACGATTGCTTGGGCTGTTGAAACAGCCAGCCTGATTCAGTAGTGTCCTTTGAATTTGAATTGGAACGCCGAAAACATGCTTTATGTATTTGCAGATTCAAGGTGGCCAAGCATATGGGTGTTGTATCATAATATAAGCATACAAATATATAATTGAATGGAGATTGACCCTGCTAAATTTCAGCACCACGTATCCATTGACGTACGATAGGTAGTAAATGAGAGTGAGTGTAGCAGGGTTTGGTTTAGGCTTACATAGTAATGGTTAGTATGAGTGAATTAAGGCCATTTGGCGAACTGGAACACTTTGAAGACGATGTCAATCCCGGTAGGAATCTGCCAGATGAAAAGCAGGACGTTGAGTGTGTTGAAAGCAATGTGCAAATTCCTTGCTACTTCACTCCCTTTTTGCATAGCAGGAACCAGTGCTGCTGCGGCTGCCCACAACACAGTGATCGCTGCCCACAGCAAGAGAAACAGATCAAGAGTGGAAATAGTGAATGAATGAAGATGAGGAGCGAGATAGCTGGGGTTTAAAATATTGAATGATGCATATGCATTGAAGTGAAATTAATTAAGACAATTAATCAAGTAGGAGTCAGTAGCATATACAGAGTACCTGCCCCTGCAAATAAATGGGGTCCAGGGAAGAGCTTCCCAGTCCTGAGCCAAGTGTTGAGTCCACCTCCGATAGCTTCAAAGACTCCGAATCCCAAGAGAAGAGATCCGGCATTGAAGTGTCGCTCCCTGTATGACCCTTTCAACAGTTGCTTTCTTTCCTCGTTGAGCTGCTGAATCTTGGATTCAAGGGGAGAGGAGGAGGGAGAAGATGATGATGATGCTGGGTCTCCTCCCTCTGACAACGACGACACGGCAACAATGGGCGGCTTGAGCTGCTTCTTGAGGTCGTTAATCTGGTCTTGGATGGTGCGGACGCGTCTCCATTGCCATCCCAAGTAGCCCGCCCACAATGTGTAGAGGAACAGACCTCCCATCACCACTGGATGGATGAGGGCCAGGGTTCGACCCTCCAACAACCCGAATTCCCCTCCAACAGCCAGAGCATCCTGCACCATGCATGCATGCACAAATAAATAACCAAGCTAGCTAGGGATAGGGAAGTAATAGATGAAGCACGTGGTAGATATATAGGTAAAATATATATATATATATATATATATATGTAGATATGCATGCCTTGGGGTCTAGAAAGAATGGGAAGGAGAGCGCCACGAGGGGCAAGGAACATGATTTCAGCTGCCTAACCGTCTGTTGATGAAGCTGGAGTAGTTTGAGGAGACGACGAGGTGGTTGGGAAGGGGAGGCTACTTTGGACGGGGACAAGTACTGCTTGGAAAGGGGATTTTGGTGGGAGGAACGACATTTGGGATTATTGATGAGAAGCCCCAAATTGGCTGCCATCATCTTTCCCTACTTGTTCAGTTGTTCTTGAGCACAATCCCAATCAGGGTAGACAGATAAGAAGTTGAAGACCAGGAGGCCTGGGTTGTGGGTTGAGCCACCCAGTGTTGGACACGCTCCTCTTTTTTCTGTTTTTTTTTTTTTTTTTTGAGTGGGCCCTCCTTGGCCTACATTGATCGAGCGAGTACAGTCCCCGTGAGTTACTAATCGGGTTGACAAACGGGAAAAAATAGATAAGAGCGTTGTGTTATGATATGGACGAACAATTGATCAAGACTTTATATGACTAATCATTGTCAAACATGGCTCTTACATTGAGTGGTAGTATCAAGCATGGCCTTTACTTGTATCCATATCAAATGTACTCATTATTCCATGTATTGTCAATGTTGTTTGTGAAGAGTTGTATGACATGTGATGTATGTGTTACTTGTAAACATTGTCTAAGTACATTTATCATCATCACCAAAGGGCCTATATAAAGGGTGCCAACCTCATTGTAAAAACACACCAAGTTGAATACAACTTCTCATTTCAACTCTCTCATTTCTCCTCTTCTACTTTATAATTGTAGTTCTTTGTAGTAGTAGAAGTTAGTAGTTTTTCTACTTTCCTTCTCTAGTTCTAGCAAGTTTCATTTCAATTTACAACACGTTATCAGCACGAGCTTGCTCTAGCATTAAGGAGATATTGAAGTTCAAGAAGCCTTGTTAAGAAGACAAAGCTAGAAGGTATAACTTTTATGAGTTCGGTTTATTTCTATATTATCTTGGTTGCTTCATTTTTATATGCATGCTTTATTAATATATTATGCATTATAACGTCACCGATTGTGAAAGTATGCTCTGTAGTTGCGTCTTGTACGATCTTCTACATCAGAAATCAAAAGTCAATATGTGACATAACTAGTTTTCTCGCTATACTACAAACGATTAATTATGCTCAATTCTTGATTTTTTATATTGCAAATAGTGTTATGAGTTTGGGTTGATAGTGGGTAAGCCTTGTCCCCGGTAAAGCTAAACATTGAAAGGGAGACGGGTTATCCCGTTCGAGGAGGCATGGTTTTGAGTAGACTTCGTCTCGCCAACCAACCTGGAGGTTGTCCCACCAACTCATACAAGTATTACATTTTGCGTATTTATAATCAAGTTGTGAACATATATTTAATGGTATATTATCTATTTTGTATAATAGAAAATTATTTAGTTTATCCCTATTTTCATAAAGATTTTATTTAATTATAATTGAATTAATTACCTTAACAATATTGACAATACTAATTACTTGTCAAGGCAACGGGATGCTCAAATTATATATAAAGTATCTATGCAAGGTTATGCATATAAATATTTATTCGTCAAATATCTCTTTAGACTCTTTAGAGATTTGAAAAGTGAATATTTCACTTTATATTATCATTTCAACTCATGGAGCTATCTATATTAAGGTCAAAATTGGTGATGCTCCAAAAGGCTCAAAATGAGCGGCTAGGTCTCACGCTACAAAATTTATATCAGTCAAATATCATTTATTATTCTGCAATTTCAATTACCTCTATATTGAGGTTATGCAGAAATATGACTGATGAGACAAATAAAAGCCACGTGGCTCGCCTCGATGTATTACTGCAACAAATTATCGAGCGCGCACTTCAATCCATTAAATATTAATTATGGATTGAATTCTTGTCTCGTGGTAGCTGAGTAAAATAATAAGATATTATAAATATAATATCACTCATGTCCAATTGGTTTAGCTTCAAATTAAGAAACATATGTTACATATAATGACCATGGTCGCAATTACAAATTTATGGACGTGAAAAAGGTGAAAAGATATGGTAAAAGTCATATTAACAATTCCATTGATAGTCAAAATAAAAAGTGGTGCACCACTAGAAAGGGTAAATTAGTATTGACAAAGAGCGTTCATAATTGTGACATTTTTTTTGTCACGTATGAAAGGCTATGCTGCCTAAATATTGTCATATATACAATACCCAAATATTTTTGTGATATTTTACCATGTTTTTGTTGACTAATGATCCAAAAAGTTTGAGATATTCGTATTTTATTATGAAAAGGATATTTCTTTAATACCATATTGTTTTTCAATGTAGAAATAGATCATCAAGTTATTTGTTCAGATTATGGCGATATATGTCTTGTTGATTGTGCTACAACGCACACTATCCTCAAAAGAAGAGAATATTTCTCCAATTTGAACTTAGTTGAGGCTAATGTTCAAACAATATCTGGCATCTCCAATTTGATTAATGGCTCTGGAAGAGCAAATATTATGTTGCCTAGGGGAAGAATAATTCATGTTGACAATGCCTTATACTCTGAAAAATCCAGAAGAAATTTACTCAGCTTTAAAGATATTCGACAAAATGGATATCACATTGAAACCATGTACGAAAATAATAGAGAATTTCTCTATGTCACATTGGTTTCAAATGGAAAAAAAGAAGTGTTAGAAAAATTCTCAGCTTTATCCTCTGGATTATATTTTACTCATATAAGGCATGTCGAAACGAATGTCGTCTTAAATAAGAAAACTAATGATCCAAAGACATTCATTTTATGGCATGACCGGCTTGGTCATCCAGGATCATCAATGATGCGAAGAATAATTAATAATTCGCATGGACATCCTTTAAGGAGTCACAAAATATTTTCAGCTAGTGATTATAATTGTGCTAGTTGTTCTCAAGGTAAATTGATAGTTAAATCATCCCCAAGTAAAATTGTTGTGAAATCTCCAGTTTTCTTAGAACGCATTCAGGGAGACATATGTGGACCTATTCATCCTCACTGTGGACCATTTAGATATTTCATGGTTTTGATAGATGTATCAACTAGGTGGTCACATGTTTGTTTGCTTTCGACCCGCAATGTTGCATTTGCTAGACTTTTAGCGCAAATCATTAAGTTAAGAGCACAATTCCCTGACAACCCAATCAAGACCATCCGTCTTGATAATGCTAGGGAATTTCAATCTCAAGCATTTAAAAATTATTACATGTTTATAGGAATTACCATTGAACATTCTGTTCCACATGTGCATACCCAAAATGGTTTGGCAGAATCTCTAATCAAACGCATTCAATTAATTGCCAGACCTTTAATCATGAGAACTAAGTTATCAACTTCAGTTTGGGGACATGTAGTCCTTCATGCAGCATCTATCATTCGTTATAGGCCTACTGCATACCATGAACATTCCCCCATGCAACTCATTTTAGGTCAACAACCAAATATTTTACATTTAAGAATTTTTGGTTGTGCAGTGTATGTTCCTATACCACCTCCCAATATAATTAAGATGGGTCCACAACGAAAACTTAGGATTTATGTTGGATTTAACTCATCGTCCATTATAAGATACCTTGAGCCCTTAATAGGGGATTTATTTATTGCACGTTTTGCTGATTGTCACTTTGATGAAGCAATTTTCCCACCATTAGGGGGAGATAAGAAGTCAATTTAAAAAGAATGGCGCAAAATTGCTTGGAATGCATCAACTTTATCACATTATGATCCACGAACAAATCAGTGTGAACTTGAAGTTCAAAAGATCATTCATTTGCAACAAATTGCAAATCAATTACCAGATGCATTTAATGATGCAAAACAAGTGACAAAATCACATATTCCAAATTGTAAATGCTTCAAGCAAGAATTGATGTCTCTGTGCAACAAAATACACAAGAACCAACGAAACGCTTAAAGCGTGGAAGACCTGTTAGTTTAAAGGATACAATTCCTCTAAAAAGGAAAACGGGAGTAAAAATAAATGCAAATCAAAATAGTCCTGAGAAAGCACAAGAATCCTTTGATAAGGGTTTGTCAGAACAAGTTGATTCTGATGTGGAACAACTTCCTCTAGAAAAATATGAAAGTAATGAGATCTCAATAAATTACTTAAACTCTGGTAAGATTTGGGATCAAAATAAAATTGTTCCTTATGATATATTTGCTTTCAATGTGTCCTTTGAAATATGTAAAAATGATGATGATCCAGAACCACGATCAGTGGACGAATGTCAAAAAAGACCTAATTGGCAAAAATGGAAAGATCTATCCAAGCAGAGCTAAACTCGTTAAGGAAACGAGAGGTTTTTCGACCAATTGTCCAAATGCCAGATGGCGTAAAGCCTGTTGGATATAAATGCGTATTTGTACGAAAGAAAAACGAAAAAAATGAAGTTACAAGGTAAAAAGCAAGACTTGTAGCTTAAGGTTTCTCACAAAGACCTGGCATCGATTATGAGGAAACATATTCTCCTGTTATAGATGCAACATTTCGGTTCTTGATAAGCCTTGCAGTCTCTGAAGGGCTTGATATGCATTTAATGGATGTCGTTACAGCATATCTGTACGGATCTCTAGATAGTGAGATATATATGAAAATCCCTGATGGATTTATAATATCCGATGAAATAAAATCAAAACCTCATAACATGCATTCTATAAAATTACAAAAGGTCTTTGTACAGGTTGAAACAATCCGGACGAATGTGGTACAAACGTCTTAGTGATTATTTACTGAAAGAAGGATATGTAAATAATCCGCTTTGCCCATGTGTCTTCATTAAAAGATCATCAACAAGATTTGTGATTATTGTTGTATATGTTGATGATTTAAATATAGTGGGAAACCACGACGACATCGTTAGAACACGACGACATCGTTAGAACATCCGAATACTTGAAAAAGGAATTCGAGATGAAAGAACTTGGAAAAACAAGACTTTGTCTTGGTTTGCAAATTGAACATTTTTCAAGTGGAGTACCTGTCCATCAATCAAATTATATTGAAAAATTATTAAAAAGATTTTATATGGACAAAGCACATCCATTGAGCTCTCCAATGGTTGTCAGATCACTTGAAGTGGATAAGGATCCATTTCGACCTCAAGAAAGTGATGAAGAGCTAATTGGTCCGGAGGTACCATATTTAAGTGCAATTGGTGCACATATGTATCTTGCAAATTGTACAAGACCCGATATTGCTTTTGCTGTCAACCTACTTGCAAGATATAGCTCTTCACCAGCTCGAAGACATTGGAATGGTGTTAAACACATTTTTCGATATCTTTGAGGAACAAGTGACATGTGTTTATTTTACTCGAGAGGGGTAAAATTGAATCTCCAACGTTATGCTGATGCTGGATTTTTATCAGATCCCCATAAGGCCCGTTCTCAAACGGGATATGTATTCACCTGTGGTAATACCGGCTGTATCATGGAAGTCGTAAAACAAACTATGGTTGCCACTTCTTCCAATCATTCTGAAGTACTTGCAATTCATGAAGCAAGTTGTGAATGTGTTTGGTTGAGAAACATGATTGAACATATTCAAGAATCATGTGGATTGCCTTCAATAAAAGATTCTCCAACCATATTATATGAAGATAATGCAGCATGTATTGCACAATTAAATGAATGATTCATAAAAGGAGACAGAACAAAACATATTTCACCAAAATTCTTTTATGCACACGAGCTTCAGAAGAATGGTGAAATTGATGTCAAGCAAATCCGATCGAGCGATAATCTTGCTGATTTATTCACAAAAGCCTTACCAACTACGACATTTAAAAGGCTTACATATGGTATTGGCTTGTGTAAACTTAAAGACATTGCAAGTAAAGAAACTGAACAAGTTTTACCCATGTTCACATGAGGCGGAGTTATTGATTAGTATATTGTACTATTTTTCCCTTAGCTATGGTTTTATCCCATTGAGTTTTCCTAGCAAGGTTTTTTTTAATGAGGCAATCCTAACAATATTATACTCATCTTAAGATTAATAAGAAATGTGTACTTTTTTCTTTTACTAGATTTTTTCCCACAGGGTTTTTTGTAGTAGAAGTTTTAACGAGGCACATTCTCTCAACAATTGTCATCCAAGGGGGAGTGTTATGATATGGATGAACAATTGATCAAGACTTTGTATGACTAATCATTGTCAAACATGGCTCTTACATTGAGTGGTAGTATCAAGCATGGCCTTTACTTGTATCCATATCAAATGTACTCATTATTCCATGTATTGTCAATGTTGTTTGTGAAGAGTTGTATGACATGTGATGTATGTGTTACTTGTAAACATTGTCTAAGTACATTATCATCATCACCAAATGGCCTATATAAAGGGTGCCAACCTCATTGTAAAAACACACCAAGTTGAATACAACTTCTCATTTCAACTCTCTCATTTCTCCTCTTCTACTTTATAATTGTAGTTCTTTGTAGTAGTAGAAGTTAGTAGTTTTTCTACTTTCCTTCTCTAGTTCTAGCAAGTTTCATTTCAATTTACAACACGTTGCATATATATAGAATGGAGAAAATTTGAAAAAAATATTCCTTCATTTTAACAACATCCATAAATTTATTAACAATAAAACAGTTGAAGGAAAAACATTGATTTGACCTCCTCTCCAAAACCTTATGATACTTTTTTTTTTATTCCCTTTTGTGATTTTTGTGATTGAACCACCACCGACCCTCTGGCAGTGGTTCCAATCAAATTCATTTTACTTTTTGTTCATTCAATAAACAACAAATCAGTGGAGATTGATCCATTCTTGTTGCGATGCATCTCCATCAATGGTATTGCGTGGATTTGTGCGACGCACTGGATTGATTTGTCTTTAATTTTTGCTTTATAGTTAGTTTTTTCTAATTGGAAGTCTTTGATTTATCTTCTCTTTTTTTTGGGAAGTTTTAGGTTTCTTTCTCATAATTGGAAAGTTTTGTTATTCGTTTTGTGGTTCTAGTACTTTTGTGTATTGTCATGAGTTTCAACGTTGTAGAGAGCAGTCCCTGTTTATCAAACTGTTTCAATTTAAAAAAAAAACTAAATTAATGGAAGTTTGTTTGCACAAATAAATTTAACGAATCAATGTATTTGATTCTATTGAGTCATAAACGATTAATGAATAATGAAATTTTAATTCCTCTTAAAAAAACATCCATAAATTTATTTATTTATTTATGGTGTTATACCATATTTATTATGTTACAATCCTCAAATAGATATATATGCATGTGATTGATCGACGTGCTTTTTTTTTATAAGAAAGAAACAATTTGTCCTTGTGACGGCCCCAGCAACCACAAACTGGGCCCCGCCCGGCCTAAACCTACGTGGACCCCCGAGCTCGTCTCCGACGAGTCAACGCAGGTCTAGTCAGCCTTAACTTACCAATTACTCGTTACATTATTCACTCACTCACCCTGGATCACTCTTTTTGATTCACCTTAACTCTATCTAATCTTTTATCCTCAATTATAGTTAGGTGTGCAACGGAATTGTTTTTAATACCAACTTACAACGAGTTTACAACTCGGTTATCCTAGATGTGGAAAATCATGTCCAAACAAGATCACATGTATATAACAGTCAACCGAAAGCCCAAAATAAACATATACATGTATCAACAATCAGTTCAACTTCCCAAAGTCCCAAAATATCAAAACAAATGGATACATAGCCAAAATATACAACAAAAGACAAAATACCTACAAAGTGAGAGCAAAGCTAACGGCTCGAGCGTGCCTCGAGGATATCGCCAAGCATCGGCGCCTTGCCCTTACTGCTCATGGATTCTGCACCCACCGTCATAAAAAGGACGGTGAGTACAAAATATAACAAGAAAACAGCAACAATAGATATCTCAACATAATTTACCGAATTTTCAATAATCATAAGTCTATAAATCATGCGAAGTATAACAAGAAACGAAATAGATAGCAAGTCGCATGATAAATAGATTCAACAAGTACAAACAACGAAAAATCAAGTGACCGAGAAACAAATGGATAGGAGAATAGATAGTCCCAATCAAACCGCGGGTCTCAAGACCTCATCGCTTGCGATCGACACGATAGGCCCAAAATCGCTCCTGCTCAATCCACCCCGTACGAACCAAATGTGGGCCGAAGGTCGCCTCCACCGAACGCACACTCGTTAGGAAAAGCCACGACAAAGCCGGCCGCTAAATTCCTAACACACTACCGAAAGAAAGCCACGATCACAAAGCCTGGATGCTAAATCATTTCGATAGGCTCCAACGAGAAGCCACGATCTATGCTTGCATTTCGCTAAACTCGTTGAGACTTCTCATCACAGTCGGACTACCTAAACCCTAGGTCACCTGAACTAGAATGGAATACAAAAGGCTTGCATTTCAAGAATAATTAATCAATAAATAGAAAAGCAATTATGTTGACTCTATTGTTGCCTTTACTCACCTCAATTCCCGCTAAAAACGCCCTCGCGTAGCTCCACACGTTCCCCAATTAGTTACCAACACTTCGCTCGTCACCTGACAATTATTTCGACCAATTTCCGTTAATTTTTCCCTAATTATTCCAAGTATTCCTCAATTTTTTTCAAGTTTAACTCATTTTCTACAATTTTCTAACTTATTGTTCCTTTACGCAATTTGGGTCGCTTACCCGATATTGGGTTCCATTTAAACCCATTAGGATACCCGAGCAAAACCTCATAATTTTAATACAATTTAGAAAAATATTTTTCAATATTTTTCTGGCTATTTTTAACAATTTCACGCTTTACAGACAAAACCCCGACAAAAGTCTCGTCGCGAATCTCAAATTCTTCATTTTTCATAAAAATTCCCAAATTTCTATTTATTTGGGTGAAATATAATTTTTCAGAATTTTTTCCTATTTTTCTGATTGTCTTTTCCATTTTCTCTCTTTTTCTCTTTTTTTTTTTTTATATAAAAGGGCGGTTCGGCCGAACCGCCCGGTTCATGGCCGAACCGGCCGGTTCAGGGCCGAACCGGCCCTTCTTCTTCTTCAATTTACGAGCGGAGCGTACGCTCTGCTCTCTTTTTTTTTTTTTTTTTTTTTTTTTTTCATGGAAGAGAAGGAGAGAGAGAGGGAGACAACTATCGTCTCCTTCTCGGACGAATTGCTCTCGCAATTCGTCCGAGCTCTCGAGCTCCACCATCTCCACCATCACCAAACCGCCGCCACCACCACCACCAACAACGCCAACAACATACAACATACAACAACAATAACAACAAAAACAACAACTCACCTCTTCACGATCCCGCGCTCACCTCCTCTTGATCTCTTTTTCTTCCTTCTCCTCCTTCTTCGTTTCGATTTCTCGCTTCTTCTCCTCGTTTTTTTTTTTTTTTTTTTTCGATTCATCGAGAGAAAGAGAGAAACGGTGATGGTTATCAAATTCCCATGTAAAATGACTATTTTGCCCTCATGTCTATCCATTTCCCTTCTTTCCTTCAATACCCTTTTGGTAATTTTGCCTTTCTGATTTTTAATATATATTTATATATATATATATTAAATCCCTTATATACATATAAATATATATATACTCACCTATATTTTCGCATTTAAAATTCCGCCGTGCGCGCCAACGAGTGTACTCGGGCGTGCACACTACCGTATCACCCACGCGTGTCGACCACGACCCCGCGTGTCACTAGGCGCCCACCAATTTACTATTTAATTACATTAATTATTTTCATTTTCGTCCCACGGACTCTCAAATACTCATTTAACGCGTTCTTTCGTACCGAACTTGTTCAACGGTACTAACGCACACTCACCACGTCCTTACTCATTTGGAATATTGAATTTAATGTTCGGTAATAAATAAATAATACAAATCACCAAACAAACATAACATACCTCGGTATCGACTCCCGAGGACTGAAACAAGTACACCATGGCTAGTTGGGCCCACAATACGACCCTGAAATGTCATGTGGCACGAGTTAGAATTTTAGGGTCGTTACAGTCTCCCCCCCTTATTGAGAATTTCGTCCTCGAAATTAAACGAACGTATAGGGTAAGACTTACCGGAATCAAAACAAGTAAGGGAAATGCTTGCGCATGTAAGACTCCAGTTCCCAAGTCAGTTCCTCATCCCCATGATGCTGCCACTTGACGAGAACTGAGGGAATTTCCTTATTCCTCAATACCTTCACCTTCCGGTCCATAATCTGAATAGGCTGCTCATCGTAAGTAATGTCTTCTCTCAAATCAATCTGACTCAGGTCCACAATCGGTCGTTTGCCCTCTCTCGACCTATCCAGTCGAAGCATTGATATGTGAAATACAGGGTGAACTCCTGCTAACTGAGATGGTAACTCAAGCTCATACGCCACCTTGCCTATTCGTTTCTTCACTCTGAACGGACCTATAAACCTCGGCGCAAGCTTACCCTTGATCCCAAATCTTTTGTGACCCTTCAGTGGAGAAACCTTCAGATATACATAGTCTCCCACCTCATACTTTAACTCGCCATGGTACCTGTCATAATACCTCTTTTGCCTTTCCTGCGCACCCTTCAACCGAAGTCTGATCAGTCGTACCTTCTCTGTGTGATCCACTACAATCTCTGGCCCAATCACTGCCACATCCTCTGCTCTGCCCAGCAAGATGGAGATCTGCACGGCCTGCCGTAGAGTGCCTCAAACGGTGCCATTCCAAGATCGGCTCGATAACCGTTATTGTAAGCAAACTCACACAGATGAAGATACTCCTCCCAAGAACCACCATACTCTAAAATACACATCCTCAACATGTCTTCCAACACCCGAATCGGTCTCTCTCGATCGTCCATCGGCTCGTGGATGATAAGTCATCTTGAGATTCAACTTCGTGCCAAACGTGCTTGCATACTCGCCAAATCTGCGACGTAAATTGCGGCCTCTCTCCCGACACGATCGACAATGGCACTCCATGCGCCGCACTATCTCTCTCTCGTACAAGCTCGCTAACCTATCCACTCGATGTGTGGTAGAAATCGGTATGAAGTGCGCCGACTTTGTCAATCTATCCACAATCACCCAAATATTGTCATGTCTGCGCGCGAGACCGAGGTAACCCACCGACGAAATCCATAGCGATATGCTCCCACTTCCAAATGCGAGGAATGGGAAGCGGCTGCAGATAATCCACCAGGGCCTCTTATGCTCGCCTTTAACTCGTGGCATATCTCACAACCTCTAACATAATCACTAACATCGGTCTTCATCCCCGCCACCAAAACAGACGACGCATATCAAGATACATCTTGGTCCTACCCGATGAACCGAAAAACGTGAATGCGGTGAGCCTCCCGGAGAATCTCGTCACGTAACTCGGCCACTAATGGAATCCACGCCTCCTCTAAATCTCGAGCGAAATCGTCGACCGACTCCATTCTGGGTGATCGAACTCGAGCAAACTCACTGTACCTCGATATCGCTCGTCGACTGTCGCCCATCAAGTACACTCGAATAGAAACGTCTCGAGTCCTCAATCGCCCACAAATCAACACTCTAGTGCTAGTCGAATATCAACAATACATCATCTCGACCGCCTCGAGAAATCCATACTCATGTGTCATACGACACGTCACAACCTCCGAGTCAACCCCTCTTGGCTCAATGCGTCGGCCTACGACATTAGCCTTCCCCGGTGATACTCCAACGAAAAATCATAATCCTTGAGGAACTCTAACCACCGTCTCTGTCTCATATTAAGCTCTCTCTCGAGTGAAGAGATACTTCAAACTCTTGTGGTCGATAAACAACACAAACCTCTCTCCGTACAAATAATGACGCCAAATCTTCGCTGCAAACACCACTCGCGCCAACTCCAAGTCATGTGTAGGGTAATTCTTCTCGTGAATCTTCACTGTCGGGACGCATAAGCTATCACTCTACCGTCCCGCATCAAAACACAAACCTAAACCGACCAAACAAGCATCGGTGTTCACCTCAAAACCCTTTCCCGACTCGTGTAATACGAGCACCGGCGCGTAGTCAATCTCTCCTTTAAAGTCCGAAAAGCCTCGCTCACAACTATCATCCCACCGAAATCGACTTCCTTCTTCGTCAACTACGCGTCATCGGTGCCGCAATCTTTGAGAAATCCCGCACAAATCGTCTGTAATAACCGACCAATCCCGAAAAACTCCGAATCTCTCACCGAACTCGGTGTAGGCCAATCAACAATCGCTCTAACCTTAGCGGGGTCTACCGACACTCCGCTAACTCCGACAATATGACCTAGAAATCCAACCTCTCGTAAGCCAAAACTCACACTTATTGAACTTGGCATACGATCCCATGCTCCTCGGCGTCGCAAGATCGTCCTGAGGTGCTCCTCGTGCTCCTCACGAGTCTTAGAATAAATCAAAATGTCGTCAATGAACACTATAACAAATCTATCCAAATATTGTCTCAATACACGATGCATGAGATCCATGAACATTGCGGGGCATTCGTCAACCCAAACGGCATAACGGTGGCAAACCGATAGTGCCCATATCTCGTGCGAAAAGCCGTCTTCTCTCTGTCCTCTGCTCTAATCCTCAACTGATGATAGCCAGATCTCAAATCAATCTTCGAGAACCACTGCGCTCCAGTCAGCTGATCGAACAAATCATCAATACGAGGTAATGGATACTTGTTCTTCACTGTCACCCGGTTTAATTGCCTATAGTCGATACACAATCTCAGGCTGTCGTCTTTCTTCTTCACAAACAAGACCGGCGCACCCCAAGGTGACATACTCGGGTGAATAAAACCCAATTCCAACAACTCATCTAGCTGTGATCTCAGCTCCTCCAACTCCTTAGGAGCCATCCGGTACGGTGGAATTGATATCGGTTTGGTTCCAGGAACCAAATCAATGATGAAATCAATCTCTCTAGTCGGTGGTAACCCTGGAAGCTCTGCTGGAAACACGTCCGGAAACTCGCACACAACTGGTACCTCATCGATCTTTGCCTCAGCTCTTCCTACCGTACTTAAAACACTCATAAATGTCTTAATCTCACTGCTCGTGGCTACTCTGCCTCTGGTAACTCTCAACTGAGTCGCACCGCCACGAAAAGTAAACTCTGGCTGTCCGAGAATCTGAAATGTGACCGTCTTGTCGAAACAATCAATCTGTGCGTGATAAGGTCCTAACCAATCCATGCCTAACAACGCATCAAACTCCAAAAACTCTAACACTCTAAGATCTATTGGTAACTCATGTCCCTCTATCTCTACAATACAGCGCTCACAGATCATGTTAGGGTAGATTTTATCCCCAGCAGCTGTGCTAAGAACTAGAGGTCTCTCTAGTCTAACTGGTCTTAACCCTAACTCATCAACCATGCGCCCAGAAATAAAGGAAACAGTAGAACCAGAGTCAATCATAACATACATCAAATGATCACAAATGTAAATCATACCCTCAACGAGATGTCGAGTCGCTTTGAGGTCCGCTCAAAGAACAACATGTGCACGTTCCCTCGTATGTTGCTGACGTGATGCTACTCTCTGCTGAACATCAACAGGCTGTGGACACTCTCTGATGTAATGTCCCGTCTGTCCACATCGATAGCAAGCTCCCGCAGGTCTCTGTCGAAACTCACTGTGCATGGGCACTCTCTCGACAAGATGACCCATCTGTCCACACCTATAACACGCTCCAAGAGGTCTCGTGTCGAGTAATCTCGCCTACTCGATCCCCGACTGAAATCGTCCCTCTTTGTACACTACCCCTACCTCTCGCCTCCACCATCTCTAGATCGTTGCACCTGTTGTGTACCGTGGTGGTCGACTAAGGTAACTACGTAATGAGTAGGTGTGGTGACATATGTCTGAACCGGTGCAAGATCGTGCGATCGGGCTACACTCGAGCTCGCGCGCATCGCTGAATTTGCCATCTATTCCTCTTCCTCCCCCCCCTAAACAGCCTTGTCCCCGCTCATCCCGTACCTCACGGGGCCGATCATATCCCCGTGCGGGATGTGTCCTCAAATATGCCTCCTCGCCAAACTACGGTCATAAGCATCCTGTAGTGTAGGAGGTAGAGTAGTGACCACTTGTCCCTCCAATAGCCGGCAACAAGCCCTCGCAAAATAATAGACCCGATCACCGTCTCGGTCGCCTACTCTCCATCGAAAAGGAAGTAAGTGCGATATCTCGCCCATATAAGTCATAATCGACTCTCCTAATGCCTCGTCGGATATGCATAAACTCATCCTCTTGGCTATCATAGCCGAAGGTGGATAAAACTTCGACGAAATGTTTCTTGAAGTCTAACAGGTAGTCGGCTCTCCATGTGTGGATACTAAATTTTCCCACCACATCTCTCGCATCTCCAAATCAAAGAAAATGCGCCAACCCAGGTTTTCTGCTATCCTCGATCTTGAGAAGTTTCTGAACCTTCTCGTGACTACGAATGTACAAATCCGCCTCATCTACACTTGAACCGCCACTGAACTTCTTTGGTTTATACTTCTCATACTCCCGAGTCCACCTCGCCTCTCTGCATCGGCGTGAATCAATATCATCATGAACACGTGACTCCACCGCAATGTGTCTTGGAACAATCTGCGGTGATAGGTGGTGCGTCTTGTACTAGTAGTAGTAACCGGTGGAGTAGCCTGAGGTGTAGCCGGACTTACATCCTGTCTAGGAGCTATCCCTGAAGTCGATGGAGATGGCAACTGCTGTGCCTGTCCCCTGAGAATATCCAATATCTCGTCCATCCTCCGTCCTTGTGACTCTACTCTCTGAATCCAGGATCGTAACTACGCGTCTTTAGAGCTGTAACGTCACTCGGCGCATCTGGTGGAGGATCACGGACTCCACTCTGATCTCCAGCATCAGGCTGGTCAGCCATCGCAATCTACAATAGCAAATGGCGAGCCTCAATCAGTCTTACGTAACGATATATTATATTACACATTAAAATTTAACATGCTAAGAATAATATATCATTTCCCACTTCCCAACTATACTTGAGTTAAGTTCTTAAGATTTTCCACACTAAGTTCATTTGCTTGTGTTTTATGCTTATTCAGAGTCATGGTGATAAACCTTTAGGCTCGATACCAACCTAATGACGACCCCAAAGACCACAAACCGGGCCCCGCCCCGCCTAAACCTACGTGGACCCCGAGCTCGTCTCCGACGAGTCAACGCAGTCTAGTCGGCCTTAACTTACCAATTACTCGTTACATTATTCACTCACTCACCCCCGGATCACTCTTTTTGATTCACCTTAACTCTATCTAATCTTTTATCCTCAATTATAGTTAGGTGTGCAACGGAATTGTTTTTAATACCAACTTACAACAGCTTTACAACTCGGTTATCCTAGATGTGGAAAATCATGTCCAAACAAAGATCATCACATGTATATAACAGTCAACCGAAAGCCCAAAATAAACATATACATGTATCAACAATCGAGTTCAACTTCCCAAAGTCCCAAAATATCAAAACAAATGGATACATAGCCAAAATATACAACAAAAGACAAAATACCTACAAAGTGAGAGCAAAGCTAACGGCTCGAGCGTGCCTCGAGAGGATATCGCCAAGCATCGGCGCCTTGCCCTTACTGTCACGTGGATCTGCACCCACCGTCATAAAAAGGACGGTGAGTACAAAATATAACGATGAAACAAAGAACAATAGATATCTCAACATAATTTACTTGAATTTTCAATAATCATAAGTCTATAAATCATGCGAGTGTATAACAAGAAACCGAAATAGATAGCAAGTCGCATGATAAATAGATTCAACAAGTACAAACAACGAAAAATCAAGTGACCGAGAAACAAATGGATAGGAGAATAGATAGTCCCAATCAAACCGCGGGTCTCAAGACCTCATCGCTTGCGATCGACACGATAGGCCCAAAACCGCTCCTCCCCGCTCAATCCACCCCGTACGAACCGGTGGGCCGAAGGTCGCCTCCACCGAACGCACACTCTGTTAGGAAAAGCCACGACAAAGCCATTGCTAAATTCCTAACACACTACCGAAAGAAAGCCACGATCACAAGCGGATGCTAAATCATTTCGATAGGCTCCAACGAGAAGCCACGATCTATCTTGCCGCTAAACTCGTTGAGACTTCTCATCACAAATCGGACTACCTAAACCCTAGGTCACCTGAACTAGAATGGAATACAAAAGGCTTGCATTTCAAGAATAATTAATCAATAAATAGAAAAGCAATTATGTTGACTCTATTGTTGCCTTTACTCACCTCAATTCCCGCTAAAAACGCCCTCGCGTAGCTCCACACGTTCCCCAATTAGTTACCAACACTTCGCTCGTCACCTGACAATTATTTCGACCAATTTCCGTTAATTTTTCCCTAATTATTCCAAGTATTCCTCAATTTTTTTCAAGTTTAACTCATTTTCTACAATTTTCTAACTTATTGTTCCTTTACGCAATTTGGGTCGCTTACCCGATATTGGGTTCCATTTAAACCCATTAGGATACCCGAGCAAAACCTCATAATTTTAATACAATTTAGAAAAATATTTTTCAATATTTTTACGCTATTTTTAACAATTTCACGCTTTACGAGACAAAACCCCGACAAAAGTCTCGTCGCGAATCTCAAATTCTTCATTTTTCATAAAAATTCCCAAATTTCTATTTATTTGGGTGAAATATAATTTTTCAGAATTCTTTCCTATTTTTCTCGGATTGTCTTTTCCATTTTCTCTCTTTTTCTCTCTTTTTTTTTATATAAAAGGGCGGTTCGGCCGAACCGGCCGGTTCATGGCCGAACCGGCCCGGTTCAGTGGCCGAACCGCCTTTCTTCTTCTTCAATTTACGAGCGAGCGAGCAGCTACGCTCTGCTTTTTTTTTTTTTTTTTTTTTTTTCATGGAAGAGAAGGAGAGGGAGAGGGAGACAACTATCGTCTCCTTTCTCGACGAATTGCTCTCACAATTCGTCCGAGCTCTCGAGCTCCACCATCTCCACCATCACCAAACCGCCGCCACCACCACCACCAACAACGCCAACAACATACAACATACAACAACAATAACAACAAAAACAACTCACCTCTTCACGATCCCGCGCTCACCTCCTCTTGATCTCTTTTTCTTCCTTCTCCTCCTTCTTCGTTTCGATTTCTCGGTTCTTCTCCTGCGTTTTTTTTTTTTTTCGATTCATCGAGAGAAAGAGAGAGAACGGTGATGGTTATCAAATTCCCATGTAAAATGACTATTTTGCCCCTCATGTCTATCCATTTCCCTTCTTTCCTTCAATACCCTTTTGGTAATTTTGCCTTTCTGATTTTTAATATATATTTATATATATATATATTAAATCCCTTATATACATATAAATATATATATACTCACCTATATTTTCGCATTTAAAATTCCGCCGTGCGCGCTAACGAGTGTACTCGGGCGTGCACACTACTGTATCACCCACGCGTGTCGACCACGACCCCGCGTGTCACTAGGCGCCCACCAATTTACTATTTAATTACATTAATTATTTTCATTTTCGTCCCACGGACTCTCAAATACTCATTTAACGCGTTCTTTCGTACCGAACTTGTTCAACGGTACTAACGCACACTCACCACGTCCTTACTCATTTGGAATATTGAATTTAATGTTCGGTAATAAATAAATAATACAAATCACCAAACAAACATAACATACCTCGGTGTCGACTCCCGAGGACTGAAACAAGTACACCATGGCTAGTTGGGCCCACAATACGACCCTGAAATGTCATGTGGCACGAGTTAGAATTTTAGGGTCGTTACAGTCCTCACCAAAGTTCAAACTCGTGACCTCTTACTCACAATCATCATACCAAACCATTGGACCACCTGATTGGTTGGTGATTGATCGATGTGCTTACACTACAAAAAAGTAGTTATTTTACCACTACACTTTATATCATTCCTTAATCTACAACAAGCAGTTTGATCATTTTTATAACACTTTACTTGATGTAGAAATGTAACTTTATTACCACAAGTCATGATCATTGTAAATCTACTACAACTGAATTATTTGTTTACAACAGTTATTACTTGTGGTAGAAAATTTTATTGACATGAACAAATTTGTTGTAGATTAATTTGACAATTGTAAAAAGTTCATGTTTTTAATTAGTGAAATTAATTAAGCCGCATGAGACGTTAGAGTTTCCCTTGATCAAAATTCAAGGGCCATTATATATATATATATATTAGTTTCTTTACGTGCTTCGCACGAATTAGCCCGCGAGCGTAATCGGACCTTGTTGAATTCAAACTACTTACAAAATTTAGAACTATGTAAGGTTACAAGTATGTAATTTATAATGTGAATCACATAGTGCACAAATCAAAGAAATGATACATAACAAAACAATTTATGAATTGAAGATACATAGGAATCGGAATCGAACCTCTTACTTACAATCATCGTACCAAACCATTGGATCACCTGATTGGTTAGTGATTGATTGATGTGCTTACATTACAAAAAAGTAGTTCTTTTACTACTACACTTTATATTATTCCTTAATCTATAACAAGCAGTTTGATCATTTTTATAACACTTTACTCGATGTAGAAATGTAACTTTATTACCACAAGTCATAATCATTGTAAATCTACTATAAATGAATTATTTGTTTACAACAGTTATTACTTGTGGTAGAAAATTTTATTGACATGAACAAACTTGTTGTAGATTAATTTGACAATTGTAAAAAGTTCATGTTTTTAATTAGTGAAATTAATTAAGCCGCATGAGACGTTAGAGTTTCCCTGATCAAAATTCAAGGTCGTTATATATATATATATATATTAGTTTCTTTACGTGCTTCGCACGAATTAGCTTGCGAGCGTAATCGAACCTTGTTGAATTCAAACTACGTACAAAATTTAGAACTATGTAAGATTACAAGTATGCAATTTATAATGTGAATCACATAGTGCACAAATCAAAGAAATGATACATAACAAAACAATTTATGAATTGAAGATACATAGGAATCGAACCTACTCAAAAAATCAAAAACATGAAAAACAGAAAAAATAGGGCGAGTGTGAAAGTGCAAAAAATGGCAAAAAAAGGTGATTTGGATATGTATGTAAAATAACACAAAAACAAGGGCGCCAATTGGATGCAAATCCTAAACGACCACGTGTAGGAATGGAAATCGATGATGTGAGAGAATCTTCAACTAGAATCAAGGAAACCAATCAATTGGGCTTAAGTCCAAAAAACTTGTATGGGGGTGGGTTCTGGTGTCCAGGCCCACCAACAACAATAGGTATCATAATTTGGAACTATCGTGGCTTGGGCTCGCTACGCACAGTTCATGTATTATTGGACCTAGTCCAAACTTATCGGCCCAGTATTGTGTTCCTCATGGAAACAATAATTGATTATTCTAGAATTGATGATGTCCGACGATGAATGAACTTCGAAGGTTTGTTCACTTTGAAATGCGAAGGCTACAGAGGAGGTCTTGCTCTATTTTGGAAGAAAACAGAGGTGGTTGAGATACTTTCATCATCACCAAACTTCATTGACGTAAGGTTAATGAGTGAGGGTATTCCATCATACAGATTAACTGGATTATTTGGCTTCCCGGAGATAACAAGAAGACGAGCTTCATGGAATCTTTTGCATTCTCTTGCTACACAAATTACATAACCATGGTGTGTAGTTGGAGATTTCAACGATATGATCCACTAGAGTGAGAAACGTGGATCAAGGCGACAACCAATATGGTGCTTATAGGGCTTCAAATGCACTCTGAAGGACTATCAATTGGAGAACTTAGGAATGGATGGATATACATACACTTGGGAAAAACATAAAGGGACAACGCAGTGGGTAGAGGAAAGGTTAGATAGAGTCTTATTTAACCGATCGTGGAGACAGATGTTTGACAGAATCAGAGTTCGAAATTTAATTGTTGTTGGCCTAAATGTTTTTATCACTTACACTCCACTCAGAATTTTGATGCTAACAAACAATATGAAATGACACTAATGAGTTTGTCAAGTGTTTCAAAACAACAAACTACGTTAGCAATCACAAGCTCAAAGTAAAGTTGAAGTTCATAAAAGTTCAAGTTAAAAAATGACAACACGAAGCCGGAGAAGTTTAAAAATAGGCTCATACAAGGACAAAAGGACCAGAAAGACAAGACAACTATATGTACATCATTTGTAAGGTATATAAGTTTCATTCCTACAAGTCAAATGCATTATAATCATGCATTCCATAAATTTCAAGTTTTAAAGAACTTAAAGTTTTGATTTTTGTGATTTTCAATTTCGTGGGTTTTAAAATGTTTTAAATCATGCAAACATGTTTTATAACATGCATTTGAAGTGTATGAACTGTTAGAATTATTTTTGAATGCACCAGCATGTGTTTAGACGTTTTTTGGATTGACATTAAAAGTATTTGTTGAAAAGCCCCTATGTTTTCATGAAATTGAAATTTTTGATTTCCAAGGTTTACGAAATAATTCGGAATGTCTAGTCATGTTTTTAAGACCCTACTAAACATGTATAAAGTGATTTCAGATGTTTAGTAGAGTCAGAGGTGTTAGGATGTCGCTTTGCAAAACAAGAATTTTATTTGTTTAGAGGCCCCTGCACCCTGCCCAGCACGCTAGGCATTCTAGCCAGCACGTTGTGCAATAAGCAGGAAAATTTTCCAACTTAGTGCCCAACGCGCTAGACATTTACCCAGCGCGTTGTGCAGTGTTCTGACAACTTTTTTAAAGTATTAATCCACACCTTTAATTTGAATTTTGGGATCATTTTAGGACCTTGGATCATATGTAACGGTTATATGGGCATATAAAAAGGTTTGACTACTTGCTCAAACACCCAAGAACACAAAAGCTACAACTCTTGTTCCTATACTTTCCAAAATCCAAGTTTGCACCAAATTTTATCAACTTTGTTCACACAATTACTTAAAACTTTTAAGGGCTTGCATTTGGATCTTGAATTTGGTGTTCTAAAGCCTACAACTTGTGCTTCAAATCTGATTTTTCAGAATACATACTTAGGTTGTAAGGTTACTTGATTTCCTATACTTTTTGAGCTTAATTTATACTTTGTGACTAGTATATTGTTTGGAAATCGTTTGTTGTGTTCTTGAGCATACTTGTCTTGAGTTTTGAACTTAAACTTGATCTCTTTGAGCTTAAGATATATTTGAACAAGTTGTTGTGTTTAATCTTGATTTTTGACAAAACCACTTATTCATTTGATTTGAAACTGCACACATTTTCACCGATACTCTTTTGTCGATTTCTTGACTAAGCATTGTGCATAACTCATTGATTTTATCGTCATCTTAGTCGAAGTTCATACTTGCATGCATATGAGTGGTTTAGCTCTAAATGGCTTGTAAGAATTGGACTTATTGTCACTTTACTTTGTAAAACAAAACTTTCATTGTATTTGAAAATGATTTTTATTGTAAGACTTAGTAGGATCTAAGTAAAAATGAAGACCTAGTTGAGGCTAGGCATAAACCTTATTTGAGGCTAGGTACGAAGAAATCCTAGTTGAGTTTAGGTGGTTGTATAAGACCTTATTGCAGTAAGACATCTTGTAAAAGACCTAGTTGAGGCTAGGCATTCACTAAGTTTATGGGCTTAGGGACATTCACTTGTTGGTTATATAAGTGAGGGATTAAAAATCATAACCGAGGAAGTTAGGTAGTAAATGTAGATCGGTTGGATCGAACCACTATATATTGTGTATCTCATTTTCATCTCTTCTACCACCTTCTTAATTGCATTAAACTATTATTTATCGTTGGTGTATGTGTGTCATTGTTGTTATTTAAGCATAAAGTTTTAAAAATGTGATAACTACTCGATAACCCAATTCACTCCCTCTTGGGTGACCTTCAATTGCACCGAGTTCCGATCACAGAGCATTGTTTCTTGAAATAGTATGCTAGCAAGCTACTAAGAGGAAGTTTCATTTTCGATTTGAAAACTCTTGGTTGAGAAATGAAAGTGCAGCGAAGTGGTGCAAGAGAATTGGGAATCAACTACTTTCCTCCTCATCACCAATCGCATTTTAAAGTGTGGCCACAAACTACAAATATGGGGGAAGGCCATAGGTCAAACGTTCACAAAGAAAATCGAAGAATTGAGGCTCAAAATCGATAACCTACAGGGTCGACATGAACTTTTTTCTCTTCAATGTTTTAAAGAATTCGAGAAGGAATATCTAAATATCTTGGATAAACAAGAGGATTTTTGGAAACAAAGCTCCAACATGAAAAAAAAAATTCGATCAACAAACTGAAAGATTCCTCTAGTCAGTGGAGAGATTGGGGTCATGGACTAGGGGAGATTGTTAGCAACTACTTTGATGAACTTTTCACTTCAAAGGAAAGCCTCTCAAACACATTTCTAGATGTCATCCCGTAAAGAGTCACTGATAAACACAATTCTTTCCTTCTTCAACCTTTCACGGCTGATGAAGTAAGGGAGGTCATTTTATCTATACATCCAAATAAGAGTCCTGGTTCTGACGGCATGAACCCAACTTTCTTCCAAAACTTTTGGGGAATAGTTGGAAAAGGGGTATTGAAAGCTTGCTTAGGCTTTCTGAATTCAACATTCCTGATTCTTTAAATAATACATTAGTAGCCCTCATCTCACAAAAAGATAAGCCTGAATACATTACTGATTTGAGACATGTTTCGTGATGTAACATTTTATATAAAATTGTCTCTAAAATGCTTTCGAATAGGCTAAAACTTGTTCTTCCTGATGTAATTTCTGAAGGTCAAAGTGTTTTCCTACCGGGAAGACTTATTACTGACAATGTTATTGCAGCCTTTGAATTTAATCAGTGGCTCCACCGAAAAACTCAAGGAAGGATGGGTATGCCGCTTTGAAGCTGTATATGAGCAAGGTCTTCAACCGAGTTGAATGGACATTCCTTATTGCAATCATGGCTCGTTTGGGCTTCAATCAAAGGTGGATTGATTTAATGCAGATGTGTTTTAAATCAGTTCGCTATACTTTTTTAATAGGAGAGCACGAAGTAGGTCCTATTGTCCCATCGAGAGGGCTTCGTCAAGTTGACCCAATCTCACCATACTTGTTCTTACTTTGCACAAAAGGGTTCTCTGCCATGATAGCAAAATAAGAACTTTAGAGACTTTACATGAGTTGCTATCTCTTCTTTAAAGCCACGACCAATGAAGCTTGCATTATCAAGGAATGCCTTTGGAACTACGAGGAAGTCTCAGGCCAGATTGTTAATTTTCATAAATCAGCTGTCCATTACAGTAGGAATGTGCATAAACCTACTATGGATGGCACGTGCAACATTTTACAAATACTACATTCTACCTCTGCAAGTTTTTACTTAGGCCTTCCAAGTAAGGTGGGTGGTAATAAGGGTGAGGTCTTCTCCAACATTCGAGAGAAAATGAAGAAACGACTACAAATTTGGAAGGGATCTATGCTTTCAAGGGCCGATATAGAAGTACTACTCAAATCTGTAATTTAGTCAATCCCATCATATATTATGAATATGTTTCTACTTCCAAATGGACTTAGCAACCAAATTGAAACTATGATGAATAAGTTTTGGTGGATTTCAGATGTAGATAAACATGGAGGCATTCGATGGGACACTTGGAGCAGTATATGTGTGCCAAAAATTTTTGGTGTACTAGGTTTTTAAGACAGGTTTGGAGACTTCTCATCTTTCCAAACTCGTTGACAACAAAGTTGTTAAAAGCTAGATATTTTCTCATTACACATTTGTTTGAGGCAGGGCTAGGGAGAAATCTGAGCTATATTTGGAGAAATCTAATCGAAGTTCATGGGCAATTGATACAAAATTGTAGTTGGAAAGTAGGAGATGGTGCCTCTATTCGTATCTTTCAAGATCCCTGGTTGTCAGACCCACAAAATCATAGAGTGCATATTGTTGCATCTAGCAACCTCGTAGAGGCAAAAGTGAGTTAGTTATTTTGTATGGAACAAAAATCTTGGGATAGGGATATCCTTCGTGATATATTTGAAGAAAGAGATAGGAATATTATCCTATCAATTCCACTAAGCATACACAATGTGCATGTCGAATGGATGTGGGGTTCAGACTCGAAGGGTTGTTAAACAATAAAGGATGGGTACAAGAACTTCATGGAGGCACTATCTATAAACTCGCCTTCAAATGATTTTAAGCAGTGGAATAGGTTATGTAGCCTAGCTATCCTACCTAAGGTCAAAAACTTCATGTGGAGAGCAATTCATGACAAGCTTCCAACTGCCAGAAACTTGTATGATCGAAGAATACCAATTGACCTTATGTGCACCTTTTGTGGAGGAAGAGAAAAGAACACTCATCATGCTCTGGTGGTTTGCAACATGGCTTCGCAATGTTAAGCCTCCATGTGTGTTGACACTAGTAGAGATGTTAGTTTTACCTTTGATCATTAGATGCAAGGTTTATTTGAGAATAATGACAATGAGGTACTAGAGGTCATTGCTCGGTGGCCTGGAGTTTGTGAAATACCCACAACTCATGGATGTGGAAGAAAAAAAATTGGCACCAATTGATATTATGGAATCGGGCAAAATCTCACTTGAAGGCATGGAAAAAAGCAAGGAAGAAGGAGACTCAATCGAATTCGGCTAGATCGAACTTGGATGGCCAGATATGGTGTAGACCGAGAAGGGGATTCTTGAAGTGTAACATTGATATCTCTGTCATCGAATCTACTGGAAAAAGCTCATTCGGAGTGATTATCAGAGATGACTTGGGAACTTTCGTGGCAGCATATGGAGGATCACAAGGTGTTTATGAATTAAAAGTTGCTGAGGCAATCGTCTCCGAGAAGTGCTAAGTTGGTTGAAAGAGAAGGGTATTAAACGAGTGTTATTAGAACTGGATGCTCTAATAGTTGTTCAGGCAGTCCAAACAAAATCGGTTGATAATTCATATTTCGGAATGGTGATAGGGGTCTGCATTGAGTTGTTAAAGGACATGATGTCCTACTCTGTGTCTTTTGTGTGTAGATCAATGAATGTAGTGGTCCATTGTATTGCAAGGGAAGGTTATTCTATGTCTGGTCGGAAAGAATAGTGTGATGTATCATATTTCCTTGCTATTGTTTGTTAACAGATTTGGAATAAGAGAATTGGAGTTTTTATAAAAAAAAATACAAAAATAAGGGCAAAAAAGACTTTTTGCAGATTCGTGTTTTTATATAGTTGATAGATATATATATATATATATCAAATATATAAAATAGTCAATTTTTAATTTTTGAGTTGTAAGCAAAGTTACTTTTTTGCCCTTTTAATGTTTGCGTTTCAATTTTTGCCCTTTCTTGCTTTAGGTCCGTTTTCTAAATTTGTTTCTAATTAAAACATGAGTTTCTCCTTATTAAAAAAAACAAAAACCATGAGTTTCTCTCTCCTCCTGTATGCATCATGCGTCAATTATTTTTATTTTTTATTTTTTATCTTTTGATAAAACCACATCATGGATATATATATATATATATACTAGTTTCATGATCGTGCTACGCACGAATGAACCCGCTCGCTTCGCTTGCGGGAATTAAATTAATTAAATAAATAACTTAGGTATATGCATACTACTTGTTTATGATACTAATTAACAATCAATCAAATACATTGCCAGAGGAAGTTAGTAGCTATTATCCTTATAACTGTGGCCCAAGTAATTACAAGTGACACAAAGACTATATATAAACTGTAGTAGTTTGTAATATATAAAGAGGATGGGTTGTAGACTTGTAGTGTGACCATTTTATTTATTTATTTTTTTGGTCTTTGACAAAAAAAAGTTGTTTTTGGTATATAAACTCAGTTCTTGTGTTTGGTCAAAATAAAAAAAAAAACTCAGTTCTTGTGCAACACTGTTATGTGACTATACAGAGATATGCACACCAAGCGGGTTGACATTATATGATGCACCTTGAGTGCATATCTTGAGGTGCATCGTGCGGCGTCAACCCACTCAACGAGCCTATCTTGGTGCATAAAGTAGACCAGCATAATAATAAAGTATCAATCTCAAATTAGTTGGGGTGACAACATAAATCAAACCTTTTATTATATGAAAAAGTCGAGAAAAAATTATATTACCATATGATAATCACATAAAAAATTTTAATTTTGATGACACGTGTAAGGGTTGGCCTCTCCTCTCTCTAAAGCCTGGCTCTGTCCTTGGATGGCGCAAGTAGCCATCGAAAGCACAAATCCATAGCTCATCCTATCATCTACTCCACAATGGCAACATGCAATGGAGAAGAGATGTTATTATCTGTTGGAGTCGTTGAGATTGAAAGTTCTAACCTTCTCATGGAAGTTCTTGTCGAGCAAAATGTTTGCCCACTTGATATCTCGGTAAATGTACGTAAATAGGAATGTTATGCTTTTGGATATATTCTAGCCCCCTTGTTGATTCAAGAGCGCTCTTGTAAACCATGGCAGGGGCTTCATTCTTAAAGCAAACAATTTAGCCACACTTGAATACATTTAATTAAGATTGGTAAAAACTAAAGTGAATTTTCATGGACAGTTATTTCTGTTAATCTTAGCTGGGTTATATAAATGTCGGCTTAAGTTTCCATTCTCTATGTATTCATAGACAAGGAATAGTGGTCCCTCGACACAAAATACGTTCAAGCGTATTAAGGCCTTCAAAAAGTAATTTGACCATAACATTGTGTATATTTAGCAGGTAATAAATGGAAAGAAATCATATGAATATGTAATTAACGAAATGGTTCAAGTAAAAGCATGCAACACAAAGTGGGGAGTGTGGTAGAAATGGAAGTGGAAGAAAATGTTAACCAACCATACAATTTTGAAACAAAATAAACAAAGAAAAAAAGAGAAATAATAAGGGGATACATAAGCTTAACCAACTGTTTCATGCTTTATCTTGTTGTTCTTATTCTTCTTTTTCTTGCTAGACTTCTCATTAATACAAAAGATGAAGCAGTAAAATACCTTGCAGCCCTTCCAGATGAAGTGAAGACAATAATGCCAGATGCCTTCACCTTAATTACAGCCCAAACCTGTCATAGATTTAAGTCTAAATGTTAAAAAAAAAAAAAAAAAAAAGTAAGAGCGTACTATGCTTTCATAGTTGTAAAAATGACTATCTGGCAAAGGTAGTATATCAACCATGCAATATAACCAAAAAAGAAATTACACGACCAATTTAAAAAAAACTAAAAAAAATAAAACTTGGCATAATTACTTAGAGAAGACAGAGAATACCACAGATGAAGCAATAGACTCTAAATGGGGGTAATTAGTTCACTAAAATATTTCACAGTTTTCTTAAAGTATAGATCCTGGTTAAAACCTTCTTAGAATGCATATATATATATATAAAGGTGTTTAGCACATAACTCGAGATGTATCATATGGAGGGACACCCACTTGGACCCACTAAGTGCCCAAAGTGGTGTCTAAAGTGGGTTACTCTAGCATATCCTACATTCTTTTTCCTTTGCTAGACTTTTGTTCAAATAGTTTTTTTTTCCTTAGCTAGAATTTGATCACTCCGGAAGTCCTTCAATATGTGATTTTTTTAAAATCCCATTAAAAAAATCTAAAATTAACAAATTAGCCCACAAATGACGAGTTGTAATTTGGAACTTTTACTACTGAACAATACAATCTCAAGATAAACTGTTGGGAAATTCTACAATGTCAGTGAAGAACATGCAAAGTTGCAAAATTCTATTAAAATCAACATCAAGATTACAAACCGCTACGAATCAACAAAAAAACGTTTCTCTTCTCATGTATCTGTACAAGTTTTAGAGCTCCTGCACCAACCAAAATCAACTCAATCAATAGAAAAAGAATGTAGTATGATAATACTATATAAATTATATATTGTTAGAGAGAGAAATAAGGATCTTGAATTTGCAACAACACTACGTAGAAAATAGAATGAATAAACATCAACAAAAGATAAAACCTCTGCAACAGCCATCTTGTTAATGTTTTGTTATGTTCTATAAAATATTTAAGGATTACTTGTTTAATGGTTATTTTCTGTATTGGAAGTTGAAAAGAAAGTGGCTAAGTGTTTACTCAGGTTGTTGGATTACGTAGCCACGAACATTGTTTCAAAGTTATAGGTAAATCATTAAGACACAAAGTCCCCGTTTGGTACAGCTTTTGCTTATTAGTTATAGTTTAAGTAGTTATGTCATAATTGCTTTTACTATAAGCAAATTTGGTGTGATTGGTTCCTCATTTTAAAAAGTACTTTTACTTAATAACTCTTATCAAATCACATTTGCAATATTGATAAGCATGGGAGGAATGCTTATTCAAAAAGCAGCTTTTTTGCGATTTGAGACCCAATCGCATATTATCCAAACACCCATTTTCAATTAAGTTGCAATGCCGCATCATCAATAAGCAGGCTCATAAGCTGAACCAAACGGAGCCAAAGCACATAAAGAGGATCAACATGAAGTCTTTAAGAAATATGCAACAAAACATTTAGTTGGTAAACAATTAAACAACCAATCATGCTAAACATGCTATGACCAAAATCAGATATTCTTAAAAAAAAAAAAAAAATGATCATGCTAAACAATTCAAGCTACTCATAACAAATTAATTAAACAAAACTGAAAAAAAAAAAAAAAAAAAGAAACAATGGAACATAACTAATTCTATAAACATTGAAGTTGACTGTAAAAGCTATTTCCATCTCTATTAATTGTACATGATAAACACTCATTCAACAATAGTGATTTATTTTTTCTCATCTATCATCTTCTCTATACAAAGGAACTATTCCAATGTAAACAAGAATAAGGCCACAATTCGAAATTAATTGTTGCAAACTTCTCCATTCAAGAGAAATTGCTTGACATGAAAATGCATTTCTTGTGGTCATAATACTTAAATGGAGTTAATCTGCACTGACAATGTGAATCTCTTTTACAAGTGGAAAAACTATGCTCTTCTTTAAGTTAAAACTAAACTTTATTTATGTTCTTGAAGGGAAATTAGCAGCTAGTTTATGTTGTCTTTATAATAATAAACACATTAAGATAAAGATAAAAAAAATATATTTAAATACCTAGTAATGAGGTTCCTTGGCAAACTGTTTAATTTGTTAACAGAGTGTGAAAGCCATTGATCAATTTAGAGCAATTGAGAACTTACAACCATTTATGTGCGGGTTTTATCCCAGAAAATTTAGGATGTTATTGAAAAGGTGAATGTAAAATCATTGTAACTTAGTGGTATAGAGGGACTATCTCATCCTTAGGATCGAGGGTTCACAACTCTTCCGACCTTAATGTTAGTTAGGATAGTAAGTAAAAGATATATAATGAGCCAACATGACTGCTATGATCTTTTTTTTTTATATAGTAAATTAAATTAAATTAAATAACCAGAGAATAAGAAAACAGCAAAGAAAATATTACAATAAGAACTTCAGATGTTCATGAAGCAAGAGAAACTGCCTTAGATCCCCCTGCTTCTTATCTCTTTTTCCTAACGTGTATGGCCATAACTCATGTGTTTGCCAAATTTCTCTCCCATCAGTTCTGGTGTTTGACGCAAGATGATTTGCCACTTAGTTAGCCTCCCTCCCGTGAGACCTCTATGGTGTTATCAAACAACTTTAAAACACTATTAAATTATTTACAACTTATCTATGTAAGAATAAACTAATTATCTCATGGGCATTTCATCAAACACCTCATAAGCACTATATCGAACCATCAAAACAGACCTATTTCAATATATCAAACAAAGAACAAACCATCTACAAAATAGCCAATCCAATATGTCGACTCTCAACTATTCAAATAACTTTGAAAGGACTTGGAAATCAAATTACCTAGAGGAAAAATGTGTACGAGAGAGAATTCGACTTGGGTTTTTTACTTGAAATTTGTGGTGATGATACCCTCACATAAACATTCGAAATTGATTGTAGAACAATGGACCTGAAATTGACATAGCGTACAGGGATTGTGAGGACAATAGAAAATCCAAAAAGAGAAGAGATTTTGTGTAAATTTGTGTGTTGTGGTGATATGTACAATGGCTGGGGTAGGAAGGGATAGGTGTGAGATACGCGAGAAGAGAGAGCTGATTGTATTCGACAAAGCAGGAGAAAAAATGTGCAAATCAGGAGAGATGAAGGTTATCGAGAGAGAGATGAATTGGGTGCGGAATCGAAAAAGGGTAAAGATGACATTTTAAGTCAGAAGGAAAATCGACGTATTCTCGCTTTTATTATATAGATAGATATATGCACCATACGATAATTGTTTCACTTCTTAAAAGCTTGGGGAGAATGAAATTTATATTTTTTACTCTAATTTGACGTCCTCTCTCTTGGCTTCTCCGTCTCTATCTTCAACTCAAATTTTGATTAGTCACTTGTCTCTCTCGCAATTATCTCTTGGCTTGCTCAATTTCTTAAATATCTCACTCGTTGTGTCTCTCAATGAGCACCAATTGTTCCATCAAAATTATAGCAATAGATTGTGTTCCCACAAGCACGAACGGGCTCCATCATGTGTGCTACGTACAGTAACTAATATATATATATATATGTATGTATGTTGGTGTACGTATATATGGTGACAAAGAGGGGCGAGCTTCCATCGAGGCAGACCTCAGGGGTCAGACTCGGCGTTTATAATGTGATGATAAATGTATACTGTCTTATAAATCCAACGGGAGTAAATGTTTGTTGAGTGGATGGCAACGCCATTAATTAGTCATTACACATGTACATCACAGTATGTACTATTGATTGTTTATTGTTCCGGACACACCATATGGGAAGTTTCTTATCGTATGGCAGGTGTTTGTTGGTAGGAAAACAAAAGGAAAGGAAAACCGCGTGCTCCAGAACCCAGATTTTGCTGCAATACAAGGGTGACCAATTGATGGACTCAAAGCCGCGTGCGCTGGGCTCCTGGTTTCCCCTTTTCTTTCTTTCTTTCTTTCTTTCTTTCTTATTAGTAAATAAATATATAAGTAAATAATTTAGAAAAATATATATATATATATATATATATGGTTGCTACTAGCTAGCTACATCACAACTAATATATATATATATCAAGAGATCAGAAGAAGAAGGCAAATTAATTAAGATGTGCAAGACACCGACGACAACGATTGATTTTGAGGATGGGTGCTACGGCAGCATGTGGTTCCACCAGGAGCAGACCAAAATAATACAAGGCCCTGCCCCTGATGATGACGATGATGAATCATTACTGGAGATGAAAGCCTTCTACGTCCGATTTTCTATGAATGACGATGACGTCGATGAGCAACGAAAACTAATCCCTCCCTCAATCACTCTAGTGTATCTCCCTCGCCAAACCCAAACCCAAACCCAAACCCACACCCACATGATGATGAGTAGTAGTAGTAGTAGTAGTCTCCAAATCAACGGCTCCATCATACGTCCCGAGTCGACAGCCTTTGTTACCCTCCACCGCCTGCCCCTCAATGATGATGAAGTGGTGTTTTGCAGCAGAGACGTGATTCGAGTGAGCCAAGGGGTTGAATTCCAAGTGTACGTAAGAGAACACCAAGTCTTCAAGGGATCACTCAGGAGCAGGAGCAGGAGCAGCAGCTGGCAGCTGGAGTGCAAGTGCGAGCTGGACATGATCATGAGCCAGCAGGCGGTGCTGTTGGGTTTGCCGCTTATATCAGATGCCATGCTGTGCCTGCAGCTCACGTCCAACAACTGCGTCGCCCCCATAATTACCACCTGCAGGGTCGACATGAGGAGAAGGGGGCGGCGCCACCAGCGGAGGTACTACTACTGTACTGGTAAAGTGGTGCAGCAGCAGCAGCAGCAGCTGCAGCTGGAGGAGATACCAGAGGAGAGTGAATTAGACCTCAGCTTCTATCATGACCATCATCATCAACATCCTACTACTACTACTACATCGCCATCGCCCTCTAATTCATCCGAAGACGATGATGACGCAGTGGAGATGGAATTGGAGGGTGTGAGGTGGGCCGTCGATTTGGGGATTTGGGTGCTCTGCCTCGGCCTCGGCTATTTTGTATCTAAGGCTTCCTCCAAGCCCAAGTTTGGTTTTAGATCACGCCACCCTTCCCCTACCATCTTCTAGTGAACAATTTTTTTTTTTTTTTTTTCTCTCAAATATATATATATGAATCTTTTGAGTTCATTATTTCTTACTTTCATTCACACACAAAATGAAAAACTTATTAGGCCTTGGCTAATATGCTTCATAGCTTCTGAAAAAAATAATAATATATGCTTCATATAAATACACACATGTATATATGGTGTGGGAAACAAAATTCCCCATCAGATTTTTTTTAAAAGAAATCGAAATTTCATTTACCATTCATGGCTCAACAAAGGAACAAACGTAGAATCAAGTACAATCAAGTACATTGATTCGCTAATCCTATTTGTTCAAATAATCTGCCATTAATTTGGTTGTGAATGCTATTGTAAAATTAAAATAGTGTGCACTACAAAAAAATGTGAAATGAGTGACGGAAAATGGCGAGGGATGGCACCCCTCGCAATTGTGGCGACGGGGAAGCGACAAGAGAAAAAAAAAATTTTATTTTTTTTGCGAGGGGGTAGCGAGGGGGCCATTGGCGACGGGGCCCCGTCGCTATATACACAGAGACGGGCCCCCCTCTCCACCCCTTAGCAAAAATAAAACAATATTTATTTCCTATATTTAACCCCATCATCTCCAACCTCTCTCATTCTCATCGCCCCAACCTTTCAACCTCTCTGGATCTCAATCTCTCAACTTCTCAATCTCTCCTCCTAAACCCCACCAATCTACTCTCCACCACCACCGATCCCCACCACCACCGATCTCTAGGTATCACAATCACCACCACCGATCTCTACCACCATGTGGCGGCCCCAATTTCCACATTGGTCCGCCACGGGAGGCCACGCGGGCCCACAACTGGCCACGTAACTGCTAGCTGTGTCCCACGCCCAATTAAGCATCATTATCAATTAATTTAGCCTAAGTTAGTTAGTAATTAACATTTTAATATTTGTAAACAGCGGAAGTTTTAAAATATCTAAATTCCTCAAATTAGAGAGCATTAATCCTATGTGGAAAACCCTGTAAAGTACACTGTATATAACATAACAAAATGTGATACATACATGTACTGATATCTCAAACAGTCCCCATAAACCCAAAAATAAGTCAATACAGCAAAATAAAAACATACAAGTCAAACTCCGTCAGCGACAAGGTCATAAGTAGTCTGCGAGAGTCTCCTTGCCCCTAGTCGTAGTAGATCCCGCACTCAATCATCACAAGAAGTAGATGACGAGTCCAAGAGTAAAACCCAAGTACACAAACCAAAGATTTATAATAAAGGAAGCCAATAATCTGTTAAATAAACATGCGCAGTAAAACAGGCAACTGTAATTAAGACGCATGCATACATAACATCGATAAACACCAATAATGGATGTGTGCCGTGTAGCAGGACTGAACCCTAATCCAGACATCGGCATTCCCTCGGTGGCTTCTCCAACCCCCTCACCGGTCCGAACCCTTATTCTGTCCCTATTGTCCAGCCTACCCAAGTCCGCCCACACATCACAGAGTAAACCAGAAGATCCGGTGGTGAATGACAAAACCAACCGTGCAACATGAGTATGAACATGGAAATAGAGTAAACAACGATAAACAATAATAGCTGGAATCAAATGAAATCAAATAAATAAACACTCGAGTGTGTTTCTTAAGGGTTTTACTTACCTCAATCGCACTCCAATTATCCAAATCAAATTTTGAATAAATGTCCAACAAATCAAAATTACCACCCGAATTATACCTAAGATCATTTGTCATTAAATTAGCTTCAATTTGATATATTATATCAATTTTTACGTTTTTCGAGGCTAAAACCCCGACTATGTCTCGCCAACATTTCCGAGAAAATCCCAAAACTCAGTTGTGAACCATTTTTCTAATTTCTCATATTTTTCTGGATTTTTCTGAATTTTTCCATAATTTTTCCTATTTTTCTGGATTTTCTTTTCCATTTTTTTTTATTTTCTCTCTTTTTTTTTAATTTAAGGGCGGTTCGGCCGAACCGGACCGGTTCAGGGCCGAACCGGCCCTTCATCTTCTTCACAACAGAGGCGCTGTGCGCCTCTTTTTTTTTTTTTTTTTTTTTTTTTTTTTTTCTCTCTCCAATGAAATTAAGAGAATGAGAAGACCACACGTCGTCTTCCTCCTCGACAAATTCCAATTCTCGCCATGGCTCCGCCATGGCCGAGCTCACCACCACACCACACACAACGCACAACAACCATAAACCACAAACTCACCTTGATCTCCTCGACTCCTCACGAGCTCGTCGCCTCTCCTTCTCCCTCCTCGCTTCTCTCCTCTCTCGCTTCTCCTCTCTTCACTTTCGATCGATCGAAAATGGAGACAATCGGTGGTGTTTATCAACATTTTGGGGGTGAAATGACCATTTTACCCCTGCATTCTTATCCTCATTCTTCATCATCAAATGCCCTTTTTGGTCATTTCACAATTTTTTTATTCTTTTCTGATTTTAATATATATTTATATATATATTTTAAATTACTTATATACATATATATATATATATATAATATATATATTCGCCTATATTTTCGCGCCTACAATTTCGTTGTGCGCGCCGACGAGCGTACTCGGGCGTGCACACTACACTACCACCCACGCGTGTCGACCACGACCCCGCGCGTCACTAGGCGCCCACCAATTTACTATTTTGTCAAATTTATTCTATTTTTATCGAACTAAACGCATTCCCCGCCTAGTGTTCCCGTCGCTCGCCCTTCCGGTTCCCGTGTCTGCACGCATTTTTAGGCGAATACCCGACACTAAATCTCACCCGATCTAAACAATATTAAACCACACCTGCGATGTAATGAGTCATAGTCTAGTCATTATCATCACAGTTAGTCAAACAATCAATCAAAAATAATACTTCCCGCCCAACCAGGCGTATCTTCGCCGGTCCGTGGCGTCTCCATGGACCTGAGCTGGCGTCCACGTCTGAAAATACGCAAATAACGGCCTTAATAAAATTTGGGCCGTTACAGTTCTTCCCAACTAAGGGAAAATTTCGTCCCGAAATTTGTGTAGACCTCCACATCGAAACACGTAACTGCAACACTAGCAAAAATAAACTGACATCGCCATCTCATCCGCGACTCAATCCTAGACCATACTCTGGTACGTCGGGATCCCACTAGTGTACGCATCACCTGGCCAATCACCTAGAACCCATCCCTCTAGGATCCCACCAGTGATAACGCCCAATCCTAGTCAATCACCCGATAGTCCTCGCTATGGCCTAGTGTATCGCGCGATCAATCAAATCTTCATCAACATCCTCCGGTGAACACATCGACCGTCTGCAATCGCGTAGGTAATAAAACTATAGCTACACCTACGAAATAAAACAACAAAATAAGTAAACAAACTCATACGTACCCACAACAGTCAGTCTAGTCTCCTCCCGGATCAACGGTGAAACAACATGGACCCTATTTCTGGCCTGCATTGGCTCCGGTGGTAGTGATGCCCTCCTGCAATCCGCTTGGAGGTGTCCAATCTGACCGCAACGATGACAACGACGTGTCTCTGGTCTCCTAACCTGTCTATCCCTGGATCTTTGACCCCAACTCTGGTCCCTCTGATCCTGGTCCTGTCTGTACGTCTGTCTCGACTGTTGTACCGGTATAGGTACAATCTCATGTACCACCTGGCGATCATGATTATTGAATTGATCATCGATCCGTCCTGGTCGTCCTCGCGACTCCAATCTATCTGCCCATCATCATAGTCGTACTGATCGTTTCTCAAATCACGATCATTAATGAAATCATGATCCTGTTGCCAGCGAACTCTGCGTGCTCGAAAATCCTGCTCCTGACTGCTAGATTGATTTCTTTGTCTCTTCTGGTCTCGATCGACCGAGAACTCGTCTAATCGCCGATGCAACAACCGGGGTGGTTTCCTCAACCAATGTCTCCGAACTCGTTGCTCGAACAAAGGACAATGAAAGCAAGTACCGCTTGAGTAGTGGTCGTTACCAAAGTAGTCGGTGCGGTGCAATGCCGCCACTCACCTACCCCGAATGTACTCGAGAACCTCGCCATCTGCGCTTTGATGTAATAACTGTTGGTCGGTAACTCTCTGGCACCATAGTCCTCGGATCGGCTACCTCTCTAGTGAGGTCACTAGTCTCCCCGACCTCCTGCTGAGTAGTCGGCGGAATAATAGTCAGAGTCTGTCCGTCCATAGTAATTTGCACCGCCAACGTGCGTCGGACCAGACTCAATATATACGCGTATAATATGTAGTACATAATCAAATCATACACGTATATAGATTCCTGAATCTATTCGCCTTTCATCACTTCCCAACTAGAGTTCTAGGCGTCACTTCGGGTTTCCACATCTAAATTTATTAAATTTTATACTCTTGTTTAACTCCAATTCCCGAGGTTTAACCTCGCTCTGATACCAAAATGTGGCGGCCCCAATTTCCACATTGGTCCGCCACGGGAGGCCACGCGGGCCCACAACTGGCCACGTAACTGCTAGCTGTGTCCCACGCCCAATTAAACATCATTATCAATTAATTCAGCCTCAGTTAGTTAGTAATTAACATTTTAATATTTGTAAACAGCGGAAGCTTTAAAATATCTAAATTCCTCAAATTAGAGAGCATTAATCCTATGTGGAAAACCCTGTAAAGTACACTGTATATAACATAACAAAATGTGATACATACATGTACTGATATCTCAAACAGTCCCCATAAACCCAAAAATAAGTCAATACAAAGAAAATAAAAACATACAAGTCAAACTCCATCGACGACAAGGTCATAAGTAGTCTGCGAGAGTCTCCTTGCCCCTAGTCGTAGTAGATCCCGCACTCAATCATCACAAGAAGTAGATGACGAGTCCAAAGGAGTAAAACCCAGTACACAAACCAAAGCATTTATAATAAAGGAAGCCAATAATCATTAAATAAACATGCGCATAAAAAAAAATCGTAATTAAGACGCATGCATACATAACATCGATAAACACCAATAATGGATGTGTGCCGTGTAGCAGATCGAACCCTAATCCGGACATCGGCATTCCCTCGGTGGCTTCTCCAACCCCTCACCGTCCGAACCCTTATTCTGTCCCTATTGTCCAAATTTACCTACCAAGTCCGCCCACACATCACGAGTAAACCGAAAGATCCGGTGGTGAATGACAAAACCAACCGTGCAACATGAGTATGAACATGGAAATAGAGTAAACAACGATAAACAATAATAGCTGGAATCAAATGAAATCAAATAAATAAACACTCGAGTGTGTTTCTTAAGGAATTTACTTACCTCAATCGCACTCCAATTATCCAGTCCAGCTTGAATAAATGTCCAACAAATCAAAATTACCACTCGAATTATACCTAAGATCATTTGTCATTAAATTAGCTTCAATTTGATATATTATATCAATTTTTACGTTTTTCGAGGCTAAAACCCCGACTATGTCTCGCCAAAATTTCCGAGAAAATCCCAAAACTCAGTTGTGAACCATTTTTCTAATTTCTCATATTTTTCTGGATTTTTCTGAATTTTTTCATAATTTTTCCTATTTTTCTGGATTTTCTTTTCCATTTTTCTTTATTTTCTCTCTTTTTTTTAATTTAAGGGCGGTTCGGCCGAACCGGACCGGTTCAGGGCCGAACCGGCCCTTCATCTTCTTCACAACAGAGGCGCTGTGCGCCTCTATTTTTTTTTTTTTTTTTTTTTTTTTTTTTTTTTTTTTTTTTTTTTATTGATCTTCTTTCCTTCTTCTCTTTTCTTTCTCTCCAATGAAATTAAAAGAATGAGAAGACCACACGACGTCTTCCTCCTCGACAAATTCCAATTCTCGGCCATGGCTCCGCCATGGCCGAGCTCACCACCACACCACACAACGCACAACAACCATAAACCACAAACTCACCTTGATCTCCTCGACTCCTCACGAGCTCGTCGCCTCTCCTTCTCCCTCCTCGCTTCTCTCTCTCGGCTTCTCCTCTCTTCTCTTTTTCGATCGATCGAAAATGGAGACAATCGGTGGTGTTTATCAACATTTTGGGGTGAAATGACCATTTTACCCCCGCATTCTTATCCTCATTCTTCATCATCAAATGCCCTTTTTGGTCATTTCACAATTTTTTTATTCTTTTCTGATTTTAATATATATTTATATATATATATATTTTAAATTACTTATATACATATATATATATATAAATATATATATATTCGCCTATATTTTCGCACCTACAATTTCGTTGTGCGCGCCGACGAGCGTACTCGGGCGTGCACACTACACTACCACCCACGCGTGTCGACCACGACCCCGCGCGTCACTAGGCGCCCACCAATTTACTATTTTGTCAAATTTATTCTATTTTTATCGAACTAAACGCATTCCCCGCCTAGTGTTCCCGTCGCTCGCCCTTCCGGTTCCCGCGTCTGCACGCATTTTTAGGCGAATACCCGACACTAAATCTCACCCGATCTAAACAATATTAAACCACACCTGCGAGGTAATGAGTCATAGTCTAGTCATTATCATCACAATTAGTCAAACAATCAATCAAAAATAATACTTCCCGCCCAACCAGGCGTATCTTCGCCGGTCCGTGGCGTCTCCATGGACCTGAGCTGGCGTCCACGTCTGAAAATACGCAAATAACGGCCTTAATAAAATTTGGGCCGTTACACACCATCTCCAACACCACCGATCTCCACCACCACCAAAATCACCAACACCTATTTTCACCACCACCGCCACTGATCTTCACCACCAAGGGCATCACCACCAACATTTCTTGGTATATTTGTATATTTCTTTTTTTTTTCAGTTTTATTTTTAATTTTTAGATCTATCATTTTTTCAAAATAAATGCTATATAATTTATTTTATTAATTTGTTTAGTATATAATTGTGTGTTATTTATTGTATTGTAGTTGAAATCACGGTCGGACATCTATCTCATCCGCCAGTTATTCATTTTCCATTAAAAGGTATTTTTTTAATTAATTATTTTTTGTTACATATATGTTGTGATGTTAATATATTTGAATGTTAAAGAAAATATGTTACAACTTAATATGTTTGTGTAAAAAATTGTAAGGAGGGGATAAAAAAAATTGTCAAAACAGCGAGGGAAAAATTCCGTCGCTATAAAAAAATTGTCAAAACAGCGAGGGAAAAATTCCGTCGCTATAAAAAATTGTCAAAATACATGAATAGCGAAGGGAATAACGAAAATAACGACGGCCCCATCGTTTCTTGGGAATTTTTTCTCACTTTTTGTAACGACCCAATTTTCAATAGCCGTTACTGGTGGCGTCAGCGCGGACGTGAAATGTCTACAAGGACCCACGAACATCCCATAGTGAAGACGGAGCACGACCAGATAGGGTTTACAGTCCATTTTATGTGCTCTGGTGGTGAAGTTGCGATGTATAGGTTCAAGTTAGTTAAATGACATCGCAATATGTATGTTTATATTGCCATTGACGTATGAGATTGTGTGTTAAGTATTCGCCTTGATATGCATGTCGATGCGGGTACCTGATCGGCTAAAAGACGAAATTTAGGCCAAGGGAAAATAATACACATAAAATGAATTAAATGTGATAAAATAGTAAATTGGTGGACGCCTAGTAACACGCGGGGTCGTGGTCGATACGCGTGGGTAGTACAGTAGTGTGCATGCCCGAGTACGCTAGCTCACTGACGTGCACGACGAAATTTTAGGCGCGAAAGTATAGGCGAATATATATATATATATTTATATATATATATGTATATAAGTAATTTAATATATATATATATTAAAAATCAGAAAATAATTTAAAAAATTGTGAAATGACCAAAAAGGGTATTTGTTGGTGAAATGTGAGGATAAGAACATAGGGGTATTTTAGTCATTTTACCCTAAATTGTTGATAATACCACCGTCACCACCATTTTCTTATACTTCGATCGATCGGAGAGATCGAGAGGAGGAAGAAGACCGAGGAAGAAGAAGAGAGATTGAGGTTGGGAGTTCGTGGAAGCGGCGTTGGTAAAGGTGAGCTATTATGGTATTTGTTGTGTGGGTGTTGTATGCGTTGTTGTTGTGGTAGTGGTGGTGGTGATGGTTCGGTTGTGGTGGTGACGGCGGCTTCGGGAGCTCGGACGAACTGTAAGAGCAGTTCGTCCGAGGAGGGAGACGACACCCATGTCGTCTACTTTCCCTCTCTCCCAATTGCAAATGAAAAAAAAAAGAAACAGAGGTGTTTTCATGCCTCTGTTGAGGAAGAAGATGGGGGAGCGTTCACGCACGCGTGTGCGTGCGTGCACCTCTGGGCTGGGCCAGACCGGCCCAGGCCCATCCCGGGTGGGCCGAGCCAAACCGGCCCTGGCCCGACCCGGTGGGCCTGGACCGGGCCTGACCTGGACCCCGGTCCAGGTGAACCAAATCGGTTTCGACCCGGTTAGGTCGGGTCAAACCCGGTTCAAGGGACCCATCCCATATTATTTAAATAATATTTTATTTTATTATTTTATTTAAATAAATTAAAAACAGTTTTAAATAAAATAAAATACAAGAAATAGGAAAATTAGCTAAAAATTATGGAAAAATTCAAAAAAATCCAGAAAAATACGAGAAAGTAGAAAAGGGTTTATAAATAAGTTTCAAAAATTTTCTCGGAATGTTAGCGAGATATAGTTGGGGTTTTTACCTCGTAAAACGAAAAATTTACATAATATATTAAATTGAAGCTAATTTAATGACAAATGATCTTAGGTATAATTTGGGTGGTAATTTTGATTTGTTGGACATTTATTCGAGCTGGACCGGGTAATTGGAGTGCAGTATAAGTGCGTAAACCCCAACAGAAACGCATCTGGAGTATTTAATTCTTTAAATTCTTGCGTTTATTATTTTTGAAATTCATATTCATTATGATCATGTGTTGGTCTGGTTATTGGTCGGTGTTGAATTTGTTTTCATTATCGAAGTTTATTCGGGACGGTTGTAGCACGTGATCAAGCATGCTAGATTGTAGCACGTGTGCTTGCGCCGTCGGTGGATAGCTACCCTAGCCGCGAGGTGCCCGTGTCTGGTGGATTTGTGAGTGTTTTCGATCACAGTTAGTGGTTCGGGTGGATCCCAGGTGTGATGTGTTCCTCTGGGCGCTCGGATTGACGAAGTATGATCTAGTTTGTGAGCTTGCGTTCTATTTCTATCTAGTTTTATCGGAATTGTTGTTGAGCATATTGTTTTCATTATAATTATTCGTTGATCATCTTGCATGCTTGTTACCTACACACGCAGGGTTTTATGGCTGTCCATACTCTTTGCATGTGTAACTAACGTTAGTTATTGGCCTCTGAATCTGTTTATTATTTACTCGATGGTTTTCTTTGGGAGTTTACTCACTGGACTCGTCACCATATGTGTTGGGTGGCTTGAGTGCAGGATTTGATGTGTAGGGGTAAGGAGACATTTGAAGATTATTCGTGACTGAAGACGTGGATTACTCCTTTTGTATGCCTGTTTGTTTGAATATATATATATATATATATACTTGTTTTTATTTGGGCTTAGAAATTTTGAGAGATATACTAGAACCGTATCTGATTTATGTATGATTCATTTTGGTATGGTTCCCACTTAGGCATTATGCTCATAAAACATATGATAAATCTTTATATTGCTGATCTAATTTTCTGCTGCGTAATTTGAGATTAAAAGTTAATAAAAAAAGCCCGAGTTAACTTGAATCAATAATTATTAACACGTAACATCAAAGTTAACAGGAAATTAATTGGTAAATGGGAAATGAGTGGCCATGGGACACAGTCGGATGATGAGTTGGAAAGACTGTGGGCCTGCGGTGCACGCCGTAGTGGCCAATGGAATTGGGGCCGCTACACTTTTAGTCAAACGTGTAATTACAATCTTTTTATATATATTTGTGATGTGTATATATAATTTTTTGGCATATACATGATATTTTATTGTTAACATAATGTTTTATGTTAATATATGTATGATCTTCAATTATAGTGCATTAGGTGTTGGACATAACATAACATAGTGAAAGTATTTATCGTGATATGATACAAAAAATATGTTATTGATTGAGAAATATGAACATATAACAATGTTTTTACACTATATATATGATCTTTATTTGAAATGCATTCGATGTTTGCATCTCGAGCTTGGATGTACAATGGTGTTAAGAATAGTTTCACTCGATTAGAGTTTTTGGATGGCATGAAAGAGTTTGTAAATTTTGTGACAACACATTGCACAACTTACCTCGACGAAAAGAAAATTCGATGTCCATGTAAAAAATGTGCCAACAAGAAATATCATGATCTTGAGACAGTACAGTTTCATCTAGTGAAGTATGGTTTCGTTCTCAATTATTATTGTTGGACGAAGCATGGAGAGGAAGAACAATTAAACGCGATGGATGACGAAGTTGAGAAACAATTCTCGACTTGGTTCGAACAATATGTATGTCATTAAGAAATGCTTCGTAACACAAATTTTATTGTCTCTTATTTAATTAAAAATGCAGTACGTAATATAACTTTGCATATAGGCACCAAAGCATATTCAAGATCAAACACTTCTATTGCTTTCCTACGGCCCAAGTCGACTTTGCAATGTATATCAATCGTACATTGTTAATGGCTACAAGTTTCATACAGTGTCGCGTAGCTCAAAGAGAGATACGAATAATAGCGGGGTGTGGGTTAAGGGCACAAATTACGCTGTATGTGCAAGCGACTTTTACAGTACATTGCAAAAAGTGATAGAGATTGGTTTAATCCAACGTTCGATGTCGGGACAAGAGTTCACCGTTCCTTAAAAATTGTCGATGTACATCGACATCTACGTTTAAATACATATGACCCTTTCATACTAGCCATGCAAGCTAATCAAGTGTACTTTCTTTCATACCCAAGTTTAAGAAGGGCACAGGACAATTGGCAAGCTGTGTGCAAACTTCAGCCTAAGTATATCGACGAACATATCCTAGTCAAGAATGTTAACATTCCAGTTACACATGAAGATGCTTTTCAAGATCAAGTACCTAAGCATGATACTGAAGTTGATATTGGCAACAATGTTGCAATTTCGCTTGCTGATCCTAGTGGCACGCACATGTCAGACGTCGATGACAAAGAATGTAACGAAAATGATAATTCTGATTTCTCAGTGGATGATGAAAATAGTGACAACGAACTATGACATACTCACTTAAGTAGGTATAAAAAATCAAACTTAATTAGTAAGTTTAGTTACACATTTGTTTGTTTCTTTCGTAATAATTGATTATGACATTTATATTTGTTTCTAACTTACTCTTGAACTTTAAAAAAGTCATGTCAGGCAAAAATTATGCATCGTCATCTGGGGAGAGATCTGGTGGATGATCCAGTGGACGATCCGATGGTTACAGAGATCGTCCATCTTGTGACTTGGATCGTTCGCTAATACGATCTCCCGCTGATGATGCTGAGCCACAGCAGCGTCAAGAGCAGCTCACTCCGCAACAGCTTGCTCAGCAACAGTTTGCTTACCAGCAACAACTTTTTGTACAATAGTTTTCTCAGCAACACTATCAATCACAATTATTTTAGCAGTATCCTTGTCTGCCTTATGCGCAGCACCCCCACCAAGCCCCTCTCCTTCAGCCATCGGGGCCATCTAATGTGCATTCATCGACTTACATGTCTTTGCCATCTTTATTTGGCCCCGATAATCCAACCACTCTACAGGCTTACTCCTCTCTTTTGGCGTCGCAACTCCCTTCACCTATCGCTGGTCGCGTTACTTCTAAAGGATCTACCCACGCATCTTCCTCCCATCAGCAGGACTACCAGCATGTCCCGATCGCTCCCTTCGACGCTAGTATGTATGCCTCCTCATCGACGAGTCATGATCATGTCAAGCATGCATCACATTCGCCCAATACTTCAAGCCACCCTTCGAGTGAGCCGTCTATTAGTGGCACCTCACGTAGACCACAACAGGTGATGAGCCAGCTAGGGCCTCGAGACGTAGATGTAATGATGACCGAGGCACGGAGCGGGTGTTTTTTATCGTAAAAACTGTGAAAAAATTGTAAGTCCACGAAATATTATTACGTATATATACTTATGTTTAATGAACTTACTATAATATTGATCTAACTTTTTTTGTAAAAATGTAGTGGTACATTCTTGCATCCATCATCCGAAGCGTCAAAACAAATAACGCGGGTATATAAATTTGATCTACATAAGGATGGATATTGTTGGGAGACGGTTCCCAACTATATCAAGGAGCAATATTTTAACAAATGGGTGGTAAGAGATTTTTAAATAAAAAATTAAGTTTCTTTTATTTAGCATATGTTGAAGACTTGACTTTCTATTATTACAGACTCATTTCGATTGGAGACAATCGGACGATGCTATGGTTAGACATTTGTATGACAGGCAGATTGTCACTCGTTATGCTGACTAAGTTAGTAAGATGGTGAGGAAGCCGACAAAACCAGCACATGTATCTCTGGAGGTTTTTGAGCATTACAAGAAGATGCGGTCTACTCCAGAATATAAAGCAAAGTCAGCACAAGCGAGCTGAAATCAGAGATCAGAAGTGGGGGAACCTGGTTCAGGTCCGTCTGTGCACGGAGGTGGATCCATATCCATCTATGAGCATTCATTGAGACTGGTATGTTACGGGACATACATACATAGATACATACATACATATATATATACATTAGATTCATATAAGTTTCAAACTTAATTTTAAGTTAAACATGTTTTATAGGAGAAGAAACTCGGTCGAAAGTCGACTGCTTTAGATTTATGTTTGTATCTCCATACAAAGGACCGTGATGGCGTCACTTTCTTAGATCCGAGAACAGAGGCGATTGCCGTAAGAAACTATTTTACCATAATTGTTTTTTGTTAATTATAGGTATCAATGACTTATATGACTTGTAAATGTTTAAATTCTTAATACAGACGGCTATACACGAAAGGAATAGAGAGCTTTCACAACTGCAGCCTGACACTCCAATTGATGAAACAGAATTATATTTGGAGATTGTGCAGCGAAATGACAAAGGGTTGAGATTTGGTCTTGACTGGACACCGTCAGGGTCTACGATGCGTAGACCTGATAAAGCTGGATCTTCTCGTCCTATATTTACAGATGATGAGCCATTTGAACTGTTCAAGAAGGAATTCAAAGAGATGCAAACAATACTACTAAAGCTGGTTGATGACATGCCTGTAGATCGCAGGCAATTGCTTGAAATGCAAAGACGGTTATGTCGCATGGAACAGGGTTTCATGGAGAGATCAGCTACACAAGAAAGGCAAGATGATGATGATGATGATGATGATGATGATAATGCTCACAATGACTCAACGATCGAGGATGATGAATGATGATTTCTTTTTCATAACATCCAAAAAGGTTAGATTTTTTTAGTTCATTTTTTACTTGATACTTATAAGTTTTTTTTATTAGCTACTAATTAATGAGGAACAGCTTTGATGTCTATTTGAAGGTATAACTAAGTGAGAAGTTCCCATTTGTATGTTTATAAATTCTCTATAAGTTTTAAATTTATATATACTAATTCTTATGTTTTTGTAACTTCACTTAGTAATCATGTGCAAGAGTGTTATGGTCATGATCATGTTGACATGGGGTTATGAATCTTATGAATTTATTAGGAACCATTATAGAAACATAAATTATAAAATTATATATTGAATCGAGATTATTGGAGTAATGTTTGTTATTCACTAGTTTTTTCTATTGTATTCTTTATTTGAATATTGAATTGGAAGACTCAAAAAGGTTTTACTTCTAAATAGAATGTTTGTTTTAGGTCTACATTGAACATTTGTTAAGAATGATTTTGGGATTTTGTGTTTTAATTGGTTCTACATAAAAAAAATTGTTCAAACTATATTAACATCTTTTATTTTGTGTTTTCATATTTGTGATATTGACTATATATGCTAACTGTTAATTAATTTTACTAGTTTGTATTTATTTTTTCTTTTTTATTGAAATAAATATGATTTGTTCTTTATTATAGGTTGTTGTCCATAAAATATATGACTTTTATACATGTGAATCTCAATTTTATATACCTCAAAGCTTAACTTATTTTACTTTTTTTTTTTTTGCAAGAAATCAATTGACTATGGTATATATGATGGATGGATTGTATTCTTATGATGGTTTTCTTGGGAACTTATTTTGTGTTCTCCTATTTTGGTTTTTTTTTTTGTATTGATATGGAAAGAGAGAATTATTGATACACTGAGTTTATGTATTCAAATTTGATTAAATTCGATTGGAATGTATGAATTCATTGTTGCCCAGATTATTATAACTTGCATGAATATATATATATATATATATTGGCGACGGGCCCATCGCCATTTCCTTTGACGACGGATTGGCGACGGGTACCCTGTCGCCAACCTCTTTTGTTATTTCCCCTCGCTATTTTCTGACAGCCCGTCGTTAATCCAAATTAGCGATGCCAAAAATAGTGACAGATTACCCCGTCGTTATTCCCGTCACTATTTTCAATTAGCGACCGGTCGTACAACTATAGCGAGGGATTTTTCCATCGCTGTTTTACCTTTTTTATAGTGGTGACAGTCAGAGATTGTTTCTACAACATTAAAATTCATTACGATACATAAATGCCACTAAAATCACATAGCGAATAGTAAAACTTCTCAACAAAGAGAAGACAAATCAAAGACTTTCAACTAGGAAAAAAATAACTATAAAACTAATGACAAGGTCAATTCAAAGCGCCGCACAAATTCATACAATATAATTGATGACGATGCACTACAACAAGGATTGACTAATCTCTACAAATCTGACTAGATCTACAATTTATTGTATGAACAAATCAATGCAAAGGGATTTGATTGGGACCACTACTGATCGAAGATGAGGATTGGCAGCGGTTTACAATAAAAATTATAAAAAGAGAATCAAGAAAAAGAATTTTGTGGTTTGGGGAAAAAAAGAGATCTTTTTGTTTGTTTTTTTTTGACGAAAAGATATTTTCATTCATAGAAATTGTTATTACATCTAATTTAACTACATCAATAACAACCTTTTCTCACTTCTTGATGAGACCAAAATGACGTTGCGAAAGTTTGCAAACTTATGTGCAACTTATATGCTTTTGTATCTACAACAATATAACCATAACGGAAAATAAAACTTCCAACAAGGGAAAGACGAACAAAAACTTCTGAAGAGGGAAGACAAACACAAAGATCTTTTTGTTTGTTATAGCAATACATAGTCACTTTCTTAAAATATATATAAATAAAATTAAATTATGACGCCAAAACTTTCCTTAACTCTATAAATTAATTAATTAAGGTTTTCATTAACAAAGTAATTATAATAAAAAAATAATTAGTACTTAAAATTAACATGTTCGATGGAAATTATAAGTAACAAGACGGGAGCAGGAGTTAAGACATCTCCATTACATTACACTTTTGCACTATTTTAACGCATTTTGGTGCAAAAAGTATATAAAATATTATTACCATCTCCAAAGTGAACCTCACTACAAACTTTCCTGCTTGTTTTTTTAATTCATTCAAAACCATACTAAACTTTTTAAATAATAATAAATTTGTAGGCCACATTCAAACACCCCTCCCATATATTAAGATAACAAAATTAAAAATAAAAATAAAAACAAAAGTAAAAAACCAAAATAGCATTGTGCTACAGTGTCTTGTGCCGTATGACGCAAACTTTGGCACAATAGCACTGGGTTGAAGTTGGCCTTTAACATAAGATCCAATTCGGTTTTTTCATCTATGACAATCGGATGATGCAGCGGAGAAGACAAAGTATGGACAGCAAGCAACACCGCCATTAGCTAGGTGCCAGTCTGTCCTATATATGGGATTGTGTCATCTCGTGCTCGTCCGTCACTGCATTCTTTACAATATATATAGAATCAGTTTAAAATTACAATATTTGGGAAGGAAAGAGTATATAGTTATTAGCAACATGGATCAACCGGTGGAGGATTTGACATCCATCGGAATCATTCATTGGAGGACTTAATTAATTTTTTTTTTTTTTTTTTTTACTTTAGTAAGAATCGAACTATGATCTCTTGATCAAGGTCTTACCTTTTTAACAAGTGACTTTTATACTATTTCACGCAAGAAGCTTTGAGTGAAGGTCTTAATTAGTTATTAAGTACTTATTAGACAACATATTTAGATATTATATCTCGATTGCTTTGCTTTCCTTTCCTTGTGTAAATTATTACCTTAAAGTATATAGTATTTGTTTCCTTTTATTGGTGGATCTTCAAATGATTCATTATTTTTTCATTTATTTCATTAATTGCTTTATTGTATTCATTAAAATCATTTTTATCGGTTGTAGTATTCAATGTATGTAATCCGAAAGGAAAGAAATTACAGGGCAACTTTTAAGTAAAAAGGAAATATGTATGGGTGGCCGCTGGGTAGGGGCTTTGACATATGGTATATAGTTAGTGGGCCTTAATTATTTATCGTGTACATATATATGCATACCCCTGGCGTCTTAATTACACGGTAGGAGTACAATATTAGGGGAGGGGGGTGCTGGGATGATGCGCGGTTGACTTAGCCAAGGCCAAGGGGTATTATAAGTAAGTGTACACAACAACAACACCACCACCACCACCACCACCAAACGAGTCGAGTCGAGTCGAGTCGAGTGGAGACGAGGCGAGAGTGAGTTTTGGTGGTGAAAGGAAAAGAAAAGAAAAGAAGAGAAAAGAAGAGGGCAGCCGAGCCGTCCCTTGCTGTACGGAATCCACGTGTCGGGAGTCCAATCATACACCGCCTCCTCCATGGAATCTTTCTTTCTCTCTTTCTCTATTGATTCAGACGACAGACAGACACACACAGAGTGATCGAGTTTCTAACGGGGACCCTGAGCTTGAGGTTGAGCTTGAGCTTGAGTAGCTAGAAGGCAGGTCGGATCAGGTGGTCGCATGGGAAGGATGGGCAGCAGTGTTCGAAGACCCTTCTCTGCCAATCCCTCCGACTACAAATTACTAGAAGAGGTTGGGTATGGCGCCAGCGCCACTGTCTACCGCGCGATCTATCTTCCCTCCAACCAACTCCTCGCCGTCAAATGCTTGGATCTCGATCGCTGCAACACCAATCTGGTCTGCGCGCACCTTTCCCCCCCTTTCTCCCTTTCTCCCTTTCTTTTTTTCATACTCTTTACTAATTAGGCATTACTTATTTTCGATTTTCCTCTGATTTCGCACTCCAATTCAATTCAGGAACAATCTTTTGTTAGGCCTTCATTAATTAGACTCCCGATGAGTTTTTGGTTTCTTCTTCATAACTTGTCTCACTTCCCCTAGATGCCGCGGCTAATTCAATTCAATTCAATTCAATTCAATTCAATTCACTCATCTTTTTATCACTTTATAAGCGCTTTCGATCCATATCATAACACTGATTTGTGTGTTTTACATTGAATTCGACTCAGATTGCATATTCATTCATTCATTCATTCATTCTCAATGTTATATACATACATACATACATACATGCAGGATGACATACGAAGGGAGGCTCAGACCATGAGCTTAATAGAGCACCCAAATGTCATAAGAGCCTATTGCTCTTTTGTTGTTGAACGATGTCTCTGGGTGGTAATGCCATTCATGGCTGAGGGCTCTTGCCTCCACCTTATGAAAATTGCTTACTCGGATGGATTCGAAGAGCCTGTCATTGCCTCCATCCTTAAAGAAACTCTCAAGGCTCTCGAATACCTTCATAGACATGGCCATATCCACCGAGATGTCAAGGTATTTATATTATGCTGCCCTGTCTCTATATTCGTTTCTTTTTATTCATCACCCCACCCCCCATCTTTATTATATCAATGCAAGCCACTACTACTACACGCTCCGGGATTTTATTCGACTTTGTTTATGAGAAACACATTGTTTCTTTCCTTTTTTTAAGCTTGTGCTATAATAAATAAAGTCTCTTGTAACCCAAAAAAAAAAAAAAAAAAAAACTAAAAAGAAAATATTAATGCATGCCACATTTTTCGTCAGGCTGGAAATATTCTTCTTGATTCCAATGGGGTCGTCAAACTTGGAGACTTTGGTGTTTCAGCATGCATGTTCGACAAGGGTGATAGGCAACGCACAAGGAATACTTTTGTAGGAACTCCATGCTGGTGAGACATATCTTATTCTGTGTCACTGTTCCGTTTTGGGGGCTATCTGTCATATGTTTCAATTTAGCACTCTAACCTGTTATTCCCCTTTACCACAATACGTATAGGATGGCTCCAGAAGTATTGCAGCCTGGGGGCGGATATGATTTCAAGTAAGCCTTAATCCATCCTTGGATATAACTGAACAACTTTATTCTTTTCTTTTGGGGGATGGCGAACTAGACAAATCCTTTGCTATTGATCATGCTATTAATTGTGAATTCTGTAATGGTAGAAAATATTTTCTATTCCTGGTGCAAAGTTGGGACTTCCAGGAGATCTAGTAAAGCAGGATACAATTACATTGGTTTGTCAAACTATTCTATTATAGATCCAATAATCTCCAAACTATTCTTCACTCCTGTAGCCAAGCTACTGTCTCAATAAGTGAGGGAAATGACAGAGTGAGGATGAATAAGAAAACTTTAAGATTTGTAAAAAGTTTTAAAAAAACATCTTAACTGCGTTTAATGTTTACAGAGCTGATATATGGTCTTTTGGTATTACTGCCCTAGAGTTAGCTCATGGTCATGCTCCTTTTTCCAAGTATCCTCCAATGAAGGTGCATATTTCTTTTTGAATTTTCAAAGCATTGTTTCTTATTAGAGCATAGTTATAAATCTCGGGAAACAAATTTGGTGGTGCCCCTAATTAATTTGTTGATTTTGGATTGTAGGTTCTTTTGATGACCATTCAGAACGCTCCTCCTGGACTAGACTATGATCGTGATAAAAAATTTTCTAAGGTATCAATATTTTTCTAGATGGTATTTTGTCAAAGAATCAATCATATGTATTGCGAGGATGAATAGATGATGTTTTTCTTTAAATGAATTTGTCTGTATAGAACTATGAGTTAGTTATGAAAATCATTGTATTTTTTTATGGAGAATCTGTCTTTATTAAATTAAACTATTAACAAGAGGAATTACATAGTAACAAAGGTTAAGATGGCCTCTGACAACAAGCCACGTGCGCGTGCGCGTGCGTGTAACAAAAGAAAAGAAGATAGCATTAGCAAATGATACAAGAACGGTACATAATCAATAGAAACACCGTAACTTCACCTCCTTGGAACAAATTCTCCTAGTCTATCATGATATTAGATAGATTCCAATTTGAAAAATATTTATTTATCTTGAACAAATCTCAACATCTATGATCTATCGCAACCCATATTTGTTTTCATCCTTCTGACTTCGAAAGTTCTCCCATATCACTGCAAATACAATGACTAAAATGCAGCGAAACTGCTTAACTGATCCTTTTTATTGTCCTTTCTCATATCTAACAACCAACCTCCTTGGAATGGGTGTCACTGCAGCCCCTATTCACCACCCAGATGATGCTAAGTAGGTCCAAGGCATCCAATTTGCATTTATTTGTATCACATCTGCTGAATAACATTCTAATCAGAGAATTTTCAGTTGTGACCAGTCCTTCAAAGAAATGGTTGCAATGTGCTTGGTAAAAGATCAAACAAAAAGGCCAACGGCAGAAAAATTGTTGAAACACTCCTTTTTCAAAAATGCGAAGGCTCCAGAGTTTTCTTTGAAGAACCTTTTAATGGACTTGCCACCCCTTTGGGACCGTGTAAAAGCACTTCAGGTTGTCTACTTATCTGATTTGCTATCTTTTTTCTCAGCTTGAACCCATGCCAGCGTTTCATTTCTTCTAAATAATTTGTTGTCTTGCTGCAGCTTAAGGATGCTGCGCAACTAGCTCTAAAGAAAATGCCTTCTGCTGAAGAGGAAGCATTGTCACAGGTTAGAAATACTACTTTCTAATCAAACATCTGAATGATTGATTTGGTACTAGTGTGAGGAGTTATTTGCCAGAAGGTTTCCAATTATGTAACTGTTTTGGTTCTATTGGGCACTGAATATTTACAAACAGAGGGCTATACTTTTCGAAATTTAATCCACAGAATTCACAGGGGTTTAACTTTTATCACAAGTTGAAAATTTTTTATTGCACTTCTACATAAGCATATATATCGAAGAATAATAGGACAAGAGACTTTCTATGACAACAAACAGTAATGCTTATTGCTTTCTATAATCTTTCTTGTTCTCATACCATTTCTTCCTTCACGATCTCTCTACTAGAGTGAGTACAAACGAGGTGTTAGCGCGTGGAATTTTGATGTTGAGGATTTGAAAGCCCAAGCCTCATTGGTATGTCTATTATTTTTTGTACTGCAAACTATATGCATTTTAAAATTTGTTTGAAAAATCTGTAGCCTGCCTTTTTAATAACTCTACTTTTTTTTTTTCCGATCGTTTGCATTTTTTTAAGTGTTCATTGATTATTTTTCATGGTTTCCTGAAGGTTCAAGATGATGATGATGATGATGATGTTCCAGGATTGGGAGAAGAAGATGAAAGTGTACATCCTTTTGCTAATGATAAGGTCACACCAAACCTGCCTCTAGTTTTACTTTTTTTTTTTTTTGCTCTTGAACTTTGCCGTTTCCCACCTTAGGTACTGGCATACTAGTTTGTTAACGTTCATCTCCAGTGTTGTAATGGGATCTCTTTTGACCTTTCTTAGTTTTTTTTCCTGTCTCAAACATTTAATAAGCATCATTTTGTTGTATTCGAGCACAATGGTAGAGTTTGATGTGATCCATGTAGCCGACCCTAATTAATTTGAGACTGAGGCTATATTGTTTGTTGTTGTTTTGTTGTATTAAAAGTCATTTGCTATTATCTACCAAAAAAAACACTCCTCACAACTCAACAACCATTTTTGTCCTTATATGATACTTCTCCAATTCCTCCTCCACTCATCAAGAGAAAACCCAAAAGACTTTCTCATAGCTGTTAACCACAATGTAGCTCTCTATCCCTTGAAAATTCCCAAATCTCATTGGCTGATCTCATTCTATTCTCAATAATTTGCCGGCTCCTCTCCATCCAAATATGCCAACATGATGCAAGTACCGCGGCATTCCATTCCACCTTAAAGATTCTATATTTGCTTCTTATTTCTCTCCTGTCCGGCAAACATTTCCAAGAAATCTCAACATGATAAGTGACTCCAAACATTCTTTCAGATCCTTAGTGATGGTACAACCTTTCTGAACTAAAGAAAACATGTTGATGTGAAGAGACAGATGCATTTCCAATATTTTCTTGGAAGTGACTGTTTCGTTCTGGATGAATCTTGAGGAATCTTAATGGTGTCACGTTCATAAACAGATTTGTTTAAAAATTATTCCTGTAGAAAATTCTTACTAATTTCTTCTTGGTTCTGTTACTAACTTAAGCTACTGTAAGTATTTATAGATGGATTTATTGTAGTTATCTAATTAGTGGAACCGTGGAAGGAATACACTTGTGTGAAGTTTCCTTTGGCATGTTTCATCCACAGTGTGCTTGACGCAACGTAAACGCTTAAACAAGGAATAATCCTTAAAGTTTTTTTATAAAACTTGAAATTGAATAAATTGATAAATAATTGATAATAATTCATAATAATTCATAATGATTACAGCCCTAATCATGGCTTTATATAGCCCATTAGAAACTCTAATCCTTATACAACTTAAATTCCTAATCTTTCTATGAATCAAAAACCTAATCCTTCTAAGACTCAAAACGCCTAATCCTACTAAGACTCTAAAAACGACTTAAATAAATTAAATTACGAAAATACCCTAACTGAATAAGAAAATAGAAAGTTCTTGATAAAGTCCTAAACTAAATCGGATTCCTGGATCAAAAGTTATTGTCCCACAAAATATCTGCAACTGCCACGCCATCATTCTCTCCCACCTGAGAAAAACTCGTCCTCGAGTTTTCTGGATACAAAGGCTCATCATTTGGATAGAATGGAAAAATATCCGCCACATTAAATGCTTTGGATATTCCCTGACACGCCCTTTCTGCAACAACTCCTGCACCTTGCCATGCAAGACCTCACTCTCTTTTGGACTCATTCTGTAATGTAGGAGGTTTGGCAAACTAGCGCCAGGAATCAGGTCAATATGGTGTTGAATATCGCGCATATGAGGTAATCCGTTTGGCAACTCGTCTGGTATAATTTCAGCAAATTCCTCCAGTAAGGGTTGGACCTGCCCTGGTATCTCAGAAACTGACTCCTTCTCATTCCCTACCAGGATCTGTCTCAGCACCAACGCATGCACCACCTGTGACTCCTTCACTGCTTCGTCCATCTCATGCTCAGTTTGTGTCATTATAAGGAAAGATCGTTCTTCCACTTTAGCAGTCTTGGAACGGTTGCTTGCCTTTAGAGGAAGCAAGTTAAACGTCACCCCCTCCTTCTCCAATTTATACACATTATCGCGCCCCGCGTGTTGTGCATTAACATCAAACTGCCAAGGTCGTCCAAACAGCAAATGACAAGCATCCATATCTACCACATCACAATATACCTCATCCTTATAAGAGCCAATGGAAAAAGGTACCTGCAGCGCTCGTCACTGCACTTTCTCGCTTGCCTTTATCCAAATTATAGAGTAAGGACTCGGATGCTTCTCCATCTTCGCCAAAGGTGCCTCACTGTACCTCTACCGATGATGTTCTCACGCTTCTTCCACTATCTATGATCAGTTCAAGCACCTGGCCATTGATAGTGCATCTCGTCCGAAACAACTTGTGTCGCTGACTGCCATCTTCTAGTTTAGGAGTTAACATCAGCCTTCTGACCACACAATTACGTTCCTCTCCCTCATCATAGTCATTACAATCATCATCCTCTCCATCAGGACCGCAATAAACTTCCTCTTCTTCATCTCGTTCAATCACATTAACCTGCTTTCTGTTGGGACATTCATTCGATCTGTGACCAGACTGCCCACAACGATAGCACTTGCCCACAATAGGCTTAGCATACGGATTTGCGGTTGCCTTTTGTCCCTCTTTCTGTTCAGCAGGTTTTTTCCCTGGTCCCTTATCTTCCTTCCGTTCGTACTTCGATTCCAACCCCTGGGTGGACTTACTCCGCTATGCAAAACTCCTTGAAGTTTCCTCTCCGCTATTAGTCCTCTGGTAATTATCACTACCATAGGTTCGCCGATTGCCCTCATATCGATTTCTACCTCTCTGTCTCGCATCATTAATTCAAATTAATGGCTAAATTTTTCGCCTCGGTGACAATTCTTATAACTCGCACTCCAATTTTCTCCCGAACTTGCAGTTCAATCCATCAAGGTATCGTGTAACCCGATGAACCTCGCTCTCCCTCAAATCATTCCTCTCACCCGCGCATGAAATCCGCCGTATATTCATGAACAGATCTCGACCTCGCCGACAACAGTACTGGTATCGCTTGAAACAATATCTCGCTCATAATGGGGGGTAGAAAATCTCGCTGAGCAATCGCTTCATTCTATACCATGTCCGAACAGTGTTTACCTTCTCTCGTAACGCCTACTCGTAGCCTCTCCCACCAGCGATGCTCCACTCTTCAAACGACAAGCCACCAATTTTACCCTTTTTTCTTGAGGAATTTCCATATACTCAAAAAAATGGTCTACTTCGGCGATCCAATCAACAAAGTCCTCGATGCTCAGATTACCAGAGAAACTAGGAATGTCCACTTTTAGCCTAAAGTCGCCCCTATCATGATTACCCCTATCATAATAATCATGCTGATTATTATTGTTATTATATCTGCCGCCTCGATCTCTCCTAACAGGTCTGTCCTGATCCTCGGCCAGAATCATATCCTCCTCCTCGTCACTGGAGTCACCACCAGCAATTCGACCTCTAAAATTTGCAGCCACTGGTGCAACAGGAGCATCGCCTCGAGCACGCTGATCTCTTGGACGTTGTTCACCATCACCTTCGTGTCTGTTGGCATTCACCCCAGGGCATCAAATCTGGTAATCATCGCATCAAAGCGCTCGTCCATACGCCTAATTGTTGATCAAGATTTGTTTCCAAGGTTCTGATTGCCGCCTCTTGAGCCTCCACTTTGGTTCGCAAGGCTTCAACATCCTGAACGACGTTCTGAATGCCACCGCTTCCACCGGACATCATTAGTAAGAACGGAATTCACGCTCTGATACCAACTGACGCAGCGTAAACGCTTAAACAAGGAATAATCCTTAAAGTTTTTTTATAAAACTTGAAATTGAATAAATTGATAAATAATTGATAATAATTCATAATAATTCATAATGATTACAGCCCTAATCATGGCTTTATATAGCCCATTAGAAACTCTAATCCTTATACAACTTAAATTCCTAATCTTTCTATGAATCAAAAACCTAATCCTTCTAAGACTCAAAACGCCTAATCCTACTAAGACTCTAAAAACGACTTAAATAAATTAAATTACGAAATACCCTAACCGAATAAGAAAATAGAAAGTTCTTGATAAAGTCCTAAACTAAATCGGATTCCTGGATCAAAAGTTATTGTCCCACAAAATATCTGCAACTGCCACGCCATCAGTGCTTGTCTCCTGTTACACCCCTACCCTAATTTTGCACTTTTTTTTTTTTTTTTTTTTTTTTTTTTTTTTTTCTTATGAAGATTATATAGTGAAACTACATATATTGTTTACAGGATGCATTGGGTTCAGGATCTAGCTCCGGGATCATTTCAATGAACAAGATTGTGATGGAGAAAACTGATTGCAAGTATGCTTTTTAGTTATTTTTGTTTGCTTTGCTTGTTGATTTAGAGGACTGATGCTGCTGTTAGTTCACAAAATAAAATTAAAAAAAAAAAAAAAAAAAAAAAAAAATTGCCTCACTAGCGTATCGAGAACCTGAGTATATTAAGTGAAATTGGTTGTAGGCTTCTAGCAGTAAAATTCCAGGCCATGAATTTTTCTTCACATGCATTGTATGCATACTTGTTCTTTTCCCCCTCTAGATGCAATAACAATTTGCATCGTTTTCCTTGTTGCATTCTTTGCTTGCAGAGCCAGCACAAGTGTTGCTGAAGTATTACCAACAGAGTTCTCAAGTGCGAAGGGGGATATGTCAGAAATTGAAACCCTTGATGCTAGCAATAAAGAAATGTTTGATCGGTATGAGAAAAATGGATCCATTAATGAACCAACAACATCACAATCTAGTAAGGACGTGATGCCAGGGTATCTTAAAACCCAATCAGGCAAATGCCGCCAGAGCCAGAGTGGACCGCTTGTGCCTATGGCAAAGCTTGGTCATTCATTATCAGAGAAGAGCCATACTACTGAAAAGTTAGTCTTTCTTACCCTTATTCTTCTTAATCATGATTCATGGTACAAGTCATCTGGGCAATTTGATAAAGATAGCTATTTCGGTCATTAGTTCGGATTTTCCAATGATGGAATTTGTAATATTTCAGAAATATTTGTTACCTGTAAGAGTGCTTAATGAGAGAGGGGGTCAAATCTTCCTTTATTCTGGGTTGACCAGGCTGCTCATAGGCCTTAAACTTTTGTAAATTCAGTTTTTTCCCTCCAAATAATATAAAAGATGTTGGGAGGACAGAGGACTTATGTTTTCCATGTAGGAGCAGAAAAATCATGCTACATAAAGGGGTGGTGAACCTACAGATGGGAAAATGATTCTGAAGTTTAGTCCATTTACTTATGAAATTTGTAATATAGTAAAGGGTAATCAGGCACCCTCACAGGGAAGAAAGGAACGTGAGGTTAATGGACTGTTTAAATGCTTTTTCCCACTCCAAACATGACTACTGTCCAGTGCCAATCTCAGTTTTGGCTTGCATGTAGATTCCGAAATGTGCACTTCCTATCTTGTATGTTGGCATCCTTGGTTAACTGGTTTTATCCTTTAGGCGAGTTAAAGTGATTGCCATCATGTTTTCTTTGTTTGCTATTGCTATTAGGTATGAGAGTGAAACTCAGCCACCAAGTGAGAAAGGTAAGCGCGATGTTCGGAAGATTCCCAGTTTTAGTGGTCCATTGATGCTTCCGAACCGAGCTTCTGCAAACAGTTTGTCGGCTCCCATAAGATCTTCAGGAGGTAGTTCGTAATGAAGATTGCTTGGTTAAGTAGGCTGCTTATGTTGGACTGGAAGATAACATTCATCCTTTCCATTCTGTAGGATTTAGAGATTCCTTGGATGAAAAAACAAAGGCCAATGTGGTACAAATAAAAGGCAGATTTTCTGTGACATCTGAAAAAGTGGACCTTGTGAAGGTAACCTCTATTTATTGAATATCTAGACCACAAGTAGTATTATTTCCACTAACCAAAATATGCTATCCAGGAAGTTCCATTGTGTACAGTTCCATGCAGATCTTCACAGGTCTCCCACCAAGTATTTTGGAGCTTTTCTGAGTAATTATGTTGACCTCTAAGTTTTTCCCTTTACACTATGCCTTTTGGTTTCAGGGATCACCTTTGAGAAAATCTGCGAGTGTAGGTGATTGGCTACTTGATTGTAAGCCTGTGGTAAGTATTGCTTCCTTTACATTCAGTGTTACTTGAAGTTTCCTGAATCATTATCAGGCTGCATGCCATTTATATTAGTGTTTTAGGTGTGCGTACATGCATTCTAAGAGCTATATTTCATCTGTACAACTCCGTTAATTTTTACTTTTTTCAACATCTTCTTAGCCTATCAATCAACCCACCAAGGAAGTAATCAACGCTTCATTGTCTGCATCTCTTCTCATGCCTCACCTTCAGAATCTGTTTCATCAGACATCGCTGCAACAAGTAATGACCTTTTAGTTCTCTTAAAACATGTTTTTGTTAGATGAAACTTTGGTAAAGCTCATTTCATTTAATTATCTTCACATCAATTGGGTTACTTCCAGGATCTCATTATGAGTTTGTTGAATTGCTTACAACAAGCTGAGGAAGTGGATGGTGAGTAGTAGTAGCCTCCTTGTTGATTCCTTTGGTTAATAGCTTCTCAATTCATTGGTAATTTCTTCTATGATGAAGTTATGCCTGAACACGTTTCATTAACTTAAAATGTTTTCAGCTGTTCAAAGCGGAAAGCTACCTCTGGCACCTCGAAATGTGGAGAATGATGCAAATGTATGTACCCAACCAATTACATTTGCTTCTAATTTATACCTTTTTGGCAATTCTGGCATTTTGGTAATGTTGTCTATTCTTTTCTGGTATGATCTGCTAGAAAACCTTTTATATCAGCGTCTAAACTCTGCAAATATGGATTTATAAATAATTTTATGTTCGGGGATGGAGTTGAATTCTGCTCATGATTTATTTTTTTTTTTCAATTTTCCATTCCTTAACAATTTTAGTTTTCTCAGATGCCTGCAATGTCTAGTCAGCCAACATTGGAGCTGACTTTATTTGTGAATTGTATAACAAAGTGAATTGAGTTCATTATTTTACAGGCTGAAGCTGCAGCCTCAGAGAGAGAACGATTATTGCTACTCAAAATCATGGAGCTGCAGTCTAGGTTTGTGCTCATTGTTGTCTAGTTGACTTGGTAGTGTTTGTTATTGTTATTTGGAAAACTCTATATACTACTGAAATTTTGGTTCTCTGGCGGCTGAGCTTATGAGAGATTTCATTCTGTTGACGTGGTCCAGTTGAGATTTACCTCCTTTACCTTGTCATTCGCAATGTTGAGATTTACCTCCTTTTCATTTAAGATGGACGTTTTCTTTATAATCTGATGGATTTGGAACCAGGAATGTTAGTGAAGCTCAGTGGGCAGCCTGTTTTGCTGTAATGTGGTCTATGTACAGCAACAATAAATCCTCAGTCCCGAATTAGTTGGCTATTTATGCAGTCTATGTAGGTGGAAATAAATCATAATGGTTTTTTTTTTTTTTTTTTTTTTCGATAGCACCGGTGGGAAGATCTCATCCAATCTTCTATATTGTTAGCTTCAGGCCATCAACTTTTGTTGGTGGTTGTAGGATAGCCTGATAGGTAATGGCTATTCTTTTGAGATTGGACTATAGATTGATTTAGGTTGATTTAGGCATGCTTGGGGTGGGTGGTGAGTTGAAAACTTGTTATCTTGCTCTTTAATTTTCCTTATATTTAGAATATAATGCTTCGCTGCTTCTGAAAATAAAGAAAAAGTTCCCGATGTTGTGTGTTTTTGTACAGGATGATTTGTCTCACCGATGAGCTTACTGCTGAGAAATTGAAACACATGCAGGTGGGTTCTTGTGCTTAATTTCCCTAGGTGGTTGTAAAAGTTTAGTTAGGCTTCTTGAAATGTGCTAATTTAATCGTTTTTTTTTCCTCAGTTGAGACAGCATTTAAGTGATGCATTTGGTCGAAAGGATGATGATGATGATGATGATGATGATGATGATGGGAGCAGGAGAGGTGGAAGTGATGCAAGGTGAGAAAGGAAATCTCTGAAGTGCAGAAAATGAAGGCACCATGTTTTGTACATTCCTTCTTAAAGGAAGACCCTGCGAGCAATGTGCATGGTCCATCCATCCAGTCTTGTATTTTTCATCTCAAATTAAAGCGTTCCTCCTCGCCACAAGTTGTAGAAAGAAGCAGAGATGAGTGGGAGCGGAAGAAGTTGGAGATCAACTTTTGTAGTTGAGCTTAATTTAATTACCAACGGAAAGAAATAGAAGATTAGCGAGAAATTGGCTCAACCTGTATTTGAACTATTCTGAAGAAACGGGAAGGCAAAGAGGAGGAGGAGGAGGAGGAGGAGCTTTACGAATCAATTGGGATATACTATTTTTGAACTATAGCATAATATATATAGCAGCAGTCGACGACATTGAGAGATTGTTGTTGAGCTGTTTGTTTGTTGATGTTTGGCTTAAATAAATACTAGTACTATGTTAGTCATTCGATTTATGTATGTAATCACTATATTTCCTTATTTATATTTGGCGGTATGTAAATTCTGACCTGTTCTGTTATCCATGCGGCGGCGTGTGAAGTGTTAAGGACACGGGTAAATAAGTGGAAAAGATGTCACGTGCAAGACATGACATGCGTGAGGGGTTGGGTACTTATATATTGTACTGTTTGTAGGGCAAAGAATCAATCAAGGTTTTTGGTAGTCCAGTTTGATTGAAAATGGCTGCTGCTTTATCTGCCACCAACAACTACGTTTCTTCTTCGGCGCCTCTTGGCAGAGATCACGGGCGGTCCTTCGCCAACACAAAACAATTCCTCCCAGCCCCCTTGTCTTATTATTCGTGTTTGCCAACTCTATCATCAAAATCAAAATCAAAAACAAAAACCAAAACCCTAGAAAGAAGAAGAAGAAGCAATATCGGTGGACCAAAATACTCCGCCGAGGATATTGGCCTCTCATCCCTGGGCACCAGTGGCAGTGGCAGTGGCAGTGGCAGTGGCAGTAGTAGTAGGTGAACCTGAAAGGTCGGCTGGGCAATGGAGAGACTCTGTACGGGCTGTTCCTCCTGAGCTTCTCTCCGACGCTGGCGGAGATCGGCGGCCTGGCTGGCTACGACTTCGTGGTGGTGGACATGGAGCACGGGCACGGGGGCATATCGGACGCCCTGCCATGCCTCCGAGCGCTGGGCGCCGCCTCGACCGCGGCAGTCCTTCGCATCCCAGAGTCGTCCCCTACGTGGGCAAAGAAGGCATTGGATCTGGGGCCCCAGGGGATCATGTTCCCCATGATCGACTCAGCGGAAGAGGCGAAGAAGGCGGTGTCGTACTGCCGATACCCACCGAGTGGGGGGGTCCGGGGGTCGGCACACCCAGTGGTGAGAGCGTCGAGGTACGGGCTGAAGGAGGAGGAGGAGAGGAGGAGCTGCTGATAATGTGCCAGATAGAGACGGAGGAGGGGGCGAAGAGGGCGGGGGAGATTGCGGCGGTGGAGGGGGTCCACTGCGTACAGATGGGGCCGCTGGATTTGAGCGGGAGCCTGGGGCATCTGTGGGACCCGGGCCACCCCAAGGTCAGGGAGGTGATGGGGGAGGTGGAGAAGGCGGTGCTCCTCGGCGGATCCGCCTACTTGGGGGGCTTCGCCATGCCTCACGATGGTCCCCACCACCTCAGGGCTCGGGGCTACCACATGGTCTCCGGGGCCGTTGACGTCGCCCTCTTCAGGACTGCTGCTGTCGAGGATGTAAGGAGGTTCAAGACTACCCCTACCCCTACCCCTACCCCCCCTTCTCACCCCATTTCTCTCTAATCATATACTCTGTTTTCCCTACTTCCCTACTTCCCTTTCCTCCATATTATTCACCCACTATAATTAGGTTATTTGTTTCCCTTTTTCATCTTTTACTTCCAACATGCAAGTAAGGTCTTAAGTTCACGGAGTGTAAAGTCGTTTTTTATTTACTGTCAACTCTTCTTTTTTCTTTTCTTTTTTTTCTTTTTATAGTAATATTATTGGAATTGGTGTTGGACTATTTTCTTCTTCTTCTTCTTCTTCTTCTTCTTCTTCTTCTTCTTCTTGTGTGTAGTATTTACTAATCTATTTGGATTGGGCTGGCATTTTGATGAGAATCTATTTGGGATGGGTGATGGAATTATTTAGGAGTAGCAATCTGTTGCTGTTGCTGTATGTATATAGAGTAGAGTGCAGTATAGCACTAGTAAATTAGTAATCTATCTTGATAGAGATAAATTTTAAAATTTAACGAAGAAGAAGAGATAATGATGGTGTATAGCAGTAGCAGTAGCAGTAGCAGTAGCAGTAGCAGTAGCAGTAAATTAAGAAGAAGGTTGCTGCACAATTAATATTGGGCAAGGAAAACGTGCACGGGAAGGACAGGAGTAGGCTAGAGCCAAGGGAACAAACGGTTTGGTTGATTTGAAGGCCGTTATGGAAAGAAACAAATCCGGGCGGGACAGCCCATGATAAGGAGAGATCCCAAAGACCCAGGGACGGAGCCCAAGCAAGCAAGCAATCACCCCAGCGAGCCAGCCAGCCAGCCAGCCAGCGAGCGATCGATCGATCATATTCATAGCGGGTCGGTGCACTTGATAACGTCGGCCACGTGGCGCGAATGTGAATTAACCCAGATGCTGCCACCTGTCACTTTGAAGCCACGGCCGAGAGATTCACTTAACGCGTCTCTAAGCCTTCAGCTCTCCTCTCACTCGCATAAACAAAAGGGGCAGCCAACAACCCAGAAGCAGTGGCGACCGACACCGACACCGACACCATCACCTACTTTTTGGTGGGGTGTTGTTCTTAATTGTGCTGTCTGAGACCTAATTTGCGTGCAGTGTAGAGGCTAGCGGATATGGAATTGTTCTACTTGGTTGTGTTCGGAGGGCTGTCTTTGGTGGTGGCGGGTGTGGAGTTGAGCAAGAACAGCAAGGATCGCATCACAACCTCCGCTGCTTTCAATGCATTCAAGAACAACTACGTCCTCGTCTACTCTCTCATGATGGGTATTTCCTCCCTTCCAGAATCCAGATCTATCTCTCTCATCCATTGCATCGTTTTACCATCGGATCTGGAATTCATTATTTTTCTTTCTTTCTTTCTTTCTTTCTTTCTTCTAATAATGTAATCATTCGTGTCTCAATTGATTAAAAATTAATGTCTGATAGATCTAGTACTGAATGATTGATTTTCCAAGGAATTCAATTCAATTCTATTAGGATAGGATAGGATAGGATACTAATTAAGTGCATTGCTTTGTTGCTGTGTTGTGTGTGTGGTGTTGGTGTTGGTTTTAGCTGGGGACTGGTTGCAGGGGCCCTATGTCTACTACCTCTACAGCCAATACGGCTTTGACAAAGGAGACATCGGCCGTCTCTTCATCGCCGGTTTCGGATCTTCAATGCTCTTTGGGACTGTTGTCGGTTCTCTTGCTGACAAACAGTCAGTTCCTTCCTTCCTTCCTTCCTTTCTTTCTAAATTACTATCTACTACCTACCTACTCTTCCCATATTTCCTTATCTTCTTCATTCATTGGACTCAGGGGTCGCAAAAGGGCATGCCTTACTTACTGCATCACCTACATTCTTAGTTGCGTCACCAAGCATTCCCCCCAATACAGAGTCTTGATGATTGGCCGAGTGTTGGGAGGAATTGCTACTTCCCTTCTATTTTCCGCATTTGAGTCGTGGTTGGTTGCTGAACACAACAAGGTGCTGCCCTCCCTCCTTCCTATTTCTTCACTTCATTTTGTCCATTTATATTGCATTCTTAATTATGCTCTCATGTTTTCCTATGAATTTACTGCTGTAGAGGAATTTTGATCAACAATGGCTGTCTTTGACATTCTCAAAGGCCATCTTTTTTGGCAATGGCCTTGTTGCAATTTTGTCTGGATTGCTTGGGAATGTGCTCACCGATGCTCTAGGTTTTGGCCCTGTGGCTCCATTTGATGCCGCTGCATGTTTTCTTGCTATTGGCATGGCTATTATCTTGTCATCATGGACTGAGAACTATGGAGATCCGTCTGAGAGCAAGGACCTACTCACCCAGTTCAAGGGTGCAGCCGTAGCCATTGCTTCTGGTGAAGTCTCTCTTACCTTACTTTAGCCTTTGCTCTTGGTTCACGAGATATAACACATTGTTAAGTGCATACTCTTTTAACTTGTTCTATTTTGCAATTGATACGCTATGATTGAAGTCCTATGTTTAGGACCAAGCTAGCCATTGATTCCATATTAATATTTTTTGGTTCTTGAAAAGAATATCAAAGTGGCCTAGTGAACATTATGCAATGTCTTTGTTGGAATTTTCTTGTAGACGCCACTTGGAATTTCAATTTTTCCCATCTCTTCCTGTCTTTTCCGCTTTCGAGTTCTTACATTATCCGACATTTGGTTCAGATGAAAGAATTGCGTTGCTGGGTGCCATACAGTCTTTGTTTGAAGATACGCTATGTTCCTATGTTTAGGACCAAGCTAGCCATTGATTCCATATTAATATTTTTTGGTTCTTGAAAAGAATATCAAAGTGGCCTAGTGAACATTATGCAATGTCTTTGTTGGAATTTTCTTGTAGACGCCACTTGGAATTTCCCCATTTTTCCATCTCTTCCTGTCTTTTCCGCTTTCGAGTTCTTACATTATCCGACATTTGGTTCAGATGAAAGAATTGCGTTGCTGGGTGCAAAGTGTTTGAGGTTCAATGATATTTGTGTTCCTGTGGACCCCATGGCTTTAAATTATACCCCATGGCTTTATTTTTGCTACATTTATGCTGTCTTCCATGTTGGGTAGCTCCATTGCAGCACGTCTATTAGCCCGTGTATCCCCAAAAGTTGAGAGCTACATGCAGATTGTATTTGCAGTCTCTGCCTTTAGTTTATTCCTTCCTGTCATCACCAGTGTATGTTACTCTTGAGCCTATATATTTAGATTTAGTGTGCTCGATTAATTATAATTTTCTAACATTACTTTTTGGTGAATTATAATTTTCTAACATTTGCTTAATAAAACAGTTCCTTATTCCACCATCCAATGTGAAACACGGTGGCATTTCCTTTGCCGGGTGTATCCACGTCTTGGGTTTTTGTGCCTTTGAAGCCTGTGTCGGGATATTTTGGCCATCAATCATGAAGATGAGGTCCCAATATATTCCTGAAGAGTCTAGAAGCACCATTATGAATTTCTTTCGCATTCCTTTGAATATCTTTGTATGCGTAGTGTTATACAATGTAAGTATTTCAATATGTACATTATTTTCTTATATATATTTTTAGTTGGTTGCATCACTTGCTTCGTTGAAAGCTTTGCCATGTTTAATCTTTGCTGTCTGCTCACTTCAATTATTTTTAATTTTGAAGGTCAATGCATTCCCTATTACTGTGATGTTCGGCATGTGCTCCATTTTCCTCTTCATGGCATCAATTTTGCAAAGGAGACTTGCGTCTGTTGCTGAGACTCACAGAACAAGTAAGTTCTTGTGTTCCTTTTAAGTAAGTTGCAAGAGTGATGAACTTAAGACGGAATGACCATTTGAGTGACCTGTGTTCACTCATGTAACTCTCTAGTGAAATGACTCGTGCTATTGACTTAGATTTCCTCAATGCATAATTCTGTTCAACAGGTCCTGTTGGACTAGTCGGAAGACAGGCTATGGACACCCACAGATATCAAAAAAAAAAAAAAAAAAAAAAAAAAAAAAAGTCTTTGTTCATCACAGTACTTGCTTAGTAATTTTTCACGGGGCTAACATGTGTTCTAATCTGCAGAGTCCCAAGATTGGACATCAATGAAAGAGAGGGACCCAGAGTCTGAGCCTCTGACTGATTGAATTCTATGAAGCACTAAAGGTGGGAGCTTGCCAAAGACTAAAACTAGTGACTTAAAGTTCTCAAACAAATTGAAAAAGAAATTGTGATGTATATGATGTTTTCATAGGAGACATTCTTAAAGGTCAGCTGGTTGAAGGTGTTGTAGAAGATCTGCATTGCCATAAAAGGAGAGGTTTCTACACTGCATGCGTTATGGAAAGTTCCCGAGTTAGATGTATTTAGTTGCATAATATTGTAGGGGAGGAAAAACTCCCATGATTTTGGTGATTTTATTTGGCGTAGCATTTCTCATCAGTGACATTACAGCTGAAGATATTGAATCATGTATTTCTATCAATTTTAGTGCGTGCAAGTTTGATATTTCGTACACAAATAGCTTGCAAGTCGACAACTGAATTGCCTTTCAACTTCAATAAAAGCACTTGCGTAATTTCAACAAATGAATAAATACCATGTAGCTGTTCTAGTTCTCCTGGTTGCAGTGGATGTTTGTGATCATATTCATGCGAAGCAGACCATGTATGTCATCCAATTTCAGGATCTAAAGCATTCACAGAGCGATAGATAGGATTAGCTATTGAATTGGTTGATCCAATTGCTAGCTGGGCGCCGAAGCATAATTTTTCATATTCAAGGAACTTCAATACAGCACTCGTGCCATTGCTGGCTCACCTTTTCACGTAAAATTCAAATTCTACTACTGGATCTGGGTATACGATTTACAACTGTGGAAATGCATAAAATCCGAATGAGTTCATCCTAACAAGAACCCAATCTCACCCACAAACATTTAAACAATGGGGCTGCAAACATAATAACTGAGGTTGAAATCAGCTAATATAAATCAATAAGAGAGAACCTTCTGGCCAAGGTTTGCCCTCCATAGAGATACATCTTTTTGTCCTCCAAGGTGGAACATGCAGATGAAGATGTGACCCTTTCCAAGTTCAGCCCTTCTCTCGGTAGGTCAGCAGATGATTCGCAAGTCAATCACGAATTCAAATCCCACTACTACCTATCCCCTTCCCGATCTCCAAAAAAAAAAAGATTATATAAAATAATGAAACAGAAGGTATGATCCCCACTCGTCAATATACTGGGCATCTGGGCTTTGGTCAGCCTAACCAGCCTAACCCTCCCATGATTTATGCTGCACCAAGAAGCTGAAGAACCTTCAAGTCGGGGAAATGACGTTACCTTCCAATATTTTGCTGCAACAACTTAGCTCTGAAGATCGCGTTCTCTCAAATATGAGCAGATTAGAAGATAAAAGTCTCAATTCCAAACTTTTTAAAGGTCCCATCCCACAATGTTGTCAACTTGGTTTCCATTCTTCAATTTGCATACATAGCTGAACACCACAGATTATCTATGGCTCTACAAATCATTTTTCAGCTCATGAAGTATGAGAAGAATAAAGGCCTGGAACAACTGTAGACATTCGGGGAAATATTAATTAGTTTCGGAAAGAAATGCAATAAGCAGTTCATTAACAATAAAAAGCCAGTACCATAAAGATTTAATGATTGAACAAAAGAGCAAATGAGAGGATAGAAGTTGATGAATAACCAGGCAATTTGAATAAATGACACATCACAACCAAAAGACATTCAAGATTTATCTTATTTATGGAGTGAAAGAACCCTTGCATGTTCTGACGCACATCAGAGGGAGAAACTGGCATTGCTCAAAAAATGGACGCATCACAATTATGCTCACCTTGCACATCATATTTATCAGGACGCCTCCTTTTCTAGATATACATTATACAGGGATTATCCTTGGAATGAACATCTTATGGCATCTGAACCACAGCAAAATCAAGTCATTTAAATATAAATATGATTCAAATGGTTGAATACTACTGTAAAGTTTTTTTTTTTTTTAATAAAAAACTTGTAAAGGGAATTTACACCTATAAAAAGCATGGTAACAAGAACAAGAGACAAAGAAAGACGAAAAGCAACGGAAAAAAAGAAATATACACTAGGAATAGAACATTATATGCACTACATAGTCGGTCCCAAGTCCAGATAAAGGAGTAAGACTCCAAAGTCTATTTTTCGGTATGGAAAATGGGGTAGGGAAGTCCCAAACCCATATTTCATACCTGAAAAATGAGGGAGGGAAACCACAAGCCGAGGGTAGCGACAAATTGAAAACCAACGTAAACTTTTGCCACTCTACATTATCCCTACCGCCCAAATAGCGTTTTTAAGGCGGCCAAGCAGTTTAAGGCGGTTGAGTACCGCCTAGTTGAGGCGAGGCCTAGGCGGAGAACAATATTTACAAAAACCTCTCTGAGAAATAATTTAATATATTTAGAGACCCCTCAACAGTAAGGGGCATATTTTATCACCCACAAATTCTCTCCACCATATTTTTACCTCCACATTGTTTCAAACATTTTGAAAAAAAAAATATTTTCAATAAATAAATAAACTATATTTTTTAAAATAAATAAATAAATAAAATTTTCACAATAAATGAATAAATAATATTTTCAAAAATGAATATAACAAATGCATAAAAATAAAATAAAAAATAAAAAAGCATTAGTCAAGTGGGCAAACTAATAATAGATTAATAGGCAACGAATCAAGTATTAACCATCATGATCATCAACCACTCCCACAATCAAACTAAAAAAAACAACCATCAAAACTATAGTAATTAAACAAGCATAAATGCTTAAGTCCACAAAAAGGTTTAGAGAATAGCAAGCCCAAGTTGATTGAATCAAGTATCTAACCACCATGATCATCAACCACTCCCAAAATCAAACTAAAAAATAATAAACAAACAAACATCCAAACCAAAACACAATTCATTAAGGCTACAACTAGGGGTGCACACGGATTGCACTAATCCGTGGATCCGGTCCAATCCGGACCAATTATCACTAATTGAATCAATTTTTTGATATCTTGGACTGGACTAGATTGAAAAATCACTAATCCGGCTGGACTGGATCGGATTACGGATCTTACATTAAAAAATCGCGTATCCAATCCGATCCAGTCTGTTTAGCGCATCAACACATACATATTTGATCATATGTACTATAGTATAGTAAAGAGCATCAACTCAACTATCAACTCTAATTAACTATAATATCTAAAAGACTGTTTTTTTTTTGTAGGAGACTATGCTTGTTTTTAACTATTTTTTTATACTTTATACCTTTTTTTTTGTAGGTTGTATATTCGACGTGCATTTTTTTGTGCTTTTGTGGGGGTACATGGTGAAGTTTTGTGGATGACATATTTATTTATGTAGGAACTTGCATTTTGAAGGTTATTGTGATGACAACTTTGTGAGAAATATGTTATATAGATTTGTGGAATGTATGTCGTAAATTTATCATTCATGAGATATATAATTCTTGTGATTCATTTGATCAAGTCTAATTTCATGAATCTTTGAATAGGAAAACGTCAATCCGTGGAGCTTGATCCAATCCGATCCGCATTTTGCAAATTGAATTGAGTTGGATTGATGAATTATTTGGATTGGATTGGACTATAATTCTCCAAACCGCAATAATTGGACTGGATTACGGATTGACCCTAATTGGATTGAATCCAATCCGTGTGCACCCCTAGCTACAACTACAACCATAAATGCTTAAATTCACAAAAACGTGAAGAGCATAGCAAGCTCAAGTGCTCAAGTTGATTGAATCATAGTTGTAGTTCAATAATCATCCTCATCAGATTGAAGTTGAACTTCAACTTTTTGTAAGAGATCTGCATCGTCAATATCATCTACATCATTGTCTGAAACGGTCTTTGTCAGTTAGTTCTTGTCCCACTTGAATATCAACCTCATACATTGGCATATATGATCTAGTGCGGTATCTTGCTTCATCTGCACCAATAGCTCTACCAACTTGCTCCCAAGTTAAATTGTCATTACCATGAACCAACTTCTCTTGCATTTTTCCACTGAGCCACCCACAACTATCAATACATGATAATGTAAGTGGGTTCAATTTCTCCCTCTTATTGAACCTCTCAACCAACCATTGATTGTAACTAATGTACACCAAATCATTCAACATTTTTTGTTCCAATCTATTCATTTTCTTTGTGCGGATCTGTAAGTTCATATAGAAGACAACTTATATTAAATTAATCCCATGATAACTATATAGTATATGGTATACTATACACACTTCAAGGCTTCAATACCAATATACTATAGCAATAATTTGAGAGCAACTCATATGCTCAAATATGCTCCAATTTCTTTCACACCCACTTGCACTACATGCCAAGCCAAGGATTTTGATTGCCAACTGCTTGAGTGTAGGAGTTGAACTTCCATAAAGACGCCACCATTAAACTAAATAAAAGATTTTAAAGGAAGTCTTAACTTATCGCAAGTAATTTAAAGTTCGAACTAAACTAAACTAAAAAAGCTAGTGAATAACACAACTAATTGAAAACTTACTAACCCAGTGCTAATTTAGTTCTTCGCCTAATTGCAATAGGCGAGCCAAACTCGCCTTTGGCTTGCATATAAGCAGTCAATTCTTCGGTCAAAAGGTCTTCATGGTCTGAACTCGTGTAAATTTTTTTATGACATATTTCATCTCTTCCATTACCTCCTTATCATTCTCTACCTTGTTCTCATAAAAAAATTGTGAATTTAGAAAGTAGCCAGCGACATGGAGTGGTTGATGGAGTTGTCTGTCCCATCTACTATCGATGATTTCCCAAATCGACAAATACCTATTGTTGGTAAATGCAAAATACACATTATGGCTAGGTTATTAAGTAATGCACATAATAGGATGAAAGTGAAACTAAATGCTTCAATTCAATCTGATAACTTACACACTCTCTCTTCCAAAGCAATTTTAATGGCTTCCATTGCTCTATTCATTGCCTCATAAATGTAGCCCATAGCAGGTGTTTTCTCAGCGTCAACGAGTCTTAACAAACGAACCAAATGAGCTGATATTTTCAATACATAAAGAACTCCATCCCAAAATGATTTTGAATGTACATTTTCTGCTTGCGCTTCCTTAGTATCCCTAGGCCATTTAGAAGATAACCACTCGTCGCTAATGAAAACTTTCCTCAATGCATCTTTTTTTTGGTAAAGACTTTGCAACATGAGAAATGACATTGCAAATCTCGTAACCGCAGGGCAAACTATGTCTGCATTACAAGTATGCTTCCTCATCAAGTTTAGGATAAAGCCATGATTATAAATAAAACCAATAAGTATTGTTGCCTTCTTAATCAATGACTTGACCTTAGGGAGTCCACCAATATCTTCTAGCATCAAATCAATGCAGTGGGTTGAACATGGAGTCCTATACAAGTGAGGCCTCATTTGCATCAACATCTTCCCTATTGATGCAAAAGTGGATGCATTGTCAGTAATCGCTTGGATTACTTTTTTATCGCCCACTTCCTCCACCATTCCATCTAATAATTCGAACGTTTTTTGTGTTGTCTTCGCATAAGATGATGAACCCACAGACTTTAAGAAAATAGTACCACTTGGGCTATTGACCAAGAAATTGATCAATGAATCTATATCTTCAGTCTGTCCACCCATCAGACATAATGCTAAAAACCAGACTTTGACCATGACTCCTTCGCGGGAATTAAAAGGTCATTAGTATACTTCACTTCGTCTTTAAGCAAAGGGACTCGTAGTTCATGGTAGCTTGGGGGCTTCAAACCAGGGCCAAACTGCCCAATCGCTTCAATCATTGTCTTAAAACTTTTAAGCTTTGTTGTGTTGAGTGGAATCCCCGCTTGATAAATCAACCGAGTAATGTATTGTACAACTCTTTTCCTCTCTTCTTTCATGAACTTGCTATCGATGGTTGGCTGCTTGTATTTTTTATTACGCGGCTCAGCTGGATCAGGAGATAGGAATTTATTCATAGGACCCTTCTGCCTAGGAGGCCTCGATGCTCCACCTTCACTAGCATTTGACAATACTACTACGTCGACTTCCTCATCATCATCCTCCATGTTAGACTCTTGTCGATGGACTGACGAGGCTGAATCAACACTAGGTTCATTTCTCTTCCAAGCCCTTGCAGATTTGTTTTGGCCATACACTCTCTAACGAGCGTGGACACCTTACATTGTTCCACATTCCCCAATAATTTGAGCAAACTGCATCCTCATTCGATTAATCCCTTGATTCATCTCTTTTCTACAAAAATTGCAAGTCACCTTGAATTTTTTGTTCAAGTCTTTCAAGTATGCATACTTCCATCCAATGTCAATAGATAGAACAAATTGGCTTAGATCCATTGATCCATCTCCATCATCGAACTCGACATCATCACGCGAAGCCATATTCTACAATTTCACATTTCCATAACACACTTTTGCAAATAATGATTCAATATAAAGCAAGGTTTTTTTAGTTTTAAATCAAAACTTCTAAAAATTACAAATGCCTCCCTTAAGTTTTTTAAAATTATTTTAAGCCCAACCACCTCGCCTAAGGCAGTGCCTAGGCGCCGCCTTAACAACACTGCCCAACAATGTCTCCCCAACTCCTCCAGTCCTCACTTGAGAACACAAATGATTTGCCTTCCAAATTCACTTTACCATCATTATCAAAAGTGCGCCTATTTCTTTCCAACAATAGTGAGCTATAATGCATGCTAACATCAAAGTATTCCATACTGCATTAATTCTAGACCTATTCCACGTCCTTTCCTTATAAATAATACTTCCCCAAACACCACCACCGTGTGAGAGACACCAAATACCTAAAAAAAATCCAAGTCTAAACTTGTGTGAATAACATGAGTAAATAAGTGATCCACAAATTCACCGGCATTTCGACAAATGAAACATAAATCAAGAAAGATAAAACAGAGGCATTCTCTTTTGAAAAAATTCATTAATGCCAGGGCAAGGGGCCAAGAGAAAGCCTTATTTTTGTGCATGATTGGAACTTTCCCAATAAGAGACTAAACGAAAAAATGTTTTGATAAAGGAGGGTTAATCACACTGATGGTCACTAACTTTACTAAAAATCACCAAAGCCAATGCGATGAGAATCCGCCAACTACTTTGATGATGTAGATTATATGGTGTCTAGTCAAATAGTAGATCCACGATCACAACCCTATTTCAATCAAGTTTTGAGAGAAGGGTCGCACTTAGGATAATTGTTGATGATGAAAATGCCTTACCTTCATCAACGTGAGAAGAGCAAAAACCCTCCTTATTTGTTACTTTCCTCCATTAGATATTTTGGTAAATGACTTCACCAAGTCTACCCTCAAATTGCTTCAATTCACAATCAAACGTAGATCGATCAGACCCACTTCAATTTTCAACCTCAAATAACAAATTCATCTAGGAAATCGAATGGCAACTCTTAGTACTAGAACCCAAGTAAGAACAACATCATTGTCATTCTCAATCCTTGTGTTTATTTTCTCAAAGTACCATATCTTCTTGTTGAGTCTCTTGAGTTATAGAATCCAATCTTGAAGATCCAAAACTCTCTCTAGGTCTTGAAGCAATAAATTGTGCACTATTTGCAGAAAGAACTAGACAAAAGCTTCAACAATTTCTTCGACTAGAAGACGAGCTTGACCATTTATTGACAAGGCAAGACCCTTCTCTCGAAACACGGTCAAAAACGAGTTGATTGTGGGGCCTACTGCTTATTAGAAGCCACAACAACTACATCGCCAAAGTTTTTGTTATAACAAGTCTTACACTTGGTAAAATTCAGTGACCATTAGTGTAATTGACCTCAGTAAAGGAATATACCTAAAAACCACACAAGCAAAAGTTTTGAATAGGAATCCATAAGGAAATGACACAACTGGTCAAGATGCACAATGAAGGTCATGTCCAAACCATTTTGCACTTCCTGACACATTTTGTATGCTTTCTAAGTGGCTATTCTATTCTAGGTAATGAAGAACTTGTCATTTTTAATTCTTGGGTTCAAGAAATTCATTATAAGCAACACAATATAAGCTTTTGTCATTCTTTTTTTAACTAATTATGTATCACATTCCATTCAACTCATGGTTGTGACAAGTGATCGGTTATGTCCACAATGATTTTTTTTATAGAAACAATTTTTATATTAGTAAAGAGCATTTACTAATACAAAAGCGATGACACAAGGCATGTCCACAATGATTTTGGGTTTGCTCATAATGACATAAATTTATTTGGTCTTGTTTCCACTTACCTAGTCATTCTAGATAATTTTAAAATAGTGCCACAAAAATTTGGTCGAAGTTTTGCACTAGAAACACTTGACTTTGCCTAGTCCTAGACTGTCTTATTCTTCCTATGAACACGAAAAGACTATCTGGCTAGCACAAAAAGATTTGACCCCCCTTCTTCATTAAGAGGCTACCATATAGCTCCCTTTGAAAATGGGGATTGCATGAGATCAAGTAACAAAAAACTTCGAAACATCTATTTTGTTATCCGATATAGTTGAAAAAATAAAAGAGTGATGTTTCTCGCGAAAATGTTTCACAAGAGAAAGGGGTCCAATAAGCAAAGGGAAATTGACTAGCCTTTGCATGGGTCTAGTGTTGTAAATATATTATATATATGGTCTTGTTTCCACTTTCCTAGTCATTCTAGTATATTTTGAACTTGCGTCAAAAAATCCAGTTGAAGATTTGCACGAGAAACACCCCCATTTACCTAGTCCTAGACCCTCTAATTCTCCTTATCTACTACTATTATAAAAAGAGCATACTCAATGCACTGTACGCTTTTTTTGAGTTACTGTACACTTTTTGTGCACCTCACGCATTATGCGTGTGTTGTTTTCGAGTTATGAGCGGTGATAGAAACTTTGTAGTTAGCGACGTACATTTTCTACACACGTTTTTCACATAGTTGTAGAAACCTCATAGATACATCTTATTATTTATATGCACAAATCTTGATGAAGACACTAATGGTGTGAAAATAATTGTCTAATACATATGTCACACACAAAAACATTTTTCCTTTTCTTCTAATCCTAGCACCTCCACTTTTGTGATCCATTGTGCAAACAAGAACAATAATCTAATCTCGAACGATCAATGTGAGAAAGAGAGGGATGGAACGAGAAGCAAGCAAATGTGAAATCTCCTACGAAAGTGAAGTTGTTGACAGCGGTGACGAAGAGCATAGACCGTGACACTAGAGGAAGTGATTGATGACTGACGATAGTGAGCAAGCATAACATCCAATCAGGTGAGTCTTCTACTTTCGATCTCTCTCTCTTGCACTTTAATCTGTCGCTCTCAATCAGTTCTCCCATCTTTCACAGTTTTTCGTTGGGATCAAATTAGGGCTAAGGTTGGTTGATAAGGAGGGGGCGACCAAGAAAGAACAAGTACAATTGGATTTCAATCTTTGTGAATTTGGTGGCTATGACGTTTGTCTATTCTTTGTTATTTGGTTGGATGGTTTGGGTTCTATAGTATGTTCGTTAGAGAAATTATTTAGTAGAATCCGATTCAATAGATGGCCTTATTTTTTCCCCTTCTTTTTGGTAGGTAGTTGATTTTAGGTCATTGTGGTGAATAGAGATTGTATTGCTTTTATGATTTTAGGTCACTCTCAAAGTTTTACTTGACAAATATCCTTTCAATCGAGCAGCAATTAATTTTTTTATTTTTTATCATACATTGTTTGTACAATTAACATGGAGGATTAGCTTCTTCTACTAATCAGTTGATACATTCTACTCTTGTGGTGGTCTGAAGTTGGAAGTGGAACAATGTTACAGAAAATATTAATTGATGCTAGCAAAGATATAGCTTGAGAGAATGGTACCAATTTCATACAAACAAAGTATTTCAACCTATGTTACCTAGACTCGAGTGCGGGTGTCAAGTAAGGGTATGAGTCTAAAGGTCGGACCCACCTATTCTCTAATTTAAGGACAAGGAGACTCGACAAAAAGTGTCTAAAACTTGCGTGACATATGCTTATACATATGTAATAACATATATTAGATATATGTAATAGCTTATACACCTATATTTTTTCTCATTTTTCATTTCTTACTCTACATTAGAAAGTTCTTGTTAAGTTTTATTCTTTATTCTCTTACATTTTAAGTCTTTTTATACAAAGAGCTCTTCAAATGGAGTATCCATGTCTTTTTAAGTGTTAGACTCGTTTTAAGTGTCCGACACGGGTACTTTGGGTTAGAGTGAAAGGTCCGAGTAACATAGATTTCAACAAGCTATTCAATATGGCATATGGTGCACCTTTCTTTGATGTCAAGTTAATTTTTTTATGACTTGTCAAGTTCAGGTTTGATATTTTGCTCAATCATTAATGTTCCTTCTCGTATAAAAAATGAATTTTTTATACGAGTATTAAAAATGATTTTACTACAACATATTAGTTCATGAATGACATTGCTTGAGCATTGATGTTCGTGGCAGTGTGATACGACTTTAATAAGAAGGATGCCAACATTAACATTCACCTCTCTAATTCACTTGTAATGGAAGCGCTATAGAAGTTTTCTCACCATATCCTGTTGGTATATATAAATACTCTCAACTTATTTCATAATAAGTCTCAAGGTATTTTGTTGGAGATGTTGGGATAATCCCATATCAACTACTTAGAAAGAAAAATAAGGCTTATAGGTGTGGAGTAGACACTCTATCTTGCCTTGGCATTTTAGAGTGAACCACACTCACACTTGTAGCCTATATAAAAAATTAGTCATCACACTCTCCTCACCTTGACAGGGAGTAAAGGATGTGGATGATGCAATGGTTTGGTATGGTGATTGGGAGTAAGAGGTCACGGGTTCGAACCTTGGGGGGATAAAATGTTTCTTTCTTGTCAAAAAAAAAAAAAAAATAAAAAACCATACTCTCCTTACTTGGATTTGGAGCTATATTATAAAAAATGAACATATTTATCTGCTTTTGTGATCTTCTACATTGCACCTTGTGTTTAGCTTATAATGAAGAGTACTGTAAAGGGTGAGCAGATTGATTGTATTCCACTTCCATAATATACACTACTAGAGCTCTCTTTCACCTAAAGAGCAATGAACTCATTTCACCAATTTCTTTATTCCTTGACATAGTTATTGAGTAAGGTACTTATATGTCTTCTTCTGCAGATGTTGCGATCAATCTCTAGGTGTTAATAAAGAAGAATGTATATACATAGATATGTTTGTCATTGATTAATTAGTTTAATTGTTCGGCAGTACTCTTTAATTTATGTTTATTTGAATTCTAATTTGCTTAGCTCTTTACTTTTTTTGTGAGTTATATCCCTTGTGAATGCACAAAAAAAAAAAAAAAAAAAATCAAAAATTGCCTTATATTTGTGGAGTTGGTTTATATTTGGTCTCATGGCTTTATGTGTTGTTCATTAGGGAAATGCTTGGGTGACATATCTACCAAAAAAAAAAAAAAAAAAAAAAAAAAAAAATGCTTGGGTGACATTCTTTTGAACATGCATTTGCTACAAATAATGCACCCTCGGTTTGCTCATTGGTTGCGTTTGTTGATAATCTAACTTCTACAACTTTAAACTTGCCTAATTGATCAACAAATTTGACTTTGATCTTTTTACCTAATTGATGATGTGAAAAGATGATTAATTTAGTTCTTAACATTGGAATTACAATTCAGGAATTAATTTTCAGGGGTGCCCAGATCGAATTTTCTTGAGTTACAACAACTGTTCGAAGAAATTCCTCAAAGATAGGACACAATCTTGATTGGCATAACCAGTTTGATGTGAGTACAACTACTTACTACTACACTCCAAAAGGCTAAATCCCCTGACTTGGACAAAAAGATTTGACAACTCTTTTCTTCCTTAGAGGCTAGCAGATAACTCCCATAGCAAATGGGGATTCCATGACATTAAGTAACAAAACTCTTCTAGATAGTTATTCCTTTTATCTAACAGATAGTTCAAATCAACAAATAAACAGTTACATTGTTAAGTATTAAGAAACAACTTCAAATTAGCAGACACTTCTGACCACCATTTCAAGAATCCAGGGACTTTTTCTTGTTCTTCGTCTCTCTCAAGAACAAGCTAAATTACTCAATTAGTAAATCTAACGGCACATTTAGATATGGAAGAGCCCAGAAAAATTTAAGGAAATGAATCACAGAGTCACATGGAAGATACCACACGTGAAAGGGGGGAGATATGCTCACAGTTTAGTAACGGTATGTTCGTGGAGCAGTACTCCTGGATATTAGACGACTATCATAGCCAGGATTGACATAAACGTAACGGTCATCTCGTACACTCCTGAAAACAAAATAGCAATGCAACCAACAAGTATACATTTGTAAAAATCAAAATGAAATAAAATTTTACGCAATATGGGTTCCCACTGTAAATCCCACAGTACATGTTTAGAATGAGGAGCAATTAATTAATATGATCTCTTCAATATGAGATGAACCAATGCAAGTTGTTTGCTTTCAGTTGCAAACACTAATGGACAACAAAGTTTAGACCTACCAATTGCAGAATCTAGTGTGTCAAAAACAATGAGGCTGCAAAAGGTAACTCTTCATAGGCTATTTTTTTCCCACCCACATACCTTGAATATTCCTCGTACATGAAAACATCATCCACGGGATGATCGTCCATTTCTAATCCCGGTCCATCAATTCTAGCATTCCTTGAAATGGTCCTCAATGGCAGCTGATCCTCACCCTAAAGAAGACGAATTAATATAAAGCTATATAAAAGCGGTTTCGACTTCCTAAGCAAGTCAGCAATTTATAGAGTACTCACTGTCGCAGAATAGGGCGTTTCAATCTTGTTGGTGGTTGGTAATCATATCCATCTTCAGACCTGTTTTCACAATACTCATATTGGAAGTAGTAACGATCATCCTCATATCTTTCATGAGGATGAGCACATGCCGCATAGTCATCCTGGGGATAAAAAGTAGCAAAATCCTCGTAATCATCAAGGGAATGCCTACTAGATGAACAGCTTTCATGATATGGATCTCTTCCTCTGCTGTTTGCAGTTGTCGTAGCTGAATGCATGCTTTAAGTTTAGTGTAAAGGCAACTAGAAGAAAAAGGGAGCAAGACAAATAATTATCAGCAAAAAAAGTCACCATACCAGGCTCCCGCCGGACAGACCTCCTGAATTGAGAATCATACTTCTCTGTAGGAGAAAATTCTCTTCTATATGCATCTCTAGTTGAGTATCGGTTAAGGCAACCCGACCTACGTTCATGATCCCAACCCATTGATTCCACATTTTTAGTTGACCTACTGGAGTAAGAATTACCAGTGTGCCATCGTGGAGCCCAAAAATCAGGATTTTTACTGATGTAACCACCCCCAGGTGGGGTAATTCGTTTAAGTAGAGGCTTGCGGAGAGTAGCTCTCAGGAAAACCTGCATCCCCAATATATAATAAATAAGAAAGTATAAAGGAGAACATAAACGTTGAGATAAAATAAAAATTGATAAGTGTATACCTTGTTAGCTCCCTCATCTATGCCATCTTTATTCACTGCGTCAATGCAAGCTAGTGCTGCCTCCCTAGTACTGAAGGAGATAAAACCAAAGTCTTTGCGTTTGGCAGATGGCATGTTACAAGCAAGCTTCACATTCTCAATATCACCATACTTCTTAAAGTGTTTTAGCACCTGCTCCTCATCCCAGCTTGTGGGCAAACCGCCCAAGAAAACAGATTTCACCTGCAGTGGGAACAATCCATGACAGTGACATATCAAGGTAGGTTTAACAATATTGGAATCGTGAACACAAGAAAATTTGAAGAAGTATGAAAAACATGAATTTAGAGCCAAGAAGTTGCCTTTGAAGGCTATCCCTCCCATCTAGAAATAAATGGATACGAAGCACGGCTAAATTAGTATAAACAAAATACATAAGCATTTGGATGATACACTAAGAATACATAATAAACTCATTTCCGATCTGATGTTATGCAACACAATTTAATGCCAAATAGACCTAATGAAAATACCTGAGCCATAACCTCCTCGTCAGGCTCAAAGGCAGACTTGGCAAAAGCAACTTCTGCTCTAATGTTTGTATCAAAGTAAATCACTCCCTTCTGCAATCTGTTACATGCAGCAACGGCATCCATATGAGTGCTGAAATTAAGGAATGCATAACCTCGGTTTTTGGCTCTGTCATTTGGATCATCAATCAGATGAACATCTTCAAGTTTTTCCAAGTTGAATGGCTTCAAATGTTCCACAAGCTGTTCGTTCAGACAAGGTACAGAGAGATTCGTGAACAAGCACAAGTAACATAAAAACTGCAGTTTGGATTTTAAGAGAAAGAAGCGAAGCCATTAATGAACCAGATTATTCATTCAATCTTTTTTAGTTATTAATTAATATTGAGTAAAAATCATTCATAGTACAAAATCAAGTAAAAATAGCAGTATAAATATGAATGAAGAGAAGAGTACCTGATCTTTAGTCCATGTCGTGCATATGTTGCGCAAATAAAGCGTTTCGTTGTCATTGTTTCGAGTAACTTGGCAGCTCTTACCACGCACCTGCAGACATAGGGGAGCATCTGTTTGTGTTATTGTATGAATTGAATGATGGAAGCATAGAATGATGAAATATTAATGTAGAAACCATACCAGAGTTCCGTTAAGCTGAGAAGCGGCCATCTTGGCTTGGTCGATGGTGGCGAATCTGACGAAAGCAAAGCCTTTGTTCTTGTGGGAGTATCTGCTCTTGACCAATCTGACTTCGACAATGTCACCGACCTTGTTGAACATGTGATTCAAATCATCTTCATTGGCATCTCTATGAAGCCCACCAACGAACACCTCGTACTCCTTTTGCTTCCTCTTCTCTTTAGCTTTAGCTACAGGCTTTTCTTCTTCTTGTATCACCTCCTTTTCGTCTTCTTCTTCTTCAGCCGATTCGTAAAAGGGCTCTGAAAAACAAAACAAAACAAAACAAAACAAAAAATGAGTGAATGATGAATTGATCGATCTAGTAAAAGAGCAGAGATGAGATGAGATGAGATGATATGATGATGCACCATTAAGATCAAAGAGGCGGTGGCTGGGACGAGGCTGCACGAGGGATTCATCATCTCCACTGGGATTAGAAGAGTGGGTAGGGTTTTGAGGAGCATTTGCGGCCGATGATTCATCGATTTCAGATTTCGAACAACAAGAAGAAGAACAAGTTTTGGTGGCGCCGCGTTGAGTTCTGAGAGCGGATCGAGGGGGCATGTTGATGAGATGAGATGAGATGAGATGAGATGAGATGACCTAACTACTTCGCTTCACTTGGCTTGGGTTGAATGAAAGAAACAGATAAACAAGACTTGGTCAGAAAGACGAAAAGCCAGAAATCCACGTGTACGCGCAAGACGTAGCAACTACGTCAAACGCATTAAAATGCATTCACTGCTCACTCTTTTGGACCACAACTATTCCAAAAGGAAACCAAAAAAACACTTAAATTCTCCTTCTCCATTTTTTAAAAACTATTCTGTGGTAATAAATAAATTAAATTAAAGCAGTTAGATCAGCTCTGAAGTAAGGAATAATACTATCTACAGTTTATACATGAATACCTTACTTCCCCAAACAAGTAAAACGAGATAAAGAATGGTATGTCTACAGTCGAGGGAAATCGACACTTTCCAAATCACTTAAAAAAAAATTAAAAATACATTCATAAACATTTGCCATAGCATCTTTGCCCCCACTACTAGCAAATCACTTTTCTTTTTTTTTTTTTCACTTCACTTTCAAAAATATCACATCAACGCCACCTTCGACTCAGATAATCTTCGACTATCGGTAACACAACTTGTAATTTTGGAGCTCACTAGCTACCATCATAAAAGTCAATTTCTTCATATTTCTTATTAGAAAATAATGTTTCTCCACTGTTTTGAATGCATGTTATAAGATTTGAACAAAATTTTTTGTCTTATTAGGACATTATTTGTTTGTGTTGTTCGGTGGCTATTTACCATAAAAATGAAAGATGAATGTGTAGGAGATACGGATGTGTAAAATGAAGAGGTATTTCATGTGTTTTTATTCAATTTTTGTATTTTTTTCGTGTTCAAACTATGGATTCTACCTCTAACTTGGTCTCACAGGGCTGAACAAATGGCTTTTGTTCAATTTGTCGAGACCGATTAAAACATCATGTTCGGTCATAGGTGACCAAACTAACATTTGTTCAAACCAAGATCTGAACACTACAATTTGGTTCGGTCATCAAAGACCGATTAATATGCATTGTTCGGTCACCTTCAACCGAACAGTGCACTGTCAATTGGTCATGTGTCACCGATCGAGGGTCGACCATCAACAACGCACAAATCAACCAACGTATTAGATCAAAAACAATACATAAAAAATTGATAAAACATTCATATTAATGGCAACAACCCTAAATTGACCAAGTTAAGTTAATGATTGCGCGACGACCACTTGGAAGCAACACTTAAGGTGAGAGCGAAGATAAACATAGGTGACGCAAAAATCGACCGAGTTGATGCGAAGATGAACCACAACAGAGGGGTGAATGTGAAAATCGACCTAGGACTCGAGTGTTTTCTCCTTATTCTTCTTCACGTTGTTGGGAATAAAGGTGCACAAGGTCTAGGGCATTTTGAGAGCCCTTAATAAAATGTCATTTACACATAGTTGGGCCATAGCATCTTTAGTTAGACGCATGAAACACAATGGGTCCAAGTCATGTTAGAGATGTTGTAATTAAGTTGGTCAATTACAAAAATCATAAACATTTGCCGTAGCATCTCTAGTGAGATGTGAGATGGTTGAACGAGACAATATTGTAAACATTTACGTTAACCAATCCCTTATCCTTGAAATGTATACTTACCCTTGACGTCTGTAGTTTGGTTAGTTTGTAATTTGTGATTAAGAGGGTAATTTGTATGAACCAGACTCGAATGAATTCCGGTACGTGGCGCATCTATAGTATATTTGTGGCATCACGTACAGCACAGGTTAAGTGGATAGGCCCCTGAAAGGAGGGGCGCTTTCTTGTTGTTCACTATGGAGACCTTGTCAACCGGAGTATCTACTACGCTCAAGGCTCCTCCTCGCATTCCTCCAGGACCAGCTCTGCGCGAGCGACACCTCAAGTCATCATCAACTCACCTCCCACAACACGGCCATCTCTTCACCAAACCCAATCCATCAATCCCTCATACTCATAGACCCACTTCATGCTTCCCCAACAACAACAACAACAACAACACTTGTCTTCAATTCCATTCGACATCCCATCGAATCATCCACCCACCTCTCAAATCCTCACCACCAATCCTTCATCGAAACCCAGCCGTTGGTTATGCAGCTGCCTTACTGGACGTAGCCCTCTCCAACAACGCCTTCATGTCGTCCAAAGAGATGTTCGGAGGTTCTTGAAATTGCTCCAGACTCAGAGTCTTGCGGCCTTCTTGGTTGATGCTTCAGTTGATGATAGAATTAAGGGCGAGGCCCTCAAGGAAATAGCACACAAAGGGATGTTTCAGAAGCATTTGGTGGTGTTGCTCAACATGTTGGTTAACAAGAGTAAAGTAGGAATGGCGAGCGTCGTCTTGGAGGACTTCCAAAGGATGTACCATCAGTTCATTGGGCCTCAAGTGGTCTTCGTTTCTTCTTCAGACAACAAACTGGATAAAGATAAACTGCTAGGCATTGCTGAAAGTGAAGGTTAGGCATTTCATCAATCACAAGAATTCACTTATTGCCCATGCTGTGTAATTTCATGGGCAAATGGAATGGGAATCACAACTTCTCGGTATAGTTTTAAATTTTTCATGCTTGTAACTTGTAACTCGCAAGCTATTTGCAAAGCCCTTTTCTCAAATCATCAAGTCATCTACATTGCACCCGATTAAAAATAAAAAATCATCTGCATTGCATGATACCAGTAAACTAGAGCTTGTATTATAAATTTAGTTATAATAAATCCTGAAAAATTGAGCCCATGCAAGGGTATAAGAAATAAGAGTTGTAAGCACCACACCCGGTGTGTCTCATCTATTTTACAAAGACAGGCCTGAAAATAGGTATGACACACGTTTGAAGAGATTAAACCTCACTCCTGCATCTTCCCATGCGGTTACAATGACAACAAGTGGGTTTAACTTACGCGACCATCTTGACGTCTGCAGCCATTAGCTTTTCTTCTGAAGCAAAGGGCTCAGGGCCTGCTGGCTCTGCAAACTGCACTGCCCCAGACTTTGGTTCACTTCCTGCAAATGGACTCTTTGTTTGAGAGTCTACGTCCATGGCACTTGTCCTGGGAGGGGAAGGAGGTTTCACCTCCACATCTGGGTAAGCAGCCTTGAATCTTGCACGCAGCCCTTCGTCCACTAATCGCACACCACTCAATTGGTTGCCAAGAGAAATCCACCTGATACATCAATTGAAATGCCTGTTGTTTGAGTGTTTTGATGAAACCACATATTACAAGATTCAGAATCATTTCAGTAACCTACTTCTTTTCCTAATCGCCATATATAACTTCCGTCACATAACAGTACTTTCATCTGGCATCATATAACAGTATTCAAACTCAATCATCGACATTAGATTCACCATAAGGTATTTACCACTCTTATTTGCCTTGAACTCACTCCAACTCAATCTAGAAAATTTTAGAGGTGAAGTAAACAATATGGATCAAAAGGAACATACCCAGCATGCGTGTTGTGCATTCGAGCAAATAATTCCAGCTTTCTAGTCCTTGGACTAATTCTCTCCAGCAAAGGATACATCTGCAATCACATTTCAGATAGACATAGCCCATGATATTTTTAAACTCAACAAACTACGAATGATAAACCAAGCAACCACGGTACTAGACAAGGATTGGTGTCAAAGTTACCTCATCAGGCTTGCGACTAGTCTCCCTAACTTCTGCTACGACGACATCTGTATCTATATTCCTGTTTACTTCGGGGTTACCCTTTATCCCAACAAGACAATGTTCTTTACTGTGGTTGAGCCAATGGCCTGTGCGTCCAGTTCTTATAATTCGCTGAAGTTGATTGGTCTTCACCCAAATGATCTCTTCAACCCGTTTGTATCCCCAAAGCGTCAAACTAACAGAAGCATAAATATCTCAATAAAATTGTTGAGCAGGTTTTGAATATGGCACACAACAAAGCATAACCATTGCATTCGGCTTTTAAAAAAAAAAAAAAAAAAGCATCGTATTTGATTCCATTAAATCAACTTAAATTGGCACTCCATATCCCAAAGAAAACTTAGAATAGAATCGAAAGTGCGAGCAGCACTACTGATTCCGTACCATTTTGAGATGAATCTTCTATAAATACATTTGCATCCCTATAACGATAAGAATAACCCCTCGGTTGTCAAAAATAAGCACCAATTAGGCTAGACTTTTTTTCTGCAGCTGCTTTAATGGATCAACTTTTTATATACAAAACCTTGTAAGACTCAAGATAAGATATGAGCTTTCCACATGCCCACTATGACTAGGAGACCATGTCTTCTTATACATCAGATTGATAATGCATTAGCATTAAAAAAAAAAAGAAAAAACAGAACCTAAACAACAATAACAATCCTAATTATATCTGTCAAAGGTTTAGTATGATTTAAATTCCCACCAATTCCCACCAGTGACACTTAATTTATCAATTGTTCCATAAACCATAAATGACCTATAGCAGCCATATAGCATTTCAAAGATAGATCTCAATTCAACGTACCAGCTTTAATTCTCTGGTTAACAACAGCTCCTATTTACTCTTAATGCACAATCAAGTGCTGACCCTAACTTCTTTTAGGAAAAAGCTTTTGTAACACACAAAAAAACATGCAGTAACATTATGCGCTGCTGGCATCCCTTGATTTTCACATCACGCGCACGCCCAATGTGAATCACAGGCACGTCAGCAGTGCATGTTTGGTCCTGTATGTCATTTTGTGTGTCACATTAGCAGGGTCCTTTTTTTAACTTCTCCTAATAATTGACTTCCAATTTTATTTTCTTTTTGGAAATAAAATAGAAATTTCATTAATCATGATGGTTCAATACATTCGGTAGAACAGGTTGAGACATAAAATCAATTACCTTGATAAAAGCACATTGATTCACTAATCCTAATTGTTTATCATAATATTCAACTGTTATAGAGTTGATTGTGACAAACTGCGACTGTAATAATGAAAAAATTTGACAATCAATTACCTTGATAAAAGTACATTGATTCACTAATCATAATTGTTTATCAGAACATTCAACTGTCATAGAGTTGATTGTGAGAAACTGCGACTGTAACAATGGAAAAATTTGACAATCAGTGACTGTTCTCTTGACAATCGTCTAGAACACAACCACAAACATATTAATAAACCTATTTTACCCCTTATTTAACTAAGTATTTATGTCCACTGCTTTCATGTATTCTTAATTGCTCTCTCCTTCCAAAAATATAAATCTTTTTAGCTAAAGTTCCATTTCAAAAAATATAAGTCGTTTTATGAATTCAAGATAGCATTATTATAGAGAATGATAATACAACACACTTTGGGCGCACACTTGGGACGCACACTTTGTTTTTAGCCATTTATGGTGTTTTGTCATATGTGGGGCCCACGTCTAGGGAGACAAGAAAGAGTCATAAATGGCTAAAAAATAAAGTGTGCGCCCCAAGTGTGCACCCAAAGTATGTTAGATTATCATTTTCCATTATAAACCTATTTTACCCCTTATTTAACAAAGTATTTACACCCACATGTGTAATTAAAGCATTTTATATTTATGTGCCAAGGGATAAAAATGTAATTTAAGTTTGTCATTAAAACTATCTTTAAAGCTACCTTAATTAGTGTGTTCCATCCAAAATGACTTATATTTTTGGATGGAGGGATTAATAATCAAAAACCTCTAAATTCTAAAGATTGATACTAGAATACAGTGTTTGCATGTTAACACACAGTTTAGTATCCACCACAAGTTTTACTACAAATTCACAAGTGCACATACTGTTTAGGAACAAATCAAAAAAATCTTACTAGATCATTCAATCAGAAAAAAATAACATATGACAAATAAAAATCCACAAAAGCTATCAAGTCATGATGTACAACAAAATGTGACCATCCCCCTCTCTTTTTAAACGACTCTTTGCTATGACTCTGAATGAAACAAGCATACAACAATAAATGGTTTAGAGTGTGATCATCTTGCATCAACCTCCTATTTCCAACTTTAAGGGAAAAGCAAATTGTAGAATTAGGCATGAAATCTCTTCAGGAACGACACTGACATAATTAATTTGTGGTGCTTGCACATGGTTCGTATTTTAAACAACATAGCCTCAGTCCCAAATTAATTGGGGTCGGCTACATGATCAAACTCTTCCATTGTGCTCGATTTTATGCAATTGATGGTGTGCATTCCAAACCATACAAGTCCCCCTTAATTAATGCATCCCAGATTAACTTCGGTCTACCCCTACCTCATCGAATTTCTTCAGTTTCTACTGAGTCAAGTTTTCTAGTGAGAGCATTTGTAGGCCGTCTTTGCAGGTGTCCAAACAACCGCAACCGCCATTCCTAATCTTTATGTCAATTGGTACTACCTCCTATTTGTTTTTGAATTTTTGTATTTCTATCTTTACGAGTTTTACCACACATCCACCTAAACATCCTCATTTCCGCTATGTTCATTTTATATAATTGTTGTTGTTTTACTGCCTAACATTCACTTCCATAGAGCATAGCTATAGAACATAGCTGGCCTAATTATGGTTCTATAATATTTTCTTTTTAACTTGGTAGGGATATTTCTATGCGTGACATCATTCTCAATATTGCCATCATTGATCCTAGATATCTAAAGTGTTTCACTTTAGGAACTTCTACTTCCCCTAATTTGACCACTCCATCATCTCTATGTCTAGTATTTCTAAATTAACATTGCATGTATTCGGTTTTCGTCCTACTCAACTTAAAGTCTTTATATTCTAATGTATTTCTCTAAAGTTCTGATTTTCTATTCACTCCATCTCTTGTTTCGTTCACTAATACAGTGTCATCTGCAAATAACATACACCATGGTATATCCTCTTGAATATGCCTAGTTAGTTCATCTATAACTAAAATAAAGAAATGTGGGCTTAAAGCCGATCCTTGATGTAGTCCTATCGTAATAGGAGAATTTTTTGTAGTTCCTCCAAGTGTCTTTATATTCGTTACTACTTCCTCATACATATCCTTAATAGTATTTATGTATCTAGCATGCACTCATTTTCTTACTAGAAACCACCAAACAACATCTCTATGAACCCTATTATATGATTTTTCTAAATCTACAAATATCATATGAAGATCCTTTTTTCTTTTCTCTATATTTTTCCATCAATCTTCTTACAAGGAAAACCACCTCTATAGTTGACCTTCCAGACATGAAGTCAAATTGATTCTCGGATATTGTTGTTTCTTTCTTAGTCTATTGTCAATTATCCTCTCCCAAAGTTTCATAGTATGACTCATAAGTTTCATAGTATGACTCATAAGTTTCATCCCCGGTAGTTTAAACAACTTTGAATGTCTCCTTTGTTTTTGAAGATTTGTACAAGGGTGCTTCTTCTCCAATCCATTGGCATCCATCTTGTTAACCAAGTCAATCCAATTTCTCATAACCATTTCCAAACCTCGATGAGTATTTCATTTGCGCCACATGTTTTCCCTATTTTCATCTTTTTCAATGCCTCTTTAACTTTTGAAATCCTAATATTGCATGTATAGTTTATATTTCTTTCTTGGTGTGGATTTTCATCTATTATGATATCAACTTGACTATCATTAAATAAACTATCGAAGTAGCTTCTCCATCTCTCCTTAATATCATCTTCACGCGTTAAAACATTTTGATTTTCATCCTTAATACATCTTACATGACTTAGGTCTTGCTTTTTTTATCTCCTAATTTGGCTAATATTTTTCGTCATCTCTATTACCTAACTTTGTATATAGATCTTCCATGAAGTTTGTTTTAGCTTGACTACCTACTTTTTTAGTTTGGTTTCTAGCTTCTTTACATTGATTATACGTATCTTCATCTTGACATTTAGGTATTTTCTATACATCTCTCTTTTAGTCTTGATAGCTCTTTGGACGCCCTCGTTCCACCACTATGTTTCCTTCTTTAGTAGTCCCAAGCCTTTAGATATATCTAACACGTTTGATGCTACTCTTCTTATGCAACTACTCATTTCTAGCCACATCATATTGGCATCTAAATCAAGATTTCAAATATTTTCATTTAGTAGTTTTTCTCTAAACTCTACTTGTTTACTATCTTTTAGGTTCTAACACTTTATTCTAGGTGTCTTTGTCTCTTTTATTTCTATTAAGTCATCGTTTTAACTTAATATTAAGTACTATTAACTTATGTTGGGCAGTAAACGTTTCACCAGGTATTACTTTGTAGTCTTTATATATTTTTCTATTTACTTTTCTTGTTAAAAGAAAATCTATTTCACTCTTGTTGTGTCCACTACTAAAAGTAATTAGGTGCAACTCCCTTTTCCTAAAACTAGTATTTGCTAAGACAATATCGGTATTTTAAAACATAATAAAATTATATCCAGAGCTTGATTATTCCAATTGAAGAATGGCAGAGTTAAATAGATATAAATTCAGATCATGATCCATAAACTAAAACAAACGGAATTTTACTACATTTATAGGCTGTTTTAATGTAGTACATCTTGATCAATCTCTTTACTCTTTGAAATGAGTGGTTAGCAAATAAAATGAAAAAAAAAACAAAATTAATCACTTAAGATAGATAAATAATCAACAGCAACAAATACTAAAGACGTCAAATTAGGGTTCTTACAAGAAGATGTCAATGGAATTCACATACCAGTCCCTTCCAAGCTCCATTGCACGTCCAGTGACCCAAAGAAAAATTAAACCATCTGTCTGCAATGCAGGGACATTAAGATTACGCATCTCGTCGTCAGCCATTGTTCCATATGGTAGCTCCATATGAATATCCCATGGTGGATCTGCCATGATCACCCCAAACTGCCCAAGAATGTCCATTCTGAATGAGCGGATGTCACAGTTAATCCATTGAGGTTCACCAAGCTCTACTTCAGAACAATATTCAGCACGCTGTGGTTTTATCGGTTTAGGTGGAGTAAGGGCTTCGGCACCCATCACCAATACTTGGTCATCTTGAGTTGGGTCAAGCTCGTAATGTACATATTTGCATGACTGAGTGCGGATACAAGGATTAAAATGACGACAATGGCAACTAAATCATAATCGACAACCAAAATATTAATCACCTTCATGTGACGGCAAGTGTCCAGAAAAGAGCAGTCCCCCAAATTCATGTCAGTATGACCACCAATAATCCTTCGAAAATGAACCTGAAAACGTATGATGTGCCAATAAGAAGTAAATCATAAAATTGATGCGAAGTAAGGAAACCCAGCATAAACCCAAAAAATGGAACAAGAACCTAAATACCAAATTTTTCTTACCTTTCCACACGCGGAATAAGAACCAGATCGACGCCTGCAATCCTCTTTAGTTAATGCCGTACAATATTCCTTCAATTGAGAGCCCCCTTTGCTTTTGAACTGAAACAAAACAAAAAATCGATAACTATAATTATAACAAGCAAGTGAAGCATTGAAATAATTTCATCATTCAAGAAAGTAAAGGCACCGTTACATCCAAGACACATCAACCAAATGCCATAGAAGTAGTGAAGATGGTAGAATATAATGGAACAAAGCAAAAACAGAAAGTTTTAGGAACTTTTGACAGCTGACTACATCCATCTAAATGTTTCATCTTTTTCCTATCTTAAATGAGGAATGTACATTGTTATTGACAAACTAAAATAAGAGCATAAGAAGCAGAAATGAGCTGGGGGATTGCACGATTAGAAACCTTTGCAGCAACAGCGGTCTCCTTAGCAGTTGGTCGATGAATGAGGTCCATTATTTCCTCACCAGTCTTAGTTTTCTGCAACTCCATGAAGGATTTCTTACTCAAGAGCGCCTCCAGATCCTTGAAATCATCCTCTTCAGTTGTTGGCTTCATAAGAATGGAGTTAGAATTGGGGCCCATGGGAGGCCTGTGCATAGGGGGAACACCAGAAATTACTCGCGGAATCCCAACCAAGCCCATTCCTCTCTGACCACCACCACGCTGAACCCCCATGATAGGTCCCGGAGCTCCAGCAGCAACTGGAAACATGGGAGGCAACCCAGCCAAGTGAGGATCAGAGGGTCCAAGCCACATGTCTGGAGGCCTGGCCAGAGCACCTCCCATTCCATCAACCGAATAAGACTCCTGTTGGTGCTGAAGGTGAGAGCTTTCCGGCAATTCCTTGAGAAGCCGACTTCGATCGATAGCTAAAACCATAACCCTAGATTTCCCATGCACAACAAACTCCTCCAACTCAACACCGCTCTTATCATCCCCCATAGACCTCAAAGCCATCTCCACAGCCAGTATCGCACCGGACTCTCCTCCAAGCTCCAGCAGAGCCGATTTCTCTTCGGGAGTAGCGGAGGGATCGCTGTCCAACTTCCTGAGCACAGCAGCGGAATCGACGGGTGTGAATGGGACCTGTTGTAAGAGGCAGACGGCCACCATGGAGCGAACAATGGTGAGGGGGCTCCCACTCCCATCGAGAACGGGAGATCTCTCGCGAGTGGGGGGGATGTCGGCCGAGGCCGAGGGCGATGCCGAAGCCGAAGCCGAGGCCGACGCCGAGGCGGGCCGATTGGAGGGAGGTTGAATCTCGGTGGTGGGTAAGGGTTGTGGTTGGGGTTGGGGAGTGTACTGGCGGCCATTGAAGGCGGAGACGACCGAGAGAGAGAGATCGAGAGAGGAGACCAGGTCGGGGATTAGGGATTGGAGAGAAGAGATGCGTTCGTGCTGAGAGAGGCGTTGCGCTTCGATTCGGGAGTCGAGTTGCCTTTGCTGCTCTTTCATGGAGGCGATTTCTTCCTCACTCTCCATTTCGTCGTCGATTGGCGATCGATTTCCCGCTGCTTATTCTCACTTCTTCATCCCCCTCTCCCTCGCAGACCTGAGAGAATAGACTACACACCTTCTTGCTAAAATTCGCGAAATTTGACAAAATAGTTCAAATCTGACCATAATAATGAAAAATAGCCTACCCTTTTTCATTTTATTTTTTTAGCCTAAATATAAAAATAAAAAGTCTTTTCTACCCTTCAATTTCAAAACATTAACCTAACCCATTCTCATCCCCCATTCTTCATTGAATGACGAAAATGAGCAAAAGAGGGGGGAGGAAGAGGCGTTGGGGCGCCACTGTTCATCTTCTTCATCATCGCCTTCACGCGTCGCAACTCACACGTCAGGATAGGCCTTGACAACATGAGTATTTGAAAGGGTATTCATCTCTACATTGTTGTTTGCGTTGTTTGTCTCTCCGCGGCCCTGGCTTTCAGAACATTCTTGACTTGTCCGGATGATTCATTGTGTGCGAGCGGAGGGAGGGATGGGGTGATGTTGCTGTGCGACTTGGCGAGGGGAAGAAGTTGTACTCGCTCGACGCCGGAGCAATAATCCACGCTCGTGTTTCAGTTCGAACAGGTAATGGTTCGGCGACGCATTAGAGTATCAAGATTTGGGACCTAGAGAGTTAGAGCATGTGCAGGATTTGAAGCTTGAGACCCCCACTGGGAAGAATTAAGTATAAAGTTCAGTCTTTTGCATTAATGTTGGTTTCTTTGTTGAGTTCATAGTTTTTCATGTCTATATATGATGTTGTTTGATTGCGATTGTGGTGTGTGGTATGTTATGTTATAGTTGTTTTTAATGCTAGATTGAATGTTAATATGATTGGTTATTATTATGGGTATCTTGCATTGTGATGATTTTGTTAATGTTGACAGAGGGGGGGTTTGTTTGCTAATATTCTAGATTCAATGTTGTTATGGGTTATGCCATGTGGGTATCTTGGATTGTGGTGTTTTTATCAATTTTGATAGAGGTGGGTTTTGTTTGACAAAGGGAAAGATAGTGCATAGGGCGTTTGGGCGGTGAGAAGTCTTAATCGTGTTTGGATATTGCTCGAGAGAAGTTTGAGTTTGGGTGTGAGGAAGAGAAACAAAGGTTTTTTTTTCACTTTAGTTTTGATTTAATTTATAATGGAAGGAATTGAGGCTTCTTGATTAGTTTTTGTTTAATTTATTGGTGTTGATTCGTATTTTATGTTGTTTGTTGGTTTCAATTAAAAGAATTGCGATTCTAGGGTTTATGAACAATCTTACATTCCATTCTTGTTTATTATTTTTTAGGATGAATTTTATTTTTTATTTTTTTTATAAGAAAGTTGCATCTATATATATATATATATATTAAACTTACAGAAAGTTAGGCAAGGAATTTTGTTTCCCTCGTAAACAAGTATGTATTTACAACAGACTTAAACTCTCATGCTTTCTAATAAAAATCCCATGTAAGCCCACAAAAAGTTAATTCAACCATCGCCCAACATCACCAACCCACAATTGTTGAAAAATCGAGAGAAAATGGTAGAGAATGAGATCGAGATAGATATGTTGTCGAGTAAATCTGGTATTATAAGATGTATTTTTTCTCATATTTGCATCTAATGTGGTTGTCATTAATTAGTTCCATTATCTACAAATAAAGAGTACATTGTGGATTGTATACAAATAAATAAATATATAAATAGTTGGGGTTGACGATGAATATTTTTTCAAGAAAACCTTTGTTTCAAAATCACTACATATCCTTTGTGACAAAAAAAAAAACCAATAAGGTGCCATCAATAAAAAACCCATGCACCATGTGTGCCAATGATCCATTGCTAAAGTTTTTACATAAGAGCCATAGCGAAAAAAACTGCCCATATTATGAATCACAAAAACAAAGATTGACTACTAACCTGCAGTCCTTTGATATATTTTGCAAACTCTAATCTGCAGGTCTGTGATAAGCAACAACTATGTTGAAGTCTTTGTCCAAACTATTTCTCACACTCCATAATATTACTCCTTAATTGCTTCCAACACTCCACACCAAGACTTCTTCTTGCCGCTTGACCCTTCTCACGTCCCAATCAAAATCAACACTACTCTGAGGTAAACCATGCCCATATCAAAATGTAGATATCATATCGACCTCCCGTTCCCAATCAAAGCAAAACCCCAAAAATAAGATTAGAGAGTAATGTAGTAGAACTCTAATCTATATTCAATCTTAAGAAAAATAAATTCGTGGGTTATTACGGCGATGTCAAGTAAAAAAAACCTCATGATATAAAAAAATGAAAAAGAAATAACTGCAATTATGATAGAACAATTAAATTATGGAGTAAACAAAAAATATAGACGCAAATAGAAAAAATAACAAAGTAAACCTCAAACTTTATTGTTTATCTTCTTTTGATTTCATCCATTAAAAATACAATGTAAAGAGTTACAAATCAATAACAAGATGTCCACTCGAACTATTCCCACACTCGTGTAACGGCCCGATTTTCAATGGCAAAAAAATACAATTTAAAGAGTTACAAATCAAGTTGCGATGTATAGGTCCAAATTAGTTAAATGGCATCGCAATATGTGTGTTTATATTGTTCATTAACGAGTGAGGGGTGTAATGCGATGTCCATGTGCATATGCGCACTGGATCGGGCATGAATAATTAATACGCTAGGACGGGAACTAGGTACACCCAATAAATAATAAAATTCATTAAATAATTCATTATAAATGATGTTGAGACGGTCGGTACCGTCGTTGTGCGCGAACGGCACCGGCGAGGTTCGGAGTCGGGTATTGGAACGCCTCGGGAGAACAAATAATTGGTGCCATTTGAATAAGACAAGGAAAGGGGTATGAGGTCAATTTTGGCATTTTATGGGACCATTTGACTTCATCTTGGCCCTTAAAACAAATCTTGAGATTTTTACACTTTTGGTCACTTTCTCTCTCTCTCTCTCTCTTGGACGAAAATGGAAGGAAGAAAGAGGGTTTGAGGTGTTTATTTGAGGATTTGAAGGCTTTGTGAGTGGGGAATCAACAAACCAAGGTTAGATCCTCAATCATCTTTAATTGCTCTATGATTTGATACCATTTTTGGCGATTTTGATGAATGGGTTTGAAAATGGTAATTTTTGCTTAAATGGTGTAATTGAGGTAATTGACGTTTTATGGAAGTATGGAATTAAATTTATGGGTTGTGAGGTGTTTGGAGAGTCAAAATGTTAAATTTGGAAATTTCTGGATAGCGAGCAATTAGCACGCTAATTGGAGAAATTAGCGCGCTAATCACGCTGATTGAAGACAATAATGAACAGTGATTGAGATCAGTTAGCGCGCTAATTGTTCACTGGACTCCCAAAAAATTGGAAAATGAGAAAATGAGTCAAACTAACATTATGAACCCATTAATTGATCATTAAACCTCACAAATGAACTCCAAGTCTTGGAATAGTAATTGGAGTCTGGGGATTTGGAGGAATCGGACCGAGATTTGGGTTTCACCAAATAGGTGCGTAAACCCCAACGAAACACATTTGAGTATTTAATTCTTTCAATTCTTGCATATATATTGTTGCTATACATACTCATGGGGATCATGTGTTGGTCAATCGATGGGTGTTGGATTTGTTTTCTCTATCTGGAGTTTATTCGGGACGATTGTGGCACGTGATCAAGCATGCTAGATTGTAGCACGTGTACTTGCGCCGCCGGTGGATTGTGATCCGAGCCGCGGGGTGCACGTGTTCGGTGGGTTTGTGATTTGTTCCGTCACCGTTAGTAGTTCGGATGTGGTTTAGACTTGATGTGCTCACTCGGGGTCATCCGAATCTACGAAGTATGATCTAGTATGTGAGATTGCATTCTACTTTTGTCCGGTTTTATCGTAATTGTTGTGGAGCATATTGTTGTTATGATTATTCGTTGATCATCTTGCATGCTTGTTACCTATACATGCAGGGTTTTATGGTCCCATACTCTTTGCATGTGTAGCTAACGTTAGTTATTGGCTTCGAATCTTATTATTTACTCGATGGTTTTCTTTGGGAGTTTACTCACCGGACTCGTCACCGTATGTGTTGGGTGATTTGAGTGCAGGATTTGATAAGTGCAGGGACAAGGAGACACGTAAAGAATATCTGTAATTGAAGACGTGAACTACTCCTCTTATACGCTGGTTGATTGTATTTATGTATTTGTTTTATGTTGGGTTTGGGTTGTGAGAGTTATATTCTAGTTTGTTTATGACTTTGAGGATGACACTTGATTTATATTTGGGGACTACATTTTGGTATGGTTTCCACATTAGATTAATTGATATTTAGACTTGTTACATTTGATATCATTTAATGATTTGAGACTTCCGCGCATAATCTTCCACTCGCGTAATTTATGGTTAAATGATATAAAAGGGCATAATTTAAGGATAAATGATATTATAAAGTTAATAGGAAATTGATTAATAATGGATAATTGGGCGTGGGGACACACTTGACATGGTCAACAGTTGTGGGCCCGCGTGGCCTCCGTGGCGGACCAATGTGGAAATGTGTTTTTTCAAAGAACAAAAAAAATCAATGCACCAAATAGGTTGATAACATTGATAATATTGTCAATGTTGTCAATATTGATAATATTTTGACAATAGTGTCAATGTTGTCAAATCTATCCATCCATACTTTTCAAGGTGGGTGTTTGAGAGAATTAATATACATGTAGGTGTGTAAAAAACATACTCCATTTGGATGAGTTTTAGGAACAATCTGGCATTCCATTCTTGTCTATTATTTTTTAGGATGAGTTTTTTTTTAAGTTAATCTGATATCTCTTCCTGCAACTTTTAAACAAAAAGAAATAGTTTTTTTGCTCTTCCTTTTTTACCAATTCATTTTTTATCGTAGAACCATAACTCAACAAAAAATTATTCTTAAAAAATAAAACTTTGCCAATTTAATGATAAAGAGAAAGCTTTGATGGAAGAATACTTTTTTTAGTTGTGAATTGATGATAACTAAAGCCGCCTCTTTCTTATTCTCCAAGTTCCTAGCTAATAATACAAGTTTTGACAGGTTCTAACAATTGAGATTTATGGTTGTTAGTTTGTGTAGATGCGTGTGTTTGGGAACAAAGAGGATGAAGTTTTCATTTCAATGAGAGAATCTTGATTTGAGAAGAAATTAATTATTTTAGTTGTTACTAACATTGTTGGAGGTCTGACAATATTGTATAGAGCTCATGTTTCCTTAATCACTATATTGATAATATTGTCAATATTGTCAAATCTATCTATCCATACTTTTCAAGGTGTTTAAGAGAATTAATACACATGTAGGTGTGTAAAGAAACATACTCCCTTTGCACATGAGCATAACTAATTCTTTTAAATTAAAAATGTAAACGAAACACAAAATGCTTTTATCAATATAAATTTAGTTAATGTCAATTGTCAAAATTATTCATATTGTCAATATAGTTATCACTTAGTGTAAAGAAACTATGATCTCTCATTTTCTTCATCATAGTTTCTTATTAGACTTTTCATATTTCTATTAATATAAATTTAGCATTTTCCTCTTCGCATGTGAGTGCAACTAATTCTTTTAGATTAAATAATATAAAGAAAACACTAAATGCATAAAGAACAAATATTATTGCAAAATAAACTATTTGTGTAGCATATGTGTTTTAGTATATGATAAGAAAATAAGAATAACAAATATGGTTCCCTTACATAAATAATTGTTATCCATCCACTCACTAGTAAATGTTTTAAATATACATGAAAAGCTGCATATGTATCTTTTTTCTTTTGTGCATTATGCGCATGCATATAAAGAGTCACTAATATTGATTGATCTTTCATTAATTATTTTTATTCCTTTGATAAAAGCCTTCCATGAATTATGTTTTTCAATACTTGAATCTTTTCCATCACTGTCAATCTGCTCAACCCTTAGAATAAGACTTTGGGTAATTGTTAGGTTGCTAGAATCCTTTTTTTTTCTTATTTTGAATGTTACTTGTGAAATATATTATTGGTAATATATTGATTTGATCTTCTTTTTATTTTTTTTAATAATTCACTTGCTTTTCTATTTGTTTATGTACACATATGTTTACCAAAGAATGGAGAACGTCGCAAATCACAAATCAAAGACTTTGCAGAAGAGAAAAGAGGTCATTAACTCAAATTCTACTGAACAAAATAAAGATGTCAAATCTACCTCAACAGACTGCAAGTCAATTAATATGTCTTTTAATTAGTTAACTTAGTATAATTAATGATACCTAAATTATTATAGTAGAAATTATTGTTTTATCCATATAGTCTATATCCTTTATATTGGCAATAAGCATTTATATGACCTAGAAAAAAAAACTTGCTTATATCTAAAAAAAGAAAACTTTGTTAGATATTTTATTGTTATTAATCAATCACGTTGATGTTGTGATATAATATCAAATCGTGTAGGTTGTTGGACAGTTAGCTACATCAATATTAAATCAACGGTCTCGATTTACATCTCAATTTAAGAGCATCATTTTTTTAAATAACTATGTAATAGGAAATCTTATATTTTTATTGTCTATATTGTTTGTGTTTAAGTGCATTATTTTTTTTAAAGAGCTATAAAATGTGAGATCTTATATTTCTATTGTCTATATTATTTGAGTTGTTTATGTTCTTTGTATTGTCATATTTAATCCATTTTGATTCTCAATTTGAACTTATATTTTTGTTTTCTTCTAATGGAGCACAATTGACCGTTCTTATAAATGGGATGAAAGCTTCTTATATCGATACAAAAGGACTTCCGAACATGTTAGGCAACGCTCAAAATTACAAGAGACATTGTTGGAGATTAGAAAGAAAGCAAATGAGTCTCCAACACGTCGTGCGATGGTAGAAAAATCTTGTTTTGGAGACTTAATTTACAAGCTTCCTAGAATACATCTATCCGACCACATTATTCATAATTTGTTGCTAAGAGAAGGAGTTGCATCAAATTCAGATTCTATAATAGTGGTAATAGGTGACAATGTCAACATCTTCGATGCAGAACAATTTCATAGATAACCAAGTTAAAGATTGGGTCCACTAGACATCAATACAAGTTCCATAGTAAAAGAGTTTTTTTGGAGGCAACCACATGATCAAGAGGACCGAACTTGATGAAGCCTACAAGGGGTTGAACACGACAGATGACAAGTTATTTTTTAGGCTTACTTTGGTCTACTTTCTTAAACTTGGTTTGATGGGAAAAGATGAAAAGACAAATGTGGATACAAATATTCTAGCTCTAATGGATAACTTGAAGAAATTTAAAAAGTTTTCATGGGGCTCATATGTGTACAAGATGACTCTTGAGTTACTGAAAAAAACCAATAAAGGTGTGGAAAACGATGAAAAAATCAAAACAAAAGGGTTATAGTATTACTGGTTTTCCCTATGCATTTCAGGTATTTAAACTACATCATAATATATGCAATTTCATTTTTTTTAGTTAAAAGATTTAAGTTTGATTCACATTTCTACTTTTATTTTTGTAGGTCTGGGCTTATGAGGTGGTAATTGGATTAAGAGAGTTGTATGCTTCAATTAATGAAGAATATGTCGAAGGGGCTCATACAATTTTCCAATGGATTGCTCACGAAATGCCTAACTACGATGTAGTACACTCGATCTTCGAAGGCGGTAACAAAGACGACGAAACATCTTTTGATGGTGAAAATGAATTTAAAGATATACCCAAGAAGAAACCAAAACGCACTGAAAATTTGTTGGAGAATTTAGCTTGTAAAGTAGATTGCATTCAAGAGGATTTTCATTCAATAAAGTGTGATTTTAGTGTAGTGAAGTGTGATATAGGAAATGATATAAAGATAATGCATGAGAAACTAAATATGTCGTTGAAGCAAACTCCATGTGTTACAAATGGAAATGCAAGTCGAAAGATAAAGTACACATCCACTTCAAATGAAGATTTTCAGTTTACAAATGATAATGTAAAGCTTCAACATAGGAAATGTAACGACCCAAAAATTTGGTTATTTGTGGATGATAATGCATGTATTAGTATATTAGTATTTTACGGGTCTCAAGCCGTTCGGGCTATGTTTTAATGGAGTGAGGTGTCGCCTAGTTAAACGGGATTTTCGGGAACCGTATTAGTGGACATTATAAATAAACAAAGTCAAATGAAAAACATGATCTAAGTTGAGGAAATAAAATTCTAACAATAAAGTATAACTTAGACATGAGGAAATTTAATTGAATACTAAGTGGGACCGCCTCGAGAAACGTGTCGGACGCAGGGCATGGTGCACTGAGTAGGCGAGAATTTGTGTAACCTTATTGGTAATTTAATAAAATTAATAAGGTTGATTTAATAGGTTAATATGGATAGGATTGTTAGAATGACACACTTGAGTGAGGAGGACCATTGGATGGTCATAGAGATGTGTATGTATGTTAAGATGAGATGATGTGGTCAAAGACCCATAAGGGCAATTGTTTAAAATTGGGTAGGAAATAAGTGGAAGGGCAAAATGGACATTTGACCTTTAAATTGTATATATAAACAAACAAACCAAACCCTACACTATTCATCTCCTTCTCCAACACTCTCATCGCCGCCACTCATCTTCTTCCTCACTTCATCTCTTTCGGTCGACACACCACTCACCGGAGGACCGCCGTCGACGAGGGGAGACCTTCTCTCTCTCCCTCCCTCTCGCTTCCCCGTCCACCCTTCTCTTCTCGGCCTCACGCTCTCCCTCCCTCCTCCTCTCGGCCGGACGTCACCGCCGCCACCCACCACAAAGATTTGGGACCTCCACTACCCACCGGAGACACCTAGGTGAGTTCCTCCTCCCTCCCTTCCGTCTCTCTCTCTCGGCAGTCTATTTTCTCTCTCTACCAGTCCGCCAACTCGATTCACTGCACACATTTTTTTCGCTCACTACCGGCCACCGTGAGGTCACCTCCGACCGGGAACTTGGGCGTAGACTACCCACGTAGGTCTCGGCGTTCCCGGAGAGCTTCACGTCCGGCCGATGGGTCACTTTTCCGATGAGATAACAAGGCCATTTGCTCACTGTTTTCACATTTTTGTGTGGTATTTCACATCGTTTTAGTCGCTGTTTTGGGGCTGCCGTGGCTAGTCGGACCATCCCCGGTCATGGCTGATCGGAGTAGAGTCTCCGACGACTCTGCTAGCCGGAGATGACCCCTCCCCCATGTCCAACAGCCACGATTTTGGTGTGTGAGTGTGTGACGGTTTGATTGGTGTGTATGACGGTTTGGTAAAACAGTGTGTGTAGGGTGGTTGTCCTATATGTATGGGGTGTGGTTGTGTATGTGCACACCCCAGTTGGGGTGTGGGTGTGTGCACTATAGTGAGACTTTATGAGATGTGTGTGTGTGAGTTGCGATTAGCATAACAATGTGTATAGGTGGCTGTTTTGGGATGGATTTTGTGCAAGGGGTGTACACTGTGTGTACACCACAATGGGGTGTACACAATAGTGGGTGTGTACGCCACAGTGGGGTGTACACAGCACTGTATGTGTACACCACATTGGGGTGTACACAACAGTTGCATATGTATGGAATAGTGATAATGTGTATAAAACATAATTCCAAGTAATAAATTAATGTTCCAATGCATGTGAACAGGGAAAATCACAATGGGGTGCACACACACCAAGGTGTGTGTGCACAAGACAAATGAGGTGTGTGAAGTGTTAGTGTGCACACCAGTGGGGTGTACACATCAATTGTGTGTGTGTGACCATAATGTATAAAGTTGTAAGTTTAAGAATAAATAAACAAGATTATAAGTATAAACATTTGTATTAAATGAATATGGACTTGTAATGAGGCCTAACAAGGGCCTAATCCACTCATTTTAATAATAAGTCCATAACAAATCTCAATTTGTGTGTATATGGGTTGTGTAAAACCCAATAAGAGTTTAATATGATAAGCACAACTTAAGGCACAAAACGAATACATAAAAGGTAATAACGAGCCCATATGTCCAAGTCTAATAATTATCCGCATATCGAGCCTACTTAGGTGGGTATAGGCCTAATACATGGACCCACCAAGAGCCTAACCAGGGTATAAAGGACATCAACGATAACATGGGTTGCAGTAATTAAATGAACTGAAACAAAGTTTATGAGGATTATCATAAAACTAAATACTAATCCTAAACCTATATTCGGGACTTAAATCGCTGTCGTAGTCGAGAAACACGGAAGCGCGTTAAAGTCTCGAGCGAGTACCGGTCACGTTAGATCGTAAGTACACTTGTCTCAAAACTTGTGGACGTTGGTAAGCCGCTTAAGAAAATATCATGTGATTCATCTTCATTCCATTGTGTTTGCTATTACCTATTTGTTGGCATTCCATTCCATATTCCTTGTATGTGTGTTCTTGGCATAAGTGTGTGTCTCGAAGGTACATGCACCTCGCACTAGAAGGGATAAAAAGTTATTTCCCCTTGTTACTTACCTCAAGAATTTGACAACTCTTTCATAAGAGTAAATATGTTGTTGACAATAATTCGGTTTGTCAAGCTAAATTGGGGTCCCGAAACCTCAAGAATTACACTCCAAACTACCCGTCAAGATTACACTCCTCATGTAATGAAGTTCACAAAGAAAAATGAAATTGAGGGAAAATATTTAGAAAATTTATTGGATAGTATACCTCATTGGTTTGGTATTGTGAAAGGAAGAAGGAAAAGGAAGAAGGCTTCATCTTGCCTTAAACCATATGTGGACCCAACTGCAAAAAGCAAGACGTTAAGAAAAAATGAAGATTCATATGACCCTGATGAAGAGCGTCCCCATGATGACTTTATGATAATCAAACATTAGTTTTCATCTAAGGATGATGCGGTAGTTAATTTGAATTAGTGCATTGGAGACCGCCTATGGTTTAAGATAATGTGGACAGAAGACAAGTGGTTAGATAATAAAGTATATTTTCTTAATATATCTATACAAACTTCATGTTCACATCATTATGTTGATTCATTCTTTTAATATTATTTTCATTATGGATGATCACTTATAAATACTACTTTTTTCCAACAATATGAGTAGCATCTTGATACAGGGACATGGTGGTTGCGGAAGAAAATATCAAAGTCACCTAATCACAAATCCACGCGTGGCTATACTTGACGGTATGCACTTTACCCACCCATCATTTTTATTTTGTCAATCAATAAAAATGTGTTGATTTTATATGGAATGATTTGATATAGTCAATGCTTTATAAATAAGGGACCAAGATTACAATTGATGATACATTATTGGGTCATATAGATGGAAGTTTTTGTAGTCAAAACCCGTCAATTTCATCCAAGGAAGCGGACAAGGTAATTATTTTTTTTCAAAAGATGAGGTAATTAATTTATATGTTATTGTATACGTACTTACAACCATATGCATGTACTGTTAATATTATGTTTCGGTGCAAATTGCCTTCGCACTCAATATTAGAAATAGTCATTAGGTTGCACTCGATTGTGACATCAATGATCATATTATTTGTGTTCTTGATTCTATGATGAGTAGTAGAAGTCATGGGAAAAAGAAATAGAATATTTTTCTAGCACAATAGATAATATGCTCATTACGTGTGGGAGGAAGGTGCCTAACAATGAATGAAAAATAATTATCCCAAAAATACCACAACAAATGGGGTAATTGATACCAATCCTTATTCTATTAATACAGTTATAATTTTATTTTCCAATCATTGAATCAAGTTCGAATTGTTTGGCACGGGAGACTGTAATGACCCTAAAAATGTAACTCGTGCCACGTGTCAATGCATGTAATATGTGGGCCCACGCCGTGTGGTACAATCATCAATTATCGGACGTCGATGCCGAGGTATGTTAGTTTTGTATGATGTTTGTATTATATTATATTTCATTTGTTCAATTTTAAGTTTTTAACTGGTAAAGGCGTTGTGTACGAGCGTTGGTAGTCTAGGGAACAAATTTAATTAGAAACACTAACAAAAATATTAAATTAATAATAATTAAAAAGTTGTAAAGTCCGTTTGCTATGTCGGTATGCCCATGGTGATGTGACGAACAAAGTTAGTGTTATGAGTCGGGTGTGAGAATACCCGAGGAAAACTTTGAGGGTTGTTTAAAATGGATGAGATCAAAAGACCAAAAGTCAACTAAGTCACCCAATTGAGTTATTAAAGTTGGTAGGTGAAATTGCGAAAAGACCAAAAGGACAATAAATTTGTAAAGGATATGGATAAGGATGAGGGGTATTTTGGTCATTTGACCAAAATACCCAAATTTCATCACACCACCTTCACCACAATCCCATTTTCGATCAAAAAAATGGGAGAAAGAGAGACATTGATTAAGAGAAGGAGAAACCAAGGAGAGGAAAGCGGCGGTTCGTGGAGAGCATGGACGCGACGTCGAGGTGAGATCCAAGTAAGAAGTTATTGATTTGTTATTGGTGTGTCGTTGTGGTTGTTTCCAAGATTTGTTGTCGAGGTTGTCGTTAAGGGGATTGTGGATTTAAATGGTGAAAATGGTGGTAATGATGATGGTGAAGTAGGTGTTGATTGTTATTTTGTTGTTGTTGTGTTGGTATAAAAAAGTGGTTATTGTTGTTGCTTGTTGGTTACGCTTACTGTTCCAGCAAGCAACAACGAAGAAGAAGAGAGAAAACCGGGCCGGGTCAAGGTGACCCGACCAGGTTTGGGTTAGACCAGGTCTGACTCGGGTTGATCGGGTCAAACCCGGTTTGACCGCTTAGGCCAATCCTGACCCAACCCAGTCGGGTCGGGTCAGACCCAACCCGCGACCCACCCACCTATTATTATATTAATAAAAATTATTTATTTCAATTAAATATATTAAAATTGATTTTAATTGAAATAAATTCCAAAAAAATAGGAAAAATTCTAGAAAATTATATTTTCATCAAATAAAAAGAAATTTGGGAATTTCTAAGAAAAGTGAAATATTCAAAATTTTTGTGAGACGTTATGTCGGGGTTTTTACCTTGAAAAAACGTGAAATTTGGCAAAAATAGCTAGAAATTTGGAAAAACCATAGGAAATTAAGGAAATTGATATAAATTGTATTATCAGGATTATTGTACACACGGGGACCGTAAGGAGCATGTCGGAGTCCGTGTTAGCGCGAATTAGCTTGGATCGAGGTAAGTAAACCAGTGAGGAACACTACAGTTATTTCTTGAGCTTTGAATTATTTATTGATATTGTTTCAATACCTTTTTGATATTCCATTCACATGAGTTGTCTTAAGGCAAGTGTGTCAAGGATGATCCTTGCAGAATTTTGGGCTCGCGGTGTATTATACCGGGGTTTACGGCTGAGGATACGTAATTGGTTATAATGACATGATCGGGGTGAGAGTTCTCCACTAGATTATTGGGGACTCTGCATTCGCGTAGGGGGTCTTAGAGGAGATTCTGTCCTTAACTCCTAGCCTATGAGGAGATTTTGTCCTCGGCTTAACGACCTTGATTAGTCGAGACCACTTGTGCCTTTCCTTTGTATTCCGGGACACTAAATTTCTACTGCTTATTTATTTGTTCACAGTCTTTATATATTCATGCGATCCCTCTCCTTTTTTTCTATCTATATGAATTGGTTGTTCATTTATTTAATTCGAAATGTTATATTTGTTGTTGTTCCTGCTTGGCGTTACTTACTTGGGCTCGTCATCCTTGTGTTTGACCGAGTGTAGATCCATAGTCCAGCAAATGAAAGGTCGTGCAGTTAGGCGATATACTTTGAGCGGCCCTCCTCTGTTGATATAGGTGACATTTTGGTGTATTAGCTACTTAAATTGTTTTTGTACATGGGGTTATGGGTTGAGAGATCTTTTTGGATATTATGACTTAGGTGATACTCTCCTTGCTTTACATGGTATATATATGATATATGGGATTTCCACACCCTAGGTTTTTGTCCTAACTTGTAGCTTTCGAGGTTAATTGATTAGTTGAGATTTATTGTTTCCGCTTTATACTTTGATAACTCGCTAATTAATTGACTTCACTTTTAAATTCTTAATAAATGATTGAATGGTAACGATAGACTCACTCGCCCCGCGCGACTCGGCGGGATTGGCTCGGGGGTTCGCACGGGTCCAAAGTCGGGCGGCGCCGATTCTGGGAATTTGGAGCGCACGAGACTGCAGAATATTCACTCTCATATACTTAGAGTACCTAGTGTTTGGAAAAGATCCAAAGTTGTTGACTCAATCAAAAATTCCAGAATTCAGAAAAAAAGAATGTTGTTGATTTCTTAAGGTGGGGAACATTAACTTCTACAAGTTCGAATCTTAAAGATGCGGAGCAACATGAGAAGATTAAATGATTGAATAGTGGATATTTTGTAGTGAATTACTGTAACGGCCCGTTATAAATTAACGTCGTTATTTTAAATTATTCGATTAGAACGCCAACTCGGATGACACGTCCTTAGGAATTTAGTGTCGTGAGACAGTCACATTAGATTAAGTTATTAAGCATGACTAAGGTTGAGGAGTAAATTTAGAAAATTTAATTAGTTACACTAAGTGTGGGACCACCTCGGGAAGCGTGTCGAACACATAATATTCACTCTATATACTTAGAGTACCTAGTGTTTGGAAAAGATCCAAAGTTGTTGACTCAATCAAAATAACAAGAATTGCGATTTTCATAATTCAAAAAAAGAAGGTTGTTGATTTCTTTAGGTGGGGAACATTAACTTCTACAAGTTCGAATCTTAAAGATGCGGAGCAAATTGTCCACCTGCAATATGAAGAAGATTAAATGATTGAATAGTGAACATTTTGTAGTGAATTACATTCCATACATACACCCATTTGTTTCGAGTGTTAATATTCATGTGATGCCAATCGCCATGCCAATGTTTATGGATGTCATTTTTAGTGTATTGCATTTTGTAAATGTCAAACAACATTTTTGTGTATTGTTTAAACTATATTTTTGAACCGTCAAACAACTTCATGTTTTCATATGTGACTAAACAGGTTTTAAGTATTACTTTTCTACCTTGTTGAACAATCACTTTAGATTTTACTTGCAATGCAGCAGCGCCAAATGTTATTCACTTGACAAAATTTACAAAGAATTGTTTGAATTGTCAAAAGTGACAATATTGACAAAACTGCAAATCTATTAGAATCTTGCAAAATTTTTTTTTAGAAAACTACAATTAATATTTTCAAAAAAAAGAAATCTACAATTGACAATATTAACATGGCAATACTGACATGTACAAAAGTGTATCCAATTGATATTAACAAATTGATGACATTAGGTACTTCAAAAAATATTATGACATTAGTTACAAAATGCACTACTATATCAGTAAAGTAATATAATATCAATTAAAAGACAACAGGTAGTAGGTATTCCAAAATATAGATTTGTATAGAATAAGACTACAAAAGATATATTAGTACTATTGACAATATTAATAATATTGACAATATTGATAATAATGACATTTAAAAAAGTGTATAAAATTGATATAAACAAAATAATGACATTATGACATTAGTTACAAAATGCACTACTATAAACAAAATGATGACATTATGACATGTGCAAAAAGTGTATACAATTGATATAAACAAAATGATGACATTATGACACTATGACACTATGTAGTAAGTGACTATAAGATGTTTAGATGTTGACATAAACTGAAAAATAGTAGAGTGTCGATGCTGAACATTCTCCCTCATATTCAAAAAAGTGCTAAAAAATCCATCCACTGAAATCAGCTTCTTAAGCAGAACTACTACGATATAGTGGGATCGGGCTCCTTACAAGTTTGACGATTATGACCAAATTCACGACACCTGCCACACTTTTTCTTTTTCTTTTCTTCTTCATTTGATGGTATCCTTTGCTTTCGACGTCTTCCTGGGGCTCTTCTTGTAATTGGGGGAAGAATTATATCACTTGCTTCAATAGGCAATATCCAATCTACAAGACGACCAACCGGATACACCGGTTCTGCATATGCCACCATAAGAGCATCCATAGTGTAATATTTTGATGATAGGGAGTTCAATGAAATCCCTCTAAGGCTAGCTGCAGCAATCACATGACCACAAGGTAGCTGATCTAAGTCAAACTCACGGCATGTACATGATTTTGTGTAAAGATTGACATGGCCATTCTTTTCATTATCAAACACATCGAACTCATAACAATCAATTGGTTTCACTCTCCATCGTGTTGACTTTGATGATTTCTCTCTTAATACGGACTCAGCCCAACTTGTCAAGTGGCAATTCATGTTTGATGTTAGGTTCTTGAGTTCGTAATACCAATCTTGCAACACCCACATATGTGATCAACCATCATTGTTATAGGAAGAGCTCTAATTTCCTTAAGGACTACATTAAGACATTCAACAATATTTGTGGTCATGATACTGTATTGCCTTTGATCAGAATAAGCTCTACTCTACTTTTTAACTCCAACATTTCGAAGGTAAGTTGCTATATCTTTATCACAATTCTCTATCTCCATAAACAACCTATTAAAATTCAATTCTAAGTACTCCTTCGCAGCAACAAAATAATCAACCTATTAAAATTCGATTCTAAGTACTCCTTCGCAGCAACAAATATAAAGGCATAATATAATCAACCATTTTATGGAAGTTTGCCCTTAAATTCGTACTCAAATGGTAAACGCACAAACCATGGAATGCATATGAAAAAACCTCTTTTATAAACTTTGTAATGCTATTATTTATGTTTGAAACTGTAACAACCCCGAATTTTTAACTGACTTGTGTTACACGTGTCAGGATTGTGACCCGGCTACGTAGATACTGGATGGTATTTCAAACTTCGGTAGTCGACGCCGAGGTAATTTTATGATTCTTTGACTTTGTGTATTAGTATTATAGTATTCTATGGGTCTCGAGCCGTTTGGGCTATATTTTAATTGAGTGAGATGGCGCCTAGTTAAACGGGGTTTTCGGGAACCGTTTTAGTGGATATTATTAATAAACAAAGTCAAATGAAATATATGACCTAAGTTGAGGAAGATACAATTTTATTAATAAATATAACTTAGACATGAAGAAATTTATTTGAATACTAAGTGGGATCGCCTCGAGAAGCGTGTCGGACACGGGACACTGTGTACCGAGTGGGCGAGAATTTGTGTAACCTTATTGGTAATTTAATAAAATTAATGGGTTAATATAGGATAAGATTGTTAAAGTGACACAAGTGAGTGAGGAGAACCATTGGATGGTCATAGAGATGTGTACATGGGTTAGATTAGGAGGATGAGCCAAATGACTCATAAGGATAGCTGTCCAAGTGTTGGGCAAGTTTAAAAATCAGGGGCAAAAGGGTCATTTCGGTCTATCTTATTGTTATAAAAACAAACCAAACCCTAAAACCCTAACACACTATTCACCTTCTTCTCCAACTTGGCCGCTACTATTCACCCCCACTCACTGCCCCACTGCCTTGCACCGCCACCGCATCTTCGACTAGGCCAGAGGTGGCTGGAGACCGGGACGACGTCTCCCTCCTCTCTTCTCTCGTTTCCTCACTCATAGACTCTCGGTCTTCTCCTCTCACGTTCACTCTCTCGGCCTCACTCTCGACTGTTTCCCTCTCACGTTCGGCTGGACCATCACCACTGCCACCTACCATGGCAGCTGACCTCTCCACCACCACCGGAGGCGCTTAGGTGATCTCCTCCTCTCTCTTTCTTCTCTTCCTTTATCGACAGTTCACTCTCTCTCTGTCACTCATTCTTCTCAACCTCCACGCCGTGACAGTGACTCCTCCTCCCTAGACTGGCGACCACCATCACCCTCACGACACTGGAGACCTCGGCCACCCACCTGAGACACCAAGGTGAGCCATCTTTGATTATCTCCCTCTCTTTCTTGTGCTTCTCTTCTCACTGTTGTATGATTTTATGTGGTTGTTGCAACTGTTTTGGGTTGACGGTGGCCACGGTTTGGATGACTGTCGCCGGGGTTTGGATAGTGTTGACCGGAGGTCAACCTCTGGCGACCCTGCTGGCCGGAGGTGACTCCCATGTGGGGCTGTTTTGGGTGTATAGTGGGTGATGTTTTGATGAAAAACGTTAACAGTTGTAATGTGGGATGTTAATGGAAACAGTGAAGTGTGTGTGTTGTGTGGGGTGTGTGTGATGGAGTGGGGTGCGTACAGTGTGTGTGTACACACCCTAGTTGGGGTGTGGGTGTGTACACTATAATTGATGTATGGGAATGTTTTTCATGAGTTGTATATGTATGGACTTCGATTTACATAAGTGTATGTAGGTGTGAATGTTGTGTAAGGGGTGTACACTATGTGTACACCACAATGGGGTATACACAACAGTGGGTGTATACACCACAGTGGGGTGTACACAACAGTTGTATATGGGGTGCATGTTAGAAAATGTGTATATAACATAGTTTCAAGTAATAAAGTGATGTACTAATACTTGTGAACATGGAAAATCACAGTGGGGTGCACACAACAACAGGGTATGTGTGCACAAAACAGCGGTGTGTGTGAAGTGTTAGTGCGCACACCAGTGGGGCGTACACATCAATTGTGTGCGTGTGACCATAATGTATATTATTGTAGGTTTGAGAATAAGTAAACAAGATTATAAGTATAGACATTTGTTTTAAATGAATATGGACTTATAATAAGGCTCAACAAGGGCCCAATCCACTCATTTTAATATAAGTCCATAACAAGTCTCGATTGGTGTGTATATGGGTTGTGTAAAACCCAATAAGAGAGTAATATGATAGGCACAACTTAAGGCCCAAAACAAATACATAAAATGTAATGATGAGCCCATATATCCAGGCCCAATAATTGTTCACATATTGAGCCTACTTAGGTGGATATAGGCTTAACACATGAACCCAACAAGAGCCTGACCAGTGTATAAAGGACATCAACAATAGTATGGGTTACATTAATTGAAGGAATTGAAACAAAGTTTATGAGAATCATCCAAAAACTAAATACTAATACTAAACCTATATTCGGGACTTAAACTATTGCCAGGTAGTCGAGAAACACGGGAAGCGCGTTAGAGTCTCGGAGTGAGTACCGAGTCACGCTAGATCAGGTAAGTACATGTATGCCTCGTATGTATGTACGTTAGTAGACCAGTAAGAAAATAACATGTGATTTATACATCCTCTATTTATTGCTATTGTTGCATTGATCCTTTGCTTGATATTCCATTCCGTTTTCCTTGGTTGTATGTTCTTGGCATGAGTGTGTGTCTCGAAAGTATCATGTGGTCCCGCACTAGCTGGGACAACGAGAGTGCCCTCTGCAGGGGTAACTGACCACCCCTAGTGATGTGTGTACTGGGTACTGGATTCAAGAGGTGTTGCGATGCCTCTCGATTTCACGTTGCGCTAGTGTTGCGACATTACCCGGGGAGATCTTGCGAGATCTTTGCCGTATTGCTGTGAAATAGACCACTCATGGGCCTCCTTTTGAATCTTAGAACATGCAAATATCGATTGTTTATCTATCAGTCTCTTTATCATGCATTTGATTTATTTACTTTCCAGTTATTTCCTTTCCGCATGATACTTAGACTGCTTTTCTTGTTAAAATCATAAATTACTGTTACATTCTTCTGGTACTACTAGCAATTTTATTCAGTTACTCACCGTCTAGTTTGTGACGGTGGATGCAGATAGAGTGGAGAGCAGCAAGGGCAAGGGGCTCTGCCTAGGTGATATACTTTGAGGATTTACAGCGACATCTGAGAGACTTTATAGTAGGTGATTATATTTTTTTTGCTGATGTGTATATCGTTTTATACTTATATTGTTGGGACCATTGAACTTGGTATTGCTATTGTGAGACTGGTATCATGTATATATGCCTATCGAATTGTACATGAATACCCGGGGTTTTCCACACTTATAGAATTCCTATACTTTCTTTGATTGAGTTATTTCCCCTTGTTATTTATTGTTTAGTCTTCCGCTGTGTATTATTGCAATAACTCTTTCATAAACTACTAAATTGACTAAATTGAAGGCTAACTAGGCTCGTCAGGTTGCCAAGTGATGACTTGGGGCTTGCACGGGTCTAGGCCGGACGTACCCAATTGCACGGGAAAATTGGGACCGTCACAGAAACAAACACTAAATTACTATCAACTACATTTAAAATCGCACTCTTTAACTTCATCATGAACCAAGTCCAAGAAGCATCATTCTCCGAGTCACCAATCCCAAATGATATGAGATAAATTTGGTTGTTCCCATCCATGCACGCAGCAACAAACAATGTGCCTTAGTACTTACCGGTCAAGAAGGTTCCATCAACCGCAATGACTGGTCGAATACTATCACGAAACCCCCGATAGTTGTACCTAATGCCATGAAGAAATACTTAAAGTAAATCCCATTCTCCTTTTCAATATGTGTTACTGTACCTGGATTTTTTTTTCAAGTAATGAATAATAATGTGACAACAATGCATATAATTCCTCAGCACTACCTCTTACAGAATCAAGAGCACGCTCTCTGGCTCTCTAAGCCTTATCGTAACTTATATTTACACCATGCTCTATGCGTATATCACTAACAATGTCATCTGGCTTGTAAATGCGGCCTACTCCCTCATATTTAGATTTAATGCACTCTCCTATCAACCAACTACTTGCTTGCCTATGATCATGGTTCATAATATCTTTCGAATAACTATAATTCATTTTTATCTTCCTCAATCGAAAGTAATCAGAAAATGGTAACTTTATTGCCATAACTTGTCATTTGCACCCTTCTTGCACACATCTAGCCACAAAAAATATTTTTGTTGAACAAAAAACTTTATATTCAAAATTGTTTTTCATTGCAAAGAGTTCAAGACTATGAAACAACTTTTCTTATTGACAAATAATTGATCCTTCATGAAAACATATAATGTTATCGATTCAGAAGTCATGGTGGACGGTCGAACACTGCCACTCTTCTTATCACCAACTTGAAATTCTAGTATGTCATCATTGTCAATATTTTTCCTTGATTTTCATCTGTAAGCCCGTCATACTCGCAAGAATACATGTCCATGTTGAAGTCATCATCCAAACTTATGTAATGATCATCATATTCTATGCCAATATTAATAGTACCACTGCCAACATTATCTTCAATCTCCACTTCATCTTCTTCACCAAGTGAAATGATGACTGCATCTCCCCATGAGTTGTCAAACTCGATTTTTCTATTAGCATTCTTATTAGAATCTTTCCATTGGCTTGTAATAGGTAACTCCATGCATTCTTGTATCATATTGAAAGGTTGTGCAGGTTGGTCTTCAAAAGCATGTTCACTTGGTGGATTTATAAGTTCAATACTTAAGCACAATGGAGTTATATTGTTTGTAGACATATTGAATTCATGAACAAAATGATGCACATCTACGTCGTTATTCACTTTGACTACCATTATGCCAATAACTGTTTTGCACCCATAACTTAATGTGACTGTGTCACGACCCAATTTTGCTAATCTTGATTAACTGCTTAATCAGGATCACCGACTCGTGACGTGGGGTCCTCATGAAATGCGCATACAGACCGAGGCATGTGGCCGAGGTAAATGTTATATTTGTATTGATGTATTCCTATTGTTTTGTATGTGTGTAGGCTGACTAAGCCAGTACGTGCAGTTATCGACGCCGAGATGTAGTCGGGGACACGCCTCGAGTTGCATGCAAGTCGGGGTATCGGATAGCGAGACTTGTGGTGAGTCTAAAATTAGTAAAATGTAATGTAATTAAATTAATGCACATTAAATTATAGTCTATGGTCATAAATTAATTAAATTGAATTGGACTCATATATTTATAAATATATAATATAAATATATAATATAAATATATACATTTAAACAAAAAATTAGAAAAGATTTGTGAAATGACAAAAAAGGGCTTTGGCTTATTAAGAAAAAGGATAAGGTTGGAGGGGTAAAATAGTCATTTGACACCTAAAGTACTAACAAAACCACCATCGCCACACACACATAATCCACAAAAAAAAAGAGAAAGAGAGAGTCCGAAGAGAGTTCGAGAGAAGTCGAAGAGAGAAAGAGAGTCCGGGAAAGAGAGTCATCTGAGAAGGAGATCGAAATCTTCGAGGCGCGGCGTCCGCAATTCGAAGGTAAGGTTGTGTTGTTGTGTTGTTGTGTTGTTGAAGTGGTGTTGTGGTTTAGCTTGAAAAATTGTTGTTTTAATGGTGGGTTGGATTGTTGGTGGTGGTGTTGTTGTGTTGATGGATTGAAGAAGTGAAGAAAGAAAGAAAGAAATCAAGGAAGAAAAAAAAAATTTCTTCCAACACGAACAAAGACGTTCGTGCAAGGAAGATGATGCACACGGGCCCACCCATGCGCATCTCTTCTTCGGGCGGTCGGGCTCGGCCCACGGGCGAGCCGACCGGTACCCAGTTAGAGTCGGGTATACGGTATATATACATACACATACCCAATAATATATATAATATATATATATATAAAGAGAAAAAAGTAACAGAATAAAATAAATAAATAATAATAAATAATATATATATATATATATATGTAATATATATACATACATGTATATATGTATATGTATACATAATATATACATATATATATACATACACATACACATGTATATATACAAAAAATAAAATAAAATAATAAAATAAATAATAATAAATAAATATATATATATTTATATATATGTATACATACATATACATATATATACAAATACACATGTATGTATATATACATATATCACATATGTATACATACATAAAATATATCTATGTAACAAAATATTAATAAATAAATAAATAAATGATATGAAATAACTTTTCAAATTTCAAGGACCTGTTACACTAAATTCTATTCCGTGGAGGGATCAATTAGCGCGCTAATTGATCTCGATCACTATGAATCATCATTTCCGAAAGAAATTAGCGCGCTAATTCCAGGGCATTTCGATTCAAATTTCGGAGTCCCATTCAAATCTATTTTTCCACTTCCCACATGCCTCATTGACACCCAAAAACATCATTAAACACGAATTTATCGCGAGGCCGAATAGCCATAGCTATCCCATGTGACTTGTAAAATTTCAATTAATTTGGACTATATAAATTATCAAATCTACTCAATAAATTCCCAAAATTTATAAATAGGGTCATACTAGTCTCCCGACCACTGGGAACTCCCTACTTTATTTCATTCATATTAATTCTCTTTTAGACATACAACATACACAAATCAATTTGATGACTTCCACTCGTTAGTAATCTACCATCATGCTTTCCTTGCTCTATTCAAGTTGAATGTTGTAATAGCATGATGCCTTGTGATGGTTTCATTGACTCTTTTCCTAATGTGCCATATTCGATTGTGAATTATGTTATAATTGATGTTAGGAATGCATGCACTAGTGTTACTGTGGTAATTGGGTTGTATTCCATTTCCTTTGGGGCTTTGTAGCCTAAATTATTGTTGATATCGTAGAACTTTAAAAATGAAAATCCTTGAAACAAAAGTTGGAGATTATCTAGTGTTCATTGCACGAGAGATGGGTGGATTCACGGGGTCAATAGACCTCGGGGTTTCCAGCACTCATCACTATTACTTGGGTGGCATCACGTAGCTTGAACTACGGGGTTGTCAGCAAGTTCTATATATATATTCAAAAATTTACAAAGTATGTTAAGAGTATCTCCATACGATAGTGGAAAAAGGCTGGTTGATATTTCTCATCGCCAACCGGACGTAGATCATCTCGACTTAGCCTGTGTCAGTCTATCTAACTCGGTTAACTGTGATATTTATATGCATTACTTTCTCAGCACCTTTTTTCTGCTATATTATGTATTTAAATATATGTCTTTACTTTGGAAATGTAGTATAGAGTTCCCCGGTTATCACTTAAATATCACCATACTCACCGTCTAGTTTGTGACGGTGGGTGTAGGTCCGTCGAGCAGTACCAGGTCGGGCAAGGAGAAGATCGACAACTACTTTTGAGCTCGTAGCGCGTAGCTGCCGTACACGTAGGTCATATTTTTTGTATTATGTTTATATACGTCTTTTACTTGGGTTATTTGTTGGGACGAGATTTAATTCACCCGACTTTTAGACTTTCACTTTGTCTATATGATCGCCATTTATTTCATATTGATATTGTGATTGTTATTTCCTGATTTCCACATTTAGGATTTATATAAACTGCTTCCACTAATACGTTAAAGACTTCCGCTAATTTGATAATTCTATAAAATAATAGGGAATTTTCTTATCCCTGAACCCAATTCACAAGCTAATAGGTAGTACAGGCTGACTAATATGTAATTAGGTCCTACGTGTTGAAATTAGGGCTTAATTATGGGATTAGGCCGGGCGGTGCCCTAGATGAAAATAGGGGTCGTTACAGACTGAGTGATATGTAGTGTTAATCTTGAAATGAGTAGCAAGAACCTTGACCAATTGTTGGAACGAGCAATTTTTTAGCATTGATATCATCTCACCATTAGTGTTGGTATTGTACATCTTATTGCCACTATCAGTGGTGACCCACTCTCCGCCATATTGCACAACAATTTTGACATGAAATACATCTAAAATTAAAAAAAAAACTATTAGTATGAATCATAGAAAGAGATAAAGTAGTTGATGGTCTATCAAGTTATAAAACAAATTATATGTGCAACTAATTGCAGTTTATAGAAATGAATAGAATTACTGTAATTATTGACGATATTGTCAATATAGATGTTATTGACAAAAAACAATAATTGGAGATGTATTGCTATCATTTTGAAAGATATTATTAAAATGAATAAAGGAGTAAATAGAGACTTAATAATTATATTCTAAATCATTTGCAATCTATTTTCATAACAAGTATTATTATTGTTATGAATGATATTGTCAATATATAAGTGATTGTCAATATAAACGATATTGTCAATATAGATGTTATGGACACAATAACGAATGAAAAAAGTTATATCTGAAAATATTCATCTATAATCTGGACTACTATGAATAAATCTATGCAAGAGGTTACTTCACAGTAATATTATATAAACATTGTAATACAATGGAGCCATGATTTATAGAACTACACTTAATCATTACCAGCAATGAAAGGTGTTGGATAACTCATATTCATGGCAACTAAGTCTCCTAACATCATCAAATAATCCTGTGGGTAAAATGTATGTATTAATTAGTTGATTGAGAAGGTTTAGGTTAAAGAAATAAATGCAAACAAATTCATGTATGGTGAACTTACATAGAAACAAGGGATTCAATAATGTTGACAACCCAAGAGTTGGTTGTTGCAAATAATGAGAGGTATCCGACTTTGTGCATTTGATAATTGCGAGGAGCGAGCAACTTGTCTATGACGCTAATAAAACTTGTTAATGCATAAGCAAATAAAAGAACAAATAAGTCATGACTACAATGTGTAATTTCAAATAAAAAGAACAGTTTAAAAAACAGATTAAATGAATGAAAATAACCTAAAATGAGACCAATACTTTGTCTAGAAGGTGATTAACATCTTCTATTTTGAAGAGATGAAGAAGCTTGCTTTAATGGAAGAAGGAAAAAAAGGAAAAGAGAAAAGTCGATGAGATGGAGGAGATGGAAAGGATGATAGAGAGAGAGGAGAGTTGGAGAGAAATGGAAAGGAGGACGATGGAGAGGAGAAAATAGAGAGGAGGACGATGGAGAGAGGAGAGCTGGAGAGGAAGACGATGGAAAGAGGAGAGTTGGAGGGGGAATGAAAAGGAGGATGATGGAGAGAGAGAGAGAGAGTTGTTGGAGGATGATGGATAGAGGAGAGTTGGAGGGAAGGAGGACGATGGAGAGGGAGAAGTTGAGGGAAATTGGTTGTATTAAGTAAAAAAAATGACTTTTCACCCTTAGATTTAGGCTAGAAAAACAAAACAAAAAAGATTGGGCTATTTTTCATTATTATGGTCCGATTTGGGCTAATTTGTCAAATATCCTTTTTTTTTACTTTTAATACCCCACTTTTTTTTTTCTTTTTTCTTTTTTTTTTCAAAATCCGAAGAACACCCTCATTCTCATCCCAACACCCCCTCAATCCTCTCATTTTTCTCAATTACAACGTTTAGCAAGAGTAGGTCTCTTTAGCCGCTTCCAATAAAAATAATGTTTATAGAGTAGTTTTCTTTTTATCGAGAAAAAGGCTTATTGTGCAGATAATACATTAGATTTTTTTTGTTTCTTTTTTTAGAGGAAAAATTATTTTCATACTAACAACCAATTGGTTCTAGTACTAATTGGTAAAGACTCTTTCCTCTCATGTGATGTCTACCCCTAAATTGGGTCCAACAGTGCCAAAGTGTGAATTAGTCAGTGAGACTGATGTCGGACACCACTTAAAAATTCGAAAAAAGGAAAGTTATTTTTATGTTACCTTTAAAATTATTTGATGTCATTTTATAACTATCCTTGATTAGTCAGTGGATTAGTTAGTGAGCATTCTAAATATTAATTTTTAAAAAGCAGTCCTGATTGTTAAATTGTTTCAATTAATGTTACAATAGCAATCACAACCAAATTCATGGCGGTTCTTGTGAACAAATAGGAATAGTGAGTCAAAGTACTTTTATTAGGGCAATTGATTATATGTCTAATTTTGTATCGAGTCATTGATAAGTAATGAAATTTCTATTTTATGTCCTTGTTTTTGACATTTTGCACCACTAGTGTTTATATAGCTTTATAAAAAAAATAGTGAAAATTTGGACAAATAAATGAGGGTGAGAAAGTTGTAGTGGTTGAAATTTATTAGTTGTTCACTTATTAGGCCTATTTGAAATCTTTGAATTTTTCTAAGGCATTTCTCATATGTAAGGTGGAATAAGTCTCTAGAAAAACTAAAGCCATTGCGTCTAATGTAAAGTTATTTAAATGCAGTAGATTTTGATTAATCCTAATTATCTTCAAGTTTTGCATAAATAGTGCAAATGTGTAATGAGAGACTAAAACAAGACAACTATATGTTGGGGAGGTTTCGATCCTCACTAAAGTAAAAAAAATGGAGATAAAAAAGGCTATGTTAGGTAACAAATGAAAATGGTATACACAGTGGGAAACTTGAAGATAGCTCGGTTGTAGTGTTTGTAATGTTTACATAAGCCATATGTAATACACCAATAATTAAAATCCAATGTTTAACGTCTTGACACAAGAAAATAATAAATACAATGTTTTTTTTTTTTTTTTTTTATGAAAACCATAAATCCAATGTATTAAATCTACATCCACCAAAGCGAAAAATAAATGTTCTCGTCAGTGCATTGATTCATGTATTGATCTATTTAAAATCACAATTGAAAAATAGGTAAACAAGAAGCAACCATTCTAGGACAGAGTTAAGTAATCTCTTTAATAAAAGCTGCTAGCAAATGAAAATGGTATACACAGTGGGAAACTTGAAGAAAACAATTTAACTGAAACGGACCTATATATAACAAAGAGAGAGAGAGAGCAGAATTATAAACACTAAAAGTAAAAAGGCAATTACATTAAATTGAATTGAGATTGATTGACTCAGTGAGCGGGGCAGCCATCAGCAACAACTCCTTTGGCCGTTGGGCAAGCAGCCAAGGGACAACTCCCACGATTCCCCCACCAGTCGATGCTAGTAGAGCCCAAGGCCAGGAACTGCACCACACCCATGAAAGCAAGCCCTGCATCAAGACCACCCGAGAGCACGTAATTGTGGCGCCGCCACCAGTCCTGCCGGTACCTGAATAGAAGGAATCCTGCGAGGAAGGCCAAGAAGATCCAAGTTGTGTAGTTGACTGCCGAAGCTGGTGGAATCATTCCTGTGGCACTGAACACCACTGGCATGTTGATCAATGGGATCCATTTCTTTTCAGGGTAGGCCTTGTGTAAAAGCCACACTATAATAGGAGCAATGGCTCCCACTAGGAAACCCCAGTTCATGGCTCCGTAGGTGCCCAATGGCCCGAAAATTCTGCGAGGACCAATCAATCCCCAAAGCACTGATGCGTCGTAGAAAACGGTGTCCATGGGGCATGTCCAAGGGCTGCCCTTGGGAAGATTATCTGGGTCACATAGGTGAGGAATAGATTCCATGAGCCACCATGCTGTTGCTAAGTAGACAATTGTTGCAATCAGTGTCCCTAGCACCTGAAATCAATTTAATTAATAACCATGCATGCACCATTAATTTTTCATATACATATAATACACGTACACAAGTACTCTAATTATATAAGTTGGATATATGATTTTAATTCAAAATATATAAGTGAGAACTGGCTAGAGAGACTAACTTGAGCCATGAACATCGATTTTGGTGGAATCTTCATGTAGTGACCAAGCTTGAAATCTGATAGAAAACTGAGACCTTGAACCATGCTAATGTACCCATACACCTTGAAGCACATGTTAGCAACAGGGCGCCCCGGATAAATATACCCAATAATGTACTCAGTGATCACATTCAAGCCTGGAGCCTGCATGTTTGTTAATTTGCAAGAAATCATTATATATTTTTAACTGAGAGCGAGAACAAGGGACATATGTAAGATTTGATGATTTATTTGATATGTCTTGATTATTTCGGTACCTGGTTAGTGGTGGCAGTCAGGATTCCAATTGGCAATGTGTAGATGATACCGATGGACAGCGCCAATAGGAGCCCCCACCATGGCAACTGAACTTGTTCCTTATATGCAAAAACAGCCAACAGAGCAAGTGCTGCATTCACTGCAAGGACAGCAAGGAACCACCACTGTGGAACTTTACTGTACTTCTCCATAAGCCTAGAGTGTATATCCTTCTTCCCTTTAATCGCAGATGTGCTCATTTGCCATATTTCTCTGCATTCAATATTAATTTCAATTCAAGCACATGAATAATTACCAATACACGTTTAATTAATTTTATGCATGAATAAATCAGTAATTAAGTAAGTATATATAGTGTGTGTATATATATATATATATATATATGGGCATTGGGCACAAATGCATGTACTTACTTTCCATAAAAGAGAAAGGTGTGAACTAGAGTAGCAGGAAGGGAGCCAAAGCCGATTCCGTAGGACATTGCAAACATGGTGCTGATGTAGATAGGTCCGGAGCGCAAATAGGCCTTGAGGTCGAGGTTGAAGTTAGAATCAGTGATGCTGGCAACATTGTAACGCTCACCATTGGCAGTGAAAAGGTGGTTGGAGTAAAAGGGGAAGGTCTTGGCTCTGTAGAGGTTAATCCAATAAGCAATTGGTGTTATAATGTACATGAAGATGAAGAAGCCGCATGCCACATTCACGGTGGCAAACCATGGGCTAGCCAGTGGGCTTCCGAGGTAGGATGCTGCAGTGCTCCAGTCGAGCCCAAACGAGCCCAGCCCAATCCCAGTGGACCCAGACCCGATTTGTTGGCCCAAAACTGACTTGGGGAAAATCCAACAAACAAAAGAGATGGAACTGAGGGTGACGAATAAGTAGCCCGGTAACAAGTAGTAGGCGAAACTGCATATGAAAACGATCAAGAAGAACTGGGTTCTCGTCATTTGTCCTTTAGGTCTCTTGTCCTTATCATGCAGTGCCCTGTAAGTGCAACAAATTAAAAATTATATTAAAGCATCTCTTGATTCTTAGTATTTTATACAGTAATTAAAAGAAATTAATGTTGAAACAATTAATTAATGGATACAGTAATTAAGTAGGAAAATAAGGCATACATGAACAAGGAAACCTGGACGAGGTTGCTGGGCCACCACATCTCTGCGGGCTCAACAAGATATCTTCGAAAAAGTCCGGCATAACCAAACCCAATCATCTGCCACACAATTACTAGATATTAATTCAGATTCCATGCCAAACATGGTTAATAATTACAATAGTTGGCCCGGCCATTTAGTTGAAACATCAACTTGGGTAGGTATTCTACAGTTTAACGCCCACCCAATTCTGTCATTACATGTGCTTTTCAAGTCAAGAAAGAATGACGAGTGACACTGATTTCTTGTATTATTCTCCCTTTTCATCTCTCTTTTAAGTTCATTCACACCAAGAGTGGCTAGAGCAATACATGAATAAGCACTGATATTTGACCACCAAAAAAAAGAATAAGCACTCGTATCAATCGCGCAAACTGTGTTTGGCGTTTGTAATTGATCCTCTTTGGCCTTTTCCTCCCTACCTTTCCCCCCTCTTGTTGCTTTTCAACTAGTAACAGGCAAATTGTGGGAAAAAGAAAGTGCACCAGACAATTAAGTGCGCTTCCTCGATTAATTTACATCTTGACTAGTACTTCTTTTTGTGCAAGGTAGGCATGAAATGTCAAAGTGTCATCTCATCCAATATTTCTGTCCATAATTCTAGATGATAGGTGAGATAACATAGAAATCATCGTTAATTTCTTAACTAGTTTCAATATATTTTTAAGATTAGCCGTAGGTATTCAGGTGAGCCTAACTATTCTCACGAGCTAGTGTAAGTGTACTCCAATGGCCTGAATAATCTAACTTATATAGTTTACAAATTAGAGATTTTAACTGTACTATATATAGTACATAAGTTTTATTATATTCAATGAAGTTTTTCAAAGCAAGGGAGAAGAAAAAAAATGAGGTTTTTCAAAGCAAATTAAACATAAACAAAACAATACTACTTTTAGGTAAATGATAATTTAACAAACTTTGAATGTACACTTTGAGCTGCACACTTTATTTTTTAACCATTTATTACTCTTTCTTATCTCCTTAGATAACTCCACATCTAATAAAATATTATAAATAAGTTAAAAAATAAAATATTCACCTCATGTGCCATGCAAAGTGTGTTGTCATTTTCCTTACCTTTAAGTTTAGAAAGGGTGAAGTAAGGAAACGAAAAGAGTCAACAGTCAATGAATTAGAGAACAGGTGACGTGTGGTGTAGTGTGAACGGAGACAGGATGGGTGACTCTGAAGCATGTGGATTGGGACTAACTAGGGAGGGACCACGGCTTTTGAAAAAAAGGGAAGAAGATAATTAATAACAATGAAAACGACAAACAAAGAGCTAGTGGACAGTTTACTAGTTTAGTGATACTGATACATACCTCCAAGTTCGAATACATCCCATCTCCCTAATCTCCACTCCCCTACTTACAAAAATGGTCAATGCATGGTAGAGAAAGTCCAAACAAGCCAGCCTTACCCACTCATGTCCCTCTATTATTTATCTATTCTCATTAGCATGAATAAATTCATAATTAATTAAACAGTTAAACCATTTCTCTAATGCAACATGCATTGCCACTAAATCTATTGGGTAGTTCAATATTTTAATATAAAATTTAAAAGTAAGAGGTATGGGTTCAAAGTTTGTTTTGTGTAAAATTGTTTTTTTCATAGTAATTAAAAAAAGGCAACAATGCTTCTAAGAATTAAAAAGTTCACAAAGTGATGAGTTTTGTTAATCTTAAACCAACTTAATTTGAAATACGAGCCACGTACTGATTAATTGGATACAACACAGCTGTGGCAACGTTCACTTAGCCACCTTTATAGGATTGTTCACTCTAGAAAAAATAAAAGCCAATTGACAATTGGATCGATAGCATTAAGAAACACGCGTGATGAGATTTAATAATGGTGAGGGGATTTTTTTTTTTTTTTTCGGAGAGAGAATTGGGGAAAATATTACTGTACTCAATATGGTTCCCTCCGTAATTAAAAAGGTGCATGCATATATAATTGAAGAAAAAAGTAGTAGTTAGTATTAATAGAGAAATACAACAATGGTATGAGATTTAAAAGTAAGTGGTTATCGATTCAAATCTTGGTAGGTGGGTGCGAAAGTTGATTCTTTTCTATCAGAAAGAAAAAAGGCAAAATATATTTTTTGGTCTTTAAACTTTGAGTATTTTATGTTTTTGGCCCCTGAACTTTCATTGTTGTACATTTGGTCCCTAAACTTTTGAGTTTTTATATTTTTGGTCTATGAACTTTGAGTTTTATATGTTTTCGGTGGAAATTAATTTTTTTTCGACTTTTGTTGGTCGATATAAGTCATTCGGTTCAAGAATATAAGCCACTTTACTCTCGTTGGTGAGATTTAACACGTTAAAATGGTGGAAGAACGGCTAAATATAGATTTTTGTAAAAGTTTAAAGACCAAATGTGTAATAATAAAAGTTCAGAGACTAAAAACATAAGAAACAAAGTTCAGGGACTAAATGATGGGTTTTACCAAAAAAAATTTTAACAAAAATAGAGAAAACAAAAAGAGTCGATCTAATTAATCAAACTAAAGCAACAAATTTAACAAATCAAAGAATTGACTAATCAGCAAATAATATACAGTATCAAACAAAAGAAAGAAAAAGAAGAATATTTATACGGTACCTGGGTGGTGAGCATGATAATGAAAGAAACAAAGAAATCCATTTTCCTCTTATAAAAGAGCTTCACAGCACTCAACACATGCATCGCATAAACGGAGCCGGCGCCGGCGTTGGCGAAGATAGTAATCAAGACGTGCTCCTTAACATTAAAGGGGCCAGGATTGAGTGAGAACTCGAACCTGGTGCCCTGAAAGAAGTTGCGCTTGGTAATGACTCTGGCCATGAAGTGGCCGAGGGGCACCACCGCGATCTGTGCAGATATGGACCCAATGCTGAGGGGGTTGTTTCTGAACCAAAAGAACTGGTTCAACACAGACAACAGCACGCACGAAACCAACCCCAAGACCCACATTCGGAAGGTCAACACCGGGAGGGAGGCATCGTCGGTGGTGGGCACCGTGAGCGCCACCTGCTTCACCGGGGAGTTCTCATGATCACCTGTCTCCGAAGACTTCTCCTCGATGTGCAGAGGATCCATCGATCACGGGTCTCTCGGCAGACAACTCGAGCGAGATCGACAAGGTTGGGATTGTTATATATATACACAAATACACACACAAACATAGAGATAGAGATTGAGACAGAGAGAGAGTGTTTGCGTAGGATTCTTTGGTGGACACGGGATTTGTATAGGATCCGAGATTCGGTGGGATCCGGTTTCTCAGTATGTCTACGTGGTGCCAGCTGATTGGTGGATGGCTAACTTATGGTAACCATTGCCTTATTTGGTATAAACGGTTAAATTTACTGTTCATTATTTTTCGTTATTAGGATACAACAGTTGTTTACACCCTGTAACTTTGGACTAAGCAACAGCATCCCGACAACATTTTTATTTTTTTTTTTTTTTTTGGGTAGGAACATGACCCAAAAAAATGAGCTAAGAATTATACTGTACTATCGCACTTGTCTTGTGCTAACAAAAGGAAAATACAATGAGGCTCTATGTTTAATATATAAGCTCTATACTGCAACCCGAGAGCATTCATCGCTAGAAAGTATGCACAAGCATTAATACATCTGGGGATGTATCTAATGTAGTTACCCTCTATCTGATGAAGAGTCTATTGAATCTCCTCGATCTGGTAGTCCATAGATTTTGGGGTTCATGCACAGCGGAGATTTCAAAACTATTTTGAGAAAACCCCCAACAAGATCCGAATCTGATTCCATTAAAACACGTTTATAATATGAAAACTTAATCATACCTCACTTGCAATATAACTTTCTGAAGGTTAATCGATCTCTAAGGTACTGCTAATAACGAACGCCCTCTATCAGCAGTCCACACACGAACGGCGGCCGAGATTTGAAGTGCTAGCTTCGAGAGAATACCAAACCTTTTTGTTTCTCTCCAAAACAATCCAGAGCATTCCAAAAAATCATAAGTCGTTTCTTAAAAGGAAAATAGAGTTTCAGCTCTTTTTAAAATCTTTCTTGTATTATAACTCAAAGCGTCTATTTACACAACCCTTGTATATAGACGGTTAAGTAAATTACACATATACCCCTACTTAAAGAAGTATAAGTGTAATACACTACAAGGACGTTTCTGTCATGAATTTTATCATATAAAATTCATTTTTCTGAACCATCTTAAAATCTCGCAAAACCATTCTCAGTGTGTGACCCAATAGGCTTATACAACGTTGGCAGTGTACCAAAACACATTTTGGTATACAAGTCATAAGCGGCCTCTAGCAAGACATTATGACTACCCAAGTTGTACGAATATCAAATCGATACAACCTAATCAATAGTGTATATAACATCCTTTTGTCACACGATATCCTTTTGATCAAACATAAGACATGGAATTGTCATCCAACACGTTCAATCGTACTAGTCTCGATTTCTAGGTAGACCGAAAACATCTAAGTTACATTGATCAATATCAATTCATTTAGACTAGGCCTTTTAACAGTCTAACACATCGAGGGATCTACCGAATATCTCTCTTTATATGAGAGGGACAAATTCTATCTCGATTGCACAACTTCACCACATTATTCACACAGTAACCAATCACAACATTTATAATCGTCCGGTTAAAGATAACGTTTGATTGCGTTAAATCACTGTATTTCTAATGTTGAAGTCTCTGGTAATCTCAAGTCAAATGACTGAAAAATATACCTATGTAAACATGCAAATCAATTATAATAAACAGCAAATGAAATCCTCTATTTTATTAACTAAAATGTATTAAAAAAGACTGTTAATGGATTGACCTAGGGCACATTTCCCAACAATAAAAACCAGAGTATGACGAGGATCCATGAGCGAAATAGCTTCTAATGAGTCTGTCTCGATCACCAACTTAGTGAGTCATTTCTCCTTTGCCATGTGAATTGCGTACCATAACGCTCAAATTTTTGCTAACAAAGGTGGACCAACTGCCCAACTTGACTTAGAAACCAGAGATGAATTCTCTTATGTCATCTCGTAACAGCCCCTGCAGCGGATGAGCATGCAAGGTCGTTCGTTACTACCCCATCACAATTCAGTTTTGCCAACCCTCATCTGGTTTCCTCCATCGTGTCTCCTTCTTAGCTTGCTCTTGAAGACCAAAGGTGCGTATTCGAGCGCCACATCTAATTATCTCATCTGTTCTATCTCGGGCTTGAGAAATCACCTCCAAAACTGACGTCTGGATATCCTTGAAGATAAACTCATTTCTTGTGAACCAAAAAACCCAGCACGTAACACCAAACAGGGTCTTCCAAGAAGAAACACCTTCTTTCAGATTAGAGTCCAACCATTCTCTTTGGCTATCACTAAAGAAGTTAAGACTCTGTCTTCCCATCAAAAGATTATCACAAACCGTCCTTATTGTAGGGTAGTCCCTAAGGGCATGAAGAACCGACTCTGATTCTGCATTGCATCTCCTACAAACATAGGAGGTATTAATTTGGCGTTTACAACACAACATGTTAGTAGGGAGGCGATCATGTTTAGCCAACCATAGGAAAGTCTTGATTCTCTGCGGACCCTCCCAATCCCACACTGACCTCCAGCCTGTATCATCAGATTGGATATCTTCATTGGCGATTCGCTCATAAGCCTTTTTAACTGAAAACTTCATAGACTTGTTGTACATCCAGAAGATACTGTCCATTCTATTGCTATTATTAGGGTGAGGAGTGGCCAAGATTTTGTTGCACATCTTACTAGGTAGAATCTGTGCAAGCTTCCGAGGTCCCAACTTCCTGATGTTGTGGTATAATGAGCCACCTTCTGCTCTATGTCCTTGTCAGAAAGTGAAGTAATAGCATAGGGTAGGAGAGAGTCCACATTTTCGACCCACTTCTCCTTTCAGAATAAAGTTCCTCATCCATCTCCAATAATCTTAGTAAGGCCTTCATTGAAGAGAGGCCAAGATTGGTATATACTCCTCTATACCAACGAGGCAAAGCGCCCCACTCTCAAAGAAGGTTCCTCATTTGTCAACTTGCAATACTTTCCTCACATGACTTAGGCCCACAAGCACTGTTTCTTAGTATAAAAGTCCCAGCAAAGCTTCCATATAAAGGCTTCATTGTTGTCCATCGCCTTTCTAAACTCTAACTCCCTAGGGACTTATTAGAACACAAGGCCTCCTATCGAACTAGGTGGACTTTCCTTTTCATGTCAGATCCCCAGATAAAACTGCGCACAATTTTATCAACTTCATTACATACCGTTAGAGGGAGTTTTGCGGTCTGCATATGAAACACATGTATAAATTGAAGACATGCCTTGGCTAGCATCACCCTGTCTGCTAGCGAGAGTTGTTTCGCTTTCCACCCTGAGAGTCGTGTCCTTAATTTATCAACAATGTCCTTGTAGGTGTCTTTCTTCAATTGTTTTTCATTTTTTTTTTCACAAATTGAAAAAAAAAGACTTTTTTTTTCACAAATTGAAAAAAAAAAGACTTTTTTTTTCTTTTCTTTTGACTATAGTAAAATAAATTATCTTATATGTGTTATTTGGTTTGGGGAAATGGGAAGAAAGAAAAGCAAAATATGACATATTTTAATAAATTTCAATTTTTTTTTGGTTAAAAAATTTAAAATCTTTTAAAGATAGTATAATTGGCCCCATTTGGTTTAGCTTATGAATTTGCTTATTGATGATGTGACATCGCAACGTAATTGAAAAATAGTGTTGGGATAATATGCAATTAGGCCCCAAATCATAGAAAAATTATTTTTCTGATAAATATCCCTCCCCATGCTCATCAATATTGCGAATGCGATTTGATAAGATTTTATATATAAAAATACTTTTTAAAATGAGGAACCAAACATACCAAATTTACTTATAGCAAAATTAATTATGACATAATCGCTTAAGCTATAGGTAAGAAGCAATAAGCAAAAGTTGAACCAAACTGAGCCAATCAATTACAAACTTTTTAAGAAATAGTATAAAATCAAGCCGAACACTTTTATCAATCTGAATAGAGCTAGGTTCAATGAATCTGCTTACTCCTACGTTTCAATTCATAGAGATTTTCACAATGAGCCAAGCTTTTGCTAATGCGTTCAACTACTAACAACTCTCTTAAATAATAATAATAATAATAATAATAATAATAATAATAATAATAATAACCTACACAAAACCCAAAAAAAGAGAAAAAATAAATAAAATATAAAAAACTACTGACAATTAAATAATTCTATAATTTTATTTTATTTTTGTCACTTGTATTAGCTTTGGCTTTAAGGATCATGTTTCTTTGCCCGTAGTGGTGGTTGCCTTCTCAATATTCCTAGCATCTCGGTGAACAAACAATAGATGTGTTCTTGGATGTAAAAGAAATAAAAAATACGTGTTCTTGTTACAAATTCACGCAATGTGCATGACTTGGCCTATTTTTTTATTTTAATTTTTTCCAAACTAGCTAAGGCTAGATGAAGTAAAATTCACCTTGTAAGAAAAGTCCCCGAATTGAGTGAGGCACGTTAGTGACTGGCCGATTGCAGAGAATTAAAGCGGAGGGCATCGTGCGTGCGAGGCGACATCAACGGCCGTGGATGATCGAGCTGATCTCGTCTATCAACAAGCAGAGATTATATCACAAATTGGTCTCTCTTTTTCTCTTCTCTCATTTCCAATCTTAGCCATTTTTTTTTTAGTAGAGACAGGTTCTAGGGTTTTCAACATTTTCTGCTTAGATGCTCTAATCTCTATTTTGTTGGATTCCTCTTCCCATCAGATGCCATATGTTGTGCTCTTTCATTGCTTAATTAGTTTGTGTTTTTACTATTGTTGCAATTTCGTACTGATTGTTATTTGCTACACTAGGTAGTTTTATTAATAGGTACAAGTGAACGGACACTTGTTCTACATCCACTAAAGAGATAATCATATATGTTCTCCAGCCCTTGAGTTCATCCTCAGCTTTCTAAAATCACAATTGAAAATAAGTAAACAATGAACAACATGCCAGTCTGCTAGTCTAGGCCAGGGAGGACTAATTAATCCTTCTTCATCATGTTTGTATATATATATAGTATATAATATAATAAAAGCTGCTGATAAACGAAAATGGTTTACGCAATGGGAAACAATTGGAACATAAACCAGCAGAATAAACAATATAAGTAAGTCATCGTCGATCGCTTATTGATTTCATTTGGGATTCATTCAGTAAGTAGGGCAGCCTTTAGTAACAACTCCTTTAGCCGTTGGGCAAGCAGCTAAGGGACAACTCCTACCATTCCCCCACCAGTCGATGCTAATTGAGCCCAAGGAAACAAACTGCACCACACCCATAAAAGCAAGCCCTGCATCCAGACCACCCGAGAGCACGTAGTTGTGGCGCCGCCACCAGTCCTGCTGGTATCTGAATAGAAGGAAACCTGAGATAAAGGCCAGGATGATCCAAGTGGTGTAGTTCACGGCTGAAGCTGGTGGAATCATTCCTGTGGCACTGAACACCACTGGCATGTTGATCAATGGGATCCATTTCTTTTCAGGGTAGGCCTTGTGTAAAAGCCACACTATGATAGGAGCAATGGCTCCCACTAGGAAACCCCAGTTCATGGCTCCGTAGGTGCCCAATGGCCCGAAAATTCTTCGAGGACCAATCAATCCCCAAAGTACTGATGCGTCGTAGAAAACTGTATCCATGGGGCATGTCCAAGGGCTGCCCTCGGGTAAATTAGCTGGGTCACAGAGGTGAGGAATAGATTCCATGAGCCACCATGCTGTTGCTAAGTAAACAATTGTTGCTATCAGTGTCCCTAGCACCTGAAATTTCATAACCAACATTTTTCATATACGTACACAAGTAGTCTAAAAACTTAAGATGATTTTTAACTCAAAACAAGAGAGCAAGCTAGAGAAACTAACTTGAGCCATGAACATTGATTTAGGTGGAATCTTCATGTAGTGACCAAGCTTGAAGTCAGATAGAAAACTGAGGCCTTGAACCATACTAATGTACCCATACACCTTGAAACACATGTTAGCGACGGGGAGACCCGGAATAATATATCCAATAATGTACTCAGTGATCACATTCAAGCCAGGAGCCTGCAAGTTTGTTTGGAAGAAATCATGAATCGGACACAGCATAAACATGTATATATATTGAACTTTATATATATATATATATGTATATACAACAACAACAACAACAACACTGCCTCAGTCCCAAATTAATTGGGATTCCAATTGGCAATATGTATGTAAGTGTTAAAAATACAGTAACCTACAATATTATATTTTTATATATGTACCTGGGCAGTGGTGGCAGTGAGGATTCCAATTGGCAATATGTAGATGATACCGATGGCTAGCGCCAATAAGAGCCCCCACCATGGCAACTGAACTTGTTCCTTGTATGCAAAAACAGCTAATAGAGCAAGCGTTGCATTCACTGCAAGGATAACAAGGAACCACCATTGTGGAACTTTACTGTACTTCTCCATTAGCCTGGTGTGTATATCCTTCTTCTTCCCTGTGACTGCAGATGTGCTTAGTTGCCATATTTCTCTGCATTCATCCATTCATTGATTTCAAGCACATGAATACATACATGATACATGTTTAATTATGTATATGCATAAATAAATAATTGGTAACCAATTAAGTATACTAGCTATATGGGTCTTAATCTACTTACTTTCCATAAAAGAGGAAGGTGTGGACTAGAGTAGCAGGAAGTGAGCCAAAGCCAATTCCGTAGGACATGGCAAACATGGTGCTAATGTAGATGGGACCGGTTTGCAAATAGGCCTTGAGGTCCAGGTTGAATTTAGAATCAGTGATGCTTGCAACATCATAACGCTCACCATTGGCAGTGTAAAGGTGGTTGGAGTAAAAGGGGAAGTTCTTGGCTCTGTAGAGGTTAATCCAGTAAGCAATTGGTGTTATAATGTACATGAAGATGAAGAAACCACATGCGACATTCACTGTGGCAAACCATGGGCTAGCCAGTGGGCTTCCGAGATAGGACGCTGCAGTGCTCCAGTCGAGCCCAAATGAGCCCAGCCCAATCCCAGTAGATCCAGACCCAATTTGTTGGCCCAAAACTGACTTGGGAAATATCCAACAAACAAATGAGATAGAAGTGAGAGTGACAAATAAGTAGCCCGGTAACAAGTAGTAGGCAAAGCTGCAGATAAAGACGATCAAGAAGAACTGGGTTCTTGTGAGTTGGCCTTTGCGTCTCTTGTCCTTATCATGCAGTGCCCTGCATGTAACAATGCAAAGGCACATATTGTTATTTAATTAGAAATGTTGATGAATCATGATGAGACTTATCTGACGATGAAGCAATTACAAGGAAGGTGGCATTACATGAATAAGGAAACCTGAACGAGGATGTTGGGCCACCACATCTCTGCTGGCTCCACAAGATATCTTCGAAAAAGTCCGGCGTAACCAAACCCAATCATCTGCCACACAATATTTCAACACTTTTGATGAGTTTATTTAATTATAACATGGAACAAACAACTGCTCAATTTAATATAGCACCAATTTAATACAGTACCAATTATATACGGTTTTTTAAATTTTTTGGAGCGCCTACCCAGAGAAAAATAAAAAAATTTCAAAAAACCCCTTAAGAGTCCTGGACTCATAAGAATAAAGACTACTAATTATATATGTTTTTTTTTTTTAGGAGTGACACTAGCCACTGATTTTGTGGCTTCTAATTCACCCTTTTCATCTCTCTTTCAAAATTCATTCATACGGCACCATCCCCCATTTAGTCGTTAAATATGCCTCAAAATCTTACATATAACACAAGTCAGTGTTTAATTGCAGAGTTTACGAATTGGGTCCTCTTTTTGGCAATTGGCTCCCATATATACATGCATGCTCATTAATTAAACGCGTTGCCCCACTTTTTGCTTTTTTTTTTTTTTTTATTATTATTTTATTTTTTATTCGGTGTAGGTTACATCTGTAACCGTAAGATATCCTGCTCCAACAACATAAAAATTTGATTAGAAATATGTTCTCAAATCTTAAAATTAATATCACACTGCAAAGCTTCCTTAATTAGCCGCGTGATTTAGCACATGCACTATTCTCTCAAAATATGAGGTTGAAAACTACACTTCACTTTTTGTTTTTCACCTGTATGGTGATCCTATAATAGTTCTAAAACTCTTTGTCAAAGTGGCATTCTTATCCAATTAATTTGTAACCATATCTAGTTGTAGAAGATTGGTGAAATAAAGTAAAAAATAATGTACACTTTAACTGGATGCATCTATACCATTTACCAAGATAAGATAAGATTGCAATTGTATAAAACTCTTCTTCTCTATACAAATTAAAAGAGTGGTACGTAGCTACTTTCAATTTATTTGCACATTAGAGGTTTAAATTGTATATATTATGGTACATAGGTTTTATTACATTCAATGTGGTTTTTGAAAGCAACCCTCTGTGACTTGTAGCACTAGTTTCTTTAAGAAAGGCTGAGTAAGTAAGCAAACAGAAACAGTAACCACTAATCAGTAGTCAATAATTAAAAGAAAATGCTTTTAAATGCACTAAATGAGACACTCAAAACTACACTCAGCTCAGCTGGTCTGTTAGTCCGCTGTGCCAGAAAGTCAATAAAAACATAACAGTTGTCTGGTACAATCAACTAAAGTAAGAAAAAATCAAGAAAAATAATTTTTAATGTGGCCCCACGCTTGCTAACTAGACGAGGTGTCAGTTTTGAGTGTCCCATTTGGTGCATTCTAGCACTTCCCATAATTAAATTGAAGCGCTACATGTGACGCGTAGTGTAGAGTCTATAGATGGAGAATGGATATGGAACTAACATAGACCTTAACTTTTTTTTTTTTTTTTGACAACCCCATAGACCTTAACTTAGTACTTACTACCAGAGGTAATTGTTGAAGATGTGTGGACCGAAAGTTAGTCCCACGTCGATTAAATAAAACTTCAAAATGAAGTATACAAGTGATTAACTCTTCCCAACTAGTACCGAGTGATCTCTCCCTACCTCATGTGATATGTCAAGGTGTGGACTGGTACACTTCGTGGGTTGAAGAGGAAGAAATCTAACATTGACAACAATCAGATCCCTCCACGTAATACTGGCATGACATGGAATCCCCCTGAGGTTGGTTGGAAAAAATGCAATACAGACGCACCGATATTCAAGACTGAGGGACTTGTGGGGGTGAGTGCAATAATTAGAGACTCAGAGGGTCGGTTTGTTCAAGCGAGGACAAAAACATTTTAGTGTGGGTGTAACCCATTGGAAGCAGAGGCAATTGGTATAAGAGAAGTAATGAGTTGGATTGACGAGTTATGGATTGAGAATATGATTTTTGAATCGGACTCGCTCCAATCGATTGGAAGAATCATGAAAGACATCTCCAATCTTCTTGAAGCAGAAGAGGTGTTTCAATATTGTAAAACACTGATGAGAAGACATGACAAATGGAAGATCAATCATGTTAATCGACAAATGAATTAAGTTGCCCATCATATGGCAAAAACATCGTAAAGTCATGTTGGAATATTGCTTTGGAGTGAATTATCATATTATGTTCAAGCTTTGTTATATTAATTTGATGTAATTCTGGATTTTTACTTCAATGAAATTATCTTTTAGAGCAAAAAAAAAAAAAAATAAAAAATAGTACCGAGTCTTTATGAGTTAAAACCACATACCTATAAAAGTTAAAGGTGGTTAAGTTGGGGATAGTATCGGTGCTAGCAGAGGAGATCACGGGCTCATGCACACGTGTGCGATGCGATCGTGAAATTTGACATGGCATCAGAGTTGACTGTTTGATCGACACCTGTCGAGAAAAAGTCTCTTGGATGGATTTTGGTTCAAGGTGAAGTGTTGAGATGTGTGGACTAAAATAATAGTCTCACATCGAATAAGTGAAACTTCTAAATGAAATATATAAGTGATTGACTCCCCAAAAAAGTACCGATGCCTTTTTAGATAAAACCCTACACTTAAGAGTTGGAGGGTGGTTAAGTTGGGGACAATATTAGATACTGAAGAGATCAATGGCTTACAAAGAAGTGTCGTGGGCAGCTGTTTGCGGGTAACATACCGTGAGACGAAAAAATCCAACATGGTATCAGAGCCCAAGATTCGAAAAAGTTAATTCCACTTCGGTTAAATGAAACTTCGAAATGAAGTATATAAGTGATTAACTCCTCTCAACTAGTATCGAGGCCGTATGAGTTAAAACCCACACCTATAAGTGTTGAAGGTGGTTAAGTTGTGGATAGTATCGGTGCTAGCGGATGAGATCTACAAGCTCATGCACGTGTATGTGGTGCGACCGTGAAAATTTGATGCTAATAGCAAGAAAAATGACAAATTAAGTGAAGAGTGAGTATATTTCAAAAAAAGTAAAGAGTGAGTAAGCAGTATACTAGTTTATTGATAGGCGTGCGTAACCGTGAGAATTTGACATTAATAACAAGAAAAATGACAAATTAAGTAAAGAGTAAGTAAGCAACATACTAGTTTATTAATACTTTTTGGACAACTACTAGTTTAGTGATACTTGAAAGTTTGAAAGAACAATGTGATAAATCATGTCAAAGCCTTTTAGGTAAGGTGGTAAAAACATCACTTGTCAAAAAGACAAAATTTTTGGAGATCGTGATTTGATTCTCACTTAAGTAAAAAAAAAAAAAATAATGTGATCGATCAAAATATCATTCGCTCTCTTACGTAAAACAAGTCTTACCCAGTTATATACTTTTATGTCTAGTTTATTGATAGGCGTGCGTGACTGTGAAAATTTGCCAGTAATAACAAGAAAAATGACAAATTAAGTAAAGAGTAGTATATTTCAAAAACAGTAAAAAGTGAGTAAGCAGTGTAGTAGTTTATTGATACTTTTTGGACAACTATTAGTTTAGTGATACTTGAAAATTTGAAAGAACAATTTGATCGATCAGGTTAAAACCTCTCAGGTGAGAATGGTAAAGACATTACTTGTCAAAAAGACAAACTTTTAAGAGATCGTGGTTTGATTTCCACTTAAGTAAAAAAAAAATTACAATGTGATATCGATTAGAGTATCACTCCCTCTTTACATACTGAAGGAAGGTCCAAACAAGCTTTACCCAATTATATACTTTTATGTCCCTTTCGTATTTGTATTTTCTTCAAAATTACCTACCTTGCATATACTGTAACACACGCAATGTTCTCTGGGAATTAGACTACTAAGTTAATTAGTTTCGTATAAAAGCAACTTTAACGACTTGTACCTCAATGAATTATGAGTATATATATATCAACTATATAAAAGAGCCGATAACCTATTCTTGAGTGGTAAACAAAATTACTCTTTGCCATTTTTAATTTTGTGATATATATGTATAAGTATGTATGCATGTAATATAATAAGCACAAATGTTAATTTTTTAATCTGTCACTTAATTTTACAATTTTACCCTTTCTAAAAATCGATCTCTTAAAAGTTGCAAGTCGATCTTTTTTTTCATCTTTCACTCAATTTGATAATTTTACCCTTTTAAAATTAATTTATTAGATTTTCTTTTTTTTTAACAATTATGATTTTTCAAGTGAAATACATTCTTATTTATAGATATCAAAATCTAGCTATCAACTTTCAAATATCCAAAAAAAATGTCTCCCATCACTTTTTTATATTTTGTCATATTCAAGTACTTTTTTCTTTTTAATTTTTTTTTTATCACAATTGCTGGTAAAAAAATATTTTATTAGATTGATAAGCCACTTTTATTTTAATTATCTTATATTTCTTTAAAAATTTATAATTTTTTTTTAAAATAATAAAAATATATTCTCATACTTGAATTAATTCTCGCGAGTGCTGCGAACGAGTTTGATTGTGGTTTGTCAACTAGCATATACTTAACTACTATATTAAAAGTGTGAATGTCGACGGTGAGTAATTTACAATTTTATCCTCGCTTCCCAATCTGTAGCCCTCGTGGTTCGACTTTTCATCTCCTTCTTCGTCGCGAACTCTCTTTCTCTACTTCTACTCAACTTTCCATATTTTTTTTTTGGTTGGACAACTTTCCATTTTCAATCAATCTCTCTATAAATACCTTTTCTTTCTCGGTCTCTCTAATTTTGCTATGCCCTCTCTCAATTAAAAATCCTTACTCACTCGTTTTATATATCAGTTCGACCTCTCTTTATCTCTTTATTCTCAATGTCTCAAAGCAAGTCACGGTCTAGTTGCTAATAGAAATCGCTATCTTCTATCGCAGGTATTTGCACATCTCTTATTTTGAACAATTAATATTTGGTGTGACTTTTGATGGAAAATTAGGATTTTTTTAAATTTCTCAAAGTTTCAATAACGTTTGTGTGATTGTTGGGGTTGATCTGGGATTCATAAGTATTTTCGGATGTTTAAAACGAAATTCAAACTTATTACACTTTCATACTAGAAACCAATCTAGATTTTTGGTTATAATCACCAACCTAAAAGTACAAAAATGACATAAAAAAAAGTACAAAATAAGAATGGCTATCAATTGTTTGAATAAATGTCAAGGCAAAAGTAGAGGATATGTAGACAGCCATTATAGAACACATATCAGAAATTTGATGCTTTATCTGATTTGTGATTCGTGATTAGAAAATTAAGTTGAAAAAGAAAAGGTACCAGTTGGGTTTCTTGGACTATTACATTTATCTGACTAATAAGGATGAATGAATTGATGATAGATGCACTTAATATCACATGATTCATGATTATTAAGTGCTTAAGCTTGTCAATGATCTGGATTATTTTTCTACCATCTGTTTAAAATTTTTGATTTTAATGTTCCAGATTTATAAAGCATTGTACAAGGTTCTCCTTTACTTCCAGTGCTTAACTTGTATTTGGATCATATGTTGTACGTTTGACTCTATAAAAGTTTTAGGTACTTATCATGGTATTGTTTATTCAGAGCTATTGTGTTGTTTAAAAGGAGCCTATGTGTGTAATGTGTGTGTGGGTGTCAGTAAAGCATTTTGTTAGGAATCATGTATTCTAACATATATTCATGAAAAATGGATTATCTGCTTTTTTTTTTTGCTCTAACTTTTCTAGTGCTTTTAATTCATTTTAGTCCTTGATTCTTCTTATGAAGGATGAAGACCACATATCATAGAAGTTAGAACATGGTGACATTTTGTAAGGAATGAGGTTGTATAATTTATAGAATTATGAATCATTTGCTCAACTATAAAAAAATAGTGGTCTGTTTTTCTTTTTATGTTTTACTAAAGATTGTTGTGTGGGCCTTATTTGGGACATGACACTACTTTAGCATCCTTAATTAACAACAATCGATTTTGAAAAAAGTTTGTAATATAAATCTCATCTATCTAAATATAGAAGATAAGTCTTATAATCCGCCTAATTGAGGATTTTTAGGTACTTGAGTGATCATAAGTATTTCCTCTTGACAATATTTATTGGGCTTTACTCGATAGATGATGATGATAATATTTTAATTTTTGGTATTATTGAATGTTTCTTATTTGTAATGTTGTTTTACTTTAATGTTTGGTATTGTTTATGGTTGTCCAATGTCTTATGACTTGATTAGCTTGCTACAACTGTGCTATATAACGATTTCGTTGATGCATTTGGTTTATCTTTTGTTAATGTTCACAATTGCTTGAGACAATTCCAAAAGGAGGATTTTCAAGTACATGAGAGATTATTGAATCTTTCTTTTAGATGATATTTTATTAGGTATTCTTTATCAAATAATGCCTATTATGAATGTGGCCGTTGAAACTTATATTTGTGGCCTGACATGCTAATGTAGGCAGATAACGTGTAACATTGGCAATAGAAAGTTGTGTTATTAACTCCATCACTTTCCTACTTGAGTAAAAGAAAACAAAAAAACTTAAACCGTTTACGAAATTATTTTAAAATATGAAACTAGTTATTTTAAACTAATAGTACACGTTTGAGGCTAATGTGCGAGTTGATATAATTGACAAATCTGATTGTGCTTCATTGAAACTTTAGGTGTTTCTCTTAAGTAACTTTGAGGGTTTTATTTAATCATTTGTCATAGCAGGTGAAGTGAGATTTGATTTTGAGAGGAAGCATTGATTGATTGTTAAATTGGGTATGCTTACACAAGCAATGGAACTGGGAGCTGATTATGTTGATGTTGAATTTAAGGTAAAATTCTTCTTACTTTCTGCATGAAATAGTAAAAGAGTTCATCGATCTTTTTCTCCATTTTAAGGTTGCTTAGTGCAATATTTTGTGGATTATTCTCTGTAGCTCTGTCAATTGTCTTGAATTAGTTTTTTTTTGGTGATTTTTATAAAAAGTGTTTAAGTATACTTGTTTGACCGCATTATTAGCCATTTGTCGGTGAACCCCTTGTTCTGGTGAAAATTAATATTGTAAACATTTGATTTTTTTTGGGTAAAATAAGTTTTTTATGACACTAGAGAATCACTTCCATAATGAACATTTTTTAGGTAAACTTAGTTTCTTCTTTGTATTCCCGATTAAGTTCCAAAAGAGGTGAAATTCTTCTTGTTTTCAATAACTTGGAGTGTTGAAATTCTTTTTGGCGAAGTTTTCATACTATATTAAAATGAGATATATTCAAATTAGAGAGCTCTTTACTTTTGCAATTGATCTCAAATTTTATTATATTTTATATTCTTGTAATTTGTTGAATTTAGGCCTGAGGCTATGTTGTTGTTAAATTTTAATTGTATGATTCTTAATTTTATAAACGTTAATTTTAATTTTAAAATTAAATTTATGTACTTAGCGCGTGCGAACACGTGAAAACTATATATATATATATAGTTCTATAATAGAGACTAAATATATACCAATGTCATGGGAACCCCTCAAAATGTATTGTGCATTTATGTTGCCTCGATTAATGATTAGATTTAAATCTAATAGTTCTAAATAGTGTACCCATCGTATGAGTATATATTTGAAACATCCATCTGATGGGTACACTGTTTAGAACTATTGGATTTAAATCTGACACTTTAATCGAGGCGACATAAATATATAAAACATTTAATGCACAACACATTTTGAGGGGTTTCCATGACATGAGTATATATTTGATCTCCATTATAAAATTTTCCCATATATATATATATATATATATATATATATGCTTGGAGATCTGGATATAACCCGCTTGCACGTGCAAATGTACCCCCTCCCTCTAAAAAAAAAAAAAAAAATAGAGTAGACAACCATATACTACTGGCCAAAAGCATCTATAGATAGTGAGATATATCACTTGCTAATTAACAAAGTTAGGGGAGGCCCCAGAATTGGACTCTTGTTTGGAGTCACTTGTGAAAAAGAAACAAGTCTAAACTACTACAACAAAACAATTAATTTTTTTTTGACGATGTAACAAAACAATTAATCAAATAAGAAGAAGAAGAAGAAGAAGCGTTGTAATTTGTATATATACCTGGGTGGTAAGCATGATAATAAAGGAAACAAAAAAATCCATTTTCCTCTTGTAAAATAGCTTCACAGCACTCAATATATGCATTGCATAAACAGACCCAGCGCCTGCGTTGGCGAAGATAGTAATCAAGACATGCTCCTTCACGTTAAACGGCCCAGGATTGAGCGAGAACTCGAACCTGGTCCCCTTCAAGAACTTGCGCTTGGTAATGACTCTGGCCATGAAGTGGCCGAGGGGCACCACCGCGATCTGCGCAGATATTGAGGAGATGCTGAGGGGGTTGTTCCTGAACCAAAAAAACTGATTCAACACAGACAACAGTACACACGAAACCACACCCAGAACCCACATTCGGAAGGTCAATGCCGGCAGTGAGGCATCGTCAGTGGGTGGCACTGTCAGTGCCACCTGCTTCACAGGGGAGTTCTCCACCTGCTTCACAGGGGAGTTCTCAGTCTCCGACGACTCCTCGATGTGTAGAGGATCCAAAGCGGCAGCCATGGCGCCCAAGAGGGAGACCAAGAGAAAGTCAGAATTTAAAGAGAAAATGGTGAGACTGTTAGCTTTGAGGTGTTATATATATAGAGTGGATTCCTTAGAGAATCTTCAGTGCAAAATATAAATTGCAACCATGAAAACAAAATCTCATGTCATCAATGCGGAGGGGATATGTATGCAAGGAAGGTGACTCTAATAGATATTGATTTTCAAAAGGAAATTATATTCTAACACACAATCGAAGTCGCACACTAAGAGAACTCCAATGGATACTATATTTTAGAGTTTTACTCTAAAATAGAGTAAAACTATTCCAATCATACTCTCTATTTCTCCTCTATTATAGAGTTGGATGAATAGTGAAACTTCAAATTTGAAGTTCCACTATTCACAACTCTATAATAGAGTTCATTTTTTTTTTTTTCATTTTATTTTTTTCTTTTAAAAAATTATCAATAATTATTTCTTTTTCAAAAAAATATGAATATATTTTTTTCATAATTCTTTAATGATTAAATAATTTATTAAAATTAATACAAATAAATAACAAAAAAATAAAAGTAAGAAATAGAGTTTGTGGTTGGAGAAGAAATAGAGTTTGATGTGACAGAATGTAAAATAGAGGGGGAAATAGAGTATTGCGGTTGGAGATGGTCTAAGACCTCCTTGGTTTTTTTTTTTTTTTTGGCTATCTTACAGTATTAGTTCCAAGTTATCTCCTTGGAGATAATATTTTCATGTAGGGGTGCACACGGATTGAATTCAGTTCAATTAGGAACAATCCGTAATCCAATCCAATTATGCGATTGAAAAATTGTAGTCCATCAGTCTAAATAATTCATCAATCCAACTCAATTCAATTTGCAAAATGTGGACCGAACTAGATCAAGTTCCACGGAATGACATTTTCCTCTCCAAAATTCATGAAATTAAACTTAATCAAATGAATCACAAAAATCATATATATCATGAATGACAAATTTACAACGTACATCCTACAAATCTATATATAACATATTTTCTACAATTTGTCATCTCAAGAACCTTCAAAATGTAAATTCCTACATAAATAAAAATGCCATCCACAAACTTTTCCATATACGCAAACAAAAGCACAAAAAAAGTGCACATTGCAATATAAAAACAAAGTCTTTGAGATACTATATAATTTAGAGTTGATAGTTTGAGTTGATGCTCTTCGAAATACTATAGTTCATATGATGAGATATGTATATGTATTGATGTAGTAAATGAATAGGATCGGATTGGATCACTTTTTAAATTTGGGATCCGTAATCTGATGTAGTCTAGCCAGATTAGTGATTTTTCAATCTAATCTAGTCCAAGGGATCAAAAAATTGATCTAATTAGTGATAATTAGTTCGAATTTGATCGGATCCGCAGATAAATGCAATCCGTGTGCACTCCTATTTTCATGTTTGGTTCAACTTTAAATTTGCAGGGAAGTTTTAAAATTTTAAACTATAAAAAATATGAATTGACATAAATAACCTTCAAACAAGAGAGAGATACATGTGAAATAAAAGGGTCATTAATGAAGGGTAATTGTGTCCACAACTCCTAGAGATAACTCCTCTAGGGGGCTGAGGGAGATATCTTGCACCCAAGAGTGTAAGTTGGGAGATAACTTGCAGGTAAGTTGAACAACCAAACAAGATTAGTTTCCAACTTCATGTAAGTTATCACTCGGGAGATAACTCCACCCTAACAAACAAGGCCTAAGTCACATTCCTACTTGAAAATCATGTGATGTTTTTTGGGATGGGGCATATGCATGTATCTTTTAATGTTTATCGCACAAATTTGAAGTGCATCAATGTAGCATATTTTTTGAAAAAGTCACTAATGCAACTATAGATTGCTCTATTTCATCAATGAGGTGGCTCACATACACCTTCTACCTATAAGGAGATGGCTTACAGACACTTTTGTGGGTTCAACCTAGTTGTTTCTGTAGATGCATAGTGCCATGGGGGATGTTGTACGTCTCATCTCGTTGTGGAGAGGCTGAGGTATTCAAATAGGGATGATGCATTTTTTCCTACTACATTGATAAAGATTTTTCTACTTTATTTAAGGGAAATACAAAGAAAGTAACGGCTATATTAAATAACGGCTCGTTTCTATCAAAAAAGTAAAAAAAAAAATAAAGTGATGGGCATAGTCTTTGTCACTTACGCTTCATATGCTACTAGACATTCATTGAAGTGACGCACATTCTACTGCAATATTTCACATTAGGATGATGCCATAATAAAGAGAATGGATTAATTAGGTAGGTTTCTTAATTAGGATTCCACTTTGATTCCTTGGGATTCTTTCGTGGTGGGATTAGTAGGAAACGGGATTAGGTGGTATCCGGTTTCTAATTAATGTCCAGATGGGGTCAACTGATTGGGAGATGACCAACTTACTCTGCCACCTATGGTAAGTGTATCAACCCTCAAATTTAAATGGTGACATGTGTTTTTTCAAGATGATAACCTGTCACTCGTGACTTGTCATACTACTCAAGCCTCGAGAATCGACACTAAGGTATATTTTATTTTTCTGTGATGTTTGTATTATTATTTATACCTAAATGTGAACTCTATATGTCCTAGAGCATGATTTTGTTGTGTTTAACGTCGCGGATTTGTGTATGAGATTAGCCTGGGAAAAACAAAATTTTAGGGTATAATATGAATAATTAAATACAAAAAATGATAATTAGTGAATTATCAAAAAATAATAATTAATTAATTAAAATGTGAGAGCGATGTTGTGTTTGAGAACTCACAACGTACGAGTCGTGAGGTAGAATAGGTCCGAAGGCGAGACGTATGAGCGAAAAAAGGCTAAGTGGTGTGGTTGGAATCACCTAATGGAGATATGCAAGTGAGTTAGAGTAGTTGGATGGGTTGAATGAGAGACTAAAGATGTGCCTTGAGATTCGTAAATATCAACTTTTCTCTCTCTCCTCCCTATATATTTTCTCTCTCAATCAGCCCAAACAAACGAAATGAGCGTGGGTTTTGAATCTTTCGAGCTTGTTGCAATGTCGGGGATCAACCAACTTCTCTTAAAAAGGTAGGATCCCGACTCCTCTCGTGATTACTACGAGTTGGTACTAATTTTGTGGGTTTTCGCCACGACGATTTCGGGGCGAGATTTTTGGGAAAATTGCAAATGAGTTTTGATTGATGGTTTTATGATCAAATGGGTGATCTATTAATGATTTGTGAATTGGTTTGAGTGTTTGAAGAAGTTTGATATTTTTGGAAATTTTTGGTGAATTCTCGTGCGATTTACGAATCGAGGTATTTGTCGGGGTTTCAACGGAAAGTGAGGTATGTTTGATGTTATTTTGGATGTCCTTAAGAGTTTGGGATAGGCTCGAAACACAACGACGCGAGTCGGGGTACCGAAAATCCCAAAAACGTGTTTAGGGTGCCATGCCGCAAGGGACGCTGTGGAGACTTTTCTTCCACAGGACGTCAGTCATGGCGTGAAAATAAGAGAGTCTGGAAAAGGGATGCTTTAGATAACGCCGTGGGCAAAAGCCCTAGCTGCGTCATTTGCGGCGTCTGAACCAGAGAAGTGAAAATTGGCGGTTTATGTGACGTCGTTGGGTAAAATCCCTAACAACTTTATTCATGGCGTGATGAATAGTGAAAACAGATGAATTTTTAAATAAATTTCTAAAATCTTGAAAAACTTTTGGGTTATTTAGGGTCACAAAATGACTATAATTGAGATAAAAATTGAGTTAAATGATTGTTAGACTTTGATAATTCGATTGCAGCATGTGTTAGAGGTTGCGCGAGGATCGGATTTGAGTGATTATTGTGAGGTACGTTTTTCGTACGATTGTAAGCTAGTAAGAAAATACACATTAATTCATTTTCCATTATTGTTATCTTTATTTGAATTGAGTTATTTGTTGGAATTCCATTATATATTTCCTTGGTTGAGTGTCTTAACGTAAGTATGTCGTGAAGGTACTCCTAGGTCCATATTAGCTGGACCAACGTGAACACTTCTGCAAAAGTGTTGTCCACCCCATAATAGTGGGTTACACCCCGAGTACTGGATTGTTATGGATATTGGTGTGGTTATGGATGTGAAAATTGACCACTTATGGGTCTCCTTTGGCTCATTAGACACTTAAATTTCGTTGCTATATTTGCCAGTTTGTTTATCATGCAATTTGTTATATTTTCTGTGTTTCAATACTCATGATATTTATACTACTTTATTGGTTATTTTGAATTACTGCTTAGTTTCTTCTGGCATTACTTTCACTTTTTTACGCATTCACCGTCTAGTTTGTGACGATGGTGCAGATAGAGCAGAGACAAGCAAGAGAAATGAGTTAATGCTAAGTAATATTCTCTGAGGACTCTTTGAGCATTTCTTTCCTTTACTCACTGTAGGTCTTACTTCTTTTGATTGTGATTATTGTAATATATTTTTGTATAACACTTAGACATATATTAGGTTTGAGAGACTAAGGATATCATATACTATCTTTCTGTTTAGATTTGATTACAAGATATACATGTTTTTTTATCACAAGATATACATGTTTTATCCATTTACATGTTTTTTATCACAAGATATCATTTACATGTTTTATCCCAAGATATACATGTTTTATCCGTTTACAAGATATTCATGTTTTGTACCATATGTTTTATCCATTTACTTATTATTTTTTTTTCTGATTTTTTATTTACAAAATTATAGTTGATTATAGTGATTTTCGTTACAAATTTCCTGATAACTTTATAATCCTATAACTCTCACATTTAAATGATAAGATGAATGATGTATATAAGGATTTGAAGATGACTAGAATGTGTAGACTTTGCGAGTAAGAGCTTGGGGGTCAATGTAAGTTTAAACCGGCGAGACCCAGTTTTATAATGAATTGGGGCCATCACAGTGAGCAATGGTTTATATGGTATAAATGATTGATACGATTTTCTTGTGTACATTCGAAGACATTAGACTAATTGGTTGGGTTTTATTAGAGGATACGACAGTTGTCTCCACCCTGTAGCTCTGGACTTGCAACCTTATTTCCGACATCTTAGGCATTACTTAAATTGAACCAAGCACTACTCAACGAACCTCCTAAATCTGTCCAAGTTCATAGAGAGTGTTGGGATTACTGATTTTCATTTCACAGCGAGTCAAGCAATAAATAAATAAATAAATCTATCAAATATATATATAGCCGGTCCTATCATTTATTAGGCCCGAGGCAAAACTTAAAAAGGGACCATTTATATAAAAAAATATTTTTTAAAAACTTTTATTTAAGACCAGTGCATTTTAAAGTATTGTATTTTGAATTTAAAATCAACTTAGTATATCCAAAGCATAGCCTTGACTAATTCTAAACTTGAGGAACATATGGCCTGTTTGCTTGACAAAAAGATACACTTCTAGAGGTAAGACCAAGAGTTTTTAAATAAGCAACAGCTTTTATTAATTCTCTAATGACAGGGAGACCCCTGATAAGCCCACCCAATTTTTGAGGTGAAATGTCAAAAATGCCCTCATGATTTGAACAAAACCCTAGATATTTGGATAATAAAAAACATAATATTTATATATAGTGTCCTTATGGGTTTATACTTGATTACCCATCTCTCACAAAGACCAGGCTTATCTAAGCCAATCCCTACACCTTTAACTCAATCAAACGGGCATTTGATCATTAAAGCTTCTTTTTTTATTTAAGACTCGAACTCGAGATATTTGGTTGATAATATTTATATATAGTGTCGAGGATTACCCATATGTACTATTCCTTTGATCATTAAAGTTTCTTTTTTTTTATTTAAGTAGGAGTCGAACTCACGATTTCTCCAAACCTTGTCTTTTGACAAATGGTGCCTCTATCATCTTACTAAATTGTGCTTCCACAAATCATACAACTATATTTATTATAAAAGAAAAAATAAATCTAATTTAACCCCTCTTAATTTAATTTTTGAACCGAAAGCTAAAATTTGAAAAAATAAAGACAATAGTACTAATGCACAACTCAAAAGTGACTGTTAAGAATATACCTTATGTTACAATAGTACAAATGCACAACTGAAGCCTCATTAGAATTTATTGTGTAACCCAGTTGAAATACAAATACATGTTCTTTTTTTCTTGCAAAAGTGTATACGTTGTTTGAGAGAAAGAAATTGTTGTCATTTTAGGTGAACACTTGTTGAACATGTCTATCTTTTGGAGAGAATTGAAACCATCAGTTTCTTCCTTGTGTGTGTGGTTAGCAGTGTACACATGAAAAAATTAATTAAAATATGTAAAATTACATAAGTACCCCAAATATGAGGCCTTCCTTGAAAGTTGGGGCTGCCTCCCACCAGGCCCCGCCCTAGAACCAGGGCTGATATATATAGGGTATTACTGTCATGGGAACCAAATATATACGACCCATGTCATAGGTACACTATTTAGAACCATTTGATTTAAATTCAACATATTAATCGAGACGACATAAATGCACAAAGGAGACCAAATATATACCAATGCCATGAAAACCCCTCAAAATGTATTGTAGATTTATAACGCCTCGATTAATGTGTTGAATTAAATCCAATGGTTGTAAATAATGTACCCATGATATGTGTATATATTTGGTACCCATGATAGTAGTACTAGTACTCATATATATATATATATATATATATATATAGTTGTATCTTGGTTGTGCCACGTGACGGTTTTGAGTCTTCTCGTAGTGTCACGTTGCACACCCAAAATATAACTTATTTTGACTATACAAATTCTACAATTTTATACATTTAATTTTAATTCACTAAGCCACTTAGTCATACATTAATGACTCACTTATTTCATAAGTTAACGAATCATGTAAACCATTTTGACATGATATGTAACCACTTATATTTTCTTTTGGCCTCTTCGTCTCCCTATATGTTGGTGTAACCATTAATTTAAATAGTTTTTTTTTACTTGAGTGGAAGTCGAACTCACGACTTCCTGACTTGCCTTTTGGCAAGTGGATGTTCTACCATGTCATCTGAGATGCTTTGACTATACCTTAATTATTAAATAATTAATTTAAATAGTTATTATTAAATGATTTATAACTATACCTTAATTGGTTTTAAAAAAAAGAACTATACCTTAATTATTTATTTAAGTATTTTGATCTCATGTAACTAAATATTAATTTAAATACTTATGTAACCATTTTTATTATATCTTAATTATTTATTTTTTGTCTCTTGATCTTCCTATGTAGGTATATAACATAGTGCCACGTGACACATTCAAAATGTAGTTTATTTTGACTATATAAATTTATACATTTAATTTTATTCACTAAGCCACTAAGTCATACATTAACGATCTACTTATTTTCATGAGTTAATTAATGAATCTAATAAGTAGTATATTTACCCACTTATCATATAACCATTTTTCCATGATATGCGTAACCACTTATATTTTCTTTTGGCCTCTTCATCTCCTTATATGTAGGTGTAACCATTAATTTAAATAGTTATTATTTGATTATTTATAACTATTGTAACATCCCTATCCCAATTAGGAGATATCCGGCTTGAAACCCTAATTAGGCCTCGGTAAGCCAGATTGGATATAATTAAAGCCAACAACCTTATACTAATTCTTGACAACAACCTGTATATCTTGATATTAAAAAATCAAAATAAAACAATCGCAACGGAAAATTAAAACTTTTTCTTTAAATCATAAGATATACAATACCGACATGAACATCGGTATTGAGCTCTTATTCCCACCCGACTATTACAATTCATATTTCATTACAGTATATAATAACAAGAAATTATCAATACATCGAAGAGAAGACAATAAACTCCTATTTTTCTCATTCTTGAATTCCAAGTCCTAGCGTTGGTTCATTACCTAGAAATGTTAAGGCGGGTGAGCTCCTACATGCTCAGTAAGCGACTCCCATACTAACTATCAATTATCAATTATTGTCAAGAAATAGTATATAACAACGTGCAACCAATGCATATTTAAAGGACCATTCAATCAATATAATCAATATATAAACAGATGCAAGTTCATTGGTCTATTGCAATGTACCCATGATTTTTACTTTCAATTTCAATATTTGAATTGAGTCGCCCTCTCACATCATTAAGAACCAGTCACTAGGCATCTAACTAGTTCTTGTCAATGTGCCGCCAACTCATAAAAGCACAGAGTCGCACTCCCTCATCATTATTAAACCAATTACTGCTCATCTGATTGGTTTATGATTCATGAGCCGCCAACTCAAATGGAAAGCATTTATCGAGATATTCCTAAGTCACTAGGGGTGTAATGGGAAGCAACTCCACCACAGTTCCAAACCTCAGGCCGATTTGTCCCACCAAGCCTCTTCCCGAGTTTATTTTTCATTTCAAAATATTTTATGTAAAACAAAACTAAATTATGGTATATTGCCCCATTCCCAATCATGAACACTATGTGCGCTAATAATACTATTTTACATTGCATAATTGATAAAAAGTACGAGTCCCACTTATCTATCCTAAGTTTTTTTATGTTTACCGACTTATACGACTCCCCGGAGTCCTCAGACTTTTTCCCGTCTGTCCATTACCTAACATAGAACAATTGTTATCAACTTAAGTCTAATATTCATTTATCAATACTTCTAAATTGACCTCATTTAAATTTGGAATCCCGAGACCTAGTTTCTCACTTATTTTAACCATTTCAAGTTTTATAGGTAAAAACCCCAGTATAAAGTCCTCTCCGACTTTTGAATTCCTCATTTTTCTATAAAATTCATCAATTTCTATTTGTTTGGTCAAAATACTATTTTTTTCATATTTTTCATATTTTTTCCTTTTTTGGATTTTCTTTTTCTTTTTCTTTTTTTTTTTTTTTTTTTTTCATTTGACCTTGAACCGGGCCGAACCGGCCTGGTTCAGGGTCGTCCCATACCTCTCGAACTCTGTTGCATTTCTGCAACTTTTTTTCCTCGATTGGGATTGGCTCCCACCCTAATCCCAACTTGATCTAGTAGTGGAGACCACTCCCCTTGCTCGCCATGGCCAAGCCACCATGACCACCGAAACAATAACTCAACAACAACAACAACAACAACAACAACAACAACAACAACAACAACAACAACAACGAGAACACAACAATAGCACATGCTTACCTCAGCCTCGACGTCGACCACGTAACGTTCCTCGAGCTCTTCTCCTCCTTTTCTCTTCCTCATTTCCTCAATTTAATGAAAGAAAAGAAATGCTTCAGTTTCTCATTTTCATTTTATTAGTCAATTGACCAAAATGCCCTCAAGCCTATCTCATTTCCTTCTTTACCCCACTGCCCTTATGGGTAATTTCACATTTTTTTTATATATATATATATATATATTAATTTATATATAAATATATACATTTATCGTTATCGTCGTGTCTACGATTCCGTTGTGCACGCCAACGAGTACCCTCGGGCGTGCACACTACCGTACGACCCACGTGTGTCACCTGTGACCCGCATATCACTCGATGCCCGACAATTTACCATTAGTTTATTTTCCATTTTAATATATATATATATATATCCATAATATATATACATAAATAACTTTACACCTGTAATTACATCCACACTACGTAATTCACGCCAACGAGCATACTCGGGCATCCATGCTACCTCACGTCTTATGATTGTTCTCATTGACCCACACATGGTATTAGATATTCTCTCATTGGTTCGATTATTCATTAATGCATACTAATACACACCAAACAAACACAATACGACACGCCAATCCATGCACATGTTAATCGAGACAACCTGGGCTTAATCACGAGTCTAACTTGAATTAATTAGGATTCGGATTAACACTAATCATGTGCTTAAGGTAACGGGTCGTTATAACTATACCTTAATTATCTTAAAAAAAAACTATACCTTAATTATTTGTTTAAGTCTTTTGATATCCAAGATAGGTATGTAACTTAATATTAATTTAAATACTTATGTAATCATTTTTTTATCAAATCTTAATTATTTATTTTTTGTCTCTTGATCTTCCCATATAGGTATGTAGCATAGTATTAATGCTCTAATAATTCTTTCCTCTATATAAGCCGGACAAAAATGTCAAGAACTCACCCACTTTTCAAAACTCTCTTTCAATATCTAATTTCATAAGTATTTATTATTGTTATCAATTTGTTGAGAAAGTTAACGAGAAAGAAACATGGTAAAGTGTATCTCGATCTCCTTCTTTTTTTATTATGATTTTTTGTGTTTCTTTCGATCTTTTATTTTTAAATAATGATATTCGATAATTGTATGAACACTTTAATAGTTGATTTTTATTTTTTTTTTTTGTCAATTAGTTGATTTTTATTGTTGGTTATTTTTGTTATTTTGAAGTAACATGTACAATTACACCTATTTAAATTAACATTTTTTTTGAAACCCACCTATTTAAATTAACTTAAAATATTTGGATAAAGATATTTAACGTGATAGATAATGCATATAACAGAATATATGTCATTATACAATTGATAATGTGATCAAATAGGATAAAATCTATATATTTTTATATATCAAGACCTTTTGTTCTCTTTTTTTTTTTTTGAAAACTAAGACCTTTTGTTCTAATTATGTGATTTGTGTGTTAATTATTTTTTAATTTGTTTTTCAAGGTTTTGGAGGTGATTAAACTAAACCCTAAACCATTCTTCTTGTTGTTGTTTGGATAGATGATAATGCATGTGCTCAACCAATTGAGAGAGATATCCTTGTTTATAGTCACTCTGGAAGTAGCAGTAGGATCAAATACTATTATGGTTGTTATGATCCTTTGCAATATCCTTTGTTGTTTCCCTGTGGAGTTGTAGGTTGGCATAAAGGAATAGAGAAAAAATTACTACTGGATCGTGTGTAAATTACGAAGAAGATACCACCAGTCTTGATCCTCGTTTAGCCAATTTGACTGATGAGCTACTTGACAATGAAAATGAAGGTAAATCTTATTTTCATCAAAAGTTTGACCAGTTTTAGAAATATTTTGTTTTTGTATTGCATTTTGAAAAATTTTACTTTTTATTTTCATAGTGAATTCTAAGTGTAAAAGGAATTGTGTGTCTTTTTGTGAATACTATTGCTATAAGCTTCAAATTAGAGGATTTCATAATTCAATTTTATTACATTCTTGTAGACTCTTGCAACAATATGTTGTTGACATATATGTTAAGTTGGAGACATCTAGACTAGATTACATTTGTTACCGTCAAGATGAGATTCATTCAGAGTTATATCGGGGATTATGGATTCTATTGACAGGGGTGAAAGTACTGGTTCAAATATCGGTCGTAGGATTGTTCTACCAACATCTTTTATAGGCGGGCCAAGGGACATGCATAAGAGGTACATGGATACAATGACATTGGTTCATCAATTTGGTAAACCAGACATCTTCTTGACGATGACGTGTAATCCTCATTGGCCTAAAATACAACAGGAGCTTCGATATAAGGATTCAGCGTGCAAAATAGACCAAATCTTTGTGCTCGTGTTTTTAATTTGAAATTAGAGTGCTTAAAAGACGAAATTATGAAGAAACAAATTTTTGGTCCAGTGGCAGCTTATGTCTATGTAATTGAATTTAAAAATGAGATCTTCCTTATGCTCATTTCCTCATTATCTTACAACAAAGAACAAAATTAATAGACCCTGCGAGTTTTGATTCGTTCGTGTGTGCTAAACTCCCTTTGATTCGTTCGTGTGTGCTAAACTCCCTGAAATCAACTCATTCTCACTTGTATGAAGCAGTTGTAAAACATATGATGCTTGGTCCATACGGTACTTTGAACTCAAATAATATTTGCATGGATTCAGAGGGAAAATGTAAGATTTAGTTCTCTTCGACAGCATAATGAAAAAAATTATAGATAAAGAAACTGGAGAGAAAATCTTGTATAAAGCGCCTTCGGTACGTATATTTAACTCAAAAAATATATAACTACTTAAACAAAATTATACAACATTATCTATAACATTTATTTATATTCATTCTTATACTCATTTTTTCCTGAATTTATTCATGACTCAATTACCAGATATCAGAAATACCAATAGAACTTTCTCAGATATTCGAAAGAAGTTTTACATTTAAAATAAAACTTACTTCTTACAATTTAGCTAAAGGGAATGAAGATTTCAACGTTTCCGCTATATGTGATGAAGATTCTCCATATGCTATTCATTATACTAAGATATTTCTTTTTTTAGGCTAAATTAGTTAAAATATCCTAAACTTTTACAAATACTATTATTATATTCTAACCTTTCGATATTTATTATTATATCTAACCTTTTAAAATTTTTTAATTTGTATCATAAGTTAATTTCTAACTCTAAATTTGATGATGTGACACTTTAATATGAAATTAAAAACCACTTATTAACTCATACTTATCAAAACGATTATTAATTTTAAGTGTTAAACTCATACTTAACAAATTAAGCCTTTATTTTATACTAAGTTACAACATTATATTTGCAATATAAGTTAACTTTGTATTTTCTTTATTTCTTGATAAAATAGGAGAAGTCGTCCGATGATGATTCAACTAAAAAATATGAAGTGGACAATGAATTCAACAAGAAAAGAAAAACTATTGATAAATACTCAAAAATTCATGTGCGTCCAAGAAAATTTTGCTATATTTAGTAAGTTGTTTAAACTTATATATTATTATTTAGTTATTACTGATTGATATATATTTTTAAATTTTAATATTATGTTTTTCTTTTGGAGTGATGATGAAGAGGAAAAAAGTCAACATTACAATGAAGAGCATACATAATCAATATATAATGAGAAGATAAACAGATTTTTTTTTTTAAATTTTATGTATATACTTCTAAGTATTAGCAATAGACATTTGATATTTTTGTTGTCATCTCTTAAAACATTTATTTTAGCATTGTATACTTGGTTTTATGAAGCAAATTTATTTAATTTTATAGTTAATTGATTTTTTATTTGTTTTAGTTTTGTTTAATTTATTTCATTTCATTTTAATTTTAAATTTTTTAATCATGTGCGAAGCACGTGCGGTGGAGCACGTTATGAGAACTAGTATATATATATATATATATATATATATATGGATACGAGTACTTCTACTATGAGAACCAAATATATAATCATGTCATGAGTACACTATTTAAAATCATTAGATTTAAATTCAACACATTAATCGAGGCAACATAAATGCACAAAACATCATTTTGAGGGGTTCCCATGGCGTGAGTATATATTTGGTCTCTATTGTAGAATTTTTCATATATAACACTGATATTCACTGCGATTGTGACTGTCACGGCCCAATTTTCTAATCTTGATTAACTTGCTTAATTAGGATCACCGACCCGTGACGTGGGGCTCGCATGAGATGCGCACACTTACCGAGACACGTGACCGAGGTCAATGTTATATTTGTACTGGCGTATGCCTAGTGTTGTGTATGTGTGTAGATTAATTAAGTCAATTTTTGCAAACCATAGACGGCGAGTTGACGCGAGCGGGGACACGCCTTGGAGTGCGTGCAAGTACGAGTACCTAGTGGAATTACCGGGATAGCGAGACTAGGCTAGGAAATAACAATTTATTTCAAATCTACCTTAACATAAATTAAGTTATTTAATTTAGTTGGAAAATACGACGTTCGACGCACGGGGAAAGTGCCTCGAGTTGCGTGCGAGTCGGGACACCGAGTGCTGGGTAGTTGAGAGTCGGTGTGACCACTTAGATAAATTTTATAAATTTGTGTGACCAATTAATTATGGTCCATATGAGATTAATGTACATTAATCGATTTAACCTATAGTTTATTTAATTAAGAAATCACATTTTAATATCCTATAGTTGCTTGTGAATTAAACTAACCTTAGGACAGACCTCGAGATCCGTGCTACCACACACTCCCATGATAAGAGTCACTCAAGTTGTGTCACATGAGAAGCTGGACTACCTAGTTAGTGACCACTGGATTTACCTCGAGATACACAATACACACTAGATCCCAACAACATCTATATATACAACTTGATGAGAAAATTTACACTATTTGCATGCAAAATGAATCCGAACTGAAGAGAGGAGAGGATTCTAGAGGGATTTGAGAGAGGATTTTTGAGCTAGGAGTGAAGAGCTACTAGATCTAACCAAGGTAATCACACTTCTTGCCTCATTCTCCATTAAAATGAGCTTAAGTTGGGTTTTTTATTTGAAAATGGATTTGACCCGAGATTTATAGTTTGGGAAGTGTCTCTATGCTGTAAAAGGTTGATCTAAGTATTGTTTGAAGTTCAAATCAAAAATTTACGAGAATTTGAGGTTTTTGGTGAAAATTTTGAAAAATGACATGCATGACTTTGATTCTGAAATTTTGGGGATTTTGATGTTTTTTGGTTGATTTCGGTGTTAATCTATGTCAAAATGAGTCATGTATGGATCGGTGGTGATTTGGTGGTGTTTTGAGTGGCCGAAATGCCAGAATTTGCTTTGAAAGTGCTGGGTTCGCGTACTTAGCGCGCTAGGAACACCACCTAGCGCGCTAGATGTTCTCGGGAAGAAGAACTGTTCACTCAAGAACAATTAGCGCGCTAGATTTGGAATTAGCGCTAGATTTCCTGCAGATGAGACAACATTACCTCTCTTCGTAAAACGACCATAACTTTCTTATTTTAACTCGGATTTTGACGCTCCATATACCGTTGGAAAGCTAAGACAGAGAGGAACAACCTAGAATCATTAGTTTTTCAAAATTAAGACATATGTTTTTTCGAAAATGGGTCAAAAGAAAAGGTTTGTTTATACAATGGTCATTTGTCTAGTTGTTTTGATGTCGTTTAGGTGCCTGATAGTTTTAGCTCTTAATTAAAGATTAAATACATCTAATATAACCTAGATTGACATCAGAAAACTTCGGGAGATATACTTGAATCCGGGTGCGAGTGTTTGGGTGTCGGGAGGCCGGATAGCTAGGACTACTGCGTTGACTTGTAAGTGAAACTGTGGGAACTCTTTACTTTATTTCATTCCAATCATTTATTAATTTTCAGTCTATTTGTAGACTAGCTAATTTATTTCCCACATCATGCTTTCCTTGGTTCTATTCATTTTGAATATCGATATAGCATGATGCCTTGTTTAATATATCATTGACTCCATGTTTTCCTTATATGCTCAATGTTTGTCTTGAAATATGGTTAATGGATATTTAGAAGATGCATGCTATAGGGCTATCTGTTATGTTGGACTTGTATTCTATTTCCTTGGGGCTTTGTAGCCTAACTTGTGCTGGAATCATAGCAATTATAGGATATTAATTCTTGAAGTCAAAAGTAGGGATTTATCTAGTGTCCATTGCACACGAGATGCGCGGATTCATGGGGATTTTGATCTTTCGAGGTCTTCGGCACTCGCCACTACACTTGAGCGGCACATGTGGCATGGTCCACGGGGTTGTCGGCAAGTATGAATGATTTATACGCGCGGAGCACAACTCCATATAGTAGTGGACAAAGCTGGGTGATAGTTCTCATCGCCGAAAAAAGAGAGAGATCATCTCGACTTAGCTGTGTGTCGGGACTCTATGTGAGTAAGAATAGGCTAGGTGATAGTGTGAGTTTAAACTCTATGTGAGTGATAGTAGACTGTGTGACATAACTCTGTGTGAGTTTAGACTCTATGTGAGTTAAGGGGTTGTGTGCGTAGATTCTTGTGTGAGTTTAGACTCTGTGTGAGTGAGAGTAGACTGTGTGACATAACTCTATGTGAGTTTAGACTCTATGTGAGTTAAGGGGTTGTGTGCGTAGATTCTTGGTAAGTCTAGTATGTTTGTGTACATCCGTTAACGTTGGTGTTTACTTGCATTATTATTCAACCTTTCTTCAGATACATATGCTTTTAAATACCTTTTGTTTAAATTGGAAATGTAGTATTAGATTTCCCCAGTTATCACTTAAATATCACTATACTCACCGTCTAGTTTGTGACGGTGGGTGTAGGTCCATCGAGCAAGACACCAGTGCGGCAGGCAGAGAAGATCGGCGACTACCTCGAGCTCCGAGAGCGCGTAGGCTGCCCGTACATGTAGGGTACTTTTTGTATTATGTTTACTTATGTCTTTATCTTTTGGGATGTTATTGGGATGAGCGTTAGATTACCCGACTTTTGGCTTTCACTTTGTTATATATATGTTCGTCGTTATATGCATATATATATATAGTGATTGTTATTTCCTGGTTTCCACACTTATAATTATAAGATTTACTTCCACTAAAATATTTAAGAATTCCGCATTAAATTTGTAAAGACTTCCGCTAATTAAATTAATTGTTAAATATAAAGAAAAATAGGTAGTAAAGGCTGACTAATTCGTAATTGGGTCCTACGTGTCGTGATTAGGGTTTAATTACGGGATTAGGCCGGGCGGTGCCCTAGATTAGAAGCAGGGCCGTCACAGTGACGCTTCAAACACCTTGTTCCACGTTACATCTAATGCTTGGTCGCGCTTCCTCATTGCCTCAATCTCACCAATCGGTTTCTTCTTATTCTCATCGATCATCGGCTTTTTCTCATTCTCAACTATCAATGATGATGTCGCTGATTCGTTTTCTTGCTCTTTTTTGTTAGGAAAGACGCACTTCAAAATTAACTTGAAAGAATTGACAATGTCGCACTTCCTGATTGCCTCAATCCCACCCATCGACTTCTTCTCACACTCAACTGATGATGTCGCTGATTATTTTTCTTGCATGTTAGACATATATATTAATTAATATTGTGTAACATCTACATTTATTGTGTAATATCTACATTGATTGTGTAATGTCTATACTTATTGTGTAATATCTGCATTGATTGTGTAACGCCTCCACTTAGCACAAATCACTCCCTTGATTATGTGCTACATTATTTAGATGTTTCCTTTTATATGTAATTGCATCTCTATATATAGAGATATGTAATAGATCAATACACAACATAAAATACAATAAACTTATTTTATTCAGAATCTTTCATGGTATCAGAGCCGCATAGGCCTTTGCCATGTCGGAATCAACGCCAACTATGAGTCCTGGTTATGTTTCTTCTCAAACGCCTTTAATGGGGTTGCTCCAACGAGCAATCTCAATTTTCCCTTCGAAAATTCATTCACTCAAGGAATCAACATCAAATTGGATCAAGACAATTACATCCTCTTGGAAGTCCATCGTCGTCGACTTTATGAGGGGAATCAAGTTTGAAGGTTTTCTCTATTGCACGAAGCCGTGCCCTTCCCTATTGCTCGGATATGGTGAGATCAACCCGGAGTATGAAGATTGGAGTAGCAAGGATTATATGCTCACTTGCTTGCTTCTCAACTCTCTTTCACTAGATATCTCCACACCGATTGCTGAATCTATCACATCGTAAGCCATCAAAAATCTACTCAAAATCGTAAGCCATCAAAGATACTCAATCCATGATGAATCTGAAGAAATTTTCGAAATCGAGCCACCTTATCTTGATCCAGATCCGACCTGTCGGTCAAACCTTCAAACCACAAGGAAAGGTACTCAATCCATGATTTCTTATTTGAATATCGATGAAGAAATTTTAAACTATAATTTGGCTACTAAAAACTCCCAAGTGCACCTTATCAAACTACCTAAAGACTTATTTTAGGAGTACTATCATAGACATAAAATTCGTAAGTCAAAAATTGTAACAACAATAATCATGAATAACATTAAAGAGATTGACAAATCATTTCATAATTTCAAACTTTCATACAAATGAGGGGGTTTTGCGAGATTATGTACTATAAAATATAATAATACGATAAGTCGATGTTCCATTCAATGCATACTAGATATTGGCAAGAATCCGGTGACCGATCCTCCTACTTTCAAAGTGATAAAAACAACCAGCTAGCACACATGCCTTATGTGCCCTCTCGTTTGTCCCATCAAATCAACAGTAAGTTCGTCCAAGTCATCACCGATTGACATCTCTATGTCTCAAGAGTACAAGAGAAGGTAACTCCAACTCATGTCCCTACGTGACATACTTATGAATTCAATTAGTCAAGTAAAGCCCTCGGTGGTAAACTCCACACATCTTGGGGTATTAACGACCCTCGGTGATAAACTCCACACCCTGGGGTGTTAACGACCCTCGGTGGTAAACTCCACACATTCTGGGGGCCATGAATAACAGTGCATTCACATTCCATAGATTCGTAGATTCGAGCCAATATCATGACGCAACCCATAAATCCCAAGTATTTAATTCAAATTAAGAATCATAAACATAACTAATAATCATGACATATTTGATAATTGAGCAAGCTCCCCACTTACCTGCACTCACCGCGAATCCTAATCTCGATCCTCTCGCATTTGGGCTCGATGTGAACCGTCTCGCGAATTTAGACAATTTAAAAGAATAATTACTTTATGTATCTACAACCACACAAGTTTAACATCAATTGTCTAGACCTTAGAGATTCACCCTATTTTATAGCTGACTTCGCTAAAGGTCATTTACAACTCTAAAATCGACACTTAAAATTAGAATCAATGATTCGAGTAAAATAGGAATGTGGTGAAGTAAAAACAAGGAAAATCCGCTAAGACTTGATTTTTCCAATATAAATCGAAGACGTTCGATTAATTATAATTAAAAAGATCCAAATCACCATACAAGACTCAATTTAGACTTTAAATTCCCAAATGACAATATTCAGTCAAAGTCCACAAATTTATCGAATAAGTTTATTTCCCAAACAAAAGATTCAAAGTCCCTTTTTAAATCTCAAATCAACCTTAAATACCAAATCCATATCAATAAACTTCAACCGCGTTCAATTTGCTAAAATCATGGGGAAATCCTTTCATGTACCATCAAACCATGGTAAACAAGATTGATTCATCCATAATACTCGTTATCATAAAGTTTAGAAATTTGTATAACCCATTTCAAGACTAGATCTAAGAAAAATTGAACAAACTTTGCAAATCATCAACTCTCATTACCAATACCAACACCAAGACAATAAATCTAGAGAGTATTAGAATCTCACCATGCCTTCAATGGAGTCTTTGACTCAAAATCCTTTCCAAAATCTCATTCTAACATAGATCAAATCTTTCATTTCTTATTTTCTTTTCTATTTTCCTCGCGTTCTTGCCGACGTCGACGCCATCGACCCTTTGATCTCCAAATTTTCAATAAATAATAAAGAAATCAAGGAGGGAAGTGAGGTTGTACATCTCTTGAACTTGAACTCTCCTCTTGTTCTCCTCCTCTCCATGTGGGTGTTTTATAAAATTGGGGCTAGGGTTTTCTTTGATTTGCTTAAATAGCATTAGGGTTATGGATTAGGGTTGTGACTATTTGCAATTTATCTAAACTCCATTTTTTTAAATAAAATAAACAAATAAAAGCTTAGATGGGATGAGGGGAGGGTGTGTTACCTTCTTGAATGTTTAAATGGACTTCATCATCATCTTCTTCATCATCAACCCTCCTCCACTTCTCTCCCATCTCAAGTTTGGGGTTTCAACCCAAAAGAGGCTACAAACTTTATAAAAGGTTTATATAGGTATGGTTTTAGAGTAGGATTGTATACAACCTTGTTATTTTACCAAAATACCCTTATGGGCCTCCAAATCATTTACATCCATTTAACTCTTGTTAGGCCCAATATTTATTTATCATAAGCTATACTTTTCACACTTAAACAATTCACAAAGCACACTTGCACACATTAAGTATTGAAAATCACTAAATTACCCTCGAGTCGGGTCAAGTAGAATTCGGGTCGTTACAATATCCCCAATTTTAAGAACTTTCGTCCTCGAAAGTCAAAATAATGTACACTCATAATTTGACTGGTTCATTCGTAATGGTTTTCCTAATGACCCATTATTTAATTGGTGTCAATTCTCTCTTACACGTTCTGCTTATACCCCACATAAAATAAAGTCTTACTCTTGACTCTACTATCTCAACATTTTCATTTCCGTCCCACTGACCGAAATTCATAAGACCTCTCTTATAGGTTTCAATAGAATCATTATACTCAACCACTTGCCAAGTTCTTCTGTCATCACATGTTCTTAAGGTAGTCCTTTATAATCTTCACCGAAGTCGCAATATACGCTCAAGTCGCTCAACTTACAGAGAGGTAGAACCATACTAAGATATGATTTGGTGCATATCTGTGTCAACAAACATCTCTGCCTATCTGGCATTGAAACCATACCACCAACTGGTAGTAGGGAAACAAGGATAGTTGTCTGCTATAACATGAGCACTAGCACACCATCTCTATCAACATCTCGGTTACGCATACCATTGAACGACTCATCATGTCTTTGCGGCTTATCTGTGAAGGCTATAAATGGGCAGACATAGTATTCTTTTCTAGAATAATACCTTAATATTATTGGCATTACATGTTTTTCGACATTCATTCTTGTAGGTTCATAATTCAAGTCAACTTTTGACTAATGATCTACTTTGTAACTCCTCTGTCACACTTAACTGTTAATTGACGTAAACAAGTTTCCACCTTTAAAATCTTGTGGAATATTTTTAACATCGTCATTATTTCTAAGTAGGTTTCAACATTCATCTGAATGTGTTCCATTGCATCACCATTTTTTTATTTCATACCAAGATCTTTTATCACTATATCTCGATTTTCAGGAGATCTATCGTATTGCGTCCTCGTACTGATCAATTCTCACGATCCTGGGTGACTATTTTAAACATTGTTGACTTAGTCATGACCCCTTTTTGGTATACAATGGTCCCTTCTCATCTTTTTAAGCTAACTCTTAGCTCTTATAATGTGTTTAGTACCTCACTCTCTGAAAAACGAAGGTGATTTAGCTTTCATGTTTCGTTGCTAGTTTAGGGTATTTCCACTCCATCCTTAATTGTTTCGTACGTATTGTACAGTATAAATCTTATTGGGGTTCGATCCTAACCTAGGATTCTCACTTTTAATAGTCAACCTATCACTGATCAGATCTTTCATCTTTCCTTTCAACCATTTAGTTTGGTAGTTTATATGTTTAATGTAATCTTTGACTTTTATCAAAAAATCACAAGTTACTTTCCACAAGTGATCAACATGATTCTTCTTGACGTCAACTTCTTAATTAGAAATTTTTCATTCTTGGATAGGGTACTATTGCAGTACATGTTGTCTCTCTTGAGTTTGCAATTCTTCTCATCACCAAATTACTCATTCATTTTTTTCTCATGGGTAGATCCTATTCTAGGATCCCCAATTTTAAGAACCAAGTCATTATTGACTAAGGTTATGTGATAATCATTTGCCTCGATTACTCTTCAACATCATTTTTCATTCAACCATCCCCTACCAATCTGGTTAGATTTCGTTTTGACTCAAAAGTTATGAATCCACACGTCTCATCATATCAGAAATATTCTTTTTATTAGTGTACCCCCGATTTTAATGATTCACTTATCATCGAGTTCATTATAATATCAGTAACTGCGTCATACGCTCTTTACAGCCTACTAATATAACTCATACATACCGTTTAGTTTGGGGCTTCCTTTAATTATTCAGTCATGGTACTACTATTGCGTACTCTCCATTCATTTCGAACACAATTTATCAATTTCTGGTATCCCCAACTTTATGAATCAACTCTCTTCTAATTATGTTAGAATAATTTCTTTGTTGCAGTGGTTACCTTTGATTTATATTATTTTAACCTCAGATCTTGAGTCTTTACAATATCTACAAATTTTGTACTTGGCAAACACGGTCTTCACACATGGTTATTTCACCGAAATAGTCTTTGACTTTGGATCTTCAAGTTTAGTAACTCATCCATCTTTGAGTGTACTAATTTGATATTGTGTATTCACTAGATTTTCTCATTGAATAGTTTTCAATGTATTCTTTAATTTCTCATTTGCCATCTCGTACATTATACATTTATGCTTCGAGCTAACTCTCAATTTGGGTCCTCATATTTAGTATTCAACCTATCGATAACTAGCTTAGCTTTATTTTTCTTTTACACAAGTTCGATCGAAACTTGAATGTCATAAATCAATCAATCGAGAAGTTAAACCTGAATCAAAACCCATTTCCAAGTATTGAGTTTCCATTTTTCAAGCTAAATCAAGCTTTTTTTTATATATGTATATATATGTATCTATTTTTGAACACCAAGGAAAATAAACTATTTCCTTTTTGTACTTGTTCGTTTTTTTTTTAAATTTTGTAAAGACACGTTAAATCCTTCCATGAAAACTTCAATAAAGTGCGGCAAATATCAACTCTAAAACAATACAAAAATCATAGTCCAATATAGTCGAAAAATTATTTTTCGATAAAAAAAATAGATCACCTGAAACAACATAATTCGATCTATAGCAATAACCTTCAAATCGAATTTATAGACCAATGATTCACACTCTTACTCGAGCATTAGAGGTTTTTAGAGTATACTTGACGTCTATGTCTTGAATTAAGTTCAGCCTCCTGGCCAGACTAACTTGCTTATCATTGTTTGAAACTAAAGATGCATTTGCATCCTTACTAGGATCATTAACTTCCGTTTTCAACAAGATATCGTTAATTTTAATCATCCTAATAGAGTTTTCGACGTCAGAGTTACTTCTCTGAAATGTAACCGCGTCACAATTCCATCTTGCGTATTTAGCGTGGCATCTCATTGTCCTTTCAAGTCTATCGATTCTTGTTTAAGTCTTTATTTGCCACTCTATCATTAAGTATAGGCGCATCTTGCCATACAATTTCCACTCTAAGTTTAGTCGTTCTATCAGAACCATTCTTGCAGCAAAGCGTTGTACACTTCCTTGCAACACATGTAGAACCTTCTGCAGACTTCCCTTTGATTTTTTTGTGTCGTTAATTGTCATTTTCAACTCGTGGAACCAAGGTTTCATGTCTTAAGAAAAGACATTTACCTATATATCTAACGATATATTTATATATACAAAATAGAAAATAATCATCACATTAAGTCTTTTTTCAAATTTCTTTTATCCCATCTCATCCTAGGGTTTATCATTATTGCGTGTTAAGTCGACTTTGAACCAATGTCCCATACCACTGATTTGTTCGACTTAACTTGACCTTTAAACTTAATGGCTCTACATCTTAGGTTTCTCTAACCTAACGTTTCCCAAGGTTCTGATCCCTAGGCTCTGATACAAACTGTGACGACCGTCCCCGACCTAAGATCGGATCGCCTGGCCCAGACTGCCACTTGGACCCGATACCTGAACCAGGCCCAAATAACGGTCTGGCACGCCTAAACAAATAAACCCGCGAAAAGTACATTGGCTAAACCAAGGATAATAATTGCGAAATAAATACAAAGAGATATCCTTAAGCCAATAGATTTAAGTTCACAAGAATATCTATTAAACTATAAATGGGTTCGTATTGAGTTAAACTATTAAAACTCTCAAGTGGACCAACTAAAGATAAGTAGGTTTCAAACTACCTAAAGACTTATTTTAATTACAACCCAGGTTTAATAGTTTCAAAATCGAATCTACATGATATATATCAACTCAAGGCTCACATCAAATGAAGACTTCAAGCTCGTTTCTCCCTTGTCTCAATTCTAGCGCACTCGTCGATGAACCTGTATTGTAAGTGGGGTGAGCTAAAAGAACCAACGGAGCTCAGTAATGTGGAAAACCCGCTCAACCATCAAATATGCAAGTAATACCTAATAAGCATGCATAGTCTGGCATGTATTTGAAAACAAACAAGGATTCATTAATAGTAGCATGGTAGCAGGATTTAAAAAAGATAGACTTATAATAAACTATCAAGTACTATCATAGACATAAGATTCGTAAGTCACAAATTGTAACAACAATAATCATGAATAACATTAAAGAGATTGACAAATCATTTCATAATTTCAAACTTTCATACAAATGAGGGGGTTTCGCGAGATTATGTACTATAAAATATAATAATACGATAAGTCGATGTTCCATTCAATGCATACTAGATATTGGCAAGAATCCGGTGACCGATTCTCCTACTCTCAAAGTGATAAAAACAACCAAATAGCACACATGGCCTTATGTGCCCTCTCGTTTGTCCCATCAAATCAACAAGTAGGTTCGTCCAAGCCATCACCGATGCACATCTCTATGTCTCAAGAGTACAAGAGAAGGTAACTCCAACTCATGTCCCTACGTGACATACTTATGAATTCAATTAGTCAAGTAAAGCCTTCGGTGGTAAACTCCACACATCCTGGGGTGTTAACGACCCTCGGTGGTAAACTCCACACCCTGGGGTGTTGACGACCCTCGGTGGTAAACTCCACACATTCTGGGGGCCATGAATAACAGTGCATTCACATTCCATAGATTCGTAGATTCGAGCCAATATCACGACGCAACCCATAAATCCCAAGTCTTTAATTCAAATTAAGAATCCTAAACATAACTAATAATCATGCCATATTTGATAATTGAGCAAGCTCCCCACTTACCTGCACTCGCCGCGAATCCTAATCTCGATCCTCTCGCATTTGGGCTTGATGTGAACCGTCTCGCGAATCTAGACAATTTAAAAGAATAATTACTTTATGTATCTACAACCATACAAGTTTAACATCAATTGTCTAGACCTTAGAGATTCACCCTATTTTATAGCTGACTTCGCTAAAGGTCATTTACGACTCTAAAATCGACACTTAAAATTAGAATCAATGATTCGAGTAAAATAAGAATGTGGTGATGTAAAACAAGGAAAATCCGCTAAGACTTGATTTTTCCAATATAAATCGAAGACGTTCGATTAATTATAATTAAAAAGATCCAAATCACCATACAAGACTCAATTTAGACTTTAAATTCCCAAATGACAATATTCAGTCAAAGTCCACAAATTTATCGAATAAGTTTATTTCCCAAACAAAAGATTCAAAGTCCCTTTTTAAATCTCAAATCAACCTTAAATACCAAATCCATATCAATAAACGTCAACCGCATTCAATTTGCTAAAATCATGGGGAAATCCTTTCATGTACCATCAAACCATGGTAAACAAGATTGATTCATCCATAATACTCGTTATCATAAAGTTTAAAATTTTGTATAACCCATTTCAAGACTAGATCTAAGAAAAATTGAACAAACTTTGCAAATCATCAACTCTCATTACCAATACCAACACCAAGACAATAAATCTAGAGAGTATTAGAATCTCACCATGCCTTCAATGGAGTCTTTGACTCAAAATCCTTTCCAAAATCTCATTCTAACATAGATCAAATCTTTTATTTCTTATTTTCTTTTCTATTTTCCTCGCGTTCTTGCCGACGTCGACGCCATCGACGCTTTGATCTCCAAATCTTCAATAAATAATAAAGAAATCAAGGAGGGAAGTGAGGTTGTACATCTCTTGAACTTGAACTCTCCTCTTGTTCTCCTCCTCTCCATGTGGGTGTTTTATAAAATTGGGGCTAGGGTTTTCTTTGATTTGCTTAAATAGCATTAGGGTTAGGGATTAGGGTTGTGACTATTTACAATTTATCTAAACTCCATTTTTTTCAATAAAATAAACAAATAAAAGCTTAGATGGGATGAGGGGAGGATGTGTTACCTTCTTGAATGTTTAAATGGACTTCATCATCATCTTCTTCATCACCGTTAGTGATCTCATCTCTTGTGTTCTAATTGGGCTTGATGGAGAGTATTTTCTATTGTTACTCTTCTCCAAGAGAAAGTTGACTTAACATGGCCTACCCTACAAGCTTCCTTATTGAATTTTGAAGCAAGATTGACACAATTGTAGAATTTGCAAGCCCTATTTGCCTTGTCGGTGAACAACACAAGTGCGCCAAGTTCAAATTCTTCAACACCTACGACAAATCTGACTCAACCATGCACCAACAACAATTTAAATCGCTTTTCTTCAAATACCTCTCAGAAACCATTTTGAGGAGGATTCAGATCTAGAGGTGGTGGTCGTGGAGGGGAATGCCAATTTAACAACAACAACAACAATCGTCTCACCTGCCAGATCTGTAGGAAAATTGGGCATACTGCAGCTTATTGTTATCAACGTGGAGATAATGCCTATATGGGATCGGTTCCCAATTTTCAACCACAACAACCACATCCTCAACAGGCTCCATCCTCAGCATTCGTAGCATTACCCCATTCAATTGCTGATTCAAGTTGGTTCTTTGATAATGGCACTACTCATCATATCACTTTTGATCCGTCCATGTTGAACAATCGATCATAATATGCAGGTAATAAATAGATTATGGTTGGTAATGGCTCTCAAATTCTATCACATTCACTGGTTTAACCAATGTAAGTCCTCTTCTTAAGATGTCTGATACCCTTTGTGCTCATTCCATTAAAAAGAATTTAATCTTTGTGTCTCAACTCACCACTGGTAATTCAATGTTTCTTGAATTTCATGTCAATAAATGTCTTATCAAGGATGTTATTACTCACAAAATCTTACATTAGGGGATCCTTAAAGACGACCTCTACCAATTTTCTCCTTCGTCGAGTTAGTCTTCTCCTCAATCATATGCTGCAACTTTTTACTACTGGGGTCATCTTCTTCTTCTCTTTTTGAGTTATGGCATTCTCGTTTGGGTCATCCCTCTCAGTCTATCATTCAACAAGTTCTTCGAGTCTATAATAAAAAATGTCTAGTTAATGTTCATCGAGTTTGTAGTGCTTGTCAATATGGAAAATCGCACGCTCTACCTTTTCAATTGAATAGTAAAATAGCTATTCTTGATCTTATACACAAAGACTAATGGGGTCCTTCTCCCACCCCACTTTCACGAGACCTATAGCCCTGTGATTAAGCCCTCTACTATACGTATTATGCTATCTTTGGCTGCATTTTCAAATGGTTGTTCAACAACTTGATATCAACAATTGTAACACCCGTTACCTTAAGCACGTGATTAATGCTAATCGTGACGACCCCAAATTCTGAGGTCGCCCGTGACTCACGCCCTCCGCCCGCAAGCCCAGCAGCGCCTGTCACATCACCGGACACGTCATCACTGCTACTACGTCCGCAGCTCTGTGAAGTGATGCTCCGTGTAACTAATCCTACTATATTAAGTTGTCTGACACATCTAACAGATTAGTTGATAATTACAATTATATCATCAGCGGAAGCACTTAATTCATATTTTATGAGAATTTATTTAACCTAAGTAGTGGAAAACCCGGAGATAACACCATGTATATAACTGAGACGAAGTAAATAGTAATCCATATACATGTGATAAGGTTCTAAAGTTTCCAAAACCCAGCAAAACGAAATATACGTACATGATATCAAAACAACTATCGCAGAACGGTCTCGTAGATAGTCGCCTAGTACCTCCTTTCCTTGCTTTCTTACTCGTATCGGGATCTGCGCTCAGTTGCCCAACACATACAGCAACGAGCCCAGTGAGTAAATTCCCAAGAGAAGTTTACACGTTAATCATGAAAAACCACAATACTCTGCGAGACATGTGAATATGACCCTGACGACATGAATCGTATTCCTATGGCTGGCAGTAAACAATATTCACAACTAATATGACGATCACACAGTGAAAGTAAAACAAACTAAACAATAAAACAACATTTGAGTAAACCGATTCAATAACGATATCAATTAAAACTAGATAGAAGTGTGATGGAGTCTAACAAAACTAGATTATACTTCGTAGATTCGGATGACCCCGACTGAACACATCAAGTCTAACAACATCCGAACTACTAACGGTGACTGGAACAAATCACAACCCACCGGACACGTGCACCTCGCTACTCGGGTAGCTATTCACTGGCAGCACCCAGATACACGCGCTACAATCTAGCCTGCTCAATTCCATACCACGACCATCTCGATTAACCTCCGACCGTGTGAACAAATCAACCACCGATCAATACGTAATCACATTTGCATAAAACATGGCAATTCAATAAATAAACAATGCGGCAATTAAATAAATGAATAAACATTCATTTTCATAGACAAACCACGCATGAATTTAAAGTGTAAAATTCTCAAGGGTTTTACGCACCTGTAACTATGCACTCCGACTTCCCGGACCCGTCAATCCGACCCGCCTAGCTCCCCTATGCCCAAGCTATGGTTTCCAGTCCCTGAAGTCCATTTATAGTGTTTTGTATTATTTAAACACACATTATGTAATTTATTATATCATATATTGAATTTTTAGTTGTGGTCTCCCAAAATATGTTGGGGTTCTAAAAATACCCGAAAAGTCCCAAACCTACTTTTCTACCTTTTTCTAATTTTCTATATTTTTCTAGAATTTTTTCCAATTTTTCTAATATTTTTCAACTATTTTTCTGTATTTTATTTCATTTAAAACTGTTTTTTAAATATAATAATAAAATAAAAATATTATTTAAATAATATGGGGTGGGTCCCCTGAACCGAGTCCGACCCGACCCAACCGGGTCGGACTAGTTCGGCCCACCTGGATCGGGTCCGGGTCGAACCTAGTCTAGGCCCACCCGGGTTGGGCCAGGGCCGGTTTGGCCCGGCCCACCTGGGATGGGCCTGGGCTGGTCCAGCCCGGCCCAGGGATGCACGCATGCACGCACGTGAGCGTGCCCCCCCTCCCCCATCTTTTTCTTCCAGAGGCGCTTCTGGTTCTTTTTTTTTTTTTTTTTCATTTCTTCTTCTTTTGGCTCTCTTTTTCTTCTTCTTCCTCCTTCAATCTCAATCAACTAGAGACCTCCAAGACATCAAAATTCCACCACAAATTCACCAAAACCAACCTCAAATTCTCGGATCAAAATACATGCAAATAAACCCAAAATTTACCAAATCACCTCAATTTTCCACAAATTCGATCCCAATTGATAAGATTCATCAAACTAAACCTTAAGAACACCGAATTGACCTCCTAAAACTATTAAAAATAAATGAAATCCGAATTCATCACAACCCATTTTAATCACATTTTTATCGAAAACTTCCATTAAAATGGTAGAGATTACCTTGGATCGATGTTGTGAGGCTCGGATTCCCTCTCCCAAAGCTAGAATTCTCCTTCTCAAACCTCGATTTCCCTCTCTCTGATCTTTCAAATTGTTTGAGAAACAAATGTTTCATTTGCATGTTAATCGATCAAGTTATATTTATACATTGGTTCTAATCTGGCGTATGCACGCATCTCAAGAACGATCTGACGGTTCTTGATCACCCTGCGTCACCCAATTTCTGGACATCTTATCATGACAACATGTATCTCGAATTTCCTTATTGTGCATCTCGAGGATTATCCTATGCATGCTGATTTTTCCTATCAAACTATAAGACTTAAATTTATTCATTAATACATTAATTCAACCTTTGGTTAAATCACCTAATAAATTATATAAAATTCATAAGTGCGTCACACTAGCACTCAGCTACCCGGCAACCCATGCCCTGTACCCCGGCTATCCAATACCCGATACCCGGTCCCCGACACGCACTTCAGGACATATACCCGACTCGTAGCCTTGCCCGATGTCAAAGTTCACACATGCGATGTTTATATTCATAAAAATAGCTAATACATTCAACATCGCAATATTAGGCATCACAGCATACACAATATATCATAAATATAACCTGGGTTCTCACCTCTAAGTCACCCAGTTGTCCACGTAACGCCCGAATTAATCGTTATTCATCGTGATTAACACTAATACACAATCAAATTAATTTGGGCCGTTACAATTCTTCCCAACTAGGGGAAATTTCGTCCCCGAAATTACGGTAACCAATATATTTTCTCAGAGGTCGCAATGCAAATGCAATTTTCCATTAGACTAACTAACCTAACACCCGCCGTCTAGATGAACTACTCAACTCTAATCTTTCAGTGAACGAATCAACTGAAATTCTTAGGGAACACATCTACCTATCCCAGGGAACACATCGACCTGGCCCTAGTGAACAAATCAACTAGTCTTCAATTAAAATCTAGTGAACAAATCAACCAGTCTTCAACCAAAATCCTGGTGAACAAATCAACCAGTACTCCACTGAAACCTGGTGAACAAATCAACCAGTATACCACAATCCTCTAGTGTACGAATCAACTAGGATATATAAATCTAAGTGAACTAATCAACCTAGATGCAACGAATGCATGGAATGCAACAAAACAACAATTATAATGAACACATCAACCTATATGCAACACACGCATATAAATCACAATAATAATGTACCCTGCTCATGCTGTCGCGTCATATCTCTGACTGGTTGTGCCACGACATGAACTCTCTTATCTGTCTGTGGAATCTCTAGTGCTGGAAAGGCTCTACAATAATCCATACTGATGTGACCTCTCTGGCCGCACCTATAACAAGTACGTCTGTCACTTCCTCCAGATTGTCGGCCCTCAGAGTGCTGTCTATAACTCCGGTCTCTCTGATCTCGATCTCTACTTCTCTGATCTTGTGTGCACTGTCGTTGTGGTGCTAATACAGTATATGTCCTCCCGTCTCGGTCATCGCCTTTGTGCCATCGATCCTGCTGTCTATCCTCATATCGGGGTCTACTGTCCTAGCGATCACTCCTACTATCTATGTCAGATTCCTCACACTGTCGTTTCGACCTCCCATCCAGCCGTGAACCCTGACCTCTCTCTATTCCAGCCGACGCTGTCACTGGAATGCCATTCTTCTGTAGTAGGAACGTTTCATAAGTCAAGGCTCTCTCGAACATGGCCTGTAACGTCGAAGCCCCAGACGACACAATCGCGCTCGCAATGGCCTCCTCAACCCCCCGAACAAAGTAGTAAATCTGCAGACGCTCAGTACTGGTGATGTCCATAGAGAACTGTAGAAGATAGCGATATCGGTCCATATACTGTAGCATCGTACAATTTCCCTGCCTTAGGGATAAGAACTCCTCTCTCAATCTCAATCGGACCTCTATAGGAATAAACTGATCGTAGAAGATCTCTCGAAACTTCGCCCAAGTCGCTGGATCAGCATGTGTCTCCTGGTAGTCAGTCCACCACAGTGCTGCGTCAGACCTGAACATGTTTCGGATAATCTCGCCCTGTGCCTCTCCTCTGTGTTCAGCTCCTTGTGTAGCCGCTGATGCGATACAATCCAGTCCCCGGCTGCCTCAGGATCTCCCCCGCCATAAAAGTATGTGGGCTGAAACTTAAGAAAATCCCTCAGTCTCCTCGCCTGTGGATCCATCTTATACTCTGGAGTAGTAGTAGTCGTAGTAGCAATCGCAACTGTCGGTGAAGGTGTCAGAGTCATTGTCTGCACTGGTACCGTTACTGGTGTAGTCTCAACACGATCCGGTGTCTCATGCGCTATCGTTCTGGCCGGTGTCCGAATCTCGGTAGGCTTTATCGTTGTCTCTACCGCATCGCAACCGCAGCATCGGGTCTCTCGATGTCGTGAAAGCTGCTATGGCAACTGTCTGAGCTCTCATCATGTCCAGTAATAGCTCAAACTGTCTATCGTAAGCGGCAAGTCGCGCTGCAACCGCAGGATCCATACCCTCATCTCCAGTATGATCCCTCACCTGACCAGTCCCTGACCCTGACGGTGCCTGCAGTCCATCCATCAAGATCTGCACCGGAAGTCGTGCATCGAATTATTACGTAGTCCGTATATATATAATATACAACCAAATCATAATACACATATAAGTCCTTACTTTACCCAACTTATACTGCTTCCCAACTAAAAGTTCTAGGTAATTCATCGGGTTTCCACATCTAATTTGGTTTAAAGTTTATGCTCGTTCCTTAACTTTACTAATTCAAGGCCCTATCGACCTTGTTCTGATACCAAATGTGACGGCCCCAAATTCCGAGGCGGCCCCGTGACTCACGCCCTCCGCCCGCAAGCCCAGCAGCGCCTGTCACATCACCGGACACGTCATCACTGCTGCCACGTTCGCAGCTCTGTAAAGTGATGCTCCGTGTAACTAATCCTACTATATTAAGTTGTCTGACACATCTAGCAGATTAGTTGATAATTACAATTATATCATCAACGGAAGCACTTAATTCATATTTTATGAGAATTTATTTAACCTAAGTAGTGGAAAACTCGGAGATAACACCATGTATATAACTGAGACGAAGTAAACAGTAATCCATATACATGTGATAAGGTTCTAAAGTTCCCAAAACCCAGCAAAACGAAATATACGTACATGATATCAAAACACGAACTATCAGCAGCAACAGTCTTAGAGATAGTCGCCTAGTACCTCCTTTCCCTTGCTCTTGCTCGTACCAGGATCTGTGCTCAGTTGCCCAACACATACAGCAATGAGCCCAGTGAGTAAATTCCCAAGAGAAGTTTACACGTTAATCATGAAAAACCACTATACTCTGCGAGACATGTGAATATGACCCTGACGACAGGAATCATATTCCTATGGCTGGTAGTAAACAATATTCACAACTAATATGACGATCACACACAATGAAAGTAAAACAAACTAAACAATAAAACAACATTTGAGTAAATCGATTCAATAACGATATCAATTAAAACTAGATGGAAGTGTGACGGAGTCTAACAAAACTAGATTATACTTCGTAGATTCGGATAACCCCGACTGAACACATCAAGTCTAACCACATCCGAACTACTAATGGTGACCGGAACAAATTACAACCCACCAGACACATGCACCTCGCTACTCGGGTAGCTATTCACCGGCAGCACCCAGATACACGCGCTACAATCTAGCCTGCTCAATTCCATACCACGACCTTCTCGATTAACCTCCGACCGTGTGAACAAATCAACCACCGATCAATACGTAATCACATTTGCATAAAACATGGCAATTCAATAAATAAACAATGCGGTAATTAAATAAATGAATAAACATTCATTTTCATAGACAAACCACGCATGAATTTAAAGTGTAAAATTCTCAAGGGTTTTACGCACCTGTAACTACGCACTCCGACTTTCCGAACCCGTCAATCCGACCCGCCTAGCTCCCCTATGCCTGAGCTATGGTTCCCAGTCCCTGAAGTCCATTTATAGTGTTTTGTATTATTTAAACACACATTATGTAATTTATTATATCATATATTGAATTTTTAGTTGTGGTCTCCTGGACTATGTCGGGGTTCTAAAAATACTCGAAAATTCCCGAACCTACTTTTCTACCTTTTTCTAATTTTCTATATTTTTCTAGAATTTTTTCCAGTTTTTCTGATATTTTTCAACTATTTTTCTGTATTTTATTTCATTTAAAACTATTTTTTTAAATATAATAATAAAATAAAAATATTATTTAAATAATATGGGGTGGGTCCCCTGAACCGGGTTGGACCGGTTCGGCCCACCTGGACCGGGTCCGGGTCGGACCAGGTCCAGGCCCACCCGGGTTGGGCTAGGGCCGGTTTGGCCCGCCCACTGGATAGGCCTGGGGCCGGTCCAGCCGGCCAGGGGTGCACACACGCGTGTGTGCCCCCTCCCCATCTTCTTCTTCCGTAGGCGCTGTTTTTTTTTTTTTTTTTCATTTCTTCTTCTTTTGGCTCTCTTTTTCTTCTTCCTTCTTCAATCTCAATCAACTAGAGACCTCCAAGACATCAAAATTCCACCACAAATTCACCAAAACCAACCCCAAATTCTCAGATCAAAATACATGCAAATAAACCCAAAATTTACCAAATCACCTCAATTTTCCACAAATTCGATCCCAATTGATAAGATTCATCAAACTAAACCTCAAGAACACCGAATTGACCTCCTAAAACCATTAAAAATAAATGAAATCCGAATTTACCACAACCCATTTTAATCACATTTTTATCGAACTAATCCGAATCTTAATTAATCGAGTTAGATTTATGGTTAAGCTCACCTTCGAGTCACCCAGATTTGTCTCGATTAATGCGTGAGTGGAATGGTGTGATGTATTGTATTTGTATGGTGTGTATTAATACGTATACGGGAACAATCAGACCAATGAGGAATGCTTAATACCATGTGTGGGTCACGAGGACACACATGAGACGCGGGATAGCGTTAACGGCCGAGTGTGCTCGTTAGCATGAATTACATATGATAGACGTAATTATTAATATAAATATATATTTATATATACATTGTGGATATATATATATATATATATATATATATATATAAATTAAAATAGAAAATAATAAAATGATGGCAAATTGTCAAGCGTCGAGTGACACGCCGGTCACGGGTGATGTGCGCGGGACATACGGTGGGTACACGCCCAAGTGTGTTTACGCCCGAGTGTGTTTGTTGGCGTGCACTACGAAGTCGTAGGCGCGATATCGACAAATATATATATATATATTAGTATATATATATAAATTAGTATATATATAATAATAAAATCATAAAAATGTGAAATTACCATAAAGGGTTATTACAAATAAATGGAAATGAGATAGGCTCAAGAGCATTTTGGTCATTTGTCAATATTAACCGCCTCTCTCTCCTTTAAATCAAACGAAAAAAAGAAGAGAAAACGAACAAAGAAGGAGAGCGCGGAGAGAAAAGGAGAAGGAACGAGGTCGGGAGCTCGAGGATGTCGAAACAAGGTGAGCGTGTGTGGTTGTTGTTGTTATTACTGTTATTGGTTGTTACCGCTGTTGTTGTTGTGTGTATCGGTGGTGATGATGGTGAAGAGCTCGGTCATGGCGGAAGCCATGGCCGAGGTTAGAGCTATGCAGGACGATTGGGGTTGGGGTTGGGAGCCAACCCCAGCGATGGAAAACAAATAAAATGAAAAAAAAAAGCAGAGGCGCTGTTGAAGAAGACGATAAACAGTGGTCCTGAATTAGGCCGGTTCGGCCCTGTTCAGGCCCAAAATAAAAAGAAAATAAAAATAAAAATAAAATAAAATTCTGAAAAAATAGGAAAAAATATGGAAAAATAGTATTTTGACCAAACAAATAGGAATTGAGGAATTTCTATGGAAAATGAGAAATTCAAAAGTCTAAGGAAACTTTATACCGAGTTTTTACCTCGAAAAATGTGAATTGGTCAAAGTAGTTTATAAACTAGGTCCCGAATTCTAGATTCGAATGAGACTAGTTTAGGTGTGTTGACAAATGAATATTAGACTTAAGTTAATGACAATTGGTCTATGGTAGGTAATGGACCGACGAGAAAATGGTTGAGGACTTCGGGAGTCGTACAAGTCAGTAAAACGTAGAAAGAGACAGGTAAGTGAGACTCGTACTTTTTATCAATTATGTAATGTAAAATAGCATTATTAGAGCACGTAGTGTTCAGGAATGGAATGGGGCAATGTACCATGATTTAGTTTTGTTTTACATAAACTGTTTTGAAAGGAAAAATGAATTTGGAAAGAGGTTTGGCGGGATGGATCGGCCTGGGGTTTGGAACTGTGGTGGAGTTGTTTCCCATCACCGCGCCTCAATGACTTGGAAATTATTCCGATCATTGCTTTCCATTTGAGTTGGCGTTCATCAGTCATAAACCAATCAGATGAGCAATGATTGATTTAGTTATGATGAGAGAGTGCGACTCTATGTTTTTATGAGTTAGCGGCACATTAACAAGAACTAGCTAGATGCCCAGTGACTGGTTCTTAAAGATGTGAGAGGCTACTCAATTCAAATATTGAAATTTAAAGTACAAATCATGGGTACATTGCAATAAACTAATGAACTTGCATTTGTTTATGTATTGATTATATTGATTCAAATGGTTTTTTTTAAATATGCATTGGTGCACGTTGTCATATATTATTCTTTAAATATTAATTGATAATTGATGGTTAGTATAAGAGTCACTTACTGAGCATGTAGGAGCTTACTTACCTTAACATTTTCAGGTATGGATGAACGTTAAGACTTGAAACTCAGGAAAGGAGAAGATCAGGAGTTTAGTATCTTCTCTACGGTGCAGTGAGTTCTCTTGTTGTATGTATATATATATATACATTGCTTTATGATTTTGTAATAATCGGGGTGGGAATGAGTTTAATACCGAGGATTATATTGGATTTGTATATTTTATATTTATTGAAGTTTTAAATTTCTGCTACGTTTGTTTTATTTCGTTTATTCAATATCAAATATCAAGATATACAGGTTGTTATCAGAAATTTTGGTAAGGTTGTTGGCTCTAATTAGATCCGATCTGGTTTACTGGGGCTTAATTAGGGTTTCAGGTCGAATATTCTCTAATTGAGATTAGGGGATGTTACAACAACGTTTTTCTCAATGGGCGCTTAACTGAGCTGGTGTACATCTTTCAACCACAGGGCTTCATTTCTTTCGCACATCCCTCACATGTGTGTCAACTTTACAAGGCTTTATATGGTCTTCATTAAGCCCTTCACGCTTGGTTTGATCGTCTTGGACAAGTCTTAATATCATGGGGTTTTACTCACTCAAAGACAGACTCATCTCTGTTTGTTCATAAGTCTAGGGTACATTTCACTTATATTTTAGTCTATGTGGATGACATTTTAATCACTGGTAATTCTGGTTCCATGATCACATATTTTATTAATTCTCTTCATGCTCAGTTTGCTGTCGAGGACTTAGGGGAACTTCACTACTTCTTGGGGATTGAAGTTCGTTGTAATTACACTGGTTTCTATCTCTCTCAGTAACACTATACTCAATCTCTTATTGAACGAACATGCTTTTCCAATTTAAAGGTTGTACCACTTCTTGCTCTTCCGTGAAGCTCGATCACAGTGAGTCAAGTCTACTGTTTTCTGATGTCTCTCTCTCTCTCTATCGACAAATTATTAGTGGTCTTCAATACCTAACACATACTCAACCAGATATTTCCTTTGCGATCAATCGCCTCAGCCAGTTTCAGCAGTTTCCTCTGGATTCCCCATTGGCAAGCTTTTAAGCGTGTTCTACGCTATGTTGCTGGTATAATAAACCTCGGACTTCACATCAAGCCTAGCTCCTCACTTCGCCTAGTTGCTTTCTTAGATGCTGATTGGGCCTCCTCGCCAGAGGATCGAAAGTCGATTGGAGGTTATTGTGTTTTCTTTGGCTCCACACTTGTGTCCTGGAGCTCCAAGAAACAAAATGTTGTTGCAAGGTCTAGTGCTGAAGTTGAATACTGAGCTTTTGCACAAGCTACTATTAAGATCATGTGGCTTGAGTCACTTCTCAAGGAAATCCAGTTTGTTCCTACCTCCTGCCTTGTTTTGTGATGTGACAACCAAAGCGCAAATGCATTGGTTGTTAACCCTGTCTTTCATGCTCGTACAAAGTACATAGAGCTTGATATTCACTTCATTCGAGATAGAATTATCCAACAAAAATTTGATCTCCGTTTTGTGCCTTCTGATGATCAATTGGTTGATGGCCTCACCAAAGGACTTTCCACTTCTAAACATCAATCTATGACGTTCAAACTTGGCGTTACTGCTACACCGCCAAGTTTGAATACCGCCAAGTTTGAGGGGGGATGTTAGACATACACATTAATTAATATTGTGTAATGTCTACATTGATTGTGTAACGTCTACACTGATTGTGTAACATCTACACTTATTGTGTAACGTCTACATTGATTGTGTAACGCCTCCACGGAGCACAAATCACTCCCTTGATTATGTGATACCTGATTTAGATGTTTCCTTTTGAATGTAATTGCATCTCTATATATAAATATATGTAATAAATCAATACACAACATAAAATACAATAAACTTATTATATTCAGAATCTTTCATTGCACTTCATTGTTAGGAAAGACGCACTTCAGAACTAACTTGAAAGGGTTCCTAGTGCTCGTCTTCATACTCGCTAGTAATAAATAACAAAAACAATAATCTTCATATCACAACTTTGACAGTAAGGGGATCATATATATATATATATATATCAAGAAACTTAATTTAGTTGTGAAATACTATTGATCTTTCCATCAACTTCAATGACAGAGCTATTTTTTTTTTAGCTTTGATCTTCCTAGTCACCTGCTCGTCGCTATGTGCATCACCATAGGTGTTTAATTAGGGCATCAGTAAGGTCACCAATTGCTCCCTCTTTATCAAGTGCGCCACTGTAGGCGTTTAAGGCAGAACTTGGCCACTCAGTGGTTTTGGGTGTTGCGGGTGCTCCTCTCCTCTACCTCTCCCTAAATCTCTCGATCTTTGTCTCTCTCTCTCTGACTCTGAGTGGCTCTTCTTCATCTGGTTCGAGCATCCAATTCTTCTGCTGATATTTTCGGTGGTTTTGGGCCTTGCGGGTGCTCCTCTACCCCTCCCCCTCCCCCTCCCTAAATATCTCGATCTCTGTCTCTCTGTCTCTAACTCTGAGTGGCTCTTCTTCATCTAGTTTGAGCATCCAGTTCTTCTGCTGGTATGCCCTAAATCCTCACGTCTCTCACTCTCCCTCTCACTCTCCCTCTCCATCTCCATCTCTTTTAATTTGTTGTGTTTTTAGTATTATGTTTTTATTGTGAATCTTTATTGGGTTGCATCGTTGACCACTTAATGGGATTTTTTGGTTGAGTGCAACTCTTCTCCACATAAACTACTTGTGATCCCTTCGCAACCTCACCTCTCGCATGACTCACGTTCTCTCTGATCTTCGCTCACAACTACTCTTCTCCGCATCAACCACTTGCGATTCTCCTCTCTGGCTTACCATCTCTTGCTCATCACTTACACCGATTTAGGTTTTCGAATCAGGTATGTTTTACTATACACATTCCATCAGTTCATGTAGTTTTAAATTTTCATTTTTTCCTATGATTACTTTATGTCACCCAAGTGCTTAACAAATTTTCTCAATGAACTTCTCATAACTGTTTTAGTATTATTCCTTCTAATATTTGTTTACTACACTCTTTCCTTCGGTTCTTGTAATTTTAAATTTGATTTTTTTTCTCGCTCCACCAATTCGATCACTCACCTCTCCTTATCCCTCATATCTTCAGTGTGGCTGCTCAACTTTTGTACCAGTCAGATTGGTATATTTTAGTCAGCCTGATTGTGTTCCTTACTCTTCGCTGTGAGTAGTCTGTGTTTCATGTTTTATATGTTGGTCATAGATTGATAAGGGTGTTTGTTAGCAGGGATAGTATGACAATAGAGATAATGAAAAAGAATTGGAAGATTGACTGATAAGTGTACACGAGGGAGATCTCTCATGATCATAATCTCAAAGTTTCTATGTTCCTTGGTGTTTCTCTGTATCTCTATCTACACCCCCTCCTATTGAATTAAGAGTTTCATTATCCATAGTTGATTCCTCTTCTCTCATCATCACTGAGTTGGCATGTGGTGTATATGAAACTATGATACCCTAATTTTTCATGATTTTAAAACATCAATATTCCTTCTAACCCTACAATAGACAACCATAGCTATCAAGTTTGAATTTTTATATTCTAAACCATAGAAAAAGAGTAATCACTTTTTCTCTCTGTTGATGAATAGAGGTTTTTGAATCAGATAAACAAAAGACATTGTACATGAAAGCAAACAAAAGAACGCCGTGCTCTGTACGTTGTTTACCGAATCTTGTAAGACTATGTTGATGAATAGAGGTATGCAATTATACAATCAATTTCGTTAATATATTTAGATGTATCAGCTCAATTCTGAACTTATATATACATGTTCGTGAGTAGGAAATCAGGGCTGGTCCTTATGGAGTTGTAACCATACTATTGGATTTTAGCTATAGTTCTCTCATCTATAAAAAGATATGACAGAGAGGTTTAAAAAAAAGAGATGACAGAGCTATGGTTATGCTTAAAATTTTTCAACAATAATACAGAGAGGGTCACAAAATTGTAAAAGTAAAAGGTTAAGGGCTAGAATGGCTAGACTAAATAAGTCAATAACTTGGCAATGTTTTTTTTGTCTGCAAGAGTCCAACTTATTCATCCACCCATTATAGCTTCTTCTCCTTGTAACAAGGAAATCTCATTCTTTTCATGTCTAAACAACTATCAGACAAAGAAGGAATAGATAATCGAAGTTTGCTTCTTTTTTCCCTACATATACAACACTATTGACGGGATGTGGAAATGATTAATACTTAGTGGACACAAGTTATGGTTAAACTGTGTCCAAATGTGTAATAATCGAATTTTGATGTTTTATTTTGAATGCATATTTGTTTTCTCATTTTCTCAAGAAAAAATATATCTTTCTCAGCCTCTTTAATTTTAATAATGGGTTCATTATGAAGGGTTGCTTTCTTCTTATGGGCCAATTTTATATTACTTTAGATGGTATAAAAGCATTTTAAATGGTTTTAGGTAATATTTTGTAAGTTATCCTCACTTGCAATCCTCCACATCGATCCTTGATTAACTGCTTGATAGCTCTCTCTAACAGTACGTCAGTAACTTTCATTGTGCAACAACCATTTCAGTTTCCTTTTACATTGGATGTGTTTGTATCAGTGCTCATGCAACCCTTTATTACAAAACTCAATATTTATTTTTCCTTATTGCACTGGGGAACATCATTGTTTATTACAAAACTCAATATTTATTTTTCCTTATTGCACTAGAGAACATCATCATTGACCCTTGCCTTTAATTGGTTGAACTATTCTTCCCATCCCTTTAGTCCGTGATCATTCAAAGTAAAATAGACATCTACTCTTAGTATCTCTTGTAAGAGGTGTGCAACTAAAAGAACAATACAAATACATGCAAGATGAAGAGATTTGAGTGAGATAGAGTAAGATAAGTGAGATTGATTGCCCCTGTACTTAATTGGGATCGACACTCTAAATTCCAAATAGTTAGTTGAAAGTAATTCTTTAAATCTGCCCTTTGTCTCTATATATTTGTCTCTATAATTTCTTGTTTTTCATTGAATCTCTTATGGAAAATTAGCTTAATTAATTGAAGCCCCCGTTTATAGTTGAATCCATGACTACCCTTGAAGACATAGAACAATTTAATCAATTTAGAGAAGAACAATTTAATCAATTTAACCAATTTAATCGAGCGAAATACACACAATCTTTCGCTGGTATGCCCTAACAAACTCTTTTCTTTTGTATTTTTGTCTCTCCCTCTTTCAATCTCTCTATCTATTGCCCTGTTGAGATTGAGTTGTGCACCTCTCCAGGTCCTTTTTTTTAATTGATATTATTGTTGTTGCTTTTAATAATTTTTTTTGTTGTTTTATGCTTTTGTATGTCTTAATGTTGATTTGATTATTTCAACTCTTAGTTGATGTTTCAACCATCTAATAGAGATCCGAACTTTAAAATTGTCTTATTCAAATGGATGATGTTTGATGAATTGATATACATATGAATTTTTGCTATCTATTGTTTTTTCTGTTTGCCACAACATGATCTTCATTGTGTTATAATTACTTGTTTGATGTTGGAATATAATTCCATTTAATCTTATAGTTACCTATTCTTTTTTATTTGTTTCGTTTTACAGAACTTTTGATTTTTTTAATATGGTTTTGTTTTTGTTTTTTTACCTCTTATTTGGTTTTGAAGGCTTTGCGATATGATTAAATTGTTTAATTTTATTCATTCATCTCTTTTAACTACTTCCTTTGTTTTATTTTTTTAAAGCCAACAACAAAACAATCAAGACTCTTCCAAAATTGAATAAGCTATTTTAATCATTCCCTCCGATGGATATTGAAGATATTCATACAAGGTTACACAACCTCTTAACACTATCATTCTTTTATTTATGAACTAAGTATGTAGTTATTGTTTGTTTGTTGTAAATATGTACATCTAATAAAATTCTATACATTATATTTATCTGTTGCATATAGCGATGGAGTTTCAAGAAAAGGCTACAAATAGATTGCGTAGAGAGGTGGATAGGTTAAACCGTACGTCCATGACAGAAGAGGAAAAAGAGAGAAGACGAGCATGCCAAAGACAATTATATTGGGAAAAAAAGAGGCGAACACAATGGGTATTTTTCGATTATCTTTAGCTACGACAATTTGTTGATTGAACTTCTGTATGAAGTTATGAAATTTAATAAGCATATAAATTCTTTATGATATTGATTAGATTTAATAGCATATAACATAATTAGAAAAATTAGTTTCTTATAATATTTTTCTTAAAAATTTTTAGGTTCACGAAATACACAAAAACATTCTATCGCAATGAATTTTGATCACATAGTTGATTCAGCAGATATATTACCGCCTGCAACTTCTTGTCCAAATTGTGGGGCTAAAAGATTCTTTCATGAATCTAACGGTTTTTGTTGTTCAAGCGGTCAAGTATCTCTCGTACCTAACATTGTACCTCAAGAAATGTTTGAGTACTTCACATCTAACACGGATGAAACAATTGAGTTCTTAAAGTATATCCGCACCTACAACACCAGCCTTGGATTTACGTCATTTGGTGTCAAGTGTGATAAAGAACTTTCAAGAAGCAACATGAGTGTATATACATTTAGAGTGCAGGGCTCAAATATATCATTATATCAATAATTTACGTCCTATCAATGAGCAACCTTCTTTTTTGCAATTATACTTTTATGATACTGCACATGAAGTGCAAAATCGAATGCGTTGCTCAGATAGGATGAATTAGAAAATTTTGACAAGATTAATTGCTATGATTAGCTCCAATCCATATGCAACGTTTTTTCCAAATTTAAGACATACTTAAATTTTGGAGAATCATGTTGTGGAAATAGTTTCAAGTGCCAATCTCGATCAATGAAGATTCAACATACCCTATGTTTCTCAAGTTGCCACTATATGGATAGATGATGATTTAGGTTCTCAACCAACTAAACGAGATATTCTTACATATAACAACTTTGGAGTAGGTCATAGAATCCAATATTTATTTTGGCTGCTATGACTCATTGCAATATCCCTTATTATTTCTATATGGTGACGTGGGTGGCACCAAGGCATAAAGACAAAATACTCTACTGGAGCACGTGTAAATGATGAAGAGCATCTCAATTTGGATCCCTATTTAGTAGATTCGGTTACCGAGTTACTTCATAATGAAAATGAGGGTAAATAATTCTAACTTTCTTCATAATTAGCTTGAGTTACTTTGCAACTAATTTTTTATTTTTAACAATATTGGTATAATATTTTTTATGTTAATTTCACGTTGAACTCCAGACAAAAGAGAAATTATGTATCTTGCCGCGAGTATTATTGCTATAAACTTCAAATTAGAGATGTCCCAGATTCATTTTGTTACATTCATGGAGATTATTACAACGATATGTTGTTGATACGTATGTTAAGTTAGAAACACAAAGGCTTGATTTTATTCGTTATAGGCAAGACGAGATACGGTCTGAGTTATATCAAGGGATCATTGATTCTATAGAAATGGGTGAAAGTATTAGTTCAAACATCGAGTGGAGGGTTGTTCTTCCCGCATCTTTTATAGGTGGGCTAAGGGATATGCGAAAGAGATATATGGATGCGATGGTGTTGGTTCAACGTTTTGAAAACCGAACATTTTTCTCATTTCACTTATAATCCAAATTGGTTTGAAATACCACAAGAAATTCGATTTAATAATGATATGCAAAATAAACTTGATCTTGTTGCACGTGTTTTCAAGTCGAAGTTGGAGTGCCTAAAGAATGAGATAGTGAAAAAAGATATTTGGTCTCGTTGCTGCGTACGTCTATGTTGTTGAGTTTCAAAAAAGAGGCCTTCCACATACTCATTTTCTCGTCGTGTTACAACCAACAACGAAATTGATAGACCCAATGTCTTTTGATTCCTTCGGGTGCTGAGCTTCTACCCGGATCAGTTGATTCTCACTTGTACAAAGCTATTGGGAAACACATGATGCACGGTCTATGCGGAACTATAAATCCCAATAATGTGTGCATGGATGAAAATGGCATATGCAAAAATAACTACCTCAAGGTCTTTCGTGATTGTACTTCACATGGGAAAGACTCATCCAAAATATCAAAAATGTAATGATGGAAAGAATGTAATGGTTAGAAGGCATTGCTTAGATAATCGTTGGGTTATTCCTTATAATCTGTACTTGCTTGCTAAGTTCGACTGCCATCTAAATGTTGAGGTTTGCTCAACCATTAAAGCTGTCAAATATCTTTATAAGTACATGTACAAAGGCCATGATTGGGTTGCGATTCAATGCAGCGATAACAATAAAAAGGCTTGTTGGAGCATGTGCCCTAAATCAATCTACAAACATTGTTTATCTTACAGTTTTTTGTTAATAAAATAGAGGTTTTTTATTTGTTGTTTTATTACAAGTGATTTGCATGTTTACCTTATAATAAGATCCATGAGTATTTGTTGAAATATTATAAATGTCTTTAGTCGGTCATTATACTGGGAACTATAATGAATTAAGACTAGTGTGAGTCTTGATTGATGGTTATGTGATGATCATATGTATAGGGATACGAATCGAGATCATGAGTACTTGTTAAGGAACAAGGTACTGGACCTACCCGTATGAGGACACCACATAGATTAAGTCATAGGTGTTACTCTTGATAGTTATATCATTTAGTCCTTCAACTTGAGATTATCATAGACTTCAATATTAGGAGCATGGTAATTTGACACAATTAAGCGTTGTCTTTAACCAGACGATTATAAAGATTGTGATTGGTTATCATATGAGCAATATGTAAAGGTGTGTAATGAAGAAAGAATTTGTCGCTTTCATAAAGAGAGAGATATCAGTGGATCCCTCGATGTGTTATATTGTTAAATGGCTAAGTCCAAGTGAATTAATATGATCAATGTCACTTGAATGTTTACAATCTATCTAAAGATTGATACTAGTACGATTGAACATTAAGGGTGACTTTCCATGCCTTATATTTAATCAAAGGATATCGCACAACAAAAGGATATGATATACGTTATTCATTAGGTTGTATCGATTTTGATATTCATGCTACTTATGACTTATGTACTAAAATGGTTTACTAACAACGTCGCATGAACATATTGGGTCGCATATAAAGAATGACTTTGCGCAATTTCAAATGGTCCAAAATATTAAATTTTATAAGATAAAAGTCATAATATATAAGCTCTTATGATTCGTTATATGATAACTTATTAATAGGGGTATATGTGTAATTTGTTTAAACAACGTAAATACAATAGTTGTATTTTAAATTTACTTAAACATCGTAAATACAATAGTTGTATTACGAATAAGATTTTAAGTGAGAGTTTATCTACACATATAAAGGGTGATACCCAAAAAGTAACATAAAAATTTCGTTTTTCCAATTTTCTTATTCTCTGGATCTGGAGAGAGAAAGAAAAAAGTTTTCAATCTCTCTTGGGGCTAGCACTCCAAATTGTGGTCACCTTTCGTATGTGGATTTATGATAGAGGACGCCCGCTTGAACATCTTGAAGATCGAGCAATCAGAGAAGGAAATCACGAATCAAGGTATGATTTACTTTTGTAGATCTTGTTTAATGGAAATTATTTGTGATCCTGTTGGAGTTTTTCAAAATTATTTTGAATTTTTCGCTGCGTATGAACCTCAAAAACCCAACAAGGCTGAGATTGATGAGATAGACAACTTTCAATCAGCACGTTGGGTATCAGCTCCTGAGGCAATGTGGCGCATATATGCCTTTGATCTAAATGAAATATATCCATTTGTCATCACATTGCAACTTCATTTAGAAGGAAAACAATTGGTCAAGTTCAATAAGAATGAGACATTACAAAATGTAGTTGATAATGAAACGTCGTCTCGATCCATGTTAACTGAATACTTTTATATGAACAAGAATGATAAATTAGCTCGTACTATTTTATATAGAGAATTTCTTGAGCATTTTATGTGCAATCATCAAGTAAGAAGATGGACAAGAAGGAAAAAACGTCAGGTTATTGGCAAAATTGTTGCAACGAGTCCACTGGAAGGTGAAAGATATTACCTTCGTTTACTATTAAATCACATCAGAGGTTGTGTGTAACAACCTAGAAATTTGACTATTTGTGAATGATGACGTGTACTATGTATTTATACTCGTAATTGAGTGACCGGACGGTGAAGTCGGTAAACGAGTAGGAAAACTGGCTGAGCGGGTATTGGCAATTGGGTTACGGGTACACAGGAGATTTAAAAACACAGTAAAATACTAATAAATGGCTTTTCGAATAATTTAAATAATTATATGGCGAGACAAGGCAAAACTACACGTGCGACGAGAGCAAAGCAGACCGAGGAGCGTTGTTTGGACATAGGGAGTTAGTTAACTAAGTAACACCCAAGTTACCTTGTAGGAACAAATTAGAGATTGTTAAAGTGACAGCTTAATAAAGAGGGTTGTCGGATCGGCCTTGAAATGCGTATGTGATTTGTGATGAAAAGGTTGGCTATAAAAGGATCCCACGACACACCCACTCTACTATTCATTCTCTCCCTCACTTTACTCTCTCAAGACCGGACCTCTCTCCTCTCCCTTCTCCCTTGGTGTGGCCGGAGTTGCCCTCCACTCGCTGGAGCTATAATCTGTCTCTCTTCTCGTCTGTTCACTGTCGTGTCCTCTGTCTGTGTTCTACCTGGCTGGGATGGTGGCTGTCGTGGTCGGAGACGACCACAAGTGGTAACTGAAGTCCCCGGAACACCTCTGGTTTGCGGTGCATGTGTGTTGTTGTCCGTGTTAACGGGGTTCTCTGTTTATCGAACTGTTGATGTTGTTTTTGTGTTTTGTCCGGTGGTGGAGGTGTTGCCGTGATCGAGACTGGTTAGGGACGACCCATGGTGGTTCACCGAGTCCCAATAGTCTCGGAGCACCCCTCCCCTTACGACAAATGTCTGGAAGTTGGGTAATGTCGGGTTTCATCAAAACAGTTCATTGTTGGTGTTCTTGTCAGAAATCGCCTACTGGGGCGGCAATGCCATCAGACACCGTGACTTGGGGGACCATCGGAGACCTCACCATATTCATGATGGCATCTCACAGCCCCCGAAGCGTCCTAACCAACGGTGGTGAATGTGAATTGTCGATATTTCATGTGTTGGTGTTTATTTCATGTTCGGGTTTTCTTGTTCGAGTATGGTGGGTTTCCAAACTGGTGGAGGGGTTTTTCGGCGTCCCCATGACCGTGAAGACCTTTCCTCGACGTAAACAACACCAGCGAGGTTCTATGCTCGCTGGTACATGGTTGGTTTTAGTTCATGATGAGTTGTGGTTATGTTTTTGGTGTTTATCTCGCATTGAAGTGTCGTGTGTCGATAAACTTATCACGTGTCTACACTAGTGATACCTCAATTTGTGCGATGGGGAGTAAGTGCATATATATTTCATGTCTTACAAATGTTGATTATGTTGTGTATCTCACGGCGCGATGTACGAGGGTCGTTTTCCATTTCGACTTTACGTTAATGTATGTTTTGAATATCACATGCATCAGGTTTGTGTATGCTAAAGGGTTCATGTCGTTAAATGGCAGTGACGTCGTGGTCACGCTGCCGGTCCTTGAGTCCATGGCGTGACTCATATACGATTGAGTCGAGCCTATTAATCAATGAATGGGCTTACATTTGTGTGGTTTCAAAACTCAAGAGAGTCGTTGAGTTTTTGATTGATTTATCGAGTTTCCCGAGTCATTTAAAATAATGAGAATACACTAGGGTTTTGACGTGCGCCGAACACGTCAATAAAATATATATTAACCTAAACCAACTATTTTGTAGATAGCGGTAAAGGGTCGATCCCACAGAGATTGGTGGTCTTTCTGAAGTAAGAAAAATACAAAAAAGGGATATTAGGATTTTAGAGAAAATGTGTGAATACTTTGAAAATACAGAAATTAAATGAGAGGAAATTTAATGGGAGTAAAAAGTCTGGGTATTCAGCTTCACGGTCTTCACAATACAACTTGGGGTTGATTTCATTAATTTTCAGTTTATGAAAAATATGAAACGAATCTATGATCTAGTGCAACTATAAACTCGGTGACGCACTCGGTTCCTCGCACTTCCTGATATCGGTAGCCAAGGTACAATCGTTTATTACTTCCCTAACCAAACACGCAACCTAATCGCTAGTGCTCCAGATTTAATGCGTTGGTCGCATTACCTTGATTCGTGAAGGCACTACATCTAGACAACCGTATCATTAGTGCTCCTGATTTAGCCTAGATTCATAAGATATTTGACCGATTGGCCAATTGTCACAAGTTTGAGTCTACCATGTAAGAACGGACGTTTCAATTTTAATGACAGAGGATAATCAACCTAATATGCATGCACATGTATTTACACGCAATTAAATCTAATCCTAATACTATAAACAATACCAAAAGAAATAAATCATAGAAAAAGAATCAATAATAATAAAGATAAATAAACCTCATGAAGGATTTCTAAATTGTAGGTTTGACCAATCCACCTTCAACTTAGAAGAAGAATTAGCTAGATAAAATTAAACCTTAATTATAATACAAAATGGAAGTAAAACAAAGGTTAATTTCGTTTGAGAGTCTATAGTATTTATAGTATTTATAGGAACAATTTCAAGTGGATTGGGACTCTTAAAATTTCAAAAAATATGTGAAATTCTCAATTTTTCCGAGTTCCTGGTCATAATGTCGTGTGGGCGTCGGAAGATTTGTTGAAGACGGCTTGTGTGCGGCGTCAATGCGCAATATTGTTTTGAGCGGAGTTGAGAGTTCTTGACCACGTGGCGTGATTCGTTGGTGAGAAGTGGTGTTTGTGATGTGCTGGAGAGAGAGAAATTGAAATGTGGCAGCATAGCAGCGCATGCGAGTTCTTCTCGTATGTAAGACACGCCTCATGTACACCTTCACACACTCGGCTTCATCAAGGCGTCTTCTTCTCTACGTTCTGGTTCACTTGTGCGCATGAGATGCCTTGGAGATGTATATGAGACGGCGAACGCGTGGCGTGAATTCTAGTGTCCTCTGGTTTCTGCATACACAGCAAGCGCCGCGAAGAGGATGATGAACAGTGTCTTGACGGCATGTTCAAGGCGTGATCTCTGAACTGAACTTCTGGTCGTGATTTGTATTTCAATTTTGAGCCATTTTGAGTCTGAATCTCGTGATGCTTGTGAGAGAAGAAAATGTCCGTCTCGAAGTCTTCTTTCCAACAAGACTAACGATGTCATTCCGACTTCGAATTTGAAAGTTATGCCTTCTAAATTGAACAACTGTCAATTAAGCTCAACACACACCTTCGACTCCAAAAACACCTGACTTGTGTGAAATCCCTGAAACATATAAAACACACATATATCATAATATTATAAGATAAATATAGTCCAATTACACCTAATAACCTATACTAGCTAATGCCTAAATGAACACTTATCAGGTTTCAACTTAGGGTTAATTAAAAAACTAGACCCATTAATTATGGTTTTTCAAAGTTTGTCAAGTAGTCGGGAACTTGGGGATACACGTTAGGATCGCGAGAGCGCAACGTACTAGGTAAGTTAGTAAGCCAGTAAGAAAATATCATGTAATTATATTTCCTCTGTTAATTGTGATTGTTGAATTGATCTCATGCTTCACATTTCATTCTATTCTTTGGTTGTGTGTTCTTGGCGTAAGTGTGTGTCAAAGTACTCGGCCCTGCACTAGAGGGATAAAACGCGAGCACTCGTGCGCACGAATGTGTGAGCACCCTTAATAATTATGTGACACCAAGTACTAGAGGCTTGTGTCTCCCATTATGGTTGTGTCTTCGCTTGTGTTGATGCCCAGGGAGACCTTGCGAGGTCTTCGTCGTCATGCTATGATTTAGACCACTTATAGGCCTCTTGTGATTCTTGGAACACGTACATTTCGATTGTTATCTGTTAGTCTGATTATCATGCACTTTGTGATATTTCTTGCCTTTCAATTATCGCATGATTCTTAGACTACTTTGTTGATTAAATCTTGAATTACTATTATATTCTTCTTGTATTACTTTCAATTTCTCTCAGTTGTTCATTGTCTAGTTTGTGACGATGAGTGCAGATAGGACAGGTAACGGCAAGGGAAAAGGTCAGTCGATATGTGACTTCCTCTGAGGGCTCATCGGGGAAGATTTCTTTCCTTGCTGCGTAGCATGTAATTATTTTTATCTACATATGTTGTTTTGAAACTTTATGGATATAATCGGGTTGTGAGACTTTGATATCGTGTAGATGCCCCTATCATACTGTGGTCACCAAGCTTTACATGTTTATCCTGTATTCGAGGTTCCACATTTATTAGAAATTCTTGATTTTCCTTTGAGTTATAGAATGATTATAGTTGAATTCCATTGCGTATTGATCAGATAAGTTTTATAATCTAATAACTCATATTTTGAATTGTAAATGAACGAATAGAGGCTTACTAGGCGCCTATAGACTCGTCAAGTACCGACTCAGGAACCTATACGGATCTAGGCCGGGTGTTCCCAATTGCTTCGAAAATTGGAGCCGTCACATTGTACATCATTTCAAGATTTAAAAGTTGTCGAAGATATTTGTACTTCATCGTATAACCCAATTATGCTCTTGCGCAACATTAATCCGTCAAAGGGGTTATGTAATGGAACTTGGATGATTTGTCGAAGATTTCAAAAAAATGTCATTGATGCTGAGATTGCAACTGGTCATTACAGAGGAAAACGAGTTTTCTTACCAAGAATACCTTTTATTCCTAATGATTAAGATAAAACACCGTTCAAATTCAAAAGAAGACAATTCATTATTCGTCTATGCTTTGCAATGACCATTAATAAAAGACAGGGACAAACATTGGACTTTGTTGGAGTTTATTTGCAAGAACCAATATTTTCTCATGGTCAGCTTTACGTTGCACTTTCACGTGTTATAAGATCCACTACAATTAAAGTTCTTATCAAGCCTTCTTATTATATTAAGAAAACAAATCGGACAAAAAACATTATTTACAAAGAACTGTTGTCACTTGTGAAATGCTTCTTCCGTGGAATCAAATTAGTTGAAACGTCAGTTTAATAACTTACCATTATAATGTTGTTTGCGAGTTTCATGAAGTTTCTATTTCGTGTTTATTGAAAACTAAATATACAAACCTGACGTTCATTAAAGACCACTATTTGCGTTTTATATATTTAATCATTTTACCATAATGCAGGCTCAACATGCATTGCACTGTGTTGCTTTGCAGTGTGGTGCAGGAGGACAGATGAGCTTGTTGATGGGCCTAATGCTTCACATATAACACCAACTGCTTTGGATAGGTGGGAGGCAAGGTTGGAGGATGTCTTTCAAGGTTGTCCATACGATATGCCAGATGCGGCTTTATCAGATACAATCAACAAATTTCCAGTTGACATTGAGGTACGTATTTTTTGGTTCTTTTACTTTCATAGAATCACTGCATTATAATGAAAAGATGATATAATTTACTTGTTATGTGATGAAGATATACATAAAAATGTTCTTTACATAGACTGAGACTCTCCCTCTATTGATCTTTGCAACTTAAAAAACTAATGTTTTTGGTTATCCATTTGGTCCCAGGCTAAACTTGTTTTTAATGTTTCACGCAATTTTGCGAATTTGAGGCTTGTTTGGAAGCTAAATGAATCTCACCCAAACTTGAAAATTTTCAATTTCAGCCATTCAAGGATATAATTGAAGGAATGAGGATGGATCTTCAGAAGTCTAGATACATGAACTTTGATGAGCTCTACCTTTATTGTTACTATGCACCAGGAACTGCTGGACTCATGAGTGTTCCAGTGATGGGTATTTTGCCAGAATCAAAGGCCTCAACAGAAAGTGTCTATAACGCTGCATTGGCATTTGGCATCTCGAATCTGCTAACCAACATACTGCGGGACGTTGGACAAGTTCTTGATCTTGCATTTCATGATGTTTCTTTCAACCAATTATGTGAATTCAAATAGGAAACGCTATATAAAAATTATGCGATAGGAAATAAAAAATCTCTCCATTTTTAAGTTGTAAATCAACAAAACGAGAGATGGCCATGCTGCATAGCGTGTACTTTTTTTTTGTGAAATATATTAAATGTAAATGATGATCTAAACAAATGGATGCAAAGAGGCCTTGTGAAAAATTATCTATGCTTTCTAGCTGTCTCAACTGTTCCAAGCCAACTGACTGTAAAAACGTATTCCTTATGCGTCGAGAGGCAAGCTATCAGCCGCTCTACTATAGTGATTTCTTGTACTGTAATTGTTTGGTGTTGACGGTAGTCTGAATTATGCATATTGTCGGACTCAAATGTTTTTTTTTGCTTTTCTAATGCTACTCATAAGATCTATTTACATTATTGGTTGGTTCCTTCTGATTTAGTGCTAGGAGAGGAAGAGTATACCTTCCACAGGATGAGCTTGCGAAAGCAGGACTCTCGTACGAGGACATATTTGCTGGAAAAGTAATAGACAAGTGGAGAATCTTCATGAAGAGCCAAATAAAGCGGGCAAGAATGTTCTTCGATCAGGCAGATCGAGAAAGGCGTGACAGAGCTCAGCGTGGCAAGTAGATGGTCGATATTAAGCAGTAGAAGGAGTCTTACTTTACAAAAGACCTATATCAATGTGTCCATTTCCCATGTACTTAATCCTTTGCTTGGCCCGATGTAGGTATGGGTGTCGCTACGACTCTATCGGAAAATGTTAGACGAAATTATGGTAAACAACTACAACAATTTTACGAAGAGGGCATATGTTGGCAAGGCTATATAAGAAGATAATGGCATTGCCGGTGGCGTATGCGAGATCCATGATCCAACCATCAAGAACTTCATCCAATCTTGTAGAGGCATAAGAGTAGTATTATTGAGAAAAATAAGTATACTTGTAAGTATATATTTGAGATCCTGATGGTAATCACTTTATTACATTATATTGTAGAAGCAGCTAACAGTATTAGAAAGATAAAGAAATTAGGGTTGTGTTGTATATTAGAAATTCTCATCCAAAGATGAATGTTTCTTTTGCAAATGTATGATTCTTTTCTTTTAAGAAAATGGCAGGTTTTGCTTGTCTTAAATGTAGAACTCTTCACGTTGAAAAAAAAAATTAGAATTCTGCAAATTTATATTAACAAAATTCCCTCATAGTCCAATATATCTTTCCTTGTGATATTTTTTCTTTTCTTTTTTTTTATTTTTGTCAAAATCTTTCCTTCATATTAAGTACTATTAGTTTGTTATTTGTTCAAAATCTCATATATATTTTTTAGTTTGTTCTTGACCACTTTGAGTGTCATGGTTGTGCCACCGTAATCAAATTGCGGATTGTAGATAACTTAACAGAACTAGAGAAATAGTTCTAATCACAAAATAAATTGTATTGTATAAGCTATATTTAGCTAACTAATTAAACAATATATATTGTGTATTTATGATTGAGGTGCTCTCTTTTCTTTTGCTTATTTTTATTTGGTAAGTTTTTCTATTTATAATCTTGAATCTTTCAATAACCTAGGTTTCCATTCTTTTTCCTTTTTTTTCTTTTTCTTTTTTTAAATTTGGTAAACGGTTAGACCTTTTTACTAATCAACTAAGAGTCTATAGTAGAGTTAATAACTTTGATGATTTTTATTTTCATTCATTTTTTTCTTCAATCCTAATTTGATGATTTGATGCGTACTGAGATCTAAGTTGGATAATTCTGCAATCATCACATTTTCTGAGAAACTTTGCCTTTTAAATAAGTGTGGCCTTTTTTTCCTTTCACTTTCTGTGTGTGGTGGAAATAGCGGCAAAACTACTATCAATTATTTTCTATCAATCCTTATCTACCTTATATAGAATTCTATTGGGTAGGAACTACTATTGAAATATGTTGTTGGCAAGCTTAATAATGCTTTTATAGGTTGTTAATGTTTCTTTTTGTTATCTGCTAATGATTTTGAATGTTGGATTGTGATTTCTTCACAATTAGAGCTTAAAGATTAATTCTTATACAACATTTTTTTTTTTGGTAGGAACATGGTCCAAAAAAATGGGCCGAGAATTACACTGTGCTATCGCACTTATCTTGTGCTAACAAGAGAAAAATACAATGAGGCTCTATGTCTAATTTATGAGCTGCATATTGCAATCCGAGCATATTCTTTGCTAGGAAATCTGCACAAGCATTAATACATCTGGGGATGTATCTAATGTAGCTACCATCCATCTGATGAAAAGTTTGTTGAATCTCCTCGATCTAGTAGTCCATGAAAACTATAGTATGACAAGGATCTATGAGCAAATTTCTGCTGACAAAGATGGACAACTGCCCAACTTGACTTGGAAACCAGAAATGAACTATCCTTTGTCATCTCGTAACAACCCTACAGCGGATGAGCATGCGAGGTCGTTTGTTACTGTCTCATCGCAATTCAGTTTTGCCCAACCTTCATCCAGTTTCCTCTATCGTGTCTCCCTCTTAGCTTGCCATCAAGACCAGCGGTGCGTGTTCGAGCGCCACATCTAATTATAATCTTCTATTATTTCTTTTTTAATTGCCCTAAATATTTTTTTTATTTTTTTTATGGTCAGACAATAATATAGAATCAAGCTTTTTGTAAAATATTTAAACTTTTTTTTTGGTAGGAATATTTAAACTTTTTAATTAAAAAGAATGTGTTTCCTCAAACAAAAATTAACAATTGTGTGTTTTGTATTATAAATAGAGATGGAACTTGCTATAAATTAAAAAGGAAAGTAGAATACTATTAATTTCTACTATTACAAAGGAGAAGAAACGAAATGAAAAGTTGTATACAACTTGGTGTGTTCTTTACAAGTGAAGTAACCATCTTATATAAGGCCTTAGTCATGATGAAAATAATATTTGCACAAAGTGCGCAAGTTACACCAAAGTTACATGTTATACAAGAATACAAGCTACATGACAATACATGGATAAATGAATGTGTATTAGAGAGAAATACAAGTTAAATAGAGTGCACAGTTACATTTAATGAAGAAATCATGCTTGATGTTACAATTCAATGTAAGAACCATACTTGACAATGTGATCATCCACAAAGCTTAGTTAAGTGGTCATCCATTTCACAACATTTTGAACTAATAATTTTTAACATTCACTTTGTAGACTTGGAGTAGTGTAAAAGCAATTAAGCTATAATTTTATTTTTTTAATTGCTAAAAAAATGACCATCAATTGTATTAAAGACTGACCCGAAGAAATTTGAGATTTGTAGGCTTTAATTGTAGTTGTCGTGGTGTTATAGAGTAGATAAAATATGCGGTAATAAAATAAAAATTAAAAAAAAAAAAAAAGGCCCAAATAAATGGGGTGAGGTTTGGCGATTGAAGAGGTGAGAGGTGAGAGGTGAGAGGTGAGGCGGATGAGCTTACGATGTATCTGAAGAAGGCATCATGGGGTAAAGAAGAGGCATCGTCGTCGTCGTCGTCGTCGTCGTCGTCGTCAACAACATCAGCAACGGCTGTGGACGAGCTGGTCTCGTCTCTGAAGAAGCAGAGAGTGTACAGGGAGGTGACCCTCGCCCTCCGCACGGGCTTGCACGACGCCAGTGCCAACTTCTCCTTCCTCCGAGTCCGCGGCCTCCGCAATCTTCTCAAATTCCTGAAATCGGTGACCGAATCGGACTCCACCATCCTCCTCTTCTGCTTCACCCAGTCCGTCCCCGACCTCCAAGGTAGATTTTCAATTTTCTATTCTATTAATTCTATCTAGGATCTAGGATCTTGGATCTAGGATCTAGGATCTAGGGTTTTGATTGTGATGTATTTTGGGTGTCACAGTGGTTCCTGTGCTGTTTCAGAATTCGCTGCGTCAAGCCCCCAGGGATGATGAGACTGTGCCCAATTTGGAGCATTTGTTCAGTGTGGAACCCGTGAAGATAACCAGTCCTTCAACTCATACCGAACTGGCGCTGGCCCTGCGCCTCCTCCAAGGATGCTGTTTGCTTCACCGTGACAGTGCAGCTCTCGCCTTCAAATGCAATGCTCTTCAGGTACTACATACCTTCACCCATTTTTCAATTCAATTTTCCTTTCGTATCAGGTGAAAGCATTACTATATGGAAAGTTTTCAACTTTTGCAGGTGCTCATGGATGTGTTATCAAGTAGGGGAGTCCTAGAACGAGTGGCCTGCTTAGACGCCCTCGTCTCTATTCTCTTGGATTCCTCTTCCAATCAGATGGTATTCTGCTTGGGATAACTTTTTTACGTTTTCTTTTCTTGGCCAATAGGCTTTGTTGATCAGCAATGTACATATCGTCTTTTAAATTCACTCACTCTGCTAGAGCAATGTCAATACTGTCATTTATTGGCCATACAACCGCTTCTTACCAACTCAACTGCTACTGCTAAACTACCCTCCTAATCTCATTATGTTAAATCCACATTTTTCATTATGTATGTCAATTGTCAAGGCCAATCTTCTAGTGTATCAAGACTAATTGTGTTTCTCGGTTTATATTAACTGATTGTGCTGTTGGGTTATTCTCACCGCTTACTCAGCCTCTATTCCTTGTTAACTTTACATACCAGATTATGTTTGTCACATGTTCACTCCAACTGTATGCATTGTCCATCGCTTCATCTCCTTTTGAGCCTGCTATTTTTACACCTCATTATCTATATGTTCAATTTTTACCATGTTTCTACTAAATGCATGTGAGTTTGAAGCTTGTCTCCTTAATTGTGATTTAACAATCTGAGTTTAATATGATTTTCAGCTACAATTTTCTTTCTACAAAATGTTTGACACACTAAAGTATGGTTGGGCAGTCAAAATGCCTTCGTATAAAGAAAAATACAGAATATGATCATTTTCATAAAACTATAAGAAGTCATTTTTTTTTTTTCCATTTTGATTATATTTATTGTTTTTGAGTCACTTACCAAAGCCTTAGTTTCATCAATTGCAAAGTGCAAATCCTCTCAAAATTCAAAATCTTCAAATGAGTAACACTAATAAAATCTTATGATTCATTTATCACTGTACACATTTTCATACCATGTGCTCCTATCAAAATTTTCATATCATGCACCCCAACTAGTTTATTTGTTTTTTTGGCATTGTGGTGGTAGCCAGCTTGTACGCCAATCTTGTGTGGTTGATATATTTGTAAGTAATCCCCATTATCGTCCTTCTAAATTGGTTGTATTTGCAGGAGTTTGAAGCTTGCCATGGTATTGAGAAAATAGCAGAACTTATCAAAGACAAGCAAGTCGATGACAGTATAAGGTCTGTCTTTTGTCTTATTTGTTTTCAGTTTTAGCTTCCAATCAAATTTTAGATTATATAGAGCTTGCAAATTCACCTGTAACAAAACTCAGATTGTGGCACTATGTAGCCACATTTGCTTGCTTCTGAAAAAAACTCTATGATTCTTTGAAGTGATTGGCATGATTATAAGAGCTTTCTTTACCAAAATTTTCGATCTACCAAATTTTGGGTGTGTAATGTGGATGAAAGTTTCTGGGATAATTTGAAATGGATTTTTAGTTTGTGCTAGATGTGATCAAGTACGCAAGTAATTAGAAGGTTTCTGTAAGTGAGGAGAAAGACCTAGTGGACATGGTTAAAGCAATTGCCTATCCTTGACAAAAATTGTGGGCAAAGGTATACTTGTGTGGTAGTAAAGGATTCATGTTTCCTTATCAAGGATTAGATATTGTACATTGAGAATTTGTAAGTATGACTCCAGATTTTGTTGTAAACCTGAGCTGCCAAAGTGCTTAATGATATTTCTTTCCCATGGAATTAGTACTTGTATTTTATTTTATTTTTTTTTGGAGTGGGGATGGAGTCTGGGTGTGGCGGGAGGGATGGTGATAGTCCTATTCCATCATTCGGTCTTTCTCCCTCTTTTTTTTTATTTTTATTTTTATTTTTATTTTATTTTTTTTTGGTGATAAGAAACCAACACATTTGACTCCAACATGAGTCGAACCCAACCCCTCACCCCACGCCAGCCTTGTCTTTGGCAAATGATGCCTCAACCATCCAACTAGCTATGCTTTGGCTCCTTCCTCTGATATTTTTATTTAAATTATTTATTAACATCTGTATTGCTTCATTTATAGGTTTCTTTCGGTTTTTTAATAGCTATTTGGAGAATATTACTTGGGTTGGCACTGTACCTTTTTGACTTCCATACCTAAAGAAAGCAATTTGTTTTAGCAATTTCAAATTTGTTTGATTCAGCCAATCAATTGGAACATGGTTGCACAGCAATGGAACTAACTAACCTGCGTATGTCTCACACATTTAAAGATGAGGTGTTGTATATATACACATAAATAAATAAACAAGTTTAGCTTATGAGATGGATCATTGATATAACATAGTGAGGCTCTATGATGTATACTTAATTTTTGTTTCGATGATGATGACCAGATTTGAACAAAGATTTAGTAATTAGGTGTGTTGTTAGCCCCGTCTTCAAGAATTCTCTTGATGGCTTGGTTGGGATAACTTGGACACCAGGTAGTCTTTTTTGTTGAACTAACCTCTTGGCCTTACATTATTCCCAGGTTAAAATGCGGGGAGTTCTTGCTGCTGCTGATCGGTCATCTGAATGGAAAGGAAAGGCCTACCATGAGTAGAATAAATGATGAGATACCACAATTATTAGGAGAGAAATCTGCTTCACTGATATGGGCAGCTAGTCAGTTCGGTTCAACACTTGATCCAGAGCAGAGGCAGACGGCTCTCCACATCCATGCTGGCAGAGTCTTGGAATCCCTGGAGCTTGACTGAACTCTACTCATGCGAACAACACATTAATAAATAGATTTCATTTCCTGTTATTCCCTCAGCATCCAATATTTTCAATGGATTGCATTGCAAGTAATAAGAGAAGTTTGTATAGGAAAAACATCTCCGGTGAGATGGATGGATGAATGACATTAGGGGAGGTGGTGGGTTACGAGGTTCCACTCTCCTTGAAGTAAAAAAAAAAAAAAAAAAAAAAAAAAAAAAAAAAAAACATGGGAAGTTTGTACATCCCATCCAGCTGCTTGTGTTAGGCTTGATTGATTTTTATTTTTGCCCTATTCAACTAATGCATAATGGATGTGCCGTAATAATCGAGCCATTTTATTAAGACAAGATGAGATGATGGTATTTGATTCTTGGACAAATGAGATATTGATTACTATGAAGGCCGGCCGTCCAATTCAATCCAGAAAAGTAGATGGAGTGAGTGAGGTGGGGGCCCACACTGAGGAAAGCGCAAGTTGCTATGAATTAACCCAAAAAAACACGCACACAGTTGTAGGTCGGTGGAAGAAACCAAAGCTGAGGCTGAGCTGCTGAAGCGGTCCTACCCTAACTGGCTAACTGAATCATGGTTGGTTCCAGTTCCACCAACCTTATCTCGTACTATCCGCAGTTGGTCCAAGCCCATAAATCCTCCTAGCCGTCGATGGGATGGGAGTTGGTTTGTGAAATGCACCCGAGGGACACCGCAGCAGCAGCTCAGTTGTTGTTGCATGTTGCATGTTGCAAGTTGCAAATTAACAAGGCGGAAGTGGAAGAAGGTGGAGACAAACCCACGACCCACCCTGATCGTGAATCTTAATCCGACGGTGGATGCGGATGTGGGACTCCATGAAATCAAAAGGACGGTCGGATTGGCGTTGCCACTTGCCACTTGCCACTTGCCACTAAAACACACACACACACACACACACACTCTCTCTCTCTCTCTCTCTCTCTCTCTCTCTCTTCTATCTAATCTATCTCGTGTTGTTTTGGCTCTCTGCTGCTCCATCTGCTTTTGGGGTTTTCTCTTCTTCAACCAATTTCATCTGCTCTCAGCTCGGTAACTAATCTTCAAAAATCGCAATTACTTTTTTCGTTTTCTCAGTAATTTTTTTTACTTGCTTGGATATGAAGATGCATTAATTTGTTGGTTCCGAAATTAATTATGGTTGTGTTCAGGAGTGAAAGCTCAGCACATTAACAATATTAGATAACATTGAATCTCATAGTGTTGATTGGTTGTATAGAGTTGTCTATTCAATAGTGAAATTGAAATGCTTTTACAAGATTGACTCAAAAACCATACCTTTTCAACTTAATTACGTCTTCTCTATCTAATTTTCCATAGACTTCTATAGCTGCAAATGTTTGGTTTTGGAAATCTAAGACTTTGGCATAAATTATGGCTTCCATCACTTCTTCCTGGGTTTAGCATAATGAAATGTAGGTTTTGTTTGAGTAATTCGATCATGTTCCGTTGATTTGGAGTTGTTTTGGTGGACAAAGGAATTTTCTCCATTGGAAATTCTGCTTATGGTTAACTTCCCCAGTTTTCGCCAAGCTGAGCAATTAAAGCACAATGATCCTTCATCTTATTCTTAGGTTAATGGAATCCACAAAGCCTTTTACTACCTTTATCTCTACTACTTACTTTTTTACTACCTTTATCTCTACTACTTACTTCTCATAGATCCCAAAACTCAAAACCCCCCGAGTAGTCGAACTGATGTCCTTAGAATCACTGAAAAAGAATGAAACGTGTTCATATTTCCGTCCCTACAATAGTAGCTTCCCCCCTATGCGTATATGGCTTTATGAGAATAAGGAGGCATGCACATTATCATTGAGATTTAGGGCGACCCGATGCCCTGGGCTATCAAAATTAAATAGAGAATTGGCAAGCCTTTTTCTTGCAGGAGGAAAACAAAGAATGTGCAATGTTGTGCTGACAAATATCACTCGTAGTGCCCAGTCATGAGAGTTCGATTGATCATGTACATCCAACTTGAGCTTGTAGTCTCAAATGTTTTATGAAAATTGACAGAAAATCTTAGCGACACATTATCTATGAGATTGACATTCACTGGGAAATAATGGTTTAAGATGTAATACGTCCACTTTTTATTTGATAAGTATCTGTTGATTCAGAGACATCTTCCACTGTTTGCAGTTTCCCTTTTCTTGGAGTTTACATAATAAGATTGTAAGGAATATGCAATGACTGTCAACATCTTGTTTTCGCAGTTTCTTTCATAATTCGAGCTTGCTTTTGGTGGAGAGAAGCATGAGTGTTGTTCCCAATTCTTTGGCACATGGACAAATCCGGAGTATCCAAGACCTGCATTCTTGGTGACCGGAGCACCAGCGATGTTATTGTTCACTTGAGAAATAGAGACGGAAGACTTGAATGGTTTTACTGCCACTCATCAGTTCTCTCTGAGAAGAGCAAATCCTTAGCAGCGCAGTTGACTTCTCTTGACTCTACTAACTACATCGAAGTTAACTGCTCTGAATCTGACTATGATTACCATGTTAGGCTTCTAAGGCTGCTTTATCTCCCTACAGATATACTTATCGATTCATGGGACTCTGTAAGAACCGCTCTCGGGGTTCTCCGTACTGCAATTTCACTACAATGTGATGAGATTATCCAGAGCTGCATACAGTACTTGGAGGCTATACCTTGGGAAGGCAAGGAAGAGGATGAAATCTTAAATGCAGTCTCCAAATTGGGTCCTATAGCAATGCCTATATTAGCCAGGATTCAACCTGTTGATCTGAATGCTACTAAGAATGTTCTTCTGTCTGCAATCCGTTTTGCAACGTCAAGTGCTGAATCTCATCCTCCATTTTCTGACGACCTAAAAATTTCTGCGCAGGAGCAAGTAGAGTACATGCTCGTGGAAGATGAAGAGACGGCATTGATTACAGCAGACGGTGAAGTAAAATCCGAAGTCAAGATGGGTCTATGTAGGATGTTCTCCTTATTGACACAAGAGCTGGATTCCTTACTGTCTGAGTCCAACCTCTTGTCTCGAGAGGTAGAGAAAAGGGTCTTGAGGAGGCTATTGGACCTCGAATGGATTTGCAGCATCCTCCCAAAAATGGAATTAATGAAGGATTTTGTTTCCGGCTGGTATGATATTTCAAATACCTTGCTAGGGGTCGTCGAAGACAAGAAATTCGATTCGACCATATGGGATGTAAAAGTTAAGTTATTAGACATAACTGCAAAGGTTTTGGATGTTGTTGGATATGGTACAGTGATTCTCCCAGCACCAACACGAGTGCAGCTGTTGAAGACATGGCTCCCCTACATTAGGAAAACAAAGCCTCTGTTGGATTTGAAGGGTGACGAAAAGACAGGCTTTCCCTACAAGATGGATGAAACTCTGTGCCAGAACATTGAAGGGGCAATCATCTCTTTAATTCTTACTTTACCATCTAATGATCAAGCTGATATTTTAGCCGACTGGATGCAAGTGGAGCAGGTCAGGTATCCCGACCTGAGCGAGGCTTTTGAGGTCTGGTGCTACAGAACCAAGTCTGCCAAGAGAAGACTGGTTGTAGGTTTAGATGGTGTTGGCAATGCCACTGTTAGCCTTTGATAAATCTTCTGATCTGATGCTATTCAGCTCATTTTGCAAAATGGTTGGGTTGTTGGACAAAGCAACGCTTCACATGATTATCAGTTCCTTGAGTTGAGTCGAGTATTTTGTGTTTCCTTCATTGAGAAAATGTTCCAATTGATTGTCATGTGTTTCAGTGAAATCTTCCACCAGCTATTAGGTGTTTCTTATGTCTGGTTTCGGCTTCCGAATCTCAAGTAGCTAGGATTCTATCTTCATATGTATGTGCCAAAAAAGCAGAAATCTCTACTAGGAAATTCAAATTTCATTATGGTTTTTTTCTTGATATAATAATTGTCTTTCTAATAAGGCTTGCTCTAAATATAAAGATAAACAAGGGAAGTGATTGAATCGTACTGGTGATCAACAAAATATAAATTTCTATTAGTGGTAAAGATATAAGGGCATTTCACCGTGTGACTTGAGCAAGTACTACTATGTAAAAAGCCCGAGCAAATAAATGCACCAGTGGTACCGAGGAGTCGAGTGCTTCTTTCGTGTACTTTGGCAACTTTTTGTAGCAAAACGCTGAGCATCTATTGGGCCTTCATTTTCTTTTTAGATGATGGACGGATCCAATATCCAGAATCCAGAAAATGCGTGGACAGTATCTTACCAATTAATGTAGAGACTTAAACCAGATCATAAGATGCAGAACTCAATGGTTTATTGCCATTGGTATGGCATGTAGTCATGCACTTGAGCGAGAAATTGTGCATGATCGATTACGAATCACGATGGTACTCTTACTCTATATAAGATAAGATGCACTAGTGCCAACTTTGTATATATTGCTGGTCTTACTGCCTCGTCATGGGCCGAATTAAAACGATGTATTAACAGCAGTAGCGGCACTGCTTATGACTTGAAATTCTGGCTACGTACAATGTGCGGTAGTCCTAGCTCAATTGCCCTTCAAAACTTACTCCATAGTCCATATCCATGTTGCGACATTTCAAAGTGATCAGTAACTTGCATTAATGCTCATTACTGGTAACTATCAATATATGTCTCCACCTAAACCTAGTTTCTGAGATCTTTCAATTAGTGGAATAGAGATTGTTGAGGAATCACTGAAAATCCCACTAATGAATTTGTGATTCCCATCAAATCAACGCCACAGGCACAGAGATGCAGATTAAAATTACATCTACATATAAATCTCTAATGAGCTAGATGAATCTTGCTCAATTTATGCTTTTCTTTAATTACAAGACTACAAAAAGAAGTTGCAAATCTGGCTAAGATATTGAAGCATGAATAATGAATCTCCATTGCATCGATCTAATGCGGCAAAATGCCAAAACAGTAGGTAACAAGGAGGAAGCATAGATAAGTTAATAAATGGCAGAGTACATATCTAGATGGATGGATGGATGGATGGATGGATTGCCTAAGTCGATTGTCTGAAGATTATTCTTCAACACACTTGCCAAGGAGAATGTCTGTGGGTCCCAATGTCAAGGTGGGTATGTCAGACTTCATACATTTAACCACTACATATATTCTCAACACAAAAATGTTTATGAAGTAATGATCGTTCATGGAAACAGGACCTTTCACCAACTATTAATAAAATAAATGAACAAATAAAAAAAAATTGAGCCAAGCCTTTAACCAGGTGCCGAAAAAGCAGTATAAAGAAAAGAGAAAATTTGGAAATAATGCATATGATCAGAAGCACCACTGCAAATTCACTTTACTATTTTCTTTTCTTTTTTTTAAAAAAAATTTTGATATGAGCTTCTCTATACTATATAGGCTACATTGCTTTCCATTCATTATGTTGTATATTAACTAATGTATCTCCCTTGTCTATGCATACATAAATACTAAAAGTTGGCTTACAATTGAATCATGAGATGTGAAAGAAATGGATTATGGGGGGTACCTTTGGGGCTGTTGTATGTTCTTCTCCAGCTCCAACCCACATGGCGCTGCAAGAGAATCTCAGATGAGGCCGATGAGACCTGACATTCCGGACCTGATTGAAGAAAAGAAATACAAAACAATACAAGAGAGAGAAATCCTCACCATCATTCCGCACCCACTAGTGTTGAGTGAATGATTACAAAAGAAAAAGCTATAATAAATTATCCCACTCATTGTTGAGTCAAAATGAACAATTTAGACAAGTCTTTCTTTGTCGGTAATTAACTAGTACTCATCAAATGCAAACCTCCATATTTCACAAACTCTTCCTAGCTACCTAGCTGGCTACAAATCCAAAACAACATTAACTTTACCAATTTCAACAGTACTGAAACATACAATACTGAAAAATGCCCTCTGAGTAATGTGGATGTGAGTGGAGAACCTCTACATAGCTGTACTGCAAATCCAAGGAGTAGTACTCAAGCTAGCTTCTTCATTGTACACCCAATTACTTGATCATCATCATCATAACCTCTTCTTTGACATGCATCCCTCCATGGGCATTCTCTGTGACTGCATCTTTTTTTCCTTGAAGCAGACCTAAAACAAGCTTCATACTGCTCACAGTATTAAGAGTAAAGTGAAGGGGAACAAAAAGGAAAGAAGAGAAACCCATGTATGCTATATATTTGTCAGTTCTGAACAACCAAATTTAAGTAAACCACCATGTTAATAAGAAGAAGAAGAAGAAGAAAAAAAAAAAAAAAGAAAAAAAAGATAGACCACCACCAATTGTATTCTCCTTTAATTACCATGATCCACCACCAAGAATTCCAGTCCAATACCCAGTTGATTCTCCTTGTGCCCTATTTGGCTCAAACTCACTTGTACTTGAAACTTGTCTCAAATCTTCAATAGGGAATAAAGGCCTCCCCCCTCCACCACTTTCTTGATGATGAACCCCTTGAATACTTCCATACCCACCACTTCCAAGACCATCTAGACCAAAATTCAGCGTTTGTGGTTTGATATCTTGCAAGGCAAACCCAGATGAGTAGGCTGTGTTTGAGTCATGAATAATTGGCATGGGCATGAAAGAATTCAGACCCCTTGATGTGATTCCACTGCCCAAGAGCTCCAAAGCTGAAAGAGAGGAAGTAGTAGTAGGTGAAGTGTTGTTGTTGAGATTGCTTTCAATGCCGGGCAATTCAACAAATTCACACATAGTGCTGTAAGGCTGATCTGCGATAGCGAAACCAAGGTTGAGGTCTCGGCCTTGATCATGGATCTTAGGATTTTGCATTGAATTGGTAATTGGAGGGGTGAGATCAGATAGCTTCTTCGACGTAGCTGATGATGTTGATGATGAAGATCTCTTGTTCTTCCTTGATCCACCTCCAACAGGAACATTTCTAAGAGACCCACCTTCAGTCCAATACCTTCTGCAAGTCTTGCAGAAATATCTTGGCTGAGTAAGGCTGTAGTTGTTGTAGTAACAGAATTTTGTATTTGTTGAATTGCACCTTGGACAGTTGAGAGCTTGTTCCTTTTGAGGTCTTAGTTTTCTCTCTCCAGTAGTACCTATAGATCTTGTAGAGCAGGATGTATTATTGGAGATCATCTCCTCCATTGGCTTCACTAAACCAATCTCCTGATGATCATGATAAATTAACAAGAAGAAGAAGAAGGAGAAGATGATGAGGTAATAAAATATGTTGAAGCACTGCAGAAACATAATAAACATAGATTGCAAAGTCCAAAGCTTGAAGACCAACATAAAAAGGAAAGCAAATCCAAATTAAAACTCATTAAGTTAAAAGAGACCAACAAAAGCAAACAAAAGGGCGTGAGAGGGAAGGAACAAACAAAACAAGATGGCTGCTTTACACTTTCTAGATTGCAGCAGCAAAGAGAAACAAAATGATAATAACAAACAAGACTTTTTTCCCCTCCCCCTTTATCACATTAGCAAAAAAGAAGGAAAGGGAAAGAGAGAAAGGAAGAAAAAGATAGAAAAAGTGATGAAGTACTTTCAAGATCAAAAGCAGGATTAATTGACCACAAAATACAATCTACTAGATCATGCACTACCTTAATTTCTAGCCCTCATCCATGAAATCTAAAATGAATTCATCAGTTGGGTTTCTTTGAAATCGTGCCTCCATGAAAGCTATAATGTATATATGCATGAGAGATGTCAAAATCAAAATTAGCACATGCATCGACTAATCCACATAGTTGGTTCTACAAGTTTGAGCAGATCTCACTTACTACCTGAGGCCACTGAGCAGTATTCATGGATGAGAAGTTGAAGAAGAAACCAGATTGAGACGTGCAATTCAAAACCTCCAAGCAGTCTTAATATTGCAAGGAATGTCTGAAATGGCGGTTTATGAGGTTTTATTCGGTCTTGGCATATTATATGAGGAGAGAGAAAGAGAGCTAGCTAGGGAGCTGTTAATTTCACATATACTGTAAAAGATTAATCATATCCTCTCTACATTGACATTTATGTTTTTTAATATTATTTTCATTCTTCGTGGGGGTACGTTATAGTGCCTTTTTTTATACAGTGGTGGATGTCTCTTTTCTGACCAGTAGAGAGTGTAACTACTAACAAGAGTCTTCAATTCTTCTCCCCCTAGTCCTTTTTTTAAACAAAAATGAAAAGATAAAGAAAAAGGGGGTGTTGGCTTTTGATTTTGTTTTGTTTATTTGGTTTCAGTGTTTGAGTTGGTGGTTTGGTGCGTGGGTTTGAAAAGATTTCGAAGATCAACCCCTCTCAATGGAAAAGATGAAGAGAATTTTATGGTTGGGTTGGGACTTGGGAGGGGAATGTGTATGGATGCTGAGTTGGCATATTAGTCCAAGAAAGCAAACGCCAAGAGCCGACAGGGTGAACTGTGGGTGGGACCCAGTTAGTGCGTGATGGATGGACGGAAGAAATTTGGGGGTTCTGATGTGATTGGTCCATTCCCATTCAAACCGCCAAATCTCAGTCGCGATCTCCAAACTACAATCGGCATACAAGAATATAATCACCTCGCACGCTCCAAACCACTACTACTCCATCTCCCTCGCCTACCGCATAACCAAGCTCTAGTACAAGGCTTCATTTGGTTCATTTTCGCCCAATTTGTGGGGTTAGTTTGGTGTTCATTCTTTTGAGTTAATATTTTTATGTCTCGTTCAACTTTAAACTTGAGAAAAATTGTAGTTTTTTAAATAATAAAATATATAAATTGACATAAATTACTTTCTAACAAGAGAGAAACATGAGTAATTACTTGCATGCAAGTTGGATAACTAAACAAGATTAGTTCTCAACTCCTTGTAAATTCTTTTTTTATATATATAATCACGAGTGTTCAAAACTTTTTCCCTTCATTACTTTAGTTCCGCTAATTTTATGGGAGTCGATCGAGCACCCCAACTTCATAACTCAAGAAAATCAAAGAAAATACAATGTAACTGCCAAGATTCAAACCCATAACATATATCTTAATTAGAGCTCTTATTTTGAGTCATCCCTAAGCTAAGCCGAACTTAACTTCATTGGCATGAAGGGGACCTCGCATGTCTGATATAAGCTAGGTTTCTCTTCAGCGAGAAACCCTAGCACCGCACCACGCTCTCCTTCTTCTAAGCGTCATTTTTTACTCCATCTCCGGGGTTGCCAACAGTCGTAATCGAAATCTATCGGTGGCCCTACGCTCCTCTTCTTTTCTTCCCCGCCTTTCTTTCTTTTGTTACTTTTTTTCCATGTTCGGTTGATCGAGTTTAGTCCTTGAGGGTTTTGGGGGATTTTGGAGGTTGCATGTGACGACTCCAGTTTTCAAACCTAAACTGGGTCCCACTCATCCTAGACTTACACGAAACCCCGAGCCCGTCTCGACGAGTCACACAAGCCTAGTCAGTCTTACATTACCATTTACCATTTATTTACAAGTTTATCATATTAATTAGTGAGTTATCATCAAAATAGCGGAAGCAAAAGCTCAAACTAATCAATTAATCACAACCATATAAAGATAAGACATCCTAGAGTGTAGAAACCCCGCATATGTATATCATCATAAAGATAAGTCAGAGGAGAATAGCCCAATAGATATACATACCCAGAATCTCTCACATACCCAAACCCATGTTTCAAAACAACATATATATGCAATAATACAAAAACCACCTACTTAGCTAAATGGAAGGACGTGCTCTAATATCTTCAAAGCAAATCCCTAAGCTCTGGTGCATTCCCTTTGTTGGATTGTAGATCTACACTCTGTCAAACACAAGAATGACAAGCCCAGGTAAGTAACGCCAAACAGAACAATAATACAGCATTTCGAAATAAATAAACATCACTCCACATTCATGTAGATAGAAAGAAAGGAATAAGGAACGCATGAAATGTATAAGACTGTAAATAACTCAATCGAAAAGTGAGTATCCGAGTTACGAAATGGAATAGCAAGGAGTCCCAACAACAGTTGTTAAGTCGAGGTAAACCTACAAGACTCGGGTTCAGGACGAGAACACAGCCTTCTAGCCCTAACCCTTGCGACTATGAGATATCCATAGACCTAGATAAGAGCCCCCAGCGTACACTTAACTGGGAGATATCAACAGCGCATAGATAAGAGCTCACATCGCATGTAAAAGTAACCATAACTCTCTTGCACTGAACCACTCAACCAAAATAGATTTCAAAAGATATGATAATCAACAGAGCAATAACAACAAATTAAAAGCTCAAGATATAACTGTAAAAAGTTTTCACTGGTTTACTTACCTGTAATCCAACTATTATGCACTCAACGAATCCCTGACACGTCTCTATGACCTCCCATGTCTCGTCAATGTTCAAAACCCCAATAATACATTTATATCAAAATTCTCATTAACAATCATCATTTTAACTAATTTTTCTATAATTATATTCGTTCACCCATTTGGGTCAATTATCCGGTATTAGGTCGTATTCGAACTCATTGGGATACTCGAGAGATCCCCGAAAGTTTTCAAAAATTTTATAAAAATTCACTCATGTGAACAGTAACACACAGCCGGGATGCCGTGAAGTCCAATGACCTAGACGGCGTCTTCACGACAAGGAGATTATACTTCACTGTAGCGACCTCTAATCCATCGGCAGCTATGACGTGCATTGCGGGCCCACAACCCTTCCAACTCATCATTCAGCTGTGTCCCACGGCCACTCGTAAACTCAATATAATCAAATTCTTGCTAACTTTAAGTTATGTATTAATAATTATTAATTTAAGTTAGCTTTGGATTCATTATTATCATTTTACCTCAAAGTACGCAGCGGATAATTAAAAAAATAATCATCAAAGTGTTTTATGAGCATATTACCTAAAGTGGAAACCATATCAAAATATACAAATATACATATCAAGTGAAATCCTCAAAATATCAAAAATATAACCTACAAATCATAGACAAGTTCTATCTATCTCTTACACCCCAAAACTCAGCATAAAACAAGGAAATAAAATCAAACGTATGAGTAGGGCAAATGCAGTCAATCAATGTAGTCCTTAAGCTTGCTCTTCCCTCGGCTCGTACTAGGATCTGCACTCAAGTCATCACAAAAGACAGATGACGAGTCCAGAGTGAGTAATCCCAAAGAAATTCATCAAGTAAATACGTAAATAAACTGCTGGAATTTAAAATATTATAAATAAATATGCGGAACAAAAGAATACAGACAACTATGAAAGATCATCGCATGCTAAATATAGCAGTAAAGCAAAGTGCGTGCACAATCAAAGTCAGACTAAGCCATACTTCGAGCTATCCACCAGGCATGACCCGTGAGATACCTCTAACGGGTGACCCTTTCTCTAGGTAGCCGACGTATATCCACGGCGCACCCACACATGTCTATCATACCTGGGTAGCATATTCACAGACGCATGCCTAGACATATGCTATGGCTTAGTGGACCCTATAACCCCGCAATGAATAAGCACCAGGTGGGGACAAACACAACTACCATAATGCAATAGGAAATAAAGATCATTGAATAATTGAACGAAATTCAAATATCAAGCAGTAAGTACTAAAGTGAATTTCAGTTGGGTTGCTACACACCTCAAACCGCATTCCTCGTCCCGAAAAATAAACCCCACTTCAGCTCCAATAAACACCCATCAATCAAAATTATCACCCAAATGTACCTATGATTATTTGTCATTGAGTTAGCTTCAATTTGGTATATTATGTCAATTTTTCATTTTTCGAAGTAAAAACCCCGACAATATCTCGCCAAAATTCTGAGAAAACCCAAAACTCATTTATTTGATTAAAATATAATTTTTCTAAAATTTTCCTATTTTATCTGAATTTTCTATTAGTTTTTTAGATTTTTTTTTCAAAATTTTTTTTTTTATTATTTAAGGATGGTTCAGCTCGGTTCCAGCCCTCTTCTTCTTCGTTGGAACAGAACAGAAGCTCTGTTCCAACATATTTTTTTTTAATCGGTTGGGGTTGGCTCTCAACCTCAACCCCTCCTGATCCAACCCCAACCCCTCCTCTTCTATTGGCATGGGAGACATCTCCCATGCTATATACCCGAGCACCCCCACCGAACACCCCACCAACACCCGACAACAACGCACAACAACATCAACGACTCACTTCGCCTCCTCCTTGGTCTTTCTCTCGTTCTCCCTTCTCCTTCTCGCTCTTCCTCTCAGATGAAATGGTGAGAATGGTAGTGTCGTTGATGATTATCAACATTTTGGGGGAAATGACCATAATACCCCTATGTTCTTATCCTCCTCCTTTACACTCAAATATCCTTTTTGGCCATTTCACAATTATTTTTTTAGTTTTCTAATTTTAATATATATTTATATATATATATATATATAAATTACCTATATACATATATATAAATATATATTCGCCTATACTTTCGCGCCTAAAATTTCGTCATGCACGCCAACGAGCGCACTTGGGCGTGCACACTACCGTACCACCCACGCGTGTCGACCACGACCCCGCGTGTCCCTAGGCACCCACCAATTTACTATTTTGTCACATTTAATTTATTTTATGTGTGTATTATTTCTCCTCGGCCTAAATTTCGTCTTTTAGCCTATCCGCTACCCGCGTTGACACGCTTATCGAAGTGAATACTTAACACACAATCTCATATGTCAATGGCAATATAAACACACATATTGCGATGCCATTTAACTAATTTGGACTTATACATCACAACTTCACCACCAAAGCACACAAAACGGATTGTAAACCCTATTCGGTCGTGCTCTGTCTTCACTATGGGACCCACGAACGTCCCCACTGACGTCCACGTCTGCAATTTCATCATCAATAACGGCCATTGAAAATTGAGCCGTTATATTCACTGTCCAACACGTACGTAAGTGACGTCGTGACCTCTGAACCGGGTTTTCGACACCCCAACTCGCGTCGCCGTGCTTCGAGCCTATTTCAACTATAACTAAACATCCAAATACACATCAAACCAACCTTAGCTCACATCAAAACTCGACCAAACCACCGATTTCCTGAAATCACACAAAATTCACCAAAATTTAGAAAAATTCCAAACACCTTCAAATTTGAAAATCGCTTCACAATACTCAATTGGATCATTCCATTTACTCCAATTTCATCAAAACATTCAAGAAAAACTGAATTTTCCAATTCATTGTCCGAATTCATCGCGACAAAAACCCGCAAAAGTACTACCAAAACGTAGATAACAACGTAGGGAACCGAAATCTCACCTTAGATTCGAAAATTGATTGTTCCTTCGATGTCAAATCGCATTGAATACCCCGAGAACCCCTTCATTCTCATTGTGTGAATCGGTGAGAAAAGATGAGAGAATGAGAGATGAGAAGAGAGAGAAAAGGTGATAAGGGATGAGTTTTATACCCCCCCTCTCATCTAACCTTTCACACGAATCTTGAGACAAATCCAATGGTCTCTATTCATTCTAGCCAACAACTATGACACCAAAATAGTGATGCGTGGCACAATACCTTGTTCAAGCCTTTTCTCGCACAATACTCACGTTTCCGGACTCGTTTTGAACACCAAACTTGTTCGTCACGTCGCCCCGGATGTACCAACGTATCGAACATGCTTTACACTTTTAATTATTATTTATTTTGTATTTTGTCAGTGTTTTAATTCATTTAAGTATCATGGACTACTAATTACTCGACCAGCATTCACCCTGAAACCCCATTATTTCATGTAATGCTCAAGCTGAACCGCTCCCTGTACCAACACTCACACTCAAACATCCTCGCACGTTTGGGACATTGGAAATTTAACATTCGATAAAGCATTTTTATTTGTACAAAGATAGACTTCAACCTCATTTATATGTCTACATGTCTATGCGTGGCCTAACTCTCTAGACCCATGGATTTTTATATTAACATACAATAATAAAAAAAAAATGCTAGAGTAACCCACATTTGACACCGACACTATGAATGCCGTCAATTTTGCCTCACGATGTGTGCACACGCATCTTAAAGTAATTTGAACGACATTCAAAGAGGTAGATGCCAAATGTGAGTTACTCTAGTAGGACTCTACAATAATATAGGCTCAAGCTCAAAGTCACCAACATAAATTCTTTCGTTATTCTCAATTTAGTACCATTGAAGTGTACAAAAAATAAAGGAATTTTGTACAGACTTACCTTTAGTGACCATGTGTATCACAATCTAAACGTTCAAAGAAAAATTAATTTGCATGGACGTCACTAAATTATAAATGCTAATAATTACGAAGGAGAAGTTAGACCATAGAACACCTACGCATCCATCAGTTATTCTTACTGACTAGTATTAACTGATTAAGAACTCTCTAGCTAGGTGTGAACTGTGCGTTGCTGAGCTGATTAATATTTGGTTGGTGGTGATCTGACGCATGATTCCATTAGCATCAAAATATTTGCATTTCAGCCACTAGATTTTAGCTTCTAGTCAATTTGTTCACACCCCTTACGTACAGATATATATACAATGAGAGGCGCAGATAACACAACACCCAACGGTTCATCAGCACCATCGCTCCCTTCACTACCACAATCATTATGCCCAGAAAGGACGAATCACATTCATCCATTAGAATATTTGATCGATCGATCGTCTTGTACACTTGTATATATACTCGTCGGATAAACATCATAATGTACTATTTTATTTTATTTTTTTGAAACTTCATATTGCACTATTTATTTACCTGCTTTTATTTTATTTTTCGGAATAAAAACAGTTCGTTTTACTTCCTAAAACAAAGTGATTTGACTTTTTTGGTTTCTCTTGATCACACTCCAAAGGTAACATCAGTTTTGAGAGACATCATTATGCACCTTTGATATACAAGTCTTATAATATTGGACAACATTATAACAATCGGCCTAACTATATGTAAACAATATTTTACTAAAGGCAAACTACTATTTTTTTTTTTTTTTCAAAATGCTTTTACAGTTATGCATCCCTATTTCCAGCAACGCAGAAAAAGAAGAAAATGAGCCCTTGGTCAATCTTCGCGTTCACCCCACGGTTGTGATTCATCTTTGCATCAACTCAGTCGATCTTTGTGTCACCTCTGTTTATCTTCTCTCTCACTCTAGGTCTTGCTTCGTCTTACTTCCAGGCGATAGCCACGTAATCAACGACTAAACTTGATCGATTTAAGGTTGTTTCCTTTAATATAGATATTTTTTTTTACAGTTTTTGAACAATTTTGGTAGTTATGTATGTGTTTGTAACTATTTTTTATCTAATTTGTCAGTTAATTTGTGCGTTGTTGATAGTCGACGCTTGATCGGTGACACATGACCAATTGATAGTGCACTATTTGGTTGAAGGTGACCGAACTATGCATGTTAATCGATCTTTGATGACCGAACCACATGGTAGTGTTCAAAACTTAGTTTGAATAAATGTGTGTTTGGTCACCTATGACCGAATATGCATGTTTCAATGGGCCTCGACAAACCGAGCAAAAGCCATATGCTCGGCCCTGTGAGGCCGAACTAGAGACATAATTCTTAGTTTGAAAATGAAAAAAAATACAAAAATTGAATGAATACTCATGAAATACCTCACCATCTTACACATTCATATCTCCTACACATCCATCCTCCATTTTCATGGTAAATAACCATCGAACAACACAAACAAACAATGTCTTAGCAAGAAAAAAATTGTTCAAACCCTATAAAATGCATTCAAAACAGTGGAAAAACATGATTTTTCAATAAAAAATATGAAGAAATCGACTCTTACAAAGGTAGCTAGTAGGCTCTGAAATTGCAAGTTCGAGTCAGTGACAGCCCCAACTTTCCCATGCAATTGGGTACACCCGACCTAGACCCGTGCAAGTCCCGAGTCGAAACTCGACAAACCTGACGAGCCTAGTCAGCCTCTGTTCGTTTAAGTTGTACAATTTATGAAAAAATTATTGCAAGTTAACGCAGCTAAAAGTAATCAAACTATAGTACGAGAAATAACTCAATTAATGGGAAATTCAAAAATCTATAAATATGGAAAAACTCCGAGTATTCATGTACAATCCGATATGCATAGATACATGATACCAATCTCATCGAAATTCTAAGTTCTATAATTCAAAAACATGTATATAAACGACATACAAATAAGCAAATAGTAAACCTACTCTAATGATCTCCCAGGTCCAACCGCTAAGTCCTCAAAGTAAATCACCTAGGTAAGACCCTTGCCCTTGCTGCTTCTTCCCTATCTACACCCATCGTTACAAATTACACGGTGAGTAACTGAAGAAATCGAAAGTAGTGCCAAAAGAATATAACAGTAATTTACGATGTAACAACAAGACAGTCCAATTATCATGCGGTAATTGAAAGGCAGGAAAATAAATAAATCGAAGTGCATGATAAACTAACTGATAGATAACAATCGAAACTTGCGTGTTCTAAGAATCAAAATAGGCCCATGAGTGGTCTAATTTCACAACAATATGGCAAAGAATTCGCAAGATCTCCCCGGGCAATGTCGCAACACTAGCGCAGCTTGAAATCGAGAGGCATCACAACACCTCTCGAATCCAGTACCCAGTACACACAACGCTAGGGGTGTAACAACCCCAAATTTTTAACTGACTTGCGTTACACTTGTCAAGATTGTGACCCAGCTACGCGAATACTGGACAGTATTTCGAACTTCGTGAGTCGACACCGAAGTGATTTTATAATTCTTTGATTGTGTGTATTAGTATTTTAGTATTTTACGGGTTTTGAGCCGGTTGGGCGATATTTAATTGAGTGAGGTTTCGACTAGTTAAACGGGGGATAAAAAAAACAAGTAAAACATACAAATAAATAAATTTTTAATTAATTTAATTAATTAGTTGGCGAGATAAGGCGAGACTACGCGCGTTACGGAGTCGAAACAAGGAAAAACGGACCGAAGAACGTCGTTTAAACGCGAAAGTTGGTTAACTACGCGACATACGGGCTATGAAGTGGAGATTGTTAAAGTGACACTGCCTAATGGTAAGGAGCCATGAGATTGGCCTCGAGATATGTGTGTGTGTTGAGATGTGATAAAAGGACAAAAGACTCATAAGGGTAGTTGTTTTAAAATGTGTATGAAATAAGTGGAAAGGCAAAATGGTCATTTGACCTTTATATTGTATATATATAAACAAACAAAAACCCTACTTCGCTATTCATCTTCTTCTCCAAACACCACGCCGCCACCTCTCCTCTCCTCTGTTATCCCACGCCAAGCTGGACCACACCGGAGTGTTGGTCGTCGGAGGTCCTCCCCCACTCTCTTTCTCTCGGTTTCTCTCATCCTCACGGTCTCTCGCTCGCCCATACTCTCGGGTTCCTCTCACGGTGACGGTCACGTCTCTCTCCCTGGCTCGCCGTCGTCGACCACAGACTGCCCGTCGTGGGACCTCTCACCAAAGGTAAGTCTCTCACCCTCTCTTTCGATATCTCTCTCTCTCGGTCCCTCCCTCTCGGCCTCACATTCTCTCTCGTCTTGGCAGTCTCTTCTCTCTCTCTCTCTCGACTGTCATCACCACCCTCGCCAACACTGGACGACGAAACCTCGCTGGAATTCGACCGCCGAAACTGGTAAAACTTTCGACCTCTCCATCTCTCTCTCTGCAGTGAGCATACCCTCTTTCTCTCACTTTTTATGAGTGTGTTGGCCACGGTTTGGATGACCAATGCTGGTGTCGGTCAAGGCTGGCAGGAGGTCACCCTCCGGCGACTCTATTGGCCGGAGAAGACCCCCCATATGTGACTTCTTGGTGAATGTATGTATGGGTGACGATTTTAGTGTGTGAACCCATCATTTCATGTGATTGTTTTTGTGTCGTATTTTATCTTATTTTTATTCTTTCTCTCGCCGTAAAATCGCATGTTTGAACGGATTTGCTGGTCGAACCATTACTGGTGGGAAGGTTATCACGGATCTTGCTCATGTCCTTGGGTTATCACGGATCTTGCTCATGTCCTTGATGGTCTCTCGCGACTTTTGGTTCATCTAAAATACTATTAATGTTGTTATTTTGCCGAATTACTTGTTGCGATTTTGATTAAACAACTGGACTCGTTGTAGTTTCTTATCAATGTTGCGTGGTTTCGAGTTTCGATCATTCTTTGTTGATGACGTCGGTGTTGAGTTTTCACTCAAGATTTTGTCAATTTAGTTTGAATGTCTTATTGAAATCACTTAAATTAATAGCACGTCGTGTGTGAGAATGAATTTATGTTGGAGTTGCGTTCTTATGCATGGTTTCCTCGCAATATAAATTTGAACATTTCGACGTAGAGTAAAGGGTTTGGAATGTTATTTAGGTTTCAAATGGGCGTGAAGCGTAATGATGATTTCACGTGAGTTTATATATTGTAAAAGGTTATGACGTCGTGATCACGCCGCCAGTCCTCGAGACTATAGCGTGACCTATTTGTGACTGAGCCGAGCCTAAGACTTGTAATTAGGCTTACATAGGTGTGGGTACAACACCCAAGAGAATCATTGTATTTTGTTGTGTTTTTGGTTTGATTTACCGATTGAATTGTCGAGGTTTTCGAGTCATTCAAAACGATGGAAAAATGTGAAGGGCATCGACCTAGGATTAATTAATGCCTCGACCCATTAATTAGAGTTTCCAACCTTGTCAGGTAGCGAGAAACTTGGGAATACACGTTAGGGAACGAGAGTGTTGTTATACGCAGGTTGCGATAGTTCAAGTAAGTACACTTGCCTTAAAAATCATTTGTACGTTTGTAAGCCAGTAAGAAAATGTCATGTGATTCATTATCATTTGTTCAGTCTTGTTATGCTCTATTATTGGTATTCCATTCCATTTCTTGTTGTGTGTTTCCCAGCGTAAGTGTTTTGTCTCAAAAGTACTAGGACCTGCACTAGAGGGATAAAACGTGGGCACTCATGTACAAGAGTGTGTGACCACCCTTAATGACCTTGTGACATCGAGTACTGGGTGGGTGGGTTCGAGTCCCTCCCGTCATAGCTGTGCCTTCGCTTGAGTCGATGCCCAGGAAGACCTCGCGAGGTCTTCGCCGTTATGCTATGATTTAGACCACTTATGAGCCTCTTTTTTATTCCTTGGAACACACTTGACTTTCGATTGATATCTATTAGTCTGTTTATCATGCATCTTGTCTATTTAATTTCCTGTCTTTTATTACTGCATGATATTTAGACTGCTTTACTTGTATTATCATGAATTACTGTTATCTTCTTCTGGCATTACATTCGATTTTCTTCAGTTGCTCACCGTCTAGTTTGTGATGGTGGGTGCAGATAAGGCGGAGAGCAGCAAGGGCAAGGGACCCTGCCTAGGTGATCTACTGTGAGGATTAGCAACGACATCGAGAGACTCTATAGTAGGTGTTTATACTTTTGTTGATGTGTATATCATTTTATACTTACATTGTTGGGATCATTGAACTTGGTATTTCTTTTGTGAGACTGGTATCATGTATATAAGCCTATCTAATTGTACATGAATACCCGGGTTTTTCACACTTATAGAATTCTTATACTTCCCTTGATTGAGTTATTTCCCCTTTATTATAATTGTTTTAGCCTTTCGCTGTGTATTATTGCAATAACTCTTTTATAAATTACTAAATTGATTAAATAAGAGACTAACTAGGCTTGTTAGTTGCCGAGTGATGACTCGGGGCTTGTACAGGTCTAGGCCGGGCGTACCCAATTGCACGGAAAATTGGAGTCGTCACAAGGGGTAGTCAGTTACCCCTGCAGGAGGCACCCTCGTTATCCCAGCTAATGCGAGACCACATGATACTTTCGAGACACACTCATGCCAAGAACACACAACCAACAATATAAAATGGAATATCAAACAAGAGATCAATTCAACAATAACAATAAATAAAGGATGTATAAATCACATGATATTTCCTTACTGATCTACTAACGTACACACATACAAAGCACATGTGTACTTACCTGTCTAACGTGATCCCGATACTACTCTGCGCTCTAACGCATTTCCCACGGGTTGCCGACTACCTGGTAAAGGTTTGAACCTTAAATATTGGGTTTAAGGTCATTAATTCATCCTAAAAGTAAACCCCAAAGTTGTCCTAAAGTTTTGGTAAAATTTCAGGAAAAACTGACTCAAAGAACTCGGTTAATCAATAGAAAAAACCCATAGTACTTGGGCTTTAAAACAGTTCATTTATAGGCCAAAACAGTGAGAACTAGGCTAACTGACCAAGTCGTGTGTGGGTCTTACAAATAACGCACGCACGCACAAAAACGAAGTACACACACATATAAGACATTGTAATGTACAAATAAGGGAACGTGTCACCCATACACTTAACGCACACACAAAGCACGTTTTAAACACCATTTCACACAACACAGTGGGCTTTGTTTGCACAAAAGAAAGAAAAGATATGTTTATTGGGTCCTTGTCATTCTAAATCATTTTGGGCATCCAAGATACACACTAACCGTGGGCCTTATCACCAAGGCTGCCCTATTGGGTCCTTATTGGGCCCAAACACCAACCCATTCACATACACATACTCACCAAACACAACACACCAAGAAGGTGTATATAAACCGTGACCATGCCAACGCATAACATATATCACGTTTTACATCAAACAACTAACACACCATACACACACCACACCCCAACGTCTCAACAGTGAGACACACACACCATACGCACCACACAACACACAACACACTAAAAACCTCTATACTAGCCGTGATTTACCCACACACATAACACACCCAAACACCAACATATTGACAGCCAAAACACACAAATCAACCACACCTGCTACACATGGGGTAACCACCTCTGGCCAGTGGAGTCGTCGAAAAACCACCTCCGATCAGCCTCGACCGAGGACAAACCCTCCACCCACAGCATGAGCCAATCCAGTCGACACCAATCACAAAAAAAAACAGTGAGCAAAAACCACCGAACAACTCGTCGAAAAATGCCATGTCCATCGCGTGTAAGGCCCACCGGGAACGTCGAGATGCCCATGGGTCATCTATGCCCAAGTTCCCCGTCGGAGAAACCCTACGATGACCGAAAACAGTGGATATGTGCAAAACAGTGGATATGTGCAACACAGTGAGCAAAAACGTGGGAGAGACTGTCGAGGGAGAAACGAGAAAGACGTGAGGAACAGAGAGGGAGAGGGAGATACTCACTTAGGTAGCCAAGAAGTCTCCTTGAGGGTCCTCTGTTCCAGCGCCGTTGAGGGAGGTGGTGACTTGCCAAAGAAGGAGGAGAGGAATGGAGGAGAGGATGATAGCCGAGAGAGGGAGAGAGGTATCTCACTCCAGCGACTGTGGTTCTACGGCCACCACTGGCCTCATCCGAGGTTAGCACGTCTCAGGCGAGATGAATGGGGAAGAGGAAGAGAGGGAAGGTCCAGTAGGAAGGGAGGTCGAGAGGTAAGGGGGTGTAACTTAAACAAAATAGATGATGAATAGTAAAGTTAAGGTAGGTCCCTTATATAGGCCCTTGTTTGCATCTCAAAACCGATACGCATCTCGAGGCCAATCCTATGTGTGACATCCCTAATTTCAATTAAGGAATGTCTGGCCTGAAACCCTAATTAAGCCCCAATAAATCAGATCGGACCTAATTAGAGCCAACAGAACCTCACCACATTTCCTGACAATAACCTGTATATCTTGATTTAAATAAACAATATAAAACAAACGCAGCGAAAAATGTAAAACATTTTTGATAAATCACAAGATATATAATATCGGCATGAACATCGGTATTGAGCTCTTATTCCCACCCATTTTATTACAAATCATAAAGCAAAACAATTTATATATATAACAAAAACTCACTGCACCGTAGAGAATATACTAAACCCCTAGTCTTCTCCTTTCCTGAGTTCCAAATCCTAGCGTACATTCATACCTAGGAAATGTTAAGGTGGGTGAGCTCCTATATGCTCAGTAAGTGACTCTCATACTAACCATCAACTACCAATTAATATCAAGGCAATGTATAACATGAATCAAATGCATATCTACAGGAGCATATGAATCAATATAAACAATATATATAACAGATGCAAGTTCTTTGGTTCATTGCAATGTACCCGTAATTTGTATTTCACATATTTGTATTTGTATTGAGTCGCCCCCTCACATATCCAAGAACCAATCACTGGGCATCTAACCAGTTCTTGTCAATGTGCCGCCAACTCATAAAACACTGAGTCGCACTTATTCATCATCACTAAACCAATCACTGCTCATCTAATTGGTTTATGACTAATGAGCTGCTAAACTCAACAGGAAAGCATTGATCGGGATAATTCCCACGTCACTGGGTGCGGTGATGGTTAGCAACTCCACCACAATTCCAAACCCTAGGCCGATCCGTCCCGTCAAACCTTTTTCCGAATCCATTTTCATTTCAAAACATTTTGTAAAACCAAAGTCAAATCATGGTACATTGCCCCATTCCTAGTCCAATACATGCTCTAATAATACTATTTTACATTACATAATTGATAAAAGCTACAAGTCCCACTTACCTGTCCTGAGCTTCTATGTTTTACCGACTTGTACGACTCTCCGGAGTCCTCAAACCTTTTCACATCGGTTCATTACCTAAAATAAACCATCTCTTATCAATATAAGTCTAATCTTTATTTACAAATACTTCTAAACTAGTCCCATTCAAATCTAGTATCCCGAGATCTAGTTTCAATATATTATGACCATTTCACACTTTTCGAGGTAAAAACCCCGGTATAAAGTCTCCCTCGACTTTTGAATTTCTCATCTTTCATAGAAATCCCTCAATTTCTATTTGTTTGGTCAAAATACTATTTTTTCATTTTTTTTTCTATTTTTCCTGATTTTCTTTTCCTTTTCTTTTTTTCTGTTGGTTTGGCCCTGAACCGGGCCTGAACTGGGTTCGGCTCAACCGAGCCGAACCGGCCCGGTTCAGGGTCATCCCCTTCCTCGCGACTCAACAGAGCGTCTGCTCTGTTCTTCATTTTTTTTTTATCGATTGGGATTGGCTCTCAACCCAATCCCAATCAACTTGAAATCTCCAAACTCGACAGGGAGACAACTCTCCCTTCCCTTGTTCTCGGTTCGGTTCTCGGCCATGGCCGAGCTCATCATCACACACATACACGACAACAACACACAACATCACTAAATCATCTCACCTCGGCCACGCAATCTCCATCGAACTCCCGAGCTCTTGAGCTCCTTTCTCCTCCTCTCGGCCTCCTTCCTCTCATCCTCATCGTCTCGCTTCTCTCTCCCTCTACTATCGATTTCACATTTAAATGAAGAAGAAGGCGGTTTTAGTAGGGAAATGACCAAAATACCCTTGAACTTATCTCATTTCTTTCTTTACTCCATTACCCTTTATGGTAATTTTACAATTTCTGATTTTCATTATATATTTATATATACTAATTTATATATAAATATATATATTTATCGATATGTTGCGCCTCAATTTCCAGTTGGTACGCCAACAAACACTCTCGGGCGTGCACACCACCGTACGTCCTATGCGTGTCACTCGTAACCCCGCGTTTCACTCTGCGTCTGACAACTTATTATTATTTTATTATTTTCCATTTAATATACATTTATATATATCCATAATATATAAAAATATATATATTTATGCCTATAATTACGCCTATAATTACGTAATTTCTACCGCCGAGCACACTCGAGCGTCAACGCTATCTCGCGTCTCATGTGTGTTCACATGACCCACACATGGTATTAGGCATTTCCTCGTTAGTTCGATTATTCACGTATACGTACTAATACACACAAACAAACGCAATACATCACACAATCCCACACACACGTTGATCATGATAAATCGGCTTAACCACGAGCCTACCTCGGATTAATTACCATTCGGATTAACACTAATCACCTACTTAAAGTAACGGGTCTTTACACTATGAATCTCTTAATTAGGTTATGTCACATTAACAATCCCTTATCCTATAACCCGCGTGTTACGTAGCTAACCAACTTCCGCATTCAAACGACATTCCTCGGTCTCTCTTTCCTTGCCTTGACTTTCGTAGCGCGCATAGTTTCACCGAATCTCATGAATTATTTATTTAAATTACCCAAATATTCATTTATTAGTGTTTTTACTGTGTTTTACCCCCTCGTTTACCTAGACAAAGCCTCACTCAAACTAATATTCGCCCAAATGGCTCGAGACCCGTATTACATTACAATACTAATACATACATCACAAAATCATAAAATTTCTTCGGTGTCAACTCCCGAAGTCCGAAATATAGTTCAGTATCGCGTAGCTGGGTCACGGTCCTGACAAGTGCAACACAAGTCAAGTTAAATTTGATGGTTGTTACAACATCACCAGTGGTCAAAGAGGATTATCTGAGTAGAAAGTAACGTTTGTGTGGGATGCACAACGTGAAAGGAAGAAGGGCATTTTTGGAAGTGGAGTGAAAAAAAATAAAAAATGGTTTACCCTTAGTAAAAAGTGATTTGCACATAGCTGGTCCATATAACAATATAGCTAGTCCAAATTGAAATTTCTAGAATTCATTTTTAATATCTCACTAGGACAATTCCACGACATAATTGCAATCAATACAGAAATGCTGGAGTAACCCGTTTAGACACCGACTCAGTCAGATGTCGTTCATTTGCACGGATCTAGAGGCAAAAATGAATGCCTAAAGTCGATGCCAAAACTGGGTAACTCTAGCAAGCCTCATTGCAATATGGTCATTGCGGGCCTAGCTTGTATATTCGACAGTATGGTGCCCTATTTATAGAATGGTATAAAACTAAATCAGTGGAGGCGTTACATAATTAATGTAAACATTACAAAATCAGTGGAGGCGTTACACAATTAATGTAGACATTACACAATTAGTGTAGACATTACAGAATCAGTGTAGTCATTACAAAAAATTAGTTTCCTAACATCCCCCTCAAACTTAAGGTGGTGGCAACGAAACCACTTGAGTTTACAAACGAATAAGATGAAGATACACAAAGTCAACGACAACTCTATGTGGGACACTAAATCACACGAACAGATGTAAGTGATCACGGACAGAATCTTCAAATAGGCAGGCAGGACAAATAGATTTGCAAAAGTGTTGCAACTAACAGGTATGACGAACATCGCGAACTATGCTCGACAACATACAATACGCGAATAACGGGCATAACAGACATTGCAAACTGTGCTCAAATTAGCGGATAGTGCACGAACGAAACAACAGAATAACTGAACAATGAAACAACAGAACAAAACTAAGTCAACGAAACGACTATCGAAACTGAGTAGGCGGAACGACTAACGGAACTGAGTCGGTGGAATGACTAACGGACAACGGAGTCAACGACAGGACAATGGAGTAGGCAAGCAACAGAGTCAACAAAGTCGACACCAAAGTCGACGGTAAGCAAAACAAGAAGTGGGGATCAAGAGACAGACATATGCTTATGCGAATTGGAAGGCATCAAATTTATGCGAACATGGTAGGTGGATTAGCTGATTAAGTGACGTGAAAGTGGTAAACAGACTGGTACAGCAGATAGACGAGTGTGAAGACGCATAAGAGAAACAAAAAGAAATCAAAACAAAAATATAATCAAACATAATAACAAGCACTAAGATGTATCAAGGATTGGTCGTCGACTCAAAAGGTCGACCAACCTTGAATTAGAAACCAAGCTCCGATACCATGATAATTTCGTAATAGAATGTACAGTATAGGACTCTAATTATAGAATTATACAAAACTAAATCAGTGGAGGTGTTACATAATCAATGTAGACATTACAAAATCAGTATAGACATTACAGAATATTAGTTTCCTAACATATATATATATATATATAGATCTCGAGGCAAAAATAAACGCCTAAAGTTGATGTCAAAATTGAGTAACTCTAGCAAGCCTCGATGTATATGTATGGATCCGTACTAATGGGGCAGGTGGGGCCATAAAACGGAGAGCCAGATGAAATGGTGGTGAACGCAACATATATGTATCACATCACATGGGGGTGGCGTTGTAGAATTGTGAAACGTGTTATACATGTGGGGGAGATAATGAATGAACTACTATTCTAGCGATGCGACGGACGGGTTAAGAGGTGGAAGGTGGGACCCAGTCGGCTCAAGCTGCATGCATTTTTCTCTTCCTCTGCAACCAAGCAAGGAATCCACGGCCCACCACCACTCCACCAGGTCCAAGTCCAGGACCACGTACGCAAGTAACGCAACGCAGCCCAACCGTGTGTGGGAAGCGCTATGCGTGCTATGGACTCTTTCCTACGGACGTCACTTGGTGCGCTTTTCCTACGTGGACATTGTTAGTGCGTCCCACGTCATCAACTTATCGACTAATGACACGTGTTCCCATGACCTTTCCACTCTCTTGTTCTACTCCCTTGTTGTATAGATAGTGTATAGAAGAAAGGGAATTTAACTTATGTTACATATATAACCAAACCACCGCCAACTAATTAATAGTGACCGGTGAGTGGTTCTAAATTCACTTTTTACGGTGAGTTGAAGAGAGAGACGGGTATGCATAGATCAACTACCAAGCGGTCTTAGAATTAACACTTTTAACGGGCAGGCGGTTGTTGGTTAATCGGAAAGCAGGGGAAAGGTGGTTGTTCAACAGAAGGACCCCCCCTACGTATTTGTTGGAACCCTGAATCATCACAACTCCCCCCTCTTCAGTCTTTTTATTTTGTCCACTTTAATTTGCGTCAGCTGCATCAATAGTACAGGGACAACATGCGGGGCCTTTCAAAAGGAATTGTTTCTACTTTGATGATCCATTTTTAGGCTGGACCATACCAAATATTTGTCTAAGTTCAGATGGTATGGGAGTACCTATACTTAATTTTTTTGTAAAGAAATACATATATGACAGAAATATTTTGCCGAGGAAAGGAACAGTAATCATTATCATAAGTATTTTAGTATTGTTATTATATATATATATATATGAAGGTAATTTTTTTATAGGAAACAAGTTTTATCTTCTTTTTTTTTTTTGACAACTTATATAATAATATTTAGTTAGTATTTTTTTTCTTTGAAGGCATGAGTTTGTAGCATAATCCGAGTGGTCATTTGAAATACCACCCATCTGGTTCAAAGTAATAACTAGCATAACATAGTTATAATCAATATTCGAAAAAAAGGAGTTGTTTGCATGGAGGCTGATGTTTTTGGCCAGCCAGCGTTTACAGACCTATATATGATAGGAAAATACAACACAAAATTATAGTATCTTTTTTTAAGTTTCCTAGAAGAAACTAAACTGAGAGTGAAATAAAAACAAAAAAGACTTCAACAGCTTCATGATGAACAACCTTTCCTACCTACCTATCTACAACGTGAAATTCAAGTTTTAGACGATAGGAATGACCCAAATTATTTAATTGTAAAATCCTATTCTTGATAAGGCTAAGCCATCATAAAATTAATACTTTTCCAAGGACGATCATCTTCCTAATTGTAATGACATTGATTCGCTAATTGCCTTTTTTGACTCACTTTCCCTAGGGACCCAACGCCAGATGTTTATGAAGATGCAGTTCCAACTTCCGCTACTTGTAGGTCTCCGGACATCATCAGTATAGTGTACACATGAAAGGCAAAGGAAAGAATCAATAACAGGGTCAACCATCTAACTCAAATTGCATTTCGCTAGTCTATATATTGGCGGATTAATTCAACGTCGCATGAGAGCCATCCTTGATTCACTTCATTGCTTGAACAGCTACACCTAGCTAGTACTCAGATCCAAGGCTATACTATACATCTGATCTAATTAAGTACTAGCTAACCATCCTGTATTAGTTCTGACAATTAAACCAACTGGAATTAACTATATAGATATTGGGGAACAGGAATTCCTTGTGTACCTAAACTGTTCCTCTGGACTGTTTTTGAACAATTCCTAAACATTTCTCTCGCTAGCTAGTTACATGATTTCTGAATAGGCACTTAAGATGGCTTATTGGGCTTCTAAAAATCAAGATCTGTTAAAAACTTCAACAGAACTTCTCAGTTACATATCCAATATTCTAGATTAGCTTCCATGACAAATTTTTTTATAAGAAACTAACTTAATTACAACACCCTTGACTCCAACATGAGTCGGACCTCAACCTTGTCTTTGACAAATGACAATTGATGTCTCCTCCTTCTCACTCAACTAGAGATGCTTTGGCGCTTCTACGACACATTACCTATTGATCAATCCACTAAATTTTGAAGCATATATAGTGTTATACTGCTTAGTATGTGGGGGAACACTCTTCTGATGTGAAAGGAACCTAGATAGACACTCCATCAGAACCTTAACATCACTCTTTAATAAGCTATAAGTTACTCTTCAGAAATTACTTGTAGTCCCTCAAAAGCTAAGAATACACATTCACAATAACATGGTAGTTCTGCAGAAAACCATATTATTAATTAGAGCAGTATAATAAATCGATTACATTGCTCCGTAGATCTTGCTTGGCTTTCTACTTGTATTTTCAAATCAAATCGTTAGAATTACCAATTCTTGATGAAACTCTTTCTGGTCCTTTGACATTTGGTGAAACCACCTAATTTAATTAATTTCCTCAAGCAGCTATATACATAAATCAAGCAATATATTGCTTAATTTGCTGCCTCCAATTCACACAATCAACTTAATTTCTACTTCTGGTTCATGAATCCTAATCCAAGACGCAACTTCTCTAATTCTATCTCATTCTTTTGACGAATCAAATAAAAAAGGTTGAAGAATCAACCGATATTCATTGAGAACTAATCCAATATCTATACTAGTGTAGATCAGATGATATAAACTATAAAATCTTCTAAGACAGGTAGAGAACCTAAAAGCAGATGATCCTATCCTATCAAGAAAGAAAAACTACAAAACATAATGGATCTGAAAACAAAAACTCACCGATTCTTATCTGACCAATCTGCCTCAAAAGGTTGACGTCGCATCGGCTTTTCAATTGATCCATTGAAACCGATCAGATCTACTCTACCGAAAAGAAGATCGGCTCCTGCTTTGGAGAAGAACTCCGCGATCGATCTTTAGAGATTGTGAAACAATTTGATCGTAAGTCGGTGGGGAGAGCCATTTATTCACTTTACCTTTTTTGCGGTTCGAATTGAAAAGACAATAAGATTTGGCGGGAATCTAAAAACCCCAAAGCCCATCTACAACTCCATTTTATGGGCCTAGGACCACGATTACAACTCATTTTATTGGCCGGCCTCACGGTCCAAGGCCCACCATCACAACTTCTAGTTCGTGCATTCAAAGGGCCTCATTTAGTCTTTTAGATGGGCTCCCGTACACAGAAAAGCCCAAGAAAATGGCCTGGGCCTTTAGTAATTAGTAATAGAATTCTATGAGCCACGTGTCGGAAATAAACCCGCGCAAATATGTGTGTTCCCGCGAAACCAAACCAAATTTACGCGCGAACACACTGCGTTTTTAGTGAATTTTTAAAGGATTCTCCGCGTGTCCCGTCTCTATTGTTACCACTTACCATGGCCGCAGCGAAGTCTCTGAAGAGGAGAAGGAGTCGAGCGCCGAGACCTGAAATGTCTTCAATGCCGCCGCGGCACAATCACGAAGAATATGAAGAGAGCGAATGGGACGACTACAGCGATGTCTATTGTGAAGAATGCGGGTCAGGCGATGCGGCGGATGAGCTTCTTCTCTGCGACAAGTGCGACCGAGGATTCCACCTCTTCTGCCTCAAACCCATCTTAGTGGCTGTGCCGAAAGGCTCATGGTTTTGTCACTCCTGCTCGGAACAGAAGAAGCTCAGAAGTAAGTAGTAGTACGTACTAGTGTCAATATTAATGGACCCCCCTTTTTGCATTTCTTACTAGGGTTTAGTTTTTCAGACGCATGTTTTTTTGATGGGTGTAAGTGTTTCTTTGATTTGAAGGATTTCCACTAATTCAAACCAAGATCATCGATTTCTTTCGGATTCAGCGGTCTTCGGAGTTGGCGTTCAAGCCCAGCAAGGGTGAGAAAATCTGCATTTGGATTTTCAATTCAATTATAGTTTCTGAATGGGATGAAATTTTGGATTTCTTTATGTTCAAAATCCAGATAACAAGCAGAAGAAGCGAAAGTGTTTGGTGATGTCGAAGAAGAAGAGGAGGCTTTTGCCTTTCAACCCAAGTGAGGATCTTGAGAGGAGACTCCAGCAGATGGCATCGCTAGCAACGGCATTGACAACTACAGGAACTGAGTTCTGCAACGACCTCACCTACATGCTGGCCATGGCACCAAGGTCGGCGAATCGCGCTGCTCTTGAAAATGGTGGGATGCAGGTAATTAGAATTCTATACCAATTCATTTCGAATGGTTCCCAATTAATTAGACTAAAGATTTTCCAAATAATGGGCATTCAGGTCTTATCTAGAGAAGATACCGAAACCTTAAAAATGTGCAAGACAATGATGGGAAGAGGAGAATGGCCTCCATTGATGGTGGTATTCGATCCTAAAGAAGGGTATGCGTGCATTGCACTGGAACTCTTTCTCGTCTCATCACTACTTTCCTGAGCTGCTTCAGATTAGATTCTAACTCAATTTGTTTGCTAACTACTATAGTTTCCTTAACATTGTTGAAACAGATTCACTGTTGAGGCTGATAGATTCATCAAGGATTTTACAATAATAACAGAATACACAGGTGATGTTGATTATTTGAGCAACCGTGAACATGATGGTGGTGATAGTATGATGACTCTATTATCAGCCTCTGATCCTTCTAAAAGCCTTGTCATCTGTCCTGACAAACATGGAAACATCGCGCGGTTCATCAATGGTATCAACAACCATACACCGTAAGCATTACCCTTCATTAAAATGCTATTGTTTTTTATTTGAAGGAATGCCAAATTGGATTAGAATTTGCTTGTTATAAAATTATATGGAATTATGGATAAGATAAAAAATTAATTTGGGTAACTTGAAGTTGATAGTCAGTCTTGCTGGGGGCTTAATTGTATTATGTACTGATTGCAGTTTGGATTTCAATTTTTTTTTTTTTTTTTTTTTTTTTTTAGCAGGGAAGGGAAGAAGAAACAGAACTTAAAATGTGTAAGATACAATGTAGATGGCGAATGCCGAGTTTTACTGATTGCTAACAGAGATATACCGAAAGGCGAAAGATTATACTATGATTACAATGGGCTAGAGCATGAGTACCCTACTCATCATTTTGTTTAATCATTCTTTTTCCCCTTGTTTTCATCCAGGGACTAGAGAAAGATTTTAGAAGTCTTGCACATTTTTTTTGTCTTTCTCATGAAACTAAGTGAAATGCAGTGTTGTTTATAGCAAGGTTGAAAATGTAGCTCTTCACTCTGACAAAATACACAGGGTAGGCATTTTGAAACTTGTATTAACCATTTGTTTCAACATTCAGCTTTGTATCTTATTTGATAACATTCAAGTTCAATGAAATGTAATTCATCTCAATTTCAAGAGATCTTCAGCAGAGTTAAAACCCGGATGGGTGTAGCCTTATGGTAAGGGCGATGGTGGGGTTAGGTGGGTTAGGCGCACGACCTTGGTATCGATTCCTCACGACAGCCAAACGTCGGGTCATTGGTGGTTTCGTTGCGCAATTCAAGAGCCCATGAAACTAATCAGACAAAGAGCCTAGATATCTACTGTTAGTCAAAAAAACTAAAAAAAGCACAGCAGAGTTAATGAGATTTGAAAGCTACAATGCTTTAGTGTTACGCTAAACTTACAATAATTTTGAAAAGTTGCTAAACTCCCCTATTGTGTAATTTCATATTATGATGTTATGATGTGTAACACAAGTTTCATTTTGTCAAAACATAAATATTGGACATACTACCAATGCGCGGTATCCCTCTATGCAAGGGAATACTGTCGCCAGGCAAAGTTGCAATTTTATCATTTGAGATGCATGTTAAACTAGTTAATTTTGTTGTAGTGCTAATGCATTAGACATATATAAGTGTTCATTAAGTGACAAGTGTGGGCTTATTGATTTGGAGTCCAAAAGTTAAGAAGGTACACAATCAATATACTAATAGAATTGAAAGGGTCAAAGATGTAACCCCCTCAAACAAGAGAATTTTATCACTACTTTGAGTTACTTTTTCAACTAACAAATTTTATCGACTAAATTGCTTTCTTTTTTTTCTTTTTTTTTTTTTGTCATGAGCCACCAAATTACTTTTCAAACTAGCTAAATTTGTTGTAGAGTTGGTCGGTATGCAAAGATGTCCATTAGTGGTCAATTATAACTATATTGATTTGGATTCCTTACAAGTTAGGTAACTGCAATGGAGTTTACAAGGGGTCTATTAGACTCTTCTTATTGTACCTTCTCAATACGCGACAAATGGGGAGGGTAGAAGCAAACACCCCAAAGCCCCTGGCTTTTATTTTAAAAAATTTGATATTGATTTCTGGCTTTTATTTTTTAAAAAATGATATTGATTTTTTTTTCTTTTGAACTTTTTTTTATCTCTTTACCATTTAAAAAATAATGTATAAAATGTTGATGTGACTTTTAATGAATATTTAAAATTTTAAAATAGAAATGGTGATATGATTGTGAGTCCATTTGAATTGGAAAGAGTCTAAACTATTGTGAAGAAAAAGTAGAGGTAGGAGAGAGAAATGAGCGGGTTTAATAAATTGTTGATGTGATATGTTATTAGCTCCTTTTTGGGTTCAAACATACGAGATAAATCAAAGATTATAAAAAATAAAAAAAGAAAAACTCCTTCTCTATTCTCATATATATATATATATATATATATATATATATATATATATATATATATATATATATATATATATGTATATAAAATGAATAAAATAGTGGACTTCCTCTTCCACAAAAGTCCGCACCATCACATTTGACCGCACTCAGTAATGGCCTCCGCAACAACCATCAAGAGGCGAACCCAAGCGCCGAACCCTCGTTCCGATGAGCAATTGAGAGACGGCCATGAAAGCGAAGAAGAAGATTACAGCGACGCCCAATGTGAGAAATGTGGATCTGGCGATGCACCCGACGAGCTGCTCCTCTGCGACAAATGCGACAAGGGCTTCCACCTCTTCTGCTTAACACCAATCCTTATAGCCGTCCCAATAGGCCCATGGTTTTGCCCCTCCTGTTCCAACCACAAGACCCTCACAAGTACGTCCGTTCGGTACATTTAGGGCTTCCAATTTGTTGTGCTTCATTTTCTTACTTTCATTTTGATTGATCATTGAAATGTTGAATTCCAATTCTCAGAATTCCCTCTCGTTCAGACCAAAATCGTTAATTTCTTTCGAATCAAAAAGTCTGGGGATTCGACATTGAAGCCTTGCCGAGGTCGAAAAAATATTTGTTTATTCCTTAAATCTCATTTCTCTTTTTTGGTTTCATTTTCTGTGATTTTTTTTACTGGGATTTTGGTTTTTTAGATGTTCAGAAGAGGAGGAAGTGTTTGGTGTTGTCAAAGAGGAAGAAAAAGAGGATATTGTTTCCATTCAATCCAACGGAGGATCATGGGAGGAGATTGGAGCAAATGGCATCGCTGGCTACGGCATTGTCTGCGACCGGAACAAAGTTCAGCGACCAGCTTACTTACATGCCCGGTATGGCTCCAAGATCAGCTAATTGTGCAGCTCTTGAAGATGGAGGAATGCAGGTATTATTTATATGGAAAAATTGGATTACTATTGTTTGTTTGTTTGATTGATTGAGAATTCATTGACACTGTCAATAGCTTGTTATTTACTTAGTTACTGTGGTTTTAGGCCAAATAGTGATCAAACATGTGTGGAACATCATTCTTAGTTATTTGTTTGTTTCTCATTTTCATGTATAATGTACTAGCTTTTTTCGCTTCTTATTACATTAAGGGTGGAAAATTTTAAAGGATTTGGAAAGCACTCCATTAAGTGCACTAAATCGAGCACAATGATGAAACAAAAAAAAAGTCAAGCACAATGAAAGAGTTTGATCCATGTAGCCGAAGCCAACTAATTTGGAATTGAGGGCATGCAAGGCATATACCCTTGTTAGTCTATTGGCAGATTTTCATCATAAACGATTTTAGGTAAATAATTTCAGAAGAAGTTGTTGAAATTGAAAAAAGAAAGAATTAAATAAATCCTGTTACTTTAGTCTGTTGCATACATTTCAGGTTTTATCTAGAGAAGATACTGAAACTTTGAGCTTGTGCAAGAAAATGATGGAAAGAGGGGAATGTCCTCCCCTCATGGTTGTTTTTGATTCCAAAGAAGGGTATGCATGTTTTTTGGTGTGTTTTTCTCTTTTTCTCTCCATTATTTCTGCACTCTTGAGTTGAGTTTTTTACATAAATGGTTGAGACTTGAAACAGGTTCACGGTAGAGGCAGATAAATTCATAAAAGATTTAACAATAGTCACTGAGTACACTGGTGATGTTGATTACTTGAAGAATCGTGAGCATGATGATGGTGATAGCATGATGACTCTCTTATCTGCCAAAACACCTTCGCGAAGCCTTGTCATTTGCCCTAACAAACGTGGAAATATTGCCAGATTCATTAATGGAATTAACAATCATACTCCGTAAGTGCTTTTCATCTTGTCATATTAATCCTTGCTTAATTCAGTTATAGTCAGTTCATCAAGATCATAACAATTAATGTTTTCTTTTTTAAGAAGAAGAAGAAAAAAATCGAAATTTCATTAATCATTCATGGCTCAATAAAGGACCAGATATAGAATCGAGTACATTGATTCGCTAATCCTATTTTGTGCAAACAAACTGTCATTACTTGGTTTTTTTTCAAAATTGAAACATTATGACAATTAGGGACTGCTTTTTACAACCTTGAAATTCATGACAATATACAAAAGTACTAGAACCACAAAACGAATAATAAAACTTTCCAACAAGGAGAAAAAAACTTAAAATTTTCTAACAAGGAAAGACAAATCAAATACTTCCAACTAGGGAAGAAAACTAACTATAAAGTAAGAACTAAAGACAAATCAATCCAGCACGTCACACAAATCCACGCAACATCGTTGATGAAGATGCACCGCAACAAAGATTGATCAATCTCCACAAATCTGATTAGATGTGTTGTTTATTGAATGAACAAAGAACAAAAAATTTGATCGGAACCACCACCGATCGTTGAGAGGATTGGCGGTGGTTCAAAAACAAAAATCACAAAAGTGAATCAAAAAAAGAATTTTAAGGTTTTGAAGCTCCATAATTAATGTTTTCTTAATATGTTTGTTTTGAGCACAAAGTCTTGTATTTTTTACAAGAGGGAGGTTGAAGTAGTTTATGTTGGTTTTGCTTTTTTACATTTAGGTCTTTAAGATTTATGTAGAAATATGTGAGCTTAAGTATTCCGCATCAATGAAACAGTTTCTTGTACTATATTTTATTATAATTTGTTTGAAATAAGAGGAAATATTTGATCGGTGTTGTGACGACCCTCCCCCAACCTAGAGTCGGGTCGCCCAGCCCAAATCGTTACTTAATTTCGATACCTGAACCAAACCCAAATAATGGCTTAGTATGCCTAAACAACATGCAAAATAACAATGGCAATACAAATAGGATAATAAGTGCAGGAATAAATAAGATAAAATATGCTTAAGGCATAAAAGATGATGTCTAAGAAAATGGATGTCTAACATACTTAAACAAGTCTTGTGACCAATAAAGCTTTCAAAAGCTTCTAAAAGTTCTAGCTATGGTAAGAGATGTTTCAAACTACTCATTAACTTGTCTTAAGTTACAACTTACAACCCAAAGTTTCAAAGATTCTCAAAACAGATAAATAGATAATAGTAGCATTCCAAAGCTTACAATGCAAGGAGACTTCAAGCAATGACTTTCCCCTTGCCACGATCTAACGCGCTAATTGATGGACCTGTGTTGTGAGTGGGGTGAGCTAAAAGAATCAACAGAGCTCAATAAGAGGAAAACCTTGCTCAAACCTCAAACATGCAAGTATTACTACTAGATAAGCAAGATCTAACATGGAGTCAAAATCCAATCACTCGCATTAAGTAGAGAAACACGAAACACATAATTCATATTCATTCATAAGCATAGTAATGAATTCCAAGACATGTGAAAGCATGGAAGTAGTTCATGTTCATTGTAGAATCATGGAAGTAATTTCCTCAAGCAACTAGCAACATGGAATCAATGATTTTACTTCAAATTGGCGCATAAAGTCAAGTTCTTATCTATAGTAAGTAGATGTTTATCCTTTTATAGCAAGTGAAGCATACTTCATGATTCCTAAAGACAATGGCAATCATTCATAGTATGAAGGTATAATCCATGATTCAACAACATATAGATAATCCTCCATTCATAACATAGAAGCATATTCAAAGATTCGTCGAAGCATAGCATAAGCATTCATCCATTTCATGCAAAACATAGGGCAAGATTCATCAACTATAATCAAGGAAAAGATCCACAAATCATTATTGAAATCCGACATTGTGACGACCTCTCTCCTAATCTAGGGCACCGCCCAACCTAATCTCGTAATTAAGCCCTAATTCGGTCCATAAGACTTAACTGCGTATTAGTCAGCCTTAACTACCTATTTGCCAACTTGATCGTGTTCAAGATAAATAATACACTAACCCTATCAATTTCAATAACTTAGAGTTGTTTAAAATATTTAACAGTTAATTTAGTTAGCGGAAGTTTAACATTTCAAATAGAAACAATTTAATAATCCTAAGTGTGGAAACCAAGAATAACGATCACAATATATATATATGAAAGTAAATGACAAACATATACACAATGTGATAATCAAAAGTCGATGAACTATCACTCAACCCACTAAGTATTCCAAGTAAAAAGACGTAAATAAAGTGTCATACAAAATACCAAAATACCCTACATGTAAAGACAACAACGCGCTCAAGGCTCAGATGTAGTCGTTAATCTTCTCCTTGTCCGGCCTGGTGCTGCTCGACGGACCTACACCCACTATCACAAACTAGACGATGAGTATAGTGATATTTAAGTAATAACTGGAGAATTCTATACTACATTTCCAATTTAATAAACAGGTATTTAAAAATATAATATAGCTGAAAGACATTGAACAATTAATGCAAATAAATACCACAGTTAACATGAATAGTTAGGCTGACACAGGCTAAGTCGAGATGATTTACGTCCGGTCGGCGGTGAGAAATATCACTTAGCCTTTCCCGCTACTCTATGAAGTTGTGCTTCTACATATCTTATCAAATAGCGAGTTGTACTCTACGCGTATAAATCATTAGTCTCGTACTTGGCAACCCCGTGGCCCATACCGGTGTGTCGCCCAAGTGTAGTGGTGAGTGCCGAAGACCTCGAGAGACCTAACCCCCGTGAATCTGCGCATCTCTCGTGGAATGGACTCTTGATAATTCCTACTTTAGTTTTCAATAATTAATGTTCCTATCTCCCTATGATTCCAAAATAGGTTAAGCTACAAAGCCAAAGGAAATGGAATACAAACCCAAACATAGTAAATAATCCTAAAGCATGCTTTACTATGTATTGATCAATCCTCAATCAAAGATAAACATTGAGCATATAAGGATTAAAGTCAATGATAATTTCATGAGGCATCATGCTATGTCAACATTTGTATTGAAAAGAAATAAGGAAAGCATGATGTAGGAGTTTCAAACAACAAGTCTACCGATAGACCGATAGACAATAATAAATGGAATGAAATAAAGTAAAGAATTCCCACAATTTCACTTACAAGTCAAAGAGGTACTCCTAACTATTCGGCCTCTCGACCTCCAAAACCCACATTCCCAGACTCTCGGTATACTCCCCTAAGTTCTGGTATTGTTTAAACACTATTTAGGGTCAGTGTGCGTTGATTGGGTAGGTAGTATACCTGGTTAGTTAAATCAGCCTCTTAATGTTTTATTAACAAAAATGCCCTGTAAACAATGTCAAGCGCGTTGGCCAAGTTGCCCAGCGCGCTACTGTTTTTGGGTGAACAGTGCTTCGTCTTCCACCGAACAAGCAGCGCGCTGGGCAACTTGGCCAGCGCGCTACTTGTGCGAAACCCAGAATTCCAGAGGGAATTCTGGTGTTTCGGAGGTATTTGATGCCACCAATTCATTCACCAACACATGCATGACTACTAGGGACTAAATCAACTCGAAAAACATCCAAAAACACAAGAAATTCTTGGATTTACAGACTCAATTCATGCATGAACACATTTACAAATTTTCACTAAAATCTCATTTTTCTTCGAAATTCCGATATAAAACCATAAACAACAGTGGAATCAACATAAATATGAAAGAAAAACTCTTCAAAAACAGAAACCATAGTTTAGATCCGATTTTCACACAAAACCCCCCCATTTTAATGGAAATGAAGTGGTGATGGTGATTACCTTAGCTAGATTTTCCATTTTTCTCCACTCCTATCTCGAATTTCCTCTCAAATTCTCCAGAATTCTCTCTTAGTTCCTGTCTTCTTAGTTTGCATGTATGAACAATTGGATTTTTGTGAGAAAACCCACTGATCAGCCCTTATTTGTAGTGTTTTTTGTAATATAGTGTGTGCTGCGCATCTCAAGGTCAATTTAAGGGTTCTTAGTTAAGCATTCCAAAATTCTTGGTGACACAAAATAGGTGACTCTCATCATGGGAATATGTGCTTGCAAGGATCTTGAGGTCAGTCCTTTGGTTGTTATAATTAAATCTCAACTATAGGCCTTTTTAATTGATCTACATTAATTATAAACTATAGGCTATGTATTAAATTGATTGAAAAATATGTAACTAAGTTTAGACTTACCACAAGTCTAGCTACCCGGTACTCCGGCTCGCACGCAACTCGAGGCGCATCCCCGCTCTCGTCTCGACGTCTATAGCGGCAAGAATTGACTTAATTAATCTACACACATACACAATACTAGGCATACATCATTACAAATATAAAATATATCTCGGCCACGTGCCTCAGTCGGTGTACGCATCTCATGCGGGCCCCCACGTCACGGGTCGGTGATCCTGATTAAGAAAATTAATAAAGATTAGAATCTTGGGTCGTGATAGACATTTATATAAAGGGCCTACAAGAATTACCATAGATAAATAATAATATAAGTCGTTCTATTCAATGCATTCTAGTTATTGTTATGAATTTGGTGACCGAATCACTTACCCTCGAGGTGATGTGAACCATTAGTGGACACAATGGTCGTTATGACCTCCAACTAGTTCCAACAAACCAACAATAAGTGGTTCCAAGCCATCACCGATTGTGACCACTTGTTTGTTTCATAGTTCGGAGCGCGGACTCCTTGCATTGATGAACTGAATAGTCTCATCCCGCTAGTCGAGACGCGGACCCCTCGCTTTGATGAGCACATAGCCGCATCCCGCTACAAGTGTTCATGTTACATGCATTCCATAGATAAGCATACTCATGCCCATAATTAAAATGCAACTGAATATCTCAAGTCCTTCAATTCAAGACGTGATATCCTAATTTATCTAATATCATGACAAGTTTAATACTTAAGCAAAGCTCCCCACTTACTTGGACTCACCGCAACGCTTACACTGACTCCTAGCGCGCTCATGGTCCTACGTGAACCGCCTCGCGAATCTAAACAATTCATATATACATGTCACATCAATACGATTATTAATTTAAAGTCACTAATTTTCCAATTCAATTGTCTTTGGGGTCCAATAGTGTGGGTCCATCGAGTTTCGTGTTGTTGGGACCCTTGTCGGGGTGCGGTAGTGTGCCTCGAAGTCCACTAGTATTGTTTCTATTTATTTTATTCTATTTATTTTTATTATATATATATATATATATATTTTAGTTTGGGGCACGATTCCTTGGTGTGCTCGATGGGGGAGCAGCTCCCTCATCGACTCTCCTCCTTCCCCGACGCCAGGGAGACCTCCACCTCGACTGGCCTGGGGTTGGCCAGCCGAGGAGGAGTTGGCTCGGGTGGGGGAGCAGTGGCTCCCCCACCATCTCTCGGTCGACTGGTCGAAGGCTGTGATCTAGCTAGTCATGGCCGAGAGGTTAGTCAAGTTTGAGGGAGGGTGGCTAGTGCCACCCTCTCTTCCTCAACCTACTTAGGGTGACCTTAGTGGTGCGACGCCCCACATCCTTGATGTCAACGACGAGGGGATTGCTGCCGCCTACCGGCAAAGCCAACTCCCCCTTTTGTAGTTTCCAATCCACCAAATTTCTACAATAAAACCCAAGAAAATAAAGAGAAGATGGGAAGAGACGTTTACCACCTACTTGGCATAGCTCCCTCCAACTCCCCTTCAATTTGGGTTTGGACAAATGTGGCTAAAACTAGCATAACAAGTCTTATATAATGTAGGTTTAGGGTTTCTATGTTGTCCACAACCCACCAAAATGCCCATATGGGCCTTGAGCCCAATTACCCTTATAGTATTTGTTGGGCTATATTCATTTAGACTTTAGTCCCTTAAATTTAACCTAGTTACAATTAATTTATAAATCAAACAAACAACTTACATTTTAGCATAGAATTACTAAAATGCCCCTAAGGTCATGATGGGGAAAAAAATTTTTGATAAGAAAGAGACTATGTATATATTCAAAAATTGAACCAAACAAATGGGTGGGATTTTTACATCCACCCCCCTTTACAAGTGTCGGGAAAAATTTGGGTTGTTACAGGTGTGATAAACATTCCTACTCTAATTTCCCATATAATTTGTAAATGGTGTCGAGTAAGATCAAATCCACAGGGATTGGTAAAACTAGTTTCCTTTTATACAAAACCAATTAAAAGGGGCTACTAAAAATAAATGCGACAACAAATAAATTGTAAATTAAGAAAAAATCAATCTTGAAAAATCTCTAGCTCCGTAGTCTTGTTATGGATTCTATTGAGTTGATCAATTCAATGACACGTTATGCATCCCTCATTAAATTGGTATTAGTCACTAATAAGCTCTAGTAACCTATCTCTTGATGGCCAAAATATATTTTCTTTGAGTATTTCCCTTAACAATAAGCAACTCTAAATAAGCTCATAGGATTCATTCTATTGATAACATTATGAGAGACGACCATTTCTCATTACTAATAAACTCACAAGCTCGATTTATTTAGACTAATTCTATACCTATACAACTAAGGTAGAGTTATCATTATATTGAACCTTGTCATTTTACCACTAGTTATTAGAACACACAAGTGATTTTGTCTTTGATGTTCTAATTAATTGGCTATAAACCAAGTTGAAATGTGAAATGGACCTTTGTCTGAATCAACAACACAATCATGTAATTATACGCACTATAGATATGTAAACATTTAAGGAACAAAAAGAATGGAAAATAAATTCAGTGGTACTGAATCCATGAAAATGGAAATAAATCAACTATCCTTAAACTAGAATCTGGCAATTGGATATCATTTCCTTTTCATGATCACTTACAGTTTTTTCTGAAGCATTGTTTGGTTGAAGCAGGGAAGGGAAAAAGAAACAGAACCTGAAATGTGTGAGATATGATGTCAATGGTGAGTGTCGAGTTTTGCTGATTGCGATCAGAGATATATCTAAGGGGGAGAGGTTGTATTATGACTATAATGGCCATGAACACGAGTACCCAACACATAATTTTCTGTAGGTTTTATACCCTTATTCATCACTAATGCCCTTCTCATTCAAAGACATGGGTATGAAAGAAATGGCCAGACATGGAAACGCCAACTTATATTTATTAGAGGAGGAGAGTTTAACTGACCCTGGAACTGACTGGTTCATTGATTTCCTCGTCTTCTAAACCATTTCCTTTTTCTTATTATACATCGTCAAGGAATGACTACTCCATACCCTGTTGATGTTCGATGCTTTTCTTCAAGATCGATGTCAGGATGATTTTGAAATGCTTCTGATGCGAGGTGATTCATTCTATTGTTTTTCTTTTCTGACTTTTTGTTTCTCTCACTCTCTTCTTTCTACTTGTTTATCTTCTATAGATTTGAGATCTTGGTCGGGAAAAAGCTTAATAATTTTCTGCTCCTCGGTCTTGGTCTTTGTATTTTGTTGAAGCATTTTGTGGTAAGCTATGTATTTTATTTTACACTTGGACTATTCAAACTGATCCTACAGATTTGCTAACACTTTCAAGCAGATAACAAATTATTGTTAATGTGGTGTGGTGTGTGTGTGGTGTGGTGTGGTGTGTGTGTTGTGTGTGTGTGTTCTTCAATTTTTACTCTCATCTTGCCCTTTGTGTATGCAAATCTCTTCAATTAAGACCATGTGTTGTAGCTCAAAAATAGTTATGTCTAGCATAGAAAACCAAGGAATTTGTCATTTAATATTGTCAACCCCTCGCATCAATACCCAATGCCCCTCTCTTGCTTATTTGAAGAAATTTATTTTCAAAGGATGTCTGAAAGCTAAAAGCATTTATTAAGAAACATGAAAAAGATTTCTCGGTCCTAAAGTTGCAATCTTAAAGATCTTTCAAAGCCTAATAATAGAAAATGAGGTCATGACAAGAACCTTTCTTTCCGCGACCAAGAAAAAGAGAGCAATAATGTTTACCATTGATCAGAAATTATTAGGAACTAAATCTAAATGAACGTCATACATTGTCTCATTTTTCCTGTCGCCTCTTTGTTTCCCAAACAGTTTGTTGCAGGGCCACATTATAGCAGCTCCCGTAACCCTGTGATTGAACCAGAGCACCGGCCACCCGCACTTAATTAAAGTGCAACAGCTGAACAGTTCTATGAAATTCATTATTTGAGAGAAGCCTTATAGCATGCACATGCATGAAATGTAAATAGAAAAACAAATAAATGTAGTTGAGATAAACAAATTGCTTAACTAACTTGAATGTCAAAGAAAAATGATGCTATTGCTACAAATTGAAATCATCCCATCCATTTTAGTCGGAGTACTAAAACTCAGTTTGTAGCCACTCCACACTCCTTAGGTGTATATAGTCCCACTTTAGATTAGTGTGACATTGTAAAAGTGATTAAGAGATTTCGCAAATTGATCTTCTCCCTAATAGTATTGAAGTCGTAAGACCCCACATTTGTGTGTCAAAGGTTATTAATTTGGAAATGATATTAGAAATAGCTAAGATGCATTTGCTTGTACAGGCCTAATAAGTGATATTAGAGCCAACGATTAGAGCCAACGATTTGAAATTCGGAGCAAGGCATGTTTGTCGGTGGTGGTTATGTTAATGGAGTTGCCTTCCTGGATTGGATTGGATATACACAGTTTAAGAAGTTGTGGGGAACGTGAAAATTATAAGATCAGGATTAGACACAAATTCTAAATGAACATGAGGAGATGACGTTGGCAAGCAACAATGGCATTCTTTTTGGTTTGCTGACATCAAAGATTGTCTTGTAGTTTCCAAGAAAGCGTCACTATCAGACCAGCTAGTATGATGAAACAGGCACAATGGTCCATCAATTAAGCAAGTCGATGTCACATACGTCGCGCTGGCGCACATCAGTACCATTAACTCTTGGGCTCAGAAAGTCAGAAAGACCCACATATATATCCGGTCCGTTATATATTGTCACTGCTTGCTTTGCATTAAACTTCATCTATTGCTTTGCTTTCATCATCGATGTGCTGCAACTCCACTTTAGTGCTCTGGTGATCATCAGCTCCAGTAAAATCACTGAGACAGTATACACATTACCCCATTTCCCTGGTCCTAACGAACACAGTGGTGAAGTCACTAATCTTCTTTATTGATGTTGCATGCAAATGATCCAACGTGTCTTGTCAAAGAAAACATCCAACATTGCTTTAAAAACAAAAAATTGATAATTTAACATATTGAGCACATTTAATTTTTTAATTATTTATGATATTTTATTAGATATGGAGTACACACTTGGGAACACAAAAAAAGTCATAAATGATTAAAAAATAAAATATACACCTCAAATATGCGTCCAAAGTGTGTTAGATAATCATTTTCCTTAAAAATATCAAGTCATGACATTGATCATGATTTTTATTTTATGTGGAAAAAATGCCATTGTGATGTTTGTAGGAAAAAAAAAAGTGAAAAAAATTATGAATTAGTTCAATTGGAGAATTTAGGGATGATGCTACATAAAAGGCTGCCCTCGATTGTAACATAAGACAATTTATATGTGACTCCCTATACATGCATATATAGTTGATCAGAAAAAAAAAATTAATAGAAAATTCTTACCAAAATAATAATAATAATAATAATAATAATAATAATAATAATAATAAATACTTATTAGGTTGGTCGACTCTAACTAGAAAGTAATGCATATACTGCTTGGAAGAAACTTTTACCTTAATTAACGAAATAATGTCTCAATTGAAAGAATATACTAATTAAAAACTCAAAGATGAATTTGAGAAACTAAAAGTTGAGGACAACTTTAACAAATAAAAGTTCAAAAATTCAGTAAGTTTATGGGTTATTTAAATTATTTTTTTAAATAAAATGTATTTTTCTAAATGTCAAAGCATAGGTCGTTAATTCAACTCTCACATAAGTGAAAAAATAAATAAAAATTCTCCCAATTAAAATTGATATGACAAATATATTTTCTTTCTATTACAAGTATATTAAGGTGTTAAAAATCTTTTAAGACTTATTTTTGGGTTGCCAAAATCTTTTAAGTTTTGAGTTGTCACCTAAAAAGCAAATCACCGTACTCTCTTATATGCTGGGGAAAACGGTGAGACTACTGCGTAGTGGCAGAACTAGTACTAGTACTTTCCACCCCCACCTTCCACTTTATGTATCCGTGGTACTTTGGCGTCGGACTTCTTCTTTCCTTCGCACGTACCATCACATATACTTGACGCGAATCTGTTTAGATACTCTATTGTTTCACACGGTTCTTCATAGTTTACACTGTTTTATTAGACTAGTATTTGGTTCAAAGAATGTTGCAAAGCTTAGCTAGCCGGTTATAAGAGTGTACCACATATGTATAATATATTGTTTGTTCTTTGATGTGATGTTGCCTCTCTGTGAATCAGCGATATGCCATGCATGCATCACTTGTACCGTTCACAGTTGAGCGTCACCGTCTCATAACATCATCAACTCTAGCTTCTCAACCGTGAAAACCAAAATTAAACTCGTAAGTAAATGTATCAAATATAAATGACAATTAATTCTCTGCAGCAACAATTCATATTGTCACGCCCAAAAAAGAAGTGGTAGATCGAGATCAAATCATCAGATGTACCACAATTGGGAAAGAGATGGAAGGAACCTACCCATTCATGTGGCCAGCACAGAGCGTACGTGTGTGTGGTCGCAACAATATTAAATAATTAATAGTGAGAGGACAATTTAATTGTGTATTATGAAAATAAATACTATATATATAGTGTCGCACATACATAGGTGCTCTGCTTCATCTGTTTTTGTGCAATGACAGTTAGGGTTAATAGGGAAGCAAGCAGGGCAGGTACAGGGTTCGTTTGGTTGGCAAGAACAGAAGTCTAGGGCCCAGGGTTCTGGTTAGAGTTGCAAGTGGGGCGGGGATTCCCCGCCCCCCGCGGGGCCCCGCATCGGCGGGGCGGAGATTTTCCGCATTTTTGCCCCACACCGGGGCGGGCGCGGGCGGAAAGTTCGCCCGCGCAACGAACGGCGGGCGGGGGCGGGGCATGCCTTTGCCCCGCGGTTTTCCCCGTAGAACGCCTCGTTTCCCCCCATGGGAGTCCCCGTCGCCCGCCCCGTGACCCCCCCCCGCGGGGAATCCCCGTCGCCCGCCCCGTGACCCCCCCCGGGAATCCCGCCCCCGCCCCGCATCCCCCCCGTGCCCCGCCCCCGCGGAAATCCCCGTCGCCCGCCCGCCCCGTGCCCCGCCCCCACGAGAATCCCCGTCGCCCGCCTTGTGCCCCCGCCCCATACCCCGCCACACGGGGAATCCTCGTCTCCCCGCTACGTACTCCGTCCCACGAGGAATCCATTTTAAAAAACTAGTCGAAATCCCGCACTTCGCGCACGGGTAAAACTAAGTGTCAATATATTAGTTAAAAAATAATTAACTTAATGAGAAAAAAACTAAAAAAATAATCTTACTACATAATCTCAAATAAATTTTAAGTGAAGAATAATATCATTTAATTTTTTTGTAGCAAAATTAGTAAATATATGCCTTGAAAGTTTAAAAACTTTTTGCATATGGTTATACAAAAATATAATCCTAATAAAATTAATTTGATGAGAAAAAGGAAGTGATAAAAAGAGAAAAAAAACTTATGTAAACATTGGTGAAATCCCAATTTAATACTTTATGAATAGAAGCTATATTTATTTTGAAAAATGATTAATTAAAATTTTGTTACCACAATAAAAAATATATAACAAATTGACATCTTGTTGAATAAACTAAAAAAAAGGAGGTCATTGATCTAAACAATGCACACAGAGATTGACGATCAGTATATGTTATTTCTAAAATATTCTTCTTTTCTCTTGAAAAGAAAAATAAAAAAGAGATCAAAATAAACTGAAAGGTAAAAATCTGAATATAAAAAATACCGAAAACCAAATAGCTATTAAAAAGTCGAAAAGAGCAAAAAAAAAAGTTGAAAAATAACTAAAAGTAAAAAAATGTTATGGTAAAAAAGTGCGACATAAGGAAACTTCAAATGTACAAATAAATTTTGTTGAGAAGTGAGGATATATAATAAAAATATATGATCTTGTCAAATAAACTTAAAATTGGAGATCATAGATCTAGGCAACACTTACCACAGATTGTCAACCAATACATATCACTTTTTTAATCATTTTGTTATTAGAATTTTGATTCAATCATAAAAAGAAAACAAAAAAAATCAGAATCAAAACGAAAAGTAGAAACTTGACAATAATGAATATGCATTGGAAGATATATATTCTCAATATGTGGAAAAACGCATTAAAATATGTTGTGGCTTGTTAGCATAGTTTGTTATTTTGTACTTATACGCCGCATAGTTTGTTATTTTGTATCTATATGTCACATAGTTTATACTTTTGGGTTTTGTATATATATGCCACCTGGTTTATATTTTAAAAATATATAAGGATGCTCTTATTTATGTGTTTGTTGTTTGGAATGAAATGAAGCTTTTTACTTGTGTTTAAAGTTAAATATATTTGTATTTACTATTTTCTTTCTTGAGGACAAAGTTCATTTTCTAGTTGTGTTCAAAGTTAAAATGTAACTTCTTTATTGATGTGGTAAATATGTCATTACAAGTTATTCTAATTAATAAAGAAATGACATTCAATAGTCCATTTTTTAGAAAGACGTCAAACATAGACCATTAAATGACTGCAACATCTTCCATATGTCTCGCACAAGATTCTCATATACACTGACGCGCGCCGAACGCGTCAATAAAATTTATTTTTTCTAAACCAACTATTTTGTAGATAGCGGTAAATGGTCGATCCCATGGAGATTGGTTTTCTTTCTAAGGTAAAAAAAAATAACAAAAAGGAAATCGGGGGATTTAGAGAAAATGAGTTAATTGTCTAATCTAAATATAAACAAAATAATAAAAGCAATTAAAATAAAGTTAAAAAAATTAATAAAAATAACACCTAGGTCAAGGCATACAAGTTCGGTTCGATAAAAAGATTGAATTTAGTCGTCAACTTATGTCAAAAGATACAAATCAAATTATCCTAGTGTAGCTATAGACCCGGTAACGTACGCAGCTTCCTCGCACTTCCCGATATCGGCGACCAAGGTACGACCGTTGACTACTTCCCTAATCAAACACACAACCTGATCGCTTGTGCTCCAGATTTAACGCGTTGGTCGCATTACTTCTATTTGTGAAGGCACTACACTTAGACAACCAAATCACTCGTATGTCCGATTTAGCCTAGATTCCTATGGTATTCAACCGGTCCCAAAAGGGTCTAATCAATTGGTATGGTCAATTGCCACTAGTCTGGTCTTATTGCACAAGGACGGGTGCTTACGACTCACTGACATGTAAATCAAGCATTAAACTAGTGTTTAACCTCAATTGTTCAAACAATACCAAAGAAAATAAAATAATCATGAAAAGCTTGAAATTAAAATATATAAATCTCACAAATCCATTGAATATGCGCGATCGAACCTCCCTTGCGCTTACCGAAGCTATGAACTTAGCCCTTCATGGTTGAAGAAAAAGTACAAAAAAAATATAAAAGAATGGAGAGGGAGAGAATCGGGAGAGAGAGAGGAAAAGAGATCCGATCCTATTTTTTTTCTTCTCATCGATCTATCTATAATATATATATATATATATATATAACATAATATAATATATAATCTTTTCTAAACAAATCTAACAAATCTATCCATTTCCAATTCTCTTCTTCTTGAACACCACGTACACGCCATGTTGCGTTCTTCACATGTGGGCCCACCAATGACGCCTCGAGATACGCGCCAACACGTTTTTTGATGTATAACATATCTAGGCATATGAATACTTCATTTTGCTTAGTTTTTCAAATTTCGGTTTCAATCGCGCGGTCTATAATACCGAAAATGACAAATAAAGATAATTAGACTAATATTTTGGAGACTTTACTACAAAAACACTCAAATATATAAAAATATTATGACACTATTACCGACTTATCATATACCATCGAAGTATCGAACTCCCGCCTAACAATTCGGTCGGGCAAAGTTTGCTGGGGGAATTTTTGCACGAGATTTCATTCATCTAAATTTCATTCATCTAAATTCGCAAAAAAATAACAAAAAGAGTAAATCAAAACCAAGTCAACCGTTAAAGGAATCTAGTCCCTTGTTTAGAACAAAGAGAGAGAGCGTGCGATGTAAATGGTAAGAAAAAATTTGTAGAGATTGAAGCTAGAATCTTAGTAGACTTGGAAGTGAATGTGCTTAGAAAGATTTCTTGCTTAAAGGCCAACTAATAATCAACCTAACTAGAAATAATAAACTCACGAGTTACCAATACGGTGCTTATCTCAAAACAATGCAACCTTTTGCATAGAGACTTAAACAATCAACCTCATGCACATAAAAACTTATTGTGCGTACAACCACCAAATTAATTGGTGGAATTTCATTTTTCTTAACATTTTATTTGTGACCATTTGCAAGAGTCGTTGCAAGATAATGAAGGTACCTACATATGTGTATGCAGAAACTCATATAATTAATCGTCTTTAGATATACTAGTCGGCATCGCACGCTTCGCGTATGAGCAAAAATAAGTATCAATATATTGGATAAAAATAATTTTGATGAGGAAAAGAAAAGGTGTAAGAGAAACTTACTATGTTCTTCCTTGACTCCCAAATATGTATCACATTTCGATAATTTTTTTGTTCTAACAAATATGTGACATTAGGAAATAAAAAAAATCAATTGCTTCCATTTTCAATTCTTACCTCATTCTATTACAAAATACACTATTTACTTCTTTTTTTGCAAACTACAAAAAAAAGATATAATGTTATTATAAATATTATTAATCGCTTCTTACACAATATGCATAATTAATGAAGTCATTTAGAGAATAAATTAGTGTGAGATTTTAGTAGTCAATCAACCATTTTCTTAATTATCTTTAAAAGGCAAAATTGTTATAGATATTTAGTAATGGAGTAAGTAACTGAAAATGGACTCAAAGCAAATATATATCATCTAATTTCTCTATATAAAAAAATGGAGAATATATATACAACTCAAAACTAATTAAGTACTTGAAACACTTCAAAATCTCTACAAAACATGAAAATAACAATTAATAGTGCACATTTAACGTCGTTAAAACAAAAGCACGTAGACATCTATCAACATATTGAAAAACTTCAATAATATTTGAAGTTACGGAGAGAATAAAGACAAATAACTATGGATGGATAAAGAGAGCGATATATTATTATGCTATTATATTTTTCAGTAAAAGAATAGCTATAAATATTAATCGAAAAAGAATTATTAGAAAATAACTAAACCAGTGGTAATGTTTTAGATCTTCTCCTTATTAGGAAGTTTTGTTATTTGTTTTGTAGTTCTAGTATTTTTATGTATTGACATGAGTTTCAACGTTGTAGAGAGCAGTCCCTGATTGTCAAATTGTTTCAATTTCAAAAAAAAATTAATGACATTTTGTTTACACAAAAAAAAGTAAGTGAACCTGCGTGGCTAATGTGCCACTTTTTTCTTTTTCTTTTTTTTTATTTCAACAGGCGTCGAACCATGAGACCCCAAATCTTACCTTTTGGCAAGCATGTCCCGTATCCATCTCACCATAGATATTTTAGCGGTTAATGTGCCTGTGACGGCCCCAAATTCCGAATGCATTTGGGTACGCCCGGCCTAGACCCATGCAGGTCCCGAGTCGGTTCTTAGCGAACCTGATGAGCCTAGTCAGCCTCAAATCATCAAAATTTCAAGATTTATGAAAGAGTTATTGCGATTATAACACAGCGGAAGCAAATTACGTACTACTCAAGAATTGGGAAATAACTCAATCAAAGGAAATTAGGAATCTATATAAATGTGAAAAACCCCAATATGTTCAATTCTAAGTCAACGAAATGGATTGATGGAATCAACCTCAAAATCATATCCCCAATTCTAAAACAATTATATATATATATATGTAAAACATCATACAAACAGAAATGAACATAAGCCTACACCTCGATACCTCAAGTCCAACCGCTCACAAAAGGTCTCCTAGGCAAGGTCCCTTGCCCCTACTGCACTCCGCCCTATCTGCACCCACCGTCACAAACTAGACGGTGAGTAAGCTGAGAAAAATTGAAAGTAAAGCCAGAAGAATATAACAGTAATTCATGAAATAACAAACAAGGCAGTCTAAATATCATGCGGGTATTGAAAGATAGGAAAACAAGAATGCATGATAGACAGACTAGAAATGAAAGCAATCGAAACATGCGTGTTCTACGTGTCAAGAGAGGCAATAAGTGGTATAAATTCCACAACAATTCCACAACAGCGATGCTCAATATTGAAATCCACAGCAATATCCACAACAATCCAGTACATGGTATCACACAATCACTAGGGGTGGTCAAACACTCGTGCGCACGAGTGCCCGCGTTTTATCCCTTCTAGTACAGGACGTATGTACCTTCGAGACACACACTTATGCCAAGAACACACATACAAGGAATATGGAATGGAATGCCAACAAGTAGATAATAACAAACACAACGGAATGAAAATGAATCACGTGGTATTTTCTTAGCTGGCTTACTAACGTACAAATGTTTTTTAAGGCAAGTGTACTTACCTGAACTATCGTAACCCGCGTACAACACTCCCGCAACTCCTAACGCGTATCCCCGAGTTTCCCGCTACCTGACAAGGTCGGGAACTCGTATTAATAGGTCAAGTCATTCACTAAACCTAGGTTTAAACTGATCATTTTTCCCAATGTTTTAAATGACTCGAACGACATGACAATTTAATCAAAAAACGAATACTCTCTCTCTCTCTCGGGTTTTGAAAACACTATAACACATGTAAGCTTACTCGTAAATTCGTAAGCTCGGCTCAGTTGTATGTGGGTCATGTCATGGTCTCGAGGACCGGTGACATGACTACGACGTCAAAACCATTCATCGCCACGCAATATTTCAATACAAACCAACACTCAACCATAACTCCTCGTAAAAGCCAAAATGACATGTACAAAACGAACATGAAACCTCGCTGGTGTTGTCCAATGTCGGGGAAAGGTTATCATGGCATGGGAAAGCCGAAAACCCTCCACCAGTTCGGAATTACGTCAACACGCAAATATGGACTCGACTTCGACAACACATGAAATCACGACCAAACACATTAACAACGTTGTTTCGGACATAACCAAGGATTGCGAGACTTCAACCAATGTTAAGTGAGACTTTCGACAACCTCCACTGGTGGTGGTCCGGCCGGTAACGCCGCCAAAAGTGGCAGTTTCCGGCGAGGCTCCACCACACCTATTCACATCAAATGATGACTTTTTAACGCTAAATGGGGTTGTTTTGACCACTCCGAAGACTGTGGGACCCACGTAGGAGATTGGTGCGGTCCCCAATAGCGTCCCAGTCATCGTGGTCCGATGGTGGCGCCGCCAGTTGCGGTGGCACTCTAATGAGAGGATAAAACCCATACAACTCAATACAACGTGTACAACTTGATAGGGACTTTGCATGGGCCATGAGGGGTGTGCTTCGGGACGATCTGGACTCCGGTGAGTCATCGGAGAGCGTCCACGACCGGTCCCCGTCACGGCAGCCCCCAATAGTGACGAACTACGAACCCAAAAATAAAAATGAGAAAAACAGTGAGAAAATGAATGAAAGGGAAGGAGGGAGAGAAAGAAATAAAGAGATAGAGAGAGATCTCCGGTGAGGGAGGGGGCCTCGACCACCACCATCTCTGGTGAGATAGGTGGTGACGTGAGAGAGCGAGAGGAAGAGAGAACCCGAAGTGAGAGAGAGAGAAAACTGAGAGAAGAGAGACCGAGAGAGTGAGCATGAGAGTGTACGAGAGAGAGAGATAAACCCACCTCCGGCGAGTTTTCCAGCCACCACTGGGTCTCCAACGACCGGCAAGAACACCCCAGCTGAGAGGTGAGTGGATCGAGAGAAAGGGAGGCCGAGAGATGAGAGAACAGTGAGGGAGATCGAGAGAGAGAAGGGGAAGCTCACCTCCGGTCAACCGCGATCTCCAGTGGCCTAGTCCGGCCGATGAACAGAGACGGTGATGAGGTGGGAGAGAGAAGGGAGCTCGTGAGTGAGAGTGAGAAGAGGGTGAAGACCGTGAGAAGAGTGAGGAGAGTGAGCACGGGAGAGATGAGTGTTTAAATGAGGGGGTGAGGTAAGAGTGACGTGTGTGAGGGTGTGAGGTGTGTGACGTGAGTGATGGGAGTGGGTGGGGTGTGAGGAGATGTGAGTGATTGTAACGGCCCAATTAATATTTGCCGTTATTTTATGACGTCATTACAGACGTGGACGCCAGCGTGGACGTTCGTGGGTTCCACAGCGAGGCTGGAATGCGTCCGGATTAGGTAAATAGTATTTTGTGTATTGTTTTGGTTAATTCGCGATGTTTATGTTAAAATAGGTTAACGACATCGCGATGTGTGTAATTATATTTTAAATTGACGTGTGAGATTGTGTGATGAGTATTCGCATCGATATGCGTGTCGACGCGGGTCCCGGGTAGATTAAAGACAAAATTTTAAGTTCAGAAAAAATATTACACACATTAAATGGATTAAATGTGATAAAATACGTAAATTGGTGGGCGCCTAGTAAAACGCGGGGTCATGATCGACACACGTGGGTGGTACGTTAGTGTGCACGCCCGAGTACGTTCGTTGGCGCGCACGACGAAATTTTAGGCGCGAAAGTATAGGTAAGTATATATATATATATATGTATATAAGGAATTTAATATATATATATATATATAAATATATATTAAAATCAGAAAATAAAGAAATAATTGTGAAATGACCAATAAGGGCATGAATTTTGCAAAGGTTTGTGGATATGGATAGGGGCATTTTGGTCATTTCACCTCAAAATGTTTATATACACCACACCGTCACCACAGTTCCTCATTTTTCACAATTTCCAATCGATCGAAAGTGAAGAGAAGAGAGAAATCGAGAGTCCGTGGGAGAGGAAGAGAGATTGAGCTCGTGGTGGAGAGGTAAAGCGAAGGAGGTGAGTCGTGTTGTTTTTGTTGTTGTTGGATGGTGGTGGTGGTAGTGGCGGTTTGGTGATTCGGTGGTGGAGGTGGGGTGGAGCTCGAGAGCTCGGACGAACTGCGAGAGTAGTTCGTCCGAAGAGGGAGACGACTCTCATGTCGTTTCCCCTCTCCTTCTCCCTCTCCCTCTCCCGATTCAAGAAGGAAAAAAAATAATAAATAAATAAATAAAATCTTTTCTGGAACAGAGCCAAAATGGCTTTGTTCCAATGAAGAAGAAGGGGTCGGTTCGACCGAACTGCCCCTAATTAAAAAAAAAAAACTGTTTTGAAAAAAAAATCTAGAAAATTCATAGAAAATTCATATAAAATAGGAAAATTTTAGAAAAATTATATTTTGATCAAATAAAGGAATTTTGAGATTTTCTCGGAAATGTTGACGAGATAATAGTCGGGGTTTTAGACTCGAAAAATGAAAAATTGACATAATATATTAAATTGAAGCTAATTTAATGCTAAATGGTAATAGGTATAATTCGGGTGATAATTTGAATTGTCGGCATTTATTGGAGCTGGACTAAGGTTTGGTTTTCAGGACGAGGAGTGCGATTTGAGGTGTGTAGTATCCCAATTGAACTTCACTTTAGTATTTACTGTTTGATTCATTTGAATTCAGTTTATTTATTCTTTACTTCATTTTATTATTGTTTTACGGTGGTTGAGTACTCTCACCTGGTGACTTTACGGTAGTGGAGTTACTCCTACCTGGTGTCTTTACAGTGTTGAGATCACTCCCCACCTGGTGCTTATTCGTTACGGCCATAGAGTCCACTAAGTCATAGCACTTGTCTAGGCATACGCCGGTGAATAGGCTACCCGGGTATGGTAGGCTTGTGTGGGTGCATCGTGGGTCTACGCCGACCACCTAGAGGGTCCAGGGTCACCCGATAGAGGTGTTTTCATGGGGTGTGCCTGGGGGAAACCCGAAGTATGACTTGGTCTGATTTTACTATGCACGTACTTTGTTTCATTACTATATTTATGCATGCGATGATCCTTTTTACAGTTGTCTGTATTCTTTTGTTCCGCATGTTTAATTATAGTATTTTTAATTCCAGTACTTTTACTTTCGTAATTACTTGGTGAATTTCCTTGGGATTACTCACTCTGGACTCGTCATCTGTCTTTCTGTGATGGCTGAGTGCAGACCCTAGTACGAGCCAGGGAAAAGGCAAGCTTGAGGACTACATCGATTGACAGCTCTTGTAACGACCCGAATTCTACTTGACCCGACTCGAGGACATTTTGGTAATTTAATATTTTATTTGTGTTTGTCGTGATATAGTATGTATTATATATTATCACAATTTGGTGAGACTCAACTTGATAGTGTGTGCATAACAACGAAGACCTCAAATCACAAATTTATTGAAGAATTATTATTAAGTGAGGACCAAGACTAGGGTTGTGCACAAAGTGTGTCAAGTTTGGAGTGTTACAAGTTAGTGGGACAAATGGACCCAAATAAATAGGTTTAAAACCATAAATTTTCCTTAACCAAATATAAAGGGGTTAAAACCCTAATTTGCTAAAAAAAAAAAAAAAAAAAAAAAAAAAAAAAAAAAAACACAAGAGAGATTGGCTGGAGTGAGAGCCGCATGGGAGGAGAGATCGGCGGCTGCGGCGGTGGCGGAGGTGGTGGTTTCCGCAGCAACAGCGACACCGGCAGGAGATGCGATGGCCAGAGGCCGAGTTGAAGGGAGTCCGGTGAGAGGCGTGGTGGCGAGCACAGGACCAAAAGAGTGGTAGATCTCGCACCCCTCCGTTTCCACTTTTTCCTCCACGGCGGCCGGCCAGAGAGGCGGCGACCTCTTGGCCAGCCGCCGGAGATCCCCTCCGTCGCGTGGAAGCGACGGAGGGTGGTGGTGGTCGGGGTCGAGGAGGAGCTTGTGCTCCCTCCACGGCCGTCGTGGATGGGGAAGATGAATTTCCCCCCTAACCAGTTGATCGGTCAAGGGTCGATTGACCCTGGACCGGTTGACCAGGGTCAATCGACCACTTTGACCGGTTGACCGGGGGCCAAACGGCCCCCCTAGAATCAACCAGGGACCGGTTGGCCTGCACTATGATTTAAGGGGCTGAAATGTTCCAGGCTAGGGGCAGTAAAAATACGGAACGGACAAAAACGGACCGGACACCTATTTTAAAAATCCAAAAATTTGGTGCCGGTCCCGGTCCCGTTTTCAAAACGGCACTATTTTTTTGTCCGGTCCGTATGTTTGTAAAACATACGGGACCCGTTTTGCCCGTTTTTTTTTTAAAGATGATTCCCCTCTACGGCTTCATCGGGGGCACACACGCGCATTCCGAGGGACTCGACGACGGGTCCCACCTTCGAAAATGCGACATCGGGACCCCGATAAGGGCTCTAAACAACACGAAACCCATGGGACCCACACTAATGGGTCCCTAAAAGTAAATGAGTTAAAGAATTAATGATTTTGTAATAGAATTTGCATTGATATGTTGTTGTATGAATTGTCTTAGTGACACACGACAGCTCACATCGAGCCTCGGGTGCGCAAGGAGTGGTCTTAGGCGTGTCGAGTACAAGTAAGTGGGGAGCTTGCTTAATTATCAAATATGGCATGAATATTAGTTATGCTTAGGATTCATAATTTGAATTAAAGACTTGGGATTTATGGGTTGCGTCGTGGTATTGGCTCGAATTTACGAATCTATGGAATGTAAATGCACTGTTATTCATGACCCCAGGGTGTGGAGTTTACCACCGAGGGTCGTTAACACCCCAGGGTGTGGAGTTTACCACCCAGGGTGTGGAGTTTACCACCGAGGGTCGTTAACACCCCAGGGTGTGGAGTTTACCACCGAGGGCTTTACTTGATTAATTGAATTCATAGGTATGTCACGTAGGGACATGAGTTGGAGTTACCTTCTCTTGTACTCTTGAGACATAGAGATGTGCATCGGTGATGGCTTGGACGAATCTACTGTTGATTTGATGGGACAAACGAGATGACACATAAGGCCTGTGTGCTAGCTGGTTGTTTCCATCACCTTGAGAGTAGGAGAATTGGTCACCGGATTCTTGCCAATATCTAGTTCGCATTGAATGGAACATCGACTTATCGTATTATTATATTTTATAGTACATAATCTCACGATACCCCTCCTTTGTATGAAAGTTTGAAATTATGAAATGATTTGTCAATCTCTTTAATGCTATGCATGATTATTGTTGTTATAGTTTGTTGATTCATTATAAGTCTATTTCTTATGAAATCCTACTACTATGTTATTAATAAATGAATCCTTGGTTGTTTTTTAAATACATGTTAGACTTTGCATGCTTATTAAGTATTACTTGCATATTTGATGGTTGAGCGGGTTTTCCGCATTCCTGAGCTCCGTTAGTTCTTTTAGCTCACCCCACTTACATCTCAGGTATTCACGACAGCGCTAGGATGAGACAAGGGAGAGACGAGCTTGAAGTCTCCTCTTGACGTGAGTTTTGTTGATATATATTATGTAATATTTGATTTTGAAACTATTTAACCTGGGGTAAAAAAACAAATAAATAGATTTTTGGGTAGCTTAAACCCTACTTAGTTTTAGTTGATCCACTTTAGAAATTTAATAAACTTATTTGGTATAAATAAGCAGGAACCCATGTATAGTTTGTTAATGTTCTTTGAACGTAAATCAATTGGCTTTAGGATGTCTCTTTTTATTTATTCCGTAATTATTATCCTTTGTTTAGCCAATGTACTTTCCGCAGGTTTATTTGTTTAGGCGTGCCAGACTGTTATTTGGGCCTGGTTCATGTATTGGGTCCAAGTGGCGGTTTGGGCCGGGCGACCCGACCCTAGGTCGGGGGCGGATCGTCACAGCTCTAGCCCTTCTCGTACGTATGTTTATATTTACTTTTTTATGTTGAATTTTGGGACTTGAGAGATAGGTTGTATATTTTGATATTTTGAGGATCTTAGATGATATGTATATGATGTACAGTTGATATGGTTTCCACTTAGGCATTTTGCTCATAATATACATGTTGAATCTTTATGTTGTTAGTAAATCTTCCGCTGCGTAAATTGTGGTTAAATGATATTAAAGGAATAAAAGTTAACTCATAACATCAAAGTTAATCGAAAATTGATTAATAATGGATAATTGGGCGTGGGACACAGCTGGCGGTGACGTGGACAGTTGTGGGCCCTCGTGGCCTCCCGTGGCAGACCAATGTGGAAATTGGGGCCGCCACAGTGATGGGAGTAGGTAGGGTGTGAGTGTTTGAAATTTAAATGGGTATGGTAGTTGTGTCCACCCATTTTTTTACCAACTCACACATCTCAAAATTTAACCATGGTTTCCCCATTATTTGATTGTGTCACTATACAAAATTTTTAACCCAACACCCGTATATTTTCCAAACATTTTCCCCGACCCATCTCACCTCCTCGGTTCATATTTCTCCGTCACATGCACACTTTTACCTTTGTCTCACACAAATAAACTATAAAATTGTTAAATAATTCTTTTAATTATGTTTTTAGTCTGCCGTGTACTTGTAACCCAGTTGTCGAATCCCGCGCGTCCAATTTTTCCCACTCGTTCACTAGCTTCACAGTCCGGTCACTCAAATACGAGTATAAATACATAGTACAAATCATCATTTACAAATAACCAAATTTTCGGGCCGTTACAGTGCCACTTATATATAATACATTACTTTAATTTACCAACATTATTTTTCGATCCAAAAACAATATAGCTATAAATATTAATAAAAATTTGTTAAAAATAGCTAAAATTACTTGTGATGGTATAACAATATCTCAGTAAACTCACGTGGTTAATGTGTCATTTATTTATTTTTTTTGAGTTAATGTGTCATTTATGTGTTTTTTTCTTACTGGAGTGGGAGTCGAACTCACGACATCCCCATGTCTCGTTTTTTGGTAAATGATGTCTCTACTATCTCACCAAGATATTTTGATAGGTGTCTTTTATATGTAAGTAATGTGTTTGAGTGTATATATTACTAATTAAAATACATTGTTAATATTAATTATTAACATTAGGTCGCGTTACACAATATTGCTAATTAAGCTAACTTGTGATAATATTATGACAACTGCATAATAATTTTACTAACATTAGAACACTTTTTCAACTATATGAAACATACAATATCACACAACTAAAGAACGAAAATAAATAAATCTATATCCATATATATCTATATATACTAATATAATGAGGATTCTTGCTAGTTGACCGAGAAACCTTTTTGGCAAAAACTCTCAAGAATACCCCCATCTAAACCGTGTTAGCATAGATTTGAACAAGTGCAATCAAGTAATTTCACTCAATTTTTCATATTCTTGCTTATCGTCCCCTCATTCCTTTTATCTCTCTACTAAGGCCACGTGTAATATGTCTACAAAACACGTTACCCGAAAATCTTTTTTTTTTTTTTTTCGAGGTCCCGAAAATCAGTTAAACGGTTTAGGAAACGTGAAGTCTTTTTGGCTAAAAGTTCCAAGATTGCCCCTTTATTTTGCGTACAAGTTTTTAAAAATAAGGGTACTTCTGTAATTTTAGATATAATAACATCGTCTTGACCTAAAAAGTAGATTTGCTCTAGAGAATTCCTTTCAAAACTGCAATCAAAAGGCTTAAAAAAAACCACAACCAAAAAATGCGGGGTTATCTCCACATACTAACCACTATCTATTAGTAGTTTCTCATTATGCATACTCTCCCTCATCTGCTACATTCTCTCCGCACTTCGGTAATGGTGTTAATCCATCGCTAACATCCTCTCAACCCTCCAAAAGAAGAAGAAAGAAACGAGGACATCGAGTTTATAATAGTGGCTAGAGCAGTTGCAAATGAATTTAGGTGAAGATGACATATGTTCAAGTCATTGGATATGTTATTTTGTAGCCCCTATTTTTTTTTTTTAGGACTGATTTTCTTTTTATTTTTACTTTAATGTTATACAAATACAATTTGGCAATTATTATGAAGTCCCCTACGTTTTTTTTTCTTTAATGGGTACAAATACAATTTATGTGGTTGCATCTCTCGGTGTTGTTTGTGTATCTCGGAGAGTGAGACTTTGGACCCCTCCTTTTACACTGCGCTTTCTCTCACAGTGTGGGAGGCGATGACGGGTGAACTGGGAATGTCTTGACTCTTGGGGTCTCCTATTGCGAACTCTAAAAGTGTTGGTTTGAGCAAGCTGTTATTGGAGTCCCTGGAAATAAAAAGGGTATGTTAAGGGAAAGTAAAATCCATGAGAGGATGTGTGGGGTCAGGGAAGAGGGAAGCGGCAGACATCGATCTCTTTGGGTCACAAAAAAATTAACGAGTGGTCGTGGAGTTACTACGGGAGGAGATACCACAACTCAAGTGTATTTTCAGTTAATTCGGCATTCCAGATGTTTAGTGAAAACAACAAGGCTAATAATTTCCTTATTTTCAGTTAAGTATGGGGCATGATTTGAGTCGGTAAGAGGTGTGCGGTCTTCAAAGGATGAGGCTGGCATACGTAGTGTGTGGCTTTCTAGGCAAGGTACGATAAGAAGTTAAACACTGTATTTTGGTTTTTGGTCTTTGCTGGTACTGCTAGAGGTGGTTCTTTTTTGTATAGAATGTACATAGCATTTTTGTCTCCCCCATTTTTGTATATGTTCACTTTTTTATTGATATAATGAAGCTTCATTTATCCAAAAAAAAAAATTCCTTATTGTACCAAAAAAAAAAAATCCTTATTTCAAGATGGTGTGGAAGACTATTTGGACATGGTTTGTACAAGGAATAGAAGGTGCAGCAAGGGGCGAATCCAGAAATTTGAGATAGGTGGGCTTAGGTGTAAATGTCTTTTAATGTGGTGGGCGAAGCTTGGAGAATTTTAAGTGGTTTGTAGTGAAATGTCCTGGGCTTCCTAACTAGCTCCGCCCCTGGTGCAGCAGACATCTTTGCATGCTTTGTACAAGGAATATGGCTCCTGTGGAAAAAAAAAAAAGCAGATGGTGTTTGAGGGAACTCTAACTGGAATTGAAGACACTCTTAATCTCACCTAACAACGCTTCCACGAATGGTGTAGGGATCAAGAAACACAATGCACTAGGGAACTAGAACTCAGCCCAACAGTATCACAGGTCTTTTTCACAGCTAGTATTCTTTGTGTTGATGCTTCGAGAGACCCTGAGGATGGTCGGACTGGTTTGGGATGGTTTCTCCGCAGGCGGGATGGCCTCATTCATATGTTCCTGGACTACACTGCGGATGTCGACTATGCCGACTATGCGGAACTTCAAGCTATCCATTCTGTTGTCACAAGCATTCAAGGAATCATGTCCGACGTATCAATTCTAACAGCTTCCTTGAACGCCTTTCAACTTCTACGAAATGTTGCAGATCTCAGCGAGATGATCTCCTTCCTCGCGACATAGTTGGAGGGATGCATGAAGACTAGGAAACCTTGAATTTCATCATGCACCCAGAATGTATAACATATATTGTTGCTCGTGATTTGGCTAGAAAAACCTGCATAGTCGCATTTCCAATGTGTGGAATGACTCTATGCCTTTCTACATTGGTACCTCTGTCCTAAAGTTATTTGGTTAATGGAATTTATTGACAAAAAAAAAGCTGGTGTAGAAGGCCCCTTCACCAAATGAAGTGCAGGTTTTTTGTTGGATTTGCTGCCATTACAGGTCAATGTGTCTGAGGTTTGGCCATTCACACCTAATTGGCGTGTGCTTAATCAGAAAAACAGGGATCTGTATATCCTTTTTTTTTTTTCGCATTATAGAGTCACGTCTGTTATGTGGTAATTTTAAGGCAAATAATTATAATTAATAGGCGGTCTTCAATTATGTGGTTTCAACTATGTTGCGGATTGCTTTTGTCAAAAAAAAATCTATGTTGCGGATTGCTCTTAAAAAATACTATTTTTTCGGATGGATTAATTAATAGGCGCCTGCAAATATATTAATACTAACGTGACACATGTTTTTTGACACAGTTATTGTTTATATTTACGCCTGCCCATTGACTAGTAATTAAATAAATAAACAGAAAAAGAAGCTAATTATGATTGTGTAACCGGTTGTATGGGTTAGTTTTGCATTGTAATTGTAATTGGAGCAATATTTGACTTGGTGTCAAATAGAGAGTCTCAATTAGTCCTTGCTTGAAATTTAATGACTTGAAGAAGCGTGATCCTGTTTGATCTCACAATACAAGCTCGCCACAACTTAAATCAAAATTGAGTATGCTAATTTTTTGGCTATATGTAACGTGTATAAGTCAAACTAAAATACAACTTGAGTCTAAAAAATAGCAATAAACCCTAAACTAAGAAAATAGAACGGCATGATTGTGACATGTGTCAATTTGTGAATGCTTCTTACATTTCACGTGTCAGAGCTTCTCACAAAATCAATTTTTTTATTTATATATATATAGAGATATATAGATTATTTTATATAACAACTAAAATTGCACTTTTTCTCTTCAAAAAAAAAAATTGCACTTTTTTTTGTAGTCAAGACAAACAAAGTTCACATCTACATTTCGCATATGATTAGAAGATTTAGACTTTTTCTTGTTCTTGAAAGGTTGTTTACTTACATTAATTAGTCTTAATGAAGAATGTTGGTTGCAGCACTTATATATACGTAGGCAAGAAAAGCAATATAATACGTAACACTATGTACCTGTACTTTGGTCATGAATCATGACAAGGATAACCATTTTTCGACCTGTATTTATGTTTCAAAGAAATGCATAATATTATATACGTGACATAGTTTAGAATTCAGAAAATACAACACTTGCAGTCTCGAGATCTTTTATGATGGAAAGGAGACAATGTTGAGCAAAAAATATGTACGATTAAGAGGGATTGTGTACCTTCTGACTTTGACTTGCTAATGAGCTGGACTTAAATTGAAAGTCTCGAGATGATAAAAGAACAAATTTGTTATAAACACACCAAGTTGAATACAACTTCTCATTTCAACTCTCTCATTTCTCCTCTTCTACTTTGTAGTAGTAGAAGTTAGTAGTTCTTCTACTTTCCTTCTCTAGTTCTAGCAAGTTTCAATTTCAATTCACAACACGTTATCAGCACGAGCTTGCTCTAGCATTAAGGAGATCTTGAAGTTCAAGAAGGCTTGTTAAGAAAACAAAGCTAGGAAGGTATAACTTTTATGAGTTTGGTTTATTTCTATATTATCTTGGTTGCTTCACTTTTATATGCATGTTTTATTCATATATTATGCATTATAACGTCACCGATTGCGAAAATATGCTCTGTAGTTGCATCTTGTACGATCTTCTACATCAGAAATCAAAAGTCAATATGTGACATAACTAGTTTTCTCGCTATACTACAAACGATTAATTATGTTCCATTCTTGATTTTTTATATTGCAAATAGTGTTATGAGTTTGGGTTGATAGTGGGTAAGCCTTGTCCCCTGTAAAGCTAAACATTGAAAGGGAGACGGGTTCTCCCGTTCGAGGAGGCATGGTTTTAAGTAGACTTCGTCTCGCCACCCAACCTGGAGGTTGTCCCACCAACTCATACAAGTATTACATTTTGCGTATTTATAATCAAGTTGTGAACATATATTTAATGGTATATTATCTATTTTGTATAAAAAGAAAACTATTTAGTTTATCCCTATTTTCATAAAGATTTTATTTAATTATAATTGAATTAATTACCTTAACAATATTGACAATACTAATTACTTGTCAAGGCAACGAGATGTTCAAATTATATATAAAGTATTTATGCAAGGCTATGCGTATAAATATTTATTCGTCAAATATCTCTTTAGACTCTTTAGAGATTTGAAAAGTGAATATTTCACTTTATATTATCATTTCACCTCATGGAGCTATCTATATCAAGGCCAAAATTGGTGATGCTCCAAAAGGCTCAAAATGAGCGGCTGGGTCTCACGCTACAAAATTTATATCAGTTAAATATCATTTATTATTCTGCAATTTCAATTACCTCTATATTGAGGCTATGTAGAAATATAACTGATGAGACAAATAAAAGTCACGTGGCTCGCCTCGATGTATTATCTTGCAACAAATTATCGAGCGCGTACGTCAATCCATTAAATATTAATTATGGATTGAATCCTTGTCTCGTGGTAGCTGAGTAAAATAATAAGATATTATAAATATAATATCACACATGTCCAATTGGTTTAGCTTCAAATTAAGAAGCATATGTTGCATATAATGACCATGGTCGCAATTACAAATTTATGGACGTGGAAAAGGTGAAAAGATATGGTAAAAGTCATATTGACAATTCCATTGATAGTCAAAATAAAAAGTGGTGCACCACTAGAAAGGGTAAATTAGTATTGACAAGGAGCGCTCATAATTGTTACATTTTTGTTCGTCACGTATGAAAGGCTATGTTACCTAAATATTGTCATATACATACCCAAATATTTTTGATCTTTTACCATGCCTTTAAAATCAAGGCAAAATTATGAATTTTATCATTAAAAATAGCTCAATTAAGTATTGACACATTAAGATGTGTTCAAATTATGAGCTAAATAAAGACGAATAACGCATGTCTTACTTATTGTACTACATGTACATTGTAATATAAAGAGTATTCATCGAATTTAAACTTAGCAGAGGCTAATGTTTATGCAATATCTGGTACAACTATAATGTTGTCAATGTCTTATATAGAAGTTATTCAGTATGATTTGTTTCATTTAAAAATTTAAATTCCCAGCTTTATCCTCTGGATTATATTTTACTCATATAAGGCATGCGAAACGAATGTCGTCTTAAATAAGAAAATTAATGATCCAAAGACATTCATTTTATGGCATGACCGGCTTGGTCATCCAGGATTATCAATGATGCGAAGAATAATTAATAATTCGCATGGACATCCTTTAAGGAGTCACAAAATATTTTCAGCTGGTGATTATAATTGTGCTAGTTGTTCTCAAGGTAAATTGATAGTTAAATCATCCCCAAGTAAAATTGTTGTGGAATCCCCAGTTTTCTTAGAACGCATTCAAGGAGACATATGTGGACCTATTCATCCTCACTGTGGACCATTTAGATATTTCATGGTTTTGATAGATGCATCAACTAGGTGGTCACATGTTTGTTTGCTTTCGACCCGCAATGTTGCATTTGCTAGACTTTTAGCGCAAATCATTAAGTTAAGAGCACAATTCCCTGACAACCCAATCAAGACCATCCGTCTTGATAATGCCGGAGAATTTCAATCTCAATTATTTAAAAATTATTGCATGTATATAGGAATTATCATTGAACATTCTGTTCCACATATGCATACCCAAAATGGTTTGGCAGAATCTTTAATCAAACGCATTCAATTAATTGCCAGACCTTTAATCATGAGAACTAAGTTATCAACTTCAGTTTGGGGACATGCACTCCTTCATGCAACATCTATCATTCGTTATAGGCCTACTGCATACCATGAACATTCCCCCATGCAACTCATTTTAGGTCAACAACCAAATATTTCACACTTAAGAATTTTTGGTTGTGCAGTGTATGTTCCTATACCACCTCCCAATAGAAGTAAGATGGGTCCACAACGAAAACTTGAGATTTATGTTGGATTTAACTCATCGTCCATTATAAGATACCTTGAACCCTTAACAGGGGATTTATTTACTGCACGTTTTGCTGATTGTTACTTTGATGAAGCAATTTTCCCACCATTAGGGGAGATAAGAAGTCAATTCAAAAGGAATGGCGCGAAATTGCTTGGAATGCATCAACTTTATCACATTATGATCCACGAACAAATCGGTGTGAACTTGAAGTTCGAAAGATCATTCATTTGCAACAAATTGCAAATCAATTACCGATGCATTTAATGATGCAAAACAAGTGACAAAATCACATATTCCAGTGTAAATGCTCCTGCAAGAATTGATGTCTCTGCAACAAAATGCACAAGAACCAACGAAACGCTTAAAGCGTGGAAGACCGGTTGGTTCAAAGGATACAATTCCTCGAAAGAGGAAAACGGGAGTAAAAATAAATACAAATCAAAATACTCTGAGAAAGCACAAGAATCCTTTGATGAGGGTTTGTCGAACAAGTTGATTCTCGATGAGAAACAACTTCCTCTAGAAAAAGAGGAAAAGATGAAAATAATGAGATCTCAATAAATTATTTAAACTCGGTAAGATTTGGGATCGAAATGAAATTGTTCTTGATGATATATTTGCTTTCAATGTGTCCTTTGAAATATGTAAAAATGATGATGATCCGAACCACGATCAAGGTGGACGAATGTCAAAAAAGACACGATTGGCAAAAATGGCAAGATGCTATTCAAGCAGAGCTAAACTCGTTAAGGAAACGAGAGGTTTTTGGACCAATTGTCCAAACGCCAGATGGCGTAAAGCCTGTTGGATATAAATGGGTATTTGTACGAAAGAGAAACGAAAAAAATGAAATTACAAGGTACAAAGCAAGACTTGTAGCTCAAGGTTTCTCACAAAGACCTGGCATCGATTATGAGGAAACATATTCTCCTGTTATAGATGCAATCACATTTCGGTTCTTGATAAGCCTTGCAGTCTCTGAAGGGCTTGATATGCATTTAATGGATGTCGTTACAGCATATCTGTACGGATCTCTAGACAGTGAGATATATATGAAAATCCCTGATGAATTTGTAATATCCGATGAAATAAAATCAAAACCTCATAACATGCATTCTATAAAATTACAAAGGTCTTTGTACGGGTTGAAACAATCTGACGAATGTGGTACAAACGTCTTAGTGATTATTTTGAAAAGAAGGATATGTAAATAATCCGCTTTGCCCATGTGTCTTCATTAAAAGATCATCAACAGATTTGTGATTATTGCTTGTATATGTTGATGATTTAAATATAGTGGGAAACCACGACGACATCGTTAGAACATCCGAATACTTGAAAAAGGAATTCGAGATGAAAGAACTTGGAAAAACAAGACTTTGTCTTGGTTTGCAAATTGAACATTTTTCAAGTGGAGTACTTGTCCATCAATCAAATTATGTTGAAAAATTATTAAAAAGATTTTATATGGACAAGGCACATCCATTGAGCTCTCCAATGGTTGTCGATCACTTGAAGTGGATAAGGATCCATTTCGACCTCAAGAAAGTGATGAAGAGCTAATTGGTCCTGGAGGTACCATATTTAAGTGCAATTGGTGCACTTATGTATCTTGCAAATTGTACAAGACCCGATATTGCTTTTCTTTGTCAACCTACTTGCAAGATATAGCTTTTCACCAACTCGAAGACATTGGAATGGTGTTAAACACATTTTTCGATATCTTCGAGGAACAAGTGACATGGGTTTATTTTACTCGAGAGGGTAAAATTGAATCTCCAAGGTTATGCGATGCTTTGGATTTTTATCGAGATCCCATAAGGCCCGTTCTCAAACGGGATATGTATTCACCTGTGTGGTAATATCTGTATCGTGGAAGTCGAGAAAAACAAACTATGGTTGCCACTTCTTCCAATCATTCTCAAGTACTTGCAATTCATGAAGCAAGTCGTGAATGTGTTTGGTTGAGAAACATGATTGAACATATACAAGAATCATGTGGATTGCCTTCAATAAAAGATTCTCCAACCATATTATATGAAGATAATGCAGCATGTATTGCACAATTAAGTGAAGGATTTATAAAGGGGGACAGAACAAAACATATTTCACCAAAATTCTTTTATGCGCATGAGCTTCGAAGAATGGTGAAATTGATGTCAAGCAAATCCGATCGAGTGATAATCTTGCTGATTTATTCACAAAAGCCTTACCAACTACGACATTTAGAAGGCTTACATATGGTATTGGCTTGCGTAAACTTAAAGATATTGCAAGTAAAGAAACTGAACAAGTTTCACCCATGTTCACATGAGGGGGAGTTATTGATTAATGTATTGCACTCTTTTTCCCTTAGCTATGGTTTTATCCCATTGGGTTTTCCATGCAAGGTTTTTAATGAGGCAATCTTAACAATATTATACCCATCTTAATATTTATGAGAATAGTGTACTCTTTTCTTTTACTATATTTTTTTCCACAGGGTTTTTCTTAGTAGAAGTTTTAACGAAGCATATTCTCTCAATAATTGTCATCCAAGGGGGAGTGTTATGATATGGATGAACAATTGATCAAGATTTTGTATGACTAATCATTGTAAAGCATGGCTCTTACATTGAGTGGTAGTATCAAGCATGGCCCTTACTTGTATCAATATCAAATGTACTCATTATTCCATGTATTGTCAATGTTGCTTGTGAAGAGTTGTATGACATGTGATGTATGTATTACTTGTAAACATTGTCTAAGTACATTTATCATCATCACCAAAGGGCCTATATAAAGGGTGCCAACTTCATTGTAAAAACACACCAAGTTGAATACAACTTCTCATTTTAACTCTCTAAAATTGAGTTTGTATGAAAAAATAACATTTTCGCTCGTTGTAACAAATTGGTTTATCTTTTTCGGTTGGGAATAAATGCCCGTTTAGGCTTAAAAAAAGATTGTGGCTGAAAAAATTAATTTTCCGCCCCTATATCTAACTAATATGAAATCTTTTATCAAAAAAAAACTAATATGAAATCAGGTGATTACACCAGGAGATCCAACGGCTTACGGCTCCCACAAAATTCCACTGTTTTATTGCTAATGGAATATATTCAAACGTGGCCGTCTCTTTAGAACGACACAAGCCTCGAGTCTCGACGACTAGTTATAGATCAAACACTAACGCTCCGCGTTGACCAAGGGAATTTCTTGCTTTTTCTCTTTTCTATTAATTTCTTGACTAGACTTTACCCGCTTATAATTAATAATCATAATGAATTAATGATGAACCTTTAGAAATGACTTGTGAATTCAAAATAATAATAATAATAATAATAATAATAATAATAATAATAATACAAAAAATCTATTTGGATATCACAACTAAAGATTTTTGTAAATATTAAATGAGTGTTACAAGTTATAATTTTGAAGTCATTGATTGCTCTTTGAAATAAAAAATTTTCAAAAAACCCCTTCCTGGACTCTAGTCAAAGTAGCAACAATAATGTTAATATCACAACTAAATCCTCAGCTTTCTACCAACAACATGATGGCTCTTAAGCGGCTAAGGCCTTAAGGGACTCGATTCTTGATGAAGTGTGTGAACTGAAATAATAGTCTCACATTTGAAAAATGAAATTTATAAATAAAGTATATAAGTAATGATATCCCCTCTAATAGAACTGAGGTTAAAGTGGTTAAATTGGGACAATATCGGTACTAGCGAATGAGATCCACAGAGTTGCACACACGTCTGCAATGCGGTCATGAGAATTTAATATAGTATCAGAGCCTATGGTTTGAATGAGACCTGAGAAAGAAAAAAAAAAAACCTTGGATTATGTGATTTTCAGTCCAAGGGGGAGTGTTGAAGATGTGTGGACCGAAAGTTAGTCCCACATCGATTAAATATGACTTTATAAAGTGTATAACTGATTAACTCCTTCCAACTAGCATCGAGGTTTTTTGAGATAAAACCACACACCTAAAGTTGAAAGGTAGTTAAGTTGGGGACAGTATCTAAAACGACCTGAAATTTGGTTATTTGTAAGTGATGATACACGTATTAGTATAATAGTATTTTACGAGTCACGAGCCAATCGAGCAATTTTAAAATCTGAGTAAGGTTCCGACTAGGTAAACGGGGTTTCGTTAGTCGATTAAGTGAGTATTAAATGTGATAGATGAAGTCAAATCATGAACATGACCTTAATTAAGGAGACATGATTTAATTAAATAAAGTATACCTCAGACATAATCAATTGGATTGAACACCATATGTGCGACCGCCTCGAGAAGTATGCCGGTCGCGGGGCACTAAGTACCGAATAGACGGGGATGAGTATGACATCGAGTACTAATCATTTAAGCTCAATTGACGGCCTAACATAGGTTATATGATTTATATTTGAATTTTAATTACATAAGTCCTATAGTTGAGAGGAATAAATGTAACCACCTTAGGATGAGTTTTGGGATTATTGAACTTGACATTTTTGATGAGATTGGTATCATGTATATATGTTTATCGAATTGTACATAAATACCTGGGGTTTTCCACACTTATAGAATTCTTATCCCTTGATTGAGTTATTTCCCTTTGTTATAATTGTTTAGTCTTTCGCTGTGTATTATTGCAATAACTCTTTCATAAATTGTTAAAATTGATGAATCGAAGACTGACTAGGCTCGTCAGGTTGCCAAGTGATGATTCGAGGCCTGCCTGCACAGGTCTAAGCAGGGCGTACCCAATTGCACGGGAAAATTGGGGTCGTCACAGTATCGGTGCTAGCGAAAGAGATATACTATAACGAATATAAAATCTAACTTGTGCCACGCGTCAATTTAGGTTGTTCGTGGGTTCACTTACCGTGATACAGTTGTCCAATTCTTGGTCATCAACTGTCACGGCCCAATTTCCTAATCTTGATTATTGCTTAATTAGGATCACCGACCCGTGACGTGGGGCCCGCATGAGATGCGCACACTTACCGAGACACGTGACCGAGGTAAATATTATATTTGTACTGGTGTATGCCTAGTGTTGTGTATGTGTGTAGACTAATTAAGTCAATTTTTGCAAACAATAGACGGCGAGTTGATGCGAGCGGGGACACGCCTTGGAGTGCGTGCAAGTACGAGTACCTAGTGGAATTACCGGGGTAGCGAGACTAGGCTAGGAAATAACAATTTATTTCAAATCTACTTTAACATAAATTAAGTTATTTAATTTATTTGGAAAATACGACGTTCGACGCACGAGGAAAGCGCCTCGAGTTGCGTGCGAGTCGGGACACCGAGTGCTGGGTAGTTGAGAGTCGGTGTGACCACTTAGATAAATTTTATAAATTTGTGTGACCAATTAATTATGGTCCATATGAGATTAATGTACATTAATCGATTTAACCTATAGTTTATTTAATTAAGAAATCACATTTTAATATCCTATATTTGTTTGTGAATTAAACTAACCTTAGGACAGACCTCGTGATCCGTGCTACCACACACTCCCATGATAAGAGTCACTAAAGTTGTGTCACATGAGAAGCTGGACTATCTAGTTAGTGACCACTGGATTTACCTCGAGATACACAATACACACTAGATCCTAACAACACCTATATATAAAACTTGATGAAAAAAAAATTTGCACTATTTACATGCAAATCACATAGAACGGAAGAGAGGGGAGATTTTGAGGAAGTTTGAAGAGAAATTTGAGCTAGGAGTTGAGAGAATCAGAGATCCAAAATAAGGTAATCTCACCCACCATTTCTTTTACTCAATTTCTTATGGATTTTTGTTATTTATTGGGTTTCAAACACAAATTTCGAATTTATAGACATGCACTATGGATTTGGTTGATTTGGAATCTAAATGGTATGAATTACTCAAACAAACTAGTTCTAGTCGAAGTTGTTGGGAATTGTTTGTGAGAAGTTGGTATTTTTAGATTTTTTTGTTGGTTTATACACATGCACATTGATCCGAGAATTTATTGTTGTTTATGTGGTTTTTGATGAAAAAATTTGGTCTCTTGAAGTGCTATTAGATCAGTGATAGAGAGAAGATGATTAGAGAAGTGAAGGAAGAAAGAAAGAAAAAAAAAAAAAAAATGAATACAAAAAAAAAAAAAAAAACAAAGACGTTAAAACGTCTCTGGAGAAGAAAAAAAAAATTTTGGGGAAGAAGATGCACACGTGCGGGCCGCACGTGTGCATCCCCCCCCCCCATTTGGGCCAGGCCAGGGGGGCCTGGGCTGGGCTCGGCCCATGAGCCGAGCCTGGCCCAGCGCCTGGCCCGGCCCAGGAACCGGGTCGGGTCGGGCAGACCCGACCTGACCATAGGTTAGGGATCGAGTCGGGTCAACCCGACTCGACCTGACCAAAAAAAATTAAAATTAAAATAAATTAAAAATAAAAATAAAAATAAAAAATATATATATATATTACCGATTAAATATATATATAATAAAATAAAATAAAAATATATTATTATCAATTAATTAATTAATAATAATAAAAGAAATTAAATTAATAAAAAAATAAATAAAAAATATATATTTTATATATTAATTTAATTTATAGAAAATAAGGAAAATAGTTGGAAAATTCCTGAAAAAAAAAGGATTGGAAAAAATTATAGAAAATATAAGAAAGTGAGAAAAAGGTAGAAAAATGGTTTTGGGAACTTTTCGAGTGTTTTTGGTACCCCGATATAACTCGAAAAATGTGTCAAAATTAAAGATTGACATAAAATTCTAAATTTTGGTTAAATATCATGAATCCACTTATTGTGGTTTTAAACCAATTAAAATGATATAAAAATGAACCTCAGGATCTAAAGGAAATTCTTGGGAGTTCGGGTGTACGAGTCGGGGTGTCGAGAGGCCGGATAGCTACGACTACTGCGTTGACTTGTAAGTGAAACTGTGGGAACTCTTTACTTTATTTCATTCCAGACATTTATAAATTTTCAGTCTATTTATTTCCCACATCATGCTTTCCTTGTTTCTATTCATATTGAATATCGATATAGCATGATGCCTTGTTTGATATATCATTGACTCCATGCTTCCTTATATGTTCAATGTTTGTCTTGAAATATGGTTAATGAATATTTAGAAAATGCATGCTATAGGGTTATCTGCTATGTTGGACTTGTGTTCTACTTCCCTTGGGGCTTTGTAGCCTAACATATGTTGAAATCATAACATTTTAGGATATATATTCTTGAAAACTAAAGTATGGATTATCTAGTGTCCATTGCACACGAGATGCGCGGATTCACGAGGATTTCGGTATTTCGGGGTCTCCGGCACTCGCCACTACACTTGGGTGGCACACGTGGCATGGACCACGAGGTTGTCGGCAAGTATGAATGATTTAAATACGCCGAGCACAGCTTCGCCATTTGAGGTTATAAAAAAAAAGAGATTATTATCATATGTTGAGCACAGCTCCATACAGTAGTGGAAAAGGCTAGGTGATAGTTCTCACCGTCGACCGGACGTAGATCATCTCGACTTAGCTGTGTCGGTTTGTGTATCCGTTAACGTTGGTATTTACTTGCATTATTTATTCAAAGATTTCTTCAAATACATATGCTTTTAAATACCTTTTGTTTAAATTGGAAATGTAGTATTAGATTTCCCCGCTTATCACTTAAATATCATCATACTCACCGTTTAGTTTGTGACGGTGGGTGTAGATCCATCGAGCGAAGACCAGTGCGGGCAAGGAGAAAATCGGCGACTACCTCTGAGCTCTGAGTGCGTAGCTGCCCGTACACGTAGGGTACTTTTTTGTATTATGTTTACTTATGTTTTTATCTTTTGGGATGTTATTGGGATGAGTGTTAGATTACCCGACTTTTGGCTTTCACTTTGTTTATATATGTTCGCCGTTTACTTGCATATATATGGTTATCGTTATTTCCTGGATTCTACACTTAGGATTTAAATAATAATAATAAAAAATTTATGCTAAAATATTAAAGACTTCCGCTAAATAAAATAATTATTTAAACAAGAGAACACAGGTAGTAAAGGCTGACTAATTCGTAATCGGGTCCTATGTGTTGTGATTAGGGCTTAATTACGGGATTAGGCCGGACGGTGCCCTAGATTAGAAGCGGGGCCGTCACATCAACATCGAGATATGTTATTTTTGTTCGGTGTTCGTATTATATGTTATTAGCCGAATATAAAATCCAATATCCCAAACGTGTGAGGACGTTCGTGTGTGAGTGTTGGTGTTGGCAAACGAGTTTAGCTCGAGGAAAACGTGAGTTACGGATTCTAAGCAAAAGTTGACAGGTAATTAGCAGTCCGGGGGATTAATTGAATGCCCTTTCGGGTGTTCTAATACCCGAGCCAATGTCGTTCATGCTCAATGACTATATCAACCTCCTCAACATCATTTTATATTAATTATTTATTGAAATTTATCATTTATTGCGTGTTTATATGCCCACGTCCTAGTGTACTAGTCATTCGCCACTCGGTACGCACGCCTACGCACTAGTCGCGGCGAAAACATGTCATACCACCTCACCCGTCAATGGACAATATAAACACTCATATTGCGATGCAATTTAACTAATTTGAACATATACATCACAACTTTACAACAAAAGAAGCACAAAAAACGAACTGTATACCTAATCCGGTCGTGTTCTGGCCTCGCTGTGAAACCCGCGAACGTCTCCTCTGGCGTCCACGTCTGCAATTATGTCATAAATAACGACAATTATAAATTGGGTCGTTACAATTATGTACACAACAATGCTACTATATATTATTGTGATTTCTTAAAAATAGAATTGAGTGTACAAATAAAATAGAAGTTTCATTAATCATTAATGACTCGGTATAGAACCAGACATAAAATAAAAAGAGTGGCATTATAGACACCCCAATTTGTTATGAGGGCACACCAATTTACATGTATATTATTTGAGGCACCCCAAAATGGCACCCCATCATTTTGGGGTGCCTTTAGCCGTGCTCAATCAAAAAGTACATTGATTCGCAAATCGTATTTGTTCAAAAAAAACTGTCATTACTTTGGTTGTGAATGTGATTGAGAAATTGAAACAATTTAACAACGAGGGACTGCTCTCTACAACTTTAAAACATTTACAATACACAAACACTCGCTAAAACTACACAACGAATAACAAAATTTTTCAATAAGGAGAAGAAAACCTATAACTTCTGACAAGGAGAAGACAAAATCAGGACTTATTTCAACAAATGAAAGACAAACTACTTAACAATAAAACTAAAAATAAGGCCAACCTAACAATCGTACAAATCTGAAAACGAGTGTTGACAAAGATGTACCGCAACAAGGAGATCCAATCTTCACATATTTGAAAAGATCCGCACTTTATTGAACAGAAAAAATATGGAGAGATGAAGATTGGAACCACTGTTAATCAAAAGAGAAAATCGGTAGTGATTCAAGATTTTGAGTCAAGGAATCAAGAGTAAAAACATAAAAAGTGATTTTAGGGTTAGGGCAACTGCTACAACATCAATTATACTTTATGAAGCTATAGTTATCGAATATGGGACTATTCCGCATTTGATGAATTGTTGTTTACTGGCCTTTATAGTTTTTCAATGTTCTTAAATTTGTTAATTTCTATATTTTTGTTGCCTCGTCGTGGGATTCATTTATGTCTCTCTCATCTCCAGACTAGTCGGCCTTATTGTACAAATTAGAATTAGGCCACCTGCTCAACCAAAATATACTCAAAATACTAAAAACTTTAATAGGAGGGATTGCTCACACGTTTGGTCCCACACGTACGCAATTGATATCAAAATGCGGTGCCCCATGTGTAAATCAACATTTTCGCAAGTTGCGTCGACACGTCCCAATCCATGTGTTGGCCATGGACCATTTTTGGTCCGAAAAATAAGCATGTTGCCTCAGCTGCATCACCTATATATAATTATAAGCCGGGGCCTTGGTGAGATCATCATATTATTTTCTGGTTAGGAAAAGTTGATCATGCATTATTGAGTTTCAGAAAATAAAGGACAATCGTTTAACAAATGATAAAACATTTTATTGTATGATATATATTTGTAACGTGCACACATTTTCACAAACAGTCGCGCTAAGGGTACTCCACAATTCTCTCAGGACACTCTGTCGATTTAAGACATCTCAGCAATTTATCAGGTCACATTTGTACTTTTACCAAAATGTCCTTTTATTTGAAGTGCGAGCACCCTACCACCAAATCGAATGAAACTCATTTTTCTCTCTTCCATCAAGACATCAAACCTCAATATACCAAATCCCCTCACTTACTTACTTGTTTAAGGTAGATTTGTTATTTTTATGGTCGGACGATGTGTTTAACTTCAATCCCGTAGTGTTCGGTCACACAGGGCTGTGATCTGTCTTTTGGTCTCGGACGTCCACTACCGATACCATTGTTTAAGTCTTGGTTAATATCAACCGACACTTAAGTGAGAATGACCCTTAGACCATGTGGTCGTGAATCATCGAGACTACTGGTTTTGGTTTCGGTGACCTGTTATCGAGACATTAAGCTATGTCTCGGTTGCTTCCAACCGAAGTGTAATAAAAAACTACGTTTGAGATTAAACTCAGTCGTTAATAACTGACACCTTTTGTTAGTTATCAGTTATAAGGTATGGAGACACTTCATCATGCATCGGTCCCGGATGAGGAGGTGCGACATGTGTGACGTGGGCGGTCCATACGTGGCATTTTCAAATTATATTTTCCCTCTCTTGTGTATGCCCAAAACAACTCCTCTCATATAAATACTCTGGTTCATCCTCCCGAAAATGACAAATAGAAAATGGAAAAAATAACCTATAAATAAACTATATATATTATGCATAAATAACAACTTATCAATTCTCATATGCACAAAATGGAAAAACTAACTTAACTTGTCGTATGCGACGTCCGCCTCCCACTCATTTTCTTTAACCATTATACTCTAAAAGCACTTAAAACTTGTCGAATCTCCGGGCGGCGATGGATCGATAAACACGATTGACAAGGACTAGTGCACACTCTTTGTTCGACAAATGCGATGTTCGGCCCGCGACGGATAGACTTGACTTCGTAAAAAAATCGAATTTTTAAAAGTGGGATACCCTGAGAGGGCATTTGAATAGGCATGTGAATTGTTGGGTTGGGATGAGGACATTTTTATCAATTGATTATAAAATTAATTTTAATTAAAAATGACGGGGTGCCTGAGCACGCGACTCTTTCACAAAATTTAAAAGGGTTTTTTAAGGGAATTATGTATAGCGTCCTTTATTATATTATTATTATAGTATTATAAATAAAAAGTTCTCTCGAGGTATACAATATATGATAAGGTGACATGCTTTTGTAGAATACGTTTTGAAAATAGTCATATTATATTTTACCAAAAAATAATCATATATTGTAATTTTTTTTTAATTATATTTTTCTATAATGTGGTGTCTAGGATTTTTCTACACAGGAGATACACATCCCACCTACGACTACGAGAGATATATTTATCAAAAAAAAAAAAAAAAAATTGAACCCATGCTCTCAATGAAATTTTGAGTAAAAAGCTAAGAAAAATATTGTTTTGACTTCATTTAGACATTACTAATTTGACACGCCCTTGATTGTTACTCTTGTTGATGCATCGATGTATGTGCATTAATAAATACATAGAACTCGGCATGCATTTAAGGGATTTAAATGAGAATGCATGCCAAGACCAATTGAAGTCAAAATAGCATAACTCAAACAATATTAGTTCTAACAATAAATCTACTTGAACTCATGAGTCCGGACTCATAGGGAGGTTATTAAATTTTTTTTACATATTTAAGGGGTATAATAAGAATTTTATAAGTGATTATGGTTGTTTCATTAATTGCTCGAGGGTGTGTTTGAAATTAAAAAAAGTTTTGAGTTCAAACTCACGAGTCCAAATAACACTATCCTAGTTCTAATAGGTTTCGTTTCCTTGGTTTCTCTCGACTTATAGAGTTGGGTTATGGGGTTGGGACACTCAATTAATTTATATGAAATTACTCGAACCAAGGTAAGGAGAGACTAAATAAGGTTAAAATTAATACACACGGTTATCAAAAAAAAGTTTCAATATTATTCACTACGTAAAGGCAACTATTGGTGTTATATTTTTTTGGTATTAAAAAGCAATAAAAAAATTGACAATGTGTGTATACATGAAAACGCAATATGTTCCTACCAAAATAAAACGCAATATCCAAGGGGCTTCAACAAATGTAAAAGTTTATCTCACTATAATCCAAGAGTCGCACCATGTACACCCCGACTTAATTATGATTAGGGCACCTAAATTTTTTTTTTTTTAGTAATGTTGGTTATAAAAGAAACTGACACATTTGTCTTGGGGTGTCCTTAGTAATCAGTGGGGTGCCAATAGAGTGATACTGCATTAATCGACATTACGTTTCAAGTCTAAGTGGAAAATAATCGAACTTATAGTCTCAGATAGATAGACCGAGACAGATTATTATGTCAGTTAGTGCCAATCGAGACATACACAAGGCCATCAAGACTACTTATATAGTCTTGGTGGTCACCCATGGAGTTGGGTGTTTGACTACCTTATTTAGGTATTAGTTGGTATAAATTGACACTTTAATACGAGTCTAGGCAAGACATAACTGATTTCACTTTAACATGTGTCTTAATTGATAAGGAGCGTTGCTTCTCAAACAAGGACATTTTGAAAAAAGTGTCATGGTGCCCTAAGAAAAACCCTTAGCGCCCATATCAATGGGGCGTCTTGAGCAACGGTGGGAATGCACGTATCATGATCGATGCATGCCTTCTATGGGCAAGGGCTAGATCAAGTGACCATGCATATAAAAAGGAAGGTTGTCTAAATTGGTAATGAAAAGTACGACGTGATTGGGTAATGCTGCTTTATTGAAATATGTCTCGTTCCTATCCAAAAATAAAAATAAAAATCAACATTACCCTCCTAAAATGTTTTGTTTTGTTTTTTTTTTTTTTTTTTGACTTCATCCTAAAATGTTTTGTTACTATATATTGGGAGGTATATCCCTTTTAGCAAAATAGTATCACAGTTGACATTTTCTTTTTGCGTTTCAATCTTTATCTTTTACAGTTGACATTAGACTTCTTCTCGGCCATGAAATCATGAAATGCGTATCGCTATATATATTATTGAACACTTGAAAAAAGGGTACTTTGTACCGCGATCGACGTCAAACCATTCGTAAACTTGAAGTGGTGGTACAATTCGTGATTTATGATGAAATTCCCTTTCGGGGTGGAGCCCAGTTTTTCTCTAGCCCTAGACTAAAACTAATAGCTATTTTTTGTATGGGAACATAATTTTTTTACCCATTTTTCACAGCACATAACGACATTTAGACGGAAAAGTGATAAAGCGCGTACACATCTCGAGAAGTATCTCATAACCCTATCCAATTGGTGTCAATTTTGGCGTGACAAAGTTGGGGTTAGAATAGAAGGTTAATTTTAATGGATCTTCATTAAAGTTAAGCAATTATGTTAATTAGTACATAAACACTACGTACAATTATAAATAGAATCTATTTTACTTAAGATCAACTAATAACATGTCCAAAATCTCTTCAGAAAAAAAAAAAAACTAATAACATGTTCAATACGTAAATAATATGATAATATGATTATTAATAAATGAATCGACAATAACATGAATAATGAGTCATGATAAGGGGTTTGATGTTTAAATAAAATAGAGAGAAAAAATGAAAAAACAAAGTAATAAGACAAATTAAAAGACAAATAGAAAAATGTAGACTATTTGTAACCGTCCATTTTTGAACGGACCATCACGGGGGCCAATACGAGCCCACAACCATATCTACTAGCACCAGCTGTGACCCACATACAATCACATCCACTATTGTATCATTATGAACTTCAATAAATACAGTGAAATACTTAAATCATGACAAATTTAGTTTAAAAGCATCAAATCATGTTAATAGATCATATACCTAGTGTAGAAAATTCATATTTCGTCATATAATAATGAAATAACCTCAAAAGAGTTGCAATACATCAACATATAGGTCTCAGAAATGTCTCACAAGTCATAAATCTCGAAAATAAAAAACAAAATACATTATAATACAAACGTACGAGTCTGGTGTATCAATCTCTTATCACAAGTAGTCAACGAGCTTTCCCTTGTTGCGACTCATACTCGGATCTGCATCCAGGCCATCACAAAAGGCAGATGAAGAATACATTTTTGTAGTAATGGCTACATTCTTTGACACAAAATTTCATATTATATGTAACTAGTTGCAACAATTATTTATTTATTTATTTATTTTTGTAGTAATGGCTTCATTCTCTTATAAATGCATTAAGCTTTTAAATTTTTCAATAAATCTATTTGGACTCATAGGGAGGTTTTTAAATTTTTTGTACATATTTAAAGGGTATAATAAGAATTTTACAAGTGATTATAGTTGTTTCATTAATTGCTTGAGGATGTATTTAAAATAAAAAAAAAATTTTGAGTCCGAATTCACGAGTCTAAATAGTATTATCCTAAATTTTTTTAGTCAAAACTCAAGAATACATTTTTTTTCTATCCTAGGAAATAACATATACGGTGATTGGTGAATCCATAATCTATTTTATTACTAAACCTAGTAAGTAGTAAAAAATGATTAAGTGAAGTCAAAGTGGAGGAGTCAAACAACGCAAGGGTATTGCGGTAAGACCGACGGCAAAAACAAGGCGGGTATTCGTTTGCTACGAAACGGATATCGATGCGGAAACAAGAGGGGTAAAACCGTCAATTAAGAAGTACATAGAGACTCACTCTCTCCCACTCCGGCACTTCGCACGCGCGAGAGTCGAAAATAGAAATAAATCCCAAAATCTCGAAAAAATCCAGTTTATTTTGGCGCCGTCCGATCTCGAATATCAACGCATTATTTCCCTCGTTTATTCACTTTTCGCAATATTATATAAAAGGCCTACCCTCGTTTAGTGCCATTCCTCTTATTATATTAAACTTAATCTATTTTCTGGTCTCACTTGCACAACTCCCAATCCTGCCCTCTTTGTTTTTGGAGTTTCTTTACAACTACAACAACAACAACAACAACAACAACAACGCCCCCATCGACTTCCTCTCCTTTGTGTACTTTTCGGTGCGTGACGCTCTCTTCTCTCAATCTTCGTCTTTGTTTATATCTCTATGTTGTTGACGATCTGTATGAACATGGTGGTATGATGAATACTGAATAGATCATTCACTGCAAAAGCTAGGGTTTCCTTTTCTGTATTTTTGTTGTTGTTGTTGGCATAGACCAGGTTCAGTGTGTTCGGATTGGGGATCTGTGTTCGGTGTCCTTTTGTTTTTATTTAATTCCTGCCCTTCTAATGATCGTCCGCATCGATTTCTAAAACTACTATTTATTTTATTTTATTTTTTATTTTTTAATTTGTCTCTTCTTCTTCTTCTTCTTCTTCTTCGTAGATTTGTTTTTAAATTTGAGGGCATTTGAACTTTCCAGATTGGGAGGGTTTTGGAAAAAGATAGGATTTTGAATTGTGGTTCATGGGTTGAACTGAAGGGGGGAATGATGTGGAGTTGCTGCAGAGAAGAAGGGGAAGAAGAGGATCGATTCTTCGATACTCGGGAGGAGATCTCTTCGGTCTCCGATTCGGGTTCGGACGACTTCAATTGGGGTCATACTACCTCTTCTGCTCCTGTCAATCTGGGCGACGCCAGGGTTGATTATGAAGTTTGGACTAAAAAGCCCGTCAGCGTTGAGGAGCGCCGACAGAATTTCTTCAATTGGTTAGGTCTGACCATGTGTAGGGCCAGCAAAGATGAGCATTCTGGTGATTCTATTGAAAATGAGGCACCTTTGGATGTCCATAGAGTTAGGGAAGACGGAGGGGCGGTTCTGGCTAACTCTGATTCCAAACATTTGTCATCCTCGTCTTGGTCATGTTCCAGTGAAACAAGGGATTCGTTGGAAGATAATGATGATGTATGTAAGATTAGAAATTTAGATGACGGAACGGAGTTTATTGTGGACCAATTGGGACGGGATGGAATACTTGGTAGACTTAGGGAAGTGGGCTCGGATCGGTTGATAACCGCAGACCAATTTCACAGTGAACATGGCTTTTCTCATTTGGTTCACCAATTTATGCACAGAGAAACAGATGCACAGTCAATAGATTCAGACAAGTCCGGAGTGAATAGAGTGACAAGTAGTTGGTTGAGGAAATTGGGTTCTGTGGCTTGTGTTGTGGATAGGCAGGCTGGACTCGACAACTTAGAGCCTGAGGAATCTATTCTAAATGGTGCAGAGAGTAATAGACTTCGCAAAGTTAGAGTTCACCAATCGAAGAAGAGATCCAAGGAACTTTCTGCTCTTTACGGGGAGCAAGAGATCCGTGCTCATAAAGGATCAATACTGACAATGAAGTTCAGTCCTGATGGGGAGTATCTGGCAAGTGCAGGGGAAGATGGTGTAGTTCGTGTATGGAAGGTTACCGAGAGTGAGAGGCCGGATGATGAGGATGTTGTCCCGGTTACTGACTCCTCCAGTGTCTACTTTAGGGTGAGTCAATCCTCTGAATTGACTCCCATTGTGGCAGAAAAGCCAAAAAAGGGCAAATTCAAGAGCTTCAGGAGAACCTCAGATTCAGCTTGTGTTATTTTTCCTCCTACACTCTTCACTATATCCCAAAAACCTGTTCACGAGTTTTATGGGCATATTGGTGAAATCTTGGACCTTTCTTGGTCTAATAATCAGGTTAGTAGTGTCTACAATTGTTGAACTTATTTGGTTAAATAGCTCGGTTTGTGTTTCTTATTCTATTTGAACTTTTTATGCAGTGTTTGCTGTCATCTTCCACTGATAAAACAGTCCGTTTGTGGAAAATAGGATGTGATGAATGCCACAGAGTTTTTTCTCATAATAATTATGGTATGCTTCTTGTTGTTTTCTTCTTGCTGCCAATGCCATATATGCTTGGTTGCTATGGTTCATTGATTTGTTTGTCACTTTTGACTTGTTTTGCAGTTACGTGTATTCAGTTCAACCCTCAAGATGATAACTACTTTATCAGTGGCTCGATAGATGGAAAAGTTCGCATCTGGAATATATCTGGTTGCCGAGTTGTTGATTGGACGGATATAAGAGAAATTGTAACAGCTGTGTGTTATCGACCTGATGGGCAGGTTTGTTATTCTTCATATTCTTTAAGTGCTTTTTCTTGAAGAATGATCACTTAATTTAAAATCAATTCCTGTTTGCGCAGGGGTGCATTGTTGGCTCCATGCTTGGTAATTGCCGCTTCTACGGAGCAGCAGGTACTCACTTTTTCTTATTTCATTTTCTTTCTTGAGAGAGTATCGAATGTGTCTGCATGTTTTTTTTTTTTTTGTGCGTGAAAAGTTTTAGACGTTTTTTGATGTATTTGTCTGCATTTGCTTGTCTGACGATGTGTACATAGTTCTTTCTACTTACCGTTCTCTTTTGTTTTTTTTTCCCTTCAACTTTTTGGAGGGCAGCTAGTTTCTTATAGCTTCTAATGTCCCTTGGCACTTTATTCTGTATCTGATTTGTGGAATTTGGGGTAGTTTTGTTCATGAATAGAGTCTGAAATTTTACATTACCGAAAAAAAGTTTGGAGTCTTACCCTTTCCCATCATGCAGCACCATTAGTTTTGGTCGTCATTTTCGTGCTGAACATTTTCATCCCATGAAATGTTGCTTTCCTTTATATGAAGATATGGTTTATTTACAAAAATAATTTATCTTGGTACTGAATTAACTTTGGATGGAACTCTCCTTAGTTGTAGGAAGCATTTAAAATAGTTCGATATCCATTTACTTATCAGCGGAATTTCCTTAGCTGAAGGAAGCATTTTTTGGTCTGCTTATCCAATGGAAACTATCAGAACGATTCAAATTAAAAAAGCACACCTCAATGCTGATTTCCAATCTTTGATATTTCCTTTGACGTGGAAATTTATAAAGTTGGATACATACTGATTTCACTATGTTTTTTTTGGGACGTATCAGATAATCAACTGCAACTCGAGGGTCAAATATGCTTACAGAGCAAAAAGAAGACCCCTGGAAAGAGGATTACTGGTTTTCAGGTATCATTGGTTCTCCTTTCTGATTGTCATGCTATCACTCTTCTTCTTGTGCCTTATTATGATTTTGGCTTCCGCAAATTTGTAACAGTTAGTTTCTTCTGTTCCTTGTCTCAGTTTTCTCCAAGGGAACCTAGCAAATTAATGGTTACTTCTGCTGATTCCCAAGTTCGAATTCTTGATGGAGTCGACATTATTGGCAAATATAGAGGTAGGCAGTTTATTTTTCTTTGACTCTTCAAATCTCATGCAGGTAACTCACTTCGTGCTGTGTTGGTAGAATCTCACGTTTAAGTTTATCTCATGTGTTGGTCTTACTATACCTGCAGGCTTTCGCAATACTGGTAGTCAAATATCTGCTTCTTTTACGTCAGATGGAAAGCACATTGTTTCCGCAAGTGAGGATTCTAATGTTTATGTTTGGAATTACAACAGTCAGGATGGATCAGCACCATCTCATGCTAAAAGCAATCGGTCTTGTGAGCATTTCTTCTCAAGCAGTGTATCTGTTGCAATTCCGTGGCGGGGGATTAGAACCAGAAACTCCATTTCCTCAATTGCAACAGGAACAGAACTATCTCATATAGTATCTCAGAATTTACAAGCACGGTGCCAACAGAATACGTGGAATCCCCAAAACACCAATGCTAATTTATCCCACACTTTCCCATTGTCGTTGCCTCGTAATTTTCCTCTGGGTCACGGACTCTTTTTGGAGGTATTGCCCAAGGGTACTGCAACTTGGCCGGAGGAGAAGCTTCCTGTTTCAAGCCCTCTGGCGATGTCACCTGCAATCTGTAAATCACAATACAAGTTTTTGAAGTCATCTTGCCAAAACACATTTACATCTCCAAGTTTGTGGTGCCAGGTGATTGTCACTGCAAGCTTGGATGGAAGGATACGGTCATTCCGTAATTATGGATTGCCACTTCCTTGAAACCTAGCCAAGGCTCATTCTTCATTGCTGATTATTATGTTTTCGTGTGCATATGATTTTCGTGTATCAGTTCCTGGAGAGGGGGCAGTATCTGGCTGCCGAAAACGGGCATTGGATCAGGAGCAGTAGAACGACGTGTAAATCCTTGAAAACTGATAAATCTCCGCAGCATGTTCAGTGACTGAATGTTTTTCTAGTGTAATTAATGGGTGTTTGCGCTAATGGATCTAGTTAGGATCGGGGATTTCTGATCTGGCCCGTCGCATGTTTTCAGAGATGCATTATAGCTTGCAGATCCTGACGTGTAGTGGTTCTGCATACAAGGTGTAATGGTCTATATGGCATTGACAAGTTGGCTGGTGTTTGTTCATAGGGATTCATACATCCAACATAAGTTATACAATTCTTTCATTTGTTACACTTGCGAAGTACATAGCTTCGTTCCCAAAAATAATTAGTGAAGGTTGTTGGAAGTTGGAACTGTTATCACTTATCAGATCAGATGTGCATTGCCAAGGTGATGTGGGGTCTTTGGAACTTTTTTTACTCGAGAAGTTGATTAGATGGAGGGAAATCTGTGGTCTAAGTAGTTTTTAAGAGTTGGCGGGGAATGTCTAATGTTTGTGGTAAGACCCTGAATTATTGAGTATGTCTGCCAAATGTCTACCACAGCTTTTTGGATAAATTATGGAATGTAGGCTCCATTTGAGTCTGCCAGTGTTAGTGCAATTGTCAATTTGGTGACATCTTTTCTTGGTGGGAAGATCACTGTTATCGACTTGGAAGGTTCAAGTTTCAGGCGGATTCAGATGCTGCCAAGGTATTTCATAAAGATTTATTGTCCCTTCACCGGACTTCACGGACCAGCACCAACCTGTTGGCCCCGCCTGGACTACAGGTAGGTAGCTTCTTTCCAATCCATCCAATTAAACTAAGATTACCATAGCATTAACATTTCTGTAATTTTTCGCTTCTATTGTTCCTTGGCTGTAGTTGCTATGTAAAGCAAGTGGTTTTTTGTTCCAAATCCAATTGTATCACTATATCTCAAAGAAAGAAATTTTCTAGTCACAGAAATTGGTTAATTTGCATGATGGAAGCGTGTAGACAAGAGTGTCTGTGCCTCTGTATTTGAATTGCTCTTTTATGTTCACATCAACCTTGTGTGCAAAGTTTTAATTTTGTGAACTGGGAAATTCTAGCTTGGTTGAAAACAATACTCAGACACTATGTGCATCTGCTGGACTCTTTATTTTGAGAGTTTGTTATTTGTGAGAGTGCCAACACTAAAGGGCTTAATGATGTAAATAAATCACCTGATATTCTATTCTTCCCTGTACATTCTTGATCTTTCATGGGTCGTTGACGAGAAGAAGAAATTTTCATTTCTGGCCCTTTACCAACAAAAAGTCATTGATATATTATTAATGAAAAAAAAAAGAGATATGGGAGCATGTCCTGTAAGGTTGGCCTTATCCATTTGTGGTTGCTGATGAGATATTTTTGCTTCAAGTTGAAACAGTCATCTGCCTCTCTTTTTTTAGTGCAAGAAGAAATGACTAACCGCAAGGGTGAAATGATCTAAAAGGTTGCATAAAGTGTTATTCTTGGCAGACCATCTGATTTACTGTCCCTTCCCATTTAAACGAGAATGGCCCTAGTTTCCTCTTCTTGATCAATTTTTATTGATAGTTGACATCATTTATTTATTTTATGATTTCAATGTAGTGGTATGAAGTTTTCCTGCTGCAGCCATTGAATAGGTATGTGACTTTCCATGAATTTGGTAAAACTGCGGTTAACCTCCTCGTCATTTCGGGCCTTTTTGATTGTTTGAAAAAAAAAAAAATGACTTCGTGTTGTGTTTTATAATCACAAACAAAAAACATGTGTTCCCTTCTCAAAAATATAGTTGGGATAGTTTAAGGGAAGAAATGCAAAAGATGGATGGAGATGAAAAGGTATAAGCAATCACTTTCAGCAACTTCGAGAAACTTTTCAAATGTTAGCGAAACGATATAATGAATCATTGATAGCAGCTTGAAGAGAAATCTAATGTTAACAAAAGATGGATGGAGATTAAATAGAGATGAAATCTACAAATCTACATTTTTTTTTGTTTTGATTTGTAAAGACCAAATTCGGTATAGGTTACATCTGTAACTGCAGGATATCGCGCTCTAGCAACATGAAAATATGATTTGAAATATGTTTTTAAATCTTAAAATCAACATCACAGTGAAAAGCTTTCTTGGTCATGTGGTCTGCACATGCATTATTCTTTCTAAATATGTGGCTGAAAACTACACTCCACTCATCCATCTCCCTTAGAATATTATGAATTAATGGATCTTGAAATTGGTTGTGTTGAGTCCATAATAAAATCAATTGCTTCATGTGAGTTTAGTTCCATATTGAGTTTCCTATATCAGTTATCCCACGTCGGTTGCAAGTCATGTTTAACTCCCCATAGTTCGGTACAAAGAGGTGAACATCGACTCAATTTTGCTTGAAATGCTGCTTGAAATGCTGCTTGAAAATTGTTATTCATCCCTCGGTATAACTTCTGTCGTTGTGACTTCCTCATCATCCCTCGTACTACCTCATCACATTTTATTTTTAGTCACCCCTCATCTGGTGATCTAATGACAATGCTTTCTTCTTGTTGAAATAGAGTGATCATTCTACAAAAGTCATGTGCCACCAAAAAAGCCGATCGCATCCTCCTTCCAACACTTACTAAACTCCAACTTCTGAATCACCACATCTGTTGTATCACCACTGATTCTTGGTTCAAAAATTGCTACTATGTCAACCTTATTTTGCTTCATTAACTCCTTAAAAACCGTAATAAAAAGAGGATTTCTGGTCACTTGGCAATTTCAAGATAGTAATAACATTGATAACAAATATAGAAAATAACTAAGAAATTGATAGGTATTGATGACCACCATTTGAACTTGGTTAAGAGGTTACTCCATCATCTGAGATCATATGCTCAGATGCGTTTTCTCTTGTGCTTCTATTTCCTGCCTTTGGGACTCTCATTTTGCACTAGCTTCTGTTAAAATTTTATGACTATTGTTGACAGAGCTCTGCATCATTCCTGTTCGACTGCGTTTTTTACCCATATCAGTTGCTATTGCTTTGTTGAGATACATTGGAATGGTACAGAGGTTTCTACTCTCCTTCGCGTCCCTTCTCTCGTTTGTGAAGTCCTAGAAAGGAGTGATCTTCCATGCATTCTCTTAGGTTGGAAATTTAGATGAAAAATACTCCATGTTAGGCCCACATGCCTTTAAAGTAGATGTGGGCCCGAGCAACCCTTGGCTTGTTTTAGGAGATTCATTCTTGGAAGACCCATCTCCTTTTCGCCTATCGCCCTTAGGCCCATTTATTTTTGGGACATATTTCTGGGTATGTGTCACACTCTTAGGATTTTTTTTCTTTTTTCTTCCTTCATTGACTATTCTGGAAACCTAGCCTTGATTGGTTAAGGTTTTCTTTTTCGTGGAGAAAATTATGGTTTGACTTTTGCCATTATCTTTTGAATTCCTACTTCCAAATCATTTAATTCCCCCAAGTTAACCAATAATTGAAACTTATTTTTTTTATTTCCTTATTTGACACCTTAATGTTTCTTTCCATTCAAATCCCCATAATTAAGCTTCTCCTCACTTAATTCTCGCTCTAAAATCTCTCTTCCCTTTTTTTGATAATTTCTTCATTCCGACGAGGCTTCCTCTGACCAATCATCCAAGGCCCAAAATTAGAATCTTCGGCAGCTTGCGGAGGTGGCGCACCACCCCCGTGCCATTTGAACTCTTCTTTTCCTTGACTACGGACCCTTGGGGATCTTTAGGATCATTAAAGGAGCATGCAGTATTGTTGTGCTCCACTTTTCCACAATGAAAGCATACGTGGGGAAGCCCTGCACACTCCACCCTTAGCCAAAAATCTCACTCTAGATTTTGACATAAGTTTTAAGAAGTTCAGTTTCACCGCCACTTGGGCAAACCACCCTCTGTTAGCTGTAGTAGTACTTGAATCCACCCTTAGTGACTGTCCAAATACATTTTCAAGTCCCCAAACGATAGAATCATGGAAATACTCAGGAGGGAGGTTTGGAAAACGAATCCAAACTGCTGCTTTCAATATTGATGCAGTCGCCACTCAAAAAAATGGTCCCCATTTTGCACAGAAAGGACATGGCCAAAGATTTCATATGACCCTCCGAGTAAAGCTTTATCCATATCTCCTGCACACATAAATTGAATTAAATAAAAATCATTAGAGATCCATAACTTTGTAGTTCCCTTCAGGGTGCCACATTGCTTCAGTTCTATTACATAACATCCTGTAGCCTAACTATCTTGCCATCAATTTCACTACCATCGCATTCTCCATTTGTTTCTTTAACTTGCTATGCAGGTTAGGAGAAAACTTTATCCAAGGACATAAAACATCCGAAGTAATGCTCATATCCCCTGCCTCCAGTGCCACATTTTTTGAGAATCTTCTATTTTCGGCATTGACTAGACGGTCCCTGTACGTTTTACTAGCATCCGGATCGTCGTCTTCTCACTTTTCTCAACTTTTTTTTGACTCTCCTACTTCAATTCCTCATTTGGTTCTTTTGTAGTTAGAATGTTTTTAACCATACAAAGGATATCTCTCACAAATCTACATTTTTCATGTTAACGAGAAGCATTTCCCCCATAAATGAAAGGACAATCGGAAACCGAACATGTGAGAACGACATATTCAAAATAACACTTGGGCTCAAGAAGCCCAGTCCAAGGAACACAAGGGTAGATTGATTTGGTACGTGGTACTGGGCCTATTCATCATTTTTTTTTTTTTTTGGTAAGTTGAAATCAAGGTTCAACGCAACAAAGTTGGCGGTGATCTTGTTTAAATAATGTTCCATGTTTTAAATCATTGGTTTGATCATAGCATAAATAGGGGTCCTGAATACATCTAAATAATGTTAACTCCCAATAAAGTCACTTTACATGAATTGAATATAAGTGCACATCATTCATGTAACAATTTAAAGGCAGGCCCGGCCTGGCCCAGCAAAATATGTGCACCATTTTATGAATCAATAAAAAAGAAACGGGAGAGCTTTGGAAGATGGACATGGCGCGAATGGGCCAAACGCCTCGTACACTCTTCATTTTATAGAGGGAGGGTTCGAGAGTTGTTCAAGTGGGCAATGCCATTACGTGACAGTTTGACACGGATTGATCATGGAGACCTGCACTGCACTTTGACTTTCTTTAGAAACGCATGCGTGGCGCAGCACATGTAGGTGGGTCCCACCACTCAATAAGATGCTGTGCCTCTCAACTAGAAAATCACCACTCACATGCCCACCACATGATCATCATGCATTTACTTGTTATATATGTAGTAGATGTACTCCTCTCTTCTTATATGCGCTACTCATTTAAACATTATTACACCAAGAGTTTTGAGAGTTTTTCTATTGGCAACTACAACAAAATTCATCTTTTGCAACTAATTTTTTGGTCACTACTATTATATTTATGGTTTTAGAAACGTTTTACTAAGCAAATAAATTGGTCACTCGTTGGTCACAAATACCTACAACACAAGTACTATTTTATGACCATATAATGCAAGTTGTTACAAATAATACTAATAGCGACCAATAATTTGCAACTAAGAAATAGTTACAAATATAATTTAAAATATTTAAAATATCTAATTTTTAAGTTTTTTTTACAAATTAAAATAGTGACAAATAGTATTTGTTGCTAATATGCAAGACTCAGATATTTGAGACATCCGATACTTACAAATCTTTAAAATTAATAAAAACAGATGTTTATCCTCACCCCTCACAAATAATCTTGCATATAATAAGTAATTAAGCTCACACACCTATATGTATGTACTAAAGCAAATTGAGCTTCTATGAATATACATTTGACACGTAATTAAGTACTGTATATTCTCTACTTGTATTTGTGTACATTTCAACCTAGTTTTTATACCATTGGTACTACTCAACAGTCTCAACTGAGAACATTCTATTGTGCTCAAAACATTCATTCGTTTTAAAGACTGGTTTTGAATCTCTGAGCGACCATGGCCTCAGATGCTATCCATAACCGGCGTGCTTCGTCAGCGTTGGAACCTAGTTTCGATGGTGCAGCTTCGTTGCAGTCCGCGTAGTACTTCCCAGAGACGCCTGAGACCCTCGGATGCGTTGCAACATAGCAAGTTGTCGCCGCAGCCTGAACAACAACTAGTTCAATTAATTTGCTAAACATTACTATATAGATATAAATATGAATACCGATTAGCGATTAGCAATTAATACCTGTGGAATGGTCTTCAACAGCTTTGAAGCCAGAAAGAACACCAGATCTGCACATTTGATTCACGACACAAATTTTCAGTGAATGAAATTAAGGTGCGCGCTAGCTAGCTAGCTAGCTAGCTATGAATGACAAGTTAAGGCGCGGCGAGAGGCGAGAATCGAAATAAATCCCACTCACCAGTGACGATGCCTTCGCGATCTCTGGTGAGTCTAGTCCTCACAATTCCTGGATGAACACAATATGCTGACACATTTGCCTCCATTTTCTGTCATTATCGTTATCGATCAGTGAACATGCAGAATAAACTACATTAATTCATGTGCCAGAAAAAGAGGAATAAAAAATTGGAAGACGAAGAAGATGGAAGAGAACAAAACTTGTCTTTTCCAATCAATTTTTTAAAGGAACTCGATCGATCACCTTTAATCTGTGAGCGAGTTCCTTGATGTGCAGAACGTTGGCGAGCTTTGAGAGAGCGTAAGCACGTGTAGCATCGTAACGGCTGATGATTGATCAAATAATTAAGTTTCAATATATCACCACAAAATGTAGTCAAAACAAGTTTGATTTTGATTAATATAATGATCAAAGATCGGTCGATCGACTGTAGTTCCTCACCTTCTCGTGTTAGTGATGAGTTGGAGGTACCGGAGTCCGTCCCCGGAAAACCAACTGTGTATGCTTGACGACACGTTCACAATCCGACCTTGGATTCCAGTGTCCTTTGCCGTCTCCATCATCTTCTTCAACAACAGTTTGGTCAGCAGAAAATGACCTAGAAGAATCTCACACAATTATCATCAATTAATCAAATCATCAATAGATGAAACCACGCGTACTCACTCGTAATTAAGTTGATTTAATTTCGCTTTAATATTACCTAAATAGTTAGTCGCAAAGGTCATTTCGATTCCATCGTCGGAAATAGCATAGTCGTGCGAGAACTTCCCAGCGTTGTTTCTGTGATGATGATGATGGTCCATATATTCATATATTAGAGAAATTAAGGTAAGATTTGATGGATGCATGTGTTTGTTTTTTCAAAGATTGGAGAAGTCGATCAAAGGCTTACATGAGAAGATTGAGAGGAAGATTGAGGGATTCGAAGTCGGAGACGAAGCTTCTGACGGAAGTGAGAGAGCTGAGATCCAGCGCCATCACCAGGATTTCCGAGTCTGGAAACTCCGACACGATACGCGCTTTGGTCTCCTCCGCAGCCTTCACGCTGCGCGCCGGAAGCACTAGACTGGCTCCGCGTTTCGCAAGCACTCGAGCCGTCTCGGCGCCGATCCCTGACGTGGCACCAGTGATGATAGCGGTTATTGATTTGAGATCCACTCCAGAAGCTTCGGTGACCTCCTCGGCAGTGGACTTGGACCCAAACCCGCTAGCTCCAACCGACCCCATCAGATACCTCACCGTCTCAAGCATTTCTTGTTTTTTTTTTTGGTTTTTAGACTGGAAAGTAGAGACTCCTCTTTAATTTCTACAAGTTGCTTTCTCTCGGTCTGTGGCGTCGCTGCTGCGGCTGCGGCTGCTGCTACTGCTACTGCTAGTCTGCGTCTGCTTGTGCAGCTGCTTTTTGTTGGCTTTAAATAAGAACAAAGGAAGAGAAACAGGCGGCAAGCGGCAGGCTAGCAGAGAGAAAAAGTGAGACCGTTGCTGTCAGTTGGTACAGAATCGTCGTCTTGGCATTTATTTCGATCTCTTCACTTACCTCGCCCGCGCAACCCAGAGTGGTCTCGGGGTCTCAGCAGCTTTCTTTCGTTTTTTTTTTATGGGTGAGTAAGCCTCACTACTCCCACAACTACTCCTCTGCATAAACACTACTTGTCACAGCGGAGCAGATTTAAATGTTTGTCATAACCCCATTCATAATTATAACATATACTCTACCTACTTACAACTATAGTACTTGATATGCATAATTACTACTCTTCATTAAACTAAACAGACTCAAGTATTCAGGTACGCGGTTTGAGAGGACGCGTCATATTTGTAAGGTGAATTAAGATATGCTCACTCTACTTCGCTTGGAAAAATCTTAACATATTTATCGTAAAAAATGATAAAATGATTTACTTTTAATGTATATTTTGAGTGTATACCTTTGTCTTTTAATCAATTATAATTCTTTCTTGTATTTCCAAGTATAGGCCTTACATCTGATAAAATATTATAAATGATTAAAAGATAAGGTTGTACGATCAAAGCGTACGTTGAAAGTGTGTTAGATTATTTTTTCCATTTACTATTACTGTATAATAGTTTTGGGGTGGTGGGCTTCTACCACTATCATTTGATTATTTTATTTTTCTTCTTGTTGATTCCGGGCTTGCATATTCGAAACACCTGAAAAAAATGAGGTTAAAAAGATATAATTGTGGCTTAATTTGATACTTCTATATAGGATATATTCCTATAGCTACCAACAACTAAACTCACGACGAAAAAGATAATTGGGTGGACCCAAACTTTTCAGCCCAATTATCCCAATTCTTCTTTAGAAGAAACCCAACCCTGTGAGGCCCCCAAATTTCTGTCCCACTAGTTACTGCACAGTGGCATTGACATTGATAGCTCTTCATCACAACAACACCAACAAACAACAAGAGAAAACAAAATAACCGAATCTTGATTAACCAATTGAAGAACAGTAAATTTTAAGAAAAACGATAATCTAATACACTTTGGATTATTGAAGTTAGAAAGACACTATCATGTTTGAAAGACAGAGACGAGAGAAGGGTAAAGTTGGAGTCTAATACACTTGAGGTGGTTCAAACAATCTGGAATAGGCACAAAGATAAATTTTATTTTAGAGATATAATTGATGATTGTGTGAAATTGTTAATGGACTTAAAGTTTTATAGTGTTTTTTTTAGTTATCGATTAGTAAATGCAACTGTTATACAATAAAAGAAGTTAATTTTATGTTTGATCGAAATAAGAATAAATATTGTGTCCTTTTTAAATGTACTTGTAAGATATTAAAAATAAATAAGAGTTAAAAAGATGTGGCTACAAAAAGAACACCCCCACACACTTTGGGCTATACTTAGGAGTGGGCACGGGTCGGGTTTGGGTCGACCCGACCCGATACCAGACGACTCGACTCATGTCGGGTCTTTGGAAAATCGACCGTAACCCGACAAACGAGCGACGGCCAGACCGATATAAACCCGACTTTAGGGTCGAAAATCGTCGCGGGTCGTCAGGTGACCCGGTTTCATGAAAAAAACGATTGTCGGGTCGGGTCGGGTCGGTCAGTCACCGAGATTTCTGGGTTCTTCAGTGTGGTCTTCTTCTCAGTCTAGCCAACACACCACCGCCACCACCACCAACGCCGCCACCACCACCAACTCCAAATTTTATGATTCTCATCGTCACTCTCCTCCAAACAGAAAACGTAAAACCCAAGAAACCCCCTCCTCACCACCACAAACACTAGTACCAAAGTGAAAGAAGAAGATGAGGAAAAAGTCGGTACAACATCAAGCACGAGAGGTGAACTAGTGATGGTCGGAGAAAAATGAAGTTGTTCAAAGGCTTACACTATGTCGAAAACTTCAACTACAACAACAATAATCAAACAAATACACAATCAACAAATCAATCAACACAAAAAAGATTATAAAAACAAACAAACTGAAAGATTAATTAAAAAAAAACCTAGATCTGCAGAGACGGAGAAGAGGGAGGGAGGGAGGGAGGGAGGGAGGGAGGGAGGCCGTTGAGGAAGGTGGAGGGGATGTTAGGGCTGTTGAGCCAGGAGTTGACGGTGGGGCCGCCGCCGTGGACGAAGAGGAGGTCTTTGATCATCGAGGCTTGGAGGTCGGCGGACTTCATGGCGGCGACGCTGTACTTCACCACTACGGTCTTGCCGTCGAACTTCTGGAATCAGTATGATGAACCTCTGCAAGACCATCGCCACCAGAGCAACGCCCGATACTCTGATCATCACATTCGTGCTCACAGAAGAGTGGACGGTCCTGATTGGCGAACCACTGGATCTGCCGAGCCTCAGGCTTCGATCCATCCCCAACGTGATCCCTTCGGAAGTGAATCGCGCGGCGGACTTCACTGGGTTTCTGAGGGCCGTGTATTCGAAGATGGAGGGGCCGTTCGAGCGGCTGCTGGAGGGGTTGGAGGAGTGGCTGCTGGAGGGGTTGGAGGAGCGGCTGCTGGAGGAGTGGGCAGAGTTGGGGATAAGTTAGGGTTATTTTGGTCGGGTCGGGTCGGGTCGGGTCGGGTCGGGTGCACTTTGATCATACCCGAAACCCGACCCGATACCCGACGGGTCAGGTTTTTTGACCCGACTCTTTTTTTTGAACCACTCTACCCGACCCGCCACCCGCCACCCAAATCGGGTGACCCGACCCGAATCGGGTCTTCGGGTTTCGTGCCCACCCCTAGCTATACTTACCTCATAACAAGTAGTGATAATTTGATTAAAAAATGGTACTAGTATACTAGAGGAAAAAAACTGACGGTTTGCAGATATCGAATTGACGTGAAAATGATTGTAGCTATATGGTACAGTAAATTAAGAAGCGAAGCCACCAATTGGTTCATTGATTGCATAAAAAGAGCCAATGCGACGTGACCATGTAACAAGTGCAACAAATATTGAAATTCATCCATCACATCACGAAACGTATCTTTGTTTCACCTCATCAAACAAAACGGCAACCATCCCGTCAGGCCTGTTTGATGTTCAGTTTTTCTTTTTTTCCAGATGTTTGATGTTCAGTTGACTTGTTGTGCCTATAACACCTTTTGTACTTGGAAGCCAATTGAACAAGTAAACACATCTATCCTTTGGCCTCTCTATGTGAACACGTGCCGCTGACACTGAACTTCGTATATCCTTTGCCTACTCTATATTAAACTGGCTTGCTTTCCTGCAGGAATTTTTGCTCAACAGTAAAATACTCAATTTTTGTAGATCGAAATGCATGGCTACGTTTTATTTAAGATTGAAAAATGATAACGTAACACTTAATTTTTAATTATTTATAATTTTTTTTATCTCTTCAAGTATGGCCTCATATTAAATAAAATATTACAAATGGTTAAAAAACTTAATATGTGTCTAAAGTGTGTTAGATTATCATTTTTTTTTTATAATTTTCTCTTTTGAACATGGTATGAACGTTTATTTTTTCTTTTTAAATTCTAGAGTTTTACTATTTTAAGGTTTACCTCGCCAAAATACCTCTAATAAAATGGATGAGAAAACAACTATTTGAGAATAATGTAAGGCTCGACTTCATATTTTGAAGTAAAAAAAAATAACATATAAATATATAATCCTCTCAACTCAATTGTTTGTAGCTCCCCTTGAATCAAAACTCATATCAACTATACTAATTGATAGATTATTGATACAAAATCAATGCATCATTAAAAAAAACAACTTTTTATCCTTTTTTTTTTTTTTTGGCTTAAGTGGGATTTCAACCCCTAAAACTTTACCTTTTAACCGGTCATACCTCTATCAGCTCACTATTCTCACCAGATAATTAACCAATTTATTACCATTTAAATTAACTAGTTATTAATAAAGGTCAAAGAAAGAGGAGTCGCGATTATAAAAATGAATTAAAAAATATCACAAAAAACGAGAAATCGGCAAAGCGAAAGAATTGGTGTATGAAAGCCGATAATATCTATTAAATTATACAAGCACACCTGTCAACAAGAAGGTATTTTCCTATGAGGAAAATGTTAGAATGACACTCCCCAGTTACACCTCACACCTCAGTGACGCAACACATAAACCCTATATATAAAAGTTGTTTGACACGATATTTTGGTGCAAAACATCTGAGGTGTATATCTCGGAGGCATATAGATAGTTATTAAAGATGTGGGTTCGCATGCTACATTACAAAGTATTACTTGAGGTGTGACTTTGAAATATTATTTTAACATTTTCCTTAAGGCAAGGATCTATTTAATTAAATATGTTTTTTTTTTTAATTCAAATAAGAATCAAATCACGATCTCTCTCGAGATATTATTTTTTACAAATGATGTATTTACCATTTCAAGCTTTGACTTAATTAAATACTTTTTTTTCTTGCAAACGATTTAATTAAATACTTAAAACAAATCGATTCTGATGGTTTTAGATGGTCATCGACGAAGAAAATCCCACGTGAGGGCTTCTCGTCTTCTTCGTCTTTTACAGATCGGTCAACTCCAACCCCCGATTATTGCGTTTTCCAACGATGAAAGCCCAGCTATCTGGTCAATCATTCTCTCGTTTGAACTCGCCCCACCATTTCTTTTCTCTTCTATAAAAGCTTTCTGATTCCCTGTACCCAGTCGCAGGCACAGCCTTTCTGCAGCCATATCTCAATCATGCCACGAACCCCATCACCCCACTACTACGAATTGACCACATTACACCTTTGGGCTTCTAGTAATTGCTTAATGGGTTGTTTAAATGTGATAATTGATATTGAGCGTCAACCGCCCTTAACTAATCTATACTATCAGACTTCAAACAGGATAACCTTGGCTCCCAACAAAGTTTGCTTCATTCACAAAACTAAACAGCAGAATAACATAAATAATTGAGGGATTTTGAGGAAAGATATTAATTTTTTACTTCTATATATTTGGAGAAATGGGTGGTGAAGCTGTTGGCAAATTGGTCCCATTCCTTTTTTTTCTTTTACAAGGGCCCATTTTTACTTTAATCTATAGCCAAAGAATCAAGGATATAAAAATGGAAATATGGGTGGAGAAGCTGTTTTGAGAAGGAGAGATAAGCTTGATGAAGAGGATAAAAAGGGAAAAAGTGGGCGGGCAGCATAGGAGTTTTGCCTCCTTCACATCAAAAAAAAAAAAAAAAAAAAAAAAAAAAAAAAAGAGGGAAGGAAGTCTTCAAGCATTTCAATAATAGACTTTTACAGCCCCATACTCGTGGACCGTGTGACATCACGCATTCCATCATCACATCAACAATTATAAATTACTATAATAATAAGCTCAAATCCAACCCGCTACAAACATGTATCAATCTAGAGTTCTCAACCAGAGATTGTAGAGATTATTAGTCAATATAATACTACTTAATTTGCATTATTAGTGTTAAAGTAAGAATTGAAAATCGACCTCCTAGAATCCAAATAAGAGTTGAGAAGTGCTGGAATGACAACGGACGTCACAGTACTGAAAGTCACATCGATCCTTTGATCCATCCATGCATGCTTCGAAATACAAGCATGTACAGATCCCATGTATAACATGCAGGTTGAGGTTGCATAGACAATTTAAAGGCTCAATGTGTCTTCCAGTATGGCATAGGTGTTGGAACTTGAAAAATGTTTCAAGTGAGTTTGAATAGAAAACCTATTAGTCCTACATTGCTCACTTCAAAGAGTACAAATTCTTTATATACAAACATCTACTCTAAAGATTTGCTTTAGAGAAATCTAATGGATAGTATCAAAATTAGCACCTATTGGGTAATAGGTGTAAATATATAATAATAATAATAATAATAATAATATTTAAAATCAAAGATAGGGCCTTGGCCTTTGGACTTAAATTTGTTAGCCTTATAAAATTAAATAAATTTTTATTTTCAAAATTAATTTTTGATAGTTAATTTAGTTATTTTGTGAACAGGTGCGACTGTTGAGAACAAGTGCAACTGTTGAGAATAGGTGCGACTGTTGGTTATATAGTTTTTCGAACTTGAACAGACACATTGGTTTGAACCAATGCCTCAAGTTTTATTTAAGTAGAACTAAAACACTGGAAATACATAGAAGTTCTAATTTCGTTTTTTCTGAGAGAGAAGGAAAATCACAGTTTGAGAGACTTTTGAACTTGGTGATTTTTGGTTCGAAAGGGCATCAGGTTGTATCCTGGGGGCAGATCTTTGAAGAAAATTCAATCACCGAATTCAAGGAAATTTTTGTCTTAGGACATTGCTTCTGTGCAAGCCTCCGGTTAGAAATTTATTTTGTTGATTGATTCTGTTATTAATTATTTGTAAAACTTGTTATTCATATATATATTAGTATCATTTTTTTATTGTTCCGGACAACAATAGGTTATAGTATTTTCCATAAGAGTTTCATCTGTTCTTTGCCTTCTAATCTCCCAAGGTCCTATATATGTGAAAGCTTGAAGACTTTTTCCTTCCATAACATCTTTAATTTGACAGCTAGAGAAATTTCTTTTTCTGTACAACACTTGGATCAGTAAACCATGCAGAATATCCATGATATGTACAAGAATGAAAATTAAGGTGACTTCAGTATAATAAACAATCTCTTGATCACTTAGATTTACTTTTCAGATAACGTACAGCTTTATTGAGTTGCAAATAGTTTAATTTCGAACAAAACTTTCATGTCTTTAGTGGCAGCTTCTCATAAAAAATGATCATACAGATCTCAATTGATAATTGCTTAACTCGCCCAGTTTTAGTAGAGAGAACGAGGTGATCTGGAAGTATAGCTCCTTAATTTTTTATTTTTTTATTTTTGATAGGGAAGTATAGCTCCTTAATTAAGTTTAAGTACTAGCAACTTTCTGGAAAGTACGTGACAAAAAAAGTTCACAGACTGCCCACAAAATAAAATTGAATCAATATGGGCACTGCAACGTTATCTGGACCCAGCAATGTTACAAGGACCCTCGATCAGGCTCATTAGCCATTCATTAGGAAATGAAAGTAGAACAGATTATGTGAAAAAAAAAAAAAAAAGTAGAACAGATTGTTCACAAGCCCTTCACATGATGAGACACACCCATGCATCTAGGTTTCCTTGTATGTTGTGATGTACACCATCATGTGCTCCCCTTTCCCTTCCCATATCATAAACAAATGCAACCAAACTAAGGGGCTATTTACTTAATTTCTTATGAAAATACGCAGCAGTTGAGTCCATCGATCCATTACAAAGACCCACTTGAATGTGGATACCATTGGGTTCTGATGTGAAATTAGAATATATATGCTTTTTCCTTTTTTTATAATTGTACTCCTATGCTGATATGTGCTCTTATTATACAGGTGAAAAGACTAAAGTTTTGCTCATCAATGTAACCCGGTGGTGTTTCTGACTTCAGTCATGATAATCTATACTATTAAGGACTAAAACTCAGCAGCTAATTAATAAAAATACAGTAGATGAGGTTTTAATTAGAGTGAAAATCTAACTGAACTTGTTTGGAAATGCCTTTCTAGCCAAAATTCTCTTTCTCCTTTCCTTGTCTCTTCTAAGAATCAGATAAACTCAATCAAGCCCCCTGATTTCATATCTAATCCGAGTATTAAATCTCATAGTGTGCTCACCAACTCCATTTGACTATTGAGAGAGAGAGAGAGAGAGAGAGAGAGAGAGAGAGAGAGAGAGAGAGAGAGAGAGAGAGTCCAGTCCACTTTTGTACGTTGTCTCTTCCCCACTAACCTATTTTCCCAAATAATATCCCTGTTTTAAAATCTAAAGCATCCCCAAATGTATGTTTGAATACTACCACTCTTCAATCATTGCCACACTTATGCAGGAGCTCCGAATCTTCATTTGGGCTTCTCCTAAAATAAGGGCAGGGTTTTCAATTATCATGCTCCCATTTATTTTATAATACAGATGATGAGACTAATCATACACCACTCTTGATTTAAAAACATACTTGCTCAATATGATATGCGTCCTGAAGAGATGGTTTTCTTCTGCTCTAATGTTATCAAGTTCAGTAGCTCCTTCTTCATCTTTGTTTTCCGTTCTTTTAGGCTTTCGGTGTTTCTTTCCATGTAAAATCTTTTGGGTGGGAAGTGTGTTTGAAGTAAACAACAAAATATCTTTATGTACGCTATTGTGGCTTCTCTATCATTAGCGGATCTAACGATGTCCCACTATCACCACTAAATGAATTAAACTAATAACGAGTGACGTTTGAGTATCTTCTCATACGAACTAATTATACGATGTGATTTGTGTTATTATTAGGTTGGGGTAAACCTAAACCTTTAAGAAAATCATTGATTCAATGATATTTGAATCGATGCCTCACAGAGATCTTTTGTGACATCTTCGAGTGGGCCTTGACACTTCAATTATCTCATAACGAACAAATTTCTTCAGTAACCCAACTTGTTGAATTAGTAAAGTTGGTAGCTGTTCACACTGGACATTATAATTCAAACTGCTTCTAAAAGAATAATTATGAGTTTAACAAATTTAAAAGGGTAGGTTGAACCTGATAATGTATGTTTCATAATTCATATAGTAAAACAATTTGTTTATAATTTTATTAAAGGTGGTAGATGATGTTTGACTAATTCAGTTTTTTATAATGGCTGTGTTAAGAAACTGCTGATTCGAACAAATCTAGGTGCTCATGATTACTCTAACCCTACCCACCCTAAGTTTCTAGTGAAAAAATAATGTTAGGAGCAATAGAAAACTATACTACCGTAAGTGGGTTTCAAGAACAAACACTGCAGACAACGACCTGATCTCCAAAGTGGGGATCAACCCCCCCACCACACATCGCCATCTTCATTGGTAGCACTATTAATAGATTTCGACATTCCAAAAAAGATTCATTAAGTATAATCCTAGTGGAATCACTGTTGTCCATGCAATTAGGAAAAGAAGTATTATGAAATTCCCACATGATTCATGAGTTGTTTGCTAGAGATGATTGCGAATTTTGTTCTAATTTGCAAGGAAGAGCACAAGGAGATCCTAAGCAGAAGAATTTTCATACAGTATTCAAGATCATTACTACTAAAGAATACATACCTGCACAGTTTTACTATGGTTGTACTCTAAAGTCATCTAATTAAGCAGTTCGTACAGCAAAGTTTTGGGCAACCTAAAGAGTGAGACCCCTTCAACAACAACAACAACAACTAACTACTGCAGAGCATCAGTCCCAAATTAATTGGAGTCGGTTTAATGCAGAGTGAGACCCCTTCAAATAACTAAAACCTTAAGGAGTATGAGAGAACTAGTGACCTGGATCTCGATCTACTCCTCCATCCTCAGAAAACTAAGGTTTAGCGTGCCTGAATTGAATGCATGGGCCTTCCTTTCCTCTCAAACATAAGCAAGTTCCTGTTTCCTAAACAGCACTACATTCTCTGCTCTTCTATCATTTTTGAACTCGCATTTCATCCCGAAATCTTACCATTAGCCATATGTTCAAAGCTCTCATCTATTCACAGAAATGCAAATAGAAAATTGCGTATACATGGCAATAGATTAACACAAATGAAGACAGGTTCAGATGTTTTAGGAAAACACAATGTTTTCCGCCTTGTTTTTGTAAATATTGTACATATATTTGGCTATATAAAATAAAGTCTCGTTCCAATAAAAAAAAAAAAAAAAAACAAATGAAGACAGGTTCTATCAAAAAATAAGTCTACAAATTCAGATGCAGGTGATATGAAAGCAAAGCAAGTAATAACACACATTCTCTTCCTTTAAGATGCATGGAAGTGATGCTCATTTCCTACATCAAAGAGACCAAAACTACTAATATATGGGTCCTACATTACTCGAGCTAGAAAACATAGGTCATATTCATTCATAATAGCCCATGCTAGCATCAGGATCATATTCAAGCATCTATAACGAAATCCTAAGTGAACAAGAAGATTAGGATCATGCTCAAGGCTACGAGGAAAAATAACACCTCCCTTTGACCATGTAAAGCAGAGAGCAAGGATTTCAGATGAGCAAGCAAAAAGCTATTGCTCTCTTCTGATAAGCAAGAGCACAAACTGAAAGAAGAGATTGCAAACAAACAAACAGCAGCACTACAATGGAAGATGAGTGGATCAGTTAAGATAAAACTGGTAGATACTACTAGCATTCCATACCAATATTTGCTAAATTCACATGTCAGACAGATGAACATTTTGATGTAATATTTCCAGCACAAATATTATGTGAAACACAAAGTTTTTGATCAAATCATTTCTGTTCTAACGCATGACTAACATTACAGAGCAGCATCAACAATTGTACATTCTACACACTTCATCAACAATTGTAGCAAATCCTAACTCGGTGCAACTAGTACTATTCATTGGAAAGTTATTGTAAACAGAGAAGGACTTCCATCATTTTCTTCTTGATAACAAATATTTGTACGGTTTAACAAGCGACCATTTTATACAGAGCCACACAATATTCCATCGATGGTTCAAAGCATAAAAAAGCTTCAAAGACTACAAACGACATGTTTTTTCAAAGACCGTAAGTTTGTAACAAGGGCAAGGCTCAATACAAAGTGACCACGTGCTAAAAGGTACAAACTTCAACAACAATTGTAGCAAATCTAAACTCATTGCAACCAGTATTGTACATTGGAAAGTTGTTGTAGGTAGACAAGAAATTTCATCGTTTTCTCGTTATCTTTTGGGTGAAAATCATCGTTGTCTTGTTGATAATAAAAGTTCCTACGGTTTAACAAGCGACAATTTTCTACAAAGCCACACACTATTGCATCAAAGGTCAACAGCGTAAAAGAGCTCTAAAGACTACAACCAACATGTTTTTTGGAGACCGTAAGTTTGAAACATAGGTAAGGTCTCAGTAGAAAGTGCCTAAGCGTTAAATTATACAATCTTCACCATCAACAATTGTAGCAAATCCAAACTCGTAGCAACTAGTATTGTTCATTGAAAAGTGATTGAAGGTAGACAAGGAATTGCATTTCCAATTATTTAAATATTTGGCTTGTCGAATAAAGACTATTTAATTTTAAAGTCAACATCATCATGATGAGTTTGACTAACTTGTCAACCCATCCAAAAAGTGTGAGTTTTTATCCACACACAACACTTGTAAGGGCAGAGCGAGAGGCAACCTCACACAAGAAAATGGCTAACCTGTACCTCAAGTACGCACGTGTATTTTATGCATAAAATGAAGAATTGCTAGAATTGCCAAAACTTAAATTTTCTTTTTTTTTTATAAAGCAACTTAAATTCAATTTACTAAGCCTGTAAAAAATTAGCGAATGAGCTTTTCTTGAGACTTTTATGCAAATAATCCAATGGACTGATATATGTATGTATATATAAGTATTTATGTATGTATATATTTATATAATATATTTTTCTTATGAGAACTGCTACTTCTAAATCGTATAACCACTTAAGAAAAAATCAAGAAAAAAATGACAACATCAAGCTATCAACTAGCCAAAATTATACAATTGAAAACACCAAACTTATAGGAAAATTAAAAGAAACAATCAACAAACTTTTAACTAATCGAAACATTACCAAAGAAAGGAAATAATACAATAATATCACAAGCCAAAACCTATTGAGAAAAAAAATCAAAACTTGGAAAACATAAAATAAAATGAAAAACTTAAAGGAGGATACAAACCAAGTCCAAGAGGAAATGGGTCTTAATTTAGAGACAAAATGGAAGGTAAAAAAATAATTAGATATTTAGGATCAATCATACAAAATGATGGCAATATTGAGAATGATGTTATGCATAGAATTCAAGCTGGATGAAAGAAATTGAGGAGTGCAATAGGCGTGATATGTGATAGAAATATCCCTACTAAGTTAAAAGGAAAATTTTATATGACCGCAATTAGGCCAGCTTATTCTCTATAAAAGTGAATGTCGGGCGGTAAAACAAAAACAATTACACAAAATGAACGTAGCAGAAATAAAGATACTTAGGTGGATGTGTGGTAAAACTCGTAATGATAGAATAAGAAACACAAAAAATCAAAGAAATATAAGAGCAACACCAATTGACACTAAGATTAAGGAAGGGCGGTTGAGGTGGTTTGGACACCTACAAAGACGACCTACAAATGCTCCCACTGGAAAACTTGACTCAATGGAAAATGACGAAATTCGACGAGGTAGGGGGTAGATCGAAGTTAACATGGGATGCATTAATTAGGAGGGACTTAAATGGTTTGGAATGCTCACCATCAATTGCACAAAATCGAGCACAATGGAAGGGTTTGATCCATGTAGCCGACCCCAATTAATTTGGAATTGAGGCTTTGTTGTTGTTGTTTCATGGACCAGGCCCAAGTTGTATATTGTTTAAGTTTTTTGCTCAAATATATAGACAAAGTAATTAGAAAAGAAAAATGAGAAAAGAAGGGGGATGCCTTCACCCCTCAACACCAGCAAGCAAGTACTAATTGAGGCATTGTGCAGATGGAAAAAAGGCAGGTTGGTTGGCTCCCATTCAGAATAAAGCAGTTACACTGTGTCAAGTTGTTATCCACAATTTCAACGTGTTGTACATTAATGCCCCATAATAAGTTAACAGCCAAAACTATCTCAAAAAAACGATGTAGTTCTTTAGATGTTCATCCTTCCTCTCCTTAATGATGAGAATTTCTTAAAGAGATGTTACCTAAAGCTGGCATTCGGTACCCATGTAGCTTACGGTAAATAAGCCAATGGATACAGATCATCAGATAAGTTGGAGGACTAAGAAGGGGCCGAAGTTTGAATAGTTTAGCTAAGGCACACGCATGATGTCTGTTTCTACTCGTTTATACTTTATATTCATCAAGAATGTGAAACCTAATTTAACAAGAACCCTAATTTAACCAATCTTCCAGAATGATTGAGCTCACAGCAATTGAGATTGCATACAACCAAAATCTAATCACAAATCAAGAAAATCAACAATGGTTTGCATGATCTAACAATAGGAACAATATTATATCAAAATGCATCAACAAGTTCCGAGGTACAAAACGAACATTAGGATTCAAATCTATACATGCAAAACAAGGCATAATCGTACTTGCAGAAATCGATTACACATAAGCCAAAGAAGATCGACATACGTTTCAAAGACATAGAGAGAGAGAGAGAGGTACCGCGACAGCGACGGTGACGAAGATGGGTTGATCAGAGATCCGTCCGTCAAACGGGGAGCTTATCAACAGCGGTGGCGGTGGCGGTGGCGGTGGCGGTGGTATCAGGAGCGTCGTGGACGATGGGCTTTGTGAGAATGAGAGGGACGTCTTTGGCTTCTTCCTCCTCGTCATCGCTATCGGTGGTGCTGAGATTGATGCATGACCAACGCTCCAGCGAAGAGAAGAAGGCCGAGGAGACGCTCGTCCCAACCCAATTCGCCATCTGATCGAGCTTCTCGCATGAGAGGGAGCTTGAATTGTCCTCCATTTTTCAAAACACGAGAGACACAGAGATCTCAATTTGAAGTTTCAAAGCCCTAAGCCGAAACTGAAACTGAAACTGAAAGAGACGAGTGCGTGCGAGCCATCAATTTGGGGATTACGAACAAATACAAGAAGACCAAGTCCGCGTTACTATCCCCTCCCGTTGTAATGACGTTCTTGCCCCTCGTGTTCGCGCGCTCTATGCATGTATCTGATCCGAAGACACAAATACTTACTTATACAACAAATTAATATTTAAAGACTACATCAAGTGCATCCAAAAGCGCATCTGGTGTAGTGGTATCATAGTACCCTCCCACGGTACTGACCGGGGTTCGATTCCCCGGATGCGCAATCGCAGCTTCCTTTTTTATTTTTGGAAAAATATATTTTTTTTCCTTTCGACTTTGAGTCTTTTATGCTTTTTGTCCTTGAATTTTTTAGTTTTAAATACTTTTGGACACTAAACTTTGAGGTTTTTATTATGGAAAATGATATTTTGACATACTTTTGGCACCTATATTGGAAGGGCCCAATTAATAATTGTCGTTATTTTATGACGTCATTGTAGACGTGAATGTCAGCGGGGACGTTCGTGGGTCCCACACCGAAGGCGAAAGCACGCCCAAATTAGGAAAATAGTTATTTTGTGTGTTGTTTTTGTCTAATTTTGCAATGTTTATGTTAAAATAGGTTAAACAACATTGCGATGTGTGTAATTATATTTTTATTGACGTGTGAGATTGTGTGTTGAGTATTCACTTCGATATATGTATTGATGCGGGTACCGAGTAGACTAAAAAATAAAATTTTAAGTTGAGAAAATAATACACACATTAAATGAATTAAATGAGGTAAAATAGTAAATTTGGTGGATGTCTAGTGATGTAGGGTCGTGGGCGACACATGTTAAGTCATATGATAGTGTACACGTCCAAGTGTGCTCGTTGACGCGCACAACAAAATTGTAAGCTCGAAAGTATAGGCGAATATATATATACATATATATATATATATTAAAATCAAAAAATAAAATAAAAATAAAATAAAAATTGTGAAATAACCAAAAAGGGCGTTTGATTGTGAAGAATGAGGATAAAAACATATGGTATTTTGGTCATTTCACCCCAATATGTAGATAATCGCCATTGACACCCCATTTCCATCACTATTTCGATCAAAAGAGAGATTAATCAAGGAGGAAGTCGAGCTCGTGTTGAAGAGGTCGTCGTGAGGAGGCGAGGTGAGTCTTGTCTTGTCTTGTTGTTGTTGTTGTTGTTGTTGTTGTTGTTGTTGTGCGTTGATGTTGGATGTTGGTGTGGTGGTTCGGTGGTGGAGGTGGGGTGGAACTCGAGAGCTCTGACGAACTACAAGAGTAGTTCGTCCGATGAGGGAGACGACACCCATGTCGTCGCCCCTCCCTCCCAATTCCATTCGAATTAAAAAAAAAATCTGTTAAAATTTTTTTTTTGTTGAAACAGATTAGGGGGGCAGGGGGGGGGGAAGCACGCGTGCGTGCGCCCCCTAGGCCCGGCCGGGCCGAACTAGTTTTTAAATAAAATAAAATACATAAAATATAAAAAAATAGTAAAAAAATTATGAAAAGATTATGAAAAATCCAGAAAAATATGAGAAATTAGAAAAATGGTTCATAAATGAATTTCGGGACTTTCTCGAAATTTTGGCGAGATGTTTTGGGGTTTTTACCTCGTAAAATGTAAAATTGACATAATATACTCAATTAAAGCTAATTTAATGACAAATGATCTTAGGTACATTCGAGTGATAATTTTGATTGTCGGGTGTTTATTGGAGTTGTACCGGAGTTTATTTTACGGAACGAGGAATGCAATTTATTTGTAGTACGGTACACTTTAGTAATTACTGTTTAATTTATTTGAATTCAGTTTTGTTCATTTACTATTCTATTTCCTTATTACTTTACGGTGGTTAAGTACTCTCACCTAATGATTTTAGTTGAGTTTACTCCTATCTAGTGTCTTTACGGTGTTAAAATCACTCCTCACCTGATGTTTATTCGTTGCGGTGGCATAGGGTCCACTAAGCCATAACATATGTCTAGGCATGCGCTGGTGAATATGCTACCCGGGTATGATAGGCATGTGTAGGTGCGTCGTGGATATATGCCGGCTACCTAGATGGTCCAAGGTCATCCGTTAGAGGTATCCTCACGGGTCGTACCTAGCGGATAACCCGAAGTATGGCTTAGTCTGACTTTGATTGTGCACGCATTTTGCTTCACTGCTATATTTATGCATGCGATGATCTTCCACAGTTGTCTGTATTCTTTTTTTCCGCATGTTTATTTATAGTATTTTAAATTTCAGCAGTTTATTTACGTATTTACTTGATGAATTTCCTTGGGATTACTCACTCTGAACTCGTCATCTGCATTTTTGTGATGGCTTGAGTGTAGATCCTAGTACGAACTGAGGGAAGGGCAAGCTTGAGGACTATATTGATTGACTGCATTTGCTCTACTCGTACGTTTGTTTATGTTTCTTTGTTTTATGCTGGGTTTTGGGGTATGAGAGATAGATATGACTTGTACATAACTTATAGGTTATATTTTTGATATTTTGAGGATCTCAGTTGATATGTATGATGTATATTTTGAGATGGTTTCCACCTTAGATTATATGCTAATAAAACATCTTGATGACTTTCATTATTCGCTGCGTATGTTAAGGTAAAATAATAATAAAGTATTCAAAGTTAACTTAAATCAATTATTATTAATACATAACTTAAAGTTAGCAAAAATTTGATTATATTGAGTTTACGAGTGGCCATGTGACATAGTTGGATGATGAGTTGGCAGGGCTATGGGCCCGCGGTGCACGCCGTAGCTGCTGATGGGTTGGAGGCCGCTACATACATTGAATACATAATGGTCTAGATTTTTTTGAGATAAGTATAACACATATCCCAATAAAATCTGAATCATTGTGTATCTAATGTATGTATCTAAAGTATGTCAAAATATCATTATCCTTTTATTATTTTGGGTAAAATTAAATTTTTTCGGCCTTTGTTAATCGATATGAGTCATCCGGTTCAGTAATATAAACCACTTTACTCTTTTTGACTAGTCACGCGATACTTCTATTACTCACGTCGGAGAAATTTAACACTTTAAATGGTAGAATGACTAAATGTATATTTTTGTACAAATTCAAGAACCAAATGTATAGTAATAAAAGTTTATGAACCAAAAACATAAAAACTCAAATTTTAAGGACCAAATGATGAGTTTTATCTTTCTTTTTCAATCTAGTTCATTCAACACATCAGGGATTTTTTTGGGAGCGGCTAAACCAACCACAGTTATTGCTTAGAGGACCCTGTTTTAATTTTTTGAGTAGTTCCAATTATGTCCATCGAGGAAATGACCAAGGCCTTATTTGGTTAGGGTGGAGTTATCTATCGGGAGATAATTTACAGGGAGTTGGAAATTAATTTTGCTTAGTTACCTAACTTCCTTACAAGTTATCTCTCAACTTACACCATTGGGTGCAAGACATCTCCCCCTACCCCCATAGAGGAATTATCTCTTAGGAGTTGTGGACATAATTACCTTCATTAATGACTATTTTATTACACATCTCTCTCTTATTTGAATTCATATTTTTTATTGTTTAAAAATTTGAAACTTTCCTACAAGTTTAAAGTTGAATCAAACGTGAAATTATTATCTTCAAGGAGTTAACTCTAAGTAGATAACTTCGAACTAACACTGTAAAATAGTAAAAATGAACCAAACAAGGCCCAAGTTACCCTTCATATAAAATGCTCTTTTTTTCACCAAACCCCACCCTTTCTTCTCCTTCGCCAACTCGTCACCATAGAAACCCCAAAACTGACTTCACATGTAACGGCCTGAATTTGATTCATCGTTATTTATGATGTATTGCAGATGTAGCGGACAACTAAGACACTCGTGGAACTCGCAACGCGACTTGGAGGTAGGTAAATAGTTATTTTGTGTGTTGATTTATCTAATTTGCGATGTTTATTTTTAAATAGGTTAAACGACATCGCGATGTGTGTAATTATATTTAAATTGACGTGTGAGATTGTGTGTTAAGAATTCGCCTCGATATGCATCAGTAGGCTAAAAAGATGAAATACTAGGCCGGAGAAAATAATACACACATGAAATGAATTAAATGTGATAAGATAGTAAATTTGATAGATTCCCAGTGACGTCGTGGGCGACATATATTAGGTCATACGGTAGTGTGCACGTCCAAGTGTGCTCCTTGGCGCGGACAACGGAATTGTAAGCACAAAAGTATATAGGTAATACTACCATGGAAACCAAATATAAACCCATGCCATGAGTACACTATTTAGAACTATTAGATTCTAATCCAATACATTAATCGAGGCGCCATAAATGCACAAAACATTTAATGCATAACACATTATGAGAGGTTCCCATGGCATGAGTATATATTTGGTTCCCATGGTAATAGTACCCATATATATATGTAATTTAATATAAATATATATATATATATATTAAAATAAAAAATTAAAAAGAATTGTGAAATGACAAAAAAGGCATTGGATTATTAAGAATTAGGATAAGAACATATGGGTATTTTGGCCATTTGACTCCAAGATATCAATAAAAATCACCACTATCGCACCAACACCACATTTCTTACCATTTTTGAGAAATCAATAGAAAGAAAAAGAGAGAGATTGGATCGAACGAGAAGCTGAGCGGGGGAATCGACAAGAGGAAAGAATGTTGAGGGGCAGGAGAAGGTAAGTCTTTTGTTGTTGTTGGCGTTATTATTGTGGGTGTTGTTGAGTTTGAATAAATCAATATTTTTAATAGTGGATTAGTGATGCTTGATGTTGGTATAGGTGTTGGTGTTGGTGTAGTTGAAGAAGAAAAGAAAGAAAGAATTGAAAAAAATAATAAAAAAAAAAGAAAATTGAACCAGGGAGCTCCTGGTTCATATTGGGGAAGAAGGCCTCTTGGGACGGGTTTGGTCTGGTCGGTCTGGGGTCGGGTCGGGTCAGACTCGACCCAATTTCATATATATATAAAAAACAGAAAAAGAAGAATAAAATTTGAAAAAAATATTGAAAAAATTCTTGAAAATGGAAAAAATCTAGAAAATGATATTTTGAACCAAATAAATAGAAATTAATAATTTTTTTTAATGAAAAGTGAAGTATTCGGGATTTCGATAAGACTTTATGTCGGGTTTTAGCCTCGTAAAACGTGAAATTGACGAAAATTACAGAAAATTATAGAAAATTCAGAGAAAATATGAGAAATTTGAAAAAGAGTAGAAATGTGGGTTTCAAAACTTTTTAGGGGGTTGGCACCCCGGTATTACCCGAAACGTGTGCCACAACTAAATAAAAATTAGAATAAAATTCTAATTTTTGTTGTAAAAATATAAAATCAATTAATTTGACACTAAATCACATAAAATGATTTATTCAGACACCAGGGACTTACGAGATTATAGTCGGGTGTTGGGCATGCATTTCGAGTCGTGAGCAGAGTCGGACTTGGGATTGTTTTCGGGACACGGAGCGCGGTTTGAGATGTGTAGTATCCCAATTGAAATTTCTTGAGTGTTTACTTCTTTTGACATTTGAATTCAATTTCTTTCATTTCAATATTCTACTCTGGTTATGGTTATATGGGCAGACATTGAGTTGGGTTCCCTCCATTCCATTCTAGTGTATATGTCCACTATACCATAGCACGTGTGTCAGGAAAACTCGATGAATAGTTCAACTCGAGAATCGCGTCAGGATACGTGTGGGTGCGTCGTTGGTACCACGCCGACCACCTAGCGGATCCAGATATTGGCCTTGCTTGAGTCAGACTCGTTGCCAGTATTCTGTAGAAGAGTTTGAATTATGGTGGTAATTTGACCCTAGGGGCTAGGAACACACATTGAGCTTTCACTACTATCTATTCATGCGATTAGCGCAGTTGTCTGTATTTATTTTTGCATGTCTATTTAATAGTTTTATTTAAATTTCAGTATTTACTTTCAGTATTGCTCACTTAATTTCTTTAGGAATACTCACTCTGAACTCGTCATCTGGCTTTTGTTATGACTTGAGCGCAGATTCTAGTACGAGCAGAGAGCAAGGACAAGCTGCCAGAGTACCGTTGATCAGAGATTGCCTGACTCGTACGTTTGTATTATATATATGTTGTTTCATTTTGGGTTTGAGATTTGTGAGATACCTTGTATATATTAATATTTTGTGACTTCAGAGGTATTTATGGTTATATATGAGTTTTTCACACTAGGTTTATGGTTTATATCATACATTTATAGTATTATTATCCGAGTAAATGTGTTAGTAAGGTTTCCGCTGTGTTAATTTGAAGATTTTATAATGACTTAACATATGATTTGATTTCAATACAATTAAATCAGTAAATTGACTATTAATAAGGTTTAAAAAGATAAAATGGAGGATATAACCCAATGTAGAGCACAACTGTCGCTGGTAAGACAGACTGTGGGTCCGCATTGGCTCCCGTGACGGTCTATTTGAAAAATGGGCTGTTACATCACACCCTTGTCTTTGATCGACAAAAAACCTGTAAATCCATTGGAAATGACTTGGTAAGTCTGCTCTCTCCTTGTTTCCGCCCGTTTAGTGGATTTTTTCGTGTTTTTTGGCTATCATTTCACTGTTATTGATGTTGGTTATTTGTTATTAATTTCTACATTTTTTATGCAAAATGTTGAAGGAGTCGTCAAAACGAAGTCGTCTTGACAACGACAATGCATTTCTATGATTTTTTATTAGGTTTTTTCATCGAGGAATAACCTCCATTTTTTTGTTGTCCTCGTGCTGTGCGGAGTAACAGAGCACACATCTTGGCTAAGAGATGCCAATAGCTATGATTAATTGTCGATTTACTTGAACCGACACTGTAACCTATGGTTTCGGCATCTGTCAGCCAAAACACATAATTACATATCAACTTTGTTTAGCCGACATATTGTACATACCTACGCTGTTGCTTCTTGGACCCCACCTAATTGGATATTCAAAATTTTAACTTAAGTGCCATAAATAGTTGTTTGCAATATTACCAACATTATCGTCTACTATAGACCGTAAGTCTTGTAAAGGTTTCGGTTTAACATACACTGTAATCATACCTATACCCCACCAGTTTACTACATGAATCCCACAGGATGGCATATTGGAATTTTAGTTAGCTGTCAGAGTTATAAGTCCACAATATTACTAGCAATATAGGTTACCAAAGATCATTACGTCTGTAGAGGTATAAGTTTTTCTAGATTGTAATCTTACTTATACCCCACCAAACTGTATCTTTAAATTTTAGTACACGAACAACAAATTCGTCGAGGTTCGACTAAAATAGACCCTCCCATGACCTCAATAATCGTGAAAGGCGAAGGTGAGATTTTCTTAGGTTTTGTGAAGGTTTCGGTTTGGGGTAAAACATTGGAAATGGGTTGAGGGGTGGTTTTTTGTTTGTTAAAAACGATGGTATTTCGAAAATTTCGAAAAAAAAAATTTGTTCCATTTAGTAAAAAAAAAAAAAAAAATGGGGCACATTGAAGTAATGGAGTCCTCTAAACAAAAATTGGGGTTCGTTTAGCCTAGCGGTGCACACTAATTGGATCCAATCCAATTAGTGTTAATCCGCAATCTAGTCCTATTATTGCGGATTGAAGAATTATTGTCCAATCCAGTTCAAATAATTCATCAATCCAACTCAATCCAATTTGCAAAATACGGACCGAATTGAATTAAGTTCCACGGATTGACATTTTTCTATCTAAATATTCATGAAATTAGGCTTAATTTCCTACCAAAAAATAAAATAAAAATTAGATTTAATCAAATAGATCACAAGAATTATATATCTCATGAATGACAAATTTACGACATACATTCTACATATCTATATATAACATATTTCCCACAAATTTGTCATCGAAATAACCTTCAAAATGCAAGTTCCTACATAAATAAATATGTCATCCACAAATCTTCACCATACACCCCTCACAAAAGCACAAAAAAAAATGAACATGAACATAAAACTTACGAAAAAATGTAGAAAGTATAATAAAATAATTAAAAACAAGCATAGTCTTTTAAATATTATAGTTAATTAGAGTTTATAATTGAGTTGATGCTATTTAAGATACTACAGTACATATAATCAAATATGTATGTGTTGATATACTAAACAGATTGGATCTGATTGGATTTGCGATTTTTTAATATAGGATCCGTAATCCGATCCAATCTAGCTATATTAGTGATTTTTTAATCCAGTCTAGTCCAAGATATCAAAAAATTTATCTAATTAGTGACAATTGGTCCGGATTGGATCGAAATCCACACATTAGTGAAATCTGTGTGAAATCTGTGTGCACCCCTAATTTAGCCGCTCCTTTTTTTTCGTTGGTATCTCAAATCTTGTAGTTAATGCGAGTGTTGTTGGCGTGTATATGTTAATCTATTTGGGATGGGATTTTGATAAAGCTCACTAGTATCAATCTATTTGAGATGTGTTGATGATTACAAGGTTCTTCACCTCACAAGGAGCAATCCACTTGGGATTGAAGTATAGCAGTTCTTTTAAACTAATCTATCTTGATAGGGGAATTTTCCACACATTTTGAGGGGTACCACACATTTTGAGGGTTCTCATGACATGGATATATGTTTGGGTTCCATTGTAAAATTTTCCATATATATATATATATATATATATATACCAGTTAAAGAACAACATTGCGGTACAACATTGAGCAAGGAATATATGCCACAGGTTAAAGAAAGTAAAAAGAGCTGATATTTATGTTGTATAGAGAAAAATTAAAACGTGGAAGGAAGGAAGGAAGGAGAGGACAGGACAGGAGTTGAGGTAAAAAGATTTGTCAGCAAATGAATGTGAATTTGTTTGATTGAATGACTGCTTGCTAGTAGCGTATATGATGACTGGTGTGTCCATGTTTAAGAAGATCCAAATCGGGCCGGGCCCAGCCCATGATAATAAGAGGGAGGGGAGCCCAACGACTCAACTCAACTCAACTCAACTCAACTCACGTGATTATGATGATGATCATCGACGACAAAAACGCTCCTCTTTCTCCAGTGTGTGCCTAGCCTAGCCTAGATCGAATTTACGCCTCTCTCTCTCTCTCTCTCTCTCTCTCTCTCTCTCTCTCTCTTCACATTCGCATAGCAAGCGAGAACCAGTCCCTCGCTCGCTCTCTCGCTCGCTGGATCGATGGAATTGTTCTACTTTGTAGTGTTCGGAGGGCTGTCGTTGGTGGTCGCGGCTCTAGAGTTGAGCAAGAACAGCAAGGATCGCATCACGACATCCGCTGCTTTCAATGCATTCAAGAACAATTACGTTCTCGTCTACTCTCTCATGATGGGTACCTTCTAGATCTCACTCCTTCCTTCCAGATCTATCTCATGCTCTTTATCTACTTTTACCATTGGATGGATCTGCAATTCTTTCTCTCTTAGGTTTCCATTCTTATTTAATTTGTGTCTCAATTGATTAAAAATTAATGTCTGATAGATCTAGTACTGAATGATTGATTTTCCAAGGAATTCAATTCAATTCTATTAGGATAGGATAGGATAGGATACTAATTAAGTGCATTGCTTTGTTGCTGTGTTGTTGTTGGTGTTGGTGTTGGTTTTAGCTGGGGACTGGTTGCAGGGGCCCTATGTCTACTACCTCTACAGCCAATACGGCTTTGACAAAGGAGACATCGGCCGTCTCTTCATCGCCGGTTTCGGATCTTCAATGCTCTTTGGGACTGTTGTCGGTTCTCTTGCTGACAAACAGTCAGTTCCTTCCTTCCTTCCTTCCTTTCTTTCTAAATTACTATCTACTACCTACCTACTCTTCCCATATTTCCTTATCTTCTTCATTCATTGGACTCAGGGGTCGCAAAAGGGCATGCCTTACTTACTGCATCACCTACATTCTTAGTTGCGTCACCAAGCATTCCCCCCAATACAGAGTCTTGATGATTGGCCGAGTGTTGGGAGGAATTGCTACGTCCCTTCTATTTTCCGCATTTGAGTCGTGGTTGGTTGCTGAACACAACAAGGTGCTGCCCTCCCTCCTTCCTATTTCTTCACTTCATTTTGTCCATTTATATTGCATTCTTAATTATGCTCACATGTTTTCCTATGAATTTACTGGTGTAGAGGAACTTTGATCAACAATGGCTGTCTTTGACATTCTCAAAGGCCATCTTTTTTGGCAATGGCCTTGTTGCAATTTTGTCTGGATTGCTTGGGAACGTGCTCACCGATACTCTAGGTTTTGGCCCTGTGGCTCCATTTGATGCCGCTGCATGTTTTCTTGCTATCGGCATGGCTATTATCTTGTCATCATGGACTGAGAACTATGGAGATCCGTCTGAAAGCAAGGACCTGCTCACCCAGTTCAAGGGTGCAGCCGTAGCCATTGCTTCTGGTGAAGTCTCTCTTACCTTACTTTAGCCTTTGCTCTTGGTTCACGAGATATAACACATTGTTAAGTGCATACTCTTTAACTTGTTCTATTTTGCAATTGATACGCTATGATTGAAGTCCTATGTTTAGGACCAAGCTAGCCATTGATTCCATATTAATATTTTTTGGTTCTTGAAAAGAATATCAAAGTTGCCTAGTGAACATTATGCAATGCCTTTGTTGGAATTTTCTTGTAGACGCCACTTGGAATTTCAATTTTTCCCATCTCTTCCTGTCTTTTCCTCTTTCGAGTTCTTACATTATCCGACATTTGGTTCAGATGAAAGAATTGCGTTGCTGGGTGCCATACAGTCTTTGTTTGAAGGTTCAATGTACACCTTTGTGTTCCTGTGGACCCCTGCATTGAGCCCAAATGAGGAAGATATACCCCATGGCTTTATTTTTGCTACATTTATGCTGTCTTCCATGTTGGGTAGCTCCATTGCAGCACGTCTATTAGCCCGTGTATCCCCAAAAGTTGAGAGCTACATGCAGATTGTATTTGCAGTCTCTGCCTTCAGTTTATTCCTTCCTGTCATTGCCAGTGTATGTTATTAGTCCCACTTGCTCTTGAGCCTATATATTTTGATTTAGCGTGCACTGATTAATTATTATTTCAAACATTTTTTTTCGGTGAATTATAGTTTCTAACATTTGCTTAAATAAAACAGTTCCTAATTCCGCCATCCAATGTGAAACACGGTGGCATTTCCTTTGCTGGGTGTATCCAAGTCTTGGGTTTCTGTGCCTTTGAAGCCTGTGTCGGGATATTTTGGCCATCAATCATGAAGATGAGGTCCCAATATATTCCTGAAGAGTCTAGAAGCACCATTATGAATTTCTTCCGCATTCCTTTGAATATCTTTGTATGCGTAGTGTTATACAATGTAAGTATTTCAATATGTGCATTATTTTCTTATACATATTTTTAGTTGGTTGCACTTGCTTCGTTGAAAGCTTTGCCATGTTTAATCTTGCTGTCTGCTCACTTCAATTATTTTTAATTTTGAAGGTCAATGCGTTCCCTATTACTGTGATGTTCGGCATGTGCTCCATTTTCCTCTTCATGGCATCAATTTTGCAAAGGAGACTTGCATCTGTTGCCGAGTCTCACAGGACAAGTAAGTTCATTTTTGTTTTTTTTTTTGGGTACTCATTCTTGTGTTCATTTAAGTAAGTTGGCAAGAGTGATGAACTTAAGATGGAATGAGTTTTTGAGTGAGTTGTGTTCACTCATGTAGCTCTCTTGTGAAATGACTTATGCTATTGACTTAGATTTCCTCAATGTGTTAGTCGTTGTTCATCCCGGAACTTGCTTATTACTTTTTCATGGGGCTAACATGTGTTCTAATCTGCAGAGTCCCAAGATTGGACATCAATGAAGGAGAGGGACCCAGAGTCGGAGCCTCTGACTGACTGATTGAATTCTATGAAATACTAAAGGTGGGAACTTGCCAAAGACTAGAACAACTGACTTAAAGTTCTCGCCCAAATTGAAAAGAAATTGTGATGTATGTGATTTTTCATAGGAGACGTTCTTAAAGGTTATCAGCTGGTTGAAGGTGTTGTAGAATTTCCGCATTGCCATTAAAAGGAAAAGAGGTTTCTACACCGCGTGCATTATGGAAAGTTCCCGAGTTAGTTGTATTTCGTTCCGTATTATTGCTTGGGAGGAAAACCCCCGTAATTTTGGTAAATTCTATTTGGCTTAGCATTTCTCATCAGTGACATTACAACTGAAGATATTGAATCATGTATTTCTATCAATTTTAATGCGTGCAAGTATGATATTTCCTACACAAATAGCTTGTAAGTCTATAACAATTGAATTGCCTTTAAGCTTCAATTTGAGCACTGGCGTAATTTCAACAATTGAATATTGATACTTGTCGATCTATTGTAGCTGTTCTATTTCACCTGGTTGCAGTATAATTTCTGAATGAAGTATTTGATAGTTCTTTTGATGCTTTGGAGTGAAATTATATGTTCATTTTATATGGACTTTATTCTAGGAGGAGTCTCTAGGCCAGGAGACGGAACGGGTCAGCTTTGGCTTAGCAATCTTCTTGTCCTCCTCAAGTGAGATCATGAGCAGGTTTGATGGGTTCTCTATCATCATCTTGGCGACCAGGTAGCCTGAGATGCTCCATGTCTGCAACTTCCTCGCCTGCTTCCCTATGTACAGGCCCTTCTTACCGTCGTAGTACTCCGGCCATCCATCCTTGGAGATGCGTGCCTCTATTTGCTCTATAGCTTTCTTAGCAATGTGTGGCTTACCACTCTTGATGCACGCCGCCGTGAACAACCATAGTAAGACTGCAACAACAGAATAGGAGTACCGAGTATTCAGATGTTAGGATTCCCTTTTTGTCTAGGTTGGAAAATTTTTACCTTCTCACTACTAGGTAACAATTAATTACACAAGATAGTCATTTACCTGGCCAAGAGCCTCCATTATGGTAGCTCCAACGAGTGTTCTTCGGGTCGCAGCCTGTCACAATTCGCCATTCATGAGACTCCAAAGCAGGGTAGCTAATCTTCAAAGGCATTTCACCAATCAAGAGTTCCCATCGCTTCTCAATGAGCTCCATGATGGCTGTTGCCTGCTGCTGTGTCGCTAGTGAGCTCAAAATGGCAATGCAGTTTCCTATTAAGAACCACCGAAAGTCCATGCGAGCTGGGCTCACATTGCCTATGAAATAACCACCCGTCAGAGGCATGAAGTCAAAAACCCAGTCAGGAATGGATTCTGGGATCACATTGAATTTGTTCACAGCAGTATGTGAATACTCCTCAGTGCGATAACGGTAAATGTTATTTAGTTGAGGGAAATCAAGCCAGTAGTATGTTCGAATGTGGTAGCTCAATGCTGTTATTCGTTTATCAATCCGCTCCATCAGTTCTTTGCCACCATTTTCTGGTTTCAACATTTGCCGCGCACACCTCAATGCAAGGAAAAAGAGAGCTTGGATCTCAATGGGATATCCATATATGCCCTGCTCAAACAAGTCAAATGGTTGTTGGTGCTGTCAGTAATTTTGCAAATCCAGTCTTCAGTAATAATGAATCAGACCATCATAATAAAACACTGCTAATCCCCAAAGAATATGTACATCAGGAGGTTAGGATCGACTAACTCTAGCTGATAGAGTTTTTATTAGAGTAGGGAGTCAAATATAAGGCATCCTAGGTGATTTCAATTACTCAGCTTGCTTTAGTTTAATGAGTTTCAATTGGAATTAGCAGAATTCTGTTGAAAAAAGGTGCTATGCAAGTAAGCAATTAAGCACTCACCATCCTCCTGTCAATCATGCTACACCCATCAGCGCAAAGTAGTGTTGGGAAGGTGTCGAAACCATCAGCAAGACAAAGATTGAGGATCAGTCTGATGCCCCTCTGCATCTCTGGCATCTCACAAAGTGTATGATCTCTTGTGCTCTTGGTGTATGACCTAAGCAATATTATCCACCAGAATCCTGAGTCCACTGGTGCAACCCTGCCAATGGCACTTGCACCAAAGTCGGCAATTAGGGTGTCCTTTCCTCGTTCTGTGTCGGGCATGACCATGAAGCTCGCAGGCATAACTCCTTCGCCTAGTGTGAAATTGTCAATCCTCTTTTCCCAACCTTGGAGGTGAAGAGTCTTCAAAAGGAAGTTTTTAACAATCTCTGGTTGTGCATCACCCTTCATCAGATAGGCTAAGCCGCTAGGAAAAAAATCCCTCACAAACACCTGCCAATTGAAATCAAGATGGTCCGATTAGTTTGTCTCAGCAGAGACTGCATAATAAAGCTGACTGAGTTATCAAGGAATGCTAATCAATCTGCGACGACATGGTCCTAAATCTAGCCTTTTCCAATTAAATACTCTTGGTTATATTTTACGCCTAATAAGAACATCAACACTGTGAAATAGAAAGGATCATTTAGGATTGCCTACCGGAACATATAAAATGATGAGTTTTTAGTAGCGTTTTTGCAACTATAGAAATGAGTCAAAAGACATCGCAAGCAACCATATATCAGTAATCTCACTGAAATTTAAGGCGCTCTTGAACTTGCAACTGTTTTATCATCTAATTTCTGCTCCACCTAATTAGGCAACTGTGAAGGAAGGTCCAGTGCAGAGCCTCTCAAATTTGTGCAGATTTTTGTGCAAGTGATGGTAATGTCATTCTAAAATCAAATACAAATAGTAACACCAAGTGATCAACATATTTCGTTCTGTCACTGATCAATCATCAAACCGTTGCATGTGGCGATGGATACCAAAGATGTAGAGCCATTGAGTGGCGCGAAAAGAAACAAAATCGAACTGAACGACCACTACATACGTACTAATCTCTAAACATCAATAGACATCAAGAGAGATAAGAAGAAGAGAATAGATGCCAAATCACACAGATCTTATTACTTTGCTGTTTCTATTGCAATTGGTTCAAAGAAGATGAAATCCAAGATTAATTCCTTGTGTTTTTTTGAAACCTAGTTCTCCGTTCTCTGAATCTTGATTTCGATCTCCCAATGTGATGTGCTAATCTATGAAATCGGAATTTCCTAACACTACTGAAACTGTAAAGCACTAGCAAACTCAGCAAGAACAGTGGAAACTCTCCAGATCCGAAATTGGCCTAACTAACGCACAGCACAGCATAGCAATCGAAAGCAGAAAGAACGATGAAAGCAAGAATTACTGATCATGATTCCTTATTTTCAAGTTTTGATGGAGAAAGAAAGAAAACCTGGTTGTAATTAAGCGCTTCAACGCTGTGATCCAGAGCTGCGAGTGTTCCGACCGGCGCTCCCTTGTAAAACACAATGCTCTTCCTCAGATTCTCCCAGGCTTCTTCGATCAAAGCAGCACTGTTGTCGGAGTTCGCAGATCCGTTTAGACGATGAACTGGCGACGGCGTCGGATCAAAGCTCTCTAGATTCGCATTAACACTCGGTGATGGTTTCAAAGAGGAAACCGCAATTTCGCTAAGATCGCGCGATTGACAAGCATCTGAAGTTGTTGCTCGCTCTAGCTTCGTCGGAACCTCCCTTACAACCACTTCGCTGCTTACTATGAAAGCATCGGAATGCTCCGGTGATTCCGAAACCTCCTCTATTGCGGCAGTGGAATCCAAATTCTCTTCCATTGTCATTGAATCTTCATCATCCACATCATCGACTTGGAACATGCATACGTTTTGCACCGAAGCAACTGGAGAAGCCATTCTTGCATCTGACTGAGGTTCTTCAAGAAGATATTTTGAGAAAGTTGAAACCCGGGAACAAGCTTGTTTCAAACCAGCTGTTTATATGTTCAGTGCCGCGCGCGAGAACGTGAGATGTGGCTCCGAAAATTTCAAGTTTTTTTTTTGCTAATGCAACCTAAACTTAGTTCTAGGTCTGTTAATTGTGTGTTTATATTCGGGAAAATTAAAATGATGGGAATGGAACCAACAAAATTTTCCACTCGAGTCTCTTGTAGAAGTTTTGATTTCAAACTTTCAAGCCCCTACAGATAAATAGATTCGGCTCGAGCTTAGATTAGTCCGAACCCAATACGCTTTCATGGCACCTAGAAGTGCAAAGAAAGAAAAAGAATACAAGACCACGATATAACGTTAAATATCTATAAATAACTTACCAACAATATCTATAAATGTATTTATATTGGCGAAAGATAATTTAATCTTGTACTCAAACATGGACGTGAGTTTATAGGGCAAATAAATGTTCCATAAAAAAAAAAAAAAAAAAAAAAAAAAAAAAAAAAAAAAAAAAAATTTATGATGCAGTACGTTCATTTGTATTTCGGTATAATTGCAAGCTCCTGAAGAAAAATGGAGACCTGTAAGAAATGGAGACCTGTAAGAGAGAAGCTCAGCAATGCCAATTACGCGGATTTGAGGATCTTCTTGTAATCCAGGAAATTGCCCTGGAATGGTGTAACCTTTCCGTCTGATACCACCCAAAGCTCGCCAACGCTTCCAGATATTAGATGCTCATCGTGGCTCACCTGTCGTCGGTAAACAAGAGGATCCGATTTAAGGTGAAGCTTATGGTATAATACAAAGATAAGGGTACAAATGCCAAGACATTATCAATTTATCAGTAAAGAAGAAAGTCATTGTAGGATGATTATACCATTAATACACCGCCTTGGAAGAGAACGAGACCCTGAATGAGCGCCTCCACAGCATCTAAGTCCTGTATCAAAGCGATCACAAAGACATTGTGCCGATTTAAAAATCCAGTAGAAGCAATATCTGATTTATACTAGTGCTTTGATTAATACACGGGAGCGATTTGATTACTCAAGCAAAATGAGAGATTAGCAGCATGGACAGAAATGACGACCCCTAACAATTGTATAAAACAGCATAAGGTCGTTGCCTTTTGTTTACCAGAGGGGAATACATAGACACACAAAGGCGAAGCAGGCACATATACAAGGAAAAAGACAAGAAAATAGCATACCTTCAGTTCAAATTTTTAAAAGATTTCCGAATTCTCAATCAACCCAGAACATTTTAAGTCCGTCCACTTCATTCAACTTCAAGTTTAATAATGTAACATAATGAATGTCAAGGAAATGTGATGGTGATTCAAGAAAGACTTACGAGGTGATTAGATGGCTCGTCAAGAAGAATTATGTGTGGTTTCTTAAAAGTAATCTTTGCAAATGCAACTCTGCTTTTCTGACCACCTGCAATGACCGAAAAGCAAGATATCAGCACTAGGAAAGGTTTAGAGCAGCTTGCTACTATTAAGCTTACAAGGCTCTATTTGAACTCATTCTAGACAAAAAGCTTAATTCAATTTGAATCTAAAACTGTGACAACTCTTCTCGCGTAGGTCAAGCATCGACGCAGAATGTTAATTTTCATGCTCAAAAGAAGTTGAGCTCTAAAGCAATCACCACCACAGCCGCCACATATGATGAGAATGAGATCGAGGGATACCTGACAAAGTGTACATAGGTTGAAGAGCAAGATTTCCAGTTACACCAAAAGAGCCCAAATGAGCTCGAAGTTTTTGTTCAGGAACTCCCTGAAGATTAAAAGGTTGAAAAAAAGATCATCACAAGTCAACCATGTCAAATATCTGATAAGAAATGGTTGAATTCGCCAAAGAACTAGGACTTGTACATGATTCTATTGATTAAAGTTCATATAATTCAGAGGAAATCATGGAAAATGCTGTAAGAAACCCATTTTCCATTTCCCAAAATAGACCAACAGTATCCAATATGATAGGACTCTCACTATATATTCTTGTTATCAAATAGCTAACAGTTGCAAAATAGATTCAGAATGCAACTGATATATTTTGTTTTTTAACGGAAATGGGTTATGTATCAGCAATAAAGATTTTACAGTTACTCAACTAATAAAGTATATACATATCCACTGCAACATGCCTCAAAGGAATATAAACTCACCGGATAGCAGCGCATCATGTACAGAAGAGGATTTGATGACAAATCAAGGCCATCAACATGATGCTGGCTGAACACTGCAATGCGAACCTATGCAATTTAGAACACAAAAAACTCCAGTAGTCAGAAATAGATTAAAATCAGCATAAAACCCACAAATATAACCAATCTGCAAGCACAAGGACATAAATATTTCTACAAAGGAGCAAGTTAATATGTTCCTATTGTGGCATTACCTCAAATTAACAATTATTAGAATAGTACTCCTCATCAATAAAGTAGTCATGGCATATAAAAGTGTGATAAAGTAACTTGAACTTCTTTTAGAAGTACTAGAAACTAAATTCAATGGAACTTGATGAAGATACACAAGCTGACCACACACTGAAGTACATGAAAATACTGATATATTCAATAACTTTTTGCATGCCATTTGGTCGACCAGGATGTGGATCACAAAACCATTATGTTAAGAATAAACCCATCTAAAATTTAAGGATCCGAACACTTTTGAAACCACATCCAATAAATATCAGTAAATAATTAAAAACAACAAGAAGAATACCTTAGCAGAACGGTAAACTGTTCCAGAACTTGGCTGAAGTTCACCTGAAATAAGTTTGAGTATGGTTGACTTGCCAATGCCATTTGCACCAACCACTGAGACACAATTCAAATGCCAACATTAGATATATCAAAGGAGCAATAATGAATGCGGCCTCCAGAAACAACATATAGACAAGGTAGCCTCCAATAGCAGCTTCCTCGAACACTAGAAATTTTAACGAAAAAAAAATTTCTCATCTTATCCCCACACAAGAGGGGTTATTAAAAAAGTAGGGTTGGTTTTCTTTTAAATTCATTAAATAGGGTAAATTTCTTTAAAATTTCAAAAATAATGTATATCTCCTTTAGTAAAGGCGTCATTGACGATGACGTGGCGTGATGTGGCGGAAATGGCGACGGGATTGGTGACGGAGAGCCCGTCGCCAAAAATCAATTGGCGACGAGAAGCCCGTCGCCAAAATGTATATAAAATATATATTTTATATATATATATATATATATATATCCCTGCATCCCCTAACAAGAATGGCGCCTTTACAAAAGGCGACATTCTTGTTAGGTGCCACGTTGGCGCCACGTTAACACGAATGGTGCCACACCAATAGTGTTTCAAACTAATTACGCCTTTTCAAAAGGCGATATACTGTAATTAAAGAATAAAAAAAAAACTACAATAATTTACGAATTTAAAAAAAAAAAACCGTACGGATGTAATTTTTTCCACACAAGAGGTGTCTACCAAACGAAACTGGCAAAGCAGTATGTAACAAGAATGGATTGTTTGGAATGTACTTGGTACAGATTGCAGAATCTGAGACTTCAGACTTGAGAGGACAAAAAGGGAAGCAAATTGACATTCAAGTAGACCATGAAATTTAAAACAAATGTCAACTAAATGTGCAATTTTGCAGAGTGGATGTATAAAGAGGGACAAAAAATGAAAGTATAAGGCCAGGAACTGAGGCCCTAGCAACTTTTATTTCTTTGTCTGCAAGCACAAATAAAGTAATAGGTATGATCATAAATAGAGAACAGCCTGTGCAGGTATGTTCAGAAAGGAGAGCTCCAGATTTAGAAAGAGTACTTAGAACAAGTTTATACAACCTTAGCTAAGATAAATAAAGGTAACATCCATATTAAAACCATGTAAGAACTGTTCACTGACCATAAAAAAGCTCGACCCAAGAAACAAATAAGTGAAAACTTTGCCGTCAATACTTACTTGCAATTCGGCTGTCAAGATCGATACCGAAATTCAGATTCTTAAACAATATAGGGCCCCCAGGATAACCAAAAGATGCATCACTGTCACCGTGATCGAGAAAATATTAGACGATCAACATCACAATTAAGTTAAATCAGATGCCTTAATGTAAATATTTGTTTACAAGCAGGAAACACAAGATAAATGCTAATACATAAGCGGGGGATTAAATTTAGGACTGTATTAGGAGGAAAGAGCATGCCCCATCAGAGTTTTTACTTGGATAAGACGAGGAAACAAAAATATGAATTGAATCCGACTCCACAACAAATTTACAGGTTATTGCAATGTAAGAGAGATTAGTGAATCGAGCCAATAAACACATAAAGAAACCAAAAGCAATGGTGGCATTACCAAAAACTTCATTATAAAATCCACCACAGAGCACAACGAACCTGAAACTTATTATAGGTGGACCGGGTCTGTCATCTGGTGTTGGGAACTCAAACTTATAGCTGTATGACAACAGAAGAAACAGGACTTTAGCTGCTCCCAGTTCACATAAAATCAAAAGGACATGCGACAAAATTTGCAGAATGCTGTTGAAATTAATTAATCAATTGCAAATTATTTTTTTAAAAATTAGATAAGACAAAGTGATTCGTACTCAGGATCATTGATTATTTCATCAACACGACCCATTCTCTCCAAAGCCTGAACAACAGCCAAAGTCAGTTTAGCATTCAGAAAAAAATTATCTGATCCGACGACAGTTAAGAAAAATAGCCGAATCAAAAGTCAAGATGTATAGGAGACTAGATTCAAAGGTCGACGGCATCAGCTACTATGTAGCTTTCAAATAAGCGATTGTGTAGATAATAAAATTTTAAGAAATACCACCCAAAGTCGTAACTGATAAGTACCTTAATTCTTGACTGAACAAGTGATGCCCGTTTTGCATTGTATCGAAACTTATCAATAAAATCCTGCAGTGTCAAAAAATAGCAGAATCTGTCACAGAGTGAGAATAGTGAAATTAATAAGAATGAAACTAGAACACTAAAATTAATAGTGAAGCAATTAAAAAGGTCTTGAACTTCATTGACACATAAGTCGAATTCATTAGCAAAACATGTTAACAAGTGTGAGCGGAATTCTGATAGAAGTGTTGGTGGCTTGCCTATCACCCGAGTTTACAAAACGAAGAGGTTCTCAGCCAAGTCAACTCAGTTTCCAGGACCTTCTACAACCAACGTTGTGGGCCCAGTTGAGTAAGGCATTGCTTATATGTTAAAGTGTGTGTGTCAGTTTGGTGTGTGTGTGTGTCAAGTTGTGTATCTCACAAAGTGGTAAAGTAGGGACAGTAGGTAGTGTGTCAGCGAAAGAGGTATTGTTCACCCAAGTCATTCATTCTGCATTTTTCTTGTTCATAGTTGAGATTGTGTCTCAGGGGAGAAGAGGGTGTCCTCTATCACTGTTCTAAGGGTCCTGCTCTAGCTTTACCCATCTCTGTGGTTGTAACCGTATATTTGTGCCTATCAATAAAATCTATCTTACTCTTCTTGTATCCGGGTTCGAACCCTTTCATCGGTATCAGAGCATCATTTTTCATGGCTCCAAATGTGGATTCTCAAATGGATCAATTGGAAGCTGAGTTGAAGAAGACATAGGAATCCATGGTGGAGCTACGTTCCGCGGTCGATTCGCAACGATCGTCCATGGACCATCAGTTCCAGTCACTGTCGAAGATGATGGAGACCCTCCTGAAGCAGCAGAGGGCGGTGGGCACATGATCTCACCAGATTGAGGAACCCAGCGGCATCAAGGGGCTAGATCCACCAGATTTGGGCAATCTGGGTGAATCTACGATGAAGGAGAGTGCATATCTACACGCCTTACCTTACCGATCCGATCCGAAGGTCCAGAAGATCAAGATGTCGACATGCGATGGAGACGATTTGTTGGTATGGCTGAACCAAGCTGAAAGCTAATTCGCTCTGCACGAGATGACGGAGATCTCAAAGCTTCGAGCCGCCCGGATCTGCCTGATCGGCGCAGCACAGATCCGGTTGCGAATCGAGGAAACGTCCATTTGAGAATTGGACAGAGCTCCCACAGTTATGTCGACGCTTCACTGACGCTGATCCTTGGTCCTTTCACCAACAATTCTTTGGGATTTGGCAGGAGACTACGATGTCCGAGTACAGGAAGAAATTCGAGCTTCTATCTCTGCATGTCAAGGGCTTAACAGAACAGTTCAAAATTGTGGTGTTCATCAATGACTTGAAGGACAGGATTCAACTGGAGATGTTGGTGGATCCGCTGGCTACGCTACGTGCGGTGGTGCGGGCGTTGCAGCTGGAGAAGAAGCTCGACGAAGGGCATGGGTTGTCTTCAGTAAACAAGCCCAAAAGCCCAACACATGCCAGATCTTTGGACCGGTCACACCTACTTGGGTTTCTCATACCATTTCGAATGCGAGCAAAGGCCCACAACCTACAACAACTAAATCCAACTCATTAGGGATCGACTGCAAAGCCCAAGCCAACAACTTCATCTGCCTTAAGCCCAACCAAAACAAAGGTTTTGCCCCCAAAGTTCAAAAGGCTCACGGAGTATGAGACCCAATCGAGATGCAAACTGGGGCTCTATTACAGGTGCGACAACAAATGGCACGCTGACCACCACTGTCGCCCGAAGACATTGAATGTGATGTTGGTGGAGGATGAGTTCGGGGGGGAACAACCGAAGTCGGGGTCGGAAAGCTCGGGGGAGCAGTCAGAGATGACGATGAACGAGCTCTCGGTTCATGCCTTTGAGGGAGCACCAGGCCCGCATAAAATCAAAGTGAGGGGACGGGTACTGGGCCAGGAGGTTGTGGTTCTAATCGATTATGGAGCATCCCAAAATATCATCTCTCCATCCTTAGTGGCGACCCTGCAGTATCCCATATTATCACAACTGGGGAGTAATGGTTGGGGGAGGCGCTCGGCTTCAGGGGTCGAGTGTGTGCAGGGATCTAACGGTGGAGTTTCAAGGTTACCAGATACGGGCTTATTTCTATCTGGTTGAAATGCCTAGTTCTGATTTGATTTTGGGAATGGCATGGCTTAAGTCACTTGAGATGACTGCAGCGAACAGGCCCAAACTCTTGCTCACTTTCTTCCACAAGGGTAAGTGGATCACGGTCTCTGGGGATCCGATGTTACATCGGGTTTTGGTGTCTTGTAAGGCAACTCAACATTCCTTGGAGGTAGACACGGGTTGTTTTCTAATTGAATGCTACAATGTAAAGCCAGCTCAAGTCAGTAGCCTTATCGACACCCCTCCTCTAATTCAAAGTGTGCTCGACGGATTTGCCGCATTGTTACGTCTCTGCCCCTTCACGTGCTTGCAAGCATGCCATTATCCTACAAAAGGGCACAAATCCTGTTCGGGTGCGACCCTACCATTATCCCCTTATACAAAAAACTGAAATCGAGAAGATGGTGACTGAGATGCTAACTACAGGAATTATTCAACCAAGCGCCAGTCCATTCTTCAGTCCAGTCCTCCTTGTGAAGAAAAAGGACGGGAGTTGGCGATTCTATGTCGACTGTAGGGCTATGAAAAAGGTCACGATCCCTTATCGCTTCCCTATTCCTAATATTGATGAGCTGCTCGACGAACTCCTTAAAGCTTGTGTGATCTCCAAGCTAGACCTTCGCTTCGGGTACCACCAAATCTAGGTGAGGGTTTCCAATGTCCACAAAACAGCATTTCGAATCCCTGATGGGTGCTATGAGTTTTTGGTCATGCCGTTTGGACTCTCCAATGCCCCTGCGCCCTTTCAATCCTTGATGAATACTATTTTCGAAGGGTTACTGCGGCGCTGCGCACTTATTTTCTTTGATGACATCTTGGTGTACAGTTCATCCACGACGACTCACTGTGATCACCTGCACCAAGTGCTTTCTATACTTAGTGTGAATTCTCTTTTTGTTCACTTGAAGAAATGTTGTTTTGCTATGTCCAGCCTTGAGTACTTGGGACATCATCACAGAGGAGGGAGTGCAGGCAGACCCTGAGAAAGTACAGGCAATGGATGAGTGGCCCGTGTCGTCTACATCTAAGGAGTTGCGGGGATTCATGGGTTTAATTGGCTATTATAGATGCTTCAACGGCTTCGTCAAGGATTTTAGGAAGTTGGCTGCCCCTTTAACACAACTATGCGGAAGGACTCCTTCGAGTGGCGTGACGAGGCCACTTGCGCGGTGAATATCTTGAAGCGAGCAATGAAGGAGGTGTGTGTGCTAGCTTTACCCGACTTAATGCCCTTTACGTGGTTGAAACTAATGCATCGGGCGTGGGAGTAGGGGCAATGTTATCTCAGGGGGAGCGACAATAGCACTTTTCAGCCAAGCTCTATCTCTTCGAGCACAAAATAAGTCCGCTTACGACAGAGTACTCATGGCCATTGTGTTGGCAATTCAAAAGTGGCGCCACTACCTTCTCGGTCGCAAATTTTTGGTGCGCACCAACCAGCGCAAACTAAATTCCTCTTAGAACAGTGGGAGGTCGCTCCGGAATACCGGCGTTGGCTACTCAAGTTAATGAGTTTTTCCTTCGACATTCAGTATCGAGTAGGGGTCTCCAATGTGGCAACTGATGCCCTTTCCCGTTTTCCTATCGCGGGTGAGCTTTTCGTTATTTCTCTTTCTTCTTTTGTTGCCTGGGATGTTGTTGAGGAGGGTATTAATGTTAACCCTTTTCTTTTTGCGATTCGCAATGATTTGTTGGCTGGCCCGGACGTCAAATCAGGATAGGCACTCATACGCGGTCAGCTACGATACTGGGAGAAGATTGTGAATCTGTGATTCATACTTCCTCTTCTCTTAAGCCCTCTTTACTGGCGGAGTTCCATTCTAGCCCTGCAGGTGGTCATGGAGGTTTCCTGAAAACATACAAAAGACTTGGGGCAGAATTTTACTAGGTTGGCATGTGGAAAGATGTCCAACAATTCGTTGCCGCTTCTGACACTTGCCAAAGGAATAAGTATGAGACTCTTTCCCCCGCATGTCTTCTTCAACCTCTTCCAATCCCTACTGCAATATGGGAAGACATTTCGATGGATTTCATCGACGGTTTACCTTCCTCCCGCGGCTTTAATTCCATATTTGTGGTGGTGGATAGGCTGAGCAAGTTTGGCCATTTTATTCTCTTAAAGCACCCTTACACGGCAAAAACAGTATTTGATGTTTTCTTGCTTAAGGTAGTGCACCTTCATGGGTTCCTTTGTACCATCGTGTATGATTGCGACAAGATTTTGTGAGTCATTTTTGGTCTGAACTCTTTCATCTTCAGCACACTTGGTTGTGCTACAATTCCGTTTATCATCCCCAGTCCGACGGACAAACAGAGGTCGTGAACGAGTGTGTTGAGACCTTTCTTCGTTGTTTCATCCAGCAACACTCTCAAGAGTGGTCGGCTTGGCTACACTGGGTAGAGTACTTTTACAACACCTCTTACCATTCTACTCTCTAATGCTCCCCATTCAAGGTCATCTATGGCAGAGATCCTCCACCGTTAGTCCGTCTGGGTGCTACACCGAGTACTACAGTTTCGGATTTGTCCTTGTAAGCTGAGAGGGACTTAGCATTATGAGAATTGCATGACTAGCTTTCAATTGCCCATAATCGAATGAAGCAATATGTCGACCCTCACAGCCGCGATATTTCTTTTGAGGTTAGGGATTTTGCATACTTAAAACTGCGACCATATCGTCAGTAGTCCGTGGTGCGCCACACCAATACCAAACTTAGCCCGCTATTCTATGGCCCCTTCAAGGTTTTGGAACGACTCGACCTTGTCGCATATCGCCTGCAGCTACCTCCTGACTCCTCTATCCACCCAGTTTTTCACGTCTCCCAGTTACGGAAAGTCATCGGCTCTCGTCCTCTGGAAGGGTCTTTGCCATCGGTTCTCTGGAGTCCCTTATTGTTGAATTGGAGCCGGACTCAGTTTTAGCATATTGTTACTCTAGTGCTAGGGCTGAAGTTTTAATCAAGTAGGTTGCGTTACCCGAGTCAGCGGCCTCGTGGGAGTTAGTTTGTCACGTTCGACGTTCTTTCCCTTCTTTCCACCTTAAGGACAAGGTGGTTGTCTAGGGAGGGAGTAATGATAGAAGCGTTGGTGGCTTGCCTATCACCCGAGTCAAAAAAAAGGAAGAGGTTCTTAGCAAGTCGACTTAGTTTCCAGGTCCTTCTACAACCAATGCAATGGACCCAGTTGAGTAGTGTATTGCTTATGTGTTAAAGTGTGTGTATCAGTTTGGTGTGTGTGTGTGTCAAGTTGTGTGTCTCACATAGTAGTAAAGTAGAGGCAGTAGGTAGTGTGTCAGCGAAAGCGGTATTGTTCACCCAAGTCATTCATTCTGCATTTTGCCGGTTTAGAGTCGAGACTAAGTCTCAGGGGAGAAGAGGGTGTCTCATCTATCTCTGGTCTAGGGTTCCTACTCTAGCTTTACCTATCTTTGTGGTTGTAACCACATTTGTAGGTGATTCCACCCCCTATCAATAAAATCTATCTTTATCTCTTAGATTCGGGCTCGAACCCTTTCAAATTCTTTTGCCTAGTGGCAGGTTCAGATAAGAGAAGGAAAATCTCTATCAAAAGAAAGCTTTCCTGCATGTGCATAGCTGAGTTACCATGCATATCAGATTCACAAGGTCAATGGTCGGTTCCATTCTACCTCATCAAGATGCCAGCCAGTGTTTACCCATTCCAAATACACAATACAAAATGGAGCTCTTTGAAGAATGAAAAAAGAATACTTACAATAAATTAGACAAGAGCGTACACTCGTAAAGTTAACAAATTCAAGATCCGTTCAATCAATATGGTAGTTTCATCACTTGTTACCTCCATTCTCCAAACAGTTAGCTCAGTCGTAACAATTTAATGATAAATATATATCTTCATTTTTTTTCCACAATAGACTACAGATGTCATTCAATCAATACCAAGGATAATTAAAATTACTGGGCTATGGTGACAGTTCCATTTGAGTTAATTCCTTCCATTTGAGTTAATTCCAGGGCCTCAAGTAGAACTTACCAAAAAGCATGTTGTGCGACTCAGAAAAAAAAAGTAAACGGTAACTTAAGAAAAGATTCAACGTCATCAAAGAAATGACTAAGCAAACGAACTCAAAAACCTGCATATGAGCCCTCGCTTTTTCATTCGTTTCGAAAGCCTTCTGTTGGTTTTTAAGTTGCTCCTCACGTGTTCTCTCAAAAGTGTCATAATCTCCTTTGTATGTGGTAAGCTTTTGACCATGTAAATGAAGAATATCTGTAACTACCTGAAAAAAGAGTTGTATTTTTAACAACCGCATGGACATAATGAAAGGTGAATATCAAAGACTCTCTGAACAGAAGAATTAGCTTTAGAGAGGAAATAGATACCGTGTTCAGAAACTCTCTGGCATGGGAAACAACTACAAATGTTTTTGGCCATTTCACAAGGTATGATTCAAGCCATAGAACAGCATGAAGGTCAAGATGATTCTGCAACAAAGGAAACAATGTTACAAACTTACAAATATATATAACTATCTGAAAAACAATTCGCTTTCCGTACAGTGGGTTCATCAAGCAGCAACAAATCAGGTTCTATAAACAACGCACGAGCAAGAGCAATTCGCATTCTCCATCCTCCTGAGAAGGTTTTTGTGGCCTTGTGTTGCATTTCTGGTGTGAAACTGAGACCCTGAAAGTTGAAAGCTTTAAGAAAAGGGTTTAAGATGAACTACAGCATCAATCATAAAAAACTTATGGCATGATCTTGATTTACTTTATGCAGAAAGTAACTATAGAAATGGACTGAAAAACAATCACAGCTGTTGCAAAGCTCATTGAGACCAAAACAAGAACGACTGCAGATATTCAAGAGTTTCATATGCAGAACTCGTTTCAAGCAACAGCAAAAAGTTCAACAACAGCTTGATAAAGAGAAAATTTTAGATAGGCTCTTGGAAGAAAAGGGAATTGAGTGACCGAGGATAGAAATTGTGCCACGATAAAGAATAAAGAAGAGAAACACAATGGTCAACCGCAGATGGATAGCACCAATGGCAGTGAAATCAGGCTATCAGCAGAGAATTTAAATTTGATTTCGGAACCATGGCTTGAAGTCCTTTCATCTAAATGAAATTGCAGGCAAAATTAATTCGTTGAAGTCTTAAAGGATATGAAACAAAACACAATGAGGGCTAAAGGAGCATCCAATTTGGCTAGTACTTGAGATCTGTTGTCCAATACCAACATAAATATTCACGAGGAAGCAAGTTCCATAAGAAAAAAAGAATGACATATAGACTTAGATTCTGAACCAAGATTTAAATACTAAAACAAGCCATACCAGTGAGAACGTCAACACGAGGAATCATATAAGAATAACCTAAAATATATATGAGAACGTCAACACCAGTTTCTAACTAACCGCAAGAATGGAAGCAGCACGAGCTTCTGCCGAGTCTGCATCAATGAACTCAAGTCTTTTATAAATCTCTTGAAGTCTTTGTGACAAAGAATCTTTATCAATTTCCCCACTCGTCTTTGCTCCGTTCTGTGCTTCTTCCTCAAATTCCATTTCCCTCTTAAAGAAAGAGCAATGCAATAGGTCAGATTATATATATATATAAGAAATGGATGCTTAAATCTAATCATGAGAGACACAAACTGAAAGTAAGATCTCTAACTATTCAAATCCATTCAGACCTGTAGGGCAAGTAATCTGGCTTCTTCCTCCAAAAGCTTGGTTCTTTCAATATCAGAATTAAGAACACATTGCAAAGCAGATGTATTATCGCCCGCAACTTCTTGCTCCACATGCAATATCTGACAGTTCTTAGGAATACCTTCAATTGCATGCATTGCCATGTGCCTCAAGAAAGTTGTTTTCCCGGTACCATTTCTTCCAACAAGGCCTGAGTAAGAAACAAGGTCGTAGTACCATTAAACTGCCAGTTACAACAGTGATTCCATTTCCAATTTATGCGTGTGGCGTTTATTATTCTCGAAAATATCAACCTATTCATCTGGGGCTAATAATTATAGAACACAATATATCTTGTGCAAAGAAATAAGAATTAATAATGAAGGAAAGAAAAATACTTAACTCACTACCTCCTATTTACATTAGAGGACTAAATTCCCGTCAAAAAAGAGAAACAAAATCCACTACATTTAAATAACTTAAGTTCAAATAAATTTAATCAACAAAAATACTCGACTAACCAATGCATTATACCATCACAAAGACAAAAATTAAAACAATTTAAACTCAAAAAATATGAGTACCAAATTCACACAGCCAAATAGGTGACCAAGCCCGATTCAGTGAACACATATCACCCTATATGTTACAAGAAAATCAATCACACGTACACAATAAAGGAGAACACCAAAACAAACACACATACACATTCAAAGCCACTCACCATAGTGTCTTCCAAAAGCAAGTGTTACTGAGCCATCGACAATAAGATCACGGCCACCAATTGAGATACTGAAGTTCTCCATGTGGATATCCTTTACTGCCGGCCCATCACTATTATCATGGTTCACGCATACAACCGGCATCCCTTCTCTTACTGCTTCCATTTCTGCTAAATGCATTTGGTATTGTTGCTGTTTCATACAGAAAAATTTAAATCAATGACCAACTATTCATTGCTAATTTTTGTAAACTAAGATAGGAATCACAAGTTACCCAAACCGCGCATCGGACAATGCAAACCGCGACAAATACATGAACCCTAAATATCTAAAAGGCAAAACGTATTTTTTGGTCCTTCAACTTTGAGTATTTTATGCTTTTGGTCCCTGAACTTTCAATAGTGTACATTTAGTCCCTGAACTTTCATTGTTGTACATTTGGTCCTTGAACTTTTGAGTTTTATGTTTTTGGTCCCTGAACTTTGAGATTTTTATGTTTTTAGGGGAAATTAAAATTTTTTTCGGCTTTTTTAGGTCGATGCGAGTCGTCCGATTCAGTAATATAAACCATTTTACTCTTCTTGACTAATCACACAACACTTTTGTTGCCCACATTGACATAATTTAACACTTTAAATGGTGGAAGGACTAAATGTAAATCTTTGTGAAAATTCAAGGACCAAATGTATAGTAATAAAAGTTCAGGACCTAGAGCACAAAAAACACAAAGTTCAGGGACCAAAAGATAAGTTTTGCCTATCTAAAAAATGGGGTCTTACTTCTCTATTACGCTCATCTTTCCTCTTCCTCCTTTCAATCTTCGCCTTATCGCGCTCTGACAAAAGCGGACCATCAAGAAGCTCCGGCTGCTGCTTCTTAGGAGCTTCTTCATCATCCATTCCATCAAACATCCTCAATGGAGTAGCCAAGCTGCGCACAGCCGGCTTAACCTTCACCAACCCACTCTTCCCAAATCTCTCATTAAGCTTAGCACAAACCTATTTCCCAAAATCAACAGTCTTAGCACAAACCCTAGCATGACTAATCACAAAGTTAGGTCTCAATTTTAAACAATAGCATTTCATTTGTGATGAAAGTGAAGTGAATTTTCCAGTTACTTACGAGTCGGCTCTCGGATTCGTCGCGAACGCATTCGGCGCCGACGAGGAGCTCTCCAATGGCTTCGAACACGCCCTCCCCGTCGATCCCGAAATCGAAGTCTTCGTCGGCCAGAACGTTGATCATGTAGTCCATTATCGGCTTGTCGACGTCTCTGGCTCTCGGGCCTAGCACGTCGTAAACGACAGAGCTCGCAACGTCAACCATTTTCGAGATCCAATTCGGTCGGACTGGCAGAGATAGGGTTTGCGCTTGAGAGATTATTCAGTGAGGTTGTGAAGAGGGGACGAGAGAAAGCGAGCCAAGATAGAAACACCCGCCGAAGCGTCGTCACTCGGATATCTGAGTCGGCAAATATACAGGGTTCGTTATGGGCTCATCTTGCAAGAATGAAAAGCCCATTAAGAGCCGCGTTATGTGCACCATAGTCATCACTCAAGCACCCTAAATTGAAACAAAATGCCTTTATTTATCAATGTGAGGCCCCCATCACCAAATCTTCTTCTTCACTCATTGTCATCACAAATCGACACCTCAATTTATCAAACCTTTAACATTTTCTTGTTCCTTTTACCACTTTATTTGTTGTTTTTAGGGTCGGGTGAGTATTTTCAATGTTTACAGGGTGAGGGTTTGTATGATGACTTGCGGTAGATGGTTGATATTGAATCGTATGGGTTCGAGGGTGTTTTTATTAAGTTTATTGTTATTTTATCTCGTGTTGTTGTCTTTCATGGGAATATACCTATCACTGAGTTCAACCACAATCCCGTAATGTTTAGCCAACACAGGATCGAAACTATTGAGTAAGTCTCAGAACTGCATGAACAAGACTTTGCAGCACATATTGGTATCCAGTGATCGATCAAACAAGTAACCTATTTCACAATGGGTTCGGTTATCAACGAGATCGAGAGATAGAAACATGTCTCGGTTGTTGGTAACCAAGATATCCTCTTATGTCTCGGTACCCGATAACTGATCAAACAAGTTATCCATTTCACAATGTGTTCGGTTAGAAACGAAATCGAGACATAAGAGGATGTCTTAGTTGCCAATAACTCATACATCCTCTTATGTTTCGATCTCTATTTTTGTGCGTCCGACACTTTCATGTGTGGTACATTTCAAAATGTGGGAAATTCTAAACACAAAAAGGTCAAAACACATAAAAACCCATACTTCCAACCCTCAAAAATTGAAAAATAGATAGATACCAACCTTATACACACTCTTTGATCCAAGAATATGGTGTCCAACCGTCGACAAAGATGACGGAATTGGTTATGAGAGCACAAGGGTAGTAGAGTTCGGTGGTCACATATCAAAATGGGGTGATGGGGTACCTAAAGTTGTATTTTTTTTTTTTGATTTTTATGGTGAATTTGTATTAGAAGGCATATGAGTCATTACACATATAATTGAAAAAAAAAAAAAAGGTACACTGAGTAATGCCTGGTGCACATAGCGCCGCCCTAAATAAAGTCTCATTCTTTCTTTACAATTGTTATGAGACATGGTGCAAGATTTGTTGTTATAGTGTACTGCGCAGGCGCCTCTTAAATCAAACAATTTGGAAGAGTTGATTCAAGATTTTAGTATGCTCTCGTCCAATTGATAAGATCGCCAAGAATTTCTAATAAAATCAGTGAACTTGAAATAGTACTAAAAAGAGTTCAGAGAGTGGAATCATAGAAGAACACGAGCATTATGCTGGACAATGTGATATAGCCTGCTTCAAAGGTCCATCGATATGATGACACATTCACAATCACCACCAGAAAGATCTCAGGTTCTTAACATAATTCCATAATACAAGTGTTCAAAAATGGTTCCCTATCGAAGTCTCGTCGTCAACCCCCAAAAGATGAGAGAAGGGTACGGTGAAACAAGAAATACCAGTATCACTCAACATGTGTTTCCTAGGTTCGTCCCTGTTCACTTCCCATTGGGAGTTAGAACCAGAAATTATCCAAGTCCCTCCTGGAAAGCTAATAGCTATCTGTTTTTTAGACAAAATGCAAAGAAAAATATCTAAAGCTCATCGTGTGAATCGTCATCATCGGCTCCCTCAGAGCCAGCACCAGGGGCGCCACCAGATCTTTGGTAAACAGCAGTGATAATCGGATTGCATACGGCCTCTACTTCCTTGAGCTTCTCATCGTAGTCTTCCTTCTCGCGCTCTGGTTCTCATCGAGCCACTCAAGAGCCTCTTTCACTGCTGTTTCGATCTTCTCCTTCTCTTCTGATTCCAGCTTGTCTGCCAACTTGTCCTTGTCGTTCACCTGGTTCTTCATGTTGTACACATAAGTCTCCAAGCTGTTACGGGCGTCGATCTTCTCCTTCACTTTCTTGTCTTCATCAGCAAACTCCTCTGCCTCGCGAACCATTCGGTCAATCTCCTCCTGGCTCAAACGTCCCTTGTCATTGGTGATGGTGATCTTCTCTGATTTACCAGAGCCCTTGTCCTCAGCCTTTACATTGAGGATACCATTGGCATCAACCTCAAAAGTCACCTCAATTTGAGGTGTCCCTCTGTTCAAACAATAAGGGGCAGGCTTGAATCAGTTCTCGTCTAGGGTCTATAGTGATTGAAGTGAATTCACACCAATAGGCATTACATGATTTGATTAAGAACAAAAACAAACCTTGGAGCTGGAGCGATGCCAGAAAGATCAAATTTCCCGAGTTCCCTACAATCCTTGGTAAGACTCCTCTCACCTTCAAAAACCTGTGAAGGAACAACAACCAGACTTTGATATAGAGAATAGCTGAGTTCTCTAGCTAGTTGATTTGATTCCCTACTAGAGCAAGAGCTTATTTAAGTCTCAACAAATATACCTGAATCGAGACAGTCGTCTGCTGATCCTGGTAAGTAGTAAAAACTTGAGATTTCTTGGTTGGGATAACAGTGTTCCTTGGAATCAACTTTGTCATAACCCCACCAACAGTTTCAATACCAAGAGTCAGTGGTGCCACATCCAACAGAAGGATATCTGAATCAGAAGCAAATGATAACTGATAAGTGATTAAAGTTTACTTATTTGACATATTATTAAATTCTCTGCAACAGAAATGCACCTTTGGTTTCTTCACCCCCTTCTCCACTCAAAATGCTTCCTTGCACAGCAGCACCATAAGCAACTGCCTCATCTGGGTTCACGCCCTTGTTAGGCTCCTTTCCATCAAAGTAATCCTTGAGGAGCTGTTGAACTTTGGGAATCCTGGTGCTTCCACCAACAAGAACAATCTCATCAATTTGGTTCTTCTCCAAACCAGCATCTTCCATAGCCTTCTTGACAGGTCCCATGGTCTTTCTGAACAGATCATTGTTCAATTCTTCAAATCGGGCACGGGTAAGTGGCTCAGAGAAATCCAAGCCCTCATACAGAGATTCAATCTCCACACGGACCTGGTGCTGGTTACTCAAAGCTCTTTTCGCTCGCTCACACTCCCTCCTTAGCTTACCAAGAGCCCGGTTGTCCTTGCTGATGTCCTTGCCGTGCTTCTTCTTGATCAATTTGATGAAGTATTCCATTATTCTATGATCAAAATCCTCACCTGCAGGAAAACATATTATTAAGATTGAAATCTTTGGATAAAATAATGGTGGATGCAAGTCTGTAAGAGGCAATCGAAGTTAAAGACGGAGGTTCCAACCAATTATCTGAATATAGTTTTCAACAAAATATTAAGGTTGAGCGACATGAATTCAGCATGGAACATAATGCATACCACATACAAGTCAGTTAAAAAGAAGAACTCTTTTTTTGTAGAAATAGAATACTTTCTTAACGAAAGAACAAGGAAAACACCATGAAACAAGTCAGCAAAAAAAATCATTACAGCACATACTGAATAGGACGCATTCAGTAAATCAGCAGTCAGATACATACCGCCCAAATGAGTGTCGCCATTAGTGGCCAGAACCTCAAAGACACCATTGTCAATTGTCAAAATACTAACATCAAATGTTCCACCACCAAGGTCAAACACAAGAATGTTTTTCTCTCCACCCTTCTTGTCAAGACCATAGGCGATTGCAGCTGCAGTGGGCTCATTAATGATCCTTGCAACATTCAGTCCAGCAATTACACCAGCGTCCTTTGTTGCCTGCCTTTGGGCATCATTAAAGTACGCTACAGAAAGTGGAACAGTATTAGGCAGAAAACTCAAAAAGAAGCATTTTCATCTAAAAGAGAGGAAATTTATTTACCAGGTACAGTAACAACTGCATCCTTGATTTTCTTCCCAAGGAACGCTTCGGCTGTCTCCTTCATTTTTGTAAGAATCATGGCGCTAATTTCCTCAGGACTGAAGACCTTGGTCTCCCCATCCTTCATCTTGACTTGTATATAAGGCTTTCCATCCTTGTTCACAATCTTGTAGGGAACCAACTTCATGTCCTTCTGAACCTCTTTATCCTCAAACCTGCATAATTATAGTAAGTCACTGGATCTTAATGTACTATTCATACTAATACAAATTTCATGTATGAGAAATACGATACACTACTTTCGTCCAATAAGCCTCTTCACATCAAAGATGGTCCTCTCAGCATTGGCAGCTGCCTGGTTCTTTGCAGCCTCACCAATCAATCTCTCACCATCAGTGAATGCAACCCATGAAGGGGTAATGCGGTTTCCTTGGTCATTGGCTATTATTTCTACGTGGCCATTCTTGTAAACACCAACACAGGAGTATGTTGTGCCCAGATCAATACCAATGACTGTTCCCAACTTGCTGGCCTCCTCCTTTGCAATTGCAACGGCAGATAAAAACCCTGTCGTAATTACAAAGTTAGTGTCTTTCCCACAAAATAGTAACAGATAACAAGAATTAAAAAGGATGATAGGAAATCTATGATTACAGATATCAACAACGTTTGTTCAGCAGGTCGAATTCTTAATATTAAGAATGGAAAAGCTTCTAAATAAATCATCTCTACTGTGACAATGAAGACCACAGTCTTCCCATATCATCAATTTCCACCGTAATTAGAGAATAAATAGCTGAGCAATGTTACTCTTCATAATCGTCAGTCAATTATGCAAAAACAGTTCTACTTAAACAAAATTTATAACTTGTCAACCAATAAACTTTGCAAGCCATAGAAGGAGGAAAAGTTCGGTCCAGTGAGGTGTGAACCATAAGTCCAAAAGAACTTCTGGAACGAACATGCAAAACCAACACCAATCTATTCCAATTAGCAGATAAACATAATCATATCAATCTGCAAAGATCTTCGGATTCATTAATTTTTAGGGACAATCATCCCAAGACTATTATTAAGAACTACATCTAAATTTACAATGACAGATGACTTAGGAAACCTGATCAATTCATGATACTATCCAATGAAATATGTAGCCAATAGTGTAAAAAGTCGATCGTATCTAGCCTCTCTAAGTCCGACAAATTGCTCTAAAAAGCACAGAAATTTGAAGGCACGTCGGAGGACACAAACAATCAAGATTCAGATCAATGGATAAAAACAGTTCAATCCACAGCAATGTGATCCTACCAGTGCGAATTTCCGAGATCCTTTTCGATCTAAGACATCAAAACCACAATACACAAAGAAGCAACCTCAGATCTACCCTCGCGGACAGAAAAGAAAACAGTAATCAACAGGTAAGCTAATCGACCTAACAAAACATCAATCAAACAGATCTAGAACACATTCACGAAGCATCAATAACACCAAACAAAGTGCTTTACAACATCTGATCAACCACATTTCACGAACCAACACATGCAAGACAACCAAATCTAACGAAAAATCTCAGACTAAGAAACATCAGATCAGATCATACAACGAAGATGAAGAGCCGAAACACTCACCAAAGAAGACCACCGCCAACGCGATCAAAGAACCGTGCCTTCTCCACGAGCCATCCATGGCTTCGGAACCGACGAACAGATCTCAGAAACCTCTCGCTCTCTCGATTTGCAAATAGCTGAAGAAGATTGATTGTTCTATCGATGGAGCGAAGAGAGAGTCGGATTTATATAGCGATGGAGGTGTGAAGAGCGAGTTTGTGAGTCACTGGGGGTGACGTGGACCAATCAGATTTGAGGAAGTGAGGTCTCGACCAATGACATGAGGTTTTGTCGTTGGGTTGATTCTGACCGTCGATCTTCAGATCTGAGGTTACGGGCCCAACCTTGACACGCCACGTCTCTAGTCCTTATTTGCTTTTTTTTTTTTTTAATAAAAAAAACCTCTTTTACTTGTTTCTCCCTTAACGAATTCAACCATCATCTCATTATCTCATCTCATAAAATTAAAAAAGAAACTAACAGATTATTTACAACAACAAATTATATCTAACAAATTAAATAAATAAAATTGGAACAGCATTCTATGCAAAAAATAAATCAATCCATTAATCAAACACAAAACTAATTTAAAGATTGAGACTTTCATTGTCGTAATGTTAGGTTTTGGCTCAAACTCCATACCTAATACAATTAAGATTTAGTGTTTTAGTATTTTAATTTGTGTCTAACTAAGAAGTTTGTATTCTAATAGGATTTGAAGATCAAGATAACATTAGAAGTGTTTGCGTTTGAGTAAGATTGTGTATTTGTGTTTGATAAGGATTAGGAATTGAGGTCTATAAAAAAAGACCTAGTAAGCTAGATTTGTATGTGCTTTGAATGTGCAATCGTGGTGAGTTGTGCAAACGTAAGGAGAATTTGATCGTTAAATATTTTTAGTTTGAATTGAATAAATTAATCAATGATAGTTGTTTTGTACAGCTATTATATTATATATAGGCAAAACATATTTTTTGGTCCTTGAACTTTGAATCTTTTATGTTTTTAGCCCCTGAACTTTCATTTGTGAATTTTTGGTCTATGAACTTTGAGTTTTTTTTATGTTTTTGGGTAAAATTAAAAAAAAAAAATTCAGATTTTTTATTGGTCGATGTGAGTCATATGGTTCGATAATATAAACCACTTGACTAATCACGCGGCACTTCTATTACCCACATTGGAGGAATTTAACACTTTAAATGATGAAAGGAATTAACACTTTAAATGGTGGAAGGACTAAATTAGATCTTTGTAAAAGTTCAAGAACCAAATGTGTAGAAATAAAAGTTCAAAGACCAAAAACATAAAAAACACGAAGTTATGGGATCAAATGATGAGTTTTGCCTTGTATATAAGTTAAACTGACCAAATATTCATTGTTGAGCTAGAAAACTTCGTTGGCCTAACGTACTACAGAAAGGAAAACAGTTACATGACGAGCACCTGTGCTTTCCAAGTTCTAATGGTTTCAACATTCCTCTTCAATGGTGAATTTTTGAGAACTCATCGACGCAAGATTCTCCTTCCCCTCCCAAGAGTTCACGGCTCTCCTCGACTCGAGGTGGTGGTGGCTGCAGAGGTGGAAGGCCAATGCAGCTAGCTGTGGTTTGCCTCTCCATTGCCACGATCACCCTCCTCTTCCTCAACTTTTCATCAACTCCTCGGAGAGGTCACAGCCACCTCCATCACCTTGGTCGACGTTTAGGACATCGACATGCCTCATTCCAACTCCTCGGCGAGGTCACAGCCACCTCCATCACCTGGGTCGACGTTTAGGACATCAACATGCCTCATTCGACCGTTAGAACGCCTATTATGGAGAAAAATGATGCAAGGAAGACATAAAGCCAATCAAGGAAACAAGGAACGTAAAGAGGTGTTGCTTTCAAAGATCGATGAGCTGCCCAATCTATTTTCTGGTGAGATAGAGGATCCTAAGGAGTACTTCAACAAAGATGGCGCGTTGAACATAACTAAAAGGTTGGAAATTCTGTTCCCTCTGTTAGATAGTTCGCCAGAAGACGGCGTGCTTAGTTTTAAGGAGTTACAGGCCTGGAATGTCAGACAAGCGATGGAACGGCTAATTTATATGACGAAGATAGAAATGCAACACCTTAATGCAGATGCAGATGCAGATGCAGATGGAATAAGGAGTCTCAGTTTCACAGAACACAATGAGCAAGACAATCTCCATGGTGAAAAAGCATGCATTTCTTCTTTTTTTCTATTCTCGGCTATCCATTCAACAATTAACAGAATTGCATAAATTTTTCAGTCCCTTGTACCCTAACGAAAGTGAGAATGAAAAGATTCAGCAATGGCTACTAAAGAAAAAATCAGGTTAACTTCCTAATTGCACAGTTAAGTTTTGTTGATTTGTACAGACTTCAACTTGCCTACTAACGATTTCAGTGAAAAAAGCTGAAAAAGATTTTTTTTTTTTTTTTTTTTTTTTTTTTCTAAATCACCTAATATTTGACTTATTCAACTACTCCGAGTTCGCCCCAAGTTGCACACCTTATAGGTGGGGAGACCTCCCAACGTCAATGTTTCCATTCCCAAAACTCGAACTCAAATCACTACTCAAGGGACAACAGCCACTTCCAATTGTGCCAATCGTTGGTTTAATCGATATTGACACAAAATGTTATTGATCTCACTTGCAGACCTGCTTTAACTTGTTCTAAAGTTCTCGCAAAAACTATATGAACACAAAATAATGGATCCCAAGTAATACTGCAATCAATGTGCCCTACAGGGGGAAGGACTATGACAAGGATGACAAACTTAATCTCACTGAATTCAGGGATTTTGTCAGTGAAACTCAAATAATTTATAATGCTCGAAAGCGGGAAGATGACATGCAAAACGTCGTAGAAAACTTTGCAGAGCTAGATCTCAACATGAACAAGTATCACATAGCATTCAACTTTGAGAAGTTGAATCACAAAAACTTGCAGTAAGTCCTAAGAATTTTCTTTTAATCTCTCTTGCAGATTCCTGACGATAGAAGAACTAAGGCACATATTTCAACATTTCAACCCAGCAGAACTCTCATATGCTAAACAATATACAAAGTACCTAATCGACGAGGTGAGCAATGCTGTAAACATTTGATCTCAAAATGTTAGACATCCATGTTTAGCCATTACTGGTCTTCCCAAACCAACACACTGCCTTTTTTCTTCTTAATTTGAATCAGGTTGATCAAGATAAAGATGGGAAACTGACACACAGATGCTCGCTTACCCACATGTTTTCTACGGTACAGTACTAACAGAAGGAGAGTTTGAGAACGATCATGAATTCCATGATGAGCTCTGATGATTTCAACATAGTATTTACCAATTGGTGACAAATTCCTACAAACCAGTTTAGGCTCTCGTACACTTTTCAAAGGCCTTCTTGATTAAATGGATCATTATGTCATCATTCCATTAGCTCATAGAGAGCATAATCAAACAGAAAATAATGGTTTTCAACTTAAAATTTTTGCCTAGACTGTAACCAAAAATCACTTGCATTCATGAATTAAAACTGAAGCTGACGCTACCTAATGACTAATTACTCAACCACAGTTTCAGAACAAATCGATATACTTGAAGTAAAACGTCAAAAAAGCTTCTAAGACAACATTTAAACACAATGGTTCTCCTGTACAAAGTACTATAGTCGAGAAAGCTCTTTATCCTTGACACTTATCTTATTATTTTCCTTATTGCACTGGACAGATTTTGATAATACTACCCAAGAAAAAGATTAAAACATTATCCGATATTGCTATACAACAACAACATAGCCTCAATCCTAGATTATCGGATATTGCTATAACATTCAAATATTTATTAAAGAACTTCAACCGGTACAAGTAACATATTTGACAAAATCCAAAACAATGTTCAACTGGAACAAGGCAAGGGAACAAAAAATACAGGCCTCATTACAGAAGAATAGATACCAAAAACTGCTTCTTTCGGCTCTATCATATCACAATCCTTTGTGCATATACCACTCCACCAATCTTAATAACCAACAATGTTTAGACATTCACATGAAGAGGCGGATAAATATAAGCAAAAATAACAAAAGGAGGAAGAAACAAAAAAAAAAAAGAGCAATTGCCGCAAAAAGGGAGACACACATGATGAATGAATGCATAATCATGACAATAACTTAATAGACACCTATATAATCATGAAATATGATCACTGCATGCAGCAGATACAGCGCCCTAGTATTTGTGGGGCCTTTGCGTCCCACGAAAAGAAGTATAAAAGAACATGAAAACGGGGCCCACTATGACAACAAACATTGAACAGCACAAGACTCAAAATAAAATTGTGGAGAAAAAAAAGATAACAATGAAAAACAAAGAGCGCATAAGAAATTACGCAAAAGAAGATGATAGTGTGGATTTTCCACGGGTGGTCTATGTGCCTAATAACTCAACAAAATCTCAGGTGAAATCCACATGAAACACCAAAGACTGACGATAAATTATCCCCACCAGGAGGAATGTGCACCTGCAAGGCAGAATGAAGTCACTGATAAGCAGGTAGAACAATGCGCTCCTTGTGACTGCTCAACTGAATCCAGTTCACTCTACCCGACCCATGCCCTCCCCCCCCACCCCCACCCTTTTCATTCTTTGTGGGAGGTCTTCAGTCATTTGTGCAAGTTAGAAGAGGTAAGTGGAATATCGCTACCCACTTCCTCTACAAGAGAAAGAAACTGACGCCATGGTGCAGATGCAAAAGTTAGTTATAACTGGACAACCCCCGACTCCTGTCATGCAAGATATGGCAACGACCTGACACAAGGTATGCAATCCCGGACCCAACTCAACACACTCAAATGCATGAAGGGACTTGTAGAAAGAATATGATAAGGTGCACCTCAACCAGAAAACGCTCGGGCGATGGCCAATTTGGCCCATTCAGCAGATTCCTTGATCAAATGGTCTCCTGATGACAAGCATTCATTTAAAAACTCTTTGCTTGACACAGCATTTTGAAGGAGGTGACCGGCGCTGCTACCCAGTGTGTCAGCTAGATCTCCCAGAACCCCAACTGCAGTCTTTGTAACAGCATCATCCCTGATGGAGGGGAACAAAAAGGTAATAGAGAAACATTAGCAATCTGATATTCAAAATGATAAAGAAACGAACAACAGGATAAAATCTGAAGTGACATACATGTCCTTCTCAAGATACAAGCTGTCCAAGAACTGGAGAATCTGAGGTGCATGTGGCATCAATGCTTGAGTCTTTGGAGAACCCTTAAAACCTTGGAAGATCCCCGAATATGCCTCCAGTATGCCATTTCTGAGAAGGTTTGTATACTCCAACATTTCATCATCAGCGCCAGATACATGCGCAGATAGTTCAGCTGCACTCTGCAGCATAGGCATGGCATATATCAAGTACTTCTCAAAGTTCTCCCCAATGGCTAGGGCAATGTCACCAAAGCAGGAGAAGATGGGGGGCTTCACAGATCGATGTAACTGGTTGCTAGATAAATCTTTCAGGAGCTGAGTCATTATTCCATCACAGTAAGGAAGTATCTTATCCTCCAAAGCCCTACATATATCCCCTACTACGCCCACTGTGATGGCACAGACCTGATACTCCTCAAAATTCTGGAGACCCATTTCTAGATATTTGTAAAACTCTTGCATGTACTTGGCAAAATCTGGACCTGTCACATAGGCCAATGCTCCAATTGCTAGCATGGCCTCCTCATGCACTGTAGCACTTCTACATGCAAAGACACGGAGGAAGAGGCCCATCATCTGATCTGCGTACTGCATAAACATAAATTTTGTGGGCTCAGAAGCCCCTAACTTTTGTATGATAACTTGCAAGCAACCACATAGGAGACCTTGCAGCTCAGCCTGCTTTTCCCTTTCATCAGAAGAAAGCTTTTGAGTCTCAAGGGTTTGATGAAGCCCCGTCATAATCAAAGGAACCAAGTGAATAACCATGGAAGCGGTTTCATCAGTTGAGCACCTAACAACTTCATTTAGTGCCTCATATGCAGCAGTTCTGAGGCGAGATTCTCCAGCATCTTCTCTACGTGTTACTGTGAGAAGGGCTTGAACAATATCTTGGAAGAAAGGAGTCAAGGGCGAAGATGGAGAATCCACATCTTCATATCCTTGTGCAAGAAAATAGAGTGCACCACAAGCCTTTTCAGCAACATTGGGAACATCTTTCATACTATGTAGCAAAACAGTGATAATTTGTTGGCAATTTGCCTGGGTAATAATAGGTGTCTCACGGTCGAGCCATGAAGAAACTCAAAAATTCTTCCAAGAGTCCACGCAGTAGTATCTTTCACGTGATTGTTTGGATCTTTAGTCAAGGCACCGAGCATGAAACTTAGTGCCACATTAACAATGGACGTAAGCTTGTCGGGTGATGGACCTTCCAAGATTGACCCAAAAGCATAAGTAGCAGCCTCTCTTTGCCTCCAATCTGGCTTTGTTATATTCTCCTCAATGAAAGGCATCACTAGAGGAACAATGTCATCTCCCACAGTCCGAGCAACCAATCCCAAGCATGTCCCACCAGCCATAGCAAGATTCCATGCACCATCATCTTGATCCTGGTCCTCTTCTTGCTTAAGAAGTGTCTCCAGTAGCATGGGGACAAGAACAGGTAGAGCTTGCTTGACGAAATAGAAGCATGGAATATCAGAATCACCACTAAAATCACCTCCATATTCTTCTAATATATCTATCTCCTCATCGCAAATGGAACTCCAAAACTCAATCGCCTGAAGAGCAACAGGCTCTTCATCCTCCCTCACAGCCTTGGCAGTAATGTTGAAGATATCCTGGATATATGGAGCAAGCTTTTCATAGTAGGAAGAAGAAATGGAAACCAAGCATTCAAATGCTGCCTGCCTTATCTTAACCTCAGGAGATAAGGTTGCCTCGCAAACAACCCTCATGATATAATCACGCTCCATATCATTAGTAAAATTTGCCTGAGCAAAGCCCAAGGCATTGTACAATGCACGTGTAGCAGCAAGCCTCACATCATTGTTTCCCTCAGAGGAATTCATGCCTTGCACCACTGCTGTGAGTATTTTATTTACTTGATCTTGGTCTACAACTTCTGAAGAGACTTCCTCACACAAATAACCAAGAGTTTCAAGTGTGGCTTGTTTGACATGAGGGGGAAGCTGATGGACGTTTGACAAGAGCGTCCCAATCAGCTCCGGCCACTGATTATGTGGCAACTCAATACCTGCAATCTTTGCAATAACCTGGGAGGCCGTTGAGCGTGCATCAGGGACATGGGATGATAGGGTCTGCAACAGGCAAGTTTTGATCTGAGCCTTCATAGTTGAGTCCAATGACAACCATCTCTGAACGAGCTCAAACTTTCTATGTTGTTCTTTGGCATCCAAGGAATTCTTGAGGATTAATCCTGCTAACCTTCGACTGTCAACAGGCTTATCGTCACTTGCAAGTTCTCCAGAGAGGGATAGCAAGAAGCTAGGAAGATTTTGCTCCTGAAACTGTTTCAGGCTTTCTTCCGCTTGTTTCCGAACTATGCCATCTACTGATTGGGCATTTAAAAGCACCTGGGTGACTTCCATTGCCATACTGTTTCTGCGAGAAAAATAAATCCAATAAAAAAAAAATGAAAACTTAATCACAGACCCCTGCAACCAAAACTCAAAAAATAAAAAATCCAGTATTCCCGAAAAATCAAAACTTCTGATCCAACACAAATACTAATCCTAATCAGAAAAAATAGACACCCAAATCAATCACGCCGCAGATAAACAACCAGCATCCATTCATTAACACCAAAACGAAGTTCTGGATATCAATCAACTTCATCGACAAGTTCAAGAAAAAAATAAATAAAAATACTAGACTATGAACCAGATCAAGCATTCCCCAACTCAATATCCATATCTACAATCATCATATTACGATCAACGAAGCCGAAATCAATGTAAAACACCAATACATCTGTAATCACTATAAAGGAACCTCCTTTATCGTCTTTCACACCAAACAAACCACAATGGAAGTAAAAAAAAAACTCTTAGATCGGCAAACCAAGCGAATCCATAATACACAGTCCCCAAATCGAATCACCAACCCTTCCCCCCAATCCACATCGCCCAAACCTCTACTCGTAAATCAAACCAAACAACCCCATAAAAAACCCTAACTTACACCAACAGATCTAACAATAACAGATAAAAAAAACAGTGAAATTGCGCACCTCGAAACCCTAGATCGAGAACACCGCGACTCGAGCGCGAAAAACGTGATCGGTGGAGAGGGGTTTGGAAGTACTTACAATGAGTCTGCGAATCGGAGAGCGAGAGAGAGAGGATCGGAGATTAGCGATCCCTGATGCGGCGACTGCGACTGATTTGTAAAACCCTAGAAAGAGAAGAAGAAGAGAACAAGTGAGTTGTGAAGCGAGCCAGACAGCAAAGACGCGATTCAAGCAGCTGGATTTGTTATTATTTTCCTTCCCACTATATCTAATTGTTTATTGTTTATCACCATTATGTCCCCACCTTGATTCAATACTCCCGTAGACTGCATGATCGATGTGGGATTGTATCTGGCCGTGGTCTCGAGATGGATTTCTTAAGGTCTCTGAGCGTTGGGGAGGCTGGAGAGTGATCGTTATGTTGTTTGCGGGAGCACGGAGTGGGCGCTTTTTAATTTATTTCCTTATTTTCACGGTTATGAGAAAGGACCTTTTTTTTAATTTATTTCGTTTTCTTTTTTAACCCCTCTTTCGGTTTTAGGGTTTTCTCAGGAGTTGGCAGTGGGGCCGAGCAAGCCACGTGGAGGGAAGGTGTTGGGTCAATTTCTCATAGTCTGGCTTGACTGTAATAAAGTAGAAAGGTTAGGGTAATTGTTTAGTAAATCAAATTTAGATCAATAATTCATTCAAAATAATATAAAAATAATGTAATTACAAATAGAATACCCATTGTTGGTTGGTCTAAGTGACAGTGAATACGGCTCCTCACTCAAAAACGTCTGAGTTTTGTAATTGGGACAAATTGATTTGGGTCTAAGTAGTAATGAACACGGCTCCTCACTCAAAAACGTCTTGATTATGAGTTTTGTGGATTGAACAAATTGAGTTGGATGATCTCCACTTTTATAAGTAGGTTTGATAGTGTTTGAATCTAAATTATAAATAGGGTAGTTATCATCAAAAACTACATATATATATATATAAAGAAATAAGATGTGTGTATGACCGAAGCAAAGCAAGTGATGAACAATATTTGCATAGAAATTCAGACTAACTTGCTTGGTGGGATAAAAAAGAGGAGCATAGCTACCAGTTATTCAAGCAATTAATTACGAATTGTTAAAATTTAAACTCAGTTTGTTTGTTAGTTTGTTTGTTTGTTTGTTTTGTTTGTTTGTTTTGTATTTTTTTTTTGTTTTTTTTTTTTGTTTTTGTGTGTGTGTGTGTTTTTTTTTTTACTTTTGTATTTTAAACTATTACTTTTTGTTGAATGTTATAAAAGATGTAAAATTAATTATTGAAAATGTTAGGGTGACACCTCTAAAAAGCACACCTAAGGCCCCAAGGCACACCGCCCTCCAGCCCGGCTTTGTATGGGGCCTGGGGCATATTTGAGCCATACTTGAGCCATACTTTAGGGTAGTTTTGAGCCATACTTTAGGGTAGTTTTGAAATTTCACACTTTTTTTCTAAACAAAAAAAATGTGTTGACTAAGTAAACGTTGCAGTTTTTAAAGCTTCCCAACTCCCCTTCAACACGTGTCCTTTCCCTAAGTCCCATCGAATCACTTTACGTCTCTACACACTAAACTCAACTCAACTCTTATACATCTTTTTCTCCTCTCTCAAAATATCTTTGTTATCCATTAAAAAAAATCTTTGTTACAAACTTACAAAAAGAAAAAGAGATTTTTTTCTCATTTAAACAATATCTCTCCACATCTCTTACATCCCTCCCGATTGTTCAACAAACTACTCTCTCTCTCTCTCTCTCTCTCTTATTATTCACACGCTAGTCTAGCTCTTTTTTTTTTTTACCATTTTATTATAATATGTTTCTATTCAACAAGTGTATTACGATGCACTTAGAAAAAAAAATATATGTTATAGTGCAGATTTCATTAAAAAGATTTTGAGTTGTGCACTTCTCAACTGCGAAGGTATACTTTTAGCTAGGATTACTTTTTTTTTGGGTATTCTATGCTGACGAATTTTTTCTTACTAACCTCATTTTTATTTATGTCATTATATTATATGTTGCTTTTTTGTCATTTTATGCCTTCATTTTGTTACTGACTCTAATATTTTTTAAATAAATTATTTAGGTGTCACCTCACTAAATTTAGAATTTAAAATAAAATTAAAGAATCTAGAAAGATTAGGTCATAATAACAAAAGTTGTGAAAAGTTATGGTGTTTTAACTGATTTCTCCTTGTTAACCCTTTTTAACTTTGATGATAAGTGTTACACTTTTCATTGTTGATCCCAAATCCAAAAAAAAAGAGGAAGGAAAAGATCTAAAAATATCTTAATTAGTTAATTTAAGTTGCATGCTATTTATAAATTTTTAATTTAAGTTTAGTGCATGTTATTCATAAGGCATCTAATCTTTATATAAAAATTAAAAAAAAAATATATATATTTATATAGAAGGCCCCATTTTTAAGTTTCGCCCAAGGCCTCAAAATTGACAGGGCCGGCCCTGCCGCCCTCCATTTAACCATGTTTGAATATCAATATGTATAAACTCGTATCCCGAGGTAGACGTGAATGATTGGGTTAGGGTTGTGCTTTGCAAAGTGTACCTTATGAGGACATCACTCTAGCAAAGTCCGACATATTAGAATATTTGAAAATTAGATAGACCATCCTCTAACTTGACCTAGTGATTCTATGACGATTCTACGTGTATTGGGTCATGTCCTATCAAAATATGTAATTGATAACCTTTATGCCGATTTGGAATAATAAAATTTGACAACGTTTAAAAAAAAAATGCAAAAACATATAATCACTAGAACAATTTTAGTTTTCAATAGAGGTTTCAAAACTCTATTAAAGACGGGTGTTATTAAATGTAATGCGTAAACGCGTTCGACGAGTCGTGTTTTAATTACTATAAGAGTTTTGACATTTAATAACACTTAATTGTCAGGGATTTTAAGCAACTTCTATTTAATACATGTATTAACAATTAAAATACGACCCATCAAACATGTTTTCATATAACATTTAATAACATCTACTTTTAATAGAGGTTTTGAAACCTCTATTAAATACCAAAATTATTTTATCAAATGATCTTTTGTTTATTGTCAACAAAAAAATCACTCGAAGGTAGTTTCAATAAAGAATAAACAAGTACAAGATTTTCTTGATCAATTGTTCTTAATTTTATCAAAAAAGAAAAGGTACTGTTTTGTATTATGTGTTTGGAATGTGGAATATATATATTTACTTTTACAATCTTGTGCATGTGGCCTTTATAGAGCCAAATGTTTTGCAAAATCCTTTTTTTTTTTTGATAATTCTACTAAAAAATCTGAATATAAAACTCAGATTCTTAATCTTAACTTAATTCTAAATTATCCCCGACACTGTGTATTCGTGACAAACACTCCAACTATTTGTATCACACATAAAAAAGGAATGAAAAAGTGCAGCTGTTTTGAATAGGATCCATAAAGTTCTATAGTAAGTTTATTTCAATGTGAATTTCTATAAGCAACCAATTGAGAGGCACTGACCCTGAATCGTCCAACTCAGTTTTTGTTGAGTGTCTATAAATATTCAGCAATATGTGAAGATAGAATTCGATCTCCTTCTAATGCTATTAATTGAATTTTGGATCCTAGCTGCATGCTTGTAAAATACAAGTACAGGACAACAATTGACGGAAGTCAATATTACGGTTTGGAAAGAAGTACAGGCTCCTACCAAAAAAAAAAGTACAGGCAAGTTCATCTCATGCATCTGCTACACAGTTGCCGTGGTTTGAACGACATCCATCCTCTTATTAATTTGAAGGACTTGTAGATTGATGTGAAACTTTCTTGCTCATGTAGGCCATGCTTAATGAGTACTACAGTACTTTTGTTGAGCAAATATATCAGTTGGAAAATTCAACGTAATATAATTTAAGGAATTGGATGTTATAAAGATAGACCTAGTTGAAGACATATTCGATAAAATTAGAACAATACAAAGAAGATTAGCATGGTCCCTTCGTAAGGATGACATACACAAATCGAGAAAAGATTTATTTATTTTTTAATAATTGAAGAAGCAGCTAGGGTTTGGAGTATTAGTTGTTTTTGTAATTCTTTAGTTTGAATCACTGTATTTTAATAACAATCTTTATTTTTATTTATTCAATAAAAGTCGAATCTATTCAGATATAAATGTTCCATTTCATTCGGCGTGGAGCAATTGTCAAATTCATCATTGGCATCACTTGCCTCTCCTCCACACATGCGTCTACTATCGCTCAATTTCGTCTCAACTTCTATATGCTTGTGTATGGGTCCGTGTTAGTTGTTGGTTTGATATTTTTCATTAGGTTTTTTTATTTAAGCAAGTTATTATCTTCCTTTGATGGAAGTCTATGATTGTCTTCCTTTATTGGAAGTCTGTGTTTATCTTCCTCCGTCGAAAGTTTTTGTTCGTTTTCTATTGTTGGAAGTTTTATTTCCCGTTATAGTTATATTATTGTAGATGCAAAAGATAAACGCATAAGTTACATTACAAACTTTCACAACGTCGATTTGATATCAAAGAAAAAGAAAAGACCTGCTATTGATGTAATTTAATTGTTAAATTAAATGTAATAGTGAATAATTTCTATTAATAGAAATATTTTTTCGTCAAAAAAAATTTAAAAAAATTAAAATAAGTCAATTAAGAATGATTTAAAATGGACAACTTTAAATGCATTATTCAGTAGAGCGAAGGCATGCAAAATTTGATCATGTAATCAGCTCCAATTAATGAGGGATTGATCGATAATGCTTTTGTCACTGTTGTTGTTGTAATGTATCATTGTTGTTGTTGTAATGTATCCATCACTATACAATGGTCATGTTTGATTTAGTTTTGCTTATTGTTAACATAACCCCCAATAAACAACTTTATTCGGTTGGTTTCATTTGCGATTGACTGTCATTGCAGAGATAGCAAGACTAGGAAAATGTAAGGTGATTTTTGAAAAGCAAAAGCCGAGCCAATCGGTTTCTGTTTAAATAAGAAAATCACACGTGGCAGGTGCGTTCGCTACAGAATCATCTTTGCGTCTCATTATTGCGTCGTACGAGGTGAAGTGCGCGAGTGCACCATCAGAAATGATGCCCTAATAACCTCCACTTCATTACCCAATTCATTCAATCACTCACTCACCCACTCACCTTCTTCACCAAAACTCGTCAATGCTCTCCTCCTTCTCTGCAATGGCGATAGCCTCCCCTTACTCTTCTCCTCCACTCTCCCATCTCCGCCCCCTCCCCTTCCACCACCGCTTCGCCGCGTTCTGCCCACCACCACGGCGGCCCTCCGCCCACCCTCGCCTCTCCGCGTCTTCCCGTCTCAACCCCTCCAACAACCCCAGCGAAGCCCCGTACGAGCTCCAGCACGAGCTCCCGCTCCCGCCGCGGCGCAGCGGATCGCCGGTGTTTGTCGCGCTGCCTGCGGACGCGGTGGGGGTTTCTGGAGAGATTAAGCGGCGGAAGGCGATGGTGTACTCGATGAGAGCCCTGGCCACGGCGGGGGTTCAAGGGGTCGTGATGGAGGTCTGGTGGGGATTGGTGGAGAGGGACAGGCCCTTGGAGTATGAGTGGAGAGGCTACTTGGAGATCGTCGCTTTGGCTCGGAGTTTCGGGTTGAAGGTCCGCGCAGTCATGGCGTTCCACCAGCGCGGCGTCCAAGGGGATCGAGTTTGGTAGGTGAAATTCTCGGCCATGTTTTGAATACCAATCCCTTGCCTTTGCATCTTTGTCGATGAATTGGGTGAGAAAGAACATGTTGAGATTTTGATGAGTTTACTTGATAAAAGGAATGCTTTTGTTGTTCATGATAAAAATCATTGTTACGTTGGATTGATTAACTAGTGACTTATTAGAGTTAGAGTCCTCATAATGGAAACACCAATGTTGGGAGCTTCTCCCACCTATACAGTGCAGGACTCTGGGCGAACACGGAGTAATCGTGTAGTCCAGATACTTGGTGGTTTAGACAAAAAAAAAAAAGAGAAAAGGTTTTTTAATGTAATTGTTCCTCTTAAGCTTCACATTGGGTGTTTGGAGAGGGCGTCATAGGTCTTTTAAATTAAAGCTTTTGAGTTCATAGTGTCCTAAAGCTTAAAAGCTGTAACTTTGCAAGCATTTGAAACCCGTGCAAGGATTTCGAACTGCTTGAGAAAAAAAAAAAATCAGAACTTCTTCCAAGTTCATGATAGACAAGGAGACAACATTATGTTCATAACAAAATGGACTAGAAGCAGCATAATTTTCATTATGAAATGAGAGTAGAGCGTAAAGTTTTTAAAGAATTGAACTAGAAACAGCCTAGCTGATGCTTTCACTCTCCGTCGTGTTTTTTAGCTTGTGCTTGAGATTTTGGATTGTCGTACTGGAACTGAGATGTGTTTTTGCATTTGCGTGAATACAAGGATCCCTCTTCCTCAATGGGTACGCCAAGAGATGAATGATGAACCGGATTTGGCTTATTCAGATAGGTTTGGAAGGAGGAGTGCCGAATATGTTTCTCTGGGCTGTGATGTTCTTCCAGTTCTAAAAGGTCGTTCACCTATTCAGGCCTATTCGGATTTTATGAGGAACTTCAGGGATACTTTCAAAGATTTTCTTGGGGTCACAATTACCGTAAGACAATGCTTCTAAATATGTTATATTGGGAAGATTCTAGCTCCATATACTAAATGTTCAACCTTTGGAATAAATTCTTTACCACCTAAGCTGCTTCTTTTTTGTAGGGAATTCAAGTTGGGATGGGTCCTGCAGGTGAGCTCAGGTATCCGTCTTGCCCCTCGCAGAAGTTAACTTGGTCTTGGCGCTTTCGTGAGCTTGGCGAGTTTCAATGCTACGATAAGGTAGGTGATTAAATCTGATTTTTCCCGGAACAATTTGTCCACAGTGTTTTGCCCACCTCTGTCATTTCCAACAGTTTTTGAACTTGATGATTTTGCTATTTTTCTCATCTAATACACAATCTTTGTTGAAAAAAATTCAGTACATGCTTGCATCTTTGAATGCTTGTGCACGAGAAATGGGGATGCGTGAATGGGGAAATGGTGGGCCTCTTGGTGCTTGGAACTTGATGCAAAACCATGAGGAAACAGAATTCTTTCGAAGTGGTGGTTCTTGGAATACACCCTATGGCAGGTTCTTTCTTGAGTGGTACTCTGAAATGCTGCTTCTGCATGGAGAGAGGCTGTGCATGGAAGCAGTGACCATCTTTCAGGGTAGTGGTGTAGACATATCAGCTAAATTAGCTGGATTACATTGGCACTATGGAACGGAGTCTCATCCATGCGAGTTGACTGCTGGCTATTACAATACTTCAATCAGAGATGGATACCTTCCGATTGCTCGCATGTTTAGTAGGTATGGAATAAACATGTGCTGTACATGTTTGGAGATGCTAGATGAAGAAGAAAAGCGTAAAAACCCACTAAGCAGTCCAGAAGGGTTGCTTAGACAAATAATGCTGGCTGCTAACAAATTTCGTTTGCCGCTAGAGGGTGAAAATTCTGCAGCAAGATTCAATGATGAGTCACTGAATCAGGTCCTAAAGATGTCCAAGTTTTATTCTGATGGTCATGATGGACTCTTATTCTCATTCAACTTCATGAGAATGGGTCAAAGCCTTTTTGACTTCCATAATTGGGCCCGCTTTACTCGATTTGTGAGGCAGATGCAAGATGATAATAATTTGGCTGCAACCCGAGATTTTGGCCGAGCGGAATTATGTGCCATATCTGGTGGTGCTGAGAAAGTTGGTAGTGCATATGTATACACATGAAAAACAGTTGGCAAGTTGAAGTCAGATTTTGAAGATTTTGTTAAGGTCGATTTTTTTTAACCTTCACACGTAGTCTTACCAAAAGATTCTGTAGCAATGCCTTCCTGCTAATTTTCAGAAAAGGTTGGCTTTCTTCAATTGTGTACTATACAACACCTTGCTACAGTTTTGAAAAAAAAAAAAAAAAAAAAACACCTTGGCTACATTATAAGATAGTGATTTTACATTCTATTATGAGGTGCAGCCATTCATATATGCATTATGTTTTGCATTTCGTTAGGATTTTAGTAGTGGTGATGTGGTTTCTATCCATTATCTGTTTGGAGCTTTGACTATTTGGAAGATATTTCGTCAGCGTAATTTTTCGCTTATTGCAATGGCCCTTGATCACTGAAGCAAGTGCTAGCCAAGAAAAAAAGTGTCGTGCATTTCATTATGTTCTTCTGAATTAGTTTCGAGTTAGTATCATCATGGCAGCATGGGATGTGTTCAAGTTGCGTGGTAAGTGAAAACTAGGCCCTGACTTGACTTCTTCTAAACTATTTGGAAATAGTTATCTACCTGGTCCTAGAATGAGTTCTTTATCTGTAAGCTAGAGTATAAGTCTTTTGTTGGAAATTCTCGATCAGCAATTTGCTTAAGAAATTCACTTACTTCTGAAAGGATACTTATAACTTGTTTGTCTTGGTTTTTTCGCTTTCTGACTTTTATCACTTCACTCATCCATTCATTTACTTTTGCAGTTAGGATTTTCTGCAGTGTATATTCCAGTATCCTGCCTATCAGTTTCAAAAGAATTTAACCTGTGATAGGACCTTTTACGAACTTGAGCCTACATTGCATGCAATTTTTCTTCTTGGCCACTAAATATTCTTATTTATGAAGCAGGTTCGTCTTGTGTTCCAATTTTGTGCATGATCCGGAGTACAATGGAAGAGTTTGATCCATATAGCCGACCCCAATTAATTTGGGACTGAGGCTATGTTGTTGTTGTTATCCGGAGTCCTGTATTTACTAGGTTAGTGTGTATGCATGTGCCTAGAATTGGGATCAGTTGACTCAATTTTCTTATACCAAAGATTCTCAATCTGCCATACATACACTTTAGATACTGGATATGCCTTTTTATTTGGTAAAATTAGATACTTCATATACGTTTTTATGTATTTTAGAGGATGGATTTCTTTTGTATGAATGTTAACCATAACTTGGGTGTAAATGTGTGATATGCGTCTATTGTTCGGGTTGTTTTTTTATTGCAGGTACGAGAACTTCTTACATTTTAGTAATTTCATTTGGTAAAATTCCTTGCTTATATTTGTTGTTTTTGGCATTAGTGACTATTTCTTGCATCCTTTCAGTTAAGTTGGCTATTTAATTTTTTTCTACTTTAGGTACCATCCGATGTATACAAGTCTACATTATCTACTTTGCACCGGTCTGTTCCACCATGTTAGGCAAGATGCTTTGAAGGTACAAGCTGAACACCTACCACTACTAGCTTTTGTATGCCAATACTTGAGTATTATGATATTTTTCATAGTTCAGGGTACCCAAAATTATTGCACTCTTGAGAATTAATGTTCGAAAATATTGCTTATTTATTGGTTTGAGCATGCAGGATACACACGCACTAAAATGAACAAATCAAAGTTACCAAACTTCCACTTGGTTAGAACTTAGAACCCTCAAGGCATGCACCTCATATAGAGGTGAGCAAATGCCGAGTTAGTGGAGCTACCAAGGTACCAATTACTTGGTGAGTTATAAAATACCTTTCCAAGTCAAAAGAACGCAAAATGATGAAGTCTTTAGTGGGATTATTAAATTGAGTGTAGTAGAAGAGTTTTATCTATGTAGCCGACCCCAACTAATTTGAGAAGTGGCTTTTTTGTTGGCACTGTTTATTTATTCTGCTCATCTTACAATGTGACAAATAATATTGAGGTAGAGCTCTTGCATTGCCCCTCGAGCACAATCATTGGAGCCTGGTGAACACAGAGCGCCCTTCTATTAGCCATAGTAGTGCTAATTGGTTGAACTTTGAATCTGTGTGTAATGTTTATCACTCTGTATGCGTCTGCTTGCTTTTCAAGTTGCAACAATAATAACAAAGCCTCAAGGCTCGTTTTTTATGTACGTGGACATGACATTTTATTTAGATGCTAAAATGGCAAGGCACAATAAGTATAATCAAATTGAACATGAAAAATTTCACATAGAAATCTCCAGGAAGTCGATGGAAGGAACACCAAACATCATTTTAGGTGAAAATTGTGGTAACCAAAAGTCTATGTACTTTATCAATTGACTAATATACCTTGGCAATCTTTGTTGGTTCTTCTACTGAAATGTCAAACGGGTGGTTAGTTGTAGCAGTTATTTGAGATCTCATCACTGGACATTACAAACCGATTTATGTTGGATTTGTTACCCATGAAATTTTCTTGGACAAAATAGGTTGCTCTAGTTTGTGAAAGTGGTTTTTTTTTTTTCTGATATTTGAGAGACAATATTTCAATTAAGTGCAATAAAATCATTCTAGATAAACTGTTTGATCTGGATATGTTACCATATGGCTTTTTTGACTGTTCTTGTCAATTATTATTTTTTTTTATGAGAAAGAAACAACAACTTGCCCCCTGCTAGGGTTCAAACCCATTGACTGTTCTTGTCATTGTCATGTAACCTCCCATGGCAGTTATAATTTTTTTAGGTAGATTTATCTGTTAACTTGGCAATATCTAAAGTAATGTAGATTCTCTGGCAGGCTTAATTAAATCTCAATCCAATATACGACAGAATTAATCACATATTTCTCATGTTTTGAAATGTTCAAACCCCAAAGGGGGCTTGTGGTTTGCATTCACAGAGCATTATGATGACATTGTCTCCTCTGAAGGAAAAGGGTAATACTTGGGTAGGTGGGCCTGTGTGTCTAACATAAAGTAGCATTATCTTTCCGTCTTTATCTTGTGTGAATAGAATTAAGGTCATAATACATGAAGGCAATAAGGGGACCTTTTTTTTAAAAAAAAAAAAAATTCTGCCAACCCTATAGAATTAAGGTCCCAACTAATTTTGGATTGAGGCTTTGTTGTTCTTGTTCTGCCAACCTAAGCTGCGCTATTGAATTAGGTTTACTAGGTTCATTGTTCAGTGCCTGAATTCTTCCTGGAAATCACCACCATAACCAACAGTTGGTCTCTGTGGTCATGATTAGCTCGAATTGTTCATATTATATGATTTTATAGGTGTAGTTTTTTTCGTTCTGTAGTGCTCTCCAGATGCTTTCTCATTGACTATCTTGCCTGAACTCAACATCTATTGGTTCAAGGCCAGAAAAAAGAAAGATCCAAAAGAATGTAACATGATTGAGATTTGTAATCAATGCTGTGGTGTTTCCTAACATTAACATATGTGCCCATAATGGTTGTAATGGGAAGGAATGTTGTTGCACAAAATGAACTGAAAGTGGATTGAAATTGAATATGAAAAACATGAGGAAGGCCTACAAGTCAAATACTTTAGATGACAGAATAGAGCCATGCAAGGATTTTTTTTTAATTCTTTTTCCGAGGAAGAAAGGAGTCCCATTTTTCCTGTGTAACAATAACTGTAGTACAGTCAGCTTTTAGTTGGTGTTTGATGAGTGTTCCATTTGCTGTCTCTCTTCAGATCTTTTGAGTGGGATTCACCTAAGTAAAAGCTCTTGTCCCGCATGGCAGGATAAAAGGACTTCTCTTTCCCATTGCTAATCCCTTGTGCTTGAAGGCCCAGTGATAAACCATGCATCCGCTGATCAAGAGCTTTGTTCTCTTCTTTGTTGTGGCAATCTTCTTCCACTTGGTTTCTGGTATGCAGATTTCGCTTGTATGAAACCTAGTTATTGACATTCAGTTGGTTTAACGAGCAAAACGAGTTTGCTCTTTCGTTTTGCAGGTCAAGCAGGAGACTTTGGAAATGACATGAAGATCACATACAAAGATCATGAGGTTTTATATCTATTATGAGTTTCAGACTATGTAAACTTGTTATAAATCTCATACATTATTCTTAATTGACTGACACCGTCACAACTAAAAATCTATTTTTTTAGCCTATCCTACAATGGCTGTTAGTTGTAACAACTTTGATGATGATATAGTTTACACTTGTTGTTGACATGGAATTCGAATTTATGGAAGCTTAAGCAGTTCCATTTGGCACTCTACTGGACTTCATCTGCATCTGAGCTTTCAACCTTTACATATGTCAGCTTGGTTTAACTGGGCAGGCAGAAAGTAAATGTGAAGAAGTATTGCGGCAACATTCTGATGTCATGACAAATTGCACTACTTACTGATCATGAATTTTTGTCCACGCTTCTCTTTCACTGCAGGCTATTTTGAAGGGAAGCTTGGAGATGAAGGCAAGAAAGCTTTTGGCGCACGTCGTGCTAGAGGACTACAACGATGGAGGACCCAACTCTCGGCATGAGCCCAACAAAGGGAAGGCCCCTGGTGAAGGCAGCAGCGGCAGCAGCAAGTACCCTTGATCTATCCTTATCCAGTCTCTTGGCTGCTATATATTTAGAATAATTCCACTTCCTGCAGATTGGTTGTCAACCTTTATGAGGAGACCAGTAGTAGATCAGCTATCAGAATTTCTCTAACAGGAGAGCTGAAATACATGTACCTCTCCTTGCTTAGCAGTATATGTTATCTTTGTCTGCAATCCATGGTGATAAATGAAGGGGAACCTTTTTTCTCAACCTTACTTCTATAAAGAATTATTTGTTGGGCATTGGTAACTTGATCCCAATTTTGGCATAGATTACTGGAAATCGGGGATTAACGTGACGCTGACATGTGTTCCTTCACTCTTATTATTGGCTGAAAAGAACTTAAAATAGCCAACCTTTTGTTTGGCAAGCTTATAATGAGATATGGTATATGTTCTCTTGTTGTCTTTACTTGCTCTCCTGTAAGTAAATCGACAAGTATGCTTAAACCAAAATCAAAGAAGATTTTGAGAGCAAAACTAGCTTTTTGTTCGTGCCGTAGAACAGTATTGGTTTGTTTTGTACAATAATGACCCTTTTGAAAGGCCCATTGCGTTGACAATTTAAAGTACACATTTTATCATTCTGTGCAAAAAAGTTTGGTGCACTACCCATCTCTCAACTTTATAACAATTTGTCGTGTCTTTAGCCCTACCCTTGTCATCCCCATTTGGACAATTTTGGTTATTGGAGATTACTCTTTTTTTTTGGTAAAGACATTGGTGATTACTCTCTTACCACATTAGAAAAAGAACGCGGCTAAGTGCACCCGATTAGGCGTGGTACTCCAAATCCAAACTTTAATTTATAAGTGCACTTTACATTTTTACCAAAATATTGCATCCATTTCGAAGTATTCAACTTTAAAACTTTAGTCGATACATCTATTTTATGTTCGGTGATATGGTCGAAACTTATCCTCTAGATTCAATGTTGTTCAACCGAACCTCTTTAATGAGATTTAGTTGAAAACTGTAGACTTACAAGTTCGATGGGTTCTAACCGACTTTTCAATTAAGGATTCGGTAGGCTGTAATCGACTCTCCAACTAGAGGTTTGGTGGGCTTTGATCGACTCTTCAACAAGAGATTATTAAGACATGTGAGGCTGAACCACTCGATGATGCCTACAAATTACAAGAAGAGTGTGCGGTGGGATGATGATGGGGTGCACAAAACACGAGAATGTGTAGTACAGTGAGGGTTATAAAGCCATTTTGCAATAGGATTGATCTTTTTTTTCAAGTTTGATTTTTTTTAAGTGCACTAAGTAAACAGTGGGGTGCACTTAGTTGGGCTCTAGAAAAATAACATCTATGATAGCAATTGCCTGGTTTTAATAATCTCTGACCTTACTCTATTTGATGGTCATGATTTGATTAACAACAAATAAAGCCTCTATCTTAAATTAGTTGATATTTCACGTTGGTCAAACGTTTCTATTGTAGCAGAGCTACAAAATCAATTAGGGGAGAGGAGGCATACTAATAATTCCGGGGAGTGTTGGCATCACCGGAGGGGATGTTTTGCTGATTTGCTCCCCAACAGGATTCCACCTCGATTTAATGCAGTTTATGGTAAAATAATTAGAGAATGATAATCTAATGAAGAATTACATACGTACGTATAAACTTTTGATTGCATATGGGCTTTCTAGTAGCTTAAAATAATTCTAGACATGGTCACACAGAACAAAGTGGGCTAAACTTATACACCATCGCTGGACTGCAATTTGTTGGAACAATTAATTATATTATTTAATTGTTTATAATTTGAATGAAAATTATGTGAAAAGGTGTGTACTATTGTGTAGAGACATAATAGACCAAAAGGTGTATCTATTCACCAAGAGGTATTGTGTAGAGACATAATAGACTAAAAGGTGTATCTATTCACCAAGAGGTGTGTCTTTTTCTAATAGACACATAAAAGTCTATATATATTCACTTGATGGATTGTTTTAAAATATAGATATATAATTAGAAGGAAAAGCAAATAGGTCAAATCAAAATGTCTTTCTCTATTTTACATGCTTTTGAGTCTGAGAGAGTATTAAATCATAGATTGGTTCGTAGACTAGTGATTCGGAGTGTTACATCACTAGTATGATCGTTGTATCTTGGGAGACTATCGTCATTAGACCGTGAGCACCGTAGCGGGGCGAAATAGTCTTAAGGACATTGAGTATAACTCAAGCCTCGATCAATTGCATCAAGTTTTTCTTCTATTTCGCACCAAATTTTTGGAAATCCCACCAACACAATTTTGTGTTTGTAAACAAATGACGATGTCAATACTAGGCAAGGTATTTCATAACAAATGCATATGGATAAAGACCTGGGGATCTATAGACCTGACCTCCTTTTGGGCTTTATCTCTCTGTTAGATATAAATATTTAAGATTGGTCACCACCACCACGTTGTTGTCTTCCCCTCTACCATTTTATAGTAATTGCATTGTGAGTATCCGACGCCTCATGGATGTAGTGCAGTGGCATCGGAGTGAGCGTTATGATATTGACTAAGCTTCTTATTTGAGACCTACTTGAGCTATGGAGATTGATGCATCTATTTAGCTGCGTGAGACTAATAGTCATATCAAAAAATAAATAAAAATTGTGAGTGTCCCCATTTTTTTTGTCCCCTCCATATTTAAGTTCGGCTAATCTCTTTAGAGATTTTTCTCTATCAAATTTCCGATCAAAACATATAGTCTATAGTCTATAGATACAATATTGAAACAACGTGATCTATAATAGGAACTTATACACGGACAGTTTTGCTTTTTGCTTTTCTAAATCCCAATAATTGAAATTGATAAAGGAAATTGAATACCGTTGTTCCAAACTCTATTGCGTGCCTTGACTTGTAAACTTGCAATGTGAAGTGCTGACATCACACGTGAATATCACGTGCTCCGATCCTCCTAATATCCAAAATTGTATGCCAACGGAACACACTACGCAACCCACACTCTCCACCGGTTCACCGGCTCACCCCTTCTTTTCCCCACCCCCAAAAAAAAAAAAAAAAAAAAAAAATCAACCAAAAAAAAAATCCATCCAAAACAAAGACGCCCCAAACGAACAAACCCCTCGCTAGCCTTCTCGTTCATTCTTCAACACCAATCTCTCTCTCTCTCTGTCTCTCTGTTATCTGTTCGCTTCACTGATTGGTTAATCTCCAGAGCGAAGACGAGGGGGGGCTCGTCGATGTACGGCAACACTTCAGGAAAGCTGGGGAGGGGCGGTGGCGGCGGCAGGGGAGCCAAGCGCCTCCATTCGTCCTTTCCTCCGCATCCCCCGCCGCACCGTCCCGCCGCTCCCGCCGGACGCCTCTCAATCGGCTCGCGCAATCGCCACGCCGCTACCGCCGCCGCGCCTTCTACCTCCGCGGCCGCTGCCGCTGCCGCCCCATCGGCCAGGGAGGAGAGCTTCGGCCTTGTGAGTGGCGGCAACCCGCTCGCGTTCGCGATGATAATTCGGCTGGCGCCGAACTTGGTGGACGAGATCAGGCGAGTCGAGGCCGAGGGAGGGACTCCTAGGATCAAATTCGATTCCAATGCGAATATTCCATCTGGAAATGTGAGTCCTTTTTACTTCAATTGATTCAATTTGTTAGTTTTAGTGTTTCAATTGTTAATAGTTGGTTTTGATTTGGATAATTTTGTGATTCTTACTTTGAGAATTCATTGCTAGTTCAACTTTTTGATATGCAATACTTTTAGGTTTTAATGCAATTCCCTCTTTTAGACAATGTGGACAATTGCGGTAATTAGGGCTGCTGCTGTGATGATTCATTACATTTCAATGCTAGATTAATAGATAGTTCAAACTCAAAAGACCGAAAGGCCGTGGTCATGCCATTTGCTTCATAGACTGTAGTTTAGCCTTTTGTGGATTAGCTAGTTTAGATAGCAACAAAATTGTTTGATTCTCTTGCTCACTATGTATCATTGGGGACTATTGCTTTTTGTGATAAAGAGTGAATTACTGAAAATTCTTGCTCAATTTGTTTTGAAATTTACCTGCGAAATGTTTTTACTCCCCATTGTTATTGTATTGACTCGAAAACGAGAAAAAACCCAACTTGGGCAACAATGTAATTTATGTTTTATTGTCTACTTTGGCACCACATTACCACGTTTCCTTCTGTTGCATGCCATCATCATTATATAACTCAAGATCATGGCCCTAAAACTTGATTGGTGTTACTTTTAGTCTGCTTTGTCTTGGCTGATATTCAATAATTTTCAAGCAATAGTAGGATAACAAGGCCCATTGTTGTGTTAGGTTATTGATGTAGGTGGAAAGGACATCAGATTCACATGGTCACATGAACCTGGAGACCTGTGCGATATTTATGAAGAACGCCAAAGTGGGGAAGACGGAAATGGTCTGCTTGTAGAAGCTGGTGGTGCCTGGCGCAAGCTAAATGTTCAAAGAATCCTAGATGAATCTACAAAGAATCATGTAAAAATGCGGTCCGAGGAGGCTGACAGGAAATCAAAATCACGCCAGTATGTTATGTGCTTATTCATTCGATGCTTGCAATTCTTCTTATTTTTAGAGTTGTCAATCTTCATTTAACTGCTACTGAACAAAAGCCTTTCTGCATTGGAGCTTGACTCAACTGTATGTTTTTACTCACACACACTTAGATTTTGTATTGTTTTCGCTGGGGAGGTTCAATTGCTCATTCAGCTTAGATGCTGATGATGATCAAATTATATTGAAAAATGCAAAAAACTAAAAGAATGAAGAACTGGGATGATTTCAGACATTTTTTAGATGTTGATAAACATCAATCAGCTAAAGATTCTGCAAAAGAGCCTCATAATATTGCAGTTTTTACCATGAGGGATGAGGCCTATTTATTAGATTGCTAATGAATACTATATAAGTATATATACTTTTTGATGAAAACTTAACACAGTTTATGTGCATCCTTAACAGAGCCATTGTCTTAGACCATGGGAATCCTTCAGTAAAGATTCAAAGGAAGATATTAGGTCCTGCAGCAGGTGAAAGTGAGTAGCCATTTATATTTCCTATCTGCATTTTAACTTATTCAACAACCGCAATGTCAATATTTTTAGTTTATTTAGTCGTTTAGAAAATAATAACAAACTTGGCTATATGGCAGTTAGAATAGACACTGGATCCATTATGTAATAATATGTGATTAATAATGTGTTGCAGTTATCTTCGGATTTGTCATTTTTTTTACAAATAACGAAGCACATAATATTGAATCTTACTGTAAAAACTAGAATGTTAGATTTTGAGGCATTTGACATGAAGAAAACGTCAACAAGATCCTGACATCAAGATGGCTGAAACTGGCTCTATAACGTTGGCATAATAGATTAGCTCTGGAATTCATCTATAGGGAGATACTCACTTATAAGCCTGTATTAGAAACTTCACTTGGATTTTATGTGTCTGTTTTTTGAAACCACCTTTTAGTTAAACAGAAAAATATGCTCTTAAGGCGTACTTTTTCATTTACATAAGCATGAAATGATCCTTCATTTATTTAGTGTATTTTGTTAAAGCACATATGATATTTGACATGTTATTTTTATAGTGAATACACGGAGAATGCCTTTCAAACAGAAGCAGCATGAGCCTGCATTCAAAAAACAGAAAGTTGAACCAGTCCAAGGTAATAACAAATTAGCAATTCATCATAGGTTTAATATCCGTTTGAAGGCTGGTTTTGTTGCTCCACTTTGTTATATGCTTGTAAGATTAGTCACTTTTGATTAAAAAAAAGATGATATTGGAACAACTAATTACTTATGCATTCGTCTCATTTCTGCCACCTATCATATTATATCAGCTACCAGTGGCACTGCTCCGAAATCTTCCTTTAAGATGGGATTTCGAACAACTACTTCTAAGGGTAGGGTCTCGTTCTCGCCTGTACATCTGCACCTGAGCAATTAGGTCCATGAGTGATGTAGGACGTATGAAGCCTTATCCTAAACATTACAAGCATAGAAACAAAGATTGAGTTAGATTAAGAGTTTCTTTCTTGGAGTCCTTATTAGATTACAAGTTTAGTTTCTATTTTGATTAGGTTTAGAAGTTTCTATTTCATTAGAAGTTTTGTGTTATTAGAATTAGAATGTTTTAATTATTTTCGTCACTTTATTTAATGTAATTTTATAAGGTCATTAGGACTTCAAATTCCTAATTGTATTAAGAGTTTTAGGACCTTAGCCCTATATATAGGTGTTTAGGTTAAATTTTATGATATAGAACATTGAATAAATTTGAATTTTTGCTGAAAATTTCTTCTCTCTTCTTCTACTTGATTTCTTTCCTCTCCATTAATCAGCTTCTCCAATTGGAACTGGGAACTCCACACGAAGTCAGGCAGAAGAAGTGATTGTGCCCCGAGTAACTAAGAAAGATGAAACTCCCATCTTTGAGAAAGAAATGCCTGCTAGGGCTATTGAAGCAATTGCAACATTTGGAAAGAAGATGGGTTCCGGATCTTCCTCAGTGGATTTGCAGAGTATGTTGTTTACTCTACTTTCTGAAAATCCAAAGGGAATGAGCCTCAAGGTAACTACTACATCAACCAAGTTCCATCATCTTTCTTTAGTTTGATGTTATTCAAGTTAAACTTCAGGAGTACCTTGAGATTTTTATCACATCTTAGTAGGAAATAAGTCGGCAATGCTCTATTGGTTTGTCGAAAGGGCATTCTCGAAATGTGATGGTTGTTTAGTCACCTTGTAATCAGATTACTATAATTTGAAATCATTCTGATGTGGAAGTTCATGGATAACGACTACTATTTTCTGCATTATTTGATGATTTCAACTTTTGTTTTTAATGTTCAGATTTTTTTGTTATGTTTTTCTTTCTTTCCAGGCCTTGGAAAAAGCAATTGGGGATTCAATTCCAAATTGTGCTAAGAAAATTGAGCCTTTCATCAAAAAGGTACAGTGCCAACAATCAAAGTTTTGTATTAAAGTTAGGAAACTTATTCCAGTTTTGTTTTGATCAGATTGCAAATTTCCAAGCTCCAGGAAGGTACATCTTGAAATCTGGGGTGGAGTTGGAAAGCATCAAGAAACCAGCTTCTGAAAGTGGAAGGTAGCTATTACTATTTTTTGAGAAAATAGGTTTTATTCAAGTTCAGCCTATTATTATTATTATTAATAATATTATTATTATTATTAACTGATATCTATGATAAAAATATGCGTACTAAGTTAAAAGGGAAGTTTTAGAGGACTGCAATTAGGCCAGCTATGCTCTATGGAAGTGAATGTTGGGCGGTAAAGCAACATCAACTACATAAAATGAACGTAGCAGAAATGAAGATGCTTAGGTGGATGTGTGGTAAAACTCGTAAAGATAGAATAAGAAACAAAGCCAAAGAGAAGTAGGAGTGACACCAATTGACTCAAAGATTAGGGAAGGGCGGTTGCGGTGGTTTGCTCACCTGCAAAGATGGCCTACAGATGCCCCCACTAGAAAACTTGATTTGATAGAAATTGAAGAAATTTGATGAGGTAGGGGTACACCGAAGTTAATTTGGGATGCATTAATTAGGAGAGATTTGAATGAATTGGAAAACTCACTATCAATTGCACTAAACCGAGCACAATGGAAGAGTTTGATCCATGTAGCCGATCCCAATTAATTTGGGACTGAGGCTATGTTGTTGTTGTTGTTGTTTTATTATTATTATTTTGATAAGAAAGAAACTAAGTTTAGCCTATTATTATGTTCAATTAATATGATAGTCATGTTTTAAAACATTTCATATACGATCTTTGTGCATTTAATTGTGACAGTTGCGACAAAATAGGGCATCTTGGTTTCTGTTAGATATTTTGTGTATCCCTTTTCCCTTTAACTAACTGATTCAATCTCATTCGGAAGCTTTTAAAAATTGTAATGAGGAAGCTTTATAAAGTCCTTTTGGCCCATGAGAGGACGCTGATTATCAATCATCTTTTAGATATTGCTAGCAAGTGTCTTTGTGCTGATGAGAATATGCAAATTTTCAGTTCTCCAGAGTATGCCCGTGATCAGACATCCATCTTGGGGAAGACTGCAATGGATGAAGATGAGCAACATTCCCCCTTAAATCCAAGATTAGAAGAGGCAAACCAGCTGGAGAAGAACGGTATTCAACAAGACTCACCAGATCCTTTGTGTGGTAAAAAAGCTTCAGATCATAGTGATGGCCATGCGGGCAGCTCCAGTGATAGTGGAAGCGACAGTGACAGTGACAGTGATAGTGGGAGTGATAGTGGAAGTGGGAGTGGAAGTCAAAGTAGAAGTCCTGTTGGAAGTGGAAGTGGGAGCAGTAGCGATAGTGAGAGCGATGGTTCTTCTAGTAACAAGGAGGAGGGCTCTGATATTGATGTGGATATAGTAAGCGATGATGAAAAAGAAGGTGCCAAGCATAAATTGCTCAATCTCAACTCAATGCCAGGTTTTCCAACATCACATGCTCCTTGGAGAAATGATGGCCAGCTTGAGCAGAATGGCTTTGATGAAGATCAACCTGATGTTCATATATCTGTTGAGGATAAGACTGCAAAAGATATCCATGACGACTATGATGATGCACATATGATTGATATTACCAATTCTGCTCCCAGCAATGCAAATTTAAGAATTTCGCCTGACCCTTTACTCTCTTCCTCTCTGGATTATAATCACACAGGAGAGGGCAAATTGCCATCTGCAGGAAACTCTGTTGATGAGAGGTCAGATAAGAGGAACTGTTCACGTTTTGGGCCTTCTGACAGCTCTGGTGAGTTAGTTAAACCAAACTCCACAATTAGTTATGATAAAAAAGGCCTTCCTCAGATTTCTGAGAGTACTAAAAGGATGAAACCAGGACGTCCGACGCAACCACCGACCTTTGTTAGAAGTAAGGAAGCTGTTTTCTCGGAGAGTCCACCCTATTCATCTAAAGATTGGCCTGGTCAAGATCTACAAAGTGATCACAACTTGAGGACGATTGATAGAGTCAGTAAAGGTCCTTTAGATCCCAGTTTGCAAAGAGGACATGGCTTTGATACGCTGGGAAAATCTGTGTTGGATGGACATCAGTCAGGTCAAATGATTGGAGATCTCGTCGGCCGAGGGAGTGCTTATATGATGGAGAAAACCAGGAAGTATGCTGAGAACTCTAGCTGGAATGCCAAGCTATCTGAAAGGAACACCACTTCCATGGATGAAAATGGGTCAACTTTGAGGAGCGCTCATGGGCGGGAAAGGTTCTTTACGAACAAGGACAAAGTAACCAAAGAAATGCAGGATGGTGATGGTAATGTATATGAGAAATCACTCACTAATAATGTTAGACAACTTGATGTCGGAGGTAAACTATCAACACCCCTAAAATTGCAATACAAAAAAAGTGAGCAAGTTGGAAGGTTAAAGGATACTGCCGACCAGATGGCAAACCCTATTATGGGAATAAATGTCCAGGAAGATGACCAAACTGTTGTCCATAGATCCCCAATGGCCAACGACAAAGTTTTAAGAAGAGAACTTTCAGACTTAGAATTGGGTGAACTCCGTGAGCCCATCCAAAGTGAGGGGGCTTCAGTTTCTAAAAGGAAGTTTGAGAAACGGAATTCTTTTAAACTTTCAGAGAATAAATCAATTCCTTCTGAATCTTCGATCCCAGAGTTAAGTAAAGGTAGACATGCTGGCAAGGGAGTACAAGATTCAAGAAAGAAAATCTCACCGGATTCCGTAGGTAGGATTCCTATCAACCAAGAGGAATTATTTAAGAGAATCACCGAAGATGGTGGTGAAGAATCAAGTTTGCCACAACAAAGGGTCGCACTATCTCAGTCTCAGCAGTTACTGAAGCAGGGTCACGGTGACTCAGGAGTTGGGGCACCGCTGAGCAAATCAGCAGAATTAGGTGGCAGACTCAGGAACAATGAGGTGCAAAGACACCAGGTCGAGCACGAAGGTTATCCAAGCACTTATAAAAAAGCACCTGCCACAGCTGACATCAATGGCATAATAGATGGAAAATCTCAAAAACCCAATACAGCAATAGAGATGAATGGTAGAAAGAAGGATCTTAATGGTGGTTCAAAAAGGAGAGAATCTTTCTCAGACGATGAAAGTTCATATTCCAAGTTTGAAAAGGATGAGCCAGAGCTTAAAGGACCAATAAAGGATATGAAACAGTAAGTTAACATTAATTTGTGCATAGTATGAAATGGAATGAAAGAACTGCACTTTTTTTTTTGTTTCCTTTTAGATTGAAATTTTGTATAGGAATTGCTATTATTTCTAAAGTCTGCCGTGTGTTATTTGCAGATACAAAGAATATGTGCAGGAATATCTAGAGAAATATGGTAGTTACTGCTCCATAAACAAGTGTCTAGAAACTTACAGGTAATGCTGTTTTTTTTTTTTTTTTTGCTTAATTGTGCTCCATTAGCGTATTTTACTGAACACGTGAATTATATTTCTTATGCAGAAATGACTTTATCAAACTTGGTCATGACCTTAAAGTTGCAAAAGACGGGGATCCAGAGCGATATTTGAACATATTGGATCAGTTAAAAGAAAGCTATCATAAATGTGGAGAGGTATTGATTGGTCTCTTAATCTTAGTTTCTTGTGAGAATGTTGAAGTTGGTAGACTGTGGAACCAGTTGTTAGTCAAGTCCCATAAATTAACCAATTTTAAATGGATGGTAGCAATCTCAGGACTTTGAGAGGAAAAAAAAAATGTAATAAAAAATGGATGCCTGAACACTTTGGTTCCAATAAAGAAAGGTGCACGGATTGCAGAGCTTAGTAGCTCTCGATGGCGTTTCAGATGAAAATATCAGTATATCCTTATTACAAAGTCATCTCTTTGTAGGGATCCAACAAGGTCCATAGGAAGTCCCCTTGTCATGGTTAGCCTACAGATGCTCCCAATAGAAAACTTGACTCAATAGAAACTGATGAAATTCGGCGAGGTAGGGTAAACCAAAGTTAACTTGGGATGCGTTAATTAGGAGGGACTTGAATGGTTTGGAATGCTTACCATCAATTGCTAAAACTTGAGCACAATAGAAGAGTTTGATCCATGTAGCTGACCCCAATTAATTTGAATTGAGGCTATGTTGTTGTTGTTGTTGTTGTTGTTGTTGTTAGTGTTAGTGTTAAACGTTATGAACTCCATTGTCCAACTGTGCAGAGACATAAACGGTTGAAGAAGATATTTATTGTGCTCCACGAAGAATTGCAGGTCTAGATCTGGCCTTCCCTACAAAATTTATATTGATCTCTTTTTTCGCTGTTTTCTTTTGGTTTCATCTCGATCCGCTCCTTCATTTTAATCCATCTGATTATTTGTTGATCTGCATGGTTTGTAATCTCATTTCAGCACCTCAAGCAGAGAATAAAAGAGTTTGCCGTGACATACCAAAAAGACTGATGGGCTTCACCACTGATTATTTTGAATTAACGTTCTTTTTGATGCTGAGAACCATAAGTTGTGCAATTTTGTCCGATGAAGAGCTTAATGTGAAATTATCCTGCGTTGTTTCGTGTGAAATACTGTCATGGTTTTTTTATTCATATGGACCCAATTGTCCAGTGCAGCGCAAAAGCTCGAGACAGCGACCAAGAGCTTCGGGTGGAGATTCATCTAAGTTTGCAGGATTTGTGCAGTGTGGGGGTGCAACCAGGGTTACCTCTGGCGCAGCAGAAGCTAGAATTTTTTTGTAATGACATGTTCAATAGCCAATCAATGTTAGATTTAGAGCGGTACATCTCTTTTTGTATGAAAAAAATTATTGTTACAGAATTGTACAGTTCCAAAGAGACTGTTTATACTCTAATTTAGTGTGCATAGGAAGGAGTTTGATTTGGAGAAATTTTTTTGATGTACGAGCTGAAAATTTGTTCATAAAGTTGACATCAATAAATTTATTCATGCACTTGCCAGTGGTTTCATAGCATGTTGTTACTCAAATGTTGCTCAAACTACTATTGTTGTTGGCTGAGCTTTTGAGCTTTTAATCTTTGGTTGGTATCTTCAACTAAAAGTAACGAGGCATGAGAGAAATCTAGTGAAATTGAAGACACTCAAATTCACATCCCAAAAAAACTAGTTGGATCTTCCCAACTTGAAAAATTGATACACAGCAGGCTCTAGGAATCAATTGTCTACAATTTCACTTGGCAGGGTAACTACATGAAAAGCGTAAATTACACTTTTTTTCTTCTTTTCTTGTAAAAACCTGGTTTACAGATTAAGATTCTTCATTTCTATCCTGAGCTCTCACAAGAGCTTCCCAAGTTGGCATGAACATCATGTACCAAGAGCCTGATCACATTTCTACCAGGCGATCTTGAAACATTCATGCACTCGCGTAAATCTGCATTGCAGGCTAGCAAGACCCACTCATGATCATCATCCAGATACTTGATATCGAATGTGCCAATATCCAACTTGAGCCTCTTCGATACTTCCTCCTTCAGCTCAACTACACCGGAAGCCAATGATAAGCGAAACCTTATAATATCTTCCCTGTATGTCACCTTCATCGTCACAGTTCTCATGTCTTGAGTTGCAGTATTATGTGAAAGTGTGTGATTCCCAACCAAGCCTTGTTGAGGTGCTTCATCGAGACATGAGGAGTACTTGTAACATGATTGAAGAACTCGCTCATCTAGACAACTCTCTGCAGCCGAACCAAGATTCTTTAGATCTTGTGAGCTCCCTGCATCCTCCACAAGCATTCCACCAAATTCTCTAGGTGGCCGTTCAGTGATGAGGGTATCAGGTATCAAGGAGTTTAGTTCTACATTCGGCTTAAACCCCGAACCTAAGGCACCGCCAGTGTCTACAACTTGTTCTTGAATGGATGAAACAAAAAGGTCCTGTGCGGGTGTGGCTCCATTTGCAGGGCTACTTTGGCATGAACCATGGGAAGTATGGGTTTCCGTGCTTCCCTCTCTCGACACAGTTCTTGTTTCAGAACCATAGTGACTCTTATTAAACACGGGAGAGCACCTATTTTGCTCAACCAGTTTATGATGAGCTAAAAGGCCATCCCTTTCATGTATTTGGTTATCAGTATTATCATGCCCATTACTCTCTGGCGTAGCAAGTGCAGCCACATCCGTTTCCTTCTCTCTGTGCATCTCGGAGAAATTAGAACCTGGCGAGTTTTGATCTTTAGTCCCGCTCAAGCTAACAGGCCAAGTAATGGAACCAACAGCAACAGGCAAAGGAGTGGTTGTCGCAAGAGAAGTCAAGCTAAATGCACCATCAGCACCTTGAACAGATTCAATTACACGCTTCAGCTTGGAGAGAGAACGATTAACCTTGTTGATCTTGCGGGATGGCCAACGGGAAATACCATGTTGTCTACAGATTCGTTTCATGGTTGTGGGGCAAACTGTAAAACCAAAAACAGAAACTAAAATGTAAGCTTCCATTAATGAAACAACACTCTTAACAGTAATTAAAGCAGTAAATGAATGAAGCCAACAAGGATGCAACCAAGAGACGGCTGATCGTAGATGATAGTAAAATTTCATGCCAACAACTACAAGTTGCAAAACTGGCTGTATAGCTAGAAGACAGCAAAGGACCCACTAATAGGGCTAACATGTCTCGGATTTGACACATTCTGACAAATGGTGGAGAAAATCCCCTTTAGTAAGTGGTATATACTTTGTTGAGGTTCTGTCTCCTTATAAAAGGAATCATAGAAGAGAACTTAAAAAAAGAAGAGATTTGTAAGCGTACCCCCAAGGCTCCTAGCCGCATCTTTAAGACTTCCAGCAAAATACTGTTGGAGAATCTCTAGGCTTATTGACTTCTCAACTTTGCCTCGCCGTCTCTCAGATGTTTTTCTCATACCTTTGGCGGCAGAAGAAGTGGCAGTATGATTTCCACCAATACAAACAAGACTTGCCCTGTCATCAAGAGTGCCTGATGTAACATTGACTTGCTGCTCCAATGGGTTTGAGAATCCTCTATCTTGTAAACCATTTTGCCCCAGAGGCAGTTTGCTTCTTCTAGATATTTGGACATTCTCAAATTTCAAATCAAGGTTATCCTCCGCATAGTCATCAATGATTTCCATGGACTGTTGATCTCCACAGGCGAGATTTAGACTCCGAAAATGTTGCTTCATTGTGGCTAGAATGGACTCCAAGAGAGCATTTTGTTCAGTAGGTTCAACAATGCTAGGCGGCAGAAAAAACTCTAGAACGTAATCATCACTTCCGGTATATGCACTTTGTAAGCAGAGAGCAAGGCAGCTGGTTAATCCGAACCAACGAGCATAGTGCACCAGCGGGTACTGAATTTTGCTAAATTTGGTTATATCCTTCGAGAAGCATGATCTGCGGGATGAAAATGCCCTTCCAGCCACTCCCTGTCCTTTCTGCAAGTGATGTTCTGCACAAGCACCTCGAAAACCCCACATGTGAGCATCTATGACATAGAATGCTACCTCAGTTGTTGACATGCAGATTTGCCCCATACAGCTCCCATCGAAGCTTGTGCAGCTCTTCTTAACACCACCACCAACAGGCAAGAACATGACGATGCTGGCATGGAATCCAGGTCTGAGCTAAAGGTAATTTGTGGCTCTCACAAACCACAGTCAATATCTCTAAGATTTCAGCTAGAGCATTTTGACGACCTTCATTACAAAACTGATTTCACATATATAGCACAATCACATACGTGTAAGCAATAATAAGATGACAGATACAGAATTTTATTCAGACAACAGTTCCACTGACCTGAAAACTTGGATGATCCAGTATTTCAGAGCTTTTCAAATTTACTGCCTGCAATGAGACGAAGTCATGTTACTGAAAAGAAATTGGACCGCTATGAAGACAGGAAGAAAGGAATAAGGAAATGGAACTGTCTATTCTTATACAAGGTCCATTATTTTCTTCTTTGTCATAAATTAATGCAATTGAAAGTTCAACTATGTGCATCTTTAAAAACAATAATTCTGCTAGATCAACATACCCTAAAGGAGATTGAAATGTAAAATGAATGCTTGCCCGCCAGTAATTAGTCAATGCACAGGGACAAAATATCGACAAACATTTTTGCCAACATTGGTTGATGTGCCATACATTTACAATAAAGATGTGATAAATCATTTTTTGATAAATTCTGGACGTACTCATGAACTCCAATATTATGTTAGGACAGCTGCCCATACCTATTAGATTATACAACTCAACAACACAGGGAAATGGAAAAGGGTATACCTATAGCTCATGCATGCCTTCTTACTTGTTTTAACTTCTTCAACAATCTTGCAGAAATTTCTCAGGAGCCTTTGCTCCTTTTAGGAAATTAAGATTAAGAAAATAAATTATTTCATCCACAATCAACTACCAAATCTTGACAGCAACTCTCTATAAGAGTTTATTGTATCAACTGAGTTGTTCTACCTCCCAAAACAGACAATGCTTACCAGCCAATATCTTTATCGATAGATCTGTGTTATTGAGAGCCTTAGCAATGCAAATACGAATGAAACAAAATAGCATGAGTGCTGATTTATTTCCTAGATTTGAGAAATGTAAACTAAGCAAAATCCAACCTCGAGAGCTTTACAGACTTTATCAACCTCGGGAGCATAGTTTGTCTTCTGCGATGTCATTATTAGCTCTACAACGCCAATGCAGAAATGTCCAGATGGTTCAAAGACTGGCAAAGCAACAGTCCCTCGAACATTGTAATGTAGAGCATGACCAAGTCTCGAATACTCCTTACTGCTATAATATTGAACATTCGGAGTCCATTCGGTATCTTCTGCCGGAATACACGGCCTGGAAGTCCCAATTCTCCTTCAGCTTCTCCATCCACAGAAAACTTATACGTCAGCGAGACCGTCCGGTACTGAAGAAGGTTATTACTCTGCGGATCGATAACAAATGGCTGTCCGGAAGTTGTGAGCACATACCGATCACCATTCTTCACAGGCGCCCAAACCTGAACCAAAGCATGTTGGTCCATCGATTCTTTAAAATTTCGAAGCGCCTGCATCATCCTTTCTTTGATTGCACAAGACTCATCTAGTTTCTCAATCACTGCTATTCCCGCAGGCGCTGTATACAGCATTCTTTTCTCATCATGCCCGGCAATATTGCTAGGCGTAAAACTAGAATTACCTGCAATTCCCAAACTTCCATAGTGAACAACAAAAAGCAGATGATCCACAAAACACTCATGAACACACAATATCACGTTTTCCCACTAAAACACCATAGAACTCAACTCAGCACAAAATCACTTTCAACTGTAACCTTATACTACAACAGAATAAAACAGCCAAATTAATGAGAACTAGCAAGTTTTTTGCGAATAATATACAATTGCACTAAATTAAGTGCAAAGGAAGAGTCTGATCTATGTAGCCGACCCCAACTAATTTGAAAATTATGCTTTGTTGTTGTTGTAGCAAGCATTTCGCAATATTTCATCCGTTGAAGTGCATATATCAAACATTGGGGGAAAAGCACCACTGCGAAAACCATCCGAAAATCGCAACTAGCCCAACATAGTTCCACCCAATCAATCAACGCAAAATGAAGGAGCTTGTATATTATCTAGAGAACATTAACTTAATTGAATCCACCACAATCCAAAAGGGGCAAATTTAACCTAATTTTTTAACAAAATGAACAAAATACCCCAAATTCCACTCAAATTCTCAGCAAAATCCAATCTTGGATCCAAACAAACACAAACACCAAACACCAATTCCACAAATTCACCACTAATCAAAACCAAAATCACACAAGTGGAAGTACGAAAAAATCCAATCAGCAACTCACAAGAAACGTAGATTGGACGGTCGACGGGCGGCCTCCGCGCCTCGGCAGACGAGGCGGTGGCCTTCTCATCGACCTTCTCTTCCTCGGAGAACGCCCATAGAGGCGAGCACACAAGCTCGGAGTACGACTGCAGGGGCGGATTCTGAGGGGACGAGGCGAGGGAGAAGAGGAAGCTGGACGACGCGAGGTTCGAGGACTGATCGAAGGGCCAGGGGTCGAAGTCGAGGTCGAGATCCATGTAGGCGTACCTCTCCGCCGTCGATTGGGGGTGGTCTCTCGGCTTGGCTGGTTCTGGCTCGGACATTTGTGTGTGTGTGAAGGTGAGTCAGTCATGCAGAGATGATGATGATGATGATGATGATGATGATAATGGCGGAGTGTGATTCCATTGTTCGCACGAATCTCATGGCTGTACTAGTTGCATTACAATATCAATATTATGTAGTAAAAAAGTGATATTAAATGATTCCCTGCTCCACGTCTTACCTAGTAGTAGTATATTTCTATATTTCTCCCTCCACCATTGCTGGAGTCTTTCTCATCGGACGGTCAAGATGCTCCTATTCAGAACAAAAAAAAAAGGTTCCAATCCTCAATTTCCAATTACTCCAACTTTTATTGGCTTCTTGTAATTCTTAAACCAAAAGAGACTTGGTTTAATTAGTGGATACTTGGATAAGTCGAAGAGAAATGCTTAACGTACATATTTTGGACACGAGTTTGGCCACTGACTCACAGTGCCCGTACGACACATTTTGAGGAACACGTGCTTGCATCTTAAAGTATATTACACGATTATCGAATAGGATGATGTCTAAAGTGGTTACCTCAATTATTTTTCAAAAATATATATGTAAACATTTCATTAAAGTCAAATTTGGTGAAAGTACTATTCAATTAAACTCTTTAATTTTATGAGTGATTCGAGTCGTAAACTTTTAAACTTGAGGCTAAAATTTAGTTATTAAATTTATATTTTTACTAAGACAGCTTTTAAGAGTAAGTTCATAACTTGTGAGTTGGTTTAATAATTATGAGTTATTAGTTAACAAATAAAAAACTCTTACTAAATTTTCTTCTAACTTTTACAAATCATCAGATTATATATAAGAGGGGGATTTTGTGATAAAGCATGCTAATTTTCACATTTTTGGCTTCATTAATTCAGGGAGAAAAATACATTTATTTTGATGTTGTCATGAGCTGGAATTTTAGTTTTATTTAATGGATAAGCATAGGAGGGAGCCCAGCCGACAGATGAGCCACGTGTAGCTTTCTGAGCGGTCGGTCGCAACCTTTTTGTAAGTTAGTGTGACGTCACGAGATCAATGTGGGCGTACAAAATGAGTCGGTCAACGGTAAACGGTAGTTGGACGTGATGTGGCGCGCAGAGAGCGTGGGAGGCGCAGCGCGGGAACTGTGCGCGGGAGTACGAGACCATGACTCATTAAGTATGTATGAGAATGATCAACGATGTGGTCCACTTTGATTAGCTCAACCTAATTCAATTAGAGTAGTGCTACTTGGACTCATGAGTCCGGACTCTTAGGGGGTTTTTTGAAAACAAAAAATCTATTTGGACACTAAGAGTCCGGACTCAAAGGGGGGTTTTTGAGATTTTTGTAAATATTAAAGGAGTGTTACAAGTTATAATTTTGAAGTCATTGATTGCTTAAGGATGACTTTGAAATAAAAAATTTTTAAAAAACTCCCTAAGGGTCCGGACTCATGAGTCCAAGTAGCACTACTCTTTTGAAAATTTTTTATTTCAAAGTCATCCTCAAGCAATCAATGACTTCAAAATTATAACTTGTAACACTCCTTTAATATTTACAAAAATCTCAAAAACCTCCCTTTGAGTCCAGACCCTTAGTGTCCAAATAGATTTTTTGATTCAATTATCTAATCGCATTTGGGTTGTCAATTAGCGTTTGAGGAGGCTCGAGAGCGGAGGATTAATTAAGTTTATTTAATCAGTATATATAATCCAAAAACGATTAAATTATGGTTATTATTGCTGTTATTTTTTCTGAATGTAACGATGTCACATAGTTTTTGATCTGGAGACAATGGGGCCACAGGTAGCTGACTTTAAAGTAATCGCGGTTAACTACTTGTTAATGATAAAAGGTTAGTTATTTAGTAGTATTACTGATCAGTCCGCAACTTGGACGGAGAGATTCATAATTAAACTTTGATAAACATGTTAAGAGGATTTATATATTTAAGTCAACCCCAATTGTCATCTAATTAATCCAACCACGATTAGAACAAGAAAACACGTTTAGAGATAAATATGGAATAGATCATTTTATAACATTAGTTCATGGAGATCTTTCATGGTAAGGGGACCGCGGGTAAGTTTGTCACTAATTAATTTTGTGCTGGATTGATAATAACTTGTCAAATTTTAAGTTAATCAACAATAATTAACGTTGTCTCTTCAAAACACTAAAATTCTTTTTTTGATTCGCTTTTGTGATTTTGTTCTTGAACTACTGTCGATCTTCTCAACGATCGGTAGTAGTTCAAATCAAATCTCTTTTGCTCTTTGTTCATTCCATAAACAACAGATCTAATCAGATTTATAGAGATTGGTCCAACCTTGTTGCAATGCATTTTCATTAATGGTGTTACGTGGATTTGTGTGGTGCACTAGATTGATTTATTTTTAATTTTTACTTTATAGTTAGTTTTCTTCCTAGTTGGAAGTCTTTGATATGTCTTCTCCTTGTTGGAAAGTTTTAGGTCTTCTCCTTGTTGGAAGTTTTAAGTCTTCTCCTTGTTGGAAAGTTTTGTTATTCGTTTTGTGATTCTAATACTTTCGTATATTGTCATGAGTTTTAATGTTGTAGAGAGTAGTCTCCGATTGTCAAACTGTTTCAATTTTGAAAAAAAAATCAAATTAATAATAGTTTGTTTGCACAAATAAAATTAACAAATCAATGTACTTGATTTTATGTCTGATCTTGTATTGAACCATCAATGATTAATGAAATTTTGATTTCTCTTATAAAAAGGAAAAAAATAATAATAATTAAAGTTGTTATTCAATTTTATTCATGAGCGTGCATGAACCACGTACATATAAATTCGATCCGCATTTTAATTAAATGAATTTAGAGTATGGGCCATGTATATAAGTACTTGTTTTTAAAAATTACATGGGATGTAGACTACTACATAAGATTTTTTTTTTTATACGAAAGAAACAATTGTCTCCAACAAGATTTGAACCCATAATGACCTAGCTTATACTCCCAAACACCGTGCCAAAACATTGAGCACCCAATCGATTCGTGATTAAGTGTTATCCTCATCTTGAAGAAAAACTTTATTTATTTAGTTCGGCATTTGGGAGTGGATGTTGGAGGCCGAGAGGCTGAAGTAAGGCAAAGTTGCCATATAAAGAACTAACAACAATAAAACTTTAATCCCATAAACCTAGTTAATAAATTTAATTAACTAGGTTTATGGGATTAAAGTTTTATTGTTGTTTTTTAGTAGAAGTTTTATTGTTGTTGTTCTTTTTTTAAGTGAGAGAATTTTATTAATCATTAATAGCTCTATACAGGACTAAACATAGAATCAATTCCCTTAGTACAAGTACATTGATTTGCTAATCCTATTTAATCAAAAGAATATCTATCCATCATAAATTTAGTTGTGAATGTGACTGTAATAATGAAACAGGGAAGGAAAACTTCCAACAAAGGGAAGAAAAGGCCTAAGACTTCCAACAAAAAGAAGATAAAGTCAAAACTTCCTACCAGGGATGGAAAAACTACTTACTAAACACAAAACCTAAAGAAGATCACCAGTCCAACAGCCGCACAGATCCATAAACAATCGTTGAGAGGTGCACTCCAATAAAAATAGACCAATCTTTACAAATTTGTAGTTTATTAAATAAATCAAACACGAAAATATGTAATTGAAACCATCGCCAATCGACAGAAGATCTGCGGTGGCTCAATATCTATAATCACAAGGAGAACCAAAGAAAGGGGTTTAGAGTTTCGAGCCCCGCATTCAAAGAAAATATCTATTGTTGGTGTTCTGTTGTGTATACCTAATTACCTATACATGTATGTATTTTCGGTTTCCTCAATAAAAATAATGTATATTTAGGTGGACTAGCAGATATTTCTCACTTAATTTATGCAATTGAAGTTCACAACTAAATGTCAAACTCACTGACTGGTTTCTTTTCAAGTCATAATTGGCATTTTATCCCATGATTCCCATCAGCTAAATGCACGCGCGCCTTTATCATGGTAGACCTTATTAAACATAATATTTATTAGAGGACTTATTTAACCAATTTATAATAATATACTATTAAATTTTTTTTTGATAAAAAATAAACAACTTACCTTTATTAAGGTTCGAACTTATGACCTTTTATTTTTAAATTAAGTACTAAATTATTGGGCCACCAAATATTTTAATTTAATGAAGTTATGTTATTCTTTATTACTAAAAAGGGATAAGATCAAATATGCAGAGAAGCTTGATAACATTTATTCATGTGTACATGTATATATAGGTGTATGTACATCACGTTTTTAATTATGAGTTACAACAGAATATGATTTCTAATAGATTTGTCTTTCAAAAGTATTTGAAAATACTTTGCCTTCTTCAATCAATAGAATTCAGAACTGTTGAGATATCCACTCAACAAATTGTGTTATCCCGCAACACATGTTTCATCGTTATCATGTCCCCCGCAAGACGGTTCTTCCATTAGAGACACCGATCTTGGACCTCAATCGAAGCAAATATGAAGACGAAAGTGGCTTAGTTAAAGCATCTCCCAACTGATCTTTGGAACACCAGATTAACTGACAAGTATACAATATTATCACAAAAGGTGGGGGGGGGGGGGGGGGGCCCCCCCATCCGCATGCAAGCTAGATATTGTCCCCAACTTAATCACCTCAACATTAGGTGTGGGGTTTTACTCTAAAAGCCTCGGTACTATTAGAGGGGAGGTAATCACTAATATACTTCATTTAGAAGTTTTATTTTCCAATGTGGGACTATTATTTTGGTCCACACAACCCAACAGCGGGGAAAGGGATTTTTGAGCCAAAGTACCTCAGCCGCACAAGATGCCAATGCGCTGTATTCAGCCTTTGTTGAGGATCGTGCTACAGTCTTTTGCTTTTTAGAACACCATGATATATTGCATTACCTCCAAAATAAACAATATAAGCAGAAGTAGAGGTGCGGTCATCACGATCACCTGCCCAATCAGTATCCGTGAAAGCCGTTAATAGGGGTTGTTGGTGACGTTTTAAAAATAAGCCATGGTGAATTGTATTCTTCAAATACCGAAGGAGGCACTTTGCTGCAGACCAATGAGCCTCTGATGGGGAGTGCATAAATTGTGCAAGCTTGTTAACATCATAGGAGATATCGTGTCTCCTGAGAGGGAGAGATATTGAAGAGCACCTATAATTTGACGTACGATATTTTGTTGCATCTGTGGTGGGAGAACCATCATGTAATTGAAGAGATTGGGATGCACATTGGTGTCACACACTCCTTTGCTCCTTCCATCCCCGCCTTGGTGAAAAGATCCCGGATATATTTGTGTTGAGTAAGGAGTAGACCATCAACTGTAGGCAAAACTTCAATTCCAAGAAAGTAGTTCAATTCACCAAAATCTTTGATTGAGAAACGATTTTGCCAAAGCATCCAAAAAGGTGTGGAGTGAGCAACTCTTGTTCCCTATAACAATTAAATCATCCACATGAACCAAAAAATAAAGTGTAACACCATTCTTGCAATATACGAATAAAGAGGAGTCACTGCGAGAGTTAGTAAATCTGTAAGAAAGAAGATAGTTCCTCAGCTCAGTGTACCATGCTCGTAGTGCCTGTTTAAGACCATAAAGTGCTTTTTGGAGTTTGCACACATAGGAAGGATGAGTTGAATCAATAAATCTAGGAGGTTGTTGCATATAAACATCTTCAGTGAGAGTACCATGCAAAAATGCATTATTAACATTTAGTTGTCGAAGAGGCCAACCATGAGATAGAGCAATAGAGAGTATTAGACGGATTGTTGTGGGTTTCACCACGGGACTGAAAGTATCATGATAGTCGACTCTGGGTCGCTAATGAAAGCCTTTCGCAACCAGACGAGCTTTATATTTTGAAATTGAGCCATCTAGATTGCGTTTAATGCAAAACAACCACTTACAACCGACAATATTTTGAGATGGTGAAGAAGGAGCAAATTCCCATGTGCCGTTACAGAGCAAGGCCGTCAATTCATCAGACATTGCTAGGTGCCATTCCACATGTTTCATTGCTTGTGTGACACAACTGGGTTCAATGGAGTCAGAGAGGGGATGTTTGGTAGTTACCTGATATAATTGTTTGGGTTTGAAAACGTTATTCTTGGAGCAGGCAGCAGCGCAGGAGCAATGTCGTGCAATGAAGTAGGCATTGATGGTGGTGATGATGATACGCGCATTATGGGAGGCCATGATGCAGCACTAAAAGAGAAATATGATGACTGATCAGTGGACGTACAGTGTGAAGGAAAAGTGTGTTCAACAAATCTAACGTGTAGTGACGTGTAAATCTTGGATGTTGTGATTTCAAGACATAAATATGCACTTTGATGAAGTGAGTAACCAAGAAAAATACCCGGAGAAGACAACTGCTGAAGTTTGTTAGAACTATATGATTTTAACCAAGGAAAACAGAGAACAAAAAACACGCAGTCTATTATAATTAGGTGGAATATTAAATAATTTTTGATAAGGTGTAGAGAGGTGAAGTATCGGGGTGGGAAGATGATTTATTAAGTATACCGCAGTTTGAAAAGCATAAGTCCAAAATGAAGAAGTGTGAGACCAGTGTGAACAATATGCTCAGTGTGTGGGGTGGTGTTTGGAGGTGTTGAATGCCTTCACTTGAAAAAAATTGTTTTAATGCAGCATATTCACCTCCACCATCGGAATAAATAGTTAGAATTGACCGAGAAAAATGTTTTTCAACAAGAATTTTAAATTTTCGAAAAACAGTATAAACATAAGATTTTAGGCGCAAAGGATAAAACCACACATACTTTGAATAATGATCAACGAAAATGACATAGAAATGAAAACCATGAAAAGACTCAATAGGAGAAGGGTCCCATACATCTGAATAAATAAGATCTAGAGGACCTGAGCTAGTTAGAGATGATTTACCAAATGGGAGTCGTTGACTCTTATTACAAAGATAAGATTCACAATAAAGGTTTGATGGAATACACGAAGATAAATCAAGAGAACTATATTGCGCCAATGACTGCATTATGAGGTGGTAAGGATGGCCAAGCCGACCATGCCAAATAGTTGGGGAGACATTTAAGGAAACTGTGGTGGAGAGAGCAACGACATTGCTGGAACTGCAACTGTCCACGGTTGGCCACTCGTAGAGATCATGCCGATTCTTGCCGCATAGAAGAGGTGCTCCCGTTTGAAAATCGTCCACAACAAAATGAGATGCAAAGAATTCGATGGATGCATTTTTAGTTCGACAAAATTTTGAAACAGATACTAAATTACCCTTGATAGATGGAACAAGGTGAACATTTGACAAGATATTAAATTCATCGTCATCAATTACTCCCTTTGGTAAAAAATATATAAGATTTTTTGCTCAAAACACACATTAAAAAAACACTAATTTCGTCAAAAAAACATTAACTATGAGTTTAAATTATATTCTTACCCACATTTAATTTTTATTTTATCAAATGAAAGAAAGACAAGTGTTTAATTATAATTAATGTTTGAGTTAAAAGAGGGGTAAAATAGGTATATATAAAAGGTACAAAATTCTCTCGAATTACAAAAACGTCATACGTTTATTGAAGCAAAAAATTTTAAAACATCATATATTTTTGACTGGAGGAAGTATTTTAAAAAATCTAGGTACTTCATTGATCTATCAAATAAAAGTAAAACTAGGAAGTGTATTCATTTTTTTGTACTATTAGGGGCAATCCAAGGTGAGAAAAGTGTGATAACTAATTTTTTTATGGGCTTTAGTGTGAAAGTGATGTTTACTTCAAAATGCAAGGCAAATGTTCACTACACACTTAAAAGGTTTTTTTTTTTTTTTTTTTTTTTTTTTTTTTTTTCCAACTAGTCGATGTGAGATTATATATTCCCAACATCTCCAATAAGGTGTACGTTACACGAACATCACCAAACACACGTCCAGAACATACATTGGCCACAGATGTGCAGACAATTTCTAATGCATAACAGGTCGGTTGCATATCCCAAGGCACACATAGACGACATATGATCAAGCCAATGTGTCTTTCGATGTGCTTTTGGTACTTGTGCCGAAAAAGCATTTTCCTTAAAAACTATGGAAAATAAGAATGACAACTCTATGTCACACACCGCAATACATTGACTCACAAGAGCCGTCTATGTGACCTCGACTCACTTGTTACGCATTAGAATTTATGTATGCTCGCATCTCGAGGCAAAAATATATTGACAATTCTTTTAAGCCAACGTGTCTTGTGGTGTGAAGCAACCATTGTCATTCTAGCGCTTCTCAAAAACTATTACTCGATCCCTCCAATAAAAAATATAAGACTTTTTGCTAAAAAACACACCTATTAAAAAAGCATTAATTGTGAGTTTAAATTACATTTTCACCTACATTTAATTCATTATTTCATTCAATAAAAGAAAGTCAAATATTTAATTATAATTAAATGTTTGAGTTAAAAGAGGGTTAAAATAGGTATAAGAGGTATAAAGTTCTCTCGAATTCCAAAAACGTTTACTCCCTCTGGTCAAAAATATAAGTTGTTTAAGGTAAAGACGAAAGAATAAGAAAGCCTTAATTACGAGTGTAATTTACATATATGTCATTTGACATTAAATGAATGGAAGATTTAAAAATCATAAATGTTTGGATTGCATAAGGGTAAAATGGGTAAAAATATAATAAATACACTTTTGAATTTCAAAAACGACTTACAATTTGAACAAAGAGTTTTTGCTTGAACAACTTATATTATTGAACATGAGTACTCACATGTGCCGATATGTAGTGGTACTCCAATTTAAAATGGTCCAAACTCTAGCTACAGTACTCACACAGCCACAAGGCTAAAACGTCCCAACACACAAGCTGTTTTATGTACATGTTACATAAACCTCGAGTAATGTACTTTTATTTTTATTTTTTTCGTTTTTTGTTTTGCAAGGAATGTCCGGCAATCGCTAATTGGTTGATGTCATCATAGGGGAAAGTAATCTTAAAAATAAGCTTCACCACACAAGAAGTTCTTAATTAATCTTTCCTTGAGGGAGCTTATTAATTTTACACTACCTCAAAGGAAGATGACTTGCTCGGGGTACTGCAATTACACACTGCTCCTTATGAGTCATCGATGTATTTCAATACATGTATTTGTCCATGTATGAAGGTGCATCGAACGATCTCATCACGAGGCAGTGCCTAATTGCGGCACCACAAATATGTAGATCGAGTTGCGGTCACAAGTCACCAACCTGCCCGCATAATACCCCCCATGTTAGCAACTCGGAAGACTTGGACAGCAATGGCTTACCTACGCACGTAGTATTCGCTCTCTCTTCCTCTCTCGATTTCTCTATTTCTCCAATAACAAATATCAGATGTGCACAAAACGTGTGGTTTGTGTGGATCACATTACGCAATATTACATGACAAAATATTTGTGGAAGCTATATATGTAGTCATGATATATGGCACGGTGAGCTGCGAGCAAAGCAAGCACAGGCAAAGAAAAGCGAAGCTTCGGGGATGCTCACTGGGAAGCTAGTTAGTGATGGTCCACATGGTGACCACCATGTTCGGTGGTCTGGTCTCCACTGTGTCGTCACCATCGCCCACTTTTATGCCTCCTTTATGCCAGTATTATACGCCTAACTCCCACTGCGAATGTGCACTCACGTATCTATCGTGTAATTAGATATGCCTCGATGCATGTGAAGGACGTAACTCGAGGCGATCTGTGTGCGTCCACTCTTAATTTTAATTTTTATGCAAGACTTTGTCAATCATTGTCCAGTACTAAAGATAAGGCCAACTGGATTGTTTATACACATGCTAGCTAATTTATTCATATTTCACGTCACATGATTACAACGCAATTAGTTATCAAATAATTAATTCTGTGCTTTGATTAAATTGTGTGATCAGTCAAATGCCGTGATTAATTAGAAAAGAAAAATTTACTTTCTATAACTGAATTATAGGTATTTACTTGGTATGTAAGCAAATTTAGTCGTATATTTTTTGAGGATTCGATTACCATACCTTAAAGTTACGTGGGAGCATGCATTTTCCACTTCCTACTCTAGCTACTGACGTGAATTGTAAATTAATAATTGAAACCAGTTAGATCAAAGTTTTTATACCAAGGAAGAGGGAGTTGTAGACTAGCGCATGCATGCAATGAAATACTAATACTAAGTACTAATCTTAAATAATTTATTTGAAATTAATTAGTGCACTTCATTTTTATTTTCTTTTTTTGGTAGGAACACTTCATTTATTTCTTCAAAACATAGTTGGCCTTCGACCACTAATTAAATAGGTGGACCAGACATGCGTGACCGACGAACACATACGAGGTTTTCCATAAACATTTCATTGATCGATTGACGACTTTTCATTAGTTTAATTATCTAGTTATATTTCTTTGTTAATCTTTGCTTTATACATTTATGGACAAATTTGTGTGCCTATGATGTGAGAAAACACATTAGCTATCTTTGTTTCCATTTTTTCTTTTTTTGTTCTAAAGAAAGCTATGATAGAATGACGAGAAAGTTGTTGTTCCCACTTGTTATGTCTTTTTGTGAAAAATCTGTTACAAATTGATCCAAAAAGGTGACGCAGCCTCATTCGTATTAAATTGTAACACATCGAAGTGAAATGTCCAGTCGGATCAACCGAGCCGGTATGTGGTTTTCATGAATTTTTGCCAATATAAATCGCTTGATCTCTTCATTATGTGTAGGAAAGTGATTGGTTGACGTGCTTTTTGACTCGTTACATTTGATAATTAATTTGTTATTGTAGTTCTTTAAATTTTGCAAGGATGTATGTGTGTTAATTTACTAGTAGTAAATATAATACTATATATAGATGCGAAACAAAGATGGATAAAGAATAAGAAAAATAATAGCGAAAGTAGATCTTAGGTGGATGATGAGGTAAGTAGCGAGAGATATATTATATTCTCCTTCATCATAATTATTTGTTTCTTTTGGAGCTAGCATTAACCTGCACTAATGAGAAAGATTAGTGGATGGTGCATAAATAAAGCTTGGCATATTGACCTGCTCGGTAAAAAGATAAAAAATAAATAAAAATCAAGAAGAAATGGAGTACACCACCACTTGTATTTTTTTTTTTTTTTTTTTTTATGAAACCACCACTAGTATTTATAACAACAATTTTTATGACAAAGATTAATTATACACAGAAATTCTGTATCTAAAAAAATATATGTGAAAGAAAACATTTATGAATGGTCTTTTCTATTTTTTCTTTTTTAATCTAAACTCACAAAATTCTTAACCAGGGTCTCTTTATGCATTCGACGGGTGTGATGAGCAAAGTGACAACGACACGAATACTAAGGTGTAGGTTAAGGCAGAGGTCTAGTGTTCAAGTCATGGTAACTTTAATATTTTTTTTTAAATTGTATCATGGGCTATAAGGTTGGTGAGCCGACTAGCCCTCCTTAGGATTAAGGTTTCGGATAACCGTGATTCTCAAAAAAAAAAAAAAAAAAAAAAAAAAAATCGTAATTAGAGAGAATCTGGATTTGGACACCATTTATGGATCGGAACTTGAATTTGGGCCGGATCCGAGCTAGAAGAGTTGAATTGGTGCATTGTCCATTGATGAATTAGTGTCTGTTTTCATGCTGGGCATAGTTAGAAGTTTGTACAACATTTTTCAGTAGCTCTGAAGAATTTAGTGTCCAGCTATAGTGCATTGATTTTATCTAGGTTTTTTCAGTGACGGCGTGGATGGGTGTTGAAGATGTGTGGACCGAAAGTTAGTCTCACATCAATTAAATATGACTTCGTAAAAAAGTATATAATTGATTAACTCCTCTCAACTAGTACCAAGGCCTTTTAAGTTAAAATTTCACACCTATGAGATGAAGGGACAACATCTCTGCTAGCGGAAGAGATCCACGGGCTCACCATGTACGGTTCGGTCCATGCTTTATTTCACTAGGCAAGCCGGGTCTTTCAAATCAGGAGGAAATGGCGGTAAGAAGAAGAAATAATTTTTTTTTTTTGAGAACGAAGAAGAAATAAAATTTAGTCTAACACATTTCTCTAAACTTATTGCGATGCAGTATATCACCAAGGTGCGGTGCGACCGTGAGATTCGAATAGGACTTAGGAGAAAAAAAAAAAAAAAAAAAAAGCAAAACAAAACAAAACTTGGAGCATGTGACTTTCGGTCCATGCTTTATAGGCAAGCGGGGTCTTTCAAAACAGGAGGAAATGGTGGGAAGAAGAAGAAAAATAAGATTTTTTTTTTTTTTTTGAGAACGAAGAAGAAATAAAATTTAGTCTCACACATTTCTCTAAACTTATTGCGATGCAGTATATCACCAAGGTGAGGACTTAGTCTTCTTCAAAGTATGATGAGTTTCCGCTAGCTCTACTGTTTTTCTTGTGTTTTTGGCTTTGATTCTCCTCCTGGGGGACCAGTCAGAGTCCTTCATCAAGCTTAACTGAGTTTGTTTCCATCACCATAAAATATATCCAAAGCAATGCAACCAATATTTAGCTTAATAATCGTGATCCCTTAGGTGCAAGTTTTTGTTTGCCAACTTCAATAAATTTGTACCTAACTACAATTTTGCATTTGATCATTGATGTTGAATTTGTTTAGAAACCACCACCGCCACAACAACAAAGCCCAAATACAACTCCATTCTACTTGACTTAATTAGTGTGTGTGTGTGTGTTTGTTTTTTTGACAAAAAAGAAACTTATTGCCATCATCGAGGTTCGAACCCGACAACCTCTTACTCTCAAACTACATAACGGCCCAAATTAATTAAATCAGGATTTATGTTAATCACGAGGATTAACGGGTAATTTGGGCGTTACGTGGATAAACTGGGTTAACTTGAAAATGAGTACCCGAGGCTTGTATTATGTTATTTGTGCATGTTGTTTGTTTGTTATTGTGATGGGAAGTTATTATTATTTATATAAACATCACATGTGTGTAACTTGATGTCGGGCGAGGTTGAGCGCCGGGGGATCGTGGTGTGAGTCAGGCCAACGCGGGGGTTCGGAAGTAGTAAAGCTGGGCGTTGGGGTTTGATTAGATTAAATTTATTAAGCATGACTAAGGTGGAGGATTTAATTTAATGGAAATTTAATATAACCTTAGGATAAAATTATATTTGGTGCACTAAGTGTGGGATCACCTCGGGGTGCGTGCGGGACACGGGGGCACCGGTGCTTAGAGTGGTCGGGAGACTAGTATGACCCTATTTATAAATTTTGGGAATTTATTGAGTAGATTTGGTATAATTTATATAGGCCAAATCAATTGGAATTGTAAAGTCCTATAGTTGTGGCTGGATAAATTGGCATTAGTTGGATGTTCCTCAAGATGCACAATGGAGAGAGTTGAGGCAAGCAGTGTCATGATAAGGTGTCAAGAGGTTGGGTGACACAGGGTGGTTGGTGACCACAGGATTGTCCTCGAGATGGGTGTACACAGTTGATCAAGAACCAACTATATATACATGTTTGATCGGTCAAATGGAGAAGAAAGAGTAGAGAGAAATGGAGAGGAGAGAATCGGAGGGAAGGAAAGTAGGATTTGAAGGGTGATTGAGGCGTCCAACAACAACAACAACAAGATCCCAAGGTATGATTCATCAAACTTGGGTGATTTATGAGATTTCGATTTTGTTGAAGAATTTGAGGAAATTCGAATTTGTGAAGTGTTAAATTCTGTATTTGGTTGAGATTTCATGTTCATGAGGTTGGTATAACATGAGTTGTGTATTTGATCAAGTTTGAGAGAGATTTGATGAAATTGTGAAAATGGGTTTTGAACATAATTTTTATGATTTGTTGAATTTGAGGTTTAAGTTCGATAAATTCGTGTTTAATGATGTTTTTGGGTGTCAATGAGGCATGTGGGAAGTGGAAAAATCGATTTGAATGGGTTTAGGAGGTCTTTGGAATCCGAAATTTGAATCTGAAATGCACGACAGAGTGCTATTAGCGCGCTAATAGCTGGAATTAGCGCGCTAATTTCTTTCTGGAAATGATGATGAATAGTGATCGAGATCAATTAGCGCGCTAATTGATCTCATTAGCGCGCTAATGATCATCTGGAATAGAATTTAATGTGAAATTGGACATAATTGATTATAAACCAAATTATTGACCAATAAACCTTGAAATTTGGTCCCAGGAGTCTCAAGACAGTGGAATTGAGTCAGGAATTAGTCGAGGGTCGAGCCGGGGTATTTTCGGGGTTTGTTGAGCGCGGATTGAGGTATGTAAAACCCAATTGAACACCACTATTGCATTTTCTTATTCTATTCATTGAGCTTTATTTCTTTGTCAATCTAAATCCGATTGTAATGGGAACGATAGCGTTCCGGTGGTTTTCGGGTGTGTGGGGTTTCTTCTTCTCAAATGTATTTGGTGACTAGGATACAGTCAGCGGGGTCTTTGGAGTAGGGTATGACTAGGCCACTGATCCTAGCTTCACTGGCGGTATTTATTGCACACCCAGTTTGTTTTCTTGGTGTTGGTATTCATGCATTTCCTTTTGAGCGGTTACTGCGTTATTTCCTTGATTATTGCATGATTATTTAACACTTTTTTATTGGTTTCCATTTATGTTCATAAATTGAAATGCCTGGTGGTTTTCCTTGGGATTTTACTTATTGGACTCGTTATCTGGTTTTTGTGATAGCGAGTGCGGATACCGATATCGATGGGGGGTAAGAAGATCTTTGGCGATTATATCTGTCTTGCCTACGCCGAAACTTTGCTAGTACGTATGTTGCTAGTAATATTATGTTGATATTTTGTATTACTTTGGGATGAGAGACTACAACCATTTCCATACTTGTATATATATTGGTATAGTTGATCGCCTATATGCAAGTATAATAGGGTTTTCCACTATAGATTGAATTAAATAACTTTATATAATGTTTCTTTTATTAAGACAAGACTTCCTCTGTTGCTTAATGATAAATAGCTCTAATTTGAAGATTCTTAGACGATGGATAGAGATATGACGTGGCGATTACTTTACGGTAATTAATGCATCAATACATTGTTACAATACATGTTCATCGGGCGGGCTTGGGCTGAACCTAGGCGAGCTTTTTTTTTCAAGCTCCTGCCTAGACCAGCTCAAACTCGAATATAGATGAGGCGGGCCCAAGCCCAGGCTTGGATGGACCTAAATGGGCATGTTATTATTTTTTAAAAATCAAATATATTTAATGAGTTTCAAGAGTCGCACAAAAAGAGAAAGTAGTGGTGGTTAAGACTTTTAACAAATTAGTTTACAGTTTGTTTGTTTGTTTGTTTGTTTGTTTTTTTTTGTTTTAAAATTAGCTTACAGCGATGAACTTCTAACATGCTGACTCCAACTAGGAACAATCGTTCCTTTGAGAAAGCGATCACAGACACCGTGACTAATGGAGCACGATGCATCACCCCATGTACTCTTCAAGTATAGGTGGACTCATCAAAAGAGCAAAACATTCTAGACTTCACCTTCTCCAAGGCTTCTCCAAGGTTTGGGTTAAGAGAAACGATCAAGTCAATGTTTTCCTTATTTGTAGTTTGTGATAAAAAGATTAAAAATATAAAAAATGCTTTTATAGCTTATAAATTTAACCTATTTGTTTATGTTATGCAATTTGTCTCGGAATACATACTCGACAAAATAGATAGCACACAAATAAGTTGGTTAACTTTCTAGTAATTAAGTGAAAATACACAAATATGTTCATCAAAAAATGAAAAATACACTAATACCCATGTATATACTGGCTAAATTAGGGCCTTATACTAAATGGAGACCTAGGGCGGTTGCCCTTTGGGCCCTGCCACAAAGTCGGCCCTAGGGGTATCCCGCCACAACTACTGGTTTTTCAAGTAATGCCACCAACGCAAACATTCTATACAGACTGGGTATTTTAATAGACTCCCAGGTGTCAGTCAATTGGTTGTGGGCGAAGGACAAACTAAGACCTAGGGGATTTTTCTTTCAAGAATGAGGAGAGTGGAGTGGGAGGCTTGGAGTCGGAGCTCTGGAGGTTGGAGCAATAGTGGTGGCACTAGCTAGCTAATAATATTGATCCACCGACGAGTAAAGTGGTCATAGGCACGTCCGGCCTCGCCGCGCACTTCGATATGAATGAAAAACCCTACTCAAGATATCTTCATATTCGAGAGGCCCATCAGGTATCACGTTAACTACTACTTGTAATTGTTGTTGCTGCCATTCTTCTTACAATATTCTTCTTTTTGGCGTAGGACTTGAATGAAACATTGTTAAGAGGAGAAACTGAAAAGAATAATTCAAATTATTGATACAAAGTCATATAAAATAACTACTTGGCATGAATTCAAAAACTAGTCAAGAATGGATTCTGGGATCTAGAGGCTGGTCCTGACATTTTGGGTGCCTAGGGTGAAATCTTAAAATGGGGCCCTCAATAAAACATAATTTACAACATAAAAACAGTTGTTTATAATTACATTATCAACATATATTAAATGCATAATTAATACATAAAAATATTATTAAGTAAATTTAGCATATAAAGATATATATGTTGGTGGTTGCATTATTAAGTTTATATATTATTTAATAAATAATTACATGTGATTTTTCAAAATTAACAATATGCTATAATATATCTATTTTATATTGATTAAGTTTTACCAATGTAATGTATTATGATATGTCAATATGTGATTTTTTTTAAATTAACATTACTTATATGTCAATTAATATAAATATTTCTACAATTAATATTTATTTGTCTTAAAAAGTATTTTGTATATAGTTGTCTAATTGTGTTATTCTAACATTATAAAATTTTGTTAATTGTACACACTTTTGTATAATGAGCAAATATATAATTCTTGGTAACAAAATCATAAATAAATTATTATAATATTATTTTTTTTGGTAGGAATTGTAATATTAATTTTGATTAACTAGTTCGCTTCAAAATAGATATTAATTCTATTATTTTTATAGTTTACATTGACTTTAAACGATATTTTTTAAGTAAAAATTTATCTAATCTTCATCAACATAAAGTAAAAATTTATCTAAATTTTCTCAAAGTTAAAAAAAACCCTTCTATCACAATAGCATAAAATATAACCAATTCAAGCATTATTAGAACACATACTATACATTTGTTGAAATATAGAAAGATATACATGAGAGAGATCTGATTTTACAAGAATCCAATGTATTGATTGTAAGCTTGCTAGCAATGATCTAATATGTTGATTATATTGAAAAATATAAAAAATATTTTTGTAGTTAATAAGAAATTTGTTTGTGTTGTGATAAATAGATTAAAAATATAAAAAAAATATTTTTGTAACTCATAAAAGTAACACAAATATATTTCAAATTGGCCCATGTATATACTGGCTAAATTGGGGCCTTATACTAAATGGAGGCTTGGGGCTGTTGCCTTTTGGGCCATGCCCAAAAGCCGGCCCTGAGGGTATCCACCCATAACCCGCCAGCCACAACTACTGATTTTTCAAGTAATGTCACCAACGCGGACATTCTATACAACATGGTTGTTTTAATAGTCTCATAGGTGTTAGTCAATTGGTTGTGGGCGATGGACAAACTAAGGCTCGGGGGTTCTTCTCGACATAGTGTAGAGGAGAGTGGAGTGGGAGGATTGGAGTCGGAGCTCATACTCGGTGGGTGGAAGCGATAGTGGTGGCATTGGCTGGCGAATAAGATTGATCCACCGAAGTGTCAGGGTAATAGGCACGTGCAGCTTCACCGCGCACTCTGATATAAATGAAAGAACCCTGCTCAATATATCTTCATATTCCAGAGACCCATCAAACACCACGTTAACTACTTGTTGTTGTTGTTCTTCTTCTTCTTCTTCCAATACTCTTCTTTTTGTTTAGGACCTAAATGAAACATTGTTGTGAGAAGAAACTGAAGAGAAGAATTCAAATTATTGATACAACATTCTATGAAATAACTACTTGTCAGAGGCATGAAATCGAAAACCCAGTCAAGGCATGAATTTTGAGATTTAGGGTTGATCCTGACATTTTAGTGGCCTTGGATGAAATCTTAATATTAAATGGGGCCTTCAATAAAACATAATTTATAACATAAAAACTGTTGTTTATAATTACATTATCAACATATATTAAATGCATAATTAATACATAAAAATATTATTAAGTAAATTCAGCATATAAAGATATACATATTGGAGATTGCATTATTAAGTTTATATATTATTTAATAAATCATTACAATGTGAATTTTAAAATTAACAATATGTTATGACATATCAATTATATATTGATTAAGTTTTACCAATGTAATGTATTATGATATGTCAATATGTGATTTTTCAAAATTAACAATACTTATATGTCAATTAATATAAATATTTCTACAATACTTATTTGTCTTAAAAAGTATTTTATATATAGTGTTTCTAATTGTGTATTCTAACATTAAAAAATTTTATTAATTGTACACGCTTTTGTATAAGGAGCAAATATATAATTTTTTTTAACAAAATCATAAATAAATTATTATAATATTAATTTTGATTAACTAGTTCGCTTAAAAATAGGTATTAATTTTATTATTTTTAAAGTTTATAATGACTTTAAAAGATTTTTTATGTAAAAATTTATCTAAGTTTCATCAACATAAAGTAAAAATTTATCTAAATTTCCTCAAAGTAAAAAAAAAGACCTTCTATCACAATAGCGTAAAATATAAATAATTCAAGCATTATTAGAACACGTACTATACATTTGTTGAAATATAGAAAGATATACAGGAGAATCTAATATACTGATTGTAAGATTGCTAGTAAGTGTGGCTGCCCCAAATTCCGGGGTCGCCCCGTGCAACAGAATACTTCTCCAGCTCATGCACCAGAAGTAACTGCCACGTCATTTATCTATCCCCTTATCTAAAACTCTCACAAGTAATGATATAAGTTCATAAGCAACAATAACCTCCTTACCCTTGTTGGTACCGGGATCTCACTCGCTTATCACAAAAACCGATAACGAGTCCAAGTAAGTAAAATCCCAAGGAAAACCACCAGGCATTTAATTTAAGGAACCCATAATAGAAGCCAAAAATAGTGTGAAATAATCATGCACTTGTCAAAAAGAAAATAATGCAGTAAATCGCTCAAATGGAACATGCATGAATATTAACACTCGAAACAAATGGGTGTGAACCAGCCTACATAAGAAGTGAACTTAGAACCAGTGGCCCGGTCGTACTCTACTCCCATGACCCCGCAAACTGTGTCTTAAGTCACAATTTCTCCCAAGCGACCACACACCCGAAGGAAAACCCATCGAAACTTCACGGTTCCCATCACAATCGGATTTAGATTGACAAAGAAATAAAGCTCAATAAATAGAATAAGAAAATGCAATAGTGGTGTTCAATTGGGTTTTACATACCTCAAACCGCGCTCAAAACCCCAAAAATATCCCCCGGTCTGATTTTCCTCAATTCCCGACTGAAATTACTGTTTTGGACATTCCTAGAATTCATTTATGAGGATTATGGGTCAATTAATTTGATTATATTGTTATTTAGGCTCATTTCTTCATTTCCTTAATTTTTGAGTTCCAGTGGACAATTAGCGCTAATGAGATAAATTAGCGCTAATTTATCTCATCACTTGTTCATTATCGTCTTCAATCAGCGTGATTAACGCGCTAATTTCTCCAATTAGCGCTAATTGCTCATTTGTCAGAAAATTTCCAAATTAACATCTTGAACTCCAAACAACTCACAAACCCATAAATTCAATTCCCTTATTTCCATGACACATCAATATCCTTAATTACACCATTTAAACATCAATTACCATAATCAAACACAAAAATCCACAATTTACCAAAAATTCCCATTTTCAAACCCATTTACAAAATTTCATCAAATCTCTCTCAAACTTGATTAATTTTACCACCAATGTCATACAAACCTCATGAATACTAAATCCCACCTAAAATACAGAATTTAATTCCCCAAAATTCGTTTGAAACCCAAATCATCCAATAACCCAAATTCTCATGAAAATCCAAGATAAAATGATTTCATACCTTAATTCTTGTTATTGATTGCCACAAATCACTCTCTAATCCAGCTTTGTTCCCTTCTTTGATCTCTTCTTCCTCTTCTTTCTCCAATCGATCTCTCTCAATCAACCTCACTCTTTCAACCCATCTTGACCGATCCTCATGTATATATATACTTGATTTTGATCAAGTGTGTGTACAAATCTCGAGGACAATCCTATGGTCCAACATCACTCTGTGTCACTCCAACTCAAAAACACCTTATCATGACACCAATCACCTTAAATGTGCATCTCGAGAAGCATCCAAGTGTTGCTGATTTATCCAACTTAACTATAGGATTTTATAATTCCTATTTGATTTAACTTATAACAATTATCAAATCAATTCAATAAATTCTCATAATTTGTAAGATTGATGTGTGCATTTGTTGAAATATTGAAACATATACGTGTCACAGCTTATTAAATATTTTTTAATTTATCTTAATTTTTATAATTTGTTTGCTACATTTTTAAAAAATATCTATATGAATAAATTTAAATGAACATAATTAAATAGACAATAAAATATAATGGAGATGTAGTCTTAAGTTTTACTTTACTTTTTCATTCAAGTCTTTACTCTTTAGTGTTAATAATGAAGGGAACATGACTCGTAATAAATAACATATACAAGTCAACAAAAATCCTTCAAAAAATGTGTAAATTTTTATATTTTTTAATAAATAATTATTAATAAAACTTTAAACCTGAATAATATATTAAAAGTAAAAGTAAAATAAATATTTCCTTTAAAAATAAAGTTAAGTATGAAAAAAGATGTTTGCAAATAAAAAATAAATCATGTTATTAACATGTATTCAAATAGGTGAATTTTCCTACAAAAAAAGGTGAATTTTGCAATAATTTATTTGTCATTACATATTTATTATTTATAGATCATTCCTTAATCATGTTAAGCGAATTATAAACGAGTCAAACAGGTTAACATGTTAATGACTCATTTATTAATTGTGTATAAACAGGTTAACTATTTTATGACTCAGAGTCACTTATGCCAAACTCATAACATATTTATTACATGTCGTGTCGTATCGTGTTAAACGTTTTATGAAGTCATTATTCTTATGTTGTCTTTTTTTATCTCATTGTCCATATCAGTGCTGGTGATGATCAATTGCTCTGCCACTCACTTCTCGGCCGTCGCAGCTTAAAGAACATGCGTAGTGCATAACTGATGCTATGAAATTGTGGTTTTCATTTGTAATTTGTGCATAAATTGAATTGAATTAAATGTAACGTGTCACGAGATTATTATTTGTAATGTGTGTAACATGGAGAAGCATAGGGCAAGGTGAATACACAAGCGCTTCCACTGCCCTTGGTGGGTGTTTCGGATTTTTGAAGAAAAACTCATGTTTTCAGACTCTATTGGTGCCCTGTTGATGGTGAATCTTATGGGTTGTTCGATTTTTGCAGCTCTGAATAGGAAGAGACCTCACCCGGCGAAGCCCAAAGAGGAGAGTCCTGTGTATTATGAGGCCAAGAATAGCTCTAGCGCTGCTGCGTCGAAGATCAGGATCAATCAGCCTACGAAAGCTGAAGTTTCTTCTCCAAAATCGAAGGCTGATCCGACGCGAGAAGAAGGAGGGGTTGGTTCCAAGATATGCAGCTCTCAGGTGGCTTTTCTGGCCTTGGCAGCGGTACTGCAAATGGATCCCAAATCGGACAAGCCGGAGAGTGATAACAAGATGGATACACAACCGAATAAAATCTGGTTGGTTGTAAATGAGAAACATATACGAATGCAAGTAATTAAAAATAAAGTATATAGTAAAGTAAATCAAACCAGAGCCACCAGATGATTGTTCACATAGTTTGGCTCACAATCTATATCTGTCGGGTCACATCTAGATGTAAAATTCACTAAGATAAAAGAGTTACAGATTTACGCAACACTCGAACAATGACCCCTCACTAGGCTTGCTACACTATCCTTCACCTTCACAATGAACTTTATACAAGTCTCCGATACTTGCACGGTGAGGTTCCCCTTCACCAGAATATCCAAGTTTTCACTCGGTGCATCGAACTCCCCTTAATGGAATACATGTCTCTTACTCTCAAAGCTCATACTATATCATTGGACCACTCAATTGGTTCTCGACTTAATGTGTGTTAATCAATTTAAAAGAGTATATCTTATGTACTATTTAACTTCAATCCCAAATTAGTTAGAGTTAACTATATAGACTAAGTTCTTCCATTACGCTTGATTCAGTGCAATTGATTAAGTAACTCAATTAATGCATCAATACATTGTTACTATGCAGTTTCATCGGGCATGCTTGGGTGAGCCCAGGTGGATATTTTTTTTTCAAACTCTTGCCTATACCCACTCAAGCTCGAATATAGATGAGGTGGACCGAAGCCCACTTGATATGGGCTGGGCTTGGAAGAACCTAAATGGACTTGTTATTATTTTTTAAAATCAAATATAAAATGAGTTTCAAGAGTTACACAAAAAGAGAAAGTAGTGTAGTGGTTAAGACTTAGAAAATATTAGCGGCGGGTATAAGCAATTAAGCATAAACCTTGGGTGGGCTCAAGCCCAGATTGGAGTTTTTGCATTTGTAAGACCCAAGCCTGTGTTGGTTGGGCCGGGCGGCCCTGGATCCAGTGAATAGGTCTACTTGTTATAGACCCGAGGACATAATTCCGACTCCGACTTTCTATTTTGGTTTCTCGTCAGCGTCCGCTTTGGCCTCACTCGAAAGTGAAAACAATGGTAGAGAAGAACAGTAGTAGTCTCACCATTCATGGCACTTCCATTCGCGCCTCCGCTTCAACATCAACCAACAACGAAGAAGACACAATCACAGCCGTTGATATCGCTGACCACCTTCCAATCGAGCTGATCAAGTCAGAGATCGTCCCTCCATCGCCGAATCCCTCCAACTCAACCTCCGATTGGTTGCAGGACTTCTTGGGACTCTCATGGATCGCCTACGCAGCTTCGTCTCTGCTCGTAATCTCTCACTTCCCTTCCCCTCTCTCGAGGACCAAACCCTAATCGGCCCCATCTTTCGCCAAGCGATCGAGCTTTCAAACGACGAGTCTGCTGTTGCAATGGCTGTTGCTTGGTCTCCGTTAAGCCCTTCCGAAGGCGATGTCGCGGCGGCGATCGGGAATTGCATTTGCCTGTGCTCCGAGAGCTCGGGAGGTGCACTAGGTGAGCTCAATTTTGAATTTTGATTGGTTTTTGTTGGATATCTGATTGCATTGATTAGGTTTTGTGTTTGTTGTTTGAGTGGTGTAATCAAGTTCGTATTTTGATGGATCTTCTCGATGTGCATTGATCGTTTGAATTATGTGTTTTGTTGTTCGAGTAGTGAAAACAAGTTTGTATTTTGATGGATCTTCTCTATGTACATTGATCGTTTGAGGGATTTCGGTTTCGATTTTGATTTCGCTCAATGTATCCCATTTGTTGCTCTACTTGTCAGGAACTTTGTGTTGGGGATTGAATACTGTACTTAAGCAGTCTCATGTGATAGAGGCGATTAGGTGGACAGGGTCTGGTGATGGGGTAGTTACTACTGGGGTTGAGATTGTGCTGTGGAGAAGGAAGGATAAGACATGGGAGATTGCTTGGAAGTGTGAGGTGGAATTGCCACAGACTCTTGTTTCTGCAACTTGGTCTGCTAAAGGGCCTGTTGCGACTGCAATTTATCCTGTTGAATCATCTTCTCTATGTGGAGGAAAAGTAGATGTGTATTAGTGTGGGAAAATGGTGGGAAGTCTGGAGTGGTTAAATCTGAGCTGCGGCATCCTCAGCCTGTTTCGATGATTCAGTGGAGGCCGTCGAATGGAATGGGGTCACAAAGAGCTGTTTTACTTACATGCTGTTTAGATGGAACTATGAGGCTTTGGTGTGAGATAGATGGTTGGAGAGGTAAAAAAATTGGGAAGGAACCAAATGAGCAGAAGTCCTTGAAGCGATCGTTCCATGTAATTTCAGTGATTGAAGTTAATCAGTCTTTAAATGGAAGTCTGGGCACTGATATTTTCGCAACATGGGCAGTTGAATTAGGGGGTCTAATTGATGCTGATGAAACTTCCAAGAGTGATTTGCCAGGCAAGTGCGAGTGGCTGATTGGATTCAGTCCTGGGGGTTCCCTTACTCTATGGGCTCTCCATTGCCTTGATGACCTTTCTCCATTGAGGTTCCCGAGAGTGACTTTATGGAAGAAACAACAAATAACGGGTTTTCAGGGCGCAACTGCGTTAGAGTGTAAAGTTCAATCTTTTGTTACGAAAACTGTTATTTCAAGGAGACAAGCCTTTGGTCCTCCTACCACATGCTCTCTGTTTCAGTTTTTGTCTGATAATTCCATGAGATGGTTACAGTATACTCCCAGGTGTAATAGTGCAAAAGATGGATTTTTATGTATAGATGGTCATACTGGACGCATGTTGCAAATTGATGTGCATCCTTGTAGTTGCGAAGTTGGACTTGCTGCTTCTTTGGACTCAAATGGCTTGGTTCTATTATGGTCACTTTCTACTGTTTCCAGTTGCAATTTGGGCATGCCAACCTTTGGTGTTCCAACGTGGAAAATTTTAGGCAAATTAGTGAACCAAGACTCACTCGAATATTCGAGTGTAAGATGGGCACCTTTGATCTTCAATGATCTCAAAGTTCTTCTACTGAGCCATTTGGAGGGCATAGACTGCTTCATTGTTAATCTGTCTCTAAGCATAGAAGTGAAAACACAGTACCACAAGTTATGCACAATACCTTTTTCTGGTCATAGTCGTGGAATAAGACCCATCAATATCTTTGCCCTTCCTTTACATTCTACTTGTGAGAAAGTCTCCATTACTAATAAATTTATGCTGTTGGCAGTTTGGATGGGAGAATTTCAGGCTATATCATGGGAAGTAGCTTTCCACTTTGCTGATTTATCTCAAAGTAGGTGCGCATGCACTTTTGATGTCGTTCAAGACAATGGTGAAAGAAGCTATGAATGTAACTTTGCTGGTTGTAATGTTTCTGTTGTTGTTGGTCCTTGCTCATCAGAGTTACCAAGTCCTTATAACTGTGAGAAAGTTACAAGTGTTGGTGTAGTCCCCCTGGCTAATTTGATGTCATCAGTACAGAAAAGACAAGTTTCGTCTAATGAATTTTGCTATAACAATGCCGCATATCACATGGCCACTGGTCATTTTGATGGTAGCCTAAAATTATGGAAAAGCACTCATTCTCATTCATCAAATTCCCATTCTCAGATGGTTCATATTCCCTGGCAACTTATGGGTGTTTTCCAAACTCATCAAGGCCCTATTAGTATGATGTCTTTGTCTAGCTGTGGTCGTAAGATTGCTACAATCAGTGCAGGACAACAGTTGGAACATGCCTGCACCCTATGCATATGGGAAATTGTGCATGTGTTGGGTTCAGGGACTTTGTTATTGGAAGAAAGTTATCCTCTGATGTTGTCATTACTGGTTTAAATTGGTTAACTGCAGGTAATGGTCGACTACTGCTTGGGGTTTGCGCTGCAAATGAGTTTAGGGTGTATGCTCATAGAAGGATTATTTCTCAAACTTTAGTGAAATCGGAGAATCTGTTAAACAAATATCTCTGGGTTTGTATTGCATTTTCTCAAACTTCCCTATCTGTGCATGACTTTTGTTGGGGGCCTGGAGCCACACCTGTGCTTATTCATGAGAGGTACTTTTCTCTCCTTAGCAAGTGGTCATTCTGTAATAATAAGAAACATCAACCCAAGTGCTGCTCAAAAAATACAGATGAGGAGAATCCTCATGGCCTTGTTTGTACAGAGAAAGGCCTTGTTTGTTCTGTTTTTACTGATTCCGGAACATGGGATGATAAAGAACTTTCAACTGTTGGTGAAAGAAAAACTGTATGTCCTTGTTCTCGACAAAGCTCAATGTAAAAAATTGGTCTTCAGGCTCTAAACAGCCACATAAATCAAGTACCAAAATTGGTTGCTGGAGCATGCTGCAGCTAGCTGAAATGTTGAGTGGACCTTTACCTGTTTATCATCCTGTCCCACTACTTTTGAATATATATTCAGGTACCATAATTCAAAACTATCTGTTTATAACATTTATTTTCTTTTCTTATCTTCTTTATATAATTGCAGTATTGGTAGCAATAGGGAGTTGTATTATATTTGAACTTGTTCATGTAAAATCAATGATAAAGAAAATTAAAATAAACTAAAAATTTTCAAACCAATGGAAAACACGTCTGGGAATCTGGGATGGTTTGTTTTCCAGGGGATGATTCCTTTCGACTTTTCAAGTCCTGCGGTGCCATTTTAAAAGTTAAGACAGCGTACTATTTAACTTTCTTTAGGAAATTGGAGACGGGCATGGGCTGCTGTACAGCATCTTGTGGAATGTCTTGATTCTGATCCGCATGTCTCCTGTGATAAAGCAAGGACTCACAATCATATCATTCCACAAATCCCTTTGTCAATGTTATTCGATGAACCGTCCTCCACCGAATTGGGTGACAAAGTGTTACAATGGGGGCAAAATGTTGCTTCTGGATCATCTGCTGAAGTGTCACAGAAAAACTCGATCTTATCTTTTGGATATAATTCAGAGGCCAATCTAACCACCGGCATTTATCATTCAACTTCTATAAAATCTGAAATCAGCAGCTTCTCTGAAACTCTAGAGAAGTATCATGATATAAGTGGTACAACCAGCATGGAGAGAACTCAAATTCTAGCTATTGTTGATGTTCTTGATGAAATCACTGGTTCACGACGTCATTCTGTTTATGAAAGTTTTGATGCACCAGGCCGGAGGTACTTTGTAGGTAGAATTAATTGTTTGTTTCTGCTTTTTTACTTTTATTTGGAGTTGCTTTTGTGATTTTATTTTGAACTTCTAGTAGAGTGCTGATTCTATAAACCATTCATCTCTACTTCAGAGTTGAGATAGATAAAATACTTGAAGATTGAACTGAACTGTTCGCCAAATGATATTTATGGCTTTGAGTTTTGCAAGCTTAAAGAGGTGTATTTATTGTTGGTTTAGTTTAGTAGTTGGTTACATAATGCGTTTGAACTTTGAAGGACTCCAATGCCCGTAATGACTATAACTTCAAAGTCACGCTGATAAATAGTCTACTTTGGCTGAATAGAACAGATGATGTCTGTGACACTCTAGTCTTCCAAACTCCAAAGTTGGATTTTTATTCAAATAAGAGAATTGTACCGTCTCATTATCTTTTGATTAATGGGCTATACTAATTTATACCTTATAGTTAAGTAAAGGAAAATAATTTTAGAGCAGCTCAAAAATTTTGTGAAGTTGAAATATCATACTCCTTTTAATGTAAGAAAAAGAAGTTAGAAGTGGAAAATGAAGCAAACATCTTGGATGAAATCTTATTTTTCAGCCTTGTGTATATGTATTAAAAATTTTAAAGTTGTGGGAACTTAATAGCATAACCTTCCTGAACGTTGATCACGGTTGAGAAGAGAGAATAAGAAGCATGAAAAGGTGTTGTTGAACATAGAAATAAAAAGGCAAAAATATATCGGAGACTATTTATATTTAGTGTGCAGCGGGAGTTCAATTCTTTTACAGATTTCTGTACATTCTATGAAATATTCTTATGGATACATGTAGGAAGTGAAGGGCAACCTCGGCCACCCAAGTAATTACTGAATCTGAAATTTTTCATTAAGTCTTGTATTAGGCAAAGAATGTAAATTATGTATGTGGTATGTATATTAATTTCTTAATATGATATTTGGGTTTGAAATAAAAAATGCTAGGATGTGATTTAAATAATTGACAATTTGGGGCTTTCGAATTCAAGATGGCCAAATTAGTTAAAATATCCTAACCTTTTACTACTTTTGTTATTATATCCTAACCTTTTTTAATTTGTTATTATATCTAACCTTTCTAGATTGATAAATTTGTATCCCAAGTCACATTTAAACTCTAAATTTGATGTAGTAATACTTATAATGAGCTTAATTAATAAATTTAACAATTATTCAAGTAATTATAAGTGATGAGGTGACTTTTTAAAGTCATTATTTAGGTATTACCTTATCAAATCTGAAGTTAAAAATTGACTTAGGAGACAAATTTATCAATATAGAAATGTGAGGATATAATAACAAATTAAAAAAGGTTAGGATATAATAACAAAAGTTGTAAAAGGTTAGGATATTTTAACCAATTTGGCCATTCAAGATTGCCAAAAAAAGGTATTACACTTTTGGCCACTTTCTTAACAACACTGAATGTATTTTCCCAGTCCATGTTACTTTAGAAGCGAAGAAAGAGAAAACAACAAATTTTTATCTTTTTATGGAATACTTTTCTTGAGGTTAATCATACTGATACTGTCTTTGAACCATTCTCAATGCTTGGTCTTGTTGTCCTAATGTCTTTCTGTGCCTGTTTTCAAGATTTTGGGTTTCAGTGAGGTTTCAGCAGCTACATTATCGTAGAAGATTTGGCAGATTGGCAACAATGGAAGAGTTGGTTGTTGACTCCGAATTAATGGGATGGGCACATCACTCTGATTGCCAAGAGAGTCTGTGTAGTTCTACCTTATCCGATGAACCAACATGGCAAGAAATGCGAAATTTGGGAGTTGGATTTTGGTTTACTGATTCAATGCACTTGCGTAAAAGGGTAATCACTGATATCCATGATACTTATCTGTATAAATGGTATTCTCCAGTTGTCTTACTTGTGCATACCTATTCGCTGGTTTAGTTTTGGAATTGGAAATTCATCTGCTGGGAAAAAAATGGTTTGCCAAAGATCTACTACTGACTTGAAGATTTAATGTTTGCAAGCATCATATAAATGCCTATTTTAATAATGTCGTCACTCATCATTTAAACTCTGAGCAATACAAGGTCTCTGTCATAAAACTGGGACATCAACAACTGCTCCTAGGTAAGTTATTAAGAAGTTTTTGCATGCACATTCTAACTTGTTAGCCAGTCATATGTTTTTGAGGTGGTCTGGAATTTAATTTGTTGATACTGCATCAAGTTAAAATCAAAATGAAAATACTAATTTTTCAGTTGCAACAAAATAATATTTCTCCAGTTGCTTCCACATCGGAATTCTGAAGTTATGATGCTTGTTTTTCTCATTAATATCTTCAGGATTTTAATACTTTATCAGTGATGCTACTTACCTTCACTATGAGGGGTCTCGGGAAATTATTCAAAATTGAAAATTAACCATAGAAACTTTGTGCATCATCTACTTATTTCATTCTTCTTTTTTTAACACCTTTTGCGCATGATATATAAATTTTCACATAAAAAATTACAGTTTAGGAAAAGGATTCGTAATCTATACTTGCCGATGATTAATTGATTTTGACCAGTTTTGTGCTTTCTGGAAAGAAATTATGATTCTTCATTGATTTGATTTTGATGTATTTCTTACTCTGTAGAAACTTCTTTCTCTATATGTAGTTAAGAAATTTTTGTTACTTCAGTTCAGTGTGCTCTTTTTCCCCTCAGAGAAACAGTTTGTTGCTTTATTCTCAAGGTTTTCTGGTTGCCCTTTATCTGGTGTCTTTAGTAAAGCAGCTTTTTTGGCTCCCCAGTGTGAAACTTGCTGTGGGACTCATTGACCTGTATTATTGCACTCAACTTTCTTTATATATATGAAAAAGTGAATACTCATCTTTCTATGAACATTGGTTACCTGTGCTTTTTTCTGACAATTGTGTCTTCAACACTATGTAGATGGAGAAGCTGGCAAGATCACAATATCTAAAGAACAAAGATCCAAAGGATTGTGCACTTCTCTATATTGCATTAAATAGACTTCAAGTTCTAGCTGGCCTTTTCAAAATTAGCAGAGACGAAAAGGATAAGCCCTTGGCTGGATTTCTTTCACGCAATTTTCAGGTATTCTCTTCCCTTCCGTTTCACATGCATTCACACTCATTTGGAGCAATTTCATTCAAGATTTTTTTTTTTAATTGAAAACAAGAAAACAGTAAAGTTGTATGGAGTAAAATAGTTAAAACTTTTGATGTGAAAGAACTTGTACAAAATTATGGATACAAGCTTGGTTAAACCCTTAAGTATTGATTTTGGTTCTCTGACCTCTCTGTATGCTGCTTGAATTGTTGGGGTTCAATTTATGTGGCCCATGCGTTCTAGGAAAAAAAAAAGAGAGTAGATACAATGGTCCTGGTGTTGGGCTCACTTTTGCTGCACAATGAAATGCGACCTTTACTGAGAGTGACTGACCGCTATTAGTGTAACTTATTATATCATGTCCTCATACTTAAATGTATGCTTCTGAGTATTACTTTGGGCGAAAAGCACTGAGGACCAAAGATGCATAAGTGCAAATAGTTCTCATAAGAAATAAGTTCCTTCTATCATGGCATAATTTTTCTAATAGTTCAGTTGTGTAATAATTATGTAGTTCTCATTGTATCAAGGTAGAACGTCTGTGTAATTTGATGCCAGATTGACATTTAGACCAAAGCTGGATCACTGAGCTCCTCGTTGACCTTATACCTATCAAAAGACTTTCTTTTGATTTAGTTGCATATAAAACACTGAAGTCCCCAAATAGTTTGTTCATCTTTTCTTAGTAACTCAAGTTTTGGGTTGTGTGACACTATTACTCTTAGGAGGAAAAAAACAAGGCAGCCGCTTTGAAGAATGCGTATGTTTTAATGGGAAGACATCAACATGAACTTGCTAGTGCTTTCTTTCTGCTTGGAGGTGATCCTTCCTCCGCCATTATAGTCTGTGCAAAAAATCTTGGTGATGAGCAGCTTGCTCTTGTAATTTGTCGACTCGTTGAGGGGTGTGGTGGACCATTGGAGGGTCATCTCATATCAAAATTTCTGCTTCCATCTGCCTTGGAGAGAGGGGATCATTGGCTTGCAAGCCTTCTTGAGGTGTGTAGGACATTGAAATATGGCATTTTCCAATCAATATTTTATCAGTTATTGATTTTGCATGTCCCTGATGTGCAGTGGTTGATTGGAAATTACTCAAAATCTTTTCTGAGATTACTTGGTATCAAATTGGATCCACTGATTGAGCAAGTGGTTTCCTGGAATGTAGCTTCTTTTTCAGATCCAAAAGTTGGGCAGTATGGCGTAATGCTAGCTGCCAAAACTTGCATGAAGATTTCCATTGGGGAGGCTAAAGCTTCAATGCTTACTAGGTGGGCTACAGCAGTGACTTCAATTGCATTGAACAGATGCGGGCTTCCTGTAAGTCTAATAATTTGTTGTATTTTTATGCAATTAAATGATGACTATGTTGTTGTTGTTGTAAATGATGACTCAATATTGATCATTTATTTATTTATTTCGTGCTTCTTTTGGAGATTTTTTATAGTCATTATTTCTTTACTGTGCTTGGCATGTAGTTTGTAGGACACTTAGTGTCTTTTAACCAGATCTGTCCAATTAATAAAAGTTTATTGTGAAATATGTTCATTCCAAAGGTTTATCTGAGTTCTAACTCTCTGTTTTCATGAGCTTTTTCTCATAAATTTGAAGAAAATGTATCAATAATCTACCTTTTGAATATTAGTGACATGGTTACTTGGAGGTTTTGAAACACGTGAGAACAAAGGCATATGATCATGTGTCAAGTCTAGTCAAGAAAAGATATGTTAGAATGTTGGCCTTAAAGATAGCCTTTTCCCATTTAGCATGAACAAGGGGCAGCAAACAAGTGATCCTAACCGTTCTAGTTAAATGTAAATATCCCTTACAAATCCTTCTTTCTAGACAGGAGTACATTTATGCTATTTTCTTTTGTCTTTATTGATTGTGATGGGATTCACGTTGAGGTAGTGCATAAAATTAGGGAAAAAGTCATGGGCCTTTTTCAGGTCAGTTGCTTTTTGCAAACATGTATGCAAAATTTTCTACCGTGTTTACCTCCTCTACCACCAAACTACTCCATACTACTAAGTACGAATACTACATTTTGCGTGTTAAAATAACTATTTCCTTTTCTATCATTAAACCACTCCATACCAGTGAAGCTACTCATTGGCAACAACCCAGTTGTATATCTACAATAGCGCCTCCATCTCTCACTCCACTTCATAAACTAGAAATCTAGTATTCCTATCACCTTGTCACTGCCTCCTCCATGTTACCTATCCACAACCAAAATAATCATTGTGTTAGCCAAAGCACCATCAAGTACTACGTTTCAGCTCTGCCTACTCTGACTTACCACCATGTTTATTCTCTCTACTGGAAAAATTCTACATGTGGGCAGATTCTTTTTAAAGTCTCTCAAATCAAGTTTCTTGACTTTGAATGTGCCTTTTTGCTCCTTATGTTTTATTTTTGTAGCATATCTTGAATTATTGGCTTGTACTAAGATCCTTGTTTTTGTTCAGAAAATGTCATCTGAATACATATTACTAGAGCTGTAGTTGTACCTTTTTTCTTTTTCTTTTTTTTTTTTCAAGGGATGCTGGAGTTGTACTTAGTTTTATTTATTTATTCCTTTGACTGACAAAATATTTCCTTCCTCAAGTTTTAATTGTGCCATGGAACATCATTATTAATACCATCATTTATCTTCAGCTTGAAGCTCTTGAATGTGTTCCATGTTCTGTGGGCACCTTTGAGGGTAAGGACAGCATATTGGATGATGGGACCGATGGGTTTCTGCATGAAATTCTGAGGGCTAATAATTCAAACTGGCTATCTGGTGACGTGGCTTTATATCTGGAGTCAAATCTTAAATTGTCTCTGGCATCACAATACATTTCAAACTTGATAAAAGAACATCCAAACTGGCCATATTTGATGTTAACATCTTCGTGGGTCTTCGACACAGAAAACAGGGCTTGTCATTGCAGGCCATCAGTCGAGAATTTTAACCTAAAGCTTAAAGCAGTACTCACTACTTTTGAGCGCAAGTACTCCTTGAGTCCTGCCCTATTGATGAATATGGTAGCGTGACTCCTTTTCATTACTTTCATTACTATTTCTATATGTCCCCCCTCTTTGTTATTCCTTATTCTTTTTTATTTTTTTTGTTTGTTTTTTTCCTGATTGTCGTGTTCCTCTTAACAGCATTCATAGTGGGACCTTTTTTTCTTCTGCAGATCCTAGTTTTTTCATACAATAATGGCTTGTTGTTTCATGGCTACCATGTATTACATGGCTGTATTTCTCAAGAACGTTCACATTATACAAGCACCACATTGAGCAGTGTTCTTCATCCTCCTCTACCACAGCTCTTTCTGAATGCAGTTGAAGAGTGTGAACATTTTGTTGCACGTTATATTGTGGCATGCAGCATAATACCTGGCAGTTACCGATCAAGCCAATTACATGCCTTAAATCTTTATACAGAGGGCCTTATATGTGCTCTAAAAAGTCTTAGAGATGTGTTAAAAATATATTGTCCTGGCATCCTTTCAGAAGACCTGTCTATGAAAGCCTCTATGGTCATTGAACTCACTGAATATTATGTGTTTTTGGTGTCAATGTGGATTCAGAGGAACATACGAGGTCTTACTCTGATGATCTCTCCCATGTTAAGTAAAAGAGAAGGGGAGCATTCTCCCGAAGTTGATCTTAAAAATCTGAAATCTGCATGTCGTAAGACGAGATCAATGATACATAGGTCATTGGGTGGCTTGGTTGTGGGTTTCCCTATTACTAATTGCAGCCGCTTACCAAATGAAGAATGTTCCAATTTAGATGATGAAAGATGGCAACCAATTGGAGCTTGTATCTGGAAAAACCTAGCTCATTTTAATAGAGAACACCTTAAGCCAGTTCCAGACATTGTTGAAGTTAATTGCCGGGCAAAAGTCCCTCCTAGACTTTCTTCTTTGACATTCAACTATGAAGCTTTCGCTTCTGATGCAATTAGTGTGAGACTGAGATCATTTGACCAAATGCCAGAAACTTTGTCTAAGATGTTGATAAGCACATTTGAATGCATATCCACCTCTCTTGCAACACAAATGCAGTCATTTCTCAGTCTGAAATTAGAGAGGGGATTGTCTGAAAATTTGTTGGTATGGTTAGAAGAGTCTATGAAATCTCAATCTACAGCTCTTTATGATCACCTCAACCAGGAAACTGATGATGTGGAAATAATTGTGGATAGAAATAGATCCTCACTTCTCGAAATACTCTGGCAAATTTCCATCCATTCGAAGGAAATACGGGAGTGGTTCTTAAAAGAACAGATGAATACTTTGCGATCTATTAGTGAAAACTCCTTCAAAGGTTGGAGAGATCTGTATAAATGTATCTCAACTGAGTCTAAAAATGGTGAGAGAACAAGTATTGGGCAGGATGCTGGTGTTGCCACAACCTTTTCTAAAGGTGATACTGTGGTACCTATTGTGAGAAAACACAGTGAAAACAGTAGTTCTCCATGCTCCAGTCAGAAAAATTTAACTGAAGTTGCATACTTTCAGAACCCTGAGGTGATTTATAAGAGAAACGGAGAGCTCATTGAGGTACTTAAGTTCTTTTGTTTTGTTGCTGTTGGTAAAGCATCTTAAATGTTTAAATATCAGGTTGATAAATCAGATTGAATGAGGTGCCTCAATGTTTTCTTTGGTTCTCTTGAGTTTAGGTGCGCTTTGATAATAGCTAGTTAATCCCTTGTGCAGGTGATGTGCATTAATTCTGTTGATCACAGGCAAGCAGCAGTTGCAAGCAATCGGAAGGTTAGCCATTGCTTGCCTTTTCTTTTTTGCATTGATTCTGAATTATTTGATTGGCTTTCTTTTTATCTTTGCTCATTCGTGTTAACTGATGGGTGCTTTTAGGTAATTGCTTGTTAGTTGGTTTCCAAGGTTTCCCTACGACTCATGCCATTTTCTTTTTGTTAGACACGGGATTGGAGTAATATTTATTACACAGATTAGATGACTGTGGTTTGTATTTTGCAATTGGTTGCAGATTTTATGAGATACTTTGTAGTTTTAAATCCTTATTACATCTTTCAAAGCTTAATTTCTCATTGAAAAACACACTTGCCCACTGTAATGATGCCCAGAACATAATAAGCAAAATATGGGATGAACCTAAGATCTAAACACGTATAGAATATGATAACTGTTGTCAACGGAGTTGATATATCGCCGTACCAATTGAGGATTTATACTTGTAGGGGAATGACGCAATGATCAGATGAGAAGATACATTTTGGGTTGGAAGACAAGACTCTAAAAACCTGATAGAAATTTTATGGATCTGGGTTTGGGTTAGATTTGAGAGTGTGGTTGTAACGGTTCATTTATGTAATGGGCTTCTTAAATGTGGGGATGTTGAACAAGTTGAGGGTTGGGGGTCTTGAGTAGAAAATTGAGCCATAGGTCAGTTTTTGGTTTACTTCTTGTGTTTTAATTTGCTTTTGCAGAGCAACGATATCTTAATTCCACTCTATTTAGAAATTTACTTTTTGTGTCATTTTCTTTGAATGCTGATTCTGGCTACTTTTATTTGCTGAGAAATAGTGAACTGTAGCTAGATCACTGTGCAAAGTTCTGTTGTTTATGTTTCCTAACCCTGGTTTAAATTGGTTATATGTTTGATAGTCAAATATTTTCTTTTTCTCAGGGTTTAGCATATTTTACATGTAAAGACGAAGAACCTTCAGACTATCACTCAGAATTTGTCTGGGCAGAGGCAGATTGGCCGAGGGATGGGTGGGCTTGTTCTGAATCTACACCAATTCCTACACCAGTTTCTCCTGGCATTGGTCTTGGTGGCAAGGGGGTGCACCTTGGGTTGGGTGGTGCTACCATTGGGGTAAAATCTTTAGCTAGACCAGGAAGGGATTTAACTGGTGGTGGAGCATTTGGAATCCCTGGTTATGCTGGTATTGGTGCATCTGGTTTAGGTTGGGGTATACAAGAGGATTTCGAGGAGTTTGTTGATCCCCCAGCCACTGTGGACAATGTTCACTCAAGAGCATTGTCAAGTCACCCTTCCAGGCCTTTCTTCTTGGTTGGGTCTAGCAATACACATGTTTACCTTTGGGAGGTAAGCATTCTGTAGATGAATAGTGCTAGGGATGTTTAAAAGTTTTTTATATTTATGAGCGTAGTGTGGAAACTGCATGATTAGGCAAGAAGGATCATATAGATCCATTGCATATTTTGAAAACTTTGTTTGGGCCGATTGGAAAAATTAGAAGGAACATAGTTTCATGCGATACTGCACAACAGGGTTGAGGGAGTGTCTTAAGCATCTCAGTCCTCATTGTTTGACATTGACATTTTGTGGGCAGCTTGACAATCATATGGTATATTGACACTCTTTAACTTTTGATGTTTGTTACAGTTTTGTAATGAGAAAGCAACTGCAACCTATGGGATGCTGCCTGCAGCAAATGTCCCTCCACCGTATGCACTTGCATCTATATCTGCGTTGCAGTTTGGCCCCTGTGGACATAGATTTGCTACTGGTGCTTTGGATGGAACTGTGTGCACGTGGCAACTTGAAGTTGGTGGAAGGAGCAACATCCCCCCAACTGAATCATCACTTTGCTTTAACAGCCATGCATCGTATGTTTTTATTTATTTATTTATTTGTTTTTTATATAGCAAACTCAATTCAATTGAAATTGAAGAAATTTGATGATGTAAAGGTAGACCAAAGCTTACTTGGAACAATAATTAGGAAGGATTTAAAGGATTTGGAAAGCACGCCATCAATTGCACTAAATCGAGTTCAACGGAAGAGTTCGATCCTTGTAGCCGACCCCAAATAATTTGTGATTGAGGCTTTGTATTTATTTTTGACTATTTAAACTCCACCTATGTAGTACACTTTGTGCGTTGCATAGCCGGTGTCAAGTCCGGATAAGGGTGGTCCCAAACCCATTTTCCATTGAAAAATGGAGGAGGGTTGCAATAAGTTGACAGCCAACGTAAAACTTTTGTCACTCTTTATGAAATGGATCAAACAAATATAAACGTTGGGGCTTTACCACCTAGTGACGCGCTGCATCAAAGCCTGTGTGTAGTGAAAAATGAGCAAGGGTATGTTTCACATTGCCATATAGGTGTGAAGTTTAATAAGCAAGGGTTCCCATACATAGGACGTGTGTGGGTAAAGAAGTTAGTCCCTTCACATCGCCGCCCGGATGTGAAGAAAATTGAGCAAGGGTTCCCGTATAGAGGACGAATGTGGATAAAGAAGCTAGTTTAAAACGAACACGAAAACAAAAACAAAATCATAGATAATGAAACTAGATCGTTAAGACAAAATAGAAATAGAAAAGGAAAACAAACACAAAAGGAAGAAAAAATTCGTTTAGGGACATGGAATATAGGAACACTTAGAGGGAAGTCAATGGAATTAGTTGATACTATGATTAAAAGGAGAGTCAATATTGCTTGCCTTCAAGAGACAAAATGGGTAGGAGAAAACAGTAAAGAAATAGGAAACATAGGGTTTAAGGTTTGTTACACTGGTATAGATAGAAAATGCAATCGAGTAGGAATTCTTGTGGATAATGATTATAAGGATAAGGTCGTAGAGGTTAAGAGAATGGAAAATAGATTGATCCTAGTTAAATTAATTATTGAAGACGAAAAAATTAACATAGCGCCTATGCACCACAAGTAGGATTGAACGAGAGCATCAAATGCAAATTTTGGGACGATATGGATGGATTTATGCAAGGTATATTATTATATGAAAAGGTTTTTATTGGATGAGATTTAAATGGGCATGTAGGGGCAAGTAATGATGAGTTCGAGAAGTTCATGGAGGTTGTGGTTATGGTACTCGAAATGAAGAAGAAGAATCAATCTTAGAATTTGCTTCAATGTATAACTTTGTCTTAGCAAATACTAATTTTAGGAAAAGGGTGCACATAATGACTTTTACTAGTGGTTATAGCAAGAGTTAAATAGATTTTATTCTAACAAGGAAAATAGATAGAAAAATATGTAGAGACTGCAAAGTAATACTCGGTGAAGCGCTTACTACCCAACATAAGTTAGTAGTACTTGATATTAAGCTAATACGACGACTTAATAGGAATAAAAGAGACAAGGACCCTAGAATAAAGTGGTGGAACCTAAAAAATAGCAAACAAGTAAAGTTTAGAGAAAAACTACTAAAAGAAAACGTTTGGAATCTTGATTTAGATGCTAATATAATGTGGTTAGAAATAAGTAGTTGCATAAGGAGAGAGTAGCGTCAAACATGTTATGTATATCTAAAGGCTTGGAACCACCAAAAAAGGAAACATGGTGGTGGAACAAGGATGTCTAAAAATTAATTAAGACTAGAAGAGATATGTATAGGAAGATACGTAGGTGTCAAGATGAAGATGTGTACAACCAATATAGAGAAGCTAGAAAACAAGCTAAAAAAATAGTTAGTTAAGCTAAAACAAACTTCATGGAAGATCTATATACAAAGTCAGGTAATAGAGATGGCGAAAAATATATTTATAGGCGAGCTAAATTAAGAGATAAAAAGAAACAAGACCTAAGGCATGTAAGATGTATTATGGACGAAAATCAAAATGTTTTAACGCGCGAAGATGATATTAAGGAGAGATGAAGAGGCTACTTCGATTGTTTATTTAATGATGGCCAAGTTGATATCATAGTAGATGAAAACCTACACCAAGAAAAAAATGTAAACTATTCACGCAATATTAGAATTCCAGAAGTAAAAAGAGGCATTGAAAAAGATGAAAATAAGGAAAGCATGTGGCCCAGATGAAATACCCATAGAGGTCTGGAAATGTTTAGGAGAAATTGGATTGACTTGGCTAACAAAACTTTTCAACTAAATTTTAAAATCAAAGCGCATGCCAATGGATTGGAGAAGAAGCATGGTTGTACCAATCTTCAAAAACAAAGGAGACATTCAAAGTTGTTCAAACTAGCGGGGAATTAAACTTATGAGTCATACTGTGAAACTTTGGGAGAGGATAATTGATAATTGGTTAAGAAGAGAAACAACAATATCAGATAATCAATTTGGCTTAATGCTTGGAAGGTCAACTATGGAGGTAATTTTTCTTGTAAGAAGATTGATGGAAAAATATAGAGAAAGGAAAAAGGATCTTCATATAGTATTTGTAGATTTAGAAAAATTGTATGATAGGTTCCTAGAGATGTTCTTTGGTGGGTTCTAGAAAGAAAAGGGGTGCATGCTAGATACATAGACACGATTAAGGATATGTATGAGGGAGTAATAGCTAATATAAAAATATTCAAAGGAACTATAAAAGAATTTTCCATTACGATAGGACTGCATCAAAAATCGACTTTAAGCCCATATCTCTTTACGCTAGTTATGGATGAACTAACTAGGCATATTCAAGAGGATATACCATGGTGTATGTTATTTGCAGATGATATTGTCTTAGTGGACGAAACAAGATATGGAGTGAATAAGAAATTAAAACTTTGGAGGAATACATTAGAATCTAATGACTTTAAGTTGAGTAGGGCAAAGATCGAATACATGCATTGTAAGTTTAGAAATACGAGACATCGAGATGATGGAGTGGTAAAATTAGGGGAAGTAGAAGTTCCTATGGTAAAACACTTTAGATATTTAGGATCAATCATACAAAATGATGGCAAAATTGAGAATGATGTCATACATAGAATTCAAGCTGGATGGAAGTAATCGAGGAGTGCATTTGGTGTGATTTGTGATAAAAATATGCCTACCAAGTTAAAAGAAAAATTTTATAGGACCGCCGCAATTAGTCCAGCTATGCTCTATGGAAGTGAATGTTGGGCGGTGAAGCAACAACAATTAATTAGGAGGGATTTGGATGGTTTGGAAAGCTCACCATCAATTGCATTAAACCGAGCACAATGAAAGAGTTTGATCCACATAGCCGACAACAATTAATTTGGGACTGAGGCTATGTTGTTGTTGTTGTAACTAAAAACCTCTACCTGATAAATACTGTGCCATCAAACTGAATCGTTTAGTTCATGGGGCAACAGGTCCAAAGATGCTATCAAGTTAGTTTGGTAAATGTTCTGCAGAATTACCCTCCATTGTTCTCATTTGATGAGTGACACCCACACAATCAAGTCTCAATTTGATCATTATATTGGTGTGTTCTTGATCGTGATCATTACAATATGGAATGGTTCCATATGTACTTGGACTACAAGTTGCATATTAGTATTTATTTCACAATCTGATTTTTTTTTTAATAAATAATAAGAGTTCTATGTGGTATCTATTGCAGGGACATCTCCTACGTGGCTGCGAGTGGGTCAGTCATTGCTGCTGCGGGGCATAGCTCAAATGATGTGAATGTTGTTATATGGGATACTTTGGCTCCGCCTACCACTTCACAAGCATCTCTTACGTGCCATCAAGGTGTTGTATTTAAATCATATATATACATGGGCAGTTCTATTATGGTGATTTTTCTTTTTGACTATATATATATATATATGGCAAAAACAAGCGTTTAAGCTACATTGTATGTTATGTCATATGGTAGTTACCATATTGGCTGCTTCTTTCCTTTGGGATTGCAACGAATCATTTTTTTAATATGAAAATGGTGCGTTATGACTTGTTTACCTGGTCAAAAGAAAAAAAAATTATGTTCTCTTTTTTGATAAATAAAACAAGAGGGAAAATTTGTTAATAAGGTGCATACAAGGTTGATATGTAGTGGCTGCCTTATATTTGGAAAGCAGAGAAAAAAATATAGGAAGAGAATTGTCAAGATGGAAAAAATGATATTCAATTTTGTTATCTGCTTTCATGGGAAAAAATGCATTTCCTGTTATCTTACGGTTCAGTCTCGTGTCCTCTATCTTTGAAATCAAAGCATCGTATATTGAGTCTTCTGGTTTAATATTTTTTAATTTTTTATGTATCCGGAGATTTTAGTAATCCTTTCTAATTTTTTGTGCAGGCGGCGCACGGTCCATTTCTGTTTTTGACAATGACATCGGAAGTGGATCAATTTCTCCTCTTATTGTCACTGGGGGAACTGGTGGTGATGTTGCACTGCATGATTTTCGTTTCATTGCAACTGGAAAGACGAAGCAACATCGGCATCCTAATATGGGTGATGTAAACATCAAATATTCTGCAATTGATGGTGTACAGTCTGGCAACTCTCACAAAGTTGGGGAAATCCCCAAGGGAATGCTTTGGTACATACCAAAGGCTCATTTGGGTAACTAGTTGTTGGTTTTTTTTTTTTTGGGTGAGAATAACTTAGTATCATTTTCGGATCTATTTACTTTGTTTTAATTTCTTGGAGTGTAGGAAGTGTGACCAGGATAGCTACTATTCCGAATACCAGCTTATTCCTGACTGGAAGTAAAGATGGCGATGTTAAGCTTTGGGATGCTGCAAGAGCAAAGCTAGTATTCCATTGGCCGAAATTGCATGAGAGACACACGTTTCTGCAACCAAGTTCCCGAGGGTTTGGTGGAATTGTTAGGGTATTTTCTGTACTTTCCTGTCCAAGATTCACCTGTGCTTTGATATTTTCCTTAAGAGTTTGAGGAAAGAGAAATGCTACAATTGCATACTATTGTTACAACACTTGTGTACAAGATTGATGGGGTTCATTGGATACACATTGAAATGTGCGCGGACACATCATGATTCATTTTCTAATGGACCCCATCAATGTTGTACCCAAAGGTTGTAAAGTATGTATCCCCTTGTATTTTCCTTGAGAAAATTGTTGTGTTCTAACCAAAAAGATACATTTGTTTCTAGTCTTCATTAATTCCATTACCTATGTCTATTACACAGGCTGCTGTTACAGATATCCAAGTCCTTCGTAATGGTTTTCTTACTTGTGGTGGAGATGGAACTGTTAAGATGATCAAATTCAATATGACGAAAAGTTAAACAGTGAAAATGCTACAGCCAAAAATGAAAAGATTTGATCTATGAATCTTTCTGAGATCTGAAATTTTGCTGATTCAATACATGGAGCTTCTTCACGGGCTAAATTTGGTACAACATTAATCCCTTTCTATTTTGTGTTCGAATCTATCTATAATTTTCTGTTTTCTCAGTTGCTTGATTTGGTTAGAAGGAACTCAGTTGATTACTAAAGAAAGATACTACCCTAGTTTATGTACTTTTCAGCCGTGCTGCTTCAGCTGCAGCATTAGTAAAGTTTCCATGGCATGTTGCTCTTGCTTGAGGAGGTCTCATTGGTATTTTTTATCCATATATTAATGTATCTGTCAAGGAAAGCATCTTTTTTTTTCAGTTTAGTCTGCCTTTGATGGAGTAACTGTTTCGCTCTCAAACTTCCTTGTGTGGTGGAATGAGGATCTGAAAACTTGCAGTTTGTAAAAAATTATGAAGAATTTGTACAGAACAAGGGCCTTCTTGAGGAAAAAAAAAGAAAAAAAGAAAAAAGAAGCGGAAGGCCAGAATTTTAACAGCTTTCTCTGAAGGGATCCGAAGGCCAGAATTTAGTTTCTCAGAGTCTGTGTCCATCTAAAATCTGCTAGCCGTCTTAGTATTTAATGGAAACGTCATTGACTTAGCATGCAAGGACACAATCTTTGTAAGATAAAATCTTAGCAGGAAGATTTCATCTTTTTCATTTGATTTGATATTATTTCATTGTAAAATTTTAACTTCCCCTTGTAACCGAACTGTTGTTTTTTATACTTTGTATATAAAAAATAAATGATACATTTTATTTCTCACTATCTAAGCCAACAAACGAAACAAGGTACTACTGCCTTGCTTCTGGTCCTAACCTTTTGATTATATTTGTCCTACTTCCGTTGCATGGTGTAGTTGATGAAATTCTTTCCTCAATAATCAAGCCCTTGTAAGTATATTACTGCAACTTTTTTTTTTTGGTGAATTTGCTGTAACTTTTTCAGTATCACATCGAACTTGTACTGAACAGATGTTGGAACCCTTCGCCCCCTCCTTCAATGATGTTTTTGCAAGTAAAAGATGACGGTTAGAAGGCGATTCTGTGTGACCTTTCTGCACTCACATCAAAGTTGAACACTCAAAACACATTGCTTTAAGAGGATGATAGCGGATGTGTTAATACTTTGTTCTGATCCTTATTCAACACGTGCAATCTCCATATCTTGTTTCCCAAATGTTCACATACAATAAAATTATAGTAACCAAACATATGACATTTTATAAATCGATTTCAAGAATTTCAGCTCAACAACATTTTTTCATCAGATAAACTCAACAACAATTGGCCGGCTAGTTCATGTATTCTTTAGAATTCTAAAAGGGAAAAAAAGAATACATCAGTTCCCGCAACTCTTAACTTGTATGAGTAGCTGCACTTGCAACCAATCTAACCAACCAAAAGTCATGCGCAGCTATTGTATTGATAGGTGATCACTGCACCGACAAAAGCAAGATTTATTACTTGCAGTGTTGAATAGTTGAGACTGAGCGAACCAAAAAAGCATATCAGAAATGGTGCTCTTAGCTTTCTGTCAGGTCCTCTCAATTTCAAAGGTAGCTCTGGTGATCGATAGAGAAAAATGGAAAGGTCTGCAAAGTCACTGTTGCTGCTCGTATATCTGCATGTAAGCTTCGGAAAGTGCAACCATTTGAGGGAGCGTCTCGGCCACATGAAGATCTTGCATCTCATACCTGCACCAAATAAAAGTTTGATGTCAATACTCTTACACCTTCATGAACAATAGGAAACTTGTGCATGTATATTTTTATAAAGATAATATTTTCGATATTTCCCAAGGAAAAGTATGATAGCCTTTCAAAGAAGAAAATGTATGGATGCATTTGCAGAATGGCATAATGGCACATGCAATCACACACCAAAATACCCATGTAACCAAAGCATCTCTAGTGAGATGGATGCGGCGTCACTTGCCAAAGGCAAGGCGGGGGTTCGACTCATGTTGGAGACAAAGGTGTTGTATTTAAGTTTGGTTCTTATCAAAACTAATAATAAAAAGAACCATGTAATGCTTCAAACATAATATCCATGAAAATAGTAGTCAATAATTACCATAGCTCCTCAGATTTCCTCTGTACAAAAACTCTGTAAGAACCTTCACCAGGCTTGCCATCATGGACAACATTGGCAATAAGATCGTACTTCGAACGCAATTTCTTATTTTCCTTGGGCGTTGGGAGTGGAATATAATCCTTAAGCTCTAAATTCTTCACAGGGAAGTTCACTGTTTTGACAACGAATTCAGTAAAAATAAATTATCAAAGCAACTAAGGCATTTGTACACACACACACAAAGAGGCGCTATTGACCTTTTTTATGTGATTTCTAGATTACCCGACTCTTCCACTAGAAGCATAACCCACCCAACGACAGATAAACCTCAAAAAATTAAAGATTCAAACCTAAGACCTAAAAGAGGTACATGCGAACAACTAGTCGGTCCCAACCATTGCACCTCAACCATTCGATTGTCATTGTTTGGCTTGGTGATGTAGTCACAGATGGATGACCATCTGAAAATCTGAATTAAATCTGTGTAAGTGTAACTATGTATACCTCTGACTTTGAACAAAAAGAAAACTCACCAAGTGTAGGATTCTTTTCTATGAAGAAGTTGTTCTTTGTGAAGCGACGCATGTGAAGAATCATATATTGAGGTAATCTCGTGACTCGGTACCTCATCCTTGCGATCCGAGGCCTCACAACTTCTGTCACAGACTCTCCATCAAATTTCTTCAGTATGTTGAACAGCGGAACCTAGGAAATCAAAGAGTATTTTCAATAGTAATCAAAGGAGACAATTAAGCTATGCCATAATTTATTTAGAATTTAATTTGCAGATCACAGAATGGCACCACTGTAAAAAAAAATGCAGGAAACAAAGTCTTAGTTAATGATGGCCAGCATATACATGTCACAAGTCTACTTATCAAAGGAACTTTATCAGTTAAATTTGTTCGCCAAATTAAGACTGACAAACCGTAAAGTGGCACCAGAAGATGAACAAGGCATCATGGTAAGTTACTCATATTTGAGGAACATCAAATCCTTTGAAAATAAATATGCGTAGAAAGTCAGTTTTTGCACCTGTGGGATTATATTTTTCTCCATCACATCCTTGAAAAGGGGAGGAGGAGGCAGATCAAGTCCAAGCATCAAGAAAGGCATCTTAGAAGTTTCCTTGACAACACAGCCATGTTCACTTCCACCATCTGTAACAGCTGCACTGTTCTGATCGTCGCCATTTTCTCTCTTTTCAATGGACGGCTTGCTATGGATCTCTTTTACAACCTCAAGTTCTCCCTGTAGACCACGATGGCATCAACAACATAAACATCAACGAAAAGCCGAGAATTGAGAGGACGAGAAAAAATTAGGAACAAGCAGGGAAACCTGAAAACATTTGTAGATGACACTGCTGTTTTCTTGGAACTCCTAAGATCGGCATGTAGAGTATTAAGAAGCCAAGACATGAACTCAACAGGATCTGATTGAGCACCTATGCGGAACCTCTTTTCACTAGCTTTCATAACTGCTTGCAAAAACTCGTGGGGCTTACCTGTGTACACGTAAAATGAGACAATGTCAATCTCATGGTCCTTGCATACAAATGCAAAGCACATATCACAGAAAACAAACCTGGCCCTTGAAGTTACGTGCATGCCAAATCTTCCTGGTAAGTTCACCAAATCGATGGACTAGTGGAGAACTGCAGTTTTGGTAGTTCTCTGGAATAAGGAAAAAATTCCTCAAAGGTGTTACTCGCATCAAAGATTGAATTGTGACGTTCACAAAATCAGTCTCTTTAATGTTATTCAGACCCACCTATCACATAGCCGATAGAGATTCAAAACTTAAACTTGAAAAAAAAAAAAAAAAAAAAAAAAAAAAACAAAAAACCAAACAAACAAACAAGGGTTTAAAGTTCAAATTACATGCCCAGGAAAGAAAAAGGTAATGAAAACCTAAGCAAAATTAATTACCATTCCAGGAAGGTAATTTGAACCATCAAGTGCTCTTGACCATTGCTTGTTTTTGTCAAGCTGTTCAACTTGCTCCCGACTAAACCTGCATTCGCCACACAGAAGAATAAGAATCAAATGAAACTGAAAATAACTATACAATTATTCAAGTGACACTAACGAACTTACCTTGGGTTCAAAACATGTCGAATATCATCTAAAGATGGATCATTAATCTCATATCCATCAGGAAGGCAATAGACCTTTTCCGTGCGGAGATTGATGTAAACATGGTGTCCTGCTTCAAGACTATGAGTATATGCATGAGACTTCTGACCTCTTCCTTGAAAATATTTCCCACATACCAAACAAGCATATACGTTCAAATTTGATAGAGAAACGGAGCAGAACTTCTCAAAATCAAAGTCCAAAACCTGCAAGAGTACAAAAGTTATCATTAGTTATCTTAGAAAGACATGTAAAATGTAAACGCATTACAAAAACTCTTGAGAAGAAATGCTGCACTAGCATCTAACCGGGATTCGGGTCAAGTTAAAGAACTCTAGAAATCCAATAAAAGCACAATAAAAGGACGAATACCTGGCGATTGACGGTATCCAAGTAAGGACAATCCCTTCGAATTTCAACTTGGCGCCTGTGGTGTCCTGGATGTGATTTTCCCTGGTAAGGAACTTCCTCATCTCCATCATCACCAGCCTTTTCATCATACTCATTTACCCCTTCACTTTTACTCTCACTCCTATCAACATTCTCCTCTTTCTTCGTCCCTTCACTTTCATCATCATCCTCGTCTTCATCATAAGAAGTAAGAGGAAGCAGAGGGTTCTCAACGGCCGGAGGAGAATCCTCAAGAAGCCTTGGCTTCTTCAACTGTTTCTCCTCGGCTTCCTCGTTTCTCTTTGTTTTCATCCTCTCCACGCAGCTTCAAAATGCCAAACCTTGTATGATAGGCCGAGAAACTGAATAAAAAACATACACATTGGTTTTCCAAATTCAAAGTAGCCATTCTGCGACACAATAGATAAACCCAAAGCCTGAATCCCAAATAAATTAGTTGGGGGCGGCTACATGGGATCAAACTCTTCTATTGCACTTGGTTTATTCCAAAGCAATGAAATTTAGAAGATTCAATCAATCAAAATTCAATTAGCAAGCAACAACAGAGGAATGGGATGATTAGGTCTATTTGGCGAATATGAATACAATAAGAAGGGCCGAACCCCAAATGAGTAGGGGTGGGCAGTGGGCTACATGGATCAAACTCCTCCATTGCGCTCCGCTCGATTTAGGTCTGTTCGGTGAGTAACATCTAAGTAGCATCAATTAATCAATTACAAGTGCAATTAAACAATCATTATTTAATTTTTATCATCGAATCGTAATAACAAAATCAATGAAAAACTGAAACCTAAAAATCAGACTGAAGGAGAGAAAGAAGGGTAGCTAGGGTAAAGAGCGACGACAAGGAGGGGAACATACCAGAAGGAGAGAGAATGGCTAGGGCGAGCAAAACAGAGCAGCGCCAGCTGATGACAAACACTACAACATCTGCTTAAGCTTACTTAATGAGGTCAAGGGCGAAACACAAAATTCATTACAAATTCCAGGGCGTTTTGGTAAAGTACCAACTATATTGATAGATAGAGTTAGGCTAAATTGGGCCGTGGTTGGGGGCCTGGGCCCAACAATGCAAATCTATTAAGGCCCGCCCCTCCTGCCCGCCAATTGACCGGCCTTTCATTCAGTTAAATCCAACCAAGTAAGGCGTAACCCAAATCAATCGGACAACGAATGTAAAACAATCATGCATGATTAATATAATTTAAAAACGGTAAACTTAAAAAATATATATATATATATATATATTTTTAAAGTAAATTAAAAATACAATCCTTCACTACAAAGTTTAAACGGATTAAACGAGGTCGTAAATAGGTTAGCATGTTAATTCGTAACACAACTTATTTATTCCATGTCATAAACAGGTCGACACATTTTTAACATGAACTTGTATAAGCTTAACCTTAACTTACTAATTTTTCATGTTAGCCGTGTCATGATTCATTTTGTCGCCTTTACATGTCAAATGTATATATAAAAAAAGAAAATAATAATCTAACACACTCTCAACACATACCATTATCTTTTAATTGTTTATAATATTTTTTTTTAAATGTGAAGAGATAAAAAAGAGTCCTAAATAGTTAAAAGATAAGGACTATGCATTCGAAGCATGCATTAAAAGTATGATTTTATCATTTTTCAAAATTAAAAAATAAAAAATCATGAGTTACACATGCGAGAAATTTGACCAGTAGCCTAGCGGCCTACATACACATGCCTTGCACTTTTCTCGCAAAATCTCATCTCAAACCACGAAACCACTCGTCATCAACCACGTGTCCCACTCCAAATCCCCCTCCACCGTCGACCCTCATCTAGATGCTCCCCCACCACCCCCTATAAATAACCATCACTCTCCCCTTCCACCTTCTCTTCTCGATTTTGCGCGAACGCACGGACCAACCCATCATCACCAAAGATGCCATTTTGTGAAGTCAACAAGTACCAGAACCAAACCACCACCAACAACAATGGACTCCAGATCTTCTACAGAACGTACGGCCACGGACTCACCAAAGTCCTCCTCATCATCGGTCTGGCCGGAACCCATGATTCATGGGCTCCTCAAATCAAGGCTCTGACCGGCACAGACACCCCCAACGACGCCGACTCATCGTTTTCGTCTTCAAACCACGTTGACCCCCCTAACTCCGTTGACCAAATTGAGGCGTGCGCGTTTGACAATCGAGGGATGGGGCGTAGCTCTGTGCCCACCAAGACTTCCGAATACACGTTAGTTCTCGATTTTGGGTTTTTTTTTTGGAGGAATTGATGGTTTCTGTCATTGAATTTGTTCTAAAGTTTCGATTTTTAGAGATGGGTAGTTGATGGATTTTGGGTTTTAATTTTGTGTGGTCACGATGGGTGCAGGACGGCGATCATGGCGAAGGATGCGATTGCTTTGATGGATCATTTGGGATGGAGAAAGGCGCATGTTTTTGGGCATTCAATGGGTGAGTCACGAGTGAGTCCTTTCATTTCATACATCTTTGTTTAGTTCGACGCGATTCGAATAACTATTAATTGCTGTATGTGTTTAATAGTGTATCCATATTTTAGAAGGCCTTTTAATTTAGGTGTCTATTTATGTACAGCGCAATGCGTTGTGGTCTCGCCAATGCAGATGTTGTGGTACTTGTCTAGTAGTTTTTTTTTTTTCTTCTTTAGATGATTCAATGCATTAGATGTAAGTCAAGGTAGTGAACTTTACTTATTTTCTATGATTGTAATTCTTTGAGGCTAAAGTTGATTGTTGAACTTTGTTTTTGTAACAATAGGAGCAATGATAGCTTGCAAATTGGCGGCAATGGCGCCTGACCGGATATTATCGTTGGCCTTGCTTAATGTAACAGGCGGAGGTTTTGAATGCTTCCCAAAGGTATTGTTCTGGCGCTGTGTTGCGTCTTTGAGAACATTTGGATGTCGTTTTGTTCACCTCATTACCGAATTAGACTTGTCAAACTCCCCATACCAGTGGGATCCGCTCATCATTTTAATTTGAGAGCCTAACAATGTGATTTCCATGCTAAATTGAAACTAATTGAATGAATATCAATTTATCGTTTTCATAATTGCAGTTAGAGATTGTAACTTTTATGTTTTAGATCTGGATCTCTGTGCATTAAAGTTGATCCATTTTCCTTTTGCAGTTGGATCGTAAGACAATATCCATTGCCATCCGTTTCTTAAAGGCTAGAACTCCTGAGGACCGGGCAGCTGTTGACTTGGACACTCACTATACAAAGGTTTGGTGGTGTAGGTTTTGCATTCTACATCGCTTCTCTGGCTGATAAATGAGCATTGATTTTTATTTTCGACATTTTTTATCTATGAGCAGGAATACCTCGATGAAGTTGTTGGTAGCCACACAAGGAGGACAATTTTATATCAAGTAAGGAACTCTACGGAACTTTACCCTGGATCAATTCAAACTACTTTTTGTTCTTTTATTATGATTTGAGTTACGCTGCTGTGGTAGCCCGATTTATCTTTTTTATTTATTTATTTTTACCATAAAGCCCAGTTTATCCATTAAACAGATGAGGTTTGGTCTGTCAGATGATAAAAGATCATGATTACTCTTAGTCTTGTACTAAATTGGACAATTTATGTTCACTGTTCCTTAAGCTGTGGAGAACCAGGAGATCTCATTAGTTTTCTTTTCTTTCTTTTTTTCAAAAAATCATTAGTTTTCTGTGTTAAGAGAGAAAAACTGAAAACCACCTTAATAGAGTTGGACTTCTTGCATACTGGCCCATTTTAATGTGGGAAATTGTTCCATACTTAACTATTTCAAATCTAATGTTCATATGAAACAAATCAAAGGCGTGCTCCAGAATGAAAATAGAGCAAAGTCGCATACGACGATTTAGCATATCACCCATGCAATTCATAATGATGATTGGATGTTAGAAAGAAAAATCAGGCTTTTTTGGGTGACATGATGCATGCAATTCCATTAGAAAAATTGTTAGTGTCGTAACTGAGAGAGCTACGCCTACGGCCTACATTTATAATTCAAGAAGATGTGATCTTCTGGTGGTTCATATATTAAGTATTCACTTCTTATATATGTACAAGTTTTTGTTTTCCTTGTAGTTATTCAAAGAAAAATTTTAAGCAAGTATTCTTGAGCTAAATTGAAGTAGCAATCCCTTTTTGAACTTTTAGCTTGCGAAGCTAGAGCTCGAGTTTACATTAGTACTATCTTTGCTTACCTGAAATTGAACCAATTGTTTTACAGCAATATGTGAAAGCCATATCATCAACTGGGATGCAGTCTAATCATGGTTTTGAAGGACAAGTGAATGCATGTTGGACGCACAAAATGACAACAAAAGAAATTGAAGTGATCCGATCATCTGGATTTCTTATTTCAGTTATCCATGGAAGGTAATTACTAAAATTCATCGCCACTTTCACCTTTTCATTGTTGAGAACAACCTTTGTACTGATTTTAGATTTTTTTTTTTTTTTTCATATTTATAGATATGACATCATAGCACAAATATATTATGCACGGAAACTTGCGGAGAAACTGCAACCCTACGCCAGAATGGTAGATCTCCATGGAGGACATCTAGTAAGCCATGAAAGGCCTCAAGAGGTACTTATTTTTGCAGGACTCCAAGATGTGTAAATTCCAATAATTTTGTCCCTTGTTGTTGGATGTGATATTGAAAATGATTAGTGAAATAACCATATGTGCTCTTTCTTTCATAGGAAACTGTTAGTTGTAGATGTACCTAGAAATCTCTATGATAAAATAAAAAGGGGAGAAAAGCAACCTGCTGATTTATAAAGAAAAGACAATGCTCAGAAGCCCAACCTTGAAGCACGTATAATTAAAAATTGTTGCTTGAGACAACTGATATTTAGTGATTAGGGCCCAAAAAAATGAGTTAAGTGTGAGAACCAAGTTTTAAACTAGATAGCGTGAACCAAGTTTTAAACTAGATAGCATTTGGGGCCTTTGATCTCTTTGCAAACCAATAGCAGTCATAGACCTGTAATAACGATGTGAAATGACATTCACAAAATCTTTACATGTATAACTCTCTTTTCATAGTTGAAAATTTTAATATTGCAGGCATACCTGTTAAGTAATATCTCTCTTTAGTAGATACTTTAACTTTTTGCAAGTGAAGCATGCGAGATTGAGTACCTGAGGGTAAACCGAGCTCTTAGGTACACTTACCCAAAGAGGCAAGGGTAAATTGAATATAGGTGCTCAAAGGGACAAGGGTGTGGTAGTTGTTAAATTTATTGGCTTGACTACAATAGGGCTGTAGCGGTGTGTTACGGCCCTAGACCGTCACTGATATTTCCTACAAGTCCTAATCACAATAAATCCCATGAGGGTCATGACTACCAAACTTTTTCTTTTTTTTCTTTTTTTTTTTTTGGCGAAGGGTCACTAGATGTATTTGTGCCTTTCTATAAGAGACGAGCTTTTATATAGGTAAAAAGTTTTAACCATACAAGATAAAGAGATGCCTGCGTTGATCTTGTTCCAGTATAAAGATTTTGCTCAAATCCAGACTTCTTGAAAAGCTTTTCTTTCGATAATTGGTTGGAACTCGGAAGTGATGCTCCTCCATTCCACTTCACTGCACAACTTGGATCTAAAGCAACCGATTAGTTTAGTTAAAATTCTTTCAATAGCTTGGATCATTCATTCCAGTTTCCAATGAGTTTTACTAATACCTGTTGTGATTTTCAGGTAAATCAAACTCTATTAGATTTGATAAAGGCATCAGAAATGAAGTTGAATCCGTATGAGTGGTCCAATTTGTCCAAGAAAGAGACAGGTAATGAAAACACCTAAAAAATGGTTATTATGACCATACTTGATTCGACTTTGCTCTATATTGACATGCTTTTTTTTCCAGGTTCAAGAAAGTTAGGATTTAATATATTAGGTGAGAAAAACACCGATGCAGGAAATTGTTACTCTTTTCTTTTTGACGTCCTTGCAAAGTTCCATGATGGTCTTCTATACATCTTTGCTCTCCTTGTCATGGCGTTTGATCATGGGAAGCGATTTTTAAGACTTTCAAGACAATCTAGAGTTGGAATCTCCACCTCATAAGGTTTAAGGTATAATAACTAATGAAATTGTCTTACTTTCATTGTTCTCTCCTTCTAGTCATTGTGCGCTAGAAAAGCTAATCAAAGTGCTAATTCTCATATTGGCAGGCTGAGATTGATACTGTAGATAATAAAAGATTACACGCAAAGTCCGATTCACCGAGGTTTCTGAGTGGTCTTGTGAGGAGGATTCAGAAATTGGTATGTAATTGAGCTTGATTTATGGATTTCAAACCCTTTATCGACCATAACGCTCACTGCCAATCTCAAGAACCTTCCCGTCTCGCTCAACATTGAAGCCTATTTTATGTAACAGAGCCCTGCAACTGGGTTTTTTTGTTGTAAACTTGTAATATACTGCTTGTTTTCAGCCATTTGAGGCAAGATTCTACTTATAAAAGAATCTCTTCATGGCCTAGAATTTTCTATTCTAATATTTTTTTGACTTCGGTGGAAATTAAACTACGATCTCTCGAGGTCTTGCCTTTCTGGCAAGTGATGTATTTATCATCTCACCTGAGATGCTTTGACTTCTATTCTGAATCCATAATCCAGTATTGTAATCACATAATATGTTGTTAGCATATCAACTCCCTATCAGAAAACCTTCATATGGGTTGGGTTGTCAGTTGAGTAAAAGAAATGAGATAATCATGCTAAGACAGATGGTCAGTACTGAATCAAATAAAACATGGCTCTCAGGTTATTGGCGTACATACCCATTAAATATGAAGAAGAAGTTCCGCATCTTTTCCTGCTCATGCCATCAATGAATGATGAATGATGTTCCCATGAATCCCTTGTGAACTCTGGCGCGGTTTCTGCCAACGAAATGGCTCTTCATGTTTGACCCACAGAGAGAGAGAGAGAGAGGTTCATCTCTACTTAGCTCCAGTGAATGAGAGAAGATTCTCCATAATATTCTAGTGGAATATGCTAATATGCCAACTTTGCAATTCTATCTCCAGCAAGTTATGTAGCTTACCTTAGTTTGGTATCATTTGGCATATAGTATCAATTAAAGTACTTTTCATGCAACATAAAATATACTACTTGGTCTCCACAACACATCCTTTCATGTGATTTTGGGTCTGAGGAGCATAAATTGGGGGTCTCAATAGGAGCAACATGGGCATTGATGAAGGATAAAAATAATGACTTTCAAATCCAATCTACAAGAAATTTGGCTTGCAGGCTTGCAGCCAATCTTATATTATTGGCCCTGTTTGGTTAAGTTTATACTTTTAGCTTATGCTTTGATGACGTGGATAAGTACTTATGAAAAGCAAAAAGCATATAGGGAGATGCTTTTGAGAATCACACTTATTGTGATAGTTTTGGTTGCCACATCAACCAATTGCAAAAAACATAAAATGTAATCAAACGGTACAAAAGCTATTTATTGAGTGTCGTTTCAGCAATAAGCAAGAGCATAAGCTAAACCAAACGAGGCCAAAAGAACTTAGCATTCGCTTTCATCATTTGAACATGTCTACAACAACAACGTGAAAATATATAACTCTTGAATAAAATGAACATTTCCAGTCACACAAGAGAGATTTTATCTGATACAAGTATAAGGTGGTGAAAGGTAAATGTGAAAACCTTCAAGACCCGACTTAGGCTGCCATGCTCAATATTCATCTAAGAAAGTATATAGTGAGTCGTCTTGCTTTGACTTTCGTCGGCTTAGCAAGGCTTTCAGGAGACGTTTACTTTTGTTGGGGTATTGCTCACTCTCCTTTGGACTCTCTCTTTCAGATTGATCACGCATTGACGATGATTTCTTAGGCGCTGAAGGGTACTGCACACACAAAGTAAAGCAAAAACATCCAAAGTGAATTAACTCCCAAGAACGAAACTAAGTATACATTAATTCAGTTAGTTTAACTTGATAGTTATATGTCTAGAGAAGTAGAGTATGATGGTGCTGCTCATGTAGTAACCTGTGTTCCCAATCACAAGTCTTACCCGCCGGATTGTATTCAACGAATTGGGAGTATTCGGTCTACTTGAGAGAGGAGTAGTAGGTCTGCTCGAAAGAGGAGTGCTTGATCTACTTGAGACAGGAGTTGTAGCTCTACTCAAGAGTGATCCAGAACGTGTAAGAGGAAACTTTGCCCGAAGTGGTGAGGGTTGCCGTTTCTCTGGGGTGGTTGGTTTCTCTGTTTGAAATAAACATTGTCAGTACACTTAATGCGTCTCAGACAATGAAAATCCATGAGTCGAAGCATGACATTATCGGAGTTGTAGAAAAAGAGTATCTATCTTTACAATTTTGTTTGTATGAAGCATCCTACCTGTGAAGGAGAAGGTACCAGATCGGATGAAATGTCGTGGAGAAGGAGACGGTGAACGCCCTTTTCTGTAAAACCACATAATTGTGACTTGTAAAACTACGCAAATACAAATTGAAGAGGAGAGCATAGTTATACTTCTATCCAAGAAAATAACATTAGAAACGTCTTACCTAGCTGAAGGTGGTGGAGTTTCTTTGATTGATGAGCGAACGGCTACGAGAAAACAATCATGTCAAAAAATAGAATTGCACAGAAATAATGGCTAAAAACTTCAAGCAAATTGTATCAGACAATATGAAGTAAGAAGTACCGTTCTTAAATCGGTTCCAATCATCTTCATCATCTAGGCTGCACCACTGATTTCTTGACACAGTACGAGCAGTTCCACGAATGGTCTCACCAACTGATTTTGGAATCCATGAACCAAAAATCAGTTAGCCAACATTTTGCGAACGTTACAAATTCAGAAAGAGAAAAATATGAACAGGTGAAATCCTAAATAAGTACCAGGTAGAATATATCGTTTATGGAATTTTGGAGTTGTAATCACCAGGGACTGTTGCGAAACGCCTTCATGATCAATATACTTTTGACATGTCCGCAATCTCTAAAAAACAATCAAAAGGAGAGGGAAGAAATTTAGTTGTGTCCTACATTCAATTCAAGAACTATATTTTCGTCCTCATTTATATAATTGAATTCTTGAACTATTTATTTCACCTATAAATTTCAGCAAATTCATGGATAACCAGGTGCCAGTGCTGAGTCTCTATACTACACTACATTATAAGTACTCATATTTATATTAGCCTTTGTATCTTCTCTTCCAAGTCGACATCAACACCGATGGCAGGTCAAGCTATATTTCACAGAACAACAGCATAGAAAATAACTGTTCATTAAAATACCTGTAACATACAAGCGATTCTAAACTCGGAGTCAGAAATTTGATCAACTTTTTCGTCAAGCAAACCATTGATCTTATATGAAACTGATCCCAAATGGTCCACTGTGTTAACAATAGCTTTGATAGCATAATCTTTCAAGGTATCCACCACTCTACACAAATGACAGGACAACAATGAGATGAACATGAATAGGAAAAATCTCCATCTCAATCTATAAACAATCAGGGCTTAAGAATATAATCAGAATCACTCACATTTGTTTCTGGTCATCATTGGTATAAGATACTTCAAAATACTCAGCGGCCGAATACAACTGCGCTCTCAGATTTTTCAAATCCTGAAAAAAATCAAGATGCATTGATAAAATTAAACTTATAAACACATTCAATCATTTGAGATTTAAAAATATCATATTTAGAGAGGTCTCTCCAAGTGCCACATATATAGTACAACAAAGCTTGTAATTCTCAAATGAACTATAAAGTTTGATGTCTTAAGACACCTATTTCAGTTTCCAAGACTCAAAAAACACAACCATATTTTTTTTGAGAGAAAAAACACAACTATATTCCCTAGCATCAACTGCCAAGATTAAACAACAGAAATGCACAGAAATGCAATCCATTCTCAAATGCAATGAAATGAAGGGATGAGAGACTTTGCAGTTTACCACCTTGAGACTGTCTGAGAAGAGCAAGCTCTGCTGCATTGATAGCTCGTCATAGTTAGATGGCTCATGGGGAGCAGAAGCAGGAGAAGCAGCAGACATGGCCTCCATGAACAGATCAAAAACTCAACCAAAGACTCCTCCTTTTGCACTCAGAACCAAAAATCACTTCAAAATTCCACTTTTAAGCTCAAAATCAAAGTACCCATTTCATCTAAACCAACAAAAATCAAAGAAAACCAAGAAAACCCCATTTGCCATTCAACAGTACTGAAACTCATCAACAATGAATGAATCCCAAAAGTTGTAAAGATGGTCGAAAGACTCGAAAAGGGCACAACAACCAGCCTTCATTAAGGCGGGTGTCGATATGTTGAACAGATTATTGGGGCCAACAAAGAATCAGAGAGTAGGAAACAATCAAAAAGACAAAGTAGAAAGTGAAGAAATTAATTGGTTTATTAAAAGAGTTGTGGAAGAGAGGTTGAGAGGAATAGTGGGTGGAAGGGAACATCAGTCAAGGAGATTGAGAGCACGTCGGTACCACTACTAGCTTTTAGCATAATTTGAGATTCAATTCAAGAAAACAAAGAAAACACAAAATCTCATTAACATCAATTTCGTTGTAGGGCCCAATGAGCTTTCCATTTTCAAACCCAGTTTGATATAAAAAAGAACACTAACAACAGTACGACACCATGGGTGGGAGACAGTACTGCCATGAAAGGATAAATCCATTAAGGGCCTTAAGGCTTGCCACTATTGAGTTGATCTAGCTCCACAAGTTTCCAGTCTTGCACGCATTGGCCCTAGGGTGCACACGGATTGCACTAATCCATAGATTCGATCCAATTCGAACCAATTATCACTGATTGATCAATTTTTTGATCCCTTGAACTTGATTGGATTGAAAAATCATTAATCCGGCTGGACTGGATCGGATTACGAATCCTACATTAAAAAATCGCCGATCCAATCCGATCCAGTCCGTTTAACATATCAACACATACATATATTTCATCATGTGTATTATAGTAGCTTAATTAGCATCAACTCAAACTATCAACTCAAAACTAAAATATCTAAAAGACTATACTTGTTCTTAACTCTTTTATTATGTTTTCGACCTTTTTATTGTAGGTTGTATGTTCAACGTACATTTTTTTTTCTTTTGTGAGGATGTATGGTGAAGATTTGTGGATAACACATTTATTTATGTTGGAACTTATATTTTGAAGGTTATTGTGATAACAATTTTGTGGAAAATATGCTATATATAGATTTATGGAATGTATGTTGTAAATTTGTCATTCATGAGATATATAATTCTTGCGATTCATTTGATTAAATCTAATTTCATAAATTTTGGATAGAAAAACGTCAATCCGCAAAACTTGATCCAATCCGGTCCGCATTTTGCAAATTGGATTGAGTTGGATTGATAAATTATTTGGATTAGATTAGATTGTAATTTTCTAATCTGCAATAATTGGATTGGATTGTGGATTGACCCTAATTGGACTGGATCCAATCCGTGTGCACCCCTAATTGGCCCAATTGGCACTATTGCTATCAGTCTTAGTTTAGTGGTGTGTGTGTTTGTTTTTTCAAAGCCCAACCTTTTTCAACCCCTGCTAACTTTACTTTACTTCGACTAATTTTGTGGAATTAGTGGAATAACACTTCAAACGCTTCAACTCCATAGCTAGAGAGAAATAAAGGGAATCTAACACATGATCTTTGTCTCCCTCAAAGTCATGGTGTTCTTTTCTTTGTCACAACACCACATCCCCTCGAACAGTCCTAAATAAATATTAAAGCCTAAAAAATAATATTAGATTTTTTACAAAGAAATTCAAATAGAAAATTAAGGTTGGGAGTCTTGTAGTTATGTAACATGTTGATTAATTACTATTCAAAGGATTAAACCAAAACAGGAAACATATAAGGAAGCCGATCGAAAGTGATTACTTATTCACTGGTCAAACGAACAAATTTGTCAATTTGAGAAGATGCCTAAAACCACAGCTTAAATACTCTCGTAGAGACTCTTACTTTGAGAATAGTTTTAGCGTAAGTTTCAAGCTTAAAATCTTAGAGATAAATTCTCTCTTAAAATATATATCTAGAGTGGTTATATTCAAAGTAGTTAAAACAACTTGTCCTCGTGTATTTTCCAACATAACAAAAGTAAGATTTTTAGTTGCCATATTTAGTCCAAATCCATCTCGAATCTCAATAGAGTAATGCAAGTCCACTATTCATGACCTTGTTAGTTATGTCAGTCTATCGTGCCATAATAAACTCACTTTGAGTTCTGTGAGTCTATTTATGTTCCTCTAGCACACTAAAAAACAACTTTTAATGGGGCAAGAGTTACCCTTAAGCTTGTAATAAAAAAAAAAAATCTTTAGTTATATGTGAAATAAAAAAGATTTATCTCAAATAATGGCCTATCCTTTTCATGCGTGTGATAGGTTCACCTTGCCAATTGCATCCAAAGGCGCCTGTCACTGCATGTGCTCTATTAACGAGAACCATTGGCGAATAAAGCGTCAATTTTATTAGTTGGCAAAGTTAGTGAGAATCCTATTTCAAAGAAAATGAATTTGCGCCAACATTTTTTTCTCTATTTTATTTTTGAAAATAATTTGTGCCAACCCTTTCATGCTAATACTTTTCAAGTTAGTTAGTGTCACTAAAACCAGATTTTTTTGGATGAACTTATTAAAATCAGATTTGAAGATGAATTACATTGCATATGAAAATACGTGAAAGAAATCTAAGATAAATTAATATGGCACCACAAGTTGAAGTCAAAATACGTGAAGGGAAAGAAATCCACTCTTGTGATCCGACAAGCAGCAATGTGTGGTCTCCGCAGTGTTATTTTAAGTAATTGCAGCAGAGCTATGGAAAATGACACTACCCCTCTCTACTGTATACAAGATAACCTTACTTTCTATCATGGCCATTGATGAGCGTGATTTTCGCTCAATCATAGTTGTCCCGTAAAGTGGAAATTTGGCTAAAGGCAAAGAGCACTTTAGTCTTTATATATATTGACTTCAGAATCCCCTCCAATGACATCTATGATCTATATATACATCTATGCATTGCATTTTTTCGCTAAGGTTTTCTTTGGGTTTCATAAGTCAATACCAACCTTTTGTAAGATCTGTAAGACTCTTACTTAATGTGATTTTCTCAGTACTCAAGACTTAAACTTTGAACTTGTTAAAAAATTATTGAACTCTAACCACTAAATTGAGCCTCTTTAGTTATACATTGTGTTTTGCTAATGAGGTTACAAGTTTAAATCTCTTTTCTTTTGAGAGAGGCATCTTCTCTATTTTTAATTTTTGATATATTACAATGGATGTCAAAACTGTCTCAGCTCCTCCCAAGTCCTCCTGAGTCCGGATTGATGCCCGACTATCACTAGGATGTGCGAACTATGATGAATGTATTTCGTGCAGTTTATTAATTTAATCGGTGATTGCACATAGAGAGATTAGTTTGTGCCCCATTTGTTAATACGGTGTTGTGATAAAGTTGTTAGGTTGTTAACTTTGCTCGCTGAGGTCCCACTGTCGACAAGGTAGCAAAATTTCCCGGTCAGAAAATCAACATTTCAAACAAATAAAACGATTGGGCCCATTTAAGGTTGAGATGAGAGAGTGTTGGTGGCACGTTTAATGCATTATTATAAAGTAGTAGCTAAGTCTTGGACTTTCAGGTACTCTGTAATTAATTTAATTTAAACCAAATGTTTGATTTGATTATTAGGGTCCTACTACGTGTGTTTTGTCAAAGTTAGCTTGGAAGAAAATAGGCGGTTTGCAACAATATTGAAAGCAATTAAGCAAAAGTTAGCGGGACCATGCCTCTTTTGAGTGGTTACTACATTATTACATGTGTTTTGATACATATTATGAGCGAACCATATGCTGCTTGCTATTTATAAATCAAATGACATCTTTGTAGCTGTTGTGCATTATTGTGTTACTTAAGTCTGACCTCGTCAAATTTTAATACATTCCCTAATTCTTCTCTCTTTTCATTTCTTGTGTAGTATTTGTTGCCAACCTCGTCGACTATTCAATTTCAAAATTTTCAATCCATTCCATACTCGGGCATGTAATTAAGCACCTTACTACAGGCGACTCTCCTATTTAGTCCTATAACGAGATTCAAAATTAAAACTTCGCTTAAAAGATAACCAAGTTCCTTCCGCTCTGACCTAAGTTCATATCAGACCACTAAGCGGGCCTTAAAAGTTTCATGGGCCGAGAATTTCACTAAGCTCCAAGTTAAATGGGCTTGAAAATAGAAACCCAAATCTGTATCTGATCTAATCGCCTCTCTCTCTCTTCGTCTTCTTCAGCTGGTAATGATCTGAGCCATCGATTGAACGCAGAGCGAGTAATTCTACGAGATGGCGGTGATGGAGAAGTTGAAGATGTTCGTCGTTCAGGAGCCAGTCGTTGCAGCTTCGTATCTCATCGCCGGATTCGGTACTTCCCCACCTTTCATCCAAACCCTAATTTTTATGTTTTGATGGAATTATCTGATAGAAAAGATTAGGGCTTTTGATGATACCTTGTTGAGAATTACTGAAAAAATTTACTGCCGAATTGGTCAATATTCAAAAGTAGAATTTACCACACACACTTGCAAGAAGATCCGGAATTGATTTTGGGGAAAAATTAGGGCTTTTGATTACACTTTGTTGATTATTGAATCATTTGATGTCTTTCAAGTTAATTTCATGAATTTAGGATTAATGAACGAATGGGAAATAGGGAATTCCCCATTTATGCAATGTATATTGGATTGAAAGTGTACAGTTTGTTACAATGACTGATCTTGTGAAGCTTTATTTTACTAGGAATCTGGTATTAGCACGAAATGTGTGTCTTTGATGAGATGGGATTGTTTAGTGTGTTGTTTGATACACTTCTACATCCACATTGTCACAATTACATGTATTATATATTACGTAGAGTGAAACTGGTCTAACTTAAGCACCTGAGCAGCTTTAGTCTTGTTTCCCTTTTCTCGGGTTCTATGTTTCGGTATATCTTTACATTTGTCTACTCAATTAAATTCTAAATCTACTTTTCGGAATCTGTATTTTTACTGGATGACTAATCTGCAAAAATAAATTAGCGGAGCTTTTTGACTAATTTTTGTGGGGGCATTCCCACCTCTATTCTACATGAGGCACGATCGGTCAATGTATTTTCTACTAAATGAGTCTTAAACCAACTTATGGTTTTTTGAAGGTTTCAGGTAATCATCAAATACCGCCGGTCATTCTTCTAAAATAATTTTAGAGGCTGTTCTTGCTAGCGTTTGCTGCAGGATTGTGTTTGTTTTCAAATGCGTATCAATAAAGGAGAAAATTAAAAGAACCATTGAAAGGAGAAAATGAAAAGAACCATTGAATTTCTTGCCATCTATCTTCTTCAAGCTTTTTTTTTTTTTTTTGTAGAATTTCCTTCAAGCTATTAGGTGCTTTTGCGCATGTTTTCTTGCAATTTTTAGTTATAAACGGTCAACTGTTTGGTTCTCGAATCCTTAAGTTGTTTGAGGAATAGTGATTAGTCATTATTGAAAGGAGTCATTGGAATAGTTGATATGTTGTCAAGGCCTTCACATTTTAAGGCCATGACGGCAATCAAAATTAGTTGTGCCTTGACATGCTATCTAGAAACGACTTGCCCACTTTGTAAAATGCCATGTGCTGAGAGTTGAAAGGTTGCGTGACTTCTGCTCCGATAGGTTACCTTTGTTATTTTGAGATGATATGCTCTTCTCCCTTTGCTATGATGGAAAGATGGTATGGTATACTTAAATGTAAGATATCAGTTCTCCCACTGGTATGAGATAATTGGTTACGCTATTTTTTCTAACCCGGTCCTATTTGTGGTCTAGGTCTATTCCTTCCAGCAGTTGTCAGACCTATATTGGACTCTATGGAAACAAGCAAGCAGGTCCCTCAGCCAGCTCTACGTGATGTGAGTTTCTATGCCTTGCCTGTGCATTTTATCGTAATTTTAGATGGGTTTTGTCCCCTTTCTCATACCACGACCAGAATTTTAGTTTTTGTTATTTCATACTGCAGTCATCATTGATGTTTTCAAAATTTGCAAATGGAAAGAAGAAATTCATATTTTTGCATGATGTAGCCGGTCCCTCAGCCAACTAATTTGGGATTGACACTATGTTGTTCAAAATTTTAGTTTTTGTTATTACATATTGCAATCGTCATTGATGTGTTCAAAATTTGCAAAGGAAACAAGCAAGCAGGTCCCTCGGCCAACTAATTTGGGATTGACGCTATGTTGTTGTTGTTGGAGAAGGCTCCATGCACAAATTTAGATTTGTAACTTTTAAATACCGCCTTATACAAGAGTTCTTTGTTTCAAATGCAATCATCACTGATGTTTTCAAAATTTGCAAACTAATTTGGGATTGACGCTATGTTGTTGTTGTTGTTGGAGAAGGCTCCATGCACAAATTTAGATTTGTAACTTTTAAATACCGCCTTATACAAGAGTTTCTTTGTTTCAAATTTGAACCTATGGCTACTTGAACATGATTGTTATAGGGCTTTTGGATGCTATGCCTGTGCAGGTGGTTGCAGGTATGACGGGGAAGAAGCAAGAGTAATTTCAGAAGTGCTGCAATCTGGGAACATAGTTGAAGTGGTGTTGTCTATTTTATCATTGTGAAATAAGAACCAGTGTTCTGGAATTCTAAACTTAGCAACTCTTGTAGCCTTGAATTACTACCTTCTGGTTTTTCATATTTTTTTGATGTAAATGCTATCTTTTGAAGATAGATGTTATGTTCATCTGGTTGTTATAGGAACCTTTTTTCAGCTTTGGATCTAACTTTGCTAAACAAATTGAATTTCAATATTGAACTGCATCAAATGCTGAGTAATGTAACTCACAGGTACAAAATGGTTAATGTGGTTCACATTTTTCTTCATAATTTTTCTCAGCACTTACTCTTACAAATCTAGAAACTAGAAGGTTGACAAGATCGTCATCAGTCTTCAGTCGCCTCTCTCTAGTCTACATCGACTCAGACTGGGTGAAGCATGAGAAGAGGAGATAATTTTTCTCAGTACTTCCTCTTCCTAATCTTGAAACTAGAAGATCGGATGACATCGTCATCGGTCTTCAGTCGCCTCTCGAGAGTATCCAACGACTCAGGCTTGGTGAAGTATGTGAAGAGGAGATAAATGCCATCTAAATAAGTGTTGGTCTCTCCTGCCTTGTTCTTCTTCTTGATGCCGTAGGCGAGAGGAATGACCCCTCTATTGAAAACCTCTACGTACATGCCACCCCCAGCAACAATCAACTGCAAACATCCATTTGATTTATGTATAGGAGCAACATAAGCAGTGGATTTAGGAGATTAACATAGAGGCATGGTAAAGCAAAAATACTTTTGAGAACATTGCCTTAATGGCAAAGTAGGTTTAAACTCACCTACTCCACTAGAACAAATACACTGTTCACTTGTATTAAGGCATTCAAAATCCCTAATAGCCAATAAAAGCAGTGACATCTCCAATTGAACAAAAAGTTAAGCATGTATGGTAATGGAAATTTAAGTCTTGTGCTCCTCCAAAAGATGGTAACACCCGTGTTAAGCGCTACAAAAAGGAGAAAAAACAAAAGAGAGAAGGAAATCCAAACACATTTGAAAAGAGATCATGCCATTAATGAAATCAAGTAGAGGAAGACAGTGATAAAACTAGATCTCTCAATTGAAAACAAATGAGCTGCATGCCCATACTGACAAGGTACGCACCATTAGAAGCTAGGCCTGAGCAGTTGATGCACTTCTCTAAAAGTCGAATGACCATTAAACGCAAACCAGACATTGATGAGGACACCACTTCATGAGAGGATAAGTATTAACAAGTATCATGTACCATGTACAAACTAGTAATAATTTGTACCAAGTACAAGTGGGACATAGATAACACTATGTTCTTAAGGCTGCATGCACATACTGATAAGGTAGGCACCATTAGAAGTTAGAACTGAGCAGTTGATGCACTTCTCTAAAAGTTGTTTGACCATTAAATGCAAAGCAGACATTGATGAGGACACCACTTCAAGAGAGGATAAGCATTAACAAGTATCATGTACCATGTACAAACTAGTAAAAATTTGAACCAAGTACAAGTGGCACATAGATAACACTATGTTCTTAAGAACACATCAAAGACAATTATTGTGTTTAATACCACATTGAAAATGATCCACAGCTTTGTCAAGAACAAACGGTTGACATATTTTTGGTTCGTATGGCACTAATCCAGCAAATCAAGCTAGATATGCTCAAAGGGAATATCAAGGCAATAACAAAGCAAATCACTGTTTTCAGCGAAAATGTCACCGCATCATTAAGCATAAAAAATATGACAGGCACTAGAGATAAGGACCAATCGCTCGCTTTGAAACACACACACACCACAACCAACAAAAGATATTCATTTGAAACTATTGGGTGCAAATAATGTACCAAACTTTTCATCTTTTGATTAAAACAGAAAATTGTGGCAGCGCCAGGTACAAACTAGAAACAGAACAGCATGAGCAACAATGATGACGGAAATTGGAACAGATATAACTTTGCAAATTAATTCTTATGCTATCAGCTTGATTATAAGTGAATTAATCATTCATTTGAAGTAAGGAAATAGTAAATGTTTAACAGTCTAAAGGCTTAAACAGGATGTATTGTAATATGCTACGAAATATTACTTTTAAGCTCATTGTAGAAAGAAGTTGATCGTAAGTTGTTTGCAGAAAATATAATTCTTCCTTCTAAGTTGATTGCATAATTTTACACTAGACATCTACCAAGCGAGTTTCAAAAGCATCAACGCATCAATTGAATTCAAAAGCCAACAGATATATGGATATTGAAGACTTAAAGCACCGAAACGAGCAATATCTAACATATGAATTTGTCAACCTCATGCATCTAGATAAACAGTAAAGGGCCCATGAACTATACAGCGCGGAGGTTTCATACACCAAATAACAAAAAAAGGACAATCCAAGAATCTAACTTGTGTGGTTAGCCAAATAACCAAAAATGAACAATCCGACAATCTTATCCATACCATTTCACTGTGAAACAAAACAGCATTCCCAAATATCTCCATCATCTAGTCAACGAGTAATCACAAGGAAAGCTGCACACTAAGCGCATAGCAAACTAGTGCTAATGTGACTGTCTAGCCCTCGACCTTCTATTACCAAGGATCAGTACACTACTTTCTACAATCATTATCCTGAGAATCAACACAAATTTGAGAATTCCCTGTTACAGAAATAAGGTGTTTTTCCGTACACCATGCTCTCGATGAGATATAAGACCTATACTTCACCATGTCACTCCGCGAATAATCAGATTATTAACTTTCAACTAGATTATTAGATTTCTTGATTGGACTATCAACTAGTTTTGCCAAACGGAGCCTTATTTCGATTCGTGTGGCCGCACATATAACAACAAAACCATCACAGGTGAGTCATGCACTAAACACAGAATGCCAATTTGACAAATTTGTACAAATGGAGCTACCAAAGCTCGGGTTTTTATGCCATCACTACCACCACAAACACCAAATCGACTACAAACTCAATATCGAAGAAGTAATCTCGACAAATCACGCATTCAATCGCACATTTCCCCAATCAGTGCTGCTAAAACACCTAGTCAAATCAATTCAAATCAAAACTCAATCACAAATCAGAAATAGAGATAAGCCATTACATTACCTCTTCGTACCTCTGAATGACGGCGAGGCGCTCGTCCTCCGACATGTCGGGCCTGAGCACGGCCATGGTCTCGTACTGCCGGAGCCCCGGCGGGCACTGGGGCTCTTCCTTCTCCTCCACCGCGGGCGGCGCCTGTGGCGGCTCCTCGTCGCCCATCCCGCCTTCGAAGAAGGAGCCAGAGAAATCTAGGGTTAGGGCTTTGACGACGGGGGAGCAGTGGCGATAGGGCCTTCTGTGGTGGTGGTGGGTTTTCGCGATTGAAAGGAAATTGAGGTTCCGAGAGAGAGGGATTGTTGAGGGAGAAGGAGATGATGATGAGGAGATGATGAAGGCATTGATTTTGTGAGGAATTGAAGGAGAGGAAGCGAGCGTGGAAGCCATTGAAGGTGATGACGAAGCTCACAATGTGAGTGAGTTAGCGAGCGTGGATAAGGATTTTCGAGTGTGCGCATAGCACACCCACGGCGTCTGTTAGTTGAAGCCTATTGTTTCCCGCGGACCGAAGCCCATCTTTCATAGCCCGTTATACGAGAAATGGGCCAAATGGGGAGGGTTGCAAATCTTGCCATGTATTGACCATCTGTATTAAACCTCTTCTTCCGATAAAAACAAAACTATAATTTTTCTGTTGCGAGACTCAAACTTCTAACCTTGACTCAGATAATCTAATACAAAATTAGTGAGTTTTTTCGTTCTTTATCAAATGGATCAAATCAATATCATGTCCTCCAACTTAACATGTTTGACTTACAAGTGTAGAGTTTGACTCTAAAAGTGTTGGTGATGCGGACATGAGATATAAATAAAGTCTAGTTGTTTTATACTCTTAAATCTTTAGCTTTTACTTGTTAAGACTCTTTCTTTTTTAAAAAAAAAAAAATTGAAAAGGAGGCATACTTGCCTAGTTACAGATGACACATTTTAGGGAGTGACACTCCCCTTACATCATCTCTAATAATAAAAGTCAGGCCAAATGAGCAGTGTTGAAAATGGTATGAACCAACACTGTGATGAGCAGCGAAATTCACCATCCAATCTGTTGCACGGTTCCCCTCTCGATATACATGAACAATACGAAGCTCACAATTCTTTCATATCATTTCTAAGATCAAAGAGCTCAGTTGTCGATGGTGATTGTTAGGACAGTTATCCCCATTCAGTACATCCACAACATATTTATTGTTCAATTCTAATATGACTCTTCTACAATTCCGCTCCCATGCAACTTGGAGTCCCAATAATGCACCCCAAAGCTCCGTGTGACGGCCCAGCCCACACAGGATGCTGAGTCGCCAGGCAGTGAGCTGGACCAGCTCAGTGGTACAAGGCTCGAGAGTCTTACGCCCTTATCCCCAGGGGCGCAAGTTCGAGTCCTTGGGGGCGAAAGACTCTGGAAAAGGGGATCCAGGGATGGTGGGTCATTCTGTGTGAGCCCACTGCCTGGCGACTCAGCATCCTGTGTGGGCTGGGCCGTCACGGGGGATGCGACACGTGGCCATTCGAAACTCCAATTCATCTACTGTTGTATGCACCCAAAACAAACCCTCCGGTGTCCAATTTCTGCAAGTTTATACTCTATTTTGAGTATTTTTCCGCTCCGGATCCAACCGTGCACTCCGTTTCTCCTAAAAACGAAAATTAAATATAATTAAATATATATTTTCATATTATTCCAATAAATCATTAATTTCCTAAAATATGCATTCGTCACTATAAAATAAAATATATATAGTCCAATTACACCTAATAACCTATATCAAATTATGCCTAAATGAACACTTATCACCCCCGCAACGAATAAACACCAGGTGGGGAGTGATCTCAACACCGTAAAGACATTAGGTAGGAGTAAACTCAACTACCGTAAAGTCACCAGGTGAGAGTACTCAGCCACCATAAAGTAATAAGGAAATGAAATAGTAAATGAACATGACTAAATTCAAATAAATCAAGCAGTAATTACTAAAGTGAATTTCAGTTGGGTTACTACACACCTCAAACCGCACTTCTTGTTCCGTAAAATAAACCCCAGTTCAGCTCCATTAAACACCCGACAATCAAAATTATCGCCGAAATGTACCTAAGATTATTTGTCATTGAATTAGCTTTAATTTGATATATTATGTCAATTTTACGTTTTACGAGATAAAAACCCTGACAACATCTCGCCAAAATTCTGAGAAAGTCCCGAAATTCATTTATGAAGTTTTTTTCTAATTTCTTGTATTTTTCTAGATTTTCAGAATTTTTTCATAATCTTCTAGCTATTTTTCATATTTTTCTATATTTTTATTTTATTTAAAACTGTTTTAATTTATTTAAATAAAATAAAATAAAATTTATTATTTAAATAATAAGGGGTGGCCCCTTGAACCGAGTCGGGCCCGGTCCGGCCCACCTAGGCTGGGCCGGTTCAACCCGGCCTAGGAGGTGCACGCATGCACGCACGCGCGCGTGCGTGCTTTCCCCCAGAGCTGCTCTGTTTCAACATAATTTTTTTTTTTTTTTTTTTTTTTTTTTTTAAGTCGGGGTTGGCTCTCAACCCCAACCCTCCTCTTAATTTGGCATGGGAGTCCGAGCCCCCCACCGAACCACCACACCAACATCCAACAACAACACATACAACAACATCAACAACAACACTCACCTCGACGTCATCGACCTCATGCTCTCTCTCTCTCTCGGCCAATCCCTCTCTCCTTCCTTCTTCTTCTGCCTCGGCCTTCGATTGATCGAAACAGTGATGAAAAATGTGGGGGTGTCGGTGGTGTTTATCAAATTTTGGGGTGAAATGACTAAAATGCGCCTATGTTCTTATCCTCTTTCTTAACAATCAAATACCCTTTTTGGTCATTTCACAATTATTTCTTTATTTTTTATTTTTAATATATATATTTATATGTATATATATATTCTTATTTATTTTAAATTACATATATATATATATATAAATATATAAATTCGCCTATATTTTCGCACCTACAATTTCGTCGTGTGCGCCAACGAGCGTACTCGGGCGTGCACACTATCGTACCACCCACGCGTGTCGAACACGAACACGCGTGTTACTAGACGCCCATCAATTTACTATTTTATCACATTTAATTCATTTAGTGTGTAATATTTCCCTCAACTTAAAATTTCATCTTTTAGTCTACTCAGTACTCGCATTGACACACAAATTGATGCGAATACTCAACACACAATCTAACACGTCATTTGAAATATAATTACACACATCGCGATGTCGTTTTACCTATTTTAACATAAACATCGCAAATTAGTCAAATCAACACATAAAATAACTACTTACCTAATACGAGCGTCCTCCAGCCTCGCTGTGGGACCCATGAACGTCCCGGCTGGCATTCACATCTACAATGACGTCATAAAATAACGACAATTATTAATTGGGCCGTTACAAAGAGGGTTACAAATCTTGCCATAGGTTGACAATCTACCTTAAACTTTTTCTTCTGATAAAGAAAAAACTATAATTTGTCTGTTGTAAGGCTTGTTAAGTGTTTATTTATGCATTAGGTAGTATAGTATTTTAGGTGTTTATGGATTCTCTTATTTGTGGTGACAAACTCCCGCTTTGTGAATTTTAAGTATTTTGAGCACAGAAAGTAGATATGGCGCAAAACTGAAGATTAATGAAGGAAATGTGAAGTTCATGATTGTCTTACCTGACTTCGGTGCACATGCCATCACTTCTTCATTCGAAGCTTAAACAACTCATGGCCACTTTCAGTGGAGACTATACTTCGAGCCGGATGTTTTCATCCCTGCGAGCTTAATGAAATTTAGACTCGAAGTGACCATAAATCACGAGGAAAGACACTGAGATTCTATTGCAGAATCCACGCCTCCACTGACACTATAGGTTCAGTGGAGGCCACGGCGTGACTTATGACGCCTAAACCAATGAAGTTGAGAATTTCACGCCGTCACAAACGTTGTCGAAGGAAAGTGTTGTAACATCCCTCGATTTTTTAACCTGACTTGTGTGACATGTGTCAATGACGTGACTCGGCTACGCGATACTGGACTGTATTTCGAACCTTGGGAGTCGACACCGAGGTAATTTTATGATTCTTTGATGTGTGTAATAGTATTATAGTTTAAATGCGTGTCACGAGCCATTTGGGTGATTTTTAAAATGAGTGAGTTTTCGCCTAGGTAACCGGGGGAGAAAATACAGTAAAAAGATAATTAAAATAATTATTTAACAATTATATAGTTCAATTGTGTGAGATAAAAGTAAAAGTGTGCACGTGACGGAAAATACGGGTCGATGAGGTAAGATGGGTCGGGGAACCCTTGTGTTAAAGTTTGAGATGTGGGGGTCGGTAAAAATGGGTAGACACAACTATCATACCCATTTAAATATTCAAACACACACCTTACCCCATCACTCAACTCACCTCACCACCCACCCCATCACTCACGTCACACTCATCTCACCATCTCACTCACGTCACCCCCCATTCCCACTCATCTCTCTCACGTAACCTCTCCTCACTCTCTCATTTCACTCATCTCTTTCTCTCACTCTTCACTCTCCTCACGGTCTCTCTTCACTCGCTCTCCCTCACGACCTCCCTCTCCTCATCTCACCACCGCCACGCTTCTCTCGCCGTGACCGGACCAGGGACGTCGGAGGTTGCTTGTCAACCGGAGGTATGCATTCTCTCCCCTCTCTCTCGTGTTCACTCGATCTCTCTCTCTCTCGGTTTTCTCTCTCTCTCGTCTCGGTTTGCTCTCTCACTCTCACGAAACCACCTCTCCCACTCGGAGATGGTGGTGGCCGGGTTCACTCCTCACCGGAGATCTCTCTCTCATCCCTCTATTTCTTTTCCTCCCTCTCCCTCTCTCGATCGATCCATGAAAAAAAAAAAAAAAAAATTGGAAACGAGGCGCCGTGCGCCTCTGTTTCGTTAGAGAAGAAGGGCCGGTTCGGCCTGAACCGAGCCGGTTCGCCCTGAACCGCTGCGAACTGAACCGGCCGGTTCGGCCCCTGAACCTGTTCGGTTGAACCGGCCAACCGCCCGTTTAGAACCGCCCTAGATAAAAAAAAAAGAAAATAAAGAAAAATGGAAAAGAAAATCCAGAAAAATAGGGAAAATTATGAAAAATTCAGGAAAATCCAGAAAATATGAGAAATTAGAAAAAAATGGTTCACAACTGAGTTTTGGGATTTTCTCGGAAATGTTGGCGAGATGTAATCGGGGTTTTAGCCTCGAAAAACATAAAAAATGATATAATATGTCAAATCGAAGCCAATTTAATGACTTGACCTATTAATACGAGTTTCCAACCTTGTCAGGTAACGGAAAACTCGGGGGTACGCGTTAGGAGTCGCGGGAGTGTCATACGCGGATTACGATAGATCAGGTAAGTACATTTGCCTTAAAAAGCACTTGTACGTTAGTAAGCCAGTTTAGAAAATATCATGTGATTCATTTTCACTTCTTTGTGTTTGTTACTATCGAATTATTGGCTTTCCATTCCTTATTCCTTGTATGTGTGTTCTTGGCATAAGTGTGTGTCTCGAAGGTACATGCGGCTGCACTTAGAGAAGGGATAAAACGCGGCACTCGAGCGCACGAGTGTTTGACCACCCCTAGTGATTGTGTGATACCATGTCTTGGATTGTTGTGGATATTGTTGTGGATTGTTGTGGTATTGTTGTGGAATTTAGACCACTTACTCGCCTCTCTTGACTCGTAGAACACGCATGTTTCGATTGCTTTCATTTTCGATCTGTCTATCATACATTCTTGTATATTTAAATTCCTATCTTTCGGTACCGCATGATATTTAGACTGCCTTGGTTGTATTTCATGAATTACTTGTTATATTCTTCTCGGCTTTACTTTCGATTTCTCTCGATTTACTCACCGTCTAGTTTGTGACGGTGGGTGCGAATAGGACGGAGAGCGATAGGGGCAAGGGACCTTGCCTAGGAGACTTTTTGTGAGCAGTTGGACTTGAGGTATCGAGATGTAGGCTCATGTTTATTTCTTTTTGTATGAAGTTTATATATATATATATGATTGTTTTGGAGCTGGGAATATGTTTTGAGGTGGATTCCATCAATCCATTTTGTTGACTTAGGATTGAACATGTTGGGTTTTCCACATTTATATAGATTCCTAATTTCCCTTTGATTGAGTTATTTCCCAATATTTGATTAGAATATGATTTTTGCTTCCGCTGTGTTATAATTGCAATAACTCTTTCATAAAACGTGAAATTTTGATGTTTTGAGGCTGACTAGGCTCGTTAGGTTCGCCGAGAACTGACTCGGGACCTGCACGGGTCTAGGCCGGGCGTACCCAAATGCATTGGGAATTTGGGGCCGTCACAAGTGTCTACGGTGTGACCTGCGGTATCCAGAACAGAAACGAACGATTTTGCCGCTTTAAATGGCATCGTGACCATATGAGGCCACGACGCCACTCGCGGTGTCCTGCATAGTAACTCGGGACTTAGTTATTTTTCAGACTTTTTAGGTTGAACATTTAGGAGTTTCATATAAATAGGAATTAGGTTTGTTTACGAAATGTCATCTCTTGTTTACACCATAACTTATAGGAAAACTAGGTGTAACAACCCCGAATTTTTAACTGACTTGTGTTACACGTGTCAGGATTGTGACCCGGCTACGTGGATACTGGATAGTATTTCAAACTTCGGTAGTCGACGTCGAGGTAATTTTATGATTCTTTGACTTTGTGTATTAGTATTATAGTATTCTACGGGTCTCGAGCCGTTTGGGCTATGTTTTAATTGAGTGAGATATCGCCTAGTTATACGGGGTTTTCGGGAACCGTTTTAGTGGATTTTATTAATAAACAAAGCCAAATGAAAAATATGACCTAAGTTGAGGAAATAAAACTCTAACAATAAAGTATAACATAAACATGAGGGAATTTATTCGAATCCCAATAGTGGGATCGCCTCGAGAAGCGTGTCGAACGCGGGGCACGGTGCACCGAGTAGGCAAGAATTTGTGTAACCTTATTAGTAATTTAATAAAATTAATGGGGTTAATTTAATAGATTAATATGGATAGGATTGTTAAAGTGACACAAGTGAATGAGGAGAGCCATTAGATGGTCATAGAGATGGGGATATGTGTTAGATTAAGAGGATAAGCCAAATGACCCATAAGGGTAGCTGGCCAAGGGTTGGACAAGTAAGAGTTTAAGGGCAAAAGGGTCATTTCACCTTAAGTCACACATATAAAAACAAATGAAACCCTAAAACCCTAATGTACACTATTCATCATCTCCTCCAAACCACCACCGTCATCGTTCATCGCTCCCTCGCCATCGCTCGCTGCCGCTTCCTCCCACCGGCGTCACGGACCGGACGAGTGAGTCTCCCTCTCCTTCTCTCCGATCTCGTTCACTCTCGTTCTCTCACTCACTCACTCTCGGTTTCCTCCTCTCCTCTCCACGCTCACGCTCTCGGTTTGTCCACGCCACGCCCTCCCAACCTCGGGTGGACAACCACCACCGCCACACCGTCGCCGAGCCTCGACGTCCCTCCCACCACCACCGACGACGTGGGTAAGCTCCTCTCTTCCCTCTCTTCCTACTCTTCTCTCTCTCGACGGTTTCACGCGTTCTCTCTCACTCTCGACTGTTTTTCTCTCTCGTCTTCCAGTCACCACCGTCACCCTCACGACACTGGACCTCGGCCACCCACCGGAGACACCAAGGTGAGCTCGACCGTCCCTTTCTCTCTCTCTCTCTCTCCACTGTTTTTGCGCTCCTCTCCTCACTGTTTTTCACGATATTTTGAATGGGTTTTGGGACTGCTATGGCCTTGTTTCACCACTGTTTTGGGGGGTGCTGACCGGAGGTCGACCTCCGGCGACGCTGCTGGCCGGAGGTGACCCCATGTGTAGGTGTGGTTATTTGAAGTGTATGTGGATTGTTGTTGTGCATGTGGGTGACGGTTTTAGTGAATGTGTGTGTGTGGGGTGGCTGCACTATATGTATGGGTGTGTGGCTGTGTATGTGCACACCCCAGTTGGGGTGTGGGTGTGTGCACTTTAGTGGGTGATCATAAACTGTGCTATGTGTGTGTGGAGTGTGTGGCCACAAATTTTATTATTTTATGTGTATGTGTGACGGTTTTGAGTGTGTATGTGCAAGGGGTGCACATCTCACTGTGTGTACACCACAGTGGGGTGTACACAACAGTGGGTGTGTACACCATAGTAGGGTGTACACAACACTGTGTGTGTACACCACATTGGGGTGTACACAATAGTTGTATATGGGGGTATGATAGAAAATGAGTATGTAACATAATTCCAATTAATAAATTGATGTTCTAATGCATGTGAACATGGAAAATCACAGTGGGGTGCACACACCAACGGGTGTGTGTGCACAAGACAACGATGTGTGAAGTGTTAGTGTGCACACCAGTGGGGTGTACACATCAATTGTGTGTGTGTGACCATAATATATATTATTGTAGGTTTAAGAATAAGTAAACAAGATTATAAGTATAGACATTTGTATTAAATGAATATGGACTTGTAAAAAGGCCCAACAAGGGCCCAATCCACTCATTTTTGATATAAGTCCATAACAAGTCTCAATTGGTGTGTGTATGGGTTGTGTAAAACCCAATAAGAGTTTAATATGATAAGCACAACTTAGGGCCCAAAACAAATACATAAAATGTAATAATGAGCCCATATGTCCAGGCCTAATAATTATCCACATATCGAGCCTACTTAGGTGGATATAGGCTTAATGCATGGACCTACCAAGAGCCTAACCAGGGTATAAAGGACATCAACGATAACATGGGTTGCGGTAATTAAATGAATTGAAACAAAGTTTATGAGGATTATCATAAAACTAAATACTAATCCTAAACCTATATTCGGGACTTAAATCGCCTGTCGGGTAGTCGAGAAACACGGGAAGCGCGTTAAAGTCTCGGAGTGAGTACGGGTCATGCTAGATCAGGTAAGTACATGCATGCCTCGTATGTATGTACGTTAGTAGACCAGTAAGAAAATAACATGTGATTTATACATCCTCTATTTATTGCTATTGTTGTATTGATCCTTTGCTTGATATTCCATTTCGTTTTCCTTGGTTGTATGTTCTTGGCATGAGTGTGTGTCTCAAAGGTATCATGTGGTCCCGCACTAGGCCGGGACAACGAGGTGCCCTCTGCGGGGTAACCGACCACCCCCCCTAGTGATGTGTGTCTTGGTGCTTGGATTCGAGAGGTGTTGCGATGCCTCTCGATTTCACGCTATGCGCTAGTGTTGCGACATTGCCGGGAGATCTTGCGAGATCTTTGCCATATTGCTTTGTGAAATAGACCACTCATGGGCCTCTTTTGAATCTTAGAACATGCAAAATATCGATTGTTTATCTTTCAGTCTCTTTATCATGCATTTGATTTATTTACTTTCCAGTTATTTCTTTTCCGCATGATACTTAGACTGCTTTTCTTGTTATAATAATAAATTACTGTTACATTCTTCTGGTACTACTAGCAATTTTATTTAGTTACTCACCGTCTAGTTTGTGACGGTGGGTGCAGATAGAGTGGAGAGCAGCAAGGGCAAGGGGCTCTGCTTAGGTGATATACTTTGAGGAGTTGCAGGACATCTGAGAGACTTTATAGTAGGTGATTATATTTTGTTTGCTGATGTGTATATCGTTTTATACTTATTTTGTTGGGATTATTGAACTTGGTATATCTTTTATGAGAATGGTATCATGTATATATGACTATCGAATTGTACATGAATACCCGGGGTTTTCCACACTTATAGAATTCCTAATTTCCCTTTGATTGAGTTATTTCCCTTTATTAAAATTGTTTTAGTCTTCCGCTGTGTATAAATGCAATAACTCTTTCGTAAATTACTGAATTGATTATATCGAAGGCTGACTAGGCTCGTCAGGTTGCCGAGTGATGACTCGGGGCCTGTACGGGTTTAGGCCGGGCGTACCCAATTGCACGGGGAAATTGGGGCCGTCACACTAGTTTTTTCCGGCTAATCATTTTGATCTAGGTAGGAGGTAGATCGAACGGAGTCTTCAACCTTTGTATTCATCATGAGGTTTATTTAATCTATATTTGCATTGATTTTCTGTTATGATTTATTTCCTTTGGCATTGAACATCATCTAGGGTTAGATTTGATTGTGTGTAAGGGGCCCTTGCATGCATATTAGGTTGATCACCCACAGTTATTGAGTTGAAGTGTTCGTCTTTACGAAATAGACTCATCCAAGTGACAATTGGTCATACTGATTGGTTAGTCCCTTTCAGGACTGGCAAGTGCCTTAGGGATCTAGGCTAAATCAGAAGCACTAGTGATCCAATTGTCTTCGTGCAGTGCCTTCATGAATTGCATTAATGCAATCAACGCATTAAAACCAATTCGCGTGAGTCTAGGGTTGTGTATGGTTAGAGAAGTAGTTAATGGTCGTACCTTGACTACTAAGACTAGGAAGTGCGAGGAACTGAGTGCGTTACCGGGTCTATAGCTGCACTAGGTCATAACTAAATTTCAAATATTTGCATGAACCAAAGACTGATGAATTACATAGGTTGTTGACAAAGTTCGAGAAGCCGAAAGCCTAGATTATTCTCCTCCATTGAATTCTTCCTTTCTAAAATTGTTTTTCACTCTCTAGTTTTCTTTACTTCAATCAATCTTTCAAACCCTCCCGATTTCCCTTTCTGTTCATAAATCTAACTTAGAATACTTGGTCTATGAGGATAGACCCCGTACTTACTACTGCTACAGTTCTTGTAGTATTCAGTAACATATTGGGATTTACTTTGACATATTCAGCGCGCGTCAAGGCCCGAACTTCTAACCTTTGACTCAGATAGTCTAAAACGAAATTAGTGAGTCGTCCACTTGGTTGGTCAGTGTAACAACCCAGCCCGCCCCTCAAGGCACGCCAGCTGGCGAGCTCAAGTGGTACACGGTTCGTTAGTCTGGTGCTCTTAAGCCCCAGGTGGGGGCGAAAGACTACAGGTGGGGGCACTGTGGATGGGGATGCGTCCCTGCCTGTGACTAGCGGTGCCAGCTGGCGTGCATTGCAGGGTGGGTGGGCCGTTACAGTCAGCCAGTGTAAACCTTTTGTCATTCTTTATTAAATAGATCAAATCAATATCATGTCCTCCAACTTAATATGTTTGACTTACATAGAGTTTGACTCTAAAAGTGTTGGTGATGCTGGCATGAGATATAAATAGTGTTCAATTGCTTTATACTGCTTAAATCTTCAGCTTTTACTTGTTAAGACTCTTTGTATCAGTGAGGATCGCTTCCTGTATATAGTACTAATGCCTTTTAGAGTAAAACCTCGCTTTAGTGCATGATTTGAAAGTGGTTAAATCAAGGACAATATGGCAGACCAATAAAAAGCACTCGAAACTACTTAGGGAGAGTATACCACGACATAATGTCCCCAACAAACTTGTTAGTTCACTACTTAAATTAATAACCCTAAACCTATTATATAGGCGAACGCATGCCAAATAGAGCTACTACTTAGTTAATATTGGCCAACTAAATCTATATATGTTTTGTGCTTATGGGGTAAGCTAAGCGTTAGTGGGATCGACATATTAAGAAAAATACAGATACCTATGTTCAATGGGGTTTAACAGGAACAACAAATGATTAAGAGAATGAAAAGTGCAAACTTTAATTAGTGTCTTTTCAAAAGAACACTAATGAAAATAATACTATGAAATAGCAAAGTGAAGAGTGGAAAGACACCTCGTCCATACCTTGATGAGAACCTCTGCTAGTGCTAATCTTATCTCTTGCTTCCACTTACAAGGAAAAGGAGTGAGAGCTACATCAACAGATATGAAGATCTCTCCATCTTAGCTCTCAATGGGCACGTGAAAGTGCATTTTAGTTTATTAATCATGTTAAAAAATCAAAGAGAATCTTAATTTACAAATAAAACCTTAACATTTAAACCCTAAATGGTCCAAACCAAAACCTTTCAAGATTTTTTCGAGTACGATTTTGATAGACTTGCCAAGTCTTGGACCAACCATTGCCTTTTCGTCAGCCTAGCTAGTGCCTAATTTTTAAGTTAAACATGATTTTCCTCTAAAAGAACCTTTTATTTTTATATTATAATATTCATAATTATTTTTAACTATTTCATAAGAAATACATTTCGCCTTATAAGAGATACGTCTAAAAAAGGTTGAAAGTTTGAACTGTAACATCAAATAGGCACATTCTAAAAAATTAATAAATCACGACTATTGCACTAACGCAATTGTTGATTTACTTACTATTCCTATACAATTGATGAGACTCGAATCGAGATAAAAACTACTCATCATGAGTTACTGAGCTAGTTGTAAGACAATATGTTAGTTGTAAGCACTTCTAAAGATCACATCTTTTAAGTTCTTCCTCACTCAATAACTTGCCTTATTTTGATCATAATGATTCGAAGGTACCCAAAATCTGTAGATTACAACACCATCTTTCACAGAACAAATCTACATTTAATTATGGAAAAGGTGATTAAAAAACAGTTGGTCACCACTTTGTTTTGCCTAGTATATATAGCATTGCCACTGAAGAAGGGCCCATGCATATCTCATGTAGTGGAGGAATCATATATGGGCTTCCCCACATGAAAAAAGTGAAGTCCATCATTAACTGTTGATTGTTCAAATATCTAATCTTAATGAATATAAATTTGGAGTGTTGGAACTCTGTCCTTCAATTCTCTAAACTCCTAACAAAACCTTTGTAATTGTTCTGCTTCATCGTTTTGGTTCTCATAAGCTAGGAAGACTAGATAATGGGTCCTCCTCAAACACCTGACCCTTCTCACCTGTATTCCCAAGCACTTCAACTCAAACTCTACCAAGCCTTCATTTTCTCAGTCCCGATTCTCTTCTTTTTTATTCTAATTCTTCTGTTTTACCTCTTTTACCTTAAGAGAAGGAGAGATTCAATCCTCTCCTCCACATTCAGTACTGCACCACTACCTTGGAGAGCTCATCAACCCGCAACGTTAATTCCAATGGTATCATCTCTCTCTAAATATAATTCAATTTGATGGTTTCAACAAACTATGCAAGCATAACCAATTTTAATCAAGTCTAGTTACAAATTTAATTTACATGAAAAATATTTTTGATTTTGATACCTTTTTTTTATATCCGTGAGTATACAGGTGAACCTAATTGATATTGTTAACTTAGTTTTTGAATTTGATGTCTTTCAGTCTTTTGAGGTTGGATTGAAGAAGGAATTCAAAGAGGGGCTTCCAGTCATTATCTTTGATGAGAAAATAAGCACAAAGGAATCACAGTGAGTAGTTGATGCAACTATACAAGAATCTCTTTTGTCCTGTTTGCAATCATTGTCGAAAAAATCTTAATTTTGACATTTGTGCCTATGAAGATGTTGTGTTTGCTTGGGAGACTTTGAGCCGAAAGAGCAACTCCATCAGATACCATCTTGCAAGCATGTTTTTCACATTAGTTGCATTCAGCATTGGTTTCAGACAAGCTTCACATGTCCACTTTGTCGATGCACCATTGTTTCCATGGAAAAACAGATCTCAAGCACACATATTCAACCCGAATTGCTTGAAGCAAGTGAATCTGCAAATGCCCATAATTTACCACAATCATACTCCAATTCAGAACATGAATCAGATGTTGAGAGAGGCGGAGAAAGTGCGAATTGGAGAAGTTGCTCCAGTGAGGAGACTTCTAGTATTCAAATTGAAGGATCAAGTGGTGGAGGATCATGTTTAACATCATCAGGAGATTCATCGTCGCTTCAAGGCTCGGTAGTTATACAGATTCAGATGAATAATTCATGATTGAAAGTTGAGATTCATCCCAAAAAAAAAAAAAAAAAAAAAAAAAAGGTTGAAAGTTGAGAATTCTGCACTCATGTACAGTTTTTTCATAAAGGATATGTTCTATTTGCTACTGATTTCGTTGAAAATCAGTAGTTTTGAATTCATTGAGAATCCACTTCATTGTTTCATGTTCTAGTTGGAAACATGCCATATGCATCTTTAGAGCAATCACATCAATAACTCTTTTCTTTTCTTCCCACTAGTTCTTGTTAGTTGTTATTGGGGAATCATCACTACAAAAAGTTGCTTTTCTACCACAGGCCAAACTTGGCGCCGTAGATAGATGGATGCCATAGTATGATAATCCATCCAAGGCTTATCCAATTGTTGGGTAGATTATGTGATAGTGACCAATGGTTGACACTATCCTTGTTGAGATGAATAAAGTGAACTAGCTAGGGCCATAAAATGCTTCACAAAATATACCACGAGGCACTAGCAGAAGTGTTTACTAGTTAATACTTTTGATTTTTCTTTTGATAGGAACGAGACTGTTAATACTTTTGATTCTTAATTCACTTTTACTTCATTTTTTGCGTTGTAATGCCGGTTTTCGATCTCACTCCACATCAATTGGAATACGTGTTATCAAATTAGTTATTCAGAGGAAGCCATGCATTTAACTGCTAGTAGTAAAAACAGAAAGAGAAGCAATTGACAGCAGAATCTAACATCCATATCCTATTTTTGTACTAATCAAAGAACAGTGCCATATGTCCTTAAAATACAAACGAGGCAGACTAGAGAAAGCCTGTCAAATGTTCAAAACTTGTATGTATTCGCCGATTTAGAGTAATGGCACCCCGGTCACGCCTATGACTCTCATAAAGCCTGAACATTCTGTTGGAGATGTATGAATCTAGATAGTCCTTGCATCGCTGAAGTACATATGTGTGGATCTCTTATCAAATAGTGCCAAGACCTTTTTGAAGTAAATATCCCTGCACCTAAAGTGCTCAAGCCATGGGAATCTAGCCACCATATATACATACATATACATTATATTTGTGTTCTTGTATCATTTATTCTTTTCAATGTACCTGCGAAATCTGTCAAATATCCATATAAATTTGTATTTTGGAACTGTTGTTTATAACATGATCATGTACCCTTAATTAACTGTTCTTTCTGAGTGTGATAGTCTGCAAATATGTCCAAGAGTGATAATGCCTGCAAAGATGACCATCACATGGTTCCATAAGTAATCAAACAAGAACAGAAAAGAAAACAAGCATACTTATTTTAATTATTCCATTAACTGAAACAATAATGTACCTCTGGAATGTTAAGTTCAAGCCTAAACTTCGGCCCATCATAATGGTGAAGAACAGGCCTGAATGAGTCCTCCTCTAGAGGCTTACATAATTTCCTCATCACAACTCTCACCTACATCAAACATTAGTTGAATCTCATATCATTAGAAAACTTTTTGACGTTCAACAACTGCTATAAATACCGAGAAGCAATTTCATCAACCAAGTTTAGAAGATAGGACTTCAAATCAATGCTTATTCATGAATCATGATTTTAAGAAGAATAGAATTGAAGTACCTGAGCTGGGAAGCGCGATTCCCCTGGGCATTTCTTGTCCTCCCAAGCATTTGGATCGATGTTCGTCCCCCCAAAACTCAACGCCTAAACAAAATATTGCATAGATTTTCGGGCAAACAATGTAAACAACAATGTAAATGGAACATTTTATGATCTAGACTCAACTTATCAGATTTTTTTTAAAAGATTATTGTGAGGGTATCCAGAGCTTTTGCCCCCAACTAATCCAAGATTGGAGGGAAGGCCCACATGGGCGGCAAACCTCTAACCAACAGTGCACTTTAAAGTTTTTACATTCTCTGGGCACGAAACCCAGACCACTGGTTAAAGGAGGAGGGACCCATGCCTTCCTACTGCAACCCTCTTGGTAACTAATCACACTTTCAAACAGGAAAGTTGAGGCAAAATTGATGCTAAAATTGATCTAGGCACCCAAGGAAATTATTCAAATGAACTCACAAACCTCAAAAATTCCATGTAGTTGGTGAGTGGAATAGTTATAGAGAAAGAGTGGCAATCCAGGCCTAATTGCTCTCACGGAGTCCCTATACCTTGGTGGAAGCCCTGAAATTGAAATTGAAACCACATATAACAAAATCATGATCAAACCAATACAATAAACAATCAATGAAACACATAGAAGATGCCCACCAAAGAGTTGCCTCTTCAAATTCTCCTGCATTGTGTCGTTGTTGCAGACGAAGATGTATCCACCGATTGCCTCGCTTCGAGGGAGAGACTCTGACGGGGGAAGAGTCTTAAATCTCTTATCACCGCTGCTCTTACTACTGCTATTGATGTTCTTGTTGTTAGTGTCATTGCTTTTGTTGCTGCTCTTCCCCTGTTTGATCTGCCTCTCATAGTTGTTGTTGTTGGGCTTTGAATAGACTCCCTTGTTGAACAATAACCCATTAACATCAACATTGAAATTCTTCTGAATTGAAGCTCCATTAACATCATCACTGATGGACGATCTCCTCTCAGCACCAACTCTGACATCAAAATTTCTCCTCTCTTCGTGCCTCTTTGAAGCAAAAGAGCTGCTCCAGATGTTATCATTGAGAGAAATATTAACAAAGCTAGAAGACTGAAGCCTCAATTGATCACTGAATTGCCAGAACTGAGTCTGCTCTGATTCTCCTCTGCTCTCCATTTTTTTCACAAAAGATCTCAACTTTTCACTCAAACAGGCCTAATTGAACATTTTGGTGAATACGCAGATGAGGAATCGTAGTGGGGATTTGGGATTTCAATGAAAATCGGAGGAACAAAGCGTAATGATTTGTTCAAAGCGAAGAATCAATGGAGTGGATTGAAAAAAGTGCTCTGTTTTTAAACAAAGAAAAGTAGGAGCGTGGAAAATGAGAGATGGCGTTCACACTTGGAAAGAGAAATGGTCCATAGGGAGTGCTACACGTGTAGTGAGTTTTAGTAAGTTGTCTCAATAGCTAGATTTAATGGGTCCATCAATCGATTTAAGGAGAGGAACTTTGTGCCTAAAACCCATAAACTCTGTTTGTTAGGTGGTAGACCAATTTGGTACACCAACTTTATTAATGTATTATTTTTAGTTATTTCTTTTTATGATAATTGTTTTGTCAAATTAATAATCTAAACAAAATGGGACTGAAAATCAAAACTAATTGATTTTGTCGCATTGTTGATAAGTTATATAAACAAGAATTGTTGTAAATTGTCGAAGACATGTCCTAAGAGGCTGAGTATTCAGGCCAAGTATTCAAAAAACAAAAGTTAAGATAGTGTCATAATTTAAGGGATCCAACAATAATTGATCGAAGGTGTGGTCTAGTGGCAAAGAGACCATCGTCATAGCTTTGATTTAGTAGATGTTGTGAGTTGGAACCCTAGTAGTGTATTTTATTTTAGGATAATACCATCATTTGGTCTTTGACAAAGCAATTTACTAGTGATTCGTAATTAATTATTTGAGTTAATGAATCAGTTGTGAACCGTTCGTGAACTACTCGTAAATCGCTTTGTTAGTGATCGTTGCTACTCAAACTTGACAAAAGGACAATAGGTAGATGAAAATGAAAGTTCAATGAGTAAAGGTGAATTGATAAAAATTTGAAGATCAAATCAACAAAAACGTGAAAGTTCAAGGACTAAATAATTCTTTTTGCCTTTAATTTAGAGTCGCGCTAAGGGCACCCCACAATCCTCTCAAGGCACCTCACCATTTTTAATAAAAACTGATTTTTTAACCAATTGACAAAAATGCCTTCATCTAACCCAATAATTCACATGCCCATTCAAATACCCTCTCAGGGCACCCCACTTTTGAAAACTTAATTTTTTTACAAAGTCAAGTCGATCTGTCGCAGGCCAGACATCGTGTTTGTCGATCAAAGAGTGCGCACTAGCCGTTGTCAATCGCATTTGTCGATCCGTCGCCGCCTGGAGATTCGACTAGTTTTAAGCGTTTTTAGAGTCTAATGGTTTAAGAAAATGAGTGGGAGGCGAACGTTGCACACGACAAGTTAGTTTTTATGATTTTTGTGGGGGATTTTTTTCCATTTTCGAAGGTGAACCAAAGACACGAATTTATCGGTCACACAGGACCGAGGCATGTTGCAGTGTCTTGGTACCCTATAACCGATAACTAACAAAAGGTGTCGGTTATTACCAACCGAATTTAATCTCAAACGTAGTTTTTTTTTATTACATTTCGGTTGGAAGCAATCGAGACATAGCTTAATGTCTCGGTAACAGGTCACCAAGACCAAAACCAGTAGTCTCGGTGATACACAACCACGTGGTCTAAGGGTCCTTCTCACTTAGGTGTCGGTTGATATTAACCGACACTTACACAATAGTATCAGCAATAGACGTCTAAGATCAAAAGACATATCACGACCCCTGTGTGACTAAACACTGCGAGATTGAAGTTAAAACATATCGTCCGACCATAAAAATAACAAATCTACCTTAAACAAGCAAGAAAATGAGGGGATTTGGTATATTGAGGTCTTAATGTCATGATGGAAGGGAGAAAAGAAATGTTTCATTTGATTTGGTGGTGGGGTGTTTGCACTTCAAACGAAAGGGCATTTTGATAAAAGTACTGGGGTGCCCTGATAAATTGTTGGAGTGCCCTGAGAGGATTGCGATGTGCCTTTAGCTCGGCTCTTAATTTATTGGTTTATCTTGAATTATGTTATTAGAAAGTCAACTAACTCCGCTGTAGATTTAGTTGAACAGAAGTAAAGAGATGCAAGATTACATCTAAGACTATAATTATCAAAGAAAAGAAAAGCAATGTCACATGGGTGAAAACAGAAAATTGCAGCTTACTTACATTTATACCTTCGTATTATACACAACTTAATCAGTACAACCTTGGTCCTTGACCCAGAAAAGGAACACGAAACAGCATAATTAATCAATGTAATGAGTTTCATCAAATTAAAATAAACACATTAGAAACATTGGGTGTCCCCCTCTTTTGTTCTTCATAAATTTAGATTAAACTCACTCAACTAATCACTCATTTATACCAGATCATAACCCCTCCCGCGGCGCACCGTCGGCGGCGAAACCCAGTCATCTACTGCACCAATTGAGTCAGGGCTGGAGCTCATGAGCTTCTTAGCAATCCCATTTCTAGCACCAAATGTTGCTTGTGTTGGTTTTGTATTAGGACTCTTAGGGGCATGGTATGTCACTGCAGTTCCACCACCAGAACTAGATGAGTCCCCAACCGACCCAGTTGCGACCGAGCCCTTCTTAGTCGATGAATTCCAGTGTGTCTGAGCCAGGGGTGGCGTCCGCGGCTTGACTGGGCCTAGGCCTCGAACCTTGGCCTTGGCCGACTGGGTGGAAGCCATGTAGCTCGGTATATTTTCCGGGCTCGGTGTCTTATGAACCAGGGTGCGCCCGAACTGCGACGTGTTGTTGGCATGAAGTGTTGGGTCCAATGAGCCCGGTGGTGTCATAGTGTCCATCTCAACTGTCTTCTCAGACATGTAGTCTGTGTTAGTGAGAGCAATGTATGAGCCATCTATAGATGATAGTTGTTGCTGGGCTTGCCATGGCTGCGACGCCATCCAGCACTCGAGCCAGTTCCATCCCCATTTCGAGTTTTCAGTTCCTAATTCGGATTGGAGATTAGCAGCATTGTAGTTGCCATTCGAGTTTGGTTGCATTAGCTGTTGCTGCTGCTGTGTAGTAGACATTCACAACAATGTAGTTAGTTTAGGTGAATGGTTTTACTTTGTTCGTAATCATATATTAAGAGATATAGCTAGAGAGATTGAATGATTGATTAATTAACCTGGTAGGCATAAGCATAAGCGAGGGCTCTTTCTCGCTTGAGCAGATCATGTTTCTTCTGCGAAATGTCATTAATGTTGTTGTTCCTCTTTATGGTTTCATTTCTTTGTCTCTCGTTAATTTCATCCTCGTCCTCTTCTTCTTGTTCTCCAAGTTGATTTTGCAGCTTCTCATGGACTAATTGAAGTCGCCGTGCCCTCACTCTTGCTTGCACTCGAACCAGTGCCTGCATACACCTCATTGTCATCTGCGCTTGCTTTCTCACATTGTGTCCTCGAACAAGTGCTTGTAGTCTCACTAGCCCTCGCAATGCACGCAAAGCTCTTCGAGCCTACAAATCAAAATTAATTTTTAGAATATTTCCACCAAGTTTAACATAAGCAACACTACAATGTGGTCAAATGAACAATTCATATAACAAGGCAATGTGGGGAGGCAAAGAGATTACTAACAAGATATCCTCTATAATGAGATTGAATCAGTGTAGCAGCTCTCTCTTCTTTCGAATGGCGCCCATATCCAGCAAGGCGTACAACTCTAGCGGCAGCCTGAGCTGCTGCAACTGCTGCCTCTGCTGCTGCGGCAGTTGCAACAGCAACTGCAATAGCATGATTTCTATCATCCTCTACAATAGGAGACTGGCCAGAGCTCTCATCATTTGTGGTGTATGGAGATGTCTCCGCAACTGGAAAATGCTCAAGCGACATGCTTTCGGGCATGTCATGCTGCAATAACATCTCTCCATTTTCTTTCTGCAAGTCCAAGCATTTCTAGTTAGTCCTATAACACACATGAATGACTCCATAAGCTTAGCCCCATTCGTTACGGATTTAACACTTGTTTTTCATTGTCAACCCTCGAAACATGGTAGAATCATGTTTGGATGAGTAAAATCCACAAGTTCTCTTGAACTCTATCCCAATAATCACAATGTCGAAAATGCTGAAAACTTGGACAACAATGAAAAATCAAACTCAAGTAGTCAAGTTTATGTAAAACAGTTAAAATTGGTTCTGAATTGTATTCTAAACATGGCATTGATTAACAAGCTCTCCATGTTAAAATGGCCTTTCAGGGTAACTTCAATAATGCTTTATTCTGGTAAAAGAGTTAAAATTGGTTCTGAATTGTTTACTAAACATGGCATTGATTAACAAGCTCTCCATGTTAAACTGGCCTTTCAGGGTAACTTCAATAATGCTTTATTTTGGTGAACTGTTTCTCAATTTAAAGACTGGAATGGTGGAGACCTCTCAGTGAAGCTAACTTGGCATACACATGTATGATGTATGGATGGATGAGGAGCTAATATGTGATGGGTCTAGTGCATTATAATAAGTTGGTCCTTTGACTGTCTGCTATGCTGGATCATTTGATTTGGGGACCAATACACTTTTGTCATAGTTTTTAAGGGTTCTTCTTTAGCCAACATGGCTTGGGGGAGAAGTTGCAATCAACATCAATTGCATTGCACTACAAGACACTGCATGCACAGTAGGGTTTCAACCAGACTTCTCCAGCTCTTATTATATATACTAGGCCCACTGAAGCATAAATTAATGCTCTCACTGACAATAATCAACCCAACACCTATGATACATTAATCCTCGCTGATAATATGTCCATCTATCTATTGATTCAATGATTTAATCATCTATCAAGCTTGATCTTGAAGAAATATCTGATGGACAATCTCGCGCGTAGATCTTGACTCCATCATGAGTCAAACTCATAACCTCCTCCAACCTTGCTTTTTTGGCAAGTGATATTGCTTCTTCCATCTCACTATAGATGTTTTGACTCGCAATAAGTTGATTTTTTTTTAAGCAGAAACAATGGAAATGTATGAAAACATAATTTGATGGATGAGTTCCTTCACTACTAAGGATGTAATGGTTTATTCATTTGTTGCAAAGCATCATCACCCTTTTCACTTGCCTCCTTTGAGAATCAAGCCCCAACCTCTTACATCAATAACCACATACCAAACCATTGGGCTACTCACTTGATTATTTGCCGCGAAGCATTTACTATAATCTCTTGTGATACTAATTCAACAACCAAGACTCGAACTGGGATCCCCTTTTCACAAGTTATACCAAATGCCTTACCAATTAACAACTCTAATCCCTCAATAAATAAATACTAAATTTTCATCTCCAAAACAAATTTAATGATTTAAACTGAAGGGCAAAAGAATTGGGTGGACTTGTTCAATACAGGGGACAATTAATAACATTCAAAAGGGAAGCAATGCAACATTAGCATTACCAAATTGGCACACATTTGACTACCATTACCAAATTGGAATGAATAATTCCAACAAGACCCAATAAAGAAAAATGGGTCTTCTTATCTTGGTCTAACCAAATATTTCTATAACTAAGATTGATGAAGAAAGAAATAGATATAGATACTAGTTCAAATTTTCGCGATCTCTATCAAATTTCGCCATTCACAAAAAACACAAGAAATTAATTAATATGAAAATCACCTTATTATTGTGTGAGTAGTGGTCCTTATTGGGAGAGGAGGAGGACTTGAACACTTTCTTGACAGATGCAAACCAGCTCCCTTTCTTTCCCATTATTAATCTCCACCACCACAGCAAAGAGGAACCAGTAGTCTTCTCTGCATATCACACAACACATGTAATGATGTAAATAAAACTCATCGAATAATGTACTATCATCATCATCGCAAAACAAATGTATAGTATTAAGACCTTTGATTAACGTGTGTGGGTACTGTTGTTGGGTGGGTTGTCGTTGTTGTAGTTGATTGAATCAACAAAAAAAAATTAAGAAAGATTTGACAAAATGGGTGATGAAGATCGATGGAATTGCTTAGTGAGTGAGTGGGTGGGTGGGTGAGGTGGGCGTAGTAAGTAACTGCAACCCCACTGTGCCACACCACACCACACCACACCGCTCGTATTTATCGTTCTCACGGAGCCTCCGCTTCATTTCTCAACGTAAAGTTGCAATCACGCCTACATTTACTCGCCACGTGTCCCTTTCATCTCGCCTCCCTATCAATTAAGGGTTTTTTTTTTTTTTTTTTTTTTTTTTTTGAGAATTATCAATGTTAAAATTTTTCTTTTTTGTTTTTGACGAATATTAAGTTATATAACACATAATTCTCAATTTCTCAAACTCAAACCCAGACCTTTTTTCCCTAGAATAAGGCATGGTTTCTAGTTTGTGTTCATTAGGAGAGTTTTACTATGTCATGAGTTTATTTTGCTCAAGTTTAGACTAATAGAAGCAAATGATACACTTTTAGATATTGAGTGGTGCACAAAAAAAAAAAGAAAAAAACATAAAATGTGTATTTAACTTAATAAGAATTTTGGTTAATGCATCTTTGGCTGGATGGACGAGGCATATTATTTGTCAAAAATGTAAGATTTGGAAGGTCGGGAGTTTAGCTCTTGTTGAAATCAAAAAAATAATAAAAAAAAAAACTTACCAAATTTTATTTTAGAAAGAGAAAAGTTGATCTCTTTTTTTTATGATAAAGATGATATCTTTTATTCTACAGTATCTGTTGTGTTTGAGTACTTGAAAGAAAATTTATTGATTCACTGAGAAATTCAAAATTGAAATTGAATTACCCTCCTAAATTGCTTCATTTATGTCGAAAAAAACAATTCCATTACTTTTTTTTTTTTGTGAGAAATCGAAATTTCATTAATCATTCATGGCTCAATATAGGACCAGACATAGAATCAAGTACATTGATTCGCTAATCCTATTTGTGCAAACAAACTGCCATTAATTTGGTTTTTTTTTCGAAATTGAAACAGTTTGGCAATCAGGGACTGCTTTCTACAACGTTGAAACTCATAACAATACACAAAAGTATTAGAACCACAAAAAAGTAACAAAACTTCCCAACAAAGAGAAGACTTAAAACTTCCCAATAAGGAGAAGACCTGAAAACTTCCCAACAAGAAGAAGATAAATCAAAAACTTCCAACTATGAAAAAAAAACTAACTATAAAGTAAAAACTAAAGATAAATCAATCCAACGCATCGCACAAATCTACGCAACACCGTTGATGAAGATGCACCACAACAAGGATGGGTCAATCTCTACAAATCTGATTAGATCTATTGTTTATTAAATGAATAAAGAGCAAATGGGGTTTGATTGAAACCACCACCGATTGTTGAGAGGATCGGCGGTGATTCAAGAACAAAAATCACAAAAGTGAATCAACAAAAGAATTTTAGGGTTTTGGAGAGAAGGAGTCACAATATCAATTCCATTACTTAAATTTATGGTTAAAATTGAAAAAAAAAAAGAAAAAAGAAAAAAAAGAAGGTTCTTTTTTAATGATTTCCGAGTTAATTTCTTTGACGATTATCCAACTTTATGAATTAAAACATTTTGGTTACAAAAATTACAAACCTTTTAAAAATCTTACTTACAACAATGGTTATCCAAGACTTTTTCCGGTCCTTTTTCTAGCGAATTTGCTAACATGGCAATGACGTGGAGCCACATTGGTAATTAAGGGTTGAAAATACCTCTCACTCTAAATCACGCAACTAATTTTTTATTTCACAATCCCCACAATCTCATAACATTATTCACCCCAAACAAAAATTAAAGAACTCAAGAAAAGAAAGATGACGTTTTAGCTTTAGTACTGAATTATCTCTACATCATTCTAAATATTATTTTATTTTTCTACGAAAGTGATCTATCTATGTAGATTTTTGGTGTAACAACATATATAAAGATTTTAAAAGAGTATGAAAAATTGTAATTAACAAATATAGACAAACCATTTTCACTTGGAACAACAAATCCTACAAATTAATCCACAACAACACATCACCTATAACGTTTAAAAAAAAGAAAGAAATTGCAATCCAATGCAAAGAAATATCAATTATAAACAAAATGATTAATTAATTTCAAAACATCAAATGTTAAATATCCACACCAAAGATAAAAGGCTACCAGAAGCTTCTAACACCATCCCCCATGCTTTCCTGATCCATCAACGCCAACAACTCTTTTCAAAATCCTTGTGATGCATAAGGTTTTCAAACAGTTTGGGCGAGAAATCTAGCAAACACTAAATAAATGAAACTATTTTTTTAGGAGGTTTAATATCTAGAGATTCGAAATATATAAATTTTAAGATTTTCTAGGTGTAAATTTTGGGATTCATTCTTTTTTAGGTTAAGTATTTCCCAAATTTTTTTCTATCAAAATTAAACAAGTTGACTGATTTGGAGTGGTTTTACTCTTAATTGTCAACGTGACGCTACGTCATTGTCACGTTGGCAAATTCACTAGAAAATGACCAAAAAAAGGGTTGAGTGAGAAATTAACCCATGATTTCCTAATGCCATATATAGAAATTAATTTGGAGGGAGTAACGATTTTGTTAAATATGTATAAGAGTGAAGTATAATGATTGGCGTGAATTATAATATGGGTCATATATAGTACAAGTGTTCGTCTGGTTTGTGTTGGCTGGTTCTGGGGGATGAAAGTGAGATTTGGTGAGGACAAAAAAGAAGAAACATGGGCAGGAATCTATACCGACACCATCCCCTATTAAATATCGACGAAGGGATGAGAATGTTCTACTTCTCTACATGTGAAAACCCTCAACAATGTAAACCAAATCATAACATTATTTCTTTTCAACTGATCATGATCAGTATATAATACAATGTGATCATGAGCACTTCGCTTTTAATTCAATTTCGCACATATTAATTGGTACAAACTAATTTGATTAATTTGAGTTGTACAAAATTTGCATGTGACATGGTCCATGTGAGTTGAGCCCTGCACGGAAGGCAATTTAACAGCACCATATAAAGGCAACTTGTCAATTCAATATAATTAATTGTGTTGTAAATAATGTGGATTGACAACTTTACACATTTCACCATTATGTGAGTGGTTACACATTCCACTATTATGTGAGTGGTTACACATTCCACCGTTATGTAATTGTAACTTATGATCTTTGAAGGGCCTATATAAGGATGTTCCACCTATGTAATGATATACCATATATTGGAATGAAAGTTCTCTATATTTCTCCCTTATCTCTTCTCTTGTTCAAGTTCTATTTCTTTACTTTACTTTCTTAGCTTTGTTCAAAGTAATTTTACAACACGTTATCAGCACGAGCTTGCTCTAGTATTAAGGAGATCTTGAAGTTCAAGAAGGCTTGTTAAGGAGACAAAGCTAGGAAGGTATAACTTTTATGAGTTAGGTTTATTTCTATATTATCTTGGTTGATTCACTTTTATATGCATACTTTATTCATATACTATGCATTATAAAGTCACCGATTGCGAAAGTATGCTCTGTAGTTGCGTCTTGTACGATCTTCTACATCAGAAATCAAAAGTCAATATGTGACATAACTAGTTTTCTCGCTATACTACAAACGATTAATTATGCTCAATTCTTGATTTTTTTTATTTTGCAAATAGTGTTATGAGTTTGGGTTGATAGTGGGTAAGCCTTGTCCCACCAACTCATACAAGTAGTACATTTTGCATATTAATAATCAAGTTGTGAACATATATTTAATCGTATTATTTACTCAATTTTTGACATATTTTCAGACTATGACAAACCTTCAAAAACTTGAATTTGTTGCTCTTGATATCACTGGAAATAATTATTTGCCATGGCAACTGGATGCCGAGATACATCTCCAAGCTAAAGACTTAGGAGAAACTATTATAGAAGGAAATGAAACATCAATTCAAGACCGTGCGAAAGCACTGATATTCTTTCGTCATCATCTCCATGAAGGCTTGAAAAGTGAGTATCTCACTATAAAAGATCCTCTCACCTTGTGGTATGATCACCAAAAGACGGTGATATTTCCAAAAGCTCAAAACGACTGGCTGAATCTTAGGCTGCAAGATTTCAAAACAGTCAGTGAATATAACTCCACCATGTTTAATATTACCTCTCGTTTGAGGCTTTGTGGAGAAAATATATCTGATGAGGCAATGATGGAAAAAACATTCAGTACTTTTCATGCCTCGAATCTGTTGTTGCAACAGCAATATCGAGCGCGCCAATTTAAAAAGTACTCAGAATTAATTTCTTGTCTCATGGTGGCTGAACAAAATAACGAGCTTTTATTGAAGAACCACAACTCCCGTCCAACTGGTTCCGCTTCAATTAATGAAGCAAATGCAGCATCCTATAATGACCATAAAAAGGGTCATGGAAAGAAAAACCACGGACGTGGAAATGGGAAATGATCAATCAGCAAAGATCGTGGCAAGCCCTATTCTAAATTTCGTGGCAATAAGTTCCAAAATAAATGGAATAAGAATGATGCCGTTGAGAATAAGGGGAAAAATATTGCTGAAAATGGGCATGCTCGTAATTGTGACCAACCATGTCATAAATGTGGTCTAAAAGGCCACTGGGCTCATGTATGTCGCACGCCTAAGCATTTTATTGATCTTTATCAAGCATCCTTAAAGGAGAAAGGCAAAACAGTTGAGATGAACTTCACTGTCGGAGATAGCTTATCGGACATCAATTATATGGATGCCCCAAATTTACATAATGATCCGAACACTAATCTCGATATTTTTAATGATCATATGTAACGATTTTAAATAATTCTATGTACTGATTTTTGTTATGCTTACTAGTTTATGAATGAGGTCATTGTCTTGGTAACAAAGATTCGAAGATAACAAAATATTATTTTTGATTTCATGGTTTCTTATGTATTTGTGTTTGTCAATTTCTTAAGGTAACCATGAATATCTATGGTTGGTTTGGTCCTCAATTTTCTTGAAAATTGAAAACCAACATGAAAACACCAATCAAACATGTATGTTGTGTGCATAACATTAATATTTATTCGCCGAATATCTCTATAGAGATTTGAAAAGTGAATATTTCACTTTATATTATCTTTTCACCTTATGGAGTTATGAATATAAGCACCAAAATTGGTGATGCTCCAAAAGGCTCAAAATGAGCGAAATTTGGGTCTCACGCTACAAAATTTATATCGCTTAAATATCATTATTCTGCAATTTCAATTACCTCTATGTTGAGGCTATGCAAAAATATGACTGATGAGACAAATAAAAGCCACGTGGCTCGCCTCGATTTATTATTGCAACAAATTATCGAGCGTGCACGTAAATCCATTAAATATTAATTATGGATTGAATCCTTGTCTCGTGGTAGTGAGTAAAATAATGAGATATTATTTATATAATATCATTCCCGTCAATGGTCAAGCTTCATGAAGCACATGTTGCATTTATAAAATGACCATGGTCGCAACTATATAATTATGGATGTGGAAAAGTGAAGGGATTCGGTAAAAGTCTTAATAATAATTTCACTCAAAGTGGAATAAAAGTGGTGCACCACATGAAATATGAAGGGCGAAATTATCGACAATGAGCATGCTCAAAATCGTGACAAGCTGTCACGTATGAAAGACCATTATATTAGGTCACACTGATTATATATTGTCATATATGCCCAAATATTTTGGTGACATTTACCGTGCCAATCAAAGGCAAAATTATGAAATTTATGGCTCATTAAAATTGACACATTGAGATGTATTCAAATCATGAGCTAAATAAAGGCGAAGAATGCATGTCTTGCTTATTTTGCTACATGCACACTATAAAAGAGAATATTTCTCAAATTTGAACTTAGTTGAGACTAATGTTAAGCCAATATCTGGTACAACGGTTATAATGTTGTTAGTGTTTTACACCAGAAGAAATTTACTTAGAATAATAGAGAGTTTCTCTATATATTATGATTTAATCTGAGAAACGAATTCCCAGCTTTAGCTTCTGGAATATGTAAGACACATTAAAACGAATGATCTAATGACATTCATAATGTGGAGTGATTTTTTTTATTGTCCAGAATTATAAATAATGTGAAAATATTGCAAATTCGGATGAGCATCCTTTTTGGAACCACATTTTTTTATCAGCTGGTGATTATCTCAAGGCAAATTAATCGGAGATTTATATTGATTAAACTCTCTATTAATCATATTATAAAATGCCTTGGGCCCCGAATAGGGAATTTATTTATAGCAAGTTTTTCTAATTGTCACTTTAATGACGTAATTTTCCCACCATTAGGGGGAGATATAAGCCAATTCAAAGGGAATGGCGTGAAATTACTTGTAACGCATCAAATTTGTTGCATTATGATCAATGTATAAATTAATATGAACTTGAAGTTCAAAAGATCATTCATTAGCAGCAAATTATGAAATAATTACTTGATGCAATTACTAATATTAAATAGTGACAAAATTGTATGTTCCAGCTGCATTAAAAGGTTCATATATCAAATGATGTCTCTGTGCAACAAAATGCACAAGAACCAACAAAACGCTTAAAGCGTGAAAGACCGGTTGGTTTAAAGGATACAGTTCCTCGAAAGAGGAAAACTGGAGTAAAAATAAATACAAATCAAAATACTCCTAAGAAAGCACAAGAATCCTTTGATAAAGGTTTGTCAGAACAAGTTGATTCTGATGAGGAACAACTTCCTCTAGAAAAGGAGGAAAAAGATGAAAATAATGAGATCTCAATAAATTATTTAAACTCTGGTAAGATTTGGGATCGAAATAAAATTATTCCTGATGATATATTTGCTTTCAATGTGTCCTTTGAAATATGTGAAAATGATGATGATCCAGAACCACAATCAGTGGACGAATGTCAAAAAAAAGACCTGATTGGCAAAAATGGCAAGATGCTATCCAAGTAGAGCTAAACTCGTTAAGGAAACGAGAAGTTTTTGGACCAATTGTCCAAACGCCAGATGGCGTAAAGCCTGTTGGATATAAATGGGTATTTGTACGAAAGAGAAACGGAAAAAATGAAGTTACAAGGTACAAAGCAAGACTTGTAGCTCAAGGTTTCTCACAAAGACCTGGCATCGATTATGAGGAAACATATTCTCCTGTTATAGATGCAATCACATTTCGGTTCTTGATAAGCCTTGCAGTCTCTGAAGGGCTTGATATGCATTTAATGGATGTCGTTACAACGATATCTGTACGGATCTCTAGACAGTGAGATATATATGAAAATCCCTGATGGATTTGTGATATCCGATGAAATAAAATCAAAACCTCATAACATGCATTCTATAAAATTACAAAGGTCTTTGTACGGGTTGAAACAATCCGGACGAATGTGGTACAAACGTCTTAGTGATTATTTACTGAAAGAAGGATATGTAAATAATCCGTTTTGCCCATGTGTCTTCATTAAAAGATCATCAACGGGATTTGTGATTATTGCTTTGTATATGTTGATGATTTAAATATAGTGGGAAACCACGACGACATCGTTAGAACATCCGAATACTTGAAAAAGGAATTCGAGATGAAAGAACTTGGAAAAACAAGACTTTGTCTTGGTTTGCAAATTGAACATTTTTCAAGTGGAGTACTTGTCCATCAATCAAATTATATTGAAAAATTATTAAAAAGATTTTATATGGACAAGGCACATCCATTGAGCTCTCCATGGTTGTCGATCACTTGAAGTGGATAAGGATCCATTTCGACCTCAAGAAAGTGATGAAGAGCTAATTGGTCCTGGAGGTACCATATTTAAGTGCAATTGGTGCACTTATGTATCTTGCAAATTGTACAAGACCCGATATTGCTTTTCTTTGTCAACCTACTTGCAAGATATAGCTCTTCACCAACTCGAAGACATTGGAATGGTGTTAAACACATTTTTCGATATCTTCGAGGAACAAGTGACATGGGTTTATTTTACTCGAGAGGGTAAAATTGAATCTCCAAGGTTATGCTTGATCTTTGGATTTTTATCGAGATCCCATAAGGCCCGTTCTCAAACGGGATATGTATTCACCCGTGGTAATACTGCTTTGTATCATGGAAGTCGATAAAACAAACTATGGTTGCCACTTCTTCCAATCATTACAAAGTACTTGCAATTCATGAAGCAAGTCGTGAATGTGTTTGGTTGAGAAACATGATTGAACATATTCAAGAATCATGTGGATTGCCTTCAATAAAAGATTCTCCAACCATATTATATGAAGATAATGCAGCATGTATTGCGCAATTAAGTGAAGGATTCATAAAAGGGGACAGAACAAAACATATTTCACCAAAATTCTTTTATACGCATGAGCTTTAGAAGAATGGTGAAATTGATGTCAGGCAAATCCAATCGAGCAATAATCTTGCTGATTTATTCACAAAAGCCTTACCAACTACGACATTTAAAAGGCTTACATATGATATTGGCTTGCGTAAACTTAAAGACATTGCAAGTAAAGAAACCGAACAAGTCTCACCCATATGGACATGAGGGGGAGAATCAAAAGGAGTTGTTGATTAGTGCATTGCACTCTTTTTCCCTTGTCTAAGGTTTTTTCCCACTGGGTTTTCCTAACAAGGTTTTTAATGAGGCAATCCTAACAATATTAATACTCCATATCAAAATTGATAAGTGTATTGTACTCTTTTTCCCTTCGCTATGGTTTTATCCCAATGGGTTTTTCGCAAGGTTTTTAATGAGACAATCCTATCAATATCATACTCCATATCAAGATTGATGAGAACAATGTACTCTTTTTTTTCTTTTCTTTGGATTTTTTCCCACAGGGTTTTTCTAGTAAGGGTTTTAACGAGGCATATTCTCTTAGCAAGTTGTCATCCAAGGGGGAGTGTTGTAAATAATGTGGATTGACAACTTTACACATTCCACCATTATGTGAGTGGTTACACATTCCACCATTATGTCATTATGTGAGTGGTTACACATTCCACCATTATGTAATTGTAACTTATGATCTTTGAAGGGCCTATATAAGGAGGTTCCACCTATGTAATGATATACCATATATTGGAATGAAAGTTCTCTATATTTCTCCCTTATCTCTTCTCTTGTTCAAGTTCTATTTCTTTACTTTACTTTCTTAGCTTTGTTCAAAGTAATTTTACAACAAATTGGACTTTTTCATGGACCTTGCCAACTTAATTATAACACTCTTCATGGACCTTGTTGGGTGCAAAAATTTGTTTCTTTCCTGTTAATATATATACTCGATCTTGACTTACACAAATTGAAGTCCCAACCTTGCTTTTAGCAAGTCATGCCTCAATGATACGAAAAGGCAAAAACACAGGTGATCGTGGTTCAATTCTCACTAAAGTCAAAAAAAAAGTCTCAAGTTCGACCATTCAATCGTGATATAGATATAGGACCGATCTTTCGAGGTAGATGACTCGAGACAGAGATAGGATATAGGCTAAAATAGAAAACTAAATAAGTATATGTTAGTGTCGAGATTCTCAGATCGACCAGTTATGTTGTCATCATGTTTATCACATTATCAGTTAGATAAATGACTCGCCCAAAGCATGGTCCACGTACTCGAAATCAGAAGATAAATTTTGGGTGATTTGGTGAAGATATGCAGTCGCAATTGAACCTTTGAATCCAGTTTGTTACGAATTTGATCTTATCTACAACCAACTGATCTCATGGAAGTTGGAGTTACGGTTCATAAACTTATCACCACATGTTTAGTGTGCAAATATGTGGTTGTTTCAAGATGAAGATTGGGTTGATCCTAACCGAATTGTTAAGATTTGTTGTTAGAATTTAATGTACTTCATTATCTATATAATGTGTCAGAGTAATTGAGTTTGTACCCCATTGAGTCGATTCATTTTTATTTTGTATTGTGAACATGTTGTTCACTTCTTTTATCGAGTTGTAAAACACCAAGGAGACTTGGTCGTTTCAGTGAGGGGGAGCCTTACACACAAGAGGAGTCTTGTGCACATAATGCCACAGAGAGGAGTGTAAGAGAGTAATAGGAGGAGCTCAGTAAGGGAGTCACGTCAAGAATCTTGTAGTTCATTGTTGTTATACTTAGTGGAGATTACGTCTGGGCGTGGCCCCGCAGATGTAAGTTGTGGACCGAGCTGCATGAACAATCCTCTGTGTTCTTGTTTGATTTACATTTCCACATTTAAATTTTTGTTTACTATTTCCAGTTACAACAAACATTTGTGCATTTGGTTGCAACCACATTTGGTTATTTCAGTATAGGAGAGCAGTCCGTGCTTAGATCTCCACAGTGCTCAAATTGCTTGTATTCAAAGGCAATTAGGAGAGTAAGGAATGTGATTAATCAAGTCTTCGGTGAAAAGCTAGCACATTTCTTCATATTTCCTCCAATTCCTATGTTCACCAAATACATGATTGACGTCCCACTTAGCTAGGTCCAATATTGCCTCTTCTCAATATCTCTCACACAAAACAACCCTAAACTCGGCCAATTGGCACAAAATCAACAAATCTAATGAAAACAGCAAAACTTGGCCAATTGACTCTTAATTAATAACCTTTTATACATTAAGTATGTCAATTGAAATATCAATTTAAGCTTTCTTTTTGTGATTATCAATATTAATAACTTATACATAAAAGACTAACAAGAGGAACAATTGCCTGATATCATAAAAAAAAAGAGGAACAATTACCTATTGTATTGTACTATTCACTGTGACCTGCTAGTTTTTCACGTGTCGTGTTGAGGTTATATGTTCAAATCTTTTAATTTTCTAAGACTTAGATTCTTATAGGTGAGTTTGTCTCATGCGGAATAGTCAAGAATAATCTTCGCTACACTATCAACAATATATAAAAAATAATAAAAGTCTAAGTTGCATTTCTAATGACACCAAGTCAAAACTTGTATTTTCAGCTTCAGCGCAAACTACCGGTTTAAGAAATTGAAAAGCAATGTTCTAATGAAACATAAATTGTAAAGTACACACATAATTTGCTACAAAGTGTATATTAATGGAACAAAAACATGTACCATATATGTGTATGTTGCAAGCAAAACAAGGACTAACTAGCTGCCATGGACAAGGACACATGAATTATGATGAGGATGTGGACCATGTGGTCCAATATCATCTTAAATGAAATATGGCTGATCAACCACTTCTTTGATGATGGTTAAGTAATTCCCACCCATGCATGCCCCTTCTTATTTTGGTGTAGATTATAGTACGTACATAGCCCAGTTGGTCCAACTTACTGTTATTGTACTACAAGCTTGGCTCTGATGAAAATTGTACATCCACTTTGTAAGGGTTGGTCTAACAAATCAATATGCGTGCATAGTATGCAAGAATTAATGGACATGCATGTAAATAACTCTATATAATTAATTGTATACGTGTGACCAATTAATTAGGTGGCCCAATTAAATGGCATGAGGTTTGAGAGTAAGAGGTTATGAGTTCGAACTTCGGTGAGCGCAATATTTTTATTTCTTATCAAAAAGAATTGTATAGGTGTGGAAATTAATTACAACTTTTGTCATTTTAGTATTGATCTAAGTATGGTTGTTATTCTCTTCAGAAAAATGTTTCTATCAAATTTCTCGCTCGTGGGGACAACATCTGTAATCGGCCCCGCCCGCAACACTTATTCTTAGGCAAATCTCCGCTAATACCGATATTGTCTCCAACTTAACTACCTTCAACTAATTTGGTGTTGGTTTTACCTCAAAAGACTTCAATACTAGTTGGGAGGAGGTAATCAATTATATACTTATTTATGAAGTTATATTTAATCAATGTAGGATTAACTTTTGGTCCACATATCTTCAACACTCCCTCATGGATCGAAAGTCACATGATCTAGAGTTTTTTTTTTCCTTTCAAGTCTCATTCGAACCATGGGCCCTGATACCATATCAAATTTCTCGCTCGTGGGCACAACGTCCACAAGTGGCCCGCCCGCGACACTTCTTCGCGAGTGTGTGGACTTCTGCTAGTACCGATATTGTCCCTAACTTCACCACCTTCAACTCTTTGGTGTGAGGTTTTAACTCAAAAGGCCTCGATACTAGTTGGGAGGATCGAGTTAATCAATTATATACTTCTTTATGAAGTTATATTTAATCGATATGAGACTAACTTTCACTCCACACATCTTAAACAATTTGGTTGGTATTCTTTTTTTGTTTTTTGACTTCAGTGGAAGTCAAACCACAACCTCCCAAAACTTTAAGTTTTGGCAAGTGATGTCTTTACCATTTTACCAGAGATGCTTTAAAAAGGTTGGCTGGTATTCTTTGTACTTTTGTAGTGTTGTATTATACAAAAATATATGGCAAGCAGCTAATTAGCGCTAATTCTGTAATTAGCGCGCTTTAAAAAATTATTTTATCCCTTTGTGTTATACCCTTAAACTCGTCCCAGGACCTAACCAACCCTTATAATACATGTTATACATGTTTATTATGAGTCATTTACAACAATCCTTTTGATAATGCCCAAGACATAAACAACATAACTCAATCAATTCCTTCTCTTTACATTGTGATGACTCATTAATGACTTCCTAACTTTGTCAATTTATTCTCTACCCATGAGAGTTAATGTGCGAACCTCGTTCTTTCACTTAGCTATCAATTTCTTCTCTTTAGATGGTGTAGATCGGTAAGCCTCAAAGGTGCTGGATTTGAGGACTTAAGAACGACCCAAAAAGATCTCCTATTGCTCCTTCTAAAAATTCAAATTTCTTCTCTTTGTAGATCTTGAATTTTGAAATGTGTTTCTTCTCCCTTATGTTACAACCAAGTTCCATGATAGGAATTCCAATATGACCGTTTATAGTCAGATGTGTTAGGAATCCAGGAAATCAAAAATTCAAATGTAAAGCTTGATTTCCAAATCAAAAATATATGGCGTGGCTAATTAGCGCGCTAATTCTTTTTCAAAAAAATTATTTTATCCCTTTGTGTTAGCGACCTTAAACTCGTCCAGACCTAACCAACCCTTATAATACATGTTATACATGTTTATTATGAGTCATTTACAACAATCCTTTTGATAATGCCCAAGCTTCTTACATAAACAACATAACTCAATCAATTCCTTCTCTTTACATTGTGATGACTCATTAATGACTTCCTAACTTTGTCAATTTATTCTCTACCCATGAGTTTAATGTGCGAACCTCGTTCTTTCACTAAGCTATCAATTTCTTCTCTTTAGATGGTGTAGATCGCATTTCCGATTTACAATATTCTCCATTTTGAGGCTTCTTATCATCTTACTCATTATTATTTCATTACTTGAATAGACAACCGGCTCACAAGGGTTACGTTCGACTAGGAATGTCGTCTATAAACAGAGATCGGATGTACAACCGCTCGACAACGGTTATGTTCGAATTGAATTCATGCGGCGAAGGTTAAAGAATTCATATCATTTGCAAAACAACATTGTCCTACATACCAAAGTGAACGGAAGATTAGATGTCCGTGCAATTTTAAGAAATGTCGACTTGTTCTGTACCGGACGTCGAAACGGCTGAGCACCACCTATGTAGGTATGGATTTGTCCGGGGATATCACAGGTTGGTACGAACATGGTGAACTAGATGAAGGGCCGCAAAATTTTCACGCAATGGATTGCCATATTGATGATGCCGATGTTCGAGGCTACGATCCGACACCTTACCGCGAGATGCTACACAACGTGGCAGGTCCAAGTTTCAATTGGAATGTCATGGAAGAATCACCAAACCCCAAGCGCCAACTATATGACATGATTGATGCAAGTAGGGAACAATTGTGGCTGGTTGCGAAACCATGACAACGTTATCAAGCAATGGCAAGATTACTTGCGATCAAGTCTCGAACATCATATATCCGAACGAGGTATAATGAAATCATTAAACTCATGAAGGATTGTTTGCCAAATGACAACTCAATGGTTGAGAATTTTTATGCCACTAAAAGACTAATGCGAGGTCTAGTCTACCACTGTTGAGAAAATAGATTGTTGTGAGGACCAATGTATGATTTATTGGGGAGTGGACTCGAGTTGACGTCATGTAAATTTTGTGGGAAATCACGATACGTTGCACATCGACGAGGTCGTGGTCGGAACACAAAAAACCGCCCTTGCAAAAGAATGTACTACTTCCTTTGGGCCCTCGGTTGCAACGATTGTATGCGTATGCGTTCTCCGAGTCAACCGCAAAACATATGCGATGGCATGGAGATCATTCATCGCCCAAGATGTTATGCAACACTGTTTCATTCGATTGCTTGGAGACATTTTAATGACGTCAATAAAGACTTTGCCGCCGAGGTTCGAATGTTCGTTTAGGATTGTGCACCGATGGTTTTCAAGTATTTGGGATTTCCGGAAATCGTACTTTAAGTGGCCCGTGATATATGACTCCTTACAACCTTCCACCGTCGATGTGCATGAAATCTGAGTTTATGTTCTTAACGGTTATCGTTCCCGACCGACCAGCCCAAAGCGAAAATCGACGTGTTCCTTCAACGCTTGTGAAAGAGTTGCAAGATTTATGGAACAATGGGGTGGTTACATACGACGTTTCCACCAAGACAAATTTTGTCATGCGAGTTGCCCTTTTATGGACTCGTTAGTGATTTCCCCGCATATAGCATGTTGTCCTGGTTGGAGCACACACGCGGTAAAGTACGCTCATTCCATATTGTATGGAGGATACAAATGCATTTCAATTGCGAAATGGAGGTAAGACATCGTGGTTTATTTGTCATCGTCGTTTCTTGGAGAAGTCATCACCATTAAGGAAAGACAAAAAATTTCATTAGAGGCAAAATGGTCATAATCGATGATCCGCTTCGCTCATGGATCCGGTGAAGAAATTTTGCGCGAAATTGAATCGTTTGGCTTGATGAAGGTGACGAGAAATCGGCGCCAAATCATGTGAATGGGCGGATAGCTAAGAATTCGGGATGGAGGAAGAAAAGCATATTCGGGACTTGCCGTATTGGAAGACAAACTTGATCCGCCACAACTTAGATGTCATGCACATCGAAAAATGTTTTTGACAACATTTTCAACACTATTATGTGTGTGTATCGGCAAGAGTAAGACAATGCAAAATCGAGGCAAGATATTCGTGAATATTGTCACCGACCTTCTCTACACATTGATTCGGCGACAAATACTTACGTCTCTGGTGCTATGCTCTTGATACATCAAGTAGACAAAAATTGTGCGAGTGGGTTAAAAAGTTGCGTTTTCTCCTCGATGGTTACGCATCGAATCTTGGTCGATGTGTAGATCCAAAGAAATCTGCGAATGTTCGGCATGAAGAGCCATGATTGTCATATATTCATGCAACGGTTGATACCAATTGCATTCGAGAACTTCTCCCAAACCCGGTTTGGGTTGCAAATTAGCGAATTAAGCCTATTTTTCCGGTCCCTTATCGCGAAATGTGTCAAGATTCAAGATATGGAGGTCTTAGAGTCCGAAATACCAAAAATCATTTGCAAGTTGGAAAAAATTTTCCCTCCAAGCTTATTTGACTCTATGGAACACCTACCAATCCACTTGCCTACGAGGCCCGTCTGGCCGGTCCCGTTCAATTTCGATGGATGTATCCATTTGAGAGGTACTATCTTGAGCCCTTGATATTATTTTCCCATTCAATAGGTTTTATATCAACATTTCCTATAACATTCATATAGGTACCTTAAACATTTGAAGAACAATGTGCGAAACAAAGCGAAGGTTGAGGGCTCCATGTGTAATGCTTATTTGGTAGAAAGAGGTCACGTCCTTTTGTTCTTACTACTTCGAAGATCACGTCTTTACGTTGCATGACAAAGTGCCACGTAACGACGATGGCGATCTCGGGCCCACACCGAACTTCGTTGGCAATTTCTCGATTTTCACTTATCCCGGTCGACCCACGTGGGCAAGTCGAAGGAGCGGTACTTAACAGAGCGGGAGTATAATGCCGCTCATTCGTATACATCGCTCAATTGTCCGAGATCGCTCCTTACGTTCGATATGTCCATCACTTTCTTTCATTAATGCAAGACATTCATTGTTCATACATTATAAATACATCCGACTTACACGTTCATTTCTTCTAGGATATTCGTCGATGAAATCACTCAAGCAATGGGGAGTCGCAAGTTGATAGTAGTCTAGAGCACAACTTCCCCATTTGGTTTCAAACATATGTAAGGGCATTACTTTTGTACGTTATAGATTCAAATGTTTCTCCCATAACTAATGTGTCATATTGCATCTCTAATTTTGACGAATAGGCTCTAATTCTATAGTTGACGAGACGCCGTTGATCTTTCTGCTGGTCCTAGTCGATCATGTACCGTCTACCCCGTTACCTTGTTAATGGGTATAAGTTCCACTCGCAACATATGACGTTGATAGATCGACGCAGAGCAATGTTTTGGTGAAGGGTTCAAACTACGCGATGTTTCCCATAACTATTATGGAGATGCTTGCAAGAGGTTGTGGAGATTGAGTATACCGGCCTCAAACGTGTGGTCTTGTTTAAGTGCGAATGGTATGACCCTACACCGAATCATGGTGTTAGGACTCACCCAACACTTCAATTGCGAGGTTCATCAAGTCGACGATATAACAACTACGAGCCATTTGTACTTGGCAATGCAAGCCACTCAAGTCTACTACCTTTCGTACCCTTCTATGCGAACGATCGACAAGAATGGCTAGCGCTTTGTTGTCGTCGACCAAAATTACCGACGAGGAAACTAGCAAAGACGATAATGACCAGGGCTCTCTGGCAGATTGCTTTCAAGATGGGATGCCCACCACGCGTCGTAGTCGATGATGCGAGACGCCGATATCAACAATCTGATGTTCCGATGGGACTCGATTCATTGTTGAAGCGGTCCAAGCGATGAAGTTTATAGTGAAGATGAATCGGAAGAAGAATCACCCTTCTACTCACGAGAGTGAATTTGAAACGGATGATAGCGAATAAAGTTTGTATATGATACGTCAACGACCAATAATGTAGTTACTTTTATTTGCATGGATTTTGTTCTTATTAAGTCCAATAATATAGGCGAATTTCTACTTTTTGTATGCCCTTCTTTTCTCGATGTTTTACTCGTGGCGGATTGTTAGGTATCATGGCGACGTGGTCGTAGGGGATGTCGAGGTTTGCCATTGGGGACGCCATCGTCCAGTGCGAATAGGTGCGGCACCGACATCCGGCGGCGAAATACCAATCGGCCTCGTGGTCGGGCCACGGGAGGGGTCCATAGAGGTCGTGGCGGTCGAGGTCGTGGTTCGATACCTCCATTATCGATTCGACTTCTCGGTGCTCTCGAGCACGATACGCTCGCAATGGTCACCTTCCCCTTCCATACCGTCGGGGTCGTCTGTACCATCTTCGTCGTCATCAAGGACTATGCCTACTACACACTTCCCCACACCTTCTCCGACGTCAATGACTCCTTTACCCACGAGGCTCCACACCCCCACCACAAGATCACCGGCGGATCCCGAGAGGAAGACGTAAGAGCGAGTTGGAGGTGACAGCCCTCCGGCCCACCTCGAGGCCAGGGATGGAGGCCCTCGCGCGTACAGGGGATCCCTATCACGCTCGATTGCCAATGATACGTAAGTTTGCGTTTGACTTTTATATGTCAATTCCAATATGGATGTCAAATATTGAAGAAGTAGTTAAGGTGATATGCATGTTCATGAAACACAGGAGTTGCATCCTTCGCACTTTTGTGCACGGAGGATGACAAAAGTTTTTAAACGATGGATGATTCCCGGTGGTATTGTTGGAAGTCGGTACCGCCTCATCATAAAGACCAATACCGCGACAATGGAAGGTAAACAAGACTACCATGTGCCTTATGATTTATACTATTTTCTCAAATAAGTGCTAACAATAGCAATCGCCAATTTGTAGATATTTTTTAGATGGGATGATGCGCTTCCCGAGGATCTCGTGCGAGCGGCGACGACAGAGGCTTGCGAGCACAAGGTACACCGCGTTGATGCACAAGTTGAAGAAGAATCGGGTGCACCAATTTATGTTACAGATGAGGCATGGAGGAGATACTTGCATGCTCGGGGAGAGCGAGGACTTCCGAGGCTAGGTCTAAATGACGACGCGAGAATAGGAACACCGAGGTCGAAGGCCCCGGACTGGACCCTCGAAGCACGGTGGTGGTTCCGTGTCATTTGCGACTACCCAAGAAAGATTGGTTAGTTTTTTTAACATCTAGGATATTTCGTACATTTATACTCTTGTTCACTATGCTGGTCCCGCACGCAGCCGATTCATCCGAGACGCCACCGTCGGTGAATGATTTGTACTTGCATCTCCACACCGTTAATCACGACAGACGACATTCATCGATACTAGATCGAGCGGTTCTATGTAAGTACAAATAAAAATGTAAATTATTATTAAGTCTTTCACTTACCCCATATCATGTACTTTGTTTGTTGTGCATATATGCGGGATAGTGCTCAGCGGACGTCGGGAGCTGACCAGCTGTGCTACACCGGAGCAATCGGTGGATGATGAGGCGGTGTACCTCAATGTGGCGGGTGAGTGTTCCAAAGGACGTGTCTACGGACTCGGTCCGTAGGGAGAAAGAAGAGGAGATACGAACTCCTGGTGCTAGCACGTCGCAGACGCCGATGTGGTGCCGCGGGCGAGAGTTCGATGTCGTTGCGAGCAACTACGAAAGGTTATGAACTTCATGCATCAAGATCTTGGGATGGACATGGACGAAATAGGCCTAGCTTCAAGAACAACCACCACCACCGCCACCAACACCGCCAAATTTACAATTTCATATTTTAACATATGAATGGCAGTCGATTATAAGGGAGCTGCTAAAAGGGCCTCACTTTTTGCTAAAATGATTCCATTACTTTTTGTACCTCACTTTTTGTACCTCATTTTTTAAAAAATCGAGAAAAATAAGAAGATTAAGGAGTGTTGGGGTGAGGCTAGGGGTATTCTTTTAGTTTAAGGAAAAAAAAAAGTGAGATAATTAAAGTAAGAAAAAGTGAGGTGTAATGGGTCTTTTTAGCAAAAAGTAAGGTCTTTTAGCTGCTACCTTTTGTAAAAGGAAAAAAACTCAAATAACAACAGGTATATTACACGGGAAGTCTCATCGTAATGAATTAGTTTGCAATGGTTTATAATGTTGGAACTCTCAAGATTATGACTAATTAAACTTTTTTGTTCTCGTGACTAATTTAATTGAAATACCCCCGATGCCAAGAAACATACTACTTGAATTAGGCCTTAAATGAAACCTAACAATAGCCAATTCACGGATTAACACTAGCTCCTTTGACAAATTTAACATGCAACGCACTTGGCATGTAAAACTGTGTACACAAGACTATGTTGTTCATCTGTTTCAGAAGACAAAACTACCAACACAACAAAAGGAATCAAAGCATAAAACCCACCACTGGGCCGCCCTTCAAAACGTCTGTTAGTGTTTGATAGTATATGTTTGAAGTCCACGTTGTCCCCGCTCACACTTTATTTTATTAGGTTTTATTCATTAGTTTTTTGTTTTTTTAGACAAGTTCTTACACTATTTACTTCCACGATTTTTGAGGCGCTTGAAATCAAAATCCACGACATTAAATAACTATTCATCACCTTACAACATAATAATCACTAATCGCGACAACAATACGATCAAAATTATGACTCTTAAACAACAATCAAAAAATGGTGCTATTCACTCGAGTAGCTCGACAATATTAAAAAAAAAAAAAAAACATCCCTGACACAGGGTCTCCCTATGTACTACTATACTATAGCAACAACAATTGGTTGAATTTTTTATTTCCTCTTGGATCAGATAAAACCCTAACCTAACCCTTCATTTGATGCCCCTCAAACGGTCCAATTTTGTTCAAATTTTCAAAAATCAACAATACACTTTGTCTTCTAGTTCTCTAAAACAGTACTCCATGTGACACCCCTTCATTCACATAAATATATATAACCACACACACTGAGCTAAAAAAGCTATGAAGAACATTTTGTATAATACTCGGTGATGGGTAACTGCTCTCTCAAAGCAATTGTTGAAGAAAGTATTGCAGACCCGATTCGAGTCATGACGGATTCCGGTCGGGTGATGGAGTTCGACGGCCCCATTCATGTCCGGAATGTTGTGGAAGGCTTTCCGGGGCAGGGCGTGTTCCGAAAGGGGCAATTGACATCTCCCCTGCTCCTGCATGAGCAGCTCTTCAATGGGCAGTTGTATTATCTTCTGCCATTGAAGAATAACAGTAGTGTTAACAATTCATCATCAGTTGATGAAGATGGCGAATCAGTCGTGGAGTCGAAAATCGAGTCCGGTAGAGCATCTAATGCTGGAGGGGATTTGGTATCAGAACCAGCTCTGGAGGTACTTCAGTCTGGGAGGAAAGGTGTGTGGAGAGTGAAACTAGTGATTGACACTAAGCAGTTGGAGGGGATATTGGCTGAGGAGGGTAACACTGAAGCTTTGATTGAGAAGATGAGAAGCACCGTTGCGAGCTCGGCGAGTACTACTGCAAAGGCGATGACGGCGATGCCGAGAAGAACAAAGGGGTCTTGGATTATGAGTTGGAGGCCAAGCTTGAACGGTGTGTTCAAGGTGTCTCCTGGTCTTGGTGAATGCAAGTAGAAGAGCCGTACTATGTTAATTTCATGTTGTTTTGATGCTTAATTAGAAGTAATGTTGATGAGTGTTGAATCAACAAGTTTAAATGTTTCATGGGTTTTGATCAATTGTTTATGAATTGTAAGCTAATTGATAATTGATGTTGCAATGGAGTCAGGTCTCTAATTAATGAGTTCCAATGTTTGTATATGAGCTTTCAATATCATCACAAAACTTCAAACACTTCTAGTGAACATTAGCCTTTTTCTTGGTGGCCCCTTCTAAGGTCGACTATATGGATCAAAATTAGTACTGAACAAGATAGACTAATCTCCTTCAAGAGACAAGATCTCTGTTATAACAGGAGATCAATAAGATGCACTCAGTGCGAAGATGAGAGTCGTTCATGCACGTCTCGAAATGCATGTGCACACAGTTCATGGTGCACAACACGCGAGGTGTGTATCCTGAGACTCACACGAACATCTCCCAATGCATATGTACGAGACTTCGGGGTGTGAGTTTGGTGACGTCAAAAAATCTAAAAAGTTCCCGATCTCTTGAGTCTTCTCTTTAGCATTCGTTGTTGAGAACCAAGTGCATCGGCAATCATTTCTGTCATTCGACTCTGAGATTCCATGATCACCTTTGTCGTCTCTCCAAATGCTCAAGCATTGCCGCCAACTCTAACGACACCTCTTGTCCTCCACCATTTCCCTTTTCCTCCTCCTCAAGCTACCTCCTCTTCATACTAGAGGTCGACACATTTTCCAAGCTAAGGCTCTTGCGAACCAGCGGTCGTGAAATGATGTTGTTGGAAGTAGACATTGAGTCCAATGAGCCCAGTGGTGTCATAGTAACATTATCCATCTTTACGCCTTCATTTCGTTGCTCCTCGTGGACGAATTGAAGTCGTCGTTCCCTGATCTCTCTCGTCTGCACTCTAACCAATGCTTGCATAGACTTCATTGTCATCTTCACTTGCTTTCTCACAATACGTCCCGGACAAGTGCTTGTAATCTCACTAGCCCTCTCAGCGCACGCGATGCATTTTGAGACTGAATTAGTGTTGCAGCTCTCTCTTCTTTGGAATTAATACTAACAAGATATCATCCTTTGTAATGAGACTGAATTAGTGTTGCCGCTCTCTCTTCTTTGGAATTAATGCGTCACCACCCATTCCTGGCTCTAAGTCGCACTGGAACTGCGTGAGCCGCCGCCGCAGATGCCTCTGCTGAGGCGGTCATTGCAATTGCAACATCAATAGCATGGTTCCTGTCATTCTCTACTACAAGAGACTGGTCATGATAAGAACTCTCATCATTTGTAATTGTATATGGAGATGTCTCTTCAACTGGGGAATATTGTTCAACTTCAAGAGACATGCTTTCGGGCATGTCATGCTGCAATAACATCTCTTCATTTTCTCTCTGCATGTCAAAACCATTTCTTGTTAGTCCTTGCACTTAGCTAGAATATGATATGAAAAACGCATACAAAAATATGAAAACAAAAAACATAACAAATATGAAGCATCATGTCACCTCATTGTTTTGGTGGGTAGAGGATGACTTGAACACTTTCTTCACATAAGTGAACAAGCTTCCTTTCTTTCTTCAGAAACAACAACCGTTCTCTACATCACTAGACACGTGTAAACAAAACTCAAATGCATTTCATCATATCAAAACAAATGAATTTACAGAGAAACTGTTTGCTTGAAAAAATTAAAATGATATACATTTAAATAAAAAATGATGTAAATTTAAATAAAAAATTGTTAAAGGTAATTAGTTGTAACGGCCCCAAATTCCACAACCCTAAATTTGGGCTCCGCTCGGCCTAAACCTACACAGACCGTGAGTCACACCCATGCAGTCTACGTAAACCTAGTCAGCCTTTCCTATCCCTATCCATTTATTAAATTAATTAAATTGAGTTATTATATATATTAGTGAGTTATGCAATTTATGAAAGTATAGCGGAAGCAAACTAACTCCAAACAATATATATATTCCTAAGACACCAATCAGGACATCCTAGAATGTGGAAACCTCATATATGTATACCAACATTAAGTCAGAGGAGATACAACATAGTATACATATTCAAACCTTTCTCACAAACTCATATCCCATGTTTCCAAAACATATACATATAATACAGGAAAACCTACCTAGTAGGCTAGCATACAGCTACTAAGACCTTCGCCTCAACTGTCTACTCCGGTCTTTTCCTTTTATCGGTCCTGAAACACGATGAGTCTGCATTCACAGTCATAAAAAGGACGGTGAGTACAGAAGTAAAATAGTAATAACCAAATGAACATCCAATATCATTTCAATGTCAAACAAACGACTAATCAATATCATGCATAAACCCACAAAGAAAATGAAACAGAGTGATAAGAAATTACTGGAATATCAACGATAAATGAGTGTCCAGAAAACAAAAGGGAATGCGCAAGCAGTCCCGACTTAGTGAAACAGTCATTTGAGTCGAGGACAAACATCTATCAAACTCTTGTAGAGCCAAGGCAATTCACTATCTCAACTCAGAGTTTTGGTACGTGGCCAACTCACATTATCCTAAAATCTACACGAATAGGAATACCCCAACAATCTAGTGAAGTAATTCCCACTCCGTTTATAAGAACCAAAAGATCAGCTCGTGAATATCAAGTTCCAAAAATAGTAACATGCATCCCCAACCCTCAAGGATCACGCTGACTCACTTGCTCTTGGATCACTCAATCAGAATAGAGTTCCAAACCAGGATATAGCAAAACAATAATAATTTCAAACTGCTCAAGAATAAGGATAATAACCAAGTAAACAATTGAAATAACATTAAAGTTCCATTAGTTTTACTCACTGTACTCCCGGTATAACACAAAACCTCGTGTTCGTAGCTCTCAAACGTCATTAACTGACCCCGCAAGGTTACCACTAGTCACCTAGATACCGGGTAATCATTTCAACATAGTTGGGTTGCGTTAGAGTTCTATTTCCATTTTATTATAATTTTCCCCCATTTTCTATAATTTAATCCATTTTTTCAGTATTTTGGGTCAATTCACCGGGTATTGGGTCATATTCTAACCCATATGGCTATCCGAGATAAATCCCAAAGTTTTCATTTATTTTCTGAATTTTATTACTGTGAACAGTGTCACGCCGTAACCTACGTCATAAGCAAAATACCCGGCGGCATCAATCAAAACGTGAAAATTCAACTGGCACTGTTCCAGACGTCGTGACTCACGTTGTGAGGAAAATTCCTAGCGGTGTCATATAAAGCGTCCCAACCAAAACCCTCTTTGTTTCAAACGTCGTGACTGACATTGTGACTCATAGGCTCCACAACGTTCCTCGCGGCGTCATCTATTAAATCCATTTCTTTCGACACCACAGTTCGTGTCGCCGTGTTCTGAGGCTATCCCAAACTCCTCAGGACATCGTTACCAATCCAACACCACCAAATTCACCTAAAACCACCACTAACCTGAAATCCAATATTCACCACAACCCACAAAAACTATGTCAAAATGACACACTATACGCAAGGAGTCGATATATTACCTTCACTTGAGTGTTCGACGTGTCCTTGCGTTGTTGCAAGCTCCCGTACCTCATTCGAACCCCTGTCCAATAGAGAGAATAAGTGAGAAAATGAGAGAAACGAGAGCGAACTGTGAGGAGAGAGTGTGAGAGAGAGAATTTCATCATCTTCCCTGCACGCATCCCGAGCCCATCCATCGGCATGCATCCCGAGACCCATCCATCGGCTCCTGCTCGCTCCAGCGCTTCCACCGCTTCAACCATCCTACCCATAATGACACAGATGTGTGACTCACTTGGGTGACTTCACATGCCACGTCACATTCTCGACCACGGTTTCGCCTCCAAATCCTACCACGACTCGCCCCGTCGCGCACAAACCGAATACCAACGACCCAAACTATTTTCCCAAGTTAATTATTTAGTGTATTTTATTTGCCGATCGCCCACAATTATCGTTTCCCCTGCACCAAGTACCCATACCTCATTCGCCCCACCCACGTCCATCACGTTTTTCGAGCCGAATCTTACTCATATACTGACGTCATCGCTAGTATACCCAGAAATGAGTAATAATAGGTACTACACCAAGCCATATAAGCATGTCATATTTTTCGGGTCGTTACATTAGTACTCACTAACCTTGACTATTTTTACTTGAAATAAACCTATATTTTGAAGTCACGGCACAATCTCAAAAATTTTAGATCTACTATGTCGATTTGCAAGTAAATACTACAAAATAAAAACCTCCTAATTAGTATAGCAGAAATAAAAGTGTAGAAGCTTGGTGAAATGAGTCCTTCTTTCGATTGATATATACAAGCCTTACGAGTGAAAATGCTACCTATTGTGTAAAAAAAATAATATGTATAAATTAAGAAGATAATAAATTGTACATGGAAGCTTTCTATATAAATACGTATAAAGAAGAAAGTTTTTTTTTATTTATGACCCTGTAGTGTCCGAGCTTGGCCTGACTAATCCCCCCAATAGGGCGTTGTTGTCTTCACCCATGGTAGTTTGACCAGTGGCTCGTCGAAGCTTGACATACCGAGAAATCGAAATAGGGTACGTGCGCTTAATTCATACTTACCCAACTTCGCCCTTACTATTGTGGCAACCCAACCGAGTTAAGAAAGTTTTATATATAGAAAGTTGCAACATTTTATTTTTTGGGGTGAAAGTTGCTACTTTTTTTTGGAAGCCTTAGAAAGTTGCAATTTTATTATTTTTATTTTTATTTTTATTTATATTGTGAAATCGTTAAAAGTTGCAACTTAAAACCAAAACAATCTACCAAAAAAAGTTACCAATTATGATAATATATTGTTATCTTTCCTTTTTTATATTATATTACCAATTATGATAATATATTATATTACCAATTATAATATATTGTTACCAATTAAAACATTTTAATCTATATATTGTTACCTTTCCTATTATATATTAGATATATACATCTCGCATCCAATTTCAAAATTCGGAATCATGTGCAAATCTAACAGGTAGCAACTAGCAAATGAATCAAAACATGGCCTTAGTGTAATATTTGGGCCTGGATTATGGCAAACTGAGTTTTTAAGAAATCGGTGTTTTTTTAAAAGAAAATCAGACCTATTAGAATTAATCAGAATCCGCTACAAATATAGATTAAAATGTTTCAATCCACTTGATTAATAACGTGCATTGGTGAATGTGGTGTACGGTTGTTCTAATCGAATGTTGTATGTACACCAAAAAAATAAAATCGAATACTATATATATATATAATGTTATTTTAGCGTTTCACAGTAGCGAAATGCCAAAATAGCATTATTTTTTTATTTTTTTAACTTTTAAAATGCTTTAAATTTATACAATAGATGAGGTAGGAGCAAGAGCCACATTTGACTCAAAATTAATATAATTCGATCCATAAATATCCATACACTAAACATTTTTTAATTTTTCAAGCTGGGCAGAATCTTTTTTTTTTTTGTTTGTTTTACTGCCATGTATAACACAAAAAAAGTAAAAAAAAAATGATAATCTAACACACTTTGAACGCATACTTTTTTAGCTCATTTATGATATGTTGTTACATGTGGAGTCATACTTACAGAGACTCAAAACATCACAAATAGACTAAAAATAAAATGTGTGCCCATACGTCCAAAGTAGTTTAGATTATCATTTTCCATTCCAAAAAGTAGTTGAGTCAAGTTGCCCTGATTTCTTATTAGAAAAAAAAAAACATCAACACACATCAAGACACACAATTGTTTACGGGACTGTCAGATTTACTAAAGCTCGACTACCATGCATCTCGAGGTGCATAACACGTGTTAATTAGATAGTTGTGCCCTCAGCTGCGTTATTTTTTAATGTGTATCGCACGGTTTCCAAACAAGTGTTTGACTATATAGCATTGCATAATAGCATAATAGCATAATAGTTTTAATAGACAGACCACCGGAGACACTTGTTTGGGTCGATCGGAGAGAAGGCGTGTGGTGGGTTCGAGAGCGCGAGTCAGTTCGAGCCATGTTTCAACGCAATCTCCAGGTTTTTCGGTCTTTCCTTCCCTGGTTTCCCCCCCCCTAAAAAAAAACAATCTAGGGTTTATGATTTCTCGTTTTCTCTGAATTTTTGCTTTCGCATTGCATGCAATTAGTCTCGGATTTCACTCTCTCTGTTCAATTTAGGGCCGAACTGGAAATCCCTTTTTGTCTTTCTTGTTAATTCTTCTTATGTTGTTCACACTTGTGGTGATGAATCAGAAACCTAAATTTGGTACCTTTTTCGTTGACACAGCTAGTCTTAGACGCAATGCAGATACCCTTTTTTCAGAAAACTTGTTAGCACAGGATATTAGGCTTGGTTTGTAGAATTGTTAGTCTTTAAGGCGAAAAGGGTAGCGAAATGTATGACCTTTTAGCTCATATTAGTGGAGCTAACCAACTAACCAAGTGGGTAGCTCACTGGTTTCTTGGATAAGAGGTTGTTGGGGGTTCAAGTCTCAATGGACGCAAGTTGGTTTCTTTCTTATCAGAAAAAATATTATTTGTGGTTAGCGGACTTGTAGAATTATTGTTATACTCAGTGTTATTGAGGCGTGAGGCAAGGCGCCCTCTATGCGCCTCAGATGTGCCCAGGCACGCCTCACCGCGCCTTTGTGCTGCTTTAAGGCACATAGAGGCGTGTGTCTCACTATAAAAAATTATTCTTATGTTTTTTTGCTGCTAATACTTTTCTTCTAAATTTTGTGTTTAGTTGTTTAGTTCTAGATTGTAATCTTTACTAGGTCAAACAATGTCACATATAACACATACATAATGTTCATATATACACACATACATGTGACATCCATATATGTTTGGACATGTATGTATATATGTAGATACCTGTGTATATTGGGCTTCACTCAGGCGTGCGCCTTGTCTTGCACCTCGACATTTTAGGCAGCCATTGCTTCAAGTGTGCCTTTCGCCTTTGATAACACTGGTTATGCTAGTTATGGTTGTTTTGTAAACAAATACTATTTCTTGAAGTTATGTAAATGTCTCCTTTTATATTTCAGCTCTCAGTTCATCCTAATGCATTATCTGCCATAGAACCATCAAAGTTGATGACTTTGGATTGGAGCAGTCCCCGTGCTCCTGCAGAGGGTGAGATGCAAAAGGGGAACCTTCTTAAGGTTGAATCTGTCGTTGGTTATAGCCAGGTTCATGCTCTACACTGAACACCCTTTTTGAGGTTGGGTTAGGTTTTTTTTTTTAGACGTGTTGAGACATGGATGTGAGATTATCTAGTGTATGCTGTGAAAATGTCTTAAATTGTGTTTTTCTGCCCTTTAAAAAAAAAAAAAAAAAGAACCATGTTTGATTATGTTTTCTCTCTCTTTCATTACAATGGTGATGAGGTTAGTTTTTTCTCGTAAAGTGGCTGCATGTCCAGATTGTGATCAACCTTAGATGAAAGTCGCTAGATTTATCCTTGCAGAGACTTCAAGATGATTTACAAAAGCTAGGCATCAAAATTAAAAAGCACGAGGAGAATCTGAGATTTCTGAAGACTCAAATCGACCAATTAGATGAATCCATTTTGGACATGCAAGGTAATCTGTTTTCCTCCCTTTGATACTCAACATTTTTTCATGTATAAACCTAAATTTATGACCTGTCTATTCTTGGCAAGACCAAAACTAGTTCGGTTTTGGACATTGTGCTGACGCTCAATTAATGGGCCTGCCTATACTTAAATGCGCTTACATGTTATTCCATAATCTACAACACTTATGTAGTTCATCTACTAATCTTCACTCTTTTCTCAGTTAGTCTTGGCAACTGCCATTCTTCAAATGGAAAATCGATGGAAAATGATGGTAACAAGGAGTTCCAGAATGAGGAGAAAACAATTGAACAGATATTGCAGCAGGAAAAATCTGCAGCAGGTGTTGTATGCCAGCTGAGAAGTCATCATGGGACTCAAGCACCGCACCTACCATTAACGAAGGAGGTGCTGGGTACTGTTGCCACACTTGGCAAAGTAAATGATGATAACCTTAGCAGGTAAATGTGGTTTTTTAGCATTTAATCTTTTTGGTTTCTCTTCTAGTGTCTTGTCCATGTGGTTCTATCATCTATTATATGAATTGGTGTTATTCTTCTTACAAACTGCTTGTAGTTTGTTGTTTCCACTTTCCATTAGCATTCATTTCACTATTTTGGACTGGGGAAGCACAGAGCTGCCATTTGGATTATAGCTCGGAAGCCATTGTACTTTCTGCAATGTTTTGGATTATTGAAAACAAGTATTTTCCTCTTTAATCCCCACCCATTCTTGTTTGTGTACTCTGAGATGGTTAGCATCACCATCGCATTTTAGAAATTGAGTCGACTTGACAGTCTTGGCTGGTGGATTGTTTGTGCACACATCAAAAGTTTGGTTTGTGCAGGTGATATAGAATATATGTTAAATGAGAGGTGCTTAAAATTGGCTGAAATTTTATGTGAAACAAGTATTTTCTCTTGATGCCAGGCTTTGGTGGCATGTAGAATATATGTAAAATAAGAGGTGAGGCACGCCCCTTACAAAACTGGCTTTAATATTTTTCTCGTCAATGTCAGGCTTTTCTCTGAGTACTTGGGATTGGAAACAATGATGGCAATTGTTTGCAAGACACGTGAGGGTGTGAAAGCTCTCGAAACATATGACAGTGAAGGTGAAATCAACAAGAGTACCGGTCTTCATGGGCTTGGGTCATCTATTGGGAGACATGTAGATGGAAGATTTTTGGTCATTTCTCTTGAAGACTTAAGGCAAGAATCACCTTTTTATCTTTTAAATTGGGCAGGTAATGACACAATGTTCAAATTTCAATATCCTTCTAAATGTATATTTTCATGCAGACCATACAGCGGTGATCTTATAGCAGACGATCCACAGCGGAGGCTTGCTATTTTGAAACCAAGATTACCCAGTGGAAAGTGTCCCCCTGGATTTCTTGGTTTTGCTGTAAATATGATTAATTTAGACAATACAAATTTGTATTTTATGACTGCTGGTGGTCAGGGTCTCCGGGAGACTCTATTCTACCGTCTTTTCTTTCGCCTGCAAGTATACAGAACTAGGGCAGAAATGGAACTTGCACTTCCATGCATAAGTGACGGCGCCCTATCATTAGATGGGGGGATTATAAGGAGCAATGGTGTTTACTACCTTGGCAGTAGGTAAGCAACTGTTCAGCTCAACTACTTTGGCCAATAGCGTTTATTGTCGGTTATATTAATCTAGAACCTCTTTATATTTTCTAGGGAAGAAGTAAAGGTGAGATTCCCAGTAAGCTCCGGACCGCCAGTTCTTTCCATTGAGTATGTCGAAACTGCAGGAAGGATCAAGACGATGGCATGGGACCGGGAAAGGGTTACCGATGATATGCAAAGAGAACAAACACTTCTGGATCATTCAAAGAGAAGTTTTGAATTGAAGAAGCAAGAGTATGTCAAGTTTCTTGCTGAGAGCTCCTCTTTGACAGTTGAGGTAAGCTATTATCTGTATTCAACTGCATTGCTCTTAGATGACATCAAAATGCTGATATAAAGATCACTATATTTATTGGCAGCATCATGTTCACATGGGTGGAACCAAAAATGGTCTAAGATGAAACTGTCTGGCGGCGTCTTCGCAAGCCAGAAAGAGCACAAGGCAAAGCTTCAAACAGCTGAGAGTGGTACGGCACTCCTCTCCAAGTATCTGATTTGCCCGGGAAGGAAAGAAATTGAAGAACAGGCCGTCAAAGGTTGACGTAGAGATTCTTACTTTGGATTTTTAGGCGTATTGGTATCTTCTAGAGGACAAGTTGCCATGGACAGAGAATCACCCAGTGTGTCTGACAGTGTACCTTTCTGTACAGTTTGCTAATTTTAATCCAACATCATGTTAACTTGCCAAGTTCTCTTTCCCAAATGCTTTTTCAAAATCTTAAAAGAAAGCACTAGCTATTTGCTTACACTACAACATCCTACAGCAACAGGTTGGCCACAACCCAAGTGGCAAGGGACTTGATCCCCAGAAGCAAATATGAAATTTCAGTCACATGAATAGAAAAAAAAAAAAGAAAATTGGGTGAGAGGGTCGGCCCGACAGTTTTCTAGTTTCCATTACAGCCGCACTACTCTACTCTAGCCAGGCACATTGCGAATATGATGCCATGGAAATAAAATGCCCCCAAGTAAACAACTGATAGAATGATCTGTCTGCACAAGTGTTGTACAAAAGAAGTCCATAGCGTCTTACTAACCATGATATAAGCGATGGATCTACAAAAAGTAATATCAGAGAGCCACAACATGCCAGAGATGGCATCTAACTACATGAAGAAAGGTTGCCAGAGAAACATATATCCAAAACCCGCAAGTCGTAACTCGCAGCCCTTACTCATTACATCCTCTCTCTTGAGACTGCAGCTTCGAACATACAAGTCACGTTACAAAAGGAAGTGCAGCTTGCAGCGTTCAATTCAACCTTGATTCCATCTTTCTGATGGCTTCCTCTATCTTAGGGACGGCATTACTGAAAGCAGACCACTGTTCGGCTGTCAAACTTATACCTGCGAAGGAACCAAGTGAAAGGTTTCACAATTAGATAAGTTCGTAAAAGCAAAACAAGCTTTGATGAAAGGAATAGAATGATTAGCAAAACACTAACAATGTAGCATACATCATATTAGAACAAATTGCTCACAAGGGCACCTACGTGATCTTAACTTGCATTTTATTTAGTTGCAGAGTGTATCGGGGCCATATAAACATCATTTCGAAACTTATACATCCAATTATTTAGGTAAGGAAGCTTCAGTCAGTATATAATTAATTAAACCAGAAGTAACAAGAGTTTACCAAGCATTTCTAGTCATCATCATTTTAAAGTACAGGAATCTGATTTTCTAGCTTTTCTTTATTGCTTTGATTGTTACTGATCACTATCTTCCTCTTTCTTTCTTTTTATAAAGTATACAAACTGAACATTAAAGGTGCAGCATCTCATTTTGATTATGCAACTTTCAAAAGGCGTTTGCCACCACCAACCACAACCATGAAATCACCAACCACAACCATGACCACAAACCTCCACATTGTTTCGATCAAGGCAGAGCATAGTAATTGCAGGAAGAGTTTCCAGCAGCTTCCTACAGCGATCAGGTGTGGAGTCCATGTGAGATAAAAGCATCTAAGCCAATTAGAGAGGATTTCCATTAAATTGAGCAGAGTGAAAGAGTTTGATTCATGTAACAACCACAAATAAAATAACTCATTTGGGATCAAGGTTTTGCTGCTGTTGTGTAGTTGCAAGCCAATTACAAACATGGCTAATATACCTATATGATTCTAACGCCACCTTTACTCCGGGCTTGAGATATAATAAAGGCGAAGATGTTTTGATTGGAAAGTGAAACCACACCTTAACTCCGGACCATTATGCGACAAAAAAGCTCTCCCTCAAGAACTTTAAAAAAGGACTCCATACCCAAGGCTCAAACTTGGACACCTAGTTAAGGCTGACGCAACCCTTGTCATCCGCCAAAACCTCCTAGGGTAACCACACCTTTACTTTCTAAGGCATCAAAGAGCCGGCCGGAGCCGGCCATGTTACAACCAAAATGCCACTCCCATTACATATCAATTGCTAAGAGTAAGATACCACCACAACAAACCCTAACAAACCCACCAATAACAAACTAAGGCAATGCACCAATGTTATGCTAAATGGAAGCTAATCGCGGCGAAAACTGAGAAAAAGAACAAGTATTCACAAGTATTCACAGTTAGTTGGATTTGGGGATGGATAGTACCTTTTGAGGAAGGCAACTGCTTGCCGTCCTTCTCGTAATACTCCCTAATCGAAACCAATGTCTTCCCCCTGAAATCCTGAATCGTCACTCTCCTCCTGTTCGACAACTGCAAAAATCAAACCCCAAAACAACAACAAATTAGGGTTTCCGAACCACAAAACACAAAAACCAATCAAATCATCTCCTTCGAATCCATCCTCTCATCTGACCCTGCAAATGATAAGATCCCCGTCGTCGTCGTACTCTTTGCCGCCGCTCTTCTTGCTCTCCTCCTCCTCCTCTTCTTCTTCTTCTTCTTCTTGGACGACGACTTTCTGTTCATCGTGTTGTGGTTTTGATGCTTCGGCTTCTTCGGCTTCTTCGGCGTTCTTGGATCGGAGGAAGGACTCGACTACGGATCGGACGAGCTTCTTGTGATGCGGATTCGAGGAGAGATCGACGGCCAGCTTCTCTCCCGCCATTTTACGGACCTTGTACTCAGTCATCTCGTTCATGTCCGCGTTTTTGAGGATCTCTATCACTGCCCCCTCGATTTCTCTCTCCATTCCCAAATCCAAACCAGCTGCCAAAAACTACGAATTTGATAGTTCCAATGCTATTTTAGTGTTAACTCAGTTTGCCCAATTAATCGAATTCAAATCGTCTAATAACTCTTCGCTGTCTCTGTACTCCGTACCCTTCACTATGTCGTCCTCTCTGCCGCCACCTATCCAACTGGCCAATTAAGCGTTTATTATTATTTTTTTACCATACCAAGAAGTGCGACTTCTCCAACGTTTCCTAGATTTTAATCTTGACTACTTCAAACTCATGTCCTAATAAAGATAAAATGTAAAATTAAAAAATTTAAAGAAAAGAAGTAGTATTAAGGAAAAGGGATTATGATGATTTGGAGACCTCAAAAGACGACTTATAAATGCATCACAAACTATACAACTTCAACGAAGTGTAAACATAAGCTAACTTGAAACGCGTTAAAATGATTTGAAGAATAAATCAACTACAATAAATCGAACATAATGGAATAGTTTAATCCATATAACCCGCCCATCTAATTTGAGATCGGTGTAATTCATACGCTAAAGTTAGTTCACAAATGAGCAAATTCCCCCTATAAAAGTGACTCCACTCGAACGGCTTCAATTAGCAAACCTCTATTAAAAAAAACCCTAGCGCCAAGCCATTAGGACCAATTTCAGTTGCTAGAATCATATTCGACCCACTAAGTAGTACCACAATTCTTTCCTGCCAGAAACAAAATTGCGACAGCATCTATATGTACTGCTATTCTCCTCAACAACTTCCAATTTGCAACACTTCATGAAGTTGAAACTAAATGAACTCCAAAAGCAAAAATCAAAATCAAAATAAAAATCAAGAAAACAAATCATGAGAATGAATTTGCAGTACATGCATGAGCGAAGAGACAAAGAAGGACAAATTAAGGGCAAGGGCATGTATATACATATAAGCTTGAACGATTAACAAGTAACAACAAAACTGGCCTTTCTAATGCAGGGCAAAAACCACCCCCAACAAGTTCACAAGAGAACAGAAAATTCTAATTCTGCAGTACAGGAAGATTCTTCAAAGAGAACCTAATTGGGATTTGGAGATTCAAGACAAAAAAATTTAGGGGAGAAAATTCTGATTAGTAGTAATTGTTGTACCTTCTCATTTTTGTTTTGTTTTTTTTTTTTTTTTTTTTTTTTTGTTTTTACCTTTCTATTTTAATCATTGCAACCCAAACATAACTTGCCAGTTTTGGTTATCAACCTCTGCGTCAGGGAGCATAACTGAGCAGTGATGGTGAACCATGTACCACTGCCCCTTGTCGAACTCGAATACATTGGTCACATGGAATGGCCCTGTCTCTATAATATCCACAAAAGCTTCCATAGTGAACCCAAGCCATATCCGTCAGCACCCGCACTCGAACATCACGAATCTGGAAAGCAACTCCTGGGCCCAAAGTGAATGACATCCGCCAGCTCTCCAAAACTGCATCGTACCTGAAGAACACATGCAAAAAGCTAGTTAACATTAATCTGGAAATAGACATGAGCGCTATAGAATACATTCTTGAGATTCTCATTGTGACTGAGAGACGGAAGGGAAGGGAGAGATGCAGCGTGATCAAATGTAAGTCATCATGCACACATAATATGAAAGTTGAAAACTGCTTCAGACTAACATTCAAATTTCCCGCAGAACCATTGGAGTTGCACCGACATAAACAGAAGAAAAGCTTATTAGAAATAGAAACATGCAGTTTGACAGCTCAAAACCCAATCTAGTTTTAAGAATCCACAACTTCAAATGCAAACCAATATCAAATGAGACTTGCTAATAACTTTCTGCTGCCTGTCATAGCAGCAATGGTTCATGGTTCATGAATCGCAAATGTTCAAAATACATTATACAGAAACAGGACCCACGCGTTCATGGCATCAGCTGATGACAAATTGGGTCCATATTTGACAAATGTCTAGAAATCAGAACTCAAAACGACCAAATGCACATGAACATGTGAAGATAGTTGATGATTTGTTCGAATCAAACAGCCAAAGGTTCATCAAGATCAATAAAGGTGTTAAAGTTAAAATCAATTATACGCGCCTGGTGTTCTTTTTGTTTAGAAAAAAAATGTATGAAGAGTCAGAAGCTGCTCTGCCCGTCATCATTCATACTAGCACTAGCAAGACAAGAATATATTTACGCATCAACAGATATTAGTAAACACATACCCAGAAAAGAGCTCTCCAGATGCATGAACACATTTCACATAATCCGCTTGAAGCCAAAGACGGCGCATTGGTTGGAGTGACCTTTCTCTGATGATGTTATAGAACTCTGCATTGATATTCATAATGGCTCTGGTAGCAGCATAGTATGCCTTCCATCCATTTAGTGGGGTCACATTATCCTGCTCCACTGTGAAATCCTAGGAAGACATGAAACTTTGGTATAAACTAAGAGTTTGAAAAGTCAAAAGTAACAGTTCAAGGAATTTTAGAGATATCTCAAGCAGTGCATCAACCAAAAGCTTCTTTATCTTGCGATCAAAACTTTCAAAAATAAATTGTAAGGAAAAGGGACTATTCATCAAAATACTTTTAATACATATACTTTCAAGGAAAAGGATTGGAATAAACATACTTATAGCACATACAATCAATTGCTCATAATGCAAATCCAAAAAACTCCATCAATAAAGTAGCAAATGTCTTTTATGGGAAATATGTTACTCAATCACGTTCCCAAACATATGCCACAAATACGTATGGTTATTCTTGCAAAAAAATGGCTTACCACAAATATACATCACAAGGATTCAAGACAGACATAAGAAATTTATGGCATTTGAAACAACAAAGTAAAGAAATAGGAACTTAACCGTTTCTCTTTTTTTTTAGTCTAAACCTATGTTACCTGGACTCGGGTGCGGGTGTCGGGTACGGGTATGAGTCTGAAGGTCGGACCCACCTATTCTCTAATTTAAGGACACGGAGACTCGACAAAAAGTGTCTAAAACTTGCGTGACATATGCTTATATATATGTAATAACATATATTACATATATGTAATAGCTTATACACCTATATTTTTTCTCATTTTTCATTTCTTACTCTACACTAGAAAGTTCTTGTTAAGTTTTTTTCTTTATTCTCTTACAATTTAAATCTTTTTATACAAAGAGCTCTTCAAATGGAGTATCAATGTATTTTCAAGTGTCAGACTTGTTTCAAGTGTCCGACACGGGTACTTTGAGTTAGAGTAAAGAGTCCGGGTAACAAAGGTCTAAACCACCCGGTGTCTGGACTATCCAACTACTACGGATTCATCCTGAGTTGCGCACTCCATAGGTGGGGGGAGCTCGCAACATTGGTGCTTCCATTCCCAGGACTCAAATTCGAACCACTAGTTAAGGGACAACAACCCGCTTCCAGTTGTGCCAACCAACCGTTGGTAGAACTTATCATATCATTATTTAAGAAACCTGTATAACTTAAATTGTTTTTGGAAAAGATGTGTGATGCATTTCTAGACCACCTAACCTATCATTAGGCACATTCAAAAAGCATAATGATTCTATGAAGTAGGCTTATTCGTTTTAGGAAAACAAACCAAGGGATACAACTCACAAAAACTCTTAAGGGCTCTATGGGCTACCATTGTGGGAATTAGGATTAGGTATGGTTCCCTTTGACCCATGGCAATGGAGACCAGAACCTTCTTTAATCATTACAAGCACAGATGCGCTTATGCAAATCCTTTACCACTACCTTCTCGTGGAAACCCAATATCACTTTTTGTCTAGTTCTTTTATTGGCTGCTAACATAAAGAAAAATCTCTACATAAACCTTAAGTACAAGAAGATCATAACAATGCTCGTCCCCAAATTAGTATGTTCTCTGTGAGAAGGAATTAAAAATACATGCAACATATGGATTGTGTTGCAAGTTCTTTAAGGAGCTTTGGGCCAACCTCTTGGGTATTATAAGAGCCCCAAAGAATGATCTAACATATTTCAAAATGACATTAGAGAACAGTGTCCCCTAGAATAAAGACGATACGGGGCATCTTCACTACTCACTTCGCAGTTCCCATGAGGCTATCAAAATTAACTCTTCGATTTAGTCTTTTGACAAAGCTGCGTTGTTCAGAGCCTCTAGTTTATGGATTCAAATGACTATTTCGTACAATAAGCTGAGTGAGAAGCATTTTAAAGATGTTTCCCGACAAGGCCTAAATAGGATTAGGCACTATTAAAGTGAATTGCTCTTTTGTTCACGTCTTGTCTCCTTTAGCAATTATTCTTCTTATAGATAAATATCATTCTTTCCCCAAGAAAAGCCCAACTTTATAAACCATCAAAGCATTTTTCACATCAGAACTGCACCCAATTGTACTAAACATCTCAAACAAGCTGATTGCATCAATTGCAGCAATTCAAACCTACAAGATTTTCATCATCCATGCACAACCCTTCATTCAAAAAATGTTCATTTATACCTCCTATAAACATAAGAATATATGGCAGACTGTCTAACAGAATCTTCTAGTTTATTCTTGGAAAAGAAAAGAAAACAACGACAATGGTCGTCACACTCACAAATGCACGTTTAACAATGTGTCGATAATCTCACCTCTGCCATCAATATCTTCAGCAAGAGAAGTTGTATGATTGAAAATAGAACTCTTTCTAAGAATGCAGCCCTTAAAAGGGAGAAACGGTGTGAATCATTGGATGAAAAAAACAATCTAACTCTTTCTAAGGTTGTGTCGAGCTCTTGAACTAGTACGAAACATAGGAATAGAAAAGAATCAAGATTCAAGATACGGTGACCCTATCTTAAACTAGCCACCCAAGTCCCGGATAAGACTAAGTATTGCAATTCTTTGGAGCTTATACTAATAAGTAGTAATGTACTACCTGCTTCTCGGGGACTAATATCAGCCATCTAAACAAACCGCTACGCCTACAAGATTCTAAACACCATTTCTGCCCTGATACCATTAAACCATTTATTTCACATTTTCGCAAAAGATCAAACTTTGAGTTTCAGCTGACTGTATGTTCCAAGAATTGACAAGCACAATAATGCCCAAATCACAACATAATATCAAGAAACTAACACTAACTCACCTTGTGATAGAGCGCTTTCCACGCATTATCGTCATTGGCAGCCCTTCGCATCAGCGAATTCGTCATCGAAAGCCTGCACAAGCTCGGATAATCCAGATAACTCAAAGCATGAGTAGTAATCTCTGGAACCAACTGCTCCATCATAGAAGCCCCTTCCGACCCCAACTCCGTCTTCACTCCATTAACATAGCCATTAGAACTACCACCAACACTGCTTTCGCAAGAACAACTACAACCACAATTCTTCTTCGACATCGCACCCCCAAAACCGTCCGATCTCCTCGATCTCCGAAAAACGCTGCTCGCCAACGAAGACGATCGAAGAGAGCTGAGAGCGAAGACACAGCAACACGCGGTGGCGACCACTGCTACGAACAGCGAAACGGATGAAAAGTCTTCGGAGAACACGATTTCCATTTATAGGACATTAAAACCTCGCAAAGCATCAAACCCTAGAAATCTCGATTGGAGGAATCCAACGCGGAGAGAGCATCAAAGATTGGGGCTTCGTCGGAGAAATCTGAAATTAGGGTTTCGATCGACACGGTCGACTGTTCAATCGATCTCTTCGTCTTCGTCTTCGTCGTGGATTTGAGTCGCCGAGCGAGCGAAGTTCGAAATGCGAAATCGTAACTGATCGTTGGATTGAGAGGGGGAGACCAGTCAAGTCAAAGAACTTGTAGTTTCGGACACGTCACAGGTCTTTGTATGATATTGCTAGGGACTCCTTTGGGGATCGAATAGTCAGTCGACGGACACGTGGTGTGATTAGGGAGGGAGTGTCGAGTAATTAAGCGATAGTTTTGGGGGTGATCACGACAAGATCACGAGTCAAAAAGTAAGCTTTTGAAAGGCTCGGGTTGATGACGTGTCGGGTGGTGAATGGAGGAGTGGAATAACGCGAATAGTGTGCTATAGCGTAAATTTTGAGCATATGATGAGTTCCATCTCTTCTACTCCTAATAGGGGACTAGATAAATCGGTGGCTGAGAGTGCAAAGCCACGGACAGTCATTGAGAAATATATAAATATAAGACATACATTTATAAAACAGTAGTGTATATTTGATTGAGATTTGTGGGGTCTAGGATCATCTCAATCAAATTTATGCAATTATTTAGTAAATGTACGTCTCCTACAATGTTAAATTATTCCTTTCAAAACATAAGAGGAGCCACAATTGAGTTTTGTTTTTCAATATCGTGGGGTGGAGTCATGACTCTGGACTCATAAAAGTTAATCGCATATTTTAAAAGTTCAAGGGGTCAACCATTAATTGAAAAATGTTGTAAATATAATGATTGCGATGCTACATTGTTGCATCAATAGACTTAAGAGAAGTCAAGAGACTAACTACTAATTTTATAAGAGCACCAACAACGACGTGCAATGGATTGGATTTATTTTTGTTCCTTTATTTATTTAAATGCTTTTTATAAGTTAGATATTTTTTTTTTATGCAAGTCCTACAAACTATGTAGAGGAGGATTTAACTATTGTAGGAGTGAGTTGAAAAATAATAATAATAATAATAAAAACATTTATGGAAGTGAAGTGTAATATAAAAGAATGTAATGTAATGGAATGATGATATGACACTCTATTAACTATTGTAGGAGTTAAACCATTGTGAATACCTTGACTTGTAAGTCAATGACTCTATACAAATTGTCTCTTTTTTTGGGTTTTTTACGTGTTCTCTATGGCTAATTATATTTGATTAATTCAAATTCAAACATTGTTAGGCTTAATATGATGGATGACCCTTCAATTTTTAGTTTTTTTATTTACGAAATTCGTACTTAAGATCTTGTTTAATTAAAAAAAACCAAGTCCCTCGTTTGGACTAATCGATTATTGGTTATGACATGCTTAGGTGAATACTAAAACTGCAATAAAATTGAAACTTAATTACTTCAAATTAAAATATATCTGCAAAATCCTTCACATATGGGAGTGGATTCAGTTCCCAACTTCCCATTTCAACAAAGAAACTTTTATTTGACTCATTCTATTACATATTTACATGTACTGAGGAAAATGATTGGATGATCTGATCTAAACATAACGTTATTAGTGCTTCTTTGATATATGAACAATGGTTGGGCGTATACAAATCGATAGATACCTAAACAAAACAACAATGGATAATCTTTTTTCTTTTAACTTCAACGAGAGTTACGACAGTCAAACCAAAGGACCTTTATTTTTTTATTTTTTTTTTAATTTTTTGGCGAAATGGATGTTGTGGCATGGTTATGTGCACCCCACAAATTACTATGAGCAAATCACTAATTTTTTTTCCCAAAAATACCCTTCTTCCTTCTTCTTCCTTTCCACGTCGTGCACCCCCTCACAAACATCTCCTCCGACCATCGGTGATATAAACTTTCGGAGCCTGCTATCATCGTAAGAGTCGATTTCTTCATCTTTCTCGTTGAAAAATCATGTTTCTCCACCATTTTAAATGCATTTTATAAGGTTTTAACAAAAAAAATTGGACATTGTTTGTTTGTATTATTTGGTGATTATTTACCATAAAAATGGAGGATAGTAGACGCGTAGAAGTTACGGGTATGTAAGATGAAGAAATATTTCTTGAGTTTTCATTTTATTTTTTATTTTTTATTTTTATGTTCAAACCAAGGGTTCTGCCTCTGGTTCGGCCTCGCAGAGCCGAACAAATGGTTTTGGCTCGGTTTGTCAAAGTTGATCGAAACATGTCTGTTCGATCAAAGGTAGCCGAACAAATATTTGTTCAAACCAAATTCTAACAATACAATGTGATTCAATCATCAAAGACCGATTAACACCATTGTTCGGTCACCTTCAATCGAACAATGCACTTTCAATCGACCCTATATCATCAATCAAACGTTGATCATCAACAACGCACAAATCGACCAAAATATTATATCAAAAATAGTTACAAACATATACACAACTACCAAAATTGTTAAAACATCCATATTAAAATCCTAAATCGACCAAGTTAGTCATTGATTGTGTGTCGACCACCTTGAAGCAAAACGAAGCAAAACCTAGGGTGAGAGAGTGAAAATAAACAATGGAGAAAACATTATTTTCCAACTAGGAAGATGAAAGAATCGACTATTATGATGATAGCGGACTCTAAAATTATAAGTTTGTATCGTTGGTAGTTGGAGGAGGCATTTGTGAGGGAGCGCACAATGTGAGAAGGAAGAAGGAAGAAGTGTATTTTGGAAAAAAAAAAAAAAAAAAAAAAAAAAAAAAGTGAGAATTTGTGCTTTGGCAGTTGAGTCAACCTTTTCCTTGTTTTTTTTTTTTTGAAAACCTTTTCCTTGTTTTATACGTAGTAGAAACTTTAAATTACACGTGCTAGCTAAGTAGCTCCACACTCCTTTATTTGTCCGATCTACGTATATGACCACATCACAACCGTATAGTATCTAGTATCTAGTATCTAGTAGTATCAATCATTCACTCCGGTCCCACAACATTCCCCTAACCATGGCCAAAAAAGTAACCGCAGTTAGAACGCAACCTTAAGAGCTGTTCCCTCAACTTCGCGGAGAGACATTTCAGTGGTCCCGCTCCTACTCCAGCAAACGTACGACCGAGCCATCGTGCATCACGCCCACGCAGGCTCGTACAACACCAGCCCCCACATCTTCGTAAGTATCGATCGATCGATCGACCAGTAGTCGGTACTACTCTTCAATGCACATTCAAGAATCAGACGGTTCAAATCAAGTTAATCAGTCTGGACAGTAATAGCCACGTGGTGCGTTAATGTTAAAGAACGACCATGCACTCCAGTCGCGAAATAAGAAAACTTTTCTAAACCACTGTGGAACCGCCACGTGTCATTTGGCCGGACGACTTTCGTACTGTATTTTTGGAGGGAGCGCGCAAAGATGATAGAATATATCGTATTTCCCTCCACTCTAGACTGTGATAGCTGCTCTGCTTTTCGTGCTTGATCTGAATCGGTTTTATCGTCGAAGAATATCAACGGCTTAGATCGATGGATGATCCTGCGCAGGCGAGGCGGTGCAAGCGCATAGCGTCGGCTTCATGGCGGTGCTCTGAAATGGCGGTGCCTGGGGAGTTCTACTGCGAGAAGCATTGGTCGTACTATCAGCAGCGATCGGCGAAGCGGAAGGGGCAGAGGCTGCAGCGGAGGAGATCTGGTGAGGAGATCATTGGCGATGCGATCGGGAGTGATGAGAGGAGGACGAGGAGTCGATTGAGTACAGAATCGAAGGGTTTGGAGGTGGAAGAAGAGATTGGGGGAGGCGATTGTGACGAACAGGCGGGATCTGATGAAGAACATGCGAGTTCGTTCGGATCATTGAAGAAGTGCATGAGAAGGTGCGGTGAAATCAGAAAAAGTAGTTCAATTCATGATTCAACGGTGGAATTAGGTTTAGTAGAGGTGGATAGTGAAAAATGTGAAGCCAATTTCGGCGAAGAGGGCGAGCGAATCAGCGGCGGAACGGAAGTTAAATCTGTGAATGAGGAGGCTAAGGTAACTAACTATCTATGTGATTTTGTATATTGTTATTGAGTTAATGCCTTCAAAATGCGATCTTGTTGCTCACTAACGTTGTCGGCGGAAAATCTATGCATATGATTGAATGTAAGATGTATAATCTAAGATACTAACCATGAAAACTCTTGAAATTAGCTGGAGAAGGATCCATGTATGATGAGGGCTTGATTTGTTCAAATTTGCTATAGAACTGTAGTAGAGTTTATGGGACGGAATTCCCAATTCCGAGTGAATGAGAGAGTGAGTGCTAGTGGGGCTTAAGTTGGGAGAGAGCATGCTAACCAAAATGCTGAGGCTAGATAGTACCCCACCTTCCAAGTTTTAGTTGTAACCCTCTCGATACTCACTTAAATAACAAACTCTTGCATTGATATTGATCATACACAAGTACAACATTGTGTTGGTATTAGTACATTGCGGACTAAGGGAATCTATCGGACAAATAGTAAGGACTTATATGCCACCCCCTTAGCATTCAGCGCGCGCATTGGTGTTTTGTTCTTATTTCTAGGCAACATTGGCAGTCGCCAGCTAAAATAACTGTAATTGGTTATCATCTTCTTTCTTGTTTTGGAATGAAGCTTTTCATTAACCTAGGTTGGAAAGGCTCATTCATGAATTTTTCGAGCTAATTGTGCTTATCAAAATATGTTTGTTTTTAGCCTTCCGGTGAGCTTATCTATGATATTTCAAGAGCTTGAACTTTGCAAGTCTTTAATTAGAATTTTACTGTGAGCACGTTCCATTTCTAATGGTGTAATTTCTTTTCAGAATTCTAATAAGAACACGGAGAATGGGAGTCTGCTATGGTGTCATCAATGTCTGAACGCTAAGAGTGAAGTAGTCTGCTGCTCCAATTGCAATAGAAAACGTTACTGCCATTACTGCATTGGAAAGTGGTAGTGAAAAACTTTGAGAATTATACACATTCTTTTCTTGTGGAGATGTGGCTGGCATAGCAATACTTTTTTGAAGTTTCACACATCTGAATCCTAGAATAGACAAAAAGGATAGAGAAAAAAATTCTATCCTAATGTTGGCGGCGGGAAATATAGCGATCCGGATTGGTGCATTTTTGGATACAGTTTTGCATATCTCAACACGTAAAGTTGGTAAAAATTGAGGAAAATGTGTCTGTCTTTGTGGATTTCTGAAATTATTTCTTTGAAACTTCACATAGAAAGTAGGTTATTTATTTTTTTTAAAAAACAATGAAAATGATGTTTTTTGGATGTTGCTTCAGAATGTATGTTTTTACTTTTTGAGTCCTAAATCAAAATCAGCCCCAACTTTCAAAAGAAGTCTGTTCTAGTCAAGTTATCAAATAAGATGACTGGAAATCAGAAGTTCTGGTGCAGTGCAGACAACTTACAATCAATTTTGAGAAGAATATAGCAAACATGATGCTCATTTAATTTTCTGATTGGAGTAACAACTAGTATGCGTAAGACTTCTTTTGATGCATGCCAAAAAATACTTTTCTGTTTGCAATAAATTGAATAGGTACCCTGGAAGCACAACCATGGAAATTAAGGAAGCATGTCCTTTCTGTCGCAGAAATTGTAACTGCAAAGCTTGCTTGCGCAGGGATTGGGTTGTGGTATACTTTCCTTTGTTTCCAATACAAGCATTAAGACCATAAACTCGATCATCATAACTTTTTGACGGATAATATGTAACTTGTTTTTTTATCAGGCCAATCGACGGCAAGCGGGCGGCTATGTCAAGCTGCAGCGGCTTCTTTACCTGCTTTATAGAGTTTTACCACTCCTGAGGCAAACTCATTGTGTAGAAAAGATGGAAGTTGAGTTTGAAACCAAGCTGCGAGGTGGTGTTTGCTAGGATTATATGCTTTATTTTCTCTATCTGAAATAAATTGTATGTAAAAACTCTGAGCACTTTTGTTCTTTGATTTTTAGGTCTTCCAGTAGCAGAAACAGATATAATGAAGTCTGAACTTGACGAGGACGATCGTCTTTACTGGTACTCTCTAACACCCCCTAATGGATGGAATTGAGACGTAAATATTTTTTGACTCCTGATGTAATTTTTGGGAAGAAAACTTAAATGTATGGGATAAGATACTGTCAGTTGCAGTGTGCTATTGTTGCCATTGGCCGTGTAAATGCTAGATCTGGTTTCCCAGAAGGCCATTCTGTAGTTGTTTGTCCAGTTGCATGATGTGTCCTTTGTTTTGTTGATTAGGAAAGAGGTTAAATTCTTACTCACAAATTTCTGAAACCTGAGGCAGATCAGTTCTTTTTTGAGTGAAGTGTTGGGGCTAATGTTGAATTTGTATTTTTGTATAATTATAAAAAAAGCTATGGTTCTGTTTGAAGTACGATTTTTCCCCTCTACTTGTTCACTTCCTTTCTTTCTTTTAAATGTCGCTTCTACAGATGTACATCTTGGAACAATATTGATTGTTTGTTGTTGCAGCTCAATTTGTTGGTAGTTGCAGTCTCATTCATAACTTTGGCGAGGCTTTTGCGATATTTTTTACTTTGTTTATTTCGACCATGCAATGGTTGAATTTCAATATCTTTGGTTGTAAAGAATTTTGAAAGCATGCCATCATGTGCATTAAATCGAGTGGAATGTGGAAGAGTTTGGTCCATGTAACCAACCCTTAACTTTTGTCATTCCTGTGATTCTGCGGATTCCTGTGAAAAGAAATCTCTTTGTTTTCTTTTACAGATGGACTATTAATAATTATTGTCCTTTCTATGTAACAGTGATAATTGCAATACATCCATTTTTAATCTCCACAGAAGTTGCCCGAACCTCGATTGTTCTTATGATCTCTGTCTCACATGCTGTCGGGAGCTAAGAGAAGGTTGCCAGCCTGGAGGTATGAGGCAGAATCTTCTCATCAGCAGTTTATTGAAAGAGTTCATGGTCATGATTCAAATTCAAATCGACACATTAATGCAGTTGGTAGAAGTTATGATTGTAAGAGCGAAGTGGCACCGATGGAAACGAACTGCGTGCTAGTTGCATCTGTTGAATTCCCTGATTGGAGAGCAAATGCTGATGGTAGCATCTTATGTCCTCCAAAGGAGCGCGGAGGTTGTGGCATCAGTATACTTGCATTGAGACGGACCTTTGATGTGAAATGGTTAGCTGAGTTGCTCAAAGATGCAGAAGAACTTACCAGCAATTGCCAGTTTCATGATGATGATCATTCTCGATGCGGTCAATGTGTTCCTGATGGTTCCTCTGCTAATTATTGTGGAAATGATTCTGAAGTGAGGAGAGCTGCTTTTAGGGAAAATTGTCACGATAACTTCTTGTACTGTCCAAATTCTTCAGACCTCAAAGATGATGAAATTGAGCATTTCCAATACCATTGGATTAGGGGTGAACCTGTTATAGTAAAAAATGTGCTTGAAAGAACATGTGGACTTAGTTGGGACCCAATGGTCATGCGAAGGGCTATTAGAGAGATTGGTTCCAGGAAAGATCTCAAAGAGAAGGCACGGAAAGATCCCAAAGAGGAGACACGAAGTGTGAAGGTCCTTGATTGCCTGGATTGGTGTGAGGTCACCCTCTGCTTTCATAGTGTTTTGAGTGGTGCTGTCTTATTATATTAGTTTTTACTTTTATCTTCGTTGACTTGTTATTTGACGGCATGCTGTTGCCAATATTTCATGGAGTTTGATTTTTTTATAGCAATTTTTTTCATGGAGTTTGTCAATTTGAGAAAGGTTAATTTTGTGATTTTTGTTTGTTGTAGATTGAGATTAACATTCATCAGTTCTTCAAGGGTTACATAGAGGGACGTATGCATAAAAGTGGATGGCCAAAGATATTGAAACTGAAGGACTGGCCCTCATCGAGTTCATTTGAAGATCGCTTACCAAGGCATGGTGCTGAATTTATTGCTTCGCTGCCATATTGTGAATATACCCATCCAAAATCTGGTCTTCTTAATCTTGCAACTAAGCTTCCTGAAAATAGCGCAAAACCAGACTTAGGGCCTAAGACATACATTGCATATGGCTTTCCTGAAGAGCTTGGCAGAGGAGATTCTGTGACAAAGCTGCACTGTGATATGTCTGATGCGGTTAAGTCTCTTGTTCTTGTTTATTGTCCGTGTAAAATGTTTATGGCTTGATGCAGGAAATGCCATACTAAAGTCTTAGATTGATTAGGAGTAAATGTTATGATCTTTGTTTACTTAGATTGTCATTTTTTAAGTTAATTGCTTCTTTTATGCTAAAAAAAGTTACTTGTTTTGTTTTTATAAGTATTAGGAGCTGGTATTCCAGTTGGAGTCTAATTAGTTTTTGTTTGGTTTATAAATATGCTATTAAGGACAGTAATTTTACAACACTTTGATTGATAACTGAAATTAAATACTTAGACTTCTCTTTTGTTTCTGCATCAAGGGATGGGTAGTCCTTGTGATGGCGGCCACAAGTCTCCTAGAGATTGATGTGTTAGGCAACATATAAAAAGTTGCTATATTTATGTATTTTCGGTATTTAGGTATTACTATATTTGTGTCTTAGTTACTGTCCTTATTTGTGCATTGGTGAGCTCTATAAATAAGAGCACCCTATTGTATTCAGTTTGCCTTGAGTAACATAATTTCTATTACATTAACAAGATGATCATTAGTATGATGATATATTGTGCAACACTGATCTTAGATTGTGATCTTAGGGAGAGATGATTTGGGCATATTTGGATTGAAATGATTGTCCCACCTTGGAGATGGAGAACATTAAGAAATGGAATGTAAAGTGTGGATCAATCACTAGTACTAGTCTTTATAGCATACATCGCATTCCTTGGACCAAATTTGGTCTATTTCTTCTATCCGTGGCTTTGTTTTCGCATATTTTCCTCTGGTATGTGTTCTAATTGTAAGTAATATAGTTGAAATCTCTTTCATTTGAATCATTTTTTTAATGTCATGTGTAGGTCAATGTTCTGACACACACAACTGAAGTGAAGATTCCTCCCTGGCAACTAAGAAAAATAAGAAGAATGCAGAAGAAAAATGAACTAGAGTACTTTGGTGGACTTCATGCTTGTCGGAATGAGATTTTTGAAGGATCCATGCAAGAAACATCGGAACTATCTAGCATAGGTAAAGAGGATGATACTGCATAGCATGCTAAACTTAAGTAATATGGCTTTAGTAGAGGAGTGGATTTTCAAAGTTGATAAGAGAGTGAAACATCATCATAATTCAGTAAAACCTGCATTTGATTAAAAAAAACTTGAACGTCTTGGAAAGGCATGTGGTATATCTGCGGGTCTTTTTCACTAGATTCTATGCAATCTAATTTTGTTAAATCAGATGATCAGCAATCTTCCTCAGTTTTTGTTTCAGGAGACTCTCCAGAAATAGAGAATCCAAAGAAAGATGAGGTGAACAATCCCGACCAAAGCAATGTCCCTTGTTCAGTTGTCACAGGAGGTGCTGTTTGGGATATTTTCCGCAGGCAGGACGTACCGAAATTAATTGAGTATCTGCAAGTCCATTGGAAAGAATTTCGTCATTGTGAAGATTTTCCAATTGATTCGGTGAGTTCTTTTACTTTTCCCTCTTCCGCTGTGCTGCAATATCTAAATTGTTTGATAATTGCATGCACAGGCGTGACTGTTGTTTCTTGCAGGTTGTACATCCAATTCACGATCAGAACTTTTTTTTGAGTGAAAGGCATAAAAAGCGACTGAAAGAGGAATTTGGTAAACGACACTTTTATCTTCCAACAGTTGATCTTCATTAAAGCAATTTGTTAGCCTTTCATTCTCTTTGCAGATGTCGAGCCTTGGACGTTTGAGCAATATCTAGGTGAGGCTGTTTTTATTCCAGCAGGATGTCCTCATCAAGTAAGGAACAGAAAGGTGTGTTTCTCTTATAATATAGTAGTTTGTTCAATGGTAGAGAACAATGATGTTGGAGAGAGAAACTAAGTGTTTTGGTGATCATTTAATTTGATGTGTAGCTGTCTTAGTTGAATTATGTAATTTAACAACTTGAACATTAGTAATAAGCTTTGGTAACTGCATAGCCTTTGCTCTCTTTGAATACATTACTCTGATTTTTCTGTATTCCACGTTTGGCTATCGTAATGACGTGGAAGGATCTCTGTCATAGTATAATCTCATACATGCTTATGAATTGCTCCAGGGCTCAGTCCTCACTCCTAAAAAAGGGAACCACTCTCCTTTTATTTCAAACTACTTTTCCTTTATAAATGAATTATTGACGCAAGAGAGGATCATGTTACTGTTGATAGCAACAAAAGTCAGGATCAAAATTTGTCTTCTGTAAAATGCTAGCATAAGGTCATTAACTATATTAGAAATCATGACTTGGAGGCTAGGTATCCTTAAAGCTTAAGAAAAATGTTAATTAGTGAGGCTGAATTGCTTTTAAGCCTGTCACCAGCAGTTTGTTCTTTGTAGCCCTTCTTCTGCTTGGTCTCTAGCATTTGGGTTGTGTCCCTTCTCCCTTGTGATTGATTCACGCCCTTGTTATCTCAGTCCTGCATCAAGGTGGCCTTAGACTTTGTATCCCCAGAAAGCGTTCAAGAATGTGTTCGATTGACAGAGGAGTTCCGGTTACTCCCTAAGGATCACAGGGCTAAGGAAGATAAACTGGAGGTAATTGACTGTTAGTTTTATCTTACAGTGATTGTGATATTCTTTATGGTGTTCAAAGTAGGTTTTGAAGTACTAAATTTAATCATGACTCTAACTTGCAACGTAGTAGTGGCATAATGTTCATTTATCATGCTTGCTTGCGGTTATGGTGTTTGATATGAGCGAAACACATGGAGTCTATACAGATGAACTTGAGAAGTTCACGCATGTGCTGGAGAACTATCTTTCTTAAAACATTTTCTCTATCTGCATGATGAAACCTGTTTAAATTATTTTGAACTTTTACTGGCATTCTACATTTTAGCTATTTAAATTAAAATGAATATTCTTGAACATATCTTAAATGTTAACTCTGTAATTCCACTATATTTGTAAACTTCTGACCTAAGTGATGGAAGAATGTTAAAGATACTATATAATGGATTTTTTTTTCTCTAATTTTTTTCCCTTGCAGGTGAAGAAGATGGCCTTGTATGCCGTAAGCGCTGCTGTAAAAGAAGCCAAAAGCCTAATGTCTATACTCAAGTAAGATTATCCACTTGATTATTTAGCGTTTCCTACTTTTGCTTATACCTTCTTTAGATTTAGACGAATTGCTATGGATGCATGATTGTTCTCATCATTTATTAAGATCTCTGCTTATCATGAATCTCTTAAAGCTCTCAAGTCTCGACTGCGGTATGTATTGCAATATAGTCTGCTCACACAGTTATAATGTTGCTGTACGAACCCTTTCAACGGAGGGCATTGCGATATTTCATTCAGAGTTATCTTTCGTCAAACATTTTTATATGTTATTTCATGAAGATCTTTCCACATTTTGATGCGTTAATGCAAAATACCCTCTTTTGAAGGACTAGATTAGATATATTTATTATGTTTTAGTTCTTGCTCCTTAATCTGTTAGCATTCCTAGAATCTATTTCTGATAATGAAGAGAGGTATAGTTGAAGAATCGAAGAAAATAGGTGAAAAGGTAGATTCTTCTATTTACTGCCAAAAGCTTGCGAACCGGTATCCTAACTTATGTCTTAATTTTCTTGCTTACAGTTCAACTGAAGGGAAGAAAGGTGGTCTGAGAATACGGCATTTCTTGGCACGAGCCCGATCAGAAAGGAAATCATTCTCAAGGTTAAGACACTTCTTGGCACTGGCACGTTCTGGGGTTCGTGAATGACTTCTATGAATGACTTTTCATAAATTAAGCCCAGGTACTTGAATGATGAGAGTCCAAACGGATATTTAACAGTGTTCATAGAGCAATTTCTCTGTGTTTGTATATGTTTTGTTGCAGTTACAGATGCACTTTTGAGTCTATGACTTGTATATGTATGTTCTTGTATAGTTTAAACTTATCACCTTCTATTAATTTTTGTTTAGCAGATAATCTCTTCTTCATAAATATTATCAGATGCTAATGAAATGAGTGGTGATTTTTTTGATTATTATTATATGACTAAGTTTGGATGCTTTCATTTTTGTCTGTCGATCCTAAGTTTGATGTTTACCTTCATTTTGATCCCAACTAAGAACAAATAGATTCAAAGCACTATTTCACTGTTCTTGTTACTTGAGCTCATAGTTCCTTTGAAGGCTCTGCAGTGTTCAGTTCTTATTACAGCATGCAAGGCAAGAAGCCGTCCAGTCAGAACTGTGTTGAGCGCAATTGATCATCCATCAATCACTGCCGAGACCAATTGCCGATCCAGTTGTACAAATGACTTGCAGTATCAAACACTTGTGATCAACTTTGGAGGTAGGACTAGAAGATATTCTGCTCCCCTCTCTCTCTTTTTTATAAGAATCCTATGGTCTTCTTGTTGCAACATGTATACAAGTTGTTCTAGAAAAAGTGGGGAGTTTGTGTTATTTTATGGTGCTGTGGGTCTCTTCTACTGGTTTTTCAACGCAAAACTCACATGTTGGAGAACCTTTATTTCATAGCTTTTCATCTTCTTTTAGTCTTATCTTCTTGGTTTGGCAAAAAGTGAGAAGAGAGTAGTAATACATAAGCCTGAAATGCAACCAAAAGTAGTTGGAACTGCATAGCTCTTGGAGTGTCACAAGAACTATACATCGCAAGAGCTTTAGAGATGCATAAAATGTGGTATCCATACTTTTGAGCTGTCTCTTTTTTTTTTTTTTTTTTTCTTGCTGTCAAGTGGGATAGCAGTGAACATAGAAAAATGAAGAACGAATTGTTTTGATCAAACAATACTTTATCGAAAGGGATGCTTAATTAGCCGTTAAGTTTGATAAAATTTCCTCACAGTTACCTTTTAAATGCCATCTTACAAGTCGTACCAATTTGTCTTCTGTGCTAAAGTTTACTTGTTGTTTGTGCCAGATTCTACTGCACCAAAGTTGCTCTTGTCAGGAAAAATACCCGTTTGAACTTTCCTATTTCAGCATCAGATATGCACGTCAGCTTGGTAATGTTAAATTTCAGATTTCATCACTAGTGAATTTCATATTGTTGGATCCAACATTCTCATATCTCTTTAGATATATACTGTATTCTAAGATAGAGGTTTATCTTTAAATCTCTAATGGATTGAGTTTTGAATCTTACGCAGAAACACTATACTTTAAAGGTTGTGGTTTTCTTTCAAAGGAAAATGCTTCTATATGCCCCGGTACAGACGTAGGTCGGACTTGTAATCGTACATCCGCCTTCAGTTTTCGGGTGTGCATTCAACATACTGAGGCATATTAGGTCCCTAGTTAGCATTTTCCCATTCCAAATTGTCAGCAAAAGTGGTTCTCTTTTAGATGAATCAGTAAACAATCGAAAAATTGCTAAACATTCACCCAAAAAACTTGTCTAAACTTTTGTCAAAGGAATAGATTGGACAGTAGGAATTTATGTGATGTTATATGTCACAGGAAAGAATACACGAGAATCCCCCCCATATGGGAAGAGAAATGACGTGGGCTGACATAATGAAAGCCAAAAATGTTTGACTACTCGTGGAGATGAGAGCGCATGAACGCATCACGAGGCAGGCTGGACGACAGACCAAGAGGGTCCCACATGTTCAGTACAGCACCTCACAATACGGATGCTCCACTCCCCGACACCTGTAAACAAGCATTATTCTTTTCACCATTCCCCAAGGGCATCCCCGTCTTTTCCACTCCCTCCACCGCTCTTTCAATCAACCGCGCATATTACGCGCCTACCGTTGCACAGTGTACACTCTAAAGTTGAAGGCGCATTAACTTAACATCAGTAATCAAACATTTTAATTTTTAAGCGACAAGAAAACAAGCGTCTCTGGCACTATTAAATCTCTCTCTGCCCACTCTTCCCAGCATTCCACTGTGTGTGTCTCGATGGAGTCGAGTGGCCTCCTCTTCACACTCACTGTCCTCCTACTGTCCTTAACCACCTCCGCCCTCACAAAAGCGCCACTCCCACAATACCACTCCCTCGTCTTAACCCCCTTTCAAAACCACCCCCAATCCAAGACCTGGAACAACAACAATTAGAACATGCAGATGAAGATGACCAAGGCCTCCTCCTCCTCCTCCCTCTCCACCACCGCGACTCCTTCCCCCCATCCCTGGACGAAACCCCCAGTCTCTCTTCCACCTCCGCCTCCGCCGCGACGCCCTCCGCGCCCACTCCATACTAACCGCCGTAACTGCCGCAACCAACAGCTCCAGGACTAATCATCACGCCCCCCCAGGCTTCAGCAGCTCAGTGGTGTCGGGGCTTTCGCAAGGCAGCGGCGAGTACTTCACCCGCCTCGGCGTGGGGACGCCTCCCAGCTACTCATACATGGTGCTCGACACCGGCAGCGACATCGTCTGGCTCCAGTGCGCCCCTGCCGAAAATGCTACTCCCAGACCGACCCCGTCTTCAACCCCGCCGCCTCCCGCTCCTTCTCCCACGTCCCCTGCGCCGCTCCCCTCTGTCGAAAGCTCGACGTCTCCGGATGCAACCGCCGCCGCCGCTCCTGCCTCTACCAGGTCTCCTACGGCGACGGTTCCTTCACCGTCGGCGACTTCTCCACCGAAACCCTAACCTTCCGAGGCATCAAGGTCGACAACGTCGCCTTCGGCTGCGGCCACGACAACGAAGGCCTCTTCGTCGGCGCCGCAGGCCTGCTCGGCCTCGGCCGCGGCCGCCTCTCCTTTCCCTCCCAGGCCGCACCGAGGTTCGCCCGCAGATTCTCCTACTGCCTCGTCGACCGGACCTCCGCCGCGTCCGCGCGCCCTTCGTCCATCATATTCGGCGGCGCCGCCTCCCCGAGATCCGCCGTCTTCACTCCCATGCTCACAAACCCTAAACTCGACACCTTCTACTACCTCGGCCTCCTCGGGATCAGCGTCGGCGGATCTCCAGTCCGCGGGTTAACCGAGTCGATGTTCCGCCTCGACTCCTCCGGGAACGGCGGGTCATCATCGACTCGGGAACCTCCGTGACTCGGCTTACTCGCCCGGCCTACGTGGCGCTCAGAGACGCGTTCCGAGCCGGGACCACCACCCTAAAAAGGGCGCCGGAGTTCTCTTTGTTCGACACGTGCTACGATCTGAGCGGTCGTACGGAGGTGAAGGTGCCGACGGTGGTGATGCATTTTGGGGGTGGGGCGGACGTTTCGTTACCGGCCGCGAACTACCTCATCCCAGTGAACACTAACGGGATCTTCTGCTTCGCCTTCGCCGGGACCACAAGCGGGTTGTCGATTATCGGGAATATACAGCAACAAGGGTTCCGGGTCGTGTTCGACACGGATGGGTCACGGATCGGATTCGCCCCAAGAGGCTGTGCTTGATTCACTCACATACTACTACGTATAACGTACTTCATTACTTTAACTTTTACTAGTAATTGTTGTAAAAGACCTTCTTAGCTCTTTCAAAAAAATAGGGGAGGGGGTGTTAATTTCGTCATGTATTACATTACGCTTTATAAAATGTGAGGGTAAAGGGGTCATTTGTGGCGAAGATTACGAGGATTGGGAGTAGTATGTTTGTGGTTGGATTTGTCAGGGATTTGGATTGGGCGCAATGAATGCAAGCACGCGATGAATGGGGGTTAGTGTGTACCAGGTCGGTTTACGGTTGTTCTAGAACGGGGTATCGTGTTGAGTTAAATTGAATTGATGACAGAGGGGTCAGCCATAGGAGTGAAGTGTGAAGAGTGAAGACGACCAGTGTCGTAGTCGAGAGAGCTATTTTAGTATCTACATGCACGTGCCATTTGTAATGTTTGTTGTCATTGAAAGGGAAAATAAAATAAGTTTTTTTGATGAATGAAAAAAGGGAAAATAAAATAGGTTAGTATGATAGAGGTACTTATGGTTGGCAATTTAGTGTATAAGTTCACCAGTTGATTTTGTTCAGTTCGAAATAAAAAAGATTTAGACAATGTCTTGATAAATCTGAGCTGGATATAGATAAAGATCTCTTATTTGAATTTAAAATCAAGTCGAGTTTAGATAAGGCCCTGAAACCTTAACTCAAACTTGGACTCAGTTTGAATTTTAAATAGAGTTAAAATATCTTTGATAAGAAGGTCTTTCACAATAATCGTCGGTACCTTTTCTATGGCTTGCTTTACACAATTGATTGCTTACGAATGTCTTGTGTTGTAAGAGGAATATAAGAGAGAATGAGATTTGTGATCGATGTCGTAAAGATTACGAATTCACTTTACATATTTTAAGGGATTGTCAACTAGCTTGCCAAGTTTAAAAATTTTTATTCCAGATTATATCATCTCCACTCTTCTATATATCAACATTGGTGGATTGGCTAGTGTCGAATCTCAGTCAGAAATATCATCGCAAGAAGGTAATGTTTGGTGTCTCCTGTTAGAAGTTGTGGTCCTGGAGAAATAACATTATGTTTGATAATCGATCTAAAACATGATATGAGGTTAGACGATTCATTATTTATAGAACTGATGAAATCCTTCGTTCGAAAGGTTTGTGGTCGACTTTGAGCCAGACTTTAGTAAGAAGAAAACATTGCCATTAGGTAGTATTAGAGGAGGGGTGGCTGAAAATAAATTGTGATGAGGCGGTACGAGGGTAGGATGGGGAAGCCACAACAGCATGGAGTGATACGAGGGATGAAAGACAATTTTCGAGCAACATTTTAAGTAAAGTTGGGGCGATGTCACATCTTTGCGCCGAATTATGGAGAGTTAAACATGACTTGCAATTAACATGGGATAAAAGATGTAGGAAACTCATTGTGGAGTTAGACTCGCATGAAGCAATTGATCTTATTATAGACTCAACACAAAGCTAATTTCGAGATTCATTGATTCATGATATTCTAAGGAAGACGGACAGGGAGTGGAGTGTAGTTTTTAACCACACATTTAAATAGAATAATGTCTATATCGACCACATAGCTAAAGAAGCTTTCCAATGTGATGTTGATTTTAAGATTTGAGAACAAATTCTAATTCATATTTTCATGTTGCTAGAGCAGGATATCCTGCAGTTACAGATATAACCTAAACCAGATTTGGTCTTTGCTAAAAAAAAAAAGATACATTGAGAACTTAATACTTATAAAATAGATTAACAAACAATAATCTACTCTAATACACATAAATTAATGTACTAAAGCTATCTTTGATTTTAAAATAAATTAAATTTTAGTCTTTTTTATACTTGAACATTTGTTTCTTTACATTAAATGTTTTAATTACATTAAATTATTTATAGTAATGTACAATAATTTAAAGTTTGCAATATTTGTTTAGACTTTGATGTTATTTTTTTCAAATTACAACATACAAGATTATAATCTATGTATATTTTAACATTTGAAGAGGTTTTCAATATGAGAAGTAAATTTTCAAAATTGCGACAAATCCGAACAAATGGACAACTCGAATTTTAGGCAAACCATAAATGGATAAGTTAGTCTTGTCCGAATTTAAAACCGAACCTGGTTCGGACAATGAATATACTCTTTATAGTAGGGGTTGTCGACACTCAGACCCGTTCGAATCCAAATTTTTGCCACCCCTAGTGGTATGTATCACAATCAAATTACTAGAGTGAGGAGATTTTTTTAGTAAAGTGAGGTGAGATTAAATAATTGAATAAAAAAAAATGTCACACAAAAGTGTACATCTCCAATTCGTTGGAAGCCTAGTCATGTGCAAATACACTTTTTTATGATATGGTTGCCTCGCACATGAAAATGCAGACCTATATATTTCATGGTATGTGTTGAAGATGTGTAGATTGAAAGTTAGTCCCACATCGATTAAGAGGTTGACGAATATAACTGTGCTTGGTAACTTATAGTCATCATCTTATTTTTTTATAAGTCTTTACCCAAATGTTTGCAAAAAAAAAGTTTTTACCCAAATAAGAGGAAAATTCTCTTAAAAAAAGTTAATTTTCTTAACTTTTTAATAGGAGAATATCCTCTTAAGCGGGTAGACACTTTATGCTTACATAATATATTTCGAAAATACCAATTTTGTCTTTCTCAACACAAAACCCTTTCCTTAAGTTGATCGACTTCTTCATCAACGTGAAACTTCAGCTATCTCCTTCCTCATTCCCTATCTCTTGACCTGATCTTAAAGATTCAAAACAAGATTGGTAAGATCTCAAAATTCTATTCCTCTTTTTCTTTATTTCCATGTTCATGTTTTGTTGAGCAATTTTTGTGGCTGATGACTTGTGTGGGTTACTTGCTGTTTGTGACGGCTTCAGTTTTCAAATCTAAATTGGCCCCGCCCGGCCTAAACTTACGCGAAATCCCGAGCCCGTCTCGACGAGTCACGCAAGCCTAGTCAGCCTTAACCCTTACCATTTACCATTCATTTACAAGCTTATCATATTGATTAGTGAGTTATTATCAATATATATAGCGGAAGCAAATGTGACGGCCCCAATTTTTTCGTGCAATTAGGTACGCCCGGCCTAGACCCGTGCAGGCCCCGAGTTATCACTCGGCAACCTGGCGAGCCTAGTCAGCCTCCGATTAATCAATTTAACAATTTATGATAGAGTTATTGCAATAATACACAGCGGAAGACTAAACAAGTATAATCAGGGAAATAACTCAATCAAGGGAAATATAGGAATCTATAAGTGTAGAAACCCTAGGTATTCATGTACAATTCGTAATGCAAAGATACATGATACCAATCTCATCAAAATTTTAAGTTTTATAACACAAAACGTATATATGAAATGATATACATATAAGCAAAACATAAGAAAACCTACAAAATGATCTCCCCGGTCCTGCTGCTAGTCCTCAAAGCAACTCACCTAGGTAGGGCCCATTGCCCTGCTGTTTTCCATCCTATCTGCACACACCGTCACAAACTAGACGGTGAGCAACTGAAGAAATCGAAAGTAGTGCCAGAAGAATGTAACAGTAATTTATGATTTAACAACAAAACAGTCTAAATATCATGCGAAAATGAAATAATAAGAAAGTAAATAAATCAAGTGCATGATAAACAAACTGATAGATAAACAATCGAAATTTGCATGTTCTAAGATTCAAAAGAGGCTCATGAGTGGTCTAATTTCACAACAATACGACAAAGATCTCGCAAGATCTCCCCCGGGCAATGTCGCAACACTAGCGCAGCTTGAAATCGAGAGGCATCGCAATACCTCTCGAATCTAGTACCCAATACACATAACATTAGGGTGGTCAGTTACCCTTGCAGTTGGCACCCTCGTTGTCCCAGCTAGTGCAGGACCACATGATACCTTCGAGACACACACTCATGCCAAAAACATACAACTAAGAAAAATGAATGAAATTTCAAACAAGGGATCAATTCAACAATATCTATGAATAGAGGAGGTATAAATCACATGTTATTTCCTTACTGGCCTACTAACATACACCCATACAAGGTACGTATGTATTTACCTAAACTATCGCAACCCGGTACCACTCTGAGACTCTAACGCATTTCCCGCAGTTTTCCGACTACCTGATAAGGTTTTAAACCTCGAATATTAGTTTAATGCTCACATTTAGTCTTAAGGTGGTTTGCATATGTTTGTTTTAAAACCCTTTGTTAAGGCGACCTAAACCGTTGGGGAACAATCCACTGATATAATGAACATTCCCACACTTTCATAGGTAATGAGCCTTAATACTATTTTATCCCTCTTTATGTTTTTGTTGAGCCCAAACATAACTCCATAAACATTTAAATGTTTTATTAGTTGGATTCTTGTTGGGCGTAAACACATAAGCCCATACTAACACTATCATATACTAGCTCTGGGCCTTACCATTTAATTGTCTTGTTGGGCCCTTATTGGCCTCATCACAAGCCCATATATATATATATATACTTAATATAACCATAACGTATTCACACATATCACATTTTATTGTTAATACACACCCACATGTAATGATACACCCACACCTAAATACACCCCATACCTCAACTGTTATGTACATCCACATATTATCACGCACCCACTGTTATGTATACGCAACACCCCACTGTTGTGTGCACCCCATTGTTGTATGCACCCCATACACACATGCACTAAAGATATCATACACTAGTTTATTCTCACAACGCACACACACACAACTGTTGCGTGCACCCCACTGTGGCGTACACACACACACTATTGTGTACACCTCACTGTGGTGTACACACATAGTGAGATGCACACCCCATGCACACACATACCCAAAACCGTATCCTATACACAACCCAAATCATTTACACACATACACAACTAACACATCTAAACTGCCTACATACTCACACCACGGTTGCTCATGGGAGGGGAGCCACCTCCGGCTAACGGAGTCATCGGAGGAAAACCTCCGATCAGCCTCGACCGGGGATAGACCCACCACCCACAACATATGCCAATCTAGTCGACAACAGTTACAAAAGAGAGAAAAACAGTGAGCAAAACGAGTAACAGACGAGACTGAGAATGGGCGAGTTTACCTGCTCCGGTGACCGTCTGGGATGCCCGTGCCGTGGAGGGTGGTGGTGGTGACGATCAGGACAGGAGGAGGTGAGGTGTAAGTGGGGAGATCGAGAGCAAAGACTGAGAAGGAGGGGGAACGAAACTGCCAAGAGGGAGGGAGAGAGGAGAGGACCTCGTCCCCGGTGACAGTGGTACTCCAGGCACCACCGATCTCGTTGAAGTTCAGAGGTCCGGTGACGGCAGTGGAGGTGAGTGGAGAGGGGGGTGACGGCTGTTTGGTGAAGGAGATGATGAATAGTGAAGTAGGGTTTTACATAAAACAATATATATATATATATGTATTTGGTTGATGAATTTACTCTTTTACCCTTACTTTCATCTCAACACACTCTCTTATCTCGAGGCGACACCCACCTATAATACGTCTTGCCTTAATTCCCTCATGTGGTGTATCCTAAAACTCATCCTAAGGTGGTTACATTTATTCCACTCAACTATAGGGCTTAAGTAATTAAAATCCAAAAATAAATCATATAACCTATGTTAGGCCATCAATTGAACTTAAATAATTAGTACTCGATGTCATACTCATCCCCATATATCCGGTACTCAGTGCCTCGCGACCAACACGCTTCTCGAGACAGTCACACACTTGTTGTTCAATCGAATTAATTATGCCTAAATTATACTTTATTTGATTAAATCATGTTTCCTCAACTAAGGTCATATTCATGATTTGACTTCGTTTATCATATTTAATACCAACTTAAACGATTATCGGAGCCCCGTTTACCTAGTCGGAACCTCACTTAGATTTAAAAATTGCCCGACTGGACTCGTGACCCGTATCATATTATCGTACTAATACATGCATCATCATTCACAAATAACCAAATTTCCGGGTCGTTACAACAAAGCTCAAACTAATCAATTAATCACAACCATAAAAAGATAAGACATCCTAGAGTGTGGAAATCCCGCATATGTATATCATCATAAATGATCAATCAGAAGAGAACAACCTAATAGATATACATGTCTAGAATCTCTTACATACCCAAACTCATGTTCCAAAACAACATATGTATATATATGCAATAATACAAAAATCACCTACTCAGCTAAGTGGAAGGATGTGCTCTAGTATCCTCAAAGCAAATCCCTAAGCTCCGGTACCTTCCCCTTGCTGGACTGTGGATCTACACTCCGTCAAACACTAGAATGACGATCCCAGGTAAGTAATGCCAAACAAAATAATAATACAACATTTCGAAATAAATAATCATCAGTCCACATTCATGCTGATAGAAAGAAAGAAATAAGGAACGCATTAAATGTATAATACTGTAAATAATTCAATCGAAATGTGAGTGTCCGAATAACGAAATGGAATTGCAAGGAGTCCCGATAATAGTCATTGAGTCGAGGTGAAATCTACAAGACTCGGGTTCAGGACGAGAACACAACCTACCAGCCCTAACCCTTGCAACTATGAGATATCCATAGACCCGTATAAGAGCCCTCAACGTACGCTCAACCGGAGATATCAACAACGTCTAGATAAGAGCTCATATCACAAATAAGTAACCATGACCCCTTGCAGTGGACCACTCAAATAAAAGAGATTCCAATAGATATGATAATAAACAGAGCAATAATAACAAATTAAAGCTCAATAAATAACTATAAAAGTTCTCACTGGTTTACTTACCTGTAATCCAACTAATTATGCACTTAACGAATCCCTGACATATCTCCTATAACCTCCCGTATCCCAGAAATGTTCAAAAACCCCTAATATACATTTAAATTGAAAATTCCATTGCTAATCCTCATTTAAACCAATTTCCTATACTTTTATTCGTTTACCCATTTGGGTCATTTACCTGGATATTGGGTCGTATTCGGACCCATTGAGATACCAAAGAGATCCCCGAAAGTTTCCAAAAATTTTATAAAAATTCACTCATGTAAACAATAACATGCCGTCGAGACGCCGTGAGTTCAAGGAATTGGACGACATCTTCACGGCGTCAAGAGTACCCTTCACTGCCCAACTCGTACGTGAGTAACGTCGTGACCTCATTGGTTGTGACGGTGTCCTCACGACGTCTTTCCCTGGTGTTCCTGCCAAAAACATACGTGGGTGATGCCGTGAGTTGGAACACTCACGACGTTGCTACGACGTCTTTTACAGAATGCCTTTCAGCTGGGGTTTTCAACACCCGGCTCGCATCGCCGTGCTTCGAGCCTATCTCAACTACAACTACACATCAAAATACACACCAAACCAGCCTTGACTCCCTTCAAAACTGTGGCGGCCCCAATTTCCACATTGGTCCGCCACGGGAGGCCACGCGGGCCCACAACTATCCACGTCACCACCAGTTGTGTCCCACGCCCAATTATCCATCATTGATCAATTTATCATTAAATTTGATTCAGTTAATATCATATAACCTCAAAATTAACAGCGGAAGCTTAAATAGACAATATAAACTTCATCTCGTGTTTTATTAGCAAAATGCCTAAGTGGAAACCATACCAAATATACATCATATACATCTCATCTGATACCAAAATGTCAAAATGTACAACCTATCTCTCTCAAGCCCAAAACCCGACATAAAACGGATAAATATAAACATACGTACGAGTGGGGCTAAAGCTGTCAATCGATGTACTCTTCAAGCTTGCCCTTTCCCGACATGTAGAGGGCACCGCACTCACCATCACAAAAAGACAGATGACGAGTCCAGAGTGAGTAATCCCAAGGAAATTCACCAAGTAATTACGAAAATAAAAAATACTTGGAATTGAAAATACTATAATTTAAACATGCGGAACAAGCGAAATACGAACACAACCGTAAAAGGAACATCGCATGCATAATAAATATAGTGATGAAACAAAGTACGTGCACATAGAAATCAAGTCATACTTCGGGTTTTCTCCCCAGGCACCAACCGTAAACACACCAATGGCTTGGCCCTAACCTTCTAGGTGGCGGCGTAGACCCACGGCGCACCAGCACAAAGCCTACCATACCGGGTAGCCTATTCACCGGTGTATGCCTAGACAAGTGCTATGACTTAGTGGACCCTATGGCCGTAACGAATAAGCACCAGGTGGGGAGATCTCAACACCGTAAAGACACCAGGTAGGAGTACCCTCAACTACCGTAAAGTCACCAGTGAGAGTACTCAACCACCGTAAAGCAATAATGAAACGAAGTAGAGAAAATGGAACAATTCAAAAAAAATCAAACAAACAGAAATACTTAAAGTGAAGTTCAATTGGGATACTACACACCTCAATTCGCACTCCTCGTCCCACGAATTAAATTCCCCGGCTCGATTCCTTCAATCCCCGATAATACTCCCGGTCCGATTCCCGACTAAACCCAGACTCCAATTACTATTTCAAGACTCCTGGAATCCATTTATGAAGGTTAATTATCAATTAATAGGTTTAAAATGTTGGTTAGACTCATTTCTTCATTTTCCAATTTTTCACATTCCAGTGAACTATTAGCGCGCTAATGAGATGAATTAGCGCGCTAATTCATCTAAGTCACTGTTCATCATTTTCCAGAGGGTAATTAGCGCGCTAATCGCGCTCTGTCTAGATTTTTACAGTTCAAAAATTTTCACTCCAAACCACCTCATACACCATTCATTCGATCCCAACACCTCAAAAACTCATCATTCACCTCGTAAAAATCCCATTTAAACACAAAATTATCAAGTTTAAACATTCAAATCCAAGAATCCTCAAGAATCCCATTTTCAAACCCATTTTTCAGAAATTCATCAAATCTCTCCCAAATTGACTTAAAAACACACCCATTTCATGCCATTCTCATTCACATTTATCCCCAACAAAACCAAGTGTTTCATTCTCAACAAATTCGAATTTCACACATCTTAACCCACATCAAAAAATTCCACAAAACTCAAGTTTGTTATGCCCATACCTTAGATTCTTGTTGTAGGAAGCCACAAATCACCCTCTTCACACCTTGTTGGCTGTTGTTCTTCTCCTTCTCTTCTCCAACGATTTCTCTTCTCCTCTTCCACTCTCTCTCAAAACACACTTCCTCTCCTTTTGATCGGTCAACACACCAACACATATATATACTTGGCATTTGATCAAGTGTGTGCACGAACCTCGAGAAGTATCCAAGGGCTACTGATTACCCCGTGTCACTCCAATCTTATACACCTAATCATGACACTCATGAACTTGTTGTGCATATCGAGAAACATCAACTGTTATTGTTTTATTCAGCCTACTATAGGACTTATTAATTTCCAATTAATTTAGCACATAATAATTATCTATTCCATTCAATAAATTCCCAAAATTTATGGGTAAGCTCACCTTAGTTTCCTCGACTACCCGACACCTCGTGCCTCGTGTCCCGTGTCCGCACGCACCCCGAGACAATTCCTCACTCGTCAATAATCTACATTAACATACATATTGTAATGGAATTAGCTAACTGTACATTTCCATCACAATTTACCACATCAAGCATACAAAACGGACTGTATACCTAGTTCGAGTGCGCTCCAGCCTCGCTGTGGGACCCTCGACCGTCCTCGCTGGCATCCACATCTGCAATAACGTCATAATTAACGGCAATTTTAAATTGGGCCGTTACAAAAACCCAACCAAAACACCGATTTGTCGAAATCATTGAAAATTTCCCACAAATCTCCAAACTTCAAAACCACTTCAAAATTCATGTTTTGATCCTCCCTTTGATTCCAAATCAATCAAAACAACTCATAAAAATCAAATTTCTCAATTCATTGTCCGAATTCATCGCGACAAAAAACCCACAAAACATTGCCAAAACGTAGATACTGATATGGGAGAATCGAGATCTAACCTTAGTTTTAAAATTTGATCGCACCTTTGGTGTCGAATCGCGTCGAAATCCCCAAAAACCTCTCGTTATCTGATCGAAAAAGAAAGAGAAATGAGAGATAGGTGAGAGAGAAAAGGTGATGAGATTGGGTTTATATACCCCTCATCATCTCACACATACGAATCCCGAGGATCATCCAATTACCACTATTTGGTCCATCCACCAACTATGACACCAAATGATGACTTCAATATATGACACAGTTTCCTTGTTCAAGCCTTTTCTCGCACAATACTATCGTTTTCGGACTCGTTGCAAACATCAAACTTGTTTGTCGCGTCACCTCGGACGTGCCAACGTATCAAACATACTTTACACTTTTAATTATTATTCATTTTGTATTTTGTCAGTGTTTTTAATTTATTTAAATCCCTCGAACTCCTAATTACCCGACCAATGTTTGCCCGAAACTTCGTTATTTCGCGTAATGCTCGAGCTGAACACTCCCCGTACCAACGCTCACACTCAAACGTCCTCGTACGTTTGAGACATTAGAATTTAAACATTCAAGTAATACAATATAATACAAAACATCGAACACAAATAACAAACCTCGGCGTCGACGATCGAGAATTGGACGACTGTATCACGACAAATAGGCTCTTGTACGACCTAAATTGACACGTAACACAAGTTAGAATTTAGGGTCGTTACACTGTTGTGGACTGCCTGGAATGTCTTTTTTGTGGTGAGACTTGGTAAGATCTCAAAATTCTATTCTTCTTTTTCTTCATTGTGACACCTTTATTTTTGCACTCATATGTAGGGTTTAGGGTTCAAAATTATATTTCTATCTCAAAATTATATTTCTATCTCTTTAGTCTTTGTTTACTACTCTACTTCACTACTGTCATGTTGTATGGAATGGTGGATGTTAGTGAGCTCTTTAATATGGTTGATTGAGTTTTGGGTATGTTTTTTTTTTTTTTTAATTATAAGAAATTTTTTTGTAAATAGCATACATGTATACATGCTTTTGTTTATGTTTCTTTTGATAATATATGAATGCCTTGTATTTCTAGAGGGGTAAGTCTCTCTTGTAAAGCTAATAACCTAATAAAGCCTTTTGGTTTTTATTGGAATTAAGGGGTCTTCAACCGAGAAGAAGTTCTGGTGGGCATTTTATGTCTTTTTTTCTTTTGTAAATCCCATTCTTGTTTACCCCATTTTTTGCAACTTTTATTTTTTATGTAGAATATATTATACGGAGTATCGCCTCCTTTTCATATAAAAAAAAATAGAGCCATAAAAACTGAGTAAATATTTCATGTGCAGGTCTTTCGCTGTGTACTTTTTTTCTATATATAGCTGTGTGTGCTTTGTTTTTAATGGCCACATATGGGGGTTTTTCAAAAAGTAAGGTTGTTTAATTTAAATTCCTTAAATAGGATAAATTTCTTTAAAATTACAAAACTAGTGTATATAGCCTTTACTAAAGGTGTTATCAAGTGTGACATGGCGGTAGGTGTGTGATGTGGCAATTCCAATTGTATGAATGACTCTTTTGTAAAAGAGTCATTCATACAAAATATGAAATGTATGAATGACTCATTTTCAAAAGGAGTCATTCATACAACTTATATTACACACATACCCTTGTCTGCCTATATTAAAAATACTACACATACATCACTCAAACCATACTAAAATACATATTGGGTGTGTTCCACACTAAATCGAGATTCATATAGATAACTTAAACACCAATGTGTGTGTGTTTTTTTTTAAATTCATCAAATAGGGTTGATTTCTTTAAAATCACAAAAATAATGTATTGTAGCTTTTGAAAAGGCGTTATTAGTGTAGGTGTGTGTGACGTGACAGGTGAGTGTGAGGTGGCAAGTGGATTACATGAATTACTTATTTTGAAAAGGAGTCATTTGAACAAAATGTTAAGTGTATGGTTAACTCATTTTCAAAAGGAGTAATTCATATAATTTCTACCTCAACCACACCCTTACCACTAAATTGAAAATACTACACATACATCAACCCAAACCACACTAAAACACATATTGGGTGTGTTCCAAACTAAATCGAAGCGCATATGGATAACTCACACACCAATGTACGTTTTGATATGTCTGTGTAGCATTCCTCAAACTTAACACCATTTTCATTGAATTCCTCCAAGAATTAATTTTTCAAGTACACAACACGACGAAATTAACATTTTACCTTCATCTTTGCACAGTGTTATGAAAACATGCATCATAAGTAATTCATAATAAGAAAAATGCAAATGACATAATAGCAAAGCCAAATTGAAAAACTAAAAAAATTCTATTGATTGTTTTGAAAGAGATAGTTAGTTTGGAGATCTTATTGTTAATTCAGGTTTTTCTTCATAAATAAGAGAATTTAAAAGTGGTCTCATTGTAACTTTAGCAATTGATTGCCTCTATCTCCATCTCCATCTGCATTATATATGAAAACTTGCGTACATGTAGCAGCCTCAAAATCCATTGGCCGCCGCGTCATGCGTCGCGGGTCCACAACCTTGCTACAACACCACACAACTATGTCCCATGCGCATCAACATCTCAATACAAATCTACATAGCATTGGCCATCGCCCACATCACACGAATAACGCCTTTTCCAAAAGCGCTATTCGTGTGTTGTGTGCGCTGTCTAAGTAACACGAATGACGTCTTTTGTAAAGGCGCTATTCGTGTTATGTGGATCCACATCACACGAATAACACCTTTACAAAAGGCGTCATTCGTGTATAAAAGGCGAAATACTTTAGTTTGCTAATAAAAAAATCCATAGTACTTTACAGATTTAAAAGTATATTAACTGTATGGATGTAAAAATTTCCACATATGGGACCACATCAATAATAAATTTTAATTTAATAGGATTGGAGCAATAGATGACACCCAAATTAATGCAATATTACGTGTAGGTGAACAAATTCTATGCACTCTAGGATTCTTATGGATACAATTTAGGATCCAAATAAGGAGTTTTTAATATGTAAGGTTTTTAACATATTCAAAACATCTATTGCATTTGAATTATAACTTCAACTTCTAGAAAAATTTTAGGTAAGTATTATGTTGTTGATGTTAGGTATCCTTCAATTCGAGGATTTTTTACACCTTATAGAAATGTTTGTTACTGGTTACCGGACTATTGAAATGGTGTTGGAACTTGCAACAAAGAAAAAGTTTTCAATTAATTATGCCCATTCTTCATTGAGAAATGTGATTGAGAGATCATTTGGACTCTTAAAGGCTCAATTTCTTATCGTTCGAAAAATGGCACCATATCCATTTTTAGTACAAATGAAACATAGTGTGTGCTTCGCTGGCGATTGTAACGACTCGAAAAATTTACTATTTGTGAATGATGACGTGTACTATATATTTATATTCATATTTGAGTTAATGGACACTGAAGTCGGTAAACGAGTAAGAAAACTGGTCGAAAGGGTGTCGGCTGATGGGTTACGGGTACACGAGACATTAAAACATTGAAAATGTAAATAAATAAGTCAATTAAATGATAATTGAGCTAATTGATTACGAGAGAGCGTTGACGAGACCAGTAGCACACGACTCGCGAGTCGTGGTGTGTTTTGGGCGCGAGAATGCGAGAATGGACCAATGAGTTGGTTAGTTAAGTGGTGAGTGTGTCACCTAGTGGAATCACATTGAGAGAGAGAGAGTTAGAATGGGTGGACAACTATAAGTGGGATAGTTGGATCTACCTCGGGATGTGTGTGTGGATGATGTGTAGGCCTATATAAGGATCTACCCCACACTTTTCTCTCATTTCTCACTTTCTCTCCTCTTTTCCTCTTCTCATTTCTCACTGCCTCTCCTCTTTTCCTCTTCTCTTCTCCTCTCTCAAAACTTGGCTTGTGTTGGAATATAGTCCTACATTGGAAATATAATAAGAGTTGTTATGGTGTAAAGTGGCGTAGATTGGATCCTATTACAAGTCAATTGATTTTGTGCAAAGATGGACTCCAACCCCATTTGTATACCCACTATGTGCGCGTGTGGCCCAACACTCTCCGGGCCTATGGATTTCAATATAGTATCAGAGTGGAACGATCCTGAACTCGTATTTGAGGACCTGATTGGGCTAGCGGTGGATACTAGACCTATTCATGGACCTAGAAGTCTATAAGAATAGACCTAGGTATGTTTGTTCGAACCTATAAAGAGTAGGTCTGTGTTTGGCAAGTGACAACTAGTTCAGGCCTAGTTGCACTTGAGGGGAGTGTTAGAATATAGTCCACATTAGAAATATAATAAGAGTTGGTGTGGTATAAAGTGATGTAAATTGGATCCTAGGACAAGCCAATTGGTTTTGTGCAAAGATGGGCTCCAACCCCATTTGTATACCCACCATGTGCGTGTGTGGCGTAACACTCTCCGGGTCCATGAATTTCAATAGTGAGCAAGAAAGTGAGTGGATAGCCATTGGAGAGTTGTCTAACCCGCCGAAGGGTCGCCAGAGTCCCAGCCTCGCCGGAGTAAGGTGAGGTCCCTACCCTCTTTGTCGATTCCTTATGTTTAAGCGTTGTTGTTGTTTGTTTATATCGCGATGAACAAGGGTATCTTGTCGAAGACAAATCTAGTGAACCACCAGTGTCTCGGCAACCCCAAAGCGATCAACACGCGACATCGATGCTGGTGTTACAATTTGAAATGGTTTTGCTAATTTGGTTAGTTTTTTTGACAAACTTGTGTATCTTGGATTTCAACTGAATCCGGGCACCCCTCGACAATCTGGAGTTGATTTTGGATGGTTTTGATGCTCGAAAACATGTGGGCGATGATCGTTGACTTTAATTAGGTCCGATTTGGTTTATCGGGGCTTAATTAGGATTTCAAGCCAAATGTTCTCTAATTGAGATTAAGGGATGTTGCATCAATTGTTAAAGAGCAAATTGTTGATGAACTTGTAGTCATGTGTACTTTAGTGGATTTATAATATGGTTTCATAAATGTTGGTTTTGACATTTTTTTTTTCAAGTACAACTTTTTAGGTTTGGCATTATTAATTGTTTAGTGCTAGATGATTATTTTTGTTCGATGATAGAAGTAACATATATAGTAATAAATTATTTTACTATAACCCACTCAAATTAATAAGTCATATTATATAAAAAAAATATTTTGTGTAAATTACATAAATTACCCTTCTAATAAATGAGATATAAGAGTTTTGTGGAACTCATTCCTAATGCTCTTGTTTTAATTAAGAAGTGTTGTATTTACTTGTATCAAACATCTAATAAAATATAAGCACTTATTTTATAAGATCTACTTCAACAAGTCTCAACAAATAAACCCTAAATTTACAAGAAGTAGAGTTGCCAAACACATTATAAATATAACTTCAAAATGAAGTATATAATCGATAAACTTCTCCCAACTAGTACCGGTGCCTTTTGAGATAAAACTTCACACCTAAAATTGAAGGTGGTTAAGTTGGGAATAATGTTGGTGCTAGCGGAGGAGATCTATGGGCTCGCGCACCTGTGTGTTGTGTGGCCGTGAGAATTTGACAGCATGCCACGTGTTATTTGATGAGAAGAGGTATGTCAACTATGAAAATGTATGATGTTTTGAAATTTTTTTAGCTTCAAAAAATATAAGACGTTTTCAGAATCGAGAGACTTCCTTTTTTACCTCTCTTTTAATTCATGCATTTGCTTATAATTAAATACTTATTTTTATTTCATTGGATTAAATAAAGAATTAAATATGTGGGTAAAAATATAATTTAAACTCACCATTAATATTTTCTTAATATTTATGTGTTGAGAAAAAAATCTTATATTTTTTACCAGAGGGAGTATATATTGTAGAATCAAAATTATAGAATGTGTACATAATCGTGCTTAATGCTTTCAATTTCTTATCACTAAAACTCAAAACTTGTTGAAGGAGGCTAGCTAGTATATTATTATGTATCCAATTAATTGGTGTGAATATATCTTGAATGGTTCTTTTTCAATCAATATATATAAAGAAGGCAATTGACTTGAAATTGATGCAATAAAATTTTATCAAATGGTCGGTGACACATGTGACGACTTGAGAGTGTAGCTGATCAGTGGTTGGCCGGTACAAGACAAATTTGGCGGTGAAACAACTATAACAACAATCACGCAATACATGAATGCGTGTACATGCAGGTCCGCCATGGGTGGTGTTCTTAGGGCACGTTGGTTGCTCAGGCTTAGGTGTAAGATTGATATTTGATTGGAGTGCCAGCTAAGACGCGGTCTTACCAAAGCCCTTACATTCATACTTATTAAATGAGGTTCCCTTCTGTCATTAGTAAGTCCAACTCAAGTAATTAAAAATTATATTTTTACCCTCATCTTCAACATCATCTTCTCTCTCTCCGAGTCATCATTTCTCAAACTCACATTCATCATTGGCGTCTCTCATTGCAAGTCCTAATTTCTCCACACACACCAAACTCTCCACCGTTGCATCATTGCCTCTTACATCCCCCGCTCATTCTCCCTCTCAAATCCATCAAAGTCTCCATCTTTTCATCACCAAAACCTCCAAAACTCGCTCTTGCGAGTACTAATCAAGTGTTTATGTAGAAATTTATGGACCCGAAGAGTGTTGGGCCTCACACGCCCATGTGAGTATACAAATGTGATTAGAGCCCATCTCTGCACAAAACTAATTGACTTGTGCTAGGATCCAATCTGCACCACTTATATACCACATCAACTCTTATTATAATTTCGGGATTATATATTCCAAAACTTCCCCTCAAGTGCAACTAGGCTTACCAAATACAGATCTACTCTTTAGAGGTTTGTAAATATGCATAGGCCTTTTTTTATAGGCTCTAGGTTTACAAACAGGTCTAGATTTCACCGCTAGTCTAATCAAGTCTTCAAATACGAGCCTAGTATCGTTCCGCTCTAATACCATATAAAAATTTATGGGCCAATGAGTGTTGGGCCACACACGCACACATGTGAGTATATAAATAAAGTTGGAGCTCATCTTGCACAAAATCAATTGATTTTGTGCTAAAATGGATTTTAACCCCTTTTATATCCCTGCATGTGTGTGCTTGTGTGGCCAACATTCTTTGGGCCCTAAATTTCTATAGTTCCGCCGCTCCGCATCGGCGGAGTACATCCCCAATCGAATCCCCGAACCGTCCCATGTGCGAATCTTTCGACACGGTTTACGGTTGCTCTAGAACGGTGTATCGTGTTAAATTGGATTGATGACAGTGGGGTCAGCCATAGGAGTGAAGTGTGAAGAGTGAAGACGACCAGTGTCGTAGTCGAGAGAGCTATTTTAGTATCTTCCAGCACATGCCATTTGCTATGTTTGTTGTCATTGAAAAGGAAAATAAAATAAGTTAGTATGATAGTGGTACAAATTAGTAGAGTGAGGTGAGATTTTTTTTAGTAAAGTGAGGTGAGATTAAATAAATGAATGAAACAAAAATGTCACACAAAAGTGTCTACATCTCCAATTTGTTGGAAGCCTAGTGATCATGTGCAAATATACTTTTTTAGGATATGGCTAACTGGTCCTTATCATCAGTGTTAGTGTCACCAAAGTCATTATTATTATTATTTTCGTTTTAGTCCGTTATTATTATTTAATCTATTTATTTTAGTGTATTAGTTGCAAACTCAAGAATTGATCCACCTTGAGTTTGATGGAGGATGTTAAGATATATTGGGTATTTAAGGTTTGACCCTTTGGGTCCATTGTGTGTAACTATATATATTGACCTATTAGTCCTTAATAAACACTTCAGTTTTTTTCGCAAAACCTTAACATGGTATCAGAGCCGACGATTCGATCGGGACCTGTTGAGAAAAAGCTCCTTGATGAATTTCGGTTTAAGGTAGAGTGTTGAGATGTGTGGACCGAAATAATAGTCCCACATCAGATAAGTGAAACTTCTAAATAAAGTATATAAGTGATTGTCTTCCCTCTAATAGGATCGAAGCCTTTTGAGATAAAATCTCATACCTAAAAAATGAAGGGTGGTTAAGTCGAGGACGCAAGACGGAAAAATTCAACATCCCACATGAAAAAGCAGACCTAGATATTCTATGGTATGTCATGGTTATTTGATGAGAAGAGGTCTATCACCTATGGATGGTCTTTAATTTATAGATGGCCTAGTCATCCTCATGCATAAAATCGATCTTTGATAGAATGATGATATATATATATTGTAGAATCGTAATTACAGAATGCGTACATAATCGTGCTTAATGCATTCAATTTCTTGCACTAAACTCAATACTTGTTTGAAAGTGTAGCTGATCAGTGATTGGCTGGTACAAGACAAATTTGGCGGTGAAACAACTACAACAACAATCACGCATATGCATACATGAATGTGTGTACATGCAGGTCACGCATAGGATTTTAGCTTCGTTTTGATGAGAGTTCAGCAACTAATTAAGTGGTGAGTTCCAGATTTCGCGCTGGGTTCACCTTAATTTGTGTGCATGCATGTGGTGGGCCTTCAAGAGTTGCAGTGATGGTAAAGTTTGTGGGAAGCGAACTTTCGTATTTTTCCCTCCATTCATCTTTATTAAAGTTGCAATAGCAAAAGTAAGATATAATCAGTAACAAAGAAAGGACCACTTCATCAAAGTATTTTGGGTGAAATGATAGATACGTCACCTGATAAAATTAAAGTTTTGGGAGGTTGTGAGTTTGACTCTTACCCATATATAAAAAAAAAAAAAAAAAAGGGCCACTTCCATTTGCTCCACCTATAGTACTATCTTCTAATTTGTATTTTTTATTATTATCTTTTAACTCCAACAAACACCGTCAATTAAATTTTAACAACATACTATGACTTTTTTATATTAAAAAAAAAGAAAAAAAGAAATTAAAAAAAACATACTACGACTTGTAACAACACGTAACTTAGTTTTTTAAAAATAATTTTTTTTGTAGTGGTACATAATAAAACTACTTATGTTCAGATCTTATAAACAAAGCAAATATTATATTATAAAGACATCACTAGCTAAAAAGGCAAGATCTCAAAATTTTGTGGTTTGATTCCCACTGAAGTTAAAAAAAAATAAAAACAAAAACAAAGCAAACATTATTTGGAGAGCTTCCACTATGGCCTTTACATAAAAAAAAAAAAAAATAAAAAAAAACTAAGAAGCTTTATAAAGATTTTTAGTGTCTTTGTAAAGAGTCATTTTGGTTTCATTGGATGATATATAATATAGTGATGTCATTTCCCATCTCAGTCATATCCACTTTTTCTTTAAACCTAGTTATATCCACTTATATATGCCTAATTATTTATCTATGACACTTGTCATTTTATTAATTCTGTTGCATTTTTTTTGTCAAATAAGGAATATGTTGCATTTCTTTACCAACACTTAACATCTGCTTTATCTTAAACTAAAAGCTCTCTGCTTTCAAATGACACATACTTATAATCTTTGCAGATCTACTTATTTGTTGTGCTCAATTGTTACGTTTCTCTGTGCAATCAACTTATCAAATTTGATGAGTCCTTTCTTCAAAAAAAAAACAAAATAAAATAAAAATATATTTGATGAATCCGATTAATTAGTCCTGCTATTATATAGTTTGACTAACATAAATGTTGTAATTCTTTTTTCTCTTCGAGGTATAAATGAATGTTGTAATTCTAAAAGCCTAGCAAAAATTAGATAAGCAGAATCAACTTGAAATTCCTTGTTAAAATTGAACAGTACTCATAATTAAACTCTAACAAAACATTATAGGAGACTTGGCATCCGAGTTCTGTGAAAGTCCCTGTTAGGAGGGCTATGACTACAAAAAGCCCATGGGCCGTGGGCTTCATAATGAGGAAATACACATGGTAGAAGAAGTTTGGAATTTTGCTCTCTACTAGATTAAACAACTTACTCCTGGATAACAGGCAACTCTTTCTTACACCTAGCATATTTGGTAGAAGTAATGGGCTATGCCTATTACTTTGAAAAACATATTTTGTGAGATGGTGGACATACTTGCAAAAAAATAAGGTCCAGTGGGTTAACTCCAATTGAAATCAAAAAGAAAAAAAAACACCTAAAACAATGAGCGGCAAATCCATCGACTTTGACATATACTCAAATCTACATTATATTAAAAAATTGAATACTTTCGTATATGAGTTCGGTACATTGGTTAGGAAGTGCAAGTGCAAATTTAACATCTAATGAGATAAGAACAGTCTAAACAATTGTGATCGGTTCGTTTCATGATGGCTTCAAAATTTTTCTACCATATTTGAGTTAGCATTAGGAAGGCGAAGGCAGTTGGGACATCATAGTCATATAATAATAAAATTGATCTTATTATCCAATCAAAAATAGTCAAATCAAACCGTTAAAAAGAAAAGAAAAGAAAAGAAAAGGAGGGTCCCGACTCATCTCTCCAACAAACATAGCAAGAAGGCATAAGGTGAAGAGTCAGTGTCAAAGGGGGCTCTCTGTTGAAATAATTCAGCACAAGAAAACGGAGCATCCAAAGAAACACACAATCATACAAATAACGGACAATAACAATAACACATTCTCCGTTCCGTTCCCACAAAGGAGGCAAACCAAACTAACCTTAATTACAACTCATAATTACATTTACCAGATTAGATAAGATTCAATTATAACATCGAGTTCACATTAGCTCTCCTATTTCCACGCTCGCCCTCTCATCTCTGTTTCTCTCTGTTTTTGTGGGCAGAGCCAGAAAGGCAGAGTTCCCTCTCGTCTCTGTTTTTAAGGCCTAAATTCGTTGTTGTCTCTGCAAATCCGATCGAACCCACTTTTCTTCTTCATCTTCTCTTCTCGATCAAGAATCAGAGAAGAGAAGAAAAGGGGATTTCTGGGTTTGATTTGTTTGGGCCAGAATCGAATTGATTCGATTCGAATCGATTGATGGATTTGGACAGAGTTGAGTGCATTCCCTCGTCGGATGGTATCGAAGAGGACGTGCATCTCCTCCATCAGTACCCTTCGAAGCCCCACAGCGGTGGCGGTGGTGGCGTCGTTGCCGCAGTGATCTCGCCCTCCACGAGCGTTCATGAGCTTCTTGAATGCCCTGTTTGTACCAATTCGATGTACCCCCCAATTCATCAGGTCTGTTCGTCGATGCCCTTTTCGATTGTTGTGGTTTTCTGTGTAAATTTGGTAGTTTTGGGAGATTTCTGAGATGGGGTTTTGAGATTTGTTGTGGATCGATCTGTTCGGGATAAGTATCCTTGTTTGGAAGATCTGTGTTTGCCGAAATTTGCTAAACTGTGTTGCTGAGATCTCTCTTTCCTCATATTGGATCAAAATTGAATTGGTGGTTTGTTTGGATTGCTTCAATTCCTTTTTTTTTTAATTTGGATTTAAAGGGAAGTGTTGTACTGATAAAGATCAATTCTTGTTTGGTAATGTGATGTGGTTTTGATCCTATTTGTTGTTTGTGTGGCGGGTCATTGGAGTTTCTTGTATATCTTTAGGCTTTGAAAAAAAAAAAAAAAAAAAAAAAAATTAGGCGTCGCGGTGTCGGGCAATGTGTTTTCTCAAGTCTTGATTAGGATTGAAGCATAAGCAAATCGAATGTTGGTTTTTGTTCAACATAAGTTGATTTTCTCAAGACTTGGCTCCTTGATTGAATCCAAAAATACTCATGTGTAAAGTTTCCATTTTTGCTTGATAGTAATGCAGTTCTGCTGTGTTCTTTGCTATGTTGTATTAGCTAGTGGAGAAGAATCTAGGGTAGTGTTTATATTTTATAAAATTGAATGCAAATTGAACAGTTTGTTCATATCTTTCACAAAATTCGGTTTCGTAAGCTGTAGAATATCAGATTTTGAAGATGGTTGCTTTGTAAACATTCTAAGAATATGAAATGTAGATTAGTTAGAATATTACCTGCGGAAGTGATTATATAGATTCTCAAAACCCAAGATCTCATCGCCCTCATGAGACTCAAGCTTTCAGCACATTGTTTGATGGTACAAGCATTTTTTTGGCTTGAGGGAGAACCATTGAATTGAGCTTCCCACATTATCACCAATTTCCATCGAATTGGTTACCGTTATAGAGCTCAAAAGACTTTAGGATAATAAGTTGCATAATTTCTTCATTATGTAAATTAATAAGGTATTATGAGACACATTATGTTCTTACAAGCTTAGGTTGACTATGAAGTTTGAAGAATTTCGTGCTATATCAAGCAGTTTTTGGTGTAGTTTTCGATTATTCACTTGTTACTTGTTATTTTTGTGCTGCGTACATAGATATGACATAGTTAAACTTTTACAAACATTGCATCTTTTATTTCTCTTAATATGTTAGCTAGCACTGGTTCAGCATCGAAGGCTTCAGTGATAAGGGGGACTAGGAGGCGATATTGTTTAAAGGGATTTGCTTCTTTTGGCTCTCTTTCTCACGCACAGTGCATGGAACGATACATGTATATTCTGACAAATAATTACTTTTGCAGTGCCATAACGGGCACACCTTGTGTTCGACATGTAAAACGAGGGTGCACAACCGATGCCCTACATGTAGACAGGAGCTTGGTGATATCAGGTGTCTGGCGTTGGAGAAGGTCGCAGAGTCGCTTGAACTTCCATGTAGATACTGCTCGCTGGGTTGTCCAGACATTTTCCCTTACTACAGCAAGCTTAAGCATGAGGCTCAATGTAACTTCAGACCATATACTTGTCCATATGCTGGATCAGAGTGCTCAGTTGTTGGCGATATCCCTTTTCTAGTATCGCATCTTAGGGATGACCATAAGGTTGATATGCACTCTGGATGCACGTTCAACCATCGCTATGTAAAGTCTAATCCCCGAGAGGTTGAAAATGCCACCTGGATGTTGACGGTATGTATTACTAGCTCCTTTCGACAAATTTTCATTTTCTAGTCTCCTGTGGCTTGAAGTAGTTATGTCTTTTAAATAAATGGTAATCGATTACTCTATTCGCATCTTGCGTCTTAGTTGAGGCACTGTAAGAATATAGAGTTTTAGCCTACATAAGAAGTTATTATGGTAATGCTGCATTGTATGAACATTGTATAATATTAAGATATGTTTTAAGGTTTAAAATTTAACAATTACCATGCTTGAGAAAAGTTTTTTTTTTTTTTTTTTTTTTTTTGACTTCAATGGGAGTCTAACCACGACCTTCTTGAGATCTTGCCTTTTCAACAAGTGATGTCTTTACCATCTCACCAGAGATGAGATGCTTTGACATGCTTGTGAAAGGTTTTGAAATATTGTAAGAGGAGGTTTTGGTTCTTAAATCAAAGAATAAGCATACCATTTTTAACAATTTCTGATTTAGTGATTGATCTTTAGTGACCTGCATACCTTTTGAACGTTCTAACTATTTTGAAACCGTACAAGTTCTGTAGTATTATTCGCAAAATTGACGAATGCTGTCGGCTCCCTCTCTTATTTCAGGTCTTCAACTGCTTTGGCCAATACTTCTGTCTTCACTTCGAAGCATTCCAACTCGGAATGGCCCCCGTGTACATGGCATTCCTCCGCTTCATGGGCGACGAGAATGAGGCAAGGAACTACAGCTACAGCCTTGAAGTAGGTGCAAATGGGCGAAAACTCATTTGGGAAGGCACCCCTCGTAGCGTTCGAGATAGCCATAAAAAGGTCAGGGACAGTCACGACGGCCTTATTATCCAACGCAACATGGCGCTTTTCTTCTCGGGCGGGGATAGAAAAGAGCTGAAACTGAGAGTAACTGGGAGGATATGGAAGGAACAGCAGAATCCAGACAATGGTGTGTGTATTCCCAACCTCTGCAGCTGAGGCACCGTGGACTTCTCATCCATTATGCTTTGATCACTTGTTTTCTTTTCCATCTTTGTTGTAAAAGTGTGCAAAAGTTCCAATCTTGGTTGCTGTCATCCATTATTGATGGGAATTGTAGGCTTGAGCCTTCCCTGTATTGGCTACTACTACTTCATGAACTCTTCCACTCTTTGTACCACAATTTTGTGCCATTGCCTGGCTGTACAAAACACTGTTTCATCATGTCTTCCCAAATTTTTTTCTTTCATAAAATGAAAGATTTTATCTAGATCTTTGTTTCAGCTTTGTCTAATTGCATGGTATGATTCATAGAGGTGTACATGAATACCCAAAAATAATTAGAGATTGATTTAAATTTATCTTCAACACATTCAATTATTGTTAATAGAGGTTGAGCTCAAAGAGCTATATTTACTTACAGTATCTACACATATATAATTGATACCCTAAACCCCCTATAATTAAAAGTTCGCTCCGATTTAATTTTTTAGTACATAAAAAAGAGTCCACATTGTACCAAAAAAAAAGAGTCCATGAACATAGATCAGTACGCCATAAAAAAGAGTCCACATTATTTTATTAAATAATCAATAATAAATAAAAAATCTCAATTTTATTTCAAAATTAGAAAATCAGCACGCCATTAGTGTCTGCACTGAGATGGGTGCAAATAAATAAGAAGATCTATCTATGGGATTTCCTCACCTATGATACAGCAAGTGTGTAGAAAAAAGAGTAGATATAATGATTTGGGTTTGTCATGGGAAATGCCGATCAATAGAAGGTATTGCTATTGCACTAGCATCAAAGTTGGAAGAATACGGGTTTACAAAGCATCATTGTAGGCGTTGCGTACGAAATTATCGGACGCCGACTGGGCAACGGAGGCCATGAAAACTAAAAATTGGTGGAATAAGTTCTTGATTGGGGATACTGAGGATGAAAGACTCCCACTCTACCACTGCACATTAATTAAGTTACCTCTCAAGGCCGCGCACCAGCCGCCGTGCCACCTAAGAAATCATTCATACTTCATGCTGAGAGAACTAGTACATTAAGTTATCTGATTGCTACGTGCTCTTGAAGAGAGCTAACTGTTGCTCTTATGTAGGTCATGTTTTTTCCTTCTTTTATGTATCACAGTAAATTAAGACTTATAAAGAATATTTTCTATGTTCTATTTGTAACCTTTGGTGGATAACTTTGCAAAATCTCCTTATATGTGGAGAAGCTTGTGATATACTACTTTAATTTCTTCGATCTTGTGTGGAATATAAGTTCCAACAGATGACGATGGGTCAATCCTCGTTTAATGATTATTAGATTAGATTATGGATATGAGTCTGCGTGAATCTACCATTGATAAAAGGAAGAGTACGGTTGAATTATAATGTTGCTAATGCATTTGTTGATATTTGATCAAAAGAAAGCAATTGGTGGTGTTTCCTATCCTATGGATTTAGGTTTGTTTAAATTGATTTTATTTGCTTTGATTTAGATTAGTTTGTTATTGAATTCGTGATTAGATTAGTTTAGTTTCAATTTCTTTTCAATAATTAAAAGTAAAAATAATAATAGAATCCTCAAAGTAACTCTTTAGAAAATAGTTCTTATATATTGAGAAAATTCATGAGGAGACGATTCCACTTGTCACAACTACAAAATAAAAGTAGAACGGAAAAGGGGTAACTTATTAATTGTGTGCACTCAACATGTGCATCAAAAAAAACAAAGAAGATTTGTTTGATGAAGAAGATGACGAGGTAATCGTCCTTTTACCTCTTCTAACCTTGTTCACTATTTATGTTTCTATGCTTTCTTTCTTGCTATAGTTGTTTATATTGATAATATGGTTGTTTATGCTTTAATTTATGAGTCCTACGAAAAAGATGAACATAGTTCATGAGCTTACAGATTTGCATTTCTTATCAGTTCCATCTGCTTAAAGGAATTCAACTACGGAATTGGGTGTCTGTTTTGTTATAGATCAGATCATCTTGAGTCATTTAACGATAGTCAAATGTAAAACTAGGCCAACTGCTCCAAGGACAAAACTGCTTAGTGATGCCTTTTAATGCTCACACTTGACTTGTGCCGAATAGAAAATTTATTCTTATTCAGGTGACAAATGAGATCATCTTAAATAGAACAACAAAGGGCAGGAATTCTCTAATTATGATGGGGTGCTCTCTGAAGTCCTCTGACTTATTAATCAAGATGATTTTGAAAATTTCATTTGTGTTGCATCGTAGTAACTAACTTGCAAGTTGCAACCAGTCATAAAATCCACACATGGATAGGCTCATCTGCGTGTTTTTTAGGACGATATATATACATATATATAGCTAGGTAATGTGACGTTAGCATCAAAATTCCCTAATTTTTACATCTAGTGGAATAGGAATAAGATGTTTTATATCGACAACCTATACCTATAGAAACCATTGCTGCTTTGTGCGAATTCTGTTATCACATGAACACCATTCAAGGATTATGGATCCATAAATAGTACCGTAAATGGTACCTGATTAAGTGGCGGAAAAAAAGGACTTGGGTACTGATCATCAGGCTTGTATTAATTAGAAACAAAAAAGCATAAATTAGGAGCTACACAAGATGATTTTAGTTGGAACCGGAGGAACTGAAAGATCAAGCTAGAGTCCCCATACGGAAATTGATAAAAGTAAGCTAGATTCCAAAGTGAAATTGAAGGAAGATAGATTAAAGAGAGTTTTATTATAGATATATAGATGGATATAGAATAGAAGATATAGAATAGAAAAATTAAGAGAGAGAGAGAGAGAGAGAGAGAGAGAGAGATATCACTATTAAAAAAAATGAAATTCATGGAGAGAATATTTACAAAAAAAAGAAAAAAATATTTACAAAAAATTTAAAAAAAAGAAAAAAATATTTACAAAAAATTTGTGTGCGGGAGAGGCATGTATAGCACCAGGTTTATGTTCTCCTTGTAACACTAAAAACATATTCGCTATTAGCTAGAATGTAAAAAAAAAAATTACAAGAAATTTGTGTGGGGGAGAGGCAAGACCTCGGGAGGTCATGGTTCGACTCTCACGATTTACCATTTTACCGTGCTAGGCATAGTATGACTCAATTTTTCTTCTTTTTTTTGGTACAAAAGAGAGTATGCTCAAATTTATCATTTGTTCTCTGAGTACAATCTTGTTGAGACAATCGTGAGTTTTACACGTAATTTCTTAGGTTTTTGGTTGTTAAATCATCTTAGTATAAATGGATCCCAACTTTCCAAGGCATGTAATGTTTTTTTTTTAAAAAAATAAAAATCAAAGGTGGGCTATATGCCTTTTATTTGTTGTAAATGAAATGGATGTGGTAGACTCTTCCTATTCAAACCATTTGTATTCCACCACTATGTGTGAGTGGTTACACATTTACATCATGTAATTGTAACTTATGATCTTCGACATTCTTGTAATGGCCTATATAAAGAGCTCACATCTATGTAATGGATACACAAAGTTGAATGAAAACTTCTCATTCCAACTATCTCATTTTTTCTCTTCTCCTTTGTAGTAGTAGTTTGCAGTAGCAGAAATTCTTAGTCTTCTATTTCATTCTCTAGTTCTTAGTAAGTCTCAATTCAATTCACAACACGTTATCAGCACGAGCTTGCTCTAACATTAAGGAGATCTTAAAGTTCAAGAAGGCTTGTTAAGGAGACAAAGCTAAAAAGGTATAACTTTTATGAGTTCGATTTATTTCTATATTATCTTGGTTGCTTCACTTTTATATGCATGCTTTATTAATATATTATGCATTATAACGTCACCGATTGTGAAAGTATGCTCTGTAGTTGCGTCTTGTACGAACTTCTACATCAGAAATCAAAAGTCAATATGTGACATAATTAGTTTTCTCGCTATACTACAAATGATTAATTATGCTCCATTCTTGATTTTTTTTATATTGCAAATAGTGTTATGAGTTTGGTTTGATAGTGGGTAAGCCTTGTCCCCGGTAAAACTAAACATTGAAAGGGAGACGAGTTATCCCGTTCGAGGAGGCATAGTTTTTAAGTAGACTTCATCTCACCACCCAACCTGGAGGTTGTCCCACCAACTCATACAAATAGTATATTTTGTGTATAAAATAATCAAGTTATGAGCATTCATTTAATCATATATTTTACATAAAAATGAGAACTATTTATGATGTCTTTATTTTTTATTATACTTGATTGAATTAATTGCCTTAGTAATATTGACAACAATAATTACTTGTCAAGGCAACGGAATGCTCAAATTATATATAAAGTATCTATGCAAGGCTATGCGTATAAATATTTATTCGTCAAATATCTCTTTAGATTCTTTAGAGATTTGAAAAGTGAATATTTCACTTTATATTATCATTTCACCTCATGGAGCTATCTATATCAAGGTCAAAATTGGTGATGCTCCAAAAGGCTCAAAATGAGTGGTTGAGTCTCACGCTACAAAATTTATATCAGTCAAATATCATTTATTATTCTGCAATTTTAATTACCTCTATGTTGAGGCTATGCAGAAATACGACTGATGAGACAAATAAAGGCCACGTGGCTCACCTCGATGTATTACTGCAACAAATTATTGAGCGCGTGCGTCAATCCATTAAATATTAATTATGGATTGAATCCTTGTCTCGTGGTAGCTGAGTAAAATAATAAGATATTATAAATATAATATCACTCATGTCCAATTGGTTTAGCTTCAAATTAAGAAGCATATGTTGTATATAATGACCATGGTCGCAATTACAAATTTATGGAAGTGGAAAAGGTGAAAAGATATGGTGACAATTCTATTGATAGTCAGAATAAAAAGTGGTGCACCACTAGAAAGGGTAAATTAGTATTGATAATGAACACTCATAATTGTGACATTTTTTTCGTCATGCACGAAAGGCTATGTTGCCTAAATATTGTCATATACATACCCAAATATTTTTGATCTTTTACCATGCCTTCAAAATCAAGGCAAAATTATGAATTTTACCATTAAAATAGCTCAATTAAGTATTGACACATTAAGATGTATTCAAATTATGAGCTAAACAAAGGCGAATAACGTATGTCTTGTTTATTGTACTATATGTATATTGTAATATAAAAAAATATTTATCGAATTTAAACTTAACAGAGACTAATGTTTATGCAATATATGTATTGCTGATTGTGTACAACGCACACAATCCTTAAAAACAGAGAATATTTTTCCAATTTGAACTTAGCTGAGGCTAATGTTCAAATAATATGGCATCTCCAAATTGATTAATGTCTTTGGAAGAACAAATATTATGTTGCATAGGGGAACAACAATTCATGTTGGCAATGCCTTATACTCTGAAAAATCCAGAAGAAATTTACTCAACTTTAAAGATATTTGACAAAATGGATATCACATTGAAACCATGAACGAAAATAATAGAGAATTTCTCTATGTCACATTGGTTTCATATGGGAAAAAGAATTGTTGGAAAAACACTCAGCTTTATCCTCTGGATTATATTTTACTCATATAAGGCATGTCGAAATGAATGTCGTCTTAAATAAAAAAATTAATGATCCAAAGACATTCATTTTATGGCATGACCGGCTTGGTTATCTAGGATCATCAATGATGCGAAAAATAATTAATAATTCGCATGGACATCCTTTAAGGAGCTACAAAATATTTTCAGTTGGTGATTATAATTGTGCTAGTTGTTCTCAAGATAAATTGATAGTTAAATCGTCCCCAAGTAAAATTGTTGTGGAATCCCCAGTTTTCTAAGAACGCATTCAGGGAGACATATGTGGACCTATTCATCCTCACTGTGGACCATTTAGGTATTTCATGGTTTTGATAGATGCCTCAACTAGGTGGTCACATGTTTGTTTGCTTTCGACCCGCAATGTTGCATTTGCTAGACTTTTAGCGCAAATCATTAAGTTAAGAACACAATTCCCTGACAACCTAATCAAGACCATCTGTCTTGATAATGCCGGGGAATTTCAATCTCAAGTATTTAAAAATTATTGCATGTCTATAGGAATTACCATTGAACATTCTGTTCCACATGTGCATACCCAAAATGGTTTGGCATAATCTCTGATCAAACGCATTCAATTAATTGTCAGATCTTTAATCATGAAACTAAGTTATCAACTTCAGTTTGGGGACATGCCATCCTTCATACAACATCTATCATTTATTATAGGCCTACTGCATACCATGAACATTCCCCCATGTAACTCATTTTAGGTCAACAACCAAATATTTCACACTTAAGAATTTTTGGTTGTGCAGTGTATGTTCCTATACCACCTTCCAATAGAACTAAGATGGGTCCACAATGAAAACTTGAGATTTATGTTGGATTTAACTCATCGTCCATTATAAGATACCTTGAGCCCTTAACGGGGGATTTATTTACTACACGTTTTGCTGATTGTCACTTCGATGAAGCAATTTTTTCACCATTAGGGGGAGATAAGAAGTCAATTCAAAAGGAATGGTGCGAAATTGATTGGAATGCATCAACTTTATCACATTATGATCCACGAATACATCAGTGTGAACTTGAAGTTCAAAAGATCATTAATTTGCAACAAATCACAAATCAATTACCAGATGCATTTAATGATGCAAAACAAGTGACAAAATCACATATTCTAGCTGTAAATGCTCCTACAAAAATTGATATCTCTGTGCAACAAAATGCACAAGAACCAACGAAACGCTTAAAGCGTGAAAGACCGGTTAGTTCAAAAGATACAATTCCTCGAAAGAGGAAAACGGGAGTAAAAATAAATACAAATCAAAATACTCATGAGAAAGCACAAGAATCCTTTGAAAAGGGTTTGTCAGAACAAGTTGATTTTGATGAGGAACAACTTCCTCTAGAAAAAGATGAAAAAGATGAAAGTAATGAGATCTCAATAAATTATTTAAACTCTGGTAAGATTTAGGATCGAAATGAAATTGTTCCTGATGATATATTTGCTTTCAATGTGTCATTTGAAATATGTGAAAATGGTGATGATCCAGAACCACGATCAGTGGACGAATGTCAAAAAAGACCTGATTGGCAAAAATGGCAATATGCTATCCAAGCAGAGCTAAACTCGTTAAGGAATCGAGAGGTTTTTGGACCAATTGTTCAAATACCATATGGCGTAAAACCTGTTGGATATAAATGGGTATTTGTATGAAAGAGAAACGAAAAAAATGAAGTTACAAGGTACAAAGCAAGACTTGTAGCTCAAGGTTTCTCACAAAGACCTGGCATCGATTATGAGGAAACATATTCTCCTGTTATAGATGAAATCACATTTCGATTCTTGATAAGCCTTGCAGTCTCTGAAGGGCTTAATATGCGTTTAATGGATGTCGTTATAGCATATCTGTACGGATCTCTAGATAGTGAGATATATATGAAAATCCCTGATAGATTTATAATATCCGATGAAATAAAATCAAAACCTCATAACATGCATTCTATAAAATTACAAAGGTCTTTGTACGGTTGAAACAATCCGGACGAATGTGGTACAAAGGTCTTAGTGATTATTTACTGAAAAAAGGATATGTAAATAATTCGCTTTACCCATATGTCTTCATTAAAATATCATCAACAGGATTTGTGATTATTACTGTATATGTTGATGATTTAAATATAGTGGGAAACCACGACGACATCGTTAGAACATCCGAATACTTGAAAAAGGAATTCGAGATGAAAAAACTTGAAAAAACAAGACTTTGTCTTGGTTTGTAAATTGAACATTTTTCAAGTGGAGTGCTTGTCCATCAATCAAATTATATTGAAAAATTATTAAAAAGATTTTATATGGACAAGGCACATTCATTGAGCTCTCCAATGGTTGTCAGATCACTTGAAGTGGATAAGGATCCATTTCGACTTCATGAAAGTGATGAAGAGCTAATTGGTCCGGAGGTACCATATTTAAGTGCAATTAGTGCATTTATGTGTCTTGCAAATTGTACAAGACACGATATTGCTTTTGCTGTCAACCTACTTACAAGATATAACTCTTCACCAACTCGAAGACATTGGAATGGTGTTAAATACGTTTTTTGATATCTTCGAGGAACAAGTGACATGGGTTTATTTTACTCGAGAGGGGTAAAATTGAATCTTCAAGGTTATGCTGATGTTGGATTTTTATCTGATCCTCACAAGGCCCGTTCTCAAACGGGATATGTATTCACCTGTGGTAGTACTGTTGTATCATGGAAGTCAGTGAAACAAACTATGGTTGCTACTTCTTCCAATCATTTTGAAGTACTTTCAATTCATGAAGCAAGTCGTGAATGTGTTTGGTTGATAAACATGATTGAACATATTCAAGAATCATGTGGATTGCCTTCAATAAAAGATTCTCCAACCATATTATATGAAGATAATGCAACATGTATTGCACAATTAAGTGAAGGATTTATAAAAGGAGACAAAACAAAACATATTTCACCAAAAAAATTTTATGCGCATGAGCTTCAGAAGAATGGTGAAATTGATGTCAAACAAATCCGATCGAGCGATAATCTTGTTGATTTATTCACAAAATCCTTACCAACTACGACATTGAAAAGGCTTACATATGATATTAGCTTGCGTAAACTTAAAGACATTGCAAGTAAAGAAACTGAACAAGTTTCACCCATGTTCACATGAGGGGGAGTTATTGATTAGTGTACTGCACTTTTTCCCTTAACTATGGTTTTATCCCATTGGGTTTTCCTAGCAAAGTTTTTAATGAGGCAATCTTAACAATATTATACCCATCTTAATATTTATGAGAATAGTGTACTCTTTTTCTTTTACTATATTTTTCCCACAGGGTTTTTCTTAGTAAAAGTTTTAACGAGGCACAATCTCTTAGCAAGTGTCATCCAAAGGGGAGTGTTATAAATGAAATGGATATGGATGACTCTTCCTATTCAAACCATTTGTATTCCACCACTATGTGTGAGTGGTTACACATTTACATCATGTAATTGTAACTTATGATCTTTGACATTCTTGTAATGGCCTATATAAAGAGCTCACATCTATGTAATGGATACACCAAGTTGAATGAAAACTTCTCATTCCAACTATCTAATTTGTAACGACCTGTTATTTTAAGCACGGGATTAACAGTAATCCGAATCCAAATTAATCTGAGTTAGGCTCGTGGTTAAGCCCGATTTGTCATGATCAACGTGTGTGTGGGATTGCGTGATGTATTGTGTTTGTTTGGTGTGTATTAGTACATATATGTGAATAATCGGACTAACGAGGAAATGCCTAATACTATGTGTGGGTCATGTGGACACACATGAGACGCGAGATAGCGTTGACGTTCGAGTGTGCTCGACGGTGGAAATTACGTAATTATAGGCGTAATTATAGGCATAAAATATATATTTATATATATTATGGATATATATAAATATATATCAAATGGAAAATAATAAAATAATGATAATTTGTCGGACGCAGTGATACGCGGGGTCACGAGTGACACGCGTCGGACATACGGTGGTGCGCACGCCGAGATGTTCTCGTTGGCGTGCGAACCGAATTTGAGCGCAATGTATCGATAAATATATATATTTATATATAAATTAGTATATATAAATATATATAATATATTGGAAAAATGTAAAATTACGTTTAAGGGTTTGGAAGGAAAGAAAGAAATGAGATAAGCTCAAGGGTATTTTGGTCAATTCCTCACCTAAACCGCCTTCTTCACTGTTATATTGAGAAATCGAGAAGAAGGAGATGAGCAGAGACGAACCGAGATCGGGAGGAGGAAGAAGAGAAGGAGCCGAGAGGAGCTCAAGAGCTCGGGAGTTCGATGGAGATTGCGTGGCCGAGGTGAGATGATTTAGTGATGCTGTTGTGTTGTTGTTTTAGTTGATGTTGTTGTAATGGTTTTGAGGTGGAGTGAGCTCGGCCATGGCGAAAGCCATGGCCGAGAGTGGTGAAGGCAAGGGAGTGGTATCCCTTGCTAGTTCGGGTTGGGGTTGGGGTTGAAAGCCAACCCCAACGACGAATCAATCGAAAAAAAAAAAAAAAAAAAAAAAACAGAGGCGCTGCTCTGTTCTTCGCGAGGTAGGGGACGACCCCTGAACCGGGCCGGTTCGGCTCGGTTGAGCCGAACCCGGTTCGGCCCGGTTCAGGGGCAATCAAACCAAAAAGGAAAAAAAAAAAGAAAGAAAAGAGAGAAAAAGGAAAAGGAAATCCAGAAAAATAGGAAAAAATATGGAAAAATAGTATTTTGACCAAACAAATAGAAATTGAGAGATTTCTATGAAAAATGAGAAGTTTGAAAGTCGGAGGAGACTTTACACCGGGGTTTTACCTCAAAAAGCGTGAAATGGTCAAAATAAGTTAGAAATTAGGTCCCGAGATTCCGAATTTGAATGGGACCAGTTTAGAAATGTTAGTAAATGAATATGAGACTTAAGTTGATGATAATTGATCTATTTTAGGGAATGAATCAATGTGGAAAGGATTGAGGACTTTGGAGGGTTGTACAAGTCGGTAAAACATAGAAAGCTCAGGACAGGTAAGTGGGACTCGTAACTTTTATCAATTATGCAATGTAAAATAGTATTATTAGAGCATGTAGTGTCTTGAATGGGAATGGGGCAATGTACCGTGATTTGATGATGGTTTTTACAAAAACGTTTTGAAATGAAAAAAATGGATACGGAAAGAGGTTTGACGGGACGGATCGGCATGGGGTTTGGGAACTGTGGTGGAATTGCTAACCATCACTGCGCCCCGATTGATTGCTTGGGAATTATTCCGATCAATGCTTTCCAGATTGAGTTTAGCAGCTCATTAGTCATAAACCAATCGAGATGAGCGGTGATTGGTTTAGTGATGATGAGTAAGTGCGACTCGGTGTTTTATGAGTTGGCGGCACATTGACAAGAACTGGTTAGATGCCCGATGATTGGTTCTTGGATATGTGAGGGGGCGACTCAATGCGAATACGAAAATGTGAAATACAAATCACGGGTACATTGCAATGAACCAAAGAACTTGCATCTGTTATATATATTGTTTATATTGATTCATATGCTCCTGTAGTTATGCATTTGATTCATGTTGTTATACATTGCCTTGATATTAATTGATAGTTGATGGTTGGTATGAGAGTCACTTACTGAGCATGTAGGAGCTCACCCACCTTAACATCTCCAGGTATGAATGTACGCTAGGACTTGGAACTCAGGAAAGGAGAAGACCAGGAGTTTAGTATCTTCTCTACGGTGCAGTGAGTTTCTTGTTATATATATTGTTGGCATTATGATTTGTAATAAAATGGGTGGGAATATGAGCTCAATACCGATGTTCATGCCGGTATTGTATAATTGTGTTTTATCGAAAAAGTTTTAAATTTTCCGCTGCGTTTGTTTTATGTTATTTATTTAAATCAAGATATACAGGTTGTTGTCAGGAAATGTGGTAAGGCTGCTGGCTCTAATTAGGTCCGATCTGGTTTACCGGGGCTTAATTAGGGTTTCAGGCCGGACATTCCTTAATTGAAATTTGGGGATGTTACATAATTTCTTCTCTTCTCCTTTGTAGTAGTAGTTTGTAGTAGTAGATGTTTTTAGTCTTCTATTTCATTCTCTAGTTCTTAGTAAGTCTCAATTCAATTGACAACATTATTAACTTAAGCAAAAATAGGGGAAAGAGACCCCTCTTACATCATCCATCAAAATAGATGTAATACCCACATGAATAATACTTATAACACGACACCTTGAATTAAATCCTCTAGCATAACTAGCCATCCAGTCCGCTGCTCTATTCCCTTCGCGATGGGAATGGGACGGGCACCTCCCAATCACAATCCATGAGTTGGACGATCGTCGATAACAGGCTTCAGTGTTGATTGCACCCAACCTTCCTTCCCATAATGCTTTGAACAACCCTAAGGTTATCAATTTCTAATACAATTCGTTGTTGGCCAAGCTCCCATGTTGTTTGCAAGGCAAGCATTGCTCCCCACAGCTCTGCATTGAATACCAAGCAAGCACTAATGTTTACCACAAACCCACCTAAATGTAATAGCCCATTTTCCGAATAGACCGCTACGGGAGCCAATGCGGACCCATAGTATGTCTTACCAGCGACAACTGTGCTCTGTATTGGATTATATTCTCTATTTTATCTTTTTAAACCTTATTAATAGTTAATTTACTATTTAAATTGTATTGAAATCAAATCATATGTTAGTCATTATAAAATCTTCAAATTAACACAGCGGAAGCCTTACTAACACATTTACTCGAATAATAATACTATAAATGTGTGACATAAACCATAAACCTAATGTAAAAAACCCATATATAACCATAAATACCTCTGAAGTCACAAAAAGATCAGTATATACAAGTTATATCAAAATATCTCACAATCCCCAAACCCAAAATAAAGCAAAAAAAATATAATACAAACGTACGAGTCAGGCTATGAATCTCTAATCAACGGTACTCTGGCAGCTTGCTCTTGCCACTGCTCATACTAGGATCTGCACTCAAGCCATCACAAAAGACAGATGACGAGTCCAGAGTGAGTATTCCCAAGGAAATTAAGTGAGCAATACTGAAAATAAATACTAGAATTTAAATAAAGTTATTAAATAAACATGCAAAAATAAATACAGGCAACTGCGCTCATTGCATGAATAGATAATAGGGAAAGCTCAAAGTGTATTCCTAGCCCTTAGAGTCAGACTATCACCATAATTCAGACTCTTCTACAAAATACTACCAGTGAGTTCGACTCAAGTAGGGCCAGTATTTGGATCCGCTCAATGGCCGGCGTTACACCTACGGTGCACCGACACGTTGCACGACGTAACACTCGAGTTGTTCTATTCACCGAGATCGATCATTAACAACGTTATTATGCAGTGGACGTACACATTAAAATGGAACGGAGGGAACCCAGCTCAACGTCCGTCCATATAACCACAATTGGAGTAGAATATTGAAATGAAATAAATTTAATTCAAAATGTCAAAAGAAGTAAATACTCAAGTAATTTCAGTTGAGATACTACACACCTCAAACCGCACTCCTCATCCCGTAAAATAAACCCCAGTCCGGTTCCTCCAAATCCCCAATATCCAAAATATCATCCGAAATAAACTATTTCCATTTATAATTGATTTTTAGTCAATTGTATATATTTTAGGTTGTTAGTATTGGCATTAGGTTCAAAATTTCCAAAACAACCTAAAATACCTATATGATGAACACCCAACACGCTGGTGTTCATCCTCATCAATACCAACTGCCCATCTTACCTAGCACGCTGGGTGAATCGAGTTCCAGTAGTTCAATATTCTGCTGAATTGCTAAATTTGATCCCTTAGCCTCTACCAAAGCTGTCGACACCATCCCCACTTCGTGAGGGATAAACAACACTCCAAAAAGGCCAGAGGCACAGTTATAATCATCATTCGTTAATCAAAACACAAGATCAAGGAACAACTTGAAAACCCCCATTCATGAAAACTTGCAAAACTTGAAAACCATTAACTTCAACACTTTCTCCACCACATTCATGACCAAACAACACCAAAAACCACACTAAAATTAGTGATCCACACACCTCAATCCCGGATCACCCCCAACATGCCCAAAACTACTACCAAAAGAGAAAGAATGAATAAAGGAGTAAAGATCTCACCTCACTTTGATGAATCAACACCTCAAAGACCTTCAAATTTTCACTAAAAATGAATCAAACCCTTGTCCAAACCTCCAATTTTCGGATTTAAGGAGCCACTGATCATATGACTAGTAACTGTAGTTTGTTCACATCTTACTCACCATGTGACAAGTCTATCTCAGTCATTATAGCAGATGGATCAATCTCATCTGTTATAGGCATTGAAACAGTTAAAATCTCATCTGATTTACAACTCAATTCTGTGTTTTATGTTCCCAAATTGGATTGCAATTTACTGTCCGTGCATAAACTAAATAGAGATTTGAAATGCCTCACTCAATTCACAGAAGATTCGTGTGTTTTTTAGGACAGGGATTCGGGGAAGATAATTGGCAGTGATGAAGTAAAGTCTAGATTGTATCTTCTCAAAAATTCATCTCATTCGAATTCTTTGTTGGTATCAAAATTCAATAAGTCAGATAGAGAAATCATGTTGTTACATTATCAACTTGGTCATCCTAACTTCATGTATCTCTCAAAACTGGTTCCTTCATTATTTATGACTAAAAATATCAATTCTATGCATTATGATGTGTGTCAATTGTCTAAGCATACTAGAAATTCCTATGTGCCGAGTCCTTATAAAGCATCTCAACCATTTTCAATGATCCATAGTGATATTTGGGGTCCTTAAAAATCTCTAATATTACAAATGCAAAATGGTTTCTATTGTTTATAGATGATCACACTAGGCTCACATGGGTTTTTTAATGAAACATAAATCTGAAGCTTGCAACCTAGTCAAACAGTTTCATGTCATGATCCAAACACAATTCAAAACAAATATTCAAATATTTCATTCTGATAATGGAAGTGAATATTTCAACTCCATATTAGGTGATTATTTCAAAACCTACGGCATCGTGCACACCAGCTCCTGTGTCAAAACACCTCAGCGGAATGGTATTTCTAAAAGAAAAAACAAACACCTCCTAGAAGTTGCACGCTCAATCATGTTCATAACACATGTTCCAAAACAGTATTGGGGTGAGGCAATCCTAATAGCAGCCTATCTCATTAATAGAATGCCTTCAAGAATATTGAATTTTGCAACTCCATATCAAATATTGCTAAACAGTTTTCCATACACAAAACTACTTTAAAAAATTCCTCTCAAATTGTTTGGTTGTACAACATTTGTCCACTTTTATGATCAAAGTAAGTTAGATCCTCGATCCTTAAAATGCATATTTTTAGGATATTCTCCAACTAAGAAAGGATATAAATGTTATTCCCCTTCTCTGAGAAAATTTTTTCACACTGTGGATGTTACCTTTCTTGAAAACAAACCTTTATATCCTAATTCTTTGATTAAGGGGAAGAATTTGCTGAACGAATCTCAAAATTAGTATCTATGTGAAAGGGGAGAATAATAGTGTCACATACTTTCCTACAAATATCCAACTTGATCATCTCAGTCCGGTATAATCAACTCCACCAGATACCTCTCAGACTCAACCTCAAGATTGTCAATCATCAACCTCAACTCCGCTGTCAAATGAAAACCATGAACAAGGTATGTCTGATCCTAACTCCTCTCAGAATTGTGATCATATACCTGTTGATGAGATGCCTATTGCATTAAAAAGAACTGAGAGAACTCATATACCATATCAGATGAAAGATTTCATCTATTATGGCAAGCTTTCCTCTGAATATAAAGCTTATGTTTCTAACATTGATCAAGTCAGTATTCCTATAACAGTTCAGGAAGCTCTAGCGATACCAGAGTGGAAGAAAGTGACTTATGAGAAAATCAGGGCATTGGAAAAGAACAATACCTGGAAGATCACCACTCTACCACCTAGGAAAAGAACAGTTGGATGTAGATGGCTATTCACAGTGAAACACAATGCAAATGATTTGATAGAGAGACTAAAGGCTCGGTTAGTTTCAAGAGGCTACACTCAGACGTATGGGATCGACTACCAGGACACGTTTGCCCTAGTTGCCAAGCAGAACACGATTCGAGTTCTACTCTCACTAGCAACAAACTCAGACTGGCCACTTCATCAGCTTGATGTGAAGTACGCATTCTTAAATGGAGATCTCTTAGAGGAGTTTACATGGATATTCCTCCAGGTTTTGAAGATCTACACTCAAAAGGAAAAGTCTGCAAGTTTAAGAAATCATTGTATGGATTAAACCAAAGTCCTCGAGCTTGGTTCAGTCAGTTCTCAGAAGTGTTAAAAAAGGTTGGTTACTCTCAAAGTCAAGATGATCATACTTTATTCTCTAAACATGCCTCTGATGGAAAGATTACAATCCTGAGTGTATATGTTGATGATATTGTAATAAGTGGCGACAATGAAAGAGAGATCATCTGTTTGAAATAATTGTTAGCCATGGAATTTAAAGTGAAAGATCTTAGGAATGGAAGTCTTAAGATCTCATAAAGGAATTTCTGTTTCTGTACGAAAGTACACTTTGGATCTATTGGAAGAGACTGGAATGCTCGGGAGCAAACCATCAGAGACACCAATGGAGCCTAATTTAAAGCTTAATGCCAAGGAAGAAGAAGTTGATATAGACAAAGGAAGATATCAACGGCTTGTAGGAAAACTGATTTACTTAGCAAATACCATACCCAACATTAGTTTTGTTGTAAGTTTAGTTAGTAGATTTATGAGTCATCCCAAGGAATCTCATATGGAAGTAGTCTTTAGAATTCTGAGATATCTCAAGGGAAGTCCAGGGAAAGGATTGCTCTTTAAAAAAATCAGAGTAGAAGTGTTGATGTTTACACTGACTCGAATTATGCTGGATCTCAAATAGATAGACGATCGACCTCTGGATATTGTTCATATGTCTGGGGTAATTTGGTCACTTGGAGGAACAAGAAACAATCTGTCATTTCTCGAAGTAGTGCAGAAGCTGAGTATCGAGCTCTGGCTCATGGAATATGTGAAGGAATCTGGTTAAAAAGGGTCCTCAACAGTCTCAACATCTCAAGTGAAGGCCCTGTTTATCTTCACTCTAACAATGAAGCAGCCTTGAGTATTGCCGTGAACCATGTTCATCATGATCATACAAAACACATTGAAGTGGACCGTCACTTCATCAGTGAGAAGATTGAAAACAAGATTGTCGATCTACACTATGTTCCTTCTAAGCATCAAGTAGCAGATATCCTCACAAAGGCCATTCGAAGTTGTCATTCAGTTACTTATGCAACAAGCTAAACCTCATAAACATTTATGTCGTTTAGCTTGAGGGGGAGTGTTGAATTCTATGATCTGTAATTAGTTAGTTGCCTATTATTAGGAAATATTAGTTATGATTACTCAGATAGATTAATTATTGTTATTCCTATTTTATCTCCTCATTCTTAACTATTTAGTTTCCCTGTATTTAGCTTATATTTTGTTATCTATCTTGTATATATAATCGGCAATAATCAATGAGAAGAAGTTGTCCAATTCATCCTATCTGTGTCATTAATCTTCAAAGCTTAACCTATAATGCCTCTGGATTCGACAAAAGTCCCTAGCTTAGCTTCATCAAAAATGCTAGATTCATCTCATGCATCTTCTTAACACCAAGTCCATCCTGACTTTTCGGGAGGCAGACTTTATCCTAAGCGACAAGATTAACTTTCTTCAAAGTATTAGTAGAACCCCATAGGAATTTGCGGCAAATCTTATCCATGTTATTACAAACACCCTTAGAAATTACTGATGTTTGCATTGTATATAGAGGGGTTAAAGTGAGAAATGGCGTACACAAAGTCGCTCAGCCGGCCGTAAATATGTTGGAGGGATTCCATTTATTAGCCTTAACAACCATGGAAGATAACACATTGTCATAGGTGGACTTCGTAATTCTACCATGAATTATAGGTACGCCCAAGTATCTACCAAGGTTAGCAGACAAGGGGATCACTAATTCATCACTCAACTGTGAAGCAAGATGATCTGAGACACTCTTGGAAACAAAGAGTTGGGAATTCTCCCTGCTTATTTTATGACCGAAAGAATTACAAAATTCTTCTAAGATCTTCCCACTATTCGTGTTTGATCAATAGAGGCCTCTACAAAAAGAATTAAATCATCGGCAAAGAACAAGTGAGATATCCTGACTGAATTAGTAAAACCTGGAGCCTTCCAATTCCCTTAGTGAACAGCCGCATGAATAGTTTGGGATAATCTTTCTGTACAAAGAAAAAAGATGCAAAGGGAGACTGGATCTCCTTGTCGAACACCTCTCGAGGTCTTAAATGGGTCAGAGAGATCTCCATTCCAAATGAGCTGAGAAGGGCAAGAAGAGAGGTTGTTCATTAACACCTTCGATAACAGGGGGAATAAGAGTGTATCCTTGATAAACGTCCAATTCAACCTATCATAAGCCTTTTCTAAGTCAATTTTCACTGTGAACCAGCCCCATTTTCTTTTACTTGTACGCATCGAATGAACAATTTCTTGTGCAATAACAATATTTTCTGTAATGTGTCTACCCGGGATGAAGCACGTTTAATGTAATGTTTTTGTTGACAGAAAAGACATGATGTTAGTTATATTATTATTTTTGTCTAGACCATTGGGTATTCAGATTGTCCAACTACTCTGAACTCGAAGAGCGTCGAAAGTAAAAAGGTAAGAATAGGCCGGAGACAAAAGTGTGTGAGGAGAGGCGAAAAGGGAGGTCGAGAGGGGGAAGGAGAAACTTGTAAGGAGGGGCGGGAAAGGGATCAAGGGTGGGGTGCTTATAGGCGAGGGGCGGAGGGGAAGCAACCGCCCCTACTCCCCTAGTTCTGACCATAAATAGAAGGTAATACACATATGTAGACAAATTAACAAATTTACCCATAAAAATGACGAGACTCTTGCAATCTCATAAGTATGTAGCTTTATGGAATTAAGCTCCTATGGATGTATTATCATCGATATTACTCTATGTAATAGCGATCCAAATGAATACCATCATTCACGTCTTCAAAAAATTGAGAATTTATTAAAATCACGTTCTCTATATTTTAAGTCTTAGCCAAAGCATCTATATGATGGAGACATTTTGAAAGGTAAGGTTTAAAGTGGTAGTGTATTAGTAAAAAGAAAAATTAAAAAAAAAAAGGCCCGGCTATGTGCAAACCACATTGTACCATGGGCAAATCAGTTTTTATTTTATTTTTTTCCAAAATGTCATTGCCCTTGTGCACCCCTATTCCTAACAACGTGAAGAAGAAGGAGAAAACACTTGAGCCCTAGGTCGATCTTCGCGTTTACCCTACGGTTGTGGTTCATCTTCGCATCAACTCGGTTGATCTTTGTGTCACCTCTGTTTATCTTCACTCTCACCTTAGGTCTTGGTTCAAGGCAGTCGTCGCTCAATCAATGACTAAACTTAATCGATTTAGGGTTGTTTACATTAATATGAATGTTTTATCAATTTTTTTATTGTTTTTGAACAATTTTGGTAGTTGTGTATTTGTTTGTAACTGTTTTTGATCGTTGGTCCATTTGTGCGTTATTGATGGTTGACGCTAGATCGTGAACACAAGATCGATTGACAGTGCACTGTTCGGTTGAAGGTGACCGAGCAATGCATATTAATCGATCTTTGATGGCCGAACCACATTGTAGTGTTCAAAACTTGGTTTGAACAAATATTTGTTCGGTCACCTATGACTGAACATACATGTTTCAATCGACCTCGACAAACCGAGCAAAAACCATTTGTTTGGCCTACGTGGTCGAACTAGAGGTAGAATCCTTAGTTTGAACATGAAAAAAAAAACACAAAAACTGAATGAAAACTCATGAAATACCTCTCCATCTTACACATCTGTATCTCCTACACCACCGAACAACTCAAACAAACAATACCCTACCAAGACCAAAAAAATTATTCAAACCTTATAAAATGTATTTAAAACAGTGTAAAAATATAATTTTTCAGTAAGAAATATGAAAAAATCGACTCTTTTGATGATAGTTAGTGAGCTACGAAATTGTAAGTTCGTCCCCAATGGTGAGAGGGTATTATCGTCGTACACTAAAATGTGGTTTGTACGCCGGGCGGTGTTTTTTTTGGTCAAAATTAGAAAGTCTTTTATTACGTTTGGAGATTTTCCAAGGGTTTTAGCCATTCATGAGCTTTATTTTCTTCTACTCCAAATGAACTATGAAGCTTTTCCTTTCTCATTCATGAAGATCTTTGGATTCAGAATTCATCACAATCTGTTCTTTTAATTTTCCTCTCATGGAAGCTCTCAGTGGTTCAGTCCTTGACCGGACCCAACTCCTCTGTAAATTCTTCCCATCTAGACCTAACTCGTTGTTCCCAAATCAGCTCAGAAGAAACCCAATTAGGGTTCACAGAATTCAACATGGTTTTCATCCAACAATCCCATTTTGGACATCTTCAGTCCTCTCCAATGGTCGAAACGTGAAGGTTTCAGCTCAATTGAGGCGGGTTTCCAAGCGTCGGAACTCACTAAGGAAGAAAATCAGCGAAGAACAACATCAGGTGCGTCGAAAGCTCGAATTTGATCATCAAAACCCTAGTTTTGTTACTGATCAGATTGAATTGAATACGGGTTCTAGCAATTTGTGTGAAAACAATGATGGGTCTGTAGAAAAATCAAATCTTGTTAGGGATTCTGTGTTGTGGAGTGAATTGGAGAGTTGGGCTGATCAGTATAAGAGAGATGTGGAGTTTTGGGGGGTTGGGTCTGCTCCCATTTTTACTGTTTTTCAAGATTCAATGGGGAATGTCGAGCGTGTTGTTGTTGATGAAGATGAGATTTTGAGAAGAAATGAAGGGCTTGTTGGAGAGGACTTAGTGGCAGCGAATGTGAAGATTTCTCGTGCTAACGTGTTGGCTAGAGAGGTGGAGAGGGGAGAATCTAAGCTTCCCAAGAACAGTGCAGTTACTAAGTACGTGGTTTCGAGCAAGAAGACTTGGTTTGTTGATGGTCTTCCGTCTTTTTTTAATCGGCGATTCGTGGTTTCGAAGTTTCCGCAAATTGGCTTTTCGGTTTTGTGTGTGTTCTTCATAGTTTTTTCAGCAAAAAGAATTCTTTTTGGTGGGAATGGTGATGTAGAATTGACCAGCGAAGAGAAAGAGATGTTGATTAGAAAGATGAAATCAAGGATGAAGGAAGAAAAAATGGGGAGGGGATCCGTGGAAGTTCTTCCTGTTGTTTCCAATCCAGTGATGGGGGCGTCTGAGAGGCCTCAGTTGGACAAAGAAGTACTCATGAGTAAAATTGTGAAAGCCAGTGCACCCGGAAAGGAATTGAAATCAAATGCCCATTCTAGAGACTTTATTAACAGAATTCAGGAAATAATGGAAATGGCGAGGGAGGCTCGCAAACTTGAGCAGAAAAATATACAAGAGGATGACAACAATTTTAAGAATGAAAAATTGTCCAAGGAAAGTGAAGGCTTAGAAACGGGCAAGATGCTTGGTTCACTGTCACTGAATACTCGTCATGGGGGACATACAACAAGATTGATGAATGCTGACGAACCACCAGAATCCCCTTTAGTTGATAAGCATCAAGTGCAAGATGTTGAGACTGGATCATCTCAGGAAGGATCAGTTGTATGTGCTGCTGGAAGTAAACTGCAAGTCCCTGATGATGTAGATATAAATGTTGACGTTTCGGAAATGATGTCAGCAAGGGATTCACTTGAGAGTGAAAGTAGATCACTACAAATAAACAATTTGAAAGAAGAAGTTCAGTTTGATGCATCCCCGAGTGATGAGTTATATACTTCAAATGAAATCAATATGAAGCCAGTTGTAATACGCTCCGTCAAAGAAGCAAGGAAGTACCTCCGTAAGAAATATCATGAACTTGAGCTTGACAAGGACCTTAAAGTTGAACAACCAAGGGTAGAGGTGGATGATTTTTATTCTGCAGTTACTGAAGGTTCGAATGGTAAGGAAAGGAAGATGAAAGGAGAAAATGATATATGTGAACCTTCACTTGATGCGAGCTCAGATGAAAAGGTTGCAGTTAAGGCATGTAAAGGTACTTCAGGTCTAGAAAGTGATGGTTTTCAATCTCCTTCAATAAAAAATAATGAATCAAAAGAGAAGGGACCAAAGTACCCAGTAGATAATGATCAAGAGAGTTCCAAACCTTCCCAAGGTTCTGAAGGAAGTGACCATAGTGCAGGGGCTGTATCACCAATTGCCGAGGAGAGTTGGTTGGAAAACAACTTTCGCGATTTTAAGTCCATTGTCAAGAAGATTGGAGATGGTTTTAGAGAGAACTACACAGTTGCAATGCGTAATACACAAGAATCAGGATTAGCTTCTGAGGCTCAACCTGAAATAGACATAGATGATGGTGAACTGGAATGGATGAAAGATGATAGACTTAAAGAGATTGTCTTTCAAGTCCGTGAAAATGAACTAATGGGCAGGGATCCTTTCCACATGATGGATGCTGAAGATAAGAATGCATTCTTTAAAGGCCTTGAAAGGAAGGTGGAGAAAGCGAATGAAGGGCTGTTGAGTTTACACGAATGGGTCCATGCCAGGGTCGAAAATCTTGACTATGGCGTAGGTAAGTGGTATTTCTAATTTTTTATTCATAATTTTTAGGAAAAATAATGAACCGTATGTAGTTTCTCTAATTGAATAACTAATATATAAAGAGGGGAAGTAAATGTTGTAGAGCCACTGCTGACTCCAACTTGAGCCAGCCAGTAACTAGTTTTCTTTTTCTTATTACTGCGAATATCATGTATATACAACTTTAGCGCATCAAATCCCAAAATATTAGTGTTTATATGATTTCTGTTTTTCTGTAGATGGTATCAGCTTGTATGATCTGCCAGAGAAAGTTATACCACGCTGGAAAGTTCCAGCCTTCTCAGGAGATACTGAAGTAAGGAATAATTTTGTGGAACAACGGAAGACAGTGGATGCTGATAATGCTAGAAACTTGCCTCGTGGGTTAGATAAGCAAAACTCAACTGAGAAATCAATAGAATCTCGTTCTACTTGCGATGTTTCCAATTCTTCTGCAGCCTATAATTTAACGAAGACGAAGCAGAAAGGACCTAAGAATCATAAGACAGTTATCGAAAGTAGTGATGGGTCTTCTAGGCCTGGAAAAAAATCAGGCAAGGAGTATTGGCAACACACGAAGAAATGGTCCCGTGAATTCTTAGAAGCCTATAACGCTGAGACTGATCCAGAAATTAAATCTATTATGAAGGACATGGGAAAGGATCTTGATCGGTGGATCACAGAGAAAGAAGTACAGGAAGCAGCTGATCTATTGACAAAATTGCCCCGGAAGAAACGCAGGTATATTGAAAAGAAAATTGACAAACTTAAGAGAGAAATGGAAACGTATGGACCACAAGCTGTTATCAGTAAATACCGCGAATATGCAGAAGAAGAAAAGGATTACTTATGGTGGTTAGATCTCTCATTTATACTGGTAAGTATCTTCTATTTTCTTCTACTTGGCTACCGTTATGAAAGTGTACCTTGCCAATTGAACAAATCGGTGCTGTTTACTACAAATTTTACGTAGTATTTGGAAGTAAAGCACATTTGACCTTTACAATGCTCAATAGGTAAGCTTATTATAAAATTTGTGGTATTTTGTAATTTGTATGAACACAGTGGATGTATCCTAGTGCTTTTAGTTCCTTAGCTGACTAATACCAATAATTGTCCCATATTACCTTTCCACCACTTTGTCTATCATGTCAAGCCTTCCAAGTCGTCTCAGAATTTGGAATGAGCAGGATTTCATACTAAGATAATCCTAACAATTTGTGAACATATTAAAACAAGATTGGGATTCTCGTGCATTTTTTTATCTTCCTAAATCTTATTACAATTTATTCCTTTTTTTTTTCTCTGTCACAGTGCATTGAATTGTATACAATTGAAGACAGGGCCCAAAAGGTTGGATTTTATTCTTTGGAGATGGCTGCTGATCTTGAATTAGACCCAAAGCAACATCATGTTGTTGCTTTCGAAGATCCGGCAGATTCAAAGAATTTTTGCTATATTTTACAGGCTCATATGGAGATGCTTGGAAATGGCAGTGCTTTCGTTGTTGCTAGGCCTCCTAAGGTGAACATGTTTTTCTGTACTAAATATGTCACTGTTTTCACTGCAAGACGTTCTTTTGCTTCAGAATTTAGGAATTTTGCACGTGCAAACCTTAAACTTTTCATCTAATGGCAATTTCTTACCTATGTAGGATGTCTTTCGGGAAGCCAAAGCAAATGGTTTTAGTGTCACAGTAATCAAGAAAGGGGAGCTCCAACTCAATATAGACCAGATGTTGGAAGAAGTGGAAGAACAAATCACTGAAATCGGGAGCAAGATTTACCATGATAAAATCATGCAAGAACGTTCCGTTGATATGGGCTCTTTGATGAAGGGTGTATTATCGAAGAGGTAATCCCTTTAGCCTTTCAAGAAATTTCAAATTGTATTACGGTGTCTTCAGCTTTTTTGCTGCTGCTTGTAGTCCATAGTCATTTTGCGGAAAAATAGTCTGGCACAGAATTGATTGCATAGAGATAAGAAACTTGAAATTGGAATTTTTTTTTTAAATCTTATTTTCGTACATCTAAATGCTGAATGTTAAACAACAAATTCTCGTGATGATTCTCATGAGATGCTTCTAAATAATGAATTGTAGCATTTGATTGTACAGCAGCATCAACTGATATTTAGTCAGAATCTGAAGACTCTTTTATAGTTGTAATTCCTTCAAGGACTGGTGGCCGCCTCTCAACTGTGCGAGTATGCCCAAATGCTTCAAAGGCCATTGTTTGCATCTCCAGTGCATGGGCATTATATCTCTTCTGTGAAGATCCAAATAATTTCCATCTTTTATTGCTTTTCTTACTATCTTCATGCCAACGCTTTACAAACGATTCCACTTGTTCCTCAAATATCCCTTGTTTAAACATGCTGCCCATCTTCACTCAGTGGTATAAATTTTGAAGTTAGCATCTAAACTTCTTAAATTTGAGAAAAAAGTTGAAAAAAAAAAAAAAACTGTGTTGCAAGTTCACCTAGCATTTCTTGTTTACTCACCTGGGTGACAATGGCATATAAAGGGAGGGTGCTGTAGCTGCAGAGTACTTCAACAATCACTCTGCACAAGTCACAAATTTGTCAGTGTTCTGATGAGAATGGTGTTTTGAGAAACCTTCGACTCTTTTATATCTCCAGCCTTTAATTCTGTATCGAATTCGTATTTGTAATGTGTTATAGTCCCTTACCCGATGATGAGTCTTGGAATGACGTAACCAATTTTTTCCATTATGCAGGAATTGAATCCGTAGGTGCTCTGGAAAATATCGACAAAGGTTAATACAAATGCTTGTAGATGGAGGGAAAGTGCTAAATATTACTATTATAGTCTCTGATTCCACCTACCCAGATCCAGAAGAAGAATGCTATCTCAAACGCATTTTGAAACAGTATGAAGTGAATCAGGTAGAGAACAAGTCCGGGCTTGCCGAACCAAAAATGCTCATCAGATGGTCTCACTGTCACTGCTATAGGATCACCCGTTTTCATCTCTGCAACCTCTTCAGCCAACTTGGTAATAATGTGCTCTAGCTTTGCGCCCACAAGAAGCAGAAGCTGCAACAGTAACAACCAAACTGTAAGGCCTCCATTCATCAATCCTTATATGTTGGAAAACATGATTTATGCGTCTACTAAACTTACAACTAATGGAATGAATGACAACCAGAAATATGTGTGCCATCCTGCATTAACAACCACTAGGTCAGGAACACACAAATCGTGAAAGAGTTCAACATGATCATAGATGCAGAATCGTCAGTACCTTGGACATTCAGCAGCAGGAAGAAGACAACAAAGAGCCACAAGTACCAACTGAAGTTTGACAGTTGATGATAAGATAATGCAAGGTCAAATATTTCAGTTTTAGGAGTGGATTTACTTTAGTTATTTATTGCACATTACCTTATGCCCACCACTTTCTTGAAATCGTACTGGAGCGTCCGCATCATGTATTTATGAAAATCATAATCAGGGTTGGAAGGGCAATGTGTCTGGATGCAAGGGTACAAGAACATGCATTGTAAGCATACGATAGTAGTGATTGATTTAATAGAACAGTATTTGCATTCTCTCTTCAGTTCTTACTGCAATAAATCCTAGTCGCATTGCAACGTAATCAGACTTGGTAACAGATCCATAGAACTGCTTGAAGAATGACCTCTGAGAAATGAAGATAAAACAGCCCAGTTTTAGTAAAGATGGCGAGGGGTGGATTTGAAGTAGTGTTGCTGCAATTAGCACTTACAATCCAGCTAATGACCACAGATTTTCTCCAGTATCCCTCTGCTCGACGCCTGAAAAACTGAATATGATGATGCGCATGCCCAGGGTTTACTGGACGGCGTCCTGTGTCTCCAGGTTCTGTACTCGGATGTCTTATTGAATACTCCCATCGTTTCCATTCACGTATCTGTATGCAGACGTGCATTTTGTGAAATTTCTTTCATTGCAACAATTTTCCCAAAGAGTTTTAGACATATACATCGATATGTATGTTTGTATGTTGTTCACGTTTTAGTTTGTGATAGAATCCGTTGACATGCTATATCGAATCCATTTGACGTCTCTTTCTGATATATATCAAGACCAAATTTAATTTTGAAACTGCAGGAAAAGTAAACTCACCTTGGCCCCTGCAAGAACCATCGTAATGGCGCAAAAGGTTACGTGGACTACCGCCAGCACAAAGACAAAAATGTGTAGCTGGTGCAGTGCTTCAAGGGATAATAATGGAGCTTTTCCCTGCAAGAAGAAAGGGACAAACTAAGCTTTTCCCTGCAAATGAGATGAATTTCAAGAGGGCGCATACCTTTGCCGTACAATGATTAGGAGAACCTCCGGTAGCCAAGAGTCTCCGCCCAGTTGATATGACTGAAGGTGGAAAGGCGAAGGCGTAGTGTTCAACCTGCCCCGGAGAGGACTCACCTGTCTCCTTCTTGCAAGGAAGCATGTAATTGGTAAGATGTTTTGGGATACAAATGTGGCTTATCATTCCTTGAAACACAGATAATAGAAGGGAAATGAATCCCAGCAGCATTAATTCTGCAAAAACAAAATGCAGTAGTCATTTTCATTTTCGACGTAATGCCGATAATGTTGAGAGAATTTAAAAGGAGTTCAGTCATCTCATTTATGCCTTCTTTTAGTTTCTGTAATGCCTCAAACAGTGCATCCTGGTCTTTGTGTTTCAAGAACTGCAAAGAACAAAATCAACGTTGGAACAAGCGTGAAAGTTACATTCTCATGAAGTACTAAAAGACGTGAATGAATAAAAACATGTTGAATGCTGAATGTCATGAAGCATAAACATGTTGAAAAACACTTCAATCCATCATGATTTGATGAGTTATGCACCTTTCCTATGTGGTGAATCAAGCGTTCGACGAAAAGGGAAATGAAAACAATGAAGAAGCAAATGACGGCAACCACCCATGTCGGAGTGTACTCCAGAGACTCCAAATCCTCGGCCATTAACAACCTCGTGGGGATACAAGAACAAGGAAGGTGGAGGAATGCACATTGGAGATGATAGAAATATGAGAGACATGGTATTGTTGATTAAAAATGTGGAGAGAAAGAAAAGAACCAGGTTCCAAAGAAAAGAATAAAATTATCAACAATGGAGAAAGAAAAGAATTCCTGTATCTTAAGCAATCAACATCCTACCTTTCCAATTCTAAATTCAAAAGAATTTCATTAATTTGAACAAAAAAATTGTCATTGAAAGTAACTAGATTACATTACATTCTAACAAAGAAAAACTTATTATCATGTGATTAAAAAAAAGAAAATTTTATTATCATCGGTTAGTCCATAGTACTTGATGTAGAACTCAACGTGGCAAAATCATTTTTTCACTGTTTCTTCTATTCACGAGACATTTAAAGTCCATTGAAATACGTATAACCTTGAAAAAAAAGACTTTTAAGATTCGATCACCTTTCATAGCCTCATAAATGTGTGTCCAATGTTGACTTCAAAATATTTATCCAAAAATGTGTGTTCCTCATATATACAACACAATTAATGCATGCAATTGATCGGACTTCAAAAATAATTTGTATGCAATTGATCAATTTTGCCCTCAATAGGTTAGTGTTACCCAACTTGTCTCAAGCGATGAAGTTAGGGAAAGAATATTTACCAGCGATCAGTTGGTTCCTGTGGTAATGCACTCATTCCCATTAAGCCTAGTCTTGAGTTCAAATTTCATAAATAGAGAAAATTGAATTGGAAGCGCTACATCTGAATACGGTTCGATAGTGTCTGAATGTAGATTAATCGGTGCGATTGATGTCCAACATTACACAAAAACTTGAAAAAGAAAAATCCAAAGTTGCAAATAAAGACCATATCACTGAAAGAAATTTGCTACGGTAACTCAATAACAAGAGACAAGTAGTTGTTGGTAGGGGATGCACACGGATTGGATCCAGATTAATTAGGGTCAATTCGTAATCTAATCCAATCATTGCAGATTGAAAAAATGTAGTCCAATCCAGACCAAATAATTTATCAATTCAACTCAATCCAATTTGCAAAATGCAGATCGGATTAGATCAAGTTCCACGGATTGACCTTTTCCTATCTAAAGATTCATGAAATTAGACTTAATCAAATAAATCACAAGAATTATACATCTCATGAATGACAATTTTTAACATACATTTCACAAATCTATATATAGCATATTTCTCATAAACTTGTCATCACAATGACCTTCAAAATGCAAGTTCTTACATAAACAATTATGTCATCCACTAATCTTCACCATACACATTTACAAAAGCACAAAAAAGTGCACGTATATGTAACTTACAAAAAAAATGTTAAAAGCATAACAAAAGAGTTAAAGAACAAGCATAGTCTTTTAGATATTATAGTTTAGAGTTAATAGTTTAAATTGATGCTCTTTAAAGTACTAAAGTACATTCTATCATATATATGTATATGTGTTAATGTGCTAAACAGACTAGATCGGATTGGATTCGTGATTTTTTAATATAGGATCCGTAATCCAATTTAGTCCAGCCGGATTAGTGATTTTTCAATCCAGTCCAATCCAATAGATTAAAAAATTGATCCAATTAGTAATAATTGACCCGAATTAGACTGAATCCATGAATTAGTACAATCCGTGTGCACCCCTAGTTGCTGGAGTCTCAGCATTTTTCCCACTTAAATTTTATTTTTTGATAGGTACTAAACTAAAGCATTTTCCTCACTTATTATTATTTTTTTGTTTCATCATGATAAGATAAATGAGATTTGATAGACAGCATCAAAAGTCTTGTTACATTGCTACTATAGTACTCTGCTCCTTATCTAGTTCGTCTTTTCTCCTCTTGAGTGAGGACAAAACAGGAAAAAGAAATAGTTTAAATCCGCGTGGAAGCTCGAGAACAAAAAGAAAACACAGTCTCCGCACAGAAGTAGACCCGCTCCTCCTCTTTTCTCCGCCTCTCCCTTCCCTTCCCTTCTTCGATCCCTCCAAAGTCCAAATCCATCATCGTCGCTTCTCTTCAAAATAATCCCAACCGCTCATGCTTTCCTCATGATCCTCCTCACACACTCAAACAAGATCAATCTCATGATCCTCGTCACTCACTCACTCACTCACTCACACACACACACACGCACAAATCTCACCCTCTCTTCGTCTCAATCGGCGAAAATTCCATCAAAACCGCCCAATCTCCATTTCTAGGGTTTCTTCAGAGATCTGATTCGCTGTAATGCAATCGAATGAGCGCGGCGAGGGACGAGGAAGAGCAAGAATCAGAATCTGAAGCGCGCGCGATCGGGATCTTTCGAGGCGGATACCGATTCCGGTGCCGACATGCCGGGGACGGATTCTGGTGTTGATGATGGCGATTGCTTGTGTTTTCCGGTGGAGGAGATTGTGCGGTATCCGCTGCCGGGGTACGCGGCGGCGCCGTTGTCGATTAGTTTCAGTCCTGACGATGCTCTCATCGCTTATCTTTGCAGTCCTGATAGCACATTGAGTAGGAAAGTGTTTGGTTTTGATGTGGCTTCTTGTAAGCATGAACTGGTTTTCAGTCCCCCTGATGGGGGGATTGATGAGACCAATATATCGCCGGAGGAGCAGTTGCGGCGGGAGAGGTTGAGGGAGCGGTGGCTGGGCGTTACCCGGTACGAGTGGGTGAAGTCCTGCTCCACGACTAAGCGGATAATGGTGCCGTTGCCTGCCGGGGTTCGTTTCGCTTATCTTGTTAAAGATTAGTGATTTGATTTTTCTTGCGCTCATGTGTTGTTTTCATGGCATTGGTAGAGTGTTCTATGTGTTTTTTGATGAAAGTGATTTGATAATAGTGACGTTGCCAACTGGGTTTTTTTTTTTTCGCTTTTCTTGTTAAAGATTTGATTTTTATTGTTGTTTTGGTGTTTCTTGCGCTAATGTGTGGCATTGGTAGAATCTTTTTTGTGTGGTCTGATGAATATGATTGATAGAATTGCTTAATCTTGTTGTTTGATATTTTGATCAAATTTATATTGTTTTTTTGGGGTTCATTCGCTTATCTTCTTAAAGATTTCATTTTTATTGCCGCTATCGCATTTCTTGCTCTAATGTGGGATTGGTAGAATCTTTTTTTTTTTTTTTTTTTTTTTTTTTTTTTGTTCTAATAAATGTGATTGTTAGAATTGCTTAATCTTGTTGTTTGCTCTTTTAATCAAATTTGTATTCTTATTTCTTATTAAGTTCTCAATTTGGTATTTTTATTGATGAATTTGTTTTGTAACTATAATCTTTGAATGATAGAAGCTTAAATTTGGATGTCAAAGATTCAAAGTAATCATAATCAATGAGTGAAACACTGAATGTTTTGTTGTCTGTGCTAAAATGAGCGAATTTGGTTTGGGCCAGCTTTAAATTACTCCATTTTAGATGAATTTGATAGCAGTGTATTGGGTTAGGCACTTATGAAGTGCGCCCGAAGGACAGGGCGGACCCAACTTCGAGCTAGAGGGGGGGCCAATTACAAAAGACTTGAAATAAAACTTTTCATATATATTTCAAAACTTTAACCATCTATTACTTATATGAGTTCTTTAGACTAGATGTTGCTCCCTCAAGTTGCTATTTTATCAAATAACTCTTGTATATATATAAACATTAGAAGAGACACATAGACTATTAAGTATTAACCATATTTATTAGCAAAAATCTCTTTGTAAAATTAAAAACTCAAAACTAATGGAGACTTTTGTTATATATTATAATATAATTATTAAATAGTTGTTCAAAAAGCAAAATGAGGGGGGACTTAAGTGAATGTTTAGCTCATATATGCACATGCATATATGCATACCCCACCATACACTTGGGTCTGCCCCTGCCAAAGGAGAAGTCTTTGCGTCATTTTGATAAAAACCACTTTGTTAATTTTTTTTTTTTTTTTTTTTTTGACAGATATATATTCATGATCTTTGTTCCTCCAAAACAGAGCTCAAGCTATCACGCGGCTCACTCCCACCAATTATTGAACCACATCTCTCTCCAGATGGAACCATGGTTGCTTATGTGCAAGACAAAGAGTTGCATGTGTTGAATCTTTCAACTGGACAGACAAAACAATTAACTTTTGGTGCTGAGGGAAATTCTTTGGTATGGTTTTCTTTCTAGGATTCTGATACTAAGATATTGTAAATGTTCTTTCATATGTAGGTTCATCCTTACCTCTATTCCCAATTGATAATTTGCTGATTCGTGACCAGTTATGTGATTAAAAAATAACTATCCTATTTCCCGATGCTGTGGTCATACTGTAGTTGCGTTAGTTATCATTATTCCCATAAGCTCTGCAGACATCAGATCCTAGCAGTAAGCACCTACATTTACTTATTTCTTAGTGCTTTTCCGAGACTTGTTCCCATTTATTTATCCAAACTACCAGGCATCTGTCTCACAAAAAGAAATTCTGGTTAGAAACTATTCCGATGCTGTGGTGATACTGTAGTTACGTTAGTTATAAAGTATATTCTGTGAATTGTGGAAGTTAGGGTGTATAAGTGGCAGTTTGGTGGTTGCAAGGCGTCAAGGCGATGCCTAGGCGTTTCCTTGTAAAAGGCGAGGCGACTCCTAGGCGATAAAAAAGATATTGATTTAGAAGCCCCTGAAAAATTATTTATTTATTTTTAACTTCCTATCTATTTACCAGTACTACTACTCACTGTCTGTTTACTACATTAATAATAATAATAATTAATATTGAAGCTTCATAATTGTAAGTTAAAAAAAAAATCAATACTTCAAAAAATATAGTTAAATTCAAAAATAATTAATTAAAGACATTTTAGAATGTCCACTAGAACCGATGCCATTATAATCTATAAGAAAATTAACAATTTAGAATCTTAGATATTTTACTAGTCTTGAAAAACATCATAAAAGTGTAGGTAGAAAAATGAAATGTATTTGTAAAAAAAATTTAGTAAACTATTTTTAAAAAAATATAAATTTAAAATAACTCAAAAAGTTTTTTTTTGAAATTTTTTATTGTTCATGGTGTACAGTAATTACTGTTCATCATCTCCTTTGCGAAGACGATGAACAGTTGGCCTCTGCGACGTCTGCAACAGAGGTCGCGGAGGCCATTAATGGCCACCACGACCTCAAAAGTTTGCCGGCATTAGTTGTCAGAGGTCAAAGGAATCGTTGGAAGTGAAAATTTACCTTTCGAGACACGTCAGAACTTTGTCGAGATGTGTCAGAACCTTGTCGAAGTCGCTTATCGGAGGGCTAAGATCCGAAAGTTGTTGGAAGGGTTGGGGTGGAGTGGATAAGGTTGATGGGGTAGAGAATGGGGGTTCTATTAAGGTTTAAGTTTATACATAAAATTATTTAAGGCTCCTATACTCTTAAAACATTTACTAAGACCTCCCTAAAGACCTTAAATATGTTCAAATGCACCCACCGCCCGCCTTAGGAACCACCTAGGCGTTTTTTGCCTAAACCACCTAGGCCGCCGCCTTACAACCACTAACTTTGGACATTATGTAAATCTAGACTATATCACAAAGGGGGGACTTAATCTAAAACGACGCTTATTCATTGTAAAAACATAGAACTATCTGTTTGCATGTATTTCAATTGGGGTAATAATTCAAACCTGCTATGCACTTAAGTAATATCATGGAAAATGTTTTCTGCCCAGTACATTCTTTCTGTATGCCCCCCTCGTAGCCTTCAGCTTGCGACGATGTGCTCTTCTCAATGGTTCAATCAGTTGTTGATTCTTTTACATTATATATGCTGCTGTCACACTATATACTTGTGTCTCCAATGCTTAGCGATAAAATACTTCAAAATCAATAAGCATACCATCTTTTTAGTGATAAAATACTAATTATGCTTCTTTTGTATTGCAGAGTCATGGTCTTGCTGAGTATATTGCTCTGGTGAGCTCTCTCCCATTTCTTTTTTGTTTCTGTTATTCTTTTCCATGTTTATCCCTTCAATTATTGTTGCTTGGTCTTTTCTAATTGTGTAGGAAGAGATGGACCGTAAGAGTGGATACTGGTGGTCACCCGACAGCAAATACATTGCATTCACCAGAGTTGATTCATCACAAGTGCCTCCTTTTAGAATCATGCATCACGGCAAAAGTTCTGTTGGTTCAGATGCATGGGAGGATCATGCTTATCCCTTTGCAGGGGCATTAAATGTCAAAGTCCATCTCGGGGTAGTTTCTTCTTCTGGTGGTCCTGTTGCATGGATGGACGTTTTCTGTGGAAATGAGGGTGATGGAGATGAAGAGTATTTGACTCGTGTCAATTGGATGGCTAGAAATGCACTTTCAGCTCAGGTTTTGAATAGGTCTCATACAAGACTTAAGCTTCTTAAATTTGATATTAAGACTGGTAGAAGAAATGTTTTATTGATAGAAGAAAGTGAAGTATGGATCAATCTTCATGACTGTTTTACTCCTCTGGACAAGGCAATCCCTGGGGGATTTGTCTGGTCTAGTGAAAAAACTGGGTACAGACATCTTTATCTTCATGACATGTATGGAGCGTGTTTGGGAGCTATTACGGAGGGTGAATGGGTCGTTGAACAGATAGCTGGCGTGAATGAAACTGCAAAGCTTGTTTATTTTACTGGAACTATGGATGGAGATTTAGGATCTAACCTGTACTGCACAAGATTGATTCCAGATAAGAGTCAAAAGTTAAAGGCCCCAAAGAGGTTGACTCATGGAAAAGGCAAACACGCGGTTGTGCTTGATCACCAGATGCTGAAGTTTGTTGATGTTCATGACTCTCTGGACACTCCTCCTCGGGTATATCTTTGCTCCTTGCAGGAGGGAAGTGTATTGAATCCTGTATATGAACCACCGCCAATCATTCCACGATTCGAAAGGCTTCAACTAATGCCGCCTGAAATTGTTCAGGTATCCGCGAAGGATGGGTCTGTTTTGTATGGGGTGTTATATAAGCCCGATGCAAAAAGATTTGGACCTCCACCTTACAAAACTTGCATAAGTGTATACGGTGGTCCAGGTATTCAGATAGTCAGTGACTCTTGGGCGAATTCAGTTGACATGCGAGCTCAGTATCTCCGAAGCAAAGGCATCCTTGTGCTGAAGGTAAGAATCTTTATAATACAATCTGTTGATTACAGCATTACAACTCTTTATAAGAAATGTGTTCGATGAGGGGGAAAAAATGCAGTTGGCCGAGCCGGTTGGCTCAAGTATTTCCAAACAGCAAGTTAAACAGCTGCTTAAATGGAAATGGGGGCACAAAACCAGATCTTAACTGTAAGAGGTGGAGCAGTTGAGATTGATAGTCCTCTAAATTCGTAGGCACATTTTCATGCCTCAGAAAAAAGAAGAATAAGAGAGAAAAAATTTGATACTCTAATATTATCACTATTGGCAAGTGCTGCCATTCCTTCACCATATAATTATCTTATAAATTTATCAAACCTCTGGCTTTGCAGTTGGACAATAGAGGAACAATTAGACGAGGTCTAACGTTTGAAGGCTGCCTTAAGCACAACATGGGCCAAGTTGACGCTGAGGACCAACACACTGGAGCCGAGTGGCTCATTAAACAAGGGTTCGCAAAAGCAGGTCGCATTGGGATGTATGGGTGGAGCTATGGTGGCTACCTATCAGCTATACTCTTAGCTAAGTTCCCAGACATGTTCCGATTTGCAGTTTCTGGTGCACCAGTTTCATCATGGGATGGCTATGACACCTTCTATACAGAGAAGTATATGGGCTTGCCATCCGAAAATCCCGAAAGTTACAAGAAGAGCTCCGTGATGCACCATGTTGGTAACATGAAAGGTAGGCTATTACTTGTGCATGGAATGATCGACGAAAATGTCCACTTTCGGCACACAGCAAGGCTTGTGAACGCAATTATTGCAGCTAGTAAACCTTATGAACTACTAGTGTTCCCTGACGGACGCCATATGCCCCGACGTCTTAGAGATCGAATTTACATGGAAGAGAGAATAATTGAGTTCATAGAAAGGAACTTCTGAAGTAATTTATAAGTGTTGCTTTCATCTCTGAAGGGCTTTATTTTACGTTTCTTGGAGTTATTTTTTCATGAGCTTAGGGGTGAATAACAATGTAGTGCCCTTCAATCTTAGGGAGATGTAAAGCAAATTCCTACTCTTTTTTGAGTTAATAAGTCAATCAGATCCCTCAAGCTTCGAGAAGTGTTTCAGCAGTTCGAAGTTTCTGCAAGGGATGGATACATCGTAGCACCCGCATAGGTAAATATTTAGGAAAATGATAAAATGACTCACTTTCAACATACTATTTGGGGGTATACCCTTGTCTTTCTTGTCTCCCCAAGCGTGGCACACATCTAACAGAACATCATAAACAACTAAAAGATAAGGGTGTGCGCTTAAAGTGTGTGTTGAAAGTAAGATTATCATTTTCCAAATATTTATTGTCAGTTGAAAATGTGATTTGAAGATTAGGTTTCCTTTGTCAGGAGAGATTTGGTGTTTTTGAAGCTTAGTTTGATTGCAACTAGTTGATTAGCTAGCTGTTTATATTGTACAGAATCTTCTCATAAGATTGTTGTACTTTCATTTGTCAATCCAGTTTTGAGACTTATTTCATAATTTTTCGACTTCCATGTGTCCAACACCAGCTAAGAAAAAGTAAGGGACTATAGCCTTTGATTGAGCTAATTTGATTTTTTTTTCCAAACGCTAGGAAGATATCCTTAAAGCTAACATCAAAACGATTCAAATGCATAGGTGTATGTGTTAAGGGACACTAAGAAACTATTTTTTCTTTTCAACTGTTAGTAGCACAAGTTTTTCTTTTCAGCCAAGTTTGAATTGTTGCATAATTAGTTAGAAATATAGTCCAACTTTATTCTTTAACTTCAAAGAAAGAAATTAAAGAGGGGCACATTTGGGGAGCTTGGGACATCTTCCTAACTCATAAGGCACTTTTTTTTATGAAAAAGCAGAACACGTTGGTCCACATTCCGTCCCTTTAGGCGCCACGTCCATGCTCTCTTTCTGCTACTCCATCTTAGACATGGCTCCACCATATACATCATTGAGTTTATCTGATAATTGGATGAACTTTGCACTATAAAATGACCTTCCATTATTTACATTATGGGAACAAGTGAACAACTGGTTCCATTCAATTAATCCTACTAATGATTTAACATTTAATCTATGATAGTAATGGCCCATCTTTTTATATACCTACCTTCGTACTTATTATTTTTATGGGTCACCTTTCTTTCTTGTAAGTTTCTTTTTATAGCTTTGAGATTGGGGCACGTATGATGCACACATCTGATGTACAATTTTTGAGTCCCTCAGAGGAAACATTGAAGTGCGTCCATGCACAAACCACTGTCTTGGTATAGTAGTTTGGATCTACTAGATATTCACTTGGGCTTTTATGAGATTTTATATTCGAATCTCTTAAATTCTTGAGACCTCGTCTCTTGTAGGGTGAAATGTCTCCTATAAAATATTCAGAGGTAATACATGCCCATCTCGATGTGCATTCTATGGAAGTATGTTAGTAGTTACCTAGTTTGCAATTTGTTGGGACACATGACTCATTCAGTGAATGTGTTCATTAGCTTTCGTTTTATAATGAAGGAGTGCCATGCTTGAGGCAACATTGTCTACAAGAAGGAAACATAACTCGTGGGGCACATTATTGTGTATTTGTGTGCAACAACTATTTAAGGTACTATATGGGGGCCTCAAAAAAGAAGTATGTGGAAAAGAAAAACTGTTTAATATTCATGTACCCAAAAAAAGAAAGAAAAGACAACAGTTTAAATGTAATACTTAACCAAAAGAAGTCTAAGAATTCCATTGTCATTGATGAAAATGATCAAAACAACTTTTAATTGGTGTTAGAAATGTTGTAGATAATAGAATAATCTCACATGAACTAGATAAAATGAAATATAAAGGTTATAAGTTTGAGAGTGGGAACTTCAACTTGCTTTGACATTTTAAAGAACTCTCTCGCTTTCAAACTAAAGCCTATACATTCAACTAGTCACTCTTGCACTCTCTCATGACTTGGACTACTTGGGCTTATAAAAAAAATAACAAGAAAGGTGCTTCACTATATGTCTGACAATACCATTGCTCACCCATACGGGCATATCCCATCACTCTCAACCCAACACCCCCTCAATCATCTAGATTTTTCGATTTTAGTCATTGTAGAGCACTTTGTACTAGATCACCAAGTGTTGTAGAAGTGTTTTTTCATTGAACAAGGTTAGATGTGATCGTGATATGTCCTAGAAACGAAAAAGTGTCGCTTGCAAAATTCGGTCGCACAGGGCTGACACCTATGAAGAGGTGTCGGCCGACTCTGACCACAACCTCTAAAGAGGTAACGATTGGATTCAATCGACACCTTTAATACGACCGATATTGTGAAGAAAACTCAGTTTCAATGAATGACGGAGGTATCTAAACGAAACATCTTTAGAGATGTCAGACACAAAGGGCCACACCCTATCTAAATTCAAAGTAATCAAAGTAATTCGAAAATTAGATATCGCAAGTCCAAAAAAAAAAAAAACTCTTAACTAATTTTTTCCAACATAAAAAAGTTAGGTGACTCAATTTTTATATAGGCACGTACGTGTTGATCAATGGTTACAGTAATATAGCTTTGGTGTTCTAGTTCTTGCTATTTTAGACAACCAAATAATTTTCAAAAGATTGTAATAATTTTCTCTAGTCCTTCAAATAATTGACCAACAAAGGAAAGTCCGAGTAGAGGACTAGCTGACGAAACAAATTTAAAGCTCTGAAAGGAACTCAATCTACTTTGACACCTCAGTTATCAAGAGCTACCTACGCCAAGAATGTGCATATTGTAACTCCGCGTTCACTTCCCTACAAATAAAAATAAAAATATAAAAATATAAAAAATCAACAAATTCTATTTGTTTTTCTTCTTTGTTAGATTTTCTTTTCTTTTTTTTTTTAATTTTATATTGAGTATTTATTTTAAAAAAATGTTAAAATGTGACAAGTTTCACTTGACGAAGAGCATCAACGACTGGATCGTTGTTCTTCTCCTATTCTCGCTCTCAAGCGTCGTTTCTCTCTTGAGAGAAAACTCTGGCGACAATTCGGGGTTTTGGTCACAAATTCTCCGTAGAATGTCCAACTCATCCCCATTTTTGCTATATTCGGTCACCCATTTAAGCTCCGCCTCGCCTTCCCTTCTCGTTCGATTCTTTCCTGGGTAAGGATCCACTTTTCTTCATTTCCTGATCTTCATCACTTCATTTCATTCGATTTGGGGAATTGGTTCGTTGACATTGCGTTCGATTGTTCATTCTTTGTTCATTGTCGGCTCCGATTGCTGTGTTGCTTCGAATTCTCGCTTAAAGTATTCATCTTTTTGAGTAATTTGAGGAAACCAAGCCGAACCCTAATTGAATTGATTCTAGGAGTTGTTATCTTCAACCATGACATCGCCTTGATCAATTAAGGCAAGGTTCAAGGAGTTGTTACCTTCAATTCTGTACATAGGGCTTTTTTGGTTTTTTTGTGTTCTTTGGGAGATTAAAGTAGTTTTCCTTGTTTCAAAAAATGAAGGGTTTTCCATAATTGATTTGATGGATTGTAGGCAGTAAGGCTTTTGGTTTGGATTTGGGCAAAGCAGTTTGAATCTCTCCTGCAAATAAACATGTCTGCCTCTGGTGTCACCCTCAACATTTGCAATAAGCCCGGCATTTCTCCCGGATTTTTCTGCGGTCCGCGGGGTGCTTTGCCCAACGAACCAATCCTCATTTACATCACGGTGGCGGGTTCCATGATCCCAATGCAAGTGTTGGAGTCTGATTCTATTGCCTCTGTGAAGTTGAAGATACAGACCTGTAAGGGGTTTGTTGTGAGGAAGCAGAAGCTTGTGTTTGAAGGGAGAGAATTGGCTAGGAGCGAGTCTCTCATCCGGGACTATGGAGTGGGTGACAGAAAAGTTTTGCATTTGGTTGTGCGCCTTTCGGACCTTCAGTTTATTATTGTTAGGACTGCGTGTGGGAAGGAGATTGAATTCCATATCGACAGGAGTAGGAGTTTCGGGTATGTCAAGCAAACGATTGCTAATAAGGGGAAAGGTTTCATCAATGTCAAAGATCAGGAGTTGATGTTTAATGGTGAGAAGCTTGATGATCGCCAGATTATTAATGATATCTGCAACATTAATGACGGTGTGATTCATTTGGTGGTTCAGAAGTCTGCTAAAGTTAGGGCCAAGCCTACTAACAAAACCTTTGAATTATCAATTGTTGCGCCAACAACGAAGAGGAGGAGAGAAAAAGAAGCTGAAGACGAAGAAGAGAGGTCAGAAGCAGAATATGATGACCTTCAAGTGGCCACTAGAAAGCTCTCCAAAACTGAGTTTTGGTTGGAACCAATGATCATTAATTCGAGGATCAAACTGCCACGTGTAATTAGAGATATGGTGAACACTTCTTGTGCAGGATTGAAGAGTGCGAACCAACCAATCCGAACTTCCGAGGGCTGTGGGGGAGCTTATTTCATGCATGATCCGCTTGCCCTTGAGTATGTTTCTGTGTTTAAACCAATTGATGAGGAACCCTTGGCGATATATAATCCTCAAGGACTTCCCATGTCATCAGATGGGGAAGGACTAAAGCGGGGAACAAGAGTTGGAGAGGGGGCTTTGAGAGAAGTTGCAGCTTATATTTTGGATCATCCCAAAACTAGACGTTGGTCATTGTATAGAGAAGAAATAGGTTTTTCTGGAGTCCCGCCTACTGTAATGGTCAGATGCTTGCACAAAGCCTTCAACCACCCTGAAGGTTTCGAACATGCAGAGAAAAATGTTAAGATTGGATCATTGCAGATGTTTATGAAGAACTGTGGCAGTTGTGAGGACATGGGTCCTCAAGCTTTCCCTGTGGAAGAGGTGCATAAAATTTCTGTGTTGGATATTAGGTTGGCCAATGCAGATCGGCATGCAGGCAATATCTTGATGAGCAAAGAAGTAGAGGGCCAGACTAAGCTGATTCCTATTGATCATGGCTATTGCTTGCCTGAAAGCGTAAGTTCTGTTGTCTTCCATTTCTTTTTATAATTACAAAGTAGATTACACGCTCTTATGCTTTTATTAGTGTATTATATGAATGTTTTGCAATTACTCATCCCTCCATTTTTCTAGTCATATGTTTGTTTCATGACACTTCCAGGCATAACCTTATTAAACCCTCTCATGACTAATGAAACCTATATGAGAAACTACCAAGGCTGTTTTTTGGGAAGTTAATCTTCATTTTCTCTTGACCATAATCCTTTCTCCATGAAACTTTTAGAGCTGCAAACATGTGATTCCAAGATTAGAATTATATTTAATGTCTATGTCGTCATGTTGTAATTCCATTTGAATTAATTTTATACATATCGGATAAGTTTATCGTCCGTGAGGATTGTTTGCCAATTCTCACTGTAAATAACTTTACATGTAAAATTTCTTTTGGATTTTCATATGATGATGATTGCGCCTTAAAAATGCCCTTGTATTGCCTAGATTGAAGTGAATGCAAAAAAAAAAAAAAAAAAAAAAAAAAAAAAAAAAAAAAAGGGTTAATGCTTGTTCCAAGAATGTGACTTCAGTTCCACAATATTAACACTCATCCTCAATTTTTTGTTGTCAACTTAGTATGGTTCACTTTCTTAGTTCTAATTGAAAACCCTTGTGCAAGAATCTTATGATTTTAAAGTTTTTTTTTCTCCTTTTCTTCCAGTTTGAAGACTGCACATTTGACTGGCTATACTGGCCTCAAGCTCGCCAACCCTATAATCTTGACGCGATTGAATACATAAGATCATTAGACGCAGAAGAAGACATTGCACTCCTTAAATTTCATGGTTGGGACATGCCACTTGCATCTGCTCGCATTCTCCGCATTTCCACCATGCTCTTGAAGAAGGGAGTCGAAAGAGGGCTTACGCCTTTTGCTATCGGAAGCATGATGTGTAGAGAGACTCTTAAGAAGGAATCCATAATTGAAGAAATTGTCTATGAAGCAAAAGACTCCATACTCCCAGGAGAAAGCGAAAGCGTTTTCCTTGAATCGGTCTCCCGAATCATGGATTGCCGTCTCACAAGCTCACCATACAAGGGTGATGGATTTCATAGATGTATCTGTATATATACGAATAAGCCGCATACTTACGTATATCTTGTGTCTGGTTGGATGGATGGATAAGTATAGTTCCTGAAGTTCTGATGGACTGCAGAGTACACATGTAGTTCAACTTCTGTAACTTTTGGTGCTTGGGCTTCAAACACCATAAAAGGAAGGGCAAGAAGTTCAATTACTACTTCTTGGGGAGCTGTCACCCTCCCTTGAGAAGAAGACATGATCCTTTTTTTTCATGTATCGATCAAGATTGTAACAAAAGGCCTAAAACTCATAATCTCAATATTTTTAGTTCTCTATTTCAGGATTCTTCTCATCTGCTCCATGTGCATCCCATGCTTCTCAAGGGACTCCCAACTTCATGAGCTGACATTCATGAAGAATAACATTACATTGTTTCTTCACCTACTGCAACACTAAATCTCTGATCAAGATATGGCTTTTGGCATCCCAAAATAACAAAAACAGAATTGCATAATCTAATACCCACGTAATGGTTTTGAGTCTCTAAGGATATATTTAGTTGACCGGGCCTTGTTCTAAAACTTATACACATCGTTCAATTACATCTTCCATATTTTTTTAAGAAAAAACTCCAAGTAAAGGCATAGGTCATTGTCCCTAAACTTAAAAATCCTCGAGTTTGAGTTATGGAACTTTCGCGTGGAGATTGCAGAGATTGCGGCTTGAGTCTGAAATTAGTCTAGGCTACTTCGGATAGCACAACATTATTCGGCCAAAATTTTTGGTAGTGCCACTATTGTCCACGTTTTGGTCTGATGTTTGCAGTGTCATGTCCCCTGTCCTTTTACTCTTTTACCTCTCTCCTTACCTCTTTCACTTTCCTCTCCTCCCATTTGCCCTCTCTCTCTCTCTCTCTCTCTCTCTCTCTCTCTCTCTCTCTCTCGTTCCTCCAGTCTTCTTCTCCACTAAAACAAAAAACCCAATTCCCCTAAAAATGGGTAAGCCAAACAGACCCCAATCAGGGCGCACAAACCTGGCATCATGCATAGTCGCGACAATTTTCCTAATCTTCATCGCCATGGTCATCCTGATCGTCTTCTTCACACTCTTCAAACCCAAAGACCCCAAGATCTCAGTGAACGCCGTCCGACTCCCCACCTTCTCCATCTCCAACACCACAGCCAACGCCGCCGCCGTCGTCTCCTTCACCTTCTCCCTCTACGCCGCCGTGACCAACCCCAACCGCGCCGCCGTGTTCAACCACTACGACAGCTCCCTCCAGCTCCTCTACTCCGGCAACCAGGTGGGCTTCATGTTCGTCCCCGCCGGCCGCATCGCCTCCGGCCGCACCGTCTACATGTCGGCGACCTTCTCCGTCGTGTCGTTCCCGGTGAACGCGAATGCCTTCGGGGTGGGGCCCGTCTTGGAGATGGAAGCGAGGTTGAGGTTGACGGGGAGGGTCAAGATTCTGCATTTCTTTAATCACCATGTGGATGGGAGGGCTGTCTGTAGAGTTGGGGTTTCTGTCACTGATGGCTCTGTCATTGGCTTTCGCTGTTGATTTCTTCTGTCATTGGCTTCTTCGATCTTATTTTGTTGGTGAAGAAATTGTATAAACACTTGATTTTGGTAGAAACATGTCTGGATCTGAAATTGTAGAATTTATTGTTTTTTTTTTTTTTCTTTTTAATGATCCAAGTGTATGAGCCTAACTATTTCCACCGGCCTTAACTTCGTGACATGACAGAAACCAACATGACTTATTAGCGATCAAGAGCATCTAAATAACTTTATTACTGGTTTTCAAAAAAAATAACTTTATTACTGCACTAGCTAGTTCAATTGTGGCCTTATAAATTATTACTCCCTCTGTCTTAGTGATGATTAATTACAAATTTACAATTAAAATTTTATAACTAAGACTATATTACCTTCATATTTTATGTATTGTGTAAAAAAATGATTGATACTGTTATTAACTTGAATAGAATAGGGATAAAATTGAAAATGAAGTATTTAATACTTTTTTAATTTCTTAATATGGCATATATTGTGGAACAGAAAAAAAAAAAAAAAAAAAAAAGTGCTTCAAATGTGACAAATAATATAGAATAGAGTTCACGGATAGCAACTTCACCCCTTAACTCATTTGTCTTAAATTTCAATTACAAAATCACATTGAGCAATTTTAAACTTAGTGATGTCTAGTGGGTGAAATTAATTAATTATAGTAAACCCATAAAATTAAGGTGGATCATGAGTTCGGCTTGAATTATTCATGATGGATATATACTAAATATCAATTAAAGGTGTCACATTTATTATGTATTTTATGACACTCGAACTTTTTTCTCTTTAATGAAAGGAAAATAATAGTCTAACATATTTTTGGCACACCTTTGAATTGTATACTTTCTCTTTTATTTTATTTATAGTTCTTTCTTGTCTTCTAAAGTGTGGACCCCAAATGTGCACACTTGGAGTGTTAGATTATCATTTTTCTTAATGAAAATGCTAGAATTTGGCAAACCTAGCTTTGTTATAGAATGTGTTTTTAATGTAAGAAATCTTGTTTAGTTATGACTCTGGTGAAGCTCTCTCACTATTGTCTCAATCTGCTGAGGTACTACTGAGAATTTGCAGAGATCACATGAGTTGGAAATCCAATGAAGACAATAATAAAAAGCATTTTGGGGGCCCACTATGAAAAAGGCGGGAAATGCGGGTTTAGTATTTAGTTTAGGGACCGGAGCCCCACATGACATTTAGAGTTCATGGGATCCTACATTTATCTGTTTGTTTGGATGGTTTTTGGTTGAAAATTTGAATATATCTCTGTTAAATTTGTACTTCCTTTGGCCCCTCTTTAGAAAAAATGGGTCTCATTTCATACTTTCTTTTTCACTTTTGGAATATTTGGAACGGTAAATTGTTTTTTTAATGACAACCAAACACGGTCATTAAAGAAAAAAGAGGATGAGAGAAAAGGTGACAGACAGAGACAGGAAAGGGGAAATCTGACCAAATTTAACCAAAAGAAAGCAAAATCAAAGGGTTATCATCTTTTCATTTTTAAGGTGTCTCACAGGGACTGCCTACATAGCTGTGATTTATTGTTTGAACTTTGAAGTTTAATTTGCTTAGACTGCCTTCACATGTTCTTGAAGGTTTTTTTTTTTTTTTTTTTTTTCCTTTGTTCTTATTGATGAAGGAAGAAAATTTGTTGCATTTCTTAGTTTATTTGTTAATATCATTTTTTAATATACCAATTTTCTTATTCCCGAGTGGTATCCAAGATTTCATCCTGGCTAGTCTCAAATTCAGGTTGGTAGCACCATTAAGTGGTAGTGTCTTTAGTCCTAAATTTTAAAGGGACTTCATATCCAACACTAAAACTCGAGTCACTTATTTAAAAGTGTTAAGGGTGGCTCGCTCTGTGTGTTGGCATTACACTCTCTTGAGTTATCTGTTTCTTGCTTGCAATGTCTTACTAATCATCTCTTGCCTGATTTACCGTACATGGTTTTCTGGCTATAGCATACTTCATCGCCTGAAAAAGCTGAAAAATTAATTATAGGAAGGTATCTTTTTAACTATTCTGCTCTCAGTATGTTTTTGGATATTTCACATGAACTTTGCTAGATTGCATGACACCCTTGGTAGTCATATCATAATGCATATCCCTTACCTATCCGTTTGTGTCTACACATCTCACCCTTAAAAGTTACACCATAATACACACCATCATGTTTTGAATCTCGATATATATAAGCTTACATCTCAAGAGGTGTGCAGTAGGGGTGTGAATTTTAGAAGTGGCCAGTGCCTTTCTTTGTACGTAAATCTGTGACTCTTTTCATTGTAAGAAAAAAATATGAGTATGTTAAATTGAGCATAAAATCCTCTGCAAATGAAGAAACTGTATATTCGACTAGGTTTGAATTGAAGCCCAAAGCCCATGAGGTTTCAGATGAAGAGAGAAGAAAAAGCCCATGAGTTTATGGGCCAACATTTCGTAGGCCTAATTATGTTTTTAGGTACATGACCAATTATGTTTTTTTTTTTTTAGATCAAGTTTGTTAATTTGTTTTTGTTGAAGCTACATAAGAGTAGAAACCAAGAATAGAAACCCTTTATTTTTCAACCAAACAAATTAAATGTGCCAATTATTTATTCAGTTGAATCGGTCTTACTTTGGAGTTTTTCTTGGATAGAAAGCTCTTTCTGTCACGAGTTTCATGCATATTGAAATTGTTTATAATTGGACTTGAATCTTAGCAGGATAACAATTATAATTTCTTCTGAACAATTCCACCAAATTTGGCTACTTTTAAAAGCACTGAGAGAGGATTTGTTAATATTGGGAAGCTAATATTGATAATTTCTACTAATAGTCACCCAAAATCCCTAAATATGTTGGGGGAGCGATACAACACATAATTATACTCAATATTGTATTACTCCTTTCACATGCTACGAAGACCTCTTAATGGACGTAGTTGAACATTGATGATACACAGCACGCTAGTTGGTTCATTTTCATTAAATCTCATTCAAAACCCACCGACCGACACCCCACATGACTTGAGTGACATCTCCTCATATGCAAAGAACCAACTTCAACCAGTATTCTATTAATATGTATGCATATAAGTAAACAATTCACAAAGGCAGGGTATAGGATCTGATCTTATCTCATTAATTGACAAAGAACTTGATATACAAAAAAATACTATATAAATTCCATACATCATATACCATGGAATTAGTTCCTGCGTGTATTATTAATTGTCTGTCTATAATTCTATTTATATGAATTATATATGTGGAATTAGCTAATTATAATCACATTAAACAGATAAACCTGCCAAGAACGTCACACCGGTTGAGGGCAACCATGAGGTCCCAAATATAAACTGGCTCACAGTGAACTTGCTGGCCTCGACCAATCCGGTGATGACATGATAGCCAGGCCACTTGACACGCTGTCCCAATGCACTACCTGGCCCATAGTTCATGTACTCACCGTAGTACAACGTGTCGAGTGCAAACGTGGCATTCCACTCGAGCCATCCACGTGGATGCACGTGGTCCCCTATGTACGACTGCATCAACACAGTCCTCGAGTACAGCTTCCACGGACGGCCCAGATATGTCGAGAAGCTGCCCTTAGCCGCCTCGAGATCTGGTGCAGCTACTAGCCGACACGCGTGGATTGATATCCCAGTGTTCTGGTTCGGGTCCTTCCGGTTCTGGGCTGTGATGGTATTCTTTTGAAAGTCCATGGGCTTTCTCGCGTAAAGACTACAGTTCTGAAGAACGACGGCGGCATTGCCGAAGATGAAATCAACTGTGCCATAGATATCACATTCTCTAAAGAACTGACGCTGTGAGTGAACGTAAAGAGTGTCTTGATAACCAATAATATTGCATCGATAGACCACCGCGTGGTCCGCCCCGACCCGGAGGGCCACGGCCTGGTGCTTATAAGGCCCGGCCCAATTCACAAAGGTCATGTCACGTGCGATGAACCCGGACCCACTCGCAGCTACACAACAAAAAAAGCCAAGTGGGTCAATTATAATACGCGGAGTAGTACAGCAAGTTTGATGAGATTTCGGTTTGGATTTTACCGAAAGCAGCTGTGTGGAATGTGGTCAAATTGTCAAACACGCTTTTGCCACCTGAAATTATGGTTTTGCCCTTCCCGTCTCCAATGAACATCAGGTTCGTTTTCTTCCTACCGACCTTCAAATTATTCTCTTCATACCTAATCAAAAAGGTTAAAGGAGTAATTAACAAGAAAAAAATGAATAAAGTGGTATTTTCTGCCTTTAAAGTTGTGAGTTTTTTTTTTTTTTTATTATCAAATTTTTTGAAAGCCATTCAATATATATACTTGACATTCGATTGAAATATTGTCAATTAGTTACATGAGATTTCATTTGAAGTGTAGCCTCCCAACTATGTTAACAAAAATCGAGATTTTACTTAATAGTAATTAATTTCTTAATGTGTATTGTTCTATACACATTAAAAAATCAATTACTATTAAGCTTAAGCGATGAATTAATTTTGTTATGTAATTGCGTGCTATTGTTCAAAAATTAAAAGATGAACCTATGTACAATTAATGAGTTTAATTAGGGGGGTTGATTAAGACTTAAGACATAGTATGGGAATTTATTCTGACCTCCCTGCCTTCACGTAAATAATGGTCCTCCGATCACTCTGCTGAGGAGCGGCTTTAATGGCGTCCCTAATCGTCCGAAACGTTCCGTTACCATCCTGCGACACGACAATGTCGGGACGTATCACCGATACAGGCAACTGTAACAATCTCCTCTCTCTCCTCCTCAACCACCTCGGAAAGTCAGCTCCATCACTAACGCCATGATCACTAAACAACAATCTCCTCCTCTTGTTCTGTATCGGAACGCCCGAAAAGTCCTTATCGTTTGGGCCCGGCGACACGGCATAGATGGCCAAACAGTTACTAACCATCTCAGACAGGTTAGTGAGTTGCTCATCAATGTGGTCTCTAACAAAGCCTTTTAGTCCATCGAACCCTTCAATACAAGTGTCGGAGTTGGTCATGGCGGCGCTGAGCCATGTGGTGACGTCGTCCCTAGCGGCGGCATTGGAGACGGAGTCGATGGAGCGGGCGAGGAGGTCGAGGGAGTCTTCTAGGAGCTCGAGGCAGGCGGAGTAGGCGGAGCGGACGCGGGAGTCCATGGCACTGTTGGCAATGGCGGAGGCGCCAATGAAGGCCTTGCCGGCACGGTGGAGGGTGACGTTGAAGGAGACGTGGAGGAGGTCTGTGCGGGTGGCTAGGGAGTTGGAGAAGGGGAGGAGGGAGTGTGAGCATAGGTTGGGGTGTTGGGTGTGGCTGCAAGTGTTGCTGATGAGGGTTTGTGTGTGTGTTGATGAGAGTGCATGGATGGTGTTGATCAATAAGAGAAGAATTTGGAGGACTAGAAGGGCCATTTTGTATTGCTGCTGTTTATTTAGTTTTGGGTTGAGGAGGGATTAATTATGTTGTGTGTGGGTGATCGTATTTATATGAGGGGGTGCTGGGGGTGTTGCATGTATAAATTTAATTTTTTATATGTAGATGTAGGAGGGAGAGAGAGGGGAGAGAATTAATGGAAGTTGGTGTGAAGTCCTTGTCTAGACTATGGTGTTAGCTGTCTTCATGAGTTGAGAGAGAGAGAGAGAGAGAGAGAGAGAGAGAGAGAGAGAGATGGGTAGATTGGTTTGTTTCTTTTTATGTACAGGGCTCAACTGTTTTGACAAAGGAAAATTTTGATGGATTTTGTGAATCATGTTGTAGATTAATGGATGTCTCATTAATAAGTTGTATGAAGTGGTATATAGTCGAGCCTAAGTAGATAGGGGTTGAGATTTAGACACAATACAAAATTAAAAAACTATATGATACAATCAATGACGGTAGATATAAAAAATTAAGTTGGGGAACATCTGAGCTTTTAATTTTTAATTTTTATTTTTGGAGTAATCGTGGTCCGTGGGTATTTAGATTATTTGTCTGACTAGTTCCACGAGCCATGAGATTGTGCAATGAAATCACCAGTGACCCGACGTTTAACTATCGAAGGAAATCGATATACCGAGTTCATGCGTCTAACCCACGCAACCCCGTTATCGCCCTTACCACTATATCACACCCTTCCAAGTTATCTTAACTTTTAATTATAAATAAGATGCAAGTCAGTCATCAGGGGGAGACGAGATTTAACAATTACTAAGAGTTCTATATGTGAAGTGTTTGCCTCGATCCCCCAGTAATTGCAAATAAAGCAGATGGTTCCTCTTCTATTAGTTTTGAAAACATGCATAAAAATAGAACTGTGGCAGGCATTGATATTGTTAATTTCAACTCACTATTTTGTCTCCATTTGGATTGCCATTCTATTGTAGATGGCATTATGGCAAGGTACTGTACTACTTTTTTTTGGTACAAGGGAATTGGTTTTCCGAGTACAGTTGATTTGTATGTATTCAATTAATAATTTGTAGGGTTACTTTTGTATATCAAAAGTCACGTATTATGATTGATGATTTGATTTTTAATTTGTCTCTTATTAAGCTTCTTATCTTCTTTTTTTGAGAATTATTATTATTATTATTATTATTATTTTATTATTATTATTTTTTTAGAATATTTTTTTTTTTAAGAGAAATCAAAATTTCATTAATCATTCATGGCTCAATATAATACCAGACATATAATTGAGTACAATGATTCGATAATCTTATTTGTGTAAACAATCTGCTATTAATTTGACTTTAAAAAAAAAAAATTTGAAACAGTTTGATAATCAGGGACTGCTCTCTACAACATACTAGAACCACAAAACGAATAACAAAACTTCCCAACAAGGAGAAGACCTAAAACTTTTCAACAAGAGAAGACCTAAAAACTTTTCAACAAGGAGAAGATAAATCAAAAACTTTCAACTAGGAAAGAAAACTAACTATAAAGTAAAAACTAAAGATAAATCAATTCAACTCGCCACACAAATTCATGCAACACCGTTGATGAAGATGCACCGCAATAAAGATGGACCAACCTATACAAATCTGATTAGATCCGTTGCTTATTGAATGAACAAAGAGCAAAAGGAATTTGATTGGAACCACTGCCGACCGTTGAGAGGATCGACGGTGGTTCAAGAACAAAAATCACAAAAGTGAATAGAAAAAAGAATTTTAGGGTTTTGGAGAGAATGATAGCTTATATTTAGAGAAAATTTTTTCCAACCATTCTTTTTAGAAAAATAAAGAAAAAAAAAGTGAATGAGAATAATCTTCTTATGTTCTAAACTAATAATATGGTGAAAATCCTAGAGAAAAAAAATAATAATACGATGAAAAGCTAGCTTAGGCTCTATTATGCATGTAACAATCAACGTAATATATCCTTCCTCCAGTAACAATAAATCTAATTGGACTCATGAGTCTGGACTCATAGAGAGGTTATTAAATTTTTTGTACATATTTAAGGGGTATAATAAAAATTTTATAAGTGATTATGGTTGCTTCATTAATTGCTCGAGGGTGTATTTGAAATTTAAAAAAATTTTGAGTCCGGACTCACGAGTCCAAATAGCACTACCCCTCCAGTAAAAAATATAAGACTTTTTACTCAAAACACACATATTAAGAAATCATTAATTGTGAGTTTAAATTACATTTTTATCCACATTTAATCTTTTATTTCATCCAATAAAAGAAGGACAAGTGTTTAATTATAATTAAATATTTGAATTAAAAAAGAGGTAAAATAGGTATAAGAGGTAAAAAGTTCTTTCGAGTTCCTAAAATGGCATATACTTTTTTAAGTCAAAAAATCTTAAAACGTTATATATTTTTGATTGGAGGCAGCATACAATAATGAAAAAGTTGATTTCTGTTGAGAAAAGATAACCTACTTCAAATTATTAGTGTTTACAATTGAAAATAATTGATTGGCTCTGAAGGACATGTATAATTAAACATATATATATATATATATATATATATATATATATATATATATATATAGTCTTCATTTTATTAAGACAAGTATTATGTGCTATCATTTAATTTCCCAACTTTACGAAGACCCCGACTATATTATACATATATTAATTAAGTCTACTTTTATTTAATTAGGAGACGTAGGACCAGAGCTAAATACTAATCATAATGATATACTGTATAATGTAATCTTATCTAAATTAGTTGGCAAAACTTATCATTTGGTCCCTGAACTTTATGTTTTTTATGCTCTAAGTCCCTGAACTTTTATTACTATACATTTGGTCCTTGAACTTTCACAAAGATCTACATTTAGTCCTTCCACCATTTAAAATGTTAAATTATGCCAATGTGGATAACAAAAGTGTTGTGTGATTAGTCAAGAAGAGTAAAATGGTTATATTATTGAATCGGACGACTCGCATCGACCAAAAAAAGTCAAAAAAAATTTTAATTTCCCCCAAAAATATAAAAAACTCAAAGTTCAGGGATCAAAAGCATAATGTACACTATTGAAAGTTCAGGGACCAAAAGCATAAAAGACTCAAAGTTGAAGGACCAAAAAATACGTTTTGTCAAATTAGTTGACAAAAAGTTTGCAAAAACAAAATAGTTGGCACAAAACACATTACATATATCTTGTTTTTCTTTCTTTTAATAAGAAAGAGTTAATATTCTTATCGATCGAGAGTTCATATTGCTACGAATTAATTTAATCGATAGGACTTAAGTTCACCCATATATATTGTTGTAAGGAAGCTGGGTTCTATATTTGTTCGAGTTGAGTTGTGTAATGTATCTCGTTTTTGTTCAATGTATTGCAAAAGGTTTAGAATAAAAAATCACTTACGGCCTTTCTACAAAATAAAAAATTATATCACAAGTAATTAATTTCATGTTCTATAGGTACTAAATTTGACTATACGTAGGCTTAATTAATTAACACTAAACGCCAAAGCAATGGGAAAAAAAGGAACATATTGCAAATTTTTGTGGAAGATATTCCATGTGGCCTCACCGACATATCTTGCTCCATTGCAAATAAACGATGCAGACTTTGAAAACAAATCACCTTAGGAGTGAACTAAGGGTCAACAAACAGACAGACTGTAGTGCCCGTCTCTATAGCCAGTTGGATTGCACACGCAGACATGATATATATGAATTTAATGGGCCTTAATCATAGATAATCACCAATGTTAGCATTGTCTCCACGAATTTAATTCAACCACATATAATATTATGCGTACATATACAATCACTTTATAAATTGCCCAATACGGAGATACTCCATAGACCATTCAACAAGACAAAGATACATGAAAAAGTTCTATTTGTTAAACAATTGTCTAGATATATTGTTTGATTGCTTTTCTACGTCCAAGCCATTTTAGAATAATATATCATGAATAGTGAAAGCTAATAGGCTCACATCAAAACCCCAATTAATTAGCAATCTATAGTGGCATTAATTATATTTATGTATTTAAGGATCAGACCAATTAGGTTTGATAAGGACTGGATAATCAGTAGTACGTGCTGTACCTTTATTGCAATAATCTAATCTGCTTAACTATATATATATTTAAGGATAAGACCATTTAGGCCAAAATTATAAATTGTATACTCTCTATACACTCTCTATATAAATATTGTTCTGTTTTCCTTTCCTTTTCTTTTTTTTTAATTCCAATATTGTTCTGTTTTACTTATAAATATCAGCTGCGTATTAATTAATCAATCGGTGAGATACAATACTCAATTAATTACGAAACTCCTTTATCCAAAAGAATTAATTACTACAAAACTCCATGTGGTGATCTCAAGACTACTCACTAGTCCTTTTTAACATGTGAGTGATCTCTTAGTCAAGTAGATAGCAGTTCACAGGGATCTCGCACAGTAAGCCCCTCTCAATCGTTGTCCCAAAACAAATTTATGAACATATTAAGATTAACAGCACCAGCTAGCTAATGGCCACGTGTTGTCGCACGTGGGAAAAAGTAGTAAAGGAAAAGAGACGTGACATGTACGTGGGAAGTTAAATTTTGGAGTTAGTTGCACACCTTAACCCTATAACTTAAAATAAAATAAAGATTAAGATCTGCAATCTTAGTCAAAGCTATATGATGCTATCTCGTTGCCAACAAACTAGCAATTAGATTAACAACACTTCAATAATCCATTAATGTAAGGGTAAATACATGTATAATGTGTGGCTGTGGACCGTTATATATGTTTTGGTGGGATCAAAACATAAAGTTTCTGCATATCTACCTATAGTAATCTAGCATTGTGGTTCACATATTTAGATATTGTGGAGACATGTGAAACACTTAATGAATAGTAGTGGTGGTTGCAATCCCACAACTCTTTAATGCTCTTTATGTTCATATAATAAGGGCACCCCACAGCACGGGAGAAAAAGAGGCATGGGAGAGCCCATTAAAGCAAAACAATTAGGCCAGTTGGTCATACAGGGTGTTGAAATTGGGGACGAATTTGATAGAGAAAACTAGAAATTTATAATATGTTGACGATTTAATAATAGAGAGATGCAACAATAGAGATATAAAATATATGTTTTTGTAGCTTGTGTTACTTGGCAAATTTGATGTGACGGTTTGTTGAAAGGGACAAATTCAAGAACAGGTGGAGCAGCTTTTCACGTGGCGTGCCCATTTTAATTTGATGTGTATAGTGTACATGCGTGTATATATGTTTAGTCGTAGCACAACAGAACATGTACATAGAAATCACTTAAACTTGAAGTGTAAGTGTGGAATATGTTGCATGTTTTTGATTGCTATCTGAATGAGTTGGTTAATGTTTGGTAATCACACTGCCACACATTGTTGTTGCATCAACTTATATATTTTTAGATTTCTTTTTGTACTTTTCATGCACTTCTCGTGTTGGATTAAATGTTAATGTCTTCACTTAAAAAAATAGCATTAAAATTGTTTTCCCCTTTTTACGCCTTCCTATGTAATTATTGAAGGCCAAGTTGTTAAACATTTTTAGATATGTTTATCTCTTTAATTAGTTTGTATCGCTACCTAATAATTGTAACATTTGAGTTCAATGATAGGTAGATATATAAAGCTATCTCTTCTCTTTATGACTAATCATGAAGTAATTAATACTTCTCTTTTCTCCATTATCTGTGAAGATAATGTTATTGTTTCGCTCATACCACTTTTAGATACCTATGAAATTAAACTAGGAAAAAGTTAGGATAATATACTTTTTTTTTGACAAATAAATCTGTTATGTATATAGATGTTGTAAATTAAGATGCAAAGGATTAACAACTTTGTTCTCGTGTCTCGACCATTCAACAAAGCTTAATTATTAGCATTTCAAATGTAGAGATTACTTTAAAAAAAAATGAAGAGACTACAAATGTTGTTCAAAAAGGGGCTGCCAAGGGGTATGGTGGCGTGGCTATGAAACTCTAACTAAAGCAGAGGTGATGGGTTCGACTGCGGCAACCATATCATTTTCTACTTCAACCTCTAGGTTAGTGCTAGGATCGCCATCTTAACTCCATGGGATTAATCAAACCTTGATCGAGAGAGGTAGGGGAAATTCATACACTCATGATTATCCAAAGAAATATTGTTCAAAAACCCAAAGATGGGTTTGTGTAGTGGTAAGAAATGTCCCGCGGAAGGATGCGGGGGTTTGATTCCCACCACTATATATCACCTTGCATTCCTGGGGAGGGGAGGAGTAGCTTTTTTGGCATGCCCCCGGCTGTGGGAGATTAGTTAGGACCCATACATTCCTTCTATTTACTTACTCATTTATCTTTTTAATAAGAAAAGTTTCAATTTTTATATTGGGTCCACGTGAGCTCGTAGATCTCCGCCAGTATCGATATTGTCTTCAACTTTTTTTTTTTTTTTTTTTTGAAACCATGTTGTCTTCAACTTAATCACTTTCGACTCGTAGTTTTATCTCAAAAGACCTCAATACTAGTTGGGGGAAGATCATCATTTATGTGCTTTATTATGAAGTTTCATTTAATTGACGTGGGACTAACTTTTGGTCCGCACATCTTCAACAAAAGAATCCACAACTTGCCCATATTGAGCCTTGAACCCCTAACTTCTTGCACAAAGTAACCTCATATCATATTATTGAGCTACCAACTTATTGGTCATTGATTCGAGCTTATTGGTTCGAAAGCTAAGGCTGAAATGCACTTTTTCACAGCGAATGTATATATGCATCAAAAGTATGTCACGCAGCCACTTTCCTTAGGAAAACTTGGGGTGGAGCCATATGGTTGGTATGTAGCACGCACTCCTACTAGGTAGGGCTCAAAACCATAGAGAGGCTTTATTCTCGATTGCACTTGCTAGTGGAACATTGAGTCACTTTGTACCGTGAAGCTTCGTTGATCAATCAAGGCATATATTACTCAACTTTATAACGCCAACCAAAATGGACTATACATAAATAATTGGCATTGACACCTTCGAAATAATGTGGGTAAATGACTTAACAAAGGACCAGTAAAACAATAGTGAACTTGCTTTCAATTTTAGTAGACATGAATAATTGCAACTTTGGTTGAATACATCATATATAATAACGTGTGCTTGACCACATTTTACATGCAGTACTAATTAAAATGAATGTGTAAGGTCTACACTCTACAGGTACAGCTGCCATGTCCTTGCTACTTTCATTAATTAAATTGACAAATATGATAACCAATTAAACGAGATTATTACAATCCACAATCCTAAGACCCCACTTTAGTGGCTAAAGCTAATTGTTTAAAATTGTTATACAGTAATACAAAGCAATTGGTTTGGTAAGAGTCAAGAGTGCACTCCAACTCTGAACTAGCCAACTTTAATTGATAGTAATCAATTGATTAGTTAGTAAAACCATAAATACGTAGCTAATTGTGTGACACAACTTATGTAATGCATGCAAGCGTCATAGTTGTCACATGCAATCATACCAAACCATAAAAGTTAGAGAGCATTTACTGAAAAAGACAATCCCTCATCCACAGAATCCTATCTTCTCTTCTCTTCTCTTCTTCTCTTATGATCTGATATATATATAGACTAGCTAGTAGTATATGCGCTTTACTGTAGAGTAGCAGAGACTGTGATCTAAAGTACTCCTATATTCCACTATTTTTTTCTATGACTTTATTGGTTGGTATATAATCCCAGTTTTGTTATTATTTACACAAATCTTTCAATTAGCCAACCATAACCAACTTTGACTTTCCAGTCACCCATGTTATTCAGCAATTAATAACTCAAACACAATCAATGTTTCTAAAGAAAAAATCAGTAATGATAATTGAAATAATCAGTTATGTACTTATTCTGTGATGATCTTGTGCACCCATGACTGCAAGAATTAGATTTATATCTGAGAAGAGTATTGGTCTCCAATTAAGCAGAAATTTGAAGAATAATTCATAGCAATGCTTCATTTATGTAATGAGAATCTTAAACTTTGGAATTCACTTCAAGGTTCATATTCCATAATAGAAAGCACTACTAGGAGCCTCAGATGAATAAGCTTTCAGCCACTGCAAACTGATCTGCTGTAACACGCCGCAAACTCGCAACCATAGGCTTACTGAAACTTGGGGAGCGGAGACAGATGAGAGACCAATAGAAAAAAACTCTATCCTATAACATATATGTGTTAGACTTAATTGTGAGTAACAGTTACAAAGGTCTATTCATCTTTCAACAGTTACGGATTAGATCTTTAATAGGAGACCGTTACAGTTTCACCATTGATAACTATATACCAACATTTATTTTGCTATTGATGGACGAGCTATTTATAGGGATCAAAGTTTAGCCTTTTGCTTGTGCGAAATCATCCTATCTCCATCGACTAGAATTGAAGGCATAAACTTGAGATAAGGAAAATGAAGAATGAAGGTATATCACCATTTTCTAATTTATTTAGAATATTTTATATTTGGTATCAGAGCTTTGTAAGATGTTGTGCATCTAGTTTTTTTTGTACATATTCATGATTTCTTTTGAAATTATATAAGGTACAAAAATACAAAACAATATTTTAAGCTCTTACCATTATTTGGATGGGATTTGAGTGCCTAAACTCGGTTGTAGGTGTCCCGGTGTGGCAGTAGTGCCAGTGACGAGGTGTCCGGCGCGTCTGTTCGCCGAACCAAAGCCGTTATGGAAGACGTGGAGGCAACTTGTGTTGCTCCTGTCTGGTTAACTTGGAGGACCACCTATTTGGTTCTATCATATAGCACTAGAAAGGAGGTTTTACTTTCCTTATTTACAATCAACAAGAATGAACATATATAGCATCAAAGTATATATGGAAATTATTGATGAGGTTGACCATGATTTCCGCTTGATTTGTATATATGTTAACTAAAGTGATTTCATGCATGCTATTATACTTCATTTTTTATAGATGTGTATTATATTGCATGATTTGTTATATAAGGAATATTTATTTTGTGTTTAATGTCACATATAAAGTTTCCATGTACTTAAATTTAAGAGTAGCCAAAGCATCTTTTAATTTAAGTTTATGGATTTAAATTTGTGACGTTACACAGTTGCAATTAAAATATTAATTAATTATTTGTCCCATAGCAAAGATAATTAATTTATATTTTAATTGGAATAAGGAAATAAATAAATATTTACATTAGGAATTTTTGGATACCCATGGGTTAGAAAATTCTTATATTTTATATTTATGTATTAGTCTTATTAAAATGGATATAAATTCATATATGTTTTACAACCTTTGCCCATAGGAAGGTTAGAATTTATACACACTGAATATGCATGACATTGGTTAATTCAGTATAACGTTTGTTTTCATAACATTAATGTTAATTTTTATTTTTATTTCTACGGTAATATCATCATCTGTTCCTAAGTTTGAATCTCTCCATGTCCCTATTCTTGGGGGTGACAATTTTCATGATTGAAAAGATAAAGTTTTCCAGTACTTGAGATGTATGGATGTTGACTTGGCATTTCGTATCGATGAACCTCCATCCATTACGAAATCTAGTACGAATGCCTAGAAAGCAACATATGAAAAATGGGAATGATTTAATTGATTAAGTCTTATGGAGTTTAAGTCACACATCTCGAAAAGTATAAGGGGATCCATTCCAGATTGTCCCAAGGCCAAGGATTATCTTAAGAAGTTATTAAGAAGTTATTTAGAAGCAATTTGCTACCTTGGATAAAGCTTTGGCCAACACACTTATTAAGAATTTATCTGGAATGACTATTGATGATTCCAAAAATGTGAGGTCACACATTTTGAAAAATGAGGGATCTTGCTGCTCATGAAATGAAGCAATTGGAGATTGACACGTCTAAGCAATTTCTTGTGCATTTCATACTGAATTCTCTTCCTATACAATTCAGTCCTTTCAAAATATCATATAACACACAAGGAAAAGTGGAGTGTCCATGAATTGCTCACTATGTGTGTTCAAGAGGAAGAGAGGCTAAAAAATGAGAAGGTTGAGAGTGCTCACCTTACAACTCATGCTAAAGGAAATGCAAAGAAAGGAAAAGGTGGAACTTTTAAGAACAAAAAGCCCATGAAGAAAGAAGGACATCCTGTCACTTGTTTCTTCTGTAAGAAAAAAATACACCTTAAGAAAGACTGTCTGAAGTATAAAAATTGTTTTGAAAAGAAAGATAAGTTTTTCTCTTTTGTGAGTTTTCAATCTCATTTAATTGATGTACCAAACAATACATGGTGGATTGATTCAGGCACTACAATCCATGTTGCTAATGTCATGCAAGGCTTCCAAAACCTAAGGACGAAGAAGCGAGATGAACGTGACATCTATTCTGGCAACAAGATGTGTTCGCAAGTCGAGGGTGTTGGAACTTTTAACTTAGTTTTAGAGTTTAGTTTTGAATTGTTTCTTGACAATACCTTTTATGTCCCGTCTATTAGTTGGAACCTTATTTCAATTCTCAAGTTGTTGCCTTTGGGCTTTACTTTTCTGTTTGAGAACCCCCTTTGAAGTTGTTCCAGCACATTATTTTACTTGGTAATGGAGTCATTGTGGATGGTTTGTTCAAATTGCTTTTATCTCTTAACTATGAATGCAACCTATTATCCTCGCATGATATTAGTGGCACAAAAAGACGTATTGTTAATGAGAATTCATCTATATTACAGCATAGGTAATTAGGTCATATCTCCATAGAGAGAATGAAAAGATTAGTAAAGGAAGGAGTTTTACCAACTCTTAACTTTTCTGACTTTCAAACTTGTATTGACTGCATCAAGGGTAAGCAGACAAACAAGTCCACTGAAGGTGCTAAAAGGAGTTCTGACATTCTTGAGATTATACACACAGATATTTGTGGACCATTTTCTACCCCTTGCCTGAATGGTCAGAGATTTTTTATCTCATTCATTAATGACCATAGCAGATATATGTATCTCTACCTAATTAATCATAAGGAAGAAGCATTAAATGCTTTCAAGATTTATAAAGCAGAGGTTAAGAAATAAAAAGGAAATAATATTAAAATTGTAAGATCTGATAGAGGTGGAGAATATTATGGAAGGTACACAGAAAAAGGTCAAATGTCTGGTTCATGTGCTAAATTTCTTTAAAAAGAAGGTATAATAGCTCAATATACAATGTCCGGTACACCACAACAAAATGGTGTAGCAAAACGGAGAAATATAACTTTAATGGACATAGTGAGAAGCATGATCATCAATTCAAGTCTTCCCTTATTTTCGTGAAGTAAAGCATTGAAAACCACTGTCTATGTTTTAAATAGGGTTCCATCTAAAGCTCTTCCTAAAACTCCGTTTGAGATTTGGAATGGATGGAAACCTAGTTTAAGGCATTTACATGTTTGGAGATGCCAAGTTGAGATTAAAGTTTATAATCCTCAAATAAAGAAATTGGATCCTATAACAATTAGTGTTTTTTTCATTAGCTGTCCGGTTAACTCTAAGGGATATAGGTTTTATTGCCCCTCACATATAATCAAGGTTGTTGAAGCTAGAAATGCTAAATTTCTAGAGGATCTTGAAGTTAGTGGGAGTGATTTTCCTAGAAACCTTCAGTTTCAAGAAACTCAAGATATTATTGGTTCCTCTTTTACATTCTTACAAGGAATAAATTCAATTGATGAAGAATTAACTTCAGGTTCTCCACTTACCACTGAACAATTAAAAACATGAATTTTGCAAAATCAAGAAAATGTTGAAGTTTTAAGGAGATCCTCAAGGATGAAAAAACCTGCAATTTCTACTGATTTTCTTGTATATCTTCAAGAGTCTAACATTAATTGATGTTGAACTTGATCAAGATCCAATTTCATTTTCACAAGGCATCAAAGGAGAAAATACTACGACATGGTACAATGCCATGGAGGAAGAAATGGATTCTTATGTCTTATAATCAAGTTTGGAATCTCATTGAGTTATCGTTGGGTAAAATAACTATTAGTTGTAAATGGGTCTATAAGACCAACAGAAATGCATCGGGTAACATTGAACGATATAAAGCTAGACTTGTGGCCAAAGGCTTTACACAAAAAGAAGGCATTGATTATCATGAAGCTTTCCGGTTTCGAAAAATGATTCATTTTAGATAATCATGGCTTTAGTAGCTCATTTTGATTTGGAGTTACATCAAATGGATGTGAAAACAACTTTTCTTAATGGTGATTTGGAAGAGGAAGTATACATGAAACAACCTTAAGGCTTCAGTGATGAACAGAATAGACATCTAGTTTGTAGATTAAAGAAATCTATATATATATGGACTACAATAGGCATCCCGACAATGATATTTCAAATTTCACGATGTTATATCCTCATACGGTTTCGAGGAAAACATTGTTGATCAATGTATATACCTCAAAGTGTAGCGGCCCCAAAATTCGAGGTTCGCCACGAACACCAAATCATCTGTCCATTATATTACCGCTAACTTTTCTCAAATTAATTATAAAAGTTAGCTTAAGGACTCATTTTCGTTTGTTAACCTTAAAATAAATAGCGGAAGACTTAAATAAATCAATTAAATAGAAGAGCATTTTTCCTAGTATAGAAAATCCATCAAAGTAACCATTAAATATATATATATATATATATTAGTCACGTCCAATCAAAACATTAAAATGACCTAAATAGGTCATATACATGTCCAAGCTCTCATATCCCAAAACCCAACAGAAAACGAAATAATATAAACAAATGTACAAGTAGAGAACCGACAGTGAATCAAAGGAAATCATCTAGCTTGCTTTTCCCTCTGCTCGTACTAGGGTCTGCACTCAGCCATCACAACAAAACAGATGACGAGTCTAGAGTAAGTAATCTCAAGGAAATTCATCGAGTAAATAATATAAATAAATGCTGGAATTAAAAGACTATTAAATAAACATACGGAAGAAAATAATCAGGCCACTGGGAAGGACCCTCGCATGTATCTAATAGTAATGAAAATCAAAGTGCGTGCACGATATAGATCAGACTAGCACCATACTTTGAACTATCAACCAGGCACCACTAGCTAATAAACTCAAACTGACTAAAATCTCTGTTGTCCGCTTAGTAGCCGGAGTAGACCACGACGCACCAACATGAGTATAGAAAAAATCAACAGTCGAGTCGACAATTCACCGACATACCCCTATAACACATGCTATGGCGTAGTTTGCTACAATGCCAACTCAATAGAATAAACTTGGCCAGAGTAAACTCAACCGACCGTAAATAACTACTGAAAATTAGAGTAATTGAGACAATTGGACATGAATTCAAATAATCCAAGCAATAAATAATCAAAATGAATTTCAGTTGAGATACTACTGTGACGGCCCCAATTTCTCCGTGCAATTAGGTACGCCCGGCCTAGACCCATACAAGCCCCGAGTCATCACTCGGCAACCTGACGAGCCTAGTCAGCCTTCAATTTAATCAATTTAGTAATTTATGAAAGAGTTATTGCAATAGTAAACAATGGAAAGACTAAAACAATTATAATAAAGGGGAAAATAACTCAATCAAGGGAAGTAGAGGAATTATATAAGTGTGGAAAACCCCGGGTATTCATGTACAATTCGATAGGTATATATACACGATACCAGTCTCACAAAAGAAATACCAAGTTCAATGATCCCAACGATGTAAATATAAAACGATACACACATCAACAAAAATATAAACACCTACTAAAGAGTCTCTCTGATGTCGCTGCTAATCCTCACCGTAGATCACCTAGGCAGGGCCCCTTGCCCTTGCTGCTCTCCACCCTATCTGCACCCACCGTCACAAACTAGACGGTGAGCAACTGAAGAAAATCAAATGTAATGTCAGAAGAAGATAACAGTAATTCATGATAATACAAGTAAAGCAGTCTAAATATCATGCGGTAATAAAATTACAGGAATTTAAATAGACAAGATGCATGATAAACAGACTAATAGATATCAATCGAAAGTCAAGTGTGTTCCAAGAAATCAAAAGAGGTTCATAAGTGGTCTAAACCATAGCATAACGACGAAGACCTCGCGAGGTCTTCCCGAGCATCGACACAAGCGAAGGCACAGCTATGACGGGAGGGACTCGAACCCACTCACCCAGTACTCGGTGTCACACGGTCACTAAGGGTGGTCACACATTCGTGCGCACGAGTGCCCGCGTTTTATCCTTCTAGTGCAGGTCCTAGTACTTTCGAGACAAAACACTTACGTCGGGAAGCACACAACAAGGAATGGAATGGAATACCAATAATAGAGCATAACAAGACTGAATAAATGATAACGAATCACATGGCATTTTCTTACTGGCTTACAAACGTACAAATGCTTTTTAGGGCAAGTATACTTACCTGAACTATCGCAACCCGTAGACACTCTCACGTCCCTAACGCGTATCCCCGAGTTCCTGTTAAAGGTTTGAATCCCAAGTATTAGTTTAAGACTTGCATTTAGTTCTAAGGTGGTCGGTGTGAGTTTAGGTTAAACCCATTTATTAAGGCAAACTAAACCGTTGGTAAACAGCTCTCCGTTACGATTAACCTATTTGTAATTTCTTAGGTATCAGACTTAACACGTTCTTGTCCCTCTTTTGGATCTTATTGGGCTCAAAGTCTAACTCCATAATCATTTAAGTGTATCACTTATAGAACCCTTACTAGGCTTAGATATTTAAGCCCATTAATCTAATCCTATACCATAGTTATGGACCTTAAGGCGAGTTTATGTTATTGGGCCCTTGTTGGTCCTAACACAATCCATTTACATATCATATATATTTGTCATGGGCCTCTATTATGTAATGTGTATGTTGGGCCTTTATTGGGCCTTAACACAAGCCTACAACAATTAATTAAAGGAGTCCATACTTCTCCTTTTCATTTATTCACAAACATAAAATAATACACACACCCTACGCACACACATACATTTTCATTATACACACACATGTATACCCCATGCACTTACACACCGACACCAAAATCACAAACACTACACACCCATGCATACACATGCATGCACATGCATACACACACATGCATACACATGCATGCACATGCATACACACACATGCATGGGCATACACAATCACACACTACACCAACAGTCCAATCCCACACCCCAGCATACACCCCACCAGTGGGTGTACACCCACATACACCACAACAGTTTTCACCAAAACTCTATACAACACACACCCCATCACCGTCTTCACCATGAAAGTGAAACACCTCCGGCCAGCGGTGTCGACGCCTCCAATCCGTCGTGACTGGGGACGAACCCACCAGCCACGACACCCCAAAACAGCAAGGACAGAGAGCACTGGCCGTGAGAAAGAAAGAGGGACCGCTAGGTGGGAAGTGTGTGAGGCCGAGAGAGAGTTACCTTCAGCGAGTTCAACTTCCCGGAGACCATGAAACTCGTCAGCAGCGAGTGGAGGAGGGTGGCGATGGCGGTGACGACGAACGAGGAGAGTGAGCCGTGAGTGTGAGTGGGAGGGAGGAGAGACCGTGAGGATGAGAGATGGAGAGGGAGACTGTGAGCCGTGGTGAAAGGGGAGGCCGAGAGGGATGCCGAGAGTGGTGTGGAGGAAAGGCCGAGATGGAAGAGGAGGGGGCGGCGGCGTGTGTGAAGAAGAAGAAGATGAATAGTAGGGTTTTCTTTCTTTTTTTTTTCACCACGTTTTTATATATGTGTAACATATGTCAAATGACCTTTTTACCCCCAACTTACTTCCTACACAATTTTAAACAATTGCCCTTATAGGTCTTTGACCATATCATCTCATCTTAACATACATACACATCTCAATGCAAATCTCATGGCCCTCCTTATTATGATGTGTTATTTTAACAGTTTCTATTCCATAGCCCGCATGTTGCGAGACTATCCGACTCCCACATTGATCTTACGTTTCCTCGGTCCGTATTTCTCCGTAAATTGGTTCGCCACGCCCATTTTCTCGTCACATCCCATTAACTAATTAATTAAATTAATAAAAAAATTCATTTATTTGTACTCTTTACTTGTTTTTATCTCCCGTTTAACTAGTCGAAACCTCACTCAATTAAATATCGCCCGACCGGCTCGAAACCCGTAAAATACTAAAATACTAATACACACAATCAAAGAATCATAAAATCACTTCGGTGTCGACTCTCGAAGTTCGAAATTCTTGTCCAGTATTCACGTAGCCGGGTCACAATCCTGACAAGTGTAACGCAAGTCAGTTAAAAATTTGGGGTTGTTACAACTATACACCTTAAATCGCGCTCCACTAATGCCAACGTCCAAATACACACTCAAAATGTGTGTCACTACTCGTCAATTCAACCTAAAACCTGAATTCCCGATAAATCTAATCAATTTCCTAAACCTCAAAAATCATAATTCAATACCAAATACTCAAAAAAAACACTCATTAAACCATTTAAATAGGTTGTATAAACCTCTAGGTACACCCCCAAAATTTTTAAATTTTATTTAAAATTTATTATCTGGCACTGTTCTGGACGCCGCCAAAGGCGTTGCCGTGATCAAGGCCTCCACAACGTCCTAGACATCGTGACCAGATGCCATCACGCTCAGGCCCCCGTGGCACCATATAAAGTGTGGGTTAGGGATTTGCCTCTGATTTGGACGCCGCAGGTGGCGCCATGGCCTCCAATGCCCACGGCACGCCTAGCGACGGCCGAGCCAAGGGAAATTTTCTGAGTTTCTCGGACCCCCTCAGCTCGTCGCCGCGGTCTGCACTCGTCCAAACCACTTGTCAGACATCTAAAACACCATAATTTATCAAAATCCCTCGACGAAAATCGTTCGAGGCGTAAACCCCGAGTTTTCTCGCCAAAACACTAAAACTTGTTTGGAAACCATAGCAACAACAAAAACAATACCCAAAACCATCAAATTGCTACTTCACATGACCCTTTAAACCACAACAACACTACCATAGCTGGTGTGCTCAACTCACACCCCCAGAAACCTCGTCAAACCTCGAGAAATTATATCCGAAATATAGAGAACGAGATGGGGATCAAATATCTAACCTTGTATTCGATTCTCACTTGAGCTAGCACCTCCAGATGGTCTCAAATCACCACAAAACCTAAATTCCTTCTCTTATTTTCGTCCAAACACAATGCATGAGAGAGAAAATGTGGTGAGAGATAGAATTTCTTGACTTTTATACAAAATTCTTCATCAAATGTATACACCTATCTCAAGAAACATTTTGGGGGTCAAGATGTGGTCAAATGGTCTCCATTTGGTGACTTAATTGGAGACTTGTTCTCACACTTAGCCTTATTTACAACCACCAAGCCAATTCCCGGGCATTCCGACACCCGGTCATAAACTATTTCGCACGTCCAACGCGTACACTCGAATCACTTACATATATATGACATTTTCTATTAATTATTTAATGTATTTTATCATTTATTGTGTATATTAATCCCCGGCATAGTGTACTAACCATTCGTCTTCCCAGTTCCCACGTCTACATGCTACCCGAGACGAATATTTGTCACACTGTCTCGCTCGGCATATACAATATAAACACATAACATTTCGATGCAAATAACTAATTTGAACAATTACATCGCAAATCATATCAAAAAGCACACAAAACGGACTGCATACTTAATCCAGACATGTTACAACCTAGCTGCGGGGTCCACGATCGTCCGAGCTGTCGTCCATGTTTGTAATGACGTCATAAATAACGACAATTAATAATTGGATTGTTACACAAGGTCAGTGGGAGCAAATACATTTTCTTAGTCCCTTTATGTAGATGACATTCTACTTGCTAGTAGTGATTTGGGATTATCGTATGAGACAAGAGTTCCTAAAACAAAACTTTGAAATGAAGGATATGGGTGAAGCCTCTTATGTCATTGGCATAGAGATTCATAGAGATAGGTCCAACAGGATCATAGGACTTTATCAAAAAGCCTAAATTGAAAAGTTTTTAAAAAGATTCAACATGGAATAATGTGCCTCTACACCAACACCCATTATTAAAGTGGACAAATTAAGTCAGGATCAATGTCCTCAAAATGATTTGGAGCGAGAACAAATGCGGAACATACTTTACACTTCAGCCGTTGGAAGCCTAATGTATGCTCAAGTCTGCACTAGACCTGATATTGCATTTGCAGTAGTAATCCAAAAATGGAGCATTGGAAGGCTGCCAAAAAGGTGATGAGGTTCCTTCAAGGAACGAAAGATTTTATGCTGACTTATAGATATTCTAACCATTTGGAGTTGATTGGATATTCTGACTCTGATTTTGCAGGATGCGCCGATACTAGAGAGTCTACCTCAGTTTATGTCTTTCTACTTGCTGGTGGTGTTTTGTCTTGGAGAAGCACTAAACAAACAATAGTTGTTTCATCTACTATGGAAGCAGAATTTATCAGATGCTATGAAGCTACTGCACAAGCCCTATGGTTGAGAAATTTTATCACAAATCTCCGTATTGTCGATACTATACAAAGGCCATTACGAATTTATTGTGATAATTCGACCGCAATTTTCTTTTCTAAGAATAATAAAAGTGGCAGTCGTAGCAAACATATCGACATCAAGGTTTTGGTTGTTCGAGATCATGTTAAAAAAGATGAAATTGTTATTGAACACATTAGGACTCATCTTTAGGAGTGCACATGGATTAGATCCAGTCCAATTAAGGTCAATTCTCAATCCAATCCAATTATTGCAGATTGAAAAATTACAGTCCAATCCAGTTCAAATAATTTATCAATCCAACTCAATCCAATTTGAAAAATGCGAACTGGACTGGATCAAGTTCCACGAATTCACGTTTTCCTATCCAAAGATTCATGAAATTAAACTTTAACAAATGAATCACAAAAATCATACATCTCATGAATGACAAATTTACAACATACATCCCATAAATTTATATATAGCATATTTCCCACAAACTTGTCATCACAATAACCTTTAAAATGCAAGTTCCTACATAATTAATATGTCATCCATAAATTTGCATCATACACCCTCACAAAAGCACAAAAAAATGTGCACGTTGCAATATGCAACCCACAAAAAAAGGTTAAAAGCGTAATAAAATAGTTAAGATAAGCATAGTCTTTTAGATATTATAGTTTAGAGTTAATAGTTTAAGTTGATGTTTTTTGAGATACTATAGTATATATGAGTAGATATGTATATGTGTTGATGTACTAAACAGACTGGATCGGATTGGATTCGTAGTTTTTAATGTAAGATCTACAATCCGATCCAGTCCAGTCAGGTTAGTGAGTTTTCAATCCAGTCCAGTCCAAGGGATCAAAAAATTGATCTAATTAGTGATAATTGGTCCGAATTGGATTGAATCTGCGGATTGGCGCAATCCGTGTGCACCCCTACTCATCCTATGTTAGCAGATCCTATGACTAAAGGATTGCCGGCTACTCTGTACAAGAATCATGTTGTTAACATGGGTATTCAAAAATTAGTTGGTTGATTTTCTTAATTTTTGGCTTTTGTAAAAAAGTTACTCCTATTTCAGTTGGTGAAACTGCACATAAATTCTATTATTAAAGTCCATTGGGATTTTGACAAAAAGACCTTGAATGTCTTATCATAAGTTCATTTATATAGAATTAATTTATTTTCAAACTATTAAAATTGTAATATGTGGAAGGAAATATTTGTCCAAAGAGCACAACCGCCATGATTCAATTTTGATATTTTTTTTTAATAAATGTGGAAGTTGGTAAACTTATGGCCATATAAAGTAAAAGTTAATTATTCATTGGTGAGCCTCACAGCAGTTATAAAGGTATATTCATCTTCCAATAGTTATAGATTAGGTCTTAAATAGGACCATTACAATTTTACCATTGATAATTAAATACCAACATTTATTTTACTGGACGAGCTATTTATTGGAATCAAAGTTTAGCCTTTTGCTTGTGCGAAATCATCCTATCTGCATCGAGTAGGATTGAAGGCATAAACTTTAGATTAGAAAAATGGCGAATGAGGGTATATCACAATTTTCTATGTATTTAGAATATCTTATAATATGAACGTCACACATCAATACTTCTTACATTTTCCGATTGAAGGGATGTTCAGATGTATCCATCATCGGTATTGGACCATTGGTGTAGCTTGGACTGCAAGTGCGTGACGTCTGGGCTGAACCACTGATGAATTCCGTGAGCTTGCTTGAAACCTAAATACCATTGCTTGAAACCTAAATACCGTCCGTGAGCTTGCTTGAAATCTAAAGACTGGCTAAGGTTAACAGTTAGATTTGCCGAAGGAAGTAGGTGTAATGGTTCTTCTGCTTGTCTTCCGATTGCAGTTAAGAACAACCCGCCTAATGTATATTGGGTTGCTAATCTCTCGATGCCGCCAGCTCCGATCTCCTCCATTGTTTTCCGGTGTTCAAAGTACCCAATGTACTCAGCGCAGATATAATCGCCTGGATTCACAAAAATATTTGGAACCCATGGAGACAAAAGAAGAAACTGATCCTCCCATGTTGTCCTCTCTTGGCGACCTATTGTTGCTACAGTAATGCCCGCTTTGATGACGCTCTTAGCAGTTCGAATTATATGCTTCATTTCCTCGTCTTTGATATTTTCTATTGGAGCAGAAAAATATGGTGGATTGAAGAGATAAGCTTCAAGAAATATACCAGACTTGGCCATGTTTTTCCCGGCAAACATAGACATGGCAGACCCCAAGGAGTGTCCAGCTAACCAAACATTTAAATCCCCATATGCCGCAACTATGTTTCGGACTGCTTGCATTGCAATTTCAAATCGGGGAGTTGGGTGAAGTCTATTTTTGATGAAAAGAAGGTCCAGCTTCAGATCCTGTACTAAAGCATATCCCTTGGTGATGGTGCCTCGGAAGGCAATGACACATCTAGGAGCACCTTCTGTTGAGTTTTTGCAATCTGAAGCAGGCTTATATTCGTATACAGCGCCAACAATGCAGGGATTGTCTACAAGCTGGTGGAGTAATTGAAAATGGAAGAACTCCCACCATGGTGGAGCAAGTGCTTCCGATCCTTGGCGGTTTTTCACACGATCCCGCTCCAGAACATACACACCCTGTACCAAGCTAGCTGCAACTACTCTTCGGTGATGCACACTTTTCCTTCACAAGAGAGTATTTTCTATGTCAATGATTTGGTTTTCTTGCATAAATATTAGAACTCAAAACAAAAACAGTTTGCAGAATTTTAACCATACAGAACAGTTACTATATCCAGGTCCAAGAAGATGAATCAAACTAGCAAGTCTAGCATAGGCCGGGGCCCAGTTGCAAAATTATTTATCCATCCAAAATAAGCTAGTGTTTAAAGCTGTATATATAATAGCTGAGAAGAGGGTGCTATTTTGATATATGCATTGTCACTTGTTACAATGATGCATGGCACAATTTTTTTATTTTTTCTAAACATAGGATATCAGTCCAATTTCACATTTTCAACATTTTAGAAATATGCATTTGATACAAATTCCTATCGCACAGAACTTATGTTATTTGACGAAGAAACAAATACAGAATAAAACACCATACCAATTAACATCAGAGAGATACAAAGGTCCGGAAATCTCAAATACATCCCTATCCCTCTTAGATGCCATTAGTACTGCCCTCCGTTTTGCTCCTCAGTTATTCCAAACGGAATCTGCACCAAAACGTAAGGGGACAATTATAAAAAGTAATGTTACCAAAAAGAAAAAAAACTCCTAGAATATACGAATGCAAAACTAGACTAAATGCCAATAATTTAGATGAGGCCAGTCTCCAGGTCATGCAATCCTGAGCTAGTGACTTGCATGTAAGCGATTTCATGCACACTAATTACAAAGATTTGGTTATAACCATGTAAATACAGCAATAACCAATAAGCCTAAGGATCAATTATAATCCCATAACAATTGTTTAAAAAAAATTGAAATAGTTGCAAGTTGGCAGCTGAAAAAACCTATCCAATCTGATTTACATTATCTTTTTGAATTATCTTCATCAGAATACTCCTCATGTTTTCTTATGGGTGTATTTTAGAGGTCCGGTTAGCCATAGAAATTAATCCTTCAAACAACAAAGAAAGAAAAAGTAATTAACACTTTAACTAGGTTAAATTGGGTTGAGGGAGTCCATTGAATTGGAGGTTCCTAATTCCCCTATACTTAATGTAATTGGGATGGATTGGTATGTATAAGGGTTCAACTCACAGACAATACTGGCAAGTAAGCATTTATGTTCACCAAAAATAACAACCTCAGTACCAAATTACTTGGGATAAGCTACATGGATCAATCGACTCCAATCAACTTAATTAAATGTAGTCTAGTGTGCACATTTTCACTAACAATAAACACGATAAACAAAAAAATTGTACACGAGATAGAAATTCACTTCCAACAGGACCTCACAACACTTGATCCGCAAGCCAAAAATGTTTGAGAAAGTCTCATTCGGTATAGGGAACTTTTGTGGAACTCGACATCATAAATAATATACATAACTTCAATTAAGTGTCATGAAGATCCACACTTTGCCCAGGCCTAGAAAAGTGCATGTTTATTTCCTTTATATGTATTTCAATATATGATATGATGATTTAAAAGTAAGATGTACAATCTATATCATGGTTGGTCTTCATACATGTTGCAAGCAAGGAAACTTTATTCTTAACACAACAGCTGCATTAGATGTACATTAACTCATTCGGTGCAGGTCCTAAGTATTTAGGGCCCGGGGCGAAATTATAATTTGGGGCCCCTTAATTATAATTAAATACTTAATTGATAAACAAATATGCACTTCACGTACACAAAATTACTTCAAATCAAGTAAAATTAACAATACTTCGAAAAAAAAGTGAAGTGTAACGACCACACTTCAAAAATACAAAGGAGATGACAAATAAACCAATAGTTGGTTGACACAACTGGAAGTGGGTTGTTGTCCATTAACTAGTGACTCGAGTTTTAGTCCTGTGGATATAAACACTAACGCTATGAGCTCCCCCACTTATACGGTGCGCGACTCGGGGTGAACCTGGAGTAGTCGGATAGTTCGGATATCGAGTGATTTAAACCAAGAAAAATAAGAGGACAAATCCCTAAGTGTCTAAGATGAGAAAATAACTTGAAAGGGATAGCTTTTTGAAGTGAAATGAATGACTCAATAGAGGACCAAACATAAATTAACAACTTATCAATTATGTGAGTAGCTCAATGATTTGATATGTGGTATTGATGTAAGAGATTAGGGGTTCAAGTTGTCAAAGTCTCTCAAGTGAAATGGTAAAAACATTAATTGCCAAAAAGACAAGATCTAGGAAGATCGTTATTTGATTCCCCCTGAAGTTAAAAAAAAAAAAAAAGAGGTTGGGGTTCAAGTTCTAAAAGGGAACAAGATAAGTTAGTTTCTTTTCTATTAAAAAAAAAGTACACAAAAATCTTTATAAGTGGCATTGCATTACACCATCAACAATAATTCTTAAAATAAAACTTTTATTTGTATACACAACTAATTTGAAAAAAGAAGAAAAAAAAATTGGAGACCCAACAGGGGCAGGGGCGGGGGGCGGGGAGGTTGCCCCCACTCGCCCCTGTTGAGGGCCGGCCCGGAACTCATTACAGAGTTCACCTTTTCCTTACATTTAATCTTAAGTATTTTTTTTAGTTATAATCGTCTTCTACCTTCTGGATGTCTTATATTTTCTCAGTGACTCTTCTTAATTTGTCCATCATACATGAGATTAACCGATTTGTTGTTTGACGTTGTCTTATATGCTTACATTCTTTATGAACAATCCAATGAAAAATAATAATAATGTTAATCATGATATTTTTTTATATAAATTAACAATTAAAATTTTGAAAAAAATTGCAAATCATGTCGTTTCTGTCTAACTTCGATGGAGTAGACAAAAATTCAATTTACAAATCATTCTTAATACGGTGTTAATCAACAAAATTCAAAGAATATTAGTACTATTTAAAAATAATAAATATGCATATGCACTAGGTAACCCTATATTATAGACAAGACTCAGACCTATTTTTATTATGCATGTCCAAAGCAATTAACAAAGTAAATAAATAAAGAACAATTTCACAACAAAAGGCCGGGAGATCCGAGATGTTATGTCGCGGATCCACCCAATTGGGATTGGAATCAAATACTAAACCTGAACTTCAGTCAATAAACCGTTGACACCAATATCTTCGAAAACGATGACGGATGAGAGCTCTTCCAAACATAAGCCCAGTCCGCCCTCGAAGCCTAGAAATTGTGCATTACTTAACAGAAGAACGAAATGCAAAATGAACAAATTGGAAGAAAACTGGAAGCAGACCTAATCAAAGAAAGTTAGGGTCGCTGTCAGCATTAAAATGAGGAAGTTGAATGCAAATTACAACAATAATAATAAATAAATAAATGAAAACAAGTCAAATTTCGTGTATGTTTAATGAGGTAGGATCGGTTCTATGGTAACAAAACAAGACAACAATCGCCTTTACGAACACAAAAGAAAATGTAGGAAGAACCTTCAAAAGTCTATCTTGATCTATTGAAGAGAGAAATCAGTCAAATATTTTTGGGTGGGAAATTTTGATCGAGAGAGATCAAGAGAGCACGCGATCAAAATGGATAATAACTTGAGAAAATACTAGAATGACATGACAACAATGGGTAAGTCACACCCCAACATAAAATGACACACGTGAGTCCTCCATATGGCCTCGACTCGCATGTTGTACACCGAAATCTGTGTGTGTCTCTATCTCGAGGTGGGCAAGGATGGCACTTGTGGGCCATTGTGTGTTTGGGAGCAGCTTCCTTTTCTTTTTTTTTTTTTTTTTTTTTACTTAAGTGGAAATCGAACCGCGATCTCCCGACGTCTCGCCTTTTTGGCAAGTTTGGTTAGTTGGTTGCCTGTCGTCTCGTGTGTTCTCTCAAAAAATTCTAGAATGACAATTGGTAAGTCACACCCCAACACACAATGACTCACATGAGCCCTTTATGCAGTAGCGTGTTTGTGCATCGGGATCTATGGATGCTCGCATCTTGAAGTGAGCATGAATGGCGTTTGTGGGTCATTGTGTGTTGTGGTGTAACTTTCTATTGTCATTGTAGCACTTCTATAGAGAGGGAAACACTCTTACATGTCATGTTGTACGCTAGATATACGATTAATAGCTCAAAGTAATATGTATATATATCTGTTTGGGCCCATATTGAAAAATTAAAAAAGAGAGTTAATTGCAGCCAAATCGGATTAATAGTTAATCTAAACAGTGAATATTTATTTTACAAAAAATAAATATGTAGAAGCATATATCCCTTATTTTCACACCATCAAGTGCATTGAATGAAGTGGAGTGAAAAGGTTTTATTGAAACATTGTTGTTGTTGTTGTTGGTGGTGGTGGTGTTGTATGTATCTCTCACTTCGATATTTTTTTGGTCAAAACATTAATTTGGTAATTTATGAAGACAGTAACTACGCTGGTTGAAAATTGTCAAACCTCAATTCGACTTAAATTGTTTGCAATAATGCCTTTCTATAGAATTAATTTCAAGTAAAATAAAAAGTGCTTCCATAGATGAAAAAATAAAAAGAGAGTTAATTGCAACCAAATCAGATTAATAATTAATCTAAACAGTGAATATTTATTTTACAAAAAAATAAATATGTAGAAGCATATATCCCATATTTTCACACCATCAGACGTATTGAATGAAGTGGAGTGAAAATGTTTGATTCAAATTGAAACATCGTTGTGGTTGTTGTTGGTGGTGGTGGTGTTGTGTGTATCTTTGATATTTTTTTGGTCAAACATCAATTTGATCATTAATGAAGACAGAGGAACTACGCTGCTTGGAAATTGTCAACCTCAATTGGACTTAAATTCTTTGCAAAAATACCTTTCTAGAGAATTATTTTCAAGTAAAATAAAAAGTGCTACCATAGATGAAAAAATAAAAAAGAGAGTTAATTGCGGCCAATTAAATCGGATTAATAGTTAATCTAAAAAGTGAATATTTATTTTACAAAAAAATAAATATGTAGAAGCATGTATCTTTTATTTTCACACCATCAAGTGCATTGAATGAAGTGGAGTAAAAACGTTTGATTCAAATTGAAACACTACTGTTGTTGTTGGTGGTGGTAGTGGTGGTGATGGTATATCTCTCACTTTGATATTTTTTGGTCAAACGTCAATTTGATAATTTATGCAGACAGTAATTGCGCTGCTTAGAAATTGTCAAACCTCAATTGGACTTAAATTGGTTGCAAAAATGCCTTTCTAAAGAATTATTTTCAAGTAAAATAAAAAGTGCTACCATAGATGAAAAAATAAAAAAGAGAGTTAATTGCAGCGAAATCGGATTAATAGTTAATCTAAATATGAATATTTATTTTACAAAAAAATTAATATGTAGAAACATATATTCCTTATTTTCACACTATCACGTGCATTAAATGAAGTGGAGTGAAAAGGTTTGACTCAAATTAAAAAATTGTTGTTGTTGTTGTTTCGTGGTGGTGGTGTTGTACGTGTCTCTCACTTTGATATTTTTTTTGGTCAAACATCAATTTGATAATTTATGAAGACAGAGTGCGTAACTACGTTGCTTGGAAATTGTCAAACCTCAATTGGACTTAAATTGTTTGCAAAAATGCCTTTCTAAAGAATTATTTTCAAGTAAAATAAAAAGTGTTTCCATAGATGAAAAAATAAAAAAGAGAGTTAATTGCAGCCAAATCAGATTAATAGTTAATCTAAACAGTGAGTATTTATTTTTAAAAAAATAAATATGTAGAAGCATATATCCCTTATTTTCCTGTATGCAACAATCCTCTTTTATGTAATGATGGTTAGCAAGCTCATCAAGAGTGATGTCCTCTTTTTTATGCTTCATAGTTCGTTTGAACTCTCTCCAAGATGTTGGCAGTTTGTCAATAATATAAGAGACAACAATAGTTTCATCTATAACAATATTGTGTTGAGAGAAATGATTACGAATTCTTTCAATTTTACGGAATTGTTCCATGACAGATCTAACATCTACCATTTTAAAATTATTAAAATTAGAGATGATAAATTTCTTACTCGTCGCATCTTCCTTGTGGTACCTTGCCTCCAGTTTCTCCCATAGTTCCTTGACAGAAGGAACGCAAGGAACGTCGTGGTAGAGGTCGAACATGGAGATCGCATTTAGAATGTGACCTCTGCGGACTTGGTCATCCGTCTCCCACTTCTGCCTCTTCCTGATCTGCTTAACAGTTTCATCATCGGATTCCATAGGCTTAAGTGTATTTAGAACATATACCACATGAAGCGCCACCAACAGGAAATGCACACTCTTCTACAACCTCAGGAAATCTCCTCCATCGAAGTGATCGAGTTTCACGATGTTTGCCGACAGTTCTTTGATCAAAGCCATATATTGCAACAAATAGTTTTCCTTTAGATTATTATACCAGAGAACGAGCAATGACTTCAAAAAGTGTAGCAGTGTCACTTTCACTTTCCTAAAGGAAACTTTTGCACTCTTATCTGCAAGAATTCAACAAATTCCAATTAAATACGATGAAGCCTCAATTAGCACTTGTAGTAGTGATAATTGAACTAGAGCACTTGTTGTATTTTTCTGTGTATTCTTCTTGCTCCCAAGCCTCTCTTTTATAGAGCTCCAGTCAAACTAGTTGGAGAAAAAGGTGGAATAGTGGGCAGTTATTAATTGAGTGGTCAATTGATAACTGCTCCACTTTCTCTTTTTTAATGGGTTTATTAACTGTCCATTTGTTGGGTTTATTAACTACCCACTTACAACAAATTCGAAAATGGCAAAAAATGTGACCATAGTTAGCCGCCCACACTCACACGCTCGTGCTAAGTGCGCCTATAGAAGCGCCATATGCGTCGCTTGTGCAGTTATTTAGGCATAGGGTATAGCTCTAGTGAGAGCTTCTATTTACCACTCAAACAATTGAAAGAGTATATATATACTTTTTTAAGTGTGAACTTTCTAACCAATACAGGACCAAGCATTTCTTTTGAAAATGTCTAACAAATACTAGTTGAGGGGAGATCATTACTAGTATACTTCATAATAAAGTTTCATTTAATTGATGTGAGGTGAACTTTCGGTCCACATATCTTCACCAAATGAACCCCAACTTCTTACACAAGTAACCTCATATTATAACATTGAGCTACCCCCTTACTTGGTCATTGATTCGGGCTTATTGGTTCTAAAGCCAAGACTGAAATGCACTTTTTCACAGCGAATGTATGCATCAAAAGTATGTCACGTAGTCACTTTCCTTGAGAACACTTGGCGTGGAACCGCATAGTTGGTATGTTAGCACCCACTCCTACTAGGTAGGGCTCAAGCCCATAGAGTCATAGAGAGGCTTTATTCTCGATTGCACTTGCTAGTGGGGTCACTACATTGAGGCACTTTGTACTGTGAAGCTTCGTTGATCAATCAAGGCATATAGAACTCAACTTTATAACGCAATCCATAATGGACTTTACATAAATAATTGGCATTCACACGGTCACACCTTTGTATTAATGTGGGTAAAAGAGTACTTAACAAAGGACTAGTAAAGCAATCGTGAACTTGTTTTCAATTTTAGTAGACATGAAGAATTGCAACTTCCATTGAATACATTTTATATATTATTGATGTTTGCTTGACTCCATTTTACAGTATTAATTAAAATGAATGTGTAAGTTCAACAGCTGCCATGTCCTTACTACTTTCATTAATTCAATTGGCTAATATGATAACTAATTAAATGAGATTACAATCCATTATCTTAAGTCCCCACTTTAGTGGATAAAGCTAATTGTTAAAAATTGTTATACAGTAATACAAAGCAGTTGGTTTGCTAGAAGTCATAAGTGCACTCCAACTCTGAACTAGGCCAACTTTGACATAATCAATTTTTTTTTTCTTTTTGTCAACATTGGCATAATCAAGTGATTAGTTAATTGTGTGACACAACTTATATAATGCAAGCGTCATAGTGGTCTCAATCATACCAAACCATAAAAGTTACAGAACATTTACTGAAAAAGACAAACACTCATCCACAGAATCCCATCTTCTCTTCTCTAGAATCCCATCTTCTCTTCTCTTCTCTTCTCCTCTTATGATCACATATAGACTAGTATATGCTGCTTTACTGGAAAGTAGCATACAGTGATCTAAAGTACTCTTCTCCTCTTCTCTTCTTCTCTTATGATCACATATGGGCTAGTATATGCTGCTTTACTGGAAAGTAGCAGAGACAGTGATCTAAAGTACTCCTATATTCCACTATTTGTTTTTTTTTTGGGCCAAGGATATTCCACTATTTGTTCTATGACTTTATTGGTTGGTATCTAATAGTAATACCAGTTTTGTTATTATTTACACAAATCTTTCAATTAGCCAACCATAATCAACTTTGACTTTCCAGTCACCCATGTTATTCAGCAATAAATAACTCAAACACAATCAATGTTTCTAGGGAAAAAAATCCAGTAATGATAATTGAAATAATCGGTTATGTAGTTATTCTGTGATGATCTTGTGCACCCATGAAGATTCTGCAAGAATTAGATTAATATCTGACAAGGATATGGTCTCCAATTAAGCAGAAATTTGAAGAATAATTCATAGCAATGCCACATGTAATGAGAATCTTAAACTTTGGAATACCTAAAGAGAGATGCCCGTCTCCACTTCAAGGTTCATATTCGATAGTAGAAAACACTACTAGGAGCCTCATATGAGCTTTAGGCCTCAGCAAAACTGTTCTGCTGTAACATGCCACAAACTCGAAACCATGAAGGCTTTCTGAAACTTGTAGAAACCTTGTAGAGCAGTGACAGTAAGTTCAACATACAACCTGATAAACCACACAGATGAGAGACCAACAGAAAAAATTCAATCCTATAACATATACGAACATCACACATCAATGATACTGAATTCACAAGACTTTTTACATTTTCGGATTAAATGGATGTTCAGATGCATCCATTATATGTATTGGTGCAGCTTGGACTGCAAGTGCGTGTCTGGGCGCAACCACTGGTGAATACCGTGAGCTTGCTTAAAATCTGAATACTGGCTAAGGTTAACAGTTAGATTTGCCGAAGGAAGTAGGTGTAATGGTTCTTCTGCTTGTCTTCCGATTGCAGTTAAGAACAACCCGCCTAATGAATTTTGGGTTGCTAATCTCTCGATGCCTCCAGCTCCGATCTCCTCCATTGTTTTCCGGTGTTCAAAGTACCCAATGTACTCTGCGCAGATATGATCGCCTGGATTCACAAAAAGATTTGGAACCCATGGAGACAAAAGAAGAAACGGATCCTCCGATGTTGTCCTCTGAGGGCGATCCTTTGTTGCTACAGCAAGGCCCGCTGTGATCAAGCTGCTAGCAATTCGGATCCCACGCTTCACTTTCTTGTCTTTGATCTTTTCTATTGGAGCAGAAAAATATGGTGGATTGAAGAGATAAGCTTCAAGAAATATACCAGACTTGGCCATGTTTTTCCCGGCAAGCATAGACATAGCAGACCCCAAGGAGTGTCCAGCTAACCAAACATTTAAATCCCCATATGTCGCAACTATGTTTCGGACTGCTTGCATGGCAATTTCAAATCGGGGAGTTAGGTGAAGTCCATTTTGGATGAAATGAAGGTCCAGTCTCAGATCCTGTGAGAAAGCATCTCCCTTGGTGATGGTGCCTCGGAAAGCAATGACATATCTTGGAGCACCATCTCTTGAGTTTTTGCAATCTGAAGCAGGCTTATATTCGTATACAGCACCAAAAATGCAGGAATCAACATTATCTACAAGTGGATGGAGTAATTGAAAATGGAAGAAATCCCACCATGGTGGAGCAAGTGCTTCCGATCCTTGGCGGTTTTTCTCGCGATCCCGCTCCAGAACATACACACCCTCTACCAAGCTAGCTGCAACTACTCTTCGGTGATGCACACTTTTCCTTCACAAGAGAGTATTTTCTATGTCAATGATTTGGTTTTTTGCATAAATATTAGAACTCAAAACAAAAACAGTTAGCAGAATTTTAATCATACAGAACAGTTACTATATCCAGGTCCAAGAAGGTGAATCAATCTAGCAAGTCTAGCATAGGCCGGGCCTAGTTGCAAAATTATTTATCCATCCAAAATAGCTAGTGTGTAAAGTTGTATAATAGCAGAGAACGGGGTGCTATTTTGATATATGCACTTATTACAATGATGCATGGCACAAATTTTTATTTTTTAAAAAAAAATCATGTTTTTTTTTTTTTTTTCTAAACATAGGATATCGGTCCAATTTCACATTCTCAACATTTTAGAAATATGCATTTGATATGTTTTCCAATCGCACAGAACTTATGCTATTTGACAAAGAAACAAATACAGAATAAAACACCATACCAATCAACATCAGAGAGATACAAAGGTCCGGAAATCCCAAATACATCCCTCTTAGATGCCATTAGTACTGCCCTCCGTTTTGCTCCTTAGTTATTCCAAACGGAATCTGCACCAAAACATAAGGGAACAATTATAAAAAGTAATATTACCAAAAAGAAAAAAAACTCCTAGAATATACAAATGCAAAACTAGACTAAATGCCAATAATTTAGATGAGACCACTCTCCAGGTCATGCAATCCTGAGCTAGTGACTTGCATGTAAGCGATTTCATGCACACTAATTACAAAGATTTGGTTATAACCATGTAAATACAGCAATAACCAATAAGCCTAAGGATCAATTATAATCCCATGACAATTGTTTAAAAAAAATTGAAATAGTTGCAAGTTGGCAGCTGAAAAAACCTATCCAATCTGATTTACATTATCTTTTTGAATTATCTTCATCAGAATACTCCTCATGTTTTCTTATGGATGTATTTTAGAGGTCCGGTTAGCCATAGAAATTAATCCTTCAAACAACAAAGAAAGAAAAAGTAATTAACACTTTAACAAGGTTAAATTGGGTTGAGGGAGTCCATTGAATTGGAGGTTCCTAATTCCCCTATACTTAATGTAATTGGGATGATTGGTATAAGGGTTCAACTCACAGACAATACTGGCAAGTAAGCATTTATCTTCACCAAAAATAACAACCTCAGTACTAAATTACTTGGGATAAGCTACATGGATCAATCGACTCCAATCAACTTACTTGATTAAATGTAGTCTAGGGTGCACATTTTCACTAACAATAATCACGATAAACAAAAAATTGTACACGAGATAGAAAATCACTTCTCGCATCAATTGATACGCAAGCCAAATGTTTCAGAAAGTCTCTTTCGATATAGAGAACATTTGTGGAATTCAACATCATAAATAATATACATAACTTCAATTAAGTGTCATGAAGATCCAAATTTTGCCCAGGCCTAGAAAAAGCATGTTTATTTTCTTTAAATGTATTTCGATATATGATATGATGATTTAAAAGTAAGATGTTCAATCTATATCATGGTTGGTCGTCATACATGTTGCAAGCAAGGAAACTTTATTCATAACACAACAGCTGCATTAGATGTACATGAACTCATTACAGAGTTTACCTTTTCCTTACATTTAATCTTAAGTATTTTTTTATCTATAATCGTCTTCTACCTTCTGGATATCTTATATTTTCTCAGTGACTCTTCTTAATTTGTCCATCATACACGAGATTAACCGATTTGTTGTTTGACGTTGTCTTATATGCTTACATTCTTTATGAACAATCCAATGAAAAATAATAATAATGCTAATCATGATATTTTTTTATATAAATTAACAATTAAAATTTTGAAAAAATTTGCAAATCATGTCGTTTCTGTCTAACTTCGATGGAGTAGGCAAAAATTCAATTTACAAATCATTCTTAATACGGTGTTAATCAACAAAATTCAAAGAATATTAGTACTATTTAAAAATAATAATAATGCAAAATGCACTAGGTATCCCTATTATGTTTTATGAATAGACAAGCACACAAGGAAAGCGGGCGTTAATCGACAAAACTCAGACCTATTTTTATTATGCATCTCCAAGGCAATTAACAAAGTAAATAAATAAAGAACAATTTCATAACAAAAGGCCGGGAGATCCGAGATGTTATGTCGCGGATCCACCTAATTGGGATTGGAATCAAATACTAAACCTGAACTTGCCTAGACACCAATATCGTCGAAAACAATGACGGATCAGAGCTCCTCCAACCATATCATCATCTATGCCCACACACAAAACCTAGATATTGTGCATTACTTAACAGAAGAACAAAATGCAAAATGAACAAATTGGAAGAAAACTGGAAACAGACCTAATTAAAGAAAGTTAGGGTCGCTGCCAGCATTAAAATGAGGAAGTTGAATGCAAGTTACAACAATAATAATAAATAAACAAATGAAAACAAAGTCAAGTTTCGTGTTTGTTTAATGAGGAAGGTTGGTTTTAGGGTTACATAACAAGACAACAATTGCCTTTACGAACAGAAAAGAAAATGTAGGAACGAACCTTCAAAAGCCTCTCTTGATCTATTGAAGAGACATCAGTAAAATATTTTTGGGTGGGAAATTATGATGGAGAGAGATCGAGAGAGCACGCGATCGATTGATAATTAACTTTGTTGGTTGGCCCTGCCGTGTGTTCTCTCGCTGTATTATTATACTACTATTAGAGAGGAAACACATGACCTGTCACTTGTACGCTAGAGACATACATCAAGTGCATTGAATGAAATTGAATGAATTGAAACAATGTTGTTCTTAATCTAAACAGTGAATATTTATTTTACAAAAAAAAAATTTGGTTGCACTCTTTGAATCAGGACTCATAGAGAGATTTTTAAACTTCTTACAAATATCAAATGAGTTTTACAAATTGTTCTTTCAAAGACATTTATTGTTTGAGGATGACTTTGAAATAAAAAAGTTTTAAAGACCTCATATAAGTCCAGACTCAAAGAGTCTATATAGCATTACTCAAAAAATATTTAGAAGCATATATTCATTATTTTTACACTATCAAGTGCATTGAACCAAATTGAAATATTGTTGTTTTAGTTGGTGTTGTATGTATCCTCTTACTAATATTTTTTTAGTCCGGCTAAACGCACCACTGTGTTTACTTAAGGCATCCCGATTCTGAGCGCACCCCAAATTCAAATTTCAATTTATGAGGGCACCCACATTTTTACCCAAAAATTCATTTATCTCAACCAAAGCATCCAACTCTAAAAATTTGGTCGAGACATCTATTTTAGGTTCGTGACATGGCCGAGACTTATCTTCTAGGCTCGGTGTTGTCCAATCGAACCTCTTTGGTGAAATTTAGTTGACAATAGCTAACCTAAAGGTTTGGTGAGTTCCAACCAACTTTCCAAGTTCGACATGCTTTAATCGACTCTCCAACTAAATCTTCGGTGGACTTTGACCGACTCTCCAATAAGCGATTCAAACCTGCGAAGCCAAACCACTCAATGATATCCTACAAATCACAAAAGAATGTGTAGGGATGATGATAGGGTGCACAAAATGAGAAGAAAAGGGTGGTGACATGCACTAATCGCAGTAAGAGGCGTAAGGATCATTTTACAGTAGAATTGATTTTTTTTTTTTGAACCAAGAATTGAACTTTTTTAAGTTTAACTTTTTTGTTGGGTGCATTGCATTTAGCCAGACTATTTTTTTTTTTGTCAAACATCAATTTGATAATTTATGAAACAGAGCAACCACGCTGCTTGGAAATTGTCAAATCTCAATTCGACTTAAATTGTTTGCAAAAATGCCTTCTATAAAATAAAAAAAGTGCTTCCATAGATAATAAAAGCTTAAAAGATTTTCATTACCGTCGATGTATTCAAAAAGAACGTGAACATACATGCTGCATTCAAAAATAACGTAAACATATATGCTGCATACTAGTTCAATCTACTTTAGAATGTGCGCGCTCGTCTTAATTAATATATAATTCAAAGGATCTTATAACAATAGTGTAGAATGCTCGGAGCTCAACTAAGGAGTACATAATGTAGTTCCTGCTACTCAATCTCCAGACTATGCCTTAGTCATGGTCTTAAGCTTGAATTGCTACCACCACACCACACCACACCACACCACACCGCTCGGGTACAACTAAGACCACTTACAAAACGATTGAAGGACTAAAATTGACTTACAGAGGCAAGTAAATAAAACCAAACACATAATAATACAAAAGACATTCCTATCAAAAGAAATAATACTAGAGACATTTTATAGGTCTGTTAGCTCTCCAATTCTCTAACAAGAGACTCCACTAATTTCTTCACAAAATTCACATAATAATTAAAACAATAGGAATTTACTACCTCAACCCATAACCATGGCTTGGTATCCATCATAATCCTAATCAACTAGAGGTAAGGCAGCACGCGAAGAATATATTTTATGTATGTTAGCCACTAAAACTGAATATTCAGTCTTCAAACAAAAACAATCAGGCACAATTATATCCAGAAAAAGGCAAGTGTTTCGTTCCTGATACAGACTTCACAAGAAAGTAAAGCAAGCCCAGGGGACTATTAACTGAAAACAAGAAATTTATACCCATACTAGTGTGTAGGACACATAAGTTCTGACCAGCCATAAACGAGAAAGATGGTGGGCTCGCATTACGTGTAAAAGAGGTCCGCGCATATCTCCGATAAACGGACGAATAAGCCCAGCCATAAATGAAAGAATCAACACATCCACCTCTCTAGTATATCGCCACCATCAAATAATGAAAGATGAATTCTCTATTTCTCAACTCCCTCTCTACTAAGACCAGGCAACAGAACCAATCTCTTCCTGTGCACTTCTGTATAACTCCAATCTCTTCGCAAGAGCAGCTCGCCGTTCCATGACCGCAGGATCCTCATTCAACAATGAGGACAACTCCTGTGTCTGCAAAACATAATTTTGTAAGTCACATCGACATGTTCCACAGTATGCAAGAGATATTGAAATACATGGCACATTTCTGTACTAGATATAATCCAAATATGACTAGCCCATACTGATGGTAATCCTAACTCCCAAATAAGACTAGGAGCATTTGTTTACCTGCTTTGAACCAAGTTCAGCAAAAAATTGGTCCAGCAGCGAACGCTTGGCTTCCCGAACTTGCAAATGCACAATGGATTTTGGAATTGAGTGCCGCAGGCCCCCACATACCATATTGACATAAGACAAGACATTTGCTCCTGATCATTCATAAAATAAAGTGAAAACCCAACATCTTGCAAGAAAAAGAAAAGAACAAAAGTTGGACATTCCTAAATTTTAATGTGAAAACTACTTAATTCTTTTAGGCAAAACCCATCATTTAGTCCCTGAACTTTGTGTCTTTTATGCATTTGGTCCCTGAACTTTTATTATTACACATTTGGTCCTTGAACTTTCACAAAGATCTTTTTAGTCCCTCTACCATTTAAAGTGTTAAATTCCACCGACGTGAGTAACATAAGCGCCACGTGACTAATCAAAACGAGTAAAATGATATATATTACTGAACCAAACGACTTACATCGACCAATAAAAGCTGAAAAAAAAATTAATTTCTTCCAAAAACATAAAAAAACGAGTTCAAGGACCAAATGTACAACAATGAAAGTTTAGGGATGAAATGCACACTAATGAAAGTTCAAGGACCAAAAGCATAAAAGACTTAAAGTTCAAGGACCAAAAAATATATTTTGCCATTCTTTTATATATTTTTCAACTCAAGTGGTACTATACACCAAAAAAAAAAGGTAAAGTGGTAGTAACATAGTCAAGTGTGCACTACTAACCTATTCGTCTGAGATAAGAATCATTGTATCTATCAAAAATTGAATGTGTTGGGTTTCCACCCTTATCGATTTCTTGTGGAAGCTTACGAAAGAAATCAACAGTCAGATAACCACACTCCATGTCAACTAGTTTAAGAGTTGATTTTTTGCTTTCATCTCTCAATCTGTCCAATGATTCACTAGCAGCATTACTAAGCTCCACTCTGAGAGTGGGAAACTGCTTCAGTTGCTGCAAACAATAAAAACCTCAAAATAAGAAGTTATTACAAGTCAGGAAATGCCAAGCAAGAAAAATACACATGCAAGTGGAAAGGACGATATTGAGAGTCTTACAAATCTTGGCACAAAGACAAATAAACATTCAGTGAAAGACTATTCAAACAGTTCAAAGCTTAAATGCAAAGAGCCAAGAATAACAAGTTCCCAGTGCATAATTGTGCTCTAAAATGGTATATAGCACGTGACAAACAAACAGAAATACTCCAATTCTCCGCTCTAACACTACCAAATTCGGCATAAGTTCAAAATATATAACATTTTCATCAAATATGATTCATGTTCGAGGTGCCTTAACAGGAAATGGTATTGGACAAGAATTAAAATAATGCACTAAAATCACCGAATCTTGAGTCTAATTGAGGAGATCACAAGGGAGGACACTGCCAAGAGTAAAAGAAATTAGAGATCACAAACAACTGCTAAAGGCAGTTGTTTACTTCAGACCAAGGACATGTATAATAACAAAATTCTAGAACAAAACAATTTTTAAATTTGTTAACATGTCAAGTGAGGACTACAGGCCTTCTACCATTCTCTTGCAATTTTCCTCTTTAGAAATAAAACTCTTATTTACCATTCAAAAAAATAATTCGTTAAGCATCTAAAATAGACAGCAACCTACCATTGTCTCACTTATGGCTTTGCGAACTAGATCCTTCAAGATAATATGCACCTGATACCATGACAAACAGAATCGTTTGAGTTTGAGAACTAAACTGTATACAAATAAAGCATGGTTCCAGACTATACACAACCAAATCTTAATTGAACAATATGACCTATCTCGAATAAAATTAAATTAAATTAAAAAAAAAAAAAAAAAAACAGGTGCACATCTTGTGCCAACACACTTGAGTTTTTTATCAACTTACTGAAGAACTACAATATCGTATAAGATAGACCCAACAATCAAAAGAAAATAACAAGATCAAATTTACAGAAACTATATTTAACAAAAACAAATATGCATGCTAGATCAAAGTAACATCTTAACGAATGAGTGGATCTCGATTGCCTCTATAGAAGAATATTGTTTAATGCTACAAGGATACAGATACGCTATTAGTCGTTGTATGCAAATATAGATTACAGGAAAAACAGAATAAAACTGAATCAAAGGTATAAGAAAGAAGCAATAAAAAAAGAGAATATAATAAGATCGAAGTTAGAAAAATCACATTCAACAGAAAAAAATAAAGCCGACTGCTATATCACAGTAACATTCTAACAAATGAATAGATCACCTCTACAAAAGAATGTACCAGAATGCTACCAGGACATAAAAACAATATTGTAGTAATTCATGAATGTTAACAACAAAAGAAACAGAATACATCTGGCTCCTAGGTGTTAACGACTTTTTTTTTTTTGAGGAAAAGGTATTAACAACTTTTCTAAACTAGGAACCACATTAGTACATAACTAACTAGTAGGTGCACCCAAAAGCAGAATCCGAGTAGAATAAACAAGAGAAGAGTAGACACAAGTCATAAAAAACAAAGGAATTGACCATCATTGTCTTGCAACATGGACCAAGGATGGAATTAATCTTTGCTGATAGGCTCCTTACCGCATCCACAGCAGCCTCGGCAGGACCTCTGATGGTAATTATACAAGATTCAACAAGTCGACGATATCCCTGTTCAGGAGCTATCAAGTGTGGCTGATAACCATCTGCTTCAGTAATGAGCTTTCTTACATTCTCCATTGAGAGTTGCCTGTCAAACTGCAACCTTTTTAATGCTGCAGGCAGTTGGTTATCAAAAACATTATAGATCTTCTCACCACCAGAACGTCTGCAGATGCAAATAAAATCAAATATTATTTGCATAAATCCTCAAGTAACCATGGAATTTGTATTTCAGAAACCAATCTAAGTTTGTTGACAAGGACAAAATTATTGTAAGACCGCCACAGCAGCCAACTCACATGCCATCAAGATGTTCTTTGAATATTTGGTCAAAATCACGAGAAATCTCCATGACCATATGTTGCTTTCCCTAAAATGACAACGTGCAATAAATAAGTATAAACAAAAAATGAAAACAATACTAAGAAAAACAAGTAAACAACTCGGCTTCCAACTTGTAACAACTGCTTCCTGACAAAAAAAATGGCAGCAACTAATTCAAAAACATCAATAACTTACTCCTGCATCAGTAGCAATAGGCTTCCCAAGACGTGAAAGCTCTGTCTCAAGTTCTATAATGGTTTTGTTAATAAGGGACTGGATGCCAGGGATTCGGGACTTGATTACGGTTTCCAAGTGCTGCAAAACGCCAGCTTTAGCAAAAATACAATTTTCCAAAAAATATTTTTGAAAATTGGCAAAATATGATAATGTACATTGACAATTATTTCTCGCTTTCAACGAATTAAAGAAGTATCAAGTTTTACCTTAGAGAGCATCTTTCCCAGGTGCTCAGAACCCATTCTATGGGCAAGATGCCTATATTCAGGAGTATTGGCAAAATACTCCCTTTCTCTTCGACGGGCAGCGATCATGTCAACACTTTTGTTAATATCAGCTTGAGAACGATTAACAACACCAATCCAAGGAAATTGTAACCTATAAGATTTTCCCTCTAGTATCTGCAGAACCCCAGATAATGTTAGTAGAAGTATAATAGACCAAGGGACACTAAAATGCTCATTCAAGAATGTAGTCCAATTACAGTTATCCTGTCGATAATTAAAAAAAGCTGGCGATTTTGTCAGTCGTCTAAACAGTCAAGGTACTTCTTGAATTTTGCATATACAACTCTTATACAACATATACTGGATATGTATCAACTCAAATCAAAACCAATCAAGAATGGTTAACTTCGTAAACAAAAAGGACTTCTACATCATATAATGCATCGAATATGAATAAGCCACTTACATCAACCGCATTTGTACCCTTATCCATAAGATCAATCTTTGTCAAGACCCCAAATGTCCTCTCCCCTGGGAAGTTACACCATGTAAATTAAGAACTTCAAGTAACTTTTAATCAAAATGAAACCTACAGCTGGCTCATAGTAAGGATCTTAATCAACAGCTAAAATTAGTGCGGTTATGACTATGTAGCATCAACAAGGTCAAGGAGCTTTACCTTTTGGGTCAACTTCGCGAGATATCTTAATTGCATCAGAGGTTGCAAGATCTTGGTTTGCTGGAGAAATGGCAAGAATTATGCAATTTGGCTGCAAGGTAAGCACAAAAGTGAAGACATTGAAAATATATATAGAAATATGTCCATGTACATCAATATCTATGAACAAAGAACAAAACTTCACTACAAGGAGCCATAAGAATCAAGGAGAAAATGGATCCAAATACACACATGCACGATGAAGCAATTTTATGGACTTCAAAATGGCCTCAATATCAGAAATATTAATTAAGTAAATTTCACACACAAAACAATCATTTGTCACGAATCTTTAAAGAATTCAAGGGCACCTTTTCTTCTAAAGGACATTGAAAGGGATTTCAATGAAGAATCTAGATATGATATGCTGATACCAAACATAGCACTACACCAAAAAACCATAAAAGCTAGCATCCCTTTAAAGTAATTTATAGCATATAACAGAAAATACAAAAAAAAATGTTGCTGTCTAAGCTGATACAATCAACTATTACAATATAACTCTATCTTAATACAATACCAACGGAACACCAACTTTTGGAAATGTTACCTTTTCAATAAAAGACCGAACCATGTTCTCAATATCTTGAACGATGCTATCAGGTTGGCCCTCTACAATGCCCCCATTTAATCGGTTAGAGACAAAACAGCAACAATAAAAACAAATGTGGTACTTTTGATGTTAATTGGAGAGTTGGAAGCCTGGAACCAGATTTAACATTCCAACAATTGTAAGACAATAGAACCTACCAACAGCCACTTTGGTGAGCCCAGGAAGATCAATCATTGTCAAATTTACAACTGCGATAATACAACCAATATTAGAAACAGAAAAAAATAATCAACAGAAAGAATCAACCAAGTGCAAGAATAGAATATTAAAAATCTTAATAGTTAGAATAAATTGTCAAATCTACCTCGTTAAGGCAAGGTGGCAATGCCGAGTCAAAACAAATCAAATACTAAAATATGCATGTACACACTAGTTCCGTTTAATGAAAAATGTTACCTATCATTAAACAACTTCAATACATCACAGTAAAGTTTTTTGTGACTTAAACCATAAAACTACCCATACCCTTTTCATAAAATGACATCTCATCATTTGGTGGTTGAATTGTGAACTCGGACTCAGGTAAAAGTAAAAATACATGAAAGAAATGAAAGAGAAAACAGAATATATCCTTTCATGACACCTCAAAAAACTTTCCTGAAAAGTTAACTCAATGAACTTAGATACACCAATGCTTCTGCTGCCTAGGCATCTCATTACCTCATCACTGGCAAAACAACAAATTGAAAAACACTGGCAAATATTTGAGACATTACACAATGCCATGAAAAAGTAAACTGAGGATTACTTCAGATATCTACAAGCGAAACCTATCTAGACTATTATCAATAAAGAATAATATATGCTTCACACCCTATTTTTAGACAAAATTGCATGATGCAGACAAGCTATAGCCCAAGATTTGAAAATGTACAAGGCATAACTAAGACATTTTATCTTCTTAAGAGAGAAGAAAATGTAAGCCTGAGGAATACAAGGTGTAGCCTACATGTTATTAAAAACAATTAAAAAAAAATCGTCATTTGAAGCATTTTTTAATAGATGCATTGACAGCTCAAGTAATTTGTCTTTATATGTCAGTAGTTCCAATTGACGTAATACAATGAGAGCAAGATATGCCCATATCCACAAGACAGAAGACTTAAAGCTTATTCAATTCAACTAATGGTTGCTTCCACATATAAAGAAGCTTAGACGCTTGTCAATGGTAGCAATGAAAAAGATAGAGAAATATGTGTTGTATGGTGATTGATCTCGGTGCAAAGTTGAAAAAATATTCTACTCCACTCATTTTTGTTTAGGTCAACATTTTGGATCCATGAAAAGTAAAATACAGAACGTTCTGAAGCTGATATCCAAGTCATGATCAAACTTGCAACCCTCTTGTGAAAATGAGAATTTTGAAAAATCAACAACTGATTTGGAAATTCAAACCATGAACAAGAAGTGAAAAATAAAGTCTCACTAGACAGACCCTTATTGATCAAAAACAACTATAGCCATAAAACAAGGCGGTCAAGGTGGCCATCAAAAGAGATAAATATGCACAATGCACATATCAAACGTCAAGCTATTAAAGTTCATGTTTCTACTTATATGAAACCGACAGTTCATGTAGGTACACGCCTTGCAAGCATAAAGGGCGTATCAGTATAGCAATATAGAGTGAACAGCTTTCTACCTTTAAAATGAAAGCTACACAAACTTTAAAGGTCAAAGACTTTACATTTGTAATAACATGCGTAACAGAAAACAAAGTGAATAATAAGCAGGAGGATTATAGAACATAAATGCAAATGTTATCTCACCATTTGGAGAATAAATACTAAGATGAATGGGAACACTAGAGATTTGTTTGCTGCGCCCTGTCTCTCGATCAGTTTCATCAGATATCTCCTTTCTTACAGCAGCTGAATACATACCATGTAATTAGCATGTGAAAAAAAGAAAAAAAGTGAAAACCTTGGAAAACAAACGAAAAACAAAGCTTCAAATTATAGATCTTAATAGATTTTTAAAAAAGAAAGACATGTAGATGAGTCATATTTTTATTGATAAGAAAGAAGCAATAATTTTAACAAAATGTTTCAACATATATTAGCATCATATATGCATACATATTAGATTTTAACATATATTGTTGCATACATAAAACAACCGTCAAACAAGCCTCATATAAGATAACAGGTGTAAGCAAAGCAACAATCTTAACAAAAGATTTTTATTGACAAATTCAGTTTGCCGAAAGGGAAATTCTACAATACTTCGTTATCTCACTGAATGGAACTAGATTTGTAGAACAATAACACTAATTGGTGAATATCAAACATTTTCTACCCCATAATAACCATGAAAAGGCTTGTATAATGGATTACACATGATAAGTTTAGAATATGTGTGCGCGTGCCTCTGCATCCCACGAGGTGATAGGTATATGAGATTCTAAACTGTTTTAATTAGTTTATATTTTTTTTGATAGCCGACAGTATTCGAGCCACCACCGCTGACATCGGCTAATGGCGGACCCAACTAGTCCCTCGGGGTCCTAAGTTGCCCTCAGTAGGGAACCCAAGGAAGAAATCGGAGGGAGACGGGGGAGGCAAGGGATCAAACCCCCACACCTTTGGTGTGTTGGCCCAATTCTTACCATCCCACCAACTCATTGGAGGCTTGATTAGTTTATATTTCATGAAGGCATTTAACTGAGACATTAGCGAGGCTACATGGTTGATGACTTGATATCTTTCCTCATCACTTTCTTTTACATACATCTTTCTTTTTTCTTCTTTTTATATACATCTTTCTTTTTACTTCTTTTATATACAGCTTAGGTGAGGATGGATGTTTTATTCTTTTTCATGTGTGCGAGAGAGAGAGAGAGAGAGAGAGAGAGGGGGCAAAGGTCACGTAGCTCCTACAAACCAGTAACTGCTTTTCGTTTTCATCTCAATATATAAACATATATGCCCATCAATCAAACCAGATTTAGCAAACCACATAAATAATCTTACTGAGGTTGCACTTTTGGTTCCTCATTTCATACGTTAGACAAATTCAATACATCTAATCATCATCAAAAAGGTGTTGTCTTTATCTTTTCAGCGATCATAGGAAAAATTATAGTGATGACTTCAAGAGTTTCACAATTTCTGTTGCGCAAGAAGCATTACAATTACAAGGAAAGAAGTAAATATAAACTGCAATTACCAAAATCAGTGAATCTTTTCCTTGGAAGGTGCAAAAACTCTGCATACTCTCTTCCTTCGTCAATCTTGTGAAGCTGTAAAACAAGTGGACGTCGAGTAACAATCCCTGCATATACATAATCATTATTGTTCATGAATAAAGAGAGACAGCAACCAAAGACAAAATAAATAAATTTGGGAAGGGATAGGATCCAGAATCTAAGAAGCAAATATTTTGGTAAATACCAGATCCACGGGGCAAAAAGTCTTTCCCGACAATGCTCTCCAACACTGAAGACTTTCCAGAGCTCTGAACAAGTATAAGAAAATTCGACAAGAAATATGTTAATGCAAGACCGGAAGGACGTTCGATCAATAACATTAACCATATTGACCAGATCACTGATAAGCATTGTTCATCCTTGTCCGGATTCAGAGCATTGATGAGGATAATGTAACCAAAACATAAGTAATCTACCTCCAAACACTTGATATTTACATGCCTTACAAGTGAGATTACACATCATAAAGTTTTTCAATGGAGAGTCGCAGAGGTATCCATTCAAATCGTTTGATGTTTGCAACCTCACTAATTACAAGGGCACCTAATGAATACTAACAACTTCTTTCATCCAGTATTATGCGGTAATAGAGTAATTATAAGTCAATCGCAAAATAATATGCACCACACATTCAAACTCTAGTAAAATTAAACTCCATAATAAGTGAGTACTGGTGTCATAAAGAGATATTTCATGGTTAAGAAGAAACAAAACAACAAATCTACGCCCTAGTAGACAAAAAAGTTCTAACTTGATAGCTGTTTGACGCGTAAACTTGTAATGAATGCAATAGAATCAGATCAAAACACATAATCATCCAACCAAAAGCTTCATCTAATAAAACAGCGAAAATTCAAAAAACTGGACAGTCTACACATGGAAAACGAACATAGCGAAGACCTAATTGTGCAAACCTAAACCTAAACCAAATCATGATCAATCAGATTCAGTAACAACAACAACGAAAGAAGATCGGAAATCACCTGTCCTCCGACAACAGCTATGGCCGGCAACGAATCCCACAAAGTCGGCAACGCGCTCTGCTCGCCATGATCACCGAGAGCAGTACAGGCTCTCTGCAACTTGTTCACCAGAGAGATCAGATTCTCCATGATCTGAATCAGAGAACAAGATCCGAAAACCTAGAAAGAATCGGATCCGAGCAATCTCGCTCGGTAAACCCTCAAATTCAGACCTAACCAATCCCGATCTGATCGAAAAACGGATCGGGAAGCCTTGAATCCGAGAGATCGAGTGACAGAAACGATCGATCGACTGAATCGGAGAAGTGCGAGAGAGAAATCGAGTTTGGGCAGTTTATAGTACGACGCGTTTTCGAATTTGTGTTTTGAATTGGAAGTGCACACTTTGTTAGATCTGACCCACTCTTCTACAGTAGTAGGTCGACCGCCAAAGCCACGCAACTGTGAATTTACACATTTGCCCTTTTTGCTCTAGTGAAGCTATTTGAGTTGCACACTAATCCTTTTGTGTTGTAATCCGAAACCAACGGCATTAACTAATTGGTGATCGAGTATTGTTGGGTTTCTATACAAGAAGCAGATTTTTTTCATCACAAAAACTAACTCAATTTTTTTTTATCTACAAAAACTTAAGAGTTAAAGACAGAAAATTAAGTATTTTATTAACAAAAAGCGAATATTAAAAGCCCCTCAAATGGTGGATGTGGTATCTATATTGCATTTCATACTTAATACTCTAAAAACTATTTTATATTTTTTTTTACAAAACCAACTTAAAATGGGAAATGCTAGAACACACCCTTGTATCGCACAATGTACAGGCCCACTGCTACATCACGTGGTGAGTTGTGCGTATGTGTGTGTTTTAACTTCAACAGAAGTTCAATCCACAAAATCAAACATACTTTGCCTCTTGGTAAATAATACCTCATCCATATGTCACTAGAGATTCTTTGGTAGTTGGATATTTTTATTGGGTTGCACATAAATGCTAAGGATCAACAGACTAGGCCTGTATGAAAGTATAAGAATTGGTGTAATTGTAACTTTTTTTGTAATTATAAGAATTAGGAAAGCACGTGAAGGCTCAAGATTTGTTGGCTTAAATACGATAACATTGAACGAAGTTGGTACCAGTGTGATTCGACATTATTTTGCAATGCATTACCAGTTACCACCTCTAATTTAGTTTTACCAATTTAAATATTTGTCTTTTTTTATATCAAATTGGTTAAAATATCCTAACATTTATTAACTTTCGTTATTATATCATAACCTTTTGAGTTTTATTACTATATCCTCACTTTTCAAAATTGACTAATTTGTATCCCATGTTACTTTTCAAGTTCAAATTTAATGATGTGACACTTAAATGATGAATATAAGTAAATGTAAATAATAAACTTAATAATTATTTTAGTAATTATAAATAATGAGATAGTTTTTAAATTTATAAATTAGGTATTACCTCATTAATTTTTAAGTTAAAAAATGACATAGGATATAAATCAAATAATTTATAAAAGTTATGATATTATAACAAATGGCAAAAGTTACGACATAATAGGAAAAGCAATGAAAGGTTAGGTTATTTTAGTCGATTAAGCTTTTTTTTTTTTTTTACTGTATTTAAACATTTGTCTCTTGAGAAGCCAAAGTGGTCAAGTGGGTAGCCAACGACTCATGATGTCCTTTGAGTGGCTCTCAAAGCCGTTGAATGGCACAAGTACATCTAATTTGAAAATTGAAATTCATTGTTTCTCAAAAAATAAAAGCAATCGGAAGATCGATCATTATCTAGTGTGTTTAAAGAAATGAGCTACCTGACGAACAAAACAATAAAAATAAAAATGAGCTGCCAACGTACGGGTGATTCATGTGACATTTTAAGTAGTGGATTTTAGTTTGAGCCTTACAAAGCCCTCTCTATCGGAAGAGCCAAAACCTATTTTGGGCACTCAAGAGGAAAATAATCGATTATTTTTTTTAATTAACTATGGGTATCCAAATAACTGTCTAAATAGTTTCATTGACCTTAGGATTACGTAAAAAATTACCAATGACCCGATGTTTGGTTGTCGTAGGGAATCCCACTAAAGAGTATTGTGTGTCTAACTCACATAGTCTCGCCATTGCCCTACTTACTACTAGGCCAACCCTTCCGGTTAACAGTCGATTAGTTTGGATATTGAGTAGTTCACAAAATAAAAAAAATAAAATAAAATAAAATAATTACAACTTAGCATAGAGACACCAAGACAAACATGTTGGCATTCTTTCATTTTCACACAACAAATGCATGCACATATCTATGTGTATTGCAGGGACGACGACAAGTATGGGTGCATGTTTTAGAGTATCCCCAAGAGATCATGGATTGGGGTACGCGAAAATTGATTCTCCTAGGATACAAATCTACATTCAACCCAAAAAGACTTTCCAATAGGACCATAGATTGCTAATGTATAATTGATGTGGCAGAAAATTTAAATAGAGGGTGTCTAACCCAATGTCTACTTCTAGACATTAGTAGACATCCTCTCAATTGTCACATCATCACTTTTAGTTGGAGAAATAAGAAAAAAAAAAAAGGAAAAAGATAAAATAAAGAATATTATCCACATAAAGACAAAAGAAAAATTATAATCCATAGTCTAAATCACATTACCATTGGGGATCATTTTGGAATTTGAATGTTCAATGCCACATAAGATAGACATCTTCATACATCCATAATTTAATACCAATCCATGCTCTAAATCCATATTATTATTAGAGATGCTTTAAGTTATAGAATCAGGCTCAAAATAAAATAAAATAAAAAGCTGGGCTTGAAAGTTTAAAAAAGAAATGAGCTCAATGAGGGTAACTCTGAGCCCAATAAGGCTCGTGGACTTCAAATACAAGAAATTTTTTTGGATAAAAGACTTCAAATGGCCCTACTAATTTCAAACCGTAGACTTCACACCCCTAAAAGAATGCTGCATCTTCAATCCATAACAACTAATTTAACTACCTCTCCACAACGACCACCAACAATTCAATTAATCAAAATCTCGCTTCCCCCCACCCCTGAAGCTGATAATTCTCCGCAGCCCAAACAACGACAACAAAAATGCCAACTTACTCACAACGTCCTCTTATCCTCCTCATCTCCATCTTCCTCCTCCTCGCCATGGTCGCCGCGACACCACATCATCACCGGCCGTACCACCAACGTCACCCGCCCATCCCACGCAGCCGTGGACACCACAAACACCGAACATCACAAGTGACAACACATCCAATAACATCATCATCGCAACAAGCCTTAACAAACACCATGGCGTCCCCTCGAACATTAGTGAAGCGACGACCGCGAACCGAACGAAGGCAATTCCTATACGAGCACAATTTGGTACGTAAACAACACAACGAGACACCTTTGGCGTGGAACAGGACCCTGATGTGGTACGCCCGGGCGTACGCTAAGAAACGCGTTGCGGACTGCGAAATGACGCACTCGAGTGGGCCCTACGGAGAGAACATTTATTGGGGGTCGGAGTTCGACCGGCACAGCGCGACAGACGCGGTGCGGGCGTGGGCGGGGGAGGCAACCGACTACGACAAGGGGTCGAATGAGTGCGCGCAAGGGAAGATGTGCGGGCACTACACGCAGATGGTGTGGAAGGACAGTAGGAGCGTGGGATGCGCACGTGCAAGGTGTGCGGACGGGGGCGCTTTCGTCATTTGCTCGTATGATCCGCCTGGGAACTACGTGGGCGAGAGCCCCTTCGGGATTAAACCTTCTGGCCCGTCGGATGGCTCGATGCTTCCTACAAATTAATTCTGGGACTCCCACAAATTCTTGATCTCAAGTCTATCATTGTTTGGAAAGATAGTAGGGTCCCATTTTAGGACCCTCGGGTCGATGGACAATCAATTCCGATTTTATGTTCCAATAGATTTTTTTCGAATGGTATTATTACCCATCATTTATATGGGATCGGATTGCGCGCAGTTACAGTTCATTTGAATGTTAGAATTTCAATTTTTACAACAGTTAAAGTGGCAACTCAAATTTTTGTCAAAAAAAATAGTTAGCTCAATGATTTTGACATTCATGATCTCTTTCGTGTAAAGTGATTGTGGGTTGAAGTCCTTTGTCCAATTTCGAAAGGGTTTTAATCAAAGGTATATATATGCATAAAAGTTTCACATTTATCAAATATTCATTAAAAAAAACCAACAATCGAATGATCCAAGTAGTAAGGGACTTGGTCCTCTTAAGTAAAGTTGTTAATTTTCAGAACATCCGCAAGAGGCTCGTCCACAACACTTCTTTGCGAGCGAGAGCGTGTGGATCTTCACTAGTACTGCTATTGTCTCCAATTTAATCATCTTCAACTCATAAGTGTGGGGTTTTAACTCAAAAGACCTAGATACTATACTTTATGGGAGCTAATCCTATACTTCTTTATGAAGTTACATTTAATTGATGTAGGACTATAATTTTGGTGCATACATCTCTAACAAAGGTCTCTTATACGAGTCTTGTGAATAGAAAAAATTGAGTTGAGAGGGTCACCCCTCATAGTACCCAAACATGGATTAGTCGATATGGTTGACATCGGACACACCAAATGAGAAACCAAAAAAAAATGCTCATCAAAATCAGCGCATTGTATTCGAATGGTGATTTTTTTTTTTTTTTTTTTTTTTTTTTTTGGTAGGAATGGTGAATTTTATTTCATCACCGTACCATTTGAGATTCCAGTTTTGAGCCCTGATAGATTGAATTTTTGTTTTTTTTTTGTCATTTGATCTTTTACTGTCAGTTACTTCATGAACAAGATATCATTTCTAGTTGTTCTGCTTCTTAATTTCGTTCTATTATCAAAAGGATAATGCTCATTTCATCCGTGAGAAGTTAGGGGCTGGAGTATATATATAAATGTGTTCCTACCTCTCATGAGTCAGCGGATCTCTTGATCACCGAAGTTCTTTCTATATCTCGATTTCACTTTTTATCTGGCAAATTGAATCTAGCCTTGTCACCTAGGTTCAATTTGAGGGAGCATGTTGGAGATCTTGTTGGCTTGACCATGGTTAGTTGAACAGTTGTACATGTATAAGTGTAATTGATGAAAAGAGAGCATTAATGAAATATGAGATCGATGGTTTCTCAAATCTATACTCACTTGATCTTTACTCTCATAATTACTTATTATGCTAGTTATATTAATCAATTGGGTGACCCGATTTGAAAGTAAGAATTAAGTACACTAGTCATGAGTTTATCATAAAATTAAGAAAAATAAAATGATCACATCTTTTCTCATTAATTTTATTTGTGCATAGATGTGCACGCGCACACACACACACATATAGGATTTACACATTAGATCTAGATAACTACAAATTAAAAACAAATTACACAATAAAATCTAAGATAATTACAAATAAATAAAAGTTAAACAAGATATCCTAACTAATAAATGATATTTATTTGTAATACCCTCCTGCAAGTTGGAACATGCAAACTTTGGATGCTAAGCTTGAACAAGAATGTCTTCAATCAAAGTAAATGAGTTGTGAAGGAAAACATGCATGGTAACTTGAGATTTGTTGACAAAGATGTTGACATCAATCATCAACATCTGAAAAACCTTTGAATTGAAGGAAAACATCCAAAATGAATGTCGATAGAATTAATAGGATCCTCAAGTCGAACAGGCCACTAGTCAATTTGGATGGACATACTAGCCAATTCAAATCTGACGGGGCATGGACCAATTTGAGACTTGACATCAATGGATCAAAACGAATTTTAAATGGACAAAACATTAAAAAAGAATGTCGATTGATAGACAATCCGTTGTTTAATAACGGACCGGACACCGGTCGATCACGACCACGCAGAAAAAAAAAATGATATGATTTCAAATGAACGGAAGAAAACAAGACCATATAATGATCTTCTCGTTGAGAAGAAATGAAAGATAACATTATGACTTTGAACAACAAAGATCATAATGGAATGAGAAAAAGTGTGACAAATTAGAGTGGAGCAGAACGCTCTGACACCATAACAAAAAATTAAGAAAAATATAATGATCACATCTTTTCTCGTTAATGTTATTTGTGCATAAATACACATATATATAGGATTTACATATTAGATCTAGATAACTACAAATTAAAAATAAATTACATAATAAAATTTAAGATAATTACAAATAAATAAAAGTTAAACAAGATATCCTAACTAATAAATGAGATTTACAGTTCAAATCTTGTACAAAAGTTTTTTTTTTCATCAAAACAAATGCTAGATATTAATATATTTTTCAAGATATCAAAATACGTATATATGGCAGTATAGGTTTGCTAGTTTTTAATAACAGTTAATTCCTACACTTCAGTATTAAAGTGACTTGCAAAAAAAAATTAGGAATGGATTTTTTCATTAAAAAAAAAAAAAGAAAAAGAAAGGGATTTGCTAGTTTTCTACTACCATTGCAAAGCTTTGTCTTTCTATAATTGATGACGTGCATGGTGGCAGATGGTGGTGTCCCCCATGTGGCAGGCCAGCAAGAGAACAACAATTAGCAATTTAAAGCATCTCCAATGATAAAGGTAAATTTTAACTGTAAATTACTGCCACATCATTAATATGGAGGGATGTTTAGTCTATGTGATATAAATGCACATCCAACTTTAAAAAGTGTCTTCAATAGACAATGTGGATTGCACCTTCTATTTATGAGGTGGCATATTTCTTTTTTTTTTTCAAATTTTATTACATTATTAATAATTATTTAACGATTATTATACATAAAATTATACTTATAAAAAACCAAATATTATTTATATACATTTTTTTTGCTACCTTCTTCATATACATTTTCCGTTATATATACTTGTATAAATAATAAAAGCTGAAAAAATAGTCTTATTATTTGTATTTATCTTTTTCCCCTAAATCTTATTTGTAGTTATCTTATATATATATATATATATTTATATTTATATGATAAATACAAAGAAAAAAAAACGGAAAGTTTGCAACCGATCAAGATTATGAGCCAAAAATGAAAAAATTAAATGCCATGTCTATTTTTTGGTTTCTTTTGATGAGGTGGCATAACACACACTGTCTATCGCACCTTCTATTTATAGAGGGTATGATAGACCGTGTTTATGCCACATCACCAACACAGTGCCAATCTATATTTTCATTGGAGACAATTTTTTTACTTCAATGTCTATTCAATCTTATGTGGACACATATTTACCCTAATCCACAGCCCCATTGAAAACGTTCTTAAAGCATATTCATGGTAAATGTGGATTGAGACTGTGGATTACCGCCACATCATCAATTTTGAGGAGATGTGCACATTACATTGCGTAAATACACATTGAAGAGTGAAAACCTTCTCCAATCGATAATGTGGACTTTCCTTTTTTTTAGACCTTTTTTTTTTTTTTCCCTTGCTTTTAGGTAATTTTTATTTTTTTTTCCTATTATGTAGGCTTTTAAAGTTTTTCAGTTTTTCTTTTTATGCGCATGGGCTTTTTTTTGTTTTATTATTTCGGTTTTATAAGATGATGTGGCATTGTAGACAGTGTCTATCGCATCCTCTAGATGTAGAAGGTGTGGTAGACAGTGTCTATGCCACATCACCCATACAGTGCCAATCCATATTTCCATTGGAGACAATTTTTTACTCGAATGTCTATTCAATCCTACGTGGACACACATTTACCCCAATCCACAGCACCATTAAAGATGCTCTTAGCAGCTCAAACAGTCTTGACTGGCCCACAGCACAAAAAAAGGCCACGCAACCTCTCTTTCTAGTGATATGGGCCTCATCATCACTAGTCTTTTCCACGTAAAGGCACGCCCTTCCCTGCTTATTACCTCTATCAGTCGCAGCCTATAGTTGCATGCATGTTCGTCTTATCATGAAGTGCCACATGTCTCTAATAGAACACGTCAGTTTTCAAATGTTAGGTGAATTTATATTGAAGAATATTCTGGCAATTTATACTCGTCGACGTGTCACAGTCCCAAATTGTTGGACGGTTGGTGGCTTACAAAGATGACTTGGCACAGTATTTGTTGTAGCTTCAAAACAAATTTAATTTGTGCGGTGATGAACAACCTACGAAATAATTTAGTTTTGTGATTTTTATTTTTGTGGTGAATGATCCGCGGTAGTTACAATTAAATCTTTTTATTTTTTTTAATTTAATAAATAATATACCTAATAAGATTTATGAAGATTGATCCATCTTTATTGTAATATATTTTTATTAACAGTGTCGCGTTAATTTGTACAGCGCACTAGATTGATTTGTCTTTAATTTTTACTTTATAGTTAGTTTTCTTCTCTAGTTGGAAGTCTTTGATTTGTCTTTTCCTTGTTATAAAGTTTTTAGTTTTTTTCTCCTTGTTGAAAAGTTTTGTATTTATTTTGTGGTTCTAATACTTTTGTGTATTGTCACAAGTTTTAACATTGTAGAGAACAACCCCTAATTGTCAAATTGTTTCAATTTCAAACAAAAAAAACTAAATTAATGATAGTTTGTTTGCACAAATAGAATTAACGAATCAACATATTTGATTCTATGTCTGATCCTGTATTAAGCGATGAGTGATCGAGGAAATTTCCATTTCTCTTAAAAAAAAAAAAAAAAAAAAAAAAACAAATATGATTTGTGCCTACGACTGCTATATATGGTCCCTCTTTGATTTATTTCGATTTTTTCTCTGCTCGTCGTGATGTATGGACACAAGTAATCATGCATCCGTTTAGTAAGACTTAGGAATAAAAGGTTTAAGTGTGCATTTTTTCTAAGTAATACTCTTAAGTGTTTTGGCATTTGAAAGAAAACTTTACGTATGTAAATTTTAGATGGTTTTTTTTTTTTTTTTTTATTTTTTTTTATTTTTATTAATTAAAAAGAAACAATTGCTTTCACCAAGCCTTAAACCTATGACTTTTCACTCTTAAACACCATACCAAATCATTAGACCGCTCAATTAGTTGGTTTAAATTTTAGATGATTAAGATGAGAATAATATGTCAAAGCATTTTTGGTGATATGGTAAATACATCACTTGCTAAAAATGCAAGACCTTCTGAAGTCGTGATTCGACTCTTACTGAAAAAAAATAACACCCATCAATTGAGTGGCACAATAGTTTGGTATAGAGTTTGGGAGTAAGAGGTCATGGCCTCGAACTAGGGATGTAAATGGGTAGGGTAATACCTACGAGTGACAGGAACTTACCTTAATGAGTATGGGTACATGGATTTTAAATGGGTGTAGAGACGGGGATGGGTACGAAATCTCATACCCACGGGTATGGATACGGGGATGGGTGATAAAATATACCCACGGGATCCCCATGGGTAATACCGTAGGAATTACCCATGGGTGATCCCCATATATCAATTATACACCATATGATATTTATTATTTATACACCATATAATATTTATATATAAATATAATATAATATTACATAATTTTCACTTGAAACACTCATTATACACATAACAAAAATCCTTAATGACATTTTGAATTGTTAACACTTAGAAGTTAGAACTTTAATTGTATGATGTGTTGTACTTTATTTTTGTTGGAATTTCAACAATTGTGTTGTTATGTATGTATTTTTTATTCCTTATTTTTAATAATTCTTTTTTTGAGAAAAATTAAGTGAGAAGAATACTTTTCCTACGGGAATTTCCCATCTTCGCAAAACTCTCCATGAAAATCTCCACTGGGATCCCCCAATGGAAAATGGAATGAGGAAAAAAAATTTCATGGGGATTCTTCATCCCCGAAAAAATCCCCATGAAAATTTCCACGGGGATTTCCAATGGGGAATGAAATGGACAAAAAATTTTCCATTGGGATTCCCCATACTCACGAAAACTAGATGGATATGAGGATAGGTACGAGAATTCATCCATAGATGAGTACGAGTGATGAATTTTTAAGTAGGTATGGGTATGGAAATAAGGTCCTCATCCCCTACCCTACCCATTTGCATCCCTAGTTCAAACCTCGGTGGAAGCAACTTATTTATTTCTTATCAAAAAAAAACTTTAAACATAATTTTTTTTTCTTTCAGATTGATCGAGGAACTTTGAAAACGATTTTAGCTTTTAAGACTCCAACCTAAAAAATTTATTAAAGAAGCATTAAATTCATATCTCGAGCTCAATCAAGTGCTATGATTCATTGGAGATAAAGATAATAACCAACCAAAAATTAGTTAGTCCAATGGTAAGGTATGAGATTTTGAAGTAAGAGGTTATGAATTTAAACTTTGGTGGGTGCAAAGTTGTTTCTTTCCTATAAAAAAATTGGAGATAAATTAAAGATAACAATCCTTTTCTTGAAGTAAAATATAAGTGTTTTTTTTTTAAATTTATTTTATTTTATTTTAAGTAATAATAAGATAATAATCCTTTTTTTAAGTAATATAAGTAAAATTTAAAGATAAATCTATGACATTTTACTCCCAATTAAACCCCATATCAAATCGTTAGGTCACCTAATTGGTTAAGTAAAACATAAGTTTTATTCATCACGATGGTTTAATACATTTAAAAAAAACATGACAAGATATAAAATCAATTAACTCGATAAAAATCAATCAATTGGTTAGTCAAATGGTTTGGTATTGACTGTCTGAGAGTAAGAGGTCATATGTTCAAACCTCGATGGAGCAAGTTGTTTCATTCTTATAAAAAAATATTACCTCAATAAAAGCACATTGATTCGTCAATCCTAATTATTCAAAAAAACATTTTGAGCTGCCACATATATAGTTGATTTAACTAAAAAGAAAATTGCAATTGTAAGAATAAAAAAGTATGAGATTAGTGACCATTCTCTTTACAAACATCCGAAACACAACTATATGTATACACAAACATACTACATAGATTATAATAAAAAATAAAGCTTTCAACAATACAAAACGTATAAAGATTTTCAGTGAAGAAAGACAAACACAAACTTTCAATGTTGTAATACAACTATGTACATAATTAGACTATAATAAACGAAGTCTCGTTCCTATATATATATATATATATATATATATGAAAACTTCTATCATGAGAACCAAATATATACTCATATCATGGGTACACTATTTAGAACCATTGAATTTAAATCCAACACATAATCGAGGCGATATATATGCACAAAACATTTAATGCGCAACCCATTTTGAGGGTTCCCCATAGCATAGGTATATATTTGGTCTCCATTGTAAAATTTTTCTATATATATAAATATAAAAAAACATTGGAAGACAACAATTTAAGTAACTCACTTTCTTGTTCCTATACGTGTTTTCCCCTTCTACATTGACATGGTTTTTTTTTTTAAGGAAACATATTATAACGACCCAAAAATTTATATTATTTTTCTGTGTGATGACGTATACTATCGATATATACTCATGTCTGTGTAACAAGACGGTGACGTCGAGTTGTGGGTAGAGTCTGCATTAAAGAGCATTTATGGAAGAATTACAGGTACACGGGTCGGGAAAATGAATTTGGTGGACGACCGAGAAATAAAATATAATAATAAATTAATTCGAGGAATTTACGGGTCATTAGTAATTTCATTCGCGCGACGGGGCGAGTCGTGGTGCATGCCGGGCGTAGGAACGCCTGATGAAACTCAAATTTTAGAGTAAAAGAGGATAAAGATAAAGGGGAGTTACATAAGTGAGTGCATTAAAGTAGTTGGGTTGGTGTGTTTTACGGCCACCAGATGTGCCTTGAGATGTGGGTGTGAGCGAAGATGAGACTCACCCTATAAAAGGTTGGTCAACCCATCTTTCTCCCTTATTTCTCTATTTTTTCTCTCTCTCCTTTGCTATCCAAGCAACCACCGGTGGACTAGAGGCCGGAGCGGCACCGGAGGCGGCGGTGTTGGGTGATCCGAGTTAAAATCCTTCATCTCCTCGTCATTCCCTACGCGTTGGTGTGAGTTTTAGTCGCTTTCGTCGCGATAAAAGTTGGACACTACGTCGAGATTTCATTCTCGATTGAAACTTTCGACATTTTGGTGATCATTTTGATGATCAACGTAAGTTTTGTGAAGGTGGTTTTCAATTTGGAAAGTTTTAGGATTTTGGATGAATTTTTGAAGATTTTCAAATTATTTTTGTTTTGGGTTTTCCGTTGAGGATTTTGGACATTTTGGAGTATGTCGGGCATGTTTTTGGAATGATGTTGTCCCCGAAGAGAAATGGACCAAATCGGCATAAGGCGACGCGAGCCGGGGGTGGTAAACACCTAAGAAAAGTTCCATAGATAGGGGCGCCAAGCGTGGCGCTGGGGACAGAGAGGGGTCTCTGTCTCCCACGCCGTGGGGACGTCGTAAGGGTTAAACCCTCACGGCGCACCCCACATATGACTGTGGCAGAGTCCCTCTCTGCCCCACGCAATGAAGGCGTCGTGGGGTACAAAACCACATGACACTGCCTACAGCGTCTGGGGCAGAGACATTCTTCCCCACGCCTTGGAGACGCCGCCGAGGTGAAATCTCATGGCGTCCCGGCTGCGCCCAGAACCTAGTTTTTTCCAAATCTTTCATGGGTCTTTGGAATGAATTGGGGACTTCCCGGGGTACCTAAATGGGTCCAAATACGACCGAATAACACGAAAGTCGACCCGAAAACATATTGAACATAAATATGAAAAATTAAAAGGGGTTTTAATTACACGCAGAATAAAACGCTAATACTACCAAATTGCAATGAAAATGTTTACCAGGTACTTAGTGGACCTAGGGCTGGGCACGGGTCGGGTTTGGGTCGACCTGACCCGATACTCAACGACCCGACTCATGTTGGGTCTGTATGAAATGACCCGCCACCCGACCCGCCAGATAAGATACCCGACATATACCCGACCTATTTATTGTCGGGTCGTCAGGACGGGTGTTGGGCGACCCACTTGTGCAAAAAAAATATAGATGGAAAAAAAAACAGACTGACTCAAGCCCAATTGCCCAACTTGGATTTAGATTATGGAGTATGGGCCTTATTTTTGAAGTCGAGTTGGGTACCCTTTTACTAGCATGATCACACCCGAACCCGACTCGACACCAGTCGGATTTGGATGACCCGACACATTTTCTCCACTCATCCTACCCGACCCACCACTCGCCACTCGATTCGGGTGACCCGACCCGAGTTGGGTACTCGGGTTTCATGCCCAGCCCTAAGTAAACTAGTGAAGGGCTTGCAGGGACATTTGGTAGCGTGTGAGAGCTGTGAGCGCGGAGTTTTGCATGATATTTGTGAGTAAAACCAATTGGAGTTTTTACCTTATTTCATTTGGGCACTTATTTGGGCTATTATGTTTGTTGAGTAGTACTTTCCTCGTGGACTATGAATTGTTGAATTCTCTTTGGTTATATCTATCCTCGGTGGTTTATCAGCGTGGTTTTTGCTTCCATTCCTTTGAGTTGCCCAAGGCAAGTGTATCAAACGCGATCCTTGCAAAATTCCGAGCTTGCGATGTATTATAATGGGGTTTACTGCTGGGGATACGTAATTGGTTGCGATGATATGTACGAGGTGAGAGTTCTCCACTATATTGCTAGGGACTCAGCACTCGCGTAGGGGTCTTAGAGGAGATTCTGTCATCGACTCCTAGCCTTTGAGGAGATTCTATCCTCGGCTCAACGACTTTGATAGGTCGGGACCATTTGTGCCTTTTCCTTGTATTCCAGGACACTCAATTTCGATTGCTCGTTCATTTGTTTAAAGTCTATATATATTCATGCACTCCCTGTCTTTTATCTCTATTTGCATGAATTGTTTGCTTAATTTATGTGACATTTGAAATGTTGTCAACACTCTATTGATATTTACTCTCTACATTACTGTACTCACCATCTAGTTTGTGACGGTGGACAGATCGACGAGCAGACAAAGGCAAGGGACTAGCGCAATACGATAGAAGTCGAGGATCTCAAAGCGGTCTCCTCTCGCATATTGAGTAGGTTCTTGTATTATGTACTTATTTCATTTTGAAACATGGGTTATGGGGTTATTGAGAGACCTTGGCTTATATGATATTATTGATGCTCTTCTTTGATTATTATGAGGGATATGATTTACGGGGTTTCCACACTCTAGGTTGTCTAGACTTGTGTATCTTGAAGTTTATTGATTAGTTTAGAGTTAAATTGCTTCCACTGTATTTGATAATAACTCACTAATTGATTAACTTCACACATACAACTCTCACAGCGTCTTAGGTGTCGTGAACGCTATTTCCTCACTGTGTCTTAAAAAATGTCTTCCTCCATTACTCCTCTACCCAAGACGTCGCTGGTGGCGCCGTGACGACGCCTAGATCCTACGACGTGCTTGACGACGTCTTCGACATAAAGGGTTTTCCCAAATATCTGAACCTTCTCGGCTCATCGCTATGATCCGTGCTCGCTCTAACAACTCATTACACACTCTACAAAGCCTATGAAAGTGAAACCCCTCGACAACACACGTCCAAAACCCAAACTCGACATTTTTGACAAAAACCTAAAATCACTTGAAAATCCAAATATTCATAGCAACAACACCAAACCACGACCACACCCTCATTTCTAACACCAGAGCCATAGGAACACCCCTATGTGGCTGATGTGCTCAAAATTCATACCAAAACCTCAGTCAAAACCCGAGAAAACTACGCTAAAACGTAGAGAAAGAGATGGAGATCGAAGATCTAACCTTGGTTTTCGATTCCTTTAAGTTCTTGAGCTCCAAATCATTAATGGAAGTTACTTAAACCCTCTCCTTACTCTCTAATTTTCGTCCAAGTGAAGGGTGGAGAGAGAAAAGTTGGTACAACACCAACATATCACACACACACACACACACACACACACACACACACATATATATATATATAATCCAAATCATCAACTCATATCCATTCATCTCAAGTCCATTTCAAAGGCTGAGATTTAGTCAAATAGCCTCCATATAAGCCAAAAATCCTTGACTTCTTATTTGGTCCAAACCCTTAATGCATAGCTACAACTCCAATTTCCCGAGCGTTCTGATACCTGGCTCCGGACAACAAACTGTCTCTCTCACAAATTGACAATCCTGAACACTTATACGCCATCTATTATGCATTATTGAATGTATTTTATCATTTATTTAATGCGTTTAAACACTAAGCCTAGTGTTCAAGTTGTTCGTCGCCCGACATCCGCATCTAACCACTAAACGCAACGGATACCCGTCACACCAGCTCGTACGCCAATGTATATCATAAACATACATATTGCGATGCAATTTAACTAACTTCAACCTATACATCGTAACTTCACCAAAGGAGCACACAAAACGGACTGTAAACCCTATCCGGTCATGCTTCATCTTCATTGTGGGCGTTCGTGGGTCCTTGCTGGCATCTACGTCCGCACTGACGTCACCAGTAACGGTTATTAAAAATTGGGTTGTTACAGTTCTTTCCAACTAATTAAAATTTCTGTGATGGCCTCAATTTTCTCGTGTAATTGGGTACGTCCGGTCTAGACCCGTACAGGCCCCGAGTCATCACTTGAAAACCTGACGAGCCTAGTCAGCCTTCGATTCATCAATTTTAACAATTTATGAAAGAGTTATTGCAATAATACATAACGGAAGACTAAACGAGTATAATATAAGAAATAACTCAATCAAGGAAAATATAGGAATTCTATAAGTGTGAAAATCCCGGGTATTCATGTACAATTCGATAAGCATATATACATGATACCACTCTCATGCCAAGTTCAATAATCCCAAAACATATGAATGAAACGATATACAAGTAAGCAAAACATAAACACATATTATAAAGTCTCACGGATCCCTCTGCTAGTACTCAAAGTAGGTATCCTAGGCAGGGTCCCTTGCCCTTAGTGCTTTCCACCCTATCTGCACCCATCGTCACAAACTAGATGGTGAGCAACTGAAGAAATCGAAAGTAGTGCCAGAAGAATATAACAGTAATTTATGATTTAACAAATAAAGCAGTCTAAATATCATGCGAAAATGAAATGGCAGGAAAGTAAGTAAATCAAGTGCATGATAAACAAACTAATAGATAAACAATCGAAATTTGCATATTCTAGGATTCAAAAGAGGCCCATGAGTGGTCTAATTTCACAGTAATACGGTAAAGATCTCGCAAGATCTCCCTGGGCAATGTCGCAACATTAGCGCAGCTTGAAATCGAGAGGCATCGCAACACCTCTCGAATCCAGTACCCAGTTCACACAACACTAGGGGTAGTCAGTTACCCCTGCATGAGGCACCCTCGTTGTCCCAGTTAGTGCGGGACCACATGATACATTCGAGACACACACTCATGCCAAGAACATACAACAAACAATATGGAATGGAATATTAAACAATGGATCAATTCAACAATATCAATGAATAGAGGATGTATAAATCACATGTTATTTCCTTACTGGCCTACTAACATACACACATACAAGGTACGTATGTACTTACCTGACTAATCGTAACTCGGTACCACTCCAAGACTCTAACGCGTTCCACGCGAGTTCTCGACTACCTGATAAAGGTTTAAATTTCGAATGTTGATTTAGAGTTATTACCTCATCTTAAGGTAATTCTCATAAGTTTTGGTCTAAAACAATTAGTTAAGGCGACCCAAACCGTTGTGAAAAAGTCCAGCGATACGGTAACCATATAAACACTTTCGTAGTTAATGGCCTTAACACAAATCTTGTCCCTCTTTTGGCTCTTGTTGGGCCCAATCACCAAGTCCATACTCACCCAAGTATTCTATTTGTGTGGACCCTTATTGGGCTTAAATACATAAGCCTATTTTCATATTTTATGTCTTTGTCTTGGGCCTCAAGTTGTACCTATTTTATTGGGCCTTTATTGGGCCCTAACACCACCTATTTACACATCATTTGTATTTGTTATGGACCATTATTATATAATGTGTATGTTGGGCCCTTATTGGGCCTTAACACGAGCCCACAATCAATAGTTAAAAATGTTCATACACTTCCTTGTTTTAATTCCAATCTACATGAAATAATACACCCACAACCAAATACACCCAACTGTTGTGCACATCCACATGTCACATGCACCCCACTGTTATGTGCTCACAACACCCCACTATTATGTGCACCCAACTGTTATACACACCCCACTTACACACATATGTTTTCATTATGCACACACCATATCATAACCAAAACGTGGCTATTGTGGGTTGGGGAGGTTCATCTCCAGCCAGTGGGACTATTGGAGGATCGTCTCTGATCAATCTTGATCGAGTGACGCCACCCCAGCCACGACGACACCCAAAATAGCCCCAAAACACCATATAAAATGTCCCAAAACAGTTTGGAAACCACCCCATAAATTCTTGAAGATACAACACATTCGCTGGACGTGAAGCCTTCCGGGAACGTCGAGACCCACATGGAAGATGGATGCACAGTGAGAAGTTCATACTGTCGAGAGAGAGAGTAAACTGTCGAGAGAGAAAAGAAGAAAGAGAGAGAGGAGAAGCTCACCTAGGTGTCTCCAGTGGGTGGTGGAGGCTCCAACGTCGTAGGAGGTGGCGGTGGTGACGGTCCATCCAGAGAAGGCAAGCTACCACAGTGTGGAGATCGAGAAAGGTGAGGGTGAGGGAGGGTGAGTGTAGGCCGAGAATGAGAGTGAAAGAGAGAAGAACTCACCTCGTCGACGACCGTTCTCCTGTCTCTCAGGCATCGCCGGAATTGGTCGGTCGCAGGTGGGGATGATGGCAGTGACGGGAGATGGGAGATGTGTGAACAATGTCAGCTATTGGTGGGAGAAGAAGATGAATAGTAACATTTAGGGTTTTACTTTGTTATATATATATATGTAATAAATGTGAAATGATCCTTTTAAACAGTTGCCCTCATGGGTCTTTTCCCTCATCATCTTAACTCAACACACATACACATCTCAATGCTAATCTCATAGCTCTCCTCATTATGCTGTGTCACTTTAACAATTTTTATCTCACAGCTTGTATGTTGCGAAACTATCCAATTCCCACATTAATCTTACATTTCTTCGGTCCGTATTTCTCCTAAATTTGGTTCGTCGTGCCCGTTTTCTCGCCACATCCCATCAACTAATTAATTAAATTATTAGAAAATTTATTTATTTGTATTCTTTATTGTGTTTTATCCCCGTTTAACTAGGCGAAACCTCACTCAACTAAAAATTGTCTGAACGGCTCGAGACCTGTAAAATACTAAAATACTAATACACACAATCAAATAATCATAAAATTACCTCGGTGTCGGCTTACGAAGTTCGAAATATCCTCCAGTATTCACGTAGTAGGGTCACAATCCTGACAAGTGTAACACAAGTCAGTTAAAAATTTAGGGTTGTTGCAATTTCGTCCCGAAATTTAAGGCAACTCGCAATGCAAATACAATTACTTATCAGGTTAACAACCCTAAACAAAACTGTGGGCAACCTAATTAATCACTATTCCACTAACACTCTTGGGTGAACCAATCAACCCCTAACTTTGACAAACAAATCAACCTGTCACTCGTGAGCTGATCAACCAGTTGTCCACTAACTCCTGGTGTACCAATAAATTAATCCATCCCTGGTGAACACATCAACTAGTCCCATATCAACCAGTCCGTGGTGAACACATCGACCAGTCCCTAGTTAACCACATCAACTAATCCCACATCAACCAGTTGCAAATGGACTCCCAGTGAACCAATCAACCAGTTTCACAATAACCCTAGTGAACACATCAACTAGGACGCATTAACCAAAGGTGAACTAATCAACTTACGTGCAACCCATGCATAGAAATGTAACAAATGCACAAATACCATAAACTAATCAATCTATATGCAACACATGCATAAAAAAATGCAACAACACGTACCCTGATCATGTAGTTGTGTCATCTCCCTGACAGACTGCGCCACTGCATATGCTCTTTCATCAGCCTGTGGAATCTCTAGGGCTGGGGAAACTCTCTGACAATCCACTATGATGTGGCATCTCTGACCACACCTGTAACATCTGCGTCTATTACGTCCTTTAGGTTGTCGACCCTAGGATCTCTGACCCCTACTCTGGTCTCTCTGATCCAGGTCCTGTCTATATGATCGGCTGTTGCTCCGGCATGGATACAATCTCATATACCGCCTGGTGTTCGTCATTACCATATTGATCATCAATCCAATCTTGGCCATTACTAAATTCATGACCTGCGTGCCTATCACCCCTGGGTGCTCGATAATCCTGCCTAGTCCATTAGACTCATCTCTATATCTCTTCGGTATCTGATCAGACCTAGAACTCTGTCTAACACTCTCCATCATCTCATATCTCTGTCGTAGATTAGTCTCACGAGACAATGCTCTGGTATACACAATGTGTAATGTATCAGCTCCACTCACCGTAATGACTCCACCAATCCTCTCGTCCAAACCTCTGACGAAATAGTAAATTTGGAGTCACTCTATGTTAGCCACATCCATGGAATATTGCATTAAATACCTGAATCTTTCCATATAAGCCAACACTGTCATTGTACCCTACCTCAGTGAGAGAAACTCCTTTTTTGAGTCTCAGCTGAACCTCAGTGGGAATGTATTTGTCCAAAAACAACTGCCTGAACTCGGCCCAGTTCTACGACTCGGAATGTGTGTATGTATATGTAGTTCACCAAACCACCAGTTGTCCCCTTAAACAAAATCCTGATATGCGTGCCTGATCAGCCTCTGGCACCACCAACAATACATGCAATCGTCGGTGCGTCAACAACCATCGCCCAACTACCTCAGGATCACTACCCCCATAAAGAATATCGGTTAAACCGCATAAAGTCCTTCACCATCTTTGCTGCCTCTGACATCCTGTTCTTAGCGAATGAAACTTCTGCCAACTGCTCAGTCGTAACCGATGTCACAACGGTAGTCTCTCGCTGGTGCAATTATAGGCTCGACCATCTCCACTAATGTCTCTGACCCAGCCTATGTGTATGAACAGTTGGCGCTATGACCGCCTGTGTAATAAGAGTAGACAATGTGGTAGTCGTAGGCGCCCCTGTGACACTCTGGTACTTTGAATGTACTCCAGAATCTCCTCCATATGTACCTGATGTAATATGTGCTGCTCAGTGACTCTCTGTGCCAACGTCTGTAAAGTCACAAGCTCCACAGTAGGCTCATTGACCTCCTGCTGAGTCGTTGGTAGAGTAGCACTAGGAGTCATTCCGTCCATATCAAACTGCATAACCAACGTGCATCGGATCAGACTCAGTATATATGTGTATAATATATAGTACACAAATAAAACATACACATATATAAATTTTTGAAACTACCTGCCTTACATCTCTTCTGAACTAAGGCTTTGATCATTCATTTATGGTTTTCACATCTAAGGTTTATCAATCGGTTTATCCTCAACTCAATCCATATTCATTCCTTAAATTATTACCAAGGTTTCCAGTTAACCTAGGCTTTGAAACCAAAATATAGTGGCCCAAATCCACATTGGACCGCCACGGGAGGCCACGCGAGCCCACAACCGGTCACGTGGCTGCCAGCTGTGTCCCACGCCCAATTAATCATCATTTTACCTTAAATCATACAGCGAAAATCTTTAACATCAAAATGTACAGTAAAAGCAAGTTTATAAATCATAAAACCTAATGTGGAAAAACCAAACCCAAAATGTGATCATACATAAATGTATCAAGTGTTCATCAATATATCACAATGTGTACTTGGAGCATATATAGGATAAAGTAAGTCTCACAACCCATTCCAAACAAAATCCATATATACATATATGTAAACGTGCACACATACGAATGGACTAGTCCTCAGTCAGTTACAGGAAGTCTTCGAGTGTCACCTTGCCCCTGCACGTATCATATCCTATAATCAACCCACCCAACACATACGGTGACGAGTCCAGTGAGTAAACTTCCAAATAAAACCATCGAATAAATAATAACAAGTACAACAGCCAACAAATAATGTTAGCTACACATGCAGAGAGTATGGACAACCATGCGTGTGTAAGTAACCAACATTCAAGATGATCAACAATTACTCACGATGTACAAACATGTTCCACAACGATTCTGACAAAACCAGATAAAGATGAAACGAGAGGGAACAAACCAAATCATACTTCGCCAATCCGAGTGCCCAGTGGAACACAACCCACCTGGGATCCACCAGGATTGCTAACGGTGACCAAACCAATCGTAAACCCACCGGACATGTGCACCATACGGCTCAGGTAGCTATTCACCAGCGACACAAGTATACGCGCTGCAATCTAACATGCTCGATCACGTACCACAACCATTGCGTATAAACTCCGATAGTGAAAACAAATCCAATCCAACCAACACACACACACCCCAACACTTGATCTCCATGAATAAGAATAACAGGAATAGTAAACGCAACAATTGAAAGAATTAAATACACCAAATATGTTTCTGTTGAGGTTTACGCACCTATACCACACTCCACTATCATTCATAGTCCAAACGCACGCCTCAACTGCATGTCCAATAACCTGTCAAACCCACCTAAATCACCAATTCCAAACAATCAAAACCATTTTTCAAACCTAGGAAACCTCGATTCAAAACCCAAATCATCGATCAAACACCTCAAATAGTCCATTTAAACCCCTAGATTATATCCCATTTGGTAAATTTTTATTAAATTCTTAGTCCCAGAACTGTCCAAGACGCCGCCGTGGACGCTACTACATTCAACTCTCACGGCGCCCAGCGTCTTCACGATGTCTTGGGCGTCGTGAACACGCCTTCACGCTATCTCCTCACGACGTCTTCAAAAATGCCTCCCTCCATTACGCCTCTGCCCAAGATGTCGCGGGTGGCTCCATGGGATCTAAATCCCACGGTGTGCCTGACGACGTCTTCGATAGAGAGAATTTTTCTAAATTTCCCCTCTCAGCTCGTCGCCGCGATCAGTGCTCGTTCAACAACTCATTAAACACCCCACAAAGCCCATGAAACTGAAACCCCTCGACAACACACGTTCGAATCCTAAACTCGACATTTTCGAGCAAAAACCCTAAAATCACTTGGAAATCCAAACATCCATAGAAACAACACTAAAACCATAACTACACCCTCATTTCCAACACCAAAACCATATAAACAACCTATGTGGCTGGTGTGCTCAAAACCCATACCAAAACCTCCGTCAAAACCTAAGAAAACTACGCCAAAACGTAGAGAAAGAGATGGGGATCGAAGATCTAACCTTGGTTTTCGATTCCCTTGAGTTCTTGAGCTCCATATCATCAATGGAAGTCACTCAAACCCTTTCCTTACTCTTTGATTTCGTCCAAGTGAAGGGTGGAGAGAGAAAAGTTGGTAAAACACCAACACATCACATATATATACAATCCAAATCATCAACTCACATCCACTCATCTCAAGGCCATTTCAAAAGCTGAGATTTGGTCAAATAGCCACCATATAAGCCAAAAATACTTGACTTCTTGTTTGGTCCAAACCCTTAATGCATAGCTACAACCCCAATTTCTCGAGTGTTCTGATACCCAACTCCGGACAACAAACTATCTCACTCTCACAAACTAACAATCCCGAACACTTCCACGCTATCTATTATGCATTATTGGATGTATTTTATTATTTATTTAATGTGTTTAAACACTAAGCCTAGTGTTCTAGATGTCGTTGCCCGACATTTACATCTAGTGTAATAACCCTCAATTTTAACTCGACTAGTATCGCACTGGTTAGGACCGTGACCCGATTACGTGATACTAGATAGTATTTTAAACTACGGAAGTCGACACCGAAGTAATGTTATGTTTCTGTGATGTGTGTATTAGTATTGTAGTTCATTTCAGGTCTCGTGCCGTTCGGACAATTTTTAGACTAAGTGAGGCTTCGCCTAGATAAACGGGGGAGTAAAACACCGTTAAAATACAAATAAATGGATTATTGAATAATTGAAATAATTATTTAAAGGAACAAAGCGGGACTACGCGAGCGAGGAGTCGAACCGGATCGAAGAATGTTGTTTGAATGTAGGGAGTTGGATAGATATGCGACATACAGCCTATGGGATATGGATTGTTAAAGTGACACAACTATAATTTGAAGAGCCCTTAGGTCAGCCTCGAGACGATCGAACCTCACTCGAGACGTCTCCGGTTGTCGCAGTGAAGGTGATCTCTCTCGATTTCTCTCTCCATTCTTTCTCGGTTTCCTCTCATGGTCACACCTCTCTCCTTCCTGGTTCACCACTGCCGATCACCGGCTCTGAGTAGTTGGACCTAACCGGAGGTGTCTTGGGTCGTCGGATCTAGAGGTATATTTATTTCTCCTGATTTCTTTTTCACTCTCTATCTCCCCGTCTTCTCTTTCTCTCTTCTCGACCCACTCCTCCTCCCAACTTGGTCATGCACACTGCTGTCGTTAGAGGTTTAGTGGTGGCGGGGTAGCTCGCCGGAGGTTTCTCTATATCTCTCTCTCTTTCTTGTTTCTCTCGATTGTGCACCTTCCATTAGGACGGGCTTAAAGGCTATTGGACTGGGATGGGACTGCCGTCGTCAGAGACGACCAATGGTAGTCACCGGAGTCCTCGTCGGAGTCGAGGTTGCTATCTCTCACTCTCTCAGTTTCTCCCTCGGTTTCTCTCTCTTGTATATTCTCTTTTCAAACTGTTTTTATGGTTGGGTTTTGGAGTGGCTGCTGAGTTACTGGGTTGGTCGGAGACAGTCGAGGGTGGGCCCTCCTGGCCTACTAGAGATTACATTCCCGGAGTGTCGCTGGTTTTATGTTGTTATGCGTTTGAGTTACGGTTCTGCGCAAGTGTTGTTATTTATCTTGTTGTGGGACTGTTTTTCATTCCTCGTCGGAATCCGTTGTCGTGGGCGACACCACCGCTGTGCCACCATGACCAGAGATGTCGGGAACGAATTTAAGTCCATACTTGTGTCTCACGACTCTTGGAGTAGCCCAAAATAGCGGCGTTGTTATTTATTTCTATTATTTATACATTTATGTATGTGGTACTTTTGTTGTTGGAAACCAATATCATAGTGGCTCTGCAGTCGACACGATGACTTGGGGGATTACCGGAGACCTACTATGTCCATCATGGAGTCTCATAGCCCTCGAAGCGTCTCTATTAGGGGTGGTAAGTTTTGTGAGCGTCATTTCATGTGATGTCATTGTTGCGTGTCTCGTCGCAAACTATCGCGTATAGTCGGCACTACCGCTGGACGCCATGACTAAGGGAGTGTCGGGGATCACAATAAAACTCTCGTGTGTATCCCATAACTCCTGGAGCATCTGTATCGATGGTGATGAGTTGTTGTAATGGTGAATTCATGTGTGAGTACTTTTATCACGTCAAGTGATTGTTGGCGTGATGTAGAGTATGCCTATGACTTTTCCATGTCGTGTTGGCACCCTATGGACGTTTGACCATACTCCCAAGTCTCCCTACTCATCGGCATATGATTATTTTTGAGTTCCTATTGAGTCGTTACTGTCGAGCGATATTGATATTATGTTTTTAAGTTGATTGGATGGTAGTGACGTCGTGGCCACGTCGCCAGTCCTCGAGACTATGACGTGACCTATTAACGATCAAGTCGAGCCTATAATTCATGAGTAGGCTTACATGCATTATGATTATCGATGTCGTGATATCCCAGTCGTGGTTGTTATTGTGGTTTTCGAGTCCGAGAGAGTGTTTGTTTTTCAATTTAATTGTTGAGTTATTCGAGTCATTTAAAACAAGGGAAAAATGCTAAGGGTATTAACCTAGGATTAGTTAATGACTCGACCCATTAATAAGCATTTCTGACCTTGTCAGGTGGCAAAAAACTTGGGGATACACGTTAAGATTCGTGAGAGTGGATACGATTTGTGATAGTTCAGGTAAGTACACTTACCTTAAAGCTTGTGCACGTTAGTTAGCCAGTTAAGAAATTCTCATGTGATTCATTATCATTTATTGATATTCTTGCTATTATCTATTGTTGGCATTCAAATTCTCTTATTTGCTTGTTATGTGTGTTCTTGGCGTAAGTGTGTCGATATAGTATCATGTGGCCGGCACTGGTTGGGGAAACTTGGGTATTTCCTATCAGAATTACTGTTACTCAATGTGTTGTGTGAATGTGACGGCCCCAATTTCCTCGTGCAATTGGGTACGCCCGGCCTAAACCCGTGCAAGCCCCAAGTCATCACTGGCAACCTGACGAGCCTAGTCAGCCTTCAATTTAATCAATTTAGTTATTTATGAAAGAGTTATTGCAATAATACACAGCGGAAGACTAAACAATAATTAACAAGGGGAAATAACTCAATCAAAGGGAAATTAAGAATTCTATAATTGTGGAAAAACCCCAGGTATTCATGTACAATTCGATAAACCAATATACATGATACCATTCTCAATAATAATGTCAAGTTCTATAAACCAAAACATACATATATAAAGCGATATACAAATGAGCAAAAACATATAACCTACTCTAGGGTTCCTCAAGTCCAGCCACTAATCCTCACAAAAAGTCGCCTAAGCAGGGCTCCTTGCCTCTACTGCACTCCGCTCTATCTGCACCTACCGTCACAAACTAGACGATGAGCAACTGAGAGAAATCGAAAATAACAGTAATTCATGAATTATCAAACAAGGCAGTATAAATATCATGCAGGAATTGAAAGACAAGACGTTAAATAAACAAGTTGCATGATAGGCAGATTGGAAACAACAACGATCGAAATATGTGTGTTCTATGAGTCAAGAGAGGCCATAAGTGGTCTAAAATTCACAATAATACCACAACAATCCACAATAATCCAGTACATGGTATCACACAATCATTAGGGGTGGTCAAACACTCATGCGCATGAGTGCCCGCGTTTTATCCCTTCTAGTGCAGGCCGCATGTTCGAGACACACACTTATGCCAAGAACACACATAAAAGGAATATGGAATGGAATGCCAACAAGTAGATAATAGCAAACACAACGGAATAAAAATGAATCACATGGTATTTTCTTAACTGGCTTACTAACGTACACAAGTTTTAAGACAAGTGTACTTACCTGAACTAGCGCAACCCGATACCACTCCGAGACTCTAACGTGTTTCTCGTAGTTTCCCAACTACCTGATAAAGTTTTGAATCTCGAATATTAGTGTAAGGTTTAGCATTAAATCTTAAGTTGATTTGTATGGTTTTGTATCATTTGTTATACTCTAGTTTGACTCTAATATGTAAGCCCGTTTCCATGAAATTATTTACTTGTTATGGGCCCCATTTTATATTGGTTATGTTAGGCCCTTATTGGACCTTAACCCAAGCCCATTTACATCATTCTATTATGTTTATAAAGTGTCCATACTTCTCCTTTATTTTTATTTTAATTTACACATAATGTGACAACCACACAATTAAGTATACCCCACTGTGAGGTGTACACAACACCCCACTATTGTGTGTACCCCGCTGATTTGTGCCCACAACACCCCACTGTTGTGTGCACCCCGCTGCCATATACGTTTTATCACGCACCCCAAATGTGGGGTACACATGAATACATATGCATGCAACCATATACATTTACCCACTCACACATGGTACAGTTTATGGTCACACATTCAATAATCCATACACCACACTGTATGCACCCCACACATCACACACCCCACTATTACGTGCACACAACACCCCACTGTTGTGTGCACCCCATTATTTTACACACCCCACACTCACCCATCCCTAAACCGTCTTACATACACACACTGTTATGCAAATCGAAACTCACACACAAACCACCCACAACTGCTGCACATGGGGAAACCGCCTCCGACCAGAGGAGTCGGAGGAGGACCATCTCCGATCAGCCTCGACCGAGGACAGACCCGCCACCCACGGCATGTACCAATCTAGTCTACAACAGTCACAAAAGAGAGAAAAACAGTGAGAAAAATGAGAAGCAGAGAGAGAAATAGAGAGAGAGCGAGATGGGTACTCACTTAGGCGTCTCCAGTGACGATTCGATGTTCCAGTGCCATGGATGGAGGTGGTGGTGACTGAAAAACGGGAGAGGAAGACAACCGAGATTGAGAGAGAGTGCAAACCGAGAGAGAAAAGAAGGGAAAGAGGGAGAGAGGAGCTCACCTCAACTCCGCAGGTGGGTGTTAGGACGTCAGGCTCGTCGATGGTGGTGGTGGTGGTTGTCCAGCAGAGGATGGGAGGACTGTGGCGTGAGAGAGCCGAGAGCATGGAGAGGGAAAACCGAGAGTGAGTAAGTGACGAAACGAGAGAGAGAGAGAGAGAGAGAGAAAGTGATTGGAAAGGGAGACTCACCTCGTCGAGGTCAACGTCGCCGGTGGGAGGCGACGGCAGTGGCGAGAAGAAGAAGGAGGTGAACAGTGACGGCTTGGAGGGGGTAGGAAGATAATGAATAGTGATTAGGGTTTTAGGGTATGAAACGTTTTTTATATAAGTGAATTAATACGAAATGACCCTTTTGCCCTTGAGTTTAAAACTTGCACATCCCTTGGACAGCTACCCTTATGGGTCATTTGGCTCATCACCCTAATTTAACACATATGCACATCTCCATGCCCATCCAATGGTTCTCCTCACCATATTCTGTCATTTTAACAACCTTATCTCATATTAACCCATTAGATTAATTTTATTAAATTATAAATAAGGTCATACGAATTCCCACCTAGGGGTGGGCACAGGTCGGGTTTGGGTCAACCCGACCCGATACGCGACGACCGGACTCGGGTCGGGTCGGTATAAAAATGACCCGTCCACCTGACCCGCCAGACAAGAGACCCAAACCCGACCCGACCCGACCCGCCACACAAGAGACCCGAACCCAACCCGACCCGACTCATATCAAGTTTGTATCAACTACCATCCATAGTTTCAGAAACCACAAAAACCCTATAAAAGCCATGATGACACCCGAACCTGACCCGACTCGACACTAATATGATCACACCCGAGCCGACCCGACACTATTATGCTCACACCCGAACCCGACCCGACACCCGATGGGTCGGGTTTTGATGACCCGACTCGTTTTCTCCACTCATCTTACCCGACCCACCACCCGCCACCCGATTCGGGTGACCCGACCCGAGTCGGGTACTCGGGTTTCGTGCCCAGCTTTATTCTTGCCTACTCGGTACACAATGCCCCGCGTCCGACACGCTCCTCGAGGGGTCCCACTTAGTATTCAAATAAATTTCTTTATGTCTAAGTTATACTTTATTGATAAAATTGTATTTCCTCAACTAAGATCATATATCTCATTTGACTTTGTTTATTAATTGTGACGGCCCCAAATTTCCAATGCATTTGGGTACGCCCGGCCTAGACCCATGGAGGTCCCGAGTCGGTTTTTAGCGAACCTGACGAGCCTAGTCAACCTCAAATCATCAAAATTTCAAGATTTATGAAAGAGTTATTGCGATTATAACACAGCGAAGCAAATTACATACTACTCAAGAATTGGGAAATAACTCAATCAAAGGGAAATTATGAATCTATATAAATGAGGAAAACCCCAATAAATCCGATTCTAAGTCAACAAAATGGACTCTTAGAATCCATCTCAAAACATATCCCCCAGTTCCAAAACAATCATATATATATAACATCATACAAACATAAATGAACATAGCCTACACCTCGATACCTCAAGTCCAGCCGCTTACAAAAGGTCTCTTAGGCACGGTCCCTTGCCCCTACTGCACTCTGCCCTATCTGCACCCACCGTCACAAACTAGACGGTGAGTAACTGAGAAAAATTGAAAGTAAAGCCAGAAGAATATAACAGTAATTCATGAAATAACAAACAAGGCGATCTAAATATCATGCGGTGCTTGAAAGACAAGAATTTAAATAAACAAGAATGCATGATAGACAAACTGGAAATGATAGCAATCGAAACATGCGTGTTCTACGAGTCAAGAGAGGCAATAAGTGGTCTAAATTCCACAACAATTCCACAACAACGATGTCGCAACATCGAAATCCACAGCAATATCCACAACAATCCAGTACATGGTATCACACAATCACTAGGGGTGGTCAAACACTCGTGCGCACGAGTGCCCGTGTTTTATTCCTTCTAGTGCAGGCCGCATGTACCTTCGAGACGCACACTTATGCCAAGAACACACATACAAGGAATATGGAATGAAATGCCAACAAGTAGATAATAGCAAACACAACGGAATGAAAATGAATCACATGGTATTTTCTTAACTGGCTTACTAACGTACATAAGCTTTTATGTCAAATGTACTTACCTGAACTATCGTAACCCCCGTACAACGCTCCCGCGACTCCTAACGCGTATCCCCAAGTTTCCCGCTACCTGACAAGGTCGGGAACTCGTATTAATAGGTCAATTCATTCACTAAACCTAGGTTTAAACTTATCATTTTCTCCAATGTTTTAAATGACTCGAACGACACAACAATTTAATCGAAAAACGAATACTCTCTCTCTCTCGGGTTTTGAAAACACATTATGTATAAATCTCATCGCGAATCATAGGCTCAGCTCAGTCGTATATGGGTCATGTCATGGTCTCGAGGACCGGCGACAAGATTACGACGTCATAACCATTCATCGCCACACGATGTTTCAATACAAACCAACACTCAACCATAACTCTTCGTGAAAACCGAACTGACATTTACAAACAAACATGAAACCTCGTTGGTGTTGTCCGACGTTGGGGAAGGGTTATCATGGCATGGGAAAGCCGAAAAACCCTCCACCAGTTCGAAATTACTTCAACACACGCAAATATGGACTCGAAGTGACAACACATGAAATCGCGACGAAAACACATTAACAACGTTGTTTTGGACTTAACCAAGGGCTGCGAGACGTCAACCAATGTTAGGTGAGATCTCGACAACCTTCACTGGTCATGGTTCGACCGGTAGCACCGCCGCGATGCGGCGATTTCCGGCGAGGCTCCACCACACATATCACATGAAATGACGACTCTTTCGCGCATAATAAAACTGTTTCCGACCACTCTAAAGGCTGTGGGACCTACGTAGGAGTTTGGTGGGATCCCCGACAGCGTTCCGGTCATGGTGGTCTGGCGGTGGCGCGGCCGGTGAGGGCGTTTTCCGGCGAGACCAACAAAAACATCAACACATGCAATAAAACAAAATATGAGCATTAAAACCCTATGTATCACGAACCAGAGGTCTCCTCGAGAATATGAGAACTCTGGTGGGCCACGAGGGTCAGTCCCTGACCGTCCCCGACCACCGTCACCTACGACAGCGACGGCCAGAGGCGGCAGCAGTGGAAAACGTGGAGACCAGCGAGAATGAGAGAGGGAATAAGAGAGAGAGAGAGAGAGAGAGATAGAGAGATAGAGCGGTAGAGAGAGACCTCCGATGAGGAATGAACCCCGGTCACCACTGGTCCGGCCCAGGGCCAGTGGTGGCTCGTCACGAGAGAGTCGAGAGAAGAGAGAGAAACCGAGAGTGAGTGAGAGATCGAGTGAACACGAGAGAGGGAGGGTGAGAGGCAACCTCTGGCGAGCTACTCCGCCATCACTGGACCTCCGACGACCGACGAGAACTCGGCCAGTTGAGAGGTAAGTGGCCCGAGAGAGAGGGAGGCCGAGAGAGAGAGCGGAGAGGAGATGCATACCTCCGATCAAAACGTGACCTCCGACGTCTATTTCGGTCACCTGCAAAGGGCTGAGATGGTGGTGAGATGAGGTTGAGAGATGGTCGTAAGTGAGAGTGAGTGAAGAGTGAAAAGAGAGATCGTGAGAAGAGAGAAAATGAGAGGGGGGTGTGTGCATGGAGTGTATGGAGAGAGAGACGTGAGTGATGTGAGTGACGTGAGTGATGGGGTGGGTGGTGAGGTGAGTTGAGTGATGGGGGTAGGTATGTGTTTGAATATTTAAATGGGTATGATAGTTGTGTCTACCCATTTTTACCAACCCACACATCTCAAAGTTAAACCCAAGGGTTCCCCATTATTTGATTGTGTCACTATGCAAAATTTTTAACCTAACACCCGTATATTTTCCAAACATTTTCCCCGACCCATCTTACCTCCTCGATCCGTATTTCCCCGCCACATGCACACACTTTTACCTTTGCCTCACACAAATAAACTATTAAATTATTAAATAATTATTTTAATTATCCCATTACTGTATTTTCTCCCTGGTTACTTATGCGGGACCTCACTATCATTGAAAATTGCCTGAACGGCCCGTGACACGCATTAAACTAATTACTATTACACATATCAAAGAATCATAAAATCACCTCGGTGTCGACTTTCGAGGTTTGAAATACTGTCTAGTATCACGTAGCCGGATCACAGCTCTGACAAGTACTATACAAGTCGGGTTAAAATTTGAGGGTTGTTACATTAATAATGTCCACTAAAACGGTTCCTGAAAACCCTGTTTAACTAGGTAACACCTCACTCAATTAAAATATAGCCCAAACGGCTCGAGACCCATAAAATACTAAAATACTAATACACACAATCAAAGAATCATAAAATCACTTCAGTGTCGACTCCCGAAGTTCGAAATACTGGTTCGGTATTCACGTAGCCGGGTCACAATCCTGACAAGTGTAACGCAAGTTAGTTAAAAATTTGGGGTTGTTACGGTGAACTTGGGTACTGATTGTGAAGGTGTCATGTGGCCCGCACCAGTTGGAGAAACACGAGTCACTCTCTGCAAGAGTGTCTGACCACCCCTGGTATTGTGTGAACCTGAGCACTGGATTGTTGTGGTTATTGTTGTGAATATTGACCGCTTATGACCTCTTTGACTCTTAGAACACGCATGTTTTCGATTGCTATCATTTCAGTCTGTCTATCATGCACTTTTATCTATTTATATTCTTGTCTTTAAACTACCGCATGATATTTAGACTGTTTTATTTGATATTCATGAATTACTGTGAAATTCTTCTGGCATTACTTTCGATTTCTCTCAGTTGCTCACTATCTAGTTTGTGACGGTGGGTGCAAATATCCCAGAGTGCAGCAAGGGCAAGGACCCTCTACTTGGTGATTTGCTCTGAGGACCTCTCAGAGTGCGTGACTTCAGGATTATGTTAGATTTGTTTTATGCTTATTGCTGATTGTATGATGTTTTTATATATACGATGTTGGTTATTGAACTGGGGATCATTTTTGAGATGGATACTATGAACACTCGGGGTTTCCACATTTATATAGATTTCCTATTTTTCGTTTTATTGAGTTATTTTCCAATACTTGTTTAGTTTTTTCGCTGTGTATAATTGCAATAACTCTTTCATAAACTGTTAAATTGATTACTTAGAGGCTGACTAGGCTCGTCAGGCTCGTTGAGTATCGACTCGGGACCTGCACAGGTATAGGCCAGGCATACCCAAATGTATTGAGAATTTGGGGCCGTCACATCTAGCCACTAAACACAATGGATACTCGTCACACCAGCTCGCACGTCAATGAATATCATAAACATATATATTGCGATGCAATTTAACTAACTTGAACCTATACATCGCAACTTCACCAAAATAGCACATAAAACGGACTGTAAACCTTATTTGGTCGTGTTTCATCTTCATTGTGGGACGTTCGTGGGTCCTTGTTGGCATCCACGTCCGCACTGACGTCACCAGTAACGACTATTGAAAATTGGGCCGTTACACTAAGTGCACTCCAACTTTTAGGAAGTGTACCCCATTTTGCCTTGCACCCCAAATTCAAATTTCATCTACTAAGTGCACTCCACATTTTTACCAAAAATACCCTTTCATTCTAATCGAAGCACCCAACTCTAAAACCTTAGTCGAGATATCTATTTTAGGTTCGGCGGCATGTAGCTTAGACTTATCAGCTAGGCTTCGGTGTTGTCCAACCGAGCCTCTTTGGTGAGATTTAGTTGACAATTGCCGACCTAAAGGTTCGGTGGGTTCCAACTTACTCTCCAATTAAAGGTTCGACAAGTTGTGACTGACACTCCAATTAAAGTTTCGGTAGGCTTTGACTGACTCTCCAATAAGAGATTCAGACCTCGAGGCCGAACTCTTGATAATGCCTACAAATCATAAAGAAGAAAATGTGTGGGGTGCACTTAGTAATTGTAGTGTGGTGCACTAATCATAGTGATGATATAAAAGTCATTTTGTAGTATGATTGATTTTTTTTAAAATTTGACTTTTTTAGGGTGTACTTTCTAAAAGCTCCGGTGCACTCAGCCGGCCTCAAATAATTTCACACACCGAGAAATTAAACCAAATTCTCCCAACCCGCTTCCCATGTCGCTCTCGAGATCACTTTTGTTAGTTGAATCAATTAATGCATGCGTGTTGTCATCAAAAGGGATCCAAGCAGATTCCTTTGAACTCTTAAAGGGCTTGGGTTGTGGATCATTGTGGAGGGTCCCAAGCACAGAGAGAATTGCAGGAAGTGAAGCGGACAAAGCAGTGAGGGACAATCAACTACAGCTGGTGTGGACATCTGTAGTTCTGTACAGAGCTTGTCGCTCACTATATATCGCCAAGTTCAAACCCCCTATTAATTGTACATTATTATTCTCTTTAACCCTTTATAGTGGGAATCCATGAAAGGAAATAAATTAAAAGAGGTTGTTTCCAGACATGGACTTTGTCAAACACTAATGAGAACATCGATAGATAAAAATCTGATGCATTTGCAAGAACAGCAGAAGAACCCAACAAAAAGGTCACGTTGATCTAATAATGTCTAGATTCATTGTTCTCCTATTATTTATTGATCGATGTATGCTGAAAATGCGTGCATCGAAAGTTAGTCTCACATTGGTTAAACGAAACTTTGAAATGATCTATATAAGTGATTGACTTCTTCTTACTAATACTGAAGTCTTTTGAGATAAAACCTCACACATAATAGCTGAAGGATAATTAAGTTGGGGACAATACTAGCGAAGGAGATCCATGAGCTTACGTACGAGTGTGCGACGCGGCCGTTAGAACATTAACAATGTACACATTAGCCAATTTCCTCATTCCTTGCATTATAAATGTAAAGTATTATTAAATCTTAGCTATATCCCATTTGTGTGTAAGATAAAATTATTTTTTTATAGGAAAAGGAAACAACTTTTGTACCTCTAAGATTTAAACCCATGACCTCTCACTTTAAAATTTCATAACAAACCATTGAGTCGTCCAATTGAGTCGCCCAATTAATTAATGTAAGATGAAATTACATGCATATATATAGCTACCTTTATTTATATTTGTAAGCAGAGCATGCAAGTGCTACGTACGCGCATGAATATATTTTTGAGTAACACTTAATTTGATATAAAAAAAAAAAACTCAATTTGATTCGTGAACGAATGAGCGAGGTTTCGTAATCTCAACATTAGTGAATCCTTTGTAGAGACAATTTAGAGGGAGCTAGGGTGGCTTTACTTTTTCTATTAATTAATTTGCGTGTCAAAAGTGTACAGAGTAACACTAGCTTAAGACAAACAAGTTCTAGTATTAATTAATCGAGATTTTTAATTGCCATGTTGCGCCGCAGTTTTCTCAAAGTGTTATTTAAATATCAAGTCTGCTAACAAAACAAGAACTAATCTCTTCACAAAAAATAAAAAATAAAAATAAATATAAAAACTAAACAAGAACTAATAACGCGTCAACATTGCGGTGCCCAAACCTTAAAATTTCTTTTTTGAGTTTTCTACCTTGATTCAAGATCTTAAACTACTGTCGATTGCCAATATTCTTTTTTACTCGCGGTGCTTCCAATCTTCTTTTTTGAGTTTTCTTTCTTGATTCAAAATTTTGAACCACTGTCGATCTTCTCTTTTGATCGGCGGTGGGTTCCAATCTTTATCTCGCCATATTTTATGTGTTCTATATAATGTAGATCTTTTTTATATTTGTGAGGATTGAATCTACTTGTTGCGGTACATCTTCCTTAACGTTTGCTTTTGGATTTGTGTGGTGATTGGGTTGGTTCTTATTTTTAGTTTTATTTTTTTTGATAGAAAAGACACCACTTTTGCACCCACAAGGTTTGAACCTATGACTTCACACTTTATACTAAACCATTGGGCCACACAATTGGTTGGCATTTTTAATTTTATTTTTAGGTCATTTTTCTTTCCTTTGTTGGAAGTCTTGTTTTTGTTTCCTCGTCGAAAAGTAGTGTTATTTTTTTTATTAGCAATGACCAAATCCGGCTTAGGTTACATTTGTAATTGCAGGATATCTTGCTCTAACAACATGAAAATTTGATTGAGAATATGTTTCCAAATCTTAAAATCAACATCACACTGAAAAATTTTCTTAGCCATGTGGTCTAAACATGCATTATTCTCTAGAAATGTGTGGCTGAAAACTACACTCCACTCCTTAATAAGGTGCGACTATGTGCACCTTAAAAAACACTAAGGGCAAGCCAATATATGGATCTCAAATTAGTTGAAACAAAATACTAAAGTGGCTTGCCCTTAATATTTTGCGGGGTGCACATAGCTAGATCCATTGTAAAATGTTTCAAAGTTATAGAGATTGTCAAACTGTTTTAATTTCACAATCGCATTTACAACAAAAAAATGATAATTCTTTTGAATATATAAAATTAACAAATGAATATATTTTTGATTCTATGTCGGATTCTATACCAAGCCATTAATAACTAATGAAACTTCTATTTTTCTTCAAAAAAAAAATAAAAATAAAATATATATATATATAAAGTCTGCTGTATAAAATCTTGCGCGAATTTACCTACTCTAAACTGCTCATATTATGATAATGTATTTTAAACTGGTAGATTTTGTTTAAATGTCAACTAATTGAGTTAAGTACACGCGCATGACATTCTACACATTAATGCTCGCCACTTGTGGCCTTACAGTGACACTTTTGAATGATATCTCTCTAGTTTAAATAAATTTTGTCTATTATTTTTTTATTTAAGTGAGGATCGAACCATGATCTTTCGAGGTTTTATTTTTTTGACAAATGATATTTTTACTATTTCACCTGAGAGGCTTTGACAAATTTTTTTTATTGTTATTGATGTTTTTGTTGAACAAGTTTTATATGGTACGTATTAAAAATTTAGTGTATCATGAACAGCATTTGACTAGTCCCTCTGAGACTGATTAATTTGTTTGTGCAATATATATGTTCATTCACTATGCAGAATTCACACGTGCACACATGCTCATAATTAACTTATACATGGACTATAAAAAGTATCCCAAAATGCACATTAGGATTTTGTCACTTGTACCTAACATGTGCTTTACGTCATGGATTTCAAAAGCTTAATTATAATCTGATCATAATCCACCAAGTTAAAGAAGAAAAGGAGTGAATTGAAGAGAATCTGAATCAAAAGACTTAAAAAATATTATTTTGATTAACCACGGGTATCTAGACAATTGTGTGACTAGTCTCATGGGCTTTGGAATTATGAAAAAAACCACCAGTGGGCAGTGGCCTGACACTTGACTGTCATGGAGAATCAAGGAACTTTAGAAAATATTCAATTTTCTATTCTTAGTGTATGCATTTGTTTATAGAATTTATACAACTAAAAGAGTTCTTGCAATACAACCTCCAAAAAGCCTCCATTCCAAATTGGTTCTGGACTCCGGTGGCTACATAGATTATATTTTTTTCATTTTGTAGAATCTATAGATCGAATTTCTTCAATTTTTATTACATCCAATTAGGAACAAGTCTTTTTTTTTTTGGCTCAGCAGAACAGGTCTGTTTTCACATACATGTCTAAACTATTTGTAGCAACCATTCTCTAATTTTCCATTTGTTACTGTTATTTAGTTTTGAACTTTCGTGTTTATTATATAACATTACAAATTTTACATCTCATTTAAATTTCCGCTTTATTGTTTTTTATATATTTTTTTGTAAATTATTTAATGAATGATGCAATAAGATGGAAAATCAATTGGTTCCAAAACCTTTGCCGACAGCCCATTGGCATATGTGGTCACTGCATTTTTACGTCTCCTCAAAGTGAAAAAGCCAGAGCAAGGGAAGTTTTAAACCTTAATTAAAGATAGAAAACAAAACATAAAAGGTCATCAGAATTAAAAAATGGTGAATGTGAAAAGAAACAAATAAACAGTAGAAGCCACTTGCAGATTTTTCCTTTTAAAAATGTACAATTAAAATACTCCATAAAGGGTACTCTATTGGCTTTCAGGTTCAATAGAGAATCAATTAATTCAAAAGAACATAAAGTAGTTGTACAAATTGGGGCGAGAAGAGTCCAAATTAATTAAGAATTTCAACTTGCTTTGATTAAAGGGCATTGTATAAAGGCATATAGAAGAATGTGCTTTTAGATTTATATTTAAAAATGGGTTTAATTAGTCAAAAATATCATAAACTTTTACAACTTTTACTATTATATCTTAATCTTTTTGAATTTGTTATTATACTGTAACCTTTCTAGATTCAAAAATTTACATCCTAAGTCTCTTTTCAACTCCACATTTGATGAGGTGACACTTAAATAATGACTTTAAAAAATCACCTCATCACCTCTAATTACTAAAATAATTATTAAATTTATTATTTAATAAATTTATCAATTTAAAAAAGTTATGATATAATAATAAAAGTTGTAAAATGTTAGAATATTTTAACCAATTAAGCCTTAAAATAAAATTGTGTACTGTTTTGGCAAAGCAATGTGATGTGAGACAACCTTAAATGCCCACTTAGGGAATATATATATATATATATATAAACTAATGAAAGGCTTAAAAGAGAAAAGATGTTTTGTTTGTCTCCCTAGATTTAAGTATGTCGATAGATCTAAGATGAGTTTATTATACTGCTTCTCTATTGTACTTGGAAAAAAAATCTGTATAAAGAAACCAACTTATTACAATTCAATTCAACCAAAACGTATTACACTTTAATTTGCCTTTACTAGGTTGGAACTTTTTTACAAAAATAACTAAATATCAAACCATATATTGAGCTAACCACATGGCTGGTGATTCTACAAAATTAGCTAAACGAGTTCTTTTTTTTTTTTTGGAATAATTATGGTTATCCAAACTCTTTGTTTGACTAGTTCCACGGGCCATGGGATTACGCAACGTGACCACCAGTGACCTAACGTTTGTTTGTCGAGGACGTGCACCTAACCCACACAACTCCGTCATCACCTGTAACGACCTGAAAATTTATATTATTTTCTACGTGATTACGTGTACTATCGATGTATACTCGTATCTGTGTGACATGACGGTGACGTTGAGTTTCGAGTGGTGTTCGCCTAGGAAACGTGTCGTATGGTTTCTGACAGGCGAAATACGGGGTACACGGGTTTGGGAAACGAGTTTCGTATACGGACGAGAAATAAAATATAATAATAAAATAATTCAAAAACTTTACAGGTCGTTAATAATTCCATTTGCGCACAATGGGGCGAATCGTGGTGCAGGTCAGGTGCAGAAACACTCGAGATAGACCCTTTATTGGTTTAAATTGGATAAAGGCAATGAGAGAGTCACCAAAGTGTGTCAAGGAGTGGTTGGTGGCTAGGGTGATTATAAGCCTTAGGATGTGCCTCGAGATGCGGAAGTGAGTCAAGATGGGGACTCTCTCGCATTCCTCTCTCTTCCTTTCTTTTTTCTCTCTTTTCTCTCATCTAAGAAAAAATGGACCGAAGAGGAGGAAGGTTTCGACGGTTTCGAGCCCGGATCGACGACGTAGATCGACCAACTACACGTAAAAAGGTGAGATCTCGGCTCCTTACGCGTTTCTCTATGTTTTGACACCATTTTGTGGGTTTTTGTCGTAATGTTTTCACACCTCGAGTTGGGAAATCAATCTTTTATGGTTTTAATCGATGGATTTGGAGTGAATGAGGTGATTTAATGTTGGTTTGTGAAGTGGGGGTGGTGATTTGAAGGTTTTCTTAAGTTTTGGCGATTTTTGTTGGATTTTTGGTCGATTTAGGAAAACAGAGGTTTTCGGGTATTTTTGGTGTGATCCGAGGCCATGGTTGGACCGGATTTGAGGTTCCGAGTATATGGGGATCAAATCGGCATTTGGCGGCCTGAGTCGGGGTGGGAAAAACCCCCTGAAAGATTGTCCAGGCGGCAGCGCTAAAGCCCCATAGTGTCACGCGCGGTGCTGGGGACAGGGATGTCCCTATCCCCACGTCGTGGAGACGTCGTGTGGGTTCACCACTATGGCATCGCCCACGGCACCTGGGCAGGGAGCTCCCCTACCCCACGCCACGTAGGTGTCGTGGTGGGGGTAAACCCCACGGCAGCATCGCGACGCCGGGGCCAAAATTGAACAGTAAATTGGGTATTTTTTCGGGATTTTTCAGAATGGATTAGGGGATTCTTTGGGTATCTTAACGTGTCCAAATACGACCCAATGCCTAAAAAATTGACCCGAAAACATAAATGAATAAAATTGAGGAAAATTATGGAACAAAATGCTAAGATGACCAAATTGGAATGCAAATTGATTACCAGGCACTTAGAGGGCCGGTAGTGGGCTTGCGAAGAAGTTTTGATAGCATTTAAGAGCCGCGAGGGCAGAGCGACTTGGGGCATTTGTGAGTAAAACCAACCAGAGTTCTTATATTATTTCATTTGTGTATTTATTTGGGCTATTATATTTGTTGAGCAGTATTTCCTTGTATACTATGAGTTGTTTGAATTCTGTCTGGTTATAATCTATCCTTGGTGGTTTATCGGTGTAGTTTTTGCTTTCGTTGACGACCCACCCCCCGATCTAGGGTCGGGTCGCCCGGCCCAGACCGCCACTTGGACCCAATACATGAACCAGGCCCAAATAATAGTCTGGCACGCCTAAACAAATAAACTTGCAGAATAAATATAAAGAAATATCCTAAAGCCAAAAGATTTAAGTTCATAGAATATTAATAAAACTATACATGATATATATCAATTCAAAGCTCACATCAAATGAAGACTTCAAGCTCGTTTCTCCCTTGTCTCAATTCTAGCGCACTCGTCGATAAACCTGTATTGTAAGTGGGGTGAGCTAAAAGAATCAACGGAGCTCGAATGCGGAAAACCCGCTCAACCATCAAATATGCAAGTAATACCTAATAAGCATGCATAGTCTAGCATGTATTTGAAAATAAACAAGGATTCATTAAATAGTTGCATGGTAGCAGGATTTAAAAAAAAGACTTATAATGAACCATCAAGTACTATCATAGACATAAGATTCGTAAGTTACAAATTGTAACAACAATAATCATGAATAACATTAAAGAGATTGACAAATCATTTCATAGTTTCAAACTTTCATATAAATGAGGAGGTTTCGCGAGATTATGTACTATAAAATATAATAATACGATAAGTCGATGTTCCATTCAATGCATACTAGATATTGGCAAGAATCCGGTGACCGATTCTCCTACTCTCAAAGTGATGGAAACAACTAGCTAGCACACAGGCCTTATGTGCCATTTCGTTTGTCCCATCAAATCAACAGTAGGTTCGTCCAAGCCATCACCAATGCACATCTCTATGTCTCAAGAGTACAAGAGAAGGTAACTCCAACTCATGTCCCTACGTGACATACTTATGAATTCAATTAGTCAAGTAAAGCCCTCGGTGGTAAACTCCACACATCCTGGGTGTTAACGACCCTCGGTGGTAAACTCCACACCCTGGGTGTTAACGACCCTCGGTGGTAAACTCCACACCCTGGGGTGTTAACGACCCTCGGTGGTAAACTCCACACATTCTGGAGCCATGAATAACAGTGCATTCACATTCTATAGATTCGTAGATTCGAGCCAATACCACGACGCAACCCATAAATCCCAAGTCTTTAATTCAAATTATGAATCTTAAGCATAACTAATAATCATGCCATATGTGATAATTGAGCAAGCTCCCCACTTACCTGCACTCGCCGCAAATCCTAATCTCGATTCTCTCGCGTTTAGGCTCGATGTGAACCGTCTCGCGAATCTAGACAATTTGAAAGAATAATTACTTTATGTATCTACAACCATACAAGTTTAACATTAATTGTCTAGACCTTAGAGATTCATCCTATTTTATAGTTGACTTCTCTAAAGGTCATTCACGACTTTAAAATCGATACTTAAAATTAGAATCAATGATTCGAGTAAAATAAGAATGTGGTGATGTAAAATAAGGAAAATTCGCTAAGACTTGGTTTTTTCAACATAAATCGAAGACGTTCGATTAATTATAATTAAAAAGATCCAAATTACTATACAAGACTCAATTTAGACTTTAAATTCCCAAATGACAATTTTTAGTTAAAGTCCACAAATTTATCGAATAAGTTTATTTCCGAAAGAAAGATTTAAACTCCCTTTTTAAAATCTCAACTCAACCTTAAATGCCATATCTTTATCAATAAACTCCAACCGCGTTCAATTTGCTAAAATCATGGGGAAATCCTTTCATGACTAGATCTAAGAAATATTGAACAAACTTTGCAAATCATCAACTCTCATTACCAATACCAACACCAAGACAATAAATCTAGAGAGTATTAGAATCTCACCATGCCTTCAATGGAATCTGACTCAAAATCCTTTCCAAAATCCCATTCTAACATAGATCAAATCTTTCCTTTCTTATTTTCTTTTCTATTTTCCTCGCGTTCTTGCCGATGTCGACGCCATCGACCCTTTGGTCTCCAAATCTTCAATAAATAATAAAGAAATCAATGAGGGAAGTGAGGTTGTATCTCTCTTGAACTTAAATCCTCCTCTTGCTCTCCTCCTCTCTACGGGGGTGTTTAACAAGATTGATGCTAGAGTTTTCTTTGATTTGCTTAAATAGCATTAGGGTTAGGGATTAGGGTTATGATTATTTACAACTTGTCTAAACTCCATTTTTTTCAATAAAATAAACAAATAAAAGCTTAGATGGGATGAGGGGAGGGTGTTTTACCTTCTTGAATGTTTAAATGGACTTCATCATCATCTTCATCATCATCAACCTTCCTCCACTTCTCTCCTATCACAAGTTTGGAGTTTCAACACAAAAGGGGCTACAAACTTTATAAAAGGTTTATATAGGTAGGGTTTTAGAGTAGGGTTGTGTACAACCTTGTTATTTTACCAAAATACCATTATGGGCTTCCATATCATTTACATCCACTCAACTCTTGTTAGGCCTAATATTTATTTATCCTAAGTTATACTTTTCACACTTAAACAATTCACAAAGCACACTTGCACACATTCAGTATTGAAAATCACTAAATTACTCTCGAGTCGGGTCAAGTAGAATTCGGGTCGTTACATTCCATCCCTTAAGTTGTCCCAAGGCAAGTGTGTCAAACGTGATCCTTGCAAAATTCCGGGCTTGCAGTGTATTATACCGAGGTTTACGGCTAGGGATAAGTAATTGTTGTGATGACATGTACGGAGTGAGAGTTCTACACCAGATTACTGGGGACTTTGCACTCGCGTAGGGGTATTAGAGGAGATTCTGTCCTCGACTCAACAACTTTAATTGGTCTGGACCGCTTGTGCCTTTCTCTTGTATTCCGGGACACTCAATTTCGATTGCTCATTCTTTTGTTATAGTATTTATATATTCATGCACTCCTTGTCTTTTCTTTCTATTTTCATGAATTTTCTGTTTAATTTATATGACATTTGAAATGTTGTTAAGACTCTATTGGTATTTTACTCTTTACATCATTGTACTCACCGTCTAGTTTGTGACGGTGGATAGACCAACGAGCAGACAAAGGCAAGGGACTAGCGCTAAGCGATTGACATCTAGGACCACGAGGTGGTCTCCTCTCAGTATTGAGTAGGTTATTGTATTATGGATTTATTCGTTTAAAAACATGGGTTATGGGATTATTGAGAGATCTTGGACTTGTATAACTTTATCGATACTCTCTTTTGATTCACATGGTGGATATGATTTACGGGGTTTCCACGCCCTAGGTTGTCCTGACTTGCATGTCTTGAAGTTTATTGATTAGTTTGAAGTTTAATTGCTTCCTCTGTATCTGATAATAACTCACTAATTGATTAACTTTACTTGTAAATACGTAATAGATGGTAAATGGTAAGGAAGGCTGACTAGGCCTACGTGACTCAGCGAGACTGGCTCGGGGGTTCTCGCAGGTCTAGGCCGGGTGGTGCTAAATTCTAGGATTGTGAAATTTGGGGCCGTCACATTACCCTTATCACTAGGCCACACCTGTCCCTTTTTTTTTTTGAGACAGCTAGATGAACATTTTGGTTAAAGATATAATTAATAATGAACTTTTAATATGAGACTGATGTAAATCAAACCAATCTAATAAGATGGTTTTGCATATAGCAGGTTCTAGCTTTTCAAAGTTCTAAGTAAGGAAAATGATAAAATGACCCACTTTTAACGCACACTTTGGGCCCACGCCTTTATCTTTTAGTTATTTATGACTCTTTTTTGTCTTCCCAAATGTGGGCTTCACATTTGACAAAATACCATAAACGACTTAAAGACAAAGGTGCGTGTTGAGAGTGTGTTAGATTATCATTTTCCTTGAAGTATTTGTTAAGAGTTTTAACGTGCAATTGTGTTTAGCATAACAATGAGGAATTTGCTACAATAGGTATTTGAAGAACAATAGCAACAATCAAGCATTAAACTATAACTAGTTGAATTGGTCCATTGATTAAAAGAAAAAAACCTCTCTATTCCACTCAATTTAATTTAACTAAAACATTTGATGAGGTGCTTTATTATAAATTAGAGGAAAATGATAAAATGACCCACTTTCAACGCACATTTTGGGCGCAAACTCTTGTCTTTTAGCCATTTATAGTTCTTTCCTGTCTCCCTAGACATGGGCCCTACATCTGACAAAATACCATAAATAGCTAAAAGACAAGATGTGCGTCCAAAGTGTGCATTAAAAATGTGTTAGATTATCATTTTTCCAAATTAAAATACTTCGTAATCAATGCATCTCGGGTTATCTTAAGCCCATTTCAGATCTCTTGAATTTCTTCCATTCATAATGTCTCCAATTTTCAATGTGCAGCACTACTATAAAGACTTGCATCAGCTTGTCGAATTTCTTTTATTTATTTTTTTAAAATTCAACTTGCAACAAACATCAAACAAGTCTTTTTCACATTTGCCTTTCAAAAAAGAGATTCTTTATACTTCCATTTTTACAACGCAATGATATATCCCATTTTCTTTTACCACTGCAATTTCTTTTGGTAAATAACATCAAAACTACTTCAAAAAATCAGTAAATCAAGAGAAGTTACTCTTTTAAGGAAAATAATTAATTAATTATTTGGTCCATTTTGAGATGTGTGAGTCAAATATTCAGCTTGCCTTCTAGACCACCTGATCTTCCTGTCTCTTCACAAATTTTTTTTTGTCTAAAATACTTGGTATTCAAATTATTCTACCACTCTAGATTCGCTCTAAGTCACACATTATATGTGTGAGAAAACTTTCAATGTTACTATTTCTATTTTCAAGATGAACTTGTTTAATTAGTTATAAAGCCTAAGGGACAACAACTTGCTTTTATTTATTTATTTATTTTGTTTGTTGACATGTGGGTATCAAAGTTTATGCTCGACTAGTCCTATTTAGGCTTGACGCATTCGTCCTGAGTATGTCCCGGATGGCTTGAAAGAAATTGTTACACAGAAGAATTGGTTGTACACTTTAACTCATACAACTCTACAATCGTTGTTACCGTTGTAACAACCCAACTAAGTTACCGTGCGTTGGTTCTCTAGAATTAAATACTACAAAACAAAACTGCACACTCACATAGTCACCTGTGTTTACTGAGCTCCAAACAGGTAGCCATCATCTCTACCACCTCGTCCGTCCGATCATCCACGCATCTTTTTCAGCAGTCGTCCAACGGTCATCATTCCAGGCACACCATACTCCTCTGACAACGATACTGAACGCGTCATCCCTACTACCTTTTTTATGGCATCATCAGCCATCTCTCTCTGTACTTCGCTCCATAAATCACACACAAAAGGAGCGAAAACAATATCAATTGCTCATACGATCTGAAGATATTTTTCGCCATTAGAGCTCTCGAATCGAAGCTCCGATCGAAGAAGAAATGTATGCAGAGACAGAGCTGTTGTATCCGTACCTTCAATGCTTCACACCTGGAGGAGCTCAGCCGTTCGATGAGTTCTTCGAGATCGAGAAATCTCATGAGGCTTCAATGGTGAATTAATTCTCCACACTTCGTTGATCGATCTTAATTTCTTCGCTTTGATCGAGTTCTTGTCGGTTTTTTTTTATTACGTTTCTCGTACCAGTTGATTAATCCACGTTAGTATGAGTTTGCGAATTTGTTCACTTCATCTAGATTTTTTTTTGATAGCGGAGGGCTGGAGCCTCCACACTGAACTGACGGAGCGCCTTCCTATTAGTAATCCAGAGGCCAAAGTAGAAATAAGACAGAGTGTTATGACCCTTTTCGAAACCATTAGGGGTGCTTCATCTAGATGTTTTTGCAAAGTGTTCATGTGTTTTCAACAACAACGACGACAATTCCTAAAAAGTTAGATCATCTACATGGATCAAACTCTTTCACTACGCTTGATTTAGTGCATTTAAGAGATTCAAGAGGTGTGGTGGAGTGGTTCGAAGAGTGCTTTAGTACTCTGATTTAGTACTCTGATTAAGGCAGTGGTGACAGATTGGATTTACAGCAGCTGTGCCAATTATTTTGGGCACCCTCCTAACTTTTGTAGGATTAGTCGGATTTTAATTGGGAGGGCTGAGGCGGTTTGGATTAAAAAAAAGTGAAACACTGGGGAAAAAGTAGTGCATTTCAGTTGAGTTAATTCTGAACTTTTAGGTGTGAATGCGTGACTGAGGAATCGCTTTTTACGCACTTAGTGAGGATAAAGAAGTAAAATATTGGGGAAAAGTGAGAATTGATCTTGTTTTTCCTTGTTCACATGGAAGTCTTTGGCTAGGTCTCTAAAGTAAGCTTAGAGAGTTGCAGAAAAAAGTAGGAAGTGGAAGTTAGGTCCTCCTTGGAAATTCATCACTCCATGAACATCTTAGGAATGCACAACTTTTTACTGTACCTAGTGGGGGAATTTGATTATGTCTTGCTAAAAAAAGCCTTTTTTAAGTGTCTAAACATTTGACTAATGGCACTCAATTGTTGGCTTTAAGGCACGGTACAATGGCTGTTTTGACCATTGGAGAGGCTGTTTAAAGGATTGTTTTGTCTCATTGCTTTGCTTTTCTTTTCTATTCTGTTTATATTGGAGAGGGAGAGAGAGAGAGAGACGTGTTTCTACATCTCTCTTTCACAACGTCACACACATTAAAAAAAAGTTAATTGCTAAACATATTCTAATTTTGTAAAATTACCCAACTACCCTCTATATAAAAGAGTTTTTACTTGCCATATCCCACTCACTCCATACCCGAGTCACATCTCTTAAATTGCCTCACCAAAAACTGGTCAAATCCGATGACATGGATTTGACGATGTTAGTGTATTAATCATTTCTTTTAGTGTCAATTCTGAGGTTTTTTAGGATTTTTTTTCTTTTTCTTTTTCTTTTTAAGGAGTTTAGTTTATAAATTTGTTTTTGGCTTAGGGCTTCGATTTGAGACATGAATCTTGCATTTTGAGTACAAAGTTTCGATGAAATTGAAAATATTAAGTGATTCTGAGCAAAAACCCTTTTTTTTTTGCTATTTTCATGTATTTTTTTAGAGTTTTGAAATTTTTTTGTTCTTTTTGATCACTCGCAAGTGTCGACGAATAGAGTCGACACCTTTAAAGAAGTTTTGGCTGGATCCCTTCGTCACTCACTGAAACCAAGTTATCTTCGCATTATTGGTTGGAGTCGGTCGAAACCTCTAAAGAGGTGTCGGCTCTGTTTGTCCGACACACGCAGACAAGGGTATTGAGGTGAGAAAAGGTGATAGGGTACACGAAGTAAAAAAGTGGGTACACTAAATAAGAGTATTTTTGGAATTTTAAGAAAAAAAGTGGGGTAAACGAAGTAAAAATTCAAAACTGGGATATGTCTAGCAATTAGTAGGGTCCGTTTAGTCACTCCCTAAAAAAAAAATAGAGTGAACAAATAAAATGATCCCACTTGATGAGGTTATATGTAATACAGTATTACAGGATTAGCTCTATGAACTATAATTAATGACATTGCGTGAGTGAAATGATCCTGCTTGATGTAGTTACAGTTCAAATTAACTATTAAAATGAGAGGAGTCGAGAGGGTGGAGTAGTTTGATTCATGTAGCCGACCAGAATTTGGGATTGAATTATGTTCTTGTAAATGATGAGGATTTCACTGTATGGTTAATTTCCAAGAAAATTTATGTCATCATCTGCTCACTTTCTTATTTCCTTTTACTGCAGTGCAACCAGATACCGACCTGCTCGGTATCGGATTATGACTTGGGTGGAGAAGGCGATCTATTCAAAGCTCCAGAACCTATCATTGAGGAACTAGTGATTAGTCTTGATCCCATGACCACAGTAGTTTCAATGATTCCTGATGCCCCATCATCCCAAGCAGTCAATGCACTGGAAATTGAATTGATTCAGGGCGAGCACCTGTTGGACGATGTCTTCTACAAATCAGAGAGAGACCTCGTCTCAACATCGGATGTTATAGACCCAATCCTAAAGATCCAAGACGAGAAACCACCTATCAAACCGGTGGAAGATCCACTTCTAGAGAAAGATATGTTTCTGTCACGGGGGGAAATCCAGAGAAGTATTAGTTCAGGATGTCTGCACTCAATGGAGTGGAGACCACACAATGTACTGAGACCAAATTTCCTAGAATTTCAGAAGGTTCACTTCGAAGCTGCTGATGGGATACGCAGGGCTTTCAGTGAAGGAGATATTCAGGTTCGAAGTTTGCAATACATGCCTTTAGTGGTTCCATACCACCATAAATACTTTTTCCATCGTGGGCACGTGACACAGTTCCATTAACTTAATCAGCAGCGAACATTTTTTTGTTTGAAACAGACTCTCAGTAATGGCAACATCAATTTACACGGCTCCACGTACCGAGAGATGAACACCGAAGGAAGGTTGGAAAAGCTCACTAGGTACAGGAAGAAGAAGACGAGAAGGAACTTTGGAAGGACAATCAAGGTATAGATCCCATCAAACAGTCCTGTAGCATGACGCAACTCCTTTATGCTCTTTAAACTATACTAACAATGTTATATTTCTCAGTACGCTTGTAGGAAAGCTTTGGCAGACAACCAACCAAGGGTTCGTGGAAGATTTGCAAAGTCCGAAGAATCGAACGTTTCCAAGTAGAACAACCTACCGCCTTGCATCGCTAATTGTCCATAATTCCATAATTGATGCTCTATATCAGAATACTAGAAAGCTTGCATGCATAACTTGGTATCCATCATGTAACTTTACATCATCTCTCATCTAATGTAGGTCTCATTGTAGTAGGAATTCCTGGAAAAACCTGTAACATATTTAACAATATTCACGTACTCTAGACAACTGTCAATCTGTTGCTATTGTCAAATATATGAGCGCATTTTCAGCTAAAAAAACAACGGTAACAACAAAAGTAAAGATCAGAGAAGATGAAATGGGTAAAGATAACCTTCTACTCGCACAATAGAGAAGAGTTCTTCCGTTTCAATCCCTTCATTATGAAACCTAAAACAGAAACGTGATACTTTTTACATCTCCATTAACCAAACTAGATTTAAAGCCACGTGAAGAAGAAACCATAAACGTCAGAAAAACGAGAAGCAATTGAAGAAAACGTTAAATGATGCCAGTTACAAAACTTAAAGTATCGAAACTTTGCACAACCAGACCCAACGCAGATTGGCGCAAAATGAAGTGTCTAATTAGAACTTGCGGGTAATAGTTTTTCAATTTCCCCAGCGACCAAAGTTGGCAAATCTGCGTCTTCCCTGTCGTTGCTGAGCTCCAAAACCTCTGTGTCCATTGCTTTGTTGGGCTTTCATCCTTTGCTCTTTCATGTTTGCAAATAGGGAGTCCAACGTCTGGGCCTTCGGCTTAATTGGTGCCTTCATTTGTAGTTGCTTCTGCAGAATTGCCATAATACAAATGCTGTCAATAAAGCATGAAAGTCACTTCTACATAATCTACTTGTACATTCCATAGAAGAGTCGCATAGTTCAAACAAGTTTGGATATCCACGTATGTAACTATCATTACACAGTTAAAAGACAAACCTTCACTATGAAACTACCTTCATTCCTTTGAACTAGTACACCCGTAGTCCTGCAATAAACAAATAAAATATGATTGAACAACGTATGGAATACCACATCAGACCAGCCAGTAAAGAACAAATAGATAGATCGCCGAGGAGGAACTCTACTACCTGATTGAAGCCCTAGTTCATGAAGGTTAGGAGTGAACTTACCATGTTCTACTAATTTCTTACACTACCTTAAGGACAGTTACAACCATACGAAGACCTCATGGAGAAGATCAAGTTTAACATGAGCAAAATAAACATTTTCATGATGCCCAGACACTCGAGCACTCCCAAGTTTAAGACTCATGCAGAAAACTTCAGAGGAAATATACATCTAGACTTCGGCAGAATGAAAAAATAAGAGATGAAAATATGCCAAATGTGGACAGAGAGGCAATGTGCCAGAAGTTATAAGTTGCAGCAGTGGATAATGTCTTTGTTGCCGCGGCTACGATGGAGCATCCAATTGCCATGAAGCAAAAAGGCAGAAGTGCTCTACTAGCCTCGTGCCCATCATACTCTTCACTCATTTAATCCTTCCAACGCACAACACCCAAAAAGCATGCTAACGCAAATATTCAAATCATCAAAAGACACCAGTTAACAGGTTCCACCCAAGGACTATCACTTCAGGATAAAAGTCAAGTCGCATTCATCGTCTTCCACCATCTATAACGTTATTTTTTCCTTAAGATACAACCACTGAAGGAATCATGGACTCAACCAATGTCCAATTTCTCTAAATCACAGCTTTTGGAGAGGCTGGCTAATCTAAGAAGCAAGTTCATAGATGACTTCAGAAGAAAGCCGATTCAAAACTTAGGACAGTTTGAAAATAAAGAGCTGTTAAACAAGCTTAGCCAAAAACACCTCACAGATGGAATAATAGAGCAAACTCATCATCCTCCCGCAAAGTTCCCAAGCTAAAGAGAACAAGCAACTCGAGAACAAAAAAGTAACAGATGTAGGTTAGTGACTTCAGATAGGCTAGCACAACTGGTGAACACAACAGACTCCCATGGATGAAAAACAAAACCCAACGGGGGTACCATTTGTGTGAAACAACGTTCTAGAAAAGCAGAACATTAAATACCAACAACCTAAACTGCAGGAACATAACATCATGCCCCTGTCGCAATTCCCTATCAGAACAACACCAAGGCACTTCACATTATATGCGCAATCCTACATGCACAATCAATTTTGATAGCTAGTGTAAGCTTCTCCACGAAAGTTCGCCTAATAAATTAATGCAATTCCTGATGCACCAACTTCATCATTAGCAGATTCAAGACAATATATATGGTATAAAATTCAAACTGGCAAAGGTTGATTCGTAAGCCTCTGCTCACAAATAGGCACCAAAGCTGAGAAAATCTACTTAGATATCTTTTCCATGAAGGATGTAGAAATAACTGGCATATCATGATGTAGTCCCCCACTCAAAAACAAGCATACTACTTAAGTATCTCTTCCCGTAAGGTGTATGTCAATCGCGCCCAAGGCATGCTTTAAAAGTTAATGAGTGAGAAAAACTGTGTAACACGGTTCCAGCCTCAAATAAACCCCCCACCATGCCTGAAATTGTCCATCCATAAAGCATAGACTCTAGATTCCCCATGGACATTGCAACTTCCAGCTTATCCATTGATTCCTTGGCATATTTGATCAACCAAAACCAGCCATGAAACTAATGGTTTAATCAAAATGCTCCAACTTTCCATACACTAAATTTAAGCCGAGAAAGCCAAAACTTTATCAAAAGATGATGAAACAGCAATAACCACAAATCGTCGCACTTGAAACTGCAACTCTCATCAGCAATCCAACTTGTGATTTGATTTTTTAATTAAATCAGACCATGGCTCAACAAAGTGCTTCATAACTTGGTAAAGAAAGTCCACAAGCATAATTACAGGAAGAATGTTGAACACTTGGGAACTAGTTACCTACATTGAACATAAAGCATTTCAGATCAGTACAACCCACACACCACAAACAAACAAGACCAAAAGAAAATACCTTGGTCTACTCCAGTTAACACCCCCTCGGTTACGGTTATTAAAAGGCCTGTTGCCCATAGGAGCAGTCACAGCCTTCCTCGCAGCCTCTGCTGCCAAAGGAAATTGATTGTCTTGAAAATTCGACCTCCTCTTAGCAAGATACCCCTGTAAGATATACCCAAGAAGAAAGCTGATAAGAAACCATTCAAGCAATCCTCGTAAAAACACAAAGCTATACTAAAGAACTTAAAATACCTGTCTAACAGATGATCTGGAATCCATAAACCTCTGCATCTTTCCAGAATTCCCCTTAGCGGCACCCGCAGCGCCACCATTGAAGAACTGACTTTTGTTCTGTACAGCAAGATCATACAACATAAGTACAGAATTAACAAAGCTACTCATCCCAACATAAACCATGCAAGCGCCAAACGCACTTACCGACACCCTTTGACTCTTCCCTTTTGACACGTTTTTCTTAGACATCTTGATTATATCATCTAAGCCAACACATATACCAGAATTAGAATAAACTAATAGAACTCGAACAAAAAGCGCGTCAAAGCTCAATCACAAGTAGAATTACCAAGAGTCATATCTATTTTCTTATCGTTTCTCCTTGCAATTGCTTCTTCTTCCGCTGTCAATGGTTTAGCATCCATCTTTCACTACAACACAAACTGGTTCACATCAATTGAGATAACTGCAAACCAGAATAACCAGAAAACTCAATATGCAAAACAACATGTTAACTAACGCTTAGAATCAAGACAACAATGCCTTACAAATCGATCTTCCTTATCCACCAGACATTCATTCAAACACAACATCAACGCTTAAAATCACAATAGCAAGGAACATAGCAATCTTCCCTTCACAAACCAGTCCACAAAACCCTAAAAAACGCACAATCGCAACGTACCGCCAATTTAACCACAGAGCATTCATAGATTTAAGGCCAAATAATAGGTAGATCTAGATTCCAGTACGCATGGATTCAGAAACAATTAATTCAACAACAAAGAAACGCTTACAGAAACGAAGATCCACGAATCTGAAACGACCGAGCGTTTCTGAGAACCTAGGGTTTCAAGGATCTTGAGAGAATCAACAGATGCGAACCATTCACCGATCAAATCTTCGAAGAAGCTAGGGTTTCTAGAAGCGAAGAGCGAGAAAACAACGAACGAAAACCTGAGTTGCGCCACCAACCTCTCTCTCTCTCTCTCTAACAACGCGCGAACCAGAACGAGAACGTCAATGGTGTTCAACGTCGACGCGGAATTTAGTTTATATAGGGATGCAGCGAGGTCGGCGGATTTCAGCGCTTCGCTTAAAACGAACCTCCTAATTCTAGTTCGAGTCCGAAAATGTTATCAGCTTAATATCTTTTGTTTTTTAAGAATTTTATTTTTTTAAAAAAACTTGAGCTTCACGTAGCCTATGCACACCGTCGGATTGCCTCAATGTCACAATTGATCATCCAACTTGATGTCCACAATCGATTATCCAAATGAATGCTAGTGTACTTCCGGCACACACTTGTACGGAACCCTTCAATGTGCCTAGAGATGCGTGTGTGCATGCATCTTTGTAAAAATAAAGGTGTGGATACCCTGCATGATGACTGCACTCATATCTAAAACTCAATAAATTTCAACTAATTCAAGCTTTAGCTAAGTAAAACTACGTGATAGTGTTAAAAATCTCTTCTAAAAACTTCAAACTCCATATCAATAGTTGAAAGCTGATGCAACTCGAGCCATCATGCAAGATCCCCCTTGGGTACTTCAAATAGTAGTTGCCACAAAAATTTAGACGTGCCCCCGGGAGTCTGCTTAAACACATATCTAACAGTTTTGATGGTTTGTTTCTTTTTTTTTTTTTTTTTTTTTTTTTTTTGACAAAACTTTGTTACGAATTTTGCTACTTTCTTAGGTGCATCCCCAAAAACCAGAACAAAAAACTCTTGAAAGAGAAATCTCTAATGAATAAGAGACGTGGATATATATATATATATGTACACACATAGGCTTAGTTTCAGAACTAATTAAGCTCTCTTTTAGATGATTCAACCAAAAAGAAAATGTGGCAAGAAAAAACCAAAAAAAAAAAGGTCAGTTGCTTGATTAATTTACACAGTGCAGCTAACGGCAAGCTTGTCATGCCTCCATTGAGTCTTTAGAAGGTATTGTATCACATTCCAGTTTACAGTCGATCCGCAGAGCCGTCATCCAAGAATCCACCTGAACAATTATCTCGAAAGTTAAAACATATAAATGAACTAGTATGATTCTTTACTAATGGATGCAACACCAATCAGCATTGCATGAGAGAAACAAATTTTTACACCATTGGCATTAGTGATGCCCACAAGCAGGTGTATTCAAGTATAACCCTCGTAAATTAATAGTCCAACATAGGATATGAACTGTCAAAGATATAGTTACCCAACTTGATCGATGACTGCAATGCTATAACGAATACAACAACATAGCCTTAATCCCAAATTAGTTGGAGTCAACTACATAGATCAAACTCTTCCATTGTGCTCGATTTAGTACAATTGATGGTGAGCTTTATTAATTCTTTACAACGCTATAATGAATATTAACATTTAAAACATAGGTTGAACTTTTATTGAAAGTACCTGCATTTTTGAAGGACTAGAGCACTCATACCGAAGTCCTTGCCGTGTTAAGACAAAAAATGAGTATCTCTGTTCATCTTCTTGCATGAAGACTGGTAGTGGACCAACCTCAACGACATCAGGCAGTAGGGTCGAGTCTTGAGGACTCATATCTGCACAAGTTCACCAACAGTAATCAATATGGCAATCGATATGACAAAAATCAACGGAAACACAAGAAGAATGTAATTCTGAAAACAAAGATGAACTGAGTGCATCAGCTGAAGAAGAAAGCCACCAATGCCAATGTCACGCTTATAGGGCCAAGACTGAAAAATATGTGACTAACAACACAAGCGATAACAGATTTCTGCACACAGATGATAATGAAAGATGATTACGTTGAACCACAGTTAAGGCCTTTCTTTTGAGATTTCAAACCTCGCAAGATAACATCACCTAAGTTCTAATCTATATAGAAATTCATGTTTCTCACCATTTAGAACCACTTGGTGATAGACGTATTAGCATGGCAATGCAGCAAAAATTCTCAACATCAAGCGTTATACAAGCTGTTATCAATTAATGACAATTTTTGGAAGTGTGATGAAAATCAAACGTGTTCTGATATCAATTACCAGTAGACTGTAAGTAGAAGAAGATACATGGTCCCTGAAGAACAACAAAGCGTGGAAGCCAATCGTCAACATCAGATTCATCAATAGGAGGCTCTCCAGGTAATGCTGTCCATCTCTATTAAATTAAACATTCAAAGAACCCAAGTTGAAATTACTATGTTGAGGATTTGATGAAAGAGTGAAAATTACAAATTTTTAGATCAAGGTCTCATATAAGCACCATAGATGGGGAAAAAGTCCTTACAGTTCGAATAAACAAATAGCCAGACAAACGAGCAGACCTCAAGACTTCATCTAGATGCTCTAACCTGAATGGAACAAAGAATCTCATCACCAAAAAACAAGCAGATATAAAAATAATGAGAATGAGTAATTTGAGATAGTTAAACAGATGGTGCAATATGAACACTATTTTTCAAATATTGCCCTTGATTATGTCCCCCCATAAGTCTCATAAAGATTGTCATAAAGATTGTCATCCATAAAGATTGTCATCCATACAGAACAACAGAAAATCTACTCATTTCAATATTTATGGTGTCATTCAAATTAAGATATGAATCTAGATAGCTAGAGCTCTCACTAATGAGATGGATGAGTTCCTTCAGCCTGCAAAGAGTGGGTGCAGTTAAGCCAATAGCTAGAGCCCAGAGGAAAACAGCAAAGCATCTCAAGTGAGTTGGATGACGTATCACTTACCAAAGGCAAGGTTGGGAATTTGACTCATGTTGGAGTGGAGGGTTGTTGTACTTAAGTTGGTTTCTCATAAAAAAACGATAGCCAGGGAATACCTGCTTTCTTATGCTATAATATGGAAGCCCCCGGCTGATAGGAAGTGGGAGTCTTAACTTTTGTAAGTTGGCAGGACCAATCCGAATTTAGGAGAGAGTGTGAGTATGGGCTTATGGTTTGAGAGAGGAGACTTGACCAAACTGTCGCGGCAAGTCGCTGTCTCGGATCCAAACTTATAACCTATTCTACTATCTATAATGTTATCAATTTGGGATTGGGACTATCCTCAACGGGGAGGACCTAAGGAAAGTGAAAGCTAGGGATAAGTCTACACACTTCAGTTAGTAACTCTGCCCAATGATTCTCGGATTCTCATCCCCTCTCGCCATCACTTGATGGGCAGAGATTTGAGAGATATAGGAGTGAAGTACATCAATTTCATATGCTCTTTTGCTTCATCAAGAAATGTGATGTTTTATTTTTATTTTTTGTTAAAATGATGCAATAAAATTATAACTGATGCCCTTACCTAGCCTTCAAAAGGGCTTCTCTCTCTTCCAAATCAGCGATTTCTGAACGAAGAGATTGTAGCTCCACAACACTTAGTTCAACCTACAAATCAAAACCAAAGCTTAAGAAAACAAGGAAAATATCCAAGTCATAGGCATGTGAGCAAACCAAAGAACATAAATTAACCTTTTCCTGACCATCACTATCAGACTTCCAATGAAGTCCTGGCAAACTAAACAAGTTCAGCATGGATGCAGCGCTCATAAATTTCCTTCGTGCCCAAAGCTGACGTTGAGACCTGCAATCAGAAACATTAGCCTTTAAAGTTAGAAAATTGAATTGCAGGACAAATTCGCTAAAGATGCACCAAAAACCTCCATTACTCCATATACCTCGAAGAGCAATCAGTCTTTGGTAGTGATGGAGGCGTGCTTGTCTGCGGTGGAGAGTCACCAGTCGGAGTTGAAGCTTCAAAATGGTCGGGATAAAATTCTATACGCCTATCATCCATGAAGCAAAATATACTTCCTGAAATAGAAGAGCATGCATTAAGTGGTCGATTATCATACATACACATAGATTAATCAATTGACGAAAGAAAAAACGCATTAAATTAACGACGATCTCGCAATGTTTTGTTACATGAAAATCCCCCCACACCCACTGTAAACCACTTGATCTTCGCCTAACAACTTCGCCGTACGTCCACCTTAAAAAACTACATTTAAGAGAACTCTTGAATTAGAAACTACATTCCAATGCGCTATTTAATTACATCATGCACAAATCAGGTGGCCGTGCTTGAAAGAGTGTCTCAAAGAGAGGGAAAAAAAAGAGAGTAGTGCAAAAGGGGCTTTTTATTGTGCTATGATATAATGCTATTGCTTCTTATTCTGATCAAGCAATTACTAATTTCACCAATTAATTTTTTTTTTTATTATCACCCCTATCACTAACCTAGAGGTCGATGGAGAAATAGTGTAGTTGTTGCGAATTGAACCCATCACCTCTGCGTTAGCCAGAGTACAAAGGCCTCTTCGTAACCACTGCACCACACCACTTCGGGGGCAACTCTACTAAAAATATCAGGATATCAAACTGAAACTATTGGCACAAAACATAAAGATAAAATCAAACCCTAGATCAGCCATGAACGAAACATAAGAGAATCCAATCATCAACGAAAAAACAAGTTGAGAGACGGAATAATCCATGGCCTTACCCAATAAACAACAGAATACAACGAGTCGAGATGTTGGAATTAAGTGGAACTCCTCCTATTCGGATCGGGTGTCCCCCGTTTTGGCGAAGAGGATTGATTGACCGAAAGCGAAGGTTTGGTAGTTGTGACTTGTGAGCTGTACCGGTGTTTTGTTTAGTTTTGTTCTACCGTTCGTATGTTGTTACACTACTAGTAGTTATCCGGAAAGGACACAGATTTACAGTAATCGAGAACCGAGAGCGATTTTGGTTGGATCAATATGCTGTCGAATTTGGCGCACCACTCGCGACGCGCCACACCACTTCGCGGGTGCGCCAATTGCACGATAGGGTGTGTTTGGCTTGCGTATCGTGAGAAAATTATTTTAGAAAACGTGATAGAATTAAGAGGACGTATCTAGAGAGAACATTGCATTCTTGTGGGTGAACTTAGCTCGAGTCTGGATTAGTCATATCCAGATTATTGATCTCTACTGGGTGAAATGTCACTGAGTGTATTGGGTGAAATGTCACTGAGTCAATTTTTTTTTCTTTCTTTTTTTTTTTTTTTTGTTTTCTACGTGATATCAGGTGTCAATTGCATTACGTACTCTGCGCTTGGTAGGAATGGCCCCCTATATGCATGTAGTAGTAGCACCAACTCTACAAAGACATAATTGAATTTTTTGTTGGCTTTTTTCATTGTAGCCAGTTAGACCCCATAAGGAGGCGCATCTCCCAACTCAATTTTTTTCTATCCACGAGACTAAAAATCGAGATCTCACTTAAAGAGAATTGAGTCTCTTATTGGCAAGTTAATTATCAGAGAAGGCTTTTACCTTTCAATTAGGAGACTTTTTCCGATATATATATATATATATATGCCACACTTAACAATATAATGTGATACATACATGTGATAGAGTTAGTATAGTACAAAATATAGTTATAGTAGTGTAAGGGTTATATAGTAATTTTTATATAGTTTGTTAGGGGTTTAGTTACTATATAAAGATGTAATCAGTATTATTGAAGACAAACAAGAAATATATTCTCTGTCTCTTATATTCTCTTCTCTTCTCTTCTCTAATTCTCTTCTAATCGAAAGATGATTGCATCAATTGGTGGTTCATTGAGAGATAAAGATAATATATTTCTTGCTTGCTTTTCATAATATTGATTATATCTTATACAATGACTAAACCCTAATAAATTGTATAAAAATTACCATAAAACCCTTACACCATTAGAACTATATTTTATACTATACTAATCCTATTACATGCATCATAATGAGACTTTAGTGGGCCAACCCTACTCCCCTACTCGAGTTTTGAGTTGGTTAAATCTAGATATCGCGTGGACTTTACCTCATTATTGTTACGTGGTGCTCCAAGTCCCAACATCATTTACTTTATACCGTGGCAATGCTACAAGCCCTTTGACATTTTATAATCTATATAGTTCTCTTACACAACTGTCTCTTCCTAGCTTTGCATCTCCATCTCCAAACATCTAAAAGTTCGTTCCCTTGCTGGATTTTGTAACTATGGCACTACCTTACCTTCGGTAGTTTACAAATTGACTTTAATGTCTCCTAATAGGCTAATACGATCACCATTTACGCCCTTCTCCCTTTTTACATCGATCAATGATCAATCCCCAAATGAACCCTGTTGGCTGCACCCATTCTCCAATGGTCCAATATTGTTCCCTTTTCCAGCAAAAACTGCACTTGTAAGTTCTATCACCCAACTCAAACTCAACAAAGGTCTCCCGTCTGAACATACTTGTTCTCTCTTCCTCTTAAAACATGGAAACGCCATAGCCGTGAACATGGTTTAACATTCTCCATTAGCCGAACATACTTTTTTGCTAAACACGAATATGCATACTTACCTTATTTGTTCAGTGAATCGAATTAACAAAATCAATCTTCCAAACGTGCACACAAAACCAGAAGACAATCCCCCAAAACACACGGATCGATCATCAAATCATACTCGCCCATCTTAAATTGACACCTCAATTGACCACCCACCCGACCCATAAAAAAAAGTTTAACTAATCCACAATCGGTTTTTAATCTCCAAAACAGACCCCCCAAAAAAAGGAACACTTTCTTCTCCAAAATGTTGCTCTACCTGTGCTATGTGCACCTCTCACAAATTCGTTCAAAAAATTCAACCAAAACAACACACATGCTGATACCATACAAAATGTTACTTTCCCACATAACATGAACTCTCCGACCACTCAAACACAGAGATCCACAAAGGGTCACTGAAATACATAGACCAGCACATCTGTACATTTTTTGTGTGCCCGGTGTGACCTCAGACCACCAAACACAACTCTTCCAACTCCATCATTATATTCATTACTGCTTAAAATGGTAAAATAACTCCAACGTCCGAGACTCAGATTCTGAGCCAAATAAGAGTGATGACCAAAATTTGTACACAAAGGGCTCGCTCGCTCATTCGTTCGTTCGTTCGCGCAGTGAAATTAAAATAATATACTACACGTAGTATATCAGACTTCATTGATGCGCTCGTAAGCGACTTATCGTAACAAAACCATAAGTGTCACTACTTTTCTTTTCGTCTCTGCACATTTTGGGCTTCAAAATTAGGGTTCTTCCGAGAGAGAGAGCGAAAGCGAAATTCAATTTTGGGGGAATTCGATCGATTCGGTTGGTGAAGAAGATGATAATCAAGCGCGAATTCAAGGCGGGAATGCAGATTGTGCTGAAGAGATGCAGAGTCCAGATTGGAGAAGACGAGGAGGGTTCGGAGAATTCAACGACGAAGCGGCGCAAGAAGGCGAAGAGGTTTCACGCGCTCGATCTGCTCGGCGAGATCGCGGTGGGGATTGGGAGGAGAGGCGGTCGCATTGCCGAGGAGGATTTCTCGAGATTCGCACCTTCGTTGTTGCCGGAGAAGATCTGTGAGAGGCCGAAGACGGAGGTGCCGGAGCCGGAGCGAATCACGAAGAGCGAAGCGATTCGAGCCCCAATTGTGAAGACCTCGCGAGGGAGAGTCCAGGTTTTGCCGTCTCGATTCAACGATTCGGTTCTCGATCCGTGGAAGAAAGAGGAGGAAAGCAAACTGGATGATGATGATGATGATGATGATGCCCTAGATTCCTGCAATGTCGATTCCAAGAAGAACAAATTCCACAAACTCAACAAACTCATGAATTGTAGAGAGTACCAATTCAAAAATAGGGTTGTCAAGAAGCAATGCAAATTGGGGAAATTTTTTCGCCCTAGATTGCCAAAATTTGCCGTTGAAGAAGAGGAGGAATGTGGGGATGATGATTGGTACCCGAAATTTGACAGCTTTGGTAGGAGAAAGTGTTCTTCTTCGACAACGGCGTCGATTCGGTCGCCAATTTGTGCTCCAAGAGCATCGAAAGCGAAGATTGAGAAGATTGAGAAGAAGAAAATAGGGTTGTACACACAAGAGGATGATTTGTTCAGTGTAGGTGACATAGTTTGGGCCAAATTGGGGAAAAATTACCCTGCTTGGCCAGCCATTGTCGTTCACTACCCATTAAAGCAAACAACGGTTCACCATATGTCTTCTGTTGATCGATCAGTATGTGTTGTGTTCTTGGGATCCTCGCGAAATGGAGAAGAAAGAGTAAATCAACCTCTCAAACTCCCTCTTTTGTGTTCTTGGTTTATTTTGTTTAGCCCTTTTTCTTTTTTCCGAAACCACTCGATATCGGGACTAACAGACTACTACAGTTTCGCTCCGGGTTGCACCCATTTAGAGGGTGAAGTTCCCCAGTTGGCTTTTGTTTAACTTTTCTGAGGTTGTATATTTTGGGAATGATTGTGATTGTACTTCATTGGTGGCACACAGGAATATGCGTGGGTGAGGCCTGGGATGGTGTTTTCTTTCATGGATCACGTAAACAGGTTTGTCTACAAAAGAAAAAGTTCTATTTGGGCTCTTACTTACTTTACAGACTTTACGGTATTACTGTTACTGCTATTAAATATTGTTATAATTACTAATTACCCTCATTAATTACAAGTATTCGTGACCATTTTTGTGTTTTCATTAAATTATTATAACCATTATCATTATCATGGCGTTTAGTAGTGAGGGCTAGATTGCTGTGACTAATAGTGTTTTGGAAATTTTTGGGCTTTTCAGATTTCAGGGCCAGGTTGAGGTGCTCAACAGTAATCACAGCGAGTTTCAAGCGGCGGTAGAGGAGGCATTTTTGGTAGATCATGGCATTGTTGAGATCAACACGAGTGAGATTCACAAGAGGATACAGGAAGCCACTGATTCAACTAGGGACCTGGGATTTCAATCTCTGAACCAGGCAAGTCAATCAAAAACCATTTTGTGGTAGTGTTCTATTTTCTAGACAGTCTGGGTCCTGTGGGCCCGGTGATAAGTTTCTAAACATAATTTGCACTACTAGAAAAGCTTTTATGGTTTCTGTGCATGAACATAATATGGCAACTGGACACTGTATAGAAGCAAAAGTGCCATTGGACTGTATTCTATAGTGTGCTGGGTGGTGATTTATAAATGGTTTATAGGATGGTAAATTTAACTAGCTGTGAATGTTGCAAATAGTTTAGACTTTAGAGAAGTGTTAAAAGACCAGGGCAGAAGAAGCTCTGCAGTTGTGGAAAAAATTAATCCAGTTTCAATGTGCTTGATTTGATGAAGTAACTGAAGATACATGAAAATACATTTTCTGAACTAATTCTTCATTATGATCAGGCATTGGATCTAAGAAAAAATACCAGTCTCACATTGCACATTTGAGATTCAAACACTATGATTTTTATTTGCAGTATCCATCTCTATTCTTGTTTATTTTTAAGTTATGCAATGTTTGAGCTCAACTGAATTAAGTTGAATTGAGTGGAAGCGTTTGATCCCTGTTGCCAATCCTAACTACTATGGGATTGAGGCTTAGTTGTTGGTGTTGTATGCAATGCTTGAGCTTGAGCTATCATGCATAATAAAAATGAAGCTGCTACAGTAACCCACTTTTGACACCCACAATCAACATCGACAGGGCCCACCATTTGAGGTGCCTCAAGTTTGCATCTTGAGGCACATTGCACGGCAACTTCCCGGTCGGTGTCAAAAGTGGGTTAGAAAAACATTTTCCTAATAAAAATTAACAAATATGCAATTTCGCTGAACTTCATTATCTTTTACTTCTTTTCTGTTGTATGTTCAATTTTTTTTTCCTTGTTTGAAAATATGTGATTATTTTCTATTGTGAAAACTAAAGTTTAATTCTTTACACATTAGTAACATAATTTTTTTTTCCTTTTTACTTATTTCTGCTTCTAAAATTATCTAGGCATACTGTGATCAATGTGAAGCTCTCGTTCACATGGAGTGCGACAAATCCTACTACATGATTTCCAAGGTTTGTAACGCTAAGAGTCATAATCATGCAATTATAGCTAATTGTTGTGTTTACTAGTTGCTTCCTATGACACTGAAAAGAGGGTTCACTGACTAAGATGTTTATATGCCAAAGGATGTGAATGACATCGACTACTACTGCTCAAATTGCAAGGCCAAGTTCAACTTTGAGCTATCAGAACCAGAAAATTTACGACAAAAAGTTAGGTAGTTTCTACACTTGGACCTTCGATAGTCATTCATGTTGTATTTTTATCTTCTAATGAGTTAGCAGTGATTTGAATCCTTGATCTAAAAGCTTTTCCTTGATTTGCCCTTTTTGATAAGAAATTTATCCCAAATTCCTAATTGTCACTAGCTTTATAAAACCATAAATTCTGTATCTAACATCAGGACTTTTATAACTTCATACTGCACATTGATTTGGGGTACCTTGTGACGCTTTGCTTTTTGTTTCTCAAACAGATCTAACAAGAATAATCAGCAGTTCTTGCTACCCAACAGGATCGCAGTTGTCTGCTGTGGCGTTGAAGGGATATATTTCCCTAATCTTCACCTGTAAGCAATAAGCATCATAATCTGATCGCTGCATCATTCTTCATAATCTTTTTATTTCTAGTACACAAAGCCCATGGAAAAATGATAATCAATAGGAAGAATCAGTTGTTTAACTATACAAAAACTTATAGAAGAAGCGAAATTCCATAACATAAGACATATAAAAAGAAAATGTGTGTTAATCTCACGTTCAATGTTGGCAAATGGTGATATATTGCGCATATCCAAGGTATATCCCTTATAGAAAAGAAAAAGAAACACAAGCCTTGCATCAAGAATTTGCTATCACCAAAGGTTGTTCCATGTTCACCTTGAACCTGTCTTCTTCATGCCCGGATCACTGGGTGACTGCTGAAAATTTTTACTACTACAATTGTATCACACTTGTCCAATGGCATTCAAATCTTGTTTTTTCCCAAGGCAAGATTGTACTTTTTCTGCTCTTAATTTTGCCATTCGGCATTAGTGCTTACTATTTCACATACAGAGGCAGAAAGTATTTTGTGTGGATACTCTAGTGGCTTGGTCTTTAACTTCCACTTTGTGGTGCATTTTTTGTTTGTGCTTTGTCCTTTGAGAGACACTGATGTAACTTGAAGTGCTCTCCCACGCTATTTAAATTTATTACAGCTTTCTGATCGACATAAATTAATTTTGTGATTTGAGAGACACAAAACTGACACAGTGGAAGTGCTCTCCCGCGCCTTCCACTAGGTCTTCCACTGTGTGCTCTTTGATTCCTCAATTTCAATGGCTGGCCTCACAAAATCAGATTGCCTACAACTTGATATGGTTTCCCTTTCCTTTTATTTTCTTAGAAAGAGGAAAGATATAAAATAGCTTCAGCCATTTAATTGCGTATAGAAACACGAAAGAGGCACCAAATTGTTTCATGGAGTCATCTGTTTGATTTATGTTAGATTTGACTTGGTTCTTGAGTTAAGCCAAAGTTATGCGGAAAGCTTTTAAATCTTGAGTCCATTAGCAGAATTAGAATTTCTCCATCTTCGAAGGCTGTAGGAGTTTTTTAGGTTGCTAACTTATTTCTTATGTGTTTCGTTCAGTGTTATGTGTAATTGTGGCTCATGTGGAACTCAAAAGAAGTCACTCGTTGACTGGGAAAAGCATACTGGTTGTAAAACGAAGAACTGGAGGTCAAGTGTCAAAGTGAAAGGGTCAATGAAAGCGTTGGGACGATGGGTTTGTGCCTTAATTCACTCGTTGAATTTGATCCCTCTTATTGACTTCTCTTTTTAGTCAGTTGCGATACATTTCATTATATCCTAATACCATTTACTGAAGCAAGAGAGACAGTTAGATAAAATAGAGAACAGATACATAATAGAAGTTATAATAATTATCTTCCCTTGATTGAATCTTCCCGGTGAAAAGTGAAAACATTTATGTAATTTAGCTGTTAAAATTTTACATTTTTTAGAAAGCCTTTTTTCATGCTTACGTTCACGGTAATAGAGTAAGCACCCTGATAACTACCTCTATACACCATTGTAATAAAACTTGATTAATCAAGCAGTATCATCTTGGTCAAAGCAATCAGTTTGCTGTCTCTGCTTCAAATGATGATACAATTTTGATTAATCAGGCAATAACATCTTCAATTTTGTATGACGATGCTTCTTTTTCTGCTAAGGAATTTTCTTTGTAATTTTGTATGATAATGCTTCTTTTTCTGTTAAGGAAGTTTCTTTGTAATTTTATAACCACTCTTTTGAAGGACAAGAAATTAATGTGGTTACAGTTAAAATAAAATTTAGATTTTAGTGGCATTGATGATTAGTGAAATTTCTATTTTACTTGAAAAAAAAGCCATAATCTTTTGATTTCTATTTTTAACACTTGAATTTGTGAACCTTCACAGTTACTGCGGACTTCAGAATATCATGCACATGGTTTCTTCTCTGCAGACCCTCTGAGAGGACCTTCTTTGAAGATGAAAAAGCAGAAATTACTCACTCTACTAAAGGGTACTGTATTTTCTATGGCATAATTTGGAATTGAGGCTATGTTGTTGTTGTTGTTGTTGTTGTTGTTGTTGTTGTTGTATGTGTTCATTTAAGAGAAGTTTGCATTGTATCTTTAAGTTTTGCAAATGTATCAGTTTTTTATGTTTCCTTTTTTTCTTTGTTTGCTTCCAGCATGTTAAACAAACATGGTTAAATAGCTGTGGGTGCCACCCCATATTCTTAACCATTTTTAATGTGTAATGAACTTATTATGCATTGGTTTTCTGTCAGAGAAATATGAACCGGTCAGTGCAAAATGGACAACAGAACGCTGTGCAGTTTGTAGATGGGTCGAAGATTGGGACTATAATAAAATTATCATCTGCAACAGGTATTTTCCATATTTTTTGGACACAGCTAGTCTTTTTAGAGAGGTAGAAGAAAAACAAATGCATATTTCTTTCCCTGGATGTGGCAGATTTTATTTCTACATTTCTGCTGATATATGAAATGGTTTTGTTTCTCCTACCTAAAAGTTGTTTTATTTTCTTTGTTGTCTTATGTTGTAGGTGTCAAATAGCAGTTCATCAAGAATGCTATGGAGCTAGAAACATTCAAGATTTCACTTCATGGGTTTGCAGATCATGTGAAACTCCCGATGTTAAGCGGGAATGTTGCCTTTGTCCTGTAGAAGGTAGGTATTTCAGGTTTTTTGTGAAGCTCCGGATCAACTTTTTAACGTTCTAGAGATAATTGGATACTATTTTTTAAGCATGAACTATTTTACAATGTTTAGATGTATCTAATTATTTCTGTAATGTAATGAAAGCAGTTTTTGATTATTTTCTTAGAGAAGAAGCCACTGCAGTACTTAACCTCAAAGTCATTTTGGCTGTGCTTTATTGAGCAGGGACTATTTTACAATGTTTAGATGAATCTGATTATTTCTGTTAATGCTGTTGATCTCCCAATGTTTTGGTTTGTGCAGTGTTCCTCTTATCTTTGCATTCTTTTATGGGCTTGTTTAGTTAATATATATTTTTTTCTAGGGGGTGCTCTGAAACCAACTGATCTAAAGGACTTGTGGGTTCATGTCACTTGCGCTTGGTTCCAGCCAGAAGTTTCTTTCTCGAGTGATGAAAGAATGGAACCTGCAGTTGGAATCTTGAGGATTTCACCAGATTCTTTCATAAAGGTAAATGCAATAATACCTCGGATCAGAATTTTGTTGGGGTTTCAACAAACAATTAAAAAATTGTGGCCAACTGTTTGATGTTGCAAAGGTCATTCTGATAGAAAAGAAAAAATGTTGCAAAGGTCATTTTTTTTTTTTCATGAATTGCAAAGGTAATTTCAACTTTAATGGCTCAATGTTAGGTATTGCAAAGATCATTCTGGATCAAAATTTCATAAGCTTGTTGGATTCAAAAAACCGTCCCCATAAAGGCTCTCTTCTCATATTAAGAAAATTGTGAACAGCAAACATATGATCCAATTCTATATTTCCCATACACTTTTATCCAAACTGGAATGAATGCAAAAGGATATAAAACACATAACATATGCTTTTGTTAGATGAGTATCTAAATAAAGGCATACATGTAGTATTGCAACACATTCCTCTCAAATCTCAAGGCACAACTAAATGAAAGCACACCCTCCTAGCAAATCCTTTTTTTTTCGAAGAAAGGAATTTGTGCATATCTTTTCTGTATCTGATTCTCCGCATGGAGATGCTCGAGTATGGCGAAGTGATATTGTTTCTCTCACTTTTCTTCTTCTTACTTTGACATTTATATTCTTTTTTTCAAATTGAAAATTGCCTTCGGAATTTAGTTTATTATCATACCTAATTTTTCAATTATGATTTCTTGAAAGCCTCTCATAGAACAACTTGTGCAATTAAAAAAAGGTCCTTATTGTTTAGGTGTTGGTACAGGACACACACACACACATATACAAATACGTCCTGTTGGAAACTAGATTATTAGTTTTGCTTCTTGGTTATTTCTCATGTGAATACAATTCGGTAATGATTAAGATAATAGATGGTTTGGCGCCTTGGTATTGTAGGGTTGCTCTATTTGTAATCAAATGCATGGTTCCTGTACAAAATGTTCCAAGTGCTCAACTTACTATCATGTTATGTGCGCGTCAAGAGCAGGATATCGCATGGAGGTATGTTATTGTAATGTTCCATTTGCTGTAAAGTTGAAAATATATGATCATTTCTCTTAGTTTTATATATTTTCTTTTTAACGAGGCAAGAGATATGACACAGTATTAACAGCCCATTTCATCCACATAACGGCACTCAGATGCAAGTTTTACACTGGCATGCATATGGATGCATACAAAATCCCTAAGTAACTGAGCAGCCGCACTACATTGTGGCAGCATGCATGTCTGACAGTGTATTCTGGTTTTGAAAAATCAAGGGCATAACACACTCAACCGTCTCATGCTTTTCATTTTGTTGGAAACTGTGGCTGATTCTGTGCTGTAGATGAAGGAGATGGTTTCACTTTTTGCTTACTCAGCCCTTTCAAAATGCCAATATTATCCCTTTGTTAATTCACAATGTATGTACACAAAAACTTAATAGTCTTAAACTCTTAATTGTCTATTTATTAATCCATTGAGAATAAATACATTTTCTATGGATAACTTCTGGAGGGTGAATTCTGTTGAGTAGTCAGCTTTTCCAGAAGTTCTCTGCAATTTCATGAAATTTTTTATGGTGATAAGAATTGGATGATTCATTTGCAGAATGGTGACTGAGATGATGTTGATGATGAATGGCTGTTATATTGAATGATATAGAGTCTGATTACAATTAAAAACAGCAAACTATATAGTGGAATCCTTGTCAATTTTCATTTTAATGTTTTATCTACCTTTATGTTTCTTCAGGTTCATTACAACAATGCATCAGTTTTTTCCCATATTTTACACTTCTGTTATGTAATGAGGCCATTGCACTCTATTTATTCTTTGTTGCAGCTCCATTCCTTTGAGAAAAATGGTAAACAGATGACAAAGATGGTTTCGTATTGTGCTTTTCATAGGTAAAGTCTCCTTCATAGGAATACATTACTTTTATTTGGCATATATCCTTATCAACATGTAGATATACAATGATCATGTCTCTTGTTTAAATACCAAAGAGTTATTTTATGAACACAGACTGGTATCATGTATCATGCGGGAGAATTAGCAAAATGACATATTGCATCTTTATTGTCCACTCTTCTCGGAATTTTATGTGTTAATCTTCAATACATTTTTCTCATGTTAATGTGCTTCTGACCAAAAAAAAAAAAAAAAAGCCTCCATCCAAATTAGCTGCGGGTCTGATTACATTGCGAACATTTAACAAAATTTTGGCAGCAGTAAACCATTTGAGCACTTTGCAAGGACATCTCTTATGCTTTTTCAATTGCAAAACCATCATTTTTTCATTATTATTATATATAGATATATTGTATGTGTTACCAACTATAATCACATGTAGTAAATTTACCAATGCTAAATTTGTGACTGTCCATGCAGGGTTCCAGATCCGAATACTGTTTTGGTCATACAGAGCCCTTTAGGAGTTTTCTCAACCAAAAGCATGCTACGAAGTAAGACAAATACTGGTGCAAGGCTAATTTCATCTAGGATGACAGAAGTTCCACAGGATTTAGATGTGGAATCCGAGCAAGTTGAACCATTTTCTGCAGCAAGGTGCCGTACCCTTAAGAGATCAAAAGCCAAGGTATGCTGACATTTCAAACTTCTATTCTTCAAGTAATTCACTTATTTATGTATGTAAGTATATTCCTTTCCTGTCTCCTCTCTTTTCACTTTTTCCATTATTTGATTTGCTAGGTTACATTGCAAGATGCTATAGTCCACCGACTAAGGGGGCCATGCCATCATTCATTAGAAGAGATAGAAAGCTTGAATAAATTGAAGGTAAGATGTTACTGTTCCCTTTTTTTTTTTTTTTTTTTTTTTGTGTTCACCCTTGTATGAACCTGAATCATTCTTATGATTTTTCATCATCAGGAGGAAATGGTGGTCAAATCCTTTTCCACATTTAAGGAACGCCTTCACAATTTGCAGGTATTTTTTTTATCCTAAATTTATTCTTCTTTTTCTCTCAATTTGCATCCGCTTTCAATGCTTATTTGGGGGTTATTCTTGGCCAGAAAACTGAAAATGACAGGGTTTGCTTCGGTAGATCTGGAATACATGGATGGGGCCTCTTTGCTCGTCATGAAATTCAAGAAGGAGAAATGGTGAGAAGAAGTGAATTTGATCCTTTCTGTTGTTGTAAAACTTATTCATATTTAAGATCGATCTTAATCTAAAATCATGTGTTTTGAAGCACAAATCATCGTAGAGACTTCCTCAAGAGTGTTTAAGATTGATCTTATTATGATATTTCTTTTGAAAATTGTATGACAGTGTAAAAGCTTTTCTTTTTTCTTTTACAAAAAAAGGGGATTGAATTAATTTAACAAACAACTTGCTATTACATGTAACCCTATATAATAACAAAGAATTACAATGATTTGCTTACTGAAGCTCATTATCTATGTTTTCCATCAGATTCTTGAATATCGTGGAGAACAGGTGAGGCGAAGTGTTGCAGATCTAAGGGAGAAACGCTATCAGAAGGAAGGAAAAGACTGTTATGTGAGCACCTACTTTTATGCCATCTATCGCTTTATTGTTGATTTAGGAAGGGATTTATTCCTACCAGCAACTTAATGCTTGCTAAGAGTCATCAGTGCTCGTGCAGTATAATCGGAATTTTGAAAATTATATTCTGATGTTTAAGAAATGTGGGGGGAAAACCACTTCCTTTAAGCTAACCTATTAAATGGCACATTTAACCAACAGACGTAACAATGAGAACGATGATAAAGTATGTTGTCCAAAAAGATGGTAATTATGCTATAGTAAGTACAGGTGTTGGTCATTGTAATTAAGTACTCAGTTAGTACAAGCATATCACTTGCACTAAATCTTGCACAATTGAAGGGTTTGATCTATGTAGCAGACCCCAATTAATTTGGGACTGAGGCTATGTCGTTGTTGTTAGTACAAGCATGCTCTCTAGGCTTCTGCTAGTGCCAAGCAGTATGATTGTGCTTGATTAATATTTTACCTTCCTCGTCTGCCTTTTCGATGGTTATAATTACTAGACAAGATGATCTTTACTGTTTCTATATATAACAAATGATGGTGGTTGGCATGATTACGAAGCCTATTTGGACTGGGGATTATGTGACTAACATTTGTAGTAGTAGTTGATGACCAATGGAGTTTTTCAAATGCAGCTCTTCAAAATCAGTGAAGAAGTAGTAGTTGATGCTACCGACAAAGGGAATATTGCTCGCCTGATAAATCATTCTGTGAGTATAACATTTACTGAAAATCGATCTAATGTTGATTTGCATTTTGGAAGTACTCTAATTTTTTTATTCTTGTTTGTGTTTCACTTATTTGATCTGTACTTTTAATTTTATTCCATAATGCTAGAAACAATTGATACTTCTTGTTGCAGTGCTTGCCAAACTGCTATGCAAGGATCATGAGTGTGGGCGACGATGAAAGCCGAATTGTACTTATTGCCAAGCAAAAGGTTCCTGCTGGTGACGAGCTAACGTATAATTCCAACTCTAAAATTTATAACTTCTCTACAGATTGTTTTTATTGTCTGTAGGATTCTTGGCCAACAGAGTTCTTTATTTTTCTCGTCTCTACCGCAGTTGCTATTTCTACAGAATTCTCCTATAGTATGAAGTTCTCATTGTTTGTTCTCTATGTTTTGTTTTCAATGGCAGGTACGATTACTTATTCGATCCTGATGAGTCTGACGAGTTGAAAGTACCATGTTTGTGTAAATCTACTAATTGCCGGAAATTCATGAATTAGTTCACCAAATACATCTCTTCTCAACGTTCGGCACCAGTTGTTCTTTAATCACATCCACTGATGCTGGATCTTTGCAATGTATTGCTCTGTAAATTTTTCCCTCTTTCTTTTTTTCTTTTTCTTTTTCTTTTTTTTTTCCTAGCATTATTCCAGCCATGCTTGAGAAATGCTGAAAAATTAATCAGCATCAGGTTGGCTGCCTCATATGATGTAAATTCAAAATGTTCCACATTGTGTAATTGATTTTTATTAAATTTTTAAATAAAATATACGATTCATTGTCATTTCATTTTATGGCCTCACCTCGAAAGCTGAACAGTTACTGCATTTGACGGGGTTCAAATAAAATCATGAACTAAAACACTGTCAAAAAAAATTTATACTTGGACAACCAAATATAAATCATGCATTGATGAAAAAAAGTACAGATTTTTATTGAAAACCTTGTCAATGTAATAGAAAAGGAACTTTAGCAACGTTTGTAAATTTATAATTGTTGTCATCTGATCCACAATGAACAAAATTCTCCTAAACTGCAACAGCAACAGCAACAGCAACTTATGAAAGTCTAATTAGACTTGTTGCATCCTGGGTATTTGATTGTACTTGTGAAGCAGGAACAACAAGAACAAAGCCTCAATCCCAAATTTGGATCGACTACACGACCACCTCATAGCAAGCTTAAAGATAAAAATAAAAGAGAAGCAGAGAATTATTTATGGCCACTTGACCTTCTTTTCTTTATTGAAGATGAGAAACTACTGAAAACAAGGCAACAGAAACAAAGCAAAGAACAACATGACGGCAGAGACACGACAGAAGGCGTGATTTTTCAATGAGATTGCATTTCGTAACCAAGGAAATAAAAGAAAGTCTCAATGTGTACTTTTAGGGGAATTATGTATCCGACTTAAATTAACTAACCCACACTCAACTGATTCTGGCGTCAAAGCCTCAGCTGCTTCCGCAGAATTGAATGTAAAACCTAAGGACTCACAAGTTGTATTGCTACACGCCGTCTGCTTCTCGGAACCATTTGCAGAATGATCGCAATTGGTGTCACCCGCCAGGTTCACGCACTCTTCATTATTGGGGGAAGTCGCAGATGGCAAGGCTTGTTCAAGGGGAATCTCTTGAATTGCCTCCGTCATCACCTCATCAGAGACAGCTTCCACGTTCTCTGGTGAAACAGGTTTCCCCGGATCATCTGATGGAAGAATCACCTCAGCCGTCTCCCCGTTAGAGTTTGTAACAGCCTCCTCCCATTTATTTGATCAGAAGTCAGGTCTTGCTCCACTTCCATCGGTACAGAGCTTTGAATCAGCTCCTCCTTGTTCGCATGATTGGAAGCCGGAACGGGTTCTCCTAGTGTTTCTTGAGTTGCCAATGGAGCCGGTTCTCCCACAGCTTCCTCAGTTAAGATGCGATCTACCTCCATTTTTTCTCCAACAGAAGCAGCAACTACTTCTTTATCCCCAATTATTGTCACTGAATAAGGAACGGCCTCTTCTTCCCCCTCGGACATTGCAACGTAAGAAAGGGCTGGTTCTCCTTTCACCTCAGCCAGTGGTACAGGCTCTCTTTTGTCCTCGGACAGTAGAACCGATTCTTCTTTCTCCCCGGTCAGTGTCGCCAAAGAAGAAAATGGTTCTTCCTCCGTTAATTGTAACAGAAGTTACTGGTTCTTTCTCCTCCACCACCATTGATACAGAAGAAGAAACTTGTTCTTCCTTCGCAATCATTATCGGACTTGCTTTCAGCTTACACTCATCGTCGATTAGGCCTCTCCCCAGTTTTAACCCATCAAGGGATGACTTTGGGAATCTGAGCTTGGCATCTTCACGCTGCTTCTTGTAAAGCACCAAGGCCCTCTGCAAATTCGTGAACAAAAATCAGCACCATCAACTTATAATCAGACAACCAAAGGGATCCTAGGACTCTACAATAGCCTTAAACCAATTTAAATATTGGGATCACATGATACAATCATTAAACTAGTGAAACAAGTTTCACGCAATAATGGAATCTAAACATGATGAACCACAATGGGTGCGACTAACGGGTGTGCTAGGTTGGTGTTTTAACAGTGGATAGAAGTCCAGCCTTTTTTTCTTGACAGAAGTTGCAAAAATGGCAATTCCAAGAAAACATAATAGTGTTAGAAATGTGAATCAAAAGTTATCCCCCAATTTTTTGGAGGGAGTAAAAAATACGAGCCCTCTTCTCTAGAGTTAAAATGGCAAGAATTCATATTCATTTTTCAGAACAGGAAGTATACCTCCAAAACAGACTCCTTTATTGCAGGGAAAGGAAAAGCACAAGAACTGTTGTTAGAGATCTTCACTTCTAGTTCAGTGAATTCCTGTCAAAATAAAAGAAAAAAGACCCAAGTAAATTAAAGAATCAAAAGCAAGCAATATAATATTAATCAGTGGAAGCAAAATAACATTCAGAAGCACAAAAATGGTGAATTTTCCCTTATCCTTTTACCTGCAAAGGTTCCTGATTGATTGCATCATCATGAGTTGAAGCTCCAACCGTGCTTAATAAACCCATGCACTGCTCATACAACTCTGGATTGGTGAGACCTACTGAGATGTCGAGCTTAGAAATATAAGCGTAACAAACACGAGAACTGTTGTCCTTGGATGCCCCTGAAGTATCAGGGGTCTTCTCACGGGAAGTTTGCACTGGGGTTTCTGCTTGGTCCTTTGCTGGTGGGGCGTCATTGGACCTTTTGATCTCAATACTTTCTACCCGAGAACCTGATCTACTGCGTTCATTTCTTGATCGCTGACCCATCTTCCCAGTCCAACCTTCATCAGGGGATGCACGCAGCATACTATCCTCTTTCTGAGGGGCTGGTGAGAACTCCTTATTTGCTGAACCACCAGATCCCTTCCACATCTCAGAATTTGCATCCCAACTAAGATCATTCATTAAGCGTCGGTTCTGATCCCATTCTGGCCTCCCAAGCATATGGGGGTCATCCATGAAGATATTATTATTAGCATCCCATCCATGCAAATGAGGGGCACAAGCTTCATCCGCTGGATTTCGCCACCCAAATGGGCGCACATGGCCAGAAAACCTATCAGCATTAGAAATATGGTAAGGAACTCCAGTGGGATTCAGTTCCATGGATGGCCTGACAAATAGAGGCGAAGCAGGAAACTGCTGCATCATTGGATGAAATCCCCCAGGAGGAGGTCCATGCTGGAAAGGAATAAATCCATTTGCTGCAGGTGACGGCCAACTTGGCATGCCCTTCCAAGCGTTTTCCTGCCCTCTCCCAACATTGGGTTCACTACTTCTCTTGTAGCGGTTGCTAGATTTCCCTCTACTATCTTCTTCAGAAGAACCAAAAACTGAAGGACTGTCGATTGCAGTCCTAAAAGGAGGCGGTGGAGGAGGAAGAGAAGCTGAGCCACCAGGCACGTGAGAATTTCTGTTAAGAGATGATGGCGCGGATACTGTATCACCATCCACAGGAGGAACCTCATCCAAAGCTGTTTTATCCAAAGGTTCCTGACTTCGCCTGTCTACATTAACCACATAATCCCTAGCATCCTTAGAACTATAACTTCTGCGTCCTGTTTCTTCAACATCAAGGCTCCGCCTCACAGTAGCTCTATTTGAATGCTTCCAGTCAATACTAGGTGACGAATGAGATTTCTCCTTTAGACGCATGGGTGAAGCCAGTGAATCTGATCTCGGAGATCTTTCAACTGGTAATTCAGATATATGGTTATCATCCTTCCGCTTGGGTTTTGTAGTTGACCGGCTCTTTTCAATTGACCGGGACTCAGAAGCTCTCTCAAAAACACCTGTGTCCCTTGAAGAGATTTCTTTAAGCCGAGGTCTTTCTTCATACACAGATTCTTTGTACTTCAGCTCGTCCGGCTTTGAGCTATGCCTGGAACAAAAAAAGGCAAAAATAAGTTGTAAACAAGATGTTAAGATAATACATTTAGATTTTACGGTAATGACCTACATGTTGGGATCCATGACCATAGAAATCAAAATACTATGTATTATTGAGAAATACAAACAGCACACTCAACTCCACCTATGTAGAATACGCCAGCTTCTCTTATGCACTACATAGCTGTCCCAAGTCCAGATAAAGTAGGGTTACCGGTTGAGATATGTTGACAACCAACGTAACACATCTGACACCCTTTATGAAATGGATCAAACAAGGTCCGTGTAGCCGACCCCAACTAATTTGGAATTGAGGCTTTATTGTTGTTGTGACAAACAATATATTCAACCCCTTAGCTTGATTACACTTTTTCATGCCACATGATACAAACATATCTAGCAACATGGAAACGAATTTTTTTTCCTTTCGACAAAACAATGGAGGACAGATATTAAATGTGATAATGTTTCTAATCAGACCAGGGTATGAACGAAAATGTTTTCTACAACTAAAGAGTGACCATATCAAACCAACGCGACAGATAAAAATGAATCAGAATAGGGTCTTCCAAATCAATAGAAAAATACATCATGAAAATTCCACAGAGAAAAGGCATCCAGCAGCACACAAATCACAAGTGTGTTGAAAGCAACATCTACTTAACTTCGAAAAGGAACGATAGTTTAGTGCAACCCATACTATCATTGGTTCTATGAATGCATAAAGACCTTGCATCATCGATCACGCACCCTAGGCTAAGTTAAAGGGAAAAAAAATACCTGGACTGATCTTTAGAAAGATGAGCACTGAGCTGGGGGAACTCTTCCTCCTGCTATTGCTTACAATAGGATCAGTATCAGCATGGCGCGAAAGAGATCTTCCCCTATCAGCAGGTGACTCAACTTTGCCACTGCTTGATTTCTTCTCCACTTCATAGCGAGGCTCCTTCGCTCTTCGAGGCTTAAGGTCACTATGATCCTCATCATCAGAGGACCTTTTCTTTACTCTATCACTTTTATATTTAGAACCTCGGTCATCAAGATGCAGACTATCACCATGATCACTTACCTGAGTCTTGAATTTCTTATAATTGTTTTCTACAGCCCTACTTTCATCCCTTGAATACTTATCAGACCTGTCATCTGTGTGATCTTTTGAGTATCGGTCATCTGTGTGATCTTTCGAGTATCGATCATCTGTGCGATCTTTTGAGTATCGGTCATCTCTGTATTTATCATCTCGATGCCTGCGATCCCTGTCATAGTCTTCTCGATGCCTATCCTTGTATCGATCATCACTCCTCCCCTTCTCATCTTTGTGTCTCGTACTTTTGTCACGATCATCCCTGTTAGATAACCTTTTTTCATTAGCACCACTTGCACCCTCTTCAAATTTATCTTTGTCATCAGGATCATCTCTCCTTTTCCTTATTCGCTTCTCAAGCTCTTTCTCTAACTCTGGATTTCTCAAATCATCTTGCATTGGCCACTCTTGAGAACAAGAACAAATAAAAAAGAACATGTGAGCTTTAGCAAAAACAATTATTTGAGAAAAGAGAAGAAAAAATACAACAACAACAACAACAACAACAACATAGCCTCAGTCCCAAATTAATTGGGGTCGGTTACATGGATCAAACTCTTCCATTGTGCTTGATTTAGTGAGAAAAGAAGAAGAAAAAATAGAACCAAAATAAAATTAACATTGTGTCACAAGACTTGTTCCATATCCACATCACATTGATGGCTTGTTCGGTAAGATAGAGTAACTGATGAGCCAGTAATAATTAATAAACAAAATGAAACTAATGATTCTAAGAATTTCCAGGCACCCAACCAGAATTGTACCACTGGTTAGTAATTAATTAACGAAATGAAACTAATGGTAAGACATGCTTGGTCAATTATTCTATTGGACATACTTAATTCCAATCACTTAAAAAAAACCATTATGGATGCTTAATTAATGAATTAACAAAGACGACTCTTAACTATTACCATGTTCAATGCCTGTACTCATAAGTCCATAACTAATAATGCTAATATTCTCACAATAAATTTGAAATACAACAAACATACAAATTTGACCTTTTCCAAATACATCAAACCTAACAAAAAAATGACATGGAAAACAGACCTAAAACTATAAATAAAATATTGCTTTAGAGTATTCACAAAAACTATCTTTTCTAAAGCAAAAACAAACTACCACCACCACCATTATTTTGTAAAATGAGAAGAAATGATACCATCATTGCTCTATATAGCGTCAGTTTGACTGCATCGCTAACGGAGACACAAGTTATGACATTGTTATTTATTTTAGACCATAACAAAATTACTGGATAGGATCGAAGAAGCATAACAAAAGGAAAAAGGGACAAGGGTACAAGACATCCAAAGAAAATACTTCTACACCCATTTGAACATACCAACTCACTGCCACAGTGTTTGATATGGAATATAAGAACCTAAAAGTAGGGAAAGACATAATAACTAAATAATATATTAATATAAGTGAGAGTGAGATATTACCACCATAAAAAAGAACAAAAACAATGAACAAGTTTCTAGATGGTAAAAGAAAAATTGGTAAACAATTCATGTATGTCTTACTAAGAAATCTGCGGTTGAACTGAAGGTTTCCCTTTAGTCCAGACGTATGACCAACTTTCCTCATCCAAACTGTGTTGGCCAAAGCTTTTTGTTCCTCAATAAAAACGAGTTTTATCGATGAAAAGTAAATACATTAGAAACAAGATTTTTCCACAAGAAGGCTGCAATGACAGATACTTGGGAGAAGCTCGAGTGCAAAACCAAACACCGTCATGAATTCTCCAAACTTAAAAACAACCAAAAACCTAGAACATGCACAAATTAGGAAAGGAATAACCTGCAAGATAGCAGCCCAACTCATCGTTGTGTCAAAGGGTTGAGAAATCTTAAAATGCTTATCCAACTTTAACCCACATTGAGCTCAATTTCAACATAAATCACAACACATGACTAACAAACTTCAAATACTTTCATCTCTTCAAGCCAACCTCACCTCAAAATTACATTTTCTCCACATCAAAAAAAAAAAAAAAAAAAAAAAAAAAAAAAAAAACCCAATGATTTTCTGCGATTACAATTGTCCCTCAATTGACAACTTAATTGGTCAAAAGAAATTAGTGCTTGATTGGTCATCAACAATACTCCAATGATCATCAAAGATACTTTCAATGGCAGAAGGTATCTAAAACAGAAAGAACATGTTCTTTGCTGATTAATTGCTAATGATGATAAGATTCATTGTTATCCAGTAAAACTTTCCACTAAAATAGTAGATTGCAATGTTTAACAAATGTTTTTCTCTCTACTGGAATCAAACAAATATAAACAGATTTTTAGTTCCTAACATCCTCAGTCAAGTATGATAATTCAAGTTTACATCAAACACACCAGCAACATCCCAAGATAACTTCACTCACAAGCTCATACAAATATTTTTCATGCTACAACACTGCATGTATTGACATTGGTTATAGGAACCCCAACAGAAACTTGCACACACAAGCTACGACATTCTCACTCTCAAAATACAATGGATTGAAGCACATATTATGTGTTAAATGCAACAATGTTGGAAGTATAACGCCGAAATAATATTATATAATATAATATAATAGGAACTGATGGCCATAATTAAAAAACTCCTCTAAAAACTTTTAAAACTATGCTAATTGGATCGGACATTAAAACCTATGCTAACAAACTGATCTCACTGACAATGGCCTGGTAATTGATCACAAAACCCTTCTTTTACCAAGAAAAAACTAGCTACCTACCTTTGAGAAAGCTAAATATAAGTACTCATAGAAAGGCCACCCACAAATGCCAAATTATATCCCAAATTCTTTCGTTTTGTTTTTTTTTTTTTTTTTTTTTTTTTTGCTCAGAAAGAGCTCTGTAATTGAGCTTTTAATGCTCTGGCCAAACCCCATGCTCCATTTTCAAAAAATACAACAAGACCATTTAGATCTGATCTTTTTGCTATTTATCTTCAAGAAAAAAAGAGTGGGTAGGAGCTGTGAGGGACACTCCAAAGAACTTTTCTCACTTCAAATCCAACTTCTACTACGGTTCTACCCCAAAATACCCAAAATTGCTTTTCTTTTTTTTTTTTATTTCTTCTTATCACTCGCAGCTTGCAACCATCCCCTATGAACCACATTGTCCAATAATTCATATACATTTCCCTCGCTAGTACTTGTAAGAAACTTCAAACCTCAATTCCTTCTTACATCCGAATTTCTAAACAAAATTTACATCAAACAAGAGTTTACGTATCACTCTTAGGCTATTGTCCACATTTCTAGCTCAAAAAATAGGAGATGCGGTCAACATAGGCCTTGAGCATTACTTAAGCAGTTAAGCATACCCACGGACGGACTGAGTATTACTTAAGCATGCCCAAGGAAGGATTATAATAGTGAACACATAGTTATACACCTTGTTAGCCACTGCAAAAAACGAAACTACTTATTTTATCCTTAGGAATAGGGTTGGCACACAGGTAACTCAAATACATAGTTCATTTCAACTACGTCAAATGATCTGCCATAAGGCCCATAACTATTGACAATTGGCCTTGCAATGAACTAAGAGCAATACAGATATGGTAGTCAAGGGTTGTACTTCTACTCAAAAATACACAACATCAACACCTTGGGGAATGCCCCAATGGGAAGACAACAATTGACTGTTTGGACTAGGTAATTGAAGAATGGTATAAAACAGCAGGAAGTTCATCTACCCCATTTATAGAGATGAATCACCTATCAAGATTTCCAAACCAAGACCAACATTTTTCTAGTTCGGCGTGACGGGTGCATAAAAAATAGCTAGCCAGTACGTATCATTCTTCTTTTTCTTCTGACAATTGCATTGCCAACATCAAACAGGTATATAAATTAACAACAAATGAAAAGGGCAGAGTTACCTTACCAGAATTTCCTACCGGCTCTTTAAGATGACGATCGTCAGAACTGGCCCCTGCCCCTGATTGCTTCCTGGTTGATTCAGTAGCACTAACTGGCACTCTGTCAATAGATCTATCATGCCTGCCATCTTGCGATTTTCGACTACTCCTCTCTTCCTGATAATCCCTCTCCTTCAAATTCTTATACTGCCCGCCATCTTTTCGACTCGAATCCTTTTCAGATTTACCCTTCCCTTCAGTCTCACTACCTTTCCTAACCTCCTCAATGTCCAAAATCTCTACTTTTTCCTCTCTCTTTTCACTCACACCCTCGTGCCTTCGACTCGACTTGCTCTTTGAATCAACCGAAACCTTCGATCGCAACCCTTTCTCCGAATCCTGCCGGTGACTCTCCCCTCTCCTCTCCTTCTCCGCGCCCGAATTCCCATCCCTCCCACCCTCCCCACCATTCCACCGATCAGACGACGACGCGTCGTTCCTCTCCTTCCGCTTCTTCGACGCCACATACTCCTCCACCACATCACCATTCCCCACCAAGAACTGATCTTTACCGTCGTGCGACTGCGACGCAAGCTTGCGCTTCTCCGAACTCTCCGAATCCCTCGAAACCCTAACCCCTCCCTCATCCCTCCCCCTCTTCTCCTTCAATATCACATCTTCCTCAGATTCCGAATGCTCCCTCGCATCCTTCCCGCTATGCTTCAAAGATTTATGCCTAGAACTACGCGGCATCGCTGCACAACTACACACACAACCAAATCTCTCGAAACCCTTACTCCCCCAAAACCTCGAACCTTCACAAACCCTAGAAACGCACACACTTCGATGACAAACTCAATCAACCACCAATTGAAGACGCCTCTCCCATCCACCAAACCCTAATCAGAGATCCGCCGCCACACGCCGGAGATTCACCGGAATCTCGCCGGAATCATCGAACGAGCCGCCGCAACGATCCAATCTGAAACTCTGCGAACACCTAGAGATTCGGGCACGGCCGAGATCGGGACCGAAGCGGGGACGCTCGGGGATCCGTGCGGAGAGCGATTGTGCGCGTTCGATGTGATCTAAAAATGGCGTCTTTGACGGAGAAGAAATGCAGTCGCGAAGTTGAAATCTGTGTGTTGTGTTTTCTGGGAGGGTTGTGAGGGATGGATTATTTGGGGGTTTTGTTTGGAGCCGTTGATGGTCTTCGGTGATTTAAATGGGGTCTAAGTTATTATCCGACGGCGCATGAGTGCGAATGACGTTTTGGAGGGAGATGAGGTCATCTCTCATTGGTCGTCTGTACGAGAACTTTTATTATGTTGACGGAAATGCCCTCGCTGACTCTGAGTTGTAGTAATTGATTTGGGCCGTGACGGGCTCATGAACTAAACGGTGGAAACGATTGGACCTCATTGAATGCTGGGTTTCCTATTGTGGACATAGAAATCCATGAACACATCCAATTTAATTTCTTTTTTTGATAAATTAAAATTTTTCGATTACGTTTAATTGTATTGGTTAATTTTGGCTAAACAAAGGTGTTTTTCGAAGTAGTCTTCTTCATCCTACCAAAAAAAAAAAAAAAAAAAAAAAGTAGTCTTCTTCTTTTGTTTTTTTTTTCTTTAGTGGGAGTCAAACCACGACCTCACGAGGTTTTAACTTTTTGACAAATGATGTATTTACTATCTTATCATATATGTTTTTGATTTGAATTAGTCATTTTTTTAAACTAGGATAGTAACTACATGTGGTACGTAAACGCAAATTAAAAAAAATATAATTTAGATAAGAGCAAAAAAATTGGTACTAATATGTATAATCACACGCAGTACTAACACGTAGGTTCCTCCAAGTCGATTCAATAGTAGTGTGGTGTCACTATAAATTAGATTCAACCTGATTGATTCGATCTAAAAGTGAATTATATGGAAGATGATTTTTCCCTACCACCCTAGTAGTTTTCTTTTTTTTTATTTAAGGAAACACTTAGTTGTTCGACACTTTGTATTATTCTTTTGGCTAATAATAAGTTTCTACTAGGTTTTCATGACAGCTAGCTATGCGTGAAACTTGGAGATTGGTTCTCATGACGACTCTCTATTCCCTTAAGTTTATTGACTATCCTGACAGATGTTTCAAGGGTGTAACCTTCCCCCAACTTGCTTTAACGGAATACTAGGGACTAGGGCGGCCTTGAACAAGGGCGAACGGGGCAACATGCCACGACCCACTTATATATATATATATATATATAAGTATGTAAAGTGTTTTTTTATTATTTTGCACTTTATGTAAATTTGAAAGTACACAAGTATTATGGAAAGTAATTTTTTTATGAAAAAAATTTGAAATTTCATTAATCAAGTAATTAAACACGTCACGAAATGAAAATGACGCATGTTTAGGAGTTTAAGTTTCCTTTAATTATTTTTTCAAAAAAACGTTTCCTTTAATTATCTCAAGCTTAGCATGGAAAGTTGAGATTAAATGGAATTATAAACCAAAGGGGGTCACTTTTAAACCAATTAATTCAAAGTCATGATTGCTAATTAAATCTCAAAGAGGAATGCTAATTTGACCCAAAAATTACATTCGGTAAAAGCACCTGCTGACGCGGCACCAATGGCCGTCTCACCCAAAAAATAATTAGTTTTCTGGTGCTGACGTCAGCGGGTGCTTTGACCTGATATAATTTTTACGTCAAATTAAAATTCCTCAATCGCAATTACCTTATTTATGTATATTAATATTATAAAAGTTAAATGGGATATGAGTTCATAAAAAATAAAATAAAAAAATAAAACATATCCCCTAAAACACAAAAATTTTATTTTAGCAATATTTTTTACCTCCCCATAAATAAACTTGCTTGAGACCTAAAATCCTTTATTAAAATTTCATGAATTTAATTAGATAACTATGATTTCAAGGTTTTTTGTGTCATCTCAAATTTTGACTAAATGATACTTTTAAACCTTTCTCTTATAATTTGCACTATATTATAATACTACCAAATGGTAAAATACATGAAATTTATTACTATTCAAAAATTAAAAAACTAAAAATAAGTATGGAGAGATCAATTAGTTTTGAGTCTCTTGGATAAAGAGAACTTATTAGAAGGGTTACCCCGCATCAAGCCTGATTAGCGCCTAAATATGAATTATGTATAGTTGGTGCAATTGACATCAAATATCAATTTAAAAAAAAAAATAGTAGCAATAAAAAAGAAAACAAAATTGGGTCCCCGTATTTAGGTTTCGCCTCGGGCCTCTAAAAACTCAGCATCGACCCTGCTAGGGACCTTAATTACCTCATTTACAATAAAAAAAGGTTCCTATCAAAAAATAAAAGACTTAAAAAGAACAACAGTTTGATGCATTGATAGTGAAACGTACAAAGGCGTATACACGAATGTGAATATCTAAAACACTTTGTTTGTGTGTGTGTTTGTGTGTTTGTATCTTTTTATTATCAGTCTTCTCTAAAAAATATTATAAAAAAATCCTTGCTCGACCAACATCCTCCCTCCCTCCCTCCCTCCCTCCCTCTTTTCTTTCTCTTATTCAAAGCGATGATAAAGTTGAGGTGATGTCGAAGAGTTGAGGTCATGGACAAAGAAAACAAAGAGATTTTGGGGGTACGATGTGGAAGAGTTTGTTGCTCTTGGGTAAGCACTTGCAAAATGCGGTGACGACGCACAAGGTGCGAGCAACATGACTTGTGTGGCGGCTCCAAATTCCAAGCCAATCCGGGCATCGCCACATCACCAAACTTGTCACCAGGTCATGCCACGTCCCTGCACGCCTGTCTATGACGGCCCGCGACATATACTTAACCTTTTGTTTTAGCCTAACTATTCCAATTATTATAGTGTTTTATGAGAATTTACACTTTACTAGTTTAGTTAGTCTATTATCAACTTACTTAGTCAATTAACTGGTCATTTAGGTGATTTCCTTGGCTTACTTACTACGTATTAGTGTATTAGTGTCTTACAACTTTATTGTGTAAGTTATGTGTGTTAAGTTGTTCATTAGCATAAGTTTTCATTTACAATAATGCAATGAATAAATAATGATTTGCGCTCATTAAATAGACCCTAAGTAGTGAAAAACCTAACAAAATGATACCTTGCATATTAAAGGCGAAAAAAGAGTACGATATCAAGTCAGTACACATGTATCAGGTATAAAAGTCTCCTCAAACATCCTAAAAGATAGTAATATAGTAAACACAAAATACCTACGATAGCTGTTGGAGGGGGATATCTAAAATCAGCTGCAATTGCCAAGCTTAGCATTCCCCGCTCGTCGTAGGTTTTGCACTCGGTCATTCATGCAAAATAATTGATGACAACGGGTCCAATAAGTAAAGACCCGAAAGAAACTCAATTCGCATTCAATAAGGAAATAAATAAAGTGGCTACAAATCATGTTAAGCAAACGCGATACAATAAAAATGGACAAAAAAAACATGAGAAGAGTTGATGAGAAACAACAATGTCGGATGCAAGCGTGGTATATATCTATCGAATACTAAGACCAATAGGGTAAAATCAAGGTGAATCTGGCGTCGAGGTGACCCCGCTATAACGGCCCGATTTTATTAACGCCATTATAATTAATTATTTCCAGACTTAAATGCTAGCTCATGCCCACGTGGAAGCCTCACATAGAGTAGGGCACGTCTGATTAGGCATGAATAGTTACTTTTGCGTATTGTATTTTCTTTGTTGCTTGAATCATTTTGATATGACTACTAATGATTAACATGTCATCCACATACAAACAGACAATCACATACCCACTTTAGCTCGGTAGTTTTGGCATACACATATCTGTCACATTCATTTATTTTAATGATATCCATGGTATAACATGGCATTGTCAAGTTTCATATGCCATTAGTTAGGGGTTGTTTTAATCCATATAAAGATTTAACCAGCCTCCACACCAGCCTGCATACCTTTTTTTATTGACCTGGGACCACAAACCCTATGGTTGATCCATATAGATTTCTTCATCTAATTCACCATTTAAGAAGATTGTTTTGACATCCATTCAATGAATTTCAAGATTATGTATTGTAGCTAGTGCAATCAACATTCGAATAGATGTGCTTCGAGAATATGTATCAAAGAAATATAATCCTTCTTTTGTTTAAAGCCTTTTGCAACAAGTTTGCTTTATATTTGTCAATTGATCCATCGGCTTTAAATTTCTTTTTAAAAATTCATTTACACCCTAATGGTTTCGTTTCTAGAGGTTAATCTACAATTCCTAGGTTCGATTTTGCATTATCGAATCAATTTGACTATTAATAACGTACTTCCAAAAAGTTGCCTCTTGTGTAGATATTGCACCTTTAAATGTCTAAGGATCGGCTTCTAACATTCATGTTATATAATCAAAACCAAAAGATTTTGAAACTTTGATTCTCTTACCGTGTTTTGGTTCCTTATCGAAGCTCAATTTCTTGATCATGACCGATTTGTTAATCTACGACTTAAAATGTGGTCTTTTGTTGTAACGCTACATGTCCTTTGTTTGGGAATATATGCACAAAAAACAACACATTTCTTGACTTCATGATTGTATTTTTATGGATATCTGGTATTTCAGAGTTGTACACCAAAAAAGGTAAGCATGACTATTATGTGCATATCCTATAAAAATATAATCAACTGTTTTTTGTCCAATTTTGACCTTCATAGGTTATGGCACCTCTACTTTAGTCAGAGCCCGCACTCTTAAGTATTTGTGAGAATGTTTTCTCCCTTTCCAAAGTTCATATGGAGTAACTTCCTTTTTCTTAAGAGGTATTTTATTTAAAATATGGTTTGCACTTAGAATGACTTCCCCTACAAATTTTGTGGTGAACCTGAACTAATCAACATTGCATTCATCATTTCTTTCAATGTTCGATTTTTACGTCTGCAATACCATTCGATTGAGGTAAGTAAGGGCCAATAGTTTGATGAATGTTACCATGTTATCGACAAAATTCATCAAATAAAGCATCGTATTTGTAACGGCCCAAATTAATTTAATTGAGTACTAGTGTTAATCACGATGATTAACGGTTAATTCGGCCGTTACGCAGATAGCTGGGTGATTCAGATGTGGGAACCCAGATTATGTTTATGATATTTATGCATGGTGTGATGTCTAGTATTGCGATGTCGAGGGTAGTAATTATGTTATGTATATAAACATCGCATGTGTGAATGTTGATATCGGGCAAGGTCACGAGTCGGGTATATGTCCCAAAATGCGTAATGGGGACCGGGTACTGGGTATCGAGTAGCCGGGGTACATGACATGAGTTGTCGGGTAGATGAGAGCTAGTGTGACTTCACATATGATTTTTTTTGATAAATTTATTGGTGGCCAAATCAAAGTATTAATTCATTTCCTAAGGTTGTAGCTAGGAAAATCGGGTACATAGAATGATCCTCGAGATGCACAACAAGGTGAATCAAGGACTGTAGTGTCATCATAAGGTGTCCAGAACTTGAGTGACACATGGTGATCAGTGGCTATTAGATCGTCCTCGAGATGTGTGCACACATCAGATTATAACAAACACCTATAAATGCACGTTTGATCGATGGAGGCATGCAAAAACCAATCTTCCAAACAATTTTGAGAGCTCTGTGAGAGGAAATCTAGTGTTGGAGGAGTGAAATTGGTCACTGGAGAGTGAATTCGAGGAGGAACAACATAGCTCCAAGTAATTTATCCCTCATAAACTTGAATTTTTGATAAACACATTGTAACAACCCCAAATTTTTAATCTGACTTGTATCGCACTTGTCAAAATTGTGACCCGGCTACGTGAATACTGGTCAGTATTTCGAACTTCGGGAGTCGACACCAAAGTGATTTTTATGATTCTTTGATTGTGTGTAATAGCATTTTAGTATTTTACGAGTCTCGCGCCGGTCGGGCGATATTTAATTGAGTGAGGTTTCGACTAGTTAAACGGGGTTTTTTTTTTGGAACCATTTTAGTGGATATTATTAATAAACAAAGTCAAATGAAAAACATGACCTAAGTTGAGGAAATAAAACTTTAACAATAAAGTATAACATAAGCATGAGGGAATTTATTCGAATCCCAAGAGTGGGACCGCCTCGAGAAGCGTGTCGAACGCGGGTTAAGGTGCACCGAGTAGGCGAGAAATTGTGTAACCTTATTGGTAATTTAATAAAATTAATGGAGTTAATTTAATAGGTTATTAGGGATAGGATTGTTAAAGTGACACAAGTGAGTGAGGAGAGTAATTGGATGGTCATAGAGATGGGGATATGTGTTAGATTGTGATGATGAGCCAAATGACTCATAAGGGTAGCTGTCCAAGGGTTGGGCAAGTTTAAAAATCAGGGGTAAATGGGTCATTTCACCTTAAGTCACATATATAAAAACAAATGAAACCCTAAAACCCTAATGTGCACTATTCATCATCCCCACCAACTACCACCGTCACTATTCACCTCCCACTCTCTCCCCAACCGCCATCACCAAACTACCGACCCCGACGAGGCCGAGGTGGCCGAGGATCACCGTCGACGAGGAGAACGTTCTCTCTTTCCCTCCTCCCTCTCGGCCTCACGTTCTCTCCTCCACCTTTCTCGGCCTCCACGCTGTGGCAACTCGCCCCTCCGACTGGACCACCATCCCCGCCACCCACTACGACCACCTACCTCTCCACCACCACCGGAAAACGCTTAGGTAAGCTTTTCCTCCTCTGTCTTATTCTCCCCTCTCTTTCGGCAGTACACTCTCTCTCACTCTCATCTTTCTCGACATCCATGCCGTGACAGTGCTCCTCCTCCCTGGACCGGCAACCACCATCACCCTCACGGCGTTGGACACCTCGGCCACCCACCGGAGACACCAAGGTGAGCTCGACTGCCCCTCTCATTCTCTCGATCTCACTGTCATATATAGTTTTTTTAAAAAACTGTTTTAAGTGACGATTTGTGTCACTGTTTTGGGGAGGTATTGACCGGAAGTCGACCTCCGGCGACGCTGCTGGTCGGAGGTGACCCCATGTGAGTTTGTGTTGGAGTGTGTAGGTGAAATTATGTGAAGTGTATGTGAATCATTTTGGTGCTTGTAGGTGACAGTTTTATGTGATTATATATGTGTGGGGTGGCTGTCCTATATGTGTGGGGTGCGTACAGTGTGTGTGTGTACACACCCCCCATTGGGGTGAGGGTGTGTACACTATAGTTGATGTGTGGGACTGTTTTCATGAGTTGTATGTGTGGGTTTCTATTTACATAAGTGTATATAGGTGGTCGTTTTGAGTGTGTATGTGCAAGGGGTGCACATCTCATCATTGTGTGTACACCACAAATGGGGTGTACACAACAATGGTGTGTACACCACAAGGGGTGTACAAAACAACGTGTGTGTGTACACCACATTGGAGTGTACACAACAGTTGTATATGGGGGTATAATAGGAAATGAGTATATAACATAATTCCAAGTAATAAATTGATGTTCTAATGCATGTGAACATGGAAAATCACAGTGGGGTGCACACCGGCGGGGTGTGTGCACAAGACAGCGGGGTGTGTGAAGTGTTAGTGTGCACACCAGTGGGGTGTGCACATCAATTGTGTGTGTGTGTGTGTGGTGTGACCATTAAGTACATTATTATATGTGTGTGAATAAATAAATCAAATGTATGGACATTTTAAATATCAATTGTGGGCTTGTGTTGAGGCCCAATAAGAGCCCAACACACACCCAACACCTATTACAATAAGGGCCCAACACACATAGTAATGAGGGCCCAACACACATCTAATCCACATTACAATAAAAGTCCAATACAATAGGTACAACTTAAAGCCCAAATACATACATAAAATGAGGGGAATAGCTCATATGTACCTAAGTCCAACAAGTGTCCACCTATTAAGCCCACTTAGGTGAATATAGGCTTGACGCATGGATCCAACAAGAGCCCAACCGGGCTATAAAGAACATCAATGATAGTATGGGTTCCATTAATTGAATGAATTGAAACAAAGTTTAGGAGAATTATTCGAAACTAAATACTAATCCTAAACAAATCTTCGGGACTTAAATTGCTGTCAGGTAGTCGAGAAACACGGGAAGCGCGTTAAAGTCTCGGAGTGAGTACCGGGTCACGTTAGATCAAGTAAGTACACTTGTCTCAAAAACTTGTGTACGTTAGTAAGCCAGTTAAGAAAATATCATGTGATTCATCTTCATTCCATTGTGTTTGCTATTACCTATTTGTTGGCATTCCATTCCATATTCCTTGTATGTGTGTTCTTGGCATAAGTGTGTGTCTCGAAGGTACATGCGGCCTGCACTAGAAGGGATAAAACGCGGGCACTCGTGCGTACGAGTGTTTGACCACCCCTAGTGATTGTGTGATACCATGTACTGGATTGTTGTGGATTGTTGTGATATTGTTGTGGTATTGTTGTGGATTTTAGACCACTTATGGCCTCTCTTGACTCAGATAACACGCATGTTTCGATTGTTATTGTTTCCAGTCTGCCTATCATGCACCTTGTTTATTCAACTTCCTGTCTTTCAATTCCTGCATGATATTTAGATCGCTTGATTGATAATTCATGAATTACTTGTTATATTCTTCTGGCATTACTTTCGATTTCTCTTAGTTGCTCACCGTCTAGTTTGTGACGGTGGGTGCGAATATAGCGGAGTGCGAGAGGCAAAGAGCCTTGCTTAGGCGACTTTTTGTGAGGATTAGCGAATGGACTTGAGGAACCCTAGAGTAGGTTATATGTTTTTTGCTCATTTGTATGTTGCTTTATATATGTATGTTTTTGGTTTATAGAACTTGGTATTATTATTGAGATTAGTATCATGTATGTTGATTTATCGAATTGTACATGAACACGGGGTTTTCCACATTATAGAATTCCTAATTTCCCTTTGATTGAGTTATTTCCCCTTGTTACTTACTTTTTAGTCTTCCGCTGTGTATTATTGCAATAACTCTTTCATAAACTGCTTAATTGAGTAAATATGAGGCTGACTAGGCTCGTCAGGTTGCCGAGTGATAATTCGGGGCTTGAACGGGTTTAGGCCGGGCGTACCCAATTGCACGGGGAAATTGGGGCCGTCACACACATGGTTTTGTGGGTTGAGGATAAAATGGATTTTTGGATGAAATCATCACTGTTTTTGGTGGATTCGAGGTTCTTGAGGTTAAATTTGACGAATTACATCGTTTTTAATCAAATTTGTGAAAAATTAAGGTGAATTTAGTGATTTCAGATTTCAAAAACATGCACACTTTGATCCTCGTTTTTTAGTGAAAACCTTGTTTAATTGGTGTTTTACAGAGGAATTTGATGCGGTTGGAGTGTGTGTTGTTTGTATGATGAATTGAGGTGTTAGAAACCAATTAAGCTCAGAATCCGTTTCTGAGCAATTCTGGCCAGAGTGCACCTAGCGCGCTAGGTGATGAACACTAACGCACTATGCACGCTGAGGAAGACGATGATCCTTCGTGCATGAACAATGCACGAAGATCAATTAGTGCGCTAATTCCCCTGATTAGCGCGCTAGGTACCAGAACCCCAAAATTTATAAAAAATGAAATCGAGCCTAATTGATAACCAACCCACTTAATTAACCAATAAATATCGAAAATAGGTCTCAGGACTTCAGGGATTGGGGAACCATAGCTCGGGCATCGGGGAGCTATGTGGGACAAATTGACGAGTCCGGGAAGTCGGAGTGTGTGTTTACAGGTGCGTTAAATCCTTAAGAATGTTACACTTTAATTCATGCGTGATTTGTCCATGTAGATGAGTGCTTATTCATTTATTTATCGTTTTGTTTACTTATTTGGTTGCCATGGTTATGCATTGTGATCATGTGTTGGTCGGTGTTTGATTTGTTCACATGGTCGGAGGTTAATCGAGTTGGTCGTGGTACGGAATTGAGCAGGCTAGATTGTATAGCGCATGTATTGGGTGCAACTGGTGAATAGCTACCTGAGTAGCGGGGTGCACGTGTCCGGTGGGTTGTGATGTGTTTCCGGTCACTGTTAGTAGTTCGGGTGTGGTTTAGGCTTGATGTGCTCAGCCAGTCATCCGAATCTACAAAGTATGATCTAGTTTTGTTAGACTCCGTCACACCTCTATCTAGTTTTAAATTGATATCGTGGTTGAACCGGATTTCTTGAACGATGTTTTTATTTTCACTGTGTGTGATCTATAGGTTTGTTGTGAATGTTGTTTATTGCCAGCCATGAGAATATGATTCATGTATTTAGGGTCATATTCACATGTCTCGCAGGTTACTATGATTTTCGTGTAGACTTCTCTTAGGAATTTATTCATTGGGCTCGTTGTTGTATGTGTTTGGCAACTGAGCGCAGATCCTGGTACGAGCAAGAGCAAGAGCAAGGGAAAATAGGTACTAGGCGACTATCTCTGAGGTCATTGTTGCTGAGAGCTCGTGTTTTGACTATCTAGTATGTATATTTTGCTTTGATGGGTTTTGAGAACTTAAAATTTTATCACATGTATATGGATTACTGTTTACTTCGTCTCAATTATATACATAGTGTTTATTCCGGGTTTTCCACTACTTAGGTTTAATAAATTATCATAATATACGCATTAAATGCTTCCGCTATAATTAACTAACCTACTAGATGCTTAGGAGAATCAAACAACTTAATATAGTAGGATTAGTTAAACAGAGCGTCATTTCACAGAGCTGCTGATGTGTCAGTAATGATGACATATTCATTAACGTGGCGAGTGCTACTACTGGGCTTGTGGCCAGAGAGCATGGGTCACGGGACAACCTTGGAAATTGGGGCCGTCACAGTATTCACCGCCTCTATCACTTCTTATAGACGTAATTTTTTTGATCAATTGATTCTCAACCTCGGTTTGTAATGTTTAAATACTTTTAAAGCCTCATCTTTAGACTTTAAAAGATAAAAATAGCAAAATCTTGATAAAACATTTGTTTGTCTCCGCATTGTTGTGCGTTATGTGGGAAGTTTGGCGAGGAGCTTGATCATCTATTCTTGAATTGCCCATGGTCGTGGCAGTTGTGATCGAAGTTGTCTTCTGAGCTTAGTAGCGTCTGGGTTGTCCCTGGGACCTGAGAACTCGAGGAAGAACGCCCTATGGCGCTGTGGTGGACACGCAATTACTTGGGGTGTTTGGCAAGAACGGAATGCTAGGATATTCAAAGGCACCTCACTGTCACAAAAAGATTTGTGGGAGTCCATCAGACTCAACATAGCCAAATGGCTTTCCATCAACAAAGTATTCAAACCTTGGGGCCTGAATGATCTACTTAATCACTGGCAGGTTCTTTTAGGGGATCCACTTTCATGATGGCGACTGGACATCTCTCTTTGATTTAGGTGTAGTTGGGGACTTGTCTGTCTAGCTTGGATGGTATTCAAAGGCTCTGGGGGACGTCAAGGAGTTTCATATGGTTATAATAGATACATATGGTTATAGTTTTTGGCTATGGGTGGTCTTTTTGTATAAAAAGCACTGTACCCCATTTTTTGTAAGTAACTATTCTTTTTGAGATGAATACAACTAACTTTATCAAAAATAAAAATTTTCCTGCCACCTCTAGTTTGAACGAATTTCAAATCACACAAATGACTATGAATTAATTTTAGAGGTTCAATTTTCCTTTCAACTTAAGGAGATGGTGTTTTTGCCATTTGGCATCTACACGTTCATATTTGACTTTTAAGTCAAATATGATGTTTAGGTATTAATTCCAAATTCATTAGCTTTTTTAATGAATTATAATTAACATGTCTTAAACGATAATGCCATAGACAAGAAGAGTCCATTAAGGATGTTTAGGTATTAATTCCAAATTCATTAGCTTTTTTAATGAATTATAATTAACATATCTTAAACGATCATGCCATAGACAAGAAGAGTCCATTAAGTAAACATAAGCATTCACTTTATTATTGCCAAGATTAGAGATAACTGTCATTACATTCATTTTGAACAGCTTGTTGTTCAAATAACCATTTTCAATAAACTCTTCACTCTTTGTGAGTATAAATTTTTCAGACTCAAAAATCATTTTGATCCCATGTTTGGTGAGGAGTGAACTGGGCACCAAATTCTTCCTGATATCAAAAGCATGCAGGACATCTAATAGCTTTAGCTCTTTTTCTTGAAGTAATATTAGAACAACGCAACCAAGGCCATCAACACGAGATACTGCATAGTTACCCATGATCAAATCACGTCCCTACCCTCTAATTGGTGAATATGTTGAAAACATACTCCCGTCGTTGCAGACATGTCGCGTTGCCTTGTGTCCACATACCACTCATTAGGCTGGTCGACCATGTTTGCTTCAAAACAAACAACCAACCACATTAAGTCAGATACGTCTTTGGAAGGACTTGTTCATAGAGGCTTGCTTCATCCTTGTACTTTTCCTTAAAGGGACAATCATTAGACTTGTGCTCACTTAGGTATGCGCCCGTGCGCACTTAGGTAAGTGCGCCCATGCTTCTTAGGTACACATCCTGCCCACTTAGATACGCGCCATATGTTGAACCCCAATCCAATACCTGAGTCTCCCGAAAGCCTTCCGAGTCCAACGAAACTCGATTATTGCTAAGTTTTCATGCTGCCCCCAACATACTTCTGATCCTGCTATTGGGGTGGTAACAACAATCTTGTATACACATATCTCATAGCACACTTGATTCACTTGTAATCAAAATCCTACAAAGGATTCTTCTATTAATACAACTCACCAACTAAGAGGATAAATCTCTTGGTACTGGTTTTTTCAAAAAAAAATAATAAAAAAAAAAACGAAATTACTTTTGTACAACCAAGCCAGCGAACGCTTATTTTCAATTTTCACAGCCCGCGCAAACATCAGAAACTGATCGGCAAGTCAACAATTTAATCGAAAATCGAATAAAAAAGAAAAAAAAAGATTAAATAATAAAAAAATATATAACCAACGCATGCGGCAATAGCGTCATGACTGATGAATGAGCCCTTTTTACCGTTCTAATCGCTTTCCTTACGAAGGTCGACGAAGCGATGAAACCCAAAACCCAAACAAATCACCAAAACCAACTGGGAATCCGTGATAGAAGCCATTGAATTAGAGATCGACAATGTGGAAATTCGGTTCTTCTCTTCTGAGCGAACGCGAAGAAGATGACTTGTTAGGCGACGAGGCTGGTGGACTGTTCTCTCTGTCTCCATTGCAGGTGCGATGCGAATTCGAGTAATTTCAGCGATTGTTTTTCTTGTCTCAGTCAAGTCATGAATTCATGCTATTTTATGTTGATCCGTGCAGAGAATTTACGCTTTCGCTGCGGCGTTGGTCGTCGGACTGATCTTGATGTTTCTGGTGAGATTCGCTAACCGAACTGAAGCTATTCATTTCTGTAATTTATGGATTGTGTAAACCTAGAATCTGTTCTACATTTGTGATGGATGTCCTTCACTATAGTCACTGATACAAATTGTTCTTGAAAGATCTGGTAAAGTCTGATGAGAAAGTCTTTTTCTATGATTCGAACATCCTGTTAGGGCTTGGAATCTTTGAATAGTGTATGCCTCTTTTACAGGAAGTCATTCGTATGCCGTGGTTGGGTTGATTGATTGCTTAATGTAGTTGATACTCTAACTTAGGGTTTCATTTTTGCACGTCTTTTGAATCTTTCAATTGACTAAACAAATTAAGTAAGAAAGAGGTGAGATCCTTGGCTTGATTCCAATCTCGAGAACAACTAAATGCCCAAAGTCTGCATTCATGCTAGCTTACTATCACCTTTGTATAATGGCAGACTGGACTTCTCCAACTAATTTCTCATGTCTAGACTGCTACTATTGATGGACATCACGTTTAGTCGACAATTATATGATGATTGGCTTTCATTTTGAATTTCGTTGAAACTTCCTTTAGCTTCTCACTGGTTTTATATATAAATCCTAGTATGCATGTTTTCAAATTACTTTTATGGTGCTTGAGGAAACTCAAGTTTTGCAATTTGCAACCAGGGACTCGCAGTTGTTCAGTATTGGCAATTTACTTGCCTCAAGTCTTCTGTGTTTTGTCATCTCAAGATTTTGAGGGGACTGAATGGTCTGAATGGACTTTGTTTTGAATGGTCTGAATGGACTTTGTTTTGAATGGTCTTCCTTTCGTCCATGTGTGATATCGAGAAAGTTTAAATGGCGCAATTGCAAAGTTGAAGTCAAATTCCGCAATTGAGGCACACCTGTTCTAAGTTTCTAACCAGAAAATGATCCAGATCCTAGAAATCTGAAGACCACCTAGATAAATTTAGCAGTTAAAAAAGGCTTTAGTTGCTTGTGGTAATGATGATTTATTGTATTTCTATCTTTTTACGCTGAAATAATCTACCATTTATTTGTTTGATACACAAGCTTTGTTATCCTTTGATTCCTTTCTATATACAAGATTGATCATATTGCTCTTTTGTTTCTGGCAGTCATTACTTGCTTTTGCTAAACCCATCAAGTTTGCAATTGTATTCACATTGGGAAATGTATTGGCTGTTGGAAGGTTCGTATTTCTGGCTAAGGCAATGCATTAAATAATTAGCTATATATGAAGAAAATCTTTTTTCTTTTCTTTTTTTTTTCTTGTGCACAGAATTAATTAATGTGTAGGTTGTTTATGTGCCTTCCTAAATAATTAAAAAAAATTTAGCTGGCAATTGATTATTTAAGCTGGCTGCAAAATTTTGTAGAGAAGGTTAATTTCTATAACGAGACTGGCTAGAATTTTAGCAGACTTCGTTTGGTGCCACTCGATCCTTGATTTCAATGGACTTTGAATTTGGAAACTCCATGACTGGTTGCTATTTTCTTTTCTTTCTTTCTGTTGGGTGTATAAACTGTTATATGCAAGGTTCTGTCTTGGTCGTGCTAGTCACTTATCATGTTTTTGTCTGCTGATTTTCTCCTTTTTTTATTTTTTATAATTTCCATCTCATGTGGCAGCACAGCCTTCCTTATCGGGCCAGGACAACAAATTAGAATGATGTTTGATCCTGTTCGTGTTTATGCATCAGCTATATATATTGGGTGTGTTGTTCTTGCTCTTATCTGCGCTCTCTGGGTAGGGATCCAACTTTCTGAATTTTCAAACAGTTAGTTAAATTTATTAAAAATAGTGGGAACTTTTGCGATCTCCTTCATCATATGTTAATTCTGAGAAGGGCGTTTATGAAGAAGCATGGAGCCTAATTAGCAGTTTCCTTTCCTATTTAATATAGGTTGACTCATTTTGGACCTGGCTGACTATTTTCCCAACAAATTTGAGAAGGGAATCTTCTTAATTTTGTTGGTTTTGAAGATATCCAAAGACATCCCATCTTTGGAGCAGGCACTTAGTCTAGTTATATTTTATTGTGAAAATAAATAATTCTGCCTTGTGCCTGCTGAAACAAAAAAGTAAATGGATCTTGACATATTTGGCTTTGGGCAGATCCACAACAAGTTATTGACGGTGTTGGCTATCATATGCGAGATCTGTGCACTCATTTGGTGAGTTTGAAGTTTCTATCCATTTTTAATTCTGGTGTTTATAACCTTTGCTGCTTTGTTAAATTGTATACACGTTTACGAGTGATAAGCATATTCTTCCTGGTGTGTGTTTCTTCAATGTCACACGAACTTGACAACACTTGAGCATTCAAATTGCATTTTCTTGGACTCTTTCAAAGGAAGGCAAAAAAAAAAAAAAGCAAGCAAAATAATTCTAAGATTATGTGGAGTTCCCTGTTGAGGCTCACCTCCTCCATGGCTAGATATCTGAATTGTGTGGCAACTTTGTGTGGGAAATGGACTGGAAAACTGTGTCCTATATTGGTTTGTTGTACAAATACGTAACTGCCTTAGTATACCATTTATTATACTCCCTATTGTAGTTGTACATCTGAAGTCTGAAGATATTGTTGAAGGAATCAGGTCAAGGAAACACTTGTATATACTGTGAACTGCTTATGTGATGTGTTTGGTTTGGTGGTAAGCATGCATTCATTGGTAGATGATCTTGGATGCCAATATGCATTTTGTTTAGTTTGGGGCATCTGTAACCTACCCAGAGATTTTGAATTGCGAAAAATGAAAACTAGTTGAATGTTTTGATAAAACAAGGGATTTATTTCTGACGTTAGTTTCATTGTGTAGACAAGCTTGCGCCCAAAGGCAGCAAGGGCTCTGATAATGTAAACAATGATTTTCTGTAGAACACAGCATAATCAGTACGCACTTCATTGAGGGAGATTTTTCTTCTTCTTTTGTCTGTCTTTGGTTCTGAAATGCATTTAGACTCACTGTTCTCTTAACTTGTACACATGTTGCAATTATTTCAGGTATAGCCTCAGTTACATCCCATTTGCTCGTCGAATGGCTTCTGAACTGATTGTCAGCTGCTGTGACACGGAGATATAGTACTTTCTTGTTTTGCAGATCATTTATGAGGTTTCATTGCATTCATGTTTCCCTGACTTGGTTTATGTTGTTTCTGTTGCTGGTTCGGTGTTTTGGTGGCTTCATATCATTTTTACTTTTGTTTTATAAAGGAACTGGAACCAGCATTGATTCATGGATGGCAAGTGGGTTGTGCAATTCTCTTGCTACTTCAGATTCACTCTTTTCCATTAAGTTTCTGTGCTGAAAAACCTGAATGATTACATAAAAAATTATTCATTCTCTCGGTTTCTTTTTCATGGGTGATGTGCCTTAAAAATTGCATCTAGAACCACCTAGCTACAACGTATTCAGAATAAGAAGCTTGTGGTCTAAACTAAAATAATATAATGTTTTTTTATTGGGCTTGTGACAATCTAAACGCTGATTAAATTGTTTAGCTTTTACATTTTTAGATAATTGTTACATGACTGAACCGAAGTGTGCTGAAGTTATTGGTATTGTATTCCCAGCTGAAGAAGATATTGTAAAAATTAATTAGTCAGAGCTTGTAATAATTCAATCCGGGAGGAGATGCAAACCTCTTTCAAATTGATAAAATCATAATTATTTCCATAGAAAAGTACAATATTTATGGGAAGTACGGCAAATGATCTTCAGTTGAAATGCTTCATAACACACACAAAGAAGAAAAAAAGATAAAAGCCTATAGAAGTCCTCTGCATCAGAATCTCCATATCAGTCCATTAGAGAAGATTAGAAGATACCTCCCAACTGTTCAAAAAATAGAAAATTAGGAGAAAAAACGTATATAGTAAAGCAACAAATTAGTGATAGAATGTCATGAACACAACAATAAATCTGGGTGCACTGCAAATACTTCCAAGTGATATCCAGTGTAAGTGTAACATCTAATTCTGATAATAACGTTATTTAGATGAGATTTTATGAATAATGACAACCCATATTTGGTGATTATTGTTCATTGTTTACAACTGTGTTAGCTAGCTTGGTTATCAGATGATTGGGAGTCTGTGACCATCCGTGAATACTGATTTTCATCTCTAGCTAAATGTTGAACCTGCAAGGCTGCAAGTAAGTCAGAATCAAATACATACCAAAATAGCGTCAATCTCTTTGTCAGAGACTGGTGTCCTCTTTGGTAGAAGAGTAGCCTTCCCTCCTACAGCAGTATTAGCAGGTGGGGCTGGAACTTCTGAGTTCGAATAGAAAGTTTGATGCCCATCTTCACCAATATCTGATGCTACTTGAGCAGAACCTTACAGATTGACAATAGTGGAGATGCGTACGTGATTATTTCTTTGAATGTCAATGTAATTCATTCTTCCAAATAGAATAGTAATGCCATGACGAAGCAGCTAATCTAGTAATCAACAAGTCCCCTTTACCTATCCATCTTAGTTCCCCTTCTCATCAAAGTTACTATACAACTCTTCTAAGTTTGGGAAAAAACACAAATGGTAATGAAGTAGGAACCTTGAATTTCATCTATCTACTAGTCATTGGGTGTGTCTCATGACCGAAAAAAAACTTTTCGGTCAGTTAACCGAACACACCAACGATGAGGGAAATCAAGTGCAGGAAGAAAGTAAGATGGCTGAAACTGTACTTAAAAGAATTTTCCTTTCTTCTCAGGCAACTGGGATGGAAGACATGTTAGCTACATTTCTTGGAAATTATTAGGTGCAATGGTCTTTACCTAATGCATGTCATGGTTCATTCAGTATTAACATTTTCTAGTGTCACCCATATGTATTTTTGAGCCTTTTTTTGTTCCTTGACAAAAGATTTGATAGAAGAGTGAAATTTTCCTACTGAAATCTAGTAGGCCCTAGAGTCAGATTCTTCAAACTCATTTAGGTCCCCTAGTTTCCAAACCAGTTGAACTAGGATCAAATTGAAGAAAAGTTCGCACAACATATTCTTTGAATCCAATCACCCCTTCGCATTTCTCTAACAAGATTTCTAGAAGTGGACAGATTCTGAAGCATAAACTAGAAATCATGCAATTAATTGAGCACCGACATGTTTCAATCCCTAATCATCGAAGAGGGGGGAGAGAGAAAATAGTTACCTGAGAGTTTTGATCGTCTTGGTGGGAACTTAATGCTTGGAATTCTCTTCATCACATGCGCTCCACCACCCATCTCTCTCGCTTTCTTCTCCCACTTTCCTATTCGATGATTGCAAGCAAATGAACTCCGCCCAATACGCCACGTCTATTCTGTAGATCGCTCGTGACCGTTCCATTTTTTTACAGAGAAGTGGCATCATTGATCCAGGACCACACTTGTAAGCGGATTTGTTCCGTCTGTTTGTGACTCATTTGAGGCTGTTATCGTACATAGGAGTGAGCCCATAGCTACTCAATTAGTTTTTTTCTCTTTTTTTTTTTTTTTTTTTAACCGGTGTCTGGTGTTAATCGCAGCAACTAATTGGTGTTAATCACAACAACTAATTTAGGCTCGGACATTAGGTTTTATATGGGGCGCCCTCCAATTCAATTTTTTTCATTCACAACTCACAAGACTTGAACTCAAAACATGGACAAGTGTTGAAGATGTGTGGACCAAAAGTTAGTCCCTCATCAATAAAATGAAACTTCGAAATGAAGTATATAATTGATTAACTCCTCCCAACTAGTATCGAGGCCTTTTGAGATAAGACCCCGCATCTAAGAGTTGAAGGTGATTAAGTTGGGGACAATGTCAATGCTAGCGAGGAGATCCACGAGCTCGCGCACGCGTGTGCGCGTGATCGTGAGAATTTAACGTGGTATCAGAGTCAATGGTTCGACGTAGATCTGTGAAATGAAAAAAAATTGGATCATTTGACTTTCGATCCATGGAGAAGCGTTGAAGATGTGTGGGCCGAAAGTTAGTCCCACATCGATTAAATGAAACTTCGAAATGAAGTGTATAATTGATTAACTTCTCCTAACTAGTACCGAGGCCTTTTTAGATAAAACCCACACTTAAAGTTGAAGGGTGCTTAAGTTGGGGACAAATATCAGTGCTAGCGGAGGAGATTTACGTGCTCGCTTACGCGTGTGCGGGATGATCGTGAGTATTTAACATGTTGAAGTCCATCTTTGCACAAAACCAATTGACTTGTGCTAGGATCCCCCTCAAGTGCAACTAGATTATAGGTTCCTAAATATGTTTATGCCTCTTTTTATAGGCTCTAGATCCACAAACGGTCTAGACTCCATAACTAGCCTAATCAGGTCTTCAAATACGAGTCCATATCGTTCCGCTCCGATACTATATAAAAATCCATGAGCCTGAAGAGTGTTAGGCCATTCACACGCATGTGGGTATACAAATGGAGTTAGAGCCCATCTTTGCACAAGGAAAATGATAAAATGACTCTTTTAGTTTATTTATGGTATTTTATTAGATGTAGGCCCACACCTTGAGAGACAAAAAATAGCCATAAATGAGCTAAAAGACAAAACTAATTAGCTTGTGTGTTAGATTATCATTTTCAAATCTTGTGCTACACCACTTATATACCACATCAACTCTTTTTTTTTTTTTTTTTTACTTTATACTACATCAATTTTTATTATATTTTTAATGTGAAATTATATATTTCAACACCAAGTTCTCCAACACCAAGTTCTCCCTGCCATTAGTTGTTGATAATCTATTAATATTATTTATGGTTAAGATGCCTGTTAATGTAATATTGTAGCGCTGGAGTAAAGTTTAAGTTAAAAGTTTGAAGAGTTCAAATATAATTTCTGATGGGTCACATCCTGTTCTCGATCCGTCAAGGTCTTTGTGGATTAGTCTTTCATTAACGCGTGGAATTGTTTTCCCCGCTTTCAAGGGAGTGGAGGAATTTTGTTATTTTTAATCAAAAGAGAAAGAATTAGTCTTACCTCCAAATATGATAGTGATAAGAAGACAAGTATCTATAATTGAGTCGGAGTCGGAGGTTGTGAGTTTTAATCGGGTAGCTAAATTATATTTTTTAATTTCTCTTCAATTATAAGGTTGAAAGTGTTAGAGTATATAATCCCACATTAAAATTATAATAAAAGTTTATAGAGTATATAAGTGGTGTAGATTGGATCATAACACAAACTAATTAGTTTTGTGCAAGATAGGCTCTAACCCCATTGAAATATCCATATATACGTGTTTGACCCAATACTTTTCGGACCATAGATTTTTATATAGTATCGAGAGGAATGATCTTAAGCTCGTATGGTTGGGCTAGCGATGGAGCCTAGACCCATTTGTGGACTTAAAAATCTATAAGAGTAGGTTTAGGTATGTTTATCCCTACCTCTAAAAAGTAGGTATGTGTTTGACAAGTCGAGGTCTAGTTGCACTTGAGGGGAAGTGTTGAAGTATATAATCTCACATCGAAAATATAATAAGAGTTGATGCGGTATATAAATGTAGATTGGATTCTAGCACAAGTCAATTGATTTTATGCGAATGGTACCACATGTATGTGTGTGGCCCAATACTCTCTGGGTCTATAGATTTCTATAAAGGAATCGATTAACTCATACGAGGCTAGGCAAATTGCAATGAGGATTGGATGAAAAAGATTTGAACATCCAAATATATATGTTCTCCAAATAACTTAAAAGAAATTAAGAGAACACTTTGATGCTGAAATGAATGGATACCGACAACTCGGTTTCCATTCGGCTATCCCAAAATAGGTTATCAAACCATTTCCTTAAAAATACTATAAGACTCTGTACGTAGATCATAGCATCAAGAGTCATTTCCATGGCGTACGTTTGATATTTATCTAGATACGTTCGTGCAAATCTAAATGCCTTAGTTCTAGAGATTTGATGGTCGACCACGTGAGTTCGACGGGGTTAATTTGCTTGCCTTCAGCTTTACCGTGAAGAAGTAATGCGTTGTCTTCTTGACTGTCTTTCGAAAATCGTTACATCACAAACGACTAATACTGGACTCTTCAAGTGCCACTGTGCCACCCTTTGTATAAATTCATCTCTCCGAGGCATCTTCATTTCATCTCCAACTTTGTAGTTTTTTGTCTTCACCCATTGTAGTCCTTTTTAATCTGTGGCATTAGAATCTTCATCTACTATGGGGAACGCTTGCTGCAATGGAATTGCTGAAGATGAACTCTTTGAAACAAATTTTAGTGTTGGTTCAAAGGCTTCTTCATCAGAAGTACTATGTAAGAGAAGAGATGGCTCATCTAATGTTGCAGAGGAACGTCTAAACTTTTTAAAGAGAAAAGGAAGGCCTAGTGATGGTCTCAAAAATAGTGGAGACCAGAAAGGCGTGGTGAGGGTGAAGATTGTGCTCACAAAGCGAGAATTAGCTCTATTACTGACGACTTCGAAAAGCAGTACAGCGGAAGCTGAGACTCTTAATGAAATTTTGAAAGGCCTCCAAAGAAATGATAGTAATAAATCTAATGACATGGGTAGTGGAGATGTGTGCTCTGGGTTTCTTCGAGAGCCATGGAAGCCAACCCTTGCTTCCATCCCTGAAGAATGTTGATATGTGCATTGATGCATGTTCTTGCTGTGAATTTAAATATTTGTGAGATATCTAGGTATAATTTTTTTTCCTATTATATTAGCAGGGGTTTTTCTTTTCCAGCTTTATGTAGGAATACACATTATTTGTCTCTATTTTAAATTTTTTGAGTTGTAATAAATAGTCTAGTTTCTATCAAAAAAAATTGGATGAAAGAAAAAAAAAAAAGATTATACATTGGCTACATCTACATCATAATGCACAGCGTAATAAGTACAAAATATTTCATCAATTTAGTATCACTTGTCAGGGACTACTAAATTTAACTTAAACTTGTTTCAAGGGGCAGGGCATAATAAATTTTAACTTTTTTTTTTCAGAATAATAAATTTAACTTAAATTTGTTTCATGGGGTAGGGCATAATGGATATGAAAATATATCGTAGCCCTAATTGATTGAGGTAGAGACTTTGAGTTCTAATACATTATATTTCTATAATTCTTCTAAAGTTATGGAATTGGAGTGCTCAACCAACTTACACAAGATTAGTACATTACACCCTATAAAAAGAGTAGAACATGTTTGGACACCCCAGATGCCTATGAAAAAGGAAAATATTATAATGACAATTGGTAAGTCACACTGGAAGTCACATCAGCTCACAAGAGTTGTCCGCGCTGCCTCGACCCATATGTTATGCATTGGGATTAATGTATGCCCACATTTCAAAATGCACAAGAACAGCTTGTGAGCCCAATATGACTTTAAGTGTAAATTTTATATTGTCATTCTAGCATTTCTCTAAGAAAAAAAAACACTTTATTTTGTTTTTTTGGGAAATGCTAGAATTACCACACAAATATCACAACACAACACAACACACAAATGTGTCACGTAGGCTCTTCCGGTGTTACGAGCAACACTCCCTTCACTACAAGACATTGTGTGTTTAGCAAAATTACTTTTCTCACTTAACGGCACTAATTTGTGTCTCTAAAAATTTTACCGACACATCATAAAGTGTCGCCACTTGAGTTAATAAAAGTGTCGTCGCCCCCTACTTTTGCGACATAAAATGTATGCGTTGGTAACATTTATTTAAGACATTTTTGCTATAAGCATCCTTAACGTGAAGATGCTTGTTGTTTATGTGTCCTTAATTTTAAGGCATTTATTTCTTATGCGTCTCCAATTTGGACACACTCTTTGGTTATACACCCCTAAATTAAGGACACTTGTAAGCTTAACGTCCTTAAATTACAACACTTGTGCACGTAATTTCTCCAAATTAGCAACTTTTACACACTTATCGTCTTTAAATTGGCAACACTTTTACACTTAATGTCTCCAAATTTGTAACTCTTACACACTTGGCGTCCTTAAATTGACAACACTTTTGTCATTAATGTCTCCAAATTAGTAACTCTTATTCATTTAGCATCCTTAAATTAACAATACTTGTGCGCTTAATGTCTCTAAATAAACAATCCTTACACACTTGATGTCTCCAAATTAGCAACCCTTACACATTTGACGTCCCTAAGTTGACAACACATTAAACTTAGTGTCTCTAAATTAGCAACGCATGTACACATAAGTGTCTCTAAGTTGACAACGCATTCATATTTAGCGTCATCGTATATATAAATAAATATATACATATATATCAAAAAAACAATTAATATTAAAATTATTGGAAAGAAGATTTTACATATAAATTAAAGAAGTTTCTAGTTATACAAAATGAACAGTAAAAATCAACTAACAAATATACAAATTTAAGGTAACCAAAACAAACAACTATATACAGCAAACCTTACTTCAACTTACAGAAACTCTTGAGCTTCTCCTTCAATACTCTTCATTGTTGGATGATGGCTCCACCATATCATCTACAAATCTTACTTTTTACTTCACTTGGCACCTCCTTGAACCTTCAATCAATCAATTCAAGAAATGAAATACCCAGATCAAAAACCCCCCCAAATACAGAGCAAAATTGTCAAAATCCATCAAACTCAATCCAAAAGTGCCAAAAAAATCACTTTTGGGGTTAATGGTTACTCACAAAATCATAACACTCATCACTCCAAATTCCTTGCACGGTAAAACAACGCTACCAACATCAGTTTATTGGCAGAACTATAACTACACCAATTCATTAATCAAGGGAGACTTGACTCATAGAATAGTGAGAACGTTCCAATTGGATTACAAAATATGTGGAACCACTACACAATGAACCTAACAACAGAAAAACTAACTTAAACAAAACAAACCTAGTCACTATTCTTAAAAATTCTTAGCAGCATTACTACAAACACAAATCTATACCTAATCAATCAAAAAAATTCAATCACAGATAAACCACAAATCCATAAAAATGTCTAGAAATGAACTAATTGAGCAGTGAATCTTGAAAACAAAAATCAGGTCCAACATAAGCTTAAAAACCCAAACCTCTCAATCTTGACTAGAGAAAATCAAACCAAAAGATCCGAATCAAGAAATCAGGGAGGGAATTGGAAATCTAGGTGAAGATACACTCATCACTCCAAATTCCTTAAAAAGGGCAGAAAAACAGAGCAAAATTATCAAAACTCATTAATCCCTTCACAACAACTCAACAACAAAGAAGCTACTGATACAATCACAGCAAAACCCACAACAAAAACTGAACACACGTATAAAAATCGACATAAATGCACACATCAATCCTCACAACACCCATGTCAAAAATTGATCATGATTTAAATTTTGAATAATCGAAATTACCTTTAGTTTGATGTTATTTCACATTCAGATATGTGTGCAAATAGGAAAGGTAAAATCCATCAAGCATATCAATATATATTCAAATACACAACAATCAAGTTTCAAAAATAAAATATTCAATTGAAATGATTCAATTCAATCAGTTCAAGAAACAGATATGCATCAAGATGCAGTAAAACTGCAGCATCACTATACAACATCTAAGAAGACTACCGAGTCCTTAAAATAAGAAAAAATAAGAGACTAAACATAAACATACAAGGAATAACAAGGAAGTGACACTCGAAGCTTTTCAAGTTTGGCCAATGAGAGTACATAAAAGAAGAAAGAGACTAAACATAAACATACAAGGAAGAGCTAAATTTGAAATAAGTTCATCCACAAAAAGTTAATAAATTAATATGCTAACCTTAACTCCTTTTGCGGCCATTAAGGTAGTCCTCTAGTGATAAACTATCACGAAACTCCGTCTCCAACACAACCTTAATGTACACGACATATACATAGACAAAAGAATTAGTCCTTTTCACTAAGAAAAAAAAAAGGAATTAGTCAACTCATACTCTTCAAAAACTAAATTTTACTCAAGCTAATTCCTGACTCCAGTTAAGAAAGAAACCCAAGAAATACTCACTCACCTGAAAATACCCAAAATAGATTAGAGACTAAAAAACATACAAGTGAGTCATCCACTTAGTCGGTGTAATTAAAAAGAAAGCTTGCTCTTGATTTGTAATTGTATTTGATAAGGGAAATGACAATGATAGCAAAGTCTCAATTTCAGCCAAATGAATCAAAACAAACCATTAATAGGTAAACATAGGCTTGGTATCGAAAGGTCTCATTTATTTTAAATGCAATATATAACCAGTAATAGCTGACTCCAATTAATTTGGGACTGAGGCTATGTTGTCGTTGATATATAATCAGTGAACAACTCCGCAATTTGGTTTCTCCGACTCATGTAATCCCTTCATGTTGAAAGGGCTCATTTATTTTAATACTTCTTTGATTGTCTTCAAAGAAGTATTAACCTATGAAAATTAGAGATATAAATTTAAAGGAGTAATAGCAAGTCATCATAAAACTACCCACGCCAACACAATTCAAATAATTGAAACAAGAATTTTCTTACTTGAAGAAGTGGTTACATGTCGATGGAGTTCTTTCTCTCTCTTCTAAAGCTATAAAACAAGGACCAAAATTCATATGAAGTCACTAACTACAAGAATATAATTGACGGTTAACTAGAAAATTGTCTAATCATACGACGAGAGGGTTATGACCTGATCTGATCCCCTTGGAAGCTTCATCGCTTCTTCATGACAAATTAATCCATAATTCACACCTACAACTAAGGAAAGGGGAAAAAAGATACAACTTTTAGTTCATGACAACTTAACCCACTACCAGTCCTCCAGTAGGAAAATCAGGTCCAAGTATTCATTTCAACAACTCTCGGAGCTTTAAAGACAAAACAAATGCTCATAGTCACAAAAAAAAAAAAACTAAGTCTGAAAATTCAACAAAAAAAACCAGGATGAACAACAAAAAAACCAGAAAAAACATAATAAATACATAAATGAGTTATGACGTATTGTAGCATCCGGATTTTGTATCAACACAAAAACTACAACAACCTAAAATTGAAAACAAGGTAGTCACGGAAAAAGCAAAGCTGCATCCAAAAAATAGGAATAAACTGTCACATGGATGAAACATGAAAGGCAAAGAATCTAAGATAGCTAAAACAATTGCAAAGTTTAATGTAGCCCGTCATTGAAGCACCTTTGGGAGATTATTCTCTCTAGAGTTTGATTAAGAGTGTCAAGTATAGTTCAACATGAAATCTAATGTTGTACACAATAATTTCTTCGAGACAAACGGAACCACAGAAAAATGTTGAAGCTTAAACTGTGTATAAATAGCAAACTAACTATTTATAGACCAATTCCAGCTCAACTGAGCATCAGTTGATTAATTTAAGTGGCACTATATAAAAAGTGATGAACAATGGCACATTTGGATCAAATGATACATGCCAACCACATAGACGTTATACAAAGCTGCAAAACAGATGTTCTAGTTGCAAAAAAGGCCTTCAATTGAAGACCACAACCTAGGAAAAAACACATACAACTACTACCCAGGTTACCTAACAAGCAATAAGGAGCAACTGAAAGACAATCATGGTCTTAATGCGTTGAATATGTTATCAGATGCTGGTCAATCACAAACAATAAGCACCACTAATCTTTAAGCATGTAAATGATGTAACAATATAATAGATAATTTCGCGTCATATTAGGTAACTGAATGATTTGGGATTCAGGCTTTGTTGTATTAGGTAACTGAATAAAATAGTAGACATGTCTCATTTGCAGAATGCGTCCACTAAGGGAACTACAACCAAGATTATCCCATCTTTTTGTCTAGAACATAAAATCAGTCTTCAATTATACAACCAATATATCTGCTCATGAACAAGACTCAGTATATGCCTCCTGGGAGAAACACCAAATAAGGAAAAAAAAAGAAAGAAAAGGAAATCAAAATTGGAAACAATCACAGATGATAGAACAAGCTATCAAATGATCAAGTATGTCTTTGCAATGTCTTGAAAAATCAGACAATAAAAGTTTATGGTTCAATATGATGTCTTCAAATAAAAAAGGCATCACTGAAATAAAATTTAAGTTGTTCTACTTTCTTCAGATAGCTAAAAATATGAAATTTCCACAACATTGCATCAAGTCGCCTAGAAGAGCACCCAAAACCAAATTTCTCACACATCATTTTTATTGATTATTAAACTTATTGCCCTAAACATCAGTGCAAGAAAGTTTCAGCAAACATTAACAATGATTGACCTTCTCAACTAGCAGTGCAGTTAAATCATAGAATTTGTAATCTACAACGATGTCCACCAAAAAAAATGGATCAACAAGACATTTCAAGGACTCGTTTTGCACTTTTAACTTATTTCGGATTCTTTCCATGTAGAAAAATTAGGGATTGAGATTCAATCCTCTCAATTTCACTTGAGACAACAATGATTACCAAGTTTACTTTCTTCAGATAGCTAAATCTATGAAATTTCAACAACAATGCATCAGATTGCCTAACCTAGTCATTCAAAAGCTTCATCACCACACCAAATCCAAATCTCTCCACTTGAAATCACTCCAAATGACACGCATTTCAAATTAATAAACACAAATGTAGAAACCAAAACAGATCACGAACAAAAAACCAACTAGAACTGAGAACTTGAACTCAAAAGAGAATATGTGATCGATAGAACAGACGAATCGGCAACCAATCCGAGAACCAGCTTGGCCTCGAACGGCGAACTTGGAGACATCGGAAGGAGCGCAGTAGGACAGATTGGTGAGCGCGAGCTCCGCCGCCGGCGTGTTCGTCACCGTCATCATGTGCGGAGCCGCGGCTGAAGATCCGAACCACGAAGTCGCCATTGCGAATTGGAGAGATTCAACGAGAGATCGTTCGTTCGTTCGTTCGTTCGCTTGATAGAACGAACTCCAATCCTGTGCCTCGCAATCCGCCTCGATTTCGAAGTGAGGCCGACGAAATCACCGAAAGAATTCTGTTAGAGGTGGAATCGGAAGTAGAGAGGGCCGAGAGACGCCATTGGAGTAGAGCAAGCTTCGATGGCGATGAAGGTGATGATGAGAAAGGACTGAGAGTGAGAGGGGATTTAGGGTTTTGCGATTGGGGTTGCTGTTGGGATTGAGAGTTAGAGAGGATTTATGGTTTTTTGGTGGGGAGATGATCGGGACGGCCGCCGACGGCGAAACACGAGAGGCGGAAACACGAGTAGGCGGAACTTCTCTTAACGCAAGCGGCCTCTTTCTTTTTTTGGATTAATTTCAACATGGTGACTTAAGTTTTTACTTTGCACCACTTTAATTACTAAACTTTATTCTGTAATAAAAAAATTCAAACTTTTTAAAATATTTCACTAATGGTCACTTCGGTCTCTTTAATTTTTAATTATTTTTTCGATGATGAGGTATGACGTGACGCTTACGTAACATTGTTAACCTCGATATCCATATTGATTTGCCTCAATGTTTGTTCTTACTAATTAAGATAATCATCCAATAATCGTTACTTAAATGTGTCAAAAATAATGTAGGACCAGATACAACACAAATAAGAACTCAAGCACAAATTCGCCAACATATTTTGAATTTCTAAAAATATATAAAAAAATAAAATAAATAGAGATCATGAAGAACACTAACGATCAACAAAGAAGAGGATCATGAAGAAGACAACGCCTCTGCATTCTCTCTTCTCTCCTTTGCCACTCCCACCCCATCGTTCTGCTCCGCTCTCTGCCGGCCGTCACCTCCACCACCTCTCATTCGCCATCGTTGCCTCCTACCTCCTCCAGATCATCAATTATTTCAAAACCCCAACAAATTATGTATATTTGTGTTTCTTGATCGTCCTCTCAAGGTAGCGCGTGTTGCGGTCGAGGGCCAGCGATGAACTTAGGCTTTTTATTTCAAAGGGAACCGATTGATTCCCATATAGTTATGGAGGAGGATTTTGGGGGTATAAAAACTTCTGTTGGTGGCAGTGCTACGAAAGGTAAAGAAGGAGAGAGCTGTTATTAAGGGTTTTCAAGCAGTCTTGACTCTTGTGTTGGTGATTTGGTTAATGTTGTTGGAGTTCTTGTGGTAGAGTTGAGATTGGTTTGGTTTTTGTTGTTGATTTGGGAATTGATTGCAGTAGGCGATTTTGTGGTTGCTAGGGAAGTCAAAAATTGTTGTACGTGGGCTTGATTAGGTGTTGAAAATGTGTGAAATATTTTTAACAATTCAAAATCAATCTCTGTTTGAGAATTTGTGCTTGAGTTCTTATTTGTGTTGTATCTCGTCCTTCATTATTTTTGACACATAAATAAGGACCGTTTGATGATCGTCTTGATTAGTAAAAACAGACGTTGAGGCAAACCTAAGCGCCACGTCATATCTCATCACCGGAAAAGTGAATAAAAAGAGACTGGAGTGACTTCAGTGAAATATTTTAAAAAGTTTGATGATTTTTTTTATTATCAAATAGAGTTTAGTGACCAAAATGTTACAACCTATAAACTTAAGTGACCATGTGAAATTAATCTATTTTTTTTTCTTTTTTTACTTATAAGTATAACACATAGGTAGGTAATTAATATGTCTTTATATTTGAAATTTACCTACACTTTTAAATTATGTGTCTTTAGATTTGAAATTTACCAATACTTTAAATTATGTGTCCTTATATTTGAAATTTATCAATACTTGTAAATTATGTATCCTTAGAGTTGAAATTTATTAATAGTTTAAATTATGTGTCTTTAAATTTAAAATCTAATAACACTTCAACTTATGTGTCCTTAGATTTAAATTTTGACAACGCATGTAAATTGTGGTCCTCAAATTTAAATTTGGCGACACTAACTTACCAAGTGTATCTAATATAGAAGACACTTATATATTATATGTCCTTAAATATTAAAATTGACAACACTTGTTGTTTGTATCCTCAACTTTAACATTAGTGACACTGGTAAACTATGTGCCCTTAGATTTGAGATTTTAGGTAACACTTGTAAATTAGTGTTTGCAAATTTTAAATTTTGCAACACTTATTTATCAAGTGTCCTTAATTTTGGAACACTTGTATATAATACGTCTCGAGATTTTAAATTTAATAACGTTTTAATATCAAGTGCCCTTAATTTAGAGACGCTAGTATATTATGCATCTCAAAACTTTAAATTTGACAACATTTTTTTTTCTTTTGAAAAAAAAAAATTGACTACATTTGTACATCATGTGTCTCTAAAATTAAAATCTTGAGACGTTTTTTATTAGCATTGATAAAAAAGTGTCCTTATAGACCCATTTTATTCTAGTGCTTGTATTTAAACACAACACTGATGGGCCCTATGCTACGCATCATCTGTTGTGTGTTGTGTGTGACGTAATATTGTGTTGTTACTCTAACATTTTTCCCCTTTTTTTTCACTGTTACAACTCTCAATTCATAATTTCTACTTGGTCTTGTAAAAAAAGAAATTCTACGTGGTGTATAGCCACGTGGCAACGACGACCGGAGTCACACTTCCTCGCCACGTGAATCACTGCTATTAATCACGCAGTGTCCCAAACGTCGGCCTTTTCTAGCAGATACGAAGAAGGCGAGCAGAGAGAGAGAGAGAGAGAGAGAGAGAGAGAGAGATGGCGAGGTGTTGGCGTGTAATTTCAGTCGCGACCAAGCTCGCTGAATCAAAACCCTCGCTAGGGTTCGCGCGCTCAGACCTTCGATTTCAATCCCATTCAATCAAATCGACGACATCGAGAGGGCTCGCTTGCTCTTCGCACCAACACCAACACCAACAAAACCCTAAAATCGTTGCACAAGAGGAACACGAACGAGAGTCTGAAGAGAAGAGTGAGAATGAAGAAGAGGCGGATGAGGTGAACGAAGAAGGAGAGATCGTTAATCGAGAGACTGGCGAGGTAGGAGGCCCGAGAGGACCTGAACCCACTAGGTACGGCGATTGGGAGCGCGGCGGCCGATGCTCGGATTTCTGATTTTAGGGATTGATAGGTATCTTCCATGCGATTCTGTTGTTTTTGTGGGATTTGTTGATGTTGTTTAATGTTGGTCTCAAATCTTGTGTGAAAAAAAGATGTAATTTTTATCTTTTGTGAACCCTAGATTGAGATATTGCTAATCAGTAATCATCAACGAAATTCTAGTTTTTATCCTAATAAAGCAAAAAGTTCGAATTTTTCTTGTTATGATGAGTAATTTTGTGCCATTCTTCTGCATCGATCACAACTAAATCGAGCGCAATTGAAAACTTTGATCCATGTAACCGACCACAGCTAATTTGGGGTAAGGCTTTGTTTTTGTAGTATTCATAAAATTCATCCCTGTGAAATTGTTGCTTTTGCGATTTTTGTTTCGTTGAATGGAAAGCTAACTAGAACGTGTTTATACCAATGTGGTAGCCGAGCAATTAATTGTATCCCCTCAAGGAATTGTGTTCTTTCAGATATTTGTGCAAAATGCGGAAAATGATGAACTTGTGGTTCTCCATTCAGATTTAAATGTCATCAGCAGCAGCATTGTTTGATATAGCCTATAGGAACCTTGATCTTTCATTGACTGAATGAAACACAAAAGACCCTGATTAATGGCACTGCTTGTTTAGATGGTCCTATAAGTTATAAGATAGTATACCTTATTGTTTAAAGTGTCGGTTTCAAGGTTGGTCAGCTGTTCCTCAAGATTTTGGGGACTGATCACTTCACAGTCATCTCTTACCCTAGTAGCTAAAAGCACAAAGGTTGTAGAACAGATTCCAATTAACTGTTTCACTTTCACCCATGTCAGAAGATATTTTGAGTGACATAGGATAGGTCGCGGCAATGGACGACTGTTTTGCTGTTTTCTTGTTCTTGGCAGGAAATTTGCTGCATGGTTTGTGGCTTTGTGCTGGGTTCGAGGCTTCTTCCTACCATCCTCTACTCGATTTACAGACCCCACATTCCCCATCAGCAAGTATGACTGGTGTTTGAGTGATAGAGAGAACCACCATTGAAGGTCATGCGTGATTGCAACCGCTACTTACCTGTTGTGACCGTTCCCAAGACCAGGTACATTACTCATTAGTATTTTCTTTTTTTTGTCAAAGGTACATAAGCATTTAAAATTAACTCTTTTTGCTAAATGGATCATGATGATTGAAATTCACTCCCTGTTTCACTATAGATTTGTCAGACTGCAAAGACTTGTTTATGATCATTGTAGAAATATTGTTCTTAGTCTTGCAAGTCATCCAAACGAAGCATATTTCATTATCGGAATACTGTTGCCTAGAATTTGAGAGTTTTGTTCACTTAATTGTTAATGTGAGGTTCGAGATGTTGGAGCATATTGTTTTGGGGTCTATTATATTGAGTTGATAATCTAGAACTTCACCTTAATGTTCAATGGTCTGCAAGTTCTTATATTGCGTGCCTTGTTGGACAACTTTCTGCAAGTCTTTAATTTAAATTATACTATCTAGATATTATGTGTGCCTCCATATATATAACCATTTCTTTTCACATCGCTGCAACTTCTTAAGCATTATCAACAAAATTCAAACCAATTTATTTATTATTATGGTAAACTCATGGAAATAATTTTGATTTATTTTAAGCATTAGAACTTTGAGAGATTAAAATACTCAAAGTCAAAGTTAAGCTCATGTCACTTGCTTTCCCAGAATACCAGTTTTTTTTTTTTAAAGCAAGTGTGAATTCCATTTGCCTTTTTTTCATCTTCAAAAATGGCCTCTCTCTTGATGTTCTGCTTCATCATCTTTTTCTTTACTTCGCATGTATATTCAACAGTTAACAACTGCTCAATCTCCACTTGTGGATATGACAGCACCATCATTGAATTCCCTTTCAGGTTACAAATACAGCCTCAACTTTGTGGCTATCCAGGCTTTGATCTCACCTGCGATTCCTTAGGGCAAACAGTCTTTCATCTTCCCTCCGGCGAAGACATGTTCATACGCGATATCAACTATCCTGCGCAAGAGATTCAAGTTTATGATCCGAACAACTGTCTCCCTCTTCGCCTCCTGACCCTCAACCTCTCTGGTTCTCCATTTCAGGGCCGCTACTACCAGAACTACACGTTCCTCAATTGCTCATCACAGCTAGTCAGGTCTCGCTTGTTCACGCCCATCCCTTGCATGAGCTCTTCGACTCACTCGGTCATAGCTACGGCATCCATGACTCTCTCCGGGTTGCTCTCGGATTATTGTGAGTTGATCAAGACTGTTTTAGTTCCTGTTGCTATGCCTGTTGAAGTCGAGAAATGGTTTTCATCTGATCTCAGTGGCGATCTTCGCTTGACTTGGCATGAACCTGCTTGCGGGGATTGTGTTAGCCGAGGTGGGAATTGCTGGTTCAAGAACAACATGAGCCTTGATGTTGCTTGCTTTAATGTCCCTCAACGTGGTAAGATTTAGTTCAACCTCATTATTGAATTAGTTGAGATCTAGTTCCTAACAAGTTTGGATGCTAGTGCCACTTGTTTATATCATAAATAGAGTAATTAGCTTTGACTAAACATTTTTGAAGATGGAAAACAATTAAAATACAAGAATCAACCAACATCTAGAATAATCTCTTCATTAATTTAACAAAACAACTAATCATAGTATAATAGGAACTATAGCTAAGGTCTAGCTATCCATAGTGGAGCTTATATAATAAATATCATATCTTTAGTCGGTAAATAGTTGAAATCCATCACAAGGTTTGATAGAATAGTCTAGGCATTCTTTATCTGTACTCTGTGTCCATTGCACTTCTTGTGAGCTAATGAAAAAGGAAAATGATTTAGGAAAATGCTAGGGTGACGAACGGGCATGGACTCGTTGGTGTCCTTTAGATTAGCATCGTGACTTTTGTGGGCATGCACATTGATGCACAAATTAAAGGATCCTGACAAGTGCGCTTGACCATTTTTGGCCGCTTTAGGTATTGTTCAATGATTGATGCACTTTGGACACGTACTTATTAGTTTCCATTGATTTGTGCATCGATATATTTGCCTTTTCTTGGTATCTATTGATTTGTGCATTGATGCGTGTGGGCACAAAATAGATGCGTGACAACTTATATAGACATGATCTTGATGTAATTTTTTTTTAACCGTACCTACTAATCCACACACTCTCTCTCTCTCTCTATTTTTGACAAACAGATTTGTCAAGGTCAAGATCTCTTCCAACAGGCCTTGCTTTGGGCCTAGGCCTTCCAGCATTCCTTTTAACACTTGGGATTTTGATATTCTTCTGCATGAAGGCCATTTGCTGTGAAAGAACTAGGCCTAATAGCGTTGGGCCTAGTCAATCCGGCCCAATAACAGCTGGTTCTTCAATATCATCCCAGCCCACCATCATAACAGGACTTGATGGGCCTACAATGGACTCGTATCCCAAGGTGGTGTTGGGTGAGAGCCGTCGATTGCCTAGGCCGGATGATAGCACGTGCTCTATTTGTCTATCGGAGTACAGGCCCAAGGAGACTCTAAAACTAATACCAGAATGCAAGCATTGCTTTCATGTTGAGTGCATCGATGAATGGCTTCGTGTTAATGCTGCATGTCCTGTTTGTAGGAATTCTCCATCGCATATGTGCCCTCCATGAGTCGTGATTTCACCTTTCATATTTACATTTTATAGCCATTTTTTGTTAGAGAGTTTGAATTTGTCTCTTGGTTGATAATATGGTGCTCCATATATAAGTTGTTTTTGTCATATTCGTGTAACAACCCTTACTATAAGTTCGTCGACTTATCCTTTAAGAAAAGCCGATGTACCCATTCTGAAAGCAACTCCTTCAAGAAAAGTCGATGTATCCAGAGGCGGAACATAAGGGGGGGCGAACTTTAACTTAAACCTATTCATAGGTTTGGTTAGTCACTTAATATGCGCCTATATTATAGTATATGAGAAGTGTGTTGAAGGACACTATGGGGGGCGAGAGAGGAGCAAAGGGACGGGAGTAGTGTTGGAGGGCAGGGTATTACAAGGGGGTCACGGGGCGGAGGGGGGGGTGACCGCCCACCCTGCTCCCCCCTCTAGCTTCGCCTCTGGATCTATCCATTCTGAAAGCAACTCAATATTTCCAACACTTAGGTTTTGGAGCAACCTTACAACGTTAATGATGGCTATGAAAACGTTAAGATGGTGGTGGCGTAGAGGCAGTGTAAGTGAAAGTCAAGATGATGGAAGAATAAAACATATTATTAGAGTTAGATATCAATATGCACTCTAGATGGAGGGGAGTGGGTGGCGTAATTTAAATACATTGCATTCAAACTTTTTTCGAAAAATAGGTGGATGAGGTTATAGAATGGGTTGTTACAACACCGATATGGTTTTGATTGACCTTTTATTTTGTGAAAAAAAAAAAAACATACACTTCCTAAAACAATATAATGATGCCTATTGCCAAATTAATCTTTTTTTTTGAAAGCCTGTTGCCAAATTAATCTCAGATTCTCAAGCGTGTTGTTTAGGAATTTTTTCAAAAACAAAAGATGCTTAATCGGTTGCATTAGAAATTAGAATTCCCGAGTTTTGCCTTCCGAAATTAGTAACCACTACTAATTTGTCCCAATGACAAGTGAGCCCACGCGGTAAATTTCACGCAACCCCATAAACTACTGCGCAACTCTATTTTCACTGTGCCCTTTTTACACATCTTCAACAATGGTCTCTTCCCTAATGTTCTGCTTCTTTATCATATTCTTCTTAATATTCTTTACTCCCCATGCATCTTCAATAGTTTATGACTACCATGACTGCTCAAGCTCCACTTGTGGATATGACAATCCCATCATTAAGTTCCCTTTCTTGTTAAAACAAGTACAACCTCAACTATGTGGCTATCCAGGCTTTGATCTCTCATGCAACACCTTGGGACAAACAGTCTTACAGCTACCCTCCGGGGAATACATAATATTGTCTGCGCGCCGCGCAAGTGATAAGTTTACGATCCGAACAATTGTCTTCCGCTTCACCTCCTAACTCTTAACCTCTCAAGTTTCTCATTCCAAGGCCTCTACTATCAAAACTACACGTTCCTAAACTGCTCATCAAAAGTACTAGTCAGGTCTCGCAGATTGTTCACGCCCATCCCTTGCATGAGCTCTTCGACTCACTCGGTTATAGCTACTGCGTTGACAAATCTCCCTAGGTCGCTCTCGGATTCTTGTGAGTTGATTAAGAGTGTTTTAGTACCAGTTGCTATGCCGGTCGAAGTTGGAAAATGGTTTTCATCGGATCTCATGAATGGTGATCTTCGCTTGACTTGGCGTGAACCTTCTTGCGGCGATTGTGTAAGCCGTGGTGGGAATTGCTGGTTCAAAAGAACAACATGAGCCTTGATATTGGTTGCTTTAATGTCCCTCCTCAACGTGGTAAAATTTATTTAGTTCAACTTCTTAATTGAATTAGTAGAGATAGTTTTAACGAGTTAGTTGTTCGTGCCACTTGTTTAATTATTTCATAAACATAGTAATTATATGACTAAGCATGCATGTTGAAGATGGAAAACAATTAAAATACAAGAATCAACTAACATTTAGAATAATCTCTTCATTAACCATTAAATCATCAACTAAACTCGATAATTAGCTCAACTTACTTAGAAAACAACTAAAAAAAGTAGAATAGGTACGGTAACTAAGGTCTAACTATTTGTCGTTTGTTAGGATAATACCCTGTTTTTGAAGTTGAATGTAGCGAGGAAGAGAAGGAACTTTGAGTCTTACTTTTTTTTTTTTACTTTTCTTTTTTTTTGGTGAATGGGAGGCCTGAAGGCTGTACAAAGATTAGCTTATTAAATTATCTGTGTAATCGTTCTCCAAGAAAACCTTTAAAAAAAGATGGAGGATCATAGGAATACTTCGACATCTCCCCTCTCAAGGCATTATTCTTTAGGAAAATGCTTGGGGTACATACTAAAGACACCGACACATGGGGCACCTAGCGATCTTCTTTGTTCTCAACTCGCCCTCTTCGCATGACTCCGCCCCTCTGGCCTCTTCTTGTCTCAACCACTTCTTGTCTCAACCTCTTCGCAACTGATCCTCCTTCATCTTTCCCTACTCAACAACAAAAGCTAGTTCCTCAAACTGTATTAGAAAAAAAAAAAAAAAAAAAAAAAAAAAAAAAAACAAACAAAAAAAAAAAACTTAAAATCACCAAAACACACACAATTGCACGGCACAAATTAATTAGCCATTATAACAAAGTCTCAACATTAGATATCTACCGCATCTCCAATGTTTAGATTTCAGCCCCAATCAAAATATTTAATGAAAGTGAAGGAGTAGCACTATATAATTAAATATCCTTTCTCCTTCACGCATGTTGTGCTTCCTCTCTTATTTTCACTGCTATCTCATTTTTTTTGGATAGTTTAAGTCTCTCACTTTCACTCACTTTTATCAATTCTGTAGCAAAATCATTGAAAGATTGTTGGACTGCATGAAGAAAATGTGAAAGAAGATTTTGAGAGATTGTTGAGAAACGTGGATGGGTAGTTTCTTTCTCTTTTTTTTTGTTTGACAAGAAACGTGGAGAGAGACCAATTAATGAGGATGGAAAGGTGGGATGGTTTTAAAACTGATCCTATTCTTTAGGAAAGGAAATTGGTAAGTTAAGATTAAAAATAAAAAAAACTAATGTTTAAATCTTATGTATTTTTTCAAAAGTATCCTTGCAAGTTTTATTTAAACCAATCAAAAAGAGTTTTAGGGGTAATTTTGAAAAGATAGGTGCCAAATTGGTTAAAATATCCTAACCTTTTACTATTTTTGTTATTATATCTTAATCTTTTTGAATTTGTTATTATATCATAACCTTTCTACATTGATAAATTTGTATCATACTTCACTTTTTAACTTTAATTTTGATGAAGTAACATTTAATTATTGAGTTTAAAAAATAAATTAAGTAATAATTTTACTAATTATAGATGATGAGGTGGCTTTTAAAAGTTATTATTTAGGTGACACGTCATCAATTTTGGAGTAAAAAAGTGACTTAAGATACAATTTTTTCAATGTAGAAATGTGAGGATATAGTAACAAATTTATAAAGGTTAGGATATAATAACAAAAATTGTAAAAGGTTAGAATATCTTAACCAATTAAGTGTTATAAAAATAGAAATAGATAGATACGACACGAGACATATAAATAATTATTTTAATAAAATTACATTGATTATTCAAAAAATATGTATTTGCCATAAGTTTTTGTTAAAACATTTATAAAAATTACTTACTGCTGGTGAGCGCGCGTGAAAACGGTTCATTAAACTAACCATGTGAACTCCACCCCCTCGAGTGGAGCAGGATCGGCGGCAACCTCAGAGTAGTTGGTTAGTTCCAATACCGAATTGGTTTGACTTTGACAAAAAAAAAACAAAAAAAAAAAAAATTCATAAAAAAATGTTTTGAAAATGGCATTCCCCTGGGCCGAGTTGGGCATCCCTTAACCTGTAACTGGGCCCAATAATAAGCAAGCAATCCCACGAGCTTTCGCGGAAAAATGTCCGCAACTATATAAACGCGCGTACGCATCACGCAACCACGCAGCTTGATTTTCCACTGGTCAGTTCTCAAGAGAGAGACCTCTTCAATCTTCACGTTTAGTCGGTGAACTCTCTCTCGATCGGTAAGTTTTGTTTCTGTAATACCAAAGTCGTGTCTCTTAAATTCTAGGGTTTCAATTCGATTGATTCGAAGAGAGATTTAAATTCGCGCCATTAATTTTCACAAATGTACGGATATTGAATTCGACTGTTCCTTTCATTTGCTGATGCTTAATGTAATCTGTTGAGCATCGAGAGAATCTTCCATTTTCTTGGCTAGGTTTTGTTGGCTTCGTAATTGTAGAGACTTCGTTGCAGTCCATTGAGTTTCAGATGCAGTTTTTCTACTGATTATGTCGAATTGGTCTCTCAAATTCTCAATGGTTCACAATCATTCACTTTTGTTCTTCATGAGTACTCAGATATGTTTTCGCTCCTTAGATTCAATGTTCTGGAATATAGTAGACTAGAGATTGCGTTTTACAATTCAATCAAAACTCTATTGCCTGAAAGTTAGGTCAAACGAGTTTTCGTGAAGAAAAGCGTTTTCTATTGTTTGATAGAAGCTCTGTGATAGATTTCGCGAGTTCCATCGACTTTTCTGTAGGAAATGTGTTTGATGTTTAGATTCTGGAACTGCCAGTTACTTGCACCTGTTGTTGTTTCTATTTAGATGTACCTTTTCATCTATTTGTATTTTGCTTGTCACTGTGTTGTTTTCTAAATCTAATTGATGTATGGTTGTCCTGCACGGAAAAATGTGATCTGATCTATTGAAATTAGTTGTATCTTGAGTGTCAGTCAGGAGTCAAGAAATTGGATGCCTTAGATGCATAAACAATTCGATTTGAGTTATCTGAATCCATGACGAAGAAAAAAAAACTTAAAATTAGTATTGTCGGAGCACTCGTCTAAAATTCATTTGCTGCTTTTAATTGTATTAAACTTTAGTGTATAATTTTTTCTCAAAAAAAAAACTTTAGCGTATAATTCGGTTTACGAGTTTTCACTTGTTTGAGTGAAAGAAGCACCGCGGATGTTTCTCTATTGTTGTTTCTATTTACGTGTACTTTTTCATCTATTTGTGTTTTGCTTGTTGTTGTCTTGTTTAGTAAATGTAATCAGTGTATGGATGTCCTGCATGGGAAAGTGTGATCTGAATCCATGATGAAGAAAAAAACTTTAGATTAGCATTGTCGGAGCACTTGTCTAAAATTTATTTGCAGCTTTTAATTGTATTATAGCTTGCAAGTTATTGTATTGGTTTTGTGATAGTTTACATCAATGAAGTTCTGACTTCTTAGCTTGCTTTGCAAAACTTTATATTTTTTTTGTTCTTTGAGCACTAGGGTGTAGAATTAAATGATGAGGGAATTAGGGATAATCCAGCGGTTGATACACTGTTTTATTATTTATTTCATAGAAAAAATTGGATACCAGTTTCGCAGTGAATGACAAAAAGAGAACATATTTCCAGAGAGAGAAAAAAAAAGAAGAGAACATATCACTGTTGCATTTCTCTTTGGGAAAAAAACATGCATTTATATCAGTATATAAAAAGGTTTTATATATGCGTGGTTTCACGTTTTAGTTACCAAGCGATTTCTGTTGAGGGATTAAAATAAGTGATGCAGTTATAAGCTTTGGTTAGGCTTTTGGTAATTTAAACTGAATGTTCATTGTATTAATTTCTTATCTATTTTTCCTGCTTAGACCATCTGGTTACAAATTATGATCTCAAGTCTTAAGACATAGATCAGTTACTGTGTAGACACGAGACTTGAAATGGTTCAGTATTGTTTCATCTAATACTTAAGACTGCTGAATCAATTAAATATAAAATATTGATACAAATATTAAGAGAATGTAAGATTTGTAATTAATAGAGAACGTCTAAATTGAATGATTCCAGTGCATCTGACTTATGTGATGACAAAATTATGAAATATAGCAAGAACAAAGGCACCTTGAGTCCTTGACTGAAAACAAGCAAGATAAACCTGAATTTATATTGTAATTTCTTTGATTTGGGTCCTTATATGTCATTCGCATTTGCTTCATATTCACGTTTTAAATCATTATATGCTCTAAGTGGAACATCCTTGTTAATTTTCATTTTTGAAATGAATTTCATTATTCTCATTGCCTAGAATATCTCAGGAACTGCATATTTGATCTCCCATAGCAGACAAGAAAATGGATTCTGCACCTGCTTTTATCACTTTGAAGGCTGCCAACTTATCAGAAAGCAAAGAGTCAGGGAAATTAGACACACCAAAATCTGATTCTAAGCCAAAAAAGAAGATATGCTGTGCTTGCCCTGATACTAAGAAGCTGAGGGATGAGTGCATTGTGGAGCATGGTGAAGAGGCCTGCTCGAAGTGGATCGATGCTCATCTGCAGTGTCTTCGCAAGGAGGGATTCAATGTTTAATGTTAAGAAAAAAAGTTTGTAAGTTGATCTTACAAGAGATCTAAAACAAAAGCAAAAGAGAGGATTCATTTAAAAAGGAGAGAAAAATAATGCAATGATGTAGAAATATTCTTTGATGCTGTTTATAGTATGCTTCACTATGTGGAGCATTGATGTGCTGAATCTTTTATTTTTGAGCGGAGTTTTATTGTGCGGGATCAAAAAGAAATCTTTCTGCAAAAAAAATCTTGATTTCAATACCAGAAGGATTGAGTTAAGGTGCTATATTTGTGTCCTTAAATTATCAAATTAAGTTAAACATTTTATGTTATATATATATAATTGTGATGTGAAGAATTCTTATTTCTTCTTGCTTGCGACGTTCAATTTTCAGCCTAGCAATGCAAGTAATGCTGACTAATTGTGTCGTGGCTCTCGTTAAAGGTACGCTAAATTTTTTACAATCGTTTGATTTGTTTTTGAATTCTCCTAGCTTGGTTAGGGTGGATCAGGTGGGTAACCTTTACCTATTGTTGGAGATTATGTGCATTGTCGACCGGACTACTAAAGATGTACATTGATAGATATCATGGTTTCATTTCATATTTCATACATCGGATATAGAAGTTCAAAAAAAAGGAGAAATCCCAGTGTGGAACATATGATGGCTTATAGGGTCCTATATAGCATTATACTAGTCACTCTAATTCATCATGCTCAGAGATGATTGTTAGGACATGGTGATTGCAGGGCATATTATGAATGTTTCTTGTGTTCTTTTCTGGTGCTGTGGTGGAAGCAAATGGACTAGGAGGAATAGTTAGGCTATCTGTTTCTCCTTCTAGCATTTGAACCACACTATTCATCGAGGGTCGATCGATTGGATACCACTGAATGCACCATAGCCCCACAATTGATAGCTTCTTGGCTATCTTCTCGTCGCCATCGAATTCCATTTTGATTTCTTGATCATCGTCTTCATGTATTATTCGTTTGTAAATCCACTCTGGAAAGTACACTTGGCTCGATTTATCCGCTGTTGCGTTCATGTTCTTCCTTCCTCCCACCATTTCAAGCAACATCATCCCAAAGCTGTACACATCGGATTTATGTGATGCATTTCCAAAGTTCCTTGAAACCACTTCTGGCGCAATGTATCCCATAGTACCCCTGGCTGCAGTCATGGACACAGCACTCTTGTCCTTAGAACATAGCTTTGCCAATCCAAAGTCCGATATCTTGGGATTGAAATTGTAGTCCAATAAGATGTTGTGAGGCTTGATGTCGAAATGGAGGATGCGCTGATCGCATCCCTGGTGGAGGTACTCGATTCCTTTGGCTATTCCTTTGGCAATGTCTTGAAGCTTTGGCCATCCTAGGAAAGGCCTTTTTGAGTCCTGCAAAAAGATGAATTTCTCAAGTGACTCATTGGGTAGGAATTCATAGACAAGTGCTCGCCTGAATCCATCTGCGCAGAAGCCGAATAGGCGGACTACATTGACATGGTGGATTGTTCCGATGGTTCCCACTTCGTTGATGAACTCATCTCCATTGCCCTTTGCATCATTGAGGAGCTTGACAGCGACTGGAATGTCGTTGGAGAGCATCCCCTTGAACACACTGCCATATCCTCCCTCACCTAATTTGATTTGGAAGTGGTTCGTGATCCTCCTAACTTCTGCGTATGAGTACCTGATAGGCTTGAGGGATTTGTAGTCCTCTAAGAACTTTTCAATCTTGGCTTGGTTCGCCTTTTCAAACTTGTTGAGAAGGGAAGTGCGATAGCGTCTCTTGGCAATCATCAGTCCTATTAGAAATCCAAGAATCCCTACGGTTAGACCTGAAAAAGATTTAAAAGAGTTGCTCAGTAACTCCTTTCCCTGCTAGTTAATGAGATAACAAATGTTATCACAGGAAAAGTGTTCTCAAGAAAAGTGAGGAGAATTAGGTGACCAACCTGCAATTAGACGCTTAACTAATCTTCCTGTATGAATGAAATGAAGGTTGATCAAGATTAGCTATTGAGAAATAAATTTCAGATTAGCACCATAACTGTAGCTATTCAAACCTTTGGAAAGATGAGAGGGAAGCGAGAAACATTCAGTATCATCATCATTGCTGTTGTTGGCCTTCTTGAACCTGCAACCCTGCCCAGTTGCTTCGCAGTGCCGGCATTTCGGTGAAGACCAACTTAACATGAGCAACGGGCGAGAATAATAACCTGGGTGACAGGGAGAATAATAACGTGAGTGACAGGGAAGATTAATTGTTTTACCAGCCGTGCAAGACCACAGGGCCATGAAGGTGAGATCACAGGTAGAGGGAATGGGGTACACTTGGTAGCCAGGGACACCAAGAGACTTGATTGGTTCGAAGTCATTCCCGACGTCTGTGTTGTTAGAGGAACAGTTGAACAAGGTATAGTTACGCATGTAGGCATCACTCATTATATGGGTGTTGTCTTCATATGGATAGAATGGATGATACAAAGACCTAACATCCAAGTGCAGGAGTATATTTCCAACGGCGTAACCGTCTGGGTCCGAGACTAGTAGTAGTTGTGCAGTGTAATCTATTTCTTCTACGAGTAATTTTGGTGAGTGTGGTAGCTGAAGCAGTGTGTCGTACTGATCGGTGCAAGAGAGCTCGAAACTCGGTGGCACACTGTTATTAGTACTAGCTGCAGAGTGGTCGTTACTAATATGATGTTTGAGCGAGAAAGGGAACTTGACGACGGGGCCATCGTAACCGCAGCGTGTTTCAGCTGAATATGATCCATCTAGCGTGATGAAGAAGACGCTTAAGGCGACGAGTGTAGCATTGCTCACTCGACTCATCTTATGCTATGGTGTATGGCTGGTTGTGAAGCAAATCACAAACTTGTATGCGTAATAAGTCCATACAAACGCTAACTCAAGTCGTCGTACCATAAGTCAATAGTTTTTGGAAGCTCTTACAATTAAATCTTCCACACACATGAAGTAGACCAGAGAATGAACTTAGTCCTCTTCTTTCTCTGGTGATCAGTTAGTGTCCAGTCCATTTCATATCTTTTCACGCGTTTGTACTAGCGAAGACTACCGCTGAAGACTTCCACATGATCTAATAGGAGGGACAAATTGATACAAATTGATCAGTGGTTCAAGAGCGAGGTCGTCGCTAATGATAATCGTTGATACATAGTGCTTTCTCGTCATCGCTTAATGGGAATCTGTAATGTCTTACTGTCACCTTATTTCTTAGCGTTTGCAGTTGCAGCAATACTAACTGTGTTAAGTGTTTCACATCAACGCCTACTAGGAGAAGTAGAACGTTATAAGCAGGAGCAAAAGAAGAAGGGATGCAGTCCATCTTCTTGTGGGAATCTCGTTGATAACATCAGGTACCCTTTTCGCCTGAAGGGCGATCCTCGTGCCAACTGCGGTGATTCCCAATATGAGCTCTCTTGCGAGGGCAACCGTACCGTCTTATACCTCACCAATGCCAGGTACTATGTCAACTCCATCTCCTATGAGAATCACACCATTCAAGTCATTGACTCTGCATTGCAAGTCCGCAATTGCTCATCTCTACCTCGCCATTCCTTGAATCGTTACACTTTATCTATGACTCCATACCATCTGACTACCAACTATGAGAATAACGTTTTGGCGTTTGTGACGTGCGGGGTTGATGCATACAAATACTCCTCTCTCTACTTCTTGGACACCGCTCCTTGCATCAATGGATCGTCTCACCCGAAGGCGGTACCGTATTCGTCCTATGTTCTACTTGGTAAACAAGTCCTTGATGTCATGGAATCTTGCACGGTAGAACTGATGGTTTCAACTGGGCTGCAAGCTGTCGATGGTAACCTTACATACCATGACATCCATCGTGAATTGTTGAAGGGAGTAGAGCTTCAGTGGCGACGAGGTACTTGCTGTCCCACATTCCGTTAGGAATAACTCAGCATGATATGGTCCCGTGCCAATTTCTTTTTCTTTTTTAGTATTTCTGCAAATTAGTTAGTTAAATTAAAAATCACTTATGCGTGCTAGTTTGTTGATAATTGCAGATATAAATCTTTTCTGGTATATACCTTTCGTGCTAATGAGTAAGTACACGTAATAAAATACTTCCAGTCTTCTTGTTTCTTTCTTAGACAAAGCATCTCCGGTGAGATGGATGAGACCTCACTTGTCAAAAAGACAATTTAGAGAGGTCGTGAGTTTGGCTTATGCTGAAGTAAAAAAAAAAAGCTTTATTTAATTATTACGATCATTTGATTCCTTTTCAAGTTTGTCTTCTTCTAATTTTGTTTCACCTCTTTCAATTCTGCTTCTAATTCTTTTCTTTTTCTTTTTCAAAAAAAAAAAAAAAAAAGCAGGGTCAGTGTTGATTTTTGGTAAGGAACTTCTTGTACTTTATTTCAATTGACGCCTATCAAGTCTGCTTCTAATACCAATCAATTGAGTTGATTTCCATTCTTTATTTCTGAAACATAACTTTAATTATGATGATTCTTTCTTCTAAGGAATGATCCTGGTAGGCCGAGTTCCATTTGGATTCATGTGCTTCTCGGCATTTCTGGTATACAAGTTTCGTAGGAGACACTTATCAATGGATGGCAACATCGAAGAATTCCTACAAGAACACAACAATCTTGTGCCAATTAGATACAACTATTCAGACGTTAAAAAGATCACTAAATGTTTCAAGAACAAACTGGGTCAAGGAGGCTATGGTTCTGTTTTCCGAGGAAAGCTTCGAAGTGGGCGTCTTGTGGCAGTAAAAGTTTTAGCCAAGGCAAAGGCTAATGGGCAGGAATTCATCAATGAAGTTGCTACCATTGGTAGGATACATCACGTAAACATAGTGAAACTCATCGGGTTTTGCGTTGACGGATCAAAAAGAGCTCTAGTATACGAGTTTATGCCTAACGGCTCCTTGGAGAAGTACATTTTTCAAAAAGAAGAGGGAGACAAAACTTCACTAAGTTGGGGGAAAGTGTATGAGATTGCTATGGGAGTTGCTCGTGGTATCGAGTACCTCCATCGAGGCTGTAATATGCAAATTCTACACTTTGATATTAAGCCTCACAATATTCTTCTCGATGACAAATTCATCCCGAAAGTCTCGGACTTTGGATTGGCGAAACTCTATCCAGTTGATCACAGTATAGTCTCTCTTACTGCGGCTAGAGGAACATTAGGATACATGGCACCAGAGTTGTTCTACAAAAATATTGGAGGTGTGTCATACAAGGCAGATGTGTACAGCTTTGGAATGTTGCTAATGGAGATGGTAGGCAGAAGGAAAAATGTGAATCCCTTCGTTGAGAACTCCAGCCAAATTTACTTTCCTGCGTGGATTTACGATCGGTTCAATCAAGGAGAGGAGATGGACATTGGAGATGCCCGAGAGGACGAAAAGAAGATTGCGAGAAAGTTAATCCTAATAGCATTGTGGTGCATACAAATGAAGCCGGTCGAACGCCCTTCAATGGGGAGAGTAATCGAGATGCTAGAAGGCCCTGTTGAGCTGCTGCAAGTTCCACCGAAGCCATTCCTGTATTCACCTGAAAATATGGGAATGACTAATAATGCGACTGGCGAAAATGGCGCCGGGCCTTCAAGTGTTCATGATGAATCAGACTTGCTGCTCTCAACCAGTGACTCGCTAGAAACCATCCCCTTAAATGTATCTGCAGATTAAGTTCCACTACTGCTTAGTTGCTAATTAAATTAAGACTCATATGTGTTTTCAAAAAATAAATAAAATTAAGACTCATATGTAATGTGTCAAGTGTGTTTTGTTTTAGTACATAAATTAGTCATGATGAATGCAGAGAGGATTGTGACATTCCTCTTCTTTTTTTTTTTTTTTTTTGATTTTAGTGGAAATCGAACGAATATCTCACGATGTCTTGCCTTTTTGATAAGTGATGTATTTACCATCTCACCTGAGAGACTTTGACGACATTCCTCTTATTTATGCATCTCATCCATGTTCAGAGGTCATGGTCGTTTAGTCTAGACCACCTGATATTCGGATTTAACCGACTACTCTCAAGCTTATCACTTAATTATTTCTCAATTCTGACCCAAGGAAGGTCTCAAACTATCGCTTTCTTCATTTAAAATTCAAAAAATTCTTAACCCAACTTAAGAACGACTTAGTAATTAATTCACCAATATGGTACAATTAAATTTAATTGATGCCATTATGGTGTACCTTAGGAAAGTCCTATTTCCTTTGGACTTGAGACCAACAATGAAATGTGTAAGAATCTTTTTTTATTACAACGAAGTTAAAAAAGGGTTAGAGGGATAAGGGAATACATGAAGGGGTGATCGAGGAAAAAATAAAAAGAAAGAGAAGAAGAGAAAGTCATATCTCACTTGCAAGATTATGCATAGATCAAATAAAATTTTATAAGAATATGGAAAGTTACCTCACAATTCCCAAAATAAACTTAGATTGTTTACGTGGGAATCCATGTATACCTCAAGTTAAAGTTGCAACATGAGAATATCTTTCCCGCTAAAAATAGGCTGAGGAAAGAAAGGGTGAACTTTTCTTCATCCGCAAGAAACCTCTAGATCTAGGGTTTGCTTAGGGGCTTCAAGCGCTGACGATCTCAAAGAAGAGGGATGCGATCTCTGATTTTTTGGTATTTTTTAGGGTGTTCTCTCATTTCTATTTACTTCTTTGTTAGCAATTTGTGAGGATTGTTGTTGTTTTAGTGTTTAGGTGATATTGTGGTCTGTTTTTCCCTTTTGCATGCAGGGCAATCTTATTTTCGGTTAGATACCAAAGTTCTTCCCCCATCCACTGCACCCAAGTGACCTTCGATGGTGGTTTGGGATGAGGCTTTGTTTGCCTCAGCTATTCTCAAGGAGACCGATATATATTGTTATATTCAGTTGTAATGGTTCTGACATTCATTCAATGGATCTCATTGTGCCTTGACAAAAAAAAAATTGCAACATGAGACATTCTCTCTCTTAAAGATGTTGGTCTTTTGGGTGGACCAAAGAAATTTTAAAACTTATTTTTTAAAAAATCTATATACCCACCCTAGTTAATGTACGACAAAGGAGGCCTTTTTTGGGTGGGGACATGTGCACTCACCCTTCTCACTTCACAGTTCACCCCAATCACCCTGATTATTAGACACATAAAGGCTTATGTTAACACAACAAGGCATTGCTTTCCTTCATATCATCTAAGAACGCATACTAGGCATGTGAAATGCGTATGTTAACACAACCATGCAATTGTACAAGAAGCAAAGCCAGAACGGACCATTACAAGAACATATGCAATGAACCATTCAACACCATCACATACATACACCTTATAATTCAGCCATCTTCGCTCCCCTTCTCCTTGCTCTCATCCTGCTTGTTTCTGAATTGACTGCGGTTGTGATTGATACACGGTGATCGGAGACTTGCAACTATGCTTTCCTTACATTGTGAAACACAGTAAAGTGACTAAACCCACCACTGCTTGCTGTGGAGACATAAAAGCCTTAAAAAAGATTCCCGAAACCAGACATGAACGGGTTATAGTATGTAGGTGCATTAAGAAGGCGCTAAGAAAGATTCGGAATCTCGATCTGAGTCGAGCCGCTGGTCTTCCAAAAGCATGTGGAGTGGCTATTAATCCCCCTCCTGGACGCTACATGGATTGCGCAAAGTCATGAGTCTCTCTGCTCTCTTCTTCTCTGATTTGTATCAGTACACACATATACATGATACATGCTAGCTAGCTTGATAGTTAGTATATGTGTGAGATTGATTATTTACACTTTTTGTTGTTTGATGCAGGGTGGATGAACAAATGAGGCTGTTGCTGTGAATAATATTATGTATTGATCATCCCATTTATGATTTTATACACCTTGTGAATAAAGAGAAGTATATATATGATATGCCTAATACTACCTAGAACAGAAAAATCAAATGACTTTGTGTACTTTACAAGGGGGCTTCATTTCAATTATATACTTATATGTTTAGGATGATTTTATAGTTTTTATGCGAAGCCCATTAATTATGTATATTCAGTGTTATAACCATTTATGAAACATTATTAGACTGAATAATGAAATTGGGTAATGCAAGAAATTTTAATTAATCCAAGTATTAATGATGAAGGGCCCTTGAAAACCATTAAGGTGGGATTTTTTTTTTGTTACTATGCATCCACAAAGAAACAACAATAATAAAGCCTCACTTAATGTCAAATTAGTTAAAATTCATAGCAGAATCAAACTTTTTATTTTACTTTAATGCACTGTATTTTGAATCGCCTGAGAAAAATAAACAAAATTAAAATTGTGAAAATTGAGGCAAGGCATTTTCTGTTCACTTCATATATCACAACATCCGCATCCACTAATTCATGTTCAGACACTATCAGCCTCACACCAAAATGACCGTCATAACCTATTTTTTCCTTTTGTCAAAGTAGCTTTGATGAGATGGTGGAGACAACATTTGCCAAAAGGTAAAGTTTTAGAATTTTAGCATGTCTCATAGTTCAAGTTCTGAAAATGAAAAAAACTTTAAGACTCAGCCAGAGGCGCACCTTTGTGATCCTACATTCTTCAAGTTTAGGATTAGTTGGGCTGTCTCTCACATGCTACCCTAACCTCAATTTTAGCATGTCTCATAGTTGAAGTCTTAAAAATAAAAAAGCTTTATAACTCTCAGCTAGAGTCACTGTCGCTTTTGTGGTTCTATATTTTTTGAGTTTAGGATTAGTCAGGGCTGTCTCTCATGTACTACCATAACCTTAATTTTACCATAACCTTAGTTTTAGCATATCTCTAACAGTCAAGTTCGGGGTAATTAAAAAAGTAAGGTTGTTTTACTTTAAAATTCATTAAATAAGGTAAATTTTTTTAAAATTTTAAAAATAATGTATTTTTTTTAAACGAATGGCACCTTTTGTAAATGCGTCATTCGTGCTGACATGGCATAGCCAGTGTCAAATATGGATTGGCGACGGAGAGCCTTTGTGGTCCTACTTTTCTCAGTTCAAGATTAGTGAGGGCTATCCTTACATACTACCCTAACCTTAATTTTTAGCAGAAAATAAGGAACACTGGAGCAGCGAAGAATAAGAAGATCGATTAGGTATGTATGCTTGCAATCAAAATTTCTACTTCTTTGATTAAGTTCTTTCGGATGATGGCGCGGAGGTGGCGGTGGCGGTGGCGTCGCAGGCTCCTGTTGTGAATGAAATGGCGGTTGCGGCTGCGGATTGATGGTGTTCACTCTTTTACCAGCTTGAATTGGTATTGCCATACTTCCCTTTTGCCCTACTTATTTCTTGTTCATTATATGTTGAAAATTTGAAGTAGATGCTCTCGTGTTGAGACCCTTTTTGTTTCAGTTGAATAGTCACATAATAGAGAGTAGTAATAATGAGTATTCGGTACTTTCATAGGTTTTCAATCTTATGTTATTTGATGTGTTCAATCATGCTTAAAATGTAGAGGAAACATCTTCTCATGACTTGAAAGATAGCTTCTTCTATAGTTGAAGCTAACTGTAAGTTGCTTTGCATCTCTTTATCATTTTGTATTTACCTGGATATCTACTCGATTCACCTATTCTTATTGCTGATGATATTTGAGCATTAAATATGAATTTGTTCTGTATCTGTTCAATCTTGATAGTTTTGTTTGTTCTTGTTAGGATGATAGCATACCTTTCACTGATCAATCTATGTTGTGTCCTGTATTACTAAATCTGAGACATTTTCAAAACTTCATAGTGGAGCATTGATGTGCTGAAGCTTTTATTTTTGAGAAGAGTGACAAGTTCTATAGAACTGAATGAATTGTGTATATATATATATATTTATTTATTTATTTATTTTGATTAGCAAAAACCTAATCTGGTCTAGGTTACATCTGTAACTACAGGATATCCTGCTCTAGCAACATGAAAATATGATTTAAAATATGTTCCCAAATCTTAAAATCAACATTACACTAGAAAGCTTTCTTGGCCATATGGTACAAGATTGATGTCAATGGTACAAGATTGATGCTCTATATATAGAGACTTATAATACAAGGCAATAATGTAATATAACGAAAAATATACATTAGGGAAACAAAATCAATGGAGAAATCAATGGCGAAGAATTTGGGTCGTCTCAATATGGATACATAATATGTGTTTCCTAACATCCCCTCAAACTCAAGGTGGTGGTAGAGAAACAAACTTGACGTTTAACCGAATTTTAACCGACTACTCTTGGCTCAAGCCCATCGCTTAATTATTTGTCAATTTCTGAACCCAGGTAATGCTCTCAAACAAGACGAACTCTCTACTTATCTCTTTCTTCATTTAAAATTCAAAATTTTCTGAACCCAACTTAAGAAACTCCCAGAATTAATAATTAATTCAAAATTAATTCACCAATATGGTAAGATTAAATTTAATTGAGGCAATTATGGTGTAGCTTTGGAAAGTCCTCTTTCCTTCTAATGGCCACTAATTATGTATTTCCTTGTGAGGTCGAACTCTAGGTGTATATATATTTTGGTCTTGTACAGAACTAAATCATAGCTGCAGAAACTTAATAGTTAGTGTTTGAATTGTTGATTGTTGATATAGAAAATGGGTAGAGTGATTAGGTGGTTCAAGAACATTTTGGGCTTGAAGAAGAAAGACAAGGGAGAGAGGACAAACTCGAGCTTTGGCAAGCCGAAGGAGCAGAGCAAGCACGCCGCCGCCAATGCTGCAGTCACGGCGACTGAAGCAGCAGTTTCCGTGGTGAGGCTAACGAGTCATGGGAGGAAAACAATGCTTGGTGGAGGAAGGGAGACATGGGGTGCTCTCAAGATTCAGTCTTCTTTTCGTGGACATTTGGTTCGTCCTATTTCAAAGTTTCAATCTTTTTTTTATCAAATTTGATGGTTACTTAGTGTTCTCGTAGTTGGCTCTTAAGCTGTTTGTGTTCTCTAACGCAGGTTTTTGTGATTTTTCAGGCTAGAAAAGCACTTAGAGCTTTGAAAGGACTAGTGAAGTTTCAGGCACTGGTTAGAGGCTACCTTGTGCGCAAACAAGCCACTGCAACACTTCACAGTTTGCAAACATTGATTCGAGCTCAGCAAACTGTTAGAGTGCAGAAAGCTAATGGTCCAGTCGTGCCTGCAAAGAGGCCGAATTACATGTCGACTACGCAGTCATTCAGAGCAAAAATGAGGCCTCAGCAAGGGCGCAAGAAGAGCCTTAGTGAGGTTTCAATGCAGTGGTCTTCTTGTTCACAAGTTCAACAAGTCATTTTCAAGAATGCAGTGATGAGAGGGCTTGATAGATGAGAAGAGCAAAAAATGTTGTGTAAAGATTTTAGGACAGCAGATCTGATTTTCATTTTATTTTATTTTCTTGTGCAAATGAATCTAATCTATTTCAATATTAATTAGGAGAAACCATAACATTTATTTGTATGATCAGTCTTATCACTTATTTGCCTATAGAGCAAGACCTGAACATATTAATTTACTTTGTTGGCAACTGTAATCAAATTACAAGTGAACATTCCTCTCAAAGCAGGACAACTTCAAACTTTATTTTGGCTTACTAGCATGAGATCATTGAAAGATGAGAAGTAATTTTTTCAACCATCCCCATAAAGTAAACCAATTTGTTTCTGATTTTATTGGAACTCTTCACCAATATGGTACCATTAAATTGAATTGAAGCCATTACAATGTCCATTAGAAACAGGAAGTAGAGTCATCACTCACAAAAAAATTGTGATCATATCAGTAGAAAGTAAGTATACTACAAGGAATTGCTTTCCTTCGCATCATCGTCGATGCAACCAACATGTGAGATGCATGTTTACCCAACCTTAGTACTACAAGCAAAGCCAGAGCAGACCATTATAAAAAGATCTGCAATGAATCATTCGACATCATCACATACACACAACTTATATTATATACTAGATTAAATTAACTAGTGATCATACTGTGTTTTATTCAGCCATGACTCGCATCGCCATTTCCGCTTCTCTTCTTCTGGCTCTTCTGCTAGTTTCTGAATTGGCCGCAATTGAGATCACATGTGACACAGTGGTTGGAGACTTACAACCATGCCTGCCTTACATTGTGAAAGGTAGTACTCAGGATAAACCGTCCAATGCTTGCTGTGGAGGAGTAAAAACCTTAAAAGCCTCCGCGAAATCCAAGGATGATCGAGTTCAAGTATGTAACTGCATTAAGGCGACGCTGAAACAGATTTCAAATCTCGATCCGAGTCGAGCTGCTGGTCTTCCAAAAGCGTGTGGAGTCCCAATTAATCCCGCTCCTTCTCCCGACATGGATTGCTCACAGTGAGAGTCTCTTTGCTCTTCTTTTCTGATTTTTGTTAAGTATATAACCATATATGTGAGATTGATATTAATTAGTTGTTTTTTTTTTTTTGATACAGAGTGGATGAAGGACCAATGAGCTAGGTTGTTGATATAATGAATATCAAGTGTTGATCACAACATTTATGATCTTATCTCAGGAAACAAAGAGCAGTATAATCATATATATGCTGTTGTTAAGTCTGCAATAACTTGTACTTAGTAGTTACTACTAAACTAGCAGTTCTGTTATGTGCCTAGTACCACACTAATACAGATTAATTAGCGCATTGAGAAATTAACTTGAATTTTTTTTATTTGATCTTGCCTCCTTATTTGGTGTCTGGATTACATTGACTACTTTTGTCCTGTATCTGATACATAAAGTAGGCGGCCCTTCTAATGATAGTGCCTAGATGCATATACGAGGATTATTAAACCCAATTATTTAAATTTGTGAAATATGTGGCGACTGGCAAGGCAAGCAAACTTATGCATTGAAATACTTATATTTTAACCAAGAGAGTTGTGTTTAAAATTTTGAACACATTCATTTACTTTAATTTGTTGGTATATAATATAATTGAGCATTCCTATAAGTGTATATATAATTAGAATATGCATGAATACTAGCCTAAGAACGTCACTGGCTTGAAAGAGGTTTTTTTTTTTTTTTTTTTTTAAACAAGTAATCTTTTCAACTCATACCTAATTATTACCTACTAATTTCAATAATGTTGCTCTTTCTTCATATAAAATATTACGTGACACCTTAGCCTTCTCATCAATCACCAACCGTTGAAGATCCTCTCCTAATTTGTCTCCGTGATCTTCTCTTGATTTGTTTCCATTTAACTGTCAAGAATATAGCCATTATCGTTGTCATTTAAATTCTGTATTTTAGATCTTTCCCTCCTACATGCTATTATAATATATATACTTGAGGGAGAACCATTTGACTTTCATCATTTTTCTTTTTAATAGCTAACAAGGCTTATTTCATGAAAAATTACATACTACTGTATATAATAATGATAGAGGATCAAGGAGCTAGGTCACTTTTGTGACGACACCAGCAACCACCAACTGAACCCTGCCCGACTTAAACCTACGTGGACTCCCAAAACATAGCTTAAAACTTGAAAAATGAAGAGGAGAACATGATGCTCGCCTTGGATTTCTTGATTCGCTAGCCAAATCTCCTCCAAACCACCAAATTAAGGAATTCACCAAAAACCCTCACTTGCTCTCTAATTTTCGGATGAGCTCAAGAAGTGAGAGAAAAGTTGATGAAAAGTCAATAACAAGTCCATATATATCCTTTATTTTGATCTCATGTGATGTGTACATCCCTAGGACATCCTAATTACGGCCTTGATTTAATCCATCCATGTAACAACCCCTAATTTTAATTAGAGAATGTTCGGCCTGAAACCCTAATTAAGCCTCGGTAAACCAGATCGGACCTAATTAGAGCCAACAGCCTCATATTAATTCCTGATAACAACCTGTATATCTTAATAAAACAAACGCAGCGGAAAATTTAAAACTTTTTTGATACATCACAAGATATGAAATACCGACATTAACATCGATATTGAATTCGTATTCCCACCCCAATTATTACAAAATCATAAAACATTACAATATACATATAACAGGAAACTCACTACACCGTAGAGAAGATACTAAACCCCTAGTCTTCTCCTTTCCTGAGTTTCAAGTCCTAACGTACATCCATACCTGGAGATATTAAGGTGGGTGAGCTCCTACATGCTCAGTAAATGGCTCTCATACCAACCATCAACTACCAATTAATATCAAGACAATGTATAACAACATGAATGAATTACATATCTACAGAACCATTTCAATCAATATAATTAATATATAAGCAGATGCAAGTCATTGGTCTATTGCAATGTACCCATGATTCGTACTTTCAATCTCAGTATTTAATTTGAGTCGCCCTCTCACATTCTTCAAGAACCAGTCACTGGGCATCTAACCAATTCTTGTCAATGTGCCGCTAACTCATAAAAGCATAGAGAAGCACTCCCTCATCATCAATTAAACCAATACTAATGAGCAGTCAACTCAAATGTAAAGCATTGTATGGAATATTCCTTAGTCACTGAGGGCGCGGTGATGGTTAGCAACTCTACCACAGTTCCAAACCCCAGGTCGATCCAAACCGTCAAACCTCTTTCTGGATTCCATTTTCCTTTCAAAACAATTTGTGTAAAACAAAATCAAATCATGGTAAATTGCCCCATTTCCAATCCAGTACACTACATGCTCTAATAATACTAATTTACATTGCATAATTGATAACAAATACGAGTCCCACTTATCTGTCCTGAGCTTTCTATGTTTTACCGACTTGTACGACTCCCCGGAGTCCTCAAACCTTTACACATCGGTTCATTACCTAAAATAGACTAATTGTTATTAATTTAAGTCTAATATTCATTTACTAATACTTCTAAACTAGTCCCATTCGAATTCGGTATCCCGAGATCTAGTTTTTAACATATTATGACCATTTCACGCTTTTTGAGGTAAAAACCCCAGTATAAAGTCTCCTCCGACTTTTGAATTTTCTCATTTTTCATAGAAATCCCTCAATTTCTATTTGTTTGGTCAAAATACTATTTTCCATATTTTTTCCTATTTTTCTAGATTTTCTTTTCCCGTTTCTTTCTTTTCTTTCTTTTTTTTTCTTTTTTTTGTTTTGGGTGTGAACCGGGCCGAACCGAGTTCGACTCAACCGAGCCGAACCGACCCGGTTCACCATCTTCTTCTCCATGAGAACAGAGCAGCGTCTGCTTTGTTCTTTTTTTTTTCTTTCTTTCTATTCATTGCTGAGGTTGGTTCCCAACCCAACCCCAGCTCAACCGGTAGCAGCAGGGAGGCAATCCTCCCTTCCTTGCTTCCTGGTTTGGCCATGGCACATGCCATGGCCGAACCTCCCATCACAACAATGGAAACGGCCGAACAACAACATCAATCGAACTCACCTTGATCTCGCCTCCTCGACCACGCGAGCTTCAAGTTCCAGCGACCTCCTCAACCTCACGAGCTCCGCCTTCTCTCTCTCCCTCTCTTCTCCCGATCTCGGCCTCTCTCTCTGTTCACATTTCTTCTTCGTTTTCGATTTTTATTGAGGAAGAAGGCGGTTTATGGGAGAAATTGACCGAATTGCCCCTCCAATATTATCTCATTCTTTATAAACTCCATACCCTTAATGGTAATTTTATATTTTCTGATTTATATTATATATATTTATACATACTAATTTAAATATAAATATATATATTTATCGATATATATATTGCGCCTCAAATTCTGGTTGGCACACCAACGAAAACTCTCGGGCGTGCACACCACCGTACGTCCTACGCGTGTCACTCGTAACCCTGCGTATCACTCTGCACCCGACAATTCACCCTTTATTTATTAATTTTTCCATTTTAATATATATTTATATATAACCATAATATATATAAATATATATTTATGCCAATTATTACGCCTATAATTACATAATTTACGCCAATGAGTACACTCGGGCGTCAATGCTATCTTGCGTCTCATGTGTGTCCTTGAACCATACATGGTATTAGGCATTCTCTCATTGGTCTGATTATTCATTTATACATACTAGTACACACCAAACAAACACAATACATCACGCAAATCCACACGCACGTTAATCGAAATAAATCGGGCTTAACCACGATGCTAACTCGGATTAATTTGGATTCGGATTACTGTTAATCACGTGCTTAAAGTAAGGGGTCGTTACAATCCAACTCCATTTTATGACTCAAATGGGTGACATAACCCCTCATGCTTATCACTTAAAACACTAATTATTAGTTTGCCGGTGTTTCGTTTACCCGTCATCGCACTACTATGTGCACCGTTGCCGACTTTCTCGATAATTTCTAACTAGGCTATGGTTTCATATTTATTATTTGACACATTTTATATATTTATTTTATATGTACCATTCCCCGACTTAGCGTACACATAATGTGCCTGTCGGTACTTGTACCAACACAAATCTTGCCCATAAAATCAACGCGAAAATTAATGTAAATTAATGCGTTTGGACGAATTGAAATTTACATTCGGGAATAATATACGTAATACAAACACCAAACAAACAAAAAAATACCTCGATGTCGACTTTTGAGAGTTGGTCAAGTACACCACAATAGTTGAGTCCCATAGTACGACTCTGAAATGACACGTAGCACGAGTTGAGATTTTAGGATGGTTACAACTTTATTCATATTGTTGATGCGATGTTGTGGGGTTCAACAAGCAAGGTCAACAATTTAAGATTTGGTAGTGGATTGCACGAGTCTTGCATAGAAATTCCACCTATGTATGTATGTAGATTTCTGTCATACGCCCATATGTATAAACACAAATTTTTATCAAATGTATAACCTAAGTGAACTCAAGAATAGACGTTAAGTAAATTAAAGTCATGAGTAACATACAATCAGCCACCAAACCCTAAATCCCAATTTAAGACTCATATGTAATGTGTCGTGTGTTTTGTTTTAGTACATAAATTAGTCATGATGAATGCAGAGAGGATTGTGCGACAATCCTCCTCTTTTTTTTATTTTTTTTTATTTTTTTATTTTTTACTTTAGTGGGAATCGAACCAATATCTCTCGATGCCTTGCCTTTTTGACAAGTGATGCCTTTACCATCTCACCTGAGAGACTTTAATGACATTCCTCTTATTTATGCACCTCATCCATGTTAAGAGGTCATGGTCGTTTAGTCTAGACCACCTGATATTTGGATTTAATCGACTACTCATGGCTCGAGCTCATCACTTAATTATTTGTCAATTAATTCTGAACCCAAGGAAGGTCTCAAACGAGATGAATTCTCTACTTATCTCTTTCTTCATTTAAAATTCAAAATTTTTTTAACCCAACTTAAGAAACCCCCCGACTTAGTAATTAATTCACCAATATGGTACAATTAAATTTAATTGATGCCATTAAGGTGTACCTTAGGAAAGTCCTATTTCCTTTTGGACTTGAGACTAACAATGAAATGTGTAAGAATTATTATTATTATTATTATTATTATTATTATTTTTTTTAATTACCAACAAAGTTAAAAAAGGGTTAGAGAAATAAGGGAATACATGAGGGGTGATCGAGGCAAAAAAAAAAAAAAAAAAGAAGAAGAAGGAAAGAGAGAGAAAAAGAGAAATCATATCTCACTTGCAAGATTATGCCTAAATCAAATAAAATTTTATAAGAATATGGAAAGTTACCTCACAATTCTCAAAATAAACTTAGATTGTTTATGTGGGAATCCATGCATACTTCAAGTTAAAGTTGCAACATGAGAATATCTTTCCAGCTAAAACCAGGCTGAGGAAAGAAAGGGTGAACTTTTCTTCATCCGTAAGAAACCTCTAGATCTAGGGTTTGCTTGGGGGGCTTCAAGCGCCGCCGATATCGAAGAAGAGGGGTGCGATATTTGTTTTTTGGTATTTTTAGGGTGTTCTCTCTTTTCTATTTTACTTCTCTGTTAGCAATTTGTGAGGATTGTTATTGTTTTAGTGTTTAGGTGATATTGTGGTCTGTTTCCCTTTTGCATGCAGGGCGATCTTCTTTTCAGTTAGATACTAAAGTTCTTCCCCCATCCACTCTGCACCCAAGTGGCCTTCGATGGTGGTTTGGGATGAGGCTTTGTTTACCTCAGCTATTCTCAAGGAGACTGATATATACTGTTATATTCAGTTGTAATGATTCTGACATTCATTCAATAGATCTCATTGTGCCTTGACAAAAAAAAAAAATTGCAAAACATGAGACATTCTCTCTCTTAAAGACGTTGGTCTTTTGGGTGGACCAAAGAAGTTTTAAAACTTATTTTTTAAAAAATCTATATACCCACCCTAGTTTATGAGAAAGGAGGCCTTTTTTGGGTGGGGGCATGTGCACTCACTCTTCTCGCTTTCACCCCAATCGCCCCGATTATTAGACACATAAAGGCTTAAAAGGAAGTGCATTCCTCACAAAAAAAATTGTGATTGATATCAATCAATGAGTATACAACAAGGCATTGCTTTCCTTCATATCATCTATGAACGCAAACTAGGCATGTGAGATGCATGTTAACACAACCATGCAATTGTACTAGAAGCAAAGCCAGAGCGGACCATTATAAGAACATATGCAATGAACCATTCAACACCATCACATACATACACCTTATAATTCAGCCATCTTCGCTCCCCTTCTCCTTGCTCTCATCCTGCTTGTTTCTGAATTGACCGCGGTTGTGATTGATTGCAACACGGTGATCGGAGACTTGCAACTATGCTTTCCTTATATTGTGAAACACAGTAAAGTGACTAAACCCACCACTGCTTGCTGTGGAGACATAAAAGCCTTAAAAAAGATTCCCAAAACCAGGCATGAACGGGTTGAGTATGTAGGTGCATTAAGAAGGCGCTAAGAAAGATTCGGAATCTCGATCTGAGTCGAGCCGCTGGTCTTCCAAAAGCATGTGGAGTGGCTATTAATCCCCCTCCTGGACACGGCATGGATTGCGCAAAGTCATGAGTCTCTCTGCTCTCTTCTTCTCTGATTTGTATTAGTACACACATATACATGATACATGCTAGCTAGCTTGATAGTTAGTATATGTGACTGTGAGATTGATTATTTACACTTTTTGTTGTTTGATGCAGGGTGGATGAACAAATGGGGCTGTTGCTGTGAATAATATTATGTATTGATCATCCCATCTATGATTTTATGCACCTTGTGAATAAAGAGAAGTATATATATGATATGCCTAATACTAGCTAGAACAGAAAAATCAAATGACTGTGTACTTTATAAGGGGGCTTCATTTCAATTATATACTTATATGTTTAGGGTGATTTTATAGTTTTTATGCGAAGCCCTTTAATTATGTATATTCAGTATTATAACCATTTATGAAACATTATTAGACTGAATAATGAAATTGGGTAATGCAAGAAATTTTAATTAATCCAAGTATTAATGATGAAGGGCCCTTGAAAACCATTAAGGTGGGATTTTTTTATTTTTATTTTTTTTGCTACCATGCATCCACAAAGAAACAACAATAATAAAGCCTCACTTAATGTCAAATTAGTTAAAATTCACAACAGAATCAAACTTTTTATTTTACTTGATTTAATGCACTGTATTTTGAATCGCCTGAGAAAAATAAACAAAATTAAAATTGTGAAAATTGAGGCAAGGCATTTTCTTTTCACTTCATATATCACAACATCCGCATCCACTAATTCATGTTCAGACACTATCAGCCTCACACCAAAATGACCCTCCTAATCTATTTTTTCCTTTTGTCAAAGTAGCTTTGATGAGATGGTGGAGACAACACTTGCCAAAAGGTAAAGTTTCAGAATTTTAGCATGTCTCATAGTTCAAGTTCTGAAAATGAAAAAAGCTTTAAGACTCAGCCAGAGGCACACTTTTGTGATCCTACATTCCTCAAGTTTAGGATTAGTTGGGCTGTCTCTCACATGCTACCCTAACCTCAATTTTAGCATGTCTCATAGTTGAAGTCCTAAAAATAGAAAAGCTTTATAACTCTCAACTAGAGTCACTGTCGCTTTTGTGGTTCTATATTTTTTGAGTTTAGGATTAGTCAGGGTTGTCTCTCATGTACTACCATAACCTTAATTTTACCATAACCTTAGTTGTAGCATATCTCTAACAGTTTAAGTTCTGAAAATGAAAAAAACTTCAAAATTTTCAGCCTTTGTGGTCCTACTTTTCTCAGTTCAAGATTAATGAGGGCTATCCTTACATACTACCCTAACCTTAATTTTTAGCAGAAAATAAGGAACACTGGAGCAGTGAAGAATAAGAAGATCGATTAGGTATGTATGCTTGCAATCAAAATTTCTACTTCTTTGATTGTTTTTCCTCTCAAAGTTCTTTCGGATGAGGGCGCGGAGGTGGCGGTGGCGGTGGCGGTGGCGGTGGCGTCGCAGTAATGAGTATTCGGTGCTTTCATTGGTTTTCGATCTTATGTTATTTGTTGTGTTCAATCATGCTTAAAATGTAGAGGAAACATCTTCTCATGACTTGAAAGATAGCTTCTTCTATAGTTGAAGCTGACTGTAAGTTGCTTTGCATCTCTTTATCATTTTGTATTTACCTGGATATCTACTCGATTCACCTATATTTATTGCTGATGATATTTGAGCATTAAATATGAATTTGTTCTGTATCTGTTCAATCTTGATAGTTTTGTTTGTTCTTGTTAGGATGATAGCATACCTTTCACTGATCAATCTATGTTGTGTCCTGTATTACTAAATCTGAGACATTTTCAAAACTTTATACTGTTCATAGTGGAGCATTGATGTGCTGAAGCTTTTATTTTTGAGAAGAGTGACAAGTTCTATAGAACTGAATGAATTATATATATATATATATATTAATTAATTAATTAATTAATTTATTCATTTATTTATTTTGATTAGCAAAAACTTAATCTGGTCTAGGCTACATCTGTAACTACAGGATATCCTGCTCTAGCAACATGAAAATATGATTTAAAATATGTTCCCAAATCTTAAAATCAACATCACACTGGAAGTACAAGATTGATGCTCTATATATAGAGAGACGTACAATACAAGGCAATAATGTAATATAACGAAAAATATACATTAGGGAAACAAAATCAATGGAGAAATCAATGGCGAAGAATTTGGGTCGTCTCAATATGGAAACATAATATGTGTTTCCTGACATCCCCTCAAATTCAAGGTGGTGGTAGAGAAACAAACTTGACGTTTAACCTAATTTTAACCGACTACTCTTGGCTCAAGCCCATCGCTTAATTATTTGTCAATTTCTGAACCCAGGTAATGCTCTCAAACAAGACGAACTCTCTACTTATCTCTTTCTTCATTTAAAATTCAAAATTTTCTGAACCCAACTTAAGAATCTCCCAGAATTAATAATTAATTCAAAATTAATTCACCAATATGGTAAGATTAAATTTAATTGAGGCAATTATGGTGTAGCTTTGGAAAGTCCTCTTTCCTTCTAACGGCCACTAATTATGTATTTCCTTGTGAGGTCGAACTCTAGGTGTATATATATTTTGGTCTTGTACAGAACTAAATCATAGCTGCAGAAACTTAATAGTTAGTGTTTTAATTGTTGATTGTTGATATAGAAAATGGGTAGAGTGATTAGGTGGTTCAGGAACATTTTGGGCTTGAAGAAGAAAGATAAGGGAGAGAGGAGGAACTCGAGCTTTGGCAAGCCGAAGGAGCAGAGCAAGCACACCGCCGCCAATGCTGCAGTCACGGCGACTGAAGCAGCAGTTTCCGTGGTGAGGCTAACGAGTCATGGGAGGAAAACAATGCTTGGTGGAGGAAGGGAGACATGGGGTGCTCTCAAGATTCAGTCTTCTTTTCTTGGACATTTGGTTCGTCCTATTTCATAGTTTCAATCTTTTTTTTAATCAAATTTGATGGTTACTTAGCGTTCTCGTAGTTGGCTCTTAAGCTGTTTGTGTTCTCTAATGCCGGTTTTTGTGATTTTTCAGGCTAGAAAAGCACTTAGAGCTTTGAAAGGACTCGTGAAGTTTCAGACACTGATTAGAGGCTACCTTGTGCGCAAAAAAGCCACTGCAACACTTCACAGTTTGCAAACATTGATTCGAGCTCAGCAAACTGTTAGAGTGCAGAAAACTAGTGGTCGAAACGCCACAGATATTCGACCACCACACCGAAAATCAGTTGTTAGAATGAGAAAATCAATCCCCTTAAAATGTTACTGTACTCAAGATCACCAAATGCTCTCTTCAACATTGCCCTGCCAATGCCAAGTTCCTGCTCATCCTGAATTTGGTTGCGGCTTCAACGGCGACAAATGCAGGTCGCCCAGGTTCATGAATGAGCCTAATGGTCCAGTCGTGCCCGCAAAGAGGCCGAATTACATGTCGACTACGCAGTCATTCAGAGCAAAAATGAGGCCTCAGCAATGGCGCAAGAAGAGCCTTAGTGAGGTTCCAATGCAGTGGTCTTCTTGTTCACAAGTTCAACAAGTCATTTTCAAGAATGCAGTGATGAGAGGGCTTGATAGATAAGAAGAGCAAAAAATGTTGTGTAAAGATTTTAGGACAGCAGATCTGATTTTCATTTTATTTTATTTTCTTGTGCAAATGAATCTACATCTATTTCAATATTAATTAGGAGAAACCATAACATTTATTTGTATGATCAGTCTATCACTTATTTGCCTATAGAGCAAGACCTGAACATATTAATTTACTTTGTTGGCAACAGTAATCAAATTACAAGTGAACATTCCTCTCAAAGCAGGACAACTTCAAACTTTATTTGACTTACTAGCATAAGATCATTGAAAGATGAGAAGTAATTTTTTCAACCATCCCCATAAAGTAAACCAATTTGTTTCTGATTTTATTGGAACTCTTCACCAATATGGTACCATTAAATTGAATTGAAGCCATTACAATGTACATTAGAAACAGGAAGTAGAGTCATCACTCATAAAAAAATTGTGATCATATCTGTAGAAAGTAAGTATACTACAAGGAATTGCTTTCCTTTGCATCATCGATCGACGCAACCAAGCATGTGAGATGCATGTTTACCCAACCTTAGTACTACAAGCAAAGCCAGAACAGACCATTATAAAAAGATCTGCAATGAATCATTCAACATCATCACATACACACGACTTATATTATATACTAGATTAAATTAACTAGTGATCATACTGTGTGTTTTATTCAGCCATGACTCGCATCGCCATTTCCGCTTCTCTTCTTCTGGCTCTTCTGCTAGTTTCTGAATCGGCCGCAATTGAGATCACATGTGACACAGTGGTTGGAGACTTACAACCATGCCTGCCTTACATTGTGAAAGGTAGTACTCAGGATAAACCGTCCAATGCTTGCTGTGGAGGAGTAAAAACCTTAAAAGCCTCCGCAAAATCCAAGGATGATCGAGTTCAAGTATGTAACTGCATTAAGGCGACGCTGAAACAGATTTCAAATCTCGATCCGAGTCGAGCTGCTGGTCTTCCAAAAGCATGTGGAGTCCCAATTAATCCCGCTCCTTCTCCGGACATGGATTGCTCACAGTGAGTAGTCTCTTTGCTCTTCTTTTCTGATTTTTGTTAAGTATATAACCATATATGTGAGATTGATATTAATTAGTTGTTTTTTTTTGATACAGAGTGGATGAAGGACCAATGAGCTAGGTTGTTGATGTAATGAATATCAAGTGTTGATCACAACATTTATGATCTTATCTCAGGAAATAAAGAGCAGTATAATCATATATATGCTGTTTTTAAGTCTGCAATAACTTGTACTTAGTAGTTACTACTAAACTAGCAGTCCTGTTATGTGCCTGGTACCACACTAAAACTCTAGAACATACTGTAAACAGCATTATTAATGTACCAGTGCTTTGTATTATCAAAAAATAAAAATATAAATAAATAATAAATAAATAAAATGTACTAGTGCTTTGTATAGTTTATTTATGTGAAGCTCTTTTTTATATAGTAAACAGATATTTTATTATAAGCATGATGATTTGAGAACCAGGAGTCCTCACATACAAATATACAATGAAAAAAAACTTACTGTCTCTATAATACTACCAATTCAGCGCCAATTAATAGTTATACCATTCTAAAACATGTGAAGCCCTTTGAGAAACCATTTGTGGAAACATGTATTATAAGAATGAATAATGGCATTGGGCTAATTAGTGGCTAACAAATTAATTAGCGCATCAAGAAATTAACTTGAATTTTTTTATTTGATCTTGCCTCCTTATTTGGTGTCTGGATTACTTTGACTACTTTCCTTCTTGACCCTATCTGATACATAAAGTAGGCGGCCCTTCTAATGATAGTGCCTCGATGCATATACGAGGATTATTAAACCCAATTATTTAAATTTGTGAAATATGTGGCGACTGGCAAGGCAAGCAAACTTATGCATTGAAATACTTATATTTTAACCAAGAGAGTTGTGTTTAAAATTTTGAACACATTCATTTACTTTAATTTGTTGATATATAATATCATTGAGCATTCCTATAAGTGTATATATAATTAGAATATGCATGAATACTAGCCTAAGAACGTGACTGGCTTGAAAGAGTTTGTTTTTTTGGATAATGGAAGTTGCCTAAACTGGCTTGAAAGAGGTTTTTTTTTTTTTTAGACAAATAATCTTTCCAACTCATACCTAATTATTGCCTACTAATTTCAATAATGTTGCTCTTTCTTCATATAAAATATTACGTGACACCTTAGCCTTCTCATCAATCACCAACCGTTGAAGATCCTCTTCTAATTTGTCTCCATGATCATCTCCTGATTTGTTTCAATTTGACTGTCAAGACTATAGCCATTAATGTTGTTATTTAAATTTTGTATTTTAAATCTTTCCCTCCTACATGTTATTATAATATATAGACTTGAGGAAGAACTATTTGACTTTCATCATTTTTCTTTTTAATAGCTAACAAGGCTTATTTCATAGAAAATTACATACTACTGTTTATAATAATGATAGAGGATCAAGGAGCTAGGTCACTTTTGTGACGGCCCCAGCAACCACCAACTGGGGAACATGATGCTCACCTTGGATTTCTTGATTCCCTAGCCAAATCTCCTCCAAACTACCAAATTAAGGAACTCACTAAAAACCCTCACTTGCTCTCTAATTTTCGGATGAGCTCAATAAGTGAGAGAAAAGTTGATGAAAAGTCAATAAAAGGTTCATATATATCCTTTATTTTGATTTCATGTGATGTGAACATCCCTATGACATCCTAATTACGGCCTTGATTTAATCCATCCAACTCCATTTTATGACTCAAATGGGTGACACAACCCCTCATGCTTATCACTTAAAACACTAATTATTAGTTTGCCGGTGCTTCGGTTACCCGTCATCGCACTGCTACGCATACCGTTGCCGACTTTCTCGATAATTTCTAACTAGGCTATGGTTTCATATTTATTATTTGACGCATTTTATATATTTATTTTATATGTATCATTCCCCGACCTAGCGTACCTATAATTCACCTGTTGACACATTTTTCGAGGCAAATCTTGCCCATAAAATCAATGTGAAAGTTAATGTAAATTAATGCGTTTGGATGAATTGAAATTTACATTCGAGTATAATATACGTAATACAAACACCAAACAAACATAAAATACCTCTGTGTCGACTTTTGAGAGTTGATCAAGTACACCACAGCAGTTAAATATCACGGTGGTACAACTTTGAAATGACACGTGGCACGAGTTGAGATTTTAGGATGGTTACAACTTTACTCGTACTGTTGATGCGATGTTGTGGGGTTCAACAAGCAAGGCCAACAATTTAAGATTTGGCAGTGGATTGCTCGAGTCTTGCATAGAAATTCCACGTATGCATGTATGTAGATTTCTGTCATATGCCCATATGTATAAACACAAATTTTTATCAAATGTATAACCTAAGTGAACTCAAGAATAGACGTTAAGTAAATTAAAGTCATGAGTAACATACAATCAGCCACCAAACCCTAAATCCTAATTTTTTTTTTCTCTTTTGATTTCCTTTGTGATTTATGCGTGAACCACTGCCGATCTTATATCTGATCAGCGGTGGTTCCATTAAGAGTGTTTACTACATGCATTTTCTTCAATAAAACATATATCTATTTAGATCTGAGAGTTTCAATCCTACAACGGTTGTCATATTCATCATTGGTGCCACCACTTGCTCCTCCTCTATGCGTGCATCTATCATCATTCAAGTCCATCTCCGCTTCTATTGCTCTTGCGTGGATTTGCGCTTATAATTGTTGGTTTGATAATTTTATTAGGTTAATTATCTTTTTCAATAAGTATTTATCTTCCAATATTGGAAGTTTGTGTTTGTTTTCTCTTGTTGGAAGTCTTTATTTGTCTTCCCTTGTTGGAAGTTTTATTTTTCGTTTTGGTCTTAGTATGTTTGTGTATTGTTGTGTCGCAGACGTTTGTTAAGAGAACAGACACCGATTGTCAAATTGTTCCATTGTTACAATCGTAGTTTGTCAAAATCAACTCTATGACAGTTGAATGTTCTGATGAGCAATTATGATTAGCGAATCAATGTGTTTTTATTAAGGTAATTGATTATATGTCTCATCCTATTCTACCGAATGAATTGAACCATCATGATTAATGAAATTTCTATTTTACTTCAAAAAAAAAGTCATGAGTAACATATTAACATATTCAAGTTATTATGTAATTAATTAAAATAAGATTATGAGACATACCATAGTTTAAAAGGAAGTACTTTTATTCCTCACAAAGAAATTGTGATATATGATCAATAAGTATACACACAAGAAGGAATTGCTTTCCTTCAAATCATCGATCGACGTAACCAGGCATGTGAGATGCATGTTAACTCAACCATGCAAGTACAACAAGCAAAGCAAGAGCCAGGGCAGACCATTATAAAAAAGATCTACCATGAATTATTCAACATCATCACATACACACAACTTATATTACAAACTAGATCAAATTAACTAGTGATCATACTGTGTGTTTTATTCAGCCATGACTCGCACCGCCATTTTCACTTCTCTTCTCCTGGCTCTTCTGCTAATTTCTGAATCGGCCGCAGTTGATGAGATCGCTTGTGACACTGTGGTCAGAGACTTACATCCATGCCTGCCTTACATTTTGAAAGATAGTACTCAGAATAAACCGTCCGATGCTTGCTGTGGAGGCGTAAAATTATTAAAAGCCTCAACGAAAACCAAGGACGAACGTGTTCAAGTATGCTACTGCATTAAGGAGTCGCTGGAACAGATTCCAAATCTCGATCTTGGTCGAGCTGAGGGTCTTCCAAAAGCATGTGGAGTGCGTATTAATCCCAATCCTTCTCCCAACATGGATTGCTCAAAGTGAGTCTCTTAATTTGCTCTTCTTCTCTAATTTTTGTTAAGTATATAATACACACATACATGCTTGATCACACAAGTGATAGTTATATATAACATATAAGTATGTGAGATCAATTAGCAATTTTTGTTTCGTTACAGAGTTGATGAAGGACCAATGAGGCCGTTGCTGCGATGAATCAAGTGTTGATGATAACAATATTTATGATCTTATCTCAGGAAATAAAGAGCTGCACATATATGTATGCTGTTAAGTACTCTACAATAATTAACTTGTACTTAATTAGTAGTTAGTACTATCTAAGCAGTTCTGTTATGTGCCTATACTGCACTTTTACAACTTCTATAACAGAATAAACATAATTAATGTACCTGTGTTATGATTTGAGATCCAGGAGTCCTCACATACTAGGAAAATGAAAATAAACTTATTACTGTCTCTATAATACCACCATGTCTATAATACCACCAATAATAAATACAAGACATGAACTATCTCAACTTCCTCAAACACATTAAAGTGTTCCAAAAGCAATCCAGCACCAATGGTAATACCATTATAATTAAAACATGTGAAGCCCTTTGAGGAACTGCTTTGCTATAACTATTTGTGAAACATTAATTATAAGAATGAATAATAACATTGGGCTAAGTGGCTAACACATTAATTAGCGCATTGCGAACCTTGAATTTTTTATTTGATCTTGCAACCTTATTTGTAGTCTGGATCACTCCGACAACTTTCATTCCAGACACTATTTGATACAAAAAGTGCGTGGCCCTTCCAATGCAGAAGACGCTCTCAAACTAATAAGGTGAACTCACTAGTCTATACACTGAACACATTCATTTACTTTTGTTGGTAATATAATTGAACATTCCTTTTAATGCACCACAAGGAACATCAAACTTAATTTGGCTTATTTTGAGAATAAATGTAAGGCTAAATGTAATTATAACATGAATATATACTAGCCTAAGAACATGATGGCTTGAGAGAGTTTGATTTGTAATCTTTGCAACTCATACCTACTAATTTCAATAATGTAGCTCTTTCTTCGTGTAAAACCCACAAAATTAACTTAACGTCCAACTTAAGAAAACTGTCAGATTTTATGATTTTTTTTTTTTTTTTTTGAAAACACCTGATTTTGTGATTAGATCACTTTATTTCTGATTTTTCACCATATATATATATATATATAATATATATATACCATCAAATAAAATAGATTCATTATAGTGTACATTACCAAACAGGAAGTAGAACAATTTCTGAACATAGGAAATATAGATTAGTAAGAAGATTATATATATATACCTACAAAAGCCATTAATTTCTTAAAACCATCAAAAAAATTTCGCCCTCCAGAGCCTCAAACTTGCAAGGTCAACAATTTAAGATTATTGGTTTGGCAGTGGATTAATTGCACGAGCTATCATAAAAGTTCCACATATATGTATAGATGTAGATTTCTGTCATATGCCCTATATATAAACACACAAACAAATTTTTATCAAATTTATAACCTAAGTGAAGCTTAATAATGGACATTAAGTAAATTAAAGCCATGAGTAATTAACATATAACATGTTCAAGTTATTATGTAAATTAAAATGAGATTATGAGACATATCATGGTTTAAAAGGAAGTACTTTTAATTCAACACAAACAAATTGTGATATATAATTTGTAAGTGTACAACAAGGCATTCTTTGCTTTCCTTCAAATTATCGATGGACGCAACCATGCATGTGAGATGCATGTTAACTCAACCATGCAGGCACAACAAGCAAAGCCAGAGCCAGAGCAGACCATTATAAGAAGATCAGCAATGAATTTCAACACAATATCATACACATACACCTTATAATTCAGCCATGAATCATATCGCCATCTTCACTCTCCTGGCTCTCATGCTAGTTTCTGAATTGGCCGCAGTTGTAATTGATTGTTACACCGTGGGTGTAGAACTATATCCATGCCTCGCTTACGTTGTGAAACACAGTAAAGAGCCTAAACCCAGCGCTGCTTGTTGTGGAGACATAAAAGCCTTAAAAGGCATGGCCAAAACCAGGCATGATCGGGTTAGAGTATGTAAGTGCATTAAGAAGACGCTGAGAAAGATTCGGCATCTTGATCGGGGTCGAGCTCGTGGTCTTCCTGATGCATGTGGAGTGCCTATTAATCCCCCTCCTGCTCGCGACATGGATTGCTCAAGGTCGTGATTAGTCTCTCTACATATATGCTCTCTTCTTCTCTCATTTTCATGAAGTGTATACACACAAATATATATACATGCTTGATAGTTAGTATATATATATGTGTGTGTGTGTGTGTGTGTACTGAGATTATATAATTAACTATTTTTGCTGTTTGATGCAGAGTGGATCTGAACCAATGAGGCTTATGTTGTGAAGAATTAAGTGTATCACATCACATCTATCATTTTATACACCTAATTATGAATAAAGAGCCGTATATATATATGCCTAGTACTTGCTAGATCAAATGTACTCGTGTACTTTTATAAGGGGGCTTCTAGTCAATTATGTTTAGAATTTTATGAGAAGCCCATTAAGTATATATGTATATTCAGTGTTATAACCATTTGTGAAACATTATTTGAGTGAATAATGAATTTGGGTATGGAACCTAATTTAATCCAAGAAATTTTAATCCAAGTATGGAAGGGCCATTGAAAACCATTAAGGTGGGATTTTCTTTTCCTACTTTGCGTCCACAAGAAGAAACAACCCAAAAATAAAACCTCAAATGTCAAATTAGTTATGATTCGAAGGAGAAACAAACTTTTTATTCTGCTTGATTTAATGCGTTGTATTTTGAATCTACAAAGAAAAATACACGAAAAAACAAATTGTGAAAATTGAGGCAAGGCAATTATAACATGAATACTAGTCTAAGAACGTGGCTGGCTTGAACGTGTTAGATAAGTAATCTTTTCAACTCATATACCTACTAATTAATTTCAAAAATGTAGCTCTATTCTTCATGTAAATCTAAAAAATTAACTTAACGCCCAACTTTAAAAAAACTGTCAGATTTTGTAATTAATTAGATCACTTTGTTTCTGATTTTTTGCCAATATCACGCCATTAAATTGAATTGACGCGGTTACGTACAGAGTGCATTACAAAAATCCAATTAGGAAGTACGTACGTGCAACAATTTCAAATCATAAGAAAGATAGATAAGTACGAAGATTACACTACAACATTAATATGATTTAATAACAAGGTTATTAATGACGGTTTGAAGAAAATCGACATTAACGGCTACCGTTATCTAAAGTGCATCCCCATCTCACTGCTTCAAACAAAAAAGCAACTTAATTGTTTTCATTTTTGACCTAAAAAGGGAAGCACCCGCCATGACTCTCTCGCTCTCACTCTCTCACCGTGTTGCTCTCTTTCGCTCTCACTCTCACTCTCGTCTATCACTCTCTCGCCATGTTGCTCTCTCTCGCACTCACTCTAGTCTCTCACTCTCTCGCTCTCACTCTCACTCTCACTCTCTTGTTGTTGACACTCTCGATCTCTCACTCTCTCGTTCACTGTCGATCTCTCACACTCTCGCTCTCGATCTCCCTGTGTCGATCTCTCACACTCTCGCTCACTGTCGGTCTTTCACACTCTCGCTCTAGATCTCTCACTGCCGATTGAACTCTCGCTCGCTTAGCAGAAGAGTGAGTCGCTTGGCTTCGACATTTCGGCGTTCATGCGTTTGATTTAGGTTTTCTTCCCAATATTTGCTGATCTATCAATTTGTTTTTATTATGGTGCAATTTGCTGAACAGATTAGGTCAAACTTTGGATTTTGGTTACTGAACAGGGGATTTCATCAACTCTTCAAGCTAGAACAACAATTTCAGTATCTGGTGTATGTTTTGAAGGTTAATTGATGATCTGTTTTCGTATTTTGGTTAATTTGTGGTACTTCATTGTCATTATGCATTTGTATTTTAGGTCATATTTAGATTTTTCTTCTCAGTTTTCTATGGTTTGTTAGCTTATTCGATTGGACTTGATTTGGTGTCTATTTCATCATTTCATGTGTTGTTGTAGTCAATTTGAACTTTAAAGTAGCATTTCAGTTTGAGTACTCCAATGGCGACGGTGTTTGATTTCACTTTCCTCTATGTTTCAACCTGTAGATGTGATTACTGACTAGATTTAGTTGAAAATTGTGGAATTCTAGTGCTTAAGCTGATTCTGAAAACCTAGAATTTGCATTTGCATTTCACTTCTAGCTAGTTCAATTTGTTATATACTTTTAGAAATTTAGAGAAAGCATTTATACAAAAATCTTCCTTGCTTTTTGATGAAAAGAAAGCTTGGTTTTATTCATATCCAGTTCTCTTAATTCACTTTTTTCTTGGTTTTCATGTTGGCTGAGCTTTGTGTGTGTGCGTGTACTCCAGTTGTTTCTCTTTGAAGCCTCTGCCCCCTCTGGTAACTAAATCAATAGCAATCACATGTAAAAGAAAGGCTAAAATAAAAAATCTCAGACTGCTAAGGAAGGTCAGGCATCTGCTATTGATCATATTTATTGTTTACATGCGTTATTAAGTTGTTCGTTTTGAGTTCTTATTCTTCTAATTTGTCATTCTGTTCATAATATCAACCCATATTTTAAGAGCATAGCTGAAACTTTGTCTAATTTGTCATTCTGTTCATAATATCTATTCTCATTTTGCTTCATGTTCCCTTGGTAGTACTTGCATATAATGTGGTACATAGCTTTCAATACAATGTTTCAATTTTCAAATTTATGAATCGTTTATTATTAGAATTTACTAACTTTAAAGTATGCACATTGCTAGTGTGTAAAAGAAATTGCTATAGATATCAGAAATGTAAAATTTCTGTAAGACTCACTATAATGTGTCGAATCTTATGATTCATTGATTCGATTTGAGATTCATTGATTAATTCCTTCTGATACATAATTCCTACTACCTTTTGTGGATTAAACATTCTCAACAATACGGTGTCAAAGAGTACAAACATTCTGAACAAATTTTTGACAGGTCTAGGTGGGTCTAGGATGACTATTTGTTTGACTCAGTGCATGCAAGAATCCTAAGATCCAAGTTTGGATTCGTTTGGTATTGCATGGAGATTTGTTGCTTTAGTGACTCTTAGTTTGCTGATGCAGATTAGAGAGTGTGTGGCTATCTGGTGGAGGCCAAACTTTGAGACAATAATGTATCCATACTGTCCTCCTCACATTACAAAACCTAAGGTATGTATTCATCTCAACTTAATAAATTGCCGCGCATTCCTTTTGTTTTGCAGTAACCAATTGATCTTCAATCATTGATGCAGGAGTGTAAGAAACTTTTTCTTGTACATCTTTCTGAAAGGGAATACTTTGCAGTACGTAAAAACCTGAAACTGCTGGCTGTTCCTTTGTTTGAGTTATATGACAATGTTCAGGTATTACAATGATACATATCTGTGCTTTTCTGTTTAATCAGAACTTGTCCTTTTCTATGAAGTTTTTCCTTTATTTCCTTTTCTTCTTTTAGCTTGTTAGTATCGTGTTTTTCACATACATAGCTGGATTTGGATCCCAAAACAGGCATCTTGATCAGAGTTGCGAGTCTTTTGAAAATGGCAGCATAGGTGAAGTTCTATTTAATATGAAAAGTAATTTCTATTTTATATGTCAAACAATGGCATATATAACATATACATAATTTTTATATGTAAACACATACATGTTACATCGATATGTGTTTGTATATGTATGCATATATGTAGAAATCTGTATATATCGGGCTTCACTCAGGCTTGTGCCTTGCCTTGCGCCTCAGTCCTTTTAGACAGCCATCGCCTCAAGTGCGCCTGCCTTTTGCCTTTGATAACATTGCTTATAGGTCTTTAGGTAACTATAATTTTATATTTGTCACTATAACCCATATCAATATATACTTCAAGGATACCATTAAGCTCATAATGGGCAAGTTGTGGTTTCTTTCTTATCAAAAAAAAAAAGAAAAATATTCGTAATTGCAACCATTATTTGGACTTGTTACTCCATACAAGTTCTTGTCATCTCATGTTGTCCATTATAATATAATCAACAATCAATTAAAGATGGATTCCTGTTCTCAATTTATTACCATGCGTACAGGGTACTGATTTTCCCATTTGTGACTTGTGACCAGGGGATGTGAGATCAACTAATTGCTGTTAACTTAATTTGTAAGTTACCTTCTGGCAGAGATACGAACCTGTTATTTCCACCATCCCGCAGCAGCTGTCCAGATTCCAGTTCAACATGATAAATTCGTGAACAATCCAGGCAATCCGATAGCTTTTCTTTGTTGGGCTTAAGCGACAATTTGATGATTGATAATGACATTCTCTTTTCGCAGCCTTATCTCACTCAAACTGAAATGAAGGTAAAATAACTAATAAATTGTTGTTTTTATACCACGCATAGGAAGGTGGTTGAATGAGTATATTAATAATTGAGAGTAGGACAGACTAAAAAAAAGTAAGTTCAGACATTCATGATTATTTTAAAAAAAATACCTGGAATTACACTTTTCTGTGTCTAGAACTATAATTCTGAAATGGGTCTCCAACATTATTATCAGAATCAGAACTCCAAAAACTCTGCAGTAGAGAAAAATATGAATCAGTCATTAATGAAGAAGTCATGAAAAGAGACCAAACCTTAGAGAATTCAGGCATTAATAATGAATCATTAATATGATAGGCAATTGAGATAGTTCTCATATTATGTGCCTATGCAGAACACATAATCCTTGACATGGAGGGTCTCGGATGCACCATCACCTACAGCAGCGTCGCCCTTGTAGGTACCGAGGTTTTTCTTGTTTTTTGTATTTCTTTTTTGTTATATAGTTCATTAGATGCCCAATTTTAAAATGTTTATTGATTTTTGACTATGTTATGGAAAGTTTTTAGGTAGCTGATGATGCTCAAGGGAGAGGGATTCTGGATGAGCTAGAAGCTGATTCTATAACATATGCTAATTTATGCTAGAGTATGTAGAATGATTAATCATACAGAAGTAAACATAACTGGATCAATAGCAACCGGCTTTGCTGGCCAGTTAAATGGTTGGTGGAACTATGTATTTTTTGACAACCAACGATTAGAAATCATTTCTTCCGTAACACGTGTCAGCCATAAATTATACAGCCCATCAAGTTGCAAGAAGGAAAAGAGCTTGATCTTTCTATCAAAAAAAAAAATAAAGTGTTTGATCCATGTAGCCGACCCCAACTAATTTGGGATTGAGGCTTTCTGCAACAAATTTGATTATACACTGCACATCAATCTCAATATGCATCTAACATACAACCAAAAGTACTTTCTATTTCCTCTACTTGCTTTTCGCTGCTTATTTGATTATGCATTGCACATGAATCTCAATATGCATCAAACATACAACCAAAATTACAGTGAGTGCATTAGCGTGTTGGACTACCAAAGCATATACTTTGATTCATTTATCTTCTACTTATAAATCTTTGGAGGGGTTTTAAATGACTGCTGGAGCTGCATTTTTATGTGGCCGCAGCAATCATGACCATTACGTGAATGAGGCCATTTTAATTAGATTTTTCCTGATTATCTTTGTTCGAAATCGATTGGGTGATCTATGAGTACTTTTGAATCTGTTTCAAAAGTATATATGTTGCCTTATCATTGTTTTTTTATTTTTTTATTTATTTTTATTTTTTTGTGAATGATAATTTTAATTGGATTTTTTACTTTAGATTTGATGACTAAAAATGCGGAGAGATTGCGAGTGGTTGCTAGAAAAGCCAGAGCAGAAGCAGATGCATTTAATTTTTATCCGAAGTGCATTGATTGGGATAACTACGTCATGAACACACACATGCCTGGTCTCACCGGATTCGCTTTCTAACGACTATGGAATGAAAGACGGAGATCTAGACGGTGTGTGCTAGAGTTAGCCTTCAGCCTTCATGTTAATCGAGAAATCTTGGAATGACTGCTTTTTCATACAAGTACTATGGAACACGTCTGCCATTTGTATTAGCATGGCTTGAGGTTTATGCCCGTTGAGCGCAGACGAATGTTTAAGGTTAGTAAAAGTCTATTTATATTCGAGTTACCGAAAGCTTCTACCAAAGCCCTAAGTAGGATGCAATCTTCCTTCATCCAAACTGCTTTCTGTTGAAGTAACGTTGGTTTAACTTCAAGGAATAAACAAATCACTTCATTGATCATACCTAGCAACGTTGGTTTAACTTCAAGGAATAAACAAATCACTTCATTGATCATACCTAGCGGTTAAGTTCATCCACAACTTGACAAGTTGATGAAACTAGAACTACTATACTACTAGAAATTAACTCCTCTATAGCTTCATTGATCATACCTAGCTGTTGAGTTTATGGAAATGTTTTTGTGGTGGTTTTGTATCTAGTGTTTCTGTGTATGAGTTTATATTTGCCTAGAAAGTTTTGGATGTGCTATATAAATTATGCTCAGCTTGCAATGACGATGTTGTGGTCAAGGCTTAGTGTGTTCAATCTTACTACTTTGAGGATGCACATATGTAGATCAATATCATCTGCAGTAATTATATTGGAATATCACATTATTCAGTCTATTTCTTGTTTGTTGTAAATTCCATTTTGTGTTGGATTTGATGTTTAATTTCCATCATTGGGTTTCCCAAATTTATGGATTTGTGTTCATAAATAATATTCTTGGGCTCTGTTCTTTTCTCACTTGTTCATGTTAAAGGCTTGACTTGGAACTTCTCAGTGTTAGTGATTGGCATTGTTCTAATCTGTTATTTTCTTTTCTATCTGGATTTTGCAGCACAACTAATTGAAGGAAGTGGAGATGCATGAGTAACGGACTGCAAGACACACTGGCACAAAGGCAAGCTCAAGAAAGCATTAGTGAACCCACATGCGTAGCAACAACGCCAACTTTCAAAGCTGTCTTGCAGTACATGCCATTATGTCATTAGTATTTTTCTTCTTTTCTTTGTAGAATTGTTAAAATTCGTGTATTTTTTCTTGATTGCGAACTCTTGAACGTTTTAATTGATTTGTGGAGATTCTAGTACTGAACTGTGCTAGATACTTCAATCTGTAATTTTAAGAATAAAGACTATTTGCAGTGATTTATTGTTGCTTTGTTTGACAATCCTACCTACTTGTAACTGATGCATTTTTTTTAATAATTACTATTTATTACTCTTTTTTATAAATGAGGCTATATATATGTTGCAGGAAAAAAAATATATACATTGCAGGAAAATAGCGTTCCTTTTTTTAAAAAAATAATTGAAAACCTTTCGTGACGGTTTTAAACTATCACGAAAGGCCAACGATTTAGTACAATGTTTTAGATAAGATGACACGAAAGGCCTTGAGCTTTTATAACACCTGATAACATGATGGACTGCGCGACGGTTTAAAACCGTCATGAAAGCTTTTTGTGACGGTTTTAAATCGTCACGAAATGTCATTTATGTTGTAGTGTTACTTGTGGAATATTCGAAGCATTTAAATCTTCTAAAATCATTAGATCTTGTTGCCCTCAAGAGCCTCAAACTTGTAACACTTGTGTAATGACTACAATTAATATACTATATATATATATATAAAAAGTTTGAGCTAAGAGAAAGTTATCAAGCTCTCACCTCTCATCATTCCATTTTTCTAATTTTCTCATTTTTCCTTTTTTTGTTATTTATTTCTTTGTATTATTGGTTGTCTTAGGATATATTCATCCCCTCAATTTCTTGGACAATGAAAAATCCAACTAGCTTATATTCATCCTCCCAATTTCTTGGACAATGAAAAGCCTAACTAACTTGTGAAAAACGAAGAGACCATTACGATTAACAACGATGCATATAAATTCGAGTTTTTATTAGCTCAAATATCTAACCTTCACTCAAACCTCACAATTTTTTATCTCCCTCAATTTCCCATTTGGTATGTCCAACTGTAACTTCAGTTCTTTTTCATCATCAAATCCAATTTCTCAGATCTAATTGAACAACAGTTATAGTACAAATTTGTTCAAGACTTGGAGTCTCAACGAACTAGTGAGGAATTGACACAACATCTTAGACCCTTTTATGTGAGCGGCTGGCTATGGGGTAAGAGGCAACTTGGCGTGCTTGTATCTTTTGTTTTTGTTTTTACTGTTGGTTTGCTAGGGTATCTGTGGATTTTTTGTTTTTGATGGCGGATTTTTTCTGCAGATCATATATTCTCTGCATATTTTCATTTGTCTATGTCAATTATTGTAACAATTGAATATTAATTGAGTAAGTGGTTGGAGTAGATATGTGGAGGGTGGCTTTTATGGGATTCTTTTTTTTAGTGGACTAAGATGGGTGGTCATAAGACTCACAACTGCGATCCTTCAGAACTTTGGTTCTGTTTTCTAAAGAGACGAGTTTTTTTTTGCATAGTATATAGGTATACAAAGGGGGCTTTTTGTAAGTAAATAGGTAAGGTTGTTTTTGTTTCCCCATTCTTTTAATTTGTATTTGTAGTTTTTTACAGATTAATGAAATTCTTTTATCTAAAAAAACAACACAAATCTGTTCAGATCAATCTTCATCTTCGATTCAAATCACCCTAAACCCTAATTAATCTCATTCTTATTGTATATTTTATTTATAAGAAATATGAGTTGATTATTGTGAATTGCAATTCTAATTGTAAAAATATTATTGTATGTTCATGTAAATTAATTCATTAATTTTTTTAAAAAGATTTAACAATCCTGATAAGTGTTCATTTAGGCATGATTTAGTATGGTTATTAGGAGTTAATGAACTATATTTATCTTGTTTTAAAGTGATAAATGCTTATTTTGTGTATTTCACGGATTTTATTCGAGTCGGGCGTTTTTGGACCAAAGGCGTGTTATGAACGTAATTAAGTGTTGTTCAGTTCACAAGCCATAACTTTCAAATCACAAGTTGGAACGACTCACCGTTAGTCTTGTTGTAAAGAAAACTTTGAGACGGACATTTTCATCACTTATAAGCATCATGAGATACGGATTCGAAGTGGCTCAAAAGAGCGACACACAGTTGGTAAAGTTTGGTCAAGTTTCTTAATGACCTCTCTTCAGTATAAAGGCCATAACTTCCTCATCTCAAATCCAAATGGCTTGTCGTTTTCTTTGATGAAAAGTAAACTTCAAGCTGAACAATTTCATGTTTTAACAAGCTTTTTCAGATTCGGCCTCTAATTGGTCCAAAATCACGTTGCAAAGCGGAGGAAGTTTTCACGCCGTGAGGACGTCGTGCTTAACAAATTTTGACGGCGCGACTCACATGTCTAAACCAAAGAGCTCAAAAAAGATGCCGGGAGGACGCCGTGCTTCATAAATTCTCATGGCACCGCCACGGTGTCGATACCTGAAGACTCAAAATTTCAAGATTTTTACCTACTTTTCGAGATTTTTAGGTTTTCAACCCACTTTGGGGTGTTCCTATAAATACTAATAAACTCCAATTCGAAGAGAACTTTTGTTTTACTTCCATTTTACATTAGAAACTAGGTTTTTGACTTGATTATGTCTAGCTAATATCCTCCATCTAAGTTGAAGGTGGATCGGTCAAGCTTTGTGACTTGGGATTCTATTATGAGATTTATTTATTTTCAATTATTATTGATTCTATTCTATGGTCTATTTTCTTTGGTATTGTTTATAATATTAGGGTTGGGTTTAATTGTGTGCATAACGTTGTGCATGCATATTAAATTGATTACCCTTTGTCATTGAAGTCAAAACGTCCGTCCTCACGCGGTAGACTCATACTTGTGACAGTTGGTCATCCGGTCAAGTACCTTAGGGATCTAGGCTAAATCGGGAGCACTAGTGATCCAGTTCTCTAGGTGTAGTGCCTTCACAAATCGAAGTAATGCGGCCAACGCGTTAAATTTTTAGCACTAGTGATCAGGTTGCGTGTTTGGTTAGGGAAGTAGTCAATGGTCGTATCTTAGCTGCCGACATCAGAAAGTGCGAGGAACCAAGTGCGTCACCGGGTCTATAGCTGCACTATATCATAGATTAGTCTCATATCTTTTATAAACCAAGGATTAATGAAATCAATCTCAAGTTGTATTGCGAAGACCGTGAAGCTGAATACCTAGATTTTCTTCCATTGCATTACTCTAATTCCAAAGTTTTCAAAGTTTCCAAAAGTTTTACAAAATCCCCTGTTTTTTCTTCTCTCCTTGAAACCTAAGTTAGTTACCTATATAGTTCTTGATGTTCGATCCCGAGCTTGCCACTATTGCAGTTTTTTATAATTTTCGGTCTAGAAATCGGGAATTCTATTTGACGTGTTACGACGCGCGTCAAATCTTGTGCAAAGCGCAAGAAATCGACTAGTTTTATATACAGGGTTGAGGGAGAACAATTCGACTTTCATCATATAAATACAAATTTTCATAAAATTTATTATAACCATTGAATCTTAATAGACGTTAAGTAAATTAAAACCGTAAATTACATATTCAAGTTATTATGTAAATTAAAATGGAATTATTAGCATGGTTGATGCTAACATTTTCGGTGCATTTAGTGAAACATTAAAAGTGGGGCCTTTGATAAAATTACTTTATTTTTAACCTTATACTGTACTTATAAAAATTATTTTAAAACACTTTTTTTTTGTCACGATTTTAAGACACTTTTCCCTCATTCATTTTGTTTATAAACTGATAATGAAAAGCATGATAATCTTCTTATCGCCAAGAAAATTAAAAAAATGTTATGGCGTAAGAGGAACGAGGAAGTACGTGTGAATGGCGGGTGAGAGACAAAAATTAGAGGAAGTCAAAAATGTGTATCTCACTACTAGCAAGTTGCATAAATCAAGTGAGATTTTATAAGCATAAAAGTTTTTTTATCAAAATATAAGAATGAAAGTTATCTCACAATTCCCTAAACAGACTAGATTGGTTTTATGTGAGATTTTGTATCCAAGTTTAAGTTACAACATGACGGGGCTTTCTCTTTTCTTCTTTCTTCTTTTTTTTAAATAAAGATATGAGCCTTTTTGGTGGGCAAAGGCAAATTTTATATAAAATCTTTTTTCAAAAAAAACTTATATATCCACATAAGTTAATGTATAGGAAGGAGGGCATAGGCGATTGCCTTCTTACCTCGCCTCAAGCACACGCCCAATTATTAATTACACTCTTGATAGTTTCAAAAGGAAGTACTTTTAATTCCTCACAAAAAAATTGTGATTGATATCAGTGAGCATACAACAAGGCATTGCTTTCCTTCAAATCATCAATCGACGCAACCAGGCATGTGAGATGCATGTTAACACAACCATGCAAGTACAACAAGCAAAGCCAGAGCATACCATTATAAAAAGATAATTTGCAATGAACTTCAACACCTTCACAGACGTACACATTATAATTCAGCCATGAATCGCATCGCCATCTTCGCGCCCCTTCTCCTCGCTCTCATCCTTCTTGTTTCTGAATCGGCGGCAGTTGTGATTGATTGTAACACCGTGATTGGAGACTTGCAACCATGCCTTCCTTACATTGTGAAACACAGTAAAGAGACTAAACCCACCACTGCTTGTTGTGGAGACATAAAAGCCTTAAAAAAGATTCCTAAAACCAGGCATGAACGGGTTAGAGTATGTAGGTGCATTAAGAAGGCGCTGAGAAAGATTCGAAATCTCGATCCTAGTCGAGCCGCTGGTCTTCCAAAAGCATGTGGAGTGGCTATTAATCCCCCTCCTGGACGTGACATGGATTGCGCAAAGTCATGAGTCTCTCTGCTCTCTTCTTCTCTGATTTTTATTAGTACACATATACATGATACATGCTAGTTTGATAGTATGTGACTACGTGAGATTGATTTATTATTAACAATTTTTGTTGTTTGATGCAGAGTTGATGAACAAATGAGGTTGTTGCTGTGAAGAATTTTATGTATTGATCATCCCTTCTATGATTTTATACACCTTATGAATAAAGAGAAGTATATATATGATGATATGCCTAGTACCAGCTAGAACAGAAAAATCGAATGTATTTTATGTATTTTATAAGGGGGCTTCATTTCAATTATATAATCCCTCCATTTAAAAATATAAGTTGTTTAAGGTAAAGGCACAAGAATTAAGACAGTCTTAATTATGAGTGTAATTTACATCTACGTCCTTCGACATTAAATAAATTGAAGAATCATAAATATTTGAATTGTGTAAGGGTAAAATGGATAAAAAAAATAATAAATACACTCTCGAATTCTGAAAATGACTTGAAATTTTGAACAAGAAGTTTTTGTTATAAAGACTTATATTTATAAAAGTAGTGCTATTTGGACTCTAAAAGTCCCAACTTCTAGAGAGTTTTTGGAAATTTTTTATTTCAAAGCCATCCTCAAACAATAAATAACTTGAAATAACAACTTATAACTCTCTTTGGATATTTGTAAAAATTTAAAAAACTCCATATGAGTCTAGACTCTAAGAATCCAAAAAAATTTTTTGTATTTATAAACAGAAGGAGTATATGTTTAGGATGATTTTATAGTTTTTATGCGAAGCCCATGCATTAATTATGTATATTCAATGTTATAACCATTTATGAAACATTTTTAGACTGAATAATTAAATTGGGTAATGCAAGAAATTTTAATTAATCCAAGTATTAATGATGAAGGGCCCTTGAAAACTATTAAAGTGGGATTTTTTTTTCTACTATGCATCCACAAAGAAACAACAATAATAAAGCCTTACTTAATGTCAAATTAGTTAAAATTTATAGCAGAATCAAACTTTTTATTTACTTGATTTAATGCACTATATTTTGAATCGCCAAAGAAAAATAAACAAAAATAAAAATTGTGAAAATTGTGAAAAATGAAGCAAGGCATTTTCTTTCCACTTGGTATATCACAACATCCACATAGACGAATTCATGTTCAGACACTATTAGCCTCACACCAAAATGACTCTCCTAACCTAATTTTTTCTTTTGTCAAAGCATCTCTAATGAGATGGTGGAAACATCACTTGCCAAAGGTAAAGTGACTCCCACTGTAAAAAATAAAAAATAAAAAAGAACTATTTTTTTCTTTTTTTTCATCTAAGAGATTTGAACTCCAGATCTCTTTGTTGGTCAAAAGCAACTTAATATATTTTTTTGACTTTAGTGATAATCGAACCACGATTTTTCGACGTCTTGCCTTTTTAACAAGTGATATCTTTACATCTCACCTGATAGGCTTTGACACTTAATTAACGCACTTTAAAATTTAAATTTTAACATGTCTCATAGTTCAAGGCTTGAAATAAAAAAAAAAAAAAAAAAAAAAAAAAAAAAAAAAAATTGTTAAAACTCTCAACTAGAGGCACACGCGCCTTTGTGCTTATACATTCCTCGAATTCTGGATTAGTCAGAACTATCTCTTACTTGCTACCCTAACCTTAATTTTAGAATATGTCTCTTATTTCAAGTTTTGAACATAAAAAAATCTTTAAAACTCTTGTTAGAGTCAAGAGTCATTGTGGCTTCTGTGGTTTTACATTCTTCGAGTTGAAGATTAATCGGGACCCCTAACCTTAATTTTTAGCAGAAAATAAGGAACTCATACGAAGGCGTTCACTCTCTCTGGAGCAGTGAAGAATAAGAAGGCCGATTAGGTATGTGTGCTTGCAATCAAAATTTCTACTTCTTTGATTGTTTTTCCTTTCAAAGTTTACAACTTGAAATCTAGGGCACACCCTGAATTTAACTATCGTTCTAGATTTTCCATAATCTTACAGATTTTCCATAATCTTATAGTCTAGATCAGTCAAGATATCAAATTTAGGTCAAACGCTTTTGATTTGATTTTCAGTGAATTCAACAGAGATGGCTTATAGGCGTGGCCTTTGCACCAGAATCGATCTTTTCAGGCATAGATTTGGCCAATCTATGACTCACATTCTTCATCGGAGCGACGACAATCACCGCCCTGATTGCGGCGATTCGTCGCGGCCTACAATGAATGATTTCCTGCAAAGGGGATATTGTAGTGGAATTAGCAATTATGTTGGCAGTGGATTTGGTTCTAGGGTTCAAGAGAGGAGATTTGTGGTGTCTGCATTGGGGGGTTTTTCGGCGTCTTGTTGCAGTTATTCGTCGAGGGCGATTGGGGAAGGGGGTGATGGTGTTGAGTACATGAGTGATGTGGCTGGAATTCTTTCGGATGAGGGTGCGGCGGTGGCGGTGGCGTCGGCGTCGCAGGCTCCTGTTGTAAATGAAGTAGCGGTTGCCGCTGCGGATTCGTTTTACCCTGTTGCAGCATTGCAGTATTTGATTGATGGTGTTCACTCTTTTACCAGCTTGAATTGGTATTGCCATACTTCCCTTTTGCCCTACTTATTTCTTGTTCATTATAGGTTGAAAACTTGAAGTAGATGCTCTCGTGTTGAGACCTTTTTTCTTTCGGTTGAATAGTCACTTAATCGGAGTAATGAGTATTCGGTGCTTTCATTGGTTTTCGATCTTATGTTATTTGTTGTGTTTAATCATGCTTAAAATGTAGAGGAAACATCTTCTCATGACTTGAAAGATAGCTTCTTCTATAGTGAAGGTTTCCAGTGAAGTTGATCCATGGTGCTTTTATACAGAAGTTTGCTCAATTTTTTTTAAAAACAACAAAGAACTGATTTTATACACTTTCAAATGATTTCCTTTTTTAAGTAAGCTCAATTTAATTGTACTCTGAAAATTAAAATGTTTCTATAATGTTATGAAATTAAAATGTTCACCACATTCACAGAGCTGATTTTATACACTTTCAATTGATTTTCCTTTTTTTTTTTTTTCCTTAGCATATAGGAAAATTACTTGCTTATTTACATTATGTGTGATTTGATATGTTTTTCCTTCCAGGTGGGCTTCCATAGCTATAGTAGCTATCATGATTCGAGGAGCAACAATTCCTTTTCTAATAAATCAACTCAAAGCTACTACAAAGCTAACTGTAAGTTGCTTTGCATCTCTTTATCATTTTGTATTTACCTGGATATCTACTCGATTCACCTATTCTTATTGCTGATGATATTTGAGCATTAAGTACAAATTTGTTCTGTATCTGTTCAATCTGGATGGTTTTGTTTGTTCTTGTTAGGATGATAGCATACCTTTCACTGGTCAATCTATGTTGTGTCCAGTATTACTAAATCTGAGACATTTTCAAAACTTTATACTTTTAATTATTATCTTTCATTCGTCTATGTTGCTTCCGTAGAGATTCATTTTTACTTCAATTAATCTTGTATTAGATCATTGCACCCTATTAAGTCTTTAATGTTTAAACTGCGCAGTTAATGAGGCCACACTTGGAGGAGATTAAGCAGCAAATGCAAGACGCAGTACGGTCTAGTTAATTCCTTTCATTGGACCACTCGTATATACTTTTTTATTGTTTGTTATTCAATCCTGTGAACTATTGACCATTTTCCATCATTCGACATGGTCCGTTCATCATGTGCATTTTTCACAAGTTACTGATAGCTTCAGTTTTCTAAGATCATTCTCTCTCTGGGGCATTCTTTTTGCCAGGCAATGGATCCTAAAACTGTAGCTGATGGCCAGAGACAAATGAAAGAGCTATTCAAGGAGTAAGCAGCTTTTTCACGTGCCTTTTGAGGAAAACCTTGGAAAATAATTTGACAATATTCAAACTTTTTCAGGCATGACAATTAAATCTGAATCTACGTATAGATCTTTGAATTTAGTTAGATGTTTCTGCGATGTCTGTAGTTTTATATTTTAGGTTTCTTTGATGAATGAGTCAAACTTGTTTAGTGTTTCCTACCTTGCTTATATTCCTATCTTCCTTCTTGCAAGGAGTGTTGTCTCAATATTCCTCTCCGCAGTTTTGTATGTTATTTTTTGAAACTGGTACCTGATGCAAGCAAGTATTTTCTTTACAAAAAATTGAAAGTATGTTATGGTCTGTTGGGGAAATTATATTTTACTTCTCTATCTTATTTATTGTCGGAGGAAGTTGTAGTCAACAACATCCTCAAATAACATTTGATTTATTTTCTCTTCGTTATCTTACATATTCTTTTATATCTGTCTGTTCCAGGTACGGGGTCACTCCATTTACACCATTGAGAGGTCTTTTAATTCAAGGTCCTCTTTTTATCAGCTTTTTCTTAGCTGTAAGACCTTTCTCTCATTCAGTACCACCATTCAATTCATTGTACATCTTAGTTTTTTTTTTTGACTTAACATTGTATATCTTGTTACTTGTTACTGTTGTAGATTTCAAACATGGTAGAAAAAGTTCCATCTTTTAAGGAGGGTGGAGCATTCTGGTTTACTGATCTCACCTCTCCTGATAGTTTATATATATTACCAGTCTTAACATCATTGACGTTTTTGATAACTGTGGAGGTGGGCATTTCTTTTTGAGGACCTACAATCCCATCGTCATCAGTTGCTTTTATGATTGTTTCATAATCTCAGTTGAAAACTAACTCCATTTTTGTTGTCTCCTAGTGCAATATGCAAGAAGGCTTGGAAGGAAATCCCGTTGCTGCCACGATGAAAAATTTTTCTAGGGTTCTCGCCGTCCTTGCAATTCCATTTACGATGAGCTTTCCTAAGGCATGTTTACCTAACCACTGTTCCACTTCGACCAATATCTCTTATTTGTGTCATAAACTCATATTCCTCCATCCTACCTGAATTTTTCCGTATTTTTATGTCGCAGGCACTATTTTGTTACTGGATTACATCCAATATGTTTTCTCTTGTATATGGCCAAGGTACGCAACACCATGCAGAAGTCCTCAATTGTGAATGTTACATAAGTTATAGCTGTTCAGCAGCTGATGTTGCAGTGCAAAAATCTGGTTTATTTGAATGTGAAATCAAGATCATGTTCAGTTGATGCATCTTCTTTTTCTCTCCTACCCTGTTTCGTAGTTTCTGATCTTTATTATGTTTTTGCAGTTATTAAACGTCCACAGGTTAAGGAGTTCCTTGGCATTCCTATAATACCCGCGGCAACTTCTACCGGCCCAAAGTCCGGCTTCTCCCCAGCTTCAACATCGGAACCACCCACACACACGGCACAAGAACCCCCTCCAGTGCAACTGGTGCCGCCACCAACTTCTGCTGCAAAAACATCTTCTTCATCAATTATAAGACAGAGACTCAAGACTCTGGAAAAGCAAGTAAAAAGCAGAAGTAGTAAAACCAAGAAAAGCAACAGTTAACTGCATTCTGGATCTCTTTACTGTCATACTTAATCTCTAGGCAGCCCTAATAATCATGAAGCCTCAAGCATTCAACAAATAGTTGGTGAAATGGCATTATTGTAAAAGATGAAGAGGACTGTTTTATGGTGTTGTTGTTGGCGGGAATTGTAATTCACAACCATAAAATTTCAAAATATGTTGGTTTCTACCAAGTTGAGGCACCTGACTAACTTTTGTGAAATTAGTCGGGCCGAAAAATCCTTCAAAGAGGGTGCATTCAAGATTCCTCTTCTATGACTGAAAGTTCTTTTGAAGGCATCCACTTATCTTTTTTTTAGCACGATTTAACTGGCTAGTCTTGACTTGAGCTGGGTCGGAATACTAAGAAATAAAGCTTAGCTATGGTTTTTGCTTTTGTGGAGTAACGAACCACTTTAACCCACCATCGGTGAACTACTGTCTGGCTGAACAACCATGTTGAATCTCTCACTCTGCTTTCCCGCCAAAACCTTCATAATTCCCGCCAATTCCTCCCCACTGAAGAAGAAACAGAGCAACACCACCACCATCTCCTCTCGTCAACCCCTAAAAATTCCCAATGCTGAGCCTCTCAAATCAGACCTAATCACCTATTCAATCCTCCTCAAATCCTGCATTCGCTCCCGCGATTTCGATCGCGGGAAGGAAGTCCATTCTCTCCTGATCGAATCGGGACTCGAATTGGACTCCGTCATGTCCAATTCCCTCATCAGCCTCTACTCCAAATGCGGGGACTGGCGAAAAGCCCACAAATTGTTTGAAGAAATGACTGAAAGAAACAGAGATTTGGTTTCATGGAGTGCCATGATATCCTGTTTTGCTAACAACAATAAGGCATCTGATGCAATTGTGACTTTTTATAGGATGCTTGAATTGGGGTTTCTGCCCAATGAGTACTGCTTCACGGGCGCGATTCGGGCGTGTTCGAATGCCGAGTATGCTTGGATTGGAATTGTTGTGTTTGGGTTTGTGATCAAGACTGGGTATTTCATGGCGGATGTGTGTGTGGGATGTGAGCTGATAGAGATGTTTGTGAAGGGTTTTGGGGACTTGGTTTCGGCGCGGAAGGTGTTTGATGAAATGTCTGAGAGAAATGTGGTTGTGTGGACGCTTATGATAACGCGGTCCTCGCAGTTGGGGTTTGCGATGGCTGCAGTGGATTTGTATATTGAGATGGGGTTGAGTGAGTTCGCGCCGGATCGGTTCACTCTCAGTAGTGTGATTACGGGTTCGGCGGAGTTAAGGTGTTATCAGCTTGGGCAGCAATTGCATTGTCAAGTGATCAAGTCTGGATTGGCTTTGGATGTCTGTGTTGGTTGTAGTCTGGTAGACATGTATGCAAAGTGCGCTGCGGATGGATCAATGGTGGAAGCGAAAAGGGTTTTTGATAGAATGCCGGACCGAAATGTCATGTCTTGGACTGCGATTATCGCGGGGTATGTTCAGTGTGGAGGGTTCGATTTAGAAGCTATTAAGCTCTTCAGCGAGATGATGATAGAAGGGCGAGTTTCACCTAACCATTTCACCTTCTCTAGTGTTCTCAAGGCATGTGCTAGTCTCTCCAATTATGCTATTGGTGAACAAATTCATAGTAATGTGGTTAAGTCAGGACTCGCAACGGTTAATTGCGTGGGAAATTCTCTCATTAGCATGTATGCGCGTTCCGGGAGGATGGAAGAGGCTCGGAAAGCTTTTGATATTCTTTTCGAGAAGAATTTGATCTCCTATAATACAATTGTCGATGGGTATGCTAAGAATTCAAATTCAGAAAGTGCATTTGAACTGTTTCATCAAATTGATGACACTGGGATTGGAGCTAGCTCCTTTACTTTTGCTAGTCTCTTGAGTGGAGTTGGCAGCATTGGTGCTATAGGCAAAGGCGAACAAGTTCATGCTAGACTGATAAAGTCTGGGTTCGAGTCGGATCAATGCATCGGCAATGCCTTGATCTCAATGTATTCTAGGTGTGGGAACATAGATGCTGCTTCCCAAGTTTTCAATGAAATGGAGATGAGGAATGTGATCTCATGGACTTCAATGATAACAGGATTGGCGAAGCATGGATACGCTGTGAGAGCGCTGAAAATGTTTCAAGAAATGTTCGACGCAGGCATTAAGCCGAATGAAGTCACATACATTGCTGTTCTATCAGCTTGCAGCCATGTAGGCATGGTAGCAGAGGGGATGGATCACTTCAACTCCATGAACAAGGAACATGGAATTGTTCCTAGAATGGAGCACTACGCCTGCGTAGTTGATCTCCTCGGCCGCTCTGGCCTCCTCGAAGAAGCTTTCGAGTTCATCAACTCAATGCCTCTCAATGCCGACACTTTGGTGTGGCGAACGTTGCTCGGAGCATGTCGTGTTCATGGAAACATGAAACTTGGCGAGATTGCTGCAAAACATATATTGGAGACCGACCCACATGATCCCGCCGCCTACATTCTCCTCTCGAACCTCTACGCCTCGACAAATCAATGGAACAATGTAGGGGAGATCAGAAAGAAAATGAAAGAGAGGAAATTAAGAAAGGAAGCTGGGTGTAGTTGGATTGAAGAGGAAAACACAATGCACAAGTTCTATGTAGGAGACACAACACATCCTAGAGCAAGAGAGATTTTTGACGAATTGGCCCACCTCGCGAGCGAAATCAAAGACTTAGGCTATGTCCCAGACACAAATCTCGTGCTTCACGACGTCGAAGATGAGCAAAGAGAGCAATATTTGTTCCAACATAGTGAGAAGATTGCTCTTGCATTCAGTCTCATAAGCACACCCAACTCGAAACCGATTCGAATTTTCAAGAATTTGAGAGTTTGTGGAGATTGTCACAATGCAATGAAGTACATTTCAGTTGCTAGGAAGAGAGGAATAGTGGTTAGAGACTCGAATAGGTTCCACCATTTCAAAGATGGTGTTTGTTCTTGCAACGACTACTGGTGATTCATTGAGATGCGTGGCAATGGGTTTCTCTAGGATTGATTGGGCAACCATATTTATTTTTTGTGTAGACCACCCAATATTTAGACTTAATCGATTACTTTGAGCTCAAGTTAGGTTAGCTCACTAAATGGGAAAACTCTCTTAGTATAGTTTTTAAGTTTGTAGAGACTTGAAATCGAGATGTTCTCTTAAATTGATGGAGTGTCGAACCGCTCCATTGCACCATATTTCGTGATCAAGGGCGGATCTACATTGATTTGCCTTGGTGTAATGACCCGTTATTTTAAGCACGTGATTAACGGTAATCCGAATCCAAATTAATCCGAGTTAGGTTCGTGGTTAAGCCCGATTTGTCACGACTAACGTGTGTGTGGGATTGTGTGATGTATTGCGTTTGTTTGGTGTGTATTAGTACATATATGTGAATAATCGGACTAACGAGGAAATGCCTAATACCATGTGTGGGTCATGTGGACACACATGAGACGCGAGAGAGCGTTGACGCTCGAGCGTGCTCAGCAGTGGAAATTACGTAATTATAGGCGTAATTATAGGCATATATATTTATATATATATATATATATATATATATGGATATATATATAAATATATTAAATGAAAAATAATAAAATAATAGTAATTTGTCGGGCGTAGAGTGATACGCGGGGTCACGAGTGGCACGCGTCGGACATACGGTGGTGCGCACGCCCGAGATGTTCTCGTTGGCGTGCCAACCGGAATTTTAGGCGCAAGGTATCGATAAATATATATATATATATTTATATATAAATTAGTATATATAAATATATATAATAAATCAGGAAAATGGGAAATTACCTTTAAGGGCATATTGAAATGAAAAAGAAAAGGATGTGCATAAGGGCATTTTGGTCCTTTGACAACCCCAAACCGCCTCTCGTTTCTTTAAACTGCGAGAGTGAGAGAGAGAACCGAGAGATGATGAGGGACGAGGAAGAAGAGATGAGGAGGAGAGCTTGGGAGTTGATGGAGTCGAGACCGAGGAGAGCTCGAGGTAAGATGTGTAGTTGTGTATGTTGTTGTTGTTGAGTATGATGTGGTGAGGGGCTCGGCCATGGCGGAGCCATGGCTGAGAATCGAGAACCGAATCAAGAAGCAAGCCGAGGGTGGAGACGGCAAGGGAGTGATCTCCCTTGCCAAATCGAGTTGGGGTTGGGGTTGGGAGCCAACCCCAATCAAAAAAAAAAAAAAAAAAAAAAAAGAACAGCGTCTGCTCTGTTCTCATCTCGCGAGGAAGAAGGTCTTGAACCGAGCCGGTTCGGCTCGGTTGAGCCGAACCCGGTTCGGTCCGGTTCAGGACCAAACCAAAAGAAAAAAAAAAGAAAGAAAAGAGAGAAAATGGAAAAGAAAATCCAGAAAAATAGGAAAAAATATGAAAAAATAGTATTTTGACCAATCAAATAGAAATTGAGGGTTTTCTATGAAAATTGAGAAATTTGAAAGTCGGAGGAGACTTTACACCGGGGTTTTACCTCGAAAAATGTGAAATGGTCCAAATAGGTTGTAAACTAAGTCTTGGAATTCCGAATAAGAATGGGACCAATTTAGGGTATTAATAAATGAATATTAGACTTTAATTGATGATAATTGGTCTATGTTAGGGAATGAATCAATGTGGAAAGAGGTTTGAGGACTCCGAGGAGTTGTACAAGTCGGTAAAACATAGAAAGCTCAGGACAGGTAAGTGGGACTCGTAACTTTTATCAATTATGCAATGTAAAATAGTATTATTAGAGCATGTAGTGTACTGGACTGGGAATGGGGCAATGTACCGTGATTTGATGATGGTTTTACAAAAAATGTTTTGAAATGAAAAATGGATTCGGAAAAAGGTTTGACGGGACGGATCGGCATGGGGTTTGGGAACTGTGATGGAATTGCTAACCATCACTGCGCCCCAGTTGCTTGGGAATTATTCCGATCAATGCTTTCCAGTTGAGTTTAGCAAATTCATTAGTCATAAACCAATCGATGAGCGATGATTGGTTTAGTGATGATGAGTAAGTGCGACTCGGTTTTTATGAGTTGGCGGCACATTGACAAGAACTGGTTAGATGCCCAGTGATTGGTTATTGGATATGTGAGGGGGCGACTCAATGCAAATACGAAAAATGCGAAATACAAATCACGGGTACATTGCAATGAACCAAAGAACTTGCATCTGTTATTTATATTGTTTATATTGATTCATATGCTCTTGTAGATATGCATTTGATTCATGTTGTTATACATTGCCTTGATATTAATTGGTAGTTGATGGTTGGTATGAGAGTCACTTACTGAGCATGTAGGAGCTCACCCACCTTAACATTTCCAGTATGAATGTACGCTAGGACTTGGAACTCAGGAAAGGAGAAGACCAGAAGTTTAATATCTTCTCTACGGTGCAGTGAGTTCTTGTTATATATATATATATATTGTATTGCATTATAATTTGTAATTTAATGGGTGGGAATACGAGCTCAATACTGATGTTTATGCCGGTATTGCATATTTTGTGTTTTATCGAAAAAGTTTTAAATTTTCCGCTGCGTTGGTTTTCGTTTGTTTTATGTTGTTCATATAAATTAAGATATACAGGTTGTTGTCAGGAAATGTTGTAAGGCTGCTGGCTCTAATTAGGTCCGATCTGGTTTACCGGGGCTTAATTAGGGTTTCAGGCCGGACATTCCTTGATAAAAAAATTAGGGGCTGTCACAGTTGGTATCAGAGCCAAGGTTTTACAAAATTAAATTTATTATTGGTCTCAAAGTAAGAGACAGTTTTGATATAGATTTATATAAGAGATTATGTTGTAAAGCTTGGTTTGATCATTCCACTGAGAAGGTAATGGAATAACTCTGATATAGATTAGTATCAGAGACTGATGTTATCACTTTCGATCAAGTTTCAAAGTGATGTGATAATACTGATACCGTTTGGATTGAAATTTCGAGTTGTACCTGTATATTGAAATTAAAATTTAAGTTAACCTACTTGGAGATTGATTCTCAAGTCAGGGATAAACCAAGATTGAATGAACGGTTTTATCGATGTTTTGGGGGGTAATGAAAGATAAAAGCTTGAGACATGTATTTGTGAGCTTTATATTATATCTATGCGATAGATATAGTTGTACTGTCTTGCCTTGAAATGAATTTGGAAGTCTTATCTCACATCTATGACTTGGTAAGTCAAATAAAATTAATGGTGAGGGTTCTTAGGAACCTGGACTTAAGAGATAACGAGATAAAGGAAGACAGTGGAACGATGATAAGATGGGTTATATCCATCTATGTCTCATGAAATGAGAATGTATATATATGTTGAGGGTTATGGTTTATGGAACCTTGAACCCAAATGATATAGATATGGAAATCAGATGAGTTATGAATAACTCTTTTATTGAGTAGTCTCTGAGGGTCTTGATTCTTACTGATATTGTCTGATGAGAAATAGTCAGTGTTGAAGGAATAAAAGACTCGGGACTCAGAGACATAGGTCAAATGAAATGACCATACAAAGTAAATGGAATATGAAATGATTGACAATAATACTCAAAGGTGATGAGTCACTGTGAGTAGAAAATATACTAGTGTTGAGACTAGTGGAGTTGGATGAAAAGTCATTCAACAAGGAGAATAGTAGTAAGTGAAAATGATGAGAACCTGGTTGAGGTTAGTTAATCACTATATTATTCATACTTCATGAATGATTATGAAGTATAAAATTTCAGTTATAGTGCTAGTCTATATTGATATAGTAAGAAAGAAATTTATCGGTATGGTTATGGTATAGCTTCACATACTGAAAATAATATAAGAAAAAGGTCTATTGGTGTTGTTGCAAGGTCACTGCACGCACTAATAGTATAATAATAAGGAAGCATATCAGTATAGTTGAGATATAGTTATATATACTGAAGGCAGAATAACAAGGGATTATTAGTGTTGTTATGGGTAATTATACTCATTAATAGAGCAATAAAGAGAAAGGAATGACGATGTGGAGGAACCACACATAGAGATAAAATATGAGGATATTAGATTGAGATGTAGTTCAATGTTGAGATGGTTAAGAAAGGATGAAGGTATACTAAAGGTGAACAGTTAAAACAAGAAATGAGAGATGAAGGATTTGAGAGAAAAGTTGTGTTCTTGATCAACTCTATCTTGTTTGATGAGTAGAATCATTTATAAGGAAATGGTAATTTGAAAATAAAATGAAGAGTAAGTTGCAAATATATACGCTGAAGGACTGAAAGGGTTAAAGTTAGAGGTTTAACATCAAAGTATTTAAGAATCTTTTGAGGTATTAATACATAAAGATTCATAGATATGACAATCTTGTCATCAGAGACATCTAATGTGGATAAGAGGTGTACAGTTCAGGTAATTGAGAAAAATATAGCAGTGAGCCATGAGGTGTTTTAAATTTGATGTTTAGACTAGTATAGTCTAAATTGGGGAGAATGAGTTGTCAATAAAGCTAAGGATTGAGAATATAGAGAATGATGTATAATACTAGAAATGAATAGGGAGCAGCATATCAAGATGTTGGTATTGACTGCAATATATGATGGAAAATGTTGAAATATATAAATTTTGGGAATGAGAATTTGTGGAAATTTAGTTAATCAATAAAAATTCAAATGGTTTGGGTTGAGTAAACTGATGATAGGTCAATACAGAGAAAAGCAAACTTGATGAATATAAGATGGTGAGATTAAGGTTTCAAGTAATGTGAGTATTAGAAAGGCTTGAAATCTTATCATAATGTAGGATAGAAGATTCATCAAATGATTTGGATTGTTGACACCAAACCACTGATTAATTATATTGTACTTGACGTATTATGAAAATGGTATGAGTTTAAGAACTCAAATGGAGTGATAAATGAATGGGAGGTGAATTCTAAAGGAATAGTGATTTTCCAGGATTGACAACTCAAGGGTGTAAATTAAATGAAACCAATAGTTCTCAAATGGTGATTGAGATTTGGTTATCATGGAATAAAGATCAGAGTTTTGGAGTATATGATCAAGCAATGGCTTGATAAGGTGAAAGATTATGGTGTAAATCATAGAAATTCATTAGAGCTCACGCTATGTTTATGAATGAAGATGTGGAGTTGTTAAACTCTATTGAGATAAGATCATCATTAAGTTGACAATTATGACAAATATGAAAATAGTTGAAACTCTACCAAATGCACAAAGTACTGTTACAGAGTTATGTGAAACTCTGATAATAGGTTGGAATATACGAAAGTTGTGTGTGCAATGGTTAGGTTCAATTAAAAATTATTAGAATGTGTTGAATTGAAATTATGAGTTCAAGGAATTGAATAAGGTTAAGACAATTGGAGAATTGTCTTATATTCAACACAAATAAGGGAAAAGTGATGGAACATGGAATGATTGAAGCATACAAACAACGTATATAGGGTTGTAATATAGTTGTATTGTATGATCAATTAACACTATAATGGAATGAGGATGAGTTGTACATGATACAAAGGATGCCTTAAGGAAATTGGAAATGTAGGTTGACTACATTAGCTGCTTAATTATACTTGGATTATGGGAAAAGTTAGAGTTAGAGGTGTATTTTAATATTTTATTATCGGTTGACACAATAAAACGAGAGATTGTAGTAAATATATTTGAATTAATTCATGGGGAACTAATGTAAAGTAATTGTATTGGTAAGAGTACCAAACTATTGTAAGGCATCAAATGGTAATGAAAAGTTGAAAATATGTATTTCAAATGATGGATAAAATGAATTGCAAGAATAAGTATTAGAGGAAAGACTTTAATATGATAAGATAGGGAAATTTCAAAAGATGAAAATAGTGATGATGTGGTGAAGCCGCACGTTCTAAAATGAATGGGTTTCAATCACTCTGAGGAATCACTCATATAAGTGATTGACGATAGTTGATAGTTGAATAAAAGAAAGAGGCATGAGAGGTAATTATAATAGGAACTTCTCAATATTATCTAATCAGTGGGATAGATAATAATTGATGAATGAGTGAAGTCCTGCGTAGGCACATCATCAATTGAGAGGTTGGAATTGATAATTACCAGTCCTTTCTTTGGAGTTCAAAATGAGACTGAACTTAATAAATGAATGAATTAATAGATGATGGGATTGATTAAGAAATCTAATTGGAACTACTCAATATGTTAGAGATTGATTATGAATGAGTAGTGTCCATATTAGATGTTTTAATGGAAATTGTGTTGAACGTATTAAATTTTGAAATGAAAATTTTGATTTATGAGGAAGGTTAGACAAGAATGATTCTGAAGGTCTCAGGAATCTCGTTATGTAATTAATATATGTAATGCTATACTATATTTGGGAATAATATTATAAATTTTGAGATGATGATATACAGAGATGATGATAATATACTATAAATTATAAATAGGTTTAGATGAGGATATACAAGGAGATTATGAAGAGATATGGGATATGATCAGTATGTGATGTTGACTAATGAAACATGAAAAGTTAGATTCTTGTCTATACCTGAGAAGAAAACAAAATACGATTATAGGCTTGTGATATGAAATAGACGTCAGCACAATGAATTATAGTTGATGAGGGAATTTAGTCTGCAAGATTCTTGTCAGTGAAGGTATCTGTTATGCTCGGAAGAATTGAACAAAAGTATTGTATGGGAGATGTGAGATGGTATAAAATTAAAAATGTTCCGGATAGAGATCCGAGACTTGCTTCCACTGAGAGAAGAAGTTATTGATATGAATTGAAAACCAGTCTCAATCTCGATACAATATTTTCCTTCGTGTTGACGAAGAGATTGTGTTACCAATTTTAATTCAATGAATACGATTGAGCTTGTGTCTCATCATGATAATCACTGAAAGAATCGATTTATCTGTGTGAGTTCTTTAGTGATCTTAGTAATCTGAGGGTTTACAGAATGAACTATACTCTTTCTTATTCTACCATGAGGGTGAGAGATAAGAATGAGAGATATTGTACTAGAATGAATGAAGTAATAAAGAACTACACAGAGGAAATGGAGCAGACTAGGTACTGTATAACTACAATATAAAGGAAACGAATAAATTGAGGATAAAGTTGTAGTGTATAGATTGACGAAGTCTATGAGGTTCAAGCACGTATCGAGAAAAAAAAATGAAAAAAAAAAATGAAATGAAAATGATGATTGATGATGATGAGAATGTTGTGTTATTGACCTTGCCATTCACCGATGGGTGGAATGGAGGTAGGAAACACACATATGTTGACCTTGCTGTTCATTTGTGGTGGACAGAGGTAGGAAATGTGATGCATACATATGCTGACCTGGCTGTTCATTTGTAATGGACAGAGGTAGCAGACATGATGATTGTCGACCTTGCCGTTTAGTTATGAGATGGACGGAGGTAGGAGACACGATACTGTTGATCCTTAGTAGATTCGTCAATTCTTGAGCTACAACAATCCTTAAGAAAAAGAGAAACGTGACAAATATCATAGGTTATGGATGTATCAAAAGATATATGGGATCTTTTGGAAATCTCACCTATGAACGGGCTATAGAGATTCGGATTAAGTGAAATTAATGGAATAGGGTTATTGGCATTCTATTAAACTGAAAAAGAAGAATGAAACGATAATTTAATTACGTTTATTCTTCAAAGTAAAGTTGAGATAAGCTTTGTGCTAGTGATATGGTGATAAAATCACATATACTAGACAAGCAAGGAATGAGAAAGCTAAAGAGTATGAAATATAATGGAATAGTGAACTCCATTACTGTTCGAGATCATTGATAACTTGTACGTTGCCCTAATTTCGAGGACGAAATTGTTGCTAAATTGGGGAGACTGTAACGACCCGTTATTTTAAGCACGTGATTAACAGTAATCCGAATCCAAATTAATCCGAGTTAGGTTCGTGGTTAAGCCCGATTTGTCACGACAGTGTGGGATTGTGTGATGTATTGCGTTTGTTTGGTGTGTATTAGTACATATATCTGAATAATCGGACTAACGAGGAAATGCCTAATACCATGTGTGGGTCATGTGGACACACATGAGACGCGAGACAGCGTTGACGCTCGAGTGTGCTCAGCAGTGGAAATTACGTAATTATAGGCGTAATTATAGGCATATATGTATTTATATATATATATATATTATGGATATATATATATATATAAATATATATTAAATGAAAAATAATAAAATAATAGTAATTTGTCGGGCGTAGAGTGATACGCGGGGTCACGAGTGGCACGCGTCGGACATACGGTGGTGCGCACGCCTGAGATGTTCTCGTTGGCGTGCCAACCGGAATTTTAGGCGCAAGGTATCGATAAATATATATTTATATATAAATTAGTATATATAAATATATATAATAAATCAAGAAAATGGGAAATTACCTTTAAGGGCATATTGAAATGAAAAAGAAAATGATGTGCATAAGGGCATTTTGGTCCTTTGACAACCCCAAACCGCCTCTCGTTTCTTTAAACTGCGAGAGTGAGAGAGAGAACCGAGAGATGATGAGGGACGAGGAAGAAGAGATGAGGAGGAGAGCTTGGGAGTTGATGGAGTCGAGACTGAGGAGAGCTCGAGGTAAGATGTGTAGTTGTGTATGTTGTTGTTGTTGAGTATGATGTGGTGAGGGGCTCGGCCATGGCGGAGCCATGGCCGAGAATCGAGAACCGAATCAAGAAGCAAGCCGAGGGTGGAGACGGCAGGGAGTGATCTCCTTGCCAAATCGAGTTGGGGTTGGGGTTGGGAGCCAACCCCAATCAAAGAAAAAAAAAAAAAAAAAAAAAAAACGAACGTCTACTGCTCTCTGTTCTCATCTCGCAAGGAAGAAGGTCTTGAATCGGGCCGGTTCGGCTCGGTTGAGCCGAACCGGTTCGGTCCGGTTCAGACCAAACCAAAAGAAAAAAAAAAGAAGAAAAAAAGAGAAAATGGAAAAGAAAATCCAGAAAAATAGGAAAAAATATGAAAAAATAGTATTTTGACCAATCAAATAGAAATTGAGGGTTTTCTATGGAAATTGAGAAATTTGAAAGTCGGAGGAGACTTTACACCGGGGTTTTACCTCGAAAAATGTGAAATAGTCCAAATAGATTGTAAACTAAGTCTTGGAATTCCGAATTAGAATGGGACCAATTTAGGGTATTAATAAATGAATATTAGACTTTAATTGATGATAATTGGTCTATGTTAGGGAATGAATCAATGTGGAAAGAGGTTTCACTACAAAAAAATAGCAAATCAGAAACGGAATTAGAAACGGAATTAAGTTCCGTTTCTAAAAAAAAAAATTAGAGACAGAATTGAGACGGAAAATTCAGAGACAGAATTGAGACGGAATTGAGACGGAATTAGAGACGGAATTAAATTCCGTCTCTAAAAAATGGCGCGAACATTCCCACCAAAACTTTATTTTGTTCTACCCGTTCATCAAATCTCGAGATTTGTTGCACAAATCTCGAGATTTCCCCTTTACCCCCTCTAATACCCATCCTCGTCCTCCCCACTACCGAAAGAAAACCCTAACTCCTCGTCCTCCCCACCACCGAAAGCCCTAACTCCCACCACCGAAAGCCCTAACTCTTCGTCGTCTCTCTCTCTATACTCTCGTCTCTCTCTGACTCGGTCTCTTCGTCTCTTCGGTCACCGGCCCCCAAATCTCCAACCCCCACAAATCTCTCGTCTCTGTTCCCGTTGCTCTCAACTCTCTCGGTCTCTGGTCTCTCTGGTCTCTCTCTCTGGTCTCTCTCGGTCTCTCTCTCTCTCTCTCTCTCTCTCTCTCTCTCTCTCCGTCTCTCTCTCTCGGTCTCTCCGTCTCTCTCTCCAATCCACCGCTCCCCAAATCCCCAACCCCCAACAAGTCGTCCTCTCACTCCATTGCTCCCAGTGGTAGCGCGCCTGCCTTCTCGGTCATAGAGCCGATCTTGCACATTTTCGATCTGCACCTCTGCTCCTCTCGCTCTCGCATCGTGCTCTCATTCGGTCCCCTCTTCGACCTCTCTCTCTCTCTCTCATTGTGCTCTCATTCGATCCGGGCCTCATTGTGTTTCATTGGTGAGTTCTCCCTCTTTCCTCTCGAAACATTTTTTTTGGTTAATTGGCAGTGACATGTTTTGTTTGCTTTTACAATGATCTGTGATTTTTACTCGGGCGTGAGAATTTATTGTTTCATGTATGTAGTTGTTTTTTGCAAGTTTATTATACACAAGTTGTTTTTACAATGATATGCGATTGTTGCTTTTACAATGATCTGTGATTGTTACTTGTTCCACTTTGTGTACTCTTCTATTTACCTTGCCCACCAATTGTAGCTTGTAATCTTTGTTCAAAGTACATATGATCATCATGATCAAGGGCATATAAATGGAGTTCATTCTCTTGTACACAATATAAAAATTCTTGAAATACAATCTCTACATTATCTCTAACTCTCTTCTCTTTTGTTTCCCTTCTCTACTTGCTCTTCTAATTGTTAGTTTATTTAAGCCTTCCATGCTTAAGTCTTTAGCAAGGCCAATAGTTTTATAATAGTTTAATTAAGCCACTCACTATGTTTCTCTATGGGTGTCCGTTCTTTTGTGTTTCTTGGTCAATAGTTTTGTAATACATGGGTGGTTCATTATATTGATTATATGTTTTATAATATCATGTTAGCATTAATTTGTTGATATTGCTCCTACGTTTCGTTATTAAATATTATACGGATTGTTGACGAGTTAGGTGAATCTAAACTTATTGAGCAAGTTGAAGTGTTGACCACTGTGACAAGTGATAACCCAAACCCATATGAAGACCCTGTTTATTACATAAAAAGTAAATAGATAAATAGTATTAAAACCTACGCATGGAATAAAGATCTCTTATGTTATAACCATTTATTTATTTATTTTTAGATCAACAACCGAGGTACTTAAGAAGTAGTTATTGTAAAGAAGTTAATCACTTAAGTATTTTCACTTGAGGAAATAAGTCTTAGAAAAAAACTTTGATCCTAGATATCTCTACAAGTCAAAATAATGCGGCAAACGAAGTAAGTGAGGTTTGAACTATTATCAATCCTCCCATGCTAGTTTATATGCTTCGATTCATTTTAGTAGTGATTGAAGTTTAATTTGGGATCCATTATGGTAGTTCTTCACTAAGATTTTTTAGCAGTTCCCTTTTAAACTCCTTATCGTTTAAATGCCGGTGGAATTGATATAACGTTGGATAATTTCAATTAGTACCTTGTAAAGTAGGGCCAATGGCACCAAAGTGTGTCTCCCTTGCTATTTTATGATATTTTGATGTGTATAACTATTCGGATATCATAAGTGATATCTTGGAATTAAGGTCGTCACATTACATGTGTCAAACATGTTGAATAAGGCTTCTTTATATCGGTATTATTTATAAATTGTTTAGTTGGACACACAAGTTGTCATGTACCAAAGTGAAAGGAAGAAACTAGTTAACTAATTTAATTGCACAACACTTCAATAGAATGTCGTCTACAAGTCGAGATCGGATGTACAACCGGCTCGACAACGGTTACGTTCGAATTGAATTCGCGGCGAAGGTTAAAGAATTCATATCATTTGCCAAACAACATTGTCCTACATACCAAAGTGAAAGGAAGATTAGATGTCCGTGCAATTTGAAGAAATGTCGACTTGTACCGTACACTGACGTCGAAACGGTTGAGTACCACATATGTAGGTATGGATTTGTTCCGGGATATCACTTGTTGGTACGAACATGGTGAGAACGGGATGAAGGCCCGCAAAACTTTTACCAAATAGATAGCCATATTGGTGATGCTTGATGTGGGAGGATACGATCCGACAACTTACCGCGAGATGCTACACAACGTGGCGGTCCAAGTTTCAATTGGAATCACGTGGAAGAATCACCAAACCCCCAAACACGCCAACTATATGACATGATTGATGCAAGTAGGGAACAATTGTGGCGGGTTGCGAAACCATGACAACGTTGTCCGATGGCAAGATTACTTGCGATCAAGTCTGAACATCATATATCTCGAACGAGGGTATAATGAAATCATTAAACTCATGAAGGATTGTTTGCCAAATGACAATTCATTGGTTGAAAATTTTTATGCCACTAAAAGACTAATGCGAGGTCTAGGTCTACCCGTTGAGAAAATAGATTGTTGTGAGGACCAATGTATGATTTATTGGGGAGTGGACTCGAGTTGACGTCATGTAAATTTTGTGGGAAATCACGCTACATTGCACATCGACGAGGTCGTGGTCGGAACACAAAAAACGCCCTTGCAAAAAAATGTACTACTTCCCTTTGGGCCCTCGGTTGCAACGATTTGTATGCGTCGAGTCAACGGCAAAACATATGCGATGGCATGGAGATCATTCCTCGCCGAGAAGATGTTATGCAACAACTTTCGTTCGATTCGATTGCTTGGAGACATTTTAATGACGTCAATAGAGACTTCGCCCCGAGGTTCGGAATGTTCGTTTAGGATTGTGCACCGATGGTTTTCAAGTATTTGGGCTTTCGGGAAATCGTACTCTTCGTGGCCCGTGATTTTGACTCCTTACAACCTTCCACCGTCGATGTGCATGAAATCTGAGTTTATGTTCTTAACGGTTATCGTTCCTGGACCGACCAGCCCAAAGCAGAAAATCGACGTGTTCCTTCAACCGCTTGTGAAAGAGTTGCAAGATTTATGGAACAATGGTGTGATTACATACGACGTTTCCACAAAGACAAATTTTCTCATGCGAGTTGCCCTTTTATGGACTGTTAGTGATTTCCCTGCATATAGCATGTTGTCCGGTTGGAGCACACATGGTAAGTACGCTTGTCCATATTGTATGGAGGATACAAATGCATTTCAATTGCGAAATGGTGGTAAGACATCGTGGTTCGATTTGTCACCGTCGTTTCTTGGCGAAGTCATCACCATTAAGGAAAGACAAAAAAATTTCATTAGAGGCAAAATGGTCATAAATGATGATCCGCCCGCTTTGCGTTACGGTGAAGAAATTTTGGCGAAATTGAATCGTTAGGCTTGATGAAAGTGACGAAATCGGAGCGATTCGTGAATGGGCGGATAGCTAAGAATTCGGGATGGAGGAAGAAAAGCATATTCGGGACTTGCCGTATTGGAAGACAAACTTGATTCGCCACAACTTAGATGTCATGCACATTGAGAAAAATGTTTTTGACAACATATTCAACACTATTATGTGTGTACCAGGCAAGAGTAAGGACAATGCGAAAGCGAGACAAGATATTTGTGAATATTGTCACCTTCTCTACACATTGATTCGGCGACAAATACTTACATCCTTGGATGCTATGCTCTTGATACATCAAAAAAAAAAAATTGTGCGAGTGGGTTGAAAAGTTGCGTTTTCTGATGGTTACGCTTCGAATCTTGGTCGATGTGTGGATCCAAAGAAATCTGCGAATGTTCGGCATGAAGAGCCATGATTGTCATATTTTCATGCAACGGTTGATACCAATTGCATTCGAGAACTCCTCCCAAACCCGGTTTAGGTTGCAATTAGCGAATTAAGCCTTTTTTCCGATCCCTAATCTGCGAAATGTGTCGGTCTCAAAGATATGGAGGACTTAGAGTCGAAATACCAAAAATCATTTGCAAGTTGGAGAAAATATTCCCTCCAAGCTTATTCGACTCTATGGAACACCTACCAATCCACTTGGCCTACGAGGCTCGTCGGCGGTCCCGTTCAATTTCGATGGATGTATCCATTTGAGAGGTACTATCTTGAGCCCTTGAAATTATTTTCCCATTCAATAAGTTTTAAATCAACACTTCCTATAACATTCATACGGTACCTTAAACATTTGAAGAACAATGTGCGGAACAAAGCGAAGGTAGAGGGCTCCATGTGTAATGCTTATTTGGTCGAAGAGGTCACATCCTTTTGTTCTTACTACTTTGAAGATCACGTCTTTACATTGCATGACAAAGTGCAACGTAACGACGATGGCGCGTATCGGGCCCACACCGCATTTTGTCGGCAATTTCTCAATTTTCACTTATCCTGGTCGACCCATTGGCAAGTCGAAGGAGCGGTACTTAACGAGAGCGGGAGTTTAATGCCGCTCATTCGTACATCTTTGCTTAATTGTCCGAGAGATCGCTCCTTACGTCCGGTACATCCGTCACTTTCATTCAATATTGCGGTACATTCATTGTTCATATTTTACTAAGACAACCTACTTACATGTTCCTTTCTTCTAGGATATTCATCGATGAAATCACTCAAGCAATGGGGAGTCGGAAGTTGATAGTAGTCTAGAGCACAACTTCCCCATTTGGTTTCAAACATACGTAAGGTCATTACTTTTGTGCGTTATAGATTCATAAATTTCTTCCATAAGTAATGTGTCATATTGCATTTCTAATTTTTTTTTAATAGGCTCGGAATTCTATAGTTGACGAGACGCTTGTTGATCTTTCTGTTGGTCCTAGTCGATCATGTACTTCTATCTACCCTGGTTACCTTGTTAATGGGTATAAGTTCCACTCCGCAACATATGACGTTAATAGATCGACGCAGAGCAGCGGTGTTTTGGTGAAGGGTTCAAACTACGCCGATGTTTCCCATAACTATTATGGAGTACTGCAAGAGGTTGTGGAGATTGAGTATATCGGCCTCAGCGTGTGGTCTTGTTTAAGTGTGAATGGTATGACCCTACACCGAATCATGGTGTGAGGACTCACCCAACACTTCAATTGGTAGAGGTTCATCGAAGTCGACGATATAACAACTACGAGCCATTTGTACTAGCAATGCAAGCCACTCAAGTGTACTACCTTTCGTACCACTTCTATGAGGAACGACCGACAAGAAATGGCTAGCGGTTGTTGCTGTCAACCAAAATTCCCTGACGAGGAAACTCGCAAAGACGATAATGACCAGGGCTCGGTAGAGATTGCATTCCAAGATGGGATGGCCACCACGTGCGTAGTCGACGATGCAATCGTCGATATCAACAATCTGGATGATCTGAATGGGACTCGATTCATTGTTGAAGCGGGTCTAAGTGAAGAAGTATATAGTGGAGATGATTCAGAAGAAGAATCATCAACTTCTAATCATGAGAGTGAATTTGAAACGGATGATAGCGAATAATGTATGTATATGTTATGTCAACGTCCAATCATTTAGTTACTTTTATCAGCATGGATCCCGTGTTATTAATTCCAATCATTTAGACTTAATTTCTAGTTTTTGTATGCCCTCCTTCTCTGAAATTTTATTGCTATCTTGTTAGGTTTCATGGCGGGAGGTGGTCATCCACCACGTCGAGGTTTCCCATTAGGAGGACATCGTCCAGGCGGAAGAGGTGCAGCACCGACCTCTGGAGGCGAAATACCGACTGGGCCTCATGGTCAGGCCACACGAGGGGTCCATAGAGGTCGTGGCGGTCGAGGTCGTGGGTCGATTCCTGCATTATCGATTCCGACTTCTTGTTCTCTCGATCACGAGATAGCCGCAACGTCACCTTCGCCTTCCATACCGTCGGCGTCGTCGTACCATCATCGTCGTCATCAAGGACTATACCAAATATGCGCCCGGTCACCATCGTTGACATCAAGGACTCCTTTACCCACGAGGCTGCACCCCGGACACGGCATCACCGGCGGCATCCCCACAATACGACGTAAGAGCAGGGTTGGAGGTGACAGGCCCTCCGCGAGCACCTCAGAGGATAGGGATGGAGCCCCCTAACGTACATGAGATCCCTATCAGACTGATTGCCAATGATACGTAAGTTTGTATTTGACTCATATATGTCGTTTTAAATATGAATGTAAATTATTGAAGAAGTAGTTAAGATGTTATGCATGTTCATGAAACACAGGGAGTTGCATCCTTCGCATTTTTGTGCACGGAGGATGACAAAAGTTTTCAAAAGATGGATGATTCCTGAAGGGTATTGTTGGAAGTCGGTACCGCCTCATCATAAAGACAAATACTGGCGCCACTGGAAGGTAAACACGACTACTAAATGTCTTATGATTTATACTATTTCCTCAATGTCTCGTAACAATAGCAATCGCCAATTTGTAGGTATTTTTTAGATGGGATGACACGATTCCCGAGGATCTCATTCGAGCGGCGTACGACAGGCTTGCAGGCATAAGGTACACACGCATTGATGCACAAGTTAAAGAAGAAACGTGTGCAACCGGTGTATGTTATAGATGAGGCATGGAGGAGATACTTGGAGTGCTTGGGAGAGCGAGGACTTCCTTGCCGGTCTAGTCAAGCGACGGCGAATAGGAACACCGAGGTCGAAGGCCCTGGGACCGGACCCTCGAAGCACGATGGTGGTTCCGTGTCTTTTGTGACTACCCAAGAAAGATTGGTAAGTTTTTTTTAACCTCTTGGTTATTTTTTACATTTATACACTTGTTCACTATGCTTGGTCCCATACGCGAGAATGATTCATCCGAGACGCCACCGACGGTGAATGAATTGTATTTGCATCTCCACACCGTAAATCACGACAGGGATGACATTCATCGATACTAGATCGGAGCGGTTCTATGTAAGTATAGAAATGAAATGTAAAATAGTATTAAGTTTACTTTAAACCATATCATGTATTTTGTTTGTTGTTGATATCTGCAGGATAGGCTCCGAGAGGAGATGTCGGGAGCTCACCCAGTGCTACACCGGACCAATCGGTGGATGATGAGGCGGTGTACCTCAATGTGGCGGGTGAGTGTCCCAAAGGACGTGTCTACGATCTCGGGTCTTTAGGGAGAAAGAAGAGGAGATATGCAGAGATCCTGGTGCTAGCACGTCCGAGATGCGGATATGGTGCCGCGTGCGAGAGTTCAATGTCGTTGCGAGCAACTACGAAAGGTTATGGAGTTCATGCGGCGGCATCTCGGGATGAACATGGACGGAGCGGGCCTATCTCGGCAACAACCACCACCACCACCAACCGACCGCCACCTCATGACCAAAGCATACCGTGCATCGCAAATAGATCCGGTCGATCCACCACAACAAGGGGACAATGTTGAGCGTGAGACGTAAGCGTGGCTTCGAGAGATGAGCGACTTGGTGATACATAGGTATTTTACTTGTTGCTTGTGTAAATTCTTCGCATAACTTTATGATTGACATTTCTTTTTGTGCATATTTAGATTGATTGGAAAGGTAAAGTTAATGTGGCAAATGTGTTGCAAAATCGATGTCCATATCTTTATCTCTCTCCATCATGGTGTGTTCTTTGCAAACGAGATAATGAAACAATTGATCATGTGTTTCTTCAATGCTCAGTATCACATCGGATTTGGAAGGAGATGATCTCCGAAATGGGGTTGATTGGAAGAACGCCTAGAAGTTTACATGATTGCTTGGATGATGGAGAGGCTCACACTTTGAAAGGCCGAAGAGGAAATTTGGTCCATATGGGAGGAAAGGAACAATAGAATTTTTCATGATAGGGAACGTACTTGGGTGGAAATTTTTCATGATACGATTACTTTTTTTTTTTTTTTTTTTTCTTTTTCTCTTTTCTTTTTGCTATGAAAAGGTGTGGTTTGCATAGATATAGATATATACTTTTGTATCTTTGGGTGTGGAACAAAAATTCCCATCCTATTTTCTATTACAATGAATGACAGATATATCTCTTTCGATCAAAAAAAAAATCGCATGAAGCTCGGCCAACACTTCAAAGAGCTAAATCAAATTTGTGAAGAGTTGAAGGAAACAAAGACAAACAATTGAGGCTATAGATTAGGTATGTTTTTATATGCTTAGATATTTTTGTAAATGGTCCTTTCTTTGGCGTGGTGCGCATGTATTTAATATTTCATAAACTGCAATATTTGACATTGTGTTTTTTTCCATGTTTCGTGATCATGTAGCTTTAACATTGTCTGAGAGGTCTAACAGTTAGGCCAATCATTCCGATTTGCGGACGAAGTTCTGTTGAAATTGGTTGTGGTTGTTTTCTCTGGAGAGGATTCAAGGATGCTTTTGAAGTACAACGAGAATCACAAATTAGATTCACTTCAACCGCAAAATCTCCAATCCCTTGATAACCGGTGAATTCAACGACTCCATTGGAAGGTGAGTCATTAAACCTCATTTCGGTTTTCATTTCTATAAGATCTTTTCATAACTTTTTGCAACAAATATTTTGAAAAAAACAATGGTGAACCTAGGTTGATTAGCATTAGTTCCTTGTTCTTTTAATTTGTTTTTCTTGTTGGTTGAACTTCAAATTACCATATACTATTAATAGCTTTTTTATTTTGTTCTCATTTGATCGAGAGAGCTTCTAATTATAGTGACATTGGATTTCAAGAGTGTGACGACCCCATTTCCACAACCTTAAACTGGGCCCCACCCGGCCTAGACTTACGTGGACCACGAGTCAACTCTCGCATAGTCAACTCGAGCCTAGTCACCTTCCTAATATTTATATAGGTACAATATTTACAATAAGGAAAATTAACAAATTGAATTAGAAGAACAATTTGAATTTTATTGAGAATGTCTCTCGTTGTGTTGTGAGAGTCCATATGATCTAATATTTATATAGGAACAATATTTACAATAAGGAAAGTGCCGTTAGAGATACAATAAGGAAAATGGCCGTTAGATATACGATAAGGAAAGTAGCCGTTAGAGATACAATAAGGAAAGTGACCGTTATAGATATAATTTGAATTCTTTCCTTATTCTCTCAAGGTTTGATGTCATTTGTATATGTCTCCATATCCTCCCGCAAACTTGGCCGAGGTTGAAGGCAAAGTTTGGTGCGAAAAATAAACTAAGGTAGCTTTCTTGGGATAGTGCGGCATGGTGAATCTCTACCAGGCGGCAAATCCCTTGGCTACCATGTGACGAATGGAGAAAGAATTGGAAACTATTGTTGAAGAGAGTTAGAAAATGTTAGTCTTCGGTTTTGGGGGCTTTTGGCACATGTTTTTTGCGGTTTCTCCTTTAGTCCTTTTGGTGCTGTTATTTCATTGCTATCATATCTTTTGTACTTGGAAAAACTCTTCACTTCTATGAAAGCATGTTCCTCATAAAAAAATCAAGGAAGCACGGATGGTCGCAATGCCAATGAGAAGCGTGCATCCTTACATTTCGTGTTTCGTATTGTTTTTATTTATGTGAATCTAGTTCTATTACGAAAGTAGTTGGTATGCGGGTATATCAATTGTAGAGATTGAGCAAGTCTTTGTTTGACATTTGATGAAGTTTTGAAAATTTGAACAATGCTTGCGTGATTGATCACAATATTCTGCATTGCTCATGCCATTGCAAGAAATGTTTTTCAACATCTTTGCAAATAGATTTATATTATTCCCCGATGGTATGTTTAATAGATGAGTCAATCTAATTTCTTCAGCTTTGCTGTAAGCCCTATTTTATGACTTTACTTTGTCCAGATATTGTAGTGAATCAGTGATGCTTTCTTTCTCTGAAGTTGCTTACTTAAATGGCTGCAGTTTCTGCTTTTGGTTATGCTGTATTGCTTCAAGAGTTATATGAATCGAGGCTTCTTAATAAATTACGCTTAGCAACTAGTATTTTGTGTCTAATATGGTCTAAGAATTTAATTATTTTAAGTTCTTAATTTCTTTGCATTTACATGGTTCTTTAGTGGTTTTATTAATATTCCTCCCATCCTTCATTGGATTAAAAAGTAATTAATATTCGTTGGAACATCCAATTACGTACTCATGCACGCACCGATATTTACTCGGGCTTTAACTATTTTATGATCCGGTGAAAGCTGATTTTGTGTAAGTCGTTTCCTAGTTTGAAAAAATAGCTTTTGGAAGACCAAGTCTTAGATGAATTTGTTTGCTTAATGCCATTATGATTTCCGGATGATGTGAGTCATGGTTTTGATCTCTATATGATACTTCTACTGTGGGTCTGATGGACCAATGGGAAATTTCAATATTGGAAGACATTATACAAAGTCGGTTAAGATGTCTGCCTTTGCAAGAGTGTGGATTATACGTTGCTTGATCTTCTAATTATATTTCTTTTTTGATCTCCTTTCTCTGAAATCAGGTTCAAGGTTTCCATTATGGTCCGTGAGGATGAATATGCATTGGCTCCCTGAGCTTTCACGCGTACCGACATAGTGAATCCATCAAACATGGGGCACTCCCTCAAGTTTGCTCAGAGCTGCAAGAGTGGAGCTTGTAGTAAATTATCCAAAGCCTTAATTGAAATTGATGTTGCTAAAGAAAGGTTAGCAAATGCTGTTTCCTTTATGTGGGAATCTAAAGCAAAGCAGAGAGGCGGGGAAAGGAAATGGGACAAATGAAGTTGTCATGGACAATTCTCATGATGGTAAAAATTCGGCCCTTTGTAAGGGTTATCCTTCAGAAAGAAGTTGGTTTTATGACTACCTCAACATATCATGATCAAAGAGGAGTGCCCTCAATTCAAACATTAAAGAATGATTCAAACGAGCGAAAGAGATAAAAAAGATATGTCAATGCTAGAAAGAGATAAAAAAGATATGTCAATGCTAGATCATTTGAACTTAACCAATGAGTATGAATATGATAGTGAGACCTCAATGAAGAGTTATGTTCTACTGCGAGTCTTTTTCAGCTAAGAGGTGGATACCATGGATTATTGGCGAGAATCAAAACCCTATTTCATTGTCGTACTTTTTTTTTTTATCAAATGGAAAGCCCTCACTAAACAACTCCTTAACATGATATATAAAATGTCAAGTATATGAAAATTTGAGCGAAATTAAGTTCACATTGAGGTAACTAGGAATATTTTTCTTACGAAGCTTTAGAAAAAAGAAAAAAAAAACATAAGCGAGTTACCAAACGAAACAAAATTAAAACAAGAGAACTTTTAAGAACGTACATTTCATGATATCGTCTTTTTCACTATTTTTTAGTTTCTCATCTCCCTTAATTTATACTTTGTAACACAAAGTTTTGATTTTGAGGTTTTGGAACCGATTGGATTTCGAGTTTATGGTTTAATACATGGAAATTAAGTTGTGTTATATGATATATTAAACTACTTTTCTTGTGCTTCTAAAGGTTTGGTTCCTTTTTAAGGTGGATCTATTAAGTATTGGAAACTTTATCATTGTAAATGCGGGGTGAGCATCCGAAGAACTCTGTTTGGTCTTTGAAAGGAGAATAATCGGTGAGTACTTGTAGCTCATAAAATAATGCTTGCATATTGTATTTGTTTTATGTTTTGGCCTTAAGTTTCTAGCTTCTATCTTTGGATTATGAAATAGTTGGCTCTTTCGATTTGTTTCACTTGTTCTTCAAGATTGTTACTCAAAATCTAGTTGTTGGTAGGGTTGAAACAATGTCATTCTCATGGATCACAATGTATAGTTTGTGTAGATTTCACCTTCATGTATGATCCAGTCACGGGCTTTGACACCAACAACTTAGTTATAATCAAGATCAACTTTGAAAATTCATTTGTCGGGGTACTCAAGGTACCATTTGTTTCTCACAGCTTAAACTATTTTATGCACATTAGACTTTCCTTTCATGGCCATTTTAGTGACGTCGACTCTTGCCCTACACTAGTTTATATCTCTTGTGACATTTATTTTCTTGTCTTCTTTTCTGTTGAACCTGAACTTCATGTATAATGCACATGCGGATGCATTGGTTTGTTTTAGGTATTCAGCCTTGGCATTGCAAAAGAAATTTGTTGGTTTGGAAGTGTCCCCTTTTGTTTATTTTTTTAGATATATTTTTAAGTGTGCTGTTCTTACATTATATTCATTATATTTATGGTAGTAATCCTAACATTTTTCATATTTGTTCTTGCAATGCCTGCCAATTATTGCTTACTACTTATATGGGGTATTGATCATGTGTAATGCCTCTATTGCAACATTAGATATGGCAAGTCATTATTTTTGTATAGTCGATTTCAGTGTGCAACTAATCAACATTACATATACTTTCCAGCCTCTCTCTCTCTTTTCGTATATATTTTTACTTCCTTGAAAGCTCTTGATGTTGTGTGGTGTATTGCTTTTACCAGACGTTGGAGCGGATCTGTTCCTAGGCGCTATTTAGCTCTCTGTGGTTCAGGACTGCTCGAAAGGAACCCTGTGAATATGCATTATCACTGGTTGTTGTCCTCAGATGGAGAATCATAAGTGCTTCAAAGCTGCGTTATAGTTATTATGTGCATATTTATAGGATTGTAAGTTTTTTTTTTTTTTTTTGTGGTTGTTGAACAATAGGATTGGTGGTTTTTGTGAATACTTACAACTTTGGAGCTTTTGTAATACAAGACAATTTTCTGTGGATATATAAATCTTTTTCAAATTTTGATTTTTACATTTTTTTTTCTCTTTTGAATATTTGTTGATATATATTGTCGATGTATGAATGTCAAATTTGGTTTTTTTGTAGGATGTTAGCACCCCCAAAAAGTTGTTGGAGGGTGCAGGCGATGGAGTAGATCTCATGGTTGTAATTTCAAGTTATAGGTTGGAAAACCAATTGGATTATGTTTATGTTTGAAAATAAAATGAACAGGAAAATTAGAGACGGATTAGAGACGGAATTCAAACATTCCGTTGCTATTCCGTCTCTAATTTTCCAGAATATATGCATAAATCTAACACAGAATCAGAGACGGATATAAGAATTCCGTCTCTAAATCAGAAACGGAATCAGAGACGGATAATTCCGTCTCTGATGATTCCGTCTCTGATTCTGTCTCTAAATCAGAAACGGAATCGAGACGGATAATTCGTCTCTAAATCGAAACGGAATCGAGACGGATAATTCGTCTCGATGATTCCGTCTCGATTCCGTTTGTGATTAGCAACGGAATCAGAGACGGATTGCAATTACAAACGCACCATTTTCGGAGAAATTCCATTTCTGTTCCGTTTCTAATTTCTGTCGCTAAATCTGTCTCTAATCAGAAACGGAATTATTCCGTCTTTATTCTGTCTCTAATCAGAAACGGAATCAATTTTCCGTTTCGATCGAATCAACGACGACGACGTTTTAGAGACAGAATTGATTCCGTCTCTGTTCCGTTTCTGATTGCAATTAGAGACGGAATTTTTGCAAATCAGAGACGGAAATTTCCGTTTCTGATTTGCTGTTTTTTTGTAGTGTTTGAGGACTCCGGGGAGTTGTACAAGTCGGTAAAACATAGAAAGCTCAGGACAGGTAAGTGGGACTCGTAACTTTTATCAATTATGCAATGTAAAATAGTATTATTAGAGCATGTAGTGTCTTGAATTTGAAATGGGGCAATGTACCGTGATTTGATGATGGTTTTACAAAAAATGTTTTGAAATGAAAAATGGATTCGGAAAGAGGTTTGACGGGACGGATCGGCATTGGGTTTGGGAACTGTGATGGAATTGCTAACCATCACTGCGCCCCAGTTGCTTGGGAATTATTCCGATCAATGCTTTCTAGTTGAGTTTAGCAGCTCATTAGTCATAAACCAATCAGATGAGCAATGATTGGTTTAGTGATGATGAGTAAGTGCGACTCGGTTTTTATGAGTTGGCGGCACATTGACAAGAACTGGTTAGATGCCCAGTGATTGGTTATTTGATATGTGAGGGGGCGACTCAATGCAAATACGAAAAATGCGAAATACAAATCACGGGTACATTGCAATGAACCAAAGAACTTGCATCTGTTATTTATATTGTTTATATTGATTCATATGCTCTTGTAGATATGCATTTGATTCATGTTGTTATACATTGCCTTGATATTAATTGGTAGTTGATGGTTGGTATGAGAGTCACTTACTGAGCATGTAGGAGCTCACCCACCTTAACATTTCCAGGTATGAATGTACGCTAGGACTTGGAACTCAGGAAAGGAGAAGACCATGAGTTTAATATCTTCTCTACGGTGCAGTGAGTTCTTGTTATATATATATTGTATTGCATTATAATTTGTAATTAAATGGGTGGGAATACGAGCTCAATACTGATGTTTATGCCGGTATTGCATATTTTGTGTTTTATCGAAAAAGTTTTAAATTTTTCGCTGCGTTGGTTTTCGTTTGTTTTATGTTGTTCATATAAATTAAGATATACAGGTTGTTGTCAGGAAATGTTGTAAGGCTGCTGGCTCTAATTAGGTCCGATCTGGTTTACCGGGGCTTAATTAGGGTTTCAGGCCGGACATTCCTTGATAAAAAAAATTAGGGGCTGTCACACTTGGGCTATAGCCCACAATAAATTACATGTAACCCCCTATGAGTTTATACTTATATGATGACAAAAAATAAAATTATCAAAGCATAGCCCACCCCATTTAAAAAAATTTACATCTAGCCTACCCTGATTTCAAACAAAAAGAAAAAAGTTAAATAAGAAAAAGAAAACAAGTCAAAGCCTCTTAGGTGAGATGGTAACGACATCACTTGTCAAAAAGGCGATAACTTGAGAGATCGTGGTTCGATTCTCACTAAAGTTAAAAAAAAAAAAGGAAAACAAAAAAGTAAAGTTTGTGATTTTGTCATTCAATAAATTATATATAGACAAGAAGGAAAGTTTAGTGTTTAGTTAATTCAAATGTTATTATTATTTCTCTACCATGTTTGTTCTTCACCTATTCACTTAAAAGCATATATATATATAAACCCATTTGTACTCTTGGTGTGATCTGTAATAAAAATATGCTTATTAAGTTAAAAGGAAAATTTTATAGAACCGCAATTAAGTGAGTTGTGCACTCTATGAAAGTATATGTTGGGCGGTAAATTAACAACAATTACATAAAATGAACGTAACAGAAATGGGGATGATTAGGTGGATGTTTAGTAAAACTCGTAAAGATAGGATAAAAAATACATAAATCTAAAAACAAGTAGATGTAGCACTAATTGACTCAAAGATTAGGGAAGGGCAGTTGCGGTGGTTTGGTCACTTGCAAAGACAGCCTACAGATGCCTCCACTAGAAAACTTGACTTAATAGGAACTGAAAAAATTGGACGATGTAAGAGTAGACTGTAGCTAACTTGCGATGCATTAATTAAGAGGAATTTGAATGGTTTGGAAAGCTCACTATCAAATGCATTAAATTGGGTACAATAGAAGAGTTTGATCCATATAGTCGACCCTAATTAATTTGGGATTGAAGCTATGTTATTGTTGTAGATTTCGCTCTTTGTCTTTTTTATCATTACTTTTTGTTTAAGTTATTAGTATTTTGAAATAAGAATAGAAAAGTTTCTTCCTAGTAGCTGATCGACTCAACTAATTGAGAATGAGGCTTGTTGTTGTTTAATTTATATATTTATATAAAAGAACTGTTTATGTGATAAGCTTTCACAATACGACACGTGGCATGTGAAGAATTTTCACGAATTGAGACGTGGCATTATGATGTCATACTTAAAATTTTATAAACACAAGCCACTGAATTGTGATTGTACACTAATCGCAGTGAGGGGTATAATGATCATTTTATAGTATAATTGATTTTTTCTAAGTTTGACTTTTTTTGTTAGGGTGTCCTAAGTAAACGGCGGGGTACATATAGTCGAGCTCAAAAAAATTTACATCTTAATTTTTGAACCCGACTAAGTGCATCCCACTATTTACTAAGTGCACCCGATTATGCGTGGCACCCCAAATTTAAAATTCAATTTATAAGAGTGCACCCCAAATTTCAATTTATAAAAGTGCACCTCACATTTTTACCAAAATACCCATTCATTCAAATCGAAGCACCTAGCTCCAAAATTTTAGACGAGACATCTATTTTAGGTTCGGTGACATATGGCTGAGACTTATTATTTAGGCTCGATGTTGTCCAATTAAATCTCTTTAGTGAGATTTAGTTGACAATTGCTGACATAAAGGTTCAGTGGATTCTGATCTACTCTTCATTTAAAAGTTCGGCAAGTTGTAACCGACTCTCCAACTAGAGGTTTGGTGGGCTCTTATCGACTCTCTAACAAGAGATTTGAACCTGTAAAATTGAACTACTCGATAATGCCTATAAATTACAGAAGAAAGTGTGTAAACGTTAGGTGCACTTAATCGGGCTCTAATTATTTAAGTGGCTAGGGCTCTTTAAAATCGCGAATTCGTCCCTGTTCGTGATAAACATAATCAATAAATCTACTTAGACTCATGAGTCCGGACTCATAGGGAGGTTTTTAAATTTTTTATATATATTTAAGGGGTATAATAAGAATTTTACAAGTGATTATGGTTGTTTCATTAATTGCTCGAGGGTGTATTTGAAATTAAAAAAAATTTTGAGTCCGAACTCACGAGTCCAAATAGCACTACCCAAACATAATAACAGCTGTAGAGGAGTTGTGGCCTCGTGAATTGATGAACAACAACCTCTCCGGTTAATGACAACACGTTTCCCCGTAATAAGAGCGGTTTATTGACCGCCATTAATTGAAGTTCTCGAACACATGCGATTTACTACATCGACACGTGGTGTGCCTCTGGTTGATGACCTGATTGGTGAGCCAGTGTTGCCGTGTCACCTGATCATCGCAAACTCCAGGTGTCGCAGTAGCAAGTCGAGTATCTCGAGAAGTACGAGGTTCGTGTTGGCGACGTGGGGCCTGATACATCTGCCACGTGTGGGTTCCTCGGACTTCACTAACTCGTGATTAGCATCGCACATTGCGTGCTGATGGACGTGCGATGTACTACTTATGCAATGATTCGCATCATGAGCTGCATCTCAGGGATATCAGAACGCGGTGTGCATTCTAATAGCAATAAATCTACTTGGACTCATGAGTCCGGACACATAGGGAGGTTTTTAAATTTTTTAAGGGGTATAATAAGAATTTTAGAAGTGATTATGGTTGTTTCATTAATTGCTCGAGGGTGTATTTGAAATTAAAAAAAGTTTTGAGTCCGGACTCACGAGTCCAAATAGCACTACCCTTCTAATAGTATGCGTTTGTTAATGTACGCCTAGAATTTTCCCCGCTGAATTGAATGGGTCTAATCATTCCAATGATGATGTCATTTAACAATCAATAATGCGTTTTTTCATAAAAGTTCCTAACATACCCCATTTAATCCCAAAAGTTGTTACGTCACTGAATCCGACAGCCGTAGCTCAAATGTATTTGTTAATCAAGATTCAAGACCGTTCAATGTTTGATTTATGAGTCTTGATTTGTCACGTGATACTCAAATCTAACCGTGCGAATTAATTTATATTCGAGCACTACCTTTTTTTATAGGGTCAATTATTCAAATAATTGATAGTTTCAACTCATACAAAAATAATTGTATTAATTAATTTATATTTGTACACTATCACCCTAACCTTATATACAAATGATTATTTTTAATTTATTTTATTTATGATGTAATGTTGGATTGCCACTCACTTGAATTAAGTCAAGGGTAGTGCTATTTGGACTCATGAGTCCGGACTCAAAACTTTTTTTAATTTCAAATACACCCTCGAGCAATTAATAAAACAACCATAATCACTTGTAAAATTTTTATTATACCCCTTAAATATGTCTAAAAAATTTAAAAACCTTCTTATAAGTCCGAACTCATGAGTCCAAGTAGATTTATTGTTAAGTCAATATCTCACTCATTTTTTATCACTTGAGCTAACTTGTTGTCGGTCAAAGGTGGGTGGGTCCATGTTTAAGTACACGTGAGCCGTGGATGAACACGTGGAGGGGTGGGTGAAGTGTGTGAGCACCTGATCACGTACGACACAGGAAATGAGCTTCGCGGCGGCCGACCTGGTATCATCCGTCCACGTGTCCGAGATAATCAAACAGTAGACGGTTCACCAGTGAGAGATCGCCGTGTAGATGTAGACGTGGCACGCACCCAAATGCCCGATCGGTCTCCGAGTCAATTTATCGGCGTTGGAATGCGCCGCCGACAAACACCACGTATATATATTTACACCTCTCGCTAGCTTTCTCAATATCATCGAATCACAAACTTTTGAATCTCAATATGGACTGCGACACGAAGGGTATGTCGTTGATGTTGAACGACCGACCGGTTCCACCCGATCGAGGAAAGAATATGGACGAGAACTGCACAAACAATAACTGCCGGACGAGACCACAGGATCGCCACGACGACAATAGTATCCAACGGCGGCTGAGAATCAACGAGGCATCATCAAGCGAGAAGAAGAAGAAAATGTGCAAAACGCATCTGGATGATGTTAACAACAAGGATGAGGAAGGGGACGACGGGGACTTCGCCGGGTTTTATTTGGTGTTGAATTACGGGTGGGTTTCGCTCTGCGGGCGGAGGAGAGCAATGGAAGATGCAGTGACTATAGTCCCTGGCTTGGTCAAGTTTAGTAGTAGTAATAGTAGTAGTGATTTAAGCAAGCCAAATTATATTAATGTGTGTGATTATTTTGGGGTGTACGACGGGCACGGCGGGTCGGCGGTGGCGCACGTTTGTAGGGACCGGTTGCACCAAGTGATAGCGGAGGAGATCGAGATCGAGATCGAGACGGAGACGAGAAATGCTGATGAGGGTACTGGCGGTGAAGATTATTTGGATTGGGAGAAGGTGATGGTGAGGGGGTTTGGGAGGGTGGACGAGGAGGTGAGAGAGATGGGTGTGGAGGTGGAGAGCATGAACTCGATTGGGTCCACGGTGGTAGTGGCATTAGTGAGCCATGAGAGGGTGGTTGTGGCCAACTGTGGGGACTCGAGAGCGGTTATGTCGCGGGCCGGTGCGGCTGTGGCTCTATCTCACGATCACAAGGTATATATGTATATGTATGACACGTTATTTAATTAATTAATTAACCACGTGCATGCTTAATACTATACTTGCACTAGTAGTATTTTTCTTGATTAAAGTAGCTAGTGTTGGATGATGACTACTGCCTACTGGCTACCTAATAATATGACTTGATTAACTAAGCAGCCTGATAGGCCGGACGAGATGGAGAGAGTGGAAGCAGCTGGTGGAAGGGTGGTGGACTGGTACGGCTACCGCATCCTCGGAGTTCTCGCCACCTCACGCTCTATTGGTAAATATTTTTCTTTACTTACAGTAAAATATGATGTGTGTATATTTATAGATGTTAATCATAAGTATTTATGGATGTTGTAGTATTATACAAAGGAGGGACTGCTACGTACGCGTACATCAAGAATCGCACCCCCAAAAGCACATCGGATATTTGTACCGTATATATATATTTATACTAATTAGTTGTTCACTTAAGCTTTTATGATGTCTCATATTTGTCAAAACACATGGATAAACTTTCTAGGCATATCTTTTGTAGAATACGTAGGCCGAGTATGTGTCATGCGGAATATAAGCAGGAACTCATGAAAGAAAAATTTTTTAAGAAAGTTAACTTCACTTGAATCTCTTAACAACGGCTCAAAGTCCTAGGTTTGAATCTTTTAATTATTTGTGTTATATCTCTTGTAGGGTGGCGTGTGTCACTAATGTAGTATACGGGTAATTTTGGACATTAAAGTTGCTTACAACAAATTTAGGTTATTGAATTCATCATAGAATATATATATAAAAGTATATATAACTCTTCATATATTCATTTAGACGGTCTTTAATTACTGTAGTTAATTAGTCGTCTAGTTTGGAAATGAGGTTTTACTTTTATCTATTTTATCAATGTTGATGGATGGGTGGCAATTAATGGTGCAGGGGACCAGCACTTGAAGCCATACGTAATATCGGTGCCAGAGGTGATAGTAAAAGAGAGGACGGAGGAAGACGAGTTCCTCATACTGGCGAGTGACGGCATGTGGGATGTGATGTCGAACGAGGCGGCCTGCAAGATGGTAAGGAAATGTCTCGAGTGTGCCCGATTAAGGGACAACGAGCACCGCATCAGCACCAAAGACGACGCTGCAGAAAGTAGTGGTGGTAGTAGTTGTAGTTGTAGTTGTTGTACTAGCAGAAGCGAAAGCGCGCCTGCAGAAGCAGCTGCAATGCTGGCCGAGCTGGCCTTGGCCAGGGGGAGCAAAGACAACATCACTATCGTGGTTGTCGATCTCAACATCACTGGCCTTGACGGGCTGTGAAGATTAATTAAGCTTCTTCGGTTGTGGAGTTAGCTAGAGAGAGTGCTCAAACGTGCTTTTTTGTGCATATATAGGTCAGGAGTCACAGAACAAAAGGTTTTGTTTTTCTGTACCATGCTCTCGATCGATCTTTTTTGTTTTTCCCAAATTTAATTCCGTCTGTGTGCATGTAGTGTAAACTGTTTAAGTATGTAGTGATTATTCAATGTGCAAGTAACTATCAATTGGGTGGCTCAATAATTAAGTATGAGGTTTGTGATTGGTAAAGGTCTAGTGGAGACAAGTCGTTTCTAACTCGTAAAAAAAATCAATGTGCAACTAACCAATTAATAGAGTGGGTAGTCCAATAATTTGATATGTGGTGTTATTGTAAGAGGGTAAGAGTTAAAGTCTTATAGGGGGCAAGAAAATTAAGTAGGTTTTTTTTTTATATAAAAAAAAACATCAATATATTCATGCAAACCTCTTTCTACGTTATTGGAGGTGCAAAGAAATGTACGTGTTTGTTTCTTTGCTTGTTAATGGAGTATAATTATTAATGATCACATATATATGGATCGGATCAAAATTTCTCCTTTGTTTGATTTCGTACGTACACAGGTATATAGGGTAGTTTGGAGTTTAAGGATTCTGAAAGCACGCCTTGTCAAAGGCATTGAATTCAGCGGAGCAGATGCATGAGTTTTTTTTTTTTTTTTTTTTTTTTCCTGTAACGATAAGTTTTTTTTTTTCCCTCAAAACAACAACGTAGCTTCAATTTCAAAAACTATTATAATGTCAATTAATTTTACATGTGTACGGTTCTTATAAACAAAATTTTGCTATTCATAACTTTTTTTTTTTACTTCAATGAGAACCGAACCACAATCTTTTGAGGTCTTGCCTTTTGGGTAACTAATGTCTTTTACCATCTCATCTGAGAAGCTTTATTAATTTGTCTTTTTGGCAAATTCATAGTAATGTGGTTAAGTCAGGACTCACATCGGTTAATTGCGTGGGGAACTCTCTCATTAGCATGTATGCGCGTCCGGGAGGATGGAAGAGACTCGGAAAGCTTTTGATATTCTTTTCGAGAAGAATTTGATCTCCTATAATACAATTGTTGATGGGTATGCTAAGAATTCAAATTCAGAAGGTGCATTTGAACTGTTTCATCAAATTGAGGACACTGGGATTGGAGCTAGCTCCTTTACTTTTGCTAGTCTCTTGAGTGGAGTTGGCAGCATTAGTGCTATAGGCAAAGGCGAACAAGTTCATGCTAGACTGATAAAATCCGGGTTCGAGTCGGATCAATGCATTGGCAATGCCTTGATCTCAATGTATTCTAGGTGTGGGAACATAGATGCTGCTTCCCAAGTTTTCAATGAAATGGAGATGAGGAATGTGATCTCATGGACTTCAATGATAACGGTATTGGCGAAGCATGGATACGCTGCGAGAGCGCTGAAAATGTTTCAAGAAATGGTCGACGCAGGCATTAAGCCGAATGAAGTCACATACATTGCTGTTCTATCAGCTTGCAGCCATGTAGGCATGGTAGCAGAGGGGATGGAGCACTTCAACTCCATGAACAAGGAACATGGAATTGTTCCTAGAATGGAGCACTACGCCTGCGTAGTTGATCTCCTCGGCCACTCTGGCCTCCTCGAAGAAGCTTTCGAGTTCATCAACTCAATGCCTCTCAATGCCGACACTTTGGTGTGGCGAACGTTGCTCGGAGCATGTCGGGTTCATGGAAACATGAAACTTGGCGAGATTGCTGCAAAACATATATTGGAGATCGACCCGCATGATCCCGCCGCCTACATTCTCCTCTTGGAACCTCTACGCCTCGACAAATCAATGGAAAATAAGGAAATCTAATGAAATGATAGAAATCTAGATATCTATTTTCATGGGATTGAATTTATTAATTGTCGGTTTATAAAAGATGTGAATTAATCTATGATCTAGTGCAACTATAGACCCGATGACGCATTCGGTTCCTCGCACTTCCTGATTTTGGCAGCCAAGGTACGACCGTTGACTACTTCCCTAACCAAACACGCAACCTGATCGCTAGTGCTCCAGATTTAACGCATTGGCTGTATTACTTCGATTCGTGAAGGCATTACACCTAAACAACCGAATCGTTAGTACTCCCGATTTAGTCTAAATCCCTAAGGTACTTGACCGGATGACCAGCTGTCACAAGTTTGAGTCTACCGCGTAAGGACGGACGTTTCGACTTCAAGGACAGAGGATATCAATCTAATATGCATGCACATACCTTTATACACAATTAAATCTAACCCTAATATTATAAATAATACCAAAGAAAATAAATCATAGAAAAGAATCGATAATAATAAAGATGAATAAACCTCATAAAGGATTCTCAAGTCGTAGGCTTGACCGATCCACCTTCAATCTAGAAGAAAAACTAGTTAGACATAATTAAAATAAACCCTAATTCTAACTACAACTAAACAAAACTAAAAACAAAAGTCTCTTTTCGTTTGATAGTACATGAGTATTTATAGGAATAATTAGAGTTGGTGGAAACTCTTAGAAAGTCCCGAAATTTTATGCGGTAAACCCCAAGAATTTCATCCAGCCCATACACGGCTCATGCACGGCTCATGCAAGGCGCCAATCCCTCAATGTGCTGCTTCACACACGGCTCATGCACGACTTTCTCGCGGCTAGTCACGGTGTTGAAACAACTTTACCACGGCGTGTTGAAACTTCCTCTCTGTATTGCTTGTATGTGGGACATGCCGTGGAGAGTATGTATGACGGCGAGACCGCGGCAGAATTCCTGGTGGTGTCTGGTTCAGGCGTACATAACAGACGCCACGAAGAAGAAGATGCACGGCGTGTTGGTGGCATTATTGCATGTGAGCTGAATTTTGGCCGTGGTTTGTTGTGCGATTTCGAGTCACTTCGAGTCCAAATCTCGTGATGCTCGTAGAGAAGAAAATGTCGTCTCGAATTCTTCTTTCCAACAAAACCAATGGAAAGTCATTTCGACTTCGGATGTAAAAGTTATGTCCTCTGAACTGAGCAGTTGTCAATTAAGCTCAACACATACTTTCGGCCCCAAAAGCGTCCGACTCGTGTGAAATCCCTAAAACATATAAAACACGCATTTATCACTCTCAAACAAGATAAATATAGTCCGTTAACTACTAATACATATACTAAATCATGTTTAAATGAACACTCATCAGTATTGATTTGTTGGAAAAAAACACCATGCACAACAGAAGCAAATAATCTCACAAAACACTCAAACACACAACTTTATAAAATCACTCAAAAAACTTATTAAAAACTTATATTAAAACTTGTATACAAACTAACTTTGGGTCTTTATATAGATACCCACACTTGACAAACTAACTAATTAAACAAAAAACACATAAATAAGTATTGCTCAAAAATAAGCAAACTTAAATTAGAACCTTCATAAATACAAAATAATTAGAAGCTTAACTAAATTATAGGCTTTTGAATTAAATACTAACCCACAGAAATAGAAATTATGAGTTTTGAGCCAAAAAAAAGAAAAAAACTCAACAGTATTTGTAGTTCAAAAAATTTTGCTTAGCCCCCCCTCAAAACCTTAGGTTGGCTTCATCTCTAATTGTAGATCTAAATAGATCAAACTATTATTAAACAAATATTATTGAAACTACCGCCGAAGAAAAGATATGCGCGATGGTTCAAATTAACTCAAGAGTCACAAAAAAGCAACCGACATAGTACTAGTATTTAACATGAAAAAAAACATGAAAAAGATGCTAATTGGCGGAACTTGGACTGAAAATGCGGATCATTATAGCCAAGAAAGACGAGTGGAAAAAAGGGAATAATCATAAATAAATGATCGAGCTTTTGCACTCCACAAATGCCATAAAGTTGGCTCCATAAATAGTGCATTAATTTCGTCGAAAAAATAAATAGTGCATTAATATAGTATGCTAAAATTAACAGCCTAAAGTCAAGTGTTAAAGTCTCTCAAGTGAAATAATACAGATAGGGTAGTGCTATTTGAACTCGTAAGTCCGAACTCAAAACTTTTTTTTAATTTCAAATACACCCTCGGGCAATTAATGAAACAACCATAATCACTTGTAAAATTCTTATTATACCCCTTAAATATGTACAAAAAATTTAAAAACCTCTCTATGAGTCCAAGTAGATTTATTGATACAGATATCACTTACTAAAAAGGTAAGACTTCGAACGATCGTGGTTCGATCCCCACTAAAATAAAGAAACAAAAAACGGTCGTTTTTGAGTTAAGGTCTTCATGGTGATTGGTGGGACTGGTGATCTTTGGATTTGATCGTAAAGAAAGGAGGTTGGGTTTGGAGGTGTTTCTTTTGTTCTTTAAAGTTTCATGTGTTTTTCTCTTCTTTTTTTTAACTTTGAGAGAGTTTGCCACACTTGTAGATAGTTTATGTATACAGAGTTGAAGAGCAAAAACTCCCAACTCAAACTTTTGGCACATAAATATAGTAACATCTCTTTCTGATCAAAAAAAAAAAAAAGAAACAAAAAAACAGCTAAAGTCAATGGGAAAAAAAAAAAAAAAAAAAACAACTAGTACTTCATATATAGATGGAGGTTCCTTGATCATACGAGGCCATTATACTCCATGTAACTGGTCCACACACCACCCTGCTGCTTTAGGTATAAATAGATTTTTTTTTTTTTTTTTTTTTGAGATATTGCACCCAGACTAAGATGCTCAGAATTTCACGTTAATAACATACAAGGAAACTCAATTATATGAACAGTTTTTGCATTACCTCTTTTCTTAAAAAACAAATTATACTCCTTATAGTTTTTTTTTTTTTTTTTGTAGGCAGTATATTATCTATTTAGTAGTAACTACTAACTAGCTATAGAAAGATCGAATTTTTTTGAAAAAAAGTCATTAAATGCACTTAATCAAGCACTATTGAAAGAATTTATGATGGAATGAAGCGACACTTTGTTTGAAAATCCATCCATGAACCTTGTCTATTACGGCTTTAGCATCACTCTCAACAATCGAAACCTAAAGCTGTAATTCCCTCGCGATATGGAGACCTCTCTGCAGGGCCCATGCCTCGGCCAAATATGGGGGTGTTGAATTTTTGTCTTATGGTGCGTTACCCGCAAACGGCCGCCCGCGACACTTCTCCATGAGTCATTGATCTCCCCAGTGTCAACAACTTAACCACCCTTTTATCTTTTAGATGTGAGGTTTTATCTCAAAAGACCTTGGTACTATTAGAGGTGAGATAATCACTTATATACTTCATTTAGAAGTTTCACTTATCTGACGTGGGACTATTATTTCGATCCATACATCCCAACATTCCACCTTGAACCGAAATTCATCAAAGGGATTTTTTTTTCTCAACAGGTTCCCATCAAACCGTCGACACTTCTCCGCGAGCCATAGATCTCCCTAATACTGATACTGTCCCCAACTTAACCACCATTCATCTTTTAGGTGTGGGGTTTTGTAACGACCCTAATTCTACTTGACCCGACTCGAAAGCATTTTGGTAATTTAATATTTTATTTGTGTTTGGTGTACTATCATGCGTATTATATGTTATCACAATTTGGCGAGACTCAACTTGATAGTGCATGCATAACAACGAAGAACTCAAGTCACAAATTTATTGAAGAATAATTAAGTGAGGGTCAAGACTAGGGTTGTGTACAAAGTGTGTTAAGTTTGGAGTGTTATAAGTTAGTGGGACTAAGGGACCCAAATAAATAGGTTTTAAACCCTAAATTTTCCTTAACCAAATATAAAAGGCTTAAAACCCTAATTTGCTAAAACAAAAAAAAACAACACAAGAGAGATAGAGAGAAAGAGAGTAGGGATGGCTGGAGTGAGAGCCGCATGGGAGGAGAGACCGGCGGCGGCAGTGTATAAGGGACGCCATAGAAAGCATGAACGGCCAGGATCTCGACGGTCGTACATCATCGTCAACGAGGCTCAGTCGAGAGGCAGCGGTGGCGGTGGTGGCGGAGGCGGCGGTTTCCGCAGCGGCAGCGGCGCGGCTTCGAGGAAAACCAGGGACGTCCTCCTCCATCACGGTCACGGTTAAGAAGAAGGGTGGTTCCCTCCGCTCCCACTTTCCTCTAAGGCGGACGGCCAGAGAGGCAGCGACCCTCTGGCCAGCCGCCGGAGGCCCCCTCCGACGCGTTGAAGCGACGGAGGGGGCCGGTGGTCGGGGTCGGGGAGGGGAGCACAAGCTCCCCCACGATCGTCAATGGGGGAAGACAATTCCCCCCCCCCTTAGCTACCGGGTTGATCGGTCAAGGTCGATTGACCCTGGACCGGTTGACCAGGGTCAACCGACCCTGACAGACCGGTTGACCGGGGGCCAAACCGGCCTGGACTCAACCAGGGGACCGAGTCGGCCTGCCGCACCGTGATTTAAGGGGTTGGAATGTCCCGGCCCTCCACGGCTTCATCGGAAACGCGCGCGCTCAACCCAGGGGACCTGACAATGGTCCCACCCCTCGACACACAACGAGGGGAATTTCGATGAAGGTTCCGAATGATATGAAACCTGTGGGACCTGCACTAGTGGGTCTCTAAAGACAAATAAATGGAAAAATACTTAACTTTAAATCAAGTAACTACTTATGTAATGTTGTATGATTTGTTTAGATTCGCGAGGCGATTTACGTGGGACCCCAAATGTGCGAGGAGTCCGTGTAGGCATGACGGCGTGTCTAGGTAAGTGGGGAGCTTGCTCAACAATCAAATATGGCATGATTATTAGTTATGCTTAGGATTCATAATTTGAATTAAAGACTTGGGATTTATGGGTTGCGTTGTGGTATTGGCTCGAACCTACATATCTATGGAATGTGAATGCACTGTTATTCATGACCCCAGAATGTGTGAAGTTCCACCGAGGGTCTTATTAGCAAGTAAATCTATATGAATACCTCAGAATGTTGTGGTACCACCGAGGGTCGTTAACACCCCAAAATGTGTGGAGTTTACCACCGAGAGCTTTACTTGACTAATTGAATTCATAAGTATGTCACGTAGGGACATGATTTGGAGTTCCTTCTCTTGTACTCTTGAGACATAGGGATGTGCATGGTGATGGCTTGGACGAACTTACTGTTGATTTGATGAGACAAACGAGAGAGCACATAAGAACTTACTGTTGATTTGATGAGACAAACGAGAGAGCACATAAGGCCTGTGTGCTAGCTAGTTGTTTCCATCATTTTGAGAGTAGGAGAATAGGTCACCGGATTCTTGCCAATACCTAGTACACATTGAATGGAACATCGACTTATCGTATTATTATATTTTATAATACATAATCTCGCGAAACCCCCTCCTTTGTATGAAAGTTTGAAATTATGAAATGATTTGTCAATCTCTTTAATGTTATTCATGATTATTGTTGTTACAATTTATGGCTTATGAATATGTGGTATTTGTTATGAAAGGATGAATTCATATTTATTTGTGGCTTACAAACCTTATGTCCATGATAGTACTTGATGATTCATTATAAGTCTATCTTTTATAAAATCCTGTTACTATGCTACTATTCAATGAATCCTTGTTTGTTTTTCAAATACATGCTAGACTTTGCATGCTTATTAGGTATTACTTGCATATTTGATGGTTGAGCGGGTTTTCCGCATTACTAAGCTCCGTTGGTTATTTTAGCTCACCCTACTTACATTTCAGGTATCCACGACAGCGCTAGGTTGAGGCAAGGGAGAGACGAGCTTGAAGTCTCCTCTTGATGTGAGCCTTTATATATATATCATGTATATTTGATTTTGAACCTACCAACTTGGGGTCAAAATTAAAATAGATCTTTGGGTAGCTTGAATCCTAGTTATCTTTAATTGATCCATTTCGGAGATTATAATAAACTTGTTTAGTTTAAAGGAGCATGGACAGATGTATAATTTTTATAAATGTTCTATGAACTTAAATCTATTGGCGTAGGATATTTTTTTTAAATTCTTTCCGCAATTATTATCTTTTGTTTAGCCAATGTGTATTCCGCAGGTTTATTTGTTTAGGCGTGTCAGAACGTTATTTGGGCCTGGTTCAGGTATCGAGTCTAAATGGTAGTCTGGGCCGGGCGGCCTGACCCTAGGTCGGGGATGAGTCGTTACAGGTTTTATCTCAAAAGACCTTGGTACTATTAAAGGGGAGAATATCAGTGCTAGCAGAGGATATCCACAGGCTCGCGTAGCTCATGGTTCAAAAAAAAACCTGTGGTTCATGTGACTTAATTTCGGTCCATGGGGGAGTGTATATAATTGATTAATTTCTCCCAAATAGTACCGAGGTCTTTTGAGATAAAACCCCACACCCAAAAGATGAATGGTGGTTAAGTTGGGGACAATATCAGTACTCGGGAGATCAAATCACAGTGAAGTTTCGCGAGCAGCCGCTTGCATGTAACGTACCGCGAAACGGAAAAATCCAACGGGTGGGAAGTTAGCTCTGATAAGTTCAGCGAAAGCAGCATGGACGACGTATGTAATGACCCTAAAAAAAATTTAACCTGTGCCACGTGTCAATACAAGTGATACGTGGGCCCACGCCGTGGTACAGTCATCAATTTTCAGACGTCGACGCTGAGGTATGTTAGTTTTGTATGGTGTTTGTATTATATTGTATTTCATTTGTGCAATTTCAAGTTTTTAAAGTGTAAAGACGTTTATGTACGAGAGTTAGTAGCCCGGGGAACGAACTTAATTAAAAACACTAACAAAATACAAATTATAAAAGTATGAGCATGTTGGCATGTAGTTGCGATAGAGTGTGTGCGAAGGGCGAGTCGCAGGGCGGTTCGAGTTCGACAACACTAAGGCGAAGTTGGAGATGACCAAGTGTGGAGCTCAAGTTACGTAATGAAGTCACATAGGAAGTGTTGGAGTTGTTGGGACAGCTGAAGGGAGGACCCTTGGATGTGCTTCGAGATGAGTGTGCATAAGTGGATGAGGAGAGTGGTATAAAACCCAACACCCACCTTTTTTCTCTCTTTTCCTCTTTCATTTCTCTCTCTCTCTTCCTCTTCCCTAACTTCTTCCCCAAGCAACCACCGAACTGGTGTGGCTTGGAGCGGCGCCGGAGGCGACGATTTTCGACGATCCAAAGTAAGATTCAAACTTTCCTCGTCGTTCTCTACGCGTTGGTGCGTAGTTTGCGTATTTTCGTCGCGGTGAGTTTTGGATGCCACGTCGAAACTTCGAAATCAATCGAAGTTTTCGACGTCCCGACGACCCCCGCGACGATTACTAAGTTGTTTACAAAGATTGTAATCGATTTGGGTGAGTTTTAAATTTTTGACAAATTTTTGAAGATTTTCAAGTATTTTTCGTTTGGATTAAAATGATGGTGATTAATGGTGGAAATGAGGTGTTGATGGTGGATTGTTGAGTTGTTGTTGTTAATGTTGTTGTAGAAGAAGGAAAAGAAGAAAACAAAGGAAAAAAAAATATGGTGTCCTGTTTTCCAGCGAACGAATGAAAAAGAAGATGGTCCGGCCCGGTTGGATTGGGTCCGACCTGCGTTGATCGGGTCTGACCCGGGTAAACCGAACTGGATCCGGTTGGACCGGGTCTGACCCGGTCAGGGCGGTGCATACTCGACCCAGTCGGGTCGGGTCAGACCCAACCCACGACCCACCCACCTATTATTATATTAATAAATAATTATTTATTTCAATTAAATATATTTAAAATGATTTTAATTGAAATAAATTCCAGAAAAATAGAAAAAATTCAAGAAAAATTCTAGAAAATTCTAGAAAATTATATTTTCATCAAATAAAGAGAAATTTGGAAATTTCTATGAAAAGTGAAATATTCGGGATTTTTGCGAGACGTTATGTCGGGGTTTTTGCCTTAAAAAACGTGAAATTGGCAAAAATAGCTAGAAATTTGAAAAAATCATAAGAAGTTAAGGAAATTGATATAAATTACATTATCAGGATTTTTGTACACATGAGGACCGTAAGGGCGTGTCGGAGTTCGTATTAACGCGAATTAGCTTGGATCGAGGTAAGTAAACCAGTGAGGAACACTACAGTTATTTCTTGAGCTTTTAATTATTTATTGATATTGTTTCGATACTATCTTGTCATTCCATTCCTTTTGAGTTGTCCTAATGCAAGTGTGTCCAGCATGATCCTTGCAGAATTCCGGGCTCGCGGTGTATTATACCAGAGTTTACGGCTAGGGATACGTGATTGGTTGTAATGACATGTACGGGGTGAGAGTTCTCCACCAGACTGTTGGGGACTCTACACTCGCGTAGGGTTCTTAGAGGAGATTCTATCCTCGACTCCTAGCCTTTGAAGAGATTTTGTCCTCGGCATAACGACTTTGATGGTCGGGACCGCTTGTGCCTTTCCTTTGTATTTCGAGACACTCAATTTCTACTGCTTATTTATTTGTTCACAGTCTTTATATATTCATGCATTCCCTGTCCTTTTCTTTCTATCTGCATGAATTGACTGTTCATTTATTTAATTCGAAATATTGTATTTATTATTGTTCCTGCTTGGCGTTACTTACCTGGGCTCGTCATTCTTATGTTTGACCGAGTGCAGATCCGCAGTCCATCAAAGGAAAGGCCGTGCAGTTAGGCGATATATTTTGAGCGGCCCTTCTCTGCTGACATAGGCGACTTTTTGGTTGTATTAGTTACTTATATTGTTTTTTGTACATGGGGTTATGGGTTGAGAGATTTTTTTTGGATATTGTGACTTGGATGATACTCTCTTTGCTTTACATGGTATATATGATATACGGGGTTCCCACACCCTAAGTTTTTGTCATAACTTGGAGCTTTCGAGGTTAATCGATTAGTTGAGATTTATTGCTTCCGCTTAATACTTTGATAACTCGCTAATTAATTGATTTCACTTTTTAAATGAATAATAAATGATAGAATGGTAAGGATAGGCTCACTGGCCCGCGCGACTCGGGGGTTCGACAAAATTGGCTCGGGGGTTCACGTGGGTTCAGGCCGGGCGGTGCTCGATTCTAGGGTTGTGGAATTTGGGGCCGTCACAAGGTACATGAAGAAGCCAATCATGTGGCATATAGCCTGGCTCTTTTGCTCTAAATAACGGTTGTTGCAATGTATAGACGTCTCTCTATCCACTTGTCATCTTTTCTCATGTAATTCATAATTTGCCATCGTAATGAATTGACACCTAAAGTGTTTTATTTTTTATAAAGAAAGAATTTATGATGTGTAATTTTTCATTGATCGATGATTTGATGTGTAGTTATCTCCAAATAATTTAGCATTGATATTACTTAGTTTTTTGTTTTGTTTTGTTTTTTTTTTTTTTTTTTTTTTTTTTTTTTTTTTTTTTACTTTAAGCGGGAGTCCAATTAAGTCATTCACGACCTCCCTAAACTTTATTTTTTTAACAAGTGACATATCTACCATCTCAACATAAATTCTTTGGGAGACTTTGTTGTTATTCATGTATTTTTGTAAGAAATTGGCTCTTTTATTTCATTTTGAAGCATCTAATTTATGCCAATTACTATAAAGCATGTTGTTTTCTACAAAATAGTTGATTAGAAACTATGAACGTGTCGATCAGCGATTACATGATGATTGAGATCGTGGGTCCACAATTATCAATTTAGGATTCTTACGCACTCAAATAAAGTTGTAAGATTAGGACATGAGGGGCCTTCACAAAAAGCACATTAATTTTACTTTTTCTGTAAGGAACTCGAGTGATCACTCTTCAAATTCAAGCCAACTACACCAGAAAATGACGCCTCGTCCTACCAAAAAAAAATAAAAAAAATGACGCCTCTCTCGTCCATCTTATTATTGGTTTCTTCACTTTCTTGAACTTAAAGCAACGACTAACTTTAGAATGCGAGTTGTACTTTGAGATGCTATCGCATAACATACTTTTCATGTGCACATTAGCCACGTATATAGTTGATGTAGTCTTTTCCATACTCATTGAAACGTGCGTGCAAAATAGTAGGTTTCAATTACCAAAAAAATAAGTTAGTGGGTTTCAACAAATTTGCAAAGCAAATAAATTAATGCTTAGAAAGTGATTGTTCCTCAAAAAAAAAAAAAGAGAGAGAGCTTAGAAAGTGATTGGGTGACATATTTTTAAATCTCACCTATTGCTTATGGGTAATTAAAGTTTGCACTTCTATCTAAGATTTATTGTAAATTCGTAATCTAAACTTCAATTACTTTAATCCCAAGGACATGCAATAATTTTGCCCCTTATTATTGTAACCATTTTTTGATAACCAAGTTCACTTTGCCCTTTTGATAACAGAGCCGTCGATTTACCAAAAAAAAAAAAACAAAGCCGTCGTCCCTATTTTTTTACTAGATCTTGATGGGTGAATGTTATAGTTAGCGTGCTAGCGGCCTCTACTAGTCTATCTGCTCACGAATTCTTCTACAACTTTTTTCTTATCAGTGCTCAAGTCTGTCAAGTTTAATTTTCTTCCCTCGATAAGGTTAATCTTCAATCAATCCTTTGTATCTTAATTTAATTAAGTTAAAAGTAATTTTTTCAAAAAAATATATATAATAGACACGTTTGGAAGAAGAAATTGTGAGGATCTTGCAACTTAGTAATTTACCTTATTCACTACCATTTGACAAAAGATTTTTCTTTAGTCAATTAAATTAAATAAAAGGAAAGAAAAAGAAAAAGAGAAAATACATTACGAGTCATGCTAAAGACACTCTAACTTATGTATAAGGGCACCAAAATATATATATTTAAGTGAAATGTATTAGAGTCATTTATAAGGAGGATCAAAAAAAAGTACTCCACTGGAGTGCTCTTATACATATACATAGCTTGGTTGCCTTTAGCGGGACACATCGGTCATTCTTGCAATAGAGGGAGCATAATTAATGCCCTTGCCCCTAGCCATTCTCAACCCATAGAATGTGAGTTAGGTGAAGTTTCTTTCTTCTTCCATTATTATTGTGCTATCTTTTCCCGCTACGTCTCGATCGCCATTGAAACCAGGCAAGAACCCAACTTTACTCTTCGTTTCAACTTCTTCTCTGTCTTCTCTCTCTCTCTGCAGACTCTGTTTTAGTCTTTAATGTCGTTACGGTTCCTCGATCTCTGTGTCGGTGTTCCGTTCGATGCCGGAAATTACAGATGATCCGTTGATTTGAGTTTTTGGGCGTTTTCTGAGTTTTCAAACCCTAGACTGTGAGTTTTGGCGGTCCTCTTCTTCTATCGATTTTTCTCTACTCATTTAGTTCTTTTTTTTTTTCACTGTGCGACCCTTCAAATTCTTACCACTCGATTTGCTCCCAAATCTGTAATGGCGGCGAAGACGCGTCTTCGTTCATTTTTTCTTTTTCATTTTTAGGTGGATTTTTAGTGATTTTTTGGGTTGATTGTTGTTTTCTGGAGATTTTGTTTTCAATTGTTACTGTTTTTTTCTGATCAGACTGCGAACTTTCTGTACTATTCGATTGCGCGTCGATTATCGTTTCAGTTCAGTGCTAGGAAGTGATTTATAGGATTCAGGAATGTTGGAATTGTGAATTTTGGTGTTTGTTGTTGGTTGTGGAGTGATATGTTGAGGATTAATATTAAAGGTTGGAACCTTATGATGATTAGACACTGGAGACGGCGAAGAGAAAAGTAATTTATGGAGGTAGGCGCCGCAAGAGGTTTAGAATCCCAGAAGATTATGGATGCATTGGATGGGAAGGCGATTAGTGAGAAAAAGAAGGAGATGAGCAACATTCCTCCATGTTGCTTCAAGGCATTGTCTTCGGAACCTGAGCGAGATGCTAAGTGCCACTCAACAGTTGTTTCGGGGTGGTTCTCGGAATCTCGGTCGTCCTCTGGTCGTTATCTGATTTTATTTTTGATCTTTCTATACTTTTTTTTTATTTCATTTGTTGCATTTCTTGCTTAGTACTTGTTTGGTTCAAACTCGGCACCCTCTTGATTGACATTTCTGTTTTTGTTCGTTAACCGCAGATGGGGCTCACACAAAGTATTATAACAATCCTATGTGGCCTGGTATGAATTATTCATTCTTTTAGTTAGTGTCTCGTGTGCCCTTTTAGAATAATTTATGCGAGGATTTGTCATGCTGCTGCTGCAGGAGTATTAGCAAGTTGCAAATTGCTTTCTTTTGCCATGTTTTCTTATATTTAATTATCTGGGTTTTCTTTTTGGCTTTTTGCTTACTGTAACTAACACACTACCTGTCTGTTATTTCACATTATTTCCTTCGTGAAGTAGATTCATCTTTTTTGAGGGCCATTGCAATAAGTGTTTAGTGTAAGCTAAGTTTTCTTTATTAATTTGAATTGCTTCTCTTTACTTTACATTAAAACCTCTCACTATTGTGTTCATGCATACCAATAACTTTGCTAGATAATTTTTTGTGCTGGACATATCTAGGGAGTAGTTGAACTTTAAAGTTCAAATCTCTGTTGATCGCTTATGTTTTTGTAAGTGGTCTTTGGTTGACCTCTTTCTTCTTTGATTACGTACAATAATATGGTCGATTGAAGCTTTGAACATTTCTATCTGCAAATCAAAGATTTTTAACACGTGCTCCATTTGAAGGGGCTATCAGTATTCAGTACATCGAATGTTTCAACATATCTAGATAGCACTTAGTGACAATATAGGATTTCTAGTTACCTCCATTTTTTTTCCTATTATATCTATAAATAAAGATGCCCTTCCATGCTTAGTTATCTGTATTCTTTCTAGTTTCCACAATATTGCTGTATCTGATGACTTAGTCATGGCTTATACACATTAATTGTCAATTCGCAGGGGAAGCGCACTCATTGAAGGTGGAGAAGATTTTGTACCAGGAAAAATCAGAATTTCAAGAGATCATGGTTTTTGAGGTTTAGGCTTTTGACATGGTTTTCCGTTCACTGTTAGCTTCATGTACTGATTGTTCGTAGCTCATGCCGATTTGTTATACTTGCAGTCTTTGGCATATGGAAAGGTGCTTGTGCTTGATGGTATTGTTCAGTTGACTGAGAAAGATGAATGTGCATACCAAGAGATGATAGCACACCTTCCTCTTTGTTCAATTCCATCTCCCAAAACTGTAATTATAATTTACCTACTGCATGCTTATTACAAGATCAAACAATTTATCTATTGATGTATTTGTTCTTTTATTTGGCCTTTTTGCATTCCATCTTTGATTATTGTTTGAAGGGGTGAAATTTTCATTGTTTTAAAATGTCTACAACACCACTGCAGGTACTGGTTGTAGGGGGTGGCGACGGAGGAGTCCTTAGGGAAATATCCCGCCATAGCTCTGTGGAGTGTATTGATATCTGTGAGATAGATAAGTTGGTTATAGAGGTAAGCATGGTTGATCATAGATTATCAGATTCTTTTAGTTCTTTTATCAATTTTTTTTTTCTCTAAATCAGTCCGCATATGTTATAGGTTTCAAAGAAGTTCTTCCCTGATTTAGCCATCGGATTTGAAGATCCTCGTGTTCAACTGCATGTTGGTGATGGTATGTTACATACTACATTCTTCTTCTTCTTCTTGAGATACAAATGAATGCATTTGCTGATGCATTTTTTCAAGATTGTGCTAGTTCTTATATGTGCTTCTAGTTCTCACTGATGTCTAATGCATTATAGTTATTTCTGATCACTTTTGACAGCTGTGAAATTTCTCCGAGATGCACCTAAAGGGAAGTATGATGCAATCATTGTGGATTCATCTGATCCTGTAGGTAAGCACTATTATAATCTGAGCTTTCAATTTAATAGACGTGCATTGATACGCAGAGGATTTACTTTAAAGGTTGAAATAATATATTAGTTTCCTGCAAACTGTGAACTATGTGCTTAGTGCTTGTATTTTTAGTGGATGGTTGAAAAGAGGTTGCTTTTACTTCTTGTTAAAGTTTTAGTATTTTACCGAAGAAATTCCTGGTTTGGTGTATTCTTCACCATTTTATGACACTGATGAAGATGTATGCAGTGATGCAAAAGGATTTTTAGGTTGCTCATGCAAATGAATGGGGATGTAAATATTGTAGATGTATTCTGACGTATGTATGTTTGCCAAGAAAAGATTGAAATTGTGATTGATTTGAGGGATTCTTCATTTGGGAGTGGATGTTATCCCCTAGTTTAACTAAATATGCTTCCCAAGATATAGATAAATAAATTCTTTATTATCCTTACTGAGCACATCAAAACTAAAAAAAATGGAAACCCCAATTTTCCTTGCTCGGCTAGGTGTTAAAGGGGAGTTATTGGTGACGCTTTCAAGGCTTCTCTGAGGGTAAATAGTAAACTAAATACACATGCATATACAACTTTTTGCTTTGGTCTTCTTGCAATTTCATGGGATTTGTAACAACTACTTCTGATGAATTCTTTTTTTTGTGACGCTATAGGATCCATGAAAAGCTTATAGGAAAAAAGAATAAGAAAACTAAATATGTTTGGACTGTTTTCCTGATTCAGGCCCTGCTCAAGAGCTTGTTGAAAGACCATTTTTTGAGATGATAGCATCGGCTCTGAGGCCCGGCGGTGTTCTTTGTAACATGGCAGAGAGCATGTGGCTTCACATGCATCTTATTCAAGATATGATCTCGATTTGCCGTGAAACTTTTAAAGGCTCTGTGCATTATGCTTGGGCAAATGTTCCTACATACCCAAGGTAATGGTTTGATCTGCTGATAAGAATTTCTTCAAAGCATTCCTTCTCATTTATTAAACCTTTTTTTTTTTTTTTTGAAATCTTGTTAATAGAGCAATTGGTTTTGATGCTTATTTTTGCATAGTTTTCATCTGATTGGTCAATGTTTTAATCCTAAAGATCAGGGCCAACAATGTAAAAAGTTGGAAAATATTGGGATGGGAGGATTTATAGTTTTATTTATTTATTTAGTTATTTATTTATTATTATTCCAAACTCTGAAGGATTATTTTAGGGTTGGTAAATAGAGATTAGCTCTTTTGCAACATATGTGTGATTGGATTTGGCAAGGAGTAGTTTCTAGCTATATTTGGTCGTGACTAACTAATTTTTGCATGCAGCGGTGTGATTGGTTTTGTTCTATGCTCAACGGATGGTCCACCAGTTAATTTTTTGAAGCCCATTAATCCGATTGAGAAAGTAGACGGAGCAGTTAAGTTCCATAGGGAACTTAAGTTCTACAACTCAGAGGTAATGTCCTTGCTTTTCCTATCATTTCGCCTTATCGGTAAACATATGTAATTAAGCACCTGCTACAAGATGTTACAGTCTTTAATTTAAATTGGGACATTTTGATATATATGTGCCTCTAAGTTGTTTGGATTTTGTGTTTGTCAGATGCATTCAGCAGCCTTTGCATTGCCATCATTCTTGAAGAGGGAGGTGAGCACTCTTCGGCAATGACATGTTTGATAGCTGTTTTTTCGGCTTATTAATGTCCTATTAGTTCGAAATGATTGATATATAACTCTCCTGTCGGTTCATAGACTGTTGATTGAGCATGTACTACTAAACACGCATAATTATTTTAGTTGTCGTAAAATCAAATACAAGTATCTTACAATTGAATTCTCTGAGCCTGATTTCTTGAGGTGTTGAGGCCACCCTGCTTACTCTGCCGTTCTTGACATTTTTAACAGATGATCTACTTGAGTTAATTGGTTTTTATAATCTTTAATTCTGGCTGACATGGTTCTCTCATTGAACATAAACTGTCTCTATTTTCTTTTCATGATAGTGCACATAAGTAACGTTGAAGATTTGCTGTCTGCTATCAGTCTTGTTTGTGATCAGTGCAACACAAAACAAATCTACTGAGAGAAGAAGCCAACTTTTGTTCAAATTATACTTCAAATAGTAACACTAAGTCAATTGAATAAAATATATCAATTGATTATATAGGTTGCACTTGAATGAAGCAAACTTGAAGAAAGATTCTTTCAGTACAGAAGCTATTTTTTTCATATTAGAAAAACACGAAGTGTTGCAGAGGTTACAACATCAATGAGAATCTTGAAAGCTGTCAAAACACTTAGGTGAAGAAAGTTCATAATTTTGTGAAGGAAACCACGTGCTCTTCAAGCTTCACTAATGGAGGTCCTAAGTTGCCAGAGATTGATGAGCGAGTGCGGTTTCTTTTCGGATACTTGCTTATTATGTTCAGCAATCAATAGCATAAAAAAATCTTGCTAAGAATTGGACTCTTAAAGACTCATTGAATTCTCTAATTTCTTCAAACTAATGTGTAACTGGAGATTGAGATTTCTGCTGGAGTCGCTGGATGAATGTACACAAATTCAAGGCTCTTCCCCGCCGGCAAAGAGTCTATCCACTCCGGGAATCCATATGAATCTTCATTTCTGGTGAGTCCCCACAGAGGACCGTAAAGTTTCTCAATGGAAACCTTGAGGTCCTTCATTGTCTTTGCAGACTTGTTAGTCACCATTGTAGAGTATCTGTGGTAAGTTCTACCCTTATAAACCCAAGAAGTAGTTATTTTCTGCTGGACGGTAATCAACCCAGAAGATTCAGCTGCAGATATCAAATTTACTTAATCAGCTATGAAAATGTCGATATTGAATCCCCAAAATTCTCTGTTTGAATATAAGAGCTATTGTTCATTGTGAGATATACCTGGAACTGGAGTTGATTTGGGAGGTATTGCTGGAGCTGGTTTGGTAGTTTTTGGTTTGGGAGTATGCACTACCACTGCAATACACAGACATTTATAGTCCTTAAAAACTCCGATTTTTGTGTTTCGACTAGAACAGTTCCATTGTTTGTTGATTGAAGTTATTGAAAAAGATGTGTACCTGGAAGGAGCTGGTTATAGCCACTGTGGCCACCACTAAGTCTTGCTAGCACACCAAGAAGAGGAGCATTGTTGTAGGTAGCAGGCTCAGTCTGTTCATAGTTGTCTCTCTCATCCACAAAGTTATCATAGCCATCAGGACCTCCAACAACTGCTCCATTTAACAGATTTGGATCACTGCCTTCCCTCCCATACCAAGTAGCATACCCTCCTCTGCAACTCACAAACGACGAATCGACCTTGATTGACTCTATCGATGAAGCCCGGTGGTGCACTTGTTTGGGGTAGTTGCTTCCATATCCAACCATGTAACTTGTCGCCCTCGGGTTGTCTCCTAAAATGTAGTCCACCTGACCACATTTTTCGCAGCCAAAACACACTTAGCTACATTTCAAGTCCTATGTCTAACAATGAATATCAAGCTATTCTAAATTTCTAACATTACCTGAGATTTCGCGAAGGCGAGAAGCTCGGATGGAGAAGTTGTGCCTGAATTACATGAGAGGCCCTTTCCAGAAGAGGAGAGGTAATCCGAGTACACAGTCAGTAAAAACGACGCACTCGTCACAAATTGCATGTTGTTCCATCTCTGCCTAAACAAGAGACCTCCAGGAGTCCTTTGAACATTTTTACTGCCCTTTCCAAGACATGAACACATGAAGTACTCTGCCTTTTGCTGGTACCTCTCCAACACACTGGAGTGAGCACCAGCTTTGCCTTGCATAAGAAACTGTCACAAAAGAAAATTATAAAAAACCGTCACAAAAAATGTCAGTCTTAAGAATTCTGAATTCTTGTGAATAGAATGCTTGACTTACTTTGGCTGCAAGAACTTGAGCTCCAGCATACTTGACATCCCAACTAAACTCAGTCATTGCCCATCCTGTCCCCCCAAGAGAATCACCATTGTTTGCTAAGTAATTCAAGTAGTACTCGTCATCTGTTGCTTGATACAGCCATGCCGCGGCCCATAACAACTCATCCTACACAAAATTAAAGTCGTTCAGTTTCATGACCAAAGTGATGCATTTTGTAAAATTTAATGACTATTAGTATATGTTGAGTACATACATCATAGCCACTGAAAGATTGGTAGTACTTCCTGGCCAATGTGATGCTACCGTCATATTTGCCTCTATACTTGTCAGCAAATTCAAAAAGCTGGAATTGAGAGTAAAAAAATTGAATGTTATAACTGTCATCTTGTGAATTAGTAGTGAAATTGAGATCATTTTCAAGATTGTGATTTGTGAACCTGCTTAGCATGAGTGAGTAGCTCATTGGAGTATGAGGGGTTGGAGTGGCGGAACACAACCGAGGCTGCAGCCATTGCGGCCGCGGTCTCTCCTGCGAGATCTGAACCAGGGTTGTTGACATCGATCTTGTAAGCACGGCGATCCGTTGTCATGTCCTCCGGCCGTTGCCAGCAGTAGTGATCAGTGTTTCCATCACCCACCTGATCAAATGCAACAAATTGAAAACATGAAGACAAAAATATCTAAAAATGGTGCGTACAATGGAATTGTTATGATAGTAAAGTTATTGAGACGTGCTCGATAACCAATAGGTCATGGGATTGAATTTTGCATCTAACTTCGAATAAATTGAATTCTCTCAGATCATGAGGGCTTTGACTGACTCTCGTAAGAATAATCAGCCTAAGAAGGGAGGGCCAAAAAGGTTGGACACCCATGATTATCAGAAGAAAAAAGGTTCAAAAATGTTAAAGGGGTTGTTGATTGAAGGCAATGCATACCTCACCAAAGAGGACATTGGGCTGTGGGTGAGCTTTGATAAGGTAATCAGTGCCCCATTTCAGAGCTTCCAAGGCATGTCCAAGCTCACCACTTGAACTCATTTGTCTTCCATACTCAGCAATGCTCCATGACATCATTGTCAATGTGAAAGCCATTGGAAGCCCAAACTTCACATTGTCCCCTGCATCATAGTAGCCCCCCACTAGATCCACCTGAACCAAACACATTCAAATCACTCAAAAAACTGTAAAGATCCAATCTTTTTTGGATTTTGAAGATACCCATTTCAATCTAGGCCAAGAAAGTGAAGAAATGATGAGCAATTAAGAGATCTTAATTAATTATTCTTACTCCACTGGACTTCCCATCAAGTAGTCCTGAATCACCTCTCCATGTAACTCTCTGAGTACTTGGGAGGTACCCTGATCTCTGTGCCTCAAAGAACAGAATGCTGTGACTCAATGCCTGGCCGTAGTCGTGGCCGGCAAATGCGAAAGCCAACGAGGAAGAGAGAAACAAGTAGAGATAGAGAAAGAGAGGAGCCATTGAAATGGAGTTACCGAGGAAAACGGAGGAGAGTGTTGTAGGCTTTGAGAACTTTATATATTGAAGCTCTTCAGAGTTTAAGTTAATAATTAGTGTTACTTGTCAAATTTGGGGGACACAGTAAGATTAATTGAAGACTGTTGATGGAGGTTTTAAAAAGGTTTGATTTTGGCGGGTGCAAAAGTCTAGGAAGTGTGGGCCGTTGGATTTAGAGATCATGTGTGCAAATTTTAGTGTGATCAAGTGTGGAAAGGCCGGCATGGAACCCGGCGCTGTTAGCTCCCGCTTTCCTCTCCATTTCAAACTGCTTTCCTTATTTTCGCATCCTAGCTACACTCAATAATATAATCATTTTGTGATTATATAACAGTGGGTTCCCAAACAAACCTCGTTATCTCTCAAGCTATAGGAGCTGGGAGTAACACTAATTTAAATGTCGAAAGATAATGATGCAGCTGACGTGATAATGATGCAGCTGACGTGAATCAAATCATGACCTTTCTAGCACAAAAAAAAAAACTAGTAATTTATCGTAAAAGATACAACCAACTATGTTTAAGAATTATGAATTACGCATCAAAACTATCATTATTATTATTATTAATTATTATTAAAAATCGATCACCCGGCCTCATAAAAGTAGGTGTGTACTTTTTTTCATTGCGTTGCAAGCATGATTATTAATTCTTATTACAAATTATGCATCAACACTGGTAGATTTTTTTTGGTGTGAAAAATCACTTATTGATTGATAACTATATTAAGTTCTTTGTTTATTGAAAATATTTACTCGGAATTTTTTTTTCCCAAAATAAAATTTGGCCACCGACAAAACCCATTCCCACTATTTATGCAAGTGAAAACTCAGGACAAAATGGCCTCAGAAGGTCCGTAATCAACGGGATTCTCTATGGTCGCAAAAAGACTCACTTCCAAATTAACGACCAAAACCCACAAGTACTATTTTATACTCTCATCCAAAAAAATTTTACATTTATATCACTAGCTAGTTGCCCTACCGATCTAACTCTAAGTGTGTATATATGTATAGTCTAGATGCTACTAATTTTATAAGATCATCAAGTCAAAGTTCATTCGGTGGTCTTCCACACACGGGAATATAAGAAAATTTTTGGATGAAAAGGGAATATAAGAAAATGAGAATACTCAAGTCTTGTATAATCCAAAGTAGCTAGAAAAACATAGGCTTGAATTTGTTCAATATTCTTAAATTGTTGAGACCAAACAGTATAGGTAAGACTTTCCATTAAATATAGTTAGGTCACTATCCATTTTGCACTTTTTCTTGCTTTCTATATCTACCATTTCATTGTGGTAGAGAATGAACTAATTAAAATCAACCAAACTATACAACATACCCAACTTTCTTTACTATAGATAACCGCCGAAGAACATTAGTTTTTTACGGAGTTTGTTGGGTGTGGTCCGTCCATTCTTCCTTCAATTTGGCCACAAACTACGGCGTCGAATGTTTGAATTTATGTTGTAATGTAGGTGTAGTAATAATTTTAGATGACCATATATTGTATACTATACTAAACAATGTGTAAATTGTATAGAAGAAATAATTTTGCTTGCCAGGTCACTCTAAATATATGCATGCACGATCAATCCATAATCTATGCATGTGGAAACCTTAATTTTGGTGAACCATCATCACACGTGGACAGGTGCACCATCGCCACTTATCAATGAAAGATAAAAACCAATAATTGAGGTCAATCGAATCAGATCACTCATCCGTTTGATTGAATGACCTAGTTGTAGATCGGTGTGATATACGATCGTGAGCTGCCCCACCAATAGTAAGGACGCGGCGCATTGCGTCGGTGAACTTGCTTTTCAAATGTACTATAATAACGTGGGGGTAGGGGCAATTATAAGGAAAATATTAGCTGACTCACTTTAAGCATCGACTTAGAAGCATGTACTGTTTGATGTGAGCATGACTCACATCTTGAGATGTATCTTGAGGTCCTAACTCAGTAGATGTGCTAAGTAGGTGCCCGAAGTGCATTTCTAGTTTGTCACATGTGTTTGATATCAATTGATTAATGGAAAATGTTGGAATACACCAAATGAGACAGCCACAAACTACACCCAATGACTTTCAAGACTGACGACCAATGACCATTGATGTTAGTCTTGAAGTCGAAGTCATTGTCATCGATCGATCGTACGTGATATAGTCAATAATAACATAACAATTGTCTGGTACAACCAATAAAATTAAGAAAAACAACTTTGTATGTGGGCCACACGCCCGTTGACTGGACAAGGTGTCTCATTTGGTGCATTCTAGCACTTCCCTTGATTAATTCACTTTCGGACAATGTCAAGCCCTATATAGGGTAGCTCTCCTAACTTAAATTTTTCTATTCAATGAGACTCAACTTAAAAAGAATCAAGTCTCTTGTTACCAACATGTTAATCACTGTCCTTCCGAAAATTCTTTAGTGCATTTTTAGTTTACCAATATACTCTCTCCTTCTGAAAATTCTCTTTTTGATTCACTTTTGTGATTTTTGTTTTTGAACTACCATTGATCCTCTCAACGATTGACGGTGGATCCAATCAAATCCCTTTTGCTCTTTGTTCATTCAATAAACAACATATCTAATCAGATTTGTAGAGATTGGTCCATCCTTGTTGTGGTGCATCTTCTTCAACGGTGTTGCATGGATTTGTGCGTCGAGCTGAATTGATTTATCTTTAGTTTTTACTTTATAATTAGTTTTCTTCCCTAGTTGAAAATTTTTTATTTGTCTTCTCCTTATTGAAAAGTTTTTAAGTTTTCTCCTTGTTGGGAAGTTTTAGGTTTTTTTCCTTATTGAGAAATTTTGTTATTCGTTTTGTGGTTCTAGAACTTTTATATATTGTCATCAACGTTGTAAATAGCAGTCTCTGATTGTTAAACTGTCTTAATTTTAAAAAAAATTAAATTAATGAAAATTTATTTGTATAAATAGAATTAGCGAATCGATGTACTTTATTCTATGTCTGATTCTGTATTGAATCATGAATGATTGATGAAATTTTAAGTTCTCTTTTAAAAAAAAAAAAAAACATGTTAATCACAATATTGCTAATTTCACACGAGTATGAGGTGGTTCGCCGTCAAGGACACCCGGAGATGCCACACGTGTCAGTAAGTGACAGCATTAAAAGCAGGAGCTACATCTACACGTGAGTGCACGTGGCTTCTGACCATTGGGTCCCTCTCACGTGCCGCCTTCCTTTCTGTTTCCTTCTCTAGCCAATCGAGATGTGTGGTCACAGATTTTCATGTGTATCCTACGGTTTCCATGTGCTAGAAGTATTTTTGTACCACTGCAATAGCCAATCAACTGGCCACGTAACAGAGTTAGGTGGAAAGACTGGTACATACATGATACACCAACTAATTATGCTATCTCCTTGTTCGTTCAACTTCAATTGAATTCATATGTTGTCTTTCTAGTGACCTTTTTCATGCTCGACACGCGGGTTGTGGTACCCACATCGGCCCCTTTTCGCCTTTTTTTTTTTTTTTTTTTTTTTTTTTTTTTTTTTTTTTTTTTTTTTTTTTTTTTTTTTCGAAGCCAATTGTTGCGTAAAATTCATTAGATTCATAAAGGGGTGATGTCTCCCAACATCACGTCCTAACTCATAAGCCATTACTACGTTGAATTTCTTGTTGATATTACTTAATTTAATGTCGCATTTATAATACAATTTAAATTAATATTAAAGAGAGTGAAAGATTATGGTTGAGTCAGGGGTCGAAAGATTATAAAGCAGGGGCTTGTTTAACGTTATGGTTCAAAATGGAACCGATGAAATGTAGTTATGTACCTAAGACCAATCCTGCTCGGCCCTCAAGTAGTCATTTAAGTCCAGGTACCAGGTAGACATGAACAACAACTATTTGTTTGATCTATTTTATGAAGAGTGATAAAGATTTTACATTGGTTGTCAACCTAACGCTATCTTCTTCCTTTATTTGGACTTGAGATTGACTATATAGTGCACACAATGTTCTAACAGGACCTAAAAAAAAGAGCCCGGCTAAGTGCACCTCACTGCTTGCTAAGTGCATCTAATTATGTGTCGTACCCCAAATTCAAATTTCAATTTATAAGTACACCCCTACATTTTAACCAAAATACCCCTTCATCTAAACTGAAAAATCCAACTCCAAAACCTTAGTTGAGACATCTATTTTAGATTCGACGACATATAATCGAGACTCATCCTCTAAGTTCAGCGTTGTCCAATCGAATCTCTTTGGTGAGATTTAGTTGACAACTGCCAACCTAAAGGTTCAGTGAGTTCTGACTGACTCTCTAATTAAAGGTTCGACTAACTGTGACTGTCTCTTCAACTAGAGGTTCGGTGGGCTCTGATTGACTCTCCAACAAGAGATTCAAACCTGCGAGGCCGAACCACTCGATAATACCTACAAATCTCAAAAAGAGAGTGTGAAGGGATGATGATTGAGTGCACAAAATGAGAGAAAAGTGTAGTAGGGTGCACTAATCACAGGGGCATAAGGGTCATTTTGTAATAAGATTGATCTTTTTTAAGTGACTTTTTATGGGGTATTTAGTAAACAGTAAGGTGGACTTAGTTGGGCTCAAAAAAAAAAAAAAAAAAAAAAAAAAGAAAGATGTACGATACTCCTTGTGGAGAAAAGTGTTAATGGATACGTTCATCAGCAACAGTTTTCTGAAACACAAGTTTGAGTATCCACCGACAGATTCTATATGCATCCATCATAGATTCAGAAATCGAAGTGAGCTGACTGGAGATCTAATTCAATAATGAAAACAATATATGATGTAACATCACAGCTGACAATAGTTCAAAGACAACAGAATCACAACTGATGATACGATGAATTAACTTCCACTGGCATTGTTGTCACTGTCTTGGCCTCATATATAGAAGTCCTAATAACATTTCTATACAAAATAGGAGGATGAATAATATTGATTCACAACAAAGAGAGATTGCACCTGACAACAAAACTAATGAACAAAAACTTACACAACCCAGCACACAGATTTCACCATGTTAGATGTCAATGAACATACAAACAATTATAATTTTAGGCCAATACAATCAAATAATATACACAGTTAATACAGCACAGACGCTTCGAATCGAGTATTCTGGAGTCCCTTCACATATCCAATATTGTACACAGATTTTTAGATTATGATATGATAAGGGAAACTCACACTAGAAGCTAAGCTTCTAGTGATCTTCAGAGGTGAAATCAGGTTCTGCTGGTTTCTGAAGAAGCATTGGAGATAGTCTCTCCTGCAACCTAGCCTTGCGAGTGCCACTGCGTCGAATGGCCCGTAGAGCATTGGCAGCAAACCGCGAAGCATAAATAGTTGCGCCAAGACTTGGAGAGCTCCCGCCACCTTTTGCCAGTGCATCCTGTAATTTATCCTCCTCTTCCCTTAAAGACTCGTCAAGTTTCTTCTTGCAGTGCCGCCTCCAAGCTGCTTGGATAAAACAAGCTGCCCATGTCCTCCATTGTTGCGAATAGAATCTGAAAGTGTGGCGGAGTTGCTTACTGTGAAGCCTGCGGAACTGGGAGGCGACAAACTTTAAGTCATCGGCCCTGAGAGCAAAGCCTTCGACTTCTGTGTTCGCCACCACCGTTCTGGTAGAGATCGGAAGATTAGAGGAAGAGTGGGGGTCAAGGGCCCACGTGAGCAACTCTTCTCCACAAAAGTCCCCAGCTTTGAGATAGTCAGAATTGAAGAAACCAGTTCTTCCACCATTTGTGGTCATACTCAAAAGCTTGCCTCGCATTATAAAGAGCATCTCGTCAACTGGATCTCCTTCACGGACAATGTAACTTCTCTCTGTGTAGAGAGCTGGTTTGAGGCGATCGCACATTGCATCCAGTAGTTGATCGTCCATCTTTTCAAACATTGGCACCTAAAGATAAGGAAGTCGCCCTCAGGTTTAGAATCTCAAATTAATGACATAACAACCTCAAAGAAACATAATCAAGATGTCAAGAAAAATTTAACACGTCACCAAAGAAGGGGGAAAAGAATGAACTATAACAGATGCACTCACTCTCATAAGCAGCGCCAAACATAGATGGCGCTTGATGTCCCTCCTGAGGTCCTTGGGAAGGTTATACAGCAGATTTTCCTCATCTACTCCTCGGGTTTCCTGCCATCTGTATTGCTCATACCGCCTGATCCGTTCCCTCAAGGTTTCAGGAAGCAAACGATGTGACATCCACTGTTCTGCATCTCGCCGTTTCACCCTCATCTCTTCTAGTCTCACAGTATTGGACTGCAGATATGTCTGTAGCAGCAAAATTCATAAAATTAAAACAAGGGATTGCAGAAATTCAGGGGGAAATGGTGAAGTCTTTGCAAAAAGGTGAATTGGCGCCATTACTTGTATTTTGCATTCACTGTTTAAACTTCACACTAAAGGATATAGCGTTACCTGCATATTGCCAATGAGAAGCGCAAATAGGACCAAGCCAGATATGGAAATAATTACGGCAAAACATATCTCCCAAACATAAGTACTCGTTTCCAGGTTCTGACCAAGAGAGCTGCAAGTGCACATGAAAAAATGCTCATTAGCAACAAAAGCAAGAATCTCAAAAACTGTATAATCATGCTAAGACGCCAATCATAAGGTCGTGTTCTTTTTCCCAAATAGTTGCACAGCAAATATACATCCCTGCCCATCATTCTTTATTTCCGTGCAAACGTCAAACACATTTTTGCCCCACATCAAGTAACTGGAACACACACATAACAATCCACACTCTTACAGACCACTTGACTCAGTCCCTTCGAAGTTCTAACGCTAACCTCCAGAAACATGTTGAAGGACAAGTTCCATCCTTGAGTCATACTAAGGATGGTTGTTCAACTCATACATGCATTTTTTAAATGAGGAACAAAATGTAAATGTTCATTTGACAAAAAAAAATGTGTGTGCGTGTGCGTGTGCGTGTGCATGTTCGTGTCAGAATTCAGAAACCTAAGAACCTAGATGTTCCTTGTATGGAACAAAAGAATGTATTTTTGCCCTTTTTAGAGACCGTATTACATAAAAAAAAAAGACGGAAGCATTGCCAAGCAAGACACATCCAACAGTAACAGATATACTTGAGACCATGAAACAATATAATTCTGAGACGCTCTACTTTGCAAATTCAAAAACAGAAGTTAAATTCAAACACAAAAGATGAAACAATTCCCCAAGAAGTCAACCAACATAACTAGATTATTTGATGGGTACAAACCTCAAACTTCGCAGACCCCACCAGAAACAATAAAATAATTTTTGTGGGAAGTCCCCGGATTGCACTACGCCAGACTGAAGGGCATCAAGGTAGATGCCAAAATCAAAGAATCCATTGTCAGATTTCTTGTAAGGGCAAGTAGCATTTAAAAATGGATTTCCTCCAGTCTTACTGTCATCTCCGCAGTACAATGTAGAAGTTTTACAGCCAGAGGCATTTCGACAAGCTTTTCGCCAGCATGTATCATTTCTTTCAATTGAAAACAGGTACCATAGACCTCCAAATATCTAGTAGAGTAAACAATCGATCCAAGATGAGAATAACATGAAGAAATACATTATATCCAACTTCTGGTTGAAAGCATAAGTTTGGGATCGAGGCTTTGTTGTAGTTGAAAGCACAAGTTCTAGTGCTTGCAAGACATTGTAATCTAGTACATGGCAGTGCTAAAATAAAAATATTAAAGAAAACAAAAGGCAGAAAGATATGTACGTGCCATATTAACAGGAGTTTTTGATATTGTCAAAATGCCTAGTCATCTAAGAAAAATATTATTAGAACTGAAGAAAGAAGAATAAAAAGGAAAAATGAACTCCGTAAAGTCCCAAAATAATTAAATATGATAGATACTCTCATAACTTTTTCCACTCGATTATTTACGCTACTTGATTACCTTGCTTCCAACCAATTTGGGATTGAGGCTATGTTGTTGTTGATTACCCTGCTTACTAATGTCTCAAAAGGGGGCCATCTTTTCTAAGGGTCAAACTTTCACGATGAACATAAAAAAATGTTTTCTACACCAATGACAATTGAAGGAGAAATACATAGCAGACATCAGGACTGATACCAACCACAATAAAGGAATAACCGCATGATAAAGTGCTAGTAGTTGATCCTTAAAACAAAATTTTGCCACCAGGAGCAATTACTTGCTTTCCTTTATATAATTAAATTATAATTAAAAGAAAAAAAGAAGAAGTTGTTCTTAAACTTACATGACTTGCAAGCATAAAAAGAAAGAGATTGAATGCAGCTCCAGCCCATGCAGTTTCAGTAATAATGCCGGAAGTCCGAGTGACTTCTTTAGATAATGGATAAATTCGAATAATTCTAGGAAAATACTGTAAAATCACAATTAAGCGCAACAAATTCTTGGTATTCAGAGCTGCTGACCCTCTCATTTTGGGAATGATAATTAAAATTACAACCTGTAAAAAGAAAACAATTTTGACAAAATTAAACTCAACATGAACAAACAAACCCCATAAGCACAAAACGAAACTGTGATTAGAGTACAGCTGTAACTAGATACCTTGTTTCTTTTTTGCAAAACAAAACTAGTTACCCTAGTTTCACTATTTTCATTAATTATGCTGTTCTTGCGTGTGCAGCAGTGATTGTAGCATCAGAAAGATACTGGAAAAGCTTGCGGTGCTTTCGTAAATATTGAACATGTACTACAAGAAAGACAGGTTCAAGCACTCACCACGAACAAATGATATGGAACCATTTCAAGCAAAGACCAATTGAATTAAACCGTGAAAAGATTTTAAATATTAAATAGATGATGCAACTTGCCACATGTCGAGAAATAAAAGATGACCTTAACTTTCTGACTGTAATGTCTGAACATATTTCCATTTAAATGACTATCTTCCTACAACTTACATATTATGCTCAGATAGTGTTACTTCTATGACTTTTTTCGGAAAGGAAAATGCTAGGATGACCCGGTGATGGGGCACCCGGGATGGGCACTGGTGATTGTGTCCATTCATCATGCATCGATGTGTGTGCGTGCATATCCCGATGCGTAAATAGATGGACACCATCACCCGGGTGTCCCATCCGGGTCAGTTTAGCATTACTCTTTTGGAAATACAATCTTCCTCTAATGAAACTAAAGCAATTGTTTCTTTAACATGCTGAATTTATCTATATTTACACCAATGCCACATGACCAAGTACAAGTCAGGTTGGAACATGTTGGAACCTGAAACTAAAAATCTTCGGATTACTAATTTATGCGGTGTCACATGTAAACAACACAAGTGAAGCTTGTGCATTAAAAACATCCAAATTACCATTTGTTAACATCTCAAGTGCAAAAATGCAGTATAGATAGTCTCCGTTCAGAAATTTCCATCTCAAAGCATCTGAATAACCACCCAGCACAAGTCTACTTTTCATACTACAAAGTGCTACTGTGCTACTACGACATCAAAACCATATATGGAATACAAAGAAGGTTACTACACCTGTGGGAGTGGAAGGACCGCAAGAATATCAATGAGGAAATAAGATGCCATGTATCGTTTGGCTATTAACCGTAAATCTCCAACCAAAACTCCCCTTCCAAATACTCGTGAAGACGGTGCAATATAGCCGGTTCGGAACTGAAAGATGATATGCAGTATATAAAATACGTCGGTGAAAAAACGCAGAACACAAGCAGTGATCTCCAACTTCTTATCTAAACTGAGGCAATTCTTCTCGCTGTCAATCACAGGTATGTAAAAGAAAAGCGGATCCAGGGAGACCGCAATCACACAAGATATTACAAATATCTTATTCCACCTTTGAAGAAATGAACCCTGTGGATCAAGGATTGTTTTACCAGATTTTGATCCTGTCCCTTCAGACTGATTTAGAGAACCAAGATTTAATGATCTTCTAACTCTTGCAGTTGCTCCAGAACCCCATGCATAGCCTTTTCCAATTCTTTCTGAAATTGAGCTAATTGTCTTCCTAAATATCCCTGAATTTTCTCCGTAGCTTGTTGCATCAGAGCTCACAGATCTCTCTGACTTCAAATCCTGAAATCTGATGCAAAAACATTTAAAAATGAATACCAGTTGAGACGAGGTTGAGAACTCAGTATGAAAAATGCAATTACACAACGAAAGGCGTTTGCTTTAATAAAATCATTTGAAACACTGAAACGGTAATTTTTTTTGTTAAAAATACATTCAATCACAAAAGTAAGATATACAGAGGAGCAATGATTTAACATACAAGAAAAAAAGACATAACAGGCTAAGATCTAGAAACTCACAACACAACAGAACAGCTCCAAACTAAATCCAACTGTGAGAACCTTTGAAATTTCTAATATAAAGTCATAAAAAATGAGGATTGTAGCCATGTGCTTGACAGATCCCGCATATTTCCAAAGCAAATTTCTCATTCTTCCCCTCTAAAAATTTAAACCAAGCCCTCTCGGCGAAGGAAACTGGAGAAATAAATTATCTTACCATCGAAAAATATGTAATAACAGAAACACAAGGACGCAAAATAGACAAGTAGCCTAGTCATCTTATCCAGAGAGTCTGATATTATTAAGAACCTCTCCAAGTAAGTGCTTGATGATATATCCAAATGTGGTCATCAGTTAAATTCAGTTCATACATTTGAGTTAACAACAGTAACTATTTAATGTGGTCATCGGTTAAAATCAGAAACTATTTACTTAAAAATATAATGAATAAAAACAACACATTATATACAAAAATAAAAACAACATATAAGAGGATGCTGGTTTCAGAAGATGATGTATCGAGTGCTTCTTAAAGTAGAAATAATCATATTACAGCACGGCGCCATATCGCAACAAGGTCACTCACAATACGAGTACGAAAATAAGAAAACAAGTAAAACTTTGCAATTTGAATAAAGCAAAACACCAATCCTCTCCAATACAAAAATTATCGAATCCACGGACTCCAATCCAGCGAATGACTTTCTTACTATGCATCGTCTATGTGTATCATACTATCATCAATCAACATGTCACTAAAGAAGTGACACTGTCACCCTTCCAACAAAACCAACAATTAAACACTGATCATTATTCATTAGACAAGTATAAACATTTATTAGGGCAATTGATTCTACGTCTGGTAGCCATTAATGATTAATGAAATTTCTATTCTTCTTCTTCAAAAAAAGTTAAGGATAAACATTTAGAGCATCCTAATTAACAACACTCATAGAGAAGCACATAAATCGAACTCGAAACCGCTACATCGACGTCGCGCCACTGTGTAAACCAACAATATTGAAACAGCAGAAATACAATCCGAAATCACAACGAACCTCACAAATTTATCATCACTCCTGAAATTCATCTCCGCAGTTTAGCCAATCCACTGCCTGTATACGATGAAGTAAAAAGAATCAGTGATTCGCGAAATCCGGTCGCCTTTCCTGTAAAAGGCGAGAAATTGAAGTGAAACCAACAATCATCCGAACGAGAAATGAAAGATTTATAGGCATAGATTGCGGAGAAGACTGTGAATTTCACAAACCCTAGCAAGATTGAATCGCAATCGGTCTGAGAAAGTGAAAATTGGAGTGATGAAGTGAGAATCTAGTGAAAATAAAGTCGAAACCCTAATAAAACTCACCTCGGCAGCGGCGGAGTCGAGAGAGAGAGAGAGTCTAGGAAGACGGCTGTTGATGGATAATAGCGAGAATGGAGGGGTCGCTGTCGCAGGATGGAAGGGATGAGTGGTGTGATCGAGGAGGATCGAGGGAGTGACGGGAACGGGTGCGACTGTTGAGTGTGGGTTCCACGAGAGTTGCCGCGAAAGTGCGGACTCTCTCAAAACAAGAGAGACACAAATCACAACTGCATGTACTGACTGACTACTGCTACAGAGAGAGAGAGAGATATGAAACACAACAACAGAGGTCAAAAAGTCAAAAGAGATCGCCAGATGGAGAGACCCAATTTTTACTGAACATACCCCACTTCTTAAAGAAAAAAAAAAAGTGAAATCACTCGGCTACACTCCATATAAAAGGGTTCTGCTAACTCCATACCCCACTCATCTCATCCATCCATACCTCAATTACATTGCCGTCTCACCCACATCGAAATTCGGGCGAAGCCACATCGATTCGATGCCGTTGAGTGCGATTCATTATCTCTTTTATGTCGATTTTGAAATTTTCTTGGAGTTTTTTGGTCATTTTTTAGGACTTCAATTTGAGACTTAAATCTTACATTTTTTACACAAATTTAAATGTTGATAGAATTGAAAAAATCAATCTATGCCGAGCAAAATCCAATAATCTTTTGATCTTTTTTATGTATATCTAAGAGTTTTAGAACCTGTAGATTGTGGACACACAAGGTCGAGACTTCTTTTTACAAGTCTCATTAGGTTCCCACCGAGACCTATAAAGAAATCTCGGTCGAAGTCAGTCGAGAACTAGTTGTTTTTCACCAAAACCGAGACTTCTTCAAAAGTCTTGGTGAGATTTAGATGAAACCGACCAAAACATCTAAAGAGGTCTCTATGGGAGTCATTTGAAACCTCTTTAGAGGTCTTAGTCATATATGGTTAAAACTCACAAGCCAGGGAGACAAGGGTATGTTTGAATAATAGGGTATATTTAGCAAAGAGTGAAATACATTTAACAAGGGTATTTTGAAAATTTTTTAAATAAAAATGAGGTATGTTTAGCAATTAAAATTCAAAAATTGAAGTACCGTGAGAAAAGATATGTTTAGCAAAAACTAATTATATATAATCATTTTTCTTCTCTTTTCATTTTTATTTGCTACTTAGTTATTGTAAAATGTCGTGGAATAATTGAATAAAATTAGAAGACCGCTGAAATTATTGAATTACATCATTGAGTAGAAAGGAAAACTACTAAGAAAAACACACTCAAACTTTGACAATGGTAGAAAATTCTTTCAACCCTATAAATATCTGGTTTCATGAATTGACGGGACATGTGGTTTTGATTTTTAAACTAGTCAATCTCCCCATACTATTGTAAAGTCAATGTGCGCGCCACGGCATCTTTAATGGGCCTATATATACATAATAAAATAAATAAATATATAAATCTTAGAAAGAGCAATGGGTACCATCACAAGTTATCTTATCAACAACACGTGTTAGTCAAATGCAAGATTATTATATCAAACAAGATCAGATGACCCGTTGGAGACAAGTGCAATTGTCTTAAACATTTTTTTTTTCAAGTATTTTAGGCGTTTCCTCCCCCATCTATTAAATCGACCAAGAGTGGAAGAGTTTATTCATGTAACCAACCCCTCCGCTACTAAGGCTTGATTGTTGCTGTCTTTCAAGTGTGGGCTTATGAGGTCACTAAACTTATAAGGGCCTATAGGGTCACTTCTAAGAGGTTGAAAGTCGCAAGTTTTGGTCATCTCTTTTCAAAAGAAAAAGAAAAGTGGAATAAGATTTGAAATAGGTACATACTATACATAACTGACAGAGACCATCCTCCTCATATTTATTTATAAAAAATAAAAATAAAAAAAAAAAAGACCATCCTCTTTTACTTCTCTTGAACTATAGAGCATCTATTCTAAAATAACATAAATAACCAGCTTTTTGTTTATTTGCTAGCTAGCTAATATGATAATCCAAAATACACAGCTCTAGATAATAATAAATGAGAAATACACCACTGCCGCTGCGGATTAGATGAGAACCTACGGCTTTACAATCATCTTATTCATGGTCTTCTCGTGGGAAAAAAAAGTGAGAAGACTAATAGAGCTGTGCCTAAGATTTCTCCTCTTCTTTCTCTTCGGCTGAGTGCGAGCTAGAACCGGGTATCGGTTCAGAAGGATCGACAAAGAACTCATCCACTGAAAGAAGGAAATTAACCACAGCGTGCACATCAATACAGAATAATGAAACCGATAAATCAAGAGTTACGCAGGAAGAAGGAAAGCAAAGCATCATTCGATAAAAGAATATCAAAAGAAGGTACATTATTATGCTTAGACAGTTGAATAAGTAAAAGACCAAACAAAGTTTCTGACTTCCAAGTTATTTCCAAAATAAAATCAGTAAAGCATTAACCATCATGAGGAATCCCTAGCATTGCCATCCTCCAGAGATTACGTACTCTTCTCCGCTCCAATTATTATCAGAATATACCCTTTCGTGCAGTTCAAACTACCAAGATTCTATACCTCAAAACGATGAATTACCCTTTCGTGCAGTTCAAACACTGGCTCCATTTCAAGTTGAAGTATGAGTTAACTTATGATAATAAAATAGATTTTATATATCTTTATCGTCTCCATTGAAGAGGAAAAAGAAAAGACTATAAATGTATTTTACTTTCAGGAGCCGCATAAAATAAAACATAGAGGAAAACTCAAGGCATGTCACTTACCCATATTATCATTTTCGGATGAATCGAGTAAAACATCAGAATCAGAATGTAAGAATGGTGAACCAGGGTAGTCTCCAAGGGAGCCAAGTTCTAAAAGCAAAAACCAAGAGAAGATAATTAGAAAATTTATGACGGCATCACCAGCCACTAATGACAGTATAATACATTTCATGCAATAAAAGCAAAAAGCAGTACATACACACAAATTCCAGGCTCTTAATCAGTTAATTGAGTATATGCAGCATAAAACACTTCATAGTTTTGTATTAGTGATTAAGGTAGGTTCTAAATGCATCTTAGAGTGAAGGCAATGTCCAAAGTTGTATGTATATAAGCTGCAAAGTTTAAATAGGGATGTATCATTCTATATTTCCCACATTCAGCACATTTTTTTTTTTTAATGAAAGACCTGATTCTCACTAAATCAAAGAACTATTCTAAGTTCAAATCTGCAACTCAGCAAATTCTGCGACAGGAATAAGTCACTGAGGAATTAGAGAATATTTCTCAAAAAAGTAAGATGATTACCTCCCATATGTGAAAAGTCTGCTGTCAGATCTGACAGACTAAAATTCCAAGGAATTTGGCCCAACTCAAACGAATCCTTCTCTATCCCGGAATCACCATTCTTTGCCAGCTGCAAACCTACCAGATGATTTGTCACACCAGCTGAATATGTAGTGTCATCAAGGACTGATGCATCAACAACACCCATTCCTGTCATCTCTGAGGTTGCAAATGGAAAATGGCCACTGGATGCAACTGAATTAGGACTCATAGCCATCTCAGACGTGGATGGCATGACACTGCTTGGTGAGAAAGGAGGTGTGACGTTAGCTTCATTGCCCTTCATCATCATTCTTCCAAAGGCCAAACAATTGCAATCAACATAAAGATTCTAAAAGAACAATGCATAAAAAATAGAGAAAAATCTTCACTCGAATCATCCATGAATAAAAAAGGTTATAAATAAAACTTCTAAGCATGCATGAGAAATGTTGGCCTACCACTCTCACAAATTTACAAACTTGGAGCTTTCTGCATGCCTAAGCATTCTTTTCCTAGTTCAGTAAATTTGCACTATGACTCAGAGACAATCGTTAGCAAGGCCCAAAAGTAATTTAATTCCACTAAGGGTAGCCTAGTGAAGATAAATTACTAATTCCCAGGACCGGTAAATGTTTGAACACCCAACTAAACATCCATGATGAAGAAAGTGAAGTAAAGAATGAAAATAAAATTATAACACACATTTCTATCAACTAGTCCTATATTTAAAAATAAATAAATAAATAAAAAATAAAAAATTCAATAACTTTAAAGATGAAACAGAAAAAAAATGAATGCCAAATAGATCAAATATTGCAATGGAAAGGCCCAATTCTATTGCATAAAATAAAATTAAGTTTGATGCTCATGGTTTTATGTTAAGCAAATGAGATCAAGGACAAAAAGTATTACTCATTCTCTGAGTTCACTGGAATCGGATGATAATTGCTTGCAACGGGGACCCCATTCACCAGATGACAACTGGAAGGGCCACAACCCATGGAATCAAGATGTGGCTGACCTGTAGGTGGGATAGATGGCTGTTGCAATATAGGATACCCCATAGGTAAACCGTTGCCTGGAAAGAAGATGAACAACATTGACAAAACAAATTAGGTAAGAATCTAAGATAATGCTCTAAAACAGGGAAGATCTTAAGATTTCAAAAAATGCTTGATCCATAGTTAGAAACATTATGAATTGGAAATCTCTTTGATGTCCTAGTGGTACTTTCCATGTTTGCCTCAGCAGTTTCCATGCTTGGAATCATTTTGAATTATTGATATCTTTCCTTTTTTTGAGCATTATCAAGGCATGAGAACATAAACAACTAAACAAGTACTTCGTCGAAAAAAAAACAACTAAACAAGTACGTTAATTACTGTGCAATTACTTTTCAGTTTAAAGATTCATAGATACCGTAGAGGCTCTAGTGCTCAACAAAACAATGAAAGCAATCACACTTTAAGTTTGCACAAGAAAAATTCATCTTTATCGTATGTTATCAGAGTAATGACTTTCTAGCACATCAATCATATTTCTACTTCAATTTTTTTTAAAAAAAGTAAAATCCTGTTTTACTTGATTCTCTTTTCATTTGGTCTCCATTTAATAAGTACCGTTTTTATTTTGATAAACCTTGATTGCATAGAGATGATATTTATGGTCATAAACCAGGAACTTGGTCAACATATCATGAGCAACCACTTGCTTTAATTTACAACTGTAGAAGTACCAACCAGCCATGGAAGGAATGCCATTTTGAATGGGAGCCAGCGGAACCTTTGCCTGTACTGGATACTTCATGAGATGGTATTGACGCTCAAGCAAATGATTAAACATGATAATCTGTTTCTTCAGTTTTAATCTGATGTAGTAGGCTCTAAAAAAATCTGCATTTTCTTCCTCTAATTTCTGCCACACTTGATCAACAAAGAAAAAAATCAATTTTTTGATAGGGCGAATAAACATCACAATGACAGATTATATATCTTCTCTCAGAATGTGAAAAGTACAATGATCTTAACCAATAGCAAAAACAAAGCAATACTCGTGTCACAATCCTAGTACATAACAAAAATTAAAATAAATATAATAGCCATCAATCTCCCCAGATCACATGGACGTGCCCACTGAACCATAGTTCCAAACCATTTGATAAGTAGCCTACTATTTGAAGACTATCATCCACAACTAACAGACATCCCACATTGTGACCGATCAATAAATGAACCAAAAATAATATGAATAAAGTTCAACAATGTTTTTATTTCGCCATATCTTTGTGATTTATATATTCCAGTAGAATGAATAATACAAGAGGGAGAAGCAATCACACATCCAGAATCCCTTCAATGATGAACCTTAATAAACCAAGAACCGCAAGAAAATGTTGTATTTGAGTGTATTTTGCTTAAAAAACGCAAAATGCACAACTGAAAACAAACTGTTAGTGAACCAGGATGGAGTTACACTTTGCTAAAGAGGTAAGACGATGATTTTGAGTATATATACATAAAAAAATATGTGTAGTTAAGAGTTGCAAGATTACTTGGGTGAGTATAGCATCCATAGTGCAAAACAAGACTACTACTAACAATGATTGCAGATGCTTTAGGCATGTGAAGCTCAACAAATGTAATAGTAGTGCTTATGGTAGCTGGTAAAGCCAAACAACCATATAAATTAAAGAGGAATAGACACCTACCTAAAGTTGTAAACCCAGGTTCTATTTTTGCACGGTTCAAGAGAGTTTTAACAACCTCATCCCTTGACATGTACAACTGTAGACAGCGCTCAATCAAATTCTGAACCTGCAATCAAATACAAATGGATAAGGAGATGCGCAGAAACTACAATAAAGAAAAGACAATAAACAGTACATTCAACAAAATTATGCGAATATCTTGTATTACAACTTACAAGCACAATATCTTTATGTGAAACTTTTTTCGAATCATTGTTTGAAGTGGAAATAGCAGCTGAATTAGCTACAGGGGCATCAGTTGCAGAGTTATTTTGTTGGGTACATGGAGACTCCGCAGATTGTAATTCTGACATGCTCAGTGGATCGGCAGTTTAGTCCAACTTCCAACTTTTGCACTGTGATAAAGGAAAGCATCAAGTGCAGAAAAAAGGAATGCATCAAGATCACGGTTTTAAGACTCATTCAACTCAAATGAAAAAATAGACAACATGTCAAGTTATTCTTGGATCAAATACATAAATAAGGCGATTTCCTACCACCTACAATGATGCAATTAGATCTAAACATCAGAAACCTTTATGTTAGTTCAATGAAAACCCAACCCAGTAGCTTCTCTTAGGTAAATTCATAGTTTTATTTGTTGCCACTAAGAAAGAGCTCCCAAGGACAAAATGTATGAAATTTCTATAAGAATAGATGAAAATAAATTAGAAAGAAAAACAATAAATAAGAGTAAGCATAGGCCTCCATGCAATAACTCCTACAGATGAGAGCTTCATGATCCATAAGAAAATGGAAAAGATATGGTACATAAGAAATGTATCTGTTTTTACTAGTATCTGCAATAAAAGTCAATGTGATCAAGAATCGTAGAATCTACCTTTACACAACCATTGTAAGTAAGATTTACTCGCAATCCTAAGGGCCACTAAGACAATTTATGACGCAAAATTATAATAAAACTTTGAATAAATAACTAAATTAGCATTTATTTGAAGAAATTCATGCCTTACGAAATGGCTTGGCAAGTGGGCATCGCTTTCAATGGACAAACTTTTGCAGCTATCGCCCGTGCTTGTATCTGCGGGTCTGTAGATCTCACTAGTACCAATATTATTCCCACCTTAGCCACCTTCAACTCACAAGTGTGGGGTTTTTACTCCAAAAGGCCTCGGTACTATTTGGGAAGAGATCCGCACTTAACTCCCTTACAAAGTGACACTTAACCAATTTGGGAATATTTGGTTCACACATCCCCAACACATTTTAACACTTAAACAAAGTATCTGAATTATATGCCAGACACAATAAACAACTCTAGCCATACTTGGCATATAACATAATAAAAAACAAAAAACATCTAGTTCCAGAATGTTCTACGCCACACCAGTTAGTGTAAGATAGATATTAGGCAGAGCCCTTTTATGAAAAAGAAAAAAGAAAAAATCAGGAAACTAATACTTCACAACAACTTAATTACAGAAACACAATTATACCCAAGTAATTTGAGCAAGATATTTTCACATACACATTGCTGAGTCTAAAGAATAAGCACGCCAAACAACATCATTGTTGTATCTGGTTTGCCCGCAACTATACTCCCGTGGATTGGCAAAACAGATCTAACTACTTTCATGAAAAGGAAATCAACACCTATACAAGTACTAACCAGCTCACTCTAGCAATCTTTCACATAGAACGCAACAAGAGCGTTTCACAAAATAGTTCATTCGTTAGCATGACAACCGCTTGATACCAACAATTATCCTCTACATACCATTAGAAAAAACCTTGAATGTCAAGTACTAGTGCAACCGAAACTAGATCCACAACTCGTTCCGCCGAAACTCACAAATCTTAGTAGAAAACTTTACTTCCACAATTGAAACTCCTCACTGTCTTCATACTCAATTAGAACAAATCAAGGATCCAAATCAAGCTTTCACAACAGAAATCCAGCCAGATAGTGCACTGAAGCTCCAAATTAGGAAAACCTTCACTACAAACTCGCAAGACTTCGCCTTTAGACGAAGACGCACAAATTCCACAAATCTAACACGAAGAACAAACCGAGCAACTCCAGCTACATCGTCACAGTCCTCAGACTCAATTAGGACAAATCAAGCTCTCACAACTAAAATTCAACAATCGATGAGCAAAACCAAACCAAATCGCTCACTAAAAACTCCAAATCCACACTGCACTCCGCGCATCCACAGTGAAAACCTCTACTACATTCCATAGCAGGACACAGCACTAACCAATTCTATCAAAACTCGCAAGACTTCACGTCTGGACGAATCGAAGACGCACAAATTCCATAAATCTAACACAAGTACGACATCAAACGCCACTCTGAAACATTCACTACATTGCAGTTCAGGAACAAAAATTTCACTGAATCGAACGAAACTTACACCAAAATCTGGCGGAGAAAGCGGAGTCCAAGATGCGGAGCCGTGGGAGCTCAGATGGGTGAAGAGATTTGATCTTCTGCGAGTCGAAACAGCGATGAATTGCTAGGATTTTAGGTTTTTAGAGTCTAAACGAAGATCCATCATTGGTCTGAAGCTTCGTTGACAACGAAGAACAAGAAGAGAGAAAATCCTCTTCAGAAAGAGAGGTCGTTCTCCTTTTTATACCGAGAAGTAATGGTGGATTAGCTCTTAGGATTTGGTTATAAACGAGGATATAAGTATTGTTTTAGTAAGCACTAACTAAGTTTTAACTTTACATCTCTGATTTGGGAAGGAAAGGCGAAGAGAGTTGTACAAGTGAAGAAGACATGTGGAAGAGTGTAGTAAATAGAAGTGACGCTGTGATGAGTCGGAATTTATCCCAAACCTGACCAAATTTCAGAACACAAGAACATTTTCAACATTAGTCATTTTCATTATTATTATTATTATTCATCAAAAATATTATTATTATTATTCATCAATTTTTTTTCTTTTATTTTAGTGCGAATCGAATCACGATCGTTCGAGGTATTGCTTTTTTGACAAGTAATGTCTTTACCATCTCACTTGAAAGGCTTTGACAATTCATCAATTTTTATTTATTTATTTTTATCTCAAAAATAATTTCATGGAAGTAAAAATTAAGGATTACATCAAATTAATATAACAAGCTTGAACATAATCTGATAATTTACTCCAAAGCAATACTCCAACATGACTTCACGATGTTTTTGTCATTTGATGGGCAACTTCATTCGTTTGTCGATTAACATGACTGATCTTCCATTTGTAATGTTTTCTCATCAGTGTTTTACAATCCTGAAACATTTTCCCACTTCAAGAAGGTTGGAGATGCATTTTGTGATTCCTCTAACCAATTAGAGCGAGTCCGATTCAAAAACCATATTCTCAACCCTTAACTCGTCAATCCAACTCATTGTTTTTTTTTTATGTCAATTGCCTCTGTTTTCTATGGTCACACTGACAGTGAAATATTTTTGTCCTCACTTGAACAAACCAACCCTTTAAGTCTTTAATTATTAAACTCACCCCCTCACTCTCGAATATTGTTGCGTCAGTATTGCATTTTTTCCAACCAACTTCGAGGAGAGTCCATGTCATGTCAGTACTCTGTTGAGGGATTTAATTGTTGCAAATTTTAGATTTCTTCCTCACTTCAACTCATGAAGTGTACCAGTCCATACCTTGATAAATCACATGAGGTAGGGAAAGATCACTCTTCTTTCACAACAAATTTTTTCTAAAGTTCTGTATAGACCACATATTCATACACACTTCATCGACAAACGAATTTGAGTCTTGACACAAATTGAAGAACCACTCTTTTATATTAGTGTTTGTAAGTTTTTAGTGACAAGAGTCTCGCCAACAGTTTTGTACCTTTGAACATTAAAAAAAAAAAGATTTAGCATGCTCTGCTCAACAAACATAAAAATCTTCAATTTGTAACTCCCGATTAACAAGTTGCGATCTTGTAGGAATAAAATTTCACAAAAGTTGCCACATAAAATGCTTCACTTTTGCTGAAATTTCAAAGTTCCACAGTTTCAACCAATCTCTTTAGGTCGCCACCAAATCCCCATCTCTACTCAATTCAACTGCAACTCGATATCCCGAGTTTACTTTATAAATGTCGTCCTTTGAATGCTTCCAAATTAACTTATCATATTGTGGTTACTCAATATGATTTGATGTATGACTCTCACATCTCTCACATTAAAAATCTCTCCAATAAGATCACTATCTCATACTCTACTTCCAGGGATTGTCAAAAATTATTATTTACTACAAACGTTGTAGATTTAAGGTTAGCCACATAAAGCGGAGATGTCGATGCCTTGCTTTGATGCTTGCTTTGGTACTTCTGAAATTTTTTCAATACACCAATTGATGTAATGAATTATGAAACTAGCATGTAATTGTACTCTTGAAAAAATAAATCTTCTCAAATTATTATTTTTTACAAATTGAATCTAATAACAAAATCTGTATAGTCCACACTAAATGTATAAAACATGACTCCAAATCATAATTTATGATGTCGATATAAGCTTTTTACATAGCTCCTCACCACCGCCGCCACCACCACCACAAAGCCTAGTACATAGAATGAGGTCAATAACACAAATCAAACTCTCTTACTTTGCTCAACAAATTATTCAAACCAGGAGGAATTTTTCAAAGGACCTTACTTTATACATCTAAAGAAAAAATCAGACCAAATATCAAAATCCTTTACTTAATATGATTTTAAGCTTATGCACATTGTTGTATGTTTATTTTAGACAATCCCGACAAGTCGTAGAGGAGTGGTGTGCCAGGCACAAGAGACGAACACGTGTCAGCTGAGAAGCGGCGAGACGTGGTGTGTCAGGTAGCCGTTCATGGAATACGTTTGTCGTTTCGATGGAACCACTTTCAAAATTCCCGCTATATACATCCCTGACTTTTCCGCCATTTTTTTTCTCCCAACCCTACCCAACCAAAAGTCCCCACACTTTCTCTGTGGGCCCCCCTACTACCATGGCCCAGCAAATCCATTGGCAGTACATCGCAAACCCTTTTTTTCCTCGATTTTAGTTCAAACAAGTTGAAAATCGCTCACTACACACACGTCAGGATTCCAACAAGGGGGCATAGTTCTTTTTCTTTTTCCTTTTACATCATTGAATCCATGAACAACCAGAGCACATTAATAATGTGCACATAGTTAGCCATAGATAGCAAACAAATTGCGTCAAATTCACTATCTCTTGATTTCCAGGAAGAAACATGACACCAATCAAATGATGATGGAGAATAGCTACCATTAGAGGCCTGTGCACTGCATTATTATTGACAGTTGAGGCACTTACACAACCCACATTCAGAAAATGGTAACCCGCGACTACATGTCGCAGTATAGCTCTAAGGCTGTGTCGACTATGCTACGCCATTCCATTCACAAAGATGATAATAAACACAAGGAAAAAGATGAACAGGTAGTAGATGTATGCCTGCCTAAATTGTGAACAAAATTGTTGACAATGTAAATAACAGAAATTAGACCTGCAGATCTCCTAAACAAATATCAATGGTTTGTCACCATCTGTAAAAACCTAAGAAAACAAAGGGGAAATATGTGAGATCTCATGGAGAAGTCCACTTTCCCTCTCTCCACCATGCTGAGTAAACTGTTAAAGATTTTTTTTTTTGAATTAGTGTACATACAAGTTCTAATGCTAGCTAGCATGAAAAAGGGATCAACTTACATGAGAGAAATATACACAAAGCACAGGAGCAACAGAGAGAGCCATATAGATAAAACCACCCTTTTTCAGTATTGATTGAGGAGGTGTAAACCAAGAAAGACTTATTAGTGGGGGAACTTGACATTGCAGGAGTTCCCACCACCATTACAACCTCCGTGTATTGGAAAGGATAGAAGCGACAAAGGCTCTTCCTTCAACAGATAATTTCTCCGGCCTACTGCCGATCTGGAAAGATAATCAACCAATACCCCTGAGAAAAAAATAAAAAAAAAAGGATCAAAAGCTAATCCAATGAAGTGGAAGAAATGAGGAGTTGTAAATTTATTCAGAAACAAAACCCACCATAACAACTTCCCAGGTCATTCCGCCAACCAACCCTGCTCTAACACATTATACTGACATCAATTTGCTTCATAAGAGATTTGGAGAGCAGATTTTCGGTTTCTGTTGGCAATGGCCAATGGGGCTTATGGGATGACTGCTGTCTTTGTAAGAATGCAGGTGGCCCGTCCAGATCAACGAGGTTATTGGCGTGACGCATGGAAGATTACTTCGCGGAAACAGTGAAAATGGTTTTGAAACACACTTAAACTGTCACATTATACCCATGCATTCTCAGCTTCATTCAGATCTTTTCGGAGAAAACCAACATATTACCTTTGGTACTGAGGAGAAGATGGCTGATCAGGTGAATCTCTTTGAAGCCTTTGTTGCTCGTATAAACCCCTTACTGAACTTCCTTCATGCTGCGAAACATCATTCCGACCGGAAAAGTGCACTGGCCCCAAAGAGCCAAATTCCAACTGCTCAGCAGTTGAACCATAACCAGTACTGTGATCATATGAGTATACCACAAAGGATGGAACACCAGAACCAGTTGACGAAACACCATTTGAGTTCACCACTGGCATTTGATACATACCATATCCCATGCTTGTAGAGCCATTATGTGATGAGTTCGATGAGGCAAAAGGACCATTCTGCGAATGGTGAGGAAAGGACTCGAGTCTGTAGGAATCCCATTGTCGATTCGACCTGTTGTCATTTGCTGTCAACCGGTCAGACCTCGAGCTTGGCTTTTCTGCTTGACTACGACCATGGCTGCGTCCAGCAGCACGAGGTTTTGGACTTGTGTTCCAGTTCCCCTCTCGATCATGGTGGTCATTCCGGTCATAGTTATAATGACCTCTCTGATTTTTTACACCTGAGGACTGTCTTTCCCTAAAGGGAATCTTCTGTAATATTTAAACAGAAAGTCAGCTCTTTCAAGTAGGGTCATACACTAACTATACAAGAAGCATATGCAATGGACACTATTATTCCAAAACAAACAAACTCCAGTTCAAATAACCAATAGTAGCCAGAAGGCAAATTACAGGCTGAACTCAGGAAAAAGAAAACAAAAAAACTGTATTACCAAAAACTCTACAAGATTAACATTGATAACTATCCTGATGATGCCAAATTGAAATTACAACAATGAAGTATAACAAATAACAGGTTTGCATCATCAAATATCACAAATAACAGGTTTCAAAATGAATAGCATCATAAGCAGAAGTATTCCCCATTGAGAGCTGCAAGTTTGCAACAAGAGAAAAATCGATATGATATAGGATTCGAACCAAGAAAAAATTAATCAACAATAGAGAAAATATAATCCACAAATCAAGAACACGGAAATTTACACATACAAACGATATGATGCAGTTCCGCACAAACACAGACATTTCCACAATATACAACCTTCTAAACTCTGACTACATTTCAAAAGCAAAAAGCAAACAAGTTATTTTAGAGGAAGAAAACCTGAATCCAAGCAAAATGAAGCATATATTATTTTTCTCAGTTTCACATAGCAGGCCACTAGAATTCAAGAAAGTTCAATTCAAACCTGATCCATTAGCTCAAGATAGTTCATTTAAAACAAGTCACATCTAGCAAAACAGTGACAATAGAGTCCTCCATGCATGGAAAAGAGCAGGAAAGTGTTGGAAGATTTTCGAAAACTACGTAGCAGCCACGATTAGAAAACTTGCTACACAATCAATGATATCATTCCACATGGATAACTTATCAATAAACGTTGTGCACAGACAAGTATTCATATGCACACTATTGGAAAAGAAACTACTGTAATTGAGCTAATATTGATTTCACAACACAAACCAGATTGTTCTATAAGTGATGTTCTACACTTCAAAAGCCAAACCTACATTGTAGTTTAAAATGTAATTTATGTATATCTCTACGATTAATGATCTCGAAGACCTCACACTAGATAAAGTGAAGAAAGTAGGCTTACTCTTTTTTTTTTGCACTTTGCGCTTGAAAGTGGATTCCAGAAGTCAACCCCATTCCTTCTTGACTGACTGTTTAAATCCAGGAAAAGAGTTGCTATTCTGAAATTATTCTCCCTAGCTTTGTATGGGTAAACACTAAACACTAGGGTATTGACTACATTATCAATGTGGGGTCAGCCTACATTGTTTTCCCTCAACTAAGCAGACCCGGATGACATTATCAGATGTGTCCTACCACTATAAACTGTTTCTAAAATGGAACGAAACTACTCCATGAAAGCAAATTGAAGGAAAACTATCAAGATAGCAACAATAGCAAAGCCTCAATCCCAAATTGGTTGGGTCAGCTACATGGATCAAACTCCACTCCGCTCAATTCAATGCCCTTGATGGCATGCTAACAGCAACTATCAAGATAATTTCTATTTAATCAGAACCATATCAAATAAAAATCAGTAATCAAAACCAGCCATGTAAACCAACAGCAAGTTGCAGATGGAACCCCAAGCAAGAGGTTTTCCAATCACCATTCCCCACTGCTTGCTAAATTTTCATATCACTACAGTAAACCACTGTCTAGTGCTATTTAAGTTCCAGCAGTGAGCAATCAACATAGCCCTCAGAAGTGGACAAAGACTCGATGAGAATACATTCAGTTCATGCTTAAACTAATTTAGTTCATTATGAGTAATACCATTCCCTAAAGAAGTAAAAACGGAAGCAACACGTGCAACTTGATCAATAAAAACTAGGCTCAAGGGCTACAGAGCTTAGAGCTAGATGTATTCAATCACATCGGAAGAAAAAAGAATCGATCTACAAGATTTCTAGGCAAAACAAAGCATCTCTATGTATAACCTCCTAAAAAAGAGAACTGTTTGGCATTCAATGATATCGTGTTTTGCATAAATTGACCTTAAAAAGAGTGATGCATGCTAACTGTGGTAGCAAAGACTCATAATCAAAATGACAGAAAATAAGTTATGAGCTTACAGGAGTTGGCAGATAGGTCCCAGTCCCACCGCGATATCTAGGTACTTCATCACCATAGCGTGAGTAGACGCCAGCAGGTCTACTTGAACCTGCCTGTAGGGGTGCAACTGGAACTAGACGAGGTCCATAACCCATTAGCTGAGTGAAGAGGTTTACATTGTTAGCTGAAAGGGGTCTTCCAGGACCATCCCAAGGAAAATGACCTTGTAAATACATAGGAGGAACCATAACTTGCGACGGATAAATCACTGGTGCATGAGGCCGTGGGTTCTGACAGAATCGGCCATATTGCAGATTTTGCCAATGGCTGGCAAAGTCACTGTTAAGAATGTCAGGTTTCCGTTCCTCTGGATGCCCAAAAGGAACAGCACTCTTCACATCATTAGTGCTACTTAAGACTTCCATCTGATCATGGCTCTCTGCTGAATCAAAATTCTGATCAGATTGATTTAACCGGCTACTGTCTGATCCATCATCTCTATCAAAATGTCTTGTTGATCCTTCAGAAGCTCCTCGGTCAGCAGGTAAGTTATAGACGGGAAGCATCGTCAAAAATGGAACAGGTGGCCCAGTAGGATAAAATGCAAAGGGTAATACTCCAGAATTATCCATCATTTTCTGCCGCGAATTTGAGCCCAAAATTACAGGGCCAATGGGTATTAGTGAATCTGAGCCACCAACTGACGTCTCATAGCTTGATATTTGATTATTTGAAACGTGTGAAGCAGCCCCCGTATCTCTTTCTGCAGCTTCTGCGTTAAATGTAGAAACAGAAATCCACTCTTTGCTTTCATCGTCTGCCTCTGAATAACCATGATCTACAGAGGTACCCTCATGCTGCCAACCACTCTTAGCTTTTCCATGAATAGGAGAAGGAACAGCAGAGGTCACCACTTTCCTACCACGCTTGTCCCTTGTTGACTTGGATACTTTCACAGATAAACCATCCCAGGAGCTCTCTGAGGACGCTCTACTTCTTGAAGAACTAGCGCGAGAAGGTGGTAATGTTCTAAAATTCGGACTTCTTTGAACATTGTCAGCCTCATTTCCACTGCCATTTGGATTCCAAAGTGAGTCGCTTTGATTTTCTCTCATCGATCCTCTATTTTCCCTACTATACTTACTTTGATCCCTCATAAAAGTGCTACCAGAACTACTAGCTCGTGAAGATGAACCTAAGTTATTCCCAACTGAAGTTGGTTGCGGCTTATCATCCAATTGTAGAGAATGAAAATTACCATTATCCTCATCAAATCCTCTGACAGAACCAACATCTTGTTCACGCCAGAAGCCCTGATCACCACTTTCATCCTGGCTCATTTCTGCTAAACCCATTGTCTCATTGCCAGAATCAGATATTTCCTCTGAATTTGAAGCAAGTCCGGCGTTAGGGAAGTAATGGGATAACGGTGACGAAACTAAACCATGAGAGAGCATATTCGAACCCCAAGGGTTCTCAATCAACGGAATATTTGCAGGAAGCATTCCAGATAAATTTCTCTGAGAATAACCCATTGATGCAAGAACTGATGATGATATAGGAAAAGGTAAATGAGATGAAGCCAGATTAATCGGCATTTGAACCTGTCCACTGAAACCATGAACACTTGAAGATCCCATCAAGTTCACCAAGTCTTGCTCTTGCTGATGCATCTCAATTGTCTCTGAAACAGAAGCCAGCTCTTCACCCATGGCATTTACCCCTGCTTCATCATGTAAATTGATTGAAGTACTATTGGAATCAGCGGCAGCCTCAAGGCTTTGATGAGATGAGCTGTGCCTCAAAGATGATGGATCATCAGTTGAAGACCTTCCACTATGACTGCCAGAAATTTCAGAACCGAAGTTCTTTCTTCTACTACCATAATCTGTCCTTGCAGCAGAAGGTTGTGGTTTCAAAGTTTCTTGTGTCCCCCTGTGCCTGCTTACTCGAGATGAAACCTCGCTAGATGTATCTAAGAGCTCAGGACTAGAACGAGTTCTTGCAAACTGATATCTAGCTTGGATATCATTAACCAAGTTGTCTGGCCTAGAACTTCTCTGACACTTACCAGCAGCTGTGTTGCCACTGGAGTTCACATTTCTTGCAACCTGATCAGAGATACGAGGCCTGGTTAAGTTTTCGTAAGATTTTTGGCTTTGAGTACGAGAAACTGCAGGCACATTACTGGTCAAAGCTATGCTTTCCAGGTTGTGATTACCATGTTGATTAGTGTTCCCATGATTGTCTTCAGCCTCATATTCATGATTTCCAACGTTCTCACTCTCTTTTTGACTGCTTGAATAGGTGTGAAGTCCCTCAGATCCATTAACGAGCCCTGCGCTAAACTTCCTTAAGTGCCACAAATCAGCTCTAGGAGCATCAGGACGAGAACCAGTTCCATGTCTCTCCCATGTGTTCATAAAGAACTGATTGACTTCAGCAACTATGCCCTCCTTTGGACAATCAAGCAATCTTGCTAGCCTCTTAGCCCCGAACGCGAAGGCACTTCTTATCCTAAAGAAATTACCTGTAAATTATAGAGATAGAGAGAGAGAGGAAGAGCCAGGATATTATCACAAATGAAAGCACAAGTACGGAAAATGAATTTAACATAATATTCACACCAGATAGATATAAAAAACACTCCAACGAGCACATTATACTGAAGGTTACAAAGGAATTGAAGCTTCATGCCATTACAACATGAATAGAAGAATTACATAGAAATTTAACAGTCTATTCCATCAACATGCAATGGACCAGCGACCATGTAACCAGGATGATTTCTGCTCTAGCAATTTCTCAACATTTTCTCCTTCGGTACCCTTCTACTACTTTTCCGTGTAGACTAACAAAGTAATTTAATATACTTCTTTGATTGTTCCATTTTCTATTATTCCCTTATTCCATGTCAACTCAAATTCTTCGAACACCTGGTACAGTTCTTTTCATGTTTAGAGTGCTGAGGATTTATGAAATATTAAGTCCAAATTTAAATTTTTGGGGACTATATAGTCAACACCGTGGTAACTTCTTGTTTTAGGCAGATACTCCATGGTAACTTTTACTGTCTCAAGATTATGACATTGATAGGCTTAGAGACAAATGAGCGCAAAGAACTGCAATTAGATATGTTTTCAGTCTCAAAGGAACAAGGTGACATTATTGTTTGGTTAACACTCACAAACAACCAATTTAATCGAACAATTAGGCACAACAAATTTAAATGTAAGCTGGTACAGCAAAAAGATACATGTTTAACTATGAAGAGAACTACTCGAAGTGGCAAAAAGAAACATGAAGGTAAAAATGTCACGGCAACCATGTCTTCCATTAAGATCAAGAGGAAAAATGTAGACTACACTAAGAGAGAGACAATCAACTCAAGTTCAGCTCTTCGAACCTTTACTAACACTGCGTCCAAGATTGTTGTTTGTACGTAGTGGATCAATGACATTGAAATGCTTAGAAACAAAAGGTTGACCATGATTTTCTTGCCCTCCAGGGAAAACGGCATACACTGAACTACAGGCATCAAGAAACAGTTTGCTGAGTAACAAATTGCCACCATCCTTTCGAGGAGACTCCGCTGTATGATGTTCCAAATAAAACTAAAATGTTCATGACTGGGAAAATCCAATCGACAAATGATAATAAAAAAAATGAAGATGATGGACAAAAACGATGATTATATATAAAAATTAATGAACATACCTGTCATGTCTGGAAGTGAACTAATGGGCACTGGACCCCAGAGGCTAACACAAAAGTTGTCCCAATCAAAATTACTGAAGAACTCCAAGAAACGATAAAGAACCTGAAAGCATAAAAACCAGGGCATTCACTCAAACAGCAACAAATCCAGCCATACACAATACCTATAGCAAGATGGAACAAGAAGTCACCTCAAGAGGTCCAGCGAAGGAATTGTTAAAAACATGAAAAATGTACAAAACCAATGTCTCGAGGGCATAAGTTGATATAAGTCCATGATGAGCACCCAGTATGCGACTCTCATAATAACACCAGGCTTTAATCAATATGATACTCCGCTTGAATAAATGATTTTGATTTATCAAATGGTCAACCTGTAGGCAATAAAATAGACAGAAAGCAAATGCATCAATAAATAGAAAGGCAGGAAAGTTCATTCCAGCAATCAAAATATCCACTCACCTCATCAAGGAAACAAAGGGTGCATAGTCCACCTAATTGGTTAAACGATATGTCTACAACTATATTTTCAACAAGACACTTTATGATCTTCACCTGCAAACAAGTAACAGAGGAAATGTTTCAGCTGGTCTCACAACAGTAGCAAACTTACAAAGATAAGACATAAGGAAAGAAACAACCTTGCTTTCCTGTCAGTCATATCTAGGAAGAGCAGAATAACCGAGTTTGAATCCAAAAGATATTAAAAAGTAAGCTTTTCTGGTAACAAACCACAAAAAACATAAATGTACATATAGAAGATGAAAAAGGTCAATGTTTGTGCTTAGTGGATGAGACCACCATGGCAACTCTTAGTCCTAATGTGACAAAATCTCAAGTTGAAACATGGAAACAGAAACAAGAAAGCGTCAATCCCAAAGCGGAAGCTGGTAAGATCAAATATATTTTTCCTTATAGGGTATGTAATTCACTTTCTAAACAACTTTCATTTTAAGTGTACAAAAATTTTGGTCGGTAGGCAAGATTATAAAAGTGATACCGTATCCATGACAAATCATCACGAGCATAACTTGTGAATCAATAGCTCAAAACTTAAAGTAGTGACAATAAGCATAAATATAAAGATAAAAAATTAACTTAGAAAGGTAGCCGTTGCAACTAGGAAAATATCACCAATTAACTTTGGCCTGTCTGCAGGTTTGTTTGTGAATTGTGAAAGTTCATAAATGAGCATGCATATGCAAAATCTCTGTTGTAACAATAATTGAAGAATTATAAGTTTTGAAAGGCTATGAACCATCAATCACCCCAAGATTTGCACAAACTAAAAGGAAAAAAGAAAAGAGTTTCCATAGAAAAATCCTTATACAATCTTTCTTTTTTTTTGACAGGACGTTCTAGTATAATAAGAAAGCAATGAATGAAACATAAACCAGTAAAACCTCTTGAATTGGTTCCTATACGCACGAGCCCAGAAAATCCAATAACATTTTATTCTACAGAAATAGAAATAAGCATGATTATGCAAGTACATCTCATGAATCTCAGCAAACAATTGATCCACAAACTTCATACATATATCCATATCATGTATCTGACTCAAAGAATATGAAACATAAAAAAGTTGAGAAGACGTACTTCTGCTTGAATATATTGGACCTCTTTCACACGGAATTCAGCAATTTCACTCTTCTCTTCATTTTCAAGCATAATACGGACCTCATTAGCCCATGTTTCCTTCAAGGTTTGATTTTCACTAAAAGCTGTCAGATCTATGTCTCCATCTGGCAAGTAGGTCTTCAACGGTACAGAACCAAATGTGAACACCTAAAAGTTTTTTAAAAAGATTATTTATATTAGAACACTCTAATTTTAAGAAAATAAGTATATAAGGTGTTGAACATGTACAGAATCATAGCAAATTTATGAATGGAAACCAAACAAGAATAACGTGGACAACCTTCAAACCGTAGTCTGGTTATCTAATCAACATGCAATAAATATCTAGTTTTCACTTTTTACTTTTGGTAAGTGAAGGTTTCAATACAAACAGAAGGCTAGGCGATCTTTCTCAAAAGGAAAGAGCACTAATCCCAAAATAAGAGCAACACAAGCTAGAAAAATGGTCCAACTTGTGGCTAAATCTACAATTAATGTCCTTGGAAAGCTTCATCTAACGGCATCACAAAAGGTAACTGATCGAAAAAACATCAAAGAAAGGAATCTAATTTCAACATTCCACCAAAGCAGTTCATTTTCCTTGACTCTATCAAAATCCTGAAGATTCCTTTCCAAACATACCGACCACAAAAATGCATGCGTTGCGTAATACCAAAGGAACCTTCTCTTTTCACACCCAAGTAGAAATGGAAACAAAATCATTACCCAAAAAGTTTGCCCAACATTTTGGTCAACAAGTGCATTTTCATATGGTGTATTTATACATTTGTGTGGATGTTGAGTCTGTAAAGCTGCTTTCAAACTTATATATATATATATAAGCAATGACAGAAATAATGCCATCGATAATCAATGCATCCATCCACCCTCACCCAACTGATCCCAATAGGCAAACTCCCATCCTCATGAGCTTGGAAATGGAGAAGAATGGCCACCCTAGTTTGAACTCTACTTTTGAACACATATCTCTCACTAACTAATTAAATAAACCGCATTCTGTTCCATCTAATGTCCTTCAAGAACCCTCGTATGATTTTTTGCCCCATAACAATTCACATATATAAGGTTGTACAGAGATAACTAGAATCATCATTTCATGAGACCAATAATAGTATTATACGTAAGCTTCATTACCAGTCTTAACCAGCAACTTTCAACTACACCATAAGTTATTGTGAATCACCTCTCGGAATAAGTATTTATTAATTTATTAGGCGGAAATAAATAGTCAATACAACTCAAGTTATCAAACGGTTTTAACAAGTAAATGTACTTTTCTAATTGAACGAAACCAACAATGCGATAAAAAACACTCACCTCACAGGCAAAACACTTCATGATAAGCCGCTGAACGTAATCAGCAACCGCACTTCTGAGCTCTTCAGATGGCTGGTTGGGCTGTATGCATCCAATCAGTTCGGCGGTTTTCTCTTCGGCTCTCGCCCACCTCTCGTGGTCAAGTATTCGAGTCACAGAGGTGGCTTCATTGGGCAACAGACCATTGGGCAGAAGGCCCCAGCCCTCATGATTGCCCATGCAAGTATCCTCCTTTACCTAACCCGTGCCGTCCTAAACCCTCCTCTCACTTCTGAGAGAATTCTAGAGACCAAACACAAATAAACAACAGTCTCTACTCAAATTAACACAACCCTAACCACAGATTTCTCCAATTATTGACAATTAAACCGCCCCACAACGCAACTCCGCGGCCGCGAGAGCAGGACTTGCAAACTCACTCACAGCAATCAATCACAAGCTATCGTAAATTCATCGAATTTCTACGAAACCCTAGATTCACAGCAGAAACTGAGCCGAAACCAAAACCAAAACCACCCACCATTCAATCAACCGCTCAGATCATCACAAAATAAATCAAACCACCGTGAAATCACAAAACATCCCAGAATCGCAGAACAAACCCTATAACTCAAACGATCGATCCCCCAATACCATTACCACTTCAATGTCGACGAATCACAACACAAAGGGGCTTGAATCCTTGAGTCCTCGAATCCCAAAAAACACAGAGCCACCAATTCCGATCAGCGACAATGCAATCCGCTCAAAAGAGGGAACAGAATCGACAATCCGAGAAACGAAACGAAACGAAATCCTAATTTGGGGCGGAAATCGGAACGGCTGATCTGCAGCGAAGAAGAACGTGAAGAATGGATTGGAAAATCTGCGATCGGAGAAACGGATTTGGGATCGATTGAGGTGGTGAGAATTAGGGTTTGGATTTGAAGGTCGAGAGAGAGAGACGTGAAAAAAAAGGGGAGAGAAAGAAGGGACAGTGAGGGATGGAAAATGGGTTTACTGTATATTACTACGGTGTTCGATTGCGGAATTGTTCCCGTTTTGGTTAGTGGGTTCCGGTTCTTATAAAATAAACCATGCCACGGTCAATGACTCTGAAAGTCAGTTTTTTTTTTTTTTTTTTTTTAGGATTTGGCATGGCCTCCATCTGCTTTGTTATTCCTTTACAAATTCCCACTTTATTAACTTTTATTTTTTGTCCTGAACTCCCTATAATGTCTACGTTTGTATATAGTTGTCACCCGTGATCACAACTTATATAAGGATTTGTTGGTTGACATGCAGCTTCGTATAGCCAAAAGTTTTGTAGCGCAGCGTGTATTAACTTTTATTAGCTTTTTATGAACTTTTTTTTTAGAGTGTGTATTAATGGTATAAGAATCGTGGCGCGGAGCCAAAAAAAGAGCCAAAAAGAGTGTATATATGCGTTACCTGCACCTTACGACCTTGATGGTTGACATTTTCGTATATATAGTTAAAAGCTCGTCTATTTAACTCGAGTTTCTGGTTAATTTCGCCACTTACCAAGTAACAAATTGTCTAGCTAAATACTACAATGAATACATTAATGGATTTGTTGTTAGTTTATCTCTTCTCTTTGTGTGTAGAGGTATTTGATCTGTTGGCAGTATGCAAGTTTTGTTTGGATTCCACTTTTTTTTCTTTCTTTCTTTCTTTCTTTTTTTTTTTTTTTTTTGCTTATTTTGACAACAAAACAAGCAACATACATCCACTGCCATGTTATGTTTGATATGTGGCTATTGTCAATCGACAGCAAAAGAAATATTTGCTGTAAATTTAAGCTACATATTCATTGTTTTTCTTTTAAGAACAGAATTGATTATCCTCATCACCAAATCATAGAGAAATGTAAAATGACTACATATTAAGCTACACACTCCCTGATCCATGCCTGTAATATGTTCTAGCTTGTCTCAACTTCTGTAAGTGTATCAATTAATCCATCTATAGTCAGAAAAGTATCAACAGCATAATACATCGATCACAGATACACAGTACGTGCATTACAGAACAGAACATAAATCAATGGGATGTACACGTGTATGATTAAACAAGACCTCAAGCCGACCGATACCACATTCGTGTTAATATACACACAAACACTTTCACTTTTCGTAAAAGAAAAACCTACTTACACGCAAGAAACACTTGAACCCTCAACCTTTTCCAGAGGTGAGAACATGTCAAACCAATGAAGCTACTACTTGGTTGCAGCACTTGGATAAATTCAAGCAGTACCACGGACTACTTCTTTACCAATTACCATCCCATTTTTCTCTAAATTCTCGTGGAGGCCCCATGAACGGGGCAATTGTTGAGTCAATTGAGAAGTAGTAAGAACAGGCCATAGAGGGTATAGTCTCTCTCTCCTTGACCTCCTCTCTACGTACTTGGTGTACCTTCTTAGGATAGCACTAGTGGCCTTCATGTAGTTGCTTGAATCATGGTCTCTAAGGATTGTGCCTTCTGACCCATAAGCTGTAGGGTCACTCAGGGTCTCTAGAGGGTGAGGATTGTTAAGGAAAGCTTTAACTGCAGTTGCCAGCGACTGCTGTGTCGACATATCCAAGGCGTAGAGGGCACTCCCCGGAGGAAGCCACGGGTGTGGAGGAGATGTCTTCGCGTCCGGCTGTAGAATGAACAATTGGCCTAATGGAGTATACAACATTTTCTGCACAAAAAAACACACCCCATTCGATAAAAAAAAAATACATATATATAGAAACAAAGAGTATAAATCACATCTAGTCATTGCATTAAGAGTACTACAAAATCACAAAACATGAAAGGAACTATTACCTTGTTGTTGAGACAAGGGTGAGAGCGAAAAGACCGGTTAAGACGCTTAAGGATCTGCGCTACATGATTAGGATAGTTGCAAGAGAAAGCTCTAGGGACAATGTCTCTATGCATCATAACAGAGAGAACATTGCTTTCGTCGAGACCCAATTTGCCTAATATTCGTTGGCCACCGCAGAATATAAATGGAGATCCGAAAGTAACAACCGGTAGTAAAGCGGAGGACTTTACCGCGCCCCTCGCCAAGAGCATCAAGTGGACTAAAAGTGAGAGGCTCCCTCCAAGAGAATGCCCAATGAATCGAATCTTCGCTCGCTCCCCGTATTTTTGCAAATGGTTTTGAATCTCCGGCATGAACTGTTCATATATACCCTTGGCAGCTTCGTAGATACCTCTGTGGACAAATACCTCTGTTTCCTGCAACACAACCAAATAACAACATTACTTCAATTACCCAATATAATAAACAGTAGTACTAACCAAAATCAATGCTTACTACTAAACAAGAGATATCAGATCAGATAGTTAACATTTCAATGGTTAATAGTATGGTACCTCAAATTTAGTGGGCTCAAAGAAGAGATTTGCTTGCCAAGACGCCAGAGAGTCGGAACCCTGCACCACACAAACGCAAATTTTTATCACATTAACATATTTTTGCAACTTTCTAAAAAAACTAACAATTATACACACGCACACTCTTGCAACTTTTTGCTGCTATGATTTCAACCCAAGTATCACTTCAAGGAGTAGGCTAGCCTAGTCCTTTTTCCATAATTTTTCTTAGGGGTGCACACCAATTGCACTAATCCGCAGATTCGATCCAATTCGGACCAACTATCACTAATTGGATTAATTTTTTGATCCATTGGATTGGACTAGATTGAATAATCACTAATTACGAATTCTACATTAAAAAATTGCGGATCCAATTCGTTTATCACATCAACACATATACATATCTGATCATACGTGTTATAGTGTCTCAAAGAGCACCAACTCCAAACTATAGAATCTCAAAGACTATGCTTGTTCTCAACTCTTTAATTACGCTTCAAACCTTTTTTTGTGGCTGTACGTTATGACGTGCACCTTTTTTGTGCTTTTGTGGGGTTGCATGGTGCAAATTTTGGATGACATGTTTATTTGTGTAGGAACTTGCATTTTGAAGGTTATTGTAATGACAAGTTTGTGGAAAATATGTAATATATAGATTTGTGGGATGTATGTGGTAAATTTGTCATTCATGAGATATATGATTTTTGCAATTCATTTGATAAAGTTTAATTACATGAATCTTTGGATAGGAAAATGTCAATCCATGGAACTTGATCTAGTCCGGTCTGATCCACATTTTGCATATTGGATTGAGTTGGACTGATGAATTATTTGGATTGGATTGGACTGTAATTTTTTAATCTGTAATAACTGGATTGGATTGCGAATTGACCCTAATTGGACTTGATCCAATCCTTATGCACCCAATTTTTTTTTTCTATTGATCTACTGTACATACAAGGGGATCATATGCAAGTTGTTTTAGGCTATGGGCAGTAGGCTCATATATGGCCCTGCCCCTTTGTTTAAACTAGTTAGTATTTAATGCCAACCTCACTATTCGATGCTCGGTTACTATTGTGCCCTATATGAGGTAGCCCTTCCAATTAGAGCAACCATAATGGTTTGATATGTTTTTTTTTTTTTTTTTTTTTTTTTTTGTATGAATGGTTTGATATGTTTTGGATGTAATGGAATGTCACATTATCATTTCATTACACTCCCCTATACTAAACTTAACACCCACAATCATTTAAACTCTTCACTACACATTTTATGGGGCCCACAATTACATTACACCATTCTTTTTAAAAATCAAACACAGTTTTTTTTTAAAAAAGTCACATGTGGGCCCCACGCACAAAACCGTTAAAAAAAACAAAAAAGTTGGTTAAAATCGTTCAAAAGTACAAAAAAAATTTGATTTTTTGTATAAAAAAAATACAAGATTGGTGGGCCCCACGCGCATTTGCACTGCACCCCCACTACAGGTGCTTTTAGAGCACTATGGCACATATGAGATAGCCCTTCCAATCTAAGACTTGAAACTAAGAGGTCACTTAATGGGAACTAAGTCCCTTACCACTTGAATCAACTCGATTCTTTGTATATTTTTGCAACTTTAACATCTATGAACATAAAAGTAGAATATTGAATTGGGCGCACCTGTGTGACAAAGTAGAGTGTGCAAGTGCCCGAATCCTCACAAACGAACCACTCACAAGGCGAGGAGTGAAGCGACTGCAAATCCTTCGCAGCCTGTTGTCTCGCGGTCTCCTCAGCCGCCACGACAGCAGTCATCGTCGAAGCTGCCACGTAAGCCGCCATCTCACTCGTGTATAATCTCGAAGGGGAACTGCACCCCTCAACATCCTCACATGCACTCTCTTCTCCCTCCATGTGATTAGTGGTTTTCTCTGTGTGGGACCGTTTTGCTAGAGCGAGAAGATGTTTGGCGCGAGAGTGCACATACGATGCGGCCGAGGCTGCGATGTCGTAAGTTGCAGGGGAACGATTTGGACGGATGTGATTGGTTTCGCTTTCAATCGACGGCGATGATAGGGATGCGGATCCCACCCTGGTCGAGTCTTGGTCTAGTTTGGCAATCAATGTTGCCTCGGCTTTCTTCTGTAACGAGGATGTCACGAAGCAGAGGCCGTGTTGGGTTTGCAACTCATCAGTCTGAAATACAAATGAATGAATTAAAATCTTCATTAGATCTAGACCATATCGTCTTACACAAAATTTATGTACGTACTATTTTTTATTATATTGTTCAACTTTGAACCTTTTTCAACCCCTTATCACTTTGGTTCAACTAATCTCACTAAAATTAATTGGTGCTACACCTTACCCCTCCTCACTTAATTAGGTTCGACTAATCATTTTCTTTCCATAAATACCATCCAATATCCACTTATTCGAATGCACACTATATGATAGCATGCCAGAAAGGGCGAAGCAGCTGGATTTCAAGCTTTCCTGCGCTAGAGCAAGGCAGACTGGGCAATACTTTGAAGGGTGGCCTAGCCTTAACGCTTTTTATTATTTTTCTATTGTTCAACTATACATGTAATTAATGGGGGTCAACATATGTATAAGCTGACTACAACATATATACAACAAACTTGTATGTGGTTTCGCCCCTGCCATGCCTAATTGTAGTTTTATAGAAAAATTATTAATGAATGCACTCACCTTGATCTCTGGAATGACATAGGCCATGTTGCAAAGCATAGCAAATTGAGAAAAAAGTTGGACATCAGACAGGGGGACTCGAACCAGCAACCTCGAAAACGTCTCTCGATCAAAACTCTCCTCTTCTTGATCCCCATTTTCCAAATCATAATCCACCTCACACTCCCCATGATCATGATCATGATCATCATCACGATGATGATCGTACGCCTCACTATGCTGCTCCTTCTGATGCCTGTTCATCCACCTACTCCTCAGCTCCAACAGCCTCTCCACCCAATTCGCCCTCTTCTCCAACTCATCATCTCCACCGTCCATCACCCTCATCTCCTCCTCGGCTTGCGGATCCACGACCGCCATCCGATCCTTATCGAGATTTGTATCAAACAAAAACGACTTAACTGAATTTGGAAACATAGAGGTTGATATTTGGAATGGAAATATCCCATTCATTGAACTACTACTCTTCAGCTTTGGCTCTGCTTGCAATGCTGATTGGTTCGAGTTTACGGAGCATCGAATCAGTTGCGGTTCTGATCGCGACCTCTTCATGATGAGCCCACTTCGATCAAACAAATCCTTGCTTGAACCAGACCTTGGAGAGCCAGGAATGCCAACCGAAGTGCAAGCCATGATGAATGAATGAGTGAGTGAGTGTTCTAGTTTTGAGTTCTTGAAACCAACTAACCAAGCCTGGTGAGTTTCATTTTAAAAGGGACTCAATGACCGAAATGCCCTCCTAAACCAAGCACAAACCAGAATATACCGAGACTAATGGAGGGTATTTTAGTAAAATCGAATGAACGCACTCGAAATGAACGCCGAGTAGTTTGTCGGGGGACCTGTAATGTGGACATTAGGAGCAAAAAATGATCATGAAAATAGTTACTTTTGAGAAGGAAGTCCAATTATTATTTATTAATAGTTTAATATTAATGTTGAAACGTCAATTAGCGTTACCTGACTTGACTTAGGAAATCTCGGCACTTAAAGTTTGGTGAGGCGAAGACATGTTTGGATTCATTAAGCACCGAAGATTTCGATGTGCCTTGTTTTGTTTTGGAGTAATATTCCGTTCGACAACAAAGGGAACACTTGTCGAAGAGAACGGCTTACGGTTGTTATGGAGCTCCCCAGGCCCGAGCCCACTTCGAGGATCACTTACATGCACGCCACGTGGCGTCCCCTATAAAAATTAAAACCAAAAAAATCACAAACTAAGCAGTTGTGACTTGTGAGTATTCATTTGCAAACAATTTTGAATTTCTAAGACGAAAGTTGGTTCGAATAAGCAAGGAACCAATTAAATTTCTTTAAAGAAAAAAAGGGACTAATTAAATTGAGTTATTGAGTTCAAAACTCGTGTTAAGAAGAAAATAAAAGAAAAAAAGAAAAAAATGGGACGTGAATCACATGATAGTGGACATTGATTAGCAGTGCAGTTGACACCAGACTTATCAAAAACCCAAAATAAAGTTTAATGGAAGATCAAGGAGGTTTTGAATACGTTTTTGTGAACATATAAAATAATGTGGTATTTATTCAAGAGATAGACGACCGTATTTTTTTCTTACTATACTGATAAGGTTTTTTTTATTATTATTTCTTGCCTTTGTATAATTATTTTTGACAACAATGCACGGATCGATCTAGGTGAATGAGCAATAACAACGATTAGTGTTTTAAATCAAATCATATCAGGAACTTCAAAAACCTAGAGAAATTAAACCAAACGTACCATGCATCATCAGCCCATACGATCAAAATCGAACTGCATTTCGATCTGAAACAGTTCGATTCGCGTCGAATTCGACAAATTTATGATTTGAAAGCTGAATTGGCTACAACTTTCTCACACTGTTGTTTTTTGGTGTTCTTTGTGTTCTTCGCTGGGAATCTGGATCTGGAGTTTGAGAGTATTTATATCATTGGGGGCATCGGAGAAAATAAGAGGGAATCTGAGCACGTGGAGTAAACCTTGCTAGATGCGCTGGGGAATGTGAAATGACAGAAATGCACCTCTGTTTTTTGCGTGGGCGAACGCGGCACGTGTGGATAGATGCTGTAAATATTTCGAAAAAAATGCGATGATGTTTTTGAATCTTTATAGCATCTACAGTGGGAATGTGGATTGGTAAAAAATGTGTTATATATGATAGAATTGACATTGGAACCAAAAAACATTCGCCAATGCAGATGTCTGTTAGAATGTAAACTGACGTGGCAACATTAATGTTCACATTGAATGTCTATTTTTAGACATTTTGCACCCACGATGTCTACTTCTAGAAATCTTCTACCCACAACTGAACATTTAAAATTGACATTATTATTGCCACGTCAGCTAATGTGTTAATAGACATTTGCATTGGAGTGTTTTTTGGTTTCAATGTCTATTTAATGTCTATTTCATGCTACATGGCATACATTTTTTCCCAATCTACATTCTCCAATCCACATCTACATTCCTATTGGAGATGCTTATGTCGTTATGTCATATATGTGTGAGTGTACATAGATGTCTTTTGGAGAAAATTTTACATCCGAACTGTTATTTTATTTTGAAATTCGCAAAGTACAGTGGGTTTTCTTTTTATTTGGTAAGTAATGTATTATGCCTTTTGAAAAGGCAAAATTAGTTAAGGAAACAGTAACTCAAACCGTGGAAGTGTGAATCACACAAATAGCACATTTTGTGAATGCGTTATTTGTGTGTAATGTGGCCTTGCTGTCTGATATTACCCTCCATGTGGATCACACGAATAACGTCTTTTCCGTATGTGCTATTCGTGTGATTCATATGGATTCACCACACACGAATAGCGCATTTGCAAAGTGTGACGTGGATCCCACGTGGATTCATGTAATATGAATAACATCTTTTGTAAATGCGCTATTCGTGTGACATGGACAACATTAAACACACGAATAGTGTATTCGGAGAATGCGCTATTCGTGTGATGTGTATGCCACGTGAATCACGAATTCGTGATCCATGGCCATGTGGAGTTACATGAATTACTCATTTTCAAAAAGAGTTGACCATACACTTAAATTTTGTTCAGATGACTCCTTTTAAAAATAAGTAATTCATGTAATTAAACTGCCACATCTTACTCAACTCCCTTAATTATGCCTTCTCAAAATACACAATACATTACTTTTGTAATTTTAAAGAAATCACCCCTATTCGATGAATTTAAAAAAAAACAAAAACAACATTATTTTTGTAATAACACCTCTTTTGGAGGGGTTGGAGCTCGGTAGACAAATGGTGGGTTGCATGGGAAGTTAATAAGAGATCCGGTGCTCCACGAGTAGCTTTGCTTTTATTGCCACGACACGTGTACGTTTAACTTGTTTTTGTCCCGGTTCAATGAAAGAAAACAACGGTGGGTGAGATGAGATGAGACAGGGTCCTCCTTCCTTTAAATTACTAAAACCTGGAAGTCTCAATTTTGAGCTTTAGATAATGAAATGTTTTAAATCTCGCCCTTAAAGAAAGTCATGTGGTGTAGTAGCAAAAAATTAGCATCGTAGTTGTAACTGAAGTAGAGGTATTGGGTTAATTCTTGATAGCTACATATTATATTCTCTTAATTTTTTTCGAATTATGAGATTGGAGTAAGCGACCAACTCCTTTGAATTAGTAAAACCAAACGTAAGAAAGGGTGTGAAAAAAACTCAAACACTCATGATAAATAATCAAAAAGAAAAATTTTTAAACTCTTGATAGATGTAGTATTTATGGTCCTATACCCTTGCTGGAATTCAAAATTGAACAATTAGAGACAAAGCTCCCTTAATTCAAAGTCTTAGTTTTACGAAAGGTTGGTTGGCACAACTAGAAGTGGGCTGTCGTCTTTATAAGGCAACGGTTATTCGGACCCCACTTTTTGCTCTCTTTACTTCATTACTTCATTATCCCAATTTTAATTTTTTTTTTACTTCGTTTGCCCCAAGTTTTTTTTATAATTCCAAAAATACCCCCACCCTCAATAAATCAAACCACATCTTGAATAAATCTTCCCAACCCATCGTACCCCATAATCAAAATCGTTACCACCCTCATTTTTCATTTTTATGGCCTTATTGAACTCTCATTTGAGGTCGTCGGTGCATTAGGAGTGTTTTAGTAACTCGAAACCCGTCGGATCAACGCAAGGGACCACCACGATTATCTTCGTTTTCTTTTGGTCTTTTGAATAACTTTTTTGCCCTAAAACTTTGTGGTTTTGTTTCCCATGAGATTCCTAGTGTGTTGGTAACATTTTTTGTGAACTTTTTGGGTTTCCTTGGTTCTCAGTTGGAGATTTCGAAATGCACGGCCACATAGGGTTGAGACCTTATAAGGATCTCAGCCAGGTTTAACCGAGAGGGCTGGGAAGGTATCGGCCACACTCAACTGACATGTTTTTATTGGTATCGGTTCATCAAAACTGAGGCTAATGAATGTCTATTGGTAATGTGCAATCGCTACGTCAACAGATCTTGCAGTTTCATTCCTCCAATACTCTAGTATAAAATAAGTAGTCTATTATGGGGTGCACACAAAAATTTGGTGGGGTATGACTAGCATATCGGCACCTAGAGTGCGAAATCTTTAGTGTATATCAGAGATCTTCGACCAAAACACTTGAGTGAGTTTGAGTGGTGTTTGTTAGGGTGGGGTACAAAGAGCAATTCGATTGGGTACGAGCAGCATTTCGGCACAACATTGCGATACTTACAAGTGCTTCTCGCTCACAAAAAGCTGACATGAAACTATGGGTCTCGGCCAACATACACCGCTATGTATTATATATTATCGGACACACATGACCGAGACGCTGGGTGTACATCTTGGTCCTGTGTGTCTGCACATCACGGGTGACAACACAAAAATCCAACTTCTAACTAGACGAAAAGTCATAAAAAACACTAAAAATTATCTCGTATTGCTCGGGTTTACTTCGTTTTGGTGATTCCTTCAACATTTTCCGTCCTACAACACACCAATCAACGCCAAAATTGAAGCCCTAAAAATCGAAAAAATGCAATAACCCAGAATAGTCAAATAATCGCCAAATGACCCAAAAAAAACCAAACGAAAAGGAATTGACTAGAGAACGAATTTATTGAGTTTATTTTGTGTGGTTTCACACTTATTTGGTGAGTCGCAGGTCGAGTATGGGGGTGAAGTTTGTGGTTTTCCTCTTGCTTCACAAAAAAATTTGAGGGAGTCGTGGGGTATGAGGGAGTAAAACATCTTTATATACAAGGGCATCAAAAACATTTCACAAGGGGGTAAAAAATAAAAAACGGGGTATAAAGAGTAAAAGTGGGGTCCAAATAGCTGATGCCCTTTATAATTAGTGACCCAAGTTCAAATCTTGGGAATAGAAACACCAATGTTGGGAATAGAAACATTATATAGCCGTTGCCCTTTATAATTAGTGACCCCACTTATATTGGGTGCGACTCGAGACAAACCTAAATAGTGGTTGGGGATAATCTGGATACCGGGTGATTTAAACCCAAAAAAAAGTTTTAGTTTCTTTTTTTGGTCTAAACCACTGAGTCATCTGAGTCATAAGGGAACTTCCAACGTTTTAGTGTTTTTATTTTTCGGACTTGAGTCACTAGTGATGGCCATCCTCAAATTTCAAGGGCTTGTTGTCTTTGTGATGGTGCCCCTGAAATTTAAAATTTGTAACAGTTTGCAATCAATGATGGCCCAAGCCCGTGTAGTGCTTGCAAGGCCCGGCCCATGTTACTGTAGGCCTTGGAAGTGAAGTGATGTGAAGCCCAAAAGCTAACATATCTCTCACACACTCAGTCCGTCACAACTCACGAGTCAGTTTCAAATGTGGACAAATTCTCTAGTCTCTACTTGCTCGCAATTACCGTCATGTGAAAGGGTCCATCGATAAACTAACGTAAAATATAAGAGTATCCATTTTTAGCAAACAAACAGTAATAGAAACGCACATGGGTTTGCAATAGCGACCATGCATGTTGGATGGCCCTCGAACCACATAACATTTTCAATAGACACATCTCATTGGTTGTGTTAGTTGCAGAAGAATCCAATCAGCGGGGTCCACTTTACTGCATGGCAACACTAGTCGTGACAAATGAGAATTATTTGTTATACCAGCCATTGAGAGCATGTATGTCTTAATTGCTTCGTGCATGACTTGTTATGTGTGATATATGCTACAACATACTATATACGATGCAAATTAGTAATAAATTGGATGCTATTAATTATATATGCGGCCATTCATTTCAATTATAATAAATGCAAAAAGTCCCGGGCCGCGCAGTCAATAAGGCAATAAGCTATACTTGCTATTATAAGTTGCATTCAAGTTTGGTTATTGTTACGTAAATAAAACAATATCTTTTTTCTTTTTTGGTATTTAAAACAGCATTATTAGCGTGTGTATATATATATATATATATATATTTTTGGTGTACTAGTGTGTGCTGTATCTTTTAAGTGCATCCAACAGACACCACAAAGTGGTTAATTAGTTAAGTTGACTGATGGAGATTTAATTTCTATAAACGAGCTAAGTGTACCGAGTAGGAATATTGAGAGACCTCATTCCTACAAAAAAAATAAAATACTTGTCCTAAATCTTAAAAGTAGATGTTGGTTCGAGATACCCAGATCATGGAAGGTAACTGCCACTAAAACAGAGCACTTTCAATAGTGGTTTAAAACCATGATAATACTGTGTGTTTTTTAATTATTTTGTTTATCAAGAAATATAAATTTCATTGAATTTAGAAGAAAAATAAAATTTTCATTAATCATTAATAACTTTAAAACCAATTACCTTGAAACATTGATTCGCTAATCTTATTATCTGTTATACAAAATTAAGAATATTCGACTATCATAAAGTTAACTTTTAAGAATTGCGAGTGTAACAATTGAACATTTTAACATTTAGGGTGTGTTTGATAGCAAAGAAAATAAAAAAGTTGTGAAAATTTTTCAATTTTTTTGGTGTAACCATTTTTTTTATTGTTTGATAGGTTTGTAACTACCTAGAGAAAAAAAAATCATACCCCACAATTTTCTTCATTTATTTTCTCTCTTAAAAGGTGAGAAAAATAAAAGAACGCGTTGTTTTAGGAGAGAGAAAAAAGTAGACTCACTTTTTTTAACTCCTTTGTTAGAAAACGTAAATGGAGAGAAAAATAAATGTGTAAGTCACTTTTTTGTGGGCCCACATCATTTTTTTTCTTTAAAATAAAATTTTCTAGCATGCTATCAAACAATTTCAAGAAAATTTGCCCTCTAAAAATCTTCTTGAGAGAATTTTTAAATGAAAATTATTTTTTCTCTTGAAAATTTTCAAGCTATCAAACACACCCTTAGTGATTGCACTATTGATAAATGTCTAAAACACAATAATTACTCAAATCATAATGAAATATAAAAACTTCCAACAGAGAGTAATTTAAACACAAAACTTTTAACGAAGGAAGATAATCCAAACATTTCAACGAGGAAGACAACAACTACCTATGAAATAAAACTTGGTGACAAGTACAAAACTCATAAACACAAATATATACACAACCTTTAAGAAATGATGCAAACGTATAAAGGTAAATGTTGCCAATAATAAATTAATCTCATGACCAGAATGAGAATGAAATTGACCATCTCAACTAATCTGAATAGATCCAAGATGTATACTATTTGCTGATGATATTTTTTTAGGGAAATAAATATGCGTGTAGGTCCAATGTCCTCAAATGTGATTACAAAAAGCGTATGCATTAATTTTTTTAATGATTGTAGGTGTTTGAATCGCCTTACCCCCTATCAATTCAAAAAATCTATTTGGACTCTAAGGGTCCGGACTCAAGGGGGGGTTTTTAAGATTTTTGTAAATATCAAAAGAGTGTTACAAGTTGTTATTTTGAAGTCATTGATTGCTTGAGGGTGACTTTGAAATAAAAAATTTTTAAAAAACCTCCAAAGGTTCGGACTCATGAATCCAAATAGCACTACTCCTATCAATTAAGGCATGTTCAATCTTATGAGGGCTAGCAGACGCCTCTAGGTACCACAACATTTAATATTGAAGAAAAATGGTGCAGCTGCCGAGCCAAACCCAACACTACATTAATTAGACTGTTATAATCCTATAGCTCTCTTCATTGCGATTCCACCACACTTTTCTTTTCTTTGTTTTTTTTTTTTTTTGATGAAAGGAGACGATACTCCATTTATTATATTATTATATACAAAATAATATAAGATACAAAAGGATGGAGTATAGAAAGAATAGATAAAAGAATGGGGATGAAGGCGTAGGCATTTAAACCATAGATAGGTAGATAAAATTGTTGGTGTTGGTGGCGGTGGCAGTGCACACCACTACTATTTTTTACTCCACGAGTCTTGTGTCGGATCCGCGAAGCAAGTCACAGGCTTTTCATGAAGTGCCGGTGTGGGCGGGGCCCACCGGCCAATTGCCAATGCTAGTAAAGTAGAAGCTTCGTCCCCTGCTCTCCTTAATGCGATCCCCTCAACTCCTCAAAACTTCCAGAAGTTTGCGAACACCAATTATATATATCATCAAACTTCATCACTTATTGTAACAAAGCTACTTCAAAAATAATATGAAACATATATATATATATATATATATATATATATATAAAAGTGAAGGTATGGCTGTGAACTTGTGATGGTGTGGTGGTGGTTGGCTTTCTGTCTTCTCATGGACTAGTTGGGACGTGGGACGATGTGAGCCGTAGATTTCACCCATGTTTTATAATTTCCATGCAAGGGGTAGCAGAGATGGGCCGTGATGGTGGTGGACCTGGTGGTGGCAGCAGAGTAGACTTTAGAGGTGTTAAACAATATTTAATTGGATTATCTTAATTTATCTTAGTCTCACGTTTCGTAACTTCCCTCGTTGCCCTTCAATTTCATCCTAAATTACAGTAATTTTACTAAACCACTTATTATTTTTATTTTTTAATTTCTCAAGTGGTGTTCATGGTGAACCACTTCGATTAACTCAAAACCAGCTTAAGAAAAACTAAGGGGGAGCCAAGATTTTCAAGCTCTCATATGTTAGATTAAGGAGAAGTTTGAGGGGTGGGCTAGTCGAAATAGTTTAATTTAATTTTTTTCTATTGATCATCTACATATACAAGGGGGCCACATCTAAGTCTTCATGCATTGGACGGTCTTATACATGGCTCTGCCTTTGAAACGAATTATTTATCACTTGAACCAATTAATTGTTGGTTAATCCTTTTTTATTTGCTAGAAGAAAATTACTTGGTTATGTTTAAAGCCACTACAACCTACAACCATATAGTCGTTATTTAAAACGAGATTTTGTAACTTGATTAAGCTTCTTTTACTTGTGCAACAATATGGATTTGAAGTTTTGAACTATTGTGTTAAGTACAAACAAAATTAAAAATCATAAGTTAAAATCATAAGTTAATCATAATTATAGTTGATTTGATCTGAAAGAGAGATAATAGGGTTGCTATTGATGTAATTTTATTATTTTTTTAAGATAACTCAAAATTTCATTAATCATTCATGGTTCAATACAAGACCAGACATAAAATCAAGCATATTGATTTGCTAATCTTATTTGTTCAAACAAACTGTCATTAATTTAACTGTAAATACGAAATTAAAATACTTTGACAATCAAGAACTGCTTTCTACAACATTGAAACTCGTAATAATACACAAAACAACTAAAACCACAAAACAAATAATAAAACTTTATAACGAGGAGAAGAAAATTTAAAACTTCTCAATAAGAAGAAGACAAAACAAAGACTTCTAAGTAGAGAAAAAAACTAACTATAAAATAAAACTATAGACGAGATCAATCCAGCGTGCAATACAAATCTACGCAATACCTTTGATGAAGATGAGTTGTAATAAGGATGAACCAATCTTCCCAAATCTAATTAGATCTAATATTTTTTGTATGAACAAATTGAAAAAGATATTTGATTGGAACCACGACCAATGGAAGAGGAGGATTGACAGTTGTTCAAGAACAAAAATCATAAAAGTAAATTAAGATATTTTTTTAAAGTTTTGGAGAAAAAAAGATATGCAACTCAATCATTCTAATTTTTTTTTGGTGTAATTTTATTGTTAAATCAAATATGTTGTCAGATATTTGTATGAATAGAAATATATATATATATATATATATTTTGTCAAAAAAGAAAAAAAAACCAGTCTTAAATATCTGTCTCCCCATCCAAAAAAAAGGTCGGCCGAGTCGACCGAGTCACAGCGCCTAAAAAGCGAGAGTTGGATTTACTTCCTTTCACAGCACAGGAAACCGTTTAAAACGATGGGCTACAACGTATAGAATCAAAACCCCATCGTTATTAAGCGCAAACCGCCAAAAAAACAACTGAAAACGACAATTTAATGGCGGACAATTTTCTTTCCTAAAAAGGACACAACCGATCGTTGTTACAGTTAACCCAAATTAACCGCGCAAAAGCCGAACAGGATAAGTAATAATGCACTCCCTCCAAGGGCACATCCGTCACACTCCCATCACTAAACGACAAACTCATGGCATTCTCGTAATAACACTCCCAACTAGGGTCCATTCCGCACTAGAAGAAGATAATAACACGGTGCAGCAACGGCAAGGCGAGGACGATAAAGCGGCTCTCATTTTTTTACAATAAAGAGTGGAATTTTTATTATTTTTCTTTCAATATATTATTCATGGAGATGTAGAGAGAGAAAGTCTAGAGAGAGAGAGAGAGAGAGAGAGAGATTGGCGATGATGAGAGCGCTTATGGGATTGGATGTTGCCAGGGCAGCACAGATTGTTCGCTTGTGAGAGACCAAAACCAGTGGTTTTCAGAGTGGTTTTGGCGGTTCAGGTGCGCGGATTAGGCAGGCGGTTTTGCGACGGAGAGGAATCGGTTTCGAGTAATTTTGAGAGGTTTTGAGTGGTTGATGTTGCGGAAGTGAAGGATGAGTGGGAATGGATACAGCAGGATGGAGTCGGAGTACGTGCACAGACACCACAATCACGAGGCGAGAGAGAATCAGTGCAGTTCGCACGTCGTCAAGCACATCAAAGCTCCTGTTCATCTGGTAAGATCTGGCGCTCTTCATTCCGATCAGGTCGCATTGAGTCCTTCGATTTGGTGGTTTCGTTGCGTGTTTTGGAGTTTCGGTGTGATCACCTATCAGATCTGTGTGGATCTCATGTGTTTGATTCGTTTCTTGTGTGTCATCACTTTGTTTCATGAATTACCGAACCAATTTTGTGGATTTTTAGTCTGATTTCGCGGAGAGCGGATCGATTAGGTTGAAAATTTGGTGTTTCTGGATGATATTTGTGATTGTTGAGTGTTAGATAGAGGAGAGATCCTTGTGAGATTTGATTAGAGAAAGCACTTGTTGTATGCAGGAATCATGCAGAGTTGTTGTTGGAAAGGCTTGAAATTGCAATGAACAGTTGTGAATTTGGCGAATTGCAGAGCTAGTATTAGAAATTTAACGAATTTGTTTTGTGTACGATGGTGTCAGGTGTGGTCTTTGGTGAGGAGGTTTGATCAACCGCAGAAGTATAAGCCTTTCGTCAGCAGGTGTGTCATGCAGGGGGATCCTGTGATTGGGAGTGTGAGAGAAGTGAATGTGAAGTCGGGGCTTCCGGCGACGACTAGCACGGAAAGATTGGAGCTTTTGGACGACGAGGCGCACATTCTTAGTATCCGGATTGTTGGCGGGGATCACAGGCTGAAGGTATCAGTTCTTATTCATGCTTTCTATTTTTTTCCTAATCCAATTCCATTAGAATAATGTGCTTCTATGATTTTCACTAAAAAAGCTTTCTTTCCCGTTTTAAATGAATTTGAAGGAAAAAAATAGCTTCGTAGTTCTGGGGCTTAAGTGCATTACTCATTGTGTCAGAAGCGCTTAGAATTGTATAGCGTTGTATGCCTAATGTATGTGTGGACGCGACTAGCTTGGTTTTTGTTACACTAATTGTTATTCAATGATCTCATTCGATAACTTGTGGTATAACCATCTGCATACTCGTTGTTTTGGTTGAAAATGAATTATTAGTTTGGTTGATGTCTTTTGAAAGTTATCTAAGATCAAATGATTATTGTTTATTGATAAGAAAGAGTTGGATTCAATGCCCCTCTTGTTTGTTTCATGGGGAAGAGAAGGGGCTATACAGGAAATTAACCTTTGCTTCTTTGTAATCCTTCGAAACCTTAACTACAGCCCTTTCTTTTAAATGGATCGTTAAGCTGCTCTTCAGCATTTTAGCGTTATACTTCGCTTTTCATCCATTTATTTTTATGGTATTCACTGTTGGTAGTACTTGAGTGAATGTAGATGGTGGCACTGCATGCTGCCCTTCCTTTGCCTCATACATTGCACATAGATAGGGATTTTTTTGAGATACTATTGACTTATCCGACAAAAGTTTAGGTAAAATCTTGACACGATTGAGCCATCCCATCGTGTGAATTGACGCATTTTTGCTTGGTTAGAATTAATTCTAGGGTAAGGTCAAGGAAGTAGACATGATGATACTTGGAGTGGGGATACCTTTGAGAAATGGTAGGTCTAGTTTGCATGTGTGCCAATCTCTTATCGTTGGTACTTCAAAATAGACAACTCTGCTAGCTAAAGATTTAGAACTTTTTCTTGATTTAGTGGATTTAATTCTATGTCTTTGTCATTGCCCACTTGGATTAGTTGAACTCATTGGCAAGATGCATGATGCTGGTACCTAGATAAGCTATGAAAAGTAATAAAGCTTTGTATGTCTGTGAGAAATGTAGCAGTCATGTTTCTTTACTTGACTTTGCAGAATTACTCTTCAATTATCACACTACATCCAGAAGTCATTGATGGCAGACCAGGGACGCTGGTGATTGAATCGTTTGTGGTGGATGTGCCGGAAGGAAACACCAACGATGAGACATGCTACTTCGTTGAGGCCCTGATCAAGTGCAACCTTAAATCACTTGCTGATGTATCAGAGCGACTAGCAGTTCAAGACCGCACTGAGCCCATCGACCGGATGTGATTATGTGGTAGAAAGCTCTGATTGCCAAGGATGAAGCTTCCGAGGCTTTCGGATCTCGGAAGCTTCGGAGTCGGACTGGTAGTAGTTCTTCTTCCTTCGGTGCCACTCTCGGGAATGTGCTCTCTCTATGTTCTCTTTGCTGTTGTTTGCTTAGTTCATTTCTTCCCATTTAAAATTTCCTGTGTCTTTGGTAGCTTGAGAACCACATTTCTACAGTTCCCTAAACATATCCATGATTGAGTTAAAAAAAAACAAAGGAAAGAACAGAGGAAAGCATAAAGACTGGACTCCCTCTGTTAATTCTTCTGATTTTGTCTGTGATTGTTCTGCTATGCAACTCTGTTGTCTGATTGTCTGTAAATATCTCTTTTGGACAGAGTTGCTATTAATTTGCCAGGAAACTCATTGCTCAAAGGAGATTGATACTGAGAGATGGAGATCCAAAAGGGGAAATCTTTTGCTGGCGAGGGCGTTAATTTCCGTTGTCAAGTGGTTAATTAGAACTTTCATTCATTCTCTTATGCTCATGTTTTGCCTTTACCATGTAAGTTAATTGAGTTGTTTATCGCGGTTCGGCTAGGAAAATTGAACTTTCTAGCTTTCAGTTGCCTAACCGATAACTCTTCGCCTTAATCCTTACTTTTCCTCCATCATCACAATTAATTGCTATTTGGACATTTTGCTAGGTGATTTGGCAAGCGTTGCATTTGGTTATGTTACTGAAAATATCACACCCACTTGACGTGTACATATTTGTTTTCTGGTTAGAGACATGAGCAGGTTCAGTGTATACATATGTTTTATCTAATCATTCATCGTCATTCAGAGCTTTCCTCATAAAGCAAACCAGGTGAATAATTTCCTCCCACTCTCTTCAATTGGGATTTAAGTGCCACTTTGTGCTTCTTTTTCCTACTTGAGAAAAAGGGAGCAATTCTACAAGCAACAACAGTAAGCTTGACTCTTTAAAGCTGCTGGTTGGAGTAGTAGTTAATTGCTTTCAAGGGAAATGAGGTTTCGACACCCTTCAAGTCACGAAAAATTTTAATCTAACACACTTTCAACGCACATATTAGACGCTCACTTTTGTTTTTGAGCTGTTTATGGTGTTTTATCAGATGTGGGGCTCATACCTAGGGAGACAAGAAAGAATCATAATTGGTTAAAAGACAAGGGTGTGCGCTCAAAGTGTGCATTGAAAGTGATTTGTTTTATCATTTTACTTAAGTCATACCCATGTCTTTATAACTGTTAAAAATCTTGACCAGAGGTTTTGACAAGCTCTGGATACCCTGACAATAATTTAATAATACAGTCACACACCATGTTACACATTTTCAAATGGTCCTACACACTATGTCACACATTTTCAAAACTATATGATGATTGCACACATTTTATTTATTTATTTGATAAGAAAGAAATCACGACTTGAAGTTTGAACTCTCAATCTTTTACTCAGGTAATTTTATATCAAATTAGTGAGCCTTAGTCTTGCATGTACATTTCAAGATGTATTGCGCGAATTTTGAGATGCATCGCTGTTGCTTTAATTGTAGAGTTTGGACGGATAGATAGATGGTTTGGAAACAAAACATGACTGCTAAAGCTGTTTGTTGATGGAAGCACTGAACGTGCTTTAGTCTTGTGTTTTGGATTTGCTTTTAGTCTCTTTCGAACTCTCTCTCTTGTATCGTTTGTGAAGATTGATTTTTATTTGTTTCATTGGTTGTCTTTGTTTGGGTTTGCTTGCGCCCACGCCCTTGACAGTGACACTTATGTTTTCTTTTGCTCCACTTTGCATTTTCATATTACCAAACAAACAGTGATGGCATACCTCATATTTGATATTACCACTGATATCTATTTCTATAAATAAATCAAACTGTCACGTAATAAATGTGACCCAATTAAATGACCCCTTCCCTACTTGTTAGGGGAGGGGCATCTCATCTTTATCGACAACTTTTCCAGTGAACTCCAAAGAAACTGTACAGGTTAGTCGCCCAAAGCACCACACCAACCAATGAGCTTCAACTTATAAGGAACCAAAGCCTTTATAGGACTTGCTCTAGAAACGTCGCTTTCAAACTAAGAGACCACAAACTTTCCTACTTTGGATCTTAATTAATTTTTGTCATTAGTGTAAAGGCCCAAGGCCCCAAGTTAGAAAAATGGGCCAAAATTAAACACAATAGAAAATGCAAGAAATTTAACAATATATAGTTAAATTTAAAATAATTTAAGATTATATTAATTAAAAAAAATTTAAAGAATTTTTTAAAGCATGATGAAAATGAAAAAATTTGATTCACGTAATTAATCGTAAGATTCCTAACTAATTTAGATGTGACAATAGAATTTCAAATTCAAATTAATTGAGATCGACTACATAGATTAAACTCTTTGTGCATGTATATAAAATTACAATAAAATTGAGAAGCTCAAAAACATATCAAATATAACACTAATAACATGGTACTTAGTAAGTGATTGATTTGTGGGTTAACCATAGTTAGTGTTTTTTTAATTAAAAGTATGTCCTTACACTAATTATTTGGGATTTGGTACAACTTTTTTTTTGAGAACTTACGGTATCCAAATCCACTTAGTTGGTCTTGAATAATCGGAACAAAATACTTTCCCTCCATCAGTATGCAAGGCGCCAGGGCGAGCGAGGACGTCGCACCACACGACATCCGCTGCACCCACGCCCGCGCCATCAAAACCGCTGACATTTATCTCCACAACAACCTAATCACACTCTACTCCAAATCCAACCGTCCATCCGACGTCCTCCGCGTCTTCCACCAAATCCCAACACCAAACGTGGTCTCATGGACGGCCCTGATCTCCTCCACCTCCAACAACCCCCTCTCCCTCCGCCACTTCGTTTCCATGCTCCGCTATCCTACGCTCCCCAACCAGCGCACATTAGCCACTCTCCTCAAAACCTGCGCCGCCCTCTCTTCCCTCCACTTCGGCCTCCAACTCCACTCCCTCTCTCTCAAACTCTCCCTCTCTCACTCTCCATTCTCCGCTTCCGCTCTCATTAACTTTTACTCCAAAACCCGACTTCCTCAAAATGCCCTTAAAGTGTTTGACGAAATGCCTCACAGAGATGAAGTTTCCTACTCTGCGCTCATTGTGGGTCTCGCGCAGAACGCCAGACCCACCGAAGCGTTATCGGTGTTTTCTAATTTGCGACGATCCTACGTTGCATCTACAATGTATAGTGTGTCGGGCGCGCTTTCTGCGGCGGCGGAGCTTGCCGGGTTGGAGCAATGTAGGATTGTTCATGGGCATTGTGTGGGTGTAGGACTTGATTGTGATGTTGTTGTGGCGACGGCGTTGGTTAACGGGTATGGGAAGTGTGGGGTGGTGAGGGATGCGAGGAGGGTGTTTGATGGAATGTTGGGTAGTTTGAATTTGGTTGGTTGGAATGCTATGTTGGCGGGGTATGCGCAATTGGGTGATAGTGTGGGAGTGGTCGAGTTGTTTGATTTGATGACGTTGAGAGGAGGAGGGGGGGTTAGGCCTGATGAGCTGAGCTTTCTCGCGATTCTTGGCGCGTTTAGTAATGCGGGTTTGGTTTTCGAGTGCGAGAATTGGCTTAGGAGGATGAGTTTGGAGTACAATGTGGAGCCTGGGCTTGAGCATTATACTTGTGTGATAGGCGCATTGGCGAGAGTGGGGAGGTTGGAGGAGGCGGAAAAGCTTGCCGTGACAATGCCTTACGAACCCGATTCCGCTGTGTGGAGGACAATGCTGTCGGCCTGCGTAAGCCATGGAGAAACAGAAATGGCTTCGAAAATGGGGAGGTTGTTATTGGAGAATGACCCGAAAGACGATTCGGCATTTGTGATCCTTGCGAATGTCCAAGCGGTCGCGGGGAGGATGGATGAAACGGCTGAGGTGTGGAAGACAATGAGGGAGAGAAGGGTGAGGAAAGTTGGGGGCAGAAGTTGGATAGAAGTGAGAGGAGAGGTCCATGTGTTCTTATCTGGAGATAGAACTCATGAGAGGGCAGTGGAAATCTATGCTAAGTTGGATGAATTGATGTGTGAGATTGCAAAATTGGGGTACAAAGAAGTCACTGATGCTATGGCTGTGGCTGAGAAGGGTGAGGTTCTTAGATATCATAGTGAGAAGTTGGCAGTGGCATTTGGGATCATTAGTGGTGCTGCTCCACCAGGGAAAGCTCTTAGAGTTGTGAAGAATTTGAGAATTTGTAGGGACTGTCATGAGGCTTTCAAGCACATGAGCTTAGTGATTCAAAGAGAGATTCTTGTCAGAGATGTCAATAGGTATCACAAGTTTGTAGATGGGAACTGCACTTGTGGAGATCACTGGTAATTTATCAAATATTCTATTAAGTTTAATTTTCAACAACCGGTTGGTCCGAGTGGTAAGGGACTCATTACCTTAAACGGGTCTCGAGTTGGAGTTTCAAAGATGGAAAAAATTGGGTTGGGAGGGCTTCCTCGCATAGAGATAGTGCTTGAACATGGATTAGTCGGTGCGGTTGGCCAGATACTAGGTGGGAATCCTTTTTTTTTTTTCGAAGTTTAGTCTTTTTGTACATTAAAAAGATTGATCATCATAATCTTTGCGAATGCAAAATACCCTTTTTTGTAATATTGGTTTGAATGATTGACTTATCCTTTTTTTAATATCCTTTTTTTAATACCCTTTTTTTAATAAAACTCTAAAGCCAGCGTAGTCTCTGAAGCAGTTTATGCAGCTTTATTCTCTTCTTTACAATTGGGTTTGGCCCATATAGCAGTGCTCGATTAAATTTATGAACTAAAGAAAAATTTGTATGTATTCATTACTAGAGTCCGTGTAGATTAAGTCAAGCTTTATTCTATGGCAACCTAATCCAAGAAAATGGGGCCCCTCAAGAACGCTGCCTTGCAAAAAGGGGTAGAATATTGAACAAAGAATGGCAGCCACATAGATGAGCAATTTGACCAAGTTGACAGACATGGACATACCTAAAACTCATTGTTTAAGAAAATAAAAAAGTTGATTACCAGTCTATTTTTGTGATTTATTCCAATTTTGACTATCAATTTAAACTTAAATTTTCTGTTCTTATCACTTACAGCTCAACTTGTTATGGATTATGTCTTCTGATTGGACCCATAAATTACTTTTTGGACACATTCTAACATGTCCATCTTTGGCAAGTAATGGAGATTCTCATTCCATCCTGGCTTCACAATTTTTCAAAGAGAAATGCTATAGTAGCCAGAAATGGCACCGCCTTTTAGTATCGTTTGATGTGGATCCAAAGTGGATCCCACGTGGACGTGTCAGTGGGGCCCTCTGGTCTGTTCTCTCTTCAAATAGGAAAAAAAAATAAAACGAAAAAAAAGAGTAAAAAAGGTGACTGTTAGCAGATTGTTAGCCGATTGACGACTGGCTGACAGTCTGCTGCAGTCACTCTAGCATGATGTGCCCAAAAAAATTTGAAATTCCCTCCATTTTTTCTTTGCTTTCATTTTGAGAGTGATAACCAGAGATCAGAACCTTCTCTTCCCCATTTTTGTTTGCTTCCATTCTCGACGACGTAACCCTAAAAAATCGAAACAGATCGGCTCCGTGATTTTTGTTGGAGGGACCGACTACGCCTTCGAGTGGAGAAGTTGTGGAGGCAGTATTTTCTTCAGGGGCGAGGAGATTAGACACTTCTCTTCCTAATTTGCTCCTGTTCTGTCGATCAGAAACCCTAAAACCATGGTGACCAAAAATTGAAAGAGACTAGTTGTGTCATTTTTGTTGGAGGAATCGACTACGCGTTCGAGTAGAGAAGCTTTAGAGGAGTCTTTTCTTTAGGGGTGAGGCAGGGAGTCTCTGTCAAAACTAGAAAAGCGACTTTGCTCGTGCAACATTCCCATTCTTGGAACGTAGTAAGTCAGTCACTGATCACTGATCAACTCTTCTTTTGCTTTTTATCGTCTTGTATGTCGATTATTTGATGGTTGTGAATGGGGGACCATCTAGGGCTTGCAGTGGGACCATTTAGGGCTTGTTGTGGAGGCTTGAGTTTAGGGCTTAAATCCCTAATTTACCTATCTTTGTTTACTAGCTTTATGGTCATAAGATGGGTTTAAGGGTTTAAGAGATTGAGATGTATGGTTCTTGAAATTTTAAAAATTGTTAAGTTAGGGCTTCGAAAGTGCAAATGGATTTAAGGGTTTAGGGTTTTCTGTGGGGGGTTGAAGTATACTTTCGAAATTTGAACTTTAATGGGAATATAGAGTTTATGGCACTTCAATGGGAATATGGGGTTTAGGGCGTGGCTGTTGTTTGGGGCTCTCTTAATGTAATCTGTGTAGGATTTTATTTAGGTTTTATGGTGACAATTTATGTTTCAATGGGGTTATGTTTGAATGGGATTATGTTTCGACTGGGTTGTGTTTGATTTAGTTAAGTTACTAATTCTAATTTGTGAAATCTGAGGTGTTCGTATTTGATGAATTTGAGCATATCTAATTCTTGAATGAATGTGTTTTTTTATTGTTGTTGTTAGCAGGTCAATTTGCAGTAGCATAACATTGTTTATAGAAAGTGAATGGGATAATGTTTCGACTGGGTTGTGCTTGATTTAGTTACGTCACTAATTCTAATTTGTGAAATCTGAGGTGTTCGTATTTGGTGAATTTGAGCATATCTAATTCTTGAATGAATGTGTTTTTTATTATTGTTGTTAGTGTAACAACCCTCAAATTTTAACCCGACTTGTATAGTACTTGTCAAAATCGTGACCCGACTACGTGATACTAGACAGTATTTCGAACCTCGGGAGTCGACACCGAGGTGATTTTATGATTCTTTGATGTGTGTAATAGTAATTATAGTTTAAATGCGTGTCACGAGCCATTTGGGCGATTTTTAAAATGAGTGAGTTTTCGCCTAGGTAACCGGGGGAGAAAATATAGTAAAAAGATAATTAAAATAATTATTTAACAATTATATAGTTCAATTGTGTGAGATAAAAGTAAAAGTGTGCACGTGACGGGAAAATACGGGTCGATGAGGTAAGATGGGTCGGGGAACCCTTGTGTTAAAGTTTGAGATGTGGGGGTCGGTAAAAATGGGTAGACACAACTATCATACCCATTTAAATATTCAAACACACACCTTACCCCATCACTCAACTCACCTCACCACCCACCCCATCACTCACGTCACACTCATCTCACCATCTCACTCACGTCACCCCCCATTCCCACTCATCTCTCTCACGTAACCTCTCCTCACTCTCTCATTTCACTCATCTCTTTCTCTCACTCTTCACTCTCCTCACGGTCTCTCTTCACTCGCTCTCCCTCACGACCTCCCTCTCCCTCATCTCACCACCGCCACGCTTCTCTCGCGGTGACCGGACCCAGGGACGTCGGAAGTTCTTGTCAACCGGAGGTATGCATTCTCTCCCCTCTCTATCGTGTTCACTCGATCTCTCTCTCCTCTCGGTTTTCTCTCTCTCTCGTCTCGGTTTGCTCTCTCACTCTCACGAAACCACCTCTCCCACTGGAGATGGTGGTGACCGGGTTCACTCCTCACCGGAGATCTCTCTCTCCATCCCTCTATTTCTTTTCCTCCCTCTCCCTCTCTCGATCGATCCATGAAAAAAAAAAAAAAAAAAAATTGGAAACGAGGCGCGCGCGCTCTGTTTCGTTAGAAGAAAAGAAGGCGGTTCGGCCTGAACCGAGCCGCCGATTCGGCGGTTCGGCCGGTTCGGCGATTCGGGCCGGTTCGGCCCTGAACCGATCTGTTCCGGCCGAACCGCCCTTAGATAAAAAAAAAAAGAGAGAAAATAAAGAAAAATGGAAAAGAAAATCCAGAAAAATAGGGAAAATTATGAAAAATTCAGAAAAATCCAGAAAATATGAGAAATTAGAAAAAAATGGTTCACAACTGAGTTTTGGGATTTTCTCGGAAATGTTGGCGAGATGTAATCGGGGTTTTAGCCTCGAAAAACATAAAAAAATGATATAATATGTCAAATCGAAGCCAATTTAATGACTTGACCTATTAATACGAGTTTCCAACCTTGTCAGGTAACGGAAAACTCGGGGTGCGCGTTAGGAGTCGCGGGAGTGTCATACGCGGATTACGATAGATCAGGTAATTACATTTGCCTTAAAAAGCACTTGTACGTTAGTAAGCCAGTTTAGAAAATATCATGTGATTCATTTTCACTTCTTTGTGTTTGTTACTATCGAATTATTGGTTTTCCATTCCTTATTCCTTGTATGTGTGTTCTTGGCATAAGTGTGTGTCTCGAAGGTACATGCGGCTGCACTTAGAAGGGATAAAACGCCGGCACTCGAGCGCACGAGTGTTTGACCACCCCTAGTGATTGTGTGATACCATGTACTGGATTGTTGTGGATATTGTTGTGGATTGTTGTGGTATTGTTGTGGAATTTAGACCACTTATTGCCTCTCTTGACTCGTAGAACACGCATGTTTCGATTGCTTTCATTTTCAGTCTGTCTATCATGCATTCTTGTATATTTAAATTCCTATCTTTCGCATACCGCATGATATTTAGGCTGCCTTGGTTGTATTTCATGAATTATTGTTATATTCTTCGGCTTTACTTTCGATTTCTCTCGCTTACTCACCGTCTAGTTTGTGACGGTGGGTGCGATAGGACGGAGAGCGGTAGGGGCAAGGGACCTTGCCTAGGAGACTTTTGTGAGCGGTTGGACTTGAGGTACCGAGATGTAGGCTCATGTTTATTTCTTTTTGTATGAAGTTTATATATATATATATATATATATGATTGTTTTGGGCTGGGAATATGTTTTGAGGTGGATTCCATCAATCCATTTTGTTGACTTAGGATTGAACATGTTGGGTTTTCCACATTTATATAGATTCCTAATTTCCTTTGATTGAGTTATTTCCCAATATTTGATTAGAATATGATTTTTGCTTCCGCTGTGTTATAATTGCAATAACTCTTTCATAAAACGTGAAATTTTGATGTTTTGAGGCTGACTAGGCTTGTCAGGTTCGATGAGAACGGACTCGGGACCTGCACGGGTCTAGGCCGGGCGTACCCAAATGCATTGGGAATTTGGGGCCGTCACAGTTGGTATCAGAGCACAAGGTTATATAGACTTGACTCTTGATGTAAATTCATAAAACACAAACCATTAAAACCAGCGGAAGTTAGGAACGGTCAAACTTAGAAGTGGAAACCCTATGATCCTGTAGAAACTTAGCTGGGGAAGTAATGGGTTGAGTCGGATAAATTTTATACAATTATGATTGTTCTGTGTATTATTATAGTATACGGTAGCTATAGGCTGATCCGAGAAGTTCGTTCTCTTGATTCAGACGACGATGGCGGATCAGACCGGTCAGGGCGACGATAGCGGCACGTCCGGCACACGATATGCTAGCGTGGATGATGTGCATGCCTTAACTCAGAGAGTTGCGACGCAGGACCAGCAGCTTCAAGAGATGTTACGACTATTGAGGACACTCGCACCAGGTACCGCTACACCATCGACTCCGACTACACCATTGCCACATACTACTACCCGAGGGGCAGAGACCCCGATTGCTGCGGCATCTACCGCTCCGATTCCGTTAGAGGCAGTACCTGAGGGAGTTGTTGCACCTGACCCGCAGACCGAGGTGGAGACACATCCTTTATCGACAGAGATAGCTCGAGCGACAGAGACACCAGCTACGCCAGCAGCTACTGCAGAGGTTACTCCAGTTACGACTCCATCGAAGAGTCCGGGAGCCACTGCTGAGGCGAAGCAGTGGAGGGAATTTAAGAGACATGATCCTATGAAGTTCTATGGCGGCACGATGTCGAAGCGAAAGAGAATATTTCGAAGAATCATGAGAAGATTCATTCGATCATTGCCACGGAGGACCACATGCGAGCGACTATCTCCTCGTCGATGTTACATGGAGAGGCAGATGATTGGTGGACGACGATCATTACTACTAGAGGTGTTCCGAGAGACTGGATCGACTTCAAGACCCAGTTTAATCAGAAATACTTTCCACCGACGGTGCTTCGAGCAAAGAGGAATGAGTTCATGGCGCGTTGAGCGGGGCGCTAATGAGTCGGTGATGGAGTACATGGGTAAGTTCTCATCATTATTACCTTATCTTTGGAGGATCGGCGACACACGAGACCGATCGAGTCTATTATTTCACCGAGGGTTTGTTACTGCGATCGGTGGTTCCGTAGTCACTACGCAAACGGAGACTTTACAGATTGCATACGAGCGAGTCTAGCTCGGGAGGGTTACCTACTTACTCATCCAGAGGAGACTAGACCGGTAATACCAGAGTCCCGATTGAAGGAGCACCATCAAGACAAGAAGAGGAAGAAAAATAGGTGGAATTTTCGTGATCATAGTACTCCGAGTGTAGGGTCCGTTGCACAGCAAACTACTCGTCCGACACAAACTATCCCGCTAGTGTCGAGTTTTGCCAGCCATCCACCGCAGTCTAGTCGATCAAGACAAGCATCGCGATGGCGCGACTCATCGAGAGTAGGGGTACTGATCAAGGAGACAGGCAGATGAGGACACAGATGTCTGGTCAAACTCAGACACAAAGTTCGATACGGGACGAGGCCGAGCGGACTCGGGGATCGCAGGATACTCGCACTTGTTTCGGTGCGGAAAGGTCGGTCACATACGAGAGGAGTGCCCTCAACCACCAAGAGTACCGCCACAAAGATGATCAAGCATAAGAGAGAACGTGTTCGAGCAAATTGCTGAGCGACCAAAGGGCGTCCCGAAACCTTGTTGAAGGTATGACTTCCATTTCCGTATTTTCATGCGTACCATACTCAATTTGAGTTATGTTGTTTTCATCTATTGTTGTGCGCATGGTAGAAGAGTTAGGGTTGATACTCGTTAGACTTAGAAGAACCCGATCCTAGGCAAGGTAGCTAGGATGCTATATACCCTAACGCGATTTGTTTTGGGCATTTCGTTAGAAATAGGGGGCTACGAGTCGCTAGTAGCCATGTGAGTATGGGAATCGTTAGAATTCGAAGCCTTAGTTGGTGCGAACTAGTTACGAATATTATCTCGCTTCGATCGGTTGATACGAGAAGGCAAGTTGAAGACCTTCGCAAGTGTCGCGGCGTCTTTGGAGCGAGACAGAGGCGTCGGCTCGAGTTCTTGAAGCACTACGGCTTCTCGTTTTAGGTACCATCCGAGGAAGACCCACATTGTTGCTTGATACTTTGAGTTGTAAAGGATTTGATGTCGAGATAATTGTGTGCTAAAGGACCATTAGTGTGGTTTACGTGAGGCATTCGAGTTGATGAATTTAGCGGAAGTGTCGACGATTATCATGACACATATACGTGGTCAGACGAGGTTGCAGACCGTCTTAATTGGCATGGTGCGCGAGGAACATCAAGACGATGCGTCATACGAGCGATGCGGCGAGATGGCGGATAGTTTAGATTTCCCAGACTAAAGTCGGTCGACGACTCATGCTTAGAGTATCGCGGCAATTGGGGTTTTCCATTGGTGGCTGATACGTGTGACCTAGGATGTGCATTGACATGCGACATCTCTTTTGGTGGCCAGAGATAATTTTCGAGGTGTCGAGGTTGTTCGTGCGTGTGACATACCAGCGCGTGGAGGTTGAACATTGACGACCTGGAGAACAGCTGCACCACCTACCCATTCCTCGCTGGAAATGGGAACGTATTGATATGGATGTCGTCTGTGGTTGCCCCGATCTCCTCGTGGTTACGATAGCATCTGGGTAATTATGGACAAAGTTTCGAAATCCGCAGCACCTTCACTTGTGCGAGGTTGTGCACGACAACAGTTGTCAGGCAAGTATCGGTATGGCACCGATTGAGGTGCTATGCGATAGGCCTCATAGATTCATTTCCTGCTGGGCTGAGCCAGAGGATGTTGTGGCAATTAGACCTGGAACTGTTGAGGATCATATTGAGAAGGTACGGTAGATTTGCCAGAGACTTAAGAGTGCCCAGGAGTGGCAGAAGAGATACTTGACGAGTATCACGATGAGCTTCAGTATGATTCAGAGAGACTATGTACACCTAAAGGTCTCTCCACTAAAAGGGTCACGAACGGTTCGGAGTCAAGAAATAACTCACTCTGAAGATTACCGGTGTCTTTAGGAGTGGTAAAGAGGAACGGTAAGGTCGTTAGTTTAATTTACTTATTAGTAAATTTCGAGGACGAAATTCTAATAAGTGGGGGAGACTGTAACAACCCTCAAATTTTAACCCGACTTGTATAGTACTTGTCAAAATCGTGACCCGACTACGTGATACTAGACAGTATTTCGAACCTCGGGAGTCGACACCGAGGTGATTTTATGATTCTTTGATGTGTGTAATAGTAATTATAGTTTAAATGCGTGTCACGAGCCATTTGGGCGATTTTTAAAATGAGTGAGTTTTCGCCTAGGTAACCGGGGGAGAAAATATAGTAAAAAGATAATTAAAATAATTATTTAACAATTATATAGTTCAATTGTGTGAGATAAAAGTAAAAGTGTGCACGTGACGGAAAATACGGGTCGATGAGGTAAGATGGGTCGGGAACCCTTGTGTTAAAGTTTGAGATGTGGGGGTCGGTAAAAATGGGTAGACACAACTATCATACCCATTTAAATATTCAAACACACACCTTACCCCATCACTCAACTCACCTCACCACCCACCCCATCACTCACGTCACACTCATCTCACCATCTCACTCACGTCACCCCCCCATTCCCACTCATCTCTCTCACGTAACCTCTCCTCACTCTCTCATTTCACTCATCTCTTTCTCTCACTCTTCACTCTCCTCACGGTCTCTCTTCACTCGCTCTCCCTCACGACCTCCCTCTCCTCTCATCTCACCACCGCCATTGCTTCTCGCCGGTGGACCGGACCAGGGACGTCGGAAGTTGCCGTCAACCGGAGGTATGCATTCTCTCCCTCTCTATCGTGTTCACTCGATCTCTCTCTCCTCTCGGTTTTCTCTCTCTCTCTCTCGGTTTGCTCTCTCACTCTCACGAAACCACCTCTCCCACTCGGAGATGGTGGTGACCGGGGTTCACTCCTCACCGGAGATCTCTCTCTCCATCCCTCTATTTCTTTTCCTCCCTCTCCCTCTCTCGATCGATCCATGAAAAAAAAAAAAAAAAAAATTGGAAACAGAGGCGCTGTGCGCCTCTGTTTCGTTAGAGAAGAAGAGGCGGTTCGGCGGTTCAGGGCCGGTTCGGCCCTGAACCGGTCTGGTTCGGCCGAACCGCCCTTAGATAAAAAAAAAGAGAGAAAATAAAGAAAAATGGAAAAGAAAATCCAGAAAAATAGGGAAAATTATGAAAAATTCAGAAAAATCCAGAAAATATGAGAAATTAGAAAAAAATGGTTCACAACTGAGTTTTGGGATTTTCTCGGAAATGTTGGCGAGATGTAATCGGGGTTTTAGCCTCGAAAAACATAAAAAAATGATATAATATGTCAAATCGAAGCCAATTTAATGACTTGACCTATTAATACGAGTTTCCAACCTTGTCAGGTAACGGAAAACTCGGGGGTACGCGTTAGGAGTCGCGGGAGTGTCATACGCGGATTACGATAGATCAGGTAATTACATTTGCCTTAAAAAACACTTGTACGTTAGTAAGCCAGTTTAGAAAATATCATGTGATTCATTTTCACTTCTTTGTGTTTGTTACTATCGAATTATTGGTTTTCCATTCCTTATTCCTTGTATGTGTGTTCTTGGCATAAGTGTGTGTCTCGAAGGTACATGCGGCCTGCACTAGAAGGGATAAAACGCTGGCACTCGAGCGCACGAGTGTTTGACCACCCCTAGTGATTGTGTGATACCATGTACTGGATTGTTGTGGATATTGTTGTGGATTGTTGTGGTATTGTTGTGGAATTTAGACCACTTATTGCCTCTCTTGACTCGTAGAACACGCATGTTTCGATTGCTTTCATTTTCAGTCTGTCTATCATGCATTCTTGTATATTTAAATTCCTATCTTTCAGTACCCGCATGATATTTAGATCGCCTTGGTTGTATTTCATGAATTACTTTATATTCTTCTCGGCTTTACTTTCGATTTCTCTCGCTTACTCACCGTCTAGTTTGTGACGGTGGGTGCAGATAGGACGGAGAGCAGTAGGGGCAAGGGACCTTGCCTAGGAGACTTTTTGTGAGCAGTTGGACTTGAGGTACCGAGATGTAGGCTCATGTTTATTTCTTTTTGTATGAAGTTTATATATATATATATATATGATTGTTTTGGAACTGGGGAATATGTTTTGAGGTGGATTCCATCAATCCATTTTGTTGACTTAGGATTGAACATGTTGGGTTTTCCACATTTATATAGATTCCTAATTTCCCTTTGATTGAGTTATTTCCCAATATTTGATTAGAATATGATTTTTGCTTCCGCTGTGTTATAATTGCAATAACTCTTTCATAAAACGTGAAATTTTGATGTTTTGAGGCTGACTAGGCTTGTCAGGTTCGATGAGAACGGACTCGGGACCTGCACGGGTCTAGGCCGGGCGTACCCAAATGCATTGGGAATTTGGGGCCGTCACAGTTAGCTGGTCAATTTGCAGTAACATAACATTGTTCTATAGAAAGTGAATGGCCCTAATATACGAAACTTGTGGAGCTGTGGAAGGGATGACCACTTTGAGAGGACCTGCCCGTGGAGGCCTCGTTGCTCAATGTGCTCAATAGGTTTCCTCAAGAAAAGGGTCGTCAAGAAGGAAGGTCACAACAAAGGTCGACCTTTTACTATCTGTGACAATGATCGGTGCAAGTGCTTCACATGGACCGACATCCCTTTGGATTGCCCAACAATGCCTCCTCGACTAAATAGAAGGGACACTGACAATGATAATCATCTGCCGGGCACTTTCCACTTCGGTGAAGCGAACAGTTCTAGTGATGGTGTTGGAAGTTCATCAAACGGTAGTCAATTTTAAGGGAATGTCGAGATGGAGTTCTCAATATTATTCACACAACGATTATCATTTGGCGGTGGAGTGACAATTGAATCTGAAACAACAACGAGGGTAGTCAAGAGAGGGAATTGAAAGTTCAATTGAACAATGTACATGTGAGTTATGTAAGGGAGGTCATAAACTGTGAATTTTTATGTATCTTATATGTCAAGATGTTTATGTTTTGTGGAGTAATGTATACTTGTTTTTTGTATAAAGTATGGTTTTTGTTGCTAGGATTTGTGGTTTTAGTTCCGCAGTGGTATCTTCATTGTTGTATGATCTCAACTTGTTTTTTTTTGTTTGTTTCAAGTATGATCACAACTTAGTACGAACATAGCATGAACCTAGTTGCTCCACCTCCACGCTGTTGATCGGAATTGGATGTGGTGGGTGAGTCGGCAATAATTACACGCTTTACGGCTGTTAATGCGCGCAATAAGATACAAAAACCAGTAGAAGTAATCTGGTTAGAAATCATTACCCAATGCAGGGAAAAGATTATTACTTGATCCTGCTGAAAAACTAACCAAAGTAGGAGAAACCTGTAACAACCCCAAAATTTTTAATTGACTTGTGATTTCACTTGTCAAAATTGTGACCCGGCTACGTGAATACTGGACAGTATTTCGAACTTCGGGAGTCGACACCGAAGTGATTTTATGATTCTTTGATTGTATGTATTAGTATTTTAGTATTTTACGAGTCTCGCGCCGGTCGGGCGATATTTAATTGAGTGAGGTTTCGACTAGTCAAACGGGGGAGTAAAACATATAAATAAATGAATTTTAATTAATTTAATAAATTAGTTAATGGGGTGTGGCGAGAAAATGGACACGACGAGCCAATTGACGGGGAAATACGGACCGAGGAACGTCGTTTGAACGTGGGAGTTAGTTAAATATGTAACATGCGGACTATGTGATTAGTATTGTAAAAGTGACACAACCTAATGGTAAGGAGCCATGAGATTGGCCTAGAGATGTGTGTGTGCGCTAAGATGAGATGATGTGGTAAAAGACCCATAAGGGTAGATGTGTTTAAATGTATGAAGTGAAGGGAGAAGGGCAAAAAGGTCATTTGATGTTATAAATATATACAAACCGTTTCATAACAAAACCCCACTATTCATCTTCTCCTTCGTTGGAAAACCGCCGCCCCCTCCTTCTCTTCCATCTCGACCCCTTCACCACACCACTCACGGTCTCTCTCTCTCCCTCTCCATTTCACTCTCGCTGTTCTCTCTCGATCTCCCTCCCCACGCTCGTCGTCTCTCACGCTCTCGGTCATTCCCTCCCTCTCGGCCTCACGCCCTCTCACGCTCTCGGTGGTCTCCTCTCCCGGCTGGAACAGTCACCACCACCGCCTACGTCACCGAGGTAAGTGTGTGTGTATCTCCCTCTCTTGATCGATTCATATGGAAAAAAAAAAAAAAAAAAAAAAAAAAAAAAAAAAATGAAATGAGAAAAACAGAGGCGCTGTGCGCCTCTGTTGAAAAAAAAAAAAAAAAAAAAAAACTTGAAGAAGATGCACACGTGCATATTATATATATAAATATAATATATATATATATATGTATGTATATATATATATGTATAAATATGTATATGTATAGAAGAAAAATAGCAAATATATATATATATATTGAAAAATTCAGAAAAATATGATAAATTAGGAAATGGGTTCATAAATGAGTTTTGGGATTCTCTCGGAAATGTTGGCGGGATATAGTCGGGGTTTTAGCCTCGAAAAACGTGAAAATTGATATAATGTATCAAATTGAAGCTAATTTAATGACAAATAATCTTAGATATAATTCGGGTGGTAATTTTGATTTGTTTGGCATTTATTCAAGCTGGACTGGATAATTGGAGTGCGGTATAGGAAATCGGGAAGTCGCGTTAGGATCTCGGAGTTGTCATACGAGTCACGATAGTTCGAGTAAGTACACTTGCCTTAAACAAGCATTTGTACGTTTGTAAGCCGGTTAGAAAATGCCATGTGATTCATTTTCATGCCATTGTGTTTGTTATTATTTACTTGTTGGCCTTCCATTCCATACTTCTTGTGTGTGATTCCGACGTAAGTGTTTTGTCTCGAAAGTACTAGGACCTGCACTAGAGGGATAAAACGCGGCACTCGCGACCACGAGTGTGTGACCACCCTTAGTGATCGTGTGACACCGAGTGCTTGGGTGGATGGGTTCGAGTCCCTTTCCAGTCATAGGCCGTGCCTTCGCTTGTGTCGATGCCGGGAAGACCTCGCGAGGTCTTCGCCGTTATGCTATGGACTAGACCACTTATGAGCCTCTTTTGATTCTTTGGAACACACTTAACTCTCGATTGATATCCATTAGTCTGTTTATCATGTATCTTGTCTATTTAATTTCTGTCTTTTTATTTCCGCATGATATTTAGACTACTTTATTTGAATTATCATGAATTACCGTTGTTTTTTCTGCCGGCATTACATTCAATTTTATTCGATTGCTCACCGTCTAGTTTGTGACGGTGGGTGCGAGATAGGGTAGAGAAAGCGACAAGGGCAAGGGACCCTACCTAGGAAATCTGTTGTGAGGATTAGCGAGTGGAGTTGAAGACTATTTTATAGGTTTTTATTATGTTTTGCTTTTATGTACACCGTTTTATATATACATGCTTTGGGATTATTAAACTTGGCAAATTTTGATGAGATTGGTATCATGTACCTTTGCATTTCGAATTGTACATGAATGCCCGGGGTTTCCACACTTATAGAATTCCTTTACTTCCATTTGATAGAGTTATTTCCCAATATTTGATTTGAATTTGACTTTTGCTTCCGCTGTGTTATAATTGCAATAACTCTTTCATAAATCTTGAATTTTTTGATGTTTTGAGGCTGACTAGGCTCGTCAAGGTTATCGAGAACTGACTCGAGGCTTGCACGGGTCTAGGCCGGGCGTACCCAAATGCATTGGGAATTTGGGGCCGTCACAAAACCACTAGCAAAACAAAAAATGGACATCATATTGAGCATCGAAATATAAACTTCACTTTGCAAAATAAAATGAGTTAAGAAACCTTCAATATCAGACTTCACATCGGCCTTATAAGGACCAATCGAAGGCTCATAAAGTAGAGTTAAGGCCAATACTTGGCTGAGACCACCAAAAACATATAATAACTTCAGTTTTAACAAACCTAAATTAAAAAGTTAGTTGAAATTGAAAACTGATAAACCTAAAGAAGGAAGGCACAATCATCTTCTATCAATTCCTCTCGCCCATCATGGTTGTCGCGTCTTTGGTGCTCGGGCTGGGTAGCACATTCCAGGGAGTAACAACATGCACTTTGAGCTGCGCAACGCCACCAAAATCATCTTCTATCAATTCCTCTCGTTTGATTTCTAATCCATGCTCCGAGATGTTCCGCTCAACGCCACCAAAACGAGACTCCATTTGACGGTAGTTTTGGACCAACTTTCCATTAAACTTGTCATCCCACCTCTCCATTTATCTAGTGATAATTTTGGTCACCTCCTCTTTGAATGTCTGGTACTCATTATGCAGTTCATTCCTGAGGTTTGTGGATGCCTTTTGGACAACCACCTTGATCTCCTCAACATTCTCCTCCAAGGTCTGAAGCCTATCCAATAACACTTGTTGGTTGAAGTGCCCATGAGTCTGACCTTATATGGATTTAGGTTGAGCATGCCCTTGGCTTCCCTGAGGTTGTCCTGCAATAAACCTTCTTTCAGTCCGTCCTTGGTCGAAGTACGCAGGAGTGTGTAAGGGGGATAAATGTGAGTGAGTGCCATCATCTGTTGCAGTACCTTCGACATCCTTGATGGAGTGAGTGGCAGTGGGTGTGTCTGCCTCATTACGATGACCCTTATCATGTGGTTTCTCAATGACTTCCTTAAGCTGAATTCCTGTGCTTCAAGGGATTTGGTGGTCTCCTAATATAAGAAAAACCAACACCAAACAAACAACATGTACTATGATCAGGAGATGATCATAATAAAATAAGAACAAATGCAAGAATATCACAAATGATCATAATAAGAAAGAAAAATCAAATTTCTACAAATTTGTATCATCTTCTTACCCTCATTGTGTTTCTCCACCATGAACATCGTTTTCTGAAATTTTGGGGTTGGAGGGTTGTACTCACCTAATGTAAACCAACAACAAAAAGAAATGACAGATAACATCTTAATAAACATAACATTACTACAAAATGAAAAAAAAATGGAATAAGTATAACAAATATCACAAAGTAATAACCAAAAAAATTAGAGATTACCTCCCCATTCTCCACAAGATCCCCATTTTGGCAGTCGTAGGGATCCCTTTCATTTTTACCTTTTGGACCTTCCTCTTCACCCATTGGAAGATCATGACCCTCTTCGTCAGACCCATTCTCAAAGTCTTCGAGGGAGTCATCGTCCTCGTCCTCATCCTTTTCTACTGATTCCCCTAATTGTCAGATGCATATTCATCAAACTCCCTTTGAACTGCCTTTCTTTTTGTCTCTCTCTTTTCCACAGTCTCAACAGCCTTCCCTTTTGTTCCTGTCTTGCCCAAAGTCTCAACTAAGGACTTTAAAACCCACTTCCCATCAATCTTAGTGTATAACATCTTATTTAGGCTTTGTTCCCCAATTACGTCAGATCTATCTCTAAGGACCTGTTCATATTCAGTTTTTGAGGGAGCAGGGAGACCCATTGCAACAAACAATTTACAGAGATGATTAGCATATGGCAGTCCAAACTGTTTCTTTTTGGGCTCCTTTTGATGGATGACCCTCAACATGTGTTGAAGAATAATGTACCCTAAGTCCACCTTGAAACCAGTAAGTATTGCCCAAGTCATGAACACATCAAACAGGCTCAATGAAGTACGAGAGCCAACGCTAGGGACAAGTATATGGGTGACTACACGATAGGCTAGTCGGGCTTCAGGTGTTATCTCAGAAATCAAAGGTTTTTTGGGGTTATTTGGTGAAACCCCTCCACAAAGAAAGATCGAACCTTTTGAGACAGTAAAAGTATCTTTCGCTTTACAAAGCTGGTGATGCCCATAACACTTGACATCTCCCATCGGTAATTCATACAACCTTCTAATGAGCCTATTACTGATATCAATCCTTACTCCATCAACGTATGAGGTTAAACACTCTAGGTTTTTGGGATTTGGTGTGTGCAAATGTGCAAATAAATAGGCCATGTATGACTCATTGATAGGCAGTTTGGTCTCCACGAATTTAAGCCACCCTAATTCATGAAACAACTTCCTAACAAATAAATTTTGAGAGTAGTAATCAAAGTCCAACCTTTTTGTGTCTAGAATTGCCCTTTTGAAAAAATGTGCTTCCCATTTTTTCAGCTTCAACTCATCATCTTCGACATTGTTGGTCCTTCCATCATCCTCTTCATCACTATCTACATGCACGGGAGTATCAGCTGTGTTAGAGGGCACTCTTGGCGTCTTCATCTTCATCAGCCTTGAAGGGGTTCTTTTCGGTGGACTTGGTGTCACAGTCTTCTCAGATTTGGGGGTGACCATCCTGGGTGTTTTCTTCACCAAACTCCTTTTGCCAGAACCAGATTGGGACTCCTTCTTCGCAAGAGGCTCCTTCTTAACTAGAGAGTGTGACTGCTCATTCAATGGAGGTTGATCTGTGAAAAGGTCCCTCAAATTTAGTGGCATCCCATGTTCTCCTGCTTTTGATTTAGACAATTTGGGTAATAAGATTGGGTTTGCTAGGGTTTCAGCTTCGATTTGGGTAGCAGTGTCGATGAGGAATGGGTTTAAGTGGTGAAATGGTTGTGTTGGAGTTGTGAAAGGGTTGTTTTGAGGGTTTATGTGGGTATTAAAACGAGAGGTCGGTCGGTTGGTGAGCGGTTTCAATACCCTCCCACAATAATCCTATTTCCCCAATAATCTGCTTGCATTAACCCCACCTCCCCACTAACTTACATCCATTAACTCCCCACCAAACCGTATCTTCACCCTTCAATCTAACTCCTCCCCCATGCATTGCCGCCACTTGTCACTTTAACTACATAAAATTATATAAAATAAAGCAAACAAAAAATTACAAGTTAGACTTCAAAAATTCACTTGTAGTAAATCAGGCTTTATAAATTAACTTGTAGTAAATCAAACTTCAAAAATTTTACTTTACCCACCTTGAATTGATTTTATGATAATAAAATCATATTGTATTTCAACAAATGATTCTGATACGGTAAATCAGACTTCACAAAAAAAGAAATTACTATAATTCATCAAACAATACATAGTAATAAAATGCCATAGTATACAATGTGACCGATTTCGTGAATTACCTTGATAAGTAAAGTACACCCAAAATAATTTATCAAAATACCAATGTGTACTCTAACCAAAGAAGTCCACATTAAGGTCATGAATTGTTGGACTCCCACTTGTGAAATCTTGAGATTCCAAAGGTATAGCCCAATTGTCCGTATCAATAAACTTTTGAGTTGCACCCCCACCTGCAAATTAGGTAGTTAAGTTTCATGTTCTTTCGCGTGTTGCAATCTTAACTGCATAACTTTACTTACACTATTCATGTATGCACTCTCAGTCGCCTTAGAACTCATCCCTTCAATAATTTCGCAATGGTCATTCTCACGCAATACCTTCCCCTATGACATCATATTAACACTCTATTCATTACATGGAATAAAACGCCATTTTTTAATCTAATGAGATCATGAATTTCTCTTATTACTTTCTTATGCGCAAAACCCTTCTTCTTCGACTTCTTCTCTGATGTTGCAGCCTTCTTATCACCACCTTTACCACTTTAGGACTCCAATGGAGGTTGGGACTCGCCCGTCTCTATCACCTGCTGCTGACAGTCATCCATATCGCTAAGGTCATCCTCATTATGATTAGAATCCTTACCCTGCAAATGATTGAACTTGTTCAACTATTTTTTCATATAGATAACACTAACACAAACACATAATTTATGAAACAATTACCTTCTTTTTTGACTTCTCCTGTCCCCTTTTTATTCTACTCTTACGGGGCCTACCTTTTCTTTTCTTATGGGTCGGGTCCTTAACCTTTGAAGCATTTATCTGTGTCTGTGTCGGCTTTGGATCTCTATCCTCCTCCCTCTCGTTTGGCATGTCAATAAGGAGCCCTCTCAACTTCTTAATAGTGTCTAGTACTATGTTAAACTTATTCATTGATTGCGACCCAATATCCGCTACCCGAGAGCATCTTGTAATGATAAAATTATATCGTTCAAAAGCTGTAGACGCACTTACATCTAACTCTTCTATACCCCTCTCTCGCTCGTAAGCACGTTTGAAGTCTTTCCTCCAACGGTCCATGATGTAATGTGGTGGGGTGTACATGATATCACGCTCTCGAAACACGCATAGAGCATGGCAACAAAGTATCCCTCGAAACTCATATGATAGGCATATACAATGTACCTCCTCAGTTGCCACCTCATACACTACTTTGTAGTTTTTGAAGATCATATTGTCATAGCCAGGCCGCTTAAAAATCTGTCTCATTTCATAGAAGGTATATGTTTCCTCACTATTCAATACTTTTGCCTTGCAGTCCAAAACCAGTCTAACCTCTTCTTCGAATTTCGCAAACATGTCATTCGTGTATATTTTTTGCATTTGAAACTCATATGGTTGATTACAAGTTGTGGGAAGTGACTTGTAAAACGAGTTGTAATCCGAATCCTTCTCCGCCTCATTTCTCTTACTTACTGCCCTTTCGTATTGACTGATGAATAACTTAAGCGACGCCTTGGCACCAACAAATCCGTCAAAAAATGAATTAATATTTTCACTTCGCTGTGTCGTCGACATTCCAGCCCAAAAATACTTCTTGACATAGACGGGAACCCATTTCTACCATATGTCGTACATTGACTTTAACCAGTTACTCAAGCTTTCACCTAGTTCAAACTCCGTGAACAAAGTAGCGAATGCATTTTCAAAATCATTTTCAGTGAGTGTATCGTAAACTACTCGTTTCAAACTTGATATGATTCGCTCTCGATCATGATGACCCCCAACCTTCTCAAGCAGCTTTTTCATGATATGCCATAGACACAGGCGGTGCCTTGTATTAGGGAATACTTCGGTGACGACATGTCTGATGGATGGGCATTGGTCTGTTATGATACCTTTCGGTGCCTTCCTCATACACTCAAGCCATGTCTTGAATAGCCACACGTAGCTTTCCTTGGTCTCGTAAGCCAATAATGCACAGCCAAACAAAATAGATTGCCCGTGATGGTTCACACCGACAAATGGAGCAAAGGGCATGTCATACTTGTTTGTTAAGTAGGTTGTGTCGAAGGAAACCACGTCCCCAAAATACTCGTAAGCAGATCTACACCTACTATTAACCCAAAATACATGTCTTAGCTCATTTTGTTCACTAAGGGCCATCAAATGGAAAAAGTTGGGATTCTGCTTTTGTTTTTGCATAAAATGTTGTTGAATAGCCTCCGCATCGCCCTCACCTAACCTAAGCCTTCGTTCAGCTTCTATGTGGTTCCTTATATCCCTTTGGTTAAATGTCATATTATCAAACCCTCCAATACGAACTGACTTTGCCATATATGTCTTGCAAGGTGGAATGCATACGACGTGGTTCAATACAAGTCTTTTCTTGGTTGAAGTTGGCATGAACTTGTTGCACTTATAGAACCTCACCATTGAAGGACTTACATTATGATTATGATCTAGAAACACTTTGGTAAGGTGCCACTTACCACCAGGGAACAACCTAGCATTTACTTGAGTACGACAACCACACCTTGAAGTTAGACCCCCAGTTCTATATACTCCTTTTGATCTCTTATGGCCTTCCTTAGTACACGTGAAAACATACTTCCAAACTAGACCGTTCTCATACTTGTCGGTTGATCGAACTTTATTTGCAAAACCAATCCTTTTGGCATATTGATTGAAGAAAACTTTCACATCCTTAAGGGTATCAAAAATCATCCCCGTCTCAGGGGCAGGGGCAGGGGCAATTGCAGTTGCAGTGTCAGAGCCCATATCTGATCCTACTACCTCCGCCTCAGCTGATCCCTCTATCACTGGCTCAGTAGAACCCCCTACCTCAGGCTCAGCTGAACCCTCTTCTTGTGACTCAGCTGAACCTTCTACCTCTGCCTCAGCTGATCCCCAATGTAAATTATCCCCATGATCTGAATCCAAATCAATTGAACCTTCCAAACGCTCGTTCAAGTCAATAATGCGCTCCATAATGCTAACTACAATCAAATGCACACAAATTTAGATTAAGTTCCAATAAAGCCCTAACAACTTATTGTCATTACGATTAAATTTAATTTTGTAAGTGTTTACTTCTTAATGTTCAATGTTGCACCGAGATTTTCCATCATTAAGGCCTAAATAAACCCTAACATATGCAATCAGCCGAGCCCTACATGGTCCCAATAAGTCGATCCCTACATGGTCCCAACTAGCCGAGCCCCATTTCACAAGCCCTAGATGGTCCCCCATTCACAACCATCAAGAGAATAAAGGAGAATCTACATAGAAGACAAAAAAAGCAAAACAATAGTCAATCAGTGACCAGTGACTGACTTACTCAGTTCGAAGAAGGAGAATCTTGCACGGGTAAAGTGATGGTCGTTTAGGGTTTCTCATCAAAACAGAGATTCGCACGGGTAAAGTGATGGCCTTTCTCTGTTTTCTCGTAAAAACAGAGAATCTTAACCAGTTACTGCCTCCACAGCTTCTCCACTCGAAGGCGTAGTCGGTTCCTCTAACAAAAATCACGTAGTCGGTATGTTTCAATTTTTTAGGGTTACACCGTCGAGAATGGGAGCAAACAAAAATGGGGAAGAGAAGGTTCTGATCTCTGGTTATCACTCTCGAAATGAAAAGCAAAGAAAAAATGGAGGGAATTTCAAATTTTTTTGGGCACATCATGCTACAAGGATCGCAAATGATCAAGTCGCCCGATCGTCGATTAGGTGACAGCTCTCGACAAATACCTTTTTGACTTTTTTTTTTCGTTTTATTTTTTTTTCTTATTTGAAGAAAGAACAAACTAGAGGGCTCCACTGACACGTCCACGTCCACGTCGGATCCACATCAGACGGTGCCAAAAGGCGTTGCCATTTCTGGGTTACTATAGCATTTCTCTTTTTCAAAGCAGTTTGTGACTTGCTTCCTGTGCTCTCATTAGAATAGTTCGAAAAGTCAGTACAGCAGCTGTAAAAAGAATATTAACTGAATGAAAAGAAAGCTCTGGAAACAATAGAACTGTTGATTTTAAGTTCAGCAATATAAATTACTGTGGTGAAAAAATTTCATTGTTTTGTGAATACAGAAGGATTGGAACTATATAAAGCTCAGAAAAATTGAAGCATAGCTACAAAGTTTTCAATATATGAATGCACTGACTAGGCCAAGTTAACATGCCTTAATAACAAAATCAGGAGTGATAAGCATGGCCAACACAAATAATAAGATGGAGTGGCATAATATACAGCTTGAAAATCCTGATAGATTCAATACGGATCACAATGGTTTTTCATGAAGAACACAGTCCGCATTGAAAACTTTGCGGTTTACTGTCCCTGAAATAATCTGTGGCTTTGCTGGTTGGCCATGCACCCTTTTAAGTAGGACAGATTTTGAGATGATTACGCCCAAGGATTATCAGCAACAATACCAGGTCGAGTATCACCATCCCCATAAGAAATGTCTTGCAACAACTTGAAGAATCTTAGAACATGGTAAGGCCAGACGCTGAAAGATTAGTATGGCTTACTCCTTGTTCTTGCGGTTGAACATGGTTACATTAGCAATGGATTTCAAGTTAATGCGAGCTCGTCTTCTGGTTGTTGTGCTTCTACTGGCCCTTCCCGAAAAGGAAGAAGAACTCTCTTTATGTCTTCGGCAGTGAGAGTTTCATATTCGAGAAGTGCACATGACAATGCATGTAATGCCTTCTCATGCTGAAAGAGTAAAGCAATCAATTCGTTAAGAGAGCCACACTGTTAAACTAAGAACAACAATAAAATACAACCAAAAGATGTATATAGCCTAATCCCTATTTCAAATACCAAAAATGGACTATACAGTTGAAAACTATCTAATGAAGCAGGCTCAGTGGCTAAGAAGTTTTTAGATGTGAATATCAATAAATAATTGGTAAAGTGCTTTATGACTTCATGCCACAACATCGATGATCGATCCCAAAATACTTAGTATCATCTAAATGGAAATTAATCATTCAAGAGTCACGATATCCTGTTTGATCCCAAAGTATTAATTATGAAAGAACACAGAATAAGTGCTATAGATTTCTTCGTAGTAGTAAAGAATGGGATTTACAAAACCAACCTTCCTTAGTAGAGCTTTTACACGATCATAAGCATCTCTTAAGAGCCTCACCACCTGTGACATTTACAATAAAATAATCGTTAGCAAGTCAAACATGGGGCTCCCAAGTAATTTATGTTTTAATGCTAAGTTGCCAGGGAAACGAAAAATAAGAATCGAAATGACATACTTCATCATCAATGCGTGATTGCATATCTGTACCAGTACGCTCCTTCAAGTAAACTGGCCCGATAGCATCACTCATTCCACAAGATGAAACCTGATTTATTACGCAACCAAGCATTATGAGAAGTCGAAATTTGACCTTTACAAAAAAAAAAAAAAAAAAAAAAAAAAAGTCGAAATTTAAAGAAGACAGGAGCTCTTCTAAATATTCAGAGATAGTCACAGCTAATTCTTATAGACAATTTTCTTCTTCTATCAATAGTCTCCTTTAGTGTACCTAATAATTAACAGAAGCTTTGTTTTTATTTTTAACAACAGCATCCATGTAAACAAAATATTCACTTAAATTTTGCATTTCATTCTGTTAAAGAAAAAATCTTAGTAATTTTAAAAGTTGCTTTGAAAATCACATGTATCTGTGGAGGAGGAAAGCATTACTGTACCATATATTGTGCAAGTTCAGTAGCAGTATGAAGATCGCTGCTGGCTCCAGTTGTAACATGCTCCTTGCCAAAGATAAGCTCTTCAGCAACTCGACCCCCCATGCATACGTCAAGTCGTGCCAACAATTGTTTCTTGCTTATTGACGTTTCATCATTTGATGGGAGCTGTGTAACCATTCCCAATGCCGAACCACGTGGCATTATTGTAGCCTTGTGAATAGGGTGTGCACCATCAGTGTTTAATGCAACAATGGCATGGCCACTCTCATGATATGCAGTAAGCTGTGAGAAAAAAGATCAAACAACAAACACACTCATCAAAGCCGTTGGTTAAACAATGAACCAAAGTTAGGGCATAAAGAAGCACACGGTCCAACTTAAATGGAATTGGTGGAGATCATTAAGGAAGCTGTGCCAAATGCTTTCCTAGTTTGAATAACCTAATGTACAATTATTTGACTCAATTTGGAGCATACAATATTGCTTTCTTTTCCCTTGATTATCTTTCACAAGTGAAGTTTTGAGTCCAAACCTATGTTACCAAACTCGGGTGCGGGTGTCGGGTGAGGGTATGAGTCTAAAGGTCGGACCCACCTATTCTCTAATTTTAGGATACGGGGACTCGACAAAAACAATCTAAAAACTTGAGACACATATGCTTATATATGTTATTACATATATATAATAGCTTATATACCAATATTTTTTTTTCATTTTTCATTTCGTATTCTACGCTAGAAAGTTTTTGTTATTTTTTTTCTTTCTTCTCTTGCATTATGAATCTTTTTATACAACGAACTCTATAAATGGAGTATCCATGTCTTTTAAGTGTCGGACTCGTTTCAAGTGTCCGACACGGGTACTTTGGGTTAGAGTGAAGGGTCCGGGTAACATAGGTCCAAACATTATATTACATGCTCACATTTCACCTTTAAATCACTAAGCTACGGGTTAAACTTTAGCATGCCCTATAAGTAAGTCACAAATAGCAGGATATTTGATGACAAAAAAAGTGTCGAATCCTTGCGTGGCTGGTACTCCTTCACACTCTTAACATACAGTTGGTCATGATCTTCTATATTAATCTTCATGCAATAGAACACTAAATTCAAAGCTCAGGTTATATGTGTGCATATATGTGGTTGCGTATAGACATAGACTACATGCTTGAGCTTCAAGTTCTATTTGCTCTTTAAACATAGAACTACGGAAAGAAAGTATGGTACACACCTTCTTGGATTCTTCTGATAGGAACATTGTTTTTCGTTCTGTACCCATCATTATCCTGTCTTTTGCAAACTCCAATTGTCCAGTATTTAACTTGTCAACACCTTCAACGGCAGCTCTAATGGCAGCTATATTAACAAGATTTGCCAGATCTATTTAAGAAAAAAAAAACGAGAAGGAAAAAAATCAGATACCGTATTGTATGTACCTTTCCCATTCATAAATAATGTGGCACGCATAAAAGCATTTCCAATAGAAAATGTCAACACCCACTACAATATGGTATAGGAAAACTAAGCTGATTGCTATCTTCTTTTTCTTTTTATTCTGTCTCCATTTGTTTCTTTTTCAAATCACATCTTGCACTAAATTAAAGAGACCACACCTGCTCCGTTGAACCCAGGTGTACCACGAGCAATTGCATTGACATCTACATCATCAGCCAGTGGTTTGTCCTGCAGATACAGCTCTAATATCTCTTGGCGACCTCGTACATCAGGATTTGGAACATGAATCTGAAAATACACTAAAAAGTTAGAGTAGCCCCAAGTTGACCTCGAACTAAAGATTTTGAAGAATGCAGTTGGGGGCACTGCAGGCGCACAAAGCCCAACACCAGAGAAAATTCCCAAAAGCTTTAGCCAAACTATTATATTTTATTATTACTGAAAGAAAACTAGCAAGAGAGGATCCTACTCATAGTTGTTCCTTAAGTAAATCTGCAGTTATAAATAAAGGCTACTCTATGAATCAGTGAATCTATGGAGTCTTGCATGTCGTCTTCATTCTATAACTAATAGTAACTCCATACTAACCATAAACAGAACTCTTTAACTGAAGTTTTCTTCACAAAACTTCATATATAAAAGACTTTTCCACTCCACTTCTGGAAAAATTAAAAGACTATAAAACAAGAACAATGCCGAACCTGTCCAGAGTTATCAGGAAACACTTACATGTCTGTCAAATCTACCGGGCCTTGTTAAAGCAGGATCAAGGATGTCAGGCAAGTTCGTTGCAGCCATCAAAATTATTCCCTATAAGACAAGATATAGCAATACCAACATTGTAACTTATGATAGAATTTACAGCTACAATATACAAATCCAAGCAACACAATTTTGTTTTCCTGAAGTTACCTCATTTTGCTCAAATCCATCCATCTCAACAAGGAGCTGATGCAATGTTTTCTTTGTATGCCCTTCCCATTGCTTACGAGTAGATCCAACAGCATCAATTTCATCAATAAATATGATGCAAGGAGCCTACAAATAAATAAGAAATTGGCATATATTGGATATAGGATATCAATTGTCCAAATAACAGTGTCAAAGCACTCGATGGTTTGTGTCTGTGAGAGGGTGAGAGAAGGCTCTGAGCTTGAGGCAAGCACACTAGAATTTGAGAAGAAAAAAGATCCGGACAATGTGCTCATGATTTGATTCTATATAGTCACCGGAATTGGACACGGGGAATGCTAAAAAAGAGTATCAACTCAAGCAATGAACTTTTCAACAGTCCACCGAGAAATATAGATTTTACAGGCACTTCCAAAATTTCATCGTAAGCAATTACTAGCTCAGTGACCCTAATGAGAAGATCACTTCAATGTAATGCAAGAACTGAAATCAATGAGTTAACCCATAACCTTTTTCTTAGCAGCTTGGAACAAGGCCCTCACACGCCGAGCACCAACACCAACAAACCTGGAAACGCAAATTTAAGATCATCATAACATCTCCAATATTTAAAACAGCAACGTTGGCATTACTTAATTTCAGGATCTATCAATTGTCCATAAACAACAAAATAATAAAATATAGATGTAAATGAAAGATTACGAATGTCATGTGAAAAATAAAGATCATATTCATACATTACTGTGAGAAAGAAGAAGCTTCTCTTCTATGGTTACCAAAATCTATTTTGAGGAGTTTTTGACTAATTGACACCTCCAAAAATTCATAGAAGCTCATAGCGTCTCTTTTTGTCGTAAGCAAATTTCATTTTAATCAAGAGGAGCAACTAGGATTTATATCACTACACTACCAAATGCACCAAACTCTAAACAAACTTAGTGAATCCAAGGAAACAACATTTTGCTAGTGAAACATTTTAGGCATCATCATCACTGTCCCATCTATTATCCAATTTACTAGCAAATCGATCTCACACAGTAACTCAGTAAATACCATGAATTACAGGACTTCTACATTAAGTCCAATAGTAACCACTTCAAGAACATAATAAAAAAGGAACGAAATATAGTGTTCAGTTATTTTATAAACATGTGCAACCATACTAGATTGACAACAATTGAAATCAAATGCAACGCTCATTTTTTTTTTTTTTTCCACAAATGAAGGCATTAAATAACTTTGTATTAACATTGAACTTCATATCATTCAAACCATTTGCTCCAACCAAATAAATCATTAAGGTTGTCTTATTCATTCAACAATACTTGCATAAGAGTAATATAGATTGACAAATGGGTACTTACATTTCCTCAAACTCAGAACCTGCTCTGTAGAAAAAGGGTACCCCAGCTTCCCCAGCAATAGCCTTTAAAAGAAAGTAACAAATCATATTTTGGGGAAATGTAAGAATTTACAACCCAGAAGAAAGGACAAGTAAATGAAATTAAGAGAAAAAGAAAAGAATAGGACAAAAGCCAGGTAAATAAATAAGTACTTTTAAGCTGATAAATTGTGACAGCAAGTAGAGGCACGATTGATCAAAATCAATGTTACAGAAACTCAAGGTATTGAAAATTTTAAGCACACCAATATGAAAGAGTGAAGGAAACCACCAAAAATATAGACAATTTCAAGATAGTGCATTGTTAGAACGAGAAAAGAAGCGATTTATGAAGATTTTACTTCCAGTCCTGCTATCCCGGACAATTCCAAGATAGTGCAATTTGAGATGCAAGAAGCATTGATTTATTAAGTTTCCTTTCTAATCACTTTTAATTTACATTCCAATTATGGATGTTAAATGCGCCAAAAAGCATCCTCAACTCATTTCATTTTTTTTTATTTTTTATATTGAACTACCAAGCTCAATAACCATAGAATAGAAATGACAAATGAGAAGGATAACTAATGAATTTGAAGAATAAAAGATTGGGAATCGGTAATAATAGGAAATGAAAACACTGCTTCTGTTCCACAGATTCCAACGGTTTAGTTATTAATTCAAAAACTTTACAAATGTTGGATAGTAAATGAAACTAGAATGGTCCACAATCTTATGCAATAAAATCATCAAAAGCACCAACGTAATAAGCTATGCAGTCAAATAACTAGATAGGATGATTTGGGAACTAAAGGGCTAGAAGATTTGACAACATGCAGAAACAATTGTTACCTTCGCAAGCAGAGTCTTCCCTGTTCCGGGTGATCCAGTCAAAAGAATTCCCTGCAAAATATGCACCACTTAGACTTGGTAAAATAAAAGTCAAATATCAAAGCAATGCTCAATGATTTCAAATACTAAAAAAATAGAAGAAATAAGAAGGCACAACTGCAAGTATCGAAGTTTAAGAAAAAAAAAAGTTGAGGCATAATAAAAACAAAAACACAAAAATAGGAGGCCACAACCAACATCTCCACAATATTGAAGCAAGAAGACGTTGACTTGTGCATTAAATTATAGCACATTTTGTGAAATTCCTTCAACTTTAGCATACTCCCTCCTCACATAAAATTACACAAGATAAAAAGAGAGAGTAAGGCAATGTAGATAGTTGTCAAAAAGCTTTCCGCAACATTTTGGAAAATTAATTTTGATCTTCTCAAATCATCCTTTGTACAAAAGAACAAGCAACAATTTCATCAGAGAAAGATCATTACACTCGAGGCAAAGACATGTCCACTAACATGAAAATCAACAAGAAGTTAAGAACAGGAGAATACATACTTTGGGCAGCTTCCCTCCAAGTCTAGTGAATTTAGATGGATTTTTCAGGTACTCAACTACTTCTTCAAGTTCCTGTTTTGCATCATCACATCCTTTGACATCCTTAAAAGTTTTCACATTCTGCATGATTAGATAGAAAGGAATGGAGAAAGATTCTCAGCCCAACATAAAAAAAAGTTCAGGAAGTTGTCAAAAGAAAACTAACCCAGCCAATAATTACAAATGTTTAATCATCAGAATTAAGAGAAAAATAAGAGAAACTGAGGTATGACTAATGATCCTACAATACAAAAATGCTAAAAAATACACATAATCTCATTTCAACTATCTACCTTCTCTGGCATTACTTCTTTGTTTAATTCCTTAGGGGCATATGAAGAACCTGAGCCAACACCTGAAGCACCAATTCCACCTAAGCCAGCCACATATTTTTGGAGTGCAGCAGCACCCATGACCCTGTAATGACTCTTCTCCTTAGAAGTAGAACATTGAAAAATGAATGTGATAAATAGAAGAGAGTGAAAGTTCAAGAAATTGTACTAATTTTACATCTCAAATAATTGAATAAACGGATTAAATAAAGCCACAGTTTCCTATTGAAGAAAAGGAACTAAATTAAGTACTGTATGAGTATACACAAGAACATGTAAATAGAAAAAAAAACAAGAAAACACAAAAGAAGGTAAAAGTTCTCCATCCCTCGAAACACCTCACATAAGGAGAGGAAGAGAAGTGCACTTTATGAAAAAAAAAAAAAAAGTCAGCTAAAAGGAAAACACAATACCACATCAATCCAATGACGATAGTAAACAGGATAGTCGAGATAATCTCCTGAGCAAAACGTGCTGACTTGTTTGTTGCTTTGGGTTCAACCTAATACGGAAAAACCAAAGGCAGGAGATAAAGTAAGTCACCAAATCGGTGCTTGACAATCCTTTTCTTTTAGTACAATAGGAAACAAGCTTTTACGAAAAACTTCTTACCATCACCACATGCAAAGGCTGCTTCTCAGATATGCCTGGATTCATAAATGGTTCATCAGTGTTGCCTGCAGCACGTTGCTTCAGTTCTTGCAACTGTGCGATAGGCAGACATTTAACAGAATCAAACCAAATCAAGAACCACGATATGATGTTAAACCTCTAAAACAATAAAGGACAATGAAAACCAAATGCTTGACATCATTAAGAAGCAACAGAGACCAATTTACCAATGCAGGAAGACTGGATGCCTTTCCCGATTGCTCATCTGGGAGATACTCAGCTATAGCATTAGTAATCACAAGAGCTCGGATATACTCAGCCACCCCTTTACTATCAATGGCATGATCCCTTTGCTCAAACCGTTTGATGACCGACTCAGGGCTGCTAGTACAACAAACATGGTGAAGACAGTAAATGAGCAAAACTTGGGACACATAAATTAGGAGGGATTTAAATGATTAGTTATAACTTATAATCTTTTTATCGACCCAATTCAGAACCATAGTCTAGAAAACTCGACTCAACATAAACTAAAGAAATTCAACCAGGTAGAGGCAGACTGAAGCTAACTTGGGACACATTAATTGGAAGAGATTTAAACAATCCCGAAAGCACACCATCAATTGCATTGCACTAAATCAAGTGCAATGGAAGAGTTTGATCACTCATGTCACCGACCCCAATTAATTTGGGATTGAGAAGGCTATGTTATTGTAATTCAGAACCATAGTTTTCAGCACAAATTGAACTCTAAACTTCTAAAGGAACAAACTTGAATCAAAAACTTCAAAAGCTAGACCTGTGCTTGTTGAGCTCAGCCAAGAGGGCGCTCTGCTTCGCGGCGTCTTTCGGGTTCGCATCAGCCTCGGCAATCAAGCGCTCCAACCGCTTCTCCTGCCGCCAAAACGGCCACCAACTCAACCACTCCGAAAACGCAAGCTTCTCGAACCCTCGCCGCACCGACGCCCACACTCCGACAAGGAGCACCATCACAGACACTCTCTCCACTCTCCCCTTCTCTTCACCCTCCACACTCTCCACCACAGTCGCCACCTCTGCTTCCTCCACAGTGCCCTCACCATCGAATTTCTCATCAAAATCGAAACTTTCTTTGTTCCCAACATCCGGAGAGCCCGAATCGCCGTCCAAGAAGCTCGAACTCGCGTTCTCAGAGACCATTGCGCGCGCGCAGAGGCGGTGGCGGTGATTGCAGCTTCGAATTCTCCAAACACATGGTTTGGAGGAATTGGGGAGGCTGAGATTGGGGAGTGAAGGGCGAGAAGGGTTTGGAGATGGAAAATGGGGGATTGAGAGTGGTCTGTGGAGGAGAGAAGCTTGGAGTGCAGTCATGGCGGAATTAGGGTTTCTTTTTTTGTGTGTTTTGGAGTGAAGTCTCTTCTTCTTCTTCTTCTTCTTCTCTCTCTCTCTCTCTCTCTGTTTAGGTGTGATTTTGAAGAATTTTGGGCCTCACGATTGAGAGAGAGAGAGAGAGAGAGAGAGAAAGAGGAGAAGAGATGAATGGTAAGCGCAATATCTTATCTAGATTTTGAATTGGGGGACCTTCTTTGGTTGACTCTATTTTATTGGAGTTTCATTAACCTATCTCAGACTCACCCTCGGGCACTATCAAGCCTCATACGAGCCCATCGCAACCCTTTCAATTCAGTTTTTTCCATTTATAAAACACAAACTCGAGACCTTGCTCAAAGATAACAGAGTCTTTTATCGCTCGTGCCATTTTTTCTTTTTGGAAAACGTTAGCGTGCCCTAAGTCAAACACATAGGTCTGACACCCACGTCGTTAGAAGCGCCTCGCGTGTTAGGTAACTAATATTCTCATACTATAATTGAAGAAATCTTACTATAATTTTTTCACTGATTGTGATTATCATAATTTCTCCACTGATTGTGTATAACATAATTTCTCCATTGATTGTGTATAACATAATTTCTCCATTGATTGTGTAAATCAGTTATTTCCTTGTATCACAAAAGTTTTCATGTATATTGTTTTGTTTTCATGTATATTGTTTTGCCATCGCTCACACATCTTAAGGTGCATGTCGATCAAGTGTTCGACATGGGTGCCCCAGCGCGTGCATGCTGGCATTTTCCCTTCTTTTTTTTGGTCTAAAGTCTAAACTAGTGACAATGATTTTTTTTTTAAACCACAAAATATCTAGACTATTTAACTACTTCGAGTTAGCGACTAGATGAGCTCTCAAAAGTTCGTGTTTTCATCTTCAGGACAACGACCTGCTTTCGGCCGCGCGAAACAGTTGTTGGTGTTAGTAAATTCATTGCAATTTTTGTTGTCACTGATATGATTGTTAACTTTCAAAGCAGTAGAAACATAACAAGAAGAAATATCAAATCTTTTTAAGACGCTTTTATTCAGATAAAGTTGAAAGATATTTAGACAAACTACTACATAACTTCTCTCATGGCTCTCATGGGGCATATGGCTAAAATTACTACATTATGATAAGTTAGAGAAATGTCACGCCATCAGTAGCATGAATTCTCCAGCTTTCATGAGGACTAATTTATTTACCAAACCAAACACACATTACATGAGTCCTACTGTCCTAATATGATTATAGCAACCAAGCAATGGAACTTAACATACAGATACATTTAAGGGAATGATTTCTAGTGAATCACTGGTAGAGAGCAGCAACTCTGATTCATCATGAACAGTTGAAGGCCCTGCGCCATTTTCGCCAGTCGCATTATTGGTTATCCCCATATTTTCAGGTGAAAACAGGTATGGTTTTGGAGGAACTTGCAGCAGCTCAACAGGACCTTCTAGCATCTCAATCACTCTCCCCATTGAAGGGCGATCTGCCGGCGTCATTTGTATGCACCACAATGCTATTAGGATCAACTTCCTCACTATCTTCTTCTCACCCTCTCCGGCATCCCCAATGTCCATCTCCTCTCCTTGATTGAGCCGGTCGTAAATCCACGCCGGGAAGTAAATTTGGCTGGAATTCTCAGCAAAAGGATTTACATTTTTTCTTCTACCTACCATCTCCATTAGCAACATTCCAAAGCTGTACACATCTGCCTTGTATGAGATGCCTCCAATTTTTTTGTAGAACAACTCTGGTGCCATGTATCCTAATGTTCCTCTCATTGCATAAGAGAGACTATACTGTGATCAACTGGATAGAGTTTCGCCAATCCGAAGTCCGAGACTTTCGGGATGAATTTGTCATCGAGAAGAACATTATGAGGCTTAATATCAAAGTGTAGAATTTGCATATTACAGCCTCGATGGAGGTATTCGATACCACGAGCAACTCCCATGGCAATCTCATACACTTTCCCCCAACTTAGGCAATTGCCTCCCTCTTCTCTAGGAAAGATGTACTTCTCTAGGGAACCATTAGGCATAAAGTCATATACTAGAGCTCTTTTCGTTTCCTCAACGCAAAACCCAGTGAGTCTCACAACATTGACGTGATGAATCCTTCCAATGGTAGCAACTTCGTTGATGAAATCTTGCCCGTTGGTTTTGGATTTGACTAACATCTTGACTGCTACAGAACGACCACTTTGAAGCTTTCCTAGAAACACAGAGCCAAAGCCTCCTTGTCCCAACTTGTTCTTGAAACCATTGGTCATCTTCCTAATTTCTGAGTAGGAGTAGCGGATTGGCATTAGATTGTGGTTGCTTTGGAGAAACTGTTCGAGGCTTTCATCCATGGACAAGTGCCTTCTTCGAAATTTGTAGATCAAATATGCTAGCATACATAAAATTCCACAAGCAGTCCTTCCTACCAGTACAAATACTAGAACAATGCCTGACACACACAACAGTTATTTATTATTAGCCTCTTTAATTAGTTCATCGTCACCTAATTTCTTGGATTAAAAACATGCAAGGCATCAAATTAACCTGTTATTTCTATAGAAAGAGCAGCCCTCTTGTACTGGTCTACTATTGGAGTATATTTTCCCATGCCTAATATGTCGCGAAATTTCCCTGCCCAGTCTGCAAGTCACCAAAATAAAATTAATTAATATGCACCTACAAAATTGAATTCGAACCTAAATAAATAATAGAGAGGAACAGTTTGGTAGAAGGAACAGGAGTTATAAATATCTTTACCAAATAATACATCGTGAAATAAGTAGTCCACGAAGAAACCTTCAACACAAAGAAATTGGGTCAGCAATTAGAAAACAATCTTAAGAAGAGTTGTCCATTCTAAGCACGTCAACACCATTGCTATTGCAATCCTTCCTTGTGCCCATCCTATATATATATTTTTTGATGAATAGGAGGCGATACTCCAGAATATATTTATACATAAAAATGTAAATACAAAGGTAAATATAACAAAAATCAGAATGGGTTGTACACAGAAAGCATCAAAATGAGTCGACACGACTCCCTTTTCCATTCCCTAAGCCCCATAAACACCATTTGAGCCCAAAAGCCAAAACACTCGTCATTTTCATTTTTCCTTCTTCTTTCCACCTGATGCAGCTCCAACATGACTCCAGAAAAAAACTACAACAGATCGTAAAGACACCGCCACCATAGAAACAAAAACCACAACGCCCATCCTATATATATTAGCTACAATAGACAAGAGTGATAGCAAATGAAATACATAGTGCACAAGAATAGAACCCATAATGGCATGGCGGAATCCTCTAATCTCAAAATCATAAGAAATATATATTTGATAGAAAAAAAAAATAGAAAAATGATTCTTACTAGATAAAATAGTCGGAAGTAAACATTAACAGAATAATAAAAACTAATGTCGGAAATTACGCACAACGGATAGACTCTAAAGGCTTTGTACAGATTATGTAGCAGGAGACGGGAGTGGAAGGACCAATATAACGATCGAATGAACAACCTCGGCCTCTGTGAAAGCAGGGTAGGCAAGGCAAATTATACCAAGAAAGCACCACTCCCTTCAACATTTCGCGGTGGATGCCATAATAAGTGGTGATATTGAGGCTTTCATAAATTTTTTTTCTTTTGATAGGATCGATATCGAAAAGAAAGGTCACATGAAGCATAGAAGCTACCGACAATTCTATGGTGCACCCCTCTTTGATATCACCAAGAGATGTAGTCCACACAACATAATAATTAGAAGAAGAATTTCGGGGATTCTTTGGTGATGATGAGGATGTGTTGATGCAAGGACTCATATCTACATACTGGGAAGTATCGACGACACCATTAAACCCACAATTCAAAAAAACAAAAGGTTGTCCATAATAATCTAACAGGTAGGGTTCCTGAAGACTGGTGAAATTGTAAGGGGACAAGGAATGGCGAGGTAAGGAGGAGCAATTGTGAGGTTGAAGGCCTGTATCAACGACTCGCATAGTGAGGTTGAGGTAGTTGATGGAGAGGACGTAGTAACTGCCATGGTAGAGGTACAAGATGGTTCGATTGTTCTCGCAAGCAAGCTCGTATTCGGGATGACCACAGTTGTGGCGGGGGTCGCCTTTCAAACTAAAAGGGTAGCTGATGTTGTGCAGGTCACCGCACGACCAAGCCTCGCAATCACCAGCATCACCTGCTGCTACTATTACTACAAGTAGTAGTAGTACTGGCAGCAGTAGCAGAATTAGCTTCATGATCAATTGATGCGAGCTATATAACTGTGTATATCTAACTATCTTCTTCAGATCATGAATAACAAAAAGACCAAATTAAAATAACAAGTTGTTAACAGTTTTGTATATGCAACTACTGAAAGGAAATTTAGTTGGGAGTCGGGACCGGAGAAGAAAAATCAAACGTTGCAACAATAATTGTCCAATTAATGTGTGAACTGCAGAAAGCTACATGGATCGGAGCACACGGTTTCCATGCAAATGTACACTTTTGTTTTTTTATCAGAGTAAAGGCTTCTCCTATATTAATTAGACTAGACTTTTGTTTTTGATTGGCTCAACTTAATTATAACTAGTCTATGAAAAATTATGATAGGTCTGTGGACTGGACTTGGCAGACGAGATTATGAGCATTCCTATAATTCCTATTCCCATGACCACTAATCCTAATTACCTTATCTCCTTCTTCTTCTTCATATTCCTCTACTTGGTAGTAAGCAGTGAGGAAGTGAGCCAAGACAAAGACCATTTCTATGATAGATCCACTACCACCACCGCGTTGAAAGCGCGTATGAAATTCCATCATTCATTAAATTGAGAAGAAAGAAGTCCAAGTCTTTTGCTACAAGTCCAAGTCCAAGTCTTTTGCTACAACGTCAATGGAAATCAATAACTTGTGAAGATAAAATCATAAAGGCCCAAATCACTCTAAAGATCAATAGTGCCAAAGAAGAGATGCGAAGTAGTGGTTACATTGTGTCTTTGTTCTTTGCAATCTTCTTGGTAGTAACCACTAAGGAAGAAGATCATTTCGATGATGGTTCAGCTCATGAAACACGTTGCGGTGATGACGGCCCTCCCATAAGATTCCCTTTCTCTCTTACCAATGTCACCACCAGTAGTAGTGGGTATCCTGGTTTCGAGCTCTCTTGCACCGATCGAAATGATACCGTGCTCCACCTACCGCATGGAGGAAAGTTTTGGGTAACTGCAATCGATTACACGTCCCAGGAGCTGATAGTATCGGATCCTGATGGTTGCATCGTTCGGAGGCTGCTTCATCCCAACTTATCTTCCTCTCCCTTCTCCCAAGTCAAAGACTTCGGCACCTTATTCAACTGCTCCTCCACAAACAGTGACATTCTTAAACTTGAAAAACGGATCGAATGTCTTAGCATCCCTGGCTACAACGTCTTCTTTATAAGCTCTGATACTTATTACAAATTAGATTATGAACCCTTCACTTATTGTACGGCTGGAAAAACCATTCTTCTACCGTATGAATATGATGATTTCAGCTGGCGAAACGAGCAAACCAAATTCAGTTGGTTTTCACCAGAGTGTGGGCATTGCGAAAAGCAAGGGCAGCGATGCGGATTCAAGAAGAAGAAGAAGAGCACTGGATCCCCTGATGATGATCATGACAACGGCCACGATAACTATGATACTGAATGCCTTTTCATTCCCAAAAGTCACGCAAAAGGTTTTGTGCTGAGTTTTCATTGTTTCCTTCCCATACTTTCATAAACTTGCACTAAAGTGGAGGAGTTTGATCCATATAGCCGGCCGACCCCAATTAATTTGAAACTGAAGCTATATTGTTGTTGTTATCTGTGCAGGAAGATTAATTAAGCGAGTACTTCCAGGTTGTAATCCAACTCAGTATTAAACTTGAAGATTTATATTTTTCCTCACCTGCCAAACACCAGTTAGTAATTATTCCCCTCATTTGCATTTTCAGCCTTGGGCCTTCTCGGACTTGTAATAGCAGCGGTGGTGACAGCCAAGAGACGCTACAACGCTTCCCGTTTAGACAAACTGGAAAGAGTGAACCAAGCCAAGATTGAAAAGTTCTTAGAGGACTACAAATCCCTAAAACCCACCCGCTACTCCTACGCCGATATTAAGAGGATGACAAATCACTTCCAAATCAAATTGGGTGAGGGAGGCTACGGCAGTGTGTTCAAAGGGATGCTCTCCAATGATATCCCAGTAGCTGTTAAGATCCTCAACTGCGCCAAGGACAATGGAGAAGATTTCATAAATGAAGTAGGCACCATGGGAACAATCCACCACGTCAATGTAGTCCGCCTATTTGGATTTTGTGCCGACGGATTCCATCGAGCACTTGTCTACGAATTCCTGCACAATGACTCACTTGAGAAGTTCATCTTCTTGAGTAATTCCAAAAACGCTTTCCTCGGTTGGCCGAAGCTCCAAGACATTGCCGTTGGAATAGCCAAAGGAGTTGAGTATCTCCATCAGGGATGTGATCAGCGCATCCTCCATTTCGACATCAAGCCTCACAACATCTTGTTGGACTACAACCTCAATCCCAAAATATCAGATTTCGGGCTGGCAAAGCTGTGTTCCAAGGACAAGAGTGCCGTCTCCATGAGTGTTGCCAGGGGGACCATGGGCTACATCGCGCCGGAACTGGTCTCCAGGAACTTTGGAAATGTGTCTCACAAATCAGATGTCTACAGCTTTGGAATGGTGTTGCTTGAGATGGTGGGGGGAAGGAAGAACATCGATGCAACGGCAGAGAATTCAAGCCAAGTGTACTTTCCGGAGTGGATTTACAGTAGAATACACGAAGCAGGAAAGCATCTTAAAATGAAGGTAGAATCAGAGAATGATGAGAAGATAGCGAAGAAACTGTCCATTATTGGGCTATGGTGCATTCAATGGTACCCAGTCGACCGTCCCTCAATGAGTAGCGTGATTCAAATGCTAGAAGAAGAAACAGACAAGTTGAGCATCCCACCCAATCCATTTGCATCGAACACTACAACACCAGAAAACAACACTAGGAGGAACATCCATGACAGGCCTGGCGACCACCACGCCCTTGATATTATCTCCGAGCATGATGAACTAGAGTGACCAAAATTCTAAGATTATCTGTTCCTTGTAGGAAACCTCTTTATAAGTATGAAATGAAATAAGGAAGAACAATCTCCAAGGTTTGGGTTACAGCATCCAAAAATTGTACTCCTACTCAACCTTGCATAATTCACTATCCCGTAATTCTATTCGTCTTAAATCATATGTATGATCACCAATTGAAGTAGAACTTTCTTTTTTTTATCTATTTTTTTTCCCTTTTGATATTTGTGGGTATCCAAGCGAGCTTGACTATTTTCGCGAGGCCTATGTGCAATTGACCTGAACGTACTCCAGTGGCCTAGACAATCTAGACCTAGTGGGGAATCGGACCTGGGACCATGCGCCTAACCCACACAATTCCAAGGTTACCTTTATTGATGGGCCAACCCGTCCCAAGTTCTTCTGCAGCCACTACGTTACTCTCCAGCGAATTCTTTCTTTGTTTTTGTTTCGTTCCATGGTAATACGACTGGGCTAGTCATTTCTTCAAACACTTATATTAGCAAAATTAATTTCACATCCCAATTGTCAATGTATAAGCTCATTAGTTAACACTACAAACCCTTCGGAAGTGATTTGCAAACATCGTAACTCTTAACATAGCAAAGACTAAAGCTCCAACACCTATGAGCGCATAAGCGAAGGCATAACTCTTCCGAATACTCAACCGAGAGTTAGCGTTCCCCTCATACACGCAACTACAATAAAGTGAAGCCCTTTTTATTGTAGTCAACGGCGAATATAAGCAGAACGCTAGCTCTAAGTGGAGTTTTCGAAGCAGCTCTAGGATTTGCTATGTTAGGATTAGAGAAACGAACATAATCCAAACAAGAGGAGGTCGAAACTGACCTTTGGTGGTGAGCAAACAGAATAATGTCTCTCTGCTCCTATTATTGATCACAAATAAGATTCTTTTCATCAACATTCTCAATATAATGGACTCCACAAAAGCAGAAATCACCGCTTAAGAGCTTTGCCCTTTTTAGTGTGCCAACTCGACTAGAGCTCGGAGTAGTCGGTTAATTCCGGATACATGTGGTCTAGACCCAAAAAAAAAAGAATTAGTAGAGATTTCATCTTGTTTTAAAGCATTATACACCTTGACCCAAAAAAAAAAAGCATTATGCACAAAAAGCTCTTTCCTAAGGTTAGAAATTGGAAAAAAGTGATGGACTAATCATACAAATAAATTTACATTATGATTTCTCCCAATCAACAGTAATAGTGCATGTGGATTTGGCTTCCCCAAAAAAACATATGTATGTACATTTATTTGGACAAATGCAAGCATAACCATAATCTCCAAACACATAAAAAGACATAAATCAGATTCAGAGGATTGTTACACAACCACTAGCATTAATCCTATTCCTCTATTTTCATCATGACTAATTTATGTTCCAAACCAAACAAACATTATATACGAGTCTTAATCTGCTGATGCATTTAAAGGAATTATTTCAAGTGAATCACTGGTTGAATGCAGGAGCAACTCTGAACCTGATTCATCATGAACAGTTGAAGGCCCCGCACCATTTTCGCCAGATGCATTCTTAGGTGTTCCCATATTTTCCGGTGAATACAGGAATGGCTTTGATGGAATTTGCAACAGCTCAAGAGGACCTTCTAGCATCTCAATCACTCTCCCCATTGAAGGGCGATCTGCCGGCGTCATTTGTATGCACCACAATCCTATTAGAATCAACTTTCTCACTATCTTCTTTTCGTCCTCTCCAGCATCCCCAATGTCCATCTCCTCTCCCTGATTGAACCGGTCATAAATCCACGCCGGGAAGTAAATTTGGCTAGAGTTCTCTACAAATGGATTCGCATTTCTCCTTCTACCCACCATCTCCATTAGCAACATTCCGAAACTATACACATCTGCCTTATATGAGACACCTCCAATTTTTTTGTAGAACAACTCCGGCGCCATGTATCTTAATGTTCCTCTCGCTGCAGTAAGAGAGACAACACTGTGATCAACTGGATAGAGTTTCACCAATCCAAAGTCCGAGACTTTTGGGATGAATTTGTCATTGAGAAGAATATTGTGAGGCTTAATATCAAAGTGTAGAATTTGCATATCACAACCTCGATGGAGGTACTCGATCCCACGAGCAACTCCCATGGCAATCTCATACACTTTCCCCCAACTAAGGCAATTGCCTCCCTCTTCTCTAGGAAAGATGTACTTGTCTAGGGAACCATTAGGCATAAAGTCATATACCAGAGCTCTTTTCGCTCCCTCAACGCAAAACCCGGTGAGTCTTACAACATTGATGTGATGAATCCTTCCAATGGTAGCAACTTCATTGATGAAATCCTGTCCGTTGGTGTTGGATTTGTCTAACACCTTGACAGCTACAAAACGACCACTTCGAAGCTTTCCTTTATACACAGAGCCAAAGCCTCCTTGGCCCAACTTGTTCTTGAAACCTTTAGTAATCTGCCTAATTTCCGAGTAGGAGTAGCGGATTGGCATTAAATTGTGGTGGCTTTGGAGAAACTGCTCGAGACTTTCGTCCATGGACGAGTGCCTTCTTCGAAATTTGTAGATCAAATAGGCTAGCATACATAGAATCCCACAAGTAGTCCTTCCTCCCAAGACAAATAATAGAACAAGACTGACAGACAGAGAGCGATTATTTATTATTAGCCTCTTTAATTAGTTCATTGTCACCTAATTCCATGGATTGAAAGCAAGCAAGGCATCAAATTATATAACCTGTTATTTCTATAGAAAGAGCAGCTCTCTTGTACTTGTCCATTTTTGGAGTAAATGATTCGATGCCTAATATGTCGCGAATTTTGGCTACCCAAATCATAAGTTACCAAAATAAAATTAATTAATATGCACCAACAAAAATTAAACTAAGCAAAAAATTAAATAAATAATATAAAGTAACAGTTTGGCAAAGAAGACGAAAGGAACAATAGAGTTTTGAATATGTGTACCATATAATACGCTGTCGAAGTAATCCAAGAAACCTTCACCACAAAGAAATTGGGTCAGCAATTAGAAAGTAATCTTTAAGAAGAAACATCCGTTCTAAGCACATAAATACATTTCAAAAGCTATCATAAATTAGCTGCAATAGACGAGAGAGAGAGCAAATGAAGCGCATATAAGAATAGAGCCCGTGCATGGAATATGATGTAAGACACATTACAATAGACAAGAGAGATGACAAAATACTAAAAAATGGTAATGGAAATTAATGGTTACGCACAAGCAAAAGACTGTAGCGGAGCTCTGCAGTTGCGGTTGCAACTTAAGGGGGTTGAAAGACCATTCCATTTATCAGAAGGATAACGGGGTACTAAACATTGTCGGCGTCTGTGAAAGCAGTGTCGGCAAAGCAGATTAGACCAAGAAAGCACCACTCCCTTCGACAGTTCACGGTGGATTTCATAATAAGTCTTGATCTTAAGGCTTCTACTAAATGCCATCATCTCAGTCGTGGAAGGTGCGATCAATTCTACGGTGCACCTATCTTTAATATCATTGGGAGATGAAGTCCACACAACATAATAATTAGAAGAAGAATTTCTGGGGTTCTTTGGTACTGATGAGGATGTGTTGATGCAAGGACTCATATCTACATACTGGGAAGAATCAATGACAACATCAATCCCACAATTCAAGAAAACAAAAACAGGAATTACATTCAACTGGTATGGGTCCTGTTCATTGGAAAAATTGTAACGGGTCAAGGAATGACGAGTTAAGGAGGAGCAATTGTGAGGTTGAAGGCCAGTATCGACTACTCGAATAATGAGGTTGTGGTAGGAGATGGAGAGGACGTAGTAACTGCCATGGTAGAGGTACAAGATGGCCCGATTGTTCTCACAAGCAAGCTCGTAGTCTGGATGACCACAGTTGATGCGGGGATCGCCTTTCAAACGAAAGGGGTAGCTGATGTTGTGCAGGTCCCCGCACGACCAAGGCTCGCACTGATCCTCATCCGCTTCACCTACTACTACTACTACTACTGCAAGTAGTAGTAGTAGTAGTTGTAGTAGAAGTAGCTTCATTGATGCAGTCATGTAAGGTAATTGCATAACTATCTTCTTCTGATGAAGAATAATATGAAGAAAAGCCAAACACTGCAAAATTCTATAATGACACTCTATAAAGTAAAACACACATCAAAGACAATTAAAGGTGCATATGAGTGCTAATAAAAAAAAGGTGCTTGTGAGTGGAAGTAAAACAAAAAAAAAGTTGCATATGAGTCTATGCAAGAAAAGTGAAGTCCAATTAAGTCTGCGGTGCATAAATTGGACTTTGAATTGAGAGTCAATTGGCTAGTGTTCCCAACTCCCAACTCCCAACTCCCAACTCCCAAGTCAAGATATATGCACTTCAATTAATTAGTAACAAAGACAGAGAAGAGAAAATGAGCATTCGTATTCCTATTTCAATGATCACTAATCCTTATTACCTCATCTCCTTCTTCTTCTTAATCTTCTTGGTAGTAAGCAGCGAGGAGGTGATCGCAAGCAAGATAGATGAGCACTTTGATGATGGGTCAGCTGAAACAAGGTGCAGCCGTCATGGGCCTTCCATCAGATTCCCATTCTCTCTAAACAGCCGCCGCAACATTGGCAGTGGGTATCATGGGTTTGAGCTCTCTTGCACCAATCAAAGAGATACCGTGCTGCAGCTACCGCACGGGGGAGGGTTTTTGGTGACTGAAATCAATTACATGAGGCAGGAGATTAGAGTATCGGATCCGGATGGGTGTATCGTTCGGAGGCTTCTTCATCTCAACTTATCTTCCTCTCCCTTCTCCCAAATCAAAGACGGCTCTTATTATTACGACAGCAACCTCCTCACCATATTCAACTGTTCCACTACAAATAATGACATTCTTCATGTTGCTCAAGATTATAGCGCAGTACCAATCAACTGTCTCAACGTCCGGGGCTACCGAGTTTTTGCAGTTCAAGGCACATTGGATAGTGTTCCCTTAACTTCTTGTACGGCTGTTGAAACAACTATTCTTCCAATTCCACCTCCAAAAGATCGATATTTCTTTCGAGAAGAAGATCTCAACTCACAAAGCAGTCAAACGAGATTAAATTGGTCTTTACCACGGTGCAGTCATTGTGAAGCGCATGGGCAGCGATGCAGATTGAAGGAGAGGAGCATTGGATCTCCTGATAAGGATCTTAACGAGACTGAATGTTTCTTCGTTCCCAATACTCATGCAAGAGGTTTTGTTTTCTATTTCCATTTCACATTGTTACTTGGTGAACTGGCTAGCTCCTGCTTCCCAACAACTATAGCACCTTATAAATACTCACTTGTTCTACCTCTATGAAAGACACCTAACTCCAATGAGATTCATGGTACCATTGTTTTCTCAGGCATTCATGATCCTCACTTTCTTTTCCCTTTTTGCAGAAAGACGATTAATCAAGCGAGTGGTTCCAGGTTATGATCCACCCCTCACCCCCTTTTGAGATTGACAATGCTTGTGCTAACGATAACTAGAGAGGGACCAATTTCAGTGAGTAATCATCTCTCCTTTCTTGTTTGCAGTTTCATCCTTGGGCCTTCTTGTGCTTCTAACAGTAGCAGTCATGATAGTCAAGAGACGATACAACACTTCCCGTTTCAACAAATTGGAAAGAGTGAATCAAGCTGAAATTGAGAAATTCTTAGAGGACTACAAATACCTAACACCAACCCGCTACTCCTACGCCTATATTAAAAAGATCACCAATCGCTTCCAAATCAAATTGGGTGAGGGAGGTTATGGCAGTGTGTTCAAAGGAATGCTTCCCAATGAAATTCCAGTAGCTGTGAAAATCCTCAATTGCGCCAAGGACAATGGAGAAGATTTCATAAATGAAGTAGGCACCATGGGAACAATCCACCACGTCAATGTAGTCCGCCTATTTGGATTTTGTGCCGACGGATTCCATCAAGCCCTTGTCTATGAATTCCTGCACAATGACTCACTTGAGAAGCTCATCTCCTTGAGGAATTCCAAAAACCATTTCCTTGGTTGGCCGAAGCTCCAAGACATTGCAGTTGGAATAGCCAAGGGAATTGAGTATCTCCACCAGGGATGCGATCAGCGCATCCTCCATTTTGACATCAAGCCGCACAACATCTTATTGGATTACAATTTCAATCCAAAGATAGCAGATTTTGGCCTGGCAAAGCTGTGTTCCAAGGACAAGAGTGCGGTTTCTATGAGTTCTGCCAGGGGGACTATGGGATACATCGCGCCTGAAGTGGTTTCGAGAAACTTTGGAAATGTGTCTCACAAATCAGATGTTTACAGCTTTGGAATGATGCTGCTTGAGATGGTGGGAGGAAGAAAGAACATCAATGCGACGGCGGAGAATTCAAGCCAAGTGTACTTTCCAGAGTGCATTAACGGGCGAATGCATGAAGCAGTGCATCTTGAGATCAAGGTGGAATCAGAGAGAGATTATGAGAAGATAGCAAAGAAACTATCCATTGTTGGGTTATGGTGCATACAATGGTACCCAGTCGACCGTCCTTCAATCAGTAGCGTAATTCAAATGCTAGAAGGAGAAACAGAGAACTTGACCATCCCACCCAATCCATTTGCTTCCACCACTACACTAGAAAAGAACACAGGGAACATACGGGAGAGGCCTCGTGACTACCATGCCCTTAGCATCATCTCTGAGCATGATGAACTAGAGTGAGCAGCATCTAGATGAATGGTAATCGCAATATCTTATATAGATTTTGAATTGGGGGACCTTCTTTGGTTGACTCTATTTTATTGGAGTTTCATTAACCTATCTAAAACTCACTTTTAGGCACTATCGAGCCTCATACGAGCAACCCTCTCAATTCAGTTTTTTCTATTTATAAAACACAAACTCGAGACCTTGCTCAAAGATAAAAAATTTTTATCGCTCGTGCCATTTTTTCTTTTTGAGAAACGTTAGCGTGCCCTAAGTCAAACACAGGTCTGACACGTGCGTCATTAGAAGCGCCTCGCGTGTTAGACAACTAATATTCTCATACTATAATTGGAGAAATCTTACTATAATTTCTCCACTGATTGTGCTTAACATAATTTCTCTACTGATTGTGTATAACACAATTTCTCCATTGATTGTGTAAATCAGTTGATTCCTTGTATCACAAAAGTTTTCATGTCTATTGTTTTGTCAGTGCTCACACATCTCAAGGTGCATGTCGATCAAGTGTCCGACATGGGTGCCCAGCATGTGCATGCTGGCATTTTCCCTTCTTTTTTTTTGGTCTAAAGTCTAAACTAGTGACAATGATTTTTTTTAAACCACCAAATATCTAGACTATTTAACTACTTCGAGTTCGCGACTAGATGAGCTCTCAAATTAAAGGTTCGTGTTTTCATCTTCAGGACAACGACCTGCTTTTGGCCGCGCGAAACAGTTGTTGGTGTTAGTAAATTCATTGCAATTTTTGTTGTCACTGATATGATTGTTAACTTTCAAAGCAGTAGAAACATAACAAGAAGAAATATCAACTCTTTTTAAGAAGCTTTTATTCAGATAAAGTTGAAAGATATTTAGACAAACTACTACATAACTTCCCTCATGGGGCATATGGCTAAAATTACTACATTATGATAAGTTAGAGAAATGTCACACCATCAGTAGCATGAATTCTCCAGCTTTCATGAGGACTTACATGAGTCCTACTGTCCTAATATGATTATAGCAACCAAGCAATGGAACTTAACATACAGATACATTTAAGCGAATGATTTCTAGTGAATCACCGGTAGAGAGCAGCAACTCTGATTCATCATGAACAGTTGAAAGCCCTGCGCCATTTTCGCCAGTCGCATTATTGGTTATCCCCATATTTTCAGGTGAAAACAGGTATGGTTTTAGAGGAACTTGCAGCAGCTCAACAGGACCTTCTAGCATCTCAATCACTCTCCCCATTGAAGGGCGATTTGCCGGCGTCATTTGTATGCACCACAATGCTATTAGGATCAACTTCCTCACTATCTTTTTCTCACCCTCTCCGGCATCCCCAATGTCCATCTCCTCTCCTTGATTGAGCCGGTCGTAAATCCAAGCCGAGAAGTAAATTTGGCTGGAGTTCTCAGCAAAAGGATTTACATTTTTTCTTCCACCTACCATCTCCATTAGCAACATTCCAAAGCTGTACACATCTGCCTTGTATTAGATGCCTCCAATTTTTTTGTAGAACAACTCTGGTGCCATGTATCCTAACGTTCCTCTCGCTGCAGTAAGAGAGACTATACTGTGATCAACTGGATAGAGTTTCGCCAATCCGAAGTCCGTGACTTTCGGGATGAATTTGTCATCGAGAAGAACATTGTGAGGCTTAATATCAAAGTGTAGAATTTGCATATTACAGCCTCGATGGAGGTACTCGATACCACGAGCAACTCCCATGGCAATCTCATACACTTTCCCCCAACTTAGGCAATTGCCTCCCTCTTCTCTAGGAAAGATGTACTTGTCTAGGGAACCATTAGGCATAAAGTCATATACTAGAGCTCTTTTCGTTCCCTCAACGCAAAATCCGATGAGTCTCACAACATTGACGTGATGAATCCTTCCAATGGTAGCAACTTCATTGATCAAATCCTGTCCGTTGGTTTTGGATTTGTCTAACACCTTGACAGCTACAAAATGACCACTTTGAAGCTTTCCTTTATACACAGAGCCAAAGCCTCCTTGGCCCAACTTGTTCTTGAAACGTTTAGTAATCTGCCTAATTTCCGAGTAGGAGTAGCGGATTGGCATTAAATTGTGGTGGCTTTGGAGAAATTGCTCGAGACTTTCGTCCATGGACGAGTGCCTTCTTCGAAATTTGTAGATCAAATAGGCTAGCATACATAGAATTCCACAAGCAGTCCTTCCTCCCAGTACAAATACTAGAACAGTACCTGACAGACACAGCAGTTATTTATTATTAGCCTCTTTAATTAGTTCATTGTCACCTAATTCCATGGATTGAAAGCACGCAAGGCATCAAATTATATAACCTGTTATTTCTATAGAAAGAGCAGCTCTCTTGTACTTGTCCATTTTTGGAGTAAATGATCCGATGCCTAATATGTCGCGAATGTTGGCTACCCAGTCTGCAAGTTACCAAAATAAAATTAATTAATATGCACCAACAAAAATTAAACTAAGCAAAAAATTAAATAAATAATAGAAAGTAACATTTTGGCAAAGAAGACGAAAGGAACAATAGAGTTTTGAATATGTGTACCATATAATACGCTGTCGAAGTAATCCAAGAAACCTTCATCACAAAGAAATTGGGTCAGCAATTAGAAAGTAATCTTTAAGAAGAGACATCCATTCTAAGCACATAAATACATTTCAAAAGCTATCATAAATTAGCTGCAATAGACGAGAGAGAGAGAGAGAGAGAGCAAATGAAGCGCATATAAGAATAGAGCCCGTGCACGGAATAGGATGTAAGACACATTACAATAGACAAGAGAGATAACAAAATACTAAAAAATGGTAATGGAAATTAATGGTTACGCACAAGCAATAGACTGTAGCGGAGCTCTGCAGTTGCGGTTGCAACTTAAGGGGGTGGAAAGACCATTCCATTTATCAGAAGGATAACGGGGTACTAAACATTGTCGGCGTCTGTGAAAGAAAGAAGCTTCTCTTCTGTGGTTACCAAAATCTATTTTGAGGAGTTTTTGACTAATTGACACCTCCAAAAATTCATAGAAGCACATAGCGTCTCTTTTTGTCGTAAGCAAATTTCATTTTAATCAAGAGGAGCAACTAGGATTTATATCACTACACTACCAAATGCACCAAACTCTAAACAAACACAGTGAATCCAAGGAAACAACATTTTGCTAGTGAAACATTTTAGGCATCATCATCACTGTCCCATCTATTATCCAATTTACTAGCAAATCGATCTCACACAGTAACTCAGTAAATACCATGAATTACAGGACTTCTACATTAAGTCCAATAGTAACCACTTCAAGAACATAATAAAAAAGAACGAAATATAGTGTTCAGTTATTTTATAAACATGTGCAACCATACTAGATTGACAACAATTGAAATCAAATGCAACACTCATTTTTTATTTTTTTTTTCACAAATGAAGGCATTAAATAACTTTGTATTAACATTGAACTTCATATCATTCAAACCATTTGCTCCAACCAAATAAATCATTAAGGTTGTCTTATTCATTCAACAATACTTGCATAAGAGTAATATAGATTGACAAATGGGTACACTTACATTTCCTCAAACTCAGAACCTGCTCTGTAGAAAAAGGGTACCCCAGCTTCCCCAGCAATAGCCTTTAAAAGAAATAACAAATCATATTTTGGGGAAATGTAAGAATTTACAACCCAGAAGAAAGGACAAGTAAATGAAATTAAGAGAAAAAGAAAAGAATAGGACAAAAGCCAGGTAAATAAATAAGCACTTTTAAGCTGATAAATTGTGACAGCAAGTAGAGGCACGATTGATCAAAATCAATGTTACAGAAAATCAAGGTATTGAAAATTTTAAGCACACCAATATGAAAGACAGTGAAGGAAACCACCAAAAATATAGACCATTTCAAGATAGTGCATTGTTAGAACGAGAAAAGAAGCGATTTATGAAGATTTTACTTCCAGTCTTGCTATCCCGGACAATTCCAAGATAGTGCAATTTGAGATGCAAGAAGCATTGATTTATTAAGTTTCCTTTCTAATCAATTTTAATTTACATTCCAATTATGGAAGTTAAATGCGCCAAAAAGCATCCTCAACTCATTTCATTTTTTTTAATTTTTTATATTGAACTACCAAGCTCAATAACCATAGAATAGAAATGACAAATGAGAAGGATAACTAATGAATTTGAAGAATAAAAGATTGGGAATCGGTAATAATAGGAAATGAAAACACTGCTTCTGTTCCACAGATTCCAACGGTTTAGTTTTTAATTCAAAAACTTTACAAATGTTGGATAGTAAATGACACTGGAATGGTCCACAATCTTGTGCAATAAAATCATCAAAAGCACCAACGTAATAAGCTATGCAGTCAAATAACTAGATAGGATGATTTGGGAACTTAAGGGCTAGAAGATTTGACAACATGCAGAAACTATTGTTACCTTCGCAAGCAGAGTCTTCCCTGTTCCAGGTGATCCAGTCAAAAGAAATCCCTGCAAAATATGCACCACTTAAGACTTGGTAAAATAAAAGTCAAATATCAAAGCAATGCTCAATGATTTCAAATACTAAAAAAATAGAAGAAATAAGAAGGCGCAACTGCAAGTATCGAAGTTTAAGAAAAAAAAAGGTTGAGGCATAATAAAAACAAAAACACAAAAATAGGAGGCCCAACCAACATCTCCACAATATTGAAGCAAGAAGACGTTGACTTGTGCTTTAAATTATAGCACATTTTGTGAAATTCCTTCAACTTTAGCATACTCCCTCCTCACATAAAATTACACAAAATAAAAAGAGAGAGTAAGGCAATGTAGATAGTTGTCAAAAAACTTTCCGCAACATTTTGGAAAATTAATTTTAATCTTCTCAAATCATCCTTCGTAAAAAAGAACAAGCAACAATTTCATCAGAGAAAGATCATTACAATCGAGGCAAAGACATGTTCACTAACACGAAAATCAACAAGAAGTTAAGAACAGGAGAATACATACTTTGGGCAGCTTCCCTCCAAGTCTAGTGAATTTAGATGGATTTTTCAGGTACTCAACTACTTCTTCAAGTTCCTGTTTTGCATCATCACATCCTTTGACATCCTTAAAAGTTTTCACATTCTGCATGATTAGATAGAAAGGAATGGAGAAAGATTCTCAGCCCAATATAAAAAAAAGTTCAGGAAGTTGTCAAAAGAAAAACTAACCCAGCCAATAATTACAAATGTTTAATCATCAGAATTAAGAGAAAAATAAGAGAAACTGAGGTATGGCTAATGATCCTACAATACAAAATTGCTAAAAAATACACATAATCTCATTTCAACTATCTACCTTCTCTGGCATTACTTCTTTGTTTAATTCCTTAGGGGCATATGAAGAACCTGAGCCAACACCTGAAGCACCAATTCCACCTAAGCCAGCCACATATTTTTGGAGTGCAGCAGCACCCATGACCCTGTAATGACTCTTCTCTTTAGAAGTAGAACATTGAAAAATGAATGTGATAAATAGAAGAGAGTGAAAGTTCAAGAAATTGTACTAATTTTACATCTCAAATAATTGAATAAACGGATTAAATAAAGCCACAGTTTCCTATTGAAGAAAAGGAAATAAATTAAGTACTGTATGAGTATACACAAGAACATGTAAATAGAAAAAAAAAAACACGAAATCACAAAAGAAGGTAAGAGTTCTCCATCCCTCGAAACACCTCACATAAGGAGAGGAAGAAAAGTGCATTTTATGAAAAAAAAAAAAAAAAGTCAGCTAAAGGAAAACACAATACCACATCAATCCAATGACGATAGTAAACAGGATAGTCGAGATAATCTCCTAAGCAAAACGTGCTGACTTGTTTGTTGCTTTGGGTTCAACCTAATACGGAAAAACCAAAGGCAGGAGATAAAGTAAGTCACCAAATTGGTGCTTGACAATCTTTTTCTTTTAGTACAATAGGAAACAAGCTTTTACGAAAAACTTCTTACTATCACCACATGCAAAGGCTACTTCTCAGATATGCCTGGATTCATAAATGGCTCATCAGTGTTGCCTGCAGCACGTTGCTTCAGTTCTTGCAACTGTGTGATAGGCAGACATTTAACAGAATCAAACCAAATCAAGAACCACGATATGATGTTAAACCTCTAAAACAATAAAGGACAATGAAAACCAAATTCTTGACATCATTAAGAAGCAACAGAGACCAATTTACCAATGCAGGAAGACTGGATGCCTTTCCCGATTGCTCATCCGGGAGATACTCAGCTATAGCATTAGTAATCACAAGAGCTCGGATATACCCCGCTACCCCTTTACTATCAATGGCATGATCCCTTTGCTCAAACCGTTTGATGACCGACTCAGGGCTGCTAGTACAACAAACATGGTGAAGACAGTAAATGAGCAAAACTTGGGACACATAAATTATGAGGGATTTAAATGATTAGTTAGAACTTATAATCTTTTTATCGACCCAATTCAGAACCATAGTCTAGAAAACTCGACTCAACATAAACTAAAGAAATTCAACCAGGTAGAGGCAGACTGAAGCTAACTTGGGACACAGTAATTGAGAGAGATTTAAACAATCTCGAAAGCACACCATCAATTGCATTGCACTAAATCAAGCGCAATGGAAGAGTTTGATCACTCACGCGCCGACCCCAATTAATTTGGGATTGAGAAGGCTATGTTATTGTAATTCAGAACCATAGTTTTCAGCACAAATTGAACTCTAAACTTCTAAAGGAAGAAACTTGAATCAAAAACTTCAAAAGCCAGACCTATGCTTGTTGAGCTCAGCCAAGAGGGCGCTCTGCTTCGCGGCGTCTTTCGGGTTCGCATCAGCCTCGGCAATCAAGCGCTCCAACCGCTTCTCCTGCCGCCAAAACGGCCACCAACTCAACCACTCCGAAAACGCAAGCTTCTCGAACCCTCGCCGCACCGACGCCCACACTCAGACAAGGAGCACCATCACAGACACTCTCTCCACTCTCCCCTTCTCTTCACCCTCCACACTCTCCACCACAGTCGCCACCTCTGCTTCCTCCACAGAGCCCTCACCATCGAATTTCTCATCAAAATCGAAACTTTCTTTGTTCCCAACATCCGGAGAGCCCGAATCGCCGTCCAAGAAGCTCGAACTCGCGTTCTCGGAGACCATTGCGCGCGCGCAGAAGCGGTGGCGGTTATTGCAGCTTCGAATTCTCCAAACACATGGTTTGGAGGAATTGGGGAGGCTGAGATTGGGGAGTGAAGGACGAGAAGGGTTTGGAGATGGAAAATGGGGGATTGAGAGTGGTCTGTGGAGGAGAGAAGCTTGGAGTGCAGTCATGGCGGAATTAGGGTTTCGTTTTTTGTGTGTTTTGGAGTGAAGTCTCTTCTTCTTCTTCTTCTTCTTCTTCTTCTCTCTCTCTCTCTCTCTCTGTTTAGGCGTGAATTTGAAGAATTTTGGGCCTCACGATTGAGAGAGAGAGAGAGGAAGAGGAGAAGAGATGAATGGTAATCGCAATATCTTATCTAGATTTTGAATTGGGTGACCTTCTTTGGTTGACTATTTTATTGGAGTGTCATTAACCTATCTAAGACTCATATCGAGCCTCATGCGAGCCCAACGCAACCTTCTCAATTCAATTTTTTCCATTTATAAAACACAAACTCGAGACCTTGCTCAAAGATAACAGCCTTTTATCGCCCGTGCCATTTTTCTTTTTGAGAAACGTTAGCGTGCCCTAAGTCAAACACATAGGTCTGACACGCGCGTCGTTAGAAGCGCCTCGCGTGTTAGGCAACTAATATTCTCATACTATAATTGGAGAAATTTAACTATAATTTCTCCACTAATTGTGCTTACCATAATTTCTCCACTGATTGTGTATAACATAATTTTTCCATCGATTATGTAAATTAGTTAATTCCTTGTATCACAAAAGTTTTCATGTCTATTGTTTTGTCTTCGCTTACACATCTCAAGGTGCATGTCGATCAAGTGTCTGACATGGGTGCCCCAGCGCGTGCATGCTGGCATTTTCCCTTCTTTTTTTTGGTCTAAAGTCTAAACCAGTGACAATGATTTTTTTTAAACCACAAAATATCTAGACTATTTAACTACTTCGAGTTAGCGACTAGATGAGCTCTAAAAAGTTCGTGTTTTCATCTTCTAGACAACGACCTGCTTTCGGCCGCGAAACAGTTGTTGGTGTTAGTAAATTCATTGCAATTTTTGTTGTCACTGATATGATTGTTAACTTTCAAAGCAGTAGAAACATAACAAGAAGAAATATCAACTCTTTTTAAGAAGCTTTTATTCAGATAAAGTTGAAATATATTTAGACAAACTACTACATAACTTCTCTCATGGGGCATATGGCTAAAATTACTACATTATGATAAGTTAGAGAAATGTCACACCATCAGTAGCATGAATTCTCCAGCTTTCATGAGGACTTACATGAGTCCTACTGTCCTAATATGATTATAGCAACCAAGCAATGGAACTTAACATACAGATACATTTAAGCGAATGATTTCTTGTGAATCACTGGTAGAGAGCAGCAACTCTGATTCATCATGAACAGTTGAAAGCTCTGCGCCATTTTCGCCAGTCGCATTATTGGTTATCCCCATATTTTCAGGTGAAAACAGGTATGGTTTTAGAGGAACTTGCAGCAGCTCAACAGGACCTTCTAGCATCTCAATCACTCTCCCCATTGAAGGGCGATCTGCCGGCATCATTTGTATGCACCACAATGCTATTAAGATCAACTTCCTCACTATCTTTTTCTCACCCTCTCCGGCATCCCCAATGTCCATCTCCTCTCCTTGATTGAGCCGGTCGTAAATCCAAGCCGAGAAGTAAATTTGGCTGGAGTTCTCAGCAAAAGGATTTACATTTTTTCTTCTACCTACCATCTCCATTAGCAACATTCCGAAACTATACACATCTGCCTTATATGAGACACCTCCAATTTTTTTGTAGAACTCCGGCGCCATGTATCCTAATGTTCCTCTCGCTGCAGTAAGAAAGACAACACTGTGATCAACTGGATAGAGTTTCGCCAATCCAAAGTCCGAGACTTTTGGGATGAATTTGTCATTGAGAAGAATATTGTGAGGCTTAATATCAAAGTGTAGAATTTGCATATCACAACCTCGATGGAGGTACTCGATCCCACGAGCAACGCCCATGGCAATCTCGTACACTTTCCCCCAACTTAGGCAATTGGCTCCCTCTTCTCTAGGAAAGATGTACTTGTCTAGGGAACCATTAGGCATAAAGTCATATACCAGAGCTCTTTTCGTTCCCTCAACGCAAAACCCGGTGAGTCTCACAACATTGATGTGATGAATCCTTCCAATGGTAGCAACTTCATTGATGAAATCCTGTCCGTTGGTTTTGGATTTGTCTAACACCTTGACAGCTACAAAACGACCACTTCGAAGCTTTCCTTTATACACAGAGCCAAAGCCTCCTTGGCCCAACTTGTTCTTGAAATCTTTAGTAATCTGCCTAATTTCCGAGTAGGAGAAGCGGATTGGCATTAAATTGTGGTGGCTTTGGAGAAACTGTTTGAGACTTTCGTCCATGGACGAGTGCCTTCTTCGAAATTTGTAGATCAAATAGGCTAGCATACATAGAATTCCACAAGCAGTCCTTCCTCCCAGTACAAATACTAGAACAGTACCTCACAGGCAGAGCAGTTATTTATTATTAGCCTCTTTAATTAGTTCATTGTCACCTAATTCCATGGATTGAAAGCACGCAAGGCATCAAATTATATAACCTGTTATTTCTATAGAAAGAGCAGCTCTCTAGTACTTGTACATTTTTGGAGTAAATGATCCGATGCCTAATATGTCGCGACTGTTGGCTACCCAGTCTGCAAATTACCAAAATAAAATTAATTAATATGCACCAACAAAAGTTAAACTAAGCAAAAAATTAAATAACTAAAAGAAAGTAACAGTTTGGCAAAAAGACGAAAGGAACAATAGAGTTTTGAATATGTGTACCATATAATACGCTGTCGAAGTAATCCAAGAAACCTTCATCACAAAGAAATTGGGTCAGCAATTAGAAAGTAATCTTTAAGAAGAGACATCCGTTCTAAGCACATAAATACATTTCAAAAGCTATCCTAAATTAGCTGCAATAGACAAGAGAGAGAGAGAGAGCAAATGCAACGCATATAAGAATAGAGCCCGTGCATGGAATGTGATGTAAGACACATTACAATAGACGAGAGATAACAAAATACTAAAAAATGGTAATGGAAATTAATGGTTACGCACAAGCAATAGACTGTAGCGGAGCTCAGCAGTTGCGATTGCAACTTAAGGGGGTGGAAAGACCATTCCATTTATCAGAAGGATAACGGGGTACTAAACATTGTTGGCGTCTGTGAAAGCAGTGTCGGCAAAGCAGATTAGACCAAGAAAACACCACTCCCTTTGACAGTTCACGGTGGATTTCATAATAAGTCTTGATCTTAAGGCTTCTACTAAATGCCATCATCTCAGTCGTGGAAGGTGCCATCAATTCTATGGTGCAACTATCTTTAATATCATTGGGAGATGAAGTCCACACAACATAATAATTAGAAGAAGAATTTCTGGGGTTCTTTGGTACTGATGAGGATGTGTTGATGCAAGGACTCATATTTACATACTGGGAAGACTCAATGACAACATCAATCCCACAATTCAAGAAAACAAAAACAGGAATTACATTCAACTGGTATGGCTCCTGTTCATTGGAAAAATTGTAACGGGTCAAGGAATGACGAGGTAAGGAGGAGCAATTGTGAGTTTGAAGGCCAGTATCGACTACTCGAATAATGAGGTTGTGGTAGGAGATGGAGAGAACGTAGTAACTGCCATGGTAGAGGTACAAGATGGCCCGATTGTTCTCACAAGCAAGCTTGTAGTCTGGATGACCACAGTTGATGCGGGGATCGCCTTTCAAACGAAAGGGGTAGCTGATGTTGTGCAGGTCCCCACACGACCAAGGCTCGCACTGATCCTCATCTGCTTCACCTACTACTACTACTGCAAGTAGTAGTAGCAGTTGTAGTAGAAGTAGCTTCATTGATACAGTCATGTAAGGTAATAGCATAAGTATCTTCTTCTGATGAAGAATAATATGAAGAAAAGCCAAACACTGCAAAATTCTATAATGACACTCTATAAAGTAAAACACACATCAAAGACAATTAAAGATCTCAACTCACAAAGCAGTCAAACGAGATTAAATTGGTCTTTACCACGGTGCAGTCATTGTGAAGCGCATGGGCAGCGATGCAGATTGAAGGAGAGGAGCATTGGATCCCCTGATAAGGATCTTAACGAGACTGAATGTTTCTTCATTCCCAATACTCATGCAAGAGGTTTTGTTTTCTATTTCCATTTCACATTGTTACTTGGTGAACTGGCTAGCTCCTGCTTCCCAACAACTATAACTCCAATGAGATTCATGGTACCATTATTTTCTCAGGCATTCATGATCCTCACTTTCTTTTCCCTTTTTGCAGAAAGGCGATTAATCAAGCGAGTGGTTCCAGGTTATGATCCAACCCTCACCCCCTTTTGAGATTGACAACGCTTGTGCTAACGATAACTAGAGAGGGACCGATTTCAGTGAGTAATCATCTCTCCTTTCTTGTTTGCAGTTTCATCCTTGGGCCTTCTTGTGCTTCTAACAGTAGCAGTCATGATAGTCAAGAGACGATACAACACTTCCCGTTACAACAAATTGGAAAGAGTGAATCAAGCTGAAATTGAGAAATTCTTAGAGGACTACAAACCTCTAACACCAACCCGCTACTCCTACGCCTATATTAAAAAGATCACCAATCGCTTCCAAATCAAATTGGGTGAGGGAGGTTATGGCAGTGTGTTCAAAGGAATGCTTCCCAATGAAATTCCAGTAGCTGTGAAAATCCTCAATTGCACCAAGGACAATGGAGAAGATTTCATAAATGAAGTAGGCACCATGGGAACAATCCACCACGTCAATGTAGTTCGCCTATTTGGATTTTGTGCCGACGGATTCCATCAAGCCCTTGTCTATGAATTCCTGCACAATGACTCACTTGAGAAGCTCATCTCCTTGAGGAATTCCAAAAACCCTTTCCTTGGTTGGCCGAAGCTCCAAGACATTGCCGTTGGAATAGCCAAAGGAAATGAGTATCTCCACCAGGGACGCGATCAACGCATCCTCCATTTTGACATCAAGCCGCACAACATCTTATTGGATTACAATTTCAATCCAAAGATATCAGATTTTGGGCTGGCAAAGCTGTGTTCCAAGGACAAGAGTGCGGTTTCTATGAGTTCTGCCAGGGGGACCATGGGATACATCGCGCCTGAAGTCGTTTCGAGAAACTTTGGAAATGTGTCTCACAAATCAGATGTTTACAGCTTTGGAATGTGTCTCACCGACGCCCACACTCCGACAAGGAGCACCATCACAGACACTCTCTCCACTCTCCCCTTCTCTTCACCCTTCACACTCTCCACCACAGTCGCCACCTCTGCTTCCTCCACAGTGCCCTCACCATCGAATTTCTCATCAAAATCGAAACTTTCTTTGTTCCCAACATCCGGAGAGCCCGAATCGCCGTCCAAGAAGCTCGAACTCGTGTTCTCGGAGACCATTGCGCGCGCGCAGAGGCGGTGGCGGTGATTGCTGCTTCGAATTCTTCAAACACATGGTTTGGAGGAATTGGGGAGGCTGAGACTGGGGAGTGAAGGGCGATATCAAGCAAGAAACCACACTGAAAATGAAGAAAAAATTCTCAGCTTTCTCAACCTCAAAGAAGAGAAGCTTTTATGTATTTATAGAAAGAGTTTGATAAAAACTGTACACGTGTATGGTTCATATTAGAACTAATCCAACAACCAAACTAACCATACTTAATACAGTGAAATTACTTTTATATCCTTACTACAACCTTTCACTCATTTACGTCTTCTCTGTTATGCTTCACTACATCAAATTCTTCAGTTCACCTACTCTGCAGTTTTCTTCTTCAGTTCACCATTTCTTCCCTTCATCAATTCTGAATTACTTCTCCAGTGATTAACACTGACATCCCCCCTTAAACGTTGGGGAAGTAAAGTGACCCCAAGTTTGTCCTTCAAATAATGAAATCGCGAAGAGGAAAGAGCCTTAGTAAAACAATCCGCAACTTGATCATTTGTAGGAACATGATGAACTGAAATCTTACCCTGCAAAACTTGATCTCTTATGTAATGGACATCAATTTCAACATGTTTAGTGCGACTATGAAAGACAGGATTATGAGCAAGAGCTGCAGCACTGATATTGTCACACCATATCATGGGTTTACCAATTAATGGAAATTGCAGTTCATATAACAACGATCTTAACCAAGACAATTCAGCTGCGACATGAGCTAAAGCACGATACTCCGCTTCAGTACTAGAACGAGCCACAACACCTTACTTTTTAGATTGCCAAGAAATCAAGTTAGTACCAAAATAGACAGCATAACCAGCAATGGATTTCCTATCTTCAATAGATGATGCCAAATCAGCATCTGCATATGCAGTTAACAGAAGTTGAGAACCAGGTTTAAAACATAAACCATAAGCTGCAGTCCCTTTTAAGTATCTCAGTACCCTTTTTAAGCCCTGCCAATGATACACAGTAGGAGCTTGCTGAAATTGACTAAGTCTGTTAACTATAAATGCAATATCTGGCCTGGTATGAACAACATATTGAATGTGACGGCCCCAATTTTCCCCATGCAATTGGGTACGCCCGGCCTAGACCCGTACAGGCCCTGAGTCATCACTCAGCAACCTGAAGAGCCTAGTCAGCCTTCAACTTAATCAATTTAGTACTTTATGAAAGAGTTATTGCAATATTACACAGCGGAAGACTAAACAATATATATAACAAGGAGAAATAACTCAATCAAAGGGAAATTAGGAATTCTATAAGTGTGGAAAACCCCGGGTATTCATGCACAATTCGATAGGTAATTATACATGATACCAATCTCATCAAAATACCAAGTTCAATAATCCCAAAGCATGTATATATAAAAACGATATACATAAAAGCAACACATAAAGAAACCTACAAAGTAGTCTCCAAATCCAGTCGCTAAGCTTCACAATAGATCACCTAGGCAGGGGTCCCTTGCCCTTCTCGTTCTCCGCCTCTATCTCGCACCCACCGTCACAAACTAGACGGTGAGTAACGAATAAAATTGAATGTAATGCCGAGAAGAAGATAACGAGAATTCATGATAATACCGATAAGAAAGATCTAAATATCATGCGGTATTAAAATGACAGAATTTAAATAGACAAGGTGCATGATAAACAGACTAATAGATATCAATCGAAATTCAAGTGTGTTCCAAGGAATCAAAAGAGGCTCATAAGTGGTCTAGTCCATAGCATAACGGCGAAGACCTCGCGAGGTCTTCCTGTGCATCGACTCAAACGAAAGCACAAACTATGATCGGCAAGGGACTCGAATCCCAAGTACTCGGTGTCACACGGTCACTAAGGGTGGTCACACACTCGTGGCCACGAGTGCCCACGTTTTATCCCTCTAGTGCAGTCCTAGTACTTTTCGGACAAAACACTTACGCCGGAATCACACAACAAGAAATGGAATGGAATACCAATAATAGTGAATAACAAGACTGAATAAATGATAATGAATCACATGACATTTTCTTACTGGCTTACAAACATACAAATGCTTTTTAAGGCAATTGTACTTACCTGAACTATCGCGACCCGTGTGAAAACTCCGAGATCCTAACGCGTCTTCCGAAACTTCCCGATTGCCTGATAAGGTTTAAATCCCGAATGTTTTTTTAAGGTTAGTATTTTTTTTAGGATGTTTCTCGCATGTCTAGTTCAAATATTTTTAATTAAGCTGACTTAACCATTGTGGATCAATCCATCTCTATGGTTATTGTCCTTTTTACAAAACATATCCATCTTTAGGCTCTTGTTAGGTCCATTTATCAAGTCTATACTCACATAAGTAATCTCTTTGTGTGGACCCTTTTTGGGTTTAAATCCATAAGTCCATTTTCATATTTTGTCTTTGTCTTGGGCCTTAACACCACCCATTTACACATTATTTGTATTTGTTATGGGCCTTATATATACAAGATGTGTGTTGGGCCCTTAATGGTTCTTATTGGGCTTTAATATAAAACCACAATTTGTATTCAAAATATCCATACACTTTCCTTGTTTTAATTATTCACACACACCTACATGTATGCACATGCACACACACACCACGTCACACACACAGACGCACATACGCACATACGCACACACCCCACACCCCAGCCAAACTGTGCACACCATAGCCTATTCACACACTCCAAAAACAATGAGAAAAACGTGAGAAAGAGTGGGAGAGAGAGAAAAGTGTCCGTGAGGTGAGAAAAAAATAAAATAAAATAAAAGTGTTGTTTACAAGATTCGATCCTTGGTCACATGCTTCATTAACGTCCTTCACTACCAACTACACCAACAAGCCAATTTTATTTTATTTTTTTATATTTTTTTTAATATATGATACACCCCACCTTTCACACACACCACGATTTCAACAACAAACTAACAACAGTGAGATGAGAGAGAGAGAGCACGAGAGATCAGAGAGACCGTGAGGTGAGAGTGGTTACCTTCGGCTAGGGTGGCTTTCCCGGGGATTATTTAACTCGTCGGCGAGAAGAGGAGGGTGGCGGTGGTGGTGAGATCAAGAGTGGAGAGACCGTGAGAGGGATGGAGATAGGAGGCCGAGTGAAGAGAGGAGATTAAGATGAAGAGATGGAGAGGGAAGGGTTGGTGGCGGTGATGATTGGAGAAGGAAGTGAATAGTGTAGGGTTTGCAACCCACATTTTATATATATATTAGCCAAATTACCATTTTACCCTCCTCTTAACACTTGTTCATTTTTAACTCCTTTGCCTTTATGAGTCATTTACTTTTCTATTTATTTCTCTTTATTGCACATTAAAGTGTGTAACCATTATATTTATTTCTCTTTATTACACATTAAAATGTGTAACCATTCTATTTATTTGTACTTTTTACTCGTTTTTCTCCCCCGTTTAACTAGTCGAAACCTCACTCAATTAAATACCGCCCGAACGGCTCGAAACCCGTAAAATACTACAATACTAATACACACAATCAAAGAATCATAAAATCACTTCGGTGTCGACTCCCGAAGTTCGAAATACTGTCCAGTATTCACGTAGCCGGGTCACAATTCTGACAAGTACAACACAAGTCAGTTAAAAATTTGGGGTTGTTACATTGAAGTCCTCCTAAAATATTGCGATAAAGAGTAGGATCATGAAATGGAGATGCAGTATTAGAGGAAAAATCTTTGTTCAGTACAGCTGGAGTATCAACTGATTTAGAAGAACTCATCCCTGCTTTTTGAATAAGAGAATGCACATAACTTGTCTAAGTTAGATAAAGACCCTTTGAATCTCTATGCACTTCGAATCCCAAAAACATGTTCAAGTTGCCAATGTCTTTCAAAGCAAAAGATCAATTTAATTTATCAATGAAGGCTTGAACATGATCAGATCTAGCACCAGTGATGATGCTATCATCTACATAAACCAGTACATACATCATACTACCTTGATGTCGAATAATGAACAATGAATTATCAGAGGTAGAATTGTGAAATCCCCAAGATAAAAGTTGATGTCTAAGACGATGAAACCATGCCCTTGGTGCCTGTTTTAAACCATAAAGAGCTTTATGTAATCGACAAACCAGACTGGTTTGTGTTCCATCAATATAACCTTCAGGTTGGTGAGTATAAACTTCTTCTTCCAATGTCCCATTCAGGAAAGCATTATTGATATCGATTTGTCTCAAATCCCAACCAAAAGAGACAGCAATGGTAAAGATAACTCTAATGGTGGAAGACTTAACAACAGGACTATAAGTCTCAGAAAAATCAATTCCAAGTACTTGTTTGAAGCCTTTTGCAACCAACCTTGCCTTATATCGATTTATACTCCCATCAGAATTCCTTTTGATAGTAAAGATCCATTTGTTGCCAACAATATGGTGATGAGGAGAAGGTGGAACTAGACTCCAAGTTTTATTAGACATCAATGCTTGAAATTCTTTATCCATAGCATCTTTCTAATGAGGAATGGGGCTTCCTTTGCAGACTTAGGAATAGTCTCCAATGAAGAAACAGTAGACACAAAAAATTTTTTCTTACTGATACCATCTTTCACTCTTGTCACCATAGAATGAGTATTAAGAGATAATGGAGAAGAATTAGAATTAAGAGGTAATGAGGAAGACTCTCTCTCTGCAGAAGTAGATCCGTGATTATCATAAGTAGGTGATACACCAAGTGTGTAGGAAGAAGATACTAAATGTGTATGATTTGTGTGAATTTTGTGATATAAAGAAGGAAGAGACAGCACTGGACCTTTATTAGATGTGGATACTGAGGTGGAAGATGCTGATGAAGCAGGAAATAACGATTCATAAGGAAAATCATCTTCATTAAATAAGACATGTCTGGATATATATACTCTTCCCAGTTTATTCATACAAATATAGCCTTTATGATGAGAGCTATATCCTAGGAATAAACATTTCTCAGATTGAAATTGGTACTTAGTGGAATGGAAAGGTCTTGTATACGGAAAACAAGCGCAACCAAACACCTTGAGTAACTGATAATCAGGTAACTTATGAAACAGTTGGAAATAAGGAGAAACCCCTTGAAGAACTGAAGTTGGTAATCTGTTGATAATAAACACAGCAGAAGCACAAGCATGCCACCAGAACTGTGATGGTAAATGAGCCTCAGCTAACAAGGTCAGACTCATCTCAACTATATGACGATGTTTTCTTTCAATTCTGCCATTTTGTTCATGCGTGTATGGACATGGATGTTGAAAAAATATCCCCTGACTATCCAGAAAAGACTTAAAAATTCTAAATTCTCCACCCCAGTCAAATTGTAATCGTTTAATCTTTGCTGAAAACTGATTCTCTACTAAGACTTTAAACATCTGAAATGATTTAAGAGCATTTGATTTAGCTTTAAGAGGATAAATCCATGTAAATCTTGAGAAATCATCCAAAAATGTAATATAGTAATTGAAACCATCACTTGAAGTAACTGGAGCTGGTCCCCAAATATCAGCATGTATTAATTCCAAAACATGAGTACTACAACTGTTTGAAGATGAAAAAGGTAAAGCATGATGCTTTCCCAAAGGACATACATCACAGAATTCAAACTTAGAAATAGGTATCTTCAAGTTTGATTTCAAAATCTGTTGTAGTACTTGAACAGAAGGATGTCCCAATCGTTTATGCCAAAGTGAATAGGATGATTGATGTGATGCATAGAATGATAAGTTTCCAGCTTGAACTCCAGTACTTCCTTTATTTGAATGATCACTGCTAAACTGATAAAGTCCATCTTTGAGGATTCCTTGTAGCAGAATCTCTTTAGTTAAAGAATCCTTCACCAAACAATGTGAGTTAGTAAACTCCTCAGTTACATCATTATCCTTAACAAGCTGAGATATACTTATAAGATTCTTTTTAATTTGAGGAACACATAAAGTATTATGAAACTTCAGTTTTGGTTGATCAGATGTGATCTTAGCTGATCCAACACATGAAATTGGTAATGCATTTCCATTTCCAACAAAAAGACAGTCATTACCTGTGTAAGGAGAGCAGTTACTCATTTGTCACTGATCCGGTGTAACATGACTAGTAGCACCACTGTCAGCAAACCATGTATTATCATTGATAGACTCATTTGAAGAGAAGTCATTACTTGCAGTATTTCCAACAAAATTACTCCGAGATCCCAAGAAATGAGCACTTGGAGAGTTATGAAAACCTCCCCTTGCATTCTGATTAACATTAGAATGATGATTACCACCTCGATACTGAAAACCATTTCCACCATTATTATTAAAACCTTGAGATCCCATGTATTGCATATCTGCCCTGTAATAGCATACATCAGTAGTGTGTCCAACCTTGTGACAAATCTGACAAGTTGGCCTATTGTTATTTGGAAATCAGAAACCACCTCTTCCTCTATTAGTTCTTCCTCCTCTACCTTTGTAGTTACCATTTCTGCCACCATGTCCATTTTCAGATTACTGTTTTCCATTGTTCCATGACTGTGAACTCCTTTGTTTCACCTCAGCTGAATTCACCTGATTTGATGAATTTGAAATGCTCAAAGAATTAATTCCAGCCAGATTCTGCAACTGATCCAACTTAGCCTCAAAACCTAATAGAGTAGACTGCATTTCTTGCCATGTTAAATCATCTTTTTGTTCAAGAACAGAGGTTATAGGAAGATACCCACTGTCCAATCCATACATAGTACAAGAAATCAATTCAGAAATAGGAAGAGGAGACCCTGCAGTAGCTAAATCATCAGAAATCCCTTTCATTTTCTTCAAATACTCGTTCATTTTCATAGATCCTTTCCGAGTTGTACGAATTGCAGTCTTATGAAATTGAATTTGTGCTTTGTTACTTAATCCGCATTGTTCTAATATACACTTCCACAACTCATGTGCGGTTCTCTTCTCAGAACCTTGTGAAACATTTACTTGATTACCAATTTCTGGTACTAGGGCGCACAACAGCCAACCATACAACATTCTATCACAATAAAGCCATTCTTGAAAATCAGGATTTACATCACCATTATCAAGAATCTTTGATGGACATGGTGTTGTTCCAAACAGGAATCCATCAAAACCACAACCTTCTAACAAAGAAACTACAATCGACTTCCACAAAGAAAAATTTTTACTGCTAAGCTTAATCGAAACTATCTGGTTTAAGGAATTACCGAAAGGACCAACCAGACGATGAGAAAACGAAGATGAATTTGTTGCTCCTTGAACACCATGACTCCTCGCTATGCTTCCAGGATCGTTCATGGCGATCAGCCTATGATGGCTCTGATACCATTTCAAGCAAGAAACCACACTGAAAATGAAGAAAAAATTCTCAGCTTTCTCAACCTCAAAGAAGAGAAGTTGTTATGTATATATAAAAAGAGTTTGATCACAACTGTACACGTGTATGGTTCATATTAGAACTAATCCAACAACCTAACTAACCATACTTAATACAGTGAAATTACATTTATATCCGCATTACAACCTTTCACTCATTCACGTCTTCTCTGTTATGCTTCACTACATCAACTTCTTCAGTTCACCTACTCTGCAGTCTTCTTCTTCAGTTCACCATTTCTTCCCTTCATCAATTCTGAATTACTTCTTCAATGATTAACACTGACAGGCGAGAAGGGTTTGGAGATGGAAAATGGGGGATTGAGAGTGGTCTGCGGAGGAAAGAAGCTTGGAGTGCAGTCATGGCGGAATTAGGGTTTCGTTTTTTGTGTGTTTTGGAGTGAAGTCTCTTCTTCTTCTCCTCCTCCTCTCTCTCTCTCTGTTTAGGCGTGAATTTGAAGAATTTTGGGCCTCACGATTGAGAGAGAGAAAGGAAGAGGAGAAGAGATGAATGGTAATGGCAATATCTTATCTAGATTTTGAATTGGGGGACCTTCTTTGGTTGACTCTATTTTATTGGAGTTTCATTAACCTATCTAAGACTTACTTTCTGGCACTATCGAGCTTCATACGAGCCCAACGCAACCTTCTCAATTCAATTTTTTCTATTTATAAAACACAAACTCAAGACCTTGCTCAAAGATAACAATCTTTTATCGCTAGTGCCATTTTTCTTTTTGGGAAACGTTAGTGTGCCCTAAGTCAAACACATAGGTCTGACACGAGCGTCGTTAGAAGCGCCTCGCGTGTTAGGCAACTAATATTCTCATATTATAATTGGAGAAATCTTACTATAAATTCTCCACTGATTGTGCTTACCATAATTTCTCCACTGATTATATAAATCAGTTAATTCCTTGTATCACAAAAGTTTTCATGTCTATTGTTTTGTCATCGCTCACACATGTCAAGGTGCATGTCAATCAAGTGCTCGACATGGGTGCCCCAACGCGTGCATGCTGGCATTTTCCCTTCTTTTTTTTTGGTCTAAAGTCTAAACCAACTGTGACGGCCCCAATTTTCCCATGCAATTGGGTACGCCCGACCTAGACCCGTGCAGGCCCCAAGTGTAACGACCCGTTACTTTAAGCAGGTGATTAGTGTTAATCCGAATGGTAATTTATCCGAGTTAGGCTCGTGATTAAGCCCGATTTGTCACGACTAACGTGTGTGTGGGACTGTGTGATGTATTGTGTTTGTTTGGTGTGTATTAGTACATATATGTGAATAATCGGACTAACGAGGAAATGCCTAATACCATGTGTGGGTCATGTGGACACATATGAGACGCGAGATAGCGTTTACGCTCGAGTGTGCTTGGTGGTGGAAATTACGTAATTATAGGCGTAATTATAGGCATAAATATATATTTATATATATTATGGATATATAAATATATATTAAATGGAAAATAATAAAATAATGAAAATTTGTCGGGCGCAGAGTGATACGCGGGGTCACGAGTGACACGCGTCGGACATACGGTGGTGCGCACGCCCGAGATGTTCTCGTTGGCGTGCCAACCGGAATTTGAGGAGCAAGAGATCGATAAATATATATATTTATATATAAATTAGTATATATAAATATATATAATAAATTAGAAAATGTAAGATTACCAGTAAGGGTATTGAATTGGTAAAGGAGGAGATAATATTTGAAGGGCATTTCGGTCATTTCCCCACCAAAACCGCCTTCTCTTTTGTATAAATGTGAAAACGAAGAAGAGGAAACGGGGAGAAGAGGAAGACCGAGAGGAGGCGAAGGAGATGGCGAGAGCTCGGGAAATCGGAGATGGCGAGCTCGCGTTGCCAAGGTGAGCATATGATGTTGTGTGTTGTTGTTTCGGTTGGTATGGTGATGGGGAGGTTCGGCCATAACGTTAGTCATGGCGAACCAAGAATAACGACAGGGGAGGACCACCTCCCTGTTGGTTGTTGTGGTTGGAGACGACTGGGGTTGGGCTTGAGAGCCGACCCCAGCCATCGAAGAAAAAAGAGAACAGAGCGTCTGCTCTGTTCTCGTGGAGAAGAAGGTGGTGAACCGGGCCGGTTCGGCCCGGTTCACACCTTAAACAAAAGAAAAAAAAAGAAAGAAAATGGAAAAGAAAATCCAGAAAAATAGGGAAAAATATGAAAAAATAGTATTTTGACCAAACAAATAGAAATTGAGGGATTTCTATGAAAAATGAGAAGTTTGAAAGTCGGAGGAGACTTTACACCGGGGTTTTACCTCGAGAAGCGTGAAATGGTCAAAATAGGTTAGAAATTAGGTCCCGAGATTCCGAATTCGAATGGGACCAGTGTAGAAGTGTTAGTAAATGAATATTAGACTTACATTGATAAGAAATGGTTTATTTTAGGTAATGAACCTATGTGGAAAGGTTTGAGAACTCCGAGGAGTTGGACGAGTCGGTAAAACATAGAAAGCTCAGGACAGGTAAGTGGAACTCGTAGCTTTTATCAATTATGCAATGTAAAATAGTATTATTAGAGCATGTAGTGTATTGGACTGGGAATGGGGCAATGTACCGTGATTTGACTGTGGTTTTACAAAAATGTTTTGAAATGAAAAATGGATTCGGAAAGAGGTTTGACGGGACGGATCGGCATGGGGTTTGGGAACTGTGGTGGAATTGCTAACCATCACTGTGCCCTAGTTGCTTGGGAATTATTCCGATCAATGCTTTCCAGTTGAGTTTAGCAGCTCATTAGTCATAAACCAATTAGATGAGCAGTGATTGGTTTAGTGATGATGATTAAGTGCGACTCGGTGTTTTATGAGTTGGCGGCACATTGACAAGAACTGGTTAGATGTCCAGTGATTGGTTCTTGGATATGTGAGGGGGCGACTCAATGCAAATACGAATATATGAAATACAAGTCACGGGTACATTGCAATGAACCAAAGAACATGCATCTGTTATATATATTGTTTATATTGATTCATATGCACCGGTAGATATGCATTTGATTCATGTTGTTATACATTGCCTTGATATTAATTGGTAGTTGATGGTTGGTATGGGAGTCACTTACTGAGCATGTAGGAGCTCACCCACCTTAACATTTTCAGGTATGGATGTACGCTAGGACTTGAAACACAGGAAAGGAGAAGACCAGGTTGTTTAGCATCTTCTCTACGGTGCAGTGAGTTTCCTGTTATATATATATATATATTGTATTGCTTATAATTTGTAATAAAATGGGTGGGAATACGAGCTCAATACCGATGTTCATGCCGGTATTGTATAACTTGTATTTTATCGAAAAAGTTTTAAATTTTCCACTGCGTTAGTTTTCGTTTATTTTATTTTGTTAATGAATATAAAGATATACAGGTATTGTCAGGGAGTTTTGATAAGGCTGCTGGCTCTAATTAGGTCCGATCTGGTTTATCGGGGCTTAATTAGGGTTTCAGGCCGGACGTTTCTTGATATAAATTAGGGGATGTTACACCAAGTCATCACTTGGCTACCTGACGAGCCTAGTCAGCCTTCAATTTAAACAATTTTGTAATTTATGAAAGAGTTATTGCAATAATACAAAACAGAAGACTAAATAACAATAACAAAGGGGAAATAACTCAATCAAGGGAAGTATAGGAATTATATAAGTGTGGACAACCCCGGGTATTCATGTACAATTCGATAAGCATATATACATGATACCAGTCTCACCCAAAAATATCAAGTTCAATAATCCCAACAATATAAGTATGAAACGATATACAATTCAACAAAATATAAACACATACTATAGAGTCTCTAATCCCGCTGCTAATCCTCAAAGTATATCTCCTAGGCAGGGCCCCTTTCCCTTGCTGCTCTCCACCCTATCTGCACCCACCATAACAAACTAGACAGTGAGTAACTGAATAAAATTGCTAGTAGTACCAGAAGAATGTAACAGTAATTTATGATTTAAACAAACAAGACAGTTTAAATATCATGCGGAAATGAAACAACAGGAAAGTAAATAAATCAAGTGCATGATAAACGGACTGATAGATAAACAATCGAAATTTGCATGTTCTAAGATTCAAAAGAGGCCCATGAGTGGTCTATTTCACAGCAATACGGCAAAGATCTCGCAAGATCTCCCCGGGCAATGTCGCAACACTAGAGCAGCGTGAAATCGAGAGGCATCGCAACACCTCTCGAATCCAGTACCCAGTACACACATCACTAGGGGTAGTCAGTTACCCCTGCAGAGGGTACCCTCGTTGTCCCAGCTAGTGCGGGACCACATGATACCTTCGAGACACACACTCATGTCGAGAACATACAACCAAGGAAAATGAATAGAATTTCAAACAAGGGATTAAATCGCAATATCAATGAATAGAGGATGTATAAATCACATGTTATTTCCTTACTGGCCTACTAACGTACAAATGCTTTTTAGGGCAAGTGTACTTACCTGAACTAGCGTGACCCGGTACTCACTCTGAGACTTTAACGCGTTTCCCGTGTTTCTCAACTACCTATCAACGAATCAAACCCCGAATGTTGTTTTAGAGTTCGTGTTTAGTTTTAGGGTGATTCCCATAAACCTGGTTTGAATTCCTTCAATTAATGTAACCCATACTATAGTTGATGTCCTTTACAACCTGGTTGGGCTCTTGTTGGGTCCATGTGTCAAGCCTATATTTACCTAAGTAGGCTTAATAGGTGGACACTTGTTGGACTTAGGTACATATGGGCTATTTCCTTCATTTTATGCATGTATTTGGCTATAAGTTGTACCTATTGTATTGGGCTTTTATTGTAATGTGTGTTAAATGTGTGTTGGGCCCTCATTACCATGTGTGCTGGACCCTTATTGTAATAGGTGTTGGGTGTGTGTTGAGCCCTAATTGGGCTTCAACACAAGCCCATACTCATCATTTCATTTTTTGAATAAATGTCCATCCACTTGTTTTATTTATTCACACACACAATCTGATGTGTACACCCCATTGGTGTGCACACTCACACTTCACACACACACCCCGCTATTTTGTGCACACAACACCCCGCTGTTGTGTGCACCCCACTGTTCACATGCATTAACACGTCACTTTATCACTTAAAACCATATTATATACACATTTTCACCATGCACACCATATACAACTGTTGTGTACACCCCACTGTGGTGTACACACAGCGTACACCCCTTGCACACAATCCACACCAAAACAGCTACACACACACCACACCTCTTGGCCGATTCACACAAAGTTCACACACAAACCACCCATGAAAACAGTCCCAAATGGTACCCCACACCCCAACTGGGGTGTGCACATACACAGCCACACACCCATACATATAGAGCAGCCACCCCACATACACACACTCACCAAAATCGTCACCCACACACACAAAAACAATCCACATACACTTCAAACAACCACACCTACACACACCTAAACACCACATTTGGGGTCACCTCCGGCCAGCAGAGTCGCCGGAGGTGGACCTCCGGTCAGCCTCGACCGGCACTAGCGCCGGTTGTAACGACCCAAATTCTCCATGATCCAACATATGGGTATTTTGGTAATTTTATGATAAAAATATGTTGGGTGTTTGATGTGAAAATATAATTCTAAACTTGTCAAATTAAATATGAGTTAGGGAGTAAGTAAAGTTTTATTTTAAATAAGAAAGCCCAATTGAGATTATGACCCAAAAGGCATTTTAGACAAGTTGTAAATAGTCATAACCCTAATCCCTAACCCTAATGCTATTTCAGCAAATCAAAGAAAACCCTAGCCCCAATTTTACAAAGCACCTACATGGAGAGGAGGAGAACAAGAGGAGGGTTCAAGCTCAAGAGATGTACAACCTCACTTCCCTCCTTGATTTCTTTATTATTTATTGAAGATTTGGAGATCAAAGGGTCGAAGGCGTCGACGTCGGCAAGAACGCAAGGAAAATAGAAAAAAAAAAGGAAAGATTTGATCTATGTTAGAATGAGATTTTGGAAAGGATTTTGAGTCAAAGACTCCATTGAAGGCATGGTGAGATTCTAATACTCTCTAGATTTATTGTCTGGGTGTTGGTATTGGTAATGAGAATTGATGATTTGCAAAGTTTGTTCATTTTTTTCTTAGATCTAGTCTTGAAATGGGTTATACAAATTTTTAAGCTTTATGATAACGAGTATTATGGATGAATCGATCTTGTTTACCATGGTTTGATGGTACATGAAAGGATTTCCCCATGATTTTAGCAAATTGAATGCGGTTGAAGTTTATTGATATGAATTTGGTATTTAAGGTTGATTTGAGATTTTAAAAGGGACTTTGAAACTTTTCTTTGGGAAATAAACTTATTCGATTAATTTGTGGACTTTGACTGAATATTGTCATTTGGGAATTTAAAGTCTAAATTGAGTCTTGTATGGTGATTTGGATCTTTTTAATTATAATTAATCGAACGTCTTCGATTTATATTGGAAAAATCAAGTCTTAGCGGATTTTCCTTATTTTACATCACCGCATTCCTATTTTACTCGAATCATCGATTCTAATTTTAAGTATCGATTTTAGAGTCGTAAATGACCTGTAGCGAAGTCAGCTATAAAATAGGGTGAATCTCTAAGGTCTAGACAATTGATGTTAAACTTGTATGGTTGTAGATACATAAAGTAAATATTCTTTCAAATTGTCTAGATTCGCGAGACGGTTCACATCGAGCCCAAACGCGAAAGGATCGAGATTAGGATTTGCGGCGAGTGCAGGTAAGTGGGGAGCTTGCTCAATTATCACATATGACATGATTATTAGTTATGTTTAGGATTCATAATTTGAATTAAAGACTTGAGATTTATGAGTTGCGTCGTGGTATTGGCTCGAATCTACGAATCTATGGAATGTGAATGCACTGTTATTCATGGCCCGAGGGTGTGGAGTTTACCACCAAGGGTCGTTAACAACCCAGGGTGTGGAGTTTACCACCGAGGGTCGTTAACACCCCAGGATGTGTGGAGTTTACCACCGAGGGTCGTTAACACCCCAGGGTGTGGAGTTTACCACCGAGGGTCGTTAACACCCCAGGGTGTGGAGTTTACCACTGAGGGTTTTACTTAACTAATTGAATTCATAAGTATGTCACGTAGGGACATGAGTTGGAGTTACCTTCTCTTGTACTCTTGAGACATAGAGATGTGCATCGGTGATGGCTTGGACGAACCTACTGTTAATTTGATGGGACAAACGAGAAGGCACATAAGGCCTGTGTGCTAGCTGGTTGTTTCCATCACTTTGAGAGTAGAAGAATCGGTCATCGGATTCTTGCCAATATCTAGTATGCATTGAATGGAACATCGACTTATCGTATTATTATATTTTATAGTACAAAATCTCGCGAAACCCCCTCATTTATATGAAAGTTTGAAATTATGAAATGATTTATCAATCTCTTTAATGCTATGCATGATTATTGTTGTTATAATTTGATGGCTTAAGAATACGTCATATTTGTTATGAAATGATGAAATCCTATTTATTTGTGGCTTACAAACCTTATGTCTATGATAGTTCTTGATGGTTCATTATAAGTCTATTTCTTATGAAATCCTGCTACCATGTTATTATTCAATGAATTCATGTATGTTTGTTTTCCAAATACATGCTAAATTTTGCATGCTCATTAGGTATTACTTGCATATTTGATGGTTGAGCGGGTTTTCCGCATTACTGAGCTCCGTTGGTTCTTTTAGCTCACCCCACTTACAATACAGGTTCATCGACGAGTGTGCTAGAATTGAGACAAGGGAGAAACGAGCTTGAAGTCTTCATTTGATGTGAGCCTTGAGTTGATATATATCATGTATATTCGATTTTTGAAACTATTAAACTTGGGTTGTAATTAAAATAAGTCTTTAGGTAGTTTGAAACCTACTTACCTTAGTTGATCCACTTGGGAGTTTTAATAGTTTAACTCTATATGAACCCATTTATAGTTTCATAGATATTCTTGTGAACTTAAATCTATTGGCTTAAGGATATCTCTTTGTATTTATTTCGCAATTATTATCCTTTGTTTAGCCAATGTACTTTCCGCAGGTTTATTTGTTTAGGCGTGCCAGACCGTTATTTGGGCCTGGTTCAGGTATCGGGTCCAAGTGACAGTTTGGGCCGGGCGAGCCAATCCTAGGTCGGGGACGGGTCGTCACAGTTGGTATCAGAGCATAGAGATTAGAACCTAGGGAGATGTTAGGTAGGGCAACCTAAGATGTAGGGCCTTTAAGTTTAAAGGTCAAGTTAAGTCGAACAAATCAGTGGTATGGGACATTGGTTCAAAGTCGACTTAACACGCAATAATGATAAATCCTAGGATGGGATAGGATAAAAGAAATTCGATAAAGATTTAATGTGATGATTATTTTCTACTTTGTGTATATAAATATATCGTTAGATATATAGGTAAATGTTTTTCTTTAAAACGTGAAACCTTGGTTTCACGAGTTGGGAATGATAATTAACGACACAAGAAAGTCGAAGGGAAGTCCTCAGAAGATTTCGCATGCGCTGTAAGGAATTCTACAACGATTGCTGCAAGAATGGTTATGATACGACTAAACTTAGATTGAAAATTGTATGGCGAGATGCGCCTATACTTAACGATAGAGTGGAAAATAAAGACTTAAGCAAGAATCGATAGACTTGAAAGGACAATGAGATGCCACGCTAAATACGCAAGATAGAATTGTGACGTGGTCACATTTCAGAGAAGTAACTTTGACGCTGAAAACTCTATTATGATAATTAAAATTAATGATATCTTGTTGAAAATAGAAGTTAACGATCCTAGTAAGGATGCAAATGAATCTTTGGTTTCAAACAATGATAAGCAAGTTTGCTTGGCCAAGAGGTTGAACTTAATTTAAGATATAGTGGACACGTATACACTTAAAATTTCTAATTCTTGATTAAAGATGTGAATCTTTGGTCTATAAATTCGATTAGAAAGTTAATACTATGAATCGAATTTTGTTGTTTCATGTAATTTATTTTCTCGAAGACTAACTCTTTCGACTGTGTGGGACCATGATTTTTGTATTTCGTTGAGTAGGTGTTTATTACATTTTGATGAGATTTTCAAGGAAGCATTCTACTTGTTCGTACAAAGTTTTGGAAACGTGAATAATTATAAAAGGAAATAGTTTATTTTCCTTGGTGTTCAAAAGATAAAGCAAATAGACATATACTCATTCCAAGAATTTGATGTCGTAATTTTGATCCTTACATAAAGAGTTTTACTGAATTTCAAGGTTTTTGATTTGATAAAAATGCAACGTATGTTTTGTATCTATATCACCATTGTGTGTTTGGAAAAAAAAAATTTACTTACCGTTATAGTTTACTTTTGAATTACATCGACTAAATCGATTTGAAAGGGATTATATGAATTGTTAGAAAATACGAGAAGAATTTCAGATGATTTCTATAAACTAAGTCTAGCTCGATTTGAAAAGTGGTTTTGATGAAAATTTGACAGTTTTAAAAAAAGGTTTTGATTCGGATTTGACTTCTCAATTGATTGAATTACAACATTCAAGTTTTTTTTATCGAACATATGTAAAAGAAAGTTAAATCTAAATCAGTTATTGATAGGTTGAATATCAAAGATAAGGATCTCAAACTGAGAGTTAACATCGAAACATAAGTACATGATGTACGGGATATCAAATGAGAAATTCAAGAATACATTGAAAACTACTCAATGAGAAAATCTAGTAAATACAAAATGTCAAATTAGTACACTAAAAAATGGGTGAGTTACTAAAATTGGGAATCCAAAGTCAAAGACTATTTTGGTGAAATAGCCATGTGTGAAGATCGTGATTGCCAAGTAGAAAATTTGTAGATATTGTAAAGACTCAAGATCTGAGGTTAAAATGATATAAATCAAAGGTAACCACTGCAACAAAGAAATTATTCTAGAATAATTAGAAGAGAGTTGATTCATAAAGTTGGGGATACCAGGAATTGATAAATTGTGTTCGAAATGAATGGAGAGTACGAAATAGCAGTACCATGACTGAATAATTAAAGGAAGCCCCAAACTAAACAGTATGTATGAATTATATTGGTAGGCTGTAAAGAGCATATGACGCAGTTAATGATATTATAATGAACTCGATGATAAGTGTGTTGGGAAATGTGCCCTAGGTCAATCCATTAACAGTCTTTATGAATACATTTTAGTTAATAAAATAGAGGATTTCATTTGCTGTTTATTATAATTGATTTGCATGTTTACATTATAATAAGATCCATGGGTATTTACAAAAATATCCTAAATGTCCCTAGTCGATTATTATACTGGGAACAAAGTACTGGACCGACCCGCTATGAGAACATCACATGGATTAAGTCATAGTTGTTTCTCATGATAGGTATATTTTTCAGTCCTCTGACTTGAGATTACCAGAGACTTCAACATTAGGAATACAGTGATTTGACGCAATCAAACGTTGTCTTTAACTGGATGATTATAAAGGTTGTGATTGGTTACTGTGTGAATAATGTAGTGAAGTTGTGTAATCGAGATAGAATTTGTCCCTCTTATATAAAGAGAGATATCTAGTGGATCCTCGATGTGTTAGACTCGTTAAAAGGCCTAGTCTAAGTGAATTGATATTGATCAATGTCACTTGGATGTTTTCATTATCTAGAGATCGAGACTAGTACGATTGAACATGTTGGATGACAATACCATGCCTTATGTTTGATCAAAAGGATATCGCGTGACAAAAGGATGTTATATACACTATTGATTAGGTTGTATCGATTTGATATTCGTACAACTTGGGTAGTCATAATGTCTTGCTAGAGGCCGCTTATGACTTGTATACCAAAATGTGTTTTGGTACACCGCCAACGTTGTATGAGCCTATTGGGTCGCACAATCGAGAATGGTTTTGCGAGATTTTAAAATGATTCGGAAGAATGAATTTTATATGATAAAATTCATGACAGAAACGTCTTTGTATTGTATTACACTTATACTTCTTTAAGTAGGGGTATATGTGTAATTTGCTTAACCGTCTATATACAAGGGTTGTATAAATAGACGCCTTGAGTCAGAATACAAAGAAGAGGACGAAAATTAAAAGGGCCATAAACTCTATTTTCGTTTTAGAAACAAAAAGGGTTTTTGGTATGTTCTGAATTGTTTTGGAGAGAAACAAAAGGGGTTTAGTTTTCTCTCAAAGCTAGCACTTTGAATCTCGGTCGTCGTTCGTGTATGGACATCTAGTAGAGGGCGTTCGTCGTTGGCAGCGCCTTAGAGATCGATTAACCTTCAGAAAGGTACATTGTGACTAAGGTATGATTAAGTTTTCATAGTCTAAACGTGTTTTAATGGAATTAGATTCGGATCTTGTTGGGGTTTTTCTCAAAATTGTTTTGAAATCTCCTCTGCGCATGAACCCCAAAACCCATCAAAGTGAATCATTAAAATCGGGGGTACACCAATAAAAATAATATTTCTGACATGATTAGACGTGTGGATTCATAACTTTTGAGTCAAAATGAAATCTAATCAGATTGGTAGGGAATGGTTGAATGAAAAAAATGAAGTTGAAGAGTAATCGAAGCAAATGATTGTTACATAACCTTAGTCAATAATGACTTGGTTCTTAAAATTGGAGATCCTAGAATAGGATCGACCTATGAAAAAAAAATGAATGAGTAATTTGGTGATGAGAATAATTGCGAACTCGAGACAATATGTATTGTAATAGTACCATATTCAAGAATCATTGAATTTGGACAAAAAAAGAAGAACACTACGAATGGTTTTGTGCTAAGTATAGGCAATGAATCATAACCTAAACAGTGCAAGATAATTCTTGAAATTGGTGTAAATATGAGTTTGAGTACACTTGAATTAAAGCTTTAGTATCAAGTCGTACAAGATAAACTTATATGAGTTTTATGTACAAGGATATGTACTTTATGGTTGGAGTATCCAACAAAACGTATATGCAGTGCGACAATAGTAATGCATGAGTGTAATAAATTGAAATACAAGTTTGAATTATGAACTTGAAATAACTGGATTTTATTGAGATATGAGTCCTTATTGACAATGACAGGAGTATGAGTTTTATGCTTTTAAAGAAACGACGTGAATGTTCGGTTCGAAACTTGAAAGCTAAGTCACCTTCGTTTCTCAGAGAGAGAGATACTAAACACATTATAAGAGCTAAGAGTTAGCTTAGAAAGATGAGAAAGGACAATTGCATACCAAAAATTGGTCATGACTAAGTCAACAATGTTTAAAATAGTCACCCAGGATCGTGAGAATTGATCAGTGCGAGGACGCAATACGATTGATCTCCTGAAAATCGATATATAGTGATAAGAGATCTTGGTATTGAAATAAAAAAAAATGGTGATACAATGGAGCGCAATTAGATGAATGTTGAAACCTGCAATTAGATGAATGCTGAAACCTACTTAGAAATAATGACGATGTTAAAAATATTCCACAAGATTTTAAAGGTGGAAGCTTGTTTACGTCAATTAACAGTTAAGTGTGACGGAGGAGTTACAAAGTGGATCATTAGTCAAAAGTTGACTTGAATTATGAACCTATAATAATGAATGTCGATAAACATGTGGTGCCAATAATATTAAGATATTATTCTAGAAAGGAATACTATGTCTGCTCATTTGTAGCCTTCACAGATAAGCCGCAAAGACATGATGAGTTGTTCAATGATATACGTAACCGAGATGTTGATAGAGATGGTGTGCTAGTGCTCATGTTATAGCAGATAGCTATCCTTGTTTCCCTACTACCAGTTGGTGGTATGGTTTCAATGCCAGATAGGCAGAGATATTTGTTGACACAGATACGCACCAAATCATATCTCAGTATAGTTCTACCTCTCTGTAAGTTGAGCGACTTGAGCGTATATTGCGACTTCGGTGAAGATTAACTACCTTAAGAACATGTGACGACAGAAGAACTTGGCAATTAGCTGAGTGTAATGATTTTATTGATGGCCTACATAAGGTGGGCTTTATGAGTTTTAGTTTGCAAGATGAAAAAAAAATGAGATATATTAAAGTCAGGGGTAAATCTTTATTTCATGTGGGGAAACGAGCAGAGCATGCAGGTGAAGATGGCCTCAGTTAAATAATGAGTTGAAAAAAAATCCTTATTGACAGACACCAAACTACGTTGTACTCTACTTTTACTTTCGAGGACGAAAGTTCTTAAAATTGGGGATATTGTAACGACCCAAATTCTCCATGATCCAACATATGGGTATTTTGGTAATTTTATGATAAAAATATGTTGGGTGTTTGATGTGAAAATATAATTCTAAACTTATCAAATTAAATATGAGTTAGGGAGTAAGTAAAGTTTTATTTTAAATAAGAAAGCCCAATTGAGATTATGACCCAAAAGGGCATTTTAGACAAGTTGTAAATAGTCATAACCCTAATCCCTAACCCTAATGCTATTTAAGCAAATCAAAGAAAACCCTAGCCCCAATTTTACAAAGCACCTACATGGAGAGGAGGAGAACAAGAGGAGGGTTCAAACTTAAGAGATGTACAACCTCACTTCCCTCCTTGATTTCTTTATTATTTATTGAAGATTTGAAGATCAAAGGGTCGAAGGTGTCGACGTCGGCAAGAACGCAAGGAAAATAGAAAAAAAAAAGGAAAGATTTGATCTATGTTAGAATGAGATTTTGGAAAGGATTTTGAGTCAAAGACTCCATTGAAGGCATGGTGAGATTCTAATACTCTCTAGATTTATTGTCTGGGTGTTGGTATTGGTAATGAGAATTGATGATTTGCAAAGTTTGTTCATTTTTTTCTTAGATCTAGTCTTGAAATGGGTTATACAAATTTTTAAGCTTTATGATAACGAGTATTATGGATGAATCGATCTTGTTTACCATGGTTTGATGGTACATGAAAGGATTTCCCCATGATTTTAGCAAATTGAATGCGGTTGAAGTTTATTGATATGAATTTGGTATTTAAGGTTGATTTGAGATTTTAAAAGGGACTTTGAAACTTTTCTTTGAGAAATAAACTTATTCGACTAATTTGTGGACTTTGACTGAATATTGTCATTTGGGAATTTAAAGTCTAAATTGAGTCTTGTATTGTGATTTGGATCTTTTTAATTATAATTAATCAAACGTCTTCGATTTATATTGGAAAAATCAAGTCTTAGCGGATTTTCTTTATTTTACATTACCGCATTCCTATTTTACTCGAATCATCGATTCTAATTTTAAGTATCGATTTTAGAGTCGTAAATGACCTTTAGCGAAGTCAGCTATAAAATAGGGTGAATCTCTAAGGTCTAGACAATTAATGTTAAACTTGTATGGTTGTAGATACATAAAGTAAATATTCTTTCAAATTGTCTAGATTCGTGAGACGGTTCACATCGAGCCCAAACGCGAGAGGATCGAGATTAGGATTCGCGGCGAGTGCAGGTAAGTGGGGAGCTTGCTCAATTATCACATATGACATGATTATTAGTTATGTTTAGGATTCATAATTTGAATTAAAGACTTGGGATTTATGAGTTGCGTCGTGGTATTGGCTCGAATCTACGAATCTATGGAATGTGAATGCACTGTTATTCATGGCCCGAGGGTGTGGAGTTTACCACCGAGGGTCGTTAACACCCCAAGGTATGAAGTTTACCACCGAGGGTCGTTAACACCCCAGGATGTGTGGAGTTTACCACCGAGGGTCATTAACACCCCAGGGTGTGGAGTTTACCACCGAGGGTCGTTAACACCCCAGGGTGTGGAGTTTACCACCGAGGGTTTTACTTAACTAATTGAATTCATAAGTATGTCACGTAGGGACATGAGTTGGAGTTACCTTCTCTTGTACTCTTGAGACATAGAGATGTGCATCGGTGATGGCTTGGACGAACCTACTGTTGATTTGATGGGACAAACGAGAAGGCACATAAGGCCTGTGTGCTAGCTGGTTGTTTCCATCACTTTGAGAGTAGAAGAATCGGTCACCGGATTCTTGTCAATATCTAGTATGCATTGAATGGAACATCGACTTATCATATCATTATATTTTATAGTACAAAATCTCGCGAAACCCCCTCATTTATATGAAAGTTTAAAATTATGAAATGATTTATCAATCTCTTTAATGCTATGCATGATTATTGTTGTTATAATTTGATGGCTTAAGAATACGTCATATTTGTTATGAAATGATGAAATCCTATTTATTTGTGGCTTACAAACCTTATGTCTATGATAGTTCTTGATGGTTCATTATAAGTCTATTTCTTATGAAATCCTGCTACCATGTTATTATTCAATAAATTCATGTATGTTTGTTTTCCAAATACATGCTAGACTTTGCATGCTTATTAGGTATTACTTGCATATTTGATGGTTGAGCGGGTTTTCCGCATTACTGAGCTCTGTTGGTTCTTTTAGCTCACCCCACTTACAATACAGGTTCATCGACGAGTGCGCTAGAATTGAGACAAGGGAGAAACGAGCTTGAAGTCTTCATTTGATGTGAGCCTTGATGTGACGGCCCCGAATTCCACAACCCCAGAATCGGGCGCCGCCCGGCCTGGACCCGCGCGAACCCCCAAGCCAATCCCGACGAGTCGCGCAGTGCCAGTGAGCCTATTCTTACCATTCAATCATTTATTAAGCATTTAAAAGTGAAGTTAATTAATTAACGAGTTATCAAAGTAATAAGCGGAAGCAATTAATCTCAGCTAATAAATCAACTTCAAAATCTCTAAGTTTGGACAAAAACCTAGGGTGTGGGAACCCCGTATATCATATCGATCATGTAAAGCAAGGAGAGTATCATTCAAGTTTTAATATCCAAAAAGATCTCTCAACCCATTACTCCATGTACAAAAACAATATCAGTAGCTATTACAACAAAAATATGTCACCTATATCAGCAGAGGAGGGCCGCTCAAAGTATATCACCTAACTGCACGGCCTTTCCTTTGCTGGACTCGGATCTGCACTCGGTCAAACACAAGAATGACGAGTCCAGGTAAGTAACGCCAAGCAGGAACAACAATAAATACGATTTTCGGATTAAATAAATGAACAAATCAATTCATGCCGATAGAAAGAAAAGAACAGGGGAGCGCATGAATATATAAAAACTGTAAATAAATAAATAAGCAATTGAAATTGAGTGTCCCGGAATACAAGGGAAAGGCACAAGTGGTCCCGACCAATTAAAGTCGTTAAGCCGAGGACAAAATCTCCTCAAAGGCTAGGAGTCGAGGACAGAATCTCCTCTAAGACCCCTACGAGAGTGCAGAGTCCCCAGCAATCTGGTGGAAAACTCTCACCCCGTACATGTCATTACAACTAATCACGTATCCCCAGCCGTAAACTCCGGTATAATACACCGCGAGCCCGGAATTCAGCAAGGATCACACTTGACACACTTGCCTTAGGACAACTCAAAAGGAATGGAATATCAAAAAGGGATTGAAACAACATCAATAAATAATTCAAAGCTCAAGAAATAACTGTAGTGTTCCTCACTGGTTTACTTACCTCGATCCAAGCTAATTCACGTTAACACGGACTCCGACACGCCCCTTACAGTCCCCGTGTGCACAATAATCCTGATAATGCAATTTATATCAATTTCCTTAATTTCCTATGATTTTTCCAAAATTTTAGCTATTTTTGCCAAATTTCACGTTTTTCAAGGCAAAAACCCCGACATAACGTCTCGCAAAAATCTCGAATATTTCACTTTTCATAGAAATTCTCAAATTTCTCTTTATTTGATGAAAATATAATTTTCTAGAATTTTCTAGAATTTTTCCTGAATTTTTCCTATTTTTCTGGAATTTATTTCAATAAAAATCAATTTTAAATAATTTAATTGGAATAAATAATTTTTATTAATAAAATAATATGTGGGTGGGTCGCGGGTCGGGTCAGACCCGATCAAACCGAGTTTGACCGGGTCAAACCCGGTCCACCCGGTCAAACCCGAGTCCACCCGGTCAACCCGGGTCAGACCCGGTCCAACCGGGTTGGACCATCCTCATCTTCTTCGTTGCTTGCTGGAAATTTTCCTGCAAGCAACAGCAACAACCTCTTTTCTTTTTTTTTTCTTTTCAAAACAACAACACACCACAACAATCACATACACCTAACCACCATCATCACCACCATTTTCACCATTTGAATCCACCATCCCCTCAACAACCACCTCGACAACCAATTCGAAAAACAACCACAATGACAACACCCACAACGAAATCAATAACTTCTTACCTGGATTTCGGCTCGACGTCGCGTCCACGCTCTCCGCGAATCGTCGCTCTCCTCTCCTCGATCTCTCCTTCTCTATCGATTCCTCTTCTCCCAATTTTTTTTGATCGGCCATGGAGAATGGGTGGCGGTGGTGTGATGAAATTGGGTATTTTGGTCAAATGACCAAAATACCCCTAACCCCTAACCCTTATCCACATCCTTTACAACTTTATTGCCCTTTTGGTCTTTTCGCAATTTACTCTACCAACTTTAATGACTCTAATAGGTGACTCTTGGTTGACTTTTGGTCTTTTGATCTTATTCATTTCAAACACCACTCAAAGCTTCCCTCGGGTATTCTCACACCCGACTCATAACACTAACTTTGTTCGTCGCGTCACTACAGACGTACCGACGTAACAAACGGACGTCAGTGTTTCTAATTAAATTTGTTCTCCGGACTACCAACGCTCGTACACAACGTCTTTACCTATTAAAAACTTAAAATTGCACAAATGAAATATAATATAATACAAACATCATACAAAACTAACATACCTCGGCGTCGACGTCCGAGAATTGATGACTGTACCATGGAGTGGGCCCACATATCACCTGTATTGACACGTGGCACGAGTTACATTTTTAGGGTCGTTACACTTGAGTTGATATATATCATGTATATTCGATTTTTGAAACTATTAAACTTGGGTTGTAATTAAAATAAGTCTTTAGGTAGTTTGAAACCTACTTACCTTAGTTGATCCACTTGGGAGTTTTAATAGTTTAACTCAATATGAACCCATTTATAGTTTCATAGATATTCTTGTGAACTTAAATCTATTGGCTTAAGGATATCTCTTTGTATTTATTTCGCAATTACTATCTTTTGTTTAGCCAATGTACTTTCCGCAGGTTTATTTGTTTAGGCGTGCCAGACCGTTATTTGGGCCTTGTTCAGGTATCGGGTCCAAGTGGCAGTCTGGGCCGGGCGAGCCGATCCTAGGTCGGGGACGGGTCGTCACACCGATTATCCAAACCGTGGCCAAATCATCATCCAAAAACAGTCTCAAAACCACATAAACTCGTGTACACTGTGAGATCGAGAGAACGGGAGGGAGGGAGACAGTCATGGATGGCTCACCTTGGTGTCTCCGATGGGTGGCCGAGGTTCCCAGCACGGTGGTGAGTGGCGGTGGTGACTGGCCGAGAGAGAGAAGACAACCCAAGAGTGAGAGAGAGAATGTGACTGTCAAGAGAGGAAGAGAAGAAAGAGAGGGAAAAGAGGAGCTCACCTAGCGTCTTCGGTGGTGGTGGAGGGACGTCAGGCTCGGCGACGGTGGGGGTGGGGGTTGTCCACCCAAAGACGGGAGGACTGTGACGTGAGAGAGAGCCGAGGGCCGAGAGCGTGAGGATGAAGAAACGAGCGTGAGTGAGTGACGAAACGAAAGAAAGAGAGAGAGAGAGAGAGAGAGAGAGAGAGAGAGAGAGAGAGAGAGAGATTGGAGAGGGATGTTCACCTCGTCGGGGTCAACGTCGCCGGTGGGAGGCGGCGGCAGTGGCGAGAGGAAGAGGGAGGTGAACAGTGACGGCTTGGATTTGGAGAAGAAGATGAATAGTGAATTAGGGTTTTAGGGTTTCCTTTGTTTTTATATCAATGAGTTAGGACGAAATGACCCTTTTGCCCTTGAGTTTACACTTGCCCAACCCTTGGACAGCTACCCTTATGAGTCATCCCTTATGAGTCATTTGGCTCATCATCCTAATCTAACCCATGTACACATCTCCATGCCCATCCAATGGTCCTCCTCTCCCAAGTGTGACATTTTACAATCATATCCCATATTAACCAATTAGATTAATCTTATTAATTTATAAATAAGGTCACACAAATTCTCGCCTACTCGGTACACATTGCCCCGCGTCTGACACGCTTCTCGAGGCGGTCCCACATTTAGTATTCAAATAAGTTTCCTCGTGTCTAAGTTATACTTTATTAATAAATTTGTATTTTCCTCAACTAAGGTCATATATTTCATTTGACTTTGTTTACTAATAATTTCCACTAAAACGGTTCCCGAAAACCCCGTTTTAAGTAGCGACACCTTACTCAATTAAAATATAGCCCCAACAGCTCGAGACTCGTAGTATACTAAAATACTAATACACAAAGTCAAAGAATCATAAAATTACCTTGGCGTTGACTACCGAAGTTTGAAATACTATCCAGTATCCACGTAGCCGGGTCACAATCCTGACACGTGTAACACAAGTTAGTTAAAAATTCGGGGTTGTTACTCCAGCGACAATGATTTTTTTTAAACCATCAAATATCTAGACTATTTAACTACTTCGAGTTCGCGACTAGATGAGCTCTCAAAGGTTCGTGCTTTCATCTTCAGGACAACGACCTGCTTTCGGCCGCGCGAAACAGTTGTTGGTGTTAGTAAATTCATTGCAATTTTTGTTGTCACTGATATGATTGTTAACTTTCAAAGCGGTAGAAACATAACAAGAAGAAATATCAACTCTTTTTAAGAAGCTTTTATTCAGATAAAGTTGAAAGATATTTAGACAAACTACTACATAACTTCTCTCATGGGGCATATGGCTAAAATTACTACATTATGATAAGTTAGAGAAATGTGACACCATCAGTAGCATGAATTCTCCAGCTTTCATGAGGACTAATTTATTTACCAAACCAAACACACATTACATGAGTCCTACTGTCCTAATATGATTATAGCAACCAAGCAATGGAACTTAACATACAGATACATTTAAGGGAATGATTTCTAGTGAATCACTGGTAGAGAGCGAAAGCAACTCGATTCATCATGAACAGTTGAAGGCCCTGCGCCATTTTCGCCGATCGCATTATTGGTTATCCCCATATTTTCAGTGAAAACAAGTATGGTTTTGGAGGAACTTGCAGCAGCTCAACAGGACCTTCTAGCATCTCAATCACTCTCCCCATTGAAGGGCGATCTGCCGGCGTCATTTGTATGCACCACAATGCTATTAGGATCAACTTCCTCACTATCTTCTTCTCACCCTCTTCGGCATCCCCAATGTCCATCTCCTCTCCTTGATTGAGCCGGTCGTAAATCCACGCCGGAAGTAAATTTGGTGGAATTCTCAAAGAAAAGGATTTACATTTTTTCTTCTACCTACCATCTCCATTAGCAACATTCCAAAGTTTGTACACATCTGCACTTGTATGAGATGCCTCCAATTTTTTTGTAGAACAACTCTGGTGCCATGTATCCTAATGTTCCTCTCGCCGCAGTAAGAGAGACTATACTGTGATCAACGGGATAGAGTTTCGCCAATCCGAAGTCCGAGACTTTCGGGATGAATTTGTCATCGAGAAGAACATTGTGAGGCTTAATATCAAAGTGTAGAATTTGCATATTACAGCCTCGATGGAGGTATTCGATACCACGAGCAACTCCCATGGCAATCTCATACACTTTCCCCCAACTTAGGCAATTGCCTCCCTCTTCTCTAGGAAAGATGTACTTGTCTAGGGAACCATTAGGCATAAAGTCATATACTAGAGCTCTTTTCGTTCCCTCAACGCAAAACCCAGTGAGTCTCACAACATTGACGTGATGAATCCTTCCAATGGTGGCAACTTCGTTGATGAAATCTTGCCCGTTGGTTTTGGATTTGACTAACATCTTGACTGCTACAGAACGACCACTTTGAAGCTTTCCTAGAAACACAGAGCCAAAGCCTCCTTGGCCCAACTTGTTCTTGAAACCTTTAGTCATCTTCCTAATTTCTGAGTAGGAGTATCGGATTGGCATTAGATTGTGGTTGCTTTAGAGAAACTGTTCGAGGCTTTCGTCCATGGACAAGTGTCTTCTTCGAAATTTGTAGATCAAATATGCTAGCATACATAAAATTCCACAAGCATTCCTTCCTGCCAGTACAAATACTAGAACAGCTGACACTTGTTCAGGGACAAGTGGCTCATACGATGTGACATGTAACATGTTGCCTAATTCCATATAAATGCCTGCACCAACATTTTTTTTTTTTTTTTGCAACAAGAAATTGAATAAATGTACTTAAAAAAATTGAATAAATAAAGAGCATTCTTACAGAAACAGTAAAGTTTTAAATATCTGTACCTTCTAAAACACTGGAAACGGACTCCAAGAAACCTTCATCACAAAGAAATTGGGTCAGCAATTAGAAAATAATTTTTAGAGGAGTCATCCATTCTAAAAACGTTAACACGTAGCTATATACGCCAATCCTTCCTTGTGCCCATCCTAAATTAGCTTCAATAGACAAGAGTGATACCCATGAAATACGAACTAAGTCATAGCTCGATGGTTTTTTTTATGTGGTCACTTACTCACTAGACTCACGACTGACGAGGGTGAAATAAAAAAGTTAAAAGTTTGGCGGAATCCTCTAACCTCAAAATCACAAGAAAGAATTGATAGGTGAAAAAATCAAAACATGATTCTGAATAGATAAAATAGTAGGACGAAAACATTAACAGAATAATAAAAACTAGTGACGGAAATTACGCACATGCGATAGACTGTAATGGCTTTTCGCAGCTTTTGTAGCAGGTGAAGGGAGTGGAAAGACCATTCCACTCACCATAAGGATTATCGAAAAAACACTGTCCGCCTCCGTGTAAGCAGGGTTGGCAAAGCAGATTACGCCAAGAAAGCACCACTCCCTTCAACATTTCGCGGTGGATGCCATAATAAGTGGTGATATTGAGGCTTTCATAAATTTTTTTTCTTTTGATAGAATCGATATCGAAAAGAAACGTCCGATCAAGCATAGAAGCTACCGACAATTCTATGGTGCACCCGTCTTTGATATCACCGACAAATGAAGTCCACACAACATAATAATTAGAAGAAGAATTTCGGGGATTCTTTGGTGATGATGAGGATGTGTTGATGCAAGGACTCATATCTACATACTGGGAAGTATCGACGACACCATTAAACCCACAATTCAAAAAAACAAAAGGATGTTCATAACTATCTAACTGGTAGGGGTCCTGTTCATTGGAAAAATTGTAACGGGCCAAGGAATGGCGAGGTAAGGAGGAGCAATTGTCAGGTTGAAGGCCTGTATCAACGACTCGCATAGTGAGGTTGAGGTAGTTGATGGAGAGCACGTAGTAACTGCCATGGTAGAGGTACAAGATGGCTCGATTGTTCTCGCAAGCAAGCTCGTATTCGGGATGACTACAGTTGTTGCGGGGGTCGCCTTTCAAACTAAAAGGGTAGCTGATGTTGTGCAGGTCACCGCACGACCAAGGCTCGCAATCACCAGCATCACCTGCTACTACAAGTAGTAGTACTGGCACCAGTATCAGAATGACCACAGTTGTTGTGGGGGTCGCCTTTCAATGATCTCTACCGATGCACTAGGGTAGTTGTTTGCCTTCAAGGCAATCTCTTTTCTTGAGCTCTTTGTACCTCTACTTAATGCTTCCAATCTTGCTCGGTCTTTGAGTTCGAATTCGTGGACCGTTAACTCTCCACACAATGCATCGAATGTGTAGTCTCCAAGATTTTGTGCCGATTGGATAGCATACTTCTTGGCATCCCATTCCTTAGGCAAACCTCTAAGGAATTTGTATACCGATGTCTCTTGATCATAGTGCTTTCCAAGATTCTTGATCTCATTTAACAATTTAGTGAACCGTGTGATGGCGGTGGTGATATCCTCATCGGATCCAACTCGGAAGGTCTCATAGTGTTCCTCAAGGATCCTCAACTTTGTCTTCTTTACTTGCATGGTACCTTCATAGTGGACCTCAAGCTTTTCCCACACTTCCTTCGCCGTTTGGCAAGCACTTACTCGGTTGAAATCATTTTCGCTCAATGCACACAATAAGTGATTCATTGCTTGATCATTTGAAAGCTCACTCTTGATCTCCTCGGCGGTGTATTCTTTCAATGGCTTGTCGGGTGGAGTGTAACCACTTTCAATTGCGTCCCATAGGAATCTATTTTGCGCTCTTATGTAGACCTTCATTCTCACTTTCCAATGAGCGTAATTGGTTCCATCAAAGTATGGAGGCCTACTCGAGGAGTTACCTTCCCTAAGGCGAGCCGAATCTAGACTTTGCATCCTTGCACAAAAACACTCAAAGATACGTTAGTAATACTTTGAGAAATAACCCGCTCTGATACCAATTGAAACCACACCCAAGAGGCGGGTGAATTGGGTGTGTCGAGAGGTTATTGCCTTTTTAATCTTTTTATGCACAAATAACAACGAATGTCTATGCTATGCAAGTGAACGGGGTAGAAGAGATGGAAAGCGACACACGATTTATAGTGGTTCGATCAAATGATCTACATCCACTACCTAACCTCCCTGGTTAGGATTTTTAAACCCTCACTTATATTCCAAATAAGTGTTACAACCTAAGCATACAAGCCTAGAATGTCTAATTACAATTAGGACTTCCTATCTAGTCGCAACTAGAGATTGTGCCTAGCCTCAACTAGGTCTTCCCCTTTGACTTAGATTCCACTAAGTCTTACAATCATACACTTACAACAATTTGCTGAAAAGAAATGAGATACACTTTACAAAATAAAGTGGTATCAAATTCAAACACTATCAAGCCTCATAGAGCCTAACAACTCTAATGCATGCAAGTATGGGAATGAATGGAAAATGCAAAGTGTGTCACTGATTTTGTTGCAAATTCCAAATATAAAATCGTTTTAAAATTCAATGTATTTTTGCAAAACCGATTTCAAAGCAAAGAACAATAATTTGTCAAAAACCAAGTTCAAGTGTAAAACTCTTGTTCAAAACACTCTTAGGGTTTGATAAAATAAGTTTTAGTGCAAAACCCAAGGTGATGATGTTTAAACACACAACAAACTGATTTTCATTCAAAACACACAAAACTATGTAGATTGAGCTCAATAAAAAGAATCTAGAACAAGGACTTACTTACAACCAAGAAGATGAAAAAATAGATCAGTTTTGAAGAGATTCTTGTACTCCTTTGAATGCTTCAAAGTGCTGGATTATAGTGCAAGTGGACAGCCTCAAGAATCTCCTTTGTCTCCTTCACAAAAATCAAAGTGCTTCTTTTTGAATCTTTTGAGCTTTTGAGTGTGTTTGTTCCTTGTTATGAGAAAACCATTGTCTTGGTGTTTTTATAGTGTTAGGTATCCCATTGTGACAGTTTATGACCGTTCTAGGGATCCAAGGGTCCAGATTTCATCAAGATTTCAAATTAAAGTTCGTTTTTCAGCTTTTTAAAAAAGCTGTCAGGAAGGCAATTAGCGCGCTAATACTGAGACCTAGCGCGCTAACTCTGCACTTAGCGCGCTAATGGCAGTATTAGTGCGCTAACTGCAGGGAGCTCAAAATAATTATTTTATCCCTTTGTGTTAGCGACCCTTAAACACGTCCGGGACCCAACCAACCCTAATGTAACATGTTATACATGTTTATTATGGGTCATTAAGCCTAATTGAATGGTCCGGATATTTTTACAAATCCCGAAAATGGAAAATCACGATTTCATAACTTGCGATGGGCTTTTCTGCAAATTTTACAGTTTTCTTTTCAGATATCTTTCAAAAACAAGTTTTTCCTTTTCGAAAACTTCAACAATGATCTCCAATATGCAAATGTCCATTAACATATAGTTTCACATTGTTTAAACTCATAAACCTAGTCATGTGTTTAAGTTTCGTTTTGAAAGTTCAAGTAACCTCATGACTTTTGAAAAATGATTTAGGAAACTTGATATGCATGAACTAATGCATTTGGCTTGCGTGAAAGAATTTGAATACCTTACATCAGAATTACAAATTGTAGCTCGATCTTTCGTCTTCATTCCTTCACGAATGCCGAGTCTTGAACTTGTATGGCTTGAATACCCATGATGTGTTGTTTTGCATCCTTTAACAAAAACTGAAATACACTTGATATTAATTAGTACATTTTCACCTTGTTTGTTTCCATCAAAATCCCGGTCGGAGTTAGAGTGATTAACCACTTAGTCCAACACATGCATGCGTGGTGTCCACATGGTGGAGCAGTGTGTGGTGTAACGTGGGAGATGTGTGGCGTCATGTGGGAGACGTGAGGTGCGGCGAGGTAGTGGTGAGGTGGCAACACGAATGGCGCCTTTCGTAAATGCGCCATTCGTGTTGCGTGGGTGAGATGGACAAATGGTTGGACAAGGTGGTGAGGTGGACAAATGGTTGGATGAGGTGGTGAGGTGGACTAGACAAGGACAGAGGTGGATGGACGAGGTGGACAAATGGCGCCTCTTATAAGGGCGCCATTTGAATGGTTTGTATTGTGGCTACTGACAATACTTCCACGTCACCCCAATTACGCATTTTGAAAACACGATATACATTAATTAAAGAATAAAAAAGTAAATCATAATAATTTATAAATTAAAAAAAAAAACAAAAAAAACAAAAAATTTTTACTTTTTCATCATCACTAGTTTTCGGTAACACGCAACTTGCATCTGGTACATACCCTAATTTCTTTATTTTGGATACCAACTGATATAACTCAAAGTAAATCTCGCCTATATCACGGTGGGGTTTCCCAACAATGGAGAAAACATGAATTTTCTCGTCAATCTGTATCCAACTCCACCCAGGTCTGTTGTTTACTGATTTAGCATCCCTCAAATCTCTAAGATTCTCGACATTTTCCCATCTGTTTGCATTGACATAAAGGTTCATCATCAATATATAATTTGCAGAATTATAAGGTCCAAGAAGCTCGAACTCGCGTTCTCGGAGACCATTGCGCGCGCGCAGAGGCGGCGGCAGTGATTGCAGCTTCGTATTGTCCAAACACAAGGTTTGGAGGAATTGGGGAACTTAAGATTGGGGAGTGAAGGGCGAGAAGGGTTTGGAGATGGAAAATGGGGAATTGAGAGTGGTTTGTGGAGGAGAGAAGCTTGGAGTGCAGTCATGGCGTAATTAGGGTTTCGTTTTTTGTGTGTTTTGGAGTGAAGTCTTCTCCTCTTCTTCTTCTTCTTCTTAGATGAATGGAAATCGCAATATCTTATCTAGATTTTGAATTGGGGGACCTTCTTTGGTTGACTTTATTTTATTGGAGTTTCATTAACCTATCTAAGACTCACTTTTAGGCACTATCGAGCCTCATACGAGCCCATCGCAACCCTCTCAATTCAGTTTTTTCTATTTATAAAATACAAACTCGAGACCTTGCTCAAAGATAACAGTCTTTTATCGCTTGTGTCATTTTTTCTTTTTGAGAAACGTTAGCGTGCCCTAAGTCAAACACAGGTGTGACGACCCGCCCCCGATCTAGGGTCGGGTCGCCCGGCCCAGACCACCACTTGGACCCAATACCTGAACCAGGCCCAAATAACGGTCTGGCACGCCTAAACAAATAAACCTGCGGAAAGTACATTGGCTAAACAAAGGATAATAATTACGGAATAAATAAAAAGAGACATCCTAAAGCCAATTGATTTACGTTCAAAGAACATTAACAAACTATACATGGGTTCCTGCTTATTTATACTAAATAAGTTTATTAAATTTCTAAAGTGGATCAACTAAAGATAAGTAGGATTTAAGCTACCCAAAAATCTATTTTTTTTATTTAACCCCAGGTTGAATAGTTTCAAAATCAACTATTACATAATATATATCAACAAAACTCACGTCAAGAGGAGACTTCAAGCTCGTCTCTCCCTTGTCTCATCCTAGCGCTGTCGTGAATACCTGAGATGTAAGTAGGGTGAGCTAAAAGAACCAACGGAGCTCAGTAATGCGGAAAACCCGCTCAACCATCAAATATGCAAGTAATACTTAATAAGCATGCAAAGTCTAACATGTATTTGAAAACAACCAAGGATTCATTTATTAATAACATAGTAGTAGGATTTCATAAGAAATAGACTTATAATGAATCAACAAACTATAACAACAATAATCATGCATAACATTAAAGAGATTGACAAATCATTTCATAATTTCAAACTTTCATACAAAGGAGGGGTATCGTGAGATTATGTACTATAAAATATAATAATACGATAAGTCGATGTTCCATTCAATGCGAACTAGATATTGGCAAGAATCCGGTGACAGATTCTCCTACTCTCAAAGTGATGGAAACAACCAGCTAGCACACAGGCCTTATGTGCCCTCTCGTTTGTCCCATCAAATCAACAGTAGATTCGTCCAAGCCATCACCGATGCACATCTCTATGTCTCAAGAGTACAAGAGAAGGTAACTCCAACTCATGTCCCTACGTGACATGCTTATGAATTCAATTAATCAAGTAAAGCCCTCGGTGGTAAACTCCACACCCTGGGGTGTTAACGACCCTCGGTGGTAAACTCCACACCCTGGGGTGTTAACGACCCTCGGTGGTAAACTCCACACCCTGGGGTCATGAATAACAGTGCATTTACATTCCATAGATTCGTAAATTCGAGCCAATACCACGACGCAACCCATAAATCCCAAGTCTTTAATTCAAATTATGAATCCTAAGCATAACTAATATTCATGCCATATTTGATAATTAAACAAGCTCCCCACTTACCTGTACTCGACACGCCTAAGACCACTCCTTGCGCACCCGAGGCTCGATGTGAGCTGTCGTGTGTCACTAAGACAATTCATACAACATATCAATGCATATTCTATTACAAAATCATTAATTCTTTAACTCATTTACTTTTAGGGACCCATTAGTGTGGGTCCCGCGGGTTTCGTGTTGTTTAGAGCCCTTATCGGGGTCCCGATGTCGCATTTTCGAAGGTGGGACTCGTCGTCGAGTCTCTCGGAATGCGCGTGTGTGCCCCCGATGAAGCCGTAGAGGGGCTGGAACATTTCAGCCCCTTAAATCATAGTGCAGGGCCAAACTGGTCCCTGGTTGAGTCCAGGGGCCAGTTTGGCCCCTGGTCAACTGGTCAAAGGGTCAGTTGACCCTGGTCAACTGGTCCAGGGTCAACTGACCCTTGACCTGTGACGGCCCCAAATTCCCAATGCATTTGGGTACGCCCGGCCTAGACCCGTGCAGGCCCCGAGTTAGTTCTCAATGAACCTGACGAGCCTAGTCAGCCTCAAAACATCAAAATTTCACGTTTTATGAAAGAGTTATTGCAATTATAACACAGCGGAAGCAAATTACTTACTACTCAAGAATTGGGAAATAACTCAATCAAAGGAAATTAGGAATCTATATAAATGTGGAAAACCCAATATGTTCAATTCTAAGTCAACAAAATGGATTGATGGAATCCATTTCAAAACATATTCCCCAGTTCCAAAACAATCATATATATAAATGTCATACATAAAGAAATAAACATGAGCCTACATCTCGGTACCTCAAGTCCAAATTGCTCACAAAAGTCTCCTAGGCAAGGTCCCTTGCCCTACGCTCTCCGTCCTATCTCTGCACCCACCGTCACAAACTAGACGGTGAGCAACTGGAGAAAAATGAATGTAATGCCACAGAAAAAACAACAAGTAATTCATGATAATACAAGTAAAGCGATCCCTAAATATCATGCGGAAATAAAAAGACAGGAAATTAAATAGACAAGATGCATGATAAACAGACTAATAGATATCAATCGAGAGTTAAGTGTGTTCCAAGGAATCAAAAGAGGCCCATAAGTGGTCTAAATCATAGCATAACGGCGAAGACCTCGCGAGGTCTTCCCGGGCATCGACACAAGCGAAGGCACAGCTATGACTGGAAAGGGACTTGAACCCATCCACCCAGTACTCGGTGTCACACGGTCACTAAGGGTGGTCACACACTCGTGGCTACGAGTGCCCGCGTTTTATCCCTCTAGTGCAGGTCCTAGTACTTTCGAGACAAAACACTTACGCCGGAAAACACACAACAAGAAATGGACGGGAATACCAATAATAGATCATAACGAAACAAAATGAAAGATAATGAATCACATGGCATTTTCTTACTGGTTTACAAACGTACAAATGCTTGTGGCAATTGTACTTACCTGAACTATCGCAACCCGCGAAACAAACTCTCGTTCCTAATGCGTATTCCCAAGTTTTCCGCTACCTGACAAGGTCGAAAACTCGTGTTAACAGGTCAAGTCATTTACTAAATCTATGTTATATCCCAAACGTTTCTCCCAGTGTTTCAATGACTCAAACAACGCGATGAAAATTGAAAATAAATACTCTCTTGGGTTTTGGAAACACTATAACACATGTATGCCTAATTACAAGTCTTAGAGTATTCCCTATAAGTTTTGTTTACAATAGTTGGTGAGATTAACTCGAACAGTTGTGAAATATCCTCAACTTGGGTTGTGTTAGGATCTCGCTTAAGTTCGTGGCTTCATAACACAAATACGGCGGTTTTCTTTTAATTACATAACCCATATACACTGTACTAATGAATCAACCCATTCACACTAAGAACATACACATTCACAAGGTATCTATGTTCTGTACTCAAAATAAAAATTATTTACATACGCTTCATAGGTTATATGTTTTAACATAAACTTGTCTTTTTTTTTCATATATGGTACACCCCACACCCCAGCTGTGGGGTGTACTACCTCTTTATGCACCCCAGTAGTGGGGTGCACACGCCCCATTACACCCCAACAGTCACACACGCACCCACCAGTTGGTTGTCCACCCCATTCCATCATCACGCACCCCACTGTCACCACGCACACACATTCATCACACCAACACATAGTCCAACAATACACCCCATCATGCACCCCACCATTCACACACCCATACATCCTTAAAACTGTTGTGTACACCACTGGGGTGTACACACAGAGGTACATACACCCCGCTGTCCACAACAACAAAAACAACCACAAAATGGCAAAACAGTGGCAAAAGTGAAGGCATGAAACAATGGAGATGGAGAGAGAACCGTGGGAAGGGCACTCACTTAGCCTTTTCCGGTGGTCGCTCGTAGTCGCAGAGGTGAGGAGGGTGGCGGTGGTGATAGCTGTTCCAGCCGAGAGAGGACCCCCGAGAGCGAGAGAGATGTGAGGCCGAGAGGGAAGGACCGAGAGCGTGAGAGAACAGCGAGAGAGATAGAGAAAAATCGTGAGAGAGACCGTGAAAATGAGAGAGATGGAGAGGGAGAGAGAGAGAGAGACCGTGGGTGGTGTGGTGAAGAGGCCGAGATGGAAAAGAAGGAGGGGGCGGCGGTTTCAACAAAGGAGAAGATGAATAGTGTAGTGTAGGCTTTGTTGATATATTAACATAAAGGTCAAATGACCAGTTTGCCCCTCCTCTTAATTCATCTCCATTTCATCACAATTGCCCTTATGGGTCTTTTCATTTATTTATTTATTTATTTTTATTACACCTTAAAGTAGGTGTGTGTTGTCACTTGCATGGCCCTCCATCTCAACACCCACACGCCTCTCGTGGTCAATCTCATGGCTCCTCACCATTGGACTGTGTCACTATAACAATACAAATCCCATAGCCCGTATGTTGTGTAATTAACCAACTCCCACGTAGATCTTGCGTTCCTCGGTCCGTATTTCTCCGTCAATTGGCTCGTCGTGTCCATTTTCTCGCCACGACCCGTCAACTAATTTATTAAATTAATAAAAATTCATTTATTTATATGTTTTACTCCCCCGTTTGACTAGTCGAAACCTCACTCAATTAAATATCGCCCGACCGGCGCGAGACTCGTAAAATACTAACATACTATTACACACAATCAAAGAATCATAAAATCACTTCGGCGTCGACTCCGAAGTTCGAAATATTGACCGGTATTCACGTAGCCGGTCACAATTTTGACAATTGCCGTACAAGTCGGATTAAAAATTTGGGGTTGTTACAGCCTCCCCACTTATTAGAATTTCGTCCCCGAAATTTGCCTAATAAGTAAACTAAATTAACGCTCTTCGCAACTCCTAACGAGATCGATAAAAACTCAGAGTGAGTCATTTCTTGACTCCGAACCGTTCGTGACCCTTCGGTAGAGAGATCTTTAGGTATTCATAATCTCCCGAATCATACTTGAAGCTCATCGTGATACTCGACAAGTATTTCTTATGCCACTCCCGGGCAATCTTAAGTCTCAAATAAAATTTCCCACAACTACCCGAGATGCTATCATGACCACGAGGAGATCGGGGCAACCACTAACGAAATCCATATCAATATGTACCCAATTCCATCGAGAAATGGGTAGAGCCGTAGTAGTCCTCCAGTCGTCGATACCCACCTCTAAGCGGCGGCATATCTCACGTTTGAATAACTCCGACAACTCGGAAATCATCCCTGGCCACCAAAAGAATGTCGCATATCGGCGCACATCTTAGGTCAACCCGACACACAAGGAAGATCGAAACGGTGAATTCTCCTGAAGTACCTGGTCACACACATCAGCCACCAATGGAAACCCCAGTCGCCCGCGATACCTCTAGCATGAGTCTGTCGACCGACTCTTGTCTGGGCAATTTGAACTATCCACCATCCCACTGCATCGTTGGTAGGACGCATCGTCTTGCTGTCCCTCGCGCACAATGCCACCTGAGGCGGTTTGCAACATCGTTTGACCACATATCTAGGTCATGGTAATCATCGGCACGTCCGCTGAACTCATCAACTTGACTGCCTCACGTAAACCACGTTCGTAGGTTCTTTGACACACGACTACCTCCGCATCCAAATCCTTTGCAGCGCAACGCATTAGCAACAACGTTGATCTTCTCGTATCCACCAATCAACGTGAGTAATGTTTATATCTAGTTCGCACTAACCAAGGCTTCGAACTCTAACAACTCTAGTACTAGCATGATTACTGGCAACTCGTAGCCCCCTAACACTATAGAAATATCAAGACTAATGCACATTCGAGTATATCGCATCCTTACAGCTGTGACTAGGATTAAGGTCTGCTACGTCTATAAAATTTTCAACCCTAACAGGTCTACCAAGTGCACAACAATTAAGGAATCGACATAACTTACATCGAACATGATATGCATGCAAGTACCACAAATGAAAAGCATACCCTTATCAATGTGTCTGGACGCCTCTGATGCAGCTCAACAGCCAGCTTCGAACACGCTCTCTCTCAACTGGTGATCTTTGCGACGATGCTCTTCTGGTGAGAGCACTCCCTCTGAAGGTGACCGACCTGTCCGCATCTGTAACACGTACGGTTATCCTGCGACCTCTAGAGTCGACTCGGCCTCGTCCCTGTGCAGAACCATGAGTTTGGGTCTGACTAGACCTCTGCGTGCTCCTCTGCCTAACTCCTCGGTCAGCATCCCTATTCTCAGTAATCTGCCTCTGTGACTACTGGTCATGTCGATTAGACTGCGGTGAATGACTGGCAAAGCTTGGCACTGGTAGAACGGCCTGTACCAAACGTGTGGTCTGCTGTGCAACAGATCCTACACTCTGCGCCCGATGTTCACGATTATCCCATCTGCTCCTTTTTCTCTTCCTGTCCTGCTGATAGTGACTATCTGATCGGGTCTCCGCTCTGTTCACCCTAACCTCATCCGGATGCGTGAGTAAGTAACTCTCCCTCGCTAAACTACGTTCGTATGCAATCTGCAAAGTCTCCGGCTGCGTAGTGACTACAGAACCTCCAATCGTAGGTAGCAAACCCTCAGTGAAGTAATAAACTCGATCAGTCTCGGTATCTGCAGATCCTCCAGCGATAAGGTAATAGTGCAATAAACCTACCCATGTAGTCCATCACTGACTCATCGATGCTCGCCTCAGTGCCATAAACTCATTCCTCTTCGCACGAAGAACAGTCGGCGGAAAGTATTTCTGATTGAATTGAGTCTTGAAGTCGATCCAGTCTCTCGGAGTGCCTCGGGTAGTAATGATAGTCGTCCACCAATCATCCGCTTCCCCCTGAAGCATAGATGAGGAAATCGTCGCTCTCATGTGATCCTTGGTCGCGATAATCGTATGAATCTTCTCGTGATTCTTCAGGAAAAGCTCTGCGGCTGTTACGTCTGTACCACCAAAGAACTTGACTGGATCATGTCGCTTGAATTCTCTCTACTGCCTCGCCTCAGCAGTGGCCTTAGGGCTCTTCTCCGGAGTAGTGACCGGAGTAGTGACTGGAGTATTCTCTGCAGTAACAATCGGCATGGTCGGTGTCTCTGTCGCTTGTACTATCTTCGTCTGTAACTGAGGTGTCTCCATCTCGGTCTGCGTACCTGTCGCAGCAACTACTCCCTCGGGAATTGCTGCTAACGGAATCGGGGCGGTGGAATTCGTAGCTACTGGAGTCTCCATTTCCTGAGTAGTCGGAACGGGTGGAATAGGAGTGGTCGGGGTCGATGGTGTCGCGATAGTCGGTGCGGGTGTCGTCAATGACCGCACTAGATCCTCAAATCTCTGTGCCCAAGCGCGAAACTCCTCCAAAGTGACAAATCGAGAATCAGTCGTCCCGCTGTCGTCGTTCGGACCGGCCTGATCCGCCATTACTGTTTGAACCAATAAAGCGATACTTCGGATCAATACATAGCTACCGCATACCATATAGTACACACAACAATCATAATATGTACAAATTTAAATCCGACTCATCCCGAACTCCCCTATCTAAGTTTTTAAAAGGATTGTAGGGTTTCCACTCTAAGTTCAACCATTCCTAACTTCCGCTGTCTTAATGGTTTGTGTTTTAACTTGAGAGTCAGGTCGTTATAACCTTAAGTTCAACCTTAAGCTCTGATACCAACTGTGACGGCCCCAAATTCCCAATGCATTTGGGTACGCCCGGCCTAGACCCGTGCAGGCCCCGAGTTAGTTCTCAATGAACCTGACGAGCCTAGTCAGCCTCAAAACATCAAAATTTCACGTTTTATGAAAGAGTTATTGCAATTATAACACAGCGGAAGCAAATTACTTACTACTCAAGAATTGGGAAATAACTCAATCAAAGGAAATTAGGAATCTATATAAATGTGGAAAACCCAATATGTTCAATTCTAAGTCAACAAAATGGATTGATGGAATCCATTTCAAAACATATTCCCCAGTTCCAAAACAATCATATATATAAATGTCATACATAAGGAAATAAACATGAGCCTACATCTCGGTACCTCAAGTCCAGCTGCTCACAAAAAGTCTCCTAGGCAAGGTCCCTTGCCCCTACTGCTCTCCGTCCTATCTGCACCCACCGTCACAAACTAGACGGTGAGCAACTGGAGAAAAATGAATGTAATGCCGGCAGAAAACAACAGTAATTCATGATAATACAAGTAAAGCAGTCTAAATATCATGCGGAAATAAAAAGACAGGAAATTAAATAGACAAGATGCATGATAAACAGACTAATAGATATCAATCGAGAGTTAAGTGTGTTCCAAGGAATCAAAAGAGGCCCATAAGTGGTCTAAATCATAGCATAACGGCGAAGACCTCGCGAGGTCTTCCCGGGCATCGACACAAGCGAAGGCACAGCTATGACTGGAAAGGGACTCAAACCCATCCACCCAGTACTCGGTGTCACACGGTCACTAAGGGTGGTCACACACTCGTGGCCACGAGTGCCCGCGTTTTATCCCTCTAGTGCAGGTCCTAGTACTTTCGAGACAAAACACTTACGCCGGAAAACACACAACAAGAAATGGACGGGAATACCAATAATAGATCATAACGAAACAAAATGAAAGATAATGAATCACATGGCATTTTCTTACTGGCTTACAAACGTACAAATGCTTGTGGCAATTGTACTTACCTGAACTATCGCGACCCACGAAACAAACTCTCGTTCCTAATGCGTATTCCCAAGTTTCCCGCTACCTGACAAGGTCGAAAACTCGTGTTAACAGGTCAAGTCATTTACTAAATCTATGTTATATCCCAAACGTTTCTCCCAGTGTTTCAATGACTCAAACAACGCGATGAAAATTGAAAATAAATACTCTCTTGGGTTTTGGAAACACTATAACACATGTATGCCTAATTACAAGTCTTAGAGTATTCCCTATAAGTTTTGTTTACAATAGTTGGTGAGATTAACTCGAACAGTTGTGAAATATCCTCAACTTGGGTTGTGTTAGGATCTCGCTTAAGTTCGTGGCTTCATAACACAAATACGGTGGTTTTCTTTTAATTACATAACCCATATACACTGTACTAATGAATCAACCCATTCACACTAAGAACATACGCATTCACAAGGTATCTATGTTCCGTACTCAAAATAAAAATTATTTACATACACTTCATAGGTTATATGTTTTAACATAAACTTGTCTTTTTTTTCTTTTTTTTTTTTTTCTTTTCATATATGGTACACCCACACACCCCAGCTGTGGGGGCCTCTTTATGCACCCCAGCAGTGGGGTGCACACGCCCCATTACACCCCAACAGTCACACACACACCCACCAGTTGGCTGTCCACCCCATTCCATCATCACGCACCCCACTGTCACCACGCACACACATTCATCACACCAACACATAGTCCAACAATACACCCCATCATGCACCCCACCATTCACACACCCACACATCCTTAAAACTGTTGTGTACACCACTGGGGTGTACACACAGGGGTACATACACCCCGCTGTCCACAACAACAAAAACAACCACAAAATGGCAAAACAGTGGCAAAAGTGAAGGCATGAAACAATGGAGATGGAGAGAGAACCGTGGGAAGGGCACTCACTTAGCCTTCTCCGGTGGTCGCTCGTAGTCGCAGAGGTGAGGAGGGTGGCGGTGGTGATAGCTGTTCCAACCGAGAGAGAACCCCCGAGAACGAGAGAGATGTGAGGCCGAGAGGGAAGGACCGAGAGCGTGAGAGAACAGCGAGAGAGATAGAGAAAAATCGTGAGAGAGACCGTGAAAATGAGAGAGATGGAGAGGGAGAGAGAGAGAGAGACCGTGGGTGGTGTGGTGAAGAGGCCGAGATGGAAGAGAAGGAGGGGGGCGGCGGTTTCAACAAAGGAGAAGATGAATAGTGTAGTGTAGGCTTTGTTGATATATTAACATAAAGGTCAAATGACCAGTTTGCCCCTCCTCTTAATTCATCTCCATTTCATCACAATTGCCCTTATGGGTCTTTTCATTTATTTATTTATTTTTATTACACCTTAAAGTAGGTGTGTGTTGTCACTTGCATGGCCCTCCATCTCAACACCCACACGCCTCTCGAGGTCAATCTCATGGCTCCTCACCATTGGACTGTGTCACTATAACAATACAAATCCCATAGCCCGTATGTTGTGTAATTAACCAACTCCCACGTAGATCTTGCGTTCCTCGGTCCGTATTTCTCCGTCAATTGGCTCGTCGTGTCCATTTTCTCGCCACGACCCGTCAACTAATTTATTAAATTAATAAAAATTCATTTATTTATACGTTTTACTCCCCCGTTTGACTAGTCGAAACCTCACTCAATTAAATATCGCCCGACCGGCGCGAGACTCGTAAAATACTAACATACTATTACACACAATCAAAGAATCATAAAATCACTTCGGCGTCGACTCCCGAAGTTCGAAATATTGACCAGTATTCACGTAGCCGGGTCACAATTTTGACAATTGTCGTACAAGTCGGATTAAAAATTTGGGGTTGTTACATGACCAGTCAACCTGGTTAGAGGGGGGGGGGAAAGTTCATCTTCCCCCCATCGACAGCCGTAGAGGGGAGCACAAGCTCCCCTCCTCGACCCCGACCACCACCACCCTCCGTCGCTTCCACGCGACGGAGGGGGATCTCCGGCGACTGGCCAGGAGGTCGCTGCCTCTCTGGCCGGCCGCCGTGGAGGAAAAAGTGGGAACGGAGGGGTGCGAGATCTACCCCTCTTTTGGTCCTATGCTCGCCACCACGCCTCTCACCGGACTCCCTTTCACTCGGCCTCTGGCCATCGCACCTCCTGCCGGCGTCGCTGTCCGCCTTGGGGGGGGTGTCTCTCACCCCTCATCCATCCGAGACGCGCCTCCACGCTATCCGCAGCTCCTCTTTGTGGTTCCTCTCTTTGCCAACTCTCTCTCTCTCTCCTTTCCTCTCTCCCATACTTGGTCGTCACTTCTCATCCCCTCTTTGTGTTGTTGTAAAGGAGGCTAGGGTTTATAATTGACTATTTATACAATTAGGGGAAAGTTATGTTGTATATCTTGGCAGGAAATGGCTAAAGTACCCTTCCCTCTTAGGCCTTTAGTCCATCTAGCTTATTAACTTTCTTTAGGGTCCATTTACCTTCAGTCTTAATTAAATTATCATAAATCAAATAACTTTAAAGTCACATCAACCCACATTTAGTATTGGGATTACTAAATTACCCTCGATTCGGGTCGCAGAAAGATTCGGGTCGTTACAACAGGTCTGACACGCGTGTCGTTAGAAACGTTTCGCATGTTAGGCAACTAATATTCTCATACTATAATTAAAGAAATCTTACTATAATTTCTCCACTGATTGTGTTTAACATAATTTCTCCACTGATTGTGTATAACACAATTTGTCCATTGATTGTGTAAATCAGTTAATTCCTTATATCACAAAAGTTTTCATGTCTATTGTTTTGTCATCGCTCACACATCTCAAGGTGCATGTCGATCAAGTGTCCGACATGGGTGCCCCAGCGTGTGCATGCTGGCATTTTCCCTTCTTTTTTTTGGTCTAAAGTCTAAACCAGTGACAATGATTTTATTTTTAAACCACAAAATATCTAGACTATTTAACTACTTCGAGTTAGCGACTAGATGAGCTCTCAAAATTTTGTGTTTTCATCTTCAGGACAACGACCTGCTTTTCGCGCTCAAAAGTTCGTGTTTTCATCTTCAGGACAACGACTGCTTTTGGCCGAGCGAAACAGTTGTTGGTGTTAGCAAATTCATTGCAATTTTTGTTGTCACTGATATGATTGTTAGCTTTCAAAGCAGTAGAAACATAACAAGAAGAAATATCAACTCTTTTTAAGAAGCTTTTATTCAGATAAAGTTGAAAGATATTTAGACAAACTACTACATAACTTCTCTCATGGGGCATATGGCTAAAATTACTACATTATGATAAGTTAGAGAAATGTCACACCATCAGTAGCATGAATTCTCCAGCTTTCACGAGGACTAATTTATTTACCAAAGCAAACACACATTACATGAGTCCTACTGTCCTAATATGATTATAGCAACCAAGCAATGGAACTTAACATACAGATACATTTAAGGGAATGATTTCTAGTGAATCACTTGGTAGAGAGCAACTCGATTCGTCATGAACAGGTTGAAGGCCCCTGCGCCATTTTCGCCGATCGCATTATTGGTTATCTCCATATTTTCGGGTGAAAACAGGTATGGTTTTGGAGAAACTTGCGCGCTCAACAGGGACCTTCTAGCATCTCAATCACTCTCCCCATTGAAGGGCGATCTGCGGCGTCATTTGTATGCACCACAATGCTATTAGGATCAACTTCCTCACTATCTTCTTCTCACCCTCTCCGCATCCCCAATGTCCATCTCCTCTCCTTGATTGAGCCGGGTCGTAAATCCACGCCGGGAAGTAAATTTGGCTGGAGTTCTCAAAGAAAAGATTTACATTTTTTCTTCTACCTACCATCTCCATTAGCAACATTCCAAAGCTGTACACATTTGCCTTGTATGAGATGCCTCCAATTTTTTTGTAGAACAACTCGGTGCCATGTATCCTAATGTTCCTCTCATTTATGCAGAAGAGAGACTATACTTGTGATCAACCGGATAGAGTTTCGCCAATCCAAAGTCCGAGACTTTCGGGATGAATTTGTCATCGAGAAGAATATTGTGAGGCTTAATATCAAAGTGTAGAATTTGCATATTACAGCCTCGATGGAGGTACTCGATACCACGAGCAACTCCCATGGCAATCTCATACACTTGCCCCCAACTTAGGCAATTGCCTCCCTCTTCTCTAGGAAAGATGTACTTCTCTAGGGAACCATTAGGCATAAATTCATATACTAGAGCTCTTTTCGTTCCCTCAACGCAAAATCCAATGAGTCTCACGACATTGACGTGATGAATCCTTCCAATGGTAGCAACTTCGTTGATGAAATCTTGCCCGTTGGTTTTGGATTTGACTAACATCTTGACTGCTACAGAACGACCACTTTGAAGCTTTCCTAGAAACACAGAGCCAAAGCCTCCTTGTCCCAACTTGTTCTTGAAACCTTTAGTCATCTTCCTAATTTCTGAGTAGGAGTAGCGGATTGGCATTAGATTGTGGTTGCTTTGGAGAAACTGTTCGAGGCTTTCGTCCATGGACAAGTGCCTTCTTTGAAATTTGTAGATCAAATATGCTAGCATACATAGAATTCCACAAGCAGTCCTTCCTGGCAGTAAAAATAGTAGAACAGTGCCTGAGAGACAGAGCAGTTATCTATTATTAGCCTCTTTAGTTAGTTCATTGTCACCTATTTCTGTGAATTGAAAGCATGCAAGGCATCAAATTATATAACCTGTTATTTCTATAGAAAGAGCAGCTCTCTTGTACTTGTCCATTCTTTCGGGATAAAGATATGTGATGCCTAATATGTCGTAAACTTTCGCTAACCAGTCTACAAGTCACCAAAATAAAATTAATATGTACCAACAAAATTGAAACTGATGGGAATAGTAAAGTACTAAATATCTGTACCACTTAATACATCATAAACGGGCTTCAAGAAACCTTCATCACAAAAAAAAATTGGGTGAGCAATTAGAAAATAATCTTAAGAGGAGTCGTCCATTCTAAAAACATTAGCTTCAATAGACAAGAGTGATACCAAATGAAATACGAACTAAGTCATAGCTCGATGGAACATTAACAGAATAATAGAAACTAATGACGGAAACCACGCACAAGGGATAGGCCGTAGCATTCCGCAACTAGATCTTCTATCGTAGCAGTTGAAGGGACTGGAAAGACCATTCAACTGATGAATAGCACAGCCCTCATAGCCTCTGTGAAAGCAGGGTACGCAAAGCAAATTAGACCAAGAAAGCGCCACTCCCTTCAACATTTGGCGGTGGATGTCATAATAAGTGGTGATATTTGTGCTATCAGATATGAAAGCTGAGTACACGAGTTCTATGGTGCACCCCTCTTTGATATCACCGCGATAAGCTCTCCACACAACATAATAATTAGAAGAAGAATAATTTCGGAGGTTCTTTGGTGATGATGAGGATGTGTTGATGCAAGGACTCATATCTACATACTGGGAAGTATCGACGACACCATTAAACCCACAATTCAAAAAAACAAAAGGTTGTTCAATATAACGATAATCTAACTGGTAGGGGTCCTGACGATTGGTGAAATTGTAAAGGGTCAAGGAATGGCGAGGTAAGGAGGAGCAATTGTGAAGTTGAAGGCCTGTATCAACGACTCGCATAGTGAGGTCGAGGTAGTTGATGGAGAGGACGTAGTAACTGCCATGGTAGAGGTACAAGATGGCTCGATTGTTCTCGCAAGCAAGCTCGTATTCGGGAGGACCACAGTTGTTGCGGGGGTCGCCTTTCAAACTAAAAGGGTAGCTGATGTTGTGCAGGTCACCGCACGACCAAGGCTCGCAATCACCAGCATCACCTGCTGCTACTACTACAAGTAGTAGTAGTACTGGCACCAGTATCAGAATTAGCTTCATGATCAATTGATGCGAGCTATATATATAACTGTGTATATCTAACTATCTTCTTCTGATATTCATGAATAACAAAAAAACCAAATTAAAATAACAAGTTGTAAACAGTTTTGTATATGCAACTTCTGAAAGGAAATTTAGTTGGGAGTTGGGACCGGAGAAGAAAAATCAAACGTTGCAACAATAATTGTCCAACTAATGTGGACTGCAGAAAGCTACATGGATCGGAGGACACGGTTTCCATGCATATGAACACTTTTGTTTTTTTTATCAGAGTAAAGGCTTCTCCTAGATTAATTAGACTAGACTTTTGTTATTGATTGACTCAACTTATAACTAGTCTATGAAAAATTATGATAGGTCTGTGGACTGGACTTGGCAGACGAGATTAAGAGCATTCCTATAATTCCTATTCCACTACCACCACTGCGTTGAAAGCGCGTATGAAATTCCATCATTCATTAAATTGAGAAGAAATATGAACAAAACAAGTCCAAGTCTTTTGCTACAACGTGCACGTTGTCTTCAATGGAAATCAATAACTTGTGAAGATAAAATCATAAAGGCCCTGTGAAGAAACATGTGGGCCCCACACGTGGGACCCACATGCAAGGAAAATGCACTAAACGCGTCCACAAATTTTTCCATTATCAGTGGAGCGTCTCACGCGTCTTTGACCAACGCGTCTTTGACCAACGCGTCTTTGACCAATGCGTCTTACGCGTCTTTGATGCGTCTTTGGTTGCCTATAAATAGGCCCAACGCGTTAGAACAAAATGTAGAGTAAGCAGAAGCTCAGAGCACAAGATAGCAGTGCAATGTACAAGTGTGCTCTATTGTGAGCAAATAGAGAGTGAGTGTTTCTCCTATTATAAAGAGAGATATTTTTAGTGTTTCTCCTTTATAAATAGAGAGATAATGTAACACCTACTATTTTTCTCATAGTAAATTCTTCTATCCTTGCCCGTGGTTTTTACCCTAATTTGTTTGGGGGTTTTCCACGTAAAAATCTCTGTGTCCATTTTTCTTCACTTTTATTATCCCAAATTATTTGTCGTGGTCTTGCTCTATCCGGGTCTATTTTTACACAAGTGGTATCAGAGCCTAATTGAGATAATTTGTGATAGAAGCAATGGCGACAAAGTTCAAGATTGAGAAATTCAACGGGAGTAATTTCTCACTTGTGGAAATTAAAGATGAAGGCTATCTGAGAAAGGATAATTGTTTGGCGGCCATCGTGAAAGGCTAGCCGATTTCGAAGACAATGCCAAATGGAACGAGATGGACGAGAATGCTATTGCAAATCTTCATCTGTCACTAGGCGATGAGTATTGTCAAGCATTGAAGAGAAGAAAACTGCCAAGGAGATCTGGGATCACCTTGGAAAATTGTACGAGGCCAAGTCACTCCACAACAAAATTTTTCTGAAGAGGAAATTATACACTCTACGGATGGCGGAGTCTACTTCAGTGACGGAGCACATCAATGCGATGAATACACTATTTTCTCAACTCACATCATTGAGTTATAAAATAGAATCGCAAGAACGTGCTGAACTTCTGCTTCAAAGTCTACCGGATTCGTATGATCAACTCATCACTATGTTGCAGCTGCTGTTCTAGAAGAAGAAAATCGGCGCAAGAACAAAGAAGACAGGCAGGCCAGTTCACAACAAGTGGAGGCCACGATCGTGATGAGAGGAAGATCAACGAACGTGGCCCCAGTGGGAGTCACAATCATGGTAGATCAAAGTCAAAAAGCAAGAAGAATTTTAAATGCTACAATCATGGCAAGAAGGGTCATTTGAAGAAAGACTTTGGAATTTGAAAAACTCCGATCCTCAAGGAAATGTGGCTAGCACTTCAAATGATGGAGTCGCATTGTGTTGCGAGGCGGCAACAACAACTAAAAGCGGGAAAAGATTCTCGATGTCCGGATTATCGACTCGGGTGCGACGTATCACATGACCTCTCGAAGAGAATGGTTCCATCACTATGAACCTATTTTAGGAGGATCTCGTATGCAGTTGTAATGACCATGCTCTAAAGGTCATTGGCATCGGAACCATCATGTTGAAGATGTATGACGATCTGTTCGCACTATCCAATAAGTGCGACATGTGGAAGGCCTTAAGAAGAATCTGCTATCTTTGGGACGATTTGATGATCTTGACTTGTGAAATCAAAGTCAAGAAAGGGATCATGAAAATCGATCGAGGAGCGCTTGTACTTATGAAGGGAGAAAAGGTTGTTTGCAAACTTGTACCGCTCATGGGAGAGACTCTTCGGAAGGCGAAGCATCGGTTGCTTCAAGTTGTTCAAGTGAGAGATCTGCAATGATCCGGCACTGAAACTTGGACACATGTCCGAACAAGGAATGAAAATCCTTGTTGAGAAGAAGCTACTTCCCAGGCCTCACAAAGGTGTCACTACCCTTTTGTGAGCATTGTGTAACAAGCAAACAACATCGGTTGAAGTTTAACACATCAAATTCTAGAAGTAAGGCTATTCTAGAATTGGTCCACTCGATGTATGGCAAGCACCGGTCACATCAATAGGAGGAGCAAATTATTTTGTGTCCTTCATTGATGATTACTCCAGTGATGTTGGGTGTATCCAATCAAGAGGAAGGCAGATGTGTTCGGAATCTTCAAAGTGTTCAAAGCGCGGGTTGAACTTGAATCAGGAAGAAGATCAAGTGTTTGAGGACCGATAATGGAGGAGAATATACTGGCAATGAGTTCGATAGCTTTTGCAAACAGAAAGGCATCAAAAGACAGTTCACTACAGCATACACTCCTCAGCAAATGGAGTGGCAGAGCGGATGAACAGAACTCTATTAGAACAAGAGCTATGTTGAGTACTGCAGGCTTAGAAAAAAGGTTTTGGGCTAAAGCAGTCAACACCGCCTGTTACGTGATAAATCGGGCTCCATCAACGGCAATTGAGTTGAGGACACCGATGGAAATGTGGACTGGTAAACCGGTTGACTATTCAAACCTCCATGTATTTGGAAGTCCAAATGTACGCTATGTACAATGCCCAAGAAACTACAAAGCTAGATCCAAAATCCGTAAAATGCTTATTCTTGGGGTATGCTTGACGAGTAAAGGGGTATCGCTCGTGGGATTCCACTACCCACAAGGTTGTAGTCGACGAGATGTTCTCTTTACGAGAAGACAAGGTACAACAAATAGAGAAAGATGATAGCATTTCGAAACTACAACGATACGGGTGGAATGTGAATCGAACGAAAGGATTCTTCTGAAGGCTTGTACTGAACATGAGGAGAATGAACCAGGTGAACTGAAGTTCCGAACCTCGTAGATCATCTCGCACGAGAAACGCACCAGACGGCACTCGAATATATGATGGAAAGCAATGTTGCATACTTGTCTTCTAACCGAGGAAGGAGAACCATCAACTCTTCAAGAGGCGATGCATGGCTCGGAAGCATCTCGGTGGACGACGAATACAGGAAGAAATCGAAGCTCTCCATAAAAATAAAACATGGGAGCTAGTGCCATTACCAGGAGCGGGCCCATTGGCAACAAATGGGTTTACAAGATCAAACGAAACAGATGATGATCAAGTGGAGCGGTATCATGCAAGATTGGTGGTGAAAGGATATGCTCGAAAGAAGGCATTGATTTCAATGAGATATTTTCCCCGTGGTTCGACTTACAACGATTCGAGTAGTTCTAGCGATGTGTGCTACTTTTTGATCTACATCTAGAGCGGCTAGATGTTAAGACAACTTTTCTTCATGGAGATCTTGAAGAAGAGATTTATATGCTCCAACCGAAAGGATTTGAAGAACAAGGAAAGGAGAACTTGGTTTGTCGGTTGAACAAATCTCTCAGTACGGTTTAAAGCGGCGCCGAGGTGTTGGTACAAGAGATTTGATTCCTTCATAATGAGCCTTGGTTACAACAGACTAAATGCGAGACCCTTGCGCATATTGCAAGAGATTTGGTAACAATGATTTCATTGTTTTGTCATTGTATGTATGTAGACGACATGTTGGTATCGAGGCCCCAACAAAGATCGTATTCAAGAATTGAAGGCTCGATTGGCTAGGGAGTTCGAGATGAAGGATTTGAGACCAAAGAACCAAGATTCTAAGGATGCAAATTCATCGAGACGAAATAATAGAAAGATTTGGCTTTCTCGGAAAAATTATTTGAAGAAGATCTTGCGTCGTTTCAACATGCAAGATCAGAAGCCAATTTCTACCCCACTTTATATTAATTTCAAGTTATCCTCAAGTATGAGTCCTAGCAAGTGAAGAAGAGAGGATGGAAATGTCTCGAAAGCCGTATGCATCAAGAATGGGAAGCTTAATGTTCGCGATGATTTGTACACGACCGAGACATTGCACAAGCGATGGGAGTAGTTAGTCGATACATGGCGAATCTGGCGAGAGAGCATTGGAATGTTGTAAAGAGGATCCTACGATACATCAAGGGTACCTCAAATGTTGCATTATGTTACGGAGGATCAGACTTTATTGTCAGTGGATATGTTGATTCTGATTATGCAGGAGATCTCGATAAAGGCAAATCCACCACTGGATATGTGTTCACTTTTTGGCGGACGATACAAGTAGTTTCAGGTTTCAAAATCGCTAGATCATTGTGGCTACGTCAACAACAGAAGCAGAATATGTCGCAGCTACACAAGCTAGTAAAGAAGTAGTATGGTTGAAGATGGTGTTGGAGGAACTCGAGCACAAACAAGAGAAAATTACTTTGTATTGTGACAGTCAGAGTGCCTTGCATCTCGCAAGGAATCCAGCCTTTCATTCAAAAACAAAGCATATACGAGTTCAGTATCACTTCGTTCGTGAGAAAGTGGAAGAAGGAACCATGAACATGTAGAAAATTCATACTACAGACAACCTAGCAGATTTTCTGACGAAGACGATTAATGCTGACAAATTTATCTGGTGTCGATCCTCATGCGGCTTGACAGAAATGTAAGCAACATGGAAATAGCAAGGAAGAAAGAATGGTGTGAAGATCTGATTGATTCTCAATCAAATCTTCAAGTGGGAGATTGTGAAGAAACATGTGGGCCCCACACGTGGGACCCACATGCAAGGAAAATGCACTAAACGCGTCCACAAATTTCTCCATTATCAGTGGAGCGTCTCACGCGTCTTTGACCAACGCGTCTTTGACCAACGTGTCTTTGACCAACGCGTCTTTGACGCGTCTTTGGTTGCCTATAAATAGGCCCAACGCGTTAGAACAAAATGTAGAGTAAGCAGAAGCTCAGAGCACAAGATAGCAGTGCAATGTACAAGTGTGCTCTATTGTGAGCAAATAGAGAGTGAGTGTTTCTCCTATTATAAAGAGAGATATTTTCAGTGTTTCTCCTTTATAAATAGAGAGATAGTGTAACACCTACTATTTTTCTCATAGTAAATTCTTCTATCCTTGCCCGTGGTTTTTACCCTAATTTGTTTGGGGGTTTTCCACGTAAAAATCTCTGTGTCCATTTTTCTTCACTTTTATTATCTCAAATTATTTGTCGTGGTCTTGCTCTATCCGGTCTATTTTTACAACAGGCCCAAATCACTCTAAAAATCAATAGTGCCAAAGAAGAGATGCGAAGTAGTGCTTACATCGCCTCTTTGTTCTTTGCAATCTTCTTGGTAGTAACCACCAAGGAAGAAGATCATTTCGATGATGGCTCAGCAGAAACACGTTGCGGTGATGACGGCCCTCCCATAAGATTCCCTTTCTCTCTTACCAATGTCACCACCAGTAGTAGTGGGTATCCTGGTTTCGAGCTCTCTTGCTCCGATCGAAAAGATACCGTGCTCCACCTACCGCATGGAGGAAAGTTTTGGGTAACTGCAATCAATTACACGTCCCAAGAGCTGATAGTATCGGATCCTGATGGTTGCATCGTGCCAAGGCTTCCTCGTCTCAATTTGTCTTCCTCTCCCTTCCTCTCCATGAATCATCTCCTCTACTACAACTACACCTTAATCAACTGCTCCTCCACAAACAATGACATTCTTAAACGTGAAAAACGGATCGAATGTCTTAGCATCCCTGGTTACAACGTCTTCTTTATAAGCTCTGATTCTTATTATTACAAGTCAGATTATGAGCCCTTCACTTATTGTACGGCTGGAAAAACCTTTCTTCTACCAGATGAAGATGATGATTTAAGCTGGCGAAACGGGCAAACCAAATTCAGTTGGTTTTCACCAAAGTGTGGGCATTGCGAAAAGTAAGGGCAGCGATGCAGATTCAAGAAGAAGAAGAAGAAGACCTTGGATCCCCTGATGATGATCATGACAACGGCCACGATAACTATGATACTGAATGCCTTTTCATTCCCAAAAGTCACGCAAAAGGTTTTGTACTGACTTCCCATTGTTTCCTTCCCATACTTTCATGAACTTGCACTAAATCGAGCACGCGGTGGAGGAGTTTGATCCATGTAGCCGGCCGGCCCCAATTAATTTGGAACTGAGGTTATATTGATGTTGTTTGTTGTTGTTATCTGTGCAGGAAGATTAATTAAGCGAGTACTTCCAGGTTGTAATCCAACTCAGTATCAAAAGTTGGAAGATTTATATTTTTCCTCACCTGCCAAACACCAGTGAGTAATTATTCCCCTCATTTGTATTTTCAGCCTTGGGCCTTCTAGGACTTGTAATAGCAGCGGTGGTGACAGCCAAGAGACGCTACAACGCTTCCCGCTTAGACAAACTGGAAAGAGTGAACCAAGCCAAGATTGAAAAGTTCTTAGAGGACTACAAATCCCTCAAACCCACCCGCTACTCCTACGCCGATATTAAGAGGATGAAAAATCACTTCCAAATCAAATTGGGCGAGGGAGGCTACGACAGTGTGTTCAAAGGGATGCTCTCCAATGATATCCCAGGAGCTGTTAAGATCCTCAATGCGCCAAGGACAATGGAGAAGATTTCATCAATGAAGTAGGCACCATGGGAACAATCCACCACGTCAATGTAGTCCGCCTATTTGGATTTTGTGCCGACGGATTCCATCGAGCACTTGTCTACGAATTCCTGCACAATGACTCACTTGAGAAGTTCATCTTCTTAAGTGATTCCAAAAATCCTTTCCTCGGTTGGCCGAAGCTCCAAGACATTGCCGTTGGAATAGCCAAAGGAATTGAGTATCTCCATCAGGGATGTGATCAGCGCATCCTCCATTTCGACATCAAGCCTCACAACATCTTGTTGGACTACAACCTCAATCCCAAAATATCAGATTTTGGCCTGGCAAAGCTGTGTTCCAAGGACAAGAGTGCCGTCTCCATGAGTGTTGCCAGGGGAACCATGGGCTACATCGCGCCGGAACTGGTCTCCAGGAACTTTGGAAATGTGTCTCACAAATCAAATGTCTACAGCTTTGGAATGGTGTTGCTTGAGATGGTGGGGGGAAGGAAGAACATCGATGCAACGACAGAGAATTCAAGCCAAGTGTACTTTCTGGAGTGGATTTACAGTAGAATACACGAAGCAGGAAAGCATCTTAAAATGAAGGTAGAATCAGAGAATGATGAGAAGATAGCGAAGAAACTGTCCATTATTGGGCTATGGTGCATTCAATGGTACCCAGTCGACCGTCCCTCAATGAGTAGCGTGATTCAAATGCTAGAAGAAGAAACAGACAAGTTGAGCATCCCACCCAATCCATTTGCATCGAACACTACAACACCAGAAAACAACACTAGGAGGAACATCCATGACAGGCCTGGCGACCACCACGCCCTTGATATTATCTCCGAGCATGATGAACTAGAGTGACCAAAATTCTAAGACCATTATCTTGTTCCTTGTAGGAAACCTCTTTATAAGTATGAAATGAAATAAGGAAAAACAATCTCCAAGGCTTGGATTACAGCATCCAAAAATTGTACCCTACTGAACCTTGCATAATTCACTATCCCGTAATTCTATTCGTCTTAAATCATGATCACCAATTGAAGTAGAACTTTTTTTTTTTTCTTTTTCCCTTTTGATATTTGTGGATATCCAAGCGAGCTTGACTATTCCCACGAGGCTCATGTGCAATTGACCTGAGTATACCCCAGTGACCTAGACAATCTAGACCTAGTGGGGAATCGGACCTGGGACCATGCGCCTAACCTACACAATCCCAAGGTTGCCCTTATTGTTGGGCCAACCCGTCCCAAGTCCTTCTACAGCCACTACATTACTCTCCAGCGAATTCTTTCTTTGTTTTTGCTTCGTTCCATGGTAATACAACTGGGCTAGTCATTTCTACAAACACTTAGATTAGCAAAATTAATTTCACATCCCAATTGTCAATGTATAAGCTCATTAGTGAACACTACAAACCCTTCGGAAGTGATTTGCAAACATCGTAACTCTTAACATAGCAAAGACTAAAGCTCCAACATCTATGAGCGCATAAGCGAAGGTATTAACTCTTTCGAATACTCAACCGAGAGTTAGCGTTCCCCTTATACACGCAACTACAATAGAGTGAAGCCCTTTTTATTGCAGTCAACGGCGAATATAAGCAGAACGCTAGCTCCAAGTGGAGTCTTCGAAGCAGCTCTAGGATTTGCTATGTTAGGATTAGAGAAACGAACATAATCTAAACAAGAGGAGGTCGAAACTGACCTTTGGTGGTGAGCGCTCGCGCATTAGTCGACGTGGAAACTAGAACAAAAATAGAATAATGTCTCTCTACTCCTATTATTGATCACAAATAACATTGTCTTGATCAACATTCTCAATGTAATGGACTCCACAAAAAGCAGAAATCACAGCTTTGTCTTTTTTAGTGGGCCGACTCGATTAGAGCCCAGAGTAGTCAGTTAATTCCGGATACCTATGGTCTAGACCAAATAAAAAAAGAATTAGTAGAGATTTCATCTTGTTTAAAAGCATTATACACCTTGACCAAAAAAAAAAGCATTATGCACAGAAAGCTCTTTCCTAAGGTTAGAAATTGGCAAAAAAGTGATGGACTAATCATACAAATAAATTTATATTATGATTTCTCCCAATCAACAGTAATAGTACATGTAGATTTAACTTCCCCAAAAAAACATGGAAAAAGTACAACCGTACAGTATATTTTCTTTTAAATTCGTAAAGTACAGTTATGTTTTTTTTTTTTTTTTTTTTTTTTTTTTTTATAATAATGTATTACGCCTTTAGTAAAGGCGTAATTAAGCGTCGATAAAGATTACACTTGGCACGAATAGCGCCTTTACTAAAGGCGCTATTCGTGTACAATTTAATCCACATATGGGATTGGCGACGGGGACATATATATATATATAAATATATATAAATATTATATTGGCGACGGGGAGCCCGTCGCCAATCACCAATATATAATATATATATATATTTTTTATATATATATTGGCGATTGGCGACGGACTCCCGTCGCCAAAATTTTAGCGACGGGGAGCCCGTCGCCAATTGCCAATATATAAAATATATATTATATATATTGGCGACGGGCTCCCCATCGCCAATCGATTTTTGGCGACGGATGAGCCCGTCGCCAATTGATTTTTGGCGACGGGATGCACGTCGCCATTTCATGCCACATCACGCCACGTCATCGTCAATAACGCCTCTACTAAAGGGAGATATACATTATTTTTGAAATTTTAAATAAATTTACTCTATTTCATGAATTTAAAAGAAAACCAACCCTACTTTTTTAATAAACCCCCAAAAAACATATGTATGTACATTTATTTGGACAAATGCAAACATAACCATAATCTCCAAACACATAAAAGACATAAATCAGATTCAGAGGATTGTTACACAACCACTAGCATTAATCCCATTCCTCTATTTGCATCATGACTAATTTATGTCCCAAACCAAACAAACATTACATACGAGTCTTAATCTGCTGATACATTTAAAGGAATTATTTCAAGTGAATCACTGGTTGAATGCAGGAGCAACTCTAAATCTGATTCATCATGAACAGTCGAAGGCCCCACACCATTTTCGCCAGACGCATTCTTAGGTGTTCCCATACTTTCCAGTGAATACAGGAATGGCTTTGATGGAATTTGCAACTGCTCAAGAGGACCTTCTAGCATCTCAATTACTCTCCCCATTGAAGGGCGATCTACCGGCGTCATTTGTGTGCACCACAATCCTATTAGAATCAACTTTCTCACTATCTTCTTTTCGTCCTCTCCAGCATCCCCAATGTCCATCTCCTCTCCCTGATTGAACCGGTCATAAATCCACGCCGGGAAGTAAATTTGGCTAGACTTCTCTACAAATGGATTCACATTTCTCCTTCTACCCACCATCTCCATTAGCAACATTCCATTAGAACAACTCCGGCGCCATGTATCCTAATGTTCCTCTCGCTGCAGTAAGAGAGACAACACTGTGATCAACTGGATAGAGTTTCGCCAATCCAAAGTCCGAGACTTTTGGGATGAATTTGTCATTGAGAAGAATATTGTGATGCTTAATATCAAAGTGTAGAATTTGCATATCACAACCTCGATGGAGGTACTCGATCCCACGAGCAACTCCCATGGCAATCTCATACACTTTCCCCCAACTAAGGCAATTGCCTCCCTCTTCTCTAGGAAAGATGTACTTGTCTAGGGAACCATTAGGCGTAAAGTCATATACCAGAGCTCTTTTTATTCCCTCAACGCAAAACCCGGTGAGTCTCACAACATTGATGTGATGAATCCTTCCAATGGTAGCAACTTCATTGATGAAATCCTGTCCTTTGGTTTTGGATTTGTCTAACACCTTAGCAGCTACAAAACGACCACTTCGAAGCTTTCCTTTATACACAGAGCCAAAGCCTCCTTGGCCCAACTTGTTCTTGAAACCTTTCGTAATCTGCCTAATTTCCGAGTAGGAGTAGCGGATTGGCATTAAATTGTGGTGGCTTTGGAGAAACTATTCGAGACTTTCGTCCATGGACGAGTGCCTTCTTCGAAATTTGATCAAATAGGCTAGCATACATAGAATTCCATAAGCAGTCCTTCCTCCCAGTACAAATACTAGAACAAGTACACGACAGACAGAGCAGTTATTTATTATTAGCCTCTTTAATTAGTTCATTGTCAACTAATTCCATGGATTGAAAGCACGCAAGGCATCAAATTATATAACCTGTTATTTCTATAGAAAGAGCAGCTCTCTTGCACTTGTCCATTTTTGGAGTAAATGATCCCATGCCTAATATGTCGCGAATTTTGGCTACCCAGTCTGCAAGTTACCAAAATAAAATTAATTAATATGCACCAACAAAAATTAAACTAAGCAAAAAATTAAATAAATAATATAAAGTAACAGTTTGGCAAAGAAGACGAAAGGAACAATAGAGTTTTGAATATGTGTACCATATAATACGCTGTCGAAGTAATCCAAGAAACCTTCACCACAAAGAAATTGGGTCAGCAATTAGAAAGTAATCTTTAAGAAGAAACATCCGTTCTAAGCACATAAATACATTTCAAAAGCTATCATAAATTAGCTGCAATAGACGAGAGAGAGAGCAAATGAAGCGCATATAAGAATAGAGCCCGTGCATGGAATATGATGTAAGACACATTACAATAGACAAGAGAGATGACAAAATACTAAAAAATGGTAATGGAAATTAATGGTTACGCACAAGCAAAAGACTGTAGCGGAGCTCTGCAGTTGCGGTTGCAACTTAAGGGGTTGAAAGACCATTCCATTTATCGAAGGATAACGGGGTACTAAACATTGTCGGCGTCTGTGAAAGCAGTGTCGGCAAAGCAGATTAGACCAAGAAAGCACCACTCCCTTCGACAGTTCACGGTGGATTTCATAATAAGTCTTGATCTTAAGGCTTCTACTAAATGCCATCATCTCAGTCGTGGAAGGTGCGATCAATTCTACGGTGCACCTATCTTTAATATCATTGGGAGATGAAGTCCACACAACATAATAATTAGAAGAAGAATTTCTGGGGTTCTTTGGTACTGATGAGGATGTGTTGATGCAAGGACTCATATCTACATACTGGGAAGAATCAATGACAACATCAATCCCACAATTCAAGAAAACAAAAACAGGAATTACATTCAACTGGTATGGGTCCTGTTCATTGGAAAAATTGTAACGGGTCAAGGAATGACGAGTTAAGGAGGAGCAATTGTGAGGTTGAAGGCCAGTATCGACTACTCGAATAATGAGGTTGTGGTAGGAGATGGAGAGGACGTAGTAACTGCCATGGTAGAGGTACAAGATGGCCCGATTGTTCTCACAAGCAAGCTCGTAGTCTGGATGACCACAGTTGATGCGGGGATCGCCTTTCAAACGAAAGGGGTAGCTGATGTTGTGCAGGTCCCCGCACGACCAAGGCTCGCACTGATCCTCATCCGCTTCACCTACTACTACTACTACTACTGCAAGTAGTAGTAGTAGTAGTTGTAGTAGAAGTAGCTTCATTGATGCAGTCATGTAAGGTAATTGCATAACTATCTTCTTCTGATGAAGAATAATATGAAGAAAAGCCAAACACTGCAAAATTCTATAATGACACTCTATAAAGTAAAACACACATCAAAGACAATTAAAGGTGCATATGAGTGCTAATAAAAAAAAGGTGCTTGTGAGTGGAAGTAAAACAAAAAAAAAGTTGCATATGAGTCTATGCAAGAAAAGTGAAGTCCAATTAAGTCTGCGGTGCATAAATTGGACTTTGAATTGAGAGTCAATTGGCTAGTGTTCCCAACTCCCAACTCCCAACTCCCAACTCCCAAGTCAAGATATATGCACTTCAATTAATTAGTAACAAAGACAGAGAAGAGAAAATGAGCATTCGTATTCCTATTTCAATGATCACTAATCCTTATTACCTCATCTCCTTCTTCTTCTTAATCTTCTTGGTAGTAAGCAGCGAGGAGGTGATCGCAAGCAAGATAGATGAGCACTTTGATGATGGGTCAGCTGAAACAAGGTGCAGCCGTCATGGGCCTTCCATCAGATTCCCATTCTCTCTAAACAGCCGCCGCAACATTGGCAGTGGGTATCATGGGTTTGAGCTCTCTTGCACCAATCAAAGAGATACCGTGCTGCAGCTACCGCACGGGGAGGGTTTTTGGTGACTGAAATCAATTACATGAGGCAGGAGATTAGAGTATCGGATCCGGATGGGTGTATCGTTCGGAGGCTTCTTCATCTCAACTTATCTTCCTCTCCCTTCTCCCAAATCAAAGACGGCTCTTATTATTACGACAGCAACCTCCTCACCATATTCAACTGTTCCACTACAAATAATGACATTCTTCATGTTGCTCAAGATTATAGCGCAGTACCAATCAACTGTCTCAACGTCCGGGGCTACCGAGTTTTTGCAGTTCAAGGCACATTGGATAGTGTTCCCTTAACTTCTTGTACGGCTGTTGAAACAACTATTCTTCCAATTCCACCTCCAAAAGATCGATATTTCTTTCGAGAAGAAGATCTCAACTCACAAAGCAGTCAAACGAGATTAAATTGGTCTTTACCACGGTGCAGTCATTGTGAAGCGCATGGGCAGCGATGCAGATTGAAGGAGAGGAGCATTGGATCTCCTGATAAGGATCTTAACGAGACTGAATGTTTCTTCGTTCCCAATACTCATGCAAGAGGTTTTGTTTTCTATTTCCATTTCACATTGTTACTTGGTGAACTGGCTAGCTCCTGCTTCCCAACAACTATAGCACCTTATAAATACTCACTTGTTCTACCTCTATGAAAGACACCTAACTCCAATGAGATTCATGGTACCATTGTTTTCTCAGGCATTCATGATCCTCACTTTCTTTTCCCTTTTTGCAGAAAGACGATTAATCAAGCGAGTGGTTCCAGGTTATGATCCACCCCTCACCCCCTTTTGAGATTGACAATGCTTGTGCTAACGATAACTAGAGAGGGACCAATTTCAGTGAGTAATCATCTCTCCTTTCTTGTTTGCAGTTTCATCCTTGGGCCTTCTTGTGCTTCTAACAGTAGCAGTCATGATAGTCAAGAGACGATACAACACTTCCCGTTTCAACAAATTGGAAAGAGTGAATCAAGCTGAAATTGAGAAATTCTTAGAGGACTACAAATACCTAACACCAACCCGCTACTCCTACGCCTATATTAAAAAGATCACCAATCGCTTCCAAATCAAATTGGGTGAGGGAGGTTATGGCAGTGTGTTCAAAGGAATGCTTCCCAATGAAATTCCAGTAGCTGTGAAAATCCTCAATTGCGCCAAGGACAATGGAGAAGATTTCATAAATGAAGTAGGCACCATGGGAACAATCCACCACGTCAATGTAGTCCGCCTATTTGGATTTTGTGCCGACGGATTCCATCAAGCCCTTGTCTATGAATTCCTGCACAATGACTCACTTGAGAAGCTCATCTCCTTGAGGAATTCCAAAAACCATTTCCTTGGTTGGCCGAAGCTCCAAGACATTGCAGTTGGAATAGCCAAGGGAATTGAGTATCTCCACCAGGGATGCGATCAGCGCATCCTCCATTTTGACATCAAGCCGCACAACATCTTATTGGATTACAATTTCAATCCAAAGATAGCAGATTTTGGCCTGGCAAAGCTGTGTTCCAAGGACAAGAGTGCGGTTTCTATGAGTTCTGCCAGGGGGACCATGGGATACATCGCGCCTGAAGTGGTTTCGAGAAACTTTGGAAATGTGTCTCACAAATCAGATGTTTACAGCTTTGGAATGATGCTGCTAGAGATGGTGGGAGGAAGGAAGAACATCAATGCGACGGAGGAGAATTCAAGCCAAGTGTACTTTCCAGAGTGCATTGACGGGCGAATGCATGAAGCAGAGCATCTTGAGATCAAGGTGGAATCAGAGGGAGATGATGAGAAGATAGCAAAGAAACTATCCATTGTTGGGTTATGGTGCATACAATGGTACCCAGTCGACCGTCCTTCAATCAGTAGCGTAATTCAAATGCTAGAAGGAGAAACAGAGAACTTGACCATCCCACCCAATCCATTTGCTTCCACCACTACACCGGAAAAGAACACAGGGAACATACGGGAGAGGCCTCGGGACTACCATGCCCTTAGCATCATCTCTGAGCATGATGAACTAGAGTGAGCAGCATCTAAGAAGCCATCAACCATTATCTGTTCCATGTGAGAATGCCGTTTTAGAAGAGCTAATTATGAAATAAGAATTAAAAATAATGTTGCACAAGTATAATTAACAATTGGGGACTAGAACTTACTCAAATAACGCTATGAAGCTGCATCTCCTGCAACTGCAAACTATTAATTTCAGCTGCATTTGTCTCCACTGCTTGGTTCTCATGAGCATTCTTTCCTGTTTCTAATATCTTTGTATGATCAAAGATGCCAATGAACATTTATACCAAACAAAAAAAAGAGTACCCAATGTACTTGTTCTATATTTATTATAAGCTCGTCACCAGTAGTCATTACAGGAACACTTGCCATTAATGAAATGGTGAAATCGAACACCATCTTTAAGGAAAATCTCACAGCTGCTAACTTCAGATATGTGTTTTGCTGCTGTATGACAGTCTGTACAAACTCTTGTGTTTGATATCACCCTAACAGGCCTGTAATTTTCCTTCTTAATAAGTCCATAAGTAATTGCAAGTTTCTCAGTGTGGCTGAGCAAAATTTTTACTTTTTCATCATCACTAGTTTTCTGTAACACACAACTTGTATCTGGTACATACCCTAATTTCTTTATTTTGGATACCAACTGATATAACTCAAAGTAAATCTCGCCTATATCACGGTGGGGTTTCCCAACAACAGAGAAAACATGAATTTTCTCGTCAATCTGTATCCAACTCCACCCAGGTCTGTTGTTTACTGATTTAGCATCCATCAAATCTCTAAGATTCTCGACATTTTCCCATCTGTTTGCATTGGCATAAAGGTTCATCATCAGTATATAATTTGCAGAATTATAAGGTTCGAGCTTGAACAGATGTTTTGCAGCAATCTCTGCCAACTCCAAATTATTATGTATACGACATGCTCCAAGCAGTGCACCCCAAGTGCCAGCATCAGCCTCTAATGGCATTTGCTGTATAAAATCCCAAGCTTCGTCCAAATAACCACCTCGCCCAAGTAGATCAACCATGCAAGAGTAATGCTCAAGCGTAGGCATCATATTAAAATCCTTTGTCATGCTGTCAAAGTACTTCCAGCCATCATCTATTAAACCTGAATGCTTGCAACCAGAGAGGACAGCAGTGAAGGTTATACTATCTGGTTTTATGCCTGCATCGCACATTTCATTGAAAAGTGAAATCGCTTCTTTTCCTCGACTGTGTATAGCTAAACCCATGATCATGGAATTCCAAGATGCTACACCCTTTTTCTGGCATTTCCTAAAAATGTCAAGGGCCTTCTTTAAACTTCCAGACTTGCAATACATGTCAATGAGGGCTGTAGCTACAACAGGATCTTCAAAAGTACCATTTCTGATTGTTAAGCAATGTATTTCTTCACCCTTTCGGAGCAAAGACATGCCGGCGCAGGCGCGGAGTAAGGTGGATATGGTGGTTGAATTTGGTTTAATTCCTTCTAGTAACATGTAGCCGAAGAACCTAAGCGAATCTTTGTAATTCCCTGTCTGACAACATCCAGATATAAGAGCAGTCCAAGAAACCACATTAGGTTCCACACGTGAAGTTTTCATTTGATGGATTAAAGCTACAGCTTCATTGTTGTGGCCATTCAACGAATAGCCTGATATCAATCCATTCCATGTTACCATGTCGGGGTTTATACCCTCCTGTTTCATCTGCTCCAGACATTTAAAGGCTTCATCGAAGTGACCATTGAAAGCATATCCATTGATCATGGAATTCCAAGCAAATATATTTTTATTCTTCATGTAGTCAAACACTGCCTGAGCACATCTTAAGCTGGAGCACTTCAAGTACATGTCAATCAGTGATGTTCCGACGTACACATCATGCTCAAGTCCATTCCTTATTACATAGCCATGAACTTCTTTCCCCGAGACCAACAATCCCATAACACTAATTGCTTGAAGAACGGTTGCAATGGAGCTTGAATTAGGTTTAAACCCAGCACTTTGCATTTTCTGCAAGATTACTAGAACTTTCTCACTGGACTCGTGAAGAAAATAACCTGACAAAAGAGAATTCCAAGTTATTACATCGGGTTTTGCCTCAGACAATTCCATTTCTTGAAAGAGCTGCCCTGCCTCCGCAAGAAAACCATTTAGAGCATACCCATATATGATGCAATTCCAAGACGCCGTGGTAGGTTTCTCAATCAAATAAAAAACAATTCTAGCAGATTCTAGTTTGGAGTTTTTAGCATACATGTTAACCAGAGAATTGCAAACTAACAAATTCAACTCAAGCGCAGATCTAAGGACATACCCATGAATTTGCTTCCCTTCTTCAAGAGCATGTACCTTCCCACAAACTTGCAGAATCTTCACCATCGTAAAACTGTTGGCCTTAACACAAGAAAACTGCATCTCCCGAAACAAATAAAACACTTTCGCAAACAACCCGCTTCTTAAATTCACCAAAATCGCTTCATTCCACAAGAATATCGTCGGGCTAGGCATTTCTTCAAACACTTGTTCAGCAAATTCAACTCCCCAACTACTCCCATAGAAACTCATCAATGCACACTTCAAATGCACATCCAAATCCAATCCCTTCTTAACAAGAAGCCCATGAATTTCCTTCCCCAACCACAAGTCGCCCGATTCCGCGCACATCTTGATCACAACAGCCAAAATTCTCCCATCAAAAACAGCCCCTTTTCGACGCAATTCGCTAAAAATCACCAAAAGATCGAAAATCGTCGAACCCGCCCTATCGAATTCTTCAACCAATGAACTTAACGGGCGAGAGAAATGGACATGCCCCAGAAACCCTAAAAAGAACACAAACGCAGCAGACCTAAAATCCCCAAATTTCAAGTACAAGTGGATCAATTTCTCCCCCAAACACTCAGAATTCAAGTTATCTCCCATTTTTACAATCTGGGCATGCAATTGCTTCACTGAATTCAAAGATTCTACCTTTCGAGAGCTAGTAAAAGTTTCAATGGTAGTAGAGAATGTGAGAATTGAAGAAATGGAGGTCGAACCTGGCCTTTCATGGCGAGCAATGTCTCTGCTCTTGTTGTTGATGAATGGGTTTTGATGAAGATGGTGGAGTGAAGCCATTGAAATTCGACCGTTGCAATCGATTCTCTCGCTCTAGAGAGGTTTGAAAATATGGCCGTTCCATCCCCAAATTCAATTGGATAACGAACGTTATCTTGCAAGGTTTCCAAACAAGCCCCTAATAATGGTTAGTTGGGACAATTAGAATCCTTAATTAGTGACTTGAGTGAGTTTCGAGTCTTGAGAATAGAAATGGAAGCTCTTTCACTTACACTGTGCACAAGTTTGAGTGACTTTGGAATAGTTAATCTAGATATTGAGTGGTTAAAAAAAAAAAAAAAACCTTATGTAGCGTAAATTAATTAGTACCCTCATAATTAGTTATCGTGGTGATTTTCATTTAACTCCAAAAATTGTGGTTTTTCATTTGTTTTGGATTAGAGTGTTCAGAGCTTCAGCTCTAACTATTGCCAAACCTTGAGGCGCGTAAACCACAAGAGCAATAGCTTTTTAGTCAAAAGTTTTAGAGTTTAAAGGACCGCACCAGTCACCATGTCACCACAACAGTACCCTATTGCTTAATTGTATGTATAAACTACATGAAATGCACTGGCACGCTTAATTAATTAATGATTGCTAGTGAAAGGGAACCTAGTCATCATGAGTTGGATTTATATAGTAAATTCTGATTCAGATACAATATTAACCTTTGTTTATGTTTTTTTACTGACTAATAAACCAAGAGATGATGTAAAGAATTTCGATGGATTCAACTTTGGTTGTTAATTATATATGTAAAATAAAACAAAATCAAATCGATCAAACCAAGAAACTCATCTTTAAGTCAAACAAAACAAATTAAACAATTCACCTCTATTAATCCTTCTCAACATCTCCAAATTCCAACTTTCGTTAATCAATTAATCAACCAATCCATCCAATAAGTTCCTTCAAATTGCTTAAAAACATGTTAGCTAGAGCCTTTAAAGGTGTCAAGAAGAAAAAGACTACCGCGGCAACAACAACAACTACTACTATGGGAGGTACTGAAAGTAGTAGTATAAAATCAAAGACATCCTCTATGTATGATCACCAAGAGGCAGAGTTCATAGCGGGCCTAATGGGGGACCTTCCGATAACATTTTGCGAGGGTAGCGGGAGCGGTTATCCGTTCAAGATAACGCGACACTGGATCGGGTACTTGTGCTTGAGGGAGGTGATGCGGGCGTCGGTGCAAGTGATGGGGGAGAGCAAATGGGGGATATCGGAGAAGGTGGTGTTGCTTGATGGGAGAATGTTTGCAACAAAGAAGTTTAGGAGTGTTAGTGTGTGTAGGAAATTGTTTGGGAAAAGAGTGGAGAAGTTGGCTCAAATGGGGAAGGGGTGTGACAATCTTGTGCAAATAAGGGCTTATTTGTATGCTAAGAGGATCAAGGTTGTTTTGTGTGATTATCATCCCATGGGCAGCCTTGCTGATTTGCTTGATGGTGAGTGCTTAAATACAATAGCTTTTCTTAGTTAATCTACATAATACATACTCTTTAATCTACCACAATTACATGCAATTGATGAAACTCTTAACTTGTATCTAGGCCACAGAGTTAAATTAGTAGTCGGTTTAATTGTTTGAATTGTTGCATTATCTAGTAGACTCGGGTGAAGCCACACAAGTCTTAAAGGTCGAACATTTTAGAATTAATCTGCAAATCGTAATCCCTAAATTTTAAATCTTAAACCCGCGACCTTAACTTAATAAAGATTAGTATTATATAGTAGTCAAGTACTCAAGTTGTTAGATGTGTTTTTAATGATGATTTATCTAACCCCCATACAAAAAGGGAAGCGTGTGATCATTTCAATGCCATTTACGCTTTGTAATAATATTTTCTTATGGTAATGAGATGACTATAGTTTTATAAACTATTTTTTTTTTACTTCAATAAGAATCGAACTACAATCTTTCAATGCCTTTTTTTTAAACTATTATATGTACAGTAATTACAAAAAAAAAGTAAAAGTAAAAAAAAATGAGCATTTGTGATGATATGAATGTATTTAAAGACTGACCACAAATGCTTTAATTTGCTAATTAAAAGGTTTTGCAAGATAGAAATGTAAGATAACTTGAGACACGTTTTCAAAAAAATAAAAAATGATAGAGAAAAAGATAATTTGAGATGCATTGATTACTCATTTTAGGTGCAAGAGAGATGGGACACACCCCATTGAGCTGGGACCAAAGGCTTCGAATAATCCGGGATGCGGCAAGGGCAATATCGTACATTCACTCCCAAGCCCCCCTTCAAGAGAAAGGTCTCCAGCTCAACGTGCACGGTAACATCAAGACCTCCAACGTCATAGTCCGGACCAACTTCTCTGCCTGCCTATCCGAGTACGGGTTCGTCCAATTGGCCGAGCCCACTGAGCCATTGACCCAACCAGAGAAGCTAGCCCAGAAAAATGACATCTATGGGTTCGGGGTCATGGTCCTTGACATGCTAGGAGGGCCCAGAGCCCCATTTGAGATAAGTTGTATAGTGAAGAGGAAGGATGAGATTAGTGAGGGCGTTTTGGGGTTTTTTGAATTTTTTGTGGAAGGGAGAGAGAGGAAGCAGGCTTTGAGAGTGTTGGACTTGGCCTTGGCTTGTACTAACAAGTTTGGTGAGGCCAGGCCTTCTATAGAGTATGTGTTGTTACTTCTTGGTGACCTTTATAGTGGCTAATTAATTGAGTTGGGTTTGTAAATGGTTAGCCTGATGTGGGAGGATGGATATATGTACCTTTTTTGATACATTTGGTATATATAGGAAAGGAAAATGATAAAACCCACTTTTAGCGCATACTTTAGGCGCACATCATTATTTTTAGCCATATATGGCTTTTTCTTGTCTTCCTGAACGTGGGCCCCACATCTGACAAAACACTAAGGTTGTGTGTCTAAAGTGTACGTTGAGAGTATGTTAGATTATTATTTTTCGAATAAGAAAAGCAAAATATTTACTTGCTAGCTGGATTTATTTTAGAGTCGCGCTATGTGCACTCCGACATCCTCTCAGGGCACCCCATTGATTAGGGCACCTCAACAAAACCCCGGGACTTTTACTAAAATGCCCCTAGTTTGTGAAGCAACACACCTCATTACTCAAGACACATGTTAAAATGTTCTTGATCATTTCTTGCCAAGACCTATATTACAGTGTCGGTCTATAACGACCCTAAAATTTCTAACTTGTGCCGCGTGTCAATCTAGGCGTACGTAGGCCCTCCATCATGATACAGTCATCAAATTCTCAATCTTCGACGCCGAGGTACGTTAGTTTTATATGGTATTTGTATTATAATGTATTTCATTAGTAAAATTTCGAAGTTTAACGTGTGAGGACGTTTGCATACGAGTGTTGATTTTTCAAGGTAAGGTTTGGTAGTTCGGGGGACAAACTTAACTAAAAACACCGACAAAACACATTTATAAAATTATAGACGCGTTGGCACGTGGTTGCGACCAAGTGCGCGCGACTGGCGAGTCGCAGCGCAGTTCGAGTTCAACAACACTAAGGCGAAGTTGGAGATGACCAAGTGTGGAGCTCAAGTCACCTAATGAAGTCACATATGAAGTGTAACGGCCCAAATTAATTAAATTAGGATTAGGGTTAATCACGAGAATTAACGGGTAATTCGGGCGTTACGTGGATAGCTGGGTTGACTCGAAAATGAGTACCCAGGCTGGTATGGTGTTATTTGTGCATGTTGTATGTCTATTATTGTGATGGGAAAGTTATTATTATTTTTATAAACATCACATGTGTGTAACTTGATGTTGGTCGAGGTTGAACGTCGGGGTTTCGTGGCGTGAGTCAGGCCAACGCAAGGGTATGGTAGTTGGTAGACCGGGCGTTGGGGTTTGAGTTTAAATGCAATAATTAAAATGTGATTAAGGTTAAGGAATATAATGAAATGAGATTTAAATATACATTAGGCTAAAAATTGATAGGTACACTAAGTGTGGGATCGCCTCGAGGTGATCTTGCGAGATCTTTGCCGTATTACTGTGAAATAGACCACTCATGGGCCTCTTTTGAATCTTAGAACATGCAAATATCGATTGTTTATCTATCAGTCTCTTTATCATGCATTTGATTTATTTACTTTCTTCTTATTTCATTTTCGCATGATACTTAGACTATTTTTCTTGTTATAATCATAAATTACTGTTACATTCTTCTGGTACTACTAGCAATTTTATTCAGTTACTCAACGTCTAGTTTGTGACGGTGGGTGCAGAGAAAGCAGCAAGGGCAAGGGGCCCTACCTAGGAGACCTACTTTGAGGATTAGCAGCGGGATTAGAGAGATTCCATAGTATGTTTATATTTTGTTGATTTGTATATCGTTTCATACTTATATTGTTGGGATTATTGAACTTGGTATTTTGGTGAGACTGGTATCATGTATATATGTTTTATCGAATTGTACATGAACACCTGGGGTTTTCCACACTTATAGAGTTCCTATACTTCCTTTGATTGAGTTATTTCCTCTTGTTATTGTTGTTTAGTTTTCCGCTGTTTACTATTGCAATAACTCTTTCATAAATTACAAAATTTATTAAATTGAAGGCTGACTAGGCTCATCAGGTTGCCGAGTGATAACTCGGGGCTTGTACGGGTCTAGGCCGGGTGATAACTCGGGGCTTTCACAAATACTTGGGGCCGTCACATTCGGATTCAATCGAAACTCTCGACGTTTTGGTGATCCTCACGACGATCAATACGAGTTTTGTGAATGCGGTATTCGATTTGGGAAAGTTTTGAAATTTTGATGAATTTTTTGAGATTTTTCGAAGTATTTGTCTTGGATATTTTGGTCGATGATTTCGAACGTTTTGGGATGTGTCGAAGGTGTTTTTGGAATGGTGTTGAGTTTCCAAAAAAAATGGACCAAATCGGCTTAAGGCGGCGCAAGCCGGGGATGGGAAACACCCCCAGCAGTCCCTCAGACGGCGGCGTCACCCCACGACGCCAATCGCGACGTTGGGGACAGAGAGGGGTCTCTGTCCCTACACTGAGGGGAAACCACCGCGGCGCTCGGAACCCAAATTTTCCCAAGTTTTTCGTAGATCTTCTGAATGAATTGGGGGCTTCCCGGGGTACTTAAACAGGTCCATATACGACCCAATAACCCGAAAATTGACCCAGAAACACATTGAACATAAAATAAGGAAAATTGGATAAAAATTGATGAAAAAACACAATAAATTGTATAATCAGGATTATTAGCATGCGGAACTACGTGGGACGAGTCGGGGTCCGCGAGAGTGTAAGTAGCTTAGATTGGAGGTAAGTAAACTAGTTATGAACACTACAGTTATTTCTTGAGCTTTAAATTTATTATTGATATTGTTCAATGCTATCTTGAAATTTCATTCACTTGAGTTGTCCTAAGGCAAGTGAGTCAAGCATGATCTTTGCAGAATTTTGGGTCTTCTGTGTATTTATACCAGGGATTTACGGTTGAGGATACGTGATGTAATGACCCAAATATTCTCCGACCCATTTTAAAGGTATTTTATTAATTTTATATTAAAGTATGTGAACAAATGAAATTGTTAAACAAAATTAATATTAACAAGACTTGGACTAAGTGAAAATAGTTTGAATGGGCTTAACGAGGAAATTGGGCCCATAGGGGTGTTTGTGTCATTTGGGTTGAATTTGTGAGAAACCCTAACTATATAAGGATATGTTGCAAACCCTAGTCACCCCTTTTTGTTGTTTCAACAAGTTTGAGAGAGAGGAGAAGAAGAGGAGGCATTGATCAATCAAGGAGAGGTAATCTCGTGTGGTGATTTTTCTTTTTTTCATTTCTTTCTCTTTTCTTTCTTTTCTTCTTCTTTTTGATTTGTTTGTTTGTGTAGGAAGAGGGAAAGAGGGGTGGCGCCGCCGGAGAAGACAGTGGCGCCGCTGAGGAGCAGCGGCACCGCCGCCTAATATGGGGGGGTTGGCTATAGCCACCCCATAATGGTGAGGAAGAAGGGGGTGGCAATAGCCACCCCCTTCCTCCATCACCGCCACCGCGGCTGGTGAGCTGCGGTAGAGGGGTCCCCAGTGCCGGCGAGCACTGGGGACCACCCTCGGACCTAGATCCGCGGGTTGGTGGGGTGGGGGAAACCCCCACCCGTGGGGACCGAGACGCCAGGGGCGTCTGCCCCTGGTTTTGGTCCCAGGAGCAGACAGGCCCCTGGACCATTCCAGGGGCCAGTCGCCCCCTGGGGGGGTTAGGTGGACATTGACCAGGGGCTGGGACGCCCCTGGCCAACCAAACAGGGACCAAATTGGTCCCTGGTCAAATAAATAAATAAAATAAAATTTAATAAAATAAAATAAAAATAGGATAAACCTACGATGAGCGTCGACACCCTCGACAAAGCCCTTAAACGGCACATCACGTGGAACCCACACCATTTGAGTCCCCAAATATAAATTAATAATTAAAATACTCAACTTTAAATGAGTAAAATGCTTATGTAGTATTATATGAATTGTTTAGATTCGCGAGGCAGTTCACGTGGGACCCAAAACGCGCTAGGAGTCGGTATAGGCATCGCGACGGGTCCAGGTAAGTGGGGAGCTTCGCTCATGCATTAAATATGGCTTGATTATTAGATAATTAGGAATGCATGTTTTGAATGTAACGACTTGGGAATGGGTTGCGTCGTGATATTGGTTTGGATCTCTATTATCTATGGAATTGTGAATACATTGTTTTGCCTTTTATGTTATTCGTTGCCCCAGAATGTGTGGAGTTCCACCGTGGGGCAAATTAGCAAGTGGTCTATATCTTGGACGCCCCAGAGTGTTGTGGTAGTTAACCACCGAGGGTTTACTTGACTAATTGAATGCATAAGGTGAATTATTCGAGGGTAAGGGTTTTGAGTTCCATCCTTTGCTACTTGATGATTCTTTGAGACGTGTAGCGGTGACGGCTTGGATGAATCTATCTTTGTTTTGGTGCAATTATTTAGAGGGCGTAACGGCCATTGCGTTTTCACTAGTTATTGTACCAATTCGAAAATAGATGATTCGGTCACCGGATCCTTACCAATATCTAGTTCGCATTGAATGGAACAACGGCTTATATTAATATTTATATCTATCGCATTTCATTTAAATCTTTCATTTGACTTTATATGTATGTCATGTGTAGATTTTATAAATGAAAAATGATGAATATTATTATGCATGACATAAATGAATGTTTATCAAATGTGTTATAAAACTGTTATGCTTTTATGTATAGTATGGTGAATGGAATACGACTTGAAATATTGATACGTAGAATTATTGAATATCTAATTTAGAAATGTAAATAATATTTATACGTTTCTTCTTAGAATATAATTCCATTTTTCATAACTACGATGAGCATGAACAATGCATTTACTTGTATCGAACTATGTGTTCATTTAAATTTTTATATTTGGTTATAATTTACATTTATTCGGTTATTATATGATGTGTTATGAGTATGAATTTGATGTCATGTAGAATTTGCATGAGTACTAGATAGTACTTGCATATTTAATGTTTGAGCGAGTCTTTCCTCTTATTGAGCATCGTTGGTTCTTTAGCTCACCCAACTCTACCCCACAGGTCCTTCTACCAGCGCAATAGACAAGAAAAGCAAGGGAAAGGATTTATCTTGAAGTGTCTTCATATGTGAGACTCGTATAATATTAGTTTATTATTAATATTAATCGTTTTGTAAACCTCGTACGTGGGTTATAACTTGAGAATTAGTTAATGGGTAGTTTTGAACCTTTATAATATTATTATGAAGTTGTATGAGACATTTAAATATTAAAGATGATAGATCTTATTATGATATACAGGATTATATAGTTTTGTTGTGATTATTTTTCACACACTTATTATTATATATATTGTTTAGAATGATTATTCTGCAGGTTTACTTAGGCGTGCCAAGTCGTTACTTGGGCCTGGTTCAGGTATCGGGTTTAGGTAACGGTTTGGGCCGGGCGACTTGACCCTAGGTCAGAGAAGGGTCGTCACACGTGATTTTGGTTGTAATGATATGAACGGGGTGAGAGTTCTCCACTAGATTGATGGGGACTCTGCACTTGTGTAGAGGTCGTAGAGGAGATTTCGTCCTCGACTTCGAGCCTTTGTGGAGATTATGTTCTCGGCTCAAACGACTTTGATTGGTCGGGACCACTTGTGCCTTTCCCTTGCATTCCGGGACGCTCAATTTAGATTGTTCATTTATTTATTTACAGTCTATATATATTCATGCGCTCCCTGTCCTTTCTTTCTATCTGCATGAATTGACTGCTTGATTTATTTATTTTGAAATACTGTATTTATTGTTCCTGCTTGCCGTTACTTACTTGGGCTCGTCATTCTTGTGTTTGACCGAGTGCAGATCCATAGTCTAATAAGAGGAAGGCTGTGCAGCTAGGCGAGTTACTTTGAGCGACCCCCTCCTCTACTTGGCATAGGTGATTATTGGTTGTGTTATCTACATATATTATTTTTGAACTTGGGATTTTAGGTTGAGAGATACGGGATATGTATGACATTAATGATGCTTACCTTTAATTCATATGGTGGATATGATTCATGGGTTTTCCACACCTTAGTTTTGTCCTAACTTGATTCTTTGAGGTTATTAATTAGTTTTGAGTTTAATTCGCTTCCACTATATTTTTTGATAACTCGCTAATTAATTAACTTTACATTTAAATGCCTAAAAAATGACTAAATGGTAAGGAAAGGTTCACTAAGTTCATGTGACTCAGCGGAATTGGCTTCGGGGTTCTTGCGGGTCTAGGCCAGGTGGTGCCCAATTCTAGAATTGTGGAATTTGGGGCCGTCACACGGTCTATACCAACCGACACCTAAATAAGGTAGTTAAATACTTAACTCGATAGGTGACCACCGAGACTACACAAATGGTCTCGGTAACAAACCAATCTATGTTTCGATCATGTGTGTCCAAGACCATAGGTTTAGTCATTTTCCACCAAGATCCGAAACGTAATGTCGGTTAATGTAATGTCGCGCTATGGACACCCCACCGATTACTCAGAGCACCCCGATAGGCACCCCAGGGCAAATGTGTTATTTTTTCTTAGAACCAACATAAATAAAAAAGCTAAGGTGCCCTGAGTGGATACTGGGGTTTACATAGCACTATTATTTTATTCAGTGTTCAAATAATTTTCTTTAAGGACTCGTAACTAGTCTGAATTGACTTTTTGTTAAGTTGTCCTACCTCCCACTTTTTCAAAAGTTGATTAAAATTATAAAATAAACAAGGAAGTCACTTCCCTTTTCTAATTTACCTTGAATAAACATTGCCTAGATTTTCATTTCTACCAATCAATTAGGTGGCTCAATGGTTTAGTACAGGGTTTTGAAGTAAGAGGTCATAGGTCGAAATCGTAGTTATTCAAGTTGTTTCTTTTTTATCAAACAATTTTTTTTATTTTTAAAGTAGTAATTAATAATTTTATTTATGAGTAATGAAGTAACTTTATTTTGAATTGGATCCCAAACTTTGAAAAAAAAGAAAGAATTGTCAGAGAAACTCACTTTGAACATTGATCCAAATCTGATGTCATGCAATGCACACCGAGATATGTTTATATGCATCACAACATTTGCCTGAATTGGTGCCTAAAATGAGTTACTTGAGCTAACTTAAAAAAAAAAAAAAAAAAAAAAAAAAAAAAAAAAAAAAAAAAAAAGAAGCAAAAACAACCCGGAGCATTAGGTATGGAAGATGGGATGGCAGGCCACTGTAATTTCACGGACTGAATGAATCTCGTCTCCCACGTGGATCGAAGAAGAGGTCCAAGTCCAAGAGGACCCAGCTTTGGCATACGACGCAGAGCATGGAAGCACAGTTTCCTGCACTTTCACTACGATAGGAATCATACATAGCAGCACGTGTCAGCGAATCAGTCGATCCCACCGTGTAGAGGCGCGACACGTGTCATTTACGGACTCTGCGGCCATACAACACACTCACGTGTACATCACTGTCACGCCTCAGTACTTTGTCCAACAACCAATCTGATTGGCCCAAATTCCAATTCACTCAACCCCATTGTTGATTATGATTTTGATTAAATTTTAATTAATTCAGATTATGTAAAGCTACATGGCATAACATTTTTTTTTGATTAGTGCTATTTAGATTCTTATGACCAGTTTGATTCAAGAATTAGTGAAGCATTCCTCACTTCCTTACCTAACATAAGTGATAGGTTAACTAAAAGCATCTCAAATGGTAATGTGGATTTAAAGTATGGATTGGTGTCAAATCATAGATGTGAAGAGGATGTCTATCATATGTGGCACTAGATGGACATTTAAATTCCAAAATGATCTCCAATGGTAATATGGATTTAGACCATGGATTGTGACTCTTCTTTTATTTTCATGTGGATAATGCCTTTTATTTTGTTTTTTTCCTTTTTTTTTGAGGGCTATTATGTCTTTTCCTTTATTTTCTCCAACTAAAAGTGATAATGTGGCAGTGGAGAGGATGTTAACCATAATGTCTAGAAGTAGACATTGGGGTAGGCACCCTCTATTTAGATTCTCTGCCACTTTAGCTAGACATTAGCAATTCATGGTCATATCGGAAAGCACTTTTTTGGTTCGATGTAGATTGTATCCTAGGTGGATCCATTTTCACCACAATCCATGGTCCAATTGGAAATGCTCTAATCATTTGTTTGCTTCCATGCCCCGTGTATTAGATAAGATTTATTTTTTGACTATTATGCCCTTCTCATCAACCGTGTTCCCAACCTCCTTAGCAATCATCTTCGCCGCCTCCAAATCATCATTCAATGACACTGGAAAGTCGGCCTCAGTCACATTGACGTTGAGCTTCGCCAGCTGTCACGCCATGTCCAACTTCTCCTTACTAGTCATGGTGGGGCCAGGGGACTGCTCGTTGTCACGGAGCATCATGTCAAAGATTCGCCATAACGAAACACTTGATTGATGCTTGCGAGAGCAGGTTTTGAGGTTGGGTTTTAGTGATGAAAAGATGGAGACATTGATGGATTTGAGACGGAGAGCAAGTAGGGGATGTGAGCGGTGACATTGGAGAGAGAGAGAGAGAGAGAGAGAGAGAGAGAGAGAGAGAGAGAGAGAGAGAGAGAGAGAGAGAGAGAGAGAGAGAGAGAGAGAGAATGTAATCTTTGCCTTGTTTGGTTCGGGGGTAAGTTGAAGGAAGTGAGATAACTTCCAGGGAAATTCCAACTCGCCTTCTTTGGTTGGATGTTTTCAAAAAACTTCCCTAGAAGTTTGACCCTTAACTTCCCCCAAATGGGGGAAGATAACTCACTTAGGGGGTGAGTGAGTTATCTTTCTGAGTGGGAATGGACACTTCTACCCTCATTTAATGCTTTCTCTACCTTTATTCCCTACAATCTCTCTCTCAAAAATAATGTAAAGGGCATTTATGTCAATTATATTATTTTATTATTTTTAAAATATGAAACTTCCCAGGAAGTTCAAAGTTGAACCAAAAGGTGAAAAGTGCAACTTCCTTAATGGTTAATTTCCCAGGAAATTAAACTTCCTTGGAAGAAAACTTCCCTGGAAGTTAGTAAAATGAACCAAACGAGGCCTTTGTTTCCTAGACTTGGGCTTATCTAATGACAGGGTCCCCCTGTCATTTGGTAAGCATGTATATAAGGGTTTTGGTAAGACCGCATTTTAGCTGACACTTCAACTAAACACCAGTCTTACAAATAAGCCTAGCTTAGCTAAGCTAACACTCCAACCAAACAAGTCATTAAAGTCTGGACTCTTATAAGGGGTTTTGAAGTTTTTTTACTTCAAAATCATCCTCAAACAATAAATAACTTTGAATAACAACTTGTAAAAATATTTTGATATTTGTAAAAATTTCAAAAACCCCCTATGAGAGTCCAAACATATTTTTTTGTTTTTTTTTTTTTTTGTGGCCAATGGCATAACATTTTGGAGAAGTGTCAGAATGACAACTGGTCACAGTCATACCCAAAGTTACAAGCCCATGCGCGTCTCGAGATGCTAACATACACAGATATCAGTGCATAACACTCAACGACGAGGCTGCATGAATGACTCATATGGGTCGATGTGTCTTTCGATACGTCATACCTGTTGTCATTCTTAAAAAAAAAATCCCAAATTCAGTGGGGGTTATTTTTTGCTCCATGGATTGAACTCTTCTTGCCTTCGATTTAGTGCAATTAATGACATACTTTCAAAATCTCACGCCCTTACTCTTTTTTTTTTTCTATTTTTTTTTTCATACACACCTTTACTCATTTTTCATTGCACCCTTACTTTAGAAGGCATTGCAGTAAATCACAATTAATAAATCCAATTTCTAACGAATTACACATTTCAACCAACACAAACAAGTGATGCAACTGTGACTCTTTAGGAAGTTCACGATTCCCTGAAGTGTCACTAGAAGTTGAAATAAATGAACCAAACGAGTCTTTATTTTGATTGCATGCAAAGTATGCACATTGGGACTGTGAAAGTGAAACTTGAACGAATTTCTCTCAAACAGTACATTGAAACAGTGGAGGTACAGAGCACTGTATAGCTGCTCTGTGCATTTTAATGGTCCTCCACAAATCAATTAAAACACCATACATACAAAGTGACCACATTTGATCAATTAATCCCATTTTGACATGTAAGGGGCAGTTGGGTAATTTAAAGTGCCAACTTTGGTCTTTATAGACAATAAATGAGTGATTTTTATACAACACAACACATTTTATAGTTCTCAAGAAGAAGAAACACAGAGTGAGAGAGAGGCCCTATGAAGAGAAGTAGTACTGGCAGGAGTGGTACTGAAGTGTATTTTGTGTTCATGAACTTTGATCCTGAATATGAGCGCCTTCAAGCGCATCGGTTGGTTCTCTCTCACTCACTCCCGCATTTAAAGTCTTTGTTTGTTAAGTTATTATAAGCAGTAACTATTAAATTTTCCGTCTGCGAAGAAGTGTTGCGGGCAGGCTGCCCCTTGCAGATGATGTGCCTAAGAGGGAAAATTAACAGTAACCAACAATTATACTTCCAATGTGTTTCTTTTGTGTCTGCTCTTATATGTTTGAGTATTTTGCAGAACAAAACAAGGGTCATTTGAGGTGGATTTGTATCTAAGCAACAAGCATGACGAGTTCTTGGCGACCATGCTCGAACCGGGTGCATACAAGAAAAGATTTTCATGGGTTATCATTGATGGGTTTTCTGTAGAGATTACTGATGACCAGGTAATTTAATTACTTAATTTGTTTCTTGAATTTCAGTTAATTTCTGTCTTTGCTAACTTAATTGTGTTCGTGAAACTGATTGTGAACTTTTTTTTTAATTTGAGGGAAAACAAGGCTGACGTACTACGATCTTCAAAGGAAGTGAGGATTGTAGAGAAGGACCTGGAGCTTTCTTAAAGCTGGAAAGTTCAAGTTAGGAAGTAAGAGATATGAATACTTGAAGCAGAGATTAATTAATTTCAATTAGTCTCTAATGCTAGAATTCTATGATCTCTTTATTGCAGACACCAATTCGTTCCTATTAATATTAATCATAGATTAATTGTAGTAATTAGAGAGATCACCTACATACATACATACATACATATATATATATATATATATATATATATATATATATATATATTTGATATCCAGGCGAGCATGACTATCCCCACCAGGGCCCTGGTGCAATTGGTCTAAGCGTACCCAGTGGCCCAAAAAATCTTGACGCAGCAGGCGCCTAATCCACACAATCCCTAATTCGCACAAAGGCTTGAACTATTATACTGAAATGCAACTAATAATTAAAGATATCATTCATCACACAACAATCACTCGTTCATTCAAACAACACTCATTCAATCATTCAAAGTCCCTAATGTACTACTAGGATCAATGAAGCAAAATGTCTATCATATATGTGCAAGCCAATAAATTGAACAACCATGCTGTTCATTTAATTATATGCAATACCTTAGTTATGCTTATGAGTGTGACTGACCAACAAGTACATCCTTGTAAGGAGTGGGAACATGTGGCGGTGGTACTAGTCTTGGTGGTTCTTCAAGTTGATGTTGTCGTTTTCGTCGTCTCTGCTCTTCCAATATCAGTGGCACTTGGCCTTCCCTTTCCAAACTAAGCCGCTCTTGCGCGCCGCATCGAAGTTTCTCGAGCCTAATGCCGTCCATTTGTTGCATCTTGAACACCTTCATCAAGTTCATCAATCCTCCAATGAAGAACAATATGCTTCCAACAATACCCATCACTACCCATTTCTTGCCCTGCACAATCACACCCAAAAAACCATAGATCAAGCATTTCCAATCAACAATTCAACATACATGGAAAAGGCACTATTTTAGGCACTCAAGACTAATAAGTTTGATGGGTTTTCCTCATTTTGATGATCCAATGTAACTTAACAGATCAAACATGAATGTCAAAATTTTCTACTGACCAGTAATTTGAAGCCAATGTGTTCATATCTGTTGATGATTCCAGCCACCAAGAACAAGCAGCTCCCCAACAAGAATGGAACATGAACACATTGTTGGAGTATTTGAAGATGTCCATCAGCTTTCTCATATATTTGGCATGCATTATGAATTGAACCCAAAAGCCACAAAGCAGGCCCACCAATTAGCATATTCAAACCATGCCTCTGCAGCTTGAAATGCCCATGCCCCTTCTCAACCTACCAGTCAATCACACCACAAAAAGTTAAAATAAAAAAATAAAAAACACTACGGAGACGGACGAACCAAAATATAGCCCTCATTAGTTAAGACTTTGCAATTGGTTGTAAAAAAAAAAAAAATCCTTCTAAAAAATGTGGATCTAACATTAATAGTCTCGAGGCCTTTTTAGAGTAAAACCACAAACAATATTAGTAAAATTAATACTAACAGAATATTAGTACTATCAGATATGCAAATACACAGTACCGATAACAGAGATTCACAAGATATTGACGCAGTCCAAAAACATATATACGAAATCATGAAAATTTATTTTTGATAGACAAGTATAACTATTTAGGGTTTAGGGTTTACCAATTCCTAGTAAGCCTTGGTGCAATCGGCCAGAGTCTTAGCTATGGCTTAAAAAATTTTAAGCAACAAGGAATCCAACATAAAACTGTGCGCCTAACTCACACAAACTCAAACCAGCATGGGTTACAAACACTTTTTTAAGCCATCAAATCATAAACGACTCACCACAATAAAAATGAAGAGAACCCCCACAAAGAAAACGACCGACCCCAAAATCTGCACAAACGGAACCCCAAATTCCACGAGCCCAAGTTGCCAATCGAACCTCATCAAGGGCAAGCGAAAATCAATCCCAGCAAAATGGGCAAACAGGTCATGCACATTCACCAAACTCACAATCACTAAGCTTATGAGCAGCACCACCAGTCCCGGTTTCGCCGCGCTTTCGGACAACTCACACAAGAACCCAACAAGAAGAACAATGGTCCCAAACATGTAAACCCCCGCATTGATGTATTCCCATCTGTTCCTCTCCGACCATGGCCCGTACAGTCTGCAGTCTCTAACCGTCGCTAGCTTCACCATTGTTGATCAAATCCGATCAAATCACTTGATTTCTCGAATTTGTCGAATACCCAGATCCGATTATGATCAAATTTGTATGAACAAAGTCTCAATTGATCGATTTGATGAAGAACAACAGAGAGTTTGATCCAATTGTGCGAAGAAATGTAGGTGGAGTAAAGAAATTGTCGCATCTGACGCGTGTCGACTTGCATGAGCTTACGTGGCGCGTTTTGAGGTCTACTTACGTGGCATTAAGATTTGGGGTTGGATAGGTTAAGTGCGCAGCGGGAGCAGGGGATCGAGATGTTGTCCTCTTCGCTCGGTGTGTTTCACTTTTAACGCGTTGTGACGCCCAAGTGGACGCACAGATGGGGAGGAAGCGCGAGAGACGAGCGGCGGCCGAGTCGGACCGGAATGCTCCCAGCCGAGTCGGACCGGCCGATTCGACTCGTTCGGTCTTCTTCTTCTTCGTCTTGCTCTCCTGTGTGTTGCTACCTGTGATCTCGATTTTCGTGTACCGAATCGGATATGCTTCTGATGCGAATCGGACGGTGGAGAGTGAGAGTGAACTCAGTCAGCTTAGTGTGTACGAAAGAGGGCTCGTGAAACCTAACACGGATTATGGAGAGATCATCAACGTGAGTGGTTTGATTTGGCGGTTAATTTGTTGAATTCGGTGTTGATTTGGGGTTTGTTGATTTTGAAGGAATGCAGGAGAATGGGAGAGTTTACGAAAACGCGTCTCGTCGGCATTACGCTTATCCGATTCTGGCGTACATCACTCCTTGGTAATGGATTCCTCAATTGTTAGAACGAATTGTTGTTTGATTGAGTTTGTTTTGGTCAGATAACTAGGTTAAAAGTAAATTCAATTACGTAAAATAAAATGAATGTATCAAAAATGAGGATGGTTTTGTGGATTTGTGGTAAAACTCGTAAAAATAGAATAAGTAATATAGAAATTAATAGAGAAGTTGGAGTAGCACCAATTGACACAAAGATTATGGAAGGACGGTTGCAGTGGTTTGGACACCTTCAAAGATAGTCTACAAATGCCCTCACTCGAAAACTTGACTCAATAGAAACTGAAGAAATTTCAACGAGGTAAGGTAGACTGAAGTTAACTTGGGACACATTGATTAGAATGGATTTAAATGGTTTGGAAAGCTCACTATCAATTGAACTAATTTGAGCATATGTTGTTTTGTTTTGAGAGGTCTGAGGCATGAGCTTTTTGGTTGCTTAAGTTGCATTGAATGAAGAGTTCACCATGTTTGCACAAATTTCACGAACATGACTTTGTTTTTGTTTAAACCACGCTAGTGAAAAAGTCATGTAATTGTGGTATCTAAGTTGGATGATTGATTAGCTTTATTGGACCATGAGGAAAGTTACTAGGCTAAATGAGCAACAAGGTAGTTGAAACAAGTATTTTGGTTTGATGAGGATCTGAGATTATTTTGAAATGCCTATATTGGTTTATAGCGTTATGTACTTTAAATATTATGTTGGTTAAGTTAGAAAGCGATTAATATACCGATGGCTATAAGCATATAACAGTATTTCTTCGTGATGTGAGTTAAGTATGAAGTCATTGAAGTTTCTAATATTGGATAATGTGCAGGAATTCCAGAGGTAATGAATTGGCTAAGAGATTCAACTCTAAGCTTACTCATCTATCACCAGTGTGGTATGATCTAAAGAGGTATCTGTTCATGCTTTCATGTGTGATTTTTTACTTTTTAAGCAATTGCGGATGCCAGGTTCCCCTTCTGCGTGGCCTTGCTTGGCACTTATTTTATATTATTTGTTGGGCTGATTTCAGTGACCGAAATGGATTAGTTCTTGAAGGACGTCATAATGCTGATTCACAGTGGGTTTCAGATCTTCGAAAGAAAGGAAATGCACTGGTAACTGTACAAACTCAAACATTCTCTTTTAGGGGGTAAAACTAGCTATATGGCATTTTAGTTGAAGTGGAAGAACTATTTAGACTTGATGGTTGGTCAAGTCGCCGCCTCCATTGAACCACCATTTTGTTCTTCTCTCTTTTTATCTGAAACTGTTTTGTATATCTGAAATATTGTTTGCTGTGAAAGTCTGCTTGGATCCCACAAAATCTTGCCCTTTTTAGGCAGTGTTGGCTGAATAATAGTGGTTTCCTTAATTAAGCTTTTTCATAAATGGGGATTACTTTATTTGAAACATTGCAGTTATTTCCCTTAGTTACTTGAAATCCGTTGTAACATCATCTTTCTTTATTGTTTCGATTGGTTCGTGTAATCTTTAAATGCTTGATGTAGGAAAAAAAGAAAAACAAAAGTCTGATTTTGGTCTTGTTTTGTGTGCGTGTGTGGTGGCGTGATGTTTTCACCTTCTTCTCTATTTTGTTGATGATTGCTAATCCTTATATATATATACATTGACTCACTTGAATGAAAATTGATTAATAGATCGTACCAAGATTTGTTCTTGAAGCAATTCCAAAAGAGCTCCTGGGAAAGAAGAAGAACCGGAATCGAGCAATTGATCTTATAGTAACAGAATGCAAGTAAGTAATGGATTTCTGTGGGAATTTTTTCCTCTACAAACACAATTAATCATTCGCACAATGTCCAAACACATTGATATCATTCTGAGCACTGCCTCATATCTGCATATTGAACTTATATCCTGGAATTGTTTATTGAGTGGGCTTAATGTGTGTACACCGCTTATTCATTACGGCTTCTGAAATGGAAAGACCGAGAGAAGAAAAAAAAAAACGTCATTCATTCTGCTTTTGTAATTTTGTTCCAGAATAATGGCTTGTTTTATTTTTTTGCCTCTTTGTAACCAGGGAGATGGAGTATGACGGTATTGTACTGGAGTCCTGGTCGAGATGGGCAGCAGTTGGTGTTTTACATGATCCAGAAATGCGAAGCATGGTAATCATTCATGATCTTTCCTAATCCCTGCACTCAATATTTTGTTGAACTGATTACTGGTTAAATGTAGAAGTCTTCTTTATAGTGTTTAATCAGTCTGTTGATTACTCAGGCGCTACAATTCATCAAAGAGCTGGGGCAAGCACTGCATTCGACAAGCCCAGAGAGGAACCCTGACTCCCACTTACAGTTGATTTTCGTCATTGGCCCCCCACAATCCTCAAAATTCCAGGACCACGATTTTGGTCCCGAAGATCTGCAGAGCTTAAGTGACGCTGTCGATGGTTTTTCGCTCATGACATACGACTTTTCAGGCCCTCATAACCCAGGTCCCAATGCACCTTTACGGTGGATTCAAACAGTCCTACGCCTGCTTCTTGGCGGCACTGGTGACAATGCAAAGAACCTCAGTCCCAAAATATTCCTCGGCATCAATTTCTACGGGAACGACTTTGTTCTCTCGGAAGGTGGATTGATCAAAAACACTCTACAGTCATTACAGTCTCGAATATTTTCTTTAATGTGAGCATGTCAACGCCTTCAGGTGCGGCTGGTGGCGGCGCTATAACTGGAAGGGACTACTTGGCTTTGTTGAAGCAGCACAAGCCCGCGTTGCAATGGGAGGAGAAGAGCGAAGAACATATGTTTATTTACTCTGATAAGAATGGAAAAAAGCATGCAGTGTTCTATCCATCATTAATGTCAATCTCACTGAGGCTTGAGGAAGCTCGCGCTTGGGGCACTGGTATCTCCATTTGGGAGATTGGGCAAGGTTTGGATTATTTCTTTGATCTCTTATGAGAACATTCTCATCTTGCCTCAAAGAAGAGTGTAGCTGTAGGCGTAGCCCTTAAATTATTTGCTTGATTAACAAACTATCATCTGGCACTTACTGTATCCTTTATTAAATTTTACTTTATTGATTTGGAAGAAATACAAAATATATGAATTTCTTGTAATAAAAAAAAAATCTCTTAATCCAGAGAAAGCAATAAAACACTTTTAAACAACCATGCATCAATTAATTTACTCAGGTTAGTTTGAGTGACTATGGACTCAGTTTCCTAACTCGGGTTGCGAGAGCTACCTTATACAAAACTCGACATAGTCTGATTGTGCTGATTAGTTATAGCGGTTAGAGCAGAGACATTTGAGTGGTGTGTACATAATGATTAAAGCATCTCAAATGTTGATTGAATGGGAATATGTGCCGCTTAAGATTAAATTGATATTGAGATAAAAAATGGGTCTCCAATGAAAATATATATTTAGAATGCCATGCTAATATGGCGTAAAAAAACTTGACATTGTCAATTTTGGATGTGAACTTTAGACATTTAAATTGACAGTTACATTGGATTTCATTTCCTTTTTTTTAGTTGGTTGGAATTTGGTCTCTTTTTAAATTGAAAAACAAAAGTCACCTCATCAATTAACGTTCAGTCCACATCTACCATTGGAGATTAGTTTTAGAGTCTAATATCTATTTGAGCTGCATAGGATGACATCCTCTTCACGTTAATGATGTGGTAAAAATTTACACCCATAATTCACATTTATCGTTGGAGATGCTTTTATGCTCCTTATGAGACTCTACAGTGCCTAAGTGCATATTAATCCACGTGAGAAACCCAACAAAAAATATGTATTAGATTGGGCGCTTTTTTTTAGCAAAACCTGAAAAAATGAGCGGGAAACACATTTCTCAAACGCGAAACTGAGAACAACCGAAGCGAAGAATCTCTCTCTCTCTCTGAGCTCCTCTAATGGCGAGGGCGAAGCATGTCGCCACGAAGAGTGTTCGACCGCCGCGAAAAAATCGTGAGTCCTCTCTCTCTCTCTATCACTCTGTCTTTCTCACTCTCCCTCCGTTTCACTTTAATTTGAACTTCGAAACCCTAATTCCCAAATCTGCGTCCCAGTTCGCTCATCGTTAGCTGGACAAGCATCCACACCTGCCAGGACGAGCAATGCCTCCGCTAGTCCCAGTTCTTCGGTACTTTCCTCTCCTCTCTCGATCTGTGCATCTGTGTGCGTATTTGGTCTCTTTTTGTTCAATTTCTGACTGTGTAGTCGATTTGTTTGCAACAGAGGCCGCAGAAGGTGAAGAAGGCCCATCGGTTCCGGCCGGGGACAGTGGCGCTTCGCGAGATCCGATATTTTCAGAAAACTTTCAAACTCCTTATCCCAGCTGCCCCCTTCATCAGAGTTGTGAGTTTGTAAAAAGGCACTTATTTTGTATGTTCTGCTATGATGTTAACCTAAAATGTCAAGTGTGCTTTGCGCGATTGCGATTTGATCTGTTCTGCTCCTTTCATGACAAAAGGGATTTTTTGTTTCATATGTTAAGCTCATAGTGTGGTCTGTGCGTTGTACGAATGTTTAGGTGAGGGAAATTTCTGGTAGCTTCAGTTTATCTGTTAGTCGCTGGACTGCCGAAGCATTGGTTGCGATTCAAGAGGTATGAAATTATGAATCACCACCTACCTATTCATGCTATGTGGTCGAGTCGTTTCTATTTGATTACTTCTCTCTCGCTTTTGTTTCTTGTTAATTGTTTTTTTTTCCATATATAAACTGATCACTTGAAGGTACTAAGTTGAGGATTTATTCCAATTTTTGGAAATTTGGAAAATTTGAACCATTCTATATCGGTTTCAACGATACTAAGAAGATGTTCATTTAATGTTTATTCATTGAGTTACCAATGGTTCAAAAAGAAGTTTGGTGTTAAAAGCGTACGGATTTTTTCCTAGTTTAGAACGAATCAGCCCAGATTTAATTTGTTAAACCAATGTTAACAAAGCATTTCGGCCTTGCCTATGCAATTTGTGTGAATTGAGTAATGTAGTGCATTGACATTGCCATTGGCTTTTGATGAGGCTTTGAAACTTGGAATGTCGAAGAACTACTAGGATTTTTTTTTTTTTCCATCTTATAGAAAACCTTAAAGTTTAGTTAGATTGCGCATTGATTAAGAAACTACAAAAGACTGCTGATGTCTACTTTAATCTATTTATGCGTAGTAAGGAAACGAAAAACGTGAAAATGATACAATGAATTCGATGTAGACAATTGTTCCCTCACTTGACTGTTATCTTTCTGTAGGCTGCTGAAGATTATTTAGTACAGATATTTGAAGATGCCATGCTTTGCGCCATTCATGCAAAACGTGTAACACTCAGTAAGCGCCTCCTCTCACTTCTCCCTGTCATTCTCTTTCTCTACCATCTCTCTGTGTTTGCTTGTGATTTTTTTCTTCGATTTCAGAGAGCACGTATTTTGTCCATCTGACTTTGTACAGGCTGCGTTCCCTTTACATTTCAATCTGAATCATATTTCATGAATTAAAGTTTGATGGGCAGCATTGATTTAGTTTGGCCTTTTGATGAATGACAATTGCTAAGCTTGTTATGCAGTCCTTTCTTAAAGTTTGTCTAGGGTGCAACATGAATTCTATCATTCAGAGGTATAGGGAATGCCTAAGAGGACAGCGGCCCTCTGAGGCCTAGGGCCATATATGCTAACTTTAGCTATTCAACTTTCACTCTATGCTTCATTGATGCTAGGATTCTAATTGTATTATATTTTGCATTCCATACTTGTAATGGTCCTGATGCATATGACACTCTCGGATATCCAGATGGATTCTTGTTGAGGAATTTGTTCCGATTTAGCTTATTACTTTGGTTGAGTTCAAACTTCATAATCTTTTGTTGTTCTTTCTTTTTCCGTTATTTAAGGCTTTGATTTAATTTAGTTCCTGTTCCTATAATTCAGATGCACCACGGCGGCATTGCTACAGCTTTTATGAGCTTTGCTCTTGGTTTGTCATCGAACTTAGAATCTTTCACTTGCTAATTTTTCTTACTTCAATTTTTTTTCTTCACCAGTGCAAAAGGATTGGCAGCTTGCACGACGAATCGGAGGAAGAGAGAGACGCTGGTGATAGTTGAACCACCAGTTTTTACTCCGGGAATTAGCGGCAGTTGTATGCAATCTGTAAAGATAAATTCATGTTTGATAATGATATCAAATCTCCTTATTTTGTGTAATTGCCCTTAAATTCCATTTGTTTACCGTTCAATGTATTGCCCTTGGGCCTTGATATAAAATTTGTAGTTGTCAAGTGATACTGATAGACACAGCTGGTAAGCTACTCAGGAAAAGAAATGAAATTATTTGCACAGGTGAGATCATCAGGATGGTGGATGTATTTTCAGTTTGAGGAGTTACCAGAGGCTGATGCTAATGATCTTAGCCGTCAAGTGCATTGTCTCGATCTTGTTTTATCTTCTGTGGTGCTTAAGTTCCTTCCATTGAGGAATACATTGTTCAAACTCTTCAATTTTGCTCGATTTAATACAATTGATAGTATGCTTTTCAAATCATTTAAATCTTTTCTAATAATGTATTCCAAATTAGCTTTTAGTTTACCTTTACATCATCAAATTTCTTTAGCGTGTGTTGAATCAAGTTTTCTAGTGAGAGTTTTGCAAGCCATCTTTGAAGGCAACAAAATCACTACAACTGCCCTTTCTTAATTTTTTGTGTCAATTGATGCTATTTTTACTTACACAAAAGATTTTTTGATTTTTTGTGTCAATTGGTGCTATTTTTACTAATACAAAGATTAGAGAATGGCGGTAAATTTTTTGATAAGAATAGCCGACGTGTGAAAGAACGTAAATAACCTCCTTTTTTTTTGGTGCAACATAAATATCTTCTTTTGACCAAATATCATTTGTCCGCATGAACCCTTTGAATGTGTTGTAAATAATGTGGATTGACAACTTTACACATTCCATCATTATGTATGAATGGTTACACATTCCACCATTATGTGTGAGTGGTTACACATTTCACCATTATGTAATTGTAACTTATGATCTTTTAAGGGCCTATATAAAGAGGTTCCACCTATGTAATGATATCATATATTGGAATGAAAGTTCTCTCTATTTCTCCCCTATCTCTTCTCTTGTTATCTTTCTAGTTATTTATCTTTACCTTTCTAGCTTTGCCTTTAGTTAGTTTACAACACGTTATCAGCACGATGTTGCTCTTAACAAAGAGGTCTAATCAAAGATACAAAAAGCTTCTAAGGAGACAAAGCTTGGAAGGAGGTCATTGTCTTGGTAACAAAGATTTGAAGGTAACAAAATATCATTTTTGATTTCATGGTTTCTTATGTATTTGTGTTTGTCAATTTCTTAAGGTAACCATGAATATCTATGGTTGGTTTGGTCCTCAATTTTCTCGAAAGTTGAAAACCAACATGAAAACACACCAATCAAACATGTATGTTGTGTGCATAACATTAATATTTATTCGCCGAATATCTCTATAGAGATTTGAAAAGTGAATATTTCACTTTATATTATCCTTTCACCTTATGGAGTTATGAATATAAACACCAAAATTGGTGATGCTCCAAAAGGCTCAAAACGAGCTTTGGGTCTCACGCTACAAAATTTATATCGATCAAATATCATTTATTATTCTCGCAATTTCAATTACCTCTATGTTGAGGCTATGCGAAATATGACCGATGAGACAAATAAAGGCCACGTGGCTCGCCTCGATTTATTATTGCAACAAAATATCGAGCGCGCACGTCAATTCAATAAATATTATGAATTGATTTCTTGTCTGTCTCATAGTAGCTGAGTAAAATAATGAGATATTATTTATATAATATCATTCCCGTCCAATTGGTCAAGCTTCATGAAGCACATGTTGCGTTTATAAAATGACCATGGTTGCAACTATATAATTATGGACGTGTAAAAGTGAAGGGATTCGGTAAAGGTCTTAATAATAATTTCACTCAAAGTGAAATAAAAGTGGTGCACCACATGAAATATGAAGGGCAAAATTATAGACAATGAGCATGCTCAAAAATTGTGACAAGCTATGTCACGTATGAAAGACCATTATATTAGGTCACACTGATTATATATTGTCATATATGCCCAAATATTTTGGTGACATTTACCGTGCCAATAAAGGCAAAATTATGAAATTTATGGCTCATTAAAATTGACATATTGAGATGTGTTCAAATCATGAGCTAAATAAAGGCGAAGAATGCATGTCTTGCTTATTTTGCTACATGCACACTATAAAAGAGAATATTTCTCAAATTTGAACTTAGTTGAGACTAATGTTCAGCCAATATCTGTACAATGGTTATAATGTTGTTAGTGTTTTACACCAGAAGAAATTTACTCAGAATAATAGAGAGTTTCTCTATATATTATGATTTAATCTGAGAAACGAATTCCCAGCTTTAGCTTCTGGAATATGTAAGACACATTAAAACGAATGATCTAATGACATTCATAATGTGGAGCGATTTTTTTTATTGTCCAGAATTATCAATAATGTGAAAATATTGCAAATTCGGATGAGCATCCTTTTTGGAACCACATTTTTTTATCACCGGTGATTATCTCAAGGCAAATTAATCGAGAGATTTATATTGATTAAACTCTCCATTAATCATATTATAAAATGCCTTGGGCCCCGAATAGGGAATTTATTTATAGCAAGTTTTGCTAATTGTCACTTTGATGATGTAATTTTCCCACCATTAGGGGAGATATAAGCCAATTCAAAAGGAATGGCGTGAAATTACTTGTAACGCATCAAATTTGTTGCATTATGATCAATGCATAAATTAATATGAACTTGAAGTTCAAAAGATCATTCATTAGCAAGAAATTATGAAATAATTACTTGATGCAATTACTAATATTAAAGAGTGACAAAATTGTATGTTCCAAATTTGCATTAAAAGGTTCATATATCAAAAGATGTCTCTCAGTGCAACAAAATGCACAAGAACCAACGAAACGCTTAAAGCGTGGAAGACCGGTTGGTCCAAAGGATACAGATTCCTCGAAAGAGGAAAACGGAAGTAAAAATAAATACAAATCAAAATACTCCCGAGAAAGCACAAGAATCCTTTGATAAGGGTTTGTCGAACAAGTTGATTCGATGAGGAACAACTTCCTCTAGAAAAAGAGGAAAAAGATGAAAATAATGAGATCTCAATAAATTATTTAAACTCGGTAAGATTTGGGATCGAAATAAAATTGTTCCCGATGATATATTTGCTTTCAATGTGTCCTTTGAAATATGTGAAAATGATGATGATCCGAAACCACGATCAGTGGACGAATGTAAAAAAAAGACCGATTGGCAAAAATGGCAAGATGCTATCCAAGCAGAGCTAAACTCGTTAAGGAAACGAGATATTTTTGGACCAATTGCCCAAACGTCAAATGGCGTAAAGCCTGTTGGATATGTAAATAATTAATTTTGCCCATGTGTCTTCATTAAAAGATCGTCAACATGATTTGTGATTATTGTTGTGTATGTTGATGATTTAAATATAGTGGGAAACCACGACAACATCATCAGAACATCTGAATACTTGAAAAAGGAATTCAAGATGGAAGATACTTGAAAAATAAAACTTACCCTTGATTTGGAAATCAAGTATTTTCAAGTAAAATAGTTCTCCATCTATTAATTTACTTTACTCAAAAGAGTAAATTTTGGTTGCAAAGATTTGTTGCAAGATAATGTTTAACTCATGTGAACATGAGGGGGAGGATCAAAAGGAGTTGTTGATTAGTGCATTGCACTCTTTTTCCCTTGTCTAAGGTTTTTTCCCACTGGGTTTTCCTAACAAGGTTTTTAATGAGGCAATCCTAACAATATTAATACTCCATTATCAAAATTGATAAGTGTATTGTACTTTTTTTTCCCTTCGCTATGGTTTTATCCCAATGGGTTTTTCTAGCAAGGTTTTTAATGAGACAATCCTATCAATATCATACTCCATATCAAGATTGATGAGAACAATGTACTCTTTTTCCTTTGCTGGATTTTTTCCCACAGGGTTTTTCTAGTAAGGGTTTTAACGAGGCATATTCTCTTAGCAAGTTGTCATCCAAGGGGGAGTGTTGTAAATAATGTGGATTGACAACTTTACACATTCCATCATTATGTATGAATGGTTACACATTCCATCATTATGTATGAATGGTTACACATTCCACCATTATGTGTGAGTGGTTACACATTTCACCATTATGTAATTGTAACTTATGATCTTTTAAGGGCCTATATAAAGAGGTTCCACCTATGTAATGATATCATATATTGGAATGAAAGTTCTCTCTATTTCTCCCCTATCTCTTCTCTTGTTATCTTTCTAGTTATTTATCTTTACCTTTCTAGCTTTGCCTTTAGTTAGTTTACAACAGAATGCTATTTATATACCAATTTTTTTTTCTTGCCTCATTCAACTTCACTTGCTTGCATGTCATTACCCTCAATCTTGAAGTAATTGATGTTGGCGGCATGGATTAAACTCTTCTATTTAACTCGATTTAGTGCTATTGAATATATGCTTTTAATCCCACTTAATCTACACATCTTAAATTAGCTTTGTTCTCCTCTTACTTCGTAAAATTTATTAAGTTTATATTAAACGGAGTTTTTTTTTAGTGGGGTTGTATATTGTCTTTGAAGGTATCAAAATCATTCCAACTGCTCAATTCAGTTCTTTGGGTCAATTGGCCCTATTTTTACTGACACAAATATTAGGAAAAGAAAGGTAAATTTTTTGATAGGAATAGCCGACTTGTGAAAGAACATAAATATCTTCTTTGGAGCAAATATCATTTGTGTTTTTAAAGCTAGAACATCATCCCGTCCCCATAAACCCTCTGAAGCTTGAAAAACCCAAGCCATGGCGAAACACCAGAACATGTAAGTCCGTCTTCACCTTCATTTTTGACATTCATAATTTCTCATATCCTCAAATTTCTTCATTTGCAATGGACACCAAACTACTCTTCTCTCCCCACCAACCTCTCTTCCTCTCTCACCCATCATCTTCATCCCCAAAACCCCATCTCTGTTTTTCATGCAACTTCACTGAAAAAACCTCTTTTTTGGGCCAAAATTTGGTCTTAACACACAACAGAACCCTTGATTTTGCCAATTTGGGCAAATCAAGAAAACCCCATTTCCCGTTTCACCCAATTAGGGCAGTAGTGAAGAGAAGGAAAGAGCTTCCATTTGATAATGTGATTCAAAGAGATAAAAAGATCAAATTGGTAATGAGGATAAGGAAGATTCTTGTGAGCCAGCCTGATAGGTTAATGTCTTTGAGGGAGTTGGGGAGGTATAGGAGGGTATTGGGTTTGACGAAAAAGCGGCGCTTTATCGCGCTGTTGAAGCGGTTTCCGGCGGTGTTTGAGATTGTGGAAGAAGGGGTTTATTGTTTGAAGTTTAGGTTGACGCCGGAGGCGGAGGGGTTGTACTTGGAGGAATTGAGGGTGAGGAATGAGATGGAGGAGTTGGTGGTGATGAAGTTGAGGAAATTGTTGATGATGTCTTTGGAGAAGAGGATTTTGTTGGAGAAGATTGCGCATTTGAAGAACGATTTCGGGCTTCCCGTGGAGTTTAAAGATACAATTTGTCAAAGGTATCCTCAGTATTTTAGGGTTGTTACTACCAGTAAAGGGCCTGCATTGGAGTTGACACATTGGGATCCTGAATTGGCTGTGTCTGCGGCGGAGATTAATGAGGAGGAGAATCAGGCGAGGGAGATTGAAGAGAGGAATTTGATCATCGATAGGCCGCCTAAATTCAAACGAGTGAGGCTGCCGAAGGGTTTGAATCTTTCAAAGGGGGAAATGAGAAAGCTGTCTAGATTTAGAGAAGTCCCATATATATCCCCCTACTCAGATTTTTCGGGGTTAAGAGCTGGGACTATAGAGAAAGAAAAGCACGCCTGTGCCGTTGTTCATGAGATATTGAGCCTCACTGTTGAAAAAAGAACACTGGTGGATCACCTAACTCATTTTAGGGAGGAGTTCAGATTCTCTCAGCAGCTGAGGGGAATGCTGATCAGACATCCAGACATGTTCTATGTGTCTTTGAAGGGTGATAGAGATTCAGTGTTTCTGCGGGAAGCTTACCGTAACTCTCAATTGATAGATAAAGATCGGTTGTTACTTATCAAGGAGAAGCTCCGTGCCCTTGTAGCAGTTCCTCGGTTTTCAAGGAGGCGTGCGCCTGTGACTGATGGAATAGGTAGTGATGGGTCTGAAGGTATCGATGGAGAAGAAGCGGGTAGTGAAGAAGAGGGTGGTGAATGGTCTGATGTTGATGGTGAATTTAGCGATGCTTTAGATGGCGATGATGATGATGATGAAGATGACAGAGATTATGATAATGATGATGAAGAGGATGATTGGAGCGATGAAGACGATGACATGCCTCCAGATTTTGACGATGGTGATTCGAGTCCAAGTCTGTTTAAAAAGGGCATAGACTCACGTAAACCAGTAGAGGCGTCGGCAAATGACTTCGAAAAGAACCTTGTTCCTGCGTTCCCTGATGGTCGACCTAGAGAACGGTGGTAATCATAGCTAATCTCACATGTAGCAGAAGTACTCATCCTGAACCTGCTTTAATTCTGTCATTCCCTGTGGAATGAGAACACTGTACATGTTATTCATCTTCTGTGCTTGCTCATCTGACTATTTGTGAGAAAAAGGCGAGGTGATGTATTTGCCTTGACATCAATCTCTATAAGATGAATATAATTCTAGTTAGTTGCATCCAATATCTCATCTTTAGTTTATAATTTGCTACTGCCGCCGTTTCTTTCTATTACTTTACAAAATTTATCTGATATAACAGTGAAATTTCGAAAAAGAAAAATTTGGTGTGGAGGTTGGAGATCCATGTGGTAGGATGTAGTTGCACACAATGGTAGCTAGCAACCTCTTTTCTCTTATGTTTTTTTAACTTGGATCAACAGTCTAGAAGTATATTCTATTACTTATTAGGAACCACTCGTACCACATTATTTATTTGGTGAACAACAAAGAAAACTTAATCTTTAATTGGCTAGATGATGAATTCTTGGTTTAAGTTAGGAGTAGGCAACCTTGGGCTAGCTTTCTTTCACTTCGGCAACGATTTGCAGAGATGCTTCGGAACCGTGGCAATTCACATTGTTCGTATGTATGTTTTCAGTGAGCATTTCTGCCATAAAAAGTGTTCAGTAATTTCATTCTACCTGACACATGATTCAACTCTTGCTTTCTGCGTAAGGGGCTGCGCAATTCCGTGAACAAATCTGAACAGGCATGCACAGATTTCTGTGTATGATACTGCATAATGGCTAATGAGTAGGTTCTAATTGATTATATGTCGCAGCGGTTTGCTGAGATGTTTCTTCCCTATTCTTTTGGTAACTGTCTCTTTGTACAGTTTTCTTTTTCCTTAGAATTAATGGTTGAGAATGAGTACATTATGTATTCTATTTCATTGAAATTGAGTTTTCATCTGAAATCTGAACTTGATAGCAAGTTTTCATGTCTTTGAGAAAGAACTAATGAATTACTATATTTTAAGGGGCGTAGGCATAGCTTCCGCGTATTATTGATTAAAATGCTAAATGGTATTCTTTATGTGCTTTTCAATAAATTTAATGTGTAGCAAACCTGTAGAATGTGAACCTGTTCATATCATGTTTCATATATCTACTGATAGTCTGATACCAAGAATCCATTTTTATTTAACTTCAAACTCAATTGAAGATATTTATCTCACACATACTAACCATTGGTATGTGATATTGTTCATATCAATTGAAATCTTAGCACTGTTTTTATTGTTTTATACTATCTCCAATGTAACCTACCTTTTACTATTTAAAAAAAAAAAAAAAACATTTTTAACTCGTAGTACATTAGGCTTTATTCTAAAGGCAATTGCTAAAGTTACTCACTTTAGGCACTAACTTTGGGCATTGACCCAGGTGCACATCTTGAGGTGAAATGCACGGCATTCGACTGGGTCGGTGTCCAAAGTGCCTTACTTTTGCATTTTTTATTTTAAAAGGCCTCGAAATTACTTGGGAGGAGATTGACACTTTTATACTTTGTTACAAAGTCGCATTTAATTTATTTTATGCAGTAGCCCAGAAATTCAAAGATTCATTTATATAGGTGGGTTCACACACACACACGTACAAATGTTCCTAGTAAAGAGTCCATATAGAAAGACAGATCGAGGTGAAGTTTCTAGAAAACTCAAAGCCTTGATGTGTTCAAACTTGATGAAAGGCACTGTAACAGAAAAAATAAAAGGACATTGGAAGAATGTGAAAGACCATCTGAAATAACCAAATGTGAAGGACAATCTGAATGCACAAATGTTGGTTGAAATTGGAAACAGTAAACAAAAACTTAAATGCAGAAATGTAAATCAAACCATAACATAGAGGATTGTTCACGCAGTTCAATCCACGACCTACATCTGCGGAGCTAAACCCAGACGTAATCTCCATTAAGTATAACAACAACGAACTTTATAACTCTTGATGTGACTCTCTCACTGAGCTCCTCCTATCACTCTCTTACACTCCTCTCTATGGCATTACGTGCACAAGACTCCTCTTGAGTGTAAGGCTCCCCCTTATTGGAATGACCAAGTCTCCTTGGCGTTTTACAACTCAATAAAAGAGGTGAACAACATGTTCACAATGCAAAATAAAAATGAATCGACCCAATTGAGTACAAACTCAATTACTTTGACACACATTATATAGATAATGAAGTACACTAAATCCTAACAACAAATCTTAACAATTCTATTAGGATCAGCCCAATCTTCATCTTGAAACAACCACGTCTTTGTACACTAAACACGTGGTGATAAACCTCTGAACCGCAACTCTAACTTCCATGAGATCTTCAGTTGCTCGTCGATTGGTTGTAGATAAGATCAAATCCGATCAGATCAAATTCGTAACAAACTGGATTCAGAGGTTCAGTTGCAACATCTTGTTGCAACTACATATCTTTACCAAATGACCCAAAGTTTATCTTCTGATTTTAAGCACGCAGATCATGCTTTAGGTGTGTCATTTACCTAACTAATAACGTGATAAACATGATGACAACATAACTGGTCGATCTGAGGATCCTGACACTAACACTATCCTTTTTGGTTGAGTTCTATTTTTATTTTTTTTTTGTCAAAGGGTTGAGTTCTAATTGATTATATGTCGCGGCGGTTTGCATAGATGTTTCTTCCCTATTATTTTGGCAACTCTCCCTTTGTTTGGTTTTCTTTTTCCTTAGAATTGATGGTTGAGAGTGACTACATAATTTATTTTATTTCATTGAAATTGAGTTTCCATCTGAAATCTGCACTTGATAGTAAGTTTTCATGTCTTTGAGAAGGAACAAATGAATTACTATATTTGAGGGGGCAGAGGCATAGCTTCGGCATATAATTGATTACAATGCTAAATGGTATTCTTTATGTGCTTTTCAATAAATTTAATGTGTATCAAACTTGTAGAATTTGAACCTGTTCATATCAAGTTTCATATACTTCTACTGTTAGTCTGATACCATGAATCCATTTTTATTTAACTTCAATTGAAGATATTTATCTCACACCCAGTGGATGGCTCAATGGCTCAATATATGGTTTGGTATGTGATATTGTTCGTATCAATCGAAATCTTAGTACTGCATTTATACTATCTCCAACTTAACCACATTTTACTGTTTAAAAAAAAATTAACCATTTTCAACTTGTAGTACATCAGTTTTATCTAAAGGGAACTGCTAGAGTAATCCATTTTGGGCACCAACCTCGTCAGATGTCGCGCAATACACGCCAATACATGCCGAGGTGTGTACATAAATGCACGGCATCTGACTGGATCGATGCCCAAAGTGATTTACTTTTGCATTTTCCTATTCTAAAAAACCTCGAAACTACTTGGGAGGAGATCCAAGCTTCTGTAATTCGTTACAGAGTCACATTTAATTTATTTTATGCAGTAGTAGGACATCAAAGATTCATTTATATAGGTGGGTGTCTTAGAATATTATAGCACTAAAGATATATATCCGTTACAAATGTTTCTAATAAAGAGTCCATTTATAAAGATAGAGGTGAAGTTTCTAGAAAACTCGGGCCTCATTTGATTCGGGAGAAGTTGAAGGAAGTAAGATAACTTCCTGAGAAGTTCCAACTCACCTCGTTTGGTTGGATACTTCATAAACTTCCTTACAAGTTTGAACCCCCAACTTTCTTCACATAGAGGCAGATAACTCACTTGGGGGCAGGGGTGAGTGAGTTATCTTTGACACTTTTACCTCATTTAACGCTCTCTCTCCTCCCTTCTCTCTCCCTACATTATTTTATTATTTTTAAAATGTAAAACTTTTCAGAAAGTTTAAAGTTGAATCAAACGTAAAAAAATACAACTTCTTTAGTGGTTAACTTCTTAGGTAGTTAAACTTTTCTGAAAGTTAGTAAAAATAAAATAAAATAAATAAATAAATAAAAATTGGTAGAATGTGAAAGAGAATCCTTTTTGGTAGAGTTCTGATGAAAACTTTTGATTTGAGGTCGCTTTGAATTTGCCACCTCCCATGCAACTTTTGTGACCACTCTTGTAACATAGAAAAAGCAACATTTGCTGATCACATCCCCTCATGTCCATGAACTGTAGGCTAGAAGAACAAGACCAAATCAGAAGTTCTTTGGAGGAGGAGATGTAAAGAAAAATATGTATGGTTCCACATTTTTGCGTCGATTAAGAACTTCGTAACGAAGTATATAAATTTATATTGCGCCTCAAATTTTACTATTGTTTTTGGAGTCAAAACTCTTATTTATACTAAAGTCCTTAAGTTGAGTCAATATTAGTATTAGCAGAGATTTGCAAACTTACAAGTTCCTATGTGGGCTCCTAATTAACATTATCCCTTTATTATGCTTAAACAAAATTATCACCATAAGACAAAAAAAGTGAGACTCTACCAAAAGGATCTTATAATATAATAGCTACATGCTACAAACTTAGGTATAACTTCCAATTAAGCTATTTGACACACACACACACACACACACACACACAAAAAAAAAAAAACTTGTACAAACTATTATATTATAAGTAGTTCTTAATTGTAAAATCATATGAAATGATTTGTTAAATGTTATAAGATAATTTTTTTTATTAAACTAATTATTATTCTTTTGTAAGAAATGATATATTGAAAATAATTAATTAAACACTCCACATTTTTTTAGCAACATTGGCTAACAAAAAACAACTTTGTTCCTTGCAATTTAGATGCTATGATAGACCACTTAATTAGCCACCAAAATGATATCATCTCCACTCTTTTATACACCAACATTGGTGGATTGGCTAGTGTCGAACCTCAGTCAGAAAGACCATCGCAAGAAAGTAGTGTTTGGTGTCTCATGTTAGAAGTTGTGGTCCTGAAGAAATAACACTATGTTTGAGAATCGATCTGAAATATAATATGAGGTCAGGCGATCCATTATTTACAGAACTGAGAAAATCCTTCGTTCAGAAGGTTTGTTGTCAATCTCGAGCCAGACTCTAGCAAGAAGAAAGCATTGCCATTAGGTAGCACCAGAGGAGGGGCGGCTGAAAATAAATTGTGATGGGGCAGTACAAGGGGAGGATGGGGAAGCCACAGCGGCAGGAGTTATACAGGAGATGAAAGGCAATTTTCAAGCAGCATTTCAAGCAAAGTTGGATCGGTGGTCATCTCTTTGCGGCGAACTATGAGGAGTTAAACATGGCTTGCAACTGGCGTGGGATAAAGGATGTAGGAAACTCATTATAGAGCGAGACTCACAGGAAGCAATTGATCTTATTATGAACTCAACACAAAGCCAATTTCGAGATCTATTGATTCATGATATTATAATAGAGACAGATAAGAAGTGGAGTGTAGTTTTCAATCACATTTAGAGAGAATAATGCATGTGCAGACCACATGGCCAAGGAAGCTTTTCACTGTGATGTTGATTTTAAGATTTAGAAATATATTCCAAATCATATTTTCATGTTGTTAGAGCAGGATATCCTGTAGTTATAGATGTAACTTAGACTGGATTTGGTCTTTACTAATAAAAATAAAAAATAAAATTGACACATAAAAGTTAACATTGTAAAAGATTAAGATATAAAACAATTTCTTATAAAAAAAAGGTATGAAACAATTCAATTATGAATTAATTAATTGGCTAATAAAGCTTGCCCGATGCTTTTGTAAAGATTGCAAATAATTTAAGTTGTCCTGCTCCTCCTCAGTAAATCTTCCATGCTTGATGTTTGGCCCTAGATAATTCACCTATCATAAACGACAGCTATAGATATCAAAAGATTAAAAGATAGATGTACAAATCTGGATGGGTGTGGCCTAGTGGTAAGGGCAAGGCAGGATTGTGTAGGTTAGGTGCACGGTCCTAGGTTCGATTCTTCACGACAACTAAACGTCGGGTTACTGGTGGTCTCTTTCCGCAATCTCAGGGCCCATGATACTAGTCATACAAATGTCTAGATACATATCCATGGTTACTCAAAAAAAAAAGGACATGGGTTCTAATCTGGTGAGTGCAAAATTATTTCTTTCCTCAAAAAAACAAAATATAGATAGATTGTAAAACCTGCTTTGACGGGCAAGAAATCTAATTGCCACTGGAGCCATGAGTTTGGACATAGGACTTGAGAGCAGAGTCTTCTTGCAGTGAAGACAGAGTCAATGAGAGAGCGAGTGGTCAACTTTTTGCCAATTCAGCCATATTGGGAAGGAAAGCATGAGTTCTGAAAGTTTGATCAGATAGGCAAAGGAAAGAGCACAACTAAATGAAAAGAAGATGAGAAAATGGATGTTACCGTTCAAATTTGAAAAATGATACCCCTCCTACCAAAAAAATAAAATAAAATGATACTCCAATTCTAGACCTCAATTAAGGGGAACTGAGTCATGTACCACTTGGACCAATCGATTGTTGGTTGCTTAGCGTTATTCATCATGCTCATTTCAATACTTTGTGACTGAAATGAATTTATCAAAGTGTCCCAAAAGTGTAGAATTCGGATGTGTTATTATCATGTTTGAATTGTTTGCAATTCCAATTTGATAAACATTGCCTTGCAGATTTAAAATTCATAATCATTAATGCTTGGTAGTTCAAAGCAGGTTCTTCCCTGGACTTGATCTTCATGGTCTGGCCCATTTTCAATACTGGACCTAGCCAGGCCTAGCCCAACGCATTCCAGCCCAGCCCATCATATATTAAGAGCCATACTTTATGGACTTCAACAATAGTGTAATAAGTGTACATGTTAAAAATGTGTCACTAGTGTTACCTAATCACTTTCTTAATTGACCATGCAAGTTTGGTGGTCTGAAATTCAGTCTTGAACTACTTTTCATCGACTTTCATATGCTTCTACAGTTCTACTGATACCAGCAATCCATTTTTATTAAACTTCAAACTCGATCAATTGAAGATATTTATCTTAAACATGACCACTTTTTTGACTGGAATAACCTCAATTATTGGACAGTTTTAAATAATTGCTGTTAATTTAAACAAACTCCCCTAACAGTCAATTGGATCAATACACAACCGAATACCATATTTTATCAATTAAATAAAAGTTTAAAAAATCAACAAGCAATGCTTCATTTATTTATTTATTTTGGACAATGTTGTCATGACCAGAATGAAACTCACGAGGGGCATGCACCGTATCAACCGCTCTTGATTCTTGGGGTGCGCGTGGATCCCGAAGTGCATCAAGGGCGGATGTCGTGCTTTAGCAGGTTCTCTTTTTTTCAATGATCTATGTGATCTCATAAGTCCGGACTCATAAGGAGTTTTTTCAATTTTCTTCTTAAATTGTGTTTTTAGAGGGTCCTCTAATGAAAATTTAAAATTTTAAAAATAAAAATTCAAATCCCCCTAATTTGTATAGGGGTGTTTGAATAATAAAGTAAACTTTGGAGGACGATTTTGAAAAAAATAAAATAAAATTTGAGCCCAGACTCATGAGTCCAAATAGCAATACTTTTTTTTTTGAGGCCATATTTTAAGGATTCTAATAATTAAGTTTAACATTAATGGCGATTAGGCAAAAAGGTGAAGACCTACACAAAGAGAGAGATTTCCGTGCCCTAAAGAATCACAATGCACGTATCAGCCTTATTACTTTTGAAACGCCATTATAAAAACAAATCAAAGTAATTGAAGAACGACAAGGAAGAGCGTGCACTCCCCTGATTTGTTCAAACATGTTTTGTTAGACCAAGATTTTATCTTTAGCCGTACTGTACCAAAAAGCGTGTAAAAAAAACTGGGTGCCCCATTAATTAATCTCATTAAAATTAAATCATTTTGAACCTAAGAGATCCAATCTACAAAAACTTTGTCTGAATTCAATTCGTTACCAACTAATCAAGTAGGCATATTGTGACACCATTACTGTATAGATACGTCACATAATCAAATACATTAATCATCAATAAGATTAATGTATTCTTATATGGTACTATATACTAGTTAATTATGGTTAGAAGTGTAGATAGGAGCGACATGGGTCCTGATAGGCATCTAGTTAAATTATTAAGTAGATAACAATGGAAGTGTGATTGGAAAAGATGTGTGAAGGGTGTGGAGAGAGAGAATTGGTGGATGCGATGAAGTTCTATATAGGGGTTGTTTGGGAGTGGTAAATATGAAGGATTGACGTGGAGCTGATCGAGCTGCCATTAATGTCATATACAACTGTAATGTGAAGTTGGATACATTTTGTTTATAGCAAACTTTAATTATTTATTATAGCTTAATATGTCAAAGATATTTTTGTTGTGAGTCACCATGAGGTTTGAACATGGTCTCATGAACTCTTTTTTTTTTTTGGTAGGATAAAAATGAACATTTTGATTTGTAGGTACATGCATAATTATATATATTGGTATGTTACACTTGTAGAAAATATAAAATTTGAGGGTAGATCCACACTCACAACTGTTCAACAATCTTCACCTTGAACTAAAATTAATCTTAGTACTATTGCTCGTGTTGGCCCATCCACGCACATGCCTAGTACCGATATTGTCCAACTTAACCACCTCAACATTAGGTGTGGGTTTTACTCCAAAAGGCCTCGGTATTATTTGGTGAAACATCTACTCTTATGAACTTCTTTAAGAAAACATAGATAATCAATGTGGGACTAAACTTTTCGTCCACACATCCCAACAGCTCCAACTTAATCACCTTTTTTCTTATATATATCTACGAATTGAGTTACCTACTGGTAAGGTATGATGTTTTAAAGTAAAAGGTCATGAGTTTAAACTTTATCAAAAAAAAAAAAAAAAAAATAACCTTAACTACTTTTTACTCTAAAATGCCTCAAAACTATTTGGGGGTGACCCATAACTTAATAATAGTTATGAAGTCACATTTATCCCACGTGGGACTCTATTTTGGTTTCTATACATCTCTCTAGTCATTTAGGTTTTTATACGATAAGTAAAATATTAGTGACTCAATAATTACCCTTGCTATTTTTTGTTGCAAAACATGGTCGAATTTGTTACAATTAATTTCCACGTGTCCAGGTGCCGTGAAGTGTTAACGTGTGATGATGCAATAGAAAACGACGTCAAGGATACATTATTTTTATGAATGCAATATATATTTTTAATCAATGTGGCTGTTAGCCGAACAAGCTTTCTACTTTTCTCCTCAAGTTTGTTTCCTTGTGATATTGAAGTTGTTTCCGCTAGAATGACAAGCAAATGACTGCTTTTATCCTTGACACAATGATTTTTTTTGTCTTTTATTTTTGTTTTTTTTTCTTTGATTTTTGTTTTTTGTTTTTTGTTTTTTGCTTCTTTTTTTTTTAGGATTGACATAATAATTGAGAGTGCAATAATATTGTAACATTGATTAATTTTTTTGACAAGAACGAAACCATCCTGCCCTCCTCAAGACTCGAACCCCATCAATAATCTATTACTCGAACACTCCATACAAATTGAGCTACTCACTTGGTTTGTTTGCTATCGTTGATTAATTAATTTGATGGAACAAAGAATTAAGACCAAAGAGGCAAAAAAAGTATGAAATTTTATACTCTTATTCAAAGCTAATAAAAAGGTTGAACAGACATTAACAAATATATATATATGTATGTTACATAGTTCAAGCCCTTCTTAATTCTTACAAACTTATTTTGTTTGATGTATATGATTTTCTCCTTGACACACATAATTAATTAATAGTAGCCTAATTAATGCATTTAATCATTCTATAATAACTATGCATCCCCAGAGTTTGGTCAACAGTACTAGTGCTTCTGATCATTAACAAGTTTCATTGTTTCTCATCAGCAACAGTTACTACAATCTGTTGAACTTTGCGCTTCTCTTCATTATTATTTTTCTCCAAATCTACTTCTTTGATCAGCTCCTCTGTGCTTGCAACCCCTCTTTTTCTGTATATGCAATACAGCACAATTTGAAAGACTCCCAGCGGAGTTCCCACCAAATTAGGTGACTGCATCATATTCAAATTAAGCACTTTAATTAGAACCTTGAAATAAATTAATACACCTCATTAATTTTGTCAATTATCAATTAAAAACAATAATAATATAGATGATACGGACCGCGAGAAAAACATCGTGACCCAATAATCCATATATCATCCAGAGCAAACTCGCGGCTAGTGAAAATAAGGATAAGTGGAAAGGCATGAATTCTACACTCTTCGTCTTTATCACTTGTTTCTGCAATTGCCAAACACATACAAATTAAATGTGACATCTTTAATGAATCACTACAACTTTAGCTAATTAATTAATTAAAAGTTTGTTCCTACCATGACCACTAATGGTGAGCCATACATCGCAACGGAAGCAACTAGTCCTGTAGTCCCAACAAGGACCTTCCTTTGACGATGGTCATGAGTGGTAAATAATGAAACCATAACTACGACGCAAAATGTCACAAAGATGGATATGACAGTCAAGGAGGCCATCACCTGCACTCATATAATTGTTTAATCATGATTTTGTTAGATAAATACGCACATTAATCATTCTACCTATATAATTGGCACGTGTCTTCATTAACTTCTGCATGCTTTGAAGAAATAAATGATTTCAACAATAATGCAATAATGCAAACGAACAATATAATGTTTTTTTGTTTTTTTTTTTGAGAAAATGAACAATATAATGTTATGAAACAAATTAAACACTACATGCATGACATGTACTTTTGTTCTAAGTAATGTTCAACATATTTTCATATGCTTAATAATTTAATTTATAAACATGTATGGTATTGGAAAACTAATATAAGTTGTGTAGAGTGCTTGCCTTTCTCTTTGACGAAGCAAAGCATAGATAAGTGATGATGAAGGAAGCCTCTAGAAAAATACCGACGCCATTAGTGGTGACAAGAGGAAAGTTTTCCCATTTGTCACTCACCAAAGGCAACCCGTACCAAGTGTATATGAGACAGTTGAATAGGGCAAGGGTGTATGGAACACATGAGAACTCTTCAGTGCTCCTCTTCTTAATAACTTTCACAAAAGTTAATCTACACCAACAAAAAAAAAAAAGAATCATATATGCTTAATAAATTGTAATAACAATATGTTACCAAAGTTAAATACCTAGACATGATAAAAGAGAGAATAGGCTTTGAAATATTTACATACATTGGAGCAGTATATAGTAGCAGTGAAGCCGCATTCCCTGTAAGCAAATCAAAACCATATATAGTTGTGCTATATACATATACATGTGACTAATTTTCGCTACATAGTTATATACATTTCTTCATTAGGCTTCGAAGAATATGGAAATCGAAGAGGGAGAATAGAGGATACCCATTATGCCGATAACTAGTCGCAAGGCACCTCCCATGTTGTTAGAACTATATGTAATGAAAATTAAAAATAAAACACTCTGGGGAGCTGTTAGTTTAAAGTTTGAGGGAATTACAAAAAATATGTGCTGCCTTAGACTGCTCTACATGCATGCACTTCAAGGGGTATATATAGGTGTAGGAGAAAGAGAGAGAGTAGTAAAGGATTAGGTTAGCTAGGGACCAATATTTGTGATATATTTGTTTAAACACTCCACTTTAATTAGGACCTCTATTAATGTTTGGCTTTTAATAATGTAAGACAGACTTAGATGGAAGAAGCACAAGAACATGATATTTATTCAATTTGGTATTCTCTAGTGAGTGGAGGAGCATGTTACAGGACTTCCACTAGTCTAATCCTATCCTCTTCAACTATACGCCCTTGATGATCAGAATTGTAATCCAATAATATTCTGTTTGATGTATAGTGACCAGACCTTAATTCTTGGAATAAAAGTCGAAGGATCACACATTTGGGAATCAAAATGTACCCTAACCGACTGATCTAATAGTTGTGGTCTTCAATCAATACAAGGATCGAAAATATTTCTTATCACTACTGATGATCTTTTTTTATCTTGGACGCACCCCGACCCTTAATTTGTAGTATATCAGGTTAATTTCGAGTTGGCCTAGACTATTCTTACATTAGATAATTTGTATATAATTAAGAATAAGAATGAATTATTTTAGGATAATAAGGAGCTATAAATACTTGACAGAAAAAAGGAGCTAAAATGAATTAATTGGTTTATTCACAAGACTTGAATACGAAATCTTATTAATTTGTTAAATTTTAAACTCTTAACAATATTTTTGCCTTTATATATATAGGGAAATTCTACAATGGAAACCAAATATATACCCATGCCATGGGAACCCCTCAAAATGTGTTGTACATTAAATGTTTTGTGTATTTATGTCGTCTCAATTAATGTGTTGGATTTAAATCCAATGGTTATGTATATATGTGTGTGTGTGTGTTGAGGGAAATGTTAAAATGACTACACTATACATGGCTCTGTTTGGTAAGCACAAAGGAGCTTTTACGCTAGATTATAATCTAGCTGATATGCTAGTTTGGTTGTATTTTGGCAACTAGATTATTTTAATCGTAGCTGATAAGATAGAATCTCAAACGCTACCCAAGGTAGCGTTTTATAAAAAAGTCCCGAATGAATACAACACCCCATTCTTTTGTATATATTACTTTTTTTTGGGAGCCTTGTAAAGGCATAGGGGCAATGTATATATCTTGTTATTATGGGTACAACACCCCATTCTTTTGTTTATATTACTATTTTGATTGAATACAACATCCTTTTATCAAAAAAAAAAAAAAAAGAAATTCTTCATGTCCCCTAACTTGTGTGCGCACCTCCTAAAATATAGGAATTAATATGATTTTAATTTGGATAAAAAGATAAGACAAATATATGCGGTCAAAATAAAAAGATAAACTACATAATATATGTTATTTTAATCAACATTATTTAATACTACCTATATAAATATATATTCTTTTGAAAACCTTAAAATATATAATTAACGCTTTCATATAATTAATTACTACTAAATTAAAAACTTACTTGAAAAAAAACTAAATTTAAAAATATTATTTAATATTTAATAACTATATAGAAAATAATAAACTGATTTGTAATAATATATGATAGTAATGTATGTATTGTAGAGAAGTTTTGTAAGCAAAATATTTAACTAATTAATATGATATATAATGTCAAAAAACTAATACGTTATATAGATCTCATGTCTTTTTATGTCATTTCGCATTTTTCAGCTACTTAATCAGCTACCTTTCCAAACAATTTTTAGTTGATCAGCTGAATTATCAGCTTTCCGCTACCAGCTACTAGATTATCAGCTATCAGTTAAATTATCAGTTGGTGTTGCCAAACAGAGCCTATGTCATAATAGAATGCATAACAACTGATCATGTGGCGTGTGAGACCCCCATCAAAATCCTACAAAATGACACGCCCAAGACCCCATTTTAATGTGAAGCCCACAAGTCATATCATTTGTTGTGCATTTTATTACGACAGTGTGTTGTCATTCTAGCATTTCCCTTATTTTTATTATTGTATATTGCGACGACCCTAATTTTAAACAAAATAAGATATATCATATTTGTATAAACTAGGAAACCGTAACTCACTTAAAAGGTTATTAGCCCACAGATTAAGACTAGGAGGCACTAGGGTTTGGAGTGGCCAACACTTTTGATTTTGAACAACCAATATGGAAAGTAAGAATTAAATTTTCTATTAATTGAGGAGATCGTTATGGAAAGTAATATCTCATTATTTAGGAAGTTAGAGATTTTAAATCTTGAAACGAAAGAGAGCCGTGAGGGAAACGAGGGAGGCAATCTTTGGAGTTTCTCGCGTTAAGTTATCTCTTTTAATTTAGTTTTTAAATTTGTTATATTGATGTTGAGGTTTAATCGAGTTTTCTATCGATCTACTTAAATATTGTGTAAGATATATATATATATATATATGTTATTAAGATATTCAAACAAGTTTCCCTATTGATTGGAATTCGTTTTAAACTATAAAAGTTTTGTTAAAAGATTTATTATTGATTTAAAAAAAAATTAAATACTGGGTTTTCAAATATGAATGAAGAATAAATTCTTCAAAATGTTTTGAATAAGTATTTCTAAAGGTATTTTCGAAAGATTTTCAAAATTAATTTTATTATAAAAAATTCAAGTCAACTAGTATAGTTAATAAGCATTTAATATATTTTTTGTCAAAAAAAAACATTTATATATTTAGGTTGATTGAACTTCGGAGTACGTTCGTGAGTGCCAACTAGACATTTTGAAATTAGCGTACCAAGCAAGTTGAAATTTAAGTTATTGGCTTTATGATTATTTACCTCTCTACTAGACTATATGATAGGAATCATGTAAGTCATGTGTGTAGATCGGGGTGTATTGTTAGGCATTGTATGTAGACAACTTAGTCGAGCTCGCTAGGAGTCCTTGCACCAAATGCTACTAGTTCGACCAGAAGTTCGGGACAGTTGAACCGTACAAGGGAGAACAACATAGGGCAGCTTGCCCAGAATGAATATTTAATAATTGAGAATAAGAATAAGATCCAATGCTCTTAATAAAATTTTGGTACTAGGTGTTATGTCCAGTTGGACGAGATGTGGACTTGGTGATAGGTGAATCTTGCACAATGTAAGGGAATGAAGTGTTGACACCGCTACAGCCATAGTAGGGTCAACCTTTCACAAACTTTAGTGTGCTTGAGAAGTCTATCACAGTAGCTCATACATGTATAGCATTTGCATATTTTGATGCATTGTTATATACTTCGTTTATATACTTCTTGTTTATTCCTTTCGTCATATTAAATATTTGCAAGTTATGCATTTTATTTAATTTTGCATTTACTAAATGGAATGTTCGTAACACCCGTAACTTAACCCGACTTACTGAGCACCATTGAACCCTTTATGCTCACCCAACATTTTTCCCCCACAAGTTCTTCGTCGAGGATTGATAAGGGGAAAGGAGTAGCTCCGACTGTCTAGAGGAGTTTCCTGACTGTTAAATTGGTATGGTTCGGGATCGAACCTTTACTTGTTTTTATTTATATTTATTATCATGGGATGAGAACTTGACTAAGTTGAACTAGAGATGTTTTTCTAGTTGAGAACTTTTGAGAGCTATTATTGGCCTTTATGTCAAAACTTTGATTAAGTTTTATTTAATAATATTTCTTTGTGATTATGATTCATTGATTAAATTTCAATTGTTGATAAATGACAATGAGTTAGTGTTGATAGAAGGCTTACTAGTTTGATTCATAACTCAACGACCGAGTTGGTTGGCGAGTTATGGATCGAGCTAGGCCGGTCGTGATTCATCTGGGAAATAGGTCCTGACATTTATAGTCAGGGCTGGTCCAGACATTTTGGGGGCTTTGGACGAAAACTTAAAAATGGGGCCTCTAACAAAATTACATTATTTATTACCTTATATTGTCATTATATTTAAAAATTATTTTAAAATCTTTTTCTCCCATTCTGACTTGGAATCGAGACCACCTATAAAAAGTGTAACAATCTTCTTATTATTGGTGGAGTTTAAAAGGAGCTAGTTTGATGAATAAAGGTAGGAGGACGCAAATGGTATCTTTTACCTTAAGTTTAAATTTTTTTTTCCAAGAGCCACAAGTTTAAGTTACAACTTACAAACTAATATAACCCGGTCTAGTGGTAAGGGTAATGACGCGGTTTCGTAGGTTAGGTGCACGATCCCGACATCGATTCCCCACGACAACCAAATGTCAGGTCACTGATGGTCTCGACTAACATGACGCCTTCTTTTGAAAATAAAAAATAAAAAAATGGTGTCTTCTTTTTTTTCTTTTTTCTTTTTTTAACCACGGACCTTTTTGATGAATCAAGATAAATTTTTAAAAATAAATTTTAAACACATACTAACTATAGTTAAAGTATGGAGAGAGAGGGTCTTCTTTTGGATGAGGTCTGGGGCGATCCACCTTTTATTATATAATGTTGTCACGATGTTGTTGTAAGTCACGGTGTTGTTGTAAGTCAAGGACCTCGTTTGTCACTTACTCACTGATAGGAAAGTAGAAACGAAAAAAGTAGGGATTGGATATATTAATTTAAAAAAATTTCTAGATAATTACATAACAAGATATAATCATATATTCTTTCCACTAATACTAGCTCCCATTCATCTATAAGTAATTGCTTACGTCACACCCACAAATTATGTCTGATTAATTTTACTTTTAGGTTTTGATGCCTTATTATATATATGTTTCAGTCAATTATATGTAACTTTATATAATTTCTACTTGTAGACATTAATGTTAATGGTCTTCGAATATAACTACATTCTATTGTACTGTAATTAGTTAATATATGCTGGGAATAACCTGATCATGAAGCATATACATGCATTGGACAACTTTGTTTCCTTAGTCCAATTAACTATAATTTTTTTTATAAGAAAGAAATAATTTGTCTCCAATGAGATTTGAACACATGATCTCTAGCTTTCAAAGAAGGTACCTTACCGATGGGCCATCCAATTGGTTGGTAGTCCAATAACTATAATTAGTTCAAAAAAACTTTTTTTTATATATAATTAAGAAAGAAACAACTTCTACACCCACCAAGGTTTGAATTCATAACCTCTTACTTTTAAATCTCTTATCAAACTATTGGTCCACTCAATTGATTGGCTCAAAAAAACTAATTATTAGTTATTAACATCACAAAAGCACATTTCTTGTTCATTTTATCTTAATTTTGCTTACTATACGCACTAATCTTTGTTATGATTCCAGGTAGCGCATACGTACAGTTTAACAAAAGCAAACCTACTTTTGCTGCAACTCATCAACATTAGAGGAATGATGTTGTGATACCTTAAAAGTCACATTTTAATTAAGTTACACACCAATACACCATGGTCTACTCTATACAGATACGTGACAACTGTGTGGACTATATACATCCTATTTACACCCCGTCACAAAGATAGCCGATTTGGATAATGTACATACGTGTAACTTTAGTTAAGGTTTTCATGTTATTCAAGATAGCACTTCCTTTATATATATAGAGTGTGGTTGTGAATTTTGTGATTGATAAAGGGGGTAGTAGGAGTTGGCTTTTGATGGCTCCAGATGTTGTTGGAGAGTTTTGATGCGTCATGAAATGTAATCTGTTGCTTATAATTAATTAAATCGATTAATGGAGAGTGGAAACTCCACTTTTAATTAAAGTTGTTATTTTGTACATATTAATTAAGAAGTGCTCATTATTTGATTTCCCTTTATAGATTAATTTATGTTACATAATGTCCTGATGATTGGAAGACATATATACATGCAGATCAATCAAATTATATTGATTTACGAAGATATAAAATCCAAGCTAGCTATAGAAATTTTTACATCCGTATAGTTAATATACTTTTAAACCCGTAAAGTACTGTGAATTTTCTTTTTATTGGCAAGCTAAAGTATTTCACCTTTTGAAAAGGCAAAATTAGAGAAGCAAAATTTAAATACACGAATGACGCCTTTTGTAAAGGCGTCATTCGTATTACTGGATCTACGTCACATAAATAGCGCCTTTACAAAAGGAGTTATTCGTGTAAACCACATAACACGAATAATGTCTTTTGTAAAGGCGTTATTCATATGACGTGGATCCACGTCATACGAATAATGCCTTTACAAAAGACGTCATTCGTGTTATTTAGACAGCGCACACAACACACGAATAGCGCTTTCAGAAAAGGCGCTATTCGTGTGATGTGGGTGATGGCCAATGCCACGTGGATTTGTATTGAGATGTTGATGCACATGAGCAACAGTTGTGTGGTGTTGTGGCAAGGTTGTGGACCCGTGACACATGACGTGGCGGCCAATGGATTTTGAGGCTGCTACATGTATGCAATTTTCATATATAATGCAGATGGAGATGGAGAAAGAGGCAATCAAGTGCTAAAGTTACAATGAGACCACTTTTAAGTTCTCTTATTTATAAAGAAAAACCTGAATTAACAATAAGATCTCCAAACTAACTATCTCTTTCAAAACAATCAATAAAAAAATTTTGGTTTTTCAATTTGGCTTTGCTATTATATCATTTGCATTTTTCTTATTATGAATTACTTATGATGCATGTTTTCATAACATTATGCAAAGATGAAAGTAAAATGTTAATTTCGTCGTGTTGTGTACTTGAAAAATTAATTGTCAGAGGAATTCAATGAAAATGGTGTTAAGTTTCATGAATGCTACACGGACATATCAAAACGCACATTGGTGTGTGAGTTATCTATATGCGCCTCGATTTAGTATGGAACACACTCAATATGTGTTTTAGTGTGGTTTGGGTTGATGTATATGTAGTATTTTCAATTTAGTGGGCGAGAGTGTGGTTGAGGTAGAAATTATATGAATTACTCCTTTTGAAAAAGAGTTAACCATACACTTAACATTTTGTTCAAATAACTCCTTTTCAAAAGGAGTAATTCATGTAATCTACTTGCCACCTCACACTCACCTACCACATCACACACACCTACACTAATAACGCCTTTTCAAAAGTCACAATACATTATTTTTGTGATTTTAAAGAAATCAACCATATTTGATGAATTTTTAAAAAAAAAAACACACACACACATTAGTGTTTGAGTTATCTATATGCATCTCGATTTAGTGTGGAACATACCCAATATATATTTTAATATGATTTGGGTTGATGTATGTGTAGTATTTTTAATATAGGCAGGCAAGGATATGAGTGAAATATAAGTTGTATGAATAACTCCTTTTTAAAAGGAGTTATTTATACATTTCATATTTTTTAACCATCATGTCACACTTAATAATACCTTTAGTAAAGGCTATATACATTAGTTTTGTAATTTTAAAAAATTTACCCTATTTAATAAATTTTCAAGTAAAAAAGCTTTACTTTTTGAAAAACCCCATGCATGTATAGAATAATTATTAAGATCAGCTGGCCAACATAACTTGTGGTTGTTGAAACATGATGGATCTAATCTAAAGGCTGTACGTGCACCACAAAAGACATCGAAGGGCCCGCACATTGACAAGTCAGATCCATTAATGGTTCAAATAATAGTAGAGAATGAAACGTTATGTGCACGCCAGATCATATATACGTGGTTGACACTCTCAGCTAGATTAGCCATGGCAGCATCTCATGAAGTGGAGCCGACAAATAATAATTCCAATAGAATTGATTATATTCCACAGTGCCAATTCATATAAACCACACAATTTCAACCTTTCACGTTGTTTCAATGCCAAAAAGAATTAAAGATCGACCGAGAACTGTAGCTAGTCACATTATTATTATTTTTTTGGTCAAGATAATCACATTAATTAACATAAATATAGTTTATTTGTCATTATAAAGTTTTAATACAATAGTCACACTATTTTGATATGCTAACCTCTCTACGTATGTATAATGTTAAGATCGAGTTCAAGTCTTCTCATACAAGTCTAAGGGTGTGTTTGATTGCTTGAGAATTTTTAAGAGAAAAAATAATTTTCATTTAAAAATTCTCTCAAGAAAATTTTTAGAAGGCAAGTTTTATTGAAATTGTTTGATAGCACTTTAGAAAATTTTATTTTAAGAAAGAAAAAGTGATGTGAGTCAACAAAAAAGTAATTTATACCCTTATTTCTCTATCCATTTACGTTTTCTAATAAAAAAATTAAAAAAAGTGAGCCCACTTTTTTCTCTCTCATAAAACACCACGTTATTTCCTTATTTTTTTCATCTTTTAAGAGAGAAAATAAATGAAGAAAATTGTGAGGTGTGATTTTTTTCTCTATGTAGTTACAAAGCTATCAAACAATAAAAAAAACGGTTACACCAAAAAAATTGAAAATTTTCTCACAACTTTTTTATTTTCTTTGCTATCAAACACACCCTAAGTGTTTTTTTTTTGACAAAAATATTTTTTTATTCATAGAAATTGATATTACATCTGATTTAACAATGAAATTATATCAATAACTGTGTTTTCTCACTCCTTGATGAGATCAAATCGACGTAACGAAAGTTTGCAGACTTATGTGTAACTTATACGTTTGTCATTTGCATCCACAACAATAGAATTATAACAAAAAAATAAAACTTCCAATAAGGGAAGACGAACAAAAACTTTCGACGAGGGAAGACAAACACAGACTTCCAAAAAATGAAGACAACAACTTATTGAAAAAGAAAACCTAATGAAAACATCAAACCAACAACTAGCGCAGATCCATACACAAACATATAGAAGTGGAGATGAAATTGAATGAAAATATATGCATGTGTGGAGGAAAGACAAGTGGTGTCAATGATGAATCTGACAACTATTGCAAGCTGAATGAAACTGAACGTCTCAAATCTAAATAGATCCAACTTTTATTGAATAAATAAAAAACATAGATTGTCATTAGAACCACCGCCGATCAAAAGAGAAGATCCACGGTGGTTCTAACTAAAAAAATAGTGATATAAGCTCGTTTTACGCAAAAACACATGATATGATCAATGATGCGCATTTAAAACAAAATAGTTGATGTTTCGATGGATTAGTATCATTCATAACATCTTTTATTAAAAAAAATAGTTTATTTTTTCCAGACTATGACGATAAACTTTATTACTTTGCTCAATGATTTAAGAATGATATAACAAAAACAGGTCTAAAATTTAGAAAATAATGATCAAGAATAATATTGCTAGTAGTATACCAAACTTTGAAAACTCTAGAGCACTTATTGTATTCTCTATTAATACATTAGTTAATAGATTAATAAAAATATTTATCATTAATTGTTTCAATGTATCAGTACAGAAAAATTAAGTTAATTTTAAGGCATTTAACAAGAGTATTAATGTTAAATTGATATATTAAAATTAAGTTACATTAAATATTATACTAATATTTGGTCAAAAAAAGATTATACTAATACATATTTAAATTGCGATTCATTTAGCATATAATTATATATTTTAAAAAATATTTTATAATTAATTGTTTAATAAGTTCTAATTATTTTGTGTCTAACAACATTGTTTATGTTGTAATACACTTCAAGAAAAGATAATCTCTTGTGGCACTTAATATGTGTTGTTAAAAATTGTGTTGCTAATCAAAACTTATTTAGTTTGTATAAATATAATCAATACATTATATATAAAACTTTAATTTAAAAATGAATAAATAGTAGTTTATTAAATAATGTAAGATATAGAATTTTACAAATTTTATAAATTTTATAAATCATTGAATTTTGATTTCTATATTAAAGGATATTTTTTAGATGTTTTTTAGGCTATTTTGTTAGATGTTAATTACATATTAAATAAGTTTTAACGACATAGTATTAAACAACACCTTTAAATGCACCTTAACGACACCACCAATACGACTAGTATATATATGCATTTTGTCAAAAAAAAACAAAAAAAAAACTAATATATACTTGAAGAAAAATATATATGGAAAGGGCTTGCAGAGGCATTAAACAAAATATATGAAAACCTAACTTAGTTTTTAGATATGATTATGTATATATGTTTTCTAATATGATTTTGTACGTCAACCAATCTAGATTTACCTCAATTTTACTATATAAAAGATAAATTTTCTTCCGCAAGTTATACTATTTTTTTTTTTTTTTTTTTCTGATTGCAATACAATGGGTTAATGTGCTAAGACTAAGCTTTTTCTTAATGATTTTATGAACCTATATATATATATATATTAAATGTTTATATATTAATTGGTTAAATAATATCTTTAGTGATGGAACTAGATGGACCTTTGAACGTGGAAAAAAGATGATCCATAGGAAAATTAAGAAACTTTCGTATTTCTTATTAATCCAGGTGATCGCTTATAGCCTTCATATTTATAAAATTGAAATATTATTTTTTAAAATTCAAACACAAAACCTAGATTCTCAAAAGAAAAAATTAAAAACATAATCGACAAAAGAAATTAATTTATACATTACTCTCTAACTTATGTCCAATCAAATTTGGCACAAATATGTGAGTTTTTCTAATCGTGTTCATTTTTAGTAGGGCTTATATATAGTATTCGAGAGTGGATTAATCGATATAGTTGACGTTTGACACTACATGAGAAATCAAGATAAAAAAAAAAAAAAAAAAGGCCTACCAAATATTGACGAGATAAGATTATCGTTCAGAAAAGGGTCCACACTAGATCCATTAAAATTATATCAACACAGATTGATGACCTCATCTTCGATATTTATATTTATAAAATGTTAAAATATACTTGCACTCATATCTCGGACATTTTAAATTTACCATGCATAAAGTGCTGCAACGGATCTGACTCGGTGTTTACAGTAAAGTTCCTCACGTGGGTTGTAAAGTTTCTTTTCACCAAACTCAACTTTCACCATCTACGCCTATATATATATTTTTCTTTTTCATCATTTTTTTAATAAATTGTGCATGATATAGCTCATACACTTGGCCAATAAAAACATTCTAGGCGTGAAGCTTTCATCATCAGTAACACTCAACTAAATTTAACTAGCTATGGGCTTCTATTCTGCACTTTTCCTTGATTAATTATCGAATTGAAAAAAAATAATCTAATTAATATCTATTCACATATATATATATATATATATATATATATATGATCTAAGAGTAGACTTAATTAATTGTTTACGTACCAATTCATTATGTATGGTTGATGAAAATTGAATTTTTTTTTTTTGAGAAAGATGAAAATTGATCTTAATTTGTGCATTTTCTTCTTGCCACGTTTAACAATGATAAAATAAAATTTGATAGCAAAAACTATAATGAAATAAATAATCTTATAAGAGACGTTGAAATAAAAAATAAAAAATAAAAAAATTATAAGAGACGTTTGGGCCAAAATTGGCCCATGTGGAAAAGAAATTAGAAACAATGAGCCCAATAACTTGTGAACCCAAAAGACCAAACCAGGAGGATTTGGGCCTAAACGAGATCAGGCCACAAAAGCTGAAATCGAAATATTTGATCCATATCATAAAAGGGCCACGTGGTCTTAGCTATGACTGGTTTTGCTGCTGCTGCTGCTGCTGTATATTCATATTTTTTTAGAGTTTTGCTAGAGTCACTCACTACAGACACTCCTATGAGCATGAACTTGATTTTTATTTTTTTAATAATTTTGTAGTTGTATTAAGTGTCCGTAGTGGGTAACATTAGCATTATCCTCAAGCACAAAACTAGTAAAAAAAAGAAAAAATTAAAAATCATGGTGCATGCTCATAGTGAGTGTTAATAGTGGGTTACTTTAGCATTTCTCTTCTTTTTTTTTATATAGGAAAGAAACAATTTTGTACCCTACCAAGGTTTGAACTCATGTTCTCTTACTTCCAAATCTCATACCATACCATTAGACCACCCAATTGGACTCTCTATTAGTTGCTTGTTTATTAGTTTTTTCTATAATTAAGATGGTTGTCGTGGGTTGACACGGATCTCTCCTCCTTTAACCAGATGTATCAAGTTCAAGTCCTGAAAATGGAAATACTTTTAAAACTCTTGACTAGACGTGTTACTCTTGTGGTCCTACGTTCCTCGAGTTTGAAATTATTTGGGGCTATGACACCTCGGATACACTGATAAATAATAATAGTGATAATAATAATAATAATAATTATTATTATTATTACTATTATTATTATTATTAAATTTTATTATATCCAATGTAAAGCCCTAACCAACTATGAATTTAAAAGTTTTTCCTTTCGAGTCTTATTGAGACTTTACTTAAGAGAGAGAATACCTGTGTCATCCCGCCATTGCACCACAACCCTCTTACCCACACGAACATTTGTGCATTAATAATGCCCGCGAGAACACTAATTAGGACAATGTGTGCTAAATTAAAGTATGCATTTTAGCATTCCTTTTTAATTACTAATTAATTAAGTAATCAACCATTCAGCAAATCTAAACCTTTAAACAAGAACGAAGAGCCATGTGAGACACCAACAACTCAACGCTCTTGATGAGCATTGTAAATTTGAAATAAAAATAAAATTAATGCTATGAGAGTCAACGCTTCATCAGCTTTGCCTCCTATTTTTGCGTCATAGGAAACAAAGACCAAGCCCAAGTTCAATGCATATATGCAACACAAGCACATGTTAGTGCACTTCCAACTTACTTTAATTCCAACTCTAGCTTACTTCTTCTATGATTTTAATTGGATTCTAAGCCAACGAGACAGCAAATGGTGCAACACTCATTTGCCATTCACCATTCCCGACGAAACAAGTGGCTTGCGCGGATCAATGGCATTGCGACACGCAGGCATTTTTGACGTCACGGGTCTTCATCATCCATATAACGTCATGGGCTTAGCTCAGTTAAGCCAGCATCAATTAATGCTGATCTGGTCACGTCCTTGATTATGATGAATAAATGATAAACAGATGCTTCACTAACTTTTAATTATAGTTAATCCATTTCTAATTATTTCAAGATATACATAGCTGCACAAGCAGTGATATACAGTAGAGAAAACACACTTCATTGCTTCTACATATGGCTTGCACGTTTTGGTGACGTTGAGATAATCAGGGAATATATATATATAAATAATTTTACTTTGAAATAGTATTAACTAATGACATGATGCATGTCGATCTCATCTAGCCTAAATCTTCTCAAATTAAGAAATTCAAATATTTTTTTGATAGGAAAAGAAATTCAAATATTACTTTACGCGTTAGACTAATTAATCGACCTATACTCAAATTCTTAACACTCACTTGATCAACTGGGATATTAATCAATACCTGTCGTGTGATGGAATGCTTTTCTTTCTTAATGCAAGTTGTTGTGAGTAATTAACAACGATCTCAGCTGTTTCCTTCGTACATAGGAGCTGAGAGATCACTCATTTTTTATTTATTTTTTATTTCTTTGGCAGGAAGAGATCACTCATTTTAATTTGCGAGTGAACTAGCTAGTAGTTAGTTCAAGTGAGCCATATATATATACTTAGGCTCCACTAGTCAACTAAATGCAATTGATGCTGTAATTTTATATTAGTCCAACTCTTTTTATAATTAATGCATTCTAAATTATCTCAACTATATTAATATAATGTCAACAAAATGATTAAGTAATATAATACGAGCGCTGCCAAAACATATTTAGTGAGATAGTAGGAGCATCATCACTTGCCAAAAAGGACATGAACTCGACTCTCCACTTAAGTAAGGAGAAACAAACAAAAAAAAATCTAATACGGCCATTAAAATCCACCCCTAAGTTCTCACCCACCTTAATTAGATGTCTTGAGCTTGCATCATGAGAATGAAAATTTTTTTTAACTTTTGGCTAGAGGTGTTGCCTTTGTAGTTTTACATTCCTTAAGTCCGAGATCAGTCAAGGTTATACCTTTGATACCCTGACAATAATAAAGAAAAATCACTCATAAGTTAATGTTTTTGTTTCCACAATTGACCAATTAATTGTTGGTTAGATTATTAAAAGTAACCCTTCCCTCTAGGGGTGTCAATTTTTGTCCAGCCCACGCGGGCTAATTTTGTCTGACTTGAAAGAAAAGGTTTGGAAATAAAACTTTTAAATTCGGGCCGGATTTGGGAATTCTTATGATTCACAAAAACAATCATAGATTGTATTTAGGAAGAAGCTATGTATTTTTGTCTTTCCCACTTTTGTAAAGCCCAGCCATACGATTACGGTTCAACCTAGTTGAATTGGTGTGACTATGACACAACGTGGGAAAGAGTTTTACATCATTGGCTCATCCCAAATGTGGTTTAGAGGTATTTTCTATTTCAGGGACGACATATTTTTCTCCTATTACACTGGTAGGAGTTTTTTTCCCCTATTGTCTCGCTATATAAAATAAAGTTCATTTCTATCAACAAAAAAAACAATCATAGAAATAAGGAAACATAGTTTATACTCCGTCCATTCCATATTATCTATTGCATTTTGACTTGTGCACAAGAATTAAGATGATGATTAATTATCATTAAGATTTTATAACAAGACTATATTATCCTCTCATAAAATGACTTCATTTATTATATGTGTTGTATCAAAAAATGAGTGGTGGTGTCATTAACTAAATAAAATAGGGTTAGAATTGGAAATAAAGCATTTAATGTTTTCTTGATTTTCTAATGTGATACGTATTGTGAAATAAAAAAAACCCTAATGTGACAGATAATATGGAACGGAGGAAATATAGAAATGTACTATTTCAGTTTCGAGACTTAACTAAGTATATTATTCGAGACAACATTATATGTTTTGTCTTTTAACAAAAAAAAACATTATTATGTGTTGTAGTTTAAAATAACAAATACACCTTGAACATTACTTTTTAAAACTATTTTAGAGAAGATTATATTATGAGAAATTTATAATGATTTTATTAATTAAAAAAATTTATAAACATAAAATAATTTTTATAAAACTCGACAAATCGATCTAGACATTTTGGAAAATTTGGATTTAAAGTAAACTAAGTCTAGGCAAGGCACACTTGTTCAAATTTAAAATTGGACTGGGTCTGGACAATGCAAATGCTCGTTTATATTAAGTGTGGTCCAGACGGGTCGAACCCAAAAATTGACACCCCTATTACCTCCCTTCAATATGTACGCAAGTTTTTTTTGGTAATTATAAGAAAGCAATTGTTTGTCTGGCTTTGTTTGAAGAGCTTCTCAAACTAATTATTTTTTATCGTGGTGTTGCAACGACTTGCCAGCAAAAATGTCAATATTCCTCTATTCTAAATAAGGATGTAAGAAAAGTTTCTTTCCCTTGCTTATGAGTTTACAGTTTAAGTCAGTGTTTTCTCCTTGAAAGTTCACGATGTTTTTAACAATTAATTAAAAAATGATAATTTAACACATTTTGGATACATACTTTATATTTTAACTATTTATGATGTTTTGTCAGATGTGGAGTTACGCTTGGGGAGACAAGAAAAAGTTATAAATGATTAAAAATAAAGTGTGCGTCTAAAGTGTGTTAATTAGATTGTCATTTTCCATTTAATTATTCTATGTTATCAAACTTATTTTTTGGTCAAATTACCAATCTTATTTTAGGTGCATTTTTTTAAATGATGTGGCAGGAAGGGCCCTACCATACTTTGTGACGTGGCAAACACGACGTGGGATTGGAAGCCTTATTGGGCACTCGTGGAGCACGAAAGCCCCAATCATTTCCTACACACCAATTTCTCACTCTCTGACCAAGTCCAAACACAGACCCTCTAGAATCTTCACAGAAACGACGCCTCAGAAATTAGACTCCACGGACTCACCCTCTCTTTGGCTTTGACTTTTCAACCCAATTTTTTTTAAATTACGATCATGTCCTCCGTTCCCACCTTTATATAACTCTTCTTCAACTTCATTGAAACCTAAAAGCACGCGTCCTTCCACCATTGGGCCCCACGCGCTTACGCGTGTCCTAATTTCGTAGTCTTAAGACCAAGCACGTGGGGCCCATGTGTACACGTCGGATTGGAGAATTGCTCTTGTAGTAAACTTCATTAATGTTTCTTCGAAATGTTGGTTAGCTTTAAGGGCACGAGGTGGTATTATATAGATATAGATGTTGCATTTGTAGAGACACTGTGTGTTTTACGGCCAATGTGTTTTGTGCTTTGGAGTTGCCGTGATGTTTCCTTCTCATTTGGTCATTTATTAGGACTGTGTTTTTTTTTTTTTGAGACCTTTGTGTGGGCTCTTAGAGATCTAAATTAAGGGCATTAATTTTAGATTCATCCTTGTATTCCCTTCCTTTCGAAGCTCTATTCTTTTTTAGGCTCTTCCACAAACATGCTACCATCGAGAACATAATTACTAACTCAGTGCCTAAGGATGAATTGTGTACATATTGTTGTAAAAAAATAAAGGTTAAATTAGTTAAAATATCGTAATCTTTTATAATTTTTGTTTTTATATCATAATTTTTTTAAATTTGTTATTATATCATAACCTTTTATAGATTGATAAATTTATATTTAAATTCACTTTTTAACTTCAAATTTGATGAAATGATACTTAAGTAATGAGCTTAAATAATAAATTTAACAATTATTTTAGTAATTAGGGGATGAGGTGGCTTTTCGAACTCATTATTTATATGTCACCTCATCAAATTTGAAGTAAAAAAGTAATTTAGGATATAAACTTATCAATGTAAAAAAGTTAGGATATAATAACAAATTCAAAAAGGTTAAGATATAATAACAAAAGTTGTAAAAGGTTAATTAGGATATTTATCTAATGAATAGTGCTATTTGGACTCATGAGTCCAGACTCCTAGTGAGTTTTTTGAAATTTTTTTATTTCAAAGTCATCCTCAAGCAATCAATGATTTCAAAATAATAACTTGTAACACTCATGTGATATTTGTAAAAATTTAAAAAAACTCTCATATGAATCTGGACTCTTAGAATCCAGATAGATTTTTTGTTATTGAATTAAGCCAAAAAAAAAATACAAACTGTTTTTGGCGTTGGGCCTAGTGCCTAATGAGTGCTTAAACTTTGTTAAGCTCATTTTACTTTTTTTCCACTAAATCCAAGAAAGTTAGTCATACACTCCAACCTTATAACTTTTAAAAAAAATTAAGATAATATAATGTAACTACTTACATTTTAATCACAACTTCTATCTTTATTAGAGTTTTAATGTTGATTTTTTATTATTATACCGCACCCCATGCAAGGCTAGTAAATTAATTTTTTTTCACTAATCATGATTAAAATGACTAGATTTTGGCTATGTGCCTAAAACCGCAAGAGATGGCCGGCCGTTAAGATGTCATTTATCAGATTGCATATTATAGGATTGCAAAAAATATAAGTTGTATAACCGCAGACTACAGTAACAAAGCATTTATTTGGATATCCTTGTCACAGGTCATTAATTAATCAACATATATTAATTCTTTTACATCGTTGAGATACGTGTATTGAGATGCGTATAGGCAAAACTCAATGCACGATCTAACGGACCCAACTCAATAAAGGCAATGTTGTCATCACAATCCACAAGTAGTTTATCGTCCAATCTCTATTAATAATTCTTTTTTGGCAACATCAGCGTCATCGGTGTGAACGTAACATAGGGGTTGTCATGACGAAATAGCGCACACGTCACCTTCACCTTACTCTAGAATAACGCGGAAGAAGCGTTGAAGATTCATTGTATATTCTTCTAGTAGTGAAAAAAATTATATATTCTTTTACATATATAATGCTTTTCATTTATTTTTTCAACATCCAAATGTGCGAGCCTCTTATATCCCTTCTTTATTTCGACTCAATTAATTATGTAGGAATTATTCAAATACTTTAATTCAGATCTATAACATCTATCTCAGTTCAAGTTATAGTAATCATCCTGTCATCTATGTACATAATCTTTTATAATTAAATCAAATATAATAAAAAAGATTGAGTCATTAAGTTAGTTTTTCTAACTAATTTAAGATTGAAGTTTTGTTATTATTAATTTTTTAGATATACTTTGACAGAAAAAAAAAATTAACTATTTTTTTACTTTAGCAAAGTCGTCAAATTCACAATCTTCTCTAACCTTATATTTTTGCAACTATGTCTCATCAATCTCTCTAAATATGCTTGGGCAAAAAAATAAAAATAAAAAATTGGTTATAGTTATGATTGAAATGAGAATTTGTTGGTGGTGACGGTGGATCAAACATGATATGTAGTCATATCTGACCTCTCTTTCTACAGTTCCACAGTTCCACATCAGTCTCCTTTTGAAGACACGTAGGACAAAAAAGTCCACAAAAGAAGAGTAGAATTAAGAAAACATGCTCAATATCTATCTATCTAGAGAGAGAGAGAGAGAGAGAGAGAGAGATATTTTTAAGGTGATGAACCTAAAGCTCCTCCACATCCACAACACTCACTTCCCCTTGACCATGACCGGTCTATGCAGAAAATTCACTCGCTTTCTCTAGTCAAACCTCTCTCTACTTTCTCTCTCTAGAGCTCCATTCCCATTCAAACTTTCCAACCCTTAAATCCCAAACCTCCACCATCTCAACTTCCTCAACTCTCCAAAACCCCCTCACTACTCTCTCAAAAATCACTCCAAAATCAACTCAAAATCAACAAATCTCAACTACCCATTTTTAGCTTTCTTGCAATTTAGGTACTCTTCTCTCGATTTCAGTTCTAGTTGAAGATTTCACCTGAAATAACTGAAATTGTTGCCTCTCTTTGCGTTTGTCAGTGTGTGTGTGTGTGACTTGTTCAAATTTCAGTGGAGTTCATGTTTCTTGCTTGGCTTTCTTTTAAGTTTCCTTGTAACTTCACTTCCCTTTCATAGCATTTTCTTTTGTGTGTGACATGATTTAGTGACAAAATTGAACCAATTCAGACTCTCAAATTAAGTAGTTGAATTTCACACATATTGGCCTTGTTTTAAATAGCTTCCAAAGTTCAAGTTTTGAAATGGAGACGTGTATGGATTGGGAAATGAAGCCTTTGATCAATGAGTTGACACAAGGGAAGCTCCTTGTGAATCAGCTAAGATTTCATCTAAACAATTCTTCTTCTTCAAGTGGGGAACTGATAATTGAAGAGATTCTGGCTTCATTAAACAAGGCTCTTATGATGTTAAGCAATTGTGGGTCCGCTAGAGACTCTTCTCTCCTTCAAGCAACAACTCCGCCCCCGCCGCCGCCTCCTCTGGTACCGATGTCGGGCACATCGGAGTCTCCGCGGTCGGCTATTGAGAGCCCCGGGAGCGATGAGTCTGACCGGAGAGACATGTTCAAGAAGAGGTGCTGCATTGAGCTTTAACATCCAACATCTATCTCAATTTACTCCAATGTTCAAACTTGATGAGCTCACAATTGTCTCTATGAATTTGAATTACAGGAAGACATTGCCTAGATGGACTGAACATGTTCGAGTTTGTTCGGGGACCGGCCTCGAAGGGCCCCTCGAAGACGGCTATAGCTGGAGAAAGTATGGACAGAAGGACATTCTTGGAGCCAAGTATCCAAGGTGAGTGAAAAGAGAGACTAGATTTCAATCAGGGAATTCAAATTGTGCACTCTTTTGGAGGGACTAAATTGATTCAAATTTCGCGATCGCAGAGGCTACTATCGATGCACTCATCGCAACGTTCAAGGGTGCTTAGCTACAAAGCAAGTTCAGCGATCCGACGAGGACCCTTCGGTGTTCGATGTCACCTATCGAGGGAGACACACCTGCGTCCAAGCTTCGCATGTCGTTACGACATCACAGTCAGCTAATAACAAAGCTGAAGTACAAGGAAATCATAACAAACAGGAACAAGAGAAGCCAAAGCAAGCACAAGAGATACTATTGAACTTCAAAACAGGACTGAAAGTGAAAACAGAGGACTTGGATGGTAGAGACCTCACATCCTCTTCGTTTTCTTTCCCATCTACACCAATTGAGTGCACCAAACCTGAGAACCACATATTCTCTTCATTGTCACTTGACAACAATTTCATGGGTAGCTTTTCGCCGTCGTTTATATCTCCAACCACGTCGGAATCCAACTACTTCTCACCCTGCAGAGTCAACAACATTGGACCTAATTTCCAAACTTCTGATTCTGATCATGCCGATATCATCTCTGCCGCGACTTCCTGCACAAACTCCCCAATCTTAGATATTCATTTCAGTCTTGATTCGCTCGAATTCGACCCCAATTTCCCATTCGACACGTCGGGGTTCTTCAATTGATTAACTTAGAGAATCAGCAGTTAATTCTAATAAGAAGACAGTGAGATCCTAGCTAGTATGATATGGCTGAATAAAGCATGAGATGTGAGACCCCCATATCCAGTATACTGGCCAAGTGATTTTTTGTTGGATTTTTGAAGACTTGATTTGTTAGGATAGTAACTTTTTTCTCTTGTTTTCAGTTGCAAGATTTACTCTTTTTTTTTTTTTTTTTTCTTTTTTTTCTTTTTTCTTTTTATGTGAAAAGTTAGGTAGATGACATGTAAACTTGTCAGAGATTCTGTTAGAGATGTCTTTGATGTTCAATGAAAAGGGTTTTTACCCCAATTGAATTTGCAAGTTTTGGTTATGGAACATCTCTTACTTACTAGAAAAGTGAAACCAATTCCTCCTAACATAGTATTCCCATTTAGGTTAAAAATTAGAATGAAAAGTCTAACCAACACACAACTAAGTAAACCCTTTCCCAGCCGATAAAGGGGTGAGGTTTTTCAACATGATTTTTTCTATGCCAAAGACTCTTATTAGGAAAAAATTATGGCAATCGTTAAAAGGTGAGGTCTCCCAACATGATTTTTTCTCCACCTAGACTCGAACTTGAGACCCATTTTATTAAACATCGAGTCCCAACAACTCAACCCAATTATAATCAATGAAATAGTTTCAACAATCGCACATTCACGCGAACCTTTCCATTTTATACAAACACATCACACACCAATACACATTGAGGAAAAGGAGAAAGACATCATCACACCACGGCTGCTATTTTAGCTGCACAAACATGTTCAACTGCTTTACAAAAGAGAGAAACAATTGAATGTGATATGTGAGTAGTATCACAACTTCAACATGTATACTTTATAGACATGGAAACATAACTAAATACAATGTAAGAAACTAGAATAATCACTTCATAGTCTACAAAGATGATTTCTCTTCTTTGCCAACACTTTGAGTTTGAGTGGTTTCTTCCCCCTCACTCTTAGCTTTCCTCAAAGCCTGCCTCAGCCCAATCACAATAAAAAGATTGGTAAGGGTCAGCAGTGACTCAGCCCCACCATGTAGCCAATCCACATTAGACAGAGAAGTGCCATAGTGCACCTTAGCTGCTCCAACCAAATTAAAATCATCACAAATTCTTCACATTTTGTGCTGTTTAAATAAAAACTCCACAAATAATTAAACAAAAAACTCACCATAAATCCCAGCAGGTACTGCCCAACCACACCAAAAAAAAAAAAAAAAAAAAAAAAGTTAAGTTGCAACAATATTAAAGGCCCAAAAAATGAAACAAAAATAAAAAAAATGGGATATTTTGTTTTGGATTAAAAAAATTCTGACAGTCCAAGAAATACCCATCAGGGGAAATCCAAATTAGAATCTTAAAAAAAAAAAAGTAGAGATGAATAATTGAGAAGAAAAAATAGGTGATTATATAAGTGGTTTGCATTCTTACTAGTGGCACCCACAAAGGCAAGTAAGAAATAAAACCCAAAAAGTGTGAGCTTTGGAGCAGACTTGGATTTGGTGATGAAGTACAAGAAGCCCAGATAAGGAAACAGAGAGGCTGCAAAGAGCTGTGAAGCAATGCTCTCAGAATTGATCAATGGTGCCCATGGATCAACTGGAAGAATACCACAAACAGTTGTCCTTTTTATTTTGATTCTTCCATGATGAACCACTCTTGATCTTCTTTTGATTCTTTGTGTGAAGGGAGTGAAATATTTGGTTTTTGTTGTGAAAATTGTTGGAGAGCCAAGAAAGTTGGAGGAAAGTTGAAGAGATTTGGGGACTGGCTGGAGAGAAGTAATCATTTTGATGGATGGGTGGATTTTGTTTGTCTTTAGATGATGTGAGCCACTGAATGTGGTGCAAAACAGGTGGTTGTAAATGAGCTTTCTTGTGTGTTGTCTCACATGGGCTGTGATAGTTTGCCCACAACCCATATAAATTGTTGGGCCCATCTTCTTATTAATGGGCTTTCTTGTGATTTTTTCTCTTCGTCTCGTTAGCTGCTGGTGTTGTACGTCAGCGGTGTAGCACTTGGTTTAGGGAGTTGGACCTTATCTCCCTTCTTAAATAAGTTCTCAAATTCGAGTCTACAACAACAACAACATAGCCTCAATCTCAAACTAATAGCCTAATGATAAAAAATATCTTAACATTTACAAGTTGTATCAATTATATCCTAACATTTAGAATTTATCAATTACATCATAACCTTTAAAATTTATTATCAATTCTATCCTTAATTAATTTAGACCTTTTTTTTTTCACACATCATTTTTTTTTTAAAATTTTCTTATTATATAATTTAAAGATTTATTCATACATATGCATTAAAAGCTTAATATTATTTTTTTTATGTATTATTTTTTTTTACGTATCATATACATATAATCTAAGTACATAGTTTGTCGTTTTGCCGGCGAGTGCTGGAGAACCACCGACACGAGTAGATCGCAAAGAATATGGTACAAAGAGTAAGGATTTTAGTATGGAGGTTGATCATGAGTCGTATAGAGATAGACTATTAGTGGAGAAGAGGTACAAGTTTGTAGAAAAGATGGTTCTAAAAGTGGGGGACATCAGGATTGATAGTGATGAAAATGGGTCTTTCATGGTGATATCGGATAAGTTGAATCAATTTGTGGATCAACAGATGGAGAAGGTACTGATCGATAAACTCGTTGGCAGAACAATGAGGTATCGGATGCTTCATAACAAGATCACAAACTCATAGGATCCAAGGGGTGAGTTCACTATTATGGATCTGACTAATTGTTAGTATTTGGTTCATTTTACTTGTGAGTACGATATAGAGAAAGCTTTGAATGAGGGTCTGTGGTACATTTTAGGGCATGTTTTGTCGGTACGACGTTATTATTCCTCTTTTCGGGCAATTGATGCTCCGTTAGTGTGAGCAGCACAGTGGATCAGAATTCCTTATTTGCCTGTTAAATATTATCATGAGCCAATCCTCACGGATATTGGTAATATGGTGGAAAGAACAATAAAACTAGACCTTAATACTGAGATAAGTCAAAGTGGTCAGTTTGTACGCATTGCAGTGGACTTGAATCTGTCTCAAACCCTTGTGTCGAAGTGTAGATTGGCAGATGTATGGCTTACTGTTGAATACAAAGGCATTCCTCATATATGTTATTCATGTGGTCGGGTCGGCCATAATGCTATTGCATACCCTCTCAAGAAGGAGGCGATGCGGGAATCGAAAAAGGCACAAGAAGGGTAAGAGGGAGCTAGTTCATCTTCTGGCAAGGCTACTAATTCTGTTCCAAATGAAGCGGTCGGAGACGATAAATTCGGACCCTGGATGATAGCACAGCACCGCCCTTGCCAGAGACCGATGAAGGAAAACCCACAAACTGGCAAGGAAACAATCACGCGAGAATCTAGGGATTCTTACCCCACAATTACGGGTAACCGTTTTGGACGTTTAGATTCTAATAATGGAAAGTCATCAATAGGGGCAAATTCTAAGGAAATCAATCCCTGAAATTGTGGAGATGTTTTTAATAGCCAGCGTGACAAGACAATTTATCACCCCACAATTACGGTTAACCATTTTGGACGTTTAGATTTTAATGATGGAAAGTCATCAATAGGGGCTCATTCTAAGGAAATCAATCCCTCAAATCGTGAAGATGGTTTTAATAGTCACCGTGACAAGATATTTTCTCAGCCCATAACTACAGGTAACTGTTTTGGAAGTTTAAATTTTAATGATGGAAAGTCATCAATAGGGGCTCATTCTAAGGAAATCAATCACTCAAATCGTGGAGTCGTTTTTAAAAGCCAGTGTCACAAGATTGTTTCTTAGTATGCGGATGAGAAGAATGATAAAAAAGGAAAGTCTAAAGCCCTTACTGGATCATTAGTGGGCATTTTTAACATGGCTAATACCATCAATTGACCCACCAAGACAAGATCCAAGACATGAAGTATGACATCCCATCAGACCTCTCCCATTTCCACTACTCCCCCAGATAATGATGTCAATCTCGAGGTAGTAAAGAAGAGATCTATAGTGGGAGAATTGTCTTGGCAAGAGATTAAACCAACATCAAAGGAGAGTCATTCCTCTACCTAAGAACAAATTAGTAGCATGACTATTGAGAATCCAACACCTTTGGAAATCCAAGGTAATGAGTTCATCATCCATTTCACTAATTTTGTTAATGATGCAGGGTCATCAAAGGGTTCCCGATTCTTCAAACATACAGTTAAATATGTCTTTTATATCTTGGAACTGTCAAGGAACAAAGAGCCCTAAGTTTTGAGTGAGCGTCAAAGAACTTATAAGAGCTAACAATACTAACAAGCCCGATGTTCTTGCTATCTTTGAACCTTGAATTAGCGAAGACATTGCTGATGGAGTTATCAAAAGAATTGGTTACTCAAACTTTTTTAAAGTTGATGCTACTGGTTTCTCTAGTGGGATATGACTTATATGGTCTACTTCTAATATACAACTCTTTATTGAAGGCTTTGGTAGACGATGGATCCACATATCTTGGTAAAAAGGAAACCCGAAGGGCTATTGTACTTTTGTAAACGGCTCACCAAACTATAGAGTCCAGAAGCTATTATGGGAAGAAGTATCTGCATTGCACATTCCTAACTCTATACCATGGGCACTTCTTGGAGATTTTAATGTATACCTTACGTCTGATGAGAAAACAGAGGGGGGGGCTTAGGCCAATTATTATAAATGCAAAGAACTATTTGAGTTCATGAATCTTAATGCCTTACAAGACCTGGGTTTCAAAAGCTCAAAGTTTACGTGGGTTCGAGGGACGCTAAAGGAGCAACTAGACAGAGAACTATGTAATGGAGAGTGACATATATGTTTTCCTGAAAGTGCCATCTTTCATCTACTTAGACTCAAATCAGATCACCGCCCCTTACTATTGCGCTTGCAAACAGATGTTCCACCTCATGCTGATAGGTTATTCCGCTTCCATTCATGCTGGACAACTCATGAGGGTTTTAAGGAGTTTGTCAAAAATAACTGGTGTGACGGCCCCAAATTCCACAATCCTAGAATCGGGCGCCGCCCGGCCTGGACCCGCGCGAACCCCCGAGCCAATCCCGACGAGTCGTGCGGGGCCAGTGTGCCTATCCTTACCATTCAATCATTTGTTTATCATTTGAAAGTGAAGTCAATTAATTAGCAAGTTATCAAAGTAATAAGCGGAAGCAATTAATCTCAACTAATAAATCAACTTCGAAAGCTCTAAGTTAGGACAAAAACCTAAGGCGTGGGAACCCCGCATATCATATAAAGCAAGGAGAGTATCATCCAAGTCTTAATATTCAAAAAAAATCTCTCAACTCATAACCTCATGTACAAAAAACAATATAAGTAGCTAATACACCAAAATGTCACTTATATCAACAGAGGATGGCCGCTCAAAGTATATCGCCAAACTGCGTGGCCTTTCCTTTGCTGGACTGTGAATCTGCACTCGGTCAAACACAAGAATGACGAGTCTAGGTAAGTAACGCCAAGCAGGAACAACAATAAATACAGTATTTCGAATTAAATAAATGAACAAATAATTCATGCCAATAGAAAGAAAAGAACAGGGAGCGCGTGAATATATAAAAACTGTAAATAAATAAATAAGCAATCGAAATTGAGTGTCCCAGAATACAAGGGAAAGGCACAAGTGGTCCCGACCAATTAAAGTCGTTAAGCCGAGGACAAAATCTCCTCAAAGGCTAGGAGTCGAGGACAAAATCTCCACTAAGACCCCTACGCGAGTGCAGAGTCCCCATCAATCTGGTGGAGAACTCTCACCCCGTATATGTCATTACAACTAATCATGTATCCCCAGCCGTAAATTCCGGTATAATACACCGCGAGCCCGGAATTCTGCAAGGATCACGCTTGACACACTTGCCTTAGGACAACTCAAAAGGAATGGAATGACAAGATAATATCGAAACAATATCAATAAATAATTAAAAGCTCAAGAAGTACTGTGGTGTTCCTCACTGGTTTACTTACATCGATCCAAGCTAACTTGCGCTAACACGGACTCCGACACGCCCCTTACGGTCCCCGTGTGTACAAAAATCCTGATAATGCAATTTATATTAATTTCCTTAATTTCCTATGATTTTTTTCAAATTTCTAGCTATTTTTGCCAAATTTCACGTTTTTCAAGGCTAAAAACCCCGACATAACGTCTCGTAAAAATCCCGAATATTTCATTTTTCGTAGAAATTCTCAAATTCCTCTTTATTTGATGAAAATATAATTTTCTGGAATTTTCTAAATTTTTTCCTGAATTTTTCCTATTTTTCTGGAATTTATTTTAATTAAAATCAATTTTAATATATTTAATCAAAATAGATAATTTTTATTAATATAATATATAGGTGGGTCGCGGGTCGGTCAGGACCGGCTTGACCGGGTCAAACCCGGTCCACCCGGGCTGACCGGTCAACTCGGGTCAAACTGGTCAGACCCGGTCACACCGGGTCAAACTTGGTCAGACCGGACCCAAACCGGGTCTGGTCACCTTGACCCGGCCTGGTTTCTCTTCTTCTTCGCTGCTTTGTTTGCTGGAAAATCCAACAAACACAGCAGCGTCCTTCATTTTTTTTTTTTTTTTTAACAACAATACAACCACAATCAACAACCACATTACCCAACCACCATCATCACCACCATTTTCACTATTTGAATCCACCATCCCCTCAACAACAACTTCGACAACAAATTCGAAAACAACCACAACGACAACACCCACAACGAAATCAACAACTTCTTACCTGGATTTCGCCTCGACGTCGAGCCCACGCTCTCCGCGAATCGTCGCTCTCCTCTCCTTGATCTCTCTTTCTCTATCGATTCCTTTTCTTCTCCCAATATTTTTTGATCGAAGATAGGGATTGTGGTGACGGTGGCATGTTGTTATTTTGGGTATTTTGGTCAAATGACCAAAATACCCTCACCCTTAACTATGCCCTTTACAAGTTTAATGCCCTTTTTGGTCACTTCGCAGCCACCTCCACCAACTTTAATAACTCACTTGGGTGACTTAGTTGACTTTTGGTCTTTTGATCTCATCCATTTCACATAACACTCAAAGTTTCCCTCGGGTATTCTCGCACCCGACTCATAATACTAACTTTGTTCTTCGCGTCACCACAAACATACCGACGTAACAAACGGACTTTAAAACCTTTTAATTATTATTTATTTAATATTTTTGTCAGTGTTTCTAATTAAATTTGTTCCCCTGACTACCAACGCTCGTACACGCCTTTACCCGTATAAAAACTTAAAATTGCATAAATGAAATATAATATAATACAACCATCATACAAAACTAGCATACCTCGGAGTCGATGTCCGAGAAATGATGACTGTACCACGACGTGGGCCCACATATCACCTGTATTGGTACGTGGCACGAGTTGCATTTTTAGGGTCGTTACAACTGGGCAAACAACGTAAAGTTTTATGTGGTGCCAAAACAATTTGCGGCTAAGCTCAAATGTTGGAATACCCATATTTTTGGAAATATTTTTCTGAGAAAGAAGAAGTTACAGTGAAGGTTGGAGAAACTTGATTGAAGCCTGGATAGAGCCTTCTCAACTAACCTGCACAATAAGAAAACTGAACTACAAAAGCAACTTTAAGATGTTCTTCTCTAGGAAGAGATATTCTTGTACCAAAATTCTAGAACCAAATAGCTTAAGTTTGGAGATAAGAATACTAGATACTTCCACCAGAGTACAATTACTAAGAGGAAAGGGAATCATATTATGGCATTAAAGAATGAAGATGGGGAATGGCTGAATGGGTGAATGATCAGGAGACCATCAAGGTAATGACAATTCAATTCTACAACAAACTGTACCTTGATGATGGTATGCGACCTGCAGACTAGAACAATTTGATGAAGGTGGTTGATAAGCAGGAAGCCCGAAATGCACTTTTTGATAAGGGGGCTTATAAAGCTCCTAACCCCGATGGTTGGAGTCCTATATTCTTCCAGTCACAATGGGAGGTGGTGGGTGATATAATTACTGCTACAGTCAAATACTTCTTCTCCAATGGAATTCTCTCACTTGGTTTAAACGATACCCTACTTGTTCTCATCCCAAAAACTATTTCCCCCAAGTCTTTTCAGCTCTTTGACTGATCAGTTTATGCAATGTTATATATAAACTTATTACTATGCTAATTGCAAATAAGTCGAAGCCCTTGTTAAACGATATGGTGAGCAAGAATCAATCGAGCTTGATCCTTGCGAGAAATCTGTCTGATAATACTATCATCGTACAGGAGATCATTCATTCAATGAGAAGGAAATCTGGTCGTAAAGGTTAGCTAGCCATTTGGAGAAAGAATATGATAGACTACGTTGGAGTTTTATTAAAAAAACTCTTGTTGCTGCTGGTTTTCCTAATGTATTGATCGATAAAATTATGCATTGTATATTTACACCAAAGATGCAAGTGTTATGGAATGGAGGCATAACAAAGGCTTTCTCACCATCCAGAGGAATTCGCTAGGGAGACTCCATATCACCTTATCTCTTTGTTCTCTGTATGGAGATGTTAGCTCATGGTATCCAAAAAGCGATTGATGATAAACAATGGCGTGGAATTCGTCTATGTAGAACTGGTCCCATGATCTCTCACTTTTTCTTTGCGGATGATATGTTCCTTTTTACGGAAACTAACATGTCACATGTACAAATAATTCAAAAAATTATGGCAAAATTTTGTAGTTGCTCTGACCAAAAAATCAATGATAAGAAAACAAAGCTCTTTTTCTCTAAGAATGTGGCTGCACATGTGAAGAGGCAAATCGGTAATGACATGGGCTTCCAGATGACGGAGAACTTGGGAAAATATTTGGGGTCTCCTATCCTTCATCAAAGATAGAATAAGGACACCTACAAGGACATTGTTAATAAATTGAGGGCACGAGTCTCAGGGTGGAAAGCGAAACAACTCTTGCTAACAGGCAGGGTGCGCCAAGGCATGTTTTCAATCTATACTTATGTTTCAGATGCAGACCGCAAAACTTCCTCTGACGGTATTTGTGACGGCCCCAAATTCCCAATGCATTTGGGTACGCCCGGCCTAGACCCGTGCAGGTCCCGAGTCCGTTCTCAGCGAACCTGACGAGCCTAGTCAGCCTCAAAACATCAAAATTTCACGTTTTATGAAAGAGTTATTGCAATTATAACACAGCGGAAGCAAAAATCATATTCTAATCAATTATTGGGAAATAACTCAATCAAAGGGAAATTAGGAATCTATATAAATGTGGAAAACCCAACATGTTCAATCCTAAGTCAACAAAATGGATTGATGGAATCCACCTCAAAACATATTCCCCAGCCCAAAACAATCATATATATATATAAACTTCATACAAAAAGAAATAAATATGAGCCTACATCTCGGTACCTCAAGTCCAACCGCTCACAAAAAGTCTCCTAGGCAAGGTCCCTTGCCCCTATCGCTCTCTCGTCTATCTGCACCCACCGTCACAAACTAGACGGTGAGTACCGAGAGAAATCGAAAGTAAAGCCGAAGAATATAACAAGAATTCATGAAATAACAAACAATACAATCCTAAATATCATGCGGTACTTGAAAGATATGAATGTAAATAAACAAGTTGCATGATGGACAGACTGGAAAATGATAGCAATCGAAACATGCGTGTTCCACGAGTCAAGAGAGGCCATAAGTGGTCTATATTCCACAACAATACCACAACAATCCACAACAATATCCACAACAATCCAAGACATGGTATCACACAATCACTAGGGGTGGTCAAACACTCGTGCGCTCGAGTGCCGCGTTTTATCCCTTCTAGTGCAGCCGCATGTACCCTTCGAGACACACACTTATGCCAAGAACACACATACAAGGAATAAGGAATGGAAAGCCAATAATTCGATAGTAACAAACACAAAGAAGTGAAAATGAATCACATGATATTTTCTAAATCGCTTACTAACGTACAAGTGCTTTTTAAGGCAAATGTACTTACCCGATCTATCGTAATCCGCGTATGACACTCCCGCGACTCCTAACGCGCACTCCCGAGTTTTCCGTTACCCGACAAGGTTGGAAACTCGTATTAATAGGTCAAGTCATTAAATTAGCTTCGATTTGACATATTATATCATTTTTTTATGTTTTTCGAGGCTAAAACCCCGATTACATCTCGCCAACATTTCCGAGAAAATCCCAAAACTCGCTTGTGAACCATTTTTTTCTAATTTCTCATATTTTCTGGATTTTTCTGAATTTTTCATAATTTTCCCTATTTTTCTGGATTTTCTTTTCCATTTTTCTTTATTTTCTCTCTTTTTTTTTTTTTTTTTTTTTTTTTCTAAGGGCGGTTCGGCCGAACCAGACCGGTTCGGGGCCGAACCGGCCGGCTCAGGCCGAACCGGCCTTCTTCTCTAACGAAACAGAGGCGCACAGCGCCTCTGTTTCCAATTTTTTTTTTTTCATGGATCGATCGAGAGAGGGAGAGGGAGGAAAAGAAATAGAGGGATGGAGAGAGAGATCTCCCGGTGAGGAGTGAACCCCGGTCACCACCAAAGGGAGAGGTGGTTTCGTGAGAGTGAGAGAGCAAACCGAGACGAGAGAGAGAGAAAACCGAGAGGAGAGAGAGATCGAGTGAACACGAGAGAGAGGGAGAGAATGCATACCTCCGGCTGACAAGAAACTTCCGACGTCCCTGGTCCGGCCACCGGCGAGAGCGCTGGGCGGTGGTGAGATGAGGGAGAGGGAGGTCGTGAGGAGAGCGAGTGAAGAGAGACCGTGAGGAGAGTGAAGAGTGAGAGAAAGAGATGAGTGAAATGAGAGAGTGAGGAGAGGTTACGTGAGAGAGATGAGTGGGAATGGGAGGTGACGTGAGTGAGATGGTGAGATGAGTGTGACGTGAGTGATGGGGTGGGTGGTGAGGTGAGTTGAGTGATGGGGTAAGGTGTGTGTTTGAATATTTAAATGGGTATGATAGTTGTGTCTACCCATTTTTACCGACCCCCACATCTCAAACTTTAACACAAGGGTTCCCCGACCCATCTTACCTCATCGACCCGTATTTTCCCGTCACGTGCACACTTTTACTTTTATCTCACACAATTGAACTATATAATTGTTAAATAATTATTTTAATTATCTTTTTACTATATTTTCTCCCCCGCTTACCTAGGCGAAAACTCACTCATTTTAAAAATCGCCCAAATGGCTCGTGACACGCATTTAAACTATAATACTATTACACACATCAAAGAATCATAAAATTACCTCTGTCGACTCCCAAGGTTCGAAATACACCCAAGATCGCGTAGCCGGTCACGATCCCGACACGTGTCACAAAAGTCGTTAAAAATTGAGGGATGTTACAGCTCTCCCCACTTATTAGAATTTCGTCCTCGAAATTTACTAATAAGTAAATTAAACTTCAAACTCACCTAATCAAATAGATAGGGGAAGTGCACTTGCATGTATGACTCTAGCTCCCAAGTTAACTCTTCGTCCCCGTGGAATTGCCATTTCACGAGAACGGAAGGGATTTCCTTGTTCCTCGCATTTTGACTTTACTGGTCGACAATTTGAATTGGTCGCTCCTCGTACGTGGCATCGTCTTGCAACTCGATCTGACTTAGGTCCACTGTAGGTCGCCGTCCTCCGCCTGACTTGTCTAGTCGAAGCATTGAAATGTGAAACACTGGATGAATACCGACGAGAGCTGGCGGTAACTCTAACTGGTAAGCCACCTTACCGACCCTCTTCACAACTTTGAAAGGACCGATAAATCTAGGAGCAAGCTTCCCTTTGATTCCGAATCGTTTGTGACCCTTCAGAGGCGAGACTTTTAGGTATACATAGTCTCCCACGTCGTACTGAAGCTCATCGTGATACTGATCATAGTATTTCTTTTGTCGCTCTTGAGCACTCTTAAGCCTCTGACGAATCTGTCGTACCTTCTCAGTGTGATCAACAACAATCTCGGGACCAACTGTCACAATATCCTCTCGGCTCAAATTTCACCAAGAAGAAGGTGATCTACAAGGCCTGCCATAGAGCGCCTCAAACGGTGCCATACCGATACTTGCCTGATAACTGTTGTTGTAAGCAAACTCACACAAATGAAGGTACTCTTCCCATGACCCGCCGTATTCCAAAACACACATCCTGAGCATGTCTTCCAACACCTGTATCAACCTCTCGGACTGTCCGTCTGTCTGTGGATGGAACGCCGTACTCAACTCTAGTCCGGTGCCGAACCGAGCTCGCATGCTCGCCACAATAACGAAGTAACTCGCGCCCTCGATCCGACACGATCGACAACGAACTCCGTGTAGTCCGACAATCTCACGCTCGTAAAGAATGCTCGGTCATGTCAACTCGGTGTGTAGTGGATACCGGTATGAAATGAGCAGATTTCGTCAATCGATCCACAATTACCCGTATGCTATCATGACCACGAGGAGATCGGGGCAAGCCACCGACGAAATCCATAGCAATGTGCTCCCACTTCCATCGAGGAATAGGTAGGGGGCCGCAAAGCAATCCTCCAGCCGTCGATGCTCGGCCTTCACACGCCGGCATATCTCACACGCTCTAATGAATTCCGACACATCGGATTTCATCCCCGGCCACCAAAAGAGACGTCGCATATCAAGATACATCTTGGTCCGACCCGGATGCACGTAAAATCGAGAACGGTGAGCCTCCCCGAAGTATCTCGGTGCGTAAGTCGCCCGCCAATGGAATCCACACGCCGCACGATACCTCAAGCAAGAGTCCGTCGACCGACTCCAATCTGGATGTTCTCGACCGTCGCCCATCTCACCGAATTGCTGGTACGACTCATCGCCTGTCGTCCTCGAGAACGATCTGCATAGTGAAACGGTCGCAACCTCATCTCGACCACAAATCGTGTCCCGGTAGTCACCGCACGTCCGCCGAACTCATCAACTCGGCGCCTCAAGAAGACCATACTCGTGGGTCATCTCGACATACGACCACCTCTCGCATCGATCCTCTACGGCTCAAAGCATCGCAACCACGTTAGCTTTCCCGGATGATACTCTAACGAGAAATCATAGTCCTTCAAGAACTCTAGCCAACGTCTCGTCTCAGGTTTAGTTCTCTCTCGAGTGAATAAGTACTTCAAGCTCTTGTGGTCTGTGAACAACTCGAAACGTACGCCATACAAGTGGTGCCTCCATATCTTCAATGCAAACACTATCGCGCCAACTCTAAGTCGTGTGTCGGTAGTTCCTCTCGTGAACCTTCACTGCGAGATGCATAAGCGATAACTCGCCTCTCCCGCATCAATACACAACCCAAGCCAACCTTCGATGCGTCGCTGTACACGACTAAGTCTTTCCCGGGCCTCGGCAACGCTAACACAGCACGGTAGTCAATTTCTTCTTCAAAGTGTTGAATGCATGTTCGCACTCCTCATCCCAATCAAACTTCGCATTCTTCTTAGTCAATTTCGTCATCGGAGCGGCAATCTTGGAGAAGTCTTGCACAAATCGGCGATAGTATCCCGCCAATCCCGAAAACTGCGAATTTGCGTAACGGTAGTCGGCGTAGGCCACTCAATCACGCTCTAACCTTCTCTCGGATCAACAAGAACACCGGTAGCTCCAACAACATGCCCAAGGAATCGGACTTCGACAACCAAAACTCACACTTGCTGAACTTGGCAAACAGTCGATGATCTCTCAAAGTCTGCAATACTGCTCGTAGATGTCCTTCATGCTCCTCACGAGTCCTAGAATAGATGAGGATATCGTCTATGAACACAATCACGAACCGATCAAGGTATTCCCTCATCACGCGATGCATGAGATCCATAAACATTCTTTGGCGCATTAGTTAAGCCGAATGGCATGATCAGAAATTGAAAGTGACCGTATCTTGTATCGAACGCCGTCTTTTCTCGATCTTCACCCTAATCCCGAGCCGGTGATAGCCTCGACCTCGATCTATTTTCGAGAACCACTGCGCTCCTGTCAACTGATCAAACAAATCATCAATGCGCGGCAACGGATATTTGTTCTTCACTGGATCAACAGCAACACCGGTAGCTCCAACAACATGCCCAAGGAATCGGACTTCTGACAACCAAAACTCACACTTGCTGAACTTGGCAAACAGTCGATGATCTCTCAAAGTCTGCAATACTGCTCGTAGATGTCCTTCATGCTCCTCACGAGTCCTAGAATAGATGAGGATATCGTCTATGAACACAATCACGAACCGATCAAGGTATTCCCTCATCACGCGATGCATGAGATCCATAAACATTCTTTGGCGCATTAGTTAAGCCGAATGGCATGATCAGTAAATTGAAAGTGACCGTATCTTGTATCGACGCCGTCTTTTCTCGATCTTCACCCTAATCCTGGAAATGGTGATAGCCTGACCTCGATCTATTTTCGAGAACCATCAAGCGCTCACAATCAACCGATCAAACAAATCATCAATGCGCGGCAACGGATATTTGTTCTTCATCAGTAACTCGGTTCGGTTGGCGATAATCTATGCATAGCCTCAAACTACCATCCTTTTTCTTTACAAACAAGATCGGTGCTCCCCATGGCGACATACTCTGACCGATGAAACCAAGCTCTAAAAATTCATCTAGCTGACTCCTCAACTCCTCAAGCTCTCGAGGTGCCATACGGTACGGTGGTATCGAGATCGGTTTAATCCCTGGTACAAGGTCAATGATAAAGTCTATCTCCCTCGGTGGTGGTAATCCCGGCAAATCCTCCGGAAACACATCTGGGAAGTCGCACACAACTGGTACCTCTGAAAAGCAAATCTCCTGCTTCGCCCCAGTGCTCATGACACTCGCAACAATCTCAATCTCGCCACTCATGGCTTCCCTGCCTCTGGTGATAGGAAGTAGCGATGCCGTACCCTGAATGCTGAGCTCCGAACCATCTATTAACGGAATCGTGATTCTCTTCTCATAACAACTAATGTGAGCATGAAACGATCCCAGCCAATCCATGCCCAACAAAGCATCAAACTCCAAAAACTCGAGTACTCTCATATCTACTGGTAACTCATAACCCCTAACTCTACCTAATATCGAGGCACAACAAATTCGGGTAAATCTTATCTCCAAGAATGGCGGTGCTAAGGATGAGGGGTTTACTAAGCCTAACAGTTTTCAAACCTAGCTTATCTACCATTCGACCAAGAATGAATGAAACAAGGAACCGAATCGAACATGGTATGCATGAAAGTACCGCAAATAGAAATCATACCCTCGACAAGGTTTCGGATGCCCCCGGGTCGCTCAACGGCCGCTCGAACACGTTCTCTCGATGCGATGATGCTTTGTGGCGTACTACTTTTGGTGGTTGAGGGCACTCCTCTCGTATGTGACCGACCTTTCCGCACTGAAACAAGTGCGGGTATCCCGCGATCCCCGAGTCCGCTCGGCCTCGTCCCCGTGCGAACTCGTGTCCGAGTCCGACTGCACCCCCGTGTCCTCCTCTCGCTCGTCTCTCGGTCGATACCTCTACTCTCAATAGTCCGTCTCGCGATCGCTGTCCCGGTCGACTAGGGCGTGGTGGATGATCGGCAAACCGGGTACCGGCGAGCAATATGTATCGGACGAGTAGTCGACTGTGCAACGGACCCTACACTCTGAGTCCTACGGTCCCGGAAATTCCACCTATTCTTCTTCCTCTTCTTGACCTGATGGTGCTCCTCCAATCGGGACTCTGGTCCGACCGATCTGGTCTCCTCAGGATGAGTAAGTAGGTAACCCTCTCGAGCCAAACTCCGCTCGTATGCAATCTGTAAAGTCTCCTTTGTGTAGTGACTACGTAACCACCAATCGCAGTAACAAACCCTCGGTGAAATAATACACTCGATCGCCTCTCGGTGTCGGCCGATCCTCCAAAGATAAGGTAACAACGATGAGAACCTACCCATGTACTCCATCACCGACTCATTGGCGCCCGTCTCAACGCCATGAACTCATTCCTCTTTGCTCGAAGCACCGTCGGTGGAAAGTATTTCGATTAAACCGGGTCTTGAAGTCGATCCAGCCTCTCGAACACCTCTAGTAGTAATGATCGTCGTCCACCAATCATCTCCTCTCCATGTAACATCGACGAAGAGATAGTCGCTCGCATGTGGTCCTCCGTGGCGATGATCGAATGAATCTTCTCATGACTCTTCGTAAACAACTCGTCGCTCTAACATCGGTCGCCATAAAACTTCATAGGATCATGTCTCTTAAATTCCTCCATCGCTTCGCCGCCTCGCGAAGTGGCTCCCGACTCTTCGATGGCGTCGTAATCGGAGTAACCTCTCGCAATAACCGCCGGCGTAGCCGTGTCTCTGTCGCTCGAACTATCTCTCGTCAATAAAGGATGTGTCTCCGCCTCTGCCTCGCGTGTCGTGCAACAACAACTCCCTCAGTACGCTCTAACGGAATCGGAGCCGTGGATGCCGCAAAGCAATCGGGGTCTCTCGCCTCTGGGTAGTAGTATGTGGCAATGGTGTAGTCGGAGTCGATGGTGTAGCGGTAGCTGGTACGAGTGTCCTCAACAGTCGTAACATTTCTTGTAGCTGTGAATCCTGCGTCGCAACTCTCTGAGTCAAGGCATGCACATCATCCGCACTAGCATATCGTGTGCCAGATGTGCCGCTATCGTCGCCCGACTCATCCGATCCGCCATCGTCGTCGAATCAAGAAAACGAACTTCTCGGGTCGATCTATAGCTACCGTATAATATAATAATACACATAAAAATCATAATATGTATTAAAATAATTCGACTCAACCCATTACTTCCCAACTAAGTTTCTACGGGATTCTAGGGTTTCGACTTCTCGCTTGACCGTTCCTAACTTCCGCCGGTTTTAATGGTTTGTGTTTTATGAATTTACATCAAGAGTCAAGTCTATATAACCTTGTGCTCGATACCAATCCGCGACGGCCCCAAATTCCCAATGCATTTGGGTACGCCGCCTAGACCCGTGCAGTCCCGAGTCCGTTCTCGTGAACTGACGAGCCTAGTCGCCTCAAAACATCAAAATTTCACGTTTTATGAAAGAGTTATTGCAATTATAACACAAATGAAGCAAAAATCATATTCTAATCAATTATTGGGAAATAACTCAATCAAAGGGAAATTAGGAATCTATATAAATGTGGAAAACCCAACATGTTCAATCCTAAGTCAACAAAATGGATTGATGGAATCCACCTCAAAACATATTCCCCGGTTCCAAAACAATCATATATATATATAAACTTCATACAAAAAGAAATAAATATGAGCCTACATCTCGGTACCTCAAGTCCAACCGCTCACAAAGTCTCCTAGGCAAGGTCCCTTGCCCCTATCGCTCTCCGTCCTATCGCACCCACCGTCACAAACTAGACGGTGAGTACCGAGAGAAATCGAAAGTAAAGCCGAAGAATATAACAAGAATTCATGAAATAACAAACAATACAATCCTAAATATCATGCGGTACTTGAAAGATATGAATGTAAATAAACAAGTTGCATGATGGACAGACCGGAAAATGATAGCAATCGAAACATGCGTGTTCCACGAGTTAAGAGAGGCCATAAGTGGTCTATATTCCACAACAATACCACAACAATCCACAACAATATCCACAACAATCCAGTACATGGTATCACACAATCACTAGGGGTGGTCAAACACTCGTGTGCTCGAGTGCCCGCGTTTTATCCCTTCTAGTGCAGGCCGCATGTACCTTCGAGACACACACTTATGCCAAGAACACACATACAAGGAATAAGGAATGGAAAGCCAATAATTCGATAGTAACAAACACAAAGAAGTGAAAATGAATCACATGATATTTTCTAAACTTGCTTACTAACGTACAAGTGCTTTTTAAGGCAAATGTACTTACCTGATCTATCGTAATCCGCGTATGACACTCCCGCGACTCCTAACGCGTACCCCCGAGTTTTCCGTTACCTGACAAGGTTGGAAACTCGTATTAATAGGTCAAGTCATTAAATTAGCTTCGATTTGACATATTATATCATTTTTTTATGTTTTTCGAGGCTAAAACCCCGATTACATCTCGCCAACATTTCCGAGAAAATCCCAAAACTCGCTGTGAACCATTTTTTTCTAATTTCTCATATTTTCTGGATTTTTCTGAATTTTTCATAATTTTCCCTATTTTTCTGGATTTTCTTTTTCCATTTTTCTTTATTTTCTCTCTTTTTTTTTTTTTTTTTTTTTTTTTTTTTTTTTCTAAGGGCGGTTCGGCGAAACCAGACGGTTCAGGGCGACCGGCCGGTTCAGCCGGCCGAACCGGCCGGTTCAGGGCCGAACCGGCCCTTCTTCTCTAACGAAACAGAGGCGCACGCGCCTCTGTTTCCAATTTTTTTTTTTTTTTCATGGATCGATCGAGAGAGGGAGAGGGAGGAAAAGAAATAGAGGGATGGAGAGAGAGATCTCCGGTGAGGAGTGAACCCCGTCACCACCACCAGGGGGAGAGGTGGTTTCGTGAGAGTGAGAGAGCAAACCGAGACGAGAGAGAGAGAAAAACCGAGAGGAGAGAGAGAGATCGAGTGAACACGAGAGAGAGGGGAGAGAATGCATACCTCCGGTTGACAAAGAACTTCCGACGTCCCGGTCCTGGCCACCGGCGAGAGCAGCAGCGGTGGTGAGATGAGGGAGAGGGAGGTCGTGAGGGAGAGCGAGTGAAGAGAGACCGTGAGGAGAGTGAAGAGTGAGAGAAAGAGATGAGTGAAATGAGAGAGTGAGGAGAGGTTACGTGAGAGAGATGAGTGGGAATGGGGGGTGACGTGAGTGAGATGGTGAGATGAATGTGACGTGAGTGGGGTGGGTGGTGAGGTGAGTTGTGTGATGGGGTAAGGTGTGTGTTTGAATATTTAAATGGGTATGATAGTTGTGTCTACCCATTTTTACCGACCCCCACATCTCAAACTTTAACACAAGGGTTCCCCGACCCATCTTACCTCATCGACCCGTATTTTCCCGTCACGTGCACACTTTTACTTTTATCTCACACAATTGAACTATATAATTGTTAAATAATTATTTTAATTATCTTTTTACTATATTTTCTCCCCCGGTTACCTAGGCGAAAACTCACTCATTTTAAAAATCGCCCAAATGGCTCGTGACACGCATTTAAACTATAATACTATTACACACATCAAAGAATCATAAAATTACCTCGGTGTCGACTCCCAAGGTTCGAAATACAGTCCAGTATCGCGTAGCCGGGTCACGATCCTGACACGTGTCACAAAAGTCAGGTTAAAAATTGAGGGATGTTACAGTATTCGATGAAGTTGATAAAATTGAACGAAGTTTTATTTGAGGATCTAATGTGAAAAGGAAAGTCCACCTAGTTCGATGAGAGGTATTGTGTTCTAATAAGTCCCTGGGGTGGTTAGGGTTCAGAAAGGCGAGGGACAACAATTAAGCCTTTATATGGAAGCTTTGTTGGAACTTTTATACTAAGAAAGAGTGCTTATGGGCCCAAGTCATGAGAGGGAATTTTTGCAAGTTGACGAATGAGGAACCTTCATTGAGAGCAGGGTGCCCCGCCTCGTTGGTATGGAGGAGTATATGTCAATTTTGGCCTCTTTTTAAGGAAGACCTTACTAAAATTATTGAGATGGATGAAGAACTTTATTCTGGAAGGAGAAGTGGGTGGAAAACGTGGACTCTCTCCTACTCTATGCTACTACTTCACTTTCCAACAGGGACGTGGAGCAGAAAATGACTCATTATACCGCAGCCTCAGGAGGTTGGGACCTCTCGAAGCTTGTACAGATTCTACTTAGTGAGATGTACATCAAAATTTTGGTTAATCCTTGCCCTAATAGTAGCAAAGGAAGGGACATGATCTCTTGGATGTACAACAAGTCTGGGAAGTTTTCAGATAAGAAGGTTTATGAGCGAATCGCTAATGAAGATATCTAATCTAATGATATTGGTTGGAGGTCAGTGTGGGATTGGGAGGGTCCGCAGAGAATCAAGATTTTTGTATGGTTGGCTAGACATGATCGTCTCCCTACTAACATGTTGTGTTGTAAACACCAAATTAATACCTTCGATGTTTGTAGGAGATGTAATGTAGAATCAGAGTCGGTTTTTCACGCCTTTAGGGACTTTCCTATAGCAAGGACGGTCTGAAAAAATCTTTTGATGGGAAGACAGAGTTCTAACTTCTTTAATGATAGCCAAAGAGAATGGATGAACTCTAATCTGAATGAAGGTGCCTCTTCTTGGAAGACTCTGTTTGGTGTCACGTGCTGGGTTCTTTAGTTCACAAGAAATGAGTTTGTCTTCAAGGATATCCAGGCGTCAGTTATGGAGGTGATTTATCAAGCTCGACATAGAAAGAAGAGACAATTAGATGTGACGCTTGAACATGCACCGTTGGTCTTGAAGGGCAAGCTAAAAAGGAGACACGATGGAGGAAACTGGATGAGGGTTGAGCAAAATTGAATTGTGATGGGCAGTAACGAACGACTTCGCATGCTTATCTGCTGCAGGGCTGTTACGAGATGGCATAGGAGAGTTCATCTCTGGTTTTCAAGTCAAGTTGGGCAGTTGTCCACTTTTATCAGCAGAAATTTAGGCGATATGGTATGGAGTCCACATGACAAAGAAAAAATGACTCACTAAGGTGGTGATCGAGACAAACTTATTAGAAGATTTTTCGCTCATGGATCCTCATCATACTCTGGTTTTCATGGACTACCAGATCGAGGAGATTCAACGGACTCTTCATCAGATAGAGGGTAGCTACATTAGATACATCCCCAGATGTACTAATGCTTTTGCAGACTTCCTAACGAAGAATGTGCTTGGATTGCAGTATAGAGCTTATAGATTAGACAGAGAGCCTCATTATATTTCCCTCTCATTAGTACAAGATAAGTGTGACAGCACAGTGTAATTCTCGGCCTATTTTTTTTGGGTCGTGTTCCTACCAAAAAAAAAGTACATAATTCTATTCAAGTACATAATTTTTTTGTTAAATTAAACAACTGAGTACCTTTTAATAAATTTTATATGTTATTTTCATATGTATATATACATGACTCTCAAATTACTATTTGTGCTTTATGAATAACTAAAAAAAAATTAATTAAGGTATTAACGTATCATTGATTTATAAATTATTTTTTTGTGAGTTCTCGTACATTAATTCAAACACGAGGCCTACAAAATCTCAATGTGTAAATTGATTAATATGGATGATCATGAAAAGAAAAGTTAGAAGATTATGTTGATTTCAAAGAAAAAAGTGTCCAAAACTAGTTGAGGATAGAATTGATACTAAAACGAAAAGGTTATAATAGAATTGATGGTAAAACAAAAAGGTTAGGATAAATTGATAATTTTCAAAGGCTAGGATATAATTGATATAATTTGTAAAGGTTAGGATATTTTTGATCATTGGACCCAAATTAATTGGGGTTAGCTACATGGATCAAACTCTTCCATTATGCTCAATTTTGTGCAAAATTAGATTAGTAGGACTTCCTTCATATAGGGTTTGATAGTGTCTAAACGTGAATTAGCCAATGTACTTAGCGTTGGACAAAAAAAAAAGGAAGCATGTACACGTATGTGAACGAAATTGATCCAAAAATGAAATAGGAGGATCTGACATTACTTGTGTTTGCCTCATCAAATTCTATTAGCGCCACGTTTGACAAAAGAATTAAAAAGGTGCAAAAAAATAAAAATGTTAAAGACAAAATGTTAAAAATCAAAGTTAATCAAATTAAGAAAAAATGTTGAGGAACCAAATGATATTTATTGCATGAATAAAAGTTTCTACAACGACATACAAGAACAGAGGAATTAAATTCACTAAATTTATTTGATCTACTAAGCCATGCAACTATATCTCCAATACTAGAAATTAAGTTCACACTTGGAGGACTAAATTGTTCCCTACATGGCCACATGTTTCCTCCATTGAATTGCAACCTCTTCAAGTGCCTTTGTAGACAACCCATCTTCCCTCAAAGCCATAGTTGCTTTACTCTTCAACTCTCTCACTCTATCTCTCGCTCTCTTCCCTTCTTCACCCTCCATTAAACCCCTCACAACTCTCCCAATTTCACCCCTCCCCACCACCCCATTTCCCCCTATTTTCACCCTCAAAGCCACCCCCCACACATCCCCCAAAAGCCTAGCATTCATTCTTTGCTCGGCATAGAGAGGCCATGCTATAAAGGGCACTCCTTTGCAGACACTCTCCAAAGTTGAGTTCCACCCACAATGGCTCATGAACCCACCTACTGAGTCATGGCTCAGGACCTCTATTTGAGGCGCCCATGACCGGACCACTAGGCCCAACCCTTTAGTCCTCTCTAGGAACCCACTTGGGAGAAACCTTAATGGGTCCTTCTTGTCAACATTTTCACCAAAAAATGTAGCATTGGCTGATTCATTGTCGGGACTTCTCAACACCCATAAAAACCTCTGCCCACCATGTTCCAACCCATATGCAAGCTCAATGATTTGCTCATAAGAGAGAGTTCCTCCACTCCCAAATGAGATATACAGAACAGACTCTTTAGGCTGCTTGTCCAACCAATTCAAACAATCATCGTCGTGATGAATCTTGTGGTGTAAATCAGTTTGTATGATAGGCCCAATTGGGTACAAAGGGGGAGTGCCCATATTTTCTTCTGTCAAGGCCTTTATGACTTGTGATTCCAACTCATAGAAAGTGTTCACCAACACCCCTTTAGCCAACATGTACCCTCTAGCCATGTGAAGGAGCCATTTGTAGGAATCCTTGGTCCTGTCCTGCATGGGATCGACGAGGTCGGTTCCAAGTAACGGAGGGCACCCCGGGAGGGTTATCGGGTCAGCGAGGTCACGGTACTCGACGGAGTAGGTGCGGTCGAGGTCAAGCAAGTGGAAGAACAAGGAGAGGGTGGTGGCGTTTGTAGGGTGGAAAATGAAGGGGAGGGCATTGAATTCATTTGCTACTATGAAAGCATCTGCGCCAAAGAGGTCTACTACTAAGGCTGCTATGGTGTGGGTGGTGGAGAGGCTGGCGAAGGCGTCGCGGAGGGCAGGGAGGGAACGGGACATGGTCTCGCAGATGAGGGTCTCGACTTGGGCATCGGAGGGGAGGTCGTGGAGGCCGACCGGGGGGAGGACGAGGGAGGAGATGGGGGTGGGGAGGGAGTTGAGGATGGAGAGCTCAGTTGGTGAAGGAGAGGTGAAGTTGGAAGGGACTGTGATGGTCACTGTGAAGTGGTGGTGGGAGACTAGGTGTTTGGCTAGTGAGACTAGTGGTGTCATGTGGCCAACGCCGGGGCTTGCTAGGAGAATTATGTGTGGAAGTTTATGTTGTTGCTGATCATCCATGGTGGTGCGCTGGTGGTTATAAGAATTCAGAAATGCAACTGTATATATAGGGAGTGCACTTCTTGTATGTATCAAAGTATATATTGAATCATTAATATACATGATAAATACGTGTTCCACATGCAATTGTGAATTTGTGATGCTAGTGTGAATCAGGTGTGATGTAATATTATTAGCCATAGTTAGTAAACCGACAAACATCAATTCTACTTTTTGTTGTAGATGATATGATACAAGAGAGAGAGTGCGTCTAAAATAGGAACTACTGATCAAAGTGGGAGGTCTGTAGAATCTTGACTAGATAGAAGATGCAATAGTTAAATAAATGGCAAGTTCAAAGTAATTGGAGCCCTCAACACTCCCTCAACACCTATGTAGCAAATGCGGCTCCCAAATTTTTTTTTTTTTTTTTCCTTCAAATTAAATAAGTATTTTGAGACGATCTTTAAGCAATAATTGCATCAATCAAATGAAAGTGAAGTGATGACAAACAGGGCAGCGTCACTTAAAGGCCTAGTTTGGTTAGAGGTGGAGTTATCTCTTGAAAGATAGCTTGCAGGAAATTGAAAACTAATATTAAGCCTTATTTGGTTAGAGGTAGAATTATTTTCTGAGAAATAACTTACAACGAGTTGGAAACTAATCTTGTTTAGTTGCCCAGGCTCCCTGAGAGTTATCTCTCAACTTAAATCCTAAAGTAAAAGATATCTCTTCAATTATCTCCCAAAAGTTATAGACACAATTACTCCTTATTAACGACTTTTTTATTACCTATTTATCTCTTATATGGAAGCTATTTATGTCAATTCATATATTTATTGTTTAAAAATTTACAACTTCTCCGCAAGTTTAAAGTTGAACCAAACATAACATATTAACTCTAAAAAGATAACTCCAAACTAACACAGTTAGCAAAAATGAACCAAACATACCTTTTTGAGTTAACTTAAGTTACAGGGTGGTATACAAACATATATATCTTCTTCACTGAATGGTCATGGCTTAACACTTTGATTTAACGTTAATAGGAAATGGATTAGGTAATTTGACCTTTATAGTGGCATGAACCTTTTAAAGATATTCTTAGATTCGATTAAGCTATTCTGTCCCCTATATTTTAAAATAAAAATATATAGCAAGACATTAGGACCTCCTCATTTGTTTCCTAGCACCCAAGAAATATCAGATCCCAGCCCCAATTGTATTAGTACGGAGGTAAATTTAGGACCAATACATATTGAATCCTGTCGTCAAGCTCTCATGAGGTTGAAGCGTCCGATTGGCTCTCATAAGAATAGTCGAGCCTAAAAGTTAAAAAGATCAAACACCCACGACTATAAATATATATATATATATATATATATATATATCATAGGCCAAATATTAGTGGCTTTTGTACTTTTCTTCATTTTCATTTATTTTTGGGCAGCGCTCAACAACCATATTAAATGATTTGATATATCTAATTTAACAGTCTTATAGAAATAATTTTCTTGAGACAATACAAAATTTATTTATTTTTGGGCAGCGCTCAACAATCATATTAAATGATTTGATATATCTAATTTAACAGTCGTATAGAAATAATTTTCTTGAGACAGTACAAAATTCATTTAAGTGAACCACCTAGACGTCTCTTCATTCAATAACGTATGCAGCCGGTTGCCCTGTGATCAAAGTTGTTTCTCAAAAGATTATGATTCAGGAATTCTCTCTATCTCTACGTGGACAGTACAGAACAAAAATAAATGAGAAGCCTACATAGAGGGCCAAAGAAATTAGCAGTATTGTTGCCACTTGCTAAATTTTTTTAACTTATTTTCCCTAATAAGCATTCAAGAGTTATCAATATTTGATGTTGCCAGCTAAGAGTTTGAGTCTCATCATTTCCACGATGTCTTTCTTTTCTCTGTTCTCTTGTTTTTTGATTGCAAGCTAACAATCGACTTATGCATTGTTAATTACTTTTCCAAAGTTTCTCTGTTTCTAAATGTTTTTGTTTTGCAGCAAAAGGGAGTTCAAGACCATATTTTTCAAAGATCTAGTTTTGTTGGTTGCAGAAAGAAATTGTCAAAGAAAAAATAACTAAAATAATTGCAATCTTGGCATATCTATAAATTCAACAGGATCAACAGGAGTATGCAAGTAATTTACATTTTGTGTATTCTTACCACACATAGCCTAGAGTTGCCCCGTCTCTCAGTTACTCTTGAAAAAAGCAGAACAGATGAAAAAATTCTTTGACAAATGACTCTGCTGCAAACATCATGGGATAGTTATACATGCTTAGCAGGTGAAGGAAAAACCGAACTCCACTTTTAATGCTCACGTTGGGCGAAAAACTCTATGTTGATGATTTAACCAGAGAATATGATACTTCAACTACTGATTGCAACGTCACAACCATCGTATTCGATACAACTAGATGATCTTAATTTATTAATCATGAAACGCGTTTTCTAGATTGCTAGTCTATTCTCAAAAAGTTTTTTTTTTGGGGGGGTAAAAACTTATAATTAAAGCTTTATGAGCACAAAAATTATACACATTTGCCCAAGTACAACGCCAACAGAATTCCTTAGTTTACAGTATAATCAATCAACTACTTCACTACTAAATAGCTTGAATTTGTTGGCGTCGAGGGCTAACTTTCTTATAGACGAGAAAGCACCCATGATTCCAGTACCACTAAACACAACTATAATAGAGAAGTTGATCCAGTAGGTGAAGGAAGTTTTTGAGGGTTTGAATGCCATGTTGTAAAGTAGCATAGGAAGTACAAAATCTAGAGGAATGAAACCAATTGCACCAACCACACTGTTGATATCGCCAAAGAATGGCAGCATTGCAGCAAAAAATCCAGACAGTACCATGTAGAGCGTTCTGAGAACTAGCCTAGGAATGACATTTCTCACGGAAAACATACCTTGTTTCACATCAGCAGAGTTCTTTTCAATAATCTCATAGGCAACTTGAGAATAAACCTGTTTCAATTAAAAAGTAGAAGGCAGAACTTAGCATCTGATTAAAACGCGACAACAGTAGGAAATCAGATGAAAACATAGCATAACTTATATGAATTGTCAAGACTTGCGGATGGAGAGACTTGACGGGAAATTGGCAGAATTTATGGGAGCAGATAGGGACTTAGGTGCGTGACGGTAATTGAATGTGCTTTTATCTTATGGCGGCATTTCTGGATGTAGTATCGGTTGCCGTGGGGATGCTGTTTTATGGGGTGACCACTTGAAGCACCTTCATTTCTTACGTCGGTTATCGCCCAAGTTCGATAACTGAGTACGGGGAAATGAGGGGTTTCGTGGATGGGGGGTGACTCCGTGATTTCCCTTGGATGACAGGGATGAAGAACTGCACTTTTGAATTTGGAGCAGCAACACTTGGCGGGTGGGTTTTAAAGTTAAATTTTGAAGTTGAGCCTGTTTTTGTTTTTAATTGGAAGGGGTAGGGGCTGAATGTATATATTATTGTTTTGTTAGGATTGTGGAACAAAAATTCCCAATCTCATTTTTTGCATATATATATATACACACACACAACTTTCTGATAAAAAAAAAAAAGAATTGTCAAACTCACCATGCCAATAGCAAAGAGTTGAAAGAGAACGAATATAACAGCCAGCCCTATTACCCATGTTGGTGCCAAGGAAGGCCCTTCATCCGGTAATAGGTTCTTAAGTATGTTGGAACTAGATTTGTTGCCAAACGTCCAATAACCAGAGACGGCGGAGGAGTAGAATGTAAAGAATATCACAATGTAACACATCAAAAGGCCTTTAACCATCTTTCCAGTAGTTGGGGGAGCAAGAGTGGCCTGAATGAACATATCCATGTTATAGTTAAGAAATTTAAATCTTATATGGTTAAATTCTAATTAGTACGATAAAGTAAGAGCTTGTTTCAGAGTAGTACTTGAATTTCTGGTAGTATCCCATTTCCAAAAATTGCAGCTAAGATGGAGATGGAAGAAAATGCATCGAATACTCTGACTGAGTCTGAATGGTTAAGGGAGTAATCTCTCTTTGGAGCATTTTTGCCAATCCCTACAGATAATAAAACTTCAAATCAATTCTGTGGTATGGAAATTTCTGAACAACGTGAACTCAAGGTCAGCAACAATAATATACTATAGCCTCATTGATAGTGGAAAATTATATACTAGCATAAAATCATTTCAGTGATCAGATGAACTCCTTGCACAAGAAAATCATACCTAATTTTGGGTGTCAAATAATCTTCCTGTGGTAGTACCTAATAGCAGAGATGTTCAACTAAATTCGTAGCACCATGCCTACGGCAACTATATTTACTTATAAGCTAAGCCCCCAAACAATGACGCAATACTCAATTACTACTTTATAATGAGGAAATACGCCGTGCAATGAACAAGTTTCACCAATAATAGAAATCTTATACATATTAATGCTCATGCCAACCAAGTATACTACCACTCTCATTCTTGTTGTAGAATAAAAAAGAAAAAAAATCTGATTTAAGCTTGATACCTGCGTGAATACAGGAACCAACGACCAGAGAAGTGTAGCCCAGGGTAAGAAGAACTGAAGCCAGGTTTATATACCTGAGAGAGTGGAAGGACGGAAGCTGAGACAGAACGATCATCACAGCAGTCACCATTGCAATGAACTCATACAATTTCAAGGGTCCATGTGGAGAAAGATTGGAGTACATGATCTTTTCCAAAAAGAGAACAAGGGGGAAGAATAAAAAATAAATAGATAGATCATAAACATAGATAAAACAAAAATAATGAAAGTGAAAACATATAAGAGATGATTACAAAAATGCATATTGGACAACAAGAGAGTTTATAAAGCAATAAGATAGAAAGGAGTGTTGCAAACAATGGTGCAGTGCTTCCTTTGATTATAGAAGGATGGTGGATAACTATAAAAACTTGTACCTTGAGACAATCTGCTGCAAGAAGTATGGATCCTATTCCTATTCCAGTGTTTATGGCACCCTGAATAAATATCACAAAATAAAACATCCAACCAGATCCTGCAAGCAAAATCAGAAATAAAGGTTGAGTAAAATAGTCATTTGAAAATTTACAGCATAAATACGCAATACATATTAGATTTACATGGTTAAAACTTAATTTATATTTGATAGATACTTTGCCGAATATCATCGACTTTAAAAATTTTAAATACAGTGATTTGTTAGTTTGGTATTGTTTATTGGAATAATGATATTTCATAAAATATTAAATCAATAATTCACCAGGTTCTAACAACTGCAGTAGTTAACAATGCTTATAAAGTCTTAGAAAACTTCTTTTTGTAGTTATTCTCTTTTATCTTCAGACAATCGCCTCTTCAGATTTTTTAATAGTTTCTTTTTGCATCAACGAATTTTAAGAGATTAAACAATATTGCCAAAGTATCTCTAGTGAGATGGACGAAACATCACTTGCTAAAAGGCGAGGTTGGGGAAGGTCCCGGGTTTGACTCACGTTGGAGTCAAGTTGTAAAAAAAAAAGAGAGAGATTAAGCAATATTATTAATATAAGTATATCTATTTCTCCCCTGTTTAATCACTCTCACTGACCATATATTATCTTAACTTACATAGAGTACTTATTTCTCCATTGTAGTCATTTGTTCACTAGCAATAAGAACTAGAGCCCACTCCATGACAACTTATTTTTATTCAAAACTATGTAAGGCCCATAAGGACCATAACCATAGAGTGGATAACCACACAACTCAGGCCAAAGTCCCACTGCACGACAACTTAGCCTTCTCATTCCTAACAACTTGACCTTCCCTGAGATTCTTATTTTTCGTTTTCTATGACGTTCAATGTAACCTTTTTCTAACACAATATTCCCCCAGCTGAACAGTTTGAATTGAAAGGCTGCATAACATTCACCATAACAATATGAACACATATACAACTCTGCAGGTAATATCCATAGAAAATATTTTTTAAAAGCAACATGAACTAAAATAGAAAAAGTTCAACTCATTAAACAATCAAATTCACAAGTCAAACTTCAAGGACATAATAGGGCCCATGATCAGTAACATCTTCATCATAGCATATAGTCTATAGATGAACATGTGTACAGGTGTGAAGGCCAAAACAACAATCAACCACCAACACTGCACCAGTATCTATCTGGCACCAACACCACCGACTACTCCATGCTCGGGCACTGTTAGCCAAGAGCAACCCCAAACTGCAAAAAAAATTCATCTACAAGACTCAAACTCGAAACATCGCTCAAAGGAACCAAAATCAAATACCACTAGTCCACTCGGATGAACCAGTTGTTGGTGACACTCCTCTAAGTTTGAAAAAGTCATAACCACTGCTCACTATACAGTATACACCAAAAACTTCGGCGCACATAGGACAAAAATCGAACCAATCAATGAAAACAGAGAACCAATTCGGTCGATCGGTTACCTAAAATGTCAGCGGCGAGTTCTCTGAACCGAATGTGCCTCCGCCCTTCCTTCTCGCACTGCGCCAAGACCTTGCTCATGAGATAGTACGAGTAGAACGTCACGACCGCCATTATCGTTAAGCACGTAAACCCTAAACCCCATCCCAAGCCCCTAAACGCGTACGGCAGCGACAGCAGTGTCGGCCCTACGATCGCCGTCGTCAAATGAAACCCCGCGTGCCACCACGTCCCTGCTCTCCGATCGTCATCGATTCCATCAATTCATTAAAACAACAAATCAATCAATCGATCTGAAACTTGAGCAATTAATTTAAACTCGAATAAACAGAGTATGAACGTATTTATCAATAAAAAGGAGTTCAGCCTCCATTCATCAAAACAAAAAAAAAAACAGAGTATGAACGAACCTTTTGATGCTAAAACGAACGCGGCGCCGGCGTCGACTTCGCGCGGAAACGAATCGCTCTGTGTGATTTCCGCCATTAGAGACAGAGCGCGAGAGCTTCAATGCTCAGATTCTAATATTCTATATAGGAGCCAGGTCTGATCCGGTGGTCTCGGGAACATCGCACGTAATTAGTACCACTGACTATGAGTTGCCAAGTCATGTCGAGAGGCGTCTGTGGTGGGCTTTGGTGCAATGTGATTTGAAATCTGTTATGGCGTAACGATGATATGGCGAGTATGAATGCGTGGAATAGGCTGTGATTTCGCGGTCGCGTAAACGTGACAACTAAGTCGTCGTTGTAATTATTGGACACGAAAATGTAATGGTTTGGGAATCGAACAAGTATAGGCAACATATATGTGGCCTTATCTTGAGCGAATGTACAAGACAAAGCATGAGAGGGACAATTTCTTTTCTAAGAAAACAAGGAATATATGAACACAAGTATACAACAGCATCAAATGATTTGGGGAAAGTAAGTCCGAGGGACCAACATTTTTTTTTTGAGAAATGCTTGATGACATATTTGATGTAAATCACACCAATTATGATTTGCATCAATCTTGTAAACTATGAGTATTTAAACACTTGTATGATTAGTCTCATGAACCTTAGAATTGCAAAAAAAGATCATCAATGGCCTAATGTTTGGATGTTGTAAAGAATTGAACCCGAGACTGTGCACTTAGCCCACACAGTCCTACTTTTGCCTTTACGACAATATGCTCACATTTCTTGAATTTTTTTGTTCTATAATATGCGTCACATTAGAAAAATCAAGGAAACATTAAATACTTTATTTTCAATTCTAACCTTGTGTAAGCTAGTATTTTTTTTAAGAGAAGTTGAAATTTCATTAATTATTCATGGCTCAATAAATGACCAAACATAGAATCACGTACATTAATTCACTAATCTTATTTATTCAAGCATAACTACCATTATTTTGTTTTTTTTTTTGAAACCACAACCAACTACTATTTATTCCAAATCTCTTGCAAGTATATTCAAAGTAAATGAAAGTACAACATCCCACTCGTTTCGACCAAATATATAACTAGTTTCCCTTGCTAATGTACGGGCCGTTACATTTGCTGATCGACGAACAAAATAAACACTACAGGACCTCAAGTTTGTTGCCAACTTAACTCAATCATCAATTATATCTCAAAAATAAGATTTATCTTTGTGCCTATTTTGGATTGTCTGAACCACCTCGAGTGCATCAGACTTAACTTTACTTTTCTCTCGCCTCTGTTCTTTAGCCAGGATAGTGCCTCTCTAACTTCAATAGCCTCAGCTACCCTTCCCATTCATACTTTCTTGTTAAGGCAACCACAAATCGTCCACTATTATCCATCAGAACCACTCCATATGAGCTAACCCCTATCTTTTCAAACACTATTGCATATATATTACAAGTGATAAACCCTTCCTTCGGTCGTTGCCAACTTATTGGGATCACAGTCGATGACTCAGCCTGGGGGGTATGCCTTCTCTGTCTCGCTACTTTCCATGCTGCTAGGCGTGACTTCGCTACCTTAACAATATATGCATGTAACTAACGTCGATTACTCCAAATTATAGAGTTTGACAATCAGGAAATGTTCTCTACATGACAATACACAAAACTACTAGAACCACAAATGAATAACAAGACTTTCCAACAAGGAAAAGAAAACCTAAAACTTCCCAACAAGGAGAACACAAATAAAAAACTTCAAACTAGGGAAGAAAACTAACTATAAAAAAAAAATTAAAGACAAGATCAATCCAGCACGCTGCACAAATCCACGCAACACCGTTGATGAAGATGCACTGCAACAAGGATGAACTAATCTCCACAAATCTGAATAGATTTTATGTTTGCTGTATAAATAAAGTGCAAAAAATGATTTGATTGAAACCATCGATCAATCGATTGTGGTTCAAAAATAAAAAATCACATAAGTGAATAAAGAAAAAGAATTTTAGGGTTTTTGAGAGAAAGTGAAATGGTTTAATTGTGCTAATTTGTTTCCAATCTGTACTTGTATATGTGTTTTTGTTGGTAAAGTGAGTAAGTGGCAATACATGAATAAAGAATTAATGTTCTTATCAGATAGGGAAAGTGATTTTTTGAAGGAAGGAGTATAGATGCCTATATAATTTCATTCTTAAGATAATGGTTTCAAGGTAGTTGAGTTAAATTGGTTATTTTGGGCCAAATGACGTTTATTTTAAAAGCACGTGCTTAACAATGTTCATCGATCTAATTAGTCAAGCAGTCAAGGAAACCGTTTTTAAACTAAAAATTAATCATGATTTATATGTAATTGCCAGATAAAAACAAAAATAAAAGACAAGATAGTAATGGACCTGAATTCTTCTGGCAAGAGTTATACACGACTTTTATTACGTTACCAATTTGCTAAACATTAAACTTTAGAGAGACTAGTTCGTTAATTTTCAACGTGGGTAGCAGAGACAATTGACATCAAAGAATCAATGAGTTGGATGTTAGGTTTAGAGACACCACAATGACACACTTTATTAATCTCTCTAACAAACTCGTTAATTACAATGCTTGGGTTAACTCTAATTTATAGACTCACATAAACATACTCCTAATCCAACTAGGAGACCCTAAATAGATTCATACTCTAACTCGAAATCCTAATCAAACTCAAACACTAATAACTCATAATCCTAATTAAACTCAAATACTAATGTAATTTAGATTACAACTCTAACATCCCCCCATAATCTAAATTACCTATCTAAATTAAAATCATCCTCCCATAATTCAGATTGGACAAACCCCAATCATAGCCTTAAACTTCATGAAAGACTCAATCTTCAATGCCTTGGTAAACAAGTATGCAACTTGATCCTCGATCTGCAGTATGCCAACTCTATCTCTTTATTCTCCACCTGATCACGTAGAAAGTGATATCGCATATCAATATGCTTACTCCGGCCATGTGTAACTGGGTTTTTCGCAAAATCAATGGCCGAAACATTATCAACATAGATTGGTGTAGGGCCATTACACGGAAAAAGAATCTGTGATAATAATTTTCGCAACCAAATAGGCTAACATGCACTAGAGGCGCGACAATGTACTGTACGGCCTTTCACAGTAGACAATGCAACGACAGATCGCTTCTTCAAGACCATGAAAAAATAGTAGAACCATAATAAAAAGCATAGCCGTAAGTACTTTTTCGATCATCCTGGTCTCCTCCCCAATCACCGTCGAATAGCCAAATAAAGAACTATCCATTGAAGTGGAATAAAATAACCCATGATCAAGTAGTACCTCTGATATAACACGAATTCTCTTTCTTTGCAACCAAATGAGATTGTCTAGGGTACTCCATGTATCTACTGAGTAATCCAACGCCATAAAGAATATCAGGCCTAGTGCAAGTCAGGTATCTCATATTCCCAACTATCTGCTTGAAATATGTCGAGTCAACCTGCATCTTGTCTGTTTTGGACAACTTGGTACCAACCTCCACGGGTATAGAAACAAGATTACAGCTAGACATCTCAAATTTCTTCAAGATCTCAGCTGCATATCATTTCTGACATATAAAAATGCCATCATCTCGCTGATTTACCTCAATGCCTAGGAAGTATGACATTAGACCAACGTCTGTCATCTCAAACTCTCGCATTATAGTTGCCTTAAAGTCTCGAACATGTTGATGTCATTTCCAAAGTGAAAATTAAATCATCAACATAAAGACAAACTATCATTGCAAAGCATACCGAGAAGCATCAATCTTCACATACAAAGCATGTTCATAAGCACACTTTTCCAGTCCATAACCCCGAAAGAATTCATCAATCCTTTTATTCCAAGCTCATGATGCACTTGTTTTAAGCCATAAAGTGCTTTATTCAGCTTATAAACTTTTTCTTCACTGCCCTCTTGAACATATCCCGGTGGCTGCTTGACATAAACAATTTCATCTAAGTAGCCATTTAAAAAGGCTGATTTCACATCCATTTGGTGAAGTTTCCACCTTCTCTGAGCAGTAATGGCAATCAATAACCGGACCATCTCAATGCGAGCAACTGAAGCAAACACTTCCTGATAATCAAAGCCAGGCCTCTGTTCATATCCTTTGGCCACCAATCTAGCTTTGTAACGCTCCACGTCTCCATTGGATTTCCTTTTTGTCTTGAAAACCCATTTGACATCAATAGCTTTGTGACCTTGAGGAATATCAACAAGGTCCCAAGTGTCATTCTTCTCAATAGCCTCAATTTCGGAATTCATAGCATTAACCCAACATCTATCTCGCACGGCTTCACGAAAGCTAATAGGGTCTGAATTTGCAAACATGGCATAATGAACTAAAATGCCATTATCGTCAACCGCATCATCAGAGGTAACCTGACAATCCTGAAGGCGAGCTGGTAGCCTAGGAATCCTCTGTGGTCTATTACTCGTACTCTGGAGTCTAATACTTGTACTAGTCAAAACAGTGCCTGTGGTAGGAGAAATACTTGTTGAAGTAGATGCCTCTGTAACATCCCTCGATTTTTAACCTGACTTGTGTGACATGTGCCAGGACCGTGACTCGGCCACGCGATACTGGACTGTATTTCGAACCTTGGGAGTCGACACCGAGGTAATTTTATGATTCTTTGATGTGTGTAATAGTATTATAGTTTAAATGCGTGTCACGAGCCATTCGGGCGATTTTTAAAATGAGTGAGTTTCTGTCTAGGTAAACGGGGGAGAAAAATACAATAAACAACATAATTAAAAGAATTATTGAATAATTTAATTATTTATTTGTACCAGACAAGGCGAAAGTATGTGTGTGAGAAACAAATACGGACCGAGGAGGCAAGACGGGTCGGGGAAAAGTTGTTGGAAAATGCGGGTGTTGGTTAAATACACAACAAATAGACAAATGTGTAGAATTGTTAAAGTGACACAATTCAAAAATAGAACACCCTTGGATTAGCCTCGAGATGCGTGGTTAGGTGGAGATGAAGGGCCATGCTTGAGACAACACCCCACCTAACTTACTATTCACTCATCATTGGTGTAAGGAAAAAAAAAAAAAAAAAAAAAAAAAAAAACAACAACAAACATTTCTCACCTTATATACACCACGGTTCTCTCTCACTCTCGTCACTCCACACTCAACCCTCACGGTATCCTCTTCCTCCTCTCACCAGCCCTGTCCTCGTCGGTGACCGAACCGCCTCGCCGGACGTCTCGCCGGAGCAAGGTATACCTTCTCTCTCTCTCTCTTTCGGTTTGTTCACTCTCCCTCACGGTTCTCTCATCTCTCTGCCTCCCTCTCTCTTGGGCCACTCACCTCTCAACTGGCCAAGCTCTCGCCGGTCGTCGGAGGTCCAGTGATGGCGGAGTAGCTCGCCGGAGTTTGCCTCTCACCCTCCCTCTCTCGTGTTCACTCGATCTCTCTCTCCTCTCGGTTTTCTCTCCCTCTCTCACCTCGGGTCTCTCTTCACCTTGCTCTCTCATGCCACCACCTCTCTCACCAGAGATGGTGGTGGTCGAGGCCACCTCCTTTACTGGAGATCTCTCTCTATCTCTCTATTTCTTTTCCTCCCTCTCTTTCTCTCTTTTCTCACTGTTTTATTGTTTTAAAACTTGTGAGTGAGGTGATGTGTGCGTGTGTGCACCCCACTACTAGGGTGCATGAGGGGTGTGGGTGGACAGTTAAGGTGATGGGGAGTGTGGTGAGGATAGTTCGACAATAGGGTGGTGGGTGCATGTGGATGTATGTGCATTCATGAGTGTGTAGTGAAAAAATGATGGTGTGTGAATGGATGCATGTGTTTGCATGAATACCCCACAGTTTGGGGTGTGACACTGTGCACCCCACTGCTGGGGTGCGAGATGAAACTGTACACCCCCACTATTGGCTGTGGGGTGTACCATGTGTGAGTGGGTGAATGAATATGGATACATGCATGAATATGCATGTCCACCCAACAGTTTAGGGTGCGTGATAAGACGTGTATGACAACGGGGTGCACACAATAGTGGGGTGTTGTGTGCACAAATCAGTAGGGTGCACACAATAGTGGGGTATTGTGTACACCTCACAACGGGGTTTACTTAGTTATGTGGTGGTCATATAATGTGGGTGTGTAAATAAAATAAAATAAAAATAAAGGAGAAGTATGGACACTTTATAAACAAAATAAAATGAGGTAAATGAGCTTGTGTTAAGGTCCAACAAAAGCCCAACATAACCAATATAAAATGAGGCCATAACAAGTAAATAATTTCGTAGAAATGGGCATACATATTTGAGTCCAACCAGAGACTAACAAAGGATACAAACCCATACAAATCAACTTAAGATTAAATCCTAACCCTTACACTAATATTCAAGATTTAAACCTTTATCAGGTAGCGAAAAACTCAGGGATACGTGTTAGGAGTCGCGGGAGTGTTGTACGTGGATTACGATAGTCCAGGTAAGTACACTTGCCTTAAAAAGCATTTGTACGTTAGTAAGCCAGCTAAGAAAATATCATGTGATTCATTTTCATTTCTTTGTGTTTGTGATTATCAAATTATTGGCATTCCATTCCCTATTCCTTGTATGTGTGTTCTTGGCATAAGTGTGTGTCTCGAAGGTACATGCGGCTGCGCACTGAAGGGATAAACGCGGGCACTCGTGCGCACGAGTGTTTGACTACCCTTAGTGATTGTGTGATACCATGTACTGGATTGTTGTGGATATTGCTGTGAATTTCGATGTTGCGACATCGCTGTTGTGGAATTGTTGTGGAATTTAGACCACTTATTGCCTCTCTTGACTCATAGAACACGCATGTTTCGATTGCTATCATTTCCAGTCTCTCTATCATGCATTCTTATTATTTAAATTCCTATCTTTCAGTACACGCATGATATTTAGACTGCCTTGTTTGTTATTTCATGAATTACTGTTATATTCTTTTGGCTTTACTTTCGATTTTTCTCAGTTACTCACCGTCTAGTTTGTGACGGTGGGTGCAGATAGGACGGAGAGCAGTAGGGGCAAGGGACCTTGCCTATGAGACTTTTTGTGAGCAGCTGGACTTGAGGTACCGAGATGTAGGCTCATGTTTATTTCTTTTTGTATGACGTTTATATATATATGATCGTTTTGGGACTGGGAAATATGTTTTTGAGGTAGATTCCATCAATCCATTTTGTTGACTTGGATATGACTATATCGGGGTTTTTCACATTTATATAGATTCCTAATTTCCCTTTGATTGAGTTATTTCCCAATATTTGATTAGAATATGATTTTGCTTCCGCTGTGTTATAATTGCAATAACTCTTTCATAAATCTTGAAATTTTGAAAATTTGAGGCTGACTAGGCTCATCAGGTTCGCTGAGAAACTGACTCGGGACCTACACGGGTCTAGGCCGGGCGTACCCAAATGCATTGGGAATTTGGGGCCATCACAGCCTCATCATTAAACCTGATTGCAGCAAATTGAGCAATTCCCTTGCCTTTTGTGTCCCAAATCCATGCATCTCCTCATCAAACAATACATCTCTCTTGCCGACAATTACAGAGTTGGTAATCGGGTTATAAAATTTGTATGCTCCAATCCGCCCTGGAACATAGCCAAGAAAAATGACCTTCACGCCTTTGTCATCCAATTTCTTCCTATTAGCATCAGGAACATGAACATACGCAGTGGATCCAAACACTTTTAAATGTCTGACACCTGGCTTGTAACCACTCCAAGCCTCTTCTGAAGTAAGATGAGACACTCCTGTTGTAGGAGACCTATTCAGTAAATAAACTGAACATATAACTGCTTCAGCCCAGAAAGAATTAGGTAAACCTTTCGCTTTCAACATGATACGAGTCATGTCCATAATAGTCCTATTTTTTCTTTCTGCAATACCATTATGTTGTGGTGTATGTGGTGGAGTGATTTCATGCTTGATCCTATGATGATCACAAAAATCAGAAAATATGGAGGACTTGTATTCACCACCGCCATCTGTTCTCAAAATCTTGATGTAGTGTCCACTTTGTTTCTCCACATACGCCTTGAATTTCTGAAAACAAGTAAATACGTCTGACTTGTTCTTAAGATAATAAACCCAAATCTTCCTGCTGTAGTCATCAATAAAAGTCAAAAAATATTTACTCCCTCCTAGTGAAGCTGTCTGCATAGGACCACAAAGATCTGAGTAAACCAAGTGTAATAGAGATTTGGCACGCCACGGAGTGTCGGAAACAAATGACTGTCTTTGTTGCTTCCCTAAAATACACCCTTCACAAAACTGCTCAGGATGTCGAATAGCAGGCAATCCTTTCACTAATCTCTTTTGAGTGAGCAACGTCAAACTTTTGAAGTTCAGATGACCATATCTCAGATGCCATAACCATGACTCATCAGAAACAATGGATTTAAAACACGGATAAGATCCAGTCTTAATCTCAATCTGAAATGACCTATTTTTCAAAGGAGATTTAAGAATGGCAATACCTCTAGAGTCGAACATGGATAATTAGCCATCTTTCAAATTCATTGTGTACCCTTTCTCTACAAGCTGCCCCATACTTAATAGATTGTTTTTCATTGTATGCACATAAAGAACATCATAGATATACTGATGATCACCGTTCTTCAACTGAATTAGAACTCTTCCTTTTCCTTTGACTGGAAGTTTCCTATCATCAGCAAACTTGACCTCCGTCGTCATTGACTCATTTAAATCGTCAAACAAGTCTCTATTACTGCACATGTGGTTGGAGCATCCACTATCAAGATACCACGTGTAGTTTTGTGAATATTCTTGGCCAGACGAAACCATAAAGGGAGTCTGGGTACAATCATCGCCTTGGGCAAAAGACACATGTGTAGCAGATTTTGCATGTTTTTTAGTGGTGCAGTCTCTGGCTATATGCCCAAACTTGCGACAGTTATAACACTGAATCTGATTTCTCTGTTGATCGCGACCTTTGTCTCGTCCACGACCTTTATTTCTCTCCCACCACTGCTGATTATTATTCGAACCTCTACTATTATTGTTGACTTGATCACGGCCTTTGAATCCATAATCCTTCTTTAGCTTCGGGACAATTGTAGTTTTCAATGCCTGCTCGGTATGCTTGACTTTTTTACTTTTTTCATTAATTCGTTGCTCATGTGCTCGTAATGAACCAATGATTTCTTCAACTGACTTGGTCTCATAATCAGTCCCAGACTCCATAATAGCAGTGACTACGTGGTCAAACTTTGTGGTCATAGTGCACAAAATCTTCTCGTTCACATCGAGATCAGCGACTTCTCCGCCATTCATCTTTAACTGATTGACGATTGTCTGAACACGATTAGTGTACTTCTCTATATCTTCTGAGCCATCCATCTCGATCAACTTGAATTGCCGCCTCAAAATTTGCAACCGAACTTTCTTGGCTCTTTGTACACCCTTGTAGGACATCTCTAAAGTGTCCCACGCTTCCTTTGATGTCTTCGCCAGTTGCACTTTCTCAAACGCCACATCATCAAGCGTTTCCAAAATAAAATAAAGTGCCTTCTGATCATTCTTGTGAAGCTCCTTTTGTGTCGAGGTAGCGATGGCCCCTAGGTCTTCGAACCCATCTTCAACGACTATGAGCAAGTCTTGAAAACTGAACAAGACTCTCATCTGAGTGCTCCATCTATCAAACTTCTTTCCATCGAACACTGGTGTGTCGGTTGAAGTTGATCGTTTCCAGTTGTAGCCATTTGATGTACGAATGCTTTATAACAAAGCAACTTCCAATTTCTTCTTCAACGAATCTGTTCCAACTTAATCGAACCTTCTTCAACGAATCTGCTGCTCAACCACGCAATTCGTGTTTGCAACAGAATGCTGCAATTCAATCTTCGTTTCTTCTCCAAAACAAGAAACGTGCACGCTTCGATCTCTCAATAGATCTAAAGCCCAAATTATGTTCTTGAATCTTCAAGAACTCTTACACAACCAAGACACAGATCTCAAGATCTCACTATTACTCTGATACCATGTTAGGTTTAGAGACACCGCAATGACACACTTTATTAATCTCTCTAACAAACTCGTTAATTACAATGCGGGGGTGAACTCTAATTTATAGACTCACATAAACATACTCCTAATCCAACTAGGAGACCCTAAATAGACTCATACTTTAACTCGAAATCCTAATCAAACTCAAACACTAATAACTCATAATCCTAATTAAACTCAAACACTAATGTAATTTAGATTACAACTCTAACATTGGATTCACGAGCTACGGATTAAGAATATGGTTTTCGAATTGGACTCACTCCAATTAGTTGGAGGAATCACAAAAGATATCCCCAGTCTTATTAAAGCGGAAGAGGTGTTTCAGGATTATAAAACATTTATGAGAATACATGACAAATAGAGGATCAATCATGTTAATTGACAAGCGAATGACACAATTTACAGTAACATAAAAAGATTAGGATATTTATATCTATCTATATCTATTCTATAATCTATATCTATATCTATATCTATAGCCCTTATAAAAGAGACTTAAATTTTTGCCTTCAACATCTAAAATTAGGCATTTTACCAAAAAGGGTAAAAAAAGTTAATTAATGCTCTTGCACGACTTTAACTCGTGACATCTTTTGACCTTATTATATAGGAAAATGATTATCTAACATACTTTGAGCGCACATACTTGGGACGTATATTTTGTCTTTTAACCTCTTTCTTATTTCCCTAAGTGTGGAACCCACATATAACAAAACATCATAAAATAGACTAAAAAATAAAGTATTCACCCCAAATGTGCACTCAAAGTGTGTTAGATTATCAATTTTCTATTATATATATATAGTTCCTCTCATCTTTCTATAAGTCCGTCTTTCTTTTTCTCCTCTCAAAAGTGACTCGCAGGCTCGAAAGTGTGCAGTAGATATCCGAAACTAGTTTTTATAAAAGTACGTACATAAAGTTTGAAGTCATTGGGTCACTGGACACTGGACTCCTTAGTTAGGCCCATCGAACCGTTCGGCCCATCTCGTCCGGGCCCATACATGAAGTCGAGCCTTGGCGAAGTGAGCTTGTTTGGCAGCGAACGCGAACGAAGAACAGAAACAAACAGCGAGAGCGAGCGAGCGATCGGAGGAGCGAAGGAGGAGATCGAGAAGAGATGATTTACCGAAAATGGAGTCTGCTGACGGGCCCACCTGCGATTCTCGGATCCATAGTCGCCGCCCTTGTCGTCTTCAACCAAGTCTCTGGCTTGAACGTAAGTCCTCCCCCCTCTCTCTCTCTCTCATCAATCAATCAAACCCTAGTTCTCAGATTTACTTTTCGATTTGTTTTGATTGTTGTATCAATTTTTGTTATGGATCGGAGGAATCAAGGTGAAATTGACTGATTTCTTTGTAGTTGTTGTGGCCCTAGAATTGATTTAGGGCTCTTGTGGGGTCAATTGTTTGGTAAGATTTTAGTAATGTAAAGGTAAGTGATTGCTGATTTAAATGGTAGGGGTAGACCAAAGTTAACTTGGGACGCATTAATTAGGTGAAATTTGAATTTGAATGGTAAAGCTCACCTTCAATTGCACTAAATCGAGCACAATGGAAGAGTTTGATCCATGTAGCCGGCTCCCAATTAATTTGGGACTGAGGCTTTGTTACTGTTGTTGTTGTAAAGGTAAGTGCTTGTTGATTTGATTGAATATGGTGTTTTTGTGATTGTTAGAGAATTAGTATTAGATTCAATTCAACCTTTAAACAAGAGGAGCAGTCTCGTAAAATTAGTTTAGAGGAGTGCCTTTTATGCAATTATATTTGATTTAATGGTTTTTTCGTCGGGGTCTTATCGATGTTCTTCTCATAGGTACAGTGACTCCAGTTTTGATTATGTGATTTATTTTAGGATCTGTATTTAATTCATGTATCTGTTTTAATGATTCATGTATCTGTATTTTCTGGGGCATAAGCTATTAAGCTGGCAATGACAAGTGATTGCAGGGCGTCGCGCCATCGCCTAGGCGGTAGCTTAGGTGGGCGGTGTAAAAATTTGAAGGGGCTATTTACAATTATGTTGGATGATAATAATACAATTATGTTACATAATGATCTAAAGACGTATTAGTACTTTTGAATTATATATTGAATAGATAAATGACTATAAACAATTAGTGTTGCTTAAGGACCTCTAAATAACTAATTATTTAGGGACATCTAAATAAATATTATTTTGTCTGCCTAGGCATGGCCTGGGTGCCGTCTAGGTACTACCTCGTCTAGGCCAAAGAAATTACCTTGGCACCATGCAATCGTTGGCAATAACCAAGACATTCAAACCTGGAATTGAGATTGTCTTGCAAGAGTTCACTTTTATGTAAATCAAAAAACACGAATTAGGCTTCGAGTTGAAATGTCGGATGTGTTTATTTTGTCTATCTCAATTTTTAAATGATATTACCTTTTCCCCCTCTTGTTTAAGTTGAAACATGTTTTGATTAATTTTTCAATTATAATAATTATGTTCATTATTGCGTCCTTCATTTGCACTAAATTAATATTGCCACATTGTGGAACCATCCATGCGCTGGTGTCAGGCAGAGTCCTAGTGAACCAATAATCGGCGCACTTTAGATATAAACCTTACTGAAAAGAGTCTTGTAAGATATCTCCTGGGAGATTCTTGGGGAACTAGGTGGCACTGGGAGGTGTTCCTAGTGAAACAGCAAAGGTTAAGTCATGTGAAGCCATGATGGCCAAGATTATAGAAATTTTTTCCGGAAGTAAGACTCATCAACTATTTAGAGCTCACGTGAGAAACGGTTAGATGGTAGAGCTCAAGCTTCCCTCATGAACCGAGGTCGCTAATTTGACTTTCGCATCTATAAAGGACATTAGAGTAGCCTCCCACTTGATAATGCCAACAGCTCAGTTTGGGGATAAGTTTGGGCATAAGTGTTAAAGATAAAAAAAAGTCCTAACATGGTAGTGGTACAATGCAGAAGTTCAATAGGAGTTTTCTGTAACCCGGCTTAGATATTTAGTTGTATTATTATATTCAATGTTAAGGTCTGTGCTGCTGGCTTCATAACTACCATATCAAACTAATTAGATGTTATGTAATTGCGCCTTACTTCGCCCTTTGTGGCCATTGCTTAGTTTGTATTTATATAGTAATGTTTATGTCTAACGATCAATGCTTGATGTAATCTGCAGGATACGTTCCTTAAGCCAGAGAAGAAAAGAGAAGAGGCCGCATCATCCAAATAAAACAAGTGGGAGCAAGAGGAGTCATGCCTAAACTTTGTTTCTATTTGGTTTTTGTATGCAAAATGTGTTGGCCTGCGTTATGTTGGACCTGTATGTTGGGAAGATTGAGATCTGATAATTCTGTTTTTCGCTGGAAATAAATCTCTTTTTTGCAGTATTAGAACCTTCCCATACTTGCTTTAGTCAAAGTCCGTTGACGTATAATTTTAGAATCTTTCTGACCTTTTTTTACCGTGGCTTTTTTTTTTTTTTTTTTTTTTTTTGTTGTCAAGCTTTTTACCGTGGCTTTGAATAATACTTTTCCATGCTTCCTTGTTTCGCATCATTTCATTTGTTTCCCTCAAGAGCCAGTAAAAATGAAACCCATTTGAGACTTGTTAGGTGCCTTGTACTCTTTTGTTCTATTTCTATATGTGAATATCGCCCTTGTAGCTGCCATCGCGAGGAGTTATGCAGATGATTTTGGGTGACTTCTTGTGGTATTTTTTTTTATAGGAACGAGACTTTATTTATTATTGCATATGTACACACAATTATGGTGATATACAAATAAGTGAGAAGCAATGTGTTTCTTATAAAATAAAGTCGAAAACACCGTTGCTAGTGTAGTATGCGGAAACGACGTCGTTTCTAAATGAATATCTACCTTGCCACTCTAAAGACTGGCGACTTCTCTGGTGGGGATTAGCAACATATAGCAATGAAGAAGCCGCTGCCCATTTTAATTCATAAACTTGTAATGATCAAAGCTTTGTCTTTTACTCATCAAATTCAAGACTATCCCAATATAACAAGATTTCACCTAATTCGTATCTGTGCTTCATCTTTTCAGTTGACAGAATTTACCAACTGTTAAAAAACAGATGTAATAAGAACAATTATTTCTCATAATGGAGAGACTGCTATATTGCTTCCACCTCCATCAATTGTTGCTCATTCAGGGCCCCAGCCGGCGCTGCTTTCACAATTCACACTGGTTTATATTATTGTCGGTTGGGATTTGTGTTCATTTTCATTTTCACTGTTTCATCTCTTCACTTTCGCGGTTAATTTGTGTGGTTGAGTGTCCATTTCTTCTTATATTAGAGAGAGATCTCTTCAGTGAAACATAACAACGATGGTGGAGATGATGCGGTGGCTCGACTGCAACAAATGCTCCCTTCGCAAGCCAAATCAAGTGTTTCTCAAGTTCGTCGCTTCAATTCTCTTGATGGGTCTCGCTTTCCGTCTCTTCTCCTCTCGTTCTGTCGAGGTTTCTTCAGCTGTTGAAACCCCTTTTGTGGCAAATCCACAGAGTCCAGACAAACCAATTGCAGCTACAAATCAAGGCGCCGACGAGATTCCGAAGACGGCGCAACAGATCCCTCAAAAGAGTATTGATTTCTAGTCTTTATGGTTTAGATTTTGGTGTAATTCAATTCTTTGCATGAAAAATTGAGTTTTTGCGAAAATTGGTGTAGTTCACATCTCAAAAGTTGCTGTTTTGGCATTGAATTTTGTTTGAAAGCTTGAATTTTTTTGAATGATTGAGAAATTTACTGTGATCTGTGTGAAATTGTCAACTCAATAGAAACTGAAGAAATTCGACAAGGTAGGGGTAGACTGAAGTTAACTTGAGACGCATTAAACATCGATTGCACTAAATCGAGCACAATGGAAGGGTTTGATCTATGTAGCGGACTCCAACTAATTTGAGATTCAGGCTATGTTATTGTTGTTGTTGTGTGAAATTGTCAATCATGGTTTCTTTGTTTTGTTTTTCCTTTTGAGCCATCATTTGAATGCAGAGAAATGTGATATATTCACTGGAGACTGGATCCCAACAACATCAGAACCTATTTATACCAATGCGACCTGTCGATATATCGAAGGTCATCAGAATTGTATGATGAATGGGCGCCCTGATTCGGGGTATCTTCACTGGAGGTGGAGTCCGAGAGATTGCGAGTTGAGACAGTTCGAAGTGGAGACATTCCTTGAGTTGATGAGAAACAAATCATGGGCACTCATTGGTGATTCTATTTCGCGCAATTATGTCCAGTCATTGCTTTGCATTCTATCGAAGGTATATTCAAAAGCTAATCTTTGGTTTCTCTTCTTTATGAGGCTTTCACTTGGATCTTTGTTGCTTAATTTAGTAACATGTTAACTTTTGATTACTTCCTTAGTTGTTCTGAGTGTTCTAGAAGAACTAGTATTTAGGACGTCAATTCATATTGCAATTCACTTGCTTGTATCGATTGTCCTTTGCTCGTCCCAAACAAAGTCTTGAGTTAATTAGGAGCAGAAGCTATTATCTTACTTGATGCTGGTTGATGAGATCATGGGGCTTGAAGTTTAGACCGTGAAGAACTTCTCAATAGCGTACAACAAATACTTGGACAACAGTTGAAGCGAGGAAATGCAACAAAAATTTCATTCATAACCTCCAAAACTTTTGCCTGTTAAATTGGGCTGAAAGGCTAAATGAAACTCAAACTTAACAGTGTTATGTGATTGGAACTTCCCCATGAAGTTTTCTTCAATACTTAGTACTAGTATTCCAGAAATTGATCCTTAGGTGATTTGGAATAACCAAATGAGCATAGAAAATTATAGAGATTCTAGAGATTCGTTGTTTAGATTAGTAAAGATGATATACAACAAGAAAACATCCAGTTAGAACCCATGTACTAGTGGAGGAAGCTTACTAAGAAGATGGAGATCAGAAAGATGTGGCATGGTGTTCCAGGCTGGTTTGAGATGAAAGGAATGAAAGAAAACGACTTTGATTTAGCTAAATCTTGGCGACCATGAGTAAGAGCTTGCTATGAGACGCCAAGCCAACAATTTAGAACTGGCAGCGCTGCTCCTGCATACCTTGACATGAAATGACCATCTGTGCTTCCTGTTACGCTTGCATTTAGAATGCTATATAGTTCTAGTGACTTACTCATATTATGGTGTTTTGGTATTTCTACAATCATGAAGTGCTGATAACAATATAAACTAAGCAATTGATTGCTGAATTTTTTATTTTTTATTTTTTTCATAGGTGGAAGAGGCAATTGAGGTCTACCACGACGAGGAATACAAGTCAAGAAGATGGAACTTCCCTTCTTATAACTTCAATATCTCTGTTATATGGTCCCCTCTCCTCATGAAAGCTGCGACTTTTGAAAACATGAATGGTGTCTCGACATCTGATATTGAGCTGCATCTGGACAAACTCGATAAGAAATGGGTGGATCAATATCAGAACCTTGATTACATCATAATTTCAGGAGGGAAGTGGTTTCTAAAGACAGCAATCTACTATGTGAAAAACAAGATAGTAGGTTGCCACAACTGTCCAGGGAAGCACTTGACTGAACTCGGGTTCGAGTACGCTTACCGCAAAGCTCTCCAGCTGGTTCTGAACTTCATAGTGACGACCAAACACAAAGGGTTGGTTTTCTTCAGAACTGTAACCCCAGATCACTTCGAAAATGGAGAGTGGTCCAATGGTGGTACCTGCAAACGAACTGTTCCATTTAAGGAAGGCGAGGTTAGTTTGAAAGATGTCGATGCTACATTTCGTAGTATAGAGTTAGAGGAGTTCGAGAAGGCAGCAGCTGTTGCGTCGAAACACGGAGTGAAGCTGAAGCTTTTCGACACTACTCAGCTTTCACTGCTCCGACCCGATGGACATCCTGGCCCTTACAGACAATTCCATCCATTTGCGAAGGATCGAAACGCAAAAGTTCAAAATGACTGTCTGCATTGGTGCTTGCCCGGACCAATAGACTCTTGGAATGATTTATTAATGGACATGGTGGTAAATGGTTGAAACATCTCCAACATCTCATCGACTGCACCGCCATATCGCTCTCTATTTGTCCATTAAGCATGCATAGCTTATAGCTGGGTTGTCAAGATTAGAATTCCAGCTTGTCTCACGGCTCCAATACTACTGCCTCTTGTTCTTAGGTGATTCTTTTGAATAGTATTGGTTCTGTAACTTAAGGTTGTATATGAATTGAAAAAGAATGAATGAAAATGGACCCAACAAAAGTAGTATTGGTTATGTGCCTTTGACATCCAGCTTTGTAGGGTCAATGACTTCAAAAGTGACTGTGCTTTAATTTTAGAAGATGTCTCAAGTTGGAGAATGCAGAAACTACCTTTCCAATGAAGATTTCCGAGAGCTTTCAGAAAAATCTAAAATGTTAGGATGTTTTTGAAAAAATTGAGACGTTAGGATAAAATCGAAATTATGGTGGAGTCTATTTGCCTTTTTTTTATTTTTTATTTATTTTATAGATCCCAAAACAAAATCCCACCAAAATCTCTCGAAAATCTTTACAATTGATTCGTCATTATCTTAAGGAAATTAAACTCGAAGGTCTCTTTTTGTCTTGGTAACAATTTAAGTTCTCATGTCTTTTTCCAATAATTGGACTCTGTATCTGTTTCCACCTTTTCACTGAAACAATGAACAGACTCCACTTTCAGTAGAGTAGCTCTACCAAACAAACCCCAATACGCAACTTTACCATTCTGCCCTTCCCCCAAAATATCTCAAAATTTCAAACCCACCCTAAAAACTCGGTTTCCCGCTCTTTTCCCGGACTTTATAGGTTTTCAGTTTTAACGTTCACATTCCGACTCTTCCTCTCCACTTTCTCTCATTTTCTCTCATCGCGTCCGATCGGCTCTCTTCCGTTTATCGTCGCCGGAAGCCATGCCGTCTAAGAGACCGCTCCGCCGCCGAGCTGCGAAGGCGGAGGAGATCGGTGGCGGAGAGGCCGAGATCGCCGCGCCGAGCAGTTCTGAGTCAGAGAACTACAACCAAGGAGAATCTGCGGATGCCAAACCTAGTTTGGTGAATAAGAAGACGAAGAGAGCTGCTGTAGGAGTGGATATGGAAGCGAAGCCCTCTCGGAGGAACTTCAGTCGCCGAGCTACAAAGATGGAGGAGATCGATAACGATGAGGCGGATGTTGCCGAGCCTAGTGGCTCTGCGTCCATGGACAACTGCGAAAGAGAAGCTCCTAATCAGATTGAAGACGATGTCCCAGCAAAACCTAATTCATTGAAGAAGAATACAAAGAGGAGTGCGGTAGCAGAGGTTTTGGAAGCCAAGCCATCTCAGAAGAAGCGGCGCAGCGGAGCTAGGAAGGAGGAGATAGACAGCATCGAAGAAGAGTCTTCGGTGAAACCTTGTTCGTCAAAGAAGAGAGTGAAGGGAGCTGTTGTACCAACGGATCCGGATGTTCAGTTCTATGGCATACCTATTCCATCCGATGAAGCACGGAAACGGTGGCCGAAGAGATATGGAGCGAACAAGGTAATTTGTCTAATCGGCAGGTTAATTTTTCTGTAGATTCTGTGACTATGTTATGGCTGATTAGTGATTTCCATTTGATTTTGACAGAAGAAGGCCGAGGAAGGAAAAAATGCGAAGTAAGTTTTCGGATGATTGTGCTGAAAATTAGAACTGAAGCTGCGAATTTGTTGACCACCTTTGATTTATCCCTAAATTTCATATTTCTCATGTCTTTGAAAGCTTTTAGGGATTTGAAACTTCATTGAATTGACACTGTGAAGTTATTTGTTCTTTCATTTCTCTTGGTACTTTTGAAGTTTAATCTATAGCTCCTTCGTTTATACAGAAAAGAGGACGAGGAGCCGGTCTTGCTTGCAGTACGGCATTATGCACAGGCACTTGTTGATGGCTGTGTCTTCAATCTCAATGATGATGCTTACATAAAGGTACAAATTTGCCATGCATCGACATATTGGTTTATTTTGTTTGCAAGAGCAACCGTGCTGTTAGGTACACAAACTAAAGCTGATACTTTAGTTTAAATTTCTATCATGTCAATGATTACCAGCGTTTTGTTTAATTTCAGGGAGAAGAGGGAAAGCCTGATTACATTGCCAAAATTGTTGAATTTTTTGAATCGACAGATAAGAAGCCATATATTAAGGCACGATGGTTCTTCAAGGCTGAGGATACTGTAAGACACTTATATTAATTGCATTCAACAACTTATGAAATCCCTACTATCTCATTTAACCATCTGTTGTTGTTTGAATGCTTTAGGTCATAAAAGATCATGCACATCTCATTGACAGTAGACGCTTATTTTATTCCGACTCGACAGATGACAATCCTTTAGGGTGCATCATTTCTAAACTCAGAATTGTGCAAGTAGCGCCTAATGTATGGGTTTCTCGGCTTCAATGCAGGAATTTATTTCAGTTTTTTATTAGAAATATGTGCTCATTGCACTGTGTTTATCTATTTGGCAGATGGATTTGGCTACAAGAGAAGCTACACTGCTTGATTGTGACTTCTATTATGACATGTCATACTCCCTGCAATACTCCACCTTTGCAAACTTGCCCGAAGGTAATATGTTGAGAAGTTTTATTTTAGTTTTTGTTGTTCTGTGGAGTGAATGTTTGGGAGTTTAAGGAAAGGAAAATGATAATCTAACACACTTTGGGCGCACACACTTGGGACGCACACTTTGTTTTTTAGCCCATTTATGGTGTTTTGTTAAATGTGGGGTCCACGCCTAGGGAGACAAGAAAGAATCATAAATGGCTTAAAACAAAGTGTGCGTCTAAAATGTGTTAGATTATCATTTGCATAATAGAAATTATGGTGCTTGGGGAGAGACCCATAAAGATAAATAAGTTTCATAGGTTTTTTTTTTTTTTTTTTTTTTTTTTTTTTTTTTTTTTTTTTTTTTTTTTGCATAGAGGAAGTTACTTTATTATAATAAGTTTTATTGTTATTTCAAAGAAAAGTAACAGCGTCAATGAATGAAAAAAATACGAGAAGGGCAGTTAATGCACTATAAACTAAAGGAATTTGAAGGTATAAAGGAATATGTAAGATTATTTGGGTTGCATTAGTTTTAACATATTTTAAAAAGTAAAAAAAATCATCATTACTCAATCGAGCTGCTAAGGTAATGCAAATATTGGGTCTTTATTGTTGTTGCTTTTGCAATATATTGGCATATGAACTCTCTTCTAAAAAGTTTCATTTCTACAGATGATAGACAAGCTGGCAGTGAAGAATCAACGATTTCAGATGAAAAAGCTTATGAAATGAAATCCAAGTCTGAGGATTGTGCTACGCAAGAGATGGCATTATTAGATCTCTATTCTGGTTGTGGCGCAATGTCCACTGGTCTTTGCCTCGGTGCAAGGCTTTCTGGCATCAATCTAGTAACAGTAAGTATCTTTTTGTTTCATTTTCCTTTTTTTATTCTAAATATTATTAGAGTGATGCATGTGTCAACATTTAAATAGTTTTTGGCAAATAATGCCTGCATATTAATGTTACCTATCTAGATCTTGGTTTCTACCCAATGTTACTAATTTTTTCGTTTTATTTGCATAGAGATGGGCTGTCGATTTGAATTCTCACGCATGTGATAGTCTAAAATTGAACCACCCTGATACGGAGGTATACTCAGAAATGGTTATATTTCCTTATAACAAAATAATCATGTGAACAAGTGTGATAATGTTAATCCAATTGCAGGTGAGAAATGAATCTGCGGAAAATTTCTTGATGTTGCTAAAAGAGTGGGAGAAGCTTTGCCAAGAGTTTTCTGTTCTGAGAAATATTCAATCTCAAGAACACAATTTTGAAGCGAATCTAGATAATGATGGTGATGATGGCGATGATGGTGATGACGACTCCAACCAAAATGAAGATTCTGAAATATTTGAAGTTGAAAAGTTGATTGGAATCTGTTATGGCGATCCCAATGAAACGAGAGAGTTGGGCTTGTATTTTAAGGTATATACATAGTGACTCCTTTTACAATACTTCTTGCACCTAATACCATATCTTTGAAGAGCTTTAGAGTCATGGAGTTTAATGCAATAACTCATTGACACAATAGACCTAGCTATAGCTACTTTATTTTTTAGACAACTGTGACGGCCCCAGTTCCCATAAACTGGGCCTGCCTAGCCTAGACCTACGTGGACTCCCGAGTTAATCATTGCGAGGTCAACACAGTCCTAGTTAGCCTCCAATCGCTACATTCACATTAGTTTAGTGTATTAGGGTTGAGTTATTAAGTTATGCAAGTTTTAATAATTATGTAGCAGAAATAAATTTAAGCAATTTTTAAATAACTCAAAACAATAGAGTCGGGACAACCTACGGTGTGGAACCTTGCAAATGCATATACAATAATCATGCGCATCTGGTGATAAACGATAAGACAGAGCGATAATACATGAATCTATGTCTCTCGAACCCAAAATATCCTGTGTCATAAAAAAACGTCATAAGTACATATTCACAATACAAAAATGCAAAACCTACGAGTAGTGTAGCTGCCCATTTCCCTTATGAACTTTCATGGTGTCAATGCGGGCCCACAACTTGGCTACGTAGCCACCAGCTGTGTCCCACACGCAATCATCTCATCCAGTCATCGTTAATCCATCATTTATAAACAATTTACAGTTTAAATTGTTACTGAACTCAAGTCTTCTGTTAAATATCATTTTAAACCTTAAAGCACTGTGGAAGACTTAAAACATGACAAATCAAATTAAAAGCATCATAGTCATGTCATTAGATCATATTCCTAGTGTGGAAAACCCATATGCCATCATATAACAATAATAAACCCCAAAATGTCTCAAAATATCATAATGCATATTCGTAGGTATCTCACAGTTCCCAAATCCCAAAATGAAATGATAAATACAAGTGTACGATTCCGGTTAGTTCGTCTAGAATCACAAGTAGTTAGCAAGCTTTCCCTTGTCGCGACTCGTACTTAGATCTGCACTAAAGCCATCACAAAATGACAGATGCCGAGTCCAGAGTGAGTATTCCCAAGGAAATTCAATGTGCAAATACGAAAGTAAATACTGGAATTTAAGTAAAGTTATTAAATAAGCACACGGAAATAAAAACAGTCAACTGTGTTCATCGCATGATTTAAATAATAGTAAAGCTCGAACTGTGTGCCTAGAACCTAGGGTTAGACTAACACCATACTTCGAACTTTTTCACAGAGCATTGCTGACAAGTAGCACTCAAGTAAGGACAATCTCTGGATCCGCTTGGTAGTCGACGTGGTACCTACGTCGCATTAACACGTGCCTCGACGTGATCCTCATGTCGAACTGTCCACCGAGATCTTTGGCAACACGTGCTATGACCTAGTGGCCATACACACGGGAATGGTACAGTGAGAAAGCCTGTGACGACCCCAACAACCACAAACTGGGCCCTGCCTGACCTAAACCTACGTGGACCCATGAACAAGTCTCCAACGAGTCAACGCAAGTGTAGTCAACCCTTAACTTACCAAATTATTTATTAACATTACTTACTATCTCATTGTGGTTAACTCTTTGATTTCCCTGACTATCAAGTTATTATTTATCCTCAATATAGTAAGGTGTGCAGCGGAATTGTTCTTATCGGTATATCAACTTAATTTAACAAATTAAAACTCAAGGTAACCTAGATATGGAACATCTCATATTAAAGGAAATGAAAATAGACAGTAAACTGCACGATAAACAGACATAGTGAACATAAACAATGATAATCAAGTGATCGGGAAGCAAACAGATAGACGAATAGGTAATCCCAATCAAACTGTTGGTCACAAGACCTCCTCAGCTTGTAGTTGACACAATGGGCTCGTAGGTCACCTCCACTGTTCAACTAGGTACGATCCGGTGGGCCCGAAGGTCACCTCCATTGCTCGACACAATATGCTAGGAATAACCATAGTCATAGCCCGATGCTCAATCCCTAACACATTATTGATGGAAAGCCACATTCATAGTCGGATGCTAAATCTTCCCGATAGACGGCGCCAGCTGCTAAACTTGTCGAGACTCCACTCTACTGGTGGACTACCTAAACCCTATGTCACCTAAACTAGAATGGAGTACAAATAATACACAATTCAAGAAATAACTTGTCAAGAAATAGAAGAGAATTCATGTTGATGCTATTGTTGCCTTTACTCACCTCGAGTCTCGCTAAAACAATTCTCCCGTAGCTCCACACATTCCCCAATGTCGATCCTTAATCGATTAGTCAGTACTCCGTTGGTTACCCCCAATGTCGATCCTTAATTGATTAGTTAGTACTCCGCTGGTTCAATTTTCGTTAGTTTTTTCCAATTTTCCATAATCTCATTCATTCGTTCAATTGGGTCAATTACTCGGGTATTGGGTCATATTTGGAGGTAGGGGTGGGCACGGGTCGGGTTCGGGTCGACCCGACCCGATACCCGACGACCCGACTCATTCGGGTCGGTATAAAAATGACCCGCCACCCGACCCGCCAGGCAGTAGACCCGATATGAACCCGACCCGTTTAGGGTCGGGTCGTCGGGTCGGGTCATCGGGTGACCCGATTTCATGGAAAAACAGAGCCGTTGGGTCGGGTCGGGTCGGGTTGGGTCTTCAGAGTTCATGGAAAAACAGCCTCGTCGGGTCGGGTCGGGTCCTCTTTGGCCATACCCGAAACCCGACCCGATACCCGACGGGTCGGGTTTTTTGACCCGAATCTTTTTTTCAAACCTCTCGACCCGACCCGCCACCCGACTCGGGTCACCCGACCCGAGTCGGGTCTTCGGGTTTCGTGCCCACCCCTATTTGGAGGCGTTAGGATACCCAAGCAAAGCCTCGAAGTTTTCAAAAAATTTCAAAATTTTGGTCTGTGGACAGTATCACGTTGTGGGGGTCAAAATCAGGCGGCATCACATAAAGCGTGAGGACTAGGGTGCCCTTTGTCCCATGCATCGCGAGTGGCGCCGTGGGGAACAACTCTCCACGGCGTCACTTAAAGCGATACTCCTTCAGGGCTTACTGTCCTTGACGCTGTGATCGACGTCGAGGGACTTTAGGCTCCAAGGCGTCCTTCGTGGCGTCGACACCAAAACACTTGGACGCCTTGAACAATCCCCTCGGCTCCTGAGATGTTTAGACGTGTGTTTAGGTGTGTTAAGGTTGGTTAATGGGGTTTAGAATTGTGTTAGGTGTTGTAGGAAAATAAGGAAAGTTGCAGAATTTCAGCTGCCCAGAACACTTCACGCTGAGTGCATAAACCCAGAAATCAGTTGCAGATTTCTGGGTTTCTCTAACTCGGGAAAAACCTCTCATTCATCCCCTAGACCCTTGTTTTCCTCCACCAAGGGTCTAGAACATCCCCCAAACATCAACAAGGTAGGCACTTCATGTATTTCACATGCATTCATCAAAATCAAAAGATTTAAACATGTAGAAGAACATCATGAAACTTGGAAAACCATAACTTTGGATCTTTAAAACTGAGGTTTGAAAGCATTAGTGCTTTTCCTAGTGTTTTTCAACAAGGATTTCGAAAATGAGTTTTGATTTTGAAAACAAACATGCATTAAAGCCCAAAAATCCCAAATTTTAGTTTCATGTACAAAACCCCATTTTTGAGCAAAGCCCCATTGATTCTTGGTACATGCATCCCTCTTGGTTAATGAAGACCAAGCTTCCCTAAACTTCTCAACAAGGATTTCCAGTTACAAGTTCTCTGTTTTGATTTTTATTCTCTAATTTGAGCATGCAAAGTGAGAACCACTAAATGTGGGTTTTTATATGTATGGCAGTCATCAAGTGTGTATTCACACATCACTAGGAAATCCTATGGGCGGCAAACACTCCTACTCACCCACTTATTCAGCTCAACTAACACACAATATGACACATGCTTCATGGGAGTGTGTGCTAGTATGTATCCCGAGGTAAGTCTATGTGTATTTATTTTTATTGGAAACTATAGGACTTTTAAATTTGATTTGCATTAACATACAATCGTAGGCTATGCAATTTATCATAAATTCATTATTAAAAATAATTACAACTTACCATAGACTAGTTACCCGGTTCCCCGGCTCGCACACAACTCGAGACACGTCCCTGCTCTCGTCTCGGGGCCTACAACTGCACAAACTGACGTAATAAGTCTACACAAATGCATCACACTAAGCATTCATCACTAAAAAAATAAAATGTACCTCGGCCACATACCTCGGTTGGTGTGTGCATCACGGTGTGGGTCCCACTTCACGGGTCGGTGTTCTTGATTAAGGAATCAAAACATGGGTTAGAGATTTGGGTCGTGACACGGTCACACTTCCAACTATCATACTATAGTCCCTAAGCCCCTGAGGATCCATTCCACGTGTATTAGGGTGACTTAGATGTGTTTGATTAGGTTTTGAACTCAAAATCACAAAATATCCCTTAATTGGTTGTTGCTTATAGTGGTGAGCGCGCTCTTGGGCTTAAGGAGTGCGCTCCTCACTCTGGGCAAAATAATTCCCAACTTGGAAATTTTGCTCCCCAACATCCTAAGGCCATCTTCTTCGCAGTCAACCCTACCCTCTCCTCGTAGGGGATTCACAAACACCAACAAAACACCCGAATAACATCAATTATATTAAATTAACAAAATTCATCAAAATCATCTAATTTACCAATTTCACCAAAACCTATGAATTAAGCTCAATAAATTGATAAACCTGACTCCAATAATACCATATAACCCATTTAAGTCAGTTGCCTATGATTTCAAATTCGTTTTTCATCGGCAGCCTTAAAACTTAGCTCATTTAAAAGGAAATTGAAGGGAACGATGGGATCTCACCTTGTTGATTGTGTTTGTGTGATCAAACACCTTCCAATCTCCAAGTATTCATCAAAATCTCCCTCTCTCTCACTCAATTTTCGGATTTTTGTGGATAAGTGTGAGAAAAATTGACAAAAAAATAAAATAAAATGAAGTGTCTATTTCCTATCTCATCTAGTGATCATGCACATATCTCGAGGACATCCAATGGCCTCTAATTGAGTTTTCCAACTCACATTAATGACTCTAATGGGACAATAGATTGCTTTGTCTTATCCACTTAACTTTTAGTTGTTCGGTGTTTTGCACAGTCGGCTCGCACCGCAAGGCGTGCCTTGTCAAATTTTTCGATCAAATGGCTAGACTATTGTTTTAACATTAATATTTCATCACATTTTCATTTCTTATTCTTAGTGTACCCATATCTTGCTCACCTAATTTCTGTATCAACATGTTTTCCTAGGCAAACCTCACCCCTAAATTTGACAAGATAAAAAAATGAAATAATACATGAGGACAATTGAATATCGCATTTGGGTATAGCTAAGTAATACAAACATCACAGAAAAATAAAATATACTTCAAAATCGACTCCCAAGGTTTGACCAAGTAAGCCACGTTACGACGTGTCCAGGTCACTGTCTTGAAATGTGCCACACAGCACAAGTGGGTCATTACAACAATGTTTTGCTTTATATCTTATATAAACATATTTGGGATTGTGTACTCAATTTCTCACTATGATTTTGGCTTCTGTCTAGGTGCATTGGAAAGGTTATGGTGAATCTGAGGATACTTGGGAGCCAATACAAGGATTAAGGTCTTTTAACCTTTAGCTTCCAAGATTATGCAAATTGAAAATATGCTTACATTTTCTTTTAATTGTTTCATGTAGTGATTGCCGTGAAAAAATACGCGAATTTGTGACACATGGATATAATTCAAAAATCTTGCCTCTTCCCGTAAGTATCCTTTTATTATAAATTTTTCTATTAGTTATTATTGGCACATGTTTTCCTCATAAAATTAGTGATACTTAATGAACAGTTGCATATGCTTATATATTGTTAGTCATATAACTTTATATTTGTTATTAACTTATAATAATATTGCAATGGAAATACAAAAGTTATTGTATCGAGTATCCATTAAAAAATGGTAGCAACATTATATTTTCTTAGTTTTTCTCGAGTTAATGGGTTGGCATGCCTGACTAACTCCCATGGGATTAGTTGAACCAAAGTAAGGAGAGTCTGAAAAAGGTTTGGACAGCCATGGTTATCAAAAAAAATATATTCGTTAAAACTTGAAAGCCGCAAATGTGTATGCTCCTTTTCAAGAAGACTATCTAGCCTTGCTTTTTTTTTTTTTTGGAACAATTATTGTTCTATATAGTATGACGTTTGATTAATACTTGAAAGCCTTTAATGTGTATGTTCCTCTTTCAAAAGACTATCTAGCCTTGGTTTTTTTTTTTTGGGGGTGTTTCTTGCCTTGCTTAATATCTATATATTCTCATGAACTTGTTTCTATTTTGATTATAATTACTAGTCTTCCTTGCAATCCTTTATTCATTGACTTTTTATTTAACTGTGTTTAAGAATTATTATGTTTATTGCATTTTTATGTTTAGGGTGACGTGCATATTATATGCGGTGGTCCGCCTTGCCAAGGAATCAGTGGGTTCAATCGCTTCAGAAAGAAAGATGCTCCGTTAGAAGATGAGAAGAATCAACAATTAATAGTTTTTATGGATATAGTAGATTATTTGAAACCAGAATTTGTTTTAATGGAAAATGTAGTTGACATTTTAAAGTTTGCCGATGGTTTTTTGGGTCGATATGCCTTGGGACGCCTAGTCTCTATGGAGTACCAAGCAAGGTTAGGAATAATGGCTGCTGGATGTTATGGACTACCACAATTTCGTATGCGTGTTTTCCTCTGGGGGGCTTCTCGTTGTCAGGTTCTAACTGTATATTTATTTTTCAATATAGGATTGTTACAGGATTGTTGATTTATGTTCTATTTACTTAATGTAGGCATTACCTCAATATCCATTGCCGACTCATGATGTCGTTCCTAGAGGTGTCAAACCACATGAGTTTATGGTATGATTGCTTATAAATGTCATATTATTTACTATTTTATTTTGCTGTAGTTTGTAACATGTTATTTGGTGATGCAGCAAAATATCGTACCTTATGATAAAGATGAATCTAAAAATTTGAAGAAGGAATTGTATCTAGGTGATGCCATCTCAGACCTTCCGGAGGTATTATATTTAACTTTTTAGTATGCACTTTCATCTTTTTTGTTTGGAGTACAAAGTACATTATCTAATTTAAGTTTTTTTTTAATGCATAGGTTAAAAATTCTGAAACCAAAGATGAAATGTCATATGAAAAAACAGCTCAAACAGAGTTCCAAAAGCATATTAGATTGAGTATCCATAGTAAGTTCATTCTTCATTATTTTTTATGCCAAAATCCAAATCTATGTCTTTACAATGCTTCCTTTATGTAAAGTTTTGTGTATATTAGACTCGATCCAAGTCATTAGAGTGTGAAGAGACTAGGTGTATGTGTAGAATTCTATTTAAGGGTTAAGGTGTTCTCCAAACCGTCAAGATAATTTAGAGATCCTCTCTCAACTTTTAATTGTGTCTTTCAATACTTGATGCAAGAACCATTATTTTGCTATGGGTGTTTCCTAATTGATGTATTACCTACATGTGTAACAATAATTGCATCAACGTGCCTTGTCATATATTGGTTTATATGTCAGTAATATAAACTTGTATCCATGCACTTAAAGAATCTATTCTTCTTGGGGTTTCTTTGCATGTAGGGGCAATTAGGTTTCTGTTCTAGTGAACTGCCTATACATGCTTGTTTGTTTATGTTAAGTAGAGTACAATTGACTTTGACCTTTACTTCGGCACACTGACAAATAGTTTCCTTATAGTTGTGGTTCTTGTATATTAAAAGATAGAAATGGTTTATGCTATGATTGAAATAATTTATAAAGTTTTTTTTTCCCTTTTGTCACTCACATATCCATAGACAGTAACTTGCAAGATTTTACCTAAGAAATTGCATACCTTGATTTACAAAGGTAGTTGTTACATATGTTTATTGGAAAAAAAAAAGAAACTTTTTAGTTGGTATTATTTTTGTTACCAACTACTGAGTGATAGAACCTTATGCTAATGGTATTCACAATATTTTGTCCAAAAAATAGTATTTTAATGTTTAAGAAAATTTGCCTAATTAAAATATCATAGCTTGCGCTGCCCTAACTAATTTGAGTTTGGGGCCTTCTTGTTGTTGCAGCAAGAAGATTTCTTGTCTTTATGCTGAAATTGCATTGTATGTTTATGTATCTTGTGTAAATTTTGATTGTTTGTTTTCTTGTATTCTTTTTCCTGCTGATAATTTTCTAAAGGATATCTCAATATTAAATTTTTATATTTTGCAGAATTGATGGGATGTTCCAAGATTGAAAAAATGGCGGAACAAAACACTACCTTGTATGATCATCGTCCGCTACAACTAAATACTGATGATTATCATCGAGTCTGTCGGATTCCCAAAAGAAAGGTTTGTATCAAAATTAAAATTCTGCACTTGGAACATACATTTATTATTGTTATTATCATATAATTTACTTTTTCCAACATTATTCTCTTAGGGTGCGAATTTTAGGGATCTTCCAGGGGTAAAAGTGCGTCCGGATAAGAAGGTTGAATGGGACGAGTCGATTGAACGTGAGCTCTTGCCTTCTGGAAAGCCTTTGGTATGGTTTTCATATTTTTATCTTTGTTAATGTTCTTTGTCACATTTTGGCTTAAAGGTGCCTTCTTTAATTCATATATTATTTTTTTATTGAAGGTGCCTAATTATGCCATGACCTTTGTTAGAGGATCATCAACCAAGTAAGAGATATGTTTTTCTACTGCATTCAAAATCTAGATGACTTTTCTATTATCTTATGTATTTTCATTGTATCCCCTCTTTCTCAATTGTGACTTGAATTTTCAGGCCGTTTAAACGGTTATGGTGGGATGAGACTGTCGCAACGGTGGTAACTAGGGCTGAGCCCCACAACCAGGTTCTTCAATTTCTTGCTTTCCTTGATGTTTTTTACTTTAGTTTATGAATTGCAAAATTAATTTCCTTAAACCAATATGGTAAGCTTTTTTTTTTTTTTTTTTTTTTTTTTGCAATTTGCTCTTCAAGGTTATGAATTTGAAACTTGAAATGTTGTGATGCATCATGCTTTTCAAGGTTATTTGTAAAATCAAGTTATTTTGGAATGTCATTGGGGTCTGCTTTAATTGTTGTATTAGAATGTATCACTGTATCTGTTTCTGATTTTAGCCACTTTTTGGTGCTTGTGTGCATTTTTCTAAATTCTCTTTGAGAATATGTAATGCAATTATGCTAGAAAAGTTATTTGCGTTTGATTTGCCCTTTTTATGAAGGATTTTAACTGTAAAAGTAGGATTTGTATTGTTTGAACATTTATAGTTTGTATTTTGTGGGACTGAGAAATGGTAAGATTCTCATAAGTGGAAACAGTGGAATGTTACCCATTGAAGATCTTAAGTAAGATAACAAATATTTTAGAAGAGGTCTTGATATTTTCCACTGTCCACAACAAATGTATTGCAATTTTTTACATATGTTGAGGCTGTTTACATTATAGATCTAACTATTTCATTCAACTTAATTCAACAAAGTCGATATTTGTTAGACATGTGAGCAATATTACTTGATTAAATTCTCAAGGATATATTTGCAAAAGCAATAATCAAGGAGGACTTTTTTACACTTTGGTGCACACTTATCTTCTGCAATTACACACTAATAATATGTATTTTTTTCCTATTCAGTGAAGCAGCTGATCCTTTTGCATGTGATCTAATCTCTTTTTTCTCACATTCACAGCAAATTTTACATCCAACACAAGACAGAGTTCTTACCATTAGAGAAAATGCTCGGCTTCAAGGGTTCCCAGACTGCTACAAGCTTTGCGGTCCCGTAAAAGAGAGGTATGACAATAGTTTTCAGCTATACTTTTCATTTACCTTACTTAATTAAACCTGCAATAATGTTTTTGAATTTTTTAATTGCGGATTGATCAGAATAAATCCTTTTCTTCTAGGACAAAAAAATCTTATTTCTTTTATTGTAACTTCCCAAAGATATACGAAAGACTTTCTTTAGGATGCAATGTGCTTAAATTTGTGAACTTCAATCCAACCAAAGAAAGGATTGTGAACTTCCAAACAATTTCTCTAGTATGCCAAGTTCATTTTGCAAGTGATTGAACTCATTTTTTCTAATGCCTAGTCAAAATGGAGGTGCAACCTTCACCGTTGTCGATTTAGTTGAAATAGTTGAAGATGTTCCGATTTCATTGATGGTGCTTGTGCTTATGAGAATCAGGAGCCATCTTCACCTTTTCTGTAGTTTCTAACATGTTTTAAAATGATCTTGTAGATATATACAAGTCGGAAATGCTGTTGCTGTACCAGTCTCACGTGCTTTGGGGTATGCGTTGGGCATGGCGAGTAAAGGGATTTATGGCGAAAAACCAGTGTTTAAGCTGCCTCGATCATATCCAAATTGTCTTAGGCAAACTTCGTCAACTGCCTTGGAAGAAGCTGCAGATTCTTAACTGGTAATCACTTGATTTTTAGGCTGGAAATCCAAAATTTTTTAGTTCTCCCAGTATTCAGAACAATTGATTGTTTATCACAATTTAGTGATACATTGTGCCAGAAATGGCTTCTCATCCTCTTCTGTAACTTGTAGTTATACATTGTATTAGAATTTGATTGGGGCGACACCCTATTATTCCATTTAAATTATGCTTTTATTCCATCAAATTTTGTTTGTTAAAAACATGTTCATTTCAACCCCGACGGGTGTGTCCTAGTGGTAAGGGTAATGATGGGGTTGTATGGGTTAGGTGCACGACCTTGGTATAGATTTCCCACAACAGCCAAATGTTGGGTCAGTGGTCTTGTTGTACAATCCCAAGGCCTGTGGGACTAGTCAGACAAAGAGTTTGGATACCCAAGATTACTCAAAAAAAAAAAAACATGTTCATTTCTATGTCGACATGAACTAACAAGGTTCTTTGAACGTGTGTGTAGTTGATTGTATGCTTCAGGTATTTATGTAAGTTTTACATTCATAGTTACTTCGTTTTATCAGCTTCAAATGTAACATGGCTTATGTTAACAAGCTAGTTTGACTCCCTGAAATCATAAGATTATCGATTTGACAGTTCGACGACTCCACGCATGGGGGAGTTTTTTGGAGCTACTATGAGGTGTAGTGCAAGAGCTTCAAGTGGTTTATGCTTCCATTTGCGCAATGAATTGTTATAGGGTGTCAACCAAGCAAAATTTTGGTTAGGAACAACGAAGAAATGTAGCATCCTGACTGGAGAAAACATGGGTAATTTGAATGGCACGACGAAGTTAGGGTCCTCATTAATTTGAACATGGAAGGAAACAATCAGTTGGGGGAAGGTTGGGTTTGTCACTTTGTTCTTTACTCCATATTACATAAATTTGTAACGTAATTTTGTACAAGCAAACTCTTTAAAGTGTTATTTCAAACGAGGTAAAACGAGCCGTTAGTTTTAAAAGTGGTAAATACAAGGTCCGGATGCCAAATCTCTCTTCAAAATGCTTGACTTTTTTGAATTTGAAAATCTTCCCGTTGGAGTTAAGACGCCTCTATAAAAACGCACACTATACGCAAAGACCAACTACTTGTCACAAAGGCAGCAATCTCTCTCAATTTTTGTCTGTCTTTGTCTTTGTCTTTGTGAATTGCAATGGCGGAATCCGAAGCCCAAATGGTTGTTGTCAATGCGAATCCAGTCCCTAAGAAGGGGAGGAGCAGGAAGGCGTTGAAGGCGAAGAACTCTAGTAATGAGGCCAACATCTTGGCTGGAAAGGCTGCCTCATCTCCTCTTGTACCCTCTGGAGAAATCTTGAAGCAACAAGAAACCGCCTTCTCGCCAAAGACTAAGAAGCCCTCTACAAAGGGGAAGGATTTCGAGAAGGAGTTGCAAGAAATGCAAGAAAAGCTTGAGCTGCTGCGACTTGAGAAGGCGAGGACCGATGATCTGTTGAAGACCCGCGACGAGATGTTGAAGCAGAGGGAGGAGGAGCTCCAGACCCGTGGTAAAGAACAAGTAAAGCTCCAATTAGAGTTGAAGAAGTTGCAGAAATTGAAAGAATTCAAGCCCACCATGGTATATGTTGATCTGTTTTTTTTTTTTTTTTTTTTTTATTTTTATTTTTCTTTTGTTTCTCTGATTGTTCTTTTGATTTGAATTCACAGAGCTTTCCACTTGTTCAATCACTAAGAGAGAAGGAGAATGAGAAGAAAAAGAAGATGAACCCCGAAATCAAGAAGCCCTCCACAGCATACATACTGTGGTGCAAAGATCAATGGAATGAGGTATACTAAGATTCATGAATTGATTTGTTTGATTCAGCAAAAACTTCCCATATGAGTGATTTGATGTATGTTGTGATGTTTGGTAAATGTAGGTGAAGAAAGAGAACCCTGAAGCAGATTTCAAGGAAGTCTCCAACATATTGGGAGCAAAATGGAAGACCCTTAGCTCTGAAGAGAAGAAGCCTTATGAAGAGAAATACCAAGCTGATAAAGAGGCTTATCTTCAAATCATGGGAAAAGAAAAGCGCGAGAACGAAGCAATGAAGCTTTTTGAGGAGGAGCAGAAGCAGAAGACTGCAATGGAATTGCTTGAACAGTATTTGCAATTCAAACAGGTTAGGATGAGTTATTCCTTAGTGTTCAAAATCTAGGTAAGATTTCTTTCTTTGGCTTTAATAGAGAGATTAAAAATGGGAATTGTTAATTTTTTTGGTGCAGGAGGTGGACAAGGAGAATATGGACAAAGAGAACAAGAAGAAGTAAGGCTACACAATCCACATTTGATGATTTGCTGGCTCTATGTTTCTATGATGTTCTGGTCCTAAATATTTAGCACAATTTCTTGCAGGAAAGAAAAAGATCCACTCAAACCAAAGCAGCCCTTGTCAGCATTCTTCCTGTACTCAAAAGAACGTCGGGCAACGCTGCTCGAAGAGAACAAGAATGTATTGGAGGTAATTCACTCCCAATGCTAATGGGTCTTAGACAGTTGGTTCAATTTGTTCTTAACAATTCATGATTCCTAACTAATTGTGCAGATTGCGAAGATCACCGGAGAGGAATGGAAGAACTTGACTGAAAAGCAAAGAAAGCCTTATGAAAAGGTTTGTGTAAATTTTTGTTTTTCCTTCAAAATATCTTGATCTATATTGAGTAGGCATTTATAACAATAAATTTTGGGCAGATTGCAAGGAAGCAGAAGGAAGAGTATCTGCAGGAAATGGAGGTATACAAGCAGAAGAAAGCCGAGGAAGCGGCATCCCGTCAACAGGAAGAAGAGGAATTGATGAAAATTCAGAAACTGGAGGCTATGCAATTGCTGAAGAAGAAGGAGAAAACAGACAACATCTTAAAGAAGACAAAGGAACAATGCCAGAAGAAAAAGAAGGAAGAACAAAATGTAGACCCAAACAAGCCAAAGAGGCCTGCATCATCATATATTCTCTTTAGGCAAGTTCACAAAACATGTTTGAGCATAAATTAAATGGTCGACGGAATGTTTATGGGATTTCACTCATAATAATTGTTTTGCAGCAAAGAGACTAGAAAAACTTGGTACAGGAAAGGCCAGGCATCAACAACTCTACATTGAATGCACTAATTTCAGTGAAATGGAAGGTACAAGTTACAACTTCGTGTTATTGAGTTTCACTGTCAATACATTACTATGATATGCTCATATTCTGATGATATTCCTAGTGAGATTGCCTAACTCAAATTCGTATCTTTGTAGGAATTGAATGAAGCCGATAAGAAAATATGGAACGACAAAGCTGCAGAAGCCATGGAGGCATACAAGAAGGAATTGGAAGAGTACAACAAATCTGCTGTGGCCCCTTCACATGAGTGATAGGAAATAGATTTTTTGATGGGCTGTTCAATTAGGCTTCTGTTGAACATGCAAATCCATTCAGTACTTCCTTTCTAGAAATCAAATTTGGCTTTTAATATGCAGTGTTGGTTTTTGTTTAAACTTTGATTCAACAAGAAAATTGTGAATTTCTCCAAGTTTCAAGTACCTAATGAACTTGTAGAATTTATACAAAGAAAGTATTGGTTAGCTCATATATATATAGTCCAATGTGGCAAACATTTCTTCAATGACAACAGTTTTTAATCATGAAATCCTTGCAACCAAGTAGTACTCTATCTCTCCAGGATGACAACAATCCTTTGTTTGTTTGGGCACGAACTTCCTCTCCAACTGTCCCATTAACTACCCTTTTTGAAACTGAATCAACCACATCAGGCTCACCTGTATTAGATGAAGAAGGCAAAACCATTGTTAGATTCCGATCGATGATATGCGCCATCAATGCCAATTCGAATGCGTCATACAACGGGCTCCCGCAATCCCAAACTCCAAATGCTTGAATGTTGCTTTGTTGTGTTGCCATTGCTACTGTACTTTAAACATGAGTTGCTTTGATTTAGGAATGCCAAGGCTTAGTGTACCTTGTAAACCAAATTAGTCTTCTGATGTAATTAGACTGCTCAACTGCAAACTAGAGTAATTAGAGTAATTTCAAAGCAAGAATTAAAAAAGGACTTCATTATTGGTCGTCATCTTGATTTTTTTGCTAACATGGTCTCCACTCAATTTTAAGAAACAAACTTGACTTTATATTTTCTAATAAGAAACATATTTTCAAATGAACCATGATAGGGTGACATAATTTTGATACATTCATTTGCTACGCTACGCAATAGTTGAGATTTTTTTTTTTTTTTTTTGAAGAAAATAGAAGTTTCATTAATCATTAATGGCTCGGTACAGACCAAACATAGAATCAAAAAGTACATTGATTCGCTAATCCTATTTATTTAAAAAACTGTCATTACTTTGGTTGTGACTGCGATTATAAAATTGAAATAATTGACAATCAGGGACTACTCTCTACAATGTTGAAACACATTACACTACATAAACACTAATGACAAAACTTCCCAATAAGGAAAAGAATATCTACAACTTCTCGACAAAGAGAAGACAAAATCAAAACTTCCAACAAATGAAAGAAAATATGGCTAATAAATTATTTTGAATCCTACCAAATATATATATATATATATATATATATAAAATAATTTTGATACATTCATTTGTAACATATTACAAAATATTGTTACAAGTCAAATAAAGGCATGAAATCTCCCACAAATTAAAGTATTGCTATATAGGCAAATTTTTTTTTTTTAAATACAGACAAATTAATTAATTGCTACATAAAGTATTTGTTTTTATGTAATGAAGGCATGAAATTTCCCGCTAATGAGTTATGAGTCATGCCCATAATAAAACTATTCAATAAACCATCAAATCAGCTCTCTCACACAATCACTTCTCATATGTTACTTATTATAGGGAGCGACTAAACGAACATCGCTAATTGCTCTACATACCTCAATTTTAAAATTTTACTTTATGTACCTCACTTTTATTAAAACTCCAAAAATACACTAGCTTATAGTTCTCCACTTTTTTATTTCGTGTACCCCATCATCCTCACCCCCAATACTCTTACACGCGAGTGTTGGACGAACCAAGCCAACACCTTTAAAGATGATTCGGTCGACTCTAACTAATTTTGCGAAGATAAATTGGTTTCAATGAGTGACAGGGGATCCAGTTGAAACCTCTTTAGAGGTGTTGGCTCTGAGGTGTTGGCTCTGAGGTGGCTCTGTTAGTTCGAAACCCGCGGGCAATCAGAACAATAAAAAAAAACTTCAAAACTCTCAAAAAATACATGAAAATGGCAAAAAATAGTGGGTTTTGCTTGGAATCACTTAATATTTTCTATTTCATCAAAATTTTGTACCCAAAAATGTAAAATTCAAGTCTCAAATCGAAGCCCTAAACTTAAAAATAAATTCACAAACAAAACGACTCAATAAAGAAAAAAAAACTCAAAAAAAACCTCGAAATCGGCACTAAAAAAGATGATGAATGCACCCACGTTGTCGAATCCATGTGGTTTTGTTTAGATTTTGTCGGATTTGACCGATTTTTGGTATGGTGAGTAAAAACTTTTTTACATGAAGGAATAGTTGGATAATTTTATAAAACTATGGTACGTTTAGTAATTAGTGGGGTACAGTGAGTAAAAATCATTTTATATAAAGAGGTAATTTCACAAAAATTGTGGGGTGTGTGGAGCAATTTGCAGAGTCTATTTAGCCGCTCCATTATTTTAAAGGACAAATATAACTCTCTCCACAATACCTAAATAATATGTCAATCATTTTTTTAATCGACGAATAAGACGTAAATCTATGTCAACGAACTTGAGGTCTAACAATATTTGCTCCGTCAGAATATCAGTGAATTTAATTCGCTGCCCATAGTGTATAACTCGCATAACTGGTTTCATGTCTAATCAGTGTGCATAGAATTTCCTATTATCTTTTCGTATTGATGCAAAATTGTTCTTATAATTTAATTATAATCGAAACAACAACAAAATTTCAATCCTAAATTATTAGGATCAACATAACTCATGCAAAAAGGGAAATAACTTCATTTCAACAAGTACCATAATAATGAAACTATCCAAATATACCATCGAAAGAGCTCTCTCTAACAATCATTTTTTATATGTCACTTATTTTAAAGGACAAATATAACTCTCTCCACAATACCTAAATAATATATAAATCTTTTTTTATCGACGAATAGGACGTAAATCTATGTTAATGAACTTGACGTCCCACAATATTTGTTCCGTTAGAAGATCATTGAATTTAATTCGCCTACATAGTGTCACGAAGCTGGTTTCATGTCTAATCAGTGTGCATAGAATTCACAACTATCATTTCTTATTGACGCAAAATCGTTTTAGTTACTTATACTCGAAACAACAACAAAATCTCAATCTTAAATTAGTATAGTTCAACATAGCTCGTACTAAAAAGAAAAAGAAAAAGGAAATAACTTCATCTCAACAAGTACAATTTGGAAATTTCCCAAACATACATTTATGATTTATGAAACAAGATTGAAAAAAAAAAAAATTGAACAACAACAGAACATCAATCACAAACAAAGTCATGAAACAAAGTACAAAATCAAGAGTCAGCAGAATTGGCTATTTTGCAATCAAAACTATGTTTCTTCCACAACTTGAGCCCCTTAGAGCATCCAAACATCAATACTTTCTTGTTCTTCATTGATCTTCTCTTCCAAATGTAACGATGAGCTTTGAAAAACAATCCCAATGACAACCCTTTAATCTTTACTTGCTTACTAGGCTCATCTAATCTCACAACACCAACTGGGCTTGAATCAAACACATTGGAGACTTGATTGGTCTGCTTAGTTGATGAGAACGGCAACACCATTAGATTTCTCTCAATGAGGTGAGTGAGTGAGACCAACTCAAAAGAGTCATAGAGTGGGCTCCCACAATCCCAAACCCCCACAACTTCTCCAACACATTGGTCTTTGTGATCCATCTTGTTTGACGTGGAGTTTGTGAGATTGGTGAACTGGGTTTTATATGGATTTGCTCTGTAATGCCCTGTCTATGTTTAGAGAATATGAGGATTTGTTTTTAAAGCTTTTAATGTGACAAGAATCGTTTGTTTTAAGGAGTTCCTATAAATAGCATTTAAACACACAGATCCCCGTGCAAAACAGTGGGTTGAGGCCTCATGGACGACTCTCGTAGGTTGATGTGTCTTCCAGTTTGACATACATGTTGTCATTCTAATATTTTCCTTGACATGTAAGATATAGCAATGCCCTTCTCGGGTGTTCAATGGATATTGAGATCTCAACGAAGATTACATAGATGTGTGATGTTATTGTTAAGGGAAGATGTATAAATCTCATGTTCTATGTAACCAAAAGTTTTTTTTTTTTTTTTTTGGAAAATGCTAGAATGATACCTCAAATTCATATCAAAGTCGCACCCTATGTCCTACCAAAAAAAAAAAGAAAAAAAGTCACACCCACGTGGCATGTGGGCCCACATCTTTGGTAGCCATTTGTGCATGCCTCCCACATGTTATGCACCGAGAACTTTAGTGCCTAACACTTATTTTTACTTTGAGCCCACGTACTATGTTACTAGAGTGTGACTTTGGGTCTCATTTTAGCATATTCCTTTTCTTTTTTTTAATGATGGGAAACAAAGAAGACAAAATTTGGTTTGATGGATGGCTGATTGTTGTTATCTTCTCTTATTTGTGAAGATGGACTTTCATGTGAGATGCATTATTAAACTTGATTTTGCATAAACTGAAGATTCGATTCAGTATAATCATATGATGTTACCAAGTGGTTAATAAGACAGCCAGTGTGACATTATTTGGGGTTGGTATCTTCAAGCATTTTTTTTTTTGTGAAAACCACCTAATTTATTTGGCTTGCTTGCTTTAAGCTTCTTATCTAGTGCGACATAATAAAAATCATGACTTTATAAACAGTTATGTTGGAGTCCAATGAAAAGTTTGGAGCAAAGAATCTATTTTCGGTCACTATATCAGTTCGAGCAGTAAGGAATTCAATTTTAAGTCTTGTGGAGCAAACTGGATTGGAAGGGTCACCACCTTTATTAGGCCTGCGTCAACTAATCTTATACTGTTGGTGTTGAAGACTATAAATAAAAAAAATAATAAAATAAATAATAAAAAAAAAAATCCCAGTGCATGAATCTATGACTTAGATTGTAAAGGGTGGACCTTTGTAATTTTATTCTTTTTAACTCCTTAATTTAAAAGAATCCCCCCCTCAAATTCATTTTATTTGAAGAAAGCAACGTCTTAAAAAAATTATTTGAAAGGATCAATTGAACTAAAAAATTGGACTTTATATGAAGAGATTGCACGTTTTTTTTTAAAGCAAGAGATCACACATTTTTCAACATTATTAGTCTTCCTTATCATTATTATATTTTCTGCTGCTCAAAAATTGTTGTCATAAGACCAATTCCATGTTTTAGTTTTTTTCCATCTTTGTTAGTCACAAAACAAAGAACTACATGGTTCTCATGCAAGGAAAAAAGATTTCTTTGGATTATAACATGAGAAGTACAGGTGCGATTGATTTCTTACAAGTAAAATAGATGGCCCAACCAACTTAATTAGCTTTCAACTGAAAGCAGTACTAAAATAGGACTTAACAACATTGTCAGTCAAAATATTAAGAACTCCACCATTGGATAGCCCTACAAATCTTGGAGTCTTAAATTGGCTGAAAGCAGCTCCATGATTCAGGTAATGCTGCAAAATCTTCTGAAAGGTTCCTTTCATAACAATTCGGAGCTCAAGGGGTCCGATGGCGTTTGACTTTCGTGATCCGACATATCCAGCATCAATGAAAGACCGATCCAAGCAATTACAGCATTCTGCAATTACGTCCTCCTTCGCTTCCCCGTTTAGCTCCCAGAAGATCACATAATGCCCAGGTTCTGAGGACATGTCCACATGACTTGTAAAATCTACAACTTCAATGCTCTCATTTACCAAAAGCTTGCTCGCCGCCTCTACAGATAGCTGCAAGTCTTTCTCGGTATTCTTGTCTATGTTAACTGTTAGTATCAGGCTCCTCCGGCAAACAAATTGGAGTTTGGGCGTTGAGTTATAGAAGCCCATCACTTTCACTACATCACCTAACCGATATCGATACAGGCCTGCAAGAGAAACGTTTTCGAGTTAGTGGCACAGTTTGCATTATGTCCTCATTCATTTAGCAGGACCACATGTATCAACACAAGAGGGCTTGTTTGGAATGTGCGGTCCCAGCAAGCGCAAACACATGCATTTACACATACACAACGACGAAAGAAAGACCAAGGTCAGATCGCTGGGTTTAAAAATTAAGAGTGAAGATAGAGATGTCTATCATGTGAAGTGTTCCAATTTTTTTTTCGGAGCAACCAATACCAATCACAGTATATGCAGAGACCACTATTGTTAGAAGGAATAGAGAGTATTATTTTATCAACAAGTGGCTGAAATTAAAATTCAAACCTAATCCTTGTTTGATTGTCCTTGTAACTATCAGCCCTAGGTCATTCAAGCTTTTCATTTTTAATTGGTATTAATGAAAACACGACCTACTCACTTAAAAATAATATGCAATATCATGTGAAAGCAGTAGCACTATTGAAAAAGATATTGATGAATGGGCTAAACAGCTCATCATATTATAAATAACTAATTCATCAAAGACACTAAAATGACTTAAATGGGAGGCGTTACAACTTTTGTGGGATAATATTAGAAAATAATTGTCCCCACCGTGAGTCTGGACAAAGTAGAACCTAACGAAGGTGAAGACATGTTTTCGACAGGAAATAACATCATCAATAGCAGAAAATGGACTTACATGCCAAAGTAGCACACAAAACTTAGCAATAATAATGCCCTTCAGAGTTAAGATGCAGCAAGGGTGGCCAGTTGAAGCAAGCATAACTAAACTAGAATATTCAATGGAATATTCAGAATTAAACAAAAGTAATGATAATCATAGCGAAACAAGGATGCAAATGCAACTTAATTTATCTTCCATGAATATAGAAAATCATCAGTATCAGTTTGTTATATAATTTGGGAGCCTTTTGTATGGACATTCTACTAAAGGCGGAAGCATAATAGGGTAGACTATATGCATTTACGCGAGAACTACGTCAAGGTCATGGTGAACATATTTCATCTTCAACAACAAAATATTTAACATAGGAAGTTCAACCTACTATAGGCGATGGCATTAACGAGGAAGATTATGGCTAAGCAACGCTATGCGGTATAATTGTATCATTGAGACCATAAAAATCCAAAGAAATAATATCAAGTAGTTTAAACTAATAGCAAGACTATAAATATACTGTTTTTCGATGAATTATACCTGCGAAACTGGTAAGTATGATCTCGTACTCCTCCCCCACCTTCACTTCAGTGAGACCAACTGGTTCCAACTCACTATAGAGAAGAGTCGCTGCGGTCTTCTCAGGTTTCTGGTCTTCCGGGTTCTCTCGAAGAGGTATAAATTCAAAATATCCAATATCAGGAAGCACAGCAAACGTGGCAGACTCAGGCAGCAGTTTGGGATTGACATTTGCCCCTATCCATCCTTCCGAAGAGCCATAGTCAGCACATACCAATGGCAATGTTCCGGCATAGTGCCGCAGTTTCTTCAAGTATGGCTCCATTGAACCAGTCAAAATGCCATATACATACTTGACATTGGGGAAAATCACTGGTATTGTGCCACACCAATCATTCAGTCCCTTGCATTTCTTACGTATCAAATCAGCCAATTCAGGGTCAGGCTTCAATATTCTAGACATCGCATTTCGAACAGATTGAGAGGTGACGCGGCTAGAGAGTACACCTTCTTCAATATCTGTACAAAGTTCTTCCCAAATTTGTTCAAATGTACGGAATGCATGAATTATGCTGTGAGCGAAAGTGGAGGACACGACCTGGATTTCCTCCCTATAAATAAGCCCGCATAGGAGATGGCAGTACAAGGATTGATCGAAACTAGGTCCAAAGATGACCTCGTCGGGACTGCAACACTGCGATTGCATAGACTTCATTGTATTCTTGAACTGAGAACACCGATAGACATTTGTCGTGGCAGTGCTTGCAGGCAAGCCCCCCGCTGTTTTAAATTGCTTGCTTCCATAAATGAACTGTAGAGCTTTACCATTCTTAAGAGGAAATTCTCTGCATCAAAAGTTTGGTTTATCTCAGTAGCGAACAGAAACAATTTTAGCTGAAATATAAGACTAAGACTCCTTCAATATATGTCCAATTTTGGAAATTTGTGAGTTCAATCATAAATTCCTGAATTTTGTTCTGATGAATAATTGAAAAAAAGACCGGTATATCAAGTTCAAGGACATGTATAATTCTAAACATAGATATAAATCAAATCTAGGCAGTATAATAAACTCATCAAAAATGGGGAAAAAATTAACATAAGCTTCTGGTTGGCTTTAAATCGGTTGGTACCTATTCCGGAAAGCATAAGATGTCCGGAATATCTGCATTGTGGATTTCACAAGCTCGTCGTTGAAGGGAAGAAACTTGGGCTTCCCTTGTGTGGTTCCAGAACTGCAAGAAAAATCCGCGAACTTCTTATAAAACACACAAAACCGATACAATATCGAAGAAATTCCAATAACAATGAATCTAATTAAACACCTCAGTGAGATTGCTGTAATTGGCTTTCCAGTGAGGACAGGTGAAGCATCTCCGTCTGCAATTCTCTGGATATATGGCTCCAAGTCTTTGTGAGTCGATAATGGAACGCAAGCCTTAAAACTCGCCAGGTCCGTTCTTCCATTGAGCCCAAAACTATTCAAATATTCAGCATTCCCATTTTCTTCCAGGATCCTCCGAAGAGTTTCGACCTGAACCCTCTCGGCGTCTTTGGTCAGCGAGTTGAACTCCTTGATCACATCTTCATGATTCAATTCCTCCATCTTTTCCAACATGTTTAAATAATACAGTTTTCAACCTATACAAGCAAACACAAACAAGGCAACCAACCAATCTTCAAACTCAGAATAATAGAAACATATATATACTGATTGAATCCAAAACTAAATGGTTTGAATACAGATTGAAAAGGCCTAACTCATTTGAAACGTTCAAAGGCCTTTCTGGACACCTAGTTTGAACTAACAAAGGAAGACCCATGTATTGTATTCGTTTATAGAGATGATTGGAAGACAAATCAACACACACATGAACATTAAATTCTTACAAGAAAAGTCCAACACTGAATCATGAAAGAATGACAAAGAAGCATGAATTCCAAGTTCATATGAGCAAAAAGGAGAAGAAAAAAAAATTGAAGAGAATGAAAAGTCAACAATCAAAAACAGTTCTTGCTTTTCTTCCCTCTCAAAACCCAACAATCCAAACAGGGCACCAACAAGCTTCAACAGTCTAGAACTCAAAAAACCCAAAAAACAAAACCGAAAACGGCGCCAATCCAAACAGGCCCTCCAAATCAAAACCAGAAAAAAAAAAAAAAAAAAAAAAAAAAAAAAAAAAAAAAAAACCGAATTTCATCTCACCCAATAATCACAGAAATCACAGAACCCAGAGTTCAATCTCCAAAACCCATGAAACCCAGAAACCCCAGTAACCAAAACCCCATGAAAATCCAGAAATGGAATCGAAAACTGTACCAAAGGAGGTCTAGTGAAGCCTGTAATGGCAGAGACAGTTGAGGAAGTGTAGAGGGAATTTGGAGAACAGGACAAGATTCGACGCTTGCAAGCACAAGAATTGAATAGTGTGTTTGAATTTGCCGGCTTTGATGGGTGTGGGCTGGGTGTAGCGACAAGGGAGAAACGACGCCAATTGTTTGTTTGCAATTGTTTTAACTCTATTGAGATGGGTCGGCTGACTCTTCTTTGACGGATACAATGGACAACACAAGCTCAGTCTCTCACTTATATAGAAGTGCGTGCGCAGATGAGATTATGAGACTGGGTGATTAAAACAGTAAAACAGTAAAACAGACAGATAACTGTCCAATTAAATGGCTTTGATGAGTCCACGGAAATTAAGCCCATTTTGTTATGACGTGTAATACACGATGTAACGTGCGCTTGGCCATTTTAAAGCAAAATGTACTGCATTTACTCTCAATCATATAGTCTCAATTTATGTGTTTTAAATTTGAAATATATGTGTGCTTATATTTTGAGGATTGTATGAATGGCTCAAAAGTTGATAAGACATGTCGACGGTCATTGTAACCTTTCTCATTTTTTATTGAGGGATAATAATGAAATTTTTTTTCTTTTTAGGATTTTACGATTTTAACTAACTTTTGACATAATCAAAATGACACCTAAGTGGACGTTATGTTGTGGAATAAGATTTCTACTCAGTCAATGTTAAGTTGGAGGTGTCAAAAGTGAGTTAAAAAGTTTTCTTTTTAGACTTTTCAAGGTATATCTATATGAATCGAGCCTTTGTTTTAGTTAAATCTCATATATGATTCAAGCCTAAATATGTTTTGCCTAACAAGTTGGATCTTCTAACCTCCAAATAAATGAAAAATTAAATAAATGCAAAATTAAAGTTGAGGTCTCAGAAATTTTATGCGCTTATACCCTTACCATATATGCTCTTAAAAATATTCTTTTTGAATAAGCATATTAATAAAATAAGTTAATTGGATTCTTTAAAGATGCTATAATTAATCATAATATTTTAATATTTTTTAGGCCGTAATCGAGTATTTTTAAATATCTTTCTATAAAATACAGATTTTCTTTTACTAAAACACCTAAATTCAACTTTTCGTGAAATATAATACTTCTTTTTTTTAACTTTACTAGGAATCGAACCACGATCTCCTGAGTTCATGCCTTTTTAAAAAGTAATATATTTATCATCTCACCTGAGAGGCTTTAAAGTGAAATATAATACTTCTTAATCAACTTTTTTTAATTAAAGAGTTTGTTTCGATGGTTTGGTACATCGGTACTTATCATAGGAAATGTTATACATATTTGATGATCACGTTCATCTAACCTTACTCGCCTATATAATGATACTTATGATGCAAGCTTATGCGTTCCTATGTGCATAACATTGTGCGACATTAACTAGCGAATGTCATTAGACGAGTTCTTTCACCAAATATATGTAGCATTGGCCATATAATACTACCTAATTGCTCTAATAGGTTGAGGGTTGAAGTCTCTCGGTTGCAAGTTTGAAAGGGTTTTAGATTTTTTTTTTTGAAACCTTGAAAAGGTTTTAGTTAGTCTTTCTTTTTGAAAAAGTACAATTTTAAAAACTTAAACCAGACAACCAAACCAACCAAACGAGGGTTTTTTTTTCATCTAATGATCAATATTTAAACTTAACTAACTACTTCAAGATTGTCAACTAGCTCGCGAAGTTTAGAAATCCCTACCCCAAATGATATCAACTCCACTCTTCTATACATCAATATTGGTGGATTGGCTAATGTCGAACCCCAGTCAAAAGACCATTGCAAGAAAATAATGTTTGGTGTCTCCTGTTGGAAATTGTGGTCTTAGAGAAATAACACTATGTTTGAGAATCGATCTGATACAGGATATGATGTCAAGTGATGTATTATTTACAGAACTGATGAAATCCTTCATTCGAAAAGTTTGTGGTCAACCTTGAATCAAGCTCTAGCAAGAAGAAAGCATTGTCATTGGGTAGCACCAGAGGAGGGGTGGCTGAAAATATATTGTGATGGGGTTGTACGAGGGGAGGATGGGAAAGTCACAACGGCAGGAGTTATACGGGGATGAAAAATAATTTTTAAGCAGCATTTCAAGTAAAGTTGGGTCGATGTTCATTTTTTTACGTCAAACTATGGAGAGTTAAACATGACTTGCAACTAGTGTGGAATAAAGGATGTACGAAACTCATTGTAGAGCTAGACTCACAAGAAGTAATTGATCTTATTATGAACTCAACACATAACTAATTTCGAGATCTATTGATTCATGATATTCTAAGGCAGACGAACAAGGAATGGAGTGTAGTTTTCAACTACCTATTTAGAGAGTAATGTTTGTATAGACCACATGGGCAAAGAAGTTTTTCACTATGATCTTAATTTAAGATTTGTGAATATATTTCAAATCATATTTTCATATTGTTATAGCAAGATATTGTGCAGAAAAAAAAAAAAAAAAAAAAAAAAAAAAAAAAAAGGGGGGGGGGGGGGGGGGGGAGCTTTTCCATACACCTAACCATACACCTAGTAGTAGTTTATGCGTTTGGAGAGCCTCAACTCCAGACATCCACTAAAGTCCCCACGCCATAAATTCATCGTATTAAAGTTGAATACAAGGAGGCACCGACATAGAGTGTTATGCTCGTTCGCACGTAGGGTCGAGTTTACGAAGCGTTTATCTTGGACTGACGAAATGCCGTCCACGTCAAATGAACTTGGACTGCAGAACCACCCTGGGTCTTTGAACAAATTACACGAATACCACTGTCGAGAGTACGTGCAGCGCCGCATTACTTGGGCGGCAACAGTCACGTGGTCGGAGACATAGTGCTCCGAGAGCAAGATAAGCACTCACCTGCGCTGGCCCACATCGAAGTCTAGTAGTAGAGTCGTCTCAGCCAATCAAAATCAGTCTTTTTTTTTTTCAGTTGCAAAGTTAGGCATTCATCACTTCACAACTCACTTATTTCCCGGCCATGTAGTGTTCATGTCAATAGATTACAACAAATTGATAGGTATAAATAATAGATCAGTTTTTTATTTATTTTAATATTTGTACATATTCACGCGATCTGACTATTCTAACTAGGCTCTAGTGCAATTCGCTAAAGCATACCTCAATAGCTTGACAATTTTGACATAGTTGATCATATGCCTAAGTCCTAACTCATACAATCTCAAGCTAGCCCTTACTATTATGATGATACAGATCAATTAATTTTGATTAAAGAGACATACATATATATGTAACACATCGATGGATTTGGCGAAACAAAATTTGAGGTATTAGAAAAGTTGTGGCCCTTATTTAATTATAGGAAAATAATAATTTAACACATTTTAGACGCATACTTGGAATGTGCATTTTATCTTTTAGCCTATTTATGATATTTTGTTACATATTGAGCCTACGCCTAGAGAGACAAGAAAGAGTCATAAATAGACTAAAAGATAAAATATTCATCATAAGTATACGCTCAAAGTGTATTAGATTGTCATTTTCCGTTTGGCTAATTGGTTAGGAACACAATTTAGCAGTCATTTTCCATTCATGAATTAAAATCAAATTCCTAAAGTTATGCCAATTACATTTTCTTTTAATCCATCCTTACTGTGATCTAGACTCCAGCCATGAAAATGATTGATATAACTGAAACAATCAATACAAATATTTTCTATGGACCATGCACAAGGTTGGTACAGATAATTTGGAACTAAAATTTTAGTATTAGCTCGTTCTGTTGCAAATTTGCAACTGTTTCTTTTAGTTTTGAGTTTTTATTTGGTTGGGATTAGGACTTTAGTATGTTAACTGTTAATCATACATGTTGCGCTCCATCTAATCTTGTCTTTTAATCTTAATTATATAAATAAAAAAATAAAAAGTTACCAACTGATTACATTAACTTTTTCTAGCTGGTGGGGGCACGTGAATGACTTGTGAATAGCACAGTTGACATGGAAAAGATTTGCTTATCTTAACTAATTAATGTGTGTGCTACCTAAGCAAAACTAACTTTAATATGTTTTCGTGTCACTTGTCATCTATTATATCCTTAAATTTTAAACTTTATAAAAGTGGCTTAAAATATTGATTTCAATGTTTCAAATTTATTTATTTATTTTTTGTTTAAAAAATTCTTATAATAAAATAAAACAAAATAATAAATGACATCTCTCTTCTCACAGCTCTTCCCCTTCTCATTCACTTTTCTCACTTCTCTCTGTATCTCCCACAACATTCTTTCTTCTCTCTTTCTCCCCCTTCTAATCTGTTTGTCAAAAAAATTGAATCGAGATTCAAATGGGAAATCAATTAGGAGCATCAGCAAAGGTGGGTTTTCAGCTTTGATTTGAATTTGCGAAAGATTGATCGGTTGGGCTATCAATTGATCTACAGATTCGATGCTTGTATTGTTTGTTTTGCGCTCGATTCAACTAATTCTATCGCACTCTTCAACAACACGTCTTCTTCTTCTTCTTCAGTGCCCTCTCGCCGTTCATCTTAATTCCCCTCCCATCACAAACCCCTCTATATAAGGTACAACGTTCTAAAACATACTAAATTGATTCCCTAATCCAACACCATAATAATTCCAATTTGAATAGTAGATTTGTATGCTCATGTTTCCTGATTTATGATTTATATTTCGGAATCGATATTATCATCATTAATTTGTCATATACATGATGGTATGTTGCAATTTATTGCAATTTGGGTTTTTTTATGGATCTGAATTCACGTCTTTCTTGTCTCTTGCTTCTAATTTAACAAGTTTAGTGAATTACCTTTACATATTCTTATAAATATTATGTCGTCTGCCTTTTGTAACGGCCTCAATAGCCCATAAAATTGGCTCCCGCCCGACCTAGACCTATGTGGACTCTCGAGTCCTTACTCGCGAAGTTAACGCATCCTAGTCAGCCTCAAGACTTCAAATTCATCATTAACTTATCAATTTAAAAGTGAAAGTTATAGGATTACATAATTATAAGGAAATTCGCAGCAGAAATCAACTATAATTAACTAATAACTCAGTAAAGAGAAAATCAGGAACACAACCTATAATGTGAAAACCCTTAGAAATGGATAAACATGTAAATCTGGTGGATGGCTAACTATGGTCACATTTTTTGCCATTTTCGAATTTGTTGTAATTAAGTGGGGTAGTTAATAGACCTAGTAAATGGACAGTTACTAAACTCATTCAACAAAATTAAAGTGGAGCAGTTACCAATTGACCATTCAATTAAAGTGGAGCAGTTATCAGTTGACCACTTAATTAAAATGGAACGGTTATCATTTGACCACTTAATTGACAACGGCCCACTATCCCACTCCTTCCTCTAAGTTGTTTGACTGAAGCTCTATAAGAAGAGAGGCATGGGAGCAAGAACAATAGACACACACAGAAATTCACAACATTTGCACTGGTTCGATTTTTCACTATTTTTAGTGCAAATTGAGATTTCATAGTATCCTATTGGATTTTTGCTAGACTCTTACAAATGGGAGTGCAAAAGTTTCTTTTAGAAAAATGACAGTGTTACACGCTTTGAAGTCATTGCTTATTCTTTGATCTAACAAAACTTCTCCCCACGTCCCAAGGAATACATATATTTGTTAGGTGATAGGTTTCTTCGAGTTCGTATCTTTAAGTTTGACAATGTTTTGGATGGTTAATTTGAACAGAATCTACTATAGTACGCTCATATATATATATATAGAGAGAGAGTACTCTCTTCACTAATTTCGTGATTTATAGCTCTCTTCATCTTCACTAATTTCGTGAGTAAGCTATAAATCCCTTCTATATAGGCGACATGGTTTTCAAGTGTAAATTCAGGTGTAAATTCATGATTGCTCTAGTTACCTTTCACGTACAAAAATAAACGGTTAATTTTACCACAAAATTAATATATGACGTTATTAATAGATCTATTAATAATATATTGATATGTTCGCCAACTTGATCAATTAAACACATGTGGCTGAGGTTTTACTCCAAAAGATTTTCATATATATTGGGAGAGGATTTGCTAATGTTTGGAGTGTGGTGTTCGTAATGTCTATCAATAGTAACGTGCCACGTATATGATATATAATATATTTTTATACTTTTGACTACTTTAACTCTTTTGTATACTTGACACTTTGTTATAAGTATACATTACCAACATCACACTCCAAACAAATCTCCTCTCGTATATACTAACTATTATCCTTACATCTTTAAATATATAGTTGTTTGAACATACTACCATATTCCCTTCGTTCTATATTATGTGTCACATTTTAAATTCTTTTTTGTTCCACAATTAATATGTCACATTAGGAAATAAAAAAAAGTATTAAATGCTTCATTTCCAATGTTGCGGCCCTTTCCCAGTTTTACATGGGAGTCTTAGTTTTGTTGGGGGGAGGCGCTATATTTTTGCGATTCTATGCGCCATGGCTTTTGTGATTCCTTGTGTATATAAGCATTCTTTGTATAGAGCCCCTTATGGAGGGTACACATCCCCTCGTTTGTAATTACTTTGTGATTAATGCAACTTTATGGAGATTGTCTCCAATTTTCTTAAAAACATTATTTCTATACAATACATAAATAATAAATGAAGTCATTTATGGTAGGGTAATTTAGTTTTGTTATAAAATGTTAATGGTAATTAATCATTACCTTAATTAATTCTTGTGCACAAGTCAAAAAGTGACAAAAAATACAAAACGGAGGGAGTAGAATACAAGGGAAATACTAGAATGACAACATGTATGTCACACCGAAAGGCACATTGGCCAACAAGAGCCATCTATGCGGCCTCGCCTCGCATGTTATGTACCAGGATCTATGTATGGTTGCATCCCAATGCGCGATTAGTTTCAAGCATTTCTAATGGAGAATGCTACAATTAAAGAGTTGAATCACTCAAGATCACAAGCCGATTGATATGACTGGGGTTTTTTTTGGTAGGAACACGACCCTAAAAAATGGGTTGAAAATTACACTGTGCTATCTCACTTATCTTGTGCTAACAAGAGGGAAATACAATTAAGCTCTATGTCTAATATATGAGTAGGGGTGCACACGGATTGCACTAATCCGTGGATCCAGTCCAATTCGGACCAATTATCAATAATTGGATCAATTTTTTGACCCCTTAGACTGGATTGGATTGAAAAATCATTAATCCGGCTGGACTGGATCGGATTACGGATCCTACATTAAAAAACCACGGATCCAATCCGATCCAGTCCGTTTAACACATCAATACATACATATATTTCATCATATGTACTATAGTATCTTAATTAACATCAACTAAAACTATCAACTCTAAACTAAAATATCTAAAAGACTATACTTGTTCTTAACTCTTTTATTATGTTTTTAACTTTTTATTGTAGGTTGTATGTTCAACGTACACTTTTTTTGTTCTTTTGTGACGATGTATGGTGAAGATATGTGGATAACACATTTATTTACATAGAAACTTATATTTTGAAGGTTATTATGATAACAATTTTGTGAGAAATATGCTATATATAGATTTGTGGAATGTATGTTGTAAATTTGTCATTCATGAGATATATAATTCTTGTGATTCATTTGATTAAATCTAATTTCATAAATTTTGGATACGAAAACGTCAATCCGTAAAATTTGATTCAATCCGGTCCGCATTTTGCAAGTTGGATTAAGTTGGATTGATGAATTATTTGGATTGCATTGGATTGTAATTTTTCAATCCACAATAATTGGATTGGATTGCGGATTGACCCTAATTAGACTGGATCCAATCCGTGTGCACCCCTATCTATGAGCTTCATACTGCAATTCGAGCGCATTCTTTGCTAGAAAGTCTGCACAAGCATTAGCGCATTCTAATGAGTCTGTCTCGAACACCACCTTAGTGAGTCATTTCTCCTTTACCATATGGACTCCGTACCATAATGCCCAAGTTTCTGCTGATAAAGGTGGACAACTGCCCAACTTGACTTGAAAACCAGAGATGAACTCTCCTCTGTCATCTCGTAATAGCCCTGCAGCGGGTGAGCATGCGAGGTTGTTCATTATTGCCCCATCACAATTTAGTTTTGTCCAACGCTCATCCGGTTTCCTCTATCGTGTTTCCCTCTTAGACTGCCTTTCAAGACCAGTGGTGCGTGTTCGAGCGCCACATCTAATTATCTCATTTGTTCTATCTCGAGCTTGAGAAATCACCTCCATAACTAACGCCTGGATACCCTTGAAGACAAACTCTGACTGGGGTATATTAGTATTCTTGTATTGGAACTTATTTTGAATTACAAATCAAAATATGTATGTCTGCGTCTCCAAAATATTTTCTTTCAAACAAATGTGGGACTTATTGAGTGGCCTTAAAAACTGAGTATAACACTATAATTAAGATGATTCCAACACATGAGTCGAACCAGCTCCCTTTCAATCTTATCTTTCTATCAAGTGATGCCTTCACTGTGTCACTAGAGATCAATGTTTTGGCAATATTATTTTATAGTTAAAGTACTGTGGATCAAACCAAACTAATTAAGGAGTTGTATTTGTTAGCAATGTTGCTATACATATGGTTAATAGTACCTTTAGTCTGAAACAACATACCCAGTGAGAGAATTCTGTGTGCGTTATATTAATCCAATTACCAATATATGGTAACTGTGAATGACTCTGATTTTTTTTTTTTTTTTTTTTTGAGTAACTGTAGCTCGTAGGTATCTAGACTATTTGTCTGACTAGTCCTACGGACCCTAAGATTATACAACGAGACCACCAGTGGCCCAATGTTGATTGTCGTGGGGAATCTATACCGAGGTCATGTACCTAATCTATATAACCCCGTCATCATCCTACTACTAGGCCACACAGTCCAGGTTGCATGACTCTGATTTTAATTAACATAAAGAGCTGAAAAGAAATTAAATTAACATAAAGAGATTTCTCTTTTGAACTTTGTTGCTTTTTTTTTTTGTGAACTTTGTTGCTTTTCAGTATACTTGAGCTGCCTTTGGCATATAACATTCTCTTCACCTTCACTATTATGGTGACTAAGTTATCCCTTCTATAGGTGACACGATTTTCATGTGTATGCATGCATTCAAACAATTTTCTATCTCATGTTTTCCAATTAATTAAATTAATCAATACACGTGTGTGAGGTTTTACTTCAAACGACCTTTATATATACTACTTGCTCCGGTCAAAAATATAAGTCGTTCTAGCAAAACCTTCTCGGTCAATAAATATAAATCATTTTTTGAATTCAAGAGTGTATTTATTATTGTTTTACCCATTTTACCTTTCAAAAAATTTGTTTGGACTTTTAAAGTCTGAACTCATAAGGGAGTTTTTGAGATTTTTACAAATATCAAATGAGAGTTATAAGTTGTTATTTCAAAGTCATTTATTGCTTAAAGATGACTTTGAAATAAGAAATTTTCAAACTCTTTTGGAGTTCGGACTTTAAGAGTTCAAATAGCACTACTCTTTGCCGTTTTATAACCCAAACATTTATGATTCTTCAATTCATTTAATTACAAATGACATATATGTAAAAATTACAACTGTAATTAAGACTTTCATAATTTGTATGCTTTTACTTTTTATCAAAATGTCTTATATTATTGACCGGAGAGAGTAACAAATAACAGATCCATACCAATTGGGTGGCCATGGTAAGGTATGGTATTTAAAAGTAAAAGGAAGTAATTAAATGTTTTTTCTTATCAAAAAAAAAGAAAACAAACAGATAACACATCCACATCGTTATATTGTTGTTTGAACATAGAAAAAAAATATGTATTTTCGCTCATCAAAAACCTTTATTTCTTTTATAAGAAATATGGCTTCTCATCAATAACCCGGCCTGCATAGGTCGTCTACTACTCCATGCAGAGGACTTAAATTCTCAATATTATATAGAAGTGTCCTATAAAAAAAAAAAAAGAAAAAAAAAAAGAGTTTGGCTAAGTGCAGCTCGACTTTTAGGAAGTGCGTCCCGAAAAAAGTCAAACTTAAAAAAAAAAAAATCAATCCTACTACAAAATGGCCCTTACGCCCTTACTATGATTAGTGCACCCCACTACAATTACTAAGTGCACCCCACACATTCTCTTCTTTGTGATTTGTAGGCATCATCAAGGGGTTCGACCTCGAGGTCTGAATCTCTTGTTGGAAAGTCAATCGGAGCCCACCGAACCTCTAGTTGGAGTGTCGGTCACAGCTTGTCGAACTTTTAATTGAAGAGTCGGTCGGAACTCACCGAACCTTTAGGTCGGTAGTTGTCAACTAAATCGCACCAAATAAGTTCGATTGGACAACACCGAGCCTAGTTGATAAGTCTCGGCTACATGCCGCCGAACCTAAAATAGATGTCTCGATTAAAGTTTTAGAGTTGGGTGCTTTGATTCGGATGAAAGGGTATTTTAGAAAATATGTGGGATGTACTTAGTAATTGAAATTTAAATTTGAGGTGCCACGTAAAATGAGGTGAACTTCCTAAAAGTCAGAGTGCACTTAGCCAAACTCAAAAAAACATCTCATATAAGTTAACATTCAAAATCAGCGGAACTACTACTACTTAATTTGGTTTGTGTGTTTTTGCGAACTTCAATCGCCGGTCACTTCAAGTTGGATCACTATATAGGCAAACTGAAAGTTAGAGCTCTAAACAAAAATGTTGTGGGTAAAATGTTGACATAACTCCTACCAAAAAAAAAAAAAAAATGTTGACATAACATGCAAGTCTCGAGCGTCACAAAATGTTGACATAACATACAAGTTGGATCATTATATAGGCATTTGTTATTTTTCGAGTAATTCAATTGTAAAGCATTATATTCCCATTATCATCATAGCTTAGTGGTCGACTTGACAACCATTATTGGATTCCTAATGGCATGTTGTCGCACCAGAATCAGAATTGATTAGAAATTGGTATCTTTATCCATGCATCGAATCATCATCAACAATTAAATTCCCAAGTTAGAAAGTTAACATCAATGTTGGAAGAACCGAAGTCCCTTATTATTATAGCGATGGTAGACTACAACTCAAGCGTAGAGTAGTCGGTTAATTCGGATATAAAATGGTTCCCTAAAAAAAATAGTTCACAATGATCAAAGTTCATGTCATGCAAACCAACAAACTTAAGAATTGTGTACTTAACAAATCTGTACCCGCCCTTAATTTATTGAGCAGCTTAACCCTAATTTTTCCTTCTTGAATCTCCCAAGTGTTTTTACCTTTTAAACTATCACCGATCTATGATTTTGATCAACGTTGGTTCCAACTATATATCTTTCTTATTTTGTATTTATCAAATAAGTTTTAGATCTATTTAGATACGCTGAGATGATCAATTTTATCCTTGTAGCGATCATTAGATTCGTTTAAGCAACTATCACTTTTTTTTTAACGTTTGCATCTTTTCTCAAATATTGTGTGTTGATTTATATTTATGGGGTTGTCCACTGTAGATTTTGATAGTTATGTAAGGCCATTAGATTCACCATGTTTATCATCGCATAAGCTTTACTACATTCAATGTAATGACTCGAATTTAATTCTCTGTTATTTGTGACGTAGTGAACAACTTAGACACTCGTGGGACCCACAACTAGGCTAGGACACGCCTGGAGTTAAGTAAATAGTAATTTTACGTGTTGATTGTTTTATTTGCGATGTTTTATGTTGAATTATATTAAACGGCATCGCGATATGTATATTTGCATTGTCATTGACGTGTGAAATTATGTCATAAGTATTCGCTTTGATATGCGTGTCGACGCGAGTACCGAGTAAGCTAAAAGATAAAATATAAGGCTAGGGGAAATAATACACACACGAAATGAATAAAATGAATTAAATAATTAATATGTAATACCTATTTGGTGGTTAGGGTCGCGATAGTGCATGATGTTGCAAATTGTGGCTCGAAATCGGGCGTTCCTACGTCCGAAACGGGACTTTATGAGCTGAAAAACCAATAAAGTCCACAAGTGTGTCAATTGTGTGAGTTAAATAGGTTTAAAAAATGGGTCGTTACATTCGACACATTGCATAAGACATATCATGTAATCAACATATGTTTTAGTAATTAAGGCATGTGTTGCTCCTCCTGAACTTATACGGGCATAGCAAAAATTGCATAGGGAGGCTTAATTTTATTTTTTTTTGAAAAATTATACTCCTGAACTTATATGGGTATAAGCCACACCTCAACACGCAATAACTCACATGAGCCCTCCATGCGGCCTCGACTCGCATGATATACATCAACATTTGTACGTGTCCGCATCTCAAGATAATCATAAATGACTCTTGTAAAATATTGTGTGTTAGTGTAACTTTTCATTGTCATTGGTGCACTTCTCCTTTTTGTTTCAAAACACAGGGAGGCTGCTTGTTCTTGCCGTTCTAAGTCGAGGACTCCTAATTCCTGTTACAGTGGTACCAATCTACCAAATTGTTAAACTTGAAAAACACACTTCAATACCGTTCGACAAACCTCAAATGACGGATCTTGTACTTTACACACTCGAAGCCCATCCAACAGTGGAAAACCCACTCGTTTGTCTTCAACGTAACAATCAACGTCAACAAAAGCACTTGAACAAACAAGCGAGCCGTCAGTCAGACGTCTTAGGTTTCCGTTTCAGGTGCATTTCTTTTGCGGGAAATGCAAGGGCGACTAAAATGGAAACGCGAAATAAACATATGTCCATCGATTCATGTGAGGTTCAGGAATCGATTTACATCTAATGGACACACAAGTGCGTGTCGATTTAACACACATATCGACACGCACGCTCAAAAAAACCAAACCAATAGAAGCTCGCACGTGCGCCCTCACTCGCACCTCTGCTTCTTCTCTCTCTCGCTTCGCGCGGGCTCTGAGTCGGCGCAGTTGCTCTTTCTCGATCTCTCAATCTCTGTTCGTCCGATTCTCCTCGTCAATCGCAACAGATCGAAGAGACTGGTTGTCTGTGATTCGGAGCTTCGATTGGGGGTTTTAATGGCGTCGGAAGACGTGGTGGGGAAGACGAAGGGAGAGTCCGCGGTGTCGACGATCGTGAACCTGGCCGAAGAGGCGAAGCTGGCGAGAGAGGAGATCAAGGGGCCCAGCCACGCGATTCTCAGCATTTGCAAGTCTCTGATCGCTGGCGGCGTCGCCGGAGGAGTGTGAGTGTCTTTTCGTTTTCGATTCTCTTCGGATTCGTTGGTTTGATCGAAATGAATGAGCTTTTGTTAGGTTTTTGAGTTTTTGATTTTGGTGTTTTGGCTTGATTGTTGTGTGTTTGATGAATTCGTCATCGAGTGTGCGGTTGTGAATCTTGTGATCGTTTGGATGGATGTGGTTTGGTTGATTTCGTTAAACCCTAGCTAGGTTTTAGAAGCATTTGAAAATTACAGTTGAGGATTGATGGACATTTTGTATCTTGGCTATAATACATGATGTTTGGTGTCTTGGTTGAGGTTTATGGTTTGGTTATGGTTTGATTGCTGTTTTTCGGATGAACTCGATCGATTGAGTGGTTAGGATAGTTTAGATGGATGTGGTTTGGTTTATTTTGTTAAACCCTAGCTAGGGTTTTGGAAGCATTTGAAAATTACAGTTGAGGATTGATGGAAATTTTGTACCTTGGCTATAATACATGATGTTTGGTGTTTTCGTTGGGATTTTTGGTTTGGTTTGGTTATATTTTGATTGTTGTTTGTTTGATGAATTCGTCATCAATTGCGCATTTGTGATTGTTTAGATGGATGTGTTTTGGTTGATTTCATTAAACCCTAGCTAGGGTTTTGGAGGCATTTGAAAATTGGAGTTGTGGATTGATGGGAAATTTTGTATCTTGGCTATCTCTATATGATGCTTGGATGTTGGCGATAGGTCTCGTGTTGCGGTAGATTGCCTTGTTTATGAATTTGACAATTGTCAAGCAAAAATTACTTCAAAATTTTGATAGCTGGTGAAGGAAATATATTGCAGGAAATGAAATTGAAAGGCTTGCTTAGACTTTGAATTGTTATGGTAGTTTGATCATGGCGAAAGAGGTTACTTAACAAGTAATAAGACATTATGATTTCACCTTTAATGTGCTAACTATCCGCAACGTTATCTCTATCTTCTATAATCTATACCATATCTCAGTTAATAATGTGAGGTCTGATGAATGCAACTTTATAACTAGAAATTAGTTATTTCTATTTTGGAGTTTTTGGATTTTATTTGAATGTTTTGTTCCTTCATTGTTTTTGGTGGTTGTTCTCGTTGTATGTTCTTATTCGATGTTAATTGTACTGCCCATATTGGTTGCAGATCGCGCACTGCTGTTGCTCCTTTGGAAAGACTAAAAATTTTGCTACAGGTATAGTTTAATTTCTTGATTTATTTACCGATTTTCACTTTTGGCTGTTATTGACTTTCACAAATTGATGATGTATTGTTTGACAATAAGTTCTATTCTTACTCCCTCAAGTTATGACTCAAAACTCAGAACATTTTCATCCACCTAATTTTTCTTGCTTCCCTTTTATTGATGGCTTTTTTGAGCTATTGGTGTTTTGCTGATTTTCATGTGTATGGAATCCCTGGGAAACAAAATAAAGGCTTAAAGTAAATCGACTATTTAAGTGCCTTCTATCTTGAACGTGGTGACTAAATTGAATTGACACATTGTTACTTTCGGCGTTGTTCTGCTGGAAAATATAGAATTATTTGGTTTTTGCGTCTTCATGAATTTCACATACATCAAGGCAATTCTTAATTGGATTGACTGGTTAAATAGAGGATTCAATGTTGTTGCTTAATTTGACTTTCACTTGCTCATTGGATTTGGTAATTAAGAGAAAATAGAAACAAAACTTGTTCTTCATGAGAAAGGAAGAAGCAACCGCTTCTAGGCACATAAAAGTCTTGCACTTTTATGACTCATTTTCAGTTTGTTCTGAATATTTTAATAAATCTTAGATATTGCAACTTGTAGGTTCAAAATCCCCACAATATCAAATACAGTGGAACTGTTCAAGGCTTGAAGTATATTTGGAGAACTGAGGGTTTTCGAGGATTATTCAAAGGCAATGGTACTAATTGTGCCCGAATTATCCCGAATTCAGCTGTGAAGTTCTTCAGCTACGAAGAGGCAGCCAGGTTTCATTCCTTCTCATGAAACCTCAGCATCACATTTGGCTCTTATATTGATATTCTTGTCTCTGATTCGGATACATCCTTAAACCATCTGCTCAAACATGCAGGAGGAGAACTTTTGTATACTTTTCTAGAAAAAGAAAAGAAAAAAAAAATACTGCATTTTTCTTGTGTAATACTACCTTCTTGGCATTACTTCGTCTTCTGGAGAGCGGATATATTTATGTTATAAGAAATTCATGTTTCATATCCATGTGCATCTCTAGCCAGCCATTCATCTAATAGAACTTTCTTTATTTGACTGACACTTTTTTATATTGCAGGGGTATTTTATGGCTTTATCGGCAGCAACCTGGCAATGGTACGCCTTGGTTTCCTTTTCGTACTGTAGTATAAATGCTCTATTTACAAAGTTGGTGATATCAGAATTAAGTGTCCTCAAGGCTTTTGCCTGATCATACTATAATACCTTTTTTTGGGGTTTTACACATGGTATTTGGCGCCAACTACACCGACTATTCCACGTGTCTAAAGGCAACACACGATGTGTGCTGAATTATAATCTTTCAACATGATTTCATATAGGAGGGAGGACTGAATTAGAAGATGTCGAGGGATCCTTAAGTTTTGAGCAATATTTTTGAATTGCTTTGGTTTTTTTATCTTCTGCAGAAGATGCATCTTTGACTCCTATTTTACGTCTTGGAGCTGGAGCATGTGCTGGAATTATTGCAATGTCTGCTACTTATCCAATGGACATGGTGCGAGGCAGGCTTACTGTTCAGGTATGTTCTATTTGCCCCTCCACATACTCAATTTTATGATCTGGTTATTGGATTAGAGTTTACTTTTATGTTTTTCATCTTCCTGCAGACAGAGAGGTCACCATACCAGTATAGAGGAATGTTTCATGCTCTATCAACTGTCCTCCGAGAAGAAGGCTTTCGAGCACTGTACAAAGGATGGCTCCCATCTGTCATTGGAGTTGTAAGTCCTTTTTTGGTTTTTCTTTTTTTTTAATTTTGAAGAAAGTTCTTTTTTGCCTTTTGTTCTATTTATCAATTATCTTAATGAGTAATGACTGTGTCAAAGGCTCAAGTTAATGATCTCCTCTCTTGTTGGTCTTTGTATCTGATCCCTTTTAATTGGGGCTAATCTATCGATAATGTAAAACCAAATAATGATGCTTTGACTTGCCGTGCTGATCCGAAGTGGTCTGTTCAGAGAAATATTTAGTATAATTTAGTTCTTCTGTTCATTGTTTGCTTCATAAATGATTTTCACTTCTTACCGTTTCCAACCCTCCTATTCAGGTTCCATTGTCATTTAATTTTACATATATTTTTTATTTATATTTTTAATCTCGAGACTGGTGGAAGAAAGATCTAATTCACTAGAAAGATCAATGTTTGTGAAGGCTTTTCACATTGAAGTTGCTGTGTAAATTCTGATTTCATTTCTTTTGTGTAGTGACATCACGAATACTTATTGGCTAGATGATTTAGATTCTCTTCTCATTATTGTACAATCGTTATTGCGTTTCATTCCTCACAAGCAGTAATATGCAACCACAACAACAACGAAGCCTCCGTCCCAAATAGTTGTGTTGGCTACATGGATGAGACCCTTCCACTTAGCTCAATTTAATGCAGTTGATGACGGGCTTCAATAATCTCATAATTCCTTCATTGTTACTGCTGTCTTGGTAGTCTTGCTTACTTAGTTACCTCTTTTCTTGTTCATCAGGTCCCATATGTTGGCCTTAACTTTGCCGTTTACGAGTCTCTCAAGGATTGGTTGATCAAGTCTAAACCATTTGGACTAATTCAAGACAATGAACTAAGTGTGCCAACAAGGCTAGCATGTGGAGCTGCTGCTGGGACTGTTGGCCAGACAGTTGCTTACCCACTTGATGTTATTCGCAGAAGGATGCAGATGGTGGGATGGAATAATGCTTCTTCTGTCATTACAGGCGATGGGAGGGCAAAAGCCCCTCTTGAGTATGCTGGCATGATTGATGCATTTAGGAAAACCGTTCGATATGAAGGCTTTGGAGCACTGTACAAGGGTCTGGTTCCTAATTCAGTGAAGGTAAGATTTTTGCAATCCATATTCCAAAATTATTTGAAGCCTATCCTGCCAAAATTATTGTGGTTCAATCTGAGGCCTGCTAATTTTAAAATGGTTGAGCTCTGAAGGTTTTGTAGTGTTTTTAAGACTAGTGTCCAAGATGACTCATTGCATGGTCTGACTTCCTTTTTTTTTTCCCAACTTGTTTCAGGTGGTTCCATCTATCGCGATTGCATTTGTGACTTATGAGACCGTGAAGGATGTTCTTGGGGTTGAAATGAGAATATCCGAATGAGTTAGGTAGTTAATTAGTCTTTGTATGTTTTACATGATCGTTCCATTCTTGAAGGTGTAAGAATGAGAGAGAGGTTGTAAGGAGGATGAAGATGTGTAACTTCTTGTGCATGGGGTGAGAAAAGTTGAAAACTGCCTCGATCGAACAATTTACCTTCCAATTGGGGGGCCGTTGTTGCGTTGCGGCCTTAATAAGGAATGTAACTGGTGACCGGTGTGATCCCTTATTTAGCCCTCTGTAGTCTGCGGGGCTATTTATTAATATTTAGAGCGTTTAGTTTCATTTGATTACGTATTCCTCTATTGCGAGTAGTTTCTGTAGATTGAAGTTTACCAGTATGCAGCTGCGACGATGCGCCCTATTTTGGAGTGAGCTCCAGTTCTGTTCAAAATGCATCGTCGAAGATTATCTACCCTGCGAAGATATGTGAGTTTTGAAGCTTTTTTGCCAGAATTTAGGTAACGAATCTCATCTACATGCTGTCTTTCTGTCTTTCCTTCCCTGGCTTGTAATGATATGGTTGTATGCTGTGTTTCCTTGACTGTTGCTTTTCATCAATGAGCTCTTTTTCATGTTTCTGGCTTTCTTTATTATATGTAAATGAAAAAATAAAAAATAAAAAATTGTGGTGTATAATTATGATAGTAGTTAGTGGGGCAGATCAGAAGGTTATCCTATACTCACAATTTGCAGTCCAGGAAAAGTATGAGAAGAATAATTTGAATGGATTTGGCAGAAAAAGCCGAAGTTTCATTTTCTCGGACCCAAGGCTCATTGCCTTGAATCTCAAGTTATGTATTCTTCTGCGAAAGCACGTCTAGATAAGATGGAAGAGTCGGTCATATTCCCCCCTGGAATTTTTTTCTCGATTAATTAATGAGTCAAGCCCCTCAAAATGGAACACTCTCCTATGCTCCAGTCATAAGACTTGAATTTGAAACCTCACTTAAAAGAGACTTCAAGATCCTTTCGGGTTACACAGCATGAAAATCATTCATTTGAACAAATGTTAGCCTTAAGAAACTTACTCCTTTTTCCTACTTGTGTGATCAATAGGCAAAAATACAAAGTATGCATATTTCTTTAGTGTCTGGGTATACAACTGTACTATTATTTTTTTTCTATGTTCCTCAAGTCTTATTAGTTTTCAGAGGATTAGGTAGGAGGGAACAAAACTTAGAAAACTAGGAGCTGTGATGCTTTGACTATTTATGTGCAGAACTGGTGGAAGTGGAAATGCTGCTGCTCTTCTTCACTATCCGATCCCACCCAACTTCATCTTCACATTTTTCTTGAATGCCTGGAAGAAGGAAAACAAAATTAAGCCACTCGAATGCAAGAAAAAAAAAAATCATAAAAACCAAAAACTAACTTCCCTTCTACAACAACAACAAAGCCTCAGTCCCAAATTAATTAGGGTTGGCAATATAGATCAAACTCTTCCATTGCGCTCAGTTTAATGCAATTGATGGTGAGTTTTTCAAATCATTCAAATATCTCTTAATTAATGTATCTCAAGTTAACTTCGGTCTATCCCTACCTTGTCGAATTTCTTCAGTTTATATTAAGTCAAGTTTTTTAGTGGGGTCATCTGTAGTCCGTTTTTGTAGTGACCAAACCACCGCAACCAACCTTCCTTAATCTTTGAGTCAATAGTGCTACTCTTACTTGTGTTTGGATTTCTGTATTTCTTATTCTATTTTTACGAGTTTGAACAACCTTCGCTTCTAGTCTCAACTAATTCAAAAGAAAAAATTCATGCCAATCATAAGCTGAACAATTGAAATGTGAACAATTGTAACTCTTCTATTTGAAACAAGGTGCCCTTTTAACTTTGTCGATATCTCTAAAGCCAATAATTTTACGCGAGAATCTATTAGTCGACTCAATTGCTTGATCGATCCTATTGGAAATGCTATATACTGTGACCCTAAAACTCTCAAGGTAAAGATCATTCCGCGCCATTAGAGATGGCGAGGATGATGCATAATATTGCATGAGCAAACCCTAATACATTGCAAGAGTGTCAAACATCTGTGACACCTTAGAGTGTGAGTCTAGCGAATAGGAGTATAAGAGGAAATGTTGAAAGACAATCATCAATACCAACAACAACAATGCGTCTGTCCCAAATTAGAAATTTTGAAGAACACAAACCAGCAAGTTCATAGCAAATTAAAGAAGCTAAACTAACAATGTTAACAACTTCCAACTATTCTTGATCATTTCCACCACAATACTTGAACTATGGAATCCAAAACTAGCTAGCATATATACGCCGTAGAGGCGTTGGTCGAGTGGTAAGTTTCGAACTAACTCAAAATCTATCCACTCTATTCTTTCCCGGTGAGGAAATTAAGGACCCTACGGATTAGTTGGATCCACCATCAGCTGTCAAGCTGCGGTGGCTCGGAAACTGAATCTCCTCGTAAAAAAAGGGAGGCAACGAAAGATAAAAAATTAGGAACATATAATCATACCTAATATCTCTGGCTTTCATCTGAAAGCTAGGCCTCCTCTGCTCTAACTGGAATCCATTAACCCCTTCTCGTCTCCGTTTCGACTTCCGCGGCGACGGCGTCGAAAGCCTCCTCTGGCTGTCTCCATCGATCTTCTTATCAGAATCCGAACAAGTTGTACTCTCTTCGCTCGACGGAATTGAAGCAACGCAGAGAAGAACCATGAGCAGATTCAATTCGAACAGGTAGGTCGATTCGATCGAAGAATCGACGACGTCGCCATCTTCTGAGACGTCGATCGGCCTCGTTGGATCCTCCATTCTTCCGATCTTCAGCGACGGCGACAAACCAGAGCCAGTGATCATCGAAGGAGAAGAAATTGAGATTTGAGGATCTGGTTTGTTTTCCATAACGACCGTCCGCGTTGTTGAGTATGTGGAAGATCGTGGCCGTTGGTTGTGTGGATGAGTGAGAACCGCACGATTCAGAGCGTGATGGGATTGGCGCATCGGTGATTGGTAGTTGAGATGTTCGTTGGTTTAAGTCACATACCGACATACGTGTACCTTTCTAGATGAATTTAGTGGCCCAATCGAACTTGCCGCAGAATTGAAAATGGGATCATGGATCTAACTCATACAACCCTACGCTTGCTTTTACAGTTGTGTCAACCTATATGAGTTTAAAGCATTTCTTTTCATACTTTAAAGGCCCATTTCACTCTAAATCGTGATAGTTTATACGATTTCATCAGGTCTATTGAACTCATTTAGTTGAGCACTATAAATATATAGTGATTCGTTTAGCTTATATAGATCTATATATGTCTAGTTTTTTTTTAAGTGAAATAAAAATTTCATTAATTATTAATGGCTTAATACAGAACTACACATAAAATCAATAGCCATAATAAAAATACATCAATGCGCTAATCCTAATTTTTCAAAATAATATCTATCAACCATAAATTTGCTTGTGGATTAGACTCTAACAATGAAACAAACTTCCAGCAATGGGAAGAAATACTAAAGATTTTCAACAGAGGAAGACAAATCAAACCTTCCAACAAGGAAAAAATAAATTATCTACTAGCTATATACGAAAATATAAAGAAAATCACTAATCCAACAGCCGCACAAATCCACTAATAATCATCGAGAGAGGTGTGATGCAATAAGATTGAAGTCAATCTTTGCATATCTATAATTAATTGAATAAATTAAATAAAAAAATATGTGATTGAAACCATCGTTCATCAAAAGAGAAAATTGATAATAGTTTTAGATCTATATATGACTAATTAGCTTTGTTCACTCGATATGAGTAAGTTTGTAATTACTACTCGTGAACATAGGATTAGGAAAAAATGCCTCTACATGACGTGAGGATTGCTCAGTTGACCCTCTAACCTTTTGACAACCGCAAAGGATTACAGGCCTATGAGCTGATTATAGGAGTGTCAAAAATCATTTATGAGGCTATATAGCCTCTAGAATGAAGCAGGTCGCCATAATTAAAAAAAATAAAGACTTCCAACCTCAACAAATATTACTGGTTTCCACATCTAGATCATAAATTGATTTTAGTAAATAATCTCTTGTATTTATCACTGAATCTTTTTCTTTTTTTGTTTCCAAACAGTGAGCAAGTTCTGCGGTCGAGAGATCTTAACAATGAGCTGCCTTGCTTTATCAAGAAGTACACAGATATATCATTTCTTTCCCTTTTTTAATAAAAAATAAACTATCGATTGGTTCTTCTTTGTCCACGTTAATCTTTGTGTCTCAAAGCAACAATCACTCACACTCCTCTGGAAAAAATATAATTTAGTGACTCTACTTATTAATTGCAAATAGGGTATGTATTCCTACCAAAAAAAAAAAATAGAGTATGTATCAAAAAAAAGGGGCGGCTAAAGACCCAAAATACTGAGGCGTCCCACATAAAATACATATAATAGTCACTTGCCCTTACAAAAATTTGGAGTGGCTGTAGCGCCACCTAAAAAAATATTACATCATCCCATCCCCAACACGTGGTTCGATTATACTGTCGTTTTTTTTTTGAAACCATCAATACTCTCGTATTTAAATCTGTGTGCAAGGTTCAATGATGGATAATATTGTAAATAATGATTGTGTAAAATCTGGGAACTTTTCCCGCTTTCTGCCGTAACTATAACACAACTTGCAATGTTCACGTGACCATAAAATAAAAAAAAGACATATATTGATTGCATTTAGTTACAATACATGGTCACAAAAAAGATGCGTTAGCAGCCGAATTAAAAAAGAGAGCGACTAAATAGACCTCACAATTTACTTTGAGGACCTTATTACTTTTTTGTACTCCTCTATTTTGGATTTTTTTTTTATCATACAATGATTAAAACTGAGAAGGATGAGAGGATTGAGAGGTGTTGGGATAAGAACGAGGATATCCGTGTGAGCTGAAGTTGAGAAAGTACATTTTGAAGTGAAGTACAAGAAGTAAAGATGTATGTTTAGCAAGAAGTGTAATTCGTTTAACCATTACCTTAAAAAACTCAACGAAATAAAAATTTGAAAGAGTTAGACTCTATTACCCGATTAAGGTTACATGAGAGAATTAATTTAAAATAGTTTAAGTGATTAGCGGTCCACGCCATCATCAATTGCTAACATTTGATTCACACAGCTGATATCGATTAATTTGAGATATTTTATTTTATTTTTTTTGCAAATCTGAGATGATCTTCATTAACAAAAAATAATTAATGACACTATACACATTAATTGGAAGGTCGGTCGAAGTGAGAAGATGGCATCTTAGAACCACTTCATCTTGACTTTTGCCATGCCGCCAAATCTTCTCCTCATATGTGGTTGCAATGGCATGCAGAACTTCACAATCCCTTGTCTTCTTTTGGTTTGTTATTTTATCAACCTTCATTGTATCTCTGGTGCGCTTCAATAAAACTTACGTGATCGACTCAACTAAGAGCATCTTCAATGGTAAATATAAATTTTGGCTGTGAATTGTTCCCACATCATTAATGTAGAGGGGATGTTCACTCTATGTGGCATAAATACACATCCAACCTTAAAAAGTGTCTCCAATGAGCAATGTGGATTGCACCTTCTATCTATGAGGTAGCATATTTCTTCTTTTTTTTATAATTTTGTCACATTATTAATAATTATTTAACGATTATTATACATAAAATTATACTTATAAAAAATCGAATGTTATTTATATACATTTTTTTTTGCTACCTTCTTCATATACATTTTCCGTTATATATACTTGTATAAATAATAACAGCTGAAAAAAATAGCCCTATTATTTGTATTTATCTTTTTTCCCTAAAACTTATTTGTAATTATCTTATATATATATATATATATATATTTATATGATAAATACAAAGAAAAAAAAACGGAAAGTTTGCAACTGTGAGCCAAAAATGAAAAAATTAAATGTCATGCCTATTTTTCCGTTTCTTTTGATGAGGTGGCATAACACACACTGTCTATCACACCCTCTAGTAAAACTGTCTATCGCACCCTCTATTTCTAGAGGGTGTGATAGACAGTGTTTATGCCACATCACCCACACAGTGCCAATCCATATTCCCATTGGAGACAATTTTTTTACTCCAATGTCTATTCAATCCTATGTGGACACACATCCACCCCAATCCACAGCCCTATTGGAGATGTTCTAAAATGCTTCTGTTTCCAACATAAAAGTTGCTCCTTTTTTTTTTTTTTGTGGGAAAAAGAATATCCATAAATTAATTGCAACCTCAGACAATATTTTTCTTCTGATGAAAAAAAAAGAAAAAAATTTTCTTTTAAAAACAAGTGATTTTTTTATTTTTATTTTTATTTTTCCATTTGTTATATATTTATATTTCGCTAAATCGAGAACAATGAAAGAGTTTGATCCATGTAGCCAACCCTAACTAATTTGAGATTAAGATTATAATGCTATTATTGTTTGTTTGATTATATTTCTTTTTTTATATATAAGAAAGAAATAAAATTTGCCTCATCTGAGAGTCAAACCCCATGAAATTAGCGAACAACTCGCTTGATTGATTTTGCTTATATTGATAGTTCAACTTATTTTTCTACTAATCGTGAACACTTGTCTGACTAGTCTCATAAACTTTGAGATCACTTAAAGAGATCACTGATGGCTCAATATTTGGTTGCCGTGAGAAATTGAACTCGAGGCTGTGCGCTTACATAATTCAGCTTTCCCCCTCATCACTAGGTTAATTCATCTGAGTTATATTTATAGTTCAACTTGTAGATAATTAAATTAAGTAAATATTACTTCACTTTATAGCGCTTTGAGCAGACTCTAAATCATCAAGTTGGAATTAGCTTTGATTGGTTGTGCACTGAAATCATCTTGCAACACCACCCCCTCATAACCGCACCTATACATGTGTACGAGAGACAAAACTGATCTGGTCGAGCAATAACATTCTAGTACTATCTTATGAAATGACGAAACCCCATTAATTTGCATGGGAAAAATCCAAGCCAGCCTTATGAATTGTTTGTTCTGTGACGCTATAGAAGGGACTTCTGCCCTACCTTTTCTGAGAATCTCGAGAAACTCTATAATGAAACTTGGTGGGCCCGGCTGCCGACGTGCATTCCCTCCGTGCGCTACGCCTTGGCCCCCTTCCTAAAGCAATCCACACCGCCAAATCCATGAATCCATACTGATTAGGCAGAAGGCGCGCGACAGACCTCGTGATTTGTGCAGCACGGCATATCAGACACTGGATTTAGTCAATATCAATTTGCCTATGGCCTGGTTTGGTTAATTTCTAATAACTTAATGTGTTAGTTGAGAAATATTTCTCTGGAGTTAACATTTTTATATTTTGTTCAACTTTAAACTTGTAAATAAGTTGTAAGTTTTTAAACAATAAAATATATGAACCGACATAAATAGCTATTAAATAAGAGAGAGATAAGTAATAATAGAGTCATTAATAAGAGTAATTGTGTCTATAACTTATAGAAGATAACTACTTATAAGAAGGGTAGGGGAGATATATCTCACTCTTCCCTATAAGTTAAGAGATAACTTGAAGGAAGTTAGACAACCAAACAAGATTAGTTTCTAACTCTCTGTAAATTATAACTCAAGAGATAACTCTACCTCTAACCAAACAAAGCTAATATCAAAAGTGGGTTAGAAAATTATTTCATACTAATTTATAGGAAAATCTAGAATATGGCCCCTCACTATGATATAATATATAGTCTCATACTTCAACTGCATGTTTTACTTTGAAATGTGAGCTTGCGTAACCCTTGTATGCATAACACGATAGGATGGAAGAGTGAATATATATGTGTTATTGTGTTGTCATGAGAAGTTATTTTATAAATTTTTTTTGATCCTACTAAATTGCACCATTATAGGCATTGAGTTTGGACACAAACCCCACTCGGTCATCATACAATACATTTTGAGACACGCACACGTCTAATTTATAGATGACCCTTATTTACTACTCCCTCAATTCTATATTATCTCTCAACATTATGACCTGTGTACAAGAATTAAGGTGATGATTAATTACCATTAAGATTTTATAACAAGACTATATTATCCTTTTCATAAATGACTTCATTGTGATTGGTTGTATAAAAGTAAATAAAATAGGGTTAGAACTGAAAATAAAATATTTAATTTTTTCTTGATTTCTTAATGTGATACATATCATGTAATAAAAAAGATAGCCCATAATGTCACAGGTAATAGGGAACAAAAAAGAAATTTCCAATTAAAAAAACATTTCGAAAATATTATTCTGAGTATTTAACGTTACCAATGGAAATTATTAAAGGTATGAGTAGTGCTATTTGGACTCATGAGTCCGGATCCTTAGGGGGTTTTTTGAAAATTTTTTATTTCAAAGTCATCCTCAAGCAATCAATGACTTCAAAATAACAACTTGTAACACTCATTTGATATTTACAAAAATCTTAAAAATCCTCTTTTGAGTCCAGACCCTTAGAGTCCAAATAGATTTTTTTGTAAAGGTATAGCAGGAGGTAGAGCCTGTTCTCATGTTCCTGTGTTATTTCTATGCTCACCACTTCTCCTCTCTCTCACAGACTGAAAGTGAATGGTTGCCAAAGATTTCCATTCCAGATATTATTTTTTTCCCATTTCTGGTAAGTTCACAGCTCACTCTTCACTGTTCTCCATTTTTTTCTTCTTCTTATCTTCTGGTTTTAGTTCGATTTATCTTTTTGTGGAGCACGCGTGAGCCACTGATTTGGTGGCATGTCACTTCATGTTTGTCCCCAATTCCTAAAAGTAGGGCTTCTTTGTTTGGGCTCTCAAAATCTCTCAATTTCAGCTCTGATTAGGGTTTTCAACTTTGTTTGATTGGAGAATTTGGTTGATTTATTGAAGTTGGGGGTTTTGTTTGGATGAATTGGTGTTGATGGTGTCTGAAAATATCTGAATTTCTAGCTCTGATTAGGGTTTTGAACTGTGTTTGATTGGATTCAGATGGGTTTTGGTTGGAGTGTTTGATTGATTGAAGTTGGGGGTTTTAGGTGTGATGGGGGTTTTGATTGGATGAGTTGTTGTTGTTGTTGTGTTGTGGGGGTGTTGTGGGGGAGATGGAGGGGGCGGCGGAGGAGGCGATCGAGGTGGTGGAAGGAGGGATTTTGAAGGGGAAGGACGGGGATTCGCGGGTCGGGACGAATGGGAATGGGAATGGGAATATGATGATTGAGTCGGGGTCGGTGTTTGTTGCAGCGAGAGATTGGCCGTTGAGTATGTCAAGGGGGTTTGGTGATGGTTTGGAAGGTGAAGGTGGGAATGGAGTTGTGGGGTTGGAGCAAGCTAGTGGGAATAATGAAGATGGGGGGGACATGGTGGAGGAGTTGATACTGGGGAATTATAGGGATTCCAATTCGAATAGCGGTATTAGGCAAGGTCAGAATCAACAGTTTTATCCGATGTTGAGTGGGTCTGGGAATGGGAATTCGCGGCTTGAGGCTTTGTCGAAGGACAAGGCGCCAGTTTCGGTTGGAGGGGAGATGAGAAATACCTTTCTTTCACATATTTGGACTCAAAAGCCTCCAATTGATAAGTCTTTGATAGGCAACAATTCAAACAATTCGGTTGCAGTTCGAACAAAGCATCTATCTTCTTCGGGTTTCTCTCAGTTTTTCATCAAGAATAGCTTGAAGGGGAAGGGTATCGTGCGCCGGGATCTAGAAGCTCCTAATAGATTAGTTGTTGCTTCTGATGCACCGTTGAGTTTAGCTGCAAAAGAGGAAAATGTTGCACTTGCAAGTCCTAATCCTTTACCAGATGGAATCAATTTGAGAGAGTGGCTGAGACCAGGAAGGCAAAAGGTGAGCAGATCAGAGAGCTTGCATATGTTTCAGCAGATTGTGGAGCTGGTGGATCTGGCTCATTCTCAAGAGGTTGCCTTACAAGGTTTGCGACCATCTTGTTTCATTTTGTTGCCATCGAATCAAGTTAAATACATGGGTTCCGTGGCTGAAATGGAGTTATTAGAGAGTGCAAAGGATGATAATGTGTCCCTAACGACACAGCATTTGAGTAGGAAAAGGCTTTGCAAAGAGGTTCCTCATCCTGGCAATAGCATAATCCCAAAGCATAGAAAACTCAGTCAGAACATGCCAAGTTCTGGAAAACATGTGCAGTTTTCCAGCCAAATTGTCTATGATCATGAACCAGTTAAATTTAGGGATACTAGAATACAAATGCCTCAAAGCAAGTCTGGAAGCCGAGAGATGTTGAACGTGTCTAACAGTCTGTTCCTCCATGCGAATTCTCAATTAGAAGAAAAGTGGTATACTAGTCCCGAGGAGCTTAATGAGAGAGGACCTTCTTTCTCGTCAAATGTTTATGCTCTTGGGGTTCTTCTATTTGAGGTATTAATGTTGTTTGATAGAGTGTTTAACTTCTTTTATTTTCTCCTTTATATTTTTTTCTTCTTAACCTGATGCAAACTCTATGATGTGCTGTGCTTTATTATTTGACAATTGTCTGATGTTCACGATTTTGGAGGAATGCTGAGACTTCTTTGAAAGTGTGTGACGATATGAAGTGTTACATTTAATATGCTTTTCTGAATGACAAAGCGTTCTTGATTAAGAGTCTGCAATAGTTAGTAGTGCACATGGCACGTACTATTTGCTTTTAGCATTTTTTTTTCTCTGAACATGAATGATTTTTATTTCAGCACCTTTGTTTCGCTGTTATCTGTGACTTGAGAAGGGATTTGCATTGCATTTCGCCCAATGAACTACCCTGTCTCTGGCGCGAAACATGGAGAACCTTAATACCTTGTTTCATTACAATTGAAGCATCTAAGAGAAAAATAAAAAAAATAACTGCAAATAAGAAGAATTATTAGATAGAAAGTTGACATCATTTGCGCACTTAGATTTCATCTTTTCTTTCCATTCATGTAAATTACTACGAAGTTTGTATAGTTTATTCAATGGAATAAATTACCAATTAGTTTGTAGAGTAATTTCTTGATGCTGAATTATCTTTTATGACTTGTTTCCCCTTCCTCTTCAACTTTTCCTCTGTTCAACCTGTTCTGGTGAAGTAGATGGAGCTTTGGCTTATCCCCTCTTATCTCTTTGTCAGCTGTTCTGCTGTTTTGAATCATGGGAAGTACATGCTGCTACCATGTTGGATCTTCGCCATCGGATTCTTCCTCCAAATTTTCTATCGGAGTATCCGAAGGAGGCTGGTTTTTGCCTGTGGCTTCTTCATCCTGAACCTTCTTCACGGCCATCAACGAGGTATATATGTATGCATATAAATTCAACTAAAAAGGAGAGACCATTTTTGTTCAATCACATGCAGACCACTTCTGTCCAATGTAACGTAAACTTACCTCAAAATTCAACTAAACATGTAAATTTACTCCTGGTCCTAATCGGATGAGGAATTGGAATTCCTTGTCAACTTCTAAATCATCAAAATACAGTGACAGAAATAGAAGAGATAACTGTTCCTTGTTGCGTAAAAATTCTTATCTGAAAAGATAAAACACCTAAACACTGAAGGACTGTCAAGAAATAAAACCTTAACCATAATCGAACTCTAATTCCACACGTGAAATATTTAGGAAAAGGTACCAAAGATATAGAAATAATATATGTGAATAAACTTTGAAAAGAAAAGTGGAAAATTTAGATTTACACAAAGAAGCCCGAACCGATTTTAGAGTCACCATTGATATGGTGAGATTTGATGATCTATTCTTGTAAATGGTATTAAAAACCAGCTTTATAATACTTAGCTGGTCTTTCTTTCCATTATATAGAGAGCTAAGTGCTAGAACCATTAATGGAATTAATATAGGTAATGGAATTGCTAACAGAAAGAGATTTAACTTCTACCGCCGACAAAAGCTTTGGGAGTACCCAAATCATATCTCCCATATTATATTTTTCTTGGGCATCTGGTTAGTTGGATTGTTTGAAGAGCACTTCTATTTCAATAAATATTTTGGGGGTGGTTCATTGTGTTTTTCAAAGTCGGATCTTGTCATCGATCCTGAGATTTTAATCCTCTTGTAACTCTTAGACAAATCGATCGGACATGCTAACAAATACTAGGGATTATCTTACCTGGTATCTTGACATTATTTGGAATTTTACTCAATAAGCGGCTTCCCTGACAAATGAATTGTACACAAGGGGGATAGTGTACTTGGTAATCTTACTTGTTTATAAAGTTGGCCTTTGACATGGACTATCTTGGGGTGGATCCCTACTTATGCGTATAAGGTTTTTCTATGAATTCGGTTCACTATCTTTGCTTGAGAAATAAATGTAGTTTCTGCAACAATATTGTATATTTTTGTAAAAACATTGGTCTTACATAGTGCTATGGATGCCGTATTGCATGATTCTATGTTGTTTCTACCCCATGTGAAAACTTGATGGAAATTTGTATTTCTTTTGTATAATTTGACAGGGAAATCCTTCAATCTGAATTTATGTGTGAATTGCGAGAAATTCAACAAGGTGTCTCATCTGAAGATCAATCATCTTCATCTATTGATGAAGACTATGCCGAGTCTGAGTTGTTACTGCATTTTCTTTTATCCATGAAGGAACAAAAACAAAAGCAGGCTTCCAAGTTGGTTGAATTCATTGGATGTTTAGAAGCGGATACTTTGGAGGTTGAGAAAAGGCAAACTGAGAAATCTGGGATGCTTTGTAGGGCACGTGATTCCTCCTATGCTAGGGAACTGGGGTCCCACAACAAGGAGCCATTTCACTCAGAAAGGATACTTCCCACGCCAAGCATGAGTAAAACTAGCATACAAAGGAACATTAATCAACTTGAAAATGCTTATTTCTCCACAAGATGTCAAATCTCACCTCCAGAAAGTGGTACAACTATTCGAAGTGATAGAGATTTACTGAAGAATAGAGAAAGTTTGTTTCCTGTGCAAAATCAAAGTGATGGGCAGGCTTTGAGCCAGCCAACTACTGATCTTGTTGGAATGTTTTTTGATGGTTTATGCAAATATGCTCGTTATAGTAAGTTCGAAGTACGTGGAATATTAAGGAATGGGGATCTTCACAACTCTGCCAATGTGATTTGTTCATTGAGTTTTGACAAAGATGAAGAGTACTTTGCTGCTGCTGGGGTATCGAAGAAAATTAAGATTTTTGAGTTCCGTGAACTTTTGAATGATTCTGTTGATATTCATTACCCAGTGATCGAGATGTCCAGCAGGTCTAAGCTAAGCTGTGTTTGCTGGAATGGGTACATAAAGAACTATTTGGCTTCAACTGATTATGATGGCATAGTCCAGGTATAATTTCTGATAGATTGTATTCACTAAAAAGGAGAGACCATTTTTGTTCAATCATATGCAGACCACTTCTGTCCAATGTAATCCATAGTGTTAATATTACACTAACCTAGATGAATTTCGTAAAGCACATGCTCATATACATTCATAAAACAAGTTTCTTTGTTTCCACCTTAATAAAGACTCATTAACAGAAATGTTTATGCAAAATGCAACAGTTTTATTACTACTTGCCTTCTTCTTCCTGTTTCTTTCCATGTAACACCCTTTTTCTCTTCTATTGATCCTTGCCTTTTTCCTTAGAAGGATTTTCTTGATCCCATAAAAAAGGACATTCAAACGCCTAAATCTTTTCTTTTAGATGGTTCTTGGTATTTCTAAATTTACATGTTCTCTATAGTCTAAGAATGTTGGCTTGATATATGCTTTTTTACTTATCATGATGAAAGCCTTTTTTTTTTGCTTTTTATTTTATTTATCACTAATTATGTAGATTGGGGAAACCTCATGTTCCAGCCCTTTTTATTCTCAACCTGGGTAGAAGGTGAACCTTTTGCTCTAGTTATGAAAACATGCACATAGGCTACCAGAAATGCCGACTTATTAAGAATACCTGATATAATTATTTGTATCCTTGAATTTTTATGGTTGCAATTGAATATGAAATTTTCATTTGCTAACTAACTATTTGTGACCAGCTATGGGATGCAAGCACTGGTCAAGGCTTTTCTCAGTATACTGATCATGAAAGGAGAGCTTGGTCTGTTGACTTTTCTCCTGTGGATCCCACAAAGTTAGCCAGTGGAAGTGATGATTGCTCCGTGAAACTATGGAGTATAAATGAGGCATGCTCTCTTCTCTTGTACTTTACATTTTTTTATGCCATAAATGACGTACTTGAGAATTTGACAAAAAAATAAATAAAAAATGACATACTGGAGAAATTAGAGTTACAATCCCCTGAAAGATTTCTTTTACATCTTCAAGTTTGTTAGGAAAACTTGTGAACAATAAAAAACCAGCAAATTTTTAAAAATTTAATTTTAACGAGTTAACAGAATATTTGTTGCTTCATTTGCTAGTAGGAAAATAAATGCTAATGAGTGTGTTTTTAAATCACCAGAGATTTGGGAATACCTGGCTTCATTTGAAGTTTAATTCGATGAATGATGAAGATGTTTAACATACATTGTACTTGCAAAAATTGCAATTTTTAAACCTTAGTGTGTTCATGGTCTTCCCATGTGAACCTTTTTTGAAGATGCTCCAGGCATTGAACTGGTCTCTGAAGTTCAATTGCCTATTGAATGGGTTATATAAAATCATACACATTTCCTCATACAAGAGTCAATTAGAGTAACTTTTAGCTAATCCGAATATTAGGTTTTCATAAGATAAGAATGCAGTGAATGATCATGTAAAAGTGAAAATGGTTGGTCAGATCAGATTACATCCTCCTTGTAATAGGACCTTAAGGTGTTTCAAGCAAGTTATTGAATGGTGGATCTGTACCTAGAGGGCTGCCGCATGTATGACTCATGAGATGATATTCTGTGTTTTGACATTGAGTCTTTTTTCCTCGGACAAACTTAAGTATTTTCTTTTGAGCTTGAGTTTTCCTTCGTACTTGCTTGCGTTGTTGAAGTGTGGGGAACAGCTTTTGAAGCGTATTGACTGTGATTTTTTAACAGAAAAAGTGTATTGGAACGGTAAGAAATGTTGCCAATGTCTGCTGCGTTCAGTTCTCCTCTCACTCCACCCACTTGTTGGCATTTGGATCAGCTGATTACCAGACCTACTGTTATGACCTTAGGAATACTAGGTCTCCTTGGTGTAAATTGGCTGGGCATGGGAAAGCTGTGAGTTACGTGAAGTTCTTAGATCACGAGACACTTATTTCTGCATCTACTGACAATACTTTGAAGCTTTGGGATCTGAATAAAACCAGTTCCAGTGGGTTGTCTACAAATACTTGCAGCTTAACCTTTAAAGGTCATACAAACGAGAAGGTCAGTTTTTCTGTCCTGATTTCTTTTTCGGTATTTGGTATATTTTTATCATGCTAGTCCATCTTTTAACTATTCCCGGCTGCTTCCTCAGAATTTCGTTGGTTTATCTGTTTCGGATGGGTACATAACATGCGGTTCAGAAACAAATGAGGTAATCTTTCTATCAAGTTTGTGAAAAAAAAATCCAACTAGTAATTAGAAATTTATATCATCCATTTTAAGTCACATTCATGATGTTCAAGAGTTTGCTTCATTGGAGATTGTCACCATTGATGTCAAGCAATATATTCTTTTTCACGTAAAATGTATGTTCATTGGAAGAGCCTTTGTTGAAGGGTATGACGGTGAAGACCTATTGCTGATGCCAACTAAGTGTAAAAGATTTAAAAGATTACCAAACCACATCATTTAATTCATTAAACCAAGTAGAATGGAAATTTTGAAACCATGTCGTCAAGGCCAACTAATTTTGAGACTAAGTCTTTGTGATTGTTGCTATGATGGCGACGACCCAATTGAAATTATGAATGTTGATACTATTACACATTATGCATCAGTTTTGAAAACTTGCAATTTGATGCTACCGCAAGTAAGCATAATTGTACTACCTTCTTATTTTATACTTCTTCAAATTTCTTTGATTGAGGCCCAATGCTTCTCATTCAAACAATTGTGGATGGTAGTAATGGGTGGCAACTGCATATACATCATTTGCCCAATTTATTAGCAAAATATGTCAGGCGTTTCTGACAATCTCTTTTTATGTCCTTTCAGATTTATGCTTATTATAGATCCCTCCCAATGCCAATCACTGCTCACAAGTTTGGTTCTATCGATCCAATTTCTGGACAAGAAACTAGTGAAGCTGGTGGACAGTTTGTCTCAAGTGTATGCTGGAAAGGGAAATCTGACATGGTTGTGACTGCTAATTCCAGTGGAAGTATAAAAGTGTTGCAGATGGTGTAAATGGAGTCTTCCCTATCTTGCATTATACCTTTCTTGGTGCTGTAAATGGAATACCTCTTTGTGGTAATATTTCAATTCATGATGGGGTCTTGTGCATCTTCCAAACAGAAAGCTTTCTATATCTTTTTCTTTGGGATTCAATGAGCCATGAGAAGTCAGAGATTTGAAATGGTGAAGCAGAAGTTTTGGTCTGGTGACATAATTCACCTTTGTTGTTCAATCTTGGCTGATTTATTCATCTTGCTCCATGCAAGCTTACCCAACTAAGAGGCAACTGTAAAATATTTGGATTGTTCAGCCGTGGATCCTAGTTGCAGGATAATGGTCTTGGAATTTACCCCAGAGAATTAATGGTCTGTTCAGGAGGCGGCCTCATGCCATGACACATATTTGTGAAAAGTGTAACCTGGCTGATAATCGATATTGCACCAATATGTGACATGATTCGGCGCAGGATTTGTGGTACCATCGGAAATTAAAGCAGGATAAAGCTCCTTGTATTGCAATATTCTAGGGGTACAGAACCTCGTGCTCTCTCCCTCTCTCTCAATCAAGGAGTTCTCTAGCACAGTTGAGTTAAACTTGAAGTTGTGGAGAAACTCTCGAGGGATTCATAATCTTTTTCATCCTAGCTTGAAAATTTTTGGATACAGGAGCTGGGAAATGAGATATGTGATCATCTCGTCCTAAATCATAAACTTAGATACAGAGGCAAGGAATTGAACCTGTGCGGTCTGAGCATAAAGGGCAGTTTTGTTAAAATTCGCAGCGATCTCTGACTCTAGATTGCAACAAAAATACATGGTGAGTTCTCTTAATCCAATTTGAAATGAGCATCAATGTCGATGAGCTATGTGTCATATAAATTTGAGATGATCCATTCGACTTATATTCTTTGCTGTTCAAAAAACACATGGATAAGGTACCTTTAGTTGTTTTAAAAACTTCTTTAGTGTTTTGTGAATAGATAGATGTTCACATTGTGTTAGCTTATTGTTCAATCTTTTACATCTGCCTATTGTTTTGATTTTGGTGAGATTTTGCAAACAATAATAGTATAATTCATACTTAAATGATTCAATAATGAAATTGTTAAATAGGAGGATGACTCCCACATGCATGATATGAACATCTTTTCACATTTCCCTGTTCATCTGTAGCCGATAGCTTTGTCACTCTTTATGAATGGATAAACAAATGAGAAAATCTGTGGCCGATAGTCTGTATGCAAAGTAATAGCATGCTTTTTTTTCTTTTTTTTGAGAATCAAAGTAATAGCATATTTGTATCCAAGATATAGTTTAATTGGAAGACCCAATCACAGTATTTTTATGTGAAACCAGTGTTGACTAGAACCTTACTAAAAAGCAAACAAACACGATACTTTTACACCGCATTAAATTGCTCTCAACAACAACATAGCCCGAATACCAAAATTAATTGGGGTCGGCTACAAGGATCAAACTCTTCCATTGCGTGCAATTTATGGTGTGCTTTCCAAATCATTTAGATCCCTCCTAATTAATGTGTCCCAAGTTAGTATAGAAGGGAAATTAAATTGCTCTGTAGAAGAAAAAATGGGATTTTTTTTTGGATAGAAATGAGACTTTATTTTAGTATAGCCAAAAAATGTGTACATGAAAAAAAAAAATGGGAAATTTAATAAATTGTAAAATTGGCAAGGACAGTGAGACATAGAAGGGAACATAAAAGGCACCAAAATAGACCTTGTGCCGAATCGCTAAGAGATCTTTTTCTTAAAAACATCTGTTTGCACAACTGTAGTGTATGAGACCTCAAAATTATATGCTTCCAAACTTGGGAACCTCACTAATGTGAGGCCAAATTTACAGGCTATACCATTCCATTACTTCATTCAGAACTATGATTGAGGAAAGCAAAGGAAGAAAATGAAAAAAAGAAAAAAAAAAAAAAAAAAAGAAAAAGAAAAAGAGAGCATGTTTACATTGAATTTTGTGGATTTATCCTCGAGGTAATAAAGGACTGCCGCAGATAAGCTAGTGCATTCTTGTGCGAATGAAGATTAATGCAATTCCGAATCTGATGCATGACCAGACAATATCCTCCTGTTTGGACTTGTTACAAAGTGTATATGGCCTTCAGAGTTTGTCCTTAAACTCTGTTGAGATGTGCTCAATTGTGGAGGTCTTACTAATCGTCCTTTTGGTGTTCCTGCGAAAACAGCCAACAATTGTGAGTATTACTAAATTGTAGGATAAAATACTGATTTTGGTGTTTTTAGTAGCTGGAGTATAAGGGCGTATGGGTTTTTTTTTTTTGATAACCATTGGTGTCCGAACCATTCTTCAGCCCCTCCTTACTTTCGTTCGACTAATCCCATAGGAGTTAGTCGGGCACCCCAACAAGGGTGTATAGTTTTCATTCGCATTTCGTCTTATTAATGATTGTGAGGATTGTTTGTTTGAGAAAGTTTGAGATTTTCTAAAAAATTACTTGATATTTCTGCTTCTGTGGATTTTATTTTACTTATGATGAACACAGATTAACAGCCTAAATGACATTCATATTCCCAGTTAGCTATGATAAAAAGATAGGAAGTTTCCAATGTAACCTGATTGTTTGTTTGGTTTCCCATAAGCAGTTGTCCTCTTTGTGATGGATATCTTCTTGTTGACACTGACAGGTTCAGAACTGGTGAGTGGCTTATTCTCGATTATTGGTAGTAATTGATCCTCGATGAGGGCTGCATTATCTTCCCCACAAGCTGATGCTCCATCACTCCCTGATTCAGAGCTCTTATCTTTAAGATTTACATTGGGCTTATCCTTCTCCGCCACCCTATAAACAAACATCTGGAATGGAATTTGTGAGACGGGCATTAAATCTTGAATCTCCCATGTGGTGAATTTCTTTGAGAGGCCAGCTTCTACTTCATTGTAGTCTATCGATGGACCTGCTGCGTCAGGCTGGCTGTGATCAGGATTCATTACAAGGAATCTCTTGACATAGCGCAGCACTCTACAAATGGATGAGAAACTTGGCCTCTGTGTTGGGTCTACATGCCAACATTTCTTTGTCAAATTCACTAGGTATTTCGGTGCAGAGAATGGGAACAGTGGTCTCTCCCCAGCTTGAATGTTCCTGCTCATCTTGTCTCCTTGAAGATGCCCATCCTCGAACGGAACTTTCCCTGTCAAAAGCTCAAAGCAAATCATCCCAAAGCTGTAGATATCGGCCTTCTCAGTGTACTTGAAACTGCTGGTATTTCGCGGCTGCTCCTGCTCGGAAAGAACTTCTGGAGCGCACCATATATATGGCTTTGTTCCGTTATTTGGAGAGCTTTGAGGGGTGGCATTCTTTCCTCTGGAGAGATTGAAACCTGAAACTTTCGCAGCAAGTATCCTTCTGGGATGTTCCTCGCTCTAACCAAAATATTAGAGGGGTTCAAATCTCCATGGCAAATCTGTTGGGAATGCAGGTACTCCATTCCTCTTGCAATCTGAAGCATTAGATCAACCGCGACAGGGAGAGAGAAGGGAATCCGTTTCCGTGGCCCGCAGGATTCTTTAATGTAACTGCTTAGATCCTTACTCATCAACTCCATCAGCAGAAAACACTCTTTCTTCTCCTCATCACAGAATCCACAAAGGAAGTGCATTACATTGGGATGGCTGAAGGATGAAATAGTAGATATTGCCGGTATCAATGGTTCTATCTGCCCAAAAAAATGCCTGACGGCCCAGCTTTCGCCCATCCATTGGATCTCCTTATAGTGGCTTCCGCTCCCTAATCGCCTCCTCACCTGGTAATCCTTTGAACCCACCAAGACTGAGCTTGGTAAGAGATTATTGCCACTGGAACGCTCCCACTCGTTAAGGATGTTAGCCAGTTGCTCCGTCAGTCGCTGCTCTTGCTTTGTCAAAGACCCTGAACTTCTTTTCTCCCTGGCTGTTTGTAGGAGTTCCCATCTGTCCTCTCTCCACACTTTGTGCAGCCGGTTGCATGTATCTTGAGAAACTAGGTACTGGTTTCCGAATTTCCACTGGAAAAGCTTTGGGTCAGCCCATTCGGTGCTGTATTTTCGTGTTGAGATGAGCTGCTTCTTTTGCATCTCATCCTGATCAGTACCGGACACATCCCCAGCGGTTTCAATGGCTTCTACGACGACCGGAATGCAGCAGAGCAGGTTGTGAATGTGAAGCTCGACGCAGTCTTTGTTATTTGCTAGCAATAGTGCTTTACTCAACCAATCCTTTGTGTCCAAGCACTGCTGAATATACACCTCCCCTTCTTTGAATATCCTGTGCAGCTCCTTCAAGGGCTGTTCGAGCGGCTTCCATTTCGCGCCCCTCTCCTCAAACTTGAGGTTGTGCTTGATTTGCTCTCCTATTACTTGAAATGCAAGCTTGAAGATGTCAAACAGCAATGAGCACTGATGCTGATTGATCTGGATATCATCTCTGAACACCATAAGAGCCTCCAAGCTACCCAACACCATTCCAATCTGGCGGAATTGGTCCATGACCACCGGAGATTGGAGAAACGGTATCACCAGCCTTTATAATGCTTTATAAGATTTCTACTACTCGGCCGACACGGCCGGCACACGGGAAATCGCAGTGAAAGCTCTCTTCCTATATAAGGGCAAAAGGAAATCAAAGGGATTGAAGAAAAATCAGTGTAGATATCTCTTGTGATTCACAGGATACCTACTGCAGGCCAACCCAGTTAATGGAATGATCTTCTCATCATCTCATGCCCACGAAAACACCGGCTTCTCTGAGGATTCTCGCTTAATGGGATCGATTGTTAAGCGAAATTGCATGGAAATAAAATACCATGCTAGAAATCAAGAGCCCAACGGCCGGCCTAATAAAAAAAAAGTCAAATCAATCGATGCAAAAACTAGAGAAGGATTGAAGCATCAAAAACCATTTGGCGGGTCGTGGCACGGCGCGAATCGGGCATGATTCTTGTATATGTATGATCAAAGCATGAAGAGGTCTAGCAAGAGAGAATTTGCAGAAATGTTTGGTGGGTTGATGAGATGCCCCTTTTTGTGTTTCGCTGGAAAGTGTTGATTTTCAATGAGTCGTGGCTGTAATTGCGGTAAATGGGGAAGTTATTACTCTTTGTTACCTTAATAAAATTTGGTGCAACGGTTAAACAGTTGGAATGACAACGTGATGTGGGCACTTACACACGCCACTGTTACTTTCCGTGTCTTCCGTTTCACTTAATTTGGGTGATTTGCTTCTATATTAGGTCATTTACATCATGATTCATTAAAAAATGTCATTTGATTTTCTAAATAAAAAAGGAACTTTTGGACTTTTGATAGAGTAATTTTTTACTATTTGAGGTGTTGAATTGTATGGGTGGTAAAAATACAGCACATGAAACTTCTCTGATGTAATGTGTGTGTGTGTGTGTTTTTTTAATTATTGTTAGGGAATTAGAGGCACAACTTTGGTTAATCTCAAACTCGAGATAGGTTGGATCACGTGAACTATACTTTTCTAAGGGAATTTAATATCGACTTCATATTTAGGTCCTGAACTCGAGACCATTGATTATTGATTACAGATGGAGGTCTTTTTTTCCTAAAGTTTTGATAATAATAAAGCACATGAAACTTCTCTAAATGTAATTGGTGCGTGCTTTCCAAGCTAAATAAGTGTTTATTGTTTTCAAAAAAAAAAATTTTAAGTGATTATTGAGCTACACCTCTCTGTTGCTTCTTATTTAATTAATTCTAGAAAATTGTCGAAGCTTTTTTATAGTGAGATGAATGAGGCATCACTTGTTAAAGAGCAAGGTTGGGAGTGGTCCCATATTCGACTCATGTTGAAGTCGCTCAAAAAAACCGTTAAATTTTTTGAGATGCCTCAATTTTATGGACCACATACTTGAGAGAAATCAACATATCTAGAGTTAATAATAAGATTCGATATTATGTATAAACCTCTCAGATGAGATTGTAAAGACATTATTTGTCAAAAAGGCAAGACCTCCAGAGATCGTGGTTTAATTCCTACTTAATTCAAAAAAAAAAAAAGATTTGATCAAATGATCTCTTGGATTTGGTCGTCAAGGGCGTTCATTAGGTAATTATATTATGGCATTTTTATGTTTTTTTAGAACTATTATGGCATTTGAATTGATCCATTAATATTTTGTTTATATTATCCTAAGTATTTGAATAATAGTAAATTAAAAGATCCATTGGAAATCAAACATTTGTGATTAGTTACAAGAGAATGAAATGGACACAATACATTAAGGGTAGTGCTATTTGGACTCGTGAGTCCGGACTCAAAACTTTTTTTAATTTCAAATACACCCTCGAGCAATTAATGAAACACCCATAATTACTTGTAAAATTCTTATTATATCCCTTAAATATGTACAACAAATTTAAAAACCTCCCTATGAGTCCGGACTCATAAGTCTAAGTAGATTTATTGATACATTAATTAACATGATCAATCACAATAATTAAAGAGGGACGGCAGTTACAACTTACAAACTTATATATTAACTAATCCAATCATAAGGGAGAAGGTGATGAGTGATAGACGTGAGGTTCACAAACACCACGCTTCCAAATCGCCTTCCACATGTGATCTTCCCCCGAAGTGTATCTCCGTGCTTGAATAATACGACAATTTTATAGGAAAACTAATACTACAATTTTTTATACGTGGACAACACACTGATTTGGTATAAATTTTTTATTTTTTTGAAGAGGCATAAATCTTTTAGTGTAAAGGGTGGGGTTCAAGTGTCAATAGAGTTGTTGTTGTTTTTTTTTTTTTTTTTTTTTTTTTTTTTTTTTTCACAGCACAATGAGATTATTGATAATTTGTGAGAATTATATAACTTTAATACAACAATGTAGATTGGTCTCCTTGAGAAAAAGCAGAGGTAAACGAAGCCTCATCCTAAACCACCGTTAAAGGAAAGTTTAGTTTCTTTCGCATAAAAATAGTTCATTGGTACATATGCATGTAGCAAAGGTAAGCATCAAATCACAATCCTACCTTTTTATTTATTTATTTATTGAAATGAGACATACTTGCCTAGTTACAGAAGACACATCCTAAGGAGTGACACTCCCCTTACATCATCTCTAATAGTAAAAGTCAGATTAGACGGGCAGTGCTGAAGATGGTATGAGTCAACATCGTGCTAAGCTGCGAAATTCCTTATCCAATCCGCCACATGGTTCCCTTCCCGATGTACATGTACAATGCAGAGCTCCTAGTTCCTTTCTATCATTTCTCGGATCAAAGAGATCAGTTGTCAATAGTGATTGTTAGGCCAGTTACCCCTCTTCAGTACACCCACAACAGATTTAATGTTCAATTTTAATATGACTCTTTTGCAGTTCTGCTCCAATACAACTTGGAGTCCCATTAAGACACCCCAAAGCTCCGTGTCAAAAACTGAGTACGCTGCCAAGTTGATAAGGAAACCTGCCACCCAATCACCATTAGGATTTCTCAAAAGTCCACCCACATTTGCAGTTTGAGTATTCCATTTAAAAGGCCCCATTCACATTATATGGTCGTTTCTATCCATTTTTTCCCCTAGATGTTGCCGACTTTCTTCAATATATTTTTGTCCATACTATTAAAAAATGTTAACAGTTACTACGAACTATTTGCTTATTCATTTTACTTGGAATGCAATCAACTAAAGTTTTTTATTTGGAAAACAAAAATAAGAAAAGACTTGGTCAAAATTAATATACATGTATGATTTATACGCATGGACCAAGAAGGGTCCTAGACCCAGAAAACATCGCATTCCAGGCCCATGAAGCCCAGGCCTACCAATCTCGAGTTACATTCTTTCGCAAATTCAAGTGTATCGGACGGTTGCAATAAGACATTGTGACTTTTGCATCTCCACCTAATACAGATGTAAAAGCCAATTAGCTAAATCAACGCTCGCCTCTTCATTTCAGAGTTTCCCCTTTTTTCCCTCTCTTTTCAAACAGAGCGAGGGCGAAAGACTGAGAGTGTGTTTTTGCGATTTGGGGGTTCAATTCGATCATCTGAAACCCTAGTTTTCTCCAAATCTCTGAAGAGAGAGTGAGAGAGTGAGAGAGATGCCGAGAGAGATAATCACTCTGCAAGTAGGGCAATGCGGGAACCAGATCGGGATGGAGTTTTGGAAGCAGCTCTGCCTCGAGCACGGCATCAGCAAAGACGGCATTCTCGAGGACTTCGCCACTCAGGTTTACGCTTCGATCTCTCTCACTTTCTCTCTGTTTGCTTCTTTGACCGTCATTTGATGCATCTGTTTCAGTTCTAGGTCAGATTCCATATTTGTGATTTAGGGTTTTTTCTTTCTTTGTTTGTTTGTTTTTTTTCTTGCGACGGCGATGTGTAGAGCTGATGTTTCTTTGTTGAATTTGAGATCTGCTGCTGTTTTCAGTTCTATTTTCACGAAAGTTTGTGTTTTTCAGTTACATCTGTTAAGGAAATGACCTATATGTGTGTTCTGCAGAAAATTTCCTGAAATGGCCAATCACATTGATGGTTTATGTTTGGCATTTATGATTTTGTTTCGAGTCTTTCGACGGATTTATGTTGTGTCAATTGTTTGATATCCTAGACTATTGACTCATGGAGCGCATTTTTTTTTTCTTTTTTTTTGAATTAGATTCTGATGGGTTTGAGAATTCACTAATACGAGAACACATGTGATTTTCAATATCAATAAGTAATGTGGTGTTAATGATTCTGATGATCGATTTCAAGCGTTCGCATGTTGGGAAAAATCATCAACCTATCCTTGTGGTCTATGTTATCTGAGTACATATGACAAAATTAAGAAACTTAATGGTTGGCGAGCCTGCAAACATAATACTAGCCAGACTTGCATTATTACGTGCTACTTGGTGCCATAGTCTTTTTCTTTGATCCCGGATGGGAACATTGCGGCCAGTGTACAATGGTGAAGTCCCCAATCCCCAAACACCACTCCTATGCACTGGAATGCCAGTGCTAATATCATTGGCCAATTCCCTGCCATTAAATATTGTCACATTGGTATAGTACATTAAAAAGAAAGCATGAGATTAGTAAAAATGTAAAAGAAAATCTTCTACAATAAAGATAATACACAATGAAGTATTTTTTCCCCTCATATACATTTTTAGCTTCAGTGGGCATTGCTCCTTAACCCTTCCCATGTATCTCCTCCTTTATCTTCATTGCATGTTTCTCCGACCTCCTCAATTTCATGGGTCTTCTTCTTTCCTTTATCTATCTCTATTGAGGGGTAAAGTTGGTTATGGAAAAAGGGGTGGTTGTGGAAAGGTAATCGGGCACATAAAGGGAGTTGTGTGTAATCGGTTGTGACAGATACGATCATCCAATTATACAGACACACACACACACAAGCTTGGTTTGTTTCTCCACACAACAGACTTTACCTTTCCACAACGAACTTCACCCCTCCTTTATATATTATGGTGCATATAACTTAATTATTACATCAATGGTAGCAATAATAAGTTCAATCAAAATAAAACTGTAACAAAATAAGGATTACAATTGCCAAAACAATCCCAATATGCAGTTTAATTGTATAGTAGAATGCCAATGATTTAGTTTTGGTGGTGATTTAGACATACTCAAACCAACATAGAGGTATTGTGAGAACTAGCACTACAAAAATGACAACACACTTTATCAACTATGTAGTGTCTTGCTTTCTAGTAGCCGAAATGCCAATATTTGCAATATAGAAGGCGATAAGTGCTTCCCAGATCATCGTAAAACGACAAACTACACATCCAGTGATGGTGAGTTCATGATCTTGAACTGGATCAAACGAAGGTTAGTGCTCCATTTGAATGATGATTGATTGATCTTGAACCAGAATGGAAGCTTGGTACTCCATATATTTGAGCAAGAAAATTTATTAACTACATTTTGTAATTTGAAAAAGAAAGTTCAATGTTTACTAGACTTGGCGAGCAACAAGCATGAACCAAGTTATGCCTGCCTACATTTTATACATTTGCTCAAATTACCAAGTCTAGTTAGTAAACTTTTTTGCTCAAAAATATGGAGTACCAAGCCTACGGTTCAAAATCAATCCATCATCATTCAAATAGAGCACCAACTTCCCTTTGATCCACTTGAGAATCATGGACCCACCATCACTATATGTGTAGCTAGTTGTTTTACGATGATCTGGGAAACAACACTTATCGCCTTCAATATTGCAACTACTGGCATTTCAACTACTAGAAAGCAAGACACTACATCGTTGATAATGTGTGTCGTGGCTTTTATAGGGCTTGTTCTCACGATACCTCTATGTTGGATTGAGTATGTCCAAAGCACCTCCAAAACCAAATCACCGGCCTTCTACTGTACAATCAGACTACACATTGGGGTTGCTTTGGCAGTTGTAATGCTTTATTTTGTTGTAGTTTTGTTCCAATTGAACTTATTATTGGTACCATTGATATAGTAATTAAGTGTATGTGCACCATAATATATAAAGGAGGGTTGGTTTTGAAAAGGTATAGTCCGTTTTGTTGAGAGACAAATAAAGCCTATATATCACAACCAAATTACGCACAACTCCCTTTGTGTGCCTGATAAAGGAAAGAAGAAGATCCATGAAATTGAGGAGGTTGGAGGAACATGCAATGAAGATAAAGGAGGAGATACTAGCAACATAGCGGGGGTTGAGGAGCAACCTAACTTCAATCCATTGCCCTCCTCTGAAGCTAAAAATGTATATGAGGGCATAGCAGGGGTTGAGGGGCAACCCAACTTCAGTCCATTGTCCTTTGAAGTTAAAAAAGTATATGAGGGGAAAATTACTTCATTGTGTATTATCTTTATTGTTAAGAAAATCTTCTTTTACATTTTTACTAATCTCTTGATTTCTTTTTAATGTATTATACCAATGTGACGATATCAGCAGGGAGTTGTTGATTGGCCAATGATATTAGCACTGGCATTCCAGTGCATACGAGTGGTGCCCCGGGATTTGGGTACTTCACCATGGTACACTCTGGCAGGAATGTTCCCATCCCGGATCAAAGATAGAGATGATCTACTGGGGGCGTGCTCTATGATTTTCTACTCCCTGTCCCTGATCACTTTCATCAAATACACCTTCATCGTTCTTTCTGCAAATGACAACGGTGAAGGTTACCAATACAAAAACTATCTTGGTATTGTACCAAAAAAAGTCTCAACTCTGTTGTATTTTGATTGCTGTTACACTGTTTTTTTCAGGATTCTTTTGGAAAGAAAAAAAGAACTTATTAAAAGACTCATTTCTTCCCTCCTTATTGTCACTTATTTAATTTCACTTAGTTTGACCGTCTTAGCTTTTTTTGCCGAACATATCTATAACCCAAAAAACTGGCTGATATAATCTTACCTTGTCATTAAGCGCTAATTTTTTTAACTATATTATGTTAAGTTGGCATACTCAAGCTTTCCCTCAGCTTTTGTTTTATTTTTATATTTCAGGGAGGTGACAGGAAAGATGTGTTTTTCTACCAAGCTGATGATCAACACTACATACCACGAGCTCTCCTTTTGGATTTGGAGCCTAGGGTGATTAACGGTATTCAAAATAGTGAATATCGGAACCTTTACAATCATGAAAACATTTTTGTATCTGACCATGGAGGTGGTGCTGGAAATAATTGGGCAAGTGGGTATCATCAGGTTTGTTTCATCATCTTCATCTTTTAAGTTTTCCCTTAACTGTCGTAGAATTTGCTCCCAAATCCATTTATAACATTTCTTACATTCAAAACTCATTTTTATATGATGTCTATGTTTAATATGTACTATGCTGCCATGCAGCTTTTGAACCCCAATTTGAAAAAAATATGTTTGTGATATAAGAGATTGTATTTCATAGAAAAGTGGTGAAAGGAAAGAAACAATATGTCGATACTAAATCTTCAATTACATCACATTGTAATCCTGACTGCACAACCTTGTATTTCACCAGTTATAGAATTTATGATGGGGATTTATATGTATACATCTAGTATGATAGTTCTTTTTATTATTTCTCTTATTTCACCAGTTATAGAATTTATGATGGGGATTTTCTTGGTTGCTCCTATATTCAACATCTGTACTTCAGTTTGGTGCTAATATGATTGCATTAGGCAGCTTTGCCCTCTTGCATGTAAGAAGATCCAAGTAAAATGTGTTATGCATGGAAAGAATTATCTGTTCTAGAATACAGATAGTAGATTGCTCTCTACTTGATCTCTTAGAAAACTTCGGTTGTTTTCAACACTGTAACTGTTAACAATTTCAAATGATAGTGCATTCCTTTTAATGACTTATTCATTGGGAAATTGAGGTATGCATCTTTCTTTTCTTACATAGAAATTAGATTTAGTTGCAGTTCTTTTTTAGTCTGGTTTAATAGAATATACTTTGTTTCATGTTGTTGTCATTAAGTTCTCATCTGTTTTAGCTTTAATTGTACAAATTAGGGAGAGCAAGTTCAAGAGGATATAATGGACATGGTTGACAGAGAAGCTGATGGAAGTGATAGTCTTGAGGGTTTTGTGCTTTGCCACTCTATAGCTGGAGGAACAGGATCAGGTCTGTACTCATTCGTTCTCAAATTTTCTTGTTTTGCTGTTCTTTATCCCGTTATCGTTCATTTCTGCCTACTTTCCAAATAGTTTTTTTTTTTTTTTGAAAGGATTTTCCATGTTCTGATATTTATAAATCTGGTTTTCTGTGCTCCTTATTTTGTAATTGAAATCGTTTTCTCCTGTCTTTTGCCATTCTACCTACAATATTTGTGTTATCCATCTTGTTTCTCCATAATTTTTTTTGAAAATTTTCCTTAAATCTGGACTACCGTCAGTGAATTTCTTTTATAATCCAGAAGTGAGTATATAATATCTTCTACTAAATGAAATAAAAAGTTTAGCGTAGAGCTTGTCTTTACAAAGCCACGGTGTACTGGTGTGCGTGTCTGCGTAAGTTAGTCTACTAGGTTTTTTTAGTGCATCAGAAGGTTTACGCATCAGATAAAATCTACAGCATATTCCTATCACATATTGTGGGACTGCGACGTTGTTGTTTTTTGTTTGTTTCGTGTTGAATCTAGTTCATCTATTGTCTCGCTTTTCATTATTGCTGGACCTATGTCTCTGGTTTTTTTGTGATAATATATTGTAGTTAACAGGTCAGAGGTTAATGTTATATCTTATGAATCTAAATATCTTTGGTTTTTCTCTGCTTTTTATAAAAAATAAACTGCTTTAGTGCAGGAATGGGCTCATATCTGCTAGAAACTCTGAATGATCGCTATAGTAAAAAGCTTGTTCAGACATACAGTGTTTTCCCCAACCAGATGGAGACAAGTGATGTGGTGGTCCAGCCATACAACTCACTTTTGACTCTAAAACGGCTAACACTGAATGCTGATTGTGTTGTTGTTCTTGACAACACTGCATTAAATAGAATTGCTGTGGAGCGTCTGCATTTGTCAAATCCCACCTTTGCCCAAACAAATTCTTTGGTTTCAACCGTGATGTCTGCAAGCACAACTACCCTTCGGTATCCAGGATATATGAACAATGACTTGGTTGGCCTTCTTGCTTCTTTGATTCCAACTCCAAGATGTCATTTTCTAATGACCGGATACACTCCATTAACGGTTGAGCGTCAGGTTTGTCTTCAATCATACGTATTACAACATGTTTCCAGTGATAATACATTTGTGCTTTGTTGTTTTACATTTGCTCACATTTTCCTTTCTCCCCTAATGTGAGTTTGTTATTTAATAATTGAAAAGATAAAGAAATAAGAAAACCCAACACTCAAGAGCATCAACTGTATATCAAACTCGATATCTGCTTCAAACAAAACTTCTATTTCCACATCGATCCCTGCTCTGATACCATGTATAATCCTATAGTGTTAACTTGAGCTTGTTCTCAGTTCAGGCCATCATTGTGTTGTTCATGAGTCAGACCAATCTTTTTCTTGCAACCACTTATCATCCTTGCTTCTTCCTGGAATGGAAAATTTTGCTGCAGTCTGATGCAATATTTATTGTTGGCAGGCCAATGTGATCCGTAAGACGACAGTACTAGATGTTATGAGAAGACTACTTCAGGCAAGCTAGAAAAATGTTGCTTGCTGAGGTTTTTCAGCAGAATGAATTAAAATGTATGCTACTGACAATGTTAATTTTTGCAGACAAAGAATATCATGGTCTCTTCTTATGCTCGAACAAAAGAAGCTAGTCAAGCAAAGTACATATCAATATTGAATATCATTCAAGGCGAAGTAGACCCTACTCAGGTATATTTTCTCTATTACAAAACAGTGGAATTCTTTGGTCTTTTTGAAGATGAAAAGAGTTCAGAAACTCAAATGGTGTAGAATTTTTCAGGACTAGATGCATTATTTTGTTTGACGGTGACCTCTCCTGTTAATAACTTACGTTTTTGGTTATGCATTTTGGAGGCTGCATATTTGATTATATTGTGGAACAGCTGTACATGATATTTTTTCTCACAGCCATTTGTTGATTTGTAGGATAACAGAATTGATAATTATGTTTTGATACTTGTTTTGTTGTCTGTCAAAAACTAGGTCCATGAAAGTTTGCAGAGAATTCGTGAAAGGAAACTAGTTAATTTCATTGAATGGGGCCCTGCTAGCATTCAGGTATTATTCCAAGGAAGATGTATTGTTCACTATTTCTGTGCCTTTATGTAAGTTTTACGGGGTAGTCATTCAAATTCTAGTGAGAAATTTTGAGCTCCAAGCAAGTGCGATCTTATTCTGCTCCTCAGGTTGCATTGTCGAGGAAGTCTCCTTATATTCAAACTGCTCACCGAGTAAGATTTGCCCCCCAAATTTAAATATCATGTAGATACCAGTACTTATCTTGCTTCCTAGTTCCTGCACCGTACAGCTTAATTTGCATTCGGAACTAGTTATTTTTCTCCAATGCTAATAGATGAAGTTTGAGCTCACTGATACCGGCTTATGCTCTCAGGTTAGCGGTCTTATGCTAGCAAGTCATACTAGCATAAGGCACCTCTTCAGCAAATGTTTGAGCCAGTATGAGAAGTTGAGAAAGAAGCAAGCTTTCCTTGACAATTATCGAAAGTTTCCCATGTTTGCTGTAAGTTGAATCCTGGTTTTCATATGTGCTTTAGAGTTGACAAATACGCAAGAAGTTCCATCTTTACTAATTGCTTTCTGCAATTTCAGAAAGCTCAATTGAAATTGCTTACCCATAAAAATCGTGTATGATCAGAAAACAGGAAATATGATCAAAGTTTGTAGGAGCTGCTGATACTCAATAAGACCACATTTATACTGCTTCTATTCCATGTATTAGGCTATGATCACTAAAATTATCTTAAATTAAGAAAGTTGACATTCATTAAAATCGCATGGTGAAGTTGGCCATGTATATGTTGCCACATCTAACTTTTAAATGACAAGGTTTATGAAAATGTGGATTTCTAATGAAAATGATGTTATTGTGATGGTGATGTTATGGAGAAGTGCAGCGGGTTGGAACGTGTTGAGGTTAAGAGCAGCCCTGTGGAGTTGTGCCTTTTTATATACGTCACATGCATTTGATCTCTCTGTCTAGCTGAAATTGTTTCATTTTCCCTTTGCAATAAATAGACCTGTGCTGTTGATCACAATGTGCTATAAACATGGGCAGGATAATGATCTTTCAGAGTTCGACGAATCTCGTGAAATAATTGAGAGCTTGGTTGATGAATATAAAGCATGCGAGTCCCCAGATTACATCAAATGGGGAATGGAGGTATATACTTGTTCTCTCACCTCCTCAATTCCCACCTTTTCAATTTTTCACAAAGTTAAATTGTAGTTGCTCTTCTTCGTAGGACCCCAGCGGTGCTCTCACTGGCGAAGGCAATGCAACTGGAACCGTGGATCCGAAATTAGGCATGTAAAACATGTTAGTAAGTTACTCTCTATATATCCTTTCTATTTAAGAAATGTGAAATAGGTCTCTGCTCGTGGAGAACTTCCGCTGCTGTATAGTTGATGGCCCTACCACGTATGTGATTTCGCCCTGGAATTAGACATGTCTGTTTGTAAGCTTCCTTTTGCTTTTTTCTTGATGGGCAATATTAAGTATGTTATGTGTGATCTTATGGCTCATCAATGCTACCCGTCAAAGGAAGTAGGGTCATGAGTTGAACCTTGAACTTCCTCTTTGTGGGAAAAATGCGGTTTGGATTTGCGGCTTGGTTTTATGTTCCTTCAATTTGGTTTAACATTTTGTTTATCAGTTATCACCCATGTGTTTCAATCGATCCCGCCATGTGCCCTTTCTTCAATTACTGCAGTTTGCAGTCTTGTAAGTTTTATAACTCTACTTTTAATGAACTCAAGTGAGTTTATGCTAAGGAACTTTTTGCCTTGTAATTAGTTGGAAAGCTTTGAAGATTTGCCTTTCGGCGACCATTTATATGTTTCTGAAATTCCATGGTAAAAAATATCATTTATTCTTGCTTTCTCACTAAATTATCAGGATCAGGTGAACGCATGTTGGATCCTAAGCTTGTATTCTTGTCGAAAGTTTGCAAATTGTAAGTTGAAACATACACATTTTTATCGTTGTTGATTTATGAACTCTTTATGTGCATTATTGCCAGGGTTAAGCCAGTCAAATCTTATTCTCGTTTTTGCACTCAAGTTATTCTTTCTCAGGCCAAGATTACGCTTGGGTTAAGTTTAACATATACTTGTTCTGCCCCTTAAATAAATGCATTGATGCACCAAGAGGGGGGTTTGGAGTGATGTCTCGGGTTGCGTCGGCCTTGTCCGAGTTACTTGGGTCTTGAGTTCGACCTTTAGTTATGGAGTCTCTTTAAAACTTTTAAAGAGAGTTTTGCTGCTGCTGCCTAGTAGTCCTATTTGGCTCAAGTGTGAATTGGTCGAGGCCCATTTAGCTATGAATATTTGGTGACTTAGACCAAAAGAATAAATGCTTTGATGCATATATTCTAAGAAGAAATAAAATGCAATATTTGGGCGATTCTTTGTCTCTAATGGCGAACCAGATTCCTACCAACCATGTGATCTCACCTACCATGTTTATTTTGCAACTTCTATTATTAAGCACATAAACCCCTGATTAGGAATTTGAATAAACAAGAATCTCATTGATTGCAAATAATGGAGATTCAAAATGAGGTTCCGTTACAAAAGAAACGTTGGAAAAGCAGTTGAAGTTGAACGTCTAGAGTTTCAAAGTTGTCTCCCATGAATTCAAACCACTCTTCGTTTCGTTCACAATGTGGCAAGTTGTCCCAAGTAGAGTCAGATTCGGTCGGCCTTTCAAATTCAAAGTTTATGTATAGTGAACAAATACAATAGAAGCAAAGCTACCTATACAACGGGTGGGGCCTTATAATGGTTTGGTACTTCATTGGCTAAAGACGATGTCTCGAGTTTGAGACTTTATAAATGTTGTAATTATTGTTGAGAACTTTACACTTTAGTAAACTAACAAAACTTGAATTCAGAGTAATCAGTCAGATAACTTGAGATACTGGATAGTTTAGATCTTAAGAAAAAAAAAAAAAAGAATAAGAAAGCCACCTACACAAAATATCAGATTTTGAAGGTCAAATTCTCTAGAGATTGCCATTTGTTTGTGTGGTCGAAAAATTCAGAAAAATATTTACGAAATTGCCTTTCAATTTCACTCTTAAAATTTGAATAAGTGGCGTTGGATTGACCACACCTGTCCCTTGTGTCAAAAGAACAAAAACAAAGAAATGCCAGACTCGCTGAACGCAACAAACGGCCGTGCCCATTACCTGCCCAACACTAAAAACAAATGATTTTGTCATTAGAAAACTACATCAAAGATCTTGCCTAAAGAAAAATGATTGTAGTTGTTTGAAATTTTTTTCAATCTGGCTCGACTATTTTCATAAAAAAAATTACTAAGGTGACTTAACCCCATAATTCAAGAAAAATTAGTAAATGTAAAATTAAATTTACATTGAATGTCAAGATTTCAATCAAACAACCTCGCGGTCATCAAAGATATAATTTAAATCTTAGATTTATATGTAGCCGATTGTAACGAATTTGAACCAAAATTTTGTTTTTTTGTTTTTTTTTTTTTTTTTTTTTTTTAGTAGAGTTGGAGTCGAACTCATGATCTGTATAAACTTTGTCTCTACCATCTCACCAAAGATGCTATGTTGTATTTCTCATAAACGAGGAACCCAATTAAAAATGAGAATTTCCAGGTGAATTGTACCATTTAAAATACATTGTTTGTTAGGTAAGATACGCCATTCCTATTATTACTGTTATTATTTAACATTATTTTTCTCCAAAACACAACCCAAAATGAATTTGGACGGCCTGATGGTGAAGAGGATGAATGGATGGACAGAATTATTTAGCTGGAGACAACTGAGCAAACCACAGTGGTGAAGTGTACTGGCAAAAAAAAAAAAAAAAAAAGTTGTTTCTCACATGGTGTTTGGGCCCCCATAAAAAAAGTCATTAGTGGCTTGCCAGTTTTGTCTCTGGCCCCACCCCTTCAGACCATATATATTTATCTAGGAGACTTGACTCCCTTCACAACAATTGTGGCAAAATTTCATTCTTCCTTTCCTCTCAAAAAAAAAAAAAAAAAACTAAGTTTCAAACACCTTTCCCATATAGAGATCTTGATTTTCAGTTCTTCTTGAGCTTCTCCTTTTGTTGATAATGGCAGTTTACAGAGCTTCATGTGGATTGATGGCTGTTGCCTTTCTTGTTTTCAACATAATGTTGCCTGCAGCCCAGGCCCAGACCATGGCTCCTGCCCCAGCCCCAACCAGCGATGGTACATACCATGTCACATTTTTTTGATTTTTTTTTCTTATGAAAACATGAAGATCGAATGATGGGCAGATCAAAATTGGTTGACTTTTTCGATTTGCTATTATGGGTGTGTTTTATTTTTGAGATTCGAATTGGTTTTGATGAGTTTTGTTGCTAATGTTGTTGTGGATGTATGTGCAGGGACATCAATTGACCAGGGCATTGCTTATGTGTTGATGTTGGTGGCTTTGGGGCTAACATATCTCATTCATCCTCTCGATGCCTTCTCTTCATCCTACACGTTGTTCTGATTATGATATTGGATTTGAAGACTTGTTGTTGGTGATTTGTTGAGGGACTTGCAAAATCCAAGATTGGATTTGGTTTTGTTGTTGTGGTGGGGATTTGATGGTTTGTTATGTAGATCTTTTGGTTGGGGGCGGTTGTTTCTTTTATTTCTCTCATTCTTTGTGGTTTGAATTCATTGCTACTTCATTCTTGTAGCATTTATTCAATTCTTAACATTAAACTTTATTGAATTCATTCCATTTTATCTGTCATCATGAATACTCTCCCTAATTTGTAGTTTCTGCCAACTTTCAAGCACTTGGATACAATGTGGTCAACGTTATAGATGCTTACAAGGGGATTGAAACAACATTTTTAAGCAAAAAGATATTAAAACATGTTGATTTCTCCAAAGTCATGGGGTTGGTTTGTACATCGATAAGAGGCGAGCTTTGAATTATATGGGTTAGACGTCCAGTTCATGTTTGATTCACCGCTACTGATTAGGTATACTCAGGTACTGATTATGTACACTCTGGTCGATTGCACTGGAGTTTCGTGAAACAACATTTTTAAGCAAAAAGATATTAAAACATTTTGATTCAAAAAAAAAAAGTCAGAGATTGAAACAACATTTTTGGAATTAGTCACTTTCACACCCTAATGATTACAACGCCAATGAAGCCTCGATTTCAATTTTAGTCGAGGCCAACTATACGGATCAAACTCTTCCACCCACGTTAAAAACTTCAAATGCTCACGATAATCCCCAACAAAAAAAAAAAAAGAAATGGTTAACAACAATAGACGGCCAGGCACAACAACGTTGAGCAAAAGCTAGATAAGCAGATTTTCATATTAGCATTGCTAAGATCAAATAGTAAAAAATGAATACAAATACTTAATTCGCCGAAGAAAGAAATGTAGCTCTTTATATACTAGTGTCAAAACTTATGAGTCGCGACCCAGATTGGATTACAACAAGGTTAAAAAAACTCGACGATTCCTTGGCATTGTCATCAGCGATATCTTGTTCAAACTGAATGTCTTCCTCAGCTTGTAGAGCAACCTACAGAGAGTTACCTTAAATAACAGTCTGCTTCTTATTTACAGCATCCCAATTGAGAGCAACCCTTCAACGATGGTTGGTCAGGAAAAATGAAGTTCTGGAATGCAATACCCTTGCAGAGATCACTGACTTGTATGTCTTTGATGTAAAATATACTTCACAACCTCATAGAAGGAAACCACAATTCCAACTGACGGTCCTGCACGAGCAACACGCGGTCCGAAACCTGTGAAGAGTCCCTTTATTCCATTGCTCCTGTTACAATCACAAAGCTTGTCCATTTTAGTCAGGCTTATCAGAGTTGCTAGATCGTACACATCATTACATCACTTTGTTATGATTAAAAAAAATCATTGAGCTATATGTGAACTTAATGCCTCTTCAAGAAACTGAACATTTTTTTCTTGACAGTCATATGATGGAAATAAATTCAGCTATGCTTCAAAGAAGAAAGGAAAATGATAACTAACACACTTAGCTCTTTCTTGTCTCCCTAGGTGTGGGCCCCACATCTAACAAAACACCATAAATAGGCTAAAAGACAAAGTGTGCGCCCAAAGTGTGTTAGATAATCATTTTCCGGTAAATAGCCCTTACGCACCTCCAAACCTCAATCAACGTTTGTCCAGTGGTCATTCGCGATGCTCTGGCTGGATCTTTCTGAAAATTATTCAAAAACCATTGCATATCAGTGATCAGTAATTATTATAAAAGCTGCAGCGTGGGATCCATATGTTTCCAATCATGGATGCCCATTGAACACACAGTGCCGATAATATATAGTATTTAAAAAGAACAATAAGACGCTTGCATTATTAGCTATCGGCTGGGGGGCTGATTTCAAAAATGGATGAGGATCATCCAAGCAAAAATTTTAAACTATTTCCAAAGTGAGATATATTTACTAAAAAGTAAAAATCTTCATTCAGTACGTTTACTGCAGTTCCTGGTAACCTCCTTTCTAGTGAACAAATTAATTAATAACAACCAACCTCAATCTGCCTTCGAGTTTTAGCAACATCAAGAGGACAAGTAGCAGCAGCAGCAAGGCTTCCAGCAATAAATCCCGCAGAGAAATTGGCCCCAAGTACAGTTACCGCGCTGGATTCCTCGCCGACAACATGCAGAATTTTTCTCCTGGCCTGCAAAGAGGAAGTCAATGAGACTGAAAACCTGAAAAATTGAACAACTTTATAGAAGAAATCTCACCGGCTCAAGAGTAGACCAGCAAATGGCGGAAAATGGAACATCGCGGGCAAGTTGTGCACCAACTCCTGTCCACAAGACGCCATAATTTTGTGCTGATAAAATCAAAGAGATATCCATTAGCTAAAGATTCAATTATCCATATTAAACCAGAAAAACAATAGTTAACACATAATTTAGCTATTCACTGCATTTATATTCTGAAACGAAGAAAAGTAAACTGCAGCCTATGGCAACTCTGTCAGATCCAATTTTATCAACTTTGTTGCTCACGTTAACTTGGGTTGCATGAATAAGAATGTACTAGATACTTTGTTGACTATATTTAGGTAGTCCTTTGCTCAAGTGAATGCAGATGTTGACTCCGGACTCCCAACAATTAAGGCTATGCCATTTTTGAAGTACCTAAAATGAGCCTCACCACTTTCATTCTACACTTCTATTTTACATGACTATCAATACTAACACAAAAATGAACCTCTCCATGACCATTCACGTTCAACTAGATGAACCTAGTTCTACCAAGTGGGAGCCTAACAATCTGCATATTGGTAGATAAGAAAAATCAAGTGGTATCCTTTTCAAGTTCAATGGGTATCATCCAAGCCATTTGTCTGTGTAAGTTGGTGTGTAACTCTATGCTGTGTTAAGATAAAAATAATATAATCTAAACATAATGCAAATATTAAATATTAATAAAGAAACTCATTAAGTAAAACAAACAAAACAAAACTCCATTTATACACGTTTTTAGAATGCGTGTTTCTTAAACAAATGATTTACCTTAACAATTTTTTATAAGAATTGATTTTACTTTTTTTTTTATAGGTATTATAAACCAGTACATATCATAAGTCTAAGTTCTCAAACTGCATGGATTAAAAAAAAAGTGGAAAATGGAAACTATACTAACATAACCCACCAAAAAAAAATATACTAACATAAGTTTTTTCTTTTTACTTTTCAGCATGTTTTTAACTAGGAAAATGTTAAAATGGCCCACTTTCAACGCACACTTTGGGCGCACACCCTTGTCTTTTAGCTATTTACGACTCTTTCTAATCTCCCCAGGCGTGAGCCCCACATCTAACAAAACACCATAAATGGCTAAAAGACAAGGGTGTGCGCTTAAAGTGTGCGTTGAGAGCGTGTTAGACTATCATTTTCCTTTTAACTATATAATATAATGCACATCGTGATTTTAGTTGATATATATATTACCAGTTAGGGAGTAGAGCCGTTCCTAACAGAAAAGAAACACCTAAATAACACAAAGGACCTATTCAAACACTTCATTTTCCCATTCCACATATTGTAAGTAGTATGATGCAGTTTAAATCAAAAGAAGAATTCTTATCAAAAAAAAAAAATCAAAAGGAGAATAAAAAGATTATATGCAATCATAAGCTCTGGAAAGGAAAAAGAAGCCACAATATTCATAAATTCAGGAGGGTACTTACGTTTAAGAAACGTATTTGTGTTCCTAAGTGGGGAAAGGATGCCAAGCAAAGTTTTCCACACGCCAGGTGGTTTTATGCCAATTTGCACCACTTTAAATGCCTGATTTCAGATATCATATACACCAATTTCAGAAATCATATACACCAAACAAATGAAAAAGGGACCAACTGTTCATGACTTGCAGTCTCAATATAGGAGATGATCCTAAGTTGATATGCGCACACGCATACACATTATAAGAGGTTTTCAGCTAGAAAAAATCCAATCCATTGACAGGAAGACCACTTCTGGAACAATCTCATACCTGCATACGGGTTCTTGCAAGTTCAATAGGATAGCAAGTTATGCAAGCTAGTGAGCGCGCCAATGAGCCTGCAACTAAGGGCACATACGGCATCAAGGAAGGAGCATTTTGTGTAGTGAGCTCTTCAATCCGGTTGCGGAAAATGTCATAGCAAGGTAAGTATATTCCAACCTGGTTGAGAAATGAAATGCAATCAACTTTAGTAGAAGGTTCTAATACATGGACAAAAATTCAGTGAAGGAGCAGGGCATGAGGAAAGGCGTCAGACCGACCCTTCCTCTCTGCCATCGAGAAAACGAACTCAACAGAGATTATAGTGCCACTCGTATAACTGCTTGCATGCAAAAGATTAACCCCATTTGAAATCCCAAAAAAAAAAAGATTGAGGAAAGAAATTTAAATAAACAGGAAAATGGACGTACAGTTGGTACAGCCAGTGCTAAACCTGCATTTGTACCCCTCCACAGCCTTGCAAATCCTTCCTGCACAAACAATCACAAATTATGTGTCATGATATCAAGAGCACACATTATCCTAAAAGCTAACAAGACAAAGAATATACATCTATGAGCCAGCAAGAGTGAGAGAACGCCTGCATCTCTTTCTAATTTATAATCCCCGTGTAAGGCACAATAATAATCATATTCATATCGTTGCAAGGTATGCAAAGCAATGACTACTATCACATGAAGATGGTATTTTCAAAACTTGTTTCCAAGGTGAGGATAATCGTATTCACCAAATTTACTAGCATTGAAATGTATGGTAATCATGATAGCAAATGTCAAAAATAAAATATAAAATTGAAAAGAAGAGAAGAGTAGAAAAGGTTTACATCGTATAGAGTGATTGGAAGTAGAGGACTAAGAGGGGAAAATGTTTAGAGAGAGAAACCTGTCGAATAATTTTGTAGAATGTATCAAATGTTCCCTTGTAGTGAAAGCAGTCAGGAGGACAGACTGCTAGTGCACCAAGTAGTCCAGCACGATTGCATGACGGAGAGCACCTCAGATCAGAAAAAAGCTGGAACCAGCAAAATGGAAAAGCAAACATGCTTCAAAAAACCGTATATAACTAATAAATCAAATGCTTAATACAAAAGCTTCAAGCTTTGAGTCATCTTCATCTTTCACAGAACTTTCTGGCGCAATACAACAGCACAGTATGCAGAAGAACGATGCTACTGATGTAAAGCGTCCTATACCTCTATAATTGAAAAATCATTCAATCGTCTATCCAATACATAAAATGGATTCCAAAATCAAAAACTGTGAAAGGCTTCAGATAGATTTGCTTACCTCTAGTTTACGATAATGGATGTATTAGGGATAAAAAAATCATAAAATAAATGTATGACCTGTTTTTCATGTTAAGATGAGAAGAGTTTGTTCATATGTACCTCTTGAGGACCTAGAGAAGCCAAACGACGACAAACATGATCCCAAAAATGTGAATGAGGAACTTGGGCAGCTTGCGCCTGCAATCTCGTCTGTAATATCCAAAAGGCGAACATAAGAAAAAAATCAAGTAGTGTTCTTAGCAAAGGTGATCTGGGGTTCTAGTACCCACACTAGTACATCCTCTCCCAGCCCTTTCCCTCCCTACTTAACCACTCAGTGAAAATGAACAACGAACCAAAACCATGTGTGAATTATATCGAGTGACCTAGTATTGTTAGTTTGGCTGGACAAGAGTAGAAAGAAACCGATGGGTTCTTTTCTTTTCACAGCAGTCTGTGAGAACTATCAGGCATTCTTTATTATATTTCGGTTTTCCCGGTGGTACCCGGCATTTACCACACCGACCCAGTTTTTTCCATTTACAAGACTCAAATTCGAGAGCTTGATTAAGGGGAACTGAGTCCATACCACTCGGAACTGTTAGTCATTCAATCATACTGTAATGGTATTAGTAACTCCCATTCGCAACATCGAATTGTTAGTATATCAATATACACTTGCACAACACAAGTACCAATTGAGCCCTATAAGACTAGTACTCACTAAGCTTTCACAATTCTTCCACAAAATCAATCTCAACTATTGCAATCACAATCAATTTCAAATATCAAATCCAAATGGGCACTTCCAACAATTGAATCCAATAAAAACCACAACAAAAAAAAACTGATTGAAATCCAACAAATGGGCAGCATTGAAATCGCATAAAAATCAAACCTTTGCGACGTCTAGAGGGTTAACAAGGATGGCGGAGAGAAAGGCCGCTCCCGCCGCAGAGAATGCGCGCTCTCCGAAACCCAATTGAAAATCAGAGAAATCGTTGGAATGGTGAATCTGTTGGTGTTGTTGATGTGCGATTGGTGAAGGAAGGGACGGCCTTGAACAAGCCATCCCCTCTCAATCGAAAGTGGAAACCCTAGAAGATGATGAACAACAAGTGAGAGCTTTGAAGCCTTCAAGGGCTCCTTTCCTTCTTCAGAAATCTACAATAACAAAAGTGGGAAGCTAGAGGAGCCCCATCATGTGCCGGCTCGAGCACTGACCACTCGGTTAGTCTGAATATTTGACAAAACCTAAATATATATATATAACTTAACTTAATATATATATAACTTAACTTAATATAACCTTTACAAACCTACAAATCACATCACTTTTCTTTTTTTTTAAAGAAAAATGTTAGAATAACTCACATTTATGTCGACCTCCTTGTATGTTATTCATTTCTGTCTCGTGATACGTGTGTATGAATCTCGAGGTGATTTGGTCGACACCTAATGAGGTCGGTGTCAAATGTGAATTACTCTAGTATAGCTCTTTTTTAAATTAAAAAAAAAAAAAAAAAAAAAAAAAAAAAAAAATTGTACATCCACATTGTCTTTTATTGAGTGATGTCTCCTCCATCTCAACCCACACATGTTTTGATGCTAATATTATTTTTTCTAGTGCTAGTTACATTTATTTTTTCTCAAAACAAAATGTTTGCAACTTTTTTTGTGAAGAAAAATCGAAATTTCATTAATCATTTATGGATCAATACAAGACCAAACATAGAATTAAGTACATTGATTCGTTAATCCTATTTGTGCAAACAAATTACTATTAATTTGATTTTTTTAAAAATTGAAACAGTTTGACAATTATGAACTATTCTCTACAACGTTGAAATTCATGACAATACACAAAAGTACTAACACTACAAAACGAATAACAAAACTTTCCAACAAGGAGAAGCAAATAAAAGACTTCCAACTAGGGAATAAAACTAACTATAAAGTAAAAACTAAAGATAAATCAATCCAAAGCACACCTCATAAATCCATGAAACACTGTTGATGAAGATGCACCGCAATAAGGATGAAACAATCTCAACAAATTTAAATCTGATTAAATTTGTTGTTTATTGAATGAACAAATAGCAAAAGGGATTTGATTGAAACTACTGTTGAATCGACGGTGGTTCAAGAATAAAAATCATAAAAGTGTTAAATGTATGCACCTTATTGAAACTAGAAGAAATAATATTAGAATGATAAAAAAAATATATAGTATGATTTTGAAGTTGTAAAGCAAATATTAGGGAGAGTACCGTATGTGACTAAAAAAAACAATTATGGCCCTTAGCATCTATTGTCTTTTATGAAGAAATTATAAACATTTTTAATATACATATACTAGGTGATATTAGGGGTGCACGAGGGTTACACTAATCCGTGGATTTAGAACTGGACTATATTGAAAAAATACTAATCCAATTGAACTGGATTGAATTACAAATCTTACATTAAAAAACCATCGATCCAATCTAATCCAATTCGTTTTGCACACACACACACACACACACACATACATATATATATATATATATATATATATATATATATACTTATATGCACTATAATATGTCGAAGAGCATCAACTCTGAACTATAATATCTAAAAGACAATGTTTGTCTTAACTTTTTTTATTATGCTTTCTACCTTTTTTGTGAGTTGTATATTCCAATGTGCTCATTTTTTTGTGCTTTTGTGAGAAGTGTATGATGTAAAATTGTGGATGACATATGTAATTATGTAGGAACTTGCATTTTTATTTTTATTTTAATTTTTTTTGGTAGGAAGGAACTTGCATTTTGTAACGGCCCGTTATTTTATTAACGTCGTTATTTACCTTATACTTTCGGACGACACGTGGACGCCGCAGATAGATTAGGCATGTTCTGGACCTAGTATTGACTGTGTATTTGTTGTTTTTCTAATTTCGATGATTTATTAATATTTTCATTTTCTTGATAATGATGTATTATCTGTCACCGGTGTGCAATTAAAATAAACTTGTCGGGTGAGTTGTGAGCCAGGGTTTTAGTTCGGTGAACACGCCAACGCGGGGTTTGTAGTTTGTGGGCAAGGCGTTGGGAGTTAGACAAATTCAATCAATATTATATTAGTATGGTTGAGGGTTTAAATGCAAAGAAATTCATATGTGACTATAGGCTCAATGAATGAATAATTGGTACACTAGGTGTGGGACCGCCTTGGGAAGCATGCCGGACACGGGGCACGGGGAGCCGGGTAGTCGGGAGCGTAGTGGGACCATATTTGGCATTTTACGAAATTTAGTTGACAAGCTTGGGTAGAGTGTACAAGTTAAGATAGATATAATTGAAGAAAGTCCTATAGTTTGAACTGGAAAATCAGCACACATTGGATGATCCTCGAGATTGACAACAGATCAAAAACTAGGCAATATGTGTCATGATAAGGTGGCTGGATGGAGTGACATGGGCTGGATAAGGACCGTCTGATGGGCCTCGAGATACGTGTGCACTTTAGATTATATTAACCACTATAAATACCACCAAACCCACATGCAAACCACAAGCCATTCTGAACAAAAAAAAACTTCAGATTTCTGAGAGAGAAATCAATGTTAGGGAGCTCAACTATGGCGTTTTAGAGGCTGGATTTGAACATTAACTACAAGCTTGAGGTAATCTACTCCCCTGTTTCTTGGATTTTTGATGAGAAATATTGCATGTTGTGGTATGTATGATTTCATCGAGTTTTTGTGCATTTGCCACTGATTTTACTAGATTTGAGGACTATGAGGTTGGTATAACATGAGTTGTGTTTTTGATCAAGTTTGAGAGAGATTTGATGAATTTGTGAAAATGGGTTTTGAACATGATTTTTATGATTTGTTTGAATTTGAGGTTTAAGCTCGATAAATTCGTGTTTAATGATGTTTTTGGGTGTCAATGAGGCATGTGGGAAGTGGAAAAATCGATTTGAATGGGTTTAGGAGGTGCTGAAATCCAGAAATTTGAATCTGGAAATGCCTGACAGAGTGCTACTAGCGCGCTAATTTCTTTTTGGAAATGATGATGAATAGTGATCGAGATCAATTAGCGCGCTAATGATCATCTGGAATAGAATTTAGTGTGAAATTGGACATAATTGATTATAAACCAAATTATTTACCAATAAACCTTGAAATTTGGTCCCAGGAGTCTCAAGATAGTGGAATTGAGTTAGGAATTAGTCGAGGATCGAACCGGGGGTATTTTCGAGGTTTGTTGAGCGCGGATTGAGGTACGTAAAACCCAATTGAACACCACTACTGCATTTACTTATTTATTTTCATTGAGCTTTATTTTCTTGAAAATCTATGATTTATATTCCTACTAGGACGGTTATGACACTGTCTATGTATCCACGGGAAGTGGAGGTCGCTGGCTAGGTGTGTAGCGCGTGATCTAGGAACTCGGTAGATGATATCCCGAGTTGGACTCCATTTAACGCGTTCGATTAGCCCACTAGGGTTAATGCCGCTGGGATACAGTCGTAGGGTCGGAGGCATGGGCCACGACCAGGGCTCCTGGTCCTAGTACACACTTAGTGGTTGTGTTCACTCCCCTTTGTCTATCAATGTGTTTATATACATGCGATTAGCTTTGAGCAGTTGTCTGCATATTTTCCTTCTTTCCGCATGTTTATTTAACACTATTTTTTGGCTTTGTTAATTATTTCTATTATTTATGCACGGTGGTTTTCCTTGGGATTTTACTTACTGGGCTCGCCATCCGACTTTTTGTGGTGGCGAGCGCGATCCTAGTACTAGCGAGGGCAAGGGATCATCGGCGATTTCATCGACTTGCCTACGCTAGAGGCCTCGCTATGTGTGTAGATATTATTATGTTTTGATATTTTGTATTATCTTTTGGGTTGGGAAACTGGATACACACTTGTACTGGTATACATACTGTTACAGTTGATCGCCTGTATGCACATTACAACCGAGTTTTCCACTATAGGTTTGATCAGTAAAACTTTTATATATAAATATGAATGCATTTTGTTAAACTTTAAATTCCTCCGCTGTTAATTTCTTTGAAAATGATAAGCTAAATGACTTTAACAAATTACTTAAAGTACGAAGGCAGAGGGACACGTGGCAGCGACTTCGAATGAAAGCGAGGGGAGGTAGGCGACACGGCGCCAGAGAAATTTAGGGGCCGCCATACATTTTAAAATTATCGTGATGATAAATTTGTAGAAAATAAATTATATATAGATTTGTGGAATATATGTTGTAAATTTGTCATTCATGAGATATATGGTTTTTGTGATTTATTTGTTAAAGTTTAATTTTATGAATATTTGGATAGGAAAACGTTAACCTGTGGAACTTAATCCAATCCGGTCCGCATTTTGCAAATTGAATTGAGTTGGATTGATAAATTATTTGGACTAGATTGGACTGTAATTTTTTAATCAACAATAATTGGATTGAATGGCAGATTGACCTTAATTGGATTGGGACCTGTTTGGTTCAGCTTCTGTTCTTGTTTATTACTGATGTGGCACTCAATAAGTAGCTTTTGTACCGTTTGGTTATATTTTATGTTTTTTGCGATAGGTTGACGTGGTACGTGGCAACCAAAACTACCGCAATAAGTGTGATTCTCAAAAGCATCTCCCTACATGCTTTTTGTTTCATAAGTACTTATCCACGCTATCAAAGCATAAGTTAAAAAGTATAAGCTAAACCAAACGGGAGCTGGATCCAATCCGTGTGCACCCCTACGTGAGACGAGGAAAAATTGTATTTTAAGGGGTATTACTTGTTAGCCTTGCCTAATTAAAAAAAAAAAAAAAATAATTTATGCAAATATTTAGATAGAGATATTTTTTTTTTCTTTTACAAATTTATAAATATCATGGTACCTAATTAAGAGTATCTAATTTGTATATACATGAGACGTGCCTTACCCTTAAGAGATATATACCTCAAAATAAATAAAAGATTTAAATTAAAATCATATATAGTCATCCAAACACCGATTTCTCAAGATTTCTTTTTTTTAAAAAAAAATAGATAAAACAATTTTTAATGTGGTATTCGGACACCATGTAAAAAAAAAAAATTAGGTCAACAAACAAGGTGTGCTCTACTAATTTGGTGTTTGTCACATAATTGGTCACGTAGATGTTTAAAGCTACAAATCTCTCTCTTTTGAGGGACATAAGTCAAAATCTTTAAAAAAAAAAAAAATAAAAAATGAAACAAAAAATAAAATTGGTCTCTAAAAATAGAGCTTCCATAGATTGTATTTAAACAACACCAAATTTAACCATCACCATTGACCCTGTCAATGCCAGGGCAAGCCAAAAGACACACAAAACTGTCATAACCAGTAAATCACAAACTTATAATAGTAAGCTGTTTAAAACAACTCTTCTGTCCAATAAAATGAATGGCAATGGCTTGGCCAATTATAGACGCCAAACACCAATAAAACTGCATATATTTAAACGAATCTCATCTAATGTGTCTTCTTCCAGTTTGTGTTGAAGGAGCTCAACACGCTCAATTTTCCTTCAACACAAGGGACATACATAAAAACAAATGAACATGGAAAAAATGTACGTGTGTTTATTATTCTTCATTACTTTTGCGGGGTCCGTTGCCTCAATGGATCACATTGTTGGGGGGAGCCAAGGCTGGGCTTACACCTCCAACCCCACCTATTATCAAGATTGGGTCAAGCCAAGAACATTCGGCGTGGGCGACAAATTAGGTATGATAATTATACTCTGCGTTGTTAAAACTTAATTAATATAACGTGAGCATCTCTGCAAGCAATAGTACTTGGCATGCTAGTTAATTTTGCTCGTATTTCAGTGTTTCCATTTAGGACCGGTGTGTATAATGTGATCGAGGTCAACAAGGACGAATTCAATGCGTGCACGCAGCACAGCCCTATTGAGATGTATGCTAAGGGGCCATTGGTTCTGAATTTGACAGAGCCCGGTGAACGTTTTTTCTACGATGGCGTCGGAACGCATTGCGAGGCAGGCACCAAGATTGCAATTAAAGTGGGGAATGGACCGGGTTCTTCGGGTATGAATTTCACCAAGATGAGTGATAGTGCTACTGGTGGTGCCGCTACGCCTGCGGCGGCACCTTCATCGAGCGGTGCTTCGATTCCAGAATTCGGTTTAGTTGGAGCTGGTTTGGTGGCTCTTGTGGTCTCATTGTTGCTCTAGAAGTTAAAAATGAGGGAGAGAGCTGATAGTAATTAATTTGATGTGATTTGATTACCATCTTGTTAGTTTTTGTTTTAAATTAATTGACTCCTTATTTTTGGATTTCAAAAGTTGATGAGAGCATATATGTTATGTGAAGCTGCTAAATGGAGGATCAGATATGCACAAACTGTGATTCTCTCCAACATTTAGATCAACAAGAAATGTAATTGTATGCTCTCGTGTTATTTTTTTTTTTTTTGCCCACCTTTTTTGTCTAAAGATTAACCAAAAGAAGATTATAATAGTTTGTCAAATGTGACTTTTCTGTATGTATGTACTTGTATATTATATATATCCTTTACCCCTTTTGTTCATGGTGAAATGCCTTCATTTTATTTGCAAACAACAAGAAAAGCACAATGGTTAATTAGTTGAGTTAGCTACAATCTTTTTTTTTTTTTTTTTGGAAACCATAATCTAATTTGTTTTTAATTCTACCCAATTTTATGGAGATGATGATAAATTTGATAATATTTTTTTTATAATTTATTACCACAATGAATGAACTTTTTTTTTTCCTAATAAATTTGGGTCTGAGGCTATGCTATTATATTGTAATAAACTTTTTCTTATACGATAGAGCAAATGGTTACTCATTGAAATGTTTCTTTATTGTGAAGATTTTATTTTTCTCTAATATCAAACAGTAGTTAGAATTTTTTTTTCTTTTTCTTTTTTGAAAAATAAGATTTATATTTTCAAAAGAAAAAACAATATTTATATTGCTATGGTCTAATTTATATTTATGATTTTAATTTGGTAACTCATAACTTGTAAGAATCAAGAAATATAAATATTTTATTAGACATAACATATACTACGATTGCCAACTAAGTTTGTATCGTAAATTCTTAAAAAAAAATAAAATAAAAATTATAGCGTAGTGAAAAATACATGCCCCACCTTGACTAACGATTATTTTACACAATTGAAAACATGTTTTTTTTAAGTACTGACTTGAGTTCTATTTCTGAAAATAGAAACATTAATAATAAGAGATTCCCACACCTGCACAGTGTGTAACTTAGGAGTGTATAACTTAGGATGAGTCCGGAGTAGTCGTCCCGATATCGATTTGCTTAAATAAAAAAAGTCTATTAAGAAAAAAATTACGCGCGTTTAAGCCATGTAGGCCCATTTAGTTGATCCTGTGCGTCTATCACTAGGTCAGCATCGACGGTGCAGAACCTTACACGCATTCAATGTCAACGCCAATAAGTCATACACTAATCTGGATGCACACCGTGCGTTCGAATTACGCGCCGAAATAGCCCCCCCCCTCTCTCTCTCTCTCTCATCATCTTCCAATCTGAAACTAGGGTTAGGGTTTCATCGTCTCCGAAGAGTTGCAGAGCTCGCTAGAACAGCTTCAATGGCGAACAACAGATAAACAAGAATTCGAATCTCCGTCTCGACCATCACAGTCACAGATGCTCTTTCGAAGGCTCTTCGCCTCCATCGCTCGCTCAGACCTGCAAATCACTCCTCGTCTCGTATTCCATCCAAACCACATTTCGCTCAGATCTTCAACTCCAATCTTCCGATCCTCCACCCGGAGACGCCACTACGTTCCCCTGCCTCCAATGACGGCCAACAAGGCCGAAATCTATCGCGCACTCGAATCCGCTCTCAACTCTCCGTTCAATTCAGATCCGCTGATCGCGCCGCCGAGTCCTCTCATCGTTGTGATCAGCGGTCCGAGCGGCGTCGGCAAAGACGCGGTGATCAAGCGATTGAGAGAGGTTCGAGAGGGGATCCATTTCGTCGTCACCGCGACGAGTCGCGATAAGCGACAAGGCGAGGTGGATGGGAAAGACTACTTCTTTGTTACAAAGGAGAGGTTTTTGGAGATGATTGAGAGGGATGAGCTCTTGGAGTATGCGCTTGTGTATGGAGATTATAAAGGAATTCCTAAGCATCAGATTCGCGAATTCATGTCCAAGGGATTGGACATTGTTCTGAGAGTGGATGTGCAGGGAGCGGCAACCCTGAGGTCGATTCTCGGCGATTCAGCGATCTTCATTTTCTTGGCGCCAGAGAGCGAATCGGAGCTTGTTAAGCGGTTAATTGATCGGAAAACGGAGACTACTGAGACTCTTCTTGTGAGAATTGCGACTGCTCGGGAGGAGGTGAAGCTGGTTAAGAATTTTGATTACGTGGTGGTTAATGCGGATGGGAAGATGGAAGGCGCGGTGAAGCTTGTGGAGTCGATTATCAATGCGGAGAAGGCTAGAGTCAGGCAGCGAAGGGCTGTGATTTAGCCGTGAGAGGTTAGTTGGATTGATTACTGTTGAATTCTTTACCAATGTTGTTGCATCTTTGAAATTGGTTGCCTGAATCTGGAATCTAGTTTCAATTACATTTAATTGCCAATTGTAATTTTAATGGTATAATAAATCAGTGATGTTAATGCAGTTCATCTTAAGAATTGGTTCCTCTATTATTATGTTCAAGAGTCGTAAAAATGAGCGATGATATGTATTTTAGAAGCATCCCCATCTCTAGGATCTATCTTGCATCTAATCAAGCTGCACGAAGAATGAAATTTCGATCCACATGAACTTCATGAGGAAGTATGAATATTTCTCACGAGGAAAGAGAGATTTTTTTTGGCTGCCCTGTTAATTACAAAGTTACAGAATTATGAAATAAGCATTACCCATTTGTTTAGTTACATGGGTAGTAATGTTATTAGATAATTATGTGAAGTTTTCGGGTAGTTACTAGAGATTTTAGTGAAGGATGACTGTAATGCTTCGAACCCCCAATTTCTTCTTAAAATAGGGTGACTTAGTTATCTGCTAGGAATTTTTCTTTTTGTGACTTGAGTCTCCTGACCTAGATGTTATACTTCCCAATGAATCAATACGTCTAGTATTAAACCTATGGGTAAGATTGGCCTTGCCTTGTTTCATGATATTCAGGATCATATGATTCTTCCTACTGTATTTCTCACACTGGGTTTAGGTGTCTCGTATGATGAAGGTGAACAGCAGCCACAATAGCTAAAGGCACAAGAATAAACCTTACCATTAAGGATACAATATTTTCAACTTCTGGGAACTTGATAAAACCTTTAGGTTAGAGATGAGAGATGAACCACCTATATAGGTGCCATCTGTCTTTTCCCCTCAGCGATACTAATGGCTTGCTATGGAGAAGAGCGCCCCTAGATTTCCAATTTGAAGGGTGTCATTTTTGTTGATCACATTCATTGATTGTGTATATTAGTTCATTCTTGTTTGTTTGCAGATAGTGTTCTATTAGAATGTCGTTACAGTTATCCAGATTCAAGTTTACTAAGCTATAGTGTTCTGTTAGAATGTCATTACAGTTATCCAAATTCAAGGTTACTAAGGTACTGCTGTAAAGTAAAAGATACTTGTTTGCTAACTACTGTAATGGATGACTACTTTGCTATTATCATCTATCGGACTTCTGCAAGCTAACCTGATTTATTAAGTTTATGATCCTACATGCTTAATGGCTTAACCCATAACAAAAGGCCATCGTCATTCATTGTGAAAAAGGTCTAAGTGAGCACAACATATGTGAAACTTGTTAGTTCTTAGTAGAGATGTTAAGGAGGACATCGTTCCAACCTGTAAACATTTGAGTCTTTCTCTATTACATTTAGGCATCTCTAATTGCAGTGGCACTGTCATTGTTCCTATCACAAATTGAGGCCTCGAGCCATCCCATGCTGAAACATCTTCTGACCAAACTTGTCCAGTGCAGCACTATAATGCCCGGCATGCACAAGTGACCTTGTCCTGCAATACTCTTCTCTCAATGAGAATCTGCAAGTCCTTCTATGGTTCCATTTCAGAAACAAAGCTTGGAAAACAATTATAAACCCATCTGAATTATAGGTTTTCTGTGCTGCTTTTCGAGTATTTGTTTTAGTTGCTCTCTTACATTTCTCCTTTGATTCCATCTAATTATTTATTTGACCACGCAGACCTTGAAACCATGAAACTTGAATGCATGCTTCTCTGCTTTAGTTCTCTTTATCCTTTTTGTACTCTGACCTTCATATGGAATTGCTGAAATACATCTAATTAGTCATGTCTTCCCTTTATTTGCTCCCTCTTTTCTTTTCCTTTTTAAACAAAAACCTTGTTGCCTTGAAAAGAAGTTTTGCCTTTATTAGTGTGCCCAGATCTATGCTTCCACTTGAAATGAAAGCTTTTCACAGTGGTATTCTAAGCTGGGGTCCTAATTTGGACTGAAAAAAAAACATTGACTCTATTATGGAATAATATTATAATTTAATGATTAAGTAGATTCTATGATTATAAGTTCATAAGCCATGTTTCAAGCTTCTGATATGAGAACCTCCCATAATCTTATTGAGAGAGGCCCATAGAGGAATAAGATTGGTTAAGCTCGTTTTAGGTCTTGTGTCCAATCCAGAATCCCAGATTGGACTGGGCCTTCAACCATATGAAATGAAACTTGTTTATGTATGATCCAGTGTATGACCTGTGAGCAAGGTTCGAAACTTCGACTACGCCTTTAACTTCGCTCACTTAAAATTCAGAAATAATTTAAGAAACTTAACTTCGACGAGAGAAGTTTGACAAAAATTTGTTGATGTATTGAAGTTAATTGAATTTCACTTTAAGTATTAGAAAAATCGAGTTTCTTCATAGAGATGTTAGAAAGATACTTAACCATATAGTAATAATGCACAAGAATTACAAAACAATAATTTTAAATATTTATTTTACAATAAACACGCAATTTGCAACAAGTGTGACATTAATATTTGTTTTTCTATTTCGTTATATGATACATTTATACCATTTTTTGCTACGTGAATGTGAAAAGAAGTTAATTTTTAAAAATAAAACTAACTCCTAAATAATTGAACCACTAAATAACTTAGGCTACTCAAATAAATTAGCCCCAAAATAAATAGTTAAGCCTTATTTAAATAAATTCGACTGACCTTTAATTTGCTTTAATTAAAGCTCGTGCTTTATATTTAAAATAGGTTAAATTTGAGCTTCTTAAAAAAATAAATATTATTTGTAATGGACCTTTTTTTTTTCTTTAAACCTTAAGAAAAGTTGGATGGGTCTTTAATTAATTGTTTCTTTGAAACAAAGCATGTTGGGCCTTGTGTGAAGCCCATTATGAACCGTTTCTCTTTTAAACCTATCATAAGGTATACGTGGATCGAGGACAATTCAATGCCTTTGTTCATCTTCTTTAAGAAGACTACTCAACGCAATACCTGAACAGCTGACCACCCAACACAGTGTTTAACTAAGTAAGATTCAATTTTTTTGATAAAATCGACATTTTCGTCGAAACAGAGCAAGTTTCAATTAAAGTTTTGGCCACTTCTTGTCACTTTTTGTGTAAATTTGATCGACTTAATGGAATTTATCGAATTTTGTCAAAGTTTTAGGTGAATTTGTGCAAATTTATTTGTGAACTCAAATTTCGCTTCGGTCACTCCTAAATCGACAAACATTGGTCGAAGTTTACTGAAGTTTGTCGATTTTTTAAACCATGCTTGTGAGTATGTTGTGGTCCAAACCTCCTACCTGTCGAAGCTACATATATACTTGTGTGGCATGCATTATCTTTTTTGGTGAAAGTGTGGCATGCATTATTTATTCTCTATCTATATTAGCGTATAGGGAAGTATTTCTATAGGTACATTCTACATTATTGATGCTCTTATCCCCCACCTATATTTCCATAAGTATACTTAACCTACTTTAAATATCGATTCAGAACTTCTCTTAGATTTACAGATTTCAAATCTGCTATACATTAACAGCTAGCATAAAAAAAAAAAAAAAAAAAAAAAAAAAAAGTAAATTGAGACTATGCAAAATTTAACCTACTCGACCAGTCCTTTTAATACTAGATTTGCTTAAATGTCTGAAAGCTCTGATTTTAAAGCTTGGGGCTCTTTTTTTCTTTTTTCCTTGTCTGTCTCTTTGTTCTTTTGTGTTGAAACATGGGTTGTGGTGGTCATGTGAATGCCATACCACCACTTCGTGTCACTAGGACCAGTCGCCCATATATGCCCATATTTTTGGAGGCTGACACGTGGATGCCAGTATCTCCAGAGCCACGTGTGGTGCGTACGAGTATCTATGTGGCAGACTCATGCGATACGTTATCGATACGCCACACTCATAAAACCAACAAATTGAAAAAAAAAAAAAAAAAAAATCATTGCAATATTGTATGCTCCACATCGACACATTCCCTCCCTCACCTCCTTGTCGGTTGTTGAAAGCTACTTTCATTTCTCCACCGTCGATCACCATCATCATCACCACCACCTTATCAGACTGCCACGTGTCATGAGATTCATCAGTTGACCCATCAACAGTGATTGTCAAGATCAATATTGGAGGGCAGTGAGTAATTTTTTATTTTTTGGATTTCAGCATGAATCGTCGGAAAACCTGAAAAAAACCTTACGTTTTGACTGATGATGTTTCATCGGAGATGTTTTGACAGTTAGTAGTGTTATTACTTTAAGAACCATCCAATGCGTTGGAGTGATGTGTAGCCTCAAAATGTAGTTTCACTTCACGGCACGTAACTCTTTGTAATGAATTAGCATGTAAATATAGATCTCTTTCTAGATAGTGTTTGAGACATTTACTTCAAATAAGCATACGCAGGTCTAACATGATATTCAGTTAGTGATGAGATTGAATTTTTTTAAGCACGATGAGGATTTTAATTTTGACTCCAATTGTGGAGAGACAGGTGGGGTCCCAAGGACATCCTTAAAAGCTCTTCTACTTGTATCTCACGCTCCTCAACTATTATTCCATCATGTCCCACCACATAATTGAGATCTTCCTCTTCAAGGTTTCGACATGTGCCTTGGCAGCCTTTCTCATACACATTTGTTGGTGCTCTGAGCAGCCCTCCCTCCCTCTCTCCAGGTATATATGGATACATTACAAGAAGTCAATTGGAACATATATATGTTCCTCCATGACTGAGATTTTTGTTTGGTAGGCCCTAAAATAGCAATTCGGTACACCTTTTTCTCCCTAACAAACACTCTCCCTTCTCTACACTCTGTACTATTACTTAGTATTACCTTTCAAAAAATGTAAAAAAAAAATAACAGTACAAACTAGACTTTCAACGTTCTTACTAGACATTTAAGTAGTCCTTAATTATCTTGGCAGTAACACACGTGACATATATTTAGGCAAAGTGACATGAGCAATAAAGTTCTAGATGAATGCCAATGAATTCGAAACAGTAGTGATGCACTGCAGTTGCACACCACCTCTTTTTAATCTAGTATAGTGATAGGGTCACATTCGAAATGAACACTCAGTTATTAGTGTCTCTTCAATACTCATAAACTTGCGACATCAACGCGCAAATCAATGGATACCATCACGCCAACAACTGGGTGTCTATTTGGCAGGATGTAATTGCAACGCTCCTTTTAAAATTTAGTTCATAAATTCCTTAAACTTGATGAACTAGTTAGTTTTGGTGCATTGGGCGATGAGGTGGTAGTACGTGGTACTGGCGTGGGAGAGGGACCGCACCAGGCATGCAAGTTGCAGAGAGAGAGAGAGAGAGAGAGAGAGAGAGAGAGAGGGGGCAGAGAAGAGTGATATGGGTTGGAGGTGAGCTGTAAGCAGGGAAAGCCGAAACAACAATCCAAGAAGATCTTCTCCCCTCCTACTTGCACTCTTACTATTACTACATTTTGTGTTTTCTTCTGTCCTCTGTCCATTCCATCTCCCCAAGAAAAAAACAGCATTTACCCTTTCTGTTTTCACTTCATCCACGCCGACAACCTGAGAAATATCACATTTTACTATTATTATTTAAATTTTCTCTTCTATTTTTAGAAAAATACGAGGACTTAAAGTCACGTCACATCAAGTAACGTGCCATATGAGCCTGCATCCTTGAGAGCAGTTTATGTGCGTCTCAGGATCCACACCTTGTGCGTTATGTATCAAGAACTATGTGCGCTTGCCCATTTTTGTCTGAGACTTGTATATCACTTCACCTTGGTGTGACTTTGCAGTATCATTGTAGCATCGTTCCTTTTTTATACATGAAAATGAAGAGTAACTATGTTAAATTCATAATTATCAAAATTTAGAACGTTGTTAGAATGACACTCCTAAAACTCACACTCCAACTAACACTACTCAGCCGTTTATGTTCACCTCGAGATGCAAGCTTATCCATCTTGAGATTTAAAACACGATTGGATAAGGAGAGCGTCAGTTAGGGTGTGAGTTCTAGGAGTGTAGTTCTAACATTTAGGCCTTGTCGTTTGGTTCGTTTTTGCCAACTTACATTGCGAGTGGAGATAACTTCCTAGAGTTAACTCACAGTGTAAGTTTATATTTCATGTTTGGTTCAACTTTGAACTTACATAGTAGTTACAGATTTTACAAAATAGTAAAATAGGGGAATTGACATAAATACCCTTCATACATAAAAAAGTTCAAATTTTAAAAAATAGTAAAATGAGTAAATGGGGATTTGTGATGGGCAATTGTGTCCATATAACTTCTGAGAGTTATCTCTCTATAGGGGTGGAGAGATATATAACACCCCTCTCTATAAGTTGGGAGATAACTTACAAAAAAGTTGGACAACGTAATAAAATTATTTCTCAACTCATTATAAATTATCAAAAAATCTATTTGGACACTAAGGGTCCGGACTCAAAGGGAGGTTTTTGAGATTTTTGTAAATATTAAAGGAGTGTTACAAGTTATAATTTTGAAGTCATTGATTGCTTGAGGATGACTTTGAAATAAAAAATTTTCAAAAAACCCCCCTAAGGGTCCGGACTCATGAGTCCAAGTAGCACTACTCATAAATTATTTGTAGTGAGATATTTCTATCTCCAACCAAACAAGGCCTTACAATTTAGTTTCTCAAAGTAGGAGTGGGAGTAATACAATGCTCAAGTAATCGAGAAGTTTGTTATTTATAATTAACGGTTGTGGTGGCTCGGTGCGTTGCGGCTGCAGACACCAAAGCAACAAAAAGGTGAGAAGTCAATTGGGCGGGAGAGGGGGCTCTGTTCTGGACTTGTCGCTGTTCATTTAATTGTGTTGCAACTACTGTCCGATCATTATCACAGACTTCCCTCACCACTTCCAGCCTTTGCCTACCAAGTGCTCTATACACTTACATTGCATGGTTTTGTGTCTTTGTTTGAATCGGTAGTGCTATTTGAAAGACACAATAGATTTATTTATTTCAAATTCATTCTTCAAAAAGTTGGTGTTATTGTTGAAACACCCAAGAGAAATTGTTGCTTTCTCATTAACTTTTGTAAAAATTATTTACACATCCCTATGAATCTAGACTCTTGAGTCCAAATAGCACTACCCTAATACTAATGGTATATTCAAACACAATTAATCTATGGGTAGTGCTATTTGGACTCGTGAGTCCAGACTCAAAATTTTTTTTAATTTCAAATACACCCTCCAACAATTAATGAAACAACCATAATCACTTGTAAAATTCTTATTATACCCCTTAAAAAATTTAAAAACCTCCCTATGTGTCCGGACTTATAAGTCCAAGTAGATTTATTGTTAGTATTATTAGCCTATGCATTCCCAATGTGGTAACAATGAATTAATTGGGTTGGTAATTAAGATAGTGCCAATAATTATTTTGTGGAGTATCTAAAAGGAAGTGCCGGGCCACCAAAGTACCATTTAATTTTCATATTTAAACATAATTCATATATGTAGACCATAATACATACCACCTTAAGCCAAGTAGAGATTATATAGGACTCCTTCTATGGGCGTTAGTCAGGATTTCATGTTCCCTTGACTAGATCAAGGGTAGCTTAGCTAGGCATTAATTTGATGGGTGAGCTAGTTTAGATATTTTCTATAACTATAAATTTAGTTTTTAGTGATCAACTATATACATAAGGGAGGCACATAAATTAAAGGTTGCCCTAGTAGCCATGCACGTGACTCCACCCCTGTCTGCTCCATCATCGATTGAACTGCTTTTAATGCCGATTTGGCAAGAGTTGCCTATATGTAAACACTTGTGAGGTGTTATGAATTCCCCAATCCCCCTAAAAAAGATAATTATATAATGGATTTTTCTACAATGGAGCCCAAATATATATCTATGTCATGAGTTTTAGTGTGTTATGTATTAAATGTTTTGTGTATTTATGACGCCTTGATTAATATATTGAATTAGATTCCAATGGCTATAAATAGTGTACCCATGACATGAGTATATATTTAATTCTCGTAATAGTAGTACCCTTTATATAATTATTAGCTAATTTTGTTGAAATTGATGTACATGTCCTTAAATAACAGTACTGTCAGTAACGTAACATGTAATTCGGGAGCTGTATATATATGATCACTGAGTAGCTGTTAGTAGAGTTAAATAACTTATACTATGTGGTACCTCACAATAACAAGAGGGAAGTGGACGAGGGAGGGGGAGATTGAATTCCGGTTGTAGCCATGGCAACTCATGTTACGCGGGTATTTAATAAGTTTGATTGGAGTATTGAATGAATGCATGGTGGTCACTGGTCAGGTCTTTAAATGGGTCTTAGGACTTTGTGCAACATGTGGTGGAGTACATAGGTTGTGTACCTGCAAGGGTGGCTCGATTGAGCTTCCTCTATCACTGATGGGATTCAGGTTGATGGTGCACGTTTATGTACTACTGCACCTACCATGTACCAAATGAACTTATTAAGTTGGATAGCCACCCCCATCTGGAGTTACATGTATATGTATACGACCAGGTTTGATTTTATCTATTAATGGGACCACGTACTGATGCTTGTCACGGACTTAGATATGAGAGACCCCTCCTCTTGTCACTTTTAACTTTTAAGTATGTCTTAGTTTGTTGATGCCACTCCAGGCCTCGGAATCCGGATACAAGCAGTTTTGGTTTATTGAATGAGTAGTGCTATAAACAGATTTTTTTGTTATTGAATTTGCGTTCTAGATAGTCAATTACTCGACCCTATATTAGTGTCGAGGTGTGCAAAAGCTAGCTTGTTGATCAATTGTCGAAGTAAAATTTCTACGCGATTGGATGTTCATCTAAAACAATGTTGTTTGTTATAAAGAGGACCTTATTAGTACCAAACAAATTAACCACGCTTAAGGAATTATTATTGGGGCCTAGGCTAGCTAGTTGTTCAAAAAAAAAAAAAAAAACCACTCGGAATAATATCATGAAGTAATTGATTCCCTCACTTGCATAATCAACGATGAGTCAATGACTAATTAAAGCCTCTCAGGTGATATGTTAAAAACATCTCTTGTCAAAAAGATAAGACATTAAAATATTGTGGTTCGATTCTTACTGAAGTCAAAAAAAAAAAAATAATGAGTCGATTAATGACCCTTAATTTTGACTCTTGCATCAACTAGCCACAATATTACATAAAAAGGGAAATTAAGTATTTCAATTTTCTAAGTATAGTTAGAGAAAATGAATTGGTACTTTCATCTAGAGCTTCAATTATTGGTTGGTTGGCTAGCTTAAACCATTTTTTGATGGATTTAACTTAAACTATATGTCTTGAATTTGACAATAAGGCTGATCTATTTAATAAAATTAGTAGATGATTTAGTTATAAGTTAAAAAGTTGGTAGCTAATAATTGAACGCCTTCAAATACAATAGTCTACATCGACTTGGTAGATAATAGCATACTTCCTCCATTCACAAATATAGGTCGTTTTAGATGAAGCACACTAATTAAGTTAACTTTAAAGATAAATTTAATGATGATATTAAATTATATTTGTATCCCTTGACACGTAAATATAAAATGCTTTAATTACACAACATGGGTGTAAATACTTGATTAAGTAAGGGGTAAAATAAGTTTATTAAGTGTTAATGCTCTCTTAAATTCATAAAATTCTTAAATTCATAAAATGACTTTTATTTTTTGAAATGGAATTGAACTTATATTTCTGAAAAGAGGGAGTATTCAAATTCTTATCATGAGAAGGATTAGTCGAACATGTGAAATAGCATATACTTCCCTACTTATTCTCTCTCTCTAGTTAAAGACTTCCCATTGCCTTCAAAACACATGTCTATTCTTAAATACTAAGTCGCTCAAGCTCCTTTTCACAATAAATTAACATCATAATTTCTTTGATTTAAAAAATAATAATAACATGTTTGAACCCTCAACTTCTTACACTTATAACTCTATATCAAATCAACAAACAACAACTCGATTGTAATTGTGACAAGTGATGACTATGTTCAAGGGGACTTTCAGCATAATCTATTTATTGTGAGTATGTCTCTAGTTATCATGTGAATATACGCGTGTGAATGTCAATCTACACCAAAAAAATCAATGGGGGTATTTTGAGATGCCTCTCCACGCGTCACACAAAGATTCCTTTCCACTTTCATTTTTGGATTAACCCAATTGAGGACACTTGCAGCACCTACCTTACCATCCAAAATGCCACGTGCCTCCCCTCCCCTCCATCAGATGTTCAGAATTCTCTTTTCGCTGCAATCAACCCCGCATGATTGATCCCTCCCCTCTTCACATACCATTTGTCCCCATCGCTTCTCATCCTTTTAATCAGTTAATCACAACCTACGTGTCAACACTACAGATGAACACATCAAACCCATCTCTCATACGCGCGCCAAATGAGAGCCCAACCGTTAACTTTAACAGAGTCGTTAAACGGAATAAACAAATGACTGCTTAAGTTTTATTATTTCTCTACGAGAGTACACAAAATTTGCCGTACTTTAACGGCAAGATAACGGAAGAAAAAAACTAATTAAACTGCTGTTGCATTACATTTAAATAAACATTAAACAAAAACAAAATTTAAACAGCGGCGGTTACAGAGGAAGTGGAATCCGAGGAATTAAACAAATCGCCGATCTCTTCAAAGTAATCGTTTGATTCCCAAGGTAACGGCGCCAGGTCGTTACAAGGATCGAGAAAGTTGTCCCCAAAATCACTCCAACAGGACCAAGACCCGAATCTTTCCGTTAGCATTGCGCCGTTATCGAACAGGTCCGTCATTGACGGAGCCGGGATGTCCATAAACTCGTTGAACAACGGCGATGAGGAGGAGTCGAAGGCGAAGAACTCGCGGAGTAATTGATCTGAATCTTCCGTAGTTGCTCCACAGCTTCTGGTGTCTTCCTCCTCTTCCTTGATTCTGAGAATCGGAGACTTCGATGATGATTCTTGGAGGGCGGAGGCGGAGGCGGAAGAGGTGGCGAAGTGGAGAACCGAAGTAGGAGAGGAGAGGCCGCGGGCGTGATGAGAGTGATGAGGGTGATGAGAGTAGTCTTCTTCGGTGGTGGAATCGTAGCCAGAGAGCTTCTTGAGATTGATTTCTTCAGGTTTAGAGAAGTTGGTCAGAGCGTGTGGTCCTCTGAACTTGATCGCCGCCTCGTCGTAGACCTGCGCGGCCTCCTCCGCCGTGTCGTAGGTTCCGAGCCAGAGCCGCACTCGCCGCGTGGGGTCTCGGATCTCCGCCGCCCACTTCCCCCACGGTCGCTGCCTCACACCGCGGAACTTCTTCCCGGTCGAGGCAGAGGCAGAGGCAGCTGCGGTGGATGAACAACTTTTCTTTCTTTTAGCCCCTACAGATCTAGACCTGCAAACGCCACCGCCATTACTGAAGTCTCTAGTAGAGCTGCTGCTGCTGCTGCTGCTGCTGCTGGTGTCGATGGTGACTTCGTTGATGTACCGCTTGACGCGGTGGCGGCCGAAGAGCGCGTCGGCGGCGTGCTCTTCGTCGTCGTCGCTGGACGAATCCGTGGCGTCGCCGTCCGTAACTGAGAACCGAACTGTTCTGGCAACTCCATTAATAACTGACTCGGCATTTGATTGGTTTGGGAGTTTAACGAGCTTCTTCGTCACTGCTCTGTGTTCAGAGTACTTGACATGAGAGAACACGCTCTGCTCCATCGCATTTGAAATCCTAAATCAAATCAAAATCTAGTACTAGAAATAGAGGAGAAAAAAGGAGTACTATCTATAGCTAATTAATAGAGATTGATAGATTCTTACACGAGGAGAGAATAATTAAAGAAAGCGAATGAAAGGAACTCTTCCACAGAGTACCAAAAAAGTTAGACAAACTAACTAATCAATAAACACTACTGAGTGAGTGAGAGAGAGAGAGAGAGAGAGAGAGAAGAAACTTCAAGGAAGAAGTCGAAAAGGAGAGGTGGAAATCGGCTTTCACATATATAAAAGGGAAAGGAATCAAAGCGACACTAGTAGTTGTAGGTGAGTGGAGAGAATCAATGTCGGAGCGAAGTTGCACTCGCTCTTCGATGATACAATCAAAGTCTAATATTTAGTTTCAGGTTTCGAAGGGGGTTTGGGGATTTGAAGAAGAAGAAGAAGAAGAAGAAGAGTAGCAGTGGGGAGTGGGGGGGAGTGGCTGTTTTATAACTAGTATCCCAACAGCCCAAATCGTAACAATACGATAAACCTCGAACGCGCCAAACCTGTTTCATTTATTACTATTTTATTCTAACTCATTAGGCCGGCCTTTAATTCCCTGATCCCGGACGTCCTTCTGCTTACCCAACAATCTGTCCTTACTTGCATCAAATCAGTGAATCACCACTAAATTTCACCACCAACACCAACAAATATCAAAATACTTGGGCCCTCCTCCCATACATAGATCAAACCTTTATTTTCGCAGTTTAATTGGATTAGTTTTTTTTTCCTTTTTTGGTTCCGGACGTCACGTGTACTAATCCATGCTCAGATATTATCAGGCCTCATATGAAACACAAACTTTTCAAATTATTTTTTTTCATCCACAACAATACTTCTCTGATTATCCTATATATATTTATGGAAGATAATAATCTAATATTTCAGCAAATACATTTGCTACACAAAAATAGTGTATATTTAATTAAGATTCCTGGGTCTGTACAACCTGATCAAATCTATTAACATTATATAACAAATGTATGTCTCTTAGATTTGTAGATTATTAATTTTTTATATTCTATTATCATCAAATATATACACTACTATAAGTATATATTTGTAACTCCCGACCAATTATCGTCTGATACTTGTCCCTATTTACTGACCTAACTAGACTCTGAACACCAATATTTGGTGAAAAACATAGCTAGGCGTGTAGATAGAGTTTTCAAACATTTGTATTTGTATGGCATATTAGATGTCTCTAAACTAAAATACTGTTACGTACCCTTCTTTAATTTTATATCCATTCATGGTGTTACTACTTTAATTTCTTTTCTCTTTCAATATCAATACTTTTTTTTCTCTCTATTTATTTTATTTTATTAGAAAACAAAATTTTACTTTCAAAATGCATATTTTTCCTGTAGCATATTTTGGAAAATAAAGATAATGAATGATATTTTGAGCGAAAATGGTGGGGAGACAGTCACTACAATTCGCCACATTTGGGTGTTGACCCAAGAGGCTTCGTCATCATATACATATTTGGTGGGCCTTTACCGTCACGTAACTTAGGCAGTTCTTTTTTATTTTTTATTTTTTTTCAACATTTAATCACCCGACTTCACATCTATGAGAGCATATATTACCAAGTGTGGTTCACTTATTTAGACTTTTTGCTAAGAAAATAATAATAATAATAATTATCGCTATAATATTATATTTAATTTTTATATTATAAAACACAATTCAAGGTGAGGAGTATGATAACTAATTTTATGTATGGGTTATAAGTGAGAAAGTGAGGTTCACTCTAAAATGTAGTGACAAGATCGATGAAGCTAGTGTCCACTCCACATGCCTTATAAACCTTTTTTTTTTAAAAAAAAAAATAGTCGATGCAAGACTATTCTAACATCTTCAACAAGATAATTATAGCAAGCGTCAAAACCTTTTTCTTTGATTCTCACATTCAGATTTAATTATCGTTGCAAAATTTAGTCAGGAGCTCAAACTCCAAGACTCGAGGAAAGTGGACACATTTGACACATTTGAATTAAATATAAGTGCAAACTAACTTAATTAGTCTCATAGTTGTACATTTATGTACATGCGTATGTAGATACATACCCTTTTAAAACTGTAGTGCGTGGAGTTTGATCTAAACGTACCCCTAGTACTGGCTGAGAATGAATGAGTGAGCTTTAATATTTTTTCAGAAAACCAAAACCAATATAGTGTATAGTGTTCAAATTTAATATTGCTCTTCAAAAAATTGATCATATCAACCACCTATTTGCCGCACGATTTACTGACTATAGATCAGAAACTATATGATTTCTTTGGGACAAAATTATAATTCACACCTTACTAGTATACATCTATGTGCCATATTAATGTTTGTCATCATGATCAGCACTGATATCCATTAATTTGGTAAAAAAAAAACAATACATGCCGAGCTTATAAGTTATAATTCACCCCACTGTTTCTTTACAAGTTAATTTTTAATTTGTAGCACTTAATTGACCACATAAAGATTTTTTTCTTTCAAGTACCCTGTCAACCGTCACAAGACTCACAACTGTACAGATACGTACATAAATAAAAATATCTAGTTACTGACCATTAATTAGTAGACATCTTATTAATATAATGCATGCTTAATTGCTTAAGTTCCAAGTTTTATCTCCTCTACACATAAAGACACCATGCATGTTGTCAAACAAAAAAGAACATAAAACGGGCACCCCTTCCCCTTTTGTGGTTTTCAATGGTTTGAGTACTAATTAGGGTCAAGCAACAATGAGCTCGCATCACCAAAAAAATAAAATAAAAAAAACTCGCATTACCATTAATAGATTAATTTGTTAGTACACGCACTCCCAAGAGCACGTACCTTAATTTTTTATTATTTTTTATTTTTTAAAAAAATTTTGTTATCGTAATGAATGTCGTAATGGTTAACCTTAGCAATATCCTTAACCAAGAAATTGTAAAAAAATAAAAATAAAAAATCAATGTGCGTATTTATAGTGAGTGTCCATAGTAGGTTACTTTAATAGTTTCCTTGTGACTAAATATGACTCAAAATTGTCAAAATACGTTTATAGCGTAGTGAAAAAGACATCATCTCATGCATCTCTTTGTGAGGTTGAGCGTTTGATTTTTAAAAAAAAAAGACTTTAGCTAGATGGATGAGACATCATTTGCTAAAAAAACTAGTAAAGATCTTAAGGTAAATTTTAAGTTCGATTTATTTTAGAGTCACTCGTAAAAAATAATAATAATAAAAAAAAGACGGGTCGAATTTTGTTCTACTCAGTGGATAGTTAGACCTTGACCACTTTGTTGCAACTATTCAAAGATGATTAGTTGGGTTTAGTGTTTAGATATTAAAGATTGAATAATAAATCACGGATGATTAAGCTTAGGCACTTGAGGTGAGTGGATTAATTAGGGATAAGCGCACTCCGCGATTAAAGCATGAAACAAAGGGGCCGACTGTTCTGTCCCTTTTGTCTCACGTGCGTATCTCACGTGTTAGCCTTGAGCATTTGTGAACGTCAAATGACCTTTATAATCTAAGATTCTGTCTTTTTTCCTGTCCAGTCCTCATTGGATTTAATCACTATAAAACGACATTAATGTTTCTTCTTGTTAGGCAACCTACTTAAGCCAAATAAATCCAACCTTCTTTGCAAGCTGGTCGGTTTGGCTCGAAAGTATATATATAGATATATATGTGTTTCGTGAGAAAGTTATCAAGTTCTCTCCTCTCACCATTCCATTTTCTATTTTTTCTCATTTTTTTATTTTTTGTTATTTATTTCTTTGTATTATTGATTGTCTTATGATATATTATCTCCTCAATTTCTTAGACGACGAAAAGTCCAAATAGCTTACAAAAAACGAAGAGATCATCACGATTAAGAGCGACACCTATAAATTCAGGTTTTCATTAGGTCAAACACCTAACCCTCACTCAAATCCCATAATTTGCGATCTCCCTCAATTCTTCATTTAGTATGTCCAACTCTAACTTCAATTGTTCTTCTTCATCAAATCCAATTGGACAATAGTAATAGCACAAATTTTTTTAAGGCTTGGAGTCTCGACGAACTCGTGAAGAATTGGCACAACATTTTAAATCTTTTTTTATATGAGCGATTGACTATGGGGTAAGAGGCAACTTAACGCGCTGGTGTCTTTTGTTTTTGTTTTTATCGTTGGTCTGCGGGGTATCTTTGAATTTTTGGTTTTTGATGGCAGATTTTTCCTGCGGATCATTCTCTGCATATTTTCTTTTGCCTACGTCAATTATTGTAATAATTGAATATTAATTAAGGGGCTTGAGTAGATATATGGATGGTGGCTTTTGTGAGATTCTTTTTTGAGTGGGCTAATGTGGCGGCCCCAAATTTTCACATTGGTCCGCCACGGGAGGCCACGCGGGCCCACAACTGACCACTCAATCGCCAGCTGTGTCCCATGCCCAATTATCCTTTATCCACCAATTCTTATTAAGTTTGATTCAATTAATATCATATAACTTCAAGTTAGCAGCGGAAAATTAAATGATTAACCTAAGGATTTGTCTTGGGTATTATGAGCAAAATACCTAAGTGGAAACTATTCCAAATGTACATCATATACATCCCATCTGATTCTCAAAATATCAAAATGTACAACCTGTCTCTCAAACCCAAAACCCAATATAAAACGAGTAACATAAACATATGTACGAGAAGGGCTAGCGCGGTCAATCAATATAATCCTCAAGCTTGCCTTTTCCCCGGCTCGTACTAGGATCTGCACTCAGCCATCACAAAAAGACAGATGATGACGAGTCCGAGTGAGTAATCCCAAGGAAATTCACCAAGTAATTACGGAAATAAAAAATACTGGAATTGAAAATACTATAATTTAAACATGCGGAATAAAAGAAGTACGATAACAACCGTAAAAGGGAACATCGCATGCATAAATATAGTGTTGAAACAAAGTACGTGCACATAAAAATCGGACCAAGTCATACTTCGGGTTTTCTCCCCGAGGCACCAACCGTAAACACACCAATGGGTTGGCCCTAACCCTCAGGTGGCGGCGTAGACCCACGGCGCACCCACACAAGCCTACCATACCCGGTAGCCTATTCACCGGTGTATGCCTAGACAAGTGCTATGACTTAGTGGACTCTATGGCCGTAACGAATAAGCACCAGGTGGGGAGTGATCTCAACATCGTAAAGACACCAGGTAGGAGTACACTCCACTACCGTAAAGTCACCAGGTGAGAGTACTCAGCCACCGTAAAGCAATAATGAAATGAAGTAGAGAATAAATGGAACTGAATTCAAATAAATCAAACGGTAAATACTTAAAGTGAAGTTCAATTGGGATATCACACACCTCAATTCGCACTCCTCGTTCTACAATTCAAAACCCCGGTCAAATACCTCAAAATCCCCGATAATACTTACGGTCTGATTTCTGACTAAACCCCCGGCTCCAATTACTATTTCGAGACTCCTGGAATTCATTTATGAGGGTTAATTATCAATTAATAGGTTTATAATGTTGTTTAGACTCATTTCCTCATTTTCCAATTTTTGAATTCCAGTGAACTATTAGCGCGCTAATGAGATGAATTAGCGCGCTAATTCATCTAAGTCACTGTTCATCGTTTTCCAGAGGGTAATTAGCGCGCTAGGTCCACCCATTAGCGCGCTAATCGCGTCCTCCGTCTGTCATTTTTACGGTTCAAATTTCGAACTTCAATCACCCCATAAACCCATACAATCGGTTCCAACACCTCCTAAACTCATCATTCTCCTCAAAAACACCATTTAAACACAAATTTATCAAGCTTAAACATCGAAATCCAAGAATCATCAAGAATCACATTTTCAAAACCATTTTCAGAAATTCATCAAATTCCTCTCAAATTAACTCAAAAACACAACCATTTCATGCCATTTCTATACATACTCACTCCCAACAACACCGAGTGTCAATCTCCTCAACAAATTCGAATTCCACACTTTCCAACCCATATCAAAAATCTCATAAAAATGCAAGTTTGATGTGTCCATACCTTTGATCTTGTTGTAGGATGCCCAAAACCACCCTCTTCACACCTTGATGGTTGTTCTTCCCACCGATTCTCTCTTCTTCAAGCTTCCTCTCAAATCTCACTCTCTTCCCCTTTTGATCGGTCAAACACACAAACATATATATACTTGGTTCCCATCAAGTGTGTGCACGAATCTCGAGGAGTATCCAAGGGTTCCTGATCACCCTGTGTCACTCCAACTTATACACCTAATCATGACACTCATGAACCTGTTATGCATCTCGAGAAACATTAACTGTTGTTGTTTTATTCAGCCTACTATAGGACTTATTAATTTCCAATTGATTTAGCTTATAACAATTGTCTACCCTATTCAATAAATTCTCAAAATTTATGGGTAAACTCACCGTAGTTTCCTCGACTACCCGGCACCCCGTGCCTCGTGTCCCGTGTCCGCACGCACCCCGAGGTCATTCCTCACTCGTCAATAATCTACATTAACACACATATTGTAATGAAATTTAACTACTTAAAATATTTTCATCACAATTTACCACAACAAGCATACAAAACGGACTGTATACCTAGTTCGAGTGCGTTGCAGTCTCGCTGTGGGACCCTCGACCGTCCTCGCTGGCATCCACATCTGCCATGACATCATAATTAACGGCAAATATTAATTGGGTCGTTACAGCTAAGATGGGTGGTAATAAGACTCGCAACTACAATCCTTCAAAACTTTGGTTCTATTTTCTAAAGAGTCGAGATTTTTTTTTTGCATAGTATATAGGTATACAAATGAGACTTTTTGTAAGTAGCTAGCTAGATAGGTAAGATTGTTTCCCCATTCTTTTTGTACATGTATTTTTTGACAAATTAATGAAATTCTTTTATCCAAAAAAACAACGCAAATCTATTTAGATCAATCTTCATCTTCGATTTAAATCACCCTAAACCCAATTAATCTTATTCTTATTGCATATTTTATTTATAAGAAGAATGAGTTGATTATTATGAATTGCAAGTCTAATTGTAAAAATATTACAGTATGTTCATGTAAATTAATTTATTAATTTTTTTAAAAAATATTTAATAATCCTGCGCAAAGCGCAGGAATCGACTAGTGATTGATATAGGGTGCGGCTATTCCGACCCCATTTTTTTGCTTTTTTACCCCACCTTTGTGAAGTAACCCAACTACCCGTCCATATAAAGGCTTTTAATTGACGCATATCTCAGTCACCTCTTTCTCCAATTTTTAACTCACGCATATCTCAGTCACCTCTTTCTCCAATGACACTCACCACCAATCTAAATCCGACGAAATCCGAGTGAAACCTCATCAATTCAACGTCGTAGGTGCATTCTTCATCTCGTTTAGTATCGATTTTGTAGTTTTTTGAGTTTTTTTTTGTAATGACCCAGCCCAGCGCCCAGGCTTCCACTGGACCACTGGCTCCATGGGGGCGCACCCCACTGACATCGCTAGTCACAGGCAGGGTGGTACCAAGCCCTACCCCATCCGTGTCCCCCCACACGGTCTTTCGCATCCCTTGACTCAAACTGGGTCCTGAGCGATAAGATTCCAGATTTCACGAGTCGAGTACCACTGAGCTGGTTCAGCACGAAGGCACCGGATCCCATCAGAACTCCGCAGTTAAGTGTGCCTGAGCGAGAGTAGTACCAGGATAGGTGACCTCCTGGGAAGTCCTCCTTGCTCAGTGGTACTCGACTCGTGAAACCTGGAGTCTTATCCCTCAGGACCCAAATTTGAGTCGAGGGAGGCGAAAGACCGTGTGGGGGGACACGGATGGGGTAGGGCTTGGTACCACCCTGCCTGTGACCAGCGGTGCCAGTGGGGTGCGCCCCCATGGAGCCAGTGGTCTAGTGGTAGCCTGGGCGCTGAGCTGGGCCGTTACAAAAAAAGGTACCAAGCCCTACCCCATCCGTGTCCCCCCACACGGTCTTTCGCCTCCCTCGACTCAAACCTGGGTCCTGAGGAATAAGATCCAAGTTTCACGAGTCGAATACCACTGAGCTGGTTCAGCACGAAGGCACCAGATCCCATCAGAACTCCGCAACCACTAGCTCTATGGGGGCGCACCCCACTGGCACCGCTAGTCACAGGCAGGGTGGTACCAAGCCCTACCCCATCCGTGTCCCCCCACACGGTCTTTCGCCTCCCTCGACTCAAACCTGGGTCCTGAGGGATAAGATTCCAGATTTCACGAGTCGAATACGACTGAGCTGGTTCAGTACGAATGCACCGGATCCCATCAGAACTCCACAGTTAAGCGTGCCTGAGCGAGAGTAGTACCAGGATGGGTGACCTCCTGGGAATTCCTCCCAGCTCAGTGGTACTCGACTCATGAAATCTGGAATCTTATCCCTCAGGACCCAGGTTTGAGTCGAGGGAGGCGAAAGACCCTGTGGGGGGACACGGAAGGGGTAGGGCTTGGTACCACCCTGCCTGTGACTAGCGGTGCCAATGTGGTGCGACCCCATGGAGCCAGTAGTCCAGTGGTAGCTTCGGCGCTGGGCTGGGCCGTTACATTTTTCTTTAAGTCGGTATTGTTTGTGGTTTTGTTGTTGGGTTTATGGTTTCGATTTTAGGTTTGAATCTTACATTTTGGGTATAAAGTTTTGATGGAATAAAAAATATCAAACGATTCTAAACAAAGCCCACTATTTTTTTGTCATTTTTATCTATTTTTCAAGAGTTTCGAAAAAAAATTGTTCGTTCTTGTTGCCCGTAGTGTTCGGACGCACAGGGCTGACAATGCGTAAGAGGTGTCAGCCACTCTAAAGAGGTCTCGGTTAGAGCTCTCTGTCACCCACTGAAACTGAATTTTCTTCACAGTGTCGAATCCGACTGTTACCCCTTTAGAGGTTGTGGTCAGAGTCGACCTACACCTCTTTATAGGTGTTAGCCCTGTGCGATCGAATTCTGCGGACGATATTTTTCATTTTTAGGACATATCACGACTACATTCGACCTTATTCAACGAAAAAACACACCAACAACACTTGATGATCTAGTACAAGTACTCTACAATGACTAAAACCGAGAAATATAAAAGATTGAGGGGTGTTGGGTTGAGGGTGAAAGGTGATGGGGTATGGGGGGTATTATTGAAATTTTTAAAAAAAATTGGGATAAATTAAGTAAAAGGTGGGTTAAATGAAGTAAAAATTCAAAAACAAGGTAAAAGAAGTAAAATGTGGGGTTCGAATAGCCCTACCCTTGATATATCACAATTGACGTTGGAGTTTAGAATTTCATTTTCAACTTTTTTAAACTATTATTGGATTATTTTTATATTCTTTAGTATATATTTTGATTCAGCTCCTATTGATACTCTTACCCATTTTAGAAGGAATTGTCATACAAATAGGATTAGTGAATCAATGTACTTGATTTTATATTTGATCATATATTGAGTCACGAATGATTAATGAAAATTCGATTCCACTTCAAAAAAAAAAGAAAAAACTATTGTACATTGTTATTTTGTTGTTTATAGGAAAACAAGATTAAAATATAAAAAACAAGATTAAAAATATATACTTCATAGGGTGCGTTGACTTTATTTTTATTTATTTATTTATTATTAACTTGTATATTCGGAGCAATTATCCTAGTCCTTTTGGTTCTAAATTTTATTTTATTTTTGATAGGAAAGAAATAAATTTTTGTATTATTAAAGTTTGAACCCATAATTTTTTACTTTCAAATCTCATACTAAACCATTGGGCCACCATTAATTAGTTTTCTGATCCTAAATAATTATAAGAAGCTCATAAATCTTAGATCGGCCAAGGATGAGAATATATACATATATATATATATATATATATATTGAGTATTTTCCTTGGTAAGCCTAGTGAGAGATAATTTATGAACCTATATATGTCAAGATCTAGTCAACAATTATTCAATCAGGATCTATATTTAAGCCTTTTTCTTTCATATATTACATACTTTACACCATCTATCTCTTCTTAATGTTTCCCTCTCTAATTACAACTTTCATTATCGAGAAAAAAAAAAGTAAAAAAACAAAAATCCCCTCTTTAATGGTCCATGGGGTTTTTCAAAAAAAAAAAAAAAAGGTCCCTGGGGTTATTGAAACCAACTATATTAATTTTGTTAATAAAAAAAGGAAGGGCGAAATAGAAAAGCAAAAGCACAAAAGAAAAAATTAAAAAGGCGGAATATTTAATCATTCGAAAAAGAATCAAATTTAGTGTAATTCTTTCGAAGTCTTAAAAAAGTCAAAACTTTATATAAATGTATGTGATTTCACAGTTTTCACTTTTATATGTGTTAATTATACACTCCATCAATCAAGATCATTCATATTGTTTTTTTAGATTAAGATCATTCGTGTTGTTTTTTTTAGATTAAGATCATTAATTCATATTGTTTTAGTTTAAATATATCCCATTCAACAAAGTAAAAATTGCGTTTTCCTACCAAAAAAAATAAAAATAAAAATTGCATTTTATTTTATTTTTCACAATTTGTTAAAATGTACGTTATTAAGAGTGTCCTATAATCTCTAAAATTACACAGACATAAATATTGGATATTCTTCTAATTAATGAGACTATCGAGAGATTTAATTATTTATTTACTTATTTCCCCTCCCGAAAGAAAAAATAACTTAGACATAAAATGGGACTCAGCGCACTATATCGAAAGTTTAACACAGAATGTAAATCTCATTATTGGTTTCTAATCATTAGATTTAATCCCTATGTTTCCTTCCCATAATCGATCCCAAATTGTCCAATAACCTTATAAAATTATAAATATAATCCCAAGATCAGTATGGCTGGCTTGTATTACATGATGCATTTCTGACCGTCAGATCCATACGTGACCTCGTGATTCGAACAGACAAAATTTTGTGTCGCTCGAAATTGACTGCACCCCATTAACACTGGTGCGACCGTCCTCGTGGCTCGGAGCAACCTTGATTAAAAAACAAAAATCAAAATCAAATCAAACATAATTAATTAATTAAAAATGTTTTACATAGTTAAATAAAATAGAGAAAGTTGAGAGCCTAAAAAGAAACAAAGAGATTCTTCTTATGTGAGCTTTACTTATCTCTGCATGCCCACATGCGAAGAAAGAGTACTGTGCAATGTGCAAGAGAGATGATAGCAAAATTAGCCCGAACTTTAATGGTACCTAAACTAATTTTTAAACAAAGCCATTAATGGATCCTAATAGAAGGAAGTGATGAATAATATTGCTAACTTCAAAAATAAATGACACTGAAAATGGAGTTACAAGCTTGCCCTGGAAGTAAGAGATGTTGGTCACTCTCCCCATCTCATAAATGTACTTGCATAATGTGCTTTAAGTAAACAAATAACTGAAGATAATGTTATTTATGAGTAATGGGTGTGCAATGTGCATTGAACTAGTCTCCCTCTTTAAAAGAAAAAGAAATTGGTTTTTCATAACCCCTTAAATTGTGTTTCAATATATTTTTTTTGGGATGTAATTGCATTAAACTGAGTCAAGTGAAAGTGTTTGATCCATATATACATGAAAAATGATTTGGTGACATTTCTAAGGTCACACAACGGTCGCACCAACGCACAAGTTCAATTTTAAGTGATTGTTGGTAGGGCCCACCTCTAACAAAAATTGAACATGCGTGCGCGGTGCGCCACATGTGACTTGTGACCAGATTGTATCACGGAAAATGTCCCCATATCATTGTCTTATATACATACATATGATCCCTAATACTAATTAGACTTCAAGCTGTGAAGCAGAAAAATAAATAAAATCAAATTCTTTTTTTTTTTTTTTGATAAACTTAAAATCAAACTCTTTGTTAAGCTTATAATTACTAGCTGGTATTAATAAAAGGACGGGTCAAGTTCTTTAGATGTTATATGAACTTGAGTTGAAAAAAATTATTAAGTATTGCTCACTAAGTGTCAATTTCAGTAATTTTGCTTGTCCCATATTTGCATGAAGTTGTGAGTTCGAAACTGAATATATAGAATAGAATTATAGTTGAGTAGTGTAAAGTGGGGTTTATTTTTATAAAAAAAAATTATTTGGGCTCTTAAGCTCTTAATTAAAAAAGGTGGTTGGCTAAGTAAGCTAGCTTAATACTACAAGCAGCAGGATATGTTCGTCAAAGTCAAAAGGTGGGTACCGTTCAACAAGACTTGGAATTTATTGATACTACAGTGAGGATCTGAAGTACGTGAACTCACATGCCTTTCTCTCGATTTTGGAAATCTAAAGTGAACCCACCTTTCCTAGTATTATTTAAGTATTTAATCACAACTTATTAAACTAACAAACGGATTAGTTTAAAAGGACTTTCTCCAGGCATCGTGTGCACAACTGCTCTATTCCATAAACTTACCATTTAATTTACATGTATAAGTATAATTAATATTCACCAATCACCTATAATAAAAGAACCCTGCTATGGTACGCACCTCAACAACTGCACTTAGAAACGATATGCAATTGTTAGTGTCCTCGTGATACACAACAAAATATACGCAAGCATATCTCAATAAAAAAATTAAGGTACATCAATAACTACTTGACATTCTAGTGTGCGGTTGCTGATGTATAATAGCATTTTTGTATGATATATATTAGGATTTTTTAAGACTCAATTAGTTTCACAGAGCTACCACAAACGTAGATGCAAATCAAACTCCATTTTTGCTTTAGTTAGTGTTAAAGTCCTATTAGAAACCCCTCCACCGCATCCCTCTATAAGATAAACTTTGTTCCTTGGGCCCACCAACAGACACGTCCATTTAAAAATGACTTTAAAAAAGCCCATGACCATATCTCAATTTCAATTTTTTTATTAACTGGTATAGTATATGATTTTGGGGAATTGAATTAGTTTAAAAAAATGAAAAAAAGTTTAGTGAAGGCAAAAGAGACACACAAAAGGGGCGACCGTACGAGTCTGTGTCTCGTGAACCGATGGCAATCGGTGACCGGCTGAAGGTGGTGGGCCTCACAGTGCCCGGCGACTTTGGCGCTGACGGCATTGGAGGATCGACACGTGTGCTCCTCATGTGACCATGACGTGGATACAAGTATGTGAGTCTTCAAAGAGAGCTTCTATTATCTATATCTTGTTTGATTGTGACATTGAAGTTACTCATATATGTTAATGGTAAGGTGACGTACTTTTGCTTTGTATACTTACAACATAATTGTTGAGGTTCTTTAAACACACATATTCTCAAGAGGTGTGAAATTGTGTACGAGTAATGCTATTTGGGCTCATGAGTTCAAATTTGTAAGGAAGACTTTAAAGCTTTGTTATTTCAAAGTCACCTTTAAACAATAAATGACTTTAAAATAATAATTTATAAATTTTTTTTAATTTTTGTAAAAGGTTTAAAAACTTTCTATGAGTCCGAACTTAAAAAGTTCAAATAGATTTTTTTGATTGTATAGTTGCAAAGCGAAAGAAGCATCATTACTCTAATTGAGGTAAAAGCATGTCCTTCATTATTGTCTATAAAATTGGAGGTCACTAATTCTCATTAATCAAACTTAAGTAGGAAGGGTTGAAATAAGTCCGTACCTACATCATTATAAAATAAAAAAATTTAAATGTACACACAAATATCTTGACGGATGATTCAAAACATCTCAACAATGAATACAACAAAGAAAAATCTAGCTACCACTGAGCCATTTTAGGACATGTATTATACATTAGTATAATTAAAAGAAAGATGATATTGTTGAATCTTGCCCAACTAAGGGTAGACATCAAAAGAAAGTATTAGAAGTACAATTAAGTCAGGTTGCAATAATTATTGTAAGTTTATCATCAAAAGAATAGTCAAAAGTTATTTGGTCAAGGTGTGTGTTACCATAGCATTAACATAAAAGAAAAAAAAGGAAGAATTAATAATAAGACGAAAAAAAAAAAACCACATCAACAAATAGAGCTAGGTTGCCCCTAATACAAAATCAAACATACCATGTTATCATTACTCCTTTTAGTACAAGAGTTCACCATACAATATAAGAACTCCAATCATAAAAGACAAAACTCCTATACCCTTTAAATTCTTTTTGCACCTTAGCAAGTACTTAATCTATTTTATCTAATGCCTCTAGAGACCTTTTGGTTTAGTCTATGTAGCTATTTTTTTTTTTTTTATATCAATCTATGTAGCTATTATTTTATGGAAACTAAGATATATGTACATAACATAATAATCTCTCTTTAATTAATTGTTTATATGAATGAACCAGCTAGCTTTAATTAATTAACTAACTATCAGAATCTTAGACCAATATGTGGAACTGTTGAAGTAGCCCCTATCACAAGTACTGTATATATATATAGTTGCTACAAACAATGGAATCGTGAGCTGTGATTTATCGATCTTGTCTTGAGAGACAGAGTTAGAGCTTCATTTAATTAAAGTAGATGAACCTTATTATATATTCTATGAGGCTCAATGGGCAGCACTTACTTAAGGGCTCTAGCTAGGCACCCTCACCAGTCACCACTCGTGCACACGATCCCTCTCAGTCTCACTTGTACATACATGCATGTATATAGACAGCAATCTCTTATCTTAATAGTTCGTGTCAAAAAAGAAAAAAAATTTCTTATCTTAATAGACTTTAGACTCCATACCCTCTTGTGAACTCTCCACACGTTCTCTATGATAATGTTAAAAATTGCATATATAGAAAGTCTAGAAGATACACTACTACTCCATCACAATGTATATAGACTTCTGAGTTCTATCTATACATAATAATGTGTTTTTTTAATACATAATAAAGTACTTGATCTTTCCTTTTTTTGGTGAAGAATGTATTTGATCTTTAATCATGTCTTGCATAAATTAATTAAGCATATATTTGCGATGAAATGACATGAACTAGCACATCAACCACATTTTTTGGCAAATATACCTAAAATCACGCAAAAATACAAAAACTTGGCTTGAGATGCATTTGATGACATAGAAGTGACTTGTGAATGGTTGGTTTTGAATGTTGATGTCAATCGATGCGACATTATGGGAATTAATATTGATGTCAATCAATACAACATTATGTGAATTAAAAGTTCGATCATTCATCCTGTCAAAGCATCTCTTAAGTTGAGTTTTGAGGGAGGTCATGGATTCAACTCCTGTTGAAATAAAAAAATAAAAAAATAAAAAGTTCGTTTATAGTACTATTCTCGTCCATACATGATTAATTGTGGAGTTCAAAAGGGATATGTATAAAACTATAAATGCAGTATTAGTGTGACAAAATCAATAAATAGTAAAACAAACAAAAAGAGCAAAATCTCACTAGGGTATATATATATATATATAGACAGTATCTTCATTTTTTTTTTTTCCTAAGAAGTATCTTTTCACTTTGAGACATCAAAGCTTGAGCATAAATTCTCAAATGGCATGTATATGGTATTGCAGGGATTCTTATTTCAAGAGATACTTGCAATGAGAATCTCATTCAAAGCAGCCTATACAATTCCACATATTAGCCTAGAGTCCCACACAATCCCACACAACTAAGGCATTTTATATTTTCTTTTGTTGCGAAAATCCTGATGAGAGATTAGGGTGTTGGTGCTCAAGCCACCAAAGCCCTGACTACAAGAGCTCTAGCCCATATAGTTGGTGCATGTCAGAACCCAAGTTCATGAATGGAATGAAATGGCTCACTAAAAAAAAAATGTGGAGAATCCAAAGTAGACAAGCTAGCAATCTGAAAACTATTAATCAATTGTGAACCGTTTCAGGGTGGTTAATTTACTACACAAACAGAAAAATAATCACCATGACTTCAGGCTTCTTCAAATTTTCACCTTAAATTAGGTGATAGCACGACGTGTGGCATGTTGGGTTACTTGGGAGCCGAGTAGTATGTGTTATGTATGTGACCCTTGAAGGGGCTAATGGGTCATGGTTTGACTTAATAGATGAATGAAAGTGTGCAGATTTAGCCATTAATAGAGCAAAATCTGTGTAGCTAGCTAAATTTCAACGTAGATCTCTTAAAAATAATAATGCCTAATGGAAGAAAAATGTATTATAAAGACCAGCAATAAGTAGGTCCCAATGGTAATGGACTCGTTTGTGCTTAGGCAAGACCCAAGCTTTGAGTCTTCTAGATATAAATTGGGCTGAGGACCACCCTTTTTGAATCTTTTTGGCCATGATAGTGCACAAGCGCAATAGGTAATTAGAATACCACATGAGAAACCAAAAATCAAAAATGTATTTTTTTTTTACAAGGAAAGATCAGAGACAAAACAGATAGAGAGTTACAGGTCGAAGATAATAAAGAATGAAAGACAAGGAAATGAGAGGGAGAGTGTATGGTAAGAGAAATGTGAGGATCAAATTCAATTATACCCTTTGAGGGAAAGTTGGGGACAAAGCCAAGTGTATTGCTACCTTAATTGCATTTTGGGTGCAACTTGTCTGTGGGACCATTTTGGAGGAAAAGCCAAAAGAAGAGCTATATATCAACAGACATGTATCTCCTGCGACACTGTTATCGCATCTCTGTTATTAGGCTACTTCAAGTTAGTTTATTAGAGATTCAAGAACATGTATTGAAAAAGCTGAGTCTCATTATTCAAGCACTAACTGCTAAATGAAACATTTTCTTCTTCGCAATGACATCGATCCCTGCCTAAGCTACACAAATCCGACGTTTTCATTCAATACAAGACGTTTTCATTCAATACAAGAAGAGAATTAGATTATAAGTTGACAACGAGCGTAAAACTTTTTCACACCATCTAATTTAATATGACAAAAGAACAGTACAAACTTTCCATTCACTGTTGCACGCACTACATCTCTAGCCTACCGACAGCCAAATTGGAAAGTCTATGAAGAATCAGCTAAACATACGACGTGAAAATAAAGAGTAAAGATGGTGCCTTCTTTTGTCAAAAGCAAAGTAGGTGTGCAGAATAATCCTGAACCGTTTGAGGGAATAAAGGGTTGAGCCCACAGATAGCAGTACTTTAACCATTAAGTCATTAGTGAATGACAATTGACAAACAACCTTGAAGCCAGTAACACAACTAATATCAGACATGCAGACCCTACAGTTCATAACTCGAGGGGACGATAGTTGCTGAAAGCAACCAAGTAACATTTTTTGAGGGGGGAAGGAGGAACTGCAGGTAGTCATTACTAATGAAAATTTAAATTCCCATACAAACAATAAGAAACAGCATCTTTGTGTTTTCCATGGAGGGTCTAGACATTAAAGCTTTTTCTCCTTTTGGCCCAATTAAAAGAGTGAAGAGACTTAAACACACAATTCTTTCGACCATACATAACAATGCAAAGACCAAATACCGGGAGAAAGAGAGCCCTCCGCACGTACAAAGCACCACAGCGCAATTTAGCCCATGGCATACTTCTGGGTCCAGCTCCTAGCGGTCGATTCATACTTGCTCCTATCAGTCTTGTACATGTGAGCAATCTCAGGCACCAAAGGATCATCTGGGTTTGGATCCGTCAACAAAGAACAAATAGAGAGCAGCACCTGCATAAACACAAGAGGTTTAGAGAACCCCACAAATACAATATGAAATGACTAACATTAAGCGCACAAAACTGCTTTATGCGGTCACCAGAGGTCTATGCTGGGACCAAGCTTGATGGAAAGCTTCCATTCATTAACAACGGCCCAGGTCGATGTCACTGGAATTGAGTACAGAATCACGTGCATCATTTTTCCCACGACACAGAATTAAGTCACAGCTCCAAAGAAAATCCAGGGAGGGAATAGATAACCTGTATATTAGTTCTATAAAAATGTACTAGTTGGTCATATTTTTCCACGGAATAAACAATTTTAAGGCAACAGTAGCATATCTAACCACTGTTACAGCAGCATCAACTAAAGCCCAGTCCAGCCTAAAAAACTAATCCGTGGAACAATGAAAATGGGTTCAACTTATCACCCAGCCAATTTGTTTCAGACATAATTCTAACAAAATAAAAATATCAAGCACATTTGGCGTATCACTGTATTAGAGAAGAATGTCAAAAGGTCAGGAATAAAGGAAAAAAAAACCTTGGAAATTGTAAGGGCAGGGCTCCACTGCTCCTTTAAGATGTCGAGGCATATGCTTCCATTGCTGTTAATGTTTGGATGAAACACCTTTGTCCTGAAAGCAACCTGCAAAAGTAATTTATAATAAACATCTCAATGAACATACTTTGTACAGATGGCCTCCTTCAATTGCAATACTGGACCTACACACTTCAATGAATAAAGCATGTGGGAATTTTAACTTTTATAGGTGAAAATAAATACGAGAAATCACTGTTTTGGAAGAAAGTAATATGACAACAATTCAGAACAAATATGGCCCTTGTGCAAGGATAGTAGGTAGAGATAGTGACAAAGAAGCGAGTTGCAGCACTTTCCTCCTTTTTTGTTGTTGAGGTTGCCGTGGACATTCATATACCTTCTTTGGGTAGAAATCGTAGGATAAACTAGGAATCATAAATTTGAACTCAAACTTGCTAATCCAATAACTAAAGCGAAGATGTGTTATAAAGCACACGCTGCACACCACTCAAACAAACATCAATAAGCACTTCAAAGCATCAGCATGCAGTTCAACCATAATTGTCAAAGAATTTAGCAAAAACTTCCACATTCATTATGATATCCAAAAAAAAGTTCAAGAAACTTCAAAAGTATATCTTTAAATTTCTATGTTTTTATCCGTTTCCTGGTTCTCATTTCCATTCTTTGCACCACTTAATTGTTTAGTAAGGGAGGGTAACAGAAGGTACTTGACTCAACTGTCAATGTAACCTTCTTAGAACTTCATCTTCAACCTCATAATTTACATCAATACCACAATATTTTAGATAGTCAAAAACTACTCCTGGAGTATCTTAATTTCATAAATGATCCCAAAGCTACATAGGATTATGCTAGTCGTTCAAGTTAAACTCCAAAAGAATAAAGTTGCTTAAGTTTGACCTAGAAATATCATAGACGTTGCAAAACATTATATGAATTTTTACAATACAAATTGCGTACCTTAACTACACTGGGGCGATAGCTTGCTACCTTAAAGCAAACAACCAAAGAAGTACTTAAACACATTGGCAACACTGAAATCAAGTGCCCTAATTACTAAAACAAACAAGTGGGAACTGAGAAAAGAATATTGACGGAAAAAGAAAGCCAAGAAGCACCCACGCAGTAGTCTAAGTTCAAATCAGGTTGAAGTTGTCCAAACTAATTCTTAAGGTCAAAGCTCACAAGTCATCAGCAATCAGCACTTGAGCCTGATAAAGATAGTCAAACCAAACCAAGCAACGTAAATACAGATTAATCTTACAAAGTCAAATACAATTTCTTCTCCATAGATAAGCACAAGATCTGCCCCCATCTTCTTGAACACACATAGTCCACACTAAGAGCGGGGGAAGTTGGAGAAAGCATGGCATTGTTTGGTTCTTTTTGCCAAACTTCCATGGATGTAGATTTTTTTTTTGTTTGGTTCAATTTCAAACTTCCTTAGGGAAGTTGGATATTTTGAATATAATTAAATATTGAATTGACGCAAATACCCATTAAAGTATAGAGAGACACGAAGACATTAATGAGGGGCAATTGGGTCATAACTCCAAACTTCCCTAAGAGCATCTGCAGCGTTATACTCAAAATGGGTGTAGTAGAGTGTCACCTTGCCAATCCATTAAACTCACTATAAACACATCAATTCTCACTTTTATGAGTTTCCAAAAAAAAAATTATTCCTTTTATGAGACTCACCTCACCATCACTTTTTTTAATGACTCGAAAGACTAATAAAAAAAAAGTTGTGGGCCCCACGAGGGATGGGCCCACCCATTGCACTGCCCAATGAAAAAAAAATTTGCCACAAAGCAGTGAATTGCATGGACGTATAGTGAGTGGGCATTACACACCATTGCAGATGCCCTTAGGAAGACAACTCTTACCCCCTAAAGGCATTTGCAATGGCGTATGGTGCCCACGCACAACACGTGAATTCACCACTCAATGACAGTTTTCCACCATGGAGCAATGCAATGCATCCCATGCATGAGGACAAAAACCTATTTTTATATTAATTGTTTTTCAAGTCTTTTTATTTTTACAAACAAAATGATGGTGAGATGAGTACCATAAAAATGTGTAGTGAGGTTTAATTATAGTGGAAAAGTGTAGTAGATGAAAGTTCAATAGATTGTTGAGTGACATTCCACCACACCCATTTTGAACGTAATGATTGCAAATGCCCTAAGGAAGTTATCTTTCCCCATGGTAGGGGGAAAGTTACAGGAAATTTGGCATGAAAAGCCAACCAAACAAAATAAGTGTCAACTTCCATAGAAACAAACAACTCCAACTTCCATATGGTGGAATATTAACTCCCATTGGACCTAAGAAGTTATCTTCCTGAGTGAAAATTAGAATTTATGACAATTGTCCCACATTAAATCCCTCTCTCACATCTCTTTCTGGATATTTATGTCAAGTGCAATATTTTATTATTATTTTTTAAATATGTAACTTTACCAAGAGTAAAAAGTTGAACCAAACCTAAAAATATCAACTTCCTGAGAGATTGACATCCAAGGGAGTAATTACCTTGAAGAAAACTTTCCTGAAAGTTGGCAAAATGAACCAAACAAGGCCTAATTATTAAGATTTTCACCATCAATGCTCATCACTTCATTCAGATAATATCTCGATTAATTAATGAATGAGAATTCAATGGTATTTACACAATTATGACTTTAGTTCCTTCCAATTACTACCAAGGAATTGAAATTTAAAAGTTATCAAAACCTTGTGGCAATTTCAAAGTCTAGGGGGGGTATATTCAATGTGACAAATCCATGAATATGTTTAAAGGATGAATTCCATGGAATTTGATGGATTTGGATGGGCTTATCCAAATATCATGGGTAGAGGTGAAATTTTGTTATGTTCATTTTTTAAATAGAAATCCATCAAAATCCTAATGTATTTAAAAATTGAATATATCTAGACTTTTAGAAATCCATCCAAATCCTAATTAAATACCCCTTGACTTTTCAAAAGTCCATTAAAATTCTTTGAACTCCAAATTAAATAAACCTTGATTTCAAAATCCTCCAAACTCTTTTAAAATCCTATCAAATCATCCAATTGATTACACCCCCCTAGGTACCAACTACATAGCATAAGCGATCCTCCTAACGGCATCTCCAACCTTATTATACTAAAATGGTGCAACTGCACCAAAATGATGTTAATGTATATAAAGAACCATGGCCATTTCCAACCCTCTAAACCAAAGTAACACTAAAATAGCATATTCACGTGATCATTCTTCTCAATGTTTTCCATGCTATTAAACTGTTACCAGTACGCCCCTCAAAGATACATAATTCTTGTTTATGGATGTTTTTGAGTTTACAAAAAAGATTTAAAGAATATGTGGCGTGCTCTCCTTTGTGTGTTCTTCTAGGTTAGGCATTTGTAGAATTAACAAAAAGGGAACATGGGTGTTAGTTCGTACTTCTTACTATTGGGTATTCAAAGAATCAACAATAGAAGAAAAATTTTAACCTTTTTTATTGAAACGAGTACTTCATCAATTCTTCACTACATCAGTTGGTGACGTGGACGTGTTTTAGTAGTTTCTCATTTAGATTTATGGATTTTCTTTTTGAACTTTTGTAATTCAACCCGACTCAAACATTTCTGCTACACATTCCATGTCAGTTGGTATCAAAAATTCTTAGTTCGTCCATTTTTCCATGATGGTGGGTTGTGTCACAAGGTTGGCAAGAATCAATGCAATTGGTATGTGGGCCTTTCAATTGCACAAGTGTTGTGAAACTTCACAAACGTAGCAAAAACAAGCACAATCTAAGGACGAGGACAAGGACGAGGACGAGGAGATGAATGGCTTCACCTAACCTTCTATTCAATTGCAAAAGTGTCGAGGGCATTTCAATTTGGTATTAGCATATTAACATAATGGATAAAATATCCAAAAGTCTAACAAAGATGGATGAAAACAAAAAATGAAAATGAATGGCTTCACCTAACCGTCTATTTAAATTCTTTGGTATAATCAAGATTATCATCACAATACCTAGTTTCAACTCCATAATAAAATACAACAACAAAGTGATGTAACGAAAATTTCTCGAATTGCTTGCTACAAAGAAAAAAAAGATAAACTTTCTACCAATTTGTTGATTATGCAAATACCCGAATTGAAGAAATTCATTTCTAACATGTGATCTCTCCTAGACACACAAAAGCTGAAAAAACCAAAAACACATCATTTCTCCATCTCTCAAAAACCAAATTTTCATTAATCATCAATTAACCTCCATTAATACACTACTTATTAGCCTTTTATATGCTTAAAAATCTAGCATGCCAAATTATATTCCAACTAAAACTCTGACACCTCACTCTTTAATTTAGGCCTCGTTTGGTTAAGGGGGAAGTTGAAGGAAGTAAGATAACTTACAAGGAAGTTTCAACTCACCTTGTTTGGTTGGATATTTTCATAAAGTTTGAGCCCCCAACTTCCCTCACATAGGGGTAGACAACTCACTTAGGGGGTGGGTGAGTTATATTACTAAGGGGGAATGTACACTTTTACCCTCATTTAATGCTCTCTCCTCCCTTCTCTCTCCCTCAAAAACAGTGTAAAGGGAATTTATGTCAATTACATTATTTTACTATTTTCAAAATGTGGAACTTATTTGAAAGTTCAAAGTTGAACCAAACGTGAAAAGTGCAACTTCCTTAGTTGTTTACTTTCCAAAAAGTTAACCTTCCCTAGAAGTTAGTAAAATGAACCAAAAGAGGCTTTAACTAAGATAAGATAAACTTCTATTCTAATAATGACTAATGTAACACCTGATCATGCACTCAAAAACTATAAGAACGACAAGCATCTATTAACTCCTAAGACCATCAAACAGTATATATAAAGACTCTAATGCGACACAAATTGAGTTATCTCATCCTAATTAATTGCAAACTTGTAGAACGACACACCACGGTAATTAAGAAATCAGTCTCTAATTCAATCTCCATCACAAAGCGTCAATCCCAAATTAGTTGTGGTCTGCTACATGAATTGCGGCAAACTGACAGAAATGCAAGAAAAACATAAAAAGGGAATAAGAAAGAAAGTTTAAGTTAGCCCACAAATGTTAACACGACAAACATGGATAAAGCTCAAAATCACTTCCAACGAACAAAAGATAGAACGCATGTACACATGCAATTGTCTAATAAGTAAATTAATATAGGCCCGTCTATATATATTATAAACAATGATAACTTCTAAATACAAGATGTTAAGTAGACGATACAGAAAATTGCTTCTGATTCAGAAAATGTTAAGGAAAACGAGTTAGTTAAAGCTCCCATATGGACAGAAGTTGTTCAATAACATTTCCACCAAGAGGAAAAGAAAGTAAAGTTATACACAGCGAGTTACCTTAGGTGGCTTAAATGGATAATCTGGAGGGAAATGAATAGTAACAAGGAAAACACCCCCTGCATATGGACTGTCAGGAGGACCCATAATTGTTGCTTGCCAGTGGAACATGTCCTCAGCAACAGGACCTGAAAATATCAACGCAGACACCCATAAATAGTTACACACTAAATCAAGCTTTGATGAACCATCAACCATGCAAGAAAGGCACAAACTAGTTTCAAGAGATTCACTTCATAAACAAATGACAAGAGAAGGATGCTAAACAATTTTATTTTAGCATGAAAGTATCAGAATAAAATAGCTTCATAAATGTCAAATGGTTTATGTCCATCATAAATAACAAGCAAATGAAGGGTAATTAAACAGTTTCAGGTTCATACAAATTATCGAATTTACCCTAATAAACAAACTCCTACAGAACAAACAAGAAGATTTGAATAATTAGCCAGTTGCAACAAGCCAGTAACAAGAGGTAGTAGCTATTCCGGTTCGATAATGAACTGAGGGATTCAGGAAGTTGAATTGTCACATAAAATAAGGAACAGAAACACCAACATAATCCTCCCAAAACAGTTCCCCAAACTTACCATCTCCCTTTCAACTTCCCCCTTTTCCCAGTAGCCCCGAAGCTGTACCACTACACCATGAAACGTTCTCAATTTTCTTAACCCTTAAAAAAATGAGTCATGAAAATGTACAAGCTTACTGCTTACATTGTGACAACCAGATTAAACAGACAAATCGATCCACTAATAGATGAACTCTTCATATTTCCTTGGCAGCAAGGGTTGCCAAATTCAAACTTACTCCAAAAATTCGTATTCTAAACCTATTCAAGGTGCTTATATAACAAAAACACAACTTGTAACATTAGTTTTCATTCCATAATAAGTGACCCCAAAAAATGTATCCTCATGTCATTCCTTCACCCCAAACCCTTCTCCCTCGACCTGACTATCAGTAAAATAAGCTATTCTATCCCTACAAAAATCCAAAAATTGGGCTTGTCCGTAATTCAAATATATACTGCTTCTCCTTTCATTCTACCTCTACTTATCCAATAGAATTCTTCTTGGTTTGTTTCTCTTGCTTTTTCACTTCTTTTGCTATGAAACTTGTAATCCTACCGTTCCTTCTATCACCTAAACCATACTACTGTTCTTCTCTCTGAGTTTCCCATGATCGACTGACGCAGCGTAAACGCTTAAACAAGGAATAATCCTTAAAGTTTTTTTATAAAACTTGAAATTGAATAAATTGATAAATAATTGATAATGATTTATAATGATTACAGCCCTAATCATAGCTTTATATAGCCCATTAGAAACTCTAATCCTTATACAACTCAAATTCCTAATCTTCCTATGAATCAAAAACCTAATCCTTCTAAGACTCAAAACGCCTAATCCTACTAAGACTCTAAAAACGACTTAAATAAATTAAATTACGAAAATACCCTAACTGAATAAGAAAATAGAAAGTTCTTGATAAAGTCCTAAACTAAATCGGATTCCTGGATCAAAAGTTATTGTCCCACAAAATATCTGCAACTACCACTCCATCATTCTCTCCCACCTGAGAAAAACTCGTCCTCGAGTTTTCTGGATACAAAGGATCATCATCTGGATAGAATGGAAAAATATCCGCCACATTAAATGTCTTGGATATTCCCTAATATGTCTTTTCTGCAGCAACTCCTGCACCTTGTCATGCAAGACCTCACTCTCCTTCGGACTCATTCTGTAGCGTGGGAGGTTTGGCAAACTAGCGCTAGGAATCAGGTCAATGTGGTGTTGAATATTGCACATAGGAGGTAATCCGTCTGGCAACTCGTCTAGTACAATTTCAGCAAATTCCTCCAGTAAGGGTTGGACCTGCCCTGGTATCTCCGAAACTGACTCCTTCTCATTCCCTACCATGATCTGTCTCAGCACCAACGCATGCACCACCTGTGACTCCTTCACTGCTTCGTCCATCTCATGCACAGTTTGTGTCATTATAAGGAAAGATCGTTCTTCCACTTTAGCAGTCTTGGAACGGTTACTTGCCTTTAGAGGAAGCAAGTTAAACGTCACCCCCTCCTTCTCCAATTTATACACATTATCTCGCCCAGCGTGTTGTGCATTAACATCAAACTGCCAAGGTCGTCCAAACAGCAAATGGCAAGCATCCATATCTACGACATCACAATATACCTCATCCTTGTAAGAGCCAATGGAAAAAGGTACCTGCGAGCGCTCTGTCACTGCACTTTCTCGGTTGCCTTTATCCGACCTATAGAGTAAGGGCGGGATGCTTCTCCATCTTCGCCGGTGCCTCGGCTGTACCTCTACCGATGATGTTCTCACAGCTTCCACTATCTATGATCAGTTCAAACACCTGGCCATTGATAGTGCATCTCGTCCGAAACAACTTGTGTCGCTGACTGCCATCTTCTAGTTTAGGAGTTAACATCAGCCTTCTGACCACACAATTCTGTTCCTCTCCCTCATCATAGTCATTACAGTCATCATCCTCTCCATTAGGACCGCAATAAACTTCCTCTTCTTCATCTCGTTCAATCACATTAACCTGCTTTCTGTTGGGACATTCATTCGATCTCTGACCAGACTGCCCATAACGATAGCACTTGCCCACAATAGGCTTAGCATACGGATTTGCGGTTGCCTTTTGTCCCTCTTTCTGTTCAGCAGGTTTTTTCCCTGGTCCTTTATCTTCCTTCCGTTCAGTACTTTGATTCCAGCCCTGGGTAGACTTACTCCGCTCTGCAAAACTCCTTGAAGTTTCCTCTCCGCTATTAGTCCTCTGGTAATTATCACTACCATAGGTTCGCCGATTGCCCTCATATCGATTTCCACCTCTGTCCTGCATCATTAATTCAGCCTTAATGGCTAAATTTTTCGCCTCGATTCTGATAGCTTCTTATAACTCGCACTCCAATTTTCTCCCGAACTTGCAGGTTCAATCCATCAAGGTATCGTGTAACTTGATGAACCTCGTTCTCCCTCAAGTCAGTCCTCTCAGCCAGTCGCATGAAATCCGCCGTATATTCATGAACAGATCTCGACCTGCGACAATGGCCAGTACATTTGAAACAATATCTCTTCATAATGCGGAGGCGAGAAAATCCCACTGAGCAACTGCTTCATTCTATACCATGTCCGAATAGGCTGTTTACCTTCTCTATAACGCCTACTCTGTAGCCTCTCCCACCAGGCAGATGCTCCACTCTTCAAACGACAAGCCACCAATTTCACCCTTTTTTCTTGAGGAATTTCCATATACTCAAAAAAATGGTCTACTTCGGCGATCCAATCAACAAAGTCCTCGATGTTCAGATTACCAGAGAAACTAGGAATGTCCACTTTCAGCCTAAAGTCGCCCCTATCATGATTACCCCTATCATAATAATCATGATTATGCTGATTATTGTTGTTATTATATCTGCCAACTCCATCTCTCCGAACAGGTCTGCCCTGATCCTCGGCCAGAATCATATCCTCCTCTTCGTCACTGGAGTCACCACCAGCAACTCGACCTCTAAAATTCGCAGCCACTGGTGCAATAGGAGCATCGCCTCGAGCACGCTGATCTCTTGGACGTTGTTCACCATCACCTTCGTGTCTGTTGGCATTCACCCCAAGGGCATCAAATCTGTTAATCACCGCATCAAGGCGCTCGTCTATACGCCGGAATTGTTGATCGAGATTTGTTTCCAAGGTTCTGATTGCCACCTCTTGAGCCTCCACTTTGGTTCGCAAGGCTTCAACATCCTGAACGACGTTCTGAATGCCACCGCTTCCACCGGACATCATTAGTAAGAACGGAATTCACGCTTTGATACCAACTGACGCAGCGTCAACGCTTAAACAAGGAATAATCCTTAAAGTTTTTTTATAAAACTTGAAATTGAATAAATTGATAAATAATTGATAATGATTTATAATGATTACAGCCCTAATCATAGCTTTATATAGCCCATTAGAAACTCTAATCCTTATACAACTCAAATTCCTAATCTTCCTATGAATCAAAAACCTAATCCTTCTAAGACTCAAAACGCCTAATCCTACTAAGACTCTAAAAACGACTTAAATAAATTAAATTACGAAAATACCCTAACTGAATAAGAAAATAGAAAGTTCTTGATAAAGTCCTAAACTAAATCGGATTCCTGGATCAAAAGTTATTGTCCCACAAAATATCTGCAACTACCACTCCATCATCGACTCCCAATAATCAATCAGAAATATAAAAATAACATCCAGAAACATACATCTAACTTTCAACTTTCCAGCAACACAGTATGCAGTGACCCGCACCGAATACCAAGCTTAACAATTTACATAAAACTTCATCACACGAAAGAAATAATCCTCAAAACCCCTAACTTTACCTATCAAACCAGGAAAAAAGCAGAATCTCCCCTAAAAATTGAATCTTTAATTAACCAGATCAAGCATAACGGCAGCATACATGGTGAAACCACAAATCAACGAAACCAACACAGCAAAACATCAAAAACAACCCTTCAAACACCAGATCAACCTTCAAACAACCCTAGAAACCCAAGCCTCGCCTAGATCGACACGAAATCGACTACGAAACACAAAAAGCCCTAAATTTTGAGACGATCGAAAGGGAGCAAACGGTATTTATTACCTGCGCTGCAAGAAGTCGGAGGATCTTTCTGCAGATCCTTGAGTTCCTTCAAGATTCGCTTCGAAGCCATGGCGAAGACGCTCGCTAGTTCCCGAACCCTAATTCACAGTTTCAACAACACCGACACGAGGAATCCATCAATTAGGTTCAGAAACAACGATCGGAGACACGAATCGTGTTCAGCAATGAAGAAATCGAGAGAGATCGAGCGTACCTGAGAATCTCCGGATCCCTCCCTTCTTGGTTTGTGATGCTTTGCGTGTTGTTCGTCGTCGATTGGGAAGAGTTTTTAAGAGAGGTTGAAAACGGTTTTTATAGGGAGTGAGAATGGGAATTGGACCCAGCTATTAGGTGGGCCCCGCGGTTTTCTATTACGCGGTTTATTAAGTTCTATTGGAAGCCCAACATACCAAGCTTGAGCTAAATAAGACTACTAAGTGATGGCAGAGTTTTGTCTAGGGTCCGTATGTTATTGTGCAGGACATGTGACTTCGACATGGGTCGCTAAAATGCTTCATGTGAATAATTAGCAAAAGTTTGTGCAAGTGCGAATTTTTAATTATAAAAAGTATCATTCGTTAGGGAGTATCAGGTGTAGGGGCAAAAATTATAAGAAGTATCAAGAGTTAAAAAGGCCCTTGCCACCAATAGTTGGATAGTACAAGTAGAAGCGGCTTGTTGTTCCTTAAGCAGTGGCTCGATTTCGAACTTTAGAAATGAAAAAGCCATCATTGTGAACTACTCCCTACAAGGAGGCACAACTCAGGATGAGCTTGGAGTAGTCGGATAATTTAAATACAAGGTGATCTGAGACAAAAAAATGGCTCCTTGCCAATACTACCTCTGATTTTGTCGTCGTCACCTTCAATGTCGTACATCAAAAAATAAAGATTAAAAAGGATTACTAAGGGAAGAATTACGACTCTTGAAGAAATTTAACATGATTTGTTTGCCTGATGGAGGTAAATTTGAGATAATTTTCTTCATGGCTTTTATGGATAAATGCTTTTGGCTTGCATTTTGTTTTACAAAAAAATTGCATGAGAAGATTGTTTCGATCCAAGCATCTTAATTTTACAAAGAAAACCGCGGTTCACCAAACTGTAAAACCACCCCTCAACTTAGAATAAAATGAAATGGAGTTGAAGTCTTTTCATGTTGTTTTAAATTTTGAAATGAACTTAGACTTACAATTTTGATTGAGTTTGTGTGTTTCATTGTGTTTTTAGTGGATGGTTATGTATGGACATATGTTTTTCTGCATGTTTTGTATAACGACCCAAATATTCTCCGACCCATTTTAAAGGTATTTTATTGATTTTATATTAAAGTATGTAAACAAATAAAATTGATACACAAAATTAATCTTAACAAGACTTGGACTAAGTGGAAATCGTGTAAATGGGCTTAACAAGGAAATTGGGCCTATAGGGGTATTTACGTCATTTGGGTTGAATTTGTGAACAACCCTACTTTAAAACCCTAACTATATAAATGTAGTTTGCAAACCTTAGTCACCCCTTTGTTGTTTTCCACAAGTTTGAGAGAGAGGAGGGGAAGAGGAAACACCCAACCAATGTGAGGTAATCCCTTGTTTTTCTTTTCTTTCTCTTATTTCTTCTTCTTCGTCTTCTTCTTCTTGTATGTATTCTTTGTTTGTGGGTCAAAGGAGGTGGCGGCACCTAGAAGAGCCGCTGGACTGAGGAGGCGACGCCACTAGGGCGTCGTCGGAGAAGAATAGTGGCGCCGCTGAGGAGCAGCGATGCCGCCATTAGAAATGGGGGAGGGGGTGGGCATTTGCCACCCCCATGAAGCCGTGGGGAAGAAGGGGGTGGCAATAGCCACCCCACTTCTTCCATCACCACCACCACCGCTGCCACCCCGGATGGTCAGCCGCGGTGGAGGGGTCCCTAATGCTGGCGAGCACTAGGGACCACCCTCAGACTCCGGTCCGAGGGTTGGTCGGAGGGTTGGGGATGGGGGGAGGGGGGGAAGCAAAGCTTCCCCCACCCCGTAACACCAGGGGCGTCTACCCCTAGTTTCTCACCCAAGGTCGGACAGGCCCCTGGACTATTCCAGGGGCCACTCAACCCTGGGGGAGGGTTTTGGTCTGGTTTGACCAGGGGCTAGAATCCCCTGTTCAACCAAACAGGTCCCTGTTCAACCAAACATGGACCATATTGGTCCCTGGCCAAATAATAAATAAAATATAATAAAATAAAACTACGACGGGCGTCAGCATTCCGACAAAGCCCTTATATAGCAACACGTGGGACATGCACCATTGGGTCCCCAAATATAAATTAATAAGTAAAATACTCAACTTTAAATTGAGTGAAATTCTTATGTGGAGTTATATGAATTGTTTAGATTCGCGAGGCGGTTCACGTGGGACCCCAAACACGCGAGGAGTTGGTATAGGCATCGCGACGGGTCCAGGTAAGTGGGGAGCTTCGCTCATGCATTAAATATGGCTTGAATATTAGATAATTAAGAATTCATGTTTTGAATAGAATGACTCGGGTATGGGTTGCGTCGTGATATTGGTTTGGATCTCTATTATCTATGGAATTGTGAATGCACTGTTTTGCCCTTCATGTTATTCGATGGCCCAGAATGTTTGTGAAGTTCCACCGCGGGCCAAATTAGTAAGTAGTCTATATTTTGGACGCCCCTGAATGTTTGTGGTAGTTCACCACCGAGGGGTTTTACTTGACTAATAGAATGCATAAGGTGAACCATTCGAGGGTAAGGGTTTGGAGTTTCATCCTTTGCTACTTGATTGTTCTTTAAGACGTGTAGCGGTGACGGCTTGGATGATACTACTTTTGTTTTGGTGTCATTATTTTGATGGCGCAACGGTCATTGCATTTCTACTAGTTATTGTACCAACCTAAAAGTAGAGGATTGGTCACCGGATCCTTACCAATATCTAGTTCGCATTGAATGAAACAACGGACAATATTAGTATACATCTATCGCATTTCATTTAAACCTTTTATTTGACTTTTTATGTATGTCATGTAAAGATTTTTATAAATGATGGGGGTGAATATTATCATGCATGAAATAAATGAATGTTTATCATATGTTTTGTGAAACCTTCATGCATTTGTGTATATTATAATGAATGAATTACGACTTAAAATATTGATACTTAGACTATATGATGTCTAGTTTGATAATGGAAATTCTATTTATATGTTTCTTCTTAGAAAATGAATCTATGTCCATAACTATGATGAACATGAACAATATCTATACTTGTGCTTAATCATGTGTTCGTTTATATACTTATGTTTGGTTATGAACTACATTTATTTGGCTTTTACATGATGTGTTGTGAGTATGGATTTGATGTCATGTTAGAACTTGCATGAGTACTAGGTAGTACTTGTATATTTAATGTTTGAGCAAGTCTTTCCTCTTATTGAGCATCGTTGGTTCTTTAGCTCAACTCACTCTACCCCACAGGTCCATCTACCAGCGCGATAGACAAGAAAGGCAAGGGAAAGGATTTGTAACGGCCCAAATTTTATTAAGGTTGTTATTCGCGTATTTTCAGACGTGGACGCCAACTTAGGTCCACGGAGACGCCATAGACTGGTGATGATACACCTGGTCAGGCGGAAAGTATTATTTTTGACTGATTGTTTGATTAACTGTGATGATAATGACTAGGCTATGACTCATTACATCGCAGGTGTGGTTTAATATTGACCAGATCGGGTGAGATTTCGTGTCAGGTATTTGCCTAAAAATACGTGCAGATGGGAACCGGACAAGTGAGCGCGGGAACACTATGCCGGGGAATGCGTTTACTTCGATAAAAAAAATAGAATAAATTTGACAAAAATAGTAAATTGGTGGGCACCTAGTGACACGCGGGGTCGTGGTCGACACTCGTGGGTGGTAGTGTAGTGTGCACGCCCGAGTACGCTCGTCGGCGAAAATATAGGCGAATGTATATATTTATATATATATATGTAATTTAAAAAATATATATATATAAATATATATTAAAATCAGAAAATAAATAATTAATTGTGAAATGACCAAAAAGGGTATGTGATTGTGAATGACGTGGATAAGAATGCAAAGGGCATTTTGGGCATTTCACCCCAAAAAGTTGATAAACACCATCACCGCCATCACCATTTCGATCGATCGGAGAGACCGAGAGGGGAAAGAAGAGAGAAGAAGGAGAAGGGAGAACGAGAGAAAGATCGAGGCATGAGTGAGGTGAGTTGTTTTGTTGTTGTTGTGCGTTGTTGATTTGTTGTTGGTGATGGGGTGGTTCGGTTGGTGGGGTGCTCGAGCTTGGACGTACTGCCATAGCAGTTCGTCCGAGGAAGAACATGGCATGGGAGATGTCTCCCATGCCAAGAGGAGATGAGGGGTTGGGGTTGAAAGCCAACTCCAACCAAAATGAAAAAAAAAAAAAAAAAAAAAAAAAAAAAAATTTCTCCATCGAACCAGAGAGCTCTGGTTCGATGGAGAAGAAGGGGGGCACACGTGCGGGTCGCACGTGTGCACCCCCTCTCCATGGGCTCGGGTTGGGCCGACCCGGTCCTGACCCAAACTGGTCGGGCCGGACCGGCCCAGACCCAGACGGTCGATTGGGCAACCAGGAAAAAAAAAAAACTTTAAAATTGAATAAAATCTGAAAAATATGGGAAAAATTCTTGAAAAATGGGAAAAATTTCAGAAAAATTATATTTTGACTAAATAAATAGAAATTAATGAATTTCTATAAAAAAAAATGAAATATTCGGGATGTTAGCGAAACGTTGTGTCGGGGTTTTTACCTCGTAAAGCGTGAAATTGGTAAAAACTATGGAAAAAATGTAAAAAATTCAGAATAAATTGAGAAATTTGAAAAAGGGTTGAAAAGTGAATTTCGAGACTTTTCGGGCGGTTGGCACCCCGGTGTAACTCGAAAAACGTACTACAACTAAAAATTGGAATAAAAATCTAATTTTTATTGTCACGATATAAAATCAATTAGTTTGATACTAAATCATATAAAATGACTTATTCGGACACCAGAGACTTAGGAGACCATAGTCGGGTGTCGGGTGCGCATCTCGAGGCGAGAGTGGGATCAGATCGGGACAAACATCGAGTAATTGGAGTGCGATTGAGGTAAGTAAAACCCTTAAGAAACACACTCGAGTGTTTATTTACTTGATTTCATTTGATTTCATTTGATTTCATTTGATTCCAGCTATTATTGTTTATCGTCGTTTACTCTATTTTTATGTTCATACTCATGTTGCACGGTTGGTTTTATCATTCACCACCGGATCTTCTGGTTTATTCTGTGATGTGTGGGCGGACTTGGGTAAGCTGGACAATAGGGACAGAATAAGGGTTCAGACCGGTGAGGGGGTTGGAGAAGCCACTTTGGGGAATGCCGATGTCCGGATTAGGGTTCGGTCTGCTACACTACGCACACATCCATTATTGGTGTTTATCGATGTTATGTATGCATGCGTCTTAATTACGGTTATTCTGCTTTTCTTTGCGCATGTTTATTTAACAGATTTATTGGCTTCCATTATTATAAATGCTTGGTTTGTGTACTTCGGTTTTACTCACTAGACTCGTCATCTACTTCTTGTGATGATTGAGTACAGGATCTAATACGACTAGGGGCAAGGAGACTCTCGCAGACTACTTATGACCTTGTCGTGACGAGTTTGACTTGTATGTTTTTATTTTGTTTGTATTGACTTATTTTTGAGTTTATGGGGAATTTGTTTGAGATACCAAGATACATGTATGTATCATATTTTGTTATGTTATATACAAGTACTTTACCTAGTTTTCCACATGGATTAATGCTCTCTAATTTGAGGAATTTACATATTTTAAAGCTTCCGCTGTTTACAAATATTAAAATGTTAATTACTGACTAACTTAGGCTAAATTAATTGATAATGATGCTTAGTTGGGCGTGGGACACAGCTGGCAGTTACGTGGCCAGTTGTGGGCCTGCGTGGCCTCCCGTGGCGGACCAATGTGAAAATTTGGGGCCGCCACAGGATTTATCTTGAAGTTCCTTTACATGTGAGCCTCATATAATATTAGTATATTGTTAATATTAATCGTTTTGTAAAACTCGTACGTGGGTTGTAACTTAAGGCTTAGTTAATGGATAGTTTTGAACTTTTATAATGTTATTATGAAGTTGTATAAGACTTTTGAGTATTAAAGATGATAGACCCTTATTATATTATATAAGATAATATGGTTTTATTATGATTATCTTTCACACACTTATTACCATATATCTTGTTAGATTAATTATTCCGCAGGTTTATTTAGGCATGCCAAGCCGTTATTTGGGCCTGGTTCAGATATCAGGTTTAGGTAACGGTTTGGGCCGGGCGACTTGACCCTAAGTTAGGGGCGGGTCGTCACATTTTGTCTTGTTAGAAAAAAAAAATCGAAATTTCATTAATCATTCATGACTTAATATAAGACCAGACATAGAATCAAGTACATTGATTCGCTAATCCTATTTGTACTTTTTCGAAATTAAAACAGTTTCCAACAAAGAGAAGACAAATCAAAAACTTCCAACTAAAAAAGAAAACTAACTATAAAGTAAAAAACTAAAGACAAATCAATCCAACGCGTCGCACAAATCCACACAACATTGTTGATGAAGATGCACCGCAACAAGGATAGACCAATCTCCACAAATCTAATTAGATCTGTTGTTTATTGAATGAATAAGATGGGAATCACTGTTGATCGTTGAGAGGATCGGCGATAGCTAAAAAAAAATCACAAATGTGAATGAAAATTTATTTTTTTTGTATGTTTTGTTTATAGACATGTATAACCTTGTATATATGGAATGTATTAGATTTTTTTTTTTGTTAAAAATGTGTCACAGGAAAACTGTAAAACCAAACCGCGACCGATTTGGTTATAGTTTTGAGGGTTTGTGGTTTAGTGATAATTTGTAAAACGGTCAAACCGCAAACCTCCAGTTTGGTGACAATTTGAAGATTTTCACCACTAAACAGTAGTTTGCCCATCCCCAATTTCAAGTGTTGGCGTCAAAACTAGGTTAGCCAAACATTTTTCTTTTGCAAACAACACAGAAAGCAATGAAATAGAAACCAACTTTCCTACCAAAAAAAATAAAATAATAATAATAATAAAGAAAAATAATAATAATAATAGAAACCAACTCCAGCTAATCTTAATTGCACATACATGAACAAGAAAGAAAATGGAAGTTCGATCTTGGCCCAAATTAAGACAGTTAGTTTGAATGAAAATTAACAGCACCACCAATACCATAGAACACAACTTGTCTCCTCAGCACTTGATATGAAAACTACTACTACCTGAAAAAGCTGGAAAAAGCACGAGATATCTTTATAGACCGTCCATAAACACCGTCACCATTCAAGGAATTATACATTTATGTATGGTTTGTGTCAGGCCAGAGCAGTATAACAAATTTCCATTTTTCCAAATAAATTGGTTACAGAAGGGTGGGGGAGGGAACCAAAAAAACAAATGCCATCAACTGAACAATTTGGCAAGGCATTCATTGAAATATATATAATATAAAGCAAATAAATTAATAAAGCCATCCACATTATAAATCACAAACCAAACTCAATCTGGTTACAATTCGGAAATTTGTTTACGTCCTCCCTGGTTAGAATTCATTGTCAATGTAGGTTGATCCTGCAACAAATCAACAACTCGCCATCATTAAAAGAAGTCCTAATGATAAAAAAATATCTCTGTATTAATTATATTCTAACCTTTAAAAATTATTAATTCTATCATAACATTTTCATTTTAGTATTTATTATATCCTAACCTTTACAAGTTGTAGCAATTCTATTCTTACCTTCACATAATTCTCACCTGAAAAGGCAAGAAAATAATTAAAGAATAATAACAATCTAATGCATACCATTTGAGTATGCTCATGGTACACCGAGGTGAGGCCCCACCGTCCAACTTTTTCAGGCTAACATCACCACACCTCACCCGAACCGGCACCATCCCGAGCCTAAACCTGTCCGCACCAATGCCGAACCTAGTCCGAACCTCCACAACAAGCACAAGCTCCTTGGTTCGGAACCGATCCTTGAGCCTCCGCCCCACCCCGTCCTCGATCTGCGCGCCCTTGACGTCCGTCTCAATCTTGAACACCGTCGTGTTCCTCTTTCCCTGCACGAACCCAGGCGCGTGCCCCGAACCTAACTCCACGTCCTCCTCAGCCGACACCCGAGCCTCCGTCGCCCCGTACTCGAACCACAACTTGTGGTTCGGATTCGTCGCTTCGACTCGCACCACCGTGTGCGCGTCCAAGAACGTTCCGTCGGGCTTAACGGCGACGTTAAATTTGGGGGTTTGGAGGGACTGGAGGTGGAATTTGGGTAGTTTAGGGTCGAACCAGATGTAGAAAATGGCGGACCCGACAACGAGCAAGATGACGATTATAAGAAAAGATATACAGAAAAAGCAGCAGCAGCAGCGGCAGAAGCTTCTGCGCTTTCGGTTCGGATGGAACGAAGGCGGAACGTAGGGTTTCCGCATTGATGGCGGCGGCTTCGGCTGCGACGGTGGCGGCTGCGGCGCTGCCGGATCTCTGTATCCAGGCGGTTTCTGCAACGCCGGTTTCATTGAGACGATTTTGCTACCAATGCATGAAATTGGGTAATTGGAATGGCGGCAATGGGAAGGGGATCTGAGATTCTGGGGTTGGAAATTGTTGGATTGAATTGATCGGAATGGTGGGATTAGGGTTGGGGGAGGGAGAGATCGGAAGGGGGAGATGGAGTGGTGTGGTGTGGTATAAAATGGGGGTCCGGAATTGGCGAGATCTGAGTGGTTTTCAAGAGATGAGGAGTGGTGGGTGTTCGAATGACAGGAATTTTTAACCGCGGTTTTCACGCGCGGCGCTTTCGAAGATGACGTGGCGGGAAACCTATCGCACTCTTCTTACTCTACAAACCCCTCTCTGTTTTTTGTCCCTGTAGCAGTACATAAATATTGTTCTTTTTTTTTTGTTTGTTCATTCGAAATTACAGCATAATCCTCGCATTATTGGAGTTGGTGCTTTGTAAGTACTTACTATTATTATTATTTTTTTATTTTTTGTGTAGATTATCTGATACAGGGCAATTTGGGGATTTCTGATCAGTACTTGAGTAAATTTTAAACCACTTTTTTTTATACCAGTTTCTTAAATGTAAGCACGTGTATTCAGTAATTTAACCTTACTCATCCATGACATGGGAACTGATTAATTACTTTGGTTCTCTTTTTGTGATAATTAACAATTACTTTAGTTCTCTAGGTTTCCCTAGTTTAAATTTTAACTATAATATAGTAAATTTAAAATAATTCTAATGGTACTAACCTGCCAAATAATTAACAGTTACAGAGTTGTTGAAGATGTTGTAAGTTCAATTCCTCTCGTGACAAGCAAGAAAAATATAGGTGTAGCTATATATATTTAAAATATTTTTTAGGACTAGTTAAATTTATGATGTTGATTTATCTAAACGAAAACTACTATGAAACCATTATTAAGTAGACGATATATCAAATAGGCCAATGACTTGTTGAGCTATTTTAAGTGAAGGTTGTTTCCATATTATTATTGATGAGTAGATTAGTTAATGATAAATTGTAACTTTGAATTTTAGAGAAAAAAAATTATATTGGTGGCAACACTCACTGCGTGTGGTTGTAGCTTCAAGTTGTGATATTCAAGTCGTGGTAGCTTCATTATTTTCTTGAGTTATCTATTATGCTATGGAGTTAGTGAGTTTGACTAACTCCTACGAGATTAATGGAATCAAAAGTTTGAATACCTATGGGTCCTCAATAAAATATAATTAAAAAAATGTACACTGATACACATTTGCACATAAAATAGTCTTAAATGACATTTTTACCCTTCAAATCCTAAGACAGACAACTTAGCATACCTCTCTCTCATTCATCGTTTGAAGAATCATTGTCCAAATAATTGGGATTAAAAAACACAAGCAAATCACAATGTTCGTATTTTATATTTAATTTCGAAGGACGACCAAATCCAATTGTTATGGTGGGGAGTCTTCGCTGTCACTGATGCCACGTCAGTTTTCTAATGCACCAAACACAACGTGCGTTCATGTGTGCCACGTTGCAAGTCAGGTGGGGCACGACGGCTCTCTCTCATCTCTACGTGACGCGGCACCTCTTTGGATTACGGTCGGCATTGTTGATGTGCCCGTGATGTAGCGAAAGGGATTGGGGGTTGCGACGATAAGACATCAACATCTGTTGTGGTGTTTATGGTGGTGGCGATGATTTGCTTAGGCGGGTGAGGTCGTGAGTCCAAAATGCGTAATTGAAATTCCATTGATCAAAGCCCAGACGGGTGTGGCTTAGGGGGATGACAGGGTTACATAAGTTTTGGCGCATGATCTCGATGTTGATTATCCGCGACAGCTAAATATCGGGCCACTGGTAGTTTTGTTGCATAATTTCAGAGTCCGTGAGACTATAAAAAACAAATTCGATTGTTCTAGAGATTAGTGGATACAATTGTTAATACGATGATTAAGAATAATAGCTTGTTTGATGTGTTTTCTTTCTTTGCATACATGTATATATGCTTGTATTTAGGTGTAGAAAAAAATAAGCAAGCTTCATCGTTTGTATTTGTCTGGAACCATTAAAAGAGGGTCAAAAAATGTTCTTTTGTCTAAAATAAATGCGGGTTTAGACATGTTCTTTTGTACATTTTATAAAGGGTCTAGGTTTGAATTTTTTTTTAAATGGCCGATATTCATTTATTGATTAATTCCTATGTTTGAACCCATGACCTCTTATTCCAATAATCTATATCAAGCCATTAAGCCACCCAAATGGTTGGTTATCCGTTGAGTTTTTTTTGAAACTTTCATGTTATTTGTATTGAATTTTATACAGCGGCAATGTTATTTTTTTTTATGTAGGAACCTTAAAGACTTGAATTTTAAATTTATAATATGAGATTTTTTTCTAGTAATCGAATGCATGACAACATAAAGTTGTACTTATTGTGAATATTTTAAAAAAATTCAAATAAAAAATGGATACTGTAACAGTCCAAATTTAATTCGCCGTTATTTGTGACGTATTGCAGATATGACAGACAGCTCAGACACTCGTGGGACCCGCAGTTAGTCTATAGCACGCCTGTATTAGGTAAATAGTTATTTTGTGTGTTGTTTTTATTTAATTTTGTGATGTTTATATTAAAATAGGTTAAACGACATCGCGATGTGTGTAATTATATTTCAATTGACGTGTGAGATTGTGTGTTAAGTATTCGCCTCGATATGCGTATCGACGCGGGTACCGGGTAGACTAAAAGACGAAACATTAGGCCAGGAAAAATAATACACACATTAAATGAATTAAATGTGATAAAATAGTAAATTGGTGGGCGCCTAGGGACACGCGGGGTCGTACGGTAGTGTGCATGTAACGACCCGAATTCTACTTGACCCGACTTGAGGGTAATTTAGTGATTTTCAATACTGAATGTGTGCAAGTGTGCTTTGTGAATTGTTTAAGTGTGAAAAGTATAACTTAGGATAAATAAATATTGGGCCTAACAAGAGTTTAGTGGATGTAAATGATATGGAGGCCCATAATGGTATTTTGGTAAAATAACAAGGTTGTACACAACCCTACTCTAAAACCCTACCTATATAAACCTTTTATAAAGTTTGTAACATCTTTTGTGTTGAAACTCCAAACTTGTAATGGAAGAGAAGTGGAGGAAGGTTGATGATGAAGAAGATGATGATGAAGTTCATTTAAACATTCAAGAAGGTAACACACCCTCCCCTCATCCCATCTAAGCTTTTATTTGTTTATTTTATTGAAAAAAATGGAGTTTAGACAAGTTGTAAATAATCATAACCCTAATCCCTAACCCTAATGCTATTTAAGCAAATCAAAGAAAACTCTAGCCTCACTCTTGTTAAACACCCCCGTAGAGAGGTACAACCTCACTTCCCTCCTTGATTTCTTTATTATTATTGAAGATTTGGAGACCAAAGGGTCGATGGCGTCGACATCGGCAAGAACGCGATGAAAATAGAAAAGAAAATAAAAAAGGAAAGATTTGATCTATGTTAGAATGAGATTTTGGAAAGGATTTTGAGTCAAAGATTCCATTGAAGGCATGGTGAGATTCTAATACTCTCTAGATTTATTGTCTTGGTGTTGGTATTGGTAATGAGAGTTGATGATTTGCAAAGTTTGTTCAATATTTCTTAGATCTAGTCTTGAAATGGGTTTTTCCCATGATTTTAGCAAATTGAACGTGGTTGGAGTTTATTGATAAAGATATGGCATTTAAGGTTGAGTTGAGATTTTAAAAAGGGACTTTGAATCTTTCTTTGAGAAATAAACTTATTCGATAAATTTGTGGACTTTGACTGAATATTGTCATTTGGGAATTTAAAGTCTAAATTGAGTCTTGTATGGTGATTTAAATCTTTTTAATTAAAATTAATCGAATGTCTTCGATTTATGTTGGAAAAACTAAGTCTTAGAGGATTTTCCTTGTTTTACATCACCGCATTCTTATTTTACTCGAATCATTGATTCTAATTTTAAGTGTCGATTTTAAAGTCGTGAATGACCTTTAGCGAAGTCAGCTATAAAATAGGGTGAATCTCTAAGGTCTAGACAATTAATGTTAAAGTTGTATAGTTGTAGATACATAAAGTAATTATTCTTTCAAATTGTCTAAATTCGCGAGACGGTTCACATCGAGCCCAAACGCGAGAGGATCGAGATTAGGATTTGCGGCGAGTGCAGGTAAGTGGGGAGCTTGCTCAATTATCACATATGGCATGATTATTAGTTATGCTTAAGATTCATAATTTGAATTAAAGACTTGGGATTTATGGGTTGCGTCGTGGTATTGGCTCGAATCTGCGAATCTATGGAATGTGAATGCACTGTTATTCATGGCCCCAGAATGTGTGGAGTTTACCACCGAGGGTCGTTAACACCCCAGGGTGTGGAGTTTACCACCGAGGTTCGTTAACACCCCAGGATGTGTGGAGTTTACCACCGAGGGCTTTACTTGACTAATTGAATTCATAAGTATGTCACGTAGGGACATGAGTTGGAGTTACCTTCTCTTGTACTCTTGAGACATAGAGATGTGCATCGATGATGGCTTGGACGAACCTACAGTTGATTTGATGGGACAAACGAGAGGGCACATAAGGCCATGTGCTAGGCGGTTGTTTCCATCACTTTGAGAGTAGGAGAATCGGTCACCGGATTCTTGCCAATATCTAGTATGCATTGAATGGAACATCGACTTATCATATTATTATATTTTATAGTACATAATCTCGCGAAACCCCCTCATTTATATGAAAGTTTGAAATTATGAAATGACTTGTCAATCTCTTTAATGCTATGCATGATTATTGTTGTTATAATTTGATGGCTTAAGAATACGTAATATTTGTTATGAAAGGATGAAATCCTATTTATTTGTGGCTTACAAACCTTATGTCTATGATAGTATTTGATGATTCATTTATAAGTCTATCTCTTATGAAATCTTGCTACATGTTATTATTCCATGAATCCTTGTTTGGTTGTTTTCCAAATACATGCTAGACTTTGCATGCTTATTAAGTATTACTTGCATATTTGATGGTTGAGCGGGTTTTTCGCATTACTGAGCTCCGTTGGTTCTTTTAGCTCACCCCACTTACAATACAGGTTCATCGACGAGTGCGTTAGAATTGAGACAAGGGAGAAACGAGCTTGAAGTCTTCATTTGATGTGAGCTTTGAGTTGATATATATATCATGTATAGTTTTATTAATATTCTATGAACTTAAATCTTTTGGCTTTAGGATATTTCTTTATATTTATTCCGCAGGTTTATTTGTTTAGGCGTCTTGGGTTATTTATTTGGGTCTGGTTCATGTATTGGGTCCAAGTGGCGGTCTGGGCCGGGCGACCGACCCTAGGTCGGGGGCAGGTCGTCACAGTGCACGCCCGAGTACGCTCGTTAGCGCGCACAACAAAATTGTAGCCGCAAAAATATAAACGAATATATATATATATGTAATTTAAAATATATATTAAAAATCAGAAAATAAATAAATAATTGTGAAATGACCAAAAAGGGCATTTGATTGTTAAGGAAAATGATATGAACATAGGGGTATTTTGGTCATTTGACTTCAAAATGTTGATAAACACCACCGATACCCCATTTTCATCACCATTTCGATCGAAATCGAGAGACCGAGGGAGAAGAAGAAGGAAGGAAAGATAGAGGGATCACGAGCTCGACGAGGTCGTCGCGAGGCGAGATGAGTTGGCTTGTTGTTGTTGTGTGCGTTGTTTGTTGGGTGGTGGTTTGGTGGTTTGGTGGTTTGGTGGGGTGGAGCTCGAGAGCTCGGACTAACTGCAAGAGCAGTTCGTCCGAGGAGGGAGACGACACCCATGTCGTCTCCCCTCCCTCTCAATGCATAAGAAAAAAAAAATGATGAAACAGAGGCGCACAGTAGCGCCTCTGTTTGAAGAAGATAGGGGGGGAGGGTGCACGCATGCACGCCGAACCGGCCCAGGCCCGACCCGGACCCGGTCCAGATGGGTCGAACCAGGTTTGACCAGGTTGGGTCGGGTCAAACCCAGTTCAGGAGAACCCACCCCCATATTATTTAAATAATATTTTATTTTATTATTTTATTTAAATAAATTAAAAACAGTTTTAAATAAAATAAAATACAGAAAATAGCTAAACATTATAGAAAAATTCAGAAAAATCCAGAAAAATATGAGAAATTAGAAAAGGGGTTCATAAAGAGTTTCAGAATTTTCTCAGAATTTTGGCGAGATGTTGTCGAGGTTTTTACCTCGTAAAATGTAAAATTGACATAATATATTCAATTGAAGCTAATTTAATGACAAATGATCTTAGGTACATTCGAGTGATAATTTTGATTGTCGGGTGTTTATTGAAACTAGACCGGGGTTTGGTTTTCGAGACGCGGAGTGCGAATTAAGGTGTGTAGTAATCCAACTGAAATTCACTTTAGTAATTACTGCTTGATTTATTTGAATTCAATCATGTTCATTTACTATTCTATTTCCTTATTAATTTACGGTGGCTCAGTACTCTTACCTAGTGACTTTACGGTAGTTGAGTTTACTCCTACTTGGTGTCTTTACGATGTTGAGATCACTCCCCACCTGGTGTTTATTCGTTGCGGGGCATAGGATTCACTAAGCCATAACATATGTCTAGGCATGCGCCGGTGAATATGCCACTCGAGTATGATAGGCATGTGTGGGTGCACCGTGGATATACGCCAGCTACCTAGAGGGTCCAGGGTCACCCGTTAGAGGTATCCTCACGGGTCGTGCCTGACGAATAGCCCGAAGTATGGCTTAGTCTGACTTTGATTGTGCACACACTTTGTTTCACTGCTATATTCATGCATGCGATGATCTTTCACAGTTGCCTATATTCTTTTATTCCGCATGTTTATTTATAGTATTTTAAATTTCAGCAGTTTATTTACGTATTTACTTGGTGAATTTCTTTGGGATTATTCACTCTGGACTCGTTATCGACCTTTTTGTGATGGCACGAGTGCAGATCGTAGTACGAGCTGAGGGAAGGGCAAGCTTAAGGACTACATTGATTGACTGCATTTGCCCTACTTGTGCATTTGTTTATGTTTCTTTGTTTTATGCTGGATTTTAGGGTATGAGAGATAGATATGATTTGTATATAACTTGTAAGTTATATTTTTTATATTTTGAGGATCTCAGTTAATATGTATATAATATATATTTTGAGATGGTTTCCACCTTTGGTAATATGCTCATAAAACACCTTGATGATTTTAATTATCCGTTGCATACTTTGAGGTAAAATGATAAAGCTAACTTAAATCAATAATTATTAATACATAACTTAAAGTTAGTAAGAATTTGATTATATTGAGTTTATGAGTGGCTGTGGGACACAGCTAGGTGATGAGTTGGCAGAGCTGTGGGTCTACGATGCACGCCGTAGCTGCCGATGAATTGGAGGCCGCTACAGATAAGGACAAAAATAGATCTTGTATGTTTTACAAACATACATAGGTATGGACAAAAAAATGTTCATTTTAAAAATGAGTATAGACACGGGCACTATTGTTACTTATTATTAGGGGTATGTCCAGACCATCTTTTTGCCACCCCTACTTGTATTACTTACTTTAATTGAAGAACTTGATTTAAAGTTAAAAAAAAAAAAACAAAAATTAACTACATGATGCAAACTTGCAATTCACAACTAAAGTGTCTTTGACATAAATTGGTGGTAATTTACTTGAAATTGGGTAATATACCAGTCCTTAGTAGTATTTTTTTTAAACAGTCCTTGGTAGTATTTGAGAAGTAAAAAAAAAAAGGAAAAAAAATGAGAATGAAAAAATTTTAAAACTCTTGGCTAAAAACGCTGCTATTTTAGTCATACTTTCTTCAAGTTCGGAGTTAGGCGAGCCTATGATTAGGGTTACCAAAATGTGTTCAGACCCATTTGTCCGATTTTGTTAGTACCCACTTCAAATGGGTCTCCAAAAAATTTGGTGTCCGCTTTGAAAAAGGGGTCCGGATCCATACAAGATTCTCAAAAAAATTACTAGTGTTCTAGTAATCTCAACTATATTATAAGCCTGCAGAGTAGGTAATGAGGAGGAAAAATTAGTCGTTGTTTGAATAATCCCCATGGCGCTTAAACCATTGAAACCTACTTCATGGTTGGCGAAAAGCTCTTCTGCTCAACCTTGTCTCCTTTGCACGAAGAACTTGAAGTCCTCACATCTGAGAGGGAGGTAAAGAGTCTCACTAATTTTTTCTTATCTTCATATTCAATTTTTGAGTTTGTTATTCTACATCTCCTCCTCTTCATGTCTATGTGATTGTTCGATCCGCCTGAGAACAAATTAGGTTTGATTTCGTTCAACAGTTAAGATTTTAGGGTAAAAAATTTCTGATTGGTTTCAAAGATTATGTTTTGTTCCGTGATTGTGAGTGATGTTGTTGGTGGTTTCTTAGTGAACAGTAAAAAGATCATCCATGGTATATAATGTTCTGGGCTTATGGATCTCATGAATTATTGCTTACACATCAATTTAATTTATATCGAACCACTTAACATGCTTTTGTTTTTTTTTTTTTTTTTTGACCAAACTTAACATGCTTTTGTTATTATTTTGTGAAAGCAATTTTTTTTTGATCAATGGTATACAAGGACCGTTGGTGGGAATTATATAAATTCGTTGCGAAATAGAAGAAAACTAGATGCAATTGATTGAGGCTTGAGTAGACTCAATGTCCGTAAGACTATTTCACCCCACTATGCTGTTCACGGTCCAATGACGATAGTCTCACCAGGATACAATGATCACACTAATGATTGTAGTACTCCAAATTACTAGTCTAGGAACCAATCTATGATTCAATACTCTCTCAGACTCAAAACCATGTAAAATAGAGAGAGATTTTGATTTGAATCATTTTCTTTACCTTCTAACTTTTTTTTTTTTTTAAATCTATCAAGTGAGTATATATAGACTTTCATAAAGACACTTCTTGATGAATAGATACACATTTTAGTCTATTATGTATCTCCATAGGAGTACACACCTTTTCACATAATTTCTCTTTAAATTATAAACAATTTAAATAATATAATTAATTGTTCCAACAAGGACATGCTTGTGCATTGGCATGCTAATTGAACTTGAAACTGAATGCATTCAAATGCAGTTGTAATTTGTAGTCGCACTCTCATATTTACCCTTGATAAAAGGTTAACGAAAGGAGTCGTACTTCCCATCAACGCTTAATCCGCTAAAGAAATCCTAGTGTAGGGCTCTTACTTGGATACCTAATTGATTCTCAAATGTCCAACTTGTAAAATTCTCACCGCCGTACCGCACATGCTTGCGTGAGCCTGTGGATCTCCTCCGCTAGCACTGATATTGTATCCAACTTAATCATCTTTCAACTTTAGGTGTGAGATTTTATCTCAACAGGCTTTGGGAGTTAATCACTTATACACTCTGTTGGTGGGATTTCAGAAAACTTGGTGCAAAATAGAAGAAAGACTTGATGCAATTGATCGAGGCTTGAGTTATACTCAATGTCCTTAAGACTATTTCGCCCCGCTATGGTGCTTACTGTCTAATGACGATAGTCTCCCTAGATACAACGATCATACTAGTGATTTGTAGCACTCCGAATCACTAGTCTACGAACCAATCTATGATTCAATACTCTCTCTGACTTAAAAGCATGTAAAATAGAGAAAGACATTTTGATTTGACCTATTTGCTTTTCCTTCTAATTATATATCTATTTTTTAAAACAATCCATCAAGTGAATATATATAGACTTTTATGTGTCTATTAGAAAAAGACACACCTCTTGATGAATAGATGCACCTTTTGGTCTATTATGTCTCTACACAATAGTACACACCTTTTCACATAATTTTCATTCAAATTATAAACAATTAAATAATATAATTAATTGTTCCAACAATCCCCTACATGAATGAAAATTGATCATCAAGTCTTTATATATCCCCCACATAAATGAATTTTAAAAATCATTTTAATGCAAACACACTTGAGAGATCATTGGTGGAATAAAGTTACATCAGGAAAAGTGTCGTATAGAGACTTGAACTTACCCTAGTGAAATATTATCGGACTTACTTAGTGACAGTGGATATAGAAGATCTTGAACTGTTCACTTTTTGTAGTAAATCGAGACAATAATACTCACATAATTTCATCCCTATCATTATTGGTTCTTACAGTTTTGTCCATTTTGGTTCTAGACACAATCCTGGTTTCATGATATATTTGGAGAATTTAACCTGTCTCATTCTCATAAATGTGACCCACATTTACTATCATATATGTGACATTTTTATTTGTCATTAAATGCTTAGCATATCCTTAACTTCTTCTAAACACATTTTTTATCTTAGGAATGAGATAGTTGTGTTCTTCTCTCGAGTTTTATCTAACCAGTTTGCCTATTGAACCTAGTACATGGGATCTCCAATCAGCCAGGTTAAGTTTCCGCCAGACTTAACTCATTTTTTAGGCTTTTAAACTCATTCTCCTCGATATCAGTTTACTTGATATTGACAAACCTTCAATTGTTGGCCACAAGTTTGTCTTCTTATTTCTCATTTTCTATGAAAATTATTCTATAAGCAAGTAACTATTCAGTGACAATCTTCGACACAGAAGTCAAGATTTACCATTTTATGCATCATTTTAATCTGTCACTTGTGATTATTAGCCGGCATACATCTTATGCATTACCGAGACAATTGCATGCAATATGGAATATCCTCCAAGCTCTTTCAAAGCCATAATGTTACTTTTCTGGCTTATTAATTTGAGCGCAATCAGTTAGATTCCATTGTGAATCTAACAATACTCTCATTTCATTGAGGATTTCCATTGATACAAGCATTTCTTCTCTAAATTCACTATTTAAGAAGTGTCGTCTCTTAATATCTTTTGCTTTTCTTTATTAGCAACCAACTTGCTAGATGTCATTATAGACTAGTGAATTTCTCTCTGAGAAATCAAGGCTCAATATCTCTCAAATAAAGCCTTAAGTTATATATTTAATTTGCTTAATTTTAAACAACTTATCCATCTGCCTTTAATTAGATTTTAAAATCCATTTACACTTCAAAGGCTTCAACTTGATGAATTCAATCTCACTATTGATAACTTATTTTCAATACAATAGATTGTTGAATGGTTTACTTGGAGTTTATAATTTATTTTCTTTAATCCGAAGACAAAAGTTTTTATGTGCAACCCCACATCTTTCAAGTACTCATAGACATTTAATAATATATCTTCAACTCAAAAGATATAACTATCAAAGTTAAGGGTAGCAACTAAATTTGCTTTCAACCCCCGCAATTTTATTATATAACATTCATGATAGAAGATTCATTAACCTCTAATCTCATTGTCAGTGAAATATATATAAACCAAATCAGGAATATATTAACTAATTTCCACAGCGACGAGTGTGCAACAATCAAATTAAAGATATCTTAATTAAAAGATACATGTCACTAAAATTTTAAAAAAAAACATGTTGGTATACTAAAATAAAATCATTTATCTAATAACAAATGATTGTCAATTGTGTCTCCAAAACTATCATCCCCATTTTGATCTCTACAATTCACATACAAGTCCATAAGTATATATAGATCATAGATCCAGATTGGGGTCGGTCACTATGGTGCCTCTTTAATTCACACTACACAATCAAAATACGGCCTTACACCTATTTATAGCGACCTTTTGCAACATGTACCCATTGGTCTCATCACCAGTGTGCATCTCTACAAGCCTCTGACTCCATAGAGTGACAGGTGTATCAAATGGCTTGTGCTTTGTAAACTCGTGACCATAGTTCCGCAATTCATTGAGAATGGTATCTCTCATTAAAAAAATTGATGCCCCTACTTATGGCTATCTACACATAAGGCATTAATGCTAGCAACGGGTGCAAGGAATGTACCTTTCTAATTGGAGTGCCTCCTACACCCATTAAAGAAAATTCTATATACAGTTTCTTAACTACCTTACAATTATCTTACCGTCATTAAATTCAAACATCATGTTCATCACTGTAATCATGCATGAATAACACACAAATTGATAATTTGAATAATATGTTCATTCTCTTAAACAGATCAGATCAAAAGAAATTAATATAGCCATGATCATATTCATGCATATATATATATATATATATACATTCATTTATCTTTATATGCAGATTCATTTTTTATTTCAATTCATCTCCAAATCAATATAATAATAATTGGAAACAACCGCCATACCTTGTCTTCTTCAATCTTAGAATTAGACAACAAGTTGATCAATGTAATTCCAAGATGTAAACACGCACCTGTTAAGGCATTCAACCATGTTGATCGTTGCTTTCAAGGTTGTCGTTGCCGGGAAAAAATCGTCAGCCCATAATATTAGTCTTAAGATTGTTGGTGGGATTTTTGAAAACTTGGTGCAAAATAGAAGAAAAACTTGATGCAATTGATCGAGGCTTGAGTTATACTCAATGTCCTTAAGACTATTTCGCCCCGCTATGGTGCTTACGGTCTAATGACGATAGTCTCCCTAGATACAACGATCATACTAGTGATTTGTAGCACTCCGAATCACTAGTCTACGAACCAATCTATGATTCAATACTCTCTCTGACTCAAAAGCATGTAAAATAGAGAAGACATTTTGATTTGACCTATTTGTTTTTCCGTTTGATTATATATCTATTTTTTAAAACAATCCATCAAGTTAATATATATAGACTTTTATGTGTCTATTAGAAAAAGACACACCTCTTGATGAATAGATACACCTTTTAGTCTATTATGTCTCTACACAATAGTACACACCTTTTCACATAATTTTTATTCAAATTATAAACAATTAAATAATATAATTAATTGTTCCAACACACTCCACGTCAAAGTTATATTTAATCATTATGGGACTAACTTTCGGTTCACACATCTTCAACACAACTCTCACACACTTCTCTATCGCCTCTGTCTCTCCCTTTAATGCACACACTCGTCAATCGCCTCTGTCGTTCCCTCGCACGCCTTTGTCACTCCGCCACCTTTGCCGTACTACCAGGAGAAAGAGGTTGGCCCCCCCACCCCCTCATTTTTTGTTCAAAGTTGAATTAGTACTCCTATGTCACTTGTCTACTCAATTCTTTTACTTGTAAAACTTTTGTTATTCAAAAATAAAACCAAGTAAAGCTCATGATTTTATTTCCATTATCTAGTAAAAACTTGATTTTACCTATCTTATTTTGATTTTGATGATTTTATTTTCTAGTTTTTTCTCCAAAGATCGTTGCTATTAATATTGTTTCCAATTGTATACCTTTTACACAAACTATTAGGTGGCTCAATGATTTGGTATGAGTTATTTGAGTAAGAAGTTATGGGTTCAAACTGGGGTGTATGCAGAGTTATTTTTTTTTCTAAAATTTTATACCTTTAACTATTTGACAACATTCTATAGATCGTAATTCTTTTAGTGCAACAAGAGTCGGAACCCACGACATCCCAAAGCTTGCCTTTTGACAAGCGACGCCTCATTCACATCTCATCTTGACATATTTAGTAGTTTTTTTTTATAAAAAAAGTGATCTAAGATTTTTTTTCTTCTAATTAATAATATTTTGTGTGTTTATTATTTGAAAGTAACAATTCAAGTAATTATAGGTAATACAAAAGTAACACATTTATAAGTAAGGACAAACCAACTTTACGTTCAAGGTAAAGCTTAGCCCCTCTCGCTTGAAGCTGGTTCCGCCCGTGCTCACTGCCTTGCTGCCCCGCACCACTTGATTTAGGTGGAAACTTGACTACAACACGCCTCTGATTCACTGCCATTTAGATCCACAGAGCTGCGAGGTTTTCTATGCGTATGTGGGATTTATCATTGAAATATAAAACACTTTAGTTGCTGTTTTATTTTTTAATTTTTTATATTATTATTTAGCAGTGGTTTTGTCTCTTTGATTTTTATATTAAGTAGGGATTGCAAATGGGATATTGTATGAATGTAAGATTGTTCTCATCTGGATAGTTATATGTGGTTTTATTTGTGGTTATGCCTCTGTTTTTTTTTTAATTAAGATTATTAGGAGGCATCTAATTAGTTTTTTAAGTAGAATCATTACAGGAAAATTTTATAGTAAACCAAACAGAAATTATTTTAGTATTGAAATTTTAAACAACAAACCAGACAAAACGGACAAACGGACAAAACCAGAAATTATTTTAGTATTGAAATTTTATAGTTTTTTAAATAATATGGGACCGGATGGAAGATAAAATTTTGTCAATTTTCAAAACAGGTTGGGACCATACATTACTTTTAGTTGTAATTAAGAGGAGTATTTCGACCCGTTCGGATCCATTTATTTGTCAACCCTAGCTATGACTCGGATATCGGAGAAATGACAATGATAAAGGATTTGTTTGGTTCGAAGAAAGTTGAAGGAATTGAGATAATTTTTAGAAAAGTTTCAACTCTCCTTGTTTGGTTGAATATTTTTAAAAAACTTCTCTAGAAGTTTGACCCCCAATTTCTCTTACATGGGAGAAGATAACTCACTTGAGGGGGGTTAGTGTGTTATCTTCCTGATATGAATGAACACTTCTACCTTCATTTAATACTCTCTTTATCTTTATTGTCTACAATATCTCTTAAAAATAATCTATCAAAAATAATGTAAAAAATATTTATGTCAATTATATTATTTTATTATTTTTAAAATGTGAAACTTTTTATTTAAAGTTGAACTAATAAATGTGAAAAATACAACTTCGTTATTAGAAAGAAAAATTCTCTAAAGTTAGTAAAATGAAAGAAAGGAGGCCAAAAACTAGGAAAATAAAGTGTATTATATTTGAACCCGTTGGGCACAAAACGCGCGCAGCAAAAGAGCAGTTGAGTGGCAAAAACAACCAAGCGGAGCCGAAATTAGGGTTTCAGCTTTTGAGTTGAAGAGCGAGAGGTCGAAATTAGGGCTGGGGAGTTGAAGTTGCAGTAGTAAGAAATTAGGGTTTTCTGGTGACCGGCGATTCAACTATCAATTAGTCAGTCCCCAAATCTTCAACAAATGGATCGTCGCATCCCGTTGAGGAAAGAAATCGAGTATCTCAGCCCCGAAGGCCTTCGCCTCGACGGCCGTCTTCCCTCCGAGGTACCTCTCTCTCTCTCTCTCTCTCTCTCTCTCTCTCTCTCACACACACACACACACACACACACACACACACACACACACTTTGTGTACACTCTCTTTCTTTCGATTACCAGTTTCTCACTTGCCTTCCCTTTCTTTAGCTGAGGCAAATCAGTGCACAGATCGGCGCCGTACCGAATGCCGACGGGTAATTTGATCTCTACTTCACTTAGTGTTTGAGGAATTTTTTTTTTTTCCTTTTCTTAATTCCCCTTGACTATTAATGTTACCGTCTATCCGATTTAATCACAGGTCTGCTGTTTTTGAAATGGGGAATACCAAGGTCATTGCCGCAGTATACGGCCCCCGAAAGGTACTACAAGTGTTTATTCGAAATTGCAATTTTTTCATTAGTACTTTGTAGTGGTATAATCGCAAGTTCAACCTAGTTGATTCGGTGAGAGTACGTCACCGCGTGGGATCAAGTAAGCAATATTGACTTGATCCAATTGTGGGGGGCCAGAGGTTTTCTTCATAGGGATGACGTGTTTTTCCCCTCCTACACTGGTAGTTTTTTTTTTTTATTTTTTCAATTTTATTTTACGGGAAACACATTGTTTCTCGCCATGTACATACCTTATTTTTGGCAATAATGAAATAAAGCCTCGTTCCTATAAAAGAAAAAATTAAAGTGTGGAATGTGATTGCATAAGCACTATATTACTATGCTACATTTGTATTTAGGTTGTTTCTTCTTTTCATTGATATAAGATGGTTGCTACTGCTTTAATAGTTATGAAGTCTACAATTTTATTTTTTCAGGTCCAGAATTGGGGGCAACAAATTAATGACCAGGCACTGGTAAATATGCTGTTGGAGTCTCAATGGTTTACTCTGACTTCCATTCTTCTCTTTATTCTAATTATATTTTATGCAGGTACGTTGTGAGTACAGCGTGGCTAACTTTAGCACTGGGGATCGAGTGAGGAGACCAAAGGGCGATAGGTTTGTCTTTCTCACCAATTTCTAAAACACAGTTGTGAATGAGCGGTTGCATTTTTCATTTCCACATTACCTTGGTTTTGCTACTAGTGAAAATTTTCACCCTAAATTTAATGTTTTGGTGAAACTCCAAACGAGTGAATATTGGACAAGGAATTTATGAATGAGTTTCTCAAAACTGTATTAGTGTTATGGCATATTTTGGTTTATTTTCAACGAAAAACTGTGCGATTTGCTTTGGATTGAGTGGTTCTTAATAGCAATTTCTTCTTGGATAATTGGGTCTTTCAACAAATAAAAAGATTCAGTTACGTATTTATGCTTCATGATATTTGTTTGATGAATGTAGGCGATCCACAGAGATATCTCTTGTTATTCGACAAACAATGGAGGCTTGCATAATGACACACCAAATGCCTCGTACTCAGGTTGGGTTAGACGGTTTCGGCTTTATGTTTAAATGGAAGATTCTTTTTTTTTGTGGATTTTTATTTTCATTCTTCTTTTTTGTAGATAGACATATATGTTCAGGTTCTTCAAGCTGATGGAGGTATGCAGAACTCTCTTAGAACTTCTTTAGGCGTGTAAGCATTACACATTTTTATGTTCCTTCGGGGATCAAGTGTTACTGCAAATTATTCTGGATCATAAAATCACATGGATTCCTGAACGTATTTTATGGTTCACCTATTAAAAGAGGAAAATATGTGAACAGTCCCTGCGTACTGGATTGCGTTGAAAGTCTCACTATTTTGCTCCTATCCTCTTTAAGTTTTATTTGTTGCATAAAATTTGAAATTCTTGTGGGTTTATCTGTAGGTACGAGGTCTGCATGCATCAATGCTGCAACTTTAGCACTAGCAGCTGCTGGGATTCCAATGAAAGATCTTGTAACGTCATGTGGTGCTGGATATCTTAATGGCACTCCTTTGCTTGGTATACCCCTTTTTTCATGAATGTTTTTAAAATAGGCTCATGATCAGCAGGACCTAATAATAATCTTGATGATTTATGGCCTTGTGCTTTTTGAAAAAAATTATGACAGATTTAAATTACGTTGAGGACAGTGCAGGAGGCCCAGATGTGATTCTAGGAATTCTGCCTACGTTGAATAGAGTGACATTGCTTCAGGTTCTTGATTGTCATTTTTTGTACTCATTCCTTTTGCATATGCAAGATATTATTAATGTTTCACAACAATTTCAAAATGGATTTTGGGATATATATTTTTTCTTTCTTAGTCTTTGGTTCCTAGTTGTAGCGTGTTCCAATTTTCCTAGACCACTGGTTAGAATACTACAATTTGTTTTCGGAAAGCGCAGGATTACTTGTAAATACCATGTTCATGTTGGAGTTTTTGGTTTCTGTTTCAAGGACTTCTTTTTCTCCAGTTGCTCCCTTTAGAAAGGATTATCTTGCTATTTCATGAGTGGAAGAACTGACTTGCTATGCAAAAAATGGTTTTATATCTTTATATTAGTGATCACAAGCTCCGTATTTCCTGCAAACTCTTAGTGTACACAAGAAATTTCCTTCAGATAAAAAAGATTGTTTCACCTTTTCAAAAGTTTTTCCATCATAATAACTATACTCAATTACACATTGAATTTTTGTGGCATCCTACTTCCCTGGATGAGACTTGAATAGCTGAAAAGATTTTCCACAGAAAAGCTCTAGTTCTACTTGTCAGTGTTAGGTGGTTTTATTTGGAAGTTTGAGCTTTTGCTTATATTTGGTGCATATGTTTGTTACGTCATGATTCTGATACATAGCTACTTTCTAGTTCAGGCAGATTCTAAACTAACAATGGATGCCTTTGAAAGTGTTATGCAACTTGTGACAGAAGGGTGCATGGCAGTTGCAGACTACATCCGAAGTGTATGATCATAAATTATATCCTCTTACTTGAAAGGCTTATGATATTATCAACATTGCATTGTTGCTTTTGTTTGATATAAACAGTTTTTTGCTTGTTTCATGCATATCCGTATGAAGTGAACTTCCTTTGATCCATTCATATGTCTCTAATTTATAGGTGCTCCGAGAACACACCAAGCAGCTGGAGCTTCGTCGTGGTGTATAGTTAATATTCTGGGTAAGAAGTTTAAGATTTTTCTTTAACTGTAGAGTTATTACCGACAGTTATTTGCTTATATTTTATGTACTTGTTAACTTTTTGATTGTGTGCATTTTTTTTGGTACTAACTAATATCTTGGCCGATTGATGCCACCCAATGATGCAATGTCGATAATAGATGCAGTTATTTAGAAGAATGTTTTGAGTGACTTGATTTTTATAATTGTTAACTGAGTTAATGTAGAAAACTCTCTCTTCGGTACACAATAACAGGCTGGTCCTGTCCTAATCCTTTGAACACCAATAGCCTCAACCGCTGGTTCTTTGCTCCAGAATCTGAGTTGGCATGGTTTGCTATGTATGCTGGGGATTCAGTTGAATATTTGTGTTGAGCTAGGGTTAAATTGCTCTTTCTATTTTCAGGTGGCTAATCTTTAATCAAGTCCAACCTAGCATAGTTGCAGACCTACCTTAGTTCCCTTCAACCAGTCTATTGGCCTAGTACTTTAGAGTGATTAGCTGTTTTTTGTACTGTACTCTGTGCTGTTTCAGATACATTAATCGTTCATGAACTTATGACTCTAAACATTGATTTATTTCATTATGTTGCCGAGGCATTATTACAAGTCCGTGATGGTGTTTCTCGTAAGGTCCAGAGACATCAAGGAATTGCCTGGGTGGGGCATTGGTAACAAAAATAAACAATGTCTTGGTAACAAAAATAAACAATGTCTTATAATGCTGCTTATGAATTGAAGTTATTTCAAGCTTTTGAATTTAAAAATTGGTTTAACATTCTATTTTTCAACTATGTAGACTAATATAGCTATCACCTTTTCAAAATATATCTTTTACACCTCTTCCAAAATTTTCTTTTCAGAAGTTATTTGGTGATGTTTTAATTATATAAACTTCTATTGAAACTCAATAGCCTGCCTAGGCGATGCCTTACCGCATTTTTGAGCAAACTTATTTACTTTGCAGGTATGTTTTCTCAGATTGTCTTGCCAGAAGCCCGCAGTGAAGTTCAATGAACAGCGTTGGCCACAAAGAAGTGGTGCGCTGAACTTAACCTGCTATACACAGTCTGGTTCTCTTACTGAAATTATACAAAGACGGAGCCATACGGGTCGCAACTTATTGTCTTTCATTATTTTTGAGATTTAATCTAGTAGGCATTTATATGTTGAACAAGTTCGATTCTTCTGAATATTCTCCATGTTTGATTACTCTACTGATTAATGTTATGACATATGTTTGTAGACCCTTTATTTAATTATCATTCAGTACAAATCAAAATGAGACCATATTGATACATATCTAGACAACCATGCATATTTCATTATTAACATACTCCAGGTCCCCCAAACATCATTGCATAGCCCTTCTTTGGTAGAAATTCAGATTTCACTGCTCTATAGCAAGAAGGTTTGTCAGTACCAACCTCAACGTTGTCTGCATCAGTCATTCTAAGCTGTGAATCACTAACTTTCATTTGCGAGAAATATCAGGAGTGGTCGAAGTGGTTGTTAGGGAGGACTCCGCTACCATTTGCGGGCTCAGTTGATATGCAAGATGTGCGGCTATTCCAAACCAACCAACTGCTGGTGGGCTCCGGTTAGACTTCTAAACATTGATCTCTAAACATTCATCTTGGCCAGTATAGTATTTTCCTATCAGTGTTGGCTAACCACCAGTCTGAAGTATTAGGGTCCTGCAATAGCAGCATTAACGTAGTATGCATCAATATAATATACATCGCGTAGTGAAAAATGTATGCTCTCACCCTTGTGAGGTTAGGTGATCTATTCCCAATATCAAAAAAAATTACGAGTAATATAATACAAGTACCAACCTTAAATATGAAGAGATTTATCTCCTTTTGTTCTCCGCCGTACACAGGCACAGGACTTATTAGATCTTCTCCAATAGGATTTTTACTTTTTAGGGCCAGTTTGTACTTAGTACAAAACCTTTGCAGCGGAAGTTGAAACATCCAACATTAGTTACATTACCATTCAGTATACAGAGCATGTCTATATGTATCGGCAACAAAATGATAAAATGACTCACTTTTAACGTATATTTTGGACGTACACTTTTATCTTTTACCAATTTATGTTTATTTCTTGTCTCTCAAGTGTGGACCCTATATCTAACTAAACACTATAAATGACTCAAAACAAGGGTGTGCGCTCAAAGTATGATAGATTATCATTTTCCAAAAAAATATAATTGCAAATCACTTGAGACGACTAGGTATAATCTAAGAAAGACTTGATTGAAAATAATTAAGTATATTGGAGAAACCTAGTTGTCTGTCTCCATATATGATTGGGGAAACCTAGCAATTAAATAATAAAAATACTTGCATCAACTACATCAAACATGATCAAAATTAGTTAGACAGTATGGTTTCTTTAATTAGGGGGTAGCGCTATGTGCACCCACATATTTGTAAGGGCAAGCCACCGAATTTGAGCACATCAAGTATTTATTAAGGCACCCCATTGTAATGTTTGAATGCTTTAAACTACTTTTTTGGTTTACAAGGGCACTCACCCCAAAACAACACAAACGAGCCCTAGGTCTTGGAATTGGCACTTACGATGGTTGGAACGATTTATGGCCTCATAAATTGAAAGGTTGCATTGCCGTTGGTCGAAGGGGGTAGTTGGAGTTGGAGGTGTAGAACTGATTTAGGGTGGGGTGCACAATAAGAGGCATTGCGGGAATTATAAGGGGTAAGTAGATAATTTCTTATGGGGACATAATTGAAATTGGGGTGCCAAAAATTATGTGATATGTGGGTGCACATAGCGCCGCCCTTAATTACGAATCAACTAATGATTATGAATTAGTATAAAAATACACAAAAAATTAAGGTTTGCTTAATTATAAACCATCCATCCAGCACCAATTCTTTCTCTCTCTGAGGCACCAAGAATAAAAATGAAGGCACCAGTAGAAGCATTATCGTCTTCAACAAGCTTAGGGTTTTGTAAGTTGATGCCGCCATTAACTTCGTAATACGTGTTCTCTATGTTTGGGGTTCGACCAAATGCTTCCTGCAACAAATTGAATTGAATTGTTTTAGGGCATCCACAATGGTACACTTTTTGGGGTTACTAAATGATTGACGTTAATAACTGCCAACTACTTTTTTTTACTTTAGTGGGAATTGAATCACGATCTCCTGAGGTCTTGCCTTTTTGGCAAGTTATGTCTTTACCATCTCACCTGAGAGGATTTGACCATAACTGTCAATTACTTAATAAGTAGGACCCACTAACCCTTTTTATTCAAAAAATTAAAAAGCTAAAGTGTTTGTAATATAATTGTTGGCTCATCTAAAGTTTAATAGAGGGATAATTATTGTATAAGATGATTTAATAGTTTATGAGACTCATATATTTAAAAAAAAAGTTAAGGTCGCATTTCCACTAATCTCTTTTTTCATTTAGCCATTGTAGATGACTTCGTTTTTTATCATTATTATTTTTACTTCAATTGGAGTTAAACTCGTTTTCAAAAAATAAAATAAAATAAAAATTGGAGTTAACTCAGGAATCTCTCCAAACCTTGTCTTTTTCGGTAAGTGATGCCTAAGTGATCTCACTAGAGATGCTTTGTAATGACTCATGAGCCTCACATTGAACATTTGCACATGGAACACACTAATTAACGATAAAAGAAAATTAATGATGTCCCAATTGCTACGTATGTATGTCATTTCTACATGTACGTATTACTACGAGCATACAAATTCAAAGACATAATAATTGGATAGTAACACAAATGTTGTTTTAGCAAGTTTGAGTTGAATGAATGCACACTTGAGCATGTAAATCAAAGAATGCTTTAGCTCTTGATAGATCTTCCGTTGTTGTTCGTTTGATGGGAACTGTCCCTTGTGGGCAACCACCATCTTTAATTGTGGTATTTGAAAGTTGATCTCATACAACCGATTCAGACCTTGAAAATAACTCTTCTGGAACGAAACTAGGTTTCATCTGTGTATTCATTAATAAAAAATAATAATGTATTAAGCAATGCTTTATCCAAATTTTAAGAAATGTTAAATTCTTATCAACTAATCACCAATGATTAAAATTTTTAATGAGTGATGCAAATATTAATAGTACCTGAATTTAGTGATTTTGTAGCAAAGGATTATCAAAAGCTGGCTGCTTATAGATGTCAACACAGTCGAATAAATCTCTAGCTTTTCCCTATAATTAAAAATGCTCTCAATTGTAATTTTGGGGTAATATGCCTCTTGAGAATTAAAAAAAAAAAATGTTTAATAAAATAAATCATCCAACTAATCGATCACCATAATTGTATATATGATTGAATTTACTAAAATATGGACTGCAGAAAAAAAAAAAAAACTTTTTTAACTTATTGGAATATTTTTTTCACAAATAGAAATTTTACCTGAATGATCTTGATGAGTGACTTGTTGAGAATTCCGAGTTCTTCCTTTAACTCAAGCCTCCCGCTTATCATTTCATACTTACAACTCAAATGCAACAAAAGCAACCATATAATGTTAATGGTGTGAAGTGTGAGGTGTGAAGTAGCAACCTCATCTGCAGATTTGTTTATCTTCTCTTGTGCAATGGCTGAAAATGCACAAGAACTAAATAGTTTTTTTAAATTGGTAAACTGTCCCCTTATAAATTAATGATGAAGAAATTGTTCAATCTCAAATGATTTGTCATTTATTGCTTGTATCGCAAATGGATTTTGCATTAATTACTTTTTTTTTGACCAAATTCATTGCCTTTTCTTAAAAGTTCAACGAATAGTTAGCTCTTGGTTAGCTGGAGTTTCTATTTTAAAGTTAGACCCCTTCAGTTGAGTACTTATATGTAATCAGTTTTTTGAAATAGAAATTTCATTAATCATTAATATGGCTCGATACAGAACCGGACATGAAATCAATTGTCTTAATAAAAATACATCGATTCGTTAATTCTATTTGTTCAAAAGAACATCTATCTACCATAAATTCGGCTATGAATGCGACTATAACAATGAAACAGTTTGATAACTAATCAGGGACTGCTCTCTACAAACATCTTGAATATAAGACAGTATACAAACACTATTAGAACTACATAATGACAAAAAAAATTCTAGCAAAGAGAAGAAAAACTAAAGACTTCCAACAAGGGAAGACAATCAAACCTTTCAACATGGGAAAGACAAACTACCTACTAATTAAATGTAACAATCTAAAGAAAATCACCAATTCTGTAGTTGCACAGATCCACGAACAATTATCGAAAGAGGTGTATTGCAATAAAAATGAAGTCAATCTTCATATATCTATAATTTATTGAATGAATCAAATATGAAAAGATGTAATTAGAACCATCGCCGAGTAAAAGAGAATATCGATGATGATTCTAGATCTATAATCACAAAAGAAGATCAAAAAGAATTTTAGGGTTTGGAGCCGCCTAGGGGACGAAGAAGGGAGGATCTGCTCACATATTTGTTAAGTTATTTTTTTTTTGAAATAAAATAGAAAATTTGTTAAGTTGTTACCACTTATATGTAGTCACTTCATTACATTGTTAAATGAAAATCTTTTGACCTAAAAATAAGCACACCCAACGTGCGCTCATGCGCGACACCTACGACAAATCTAGGCTAATTAATTTGGCTATCTATGACAAATCTTGATTGATGTTTTCACAATAAATTAAGGGTTTAAAGATCTTTTATTTAAGGGTACTATTACCATGAGAACTATAAAAATATCTATTTCATGAGAGCATCATTTACAATCATTAGATTAAAATTCAAATGCTTAATAAAGATAACTGTGCTTTAAGATCACGCAAACTCATCCTCTCAACAACATCTTTATTAATATTCTCAAAATGTCTAAGACTTGTTTTCCTTCCTTTTTTCTGATATAAGTGACTCAAACATGTGTCGAACCTGGGATCTCCCCCAATCTTTTCTTTTTTTTTAACAAAAAGGCCTCGTTCATCTGACAAATATGCTTTGGCTAAGACTCCTAAACTATTCACTGGTGTAGTAATGAATAAAAAAGATGAACATATTTTGTAACCAAAAAAAAAAAGATGAACTTAGTTAGGGGTTGGAATAAAATATGTTACTAGTATTTAATTGTTGAGAACACATTCAACAAATCAGAGTGGCGCAGCGGAAGCGTGGTGGGCCCATAACCCACAGGTCCCAGGATCGAAACCTGGCTCTGATATATCAGATGTAGCTTCCGGTCTAATTTTTTTTCACTTTATTTTTTTTTTGACGAAACTTTATTATGTTTGTTATCCCATTAATGAAGCCATGTTTTGACAAAAAAAAAAAAAATCGTTTCGATTTTTCTGAATTTATTTATTTTTATTTGTTTCGAATTTTATTATTTCTTGTGTTTTATTGTGCAATAGTTGTTAGACCAACAAACAAAACAATCAAATATGTTACGATGAAGTCTTAATTAGCACATGTAGTAATGATAATTGAACTAGAGCACTTGCTATATTTTTTTATTATGTTGCTCATTTGATTGGGTCTTGTAATTGCCCAAATCACCTACTTTCCACATGCCAAAAAATTTGCAAAAAATGTGTTCATGATTAGAGCGATCAATCGTCCACACACACACGCTAAGTGCACTTATAAAAGTGTCATATGCGCCGCGCGTGTAAGGTCATTTAAGCATAGCTCTCACTAGAGCTTTATTTACCACTCAAACAAGTGTAAGAGTATACATACTTTTTAAATGTGAACTTTTTAACCAATGTGAGACTAAATATTTTTTTTGAAAATGTCTAACAATAGCTCAATTAATATAACTGTACATTTTGGGACACCCCTTTTAGGACACTCGGTAATGGTTTCATTCATGTATCGAAATTTTTATGCACACACATCGGCACGTGAATAGATGGACAATATTTTTTATTTTATTTTTTTACTTCAGTGGAAATGAAACGACAATCTTCAAAAAGTCTTACCTTTTTGACAAGTGATGTCTTTACCATCTCACCTAATAGGCTTTGACGAATAAAAAGACACTATAACCGAGTGTCCATCATGGGTGCTTGAAAAAAGATCTATCATAGTATTTTACTTTCAAAAATCGTAAATTTTAGAGAGTAACCATTTACACCAATGACCTTTTTATGACACACGTTTTAAACATATTAACATGAGTTAAACCAAAGACTTTTAAATTTTACCTTTTAAACAAGTGATGCTTTGTCCAACCATGTTCGCTATATATTTGATGTGTGGTTTGAAGTATCCCACTATCGGTGGGAGCTCGATCATCTATACCATGGGCGACTCAGTGCGAACTCAAATTTTTCTCTTTGGGTAAAATAATATAGTTTTGAAGACACGTATTTTTGTGTTAATTGAGATGTCAATCTGTCATTATATAGTATAGACAGATCTCATTATATCGAGAGAAATCTAATAGCGCATCTCCACGTGTGCTCTGCTCGCCAATATCTCTCAATCGTCTCGCCAACATAAAAACCGAGAGAAACAAAAACCAAACCAAACCCTAAAAACTGGTGCGATATCTCGCGAGATTTGACTCTCTTCGCTCGCTCGCTCGCTCGCACCAACGTTCGTTCGTGTTCGCGCCGATAATTTGTTGCAGAATCTGCGCACTCTCTCGGTGAGTTGTTCCCCAAAATCTCTGCTTTCTTCTTCAACTCTCCACTTCTTGTCCGAATAAAAATGGAAACTTTACCACTCTACTTTTGCCCTAATTTTTGGGGGAATTTGGTTGGATTTTTAGGGTTTCGTTTGAATTGGGACTGATTTGGACCTGATTGAGCTCAATTGAGAGCTGGATCGAAGATTTGTATGAATTTGGGGCAGTTTGTGTGATGAACTTTAAAATTTATGGCTTGTATTGATGTGAGAGAGACTGAAAGCAAGTAAAGGAGCCTCATTTGTTGGAGAATGTGGTTCTTTTTCTTGAAATTTTTGAATGGACTGTTTGGTTTTTGTTTGTTTTTTATTTTGTCTATGGAGCATTGGCTAATTTTCAGTTTTTGACAGTGTGGGTTTATGAATTCTCAACTTCTTGAGTGTTTTGAAGCTTCAATTGGTGAACATTGTAGAAAGATTTGAAGTTTCATTATATGACAAGACAATTAGTAACAAAACACAACGTTGGAAGCTCCCCAAAAATACGATGTTTTGCCTTTTTTATTTTGTCTATGGAGCATTGGCTAATTTTCAGTTTTTGAGTAGTGGGTTTATGAATTCTCAATAGTTTTTGAAGCTTCAATTGGAACTTGTAGACTTTTCAGGCTAAAAAAACAGAATTTTCAATATATTGTGCTTTGGGCATTTCTAGAATATGATGTTGAAACATCATGCTCTTTGGATCACTCAAGTCAAGTGATTGAGTTGTCATGCAATAAGATAGATTTAGTTTTTGGTTGAATTTTTGAATCACGCATTGATTAGAAAGGATTTATAGGATTTGGAAAGCACACAATTGAATGGTCTAAATAGCGCAATGGAGGAGTTTGATCCATGTAGCCGACCCTAGCTAATTTGGGATTGAGGCTTTTGTTGTTGCTTTGAATTACGCGGCTGAATTTTCGTAATTGGTTATTTAATTGAGTTGTTTGATGTGGTTTCCTTTGAAGGGCATGTTATGATGAAAAAGAGAAAGTACAAAATTGCATTTGGAATCCTTCATTTCTCCTTGTTGTCTATTCATGATTTATCCTCCCATTAGTGTTTTACTGATACTAATTAGGATAGTTGCTCTTTCTCTACTGCTTATGTAGGTGAACATAGTGGAAGCAACTGTTTTCTTCGTATCCTGAGTGAGTATATCTTTGCTAATTATTGATTTTTCAATTTGTATGAACTATATGAATGAGGTAATTTGTTGGTTATACTCTTTGCATTCCGATCTTGATTTTCTTTTGGTCGTATATACCTTAGCTTTGAACGCCTGAATTTTCTTGGTTATCCGAATTGCATACCCTGTATGGTTTCCTATTTCACTAATATAGCAATCTCGCAGTTTAATTGCGGCTTCAACCGGGGGGGTGCACATTTGAATATTTAGTGGTGTAATCCTTGTTTACTTCTTGTAGGTTGTTTATTGTTTTCTTTTCTTGTAGTGGTACGAGAGAAAGATGTCTGTTGGGAATACTGTGAGAAGTTAGAAGGAAACAAGGTGAAATGTAGATTTTGTCAGAAAGTTTTGAATGGGGGCATTAGCAGATTGAAACATCATTTATCTCGACTGCCCAGTAAAGGTGTTCTTCCATGTAGTAAAGTAAGGGATGAAGTTACTGATAGAGTAAGAGCTATAATTGCAATAAAAGAGGAGGGTAAGGAGGCTGCTAGTGCTAAAAAGCAACGGCTTACGGATATTAAATCTCCAGGAAATATAGTAGTAAGTAAAGCTATGTTGTCTTCTGACATGGCACCAATGGCAAAAGTTTATCCCTCCCCTATGCAAGTGAGCAATTCATCTTTATCGGACAGGGAAAATGCGGAGCAAAGTATTGCTTTGTTCTTTTTTGAAAATAAGTTGGACTTCAGTGTCGCCCATTCTTGTTCGTATCAATTTATGATGGATGCAGTAGCGAAGTGTGGTCCAGGATTTAGGGGTCCATCCCCGGAAGCCCTGAAGACAACATGGCTGCAAAGAGTCAAGTCCGAGGTGAGTGAAAAATCAAAAGAAAACCAGAAAGAATGGTCCACTACAGGTTGTACAATCATAGCAGATTCATGGACTGATAAATCTAGAACTAGATCCTTGATAAACTTTTTGGTGTCATCACCCTCTGGAACGTTTTTCCACAAATCTGTCGATGCAACCCCATACACCAAGAGTCCCAAATGTCTTGCTGACTTGTTTGACGCAGTTATTCAAGAAGTCGGCCCTGAAAATGTTGTTCAAGTAATTATGGATGGTGCCGGTGGCTTAAACTACGTCGGTGTGCCAAATTACATCATGCAGAACTACAGCACTATTTTCTGCACTCCTTGTGCTTCTCATTGTCTAAACCTAATATTGGAAGATTTCTCCAAGATTGATTGGGTCCAGAGAAGTATCCTGCAAGCACAGACTATTTCAAAGTTTATATACAATCACACATGGGTGCTGGATCTGATGAGGAAATTTACTGGGGGACAGGAATTGGTTCGTACTAGTATCACCAAGTCCGCGTCCAATTTTCTCTCCTTGCAGTCCATGTTAAGGCAAAGAGCAAGGTTGAAGCATTTGTTCAACAGTACAGAATACTCGTCGAACCTAACGTATGTTCATAAGGCACAAAGCATCTCCTGTATTACCATTATTGAAGATAATGAATTCTGGAAGGCTGTTGAAGAATGTGTGGCCATTTCTGATCCTATACTGAAGGTGTTGCGCGAGGTTGTTGGGGGAAAACCTGCTGTCGGGTTTATTTACGAGGCTATGACAAGAGCCAAGGAATCATTACGAACATATTACATCATGGATGAGAATAAATGCAAGACATTCCTAGACATAGTTGATGGAAGGTGGCAGAACCAGCTTCATTCACCTTTACATGCAGCAGCAGCATTTCTGAATCCTAGCATTCAATACAATCCAGAAGTTAAATTTCTTAATCTTGTCAAGGAGGAGTTTTTAGCTGTTTTGGAAAAATTATTGCCAACACCTGAAATGGCTCACGATATCACTGGACAAATTCTTCTATTCAAAAAAGCGCAAGGCTTGTTTGGTGGTAACCTAGCAAGAGAGGCACGCAACTCAATTCCACCTGGTATGTTCATAATCTATTCAGAAGCTTTAGTTAGCAAATTAAAACTTACTACTTACTATGCTGCCTTTACCAGATATATATGATGCATATATGATATAGCAAATAAACAAATTGTGATTGATCTATGACTACGGTATTTATGATTCAGAAACCAATATGATTGCATTGCCTAAACACTTCCTCCTCCCAAATAAAATGTGAAAAACTTTAGATGGTCCGTGCCTTTGCTATGCTATGTCGTTTTCCTTTCACTGTTAAGTGGTTGTGGAGGTAAACATTTGCTATTTTACTTTTACATGGTGCATTGCATCTATGGTTCTTCACGTGTGGCATCAGTTAGACACCATTTTATTCAAGCCACATGCATCTTGAGAGGACCAAGCATAACATCTAGGGGGAGTTGACCTTTGATAGAGAACGTTTACTTTGTACGTCTGATGATCCTAGTGAGCTTTTTGGGAGAGGCAAACTCTTTTTCTATAGATTACAATGGCATTTGATTCTCTTTCGCTTATAATTTCGGTTGAGCCGAAAGTAGCTTGTCATCATGACTATCTTTACAGAAGTTGTGCACCATACTTCCTTAACAACAGGTTTATAAGGTACCAAATATTATTGTCTTTGAACTAAATAGGTTTTAAGCAGCAATATCATTTAGAGCTTATGTTTGATTTATGCCATTATTATGCATGAATGTAGAAACTAAAATTATCTTGCATTGTAGATATTAATTTATTACTACTTGCTGTCTTATTCTTGGATGAGATTTGATTTCTCCAATTTTCTCAATCTATGTTTGCTAAGTTTTTCTTTTTGCAGTGCTTACAGAAATGGCCATTTCTCTTGCAGGGCAATGGTGGGAAATGTATGGTGATTCGGCACCTGGTCTGCAACGAGTTGCTGTTAGAATCCTAAGCCAAGTTTGCAGCGCCACAACCTTTGACAGGAACTGGAATACATTGCAGCAAATTCACTCGGAAAAGCGCAATAGATTAGACAAAGAGATACTGGGTGACCTGCTTTATATCAATTACAATCTAAAACTTGCTAATCAGTTGAAGGGGAACCCCATGGAAACTGATCCGATTCTCATCGACGACATCGACATGACTTCAGATTGGGTAGAGGAGGCTGAGAACCCTGTCCAAGTTGGGGCATGGCTTGATCGCTTCAGTTGTGCATTAGATGGGGGTGACTTGAATACAAGGCAATTCACTAATGCCATGTTTGGTGCCAGTGACCATATATTCAATTTGTGACCCTAAAACATGTATCTTTATGCATATATCAAATGGGTTGTGTATCTTTAGAACTTTTTGGGGCCTTTCAATGAATCAAACCAATTTTTTTTTTCAGTATCCCACGTGATGTCCAGCGCTAACTGCACCGACTAATCGACGCTTTGGCATTGTCGGGTTCCATAACCCAACTTTTTTCATTCATGAGACTCAACTCTAATTAATCAATCCAAAATTTTTACTTCCAAAGAAAAGATAGTATACTTTTATAACTTTCATGCAACATAGTACAACAGATGCTATTACAACAAACTGTAAATCTAAACCTGTTGTACATCTGATAAACATTGATGAAATATTTAACTACAATCCTTAGAGACCTCTTTGATGAGGGTCGAAGTACTCGCTGCAGTAACTTGAAGGAACTACTGAGAGCTCTAATCTGCCTGTCCATTCTTCTCCTGGTTTAATAGTGATGGGTTTCTCGATAGCCGCACCATCGACGCAAAGCATATACTTGTACTCTTCATCACCAAAATCTGCCATGGCTTTAGATTTCTTCTCCCATGGATTCCACACCACTGTGCATCATAACATAAAACTAATTACTTACAAGAAACAACAGTTCAATAAAAATTGACATTCTTGAAATTTTACTGAGATGGTTTTGATAAAAAACTTGCCAACATCTGGTAGCCCCTCTTTCTTTATAACAAATGTACGTTTCTTTTCATGATCGAGGACGGCGATAACATTTGGAGTGCTAAGGTAAACTCGATCAACCTGTGCGTACCATTAGAGTAACTATAGCATTAAGGCATTTGCATATCTGAACAAATTGAGATTATCATGACACCACATTTTCCAAACTAAATGTACTACCGATTGCGAAAGAAAACACTTCCAACCTGCAGTTCTTAATTTTTACCTCAGATTCGAAGGTAATTGCATCTCCTTGTTCTGTGACACGTTCTCTCCGGCAAAGGTTGTCCAGATAGTCCAGTGTTTCCAACCCTTCTATTCTCACTTCACTGTAAAACAAGAATTTAGGCACATAATTGTGAGGTCATACTAATAAGAGAAGAACAAGAAAAGAATGATGTAGCTCATCCTTACCTGATGTCAGAAACGGATAGGTACGTATGGTAGGCAAATGAATATGTAAAAGGCTTCCCATTGATGTTCCTCACACGTGAAATCATGGACAGGTCTCCATTGGCTGCAAGAGACACCCTAAGCCGAAACTCGAAACTGAAAAATGCCAAGGCATATCATCATCATCATCATCATTTTTACTCACAAAAGTAATGAACTGTAATTGTTTCCACCGAAAAGAGCACGAAGAGTTTCTTAATGGAAGTGGTCATGATTATAGAATCATATTTATTTCCATTCTATATTAACTCAATACCTATGAGGCCAGCACTTCAAATCTTCTTCCGATGGTTTGAGTAGCAAGTCAACAAACGCTTTACCATTGGAGTCGTTAGGAGGAAGAGGGGGAGGATTTTCGTCAATTACCCATATCTTATTCCTAGCAAATCCATGTTGCTCAAGGGGTCCACAATTTCCAAACTACACCAAACATACTTTATTTAAAAGCGAATGTAAGGGCAGGGAAACAGACAGAAGCATAGTTGCAAGAATGGACTAATACCTGCGGAAAACAAATAGGAATTCCTCCTCGAATTGCTTTCGGTGGCTTAAATATTGCCTGCATTAATGCATGTCATACAATTCACTTATACAGCACTGCAGGAGAAAAAAGTTTCGCCATCGCCCGCACTTGCAAACCACTGACCAAACAATTGGTGCTCTAAATGGACCAATTCACCATGTGCTTGTAGCCCACACACTGGTATGACCCCATAACTAATGTGCTATTGGTTCTAATATCTAACTTTCCACATCAACCTTAAGACCATTAGTACATACATTGACTTAAGACTTCGATACCGATATCCCAGAAATGAGGCAAATGGTAAGAGAGCAATTTTGTCAAAGAAATAACGATTCCAACAGCCAAGATACATTGAATCTCTACCCGGCTCAGTTGGTTGATAATCTTTCCAACGACATAAGAGAGTGAACTAAGAAATAGATCGTTTTAAGATCCATTAAATACCTCTTCTTTATTCCCTTTTCACAAAATCCAAAAATCATTGAAGAGCTTGTCGAAACTGTTTCATAATTGAAATAAACTAAGACATACAACCTTTCCAAACAAGATAATGTATCTTATATTTGCAACTAAAAACGCATCCTATGCTCTATACATGGCCCCACTAACATATCTGCACCAGATCACCCAGTCTTCCACAACCTACTGAGTTGCCCATCTATTCTTGCTACCCATAATTCATTTGCAAATTGTTTGTATTCAAATTGTAACAACAGATTTTGTCAAAGAAATTATATATATATAAAGATTTCTGGTATGAAGCAGTCATGCCCAAAAAGTTGAACTTGATCCAAATAAATTTTAAAAAACTTGATTAGTTCACTAGGGAATTTCAACTTCAATTGTTAAATTAACAAGAACTAAACATCATTAGCTTGCATCCAACAAACCAAAATGAAGCATTTCGAAATTGTAAACGAAAGCCATCTAAACCAAAAAGAGGAGAAAGAATACATATAATTCTTAAACATGAAAGGTAACAAAACCTTGGTACTAGTGAAAAGTAGTTCCTCTCCTTTGTCATTCCTCCATGAAATAACCTGACCACCATGCAAGCTAACCTGGATATCTGACACAAACTTCATCAGGAGATAGTAAACCAAAAACCAAATTCACATCACAACAACAATCTTTAGCAATTATATGCCCACTTAGTCCATTCAAACAGTCCCAAGTTTAAAAATTTAACATAGCAAAGCAAGCTTTGGATCCAAATTATAAAAACAGATAAAGCTAAGAACAACCAAATAGCATGATAGCATGATAGCAAGATAGGATCTAACCCGGGCGGAACCGCCGCGAGGGGACCGCAACAAGATCTGATCAATCCCATTCCAATCCTTAGAGATCTCAATTGCTGCTCTTTGATCCCAAACTGCTCCAGAGTGCCCCATTTCTCACAAACCAAAAAGGGTCATCAAAATCCACAACAAGGGTCTTGGATTTAAATCTATCACACGCAATAGAGGATTGTATTTGTGTTCAATAAAGCAAGTCTATGGTCACGGTTACAGTTGAAAATCAGAAGTCCCCTTCACAACACTTTTTTCTTGTGAAGAACCAATTCGCTCACCCGTGAATCATCAAAACTCACCACCCACCACTCAACCAATTTAACCCCCCCAAAACGACAATCACTGAGACAAATTTGAAGAATGCCTACCAGATCTTTATCACATTAACACCACAAATCCAATAACACCAACTAACATCACAATCTACAAAACCCAAATCACAGAATCCCCAAAAACCACATCAAATCCCAAAACCAGCCCAAACTACCACAAAATCCCAAAATCAATCTCAAAAAACACTCAATCTCCAAAACCCAACAAAACCCATTTCAGGAAACAGTTCCAAAGATCAATCACAATCTACAAATCCCAAATCACGGAAATCTCAACAAGCTCATCAAACCCCAAAACCAGCCCAAACAACCATGAAACCAATCTCAAAAACGCTCAATCTCGAAAACCCAACAAAACCCATTTGAGGGAACGTTTTTAAAGATGAGAAACGAAAAGAGTGGGAAGGGAAATCAAAATCCAACAACACAGACCCATGAATTGACAAGCCCTTTTGAACAGGGAGGGGGCAGGGTTGTTGAAATTTGAAATCTTTGAATATGAACAATGAAACCCATTTGTTTAACAAATTAAATCTCTCTATTTAAGCGTCCAAGTTGAGATTTTTATTTGAATTGATTTGAGAAAAGGAGACAAAACTGTTGGTTTTGTTGCAATTGCAGAGATCAAGACACGCTGTGAACAATGGAGGTTTGTGGAGTACATTAGTCACTGTTTGGTACAAACGGCAAGTATTCAAAAACCGTTCTTGAGATTCGTAAATGGCGATCTCTGGATACTGTCAATCGTATGTGAGGGCTAAGTTATTGTCCTTTCGATGGGGATTGATGATGATATCGATGTAGTCTGACGGTGGGAAGGTGTTGGTCACGTGAGGGACGTCGCATTGAATTGGCGCTCCTTTTAAAAGATTACGCTATGTGCGCACGTTATCACGTGGACGTGGAGTGGCAACAAAAGCCATGTCTCAAGCCGTCGCATGAGGTGGGGACACGTGCAGGAAGTTACCACCGGTGCATTTTAGAAAACTCTCCGGTCCCACGTCAGAATGTGCGGCGTGCGTCACTGAGTTCGTGTCCAAAACCACCTCGTGATCGAGCCACGTGTCTTACAGAGGAAAATGTGTCAATAAAGCCCTAGAATTCAACTGGCGCAAGTTAGCAATTCATCAAGAGGCCTGCTAGGTTGCGTACATTAGGCATTATACCTAATATATTTATGGTGTTTTGTCAGATGGGAGACCCACATTTAGGGAGACAAAAAAGAATCATAAATGGCTGAAAAATAAAACGTGTGCCTTAAATTATCATTTCTTACTTATTTTATTAATTATTCTCTCCTTCCAAAAATATAAGTCATTTTGGTCAAAACTTCATTTCAAAAAATATAAGTCATTTTATGAATTCAAGAGAGTATTTATACATATTAAACCTATTTTATCTTTATTTAATCAAGTATTTATACCCTCTTTACATAATTAAAGCACTTTAGGTTAAGGGGTAAAAATGTAACTTAAATTAGTCATTAAAGCCGTATTTAAAACTTTTTAAATTTGTGTGCTCCATCCAAAACTACCTAGAGGAAGTATTAATTATTATTTTTTTAAGGATTAGATCACCTGACCTTATAAGAGTGAGAACATGTCTTTTTATTGCGCTACAAGTGCCGTGGTTTTTATATGGAGAGATGTAAACTTGTCTAATTGAATCCACACAAATTAAGTATCTATAACACCATTATACAATTCTCTTCAAAAAAAGAAAAGACAGCTTTGTACAATTGTCATTTGTTCCGTTTTTATCAATTTTGCTCTTACTTGATTGTATTTTTTCATTTTTAAAATTAAAGGGCCAATTTAATGCAATCTAGTGAATGCACTCATGGGGCATGATATAGAAGTTATACAAAACTGATGGGAGCACACACGTTAGATTAATTGATTAATAAAATCACGTTCTAAAAATAAAACAAATTTAATGCTTCACACTACAGCTCAATGGCCGGCTTGTTAGAATTGTTGTATCTTTCCTTTTCTAAAAAAACAAATAAAAAAATAAAAAAAAAATGTGCAAAACAAAATTAGATAGTGACTTGTTTACTCAAAAACTTTATGAAAATGTATCATCAGTTTGGTGAGTCATTCATGCAAAATAAGTAATGAATGCTCTCACCTTTTTTTTTTTTTTTTTTTTTAAGAGAAATCGAAATTTCATTAATCATTCAAGGCTCAATACAAGACCAGACATAAAATCAAGTATATTGATTCGCTAATCCTATATTTGCAAACATACTGCCATTAATTTAATTTTTTTTTCGAAATTGAAACAGTTTGACAATTAGGGACTCTTCTCTACAACGTTGAAACTCATGACAATACACAAAAGTATTAGAACCATAAAACGAATAACAAAACTTCCCAACTAAGAGAAGAAAACCAAAAACTTTCCAACTAGGAGAAGAAAATCTAAAACTTTCCAACAAGGAGAAGACAAATTAAAGTCTTCCAACTATGAAAGAAAACTAACTATAAAGTAAAAACTAAAGATAAATTAATCCAGAGCCCTGCACAAATCTACGCAACGCTATTGATGAAGAAGCATCGTAACAAGGATTGACCAATCTCCACAAATCTTATTAGATTTGTTGTTTATTGAATAAATAAAGAACAAAAATTACAAAAGCGAATAAAAAGCAAAATCATGAATAAATTTTTTTTTTTAGAATTTTGGAGAGAAGGCTATTAGGCCACCCCACTTAGTTGGTGAGAATTAAGAAATATGATCATGAATGCTATCATGTTCTTATCCTCATAATATAAATTCTGTTATTGTGTGAGTATTTTGACTCATTGGATGTCAATTTTGACGTTAAAGAGAGGTTGGTGCATGACAATTGAATTATTTAATTAAACTTGTGTACGTAGTTTAGTAAGGAAATCGTTCAAAGTATCAATAATATAAGAGTTGGTTAGACAACAATCTTTATTTTTATTCTCTTCAAAAAGAAAACAATCTTTATTTTTATTTATTCAATAAAAGTCATATCTATTCATATCTGAAATGTTCCGTTTCATTCGGCTTGGAGCAATTGTCAGATTCATTATTGACACCATTTACCTCTCCTCCACACATGCATTTGTTATCACTCAATTCCGTTCTTACTTCTATATGCTTGTGTATGGATCTGCGTCAGTTGTTGGTTTGATATTTTTCATTAAGTTTTTTATTTTAGTAAGTTATTGTCTTCCCTTGTTGGAAATCTGTGTTTGTTTTCCCTCGTCGAAAATTTTTGTTTGTCTTTCCTAGTTGAAAGTTATATTTCTCGTTATAGTTATATTATTATAGATGCAAAAGACAAGCATATAAGTTGCATGTCGATTTGATCTCAAAGAGAAAGAAAATGACTGCTATTTATGTAATTTTATTGTTAAATCAGATATAATATTTATCAATTTCTATGAATAGAAATATCTTTTCATCAAAAAAAAAAAGAGTTGGTTAGTTTTTGAAACACACAAATTAAATTAATTCTCCTAATTACTACTTCGATAAAAAAATTTAAGTCATTTTGGAATAAAACACACAAATTAAGCTAGTCTTAATTGTAAGTGTAATTTACATACATGTCATTTGATATAAAATGAATTGAAGAATTGAATAAGGGTAAAATTAATAGGTAAAAAAAGTAATAAATATTTTTTTAAAAAAAAGGTAATAAATACACTTTCAAATTATGAAAATGACTTATAATTTTGAAAGAAAGTGATTGGTTGACCCACTTTGGGCACCTATTTAGGTACACCCACCTGTGGGCACCCTTCGATACCATTAAATGAGATAGCGCGACTCGCATTTCAAGGTGTATCATACAATTTCTATCCGGTACGTGGGCCGAAGTGGGTGTCTAATTTTGAAAGAGGGAGTACTTCTTAGTTACCATAATTAAGGCATGTGGTTTGGTGAATTAATTTGTCAAGTCGAGTAAGTTCACACATGCATGCATGAATAGGGCATAAAATAAATAAATTCAACTATCCACTAATTACGTGTAGGATATCTCACAATAAATTATTAATATTTGTAATATCGTAACTGTAAGAGATTGGATAATGATAGGATTTAGGGTGTGTGGCATGCACCGACCAATTAGTTTGTATGCATTATTGGTATCAAAATCCAACTCAAAACCAAAAAACATGTCGTTGGCACTTCTTAATATGACATCATTTGCTAAACTAAGCTTACAAAGAAGAAATTAAACAAATATTGTTGCAATCGAGGCTTTAGTTGTACCTAAGAGTCATGGTTTAATCCCTCCCCCAAACATATTGGGAATTTTTTAGGTATTTATTTATGTTGAAGTTGTTTTGTGAACTAGCCGATTTTAGCTTGTAGTTAGTATCCTATTATATTTACTTGTACGTAAACATCTTATGCCATGGATTTTGATTCCAAGTGTCTCAAAAAATTTATATAAACGGAAACATTATATATGCATATGCCTATCAAATGATTCAATCTTTAGAATTTATGAAAAACTGACAAAAGAGAAAACCGACCTTGGTGGCCAGCATGATAGATGTAAGACGTTGAGAATCCTATCGATTTTTTCTCTTTTTCTCTGTCTTCTTGAATGTGATCTTTAGACACTTGACAGTAGTAAAAAACTAGTTAGTTTCAAAGAGAAATCATCTGATTGTGAAAACTTAATTAAAGTAAACTTTTCCACCCCACAAAGTTAAAGAATTGGAGAATTATTTCAACATTTTATTTAGGTATCTCAGTAGACTTTGTTTTCAATTCATTCCTCTCAAAGTCCTCAGCATGGTCATATGTGGTTAAGTCTCTTAAGTCTTAACTAGGTTTTCTCTCATGAAAAAAGAAAAACTAGCTTTTCTCAGCTTAAACATGAGACTTCTTGTTAAGTAACATTGAGACGCATTCACTTACAACCTAACTTCTGTTGGTTCATTTGGGAAAATCATGTATTTTAAGAGTGATTATTGATTCACTGAACCAATGATGGCTTAAATTTGAGCATGTAAAGGAGAGATTAATAGGGACAATTGAAGTTAAATACATTGAAGAAAAGTTAGACAAGAAGCAAGGGAAATTCCTTTTGCTCTAAATCTTGAATTCTCTCAGACCATCATGTTTTGCTATTTTGGTACTTCAATTTAAGACAATGAAAGAAGAACTTGGTTTCCAAATCAAATTTATTATGAGCATAAGAGGCAAAGCAGGGGAGAGTTAAGAGTCAGTTGACGTTCAAAACCTGACTTCTTGTGTCCTATTATGAGTATTAAGAAAGGTATTCTGTAAAAACTGCAATTATTCTGGTTCACCCTGCAAAGGAAACAGTTCTTGAGTATTTAAAGAAATTTGTGCACAATAAGAAGCTTAAATGGGATAGTCAGGCTCAGAATGATGAATGAATTCGTAGAATCTCCCAAGGAAACACAACAACTGTCATACATAGAATGGGCATCGCACGCCGTAAAGCTATAAATCAGCCATCTAGGGTAACTGATCTCCTAAACTAACACTCTCCTATGAAAGAACTACGTGTAATGCTATTTCAATAGCAATCTAAAACAAAGAATAGGAATAAGGGTTTACTTGTGAAGCAAACTATGATACATCACAATTTAGATGAATAACTTGAGAGCAATCATGAACTCGCCATCAATGACAGATGCAGAAGAGGCATCTGAAAACTTTAGGAATCCGTTGACGATGTCATGCCCTAAAAAGAATGCCTTCTCCGTGTGACTAAAAAATAAGCTGGTGGCGTGGCAATTGGCATCAGCTTCTAAAGAAATGGACTCATCAAAGATCTTCACATTCGCCATGCACATTAAAAGTAGGCAAATAACATCAATATAGGGATCCAATAGGAATCGATCGGGGTTTCCTTTTCATGGAGAATCAAATCAAACAGCAGCACATAAAGCACCTATAATCCGAAAAATAATCAATTAGGAACGCAATAGACAAGAAAGACTTCACGGCACCTAAGAAAGAAGGAAATCGGCAGGTCACTTGTTGATTCGAGATTGTGAACAATCAATTCAGATTAACTCAGCAAAATGGTAACCTCATTATATTGATACACTAAACCAATAATGGAAGGGTTAAAAAGAGATAAAAACCTGTGGACCAGGATGAACAACAAAACTTTGCTTCGTCAATATGCTTGACATCAAGCCCAATAAACCATGATCCAGCACTGATATCATCATGAGCATATGATCGAAGAATTGATCTGAAATTCAATGATAAATCAATATAAGTGGTTTGTTAAGGCAGAAAAGAAATGTGACGTCTTGGTAACAGATGAACTGACCTGTTTATAGAAATAAATTGCGCCAAAGCACGGGATATGGCAAACAATTCACCAGAAGCATGACGCAGGTACCTATTTGAAATGAAATTCATATTTCAGAAGAATAAAATAGCATTTGTACTCATGGGATTGGACATCTGCCTGGCCCTTGTGAATTAACCGAAGTTAAGGGGTGACAGCACGAAGGTCTGAATACCCATGATTATATATATATGTATGTATGTATGCATGCATGCATGTAATACAACATAGTGCAAAATCTCAAGGAATCATTGCTCTGAGTTACAACTTTATAACACTGGAATTAATCTATCACAATAGCTACTACAAATGCAAAATCAACATTTTTACATTACTAGCGCAACTTACGATTTCCCGTCTCCAAACTTCCACCAGTCAGGTTCATACCATTTGTGGCCACTGTAGAAGTTTAGAAGTAGAAGTAAATTTAAGCATACAAAGAAGGCGAACGTCAAACCAAAAAGAACTTTGGCCCAAAAACAATTGACGCTACATGTCTAAACCAAACTCACGGCTCCGAGAAAACTTCGCCTGATTTCATACAGCCAATATAAGCACGAGGCTTGTCCAAATGATTTGCAAGTGCAGTACCTAGGGCATCTGTGCAACAAGAGATAATTTGTTATTCATCCACTATACAAATAGCCATGTATTCTACATTAAATATTTTAGAATTTTCTTTTTGTCTTCCGCTGGCAATATGGAACAGTAGATCCATCACAATTCCTCCTTTTATTGTCATAACAAAGGCCACATTGGAATAGGAAGCATTAATGACTGAGGTATCTAGGACTTGTCAACATCCGGACACACAAATTAGAAGATTATTCGAAAACTACCAAATCTTGATGTCATCTATGATCCGAAAGAGTTGCAGACCACAATTTTCAAATGGATGCACCTCAAGCCTTCAAAGTTCCAAAGTGTTTCCAAAGTTAAATAGACAAACAGTATAAAGTTTTATATGCATTTCCAACCAACATAACTAGAAACCTAACCAAACAAAGGGTTTAGACATTTCTTACGGAGCAAATCACGTCATGCAAATGTTAAGTTGCATATACATGGATCTCCCTCAAAAAGTAAATAGCTAAATAATATTCTGATTCATTTGGTCATTTTCCACGGAGAAAATTGAAGAATCAAATCAAATAGTTCAACAACTAGTAATGGATGCTTACCAATATTAACAAAGACATCATCATTGACCTTTGCATAGAACTCAGCATCCCATTTATCTGCAGCATAAGAAAAGAACAATTTGGTCTTCTTGGGAGCTTCCTCAGGTGCCTCCACATGATCATCCTATCAAAACAGATAATAAATTGCATCATTTGATTTACTAAATCATTTCACACGACCAGGAATAATTGATTATTAACTAGTCAGCCCAACGTCAAAAAAACAAAATTGTTTGTTATGGTATGGATATCCCCATTGTCAAATTAGTTGGTTGAGATAGAAATCTTAAACAGATGGAATTCTGCTTTAGTTATTCTTTGTCATTTAATTTACTGCGGAGTGCATAAAAAACTTTTCCTTTTTAGTTTTTACAAAAGAATCCCAAGAATTAGACAAATTGATGGTAAGTATGAGCATACAAGAATTATGAAGTCATTAGTCTGCCTATTTTCGTCAGCAATGCTTCTGTCTAAGCTGTCTCCACGATTAGCACTGCAATTCAAAATTCAAGAATGCATTAAATTTTGTCCATAAAAAGTATGAAAGGCTGAATTCCTATTTCAATGATTTGAGATATGGTAAATGAGGTCATAACCTCAATCTCTCCCTTGTAAGAAATCTCAACCAAATAAATAAGAATAAGAAAAGGATAAACATAGAGTGTAAGGTGTAACCTTCTTCCAATTACAAATCGCACAATAATGCCTTTGTCATCTTCCAGTTTTTTCAAAGCAGCGCCTGCAAATAGTACTCAAATTTAAGTGATGCTCGTGATAAAATTTGAAAGAAAAATACCACAAATCCAGGTGTCCTACAATCAATAATACAAAATAAAGTATGAAGTTTCTCATGAAAACAAAACCCCATTCCTGTGGATATGGTGTCGGAGTACTGACAGAATGTTTTCATCAAACTGCAATTGTATGGGGAATTCATCCCAAAATTGAGCACAACTTCTTTGGATCCATTCAATAATGTTATGAGAGAAAAGAATAACCTTTAAAAAGGGATTCTTTTTTTTCGCATTAATCATTAAACAATTTGAGTGGCATTAATCATTAAACAATTTGAGTGCCATCAGCCAAAAGGTATACTTAACCTCTATCATTTCTAGTCGCAATCAAGTTCTAGTAAGAAATTGTCAAAATATCATGCCCCTATTATCTTAAGGCAAACAAATCCCAGCACTCATGCATCAGAAGAAAATTTTGACTATGAGGTTTAGCTTTAAAAGCATTCTAAGTTCTTTGGAAGTCTGAAACTTTGTTAACCCAGGACAAATGCTGGAGAGAATTAGTTTAGATAGCTCCTCCCCCACATAGCAGAATGCTCATATGATATATGTCGTGAAGTTCAGTAATATCCCAAGCAGTGATCAACCTATGCAACGCTAGTCATCTAAAATGGTGATAACCAACTACAGCATGGAACAAAATAATTAAGGGAATCAGGTACCGGCTGAAGGCAATGCCAGTGGGTACCTTACAGAAGAAATCTGCTTTACCATTATGAAAATATATAAGAAAGAAACTCACTAAGGGGAAAGGTAGTCTACCAGTTCGCATCCACGCCTTACGGATTGCATCTCTATTGTTTTTGCGTCCAAACCTAGTAATAATTCCTATAACAGCTAACGGTCTTCTACTAGAATAAGTTCCATTAGTATCAGGCCGTTGCTTTGATACAAAGCCTTCCTGTCTTGCCGCAGCCAGCTCCATCTCCAGAGCATATAACTTCTTCCGCTGCTCCCTAGAAAACATAGTTAACCAGCTAAACCCTCAATAAATAACCAAAGAAGTATGATATAACTCCCAAAGCATCTCTAGTGAGATGGATGAGGCCTGATTTGCCAAAGGCAAGGTTGGTGGTGGTTCGGGGGGTTTGACTCGTGTAGGAGTGAAGTTGCCGGTTTCTTATCATAAAAGAGAAACATACAAGTTCTCTTCATAAAAAATGAGAATGCATTATCAACTTCAAACTAGCTGATAAGTATAATTAGAATGTCCCTCATACCTGCAAGCTATGACCTTTAGCGTGTCCTCGACCGATATAGCTGATTGCCCCTGAAAAGCAAAGATATCAGTTTACATTTCTCTCCTACTCTATATTTTTCTTCATCAATACTATACAATTGATGATCTAAACCCTAGTTGGACCATTGAAGGACCCGAAAAATCCAATACAACAAACACTCATTTGACAGTGAAATCCCAATTTTGATCTACCACTCAGCTATGAATGTGAGCTCAATTGGCTCCTCACTCCATCAAAACTAGTTTTTTCATGCATAATTCAGCACACAACAGTCTCGAAAAATCGAAACAGCGAACAATAATTAGAATTACCTGACCAGTGACCCTGTCAAGCTCTTTGCTTAAGTAAACCCTACTCTGCGCGTCCTGCCACAAACTATCAACACAAAGCCATGAACCAGTCAGTGAAGTATAATCAAACTCAAACCACCACTCCCAACACTTAAAAATGTGATCTTTGCATTCTCAGATCCGATTTCAACCCTAAACGCATCAATTAGAGTCCCAAACACGACTCAGTGATATGAATTGAATCCCAAGGAAACCCTAAACCGAGTAATTAAAAGAAACTAGAGCCCTAACAAAAGATAGAAAGAGTGAATGGTGAATGCGAGACTGACCGACCGGCGACGTAGATGGCGGCGATGGAAGCGAGCATGGAGAACATGAGAGCAGAGATTCGGGATCGGATAACCAATCCGGGCAATCGGTTACTCGATCCCCGGCTCTGCATTGTCGATCGATCCCCCAAACCCTCCAACGAACGAAACCAACGATTCGATCGATCAGATCTGTCCTGGAAAGCTTTGAAGATTGAACGCAAATGGAGACGAAAATGGCTAAGTATAGACGTTGGTGTGGTGGACTTTCCAACAGAAATTTCAACTTCAAGGGTAAGCTTCAAGTAACCGACTTGCCTCAATTGCAAGTTTTTGCTCTTTTTTTTATGGTTTTCGTTATAGGACTTAAACTCGAGTCACAACTTAAAAGTCTGATTGTACTTTGTTTTTGTTTAGTCACTTATTAAAGTAATCTACTTCGTGGGGAATGAATCTCAAGGTGCATCACAAAACACCTTTCTAATCGGTGCTCATTTGGCAGAACCCAAATTGAATATATCAAAGAGTATCAGAGCCGCCTCAGTCTTCCAGATGCTAATCCGACTAGTTTTGTAATGGTTGAAGTCCTTTAGATGGTCAAGAAATAGTTGTAGACTTTCTATAATTTATATATTGTTGTAAATTGAATTGAGACTTGCTAGAACTAGAGAAGGAAAGTAGAAGAACTAAGAACTTCTACTACTATAAAGAACTACAAAGAACTACAACTACAAAGTAGAAAGAGGAGAAATGAGAGAGTTGAAATGAGAAGTTGTATACAATTTGGTGTGTTTTTACAATGAGGTTGGCACCCTTTATATAGGCCTTTTAGTGATGATGATAAATGTACTTAGACAATGTTTACAAGTAACGCATACATCACATGTCATACAACTCTTCACAAGCAACATTGACAATACATGGAATAATGAGTACATTTGATATGGATACAAGTAAGGGCTATGTTTGATACTACCACTCAATGTAAGAGCCATGCTTGACAATGATTAGTCATACAAAGTCTTGATCAATTGTTCATCCATATCATAACACTCCCCCTTGGATGACAATTGTTGAGAGAATGTGCCTCGTTAAAACTTCTACTAGAAAAAATTCTGTGGGAAAAAATCTAGCAAAAGAAAAAGAGTACACATTTCTTATTAATCTTAAGATGAGTATAATATTGTTAGGATTGCCTCATTAAAAAAAAACCTTGCTAGGAAAACCCAATGGGATAAAACCATAGCTAAGGGAAAAAGAGTGCAATACACTAATCAATAACTCCCCTCATGTGAACATGGGTAAAACTTGTTCAGTTTCTTTACTTGCAATGTCTTTAAGTTTACGCAAGCCAATACCATATGTAAGCCTTTTAAATGTCGTAGTTGGTAAGGCTTTTGTGAATAAATCAGCAAGAATATCGCTCGATCGGATTTGCTTGACATCAATTTCACCATTCTTCTGAAGGTCATGTGCATAAAAGAATTTTGGTGAAATATGTTTTGTTCTATCCTCTTTTATGAATCCTTCACTTAATTGTGGAATACATGCTGCATTATCTTCACATAATATGGTTAGAGAATCTTTTATTGAAGGCAATCCACATGATTCTTGAATATATTCAATCATATTTCTCAACCAAACACATTCACGACTTGTTTCATGAATTGCAAGTACTTCAGAATGATTGGAAGAAGTGGCAACCATAGTTTGTTTTACTGACTTCCATGATACAGCAGTATTACCACAGGTGAATACATATCCCGTTTGAGAACGGGCCTTATGGGGATCTGATAAAAATCCAGCATCGGCATAACCTTGGAGATTCAATTTTAACTCTCTCGAGTAAAATAAACCCATGTCACTTGTTCCTCGAAGATATCGAAAAATGTGTTTAACACCATTCCAATGTCTTCGAGTTGGTTAAGAACTATATCTTGCAAGTAGGTTGACAGCAAAAACAATATCGGGTCTTGTACAATTTGTAAGATACATAAGTGCACCAATTGCACTTAAATACGGTACCTCCGAGCCAATTAGCTCTTCATCACTTTCTTGAGGTCGAAATGGATCCTTATCCACTTCAAGTGATCTGACAACCATGGGAGAGCTCAATGGATGTGCCTTGTCCATATAAAATCTTTTTAATAATTTTTCAATATAATTTGATTGATGGACAAGTACTCCACTTGAAAAATGTTCAATTTGCAAACCAAGACAAAGTCTTGTTTTTCCAAGTTCTTCTATCTCGAATTCCTTTTTCAAGTATTCGGATGTTCTAACGATGTCGTCGTGGTTTCCCACTATATTTAAATCATCAACATATACAGCAATAATCACAATCTTGTTGATGATCTTTTAATGAAGACACATAGGCAAAGCGGATTATTTACATATTCTTCTTTCAGTAAATAATCACTAAGACGTTTGTACCACCTTCGTCCGGATTGTTTCAACCCGTACAAAGACCTTTGTAATTTTATAGAATGCATGTTATGAGGTTTTGATTTTATTTCATCGGATATTACAAATCCATCAGGGATTTTCATATATATCTCACTGTCTAGAGATCCGTACAGATATGTTGTAGCGACATCCATTAAATGCATATCAAGCCCTTCAGAGACATCAAGAATCGAAATGTGATTGCATCTATAACAGGAAAATATGTTTCCTCATAATCGATGCCAGGTCTTTGTGAGAAACCTTGAGCTACAAGTCTTGCTTTGTACCTAGTAACTTCTTTTTTTTCGTTTCTCTTTCGTATAAATACCCATTTATATTCAACGGGCTTTACACCATCTGGCGTTTGGACAATTGGTCCAAAAACCTCTCATTTCCTTAACGAGTTTAGCTCTGCTTGGATAGCATCTTGCCATTTTTGTCAATCAGGTCTTTTTTGACATTCGTCTACTGATCGTGATTCTGGATCATTATCATTTTCACATATTTCAAAGGACAAATTGAAAGCAAATATATCATCAGGAACAATTTTATTTCGATCCCAAATCTTACCAGTGTTTAAGTAATTTATTGAGATCTCATTACTTTCATCTTTTTCATCTTTTTCTAGAGGAAGTTGTTCCACATCATAATCAACTTGTTCTGACAAACCCTTATCAAAGGATTCTTGTGATTTCTCAGGAGTATTTTGATTTGTATTTATTTTTACTCCCGTTTTCCTTTTTCGAGGAATTGTATTCTTTGAACCAACCGGTCTTCCACGCTTTAAGCGTTTCGTTGGTTCTTGTGCATTTTGTTGCACAGAGACATCAATTCTTGCGGGAGCATTTACTGTTTGGAATATGTGATTTTGTCACTTGTTTTGCATCATTAAATGCATCTGGTAATTGATTTGCAATTTGTTGCAAATGAATGATCTTTTGAACTTCAAGTTCACACTGATTTGTTCGTGGATCATAATGTGATAAAGTTGATGCATTCCAAGCAATTTCGCGCCATTCCTTTTAAATTGACTTCTTATCTCCCCTTAATGGTGGAAAAATTGCTTCATCAAAGTGACAATCAGCAAAACGTGCAGTAAATAAATCCCCTGTTAAGGGCTCAAGGTATCTTATAATGGACGATGAGTTAAATCCAACATAAATCCCAAGTTTTCGTTGTGGATCCATCTTAGTTCTTTTAGGAGGTGGTATAGGAACATACACTGCACAACCAAAAATTCTTAAATGTGAAATATTTGGTTGTTGGCCTAAAATGAGTTGCATGGGGGAATGTTCATGGTATGCAGTAGGCCTATAACGAATGATAGATGCTGCATGAAGGACAGCATGTCCCAAAACTGAAGTTGATAACTTAGTTCTCATGATTAAAGGTCTTGCAATTAATTGAATGCGTTTGATTAGAGATTCTGCCAAACCATTTTGGGTATGCACATGTGGAACAGAATGTTCAATGGTAATTCCTATAGACATGCAATAATTTTTAAATGCTTGAGATTGAAATTCCCCGGCATTATCAAGACGGATGGTCTTGATTGGGTTGTCAGGGAATTGTGCTCTTAACTTAATGATTTGCACTAAAAGTCTAGCAAATGCAATATTGCGGGTCGAAAGCAAACAAACATGTGACCACCTAGTTGATGCATCTATCAAAACCATGAAATATCTAAATGGTCCACAGTGAGGATGAATAGGTCCACATATATCTCCCTGAACACGTTCTAAGAAAACTGGGGATTCCACAACAATTTTACTTGGGGATGATTTAACTATCAATTTACCTTGAGAACAACTAGCACAATTATAATCACCAGCTGAAAATATTTTGTGACTCCTTAAAGGATGTCCATGCGAATTATTAATTATTCTTCGCATCATTGATAATCCTGGATGACCAAGCCGGTCATGCCATAAAATGAATGTCTTTAGATCATTAATTTTCTTATTTAAGACGACATTCGTTTCGACATGCCTTATATAAGTAAAATATAATCCAGAGGATAAAGCTGAGAATTTTTCTAACACTTCTTTTTTCTCATTTGAAATCAATGTGACATAGAGAAATTCTTTATTATTTTCGTTCATGGTTTCAATGTGATATCCATTTTGTCGAATATCTTTAAAGCTGAGTAAATTTCTTCTGGATTTTTCAGAGTATAAGGCATTGTCAACATGAATTATTATTCCCCTAGGCAACATAATATTTGCTCTTCCAGAGCCATTAATCAAATTGGAGATGCCAGATATTGTTTGAACATTAGCCTCAACTAAGTTCAAATTGGAGAAATATTCTCTTCTTTTGAGGATAGTGTGCGTTGTAGCACAATCAACAAGACATATATCGCCATAATCTGAACAAATAACTTGATGACCCATTTCTACATTGAAAAACAATATGGTATTAAAGAAATACCCTTTTCGTAATAAAATACGAATATCTCAAACTTTTTGGATCATTAGTCAACAAAAGCATGGTAAAATATCACAAAAATATTTGGGTATTGTATATATGACAATATTTAGGCAGCATAGCCTTTCATACGTGACAAAAATGTCATAATTATGAACGCTCCTTGTCAATACTAATTTACCCTTTCTAGTGGTGCACCACTTTTTATTTTGACTATCAATAGAATTGTCAATATGACTTTTACCATATCTTTTCACCTTTTCCACGTCCATAAATTTGTAATTGCGACCATGGTCATTATATGCAACATATGCTTCTTAATTTGAAGCTAAACCAATTGGACATGAGTGATATTATATTTATAATATCTTATTATTTTACTCAGCTACCACGAGACAATGATTCAATCCATAATTAATATTTAATGGATTGACGTGCGCGCTCGATAATTTGTTGCGGTAATACATCGAGGCGAGCCACGTGGCTTTTATTTGTCTCATCAGTCATATTTCTGCATAGCCTCAATATAGAGGTAATTGAAATTGCAGAATAATAAATGATATTTGACTGATATAAATTTTGTAGCGTGAGACCAAGCCGCTCATTTTGAGCCTTTTGAGCATCACCAATTTTGACCTTGATATAGATAGCTCCATGAGGTGAAATGATAATATAAAGTGAAATATTTACTTTTCAAATCTCTAAAGTGTCTAAAGAAATATTTGACGAATAAATATTTATATGCATAGCCTTGCATAGATACTTTATATATAATTTGAGCATCCCGTTGCCTTGACAAGTAATTAGTATTGTCAATATTGTTAAGGTAATTAATTAAATTATAATTAAATAAAATCTTTATGAAAATAGAGATAAACTAAATAGTTTTCTTTTTATACAAAATAGATAATATACCATTAAATATATGTTCACAACTTGATTATAAATACGCAAAATGTAATACTTGTATGAGTTGGTGAGACAACCTCCAGGTTGGGTGGCGAGACGAAGTCTACTTAAAACCATGCCTCCTCAAACGGGATAACCCGTCTCCCTTTCAATGTTTAGCTTTACCGGGGACAAGGCTTACCCACTATCAACCAAAACTCATAACACTATTTACAATATAAAAAATCAAGAATGGAGCATAATTAATCGTTTGTAGTATAGCGAGAAAACTAGTTATGTCAGATATTGACTTTTGATTTCTGATGTAGAAGATCATACAAGACGCAACTACAGAGTATACTTTCGCAATCGGTGACGTTATAATTCATAGTATATGAATAAAATATGCATATAAAAGTGAAGCAACTAAGATAATATAGAAATAAACCGAACTCATAAAATTTATACCTTCGTAGCTTTGTCTCCTTAACAAGCCTTCTTGAACTTCAAGATCTCCTTAATGCCAGAGCAAGCTCGTGCTGATAACGTGTTGTAAATTGAATTGATACTTGCTAGAACTAGAGAAGGAAAGTAGAAGAACTAAGAACTTCTACTACTACAAAGAACTACAAAGAACTACAACTACAAAGTAGAAGAGTAGAAATGAGAAAGTTGAAATGAGAAGTTGTATACAACTTGGTGTGCTTTTACAATGAGGTTGGCACCCTTTATATAGGCCATTTGGTGATGATGATAAATGTACTTAGACAATGTTTACAAGTAACACATACATCACATGTCATACAACTCTTCACAAGCAACATTGACAATACATGGAATAATGAGTATATTTGATATGGATACAAGTAAGGGCCATGCTTGATACTACCACTCAATGTAAGAGTCATGCTTGACAATGATTAGTTATACAAAGTCTTGATCAATTGTTCATCCATATCATAACATATATATATACTAGTTGGCAAACGTACTTTGCACGAACGAACCCACTTGCTACGCTCGCGGGAATTAATTCAAGTATGAGAAACATGCTTTTATTATTCTAAAAAAAAGTTATGAATTTTTAAAGGAATATAAGACAATTAAGTTCTAATATAAGACTTTTGCGATTTTTGTTCTTGAACCACTGTCGATCCTCTCAAAGATCGGCAGTGGTTCCAATCAAATCCCTTTTGCTCTTTATTTATTCAATAAACAACAAATCTAATCAGATTTGTAGAGATTGATCCATCTTTATTGCGGCGCATCTTCATCAACGATGTTGCGTGAATTTGTGCGGCGTGCTGGATTGATTTATCTTTAATTTTTACTTTATAGTTAATTTTCTTCCCTAGATGGAATGTGACGACCCCAATTTCCCCGTGCAATTGGGTACGCCCGACCTAGACCCGTGCAAGCCGCAAGTCATCACTTGGCAACTTGACGAGCCTAGTCAGCCTTCAATTTAATCAATTTAGTAGTTTATGAAAGAGTTATTGCAATAATACACAGCGGGAGACTAAACAATAAAAAAATAAGGAGAAATAACTCAATCAAAGGAAGTAGAGGAATTCTATAAGTGTGGAAAACCCCGGGTATTCATGTACAATTCGAAATGCAAAGGTACATGATACCAATCTCATCAAAATTTGCCGAGTTTAATAATCCCAAAGCATATATATATAAAACGATATACATAAAAGCAAAACATTAGGAAACCTATAAAATAGTCTCCAAATCCAGCCGTTAAATAATAATTTTTATAATAATAATTTTTATTTTATAGTCCGTATGTTACATATTTTTATTTTATAATAATAATTTTGGGGAAGTTACCCTTAAATAATAATTTTTATTTTATAGTCTGTATGTTACATATTTAACCAACTCTCACGTTCAAACGACGTTCCTCAGTCCGTTTTTCCTTGTTCCGACTCTCGTAACGCGCGTAGTCTCGCCTTGTCTCGCCAACTAATTAATTAAATCAATTAAAAATTCATTTATTTGTACTTTTTACTTGTTTTTCTCTCCCGTTTAACTAGTTGAAACCTCACTCAATTAAATATCGCCCGAACGGCTCGAAATCCGTAAAATACTAAAATACTAATACACACAATCAAAGAATCATAAAATCACTTCGGTGTCGACTCCCGAAGTTCGAAATACTGTCCAGTATTCACGTAGCTGGGTCACAATTTCTGACAAGTGCAACACAAGTCAGTTAAAAATTTGGGGTTGTTACATGAAAGTCTTTAATTTGTCTTCTCCTAGTTGTGAAGTTTTTAAGTATTCTCCTTATTGAGAAGTTTTGTTATTTATTTTGAGGTTATAGTACTTTTGTATATTGTCATGAGTTTCAACATCTTTGAGAGTCGTCTCTGATTGTCAAACTGTTTCAATTTCGAAAAAAAAAAGTCAAATTAATAGTAGTTTGTTTGCACAAATAAGATTAGCGAATCAATTTACTTGATTCTATGTCCGGTCCTATATTGAGCCATAGATGATTAATGAAATTTTGATTTTTCTTCAAAAAAAAAGTTCTAATATAAGAAACAAAATAATATATAAAATATGAAGAATGAAAGTGATCTATCAATCCAACAAAATATTTTTTTACTAGCAATTGTAACAAAAAAGATTAAAAAGAACCACAATCTCCCGAGATTATTAGCTCTTTTATATATAGTTGACTTCAGTGGGAATTGAACGACAATCTCCTGAGGTTTTGTCTTTTTGGCAAGTGAGATATTTACCATCAATAATTTATAACGACTGATATATATATATATATATATATATTTTTTCTTGCTATTGGTTAATGTGAAGAACTCCACCTATTCTAGTCAATCTCAAGTCTAAATAAAAGGAGGAAGGTTTGCGATAGGTTGACAACCAGCGTAAAACTCTTATTACTCTTTATAAAATTGGTTAAACACATATAAACGTTAGGGCGTTCCCACCTAGCGACACGCTACATCGAAACCTTGGTGTACTGAAAAATGAGCAAGGGCGTACTTCATCACCACCTGGGTGTGAAGAAAAATATTGGGACTGAGGTTATGATGTTGTTGGTTAAAGTGTAGCATCCAAAACTGTCGAAGTACCAATTGCATAAAGCATTAGTGAGGCCTGCTTGAGTAACCCAATTTTGACACCGACCACAGTCAGTGCCATTCATTTTTTTGCCTCGAGATGCATACACTCACATCTAAGCAAAAATGGGTGCCTAAAGTCGGTGCCAAAACTGAGTTACTCCATCATTTATGTTAACAAAACGTGTAATTGATGCAATAGCGAGTTAATTTTAATGAATTTCACTCATGTATAGTTAAAAAGGGCAATCGGGTTACATACAAAATATATATAAATATGCGTGCACTTGCCTTCTCAGTATGATTGACTCAAGTAGAATAATAAATCCGCACCGTAGTGTAGAGACACGGGGAGACCTGCAACCATGGAATTCTCTTATTACCAGTGAGGGATAAAAGATCCTAGGCCAAGTTCCAACAACCTATCTAATGCGACTGAAGTGAAAGTCACCATGATTTTTATTTTTGTATCACCATTACCAAATCAAATGAAATCTCAAAGGAATTCAGACATAATTCCAAAGTCATGTCAACTTTCACCACAATCGCATTAGACAAGTTGTGTTAAACTGTAGGGCACCATCACAGTCCACAATCAACAGTTTTCCCAACCATCAGATAATAGAAGATCTTCTACCATAGCTACCACCATCGGGAAGAGAGAGAATTCAATGCCTGCAGGTTTCCCATCTTTTTATGGGTGCATTCCTCATTATAAAATTAATCAACTCTCTGAATTTTGGCTCTTCAGTCACATATAAACCTTTATTAGTAAAACTTTTATGTTTACATAAATAAAATACGTAAAAAATAAAGTACAAAGCCTTTTAGAACAATATATAGAAAGAAAAAGTAATAAATTAGTTACTTAGCAAATTGCTTTACTATGCAAATAAATTACCTCATCTTCAAACGCATTCCTCACTATCCTCTCAACAAGTCAAAACTGAAGCTAACTAGCCATTATCAAAACAGGTTCTGATAGCACAACAACACAGCATTTGTGCGTGAAGCCACAACAATCAAAGATGCCAAATGGTTTGTTCAAGTCAACTTTTTTTTCTTTGCCGGTTTCATTGTCTTTATCACCTTGCCATTGCTAGGTTTGTTCTTCTTCGCTTTCGGTGTCTGTCTCTTAGAGTTTAAGTTTTGCTCAGATCCCTTCTCGTGCGGATTTACTTCCTCAAACTTGATCGGTTTTATGTTCACACCTGACGTCTTCACTACCTGCAATCAAAATATTATCCATCAGAATCAAACAATAAGACATGTACTAAAAGTACCATGAAGAAAAATTTGAAAATTTTCTTTTTCAGATTATATCCGACTCATTCACAATAGCAACTTTTCTTTTGAGGCCATCACAATTGCAACTTAACTCATAAACATGTTATGTTTCTAAGCGACTCAACTACGAAACAACTTAATACCTCTTCAACAATACCCATCGAAGAATAACTCTTGATGGAAAAACTCAAAACTTTAGATAGGCAATAAGTTACAAGGTTCAGAAACAGGTGTTTTAATATTCGAATATGAAGGAAAAGCAACAAAATCAGTTTCTTTTTACTATTAGTTACGACTACCTCTCGAATTTCTTCGGATACTAATTTCATGCAAGCAAGCACGGGCATTGCATCAAGTTTATAAGATGTGCCTAACATATTACATCTTTAGTTGTTTATGGGTTGGTTTCTAACTTAGTTATTTTTCTATTTTTGATAAAGAAAGAAACAAGTTTTTCTTGGTCCTTTTGGGACTCGAACCACCACCCTCTTACAACAATACCACATAACAAATCATTAGGCTACCCACTTGATTGGTTAGTTATTCTTCTATTAACGGATAGATGTCATTTGTTAAGGACTCTTCTCAAGTACAGGTACAGCCTTCCTTCATTAGAAATTTAAATTTCATACTAATAATGTTTTTTTTTTTTAGCAAATGCTTCTCAGAAAGTAACTTCTTTGCTTTTTTTGGTATTTTTGTTCAGGCCTCGGTACAAATTTAGATCATTCTCGGGCCATACATACCTCTGGACGATTAAGTGCTACAATTGATGTCACTGGATTATATTCAGGTCCAATTGGCACTCTAATGCTCTGTTCAAAAACTTCTTTGGAAGTGTATGGAAATGGCAATGTCTTTGTGTGTAGCTTCTCAGCCTGTCATGACAAAACAAAATTCAAATGAAACCTTCACTAACGGCAAAACACTTCAAAAAAAGAACATTAAGCTAAAATAAATGCAATTCAGGCCAAAAATGTCAAATCAAGATATCAGTTGATAACATTGCTTTAGTTTCAATTTCAAAACGTTGGCTTTCAGTTCCAAAAGACACAAGATCAGCTAATCGAGTGGGACAATCAGTCATATATAGGTGAGAAAGCATAAAGCAGAATAAAATGTAAATTCAAACCAAACAAGCCGAAAAAATCCAGAAATGTGGTTCTGACTGATGAAAATGCTTATACCAGACAAGGCACCAAGGAAAATGCATCCGAAAGACGAGCCAGATGAATGAAAACAATATGGAGCACAATATAATTGTTTGTATTGGATTTGAGATCAAAGTAAGCGAACCTCCACTAGGGACCAGCACCAAGGGTCAATTACACGCATTCATACCCAAAAAATACTATGACTTGATTTTATTTGTTAAAGTGCAGCTTCTACTAAATTTTGTTAGCTTGTCCAAAACCTTGGACAGTTGATTTTAGCTCACTCTGTTAACTAAAGAGGGGGGGCGTGAGGGGTACACAAAATTAATGTTGCTCACCTTTTTGTTGATTTTCTCAGAGATAATCACATTCTTAAGATGTGCATCCTTCCTCTTGCTAATGGTTTCTTCCCTCATCCATTTCGCATTTTCGTACTCTTCAGTAATCCAAGAAGGTAAACCATACTTCTCCTGAACGCTTGTCCATTGGCCCCAGCCAGGAAGTGAAAGTGGCTTTTCAGGTTCAGGGTTCTCCTCATTCAGAACTTCCATTTTTACCTTCTCAAACTCTTGCTCCACATCATCACCAGCAAAAGCCATGTGAATAAGATCTGCCTGGGATGGAAGTTCATAGTCTGGCTTGGGGCTAGAGGATAGAATCCCATCCACCATTTCTTCACCACTTTCTGAATCATCATTGTCGTCCACATCCTTCCACAACAAAGGTAATTAGAATGGAGATAAATAGACGAGAGAGATAGAGCAATAATGGCATCAACTTGATAACAGACAAAGGTGCATTTGTAACAACAGTTAAGAAATAAAACCTTAAGGTTATCATGAGAAGAATCATGCTGTGCCACCCCTGTTGAGTTTCTATTCTTGCTGTCAGTCACATTCGGGTTTTTCTTCTGCAGATTCATTTTGTTTCACAAGCTAAATAAAAATACAAGAACCAGGGAAAAAAAGGAAAGACACAATAAATATAAATATATGCATATACATATACATATTTTAAAAAAACTTACCCCACTCCAAGAGCCAGAGGCAAACACGGCACTTTCATATGTTGTCTTGGGGGCATTGTCTTGAACAAGATGATCAAAACTCTGCTATTCAAATACAATAAGTTTTTGCCTTGTAAAAAGAATAAAAAGAAAGAAAAGACAGAAGCACCAAGTAGAGGGCAAATGCAATTGCGTCACCTCAAAATTTTGACCAACGTCAAACTCCTCATTAAGTTTATCGATGTCAATTCGTACATCCTTCTGCAGAGTAACACTTTGAGCACTTCCCACATTGACATTGTTGTTGGTCTCAAAGTCTTCATCATCACTATCACTACCAATATTATTATTGACATGACTTGGTTCTTCAGGCTGCTTTATAGATGCTCCAAAAACTCGTCTTCCACTCGAAGTGCCTTTGTTAGGATTGTTTGGTACATCTGTATCATGTTGATTCAGTGCTGAATCATACTCTTCAAGAGCCAGCTTCGCTTCAGCATGAGCTTCCTCCCTTTTCTTTGCTAGTGAACGAGTCTGTAATGGTGCTCAAAAATAAAGGAAAGATTAGAACATTCAAAGATACAAACAATATAGTTTTTATACCTTCAGCAAGTTAGAAGAATGTACATACGGAACAAATAAATATTTTTTTTTGATAAGAAAGAAACAATTGCCTCCAACAAGACTTGAACCCATGACTTTGTACTCTCAAACACCATACCAAACCATTGGGCCACCCGACTGGTTGGTACGGAACAAATAAATATCAAACATCAAACGACAATTGAAAGAAACTTACCATGAATGGCAAGGAAAAAACTCCTGATTTAGGCATCTCATCTTCATCTTCCATCACTTCAAACGTTTTCTCCTTTGCTTTTGTTAGCAGCTTTGAAGCCATGGCACTCTTCATTCCAAGGTCAAGACTATCATCATCCTCCTCATCACTACTTTCATCATCCTCACCACTGCTACTGTCTTTCATAGAATTCATTTTTCTGGTCAAAATGGCATGTTGGTGAAGTTGTTCAGACATAGCAGCTTGAGTCTGTGCATCTTGGACGGCCAAACCACGCTTTCGAATGCGTGTTGCCCATTTATTATTGTTTTTGTGCTTCAATCTCAGCCTCTCCTGTTTTAGACGATATAAAATTAAATTTGAATAACAATTCGCATGCAGTCAACTGCAAATGAAACATCAGTGTGAATAAATTCCAGAAAATGCAGATAAGTTGTCACTCACTTCAGCTCGTTTAAATTCCTGCTTTATGGCAAGTTCCTTGGCAGCTTCAGGATCCATTTGCACATCAATAGAAATTCCCTTTTCTCTATCCTTCTTCAACAAGCGATGGAATGTTTTGGATTTGATCTTTTTTACGTGTTTCGCCTTCATTTCATGACGGAAAAGAAGGCTGCGCATTTTGGCCAGACGATTCTGACGGTCTTTAACATCTTCAAGAGATATCTGCCACAAATTCCGTTAACCATGCCAACAGGCCCCCAATAAAAAGACTAACACTCAAAATAACCTACCACCTAAAGACTGCTCCAGAATAAGAACTAACTCCATTTTTTCACATAGAATGAAATTTTTATTCACAACTAAAAGAGAGAAAAGTTTAAAATGAATTTAGCACTATCGAAGAACATACTACAGTGAATGTCATTAGTTTACTTCATAGTTTTACTCAAAAAGGAATAAAAATCACCACATCACACATTTGGTTGAAAAAAGAAAAAGCACAAGAAGGATCTATGCACCTTGTTTAGCTCAAGAAGCTTCGCACCATCCTCCTTGTGAGCTTCCACAACCTTAGAGTCATGTACCAATGAAGCCATTTTCTTCTCAAAATCTGTCCTCGGTTCAAATTCAGATGTTATAGCACCTACAGTTGAAAATCCCAAGTTTGTGTCCTCATTAAAGAAAACCGTAGGTGCCTCTCTATTTCGCTTAACTAAAGGCTCCCACTTAGTAACGTCTTTTTTTGATTGCTCGTAAGCCACCTTCCTCTCCACATTCTCCTGTGCAACTTTTGGAAGAGGGGGCTGAAGAGCCAAAGACTTTTTGTTGAGCCGCTGCATCATCTTTCTGAACTCAGAGTAGAGGGGCTTCCCATGGAGAGGATTCAGAAGGTCCTGAATAGTAAGATGTCCTTTACCATCTAATATATCTCGAGTTGGATTATATTCGGACTCTAAATAAGCCTCCGAGACCACATTCCTCATCTGCGGCCTACCTAGAAAAAATAACAATTCATAAAAATTGTAGATATGCAAGGATGTGGAATATGGATCAACAAATCAATAATCTCACAAAATGAGTGAAACTGTTAAGTTGAAATTACTTTCGAAAACCTCAGCGGGAAGTTCTGTGATACGTTGCAGCATCCGATCATGCCTAGCATTATCCTCTTCCTCTTCCGTTTCATTGCCCGATAATTCATCTGACTTACTGCTTCTCTTGATGTCCTTAGAAGCATGGCCATCTTCCTCACTCTCCTCCTCGCCATCTGTTGGCACATCCCAATCCTGCATCAAGGAAAGAGTGAGAGCACTGTAAGGAACACGGTTGTGCTGGAATTGCACAGCATTGTTGCAGACCCCACAATCAGAGAATCATAGACAATGTGAGAATTATACAGTACAAGTGTGGAAAAGAATAGAACCAGCAAAACAGCAATTTGTAAGGAAAATCAAGGATGAACCCTAAACCCAAATTAATTGGGATCGACTACATAGATCAAACTCATCCATTGCACTCAATTTAGTGCAATTGATGGTGCGCTTTCCAAACAAGGATGACCAATAACACCTGAATTGGAAAAAGTAAGTGCCTTTGAAGTATAAAATTCTTACTAACAGATCAAATAACAATAGCATATTTCGTCAATGCGGAAACCAATCAATGAGCCAGCAAACAAGCTATGGGGAATTCGCAATAACGGAATTAACAAACCGACCTCAAAATTTTCAGGGAGCTCAAACTCAAAATTATCGACATGATCATATCTTCTATTCTTCCTGGACTCCTCCTCCGGCATTGGCTCGTCGTACTCGTAAACATCAAGACCCCCAATTTCCCCTTCATCAGAGTTAATATCTTCGTCATCGACATCGGCATTGCCGTCGGCACCAATTCCTCCATTATGTGGCTTCAAAACAGGAAATTGACTCAATAGCGAATTGGGCAAGCGAGGACCGCCACTCTTAGCAGCTCCAGTTCCTCTCCTCCCTCTCGCACTCTTCACCGCCTTCGAGTCCCTCTTCCTCTTCTTCATCTTCTGCATCTCAACCATCTTCGCAACGCCGACTCCTCCTATTTTCGATCACTGCGTCAAAAAATCACAACTTTTTACTAGAGAACAGAAATTTAATCAATAAAGAAACAGTTTAAGTAATCAAAAAGTGATCTTGATATCGAAAAACTAGGGTTCGATTCGAACATGGAAATTTAACCGCCACTCGAAACCCTAAAAATAGAATTGCAGACAAAACCCAAACCCCAAGTCCCAACCTTCAAATCTTCGAACGTATTGGAAATTAGATTACTACTCTATAAGTTACCGTCTCGAGATTCTCGACTTCAGATTTCTTCGGATATTTACTATTATACCCTCTGATTATATCAAGGGTTATTTGAACCCTAAACTTTTTTTATTGTATTAAGTAGTCATCAAAATGGAATCATATCAATATAATTTATAACCTGCATGTTCTTGACTAATGTGTAGAATGCATGAACTAAACATTAGAATGACCAAGCTCTTTTTGTTATTTGCATATAGTCGACCATGTGACTTCGTAAAATTTGAAAAATTGAGTCAATGACTTTATTAACTGCTTAAACTGGTAAAACTCATCTTATTTATTCGTAAATCCGACATGTCTAGCCAGTTTCGAGTAGTTACAGAATGTAATGACAATTAATTTACAGAAAGATTGCAACATATTTACTAAGCAACTAACTTTTACTTTTAATTAGATTGCTGATAGATATTTATGAGCTTTCAACATTCTATTATATCAGTCGTTATTACCGAGTTTTTCACAGACAACTACGTACAATTAAAAAAGAGCACCACTGTGTGCATCACAATTCTTTATGAGGGCTCCTAAATAATGTACCAATTTACATGTATTTTGAGGTGCTTAAGAAGACACTGAGGTACAAATAGTGCGGCTCTTTAAAAAAAAAGCACAAAGTTCGAGATTAAAACAATGTTTGACATAAATGTTTTTCTTGTCACTGACATAAATGTTTGAATGTATCGAACGTCAGTTTTGATAAAGCCGACGCAATGTATTGCACGTATGTTGGTAAATTTCCCTAAAATATACTAATAAAAGTAGGGCTGTAAAAATGAGGGAAATCTTTTATTGATTTTTTTGAAATTAAAAAGATATGTAGATTCATTTTTGTACTGAATTAACTTAGCATTTTTTTTAATCTTTTTAAGAAAAAAAAAGCTCTATCATACTTCAAAATTAGAGCAAATAATATCACTAATGATCAATGTTCATGCACCAGTAGACAACAAGATGTGTCGCTAGAGCAAACAAACATTGTATTTAATTGCAATTGAAGTACAATTAATCTAGTCACACCACACATCATCATTCACATTAAAATAACTCAAATTACGAAAAGAGGAAAAAACGGAGTCTTTGTCAGAATTGCGATGGGGTAGTAATGAACGACTTCGCATGCTAATTCGTTGCAGAGCTGTTACGAAATGACAGAGGAGAGTTTATCTCTGGTTTTCAAGTCAAGTTGGGTAGTTGTCCACCTTTGTCAGCAAAAATTTGAACGTTATAGTATGGAGTCCACATGGCAAATGAGAAAGGACTCATTAAGGTGGTGATCGAGACAGACTCATTAGAAGTTGTTTCGCTCATGGATCTTCGTCATACTCTAATTTTCATGGACTACCAGATTGAGGAGATTCAACGGACTCTTGAGGGTAGCTACATTAGATATATCCCCAGATGTACTAATGATTGTGCAAACTTTCTAGTGAAGAATGCACTCGGATTGCAGTATGGAGATCATAGATTAGACATAGAGCCTCATTGTATTTCCTTCTTATTAGCTCAAGATAAGTACAATAGCACAGTGTAATTCTCGACCCATTTTTTTGGGCCGTGTTCCTACAAAAAAAAAATCACATTTCCAATCATTCAAACTTAAAAACAACCACTAAACCTCGAAATCCACGTTGAAATTCTTCGAGATTCCATTTAGGACAAGTGCCCCACCATAGGACTCCTCACTCCTCAAACCATTGCTGACGTACCTACTAATGTATCTGGTTTTATAATGAAACCACAAACCAATTTTTTTTTGACATCAGCGAAAGTTGAACAACAACCTTCCTAAACCTTGCCTTTTAGAAAATGATACCTAATCTATTTCACCTGAGATGCTTTGGTCACATACCACTTTTGTTAATACAGTATGCAACTAGTTTGAAAAGAAATCTAACTTTCAACTAAAAAAAACAAAGAAGTGTCTCAATGAATCCCAATTTTTACTGAACGTACCTTAGTCTTAATTTCATTTTTTTTTACATTTCAATTTTACCTATTTATGAAATGATCAAACTGTTCGTCATATATAAGAATGTTTTCTCACCTATACTCTACCTCACAATTGACTCCCGAGATCGAGCTCCACCCACCCTCGATTCCAACCATCCAATTCAGCCAAAATCTGGCATGATTATAGCGAGATTAAGTCGGCCCTCGATCGACGAAGCTATTCTCACAATTTTGAGTTCAAATTGTAAGTTCTTCGGTAGTTTTAAGAGTCGTTTTTATGTTGTTTAAGGCTTTCATTTTGCATTCTAATCTCGACTTCTAGAAGCTAAATGTTGATGGAATTAAAATGAGTATGCCATTTACAACAAAATTACCTAATTTTTACCTATTTTTATAAATTTTTTGGGCGATTTCAAAAAAATCTTCTTCATTCTAGTCGCCTGTAGGTATCAATCACATAGGGTTGAGAGTGTTTTAAAGGTCTCCATTAGATCCCACCACTTTAGATGATTGACTTCCAAACGTACATGAAAGCATAGCGTCTGCAAGCATTTGCAGATGTCAGTGAAAAACATGTGAGTCCATGGCCCAATGTGTTGTTACGTTGTCATCCTAGCATTTTTCCGTAATTGCTCAAATAATAATAATGTAATTGGATCCAACTATGAAGTTTTGCTGTTGGATCGAGACATCAAAGAGTACATATGGGCTGATAATGCAATTTTATAAAGAAAGAATCATACTGCCCATTTCTTTTTCATGCACTAGACATTTCCGCATAAAGCCTGAAAGCTTTAAAGGAACTACAGAAATCCGAGTATGGTTTATGTTACAACTTACAACCAATGCTCAGCTGAGCCAGATAGGCATATACCTCGTTCAAAAATATACCACAAGCAACTTGATTAAAGAATAGAACAAAAAACACATAGGCTTGTTGGGTTATATATCAAAGATCAGAGACAAAAGGTAAAAGCTGTTTCATGTAATCCCTTTCTCTTTTTTTTTATCCAGCTATCTCATTTGGTGTTATTATGCAACAAAAAATACGAAAATCATCAGAAATACAATCAATACAAAAAATATCTTCAGCATCAGCCACCTGTTGGATGAGATGCTATTAAGGTATTTCAGCAGTTGCCCTTGCGCACCCTCCACATTTGCGAGAGTGTCATCCATGTTTTCATCAATCCTACAACATTAGCAAATTTTCAGCTCTAGTAAAGGACTCGAGGCGGAAGTATAACAAACTGTAGAAGCTAAAGCTGCTAAACATATGTAATCGTCCTAATTTGTTAATATGCCTCCTTTTTCTTCCCAAGCTAAGCTCGTTATATATACTCATTATATGTCGAGGACTCCAAGAGGACTCCACATTCATAGAAAATCTTAACTGAGCCAATGGAAGGAACAACTGAAGTAACATTAGCAAAGATGGCAATAACTCCTAACCAATCAACTAAAATATAGAGATAATGATTTAAAAAAGGAGGAACCGAATTATGCTCTACACTGTCTGTGTAAAACTTGGTTCAAGACGGCAGATAATGAGAGCTAATTTCCGTACAGCTATTCAATGACTTTTACCTAAAGTATTGTAATAATACTATAAGTTTGAACCGAGTTCAATTAAAAAAAAGGGTGGCGCTATAGGCACCCCAGTTTTTTGTAAGGGCAAGCCAGTAAGTATTACATGTATTTTATGTGGGGCACCCCAGCATTTTGGGGTGCCTTTAGCCGCACCCATGTTCAAATGACTTATTACTATGCACTCGGCCGTCAGTTTATATAAACTATTCGGTCACACAATTAACATATCAATTTAGCACTTGCAGATTATAAGTGCTTTAATCAAACAAAAAAAAAAAAAGAGAGAAAGAAATGCTACCTTATAGCAATCTCTCCTTGCTGAGATACCATGGTTGCCAATTGCTGAAAGATGTTACTCAGTTCATGAATAGTTGATTCAACATTCTGAAGAGCTTCAGCTCTGCTATGCATGTAAGTGTCTTGCAATGGAACCATCTGTTGCTGCTGCTGTTGATGAAGCAATGGCTGACTTGGGCTGGATGACTCCCCATCCACCTGCTTCCTGTGCAAACAAAACAAGAAAGGCTGAATGCAAAAATTATAACTTAAAGTTGGGGTCTTTAACAATCAGATTTCAGTTTGACCAAATCCTATGGACATCAATACTGCGAGTATGGCAATGTAATACTTGCAACTGTCAACACTTGAGCATTAGTCCTCACCACTACACCGACAAGGCCCCAACAGTAATTACAGATTTCCAATTCCCAAATATATAAATTATGAATTCACGATTAACCCTTTTTAGGCGAAGAACTATCAGAATGCACCCATTAAGGGGGTGAATGTCATCTTTGGTGCGCTTTTAATTTCAGCTCAAATAGCATCATAACACTGGCTCTTGATTTGGAACCTCCGACTTTGATCTTGCCCTCACAACTTGGGCTCGTGGAAGAGCCAGTGATAGCAAAATTCTCAGGTACATGGATGACAAACACTAGGCCCATATTCGTCGCCTTATTTCAATATTTAAGCACAGGTGAGAACAGCAAGTATATCTGACATAAATAAATACTGCAAAGCCCAAAGGATACCGGTATGCATTATGAGCCAAAATTGAGAACAACAACAACAAAGCCTCACTCCTAAATTAGTTGGAGTCAGCTACATGGATCACAGATTTAACTTGGGAAGGATGAAAGAGAAAAACATGCAATTAACCATCTATGCAAAAGTCTGATACAGAAAAGGAATGCATTGAAAATACAAAGAGAAAGTTGGGATGTCAATCCATTACTATCAGCAAATTAAAGCACAACAAAATAAAAATAAAAGACAACCGATAAACATTGAGGAATTCAACTTCAAAGACAGGTACTGATTTTTCTTGGTCCAAGGCCATTGAAAGGTATGAACAAGCTTGCTTACAACTTACAAGTCGTAGGCCATAATATTAGAGGATAACATTATATTTTACACTCCATTAGTGCTCACCAGCCTTTTCTTACCTCTTAAGTGAGTGGAGGAAACATCACAACTTTCCTTCTCGTAATAGAATTTCACTCACAATAATGCAAAAATTCAATGGATACTATGTGCAGGAAGAAATGTATAAATAACAGGAATTCCTTGCGAAGGATCTTAGATTTGCCTTGTAATGGCGGTGGATTAATTGAATGGTAAGAAATAAAAAAGATTGAGAAATACTGAAATTTAAGGAACATAGACGCTTTTATGTCAATAACATGTACTCGCTACAACAAATATTGCAATTATAGTTTAAACGATCTCCCAATAAGAAAGATGAGGTCATTTTGCATCTTAAACAAGGGAGCAACAGTGCCACACTTATTTATCAGGTATCTAGCTCTAGCTCACTTGGATTTTACTAAGTGAGATAGTCCATCCACATAACCAATAAGCATGCAAATACAGACCACAACCGGGATTCTATTTGAAGGCCCAAAAATACAGAGATCCTCATTTGATGGTTGAGAACTACTATCCCGTAAAATAACCATTACAATTTTATCCAGACTAACAACCATGTGACACGCGCTCACACACACATTATATAATGATATAATATTGTTTAAAATGGCTGATGATCACATGTTAAACCATAAGCGATTTTTTCTTCCAATCATAAAAATTTTGAAATGTTTCTTCATGTCAGAATCAAGTATCTGAAGCTCTTATTAGTTTTGTCATTAAAGAGAGTCTTGCTTGTTCCTAACCTAGAGATTTCACCAAAAGAGCAGAGCCCAGTAAGCATTGAATCTTGATATTGCCATTAATTTTTGCTTTTCTTACCAACAAGCATGCTTTTATATAAGTGAATCGGGAAACTGTAGTTGATGTAGAACACAAAGAAGCCACAAATACATGTCTGGATGGTTGAACAGCCAATAACATTTTTGAACCACATTACCTTGGTGATCCCATCCCTATGTCTAAATTTCAGTTTGAAGTTCGATGTTGTTCAGAATAAGAAATACATTTGCACATCAACGTATAAAAAACATGCAGCAAATCAAAGTCAACGAAACTGACCTCACAAACCAAACTATATAAAAAGCACATACATGTACGAAGTTCTTACCTAGGAAATAGTTGTGACGATGAAGTAGAACCATCTGCCCACGGAGGAGGGGCTGCTGAGGTGGGAGCAGCTGCTCTAGCAGCCAATGGTCGCTGACGAACAAAAGGATTGGTGGATTCCCTTGAAGCAGTGGAAGAGAACAATTGCCTTCTGTTTTCATGAACTTTTAAGTTCTGCCAAAAAAAAAAAGAACCACGTCATCCACAAGATACAATACAAGAATATATTATTTATTTTGCCAGTATGAACATCTCCTAAGAAAAAATGTGTAGATATTATAAATCGAAATTGAAACTAATTTCCATACCTCTGTTCGCATAGTGAGAACTTCCTTGAATTCTTTTGTGGCGCTCATCAAGCGGTTCTTTAGATTATCTACAACAGTTGTTGAATGACTGGTAGTGTCATGGGAAATGTTACCACTCTCATTTTGTGAATTACATAGGAACTGAAGATCTACCACTGCTGAGTTCAGCGCAGTTATGTCCTGCTTGATAACAGCTGTAAGCTCCTGGATTTCCACAGTCGGATCATCGAACACTGATGTTCGCTTGGCCACTAAATCAAAAATAGGACAAATAATTTCAACGTCATTTTATAAAGGCAAGTAAAATGAAACAATGATTATGAAAAATGGTAAGCCAACCTTCCAAAACACTAAAGCAATAGAAGTATGATAGCAATTCAAGAAACCATGAAATAAGAGAACTAAAAGAAAGGAAGCCAATATTATTACCTCCACCAATAAAAATGATATCAGTAAATTTGTGTATCATTTATATTTGCAATACTTGAAAATTGAAACTTAAACTTCAATGTAACTTTACTACACACGATTTATCATATAAACAATATACTAATAAGTTTCGTGACAGCAAACCAACAAAAAATAATGATATTTATATATATGTTTTTTTTTTTTAGTTTGTTTATTTTCCCATCACATATCCAACAACGACCACCAAATGTCCTGCTTAAAAAAACTAATGCGCTATGCCGCTTGTCGTTGAAAGAATTCAAATGCATAGAAGTAAGCCAAATATGTCTTGAGTGGCATTAATAATAAAAGATTAAAAGATTATGAAACCAAAACATCAATCACATCAAATCAACCTGAATGGAAAGTTGGGATCCATGTAGCCGGCCTTAACTAACTTGGGATTACCTTCTTTTTTTTTTTTGTCGTTGCTTCTTGTTTTTTGGTCTCAATGAAATGTAAGAAGAGACGTATCTACCAATTAAGTAGTGTGAACTGTGAACAATGAATTGCAACTTGCTGTCAATGCCAAAACTTTTGTTACTAATTTTATTCATTAATGATAAATTAATTAAGTTCTCTTGTACGACTATTGGCAATTTGGCACCAAGAACGTGGGAATAGCATCCATAACTCAATGTTTGAATAAGCGTTTTTTGCAAATTCCAAGCAAGGGGATGAAAGAGACGTCACACGTGAAGTCATTTCCCCCCTCTCTTCTTTTTCTTTCATGTCAGTATTCATCCTAAATCCATGCAAAGAGTGCATATATTCCCCTCTTTCTAACTGTCTACTATTACGCAGCAGGCCGCTAATTAGACCTTAAACAGACATTCAATAACAACAACAACAACAACAACAACAAAGCCTCAATACCAAATTACTTGGTGTCGGCTATAACACCCAAACTTTTCCACTCCGCTCGATTTAATGCCCTAAATGGCGCACTTTCAGAATCCTTACAAATCAATGCATCCCAGGTTATCGTACGTGGGGTCTACTTCTCTATCTAGGGGTATCTTAAATCGACGGCATTCCTACAGCAAACTCGATCAATACCGCTCGCATACCAATCATCAAATCAATTCGACGACAACAGGAACGCGAAAAACAGCACAAACCACCGAACCGTCAAGAAAAGCAAACCCGAAATCCTTACATTTGGCGAGCTTTGCGAGCTTCTGCGACGTCTGGTGAATCCCGTACCCAATCTTGGAAGCCCTCTTGTTGAATTCAGACTGAATGGAACCTCCGGACCGCGGACCCTCCGCCGCGAAGGGGCCACTGCTCGCCGCTGCATTGGGCGGCGCCGCCGCCGAAGAGAATGACTTCTTCAGCCTCTCCGCAGTGGAGAGAAACTCCTGAGTCCGATCGCGGTACGACGAGTGCCCCGATTTCACCGACAACGACATCTCGAAAGGCGGATCCGAAACCCTAACACCTGGACCGATCGGGATTCGGTGATTGTGAGCGAGAGAGATTCAGATCTGGCGAGATTGAATCTAGGGCAAGAAGGGGTGCGCCGCGCGCGTCAAATGGGGTGGGGAGAGCGAGAGCGGGAGCGGGAGAGAATTGGAATTGATGGGGAAGAGTGAGGAGACATGCGTGAATTGGATCGCGACGAGAGGGATTTGCAGAGTGGCCTCTGCGAGGAAGGAAAATCGAATGCAAACGCGGAGAGAGGTCTCCACCGTCACCGAAAATGTACTTTTCCAATAATGCCCCGATTAATACAGCGAACGAAAACGCTGAATGCCACAGTAAAAACGTTTTCCTTTCCTTTTTTAGTTCATATACACCCAGGCCCAATGGGCTTTAGCGTCAATCTCTTCTTGAAATACTTGCAAAGTGGCTCCATTTGTACGGACTGAACTCGAGGCCATTGGTTAACATAGACACAAGTCAAGCAATCACGCCAAACCCCCATGATGTAAATATTTTTCTTCTAAAAATTTTTAAATATTAGAATGACAATAAGTAAGTTACACGGAAAGTCACATCAGCTTATAAGAACTGTTGTCATTCATATACTCTCGACCTACGTGTTATACACAAAGATCAGTGTATGTTGCATTTCAAAATATGTATAGACGGCTCAAATGCTCAATTTGCAATGAAGCCATGAGGTCGAATATTGTGGCAATTTAGAGCGCCTATTCAACTTGCAAGACTACCAAATTAGTCAGTTATGAGTCGATCAATGATTTCCATCACTTTCAGCTTAGCACAACATATCTTGCCGGTACGTATCTTGGTATAGATGACGATTGTCACGTGCCCCCATGCGTTCCGACAATCAGAGATGTCGCTAATCTTTCCGGGCCGCGCCAAACCTCCTCTCACAAAGGCCCAAGCCCAGGCCCGCCAATATAAATACCGCCAATCATCCACAATTCACTCCCACGTCGTCTCTCTCATCGCGATCGAGAGCTCTCTCTCGCGTCTGAGCAAAGCAGAGTTTCAAATCACAAAAACTCAATCAATCGATCAATCGATCAATCACCAGATCTGATCGAAAATGAACGACTCAGATGTCTCGAAGCAGATCCAGCAGATGGTGAGGTTCATCCGCCAAGAAGCGGAGGAGAAGGCCAACGAAATCAACGTCTCCGCCGAAGAGGTACGCCGCCTAGGGTTCGTTCAATTCTCCTAAAAAATCCTATCTTTTTGATACCAATCTCGCTCTACACGTCAATCGAATAACTTTTCATTCGATTCGTCTCGAAATCGAGCAGATCGGATGCCTTGATAGCTGGTTTTGTCAAATTACTGGTTTTCCCCAATTTTGGATCTGCTTGTTTGCAGGAGTTCAACATTGAGAAGTTGCAATTGGTGGAGGCGGAGAAGAAGAAGATCAGGCAGGAGTATGAGAGGAAGGAGAAGCAGGTGGACGTGCGGAAGAAAATGTGAGCAGTTCAATTTCTCTGTTGTGTCTTGAATGGTTTTAAAGTTTGATCCTTTTAGTTATATATATGAAGATTTGATGAGATTGTGGTGGTGATGATTAGTTGATTACTGAGTTTAGATCTGTCTGAAGAGGTTTGTACTGTTGATTGGGACTGTGAGGTCTGATTTGATTGGAGTGGATTCATTTTTTTTTATTGATTATGTTTAGCGGGTTTGTTTTGTTAGATGTGATTGTGTGAGTTTGTTAATTGGGAGTGATTTGAGAGAATATTGAGAGGGGAGAGGTTGAGCACAAAAAAAAAACAGACCAAATTTATGTTTATAAAGTGAGTGAGTCTACCAACAACTGGATGGTCTAAGTGGTAAGGGACTCAGTTCCCCTAAAGTGAGGTCTCATCTAAGTGTTCGAGTCTTGTGGATGGAAAAAACTGGGTTTGGAGGGTTTCCCTCTCATGGAGCCCTAAAATGGTTGAGCGTGGATTAGTCAGTGTGGCTTGTGCTGGACAGCGCATGGGAAAGCCAAAAAAAGGAATGAGTTTCTTGCCTGTTATGTTTGCCATCTGAAATGGCGAGTTTGCTTTTGTGCAGAAGCAATTTGATATGCTGTGTTTATGTTCTTGGAAACATTTTTTTTTTTTTTTTTTTTTTTTGTGTATTGACAGCGTCGACGTGATTTTTATTTTTGCCTGTTACTTTGTTGTGTATAACTATTGTATGTTGAAACTGTGCAGTGAGTACTCCATGCAGCTGAATGCATCTCGCATAAAGGTGCTTCAAGCGCAGGATGATTTAGTTAGCTCCATGAAGGAGGCAGCTGCAAAGGAACTTCTGCGTGTTAGCCATGACCACCACTCGTACAAGACGCTTTTGAAGGACCTCATTGTGCAGGTTAGCTTGGAGATATCTTTGGAGTTCCTTTCTTCTGTCATATGAGCCACCTTGAGAATGATGTTGGTGAACTTGTAACTGACATGCGATGATTATATAATTCATGTGCATGCTGGCAGATGTGTCAAAGTGCCCTTGCTGTTTTTTAACTCATGCTAGTCTTTTCTCGAATGTCATCTTGTTTAAAGCTATTTTTTTCACATGTCAATGAATGTTGACTTTTTGAGGTTCTTAACTGGCACTTTTGGTAAGCAATGTTGCTTCAAAAGCCTTGGTCCATTTGGATGTCTAATTATTTGTAAAGAATCAGTTTCCAAGTTGTTGACCCTCGTGTTTTTCAAAAGCCTTGGACTATTTGGACCATTTGGATGTTGGATATCCATGATTACTCTTTTTTTGAGGTCGGTATTAATATTTTCAAGTTCTAGCAAATTGTGGGGATTAGTTGCCCTCTTCCTGCCTCTCCTCATTACCTGTATTTATTTACCATTTACTTCCAGTAAGAAACCTACATAAAGTACAATCCTCAATCCCAAATTAATTGAGGTCCGCTTTATGGATCAAACTCTTCCACTCCAATCAATTTAATGTAGTTGATGGTGTACTTCCAAAATCCACGATGCCTGCAAGAAGTAAACTATAAAATATTCGTTCGTAAAATATGTTTTCTCTTTTGCAGAGCTTGCTCCGTCTGAAAGAGCCTGCTGTCTTGTTGCGATGTCGGAGAGAAGATTTGGAGCTGGTGGAGTCTGTTCTGGATGCTGCAAAAGATGAGTATACGGAGAAAGCAGGGGTCCATTCTCCTGAGATAATAGTTGACTCCAAAGTCTACCTACCACCTGCTCCATCCCACCATAATGCCCATGACCGTTACTGGTAAGAGTTTTTCAGTTCTAAACTATTGGTCACATCTATTTAAATAGCATGAGGTTTTCAAAGAATCCGCTGATATTTGTCCTTTAGTTACATACGCTCATGAAAATATAAAGCAACGAAGCTCTGAAGCTGTTTTTTTTAAGAGAAATCGAAATTTCATTAATCATTCATGGCTCAATACAAGACCAAGCATAGAATCAATACATTGATTCGCTAATCCTATTTGTGCAAACAAACTGCCATTAATTTGACTTTTTTTCGAAATTGAAACAATGTGACAATCAGAGACTGTTCTCTACAACGTTGAAAGTCATGACAATACACAAAAGCACTAGAACCACAAAACAAATAGTAAAACTTTCCAACAAGGAGAATACTCAAAAACTTCCCAACAAGAAGAAGACTTAAAAACTTTCCAACAAAGAGAAGACAAATCAAATACTTTCAACTAGGAAAGAAAACTAACTTTAACGTAAAAACTAAAGATAAATCAATCCAGTGCGCCGCACAAAGCCACGCAACACCGTTGATGAAGACGCATCACAACAAGGAATTTAATTGGAACCACCGCCGATCGTTGAGAGAATCGGCGGTGGTTCAAGAACAAAAATCACAAAAGTGAATCAAAAAAAGAATTTTAGGGTTTTGGAGATAAGGAAATAAAACAAGAAAAATAGAAAAACTCAGTTAACTGATACAGAGTCCAAAATGAATCACAACCTTTAAATTGCAGGGAGTGTTTTCTTTAGATCCTATGTTGTATAGCAAGGAATCTATCAATTTTATATAAACAGGAGGAAAAACATTTCTAGGATTAATGGAGCAAATGACCATATGGGGACGTATTAGAGATGGAGGGATGAATATAGATGCTACAAACCCCTTCTGGTTTGCTTCTCGGGGCTTTATATTTTGTTTTACAACTGCTCCATGTTCTCTGGGTTGGTTTCATGGAATCATTTTCTTTCGACTTCAGTCGCAGTAGTCTTGACCAACCAATTAAAGACAATTGTTAATGGAAGGTTCTAATTTTAGTGTGACTTGTAGTCCCTATTTATTTTCGCCATTGATTTGTATTTTGAAATGGGCAGTGAATTGATTAGAAGATATGGTCTTATATATAATGCAAGATTCTTGTGTAACCAACTTCGCAATTTTGTTTTAAGATCGTTTGATTGAACTGCGAGATGCATCATGCACATGTTTAGTACTCGACGATTGATAAATGCAAGGTTAGGCGTCCTAGGACTAACCTATAAAAAAAAAAGGAGTTCTAGGACTAATGAATAAATCTTCCGTTTTATCAGTCATCACTGTGAATGTTATTTGTGTTGGATCATTGTCATAATTATTGTTGTTGTTAGTTCTATCTTGTTCTTGAAGTTGTGGTGGTGACAACTGTACCAGATTGCTAATATAGGTGGACGGTTGACCTTAGCATATCACTTTGCCTCTATTGTTCATGCTATTCATGACTGAGGCTATGTTGTTGTTGATACGATGGTGTCCAGGATTACATTGACTATTCCACATGAAACACACCCAATGTTACCTGAACTCTTGTATTTGGGTCAAGTGTTGTGTCAGACACGACTCGACACGAACACAAACATGGTATATGTGTCGGATGTCGCATTCTTGAAGTTGGATGCTCGAGAGAGAGAGAGAGAGAGAGAGAGAGAGAGAGAGAGAGAGAGAGAGAGAGAGAGAGAGAGGAGAGGGAGGGAGGGAGGGAGGGAGGGAGGGAGGGAGGGAGGGAGGGAGGCTAGACCAACCGTACATTAATTAATATACATATATTGTATATATACAAATGAAAAATGAAAGTCATGCAAACACTCATTTTAAAAATATTTTTTCTTTCAATGCAAACACTCATTTTAAAAATATTTTTTCTTTCAATAACAATTTAAAGATACTTATCCTGCTAGACCAACCGTACATTAATTAATATACATATATTGTATATATACAAATGAAAAATATAGTTTTTATCAAAAAAATATTTGATATTAGTGATTTTATAATTATGTAAAGATGTTTAATAAGTAAAATTAATAAATGTTGTTATTGAAAGATACTTATCCTGCTAGACCAACCGTACATTAATTAATATACATATATTGTATATATACAAATGAAAAATATAGTTTTTATCAAAAAATATTTGATATTAGTGATTTTATAATTATGTAAAGATGTTTAATAAGTAAAATTAATAAATGTTTATAATTTATTACTGTGTCTAAGTGCCCGTGTCTAACATTTTAGATACTTTTTGCCGAGTCCCTGAGTCTATAATACTAAGAAATTGCCAAGTCCGACATCTAGACACATACCCGTATCCGACATTCGTACCCAAGTCCGGGTAACGTGGGGGACACCCCACTCTATAAGAGAGATACTATTAAGCTTTTTTTTTTCTCATTGTACAAATTTGTTGTTTCTAGCGCATGAAATACTTCGATTCGTGAATAATTTTCATATCCATTTAAGCATGCCATTGGAACTAATTGTTTGCTTGTGTAATGTGTGCACTCCCAGCTCTGGAGGCGTTGTGCTAGCGTCTCGAGATGGAAAGATTGTATTTGAGAACACCCTTGATGCAAGGTTGGATGTCGTATTCCGCAAAAAGTTGCCAGAGGTATCTTCTATCTTCTAAATTCTCATGTAATATCCTACAATAACTGGGGTCCTTTTAGCCACTCCCTAATATTTTACAATAATTTAATTGGGATGTGGCAAGGTTGTTAAGGGAAAAAAAAACTCCTCCTTTGGGGACCTCAATTTAGTATTTACTTGTGCTTAAAATTGTTAGCATGGTATAATGCACGTGCTGCATGCGAATGCCAACCAGTTGAACAATTTGCAATGGCCATTAAATAAATTTGTATTCTCATTTAACCCCTGGGTTCCTATATTAGCATGGACTCCCTCGTAAATTCTTTGAAGCCAGATGCCTCTGATCAATGTTTGTTTTTACTATGCTTCATATATGACTCAGTTGTTTCTAACAATTTCAATATCGTCAAAAAAAAAAAAAAAAAACTTATTGCCTCTCGCGGTTGTTGCAGATCCGAAAGCGGCTATTTGGTCAGATTGCTGCTTAGGCGTTTGGCTTATTTCAGTGAGTTAGCACCCTTTGTTGATGTATTTGCTGAAATTGAAGATTTAGACTTTTGTTGTTCAAGCATCTTGTCCAATTACTTAAATTCTTTTCTATTTCATGGAGCTTCATATTTGTTTCCTTAGTGGGACTTGCAATAATGATTATAATAAGTTATGGAGACTATGAACACTCTCTTCTCTATCTATTAGAGAAACTTATAATGAAAAATCAGTGTATTTTGTTGCTGCAACATTGCCTCAACAATGACGGTATTAAGACCCTCAAAACTTAAAAACTTTAAAGTATATACACATTTCTCTATGAATGTAACCATGTATTTTGTCATGGATTAAACTGGAGGGATACCAGCAAAACTATATCAAAAAACAAAATTGCATGAATGCTAGACCTATGATCCTTTACAACACAATGCTCGAAAATTGCGGCAGCAGAGAATAGTCTTCAAAGTATTGAAGACGTATGGGTTGGCTCAACAGTAAGGGTGGGTTGGGGATTGTGTGCCTTAGGCATAAGGTCTCAGGTTTGATTTCATGTTGTGTCAAGATTGTCCGACCCACAGGTGTGTGCTCAGGTCGTTTGCACCAAGGCGGCCTCGTGGGAATAGTTTGGCTAGCCTGGATGTTCAAAAAATACTGTGAAATAATATGTTGAATGTACTCTTTGGCATCGTTGACCTTTGCTGAAGAGCCCAGTACGTGAAGCACAGACTTCTCCATCACGATCGCGGTGCTGGTGTAATCTTCGATAGCCATTTTAGTCTCTTTAATGTTTCTATATAGGCGCTTGGCGTCGACTGGCCTCTTCAATTCCAGTATCATATCTTCAATGCTCCATGTCTCGACGAGGAAGTCGTCCTTGTGCATTAAAATCATGGCTACTCGAGTGCTGAACCCCAATATGAGGGCTTCAATGAATTTACCACTTCTTTCAAGGTCTTCGGGGTCTGGCGTGTCTGGATGCGTCCACAGCTCCAGAGTCCGATCCTGTGAAAGCAAATTAACAAATCTTAAAGTTAGTTTCTAACAAAGTTTGCAGTCACAAAGAACTACATGACCTATCTCAGCTAGCAAGGATTATTGGATTGAAGAACATCTCTACAAACCTCCAAATTAACGTCGAGGTTGACTTGCCTTCCATCGGTGATAAGGTGGCGTATGTAATGCCATTGACTCTCCATGCTATTGCTTCGATGTTTCGGAATGGAGAGAATGAGAGAACTCACCTTTTCTTGCATTGCATGGGGAGTGTCCATGAATGCATCATTCATAATAAGGAGAAAAGAACAGACTCAAAACTCAAGAGCACAAAATTACAGCGTAGGAATGCTTTGGATGTATAGAACTACTATGATGTTTTGGGCGTATCCGAGATGGCATATTTATATATGAATATGTGATGCTTTTGTTTCTAAATTTGAAGTTGGAGTCCTACTGTGAATATGAAACAGTGTATCCAACTAGCGCGAATTTTTCGATTTTAGTAAGTAATAATGCGAGGGGACGTAGACCGTTAGATGTTCAAATTTGTATTCCAAGTTCGCTAAATAAATCCAACATGCTCTAGTAATTAAAATCTCACTTGTGGATTATTTACAACAATAATTTCACCATTATCTTGATTAAGACAAAACCAAGTTCCGAATGATTTATTGATGAACTGATGTAAAGAAAACTTGTATGTCATCCAGAGTTAGTAATACGCAGGACCGTACAAGGTCTGGCCTTTTTTTTTTCTTCTTGTCGTATTTACTTTAATGCTGCCTCGCCGACTACTCTACGATCACGACGGACCCAAGACTTTAGGTATCCCTAGACTATAGGAAAATGTTTATATCAATGATTTATTGGCACAACTAAAAGCGGTTTATTATCCTTTAATTAATGACTCAAGTTCGAGTCCTAATCAGAATGGAAACACCAAGGTTGGGAGCTCCTCCACCTACACAGTACACAACTCTGGCAAACTCGGAGTTGTCAAATAGTTCGGATACCGAATAGTTTAGACCAAAAAATGAAGGAAGTTAAATGTTTATATAACGTACTCACAAAAGACTCACACCAAAGGCACACACTTGTTGATGTCTCATGATTTTTGCATCAATATGTGTACACAAATCTTGATGTGTATCTAAGACACACAAACAAGTGTGTACATTTAATGCATGTCTTCTGTTTTTACGTTAGCATTACCCATAGGGTTGCGCTATGTGCAAACCATAAAAGTGTAAGAGCAAGCTACAAAACTTTTTTAAGAAATACAATATTTGGCCCATATGAAAGTACCAGCTTACCCCCTTACAAACCCAAATTCTTTCCCCCTGTCCTCTCTCTCTCTCACGGTTCCTCTCATGTCCTATTTTTCGAGTCTAAAGATTGCAACAATTACTATAAGTATGTTTTCCTTCAAGTTTGATGCACGAAAATATGTTTTGAAGCTGTTTTGAATGGATGGGTTTGAACCCCTTTGTTTGGTTTTTTAAGGCTTGGTCATTTAGCATCATAGTTGAGTGTTGTCGATCGAAAAATGGAGGATGAACATATAGGGAATGATGATGTGCAACATGGAGAGGTAGATGTTGCCACAATTCCTTGTTTTGTCGATTTTTTTTGTTTGAAAAATCTTGATTTTACAATCTGGCTCAGTCTCGTAGGGTCGAACCAAACTTTACAAAGCCGAACCAAACTTATATGTACAGTTACAGGTAACCAAACAAGTTTCAACTGTTCGGTTGATGGTAACCGAATATACACATTTGGTTCAATTAATGGAAACCGAACATTGACATGTACATTATTCGGTCCTGTGTGGCCGAACCTCCTATTTTTTAGAGTTTTTTTATTTCTTTTTTAGTTCTTGTCAAAGTTCCCACCTGATGCTTTGATACTTCTATTTTTTAGGATATACTGCATTTTAATAACTATAAGGACTACACTAACAACTTCATCCCCAAATCACCATTTGGAAGTAGTGATGAGACAATCAATATATTGGGTGCAAAAACAAGGGTATTTTAGGGTTCGATTGGAAGATATTGGAAGAGACGAAGGGGTAGAGGGTTTGATTTAATTGGACGAATTGATGTGAAGTTTCCTTCTAAATCGAAAAGGATATTTAGGAAAGAAAAATATTACATTGAGGTGCTCTTATAGATTGAAAAGGGTGCCCTCAATGTGTGGCTTGCACGTAGCCCAGCTCTACCCATAATTAACTAACAATATTTATTTTTTATAATTTTTTAAATATTTTTTTTCATTAAAATTATCTTTTGTTACACTTAATTATTAAAGATTAAAAGTAATTACTCATCAAAACTCATTTTAATTTAAACATTTACGACGTTAATTACTTTAGCCTTAATGAATAATGACAATATTTGTTAGGCTTTGGTCATGCATAATATTGTGTTTTGGGCATAACTTAAAAATATGACCTTTTTCCAGCCAACCATGCTTCGGTGTACTAGTGGGGACACTGTCATGCCTCTTATGTGAACTACATAGAGGATGACCATTCCAACTTATTTTTTGAGTCCGGCTAAGTGCACCTCAGAAAAAGTTCAATTTAAAATAAAAAAAATCAATCCTACTACAAAATGATCCTTATGCCCTTCACTGTGATTAGTGCACCCTACTATAATTTCTGAGTGCACCCCCACACACTCTCTTCTTTGTGATTTGAAGGCATCATTGAGGAGTTCGACCTCGAAGGTTCAAATCTCTTGAGAATCTCTTGTTGAAGAGTTAGCCAAAGCCCACCGAACTTCTAGTTAGAGATCTCGGTCACAACTTACCGAACATTTAATTGGAGAGTCAGTCGAAATTCATCAAACCTGTAGGTTGACAATTGTCAACTAAATCTCACCAAAGAGGTTCGGTTGGACAACACTGAGCCTAGTGGATAAGTCTTGGCTACATGTTGCCGAATCTAAAATAGATGTCTCGACCAAAGTTTTGGAATTGAATGTTTTTTATTCGGATGAAAGAGTATATTGGTAAAAATGTGGGGTGCACTTAGAAATTAAAATTAAAATTTGGGGTGCCTCACAAAATGGGATGCACTTAGTAAAAGCTGGGGTGCACTTAGCGAGACTATTTTTTTTAAGAGAATGCTAAAGTGACCTAGTTAGAGAAACCTTATTGTGTACCCAATGGGTCTCATTGTCTTGATGACATTGGTGAGTGGCATTGTCCACGTCAGTTAGTTGCATAAAAAGGTGTCCCTAACTGGGTCGCTAAAATATTTTCTATTTTTTTGATAGGTTAGATTCAAATTTGACACTTCACTTGTACGGAAACTATCAAGCCTTATACGGAGTACATGTACATGCATTTTTTACTTCTGACTGACAAAAGAGGAGTAGCAAGCGGAGCTCGCTTGTCGACATTGCATTATTTTGTTATAGAACATCAATTCCTAAAGTCGGTTAGAATAGCATTATACCCCAACATAAGTGAACCCCGATATCTATTCTTTGTATGAATCTACTGGATTGACTCACTTTAGACATTGAGATTGGACACTTATCCATTCGTTGCCCGTACGATACACTTCAAGCCACGCACACACATTTCAAAGTGTATCGCGCAGGCACTAAGTGGGTAGGTGCCCAATTTCGGTGCCCTGAATAGGTCATGTTGAAACAAAAGACTTGTGCTTTTGTTCTAATGTTTTGAAGATAAAACTTTAGTCTCACATTGGAAAATAACAAAGCAATTTCACACTCTATAAGTGAAAACAACTCTAACACTTTTTTTTGGGACAATAGGACAAAGGGTTGGAGACCCAATGAGTTCCTATAGATATTAAATGACCCACATACATTTTAAGTTAAATATGGTCTTGAGCCTTGGTTGTCAAACAAAGAATTACTTTTTACTTAATCTTTTTTATTTTTGAAATTAAATAAATGTTATACAGTTATTAATTATAGTTAGAGTTTTTAACAGTTGTGACTGTTGAAACTCAACTAATAATTTTAATTTGATTTTTGAAATTAAATAGTTGTGTCTTTTAGAATCAACTCTACAAAGTTTATTTAAGTCTGACTAGAACACAAATTTTATACACTGAATTTTCGAAATCATTGTTTGTGAGAAAGAAAGAAACACAGTTTGACAGACTTCCAAATTGGTGATTTGAGAATTTGGAATAGCACTCCGTTTGAATCTCAGAGACAAATTTCTTGAAGAGATTTTTCACCAAATCGGAGAAACAATTCTGTTTTATAACATTGCATTAGTGTAAGCCTCTAGTTAGATATTTATAATTGATATTTATTTTATTCTGATAAGTTATTTCAATTTCGTTTTATTGATAGTATTTTAGACCATTACGCATTGTGGTAATAACAGGTCAACCCATCTTTATCCATATACAAAATGTCTTTCTACTTTCTAGCCCATGCGTATCATTGCGTTTGGAAAAAGAAAATAATAAAATGTTCCATTTTCAACGTACACTTTAAGCTCGCACCATTATTTTTTAGCCATTTGAGATTCTTTTTTGTCTCTTCAAGTGTGAGCCTCATATCTGACAAAATATCATAAATAACTATAAGATAAAAGTGTGCGTAAATAGTATACGTTTAGAGTTATCATTTTCCTTTGGAAAAGAAAAATCACAACTAGAAACAATTTATTAAGCTTATTTTACTTTGCTAAAAGTTCTCCATATATAAAATATATCCAGCCTTTTTCTTTGAAGCTTTGAGAAACAAAAGAAAAAAAAAAAGTTTTTATAAGAGCACGTGACTGTATTCCGTCTAGATAAGAACCACTAAAAATTGGTTGAATTTGAAAGGAAATTAAAGTTGCGCCCCACGTCTTTCAGGTGCATCTTTGTCGTATCAATAACAAGGTTGAAGCTATCCCATAGTTTGGGCCACATATGTATAGGTAGATATATAAATGAAGTTGAAGTTTATCTTGTACAAAATTAATTAGCTTACGTTAAGATTTAATTTATACCACTTATATATTATACCAACTTTTATTATATTTCTGATGTGGCACCCCCCTTAAGTGCAACTAGGCATGGACTAGTTGTCACTTACCAAATACATACCTATTTTTTTTAAAGGTCCATATAAACATACATATGTCTACTCTTATAGGTTTATAGGTTCATAAATGGGTTTACACTACACCGCTAATCCAATCAAGTCATCAAATACGAGTCCATAATCATCTGCTCTGATACCATATAGAAATTTATAGGTCCAGAGAGTGTTGGACCATACACGCATAGGTGGATATACAAATGAGGTTAGAATCTATCTTGCACAAAATCAATTGACTTATGTTAAGATCTAATCTGTGCCACTTATATACCACACTAACTCTTATTATATTTTCAATGTGAGATTATATATTATTCCAACACATACAAATGCGAGGGCGGCTGATCATTTATTAAAATTGCATGAAAGGCGCACTTTGGAAAATTACTTGCAAAAATTTGTAGTCTTCTAAAATCACAAGAACGCATGGCGCTCATGAGCTTTAGATGAACTTTTTTTAACACTTTATATGGTGGGAATAAAATGCCCTTTTATAGGCTTGAGAGAAAAAACTATTTAGCTTTCTATATTAACACCAATTTTCATAATTTATTCATTAGTTATGATCTTACATGTGGCTAACGTAATTCTAAGGTAAAAATAGGAGACATGCAATTACTTAGTCTTGTCGCCACATAGACAAAGGAGTTGAGTTTAACTCTTTTGAAAAATAAAATAATAATAATGACACCATGCACAAGTTACATATGTTACATAATTTATTCATTAATTATGATCTTGCATGTGGCTCCCAATGGGGCTGAGTAACTATTTGATGGCTCCATGCATGTGCGCAATTTTAGATGAGAAAACTTGACTTTCTAGCAGTTGAGCTTGTCTTCCAATAATTCTCTAACGTCTCCAACCACCAGTCTAACATAGTCAAGAATAAAAAATATAAAAATCATAATTTAGCACACTTTTAACACATATTTTTATTTTTTTAATCAATTATGAGATTTTATCAGATGTAAGGCTTACATCTAAAGAGATAAAAAAGAGTTATAAATGATTAAAAAATAAAAATATATGCCTAAAGTATGCAAAAAGTGAGTCATTTTATCATTTTACTAAAAAATATAAGATGTGCATCTACATTAATTAGTCCCCTATTCGACCACTTACTATGTACTACCGGGCTTTGCAAGCTAACAATACCTAACCAGTAACAAACTAAAGTCACCTTCATGGGTGCTAAATACTGCTTTACATGTGCTGTCCAAGTCGATATTAATTAAACGCCAAAAAATGAATAGTGATCGACCCCACTCGGATTTGATTTTCATATTGTTCCGCGATATATAATTATTACAATATGCTTGAAAAGATTGAGGTTTACGAGTCATGGAAAATAAAAGTTGAAATAACATGCACGATATTCTTCTTATTAAACAAAAAAAACATGCACGATATTCCATTATTCCTGGCATCCATCTCTAAAAATGTGTTAGTTTCATTTGGGTCATAGCTAGGATTGGAAATAAGTCGAGTTTTAAAAGACTTTTAATTTACTTCTTTTAATAGTCCTCGTGATACGAGAAGGAAGCCAGACGTGCAAATCACGTGGGTTTGTGTAATCTAAATTCATCATTGATTTATGCAAGTGCACCATCTGACGCTGCACTGACGAGAGATTCTGAGAGTGGGATCCTCTCGTGAAATGACTATCATACCCTCAGCATATCGTTGACTAAGGGAGGGCCATTAGTTCAACTTCCCAGACAAGAAAAACTAGTAAAGAAAGAAACAAAGAAATATTGAACGTCTGTTTCATACAAAATGGGTTTAAATAACACAACGCACACAACGCACGCTCCGAATTTCGTCAACACCGAACGCGTGTGCTCTGCATTCGATGAAGTAGCATCGGCGTTTCTCGGATTCGGAACTTCTCTTTGTCAATCGATCAATCGATCGAATCGAGTCTGGTTAGTTCCTCTGCTCGCGCTTCGATTCTTGCTTTTGATTTCTTCAGTTTCAGTTTCAGTACTTCTTTAATGGATTCCAGAGTCTTCTTTTGATTGTGCTGTGACTGTTCGTCAGTTCAATCGAGCTATTTAAGTGAAATGTTGAAGAGATTTGTTCTTGATGTGATGTTTTTGTTGTTCGTTTTAGCTGTTCTGTGTTAGTCGGTTCGTTTTACCTATTTGAGTGTAATGACAAAGAAATCTCTTACTGAAGCGATTTTCGTTCTTCGTTATCGATTCGATTGACCTATTTGAATGAAATTGAAACGAGTTTTGGTCTTGAAGAAGTGATTTTTTGAACTTCGTTTTTGTTGTTACTTACTTAGTTTGATCGAGCTAATAGAGCTTGTGATGATTGTTGGAGATCGAAAACCCTAGGATTTGAGCGGCTGAGACGAGTTTAATTCGCTTTTGTGGCTTTTTCTCTTGATGTTGTTGTTTTGCATTTTTTGAGTTTTTGGTGATGTTGATGTGTGTGCATTTTGTGCTGCAGAGATTGATTAGGTGAAGTAGAGAGAATAAAGCAGGCATGATGAGGGATTTGTGGAGTGTGTTATGTGGCGATTCGGATTGCGCCGGAAAGGCGTGTTTTTCTTTGATTTTGAATCCCTCTTCATGCATCAACAACTTTGTCGTTATTTGTGTTGATGTTCTGCTCTTGCTATTGTTCTTGTTTAGTTTTATCTGCAAAGCTTCATCAAGAACGCGGCAGCCGTTGAAAAGTTATATTTGTTTGAAAGTACTTTCTTCTATTTATAATGGTTGTCTCGGATTAGCTTACTGTGGATTGGGGATATGGGTCGTGGCGACGAGGTTGACAAGGGTGAAAACGGTTTTACCTTTACATGGGTGGTTAGTGTTGTTTCTTCAGGGATTTACTTGGTTGTGTGTGGGTTTAACAGTGAGTCTTAGAGGAAGACAAATCTCAAAGGGTTTTTTGTGGGCTTGGTCAGTGGTTACCTGCTTGTTTGCTGCAGTTCTGTGTGTTTTGTCTGTTGTAGCAGTTGTTCTAGAGAAAGAATTATTCATGAAGAATGTGTTAGATGTTTTGTCTTTTCCAGGGGGAATTCTATTGCTTTTATGCAATCTTTACGCACATAATTGTCGATCTGATAACGATAGTGCTCTTTATTCACCGTTAAATGGTGAAAATAGTGAGAGCAGTGAAATTAGATCTGATGACAATGTAACGCCTTTTGCAAAAGCAGGGATTTTTAGTAGAATGACATTCACGTGGTTGAGTCCATTGATGAAGAAGGGCAAAGAGAAAACCCTTGAAGATGAGGACATTCCCAGCTTGGATGAGTTGGATCGAGCAAAAACTTGCTACTTGTCATTTGTTGATCACTTGAACAAACAAAAGCAGAAGCCTGTTACCGTGCCATCAATTTTGCTAACACTATTTTCCTGGCAGTGGAAAGGGCTTGTAATTTCTGGTGTTTATGCAGCGCTTAAGGTACTGAGTTTATCGGCTGGTCCTCTGTTTCTTAACGGTCTTATCGCCGTTGCTGAAGGAAAAGGGAAACAAAAGTACAAGGGTTACGTATTGGCTGCGTTGCTGTTGTTATCAAAATTTATAGAATCATTGTCCCAGAGGCAGTGGTTCTTTTACAGCAGAACTGTTGGCCTCCAAGTGAGGTCATACCTCTTGGCAGCTATTTACGCGAAGCTGCTAAAACACTCAAATGCTGCTAAGTCAAGTAATTCAGCTGGTGAGGTAATGAGCTATGTAACAGTTGATGCTTATAGGATAGGTGAATTTCCATATTGGTTTCATCAGACATGGAGTACAGTTCTTCAGCTCTGCCTGGCCTTACTAATTCTCGTCCGTGCTATTGGGCTTGCAACTATTGCAGCCATGTTTGTAATAGTACTTACTGTTATTTGCAATGCTCCATTGGCCAGATTACAACACAAGTTTCTCGCTAAGCTTACAGTGGCACAAGATGAGAGGTTGAAGACTATGTCAGAGGCTCTTGTACATATGAAAATTTTAAAGCTGTATGCATGGGAAACTCATTTCAGGAAAGTAGTAGAAGGCTTGAGGGAGAAGGAGTGCAAGTGCTTGTCATCAGTGCAGATGCAGAAAGCATACAATACTTTTCTCTTTTGGTCATCTCCTATATTGGTCTCAGCAGCTGCATTTACTTCTTGTTATTTCCTTGGAATTCCTCTCAATGCTAGTAATGTTTTCACTTTTGTGGCAACATTGCGTCTTGTTCAGGAGCCTGTAAGATCAATGCCAGACGTTATTGCAGTTGTTATTCAAGCAAATGTCTCATTAGAACGAATTGTGAAGTTTCTTGAATCTCCAGAGTTGCAGAGCAAAACTGTTAGGCGGCAGAGCAACAAAGAGGAAATAAAGTGTCCGATATTTGTCAAATCAGCAAATTTTTCGTGGGAAGAAAATCCTTTAAAACCTAACTTAAGAAACATAAACCTAGAAGTTAGAACTGGTGAAAAGGTGGCAATATGTGGGGAAGTTGGTTCCGGTAAATCAACTCTTCTGTCCGCAATGCTCGGGGAGGTTCCAAACACTGCAGGAACTGTGAGTTTATTCTTTACCTTTTGTCCTTCCTAAAATGGAAAATATTCTGTTTCGAAAAAAAAAATGTTGAAAAATATTCTTTTACAGGGCATGAATAATTGTTAGTTCTATTTCTTTAATTATCTTGGATCTTGGATGGAAAATTCTTAACTTTGCTAAATCTTGTATTCTGATCTGCTAATTAACTTCAGTAGAGAATGCTAACATTTGAACATTACGAGGAGAAGCTTTTGAATAAAATCAGAGGTAAGAAATATATTGTGATTGTGAGAAACAGTCCAGAAAACATGAAATTGTTGATTAATACATTTCTTGTTAGAAATCAAGGTTTTTGTCATCACTTAAGAGATGTGTGAACTTTTTTTTTGATAAGAAAGAAATGTGTGAACTTTTTCAAATGCCAATATTTCTTGCAAATGCATAATCTACTTATTTCGAAAATATCCTTATGCACACTCTAGATAAGCTCTGAAATCTTAATAGGAAAGTTAATTATTTGAGTCTTTTCTTTCTTTTTCTTAAAAATAGTTTGGTACATAATTTGAATTGAAAGATATTCCTGCTTTATACTTCCCAGTTATTATGTACATTTCAAACAATTATTTCCTTTTTTCATATTATTATATCATAAGATATAATGCCATGTCGCAACCTCCATTACAACATCCTAAATACTTTATCCTGAATAGTGCTAAAAGTGTACTTACTGCTGCTTGAACCTCATCTTTGCAGATTCAAGTCTCTGGAGAGATTGCATATGTCTCTCAGATGGCATGGATACAGACGGGAACAATACAAGATAATATTTTATTTGGCTCCTACTTTGATAGGCAAAGATATCAAGAAACACTCGAGAGGTGTTCATTGGTGAAAGACCTTGAGATGATGCCATTTGGCGATCTCACGCAAATAGGCGAAAGAGGAGTAAATCTTAGTGGTGGTCAGAAGCAGCGTATTCAACTAGCTCGTGCTCTCTATCAGAATGCTGATATTTATCTTTTGGATGATCCATTTAGTGCAGTTGATGCACACACAGCCGCAAACCTATTTAATGTAATATCTCAAACCTATTCTGTGTCAAAAGTTATATTTCTGTGTCTACTTTCTCTTAGTAGAGACTAATTTGCTATGTGGCAGGACTACGCTATGGAAGCACTTTCAGGAAAGACAGTCTTACTTGTCACTCATCAAGTTGACTTCCTCCCTGCATTTGATTCAGTTTTGGTTAGTCACTTAACAATGCCATCTACGAAATCTGACTTAAATATGATTTTTCTTGGTTTCTTGTGTGCTTCCTTATTGCTTTCATAGTTAAGCAATTATTTTCTTGTGCTTATTGCTTGTTCCTGCATTTTTTCTTTGTATGCTCACAGCTTTTTTTTTTGTTTTCATAGACTAACAACTTTGACTAATGTGGAACGAGATATTTTGATTGTTAAATGTTGTGGAAAAGGTTGTTGTGAATTTGATGAAATTACAAAATTACAAATAATTTTTCTCTATTTTTATTACACTTACCCAATATGTTTGTCTGTCCTGAAATTTATATTTTGGATGGGGATCAACCCAGCAACATACTTAAAATTGCCATGAAATATTTGATTATTTGGTGAGGTATCATCAGTGTGAATTATTGGATTATTGTTTATCCACCATATGATTCATGAGTTGGATTATGAAAACCAGTACATTCTTTTTTAATAAGAGTGCAGATCAGTTAAGTTGGATGAATAATATTTTGACGCTTTACCTACATTTATTTTTGGCTGGATTTTTGGCCTCCAGCCGTTGTTGTTGACTATATTTGCATTGAGTTGCTGATTGTAGTGTCAGTTTGCGACATGGTTCATAACTCATCACATTTTAATTAAGATGGAGATAACAAGTGAGTTCATTTGGTAGAATCCAAGAATGAGGTTTGCAGGCAAGTTGAAAAGTAGTTAATGCTTTCGCACAAAGGTTGGAAACAATCACTTGAAATGGTTTATTGTCGCGTGAAAGTTTTGTTGAAAGTATAAATTTTGTGATGAAAACCGAAAATAATAGGAAGGATATCGGTGATGTTCCTAATATGACTGAAGAATTCTGTTATTCAAAGCAAGTTCTGAATTGGGTTTTGTTTCGTTTGCAGCTGATGTCAGATGGAGAAATAAAAAGTGCCGGTCCTTACAATCAGTTATTGGCTTTCAGTCATGAGTTTCGGGCGCTAGTGGATGCACATAAGGAAACTACTGGTTCTGAAAGTGCCAATGTCATTGCTCCTCCCCATAGATATGAAATATCTAGTGGAGAGGTCAAGAAATCTTCTATCCAGACTGAGGTTTTAGCACCGACAGGAAATCAATTAATTAAGCAAGAAGAGAGAGAGACAGGGGATACAGGTCTAAGGCCTTACATACAGTATCTAAATCAGGACAAGGGATTCCTGTTTTTTGTCATTGCATGTGTTACACACCTTGCATTTGTCATCGGACAAGTATTACAAAATTCTTGGATGGCTTCTAATGTTCAGAAACATCATGCTCAGAAATCAGAACTAATAATTGTATACTTGGTGATTGGGTTTATTGCAGCAATCTTTTTGTTCATTCGGTCTATTTCTATAGTAGGTTTGGGGATGCAATCATCAAGATCTATATTTTCACAGCTACAGAGCTCTCTTTTCCGTGCACCAGTATCTTTTTATGACTCCACTCCATTGGGAAGGATATTAAGTCGGGTGAGAGTCGGTACAAAATAGGTTTTATCTTTTAATTTATGCTAGAAACCAAGTGATGATTATGCTTATGTTTCTATGTTTCTTATGTAGGTATCTTCTGATTTGGGGACTGTTGACCTAGATATTGCTTTTGGCTTAATATTTTCCATTGGATCCGCCCTTAATACTCTTGCCAATATAGTAGTTTTGATTGTTATCACCTGGCCAGTCGTGTTTGTTGCCGTAATAATGATTTACTTGACATTTCACTTACAGGTAATAATACTACAGCCAACTTTGGAATTTCTTTCAGTGCTTTGTTCCATTTGAAAGGGTACCTTGATCGAAACTAATGGCAAGGAAATCTGTCCACAGTCACTGCACACAATTTTTTTTTTATTAGAGTCAATGCACACAAATTACACTTCACTGACTAAGAAATCTAACTTGAAGTCCACTAGTTCAGGGCCATTATGAAGTTTGGATGCTAGTGTGCAACTAACCAACTAATGTCCGTGTTAGAGCTGTAGCTTTTGATGATTCTGGCCCTAAAAAACTTGCTTGCTTCTCATCGCCACTGCCAATTCCCACTGCCATACCTCACCTGTCCCTTTGTTATCGCCTAAACATGGATAGGAAATGGATGTGTATCAGACATACTAGTGAATAAATCTTTTAATCTTTTTCAGTAATTCAAATGGGAACTATTTTTTTTTTTTTTTTTTTGAGTAATGTGACTGCATTTTCTAAACAACAGGGATATTATCTTGCTTCAGCAAGAGAATTGATGAGGATCAATGGCACCACTAAATCAGCATTGGCAAATCATCTGGCTGAAACCATGGCTGGAGCAATGACAATCAGAGCTTTCAAAAAGGAGGATCGATTTGTTTCTAAAAATTTTGACCTCATAGATAAAAATGCTAGCCCCTACTTCCATTACTTTGCAGCGAATGAGTGGTTGATTGAACGCTTGGAAATATTGGGTGCAATTGTCATGTCAGCTTCAGTTCTTGCTTTGGTTTTGCTTCCCCCTGGGACTATAAGTGCTGGTGAGCTATTACTGTTGTACATCCGTCTTTTGTTTTCTTGATCACATTGAGATGTTACTTGTACAGTTAGAATATTCCAAACAACAACTTGAAGCATGAGATTGTGATCAAGTAAAATTTGCATGCATGTCAAAATGGTCAACTGACATTCTATGTCTAATATTATGAATGCAGGATATGTTGGGATGGCATTGTCCTATGGTCTCTCCTTAAATATGACCCTCATTTTCTCTATTCAGAATCAGTGTGCGGTGGCAAACGATATCATATCTGTAGAAAGACTAAATCAGTACATGCACCTTCCTAGTGAGGCCCCAGAAGTCATTGAGGGAAGCAGGCCTGAACCCAGCTGGCCTGCTGTTGGCAAAGTGGAACTCATTGATTTGAAGGTAAGTGAGTGTTATTGCAAGAATTACTATTTATTAATAGTACTTCAACTGTTCATGAAGATTTATATAACAAGGATAATGTTGCCTAGCAGATCAGATACAGGCCTGATTCTCCACTGGTTCTTCGAGGAATCAGTTGTACATTTGAAGGGGGGCACAAGATAGGCATTGTTGGCCGGACTGGCAGTGGGAAGTCGACTCTTATTGGTGCTTTGTTTCGGCTGGTAGAGCCGGCAGGAGGAAAAATTATTATTGATAACCTTGATATCACTACAATTGGTCTTCATGATCTGAGGTCACGCTTCGGTATCATACCACAGGATCCAACTCTTTTCAATGGAACTGTGAGATATAACTTAGACCCGTTGTCGCAACACTCAGATGTTGAAATATGGGAGGTATGGTTTCTGATGTGTAGTTTTTAACTATTACAGTATTATTCAAGTGAGCAAAATGATTTTCTTGTTAGCTCTACTGGGTGTATCTAAACATCCGAGCCACCAGCTTGGCAATGCTGATCCAGTTAAATGCTTTTACTGCAGTTTTTTGTCGATATGAAAAATGGTACCTCCCGTTTGGTCTAAATGCGAAGACCTTATTGATTACGCCTAATAGGCAAATATATCCTAATGTTTCAAGGTTTTTGCAAAAATATCTAAATGTTTTAATTTTTGCAAAATTATCCTAACCTTTTGATTACAATCAAATTGCATTCTTGCTTGTAGTTATTATGTGTTAAACCACGATTAAAGTGATGAATGATCATTAGATTGCATACACATTGCATTATAGGAAATAATATTCTTAATTGTGTGCATAATTTTTTATATTTTTAAATGAAATTTACTCAAATAATATGAAGTGAGTATACAATTTACAAGAAATCAAGAGGTTAGGGTATTTTTGCCAAAATCGAAACAATAGGATATTTTTGCAAAAATCTTGAAACGTTAGGATATATTTACCCCATTAAGCCTATTGATTACTTTGTATTGGAAATAATCCCCTCTTGCATTGTCTAGTTAAATATGGGCAAAATCTTCGGCAGTTGTTTTTCGTATAACTACAGTCCTTCGTCACTCATGACAGTCATTGATTGACTATGTTTTCTGCTAATCCTTCAAAGGTTCTGAGAAAATGTCAGCTTCAAGCATCGGTTCAGGAGAAAGAAGAGGGTTTAGATGCTTTAGGTAAGACTTGAAATTTCTCGAGTTCCTTCTGTTTATGACACATGGTTTAACATTTAGATCTTGCTTGCAGTGGTAGAAGAAGGATCGAATTGGAGCATGGGCCAGCGACAGTTGTTCTGTTTAGGCCGAGCTCTGTTGAGAAGAAGCCGGTTGTTGGTCCTTGATGAAGCAACTGCATCAATTGATAATGCAACAGACGCAATTCTGCAGAGAACAATAAGAACAGAATTCGCAGATTGCACGGTGATCACAGTGGCTCACAGAATACCAACTGTAATGGACTGCACTAAGGTGCTTGCAATGAGCGACGGTGAGTTTCATTAATTTCCGCGCTCATACCGCAATGTTGGAAACTTAATTCTAGCGTCTTATTGATGATGTTTAATCTAAGAAGGTTAAATATATAAACAAATGTTCTCTCTCTCTCTCTCTCTCTCTCTCTCTCTCTCTCTCTTTTTATCAGGACAAATAATGGAGTTTGATGAACCAATGAAGCTGATGGAGAGGGAGGGCTCATTGTTTGGAAGGCTTGTGAAGGAATACTGGTCTCACATGCAGTCAGCCAGTTCATGGTGATCAAAATTTCCAATTTTAGTGTAGCTTATAATATTTCTTCAAATCTTAATTTATGTTGTTGTTCCTTCATCCACTTGAAAGTAAAATCAAATGTTCAGGGCTATTTAACTCCACAATTTTGTGGGCATTGTATTTTTTTAATAAAAAATAAAGATGATAAAGACCTAGATTTTGGTACCAATATATTTTTTGACAAGAGAATCAGATGTTATTATTTTGAATCCTATATAGATATTTTTAATTTCTTTCTGCACTGGACCGAAAAAAAAAAATTTGGGCACCCTGTCAATGACTCTTAGAAAAAAGGAAAATGATAATCTAACATACTCTTAAAGTGGGTCATTTTATCATTTTTTTTAAAAAAAGGGATTGTTTAGGGAAATGGAACTCCTTAGAGCCACAACTTCTGAAGAGGAATACCATATTATAAAACCTTCGGATCTATAAGTATGATCAAGTATTTTCTTCATCATAACTGAGTTAAGATGTATTGTCAAATGTTATCTCCATAGTCTTGTCGTCAAGTGTGTGAGACTAGCAAATTAAATGTTTTGATTTGGTGTTTGGAGTTGCACGTGACACGTGAGTTGTCTTTGATTTGTTCGTTGTATTGACTTGGACGAGTACATACTTGATGAGATCATATTTTTGGCATTCTCTCCACGTAGTTCTCAAATACAAGTCCAACCCAAGGTCTTCAATTTTTTAATTTTTTAATTTTTTTTTGTATGTATTACTCTTCTGCTCTCCTCTTTGGATCTGTTCTAGTTCACGTCCAATCTTGACGGTGACCTGTGATTGTGAATGCTTAAAAAACTTTCAAGATTACATCAATTCAATCTTCACCCCAAGTTAATTACGACGAACTATATGTATACTCGATTTAATGCAATTTGAAAGATGACTCACGAGTCAGACGGATCAAATAAAATATGATTGAGTAGGTTGTACAACTATTTTCTATTTGAGCTTATTTATTAATTATTTTTGTGAAATCGAACATGTTGGCTTAGTGGTAAGGGTGAAGGTGAGATTATGTGTGATTCTTCACAACAATTAAATGTTGGGTCATTGGTGGTCTCTTTTCGCAATCTCAGAGTTTATAGGACGACTAGTCAGACATATGTCTGGATACTCATGATTAATAAAAAAAAAATAAGAGACGCTCTAAAGTCACACCAACGTATATATTTTAGTGAAGTGCACATGAGTCGTTTTTTTAGTATTGTTTGTTGTGTAGTGCGTGAATCAACTATCTTGATTAGTTTGAATCGATATTCCACATCATCCATAAATTAACCAACTAGTAAATCTCCCAAATATTAATATTCTCTTTTAATAGCCTTATCCACAATAGAATATATTCGCAAAAACATAAAATTCTTTGTAAGATCTGAGCCAGTGGAGGCAGATCAACGGCTGCCAAAATCATACACGTGCGAGAGACGGCACAATTACGTGGCCACTAACGATTAAAGCGGCAAATTTGAAACACGGCATATATAAAGTAAGTAATATGTTTGTCGTTGTCACTCTTCAGCCTTCGCTAATCCGGACTACGTATGCACTGACGAAATCCCAAACCTCACAACGTATTAATAACCGACCAAAGTGTCCTCTCCTACTTGAAAGCGCGAAAGAATCAACTCCTCTTCCAATTCCGCGCCCTCCAACCGATCGAATTAATTCCGATCAGGTTTTGATTTGATTTGTTCACTTTGAAGAATCTTTGTTTCTTGTGCTCGTTAAATCAGTTCAGAAACTCAATCACAATTGATTGTTGTTTCCTTTACGATTCCGAACGAGTTAGGGCATTTTGTCAATTCAGCCCTAGAAATCTTTGATTTTTTTTTTCAAAGCTCCTTCTTTTTTGAGATTTTATGTTGTGGATGATCTAAAAATCGAATCTTTAGTGCAGAACTTGAGTGATTTGTAAGAGAGGAATAGCGATGGAGGGGTTTTGGGAGGTGTTTTGTGGCGAATCGGATTGCGCAACTGGGGCTTGTGGTACTGATTTTGCTTCCATTGTCAATCCCTCCTCATGTATGAACCATGTTATCGTCGGTTGCGTCGATGTCTTGGTCTTGTTTATGTTCTTGTTGGCTTTGATTTATAAGTTTTCATCAAGTACTAGTTATAAGATCGCGAATCGCTTTAACGCATTTACTTCATTGGGAGTGTTGTCCATTATTTACAATGTGTGTTTGGGGTTAGCTTACATTGGTTTAGGGATTTGGATTATGATGGATGAAAGTCATAGAGTGCAGACTGTTGCTTTACCATTGCATTGTTGGCTAGTGGTGTTGTTTCATGGCTTCACTTGGTTGTTTATAGTCCTAATTGTGAGCATTAGGGGGGCGCGGCGTCGAATAGGGTTCTTGGCGATTGGGTTGGTGCTTGTTAGCTTGGTCGAGGGGAGCCTCTGTGTCTTATGGGTCAAGGTAGCCATCGAAGAAAAGAAAATGTCGGTGAAGGGCGTCTTAGATATATTATCTAATCCTGGCGTAGTTTTATTGATTTTATGTACTTATAAGTGGTATAATTTAGAAGAGGTTTTTGAAAATGGTAATTCGAATGGCCTTTATACGCCTTTGAATAATGAAGCTAACGGAAGTGATGAAATCGATCATAAAATTAATGTGACTCCCTACGAAAAAGCTGGGTTTTTTAGTAGAATGTCGTTTTGGTGGTTGAATCCCTTGATGAAGAAGGGTAAGGAAAAAGTCCTAGAGGATGAAGATATTCCACAATTGGCCGAGTTGGATCAAGCGGAGACTTGTTATTCGTCGTTCATGGAGCAATTGAATAGGCAAAAGCAGAGTAGATCATCTACCTCGCCGTCAATCTTGTGGACACTAGTTTTGTGGCAGCGGAAACAATTGTTTGTTTCGGGGTTTTTTGCATTGCTCAAGGTGCTAACTCTATCAGCTGGTCCTTTGCTTCTCAATGCTTTCATTGGTGTGGCTGAAGGGAAGGCTTCATTGAAGTATGAGGGTTATGCTTTGGCCATATTATTGTTCTTTTCGAAATGTACTGAATCACTATCGCAAAGGCAGTGGTACTTCCGCAGTAGGTTAATTGGTCTCCAAGTGAGGTCAGTGCTCTCGGCTGCTATCTACAGTAAGCAACTTAGACTCACCAACGCTGCGAGGTTAAGGAACTCAGCTGGCGAAATAATGAACTATGTAACAGTAGATGCATATAGAATTGGAGAGTTTCCCTACTGGTTTCATCAGATATGGACTACGAGCGTCCAGCTCTGCATTGCACTGGTGATTCTTTTTCATGCAGTTGGGCTTGCAACATTTGCAGCCATGTTTGTGATAGCACTCACTGTGCTTTGCAATGCACCAGTGGCCAAACTACAGCATAGGTTTCAGAGCAAGCTTATGGTGGCACAGGATGAGAGGTTGAAGGCAAGTTCCGAGGCCCTTGTAAACATGAAGGTGCTGAAGCTTTATGCATGGGAAACCCATTTCAAGAATGTCATAGAGAGCCTTAGAAAAGTGGAATACAAATGGTTGTCGGCAGTGCAGCTGAGGAAAGCATACAATGCCCTTCTCTTTTGGTCGTCTCCAGTACTGGTTTCTGCTGCTACATTTGGCGCATGTTACTTCCTCGGAATCCCTCTCAATGTCAGCAATGTCTTCACTTTTGTGGCTACGTTACGCCTTGTTCAGGAACCAGTCCGATCAATCCCTGACGTTATTGGTGTGTTTATTCAAGCAAAAGTCGCATTGTCACGGATTGTGAAGTTTCTTGAGGCTCCAGAGCTACAGGATGGAAATAACAGGCGAAAAAGCAACAAGGAGCATGAGATGCCGATTTTTATTAAGTTTGCAGATTTTTCATGGGAAGATAATTCGTCTAAACCTACCTTACGAAATGTAAACCTAGAGGTTAAAACTGGGGAAAAGGTAGCTATCTGTGGAGAGGTTGGTTCAGGTAAATCAACACTTCTGGCTGCAATTCTTGGAGAGGTTCCAAATGTCAAGGGAATGGTAAGTTCCATCTCCTCTTCTTTTCAACCTGTTTTATTACTGAACAGTCTCATTTATTTTTGTTACTACTTTTTTGAAATCAAGTAGTTTCAGTTATTGATGCCGAGCTTTGTGCTTTGTGTTGAATTGCTGCCTTGTGACCATTTTATAGATTCAGATTTGTGGAGAGATTGCATATGTCTCTCAAGTGGCATGGATTCAGACAGGAACAATACAAGAGAACATTTTATTTGGATCCCCCTTTGACAAACAGAGATATCAAGAAACGTTAGAGAAGTGTTCACTGTTAAAGGACCTCGAGACACTACCATTTGGTGATCTGACTGAAATTGGAGAAAGAGGTGTCAACCTAAGTGGTGGTCAGAAGCAGCGAATTCAGCTTGCTCGTGCACTTTATCAGAATGCAGATATCTATCTCTTGGATGATCCGTTCAGTGCCGTTGATGCGCATACTGCTAGCAGCCTATTTAATGTAACCGTTTTTTTTTTTTTTTTCATTTTCTGCTGACTTTGTGTTTATGGTGTAACTTCCCATAGTGAGGCCTAACTTGCTTCTTGACAGGAATATGCAATAGGAGCTCTGGCAGGAAAAACAGTCCTGCTTGTCACCCACCAAGTCGATTTCCTTCCTGCATTTGATTCTGTCATGGTTAGTATTCTAAACTTTTTGACGTCTTTCTTGGAACATTATCTGAAATTTTTATGGCTCATTTTTTTGTCCATCTTTCTTAGAATACTTTAAACTTTCTTTAAGTTATTAGTTTCTGTGAACCTGTTTACTGGTCAATGACGTTTGTGATTCGTATTCTTGTGAAGAAAGGTTAGTGGCCGTCATGATAATTTGTAACACTTGCATAACTTAAAGCTGATTATGGTTCATGTTGATGGTACAGTTCAATCTTTTGGTTATCTAAGAACTATCAAAGTTCATCATAAATTAGGAACTAAACCTGAACTGGCTATGTATTTAATTGTGCTGGTGAGCTAGGTTGTACTGTGCTTCAGCACAACAATTGACTGAGGATAACATTCGCTTGATTGAATGTTGCTCTCAAGTCAAACTACTAAGAAAAAACACAAAATAAGGTGATTATGCAATGTGCTTTATTAACTAGTATTTTGAGTTGAGTTTTCTTTCAATCACACAGTTAATGTCGGATGGAGAGATAGTCAGTTCCGCTCCTTACAGTGAGTTGTTGGCCTCCAGCGGAGAATTTCAGAACTTGGTAAATGCACACAAGGAAACTGCAGGTTCCGAGAGGCTCTCCAAGGTTATTCTTCCTCGAAGACCTGAAATTTCTAGCAAAGAGATCAAGAAGACTTACAGCGGGATGCAAGAGAAAGCCTCAAAAAGAAATCAGCTGATTAAACAAGAAGAGAGGGAGGCAGGAGATGCTGGTCTGAAGCCTTACAAGCAGTATCTGGGTCAGAATAAAGGTTATCTTTATTTCTCCTTTGCTTGTCTATCACAACTTATATTTGTGATTGGGCAAATATCTCAAAACTCTTGGATGGCGGCTAATGTTGCAAACACTCTTGTCAGTGAAACCCAATTGATCGTGGTTTACCTGGCTATAGGATGTGGATCATTATTCTTTTTGTTATTTCGATCTCTTTTAGTAGTCACTTTAGGAATGCAGTCGTCAAAGTCTTTATTTTCTCAGCTACAGCACTCCCTTTTCCGTGCACCAATGTCATTTTATGATTCTACTCCCTTGGGAAGAATATTGAGTCGAGTAAGTGTCTCAAAAGTCCAAACTAAGATTTATCTCAAATTATATCTATCAAATTTGTGGTGTTTATATCACTTCCTCTCGTGCAGGTCTCTGCCGATTTGAGTATTGTTGATCTTGATGTCCCGTTCAACCTTGCCTTCTCAGTCGCAGCAACGTTGAACACATATGCCAATCTTGCAGTATTGGCTGTTGTTACCTGGCAAGTTTTGTTTGTCTCTGTACCAATGGTTTACTTTGCGATAAGCTTGCAGGTAATCCATAGTTCTTTCTCCATTTTCGGCAACATGTTTTTGTTACTCTTGTTTTGGTTTCATAGGAGATTAATGTTTGTTTTTCTTAATAGAGATACTACTTCAATTCGGCGAAAGAGTTGATGAGAATCAATGGAACAACAAAATCTATGTTATCGAATCATCTAGCTGAGACCATAGCAGGGGCAATTACAATCAGAGCTTTCAAGAAGGAAGATAATTTTTTTGCGAAGAATTTTGATTTAATAGACAAAAATGCTAGTCCGTTTTTCCATAATTTCTCAGCAAACGAGTGGTTGATTCAACGACTGGAAACACTGAGTGCCGCAGTCATTTCCTCCTCAGCCCTTGCCATGGTTTTGCTTCCACCTGGAACCTTTACTGCTGGTGAGTTATATAATTTTCGCCTTCTGCACTGGATTTGATATTCTTCATTTGTGCTTTTGAGGTTGGTCTATGGATCATTGATTAGAGTTCTTCTATGGCAGGATTTATCGGGATGGCATTTTCATATGGCCTTTCCCTGAATGTCTCCCTCGTTTTTTCTATCCAAAACCAGTGTGCTACTGCAAATTACATAATTTCGGTAGAACGGTTAAACCAATACATGCACATTCCAAGCGAAGCCCCTGAAGTCATAGAAGAGAACCAGCCTCTTCCGCATTGGCCTTCTGTCGGCAGAGTGGAGATACATGATCTGAAAGTGAGTATATTTGTATATGTTTCATATCACAATTCTAAGCTCATTACCGCATGAAACATTGACATGGAGAGGGAATTCATTTCTTGCAGATCAGGTACCGACCAGATACTCCTCTCGTTCTAAAAGGGATTAATTGTGTATTCGAAGGAGGGCACAAAATTGGAATTGTTGGCCGGACAGGTAGTGGGAAGACGACTCTTATCAGTGCTTTATTTCGACTTGTAGAGCCAGCCGAAGGGAAGATCATCATAGATGGCCTTGACATATCCACAATCGGGCTTCATGACCTCAGGTCACGACTTGGAATCATACCTCAAGATCCTACCCTTTTCAATGGTTCTGTGAGATACAATTTAGATCCCTTGTCCCAACATACAGACGCTGAAATATGGGAGGTATTACATCTGCTAATTCGAATAGTCCTAGTACCGTTATCCTCGATCGTAGCTAACTGTCTGCGTTTTTCTCTTCGTCTTTGTAGGTTATTGGAAAATGTCAGCTTCAAGAGGCTATACAAGAGAAAGAAGGCGGCTTGGATGCTTTAGGTAAGGCTTGAGTTTCATGGTGAATACTTTGGGAAACAATGTTCAAGTACATTGAACAACTTGATATTTGCAGTTGTGGAAGATGGATCAAATTGGAGCATGGGTCAGCGCCAGCTATTCTGTTTGGGTCGAGCTCTGCTTAGAAGAAGCCGAGTATTAGTTCTTGATGAAGCCACCGCATCGATTGATAATGCAACTGACTCAACCCTTCAGAAAACGATAAGAACCGAATTCAAAGATTGCACTGTAATCACAGTTGCCCATAGAATACCTACTGTCATGGACTGCACAAGGGTCCTTGCAATTAGTGATGGTGAGTTTCATATCTTTCAGTTCACACGATAAGAAGGTAAACGCGGTCTAGGCAAACAACTAATTTTTCGCCGTTTTTCAGGGAAACTAGTGGAATACGATGATCCAATGAAGCTGATAAAGAGTGAAGGATCATTGTTTGGTCAGCTTGTTAAGGAGTACTGGTCTCACATGCAAACGGCGGATTCACGATGAACTTAACTATTTCCGAAATATCTTGTGTAACACAGAAATTGTAAATCAGTTCTAATGCAATGTTAAACTCTAGCCATACTAACAAAATGAATGAAATGTTTAAGCATTTAACTATGTTTCATCCTAGCTATGCAACCTGCACCCTTTTTGCTTCATTGCAGAAATTGTACATCTGTAATTAATCCCTACTGATAAAGCTTAACATTGTTAAGTACATTAATCATAAGATAATAAACAATGAATTTACTCATAAGTAGTTGATTATATCAAAATTCTCCATGTCAAGGAGAGCAAGCAAATTTTGACTTGGCAAAATACAGAATGAGCAATATACAACTACTCAGAGCTCCTCTGAACTAATTATCAAATTATGCATATAAGAAACTCAAATATGAGCAACCACTAGGCTCTGGAAACTTGTGTTGACAAAAATGGAGTTATGGTCCTCCAAGTATTGCATTTTCAATGTCTTCTCTGCTTAATGCATAGCTGAATCTTCTCTCAACATCCTTCTCAAGATTACCAGGACCAGTTTTCAGGTACCTGCATTTTTGAATAACAGAACTTTGAGTTGCCACTAACGATCAAAATCAAAGTAAACTTGAAGACAGAAAAGCCATAAAATAAATGTCGCAGACTCGCAGAGCAACGATTTCTTCAAGGTTTTCGAGATCCAAGACCTCTCCAGCGACATTAATATTGAACCGAAAAGATAACTCCTTAAAAGTTTCCAAGAACTTCATTGCTTTAAAATGCTCTAACATCTAACAATATACAGCCCCCACTATTTGATCTTAGATCAATCTATCGATATTTTAAGTCACAACTCACAAGCACAAATTCTAATTCTAAATAGATCTACCACATGCATTAAATTGAACTGAGTGGAAAAGTTTGGTCCACATAACCGACCCAACTAATTTGGGATTAAGGTTTCATTGTTGTAATATGCTTGCAAGTGCAACTACAACAAAGTCTCACTCTCAAATTAGTTGGGGTCTACTACATGGATCAACTCTTCCATTGCTCAATTTAGCGCAATTGATGGTGTACTTTCCAAATAATTTAAATCTCCCATAATTAATGCATCCCAAGTTAGCTTCAATCTACCCTAACCTCATCGAATTTCTTCAGTTTCTACTAAGTCGAGTTTTCTAGGGGGAGACATACAATAGTATCACAACAAAAGAAAACCTTAAAATCCATTGAATTGAACCTTCAAACTCCAACAAATATTGTCTACACACTAATCTTAAAAACATACTAACTGGGCAACTCCAAAAATTGTTCTGCATGTTGGTTTAGTGTGTGGGTCCAACACACTTATGTCCAGCTCAAGCATAAGACTTGCTAAACAAGACTTTCTAATTTAGTGTTTTAGAAAGTGGACATAGCAACAACTAATTTTGGAGAAAATTAGCAAGTGACCAAATTTAAAATTCTCTCGTAAAGAGAATTGGAAATTAATTGGCAGCAAGGAATTAGGAAGGCCAATTAATATAGAAACTCACGAAAAGAGAGAAGATTATGAGAGTTCGAAAAGAGGTAAAAGAGGGTTTGTCGACTTGGGGTTAGATAAGAGAAAGTCAACAGGTTGTTCAACATTATGAAAGAGATTGTGATCATATCTCTAAGGTTCTCTTTGGTACGTACGCACTCATGTTGAAGTGCGTGGAATATCTCTAGGAGTTCTCTCTATATTGAAGAAACAACAAGATCTTGAATCCAAAGACTCACGGTGAAGGCTTTGGTGATGTATTGGCGTTTAAGAAAAGAGGTACAAGAGTTTGATACAATTGGGGGTGGTGTTCTTTGTTCTTAGTGTGATCATCTAAGTTCTTAGAAGATGTATTTTTTGTATTACTCCATTGTTGGTGAATCTCATTCAATTGAGATATCTTGTACTCTTTATTCACATAGTGGATTGTTTGGAGTTTGGCCCGTGGTTTTTACCTCTAATTTAGAGGATTTTCCATGTTAAATCTTGTGTCTTGTGGTGTGTTTATTTTGTGCATTGATCGTGGTTTGGTGGAACTTGGTATTCATTTGTTTCATTGTTCGAAGGGGTTGAGGAAAACCCCAACAAGTGGTATCAGAGCCGCGGTTGGATTGTGACCGGGGATTAATTTTGGGAATCGAGATGGATGAGGAAAAATCATGCATGGTCAAGTTGACTTCTTCAAATTATTCAATTTGGCAACCGATGATGGAAGATCATCTTTATTGCAAGGATTTATTTGATCCAATTGAATTTGGACAAACCAAGCCAGAAAAAGTATCCGATGTTGATTGGAAGAAGATGCACAGGAAAGCTGCTGGTACTATTAGAAAATGGGTCAACCACAGTATTTATCACCACATCAGTAAAGAAGTTGATGCACAAGTGTTGTGGAAAAAATTACAAAGTATGTGTGAGAGAAAAGGTGCACAGAATAAGGCTTCTCTGGTTAGAAGGCTTGTAAACATGAAGAACAAAGATGGACGGTCAATGATAGAGCACTTGAATGATGTCAAGACTTGGTCAATCAGTTAAGTGCCATGAAGATAGTGTTTGAGGATGAGTTACATGCATTATTACTTTTGAGTTCTTTGCCAGATAGCTGAGAAACATTGATGGTGTCTCTCAGTAATTCAACTCCAGGCGGTGTTTTATCCTTATCCATGGTGTGAGATAGTCTCTATGAGGAGGCTATAAGAAAGATAAGGAGATTGATACTTCACAAGCTTTTGTTACTATGACAGAAGATAGTGGCAGAAGTGAATCAAGAGGTCCGAGATGGTGGAGCAAGTCCAGAGATAAGTCACAAGCAAGAAGAAAATTTGCTTGTTATCACTGTGGCAAGGAAGGACATATAAAGAAAAATTGTAAAGTGTGGAAAAGGAAACAGAATGATGAGAAAAATTAGAGCAAGGCGGGATGATCAGAACACTACGACAACTATATCAGATGCAAGTGAAAAACTGGTTGTGCTTTCTTTTGTTGAGGATCAAGGTCATGTCGATAATGTAGATAGTGAGTGGGTTGTTGATTCAGGAGCATCCTTCCATGCTACACCAAGGAAGGACATCTTCTCTGTTTATCGGGCAGGGAACTTTGGAAAGGCAAAGATGGGGGGAACAACAGTTTTACGGATATAGTTGGCATTGGAGATGTCTGTGTGCAGACAAATGTTGGTTGCACGGTGATTCTGAAAGGTGTGCAACAGGTTCCATATTTGCATCTAAGTTTGATTTCTACTCATGCTTTGGACCTAGATGGTTATTATAACATCTTTGGGGGACAAGGAGTGGAAACTCACGAAAGGCTCAATTGTTGTTGCTAGAGGAAAATTGAGCTACACACTTTATAAGACTCCATTGAAGACTGTCAAAGGTGACCTGAACGCAGTTGAAGATGATTCTTCACCAGATTTGTGGCATAGGCGGCTAGGTCATATGAATGAGAAAGGGTTGCAGATGTTGGCAAAGAAGTCTCTCATCCCTTTTGGCAAAGGAAAGATTCTAAACCCTTGTGATGATTGCTTATTTGGTAAGCAACATAGAGTTTCTTTTTCTTCATCTTCTTAAGGAAAATAAATTTACTTGAGTTAGTTTACTCTGATGTTTGTGGTCCCATTGATGTCGAAACTATGGGAGGTGACATATATTTTGTTACTTTTATTGATGATGCTTCACGGAAGGTTTAGGTGTTTGTTTTGAGAACAAAGTGTCAAGTTCTTGAATGCTTCAAGAAGTTTCATATCATGGTGGAAAGAGAAAAAGGAGTATCTTTGAAGTGCCTTCGTAGTGATAACAAGGGAGAGTACACTTCAAAGGAGTTCGAGAATTATTGCTCAGAACATCAAATCAGAAATGAGAAGACAGTTCTGGGTGCCCCTCAGCATAATGGTGTTGCTGAAAGAACAAACATAACCATCCTTGATAAAGCCAGATGCATGTTGAAAATGGCTCAGTTGTCGAAGTCATTTTGGGGTGAGGCTCTCAGTCCTGCTTTCCACTGATGAATCGCTCTCCGTCAGCACTGTTAGAGTTTGATATTCCGAGAGAGTGTGGTCTGGAAAGGATGTTACTTACTCTCATTTGAAGGTGTTTGGATGCAAGGCATTTATGCATGTGCCTAAGGAGCAGACACATAAGCTTGATGACAGAACTGTTCCGTGTATCCTGTTGGGTTTTGGAGATGCAGAGTTTGGCTACAGGTTATGGGATCCTAAAAAGAAAAAGGTTGTCAGATCTAGGGATGTGGTCTTTCATGAAAATAAGACCATTACAGATTTGAAGACATCAGAGAGAATCATTGTTAATGATGTTACCCTTCCTTAACTAGTTTCTCCTTCGATTAGTGGTGCCACACGGGAGAGAGATTTAGTTGAAGAACATGGGATTGATGATGAGCATGCACATGATGATGTTGATAATGTGCAAGAATCAGATGACGATTCTGAGCAAGGGGGAACAGCCTCCTCCACCTGCGGCTACAATAGAACCTCCATTAAGAAGGTCAAAAGAGGGGCAAGTTCCTTCTATGAGATACCCAAGTTCTACGTATGTTACGGTTATTGAAGAGGGGGAGCCGGAGAGCTTCCAGAAGTTCAGATGCATAGAGACAAAGCTCAGTGGATGAAAGTAATGCAGGAAGAGATGAGTTCTTTGAAGAAGAACACGTATGAGCTTGATGAACTTCAGAAAGGTAGAAAACCTTTAAAGAGTAAATCGACTACTTGAGACAAGCGTTAGTCCTACACCAAGCTGGTGGGACTGAGTTGCGATTGAGCAACAAGGATGGTTGGATATCTCTCCATGGGCTGGAGGGGGAGATTGTTGGTTTAGTGTGTGGGCCCAACACACTTATGTTCAACCCAAGCATAAGACTTGCTAAACAAGACTTTCTAATTTAGTGTTTTAGAAAGTGGACATAGCAACAACAAATTTTGGAGAAAATTAGTAAGTGACTAAATTGGTATAATTCTCTCGTAAAAAGAATTGGAAATTAATTGGCAACAAGGAATTAGGAAGGCCAATTAATATAGAAACTCATGAAATTAGAATTTCGTGAATTGGGGAGTTTTGACTTTATAAAAGAGAGAAGACTTTGAGAGTTCGAAAAGAGGTAGAAGAGAGGTTTTGTCGACTTGGGGTTAGACAAGAGAAAGTCGACGGGTTGTTCGACATTGTGAAAGAGATTGAAATCATATCTCTAGGGTTCTCTTCAGCGTGTACGCACTTAGGTTGAAGTGCGTGGAATCTCTCTAGGAGTTCTCTCTACATTGAAGAAACAACAAGATCTTGAATCCAAAGACTCGCGGTGAAGGCTTTGGTAATTTCTTGGTGTTCAAGAAAAGAGGTACGAGGGTTTGATACAATTGGGGGTAGTGTTCTTTGTTCTTAGTGTGATCATCTAAGTTCTTAGAAGAGGTATTTTTTGTATTACTCCATTGTTGGTGAATCTCATTCAATTAAGATATCTTGTACTCTTTATTCACATAGTGGATTGTTCGGGGTTTGCCCCGTGGGTTTTACCTTTGATTTGAAGGATTTTCCACGTTAAATCTTGTGTGTCTTGTGGTGTGTTATTTTGTGCATTGATCGAGGTTTGGTGGAACTTGGTATTCATTTGTTTCATTGTTCTAAGGGGTTGAGGAAAACCCCAACACTGCAACGCAATCTCCCACACAGCTCACAAAAATCACTCAAATTTCAATCAACATGAACACCACCAATACTAAACCTAACACCCATTTCGAAACACCTCAAAAAATAAAAACTTTCACACAAAAACCAACAATTGAGCGCAAACCAACGCACCTAATGTAGAGATCAGTGACGTCCAGCGAAAGCTGAGCGTGCCAATCTGGGTTCTCAATGAACCAAACAGCCCTATCTTCTTTGCTCTGACAAAACCCTAATTTCTTCAACCACGCCTCTATACATGGAAGGCTGTGAGAGTACAGGGGCTTCTTCTTGTCTGGGAGCTTCTTCAGCCACTCTTCCTCCGTCGCTGAGAGGCCCGTCTCGGAAGATTTGCACAAAATTAGGGTTCTTCGGTTGCCGATTTGTTGTGATTTGGGTGAGGAAAATTGGGGAAGGATTGCAAATTTTAGGGCATTTGGAGGTGTGGAAGAAGAACATTGGGCGGATGAGATGAGGCCAATTAGGGCGGATTTAGAGAGGAGAATTGAGGGCATTTCTGAATCGAAATCTTTTGTTGGAGAGAATTTTAGGGCTTCGATTCCCTCCAAAAATGTGCAATTTTGGGGGAATGAATTTGCTTTTAAGCTAAAAGAGGGAACTTTGGAACGATATGTTCAATCTTATCCGCTCTTTCTCTGCTTGTAGTTTCGTAACGTATCGGATGTATCGGCCGACAATTTTTTGTTTTCCTTTTTTTTTTTTTTTTTTTTTTTTTTTTTTTGTAAAAGATTTTATTCTTGGTTGTGTGCTTTGTTCCACTTAAGCAATGTCATGAGCTTGAGTTTGTGGATGAAAAAAGGTAGATTGGAAGGGTAACCCTATGCAAGGGACTTGACAGCATGGATTAATCAGTGTTGGTGGTGTTGGATACCTCGTCGGAAACTAAAAAAAAATAATATTTAAAATAAAATAAAAGAAAAGGATTTTTTTTTACTAGTCCAAGTAGATTGGATAACGTTGGTAGGTATGAGTCACGTTTTAGTTCGATTCCCACTAATAACAAAGTCACTAACTCACCAAACCCATGTAAGGGAATAGGCCTTAAATTTTTTGTAGTACAAATATACAATGGTGGAGCTAGAGATTAAAACCTTTGCAAGTATAGGATAGTTTTTATAAGCTCATATTGCATCTTCAGTTCTACTTAGCAGAATTTAATGGTTGTTTAAGTGAGATTCGTTGTTATTGTATGTCTATGATTGTTTAGGAACTTCAATAATTGAGTCCCTAAGGATTAAGGGAAAACCAAAGAACAATCTCTGCCGACAATGTTCTGATTAACCTCATTAATCAATGTGGGATCTAATTAATGATATTTGTTTGGATCAAGAAAAAAGCAACCGACCGAGTACCAACCCTGTTTATAGGAAAGCAATTAATGGAGCAAAAGACAACTAATTCACTTCAAAGCTTAGTCATTCCAAAACCTCCTCTTTGGCCATTTTAGGTGTCTTATTCATTCATGACTCTCATCTATTTACTGATGATGAATAGACTTTTGGAGATCAAATGCATAACAAAAACAAGGGAATTGAATAATATAATTCCTTGTAAAAAAAAGAGTATTCTGATCAAACTGCCCTCTTTTATAATGACAAAAAATGTGTACAAGAATGATGATTGATTTTACTGTGGAACTTCTCCATGTTCAAGCACTGGTTGTGTTCTAATCACTCTTGCAGAAGGCATTCTGCTAGTCCCAATCCAAACGGTCCCTAGAGCTTCGCCTTCATCGGCTTGTTTTTCCATGTCTTTGATTCTTCTCCTCTTCATGAACTTGAATATAATCCCCCCAACCAAACCCCCAATAACCAACCCTGCGAATCCGAAAGCAAACCCCATTCCCAACCATTTCCATAACCTCTCCTTTTTCTTTCTAACCTCCCTTGTTGGAGCAACAATGCAGAAATGCCCTTGACCCCTTGTGGCACACACATTAGGCATCACCATCTTGCTGAAATGCAACATGCCCGCATCGAAACTAACGCATATGAGTGACGAATTTGATCCCTCGGGCAACATCACTCGAGGAAAACGAATAAGAATGTGGTTTCTTGTTGTGGTGAGGTTGAGCTTTGCGACGCCTATGGAGCTTAAGTTTGTCGCGTCATAAGCCATGAAGCCTAAAACCGGCGTGACCATTGAATAGCCGGGGACCTTGTAGTATGAAGAAGATTGGGTGCCTAGACTTTGGTACACAATTGCAAATCTCTGCACAAAGGGTGTTGGTAATACTCTGCTAGGGATCTCAATATGGCTGTAGTTCACTCCTCTAAACCAAAAGCTGCCACTCCTTAGCCTAACAACCGAAGCTTCAATTCCTGATAAACTTGCAGGGATTGCTACTTTGTACAGTTCGCCCGTTAGAGGCCGGTTTAACGCCTTGAACGCAAGATTTTGAAGCTGAGCGTCTAACATCGAACCCGGTGAAGAAGATTCATTCATGCTCTCGGCGCATGAAGATACTAACAGAAAGAAGAAGATCACAATCACCACCATTGACATAATGAACCCCTTGAAGAACATTCATTGCCAATTAACCATAGTCTCCTTCCCCCAGAGTTCATAAACTTCTATGTACTCGGTTGCGGTTTGCAAAAATCTTAGCGATCTTCTCTATCTAATGAATGGGAAGTCCGCTTTGAAATCGTTCGCCCCTGCATCCACTTCTAATACAATAACCTACATTCCAAACCAAAACCTGAAAACCGAAAACCACCGCCTTTCTTCGATCTAGAACGGATAGTCTTGCATTCTTTTTAAGTATTCTTGGAATTATAATCATGGGTATCTCTATTTTTTGCTCATCAATTCACAAAATCCTAGTACCCTTCATGTAAATGACCAATACTAGAAGAATAGCAATCCAAAAAGCTTCAAAAAACAAATCAAATCACCTTACTAGTTAATGTGTTGAGCCATTGTAGGTGTTGATGATGAATCTGGTCATGATTGGTGGTCTCATCTCCTCTTCTTGTGATGAATTGTTTTTGTTGTGAATTTTGTTCATGAAAATCGGATCTGTTGTATGAACAAGTCACGAAGGAAAATTGGTCGTCTAATGAGCTGTTGCTTGATTGGTGTTCTGTTCTGCTTTTCTTCTTTTACGTGTCAGTTTGGTTGTTAAAGTCTGTGTTGGTCTTCCAGAGTTGATCTTGTGCTCCACCTGCCTCTTTACAATCAAACTCCCACCAAATCTTGATGTTGAATATGTTCATTTTGGCCCTTTCCATTTTTTCTTCAAATTAAGACGTTGCTACACAAAGGTTTGATTCATATGAGCTCCTCCTCTGCACACTCTAGAAGCAACACCACCACCGGTGGGCTTCTAAATTCTTTGCTCTGGCAACGGAGATGTGACAGGTCCATGGATCCACGTATCGCACCCATTTAGGAAAGTCAAAGCTAAACTGAGGGATTCGAATGATCTGAGTGTCGCCAAATCTTCCCCTATTTCCTGCAATAGATATCACTTTGATGTGTTGACTTCGCATGATAAGGGAAGTCATTTAATTGGCAATAAAGATGAGCCTTGGAAATCAACTCCATTTAGTTTTTTAAAGAAATGAAGCTTAGCAAATGGGTCTGACCAGGTAAAAACCCAAGAAACCTCATGCAAAACTGGACCCACCAAAAACTTATAAAGTTAAAAATACATACGAGAAATCAGGGCCCACGATTGATCCTATTAATAATGTATTGACTCCCTCCCCAGTTTAAGAAACTCAATCGACACCCCTGCTCTTAACCATACTGTCTCCGTGGATGAGGCGATGGTGATCACGGCCCCAACCAATCCTCAACTTGAATGTACTCTTGACCAAAATCTTCATACAGTGGTGTTGTTCAACAATAAAAATGGTGGCAATTCGGTCCTTGGTGGTCGTAGCTTCTCTTCGGTGAGCAGCGTAGGTACACCAGGACGCCCTCAGATAAATCTCATCAAATCAATCTGCGTAGGGACCTTAAAATCAGGAGAGCGAGGGAGCAAGGGCGAGTGGAACATCTTTTCTTACACTTGATATGAGGAACTCGAACCGCCTCTCACATAACAACTTCTCCTGAAGCTTTTCTGCCGAGCTCGTTCCCTTTGAGGGAACTCTGATTTCTTTTCCCTAGGTATTGCCTTTCCTCTATTTAGTTTTTTATGTTGATACCAACAATTGTTTGGAACTGTCAGGGACCGGCAAAAAAAATTTTGCTAGGTAGCTGAAGTCATTGATTTCCATCCACAACTTCAAGATTCTTGTACTTACTGAAACAAGGATTAGCGGACCTCAAGCGAACAATCTTATTAAACTGCTAAAACTTGACCGCTCACATCGAACTAAGGTTCTTGGCTACTCAGGCGGTATTTGGGTCTTATGGAGGGATGTTCTCAATGCCATCTTTAACATTGGGCATCTGGACTGACCTCTGTTATTAAAGATGATGTAAGGGGAGTGTCACTCCCTAGAATATGTCTTTTGTAACTAAGCAAGTATGCCTCATTTTTAATCAAAAAAAAAGAAGAGGGATAATGAAAGTTTTTATCTATTTATTTATTTTATAACTTTTTGACAATAAAAATCAAGAGATCAATTACTAAAAGTAATAGAAATTGGTATATAAGAAGATTACTACATGACTAAAACACTATAAAAGGATATACAAGGCTTAGAAAAGTCATATAATTTTTTTTAAAACAAGTCATATAATTAACTATGTGAGAATCAATGAAGTTTTACTATAATTTTATCACTATATATCTTTTTACTAGAGATACATGTGTAAAAGCTTGTCCCCCTCTACCTTAATGTTGGCTTTGTCCTTGCGACAAGGCCTTTTAGGGCATTCGCAATGGTTGCACTTAAAAATGGAATATCATGTCACATCATCAATTTATTAAACTCACTCATTTCTCACTATTCACAATAGTTTAGACGCTCTTTAAACTCAAATGAGACCCTTAAGAGGCTAATCCTTGTCACCCAAAATAAAAAAAAAGGTCCCACACCAACAACTTTTGTTGTTGTGGGCCCCAAATTGGAGTGTTTGTGTAACGTCCCAATTTTCAATGGCTGTTATTTATGATGCAATTACGAGCGTGGATGCTAGCGGTGACGTTCATAGGTCCCACAGCGAAGACGGAGCACGACCGGATAGGGTTTACAGTCCGTTTTGTGTGCTCTTGTAGTGAAGTTGCGATGTATAGGTTCAAGTTAGTTAAATTACATTGCAAATATGTGTGTTTATATTGTTTATTGACTAGTGAGCTTGTGTTTGTCCCTACCTGGTGCACCGTTGAATATGCTACCCGGGTATGATAGGCATGTGTGAGTGTGCCATGGTCACGTCGGCCACCTAGAGGGTCTAGGGTCACCCGTTGGAGGTATCCTCACGGGTTGTGCCTGGCGGATAACCCGAAGTATGGTTTGGTCTGACTTTGATTGTGCACGCACTTTGCTTCACTACTATAATTATGCATGCAATGATCTTCCACAGTTGCATGTATTCTTTTGTTCCGCATGTTTATTTATAGTATTTTGATTCCAACAGTTTTACTTATGTATTTACTTGGTGAATTTCTTTGGGAATACCCACTCTGGACTCGTCATCTACCTTTTTGTGATGGCTTGAGTGCAGATACTGGTACGAGCAGAGAGAATGGTAAGATTAAGGATTATCTGTGACTGGCTACAAGTTGCCCTACTCGTACATTTGTTTATGTTTATTGTTTTATGCTGGGTATAGGTTGTGAGACTTATTTACCATGCATATACATTATGATACATTGAAGTACTCCTGACTTTTATATATGACATGGCAACATTTTGGTTTGATTTCTACTTTAGGCTTGTGTATTACATATGTGCTTCCACTGTAAATTTTGATGTTTAAGACTTCCGTTGTATGATTTGAGTAGAAATGATGATTAGTTGGGCGAGGAACACAGCTGGCAGCCACGTGGCCGGTTGTGAGTCCGGGTGGCCTCCCGTGGCGGTCCAATGTAGATCTGGGCCGCTACAATTTGTACCATGACAGACGCTCCAATACTTTAAGATTCTCGCCATACATGATATGAGGAGGGTTGCATATTTCGAGGTTATTGCACTTGCAAATAGCCCCCAATTTAGATGCTCTTAGTGCAATCTCGCCCATACATGATATGAGGAGGGTTGCATATTTCGAGGTTATTGCACTTGCAAATAGCCCTCAATGTAGATGCTCTTAGTGCAATCAGCTTGAGTTACGCAACGAAGAATGATACTTGAGATCATGCACCTAACTACACAATCCTAAGTTCGCCCTTAGGGTCAATCGGTTTACCTGTTGTTGACCTTCGATCATGATTCATGATGCATTGTACAAGATGATAATAGTTTGTTAAGATGATAATAGTTTGTTAGAGTACTGGATAAAAACCCATGTGTTGAAATAAAAAAATGTATTTTTAAGGAGGCGTTGGCAGCAGTTGGTGTCTAGGTGGTAGTTTTTTTTAATTTTGGGCGGCTTAATGGGCACCCGCCACGTGGAGTGAGTCACTCACTTGCCAAATTGTCTCGCGTGTTTCACACGTGTGGATTGTTTGGAGGAGGTTTTCTATAATTGGTCTTTTATTTTTTCTTAAGATAAGTCAACTTGAATATTCACATTCATACATACTATATATTGTATATGGGGATGTGAAGGTGTTTTGATGATTGTGATGTCTTAGTTTTCTATAATTAATAAACCCAGTGAAGAACTGGTCAAAATAAAAAAAAAAACTCAAAAAGTTTAGGTTAAAACTGATTGTTTGCAGCTAACGTTAATTATCTCAATTAGTTTTACAAACAGGTCTTTTAACTTGAAACATCGATTAAGAAGTGTCTTATTCTTCTAATAGTATTTAGTAGTTGAGGCCAATTATCTCATTTAGCTTGGATGAGCCTTTTGTTTACAAAACATATAAAGAATTAATTGCTATGAACTTAAAATATGGTTTCTAGTTTCAACCATTTACTAACCTAACTACAAATCTTTTTTATTTTTATAAAAAAACCAACAAATTTTTTTATCATAATGTTTTCGACTTCAAAACGACAGTATTTTATCAATACGTGCAATAATTATTTAGAATTGAAAATTTAAATGCGCATCAAACTCAATTTCAATTCTTAAATAAATGCACCTGAATAAGTGGAGTATTTCATTAGCACGATAGGAAGCTCAACATTAGCTGTTTAATGCTGACAAACAACCAAACATATTTCATTAGCAATGCAATCCTTAAGCCAAAATGTTTGCACAAAACTCATCAAATTTAGAAAACTGGAATAGAGAGGTCAACATTTACTTGACCCCTTTACCACGTGGCAGCTTTTTCAGACCCTGGTCGATGTCCAAACGTTACAAACTTTACAGCTAAAGCCAAACCACTCTCTTTTCGAAAAAACCATTTTCCCGCCACTCCCTACTTTCCCGCCACAATTTCAAATCAAAACTGGCACACTGTCCCCCACCGCGCACGTTAGCGCTCGCTCTCTCTTTCTCTGTTCTTCACATTTGGGACTTCGAAACCCTAAAAACTCTCTCTTTGAATCTCTAATGGAGGACCCTTTCGATTTCTCGCGAACGCAAAGGATCGTTTTTCTGATCGATCTGCACCCTCTCTTCGATCCCCAAAACCCTAATCGGAGCAATTACGTCGAATCGATCGTCGCGTCAGCTCGGGCGGTGTTCAATTTCGAGTCTCTCTCGTCGTCCCTCTTCGCGTTCAAGCTCTTCTTCTCGTCGCTCTCGCCGGTCCTCTCGTCGTCGAAAGTCCACTCCCTCGTCGGGAAGTCCCCCGATTCGCTCTCATTCGACCGCCATTCACAGACATTGAATTCCCTGACCAAAACCCTAAATTTGGTCGCTTTTTGTGATGGGAACCAGATTGGGTCACCGAAGGCGGCGTTGATGGCGAGCTCGCTGCGCCAATTGCTGCACGACTACGCCTGGGAGCCGCCGTATGAAGATCGTGTTGTAGGTATGGCGAAGAGTTCTCGATTTGTTAGGTCAAATTTGATTCTTTTGTTTTCTTCGATTGGTAGATCGTTGAACTGTTTGTCTGAGTTTATGGAATTGGGAATTGGTGAGGATGAGTTGGTGAGCGATGGGGATGCGTTTTGCGAGAAATTCGGTTCTGTATTTGGTGGTGTTAATGAGGGGTTTGTGAGTAGAGATATACATTGTTGTTGGGTTGGTGTTGGATGTGAGTTAGAACATGGAATTTGGGAAAAAGATCGATGCTTTACAGGTTTAGGATTTGTTGAGAGGGGGATAAAGAGCTTAGGTTGGGGTTTTTGTTTGACCGATGACGTTATTTTGGGAAATTCTCTTATTCCTTTTGGACTAGTTTATCCAAAGATTGGAGCTAGTTTGATGGGTTTTGGTTCCGCTAATTGCGACGACAAAAAAAATCGTGCAGACTTGATTTTGAAGATCTCAGATGTGAGTGGGAATCCTTTAGAGTGCAAGTGTTGTGATCTTGAATTGTTTAATTTGAAGCCATTATCTGGACAAAGTGATCAGTTGAAAACATTATGGGAAGATGTGGGTGATCAGACGTTACAGATATCTGTAATGGAATTGTGGAGTAAAAATGATAATTTGAAACTCAATAGTGTCGTTTGTGGTGTCTATCTACTTCGTGAGCTTCCTGGGAAAGTTGCAAAGGATCAAAAGAGAGATGATTCGGGTGTTTTTCTTGCAGATAGAGTTCTTCAACTGCTTCAGATGGAAACTACTGAGTTTAGTCCTGGGCGAGCTGTTTGGCAGGTCTTTCTAACAATTCTCTATAGGAAGGAATCCTCAGCTTTGGTGTCTATTTCAAATGGACGCGGGCATTCGTTAATGGGAATTTTGAAACCCTTCACGGTTCACTCTGCTACTCTTTGCATTTTAGATAGGAAGTCCTCAACCTTTTGCTCAGTGCGCGATTTCAATGCATTATCTTCTAGTGATTTACAAATTATTCCTGAGAAGAGAGTGAGACTCCTGAGACTAATACTCAATTAGACGACCTAGATAATCCTCTTGGTTCCCAACAAAGTGTTACATCATGTAAATTAAATGATTCTAGGACGACGAAGAAGATGAAGAGTTCAAAACTGCTTCAAAATCTCTCTTGGAGCTCCTTCTGTAAGGCAGCTGCAAACCAGTCTTATGTGGATCTGGAAGATGTTTACTTTGCTAGGGAGTGTCGTCAGTCGAAGAAACTTAAATTCTTGAAATGTTGGATGAAGCAAATAAAAAAAAGTAGCAACAGCTTCCAGATGAAAGAAAATGAAACAAAGTTGCCGCTGGATATTGACGAAGAAATTAAGGAGAGACTAGCCAAATCAGATCAAGAAAGTGAGCGTCCTGTGTCGCCTTCCTTCTCAAGTGGGGAACAGTCTTTCTTAGCATCTTCCGATATGAATGGAGAAGCTGTTCCTGTTCCTTGCTTTGAAACCACTGAAGCTTTCTTTAATGATATTTCCCAGAAGGTACAACTAGGACTTGAGTCCGAAGAAGTGGACTTGGGTGCTTTGGCTGATCGGCTTATCAACTCCTCCATCCACTGGTTATTTACGAAGCATGAAATGGACAATAAAACAGAAAATTCAAGTCCTACCGAAGACACAGAGAATTGTGTTAGCGGACTGATTGCTGCAGAGCTATCAAAATTTTTGCTAAGGAGTTGTAAGAATTTGGCAGATAAGTATAAAAGCAGTGAGGGACCGATTCTTACTTCTGATCCTGCCATATGCGCGTCAGAAACCAGAGTTAGAGAGTATCCTTAATTTATCTTTCCTTTCTCTTCATAGTTTCAAGTAACAAATGCTAACAAGTGCTCCAGCATTCAAATATGCATGCTCAATCTTTTTTTTTTTTTTCTTTTTCTTTTTCTTTTTCTTTCTTTCTATGTAGAAAACTTAATACAATTCAGGAAAAAAAATTCTGTTTCCTTAATTCGTGCCAGATATGAGTTGCAGATCTTGTTCCGAATGGAGATACTTCGATCAAAGATTGGGACGGGCATTGAAGATACTGCAAAGCTGAAGATGGTTAAACAGATATGCTCGCTTCTGGAGAACATCCAGTGCTTTGCAGGAGGTTTTTTTGGTGATTTCAGCCTTGATAAATATGTGGGAAAAACAATAAAAAACAGGTATCGCTTTAATAGACAACTAACAGTAGGCTTATTTTCTTGTAGATTGTCGTCGAAGCGTATGCTTTATCTTTTCTCTAATGGTATTGAAATTTACTTTTGATCTTCTTGACATGCCATATGTGAATTTATTAACTGCAAAACATGGATGTCTGGAAAAACTACTAGTATGACTGTCTCCAAGTGATTATCACATGCCAAGCAAGAACCATGAGTTATACTAGGAAAATTCCTCAGTTTAGTTTCCCCTCTCCTTGTTGTTGGCCTGAAAGTTTTACGGTTATGAGTTGTGTGGTTTGTTGCTTATCACCTTGGTGTAAAATTCCAAAAGCCTCATTAGCATTGGAAGTCCTTGGTATCCCTCGTACCAATTTTTATTGTTTGCTTAAATTCGCATTGCAGCAAGGTTCTCAATATGCATTGCTCAATTATATTAGGAAGACGTAGTTGATTGTTTCGCGGAAACTGGTCTGTTTGGTTTTCCATTCGGTTTATAAATGCATCTTAATAAGATGAAGCATGGAAGCCCTTTGCTTCATCTTTTCAGTTTGTCTACTTGAAGGAGTTTGTTGGAGAGACTCCACCTTGTTAATTTGTCATTACTCTTCCATCACAGGTATTCATGTTCCCTGGGAGATGTGGTTAGCAAAATCTACAGCAGGATGGATCTTTTGTTGTTTGATGATGATGATGGAGAGACACCCAGTTCTCGAACGAACAGCGAAGACGCTGATAATACTAAAAGGGAGAGAACAGATGAAAATGAGGTTGATGTCAATGTAAGAGATGGCACGACATTATCTACCACAAAGGCTTCGTCTTCCCGATCAAAGGAACGCCATGTTGAGAGCCCTCAAAAGCTGAGGGACAAACATGAACGAAGCTTAATAAAAGCTCAGGAGAGACGGGAGAGGGCGAGAAGATTTGCATCTTTCACAAGCTGGGTACCAGATCTGCAGAGAGTTTGGGCTCCCAAGCTTCCAAGGCCAGTAAAAGAGAAATCAGAGTTCCAAAAGCCACTAAAAAAGAACAAACGAGGTACACGCTTTGACATGGTGTGCGAGACTCCAATGACAGGGAAGAGACGCTCATTCTCACAAGATAACATTGGCACCAAAGAGCACGCAAGTAATGATTTCAGCTCTTGTTCTGTTTCCAAGGCTTTGTTTCAGGATGACAGTGAGGTATGAAGGCATTACCATCTCCTCTTCAAAGCTCAAACACCTCATTGAAGCTTTAATGCGTTGAAGGATTGTCTGGGCCAAAGGCTCAACTTGTTCAAATGATTTTTCTCTTGATGTATTATAGAGTAATGTTGCAAGCTCCTGTTTAAAATTGAAAAGAGAAGTAATGCTATGATACTGTGACTGGTCTGAACTAACCTATTGTACGACAATATATAGGGAAAGTCTCCTAACAAGGTAGATGCTAGGGTGGCCCAGAGGTGGACACCGAGATGGACATCACTGTGTCCATCCATTCGGCATCGACATTTGTGCGCACACACATCTTTGCACAAATTGATGGACACTATCACTCGGTTTACCAAAATGGGCCAACCTAGTATTTTCTTGAATTTGAATCACTAGCGTAACCTTTCCTTGTTTCAAATCTCTCTTTTGTTGTGTCGCATTGTGAGCATTATATGCTTTTTATATGCTAATGGAGGCATGAGATTGACATGGATCATAGATATTTCCTCGAGATGGGTGCCATACTTCAATAAGATGATGATTCAACTTTTAACCCCACAATTTTATTTACTTATTTATTTATTTTGATATTTTAGTGTTTAGGATTACGCTGACTTTCCTGTGGAGACGAGCTCCACCCTAAAAAAATATGTTTGAAAAGTTAAAAGATTCAAACGTGTGAACTTTTCGAGCTTTCCCTAATAATTTCTTCCCTTGCCTATTATAATAAATCACATTGTCATTAATTTAAATAAAGAAGAAAACCATATACTCCACTTTCTTGTAGCAAAATATAGACCTATTGTTTATGATTGGGGCAATTAAAAAGGATTCTTGATAGGTGAATGGCCAATCAGGATGCTCCAACATGCCACGTGGCATGAAACTGAGACGGTGTCCTAAACAGAGAAAACAAATTGTGGATAGAACAACGGATGGATGACACCATTGCTTTAGTTTTTGGTAAGCAAAAGCACTGAGAGGTCAACACAGAGAGAGAGAGAAAGTAGATAGTTTTAGAGAGAGAAAGAGTAGTGTTTGGAAGGAAAGCCATGGCGACGGCTTACGCTTCATCAATGGCAATGTTGGGGCCTCAGCGTCTCCATAGAACAACCACCACCAACTCACGCCGCTCCGCCTTGCCTTACCTTCCACAACGACCACAACAACAACAACAGTCTTTCTCCACTTCAATCCACCAAATCCCAGGTACCCATCTCGCAAAATCGCTCAAGTTGCTTAATTTCAATTGTATCAGTGATTGCATAGTCCTAGAAGGCTCAATTTCAGTTCTGAGCGATTTCCCATTTTGGGTAAACCCCATTGAGTTAGGTTTGGCTGTTTTCAAGACTTTTGGGGGAAATTCGGAGAGGGGGTTAGCAATTCATTGCAAGTAAAGAGGGGTTTTCAATAGGAAATCCAATTGAGGGAAAATTCAAATTGGGTAGTTGTACAAGAGTGAGATTGTGGTGAAAAATGGATAAAAATTGCTTCTTTTCTGGTTTATGAGCTCAAATCCTATTGTATAAGCAGGTAAAAACAGATATGCAATATGTAATCATTTTGACTAGATTGCTTGTTTGATGGTTCTATTTACTTGGTTACTGTTACTGCTCTCAAGTTAATTCAGTTCTCATTTCAATGAAGTTTGATTTCAATTCTGATAGTGTTAGGCTCATACTTGCTAGCCAAAAAATGAATGTTGGAGGTAGATATTAGGCTGGACCTATCTATGAACTATGAGTGTCTAAAATATTTGTGGCATGTTTTTGAGATGTCCTGGATTATGAAAAATATGTGGCACTTCTTTCATGGCGGTTTCAGAGCTAGGATGTGTTAAACTTCACATTACAACGGCCATTAGTATAGCTTAATTCCTCTTTATATCTGCATAGATTACGATTCCTTTGTTGTCTACAGCTTAACATGGCTTAGCTAATTTACGTGCAAGGAACTTCGATTAAACATTTGCGAGCATTAATTCTTTTAATTTGTCCATATTAACTTGTTATGCACAAGACACTTTCCATGTTTTATTTTGGGCTCTCTTTACTGATTGTTCATCCACCTTCAGACAATGTTCTTCCATTGGTTCTTCGGTTCTTCCTCTTGATTTTGTCAATCAAGTTTTATTTCTTTAAATTATGGTCTCTTGGTTATCTAGTTCTGTTCCCACTGCGGTACGATTTATCTCATGGTGAACACTTTCCTAATGAATAATGATTTTTATTCTTAAACAGGGTCACGAAGGTTTTCATCAGTTCAGATCAGAGCCACAGAAGACACATCTGGTTCTATTGAAGTTGGAGAAGTGTTCTCTGACCTAAAAGAAAAGGTGAGTCTCCCATTTCATAAGAAGAGGCTTAAAGTTTTTCTTTCAAATCTGCTCCTACACATTGAACCAAAGTTTTATTTTAATTAGGCCAGCGCGTTATTAACTTTAAAGTTCTTTATGTTCACCATTTGTAGTGGGAGGCAATTGAAAATAAGTCAACAGTAATTGTCTATGGAGGAGGAGCCATTGTTGCAGTTTGGCTATCTTCTATTCTTGTTGGCGCAATCAACTCGGTCCCTTTGGTAAGTAATCAGACTAATGAATGTCAAGATGCATCTTCAAATAAATCATTTATTTCTTGGTTGTAAAGTGTAAATTCTCTTAAACTTCTTTTCTTTCTCTTGTCAGCTTCCAAAGATACTGGAGTTAGTAGGACTTGGGTATACTGGCTGGTTTGTCTACCGATATCTTCTATTCAAGGTAACACCTGAAAGCTAACTGAAACTAAATATCTTCTACATTTGGTTTAACATCATTACATCAATACTTTTCATATTTTGAGATGAATTTTAGTTTGTCCTTGTTGTCAATTGTTCCATCATAACAAACTGGCTACGGACCCCAAAACATTGGATCTAGTAATAGTATTTTTCACTTCTTAGGAACATGAACATATAAATCATAGTAGATTCATATCATTTATTGATAAAGAGGGAAGAAGGGTGGGTAGGGTAAGTAAGTATAACCCAAGAACCACTTCAGCCTTTGAATTAGGCATGTTGATGTCAGCATATCTGTCGTTCTCTTGCATTTCTTTGAAATGTATATTCATTTTTTACTTAGGAATCGAACTTCATCGGAACAAATGATGAGTTCCCCCCTAAAGCTAGTTCTGTTCTCTATTAATTTTTGTTAGGAATCTTCGCCACCAAATTGAGTCCATTATGAGAAATGTCGTTAACAAGCTTACTTTTGCAGTCAAGCAGAAAAGAATTAGCAGAAGACATAGAGACTTTGAAGAAGAAGATTGCAGGAACCGAATAGGTTGCAGACACTTGGGCTGGCTCGCTTATGTATCTTACATTTAATTTGAGGTCATCAGTTCATGCCTTCATGGTAGTTCTTTGAATTAGACCTCCTGTATTAGAGGCACTTGGGTCCTGTTGTGTTATCACTGTTACTTTTCTTAGTTCTTTGTATCAACTACCCCTATTTCCTTTAATGACAAGTATCAATTTTTCTTTAGTAATACAAGCCATGGTTATGCTTCTCATTGTCTCGTCTTCTAAGAACTATAGCTTTGCATCTTTACACAAGAGCAGAACACATGAAATTGAATCAAATATTGTATTAGCCATGGTGGTTATGTTCCTAATCTTCTTCAAGAATTTACAATTGAAGTGAAACATTGACATTATGGTCCCAACACCCATCATATGCAAGAACTATGGTTTCACAACCAACCGGAAAAACTCACACCAGAACCAAATGAAGCTCAATCCATGAATTGAATCAACAACCCTTCCACTGCTGAAGAATACACGAAAAAGGCAGCCTCTTTACAGAAGAACAGACCAAATCAAATTGAATCAACAGACCTTCAACTTACAATTCAAGTGAAATTATGAAATATCAATTGCAAGAACTATAGTTTTGCAACTAAATACTAAAACCAACACCAGAACCACATGAAGATCAATTCAAGGAAATCTTTGATAGCCGAGGGTATCCAAGCCACAGCCGTTGATACCAGACTTGTGGTGGATCAGACTAATCCCACGAAGGTCCTTACTTGCCCCCAGTAGGGCACCCAAGAAAGAAATCGAAGGAAGAAGGGAGCGAGTAAGTTTCAAACTCAACACATCCGCCTTGGTCAGCTAGTTAGAGAACGAAACGTACCACTCAACCAACACGCCCCTGAAGCTCAATTCATTGACATTCATTCATGGTGGAATCAGCAGACCTTCAACTTAAGTAGAATTCACAAAAAAAAAAAAAAAAAAAAAAGGCGGCATCTTTGCACAAGAACACATCAAACTGAATCAAACATATGATTAATTATACTGAGAACATGATAACAACAACTTCACTGTAATTGTGAGATTGTTGACCCTAATAGCCGATACAGAGAATCCCAAAAACTCAAAACCAAATTCATTACAACTACTAAAAAAGCAGTAAAATTTAGACATAAAACAAGAAACCCTAAAACCCCCAAAAAAAAAACCCTAACCTCAAATCTTGTCAATGTCCTCATCCTCAAATTCAATGAAATCGTCACCAGCACCATCATCATCCTCATCGAGCCCGCCCGCGATCCCCTCGTTGAGCCGCGTCGTCTCGGGCAACTCCCCGTAGGCCTTCAGCAGCCTGGCCTCATCCGGATTGTACTTGAGGATCACATCGGCCTTGTCGTCCTGATAATCTCTCAATCCAACCAATATGATGTCCCCCGCGGCGATCCACACCTTCTTGTGCATCTTCCCTCGGATGTGGCAGAGGCGCTTGGTGCCGTCTATGCAGGTCGCCTCGCAGCGGCCATTGCCGAGCATGCGGACCACCTGGGCGTACTCCTGGCCGTCTTCTTTGAAGATGAGCTCGCGCTTCTCGTCGTCTGCCTCGTTCTTGCCTCTCTTTCGGTTCTTCCCTCCCTTCCCCTTGTTCTTCGGCATCTCTGTCTGTGTGTTTGTTGTGATTGGATTGATGTAGAAGAAGAAAGACCTTAGTTTTGATGGGGAAGAAGAGCAAAACCAAACCCTAGCTTTGATAAAACTAATCTAACATGCACTAAATATTGGGTCGCGCTCTATGCACCCCAATCATTACTCATGACACCTCAGTTACAAGCGTGCACAATGATTTTCTCATGGCACCGATGAATTGGATGAAAATGTTATTTTTTTATTTTATTTTTTACTTTAGTGGAATCGAACTACGATCTCTTTGCCTTTTTGGCAAGTGAAAATGTTGTTGTTCATTAATGCGAGGCACCTATAACCAAATCAAATTCCCTTCTTCTACTCTCCCTCTCATCACGAATCATGGCATCAATACACCAAATTCCCTCATTTTCTTACTCGTTTACTCTAAAATTCTTGTTTTATAGCGTTAAGTGAGTGTTTAGGGGTGATTACTTCGGGTTATGGGTTATGGGTGTTAAATCGTCAAGCAAACAAGGGAAATTTTGTTAATTTGTTGTTCATTTATCTCGCTTTGTTGTTGTCTTTCATGAAAAAATAACCATCATTGGGATTAGCCGCAATCCCGTCGTTTTCGTCCATACAGGGTCGTCTTTTAGTTTCGAAAGTCCATTGCTGATACCATTAAATAAGTGTTGGTTAAGTTCAACCGACACCTAAGTAAAAAGGACCTCAATTGATTGGTGACCTATTACCGAGACATTGAACTATGTCTTGGTTGTTTTTAACTGACCGTCATAATAAACTATGTTTAGGAGTAGTACAGGCCTGATACTTAATGAAACGTGTCGGTACCATATGGTCGACGCCATTTGTTAAGTCTCGATACCATGTAATCGAGACGAGTACACACCCATGGCACTACAACAGTTACACACGATTGAGATTTTGATTGAAATATCAGTCATCAACGATCGAGAAAACACAATATGCCCTGGTCTTGTGTGACGGAGACATTCGTGTATATGGTACACATTCAGAAATGGGGAATAACACAAAAAACCATAAAAACTAACCTCCCCGATTTGTATGCACTCTTTGATCGTATAAAGTGGTGTCTAGCCGATGACAAGAGGTGGGATTGATTGGGAGAAACGGTTTTGATGTTGGAGGTGGGCGTGCGTGAGAATAGAAAAGAAGAGTTGGTCGTTTGGGTTGGGAGGGGCATTTGAGTCTTTTCACATTAAAACCCTAATGAGTTGTGTCTGCATAATTGATCTCATCTTATTCAGACCACTCATTGAGTTTCCAACGCAGAAACGCCAGATCTTTGATTCGAAAGATCGAAATCTTTATGGTTTTGTATGAATACATAAATGACTTCACACATAAACTCCAGCCAAAATTTTGTCAGACCATTTTGCTCCATCTGCCCCACCATCTTCATTGAACCTAACATCTACGCACTTCTCCCCTATTCATCTTATTGTCTCCCGAAAAACTTCATCTTCCCACCCATTTTATCTGCACAAGCCACATCTACTCCCACGGTCCCACCTACACTTCATTCTATTGCAATTAATTTAGAGTTCGGCTACGTGCACCCACGCCATTTACTGACTGCACCCCATAAAACGTCAAACTTTAAACAAAAGTCAATCCTACTACAAAATGACCATTATGCCCCTCACTGTGATTAGTGCATCCCACTACAATTTCTAAGTGCACCTCATATACTATCTTCTTTGTGATTTATAGGCAACATCAAGTGGTTTAGCCTCGGAGGCCCGAATCTCTTGTTGGAGAGTCGGTCAGAGCCCACCGAACCTCTAGTTAGAGAGTCGGTTATAGCTTGTCGAACCTTTAATTGGAGAGTCGGTCGAGACCCACCGAACCTTTAGGTCGACAGTTGTCAACTAAATCTCACCAAAGAGGTTCGGTTGGACATCATCGAGCCTAGTGGATAAGTCTTGGCTACATGTCGCTGAATCTAATATAGATGTGTCGACCAGGGTTTTGGAGTTGGGTGCTTAAATTCAGATGAAATGATATTTTGGTAAAAATGTGGGGTGCACTTAGAAATTAAAATTTGAATTTAGGGTGCCACGTAAAATGAGGTGCTCTTAGCTGGACTCTTAATTTATGAATGCAAACTCAATAACGAGTCGTTACTAAATAAGGTATATAACGGTACAAAACAAGATCAATTCGTTCTTAGAAAGCACGTACGTACGGGCCACAGTGCCCGAGTCATCACTCAAACTCCGAAGAGCCTAGTCGACTTCAACTTAATCAATTTAGTACTTTATGAAAGAGTTATTGCAATATTACACAGCGGAAGACTAAACATTATATAACAAGGGGAAATAACTCAATCAAAGGGAAATTAGGAATTCTATAAGTGTGGAAAACCTCGGGTATTCATGCACAATTCGATAGGTAATTATACATGATACCAATCTCATCAAAATACCAAGTTCAATAATCCCAAAGCATGTATATATAAAAACGATATACATAAAAGCAACACATAAAGAAACCTACCAAGTAGTCTCCAAATCCAGTCGCTAAGCTTCTCAATAGATCACCTAAGCAGGGTCCCTTGCCCTTGCTGTTCTCCGCCCTATCTGCACCCACCGTCACAAACTAGACGGTGAGTAACTGAATAAAATCGAATGTAATGCCGAAGAAGATAACGAGAATTCATGATAATACAAGTAAAGCGATCTAAATATCATGCGGTATTAAAATGACAGAAATTTAAATAGACAAGGTGCATGATAAACAGACTAATAGATATCAATCGAAATTCAAGTGTGTTCCAAGGAATCAAAAGAGGCTCATAAGTGGTCTAGTCCATAGCATAACGGCGAAGACCTCGCGAGGTCTTCCCGGCATCGACTCAAACGAAAGCACAATTATGATCGGCAAAGGACTCGAACCCCGACTTCGGTGTCACACGGTCACTAAGGGTGGTCACACACTCGTGGCTACGAGTGCCCACGTTTTATCCCTCTAGTGCAGGTCCTAGTACTTTTCGGACAAAACACTTACGCCGGAATCATACAACCGAAATGGAATGGAATACCAATAATAGTGAATAACAAGACCGAATAAATGATAATGAATCACATGGCATTTTCTTATCGGCTTACAAACATACAAATGCTTTTTAAGGCAAATGTACTTACTCGAACTATCGCGACCGTGTGAAAACTCCGAGATCCTAACGCGTCTTCCGAAACTTCCCGATTGCTCGATAAGGTTTAAATCCCGAATGTTCTTTTAAGGTTAGTATTTTGTTTTAGGATGTTTCTCACATGTCTAGTTCAAATATTTTTAATTAAGTGACTTAACCATTGTGGATCAATCCATCTCTATGGTTATTGTCCTTTTTACAAAATATATCCATCTTTAGGCTCTTGTTAGGTCCATTTATCAAGTCTATACTCACATAAGTAATCTCTTTGTGTGGACCCTTTTTGGGTTTAAATCCATAAGTCCATTTTCATATTTTATGTCTTTGTCTTGGGCCTCAAGTTATACATATTTTTATTGGGCCTTAACACCACCCATTTACACATCATTTGTATTTGTTATGGGCCTTATATATACAAGATGTGTGTTGGCCCTTAATGGTTCTTATTGGGCTTTAATATAAAACCACAATTTGTATTCAGAATATCCATACACTTTCCTTGTTTTAATTATTCACACACACCCACATGTATGCACATGCACACACACACCACGTCACACACACAGACACACATACGCACACACCCCACACCCCAGCCAAACTGTGCACACCATAGCCTATTCACACACTCCAAAAACAGTGAGAAAAACGTGAGAAAGAGTGGGAGAGAGAGAGAAAAGTGTCCGTGAGGTGAGAAAAAAAAATAAAATAAAAGTGTTATTTACAAAATTCGATCCTTGGTCACATGCTTCATTAACGTCCTTCACTACCAACTACACCAACAAGCCAATTTTATTTTATTTTTTTATATATTTTTTTTATATGATACACCCCACCATTCACATACACCACGATTTCAACAACAAACTAACAACAGTGAGATGAAAGAGAGAATACGAGAGATCAGAGAGACCGTGAGGTGAGAGTGGTTACCTTCGGCTAGGGTGGCTTTCCCGGGGATTATTTAACTCGTCGGCGAGAAGAGGAGGGTGGCGGTGTTGGTGAGAGGCCGAGTGAAGAGAGGAGATCAAGATGAAGAGATGGAGAGGGAAGGGTTGGTGGCGGTGATGATTGGAGAAGAAAATGATTACTAGGGTTTCTTTCCATCATTTTGTATATATATACAATATAAAGGTTAATTGACCATTTTGCCCTTGAGTTTAAACTTACCCAACCCTTGGACAGCTACCCTTATGAGTCATTTGACTCTTCCTCACAATCTAACACATATCCCCATCTCCATGACCATCCAATGGTCCTCCTCACTCAATTGTGTCACTTTTACAATCCTATCCATATTAATCTATTAATTTAACCACATTAAATTTATTAATTTACCCATAAGGTTACACAAATTCTCGCCTACTCGGTGCATCGTTCCCCGCGTTCGACACGCTTCTCGAGGCGATCCCACCCTTGGGATTTGAATAAATTCCCTCATGTTTTTAGTATACATTATCGTAAAAATTTTATTTTCCTCAACCCGTTTTTCCTTGTTCCGACTCCCGTAACACGCGTAGTCTAGCCCTGCCTCGCCAACTAATTAATTAAATTAACTAAAGATTCATTTATTTGTATGTTTTACTCCCCCGTTTGCATAGGCGTAGTCTCACTCAATTTAAAATCGCCCGAACGGCGCGAGACCCGAAACATACTAAAATACTAATACATACAATCAAAGAATCATAAAATCACTTCGGTGTCGACTCCCGAAGTTCGAAATACTGTCCAGTATTCACATAGCCGGGTCACGGTTAAAATTTGAGGGCTGTTACAAGTACTATTCCTTTCGACAGCGCCTCATGCTTAAAGCATCTCTAATGGTAATGTGGATTTAAACCATGGATTCATGCCACTTGGTGGATGTGGGGAGGATGTTTATCCTGTTTCTGGCATTGGATAGACATTCAAATTCCAAAGTGATCTCCAATAATAATGTGGATTTAGATCATGAATTGTGACTTTTGACTTTCTATAACAAACAATGATGATGTGGCAAGACATTGTAATAAACACCCTTTATTTTGATTCTCTGCCGCATAAGATACACATTCACAATTTGTGGTCCCATTGGAGATCACTTTTTGAGTTGGATGTGGATTGTGTGACTTGTGTCCTAGGTGGACCCATTTCTATTCCAATCCATAGTCCCATTGGAGATGCTCTTAGTGGTAATAAGCATGAGCTGCTGCTGCAATGAGCAGCAGCATAAAGGATAAGTCGATGTCGAACAAGGCACCGTCGACATATCCAAATAAGATTTGCTGGTGTATTCAATTTAACAAATCCATGGATGCTTTTAAATGATGAATTTTCATGGATTTCATAGATTTGGAAGGAGTCGATCCAAAATCCATCCAAATCTCATGGATATGAGTGAGATTTGGTTATGTGCAGTTTTTGAATAGGAAACCATCACAATCCTTTAAAATCCATCAAAATCATAATTTGTTTAAAAATTGAATACACCTAAGCTTTTTTGAAATCCATTAGAATCCATCCAAATCATAATTGAATACCCCTTGACTTTTTAAAAGCCCATTAAAATCTTTAAAATCCTAATTAAATACACCTCGATTTCCCCCCGGGCAATTGCTAGACTTGACTCAATGATGTTATTAGGAGTTAATGTGTTTGGTTACTCCTATAAACCGTTTTTTTTTTGTACAATTATACATCATCGTTATTGATATCTATATACCTAGAAAGGAATAGCTTGTTGGATTCAATCAGGCTAATTTTTTTAATTGGAATGAGATTTTATTTTAGAATCCGGCTAAGTGCACCCCAGGAAAAGTCAAACTTAAAAAAAAACAATCGTACTACAAAATGACCTTTATGCCCCTCACTGTAATTAGTGCACCCCACTACAATTTTTAAGTGCACCCAATACACTCTCTTCTTTGTGATTTGTAGGCATCATCGAGTGGTTCGGCCTCGAATATCCAAATCTCTTTTTGGAGAGTATGTCGGAGCCCTCCGAACCTCTAGTTGGACATAGCTTGTCGAACCTTTAATTGAAGAGTCGGTCGGAACCCACCTAAGTTTTAAGTCGACAGTTGTCAACTAAATCTCACCAAAGAGGTTCGGTTGGACAATACTGAGCCTAGTGGATAAGTCTCGGCTACATGTTACCGAACCTAATATAGACGTCTCGACCAAGGTTTTGGAGTTGGGTGCTTCGATTCAAATGAAAGAGTATTTTGGTAAAAATGTGGGGTGCACTTAGAAATTTTTAAAAAAATCAATTTGGACCCAAAAAAAAATTGAATTTGGGGTGCCACGCGAAATGGGGTGCACTTAGCTGGACTCATATTTTATTATAGCCAATATATATAAGAAGAAGGCAAGAAACAATGTGTTTCTCTAAAATAAAGTCGAAAAAAAAGAAAAAACCCTATCAATATGGTAGAAGAAAAATACGTAGTTCAATCAAACCAAGTTGGTCACGAGGGAGTTGAAGAGAGGTCGTTGGGTGCCAATGGTGAAGTAGGGATGGGGTGTGAAGAGTAGGAAGTAAATAATTGAGAAGACGTGTTCAGACTTTAATTTAAATATTAGGGGCTCTTATATGTAATTTTGAATAGGGACAATTTAGTCCAAAAAATTATAAAAATAAGTAGAAGGGCTAATTAATATAAGGTACATGGGGGCTAATAGTCGCTCCATACTCTCAGGAAATGCAATTCTTGTGTAAGCCACTTTGCTAATCTGGCATAGACGTGAAACCTTAGTCATTGTTTGTTTGATGAAGCACTTCCTTCTTTGTATAAGTTGGGAGATGTAATGGGTATACTTTTTGAACGTTAGAGCAACTCCAATGTGTATTTTATTTTAGAGTAAAACTACTCAAATCATACTCTATTTCTCTTCTAATATAGAGTTCCTTTCTTTTTTATTTTTCTTTTAAAAATTATCAATAATTATTTCTTTTTCAAAAAAATATGAATATATATTTTTCATAATTTTTTTACTGATTAAATAGTTTATTAAAATTAATACAAATAAATAACAAAAAAATTAAAAGTAAGAAATAGAGTTTTGGTGTAAAATTAGAGTTTGTGGTTAGAGAAGAAATAGAGTTTGATGTGACAGAACTGTAAAATGGAGGAAAAATAGAGTATTGTGGTTGGAGATGATCTTAATCAAATACTCCACTTTTGCACCAAAAAAAAAAAACAAGTATTTGAAATCAAAAAAAAAAAAAAACAAGTATTTGGACGTGTTCCTCAAAAAAGAGAATAAATATCTCTACGTGAGTTCTCACTTTTTCTTTTTTTTTTTTTTTTTGACAGGAGTGAGTTCTCACTTTATTTATGATATATAATAATTTTTTTGGTACATAATCGATATATAATCTTTTACACGTATAGGATAACGTATTTGTGAAATTGAGTTTGAGCATTGCGCGCACCGGGTGGTCAAAAAAAACGCGGCTGATGCATTGTATGAGTTGAAAGACCCCCACATCTTGATGAGGGATCGGGTGTTTCATGGTACGTGTATGTATTGATCTGCAAATCAATCAATTTCTCTTAATTAATTAATAATTTATTTGCTCTTGTATATACTTATTTCGAATTGTGCCATTAGTTGTTCAAAGTTATGTTCCCAAAATGACATTCAATCAGCTCTTTTTTTGGGTAGGTATTCGATCAGCTCTTTATTACGGATAAATATTATTTATTAGTTAGAATATTTTATTTAACTTTTATTTATTTGTAATTATCTTAGATTTTATTATGTAATATGTTTTTTATTTGTAGTTATCTAGATCTAATATGTAAACCCTATATATATATATATATATGTGCATAAGCACAAATAACATTAACGATAAAAGATATGATCATTTTATTTTTCTTAATTTTTTGATATGGTATCAGAGCGTTTTGCTACACTATGGTTTGTCATACTTTTCTCTTTTTCAACCAAAAGATCATACTTTTCTCTTTTTCAACCAAAAGATCATTATATGGTCTTGTTTTCTTCCGTTCATTCGAATCAGATCATTTTTTTTTTATTTTTCGCTTGATCGTGGTGACTTGCAGCCGACCAATGTCCAATTCATTATTAAACAACAGATTGTCTATCATTCAACATTTGTTTTGAATGTTTTCTCTATTTAAAGTTCGTTTTGATCCATTGTTGTCAAGTCTCAAGATGACTTATGCCCATCAGATTTGAGTTGGCTAGTATGCCTGTCCAAATTGGCTAGTTGCCCTTCGACTTGAGGATCCTATTAATTCTATTGACATTCTTTTTTTGATGTTTTTTCTTCAATTCAAGGGTTTTTCAGATGTTGATGATCGATGTCAACATCATCGTTGACATCGATATCAGTTTTTGTTTTTTTTTTTTTGTGGTAGGAACTATATCAGTATTTTACTTTATTTATTTCAACTTCAAAAAAACTTTATGGAGCATGCCTTCAATTTCTAATATATATATATTTTACTTTAGGGTGTGGCTATGTGTACTACAAATTTGTAAGGGCAAATCATTGGATTTGGGCACCCCTTGTGTTTATAAGGGGACCACAATGTAAATGTTGAAAATCTAAACTACCCTTATAATTTACAAGGGCACCCACACAAACAACACCAACCGACACTTGTGATAATAGTGGGCTCCGAAATTGTAAGTTTGCATCACCAGTGAGTGAAGGGGTCGTCGGAGTCAAAAGGGAGAGAGAGAGAGAGATGGTTTGCCCTTACAAATTTGGTGGTTGCACATTACTTTATTATTTTTCATAGTTATATTTACTGTCTCTTCAAATTGTATTGACATATATAAATTATAATTAATTTCATAAATTAATTAATTTGTGCTTCAGGTTATGAGTAGATACGGATACACTATAGAGGACCTGTTGATCCTTGACATTAAACCTCAATATGAATCAGTATGCAACACAATAAATAAGCTAAACGCTGGTACGTAAGCATATATTTTTTTTAGTCACACCTAAAAATTTTCTTACATTGGAAATATATTCAAGCAATTGTAAAAGTATTGTACGTGCAACTAAGTGGGTGGCTCATTAATATATATAGGCAAGATAATTAATAAGTTGCATGGTTTCTTTCTTATAAAGAAAAGGAAAAAAAAGAAATTAATTTATACATATTGTGCTGCATGGACATTAATTTGTATATAAATTTGTCAAAACAATTTGTATATAAATTTTTTTTGGATGATTAATTTGTATATAAATTGGAAGCACTGGCTTGCAAGAATATATTATATGTATGTTCTCATGCATTATAATAAATCATGCATAAACAGGTATAAATACTATATATAGTTGGAGCTAATGGTGATTTAATTTTGTTTGCATATGTTGTAGTGTTGTTAGTCATTATGTTGTTTTGTTTCCTATCGAAAAAAATATATGTTGTTTAGTGTTTTTAATTTATTGTTTTTCCCAGCCAGAAATCCAGAATGATGGAGCTCGCTAGTGCACACGAAGGGGAAGCAGAAATGGTGCTCCTTGTGAAAAAAGCAGAAACTGAGGCAGAGGCCAAATACTTAAGCGGGGTTGGAATGGCCAGGCAGAGACAAGCTATAGCTGATGGCTCCTCTTGATAACAAGGTGGAGAGTTCTTCGGCAAAGGAGGTGATGGGCATGATCATGGCCACTCAATATTTCGAGATATATATATATATATATACATACATACATGAATGATTTATAGGAAAAATAATTTGATGTGCTCTACCAGCTGGGGTAGGTCAAACTTTTAGTTTTTATAATCAATTGAGTGGTCCAATGGTTTGGTATGAGATTTGAAAGTAAAATATTATGAGTTGGTGAGGGCAAAAGTTGTTTCTTTCATGTAAAAAAAAACTTTTAGTTTTTATTTTTATTTTTAAATGAGTTAGTTTATTTAAATGTCTATATAATATTAACATTTAGCCCAAATGGATTGACTCAACGATAAAGACGAGTTTGAGATTGTGTGGGCTAGGTACTGCATGGTCCTAGGTTCAATTCTCCACGTGTGTCACGATTGTTTGAACACTAGAGTACACTAGCGCTCAAGCCAATTGCACTCGGACCTCGTGGGAAGCTCGCTTAGATGCCCTTAACCATTACAAGTTGTATTAATTATATCATAACCTTTGAGATTTATCAATTATATCCTAACATTGAGAATTTAGTATCAATTCTATCTTTAACTAATTTAGACCCTTTTTTTGCCCACACATTTTTTTTAATTTTCTTATTATACAATTTAAAGATTTATTCATACATACACATTAAAGCTTAATATTCTTTTTTTATGTATTTATGTATATAATACACATATAAGTAGTGTGTGTACATATGCTACTCAATTATATACATATAATCTAAGTACATAATTCTATTCAAGTACATAATTCTTTTGTTAAATTAAACAACTATGGGTACCTTCTAATAAGTTTTATATGTTATTTTCATATGTATATACGCATGATTTTCAACTTATTATTGGTGCTTTATGAATAACTAAAAAAAATTAATTAAGGTATTAACGTATCATTGATTTATAAATTATTTTTTTTGTGAGTTCTCGTACATTAATTCAATCATGAGGCTTACAAAATTTTAATGTGTAAATTGATCAATATGAATGATCATGAAAAGAAAAGTTAGAAAGTTATGTTGATTCAAAAGAAAAGGTGTCAAAAATTAGTTAAGGATAAAATTGATACTTAAACGAAAAGGTTATGATAGAATTGATAATTTTTAAAGGGTATAATAGAATTGATAATTTTTAAATGTTATAATAGAATTGATACAACTTGTAAAGGTTATTATATTTTTATTATCAGGCTTTTTTTTATAATAAGATAGTGGGTGTCCCATCTGCCTCATCCTCTTCTAATTTTCATCCAATTATTCACACGGAGATAGGAGAAGCACCTCCAAATAGAAGAGAAAATGATGGAACTACCACAATACCACAATAGAATTTTTCAAGAGCGGGAACGGGATTGGGTTGAGGCGTGGGATGGAACCTTCTACAATTGTGTAACTCAATCAGTTTTCTTTTCACTGTTTCGGGATGATTGGTTCAGATTTCTATGATTGTATAGTACGTTTTAGTAATATGCAGGTGTATTCTGAGGGTGCCAGGCAAATGGGTCCAAACTTTCAATGGGAGCGGCGGCTATGCTGTGGCCGGTTTGGTGATGGGGAGGATGGGGGGAGGATGTATAATGTTTTGAATCTTGGGATACGTTAATTTGCATCTCGAGATGGACAGAAAATTGGGTGGGGTGTGTGTTGGCCTTTGAGGTGTGAGTGTTGTTGAGATGTGTGGATCGAAAAGGTTAGTCCCACATTAGTTATTTATGACTTCTTGAAGAAGTATAAGAGTGGATTTTCATTAAATAGAACGGAGGCCTTTTGGAGTAAAACCCTCCCACCTAATGTTGGGTGGTTAAGTTGGAGACAATATCAGTACTAGCGGAGATTCACATGCCCACGCAAGCATGTGTGCGAGTTGATGGTGCGACTGGGACAATGCATGTTTGTTGGTGGTCGCATGCATGCCTCAAGTTGTGCTCTCTCTCGAGATGGTAGCAATGATGGATTATACGGTGTGCCTATCTTGAATAGATTTCAATTCAAGGTGAAAATTGTTGGGATGTGTAGATCGAAAAGTTTAGTCCCACATTAATTATATATGTCTTTTTGAAAAAGTTCATAAAAGTGAATGTTCCATCAAATTGTACCGAGTCTTTTTAGAGTAAAACTCCACACCTATTGTTAAAGTAGTTAAATTGGGGACAATATCGGTACTAGCGGAGATTCACGTGCCCGAGTAAACCTGTGCACGGACAGGGGCCCAACAAGTCCTAGGGGTGTAACACTAACACCTTACACCTTCCAATTCTTACAAAAAAAAATTATTATGTTAATTAAAGTGATCGAGGCAAGGACATGATGAAATGGTTGATTCTCGAGGTTTTTGATCTTCGATCCTCACTTCCTCAGTTGTACGTATTATATATGCGCATCTCGATAAATATCTTCTTTTTCTTATGTAAAAGGCAACTTAGTATTAAATTGTAAAGTATCTCTGGTGAGATGGTAGATACATCATTTGTAAAAAAAAATGGCTTTTTGAAGGTTGTGGTTTAACTCCCATTGAAGAAAAAAAAAACTTATTTATGCTATTTGTAACTATTTTTTATTTCTATATTTGTTCCTTCTAAACATCAAATCTAATTACAAAATAGGATTATCATTTTTTTTAGCTCTTAATTATTAACTGTCTTTTTGAGAATTACCTATTTCTGATTTCTCAACAAACTTTTTTAAAAAAACCTTTTTTTTTTACATTAATTTAATTATTTTAGTATAAAATTACTTAACTAAAGTTTTAACACAATTAAAATTTCACTAGTCGATGTCAAAATATCTTTGGTATAGATAAAACGTCACTTGCCAAAGAGTAAGGTTTAGGAAGTCATAAGTATAAAGTCGAAAGAGAAAAAAATTATTATTTTTGACTATTTTCATGAAATTAATATATTAAATTTCTTCGATACATGACTATTTAAAATTATATTAAGGACTATTTATATGTAATATTACATGTATTTGATGTTTTTGTGTAGATTTGTAAATATGCATAATGTTTGCAAGTATTTCTTTTTATTAATTATTAAGGGACCTAAAAGGAGCGACTTTGAGTTCATATTAGAGATTACATAATAATTCTTGTTACGTTTTTTCTGCTTGAAAAATGTTTTTTTTTCTTAAGTACATTTACTAGGATCCTCCCAAATCCAATTCTTTTATTTTATTTTCTTTTTCTTTTTTCATTTTTTTTTTAAAAATTTAATCAAAGCTTCAATTGTATTCATTGATAATGAGAACTCTTACATCGATAATACATTATGAAAACTTCAAACTAAAATAAAGCCACGAGAGCAATTGAGACATGATGCCTTATATATATGTGCCCACCATCGAACGCCTCGAGACACAATTGATGTAGGAGAAAAGTTGGTTAAAACTAAAATAAAGTCCCGACAAAAGAGAAGACGACCCTCGAAGAGAGACGACAAACTAAAATAACTAAACACAAACGCCCAATCAAACAAGGAAACAAACCTTGACAATGGGGGCATCATCTGCATGCAGGTGAAAAATACATTAAACGTAAACTCTAAAAGGAGGGAAGGGGAGAGGGAAAAGGGAGAGAAACCGAGAAAGAAAGGGGAAACAAAAATGTAGGTCAAAGACCTTAGGTGCCATCGACGACACTCATGGCCACTGGTGTGAGCCTCAGTAATCATCGGAAGCCCCACACATATCCCAATCCAATAATTTAAACTGATAACAGTAAACATTAGGAAGTAATATTTGTTGATGGCAAGTACTTTTTTTTTTAATTACGTTGATGGCAAGTACTTAATTTGCTTCCATGTGTGCTTTATTTCTATAAATTCTCTCGAATTTATTTTTTCATTGATTTAAAAGGTAGAAAGAATTCAATAATTAATCGATTAAAATTTAAATTGAGCTAATTTTCTCAAAACTAGTATATGTAAACTGTAAAGTAAGCCCCTCCCCAAATAGTCAAAGTATTTCTAGTGAGATAGCTAGCTAGGTGAGATATTAAGATAAGGTTGGGGAGGTCTCAAGTTCAACTCATCTTGGAACCATTACAAGAAAAAAAAAATCATCCACAAAATATTCTTCCAAAATTATGTAATTAATTCTAGATTGGGTTTCAAGAACAAATTACTTCTAGATTGCAAGAGTTAAATCTTTACCGCAAACATTTCCATAAAAGAAACGAAAGTGCGCATATTCATATATACACAATTAATTAACGAAAATGCTAGAATGAAACTCCTAACACAAACACCGGAACTCACACCCTCTATTCAACCGTGTTTTGAATCTTGGTGCGTAAGCTCGCATCCCAAACTGAACGCAACTGTATAGTTGTATAGGAGGTGTGTATTGCAAGAGTGTCATTCTAGCACCTAGAATGACTCCAATTTGGCACCCTAAATCGACACCCTCACACACAAGGGCATTTTTTGCTTGTGGGACCTAGGGGCACCCTTGTGTGTAGGGGTATCAATTTGGAGTACAAAATTGGGGTCATTCTAGCATTCTTCTTAATTAATATACAATCTATGTTATACCAAAACAAATTAGTACACATTTTATGGAAAATGTTACAATGACACCTCTATGACATGGCGAGCGGGTCCACAATCTTGGAGCAGTACGTGCATGCCTCGAAATACACAATTTACGTGTTATGCAATGAGAATGTACATAACACCAATTTTCACATGGGACCCACACGCCACGTTATAGGGGTGTCATTTAACGTGCCAATTGGAGTGTCATCATAGCATTACTCCACCTATAACAATCCAGTAAAAATTTTGTGTAACAAATATCTTTCCAATAAAAGAAATTTGTGTTACACAAAATTTCTACTGGATTGCACCCAAAAAAAAATCTTTACAATAATGTTTTTGAAATTATATAAACAGCACGCCCTTGGTGAAGTAGTTACTACCTAGTGTTAATACTCTGATTAAGACATATATCATACGATTCAATCGAATTCGTGTAGCTCCATCATTTTTTCTTAATTATTCAGAATCATCGGCAGGGATGCTTCTACAAACCCCATGTATGAAAATGGGAGAGATTTGATGCAAATCAGACAACCACAGTTATTTAAAAAGAGGTTACATTTTTTTTTATAGGAACAAGACTTTATTTCACTATAGCCCAATATGTAATGTGTACATGACGAGAAACAATGTGTCGTCGTAAAACTAAAGTTGAAAAAAGAGGTTTTTTTTAAATAAAATAAAATTTTTATTAATCATGATGGCTTAATACATTCGGTAGAACAAAACGAGACATATATATAATCAATTACCTTGATAAAAACACATTGATTAGCTAATCCTAATTGTTCATCGGAACATTCAACTGCCATAAAGTTAATTTTGAGAAACTGTGACTGTAACAATGGAACAATTTGACAATCAATGAATGTTCTCTTGACAAATGTCTAGAACACAACAATACACAGACATACTAAGTCCAAAACGAAAAATAAAACTTCTAACAAGGGAAGACAAACACAAACTTTCAACATTGGAAGACAAATACTTATTGAAAAGGATAACCTAATAAACTATCAAATCAACAACTGTAAGTGTAGATCTACGCATGAGCAATAGTAGCGGAGATGAACTTGAATGATGATAGATGCACACATAGGAGAGCAAGTGGTGGTGCCAATGATGAATTTGACAACTGTTGTAGGATTGAAACTCTCATATTTGAATAGATTTATTTTTATTGAAGAAAATACATGCAGTAAATACTTTAATTGTAACCACCACCGATCAAATAGAAGATCGACGATGGTTCACGAAGGAATCACAAAGGAAATTAGAAGAGAAAAAAAAAGTGTAGCCTCCAACTTATTTTATCACTGACTTCTCAAAATTCCGAAAAAAGAGGTTACGTATATACACGCCTTCAACTTGATTATAGATCGAAAAATCATGTCTCTAAATACATCCTTTTTGTTGGAGCCTATGTATACGTGGCATATCAAGTGTAACCTACATTATACAAACAAATTAATCATTTCTGAAAAAAAAAAATTGATCACAGATAACCTGTTATGGCATTATGTCAAAGAAATATATATATAAACCAATTAAAAATGTGAATAAAATATGAAATAGAGAGAGATAGAGAGAGGGGGGGGAGCTCCCTTCAATCCAATTAAGAAAAGAAGAAGGAGAGAGATCGACTCCTGGGTCATGCCCACCCTTAACAACATGCATGCACATTGAAATTGCTTATAGCATGGTGAAGGGTCTTCATGAACCAGCAGTCGCATACTCCTCTCTTGCCCTTCTCAGTTGGATTAAAAGGAAGCTCCACCCATTACCACCACTAACACCTTCACTTCATCAAACTTTCTTTCAAACCTAACTCATAATACTACATAAGACTTATTTTTTTTTACTATGAAGAAGTGCTACGCAATGGGGAGTTATATAGGGAAAAAAAAGTGGGGAAAGGCCGAGATGAAGTATCAAATTCAATGTAATAAAGGTGAGAGGATCTTGAGTGAGAGATTTTCTCACAATTTGAATGAAAGTGTTCTAATGAATGAATTGCTTTTTTTTTGGTTTTTTTTTTGGAGAGAGAGAGAGAGAGAGAGAGAGAGAGAGAGAGAGAGAGAGAGAGAGAGATAATGGTGGGGAAGGGCATCTTTTTTTTTTTTTTTTTTCGTTTAATGCTTTTGCAACGGTCAGATTTTGGCATCTCTCTCAAGTCTCAACCGCTGCCTTGTATTAATACCTACTTACTTTACTAAGCCTTTCTTTCTATGTTTGAAAGATATATATTAAGGCAACGATTAAATGGACCAAGTTTTTTTTTTTAGTAAACAGACCTCACTTTTAAATTTTTACTTAGCCTACCCCACTTTTTACTTAGTTTTCTCCACTTTTATTTTTAAAATTCTAAAAATATCCTTGCACACCCACCCATACCTCACTTTTAAAGAAATGTCGCCCGTGGGTTTCAGAGGAACCAAGACAGCACTTCTGAAGATGTGTCAGACACACAGGGCAGACACCTCTAAAGAGGTTTTGGATACATAGGGTCGATACCTCTTTTGAGGTCTCGGTCGACTCCAACCGATAATGCGAAGATAACTCGATCTCAGTAGGTGACGGATGGATCCAGCCGAAACCTCTTTAGAGATGTCGGCCCTGTGTGTCCGATACCTCTTTAGTGGTTTCGGCCTTGTAAGTTCGAAATTTGCGGGCGATTAGAATGAACAAAAAGACTTCAAAACTTTCAAAAAATACATGAAAGTGGTATAAAAAAAAGTGGGTTTTGCTAAAAAATCACTTAATATTTTCAATTCAATCGAAGCTTCATACATAAAATGCAAGGTTTTTTTTTTGATATCACAAAATGCAAAGCTTCAAATGGAATCTCTAAACCCAAAAGCAAATTCACAAACAAAACGACTCAAAAAAAAAAAAAAAAAAACCCGAAAACACCTCGAAATCGGCACTAAAAAGGTGATGAATGCATCAATGACGTCAAATCCTTATAGTTTTGCTCAAATTTCGTCAAATTTGAGTTGTTGATGAGTACGATTTGAGAGAGAGATGAGTGGGATGGGTTGAATATGAGTGAGTAAAAACTCTTTTATATAGAGAGGTAGTTGGGTAATTTTACAAAATTGGGGTCCTTATCGCAAAAAAATGAAGTCATTTTAGCCGCTGCGTTAATTGTCTTTAAACAGAACTGGAAATAATTATACCATAAGTTCATAGTATTGTTCATTACCGAGTTCATAATATTACGGAGAAAATAATTTAGGTGATATCAAGTAAAATCTGTATGTTTGACTAGAATTTCAGAATGAATTCTGTATCGGATCTAGAAAAAGATCTAGAATAGATTTCATACCAACAACTGTTATTTCCTGATATATATATAAAAAAACTGTTATTTCCTAAGAATCCAATGTAATCTTCCATTTAATGTCTTTACCAAAAATTTGCCGCTTGTTCATTCATGCTAACAACCAGCATGCCCCTTGTTCATGCATGCTAACAAGCAGTCCGGTAACAATGAATGGGTCACATTAGACGGATGTGGCGCAATGACAATGAGATAAGAGTTAAGATGTTGAATGAGACATAGGTCGTGATGAAGATGTGATAGCTACATTATTCCTTGAGGTTTCACTAAGCTCTGGAGATGGTGCTCCTATAAATCAGGAGGGGCTAAAACAGCTAAAACACCCGGAGACATAAAAAAATAAAAATAAAAAATTGGTTCCTTTATGGACATTATATATAGAAAAATAAAATCAAAGCAAACATGTCGACCTCATAAAAATGAATTTAAAAAAAAAAAAAAAAAGAAGAAGGAATTGCGAGCATAGGTTAATTTAGAGAAATTAAAAAATAAAAAATAAAAATGATGCACGTAACTTATAAGTTGGGATTTATACCTATGCTAAAAAAGAAGCTGGTTTCCAAGTATATACCTCTAAGAATCTGCTACACCCCAAAAGAAGAAAAAAAAAATGCAAGATCATGTCATGCTACATGGCTACTCATGACGAGCAAATCCAGTTACAATGGTGGTTCTTCCAAACATGAAGTTTCAATTCTTAAATGCGCAATCATTCGAAAGTTGGGGCTAGACATTGCTCAACCATCTCGACGAGATTAGGATTCTCCAGGGCTGCTGCAACCCGTTCTTTATCGTTTAGCTGCTTATTTACTGCAAGATCACATTGCTTAATGAGCTATGAGAAGAATCACTTCAAAGGGATTCACAAGCAATTCAATAATGTAAAAAGGGATCTACACGTTAAAACAGTAAAAAATAACTAATTTTGATGATATATAACCTAATCAATCTAACAGGGAGCGAGTCGTAGGGGTAAAACCCACGGATATATGTGGGGATATGCCTCCGAACCAATACGAGATTCAATAAAAGCTTGAGAAAAAAAGAAAGGTTGGATTTTATCTATGATTATGCTAGTGATAATGGTAATAAGTCGGCGTCAATAAAGAAGTACCTGCAGCTTCAGTTGCATGAGTTCCGGGTGCAACTTTGACATCCACCTATAGAAATTACAAGCAGTGATAATTAAAAAGTTGGAATAGCGACTTCTTCAGTGAAAGAACTTCAAATAAGAAGTGAAGAAAAGAAATCACCAAACCCCAAATGAAAATATAGACTTTCAAACTAATGAAATGATAGTAAGAATGCAACCGAAAAGCTAAAGATCATTGTCTGAAATCAGGGCACTATCATATAACTCTATTTACCAAACGTATCCACCCAATATCAAGGACAGCCAATTCAGTTTTGTTCAACAAAGTAAATACTAAGGTGTTCTCTAACCCAAATAGTCCAGGAATGCATCAGAAGATTTAATTCAAGGATTTCATCCCTTCAAACTTGGTAGCTATAATTTGTCATATCGATGTAAGCTACTGTGAACATAGCTAATGACTAGTAAGAAATCAAAAGGTAAATTTTGTTTCCAAGCATCAGCATTTAGCAACCTCTTTATGAAGGAGAGAATGGCGAGTCAGGTAACATAAATATGCCTCAAAAGTTTAAGTTCATTAAGAAAGTGTAGCAATCTCTTAATGAAGGAGAGAATAGTGAGTCAGGTAATGTAAATATGCCTCAAAAGTTTAAGTCCATTTAGAAAGTGTAGCTGCTTTCACACATCTAACTGGTTCATCATTCTCGCCACTCCTATTTCAACGAAAACAAGATAATCAAAACAAAAAAGAAACCTACAACCCCACTTATTAAATACGATGGTAGAGAAGTTGAATCAGAATGCAACGTTGAACAAAAAAAAGCTATTGACTCAAAACAAATTAGCCAAAGAAAGGGTTGAAAACTTGCAGAACAACAAAACACGGTCTCGTTCTGAAATGTTCCCATCTTTGACAATGAAGCATTTAAGAGAGTTGAATTGGATAATGAACACTATCTAACAAAAGCCCCATGAGAGATCAGCAGCACAAGCTACAGAATCTCAACAATGAAGTTTTGAAAACAGCAACAAATCCAATCAAAAAAAATTGCAACACAAATATAAAATAATCAAAGATGGGAAAAGAATCCGCATAGAGAAACCTCTACGAGATCTAAAAATTCATGTAGCACGGCTATGACTCAAAACACTTCCACTGATTTGGAAGGTGATCTTAAGGGCTGTGCTGAAGAAAATAACTATTTGAGATATAAAATGAAAGCATCCGCAATGAGATATAAAATACTATCTTTTTGGGCACCATAAATAAAAAATAATAATAAGAAGAAAGTAAGTATCATACCTTGTAACGAGAAGGCAGACTACGCATAAGCTTTACACGCAAACAAAGGCCAATAACGGTAGCCATACTGCAATGTTCAACTGTAGGAGTGAACATCACCCTGAAGCAGATAATAATTTGTCAGTCAGCGCTCACATTGGGGACTTTATTAAGCTAAAATTGAGGAAGACATGCAACAGAAGTGATTAACCCAACATCCACTAAAAACAGAAATATTCATTTTTTACCTCACATGGCTCTGCTTGTCATCCACTTCAATAGCATCTTCAGTAATTACTTTAAGTTCTTCCAATGAATGTGGGTGTTCCGGGTCCTTTATATCTCTAATATGATGTACGATAGTTAAGGAAAATTGAAGCAAGAGATGCACACGTCTATGCGACAAAAAGTAACATTGTAATCTTATTTCCTAACTTCTCTCTGTTTTCTAAATTCTTTGCCTACGGGATAACTTATGTTACCTTGACTTGGGTATGGGTGTCTGGTGTGGATATGTGTCTAAAGGTCAGACATGCATATTCTTTAATTTAAAGACACAAAGACTTGGCAAAAAGTGTCATAAAGTTTAGACATGTATGCTTAGATATATGTAGTAATGCATATAATCTAGTGTGTGCACCTATATTCTTTCTTATTTTCCATTTCTTTTTCTACATTAGTAAGGTCTTGCTATTCTTTCTTTTTTCTTTTACATTTTGAATATTCTTCATACAAAGACTATTAAAATGGAGTATCCAGTTTTTCTCAAGTGTTGGATTCGTTTCAAGTGTCCGACACGAGTATTTTGGGTTAGAGTGAAGAGTCCGGATAACATAGGGGATAATGGGAAATACTTATTCCACTAAATGAGAACAATTCATCAAAGCTTGAACAATAGTCCAGCCAAATGTTCATCTGGCTCCTATATGGCCAAAGACAATCACATGGATGAATGAATGTTTTGCACCGCATGATTCTTATTAAAAAAAAAAAAAAAAAACGCCTTGCACCGCATGCGTGTTTTTATAGTTCGGTAACTCGTACCTCTACATAAATGAGCATGTTTAAGGAGAAAGTCACAGTATTATTTAATTGTACAACATGCTCTTCACAAAATCTCCCATAAAAATTTGGCAATATTATATTAAAGAATCTTAGATTCAGAAATTAAACTTCGATGCCAAATTAAATCTACAAATTGAAGGATATCAAACACTTCCAGCTGATCAATAGGCTCCACAGCATATTCATCTACATCAGCAGCTGAGGGCGTACTACGAACACGCCGCTCTTTTCTCTCATATACAATTGGATTAGCATTAATCAAACCAGTAACCATCTTACTCACGTATACTCTCACAACCCCAACAACCCAAAAACTAAATATACCTGCAAACAGATTCAGCATCATAAAAATCAATCTCACAAAAAATTGAAAAATAAGGATCTAGTCATTCATGATCTCATTAAAACCAACAAAGTTAAAAACCTTAATTTCTTTTCACCAAGAAATCCCTTTTTTTTTTTGGTTTCTCATGTGGCATCCAGCGCCAACCGCACCGACTAATCCACGCTTCTAACGCAGTTTTTTCCATTTAAGACTCGAACTCGAGACCTTGCTTAAGGGCAATCAAGTCCTTTACCATTCAGACCAACTGGTTGTTGGTAAGAAAGCCATTTTACTCACTGAATCTAAAGGGCTTTAATGAAACTAAGCCAATCTATGTTTTAGAACAAAACAGTAAAGAAAACAAAAGGCAAGTAAGACCTAGAGAATGAAAAGCACTGATCTTTTTGTGATTCGGCGAAAAGGGCAGACTCGAAACTCAATTAGATTAAAAGGGTTTTGCCCTAGAAAGGTAATCACAACGACCCCAAACCCTAAGTGAAGAACAAAAGTTCCCAATTATGATCCAACTGACTGAATTGACACATAAAACAATTACACGAATCACAATCACAATACGTTTGAATTTCAATTCTAGGGCATAATAGGGCAATTCAATAGAAGATTGAGATTGAATTTTTCAACAATCAAATACACTTGTCTTCTTAGGGTTTCTTCCCAAAGATCACAAATTGATCTCAATTGACAACCAAAACAAGTTCAAATCTGATCGAGCGAGCGAGCGATCGATCTCTATGAATGTAAGGCAAGAGAGAGGGATAACACTGACCTCGACCGCCGATTTGGCGCTAAATCGATTTCTCCGGAGAGCGAGCGAGATGAGACGAAGAGACGAGCGAACGCAGCGCGGACACGGCGCTTGAAAGTTAGAAATACAGAGATGGACCCGGGTCGGGCATCGGCCCATGGATCTTGGGCTACTTGGGTAAATAATTATTGGGGACACCCGCTTATTGGGTACATAATTCATTGTCCGTTGATTTGTGCTTTGATATTCTGCGAGCATATAAACCGATGTGTATTTAAAGGGACAACAATAGCTGAATGTCTGAAGTTTGTTTTTTTTTCCGTGTTAAAAAGTAACACTTACGACATAAAACACGGTAAAATGTACAAACATTTGCAAATGTGAATACTATTGCAACTTTTTTTTTTCAACTCAAGAGGAGTTTAACTCACGACCTTCCTAAATTTTACCTAGGCAAGTGATGTCTCTGCATACCATCTCCCCCAACCACCTCTTTATTCGGATACATCTTGCCTCTTATTCTTGAATAGGAAGTACAAAGCAATCAAAAATCAATTAATGAGGGATCCACCATGCATATATACATTATTACAATTTCGAAACCTCAAATCACAGAAAATGTTGCTAATCATTTTTATTTTTATTTTTTGAGGATGCCAATCATAAGTTAAATCCCGAAAAAAAAGCTTCTTGAACTCTTCGAAGGGCTCATCATTTTTTGAGAAATAAGGCTCATCATTTGGAAAATACTGAAGTTCATGGTCACAACAGAGTCTAAATCAACCTTTTGCGTGTAAATAGATTTAAACCTTTATAATCCAATACATTAATCGAGACGTCATAAATGCACAAAACATTTAATGCACAACACATTTTTAGGGGTTCTCATGGCATGAGTATATATTTGGTCTCCATTGTATATTTGGTTCCCATGGCATGGTATATATATATAGGGAATTTATACAATGTAAACCAAATATATACCCATGCCATGGGAACCCCTAAAAATGTGTTGTGCATTAAATGTTTTGTACATTTATGATGCCTCGATTAATGTATTGGATTTAAATCTAATGGTTCTAAATAGTGTACTCATGTTATGAGTATATATTTGGTTCTCATGGTAGTAGCACCTTTTATATATATATATATATAGTGAATAAGCAATATGTCATAATCTCATTGGCTTGCAACTTGTATTTGCTTTAAAATTGAAAACATAACAAATTAAGGAAATAATAAGAAGCCCTTTTGCATCATTCTTTTTTGGAATCAATGATGAAAACTATCAGAGAAGGGCTAGAGTTTAAAAGCAAGAACGTACACCAAAATATATATCAAACCTAATTAAACCTAATTAAACAGTTAATAGTATAATACATAGATACTTAGTGCATGATAGATGAGAATTATAATGGGTGGTGCTGATGGAGAAAGTACTCTTTATAGCTAGGTAGCAAAGTTGTGTATTGAAAATTGACAAGACAAGACCTTATAATGAGCATCTGATTTCATGCATTCGTCTCTTTTGACATCCACCACTAAGTCTTGTCTCCTCGACTCTTCCCAGTTAATGCTATTTCTATATGTACAATGCGATCACTTCACAATTTTAGCACCATTTATTTATTATTGTAAGCTAGCATCATGGAATTGAATTAATAAATGGTACCTAGCTACTAACATATTTATTAAATTGGTCCAACAACTTTGCTTCGAAGTTGCTATTTAGGATGTCTTTGATGCCAAATAACCCAAGGAAATACTAAAATGACAACAGATAAGTCACACCCCAAGACACGTTGGTTCACAGGGTCGTCCACTCAGCCTCGACTTGTGTATTATGCATTAAGATTTGTATGTGCCCGCATCTCGAGGTGCGCACAGATGGCTCAAAGGCCCGATATAACTTCAGGTGTTACTTTCCCGTTGTCGTTCTAGCACTTCTCATAACCCAATTTGGTTTGTTAATTTTGTTTTGATTAATTGTTTATAGTTCCTCTATATGGTTTCTTTACACAAGTTTCTAATTTTTTTTTATTTTTTATTTTTGAATATCAAACAATGGAACCAGGTGCTTTCTACTAGCTAGTTTAAGTAGAAATTGAAGATAAAGGAATATAACATTTTATATTATGAGTGCTTGTCTTTGCTAAAATAAGGAGTTTGATTGATTTGAAAAAAGTATACATATTAAAGAGAAATGAGAAGGAATAATGAATATTTCAATTCTATAGTATTTGTATCATATCCATTTTCTTACTGTTAGTATCGTTGTGAATTTGAATTTACCCCTCTCATACCTATATAAAGAGCCCATTCTTGAACCTCAAGAATTACAAGAGTAGCTTTCATAGTGATACCTGGCTTACTTTCTACATATTTTCTTTCATTACTATGTCAAACTAAGACTAATTTATTCTTGTTTTGTTTTTCTTCCAACAGTTGATTGATTACTAAGTTTATTACACAAGTATTTTAATTAAATTGAAGGGAGCTTCCTTAGTCCATACATGGGTGGTTTTAGGTTTAATTAGCTTCTGACTCATTCATACAAATGCTGAGAATGAAGATTTTGTATGTATGTACTCAGTAAATGAGTGAATGATGCAGGAGATGAGTTAAATCTTATGCTTCTCATCCTTGGACTGAAGGGAGCTCCCTTCTATATCAAAATCATATATGCTTATCATTTTCTGTCTTCTAATTTTTGGGTACCATATCTTAGTCATTAATATATCACATCTGTTTTCTTTTATTGATTAGCTTCCAAAGCATATTTCCCTTTTTTTGGGTGAAGTTAGGGATGTACATGGATTGGATCCAGTCCAATTAGGGTCAATTCGTGATCCAATCCAATTAAAGGTGTACACAAATAGATTTCATTGACACCCCTAGCTAGTTATAGTTGAGCCATGAACGACCTCGTTTGTCCTACTCATGAGAGTCTAATGCAAGACCTTGTTTAAGGTACTCCAAGCTCCTTCAACTGAGGTTGAGCAATGATAATTCATATTTATTCTTGTGAAGACAACTTTTTCTTTATAGATATATTTTATTTTGATTTACCAAACCTTGACTCTGATATTTATTGTCCAAGACTTAACCACCTCAACGTAAAACACAATTATGAGGTTTTACACGAGGGCACGTTGATACCATTTGAAGAGAGATCCACATTTTATTCTTCATTTTAAAGTCATTCTTAACCGAGAATAGGATTATAGATCACAAATTATTATTACTACTATATTAATAAGGTTCTACCTAGCTCTTTGTTTTGATTCTTGCACTTAACATTGTTCTTATATCAGGATCAGAAAAGGCAGCACTTCAAAAAACAAGGAGATTCTTTCATATTTCAACCCCCGATTTTCACTGTATTTTACCCACTTAAGTTCACATGTCAACTAGCTCTTCTTTCAACATTTTGAACTGCAAAGTGAGGGGATAAGATGTTGGATTGACATGTGACAAGTTAGAGTAAGACACATACACAAACTCACACAAAGCAGAACATGGAGAAGAAGTTGGAGGTGTTTGAGGTTGGACCCTGTGAAGGAGGAGCCTATGAGATGGGCTTTCTGATAGGCAAGAGATTCTCAAACATGATAAAGAGTAGACTGGCCACAGATCTCATTCTTCAAACTCAGCTCATCCCTTTTGCTACCTCACCGCAATCTCAGTCGCTGATCGAATCCCTCTGTGAAACGAATCGAACCAAGTACCCTACTTACTGGGAAGAGCTCTTAGGGACCGCAGAAGGCAGTGGAGTCCAAGCTATAAATGTAATCTTCTTTGAGCATTTCTTGAAACATAATTCACCACATACTTTGCCTAAAACTTCTCTATTTTGAGTTTTCTTGTGCAGTTGATACTACTAAATTTTAGGAAGGAAATACTCCCCTTCATTCCAAAGATAGAGAGCACTACTGCTGAGACTGAGACAAATGATGACTGTTCCGATGTTATTGTTGTAAACGATTCCATGGCAGTCGCTGCACATAACGAAGATGCCAACGTTGCTTTAGTCGGGCACACGTAATTCATAATACCTTTGTCCAGATTACAAATTCAAGGCACAATTAACAGTTTATTGAAGTAATTATGTGGGATTTGTTTCAGATATTTGATCAATGCAACTCTATCAAATGGACTGACCTTTGCAGCATACACATATGCAGGAGAGCTTCCCAGCTGTGCATTTGGATTCAACAGCAATGGCCTGGTACAAGTCCTCCACAAAATAAATCAAATAGAACTCATGCAACCGAATTACAGTAACTTAACCTTGATTTTGTTTAGGCGTTTACGCTGAACTCGGTTCCTCCATCGAAAGAGGAGATCATGGCGGGCGCAGTGGGAAGAAACTTCATTTCCAGGGACCTGCTTGAAGCAACATGCCTAGAAGATGCATTAAATGTATGATTTTCAGCGATTTTACACCTTTTAATTTGAATTAACGAGTGTGATGCTAGGTAGAAACTTGAAATATTGTTGCTGATTTAAATGGAAATGCGCAAACCAGAGAATTCATTCGGCAGAAGTTTCAGTAGGGCATAGCTATAATTTGATCGACATGAAGAGGAGAAACATCTTGAATGTCGAAACTGCATCGAAAAAGAGGATATCAGTCCATGAGATTGGCAGGACACCTTTCTTCCATGCAAACATGTATATTCACCTCCAAGTTCAACAGGTACTCATATATTACAACAAAAATTTGTAGGCCTTTAAGCTGTGAGGAGGTTTAACTAGACTGATGAGATTATGTTTATACTGTTTACATGAAGGCACAAGATGAGAACTCCATGAGCAGACAAAGAAAGGCGACACAGTTAAAGAAAGAGACTAAAACAGATTTTCTGTCACTGCTAGGAGATACAAGTGATAAAAAGTATCCTATCTACATGTCAGGTATTTTACAACATCATCTTTATTAAGTTGAATCTCGCGAATACGCTACGGATAAGAATCGAAATGAAACAGAATTTGAGCTACAATTCTAAATGACATATATGTTCCAAGGGAAGACGTCGTTACTGATGAAAAAAAGCTAATACTTTGGAAAATTTCAGGTCCAACACTTCATACATTGTGCACAGTGTTGATTGACCTGGATGAACAAACAATATCTATCATTCAAGGTAATCCAAAGAAGGGAAAAGCTACTCATGTATTTCCAATGTCTTCAAAGAAGTTTCAGATGCTGCAATGAAAAATCTGGGCAAACTTGCGGTGACTCTACGACAATCGCCTATCCCCACGGTTAAACAAATGTATATGGTTATCAGGCAAGCTCATATTGAATACTGCTAGTTGTATGTAACCTCTTATTAGGTATTACCATTTTAATTAAAAGAATAAGAAGAAGCTGTAGAACCCAAAGGCTGGGGCATCCCATTTTTTCTTTTACATCAGCTAGTACGCCATAAGTCAATGATATTTTGACACACTAAAAGTTACACACTAAGTCGCGCACCTTTTTAAAAGCCATGTAATGCCTTTTGAGATGTATGCACGCATATTTCAAAATGTATTGCAAGATTATAAAATAGATGAGTGATTTAGTGTGTGACTTTAAGTATTGCTTAATATTGTAGAATAAGGTCTCTCTCTCTCTCTTAAAATTACGTATTATTTTAACTAAAAAAAAATCTACTTTCTTCAATATCTTCTAGCTATAAGTAGACATAATTTTGATACAAAGATTTGCTAAATACTACTAGTTATTAGTTAATGTCATTTAGACAATTTTAAAATAAGTATGCACGCTTCTAAGAGGTATGGTGTAGTTGCTAAGGAATGAGCACCATAAATGCGACTGAAGTAGAGGCTACATATGGAGTTAGGCACACAACTATAGTTCTTTATAGGGATTAGTTGAATCAAAGTTAAGTGGGGCTGAAAAGAGTTTGAACACATATGGTAAACAAAAATAAATAAATAAATAGACACGCATTTGATCGATTCAATAGTCATCAATAACTATCTATGCGTTATGTGTTATGTGTTTATTTTTTCTTTTTCAATTACATATATAAAAATATTTGTTACAAAATTGTAGATTTATAATGTTAATTTAGGGATTTTATAATAGTGGCCGATATTGCTCTTTAATTTTGATCATGCCTTAATTTTAAGCCGATTATAACCAACACATATCTTAGTTATGGTCTAGCCCAAGACAACATAAATTCTTGGGTCCGCCCTGTTCGTAACCAAGTTGTTGGTTAGTCAACAACATTGCCTCAATCACAAATTAGTTGAAGTCGTCTACATAGATCAAACTCTTCCATTGCACTCGATTTTGTGCCAAGTACTTGGTTAATCACCATAGGATCAAAATCCTATGATAACCCGTCAATAGGTATCAATGTTGCAGTTAATTACATGGTGCAATACAAATCACACAACAATAAACAGTACTTTTGAGCAATTAATTATGTTCATAGGCTACTCTCCATCAAGGAATTTGCACATTCGTCACAATTCAATTCAATTCTCATACCTTGCATATAAGTGTTGAAACAAAGACGTTAAACTAAGGAATATACAGTACAAAAATCAGTCCAAAGGAACGTTAAAAAAACACCTAATAAGACTAAAAACAACCCATTACAAGAACCCAAAATCTCACCAGCGTCCCACAAATCGACCAAATCCACAATCAAAACCAACAAAAAACTCCAAAATCAAACACTTGCACAATCAACACAAACACATAATCAATAGCACACCAAAGAGACCGATTGAATGTGCAAACACAGTAGAATTTGCTCTTTGACATAATAGAACATAGTCTATTAACTTTACGTATAAGGTGTTTGATGACACTATAAACTCGGGATCTAAAGCTTAGATCAAAAATATATTTTGTGTTTGATAGGATTGTTACTAAATAATGATATAGTTCCACCAAAAAAAAAAATAGTGATATAGAAAATATGCCTCCTTAAATGAACACAATAGATTTTCAATAAAAATAACCCAAGCCCAGGAGAGAGGAAATTGTATTTATATTCAATGTATTAAAGCTCCCTAATTAGGAACCCATTAAACTATATATCCAATCATTTCATCCAAATGAAGTACTTCTAATAAGTGGACTCAAGCTAGTTCGCAGGTAAATATACATCAAGGCCGGGTTTCAAATTGAATTTTACATCTTTCGTTCTCTATTTCCAAAGACAATATCCCATCATCCCTAGTGTTACCAACTCTCTATTGAATCCTAATGTTTATAACTAACCAATACCACAAAAATTCTTAGTAAGCAACACATCTCATGAGCAGATAAACTAAGAAGGAAGAGATTTAGTTTGGCAATTAAAAGTATGTTTCTACTGTTTACATGACAAGATGAGAACTCCTTGAGCAGGCAAAGAGAGGCGACACGGTTAAAAAAAGAGAGTAAAATAGATTTATGTCACCCTTACATAGATGGATACATCGCTAAAAACTAAGATAAAAAATTGAAACGAAACGAAAGTTGAACTACAATTCTAAACATGTTTCAAGGGAAATACATTGGTTGAAAATTTTCAGGTCCAACACTTCATACATTGTGCACAGTATTGATTGACATGGATGAACAACAATATATATCCATCATTCAAGGTAATCCAAAGAAGGGAAAAACTACTTGTGTATTTCTAATGTTGCAACAAAAGATTTGTGCGAACTGGTGCCGAAAAGACTAATGACATTGCCTATCGCCACTCGCAAACAAGCTCCTAAGCTTCTCATGCAGGTTCATAAAGACCCACCATGTGTCCGTCGAAGCACCGCATAGCTGCAACCTGAAAGCACAACTACATTGTTCAGGATTGGAATATGTGACTCACACTATAGATTGTTAGAATAAGATTCAGAGAGAAGTAATAGCTATTGAAAATTTGGAATGCAATGGTTACCTTTCCGCGAACGTCATACTTAATCGGCCCATCCATCTCAGCTCCCAATGCCATTAGCTTCGTTACCGTGGCGTTAATATCGGTTACTGTGAAGGATAGCATTGAAGGGTAACCCTTCTGCTCCACATGATCACTGTGAATCCAAAGTTCAATGTTAAGTCAAATTTATTAATCAAAACACACTGCATTCAAAGAATATAACTTCTCTTGGGCATTTATTCAAACACTTGAGTTGATAACGCAAAACAACATGTATATTGAACAATGTAGATGAGACCTGTTGTTGGATTGCATCAAAGCGAGCTTGAGAGGACCAGACTGAAGTTCGGCCCATCGAAGAGAGCAGACATTGACGCTCAAACCCAACCCTTGTGAATAAAATCGAGCGGCTCTCGGAACGTCCTTGTGGAATTGAAGAACATACCTAAACGAAGCCATCAATCCCAAATAATGGATTACAGAGCAACTCAGTTTTTAAAACAAAGTTGGTCCGAGTTGTAAGTGAATCAGTTCCCTCTAAACAAGGTATCGGTTTTAAATTTTGTAATTGAAACAAATTAAATAAAGAGAGCCACCTCATATAAAGTTTGACAGTGCCCAAACATAAATTACAGCGTGGGACAAAGAAAAAAACACTCATTAATTGGATTGGGAGGGCGAAGTCTCAATTCAAGCAGGCTTCCTTAATAGAAAAAATTAAGTTGGAATGGTCAACCCTCATATAAAGTCCAACACCACAGAAAATGTAACCGGTGCAGTTGGTGTCGAAAACTAGGAAACCGAAAAATGGAAATCCCAAAATTGTTAAAGATTTTCATCAAACTAGATTTCCAATATGAACATTGTAAATAACAGTAAATGTTTCTCATATACAGATGTAAATCCCAAAACTACGCCATAGAAGGACAGTAAAAGCACCCCAAAAAGGTAGAGAGACAGTGCAAGCTACTCTTGACAACCATTAACAAAACCTGCAGTGTTCATACAAATTAACCAAACTAATGTGAGGTCTTTGAAGCTCTGATTCTGGAATGCTGGCCCTCTAGCCTTGCTTCCATGAGCTTAGCTTTCAAGGTGTTGTTGTCCTTCAAGCCTTTAAACCATGTTGTGGAAGACTCAGACACTTCGATATCAGGAGATGTAAATCTTGACACCCACTGCTGCACTGGGCTTGCATGGCCCCTCCAAAAAGAATGACCACATGACTCCTCCCCACATTCGTCTTCCAAGAGAACCTTCATCGCCTTATCCATCGCTATTGCCTGATTTGCATTTGAAACGCGAATCCCGTCTCGTTTCCCCCTCCTTTCATGGCTTCCATCTTGCATTGCCTCGCAGTTGTCTAACTTGTGAGAAATACTTATTTCAACTTGGTTCGAATCTTTGCCTCCTTGCAACGGCTCTGCATCCAAGACATGGTTCTTGGCCATGGTCATCTGCTCGTCGAACTGCACTTGCAAGTTAGAGGCATTGCGGCCCTTAATCCTCTCATGGGTCCCGACCTTTTTCTTGGTAGTGTTCGCTTTACTTGTTTTCTCGAGAGGATCTTCTGCAGTTTGTGGCATTGGCAGTTTTTGATCGCCTGCATTCTTGCTTATCTCAAAACATTGAGAATCGCTATCTTCGGAGTCCTCTTCATCGCCTACATCTTGAGGTGCACTCACTGCGTCATGCAAGGGAACAGATTCAAGAGACGTGCGACGCACTTCTCTTTCCCTTTTGAAGTCTTTTTGAATCAAGATATCATCGTTCTTGGAGATACTGGATCGTTTAGCGAGAAGGAAACTCTCTATTTCGAAGCTTAGTCTGTCCACTACACTGTTCCGGGCGGTGGCATCATACTTGATATCTGCCAATTTCATCTGCATTCTCTCGTCAAGCCAAGCTTCAGAAATGTGGACTATTAATCGATCATGATCGTCCCTACCACCATGATCTTTCTCGGTCTTGTGTCTCAGTTCCCGCACTTCATGCTCATAGTCGCCCACCGCCCTAGCAAATTCATCACAGAGTTCTTCTAACAAAGACCGTGCCTTCCTCTCTCTTTCGAGCTCTTTCATCGCCTTTAAGAATGAAGCCTTCACATCGGAGAGTTCACGAGCAAGCTTTCGATGCAGACTCTCAGATCTCTTTCTCAACCGTTTCTCGTCCTCTAGCTCATCTTTAACAGACTGAACTGCGGCTTTGATTCGATCATGTTCCTTGCTCTTTCTCACAAGTTTGTCCTCAGCGAACTGCTTCATCAGATCAATTTCATTTCGATCAGCTTGCTGCACTTGCAGCAGCTCTTTGATTCGCGCCCTTGCATGGTCTAATTCCACCTTAAGTGCTTTTACCAAAGATACATTCGAGGAATGCTGTTCTTCCAGGCTCCAAATCCTATTCAACACTTTTATCAACTCTGTCGACGTTTTAAGGTTATAGCCTGAATCCTTGAGTCGTCCCTTGAAATCCAAAGAACTAGTGGGAGTAAGCGGGGGGTTGTAAGCCGCCACCTGCAACGAAAAGAATATTAAATTACAGACGACAAATGACCATACAAGTTTCTTCGTCTCAAACACAAGCATGTGCCATCTAAAACAAGCTCAACATCCTACACCACAGAGGACCTTACAAGTTTTAACACATATAGAAGCCTCCTTTTTTTTGGTGCTTCAGGTTTTAGTCGGAAATCAGAAAATGCAAAGGAATACATGTTTCAATAATCAAACAGCATTCATTTAACACGGTGGGAGGCTAGGAGCTGCCGAAGCCTCCTTATCTTTAAATACTCTTCAAAACAAAAACCAAAAATAAAGCCGTAAAATGAAGAGTGCCAAGTATTGACCTTCCAAAAACTTTAACTCGTCAGTTTAATTCGACAAGTTAGTTCACCCAATCACCCTAGCATTGCAATGATCATCATTGCTCAGTGCCCACTAATTTCTGATATTATCCCATCATACTTACCCATTATAATCATATAATAGATACTATGATTGATGATTAAAAAAGATAAAGCTCCAACTTTAATCACACAGTGAAGTTTTTATCATTCCCCTTTTCTTAATTAGTAAAGTCTTTTCTTTGAATACATGAGGCCTCATCTAGTTCAAGGGAAAATGAAGAACTCAGATTTTCTTCCTTACAATGCAGTTTACAAGGACTTGTGAAGTAACTGCAACCCTGATTTATAAGCACAACAACAACTCTCATTGTTCTTATCAATAAACACAAACGATGCAATGCCAACAGAAACTTCACTTCTAAAGTAGGATCCTTCAATTAATTGTTGAAATTCTAACGAATATATATTGTGTTTGTGTGCATTATTCTACAAGTATAGGTAATCAAACTATGTTAACATGGGTCATAAATTAATTGGTGAAACAAGGAAAAGGGAATTAGAATGTCAACCTCTAATGAACTTTCATAACTTCCAGGAGATACCGGCTGCAGCGCATGACCATTCCTTTCAATAGATTGATGGTGTTGCAACATTGATGTGGCAACATGTCGCCTCAAACTACTAGCACTACCCGGCTGTATAAAGATGTGAATAATTAGTTGAAAAGCAGAAAAACGAAATATAAGAGATTGATTAGTCGGAAAACGAAAGGGAATACATGTTTCGATAATCAAACAACATTCATTTAACACGGTGGGAGGCTAGGAGCTGCCAATGTATTTGTAGAAAAGCCCTTTATCCTTAAATATGCTTTACTAAGTTTTGCCACAACAGAAAAACCTCGCCAAGAGGATCCCACAACCAATCAAATAAAAATGAAGCTGTTGGATGCAATAGGTGCGACAGCTTATTACTTGATCAGTAACAAAAGCATCAAGTTCATAAGTTCATCGCCTTCAACCGGAACCACGAGTTAAATTCCAAAGAAAAGCATGCTCAACCAAACTAGAAATGCAGTGTCTTGGCAGTTTAACAATGTGCAGCCATTTAAGAGAAATGCTCACTCTTGCACAAGATATGAAACTAAAACCATTTATTTGCGAAATGTGAAATCAAAATTGTACAGACTAGACTCGATCCCAAATTAGTTGGGGTAGGCTACATGGATCAAACTCTTTCATTGTGCTCCATTTTGTGCAATTGATGGTGTACAGACTAGACTCATTTAATGAAAAAAAAATCAGATCGACTAAAAACCGTATATTCAATTCATCATGCCTGAAAAAAGATATACAAAATACCGATAAATCACATAATCCATAAGAACTTACACCAAGCAATTCAGATCCCAAACCAAACCTAATAAGAAACCAAAAGAAAAAAAAAATTCACAAATCCATAACTACCCATCAACCAAAACAACATAACAAGTCATTAGCCAAAATAACCCATCAACCAAAACCCTAAAACATGACAAAAGGGCAAAAACATCAAAATCAATCAAAAACTTAGGTTCCCTAACCTGGTGGTGGTGATGATGAGGAGGGCTGTAAGAAGGATCAGCCAAGTGAGAGGGTATGTTGAGAAGACCCTTTTCTCTGTGATGACCATGGTGCCTACCCTTGAACCCCACTTTGCTCATCATCTTCTTCTTCTTCTTCTTCCTCTTCGTCACTTTATTAGTATCACTGTGATTGCTATGGTGATCACTGCTATCACAAATTGGGAGTTGCTGTTGTTGTTGAAACTCCCAAAGGCTGGCACCTAGTTTCCTAGCAGAGACAGCAGTGTGAGAAGGAAAGGTGAGAGCTTTAATGGCTGCTGTGGTTGTGCTGTGTAGTAGTTGTTGTTGTTCATCATCAGACGCAGCAGAAAGTCTCCAAGTGGGCACTGGAGTACAGGGCCCCCCTCTTTTCCCCACCAACAAAAACCCTCTTTTCAACTTTAACCCCAAAAATTCCTGCTTTTCTGCTCCTCCAAGCCCACTTTTTTCTTCTCTCTCCATCACTTTTTGATCCCCAAAACTTCAATTTCCAATCAAACCACTTGTTTTCTCAATACCCTTTTCATGCCCATCCCGGATTGTTTGCCCATCTCTCGAATTTCTACTGATTCTCTCTATTTTCCTCTGTTTTTGCTCTGTTTTTGCTCTTGTTTTGGTGAAAGTAAACAAGGGAGGGACTGAAATGATGGGTTTTGCTGTTTGTGATATAATAATGTTTATAATCTGCGATTTCTGGGACAATTGTGGTGTGATTGATTGGTATTGATACTATTTCTTCTCTACTCATCACTTCAAGTGAGGCCTTGGCTTGCCTTGCCTATTCTAGTTTGAGGTGTGACTTGCGATTCAAGAACAGTTTACCACGCCGACCTGTACGAGCTGCAAATGTGGTCCTGGTTGCGTGGACCAGATGGTCTCGGTTCGAGCCCACTCTTGACATTTGAAACCACATGTCAGCTTTCGTTATAAACGTTTCAAGTATAATTACACTACAATTACATGACATAACCCAAAATAGTGCAAGTACGAACCGTGCTTTGAAGTACTTCCGCACTTCAACGGATTAAGAGGACGTCTCAAGTTTGAGACTTCACAAATATAAAAATTAACATCATGAGAGTTTTATCTCTTAGTAGGTCGATCCGGCTCGAGCTCAAAGTAGTCAACTGAGTTTGGATACCAGGTGGTCTAAACAAGAAAAAGTACTTCCTATTAGTATTTTTTAAGTCCTTTTTTTTTTGGATAAACGAGATATCACAACCTTTGATTAGACTAATCCTCTTAAAGTCCAGATAGATGTTGTAATTTCTTTAGAGTCTGACTAAACACAATTCACTATTTACTTAGTGCACCCCAAATTTAAATTTTAATTTATAAGGACACTGCATATTGTTATCAAAATACCCCTTTATCCTAACTGATGCACCCAACTCCAAAAACCTTGGTTGAGACATCTATTTTAAATTTGGCGATATTTGGCCAAAATTTATCTTTTAGGCTCGGTGTTATCCAACCAAACCACTTTAGTAAAATTTAGTTGACAACTGCCGACTCAAAGGTTCAGTAAATTTCGACCGACTCTCCAATAAAAGGTTTGGCAGGCTTTAACCGACTCTCCAAATAGAGGTTCGATAGGCTCTGACAGACTCTTCAACAGGAGATTCAGTCTTGCGAGACTGAACCACTCGATGATGTCCTACAAATCACAAGAAGAGTGAAGGGATGATGGTGGGGTGCACTAATCACAGTGAGTAGCATAAAAGGTCATTTTATAGTAGAATTGACATTTTTTAAGTATGACTTTTCTATTAAGGTGCACTAAGTAAAGAGTGAGGTGCAAATAGCCTGTCTCTTTCTTTTTAACTGTGGAGAGTGGGGTGCAAATCTTGAGTTGGAGGGTGACATCGAATCTAAGACCATCTAAAGGGGAAGGTTTCACGTGCCTATTGAGAAGCATAGTCATCGTCCCGAAGCATGATCATCGATGCTTTGCGTGTCTGTTTTAAGAATTGGTAGGATTGGGATTCCTTGGAATCCTATGTGCAATGTAATTTGGGAGAAGTGATGTTGTTTGCATTTGATGAAGATTAGAGGAATTGTGAGAAGTTTTATGCAAATCATGCAATTATCTTGTGCCAAACTAATTAAATTTAATCTTATAAAAAAAACACTAATTAAATTCAATAAGATATAAAATGGTTGAGGTCACATGAAATCTATTCTTTTGGTTTTTCTTTGAAACCCCTTTTGCTTTCAATGCATAATAAATAATAAATTAGAAAAACAATCGAATTGAAGCATTAGATATGACTCATTATATCCCACAACCAAATAAGAGCATCAGAACTAAAAAAGACATTCCACCATATCATTTTACAAAGATTATAAAGTGCTTAGGCCTAATTGGAAGGCCAAGTCAACATTGTATATTGTCTATGTAATACTTTAAAAATTAATACCCTCTCAAATTCAAGAATCAAATCTTTAGCATCACCACCATTGGTGTTAAAGTTAACAAGTTTGCAATTTAATATCTCATACTTCTTTACAAGTCAATTGAAAGCAACACAAAAATTCTAAATTCATGGCCCAAACATTAAGAACAATTTCATTCAAAAGTTTGGTAGCACTGTCAGAATCCAATTTTTTTGGACATAAAACTTTAATAATATCTGTACCGCACCCTCTTTAATTAAAGAGCGGAAGGTACATATTATTAACTAAGACAACTAATCTTTGTAACACAACAAAGCATGCTGGGAAGCCCATTGATATTCGATTCATGTCACACCACTTCCAATGTCATCAAAGGTAAAATGTGCACTTGAGGCAATGGTTACTTAAAAAGCACGCCTAAGAGAAGCCCAATATATACAGATTTCTTCATATATACATACATATACATTTATACAAACATATGTACGTCATATGTATGTATGAAAATTATGTATATATAAAATGCGACCTTGTTTGACCTAGTAAAACTTACAATCTATAATTGAACTAAACACAACATTACATGAAATGTATTAGCAGCTAGAAAACATAAAAACAACTTAAATTTTTAAAGGTAAAGCACATGCCTATTAATAAAGTAGCGCCAAGGTGCATAGAGGTGTGTTTGAACTCATTTGAGGCGCATAGAGAGTACTTTGCCTCAAGGCACGGTTGAGGCACACAAAAGCGCACGCCTCGCCTCAATAACACGGACCACTTCTTTGGTTTTCACCAACAACAACACAACACAAACCTGCAAAGAAGAGGAAAGAAGAAAAAAAGTCCTTAATTAACTAAGATGTGTTGCAGAATAGATGTGGATTTTACTTGGTAGTTCATCAGGTCTGCTGCTGATGGTGTCTCCTTCTGCAGCACAAATATAATGGTTCTACAAAGGGAGAGGTTACTTCAATAAGGCCCATCAAGTGGACAAGTCTGACTTTGGAGGGCATTTGCCCTACATGTCTAGGGCAGTGTTCTTGTAAGAAACAACAGATTCAAACCTGTTGCATCAACCACCCTAGTTTTAGTAAGTCCAGGATTCACTTTCTCTGCATTCATTACAGAAATATTATAGATAGAGCACTCTTTCCAATGAATTTCCCCTTCTGCAAGCCCTCCTTACTATTGCATTGAAGAAGTGTTCAGACTCTCTGAATCACCTTTTAACTTTGTTAAATTACAAGCTCTCATCGGTAAAGATATTGTATGTGTGTCCTACAACTGTATCAACTTGGAGAACATAACACTAACATCCAATCTGGTGAGGGCATTATTACTAATAAGGCCCCTGTGACACTCTTTGCTAAGTTTTTGGATACGATGCGTCGCGAATCTCCAAATATGGAGCCAATGCAACCACATGTAGAGTTTTTCATTCAAGTGAATGGATGACAGGATTACAATCGACGAGGGACTGGTTTTTCGGTTGGAGTGGGGGTAACCGATCCCCAAGTTCAAAATGAATAGACTTCATGAATCCCCAATGTAGTGATCCAATGAATGGAGAAACTCAAAAAGAAAAGAGTTGCCAATAATTCTAGAGACATGCATGCCCACGAGGTTGCACAGACCACGAGAGCGCAACATCAACAAAGATCATGAGTCCTTTGATGGGTGAACTATGTTATCTAGTTGGTACAACTACTTTGAGATGTAGAATTGACTTGGGATGTCAAACATCATGAATTTCTAGAGGAAACAACACTTTCATAGAGAAAGAAAAATATGTAATTGCTCAAAAATATAGAATTGTTTGAATGGAAACAAAAGCTGTAGATAACAAAATTTATCATTCTTTAGTATCTGGATTAGTAAATGGAGAAATGAAATGGAAAAGGCAGAGATCAAAACCCTTGTAAATGTCAAATGAGTGTGTCCTTCCATTGTAGCAAAGAATGATGCTTCCTTGAATAAGCAGGTAGAAGAAGACTTGGATAAATTTGACAGAAGCTTGAACTTCAAACAAAATTCTTGCGAAAACAATTAATATGAGCCACCCTTTCGAATAAAAAAGGAGCTAAGCTATATCAAGGTGCAACTTCAAGCCTCGGCTCAAAGCAGAAGCCAGTGAAAAGCTGGAGGGGGAATTTCTTCGTCACAGGGCACTTTTGAGACCACTTCCAATGCCTCTTATTCATGTCAAACACAAGAAGAGCGGGGCCGCCGTAACTGTGGATGTAGATAAGATTATCAGTACCCCTGCTGCCAAACACATCATCTAGTTCTCCGAATCCTTGAAACAACTTGTGAGGCATTCGGCAAACCTCAATCCATTGTGTTCCATTAAGAATCCAGATGCCGATACCCTTGATTATGTCGGACCTGTCATGTTTCCCAATGCCACCAACCATCACCAGCTTGCCATTGAGGTTCATAAGTCGTCCGCAAGTGAGAGAGCAAGGAACAGGTATGAAAGTGCGCATTAGAGATCCATGGGAATAAGCAGAAGATAGATTATACATGATCAGGCCATGGCGATTTTCAGGCACGACCATGCCTCCCCCAGTGGAGTAAATTAAGAAATAGAGAATACCGTCACAGATGACACTCTCATCACCAGCCCGCCATCCCGTAAAGACCTCTGTGACAGAAGTCATCCACATTGTAGTTTGAGAATCATAAATCTGGATTGACAAATCCCATTGAAAGAAATTACCAGGCACTTGCTTAGACTTCACTATAGCGACTGTGTAATTGTGTGACTTTCTGTCGACTGAAACTGCGAGGGCGCTGTAGTCGGAGGACTTCACGCCTGGAGGCTCGTCAAGTCTCCTATACTCTTTAGTTATTGGATTACAAACAAAAATCCGGCTTCCACTATCATTGTCCATAAAGCAGACCAGACCAAATGAAGAAGCAATGAACCAGTTCGATGTCTCTAAACAAGGCAGATCAATTGAATACCACTTTCGTAGGAGAGGGTCATAGGCGTATCCGATGGCCTCATCACAACTAGTAAACATGAAGTACCAGGGCTTTTGTGATAAGACACTAGAGAAGTTCCATAAAAACCTTCTGGACTTCACAATTTCCCTCCATCTTTTACACACTGAACTCGCTCTAAATATGCTCGCAATGGGCAGATACGAAAGGATCCGCTCCAACATGTCATCGGGGAGGATACTGTCCATAGATACCATTGTATTCTCTTGGTTTCCTTCACCTTCACCTTCACCTTCACCACCAAATTCTGGGACCTCTCTCCTAGCATTAACAAAGCATCGAGCAATCCATGATGTCTCACCCCCATCCATATCCAACAAATGCACAATCCACAACAAGCATATACCTAAGATATAGTAACAAAATTAATTTAGAATCACACCGTTCGTAACGACAAGTTTGGCTATATTTCTTATGTCGAACTCACCATCAAAAAAATTGAATTGCACCAAATATCGATGAAAAACTAAAATCGCAGGCCATCAAAAAAACCCCTTTTCAGAACAACAATTGGGAAGCAAAATGAGGACTAACTCCTCACCACGCAGACGACAAAATGCTGAAAAACTCATTGAATCGAATCGGCATAACAGTTCTCAGATCATAACAATCCATCATCCATATAAATATATAATCAGATCAGAACATTAGAAAGGACAGACACACAGTCCATCATGAATCTTCATATACTGAAGAAATACAAAACACAAATCACACAGACCCAACTCAGATTGAGAACAAATCACAACACCCACATGACCAACCAATGCAAATCACATACAACACAGAAACATAAACAACACAACAACCCAAAAAACCTCCAAATCCACAAACAAGAGAGACAATAACAGATTCAGATCAGTCCAAAACAATCCCTAAAAAACCACAAAAACAAGATGATTCACGTTTCTCAGCCAAAACACGAAATGGGCAAATCCCTATTCATCAAAAACATCAAGGAATCAGCAAACCAGACAAGACCCATTAACGAAAACATTCATAAAACCCAAAATCTGTAAAAACCCACCACGGAAACCACCCAAAACAGACTTGTAGAGGCTTAGAAGGCCATAAAAGGCTCAGAAATGGCCCCTCTCGCTCTCTAGCGAAGCAGAAACAAAGCGGTTTTTTGCAGTGTTGGTGTGGAGAGAGATATATAGAGAGGGAGGCGGTTTGGGCGTGATGTGAGGAAAAGTAGGGTGAGAGGGGATTGTGATTCTGTGGGGGTTGATGTGGCGAGAGAGTTGTTGTTGTTGTTGTGTTTGTTTGGCTCCTCCACTCCAAAAGGCCACCTATTAATGCTCCTTTGTTGTTGTTGTTGTTCTTGTTCATCACCCCTATTTTATATTAATTAGTAATTATTGAAAATATAAAATGGACAAAGAAAATAAAGTTTTGATTTTTTTTTTCGTTGGGGTTTTTATTGTCTCGTCCTTTTTTTTCTCTTTTGTCGCATCTTCGCATGAATGTTTTGTTTGTGGGGCTTCATCCATTTAGGTGTCGTTTGGTTTGTTTTTGTAAACTTTGCAGTGTTATTTCAATTTCAGAGTAAATTTCTTGAAATTCATATTTTCTTATTTAATTTAACTTTAACAAAATGGGAAAGTTTTTAAATAATAAAATATATAAATTAACATAAATAACCTTCAAATGAGAATGAGAGAGAGAGATTATAATTACGAAAGGTGCAAATCATGGAGACAGAGGGGGAAAGTTGGGTGGGGAATGATAGGTCGTGTTTTCATAACAGTAGCACCAATTAAAGAGAGGTTACAGTTACACAAGGCGTAAATCTTGGAAATAGAGGGGGGAAGTTGGGGGGTAGGGAATGATAGGTCGTGTTTCTATAACAGTGGCACCAATCAAGGAGATGTTACAGTTACGAAATGCGCAATTCATGAAAATATAGGGGTAAAGTTGGAGGTGAAAAATTCAAAATTGGCGGTTTCAAACCAATTAGAAGTCAACCCGAAACGACCAAGTGCAGGGACAGAGATCAATAGTGGTGGGGTTTTGGTACCTGGGCTAACGAAGGTGTCCAGATAAACGAGTCGGATTCAAAAAACTTGCATGTTGCGAGCCTAGCGAATTAGGCCCGCGCTTTAAGATAGGAACCCTTAATTGGAACTATCATGGCTTAGACTCGTCATGTACAGTTCAAGTATTATTAGACATACATGCGAGGGTCCTTCCCAGTTGTTTGATTCTTTTCTTCCGCATGTTTATTTAATAGTATTTTTATTCTAGCATTTGCTTATATTATTTACTCTATGAATTTCCTTGGAATTACTCACTCTGAACTCGTCATCTGTTTTGTTGTAATGGCTGAGTGCAGACACCAATACGAGCGAAAGGAATGGCAAGCTAGAGGACTTCCTATGATTGATCTGTTATTTCCATATTCATACGTTTGTTTATATTATTTTGTTTTTATGCTGGGTTTGGGAATTTGAGAGAGCTTGGACATGTATTATGACCTGTTGAGGTTCTTTTGATGTTTTGACTGGACATGGCTAATGTATATATGATGATGATTACTTTGATGGGTTTTCCACACTAAGGAAAATGCTCTTCTAGTCGATTTATTTATTAAAAGTCTTCCGTTGAATTATTTAAGGTTTAATAGATGAAAACGATTCTATAAGTTAACTAATTATATATTTAATTTGAGGAAGTTAGCAATAAATTTGATTGGCAAATGATTTGGTACGCGTGGAACATAACTAGGTCGGTATAGGTAGGGTTGTGAGTGTGGGTCCATGGCGTACAATGTGGCGGGTCCCAGATTTTGGGGCTGCTACAAATGGCAACGACCGATAAGGGCAAAAGTTTAATGTAACATTGATGCCGCAGTGTTCGAGGCAAAAGGGGTAAGCTCGTACCGGGCGGTAGTTAGAAATGAGGAGGGATGTTTTGTAGCAGTTATGAGGGATATGAGGGAAAGTGTGGTCGAGCCTAGAAAAGCGGAGGTGATAGGGGTTCGCAAAGCGATGAGTTGGTTGAAACAAGAAAAAAAATAATAGATGTAATCGTCGAAATGGATGCAATGGAGGTAGTTCAATCTCTTACTAATAAGACCAGAGATAACTCCTACTTCGAGTTTATTATTGATGATTGTAAGCAATTATTAATAGACATGAGGTCCTATTGTGTTACTTTGTACGTAGATCAACGAACTTAGCAACTTACACTTTGGCGAGGGAGGCTAGTTTTTTGTCTGATCGAAATAAGCGGTGTCATGTGCCATTATTTCTCACTAATGTATTGGTTAATGATTTGAAATAAAATTAGCTGTGTGATTTAAAAAAAAAAAAAAAAAAACTTACAGGTAAGTTGGGCAACTAAACAAGATTAGTTTTCAACTCCTTGTAAGTTATCTCCCATGAGATAACTCCACCCTTAAGCAAATAATGCCTTAATTTTCTTCTAGTTATATTTGTTTTTTCATTATAGGTAATATTGTTATCCAGAGTTTTATGGCACTGAATAATTGCAAACATCAACATAACTTGAGCATAGCAATTCATCAATACCTTGATAAATTTGATTAGTTCAAAAATGTCTCGCATTGGCCACGCAAAAGTTTACACCAAAATAAGTAAAGAGAATTTAAACTTTCGACCGACTACATTAGATATTTTTTTTTATAATTATCTTAGGTTTGATTATAATTTATAAACCGTAAACTTGATTGTTGAGTCTTGTGAATTAGCAAATTTAGTTGGAATGTCAACTTTGTAGCTTGTATGGATATGACAATGTTTGAGCGTGAATTAATCTACACTATTGATACTAGAGAGTAGAGACTACATGAAAAAATAAAAACTTAAAATTAAAATTAAAATCTTAAAAAGTGAAACAAATTGATTGCTCTAAATTCTGAACCTCTTTTTTTTTTTTTGTCAAAGTGATAATTTGTATTGAGGTGTTTTTAGTCTAATCGAACAAGCATCTATTACAAAAAAAAAATCTGATAATAATGAAGTACGAAACAAATTCTAAGAACACGCACACTATAGTACGACCCCAACACAGACAACCACCCTTAACCCTAGATTCCGAACCTCTTGAGTTGGGTAAAGCTTCGTACTTCTTTTTTCCACTTTGCTTTATATAGTGGTAGAGCGTGCGTTTCTCTCACCATTCCAACACACATGCTTCCTTTACCTAACCCCTCCAAGTACTCATGTCATCATCGATATATGCACTACGCATCTCATTTTCTGCACATGTCTTTTATATTTCACGTCATGCAACAAAGCATATATATATATTAATTTTATTATTTATTTACTTTCTTTTGAAAACTTTGTTTATTAATTTCTAATACCGACAAGAGTATATAATAGTGCTGATGCCAACTAATTATTTTATTCTTTATTACATAGATTTTCAAACATTTTTAATCAAAAGTTGAAAATATTGGTATTCCATTGTATGTATGCTTGATTTTGTGATCATTAAATAAAGATCTTTTTGATATATATATATATATATATATATATATATATATATATATATATATGTATGCAGACTTTTTTCAGACTTTAAATAGACAAAGGTTGGATTAAAAAAAAATAGCCAAAGGTTACCGCCTTGTGATTATTCTTTTTTTGTACATAAAATTAGTCGAGACAATACATCAATTCAAATACTTTGACAATAATCTAAAGAAAATAAAAGATAATATAGTTATTATTACTATTAGACACGTTATCTTTGTCTCGGTATATGATAATAATGTCGCTACATCACATCCCTTAAGACAAAAAATATATTTAAAATTATAACTATATTTTTGTTGATTTGAAGAAAAAAAAACCTATATTTTTGTTCTCATATTTCGTTTTTTATGTAGAAATGAGACTATTTTTCTTTTCAGAATGTAGAAATGAGAACTATTGATGAGATAAAACCAAGATGAGGAATTAGAAAGATCTTTTTGTCGTGGCTCATGCGCAACTTATAGAGTGTCTTTATCGTCATTGATTCTTTAATTTGCTGATTTTTTCTCTTCAAAATAGTTTTAAAATAGCAACCTTTTCTTACAAGGGATTTACTGACAACTATTGTTATGTAGCTCGAGATTTAATTATGTTCACAAAACTCTAAATGTATCCAGCGGTTTTGCATGAACCATATATAGTGACAATTCTATTGTGTGATTGGGCGATTATTGACTATTGTAACACTTTTTACAGCAAAGAAGTATATGTGGAGTCATGTCACCAAAGAAAATATGGTGACGGTGATTTTGGATTAAAATTAAGGTGCCCATAATACTTCACTCACTAGCGTATTATAACGACCTTTAGGTGTAAACAAGCTCAACAGTGGCTAGTGGGAATACCACATGTGTACATTACTTTGTTTATACAGACAAATGCATGTGATGCGTGGATGCCATGTTTCACTTTGAATTACTCATTAAGAATTTGACAGTACTAGTTTGAATGTTGACTATGTATTGGAGGCTTAGTTGTGAAAGAAAAATGTTCCTTCATATGGGTGTTCCTAATTGGTTTATATGGGTGTTCCTTCATATGATATATTTTGAGAAGTGTGAACGTAAATCTCAAGGCATTATGTGCACACTTTGAGGTATATTACATGGTTTAGACACTCACTTACCCAATAGGCGCCAAAGTAGTTACTCATTCCTCGATTGTTACAAACGGCAATAAATTGAGCTGAGCACAAGCTGTAACAAATTCCTTTTTCTTCTTTTTGTGATAAGAAATAACGTACACCCCCCCAACTCCTACAAATTTGATCCATTTAACTCTTCGAAGAGATTAGCACTCATAATTACCTGATATGATATAAAATATATTTTTTCAATCTCTAGATTTTATTTGTTTTTATCATGCATGTATATATCTTATGATCTCTAGATTTGATTTCCTTTATTCTTTGGGATTTGACTTTCTCTTTTATCTTTTTATTCAGTTTCTTTTCTTCTTTTTATTACAACATTTCAATGAATGTAATGCAATAGATACTACATTGCATACTGAAACCTAAAACTATCCTAATAAAATAGGAAGAATTATCCCACAAAAGGGAAGAACTACCCCACAAAAAGGAAACATCTACCTCAATTTGACGAAAGATTCGTCTAAGGAGACAAAAATTAAATTAAACATAAACTAAACCTAGAACAAAACAAACATTAAATCCTAACGGAAGAAGAATTATATAAAAGGAGACCACCCAAAATACTTTGCCAGGATATTGTTAATTCCCTCGTAGACAAAACCCCGCCACCGCAACGTCGTTGCAAGATTCCGCTTGCTTTGCTACTACTCACCATCATCATTGTCCGCGCACCGTCGAGGGTCATTAACAACCCCTAAATACCACATAAAATCTTAAAATCTTCCGTCTTTATCTTTGCTTGATCTCACCTTCTTCCACCATTACTACACCATCTGCCTCTATCTCATTGAAAAGTCATAGATCTAACAAAATATCTTTAGATCTAAGAAACAAAGAGAATAGAAGAAGAATAAGCAACGCGAACATACGAAGAAAAATGAAAAGACAAAAGCAATCGAAGCATTGTTTATTGAGAAGGTTGGTTGGACATAGATGTCAATTCATAGTCCATATGTAACTATAAATGGAATTGTACATACATGTTGTTAGCCAACAATGCAGTTGTTATATTTGTTCATTATGATTTATGGTAGTTACCATATTTGTATGATTATAATATTTATGTATTAGTTTCTTTATATTCATAACTTCTCCACTAATTGTGTAACTTCCTTACTGATTGTGTAAATCAGTTATTTCTATGTATATTGTTTTATACCGCTCTATAAATAAGAGTAACCCGTTGTATACAATGTGCCATGTTTTACCCTAATCAATACAATTTTCTATTACATTCTCATGGTATCAGAGCCCTAACATCCTCGGTTAGTTTTTTTCCTATGAGCACAATCGTTGTTTGTTGTTTTTTTGTGCCTGTTGATCTGTCAATCTGTGCGAGATTGTAGTCTGCTCATCTCATATATATTTGTCACGACCTAATTTCCTAATCTTGATTTACTTGCTTAATCAGGATCACCGACCCATGACGTAAGGCCCGCATGAGATGCGCACACTAACCGAGGCACGTGGCCGAGGTTAATGTTATATTTGTACTAGTGTATGCCTAGTGTTATGTATGTGTATAGACTAATTAAGTCAATTTCTTTGCAAACCATAGACGCCGAGTTGACGCGAGCGGGGACACACCTTGGAGTACATGCAAGTACGGGTACCTAGTGGAATTACCCGGGGTAGTGAGACTAGACTAAGAAATAGTAATTAATTTTAAATGTATCTTAGCATAAATTAAATTATATCATTAAGTTGAAAAATATAACGTTCGACGTACGGGGAAAATGCCTCGAGTTGCGTGCGAGCCGGGGAACCGGGTAGTTGGCACTTTGGAAAGTTTTGTTTTATATTAATATGAATTTATAAAATATTAATATGCATTATGGAGTTATTAAAATGTATATGGTTCTATGTAATTGTGCAAATCAAATTAGGATCCTATAGTTGGTTGGAAAATAGAACACACATAGACTTACCTCGAGATTCGTATGAGCACACACTCCCATACACTTGTGCCACACATGTGTGTTATAAGGCTGGATTTTAGTGGAGAGTAGGAGCAAAGGATGGCCACAAGATATCATAGAGATTGGATGGACACATTAGATCAAAACCCCTACTATAAAAACCATCTTTTCTCATACATTGCTTCATAATGCATGTCTTTGGCTGAAGTTCAGAGTTGTAGAGAACTCTCTTGTTAGAAAACTTGGGAGATTTAAAGGAGTTTTTATAGCACAAATCAAAGGATCAAACACCTCCCATCAAAGAACACCAACTAGGTAACTTTTCTTCTACCTCATGCATTCAAGTTGTAGTATTTTTTAGTTCAATCAAAGTGGTTTTCTGTGAGGATGATTCTAAAGTGTTTTAATGTAGATTTGATGCATTTCTAAACCTTAATTTTAAACAACAAGTTCCATTTTCGGATTTTGTAAGTTTTTGACAAAAAATGGAGTTTTTCTTATGATTTCAATTTTGGGAATTTTCGAGCTACTAAATGATGTTGTTTTTTGAAAACAAAGTTCATATTTAGATTCTCCATTGAAAAACACTTGGGATTCCAAAAGAGGTTTCGAAAATCAGTGGGGTTTTAGTTGGATTAAAATTTTCATTTTTGGGTATGTTCTTGAAGTGCTTGAGTTGTAGTTTACAAATGCATGTTTAATCTTGCTAATTAATGCATATTTTAATTTTAGAAATTTTAGTAAGACATCAATATGGCGTCAACGGGTCGTCGATGGGGCATCGACGTCGGTTGACGCGGTGCGAGCAGCACCAACAAGGTGCTGGTTCGGCCAACATGAGCTGCTAGCTGAAGCAGCACTCTCTAATGTGCGTTCAGCACAAGCAGGAGAGCTTGTGCTTGAACGCACAAATTAGGATGGAATGGTGGAGGCCGACTTGGGCCATCCAAAATAATACTTAACAAAAAAAAAAAATGTAGCAAAAGGATTCATGTGCCTTCAAGCATGTATATGGGCTTGGGACCAATAATGTGAACAGTTGTGGGCTTTTGTTGTACAAAATCACATTCATGTGCATAAAATGTGGGCCTTTAATGTGTGCCAAAAGTCCACATGCATAGGGACCTATATAAATAATAATGCTTATATAGAAAAATTATAGAAATTAGTTAGAATTTTTTTAAAAAATAATAATAATAATAAATAAATAAAATAATATACATATATATATACACATACACATATATATATATGTACATACAAAAATAATAATAATGATAATAATATAAAATATATCTATGTATTAAAAGTATTAATAAATAAATAAATATATGATATAAAATGACCTTTCAGGGACCTAGGGGTGTTACGGGATTTCGCGAGCGTTAGTCGGAGTGTCGCGAGGTTGGATAGCCATAGCTATCCTATGACTGTAAGTGAAACTGTGGGAACTCTTTACTTTATTTCATTCCAGTCATTTATTAATTTTCAGTCTATTTGTAGACTAGCTAATTTATTTCTCACATCACGCTTTCCTTGTTTCTATTCATTTTGAACATTGATATAGCATGATGCCTTGTTTGATATATCATTGACTCCATGCTTCCTTATACGCTCAATGTTAGTCTTGAAATATGGCTAATGGATATTTAGAAGATGCATGCTATAGGGTTATCTGTTATGTTGGACTTGTACTCTATTCCCTTGGGGCTTTGTAGCCTAACTTATGTTGGAATCATAGAAATTGTAGGATATAAATTCTTGAAAATCTAAAGTAGGGATTATCTAGTGTCCATTGCACACGAGATGCGCGGATTCACGGGGATTTCGGTCTTTTGGGGTCTCCGGCACTCGCCACTACACTTGGGCGGCACACGTGGTATGGGCCACGGGGTTGTTGGCAAGTATAAATGAATTATATGCGTAGAGCACAGCTCCGCCACTTGAGGTAAAAAAAAAGAGATTATTATTATATGTTGAGCACAACTCCATACAGTAGTGGAGTAGGCTTGGTGATAGTTCTCACTGCCGACTGGACGTAGATCATCTCGACTTAGCCTGTGTCAGTTTTTGTGTATCATTTAACGTTGGTATTTACTTGCATTATTATTCAGCATTTCTTCAGCTACATATGTTTTTAAATACCTTTTGTTTAAATTGGAAATGTAGTATTAAATTTCGCCAGTTATCACTTAAATATCATTATACTCACCGTCTAGTTTGTGACGGTGGGTGTAGATCCGTCGAGCATCACCAGGCCGGGCAAGGAGAAGATCGGCGACTACCTCTAAGCTCCGAGTGCGTAGCTGCCCGTACATGTAGGGTACTTTTTGTATTATATTTACTTACGTCTTTATCTTTTTGGGATGTTATTGGGAGGAGTGTTAGATTACCCGACTTCTGGCTTTCACTTTGTTTATATATGTTCGTCGTTTACTTGCATATATATGGTGATCGTTATTTCCTGGATTCCACACCTAGGATTTAAAAAAAAAAAAAAAACTTCGCTAAAATATTTAAGACTTTCGCTAACTAAACTAAACTAAACTGAACTAATTGTTTAAAATTGATAACATAGGTAGCAAAGGCTGACTAATACGTAATTGGGTCCTACGTGTCGTGATTAGGTCGGGCGGTGTCCTAGATTAGTAGCGGGGTCATCACAATATGTCTCAGATCTGTCTGTCCTGTCTATCAATTCTGTCCGTGATAACTTGTGTGACGACCCCAGTTCACAACCTTAAACTGGGTATCGCTCGACCTGGACTTACGTGGACTCCCGAGCCAACCTCACTAAGTTAACGCAAACCTAATCAACCTTCCTTACCATTATCCATTAATTAAGCATTATTATAACAATTTAAATGAGTTATTTAAGTTAATGAGTTATCAAAGTATAATGGAAGCAATTAAAATCCTCAAACTAAATGAATAAACTCCAAAACACTAGTCAGGACAATCTAAAGTATGAAAACCCCGCATATGTATACCATCATCAAATATAATTAAGTCAAAGGAGAGTCAAACATATAGTATACATGTCCCAAGATCTCTCACAAATCCATAACCCATGTGATCAAAAACATATATACATACATAATACAAAAAGTCAAGAAACACCTACATCATTCAGAGAGGGAGAACCGCTCCGGTATCCTCAAAGCAAATTACCTAACTATGGAGCCTTTTCATTGCTTGACTGCGAATCTACACTCGATCAAACATAAGAATGACGAGTCCAGATAAGTAACGTCAAACAGGATGTATACAACATTTCAAAATAAACAATCAGTTTAATTCATGCAGATAGAAAGGTACATGGAACGCATGAATAAATAAGACTGTAAACAAATCAATGAGCAATCGAAAGATGAGTGTCCAGGAAATCAAATAGAGAGGCGCAAGTAGTCTCGACGAAACGGTCATTAAGTCGAGGGATATCCTACGAGACTCCGATTTTAGGACGTGGTCAACACCCCAACAAGCCCTAAATCCACGCAGATGAGAGTCTTCCTGGTAATCCAGCTAAGAACTCTCACCTCGTATCAAACCAGTAAACAATGCAGTGCATCCCAAGTTTGTGGCTCTGGCATATTACTTCAGATAACCCCGTCATTTCAAGGATTACCGTTTACTTACTTGCCCTCGAACAACTCAAATGGAATGAAAATCCAAGATAGATACAAAACAATAACAATAACAAATTAAGGCGCAATGAAATAACTGTATAATTCATAATTGGTTTACTTACCTGTATCCGATACTATTTGCACTCAACCGCCCCGACTCACCACCGAAACCAATTCTCGTATGCACGTCAGTAATTACCCTTCCTGACATTCATTTAGTTTCAATTTTCATTAATTTCCCAAGTTTTCTGTAACTCAATTTTAACCCGACTTGTATTGCACTTGTCAGGACCGTGACCTGGCTATGTGATACTGGATAGTATTTCGAAATTCGGGAGTCGACACCGAAGTAATGTTATGATTTTGTCTTTGTTGTATTAGTATTTTAGTCTAACACTTGTCTCAAGCCGTTCGTACGATTGTTAGTTTAAGTGAAGCTTCGCTAGTTAAACGGGGGAGTAAAACACAGTAAAAATACAATTAAATGAATTTTTCTAGAATTTAAATAATTATTTGTACGAGACAAAGCGAAACTACGCGTGTGACGGAGAAATACGGACCGAGGAGCACAAGACCAATGAGGGAGTCGGATAGTTACGCGACACACGGGACTATGAAATAGGAATTGTTAAAGTGACACAGCTTAAAATGGAGAGTGGTGGAATCAGCCTCGAGATGCGAGTGTGTGTTATGATGAAAAATTGGCTATAAAAGGACCCCACCACACCCACTTTACTACTCACTTTCTTCTCCAATCCTCTCACACCCGATTCACTTCTCCCTCCTCTCCTCGCTCTCTTGGCAAGCAACCACCGACCCTCAGTGATCTGGTGTCCCCACGCAGAATTGTCGTCGACTTTATGTATCATCATCTTATTCGTATGCAAACTCAAGTGGTTTCGTTGCCACTACCTTGAGTTTGAGGGTGGATGTTAGGAAACTAATATTATGTAACGTCTACATTGATTATGTAACATCTACACTGATTTAGTTTTGTACTATTCTATAAATAGGGCACTATACTGTACATTCGAAACATACAATAAACTTATTCTATTATGAAACTATCAAAAATGATATTTTGACATACTTTGGGTATATACATTTGATACACAATAGTCTATATTTTCTTGGGATTCGTACTATACATATCCCAATGAAATCTAAACCATTGTGTATCAAATGTATGTATCCAAAATATGTCAAAATATCATTATCTATGTTAAAAAGCACAAGAACCTTATTGTGGGACAAAACGGTTAGAACTTAATACGTTTAATCGAAAGTCTTTATAAGTTCAAATCAACAATCCGTTAGTTTGAGCGGTAAAGAACCAGTTTCCCTTAAACGACGTGTTGAGTTCAAGTCATGTGGATAGAAAAAATTGTATTAGGAGAACCGTTTCTGTAACTGTATGAGGTCCGATTGTGAATTAGTTACTGCATTTGACATTAGATACCAAGTAAGAAATTAAAAAAAAGAAAAGAAAATTAATACTAGTTCAAATAATAGGTATGGGCCTTTTCACAAAAAAATAAAATATATATATATATGGGCCTGGAATTCCAAAAGGGGTAAGAGGAGCACTTGAAGAGCTTAGAAATAAAAGATAGACTACCGCATAATACTGTCCTGCAATTTTGAGGGCCCAATGGCCCATAAAGCCAACATTGGCAAAGTCCAAGTTTCTATATAGAATAGACATTGTCAAAAAAATAGACATTGTCATTAAAACTATACTCCAACATTGGCAATGCCGAAGTCTCTATACTAACATCCTAACACACCAAGTTCCTATGTTTTGGTGGTTTATGGTCCATCATAGCCATTAAGATCATTACCAATTAGGAGAATGTTGCAGAGCAAGCAAAGGTAGGCGTCCTCACTACTTAGACCATTTCCAATCGGACTCTTTTTTTAACCCCCATTTTGGCTTTCCACTATTCACCGAACGTCAAAATGGCGTTGAAAGAGAGCTTGATGCAATAGACATGTAAAATTGGGAGAAAAATAAAGTTTTATAGTTGGAGAAGCCCTTATATTGGTTTATCTCTTTTTGATGCAAAGCACCAATGACATGAACTTCATTATGTTGCCTAGCTCCATCTACACCATCAAGTGGCTAGCTAGGATGGTGGTAGGAGTACATTCTTTTTTTTAATAAGACAAACTCCAACACGAGTCAAACCCAAAACGCTCTGTACCTAGCCTTTTTTTTTTTAGCAAGTTATGCATCATCCATCTCACCAGATATACTTCCGCAAGTAGCCTAAAACTTAGAGGTAGTGAGTTAACTCTTTAAGTGTCGAGAACTTTTGTAAAAGTTCCAATTCCCATGATGATGAAGTTCGTTCTAGCCATTGCTTACGCCATTGCTTACGAAGGTTCCAACAACAACATTTGGTGGATTTATCAGTAAGGTAAATGTGTAAATCATCACAAGCTTATCTCATTGAACTGAATTGCCCTGAAAATCACCAATCAAAACTTGAACACATAAAAAAAAAAAAAAAAAATCAATTACAGCAGTAAAACTGTACAAACCATAACATTTTAATCTCATCAGAGCTCAGCAGAGTACAGCAGATCAAAATCTGAAAAATTTCAAAACCAACAGAAAGGCCTAGCTCAAAAAACAACAAATTTTGTTAACACTCTAAAGAATTTGAAGTACAAATCACAGCAACTCAACAGCGTCCAAACGCATTGACGATCCGCACATGTAATTGCATAAATACACTTACCAAGACCACGATTTACAGCAGTAAAAAGATCACAAGAACATTGAAAAATTTACAGACTTACAGTTTAATCTTGCGATCCAAGAAAGATCCAAGCCGTTGAGATTCCTCAACATTCGCGGATCTCCGGCTTGCGATTCTCGTCGTCCGATGGAAGGTGTAAGTTCGGCAAGTTCTGATCTGACGGACTCAAATGAATCTTGCGCTGAAACTTTTTGAATCCGCACATCAACACTTCTTTCGCGCCAGATCTGTCCTTTCCCGCCAAATCTCGCTTTCTTGCGTTCCAATCTTTCAGAGTTGTGGACATGGCCGACGAAGGCGACGACGAGCACGACGAGTACGGCGAGTCGCCGGAGCTCCGATCGGAATCCTCAACGGTCATCTTCGCGTCTCTCCGGCGCTGGATCCGGCTCCGGTGACTCTCTCCCATCAGATCTCGGAATCCGATCGCGGACTGGTCGTGCAAGGCGGCGGCGAAGTCGGATCCGGATCCGGACATCACCGCGGCGCCGACGTTGAGGACACCGTGGAATCTGCCTGAGGGGCGTCGGATCTGGACGGCGGAGAAGCCTGCGGCGGCGGCGGGGGAGGAGGAGGAGCGGCGGCGGTTGAGGCAGTTGCCGAGGAGAAATCGGACGGTGCCGATGAGCGGATCTTTGAGGAATCCGACGGCGTAGATCTCGACGGAGATGGCGGAGGTGTCGCCGGAGAGGAAGGCGGCGTCGACGCGGAAGATGAACTTGTCGTTCCAGGTAGGGTTTTCTCCGCCGACGATGTCGACGCGTGTGCGGAGCTTGTGAGCGGCGTCGACCCACACGACGGCGTAGGTCTCGAGACGGCGGCGGCGCACGGCGGATGCGGCGGCGGCGGCGGAGGTTGGTGGCTTCAGCCCCTGCGCCGAGATCAGGTTGATCTCCAACAGGTACGGTGTTCCCATGACAGATGGATCGATTGATCAGATCTCAAAAACACAGAAATCGAGGAGTGACAGAGAGATGTGATTGAAAGAAATTGAGAGACGATCGAAGAAGTCGCTCACACACACACACACTGTATCTATATGCCGTCTTGGATTCAAACGATCTTTAAATTCACTTGGCCGTTAATCCATTTTATAAACCCCCTGTTTTCATCTCTAATTGGACTTCTGGTTTGAAGTTGCTTTCTGATTTGCAATCTTTGAGATGTGTGAGAGCGCGTGATTCGAGGCGATCTGATGGTCATGGACTGTACCGGCTTGGATAAATAGATGCTGCAGAGTATACATCCTTGTTCAAAGGCCCACATGACGCCATATCCTAAAACCCAAAAAAACCACCCTTATATCATCAACCCAACCCAAACATAATAATATCCGCATGGTAAGCTCAGATCAATCAAAAAACTTCAAACTAGTTGTGCTCCCTACTATAGCCCACATCACCATCCTGTTCAAATATAGAGCCACCCGCCTAGAATCCAAATTCCAACCATTATTGCCCTTACTCAAAGAGGACACAGTAGTACTCAGTCAAAGCCACCACACCATTATAATAATAACCTAACATAACCCCAAGTGCAGTTGAGAAAATTGGCATTCTGAAATTATCATACTACCACCAACCACGAACACCGAGAACATCCGCTTGAGCACCAGCCGAAAGAGCCAAGAGAGTGTGTAACAATCGATTCCAATTGCCATTCAAACCACACCATGGCCAATTGGGCCATGCTTTGAGTTCTTTGTGTCCATAAGTAACCGAAGCCACACTTCGTTTGGCGGAGTCTCATACTTCCTCCCATGGATTCGATAATTACATTCTGTCCATAGAATGGCCAGTGTGCCTGCCCGAAATAATAATCCTCTTTTGCTACCATAGATACTTGCACTCACATGTTCAACCCAAGACTTGAGATCAAGAGGAGAGCTCCACGGAATCTCCAGCTCGCCCAAATCCTGCAAGAAAATGGACACCCCGCGAAAAGATAGATCAATTGATTCACAATCACCGCAACAGAGAGGACACCTTGATGGAAATAATGTGTAATATAGGCATCGGCGCTGTAGAGTATCCATCGTATTTTCTTTCCCCAACCACGTCATCCAGGCCAAAACCCTCATTTCAGCACAAGATTTTTTAATTGATTATAATAGGCAAAATCTATTAAGTGGCCCTTAAACTTTGAACTTTTTTTAAATTTGGCCCCTCAACTTTGGTTTTGATGAATTGAACCCTTCAACTTTTATTCCGCATCACATTGGGCCCTCCCAAATTTTTGAAAGTTAAATCAAACGGAATGGCTAACAGAGTCCAAATCAGCCCCTCTTAGAAATCCAACGAATTAAAAAAAAAAACCCACACCCGTACAGAAAAAAAAAAAAAAAAACCTAGTTCAAAAAAAAAAAAAATTGCACGCCTCATCTTCTTCATCTTCGATCTTCTCTCGACTGCCACTCCCACGAACTTCCTCTTCTCTCGATTGCCATTTTCACGTCTTCTTCTTCACTCGACTAGATGGCACTCGCCTCATTCTCACTTTCTCGAATGTCGACTCTTGTGTGACTGAAGAACGTTGGGTATAGAAGGATTGATAAGAAAGGTACATCGATCTTCTCTCGCTTTCCTCTCTTTTTTTGTTCTGTTATGGTAATTTTTTTATTTAGTTTTACATGTTTTTTATCCATTCTCTTGCCGCTTATTCCTAAGGCAACCTCGACCCTTCGCTAATGTCAACTTCATCTCAGCCTCAATGATCCTTCTTGACAAATCCCTAAGAACACAATCAAACAACATTCTTGCCTCTCAATCCAATTGAGTAACCAAATGAACAAGCAAATTGACCTAAAAATGCTACTTTTCCTAAACCACACAAAACATATATTCACAAAAATATGTGTTGAACACTCACTTGCATCCAAGGACAGTCAATTTGTCTTCTACAGTCAATGATTTTGGCTTATACAACACGAATTCAGTAAAAAAAATCAAATGAACACTACGTTGAAAAAATCGATTTCATTTCCAGATCTTACCAATTGAGCAAACACAGATCTGTAAATTTAGTTTAACATATTTTTTTGGGATTTTAATGGTACTCAAAACAACTTAGGTGAAATACGTTTGTAGTCTCCCCCATTCTCGCTTGCCTCTCTTTTTTGTTTTGTTTTGGTGATTTCTTCATTTGGTTTTACATGATTTTTTTTTGGATTTTCAATGTTGTTCAAAACCACTTAGGTGAACTAAGTTCGTAGTGCACTCCCATTCTCGCTTGTCTGACGATTGGTCGCTCTCTTGAGTTTTACTGTTAGAACTTTTTTTTCCTTTGATTCACAAAATTAAGCTCTCGGTCAAGAATGATTGTCGATACTTGCTTTTTCACTGCGTTTCTAAATTTATTTATTTTTATTTTTTTTTAATTTTTGAACTTCATTGAATACTTAAATTGAGTCTCTGATGCAAGCGAATGAAAGCATATCATAATTTACACTCGGTTTCATTTATTTTGGGTTGATCAAGAACTAAGCGGGCAAGAAGTTCATCAGCGGGGATATGTGGGAGAGGGTCGATGTTTTTTGTGGATACACTAAAGAGTTCAATTTTTTTAGGGTTGATCTTATTCTATTTTTTGGTCATAAACATTCTATTTGTACATAATACTTGTATTGGGTGTTGGAGTGCAAAGCTCCTTATTCTATTCTTTTGGTATATTGAACAATAAAGTCTCTTTATTATAAAAAAAAAAATTAAAAGAGTTGTGCAAGAGAAGATGCATTGAATGAAAATAACAATGCATCTATCTATGTGTACGTGGCCTGATTTACTGGTTCTTTTTATGGTGGGATAATGGATTAATTTGCTTTTCTATTTCTACTACTAAATTACTAATTATTTTTAGTTCCAAGTTTTATGTTACATATGCATTCGACTATTGCTTCATATGACTCATAAATTAATCTCCTTCCACTAATTGTATTGGTAAATAATCAATATGTTGTTGCACTTTCAAATTTCACGAAGAAGTTCTTGATAATTTTATTTTCATGATGGGCATTGGCAACCTCAAAGAAGGCTTCAAGAGCTCAATTGACCAAGGTTTTATTGCGTATTCTATGTACCATACTTTGCTATTGATGTTGATTTTTCTTTTAAATTTTCATGTACTTGTGTGTTTTTGCAGTGTAATCAATATGCTCGTCAAATTGGAAAAGAGGAATTGACTCTCTACTTGAATGGACTGAAGTTGTTGCAGTGAGACATGAACTCTGCGGGTTGTGGTCTAAAATCAATAAAGAGAAAAACTTTCTAGTTCTGAAGCTGATTGCAATACTAAGAGTAGGGATTTGCATATGGTTCATTTACCATAAGTGAGAAATGACAATGTAACTTTGAAGGGAGACTTAGGAAGTACGAAGATTCGACAATGCTTTTGAAATGTCTTTTTTAGGTCTAGCATGTACTGCTTTAGTAGCATTGTGTTGTATTTGAGATAAATTAGTTATAATCTTGACTTATTCATTACTTTTTTACATATCCTTTAAGTGCAATTGATTGGTACTTCATGAAAAAAAAGAAAAAAAAATGATTATAATACTATCTAATTTGATGATGGTATACTTCACTTCTGCATATATAAACAAAGCAGAAGAAAGATATTCATTTACATCATAAAAAAAATCATGATACCTCAAAAAACAGTGTTCTACAACTGTTTGCATTACCTTCGTCATTGGAATCTCGAATTTTGACTCTTGCTATTGTCTCAAACAAAAAAAAATGTTTTTGACATAAACAATATAAATTTTTTCCAAAAAATAAAAAACAAAATATAAATAATTATTAGAATGTCTTAATAAATGAATATAGTTCAATAAAATGATGTAACAATTTAACTAAAATAAAGATAACTAATTTAAAGGATTATTCAAAAGTAGAAGGCATGAGAGATATTAGAGATAATCATAGTTTCCATTGCAGCCTTAGAGTAATTTTAGCTGCAAGCACCCTTGCGTTATTTTTCTGCATGATGTTGAAGAAACTCGTTCAAATTAGTTCTTGGGCCTACTCCTTCAGTATGGCTTGGAGCCCTTACTGATGGAGTTGTATTAGAAGCCCTCAAAGTTGGTGTACCACTAAGAACCCTTAGAGTTGGTGTAGGATTATGAGCTCTTGGAGTTAGTGTTGCATTACGAACTCTCATAGTTGGTGTTACATTAGGAGCCCTTGGATTTGGGGCAACATTAAGAGCCTTTGAAATTGGAGCAACATTAGGAGCCCTCAGAGTTGATGCGGCATTAGGAACCACCATAACTAATGTAGCATTATGACCCCTTGGAGTTGGTGCAGTATTAGGAAGTCTCAAAGTTGGTGTAGCATTAGGTACCCTTGGAGTTGGTGCAACATTAGGAGCCATTGAAATCAGTGTAATATTAGGAGCCCTTAAAGTTGGCGTGGCACATGGAACCCTCAAAGCTAGTGTAGCATTATGAGCCCTTGGAGTTGGTGCGGTATTAAGAACCCTCATAGTTGGTGTAGCATTAGGAGCCCTCATAGTTGGCGTAGCATTAGGTGCCCTTCGAGTCGTTGCAACATTAGGAGCCCTTGGAATTGGTGAAACATTAGGAGCCCTTGAAATTGGTGCAACATTAAGAGCCTTCAGAGTTGGTGTAACATTAGGAGCCCCTTCAGCTGGTTCCCTTTGACCACCTCCAAATAGGTATATTGGCCTAAGACCCTCACTCTGCAAGCATATATAGTGTCAAATGATAAACAAATAAGGAAAAGAATAAAACTTATGACTTGAGATACCCATGCTAAGTCCAAACAACTCATTGAAAGGAAAAACGATGCATGCAATGATAGAAAACAAATAAGATATCTTAAGAAGCTTATAATTTTAACGTAATTAAAAGTGGAACTATTAAATACCTGCAACGTAGCTACCCCAGTGTTAGAGTAACACACTCCGTAACCCTTACAACCCGACTTTTCACTCCTTGAAGCTTGAGAAGGTTGTTGATTTGAGTTTTTTAAAGAAGTTTGGTGGCTTCTTTTTGATGATGATTCACCCATTTTTTCGGATGTTGCCAAAGATTTCTTTGTCCGCTTAGCCATCGGTTGATTGTTAGGCTCTCTTTCTTGTGTTGATTTGCCTTGATTGCGTTTCACATTCTCAGAATTATTTGAAGGCCTCAACATGTCTTTCAATGCAGCAACGTCTTCCGCAATCTTGTCTCTTTCAGGCACTTGTGTTACTTTAGATTTCTTTTTCTTTTTTTTTGTACCTACATAGCCATCACTAAGAGTTAAAATTACAAGTTACATGTGAAGAAAAATATTCATAGGCACATCCATTAAAGTATTTTCAAAAATCAAACACATTATCTCAACCTCTTCAGTTCTTCTAGGGCAACTCCTTTGGTTGCGCCCCTTTTCCTTGCACAACTTGCATGTCATAATTCTCCCAGTTCTCGAGAGTTTACCAACCTTTATAGTCTCATCTTTGTCCTTCCTCCTATTCTTTTTTGGCCTTCCAGGTAGCTTCCTAAACTCTGGTGGTTCAATTCTCACCCCTTTAGTCTTCTCCCAATGCTTCTTCCCAGGAACAACCCCTATTGAGTTTGAATAGGCCTTCACATATGTGCCCTTTCTGTACCAGTGCGCCACATAATCTTCAGGTTCCTTTAACTCATGATATATAGCACAAATGACATGCTTACATGGAATTCCTGTCAAACCCCACTCTTTACAAGTGCATGTGCCAGCTCGAAAGTCAATGGTGTGCCTATCTTCTAAGTCGTAAATACATGACACCTCAAATCCTGAATCACCATTCCATTTCATCTCCCAATCAAATGACAACTTTTTGTTGTTGTCTAGCTTGATCATTGCCCTAGGAGAAATATCACATGACCACTTACTGCACTCTTCCCTCTTAGTCCTTATCCGGGTCATAACCATTCTTCTTATATCCTCCAACATGGTTATTATTGACTTACATCTTGGGTCAAGTATCCAACCATTAAATGTTTGAGCTAAGTTATTCTCCACCACGTCGCACTTAACCTGAAAGGGTGCATCCACAATCAAAATTAATAATAAAGGAAAATATTTTTATGTGAAATATGATACATGATGCATAATTAATGCCAACACCTCAAGATTGAAAAAGACTTTTGACCATTTATCAATGTCATAGGATAAGGCATCATCTGCACAACCAGTACTCAACTCCTGGAGTTTTCGTATCCTTTCCTAGATAAACACAAGGACAAAAACGTTTAATAATGAGAATAACTAAATTACAACTCAATCAAATCGGTTTAAAGTTGCAACCTCTAACTCCGATTTATAAGTCGCCCTAACACAATTTCAAAATGCAAGTTTCCTTTCTTCCCCTCGCCACTTTTTCGCCCAATTTGCATAAACGTGTCGAGCACACCTCCTCTTTTCCGATTTTGGTAATATTTCTTGTATTGCAGTCTCCAGGCCCTACAAGTTTACAATATATAAATCACGACAAAGAAATATATGATAGATAATAGAATGCCAATTTAATTACCTTTTGCATATCAGACATTATTGTCACACCATTACCGTCGTCCAACATAATGTCACCTTGCAAACATCGAATGAACCAGCTCCAGGTATACTTATTCTCCACAGGAACAACTGCCCATGCGACCGGAAACATTTGGTTGTTCCTGTCCCTTCCAATGGCACACAACAATTGCCCTTTACAAATACCCTTGAGGAAACATCCATCAAGACCCAAGATCTTTCTACATCCATTTATCCAACCTTTCTTGCACGCGTCAAAGCACACATAGAATTTGCTAAAAAATGGCCTATCATATCCCTCATCAACTCTAGACTTGACAATGCATGTGGATCCAGGATTTGTTTTGAGAAGCATGTTTTGATAGTCATGTAAGATTGCGTACTCAACTCGATAGTCACCAACTAGTTCATCTAATACCTTTTTTCTTGCTTTGGCGGCAACACAATACAATATATGCACCTTAAACTCAGACTTGCATATTTCCTTTAAAGCCTTTAATTTTATTGTTAGTTGGCTTCTAATGCGATCCTTAAGATGTTTGGCCAAAAACTTAGCATTGGCAAAGTGCACCCTATTCACCCTATGACATTGATGCTGAGGAACATATGTCTTTACTTTTAGTGTGTCATCATTATTCTCTCTAGAGACAAATAATACTCAGGGGCATCCCTTCCTACACTTAGCCCTCAACCTTCTAGGCTCATTCTTCCTATATTTGATAGCAAGGCCTTTTCGTATAGCATACATAGCCACAGCATCTCTGACCTCCTCCATCGAAGTAAATATCATGCCTATGCAAAAAATAGGGATTTTAGAAGTGGGGTCAAATTGTACCCTTCCCCTAGTTCTTCTCATAATCTCAGTTTCCCCTTCGTCGTCAATTTCACTATAATATGAGCCAATCTTGTCGCTGTCGTAGTAGACACTGCCTTCACTATTTCCATCATCATTTTCCTCAAAAACCTCGTCATCACTAACTACCTCATTACTTTCTCTTTCATATTCCTCATCATTATTTTCCTCACCACCCACTTGCCCTTCCCCTTCTCCTTGTTGACCCTCTTTATCATTTGCCCTATTCTTAGGATTTGATGTTTTTATGGAGTCCCATACATTCTACCTTGCAGCCTGCAGCTCCTCTTCATCATCATCAGTAAGTACAAGTGCATCAATAGTTCTGTCATCAAAGGTAATGTCATTGATACATTCAACACCAACTTCCCCAATCACATAATCATCAACTACATCACTAGTACCAGCCACATTAACTTTTATATGTTCAATGGTATCCAAAATGGACTCTAGGACCGTACAGTCATGAATATTTTCACTCACATCTTCCAGAAATGGCTGACAGGTGACATCACTTTCGTTGAATCCATGATCGATAAAAAATTCAAGAGAATCTCCATTTATCTTGCCTTCCCTACTTTTCAAAATATCAACATCATCACATACAAGTACATGTTCCCTTTTTCTACCTTCCCAATAGTACAACCCGTCAATACTAGTGTAACCCAAATCCCTTACATACGACATCACATTAGGGTATGATAATAAATCAAGGTCAAATGCAGGACAAACCAATTCCTTTTTTCCTTTCACATATCTATTGTTTTTGAACTTCCCCCCATGCCAAATGCATAACAAGACCATAATCGACATACTTTGAACTCTGCAGTAATGCAATAGCAGTCAAGAAAACATCACTTGGAGCAAGCATAAAAAAAATACCAACTACATAACAACTGCGAACGGAAATTAGAAAACAGTAATTAATCTTCAACTTCATTGCTTTAGTCTTTCACTTGTACTTTTCGGATAGCGCTGTGCAATCACACAAGAGTCGAGACATTCAAGAAAGAGAAAATGAGGCGAGCATCATCTAGTCGAGGCAAGATGAAGAAGTTCATGTGGAAATCGTAGCCAAGAGAAGTGGAAGTAAGTAGGAATGGCCGACGCGCAATCCTTTTTTTTTTCGAACTAGGTTTTTTTCTCTTTCTTTTCGTCGTACGGGTGTGTGGGGTTTTTTTTATTAATTCATTGGATTTTTAAGAGGGGCTGATTTGGACTCCGTTAGCCCCTTCGTTTGATTTAACTTTGGAAAATTTGGAAGGGCCCAATGTGATGCAAAATAAAAGTTGAAAGGTTTAATTCACCAAAATCAAAGTTGAGGGGCCAAATCTAAAAAACCTTCAAAGTTTGAGGGCTACTTAATAGGTTTTGCCATTATAATATCCTAACCTTTTACGTTTTTTTGTTATTATATCTTAACATTTTTTAATTTGTTATTTTTCTTTTTTTTATTTTTTTAAGATAAATCGAAATTTTATTAATCATTCATGGTTCAATATAAGACCAGACATAAAATCAAGTACATTTATTCGCTAATCCTATTTGTGCAAACAAACAAACATTAATTTGACTTTTTTTTTTGGAATTGAAATAGTTTGACAATAAGGGATTGATCTCTACAACGTTAAAACTCACGACAATACATAAAAGTATTAGAACTACAAAATGAATAATCAAACTTCTCAACAAGAAGAAGACATAAGACTTCTCAACAAGGAGAAGACCTAAAAACTTCCCAATTACCTTTCTACATTAATAAATTTGTATCATAACTCACTTTTTAACTTTAAATTTGAGGAGGTGACACCTAAATAATAACTTCAAAAAGCCACCTCATCATCTCTAACTACTAAAATAATTACTAAATTCATTAATTAAGTTCATTACTTAATTTATCAATCTAGAAAGGTTAAAAAGTAAGTTTGGATACAAATTTATCAATCTAGAAAGGTTATGATATAATAACAAATCTGAAAATGTTAGGATATAATAACAAAAGTTATAAAAGGTAAGATATTTTAACCAATTTGATCATTTCTAAGTAAGGTTATGAGCAAGACAAACATTCAAAGACCCAAACAAAACCCAAAAAAGGCAGATTTAACAGTACATATGTTCGCTGAGTGGGCTCGATTTGGACCTTAGAGTTTGGTGTTTGCTCAATCCTAGCCACGAATGTTTCATTGAATTTTTATATTTAATAAAAACTCAAAATGAATACAGAGTAGAAATTCGCCTAGTTGTATACCAATTGTAATAATTGACCTTAATTGTTACTACTAGATATGTTCACTGGGAGTAGTAGTACTTTATAGTTGATAGGCGGGTCGGGTAGGTAACATTTTTTTTTTGGTCAAGGCGCATTGAAATTGCAATGATATAGTGAGAACCTTTACATTCATAATACATTGTTAAAAAGGTTCTCCATGAGAAGAACAACAGTTCTTGCCTCACCACATCCACTATCGTGCGCCTCTAAGGCACAAATGATGGGGAAGAAAGTCAGATGTAATCCGGATAAAAGCCCTGACAAAGGGAGGACAACCCTCAAGGGAAGACTAAAACAAAAACAACTATATCTAGACAACTGAACTAAAAACAAAAACCTACATTTAACAAAATGCTTAAAAAAAGAAAACTATATGAAAGAGGAACCATAAAAAACAATCCTTCAAGATCTAGTGTGACAACCCATCCCCGACCTAAGGTCGAGTCGCCCGGCCAGGTTGCCACTTAAGCCCAATACCTGAACCAGACCCAAATAACGGTCTGACACATCTAAACAAATAAACCTGCAGAATACACATTGGCTAAACAAATGAGTAGTTGCGAAATAAATATAAAGAGATATCCTTAAGCAAATATATTTAAGTTCATAGAATATTAATGAAACTATACATGAGTTTGTACTCATTTAAACTAAACAAGGTTTATTAAATCTCTCAGGTGGATCAATTAAAGGTAACTAGGATTCAAGCTACCAAAGATCTATTTTAATTTTAACCCAAGTTGAATAGTTTCAAAATCAAATATACATAATATATATATCAACAAAGGCTCATATCAAGATGAGACTTCAAGCTCGTTTCTCCCTTGCCTCGGCCTAGTGCTGTCGTGGATACCTGAGATGTAAGTGGGGTGAGCTAAAAGAACCAACAGAGCTCAGTAATGCGAAAAACCCGTTCAACCATCAAATATGCAAGTAATATCTAATAAACATGCGAAGTCTAGCATGTATTTGAAAGCAAACAAGGATTCATTGAATAGTAGCATTATTTCATAAGAGATAAGCATATGATGAACCATTAAGTACTAACATGGACATAAAGTTTGTCAGTCACAAGTAAATAGGAATCCATCCTTTTATAGCATATAAGACATTCATAAGTCATCAAGTTGTAACAACAATAACCATGCATAACATTAAAAGCTTATGACAAAATTCAATAATACATAACATAATTCTCCATCAATAGCATGCAAGGCATATATCATGATTCTTTATCCATGGCAAGAAAGAGATTGATAAATCATTACATAAATTCAAGCTTTCATGCAAAGTAGGGGGTTTCGCTAGAGTATATACTATAAAATATAGTAATACGTATAAGTCGTTGTTCCATTCTATGCATATTAGATATTGGCAAGAATCTAGTGATCGATTCTCTTACTCTCAAGGTGATGGAAACTACTAGCTGGTACACAGGCCTTATGTGCCCTCTCGTTCGTCCCATCAAATCAACAGTAGATTCGTCTAAGCCATCGCCGATGAATATCCCTATGTCTCAAGAGTACAAGAGAAGGAATTCCAACTCATGTCCCTACGTGACACACTTATGAATTCAATTAGTCAAGTAAAGCCCTCGGTGGTGAACTCTACAAACATCCTGGAGCGTTAACGACTCTCGGTGGTACCACATCATCCTGGGGCATTCATATAGATTTACTTTCTAATAAGGCCCTTGGTGGAACTCCACAAACATCCTGGGTAGGGCTGATAATTTGGGTCATGAAATGTTTAACACGATACAACACGACACGTAATAAACATGTCATGAGTTTGGCATAAGTGAGTCTGGGTCATAAACAAGTTAACATGTTTATACACAGTTAATAAATGAGTTATTAACATGTTAATAAATAAATTATTGTAAAATTCACCTATTTGAATACATGTTAACAACATAATTTATTTTTTATTTGGACATCCTTTTCCATACTTAACTTTATTTTTAGAGGAAATATTTATTTTACTTTTAATATATTATTCAGGTTTAAAGTTTTATTAATAATAATTTATTAAAAATTTTGAAAATTTACATGTTTTTTGGAGGATTATTGTTGTCTTGTATATGTTATTTGTTATGAATCATTTTCCCTTCATTATTAACATTAAAGAGTAAAGATTTGAATGAAAAAATAAAGTAAAACTTAAGACTACATCTCTATTATATTTTATTGTCTATTTAATTTTGTTCATTTAAATTTATACCTATAAATATTTTTAAAAATGTAGTAAACAAATTATAAAAACTTAAATAAATTAAAAAGTTTAAATAAAATATTTAATAAGCACGTGACACGAATACCAACATGTTTCTAACACGACCCACTTAGACACCGATTAACACAATTAATAAACATGTCATGTCACGGGTTTGCATTATATAGGTCATGACCAGTTTACGACTCGCCAACACGAATTGCTACCCCTAATCATGGAGCCCTGAATAACATAGATGAGAAAAAACAGTGCATTCACATTTCATAGATACGTAGATTCGAGCCAATACCATGACGCAACCCATAAATCTCAAGTCTTTAATTCAAATCCTGAATCCTAGACATAACTAGTAATCATGTCATATTTGATAATTGAGCAAGTTTCCCACTTACTTGAACTCACCGTGACGCCTACGCTGACTCCTCATGAGCCGTCTCGCGAATCTAAATAAATCATATAACATTACATAAGTAGTTACTCGATTTAAAGTTAAGTATTTTTCCATTTATTTGTCTTTGGAGACCCACTAGTGCGGGTCCTGCGGGTTTCGTGTCGTTCAGAGCCTTCGTCGAAGTCCCACATAGTGTGTCGGGGGGTAGGACCCACTGTCAGGTCCCCCAGAGTGCGCCATCACCACCACCACCACCTTGGCCGTGTAAACCCTATTCTCTACCCAAAAATCTTAATAAATTTGAGAAAAATTAAATGATATGAAAGGGGACATTTACCTCTCTTAATTTGGGTTCATTTTCTTGTTCTTCCTTATCTCCTCATCTTCAAATGTAGAACTAGTTGTAAACATAGGAGAGGGCTAGGATTTGATAATAAGATTTATATAGTTAGGGTTTTAGAGTAGGGTTGTATACAACCTTGTTTATTTTACCAAAATGCCCTTATGGGCCTCCAAATCATTTACATCCACTTGACTCTTATTAGGCCTAATATTTATTTAGCCTAAGCTATACTTTTCACACTTAAACAATTCACAAAGTACACTTGCACACATTTAGTATTGAAAATCACTAAATTTCCCTCGAGTCAGGTCAGGTAGAATTCGGGTCATTACATCTAGCTCCACCCATCTTTTTGTACCACCCCTAAACATCTCCTTCAAAACTTACAAGAATAAAGAAGAGAAGTCCATCACAGCCAAAGGTAACAGGGATAATAGAGTCGTAAGGATCGTCAGTCAAGCTGTACTCTTCTTCCAACATCTCCATCGTCATTCCACTGCCAGACTCCATCTGTGACGCCCTCAAATTCCACAATTCTAGAATCGAGCGTCGTCTGGCCTAAACCCGCATGAACCCTAGAGCCAGTCTCGTCAAGTCTCGCGAGCCCAGTAAGCCTATCTTTACCATACAATCATTTATAAAAGCACTCAAAAGTGAAGTCAATTAATTAGCGAGTTATCAAAGTACAAAGCGGAAGCAACAATTCTCAACTAATCAATCAACCTCTAAAGCTCTAAGTTATGATAAAACCTAGCGTCTGGAAACCCCGTAAATCATATAAATCATGTGAAACAAAGCAGAGCATCCTCAAAGTCATAAATATCCAAACAATCTCTCAACCCATAACCCCATGTTTAAAAATAATATAAGTAACTAATTGTCACGGCCCAAAATGTTTAACCCCGTTTTGATTTACTTAATCAGAATCACCGACCCGTCACGTGGGACCCACATCGTGATGCACACGCTGACCGAGGCATGCGGCCGAGGTATGTGATATTTTTGTATTGATTTCATGCCTAGTGTTATGTAGTGTGTAGACTTATTAAGTCAGCTTGTACGGTAGTGTGCACGCCCGAGTACACTCGTTGGCGCGCACGACGAATTTGTAGGCGCGAAAATGTTGGCAAATACATATGTAAATATATATATATATATATATTAAAAATCAGAAAAGGAGAAATGACCAAAAAGGGCATTTGGGTGAGAATGAATTTTGGATAAGGATAGGGGCAAAATGGTCATTTGACTCCAAAATGTCAAAATCACCATCACCACACACACCATCGACGCTTCTTCACCAAACCGAAAGAGAGGGAGAGAGAGAGAGAGTTCGAGCGAGAGAGAGAGAGAGAGGAGAGATCAGAAACTGGAGACCGAGGGATTGAGCTCGGACGAGAGGATCGGAGGTAAGGCATTATTGTTGTTGTTGATGTTGTCGTTAATGTTTTCACTGTTGGTGCGTTGTTGGCGTGGTGGTGATGGTGGTGATTGGGGTCTCGGACGAACTGCTCTTGCAGTTCGTCCGAGGAAGGAGACGACATGGTCGTCGTCTCCCCTCCCAATCCTTCCCAAATTAAATCAAATAAAAAAAAAAGTGAAGCAAAGACGCTGCTGTGCAGCGTCTCTGTGAAATGAAATGGGGGAGGGGGGGAGGGAACGCACGCACGCGTGTGCGTGCGTGCGGTCCCTGGACCGGTCTGACCGGTCCGGTTGGACCGAACCGGGTCAGACCCGGTTCAAGGTCCAAACCCCTTTAAAAAAATAATAAAAAATAAATAAATAAACAAATAAAATACACCGGGGGTTACGACCATGACTTTGCTTCCTTCCACCACTTCAATGGCACCAGTGATGGCGGTTGTACCTCGTGCACCGACAGTGTATGACATTATGGCGACTATTAAGGCCAAGCAATGGCGAGAGTTCAAGAGGCACGACCCTGTCATTTCTATGGAGGCACTGACGTGATCGTAGCAGAGTTATTCTTGAAGAGTCACGAGAAGATACACATCATAGCTACCGAGGATCATATGAGAGCGACGATTTCCTCATCCATGCTTCGGGGAGAAGGCGACGATTGGTGGACTACGATTGTGAGTACCAGAGGCGTATCGAGGGATTGGATAGAGTTCAAGACCCAGTTCAAAATGAAGTACTTTCCTCCCCCGTGATGAGAGCCAAGAGAAACGAGTTCACTTCCCTGAGACAGTTAGCGAATGAGTCCGTCATGGAGTACATGGGTCGGTTGTTGCAGTTGTTACCATATAATGGAGGATCGGCTAGCACGGAGGCAGACCGAGTGTACTACTTTATTGAGGGTCTACTACCCGAAATTGGAGGTGCAATCGTTACGACCGAACCAGGGACGTTGCAGAGGACTTATGAGCGGAGCTTGGCTAGGGAGAGTTACTTGAGTACTCACCACGAAGAGATTGAGCCTGATCGACCTGAGTTGCAGTTCGAGCACCGATCAGGGGGACATGATGGGAAACGAACGAGGAATTTGAACGATGATAGTGGTTCTCGAAAGCGGAAGGTGTGTTACCAGTGCGGACAACCCGGACATTTTCAAAATCGATGTCCCGATTTGTACGAGAACCAGCAGGATGACGATCAGCTTCAGCTATCGAGGATGTGCACGTGACGAGTGAACAATAGCTGACAATGGTTCGTAATCCTATTGGAGGTAAAGAATTTTCCTGATTATTTTACAACATGCATGGAACAAATTATTTGAAACTTTAGGTGTTTAAAATGCGATGTCGGACGTCATGTGACAGAGTTAGGGTACTGGCTAGAGTGGTACCGTTTAATCATAGCAATGTTGTCTAGGATGAGACAGACCTAACTTAGATTATAGTCCGAAAGAGATGGTAAGTTTGGGCACAATGGGTTGCCGAACTAGCCACAAGTACACCTAAAGAGAGGCAGGACCAGACTGGTTGTGATTCATCTTACGATGCATGGACACGTAGTGTACATGGTGGCCACGGTTACAACTTTGTCGAATCTATTTTACTGCCTGGGTATAGATAAACTTGCGTCGAGACGCGAGTGAATTGGGAGGTTTTCATGAGTATGACGTGCGAGTCGCGATCGTAGCGTCTTATGTCGTGATCACCAAGTTTGAGTCGTGGTTGTGGGCAATGTTTGCGACGAGGTCGTGGCATTCCTACCATTTAGGGTAACGGGAGCGGTCTAGAGAGACCGTAGCTGAATTAGGCTGTCTGAAGTGGTTGGGACCCGCAGTCTGAGGACTGAGGTAAAATCAAGCTGTTCGAAGTGGCAGAGGCCCACAGTTTGATAGATGTGGAGAAAAGGGAGTGGATTTAAGATGTTGTGCTGTGCAAAGAGACATTGTACAAGTCCGCAGTTCAATACCTAATGTCGAGCTGTTGGAAGTGACTCTCGCGAGAGTCCACAGTTGGTCATGGCTTATTGAGCTGTTTGAAGCGACTTTGCATTGGTCTGCAGTTCAACGATGATGAACGAGCTGTCTGAAGTGGCTATGAGGTAGTCCGCAGTTCGAGATAGAGGATCCAAACTGTCTGAAGCGGCTGTAAGCTCGCGGTTTGGACGAGTGGCGAACGGGTGTAGTTCTCCTTATTCACTCGATTTAGAACTAATTTCGAGGACGAAATTCTTGTTAGTTGGGGAGACTGTAACGACCCAAAAATTTGGTTATTTGTGGATGATAATGCATGTATTATTATATTAGTATTTTACGGGTCTCGAGCCGTTCAGGCTATATTTTGATGGAGTGAGATGTCGCCTAGTTATACGGGGTGTTTCGGGAACCGTTTTAGTGGATTTATTAATAAACAAAGCCAAATGAAAAACATGACCTAAGTTGAGGAAAATAAATTTTTACAATAAAGTATAACATAAGCATAAGGGAATTTATTCAAATCCCAAGGGTGGGACCGCCTCGGGAAGCGTGTCGAACGCGGGACACGGTGCACCGGGTAGGCGAGAAGTTGTGTAACTTTATTGGTAATTTATTAAAATTAATGGAGTTAATTTAATAGGATATTATGAATGGAATTGTTAAAATGACACAGGTGAGTGAGGAGGACCATTGGATGGGCATAGGGATGTGCATTTGTGTTGAGTTAAGATGAGGAGGCAAATGACCCATAAGGGTAGGCTGTCCAAGTGTTGGGAAGGTTAAAACTCAAGGGCAAAATGGTCATTTCGTCCTAAAACACAAGTATAAAAACAAACAAACCCTAATACACTATTCATTGTCTTCCCCACTCAACAGCCTACACTTGTTCACCGTCCTCCCCTCTCGCCGCATTGCTGCCGCCTCTCCCGCCGGCGTCACGAACTCCGACGAGGTGAGCTCCACCTCTCTTTCTCCCCGATCTCTCTCGTTCTCTCTCTTTCTCTCACGTTTTCACTCTCGGCCTCACATTCTCACTCTCGATCAGGGTTGTTTTCGTCCCCTCCGGACCACCATCATCACCGCCACCCACTACGACCACCTACCTCTCCACCACCACCGGAGACACCAAGGTGAGCTTCTTCTCGCTCTTTCTTGACTGTTTTAGCTCTCCTTGACGGTCTCTCTCTCCTTCTCGAGTTCTTCATGTTTGCTCACGGTTTTTGACATTTTTATTTCGTTCTCTTCAACCTTACTGTCGAGATGTTGTAGTTGGGGTGTGGAATATGTGTTGTGGGTGACTTGTATGTGTGGAATCAATGTGGGAAATTCGGTTGTGAGTGTGTATGTGAACTGTTGATGTGCTTGTGTGAAGGTTTTGGGATTTCATGTGTGTGTGAAAACTGTTTTGTGTTTTAAGTTAAGTGTGAAACTGTTTTGGTATGGATTTTGTGCAAGGGGTGTACAATGTGTGTACACCACATTGGGGTGTACACAACAGTCGTATATGCTTGGAACAATGAAAATGTGTACATAACATAGTTTTAAATAATAAAGTAATGTACTAATAAATGTGAACATGGTAAATCACAATGGGGTGCACACACCAAATGGGGTGTGTGTGCACAAGACAATGGGTCTGTGAAGAGTTAGTGTGCACACCGATGGGGTGTACACATCAATTGTATGTGTGTGACCATAATGTACATTATTATAGGTTTAAGAATAAGTAAACAAGATTTTTAAGTATAGACATTTATATAAAATGAATATGGAAGTGTAATAAAGGTTCAACACACAATGTAATGAGGACCCAACACATCCAATACACAATACAATCAAAGCCTAATGCAATAGGTACAACATAAAGAATGAATGCGAACCTTAAACTAATATTCGGGATTCCAAAACTTTATCAGGTTGTTGAGAACTTGTGGGGAAACGCGTTAGAGTTTCGGAGTGGTACCGAGTCGCGAATAGACAGGTAAGTACATGCATGCCTTGTGTGTATGTACGTTAGTAGACCAGCAAGAAAATAATATGTGATTTATACTTCCTCTATTTATTGCTATTGTTGCATTGGTCCTTTGCTTGATATTCCATTCCGTTTCCTTGGTTGTATGTTCTTGGCATGAGTGTGTGTCTCGAAGGTATCATGTGGTCCCGCACTAGCTCGGGGGACAACGAGGGTGCCCTCTGCAGGGGTAACCGACCACCCCTAGTGATGTGTGTGCTTGGTGCTGGATTCGAGAGGTGTTGCGATGCCTCTCGATTTCACGCTGCGCTAGTGTTGCGACATTGCCCGGGGAGATCTTGCGAGATCTTTTCCGTATTGCTGTGAAATAGACCACTCATGGGCCTCCTTTGAATCTTAGAACATGCAAAATATCGATTGTTTATCCTTCAGTCTCTTTATCATGCATTTGATTTATTTATTTACTTTCCAGTTATTTCCTTTCCGCATGATACTTAGACTGCTTTTCTTGTTAAAATCATAAATTACTGTTACATTCTTCTGGTACTACTAGCAATGTTATTCAGTTACTCACCGTCTAGTTTGTGACGGTGGGTGCAGATAGAGTGGAGAGCAGCAAGGGCAAGGGGCCCTGCCTTGGTGATATACTTTGAGGAGTTTCAGGACATCTGAGAGACGTTATAGTAGGTGTTTTCATTTTGTTTACTGATGTGTATATCGTTTCATACTTGTTTTGTTGGGATTATTGAACTTGGTATATCTTTATTGAGACTGGTATCATGTATATATGCCTATCGAATTGTACATGAACACGGGGTTTTCCACAATTATAGAATTCCTAATTTCTCTTTGATTGAGTTATTTCCCCTTTTATTTATTGTTTAGTCTTCCGCTGTATAATATTGCAATAACTCTTTCATAAACTGCTAAATTGAGTAAAAATGAGGCTGACTAGGCTCGTCAGGTTGCCGAGTGATAACTCGGGACTTGAACGGGTTTAGGCCGGGCGTACCCAATTGCACGGGGAAATTGGGGCCGTCACACAATGTGATGCAAAATAAAAGTTGAAAGGTTTAATTCACCAAAATCAAAGTTGAGGGGCCAAATCTAAAAAACCTTCAAAGTTTGAGGGCTACTTAATAGGTTTTGCCATTATAATATCCTAACCTTTTACGTTTTTTTGTTATTATATCTTAACATTTTTTAATTTGTTATTTTTCTTTTTTTTATTTTTTTAAGATAAATCGAAATTTTATTAATCATTCATGGTTCAATATAAGACCAGACATAAAATCAAGTACATTTATTCGCTAATCCTATTTGTGCAAACAAACAAACATTAATTTGACTTTTTTTTTTGGAATTGAAATAGTTTGACAATAAGGGATTGATCTCTACAACGTTAAAACTCACGACAATACATAAAAGTATTAGAACTACAAAATGAATAATCAAACTTCTCAACAAGAAGAAGACATAAGACTTCTCAACAAGGAGAAGACCTAAAAACTTCCCAATTACCTTTCTACATTAATAAATTTGTATCATAACTCACTTTTTAACTTTAAATTTGAGGAGGTGACACCTAAATAATAACTTCAAAAAGCCACCTCATCATCTCTAACTACTAAAATAATTACTAAATTCATTAATTAAGTTCATTACTTAATTTATCAATCTAGAAAGGTTAAAAAGTAAGTTTGGATACAAATTTATCAATCTAGAAAGGTTATGATATAATAACAAATCTGAAAATGTTAGGATATAATAACAAAAGTTATAAAAGGTAAGATATTTTAACCAATTTGATCATTTCTAAGTAAGGTTATGAGCAAGACAAACATTCAAAGACCCAAACAAAACCCAAAAAAGGCAGATTTAACAGTACATATGTTCGCTGAGTGGGCTCGATTTGGACCTTAGAGTTTGGTGTTTGCTCAATCCTAGCCACGAATGTTTCATTGAATTTTTATATTTAATAAAAACTCAAAATGAATACAGAGTAGAAATTCGCCTAGTTGTATACCAATTGTAATAATTGACCTTAATTGTTACTACTAGATATGTTCACTGGGAGTAGTAGTACTTTATAGTTGATAGGCGGGTCGGGTAGGTAACATTTTTTTTTTTGTTCAAGGCGCATTGAAATTGCAATGATATAGTGAGAACCTTTACATTCATAATACATTGTTAAAAAGGTTCTCCATGAGAAGAACAACAGTTCTTGCCTCACCACATCCACTATCGTGCGCCTCTAAGGCACAAATGATGGGGAAGAAAGTCAGATGTAATCCGGATAAAAGCCCTGACAAAGGGAGGACAACCCTCAAGGGAAGACTAAAACAAAAACAACTATATCTAGACAACTGAACTAAAAACAAAAACCTACATTTAACAAAATGCTTAAAAAAAGAAAACTATATGAAAGAGGAACCATAAAAAACAATCCTTCAAGATCTAGTGTGACAACCCATCCCCGACCTAAGGTCGAGTCGCCCGGCAAGGTTGCCACTTAAGCCCAATACCTGAACCAGACCCAAATAACGGTCTGACACATCTAAACAAATAAACCTGCAGAATACACATTGGCTAAACAAATGAGTAGTTGCGAAATAAATATAAAGAGATATCCTTAAGCAAATATATTTAAGTTCATAGAATATTAATGAAACTATACATGAGTTTGTACTCATTTAAACTAAACAAGGTTTATTAAATCTCTCAAGTGGATCAATTAAAGGTAACTAGGATTCAAGCTACCAAAGATCTATTTTAATTTTAACCCAAGTTGAATAGTTTCAAAATCAAATATACATAATATATATATCAACAAAGGCTCATATCAAGATGAGACTTCAAGCTCGTTTCTCCCTTGCCTCGGCCTAGTGCTGTCGTGGATACCTGAGATGTAAGTGGGGTGAGCTAAAAGAACCAACAGAGCTCAGTAATGCGAAAAACCCGTTCAACCATCAAATATGCAAGTAATATCTAATAAACATGCGAAGTCTAGCATGTATTTGAAAGCAAACAAGGATTCATTGAATAGTAGCATGATTTCATAAGAGATAAGCATATGATGAACCATTAAGTACTAACATGGACATAAAGTTTGTCAGTCACAAGTAAATAGGAATCCATCCTTTTATAGCATATAAGACATTCATAAGTCATCAAGTTGTAACAACAATAACCATGCATAACATTAAAAGCTTATGACAAAATTCAATAATACATAACATAATTCTCCATCAATAGCATGCAAGGCATATATCATGATTCTTTATCCATGGCAAGAAAGAGATTGATAAATCATTACATAAATTCAAGCTTTCATGCAAAGTAGGGGGTTTCGCTAGAGTATATACTATAAAATATAGTAATACGTATAAGTCGTTGTTCCATTCTATGCATATTAGATATTGGCAAGAATCTAGTGATCGATTCTCTTACTCTCAAGGTGATGGAAACTACTAGCTGGTACACAGGCCTTATGTGCCCTCTCGTTCGTCCCATCAAATCAACAGTAGATTCGTCTAAGCCATCGCCGATGAATATCCCTATGTCTCAAGAGTACAAGAGAAGGAATTCCAACTCATGTCCCTACGTGACACACTTATGAATTCAATTAGTCAAGTAAAGCCCTCGGTGGTGAACTCTACAAACATCCTGGAGCGTTAACGACTCTCGGTGGTACCACATCATCCTGGGGCATTCATATAGATTTACTTTCTAATAAGGCCCTTGGTGGAACTCCACAAACATCCTGGGTAGGGCTGATAATTTGGGTCATGAAATGTTTAACACGATACAACACGACACGTAATAAACATGTCATGAGTTTGGCATAAGTGAGTCTGGGTCATAAACAAGTTAACATGTTTATACACAGTTAATAAATGAGTTATTAACATGTTAATAAATAAATTATTGTAAAATTCACCTATTTGAATACATGTTAACAACATAATTTATTTTTTATTTGGACATCCTTTTCCATACTTAACTTTATTTTTAGAGGAAATATTTATTTTACTTTTAATATATTATTCAGGTTTAAAGTTTTATTAATAATAATTTATTAAAAATTTTGAAAATTTACATGTTTTTTGGAGGATTATTGTTGTCTTGTATATGTTATTTGTTATGAATCATTTTCCCTTCATTATTAACATTAAAGAGTAAAGATTTGAATGAAAAAATAAAGTAAAACTTAAGACTACATCTCTATTATATTTTATTGTCTATTTAATTTTGTTCATTTAAATTTATACCTATAAATATTTTTAAAAATGTAGTAAACAAATTATAAAAACTTAAATAAATTAAAAAGTTTAAATAAAATATTTAATAAGCACGTGACACGAATACCAACATGTTTCTAACACGACCCACTTAGACACCGATTAACACAATTAATAAACATGTCATGTCACGGGTTTGCATTATATAGGTCATGACCTGTTTACGACTCGCCAACACGAATTGCTACCCCTAATCATGGAGCCCTGAATAACATAGATGAGAAAAAACAGTGCATTCACATTTCATAGATACGTAGATTCGAGCCAATACCATGACGCAACCCATAAATCTCAAGTCTTTAATTCAAATCCTGAATCCTAGACATAACTAGTAATCATGTCATATTTGATAATTGAGCAAGTTTCCCACTTACTTGAACTCACCGTGACGCCTACGCTGACTCCTCATGAGCCGTCTCGCGAATCTAAATAAATCATATAACATTACATAAGTAGTTACTCGATTTAAAGTTAAGTATTTTTCCATTTATTTGTCTTTGGAGACCCACTAGTGCGGGTCCTGCGGGTTTCGTGTCGTTCAGAGCCTTCGTCGAAGTCCCACATAGTGTGTCGGGGGGTAGGACCCACTGTCAGGTCCCCCAGAGTGCGCCATCACCACCACCACCACCTTGGCCGTGTAAACCCTATTCTCTACCCAAAAATCTTAATAAATTTGAGAAAAATTAAATGATATGAAAGGGGACATTTACCTCTCTTAATTTGGGTTCATTTTCTTGTTCTTCCTTATCTCCTCATCTTCAAATGTAGAACTAGTTGTAAACATAGGGGGAGGGCTAGGATTTGATAATAAGATTTATATAGTTAGGGTTTTAGAGTAGGGTTGTATACAACCTTGTTTATTTTACCAAAATGCCCTTATGGGCCTCCAAATCATTTACATCCACTTGACTCTTATTAGGCCTAATATTTATTTAGCCTAAGCTATACTTTTCACACTTAAACAATTCACAAAGTACACTTGCACACATTTAGTATTGAAAATCACTAAATTTCCCTCGAGTCAGGTCAGGTAGAATTCGGGTCATTACATCTAGCTCCACCCATCTTTTTGTACCACCCCTAAACATCTCCTTCAAAACTTACAAGAATAAAGAAGAGAAGTCCATCACAGCCAAAGGTAACAGGGATAATAGAGTCGTAAGGATCGTCAGTCAAGCTGTACTCTTCTTCCAACATCTCCATCGTCATTCCACTGCCAGACTCCATCTGTGACGCCCTCAAATTCCACAATTCTAGAATCGAGCGTCGTCTGGCCTAAACCCGCATGAACCCTAGAGCCAGTCTCGTCAAGTCTCGCGAGCCCAGTAAGCCTATCTTTACCATACAATCATTTATAAAAGCACTCAAAAGTGAAGTCAATTAATTAGCGAGTTATCAAAGTACAAAGCGGAAGCAACAATTCTCAACTAATCAATCAACCTCTAAAGCTCTAAGTTATGATAAAACCTAGCGTCTGGAAACCCCGTAAATCATATAAATCATGTGAAACAAAGCAGAGCATCCTCAAAGTCATAAATATCCAAACAATCTCTCAACCCATAACCCCATGTTTAAAAATAATATAAGTAACTAATTGTCACGGCCCAAAATGTTTAACCCCGTTTTGATTTACTTAATCAGAATCACCGACCCGTCACGTGGGACCCACATCGTGATGCACACGCTGACCGAGGCATGCGGCCGAGGTATGTGATATTTTTGTATTGATTTCATGCCTAGTGTTATGTAGTGTGTAGACTTATTAAGTCAGCTTGTACGGTAGTGTGCACGCCCGAGTACACTCGTTGGCGCGCACGACGAATTTGTAGGCGCGAAAATGTTGGCAAATACATATGTAAATATATATATATATATTAAAAATCAGAAAAGGAGAAATGACCAAAAAGGGCATTTGGGTGAGAATGAATTTTGGATAAGGATAGGGGCAAAATGGTCATTTGACTCCAAAATGTCAAAATCACCATCACCACACACACCATCGACGCTTCTTCACCAAACCGAAAGAGAGGGAGAGAGAGAGAGAGTTCGAGCGAGAGAGAGAGAGAGAGAGGAGAGATCGGAAACTGGAGACCGAGGGATTGAGCTCGGACGAGAGGATCGGAGGTAAGGCATTATTGTTGTTGTTGATGTTGTCGTTAATGTTTTCACTGTTGGTGCGTTGTTGGCGTGGTGGTGATGGTGGTGATTGGGGTCTCGGACGAACTGCTCTTGCAGTTCGTCCGAGGAAGGAGACGACATGGTCGTCGTCTCCCCTCCCAATCCTTCCCAAATTAAATCAAATAAAAAAAAAAGTGAAGCAAAGACGCTGCTGTGCAGCGTCTCTGTGAAATGAAATGGGGGAGGGGGAGGGAACGCACGCACGCGTGCGTGCGTGCGTGCGGTCCCTGGACCGGTCTCGACCGTCGGTTGGACCGAACCGGTCGACCCGGTTCAAGGTCCAAACCCCTTTAAAAAAATAATAAAAAATAAATAAATAAACAAATAAAATAAAATAAAATAAATATATATATACACTTACATATACATATATATGTATATATATGTATGTATATACATAAATATATAATAAATAAATAAATAAATAAATAAAAACACATGAATGATGATATAAAATGATACTTCGGGAACCTAGGGGTGTTCCTAAGTTTGGGAGCGCAAGTCGAGGTGTCGGGAGGCTGAATTGACTAGGAATTTTGTGTGAATGTGAGTATACCCGTTGACAAATTGATTTAGCATTTCATTCCATAATCTTGTTGGTTATTTTATATAGTCATTGTTGGCTATTTTACCACTTGTATTCTAATATCATGTGTCCTTGGTGTTCTATGCTCACTTGTGAGTCTAGTTTTGCATGATATTTACTTATTGATTTGATTCATTGCCTCCATCCCATGCTATGTCTATTCTTGTTGTTTAAATGTGAAATAAAGGATAAATAGCATGCTATTAGGCTAGTACATATTAAAAAGGTTTTATATGGATTTGTACTCCTATTTGATTAGATGTTAGACTTGTCTATGCCTTGACATTCCACACTTGTCTTCCTTGAAATTAAAAAGTAGTTTTAGTAATTAGGTCCCGTACTCGATCGAGGTGTGCGCAACTCACGGGGTTAGAGTCCCTGGGGACGACGACACATATTACCTGACACTATATGACACTCGGGGTTAGAGTCCTTGATGTATTCAACACACCGGGGTTAGAGTCCCTGGACTCACTTGGGTTAGAGTCCCTTGTGATTTATCATTATAGAGTCAGAGTGACGCGGTTCACTACCGATTGGACCTAATTCACTACTACTTAGCCCAGTGTCAGTTTCACTTGTTTAACTCTGGTATTTACTTGCATATAGTTTATTTTTTTTAGCTTTCCTAGTTATATGCTTTTAAATACCAGTCGATTATATTTGGAAATGCAATTTAAACTTGTCATCGGGGATTACTGTTTATTTCTTGTACTCACCGTCCTTTTTATGACGGTGGGTGCAGATCCATTTACTAGCCGGCCAGGCAAGGAGAAGATAGGAGATTTTCCCTGAGTAGCGGCACAGCGCGACTTTTGTTGTAGGTTCATTTTTTGATATTTTGTATGTATTAGATATCATATGTCTTTTATTACATTGGGTTGTACATTTAGGTTGAGCGTTAGTTCCCCGACTAGACTTAGACTTTTTGCTACATTTTGAGGTTACCTGATATGAGGTCATTCTTGGTTTTTCCACACTTAGGTTATTTTCCATTGACTTCCGTATAATATTATAATTTAGTTCCACTAATTAACAAATCATGTTAATAAATATTTAACTAACACTAAAGGCTAATAATGGATTTGGACACGAGAAACGAGGTAAATAGGTTGTGAGGCTGACTAATATGTAGTTAAGCCCTACGAGGCTAGGATTAGGGCTTAATTGCGGGATTAGGCCGGGCGGTGCCCTAGATTAAGGGAGGGGCCGTCACAGTTGGTATCAGAGCCTTAGGAACAAAAAAAAAAAAACATAAACTCGCATAAAACACAAACCTTAGAAGTGGAAACCAGATGATCCTTACCTAGGAACTATTTGTTGGGAATTGAGTGAAAGTTAGTCGGGGTGTCTTTATTTATATACATGTTAATTTCTATACGTATTTATATACGAAGTACATCCCGTAGTAGCTGATTTGCGTACGTGGTCAACCTGCAGACACCGATGGCAGATTCCCGCGAGGCCGGAGATACCGGGGCTAGCGGCAGTCAGCTTCCCGCCGTGTCAGCTGAGGATTTTTAGAGGTTGTCTGATCGGATGGCCGCTCAGGAGCGACAGATTGCTGACTTCATTGCTTACATGTCGGCGCATCTGAGTTCACTTACATCGACCGCTCCCGCCCCCACCGCTACTACTACTACGGCACCTCCGACCATAGAGACTTTTGCACCAGCCACTACTACTACCGCCGAGGCACGAGCACCAGCACCACCTCCAGAGCCTGCGGTACCTCGTCTACCAGCTCTACCGATAGTCACCGTACCGGCAGCAGAGACAGTTGTAGACACGTCTGCACCCCCTACTCCTGAGACCACTGGCTTGTCGAGGGACGCCAAGCTAGTGAAGGAGTTCATTAGACTCAGACCGGCATGTTTTTCTGGAGAAAGGGACTACGACAAGATCGAGAAGTGGATTTTGTCGCAGGAGAAGCTACATCTACTATTGGACATTGAGGACAAGCTGCAGCCAGTTCTTTCGTACTACACCCTAAACAAGGGTGCTGATGTGTGGTGGAGGACTACAGTAGCGAGCAGAGGCAGCTTCACTTCCTGGGCAGATTTCAAGATAGAGTTCTACAAGCAGTACTTCCCAGCTTCCATGTTACAGAGGTTGAAGAAGAAATTAATGAGTTTGAGACAAACTGAGGGAGAGTCAGTGATGGAGTACCGCGACCGCTATGGCTACATGAGACAGTTCGCGGGAGACTTAGTAAAGGATGACGCAGATGATGCATTCTACTTTGGGGACGGACTGAGGCCAGAGATTGCGAGATATGTTGTTGGCACTGGGGCACGCACTTTGCAGGAGATATATGAGAGATCACTCGCTCAGGAGACGTATGAGTTGGGTAGAGAGGAGGAGAGAGCAGCAGAGGGATACGCTCAGGGTTCGGATTATGATCAAAGGCGCAGGGGTAAGGGACACAGGAGAGGAGACAGAGGTCCACAAAGATTTGCTCCTATTTCAGCAGTGTCGTACACACCGTACCATGCACCGACACAGGCTTACGACAGAGCTTCGTTGCCACCTCCCGCTAGACAGGCTTTACCCGCCCCACCGACACCGAGACAACAACAACATCAAGGTGACCGAGACAGAGGCAGAGGCCGGGATGTACCACGACAGGGTCAGCGACAGCCACAGGGACAGACACAGCAGGCAGGATATCATCGTCAGGTCACTTGCTGGAGATGTGGTCAGGTGGGACACATGTCTAGGGAATGCACACAACCAACATCACATCTCCCACAACAGAAAGAGATAGCTCACATAGTCGCACAGCCAGACGCCGGAGCGATTCACAATCTTATTGAGGGTATGATTTCTTTCGCTGGCAGAGATTCTTATGTCTTATTTGAGTATGGCTCTACAGTGTCTTTTATTGCTGGTTGTATGGTAGGCATACTAGGTTTGACACCTGTTAGGCTTAGGGTACACCTAATTTTGAGCACTACAGCTGGGGATAAGGTTTACCCTCATAGTCTAGTTGAGAGATGTCCGGTAGAGGTAGGCGGGGTAGAGTTACCTGTAGACTTCAGAGTCTTCGAGATGTTAGAGCCCACGTTCTTGTAGGACTAGATCTAACTATGGTGTGAGACCGAGTCGAGGGAAAGTCTTGATCTATTTTTGATGCATAAATTGGTTGGGACAGTCAATGGTAAGCCAACTTAGTTCGTATTTTGCATAGAAAATTATGCCTAGTAAGATTTTTCTTGAGTAATATGACCAAAGTGCCGTAAGTGTGTATGATGAGCATGTGGTCGCGGAGCGTGACTCGCCCACTAGTAATGTTGTGATGTGCGGACTTTGGGGCTAGTATCATTTAAATCTTGGCTAGGGTAATGATTAAATGGCGAGGAACTAGGAGTCAACTGATAAGTGACTACATTACTAGGGATGAATTGCAATTGTTTCAATAAATTCGTGATATCCAAGATCTCAAGACGTACGATTTTTGTTCATCGAGGTAGCATACCGAGTGCTTGTACCACGACAGGTCAACTTGCATCCAGGGAAGAGATGGAGACTCTAGTAGCTTGTACGTCATAGCAGAGAGTCAGGGACTCCGACTTGAAGACATACCAGTAGTCAGAGACTTTCCTGATGTATTTCCGGGGCTACCATCACCTCGAGAGGTAGACTTTGTAATTGATCTCGTACCAGGCACTAGGTCGATCCCGATACCACCCTATCGCATGGCAACGAGAAAGTTGGAGAAGTTGAGGAGTCAGGTTTAAGATTTAGGAAATAAGAGATTCATCACATCATCTAGGTCGCCATGAGAAGCAGCCCATTCAGATCCTAGATCGAAAGGTAGAACAGTTGAGGAGCAAGTCCATTCCCAAGGTGCTCGTCAAGTGGCAGTTTCATGACGACACGGAACTCACTTGGGAGCGGGAGGACTACATGCGAGATAGATTCCCGTACCTCTTCGAGTCAAGTATAACCCTAACTTGAGCTTAATTTCGAGGACGAAATTTCCATTTTGTTGGGAATATTTGTCACGGCCCAAAATGTTTAACCCCGTTTTGATTTACTTAATCAGAATCACCGACCCGTCACGTGGGACCCACACCGTGATGCACACGCTGACTGAGGCATGCAGCCAAGGTATGTGATATTTTTGTATTGATTTCATGCCTAGTGTTATGTAGTGTGTAGACTTATTAAGTCAGCTTGTACGGTAGTGTGCACGCCCGAGTACACTCGTTGGCGCGCACGACGAATTTGTAGGCGCGAAAATGTTGGCAAATACATATGTAAATATATATATATATATATATTAAAAATCAGAAAAGGAGAAATGACCAAAAATGACATTTGGGTGAGAATGAATTTTGGATAAGGATAGGGGCAAAATGGTCATTTGACCCCAAAATGTCAAAATCACCATCACCACACACACCATCGACGCTTCTTCACCAAACCGAAAGAGAGGGAGAGAGAGAGAGAGAGAGAGTTCGAGCGAGAGAGAGAGAGGAGAGATCGGAAACTGGAGACCGAGGGATCGAGCTCGGATGAGAGGATCGGAGGTAAGGCATTATTGTTGTTGTTGATGTTATCGTTAATGTTTTCACTGTTGGTGCGTTGTTGGCGTGGTGGTGATGGTGGTGATTGGGGTCTCGGACGAACTGCTCTTGCAGTTCGTCCGAGAAGGGAGACGACATGGTCGTCGTCTCCCCTCCCAATCCTTCCCAAATCAAATCAAATAAAAAAAAAAGTGAAGCAGAGACGCCGCTGTGCAGCGTCTCTGTGAAATGAAATGGGGGAAGGGGGGGAGGGAACGCACGCACGCGTGTGCGTGCATGCGGTCCCTGGACCGGTCTGACCGGTCCAGTTGGGCCGGACCGGTTGGACCGAACCGGGTCAGACCCGATTCAAGGTCTAAACCCCTTTAAAAAAATAATAAAAAATAAATAAATAAAAAATAAAATAAATATATATATATACACTTACATATATATATATGTATGTATATACATAAATATATAATAAATAAATAAATAAATAAATAAAAACACATGAATGATGATATAAAATGATACTTCAGGAACCTAGGGGTGTTCCGAAAGTTTGGGAGCGTAAGTCGAGGTGTCGGGAGGCTGAATTGACTAGGAATTTTGTGTGAATGTGAGTATACCCGTTGACAAATTGATTTAGCATTTCATTCCATAATCTTGTTGGTTATTTTATATAGTCATTGTTGGCTATTTTACCACTGTATTCTAATATCATGTGTCCTTGGTGTTCTATGCTCACTTGTGAGTCTAGTTTTGCATGATATTTACTTATTGATTTGATTCATTGCCTCCATCCCATGCTATGTCTATTCTTGTTGTTTAAATGTGAAATAAAGGATAAATAGCATGCTATTAGGCTAGTACATATTAAAAAGGTTTTATATGGATTTGTACTCCCTATTTGATTAGATGTTAGACTTGTCTATGCCTTGACATTCCACACTTGTCTTCCTTGAAATTAAAAAGTAGTTTTAGTAATTAGGTCCCGTACTCGATCGAGGTGTGCGCAACTCACGGGGTTAGAGTCCCTGGGGACGACGACACATATTACCTGACACTATATGACACTCGGGGTTAGAGTCCTTGATGTATTCAACACACCGGGGTTAGAGTCCCTGGACTCACTTGGGTTAGAGTCCCTTGTGATTTATCATTATAGAGTCAGAGTGACGCGGTTCACTACCGATTGGACCTAATTCACTACTACTTAGCCCAGTGTCGCTTTCACTTGTTTAACTCGGTATTTACTTGCATATAGTTTATTTTTTTTAGCTTTCCTAGTTATATGCTTTTAAATACCAGTCGATTATATTTGGAAATGCAATTTAAACTTGTCATCGGGGATTACTGTTTATTTCTTGTACTCACCGTCCTTTTTATGACGGTGGGTGCAGATCCATCTACTAGCCGGCCAGGCAAGGAGAAGATAGGAGATTTTCCCTGAGTAGCGGCACAGCGCGACTTTTGTTGTAGGTCCATTTTTTTGATATTTTGTATGTATTAGATATCATATGTCTTTTATTACATTGGGTTGTACATTTGGGTTGAGCGTTAGTTCCCCGACTAGACTTAGACTTTTTGCTACATTTTGAGGTTACCTGATATGAGGTCATTCTTGGTTTTTCCACACTTAGGTTATTTTCCATTGACTTCCGCATAATATTATAATTTAGTTCCGCTAATTAACAAATCATGTTAATAAATATTTAACTAACACTAAAGGCTAATAATGGATTTGGACACGAGAAACGAGGTAAATAGGTTGTGAGGCTGACTAATACGTAGTTAAACCCTACGAGGCTAGGATTAGGGCTTAATTGCGAGATTAGGCCGGGCGGTGCCCTAGATTAAGGGAGGGGCCGTCACACTAATACAACCAAAAAGTCACATATATCAAGTAGAGGAGAGCCACTCAAAGTAACTTGCCTAACTGCATGACCTTTCCTTTACTGGACTGCGGATCTGCACTTGGTCAAATACAAGAGTGATGAGCCCAAGTATGTAACGTTAAGCAGGAACAACAATAAAAACATTTTGAACAAATAAATTAAGCAATCAATTCATGCAGATAGAAAGAAAGGACAAGGAGTGCATGAATATATAAAGATTGTAAATAAATGAATGAACAAACGAAATTGAGTGTCCCGAAATATAAAAAAGGCACAAGTGGTCTCAACCAAGCAAAGTCGTTGAGCTAAAGACAAAATCTCCTCTAAGAGCTCTGCGCGAGTGGAGAGTCCCCAACAATCTGGTGGAAAACTCTTACCCCATACATGTCATTACAACCAATCATGTATCCCCAGCCATAACCCCCGGTATAAATACATCAAAAGCCCGAAATTCTGCAAGGATTGCACTTGACACACTTGCCTTAGGATAACTTATAAGAATAGAATTTGCAATATGGTATTGAACAATATCAATAATAATTTAAAAGCTCAAGAAATAGTTGTAGTGTTCCTCACTAGTTTACTTACCTCAATCCAAGCTAATCGCACTCTTGCGGACTCCGACTCGTCCCTACGTAGTCCCATGTGCTATTAATCCTAATAATACAATCATTTGTGGTTTTTCATTAATTTTTATCCAATTTTCCTTATTTATGTTTTATTGTGTTTTTGGGTCAAATTTCGGGTTATTGAGTTGTAATTGACCCGTTTAGGTATGCTGGGAAGTCCTCAATTCGTTACGAAGATTCCACAAATTTTGGAAAATTTTAGGCTCTGGGCACCGCCGAGACACTGTGGGGCAGCGCCGTGGGGCAGATTAACTCTGCCCCAGACATTTGTGGGGTGCACCGTGAGGGTTTATCCCTCCACTACGCCACCACGGCGTGGGGACAGAAAGACCCCTCTCTGTCCCCAGTGTCGCGCCTGACGCCGCCTCTTGAGGGACTGCTAGGGGTGTTTCCCACCCCGGCTCACTCCACCTTGAGCCGATTCGGTCCATTTTCCGTTGGGAACTCAACACCATCCCAAAAATACCCTCGACACATTCCAAAACATCTGAAATCATTGACAGAAACCCCAAAAAGAAAATCTCAAAAAATTCATCAAAAATTCAAAACTCTCCCAAATCGAATGCCGCATTCACAAAACTTGAGTTGATTGTCGTGATGATCACCAAAATGTCAAGGATTTTGATCAAGTTCGAAATTTTGACGTGGTGTCCAAATTTCATCGCGATGAACACGGGTAAAACCTATACCAACTCGTAGGGAATGACGAGGAGATGAAGGATCTTACCTCGGATCGCCTGAAACTGCCGCCGCGCACCGCTCCAGCCACCACAATCCATCGGTTGCTTGGAGGAGAAGTTAGGGAAGAAGAAGAGATAAAGAGAGGTGGGTGTACCCTTCACCTAATCTTGGCTGAACATACCCATTCCTAAGCCCATCTAATGGTTCATAATCACTCCATCCCACCTACTTAAGTGACTTCATTAGGTAACTCTAGTTGACTTGCTCCTCACTCTAGCCTATCCACCTCATCTCTTATGCATCCGAACTCAACCTGCGCAACACTTCGCATGTCTTACGCACTTGGTTGAAACTCGTACCAAATAAATTCGATAAATTTAAAGTTTGTATTTTATCAGTGTTTTTAACTCAACTTTGTTCTCCGGACCACTAAATATTGCCTCACACAACCAACACTTATACACAACAGTCCTCACGCGTTTTGGACATCAAAATTATTGTTAAGGCTATACAGTATAATATAAACATTGAACAAACATAACATAATTCGGTGTCGACATTCAATAATTGATTACTGTACCACGGGGATGGCCTACGTACCACCTGTATTTACACGTGGCACGGAGTTAAATTTTAGGGTCGTTACACTATCACCTGAAGCCTATTTTGGGCTTTTGTAGATCTGGCTAGGCGAAGCCTCTGTACCACTCGATCTCCCAAAAACTCTCATCTCTATGTTATCCATGAGCAACGCTCACAACATCCCCTCAAACCCCCTATGAAGAACATAGTTGTTAAGAGGGTCGTCATGACTGTCGGCCGTGTAAAGAGAATGAAGGGGATGAAGTCTCTTCTCCGAGAAATAGTTCGCCTGTCAACCACCTAAAACCCCTTTAATCGACGCCGCCCAGAAGAGGGGGAGGGAAGGAAGAAGAGAAGGGGAAATGAGGGAAGAAAAACGTAGAAAAGAAAAGGCAAAAGATGTAAGACACAAACAAAGGAGGAGGAGGAAGGGTTAATATTCTATTACTCTTTAAATCTCATTGGTCTGGCAGGTAACTGATTCTCCATTAACAGGTCTAGTTAAAAACTTAAACCACTAAACTCACTTCTACTTTATATTAATTTTTAAATATAAAAAATCTGTAAAAAGCGTGTTGCTTGTGGGTTATTGTTATTGGACAAGGACTTAAAGGCCAGGCCCAATTCCGTCCAGCCTAGTGTACAAGTGTAGCTGCAACTTGATTCTTGATTCACGCGTGGTTTCTGTGATTGAAGGTGCTAAAGCTGGATTTGGACTCGAAATCGAGGTGTTGGGGATGTTGAGCTTGTTATGAGATGTGGATATATATGATTCACAAGGCAATCCGCTCCAAGTTTCTTATCCATATAAGTGCTCGTGACAAAGTTTGGATGCACGTGATGTGATGTAAGAGTTCGAGACTTTCTACAAAGACCAAATCCAAATCAAACAACTATAAATAAGAGCAACGTGAACCGTGAAATCATCACATTAATCGCTCCACACTTTTTTTCTCTTCCTTCTCTTTCAAGACTCCATTATATAAAGCAGAGATTTGGAGAAGAAGAAGCAAGGATTTGTAGTTGCAGAAGATTGAAGAATCGATTGTGATCAGAAGTATTCAGGTACGTATAAGTTGATTAATTATTTTGGTTTATCAAATAAATGTGATGTAGTATATATAAGTTACAATATATTCGCATATAGGGTTTTCGGTTCATTAGAATTCTTAATTAATTCCGAAAATTAACTACTGAGATTACTATTCCCTAATCATAAGTAGATCGGATTTTTTTTCTTTTAAGAAAACAAAACAAAAGTGCACGTCAAGAAATAAATTTTGTGATTTGGATAAATCAATCGTTAAAATTTATAGAGGCCTGATTGAAATTCAGGTCGTTGGATGTGATTGATAGTTTTAATTGACTAATTACTGATTCAATTAATCTATATGAACTCAAGAGTCTAGACTCATAGGGATGTGTGAATAATTTTTACAAAAGTTAATTAGAAAACACTAATTTCTGTGTTTCAACAATAACACCAACTTTTTGAATGATGAATTTGAAATAAATAAATCTATTGTGTCTGGACTCTTGTGTCCAAATAACAGTACCCTTAATGATTAAAATTCAACATTATGAGATTGATAGTTATAATTGACTAATTAATGGATGAAATTCAACATTGTCTTGGAATAATGAGGGAGTAATTTTTTTTTTTTGTCAAATTAATGAGGGAGTAAATTTGATCGGAGTACAATCTAATTAATTAATTAAACTAATAGTATTCCAAATAGATTTTTTGTTCTAGCAATTCAAAATAATTTTGTTTGATAGGATTGTGCATGCCCCAAATAGACTTTCTTGAATAAACTACTAATCAATTGTGTGGCAACTATGAATCTAAATTGATGGTTTCCAAGATCATGGAATAGTATCAATTGCATTAATTTCGTTAACTAGACATATAAACCTTTTACTACGTCTACAACGCATGTACGTGTCACTCTAGATAAGAATACTTTAAGTATCCAGTAAGAAACAATAATGAATCTATGAAATTATTATTTTAGATAAGAATACTAAAGTATCCTTATGAATATGCTACCTTTTCTTTTTATTTTAAAGACGTTGTAATGGTCTATATTTTAATTCATCGTTCAACATCAGTTGATGTCTAAGGCAATCTAAATATAATTTAAATCAGAGAAGGTTTAATCCCTTTACAATACTGTGAAAAAACAAACAGTCGAATATCAACAACAGAAGGAAATAAATAAAAGCAACGTGAACCGTGAAATTATCACATTAATCACTCCACACTTTTTTTCTCTTCCTTCTCTTTCAAGACTCCATTATATAAAGCAGAGATTTGGAGAAGAAGAAGCAAGGATTTGTAGTTGCAGAAGATTGAAGAATCGATTGTGATCAGAAGTATTCAGGTACGTATAAGTTGATTAATTATTTTGGTTTATCAAATAAATGTGATGTAGTATACTCTTAAAAAAAAAAAAAAAAGAAAAAAAGAAAGAAAGATATGATGTAGTATATATAAGTTACAATATATTCGCATATAGGGTTTTCGGTTCATTATAATTCTTAATTAATTCCGAAAATTAACTACTGAGATTACTATTCCCTAATCATAAGTAGATCGGATTTTTTTTCTTGTAAATCATGCATGGAATGTATCGAAACTTGAATAAAGTTTTTAAGAAAACAAAACAAAAGTGCACATCAAGAAATAAATTTTGTGATTTGGATAAATCAATCGTTAAAATTTATAGAGGCCTGATTGAAATTCAGGTCGTTGGATATGATTGATAGTTTTAATTGACTAATTAATGATTCAATTAATCTATATGAACTCAAGAGTCTAGACTCATAGGGATGTGTGAATAATTTTTACAAAAGTTAATGAGAAAGCACCAATTTCTCTTGGGTGTTTCAACAATAACACTAACTTTTTGAAGGATGAATTTGAAATAAATAAATCTATTGTGTCTGGACTCTTGTGTCCAAATAGCAGTACCCTTAATGATTAAAATTCAACATTATGAGATTGATAGTTATAATTGACTAATTAATGGATGAAATTCAACATTGTCCTGGAATAATGAGGGAGTAAATTTTTTTTTTTGTCAAATTAATGAGGGAGTAAATTTGATCGGAGTACAATCTAATTAATTAATTAAACTAATAATATTCCAACAAATAGATTTTTTGTTCTAGCAATTCAAAATAATTTTGTTTGATAGGATTGTGCCCCAAATAGACTTCCTTGAATAAACTACTAATCAATTGTGTGGCAACTAATTATGAATCTAAATTGATGGTTTCCAAGATCATGGAATAGTATCAATTGCATTAATTTCGTTAACTAGACATATAAATTAGCCTTTTACTAACGTCTACAACGCATATACGTGTCACTCTTGATAAGAATGCTTTAAGTATCCAGTAAGAAACAATAATGAATCTATGAAATTATTATTTTAGATAAGAATACTAAAGTATCCTTATGAATATGTTACCTTTTCTTTTTATTTTAAAGACGTTGCAATTGTCTATATTTTAATTCATCATTCAACATCAGTTGATGTCTAAGGGAATCTAAATATAATTATAAAGTCAACAAATAAACTTAGAAATCCAACACATTATTGTTAACAGTGATTGGTAGATATAAAAGTACAATGTCAACCATGTACAAATTATTAAAAATACAATGACGTAGAGTCCATAACCCGAGGGTCGTATATACTAAATTAAGTTATCTATTTGTTCTATTCTCAATTTTAGTCTGACTTTGCTTTAATTTTAAGAAAAAATAAAACTGAAATAACAAAACAAAAGGGGAGAGAGTTTTTTCTTTGACTGCCTTTACATTTTTCTCTTCTTGTAGGGAGATTTAAGTTTTTCTCTTCATATTGTGAAGATTTAGAATTCTTTTTGTAAAAATATCAATGTTGCATGTTGAGCATACAAGCCAAAAACTGTGAATAGTATAAGTTTGAACTTTTGAGAGTTTGACAACACTCGATTGATTCTTAATTTAGAGATTTAATTAGGTAGAATAAGCTATATATATTTTTTTTGTTTTTTTAGATTATTGCTATTTAGAAGTAAAAAGAATGGTCGATTCAATATATTCGACAAACGTATAAATTACATACGAGTTTACAAACTTTCGTAATGTCACTTTGATCCCACTATGTGGAAAAAAGCTTCTGTTAATATAATTTTATTATTAAATCATATGTAATATAGTGAACAATTTTTATGAATAGATATATTTTCGTAAAAAAAAAACAAAAGAAAATGGTTACAAATCCCTAACCAACTCAATAAATGAAAAACTTTTAAACCAATATCATCCTATATTAGTATTTGCCAATACAATATTTTTTCTAATCTTAGGCTTAATTATGCTATTAAACACTGTGTTACTTTATTTAAACAATCCTAGGTAATCCAGTCTGTCAATATTCCTGATCTCACCAAAGTCGTGAACGGAGGCAATCCTACGAACACGTGGAGACCTGTCCCTTTTGTCACACGTCCCGTTCACTAGTCAAACAGGATTGACAAGGACCTCTCGCAATTAATAACTATAAATTATGCCTTCCGAAATGACCAAACCACCCCTAATGATTGATCATAATCTTTTTTAGTCAACGCGACTCCCTTTCAAGACTCACTTCTCGCACGTCGTTTCGGACTGGTCCACCAAACGCTCGTGACCGTCCGATTCGCATCTAAAAGCGTGAAGTTTGTTAAATATGATAATATAAGTCACGTGTTGGATCCAGAAAAAGTGGTACATAGAAAGAGAGATTCATTGAATCACCATTGAATTCCAACTGGGTTCACAAACTAACCATGTTTAGATTAAAACTTGACTTCGCGTCACACTCTAACTCTGACTCGTCTTCTGATCCGATCGGACGGCTAGAATTGCGGGGATCAGAGAGAACTAATAAATAAGTGAATCCGAATTGACGTTTGTTAACTTCTGGTTTCTTCTTTGTTTGTTTGTTTGGTTGTTACAGAGCGATTGCAAAACAGAGCAAAACAGAGGTTTTAGTGGGTTTTGTCATTGAAGATGGCATCAGCAATGGCGGTGTGTCCGCCTCCCATGAAGCCCACCTCAAACGGCGTGTTCCAAGGAGATCACCCGCTCGATTTCGCTCTGCCATTGGCCATTCTCCAGATTTGTTTGGTTCTTGTTCTGTCCAGGTCTCTTGCCTTCCTGTTGAAGCCTCTCAGGCAGCCCCGCGTCATTGCAGAGATCATTGTAAGTTTTGCTTCAAATCTGATTCTGTTTCTGGGTTTTTTGGATTGGAATCTGAATCAAAAAGGGTTTTTTTTTGAATTTGAGGTCTTCATCTACACATTACAATTAAGCCCTATTTGTTGAACTATACATGGACCCTTCATAGGAAGATTCGAGTGTTAGTGATAAAGTTTAGACCTTTTTGTCTATCTGTTGATGTTTGTCAATCTATTTATATGAAAACCAAACAACCGTTAATGCTAACTTCATGTGTATGTTTAACTTTTAAGCAAAAGAGCATTGGTAGTCTATTTGAGGTTCTTTTGAATTGGATGTTGATTGATTGTTCTGGAATTTATTGAGTTTATCTGATTTTGGGTTCTTATTGGAGTTTTTTGTGAACTTTGTCATGTTAATTGAACTGGGCAATTGGGAGTTTTAGTGAACTTTGTAATGTTAATTGAACTGGGCAATTTGGATTTGTTGAGTTAATATGATTTTGGGGGCTTATTGGAGTTTTTGTGGACTTTGCCATGTTAATTGAACTGGGCAATTGGGATTTTGTAAACTAAAGGTCTGTAGTTTATAGTGGAACTGTAGAAGTTCTTGATTTTTTTTTTTTTTTTTTTTTTTATATCTTGTAGGCAGGCATTTTGCTCGGGCCTTCAGCGTTCGGTCGTAGTAAATCATTTATGAAAGCAGTTTTCCCGCCGAGGAGTCTCACTGTGCTGGACACTTTAGCCAATATTGGTCTACTCTTGTTCATGTTCCTGGTTGGCATTGAATTGGATTCTAAATCGCTGCGCAAAACTGGAAAGCAAGCACTTGGCATTGCTCTCGCAGGAATTTCTGTACCTTTTGTGTTGGGCATTGGCACATCTTTCCTTCTTAAGAATACGATTTCCAAAGGTGTCGAAGCGGCTCCATTTCTAGTCTTCATGGGTGTAGCACTCTCTATAACGGCTTTCCCAGTGTTGGCACGAATCTTGGCTGAGCTTAAGCTTCTTACAACTGATGTTGGTAGAATGGCAATGTCTGCTGCTGCTGTTAATGATGTTGCTGCTTGGATCCTACTTGCCCTCGCAATTGCTTTATCCGGCTCAGGCCGCTCGCCTCTTACCTCCCTTTGGGTTTTGTTCACCGGCTGTGGCTTTGTTGCAGGCGCCTTCCTTATCTTTCGTCCGGCCTTCAAATGGATTTCTAAGAAATGTATCGAAGGGGAGCCAGTCCAGGAGACTTACGTCTGTGCGACCCTTGCTACTGTTTTGGCTGCCGGGTTTGTTACAGACACAATCGGAATTCATGCCCTATTTGGTGCATTCGTTCTTGGGATTTTTGTGCCCAAAGAAGGTCCCTTTGCCGGCGCCTTGGTGGAGAAAGTGGAAGATTTGGTTTCGGGTCTCTTCCTCCCGCTGTACTTCACTTCCAGTGGTTTGAAAACCAACATTGCCACCATCAAAGGCCTTCAGTCTTGGGGGCTCCTTGTTGTTGTTACGGCTACAGCCTGCGTTGGCAAGATCCTTGGCACTTATATAGTTTCTCGTGCTTACAAGATGTCAAATCTTGAGGCTTTGGCTCTCGGTTTTCTGATGAACAGCAAAGGCTTGGTGGAGCTCATTGTTCTCAACATTGGCAAAGACAGAAAGGTAGGTAGATTGTTTTCATTGGTGTTTCAGCTATAGTTTAAGTTTATGCATTTCGTTAATATTTCACGAAATATTGGTTGCCTTATTCGTATTTTGTTTTCGACTGCAGGTTTTGAATGATCAGACATTTGCTATCATGATTTTGATGGCCATCTTCACTACATTCATAACGACACCACTTGTTGTCGCTGTCTACAAGCCTGCAAGAAAAGCAAGCAATTCTGACTACAAGCATAGAAGAATAGAAAGGAAAGATACAAGCACACAGCTGAGAATTTTGACTTGTTTCCATAGCTCAAGAAGCATTCCTACAATCATTAACTTGATTGAGTCTTCGCGTGGCATTGAAAGGCGGGAAAGGCTTTGTATATACGCGATGCACCTCATGGAACTATCTGAAAGAACATCAGCTATTCTCATGGTACACAAGGCAAGAAAGAATGGTTTGCCTTTTTCGAGCAAGAAACACGATGCTGGTAATGACCATGTAGTTGTCGCGTTTGAGGCCTTCCAGCAACTAAGCCGCGTTTCTATCAAAGCTATGACATCCATTTCTGGTTTGTCTGACATGGACGAGGACATCTGCACAAGCGCGGAGCGGAAGGGGGTTGCGATGGTGATACTCCCATTCCACAAGCACCAGAGAGTTGATGGCACAATGGAGACTACAAGGGCTGAATTTAGGGAAGTCAATCAGAGGGTTCTTGAGAAGGCTGCATGCTCGGTTGGAATCCTTGTCGACCGTGGCCTTGGCGGGACTACTCATGTATCTGCTAGCGACGTTTCTTACTCCGTTACTGTGCTCTTCTTTGGCGGGAGAGATGACCGCGAGGCATTGTCATATGGTGCGCGCATGGCAGAGCACCCGGGCATCAAATTGATGGTTGTTCGATTTATTATGGATCCTCCACCGACGCAGGAAATTGTTGCAATCAATATAGTAGATGGAGGATCAAAGAACAAAAGCGAATTGAACGACGAACAATTCCTCGCAGAGTTCAAAGATCAAGTTCTCAAACAAAATTTGGCTCAATATGATGAAAGAACAGTCAGAAACAATGCAGAAGCCATTGCAGTAATTCAGGAACACAGTCGATGCAATCTGTTTCTCGTGGGGAGAAACCCCGGAGCAACCGGAGCGGCATTGGATTTCAAGGGTGATTGTCCGGAGTTGGGGCCATTGGGCAACATATTAACATCTCCTGGATTCAACATCAGAGCGTCAGTTTTAGTTGTTCAGCAATACCGGGGCTGATACAGCACTAATCGGCACCTAAATAAGTGTTGTATGATCTCCGAAGGAAAATTGGAGAGTTCATGCATTTAAATCTTTTCTTTTATTCTTCTGGGTAGTTGCAAACCATGTATAGAAGTTTCCAGTTTACATCTTGTTCTTTACAGTTATTACAGAAATAGATAACTTTACTTTTTCAACCATGAAAGCAATTACAAGCCAAGATAAGAATAAAAAGTAAGTACACTGCAAACACATTAACGACAAAAGGGTTGTAGTATATATTGTACGCATTCACTGTCATTACATGATTCAAATTTATTACACACAACAGAACCATGCAAGGAAGCTTGTAAAGGTATTATATTTGTAAGGTACACTCGCTACATAGCACAACTGGCACTTTTTCTGGACATAGTATTAGCAGAGAAATCCTTCTTTGGCTTGCTAATCCTCATTTTCTTCTTTCTTGATAATCTCTTCTCTAGATCTTTAACTCTTCCATTAAGCTCGGATATTGCAGTTATCTGTTGCATTCCTGCTTCCATAAGCTTCTCCAACATCTCCCTTAGTTTCTCATTTACTTTTACAAGCTTCTTCTCATCTGAGATAGTCCCTCCTTGTCGTGGCTCTTTAGTCGTTGAATGTGCATGAATCTTTTCTTCGGTTGCTTCTGCGCTTGTGGAAGCCAAGTCTGTCAACTCTTCTTTTGCAGTCACGGCCTCTTCGGTTGCTGCAGTGAATGGCTTTCTCTCTTTCTTCTCTATATCTGACACTTCAATTGGTTCCAAACCAAGACATGGGCAACTGCTAACTCTTGCCTCTCCTGATGGTGGTGGAGTAGATATGCCAGACATTTCAGTCTCAGGTAGCAAAACTTCCTCGTCGCTTTCATGTTCCTTACGCACCATAGCTTCAACATTCTGAGGTACACGTGCATTGACTGCATCACTAATATCAACTGGTGGAGCGTTAATCACGCCATTAGGTTCAACAGGAGGTTCAATGAGATTACTTTTCTTGTCCCCCTCATTGTGTTCGGGGCCTGCATCGCGCTCCTCATTGGTCTCTCCTTGAACCAACTCTATCAATGGGGCCTCTCCTGACTTCGAGGCATTTTCCAATGCTTCCTTGTTCACTTGGAACGCTTTGTTCTCACTGGGATTCTCTCTTTCTTGTTCCTCACTTGTTACAGTCTGCTCTACATTGTCATCAAGAGGCATTTCAACATCGTCTACGACTTGTAGAGGTCCAGCCAACAGACGCGCTACAGGTTCACCAACTCCAGTAGATGATTCACACAACATTTCCACCGAGGACTTCACAACGTTTGTTTCTGGCAGTCTGGCGTCGAGCTCTTCATCCATGTTTTTGTTCTTCACCAGTTTGTCGCCAATTATAGACTCCACATTCGCTGTCACTTCTTGCTTACATTCGGATGGCTCATTCACATCTTGGTTTCTATCAGGTTTCTCACAGCTATCCTCTACTTTGTCTTCATCAACAAGGCTCAATGAGGGAGTCTGTTGTTGATCGTCATCTGCCTTTGGTCCTGATCCAACGAGTTCAGTATCTGCTTCACCAGATGAACCAGTCAATTCCTTAGTCTCGGAGTCAGCTCCCTGCTCTAACATAGTAGAGTAAGTAGCTGGCACTTGCAAAACTCCTATCCCCTTATTCATATTTTCCATCTCACTACTAATAAAAGCCTCTTCATTTTTCAGCTCCGCAGAGGCACCTGCATGGTCTCCATCATCTACCTTAGGCCTCATCCCATCACCATTGGTAGAAGGCAACTCGGTAGTTTTGTTTGGCGATTGTACATCTCCTTCCATACTCTCCGAGACAACTTTCGTGGAACTAGAGGTGTCAAGCTGATTCATAGATTCTGATTGCTCCGATTCCTCCTTCCAAGCTGTTAACTCATGTTCACGTTCGGAAGCAGCCTCATTACCATCTTTCACAACGGTCTCACACAACCCACTTAATTGCTTCTTTTCATCATTTCTACTAGTCATGGAGTCAAGTTTCTCTTGCAACAAGACTAGTTCCCTTGCCACTGATTTCCTGATCTCTCTCACAGTAGGATGCAAACCCTGGAACATACAAGTAAAATATGTGTTAGACATGCTTAGCAAAAACCATCAACCGAAATTGTTAAATAATATACTCATCAAATGAAGCGTACAGAAATGATTTTTTTAATCTAAAGCACATAATAAAAGCCTAAACTCATAAAGCTTTGCATCATATAATTGAATCTGCCTTCAGTACTGTATATTGATAAGAAAGATAACATGAACACCACAAAAACAAAGAAAATTCCAAAGGACTAAGCAAATGTACCTGGATGGTGTCCAATTGTAATAGTAGATTCATTATCATTTCACCCAAGACAATTCTTTCCTTTTCACCTTCAGTTGAGGATTCAAGAGTTTCAATTCTTTTCCGCAACTCATTGGCTTGTTCTCTTACTTTTGCAATTTGCTTTAGCTTCTTCATGGGCTCCCACTTCCTCACTTCGTACCCTCTATAGGCAGATTGAACAATAGTAGCAGCATCTGGTTCTGAGACGCTCTTCTTTTCTTTCTTGTCTTGCTCGGGCTTATCATCATCCATCACTGTTGTTTGGCCTCCCTTACTCTTCACCGTAGCAGGTGTTTCTACTCCGCTCGTGTCTTGCTTTTCCGTTACATCTTGAGGTGTTCTGCTTTCCACTGCGCTTGTTTGCGAATTTTTACCTTTAGCAACTTCAATCTCTTTTCTTCCAAGTACCACCTCTTGCTTTTCTTCGACGGCCTCCAGTAGCTTTGCACCCAATTGAGGAACATTTTTTTCAGCTAGCGCATTTGAGATCTTGGAACTTTCATTGGAGCTCTCTTGCACATTACACTTATGGCTTGGAGGACTTGGTGACCGGGAGGTGCCATTGCCATTTTTCTTCTTCGGGACAGGATCAACTCTGAGGCAGATAGGAGGGAGATTCGACCCCTTTGGTGGAGAAGGAGATTTTCTTTTCTCTTTGTTGTCCAGTGCCTTCTTCTCCTTCATTTCAGATGACTGGCTAGCCGGAGTGCCATTCCTCTTTACTGGAATATCCTTCACCTCCTTTTCTTTCGACGAAGGTACATTACTTTCGACAACTTTCTCGTCTCCGGAGTCATTGTTATTTGGTTGCTTAACAGGGATGAGCTTGAACATGACCGGCTGCAGTTCTGCAGGTTTTGAACTCGCAGAATCCTCCATAGTCTTCTTATTCTCTGGTTGCTTCACCGAGATCACTTTGAACGTTGTCGGCTGCTGTTCCGATGGCTTTGGGCTATTACTGACCTCCACATTCTTCTTCCATCCATTGTCCCGTTTATCAGAATCACGTAACCATAAAAGCGGAAAAGGAATTTTATCTTTATGGTCAATCCTCTGATCTTGATCGCCCGCCCTTCTAGCTCCATCCTGCATTACAGATTTGATGTTGTTTAAGTCAAGTGGAAACCATCCATTCCACTCTTTTGGCTCCATCATAGACGGCCCATTGCCATCTCTGTCATTCTTCACACTTGATGGCCACTGCCCATTCCGAATTCTCGGTTCCATCTCACTCTGCTTGCTCTCCCCCTTCTCCTTCTCCTTGTCATTGTCTTTGTTCTTCATGTACTCCGATGGCATCCACACTACTGGGTAACCACCGTTCATATCGAATTTCATCGGAGCAAATGCATTGTTCTCTTTCCTCTCTGCTTCCGCATCATGCTCGTCAATTCTAACCCCACTACCATCCCTTGCATCACATTTATTCAAACACATAGCACACAAGCTCCCCATCCCACTTTTATCATACTCATAATGAGGCTGCTCCGAAGCATAACGCAAAACGGGAATGTTGTATGAAGGTTGAGCTTCCTGGTATGGTGGATAAGGCCCATGATAGCAAAACATGGGCTGCTGAGGCTGAGGAAAATGATTACACGGCGGGCGGAAACCGTAATAACTGTGATGAGGAGGGTGACCATGTTGGCAGCAATTGTGACACTCCCATGAACTTGGGTACCCACAGTTACTCCCATAACTCCATGCACCATAGCCCTGGGGAGACTCAGATTGTTCTACATTCATTCGCGGTGGCATCGGATTTCCCCACATCGCCGGCCACGGATGACAGAATTGCATTTGATTTCCAGTAGGGTTTGGGTGTGGAAATGAATCCATGTATCTACTGCACACAGGTGCCATTCTCAAACTCAACTATAAATAGAACCAAATTCAGGGATTTTGAAAACCCACAAAGCAGATAAAAAACTGTCACAGAAAATTCAGAACTTAAATCAGAAACATCAACAGAAACCCCAGAAATGAAAACCCTAATTTTCAACATAAACAAAAGCTCACAAAGTCACCATGCCTTCAATTTCATGAATTCATCAAACATCTCAATAAAAAGCAACTAAATTCAATCAAATCAGAAGCTACAAACCCTAATTACCAATCAAACAAACCAAAATTCTCAACAAAAACATAGATCAAACAAACCAAATCGATCACTTACATAGCAAAAATCCTTCCGAGCGGCTCCAACAATCCAAGTAAGTTCGATATCGGCACGAATCGATCCGCAAAACCCTAAAACCAGATTGAAAAACTTTATCTGTTGTTCTCTTATGCGATCAGATTTTCTTGAATTCTTCACAAAGCAGAGGTTTTTGAATGTGAGAGTTTATATAGAGACGGAGCTGGTTCTAGATCTTTCTCGTTGATGTGGCTGGCGAGAATCTCCAGATGTTTCTACCACGTTGAGGTGTTCCATTGGTCCACGTGTCAGTTGAAAGCTCTGGAAGCTCCTTGGCTGGTTTTTCTGATACGTGTTGCGAATCCCGAGAATAAAGTGAAAGGAGTTCTGGAAGACTGCAACAATATGATAAAAAACAATCTTTACATTGCCTAGTCAGCACAAAAAACCGCATATGCTTATTATCCAACCTTGATTGGGACAAAAACCACCAGTTAGGCCCCCAACCCATATACACAAAGAAGACAAATAGGTACCAAACCTTGCTAAACTAGGAAATAGAAACGTGGGTCCAAAATGTGGTGCCAGTTCCTAATAAGATCGTTTAAACTCCATTTCTTGGAACATTGGGCTCATGGATAGCCATTGTGCCCATTGATACTTGGTTTTGTCCTGAGAAGTTTGAGTGTCTTTAAAAATGCGTGAATTCCTATCTTGCCAGATTCCCTAAACGACGGCGTGCAGCACCGCAAAACCACGCAGCACGTTTCAAATTCCGGCATCCAGTCCTGCGCGTATCATCAAACAATAAATCTACTTGGACTCATAAGTCCGGATTTATAGGGACTTATAGGGAGGTTTTTAAATTGTTTGTATATATTTAAGGGATATAATAAGAATTTTACAAGTGATTATGGTTGTTTCATTAATTGCTTGAGGGTGTATTTAAAATTAAAAAAAAGTTTTGAGTCCGGTCTGAGGGTGCCAATTCCAATCCCATAAGTCTCCGACCGGGCACTGAAGAAAAAAATGATCAATTTCTTCAGTGCTCCTTTTGCGCATAACACACCAATGCGGAGAGAGACATATGTGTGGTCTTCGCCTTTGGATCATCTCCCCAACATTTAATCTCTTCTTCATCATAACACAAATCGAGAACTAAACCTTGGGATGGGAACACTGCTTCCATAATGACTTGAAGTACCTAATTGGAGTGACACGAGACCAATCACAGAGTGAGATATATATGCATTTTTAACTGAAAAAGTACCTGTTGGGTCTGGTTTCCAAGTTCGGGAGTCACTTGCTTCCGTGGGCATTCCGAGAGGTGGGAGGAGACCCATAAGAGTAGAAATTTGCATATTGGTATCCGGGTTCACCCTTTGTGTAACGGCCCGTTATTTATTAACGTCGTAAATTCTTATTTTCAGACTAGGACGCCAGCTCGAACGACACATGGACACCGTAGATAGGCTAGGGACGATGCTGACCTAGGATTCTGACTGTGTATTACTATATTGTTGACTCTGTGATGTATTTTTACCTTGTAGTTGTTATACTATTCATCACAAATGTGCATCTAAACTATCTATGTCGGGCGAGGTTGAATGTCGGGGTTCCGTCTCGTAGAACTCGCCAGCGCGGGGGTTCGGTAGTTGCTAGGTCGGGCATTGGGAATGGACTAATCAGTTAGGTAATAATAATTTGACCTTGATTGTGTATATTGGTTTAAATTGGATTTAGAACATAACCTTAGGCTAAGTAAATCAATTAGGTACACTAAGTGTGGAACCGCCTCAGGGTGCGTGCTGGACGCGGGGCACGAGGTGCCGGGTATTCAGAAGTTAGTGTGACCACATTTACCATTTTGTAGAATTTAATTGATGGCTTAGATAGGTTATGCAAATTAATTCAAATCAAATCAAACATATCATATAGTATCAACCAAATAAATCAACAACCATAAGATTGTCCTTGAGACACACAACAAGGGAAAACAAGACAATCAGTGTTATGATAAGGTGTCAAGGATTAGAGTGACACAAACTGATCTAGGACCATTAGATTAGCCTCGAGATATGTGTTTGCACCAGATTAGAACCACACCTATATATACAATCTATTAGTGGTGGACATGCAAAACTAAATTTTCTCAACTAAAATCTGAGGTTCTGTGAGAGAAAACCTGTGCTGGGGGAGTGAATTCGTGGGTTGGAGAGTGAAATTAGGCATCCAACAACGAAATCTAAGGTAATCTACTCACTCCAATCTTGAAATCTCATGGAAAAGTGTTTTGTTGGTTATTTTGAGGTTCAAACGGATTTCTTGAAAAATTCACCACTATTTTTTCTAGATTTGTTGTTTATGAGGTTTTTTTTGACTAATTATATCAATTTGTATCGATCTGTGCAAAATTGAAGTAATTTGGGTAATTTTTGGATTATATACATGTACATTTTGATCCTCTGTTTTGGTGAAGTTCATGTTTTAATCGGTGTTTTAGTGATGGATTTGGTGCGATTGGAGTGTGTGAGTATTGTTGATCGCGTTTGGGAAGTTTAGAAACTCAGAAAACCCAGAATTCGCTGCTAAAATTCTGGGTAGGGTCATACCCAGCGTGCTGGGCACACTGGGGAAGACAAGTGTAAGTGCACGAAGAATCATCCAGCGCGCTGGCTAGCCTGTCTAGTACGTTAAGGACTGAAAACCAGGGAATTTCTTAGTGTTTAATCGAGCCCATTCAACATATTAAGCTAATAAACCCACTTAATTAACCATAACATACTGGAAATCGATATCAGGAGTCACGAGACTGTATTTGGTGTCAGGGACTAGTTGGGGGTCAGATGCGGGGGGGAGCATTTTCGGGGTTATTGAGCGCGGTTTAGGGTATATAGAACCCAACTGAACACCACTACTGCATTTACTTATTGCTTTTCATTTGAGCTATTAATCTTTGATAATATGTGAGTATTTTCTTACTGGGTTAGTTGAGGTTACTCCTGCCTATATATCTGAGGGTTGTTGTGGTCACTTCATAAGTGTGTAGCACGTCTTCTCGGCCTCGGTAGATGATATCTTGAGTTAAATACCGGTTTACGTGTTCGATATACGCCAGCAGGGCTAATGTCGTTAAGACACAGTGGAAAGGTCGATGGTGTAGGCCACGACTAGGGCTCCTCCTGGTCCTAAGTACACAACTTAGTCAACTGTGTTCACACCCATTTGTATTTATGTGTGTTTATATTCATGTGATGAGCTTTGAGGAGTTGCCAATATATTTCCTTCTTTCTGCATGTTTATTGAACATTATTTATTAGCTATGTCATTTATTTATTAAATTATGATGCACAGTGGTTTTCCTTGGAATTTTACTTATTGGGCTCGTTATCTAGTTTTTGTGATGACTTGAGTGCAGATCTTAGTACCAACAGGGGTAAGGTGATTCTCGGCGATTACATCTGACTTACCTGAGCCGAAGCCTGCTAGTACGTTTGCTGGTATATATATTACTTTTTGGTATTTTGTATTATCTTTTTGAGGTTTTTGGGAGACTGTTCCACACCTGTACTTGTATATATACTGTTATAGTTGATCGCCTATATACACAGTACTATCGGGTTTTCCCCTGTAGGGTAAACGAGTTTAACTTATTATGTTCATTTTGGTTATCTCAAGACTTTCGCAATTATTAATTAACTGGTCATTTACTTGCAACTCAAAAATATCAAATAGAATCGTTATAATCTGCTAGTCTAGTTAGCACGTAAATTGAGGTTGCAGGTGGCGTTTCTCGGCGCAGTGACGTGACAGGTGCTTCCGGCTCACGAGCAGGGGAGCAGCTGGCCATGAGGTGTGTAACGACCCTCAAATTTAATTGGTGACATGTGTAACATCCCTCGATTTTTAACCTGACTTATGTGACACGTGTCAGGACCGTGACTCGGCCACGCGATACTGGACTGTATTTCGAACCTTGGGAGTCGACACCGAGGTAATTTTATGATTCTTTGATGAGTGTAATAGTATTATAGTTTAAAGGTGTGTCACGGGCCGTTCAGGCAATTTTCAATGAGAGTGGGGCCCGCCTACGTAACCGGGGGAGAAAATACAGTAAAAAGATAATTAAGATAAATATTTAATAATTATATAGTTCAATTGTGTGATAAAAGTAAAAGTGTGCACGTGACGGGAAAATACGGGTCGATGAGGCAAGATGGGTCGGGGAACCCTTGGGTTAAATTTTGAGACGTGTGGGTTGGTGAAAAAATGGGTGGACACAAGTAGACACACACCACTACTTTCTACCATACCTATTCAAATTTTAAACACTCACCCACTCCCATCACTCACAACTCACACCCCACCCACTCCTATCACTCACATCTCCTCACCACCTACCTCCATCACTCACGTCATGCACACTCCCTCACTTTTCTCTCACGTTCCTCCCTCTCTTCACTCTTCTCGCTTCACTGTTTCTCACTCTCTCATTCACGAGCTCTCTTTGATCATCCCTCACGGTTTCCCTCACTCTCCCTCTTCTCACCAGCCTCTCCTCCTCGCCGGTGATCGGAGTTGAGACGCCGGAGGTAAGCACTCATCTTCTCTTTCTCTCACTCTCGGTTTGTTCTTTCTCTCTCTCCTCCTATCGTTCTTGAGCACGTTCACGGTGGTTGTGCATTTGAGCACCTCCACCACCACTGTACATCCCTGGCCGACTGGCCGACGACGGGGACAACCCTACGGCCTCACCAGAACCCCTAAGCATCTCCAAATGTGGGGGACGTGAGCTGTAGTGGTGGTGCAGCCCATGTATCACGAAACAGTAGGTGAAGACAACTGTGAACTCCTCCTCCTTCCCTCGTCGAGTCCGATCGATGAGGACGGTGCGATGACCAGGGGTCCGGTTGGGGATGACTTAACGGTGTCTCACCGGAGTCCTCGACGACCCTAGAGCACCCCTACCTCAAGCATAGGTTATATAGCTATATTGTGTTGTTTTTGTATCAATACTTGACTGTTTTCAGGTAGTTGCCTGGCCGTGCCGCTGCCGGCGACCACCGTGACCTAGAGGACTGCCGAGGGGGTTGTCATGACTTTATTGACATTCCCTATGGTCGAAACCAGTGGGCCTTGTGAGTATTGTCCTTTGTATTTCATGTGTATGGTAATGTTTTGTTCGCTGGAAAACCACCACACCGGCGACGCCACCGCCGGACCACGATGACGGGGACGCTGTCGGGGACCCCACCAAACTCATACGTGGGTCCCACAGCCCTAAGAGTGGACGCAACAGTTTCATTTCGAGTTAAAGTGTTGTTATTTCATGTGTTTGGTGTGGTGGAGCCTCGCCGGAAACCGCCACTGCCGGCGGTGCTACCGGTCGAACCATGACCAGTGAAGGTTGTCGAGATCTCACCTAACATTGGTTGACGTCTCGCAGCCCTTGGTTAAGTCCGAAACAACGTTGTTAATGTGTTTTCATCGCGATTTAATGTGTTGTCAACTTCGAGTCCATATTTGCGTGTGTTGAAGTAATTCCGAATTGGTGGAGGGTTTTCCGGCATGACCCATGCCATGATAACCCTTCCCCTAACATCGGACAACACCAACGAAGTTCCATGTTCGTTGGTACATGTCGGTTCGATTTTCATGTGGAGTTATAGTTAAGTGTCGGTTTGGTATTGAAGCATCACGTGGCGATGAATGGCTATGACGTCGTGGTCATGTCGCGAATCCTCGAGACTATGACATAACCCACATACGACTGAGCCGAGCCTATGATTCACGATGAAGCTTATAAATATTGTGCTTTCAAAACCCGAGAGAGAGTATTCGTTTTTCGATTAAATTGTCGTGTTGTTTGAGTCATTTAAATAATTGGGGATAATGATAAGTTTAAACCTAGGTTTAGTTAATGACTTGACCTATTAATACGGGTTTCCGACCTTGTCAGGTAGCGGGAAACTCGGGGATACGCTTTAGGATTCGCGAGAGCGTTGTACGCGAATTACGATAGTCAGGTAAGTACACTTGCCTTAAAAAGCATTTGTACGTTAGTAAGCCAGCTAAGAAAATATCATGTGATTCATTTTCCTTTATTTGTGTTTGTTATTATCAAATTATTGGCTCTCCATTCCATATTCCTTGTATGTGTGTTCTTGGCATAAGTGTGTGTCTCGAAGGTACATACGGCTTGCACTAGAAGGGATAAAACGCAGGCACTCGAGCGCACGAGTGTTTGACCACCCCTAGTGATTGTGTGATACCATGTACTGGATTGTTGTGGATTGTTGTGGATTGTTGTAGTATTGTTGTGGAATATAGACCACTTATGGCCTCTTTTGACTCGTAGAGCACACATGTTTCGATTGCGTTTGTTTTCCAGTCTGTCTATCATGCAACTTGTTTATTTAAATTCCCGTATTTTCATTCCCGCATGATATTTAAACTGTCTTGTTTGTTATTTCATGAATTACTGTTATATTCTTTTGGCTTTACTTTCGATTTCTCTCAGTTGCTCACCGTCTAGTTTGTGACGGTGGGTGCAGATAGGACGGAGAGCAGTAGGGGTAAGGGACCTTGCCTAGGAGACTTTTTGTGAGCAGCTGGACTTGAGGTACCGAGATGTAGGCTCATGTTTATTTCTTTTTGTATGACGTTTATATATATATGATCGTTTTGGGACTGAGAAATATGTTTTGAGGTGGATTCCATCAATCCATGTTGTTGACTTGGATATGACTATATCGGGGTTTTCCACATTTATATAGATTCCTAATTTCCCTTTGATTGAGTTATTTCCCAATATTTGATTAGAATATAATTTTGCTTTCGCTGTGTTATAATTGTAATAACTCTTTCATAAACCTTGAAATTTTGATAATTTGAGGCTGACTAGGATCGTCAGGTTCACTGAGAAACTGACTCGGGACCTGCACGGGTCTAGGCCTGGCGTACCCAAATGCATTGGGAATTTGGGGCCGTCACAACATGTGTCGTATTTTACAGGGCCGTGACCTACCGGTCCCAATTTGTCATATTACTCAAGCCTCGGGAGTCAACACTGAGGTACGTTTTTATTTTTCTGTGATGTTTGTATTATTATTTATACCCGAATGAGAACATTATGGACTAGTGCGTGGTTTTCGTTTATTAATTGCTACTGTAACAACCCCGAATTTTTAACTGACTTGTGTTACACGTGTCAGGATTGTGACCCGGCTACGTGGATATTGGATAGTATTTCAAACTTCGGTAGTCGATGCCGAGGTAATTTTATGATTCTTTGACTTTGTGTATTAGTATTATAGTATTCTACGGGTCTCGAGCCGTTTGGGCTATGTTTTAATTGAGTGAGATGTCGCCTAGTTATACGGGGTTTTTTCGGGAACCGTTTTAGTGGATTTTATTAATAAACAAAGCCAAATGAAAAACATGACCTAAGTTAAGGAAATAAAACTCTAACAATAAAGTATAACATAAGCATGAGGGAATTTATTCGAATACCAAGAGTGGGACCGCCTCGAGAAGCGTGTCAAACGTGGGGCACGGTGCACCGAGTAGGCGAGAATTTGTGTAACCTTATTGGTAATTTAATAAAATTAATGGGGTTAATTTAATAGGTTAGTATGGTTAGGATTGTTAAAGTGACACAAGTGAGTGAGGAGAGCCATTGGATGGTCATAGAGATGGGGATATGTGTTAGATTAAGAGGATAAGCCAAATGACCCATAAGGGTAGTTGGCCAAGGGTTGGATAAGTGAGAGTTTAAGGGCAAAAGGGTCATTTCACCTTAAGTCACATATATAAAAACAAATGAAACCCTAAAACCCTAATGTACACTATTCATCATCTCCTCCAAACCACCACCGTCACTGTTCACTCTTCCCTCTCGCCACTGCCGCCGCCTCCCACCGGCGTCACGGGCCCCGACGAGGTGAGTCTCCCTCTCTTTCTCTCTGATCTCTCTCGTTTTCTCACTCACTCACTCTCGATTTTCTCCTCTTCTCTCCACGCTCACGCTCTCAGTTCGTCCACGCCACAACCCTCCCAACCTCGGCTGGACAACCACCACTGCCACCGTCGCTGAGCCTGACGTCCCTCCACCACCACCGACGACGCTAGGTGAGCTCCTCTCTTCCCTCTCTTCCTTCTCTTCCTCTCTTGACAGTCACGTTCTCTCTCTCACTCTTAGTTGTCTTCTCTCCATACTCTCGGCCACTCACCACCGCCACCCACCACGGTGCTGGGAACCTCGGCCACTCACTGGAGACACCAAGGTGTGCCACCTCGACCGTCCCTCTCTCTCTCCACTTTACTCACTGTGTTCACGTCATTTTTTTAATGGATTGTGGGACTGTTATGGTCGATTAGCATCACCATTTTTTTTGGGGGGGGGGTGCTGACCAGAGGTCAACCTCCGGCGACGCTGCTGGCCGGAGGTGACCCCATGTGAGTTTGTGTTGGAGTGTGTAGATGTAGTTGTGTGAAGTGTATGTGGATTGTTTTGGTGCATGTGGGTGACGGTTTAGTGAAACAGTGTGTGTGGGGTGGCTGTTCTATATGTATGGGCTGTGGTTGTGTATGTGCACACCCCAGTTGGGGTGTGGGTGTGTGCACTTTAGTGGGATTGTTTTCATGAGATGTATAGGTGTGGGTTTCGATCTACATAAGTATATATAGGTGGTTGTTGTAGGGTGTGAATGTTGTGTAAGGGGTGTACACTGTGTGTACACCACAATGGGGTGTACACAACAGTGGGTGTGTACACCACAGTGGGGTGTACACAACAGTTGTATATGTGTGGAATGGACAAATGTGTATATAATATGATTTTAAGTAATAAAGTGATGTACTAAAGCATGTGAACATGGAAAATCACAGTGGAGTGCACACAACAGCGGGGTGTGTGTGCACAAGACAACGGTGTGTGAAGTGTTAGTGTGCACACCAGTGGGGTGTACACATCAATTGTGTGTGTGACCATAATGTATATTATTGTAGGTTTAGGAATAAGTAAACAAGATTATAAGTATAGACATTTGTATTAAATGAATATGGACTTGTAATAAGGCCCAACAAGGGCCCAATCCACTCATTTTAATATAAGTCCATAACAAGTCTCGATTGGTGTGTATATGGGTTGTGTAAAACCCAATAAGAGTTTAATATGATAGGCACAACTTAAGGTCCAAAACAAATACATAAAATGTAATAATGAGCCTATATGTCCAAGCCCAATAATGGTTCACATATTGAGCCTACTTAGGTGGATATAGGCTTAACTCGTGGACCCAACAAGAGCCTAACCAGTGTATAAAGGACATCAACGATAATATGGGTTCCATTAATTGAATGAATTGAAACAAAGTTTATGAGAATTATCCTAAAACTAAATACTAATCATAAACCTATATTCGGGACTTAAATCGTTGTCAGGCAGTAGAGAAACACGGGAAGCGCGTAAAAGTTTCGGAGTGAGTACCGGGTCATGCTAGATCAGGTAAGTACATGCATGCCTCGTATGTGTGTACGTTAGTAGACCAGCAAGAAAATAACATGTAATTTATACATCCTCTATTTATTGCTATTGTTGTATTGATCCTTTGCTTGATATTCCATTCCATATCCTTGGTTGTATGTTCTTGGCATGATTGTATGTCTCAAAGGTATCATGTGGTCCCGCACTAGCCGGGACAACGAGGGTGCCCTCTGCAGGGGTAACTGACCACCCCTAGTGATGTGTGTACTGGGTACTGGATTCGAAAGGTGTTGCGATGCCTCTCGATTTCACGCTGCGCTAGTGTTGCGACATTGCCCGGGGAGATCTTGCAAGATCTTTGTCGTATTGCTGTGAAATAGACCACTCATGGGCCTCTTTTGAATCTTAGAACATGCAAAATATCGATTGTTTATCTTTCGGTCTCTTTATCATGCATTTGATTTATTTACTTTCCAGCTTATTTCTTTTCCGCATGATACTTAGATCGCTTTTCTTGTTATAATCATAAATTATCTTGTTACATTCTTCTAGTACTACTAGCAATTTTATTCAGTTACTCACCGTCTAGTTTGTGACGGTGGGTGCAGATAGAGTGGAGAGCAGCAAAGGCAAGGGGCTCTGCCTAGGTGATATACTTTGAGGAGTTGCAGGACATCTTAGAGACTTTATAGTAGGTGATTATATTTTGTTTACTGATGTGTATATCGTTTTATACTTATTTTGTTGGGATTATTGAACTTGGTATATCTTTTATGAGACTGGTATCATGTATATATGCCTATCAAATTGTACATGAATACCCGGGGTTTTCCACACTTATAGAATTCCTAATTTCCCTTTGATTGAGTTATTTCCCTTTATTATAATTGTTTTAGTCTTCCGCTGTATATAAATGCAATAACTCTTTCATAAATTACTGAATTGATTACATCGGAGGCTGGCTAGGCTCGTCAGGTTGCCGAGTGACGACTCAGGGCCTGCACGGGTTTAGGCCGGGCGTACCCAATTGCACGGGGAAATTGGGCCCGTCACAGCTACGAATTTATGTGAGAGATTCGACTAGGAAAAACGGAAATTTAGAGTATAATACGGGTAATTAAACTCCGAAAAATGATAATTAATGAATTATATAAAATAATAATTAATTACATAAAATGTGGGAGCGAGGTTATGTCTGGGAACGTACGCGATGCGAGTTGAGAGTTGAAACAGGTCTGAGGACACATGTTTTGAGCAAGAAACGGAGTGGTTTTGAAAATCAAGTCACTTATTGGAGTTATCCATTTGAGTTAGAGTTAGTGGATAGATGAAAAGGGAGACACATGATTTTTCTCGAGATCCGTGCGTGATATGAGATGAGAGATTGGTATAAAAATAAACTTTTCTCCCTCCTCAATCTAATTCCATTTTTCTCAACTTGAGAACGAGGAGGGACGACGGGGGTTTTGGAGATTTTGAGCTCATTGTGACGCTGTGGATCGACCCAATATGCGTAAAAAGGTAGGATTTTCACTCCTTGCGTGTTTGTGCACAGTTTGACGTTAATTTTGTCTCGTCGCGACGATTTCGGACGAATTTTCAAGAAAATGTTGGGAAATAAATTTGATTGATGGTTTTTGGATCAATGGAGTGTTTTATTGAGGAATTTGTGGTTGATTTGTGGATTTGAAGTGAAATGGATTTTTGGAATTTTTTTGAAGAATTTCAAATTATTTTCGAATCGGGGTATTTTGTCGGGGTTTTGACGTAAATGGAGTTGGGTAGTATGTTTTCATGGACGTACCTAAGGGTTTGTGGTAGAATCAAAACATGACGACTTGAGCCTGGGTTTTGAAAAACCTCGGAATAAGTGTTCTGTTGAACACGCCGCGAGGGATGCTGTGAGGGGTTATTCCCACGACGTCTCGAGCAGAGGGGAAAAACGAAAATAAGAAAAGACGCCATCTAGAACAAAAGGGTCGCGACGTCTTGGCGGTGTGACATTGTTCACAGAGACTAATTTTTTAGAAATTTTGGAAAATTTTTGGAGATTTCTCGGGTATCTAATTGGGTTTAAACATGACCCAATGCCCCAGAAATAAGCTCAATTACACTAATTAAATTATTATGAAAAATTGGGTAAATTAGAATGATATTAATAGGATTTGCAAATTTGGGTTAATTGACAGACTTTGAAAATTCGAATGGATAGCTTAGAGATACGCGAGGATAGGAGGTTTGCGATTGTTTGAGGTACGTTATCGTACGAATGTAAGCCAGTTAAGAAGTATGCATTAATTCATTTTCCATTTAGAGTCATTTCCATTTGAATTGAGCTTTTGTTGAAATTCCATTCTTATTGTTCTTGGTTGAGGGTCTTGGCGTAAGTATGTTGCGAAGGCACTCTTGGGTCCATATGAGTGGGTAAACGAGAACACTTCTGCGGTTGTGTTGTTCTACCCCACTGATAATGGGTTATACCCTGAGTACTAGATGGTTTGGATGCTGCGGTGTCTATAATTTATTGGTTACTATAGTGACTATAAATGTGGTGCTGCGGTACTGCATTGATATTGACCACTTATGGGCCTTCTTTGATCCTGTAGACACTCAAACTTCGTTACTCAGCTTATCAGTCTTTTTATCATGCTATTTGTTATATTTTCTATTTTTCAATACCACATGATATTTGGACTATTTATTTGATAAATTTTGAATTACGGTTTAGTTTCTTCTGAAATTTCTTGGTGTTAAGAGAGAGAAAAGGTGATAAGTGTGACAATTCTTGGCTTTTTAGACCTAAAAGTGCATCATGTCTGTTTACCAATCTCCTGCATGTGCGGCTAAAATTTGGGTCACTTGAATGCATGACTTCATCTTAACCTTATCCTTGATTAACAAATAATTGATTCCTTGGGCATTCCTACGCCCGACACATGTGTCGCGACTCGCGAAATTGTGAAACTTTGAGTCATTAATCTGTACAACAACATTTATTATTAATTATTTAATGTATTTTAGTCATTTATTATGTGTGTACTATCCCTCCCGACCAAATGTACCTATATTTCACACGTTCGGTATCTGTATCGACATGTTTTTTGAGACGAATACCCATCACGATGCCTTACATGGTATAAATAAATAAACTCACACATGTGATGTAATAAGTTATGAATTAAGCATTATCATTGCATTCACATAACCAATCAGTCAAAAATAATATTTTCGCCCATCCAAATGTACTGTAGCCTGTCCATGGCGTCCCTGTGAACCTGAGCAGGCGTCCATATCTGAAAATATATAAATAACGACCTTGATAAAATTCGGGCCATTACAAATATAAATATGCTAGTAGTGCATATCAGTACTACCCTTATTGGTTGAGGATCATCGTCCTAACGACATTATGTAATAGGTCATTACTACACATGGACCTTATGTAATAAGTCGATACACGTTTACTTCGACATTACCCTACTTGGTCGCAAATTTCGTTTAACAACCTCATGTGGTAGGTCTATGTCACTATCTGAATAGATACCGACACCCTGGATCCCATACTCCGTTTGTCACACACATCTATATAAATATTCAAGAAAAGATACTGACAAAGAATAAACATGTAATTCAAAAGGAATACCATAACTAATTACTCCATAAATGAGAAGATCACACAACAAACATGGCATCTCGAGTGCAAGGATTAACACATTTGAACCAACTGAAAAAATTAGAAATTAAAGTATAAATGAAAATAAGTGTATAATCTGTTTACTCACATTTCACATAAAGATTCCTAGTTCAAGCGGCCTCTCGACGCCTCAAAACCCAAACTCGAACTCTCGAGAATTTCTCTTAGGTTCTTGAAGTTCATTTTATGAGTTTTAGATTGATTACAAGTCGTTTAGGTTGCTTTTATATTTTAAAAATGTGGATAAACAGTGTGCCTAACGCGCTAGGGGGGCTTAGCGCGCTAGGAGCATTACCTAGCACGCTTCTATTTTTCACGAACAATATCGTCTCCCTCGAATCAGGTAGCGCGCTAGGGACTGTGCCCAACGCACTACCTGTGTCGAAACCTAGAATACCAACAAGGAATTATGGCGTTTTCGACACTCGCGGCCACCACCAACGCCCTTGTCGACCCCATCCTCGATTTGTAATGACCCAATTTTAATTAAATCGTTATTATGATGTGTTTGCAGATGTAGATGCCAGCTCAGCACTCCGTGAACCCCGCAACTAGGCCAGGGTGCGCTCGGAGTAGGTTAATAGATTATTTTTGTGTGTTGTTTGTATAATTTGCGATGTATGTGTTTAGTTATGTTTATTTACATCACGATGTGTATATTTTTATTTTTATTGACTCTGTGAGATAATGTGACAGGTATTTGCCTTAATTAGCATGTAAACGCGGATACTGGGTAGGTAAATGACAATACACTAGGTTAAAAATAATACACACATGATAAATGAATAAAATATAGGCAGCGGCTAAACGAACTCCAATTATTACTAAACGAACTCCAATTATTACTAAACAGACCCCAATTTTTAATTTTTACTTCGTGTACCTCACTTTTTTCTTAGTTTACCCCACTTTATTTTTAAAATTTCAAAAATACACTTGCTCCCCCATTACCCATACCCCACTTTTGAAGTGTTACTCGCGCATTTCGGACGAACTGAGACGACACCTCTTAAAAGGTTTCAGACACACAGGGATTATTATTATTGTTGTTGTTGTTGTTGTTGTTTGTAATGGAAGGGATTTGCTAATGTTGGGAGGGTGAAGTTGGTATAATGTCTCTCAATGGTAACATGCCATAGAGAACAAAAGAGTAAAAATGAGGAGAGCGTAAGTGTAAAAGCACATCTTCATCGTACACATGGCATGTTGTTATTAAAAGATATAACCAACTTTACACTACTCCAGATTAGCAAATCCTCAACATGTATTAATTAAATCACTTAACCAAAAAGATAGTGGGGGTGCATGGAGTGGCACATATAGAATGTTTAATTGCATGCTAAAAATCAAAGAAAGAATATGTACAAGTTCTTTGCAACTTGAGTGAAGCTGAATTCATTGATTAGAACATGGACGAATCTATCTAACAAACGCATATACAATAGTTACTAAAAAGATCGAATGTCGAGGGGTTAATTTTTCCTCTTCTTTGTTGGGAGGTCAAGTTTTGTTATTGGATTTGTATTATTTGATTGTTTGGCTGGTATTGTTCATTGTGACAAGGAATTTCTTTCATCTCTATTAAGTCCAACATTGTTATGTTGGCTGTTTGAGAGCAAATTAATGATAGAGTGGAATGTTGGGGAAGGTCAGATCTAACACGTGACAATAGGTGTATTGAAATTACAAGTAAATCCATTTAAGTTTTCCGACGTCAATGAGGCGGGGCTGATCGACAATGATGACAAGAGACAAATATGGTAACTGAATTTGTATCGGTCTCTTATGGAAACATTAGAGGAGAGATTTACGAGCAGATTTAAGGGCAATGAGTTGGCATTATTTCGAATTTAAATTCGAAAAAGTAGTGAAGGGTGAATGATTTTAGCCATTACATGATGAGAATGGTGGACCAAATGATGAAGCACATGTGATTTTCCTACTATAAATGAGCATATTAAGTTGATTTGGTGAAGTCTTGTAGGGTAGACCTGGGTTCGAAAACTGTGGGTCTGGACATTATGGAGGATAGAATAAAGAGGAAAGTGTCTTGATGAAAGCCCAAAATCTACTGTGACTACACTGCTTGGTGAGAACGATCGTATAGCCAACCGAGAGCAATTCAAGAAAAAGAGAGGAAAGTGGGCCTTGATGAAAGCCCATTTGTAAGTCGCCTTTGGAGACGTCCAAACTACTACAAATCATCCTTCCCTAATTTTTGTAGCAATGAGTGATACTTCTACTTTTCTTTGAAATTATATATTTTTATTTTATTTTTATAAGTTTTAGCACACATCACTTAAGTATCTTAATTTTTGATACTTTCATTTCATGCAAGTATTATTTCTCTTTCCTACCAAAAAAATAAGTATTATTTTACTTATCACTGAAAGTTACTCTTAACTATTCTAAAAAAACACATCCTAACCCTACAAAAACACGCAGTTATATTTACGCATTTGAAACCAAAAAAAGGGCACTTAATTAAAGCTTCACTGGTAAATTAAAGCCTTACAGGAACACTATGTGCTTTGGACCTATAAAAACAAATTAGAAGAATATACTTTATTAAGCTTTTAACAATTTATATTTTTTTGAGTTTTCTCTCTTGATTCGAAATCTTGAACCACTGCCAATCTTCTCTTTTGATCGGTGGTGGTTTCAATCTTCATCTCTCTATATTTTATCAGTTCAATAAAGTGCAGATCTGAGAAGATTTGAGAAGATTGGATCTACTTGTTGCAGCATATCTTCCTCAACGCTCGTTTTTGGATCTGTGTGTCTATTAGGTTGGTCCTTATTTTAGTTTTATTTTTAGGTAGTTTGTCTTTCCTTTGTTGTAAGTCTTAATTTTGTTTTCTCCTAGTCGGAAAGTTTTAGGTTTTCTTCTCCTTGTTGGAAAGTTTCGTTATTTGTTATGTGGTTCTAATGAGTGTTTCTGTATTGTAATATGTTTCAACGTTGTAGAGAGCAATTCCTGATTGTCAAATTGTTTCAATTTCACAAACGCATTCATAGCCAAAGTAATGGCAGTTCTTTTGAACAAAAATAATTAGTGAATCAATGTATTTTTTTGATTCTATGTTTAGTCCTGTACCTGGCCATTAATGATTAATGAAACTTTAATTTTTCCTCAAAAAAAGAATATACTTTATTTGGTATGCTATGGCGCTCTCAAACACTTTGTCGCGTTGCCCGTGTGATACACATTAAACGTTAAGGGCACCCACAAACCACAATGGTTGAACTTAGAGGTGCACACGGATTGCACTAATCCGCGGATCCGGTTCAATTCGAACCAATTATCACTAATTTGATCAATTTTTTGATCTATTGGACTAGATTGGATTGAAAAATCACTAATCCGGCTGGACTGGATCGGATTACGGATCCTATATTAAAAAGTCGCGGATCCAATCCGATCCAGTTCGTTTAGCATATCAACACATACATATTTCATCATATGTACTATAGTAGCTTAATTAGTATCAACTCGAACTATAATATCTAAAAGACTATACTTGTTTTTGACTCTTTTATTATGCTTTTGACATTTTTATTGTAGGTTGTGTATGTTCAACGTGTTGGGAAATGTGCCCTAGGTCAATCCATTAACAGTCTTTATGAATAGATTTTAGTTAATAAAATAGAGGATTTCATTTGCTGTTTATTATAATTGATTTGCATGTTTACATTATAATAAGATCCATGGGTATTTACAGAAATATCATAAATGTCCCTAGTCGATTATTATACTGTGAACTATAATGAATTAAGACTAGTGTAAGTCTTGATTGATGATCATACGATGATCATACATATAGGAATACGAATCAAGATCATGAGTACTTGTTAGGGAACAAAGTACTGGACCGACCCGTTATGAGAACATCACATGGATTAAGTCATAGTTGTTTCTCATGATAGGTATATTTTTCAGTCCGCTAACTTTAGATTACCAGAGACTTCAACATTAGGAATACAGTGATTTGACGCAATCAAACGTTGTCTTTAATCGGACGATTATAAAGGTTATGATTGGTTACTATGTGAATAATATGGTGAAGTTGTGTAATCGAGATATAATTTGTCCCTCTCATATAAAGAGAGATATCCAATGAATCCCTCGATGTGTTAGACTGTTAAAAGGCCTAGTCTAATTGAATTGATATTGATCAATGTCACTTAGATGTTTTCAGTTTACCTAGAAATCGAGACTAGTACGATTGAACATGTTGGATGACAATTCCATGTCTTATATTTGATCAAAAAGATATCGTGTGACAAAAGGATGTTATATACACTATTGACTAGGTTGTATCGATTTGATATTCATACAACTTGGGTAGTCATAATGTCTTGCTAGAGGCCGCTTATGACTTGTATACCAAAATGTGTTTTGGTACACTGCCAACGTTGTATGAGCCTATTGGGTCGCACACTGAGAATGGTTTTGCGAGATTTTAAGATGGTTCAGAAAAATAAATTTTATATGATAAAATTTATGACAGAAACGTTCTTGTAGTGTATTACACTTATACTTATTTAAGTAGGGATATATGTGTAATTTACTTAACCGTCTATATACAAGGGTTGTATAAATAGACGCTTTGAGTTAGAATACAAGTACGAAAGATTTAAAAAGGGCTGAAACTCTATTTTCGTTTTAAGAAATGACTTAGGGTTTTTTTTTGGTATGCTCTGGATTGTTTTGGAAAGAAACAAAAAGGTTTGGTATTCTCTCGAAGCTAGCACTTCAAATCTCGGCCGCCGTTCTTGTGTGGACTGCTGATAGAGGCGTTCGTTGTTGGCAGCGCCTTAAAGATCGATTAACCTTCAGAAAGGTACATTGCGAGTGAGGTATGATTAAGTTTTCATAGTATAAACGTGTTTTAATGGAATCAGATTCGGATCCTGTTGGGGTTTTTCTCAAAATAGTTTTGAAATCTCCGCTGTGCATGAACCCCAAACACCAACACAACGTACATTTTTTTTGTTATTTTGTGAGAGTATATGGTGAAGATTTGTGGATGACATATTTATTTATGTAAAAACTTACATTTTTGAAGGTTATTGTGATAACAATTTTGTGAGAAATATGCTATATATAGATTTGTGGAATGTATGTTGTAAATTTGTCATTCATGAGATATATAATTCTTATGATTCATTTGATTAAGTCTAATTTCATAAATTTTGGATAGGAAAACGTCAATCCCTTGAACTTGATCCAATCCGGTCCGCATTTTGCAAATTGGATTGAGTTGGATTGATGAATTATTTGGACTGGATTGGATTGTAATTTTTCAATCCGCAATAATTGGATTGGATTACGGATTGACCCTAATTAGACTGGATTCAATCCGTGTGCACCCCTAGTTCAACTCTTCCATTGGTTAGTGAAGTGCTACATTATCTTTTGGTTACACTTTCTCTACTACACTTCACTCCCACAATAGTTAAACTCTTTATTTACCTATCTTATGGGGCCCATATCTTTTCTTTTTAAAAAAAACCCAACACAAATCAGATTTAAAAAAAAATAAAAAAAAGTTTATTAAACTGGCAGTCCCCACGAGCATTAATACGCATGAGGCATGCTATTAGCTGTTGAATAGCTAATCCATTGCACGACCATAATGGGGAGTGTAATGGAACACATTGCACGCCCGTTACTAATGCTCTAAAGACATTTATCCAAATCTTGAAGCAAAAAGCGACACGCACATGTTTGTGGTGGGGCACCAAAGCCTTTTCCTATTTATATCTCTTCATTGTGAGAAGTGCTAAAATGACAAATATTGGGCTTTCGAGTCATTCATGTGCACCTCGAGATGCATCAAATACATAAATACCTATGCATAGTACCTGGATTGAGGCCGTTTGGATGGCTCTTATAGGCCCATACATCTTCTAGTGCGACATGTATGTTGTCATTAATTCTAATATTTTTCATCATTTTTTTATTTTTATTTTTTTAATTTTCAAAGGAGAGCCCTAACAAGTGGCACACCGGGTGGTGCTTAATCACTCCTTTTTCCGCATCGAATCCGATCCATCCGTTTTAAATCCATTACCAAATCAGATTCCAAGAAAAGTCAACAAAAGTCGTCAATTATTAAGCCGGGGCATCAACTTGTCGTGTCCCAGTAACGGCAGCGGTAGCAGAACTCCCCGCGCGTCACCGCTGACGTGTACTCGCGTAGTCGCGTTTCGCGCTTTCCACCGCATCGTATCGCCACGCGAGTCATTAATCTGGTGAGTGGCTGTGGTATTCTGACGCCGCTACTGACAACGACTTTTCGCGAACAAAACCGCCGAAACCAAACTGTTACGCGTTGCGTCGGTGACGCACTGCCCCACACTCACTTTCTCGCTCGCTCTCGCTCACTCCTTGACCGAATCTTGACACACTGTTATTGCCCTCTCTCGAATCGATGTATATCTAATGAATATTAACATTAGAGTTTCAAATGTGCGTGTTAGAATTATATTACTTTACAATTTCTTTTTTTCGTTGGTGTTCTAAAAACGCACTTTCTGTTCGCAAACTCATCCACGCCTCTGTCTCTCTTTGTTGCTTCACTGCATTTCTTTGCCCTAATTTCTCGAATCGTTCGGCGAATTGGGGATTCGATTTGGGAATCGACCGCGTCGAGATTGAGGTACGTGTGATCTCTAGATGGCCGATGAGCTAGGGCTTGATGATGGTTTGATTTGTGAATACGTGTGCGTGTGTTGTTGTTGTTGTTGTTGTTGTTTCTGGTGTTTGGCTTGACTTCGATTAGGGAATTCATTGCATGTTGAGAATCTGTGTCAAATTTGAGGTTTTGTGGAGGAATTTTGAGGATTCTGAATCGGATTTCTCAAAAATGGTCAATTTTTATGGTTCATGAAGTTATAGTTGCAGATGCAATGAATTTGGACGCTTTTGTTGTGTTTCTTCTCAAAGTCATCAAATCATATAAGAAATGAATAAACAATTCAACCTCCGCGGATTTGCTGTGAATTTTGTTTTTGTTTGTCAAGTATGTCGGCTTTCACTCACTTTTTGGGTGGGTCTTGATTTTTGGTTTTTGAAGGGAAAGTTTGAGATTTGTTACCTTATATTTAGCAGCCCTTTGAAAATTCATTGGTTATAATGAGTTCTGATCGGGGTTTTTGCAATAGTGGTATGAAATCACTTGCAAAAAATCAATCTTTGGATATGTCGGTGCCCGAGTGGTAAGGGAATTGGTTCCCTCAAGCGAGATTTCGAGTTCGAGTCTTGTGAATGGAAAATATGGGTTCGGAGGGGCGCCCCAATATGGGGCTGACAGTGCCCAAGCATGAATTAGTCAGTGCGATTGCTGCTGGACACCATGTGGGAAACCAAAAAAAAAGAATATCAATCTTTGGGTGGCAATAGTTGTGTCATATCTTCATAGTTCATACTCATTTATTGAGGGTAATTGGTATTTCTAGTTGAGGCAATGTTTATTCTATGTATCAAGATTTTCTTGATAAATTCGCATTGTAAGACGGTATAATAGAACTGAAAACTAGAAACAAATCCAAGTTTTTCTAGGATTCTTTTTTTAGAGCATCACTCCGGTTGACTCTTCAATGATTTTCATCAAGCGTTTTCTTTAGTATGTGGATGAAAATTAATTCGATGTCTTATGCATCTGCAATTTTAGTTATGTGCATTTTGCGATTCATACTTTCAAGTTTGTTTTCGTTTTATGTTTTTGATTCCGTCTTGTCTAACCATGCATGTTGATTTGGTTTGGAGCAGGATGATAGGTCAATGTGTGGTTGTGAAAGATAAGAATTCTCATCCTTATGTCTTTTGGTCCTAATTGAGTGAAGTTTGTTACAAGTTTTAAAGGAAATGGATCGCTGTGATACATCAGGGTTTGTTAGTGGGGGTGCTTTTGACGACTAGTTGTATTAGGGCAGTCTAGCATTTATAGTCATGTACATATTACACAACTGAAGAGTTAAAATTGGGTTTGTATGTCATATATTTGGAGAAGCAGAACATGCATACTGGGTTCCATTATTTAGGCTTTGCTGCTGACCTCTCTGAACATGCATTGGAGAAGGCAAGCGACGAGCAAGTAAGAGGGGTTGGATCAAGTCATTGCATAAACACTGATTTACGACTGGATTCTCTTTTTGTTTCGCTCCCTTCACTGAAATCAAAGGGGACTAAGAGGAAATGGAGTGCGGTAGGTGATGGAGCTAGGGGAAATGGTTCTTCTTTGTTTCTTGGACTAGGATGTTCATCAAGTTCATCAGATAGCCATGGAAGTTCAGGAACTGCTTGCACAACTATCACTTCAGCTAAAGAAGGTGAAGAGTTTTCAATGGATCTTGATTTGAACTTCAATCTTAATGTCCGCAATGACTTCACCAGCCCGAAGGAACTTGCTCATGTTGTTCCAAAAGCTTCAAATGTGGAGTCAAATAAGCTAAATCTTGAACTAAGCCTGTCAACTGGACATTCTGGGTCTGTTGTTAGTAGCACCACATTCGGCTCAAATGCAATTAATGATTCTGTGATACCATCAAACGACAGCAGGAGTTTATTACTGGATGATGCTTCAACAGCAACTCTTTGGAAAGCGGGAACTTCTGAATCTGAACTACAACTAGTGAACAAATCTAAGATTTGCTTTAATCACAGTCAGATTTCTGCTAAAACAAATCCTGATACTTTTGTTCCTGATTTCTTGCCGACTATACGAGATGAGCCAAAAAGTTCTATCGATGCTACTTCGGGTTTAGGTATCACGAATGGAAAAATCTGTCAGTTCAAGGGATGTGTGAAGGGGGCTAGAGGTGCTTCTGGTCTTTGCATTGCTCATGGGGGTGGCAGAAGGTGCCAGAAAGATGGCTGCCACAAGGGAGCCGAGGGGCGCACAGTCTACTGCAAAGCCCACGGCGGTGGCAGGAGATGTCAACACTTGGGGTGCACGAAAAGTGCTGAAGGTCGCACAGATTACTGTATTGCCCATGGTGGTGGTAGGCGTTGCAGTCACAACGGTTGCACTCGAGCAGCAAGAGGGAAATCTGGCTTATGCATCAGGCATGGAGGTGGCAAGAGGTGCCAAATGGAAAACTGCACAAGGAGTGCCGAAGGTTTCTCTGGCCTTTGCATCTCTCATGGAGGTGGTAGACGGTGTCAGTTTTCGCAATGCACAAAGGGCGCTCAAGGGAGCACCTTGTTCTGCAAAGCTCATGGTGGGGGCAAGAGGTGCACAGCTCCAGGTTGCACAAAGGGAGCAGAAGGCAGCACACCTTTCTGCAAGGGCCATGGTGGAGGGAAGAGATGCTCATTTGAAGGGGGTGGTGTCTGCCCCAAGAGTGTACATGGAGGCACCCTTTACTGTGTTGCTCATGGTGGAGGCAAGAGGTGTGCAGCTCCCGACTGCACAAAAAGTGCGAGAGGGCGAACAGAGTACTGCGTTCGTCATGGTGGAGGGAGGAGGTGCAAGTTCGAAGGATGCGGGAAAAGCGCTCAAGGCAGCACCGACTTCTGCAAGGCGCACGGTGGGGGGAAGCGGTGCTCTTGGGGTCAAACGGGATCAGAATTTGGCGCACAGTCAACTGAACCTTGTGATCGCTTTGCGAGAGGGAAAATCGGTCTTTGTGCTGCGCACAGTGCTCTCGTGCAGGACAAGAGGGTGCACGGCGGTGGGCATTTCGGACCTATTGTTCAGAATCCAAAATCTAATAAGCCTCAGAAGGAGGAAGTTGGTGCTACCATTGATCAGGAATTATTGCTCCATGGTACCACAAAAATGGGGCAAATTGGAGTTAGCTTTGCAGATTGGGCACATTTGAACTCAAAAAAGCATGATGGACACCCAGTCATTCCTACTCATTGTATGTACTATTGAACTTTGATCTGAATGTGTTAAATTAGAGTTATCTGGATAATGTAATGCAATATTCCATCTCTTACTATTATTATTTGGCATTCTTGTGCATTCAAGTGATTGGTGTTTGTATTGTTTCAGTATTAATTCTATAAATTATAACAATACCTTGATATAGTTCTCTAGCAAAAGCATGATATTTACTTGTGAGATGTGAACTCAACTAGTGGGTGTAAATGTGTAATGTAAAGTTGGCAAGTGCTTTATACTGCACTGAAGTCTAATGTAAAGTTAGGAAATAATGCAAATGTAGTAAAAAACTTTGGGTGCACTAACACATACAGTGACATTTGAAACTATAGATATCAAGCAAGATCCCTAACCCACCAAATCACCAACGAAGCCAACACTAAACAATGCTCTTTTTATCACATCAAAAAGGGACTTTGTGTGCCCAGATTTTGTAAAGAAAACATGTTTACACAGTTGGTTTCCACTATTATATGCGATTCATTCGTCACGTGCAGAGCAATTTTCTCCACTTTTCAACAGTCCAAGTCACAAAGCCAACCTTAGATACGCTCAACCAACCTTAACCATCCCAAGAAAAAGAATCTTTTATGTTCCTCTGTCAGAGAGAGAATATGTGTGATCATATTCCACGTGCAATACCAACAAAGCAGGTTCAAGTGGTTGAGGACGCCGCCCTTTTAAATAAGAGGCCCACTCCTCTTTGGATGTCGTTCAAATCACGTTGAGATGTGTGCACAAGCATTTCGAAGCAGAAATGAGCGGCATTCAATGTGGTTAGTGTCAAAAGTGAGTTACTTTAGCATTTTTTTTTAAATAGTAGTTTTGAATTTGAGTCAAACAACTAGAGAGTTAAAGCTCTTTTGTGGAGGGACTCGGCCTTTTTTTAAGTAGTGGTCTCGAATTTAAGTTAGAGAGCAAAGTCAAAGAGTTAGAGCTCTTTAGTGGGCTGATTATATCATAGCTCCGAATAGTTGGTTAATTTGAGATTTTTGCTTGATTAACACATTTTACAGTAATATTTTCCAATCTAACACACCTACCAAAATATATAACAAACTAATACATTTAACGCCACATCACGCGCCACGTCAGGCCGAACAGCCTACATATGGAAGTCGTGTCCATATTTTTATTTTTTATTTTTATCTAATATAGAAGTCGTGAGCGCAACTCACGACTTCTATATTTTTTTTGTTTTTTTTGTTTTATTTTTTTTAAATAATTGTTTTTATAAAAATAATCGTCTTTTATAAATAATTGTTTTTATAAAAATAAATAAAAATAAAAATAAATAAAATTTTATTAAGTTTTTTTCAATAATTATTTCTAAAAAACGAAAATAAAAATATGGAAGTCGTGTTCGCAAACCACGACTTCCATATTTTATTATTAGATCGGCATGATGTGGCGTTGATGTGGTGTGATATGGCATCAAATGTGTTAGTTTGTTATATATTTTAGTAGGTGTGTTAGCTTGGTAAATACTATTGTTAAATGTGTTAATCAAGCAAAAACTCCTTGGTTAATTTAGGGCACATTTCAACAAAGGGAGTTTTTGCTTGATTAATACATTTAATAATAGTATTTACCAATCTAACACACCTACTAAAATATATAACAAATTAACACATTTGATGCCACATCACACCACATCACAATTCCGCATCAACGCCACAATGCCACATCATGTCGATCTAATAATAAAATATGGAAGTCGTGGTTTGCACTTCCATATTTTTATTTTTATTTTTTATAAATAATTATTGGAAAAAACTTAATAAAATTTTATTTTATTTATTTTTATTTATTTTTATAAAAACAATTATTTATAAAAAATGATTATTTTTATAAAAACAATTATTTAAAAAATAAATAAAAAAAAAATATGGAAGTCGTGAGCACTCACGACTTTTATATGTATGCTGTTCGGCTTGACGTAGTGCGTGATGTGACGTTAAATGTGTTAATTTGTTATATATTTTGGTAGGTGTGTTAGATTGGAAAATATTACGTGAATGACAACGCCTCAATTTCAAGGAAGGAGCATCAACTTTTTGTGTCCATGTGGGACAGCGAAATCGCATCAACTTCGAGTGTGTGTTTTTGTTGTGTGTGTCGTGTCTAGCGTCACGAATGACGTGTACAGGCAGTCGAACGTATCGCCACGCGACGAACCCAACCGCTCAACGTGCGCCTTCTTTTTTTTATCAACAGTACCAAACTGACTCAGATCGGGACACCATCACAAACCACACCTCGCATCTGGGGACGAATCTACTAATCTAACGGCTCGTAACTCGTCGTGCTCTGATTTTTATAGCGAGAATGGAAAATCTGGACCTTTTAAAGCACGCACACATCACTTTGCCTCTCTCGCCGTCTCGTTTCGTCGTTGGCGTCGCTAAGCGATGCCCTAATTTCTCTGCGTTGTTTCTGTGCTTTCGAAGGTGAACGACCGATTCGAGGTACTTTTCGATCCCAAATCTGATGCGCTAGGGTTTCCGTTTCGGAATTCTGTGTTTCGATGCTTGGTTTACTCGAAAACTGATTGTGTGTTGTGATTTTGAGTGATTTTTGAATGATGAGTCTGAAGTATCTGCTGGGAGTAGTTGATTGCGACGATCGAACCGATTCATCGTCGATTCGTGTTTGAATTGTGAAGGTCTTGTTTGAGTTTGTCATCTTTCGATCTTGTTTGTTCTTTCTGATGTACTGAAAAGTTGTGAACTTTGTGCATTTCAAGCTACTATTTCTGACTTCTGTGACTTCGTTTGAATTTGCTGATGTAAATTCCATGAACCTGGACTGAGTGTAGTACCTATATAGAGTATTGTATCTAAATAAGTTAATTCTTTTGAATCTGCGTGATTTTGGTTGTTTTCGATGCATCAATGGATTGCATCAGTGGTTTAGGAGTGCTTCATGTGTTAGATCTTTGAAATCCGGTCTCAGTGACTCTAAAAATGTTATTTTTCGTGGAACAGGATGTTTTGCGTTCGGTTTGGCGTTGTGAAATATTTGAAAAGGTCTTTTGTTTTGGATGTTGTTGATTAAGTGAAGCTCTGTACAAGTTTTAGGAAAAATGGATCGCAAGGACACGTCAGGATTTGTTAGTGGAGGTTCTGCTCGTAGTTTATGGCATTAGTGTAGTTTTTCATTCTTTTTAGTGTACAGATTTAAAGTTTGAGGACAGGATTTGTATGTCATATATTTGGGGAAACAAGATATGTACTCTAGGTTCCATCATTTTGGTCTGAACTCCGACGCCTCCACGAATGCGTTTGAGAAGCCGTGTGATTTGCGACTCGGTAGGTCAGGACCAAGCTATTTCACTAGCACCGATTTAAGTCTTGATTCTCCTGGTGCTTTTATTCCTTTCGGTACTTCAAAGGGCACAAAGAGGAAATGGAGTGGAATTGATGGGTCTGTGACGTCTAGAGGTGGATCTTCGTTGGTTCTTGGTGTAGGCTCTTCGTCTAGTTCATCAGACAGCAAGGGGAGTTCGGAAACTGCATGTACTACTGTTGGTTCAGCCAAAGAAATTGAAGAATCTTCAATGGATCTTGATTTGAATTTCAATCTTAATCTGAGCAGTGAGTTTCCGAGCCCAAAGAGACCTGCTCATTCGGTTACAAAAGGGCAGTTTGTGAAACCAGCGTTGAACCTCGAACTAAGTCTGTCGATTGGACACTCGGAGTCTGCCATTACTAGCATCACTTTCGGGTCAACTGCATTTCATAATAATTCTGAGACCCCATCAAGTGTCAGCAAGACTTTATTGGCGGACGATGGATCGACTTCATCACCTTGGAAAGTTGAGAGTTTTAAGCCGTTGTTGCATGCAGGGGATAATTCGAAAACAAGCTTTGATCATTGTCAGGTTCATAGCAATACTAATCCAGTTCATATCGTTCCTGACCTCCTACCAGCTGTGGGAACCACACCAATAGTCTCAATTCGCTCTACTACCTCTGGCTCTGGGCAGCGGACCACAAATGGGAAAACTTGTCAGTTCAAGGGATGTGCGAAAGGGGCTAGAGGTGCTTCTGGTCTCTGTATTGCTCATGGTGGTGGTAGAAGGTGTCAGAAATCTGGTTGTTATAAGGGAGCAGAAGGACGCACAGTCTATTGCAAGGCCCATGGTGGTGGCCGGAGATGTCAATACTTGGGGTGCACAAAAAGTGCTGAAGGTCGCACAGATTACTGTATTGCTCATGGCGGTGGTAGACGATGCAGTCATGAGGGGTGTACTCGAGCAGCAAGAGGGAAGTCTGGTTTATGCATCCGACATGGAGGTGGCAAGAGGTGCCAGATGGAGAATTGCATGAAGAGTGCAGAAGGTTTCTCCGGCCTTTGCATCTCTCATGGTGGTGGCAGACGGTGTCAGTTTTCAGAATGCACAAAAGGCGCACAAGGAAGCACCATGTTCTGCAAAGCTCATGGTGGGGGCAAGAGGTGCACAGCTCCAAATTGCACAAAGGGAGCAGAAGGAAGCACGCCTTTTTGTAAAGGCCATGGTGGCGGAAAAAGGTGCTCATTTCAAGGGGGTGGTGTCTGCCCCAAGAGTGTGCACGGAGGCACTCTTTTCTGTGTGGCGCATGGAGGAGGTAAGAGGTGTTTAGTTCCAGAATGCACAAAGAGCGCAAGGGGCCGGACAGATTACTGTGTACGCCATGGTGGAGGTAAGAGGTGCAAGTTTGAAGGATGTGGAAAGAGCGCTCAGGGTAGCACTGACTTCTGCAAGGCACATGGTGGGGGCAAACGATGCTCTTGGGGCCAGTTGGGACCAGAGTTTGCGAATCAATCTTCTGGTCCGTGTGAGAGGTTCGCCAGAGGGAAAACTGGTCTTTGTGCTGCGCACAGTGCCCTAGTGCAAGACAAGAGGGTGCATGGTGGTGGGCAGTTTGGACCTATTATACCAGATCTAGAATTAAGTGAGCATGAGAAGGTGAAAGAGGTTGCTGCCATTGAAAATGAGAATGATACTGACTGGAATATGGGACAAGTTGGAGGAACAAGCTTTGATGGTCAGACGCATTCTAACTTAGAAAGACATGAACAACCATCAGTTTCAATGAGATCGCAGTTGCTGTGCCCGGCTCCATTACCCGTTTCAGAAGGTAGGGTGCGTAGGGGTAATCTCATGTCATTGATGACTAGCAATTCCGGTCTGGGTTTGAGTAGTGAGAATCATGCTGATGGTGGTGTATCAGAGACAAGGGGCATGTACCATGTGATGCCCCATAACTGGATATAAGAACTCTTATAAGGTCTGCGATCCTTGCTGTGGTTTGTTTTAGACTTGTCACTGTTACTCTTGTTTTCCATTTTCTTAGGGTCCTGTTCTCTTGGTTACGTTAGTAGTTTGCAGTTCGTCAAATGAGAAATAAAAAATTCTCATTTATTAATTTGTATGATTTAGAATATAAGTTTATGCCTTTGACCCCTTTCAGAAGGAATAAGGAGAAAGTGGGTAGGCGTTATATTTGTCAATGTCGTGCTTAGGTCTTTCTCTTGTAAATATCTGATTTCAGGATGTGCAACTTCTTGTTTATATATGGTTCTATGGAATTGTAGTATTATCTACCCGGTCCATTTTATTTAGAATCTGAGATTTCGCTGTTCATTCAATCTTTTACAGTTTCTTGTGCAAAATTACTCAGATTAGGAGCTAACTGTCCACTGACCCATTGACTTTACTGTATAAAATCCTGTGTTAGCCTTTTAGTTTCAGGTAAATGGTGCTGTTGCAGTGTTCTGCAGATATATGGAGGTATTTACTTCATGATGATTGGCGCTGACGAAATGACTTTGGAAACTGAGTTTTCCCTTGAATTTGGTAAATGTTCTAACCTTTACTTCAGAGGTAGTTTTTGTTAGGGGGCCTTTTATTGAGCTGTCTTGGCCACTGTTTCTATTGAATAGAAGATTCTATGCTCAAGTTGCGTCACATGGGAAATTAGATATAGTGAAGACACCAGACCGCAACCCTTAAAGTAATATTATTGTCTATGGTGACCTTTAATCGCCCTTAGAAAATCATCTAGGGTGGAATTTTAGGGCCCTTCAATATTTTGCGTATGTAAATAGAATCCATTTTTGTACATAGCCAGCACGGAGGGTACACAACCCCTCCATTGTATCATACTTTGAGTTATATGCAACCTTTTGGACCTAGCCTCCAATTCTCAAAAAAAAAAAAAAAAAAATTTGCATATGTGATCAGTACTTTTCTTCCCTTGAGCGTTATAAGTGGGTGGAAGTCTCATTTGATATTAGGAAGTTCTTTGTGGTTGGTATTCTTGTTTTCGCCCTTGTATTTCCTGGTCTCTTTCAGTCATCAACCAATCGTAATGTTCTTAATGCCTACTTTTACTTCTCCGTAGACTCTATCTACTTTGTTGGATATTCCTGTTTTCTAGAAGTTTCATATTTTACTATTTTGCAGCAACCCCAACGTATTCAACTCTCCTCACCTTTAATCCACAAGAAGCATTTTGACTAATCAGCTCTATTGGTTGACAAAAGTAGATTGCTGTTTGGAACCTTAATGATGAAGTGTATTACAACTATTATTAGATAAGAAAATTTATCTTGTGATCAAAATTGAATTCCATGCCATGCATATTTGATCATCCCTTTTTACAATTTCTTTTTTTTTTTTTTTTTTGCTTTCCGTTAGATATTCCTTGGGACCGTCTCATGTTTGAATTTGGCTATCTTGGCTAGAGCATTGACTGCTTGAACCAGGTGATCAAGCCGAGCTACAAATTCAATGAGTAATGATGTGAAAGTTGCGAGTGATAGTGCTGCAGTGCTCTCAAGTGCCCTCATTGGAGGTACTTCTTCCAACTGTCCATATCCTCTCAACTCATCCATCTCTCTTGGTGGCCATGATTGAACCTTCCTATGTTGCTGCTTTGTAATCGATTCTTCATCAGGGGTCTCCTGAGCTGCTGTAGAAATCTCTGCAGAGTGCTCAGAATCATTAAGTGCTTGAGAATTACACTTGGAGAGTCCTGGGAGTGGTGTGGAAGAGTAGTCTGAGTGGAGGCTTGAAGTGAGCAAGTAAGAATGAACGCAAATGGCTCGTTGGAGCCTCTCTGTTGAGCTGTGTACCCGCTTAAGCAAGGATGACTGGAGGCTAATGGTCATGTTACGCATATCCTGGCCCATGCTTCTCACAAGCTGTGCTGCTTGATTACTTGCATCGCGGATCTCTTGTTGGAAAGCCACCCGGAGATTATATGGTGCCTGAATTTACACATGTTGAACAGAATTTTCATATTTACCATCGTAGTACTTGATGAGCACAATTTCATTTGTTCGAAATGAAGTTTAGTAATGAGTTGTGCACAAATTGGAATCATTTAGTAGAAGAAAACCTGTATTTCAGAGTGTAATACTCCATGGAGGGCCATAACCATGTAGGTGCAGTGGCGCAGAACAGCCCCGACTTTGATATACTCGCTCCATGGATAGAAAAAGTTGCAGAACCTACCATGTGGTGGTTCCCATTTTGCTGCATTTGCCTACATATGCACAACCATAACTCGATCAGAATCTATGGAGTAGAATTTGAATAACTTGAAATATTGAAGCAATTAGTGTTATGAGTACCAAAGTTTCTAGTTTTGCTGAAGAATTTAATGCTGCTTTGCATATTTTATAGGCAGGTTCATCTGGGAACTCATCCATCACAGTCTTGGAGAACAGATCAGGCCCATCATCTACGTCTAAATATTTTCTCACGCACTCTGACGAAAAACAAGCGAGAAGAAACTGAAGTCAAGACCAAATCAACAAAGTAATAAGCAAATAAGGGTGCTAACCTTCTAGTGCATCAGCCAGGGAGTTGAAGTTGTTGACGAGCTCATAGTGTAGCTGCTCTCCGGCCCATATGGGAAATATAAGTGTGTTTACAAGGACAGTTATGAACACCCCAATAGCAATGGAGTATAACCGCTCCATTGCAGTTTTCAATGGATTCCCTCTTCTATAGTCCGAGATTATGATCAAACAAAAAGTGAGCAGTGTTACCCTGAATCCATATTCGTAAGGAACAAGAGAAGGCCAGAGCTTCATGAACGATGTCAAGCCTCCTACATAGATGGAAAGGTAACACTTGATTGAGAAAAGGTTTTGTTCCAGTTTTGAGTTGAGTTGTATCAAAGTAGAAGAGAAGTATATGAGCTTTTACCAATCAAGAAAATGCTTGCACCTATGATAATTGGTTGGGCAGCATGACCTGAATATAAAGCTACTTGGGACACTGCAATGGCGAAAACCCCAGCGACTAGACTTCCTACTGCCCGGTTGAACCCTCGGTTAAACGTCGCACCTTGAAGAAGCATTTACCATGGTAAGAAACTTAACTGCATCTTTATTATATTCATGCATATTAGATGGATATATGTGAGTATGAAATAGTTATGCTTTTTTATTTTGCATCTTCATTTATTTCATGCATATATAATCAAGAAATTTACAAGCTATTCGTTCACATACCGACAGTATACTCGAACATGATGACTATGGTGATGATAGACCAGAGGATGTTGTTGGCACCAAACACTTGATAAGTTGCTTCGAAAAGTATGAGCGTAGATGCAAGCAAAACAGCCAAGCCAACCTTCACTGAGAACATCACTCTCTTCATATCTGCTTTGCAGAATTTCACCACATCCAATATCCATTCTTTGCAATTGAAGCTCTTACTACTGCAAGACCCATTGCCCTCTGATTTTTTAGCCTTCATTGGCGACGAGATGTCAATCTTCACGCTACACATTTTGTCAGTCATTCTCACTTTCCTATACTATTAAGCTCTTTGAGGTTTAGGTAGTTGGCAATATCTCAAGCACGGGTAGTTCACTCTACCCTTGAAAGAGCTGAACTGGTTTGAGTTTTCTCAACTTGAATACAAATGACAATATCACTGAAGTATAATACATCTCTTGGTGCAGGTATGGCAAGAATTTTTAATGGGACGAAGACAAACACGGCATACAGATAAAGAAGTTGGAACTCTTGAACTGAATCGGCAGTGACAGTATAAGGTAAGATTTTAAGTTTTGGCGACACAAAGCAAGGAGGGTAGTGCGATTAACTTATACATGTATAGCAAATATATACATGGAAGAAAATATGGAAGTGTAAATACTTGGCTGAAAGAGATGCTTAATTTTAATAGTGTCATGTGGGCAGGGAATTAGAATCTGACACCCAATGCCTAGATCAATGTTTCTTATTTCTAACTGGAAAAGAAAAAGTTATAATTACGAATGATGAATATTAGTCAATAACATTGCTCTTAAGTTTTAATTCCAAAATTATTTAGTGATTGAATAGTTAATTATAAACCAGGTTATTAATTAGCTTCTATGAATGTAATGAGGTCTTGCCCGAGCGGCAAGGACCACACACTTGTTTGAATCTTGGTATCTACACTCTTGTTGGTCTAGTGATTAAATCCACCATCTGATTTAGAGTTTCGGTTTAGGGTTTATGTACGGGCAAACTCCGGGTTATTGTGTTATCAAAAAACTTGTATAGTTAGCTTCTTTGGTAGTAAGTAGTTAATCGAGGTTTCTAATGCTAAACAAGGGAATGTTTTGATTTTGTTCCTAATTCTCCTTAATTGGTGTGAAAAGGAAACTTATAAATATAATGCTCCAGCCATGGCTTTAGAAAGCATTTCAAAAGAAGGAATATGTTTATTCTCATTAGAATATAATTCACAAAGGGTATCTTTGCACTCTTATCAACTAACCTAACACAAGTACTCCTCAATCTCACCTCCATAAAGACCAGTTGTTAATGAATGGCCTTCATCCATTTGAATTGAAAATCTGCTCTCCTTGTCAATCCAATAATGGAAGGATAAAATGCTTGATCAGAGAAACTTAATTATTGTACTGGCATCTGGTTCTTGAGACAACCTACTCACACATTATGGGAATATTATTATCACCCGGACTAGGACTTCTAGCGTCTCCATTCTTGAGAAAAATTTATGCACAAGTTGTGAAATTGCTTGATTTGTCATCATTTGCATTAAATCGAGCCGAGTAGAAGAGTTTCTAACCATAAATGCTTGTTATTGTTGTTGTATAATTACTTGTCTTTTTTATGTGATCTTAGTTAAAAGGTTCTTCAATGACAGACAATATCCTTCACGCCCTTTCGCATATCTTGTCTGACAACATGTGGAAATTCAATGGAGCTGAATATATATTACTCATTTGTGATTTGATGAGATCAGTTAGTACAGATGAAAAAGTTGAAGAAATCTCAGTTTGATCGAGGTATTTATTTGGTTTAGTGCATAAAGGGTATTGTATATATTCTGCTTGTGTTCACTGCCTCAGTTCCTGCCCACCCTTCGTTTTCACAATCAAACATGTGCTAATTCAGTGCAGGACTTGTATTCTCTTTGTTTATTGTACAAATTGCACTGTGCACTTGAGGGCTGCTTTATTGGCTATATGAGGGAGGCACATAAGGAATGGTGATCCAGTAATTAATATATGAACTCAAAACTGAAATTTATTTCAAAACAAAGTAAAAGAATGGAAAGTAATTACATGGCAGTTTCAACTTTATTTCAGTGGATGGGATTTTTTTTTGAAAGAAGAGGGAAAAGAGAAAAAAAAAAAAAAAATTGTTTATAAGTTACTCCAACATGAGTCGAATTGTTCCTTCTCCAACCTTGCCACTTTGCCTTTTGATAAATGATGTCTCGTTTATCTCATTAGAGATTCTTTGGTGGAAAGAGAACTTCTTACCTGACAAGTTGTTAAAAACTAATATAGTTTTCTCCATCAAAAATAAAAACTAATATAGTTTCTATGATATTTGATGGTACAAAGATATGATATTTGACGGTACAAAGAAATATTAACTGACTCTGCCAAATGCTATGTATGGTGCCGATCAATTGAATAGTCATGAAAGAAATTGAATGTAGACAATTTGTAGAATAACTAATGAAACCGTTAGTTGTTTGCCAAAAAAAAAAAAAAAACTAATGAGACCGTTAGTTTCAAATACTCCATTCAAGTATGAGTTGGACCATGCAAAAATTAATAATAAAAAAAAAATTGATTGTCAAACTGATCCATTGTTACAGTCGCAGTTTCTCAAAATTAACTCTATGACAATTGAATGTTTTGATGAACAATTAGGATTAACTAATCAATATATTTTTATCGAGGTAATTAATTCTATGTCTCGTCAAGTTGAATGTTTTGATGAACAATTAGGATTAGCGAATCAATGTGTTTTTATCGAGGTAATTGATTCTATGTCTCGTCATGTTTTGTTGAATGTATTGAGCCATCACGATTAACAAAATTTCTATTTTATTTAAAAAAAAAAAAAACTAATAACTAATATGAATCTACAACACTCTTTGCATCTTCACTATGCACAAGCAAATTAATGACAAAGTTGTGATGGCTTCTCCAACCAACACCGGTCAACGGCATGAAACAAATCTATAGGTCAGTTGCTACTTGCTACCAAGGAAAATCATAGAAGATTGGTGGGTTTTGCTTCTCTTCCTCCATTTCTAGCAAGAAAAAAAGAAGAGACAAGATTATGTTGAAAAACGAGTTCTTGCCCAAACCCAGAGTTCTTTCCTGCCTCATGATTCGAGAGAAACTAAAATATTTAAAGTCAGATGGCAGGGTTTGATCCCTTATCTTACAATTGCTACTTCCAGCGTAACTTTCAATAATATTCTATTATGTAAAGGAAGAAAACACGTCCAATCATAACAAACTAATAAGAGTTTCTTTCATGTCTCAAAAAAAAAAAAGAAGAGTTTTTTCACTTAGCTAGCAAGAACTAATAAAACAGTGAAATGTAGAGGTAATATACTAATCGAATCAGTAATTTACCAAAAAGAAAACAAAAGACTGGCTAGACCTAGTGTAAGCAAGTGCTTCTCTTTGGTAAATCACCAACCGACTAGTCATCTTCTCTGTTATTCTATCTCATATGTGCTCTAATACTCCAATAATCGCCTTTTATAGGGGCCAATTTCAATTGGTAGTCAAGAAAAAAAAATCTCAGTGACTCTTGTTGAGGCAGTTTTTCAAATCTCACCCAATCTACATGTATGGTTTGTTCATAAATGGCTTGGGCCATTTTTAGACTAATATATTGTGTTGTAGTTCGTTAGGCAGAAGGCAGATTGACTTACTCAATTCTATCCCTATATAGCGCGTATGAATTAATAAATTTACCATATGTAAGTATGTAACTGAATGGTGGTCTTAAATTAAACTTCTTTTTAATTGAATGTCATTATGTACAGAGCTTTTATTAATTAAGCAATGATAGGAATGCCCCCAAGGGGTGTACCGGTGTGTGGTGTAATTACAAGTAAAGGAACATCATAACTCTACTAAAGCAAAGGTCGTGAGTTCATTCTTAGTAGCTACATTAACGTTATATTTGTTGGGTTTTTCAACCCAATAGTGAAGGGCAAAATTGTCATTTTGCACAACCTCACTTAAAAAGCAAACTTTCGCTTTCTTGAGAGAGAGAGAGAGAGAGAGAGAGAGAGAGAGACTTGAGAGAGAGAATGGGGAGAAAATTTGTGAAGTTTGGAGCTCTAGCATTTAAACATCCTTCACACCTTTGATTGAAGGTTCAAACAAACTTCGTTTGAGGCGAGATTCGAATGGGAGATTCGCAACGTCGAGTTCTACATCACCATTGGTAGAGATTTCACAACCCTCTTCTAGGTGACATCCTCCATTTTCTCTTGTATTAAGTTATTTAGCCAAGATATGCTTTTATGCTTGTTGTCTTGATGATTTGTGATGCTCATGCCTCTAACTAGTGTTAGAGAAGACTTTGTATTCTTATTTGCCATATTGGAGAGTTTTCATAGGTGTTAGTCACCTCGTGGTTTTGCTTCTCACATTGAGAAGGTTTCTACGTTAAAAAGTCTTGTGTGTTGTGGTTTGATTCTTGCACTTCCATTGTTCTTTACTTGTTGGATTGCTCATATTGTGGTTGTGGTTTTTATTTGGCGACCCAAGAGAGGAGTAGATTATTTGTTGTTTCACCCCATCAAAGTGGTATCAGAGCGTGGTTGAAGTTCTTGTTCCTTGTGTTTAGCAATGGATGACCACATATTCAATCCAAACAAAATGATTAGTTTGAATAGTTCTAATTATCACGCATGGAGAAAGAAGATGGAGGACACTCTCTATATAAAAGAGTATTATCAACCGGTGTTCGAGACCGAAAAACTCGAAGGCATGTCCGATAAAGAATGAAATATTTTTCATTGACAAGTGTGTGGACTCATTCAGCAATGGGGTGATGACAATGCTTTTAGCCATATAGAAGAGGAGACCAATGCACGTGATATATGGACAAAACTTGAAGAGTTGTATGCTCGAAAAATGGGGAACATGAAGATGATTTTGATGAAGAAATTTATGGCCTTGAAATATCAAGAGGGAACCTCAGTTTTGGATCATTTGAATGCATTTAAGAGAGTTGTGAACCAATTGGCAAAAAATGAACATCAAGTTTGATGATGAGGTTCAAGCTCTATGTGTGACGACCCGCCCCCGACTTAGGGTCGGGTCGCCCGGCCCAGACTGCCACTTGGACCTGATACCCGAACCAGGCTCAAATAACGGTATGGCACGCCTAAACAAATAAACCTGCAGAATACACATTAGCTAAATAAAGGATAATAATTGCGGAATAAATATAAAGAAATATCCTAAAGCCAATAGATTTAAGTTCATAGAACATTAATAAAACTATACATGAGTTCATGCTCATTTAAACTATACAAGTTTATTAAATCTCTGAAGTGGATCAACTAAAGGTAACTAGGACTCAAGCTACCCAAAGATCGATTTTAGTTTTAACCCCAAATTGAATAGTTTCAAAATCAAATATACATAATATATATATATAAAGAAAAGCTCACATCAAGAAAAGACTTCAAGCTCGTCTCTCCCTTGCCTCAACCTAGCGCTGTCGTGGATACCTGAGATGTAAGTGGGGTGAGCTAAAAGAACCAATTGAGCTTAGTAATGCGGAAAACCCGCTCAACCATCAAATATGCAAGTAATACTTAATAAGCATGCAAAGTCTAGCATGTATTTGAAAACAAACAAGGATTCATTGAATAATAGCATGGTAGCAGGATTTCGTAAAAGATAGACGTATAATGATAGCACCATCAAGTACTATCATGGACATAAGATTTATAAGCCACAAATAAATAGGAATTCATCATTTCATAGCAAATATGATATATTCATAAACCATCAAATTGTAACAACAATAATCATGCATAGCATTAAAGAGATTGACAAATCATTACATAAATTCAAGCTGTTATGCAAATAAGGGAGTTTCACGAGATTATGTACTATAAAATATAGTTATGATAAGTCGATATTTCATTCAATGCATACTAGGTATTGGCAAGAATCCGGTGATTGATTCTCCTACTCTCGCGGTGATGGAAACAACTAGCTAGCACATAAGCCTTATGTGCTCTCTTGTTTGTCCCATCAAATCGACAGTAGGATCGTCCAAGCCATCACCGATGCACATCCCTATGTCTTAAGAGTACAAGAGAAGGAACTCCAACTCATGTCCCTACGTGACATACTTATGAATTCAATTAGTCAAGTAAACCCTCGGTGGTAAACTCTCTTGAGGTGTTAACGACCCACGGTGGTGCTATAACATTCTGAGGTATTCTTATAGATTTACTTACTAATAAGGCCCTCGGTGGAACTCCACAAACATTCTGGGGGCCATGAATAACATAGATGAGAAAAGTAGTGCATTCATATTCCATAGATACGTAGGTTCGAGTCAATACCACGACGCAACCCATAAATCCCAAGTCTTTAATTCAAATTATGAATCCTAAACATAACTAGTAATCATGTCATATTTGATAATTGAGCAAGCTCCCCACTTACCTGCATTCGCCACGAATCCTAATCTCGATCCTCTCGCGTTTAGGTTCGATGTAAACCGTCTCGTGAATTTAGACAATTTGAAAGAATAATTACTTTATATATCTACAACCATACAAGTTTAACATTAATTGTCTGAAATTCACTCTATTTTATAGCTGACTTCACTAAAGGTCATTCACAACTTTAAAATCGACACTTAAAATTAGAATCGATGATTTGAGTAAAATAAGAATGCGGTGATGTAAAACAAGGAAAATCCGCTAAGACTTAGTTTTTCCAACAAAAATCGAAGACGTTTGATTAATTATATTTAAAAAAAATCCAAATCACCATACAAGACTCAATTTAGACTTTAAATTCTCGAATGACAATATTCAGTCAAAGTCCACAAATTTATCGAATAAGTTTATTTCCCAAAGAAAAGATTCAAAGTCCCTTTTTAAATCTCGACTCAACCTTAAATGTCAAATCCATATCAATAAACTTTAACCACGTTCAATTTTCTAAAATCATAGGGAAACCCTTTCATGTACCGTTAAACCATGGCAAACAAGATTGATTCATCCATAATACTCGTTATCATAAAGCTTAAAAATTTGTATAACCCATTTCAAGACTAGATCTAAGAAAAACTTGACAAACTTTACAAATCATCAACTCTCATTGCCAATACCAACACCAAAATAATAAATCTAGGGAGTATTAGAGTCTTACCATGCCTTCAATGGAGTCTTTGACTCAAAATCTTTTCTAAAATCTCATTTTAACATAGATCAATTCTTTCCTTTCTTATTTTCTTTTCTATTTTCCTCGCATGCTTTTCTCTGTCGACGCCATCGACCCTTTGGTTTCCAAATCTTCAACAAATAATAAAGAAATCAAGGAGGGAAGTGAGGTTGTATCTCTCTTGAGCTTGAACTCTCCTCTTGCTCTTCTCCTCTCCATGTGGGTGTTTAACAAGATTGCGGCTAAGGTTTTCTTTGATTTGCTTAAATAGCATCAGGGTTAGGGATTAAGGTTATGATTAATTACAACTTGTCTAAAATGCCCTTTTGGGTCCTAAACTCAATTGGGCTTTATTATTTAAAATAAAACTTTACTTAATCCCTCACTCATATTTAATTTGACAAGTTTAGAATTGTATTTTCACATCAAACACCCAACATATTTTTATCATAAAATTACCAAAATACCCATAGATTGGGTGTGGAGAATTTGGGTCGTTACACTATGGCTTTTTGGCACACTACCAGATTCTTGGGATACATTTCGAATGACATTGTCTAATTCCACTCCAAATGAAATTATTTCTCTTGATTTGGCATCGAATGACATTGTGAATTAAGAATTAAGACAACAATCACTTCAGAGCTCTTCCTCACAAACACAAACAGAGGTGTTTGTTATAGAAAATAGGGAAAGAAGCAAAAGCAAAGGCCCGAGGTCACATGATAAAGGTAGAAGCAATTTCAACAAATTTGTAAATGTTAAGTGTCATTATTGTGGTCTAAATGAACACATAAAGAAGTATTGTTGAAAACTCAAAAGTGACAATAAGAATGAGAATGGAAAGAAAGATGAAGATGGTAAGAAAGATAAAGTTGTTATTGTCATGGATGAGTTTCTTGTTATGTGTGATGATGATGTGGTTAGTTTTGCATGTCATGAGACTAATTCGGTTATTGATAGTGGTGCCTCAATTCATGCTACATCAAGAAAAAATTTCTTCACATCGTATACATCTAGAGATTTTGGCGATGTTAGGATGGGGAACAATGGTTTGTTTAAAGCCATTGGTATGGGTGATGTATGCCTAGAGACTAACAATGGTTCTAAGTTGGTCTTGAGGAATGTGAAGCATATCCCAGATATTCGCATGAATCTTGTTTCAGCTTGTGGGCTTGATGATGAAGGATTTTGTAGCACTTTCAATGATGGGAAATTGAAGTTTTCTAGAGGTTTCATAGTTGTGGCTAGAGGGAAGAAGTGTTTTTCACTGTATTTAATGCAAGCAAGGGTATGTGATCGTAGAATCAATGCACTTGAGAATGATGATACAATTGAGTTATGGCACAGGAGACTTAGTCACATGAGTGAGAAGGGCTTGATAGTTTTGGCAAAGAAGAATGTGCTCTCAGGGGTAAAGAATTCACATTTGAAGAAATGTGTTCACTGTTTGGCAGAGAAACAATCTAGAGTTGCTTTCAAGTTATCTAATTCTCATTCAAGAAAGTCAGAAATACTTGATCTTGTACATTCTGATGTGTGTGGTCCTATGAAGACAATGACACTTGGTAGTGCTATTTACTTCGTCACTTTCATTAATGATCATTCAAGAAAGTTATGGGTTTATACCTTGAAGACAAAAAACCAAGTGTTTGATGTATTCAAGAAGTTGAGAGACAGACTGGAAAGAAGTTGAAATGCATTAGATCTGACAATGGTGGTGAGTATTGTGGCACTTTTGATGAGTATTGCAAGCAACAAGGCATTCGTCATCAAAAGACACCTCCTAAGATGCCTCAGTTAAATGGGATAGCTGAGAGAATGAATAGAACTCTAGTTGAAAGAGTGAGATGTTTGCTTTCAGAAGCAAAGTTGCCTAAATCCTTTTGGGGTGAAGCATTAAGTACGGTGGTACATGTGCTGAATTTGACACCATATGTTCCTCTGAAGCTCGATGTTCCAGAGAGAGTTTGATAGGGAAAGGATGTTTCCTATGATCACTTACGAGTATTTGGGTGCAAAGCTTTTGTTCATATTCCGAAAAATGAGAGGTCTAAGTTTGATGTCAATACTAGACAATGTGTGTTCAATGTCTATGGGCAAGATGAGTTTGGTTACAAGTTTTATGATCCAGCTCAGAATAAACTTGTAAGAAGCAGAGATGCAGTGTTTATGGAGGATCAGATATTTGAGGAAATAGAGAAGATAGTTAGTTCAGTGCCTAGCGTAAGTGGTGGTTTGGTTGATTTTGGATCATTTGCTCCGCTGAGTGTTCAGACACAGACTTCAGATGCAGTTCATGATGATCAAGATGATAGTGGTGATGTTGATATTTCAACAGAGGTTGAGTTAGATGATGATGATCATCATCATGAGCAGTTAGTTACCAGCAGTGCCAGAGGTCCCACCTATTATTCCACCAAAGAGATTTGAGAGACAAAATGTCTTCTAGTTGATAAGCGAGTTTGTGTTACTTAGTGACGGGGGAGAGTCTGAATATTATGTAGAAGCTATGCAAGATGCGCATAAGGATAAATGGGTTAAGGTAATAGATGATGAGATGAAATCATTGCATGATAACCATACTTTTGAGTTGGTTAAGTTACCTAATGGCAAAAAAGCTTTGAAGAATAAGTGGGTGTATAGAGTAAAGTATGAAGAGCACACTTCACAACTTCGATACAAAGCTAAATTGGTTGTTAAGGGTTTTAGTCAAAAGAAAGACATCTATTATGATGAGATCTTCTCGCCGGTAGTCAAGATGTCATTTATTCGACTTGTTTTGAGTTTGGCAACAAGTTTTGATTTGGAGGTTGAGCAGATGGATGTGAATACGTTTTCCTTCATGGTGACTTAGAAAAAGAAATTTATATGGCGCTCATGAGAGAAAGAGATCGACACAAGAACTTTCTCTAGAAGTTGTCTCGTCGTCCAATAACCTCCTTCACTTTGTCCAATAACTTCCTTCAACAAGTCTTGATTTGAAGTATGTTGCGACACAGCGGGATTGGTGATTCCGCCTTCACTTTGTTGAAAAAGGGGGAGATTGTTGGGTTTTTCAACCCATTAGTAAAGGCCAAAATTGTCATTTTGCACAACCTCACTTAAAAAGCAAACTTTTGCTTTCTTGTGAGAGAGAGAGATCGACACTTGAGAGAGAGATTGGGGAGAAAATGTTTTTGTGAAACTTGGAGCCCTAGCATTTAAGCATCCTTCAAGCCTTTGATTGAAGGTCCAAACGAACTCCATTTAAGGAGAGGTTCGAAGGGGAGATTTGCGGCGTCGAGCTCTACAACACCATTGGTAGAGATTTCACTTTTCCCTCTTCTAGGTGACATCCTCCATTTTCTCTTGTATTAAGTTATTTAGTCAAGATATGCTTCCATGCTTGTTGTCTTGATGATTTGTGATGCTCATGCCTCTAACTAGTGTTAGAGAAGACTTTGTATTCCCATTTGCCATAGTGGAGAGTTTTCATAGGTGTTATTCACCTCGTGGTTTTACTTCTCACTTTGAGAAGAATTCCACGTTAAAAAGTCTTGTTTGTTGTGGTTTGATTCTTGCACTTCCATTGTTCTTTACTTGTTGGATTGTTTATATTGTGGTTGTGGTCTTTATTTGGCGACCCAAGAGAGGGTAGATTATTTGTTGTTGTAGGTTCACCCCATCAATATTTTCTTGATTCTCTTGAGTTATGGGGTACTTGGTGCTCGACTAACTGTAGGTGCATTAGTCAAATCAAAGTAAGGAGGAGATGAAAAAGGTTTAAATACTGATGATTATCAAGAAAAAAATAATAATGATGACGGGAATGGCCTCAAGGTGTGTTTGGTGCATGTGCAAAGAAAGGAACACCATAACTCTGATTGAAGCAAAGGTCGTGAGTTCAATTCTTAGAAGCTTCCTATCTAATAAACATTAGTCCAACCAAAGTAAAGAGGGGATGAAAAAGGTTGATGATGACCAAGAAAAATAATAATGATGATGATGGGAATGCAATAAGTGTCTATGACATTGGATCTAACGGTAATGGTGCCCTTTCTTTCCTTATTTTTCAGATAGGAACAAACCTCAAAAAAAAAACAAAAAACAAAAAACAAAAAAAACAAAAAAAGAAAGTTCAAGATGATCGAAATAGTTTTTTTTTTTTTTTTTTTTTGGGAAATGGATTTTCAATCTCAAGTTTTTTCTTCTTTTTTTTTTCTTTGAAAAAACAGTTAATCGTTTTTCTTGGGTCAAAGAAATGAAGTGATGGGTTGGCATATAATATTACAACGTCTTGCACATCAAACGGGTCTAGTCTTCTTGGGCCTCCTGGCAAGGTCACCTCGAGAGCCCAATACATAGATCTGCTAGGACAGTTGGTATAAAATTGAGTCCACAAACCAACATCTGCTTAGCTGACTTGGCCCGTTAAATGAAGTCTCATAAATAAAAAAAACTGGATCAAGCTGCTCCCCATTTCGAAGTCTGATAGTACCCGAGCTTAAATTAGTACGGTTGGTGCCAATTCAATTCTCTCTTAATTTTATAGCTGTTTGAAGTGATTGCCAACAGTTTTGTCGCATGTAGATATTGTGCAGTTGTGATAATCAAATACAATGTAATGTAATTGATTGTAAAGTTTATAAAACCTTTTCCATTTTTTTTTGAAGAGAAATCAAAATTTCATTAATCATTTATGACTCAATACAAGACTAAACACAAAATCAAGTACATTGATTTACTAATCGTATTTGTTAAAAAAAATCATTAATTTAACTGTAAATGTGAAATTGAAACAGTTTGACAACCATGAACTACTCTCTACTACGTTAAAACTCATTACAATACACAAAACTACTAGAATCACAAAACGCATAACAAAACTTTCCAACAAAGAGAAGACAAATTAAAGACTTTCAACTAAGAAAGAAAACTAACTACAAAATAGAACTTTTCCCGTTAAAAAAAGAACTGGTTTAAGTTTTTTTTTAATTTTTTTTTATTATTATTATTACTACAAGTATGCACGTACACATGTATATGATTAGATTCAAAATGATTCCAGAATAAACTTGGTAAAGTTGGCATGTTATTTGATTCTTCATGCTGTCCAAAATATTGACTTCTGAGATGTGCATGTGGTGGCAACTACTTCAGCAAACTATTTGATTCAATTTGTTGCCTTCACTTGCTCAATTATTGATGTTACTTATCCCTTTGATCGGAACAGGCCACTCTTTTTTAGTACACAAGTGACAACCTATTCAGCCTCTGACAAAATAAAATAAAAATAAAATGTTAAAAAAAAATTCACCAGTTCAAACTGAAGCACTTTGATCAAGAAGCGCAACTTATACATAACCGGGATGGTGAGTTGAATGCTTTAAGCGCATGTTATGACTGCATAGAGTTTGAAAAAGATGCACTAAAACTACATTCTGCGATGGAGTTAACGCTTGAAAAACACAAATGTAGGAGTAGCATTTAAGCATTCCTCTACATGGATCATTGCCAAAGAAGGCAGGCCTGCAGTGGAAAGGAAAATCGAACTTTCTCAATTACGCGAAAGCTCTTTTAGCAAGAGATGCTATGCTAGCCCATGTCACCTGTGACCTGCCATAAGAAAAAGAGACGCACTAAGTACACAACAAGAAGAAACCATAAACTTGAAAATGCGCTGTAATCAGAAGATGGTTTCAACGAGTGCACAAACTTCATGATCAATCACATGCCAGCCTCTCTGTGCTGGAAGTATGACACCGGAGTTCGAAACTTCAAGCTATCAATATCTTTGGTTCCGACTCCAGTGTCATCTTTCCTGCAAAGAGAACCTAGAGTGAATCTTCTTTTTCTTCTACTTTTTCCAAGTAGAGAAGATGAATCTCTATTGAGAAGAATGCATTGATTTATAACAAACAGAAACCACGCTTAGTTTAGTATTCTTCTTGTATATGTATAAATTCCAGACTGGCTCCAGCCAAGTAGCCTAAATGGGCTCCACCTGGTGTAGGTAATCAGAAGAACCGCTCGACCCTACATAGCACTTTCTTTTCAATGAATGTTGACAACAAGAACGTAGCAAATGCGTCTAAAGTTCAACACTTGACATCACATGCCATGACGTCGGCTTCCTTCATCAATTATACATTACACCCAGGTTTTGTGGACTACATCGACACATTATCTAGACTGCTTTAATGTAATTAAGTAGAAGAAAGGCTCTCTACCACAATTAAAGCTATCAAAAAAAAAAATCATACTTGACTATCATGCATCACAATCTAACTCTGCTGTTAGATTACTATATGAACTTAAAAAAAGGAACACTAAACGCACCCATTTTTCCATAGGGTACAACTCCATACTCAATTAAATGTGGCAATCCATTGACGCATCTTTCTTAGTCTAAGATTTCAATCAGCAAAAGCAATGGATGAGTCTTCCCATGGTAGAGGAATCCAAAAGAGTCTTTGTTTTAAGTCCCACTTAAAGTCGGCAAGGACAGCGTTGTAGTATTCAAATATATGCTCGACTTTTAGGACAATGCATACGATAAAATACTGAAAAAAGCCATTTATTTTGCTTGGTCGTCCATTTCAAAAGGTACATCATTTGACAATGGCCCCCCAAAAAAAACACAGCACGTATTATATGCAGTGAGGTACGTCATTTGGTTTGCTTGGTCTCGTCCACGTCCATGTATACATTATCATGTTTAAACAGTATGTTGCTTCAAGTTCATAAAATACTATTGTTTATTTTAACTATTATAGGACAGAGATCTCTCTATTGAGATATAACCAAGACTGCAATAGTCGATGAAAAGATATTGAACCCAAGGAGAGAACAATATCTCAGGATTTCATATAGTTTAAGAATAAAAATGCATTTTTGAAGTGCTTTTGCAGTGTTATATTGGGTGGTGGACTGACGTGCCAACTGAATAAGATCTTCAACATTTATAAATAGTAGGAAATAGTCTGTCCTATAATTGGGTGTCAGAGAACAACCATCAACCTAAGTAATTCAAAAGCAAGTATGAGCCAAGACGTTGTTACTACGACTCAATAGTAACTGTTACCACAAGTGTACAAGAATTTAACCATTTAAGGAAAGCGATAAGATCCTATTCCCAGAGACACAAGAGACTCACTTGTGCTCACCTAGACCGGAATGGTCACCCAATTTATACAATTTCTCTCTCCCTCCTCTCTCCACAGTACGCCTATATATACCCACTCATATATTCATACACCCACCTACCACCCACCTACCATGCTCTCACACGCAACTCTATGACAAGAAGACTCTAGACCTAACGAAGGACCCACCTTGGAACCAACTCTGCATTTTCTTACTTGGAGCCGATCCAATACTCTTGAGCTTCTTTCTAGTATAAACCTTTAACACGGATTCCAAATTGGGCCTAAAAACCTGAAGTTGAGCTGGGCTGCCCCCCCTCCCCCCGAACAATCACCTTGTCCTCAAGGTGGAAGGACGGAAAAGATTTCTTCATATGCTTGACCAGTTCCCACGAGGCATCAGACTCGGGGAGCGAACCCACTTGATCAAAACCTTGGGGCTTATAGACAAACAACGATATGAAAGGACCAATTATGGTTCCAAAGCAGTAACCAAATAGTCCGAACGCAACGGGGGAAGTGTAGGGAAAACGGAAGCGGAACCAACAAACTTCTTCAGTTGAGAGACGTGAAAAACAGGGTGCAGGGAAGAAGGGGGCAACTCAAGCCTGTAGGTGACAACCCCAATGCGAGTCAACACCTTATACGAACCAAAGAAGGGAGGGCTCAACTTCGAATAGGACCCCCTGGCCAGGGACAACTGCCTGGGCATGATGAAAGTCACAACCACCAAAATAAAGATGTTGTCTTCAAAATAAATGAAATCTCGAACCCATGTAATCGCAGTAACGCGAGGCAACACTTCAATCCATGCGAAGACCCAAATAAGCCTTGTACCCAAGTAAGGAATGACCCACCATAATGATGCCATCAAGAATGCCTAAAAAATGATGTTAGTGATTTGTGTACCATTCCAACCTTGTAATAAAAGTTGTGCAACAACACATAGCTCGCCTTTGGTGTACATAAGTAAACTCAAAGAAGAAATGTGGTCCACAGAGAAATGCCATATCACCCAAATATCCATTCCTATTTCTGGTGAGGCTGGAAAGACACAAGTCCACATAAACACATCTATTGTAACAGATGGATCAAGAAATATAAAGGTAATGGGAAGAGTCATCTGGAAGGGCGAAGCACGCAAACTCAATACCATGTCAATTGATGTACCTAGTAGTCAGAATGTACCAATTAACCCATACCAAAAGCTCCATGGTAGCTAAAGGATACCACACATACAAGCAGACCCCCAAAACACAAAGATGCCTATAATAGTCGAAATGGCGAGACACGCAATTGAAAAATGTAAATGCAACATAATGTATAAAGTTGATATGTGGTGCTTGTACCCTCATCGTCGGAGATGCTATAGATATCCACAAAAATAGCAAACTTCACCGAACTAGGAAGACTCTGATTCGATTGTCAATAAAAGAGTAAATTGAAAAGGTTGAAGATAAAACTAGCTCCCTAAGATGATTCTCGAAGAACGAACGACCCCAGTGGGCCAAGAACTTTAATTGAAGTAATAAGTAGGCGATTCAAGGATAATCAAACATCCTGATGCAATAGACGTTAGGTCTTCTAGTGCTTGCGTGAACATGAATGCAGTAACGAACACATAGATGCAATCACATATCTATCGTCGTCCAATAACCTCGAGTTTTGTGTCTATCACTAGATGTCGTCTTCCTTGAATTAATTGGCAGAGAGATCTGGCGCTCATGAGAGAAAGAAACCTTGTCGAAAACTATGGTCGCCCAGGTAATGGAGGATGTCGGTAACAGAGGAGATCTTGGTGGTGGCGACGGAGGTGTATCAAAGGCAACCTTAGTTGAACCTTCTATAAACATGGTCGTATCTGGTGGTTTTGGTGGGAGCGGAGTCCTTCTCCCTATCAGATCCGCGTGATATGCATAACGACCAAACAAACACAATTTCCCTAATTCAAATGCTACAACGAAGTCACAGTAACTTGAATGGGAAGAAGACACATCTCGAAAGTGGAAAACCACTAAATCGAGGATGAAGCATGCCAATAGAAGGGATGAAGGCGATGGCCAAGGAGTAGGTGCAATCAAACAGTAAGCCTTCACATACACAAGCATATCGCGCAACCTGAACATCGTCGCTCCTATTCGATATTGCAAAAGTAATGAACTGGGATCGGATGAAGCCAAATTTGAAAATGTTAAGACCATGATTTGTGTGGAAGGTGGTGAATCTGGTGGAGTTGATGGATCTGATTCACCATCGTTCTGCAACTTCTCAGGCCATGCTGAATTTGGTGGATCAAGATTACCCCCGCTTCGCCACTTCTCAAGCACTTACAAATCTGGTCATGATCTGTACAGAAAAGCAATCAGATCTGACTTATCTGTGACCGCCGAGCTCGTCACTGGCCTTAGATCTAACAGATTTGGAGTTTTGAAGACACTAGCCTCCCCGATCTGGTGACTCCCACTCATCGGTGACTTATGTTGCTTAAGAAAAGTCGCCAACTTTTGCGACAAGGCCAAAAATTGAGTCTCCATAGTAGACCGTTGCGCCTCCACAACATATCTTAACTCTCCCATTTAAACCTCTATCTTCTTCATTCCCAACTCCAACACATCCAGCTGAGAATCTCCTTTAGGCGCCATGGATGCAACGTCGCTCTGATACCAGTTGATAAGACCCTATTCCTACAGACATAAGAGACTTTCTTGTGCTCACCCAGACCGGAATAGTCACCTAGTTTATACAATTTATCTCTCCTTCCTCTATCCACAGTACGCCTATATATTACCCACTCATATATTCACACACCCACCTATCGTGTCACCTACCCACTCATATATTCACCTACCCACCTACCACCCACCTACCATTAGGGGTGCACACGAATTGGATCTAGTCCAATTAGGGTCAATCCACAATTCAATCCAATTATTGCGGATTAGAAAATTACAATTCAATCCAATCCAAATAATTCATTGATCCAACTCAATCCAATTTGCAAAATGCAGACCGGATTGGATCAAGTTCTGCGGATTGACGTTTTCCTATCCAAAATTTATGAAATTAGATTTAATCAAATGAATCACAAAAATTATATATCTCATGAATGACAAATTTACAACATACATTCCACAAATCTATTTATAGCATATTTCCCACAAAATTGTTATCACAATAACCTTCAAAATATAAGTTCCTACATAAATAAATGTGTTATCCACAAATCTTCACCATACATCCTCACAAAAGAACAAAAAAAGTGTAAGTTGAACATACAACCTACAATAAAAAGGTCGAAAGCATAATAAAAGAGTTAAGGACAAGTATAGTCTTTTAGATATTTTAGTTTAGAGTTGACAGTTTGAGTTGATGCTAATTAAGCTACTATAGTACATATTATGAAATTTATGTATGCGTTGATGTGTTAAACGGATTGAATCGGATTGGATCTGCGATTTTTTAATGTAGGACCCGTAATCCGATCCAATCCAGCCGGATTAATGATTTTTCAGTCCAATCCAGTCCAAGGGATCAAAAAATTGATCCAATTAGTGATAATTGATCCGAATTGGACCGGATACGCGGATTAGTGCAATCCGTGTGCACCCCTACCTACCATGCTCTCACACGCGACTCAATGACAAGAAGACTCTAGACCTGACGCGAGACCCACCTTGGAACTAACTCTGCACCTTCTTTCTTGGAGCCGATCCAATACTCTTGAGCTTCTTCCTAGAATAAACCTTTAACTTGGATTCCAAATTGGGCCTGGAAACCCGAAATTGGGCTGGGTTGCTATCAGAAAGGCTCCAAGCTATTGGTGGACAACATACCGACCAAGCATAATGTCGGAGAAACCTCTGGCAGTTGTAGAAAATATAACAAATAGAATTTTAAAGTAAAACACATCAATGAAAAAGAAACAAAATGTGAAGAGAAAAATATAACATGACATGAAAGATAAAACTAGTTCACACAGGTCACACCAAAGAAGCAATTTAATGATTTAAAGTTATTAAACTAACCTTGAGACCAAGAAATGTGACAAATGTCAAAGACCCCAAAATACGATAGTCATAGACTATTCAAGCAGCAAAAAAGTCTTCCGGCACATAAAATTTCAGACCAATGGCCTACAAGCACAAGGTATACTGTTTAGTCGAACAAGTATGTTTCATTAACCTCTCAAAGAATTTAAATTGATACCACAAAAGAGCATTTATGTGGCAATTTTCCACTCAACAAAATCATTATGATAGCACAAGAGACAATACTATTCTGTAGAGCCAAATACAAAAAAAATAAAATAAAATAATAATAAAATAATAATAATAACAACAACAATAATAATAATAATAATAATAATAATAATTTATTATAGATAAACAACGCACCAAATAGATAGGCAGAACTTAAATTTTTTTTTTTTTTTTTTTTTTGTGAATACCTAAAATGTTTTTTATTGTGCACAGTCACCAAATAGATTAGAGAAATGATATCATCATTGCATATATAATTGGAAAGAAGTACCTCATAAATGTGGGATCAATAAAAATTCCTTGCACTATCAAAGAAGTACCTGAGCAAATTTGATATCTGCGTCACTGTGATCCTTGTCACGTCCCGCAGCATCTCCAACATAAAAGGATCTAAATGCAAAGAGATATTAAACCCAAAGAATTTCATTTTTTTTTACTATAAGAAAACACAATTAATGATCACTCAAATTAAGTATCAACAGAGTCTACAGATCCCTCCTCAAACTTGTTTCAATAATATGAAACTATAGTTGCAATATGCTACTCCATCCTTCAGGGAAGGCCTTGATTGAAATTCAACCAAACTTCGCATTTGTTTATGAGCTAGAGTAAACTATTATCTAGGAGAATATGTCAAAGCATAATTCATAACAAAAATTGATACCACCAACTAAGACAAGCTTGTAGAAATATCTCCAAAGCATATGAACAAAACCCAATGAAGCAAACATACTGATCCATATCAATTGCAATGCAAGAATTGAATTGTTGCTCCATTATTCTCCACATTCCAGGCTTTGGTTTGCGAAATGGATCTTGTGTTTGACCATCACTTTTCCCTAGTCCACAAGCAATAAAAACCTGTATTCAAATCATATAAGACTTTTTCATTTTTCATCATTATCCCATATACAATAAACTGCTACAAAAACATTAGTGGAAATTTTCTTAGTGATATTTCCATCATTGATTTAGTCACGATGCAGACTGGACATTCAGTTCTGACTGCAACTATTTCTTTTTAAGAAGCATGCACCTTAGATCCATAAAACAGTGCAACCAGTTGTGCGTAAGTGGATAAAACCATATTTGACAAAAATATTTGTGATTAATAATTGATAATTAGAAGTCACACTAAAAACCGATTCTCTGTTGATTATCGACTTGACGCAATCCTACACATTACTAAGGTTTGTAACTGCTAAAACTGACTTAAATCTCAAGTTCTTTGAAACCAAAATAAGGTTTCCCAACATCAATACAATGATTGAATCTTGATTCTCTGTACAAAGTAAATAAACGCACCAAGGGATCCAAATTCTAAGGACAAATCACTGATATTCAAGAATGTGTTACTGTATATCATCCACACTACTCTAATAGTTGCAGGCCATAGTAAATTGCAATTAGAATCTAACTGTGTCAATTATCAAACATAAGCGTAGTGACTCAGAAAGAGCAACTTACAAGACACACGAATAACTGTCTTAAATCTTAATGCAGCAAAAAGGGAATCCCGAATGGACAAAATTAAAAAAAAAAACCCACCTGGATAGGAATATTGACATGCTTAATGAAATTTTTAAGACGTCCAACTTTAGAGTCAACTGCGACCTGTCGCTTCTTCTTCCAGCGCTCAATGTTGGACTCGTTGGTAAATACTACCTGTTTACAAGAAAAATCAGAGATGAAAGCGATCCAGATCAAGTAGACCTCATGAAATCTATAAATATATATTATTAAATAAATAACAATGTAGAGTAGATGTTAACCAGCTTGTAGCCATCATCATACAAGCCTTTCAACTTCTCTGGTATAGATGAATATAAGAGGGACCAAGCATCCGGACCAACCCTACAGTTGAATAACATAAGCAGTCAATGCTACCACCCAAGTTTCAACGATGCTTGAATAAAAATGACTTTCAACCCTCACTAGTTCTTGGTTCTGAAGGAAACAAAGTCAGAGGGCAGCGATGCAGGTCAGACAAGGCCCTACCTAAACCCTAAACCAACATGGAATCTCACATGAGAGCAAAATGTTATAACGCAAAGTAGTTTACCCACCTTCTGCTCACCCTAATCACTGTTCTACTAGAGGGGACAGTGCAATAGGAAAACGTTATAATGCTAAATGTCTATCCTATAAGATGCAGTTGTAAATAATTGAGCATGCACATATAGCTCAACGACGGAGATTATTCAGGATTACAAAGTCGAGCTATTTAACGAAATATGCAATTAGTATCCAAAACTGCATAAACAAAATTTTATACCTTTGTATATGTGGCCTATGTTACTCAGACCCTTCACACTAACTCAAAGTACCAATGTCGAACACTTGAAACGAGTCCGACACTTAAAAAGAATCGGATACTTCATTTATAGAGCTCTTTATATAAAAAGATTCATAATACAAGAGAAGAAAGAAAAAAATAACAAAAACTTTCTAGTGTGGAATGCGAAATGAAAAATAAGAAAAAAATATATGGGTATACAAGCTATTATATATATGTAATAACATAAATAAGCATATGCGCCTCAAGTTTTTATACTGTTTTTGCCGAGTCTCCGTGTCCTAAAATTAGAGAATAGGTGGGTCTGACCTTCAGACTCATACCTGCACCCGAGTCCAGGTAACATAGTATGGGGCATAATATACTAAATATTATCACAATACCACGGCTCAAATGCTTGATCTAAGCAAAAAACAAATATACCTTTTCACAGATGTTTTCGCAAGACAACCGTCAAAATCAAACGCTGCAATTTTACTTGAATCGAAGAGGCCTTCATCCTATACAATGCAATGACCAAGGAACATGAAAGAGTGAAATATAAATAATGAGAATAGCATGCCATGTGAGTTGAATGTTTTTTTCTTTATTAAAACGAGGCATGTCGAATTAGTGGCAGTCCGGAAAGGTAGATACACATACAACTTAGGCTCCACTAAGAAACAACAATGTCAAAATTACCCGCTCGAGAAAAATAATTGTTTGGAAAGCCTTCCATTCCGTCAATAATGTAGCACCCTGTGCCCAAAAAAAAAAAGAGAGAGAATCCAAATGTGAACTTGAATAACAAATGTAAAAAAGAAAAAGAAAATAGTAGGGCTAATTAGAGAAAGGGACAAAAATGAGAGGGGAAACGAAACATAAAACATACCTTGTAATTGTCCTTAACATCACTAGAGGAAAATGTTATCTCCAGTTTAGCCTCCTCTCCAAACTCAACTGGCTGACCAATTCCAAAGCACGGAAAGTAGATATTAATACACAAATAAAACCAAGGGAGATACACAACAAGTTAACTGAAAGGGGGATGATATAGTAGCACTATAGTTATCAATTTGGATATTTAAGTCATACAACAAGCAGACTGCATTATTTGTATTATTTAAATAACTTTTTTTTTACAATAACACAAAATGGTGCACACGGATTGGATCCAATCCAATTAGGGTCAATCAGCAATCCAATCCAATTACTGCGGATTGAAAAATTACAATCCAACAAACAACAACAACAACGACATAGTCTCAGTTGCAAATTAATTGGGGATGGCTATATGGATCAAAATCTTTCATTGTGCTCAGTTGAATGCAATTGATGGTGAGCTTTCCAAACCATTTAAATCCTTCCTAATTAATGCATTACAAGTTAACTTCGGTCTACCCTACCTTGTCAAATTTCTTTAGTTCCTATTAAGTCAAGTTTTCTAGTAGGAGCATTTGTAGGCCATCTTTGTAGGTGACCAAACCACCGCAACCACCCTTCCCTAATCTTTGAATCAATTAGTACTACTACTTATATTTGAATTTTTGTAATTCTTATCGTATCTTTAGGAGTTTTACCACACATCTACCTAATCATCCTCATTTCTGCTACATTCATTTTATGTAATTGTTGTTGCTTTACCGCCCAATATTCACTTCCATAAAGCATAGTTGACTTAATCGCGATCCTATAAAATTTTCCTTTTAACTTGGTAGGCATATTTTTATCACATATCACATCTATTGCACTTCATTTCTTCCATTCAACTTGAATTCTATGTGTAACATCATTCTCAATATTGTCATCATTTTGTATGATTGATCATAGATATTTAAAGTGTTTCATCTTAAGAACTTCTACTTCCCTTAATTTTACCACTCCATCTTGATGTCTTGTATTTCTAAACTTACAATGCATGTATTCGTTCTTCGTTCTACTCAACTTAAAGCCTTTAGATTCTAATGTATTCTTCCAAAGTTCTAATTTCCTATCCCCTCCATCTCTTGTTTCGTCCACTAAGACAATATCATCTGCAAATAACATACACCATGGCCTATTATCCTGAATATGCCTAGTTAGTTCCAAAACTAGCATAAAGAGACATGAGCTTAAAGTCGATCTTTGATGTAGTCATATCGTAATGGGAAATTCTTTTGTAGTTCCTTCGAATGTCTTATACTAGTTAATACTCCCTCATACATATCATTAATCGTGTCTATGTATCTAGCATGCACCCATTTTCTTTCTAGAACCCACCAAAGAACATCTCTAAGAACTCTATCATGTGCTTTTTCTAAATCTACAAATACCATATGAAGATCCTTTTTCCTTTCTCTATATTTTTCATCAATCTTCTTACAAGCAAAATTGCCTCAATAGTTGACCTTCCCGACATGAAACCAAATTGATTCTTTGATATTGTTGTTTCTCTTCTTAGCCTATTGTCAAGTTTCATAGTATGACTCATAAGTTCAATTCCCCAGTAGTTTGAACAACTTTGAATGTCTCATTTGTTTTCGAAGATTGGTACAAGTGTGTTTCTTCTCCAACCTAATGGTTGCGCTTTGATTTTAAAATTTTATTGAAAAGTTATGCTAGCCAAGTCAAAACAATTTCTCCCCAGCATTTCCAAACCTCTACGGGTATTTCATCTGCACCACAACGCACAAAGTGTACTACATAGGTGGAGTTTGAAAAATTGCAATCCAATCGAGTCCAGATAATTCATCAATCCAACTCGATTCAGTTTGCAAAATGCGAACCGCATTGGATAAAGTTTTACGAATTGACGTTTTTCTATCTAAAATTCATGAAATTAGACTTAATCAAATGAATCACTTGAATTATACACCTCTTGAATGACAAATTTACAACATACATTCCACAAATCTATATATAGCATATTTCCCACAAACTTGTCATTACAATAACTTTAAAAATGTAAGTTCCTACATAAATAAAAGTGTCATCCACAAATCTTCACCATACACCCTCACAAAAGAACAAAACAAGTTTACGTTGAACATACAACCTATAATAAAAAGGTTGAAAGCACAATAAAAGTGTTAAAGAATAAGCATAGTCTTTTAGATATTATAGTTTAGAGTTGATAGTTTGAGTAGATGTTCTTTAAGATACTATAGTACATATGATCAAATATGTATGTGTTGATGTGCTAAACGGACAGGATTGAATTGGATCCGCAACTTTTTAATGTAGGATCCGTAATCCGATCCAGTCCAACCGGATTAGTAATTTTCAATCCAGTCCAGTCCAAGAGATCAAAAAATTGATCCAATAAGAGATAATTGGTCTGAGATGGACCAGATCCGCGGATTAGTGGAATCCGTGTGCACCCCTAAACACAATACACTCCAATTCCTTATTTGAGAAAATCAGGAATTTGATCAAGTCAATTGTAAACCTGATACTACAATTGCAGGCCAGGCTTACTTCCAAAAAATATCAATCACTTCAAACATTGCAATTCCAATTTTTGTATCATCAGAAGAAATAGCAGATATCCAACCTTTGATTTCTTTGAATTATGTGTCTCAATTTCTTCAAGTGCACTGTCACCTGCTTTACGAACCTGATCGTGGATAATAAATAGGTTGCTCAGCATTTGAAAAATGAACACACTTCCGTACATAAATTTTCTCACCTTGGATTCCTTAACTTTGTCTTTGTTACTTGTCTCCGTCTCATCGTTCTCACCATTATTATCCTGAAAGAGAAACGCAATCAGTAGAACCAACAACATTAACAAAGCCTCAATCCCAAATTATTCGAGGTTGGCTGCTCCGCTCGATTTTATACATTTGATGAATGATGATAATGAAATAATACATATTAGACAACACCGAACGCACAAACTACATTCAATTTTTATCTGCAAACCTAGTTTGAGTAAACGAAACACTGAACATTTCTGAACAATCAAATCAAACCTTGTCTTGCAACTGATCACACTCCGCTAGTAACAACTTCAATGCTTCCTGATCACTAGCCTAAAATCATCATCAAAACGCACAAACAATTATAAATGTGCAACTGATTGAAGAAACATGAAAAATGCAGAAAAGACTCAAAACTTTCCTACATCAGAGCAATACCTTGAGCAGTGGAAATCCATTTATCTTCTCTGCAAATGCAATCGACTGTGAATTGATCGGACAACACCTCAAGTGATGCCACTTTGTCATATCGAACCCTCGCGCATCTTTGCTCACCAAACCCAACCGAAGAGCGCTCACGGAGATGCTTCCCCCGCATTTCTTGCACGCAGAGCGACCGGACTTGGCGTACTCTACGACGATCTTTGTAGAAGACGACGCCGCCATTGATGATTGAGAGGAAGAACAACGCTGAACGAACGGTCGAATCGAGAAATTAGGGTTTTGAGAGAAGAAATTGAAATTCTCCAATTTCAACAACATGCAAAGAAGAGCTTGAATAGGAGTTTTGATTTTAAAATTAGGGATTTTGATTTAATCAATGCATCGGAGAGATTTTGTGCCACTCGACTTTTATTAGGCTCCGTGATGTGGTGAGAAATAAGAGTGCGATAAGGGCCTCATAAGGACCGGTATGGGCTTGTCTATACTAGGCCTAGACCCAACTTTCAGATAACGTAGGGCTCTATAACTTCTTCTAACTCCAACCTTAGGAGCTCCCCACATTTACGGTGATTTACAACAACAAAGACATCAACAAGCCTCAATCCGAAATTAATTGGAGAATACCGAGTGATTTAGATTAAAAAAAATGTACGTGTATGCAACCTTTATGTCCTTGTTGAGAAAAAATACTTTGTTCATGTAAACATCTACAATGTTCTATTAGCAAGTTACACATATGCACGGGCAGAGCTAGACTTGAAGCGGAGGGGGGGCTGTCAAGGTAAGAAAAGCATGCTCATAACACATATATATCTCTATCCCTTAAAATCGCGATTTCCCACAATTTCTCTTCCCTTCATTGTTCGTTCTTATGCGTGTGGTCTTCTTTTTTAGGTATGTGGTTAGTCTAAGACTGTTTGATATCGAGATTGTAAGCTTAAATCTATTAGCGAGATTGGATCAATTTTTTGATCCCTTGGACTGGAATGGATTGAAAAATCACTAATCCAGTTAGACTGGATCGGATTACGGATCCTACATTAAAAAGCCGCGTATCCAATCCGATCCTGTCCGTTTAGCACATCAACACATACATATTTGATCATATGTACTATAGTATCTTAAAGAACATCTACTCAAACTATCAACTCTAAACTACAATATCTAAAAGACTATGCTTGTTCGTAACTTTTTTATTGTGCTTTTGACCTTTTTATTGTAGGTTGAATGTTTAACATACACTTTTTTTGTTATTTTGTGAGGGTGTATGGTGAAGATTTGTGGATGACACGGTTATTTATGTAGGAACTTACATTTTGAAGGTTATTGTGATGATAAGTTTATGGAAAATATGTTATATATAGATTTGTGGAATGTATGTTGTAAATTTGTCATTCATAAGACGTATAATTCTTGTGATTCATTTATTTAAGTCTAAACTCATCAAAATCCAAATAGACGTCACAACTAATTAAATAAACATGAAAATTCGGGAAAAAAATTCAAACTTTCCTACGTTCGCACAATACCTTGAGCAAAAAAATCCATTAATCTTCTCTGCAGAAGCAATTGACTGTGAGTCCATCGGACAACATCCCAAGTGATGCCACTTTGTCATATCGAACCCTCGCACGTCTCTACTTACCAAACCCAGTCGAAGAGCGCTCGCAGAGATGATTTTTCGGCATTTCTTGCACTTAGAGCGATTGGACTTGGCATACTACAAAACAATCTTCGTTGAGGATGGAGCCATTGATAATTGAGAGGACAAACAACGCGAAACGAATGGCCTAATCGAGGTACGACGAGATTGGGGAAGTCGAGAAATCAGAATTTTGAGAGATGAAATTGAAATTCCCCAATTTCAACAACATGCAGAGAAGAGCTTGAATAGGAGTTGTGATTGTGATTTCAAAATTAGGGATTTTGATTTAATCAAGGCATCGGAGAGTGTTTTGCCCCTTTCGAGTTTTATTAAGCTCGACGATGTGGTCGAAAATACGGCTCCGATAACGGCCTCATAAGGACTGGTATGGGTTTGGGTTTGGGTTTGTCTATATTGGGCCAAGGCCCAACTTTTCGATAGCGTTGGGCTTGGAACTTCTTTCTAACTCCAACCTTCGGAGTTCCCAGGTCCGGCTATGTGCATCCCACAAAAAACTAAGCACAATCCACCTCTAGTATTTTGCTCCAGCTAATTTGAGATCCATTGGCTTGCCCTTAGTGTTCTGTGAGATGCCAGAACCGGAGCGAATACCGGGTGAATTACAATGAAAAGATCCACTACGAGCTTGAACCTAACTTTGGTAGAGTAAAATTCATTTAAAAGCTTATTTGAGAAGAAAATTACTTACATACCATAAAATGATCGATCTTCTATTCTTCAAATGTAAGATTTAACCACCCCACAAACACCTCGAGATGTACTGTAAGTTACCTAAAAACAAACAAACAACACACATGAAAACTTCAAAAGAATTTACTCACAAAAAAAAAAAAAAAACCTCAAGAATGTTTGAATGAGGCCTTGTTTGGTTAGGGTGGAGTTATCTCTCGAGAGATAACTTATAGGGACACAATTACCCTTCGTTAATGACCCTTTTATTATATATCTTTCTCTTGTTTGAATGTTATTTATGTCAATTCATATTTTTCATTGTTTAAAAATTTGAAACTTCCCTGCAAGTTTAAAGTTGAATCACACATAAAAATATTATCTTCAAGGAGTTAACTTCAAGGAGATAACTCCGAACTAATACTGTAAGATAGCAAAAACGAACCAAACGAGGCCTAACTGAAGAGAATGGATGAACTTATGTAATTCAAAATGGGCAAACGCATAAAGTAAAGGGGAATGAAAGAAACGTGAAACAAAAAAATAGAGCATACAACGACTACCTGGTAAAAACACCTAAAACCTATGAAGAAATTGAACGAACAAACTATATACCAATGGAGGCAAACTTTCATTTTCTAAAAGAGTTACTTTGTTTTCAATTTAAGACAAGACACGTCCGAATTACAAGATATCCACCATGAAAGAGTAGGATAAATTAAAATTAAGTATATACTTTTTTGTATACCAAGTTGAAGGAATAATTTTTTTTTTTTGATAAAGGCAACACAAAAGAAATCCTCATTTGGAAATTCAATAACAGGTCATAATTACCCTAGTCAGAGAGCTAAGATGAAACATAGAACAAAGTATTAATAGAAAAAGATAAATGTTAATCTTTCACCATTCCACCATATAGGGATTCTAAAAAGGGCAACCCATGCAGTCACTCTCTTGAACCTTTGGAAAGAAATGGATATAGAAACATATGGAGTGCTATGTAACACGACTTGCAAATGAAGAGAAAAAGAGAGGACATTCAAATGGAGTATACACTTTATTTCAAGAGTTACCCTAATTACATACCATAGACGATGAAAACCAAATTTGAAACCAATAACAACAAAATATCTAAATTCGATCTACTTCAAATGATATCCAATCCAAAAACCAAATGCATGCAATGCTAAAACTTCAATTATGTAAACAGAGCCACACAAACCATAATTAGGTGACCCTAGAAAAACTCACCAAAATTACAAATTTTTTTTTTTTGAGTTCCGAAGGTTACCCAGACCCACAAAGGTCCTGACAAATCCCCGCAACCGGGGGCATGCACCAACAAAGTTACGCCTCCCCTCCCCACGAATGCAAGGTGCTAGTGGTGGGAATCGAACCCCGCGCCCTTCCGCGGGACATTTCTTACCACAACACCAATCCATCCTTGGGTAAAATCACAAAATTCAATCAATTGAGTCCATTAAATCCATAACTAAGGGTTTGAAGAAAACATGAGACTCTACAAAACTCCTCTATGAATTACATGAAAAACAATGGATTGAACAATTGGCAATGAGTTTGAATTCCCAACGCATGAAAATCAAGTTTCTTTTTTCATACTAAAAAAAAAGGGTGGCTTGATTAAGAGAGACGGAATGCAACATACTCAAACACTCAGATTGCCTCAGTATTGGGCTTTACTTTGTTGAGATTGAGTTTCTTCAACGAAAACGTTAAGGGTGAATCCGAAGACTTCCATTGAACAAAGATTAAACAAAGAAAAACGACTTGTGGATTGAAAGATCTCACACAAATCTCAGAAACCATAATCAAGGTAAAGACCACAAGGCCTAATTGCTTTATATATATCATGTTATCAATGTATTACATCCGTTAAAGAGCATCTCTCATCCTAGCCGTTTAATCTTACAAACCCACGCACATGCGCACGCATTACATACCTACTCATACAATCAATACAATTAGGATGAGAGATTGAACGGCTAGGATGAGAGATGCTCTCTAACAGATGTAATACATTGATAACATGATATATAAAGCAGTGAGCATTCGCTCACTTGCCTTGTGGTCTCTAGCCTGATTTGGGTTTCTGAGATATGTGTGAGATCTTTCAATCCACAAGTCGTTTTTCGTTGTTTAATCTTTGTTCAATGAAGTCTTCGGATTCACCCTTAACGTTTTCGTTAAAGAAACTCAATCTCAACAAAGTAAAGCCCAATACTTAGGCGATCTGAGTGTTTGAGTATGTTGCATTCCGTCTCTCTTAATCAAGCCGCCCTTTTTTTAGTATGAAAAAAAAAAAAAACTTGATTTTCATGTGTTGGGAGTTCAAACTCATTGCCAATTGTTCGATCCATTGTTTTTCACGTAATTCATAGAGGAGTTTTGTAGAGCCTCATGTTTTCTTCAAACCCTTAGTTATGGATTTAATGGACTCAATTGATTGAATTTTGTGATTTTACCCAAGGATGGGTTGGTGTTGTGGTAAGAAATGTCCCGAGGAAGGGCGCAGGGTTCGGTTCCCACCACTAGCACCTCGCATTCGTAGGGAGGGGAGGAGTAACTTTGTTGGTGCATGCCCCTGGCTGCGGGCGATTAATCAGGACCTTTGTGGGTCTAGATAGCTTCGGAACTCAAAAAAAAAATTGTGATTTTGGTGAGTTTTTCTGGGGTCACCTAGTTATGGGTTGTGTGGCTCTGTTTACATAATTGAAGTTTTAGCGTTGCATGCATTTGGTTTTTTGATTGGATATCATTTGAAGTAGATCGAATTGAGATCTCTTGTTGTTATTGGTTTCAAATTTGGTTTTCATCGTCTATGGTATGTGATTAGGGTAACTTTTGAAATAAATTATATACTCCATTTGAAAGTCCTCTCTCTTTATTCGCAAGTCGTGTTACATAGCACTCCATATGTTTCTGCATCCATTTCTTTCCAAAGGTTCAAGAGACTGACTGCATGGGTTGCCCTTTTTAGAATCCCTATATGTTGGAATGGTGAAAGATTAACATTTATCTTTTTCTATTAATACTTTGTTCTATGTTTCATCTTAGCTCTCTGACTAGGGTAATTATATGCCCTGTTATTGAATTTCCAAATGAGGATTTCTTTTGTGTTGCCTTTATCAAAAAAAAAAAATATTCCTTCAACTTGGTATACAAAAAAGTATATACTTAATTTTAATTTATCCTACTCTTTCATGGTGGATATCTTGTAATTCGAACGTGTCTTGTCTTAAATTGAAAACAAAGTAACTCTTTTAGAAAATGAAAGTTTGCCTCCACTTGTATAGTTTGTTCGTTCAATTTCTTCATAGGTTTTAGGTGTTTTTACCAGGTAGTCGTTGTATGCTCTATATTTTTGTTTCACGTTTCTTTCATTCCCCTTTACTTTATGCGCTTGCCCATTTTGAATTACATAAGTTCATCCATTCTCTTCATTAAGGCCTCGTTTGGTTTGTTTTTGCTATCTTACAGTATTAGTTCAGAGTTATCTCCTTGGAGTTAACTCCTTGAAGATAATATTTTCATGTTCCTATAGTTTGGATGGGATAATTGGACTCTTAAATCTTCATCAAGATGAGATAAGTTGAGAGTGTCCAAGTTTTATATATACGTTATGATGACTTAAATAACATACATACACAATACCTTAAAGAGTATCTACTCAAACTATCAAATCTAAACTATAATATCTAAAAGACTATGCTTATTCTTAACTCTTTTATTGTGTTTTCAACCTTTTTATTGTAAGTTGTATGTTCAACGTACACTTGTTTTATTCTTTTGTGGGGTGTATGGTGAAGATTTGTGGATGACATTTATTTATGTAGGAACTTACATTTTGAAAGTTATTGTGATGACAAGTTTGTGGGAAATATGTTACATATAGATTTGTGGAATGTATGTTGTAAATTTGTCATTCAAGAGATGTATAATTCATGTGATTCATTTGATTAAGTCTAATTTCATGAATTTTAGATAGAAAAAGTCAATTCGTGGAACTTGATCCAATGCGGTTCGCATTTTGCAAATTGGATTGAGTTGGATTGATGAATTATCTAGACTGGATTGGATTGAGAATTTTCAAACTCCACCTAGGTAGTACACTTTGTGCGTTGTGGCGCAGATGAAATACCCATAGAGGTTTGGAAATGCTAGGGAGAAATTGGATTGACTTGGCTAACAAAACTTTTCAATAAAATTTTAAAATCAAAGCGCATGCCAATAGATTGGAGAAGAAGCACGCTTGTACCAATCTTCGAAAACAAATGAGACATTCAAAGTTGTTCAAATTACTAAGGAATTAAACTTATGAGTCATACTATGAAACTTGACAATAGTCTAAGAAGAGAAACAACGATATCAAAGAATCAATTTGGTTTCATGCCGAGAAGGTCAACTATTGAGGCAATTTTGCTTGTAAGAAGAGTGATGAAAAATATAGAGAAAAGAAAAAGGATCTTCATATGGTATTTGTAGATTTAGAAAAAGCACATGATAGAGTTCTCAGAGATGTTCTTTGGTGGGTTCTAGAAAGAAAAGGGGTGCATGCTAGATACATAGACACGATTAACGATATGTATGAGGGAGTATTAACTAGTATAAGACATTCGGATGAACTATAAAAGAATTTCCCATTACGATAGCATTACATCAAATATCGACTTTAAACTCATATCTCTTTATGCTAGTTTTGGAACAAACTGGGCATATTCAGGATGATAGACCATGGTGTATGTTATTTGCAGATGATATTGTCGTAGTGGACGAAACAAGAGATGGAGGGGATAGAAAATTAGAACTTTGGAAGAATACATTAAAATTTAAAGGTTTTAAGTTGAGTAGAACGAAGACCGAATACATGCGCTGTAAGTTTAGAAATACGAGGCATCGAGTTGGAGTGGTAAAATTAAGGGAAGTAGTTCTTAAAGTGAAACACTTTAGATATCTAGGATCAATCATATAAAATGATGGTAATATTAAGAATGATATCACACATAGAATTCAAGTTGGATGGAAGAAATGGAGAAGTGCAATAGGTGTGATATGTGATAAAAAAAAATGCCTACCAAGTTAAAAGAAAAATTTTATAGGATCGCGATTAGGCGAGATATGTTTTATGGAAGTGAATATTGGGCGGTAAAGCAACAACAATTACATAAAATGAACGTAGCAGAAATGAGGATGCTTAGGTGGATGTGTGGTAAAACTCGTAAAGATAGGATAAGAATTACCGAAATTCAAAGATAAGTAGCAGCACCAATTGATTCAAAGATTAGGGAAGGGCGGTTGTGGCGGTTTGGTCACCTACAAAGACGGCCTACAAATGCTCCTACTAGAAAACTTGACTTAATAGAAACTGAAGATATTTGACGAGGTAGGGTAGACCGAAGTTAACTTGGGATGCATTAATTAGGAGGAATTTGAATGGTTTGGAAAGCTCACCATCAATTGCATTAAACCGGGCACAATAGAAGATTTTCATCCATATAGCCAACCCCAATTAATTTGGGACTGAGACTATATTGTTATTGTTGTTTGTTGGATTGTGATTTTTCAATCCGCAGTAATTGGATTGGATTGTGGATTGACTCTAATTGAACTAGATCCAATCCGTGTGGGCCAAGCTATGTGCACCACACAAATTACTATGGGCAAACCACTTCTTTTTTTTCCAAAATGCCCTTTCTTCCTTCTCCTTCCTTCTCACGTTGTGCACCCCCTCACCACCATCTCCTTCGACCACCGGCGATGCAAACTTGCAATTTCGGAGCCCATTAACATCGTAAGAGTCAATTTCTTTATCTTCCTCGTTGGAAAAGCATGTTTCTCCTCTGTTTTGATTGCATTTTATAGGGTTTGAACAAAAAAATTTTAGGGCATTGTTTGTTTGCGTTGTTCAGTGGCTATTTACCATAAAAATGGAGGATGGATGTGTAGGAGCTACGGGTGTATAAGATGGAGAAGTATTTCTTGAGTTTTCATTCAATTTTTGTATTTTTTTCGTGTTCAAACCAAGGATTCCGCCTCCGCCTCTAGTTCGGCCTCGCAGGGCCGAACAAATGGTTTTTGCTCGGTTTGTCGAGGCCGATTGAAACATATCTGTTCGGTCATAGGTGACTGAACAAACATTTGTTCAGACTTGTTCAGACCAAGTTTTGAACACTACCATGTGGTTCGATCATCAAAGACCGAATAGACATGTTTTAATCGGCCTCGACAAACCGAGCAAAAACCATTTTGCTCCACCTGTGAGGCCGAACCAGAGGCAAAGGCAGAATCCTTGGTTTGAACACGAAAAAAATACAAAAATTGAATGAAAACTCAAGTAATACCTCTCCATCTTACACACCTGTAGCTCCTACACATCCATCCTCCATTTTTATGGTAAATAGCCACCGAACAACACAAACAAACAATGCCCTAAAATTTTTTTGTTCAAACCCTATAAAATGCAATCAAAACAATGGAGAAACATGCTTTTCCAGCGAGGAAGATGAAGAAATCGACTCTTACGATGATAGTGGGCTTCGAAATTGCAAGTTTGCATCGCCGGTGGTTGGAGGAGACGGTGGTGAGGGGTGCACAACGTGAGAAGGAAGGAGAAGGAATAAGGGCATTTTGGGGAAAAAAAGTAGTGGTTTGCCAATAGTAATTTGTGGGGTGCACATAGCCTGGCCCAATCCGTGTGCACCATTTTGTGTTATTGCAAAAAAAAAGTTACTTAAATAATACAAATAATGCAGTCTGCTTGTTGTACGACTTAAAAGATGTTGGGTATTGGTGCCAAATATCCTAATTGATGACTATAGTGCTACTGTGTCATCCCCCGTTAACTTGTTGTGTATCTCCCATCTCTTACTTGGTTTCATTTATGTGTATTAATATCTACTTTCCGTGCTTTGGAATTGGTCAGCCAGTTGAGTCTGGAGAGGAGGCTAAACAAGAGATAACATTTTCCACTATTGATGTTAAGGACAATTACAAGGTATGTTTTCTGTTTTGTTACCCCTCTCGTTTTTTTCCCTTTCTCTAATTAGCTCTACTATTTTCTTTTTCTTTTTTACATTTGTTATTCAAGTTCACATTTGGATTCTCTCTTTTTTTTTTTTGGGCACAGGGTGCTACATTATTGACGGAATGGAAGGCTTTCCAAACAATTAATTTTCTCGAACTGGTAATTTTGTCATTGTTGTTTCTTAGTGGAGCCTACGTTGTATGTGTATCTACCTTTCCGGACTGCCACTAATTCGACAGGACTCATTTTAATAAAGAAAAAAACATTAACTCACATGGCATGCTATTCTCATTATTTATATTTCACTCTTTCATGTTCCTTGGTCATTGCATTGTATAGGATGAAGGCCTCTGCGATTCAAGTAAAATTGTAGCGTTTGATTTTGACGGTTGTCTTGCGAAAAGATCTGTGAAAAGGTATTTTTGTTTTTTTGCTTAGATCAAGCATTTGAGCCGTGGTATTGTGATAATATTTAGTATATTATAACACATACTATGTTACCTGGACTCGAGTGCGGGTATGAGTCTAAAGGTCAGACCCACCTATTCTTTAATTTTAGGACACAGGGACTCAGCAAAAATAGTATAAAAACATGAGGCGTATATGCTTATTTATGTTATTACATATATATAATAGCTTATATACCCATATTTTTTTTCTCATTTTTCATTTCGCATTCTACACTAGAAAGTTTTTGTTATTTTTTTCTTTCTTCTCTTGTATTATGAATCTTTTTATATAAAGAGCTCTATAAATGGAGTATCCATGTCTTTTGAAGTGTCGGACTCGTTTCAAGTGTTCGACATGGCTACTTTGAGTTAGAGTGAAGGGTCTAGGTAACATAGACCATACATACAAAGGTATAAAATTTTGTTTATGCAGTTTTGGCTTCTAATTGCATCTTTCCTTAAATAACTCTTGACTTTGCCAAACCCAACCTTCAATTACACAAAAAAAATTCTACCAAGAGAAATTTCTTTGATAATTTGATAACTGAGTTCTGTAGTTGAAAACAATGACTTTGTAATTGATGGCGTGGCAGTTGCGGATGTTTTCCAGGAATCCGATTGAGTTTAGGACTTTATTAAGAACTTTCTATTTTCTTATTCAGTTAGAGTATTTTAGTAATTTAATTTATTTAAGTCGTTTTTAGAGTCTTAGTAGGATTAGGTGTTTTGAGTCATAGAAGAATTATGTTTTAGAAGGATTAGGATTTTGATTCATAGAAAGATTAGGAATTTGAGTTGTATAAGGATTAGAGTTTCTAATGGGCTATATAAAGCCATGATTAGGGCTGTAATCATTATGAATTATTATCAATTATTATCAATTTATTCAGTTTCGAGTTTTATCAAAAACTTTAAGGATTATTCCTTGTTTAAGCGTTTACGCTGCGTCAGTTGGTATCAGAGCGTGAATTCCGTTCGTACTAATGATGTCCGGTGGAAGCGGTGGCATTCAGAACGTCGTTCAGGATGTTGAAGCCTTGCGAACCAAAGTGGAGGCTCAAGAGGCGGCAATCAGAACCTTGGAAACAAATCTTGATCAACAATTCCGGCGTATGGACGAGCGCTTTGATGCGATGATTACCAGATTTGATGCCCTTGGGGTGAATGCCAACAGACACGAAGGTGATGGTGAACAATGTCCAAGAGATCGGCGTGCTCGAGGCGATGCTCTGTTGCACCGGTGGTGCAAATTTTAGAGGTCGAATTGTTGGTGGTGACTCTAGTGACGAGGAGGAGGATATGATTACGCCGAGGATCGGCGCGGACTGTAAGGAGAGATCGAGGCGCGGACATAATAACAACAACAATCGGCATAATCATGATTATTATGATAGGGGTAATCATGATAGGGGCGACTTTAGGCTGAAAGTGGACATTCCTAGTTTCTCTGGTAATCTGAACATAGAAGACTTTGTTGATTGGATCGCCGAAGTAGACCATTTTTTTGAGTATATGGAAATTCCTCAAGAAAAAGGGTGAAATTGGGGGGTTGGTGGTTTGAAGAGTGGAGCATCTGCCTGGTGGGAGAGGCTACGAGTAGCGTTACGAGAAAGGTAAACAGCCTGTTCGAACATGGTATAGAATGAAGCAGTTGCTCCAGCGAGATTTTCTACCCCCAGATTATGAGCAGATATTGTTTCAGCGATACCAGCGCTATCGGCAGGGTCAGAGATCTGTTCATGAATATACGGCGGATTTCATGCGACTGGCTGAGAGGAATGATTTGAGGGAGAGCGAGGTTCATCAGGTTACACGATACCTTGATGGATTGAACCTGCAAGTTCGGGAGAAAATTGGAGTGCAGGTTATAAGAACTGTCACCGAGGCGAAAAATTTAGCCATTAAGGCTGAATTAATGATGCAGGACAGAGGTGGAAATCGATACGAGGGCAATCGGCGAACCTATGGTAGTGATAATTACCAGAGGACTAATAGCGGAGAGGAAACTTCAAGGAGTTTTGCAGAGCGGAGTAAGTCCACCCAGGGTTGGAATCGAAGTGCGAACGGAAGGAAGATAAGGGACCAGGAAAAAAACTTGCTTTGAACAGAAAAAGAGGGACAAAAGGCAACCGCAAATCCTTATGCTAAGCCTATTGTGGGCAAGTGCTATCGTTGTGGGCGATCAGTCACGATCGAATGAATGTCCTAATAGAAAGCGAGTTAATGTGATTGAAAGAGATGAAGAAGAGGAAGTTTATTGCGGTCCTGATGGAGAGGATGATGATAGTAATGACTATGATGAGGAAGAGGAACAGAATTGTGTGATCAGAAGGCTGATGTTAACTCCTAAACTAGAAGATGGCAGTCAGCGACACAAGTTGTTTCAGACGAGATGCACTATCAATGGCCGGGTGTTTGAACCGATCATAGATAGTGGAAGGCTGTGAGAACATCATCGGTAGAGGTACAAATGAGGCAACCGAAACCGAAGATGGAGAAGCATCCCGATCCTTACTCTATAGGTTTGGATAAAGGCAACGAGAAAGTGCGGGTGACAGAGCTCGCAGGGTACCTTTTCCATTGGCTCTTATAAGGATGAGGTATATTGTGATGTGGTAGATATGGATGCTTGTCATTTGTTTGTTTGGACGACCTTGGCGGTTTGATGTTAATGCACAACACGCGGGCGCGATAATGTGTATAAATTGGAGAAGGAGGGAGTGACGTTTAACTTGCTTCCTTTAAAGGCAAGTAACCGTTCCAAGACTTCTAAAGTGGAGGAACGGTCTTTCCTTATAATGACACAACCGAGCATGAGATGGACGAAGCGTGAAGGAGTCACGGGTGGTGCATGCGTTGGTGTCTTGAGACAGATCCTTATAGGGAACGAGAAGGAGTCATTTTCGAGATACCGGGCGAGTCCAACCCTTCTTTGGAGGAATTTGCTTTGAAATTATACCAGACGAGTTGCCGACGGATTACCTCCTATGCGCGATATTCAAGACCACATTGACCTAATTCCCCGGAGCTAGTTTGCCAAACCTCCCACATTACGAATGAGTCCAAAGGAGAGTGAAGACTTGCATGACAAGGTGCAAGAGTTGCTGCAGAAAGGACATATCAGGGAAAGCATGAGTCCATGTGCTGTTCCTGCGTTGTTAACACCAAAGAAGGATGGAAGTTACAGAATGTGCGTTGATAGTAGGGCAATTAACAGGATTACTATTGGGTACAAATTTCCCATTCCACGCTTGGAAGATATGTTGGATCGTCGAGTGGAGCTCGAATATTCACCAAGATTGATTTGCGAAGTGGATACCACCAGATTCGTATCAGGATGGGAGACGAATGGAAGACAGCTTTTAAGACAAAGGACGGTCTATATGAGTGGTTGGTCATGCCTTTCGGGTTGTCAAATGCTCCTAGCACTTTTATGCGACTTATGAACCAGGTTCTCAAGCCATTCCATGACAAATTTGTGGTGGTGTACTTTGATGATATCCCGATCTATAGTCATTCGAGAAGAAGAGCATTTAGAACATCTCATGAGTGTGTTGATTGTGTTGCACGAGAACAAGTCGTATGTGAACCTAAAGAAATGTACCTTTCGACGAGGAAGTTGCTGTTCTTGGGGTTTATCGTCAGTGCAGATGGCATTCAGGTAGATGATGACAAAGTTCGAGCAATTAGAGAGTGGCCAGCCCCGAAAACAGTGTCTGAATTGCGAAGTTTCTTGGGGTTAGCTAGTTTCTACCGACGCTTCATCCGACATTTCAGTAGTGTTGCAGCCGCTTTAACTGAGTGTTTGAAGAAAGGGAAGTTTCAATGGAGTGATGAGACCGAGTCCGCTTTTTGCCTTATTGAAGGAGAAATTGTGTACGCCCCGCTTTAGCTTTGCCAGATTTCTCGAAGTTGTTTGAGGTAGATTGTGATGCGAGTGGAGTTGGGATTGGTGCAGTTTTGTCACAGGAGAAACGACCAGTAGCATTCTTCAGTGAGAAGCTTAGTGATACTAGTATGGGAATATCCAAAACATTTAATGTGGCGGATATTTTTCCATTTTATCCAGATGATGAGCCTTTGTATCCAGAAAACTCGAGGTCGAGTTTTCTCAGGTGGGAGAGAATGATGGCGTGGCAGTTGCGGATGTTTTCCAGGAATCCGATTGAGTTTAGGACTTTATTAAGAACTTTCTATTTTCTTATTCAGTTAGGTATTTTAGTAATTTAATTTATTTAAGTCGTTTTTAGAGTCTTAGTAGGATTAGGTGTTTTGAGTCATAGAAGAATTATGTTTTAGAAGGATTAGGATTTTGATTCATAGAAAGATTAGGAATTTGAGTTGTATAAGGATTAGAGTTTCTAATGGGCTATATAAAGCCATGATTAGGGCTGTAATCATTATGAATTATTATCAATTATTATCAATTTATTCAGTTTCGAGTTTTATCAAAAACTTTAAGGATTATTCCTTGTTTAAGCGTTTACGCTGCGTCAGTAATCCTGAATAATCTCCATCCTTGAGCTATATGTGCATGCTCAATTATTTACAACTGCATCTTATAGGATAGACATTTAGCATTATTACGTTTTCCTCTCATGTAGATTGATATTGCACTGTCCCCTCTAGTAGAACAGTGATTAGGGTGAGCAGAGAGTGGGTAAACTATTTTGCATTATAACATTTTCCTCTCATGTGTCATTCCATGTTGGTTTAGGGTTTAGATAGCGCCTTGTCTGACCTCCATCGCTGCCCACTGACTTTGTTTCCTTCAAAACCAAGAACTAGTGAAGGTTGAAAGTCATTTTTATTCAAGCATCGTTGAAACTTGAGTGGTAGCATTGACTGCTTATGTTATTCAACTGTAGGGTTGGTTCGGATGCTTGGTCCCTCTTATATTCATCTATACCAGAGAAGTTGAAAGGCTACAAGCTGGTTAACATCTACTCTACATTGTTATTTATTTAATAATATATATTTATAGATTTCATGAGGTCTGCTTGATCTGGATCGTTTTCATCTCTGATTTTTCTTGTAAACAGGTAATATTTACCAACGAGTCCAACATTGAGCGCTGGAAGAAGAAGAGACAGGTTGCAGTTGACTCTAAAGTTGGGCGTCTTAAAATTTTCATTAAGCATGTCAATGTTCCTATCCAGGTGGGTTTTTTTAATTGTCCATTCGGGATTCCCTATTTGCTGCATTAAGATTTAAGACAGTTATTCATGTGTCTTGTAAGTTGCTCTTTCTGAGTCACTACGCTTATGTTTGATAATTGACACAGTTAGATTCTAATTGCAATTTACTATGGCTGGCAACTATTAGAGCAGTGATGGATGATATACAGTGACATGTTCTTGAATATCAGTGATTTGTCCTTAGAATTTGGATTCCTTGGTGTGTTTATTTACTTTGTACAGAGAATCAAGATTCAATCATTGTATTGATGTTGGGAAGCCTTATTTTGGTTTCAAAGAACTTGAGATTTAAGTCAGTTTTTGCAGTTACAAACCTTAGTAATGTGTAGGATTGCGTCAAGTCGATAATCAACAAAGAATCGGTTTTTAATGTGACTTCTAATTATCAATTATTAATCACAAATATTTTTGTCAAATATGGCCTTATCCACTTACGCACAACTTGTTGCACTGTTTTATGGATCTAAGGTGCATGCTTCTTAAAAAGAAATAGTTGCAGTCAGAACTGAATGTCCAATCTGCATCATGACTAAATCAATGATGGAAATATCACTAAGAAAATTTCCACTAATGTTTTTGTAACAGTTTATTGTATATGGGATAATGATGAAAAATGAAAAAAAGTCTTGTATGATTTGAATACAGGTTTTTATTGCTTGTGAACTAGGGATAAGTGATGGTCAAACACAAGATCCATTTCGCAAACCAAAGCCTGGAATGTGGAGAATAATGGAGCAACAATTCAATTCTGGCATTGCACTTGATATGGATCAGTATGTTTGCTTCCTTGGGTTTTGTTCATATGTTTTGGAGATATTTCTACAAGCTTGTCTTAGTGGGTGGTATCAATGTTTGTTATGAATTATGCTTTGACATATTCTCCTAGATAATAGTTTACTCTAGCTCATAAACAAATCTGAAGTTTGGTTGAATTTCAATCAAGGCCTTCCCTGAAGGATGGAGTAGCATATTGAAACTATAGTTTCATATTATTGAAACAAGTTTGAGGAGGGATCCGTAGACTCTGTTGATCCCTATGGGACCTAATGTTGAGTGATCATTAATTGTGTTTTCTTCTAGTAAAAAAAATGAAATTCTTTGGGTTTAATGACTCTTTGCATTTAGATCCTTTTATGTCGGAGATGCTGCGGGACGTGACAAGGATCAAGGTGACACAGATATCAAATTTGCTCAGGTACTTCTTTGATAGTGCAAGGAATTTTTATTGATCCCTCATTTATGAGTTACTTCTTTCCAATTATATATGCAATGATGATATCATTTCTCTAATCTATTTGGTGACTATGTGCACAATGTTAAATTCTCACAGTCGCGCCGCACACGAGTGTGCGAGCCCATGTATCTCCTTCTCTAGCATCGATAATGTCCTCAACTTAACCACTTTTCAACTTTAGGTGTGGGGTGGAGTTTTATCTCAAAAGGCCTCGGTTCTAGTTGGTAGGAGTTAATCACTTATATATTTCGTTTAGAAGTTTCACTTATCCGATGTGGGACTATTATTTCGGTCCACTCATCTCAATACACAATAAAAAACATTTTTAGGTATTCACCAAAAAAAAAAAAAAAAATCAAGTTCTGCATAACTATTTGTTGCGTTGTTTATCTATTATTCATATAGTTTTGTTTATTTGTCTTTGGCTCTGCAGAATAATATTGTCTCTAATGCTATCATAATGATTTTGTTGAGTGGAAAATTGCCACATAAATGATCTTTTTTGGTATCAATTTAAATTCTTTGAGAGGTTAATGAAACATACTTATTCGACTAAACAATATACCTTGTGTTTGTAGGCCATTGGTCTGAAATTTTATGTGCCGAAAGACATTTTTGCTACTTGAATAGTCTATGACTATCATATTTTGGGGTCTTTAACACCTGTCAGACTTCTTGGTCTCAAGGTTAGTTTAATAACTTTAAATCATTAAATTGCTTCTTTGGTGTGACATGTGTGTGGACTAGTTTTTTCTTTCATGTTGTCATATTTTTTCTTCACATTTTGTTTCTTTTTCATTGACTTGTTTTTACTTTAAAATTCTATTTGTTTCTAGAACTGCAAGAGGTTTCTCCGACATTATGCTTGTCAGTGTGTTGTAGCAAATGGTTTCCTTTTCATCCAAAGAATTTTGTAGCAATTATCGTCGTCCTTATAAACGAGCTTTTCGATGATGGCTCGATGCTTTTAATAAGCTAATTCGTATGTTCGATGTACACGTCGCTTACGAATTGCTACAGCTCTAAACAGGTGTAGCATAAATGAAATGACCATCATACAAATTAGGAGGTTGTCCATGGCAACGTCCCTTCGATTAGGTGGAGCTATAGATGAATTTTGATTCATGACAAGCAATTTCGGTTGAGCTTAATCTATATCAAACCAAATTACTTTAAAACAAATCACTATTACCACGCACAAAACAACCAAAAGAATCTACTACATATCTACAACAATATTTAAACTTTAATCTAATTAAAAAAGTCATTCACCTAAACATAGACAAAGTTCACAAAGCAAATATACATATGAAAGTCAGCTTGATGTCCTTTTTCTGATAAAAAGAAGAGCACACACTCCATTCCCACATCTTTGACAAGTTCATAGAGTCAATATACATATCAAAGCAAATTAGTCTATTGGATTTTGAGAAAGAATTAGTCTTGGATTAAAATATGCCCTAATTCAACCTCAAACTGATCTCTTCGAATTTTTAAGAAAACCAGTGCCTACTCCAATAAATTCTAACTAGATCAATTGAATAACATGGTATTCTTTCTAGCCATGAAGTATGGTTAGTCTGAATTGATGAGATACAAGTGAATTTCACCATTTATGAACTGCACCGACTGCATGCGCTACGGAGTGCACATAAAGCATTAATGCTAGTAAATACTAGAACAAAACTAGCACTAAAAAAATTTCAGTTAGTAAATCCTGAGATCATCAACTACTGGTAGGCTTTGAAATTATCATTAAAGCAACAATTCCAATGAGTAAATCCTGAGATCATCAACTTACCAAATACTCATAACAGATCAAAAGCATTCATAAGGTACTCAATAACAACAAGTACAACATCAATTATCTCTTTTGAGTCTTCATGCTACTCGTAAACATGTAAACTGTTAATTAAATCAAACTGACCACACAGCCAAGAGGGATCAAATGATCATGATAGTGTTAAAATCTCCCATACATGTTCTAAAGTGCATTTTTGTCAGCCATTTTTGCTTTATAAAACTAGTGTATTTTCGCCCATTCTCATTACTAACCAAAGTTGTCTCTGAACTTTATATTCTGCTCTATGTACTTAATTTGCATAACATTGTAGTAGTTTGAGCCAATTGTATCCTTTGTGGTTGTTTGAAATTCATTGTGCTCAAATAATCTTAATGAACTACATGCATTCATATATAACTATTACTTGTATTCACTGCTCATATTTTAACCATGAATCTGAGTTGAGGTGAAGTATTGCATATACATCTTTTCAGGATCAGGAGGTTGTGGCCATGTGGGTGTGTGATGGGCGTATGGGAACTATGGGGGGCGGCATCCATGGTAAGTAAGTTTTGGTTGGTTATTATAGATGGCCTTATACTTGGTTTTTGGAATGTTCGCAGGTGGACAGGTTCATGGTGATGCGGGAGGTTTGTTGGGGTCGTGTGCGGGGTGGTGTTGTGCGCTTGCCTTTGGTCATGAGCTCTTTTATGCTTTTGTTGGGTTTTTCTCCCTATGGTCTTCGGATCATTGTTTTCCCTGGCTCTCCTAGATGAGTTTCGACTCCAAGCACCATAAGGCTTGCGAGGAGAGCTAGTCGTTGTGAGTTATGACTCTATGGTTGGCTTCGGCCATGTCCCCGGCCTTTGGACAGTTCGTTTGTGGCTTTAGGGGTGCTGTAATGGCTTTGTTTTGAGGGAATGTACATCTCAATTCTTTGTTGTGCATAGTATTTTTTGTACATAGTTTGAAGGGTACACAGTCCCTTCTATTTACTCATCTTTGTGTTAATATATTTTTCTGGAGCCAGACTCCAATTCTCAAAAAAAATATATATACATCTTTTTTAATGATTGTCATTTAAACAAACGATTGGTGGACAACAATTAAAACAACAAAACAACACAAGTGCAGAAAGTACCCATTTCAAATCTCATCATTCTTCACTTTAAACATGAACTGATAGAGAACCACAATCAAAAATCGCAACGAAATCCTACCAAAAAAAAAAATCACAACGAAATGAAACAAACAACCACACAAAACTCAGAATCGGCAGCCACAATTGGACCGAAACGAAAAAAATCGGCACACACAAAATACCCCAATCCACAGTACCAGAAAGAGAGAGATGGGGGATTGGAGTGGACATACCTGATGGAGAGCTGAGAGAGTATCCCAGGAAGAGCCGTGAGAGATGAGGGACCCGAGAGAGACTGAGAGCGATCGCGAGAGAGAGAGAGAGAGAGAGAGAGAGAGAGAGAGGGGGTTGGTTGTGTGTGTTGATGAGGGCATTCTGGTCATTATCATTTGAGGCACATTGGGATAAAATAATACCACCAAAATGGTGGTTTAGATTAGTCCTAATTTTGTGGGTTAAAATAATCCTGTTGACATTTCTATACTCAATCGAACACCTCTATTATTTAATTCCACAACTTTATCCTACCTTATCCCACGAACCGAACAGGCTATTAAAGTAAATGACACAACAGACGGAGAGAGGTTAAACAAAAGATAGATAATCCTTGAGATCGGACAAAAGTCAATCTAACGAGCCAATAATAAGATATGTATTTGATGTAACTTTAGGGAGGGGCAAATGTGTCCGATAAACCAAAAGTAACTGTTCTATCACACTTCCAATAAACCCTAAATTTCCGTATTGGGTATTTCTACTTTTAGGAACCAAATATAATTATGTCATCATGGGTACATTATTTAGAATCAAGTAGATTTAAATTCAACACATTAATCGAGGCGACATAAATGCACAAATCATTTTAATGCACAATACATTTTGAGATGGCATAAGTATATATTTGGTCTCTATTGTAGAATTTCTTATATATATATATATATATATATATATATATATATATATATATATATTATTTATGCTTATTTATTTATATTTACTTAGTCAATAGGCACGTGAGATGAAGATAACATTTTTTTTTTGTTTTATATTGGCATAAAATTAAACATTCTTCTGTCTCCTTTTTTGTGCTTGGGACCACCAAAGAAGTTATTGTTTAGTAAGATTCAAACTCTATACGTTTGGAATCAAAAAAAGGAGTGAACTAAAAACGTTGTAGAACTCAAAGAAAGTCATAAGTATGACCTCCAGATGAGTACTTTGTATTAAAAAAAGGAAAAAAAATATCCAAGTGAGAACATCATATACATGAAATAAGAAACTAATTAATAAGAGGATCGAAATCAACTAATAAAAAAGATTGAACTTAAAAAAATAATAAGATCACATGATCAAATATCAGATCAACACTTGTTTGTGTGACGACAATAACAAAGAGAAGATACCACAATGTTGTCAATTCTACCAAGATAATGTTGGTTTTTGTTATGCCAATTGAATTTAGGCTATCTATTAACTCAAGAAAAAAACTATTTACTATGTTTATGAAGGAAAAAGTGAGAGTTAAGCTATAAATGAGAGAAAAAGAAATCGAATAGAGATTTAGAAAGGATGAGAAAGTGTATATCAAATGCTATGTATAGAAAATGCAATTCAAAAGTTTAGGAATTGAAATATCCAAATTAATATATAAACTTGATTCAAGATCTTGAACCACCGCCAATCTTCTCTTTTGATCAGCGGTTTTGATCGGCGGTGGTTCTAATATTCGTCTCTCCATATTTTATGTATTCAATAAAGTGCATATCTGAGAAGATCTGAGAAGATTAGATCTACTTGTTTGCGGGATATCTTTCTCAACGCTAGTTTTTAGATCTATGCAGCTATTGGTTGGTCCTTATTTTAGTTTTATTTTTAGGTAGTTTGTCGTCCCTTTGTTGAAAGTCTTAATTTTATCTTCTCCTTGTCGGGAAGTGTTAAGTTTTCTTCTCCTTGTTGAGAAGTTTTGTTATATTTGTTATGTGGTTCAAGCGGATGTTTGTGTATTGTAATATGTTTCAACATTGTAGAGAGCAGTCTCTAATTGTCAAGCTGTTTCAATTTTACAATCGCATTCACAACCAAAGTAATGGCAGTTCTTTTGAATAAATAGGATTAGTGAATTAATGTACTTTTTATTCTATGTTTGGTCCTGCATCGATCCATTAATGATTAATGAAACTTCAATTTTTCTTCAAAAAAAACTACCTATTTGAAACCGTGTGACCACTCCAATTTCCAATAAAACTGGGCCCGCCCGATTTAGACATACGTGGAACCCCGAGACCGTACTCGCAAAGTCAATACATGCCTAGTCAGCCTCAAATCTTTCTTTCCTCATCAATTTATCAATTTACATGTTGAGTTATTAGATTATGATATTATTGAGTAAGTTTGCAGCGCAAATCGACTATAATCATTAAATAACTCAACAAAGTAGGAAACCAGGAACAACCTATAGTGTGGAATCGTGAAAATGGATAGACATGCATACATGGTGACCATTAGTATTCAAAAGCAGTAATATATGATATTCCTTAATCACTCACCCAAAATATACCCTATTATATTAAAAAACAATAGAATACAATTCAAAAGGGCAACACCTATTGGGAAAGAAAAGAAAGAACAGCTCTGAGAATCTTAAGAGAAAGTCACCTAATGCAAGTCCTTTGCCCTTACTCATCTCTGTCTTATCTACACCCACCGTCACAAACTAGCTGGTAAGTACGTGATAAATTGAAAGTAATGCCATCAGGATATAAACAATAATTCAATAATAGCCAATAAAATTGTGTAACTATCATGCAGTATTTAAAAAGACAAGAAAATAGCACAAAATGCATGATAAATAGATTAACGAACAATCACAACAATATATGAGTGTCTATCAAGTCAAAGAGGTACTAAGCGGTTCAATCCATAACAATCCACAACATACCACAACAAAACACAACAATCTAGTACTCGGGGAAGAATCACGTTAGGTTAGGTAATCGCACTCCCACAAGTAGTATTCACGTTATCCCAACTAGCTAAAAACCCAAGAGTACCTTCCCGACACACTTATACCATAATACACTCAGCCAAGGAATTTAAAGAATGAAGTTCCAACAAATGACACAAATCAATAGAAACATCAATAATGGAAATAGAATTACTAAGTATTTCCTTAACTTGTTTACCGACTTGCCTCGATCGACATGAAATCAGTCCCTCGCGGTCCCTACACGTCCCAAATCGGTCCCAAAACCCTCGTTACCAATCCGTTGTGTTCCTGGCATTCAATTGTGTCAAAGTTGTAAATTACATGCTTTACGAGGCAAAAGCCCTGACATAAAGTCTCAAGTTTTTTCGAATATTTTATTTTTTATAAAAATTCATGAATTTATATTTATTTGGTCAAAATATTATTTTCTAGATATTTTTCATATTTTTTGGATTTTTTCACTATTTTTCCAGAATTTATTTTATTTTATTTTATTTTTTATTATTTTTTCTAGTCGGGTCGGGTCCGACTCGACCCTGTCCTGGCCTGGCCAGACACTGGGCCAGGCTCGCCCCATAAGTAGGGTCTTCTTCCCCAAAGAAATGCAGAAGCGTCTCTGTTTTTTTTCCATTTTTTTTCAATTCTTTCATTAATCGAACTGATGACTCTCTTCATCTCCAATCCTTCACACACACACACCTCTCAATCCACCTATTCAACAATATCACAAATCCAAACTCCACCCATCTCAAAAAAAACATCAACAATAATAACCCAACAACACCAACAAAAACAACACCAACCGCACAAGCTTACCTTGATTCCGAGCTCTCGACTTCCTCGACCGACTCCTCTCTCTTGCCTAAACTCGTTTTCCTCTCTCTCTAAGTCAAATTTTTGGTTAAAATGTTAAGGTCGGTGGTGTAACGACCCAATTTTTAGTTGTCATTATTTATGACATCATTGCAAACGTGGATGCTAGCGAGGATGCTCGTGGACCTGACAGTGAGGACAGGGCACGCGCCGACTAGGTATACAGGCTGTTTTATATGCTTTAATTGTGTGTTTGCAATGCATATGTTCAATTTAGTTAAATTGCATCACAATAAAAATGTTTATATCGTTCATTGATGAGTATGCTGGTGTGATGGGTGTTCGCTGCGACTAGCGCGTAGGAGCGAATATCGGGTGGCAAACAGTTGGTACACTAGGCCGGGTCTAAACACATACAATAAATGATAAAATACATCAAATAATTCATAATAAATGACGTTGGAGCGGTTAAGACCGCTGTGGTGTGAAAATAGATCAGTTCATTGTCCCGAGCTGGGTATCGGAACGCCCGAGAACGATTGGTTGTAGCTAAAAAATGGGTCAATAAGCAAGAGAGAAGTCAATTTTGGCACCATTAGGAAACCATTTGACTTGATCTCAGCCCTCCAAATATGCATTGAGATGGGTGGTTGAGTGGTGATGACAAGTGAGTATATATATGTTGTAACGAGCCCAAATCCACCGGCCACTACGCGTGAACCATGAGCCCACCAAACTGCCAACTCACCATCCAGTTGGGTCCCACGACCACTCAATTCATAAGAAACCAGGCATTTAACGGAAGTATTACAATATTGAAAACATAGCGGAAGCAAATTTGAAATTCATAAAGCCTAATGTGGAAATCAAACAAAAAATGTGATCACAATATATATGTCAAATGTTCCTCAAGTGTCACAATACAAACCTAGATCATATACAAGGTAAGGCATGTCTCGTAAACGCATCCCAATGGAAAAAATATATATGTAAATAAGCACACGTATGAGTGGGGCAGTCTTCAGTCAGTCATAAGTACTCCTTTAGCTTACCCTTCCCCTTACTCGTACTTGGATCTGCACTCAAACCATCACAAAAAGGCAGATGACGAGCCTAGAGTGAGTAATCCTAAGGAAATTCACCAAGTAAATACATATGTAAAGTTACAGAGGTCAAGATACTATAAATAAACATGTGAAACAAAAGGACACATGCAACTGCAGAAGATCATCGCATGCATATAAATAACAGTGAAGCAAAGTGCGTAGACACTCGAATCAGACCAAACCATACTTCGGGTTATCTGTTAGGCACAACCCGCGAGTATACCATCAAACGGGTGACCCTGGACCCTCTAGGTGGCCGGTGTAGAACCACGGCGTACCCACACATGTATATCATACCCGAGTAGCCTATTCACTGGCGCATGCCTAGACATATGCTATGGTTTAATTGACCCTATGTCCCGCAACAAATAAACACCAGGTGGGGAGTAATCTCATCACCGTAAAGACACCAGGTAAGAGTAAACTCCACTAACGTAAAGACACCAGGTAAGAGTAAGCTCAGCCACAGTAAAGAAGCACCAGATGGGAGTAAACTCGACCATAGTAAAATAATCAGGAAATAAGATTTAAGAATAAATGGGACATAATTCAAATAAATCAAGTAGTAAATACTAAAGTGAAGTTCAATTGGGATACTACACACCTCAAACTGCACTCCTAACGTCGTTCCTAGTCCAACTTACGCCTCCAATGCTAGTCCACTCACCCAATAGTTCAACCTAAGTCCACAAATCCCTATTAATCAACCACAATCCTAAACTTCATAATTTCGATACAAAACACCAAATCATCGATAAAACCATCGTTAAAACCCTTCAAATAGTCTATATGAACCCACAGATTAAACCCCATTTGTTAAATTTTTATTAAATTTTTCGGTCCACAATTGCCCCAGGCGCCGCGACTGACGCTGTCGAGTTCAACTTTGCACGGCGTCGCCGAGGCGTCCTGGGCCCAATGACCACGCCGTCGTGGTCATTACCTTCGCGGTGTCCCCAAAATGTCTCCCCAAATTTTCAAAATTCACGTCCCTGGCCCAGATGCCGTGGGAGTTTACACTCCATTGTGCCCTGGCGGCGCCTACGCCAATGAATCCTATTTGGGGGTTTTCGAACGCTCCCAGCTTTTCACCGCTCTCCGCGGTCGTTGTAACAACACTTAAAACACCTCAACAACATCAAATAACCCCCAATACACGACCAAACACGTTTAAAAATCCAACTTGGTCTTTTTCGACCAGAAACTTACCAAATCCCTTCCAAAACCACAATAACCATAGCAACAACACCAAATCCATAACCAACACATTAAATACCATTCAAAATCCATAGCAACACCTCTTGGAACTGGTGTTGTAACGGTCCATTTTCCAAATAGACCTCCACAGGGGCCAATGCGGACCCACAGTTTGTCTTACCAGCGACAGCGATGCTCTACATTAGATTATATCCTCCATTTTATCTTTTTAAACCTTATTAATTATCCATTTACTGATTAAGTTATATTGAAATCAAATTATATGTTAAGTCATCAAAGAATCCTTAAATTCACACACAGTGGAAGCCTTTAACACATTTACTCAGACAATGATATTATACATGTGTAACCTAAACCATAAACCTAATGTGGAAAACTCATATATAACCATAACTACCTCTGAAGTCACAAAAAAAATCAATATATACAAGGTATCTCAAAATTCTCAAACCCAAAATGAAACAAAATAAATATAATACAAATGTACGAGTCAGGCTATCTCAGCTCAACAGTACTTTGGCAGCTTGCCCTTGCCCCTGCTCGTACTAGGATATGCACTCAAGCTATCACAAAGGCAGATGACAAGTCTAGAGTGAGTATTCTCAAGGAAATTAAGTGAGCAATACTGAAAGTAAATACTGGAATTTAAATAAAGCTATTAAATAAACATGCGAAAATAAATACAGTCAACTGCGCTCATCGCATGAATAAATAATAGGAAAAGCTCAAAGTGTGTTCCTAGCCCCTGGGGTCAGACTACACCATAATTCGGTCTCTTCCATAGAATACTGCCGGCTAGTCTGACTCAAGCAGGGCAAGCATCTGGATCCGCTCGATGGCCGGCGTTACACCTACGCTACACCGACACATGCCACGATGTGATACTCGGGTCGTGCTATTCACCGAGACGGATCTGATAATACGTGCTATGGTGTAGTGGACATACACACAAGAATGAAACGGAGGGAGCCCCACTCAACGTCCGCCCATATAATCATAACCAGAGTAGAGTATTGAAATGAAAGAAATTGAATTCAAAATGCCAAAAGAAGTAAATACTCAACTACTTTCAGTTGGGATACTACACACCTCAATCCGCACTCCGCGTCCCAAAATCCAAACCCGGGTCTAGCTCTAATAAACACCTGACAATCAAAATTATCACCCAAATGTACCTAAGATTATTTGTAATTGAATTAGCTTCAATTTGATATATTATGTTAATTTTACGTTTTTCGAGGTAAAACGTAAAATTCTGATAAAATCCCAAAATTCATTTATGAAACCTTTTTCTAATTTATCATATTTTTCTGGATTTTTCTAAATTTTTCTATAATTTTTAACTATTTTTCTTCTATTATATATACATATATATATTATTTAGTTCATTTAAGCGTCTCTGGTTCGAACAAAATTTATTTTATTTTATTTTATTTTATATTTTTTATTTTTTTTTATTTCTTTCAATTCATTCTTTCTTATATTCAACTATACCAACATCAACACCAACACCAACACCAACACCAACACCAACACCATCAAGCATCACTAATCCACCATTAAAAACATTGATTTCTACAAACTTAACACCCACAACAACAACAACGCCAACAATGACCAACAATAACACAAACAACTTACCTCGTTTACGTCATTGTGCTCTCTTTCTCTCGACTAATCTCTTTCGTTCTCTTCTCCTTCTTCTTCTCTCGGTCTCCCTTGTCGATTTTGATCAAATGGTGAGAAAAATGGGTTTTGGTGGTGTTGTTTATCAACATTTTGGGTAAAATGACCAAAATACCCATAAGTTCTTATCCTCATCCTTCATAATCCATTACCCTTTTTGGTCATTTCACAATTATTTTTTTAATTTTTTGATTTTTAATATATATATATATATAAAATTACCTATATATATTCGCCTATATTTTCGCGCCTACAATTTCGTCGTGCTCGCCAACGAGCGTACTCGGGCCTGCACACTACCGTACTACCCACGCGTGTCGACCACGACCCCGCTGTCCCTAGGCGCCCACCAATTTACTATTTTATTACATTTAATTCATTTAATGTGTGTATTATTTTTTTCGGCCTAATATTTCGTCTTTTAGTCTATCTGGTACCCGCGTCGACATACATATCGAGGCGAATACTTAACAACAATCTCACACGTCAATTAAAATATAATTATACACATCGCGATGTCGTTTAACCTATTTTAACATAAACATCGCAAATTTAGACAAAACAACACTCAAAACAACAATTTACCTAATTCTAAGCAGGCACTAGCCTAGCTGTGGGTCCCACGGGTGTCTGAGTTGTCCGCCACGTCTGCAATACGTTACAAATAACGGTGAATTAAATTCAGGCCGTTACAGGTGTGCTCAAACCCATATCCAAATTCAACGCCAAACACCCGAAAAATACCCTGAAACGTAAAGAATGGAGAGATGGTGGAGGATCTCACCTTATTTATCGATTCCCACATGTTCTTGAGCTCCAAATTGTCACTTGAAATCAATGAAACCCTCACCACCAACACAAATTCTCGTCCAAGAGAGAGGAGAGAGAAAAGTTAGTGAAACTAACTCATACACCACATATATATACATCCCAAGCATCTACTCACACACCCCAATCTCTAAGCATGTTTGGATGGTTGTGATATGGTCAAGAAGTCTTTAATAAGCCAAAAATATGACTTCTCTCTTTGTCCATACCCTTTTCCTATATCTACAATCAATTAATTCTCGGACGTTACGATACCTGACTCCGAATAGCGAACTGTCTCACTCTCGTACAATGACGATCCCGAACACTTTCACATCATTTATTTTGAGTTATTGGATGTATTTTATCATTTATTTTATGTGTTCAGATCTGTAACGACCCTTATCTTAATTTAGGGCACCGCCAAGCCTAATCCCGTAATTAAGCCCTAATTACGACACGTATGACCTAATTACATATTAGTCAGTCTGTACTACCTATATTCTCGTGGATCGAGTTGAGAAATAAGTAATTCCCAACATTACTATTTATCAATTTATAAGAAGTATCAAATAGCAGAAGTTTTATGTCTTTCTAGCGGAAGTCTTTACATATTAGTGGAAGTATTTTATATAAATCCTAAATGTGGAAACCAGGAAATAATGATTACAATATATATATGTAATAAACGGCAAACATATAGACAAAGTGAAAGTCAAAAGTCAGTAAACTAGCTCTCGTCCCAATGTACAACCCAAACAAAATATGTATATAAACATAATACAAAAATGACCTACATGTACGACAGTTGCGCGCTACAAGCTCAGAGATAGTCACCGATTTTCTTCTTGCCCGGTCTGGTGCTGCTCGAAGGACCTAAACCCACCGCCACAAACTAGCAGTGAGTATAGTGATATTTAAGTGATAATAGGGGAATTCTACACTACATTTCCAAAGTAAAGACATATATTTAAATGCATAATATAGCAGAAAATGTGCTGAGAAAGTAATGCAAGTAAATACTAAGGTTAATAGAAATAGACAGACTGACACAGGCTAAGTCGAGATGATCTAAGTCCGGTTGGCAGTGAGAACTATCAGCCAGCCTTTTCCACTATCGTATGGAGCTACTCTCAACATACTTCATCAATGGTGGAGTCGCGCTCAACGCGAATATATATATATATATATATAACTTGTCGATAACCACGTAGTTCAAGCTACGTGATACCACCCAAGTAATAGTGGTGAGTGCCAAAAACCCCGAGGTCCAGTGACCCCGTGAATCCACCCATCTCTCATGCAATGGACACTAGATAATCTCCTACTTTCGTTTCAAGGATTCATCATTCCTAAGGCTCTACGATATTAACAATGAGTTAGGTTACAAAGCCCCAAAGGAAATGGAGTACAAATCCAATTACCACAGATAACCCTAGAGCATGTATTTCTAACATCAATCATACCATAGTCCACAACAAAATATAGCATATCAGGAAATGGAGTCAATGAAACTATCACAAGGCATCATATTATTTCAACATTCAATTCGAACAGAGCAAGGAAAACATGATGGTAGATTACTAACAACAAGTCATCAAATTGACTGCAAAGAGAAATAACATGAATGAAATAAAGTAGAGAGTTCCTACAATTTTACTTATAAGTCAAAGGATAGCTATGGCTATCTGGCCTCACGACACTTCGACTAGCGCTCCCGAACTCCCGAAACACCCCTAGGTCCATGAAAGGTCATTTCATATCATATTTATTTATTTATTTATTTTTAAACATTTTATTTTATATATACATATATATATGTATATATATTTTATCTTATTTTTATATTTTTTTAATGGGGTTGGGCCCCTGAACCAAGTCTGACCCGGTTCAGCCCAACCGGTCCTACCGGCCCTCCCCTACCCATTTTGATTGTTGTTGAAACGTCTCTGCATCATCGTCATAATTTTTTATTTTTTATTTTTTTCTCACTCTTTCTTCTTCAATTCATCAACAATAACACCAACACCACATCAACTCCATAGCATCAACAATCCACCATTAAATATTGATTTCTTCAACTCAACAACATGCATAACAACGTCTACAAAAACGCTAACATCAACAACAACAACAACAATGTCTTACCTCCGATCACCGACGCCGTGCCTTGAAGCTTTCGATCTCCACCTTCCTTAATCTCTTCCTTTCCTTCTTTCCTCTCTCACCCAAACTCTCTCTCTTTTTAGTGGTTTGTATGTGTGGCGGTGGTGTTTTGAGGTGAAACCAATAGGGTAGCCAAATTACCAAAATGTCCCTTAATCTTATCCTCTTTCTTAATAAGCCAAAGCCCCTCTTGGTCATTTCACAATTTTTCTGATTTTTAAATATACATATTTATACATACTAGTCAGAGAGGCACGTGCTCTGCATGTGAGGCCTTTTTTTCGTAATATATTATCATGAGATTAAACGTTTTCTCTCCTCCTTTTTCGGGCTTACGACCGGCAATGGAAGCATTGCTTTCCATGGGCAGAGTTAAAAACGTTGTCAGTAAGCAAAAACTTCTTAACATATAACTTTTTTTAACAAATTTATCCCAATGAAAAAGTCAAGTGATTTGGTGTAAAGTAAAAAAATAAATAAAATAGTGTGAAGGTCTAATATATATGCACTAAGATAGGTGGTGAAAAAATTAAGCACGTGTGAAAATCGTATTTAAAAATTTACTACAAACATAAAAGTTGGAATATATTTATTAAAAAAATGTTAAGACTTTTTTGCCTACAACATATGCAATGCGAAAGGAAATCAAATAATTGTTATACAACATAAAAATCTATATGTATGTTATGATTATACTTAGCTACAACTATGTAAATATGAAGTAGCACATTTGCATCGTATATGAAAATAGATATCGTAAGGTAAAAACATATAACAAAAATTTGTGTGTTATGATTATACTTAGCTACAACTGTGTAAGACATCATGATAAACCACATTTTTTGTAAAGGTACCTATTTTCTATCTAATTTTTCATTTTTACCTAAAATTCTAGTTTGACTAATACACACTCCTCGAGATAAAGCTACATATAGCTGGTCGTGACTAAAAACATGGTCAGGTAAATAAATTTCTACGTTTGGTATAGTTTGTCTTTGTGATTTATTAATTGCCAACGCGAATGCTAGTTTTATAGGAAATTATTTTCGAATGAGTTTGAATGGCATTTTAATATTATCTGAAGGTTTTAGTGGAATTCGTGGTATAAACACCCTAGTGCCTTGAAAAGGTCCATTAGCTAATAAGAAAACGTACGAGTGGGGCACTCTTCAGTTAGTCACAGGTAGTCCTCTAGCTTACCCTTCCCCTTACTCGTACATGGATCTGCACTTAGACCATCACAAAAAGGCAGATGGCGAGCCCAGAGTGAGTAATCCTAAAGAAATTCACCAAGTAAATACATATGTAAAGTTACAGTGGTCAAGATACTATAAATATACATGCGGAACAAAAGAATACAGTCAACTACGGAAGATCATTGCATGCATATAAATAACAGTGAAGCAAAGTGTGTAGACACTCGAATCAGACCAAACCATACTTCGAGCTATCTGCCAGGAACGGCTCGCGAGTATACTATCAAACGGGTGACCCTGGACCCTCTAGGTGGCTGATGTAGAACCGCGATGCATCCACACAGGCCTATCATACCCGGGTAGCCTATTCACCGGCGCATGCCTAGACATATGCTATGGTTTAGTGGACCCTATGTCCCGCAACGAATAAACACCAGGTGTGGAGTAATCTCATCACCGTAAAGACACTAGGTAGGAGTGAACTTCACTACCATAAAAGACACCAGGTGAGAATAAGCTCAGCCATCGTAAAAAAAACACTAGATGGGAGCAAACTCGACTATCGTAAAACAATCAGAAAATAAAATTTACGAATAAATGGGGCAGAATTCAAATAAATCAAGTAGTAAATACTAAAGTGAAGTTTAGTTGGAACATTACATACCTCAAAGCGCACTTCTAACGACGTTCCTAGTCCAACTTACGCCTCCAATGCTAGTCTAATCACCCAATAGTTCAACCTATGTCCACAAATCCCTATCAATCAACCACAATCCTAAACTTCATAATTTCGATGCAAAACGCCAAATCATCGGTAAAACCATCGTTAAAACCCTTCAAATAGTCTATATGATCCTTAAATTAAACTCCATTTGGTAAATTTTTATTAAAATTCTCGGTCCACAACTGCCCCAGGCGCTGCCGCTAACGCCGCCGAGTTCAACTCTACGTTGCATCCTAGGCGCCATGACCACGTCGTCATGGTCATTACCCTCGCGGCGTCCCTAAAATGTCTCCCTAAATTTCCAATATTCATGCCCCTGGCCCAGACGTCGTGGGTGGCGCTGTGGGAGTTTACACTTCACAGAGCCCTGGCAGCGCCTGCTCCAGTGAACCCTATTTGGGGGTTTTCGAACCCTCCAGGCTCGTCGCTGTGCTCCACGATCGCTCCAAAAACACGTAAAACACCTCAACAACATCAAATAACCTTAAACACACGACCAAACATGTTTAAAAATCCAACTCGGTGTTTTTTGACCTGAAACTCGCCAAATCCCTTCCAAAACCACAATAACTATAGCAACAACACCAAATCCACAACCAACACATCAAATACCATTCAAAATCCATAGCTACACCTCCTGGAACTAGTGTGCTTAAACTCATGTCCAAATTCAAAGTCAAAACCCCCGAGAAATACCCCGAAACTTAAAGAATGGAGAGATGGTCGAGTATTTCACTTTACTTATCAATTCCTACGCGTTCTTGAGCTCAAAATTGTCACTTGAAATCAATGAAACCCTCATTGCCAACACAAATTCTCGTCCAAGAGAGAGAGGAGAGAGAAAAGTTGGTGAAACCAACTTATACACCACATATATATATAAATCCTAAGCATCTATTCACACACCCCAATCTCCAAGCATGTTTGGATGGTTGTGATTTGGTCAAGAAGTCTTTAATAAGCCAAAATTTTTACTTCTCTCTTTGTCCATACCCTTATCCTATAGCCACAATTAACCAATTCTCGAGCATTCCGATACCCGACTCAGAACAGTGAACTGTCTCGCTCTCGCACACTGACGATCCCAAACACTTCCACGTCATTTATTATGAATTATTGGATATATTTTATCATTTATTTTATGTGTTTAGACCCTCGACCTAGTGTACTAATTGTTCGTCACCCAGTATCCACTTTCACGCACTAGTCACAATGAACACCCGTCACACCAGTTCACTCATCAATGAATAATATAAACACACATATTGCGATGCAATTGAACTAAATTGAACATAAACATCACAATTACACATCAAAAAGCACACAAGACATACCGTATACCTTATCCTGGCGTGTTGAATCCTCGTTGTGGGGTTCATGCGTCTCATCGTTGGCATCCACGTCTGCAATGACGTCATAAATAACAAAAATTTAAAATTGGGCCGTTACATACGTTGTTGGTTTCACCAACTTTTCTCTCTCCTCTCACTCACTTGGATGAAAATCCAGAACACTTGAGGACTTTGTGAGGTTTGGGTGTCAATTTGAAGCTCGAGAACGCATGGAAAATGAATAATAAGGTTAGATCTTCGATCTTCTTCTCCTTCTCTGCGTTTTGGCATGATTTTCGGGGATTTCGATGTTGGTTTCGATGTGGGTTTCGAGCACATCAGCATGAATGGGTGTTGCTATGGATTTTGAGTTGTATTTGATGTGTTGTTGGTGGATTTTGTATTGATGTTATTGTTGTTGTGATTTTACAACAGATTTATCGGGTTTTTAGTCGAAAAACTCGAGTTTTGGTTTCGAATGTGTTTGGCCGATGGGTATTGGTTGAGTGAGGTTAGTTTGGTGTTTTATGGGTTGTTGGAGCGACTGTGGAGAGCGGCAATGAGCCGAGAGGGTCCAAAAACTCCCAAATGGCTCACTGGCACAGACGCCGCCAGCGGCGCCGTGGCATGTAAACGCCACGGCGTCTGGGCCAGAGGCATTAAAAATTGGGAATTTTAGGGAGGCATTTTGGGGGCGCCGCAAGGGAAAAGACCACGACGGTGTGGTCATTACGCCAAAGACGTTGCGGCGACGTCACGCAAAGTTGAATTCGGCAGGGTTTACGGAGGCGCCTGAGGCAATTTTGGACTAAAAATTTTGGATAAAAATTTACCAATTGGGGTTTAACTTAGGATCTCATATGATATATTTGAAGGTTTTTAACGATGGTTTATCGATCATTTGGGGTTTTATACCGAGGTTATTAGGAATTAGGAACATGTTTAATTAAATGGAAATTTGGTGAATTAGGTTAAATTGGCAGATATTGGACACATGTTAATGCGTGAATTGGACTAGAGCTGGTATTTGGAGTGCGGTTTGAAGTGTGTAGTGTCCCAACTGAAATTCACTTTTGTACTTACTATTTTTTTAATTGAATTCTATCCTGTTTATTCAATACTCTTATTTCCTTATTGCTTTACGGTAGTTGAGTTTACTCCTACCTGGTGTTTACTTTACAGTGGTTGAGTACTCTTGCCCGGTGTCTTTACGGTAGTTAAGTTTACTCCTACCTGGTGTCTTTACGGTGTTGAGATCACTCCCCACCTGGTGTTTATTTGTGGCGAGACATAGGGTCCATTAGGCCATGGCATATGTTTTAGACATACGCCAGTGACTATGCTACTCGGGTGTGCTAGGTATGTATGGGTACGATGTGGTCTACGCCAGTCATCTAGAGGGTCCAGGGTCACCCGTTCAAGGTATCCACATGCACCGTGCCTGGTAGATAGCTCGAAGTATGGCTCTAGTCTGACTTCGATTGTTCACGCCCTTTGCTTCGCTGCTATTTATATTCATGCGATGATCTTCTACAGTTGCCTGTATTCTTTTGTTCCACATGTTTATTTATAGTATTTTGATCTCAATAACTTTACTGTTGTATTTACTTGTTAAATTTCCTTGGGACTACTCACTCTAGACTCGTCATCTACCTTTTTGTGATAGTTTGTGTGCAGATCCAAATACGAGCAGAGGGAAGGGCAAGCTTGAGGATTACTTGTGACTGACATCAGACAACCCTACTCGTACATGTGTATTTACTTATTTTGTTTTATGTTGGGATGGGTTGTGAGAGACATTTACCCTTGTACATGACTTGGGCTATATTGTGATGCTTGGAGGAACATTTTAACTTATGTATTGATTACAGTTTGGTATGGTTTCTACATTATGTTAACTATTTATTAAACTTGCTTTCAGTGTACATTTTGATGATTTAAGACTTTCGCAGTAAACATTGAGGTTATTCGATCGTGGAATGAGCTATGAGTGGTCGTGGAGCACATCTAGATGGTGATTTGGTGAGGCTGTGAGCCCGCGGTGCATGCCGTAGCGGCCAATGGATTTGGAGCCGCTACATTTTGGTATCAGAGCATGGGTTTATAAAGACCTAGGCATCATTTTGAATTGAGGATAAACCTGATTAATAAACTTTAGATGCGAAAACCACAAGTGAATGATTTAAACCTTAGTTAGGAAGTGATGTGAGGCGGGTAGACTTAGGAATTTATATACGTGTATGTTTTGATTGTATAATACATATGATACGCATATATATTGAGTCTGATCCAATGCACGTTAGTTGTGTAGATTACGATGGACGGACAGACTCCTACTACTATTCCACTGACTACTCAGTAGGAGGTCGGTAAGACCAGTGACCCCACTGAGGAGGTGATGTCTTTGCAAGCATTGACACAGAGTGCTCGACTATACCAGTCACAGATGGCAGAGACTCTCGAGTATATACGCAACTCGAGAGTGCCTACGGTGGTGCCTACTACTACTTTGGATGTACCTACCACACAGGCAGCCATAGCGCCAATTGTGATCATACAGGCGGTAGGGTCAGAGACATTGATAGAGATGACCGAGCCTGTGGTTGCACCAGCGAAGACTACCGTTGTGACATCGGCTACTACAGAGCATCCGTTAGTGGCTTCGACCGTTAGGGGTAGGATGTCGAAGGCGGCGAATATGGTGAAAGACTTTATGAGGTTTAATCCTTTATTTTTTCATAGAGTTAGTGATCTAGAGGTAGCTGGGCATTGGCTGATGACGCACCGGCGACTACATTTGCTACTGGAGGTGCCAGAGGCTGATCAGGCACGCATTTCGGGGTATTGGTTGAGAGGTCAGGTGGCGGTTTGGTAGACAACGTATACGGATTCACATCCCGAGCTGTCAACCTGGGTTGAGTTTCAACAGCTGTTATTAGACGAGTACATTCCTATTGAGGTATAGTTGAGACTCAGGGAGGAGTTTCTAGCACTGAGACAGGGTATTATGTCAGTGTTGGCGTACATGGAGAGGTTTCGGTACTTGATGCAGTACGCCATAGATGTGGCGAGTACTGAAAGACTCCAGGTTTATTGCTTCATTAGGGGATTGGACGAGAGGGTTGATGGAGTCATTGTCGCGAGTGGAGCCTATACATTACAGACAATATATACCAGAGCATTGGCTTGTGAGACTTACCTGCGACAGAAAGATGAGCTGATGGACAATTCTAGGTAGGGTTCTTGGTCTAATTAGAGATCGAAGAGACAGAGAGACCAGTCTGACAGGAGAGGCCAGGGTCATGATAGGGCTTAGGTTCAGGCAGTGACACAGGCTAAATGGCAGGAGAGGCGGAGGTATTTCAGATGTTATCAGGTCAGACACGTGCAGCTTGACTGTCTGATGGACTTGGATCACTTAGATGTCTTTTTGCTTTGTGCTCTTAGCAGTTATTTATCGTTGATATCTCAATGATTTACTTATCATGTAGTTTATTATTATCTTTGTGATATCTACGCATGATACTAGTTTAGTTGTTTATTTGCCATTTGAAATTATGTTGAGACTCCACTTGATTATTACTGTTATTTTATGTACTCACCATCCTTTTTATGACGGAGGGTGCAACCATGTCATACTGCAAGATTGACAAAGGTAAAGGACCAGAAATAAGTGATTGACGTGGAGGACAACTAGGTGATCTCCTCTCGCTTATTGCATAGGTCATTGTAGTATATGTATATTGTTTTTGAACACATCGAGATATGGGTTTGTGAGATTTTGGGACATGTATATTATGATATTACTCTCCTTTGACTGGATTTATTTAATGTTGGTATACATATGCGAGGTTTCCACACTCTAGATTGTCCTAATGTGTGTCTTAGAGTTGTTTCATTTAGTTTGTGTAGAAATTGCTTCCGCTTTACTTTGATAACTTACTAAGTTGAATAACTCACAACTAAAATGCTTAAAGAAATGGATAGCGGTAAGGAAGGCTGACTAGGCTTGTGTTGACTTCACGAGATTGATTCTCCCAAGTTATGAAAAGGTTGGGTGCTCAACTAACTTCAGTGGTCAAACTAAAGTAAAGAAAAGATGAAAAATTTCACACATAGATGATTATAAAGAAAAAAATAATAATGATGATGGGAATGGCCTCAAAGTGTGTGTGGTGTTGGTACAAGAAATGAGCATCATAACTCTTAGTGAAACCAAGATGGATTCTTTATGAGTCCTATTCTTGGTAGCTATGCTATATTTTTTTGATTCCCAGGAGTTGAGGTTGGGTGCTTAACTTCTTCTAATGGTATTAGTCGAGTCAAAGTAAGGTTTCTATCATTTTCAGATAAGAACAAACCTTAATCAAATAAAAAAATTTATTCAAGATTATCGAAATGGGTTTTCAACCTCAATTAAGCTTTTTTTTTTTCTTTTTGAAAAAAATTAATGGCTTTTCTTGGGTCAAACCGTCAAAGAAATAAAAAAAAGGTGATGGGTTGGCATGTAAGATTACAACGTCTTACACATTACAACTTCCTTGGGCCTTGTGGCAAGCTCACGTACGAGAGCCCACTACATAGAGTAGAGCAGCTGGTCCAGTTTGTATAAAATTGAGTCCACAAACCAATAATAGGTTGACCCCAAGTATTAAGGGACTTGGGTAAGGTCTTAAATTCAAATTTTGTGAATGAAAACATTTGATTGAAGAGGGCTGCCCCATTTGAAATATAACATCTGAGCTTAGATTAGTTGATACCATTGGCATTGAACACTAGGTGACTACTAGAGAAACTAAAACAAAAATTTACAAATTCAATTTTTACTTAATTAATTTGAGGTGATAGCGAAGCTAGCGAATTTTGTCGCATGTAGATGATGTACAGAAAGTGTGTTGGGTGAAGGTTGACACGTGACACTTATACATCAATGTAATGTCTAGCCCGACTGACAGTATGCAGATTTAATTTCAAGAGTTGTGATAACCAAATACAATGTAATGGAAAAGAAAAAAAATACAATGTAATGTAATTGATTTAAAAGTCTATAAAATCTTTCCTGTTAAAAAAAAGAAAAATGATAATCTAACACACTTTAGTCGCACCCTTTGTCTTTTAGCTTATTTATGCCTCTTTCATATCTCTCTAGGCGTGAGTCCCACATCTAACAAAACACCCAAAATAAGCTAAAAGACAAAGTGTGCACTCAAAGTGTGCGACTAAAGTGTATTAGATTATCATTTTCCTAAAAAAAATATATTGGTTTATGCTATTTTTATTATTACAAGTATGCACGTGCACGTGTATATATGATCAGATTCAAATTGATCCCAGAATACTCTTGGCAAAGTTAGCATGTGATTTGATTCTTCTTGTTCTGCGAAATATTGACTTTTGTGATGTGCATGTGGTGGCAACTACCTGAGCAAACTATTTAATCCAACTACTTACCTTCACTTGCTCAATTATTGATGTTACTTCTCCGCTTTGATCGGAACATACCACTTTTTTTGAAGGAAAAATACTAGTAACATTTTTTGGGGCATTCCCTATAATGGTATTCATCAATTTGTGCATCACATAAACGTGATGCGCAACAACCTACACAACACTTAACAAACTTACACTGATGTACAAAGCGTGGTGCCGTGAAGGAGCTGCACATTAGATTTGTCTGTCTGAGTTACATTCAAATAGAGTTCGGCTAAGTGCGCCTCACTGTGATTAATGGATCACACTACAATTTTTAAATGCACCCACATACTTTATTCTTTGTGATTAGCACGCATCCATCATCAAGTGATTCGGTTTCGAAGGTCGATCACACCTTGCCGAACTTTTAATTGAAAAGTCGGTTGGAACTCACCAAACCTTTAGATCGGCAGTTGTCAACTAAATCTCATCAAAGAAGTTCGATGGACAACATCAAGCTTAGCGGATAAGTCTCGACTACATGTCGCCGAACCTAATATAGATGTCTCGATCAATGTTTTGGAGATGTGTGCATCGATTCGGATGAAAGGGTATTTTGATAAAATTGTGGGGGTGCCATGCAAAATGAGATGCTTTCAGAAAATAGTGGGGTACAGTTAGCCAGACTCTTCAAATTTGCACCAGACTCTTCAAATAACAAGTGATCTATTATAAAATTAACTACACAAATGAATACCAATTTGTGCTAAATCATACACCAGTTTCAACTGAATTACTTTGATCAAGAAGCGCAATTTATGCATTACAGGGATAATGAGTTGAATGCTTTAAGCGCTTGTAATGGCTGCATAGAGTTTGATAAAGATGCACTAAAACTACTTTCGGCCACGTAGTTAACACTTTGAAAAACACAAATGTAGGAGTACCATTTAAGCTCGCATTCCTCTACATTCATGGATGATTGTCAAAGAAGGTGAACCTGCAGTGGAAACTGGAAACAAAATTGCCAATGCTCTTTTAGCAAGAGATGCTAGCCCGTGTCACCTGCAATAAGAAAAAGAGACGCACTAAGTACACAACAAGAACAAACCATAAACGTGAAAGTGCGCTGGTATCAGAAGCTGGTTTCGACGAGAGCACAAACTTCATGATCTATCACATGCCAGCCTCTCTGTGCTGGAAGTATGACACCGGAGTTCGAAACTTCAGGATATCACTAGCTTTGGTTCCAACTCTGGTGTCATCTTTCCTGCAAAGAGAACCTACTGTGAATCTTCTTTTTCTTCTACTTCTTCCAAGTAAAGAAGATAAATACTTATCTATAAGAAGAACGCATTGATTTATAGCAAACTGAAACTACAATTGGTTTAGTATTCTTCTTGTATATGTATAAATTCCAGACTGGCTCCAGCCAAGTAGCCTAAATGGGCTCCACCTGGTGCAAGTAATCAGAACAACATAGCGCTTTCTTTTCAATGAATTTGACAAGAAGAACGTAGCAAATGCGTCTAAAGTTTGACACTTGACGTCACATGCCATAACGTCGGCTTCCTCCAATTCTACATTAATTATATCCAAGCTTTGTGTACTATCATCAATACATTATCTGAAAGATTTTGAATAGAATAAGTTTGTTTTATTTTATGTTATGTATTGATCTATTACATGTTTATATATAGAGATGTAATTACATACTAAAGGAAACATCTAAATAAGGTAGCATAAATCACTGCACATAATCAAGGGAGTGATTTGTGCTCAGCGTAGACGTTACACAATCAATGTAGACGTTACACAATCTTAATTAATGTGTATGTCTAACATTCCCTCTCAAACTTGGCGGTATAGCAGTAACGCCAAGTTTGAACCTCATAGATTGATGTTTAGAAGTGAAAAGTCCTTTGGTGAGGCCATCAGCCAATTGATCATCAGAAGGCACGAAACGAAGATCCAGTTTTTTGTTGGATAAGTCTATCTCGAATAAAGTGAATATCAAGCTCTATGTGCTTTGTACGAGCATGAAAGATATGGTTAACAGTCAATGTATTTGCGTTTTGGTCACACCACAAAACATAGCAGGAGGTAGGAACAAACTGAATTTCCTTGAGAAGTGACTCAAGCCACATGAGCTCAGCAGTAGCTTGTGCAAGAGCCCGGTATTCAGCTTCAGTGCTAGACCTTGCGACAACATTTTGTTTCTTAGAGCTCCAAGACACAAGAGTGGAGCCAAAGAAAACACAATAACCTCCAATCTACTTTCGATCCTCTGGTGAGGAGGCCCAATCAGCGTTCGACAAGGCAACTAGGTGAAGTGAGGAGCTAGACTTGATGTGAAGTCTGATGTTCATTATGCAAGCAACATAGCGTAGAACACGCTTAAGAGCTTGCTAATGGGGAATTCAAGGGAACTGTTGAAACTGGCTGAGGCGATTGATCGCAAAGGAAATGTCTGGTCGAGTATGTGTTAGGTATTGAAGACCACCAATAATTTGTCAATAAAGAGAGACATCAGAAAATAGTGGACTTGACTCACTGTGATCGAACTGTGATCGAACTTCACGAAAGAGCAAGGAGTGGTAACAACCTTTAAATTGGGGAAGCCTGCTCGTTCAATAAGAGATTGAGCATAGAGTTACTGAGAGAGATAGAAACCAGTGTGATTACGGTGAACTTCAATCCCCAAGACGTAATGGAGGCCCCCTAGGTCCTTGAGAGCAAACTGAGCATGAAGAGAATTAATAAAATGTGTGATCATAGAACCAGAATTACCAGTGATTAAAATTTCATCCACATAAACCAAAATATAATTGAAATGTGTCCCAGACTTATGAATAAACAGAGATGAGTCTACCTTTGAGTGAGTAAAATACCATGACGTTAAGGCTTGTCTAAGAGAATCAAATCAAGCGCAAGGGGCTTAACAGAGACCATATAAAGCCTTGTGAAGTTGACACATAGTTAAGCGCCCATTGAGAAAAGCCATGTGAGGGATGTGTAGAAGAAATGAAGCCTTGTGGTTGAGAGATGTACACCTGTTTAGTTAAGCGCCTATTGAGAAAAACGTTGTTGATATCAAGTTATCGAACAAGCCATTTAAAAGAGGCAGCCAAAGATAGCATAATGCGCATAGTAAAGGGCTTAATGACAGGGCTATGGGTCTCATGAAAGTCAACCCCTGGTTCTTGGTTGAATCCTTTAGCAACAAGTTGTGCCTTATGTTTATGGATAGAACCATCAGAGTGACATTTAACCTTAAAGATTCACTTTGTACTGATTAGCTTTTGACCACCAGTGGAAGGAACAAGAGACCATGTATTGTTCTTAGAAAGAGCATCATATTCTTCTTGCATAGCTGTGCGCCAAACAGGATATTGTAATCCTCCTTAGTAAATTTAGGAGTAATTCCATAACCAGTTGAGGATGTGTTCTCAGTGACAGATGTGTTGGGTGCCTTTCTTTTGAAGATGCCATCCTTAGCTATAGTGATCACTGGTTCAGAAGAAGTAATTGGAGCTAGGACCGACGGAGGTGTAGAAGAGATAGTTGGGGATGTAGTGAAAGAAGGAGAGATGGTGGGGTTAGATACTGGAATAGGTATGGATATAATGGTGTGAGGCTCATATTGTAAAGGAGGATCGTCATGTGGAAGAACCATTGATGGATAAGGGAAGTCATGTTCATAAAAAATGAAATGACGACTGATGTAATATCTGTTGGAAGGACTTAAACATATGTATCCCTTATGTGAAGAGCTGTAGCCAAGGAATATGCATTTGAGGGACCAAAACTGATACCTATTGGAATTGTAGGGTCGAATATAAGGGTAGCATGTACACCCAAACACTCGAAGAATTGAATAATCAGGTGGGACTTGAAAGAGAACCTAATACGGACTGATACCCTTGAGAATTGGAGTGGGCAATCAATTTATGAGAAAAACTGCTGTTGAAGTGGCATCCCACCAGAAAGTAGTAGGGAGTTTTGCCTGAGCAAGTAATGTGAGGGAGATCTCAACTATATGCCTATATTTGTGTTCGACCCTTCCATGTTGTTGGTGAGTATGGGGACAAGGATGCTAAAAAAGAATCCCATGATTGCGAAGATAACCTTAAAACGGGCGATATTCCCCTCCCCAATCAGAACAAATGGCTTTAATAGGGCATGACAACTGTTTTTCAACTAGTGTACGAAAGGTAATAAAGGTTTAGAATGCCTCAAGTTTATGTTTCAAGGGATAGACCCATGTAAATCTACTGTGCTCATCAACAAAATGTATGTAGTACAGGTAGCCCTGTGGTGAGGGGGTGGGAGAAGGACCCCATAAGTCTGTGTACAAGATCAAGAATAGAAATTGCTCTTTTACTATTCAATTGAAAAGGTAGAGCATGTGATTTTCCATATTGACAAGCACTACAGACTCGATGAACATTAACTGGACACTTTTTATTACAGACTCGAAGAACTTGTTGAACAATAGACTGAGAAGGATGACCCAAGCGAGAGTGTCATAACTCGAAAAGAAAAGAAAAAGATGTCCCAGTGGTAAGAGTTGCAGCATATGATTGAGGAGGAGACTGACTTAATGAAGGAGAAAATTGGTAGAGGCCGTCTTTAAGGATCCCCTGATGTAAAACTTTGTGAGTATGAACATCTTTGATAAGACATTTATTGACATGAAATTCAAGGAACATATAATTATTAGTGGTGAGTTGAGACACAAAGATTAAATTCTTTTTAATGGAAGGAGCACAAATGGTATCATACATCTTAAGAAGAGGACTTAAATTAGTTGAACCAGTGAATATGATAGGAATTTGAGAGCCATTATCAACTATAATCCGTTCATTACCTGCATACTCTGACAAATTGTTCAACATGGACGGATCATAAGTGCTATGGTGAGTAGCGCCACTATCAAAGAACCAATTAGAATCAGCAATTAAAGGGGTTGATGCTACGAATGCTGAGGAAGGAACTTGTTGAGGATGTGGGTGTTGGGAATTGGGAACCGAACCCATATTGGCATTATCTCCACGATGATAACAATAAGCTGCGGTATGCCCGATTTTCCCACAGATCTGGCAGGTGGAAAGATTGTTGTTGTTAAATTGGCGTCCCCCTCCACGACCACTACCTCCTCTAGATCTGAATCCTCCTCGAAATAGTTTTTGAGAGGTATTTGAAGAAAAACGATTTTGAGTGTTGTTGGTGCATAGTTGAGTTAGATTAGCCGTGGGTGTTGAAGAATTTGAAGTTGGTGCGCTTGAGTTGTTCACCGACAAGGCAGATAGGGCTTGCAGATTCTGCAATTGTGTCAATCTTGCTTCAAAATTCAACAGGGAAGTTTGTAGGACAGGCCATGTTAAGTCAGTTCTCTCTTGAAGAAGCCCAGTTAGAACACAAGAGATGAGATCACCAACAGGATAAGGTGCACCAGCTGTAGCCAAATTATCTGAAAATTTCTTCATCAGATTCAAATAAGAAATCATGGATTGAGTACCTTTCCTTGTGGTTTGAAGGTTTGAACGACAGATCTGGATCTTGGCTCAATTTTGAGCACCACACAGATCTTCGATGGCTTTCCAAAGTGAGGGAGCAGATGTGACAGATCCAACAATCGGTGTAGAGATATCTGGTGAAAGGGAGTTGAGAAGCAAGCAAGTGAGCATCCGATCCTTGCTGCTCTAATCTTCATACTCCGGGTTGATCTCGCGAGATCCGAGCAATAGAGGAGGGCACGGCTTCGTGCCATAAAGAAAACCTTCAAACTTGATTCCCCTCACAAAGGTGACGACGATGGACTTCCAGATGATGTAATTGTCTTGATCCAATTTGATGTTGATTCCTTGAGTGAATGAATTTCCGAAGAGAAAATAGAGATTGCTCGTTGGAGCAACCCCATTGAAGGCGTTTGAGAAGAAACATAACCAGGACTCATAGTTGGCATTGATTCCGTCATGGCAAAGGCCTATGCGGCTTTGATACCATGAAAATTTTTTAATAGAATAAGTTTATTGTATTTTCTGTTATATATTGATCTATTACATGTCTCTATATATAGAGATGTAATTACATACAAAAGGAAACATCTAAATAAAGTAGCACAAATCATTGCACATAATCAAGGGAGTGATTTGTGCTCAGCGTAGACGTTACACAATTAATGCACATAATCAAGGGATTAATTTGTACTCAGCATAGACGTTACACAATCAATATAGATGTTACATAATAAGTGTAGACGTTACACAATCTTAATTAATGTGTATGTCTAACATTATCTACATTGCTTTAATGTAATTAAGTAGAAGAAAGGCTCCCTACCACAATTAAAGCTATCAAAAAAAAAAAATCATACTTGACTATCATCCATCACAATCTAATTCTGCTGAGCAGTATATGAACTAAAAAAAAAGGAACACCAAACGCACCCAATTTTCCATAGGGTACAACTCCATACTCAATTAAACGTGGCACATTGACGTATCTTTCTTAAGTCTAAGATTTCAACCAGCAAAAGCAATGGACGAGTCTTCCATGGTAGAGGAACCGAAAAGAGTCCTTGTTTTAGGTCCCACTTAAAGTCGGCAAGGACAGCGTTGTAGTTTTCAAATATATGCTTGCCATCTAGGGCAATGCATACAACAAAATACTGAAAAAGCCATTTGTCTTGCTTGGCCTTGTCCATTTCAAAAGGTACATCATTTGATAAACGCCCCCCCAAAAAAAAACAGTATGTATTATTGAAGAGTTTGCACTAATGCAGTGAGGTACATCATTTGTTTTGCTTGGTCTCGTCCATGTATACATTATCATGTTTAAACAGTATGTTGCTTCAAGTTCATAAAACACTATTGTTTATTTTAACTATTATAGGACAGAGATCTCTCTATTGAGATATAACCAAGACAGCAATAGTCGATGGAAAGATATTGAACTTAAGGAGAGAACAATATCTCAGAATTTCATATAGTTTAAGAATAAAAATGCATTTTTGAAGTGCTTTTGTAGTGTTATATTGGGTGGTGGACTGCCAAGCCAATTGAATAAGATCTTCAACATATATAAATAGCAGGAAATAGATTGTCCTATAATTGGGTGTCAGAGAACAACCATCAACCAAAGTAATTCAAAAGCAAGTATGAGACAAGACGTTGTTACTACGACACAATAGTAACTGTTACCACGAGTGTACAAGAATTTAACCATTGAAGGAAAGTGATAAGACCCTATTCCCAGAGACACAAAAGACTCACTTGTGCTCACCGAGATCGAAATAGTCACCCAATTTATACAATTTCTCTCTCCCTCCTCTCTCCACAGTACGCCTATATATACCCACTCATATATTCACACACTCACCTACCACCCACCTACCATGCTCTCACATGCAACTCTATGACAAGAAGACTCTACACCTGACGCAGGACCCACCTTGGAACTAACTTTGCATTTTCTTACTTGGAGCCAATCCAGTACTCTTGAGCTTCTTCCTAGTATAAACCTTTAACCCGGATTCTAAATTGGACCTAAAAACCTGAAGTTGGGTTGGGCAGCTATCAGTACTCCCCTCTGCCCCGCCCAGCCCAAACAATCACCTTGTCCTCAAGGTGGAAGGACGGAAAAGATTTCTTCATATGCTTGACCAGTTCCCATGAAGCATCATTCTCGGGGAGCGAACCCACTTGATCAAAACCTCAGGACCAACAGACAAACAACAATATGAAAGGACCAATTCTGGTTCCACATCAGTTACCAAAGAGTCCGAACGCAACGGAGGAAGTGTAGGGAAAACAGGAGCGGAACCAATGAACTTCATTAGCTGAGAGACGTGAAAAACAGGGTGCAGGGAAGAAGAAAGGGGCAACTCGAGCCTGTAGGCAACAACCCCAATACGAGGCAACACCTTATACGGACCAAAGAAGCGAGGGCTCAACTTCGAATAGGACCCCCTGGTAAGGGACAACTGACTGAGCATGATAAAAGTCATAGCCACCAAAATAAAGATGTTATCTTCAAAAGAAATGAAATCACGAACCCATGTAATTTCAGTAACGCGAGGCAACACTTCAATCCATGCGAATACCCAAATAAGCCTTGTACCCAAGTAAGGAATGACCCACCATAATGATGCCATCAAGAATGCCTCGAAAATGATGTTAGTGAGTTGTGTACCATTCCAACCTTGTAATAAAAGTTGTGCAACAACACATAGCTTGCCTTCGGTGTACACAAGTAAACTCAAAGAAGAAATGTGGTCCACAAAGAAATGCTATATCACCTAAATATCCATTCCTATTTCTGGTGAGGCTTGGAAAGACACAAGTTCACATAAACACATCTATTGTAACAGATGGATCAAGAGATACTAAGGTAATGGGAAGAGTTATCTGGAAGGCGAAGCACGCAAACTCAATCCCATGCCAATTGATGTACCTAGTAGTTTGAATGTACCAATTAACCCATACCAAAAGCTCCATGGTAGCCGAAGGGTACCACACATACAAGTAGACCCCCAAAACATAAAGATGTCTGTAATAGTCGAAATGGCCGGACACGCAATTGAAAATGTAAATTCAACATAATGCATAAAATTGATATGTGGTACCATTGGATATGCTATAGATATCCATAAAAATAGCAAACTCCACCGAACTAGGAAGACTCTGATTCGATTGCCGATAAGAGAGTAAATTGAAAAGGTTGAAAATAAAACTAGCTCCCTAAGATGATTCTCGAGGAACAAATGACCCCAGTGGGCCAAGAACTTTAATTGAAGTAATAAGTACGCGATTTGAGGATAATCAAGCATCCTGATGCAATATACGTTAGGTCTTCTAGTGCTTGCGTGAACATGAATGCAGTAATGAACACATAGATGTAATCACACATCTCTCGTCGTCCAATAACCTCGAGTTTTGTATCTATTACTAGATGTCGTCTTCCTTGAATTAATTGGCAGAGAGATTTGGCGCTCATAAGAGAAAGAAACCTTGTCAAAAACTATGGTCGTTGCCCAAGTAATGGAGGATGTCAGTAACAGAGGAGATCTTGGTGGTGGCGACGGAGGTGTATCAAAGGCAACCTTAGTCGAACCTTCTATGAGCATGGTCAGATCTGGTGGTTTTGGTGGAAGTGGAGTCCTCCCTATTAGATCCGCGTGATATGCATAACGACCAAACAAACACAATTTCCCCAATTCAAATGCTACAACGAAGTCATAGTAACTTGAACGGGAAGAAGACACATCTCGACAGTCGAAAACCACTAAATCGAGGATGAAGCATGCCAATGGAGGGGATGAAGGTGATGGCCAAGGAGGAGGTGCAATCAAATAGTGAGCCTTCACATGCACAAGCAGATCACACAACCCGAACATCCTTGCTCCTATTCGAGATTGCAGAAGTACTGAATTGGGATCGGATGAAGCGAGATCTAAAAATGTTAAAACCATGATTTGTGTGGAAGGTGGTGAATCTAGTGGAGTTCATGGATCTGATTTACCATCGTTCTACAACTTCTCAGGCCATGCTGAATTTGGTGGATCAGGATTACCCCCGCTTTGCCGCTTCTCAAGCACTTACAAATCTAGTCCTGATATGTATAGAAAAGCACTCAGATCTGACTTATCTGTGACCAGCGAGCTTGCCACTAACCTTAGATCTAACAGATCTGGAGTTTTGAAGACACTAGCATCCCCGATCTGGTGACTCCCGCTCATCGGTGACTTATGTTGCTCAAGCAAAGTCGCCAACTTTTGCGACAATGCCAGAAATTGAGTCTCCATAGTAAACCGCTGCGCCTCCACAATAGATCTTAACTCTCCCATTTAAACCTCTATCTTCTTCATTCCTAACTCCAACACATCCAGACGAGAATCTCCCTTAGGCGCCATGGATGCAACGTCGTTCTGATACCAATTGATAAGACCCTTTTTCCAAAAGACATAAGAGACTCTCTTGTGCTCACCCAGACTGGAATAGTCACCTAGTTTATACAATTTCTCTCTCCTTCCCCATTCCATAGTATGCCTATATATACCCACTCATATATTCACACACCCACCTACCGTGTCACCTACCAACTCACATATTCATATACCCACCTACCACCCACCTACTGTGCTCTCACACGCGACTCTATGACAAGAAGACTCTAGACCTGACGCGGGACCCACCTTGGAACTAACTCTGCACATTCTTACTTGGAGCCGATCATAAACCTTTAACCTGGATTCCAAATTGGGCCTAAAAACCCGAAATTGGGCTGGGTTACTATTAGAATGACTTCAAGCTGTTGGTGGACAACATACCGACCAAGCATAATGTCGGAGAAACCTCTTGCAGTTCTAGAAAATATAACAAATAGAATTTTAAAGTAAAACACATCAATGAAAAAGAAACAAAATGTGAAGAGAAAAATATAACATGACATGAAAGAACAAACTAGTCCACACACATGTCACACCAAAGAAGTAATTTAATGATTTAAAGTTATTAAACTAACCTTGAGACCAAGCAATGTGACAAATGTTAAAGACCCCAAAATATGATAGTCATAGACTATTCAAGCAAAAAAGTCTTCCAGCACATAAAATTTCAGACCAATGGCCTACAAGCACAAGGTATACTATTTAGTCGAACAAGTATGTTTCATCAATCACTCAAAGAATTTAAATTGATACCACAAAAGAGCATTTATGTGGCAATTTTTCACTCAACAAAGTCATTATGATCGCATTAGAGACAATATTATTCTGTAGAGCCAAATACAAAATAATAATAATAATAATAATAATAATAATAATAATAATAATAATAATAATTATTATAGATAAATAACGCACCAAATGGATAGGCAGAACTTAATTTTTTTTTTGGTGAATACTTAAAAATGTTTTTTATTGTGCACATAGTCACCGAATAGATTAGAGAAATGATATCATCATTGCATATATAATTGGAAAGAAGTACCTCATAAATGTGGGATCAATAAAAATTCCTTGCTCTATAAAAGAAGTAACTGAGCAAATTTGATATCTGCGTCACTGTGATCCTTGTCACGTCCCGCAGCATCTCCAACATAAAAAGATCTAAATGCAAAGAGATATTAAACCCAAAGAATTTTATTTTCTTTTACTATAAGAAAACACAATTAATGATCACTGAAACTAGGTCCCATAGGGTTCAACAAAGTCTACAGATCCCTCCTCAAACTTGTTTTAATAATATGAAACTATAGTTGCAATATGCTACTCCATCCTTCAGGGAAGGCCTTGATTGAAATTCAACCAAACTTCGCATTTGTTTATGAGCTAGAGTAAACTATTATCTAGGAGAATATGTCAAAGCATAATCCATAACAACCATTGATACCACCCCACTAAGACAAGTTTGTAGAAATATCTCCAAAGCATAGGAACAAAAACCAAAGAAGCAAACATACTGATCCATATCAATTGCAATGCCAGCATTGAATTGTTGCTCCATTATCCTCCACATTCCAGGCTTTGGTTTGCGAAATGGATCTTGTGTTTGACCATCACTTTTCACTAGTTCACTAGCAATAAAAACCTGTATTCAAATCATATAAGACTTGTTTCATTTTTCATCATTATCCTATATACAATAAACTGCTACAAAAACAATAGTGAAAATTTTCTTAGTGATATTTCCATCATTGATTTAGTCATGACGCAGACTGGACATTCAGTTCTGACTTCAACTATTTCTTTTTAAGAAGCATGCACCTTAGATCCATCAAACAGTGCAACTAGTTGTGCTTAAGTGGATAAAACCATATTTGACAAAAATATTTGTGATTAATAATTGATAATTAGAAGTCACATTAAAGATCGATTCTCTGTTGATTACCGACTTGAAGCAATCCTACACATTAAGGTTTGTAACTGCAAAAGACTGCCTTAAATCTCAAGTTCTTCGAAACCAAGATAAGGCTTCCCAACATCAATTCTCTGTACAACGTAAATAAACGCACGAACAAATCCAAATTCTAAGGACAAATCACTGATATTCAAGAACATGTCACTGTATATCATCCATCACTGCTCTAATAGTTGCCAGCCATAGTAAATTGCAATTAGAATCTAACTGTGTCAATTGTCAAACATAAGCGCAGTGACTCAGAAATAGCAACTTACATGACACATGAATAACTGTCTTAAATATTAATGTAGCAAAAAGGGAATCCAGAATGGAACGTTGACATGCTTAATGAAATTATTAAGACGTCCAACTTTAGAGTCAACTGCGACCTGTCTCTTCTTCCAGCGCTCAATGTTGGACTCGTTGGTAAATATTACCTGTTTACAAGAAAAATCAGAGATGAAAGCGATCCAGATCAACCAGACCTCATGAAATCTATAAAAATATATTATTAAATAAATAACAATGTAGAGTAGATGTTAACCAGCTTGTAGCCATCATCATACAAGCCTTTCTACTTCTCTGTTATAGATGAATATAAGAGGGACCAAGCATCCGGACCAACCCTACAGTTGAATAACATAAGCAGTCAATGATACCACCCAAGTTTCAACGGTGCTTGAATAAAAATGACTTTCAACCGTCACTAGTTCTTGGTTCTGAAGGAAACAAAGTCAGAGGGCAGCGATGGAGGTCAGACAAGGCCCTATCTAAACCCTAAACCAACATGGAATCTTACATGTAGTGAAAGAAGAATTCAAGTCTTTAAAAGTAAATTGCAAAATCAGTTTACCCATCCTCTGCTCACCCTAATCACTGTTCTATTAGAGGGGGCAGTACAATATCAATCTACATGAGAGGAAAACGTTATAATGCTAAATGTCTATCCTATAAGATGCCGTTGTAAAAGTTTGAGCGTGCACATCTAACTCAACGACGGAGATTATTCACGATTACAAAGTCATCGTTTTCAACTACAGAACTCAGTCATCAAACTATCAAATAAATTTCTCTTAGTAGAATTTTTTTTTGTGTAATTGAAGGTTGGGTTTGGCAAAGTCAAAGAGCTATTTAAGGAAAGATGCAATTAGAAGCCAAAACTGCATAAACAAGATTTTGTACCTTTGTATATGTGGCATGATATAATAAATATTATCACAATACCACGGCTTAAACGCTTGATCTAAGCAAAAAACAAATATACCTTTTCCCAGATGTTTTCGCAAGACAACCGTCAAAATCAAACGCTGTAATTTTACTTGAATCACATAGGCCTTCATCCTATGCAATGCAATGACCAAGGAACATGAAAGAGTGAAATATAAATAATGAGAATAGCATGCCATGTGAATTGAATGTTTTTTCTTTATTTAAATGAGGCACGCCGAATTAGTGGCAATCCGGAAAGGTAGATACACACAAGGTTTGAAACTACGACTTCGCCTTAAGCTTCGCTCACTTAAAATTCGGAAGTAATTCGAAGAACTTAACTTCAATGAGGGAAGTTTTACAAAACTTCATCGGTGTATGGAAACTTATAAAATTTCTTTAAATGCTAGAAAACTCAAATTTCTCCTTAAAGATGTTAGAAATATACTTAATCATACAACAATGATGCATAATAATCACAATACAATTGTTTCAAATAGTTATTTTACAATAAACACACAATTCACAACAAATGTGATATTAAGATTTATTTTTATATTGCTTTCTATGATAAATTTTGACCTTATTTGCTATTTGATGTGAAAAGAAGTTAGTTTCAACATTTTATTTTATTTAGGGATAACTTCGATAACTTCCCCAAAAACTTCGTTGATTTCTTAGAGTTCTTGCATTTTGTCTCTTTTTGAATGGTTTCGATGAAAGCCATCAAAGTCGATTGAAGTTTGGCGAAACATGTTGGAGTTTCAGACGAAACTTTGCAAGTTTTACATCACCATGTAGTTTCACTTCTCCATTTTCATTATCGACAAACTTCCACCAAAGTTAGCCGAAGTTTAGCAAATTTTCAAACCATGGATACACATACAACTCAGGCTCCACTCAGAAACAACAATGTCAAATTACCCGCTCGAGAAAAATAATTGTTTGGAAAGCCTTCCATTCCGGCAATAATGTAGCACCCTATGCCAAAAAAAAAAAAAGAATCCAAAAGTGAACTTGAATAACAAATGTTAAAAAGAAAAAGGAAATAGTAAAGCTAATTAGAGAAAGTGCAAAAATGAGAAAGAGGGGAAACGAAACATAAAACATACCTTGTAATTGTCCTTAACATCACTAATAGAAAATGTTATCTCCAGTTTAGCCTCTTTTCCAGACTCAACTGGCTGACCAATTCTAAAGCACGAAAAGTAGTTATTAATATGCATAAATAAAACCAAGTAAGAAATGGGAGATACACAAGAAGTAAACTGAAAAGGGCTGATACAGTAGCACTATACTTACAAATTAGGATATTTGGCACCAATACCCAACATCTTTTAAGTCATACAACAAGCAGACTGCATTATTTGTATTATTTAAATAGTTTTTTTTTTTGCAATAACACAATAGTCTCCAATTCCTTATTTGAGAAAATAAGGAATTTGATCAAGTCAATAGTAATCATGATACTACAATCGCAGGCCAGGCTTACTTCCAAAAAATATCAAGCACTTCAAACATTACAGTTCCAATATTTTGTATCATCGGAAGAAATAGCAGATAGCCAACCTTTGATTTCTTTGAATTGTGTGTCTCAATTTCTTCGAGTGCACTGTCACCTGCTTTACGGACCTGTTCGTGGATAAAAATAGGTTGCTCGGCATTTGAAATATGAACACACTTTCGTACATAAATTTCCGCACCTTGGATTCCTTAACTTTGTCTTTGTTACTTGTCTCCGTCTCATCGTTCTCGCCATTGCTATCCTGAAACAGAAAGGCAATCAGTAGAACCAACAACAACGACAAAGCCTCAATTCCAAATTATTCGACGTTGGCTGCTCTGCTCGATTTTATACATTTGATGAATGATGAAAATGAAGTAATAGATATTAGACAACGCCGAATGCGCAAACTACATACAATTTTTATTTGTAAACCTAGTTTGAGTAAACGAAACACTGAACATTTCAGAACAATCAAATCAAACCTTGTTTTGCGACTGATCACAGTCCACTAGTAACAGCTTCAATGTTTCCTGATCACTAGCCTGAAATCATCATCAAAACCCACACAAACAATTATAAATGTACAACTGATTGAAGAAACATGAAAAATGCAGAAAAGACCCAAACTTTTCTACATCAGCGCAATACCTTGAGCAGTGGAAATCCATTAATCTTCTCTGCAAAAGCAATCGACTGTGAATCGATAGGACAACTGCTCAAGTGATGCCACTTCGTCATATTGAACCCTCGCGTGTCTCTGCTCACCAAACCCAGCCGATGAGCGCTCGCAGAGATGTTTCCCCAGCATTTCTTGCACGCAGAGCGACCAGACTTGGCGTACTTCGCGAAGATCTTCGTAGAAGATGAAGCCGCCATTGATGATTGAAAGGAAGAACAACGCGGAACGAACGACCAAATCGAGAAATTAGGGTTTCAAGAGGAGAAATTGAAATTCCTCAATTTCAACAACATGCAAAGAAGAGCTTGAATAGGAGTTGTGATTTCAAAATTAGGGATTTTGATTTAATCAACACATCGGAGAGCTTTCGCGCCTTTCGAATTTTATTAGGCTCCGTGATGTTGTGAGAAATAAGAGTCCTATAAGGGCCTCGTATAAGGGCCTCGTAAGGACTGGTATGAGCTTGTCTATACTGGGCTCAGGCCCAACTCTCAGTTAACGTTGGCCTCTATAACTTCTTCTAGCTCCAACCTTGGGAGCTCCCCACGTTTACGTTGTTTTATTTTATTTTATTTATGTTTTTATTTTTATTTTGTTTTTTATTTTTATTTTTTTTTATTTTTATTTTTTTTCTTGTCAAAGCTCCCCACGTTTATGTTGATTGACAACAACAAAGACATCAACACGCCTCAATCCCAAATTAATTGGAGAATACCGAGTCATTTAGATAAAAAAACACTTTGCAGTATTTGTTGAGAAAAAACACTTTGTTCATGTAAACATCTACAATGTTATATTAGCACGTTACACACATGCAGGGGTGAAGCCAGACTTGAAACGGAAAGGGGGCTGTCAAAGTAAGAAAAGCATGCTCATAACACCTATATATATATATCCCTTAAAATCGCGGTTTCCCAAAATCTCTCTTCTCTTCATTATTCGTTCTCACATGTGTGGTCTTCTTTTTTAGGTATGTGGTTAGTCTAGGTCTGTTTGGTTTCGAAATTGTAAACTCAAATCTATTAGCGAGATTGAGTGGACACAATTAAAAGTACGCTAACACTACACTTGTATGTAAACAATGCAAAATTAGTTGAAGTTGGCTACATGAATCAAACTCTTTCATTAATTTATTAGATCATTCATAATCGATACGTCTTAAGTAATTAGCTAAGGTCTACCCCCACATAGTCATATTTTGTCACAGCCCAAATTTTTAATCCTAGATTTTGGCCATAAACACCAACCGGTGGCGTGGGACCCACGATGGGACACATGCATTGACCGAGGCACGCGATTGATGTATATTTTATATTTGTGGTAATGTATTTCTAGTGTGTTGTATATGTGTAGACTAATTAAGTCATTTATACTTGTATATAGACGTCGAGACGAGAACGGGGACGCGCCTCGTAGTGCATGCGAGTTATAGGACTAGGTAGATAGTGATGTAGTGAGTCATAATTGATTTTTAATGTGATTTAAATGAAGTGGTCACATAATCTATAGTAATTACTTTAATTGAATCAAATTAGAATGCCTATACTTTGAATAAAAAGTTATACACTAACCATGCGGTGAATGTACCTAAGTAATTGAGTTGATCAAATTAAAAAAAAAAAGCCTATAGTTTGGATGGGATAATTGGAGACTCTTAGATCTTCATCAAGATGAGATAAGTTGTGAGTGTTTAGGTTGATGTGTACACAAGTGAGTCTTTAAGTTGTATGGCTGGAATAAATAAGGTCACATGATTGTGACAGCTACAATTTCTCCGTGCAATTGGGTACGCCCGGCCTAGACCCGTATAGGTCCCGAGTCGGTGCTCAGCGAGCCTGACGAGCCTAGTCAGCCTCCAATTAATTAATTTAACAGTTTATGAAAGAGTTATTGCAATTATACACAGCGAAAAACTAAACAAGTATTGGGAAATAACTCAGTCAAACGAAAATCAGGAAATCTATATATGTGAAAACCCCCAATATTCATGTACCTCAAATGGACACCAAGTAAAGTTGTACATGACATCAAATAACCTATGTTCCCAAGTTTAAACCAACATGATGGAAATATATAAAGAAATCAACATACAAGCAAAAGTCAAACATAACCTAGGCTAGGTGCTCGAATTCATCCGCAAGTCTTCACAAAACCTCCTAAACAGAGTTCCTTACCCTTCGAACGTTCTGGTAAATCTGCACCCACTATCACAAACTAGACAGTGTGCAACTAAAAGAAAATTGAAAGTAATGCCAGAAGAAAATAACAGTAATTCATGAACATCAAATAAAGCAGTCTAAACGTCATGCGAAAATGGAAAGACAAACAATATAACAAATTAAAGGTGCATGATAAACAGACTATCAGATATCAATCGCAAACATACGTGTTCTAAGAAAATAAACGAGGCAATAAGCGGTCAAAAATCACAGCATACGGAAAGAGGACGTCGGTTCTCCCCGGGTAATGTCGCAACATTAGCGTAGCATCAGAGGGACACAGGCCTCCAAGCATACGGAAAGAGGACGATGGCTCTTCCCGGGCAATGTCACGACACTAGCGCAGCTTGATAAAGAGGGACACAGGCCTCAAAAACCACATTGACACACTCACGCCAAGAACACACATACCAAGGAATCAACAGGATAGGAATGCCAACAACGGATATCAACAAGCAACAATGAATGATAATGAATCACATGCAATGTTCTTACTGGCTTACTAACGTACACAAGCTTTAGGGCAAGTGTACTTACTTGAACTATCGTATCCACTCTCGCGAATCCTAACGCGTATCCCTAAGTTTCCTGCCATCTGACAAGGTCGAAAACTCTAATTAATAGGTCGAGTCAATAACTAATCTAGGTTTAAACCCTGGTGTTTTTTCAATATTTTGATGACTCGTACAACTCAATGAAAATCGATCGAAAAACCGATCAGAATTCCAATGAAAACACAACTCTCTTGGGTTTTGAAATCAAAACATGTATAAGCCTCATCGCGAATTATAGGCTCGGCTCAGTCATATACGGGTCACGTCATGGTCTCAAGGACCGGCGGTGCGACCATGACATCATCACCAATAACATCCCATACAGCGGTGCTAAAACCAAAACCATATATCTCTCACACACATCGTATGTTCATCAAGATAGCCAATCCAAATCCTTAAAACCAAATAAGAAAAATGTAAAGTGGTTTGGTCATCAAGTATCGCGAAACCTCCATAACCAAACACCAATCAATAACGACACTGTCATGACTATACACTGGTATTGTCCGATATTGGGAGGGGGTTTCCTTGGCATGAGATGGCCAGAACACCTTACCTAGTCGGAGTTTAAACACACCACATAAACACGACTCAAACTCAATATTTACATAAAAACATAACCATTATTCTAACATATTGAAATTTCGGACATAACCAAGGGTTGCGAGACCTCAACAAAGATTATCTCAGATCCCCGACAACCTCCACTGGTGGTGGTCTGGCCGGTAGCACCGCCGACAGAGGTGGTTTCCAGCGAGGTTCCACCACTCATATCACATGAAATGACGACATTTTGCACTTTGTCTAGACTGATTCAACCACTCCGGAGGGCTGTGGGACCCAAGTGGGAGTTTGGTGGGGTCCCCAACAGCATCCCAGTCATAGTGGTCCGGCGATGGCACCGCCAGTGAGGTGGTTTTCTGGCGAGACCAACAACTAGACAAAATAAGGAAAAATCACTCAAACATGAACGTGAACACACATGGGCCACAAATTCGAGGTGTCCCGGGGACGTAGTGACTCTGGTGGGTCACCCCAACCATCCTCGACCACCACAACCCACCGCAGCAGCGGCTAGGTGAACAGATAGTAGAGGAGAAAGAAAAATTGTGACTCGACAACACATGCACATCTGTCGCCTATATGGGCTCTGGGACTGTGAAGTTGTCGATGAGGCATCTCCGATCACCGTCCCGTTCATCGCCACCCACCACTGTCGTCGTCGGTTAACCACACCACTGAGCAACAGCCGAGAGAAGGAGAAGGAGAGAGAGAGATAGACCGAGAGAAACCGAGAAAGAGGAAGACCGAGAGTGTGAGAGAGAGCGACCTCGACTCCGATGACCACCTAGGACTGCCTCCGACGGTCGTGGTCACCATCCAGTCCGGCAGCGTCGTGGACAGCAAGGGTGTCGATGAACCGAGAGAGAGATCGAGAGGAACCGAGAGAGGGAAAGGGAGAGACGACCTCCGGTGAGTGAGCTATGGCGAGCTCGTGGCACAATCGTGGAGGAGGGTGGAGTGGGGATAAGGGACCGACGAGAGAGAGACGGAGTGGGAAAGAAAGAAAGGGCGGCAGGAGTGAAGTATGAAATATTAGGGTTTCTCTTATAACATATATATATACATCATGTTGTTTAAAATGACCCTTATACCCCTTGAGTTTGTTATATTTTCCCATATATTTCATCTTAAAACACCCAAGCATCTCAGGGCTAATCCCATGACTCTCCTTATGAAGCTGCGTCATTTTACCAATTTCTATTTTATAGTCTCGTGTGTCGCGTAGCTATCCGACTCTCGCATTGGTCTTGCACTCCTTGGTCCGTATTTCTCCGTCACGCGCGTAGTTTCGCCTTGTCTCATAAATAATTACTTAAATTATACAAAATTTCATTTATTTGTATTTTAACAGTATTTTAAATCCCCCGTGTACCCGTATCCCAACTGTCAATCCCCGCTCGTCCAGTTTTCCTACTCGTTCACCGACTTTATTGTCCGGTCACTCAAATACTAGTATAAATACGTAATGCACGTCATCATTCACAAATAACCAAATTTCCAGGTCGTTACAATGATTATCGTAGAGATGGTTGTACATACAAGATCAACTAAATAACTATAAGGACTTTTGAGTGAAGATTGGAGACATGTAAACATTGTTTGTCAAAAAAAAATTAGAATTTATAGAGCTAGAGAAGGGTTGTTGGTTTGTGCTGAAATTTCAAAGTGGTTTTGGGAGATTTGAAGATCAAGTCCAAGTATTCATCATTAAGGCAATCAATCTTTTCATCCTCTTCAAGCTTATACTCCATTAAAATGGTTAAATGAAGCTTAAATTTGGAGATTTTTGTGGCAAACAAATTTTATAACTAGGCAACTATTTTTTATAATTTCTCTATTGTTTTCTAAGTCTAATTGAACAATCAATTGAAGTACTAAAACCAATTTTCATGAAAATGGTGTTCTTGGACTCAAAATTGGGAAGGAATGCATGTTAAATTTTGGACATAGCCTCTGTAATTTTAGACATAAATCATTTTGGTGTTTGGAGTTCATACGCAGCGAAAATTTTAAAACAATTTTGAGAAAAACCCCAACAGAATCCGAATCTGATTCCACTAAAACGTTTAAACTATGAAAACTAAATAATACCTCAGTTGCAATATACCTTTCGGAATGTTGATCGATCTTTAAAGCGCGCGCTTGACGATGAACGCCTCTACTAGTCATGTCCACACGAACGGCGGCCAAGATTCAAAGTGTTAGCTTCGAGAAAATACCAAACGTTTGGTTTCTCTCCAAAATAATTCAAAACGTGCCAGTCAACCCTAATTCGTTTCTAAAATGAAAATTAGAGTTTTTGCCCTTAATTTTCATACATGTATTGTAACTTAAAACGTCTATTTATACAACGCTTGTAAATAGACGGTTAAGTAAATTACACATATACCCCTACTCATGAAGTATAAATGTAATACACCACAGGAACGTTTCTTTCATTTCTGAACCATTTTAAAATATCGCAAAAACATTCTTAGTGTGCGACCCAATAGGCTCATACAATGTTGGCAGTGTACCAAAACACATTTTGGTACACAAGTCATAAGCGGTCTCTAGCAAGACATTATGACTACCCAAGTTGTACAAAGATCAAATCGATACAACCTAATCAATAATATATATAACATCTTTTTATCATACGATATCCTTTTGATCAAATATAAGGCATGGAATTGTCATCCAACGTGTTCGATCGTACTAGTCTCGATCTCCAAGTAGACCGAAAACATCCAAGTCACATTGATCAATATTAATTCACTTAGACTAGGCATTTTAACGATCCTAACACATCGAGGATCCATTTGGATATCTCTCTCTATATGAGAGGGGCAAATTCTATCTCGATTACACAACTTCACCACATTATTCACACAGTAACTAATCACAACCTTTATAATTATCCGGTTAAAGACAACGTTTGATTGCATCAAATCACTGTATTTCTAATGTTGAAGTCTCTGGTAATTTCAAGTCAGAGGACTGAATAATATACATATCATGAGAAACAACTATGACTTAATCCATGTGATGTTCTCATAGCGGGTCGGTCCAGTACTTTGTTACCCAACAAGTACTCATGATCTTGATTCATATTCCTATACGTATGATCACCGTATGATCATCAATCAAGACTCACACTAGTCTTAATTCATTATAGTTCCCAGTATAATAATCGACTGGGGACATTTAGGATATTTCTGTAAATACTCATGGATCTTATTATAATGTAAACATGTAAATCAATTATAATAAACAACAAATGAAATCTTCTATTTTATTAGCTAAAATGTATTCATAAAGACTATTAATGGATTGACCTAGGACACATTCCCAAACAAATCACTCATCTTAACTCCAAATTAGGTGATTCCAACGCAATTTGAAAACTAACTCATAGACGAAAAACTTTTATTTCTACCATAGTTTTGAAATTTCAGCTCTTTCTTGATCAAAAATGTACTGCAACTAGGTAATTAAATGTCATTACGGGATTATTGAAGGTGAACTTTGAAAAGGCATAACTCTCTTAATTCATATTCAAATGATCTGATCTTTTAGTATGTCGTTCTTGGATATGTTTAATAACTTGTGACCAAGAATCAAGGTTTTCCCAACTATATATTGAGAGAAATAATTTTTACAAGCTCGCTAGTCAAATTTGGTTAAAAATTGAGTTGTGTTTGTAAATTTGTGATCTCCTTTGTTTTAAATCAAAATTTTGCAAACCTTATATTTTCAAAAAACTAAGACACAGAGCAAAAACTTTCTTATTTAAGTGTGTTCAATGATCTTAAGTTTATGGTGGTCTAATTTACGATGCAATGCAGGACCAAAAGTTGAATGTTGTTTTGTCTTAAGAGGTTGTTTTGGGTTAAGGTTTCTAAATCCATTTGACCTGATCAAAACCCAATTTACTTGGATCAATTTACATACCAGGAACCTAGGGGAGTGTCCTGGGAGTCTGGGTGCGCGAGTCGGAGTGTTGGAAGTTGGTAAAGCTAGGATAAACATTGCTTGATATGAGTATACCTGATGATATTTTATTTTACATTTTATTTTCAGTGTTTAATTACTGTTTCATAGTCCTTTTGACTATATGATGCTTGTATTATGATATCATGAGCCTTGTTGATGTTGCTCACATGTTGAGTTTTAACTTTATATATGATATTCATTCCTTGTGATGTTTCATTGATTCTATTTTCCAAATGACATGTGTAGCGGCCCCAAATTCCAAGGCCCGCCACGTCATGTGCCATGGGCCCACAACCCTATCTGAAACTGACCTAGATGTGTCCCACGCGCACCATATCACAATTTTCACCTCAGTTATCGCTAACTTTCCTCAAATTAATCAAATTAGTTAGCTAAGACATCAAATCTTCTATTAACCTCAAAATATTCCGCGTAAGAATTAAATAAGTAAATTATTAAAATATGAAACGTAAATTATGTGAAGAGCATTTCTCCTAGTCTGGAAAACCCATTCAAAATGCCATCCATATATATATATATATATATATATATATATATATATATATATATATCAACCATGTTCCATCAAAACATCAAAATGAACTTCAAAAGGTTATATACATGTTCAAGTACTCTCATGTCCCAAAACCCAACATAAATCAAAGAAAAGTAAACAAACGTACGAGTCAGGAATAAGCAGTCAAATCACAGGAAGTTCTCTAGCTTGCCCTTCTCTCTGTTCGTGTTGGGGTCTGCACTCAGTCATTACAACAAAACAGATGACGAATCTAGAATGAGTAATCCCAATGAACTTCACCGAGTAAATAATATATTGTTGGGTTTTGGGGTTTATGCGCAGCGGAGATTACAAAACAATTTTGAGAAAAACCCCAACAAGATCCGAATCTGATTCCATTAAAACATGTTTAAACTATGAAAACTTAATCATACCTCAGTCGTAATGTACCTTTCTAGAGGTTAATCGATCTCTAAGGCGCGGCCAACGGCGAACGCCCTCTATCAGCAGTCCAAACACGAACGGCGACCAAGATTTGAAGTGCTAGCTTCGAGAGATTACCAAACCTTTTGTTTCTCTCCAAAACGATCCAGAGCATACCAAAAACTCTAAGTTGTTTCTTAAAACGAAAATATAGTTTTTTTTTTTTCTTTTCAATCTTTCGTACTTGTATTATAACTCAAAGCGTCTATTTATACATCCCTTGTATATAGACGGTTAAGTAAATTACACATATACCCTTACATAAAGAAGTATAAGTGTAATACACTACAAGGACGTTTTTGTCATGAATTTTATCATATAAAATTCATTTTTCTGAACCATCTTAAAATCTCGCAAAACCATTCTTAGTGTGCGACCTAATAGGCTCATACAACGTTGGCAGTGTATCAAAACAGACTTTGGTATACAAGTCATAAGCGGCCTCTAGCAAGACATTATGACTACCCAAGTTGTACGAATATCAAATTGATACAACCTAATCAATAGTGTATATAACATCCTTTTGTCACACGATATCCTTTTGATCAAACATAAGGCATGGAATTGTCATCCAACATGTTCAATCGTACTAGTCTCGATTTCTAGGTAGACTGAAAACATCTAAGTGACATTGATCAATATCAATTCACTTAGACTAGGCCTTTTAACAGTCTAACACATCGAGGGATCCACTGGATATCTCTCTATATGAGAGGGACAAATTCTATCTCGATTACACAACTTCACCACATTATTCACACAGTAACCAATCACAACCTTTATAATCATCCGATTAAAGACAATGTTTGATTGCGTCAAATCACTGTATTCCTAATGTTGAAGTCTCTGGTAATCTCAAGTCAAAGGACTGAAAAATATACCTATTATGAGAAACAACTATGACTTAATCCATGCGATATTCTCATAGCGGGTCGGTCCAGTACTTTGTTCCCCAACAATTACTCATGATCTTGATTCGTATTCCTATACTTATGATCATCGTATGATCATCAATCAAGACTCGCACTAGTCTTAATTCATTATAGTTCCCCGTATAATAATCGACTAGGGACATTTAGGATATTTCTGTAAATACCCATGGATCTTATTATAATGTAAACATGCAAATCAATTATAATAAACAGCAAATGAAATCCTCTATTTTATTAACTAAAATGTATTCATAGAGACTGTTAATAGATTGACCTAGGGCACATTTCCCAACATATACATAAATGCTAGAATCAAAATACTATTAAATAAACATGTGGAAGAATAGAATTAGACAACTGGGAAGGACACTTGCATGTATATCTAATAGCAGTGAATCAAAGTGTGTACACGATATAGGTTAGACTAGCACCATATTTCGAACTATCGTTCAAACACTGCCAGTGAGTAAACTTGAACTGACTGAAATCCCTGAGTCCACTCCGTAGCCGGCATAGACCACGGCGCATTGATATGTGTATAGGAAAAATCAGCAGTCGAGAATGCTGGAGTCAAAATACTATTAAATAAACATCCCGAAGAAAAGAATTAGGCAATTGTGAAGGACCCTCGCGTGTATATCTAATAGCAGTGAATCAAAGTGTGTACATGATCTAGGTCAGACTAGCACCATACTTCAGACTATCACCCAAGCACTGCCAGCGAGTAAACTCGAACTGACTGAAATCCCTGAGTCTACTCCATAGCCGACATAGACCACGGCGCACCGATATGTGTATAGGAAAAATCAGCAGTCGGGTTGACAATCCATCGACATACCCCAAAAACACATGATATGACCTAGTGTGCCACAATGTCAATGCAATAGAATAAACTCAGCGAGAGTAAACTCAACCGAACGTAAATAAATACTAGAAATGAGAATAATTGAATAACAGGATATGAATTCAAATATTCAAGCAGTAAATACTCAAAGTGAATTTCAATTGGAATAGTACAAACCTCAAACCACACTCCACTAATGACAATGCCAATACACGTCACCAATCGTGTGTCAACCACCCATCAAATCAATCCTAAAACTTGATTTTAGATAAACCTAATTAATCCCCAAACCTCAAAATAATTCAACACCAATTCATCGTCAAAAATACCCATTAAACCTTCCATATGCGTTATATAAACACTTAGGTAAACCCCTAATAGGCCAAATTATTTTAAAATTTTATTTTTCTGTCACTGTTTTGGACGTCATGAGTGGCGCTGCCGTGAATAATTGCTCACGCCGCGGCTCACGATGCCCAAAACAGTGAGTCCTAATCCTGGCGCACCTAGCGTCATCTGAACCAGAGATGCCTCCTGGGGTTCTCGGACCCCCTCGGCTCATCGCCGCAGTCCGCGCTCGTCCCAAGCATTCATTAAACGTTTAACCAACCATAACCAATCAAAACACCTCGACCAAACACGTCCGAGACGAAAATCCCAAGTTTTATTGGCTAAAACCATAAATTCATTTGAAAATTATAGCAACAAAAACAACACCACAAATCTTCATTTGTTGCTTCAACACAAACCTTTAAACCATAGCAACACCCTACAAATCGGTGTGCTCGATTTCCAACTCCAAAACCCTCATCAAAACCCGAGAAAATACATCCGATAGATAGAGAACTGAGAGGAGAGTTCGGATATAACCTTTATATTCGATTTCCACTTAATCTAACACTTCAAATGAGCTCCAAAACTTCAACAATCACCAAACCTCCTTATTTTCGTCCAAATGATAGCCAAGAAAGAGAAAAGGTAGTGAGATGAGAATTTTTTTTGTTTTTATACTAAAAACTTCATAAAAAAACCCTCATCCCAAAGCTTGATATTGTGGCTCTTATGAATAGTCCACCAAAGTGTAACTTACATGGAGACTTGTTCCCATATCCTCCTCTTTCCACAACAAACAACCCAATTCTTGGACGTTCCGACACCCAGTCCCGGACTGTTCCACGTGCCGAACGCATACACTCGTGTCACTAACATATATTCGGCATTTTATGTTAATTACTTATCGCATTTTATCATTTATTGTGTGTATATAAACCCCCGGCCTAGTATACTAGCCATTAGCCTCCCCGGTACCCATGTCTACGCGCTACTTGAGGCGAATACCCGTCACACTGTCTCGCTCGGCATATACAATATAAACACACATATTGCGATGCAAATAAACTAATTTGAACAAATACATCGCAAAACACAACAAAAAGCGGACTATATACCTAATCTGGGCATGCTCCGACCTAACTGTAAGGTCCACAAGCGTCTAAGCTGTCGTCCACATCTGTAATGACGTCATAAATAATGACAATTAATAATTGGGCCATTACAGTTCTTCCCAACTAGTTGAAATTTCATCCCAAAATTTAAATCAAAACTAAATTCATACCGGTAAATATCTGAGGGTATCAATACCGTATAATAAACTCGAGCTCCCAAGTGAGTCCCTCAGACCCGTGATGCTGCCATTACACTAATACCTTCGGGATCTCCCTGTTTTGCAGAGTTTGTATCATGTGATCCATAATCTCCATCGGTTGCTCCTCGTAGGTCACATCAGGCCGAACCTCAATCTGTCTTACATCAACCATCGGTCTCGGTCCTGACCTAACTAGCCTCAACATAGATACATGAAAAACTGGATGAAGCCCCGCTAACTGTTATGGTAACTCTAATCTATATGCCACAGTGCCGACGCGTGCCTTGACCCTGAACGGTCCAATGAACCTTGGTGTCAATTTCCCCTTGGTGCTAACCTCTGATGACCATTCCAGGACGAAATCTTCAAATACACTAAGTCACCAATCTCATAGCTCATACCCTCGAGATACTTGTCCGTATATTTCTTTTGTCTATCCTGCGCTACCTGCAGTCTCGGTCGAATCTGTCTAACCTTCTTTATGTGGTCAACAAAAACCTCAAGCTCAATAATCACCACATCCTCTAATGTCGCCCAACACGCAGGTGATCTGCAGGGCCTACTATACAAAGACTACCCGAATTTTGGCTTTCACTCTGTTTATATGTTCGTCGTTTACTTGCATATATATATATGGTGATCGCTATTTCCTAGTTTCCACACTTAAGATTATAAAAGTTGTTTCCGCTAACATATTTAAGACTTCTGCTATAAATTATAAAGACTTCCACTAACTAAATTAATTGTTTAAAATAGAGAATATAGGTACTAAAGGCTGACTAATACGTAATTGGGTCTAATGTGTCATGGTTAGGGCTTAATTACAAGATTAGGCCGGGCGGTGCCCTAGATTAGGAGAGGGGCTGTCACAGACGCCGCCAAAGTAAATCCCACGGCGTCACTTAAAGCGTAGGTTCTTTGAACTTTACTGGTTTGGATGTCGCAGATGATGCCACCAGGGTTTTTACCCACGACGTCATCTAAAACGTCACTTCTCTAATTCAATTATGGATTACACGCTGTGATCGACGTCGTAAGCATAAATGCTCAACGACGTCCCTCGCGACGTAAGTTCCTGAACTCATTTTTCGGAACCCCAGCTCGTGTTGTCGCGTTTCGAGTCTGTCCCAAACTCTTAGGGACATCCAAAACTATACAAAAATAACATCGCCTTGTGTTGAAACCCCGACAACCGTCCAATTCAAAAATCACACAAAAATTTACAAAAAATCCTAAAAAATATCACAAAACTTCAAATACTTAAATCTATTTACAAAACATCAATAGATCAACCAATTGATCATTATTTTATCACTCAAACTTATTACAACTTAAACCTGAAAATCTCGTCCGAATTCGTCGCGACGAAAACCCACAAAACTAGCACCATACTGTAGTTAGATAACCACGAAAGGAGTCAGTATCTTACCTTTTTACGCGTGGTTGGTCGATCCCTGACGTCGTTTCGAGCTCGAAATGTCTGAAACCCTCACGCTCACCACATTCGTTCAAGATGAGAGAAAAATGAGATAAAGGAGAGAGAAAAGGTAATTAATATTTATACTTCCATTTTCATCACTCCAACACACGAATCTTGAGGCACATATTGTGTTTTTCCTTCAATTCATCCACCAACTCTAACTCAACAACATGACTCTACTAGGTGACTTGGCCTTCACCACTTAGTCAATTTTTGCTCTCAATTCTCATTTTCTCGGACCACTTTCACATCACAACTTGCACGTCGTGCGTTCCCGGACACAACAACACTCTCGCATATTTATTAATTAATTTTTGATAATTCACTAATTATCATTTCCCATTGTTTAAATACATGTATTATACCCTTTTTTGCCTTAATATTCTCATTTTTCCTAGGCAAATCTCACACACAAATCCGTGGCAATAAATAAAACAAAATCATGCACTATGACATACAGAGTTCATATTCGGGTATAAATAATAGTACAAACATCACATAAAAATAAAATATACCTCAGTGTCGACTCCCAAGGCTTAAGCAATATGACAAGTCACGACTACTAGGTCATCATGGTCCTGAAACACGACACGTGTCACCAATTAAATTTGAGGGTCGTTACAATTTACCCCATCCAACAACTTTTATATAACTCATTTGGGTGACTGTTGACTTGGTCTTTTGACCTTATCTATTCAAACCGAGTAATTGGTCTTTCACGGGTGTTTTCGCTCCCGGCATATACCACGACTCACACCGTCACGCGCTAACACAAATACTAATGACTCGAACATATCCCCATATTAATTAATTTTCATATTTTATTTTTTGGTCATTCACGAAAAATCATTTTTCGGACCCGACACCCATTTCAACACGTTTTCCTAGGCGAACACTACTCATTTATCGATGTCACCGCCCTATTACACAAACACAAGTATAAATAGGTAGTACACATCATCACAAAGAAATAACATATTTTTTAGGTCGTTATAGATGCGAGATATCTCCCCCACCCTCCTAAGGGAGTTATCTCTCGGGAGTTATAGACACAATTACCCTTCGTTAATGATCTTTTTATTATACATCTCTATCTTGTTTGAAGGTTATTTATGTCAATTCATATTTTTATTGTTTAAAATTTTGAAACTTGCTTGCAAGTATAAAGTTGAATCAAACATGAAAATATTACCTTCAAGGAGTTAACTACAAGGAGATAACTCTGAACTAACATTGTAAGAAAGCAAAAACGAACCAAACGAGGCCTGAATGGAGAGAATGGATGAACTTATGTAATTCAAAATGGGCAAGCGGATAAAGTAAAGGGGAATGAAAGAAACGTGAAACAAAAAATAGAGTATACAAAGACTACCTGGTAAAACACCTAAAATCTATCAAGAAATTGAACGAACAAACTATACCAGTGGAGGCAAACTTTCATTTTCTAAAAGAGTTACTTTGTTTTCAATTTAAGACAAGACAAATTAAAATTAAGTATATACTTTTTTGTCCGAATTACAAAATATCCACCGTGAAAGAGTAGGATAAATTAAAATTAAGTATATACTTTTTTGTATACCAAGTTGAAGGAATAATATTTTTTTTATAAAGGCAACACAAAAAGAAATCCTCATTTGAAAATTTAATAACAAGGCATATAATTACCCTAGTCAGAGAGCTAAGATGAATGTCACGACCCAAATTTTTAATCTTATATTTTTGTCGTGATCGGGGTTACTGACACGTAATGTGGACCCGCGTTGGGACACATGCACTGATTGAGGCACGTGGTTGAGGTATATTTTATAATTGATGTGGTGAATGCTTAATGTATTGTGTGTGTACCTTATACCTGGAATAGTTAAGTTCGAATGATATCATCGATTCGAAGCGAGCGGGAAAACGCCTCGAGTTGTGTGCGAGCCGTGAGACCGGGTAGCTAGACATGTGGTAAGTCTAAGTTTAGTCAAATGGGTGTTAATTAATTTATTTCATAACATAAGCCTATGGTATACACATCAATTTAAATAAGCTATTGCTTAGCCTATGTTTTATTTAAATGAAATCAAATATTAATGCCTATGGTCAAATGTAATTACAACCACCATTTGGATATGCCTAGGGATGTGTACTAGCACTCACTCTCATGTAATTTGTGTCATGCATTTATGTCACCAAGCTGGAATTAGTGGAAGTAGGAGTGATTAATGGTCACTAGATCATCTAAGAGATGGACAAATAATCAAATGATAAATGACCATGATAAAGAAAACTACATGCTTGACAAATGGCATTGAGGGGGGTTTCATGCTTGACAAGTGTTATTGAACTGAAAAAAAAAGTGGGTGAGTAGGAGTGTTTAATGGCCCTTGATTCACATGGTGATGGAGTTGTGCAAAACCCAACACTATAAAAGAAACACTTAAACACTTTCCTTCTCATTTGCATGCAAATCAAACAAGAAATTTCAGAGCTGTTAAGGGATTTTGTTTGCTAGAAATTGGAGAGTAAGAGAGCCAAATTTGCCTATCAAAATAAGCTCAAGTGACAACCATCAAAGCTAAAACCTTAGGTATTATTTATACTCTTTTATGCTTCAATTGTTGTATTCTTGGCTATGAATATTGAGACTTTTATATAAAATCGATTTCAAAGATGTTTTTAGTTATGTTTTCACTCATTTTGAAACACCAAATGATTTCTCTAAGCTGTATTTCAGAATTGAGAAGATTTGCCAAAGTTTGGGGTTTTTCTTGTAAAATTGAAAATCTGATTTTCTTAATACAACCTCTGTAATTTGGACATAACACACTCATCATAACTCCAAATTAAGTGATTCTAATACCACATGAAATCTAACTCATAAACGAATAAATTTTGTCCATATTTTTGAAATCTCAAAAATGTTCTGCAATTAAGTGATTTAAATATCATGACAGGATTGTTGAATGTGAACTTTGGAAAGGTATAACTCCTCCAATTCATATCCAAATGAGATAAATTTTGATTATGTTATTCTTGGATATGTTAAGTGATTTGTGACCAAAACTTATGATTTTTGGAGCTATAAATTGGGATAAATGATTTTTACAATCTCGCTGATCGAATTTTGATTCTAATTCGAGTTGTCTTTGAAAATATTTGATATCTCCTTCATTTTATATCGAAACCTTACACATCATACCATTCCATAAAGCTAAGACCTAGAGCTAAAACTTTCTTCTTAAATGTCTTTAATGATTTAGAGCTTATGATGATTTAATTAACGTTGCAATGCTAAGTATCAAATTGAAGTTTTGCAAGAACTTAAGGGATTGTTTTAGGTTATAGATTTACAAATCTATTTGACTTGACCAAAACCCAACCTAATACCTATCTAAACACCCCAGGGACATAGAGAAGTGTGTCAAGAGTCCGGGTGAGCAGGTTCGGGCATCGGAAGGTCAGAATTAGCTAGGATAATTACTTGATGTGAGTAAGCTCACTTGAACTATTTACTTTCATTTCATTTCTAATTATTATTGTTGGACAGTCTATAGGACTATAAATGGGTGCCTTGTACTCTTGATATCATGATTTATTGTTCTTCTCTCTAGTTGAGCTTGGCATCATGATATTTTCTTTTGTTAAATCTATTTGATTTCTTCTATTGCTCATGTCTCTTTTCATTAAGTATTAAAGAGATGAAATGAATAGCATGCTATTAGGACTAGACAATAATTAATTATGAACTTGTATTCTTTGTTTATTATGCTTCGTAGCATTTCCATTTTTGGATTCCTTTACCGAGTTATTTCTTGATGTCTAAAAGTAGTTTTAAAATATATGGTCCATTGCATATTTATAGAATGGGCGACTCACGGGGTCACGGGACCTCAGGGATGTCGGCATTCTCCACTATACTCGCACGACTCACGGTGTAATGAACTGGGGTGTTCGACGAGATTTATGATAGATGATTTATACGCGTAGAGCACAACTCCGCCATTTAAGGTTATTAGAAAATGATATGATAATATATAGAGCGCAACTCTATACAAATAGTGGAAAAGACTAAGTGATAGTTCTCACCGCCAACCAAACCTAGATCAGATTGTTTAACCTGTGTTAGTTTCATTTGATTTCTCGGTATTTATTAGCATGTTTATTTGGAGCATTCTCTGGCAATCATTATGTTTTTAAATACGATTCATTTATTTTGGAAATGTGAATAGATAGGTCACTTGGGAATTACTGTCATACTTTTGTACCCATCGTCCTTTTTATAATGGTGGGTGCAGATCCGTCGAGCAGTGAGCTCAGCAAGGAGAAGACTGGCGACTACCTCTGAGCTTGGGGAGCGTACTACTGACTGACTGTAGGTTTTTGATATTTTGTATATTTTAATTACCTATGTCTTTCATATTGTTGGGATATATATATTGGGTTGAGCGTCAGTTCCCCGACTTTTGACTATCACACTGTTTATATGTTTCGCCACATAGTTCATATATATATATATATATATATATATTATGATCGCTATTCCTGGTTTTCACACTTAGGTTTATCAAATTGTTTTCATTTATTTAAAAAGACTTCCGCTAAATGATTAAAAGACTTTCGTTATAAATTGTTAAGACTTCTGCTAACCAAATTAACTATTTAAATACTTTAAACAACTTTAAGTTATTGAAATTGGTAGGGTTTGTGTATTATTTATCCTGAACGCGATTAAGTTGGCAATAGGTTAAAAAGGATGACTAATACGTAATTGAGCCCTACGTGTCGTAATTAGGCTTTAATTGTGGGATTAGGCCAGGCGGTGCCCTAGATTAGGAGAGGGGCCATCACAATGAAACATAGACCAAAGTATTAATAGAAAAAAAATAAATGTTAATCTTTCATCATTCCAACATATAGGGATTCTAAAAATGGCAACCCATGCAGTCAATCTCTTGAACCTTTGGAAAGAAATGGATACAGAAACATATGGAGTGCTATGTGACACGACTTGCGAATGGAGAGAAAGAGTGAGGACTTTCAAATGGAGCATATACTTTACTTCAAGAATTACCCTAATCTCAGGTTTCCAATTGGAAGTGTCAACGTCTCCACCATAGACAATGGAAACCAAAATTGAAACGAATAACAACAAGAGATCTCAATTCGATCTGCTTCAAAGATATCCAATCCAAATACCAAATACATGCACTTCTAAAACTTCAATTATCCAAACAGAGCCACACAACCCATAATTAGGTGACCCTAGAAAAACTCACCAAAATCATAAAATTCAAATAGTTGAGTCCATTAAAGTCATAACTAAAGGTTTGAAGAAAACACGAGACTCTACAAAACTCCTCTATGAATTACGTGAAAAACAATGAATCGAATCAATTGGCAATGAGTTTGAACTCCTAACGCATGAAAATCAAGTATTTTTTTCATACTAAAGAAAAAGGTGGATTGATTAAGAGAGATGAAATGCAACATACTCAAACACTTAGATCACCTCAGTATTGGGCTTTACTTTGTTGATATTGAGTTTCTTCAACGAAAACGTTAAGGGTGAATATGAAGACTTCCATTAAGCAAAGATTAAATAAGGAAAAAACTTGTGGACAAAGAGACGTTAAACAAAAGATTGATATTCCTTGAGATTAGACAAAAGTCAATCTAACTAACCAATAATAAGATATGTTTTTTGATGTAACTTTAGGGAGGGGCAAATGTGTCCAATAAACCAAAAGTAACTAATTTATCAACAGCGCCAAACCCATCACACTTTTTAATATGTTTAACAGTGCCAAATTGTGAAAGCTTCTAAAGTGAAATGGTAAAGACATAACTTACTTTAAAATAAAATTTTGAAAGATCATGGTTCGCTTCTCACTTGCATAAAAAAAAAAAAAGTGCCAAACCCATAACTCTTTTTAATACGTTTATTTATTTATATTTATTTATGTTTATTTATGTATAGAAATATATGTATAGGCCCACATATAGGACTCATCAACAGCTCTACAGTAATAAGACTAGTTTCTTAATCTGAATTAATCATAGGCAGCATCAGAGACCATGCTTACTCAAGAAATCAACCTCCAAAGACTTCGCGTCTTTTTGGAAGAAAAACCTTAGAATAAGTTACATTTGGCACTGACCTTTATAGATGTTGTCTATTTTTATCTTGATTATACATCTTAAATCTAAAAAGGTCAATACCAAATGAAGAGCTTTTTTTGAAAACTTGGTACTTAAAAGAATCTCATCATACCTCGCTTGACCGACCTCCTCGCACGCAACCTCCAAAAAGCCATTCCCAACTGGACCCCACCACATCCACTACACAATTCCCCCATCAAAAGTCCCTGTCCACGTCCCCATCTCCCTCCACCCGTCCTTCACTCAACCCCAATACAGTAATTTTATTGAGATCCATGTGTCACAAACTCCACCCGTTTCCGATTAGAAAAATGATAATTTAACACATTATATGCACACTTTAATTTTAATTATTTATAATATTTTATTATATATAGAGCTCACACTTAGAAAGATAAAAAAAAAATTATAAATAATTAAAAAATAAAGTGTTCTCTCTAAGTACGTTAGATTATCATTTTTTTTTCAATTAAAGTCTGACTAATCTCACTAAATAATCAAGAAGACCTTCACTAATACTTTAAAGTTTAAAGACATAATATAGGGACGATACTAAAATGACACCACAAGTGACTCATGAGATGTGACATATGGGGCCGACGTAAAAATATATATGTACAAATAATTTTGAATGTACAATATGTACAGTGTGTATCTTAAGGCGCACACAGACAACACCCATAAATGTAGGTATTAACTCTTAAGTTTAAGTTGGTGCCACCGTAATTTCACATGCCCCCTCTTACGTATCTCTCCTCAGTTCTCAGTCGTCGGCGCTGACTCCCTGTCCTAAAATGGGGAACTGCAACGGATCTCCCACCGGCGCCGCCGATCCCCCTCCCCGAACCACCATCAGCGTCCTCCCCGCCGCCGCGCCGCCCCAACCCCAACCCCAACCACAACCCCAGCCACCGGCGGCACTCCACCTCCCGCGGCCCTCTCCGGTGCGGGGCGCGTCCTGGGGCGGGCCATGGAGGACGTCCACTCAAAGTACATTTTCGGGCGTGAGGTGGGGCGCGGGCAGTTCGGCGTGACCTACCTGGTGACCGACAAGCAGACGGGCGAGAAACTCGCCTGCAAGTCCATCGCCACACGAAAACTGACCCACCGCGACGACATCGAGGACGTGCGTCGTGAGGTGCAGATCATGCACCACCTCACCGGCCACCGCAACGTGGTGGAGCTGAAGGGGGCGTACGAGGACCGCCACTCGGTCAATCTCGTTATGGAGCTCTGCGCCGGAGGGGAGCTCTTCGACCGGATCATCGCCAAGGGCCATTACTCCGAACACGCCGCCGCCGCCCTCTGCCGCCAGATTATAACTGTCTTGCACTACTGCCATTCCATGGGGGTAATGCATAGGGACCTCAAGCCCGAGAATTTCTTGTTCTTGAGTGGGGACGAGGAGTCCCCCTTGAAGGCCACCGATTTCGGCCTCTCCGTCTTCTTCAAGCCAGGTCTATTCAATTCATTCATTCATTCATTTCTTCAATTGGAGGATGTACTAAGTGTTGATTGCTTGGTGTGGTGGTTTCGAAGAGGGTCTTAATTATTAGTACTCTTGACTATAGCAGAGGTCACGGGTTCGATTCGCAGTGACTATACTATTTCTGGTAATTTAATAAAAAGATTAAAAAAAAAATGAATGATCACTAGTGATCTAGAGTTTATGCACTTGTTGAAGTTGGTTTAGGTATTAGTACTTGTTAGGTTGGCTTATGCTATTGCGTTTACGCGAAAATAGGAAATGCTGCTATTGAGGAGTGAGGATGTCATGAATTTGGGGATATTTAGGTGTTAATCCACATTAGTTGTGTAAGGTCGGAGAACTCGCGGTGGTGGCTAAATTCATGTTTGAATGTCTTGTTGGATAGGAAGTGAAAAGGTGGAGTTTTTATATATCGATGGATACAATATTAGTTTTTATAACAAGTTTTATACTTTGAGTAATGGGCTATTCGCCACTTTGCTTTTCTGATGCTTTTATGAAGTCTTTGGCCGGAATAATATATTAATGTCAGTCTCTATGAATTTGAGGGTCTTCATACTCATTACTTTCTTATAGTTTTGTTGCTATCGGTTATGTTTCCTTACTTTGCTTTGTGTGTTGTTGGTTATAGGAGAAGTGTTTAAAGATCTTGTCGGAAGTGCTTATTATGTGGCACCTGAAGTGTTGCGACGAAACTATGGACCTGAGGCTGACATTTGGAGTGCTGGTGTCATACTTTACATTCTTCTTAGCGGGGTCCCTCCTTTTTGGGGAGGTATGTACCTTACATTTTAATCAATCGACATGGGATAATCTCAGTTGGGGTTGTTTTCCATTTTTTCCATGAATTTCAACCCAACATGTGCCTCAGCCTGCAATTTGGTCACCTGTATGGATTTTTAGACCAAACCTCAGTATGGTTTGAGAAGGTTAGCATTTTACGGTAGAACTAAAGTTTAGATTTGGAGGAAACTCGCACATTGGCACACGCTAGAAATTATCCTTAGATTGTGTTGCTGGAAAATTTCGTCTTGGTATTTATTATCTGAACTGGATGACAATTAGAAATTTTTTTTGCAAAATGCTCATTCTTATCTTGAATAATGAGCACTAATAAGGTCCCTAGAGTGCATACTTTTTTTTTTTACTTGCTCATTAGGCTTGCTAGGAAAAACAATCTTCTGGAAAATCTCAAAGCAACTTACTTCAGCCACTCGTTACTTGAATAATAGGAAGGGGGTGGTGGGAAGAGTTTTTAATTGAAATGTTGAGGTGCATGTTCTTTCAAGTGTTTGGAATTCACATAACCATTATTACATTTCCAATCCCGATCTCTTACCATGACGGGGCTTTCATGTTAGGCAGAAATAATAACTTACATATGCTCAAAATAATAGTGCAAAAACAATTTGGAAAAGCAGCAAACAATTTCGATCTAAAACTGAGGTTTGGATCCAATTCAAGATAATCAACTCTTAATTGGTTGTTTAGAAAATCCGCAAAAGTTAGAACCAAACATGTAATCAGCATTTGAAAGTTCTGAAGTCTTCGATGTTTGACTTTCTTATCTCTGGCAATAATCTATTCTGAGTGTCTGTATTGTTCAGTGACATCAAAATGGTGTGAGTATCCTATTTTTCACGTTCCCGCCATTTTCTTTTCTCCTCTTATTGCAGAGACCGAACAGAGTATTTTTGATTCAGTTATGAGGGGACACATTGATTTCTCCTCTGATCCATGGCCTTCCATATCCAATAGTGCAAAAGACCTGGTGAAGAAGATGTTACGCAGTGATCCTAAAGAGCGGCTTTCTTCTCTTGAAGTTCTAAGTACGTTTGAACTGTAAAATGCATGCATTTAGATGAGCTGACATCTTATAATTCCATGATTTCCATCATCTGAATGTTGAATAAATATGCAGATCATCCATGGATGAGGGAAGATGGGGATGCATCTGATAAGCCAATTGATATTGCTGTCTTAAGTAGAATGAAGCAGTTCAGGGCAATGAACAAGCTCAAAAAAGTGGCTTTAAAGGTTTGAGCATTTGGTTTTTAGGCCTTGCAAAGTGATTCTATTTTAGCCATGCTCATTTGGTTTTTAAAAATTTCCCTCTTCTCTTCACTAGGTAATTGCCGAGAACCTTTCAGAAGAAGAGATCATGGGGTTGAAAGAGATGTTTAAATCCATGGATACAGATAACAGTGGAACAATCACGTATGAAGAACTAAAAGCAGGCCTTCCCAAGCTGGGTACCAAGCTTTCAGAGTCTGAAGTTAAGCAGCTTATGGAAGCGGTATGCTTTTTTTTTTTTTTCAAATTCTCTAGACATTTAAGCTGCATTAAGGTATATTGAAAAAAAAAAGTTGAATTGAGGTTTTCCTTTTCTGGTGTTCAAGAATTTATTTGTTTCTTGTCGTTGTCAACATGGATGTGATCAATTATGATCCTGCTTTATTATCATGAAGCTTAGCCAAGATGTTGTACTTGGGAACTCATTATATGAACGTAAAAGGCAAAACCATTCGATTGCATCGTGTCATCAACAAGCAAAGAGTTGTAGACTTGCACCACTGAGTTATACCATTCTTGGAGTCCATTGTGCGATGCATTGAGATATTTGTGTATATGCCACATTTCGATCTCACGTGGGACGTGAATTCATAATGTGAGTTTATGGCATCAATGTAGCATTCCTCATGTTTCTGATATTGGTCTTCGTACAGTATTTTGTCTGTATTGATACATTTAGAGAAGCTTTTGAGTATTGTTTGCTGTTAAAATAGTTGTGTGTTATTTCAAGAGGCTGACATATAATACAACTATAGTTGCTACTAGCAAGTGATGGTGCTCGATTTCTGTATCAAATTTAAGAATTTATTTATCCCACAGTTAGTATATTCTGATAATGGAAAATCAAACTATATCAAACTTAGAATAGGCTTGTAAGGTAAAGAGTCACTTAATGGTATCAGGGCCTTCTAGGAAAATCCTGTACCTAGGTATCGTGTTGGTTTAGCTGAAGAGTCACTTAATGGTATCAATAGCATTTTAGGCCTAGATTCATATGTATACTAGCAAAATATTAGCTCGGTCTTTCGTTTTATTTCGTTATATATAAAATACGAATCTCTTTGCAGGCTGATGTTGATGGCAATGGAACCATTGATTACATTGAGTTTATTACAGCTACAATGCACATGAATAGAATGGAGAAAGAAGACCATCTATTCACTGCCTTCCAGTATTTTGACAAGGATAGTAGTGGGTAATGTCCATCATCCTTCCAATCATGATTACATTTCAAGTTTTATTAATTAGAATTATGAAATCATCAAAATAAGTTCAGGTCTCTTTAAACCTTTAATTCATTTTCTCTGTTCTTTTAGGTACATTACAATGGAAGAATTGGAGCAAGCCCTTAAGAAGTACAATATGGGTGATGAAAAAACAATAAAAGAGATCATTGCAGAAGTTGACAGTGACAATGTACTTGCCATTTATTCTACTCGATAAATTACTTTCTTATGCGTTCTTATCAATATAAATTTGATCCACTATCGCTATTTATTTGACTGGATTTTTAACTAGTCAAAAAGGGTGGAAATGATCTATGCTAAGGTAACGAAGATGGATTTTTGGAATATAAGCAACTTTTACAGAATTTCTTTATATTAACTATACGTAAAGTATCTTTTTGTTCAAACATGTGCTGAGGTTTCCTTGTGTTTTTAAGGTAATGGAACCCTTCAATCCTCATGAAAACCATCCACCAACATTTGTTATCTTGGCCTAATATAGGTTATTTCTTGTACTCATACATTTGATTTTCCTGCAGGATGGAAGAATTAATTATGATGAGTTTGTAGCTATGATGAGGAAAGGAAACCCTGAATTGGTGACAAACAGGCGACGAAAATAAGTTTATAAGGCATTGGAATGATTTATCGGTCTGCCTCCTGGTTCCGTGAAACAGTGAGGTTGCAATTCAGTTTTCATCTTATTTACTGCTCCCCTCCTGCAAAAGTCGTGATCTCATCTTGCCAAGATTTTTGTAAAGTTTTATGTCATAGCATCGGCGATTCCGGATGTTGTACTGAGGGTTCTCAGTCGCTTGTCTGCTAGATTGTATGGTTCATGGTTTTGTGTGAATTTCGTAGTAGGCACAATCTAGAGAGGAAGATGAAGGGAATTCAAATGGAGAAGTTGAGTTTTGTGTTTGTTTTCTTTCACATGGAGAAATGTGATAATCATGATTAGCATGTTTAATTTAACTGGATTACATTAGCAGGCATCATTTTTACTTTAATTTGTTCTTCAGAATTCTTGGCTCATGACATGAATTTGGTCAGTTAATTTTGAGCACCAGCTTGTACTGCACGCTCAAAATACACAATGATGTTCAAGAAAAATCATTATTATTATTTAAGATTACCTCTGATTATTATTATTATTATTATTATTATTATTATTATTATTATTATTATTATTATTATTATTATTATTATTATTATTATTATTATTATTATTATTATTATTATTATTATTATTATTATTATTATTATTATTATTATTATTATTATTATTATTATTATTATTATTATTATTATTATTATTATTATTATTATTATTATTATTATTATTATTATTATTATTATTATTATTATTATTATTATTATTATTATTATTATTATTATTATTATTATTATTATTATTATTATTATTATTATTATTATTATTATTATTATTATTATTATTATTATTATTATTATTATTATTATTATTATTATTATTATTATTATTATTATTATTATTATTATTATTATTATTATTATTATTATTATTATTATTATTATTATTATTATTATTATTATTATTATTATTATTATTATTATTATTATTATTATTATTATTATTATTATTATTATTATTATTATTATTATTATTATTATTATTATTATTATTATTATTATTATTATTATTATTATTATTATTATTATTATTATTATTATTATTATTATTATTATTATTATTATTATTATTATTATTATTATTATTATTATTATTATTATTATTATTATTATTATTATTATTATTATTATTATTATTATTATTATTATTATTATTATTATTATTATTATTATTATTATTATTATTATTATTATTATTATTATTATTATTATTATTATTATTATTATTATTATTATTATTATTATTATTATTATTATTATTATTATTATTATTATTATTATTATTATTATTATTATTATTATTATTATTATTATTATTATTATTATTATTATTATTATTATTATTATTATTATTATTATTATTATTATTATTATTATTATTATTATTATTATTATTATTATTATTATTATTATTATTATTATTATTATTATTATTATTATTATTATTATTATTATTATTATTATTATTATTATTATTATTATTATTATTAGTATTAGTATTAGTATTAGTATTAGTATTAGTATTAGTATTAGTATTAGTATTAGTATTAGTATTAGTATTAGTATTAGTATTAGTATTAGTATTAGTATTAGTATTAGTATTAGTATTAGTATTAGTATTAGTATTAGTATTAGTATTAGTATTAGTATTAGTATTAGTATTAGTATTAGTATTAGTATTAGTATTAGTATTAGTATTAGTATTAGTATTAGTATTAGTATTAGTATTAGTATTAGTATTAGTATTAGTATTAGTATTAGTATTAGTATTAGTATTAGTATTAGTATTAGTATTAGTATTAGTATTAGTATTAGTATTAGTATTAGTATTAGTATTAGTATTAGTATTAGTATTAGTATTAGTATTAGTATTAGTATTAGTATTAGTATTAGTATTAGTATTAGTATTAGTATTAGTATTAGTATTAGTATTAGTATTAGTATTAGTATTAGTATTAGTATTAGTTATTAGTATTAGTATTAGTATTAGTATTAGTATTAGTATTAGTATTAGTATTAGTATTAGTATTAGTATTAGTATTAGTATTAGTATTAGTATTAGTATTAGTATTAGTATTAGTATTAGTATTAGTATTAGTATTAGTATTAGTATTAGTATTAGTATTAGTATTAGTATTAGTATTAGTATTAGTATTAGTATTAGTATTAGTATTAGTATTAGTATTAGTATTAGTATTAGTATTAGTATTAGTATTAGTATTAGTATTAGTATTAGTATTAGTATTAGTATTAGTATTAGTATTAGTATTAGTATTAGTATTAGTATTAGTATTAGTATTAGTATTAGTATTAGTATTAGTATTAGTATTAGTATTAGTATTAGTATTAGTATTAGTATTAGTATTAGTATTAGTATTAGTATTAGTATTAGTATTAGTATTAGTATTAGTATTAGTATTAGTATTAGTATTAGTATTAGTATTAGTATTAGTATTAGTATTAGTATTAGTATTAGTATTAGTATTAGTATTAGTATTAGTATTAGTATTAGTATTAGTATTAGTATTAGTATTAGTAGTGTTAGTGTTATTATTATGTTTAAGATTACCTCTGACTATATAAAGACTCACTTCACTTAATACTTAATACGTATTACATTATGTTAGAATAAAAGTAACATTTTATTTATTTATACGCTAACCAATATTATTTTATTTATACGCTAACCAATATTATTTCTTCGCCACGGAACATTTAACAAGCTTTTTAATATTGTCAAAGCATCTCTAGTGAGATGGTAGAGATATCATTTGTCAAAATGTAAAGTTTAAAAAGTCTCGTGAGGTTTTTTTTCAAGGCAAAAAAAATAAAAATAAAATAAACACAAAAAAAACAAAAACAGAGCTTTTCGGTATTCATTTGATATCTTTGTTTCCCTCGTTTTTACACCAGTAAATGTTAACCATTGAAGGAAGAGATGAAGAGAAGAGAAGAAGGTGCTACTGAAGAAGTGAGGAGTATTGAAGAGAAGAGAAGTAAGGAGACTGAAGAGAAGTAGTGATTACTGAAGTATAACAGAGAAATGGATGAAGGAGTGAACAGATGTAGTGAGGGTAAACATGTAAATTCACTTTCAGTGAGTAATGTTAGTTAGGTCGTTATATTAGTATTAATATGTACCTTACACGTGTACGATGAGGATGTAATTTCGGTTCATATAAATACCATCAAGCTCCTCTCGTGAAACACAACAGGAAGGCGAGGTTCTGTTCTTCAAACAGTTTTTTGTTTCGCTTCTAAGATGGTATCAGAGCTCCAGTAGGCCGATCGCCATGGACGATTCTGGAGACACAGCAAGGCGTTATGGAGGTCAAGGAGCAACAGAGTCATCGTTGTTTGCTCATCGTCTTGTTGGACCTTTCGGTAATTATTTAAACCAAATTGTTTCAATCAAGTTGAACAGTACAAATTTTTCGTTGTGGAAGTCGATTGTAGTTTCTGTGTTAGAAGGTTGTGGTTTTGATGGATTCTTGTTTGGAACAACACCATGTCCTTCAAAGTTTCTTGATAATGGTGATGTAAATCCGGAATTTCAAGAATGGCTGTATTGTGATAGAATGTTGTATGGTTGGCTGTTGTGTGCCCTAGAACCAGAAATTGGTAATCAGGTGAATGTTTCACAAAGTTCTAAGAAGAGAACTGCGAATGAATTGTGGAATTGCATATTAGAACAGTGTGGTTCGAATAACAAAGCACAAATTCAATTTCATAAGACTGCAATTCGCACAACTTGAAAAGGATCTATGAAAATGAATGAATATTTGAAGAAAATGAAAGGGATTTCTGATAGTTTGGCCACTGCAGGGTCTCCTCTTCCTATTTCTGAATTGATTTCATGTACTATGACTGGGTTGGATAGTGAATATCTTCCTATAACTTCTGTTCTTGAACAAAAAGATGAGTTAACATGGTAAGAAATGCAGTCTACTCTGTTAGGTTTTGAAGCCAAGTTGGAACAGTTGCAGAACTTGGCTGGCATTAATTCTTTGAGTATTTCACATTCATCAAATCAAGTGAATGCAGTTGAAGTGAAACAAAAGAATTCACAGTCATGGAATAATGGAAAACAACACTTTGAAAGTGAATATGGTGGCAGAAATAATAACAACAGAGGGAGAGGAGGAAGGAATAATAGAGGAAGAAGTGGTTTTAGATTTCCAAATAACAATAGACCAACTTGTCAAATCTGTCATAAGGTTGGACACACTGCTGATGTATGCTATTACAGAGGAGATATGCAATACATGGGATCTCAAGGATTTAATAATAATGGAGGAAATGGTTTTCAGTATAAAGGTGGTAATCAGAATACAAGAGGAGGTTTTCATAACTCTCCAAGTGCTCATTTTCTGGGGTCTCGGAATAATTTTCTTGGAAGTAATACAAGTACTGATTTCTCTTCTAATGAAGCTATCAATGATAATACATGGTTTGCTGATAGTGGTGCTACCAGTCATGTCACACCGGATCAGTCACAAATGACTAACTGCTCTCCTTATTCAGGTAATGACTATCTCTTTGTTGGAAATGGAAATGCATTACCAATTGAATGTGTAGGATCAGCTAAAGTCACATCTGATCAATCAAGACTAAAGTTTCATAATACTTTATGTGTTCCTCAAATTAAAAAGAATCTTCTAAGTATATCTCAGCTTGCTAAGGATAATGATGTGATTGTGGAGTTTACTAACTCACATTGTTTGGTGAAGGATTCTTTAACTAAAGAGATTCTGCTGAAAGGAACACTCAAAGATGGATTATATCAGTTTCAAAGTGATTCTGCAAATAAAGGGGGTGCTGAAGTTCAAGCAGGGAAATTGTCATTCTATGCATCAAAGCAATCATCCTACTCTCTTTGGCATAAAAGACTAGGACATCCATCTCATCAAGTGCTGCAACAGATTGCAAAATCAGATGTGAAGATGTATGGTTCTTCATTTGAATTTTGTGATGTATGTCCTTTGGGAAAGCATCATGCTTTACCTTTTCCAAACTCAAACAGTTGTAGTACTCATATATTGGAATTAATACATACTGATCTTTGGGGACCACTCGTTACTTGATTGATGGTTTCAATTATTACATTACATTCTTGGATGATTTTTCGAGATTTACATGGATTTATCCACTTAAAGCTAAATCAGAGGCTCTTCACACTTTTCAAAGGTTTAAAATTCTGGTGGAAAATCAGTTTTCAGTGAAGATTAAAAGATTACAGTCTGACTGGGGTGGAGAATTTCGAGTTTTTCAATCTTTTCTGGATAATCAAGGTATATTCTTTCAACATCCATGTCCATACACACATGAACAAAATGGAAGAATTGAAAGAAAACATCGGCATATAGTGGAAATGAGTTTGACTTTATTAGCTGAAGCTCATTTACCATTAAAGTTTTGGTGGCATGCTTGTGCTTCATCTATTTTTATTATCAACAGATTGCCAACTAGAGTACTACAAGGTACTTCTCCTTATTTCAAGTTGTTTCGCACTTCACCTGATTATCAGATACTTAAAGTCTTTGGCTGCTCTTGTTTTCCATATACAAGACCCTTTAATTCCACCAAATACCGCTTTAGTTAGAAATGCTTATTTCTAGGATATAGTTCTCATCATAAAGGCTATATCTGTTTAAACAGCTTGGGCAGAGTATATATATCCAGGCATGTTTTGTTCAATGAAGAAGATTTTCCTTATAATGAATTGTTTCCTGATTCTTCAGTATCATCTTCATCAGTAACTACTTCTGAGCAAGAACCAAGGATTACTTTACCTTCTTTATATATTCAACATGCTCCAAATCATACATCTCCAATGTCTTCTTCTTCAACACTTGGTGATTCACCTAATTCTGCTCCTAATACTTCAGAATCTTCTAATTCAGGAAATGCATCTAATCATTCTACTCCTCCTCCATTATCTCTTAATACTCATTCTATGATGACAAGAGGGAAAGCTGGAATCAGTAAGAAGAAAGTGTTTGTATCTACTATTTCAGCTTTAGAGACTATTCCTAAGTCTGCAAAGGAAGCATTGTCAATTCCTCATTGGAAAGATGCTATGGACAAAGAATTTCAAGCTTTGATGTCTAATAAGACTTGGAGTTTGGTTCCATCTTCTCCTCATTAACATATAGTTGGTAACAAATGGATATTTACCATAAAAAGGAATTCTGATGGAAGTATAAATAGATATAAGGCAAGATTGGTTGCGAAAGGCTTCAAACAAGTACCTGGAATTGATTTTTCCGAGACTTATAGCCCTGTTGTTAAGTCATCGACCATTAGAGTAATTTTCACCATTGCTGTTTCATTTGGTTGGACATTGAGACAAATAGATATCAATAATGCTTTCTTGAATGGGGATTTGAAAGAAGAGGTGTATACTAATCAGCCTGATGGATATATTGATGAAAGTAATCCTTCCATGGTATGTCAATTACATAAAGCTCTATATGGTTTAAAACAGGCACCAAGGGCATGGTTTCATCGTCTTCGACATCAATTGTTATCTTGGGGTTTTAAGAATTCTCAATCTGATAATTCATTGTTCATTATTCGTCATCATGGGAGTATGATGTATGTTCTTGTTTATGTCGATGATATCATTATCACAGGTGCAAGATCTGATCATGTTCAAGAGTTTATTGACAAGTTAAATAGCTCCTTTGCATTGAAAGACATTGGAAACTTGAACATGTTTCTGGGATTTGAAGTGCATAGAGATTCAGGAGGTCTTTATCTAACTCAGACTAGTTATGTTCATTCACTTCTGAAAAAGGCAGAATGTGTTCATCTAAACCAGTTGATACACCAGCTGTAATGAACAAGGATTTTTCTACACATTCTGCAACTCCATTTCATGATCCTACACTTTATCGAAGTCTTTTAGGAGGCCTACAATATGTTGTTCATACACGACCTGATATTGCATTTATCGTTAACAGACTTAGTCAATTTCAGCAAGCTCCTACTGTGTATCATTGGCAGGGCTTAAAAAGGGTACTGCGATACTTAAAAGGATCAGTTGCATATGGTTTATGTTTCAAACCAGGTTCCCAACTGTTATTAACTGCATATGCAGATGCTGATTGGGCATCATCTCTTGAAGACAGGAAATCCATTGCTGGCTATGTTGTGTACTTTGGTACTAACTTGATTTCTTGGCAGTCCAAAAAGCAAGGTGTTGTTGCTCGTTCAAGTACTGAGGCAGAATATAGAGCTTTAGCACATGTAGCCGCTGAGATATCTTGGTTGAAGTCATTGTTGTCTGAACTACAATTTCCTTTGTTTGCCAAGCCCATGATATGGTGTGACAATATGAGTGTTGCTGCTCTTGCTCATAATCCAGTGTTTCATAGCCGAACTAAGCATGTGGAAATTGATATACATTACATAAGAGATCAGGTACTGCAGGGTCAGATCTCGGTACATCATGTTCCTACACATGATCAAGTGGCTGATTATTTTACCAAAGCTCTTTCTTCTTCACGGTTTCACTACTTGAAAGACAAACTTGGGGTTACTTTACTTCCCCTACATTTGCGGGGGGATGTAAATGTTAACCATTGAAGGAAGAGATGAAGAGAAGAGAAGAAGGTGCTACTGAAGAAGTGAGGAGTATTGAAGAGAAGAGAAGTAAGAAGACTGAAGAGAAGTAGTGATTAATGAAGTATAACAGAGAAATGGATGAAGGAGTGAACAGATGTAGTGAGGGTAAACATGTAAATTCACTTTCAGTGAGTAATGTTAGTTAGGTCGTTATATTAGTATTAATATGTACCTTACACGTGTACGATGAGGATGTAATTTCAGTTCATATAAATACCATCAAGCTCCTCTGTGAAACACAGTTGAGGAAGCTGAGGTTCTGTTCTTCAAACAGTTTTTTGTTTCGCTTCTAAGATACACCAGTTCTTCGTCTCCTCCAAAAGTGTTTCTCCGATACAAATCTGGTGAAATTCGTGCATGAGAGAACATGCAGAGATCAATCCAACTCTTGAAACGAAGCTACAGAGCCGCCAAAGACGCCGAATTGCTGAACATCATTCAATCGGAGCTCAAACACGAACGATCCTCAAAACCCTATCATGTAACTAACAACCCTAATCATCATTTCACAACGATTTTCCCTACTCGTTGTTGTTGAATTTGGTGTTTGTGTTTGTGGTGGTAGGACGCGAGGGTTTCGTTGTCGTTGGGGGGATTTGTGGTGGATTGGGATCACGAGCGGTTCAAAGATGTGATTTTGAGGAGGGAATTGGAGTCGGGGGAGGAGATCGCGGTGTCGGCGTTGCTCGAAGAGGAGGAGGAAGGGCTTGGAGATGAGGAGTATCCTTGTAGGGTTTTGATGAAGGTGTGCTTGAAAAAGCCTGGTTTGAGATCTCTGTTGCAGTTTGATTGTGTTTCTTCTAGTGGTGAATCTGGGCCGGATTTTGCTGTGTACAATGCGTATCATTTGCCGCCGTCGATGAGGTCTTGCTGTGATTCAATCTATAGAGGACCTTCTTTCAGGTTAGATTTCACTATTCGAATGCTCAATTGTTCTTTCTAGTTAAGTAGTTGTGAAAGACGGCGATTCGATCTAGTCGCTCTTGTCGATTGAATTGGGATTAATGGAGATGGTTGGTGTGTATAGGAGGTTAGACAAAACGTGTGTGGGAAACTGTTTGAGATCTTCTTAATATTGTGTAAGAATGTAAACATTAGTCTTTTTTTTGAAGAAATAGAAACTTCATTAACCAACAATGGCTCCCAATACATTCAATGGAACAGGACGAGACAGAATCTATCACCCTAGCAAATTGATTCACTAATCCTAATTGTTGAAAAGAACATTTAATTGTCATAAAGTTGGCTTTCAAAAACAGCGATTGTAAACAAAACATTAGTTAAAACACGTGAAAATTGTAGTTAAGCCGTTAGACGACTTGGAGATTGAATAGGAAAGAAAGAAATCACATAGATAAGACTGTCTTTCCATCAAATTAGGTGACGCTGAGCTTGTAAGGTTCACGAGATGTAGGAGCATGTGTTGTATTTTTTTGCGCAATTGTTGATGGTTTCTCAGATATCATGTTGCATAGACATGAATTTTGATGGGATTAGTGAAATGACAAGAATATGAGGCAGGGCCGAGAAAAAAATGCCTATTTAGTACAGCTGACATCACTAATTCATTACAAAGGAAAAGTTCGATTGAAAAAGCAAGTGGCAAGTAAAATTATAAACAACCTACTCACAAGGGAGATGGTGTGAAATAAGATTAAGGTTTGTCAACTTCTTTTGGTTGAGAACATATTCTCGGTATAGTTGCTATGCTTTGTATCAGTTTAGGGACTGCAGATGGAGATAGATGGACAACCAGAAATGTTATGTATCTTCATCTATGTTACCTGGACCCTTCACTCTAACCCAAAGTACCTGTATTAGACTTTTGAACTTTCCTTTTCTAATGTGGAATAAGAAATGGAAAATAAGAAAGAATCTAGGTTTATAGGCTAGTATAGATACAATGCTACATATATCTAAACATATTCTCTAATTTCTTGGTCATTTTTGTTGAATCCTCGTGTCCTTAAATTAGAAAGAGGGAGGTCCGGCCTCTAGATATATACGCACACCTGACACTTGTGCCCGAGTCTGGTTAACATAGATAAGATGTTTGGTAAATTAATTTCTAGTATTCTGTATCTGAAAGTTGATTGATTAACTGGAGTGTTGTCATACAGGCATTATAAACTTTGTAATCTCAGTCGCTAACAATTATTAAATGCCTTTTTTATTCTTGAAAATGGTGTAACAATCAAGCTTAATTGATAATGCTGGATTGAAGCTGGCTTAGTTGTATTTTATGATTTGCACTGTCTTTTTCCCAACCACATACATCTAAATTGGGTTGAACATGTTGGCGGTTTCTCAAGCAACCTGGTCTTCTCACTCGGCCAAGGCCTTTATGGCCGATTTTTTGTTGTTTCTAGTTATGAACCAAGTGATGTCTATTCATGTTTTTCAATGTCCCTTTTTGTTTTTTTCTGCAAAATACCTGCATTGCTTAAAACGGCTAGCATCATCACTCTTGCTTCAACCTTCAGATTGTAGGACAAATCTTTGAGGCACCTTCCTTGGCTCTTTTTGTGTCATTTGGTTATATATTTCGTTTTGTCCTTTCTCGAGTAGCATATTAAGACCTTTATTTTGCATCAATGCATTTTGTTTCTATTATTAGTAGTGAATCGATTTTTATTTTTACCATTGAAAATGAAAAGATTTAAAGTATGGTTCAACTAGTCAAGTATTATTATACCTAAGAAAGTTTTGCCCCATTTGAGAGATTCTCTAATTTTCTGTATCCATGGTTTTGTATTCAGATCACTGGATTCACGTTTACAAGCTGCATTCAAGGAATATTTAAGAGCTAAGGGAATCGGAGAAGAATTGATCGGTTTCCTTCTTCAACATTTGCACAGAAAGGAAAACGATCAATATGTTCAGTGGCTTGGTAACCTAGAGTCTATGTTATTGATGGAAGGACATTGAGTTCATCAGAGATACGATTTCTGAGTCGAAGATCACAGCTGTTCTTTCAACCTTTTCGTCTTCCTGAGTATACCCCGCACCACAGTTTTTCGTCACTGATTCTGTTGTATGATTGCTGCTGAATTGATCGACAAGAGGACGTTGAGTTCCTTACTAGTATTTATATCTTGGAGCTCCAGTAGATCATTGACATTACATCTTCTGGGACGGGAACTAATATTCAATTTCTTGTGGCGTGATCCAACACTAAATCAAATAATAAGATGAGAAAAATACAAACGTGGATTAGTTGTGCAATTGGCACTTAACACGACGTGGGAAGCCCAAAAAAAAAAACACTTCGCATATCATCTCCTCATGATCTCTTCATTTGTTTTGCGGACTTGGATGCTGTCTTCATATTTTACAACGCCAGAGTGCAGTTCTGATCCTGCAAGTTACTGTACTGCTTTTATTTGTTCGCGAAAGTTTAGGAAAAATGTGTTGAGATGCTAAATTCTAAAACTTGATTATCAAATGCTTAAACCCAACGACAATTGGCTTGCGAGGCCTTATCTATTTAACAATCTGCAGTTTTGTTATACATGATTTTATTAGATGAAATAAAGATACAAGGTCGTGTTATCATGGCGCCATAAAATCAGGTTATTTCATTCACAGATATCCTGAATTCAGATATTTAGCATGAAGTATTATGCTCTGATCAGTTAGTTGAGGAAAAGGCACCAAAGAGTGGCATCTGACATTTCAAACTCGATAGGATGCACTATATCATGACGTGTTCTTATTCTTCATTTTCACTGTCTTTTGTTTTGGGAAGAATGCTGAGAGCACACTTTTGCTGCGAGCAGGCATGCGGGGGGTCTCACGTTGAACGACATTGTGGAAGGATCTGAATGGTGTCATTGGCCTGGAGCCTTCAGAAGATTCCTGCATAAGCGTGAAAGAAATAAATACGAAGGTTATCAAACTTTTCTTCTTTTTTTCTTCTTCATTTCAGTAAGCTCTTCATGCATGGTACAAGAATTTTAATGGAAGGGTTGCCTAAATTGTAATGTGCTATTTTACTTATATCATTCACAACTCATTAAGATAATCCACAAGCATTTTCGAGGCACCTTTCGTGAATTTGGTCATTGTAACTCAAGTAGACCAAAGACGCATGTAAGATACGGACAGTGGTACTGATGGTAAGACATATGGAGACAAATGTAAGAGCTAGCACTCCCAGCAAATATTAAAAAAGTTGTTACGAACGCAAATCAGCAACTAAACGTTAACGCTTCTCATACAATACACAACTGAAGAGCAAAAACGACAGACAAATTTCAGATTGGATTTAGAATCTTAATATCTTATCCAGTTTTAGTTTTACGACTAAAACCCATACATAGGCTGCCAAATGAAGGATATAATTTATATCAGATGACCCAAGGCAAATGAAAAAAGATCAATTGTGCACCTTAAATAGTGTAAAAAAATTATATACACACATAAGGAAATATACATGTTTCAAGATAACAAGATATAGCATTGCCCAATAGATATACAAGATTCAATCCTTAGAAGAATGTAGAGAAAAGCTATTTTTAAAAAAATAATAATTGCAATTGCATTACCTTCCGTGCGACTCCAAGCGTCTGTAAAACCAAATTAGAAGCAGGACTTCCGCTAATTGGCTGTAGATGACAAGCCGATAATTTTGATGCTGCAGCTTCTTCAGCAACTGCAGTTTTATAGCACAAGAAAATTACTTCGTCTTGCCATGAAGGCCATAAGTTTTTTTTTTTTTAAAAGTAACAATTAAATCATAACAAAATTTAAGGCTAACGCAAAAAGCAATCTCAGTAAGAGAGATACCCAATAGACGGAAGACCCCAGCAGTTGTTCCTGGTGATCTAGCTAAATCATCACTGCATCACAAGAATTCGAAAACGCATTTAGGTATGGCAGATTCACATGCATCTACTGAGAGGACCGCAGTATAGGGAGGCATGTTAATCTGTAAACAAAACTAAAAAAATGGCAACACATAAACTCACCCAATCAATGCCTGCTGGTTCCCATTCAAGGTAGATGTAGTTTCTGAAGCTAGATGCCAGGAGAGAGTATTAGACATAGGTGGACCTGGAATTCATGTACCATATGACCAATTACTTTATCATTCTAAACTGCAGAAGCGACAATAACACTGAAAAGACAATTTTCCTACTGCGTCCCCTTTGAAGAAACAACGTACCTGAAGGGTGAAATCGGGGTCTTGCCATACTATGCTTTTGCCCCACATCTGTCTGCACGTATGGACTGAATTGCACCTTCTTGTTCACAGAATCTAGCTTGGAGTGGCAAATTAAAGGAAAAAAAAAATAAGAATGACTCTCATTGCACCAGTTACAAATTCTATGAAAACATTGGCAACAGTTCAAATTCATACTTGGCAAAATATAATGTTTGTGATGTCTTGGTATGACAGCAAACAACTGCAACTGCTTCAAGCCTTCTTTGTCCGTGTATGTTTTGCAGGTAAGTAGTCGCTATTATTGATAAAGGACACAGTTTAGCGCCATAGAAGGGAATGCCACTTCTATAGAAGTAGATTTTATCACAGAGAATAATTACCTGATTGAGACTTAAAACTTTCAGCTCCATATCAGAGATATCTGATGTTTGCTGTTCAAAGAGATCAGATAACTTGAAAGCAACAGTACCAAGATGATCAACTGCATTGACAAGGGCTCTCACTGCGTAGTCTTTTAGATTGTCCAATACCCTGGAACAGAACCACATCTCAGTTAAAAGAGAAGCAAGAAAAAGCACAAGAGCATAACAACTTCAACTCAAAAAATAACTTAGCGATAGAGATATACAAATGAGTGCATGCAAATTATATCAAGGCCAAATTGGTTAAAATATCCTAACCTTTTACAACTTTTGTTATTATATCTTAACCTTTTTGAATTTGTTATTATATCCTAACCTTTCTACATTGATAAATTTGTATCCTACTTCGCTTTTTAATTTTAAATTTGATAGGTAACATTTAATTGATGAGCTTAAAAAATAAATTAAGCAATAATTTTAGTAATTATAGATGATGAGGTGGTTTTTTAAAGTTATTATTTAGGTGTCACGTCATCAAATTTGGAGTAAAAAAGTTACTTATGATACAATTTTTTCAATGTAGAAAGGTGAGGATATAATAATAAATTAAAAAATGTTAGGATATAATAACAAAAATTGTAAAAGGTTAGGATATTTTAACCAATTAAGCCTTATATCAAATGTGTATATCTTTAAAAGCACGGAAACAGACCACTTACATTTGTTTTTGCTCACTATGAAGATAGGACTTCTCACAATATTCGGCTGCTGAATAAAGTTGAGGCCTTAAGTTCTTCAGTTCCTGAAATAGTCACTCAGATAAGATTACCAGAATGTTCAAGAAAAAAAAATCTTTGGATTCAAGGCCGCCCAAACAAAAAATTTCATATACTCCTAGATGTATATTTAATGAACTGAAAGACATGAACCCGGTTGGGTTGCCACAACAGTAAGGGCGTTGTCGGGTTTGTGTGAGTTACGCGCACGAGCCCGATATCGATTCCCCGCTGTGTCAAATTCGATTGGGCCACTGGTGCAGCTCCTGGTCTATTACCCCTATATGGGGAGGCGCCAAGGCCCTGTGTGGGATTAGTCACAGCCGAAGGGTGCGGATACCCTCACAGTTATCAAAAAAAAAAAAAAAAAAAACTGAAAGACATGCTGGGAATGCATCAGATTAGGATCAAACAAGGAAGACCCATGCTGCCCTCTTAAATTTTCATCAATTTCATAGTGTTTTCAAGTCATAAATCATATTTCAATGGATTTATAGAGCATAGGTCTCTCATAGATAGGATTTGTCGATGCCACTGCCAAACATCCTGCAATCTGATAAATTGCCAGACTAGTCTGCTTGAAAAGGTACTAGAGATTCAAAACATAAAGATTTATATCTGCTGCACCAAATAATTTCAGCTCCAATAGATACATAAAAATTTGTTACAAACAACATAGCCTCAGTCCCAAATTAATTTGGGTCGGCTATATATATCAAACTCTTCCATTGTGCTCAACTTAGACATAAAAATATGTTAGCGGAGAAAATAAATTATTTAAAGGAGAAGATAGCAGCAACAATCTCGCATTCAAAATTCAAAACTAAATAAAAAACGACACCATCGCCAAAATGTCACAAAAGCAGCTAGATCAGACAATGAAGGCAAAACTTATCATTTGGTCCCTGAACTTTGTGTTTTTTGTGCTCTAGGTCCCTGAACTTTTATTACTATACATTTGGTCCTTGAACTTTCACAAAGATTTACATTTAGTCCTTCCACCATTTAAAGTGTTAAATTATGTCAATGTGGACAACAAAAGTGTTGTGTGATTAGTCAAGAAGAGTAAAATGGTTTATATTACTGAATCGGACGACTCGCATCGACCTAAAAAAGCCGAAAAAAATTTTAATTTCCCCTAAAAACATAAAAATCTCAAAGTTCAGGGACCAAAAACATAAAACTCAAAAGTTCAAGGACCAAATGTACAACAATGAAAGTTCAGGGACTAAATGTACACTATTGAAAGTTCAGGGACCAAAAGCATAAAAGACTCAAAGTTGAAGGACCAAAAAATACGTTTTGCCGACAATGAATCCAATGACCATAGGCGGATTTGAAGCTAAATCTGCTAAAATTCCATAGAAAACATAGTAGAAACAATTCCAAAGCTTCACTAATTCAAGATCACAAAATCAATCCACTTTACCCACCCAAAGATCTGAAAACAGGAATTCAGTACCAACAGTAAAAAACACACATTTACCATTCTCTGATCATATAGAAGTCCAAAGCAACCACTACAAACCAACAATTCATCAAAACCCCCACAACCACTCACAATCACCAGATCAAGCCGTCAAAACTCACGACATTAGCGTGAAAACCCCCGAATCAAGCTCAGATCCAACAGCACACCAACGAGCACGCAACGAGAACCGCAAAAACACTGAAATCCCGTAAAATCAAAAGAGGATCACCGATCACGACTCACCTGCAATGCCTTGACGAAGCTCTTGCTCCTCTCCATGGACGCCTCGTCGAAGGTCATCGCCGGACTCGCGAGTTGCAGCAGCTCCGGCATTTCGAGCGGTTCGATCGATTGAGTGATTTGCGAAGGATTTCAAAATCCAACAAACCCTAGAAACCCTAGAAACCGAAACGAAGAGAGAGAAATGAATAGTTTAATGACAATACATTAATTTTGGTGGGAAACCGAAACTGGTAAAGAAGAAGGCGAGAGCGTAGAGTAGAAGCAATTCCGCTCACTCTGCTACTGTGCTCTCGAGTGCTTGTTAGTGACTGACGCCCGGTTTCGTTGTTGAACAAGATCTTGCGTAGGTGTATGACGTGGATGGATGTTGAGTGGGGAGCTAGTTTGTGAGCTGACCCCCGGGTGTTCACTGGGTGAGGGAATTTAGTGATAGTTAATGTGGTAGTTGAAAAGTGACACTCAAGTGAACTGTAGTCTGTAGACTCTAGTTGGTCTAACTTGATCTAACTTCTTACTTCATTTAATGAATCCAATTGATAAAGTCATACGATGTGCAGTATTTATTAGTATTTATTATATATATATTTTATGGTTAAGTCTTCAAAATATTAGTTTAAATGTTTTTATTTGTCAATATTATGAACTGTGTAATTGAAACTAAGGCGAAGAACTGTGTTTAATGGAGTTTTTATATGTCCGGATATGTTCTACATCGAAAAGCGTGAAAGCATGCATCTCGAGACAGAATAGTGGGACCCACACCCAAAGAGTGCACGTGTTGGAGCAAGCTAAAATTCATAAGTGATATGCTTATGGGATATGTGGATTAATGATGATGACATCATCATGATGTCATAAACATGTGATAAGATGTATAGGCATGCTTGGCCGTTAATAAGTTGGAGATGATAGCATGTGTGGCGGTCCTTGATAATATGATATGCAAGGGTTTACATGATGACACATGGTACAATAATGGAGATGTGCACACATAATGCAAGAAAACCGTGAGCCGCACCAATTTGTGTTCTAATGATTGTCCTCGAAGAGCGTGCTGCATCAACAAATTAATTAGGAACGAATTGTGTTTCGTTATAGCAAGAAATTCAGGTGAATAAAATTAGGAATATATAGTTCGAAGAACTCTCTCTCTCTCTCTCTAGATCTCTCTTCTGATCCTCCACCTCTGTTATTTTTATTTTTCTTTGTTCTTTGAGTTCTTCAACCATGAAGGGTTAAGTTCATAGCCTAGGCAAGACTGCGAGGGAGGTTCGACTGTGCATATTAAATGGATTTGTGAGATTTATATATTATAATTTCAAGCTTTTCATTATTATTTTATTTTCTTTGGTATTGTTTGAACAATTGAGGTTAAACACTAGTTTAAACCTTGATTTATATTCCAGTGAGTTGTAAGCACCCGTCCTTGTGCAATAAGACTACACTAGTGGCAATTGACCCCACTAATTGATTAGACCCTTTTGGAACTGGTCAAGCACCGTAGGGATCTAGGCTAAATCGGACACACGAGTGATCCGGTTGTCTAGGTGTAGTACCTTCATGAATTGAAGTAATGCGACCAATGCGTTAAATCTGGAGCACTAACGATCAGGTTGCGTGTTTGGTTAGGGAAGTAGTCAACGGTAGTATCTTGGCAGTCGATATCAGGAATTGCGAGGAACCGCGTACGTTACCGAGTCTATAGCTACGTTAGGATAATTTGATTTGTATCTTTTGACATAAGTTGACGACCAAATTCAATCTTTTTATCGAACCGAACTTGTATGCCTTGACCTAGGTGTTATTTTTATTAATTGTTTTTAACTTTATTTTAATTACTTTTATTTATTTTGTTTATATTTAGATTATGTATTTAATGCATTTTCTCTAAATCCCCTGATTTCCTTTTTGTTATTTTTTTTACCTTAAAAATAAAACCAATTTCTGTGGAATTGACCCTTTACCACTATCTGCAAAATAGTTGGTTTAAGAAATATATTTTATTGACGCGTTCGGCGCGCGTCAATTTTTTGCGCTTGTCATTTTGGGGGGATTAGTTTCTTTGGGATTAGTTTTTTTTTTTTTTTTTTTTTTTTTTTAGTATTTGTAGTTTCTCTATACCCTTGTCTCTAACATGTTTGCAGAAAACTCCACCATGGCCGCCTCTTCACAATATTTTTCTAGTTAGCCCTTTGTTGTGCAACAAGAACTTGTCAAAGCTTGTGATCTTTATACGGATTGTTATCATATTCCTAATGTATGTCCCTTTGACTACTGAAGTAATTCATCACCTTAGCTTGACATATATAGTTCCATGCAAAATCAGCCTTCAAGGGATATAATAAGGTTTCTTTTAGAGACTGAGCAAGATATGAACCTTACCGAGCAAGAATTAGACCAATAGATTGAACAAAGGGATCAAGAAGCTGAAGAAGAAATAAAGTCGATTCTCCAGAAGATATCAATAGAGACCATGAGTGCAATTCCATTAGAGAGTGTTGAGGTGAATAAGATTACACCAGTTGAGGACTATTGGAGTGAACCAGAGGAAACTGTAACAACCCCAAATTTTTAACTGACTTGCGTTACATTTGTCAGGATTGTGACCCGGCTACGTGAATATTGGACAGTATTTCAAACTTCGGGAGTCGACACCGAAGTGATTTTATGATTCTTTGATTGTGTGTATTAGTATTTTAATATTTTATAGGTTTCGAGCCATTCGGGCGATATTTCATTGAGTGAGGTTTCGACTAGTTAAACGGGGGATAAAAACAAGTAAAGAGTACAAATAAATGAATTAATTTAATTAATTAGTTGGCGAGACAAGGCGAGACTACGCGACATACGTGCTATAAGATAAAAATTGTTAAAGTGACACAACATGATGAAGAACAACCATGAGATTTGCATTGAGATGTGTGTGTGTGTTGAGATGTGATAAAGGGACAAAAGACCCATAAGGACAACTGTTTTGAGGTGTGTGAGAAGTAAATTGGAAGGCAAATGGGTCATTTCACCTATTTTACATATATATAAACAAACAAAGACCCTAAATACACTATTCATTCTCTTCCTTCTCTCACTGCCGCCCCTCCCATTCCCACCTCTCGTCCCTGGTCTCACCGGTGACCAGACACGAGCCTCGCCGGAGGTCCCACTGCTTGTCGGAGGTACGTGCTCTCCGTTCCTCTCTCTCACTCTATGCAATGATCTCTCTTGGGCTCTCTTGTTTCGGTCTCCCTCTTTTCTCAAGCCATGTTCCACGGCCTCACTGTACCGCCGTCTCTGGCCAACCTCGGGGTGGTCGGAGGTCACTCCGTTGACCGGAAGTCTCTCTCTCTCTCTCTCTCTCTCTCTCTCTCTCTCTCTCTCCCCCTCTCGTTTTCTCACTGGTCTTCTCGTCCTCACTGTTGTCCGCCTCTGGCCGTCGCTGCCGTGGGTGACGGTGGTCGGGGACGGACCCTCGTGGCACACCAAAGCTCCCACATCCCCGGGAGACCTCTGGACATTGGATACATAGAGTAGATGTTGTCCATTCTTGGTTTTCATATATTGGTTGTTATTTTATGTCTTGCCAAAATATTCACGTGTGGGCGGCTCTGCTGGCCGAACCACCAAGCGTGAGGGGTTGTCGGGGACCTCTCCATGACCTCGACGATGCTTCGCTGCCTTTGTGTTTGATTTTGTTGGGTTGGAACTGATTTGATGTTTTGAATCCATGCGAAGTTATTGTCGTGCTTGTGTTGAACTGTTTTGAGTCATCGCCGAAATTCGTTGCCGTGGTCGACCCCACCGCTGTGCCACCGTGACTGGAGATGTCGGGGACCAAGCTAAGTCCATGCTTGTGTCCCACGACTCTCGGAGTGGCCAAAAAAAATAGTGACATTATTGTCTATATTATGTTGTAGTGTGTTGTATGCATTTTGTACCTTTCTCGCCGGAAACCACCATCATGGTGGCTTTGCCGTCGACGCAATGACTTGGGGAATTGCCGGAGACATTACCATGTCCATCGTGAAGTCTCACAAACCCCAGAGCGTCTCTATTAGTGGTGGTAAGTTTTGTGAGCGTCATTTCATGTGATATCATTGTTGCACGTCTAGTCGTAAACCATCGGGAATGGTCGGCATTGCCGTCGGATGCCATGATCAAGGGAGTGTCGGAGATCACAACAAAACTCTCGTGTGTGTGTTCCATAACTCCCAGAGCATCCATATCGATAGTGATGAGTCGTTGTGATGGCAAATTCATGTAGGTGTACTTTTATCACGTTAAGTGATTGTTGGCATAACGTAGTGCACGCCTACGACTTTTCCATGTCGTATTAGCACTCTATGGACATTGGACCACACCCGATAAGGTTCCTTACTCACCGGTGTATGGTCATGTTGAGTTTCGTGTGGAGTCGTGATTGTTGAGCAACCTCAAAGTTGTGTTTTCGTGTCGATAAATGGTTATGACGTCGTGGTCATGCCGCCGGTCCTCGAGACTATAGCGTGACCTATTTACGACTGAGCCGAGCCTAAGATGTGTGATTAGGCTTATATATGTGTTGTGAATTCAAAATCCAAAAGAGTTACGTTTCAATGGGTTTATGGTCGTTGTATCGATTGGTTATTGAGTTGTCGAGTCATTAAAAAAACACGGGAAGTACTAAGAAGTTAACTTAGGTTTAGTTAATGACTCAACCAGTTAATTAGAGTTTTCCAACCTTGTCAGGTAGCGGGAAACTCGAGGATATGTACTAGGAACGCGAGAGTGTTGTTACACGGGTTGCGATTAGTCAGGTAAGTACATTTGCCATAAAAGCTTATGTACGTTAGTATGCCAGCTAAGAAAATATCATGTGATTCATTTTCATTCCGTTGTGTTTGTTATTATCTACTTTTTGGAAATTCCATTTCGTATTCCTTGTATGTGTGTTCTTGGCATAAGTGTGTGTCTCGAAGGTACATGCGACCTGCACTAGAAGGTGATAACGAGTGTTTGACCACCCCTAGTGATTGTGTGATACCATGTATTGGATTGTTGTGGATATTGTTGTGGTATTGTTGTGGATTTTAGACCACTTATGGCCTCTCTTGACTTGTAGAACACGCATGTTTTGATTGTTATTGTTTTTAGTCTGCCTATCATGCACCTTATTTATTTAACTTCCTGTCTTTCAATTCCTCCATGATATTTAGACTGTCTTGTTTGATAATTTATGAATTACTGTTATATTCTTCTGGCATTACTTTCGATTTCTCTTAGTTGCTCACCATATAGTTTGTGACTGTGGGTGCAGATATAGCGGAGTGCAGTAGAGGCAAAGGACCTTGCCTAGGAGACTTTATATGAGCAGCTGGACTTGAGGAACCCTAGAGTAGGTTATATGGTTTTGCTCATTTGTATATCGCTTTATATATGTATGTTTTGGTTTATAGAACTTGGTATTTATTTTTGTGAGACTGGTATCATGTATATATATGCTTATCGAATTGTACATAAATACTCGGGGTTTTCCACAATTTTAGAATTCCTAATTTCCCTTTGATTGAGTTATTTCCCCTTGTTATTTACTGTTTAGTCTTCTGCTGTGTATTATTGCAATAACTCTTTTATGAATTGCTAAATTGAGTAAATATGAGGCTGACTAGGCTCGTCAGGTTGCCGAGTGATAACTCGGAGCTTATGTAGGTCTAGTCTGGGTGTACCCAATTGCACGGGGAAATTGGGGCCGTCACAGAAACACTTATAATTTATGTACATGAGCCATACATTAAAATTGCACAGAGCACATATGATGAAGTTGAGAAAGATATTGAAGTCATTTCAGAAAGGTCGGAGGAGCCACAAAAAGAGAGCAAGGAAGACCAACCTCTGGTGTTGGTGAAGCCACCCACTCGCCTATGCATATTTGTTAGACCTTACAAGGGGGGTGGGTGTAAAGGAGCGTTCACAAATTTTCAACATTGTCGACACATTTGTGTTGGCTAACCATGATTTGACAGATTCTTTTGTGTTAGAGGTCCCAGATGAGCTCCCAGATCTGAAGGAGGGCGTGCATGCTGCATTGCCCAAATATGTTCATGCGCCGTTTATTGTAGATATCTCTAAAGGAGATGACATCACGTGATGAATCACAACAAGTCTAACCAAAGAATTAAAAGAAAGGCGCTTGTTGGGAGGCAGCCCAACTTTTATTTTTTTATTTTATTTCATTTTATTTTATTTCTAGCAAATGTTTTAATTTAGTTCAGTTTTTAGTTATTTTAGTTTTAGTAAAACCCTAACTTCTATTTCTTGGACTTTTTCAGATGCTATGGTTGATGCATGAGCACCAGAGACACTGGAGCATCCTAAATTTCATTTGGTTTGACTTTGGATTATTTTTTTAGCATAATTTGAGCGCTTTTAGGACGTTAGCTGATTTTTAAGATTTAGATGTCTTAAGACTTGGTTGGGTTTTCATTTTCAAAACCCTGAACTTCATTATACCATCTTGTTGATTTCACCCTTAGTCGAAAGACTTCGGGCTCGCAATATTTGGTTGGGATCATTTAAGTTAACTCCTCTGCTTATTAGTTCTTGCTCTTGGTATGATTATTTTTGATTCCTTAGTCACCAGACATGAAAGCTTTTGTTCATTCACTAGTTTTTAGAGACTTTTTATAAAAATAAATAAATAAATAAATAAAAATTTGCATGAGTTTGTATCATCTTCTTATTATCTACTTATCTGTGTTCTTTTTCAACACTTTTCTTTCTTTTGTTATGTGGATTCCTTGACTTGTTTTGAACCTTAAGGACAAGGTTCGGAATAAGTTTGAGGGTACTTTAGGACTTGTGGATTGAGTTGAATGGTTTTCTATGCGAAAGACTGCAGGTGAGATCGTTTAAGTTTTTTCAATTATATGCGGTTATATGCGATTGATGGATGGTAATGGCGGTGTTTAGTATCATTCTCTCATTTCTTCCATTTATTTTCCTTCCATGCTTATCTTTCTTATGTTATTAGGAGTTAATACACTTTTATGCATGCATTTAGTATAATTTATTATTATTATTATTATTATTAGACATGTGTCTATCTATGTTTATTCTTGCATTTAGACCTTACATAATGTCATATGTTGCATATGTTGCATTTATAGCCACCCGAGACTTTGTTTATGCTTTTGGTTGTGGATGAGTACATTATAGTTACCTTTTTGACTTAAAATTCATAAGAAATTAGGAGAAACACTCAATCAAGCCGTAGCCTGATATTTTTATGATTTCATGATTAGAGACTTAGTATGGTGGTTAAGCCTTATGCTTGATACCAAAATGGGTAGACAATCAAAATTGTGCAAGTGATCATATTTTAACCTACATTAGGGAATTTGCTTGATTATAGTGAAAGTGAGAATGGCTAATAGGAGTTTTTTTTAATATTGAGAGTTCTATAAGTTTCCAAAGGAAATGGAGCAGGGAAACTTGAGGTGGAAAAAAGTGAGAAAATCTGTCCATAGGAAATGGAGCAGAGATCGTGTTAGTTGAAAAAAAAGAAAAAAATGGAGAAAAGAATAGATAATATAAAAAAATAAGAATAAAGGCGGAAGTTTATGAAAACTCCTTAAATAAAAAAGATTTAGCTCGAGTGCTTTCACTGAATTAAGTGAGATTTTAAACTTGCGTGCTTTAATGTATAGACCAAGAAAACCCATGAGTAGTTGATGACCTTTGTCTTGACTGCATCTTTGTCTTGAAAGTGTGATCTTAGTTGTGCTTGGGTTGCAGTTCTTGACATATCATAACTCCAAAATTTTTTGAGTGACTTGTTAGCTTGGCGGCTATGTAAACCAAAGGGACTACATGAATTTTTCAATCGAGTATAGGATTAGTTGAGTCAGTACATATTTATATTAGTAGTCTAGTTTATTTGTGTTTTGTTATTTACATCTTTGCTCAGGACATGCAATGTCTTAAGTTTGGGGGTATTTGATAAGATATTTTGTGCAGTATTTATTAGGTTTATTTATATATTTTATGGTCAAGTCTCCAAAATATTAGTTTAAATGTTTGTATTTGTCATTTTTAGGTATTATGAACTGTGCAATTGAAATTGAGGCGAGAAACTGTGTTTAATGGAGTTTTTATATGCCCGGATATATTTTACATCGAAAAGCGTGAAAGCATGCATCTCGAGATAGAATAGTGAGACCCACACCCAAGGAGTGCACGTGTTGGAGCAAGCTAGAATTCATACGTGATATGCTTATGGAATATGTGGATTAATGACGATGACATCATTATGATGTCATAAACATGTGATAAGGTGTATAGGCATGCTTGACAGTTAATAAGTTGGAGATAGCATGTGTGGCGGTCCTTGACAATATGTTATGCAGGGGTTTACATGATGACACGTGGTATAATAATGGAGATGTGCGCACATAATGCAAGAAAACTGTGAGCCGCACCAATTGTGTTCTAATGATTGTCCTCGAAGAGTGTGTTGCATCAACATATTAATTAGGAACGAATTGTGTTTCGTTATAACAAGAAATCCGGGTGAATAAAATTAGGAATATATAGTTCGAAGGACTCTCTCCTCTCTCTCTCTTCTGATCCTCCCCCTCTGTTATTTTTATTTTTCTTTGTTCTTTGAGTTCTTTAACTATGAAGGGCTAAGTTCATAGCCTAAGCAAGACTGCGAGGGAGGTTCGACTGTGCATATTAAATGGATTTATGAGATTTATATATTTTAATTTCAAGCTTTTCATTATTTTTTTTTCTTTGGTATTGTTTGAACAATTGAGGTTAAATACTAGTTTAAACCTTGATTTACATGCCAGTGAGTCGTAAGCACCCGTCCTTGTGCAATAAGACCACACTAGTGGCAATTGACCATACTAAATGATTAGACCCTTTTGGAGCCGGTCAAGTACTTTAGGAATCTAGGCTAAATCGGACACACAAGTGATCCGGTTGTCTAGGTGTAGTATCTTCACGAATCGAAGTAATGCAACCAACGAGTTAAATTTGGAGCACTAGCAATCAGGTTGCGTGTTTGGTTAGAGAAGTAGTTAACAGTTGTACCTTGGCTGCCGATATCAGGAAGTGCGAGGAACCACGCTCGTTACCGGGTCTATAGCTACACTAGGATAATTTGATTTGTATATTTTGACATAAGTTGACGACTAAATTCAATCTTTTTATTGAACCGAACTTGTAGGTGTTATTAATTGGTTTTAACTTTATTTTAATTGTTTTTATTTATTTTGTTTATATTTTAATTAGGTAATTAACGCATTTTCTCTAAATCCCCTGATTTCCTTTTTGTTATTTTTTTGACCTTAGAAAGAAAATCAATTTCTGTGGGATCGACCCTTTATCCCTATCTACAAAATAGTTGGTTTGAGAAATATATTTTATTTACGCGTTCGGCGCACGTCACCAATGTTAGTACCTCCACCCTCTATAGGGATGGCTCGAGTTCGACACTCAAGGCTTTAACTTGTGACTTGGTTTTGAGGTCAACCGAAGAGAGCTAGCTGTTGGGCTAACTCAAAGGGAGCTTGAAAATAAACTAATACTACGGTGACTCACTACTGACACTCTTATAAGTACGCATATTGATTTTTTTTTTCTTAACAATTTTGTATTCGTAGTGACTAACCTTAGCATTATCCTCAAGCACAAAATTATACAAAAAGTAAAAATAAAATAAAATTAAGGTGTGTGCTCTTAATAAATGTCAATAGTAGGTCACTTTAGTATTTTTCAAAAAAATAATACACGTGGTTACTTTTTTAATATATGTGTAGACGAAATCCACCGACATCACATGCTTGACCCTTTAGATATTTTCATAGAAAAATTAAATTAATAAAAACTACAAAAATTATATAACAGAGGAAGAGTAGGGGTAATCTGTATTTTAATGTATTAAATGTCTTTTAATATGTCTCTGCAAGAACCTGTCTTTGCATGTGTAACTAGAAATACATACATCCAGGTAAACCATACACATAGTGACATCCAAGTATACCCTCTTTATATGGGTCCAGAAAATAAATATGCAACTACAGCAGAGAATTCTTGATCTCTCTCAATATCTCTCTCAATTCGATAAAACTTAAGAGCCAGGCTAGAACAGCTGTATAGAAGCTAGTTTTGGTACTCATCAACAGCAATAACAAAGCTTCCACCTCAAATTATTTACAATAAGCTACATAGATCAAACTCATCTTCCACTTCACTCAATTTAATGCAGTCTCAAAATTTAGATATCATTTAGATAAACAATAATAGATTCAAATCATGGTAGATGCGGTTGGTAGTCTAACAAGGATCTACATCAACCAATTGTCATCTCATCCGTAATGAGGGTAGAAACTTGATTGATCTTGAAAAGAAATATTGTTAAAAGCATCTTGGAATCACTGCTGATCAAGAAGAGAGCTCAGAAGCAAAGAAAGCAATGCCAACCATAGAGTTACAAGTGGGGCGGGGATTCCCTGCCTCTCGCGGGGCCCCACACCGGCGAGGTTAGGATTCCCTGCATTTTTACCTCTATCAGGGCAGGGGGTGGGGTATGCCTTTGTCCCACGGTTTTCCCCGTAGAACTGCCTCGTTTCCCGCCTCGCGGGGAATCCCCGTGGCCCCGCCCTGTGCCCTGCCCCATGGAGAATCTCCGTGCCTCGCCCCACGGAGAATCCTCGTCGCCCCGCCCCGCCCCATACCCCGCCACACGAGGAATCCCCGTCTCCCCGTCGCGTATCCCATTCCACGAGGAATCCATTTTAAAAAACTAGTCGAAATCTTGCTTCACACACGGGTAAGACTAAATATCAATATATTAGTTAAAAAATAATTAACTTAATGAGAAAAAAAAACAAAAAAATAATTTTTACTACATAATCTCGAATAAATTTTAAGTGAAGAATAATATTATTTAATTTTTTTGTAGCAAAATTAGGGAATATATGCCTTGAAAGTTTAAAAACTTTTTGCAAATGGTTATACAAAAATATAATCCTAATAAAATTAATTTGATGAGAAAAAAGGAAGTGATAAAAAGAGAAAAAAACTTATGTAAACATTGGTGAAATCTCAAATTAATGCTTTATGAATAGAAGCTATATTTATTTTGAAAAATGATTAATTAAAATTTTGTTGCCACAATAAAGGATATATAACAAATTGACATCATGTTGAATAAACTTAAAAAATGGAGGTCATTTATCTAAACAATGCACACAGAGATTGACGATCAGTATATGTCATTCCTAAAATATTTTTGTTTGCTTTTGAAAAGAAAAGTAAAAAAAATATCAGAATAAAAATTCGAAGGTAAAAATCTGAATATAAAAAACACCGAAAACCAAATAGCTATCAAAAAGTCGAAAAGAGCAAAAAAAAAAGTAGAAAAACAACTAAAAATAAAAAAATGTTATGGTAAAAAAGTGCGACATAAGAAAACTTCAAATATAAAAATAAATTTTGTTGAGACAGTGAGGATATATAATAAAAACATATGATCTTGTCAAATAAACTTAAATTGAAAATCATAGATCTAGGCAACGCTTACCAGAGATTGTCAACAAATACATATCACTTCTTTAATCATTTTGTTATTAAAATTTTGATTCAATCGTAAAAAGAAAACAAAAAAAATCAGAATCAAAACAAAAAGTAAAAACTTGACAATAATGAATATGCGTTGGAAGATATATATTCTCAATATGTGGAAAAACGCATTAAAAAATGTTGTGGCTTATTAGCATAATTTGTTATTTTGTACCTATATGCCGCATAGTTTGTTATTTTGTATCTATATGCCACATAGTTTATACTTTTGAATTTTGTATATATATGCCACCTGGTTTATATTTTAAAAATATATAAGGATGCTCTTATTTATGTGTTTCTTTCTTGAGGACAAAGTCCATTTTCTAGTTGTGTTCAAAGTTAAAATGTAACTTCTTTATTGATGTGGTAAATATGTCATTACAAGTGATTTTGAATTAATAAAGAAAGGACATTCAATAGTCCATTTTTTAGAAAGATGTCAAACATAGACCATTAAATGACGGCAACATCTTCCATGTCTTGCACAAGATTCCCATATACACCATCGAAGTATCGAACTCCCGCCTAGCAATTCCGTCAACAACGACCAAGGCATCACTCTCTACCAGTGGGGCGCGGAGATCCTCGCGCCCCGCGAGAAATCCAGCAAGGCGGGACGTGGGGCGACAAAGTTTGCCCCGCGAAAAATTTTTGAAGAAAAATCCCCACCCCACACTCTCGCGGATGCGAGGACGGTATCTTCAATCCCCAACCCGCCACACCCCACTTGCAACCCTAAACCATCTATGTCAGGCATGTTCATTAGTAAGACATAATAAAGAAAATATACACAGAAGGCAAACTGGATGGCTGCCCATATTTTGTGCTTGAGCCTTTGTCCATAATCAATAATTCAAACCAAGACAATCTGGAAAATTATGTGTGTCATAGGAGACCTAGGCCAAAACTAGATGTACATCTTTTATTCTATGCATAAATACATATGGTCACTCTTTTGATGCTTACCAATGTTACCATGGATACACACCAGTAGATGTAAAAGTAAAGAGAGAGCACCTATACATTGTCGAGGATATACATGAATATTACAGAGCCATATCACGTGCATTCATTTAGAAATATACAGAGTGTACAACATAGAACAAAGCATGGGACTGTTTCCAAAAATTGCACTCAGGCTACATGGACAGGGCAAGTTGCTCTAGACGGCGACTCTGATAATTTCTTGAGAGCTGTTGTGATGACAAAGATGGCGGCCAAGTGCACTATTTCCTCTATCACATTACAACATTTGAATTTAAGGACGCCTAAATCATGTTTCAAGTTTCGGCAACAAAATACAGGCTACAGCAATTCTAAAGGCCCAGATAATGTCTTACCGGAGTGAAGTTTGTCAAAAATTGCATGGATTTCATGATACTTGAAGGCAAGAACTCAAAATATGTGGGCTTAGGGGTTGAAGGGCAGCTAAGGGATTCGATCAATGCTTCAACACCTAATACTTGGAACTTTGGGGGTGAGTTGAGAGCAATATTGTCCACTCTGTGCTCGTATATCTTTCCATTCTTATCAAGCTTGTACTCTGAAGTGCCATCATAGCGACCATGGCTTTCCCATGGCACACGAGGGATGCCATGCACAGTCCAACGGACCATTATGGTATTCTCAGCAGGCTGCCACACACTGACAATGTCAAGCCACAGTGCCCTAAAGAATATCCTGCCATGGAATCTTAAGGACCAAAAGATGTATTTGTAGTTCTCAATTCCAACAAAGGTGTTCATAGGATCTTTCAAAACAATATCATCCCTGCACAACACAACACTTGTTAAAAATATGACGCAAAGAGCTGGAATGCCATCAAGGACTTTCTATTCGACTGTTCTACAACACTATTATGCAGTATATGGACCAAAGAAACTGGTGTAACAATTGATTTAGGATATGCGAATGCATCGTGTAATTGTAGGGGAGAAGGCTTAATAAATCGATTTACCATTTATATAGGAGTAGGCCAAGTATACCATATTTTAAAGAACTAATTGGAGATTTAGGAAACAATCCGACAGAATGTTACCTATCAGTACCAAAAGTATGTTGTAAAATCCTAACCAGGGTATAGCGTGAAAATACAACAAATGGAACTGAGAATAAAGACACAATCGAGAAGAAGCACAGTATGCTAATGGCCATGAAGAACAGAATAAGAAGCATCCTCAATTTTCTCGTAAATCTTTATTTCTTAGTGAGCTTTATGATTAAGGAAATAAAAATATCATCATATTATACTTTAGGCACAAACTGTTGGGGCTTGTGCCCTAGGTCAATCTACAGACATTGTTTATCTTATAATTTTAGTTAATAAAATAGAGGTTTTTCATTTGATGTATTATTATAAGTGATTGCATGTTTACCTTATAATAAGATCCATGGATATTTGTTGAAATATCTTAAATGTCCCTAGTCGGTCATTATACTGGGAACTATAATGAATTTACTGGGAACTACAATGAATTAAGACTAGTGTGAGTCTTGATTGATGGTCATGTAATGATCATGCGTATAGGGATACGAATCGAGATCATGAGTACTTGTTAGGGAACATGGTACTGGACCGACTCGCTATGAGAACACCACATGGATTAAGTCATAGCTGTTACTCTTGATAGGTATATCATTTAGTCCTTCGACTTGAAGTTACCATAGACTTCAATATTATGAGCATGGTAATTTGACACAATCAAATATTGTCATTAACTAGACAATTATAAAGATTGTGATTGGTTATCATGTGAGCAATATGTGAAGGTGTGTAATCAAGATAGAATTTGTCCCTCTCGTAAATAGAGAGATATCAGTGGATCCCTCGATATGTTAGATTGTTAAATGGCCAAGTCCAAGTAAATTGATATGATCAATGTCACGTGAATTAATATAATCAATGTCACTTGGATATTTTCAGTCTACCTAAAGATTGAAACTAGTACGATTGAACATTAAGGGTGACTTTCCATGCCTTATGTTTAATCAAAGGATATCGCACGACAAAGGGATATGATATATGTTATTCATTAGGTTGTATCGATTTTGATATTCATGATACTTGGGTAGTCATAATGCCTTGCTAGAGACTGTTTATGACTTGTGTACCAAAAATGATTTTTGGTTTACTATCAACGTCACATGAACCTATTGGGTTGCACACAAAGAATGATTTTGCACAATTTCAATTGGTCCAGAGTAATGAATTTTATATGATAAAATTCATGACATGAAAACCCTTATGATTTGTTATATGATAACTTATTAATAGGGGTATATGTGTAATTTGCTTAAACTGCTTAAATACAATAGTTGTATTACGAATAGGATTTTAAGTGAGGGTTTATCAACACATATAAATAAAGGGTCATACCCTAAAAATGCATAAGAATTTCATTTTGCCTTTTGAGAATTCTTTGGATTTTGGGAGAGAAAAGAAAAACGTTTTCTATCTCTCTTGGGGCAAATACTCCAAATTGCGGTCACCGTTCGTGTGTGGATTTCTGATAGAGGACGCACACTTGAACGTATAGGAGATCGAACAATCAAAGAAGGAAATCACGAATTAAGGTATGGTTTACTTTTGTAGATTTTGTTTAATAAAACTTAGTTGCGATCCTGTTAGGGTTTTCATAAATTGTTTTGAATTTTCCGTTGCATATGAACCCCAAAAACCCAACACAAACTCAACTTGAACCTGGAGAATAATCATGAGAGGACCTAAAAATAACGCCATTTGTAAAGTAGCGTCAAGATGCGCTTAAAGAATAGAAAATTCACATAGATGAATTATTATAACCAAATTCATCACAAGAACAACCAAACATTTCTATGAACTCCTTAAGTACAGCTGTAATTTACGAAAAACTCCGACACACTTCTAATTCACATATGACATTCCACCAGTTTATAATGCAAGGATAACATAGGAGGGTAGGAGGTACGGGCTTAGCTCTTACTTACTTCTACGATCCTTTAAAAGACGAATCAAAACTACGCCTTTCTTCGTGTAAATTGCATACATAATAGTGAACGACAAGCTACTTAACCAATATATACATACAAGCGTCAAACTGATCAACAATTCTGTTTTGGAAAGACAGTTTAAACAGCACAGATTCATTTCAATTAAAACTCGTCTCATAAAGACGAATCGCTCCAATTCGTTTAAATTTTCAAACTTTCCGTATCTGATAAGCTATAGTGCAAAAACCAGCCTTTGTAAACAACCAATACGGATCAATCGAACCAAGAATTACGAAAAATGAGACGAAATCGAACCTGAACATGTCGAAACTGAGTTCTCTATAGAACAGATGAGGGAATTCCTCTCTCAGTGCCCTAATCGCGTACCCAGCATTCACATAGTACTTCTGCTTCTCCTCGTCCACTTCGCTCTGCTTCACAGGCGCAGAAAACCGCCACAATACCCTAGAACTCATCGCCCCCAATTCCGAAACCGTAACACTCAAATCCTTCCTCCTACAAACCCTAATTCCGACTCTCCCTTCACAACTACTCTTCAGTGGCTTCTTCTTCGCCTTCGGACCGCGAAAACCAGTCCAAACAGTCTCGATTTCCATTGAAGAAGTCACGATCGAAGCCATCGACAAACGAATTCTGAAGAGAGATTTGGCGCGAAAATTAGAGGGGGTTAGGGCGGGAGAGATCCATTTGCCGCGAAAAGTGAATCGGTGGGCATGGATTTGGGAGATATTTTTGGAAATTGGAGAGCGAATTGGTTTGGGGGGTTTTGAAGGTGGAGAGTGACATTTTGAAGAAGAATATCTGTTTGGATAAGTTTCACGGATAATTGGAATTATCGGGCATTTATTAATTTCCCCGCCAATAATATCCAAATTTGTTGGGTCGGCTCATGGTTGGAAAATTCATTAAAGTTCTTCAAACTTTCTCTAATTAATTAGATTTTTTGAAGCACCAAATTAAAAATTAGGTGTAAATAAAGTTTTACATAACTTCCATCGAAGTTAGAAAAAATAATAACATTTTAAGTTTTAATACTAACTTGAAAGAAAAAAAAAGGAAATGCAATTAGAGTCAACTTTTGTTAGAATTAAAATCTAAAGAATGACAACATATTATGAGGCAACAAAACCATAATTTTACTTCACTCATTAAAAATAGATTATAATATATTGCCTAGTGAAGAAGAAAATAGTGTAAGTAATTGATCAATCTTATCAAAATTGAAGTTTTAAAAACTTAAAGATCAAGTACAAAATGAGAAAGATTTGTGAAATATTATAGAAATCAAAATTTTTAATGTTTTTGAATGAAACTTGGATGATCATCGTGTTCTATATCACTTTAATGAAATTATTTAGACTTCTTTATAATGTCGAAGTTTTATCAAAATTCCCCGCATCAAATTACACTTCTCCGAATTAATTTCAAATTTTAAGTAAGTGAAATCACGAACGAAGCCGAAGTTTTGAACCTTGGGTCAACTACATAGATTGAAGTCTTATATTGGGCTTGAATTAGTGTAGATGGTGTACTTCCCAAATGATTTAAATATCTATTAATTAATGTGTCTTAAGTTAGCTTCAGTATAATTCTATCTAGTGGAATTTTTTCAATTTTCATTAAGTCGAGCTTTCTAATAGGGACATTTTCCGAATCATTTAAATCTCGAACATAAACTCAATTATTCTCTTTCTTAATAGCAAAAATATAATAGTATAATTTTTTAAACCAAAGGGGGTTTGACCAAAATTACAAAGTTAGACTAGCACAATTTCGAGAATAATACATTTGAAGCATCGTAGAGTAGAAATGAAGAATGATTTGCAAATTAGGGAAAATAGAATAATAATTTACAAGACAGAAGAAAACAATATAAGCATCTCGTTGACAAAAAAATATACTATTTGTGAATATTGTTAACTAAATAGTGAAAAAATCAATAATATGTGTGCTCAAGTGATAAGGGACTTAATTTCTTTAAGCAAGATCTCAAAGTCCTTTGTGAGACATATACACCATGGGAAAACTCCAAAAAAGATAGTAAAAAATAGTACTAGTACACAACTACACATGCATCTCTATGCGACGCGGATCTCGAGAAGTCCCCCAAGCGTGACTCACTCGCCACTAACTCGGCGCTTCAATACACAATATGCGATGCGATGCGCACGCTTATTCTCTCACAGAGGCGCCGTCGCAGCAGCCATTGAAAACCCTTTTCGACTTCTTCATAACTTCAGATCCTTCTAAACCCTAAATTCTCCTCTCTACCGCGCGCGCATCTGTGGTAAGGGTTTCTCAATCTCGCTCTCTTTCAGGTTATGAATTTATTGCGAATTAGGGTTTTGGACGCACGAGTTTTGTTCTAGATTCGATCTACTTCTGCACAAATAGTAGCCAAAGTAGGGTTTTTTAGTCGTCGAAACGCTAGATCGTTGGTGCTGTGTGTTTGATTTGCGATTCGCGTGGGGACTAGTTGTGTTTTTTGTGGTTCTGCACTGATTGATTGATTGATGAACATGATATACCTTTGAATTGATGAGACTGGGCAGTAAGTAGGTTTGCGGGATTCCTGTTGCCGCAATTGATTCCAGTATTTGTTTTGCGTACCTCTTATTAGGTTGTCTGTTCATCTTTTGGAAAGTTACTTTTTGTTTTGCTAGCTGACCCCAACTAATTTGGGGCTGAGGTCTGGTTGTTGTCAGCAGAAACTGAAGAAACTCGACGAGGTAGGGGTAAACGGAAGTTAATTCAGGACGCATTAATTAGGTGGGATTTAAATGGTTTGGAAAGCTCATCATCATTTACACTAAATCGAGCACAATGGAAGAGTTTGATCCATATACCCACCCCAATTAATTTAGAACTGAGGCTATGTTGTTGTTGTTTTTTAGCATTGCATAGCGTAGTTGATATCTCTATCGATTAGGGAATGAAAGGATTACAACGTGGAGGAATTGAGTTTTGTTTGACTGTTACAAGGGTCTCTAACGCAAGGGAAACTTTTGGTGGATGCTGATTTTTCTTTAGTAATTGGCAACTAATGTATGCACTATATGATTTGCTTAGAAACGTTTTGGGATTTTTTTTCATTGTTCAAATTTAATTTGTTACTTGTAGTGGCGTATGAATTTCTAATGGTTGTCACCACTGACTGCTAATAGTCAATAGTTTTGAATTATGGCGAGGCTATTTAAGTGTTAAGAACCCAAAAATGAATTCTGTGGAATGAAAAAAATATATAAAATAAAGTGTTTCAAACTGGGTAGTTGAACAATTTGGTTGTGTTATGGATGTGTGGTAGTAAGTTAGTTACCGTAAGAATGGTGTTTTATACTGATTATGCGTATCTACTGCAGAATTGTAGTTCTTTTAACTTGCTCTGATATTTAAGTTCTTTTACAAAAGTAGACATTTTTCTTCATGTTGCTGATGTTCATGTGGTTCCAATATGCAGGTTTTTTTTTTCATTTTTGTTGGCTACTTCAGTGATCAATTGAACCGAAGCCAAAAAATGGAAGATTGGGGTAATTGCTAATTTTGTTTTGCTATGGAATTTTAATCTCATTTATGACAAAAAAAAAAACTTGACCCCAACTAATTGGGATTGAGGCTATGTTGTTTTTATGAAAAAAAAACGTTTTCTTTTAATATTAAATCATCATGTTTGTTGGATGTAATTATTTTAGCATGTTTAACTTTTTTGGTGATTATTGTGTTTTTGGGTGTAATGATATCTTTCATAATTTATGCTACTAGCTTACATACATTATTTTGTTGCTCATGGTTGAATTTTTCTCCAATGATTTTCCATGAAGTTAATAATTTGTAGAATGTAACTTCCATAGAGTATATACGGTGGCCAAGGTATTGCATTTCCACCGAGAGAACTATGGTTCGAGTATTGCGGAATGCATAATAAATACTAGACCTTTAGTTGATATTTAGTCCAAATACATCGTTGATCTTGGTAGAATAATCCAAGTTCATTTAATAATCTGGTCTCTCCTTAGTGGAGCGAACTAGTGATTTGCTAGGTTATCTATAGAGTAGTTTGATATTGATATTTCTTTTTTGTTGCTATATAAATGTGCACCGTGTTTTTGCCTGATTTTATTTTGTTTCTCAGCAATTGTTCAACAGCCATGAATATATAATTGAGTTTTATCAGGTCATTGAAAGAAACAAGGATCGAAACTTCGACTTCGCCTATAATTTCTCTCACTTCAAATTCGAAATTAATTCGGGGAAGTGTACTTCGATGTGGCGAATATTAGTGAAACTTCGACACTATAGAGAAGTCTAAATAATTTCATTAAAGTGCCAGAGAACATCCAAATTTCATCAAAAGACATTAAAAAGTCTCGCTTTCTATAATATTTCATCCTATACTTGATCTTAAGTTTTCAAAACTTCAATTTTGATGGGATTGATCAATTTTTACGTTATTTGTTCTTCATTAGGCAATACATTAGAATCCATTTCTATTTTTTTTTCTTGACAGCAAATCGATTTCTAATTAGTGAAGCAAAATTATGGTTTTGTCATCTCCTAACATGTCATTCTTTGGATTATCTTCTAACAAAAATTGATGCCAATTGCATTTCCCTTTTCTTACTAGTCAGCGTTAGAACTTGGAAATGTTATTATTTTTCTCTAACTTCGATGAAAGTTTTGTAAAACTTTGTTTACACCTAATTCATAATTCTTTGATTCGAAAAACCTAATTAATTCGGAGAACTTTGGAGAATTTTCGAACATTGGGAAGAAATTCTGATAGTTTCTACACTAGTATATTTCTTTCTTGCATGCTTTTTTTTCTTTTTTCTTCTTGTTCCTTTTTGTATCCTTCTTCAGTTCTGCTAATTAGAATCACATGCATGTTAGTTATTCACAAGTGAAGGGATTGTTTGTTGGGATTATAGATTTACTAGGAAAATGTTGAGTAAGCTTTCTTTCATCTTCGATTTTCAAATGGTTTATCAATTGTGGAAGGTAGTAAAACTATGCTGTCATGCTTTTGAAAAGAAAAAAATATCTTCTAAACTTGCTTATTTTATGGTTATGATATTTGGGAGCTTTTTGGTCGGTTGTTTGATTGATTGGCGTGCATTTTTGAATTTTTGATAGAGGAAGAAGAGCCTGTTGCTCCTATTCTTAAAAAGGAGCTTCCTAGAAGTAAATGGGACGATGAGGACGTAGATGAGGATGATGTGAAAGAGTCTTGGGAGGATGAAGATGAACCTGAACCAGTATGAATAATTAATTTCTGTTGAAATGTTCAGAGAAGTGATCTTTTCCTTGACTGCTTGCACATTCTTAGACTCTAGGATGCACTCCAAAATAAATCATCTTGGGGTTTTATGTTTTATGTGTGCTACTATTTCTTTTATGTTTTACTTGATGTGCTGATTTACCTCATAGTATGTATGTGCATTTTAACTCTTTTTAAGGAGGAATTTCAGTATCAAAATATTTTTGCATTTTTAATTCTCACTAACAGTTTTTTTTTTTTCAAATAGAACAACAATGACAAATTATTTCAGAAAATTGAGCAAAAAAAAACAGTAGTGAATAGGTTTTGATTTGAAAATTTTTAGATAAAGGAAGTTGTATAGGTTTTGATTTGAATGATGTGTGTTGATCTCAGACGCTAAGCAACAGTTCTTGATTTTTCATAAGCATTGTTGAGAAAGTACTGATTTCAATTATCACTAAATTTCTTTGAAATCCTATTCATAATTTTTTTTAAATAAAAACTCACTTAAAAGCAGAAATATTATGATGCTTTTTTAGAAAATGTACTCAACTCGCAACCTGGCATGTGCATATTGGCTTGTTTAGCATCTTCACAGTAGAGGTCTCAAAGCTTAAGTTTTACCATAGAGAAGATTTTCAGTTGTAAATTTGTAATTATTATCAATAATAGTTATCAGTATTTTTCATGTACTATATGCAAGTGTTTTTATTTGATGTATTGATTAAGTCATTAATTTGCTTTTAATTTAACATCATTCTGTAGGTAGAGTTGTTAAATCCCTGGTCTGAAATGTTACATCTTTTTGTTATGTGAGCTCACAATTAAACAAGAAATGGAGTGAAGTCTCCGGTGAGAGGAAGTGATGATCTCTGTATATCTTTGTTATGTTGACAAATATTGTGCGGAGCCATGAGTTCACACAGCTAGGACCCAGAATTTATGACTATTTCTTGTTCATTCCATTCATATTTGAGGCGTATCTAAGGTGTTGTGATTTGTCATGATCAGAAACCTGCGCCTGTGCCCCCGCCTACAGCAGAAAAGAGCACAAAGAATCCTGCTGCAGCTGCCAAAGACAAAAAGGGTAAAACAGCCAAAGTAAAACAGGAAGAAACTCTGGATCCTCTAGCAGAAAAGCTTCTCCAGCAGAGGTAAGGGAACAATATCTTTTAATCTAGTGCTTGTATATAGTGTTTTTTTTAGTGAGTGGATAGATCTTCGATTTGTCGAGGAACTTTTGAGGTGTTGTTGGACGCTGCTTAGTATTGATCAAACGTAAGGTTGAAACCTCAGGAAAAGAATTAAAATGAGAGACACACTTTTGGACTGCCGAACTATTTCAATACATGATCTACCTGATCTACCTATCACGAATGGTGGTAAATGATTTATCAATGAGAATGAGAGCAATACACCCTTATATTGTTCAATTAACAGAATGATTTCTAGAGTTGTTCCTCTCTCAGCTGTCATGGATTTGCAATTTACAATTCGTCAGCAAAGCAGCTCCCTCAATACAAATTTGCTTGGATATTTTGTTGATGATCAAATATTTTATTGGCACTGGTCCATACTGTTGTATCTCTCTGTTACAGGCTTGTGGAGGAAGCTGACTATAAAGCCACCACGGAACTGTTTGGCAAGAGAGGTGATGAAAAGTCCCTTGATAATTTCATACCCAAGTCAGAGAGTGATTACCTTGAGTATGCAGAGCTGATCTCTCATAAACTACTACCGTATGAGGTGTGTTGGATCTGCACCGTGAAACCTTTTAATTTTATCAGTTGGAATTTGTCAACAAAGATTCCTGCATGCATCACAAAAAACTTTGTTTTCCAACAGAGTATTTGAAATTTGATTTTTTTTTGGGAGCTGTTTTGTTTACTAAACTTAGCTATAATGAATCATTTCTTTCTCTGGTTGTAGAAAAGCTACCATTACATTGGACTACTGAAGGCAGTCTTGAGATTGTCAACTGCAAATTTGAAAGCAGCAGATGCCAAAGAGGTTTCTTCATCTATGGCAGCAATTGCCAATGAAAAGCTTAAGTCAGAAAAGGAAGCCAATGCTGGTAAAAAAAAAATAGGTAAATAAGTTTGGCACTACTGCTAGCCAAGAGAATTAATGCTTATTGTTCGTCCTATTGATTGTGTTGAATATTACAGACTTTCATCATTACAATAGGGAGAAGCTCTTAAAAAGAAAGAAAGGACGACTTTGATTTTGCATTAGCTTAAGATTTCACATGATTTATTGCTTAGTTTTGGATGTTGGTTTAACTGTTCAGAGTTCGAACTAATCGTGTTTTACTTTTCTCTGTCTCAGGTGCGAAGAAGAAACAACTAAATGTGGATAAGCTGGAGGATGATGCCGCTGTCTCTACATTCGATGCTCTTGACGATTACGATTTCATGTGAGCATTTGTATGGTTTACCCTTTTTACTACTTTTTGACAACTTATTTAAACTAGGATCCATGGTGCTAATGTAAAAAATACAGATGAGAGGAGAGAACTTGTGGGATCCTACGGCATTGTTGAATCTCCTTAGTTTGGAGATCAATTTGAGTGTTCTGGGTATTTTGTTTAGTAATTTCAAATCCCATGATGGTTTTTTGGCTGGTCACCAGGTTTCAATTGCCTGATCGACTTGTTCAGTTGTTGGTCTGTTTCTTCATATTTATGTGTCATACATGAATTAAATCAATAAAACTCTTGTTGGTTTCAAAATTGAACATTTGATTCTCGTATGACTTCACTGATATAGTTTTTCTTCATGCAATGTAATGTAATCTTGTGCTGGACACTATCTTGGTGACATTGTGGAGTAACTACATGTAGCATTAGATGAAGGGTGGGTTGTGAGGGAATGGGTGGGATCACAATATGTGAATTCCCTCTTCATTGCTCTGTAAACATGATCTAAACCTTCCTCAATTAACTCCAACACTGTCTGCGGCATTGGTGGCGGATTGATCTCGACCGAACCTTCCAACATCTTCACGGCTTCCCCCATCGTAGGACGCATAAATATCTCGTCCTGGATGCACCATAAAGCAACTTTCAGTGCTCTAATTAACTCGTCTTCTTCCACCATTCCCATCAGTCTCTTATCTGCAACCTTCATTGGTGTTCCATTGCTCATCTCCTATAACACATCAAAACAAACGGGTGAGACCAAGTTTGAACATATCTTTGAATGCATACATTTAGGTATTGGGTATGTCATGCAATCACCTTAAATGCCCAACCAGGATAGAAGAAATCAGCGGCGTCTAGTGACATGTCGAGGTTTCTCCTACCGCCAATGATCTCTAGAAGCAGCATCCCGTAACTGTAAACGTCTGCTTTAACTGTAATAGGCCGGTTACTGACCCATTCTGGGGCCAAGTATCCTCTGGTGCCTCTCACCATTGTTACAACCTGAGAATGCTCCCTTCCCATCAACTTTGCTAGACCGAAGTCTGATACTTTCGGGCAGAAATTCTCGTCTAACAGAATGTTCTCTGGCTTGATGTCACAGTGTATGACTCTGTTGCGGCACTGCTCATGGAAGTAAGCTATTCCTTGTGCAGTGGCGATGGCTATATTGAAGCGGGTTCGCCAGTCAAGTAGCTTGTCTTGAAATTCATGGCTATTATATGAAGGAAAGATCCATTTGTCTAGTGATCCATTTTGCATGAACTCATACACTAGAAGCCTATTCAAAAACACAACTTCCAAACATTATGCTTGATTTTACAAGCATGCGTATCAAACTTTATCAGCTATGACCAATGCAAGAATAGAGAAAGATGGAACTTTGTCTATATAAAGAAAGCATTCCAGTATAACAAAATCATACCTATGACGCTCTTCGGAGCAAAATCCGCAGAGTTGAACCAAGTTCATGTGATGCATTGATCCAATAGTGTTTACTTCTGTTATGAATTCCTTCTCTCCATGAGGCAGAAACCTCTCTAGTTTCTTAACTGCAATCAGGGCCCCATCTCCCATGTTGCCCTTGTACACACTCCCGAATCCTCCTGTCATTTGTTCACAAATCACAAGTATTAACACTATTTTCAAGCTCTTCTATACAACAACGAGAACAACATAGACTCAATTCCTATTAGTTGGGATCGATTACATGGATCAAACTCTTCCATTGTACTCGATTTAGTGCAATTGATAATGAGATTTCCAAACCATTTAAATCCCTCCTAATTAATGCGTCACAAGTTAGCTTCAGTCTACCCCTACCCCGTCGAATTTCTTCTATTTCTATTGATCGAGTTTTCTAGTGGGGGCATTTGGAGGTGTCCAAACCACCACAACCGCCATTCCCTAATCTTTGTGCTAATTGGTGCCACTCTTACTTCTATTTAAATTTCTGTATTTCTTATTACCACTATTTTCAAGCTCTTCTATAATGAAGAAAAAGCTAAACAAAGAAATAATGCAATCTTTAAGATCAGTTCTAAAGCGAGCGAAATTGAAGAAAGACATTATTTTGCCGAGGTCTGAGCCTCTGAGTTCTTACCAGTTCCGAGTAAATGCGAGAAGTTGCTTGTTGCGCTCTGCAGATCCCTATAGCTGAAATTCACCGGAGCACCTGACACCATTATAGAGCATTTAATGGCATTCTTCAGAGCCTTCTTCCCATGAAGAGTATAATACAACAAGAAGCACAGAAGACCAATAAGGACAGACATGCATAGAACAATTGGAAGAATCAAAGTCTTCTTGCGGTGATCACCACCGCCGGACCCTCCACTGTCTCCTTCAGGTGCCGCCGATGAGCCATCATCCCAAACCTTAACAAACAAAGTCGACGTCGGATCTTCAAACCCCCCAAACTCCAACCTCCTCAGAATCCAACAATACGCCTTCTCCTCCTTCAACCCGTAAACTGAAGCCACACAATTACAATCTCCCAAGCAAGCATCACCACATTTTGCCGTCGTAGCAACATCACTGTAATTAGCAATCACCGAAGACTCGCCGTAGTAGTAGTTTGTCAGATTAACCATCGCAATCCTCAACCGCGCCGTCAACCTCCGACGATCCCCATCACAACCACCCACCAAACTTGTGTTGATCCCCAAACACCCCCCATCAGAGTCATCAGACCCATGACCCTGAGAAGTCCCTGGCAAGCAAGAACAACTAGAATTACTCTTACTCCCCTTCAACCTGCACACTCCACTGCCGCAAACCCCGGCAATGCCGCACGGGTTCGAAACCGCCGCCCATTCCGCCACCCACTGCTGCGACCCATTAACGTCGTCGTCCCATCTATACAATCTCAAGTTCCCATTCGCCTCCAAAGTGAGCCTCCTCAACACAGGCATTTCATCAAACACCTTGGACGACTCATCATTCTTGTGCACATACACAACCCCACCAGACCCCCCCCCATACACAATTCCAAAACTACCCTTCTCGTCCAGCACCGCGTAAACCTCTCCGGTGACGTTCGATATCTCCGGGACCGACCAGTACGAGTAGTTCCGGCCAGTTTCCGGTAATGGGTAGTCGGATTGGAGCGAGTTGAAGGTGAGGCCTAGGCTTAGTGAGTTGGGCTGTTGGAGCATTTTGAGAGTGTAGAAGCCCAAGTGATTGGATGGTTGTGATGATGAGAGCTGGAGAGAGACGTTGAAGGGCTGGTTTGGGAGGAGAGTGTGGGATGGGTGTGAGAAGGACTGCCAAATTGGGTGGGAGTCTGAGCTGTGGAGGATGAGGTTGCCGGAGTCTGAGATGTGGCCGCCGGCGACGCCGCGGGCGGAGGTGTTGGAGGACCAGACTGCGGCGCCGCGCTCGCTGAGGAGGAGGTTCCCGGTGGTGTCCAGTTCCATGGTTGCATCTTTTCGGACTGGACAGTTTCTAGTTTAGATTGTTGAGAGAAGAAATTAAATTGGCGGGTAATTTAAGTCAGAACTTAAAAAATTTAGTCAGCAGATTACTGTCAATTTGAAAATGAGATCAAGTGTTCAAAAAACAAAAGATTATGCTTGCAAAAAAACTCAGAAAAAGCATCTGTAATGAGATGACATGGGTCATTTGTTAAAAGGGAAGTGCCACCAAATTGGATACTTAAAATGAACACTTTGTCGGTCAGCAGACTTGAGCTCCACATAAAAAGTTGCATTTCTTAATTTTTTCTTGCTTTAGTTGGTCGTATCAAACAGCTGTTATGTTTTATTGGCTGTCTAGTGCAATCAACTGACATGCCAAAGATCGACAATCGATCATTTGTCAGTCTTGAAGTCACTGGTGAAGTTTGTGATTGTCTCATTTGGTGCATTTCAGCATTTTCCTTTGTTAAAAGCCCAGGTTGGGAAAGGTCCCAAGTTTGCGTCACACCAAAATATATATATATATTGCGCCAAAACCATCTCATATCAACAAATTTAAAGGATCAAAAATAAACTTCAGCATTTCTATAACTTCATAACTAGATGTATACTTTGATGACAGAACTCACCGATTAGCAGTCCAGACTTCAACTCTATCTCCTGGAAGCTCATTGTACCAAATTGACAAATAAAAGAGGTCTTTTGATTCATTTGGAGTGAACCCAAATGCAAAAGTTCTGTTAGCAGAAATCCATGCTTGGTTTGCTCCGGCTATTAGTTTGGACCCCAACATTATCTGGCTTGCACTGCAACTCATTAGTGACTTAGCTGAAAAACCCCATAAGAGAGAAACTATGAGCCCAAAACAAGAGATAAAGGCCATTGGAGCTAAACTAATGTCTACTAAAAATGTGCAGTAGAGAACCAGAATTGCAACTTTAAAGGGTATTTTTTTCTTTAATGGAGAGTGACAGATAGGTGAGGAGGGGTTACAAAATTACACGTGTGTAATGGTGGGTGAACCAAACGTTGAAAAACAAAGAACAGATCCAATGGTCGGCAGGAGAGGACCTTGAACTGATGGCACGTGTTGTGTTTCATTTCGTGGTGCTATGGATTGCAAAACCAACCTCAAAACTCAATAGTTTTCAACAGAAAATACTAGTATTGGTTCATACCTCCTTGTAATCAGCTTTTGTGAACTTAAATGTATCTCAAGTCGTACAAATATGGAGGGTGAGAGAACTATTTGAATTTGTGCTCTTTTCCTCTAAAGATGGCAAGTTAGTTTATGTCGATTCGGGTCAATTGTAGAGTCCCAATAAGCCGTGAGATTGTACTTCAAAAGACCTTGATACAGAAATTTTCCCTCGTATTCTTTTCTTTGTTTTGTAGTTTTAATTTACGTGGGAAATATATTTCAATCCTAACACAATAATTAGTATTTTAAAGAAAGAGGCATGCAGCTCTTTTCATTGTAATCTGAACGGGAAGGACTTTTGGCATGGCTGTTATTGTCTTGATTGGCGAGAATAGAAATAGGGGACTTGATGAAGGAAATGAAAGAAAAAGATATTAGTATTTGATTGAAGGGCATTGAAAAAAGATGCACTACAAAAATGGGGTAAGAACGTTAGTTTTCATTTTGAAGAGCAAGGTCGTTGATTTAGTGAAAAAGATTGATTGCAAGTTGTTATCTGCCTGCACAGCTGTAAATAATATTGGGCAGAAAGTCAAAATGTTGGTATAAAAGAAGAAACATTCATCCAGAGTTCTAATCTAGAAAATCATGTTCAAGAGCAAAATAAGGGGAAATGAAGTGATGAAGATGAACTGTGCTTTAAAAAAAGGGCGAAAAAGAGAGAAGATGATCTGCTAATTCATAAAACTATTTTCATATCAATTACCATTTGCAATACTGAAAGTGATCAACTCAAGATTCATTGGAACTTCTACTAGGATAAATAACAACTAACAGAAATTTGGAAGATTTGGCAACCGTGAGACGGTTCAATAAACTTCACAGCACCAAGGGTTGGTATGATGGTTGGCAAAGCAGCATATGAACTGTTAACATCAATTCAATATCAACAAAGCTCCTACATTAGCATATCATCAAACTAGTCGAGCAATGAATGAAAAAACATATGAAAATGATCAACTCCCACGCTACTTGCATTAATATAGATAAAATTCAAAATCCACAAGGCAAAATAAATAACTACATAAGAGATCTCCAGAAGTTCAAAACCTACTCACTGCAATGAATCACCTTCCAATCTATATGCCAATGCAAAGAAGAGGAAGAAAAAACAATGCCTATCAAATATGTCTAAACAGTTTGGAGTCTCAACTGACAAGAAGAAAATACTGACATATTATAACATAGAGAAGCCAAGGAGCAAATAATCCATGCCGGAAACCACAATGGAGATGGCCATTCATCCACTGATAGCATGCCGAAAATCCCAACACCAGCATTGGTTAAACAACATCAACCCTAAACACATGAGCTGCGACGAGCATGTCTCAAGAAGCCTAACAACAATTTCAAGTTTCAACCATGTGTATTCACGGCTTCCCACAACAAATTTTTCGGAACTGGATTGGCGAGGTCCCTGGCCTGCAAGGCCGCGGTCCTAAGAGTCCCGAAAGTTAGAGCATTAGCCTCCCAGAATGAAACCGATGTGTAAGGCAAACCATGCTTCTTGCAAAGTGATTTCACAAGTGGAGATATTTTCCTCAAATGGCAGCGCGGCAACCTTGGAAACAAGTGGTGCTCTATCTGAAACTGCAATCCACCATGAAACCAATCCATCCACGACGCACAAGTGATATTAAGTGTTCCCTCGGTCTGCTTCTCAAACCAATTGCTTCCATTCGGCTGACCAACATATACGCTCGAAGAGAAGTGATTCAAGCAGAACTGAACATGTTGGATTCCAGTGATGGCAAAGCTCAAAACCACAAACATTATCCTCTCACCCCAATTGGGAAGCCATGAAACCACAAGAGGGTACCAAGTCCAAAACACAAGCAAACCAAACAACTCCTGACCTCTATTAAGCACTTTCCTCTTCGAAACCAACAACAAAACCGACTGCGCAAATAGATTAATCCGCGCAAAGCACATAACCGGGTAAAATGTCAAATGCTGATAGCTCACTAGAAACCTATCAACCGATCCAAACTTCATCTCCCTCTCATAAAAGTAGGATGTAAGCGAGTTAAACAACCTAGAAGACACCGCGAAAAATGGCATGTGTTGAACGTCCGGATCAAACTCAAGACTATTACAAGCAATGTGATGGGCATTGTGGTTCCATTTCCACCAAGCAATGCTGACCCCCGACAAGCAATTCCCGGTTAATACTTGCATAAATCGGTTCATTCGTGGATTCTTGATGAGCTTATAATGCCCAGAATCATGCCCTAACCACCCACTTTGTGTCCACACAATCCCCATCAATCCACCACATATCATATGAACCCAAACACTACTACTCCACAAAACCCCCAAAACATTAATAAGCAACAAAATTGAAATGGACAGCAAAGACAAGAAAAACCCAAATCCATTTCTTTCAAACAAACCCATTTTTGTGAATTCTGAGACTAGTCTTCTGTAGTCATTGGAGACTTGAGAGGTTTTGTAATCAGAAAGATGGCATACGAAGAACTTATCGAGGTATGACCACGCGGTGCCAGGGTGATAGGCGAGGAAGGCATTGGTGACGTCCTGGCCGGCGAGGCTCCGAAGAGGGGCCTCGCCGCCGGGGTGGTGGTGCACCCAATCAGACACATTGTAGACCTTGCCCTGGATTGAGATCCAGAGATCCCCTGTTTTGTTGTGGCTGGTCAGCTCCTCTGTTGTTATGTAGATCTGGTTCTTGTGTGTTTCAGCCATTGAAGAAGCCAAATCAACACAGATCAAGAGGGACCTGCAAAACCCAACAAAACCCACAAAGCCAAACAAGCCCTTAAATCCAAACAGGCCCTTAATGGTTTACTCTCTCTCTCTCTCACGCTCTACTCTTTCTCTGTGTTTGCTCTGTTTGGTGTGAAGATCTGTTTTGGCTATACAGAGAGATGAAGAAGCGCCACAGAAAGTTGTGTGTTGGGTGACTCACTTTTCGCACCTACATATGACACTTATTAGTTGCTATTATGATTTTTTTTTTTAACTAATCGTAGGATTCCAGATGAGTGTTAATATTTTTATGAGGCTTTAGTGCAATCGATTTGAGTGTACCTCAATGATCCAAACAATTTTGATGCAGCAAGAAATCAAATGTGGGATTGTGTAAGTAATCCATACAATCTCAAGCTTACCTTATTGTTGGACCATCTCGTCGAAGTTAATTAGAATCTTGGGTTAAAATATGTATCCAAATGACTATTGCAATTAAGTGTTGAATGTAAGTGTCAAAACGAGGCTACACTAATATTTTTCTTTTAAAATGGCGAGATTTCTCACTAAAACTAGCTAATTTGGTGGGCCCAGCGGACAGGTTGGCAACTCACATAACGGTTGTGATGATATGCTCTTCGGTTCAGTCAGTTTCGGTGTTGCGTACACGTGGCGCGATGAGCTTTGATTGATTGTGTAATGAAACCGTTAGACTGTTGTGGATTTGACACGTGAAACGGGGGAGTTGTGGCGTTAAGTTGATACTGTGACGCTGGAGGATTGTGTCTGACGAAGCATTGGATCCACGAGTGGTCCAATTTTCAGAGTTTCGTCATACATGTTTATAGTTTTTGAAACAAGAAATGTTGCATTAATGCATATAATGAGATGCTATTAAAGACAAAACTCTGAAAACTTTTTTTAATTTTAAATACACCCTTGAGTAATTAATGAAACAACCATAATCACTTGTAAAATTCTTATTATACCTCTTAAATATGTACAAAAAATTTAAAAACTTCCCTATGAGTCCAGACTCATGAGTCCAAGTAAATTTATTGAAAGACAAAATCAATGGAAGTTGGTTGTGTGTTGTTTTATGTTTGGATTTCTTTAAGTGATAGCCTTGATTTTGAGTTCTACCAATGAAGTTACTTTCGCTAGAAGTTGGAAGTTGAACACTTAGGAAGATGGGCCTGACTCGAGTTTAGATTAATTAGGATGAGTGAACTTTTAGTTGATGAAGAGTGTAACCCTAAAAGACATAGATAGTTAAGCTCACAAATAAAATTATATATACGAGTTATAAGAGATATCAAATTGGCTCTTTTCTGTAAAGCAAATAAATAGGTGAAATCACATCTACCTCATACACCACAAAAACATATATAAACAGGGTGTAACATGTCCTGGTTGGACCTATCTGCATCTCAGCATCAATTATGAAGGAAAAGGCGTTGTTGTGTAGTTAGAACTACTAGTAATGGATATGCCCTCACGGATTCCATGATTCTATGGACTTGTACATGTTCCTTTTCATCACGATTTTTTTTCTTTTCGAAAAATGCTGGCATAACCTCGGTAAGTGACGGGTCACTAATGAGAGGGTTTACCCTAAGGAAAATTTTTCTCACTCAATGCCACTCCGTAGTGCCTAAGGGCCACCTTAGTTCAACATTCCGATAAAATTCACACTAACAAGCAATAATAGACACAAAGAGGAGCTTTACTGATCTTTGATTAATGGGTTATAACTCTAGCACCTTATGCTTCCTCAAACATAAGGGGTTGGCTTTATAGAAAACAACATGAAGTGGTTACATAACTGAATGGACACATGTCCTAATTTACAAGCATCAAAGACTGAGTAAAACACACCACACTCTCATGTAGCCAAGCAGTTGCCTAACTGCTTGCCTCCTTTGCTGCCACCTGGCCTCGTAACTGCCATGACCACCTGGTCAATAGGCACATCTCCTATGTGCTAAGGACTTGCTTGGACGTGCCCTGGTCATGCTTCGAGCCATGACCAAGGTAGTTGCATAACTGTCTAGGAACTGCCATGCTTGACTTGGTCCATCCAAGCCCTGCTGCTCCTTGATTTCAGGGTCGTGCTTGGTGGTGCCTAGCTGAGCCTAGGCACCTTGGGTGCGTGCCGGAGCCTGGCTAAGTTCAGGTCCTACCGGCACGGAAGTGGTTGCATGATGGTTTTTGGGCAAGGCTTTGGCATGCACGCCTAATGCCTTCTCAAGGGTCGCCCTTGCCTTCCTGCCCATACCACCCCCAGGAGAGGTCCTCATATAGTAGATGTTAAGCCGTTCCTGACCCTCCAATAGGGACCATCCAAAAGTGAGACCAATCATACTTTGACCTAATCAACGCCAGAGTCAAGGAAAGTCAACTGTGCTCCTTCCAAGGTCTTGCCTTGCCTGTGCCAAGGCGTGACCTTGCTCGTGCCAAGATATGTGCCAAGCTTTCGCTAAGGTACGTGCCAAGTTGCCACTGTGCTTGTGCCAAGTCACCGTTGTGCTCGTGCCAGGGAGAGTGCCTTGCCCGCGTACGTGCTCACTTAGGTACGCGTCGTGCCAACTTAGGTAGGCACCTGTGCCCACTTAGGTATGTGCGTCATGCCCGCTAAGGTATGTATTGTGCCCGCTAAGATACGCGCATCGTGCTCGCTAAGGTATGCACCATGCCCGCTAAGGTATGCGCCTGTGCGCACTTAGGTACGCGCGCCCGTGCTCGCTTAGGTAAGCGCTGTGCAACACCGTGCCCGCTTACGTACGCGTCATGCCCACTTAGGTATGCACCGTGCCCACTTAGGTAAACACCGTTCCTACTTAGGTACGTGTCGTGCCTACTTAGGTACGTGTCGTGCCCACTTAGGTAAACGTTGTGCACTGAACCCCAATCCATCACTTGAGTCCCCCGAAACCTTTCGAGTCCACTGAGACTCAGTCATTTGCTGAGTTATCCTGCTGCCTAACCCAATATACTCCGGTCCAACTATTGGGGTGGTAACAGTAAGGCACGTAGGTCCAATATGCACACTGACACGTGCCGTTGATGCTCCTCGAAATGCATGCATGAACGGTGCGCGCGTCAAATCGATCTGCATGTCCAACTTAGGTTATGCCAACATTTCCCCTTTTTTTTCACCTTGTAACATAAAATTGAACTATTGAAATGATAAACTGTGGTGAATCAGAGTAAAATCTCTTCTAAAACATAAAATAATTTTGAGAAATTTGAAAGCATGCCATTTATTTAGGCAGCGACTATTCAGACCCCACCTTTTGCTTTTCATACCCCATTTTAAAAAAATTTACGTCGTTTATCCAACTTTTTACTTAGTTTATCCCAATTTTTTTCAAAACTTTAAAAATACCCTTGCTCACCCCATCACTTTCACCCCAACACCCCTCAATCCTATCTATTTTTCAATTTTAGTCATTGTAAAACACTTGTACTAGGTCACCAAGTGTCGTAGGAGTATTTTTTTTCATTGAACAAGGTCGGATGTGGTCACGTCGTGTCCTAGAAGTGAAGAAGTGTCACCTGCGGGGTTTAGATGCACATGGTCAACTCTTTTAAAAAGGTATTAGTCGACTCCTACCGTGACCTCTAAAAAGGTAGCGACTGACTCCGACCGATATCTCTTTAAAGGTCTCGGTTGTGACGGCCTCAAATCCCGAGGCCCGCCACGTGATGCCTCGTGGGCCCACAACTCTGCCACCTCACCGTCTTGTTGTGTCTCACGCGCAACCTCCATTCTTAAACCTCATAGATTAGAGTTTATAATATTTAAATACAACAATTCAATGGAAGACTTAATAACATGATAGCTTATAATTTCATTTCATCAAAAATTTGAGCGTCAGTCCTATGTGGAAAACCTGGAACAGTATACTGTATATAAGGCAACAACAGTAAATATATACATGTACTTGTGCCTCAAAAGTCTCCAATAACCTAACATAATAGAAAATACCAAATGTACATGTACTAGACTTTAAACCATAAAAGGTAGTCACCCAGTGTTTATGCGGCTTTGCTCGTTCCTGGATCTGCACTCAGTCACCCAACAAATACAGTGATGAGTCCAGTGAGTTAACTCCCAAAGAAAACCATCGAGTAAATAATAACAGAAGCTAATAAATAAGGTTAACTAAACACGCAGTGAGTACAAGCAACCATAAAACCCTGCGTGCGTAGTTAACATCCAATGCAAGATGATCACAAATAACTACAATGTAATGAGTACATGAGCATCAACAATACCGATAAAACCAGATGGATGTGTCACGCAAGACAACAAACTAGATCATACTTTGTCAATTCAGATGCCCTAGCTGAGCACATCAAGCCTGGGTCACACCCGAACAACTAACGGTGATCGGAACAAATTACAATCCACCAGACATGTGCACTTTGCAATTTGGGTTGCAATCCACTAACGATGCAAGTACACGTACTACAAGTACACGTACTACAATCTAGTCTGCTCGATCTCATACCATAACCGTCCCGAGTAATCCCCGACGGTGAAAACCAATCAATCCAAAAATAATATAACATGGGAATAAACAACAAGAATCGTAAATGCATGAATTGAAACCATTAAATACTCCAAATATGTTTCTATTGGGGTTTATGCACCTCAAATCGCGCTTCAATTCTCGAAACTGATTCCTAATCCAATCCCGTTCTCACAATGTCGGACTATGGTATCCTACGTCCTTGGTGTCCGAACAAATCATTTGAATCCTCAATTCTCGAAAATCCAAACATTTATTAATTTATTCACATTTTTTTTATTTTAAAAATTTCAAATTATTGTTCTGGTGCTGTGGGTGGCCCCGCCTTAAGCAAATGCTCACAGTGCCCAGGGCAATGTGGCCTTGTCTTCCACATCGTATGTGGTGTCGTTCTGGGTTAAATACCCACGGCCTGACATAAAGCATCCAGGGCAGTGTATGACGACCCGCCTCTGTCCTAGGGTCGAGTCACCCGGCCCAAACCATTACCTAGTCCCGATACCTGAACCAGGCCCAAATAACGGCTTGGTACGCCTAAATAAACTTGCAGAATAATCAATCTAACAAGATATATGGTAATAAGAGTGTGAAAGATAATCATAATATAACCATATATCATCTTAAAAGTCATAATAATGGTTTATCCCTTCAAATCAACTCGAGCCAATACCAAAAAGCTTCTAAATCCTAAAGGCTTACAAAACTTCATAATAACATCATTAAGGTTCAAAACTACCCATAAACTATGCCTTAAGTTACAACCCGAGTACAAGGTTTATAAAACAACCAATAATAGCAATGTACTAGTAATATACGAGGCTCACATGTAAGGGAACTTCAAGATAGGTCCTTTCCCTTGCCTTTTCTGTTTATCGCGCTTGTAGATGGACCTGTGTTGTAAAGTGGGGTGAGCTAAAGAACTAACGGAGCTCAATAAGAGGAAAGACTCGCTCAAACATTAAATACGAGGAAAGATTCGCTCAAACATTAAATACGCAAGTACTACCTAGTACTCATGCAAGTTCTAACATGATATCAAAACCATACTCACAACACATCATGTAGAAACCAAAGAAGTGTAATTTGCAACCAATCATAAGCATATGAATGAACACATAAATAAGTATGAGCATAAATCTTGTTCATGTTCATGTTCATCATAGTCATGGAAGTAGGTTCATTTTTTAAGAAGGAGCATATAAGTAGAGTTTCCCACATCCAACTAATCATCATGTAGTCTAAGTACTCTTTGGAGCCTAAACAAATAAGAATACCATTCTTACATCGCATGTCGCAAGGTTCATTTACCTATAACATAATAGGTTTCATTAATAATAACATGTTCTAAATTACTTGACATGTAGTATAATGCATTCCATGATTGGCTAACATGCATATTTGATAAGCTCACCGTTTGCAACACAATGACATAGTCTATGTATCAATATTGCAAGTCGTAATCCATCCACTATAATATACATGTATACATAAAGGTCTCACAACAATATATGGGAGGCATTCATTCATTTCATGCATGATAACATTCGTCATTCTTCATTCATACAATCAACACATGTCATACATGGAAAAACCAGATAAATGGTTCTAATGAAATGTGATAGATAGATACGAATATAGTTCATTGTTTCATTCAACGCGAACTAGATATTGGTAGGAATCCAGTGACCGAATCCTCTACTTTTAGGTTGGGACAATAATTAGTGGAAACGCAATGGCCGTTGCGCCTTCTAAATGATTGCACCAAAACTAGAGTAGTTTCATCCAAGCCGTTACCACTACACATCCCAAAGAACCATCAAGTAATAAAGGATGGAACTCTAAACCATTGCTCTCGAATTGATCACTTATGCATTCTATTAGTCAAGTAAAACCCTCGGTGGTGAACTACCACTAAACGTCCTGTGACATTTAAAATATAGACTACTTGCTAATTTGGCTTGCGATGGAACTCCACAAACATTCTGGGGCATCGAATAACATGAAGGGAAAAACAGTGTATTCACAATTCCATATATAATAGAGATCCAAACTAATATCCCGACGCAATCTATATCGGAGTCATTCGATTCAAAACGTGAATTCATAATGATCTAATATTCAAGCCATATTTAATGCATGAGCGAAACTCCCCACTTACCTGGACCCGCGGCGATGCCTACATAGACTCTCTGCATATTCGGGGTTCCACATGAACAACCTCGCGAATCTAGACAGTTCATATAATAGTACATAAGTAATCACTCCATTCAAAATTAAGTATTCTTCCATTAATTTGTCTTTGGGGACCCACTGGTGCGGGTCCTGTGGGTTTTGTGTCGTTTGATGCCCTTGTCGAGATGTCTTAGATTTGGTCAAGCCTCAATTTGAACTTTAATTTCAATGCAGGGACCAATTGATCCCTACCTGTTGACCAGGGACCAATTTGGTCCCTGTTTGGTTGACCAGGGGTCTTTCAAGCCCTTGATTAAACCAGTCAACCCACCCTCAGGATTGACTGGCCCCTGGAATTGTCCAGGGGCCTGTTCGACCCTGGGGTGGTAGACCAGGGGTCGAACGTCCCTGGTGCATCACGAGGTGCCCCCCTCTCCAACCCTCGGACCGGTGTCCGAGGGTGGTCCCCAGTGCTCACCGGTACTGGCCTTCCACCGCGACTGGCCACTTGGCCAGTCGCGGTGGCGACGGTGGTGGGAAAAGTAGGGTGGCTATGTGCCACCCCTTTCTTCTTCACAGTCTTCATGGGGTGCCATAGATAGCACCCCACGACCGCCTCTTTTCAGACGGTGGCGCCGCTGCTCGGCGATGCCACTATTCTCCCCTCGGTGGTGCCTTGTAGCGCCGCTACTCTTCTCCTCCTCCCCTCCCCCCCGACAGTGCCTTGTGGCGCCGCCGCCTCAGTTCGACGCCACCTAGCCCCCCCATTATCCCACAAAAGAAAAAAAAACAAAAGAAAAGAAGGAGAAAAATGAGGTTACCTCTCTTTTGAGGCTCCACCTAAACTTGGGGAGTCTCCTCTTCATCTCCTCTCTCTCAAGCTTGTAGAAGACAACAAAGGGGTGACTAGGGTTTGGTAACAACACTTATATAGTTAGGGTTTTAGGGTAGGGTTGTATACAAACTTAATCCAAATGACGAAAGTACCCTTATGGGCCTTGAGACCAATTTCATTGTTAAGCCCATTTGGACTTATTACCACTTAGTCTAAGTCTTGCTAAGATTAGTCTGTGTATCAATTTCATTAATTCACACACTTTAGTCTAAGATAACTAAAATGCCTTTAAAACGGGTCAGAGAATATTTGGGTCGTTACACAGTGAGCCCCTGAGCGTGACGTCGTGGGTAACGCCTACCCTGTTTTGAGTTGCGTCAATTTTCGGATCCCTCAGCTTGGTCGCCGATGTCTGAACCTATTCCAACCTCTTATGGTTCTCCAAAACAACCATAGTATGCCTTCAAACCATGATAAACCACCACCGAATCGATAAACCAAAACAACCTCAACAAACCGATATATACCATTTTTCTCAACAAACCAAAACAACCTCAACAAATCCATAAACTAATGATCAAACCCATCATCAAAACCATACGAACCTTTTCAAAAATCTAGTGAGCTTAGCTTACCCTTCGAAACCTTCGTCAAAACTTGCAAAATTCAGTTCGAAAGATAAAGAACGACAAAGAAATTACGGATCTTACCTCTGCTTCTTGGTCTCCTAGCTCAACCTCCTTCAACTCACCTCCAAAGTTCATCAAAACCCGAAGGTTCCATTACAATTTTCGAATTTCTCATGAGAGGAGAGAGAAAAGTTGGTAAAAATAAACCAACACTCATATTTACAGTCTATTTTTCATCTTATGTGTTGTGGTGATCCAAGGTCCATCAAATGGCCAAAACTTGGTCAATTTCTCCACCCTTAGTGACACAAATTAGTAACTTGGTCCTTCAATCTTATCCTTTTAACAGATCAATTATTGATTCCTCGGGCGTTCTAATACCCGACACCCGGCAACTCAACCTGTCGTACTCAACTGTGGCAACACAATTTACCTAAGCCATGTTCCTATATCGATTATTTGTCACATTTAATTATATTTGTCAATGTGAACCCATTTCTTGGCCTATTGTTCTCGTAATTCGCTTGCTGGCACCTGCGTCAACATGCTTTTTGGGGGCGAATACCAATTACTCTATCTCGCTCGGTCTATCAATATAATACACATATACAATGTAATAATTCATGAAATAATCATTATTATTGTAGCTACATCATCAATCAAGAAAAAATAACATTTTCTGCCCAATCCTGGCATAATCCTAGCATGTCCACGACATCCCCGTGGACCTGAGCTGACATTAACGTCCAATAATATACTAATAACAATAATAATTAAACTTGGGTCGTTACATTGGCCAACTCTGACCGAGATTGTGAAGAGAACTTGGTCATAGTGAGTGACGAATGGATCCAAACTGATACCTCTTTAGAGGTGTCGGTTGTGTGTGTTTGAAACCTCTTTAGAGGTATCGACCCTGTGTGTTTGACACCTCTTAAGGCTTGTCATCCCTGTGCATTCGAACCTTGTGGGCAACAAGAATGTAACGGCCTCAATGTTGGGAAATGTGCCCTAGGTCAATCCATTAAAATTCTTCATGAATACATTTTAGTTAATAAAATAGAGGATTTCATTTGCTGTTTATTATAATTGATTTGCATGTTTACATTATAATAAGATCCATGGGTATTTACAGAAATATCCTAAATGTCCCTAGTCAATTATTATACTGGGAACTATAATGAATTAAGACTAGTGTGAGTCTTGATTGATGATCATACTATGATCATACGTATAGGAATATGAATCAAGATCATGAGTACTTGTTAGGGAACAAAGTACTGGACCGACCCACTATGAGAACATCGCATGGATTAAGTCATAGTTGTTTCTCATGATAGGTATATTTTTCAATCCTCTGACTTGAGAGTACTAGAGAATTCAACATTAGGAATACAGTGATTTGACGCAATCAAACGTTGTCTTTAACCGGACGATTATAAAGGTTGTGATTGGTTACTGTGTGAATAATGTGGTGAAGTTGTGTAATCGAGATAGAATTTGTCCCTCTCATATAAAGAGAGATATCCAGTGGATCCCTCGATGTGTTAGACTGTTAAAAGGCCTAGTCTAAGTGAATTAATATTGATCAATGTCACTTAGATGTTTTCAGTCTACCTAGAAATCGAGACTAGTACGATTGAACATGTTGGATGACAATTCCATGCCTTATGTTTGATCAAAAGGATATCGTGTAACAAAAGGATGTTATATACACAATTGATTAGGTTGTGTCGATTTGATATTCGTACAACTTGGGTAGTCATAATGTCTTGCTAGAGGCCGCTTATGACTTGTATACCAAAATGTGTTTTGGTACACTGCCAACGTTGTATAAGCCTATTGGGTCGCACACTGAGAATGGTTTTGCGAGATTTTAAGATGGTTCAGAAAAATGAATTTTATATGATAAAATTCATGACAGAAACATCCTTGTAGTGTATTACACTTATACTTCTTTAAGTAGGGGTATATGTGTAATTTACTTAACCATCTATATACAAGGGTTGTATAAATAGACGTTTAAAGTTAGAATACAAGGACGAAAGATTTAAAAAAGGGCCAAAACTCTATTTTTCGTTTTAAGAAACGACTTAGAGTTTTTGGTATGTTCTGGATCGTTTTGGAGAGAAACTGAAAGGTTTGGTAATCTCTCGGAGCTAGCACTTCAAATCTTGGCCGCCGTTTGTGTATGGACTGCTGATAGAGGGCGTTCGTCGTTGGCAGCCCCTTAGAGATTGATTAACCTTTAGAAAGGTATATTGCGACTGAGGTATGATTAAGTTTTCATAGTTTAAACATGTTTTAATGGAATCAGATTCGGATCCTATTAGGGTTTTTCTCAAAATTGTTTTGTAATCTCTGCTGCGTATGAACCCCAAAACCCAACAGTGGTATCAGAGCCTTTGAGTTTGATTCCATTAAACTCATTGCATGTTATGTATATATGATACACATAAGTTTTCTGTGAGATTTATTATCATGTTTTGTGTATATGATACATATATTCGTGATTTAATTGAAAGTAGTTTCGTACATGCTAGTAACCATGTTAGGTTAATTTGAATAATTTTAATGAATTGAGTTTCATGTTCTATGATCCATGACACCATTAGGTTCGATTGGGATAGTAGTTCATGATTCAATTACATGTTTGTGATTATTTGGATGAAGATCGAAATTGCAAATAATTAATTTTTGAAATCATTTATTTATCTTGTTATATCTATTTTGTTATGAAGTTTCTATTTGATAAAGATAGATAACAATTAGATTAGGAGATATATGCAAAATCGGTTTAATTATCCCTATTGGATAGGAGATAAATGTGGAGAAGTTTGTTATTAGTGATATGCTAGGATTCAAATATCTAAAGTCCTAATTGGATTAGGATAAGATGATTAGTTAGATGTGGGCCCGAGTTAATTAAAACGTTTTAATTGACTTAATTTTGGATAAATTAAGGGGTAAATTTAGTATAGTAAAATCAGCGAAAAATATGATTTTCTATAGCGAATTTCAATTTTCGAAATTGAGATTTGTCTTCTAAAAAAAAAAAAAAAAAAGGGGGCGCTGCTCCCTGTTCCCCCGTCCGCTGACCGGCCAGCGGGACCGCCGTCTAACTAATCCTAGCGCACGAAAATTCTTCTATTAGTAAATAGCATAATATTTCCTAAATTGTTTAGTGGTTCTACAAATCAATAAAATATATGATATTTCATTGCATACTTAAAATCACTAAAACTGAATAAAATCCCTCTATTAAATCTTAAGTCTTGTGCCATCTAATTTTAAACACTTATCAAGGCCTCGATCGCACTAATATAGTTTCAGCCATAGTTGGGTGTATTGTGTTATCTTGGTGAGATAAGTTGGGTAAGAGTTACCTAAATGTTTAAATTGGTCCGACTTAATTAAGCTATCAAAATAGTTTTGGACTTTAGGCATATGATGAGATAAAAACATGATAAGACATAAGATGTCCTGTATCTCATAAAAGTAGCTAAAATTACATAAGATGTAATTGGTAACTGTTACCTACCTAAATAATCTAGTTCTGTGTTTCATGCCATAACTGTCATAGAATTAGGTGAAATATGGATTTAGTCCCCTAAATAAAACAGTATGTTTTAGGAGGGTTGTTAATTTAGTGGGAGTCTATTCCTTTATACTAAAATAAACTCTGCATAATCTTTATTGTAGATAAATGGCCTCTTCAAGTAACAATAATCCCCTGTCACTGCGATCTATCCTTGAGAAGGATAAGCTATCTGGGACTAACTTTCTTGACTGGTTCAGAAACTTGAGAATCGTTCTCAAGCATGAACGCAAGTTGTATGTTCTGTATGCTCCGATCCCTGATGACCCACCAGCCAATGCTACGAAAGCTGTGAAGGATGCACATAATAAGCATGTCAATGATTCTACTGATGTTGCATACATTATGTTGGCAACTATGGTTCCTGAACTTCAGAAGGACATGGAACTAATGGAAGCCTACGACATGGCTGTAACGCTGAAGGAAATGTTCCAACAACAAGCTAGGCAAGAAAGGTTCGAGACAGTCAAGAACCTGCATTCTTGTAAGATGATTGAGGGTGCGTCAGTTAGTCCTTATGTTCTGAAAATGAAGGGCTATGTTGACCAACTTAATAGACTTGGATTTCCCATAAGCCAAGAGTTGGCTACGGATTTGATCCTAAATTCATTACCGAAAAGTTACTCACAATTTGTGATGAACTAAAATATGAATAATATGGAGAAATCAATTTCAGAGTTGCATTTGATGCTCAAAACTGCTGAACAAAATATCAAGAAACCCTCTAGTAATGTGCTGATGGTCCAAAAGGGAAAGGAAATGAAGAAGAAAGGCAAAGGTAAGGCTAAAGTTGCCAAGGCTACTGCTGCACCTGTCGCAAAGCCTGTAGAACAAGTCAAGCCCCAACCTGTTCCTGCTTCAAAGCACGAAAAGGAAAAGGAAGGAAATTGTCATTTCTGTCATGCACCTGGACATTGGTTCAGAAATTGCAAACTCTATCTAGAAGATCTAAAGAAGAAAAAGGGTAGTGCGACTACCACCTTAGGTATTTATGTTATTGAAATTAATTTATCTACTAGTGATTCCTTGGTATTGGATACCGGATGTGGATCTCACATTTGTATAAATTTGCAGGGACTCACCAGAAGTAGAAAGTTGAAGAAAGGAGAAGTCATCCTCCGCGTAGGGAATGGAGCAAGAGTTCTCTGCCCTGGCTGTTGGATCATATGACTTAGTCTTACCTAGTGGACTTATCTTAACTTTAAATAATTGTTATTTTGTGTCTGCCTTGAGCAGAAACATCATTTCTATTTCATGCTTGGATATGGATGGTTTTGATTTTATTATTGCGAATAATAGATGTTCCATTTCTCATAAAAGAATATTTTATGCAAATGCTTATTTGTGTGATGGTCTTTATATTCTAAGCATGAAAAGGTTCACTGATACTCCAGTCTTTAACATAAATACAAAGAGATTTAAGTCAAATGATTTGAATCAAACCTATCTTTGGCATTGTCGTTTTAGCCACATAAATGAGAAACACATAACGAAGCTCCATAAAGATGGACTTCTAGATTCATTTGATTTGGAATCATATGAAACGTGCGTATCTTGTTTACTAGGTAAGATGACTAAAAGTCCATTTACAAGACATAGTGAAAGGGCAAGTGATTTATTAGGTCTAATACATACTGATGTATGCGGTCCTATAAACACAATGGCTAGAGGAGGTTATCGGTACGTCATTATATTTACTGATGATTTCAGCAGATATGGTTATGTATATCTTATGAAACATAAAACTGAATCATTTGAGATGTTTCGAATGTTTCAAAATGAAGTGCAAAATCAACTTGGTAAAACTATCAAAACACTTCGATCAGATCGAGGTGGTGAATATTTAAGCCAAGAATTTGATGATCATCTTAGAAATTGTGGGATTGTCTCCCAATTAACTCCACCAGCAACTCCACAATGGAATGGAGTTTTTGAAAGGAGAAATCGAACCTTATTAGATATGGTTTGATCTATGATGAGTCATGTGGATCTTCCATTATCCTTTTGGGGTTATGCATTACAAACTGCAGCTTTCACTCTAAATCGAGTTCCTTCTAAAGCGGTTTATAAAACACCATATGAGATATGGTATGGGAAGAAACTTAGTTTGTCTTTCCTTAAGATTTGAGGCTGTGAGGCTTACGTAAAACGACAAGTCTCAGAAAAACTAGCACCTAAATCTGACAAGTGTCTATTTGTGGGGTATCCTAAGAAAACAAAAGGATATTACTTTTATAATCCCGCTGAGAACAAAGTGTTTGTTGCTCGGTATGGTGCCTTTATGGAAAAACAGTTTATTTCAAAAGACACTAGTGGAAGAAAAGTAAATCTTGAAGAAGTTCAAGAATCACAAATAAACACCGAATCAAGCTTTGGAAGTTCAACAAAGTTCGAACCGTTGAACCTCCGCAAGTGACACAAGGCCCACGTAAATGGGTAGGGTAAGACATGAGCCGAGAGATTCGGATTTCTCATTACGATAGTCGTGATGTGTTGCTTATGGATCAAAATGAGCCTACCACTTATCAGGAGGCTATGTCTGGACCAGACTCAGATAAATGGCTAAGTGTCATGACCTCTGAGATGCAATCCATGTATGATAACTGACGCGCGCCGAACGCGTCAATAAAATAAATATATTAAACCTAAACCAACTATTTTGTAGATAGCGGTAAAGGGTCGATCCCACAGAGATTGGTTTCTTTCTCGGTAAGAAAAATACAAAAAATAAGGAAATATAAATATTGCAAAAATAAAGAAATCTAATGAGAGGATAGAAGTCTAGGTATTCAGTTTCACAGTCTCGCCATACAACTTGGGATTGAATTTATTAATTGTCGGTTTATAAAAAGTATGAACTAGTCTATGATTTAGTGCAGCTATAGAACCGGTGACGTACTCGGTTCCTCGCACTTCCTAATCTCGATAGCCAAGGTACGACCGTTGACTACTTCCCTAACCATACACGCAACCCGATCGCTAGTGCTCAGTTTAACGCATTGGCCGCATTACTTCGATTTGTGAATGCACTACACCTAGACAACCGGATCGCTAGTGCTCCCGATTTAGCCTAGATTTCTATGGTATTTAACCAGCCCAAAAGGTTCTAATCAATTGGTACGGTCAATTGCCACTAATGTGGTCTTATTGCACAAGCATGGGTGCTTACGACTCATCGACATGTAAATCAAGGTTTAAACTAGTGTTTAACCTTAATTATTCAAATAATACCAAAGAAAATAAATCACATAAAAGAATCAATAATAATTAAAAATAAATAAACCTCGATAAAGGATTCCCAAGTTGTAGGCTTGACCGATCCACCTTCAACCTAGATGGAGGAACTACCTAGACATAATTGAAAACCTAATTAAAAATGAAATTGGATACATTTTTCTCTCCGATCCCGGATACTTCAATCCCTATTTATAGATGTGAGAAGTGTATTTTCGGCCTTGACACGTGCCAGAACTGGATTGGGTGATTTCTGGGATTTGCTTACGTGTCAGCATTTGATTGGCGGAGCTGGTGTGGTCCGCTGACGTGGCAGCGTTTGATTGGAGGAGATTGCTGGCGATGACGTGCAGAGAGAGGAGGCTTCGACACGTGGCGGGTGCTGGTTCGCTGAGGTGCTGTCGCGCGCTGTGCTGGACCAACCAGGCGAGGCCACGTGGCGAGCTGGACGCGGGAAAATTCGCACAAGAGTCGTGCGAAAATCTGGGAGTGCGGTTGAGCACGCATCCCGAGGCAGATCGAGCGGCGGCGACCGAGGCGATGATCTGTGAGTACGCGTGGCGCTGATTCACGTGGGAGCTGCTGACGTGGTTAGCGCGGATTGGTTGGGCGAGTTTGTATGTGACGTTGTCGGTCCAATGGGACGCCGCCACGTGTCACGTTAAATTCCAATTTTTCCTCTCTTGTGTGTGCCCAAACAACTCCTCCGGTGTCCGATTTCTACAAGTGTATACTCTATTTTGAGTATTTTTTCGTTCCGGACCCAACCGTGCACTCCGTTTCTCCTAAAAACGAGAATTAAATATAATTAGATATATATTCTCATATTATTCCAATAAATCACTAATTTCCTAATATATGCATTTATCACCATAAAATAGAATAAATATAGTCCAATTACACCTAATAACCTATACTAAATTACGCATAAATGAACACTTATCAAACACCCCCAAACTTAGACTTTGCTCGTCCCGAGTAAAGGAATGAATGAAATAAACACAATTAAACTAGACTACGATATAGATATGTGCTTGACTCAACTAATCCTATACCCGATTCGAAATTTCATGGAGTTCCTCTAGTTTACATAGTTGCCGACTTAACAAGCCACTCAGGAAATTTCGGAGTTATGATATGTCAAGAACCGCAAAACAAACACAACTAAGATCACAGTTTCAAGACAAAGATGCAGTCAAGACAAAGGCCATCAACTACTCATGGGTTTTCTTGATCTATACATTAAAGCATGCAAGTTTAAAATCCCACATAATTTAGTGAAAGCACTCGAGCTAAATCTTTTTTATTTGAGGAGTTTTCATAAACTTCCGCCTTTATTCTCTCTTTTTTTATTATTTTTATTTTTATTTTTTATTCCTTTCTCCTTTTTTTTTTTTTTTTTTTTTTTTTTTTTTTTAACACGGTCCCTGCTCCATTTCCTATGGACCGATTTTCTCACTTTTTCCCACCACAAGTTTCCCTGCTCCATTTCCTATGGAAACTTGTGGGACTCTCAATATTAAGAAAACTCCTGTTAGCCCTTCTCACTTTCACTATAATCAAGCAAATTCTCCAATGTGGGTTAAAATATTATCACTTGCACAATTTTGACCGTCTACCCATTTTGGTGTCTAGCGCAAGCTCAACCAACATACTAAGTCTCTAATCATGCAGTCATAAGAATGCTGGGCTACGGCTTGATTGAGTGTTTCTCCTAATTTCTCGTAAGTTTCAAGTCAACAGGCAACCATAAAGTACTCATCCATAACCAAAGGCATGAACAAAGTCTCGGGTGACTCTAAATGCAACTAAACATGCATAGACACAAGAATGCATCTAAATAACTACAAAAATGTATAAACTAATATAAACAACTATTAATCTAAATGATGCAATGCATAGCATGTCATAAAAAAAAATGATGTGAAAAGAGTAGAAAAACACCACCATAACTTACCAAACCCATAAATACGCATAAAAATAATAAAACGATCATACCTGTCATGCGCTAATCCATTCATCCCACATTCCACTATATACCGAAACACCCCCAAACTTATCCCAAACCTTGTCCTCAAGGTTTAAAACAAGGATGAGAATATCAAACTACAAAATGAAGAGAAAAGAGATGAAAAGAATATGGAGGTGAAAGAAACAACGGGAAATGACATGCTAAAATGATTATGCAAAACCTAATGGACTATAATATCTCATGAAATATGAAGCGCGGTGATAAAAATGCTCAACTTAGGAAATATAGAGAATATACATCTAATTACCTCCAATGACGCAAAAACTAACCTAATAATCTAAAACATAGAACTTACCAGATCCCGGTCAGGACTAACCATGTATACCGAAGAACCTCGGCGGTAATATCGGGCTCTCGACTCCGGTGTGTCAACAAAAGTGCATCAAACACCGAAAATAGTCACAAATGGGATAATGGTGAGTACACTAAACAAATATAAAAATAAGCAAGCTAAAAAAACATAAAATAAATAAATAAATAAAACTTGGGCTGCCTCCCAAGAGCGCTTTTGTTTAAAGTCGTTAGCTCGACTCATCGTGATTGATCACGTGATGCCCTCTCCTTTCGAGATGTCGACAACGAATGGCGCATCTATAGCTTTGGGCAATTCATCAGACATGCCCTCGTTCAGATTTAGGAGCTCATCCGGGACCTCTAACACATATGAATCTATCGCATCATCATCAACTGACACAAAGGTGTCAGTCGCGTAGAAGATCTGCGAACGCTCCTTTATGTCCACCCCCTTGTAAGGTTTAACAAATATGCATGGGAGGGTGGGTGGCTTCACCAACACCAGAGGTTGGTCTTCCTTGCTCTCTTTTTGCGGTTTCTCCGGCCTTTCTAAAATGACATCAATTTCTTTCTCGGCTTCATCCGCTTCATTCTGCGCAATGCTAATGTCCGGCTCATGTAAGGAAACTTCTATTATTTCCTCTCGTTCACTCCAATAGTCCTCAGTCGGTGTAACCTCATTTACCTCGACACTCTCCAATGGGATTGCACTCATGGTCTCAGCTGATATTTTTTGGAGAATTGACTTTATTTCTTCTTCAGCTTCTTGATCCCTTTGTTCCATCCATTGGTCCAATTCTTGCTCGGTGAGGTTCATGTCTTGCTCAGTCTCTAGAAGAAACCTTATTATATCCCTTGAAGGCTGATTCCGCATGGAACTATATGTGTCCTGCTGATATGATGAATTACTCCAGTCGTCAAAGGGATATTTTTTTGTACTTGGAGAAAGCCAGTCAGAGATCATGTCCTTCTCCATGTCTTCAATGGTTCTCCGTTCTTGTTGAGGACTCCGTGGACTTGGCCTAGACATACAGAAGTCGGGTTGTGACGATGCATAGCTAGGGATCGTGATGATTTCCATACCTCGGATGGTAAGGACAAGCATACGTGGGATGAAAGGATTCCCCACAAAAATCACAAGCCTCGACCTGTTGCATAAAAGATTGCGAGTGAGAAAATTGATGTCCATTACGTGACATACCTACCCCATTCATACCATGATAGTATGAGTCTTCGAATTGATCGTAATTATGGTAGTAGGAGGCCATGGAAAAATTTCCTGCAAAAAGTTAGAAACAAGGGACTATATACAAAAATAAATAAATAAAAAAAAATAATAAATAAAAATACAACAAAAATAACCAAAGAAAGAAAAACCAATCCCCGAATCGAACGCGCAAAAAAATTGACGCGCGCCGAACGCGTCAATAAAATAAATATATTAAACCTAAACCAACTATTTTGTAGATAGCGGTAAAGGGTCGATCCCACGAGAGATTGGTTTCTTTCTCAGGTAAGAAAAATACAAAAAATAAGGAAATATAAATATTGCAAAAATAAAGAAATCTAATGAGAGGATAGAAGTCTAGGTATTCAGTTTCACAGTCTCGCCATACAACTTGGGATTGAATTTATTAATTGTCGGTTTATAAAAAGTATGAACTAGTCTATGATTTAGTGCAGCTATAGAACCGGTGACGTACTCGGTTCCTCGCACTTCCTAATCTCGATAGCCAAGGTACGACCGTTGACTACTTCCCTAACCATACACGCAACCTGATCGCTAGTGCTCCAGATTTAACGCATTGGCCGCATTACTTCGATTTGTGAATGCACTACACCTAGACAACCGGATCGCTAGTGCTCCCGATTTAGCCTAGATTTCTATGGTATTTAACCAGTTCCAAAAAGTTCTAATCAATTGGTACGGTCAATTGCCACTAATGTGGTCTTATTGCACAAACATGGGTGCTTACGACTCACTGACATGTAAATCAAGGTTTAAACTAGTGTTTAACCTTAATTATTCAAATAATACCAAAGAAAATAAATCACATAAAAGAATCAATAATAATTAAAAATAAATAAACCTGATAAAGGATTCCCAAGTTGTAGGCTTGACTGATCCACCTTCAACCTAGATGGAGGAACTACCTAGACATAATTGAAAACCTAATTAAAAATGAAATTGGATACATTTTTCTCTCCGATCCCGGATACTTCAATCCCTATTTATAGATGTGAGAAGTGTATTTTCGGCCTTGACACGTGGCAGAACTGGATTGGGTGATTTCTGGGATTTGCTGACGTGTCAGCATTTGATTGGCGGAGCTGGTGTGGTCCGCTGACGTGGCAGCGTTTGATTGGAGGAGATTGCTTTGGCGATGACGTGCGAGAGAGAGGCTTCGACACGTGGCGGTGTCTTGGTTCGCGAGGTCTTTGTCGCGTGGCCTTTGGACCAACCAGCGAGGCCACGTGGCGAGCCGGACGCGGGAAAATTCGCACAAGAGTCGTGCGAAAATCTGGGAGTGCGGTTGAGCACGCATCCCGAGGCAGATCGAGCGGCGGCGACCGAGGCGATGATCTGTGAGTACGCGTGGCGCTGATTCACGTGGGAGCTGCTGACGTGGTTAGTCCAATGGGACGCCGCCACGTGTCACGTTAAATTCCAATTTTTCCCTCTCTTGTGTGTGCCCAAACAACTCCTCCGGTGTCCGATTTCTACAAGTGTATACTCTATTTTGAGTATTTTTTCGTTCCGGACCCAACCGTGCACTCCGTTTCTCCTAAAAACGAGAATTAAATATAATTAGATATATATTCTCATATTATTCCAATAAATCACTAATTTCCTAATATATGCATTTATCACCATAAAATAGAATAAATATAGTCCAATTACACCTAATAACCTATACTAAATTACGCATAAATGAACACTTATCAATAACCAAGTTTGGAATTTGGTTGATTTACCTGAAGGTGGTAAGTCCATTGGATGTAAATGGGTTTTCAAGAAGAAAACTGACATGGATGGCAAAGTGCATACTTTCAAAGCAAGACTTGTAGCAAAAGGTTTCAGGCAGACTCAAGGTGTTGACTATGATGAAACTTTTTCGCTAGTAGCCATGCTTAAATCCATAAGAATTTTAATTGCCATTGCTGTATATTATGACTATGAGATATGGCAAATGGATGTAAAAACAACATTTCTTAATGGAAAGCTGCTTGAGGACATGTATATGACACAACCTGAAGGTTTTGTACATCCTGAGAATTCTAGGAAGGTATGCAAGCTTCAAAGATCTATTTATGGATTAAAGCAAGCTTCTCGGAGTTGGAATCTTCATTTTGATGAAGCAATTAAGGATTTTAGTTTTATTAAGAACGAAGATGAGCCTTGTGTATACAAGAAGGTCAGTGGGAGTGTAGTTGTTTTTCTGGTACTGTATGTTGATAATATATTACTCATTGGAAATGACATCCCAATATTGCAGAGTGTCAAGTCTTGGTTAGGGAAGTTTTTCTCAATGAAAGACTTAGGAGATGCAGCCTATATCCTAGGGATAAGGATCTATAGGGATAGATCTAAGAGGCTAATCGGTCTAAGTCAGAGTGCTTACATAGACAAGGTGCTGAATAGGTTTAGTTTGCAAGACTCTAAAAAGGGATTGTTGCTAGTGTCTCATGGCATAAGTCTCAGCAAGACTCAATGTCCTAAGACAAATGATGAGCGAGACCGTATGAATAAGATTCCATATGCATCTGCTATTGGATATATCATGTACACCATGCTATACACTCGGCCTGATGTATCATATGTTTTGAGCACTACAAGCAGATATCAGTCAGATCCAGGTGAGAGTCACTGGATAGCAGTAAAGAACATCCTTAAGTACTTAAGAAGGACTAAGGAAGTGTTCTTGGTCTTTGGAGGTTTTGAAAATTATCTAGTTTTAAATGGTTACACAGATGCAAGTTTTCAAACTGATATAGATGATTTTAGATCGCAGTCTGGATATGTGTTTACTTTGAATGGGGGTGCAGTAAGCTGGAAAAGTTTGAAGCAAGAGACTGTGGTAGATTCTACAATAGAAGCTGAGTATATTGCAGCGTCTGATGCAGCAAAGGAGGCAGTTTGGATCAAAAAGTTTATTTCTAAACTAAGTGTAGTTCCAAGTATTGCTAACCCTGTTTGTTTGTATTGTGACAATAACGGGCCAATAGCACAGGCCAAGGAACCTAGATCACACCACAGATCCAAACATATACTCAGGTGTTTTCATCTCATTAGAGAAATTATTGAGAGGGGAGACGTAAAGATTTGCAGAGTACCTACTGAAGACAACGTTGTTGATCTATTGACAAAGGCTCTTCCACAAGCGAAACATGATGGTCATGTTAGATCATTAGTCATTAGATGCATGAATGATTGGCCCTAGAGCAAGTGGGAGATGTTGGGAAATGTGCCCTAGGTCAATCCATTAACAATCTTCATGAATATATTTTAGTTAATAAAATAGAGGATTTCATTTGGTGTTTATTATAATTGATTTGCATGTTTACATTATAATAAGATCCATGGGTATTTACAGAAATATTCTAAATGTCCCTAGTCGATTATTATACTGAGAACTATAATGAATTAAGACTAGTGTGAGTCTTGATTGATGATCATACTATGATCATACGTATAGGAATACGAATCAAGATCATGAGTACTTGTTAGGGAACAAAGTACTGGACTGATCCGCTATGAGAACATCACATGGATTAAGTCATCATTTTTTCTTATGATAGGTATATTTTTCAGTCCTCTGACTTGAGATTACCAGAGAATTCAACATTATGAATACAGTGATTTGACGCAATCAAACGTTGTCTTTAACTGGACGATTATAAAGGTTGTAATTGGTTACTGTGTGAATAATGTGGTGAAGTTGTGTAATCGAGATAGAATTTGTCCCTCTCATATAAAGAGAGATATCCAGTGGATCCCTCGATGTGTTAGACTGTTAAAAGGCCTAATCTAAGTGAATTGATATTGATCAATGTCACTTAGATGTTTTCAGTCTACCTAGAAACCGAGACTAGTACAATTGAACATGTTGGATGACAATTTCATGCCTTATGTTTGATCAAAAGGATATCGTGTGACAAAAGGATGTTATATACACTATTGATTAGGTTGTGTCGATTTGATATTCGTACAACTTGGGTAGTCATAATATCTTGCAAGAGGCCGCTTATGACTTGTATACCAAAATATGTTTTGGTACACTGCCAACGTTGTATGAGCCTATTGGGTCGCACACTGAGAATAGTTTTGCGAGATTTTAAGATGGTTCAGAAAAATGAATTTTATATGATAAAATTCATGACAGAAACGTCCTTGTAGTGTATTACACTTATACTTCTTTAAGTAGGGGTATATGTGTAATTTACTTAACCATCTATATACAAGGGTTGTATAAATAGACGTTTTGAGTTAGAATACAAGGACGAAAGATTTAAAAAATGGCCAAAACTCTATTTTTCGTTTTAAGTAATGACTTAGAGTTTTTGGTATGTTCTGGATCGTTTTGGAGAGAAACTGAAAGGTTTGGTAATCTCTCGAAGCTAGCATTTCAAATCTTGGCCGCCGTTCGTGTGTGGACTGCTGATAGAGGGCGTTCGTCGTTGGCAGCGTCTTAGAGATCGATTAACCTTTAGAAAGGTATATTGCGACTGAGGTATGATTAAGTTTTCATAGTTTAAATATGTTTTAATGGAATAAGATTCGGATCCTATTGGGGTTTTTCTCAAAATTGTTTTGTAATCTTCGCTGCGTATGAACCCCAAAACCCAATACTCAGTTCCCATAAACTGGGCCCCACTCAGCCTAGACCTACTTGAACCCCCGAATCAACCTTCGCGGAGTCAACGCAGGCCTGCTCAGTCTCTAATCATTGTATTATCATAAATTTTTTATTTTAGAGTTAAGTTATTTAGTTATGAAAGTTTTAATAATTGTGCAGCGAAAATAAACTTAACCAATTTAAATAACTCATAACAAAAGAGTCGGGGCAGCTTATGGTGTGGAAACCTGCAAATATAAATAATCATGTATATCGGGTGATAAACAGTAAGAAAGAGCGATAATACATGAATCTATGTCACTCAATCCCAAAATATCTCGAGTCATCAAAACGTCATATATGCATAATCATAATACAAAATGCATAACCTACTAGTAGCAAGAGGGGAAATCGCTCTGAGAGTCTTCGAAACAAGTCACCAATAACCAATCCCTTGCACTTGCTCGTTTACATATCTACACCCTTGTTACAAACTAGATGGTGAGTATGGTAAAGTAGAAAGTAATAACAAGTAGGATCTAAACAGTAATTCATGAATAACTTAAAACAATCTAAGGATCATGCGAGAATTTAAAGATAAGATAAATAATGGAAAGTGCATGATTAATATATTGAAAAGTAAATAACAATGCTAATGAGTGCCTAAGAAATCAAATAAGGCAAAAAAGTGGCTTAAATCCATCGAAAATGGGTACCACTACTCACTTCCTAGAACTGCGACTTTACAAGTCAACAACTCAGTTCAATATGACGTTGGGGCATCAACGGTACCCTGAATACCTCACCCACGTTTAGTAACTTACAATCCAGTACCCGGGATAAGGTCATGTTTGTCCATTTAACACCAAACCTGGAGCACTTTCCTAACGCACTTAGGCCTTAGACACTCAACTAAAAATAAGGAATGAAATACATCACCAAAATCGGTCCCCAAACGTCGTCACCAGTTCACTAGATCCCTGATATTCACTTGGGTCAATTTTGGTAGTGTAAAATCTTGTAAATTTGTCTAATAGTTTTATTTTAATTTAAGATGCAGAGTCCAAAATGACTCAAAATGCCCCGATCCGATCCTGTCACACTTCCGAATATCGTACTATAGTCCCTAAGCCCCCGGGGGATCCATTCCATGTGTTTTAGGGTGACTTACATGTATTTGAATAGGTCTTAAACCTGAAATCCCAAAATAGCCCTTAATTTTTTGTTGTCCATTGTGGGGAGCGCGCTCTTGGTGTTATTCCCTAAGAACAACGAGCATTGCCTGGATTAGGGAGCACACTCTCCTTAGCCTAGGGAGTGTGTTCCTTGCATTGGGCAACAAAATTCTCAACTCGAGAATTATGTGTGACGACCCGCCCCTGACCTAGGGTCGGGTCGCCCGGCCCAGATCGCCACTTGGACCCAATATATGAAACAGGCCCAAATAACAGTCTGGCACGCCTAAACAAATAAACCTGCGGAATAAATATAAAGAAATATTCTAAAGCCAAAAGATTTAAGTTCATAGAATATTAATAAAACTAAACATGATATATATCAACTCAAAGCTCACATGAAATGAAGACTTCAAGCTCGTTTCTCCCTTGTCTCGATTCTAGCGCACTCGTCGATGAACCTGTATTGTAAGTGGGGTGAGCTAAAAGAACCAACGGAGCTCGGTAATACGAAAAACTCGCTCAACCATCAAATATGCAAGTAATACCTAATAAGCATGCAAAGTCTAGCATGTATTTGGAAAACAACCAAACAAGGATTCATGGAATAATAACATGTAGCAAGATTTCATAAGAGATAGACTTATAAATGAATCATCAAATACTATCATGGTCATAAGGTTTGTAAGCCACAAATAAATAGGATTTCATCATTTCATAACAAATATGACGTATTCTTAAGCCATCAAATTATAACAACAATAATCATGCATAGCATTAAGGAGATTGACAAATCATTTCATAATTTCAAACTTTCATATAAATGAGGGGGTTTCGCGAGATTATGTACTATAAATTATAATAATACGATAAGTCGATGTTCCATTCAATGCATACTAGATATTGGCAAGAATCCGGTAACCGATTCTCCTACTCTCAAAGTGATGGAAACAACCAAATAGCACACAGCCTTATGTGCCCTCTCGTTTGTCTCATCAAATCAACAGTAGGTTCGTCCAAGCCATCACCGATGCACATCTCTATGTCTCAAGAGTACAAGAGAAGGTAACTCCAACTCATGTCCCTACGTGACATACTTATGAATTCAATTAGTCGAGTAAAGCCCTCAGTGGTAAACTCCACACATCCTGGGGTGTTAATGACCCTCGGTGGTAAACTCCACACCCTGGGGTGTTAACGACCCTCGGTGGTAAACTCCACACCCTGGGGTGTTGACGACCCTCGGTGGTAAACTCCACACCCTGGGGTGTTAACGACCCTCGGTGGTAAACTCCACACATTCTGGGGCCATGAATAACAATGCATTCACATTCCATAGATTCGTAGATTCGAGCCAATACCACGACGCAACCCATAAATCCCAAGTCTTTAATTCAAATTATGAATCCTAAGCATAACTAATAATCATGTCATATTTGATAATTGAGCAAGCTCCCCACTTACCTGCACTCGCCGCAAATCCTAATCTCGATCCTCTCGCGTTTGGGCTCGATGTGAACCGTCTCGCTAATCTAGACAATTTGAAAGAATAATTACTTTATGTATCTACAACCATACAAGTTTAACATTAATTGTCTAGACCTTAGAGATTCACCCTATTTTATAGCTGACTTCGCTAAAGGTCATTCACGACTCTAAAATCGACACTTAAAATTAGAATCGATGATTTGAGTAAAATAAGAATGTGGTGATGTAAAACAAGGAAAATCCTCTAAGACTTAGTTTTTCCAACATAAATCGAAGACATTCGATTAATTTTAATTAAAAAGATCCAAATCACCATAAAAGACTCAATTTAGACTTTAAATTCCCAAATGACAATATTCAGTCAAAGTTCACAAATTTATCGAATAAGTTTATTTCCCAAAGAAAGATTCAAAATCCCTTTTTAAAATCTCAACTCAACCTTAAATGCCATATCTTTATCAATAAACTCCAACCGCGTTCAATTTGCTAAAATCATGGGAAAAACCCATTTCAAGACTAGATCTAAGAAATATTGAACAAACTTTGCAAATCATCAACTCTCATTACCAATACCAACACCAAGACAATAAATTTATAGAGTATTAGAATCTCACCATGCCTTCAATGGAATCTTTGACTCAAAATCCTTTCCAAAATCTAATTCTAACATAGATCAAATCTTTCCTTTCTTATTTTCTTTTCTATTTTCCTCACGTTCTTGCCGATGTCGACGCCATCGACCCTTTGGTCTCCAAATCTTCAATAAATAGTAAAGAAATCAAGCAGGGAAGTGAGGTTGTACCTCTCTTGAACTTGAACCCTCCTCTTGCTCTCCTCCTCTCTACGGGGGTGTTTAACAAGATTGAGGCTAGGGTTTTCTTTGATTTGCTTAAATAGCATTAGGGTTAGGGATTAGGGTTATGATTATTTACAACTTGTCTAAACTCCATTTTTTTCAATAAAATAAACAAATAAAAGCTTAGATGGGATGAGGGGAGGGTGTGTTACCTTCTTGAATGTTTAAATGGACTTCATCATCATCTTCTTCATCATCAACCTTCCTCCACTTCTCTCCCATCACAAGTTTGGAGTTTCAACACAAAAGAGGCTACAAACTTTATAAAAGGTTTATATAGGTAGGGGTTTTAGAGTAGGGTTGTGTACAACCTTGTTATTTTACCAAAATACCATTATGGGCCTCTATATCATTTACATCCACTCAACTCTTGTTAGGCCCAATATTTATTTATCTTAAGTTATACTTTTCACACTTAAACAATTCACAAAGCACACTTACACACATTCAGTATTGAAAATCACTAAATTACCCTCGAGTCGGGTTAAGTTGAATTCGGGTCGTTACATTATGCTTCCTAACTTCGCGAGGTCATTTCCTTTATTGTCGACCCCTATCCTCTCCTCGTAGGGGAACCACAAATACCAACAAAACACCTGGATAACATCAATTGCATTGACACGCGCCGAACACATCAATAAAATATATTACCTAAACCAACTATTTTGTAGATAGTGGCAAATGGTCGATCTCACAGAGATTGGAAGTCTTTCTAAGGTAAGAAAATAACAAGAAGGGAAATTGGGGGTTTTACAGAATGTTTAATAACTTTGAAAGAAAAGAGATTAAGTGGGATAAAATCTAGGCTTTCAGTTTCACAAACTTTGTCATACAACTTGGGATGATTTCGTTAGTCATCGGTTTATGAAAGATTTGAGACTCAACTATAACCTAATGCAGCTATAGACCCGGTGATGCACTTGGTTCCTCGCTCTTCCTGATCTCAATAGCCAAGGTACGATCATTGACTATTTCTCTAATCAAACACACAACCGGATCGCTGGTGCTCCCGATTTAATGCGTTGATTACATTAATGCAATTCGTGGAGGCATTACACCTAGACAACCGGATCGTTAGTGCTCCCGATTTAGCCTAGATCTCTAAGGTACTTGACCGGATGGCCAACTGTCACAAGTATGAGTCTACTGTGTGAGGATGGACGTTTCGACTTCAATGACTAGGGGTAGTCAATCTAATATGCATGCATAACGTTATACATATAATCAAATCTAACCCTAGGATTAAAAACAACATCAAACAAAATAAATCATAGAAAAGAATCAAGAATAAAATGAGTAAATATACCTCGTAACGAAATCTCAAGTCGTAGACTCATTCGATCCACCTTCGACCTAGAGGGAGATTAGCCAAACATTTTCAAACCAAAAACCTAGTTTTCTACGAGTTCTCAAGTAAAACAAGAGGTAGTTTCGAAATAACACCTATTTCTATTTATAGGAAACCCCCAAAGTGGGTTTCAACTTAAAAAGTCTAAAAAAGTAGGAATTTTCGAGTTTTTGGGGTCTATGCCGCACCTGGCGCAGCACCCTTTGGAGGCCACGGCGTCCTAACGGCATAGAGATAAGTGAGCTTCTGGTCTGGACGCCATGGGTCACGTCGTGGCTTATTTTGTCCATGGCGTCCTCACGGTGTGGGACTATTTCTCTAACTTACAATGCGACTTTGGACCACTTAGAGGCCGCATTTGAAAAAGCTTATAAGACTTGAAAATGTTCATCTTGGAGTGTACTTTCCAACAAATAAAACGATAAGTCATTTGGATTTGAGATGAGAAAGTTATGGCTTTTATGCTGAAGAGGGGTCATTAAGAAACTTGACCAAACTTTGCCAACTTTGTGTTGCTCAATCCTGAACTTTGTACTTTCTTCCCCGAGTGTCATATTTGTTTCATATTCATGTTCAAAGCTTAAAATATCTGAAATTCACTAAACGAGAGTTTGTCACCACAAATGAAAGAAATATAGTCCATAAACACCTATAAACCTATACTAACTAATGTCTAATTACTTACTTATCATGCATCAAATCAACAAAATTAAACCAAATCATCAATGTCATCAATTTCTTCAATTTCACTAAAACCCATGCATTAAGTTCAATAATTTGATAAAAAACGACTCCCCGAATACCATAGATCACATTAAAATCAGTAGGCTATGATTTTCAATTCATTTTTCATCAAAAACCTCAAAACTTAATTCAAATTGTTGGAAATTGAAAGAAGATTAGAGAGCTCACCTTGATTGTTGTGTATGGTTGATCAAACACATTCTAATTTCCAATATTTCATCAAAAGCTCTCTTTCTCTCCTCTAATTTTTGGATTTTTGTGGATAAGTGTGAGAAAAGTTGACTAAAAATATTTATACTCCAATCACATCAAGTGTGCTATACGTACCTCGAAGACATCCAATGACCCATATTTGAGTTGTCCAGCTCATTTAATGACTCTAATGGGACATTTGAATGGTTTGGTCCTATCTACTTATCATTTCGATATTTGGTGCATGTTAATCAAGTTTTTTTTATTCAAATGGCTAGACTATGGTTTTATCCTTAATATTTCGTCACATTTACATTGGTCGTTTAGAAAAATCATTTCTTATACTTAGTGTACTTGTATTTCACTTTCTTAGTACCTGTATCGATACATTTTCCTAGGCCAACCTTGCCCGCAAATTCGACAACAAAGTCCATTCACTTGGACACAAGTATAAATAGGTAGTATACATCGTTACACAAATATAACATATTTTTGGGCCATTACAAAGAACGAACAAAAAAAATCTCAAAACTTCTAAAAAATACATGAAAATTACAAAAAAATAGTGGGGTTTGCTCGAAATCACTTGATATTTTTTATTCCATCAAAACTATGTACCTAAAATGCAAGATTCAAACCTTAAATCAAAGCCCTAAACCCAAAAACAAAACCAAAAATAATACCGACTGAAAAAAGAAATAAAACCCCCAAAAAATCTCAAAATCGACAATAAAAAAGACGAAGAATGCACCAACGGCATCGAATTGATGTGGTTTTACTCGAATTTCGTCAAATTTAGACTGGTGGTGAGAATGCGATTGGAGAAAAGGGTGTGTGGGGTATGGATGAGTGGGGTGAGTGGGTATGAGTGATTAAAATCCTTTTTATATGAAGGAGTAGTTGGGTCATTTCACAAGGGTGGGGGTACAATAGGCAAAAAGTGGGGTCTAAATAGACGTTGACTTTTTTTTATTATTGTCTCTCAAGCCAAGAGTTTTAGAGTTTTTCTATTCTCGGGGTTCGAACTCGAGCTAGACCACTGATTAAGGGAGGGGGGACCCCTACCATTCCACCACATTCCTCTTATTGGTTAATATGAAAACATGTCATTACTATGGTAAATCTAGTGGAGATGGTGAAAGAGTTTGAACTATGAAGGTCACCTCAATTAATTTAAGATTAAACCTTTATTATTGTTGTTGTTTGTAGTGCACTTGGTATGGCTGGAAGACTCTTTTCACTTCTTTTTTTTTTTTTCATTTTTCATTTTTTTTTCAATCTAGCTGCTTTTAGGATTCTAGATTGCTTTAACAATAACAAATAGGCTCAATCCCAAATTAATTATAATCGACTACATGGATCAAACTTTTTCATTGTGCTAACATTACAAATTTGATATTATCAAGGGCGGATGTAACAACTCGAATTTAATTCGTCGTTATTTGTGACGTATTGCAGACGTGGTGAACAACTCAGACACTCGTGGGACCCGCAGCTAGGCTAGAGCGCGTCTGGAGTTAGGTAAATTGTTATTTTGAGTGTTGTTTTGACTAATTTTGTGATGTTTATGTTAAAATAGGTTAAATGATATTGGGATGTGTGTAATTATATTTTAGTTGACATGTGAAATTGTGTGTTAAGTATTCGCTTCGATATGCGTGTCGACGCAGGTACCAGGTAGACTAAAAGACGAAATATTAGGCCGGGGAAAATAATACACACATTAAATGAATTAGATGTGATAAAATAATAAATTGAGGGGCGCCTAGAGATACGCGGGGTCGTGGTCGACACGCGTGGGTGGTACGGTAGTGTGCACGCCCGAGTATGCTCATTGGAGCGCACGACGAAATTGTAGACGCGAAAATATAGACGAATATATATTTATATATAGGTAATAAAATATATATATATATTAAAATCAAAAAATTAAAAAAATAAAAATAAAATAAAAATTGTGAAATGACCAAAAAGGGCATTGGATTATGAAGGATGAGGATAAGAACCTAGGGGCATTGTGGTCATTTCACCCCCAAAATGTTGATAAACCCACCACCGACACCACATTTCTCTATTTTTGATCAATCAAGAGACCGTGGGAGAGGAGGAGGAGAGAAATCGAGGGAAAGAGGAACGAGAGTACGATGATGTCGAGGTGGGTGTCGTGTTATTGTTGATGTTGTTATATGTGTTGTTGTTGGATGTTGGTGTGGTGTAGGAGGGGCTCGAACGAACTGCCATGGCAGTTCGTCCAAGGATGAACATGGCATGGGAGATGTCTCCCATGCCAAGAGAAGAGGAGGGATTGGGGTTGAGAGCCAACCCCGATCCAAATTGAAAAAAAAAAGAAAAAAAAATTCAAGAGATGAACTCGTCGCTGGTGAAAACCAGAGACAAATTCGTCTCGATGAAGGGGACGCACGTGCTGCGTGCATGCGTCCTTCTAACCCTGTCCAGTTCAACTGCCTGGACCGAACTGGTCCAAATGGGGCCCCCAATTTAAAAAAAATAAATAATAATAATATTTTATTTTATTATTTTATTTAAATAAATTAAAAACAGTTTTAAATAAAATAAAATACAGAAAATTAGAGAAAAATAGCTAAAAATTATGAAAAAATTCATAAAATCCAGAAAAATATGAGAAATTAGAAAAAGGCTTCAGAAATGAGTTTTGGAATTTTCTCGGGATTTTGGCGAGATATTGTTGGGGTTTTTACCTCGTAAAACATAAAAATTGACATTATATACCCAATTGAAGCTAATTCAATGACAAATGGTATTAGGTACATTCGGGTGATAATTTTGATTGTCGAGTAATTATTGGAGCTAGACCGGGGTTTGGTTTTTGGGACGCGGAGTGCGAATTGAGGTGTGCAGTAACCCAACTGAAATTACTTGAGTATTTACTTCTTTTGGCATTTGAATTCAATTTCTTTCATTTCAATACTTTACTCTGGTTATGGTTGTATGGGCGGACATTGAGTGGGGCTCCCTCTGTTCCATTCTTGTGTGTATGTCCACTACACCATAGCACGTATTACCAGATCGGTCTCGATGAATAGCACGACCTGAGTATCACATCGTGGCATGTGTCGGTGCATCGTAGGTGTAACGCCGGCCAAGCGGATCCAGATACTTGCCCTGTTTGAGTAGGACTCGCCGGTAGTATTCTGTGGAAGAGTCCGAATTATTATGGTAGTTTGACCCCAGGGGCTAGGAACACACTTTGAGCTTTTCCTATTATTTATTCATGTGATGAGCACAGTTGCCTGTATTTATTTCCGCATGTTTATTTAATAGCTTTATTTAAATTTCAGTATTGCTCACTTAATTTCCTTATGAAAACTCACTCTGGACTCGTCATCTGCCTTTTGTGATGGCTTGAGTGCAGATCCTGGTACGAGCAGGGGCAAGGGCAAGCTACCAGAGTATTGTTAATCTGAGATTGCCTGACTCGTACGTTTGTATTATATTTATTTTGTTTCATTTTGGGTTTGGGATTTTGAGATACCTTGTGTATAGTGATCTTTTTGTGACTTAAGAGGTATTTATGGTTGTGTATGGGTTTTCCACATTAGGTTTATAGTTTAGATTACACATTTATAGTATCACTATCCGAGTAAATGTGTTAGTAAGGCTTCTGCTGTGTTGAATTGAGGATTTTAGGATGATTTGACATATAATATATTTTCAATACTGTTGGGAAATGTGTCTTAGGTCAATCTATTAATAGTCTTTATGAATACATTTTAGTTAATAAAATAGAGGATTTCATTTGCTGTTTATTATAATTGATTTGCATGTTTACATTATAATAAGATCCATGGGTATTTACAGAAATATCCTAAATGTCCCTAGTCGATTATTATACTGGGAACTATAATGAATTAAGACTAGTGTGAATCTTGATTGATGATCATACTATGAACATACGTATAGTTATACGAATCAAGATCATGCGTACTTATTAGAGAACAAAGTACTGGACCGACCCGCTATGAGAACATCACATGGATTAAGTCATAGTTGTTTCTCATGATAGGTATACTTTTTAGTCCCCTGACTTGAGATTACCAGAGACTTCAATATTAGGAACATAGTGATTTGACACTATCAAACGTTGTCTTTAATCGGACGATTATAAAGGTTGTGATTGGTTACTATGTGAGCAATGTGATGAAGTTGTGTAATCGAGATAGAATTTGTCCCTCTCATATAAATAGAGATATCTAGTGGATCCTTCGATGTGTTAGACTGTTAAAAGGCCTAGTCTAAGTGAAATGATATTGATCAATGTCACTTGGATGTTTTCAGTCTACCTAGAGATCGAGACTAGTACGATTGTACATGTTGGATGACAATTCCATGTCTTATGTTTGATCAAAAGGATATTGTGTGACAAAAGGGTGTTATATACACTATTGATTAGGTTGTATCGATTTGATATTCGTACAACTTGGGTAGTCATAATGTCTTGCTAGAGGCCGCTTATGACTTGTATACCAAAATGTGTTTTGGTACACTACCAACGTTGTATGAGCCTATTGGGTCGACTTTAAGAATGATTTTGCGAGATTTTAAGATGGTTTAAAAAAACGAATTTTATATGATAAAATTCATGACAGAAACCTCCTTGTAGTGTATTACACTTATACTTCTTTAAGTAGGGGTATATGTGTAATTTACTTAACCGTCTATATACAAGGGTTGTATAAATAGACGCTTTGAGTTAGAATACAAGTACGAAAGATTAAAAAGGGCCGAAACTCTATTTCGTTTTTAAGAAATGACTTAGGGTTTTTGGTATGCTCTAGATCGTTTTGGAGAGAAACAAAAAGGTTTGGTATTCTCTCGAAGCTAGCACTTCAAATCTCGGCCGCCGTTCATGTGTGGACTGCTGATAGAGGGTGTTCGTCGTTGGTAGCGCCTTAGAGATTGATTAACCTTCAGAAAGGTACATTGCGACTAAGGTATGATTAAGTTTTCATAGTTTAAACGTGTTTTAATGGAATCAGATTCGGATCCTGTTGGGGTTTTTCTCAAAATTGTTTTAGAAATTTCCACTGCGCATGAACCCCAAACACCAACAAATACAACTTAATAAGTAAATGTACAGTTAATAAGGTTTAAAAAGATAAAATGGAGGATATAATCCAATGTAGAGCATAACTGTCGTTGGTAAGACAGACTGTGGGTCCACATTGGCCCCGTGGTGGTCTATTTAGAAAATGGGCCATTACAGTGGATCTAGGAGGGGGCTAGGGGTGCCCCTTAACCCCCTCGACCCGTATAGTACTTCTACGTTTTCACCGACCTCGCCCCTTTTCGCCCCCCTTCCCGCCCCTCCTATAACCGACACACGCCCTATAATGATCCTAATGTCTAACTCATGCCACGTTTCATTTTAGATTGCACATAGACCCACCTGCCGTGATACTTATGTCAAATTCTCAGTTGTCGATACCGAGGTATATTTTTTTGTTCTGTGTTTGTATTATTTATTTATTTACCTGAATGCAAATTTCAATGTTTCGAACGTGCGAGGACATTTGTATGTGAGCATTGGTGTGGAATAACGGGTTCGGCTAAGAAAAATGAGTGTTACGAGTGCCGGGTGAATAGTTGTTGGATATTTAGATGTTCGCAGGACAAATTGAGACTGAAAAAATAAAATAAAATATAATAATTTAACGTTGGGTAGCATGTTCGGTATGTTGGTACATTCTTAAGCACACGGCGGGGCGAGTCGTGTTGCGGTCTAGGTGTGAAAACGCCTGGGAAAGCCTCATTTTGAGTTAGAATGAAGGGAGTGTATCCAAATGTGTTAAGGTTTGAGTTAACTGAGTGTGAAGTTGGTTAGATAAGGTGGTGGCTAGTGTTAAGGAGAACCGCAAGATGCACCTCGGGACACGTGTGTGAGAAGTGATGAACTGATGGATATATATAAATCCATTAGCTTTTTGTTCTCTCTCTCATCATTTCTCTCTTGTACTCCCTCCTCTACTGTTCACACGAAACACACAAAGGAAGGTTTCAACTAGTTTTTGAGCTCGCAACGACGCCAAGAAGGAACCAAACACACGTATAAAAGTGAGATTTTGGTTCACCTCTCTGTTCTAGTCATTTTGATACTAGTTTTGTGGGTTTTCATCGAGATGTTTTCGAACACCATATTGGAGTTTTAATTTTCTGGTCAATTTAGGTTGTTGTGTGAATGATTTGATGTAATAGAGCTCAACTGTGGTGTTACTTTGGTTGTTGGCAATGAATTGGAATTTTTAGAATTTTATTGAATTTTTGGTTTTGGATTGGTAAATCGATCGATTCGGACGTGTTGAATATGGTTTGAAGGGTGGTTTTAGGTGTAAATGGACATCCCTATGAGTTTGAGGTAGGCTCAGAACGTGACGACACGAGCTGGGGGGTCGAAAAACTCGGGTTTCGACGCCGCGAGGGACTCCGTATGGCCTGAAGGCAACAACGTTGATCACGGCGTTTGAGACAGTTAGAGTTGGGAATTCACGTTTTAAGTGATGCTGTGAAAAATTTTCCCTACAGCACGACACTGTTCACAGACTTAAAATTTTCAAAACTTTGGGGATCTCTCGGGTATCCAAATGGGTTCGAATATGACTTAATATCCAGGCAATTGACCCAATTAAGCAAATGAATAAGATTATGGAAAATTGGATAAATTAGAGGATAATTAACGAATTTTACAACCAATTGATTAACAGGGGATTGTACAGTGATAGTCACACGTGGATTCGTTAAGGACGAGTCGGAGTCATGTGAGTGCGTAATAGCTTCGAATAAAGGTAAGTAAACCAGTGATAAATTTTACAACTATTTTCATTGAGCTTTAAATTGTTATTATTATTGCTCTATTCCCATTTTAGATTTCTATTTCAGATTAAGTGGCCTGAGGGCAAGTGAGTCAACATAAGCCTTGGGAGGACGGGTTATTTGAGGTAATATGCCAGAGTTAGGAACTTGAGATGCACGATATTGTTTGTTGTTCTATACATGTGAGAGTTCATGGTTAGATTGCCAGGAAGTTCTCATCCACGTGAATTTTAGGATAGTGTGAGTGTACCTCATCCTAAACTCTGAGTCTTGTAGGTGTTTTCCTCGGCTCAATGACCATTTGGTCGGGACTACTTGCGCCTCTCTGTTTGATTTTTTGGACACTCATCTTCGATTGATTAATGTTTATTTATATTCTTTATTTATTCATGCATTCCCTGTACCTTTCTTTCTATCGACATAAATATAGACTGCTTATTTAATTTGAAATGTTGTAAACATCCTGCTTGGCATTATTTACCTGGGCTCGTTATTCTTGTGTTTGACTGAGTTCAGATCCACAGTCGAGCAAGGGAAAAACTCCTCAGTTAAGCGACTTGCTTTAAGGATACAGGGGCAATTCTCCCTTTGTCATCGACGTAAGTTTTGGTATATTTTGTATTATGTATATATTTATTTTGTTCACATTGGGATATGGGTTATGAGAGATCTTGAGTATGTATACTATGATGTACTCTCCTCTGACTTGATTTATATTGATGTTGGAATACATATGCGGGGTTTTCACACTCTAGGTTGTCCTGACTAGTGTCTTAGGGTTGTTTCTAGTAGTTTGAGATTTTAATGCTTCCACTATGATCTGATAACTCACTACTAAAAATGACTCAACTTAAATTGTTTAATAAATGGTAAATAGTAAGAAAGGTTGACTAGGCATGCGTTGACTCAACGAGATTGGCTCGGGGAATATATACATAGGGTTCTTTTATAATGGAGACCAAATATATACCCATACCATGTGAACTCTTCAAAATGTGTTATGCATTAAATGTTTTGTGTATTTATGATGTCTCGATTAATATATTGGATTAGAATCCAATAGTTGTAAATAGTATACTATGACATGGGTATATATTTGGTTTCCATAATAGTAGTACCTCTATATATATAGATGTGTTTTAATACAATTGCCTTACTTAATGGTTTTGTTCCTTAGAATATGAGTTTGATTGTTTAGTGAATTTACATGTTTATAAAGTGACGTGAGTTCACCATCACATAATCTAAAGCCTCTCGATCGATATTAAGAAATGAGTAATTCTCATGTCAACTCAGCTACCCAAGAAATAAGTAATTCTTATAATTATACATAGTAGGTGATTTTTTTATTTTTTTTTATTTTTTTTTATCACCGGCGTGACATTTCAGAAGCAAATTTTACACAGTTTGGTTCACATTAATATTATTTGCGATTGGTTAATATTAGGAGTGGCCATTGGTCTTCGCAAAACCGCTCAAACCATGTAGTCTTGACTGATTTTTTAAATTTGCAATTTGGGGGTGGTTTAGAAAACTTGAAAACTGCAATTCCGCGTTTGGTAGTGATTTTTATTTTTAAAAAATGGCAGTTCACCAAACCGAATGACATTTTAAATTTTTTTATAAATTTATGCCTAAAACCTTAAACTATTGAATATTTCTTGAATTAAGGAATGTAGAAGCAATCCTTGATTTAAGGAATCACATTGATTGATTGAACCAATCAAAAATTCAATCAATCAATCACAAATCTATCATATTGATTGATTAAATCAATTAAGGATTCAAATTAACCAATCATGGGATTCATTGTAATATTTCTATAAATTTATTTTTACGTTTGTGTATATAAACACATCTAAATGAATAGAAAAATTGATGCTTTGTGTAATATTCAAAATTCATTATGGTATCAAAGTAAGTTTATACCTGGCACCGCAATGTATAGAGATTTTCTTATATACTATACTCATATTTGTAGTACATGAATGTTTTTTCCATACTATATTCTTTGCGGCTTGGCAAGAAGACAACCAAGGAGTTGCTTAACAGAAAAGTCGATTGGAAGGATTCAAAGAAGAACCTTAAAATCGAAGCAATTATTATAGTTAATGAGGGAATCTAGTTTGCAAGATTCTTGTCAGTGAGAGCATATGTGATGCTTGAAAGGATGGAGCGAAATATATGTATGGGAGATGTGAGATGATAAAATATTATAATGTTCCGGATAGAGATCCGAGACTTGTTTCTTCTGAGAGAAGAAATTATTGATATAAATTTAAAACCAATCTCAATCTCGATACAATATATTTCCTTCGTATTGATAAAGAGATTGTGTTACTAATCCTAATTTAAAGAGTATGATTAAGCTTGTGTCTCGTCATGTCAATCACTGAAAGAATCGATTTACCTATGTAAGTTTCTTTAACGATCTTAGTAATCCGAGGGGTTACAAAATGAGGTATGTTCATTTTTATACTACCATAGGAGTGAGATATAAGAATGGAAAATATTGTACTAGAATGAATGAAGTAATAAAGAACTACACAAAGTAAATAGAGCAGACTAGAAAATGTATAACTACAATATAAAAGAAATGAATAAAATGAGGTTAAAAAACTATAAGTTGTAGTGTATAGATTGACGAAATCTATACGTTTCAAGCAAGTAGCGAAAGAGATTGATGAGAATGGTGTGTGGTTGACCTTGCCATTCACCGATGGGTGGAATGGAGGAAGGAAACACATATATGTTGACCTTGTTGTTCATTTGTAGTGGAAAGAGGTAGGAGACATGATAATTGTCGACCTTGCCGTTCAGTCATGGGATGAACGGAGGTAGGAGACACGATACTATTGATACTGAGTGGATTTGTTAATGCTTGGGCTACAACAATCTTTAAAAACAAAACAGGGAGGCAAATATCATAGGTTGTTGAAGGTATCGAAAGATAAATTGTATCTTTTGGAAAATCTCACCTATGAATGGGTTTAGTTGATTCAGATTGAACTAAATTAGTGAGATGTGATATGCACATTCACTAATTTGGGTTACGTTCATTCTTAAAAGTAAAGTTGAGATAAGTTTTATACTAGTAACATGGTGGTGCAATCACATATACTAGACAAGCAAAAGAAGGGAAAACTAAGGAACGAGAATTATAATAGAAAAGTGAATTCCATTACTCTTCGAGATCATTGGTGACTTGTACGTACCTTTAATTTCGATGATGAAATCGTTGCTAAATTGGGGAGACTATAATGACCAGTTACCTGAAGCACGTGATTAACAGTAATCCAAATTTTAATTAATCCGAGTTAGGCTCGTGGTTAAGCCCGATTTGTCTCGATTTACGCGAGCTTGGATTGACATGTTGTATTGTGTTTGTATGGATTGTATTAGTATGTATAAATGAATAACTGAACCAACGAGGGAATGCCTAATATCATGTGTGGGTCAAGGTGGACATACATGAGACGCAAGATAGCCTTGATGCACGAGTGTGCTCGTTGGTGTGAGTTACGTAATTATAGACATAAATATATATTTATATATATTATGGATATATATATATATTAAAATAGAAAATAAATAAATAATGGTAAATGGTCGGGCGCCTAGTGACACGCGAGGTCACGGATGAGACGCGTAGGTCGCACGGTAGTATGCACACCTGAGAGTACTTGTTGGCGCGCACAACGGAGTCGTAGGCACGATGATATCGACATATATATATATATATAATTAAATCAAAAAATGGGAAATTACCAAAAATGGCTTTGATTTGTAAATGAAAAAGAGATAGGCTTAGGGGCATTTTGGTCAATTCCCTAGCCAAAACCGCCACTTTGTCCTTAAATTGAGGAAACGAAACAGAAGGAGAGTCGAGAGGAGGAAGGAGAGGTCGCTGGAGCAAGGGAGAGAATGCAGGAGTGAGCTCGCGTGATCGTGGGGTCGAGGAGAGCTCGAAGGGAGATGATGTTGTTGTTTTGTTATTGTTGTTGTATCGTGGTGTGGTGACTGAGAGTTGTTGGGAAGGTTCGGCCATGGTCGAACGATGAAAGGAGGCAGGGAGGGTTGCCTCCCTGCTGGGAATTGATTATGGGGTCTGGCTTGACCAGACCCCGATTCAAAATGAAGGAAAAAAATAAAAACAGCAGCGAAACAGAGAGAAGTCGTGAGGAAAGGAAAGAAATTATGGGAAAATCCAAAAAAAAAGGGAAAAAAAGAGTATTTTGACCAATCAAATAGAAATTGAGGAATTATATGGAAAATAAGGAATTTGAAAGTCGGGAGACTTTATTATGGGGTTTTTACTTTGAAAAACGTGAAGTGGTCAAAATAAGTTAGAAATTAGGTCTCGGGATTTCGGATTCGAATGACACTAGTTTAGGAGTGTTAACAAATGAATATTAGACTTAAGTTGATGACAATTGGTCTATGTTAGGTAATGGAGCGATGTGGAAAGAAGTTGAGAACTACGGGGAGTCGTACAAGTTAGTATACGTAGAAAGCTCAAGAAAGGTAAGTAAGACTCGTATATTTTATCAATTATATAATGTAAAATAGTATTATTAAAGCATGTAGTGTACTAGACTGGGAATGGGGCAATGTACCATGATTTGGCTTTGGTTTTACAAAAATGTTTTAAAATGAAAATGGAATCCGGAAAGAGGTTTGGCGGGACGGATCGACTTGAGGTTTGGAACTGTGATGGGGTGACCTTCCATCACCGCGCCTCCAGTGACTTGAAAATTATCCCGATCAATGTTTTCCTATTGTGTTGACAACTCATCAGTCATAAACCAATCAGATGAGCAGTGATTAGTTTAGTTATGATGAGGGAGTGCGACTCTATGCTTTTATGAGTTGGCGGCACATTAACAATAATTGGTTAGATGCCCAATGGCTGGTTCTTGATGATGTGATAGAGCAACTCAATTCAAATATGGATATTGAAAATACAAATCATGTGTACATTGCAATGGACCAAAGAACTTGCATCTGTTATATATATTGTTTATATTGATTCATATGCTCCTTTAGATATACATTTGATTCATGTTGTTATACATTGCCTTGATATTAATTGGTAGTTGATGGTTGATATGAGAGTCACTTACTGAGCATGTAGGAGCTCACCCACCTTAACATCTCCAGGTACAGATGTACGCTAGGACTTGGAACTCAGGAAAGGAGAAGACCAGGAGTTTAGTATCTTCTCTACGGTGCAGTGAGTTTCTTTGTTATATATATATATATATATATAAATTGTATTGCTTTATGATTTGTAATAATCGGGGTGGGAATACGAGCTCAATGCCGAGGTTTATGTCGATGTTGTATATTTTAATTTTATCGAAAAAGTTTTAAATTTTTCACTGCGTTTGTTTTATTTTATTTATTTAATATCAAGATATACAATTTGTTGTCAAGAATTGAAAAAATGTTGCTAGCTCTAATTAGATCCGATCTGATTTACTGGGGCTTAATTTTGGTGGATGGTCATGTATATACATGTTTTTGTTGTATGTGTTTGTTTATAGACATATATGAAATATATATAATTTTTTTCTTTTTTGTTGAAAATATGTCGCACAAAAACCGCAAAATCAACGGTCTGTTTGGCTGTGGTTTTGAGGTTTGATTTTGTAAAAGTACCAAACTGCCAAATAAAAAATGTACCTAATCTAACATCACCTAAAAAACACATGTGATCTGACAGAAGAATTGACATGCTAGCAATATTAGAGAATATATTGATAGGAAAACATCATTGTTAAATGCGTTTGAATAAATTGAACTCAACAACCAAAAAAAAAAAGTTTTTCACGTTCGTGTTTGTAAAGTGCAAACGGAGATTTAGAAAGCACAGAAACCTCGAAGTCTACGGGCTTCACAATCTCGAGCTCAATCGGACGGACCAACCACAATAAAAATCAATGAATCACCAGAATCAGACGACGCTCCACACGTGTTTAAGAACAAGGACTCGTTTGCCAAGCAGGTTTTTTTCTCCTCCTCATCAAATCGAAAACCAACTGTGTTGGCGGCGAAACCCAGAAACGAATCGGAGAATTCAATCTAGAGAGAGAGAGACGAAAAAATTCAACGAATCTCCGATTCTTGTTCGCGGAGCTGAAAATTAGGGCTTCGATTTAGTCTGTCTTTGTGGATTGTCTTTGTGTGTCACTGAATGCGGAAAATTAGGGCTTTTTGTGCTCCGGATTTGTGCGAATCCGGATTGGACTGATGTTGAGCTTGTGCTGTCCTTGCGTCGCTCGAGCTCCTTCGCTTCTTCTGCCCCCAAATTCTAGGGTTAGGGTTTCGAAGCAGGCGAAGCTCCAATGCCCGCTAAATCGGTCCTCGCGCGTCGTCGAATCGCACTCCAAATCGTCCAACAAGGTCAGGAATTGAAGGAATTGATTGCTTTTTTTTCGAGTTCGGAAGAAATTGTGTAGGATTCGTGATGAATTGAATTGATGATAGTTGGTGGTGTTCATATCTTGTAGAGATGTAAAGTATCGTGTTTCAGGCATGACGAGTCTGCTTCTGCGGACGTGACAGAGGTTGGGTTTGGAGAAGATGCGTTTCGCGCGGGAGCGGCGGAAGTGAACGAGTCTGCGTCGGATCGATCGAATTGCGCGAAAAAGGATTTTATTTCGAGTTTTGGAGAGGTAAGCAAGCGGTTGGTGTTCCTCAAATCCCTTTATTTAGTAGTCATTTTGTTATCTATGTGCTGTTATTTGGTTGAGTTCACGCTTCTAACATTGTCAATCTAGCAAGTGCAACTGCAAAGTTTAAAACTTTGTTATAGGATCGGAACGCTATTCGGGATCGAGGCTTTGTTGTAGTTGTTTAAGATGAGATTGATTCATTATCATGTCGAAAATTTGTCGAGGAAGTGTCTAGGTGATGCAGTGCAGTTAGAGTGTCTGAATCTATATAGGAAAAATGACATTTATTGTGTTGTTTGTGTAAAGATGGGAAATTTAGTCACTGTCTGATGCAGGGGTCCTTGTTAGCATTTCTCGAGCTTAATCTATGGCATAAAGTGGTAGATCAAGTGCTGAGTTCGAGAAATATCAATGGGTGATCGTGGTAGTACATGGAGTTTGCTAGCTTAGTTTTTATATTCAATGTTGATATGCTCTGCCAATTTGGTTACTTGCAGAGCATATTCTCTGTCAATTGCCCGTTAACGCACACTCACGCGAGAAAGGTTTCTTTGTTGTTATTTTGATTCCAAAAGGCATATAAAAGCCAAAGAATGTAAAGAGAGAGAAAGTAGTTATCATTTTGAAATCATTGAATCAAATTAGAACCAGAGGTTCTGGGTTTTCTCTCCTTCATTGTTCTTCTATTCTGTTTTACTTTCATGTTTCACTGTCATTCTAGGATTTAATAGAGCCCTTGTTAAGAGGAGGCATTGTATGCTTTGCAAATTGCAACGTGATTTCCACCTATCATCCGTGAAACCGTCGTGGCCCTCCTTTTAGTATGGATTCAATTGATGGATTATTGTTTGGTTTTATGGAATTTGGTTTCGTGATCTATGCGCTGATGTCCCACTTTGAATAAAAGAAGATTTGCTTAACTCAAGTGTTCCTTTATTTGTTCGTTCCTCTGTGCAGCAATTATATGAGATATTAGGAGTTAGATATATTGATCTTAAATGGATTGGCAAATGACCATAACCTGCTGTCTTTTGGAAACATTTGATCAATAAATGCAGCTTGTATTTCCATTATTACTCCATCCTATTTGAATGATCGGAACTTTTTTTTTTTAGTTGTATCCTACTTGTAGTTCTCTTTTAAATTGTGAGTGAAATATCATGAAGTAGCTAATCCTCATTGCTTAAAACATAGCAATTGCATGTTGAGATGAACTATAGTGTTAATTGTAGGCTATTGTTTTTTTTTCAGGCAGTTGTTGGAGTTTTCAGAATATCTGGGAAACCATGGACTGTTCCGTGGAGTGCAGAAACAATTTTGCAAGTAAGCATAGTATTTATATTACTTGTCTTAGTCAAATAGGTGTTTAATAATTATACAGAAACCTTTTCTGATTGTGCTTCAACAGCATATAATTCTAAATCCTGTTGGAAGCACCTAATCAAGGAAAAGAAAAAAAAAAAAAAGTAAAAAAATTACTTAATATGCATAATCCAATCTCTTGCTTTGGTTGTATTCCTATCCAAAAGATATATATGGTGTTATTTGACTACCACATAAGCGCCATGTCAATCAAATTACTCAGAATAGCTTGTTTTTTAATTAAAAAAAAGAAAGAATAGCTTTTTTTTTTTTTTTTTTTGATTAGCAGTATAGCTTGTTTTGTATCCACATGCACAACACAAGTGAAGCTAGTCTTTTGGGTAGCAATCGGTCTGGTTGGGATAACATCTCTTATTTGGAAAGGTGAGAATTAAATTGATTATTTCGAAAGTCCTGGGTAATTGAATTGCCAAGTCAAAAGCTGTAGATGTTACGAATGTCCACCTATTAGGCCATAAAAAATTATATAGTTGGGAGTAATTGAATGTCGTGCTGCCTTTTCCATTGAGTGCAATATTGGAATTTTTCCACAATGCCCAATCATCCTTGAGTGAGATAGGGCCATGTTTTTTCTTGAGTTCGTTGTGTTAACCAACCTAATCATATGGAACCTGCAGGTTATGCTCCTCTGGATAGCTTCTTTCTGGTTTGTAGGATCCTGGATAATTCCATTATTAGCACATGCAGCTGGCTTCACTAAGGAGTCATTGACCTACAGAGGTCAGGCCCTGTACAGCCTCTTAACTGATGTGGCCGAAGGCCTTGCGGGAATTGCAATTCTGCACCGCTGTCTCTCCAAATTTCGCCCCCTTCCATCTGATTGGTTTAGGTTCAGTTTGAATGGTAACTGGCAGTTCGACGTTGGCTTGGGCTGTCTCATGTTCCCTCTCGTCAATCGGCTGTCTCAGGTTAACCTTAACCTTGTGCCTCATCTTCCTTCTGCACCTATTACAATCTCAAGTGTGGAACAATCAATTGTTGCACGCGATCCTGTGGCAATGGCTCTATATGCTATAGTAGTCTCAGTATGTGCTCCTGTGTGGGAAGAGATCGTCTTTCGAGGATTCTTGCTCCCTTCGCTAACGAGGTACATGCCTGTTTGGGGTGCAATCCTGACAAGCTCGGTGATCTTCGCTTTAGCTCACTTCAATGCACAAAGAATGCTCCCTCTTATCTTCCTTGGCGTCGTTATGGGAGCGGTCTTCACGCGTTCAAAAAACCTTCTGGCATCTATGCTCTTGCATAGCCTCTGGAATGGATTTGTATTCTTGGATCTAATGAAATAGGACATTCTCATTTAGTACTCTTGAAATTGTATACTAGAAATCATTTGATCCCTAATGTTAGTTGTAACTTGTAAGCTACTTTTCATATGTCAACATTGTTTGGAAGTAGATGTTCTTAATTTCTTCTCCTGTGTATTAATGATTAATTATAAAGAAAATCACTTTTTTTTTGTGGAAAAATAAAATGACTTTAGTGTACAAGTAATTTAAATAAAAATTAGGTATTAAAAGGTATGACAACAATACTCAAAAGTTTCTATAATAATATAATGTACATACTTGAAACTTTCTCATGATAGATCATAAGTTGCCTTATTAGATTGGAAGGAAAAAGGGAATCCAAGTTTTAATTAAGAAAGAAATTCATGTAAGTTAAGAAACTTAGCATGATTAAACCATTCTTATTCATGGACCAGTTTAAAGTTTCCTTAATAAAAAGATTTACAATTAATATGGTCCTCATTTGAAGTTAACTAGGTAGGACGTCCATACCCCATCCGCTGAAGGGGGCGGATGGGGTGGCTGAACCCAGTGCCCTGGTATTCGGCTGCAATCTAATTAAGCAGAACAAGAAGCCTAGGTGAGAAATTATTAAAGAAAGATTTGTTTAAGAAAGATACTAGAATCTAGACCACACGTGGAAGAAAACATGATTTAAGTTCTGCGTGCTAAGATGGAAAGGGAAACCATAACATTACTTTGTGTTTTCAAAACATACCAAGGCCTCACTTTTTTTAAAAGCCAAATAGCAATTCAAAGAGAACTCACAGAAAAGAACAAAATTTTAATGCTTTATTATGTATAAAAAATGGAAATTTTGTTTTTGGAGTTTCATAACCCAAATTCATTTTTAATGCCTATCAACAGCAAGTTTTAATGCTGCAAAGAGTGGTGCTTCTAAAGGTTTGCAATGCTGCCAATAGAACTGTCGCAGGTGATGAAGCTCATCATCAAGTAATAACAAATCGAAAAAGGATGATAAAGAGGGGGAGAAAAGGTTTTGAAGATAAATACCTAGTGAAATACGAAAACTAAACTAGTGAAGATGCAACAAAGAAAAAATGCACAATTGACAGCAGCGTTACAATACTGAGCAATAGTGAAAAAGCACTTAACTCACATTTACACTGCATAATAGGCTTAATAGCGGTATGACAAACTAAGTGGGATAGAATTTCACAATCAAGAATTCAAGACTAGTGGCGACACGCAAATTGACTTGCCAAGTACAATCTTTCATGTCATATTTTATGATCGAACCTACTAGCATATGGCGCATGCATTGCATATGTGAAATCATACTATGCTTTATTTATATCCAATACAGAATGAATATCAATATATGATTCTAGTTGAGATAATTTTTCAGAAGTCAATGGTTTTCTAAAATTCCATAAGTAATTAGACAGCAAAAGAAACTTTTCTAATCCTTCATTTAAGAGTAGGAAAGAATTTTGAATTAGAAGGTTCAATTTACTTGAAACTTGTTCAAGACCGACGCAGCCAAAAATACTGTTATTTTTTGTAAATAAAAGAGAAGAAACAGCAGAGAGCAATATGCGGACAAACATAAAAAGAGAATAGCCTAATATTATGTAGAAGATAAACAAACAACCCTTCCACCAGGTCTTATATATGCATCCCATGTTCTTCTGACCTGCAAATGAAAGAATGAATAATCTTTTAATGATCTAGCATCACCTAAACAAACTTATTCTTATTCAATGAAGGCTAAGAGAGTGCTTATGCAAATTCAAGCACCAACACCAACAGATGTGAAGCCAGCCACAGTCTAAGTTGTTATCATGCTACCAGATATATTTTTCTTGGGAAATTCAACTTTCCAAGTATACATATATTGCCAAATTCCATAAACAAGAAATACACGGGGGAGTCGTGTATTGTATGAAGTGAATGAAAATCAATTTTGCCATGATTCCGCAAATCAGTCAGTGCTTTGATAGATTTTCAGTTTATCTATTCCATTTGTTTCTCATTTCCTGCTAATAACTTGTTACACAACATTGTGGTAAAAGCCTTTGTTTACATATATATGATCTACAACAACAACAACAACAACAACAACATAACCTCAGTCCCAAATTATATGATCTAGATGCAATCAACTTTACACGTGCCAAATGGACCAGTCCTAAATATAATTACAAGATTAAGAGTTTTCCGATGGATTACAGTCCTAAAGAAAGGTTCTCCATATGGGGTTATAAACTAAACAAAGAAAATCGTCCATAAGCAGCAGACAATGTAGTTTAAGTGGGCATTCAAGGGTGTAACACACTTCGGTTAGACTGACTGATGATAGTCGGAGTTCTGGCATCTAGTAGTTTCAGACTTTCAGTACATTTCATTTTCAGGGGAAAATAGCTTCAACTCTCCCTGTAAATTCCCCAACTTGTACACTTATTGTAGAATCGCAACAATGGAACATTAAACTCCATGGGCTGGAAAGTAAGGATTAAGAAGTAACAGAAAGATGTGTGCAAAGTGCAAGACACGGGGAAGTTTAATTGCAGGCGAATCTGAAGATCACCTACTTCATTAAAGAGGTAGGAAAGAATTTGAATCAGAAAGGTTCAATTTACTTGAAACTTGTTCGAGACCGATGCAGGCAAAAATACTGTTCTTTTTTGTAAATAAAAGAGAATAAACAGCAGAGAGTAATATGCTAACGCAAACAGATAAAGAGATCGAACAACCTAATATTATGTAGAAGATAAACAAACTAACCTTCCACCAGGCCTTATATATGCATCCCATGTTCTTTGGACCTGCAAATGAAAGAATGAATGACCTTTTAAGGATCCAGCATCACATGTACAAATTTATTCTTATTCAATCGTAAAAATAAAGACTAAGAGAATGCTTATGCAAATCCAAGCACCAACACCAACCGATGTTGAGCTAGCCACAATCCAAGTTTTTATCAACTTATCATGCTACCAGGTATATTTTTCTTAGGAAATTCAGCTTTCCAAGTATACATATATCACTAAATGGCACAAACAAGAGATACACAGGAGTACTGTATGAAGTGAATTAAAAAAAAAAAAAAGAAAATATACTAGGGAAATGTTTTATTTTGAATAAACCTATGCACTACAACATCGTCACTGTGATTCGCAAATTAGTCAGTGGTTTGATGAATTTTCGGAAAATGTTTCCTTAATAAAAATATACCTTGATGGCTTTTTGGAAAATGAAAATCAATGAGGCTCAAGCATTCTATTGACCATGTATATATAGATATTACATCATACAAAGTAAGGAAAGTACACAGTATGGAAAGAAATTTATACAACGCTAAATTTATGCTTAAGAAAATAAAGTTTCTGCAGTTTGAATATACCCCCCTAAAGTTTCCTTGATAAAAAAATCTCTCAAGCTCATTTTACTCCACATTTCACTATATATAACTATCAATCCTTGTGCTTCTTCTCCACCAACCTCTCTTAGACTCATTTGTTTGAACATAAACTGCTTTCTACCATGTTGCCTATCTTCTCTCTTATAATCACTGCTATTCGCTGCTCTTCTGTTTCTTCTACTTCTTCTTCTTCTTCTTCTTCTTCTTCTTCTTCTTCTTCTTCTTCTTCTTCTTCTTCTTCTTCTTCTTCTCCTCCTCCTCCTCCTCCACCATCACCATTGCCACATTCATCATCAGCGGAGTCGCAAACTTCATCTTCGTGGTCTACGGTGCTACCAAGTCATCAGCCTCATAACCCCAGTGGCAAAACAAGGTTTGAGAAACCATATTTGAGTAGGCTTCTCAAGGGCATGAGCAAAGTGAAGAACAAGACAGTGCTCACCAAACCAAAAAAAGCGAAACCAATTAAGGTCCATTATTGTTCAGATCCATCACTGAAGATCTCCTCTCCTAATGGACTCATCCAACTTGACCTCTCAGAGTATGTCTTCTCCAAAAACTTCATCGTCCATTAATGGCTGTACAGGGAGCAGAGTGAAAATAGAGCAGAAACAGATGGACATGGTTTATTGGTGTGTTGATCGGGCTGACTATGAGAATTCAAGCGTGGTGATGGGTTGAAGAACAAGAAGAAGAATAAGGAGAGGAAGCAGAGATGATGGAGTCGTAAATGTTTGTGGGTTTTTTGTTTCAGGAGAAATAAGTGTGGTTGATTGAAGAAGAATAAGGAGAAGAAATAGAGATGATGGAGTTGTGATTTTTGTTTACTTTACAAGAATAAGTTGTAATGTGAAAAGCTTATGTTTATGTGATGAGTCATGGAAACCAATTCAATCCAATCATGTGTTGCAGGTGTTTGTATTTGGTGTCTAAATCAAATTGATGTTCATTATGTTAAAGAAATCGATTCTTTAACATAAGAAATCAATTCTTTTGTATGTGGTTGAGGAACAAAAAGTCCCAATCCATTTTTGCTTTCTTAATAGGAAAATGATAAAATGACTCGCTTTAAACGGGCACTTTGAGCGCACACCTTTGTTTTTTAACCACTTTTCTTGTCTCTCCAAGTGTGGGCCCCATATGTGACAAAACACCATAAACTGCTAAAAGACAAGGGTGTGCGCCCAAAATGTGCATGAGAGTGTGTTAATATATCTCTTTCTAATAAAAAAAAAATGTTATAGAAATCAAAATTATAAGAATTGGTTAATGAGATGTGATGGGATGACACTCTTGAATATTAGTTACCTTATATGACAACACATTCAATTATAGACACTCTTTGTAAATTAGGTATATGCTTGATTTGTAAATTAACTAGTTGTTATACTCTTCAAATTAGGAAGGCTGCAAGTTTGGAAGATTTGTAAAATAGGAAGCTTCTAGCTTGCCGTTATTTTTTCTTTCCTAAATTATTTTGTAGGCCTCTGTACAAAGGCCTTAGTTTGCGATAGACTACACACATGAGAATTTTGTATCATGATCAGTGTCTCTCTACTTTTGTCATGGTATTAGAGCCTAATTCATATTGATCCTTGATTTCTTAAACACTCAATACAATGAGTGAAGAAATTTCTTCATCTACATCCAAAAATCCGGCATCAAAGTTGATGTCTAAACGTGATTCATCCTCTCCTTATTTTTTGAATTCTTAGGATAATCCGGAACAATTCTTGTTTCATATCTTCTCAAAGGAGAGAATTATCCAACAACAAGCTATGCTTTGTTGATGGTTCTTTACCGAAACCAGATTTGACTAGCCAAGAAATTCACTCGTGGGGGAAATGTAATTCTATGGCGATTTCTTGAATATTCAAGGCGCTGGACCCAGAATTACATGATTGCATTTTGTCCAACGCTGTGTTATCCCATATTATTAAAAATACATGGCTTCAATAGCTTTTAAGAAACGCTGCAGATAGGTTATTCATGACTTTAGGCAAATGCCGCAAAACCCTGCAACCTTACTCCTAATTGCATTTCGCAAACGCTGCAAAAGTTCATGTTAACTGCAAATAAGAAACACTACACCTAAGCTTATTTATTACAAATAAAAAACCAATCAAGAACAGTTCAGTACAGAATATAATCTTTAAAGTTCTATAAATTAAACTTCAAAAAAAAAAGTTCATTCATTACTGTTTATAAATAAGATACAAAGACTGGGCTACCAATTTAATATACACAACTGGGACTTTGAAGCTTACATGATTATTAGAAATACAAAGGTCCTGTCTGCATCACCCTTTATTTTCCTTGATTTCTTTGTGTCTCTGCATTGATTGTCTCTTGGCATTTCTAGTCCTCTCATAAACAAAAATTGGAGAAATTGTAAGCATTTGATGCCATTTATGTTCAACTGCTTAGAATGACATCTCAAGTGCCTCATAATCTGGAGTCCTGTAAGGAAATCTCGATTCCTCGTTCGAACGCCTTTTGACAACGCCTTCTCTTTGCACTAATCGAATCAATGATTGCACAACTTCGGACATGGGGGGGTCAGAACTCGGGCTCCGGCTAAAGAAAGCATGAAACAAGTGCGTAAAAGCGCGAGGTCGAGAGTTTGAGAATTGTTATAAATGTTTCCAAATGAAGGAGCAGCACAGACAACCATTATGAAATAGATATACACTCCTCTGAATGAACAAAGATTTCGAATAGTGAGAAGCTCACCTGAACACACAAGGCTATGATATCGGCAAAAGGTGAAAGTGACTTTGCAGCGTTAATTCCTTTCAAGGAAGGATCTACCATTTTAGCCAGGGCGTCAAAATCATGCAGCGGGTGCGTATAGCCCATCTGATAAGTGATCGTTCCGTTCTAGGCCTTGAACTGAAGGTTCAAAAAAGTGTTAAGAGGTTGAGATCGCATAAGAAAGCTAAAACAGCTGTCTACCTATTCAGCGATTTTTGACCGGTCAATAGTTCTAGCATCACCACTCAAAAATTATAGACATCACTTTTCACATTGTAAATTCCAGACATTGCAGATTCAGGAGCACTGTATCCAAATGAAGCAACCATCTGGGCCGAAACCTGTCACGTGTGGAAGCATTAGACGAAGACGCCTTAACCAGACAAAATTCATCAACAACAAAGGCTTTGAGCATATATTTCCTTTTAAGGAAAAACAAAAAGGTTCATCACGAAAAATGACGGCTGAAGAGAGTCTAGAAGAACCATCCACTTCAAGGGTTCAAGAACAAGAATTGGAACCTAGAAGGGGAAAAAGAATTAAGGTTCCAAAGAATTTTGGACCTGATTTTATAAGTCTGTTAACTGAAAATGAACCTCAGACTTATAGGGAGGCTATATCTTCGCCAGAAACGCCTTTATGGATGGAAGCAATCAATAGTAAAGTTGAATCCATTTTACAAAATAATACATGGGAATTGGTTGATTTACCATCCGGAATCAAACCAATTGGATATAAATGGATATTCAAAAGAAAGCTTAAAGCTGACGGTACTATTGATAAATACAAAGCACGATTGGTTGCAAAAGGTTATAGACAAAAAGGTGTAGATTACTTCGACACCTATTCTCCTGTTTCGAGAATAACTTCCATTAGAATGTTAATTGCCATAGCTGCTTTATACAATATGGAAATACATCAAATGGATGTTAAAACAACATTTCTAAATGGAGAGTTAGAAGAAGAAATCTATATGGACCAACCTGAAGGGTTCATAGTCAAAGGCCAAGAGAATAAAGTTTGTAGACTTGTTAAGTCATTATATGGACTCAAACAAGCTCCAAAACAATTGCATGAAAAATTTGATCATACTATGCTAGCAAATAGTTTCAAAATAAATGAATGTGACAAATGTGTGTACATTAAAGAAATGAAAAACTTTTGCGTCATAGTATGTTTATATGTTGATGACATGTTGATTATGAGCACAAGTAGAGATGTTATAATGTCAACCAAAAAGATGTTGAATTCTAGTTTTGACATGAAAGACTTAGGTCTAGGCTGATGTAATACTAGGAATTCAAATCAAAAGGAATAACGAAGGTTATATCCTCACACAATCTCATTATGTTGAGAAAATCTTAAAAAGATTCAATCAATTCGATTGTAAACCTGCTCCAACTCCTTTTGATGCTAATTGTCATCTTAAGAAAAATAATGAAGAAGCAATTTATCAATTGGAATATTCTCAAGTAATTGGAAACTTGATGTACTTGATGAATTCTACTAGACCTGACATAGCTTATGCAGTAAGCAGGCTGAGTAGATACAAGTAATTCTAATGATACTCATTGGACAGTGTTAATAAGAGTTCTAAGGTATCTTAAATATACCGTAAATTATGGACTTTATTATATAAAATATCCACCTGTACTTGAAGGGTATAGTGATGCAAATTGGATTTCTGATAATACAGAAACCAAATCAACAAGTTGATATATATTCACATTAGGTGGAGCAGCGATTTCTTGGAAATCAACAAAACAAACGTGTATAGCACGTTCCACTATGGAATCTGAATTCATAGCTCTTAATAAAGCAGCTGAAGAAGCTGAATGGCTAAGAAATTTCCTAGAAGATATTCCTTGCTAGCCAAAACCAGTCACAGCAATTTGTATACATTGTGATGGTATGGTAGCACAAGAGCTAAGAACAATATATATAATGGTAAGTCGAGACATATATGGCGCCGACATAATACTATAAGACAATTACTCACAAGTGGAGTAATTAGTATTGATTATGTTAAGTCTAAGGAAAACATTGTAGATCCTTTGACTAAAGGCTTACCAAGAGATCAAGTGAAGATATTATCGAGGGGAATGGGCTTAAAGCCTATAGAGTAAGTCAAGTTCAGCGAAACCTAACCTAGCTGATTGAAGATCCCATGGTCTAGGTTCAATAGGCAAACTAGTTAGACTTGACTTAACAAACAGGACACACAATTACCTGTTCCTATGATGAAGTAAGGTGTTGATAAGAAGTTTAGGGTCTGCAATACTGCATTTAATGATTAAAGATAAGTCACCTATATGATAGTAAATGTGGGGTCATATTTATGAGAATGAATAGGCTAAAATCTCTAAAACTATCATAAATCCAAGATATGTTCAGGATCAAAATGAACAACAAAGAATAACGTGCATCAGTAATCATGTCATAAGTGAGACATATTGTCTTAGTTTACTACAAAAAGTGAACAGTTCAAGATACATACATCACTGCGTCGCGAAGTAAACTCGATATGATCTTACTAGGGTAAGTTCAAGTCTATTCGACACTTTCCTGAGTAACATGACATGATAATCTCTCTCAAATCTCTCTCAATTGTTTTGAAGTAATGTTATTTTTAAAATAATGATATTTTTTTTAAATTTGTGTTTGTGAATTGGCAAAGTAAACTTGGTCATGGTTTCAGATAGATACAATATAAATGTGGGGTATTGTTGATCTATATGTGAGTTTGTATTGTACCCAATATTAGTCCCACATGGGAAAGAAACATTTTTGTTTCTTTCCTTATAAGATATCTTTCACTTACAAGTCTCAGTTAAATGAATATGGGTTGGAGGCAAAGACCATGGGTATTCCCCATTGATTAATATATATTAAATACTTGATATTTAATATGTCTTTCATTAGGCCTTAGGCCTTAGGGGCTAATGTTAAAATAACTTAGCTAATTCACAATATAAATTTTTTGTTTTAAATTAAGTAATTTCGTAATTACTTATTATGTGAACAGTTGTAACTGTCGTATGTGAACAGTTGTAACGGTTGTGAACAGTTGTAACGGTCATATGTGAACAGTTGTGTTTTGTGAACAGACACATTATTTGTCTATATATAGTATGTACGAAATGAAGAAAAAAAAAGTTTTTTAGTAGAGAGAAGTTTTACTGTTGCACAAGAAAGGTTCTTTGATTGGTGTGTAATCAAAGATCAATCCAGTTGTATCCTAGAGACGAACCTCTTGAAGCATTCATACACCGAATTGGAGGAAAATTCGTTTTAGGATATTGCTATTGAGTGCAAGCCTCTGGTATGATTTAATTTAGTTCTTTGTAATTGAATTCACATATGATATATATATTATAGTTCAGTGATATGCATATAGTATAATTGTTCTAACAAAGAATTCATATGAGATTGCATAAGAAAGCTAAAACAGCTGTCTACCTATCCAGCAATTTTTGACCTGCCAATAGTTCTAGCATCACCACTCAAAAATTATAGACATCACTTTTCACATTGTAAATTCCGACAATGTGAATCGTACGATCTTTCCTCTCTGCCTACCCATGCATGACTTAATTTTCAACCGTTGGATGTAAATCGTACAGTCGACAGTTTTGGAAGTGTGACCTTAAAACAAAAACACCGCCACCACCACCGCCACTCTTTCCTCTCTGCCTCATCCTCTCGAACAGTACGTCCTCCGTTTCCCTTTCTGCCAAGATTTGTAGACCCATCGGTCAATTCAATCCTACACCATCACCACCATCTCCATCGTCGCGAAGGGACCGCCAGCAATCCGAGCTGGAGTTGTTTCTCAGCCCGTCAAGGCCGACGACCTCAGCCACGCCATGGATAAGGTAATTTGGGTTTGGGTTTTTATTTTACGGTTTTGGATGTAGAGTTGGTCGAATTAGGGGTTGTTTGTGTGAATTGATGGTTTCGAATGTGAGTATTTTGTATCGTGTTCTTCGATTGACAAACCCTGGTCTTTTGTTCTTCGATTTGTGCATCTGCGTTTAGTTTTGCTCCCTCTCGATTTCCATGTACCATATTTTGGGAATAGGTTTTTACAAATTCGTTGATATTTTGTAGACAAACAAGAATGGGTTTTTGTTGGTTGACGAATGAACAGTTTCATTTGCTTTCAATTCCTGTTTTTTTTTTACTGAATTTGAGCTCAGAAATCATTGTAATTTCCATTACGTGTGGTGTTGTAAATTGTTGGGAATGTGTAATCTGTTAATGTGAATTCATGAGGCTTTCAAAGTTGGGATCATTTTTTGTTTAATTAAATTTCTAAGTTTATGATCAAATTGGGGTTTTAGGGTTTATGATCAACCTTTGAAGTTGTGAGGTTGTTTTCATTCATGTGCTCCATCTTTGCTTGTTATTTTTCAAGTTATGACTGTAATGACCTGAATCTTCCCCGATCCGATTTAGGGGGAATTTAGTAATTTAAATACTAAATGTGTGTTGAATTTCTTTGGATTGGATTATTAGTGATATAGTAGAATATCCTACACCTCGAGATGTACATTTTATGCGGTTTGAAGAGATATCAGAATATATGCCCGTTCTTATTAAGGAAACTCACAAGAAAATAAAGATTTGAAAAACGTTTCTTAAACCAAATTTAATAGATCCTATTAATTAAGGAAAGATTTGTGGAAACGTTTTTGGTCAAAATGCTCATTAAGATAAATTAATGAAAACGACCTAAAATATATTAAATAGGGAGTTAGACTTAAGGCCAAGTAGGAGGGCACTTTAGTCTTTAATACAAAAGGATGTATGTAACCTAAACTAACCCTAGCCTATAAAAGGAGAAGTTGAATAAACCTAGCCACCACTTGTTGTTCTACACTATTTGGAAAAAGATATGAGATTAAGGGAAGATAGCTTGGAATGGTGAGAATGAGTTTTGAAAAGTCAAAGAGATCAAAGAAGTTAGGATTGAACATTCAAATCGAGCCCTAGCACGAAAGGATCAATACTAGGATTCGCGACGAGTTTAGGTAAGTGGGGAGCTTGCTCAATTATCAAATATGGCATGATTATTAGTTATACTTAGGATTCATAATTTGAATTAAAGACTTGGGATTTATGGGTTGCGTCATGGTATTGGCTCGAATCTACGAATCTATGGAATGTGAATGCACTGTTATTCATGACCCCAGGGTGTGGCCAGGGTGTGGAGTTTACCACCGAGGGTCATTAACACCCCAGGGTGTGGAGTTACCACCGAGGGTCGTTAACACCCCAGGGTGTGGAGTTTACCACCGAGGGCTTTACTTGACTAATTGAATTCATAAGTATGTCATGTAGGGACATGAGTTGGAGTTACCTTCTCTTGTACTCTTGAGACATAGAGATGTGCATCGATGATGGCTTGGACGAACCTACTGTTGATTTGATGGGACAAACGAGAGGGCACATAAGGCCTGTGTGCTAGCTGGTTGTTTTTATCACTTTGAGAGTAGGAGAATCGGTCACCGGATTCTTGCCAATATCTAGTATGCATTGAATGGAACATCGACTTATCGTATTATTATATTCTATAGTACATAATCTCGTGAAACCCCCTCATTTGTATGAAAGTTTGAAATTATGAAATGATTTGTCAATCTCTTTAATGTTATTCATGATTATTGTTGTTACAATTTATGGCTTATGAATACGTGGTATTTGTTATGAAATGATGAATTCCTATTTAATTGTGACTTACGAATCTTAGGTCTATGATAGTTCTTGATGGTTCATTGTAAGTCTATTTCTTATGAAATCCTGCTACCATGTTAACATTCAATAAATCCTTGTTTATTTTTAAAATACATGCTAGACTTTGCATGCTTATTAGGTATTACTTGCATATTTGATGGTTGAGCGGGTTTTTCGCATTACTGAGCTCCGTTGGTTCTTTTAGCTCACCCCACTTACATCTCAGGTATCCACGACAGCGCTAGGTTGAGGCAAGGGAGAGACGAGCTTGAAGTCTCCTCTTGATGTAAGCCTTTTGTATATAAATATATATATCATGTATATTTGGTTTTGAAACTATCAACTTGGGGTTAAAAACTAAAATAGATCTTTGGGTAGTTTGAATCCTAGTTATCTTTAGTTGGTCAATTTCGGAGATTATAATTAACTGGTTTAGTTTAAAGGAGCATGAACAGATGTATAATTTTTATAAATGTTCTATGAACTTAAATCTATTGGCTTAGGATATCTTTTTATATTCATTCCGCAATTATTATCCTTTGTTTAGCCAATGTGTATTCCGCAGGTTTATTTGTTTAGGCGTGCCAGACCGTTATTTGGGCCTGGTTCAGGTATCGAGTCTAAATGGCAGTCTGGGCCGGGCGACCCAACCTTAGGTCGGGGGCGGGTCGTCACAATGACTTTTGTGATGATTCAGTTTATTACTACTTAGCTTTCATTCTATCGAAACTAAACATTACATTGTAAATATGGGGGCAATTACTAGTTTGAAAATGTTTAATCTACAAGAGACAATGACTGTATGTCTTCGGCGTATTGACACCGGATTACTTGCTGCAACGTTATCTTCAGTGTATTACTTAGCTGTCATGACAAAGTTGAAGAAGTTATGACGTGGGAAGACAGTTTCAAAAGGTTGTTTTCTAAATTTTATTTCTTGCTATTACCATTTCGAATGAGAAATGCGTATGTTGAAGTTGATGAATTAGAGGGGGTGGAAGAGATGAAACCTCAAAGAGAAACATTAGAATGAAAGTAACCAATCTCTAATTGTATTTGATATATTTTTTTCTCCTAAGAAAATTTAATTGGGATTTAATAATTAATTTGCTTTACGAAGATACAAAACCCAACTCTTTTGTGCAGTCATGCTAAGGGTGCCTCGCAATAGCCATTGCAGTGTGCCCTTATTTAGTCTGGAGTCGCGTTAAGGGCACCTCGCAATCCTCTCAGGGCACCCCTCCATTTTTAATTAAAACTGGTTTTATAACCAATTGACAAAAATGTCCTCATCTAACCCAATAATTCGCATGTCCATTCAAATGCCCTCGCAGGGCACCTCACTTTTGAAAATTCGATTTTTTACGAACTCAAGTTGATCCATCGCAAGCTGACATCGCATTTATTGATCTAGCCCTTATTAATCGCGTTTGTCGATCCGTCACTGTAATGACCCGAAAATTTGGTTATTTGTGGATGATGATGCATGTATTAGTATTTCAGTATTCTACGGGTCTCGAGCCGTTCGAGCTATATTTTAATTGAGTGAGGTGTCGCCTAGTTAAACGGGTTTTCGGGAACCGTTTTAGTGGACACTATTAGTAAACAAAGTCAAATGAAATATATGACCTTAGTTGAGGAAATACAATTTTATCAATAAAGTATAACTTAGACATGAGGAAACTTATTTGAATACTAAGCGTGGGATCGCCTCGAGAAGCGTGTCGGACGCGGGGTACTGTGTACCGAGTAGGCGAGAATTTGTATGACCTTATTTATAATTTAATAAAATTAATCTAATGGGTTAGTATAGGATAAGATTGTTAAAGTGACACAATATGGTGAGGAGAACCATTGGATGGGCATAGAGATGTGTATATGTGTTAAATTAGGATGACGAGCCAAATGACCCATAGGGGTAGCTATCCAAGGGATGTGCAAGTTTTAAACTCAAGAGCAAAAGGGTCATTTCACATTAATTCACTTATATAAAAACGTTTTATACCCTAAACCCTAATACACACTATTCATCTTCTTCTCCACAACTGCCGTCACTGTTCATCCTCTTCTCCCTCTCGCCACTGCCCCTGCCTCCCACCGGCGACATTGACCCCGACGAGGTGAGTCTCTCTCTCCAACATCTCCCTTCCTCTCTCGTTTATTCTCTCGGCTGGACTGCTCCCACTCGCCACCCTCCTCGGCCTCACGTCCTCTCTCACTCTCAGCTGCCTTTTCTCTCGGCTAGACAGCCACCACCATCGCCTCCTACTATGTCACCGGAGCTAGGTGAGTTCTCTTCTCTCTCAGTCCGTGCTCTCTCTCTCTTTTCTCTTTCTCCCTCGTGGCAGTCTCTCTTTCTCTTTTTTCTCATGTTCTCGGACGTCACCGGAGCTAGCTCGCCCCCTACCTGGACCGCCACCACCCTCACCCTTACGGCACCGAAAACCTCGGCCACCCACCGGAGACACCAAGGTGAGCCACCTCGGCTGTCCTCTCTCTCTTATTTGCTGTTGAGATGGTTATTGTTGTGTGTGGTGTGCGTATTAGGCGGGATGTATGGTTGTGTGTGTGCACACCCCAGTTAGAGTGTGGGAGGGGGTACTATGTGGGACTGTTTCATGGGTGTATTGTAGGGACAGTTGTGTGAGTGTTGTGTGGACTGTTTTGTGTGTGTAGTGTGTGTGTGTGTGAATCGGCTTTGTGTATGGGTGAGTGTGTGGTGTGTATAACAATGGGGTGCACACAACAGTGGGGTGTTGTGTGCACATAACAGTGGGGTATGTGATGTGTGGGGTGCATACAGCGAGGTGTATGCATTATTGAATGTGTGACCATAAAGTGCATTATTATATGTGTGTGTGAATAAATAATACAAGGAAGTGTATGGACATTTTAAATATTAATTGTGGGCTTGTGTTAAAGCCCAATAAGGGCCCAACATACACATTATATAATAAGGGTCCATAACAAATACAAATGATATGTAAATGGTTGATGTTAGGGCCCAATAAAAGCCCAATAGAATAGGTACAACTTGAGGTCAAGGCGAAGGCATAAAATATAAGAATGAGCTTATGTATTTAGGCCCAACAAGTGTCCACATATTAAGCCTACTTAGGTAAATATAGGCTTGACACATGGACCCAACAAGAGCCCAACCAGGGTGTAGAGGGCATCAATTATAGTATGGATTACATTAATTAACTGAATTCAAACCAAGTTTATGGGAGACCCTAAAACTAAACACGAACTCTAAAGCAACATTCGGGGTTTGATTTGTTGTCAGGTAGTTGAGAAACATGGGAAACGCGTTAAAGTCACGGAGTAGTACCGGGTTACGCTAGTTCAGGTAAGTACACTTGCCTTAAAAAGCATTTGTACGTTTGTAAGCCAGTAAGAAAATGCCATGTGATTCATTATTATTTATTCAGTTTTGTTATGCTCTATTATTGGTATTCCATTCCATTCCTTGTTGTGTGTTTCCCGGCGTAAGTGTTTCGTCTCAAAAGTACTAGGACCTGCACTAGAGGGATAAAACATGGGCACTTATGTGCATGAGTGTGTGATTATCCTTAGTGACCGTATGACACCGAGTACTGGGTGGGTGGGTTAGAGTCCCTCCCGTAATAGCTGTGCCTTCGCTTGTATCGATGCCCGGGAAGACCTCGCGAGGTCTTCGCCGTTATGCTATGATTTAGACCACTTATGGGCTTCTTTTGATTCCTTGGAACACACTTGACTTTCGATTGATATCTATTAGTCTGCTTATCATGCACCTTGTTTATTTAAATTCCTGTCTTTTTATTACCGCATGATATTTAGACTGCTTTCTTGTTATATCATGAATTACTGTTATCTTCTTCTGGCATTACATTCGATTTCTTCAGTTGAAATGGTAATTTTCATTGATGTTTGGACTCCGTTTTCACACTATTTGACTCTGAACTTCTTTCGGGTGATGGTCTCTTGAGCGACATATTTAAATAAAAAAAGAACTCAAACTTGACTTGGTGACGGGCATAGATTTGTAGGATTAGTCATTGTAGTATAGGAGTAGAGTATAGGTTTTCATTCACTCCTTTGCTCGAGACGAGCAAAGTCTAAGTTTTGGGGTGTTTGATAAGTGTTTATTTAGGCATAATTTAGTATATGTTATTAGGTGTAATTGGACTATATTTATTTTATTTTATAGTGATAAATGCATATTTTAAGAAATTAGTGATTTATTGGAATAATATGAAAATATATATCTAATTATATTTAATTTTCATTTTTAGGAGAAACGGAGTGCACGGTTGGATCCGGGGCAGAAAAATACTGAAAATAGAGTATTTACTTGAAGAAATCAGACACCGGAAGATTTGTTTCGGAGTATACGCGAGAGTTGGGTAATTGGAGTTATGCAGTGCCACGTGTCGCGCTGTCATTGGCCGAGTCGCGTCACAGAACGTTCCAGCCTATCAGTGTCTGCCACGTCGCCCAGTTCACCAATCGCAGCGCGCCACGTCTCCTTCACAGCTCATCGTCTCGCCTCAGTCGCTCGATTTGCCTCGATATGCGTGCCAACACGAACTCCCAGATTTTCGGTGATAGTCGTGCGATTCTTCTCCACCAACTCAGCCGCCACGTGTCCGTTTCCCATTCGTCCACCGCGTCACCAGCTCACCCTCCAGCCACTAACACGCTGCCACGTGTTCGGTCCAGTTATCACCAGCATGTCATCAACAACAGTTTTGGCCAATCAGGAGCCACCACGTCAGCGCGCCACAGTAGCTCCTCTAATCAGCACGCGACACGTCAGCAACGCACAGAAAAAGCCCAATGACCGCCTGCCACGTGTCGAGACCGAAAATACACCCAAAAACAGTTTTCTCACCTCCAGAGACCAAATTTTAGGAAGATATATATATATATATATATATATATATATGTATTAGGACTGAGGAATAGGAGGGGAGGAGAGGATCTATTTTATTTTTTTAGTTCAGTTTTAATTATGTCTAGGTAGTTTTTCCTCTAGGTTGAAGGTGGATCAGTCAGGCCTATGACTTGGGATTCCTTTATTAGGTTTATTTATTTTAAATTATTATTGATTCTTTTATATGATTATTTTCTTTGGTATTATTTGAATAATTGAGGTTAAACTCTAGTTTAAACTTCAATTCATATGCCAGTGAGTCGTAAGCACCCGTGCTTGTGCAATAAGACCACACTAGTGGCAATTGACATTACCAGTTGATTAGAACCTTTCGGGACCGGTCAAATACCTTAGGGATCTAGGCTAAATCAGGAGCACTAGCGATCCGGTTGTCTAGGTGTAGTGCCTTCAAGAATCGAAGTAATGCGACCAATGCGTTAAATCTGGAGCACTAGCGACCAGGTTGCGTGTTTGGTTAGGGAAGTAGTCAACGGTCGTACCTTTGCTATCAAGATTAGGAAGTGCGAGGAACTGAGTGCGTCACCGGTTCTATAGCTACATTAGATCATAGATTAGTTTCATACTTTTCATGAACCGACAATTAATAAATTCAATCCCAAGTTGTATGGTGAGACTGTGAAACTGAATACCTAGACTTTTCACTTTCATTAGATTTCCTCTCATTTAATTTCTGTATTTTAAATATATTTACACATTCTATCTAAAACTCTAATTTCCCTTTTTTGTATTCTTTTTACCTAAGAAAGACACCAATCTCTCTGGGATCGACCCTTGACCACTATCTACAAAATAGTTGGTTTAGGTTAATATATTTTATTGACGCGTTCGGCGCGCGTCAGGAGTGAAGGTCATCATCAAGTAATAACAAATCGAAAAAGGATGATAAAGAGGGGGAGAAAAGGTTTTGAAGATAAATACCTAGTGACATACGAAAACTGAACTAGTGAAGATGCAACAAAGAAAAAAATGCACAATTGACAGCAGCGTTACAATAATGAGCAATAGTGAAAAAGACCTTAAATCACATTTACACTGCATAATTAGCTTAATAGCGGTATGACAAACTAAATGCGATAGAATTTCACAATCAAGAATTCAAGACTAGTGGCGACACGCAAATTGACTTCCCAAGTACAATCTTTCATGTCATATTTGATGATCGAACCTACTAGCATATGGCACATGCATTGCATATGTGAAATCATACTATGCTTTATTTATATCCAATACAGAATGAATATCAATATATGATTCTAGTTGAGATAATTTTTCAGAAGTCAATGGTTTTCTAAAATTCCATAAGTAATTAGACAGCAAAAGAAACTTTTCTAATCCTTCATTAAAGAGTCGGAAAGAATTTTGAATTAGAAGGTTCAATTTACTTGAAACTTGTTCAAGACCGACACAGCCAAAAATACTGTTATTTTTTGTAAATAAAAGAGAAGAAACAACAGAAAGCAATATGCGGACAAACATAAAAAGAGAATAGCCTAATATTATGTAGAAGATAAACAAACAACCCTTCCACCAGGTCTTATATATGCATCCCATGTTCTTCTGACCTGCAAATGAAAGAATGAATAACCTTTTAATGATCTAGCATCACCTAAACAAATTTATTCTTATTCAATGAAGGCTAAGAGAGTGCTTATGCAAATTCAAGCACCAACACCAACAGATGTGAAGCCAGCCACAGTCTAAGTTGTTATCATGCTACCAGATATATTTTTCTTGGGAAATTCAACTTTCCAAGTATACATATATCGCCAAATTCCATAAACAAGAAATACACGGGGGAGTCGTGTATTGTATGAAGTGAATGAAAATCAATTTTACCATGATTCCGCAAATCAGTCAGTGCTTTGATAGCTTTTCAGTTTATCTATTCCATTTGTTTCTCATTTCCTGCTAATAACTTGTACAACATTGTGGTAAAAGCCTTTGTTTATATATATATGATCTACAACAACAACAAAGTCCCAAATTATATGATCTAGATGCAATCAACTTTACACGTGCCAAATGGACCAGTCCTAAATATAATTACAAGATTAAGAGTTTTCAGATGGATTACAGTCCTAAAGAAAGGCTCTCCATATGGGGTTATAAACTAAACAAAGAAAATCGTCCATAAGCAGCAGACACTGTAGTTTAAGTGGGCATTCAAGGGTGTAACACACTTCGGTTAGACTGACTGATGATAGTCGGAGTTCTGGCATCTAGTAGTTTCAGACTTTCAGTACATTTCATTTTCAGGGGAAAATAGCTTCAACTCTCCCTGTAAATTCCCCAACTTGTACACTTATTGTAGAATCGCAACAATGGAACATTAAACTCCATGGGCTGGAAAGTAAGGATTAAGAAGTAGCAGAAAGATGTGTGCAAAGTACAAGACACGGGGAAGTTTAATTGCGGGCGAATCTGAAGATCACCTACTTCATTAAAGAGGTAGGAAAGAATTTGAATCAGAAAGGTTCAATTTACTTGAAACTTGTTCGAGACCGATGCAGGCAAAAATACTGTTCTTTTTTGTAAATAAAAGAGAATAAACAGCAGAGAGTAATATGCTAACGCAAACAGATAAAGAGATCGAACAACCTAATATTATGTAGAAGATAAACAAACTAACCTTCCACCAGGCCTTATATATGCATCCCATGTTCTTTGGACCTGCAAATGAAAGAATGAATGACCTTTTAATGATCCAGCATCACATGTACAAATTTATTCTTATTCAATCGTAAAAATAAAGACTAAGAGAATGCTTATGCAAATCCAAGCACCAACACCAACCGATGTTGAGCTAGCCACAATCCAAGTTTTTATCAACTTATCATGCTACCAGGTATATTTTTCTTAGGAAATTCAGCTTTCCAAGTATACATATATCACTAAATGGCACAAACAAGAGATACACAGGAGTACTGTATGAAGTGAATTAAAAAAAAAAAAAGAAAATATACTAGGGAAATGTTTTATTTTGAATAAACCTATGCACTACAACATCGTCACTGTGATTCGCAAATTAGTCAGTGGTTTGATGAATTTTCGGAAAATGTTTCCTTAATAAAAATATACCTTGATGGCTTTTTGGAAAATGAAAATCAATGAGGCTCAAGCATTCTATTGACCATGCATATATAGATATTACATCATACAAAGTAAGGAAAGTACACAGTATGGAAAGAGATTTATACAACGCTAAATTTATGCTTATGAAAATAAAGTTTCTGCAGTTTGAATATACCCCCCTAAAGTTTCCTTTATAAAAAAATCTCTCAAGCTCATTTTACTCCACATTTCACTATATATAACTATCAATCCTTGTGCTTCTTCTCCACCAACCTCTCTTAGACTCATTTGTTTGAACATAAACTGCTTTCTACCATGTTGCCTATCTTGTCTCTTATAATCACTGCTCTTCGCTGCTCTTCTGTTTCTTCTTCTTCTTCTTCTTCTTCTTCTTCTTCTTCTTCTTCTTCTTCTTCTTCTCTCCTCCTCCACCATCACCATTGCCACATTCATCATCAGCGGAGTCGCAAACTTCGTCTTCGTGGTCTACGGTGCTACCAAGTCATCAGCCTCGTAACCCCAGTGGCAAAACAAGGTTTGAGAAACCTTATTTGAGTAAGCTTCTCAAGGGCATGAGCAAAGTGAAGAACAAGACAATGCTCACCAAACCAAAAAAAGCGAAACCAATTAAAGTCCATTATTGTTCAGATCCATCACTGAAGATCTCCTCTCCTAATGGACTCATCCAACTTGACCTCTCAGAGTATGTCTTCTCCAAAAACTTCATCGTCCATTAATGGCCGTACAGGGAGCAGAGTGAAAATAGAGCAGAAACAGATGGACATGGTTTATTGGTGTGTTGATCGGGCTGACTGAGAATTCAAGCGTGGTGGTGGATTGAAGAACAAGAAGAAGAATAAGGAGAGGAAGCAGAGATGATGGAGTTGTAAATGTTTGTGGGTTTTTTGTTTCAGGAGAAATAAGTGGTGGTTGATTGAAGAAGAATAAGGAGAAGAAATAGAGATGATGGAGTTGTGATTTTTGTTTACTTTACAAGAATAAGTTGTAATGTGAAAAGCTTATGTTTATGTGATGAGTCATGGAAACCAATTCAATCCAATCATGTGTTGCAGGTGTTTGTATTTGGTGTCTAAATCAAACTGATGTTCATTATGTTAAAGAAATCGATTCTTTAACATAAGAAATCAATTCTTTTGTATGTGGTTGAGGAACAAAAAGTCCCAATCCATTTTTGCTTTCTTAATAGGAAAATGATAAAATGACGCGCTTTAAACGGGCACTTTGGGCGCACAACCCAAAGTATGCGTTGAGAGTGTGTTAATATATCTCTTTCTAATAAAAAAAATGTTATAGAAATCAAAATTATAAGAATTGGTTAATGAGATGTGATGGGATGACACTCTTGAATATTAGTTACCTTATATGACAACACATTCAATTATAGATGCTCTTTGTAAATGAGGTATATGCTTGATTTGTAAATTAACTAGTTGTTATACTCTTCAAATTAGGAAGGCTGCAAGTTTGGAAGATTTGTAAAATAGGAAGGTTCTAGCTTGCCGTTATTTTTTCTTTCCTAAATTATTTTGTAGGCCTCTGTACAAAAGCCTTAGTTTGCGATAGACTACACACATGAGAATTTTGTATCATGATCAGTGTATCTCTACTTTTGTCATGGTATTAGAGCCTAATTCATATTGATCCTTGATTTCTTAAACACTCAATACAATGAGTGAAGAAATTTCTTCATCTACATCCAAAAATCCAGCATCAAAGTTGATGTCTAAACGTGATTCATCCTCTCCTTATTTTTTGAATTCTTAGGATAATCCGGGAACAATTCTTGTTTCATATCTTCTCAAAGGAGAGAATTATCCAACAACAAGCTATGCTTTGTTGATGGTTCTTTACCGAAACCAGATTTGACTAGCCAAGAAATTCACTCGTGGGGGAAATGTAATTCTATGGTGATTTCTTGAATTTTCAAGGCGCCGGACCCAGAATTACATGATAGTGTTGCATACGCTGATACAACTTGTGAGATGTGGGAAGATTTGCAAGAACGTCTCTCTAGGAAAAATATGTTTGGCACAACAAAAAGATCTTACTAATACGTATGACATTACTTTGATTGCATTTTGTCCAACGCTGTGTTATCCCATGTTATTAAAAATACATGGCTTCAATAGCTTTTAAGAAACTCTGCAGATAGGTTATTCATGACTTTTGGCAAATGCCGCAAAACCCTGCAACCTTACTCCTAATTGCATTTCGCAAACGCTGCAAAAGTTCATGTTAATTACAAATAAGAAACACTACACCTAAGCTTATTTATTACAAATAAAAAACCAATCAAGAACAGTTCAGTACTGAATGTAATCTTTAAAGTTCTACAAATTAAACTTCAAAAAAAAAAAAGTTCATTCATTACTGTTTATAAATAAGATACAAAGACTGGGCTACCAACCAACAAATGAATATACACAACTGGGACTTTGAAGCTTACATGATTATTAGAAATACAAAGGTCCTGTCTGCATCACCCTTTATTTTCCTTGATTTCTTTGTGTCTCTGCATTGATTGTCTCTTGGCATTTCTAGTCCTCTCATAAACAAAAATTGGAGAGAGTGTAAGCATTTGATGCCATTTATGTTCAACTGCTTAGAATGACATCTCAAGTGCCTCATAATCTGGAGTCCTGTAAGGAAATCTCGATTCCTCGTTCGAACGCCTTTTGACAACGCTTTCTCTTTGCACTAATCGAATCAATGATTGCACAACTTCGGACATGGGGGGGTCAGAACTCGGGCTCCGGCTAAAGAAAGCATGAAACAAGTGCGTAAAAGCGCGAGGTCGAGAGTTTGAGAATTGTTATAAATGTTTCCAAATCAAGGAGCAGCACAGACAACCATTATGAAATAGATATACACTCCTCTGAATGAACAAAGATTTCGAATAGTGAGAAGCTCACCTGAACACACAAGGCTATGATATCGGCAAAAGGTGAAAGTGACTTTGCAGCGTTAATTCCTTTCAAGGAAGGATCTACCATTTTAGCCAGGGCGTCAAAATCATGCAGCGGGGGCGTATAGCCCATCTGACAAGTGATCGTTCCGTTCTAGGCCTTGAACTGAAGGTTCAAAAAAGTATTTAGAGGTTGAGACTTGAGAGAAGGCAGAAAATCACCAGTGAAGAACAATTGAAAATAATAAAAAAAAAACTCCATATTAGCGACTAATAGGGAAGATTTCATATGAGATTGCATAAGAAAGCTAAAACAGCTGTCTACCTATCCAGCGATTTTTGACCGGCCAATAGTTCTAGCATCACCACTCAAAAATTATAGACATCACTTTTCACATTGTAAATTCCAGACAATGTGAATCGTACAGTCTTTCCTCTCTGCCTACCCATGCATGACTTAATTTTCAACCGTTGGATGTAAATCGTACAGTCGACAGTTTTGGAAGTGTGACCTTAAAACAAAAACACCGCCACCACCACCACTCTCTCCTCTCTGCCTCATCCTCTCGAACGGTACGTCCTCTATTTCCCTTTCTGCCCTGATTTGCAGACCCATCGGTCGATTCAATCCTACACCATCACCACCATCTCCATCGTGGCGAGGGGACCGCCAGCAATCCGAGCTGGAGTTGTTTCTCAGATCGTCAAGGTTGACGACCTCAGCCACGCCATGGATAAGGTAATTTGGGTTTGGATTTTTATTTTAGGGTTTTGGATGTAGAGTTGGTCGAATTAGGGGTTGTTTGTGTGAATTGGGGGTTTCGAATGTGAGTATTTTGTATCGTGTTCTTCGATTGACAAACCCTGGCCTTTTGTTCTTCGATTTGTGCATCTGCGTTTAGTTTTGCTCCCTCTCGATTTCCTTGTACCATATTTTGGGAACAGGTTTTTACAAATTCGTTGATATTTTGTTGACAAACAAGAATGGATTTTTGTTGGTTGACGAATGAATCGAATGCTTGTTCAGTTTCATTTGCTTTAAATTCCTCTTTTTTTTTTACTGAATTTGAGCTCAGAAATCATTGTAATTTCCATTACGTGTGGTGTTGTGAATTGTTGGGAATGTGTAATCTGTTAATGTGAATTCATGAGGCTTTCAAAGTTGGGATCATTTTTTGTTCAATTAAATTTATAAGTTTCTGATCAAATTGGGGTTTTAGGGTTTATGATCAACCTTTGAAATTGTGAGGTTGTTTTCATTCATGTGCTCCATCTTTGCTTGTTATTTTTCAAGTTATGACTTTTGTGATGATTCAGTTTATTACTACTTAGCTTTCATGCCATCGAAACTAAACATTACATTGTAAATATGGGGGCAATTACTAGTTTGAAAATGTTTAATCTACAAGAGACTATAACTGTATGTCTTCGACGTATTGACACCGGATTACTTGCGCAACGTTATCTTCAGTGTATTACTTAGCTGTCATGACAAAGTTGAAGAAGTTATGACGTGGGAAGACGGTTTCAAAAGGTTGTTTTCTAAATTTTATTTCTTACTATTACCATTTCGAATGAGAAATGCGTATGTTGAAGATGATGAATTAGAGGGGGTGGAAGAGATGAAACCTCAAAGAGAAACATTAGAATGAAAGTAACCAATCTCTAATTGTATTTGATATATTTTTTTCTCCTAAGAAAATTTAATTGGGATTTAATAATTAATTTGCTTTACGAAGATACAAAACCTAACTCTTTTGTGCAATCATGCTAAGGGCACCTCGCAATAGCCATTGCAGGGTGCCCTTATTTAGTCTGGAGTCGCGTTAAGGGCACCTCGCAATCCTCTCAGGGCACCCCTCCATTTTTAATTAAAACTGGTTTTATAACCAATCGACAAAAATGTCCTCATCTAACCCAATAATTCGCATGTCCATTCAAATGCCCTCTCAGGGCACCTCACTTTTGAAAATTCGATTTTTTACGAACTCAAGTTGATCCGTCGCAAGCTGACATCGCATTTGTTGATCTAGCCCTTGTTAATCGTGTTTGTCGATCCGTCGCCGCTCGGAGATTTGATGAGTTTTAAGTGTTTTTAGAGTCTAATGGTTGAAGAAAATGAGTGGGAGGCGGACGTCGCACATGACAAGTTAGTTTTTATAGTTTATATGGGTTTTTTTTTCCATTTTCGAAAGTGAACCACGAGCGCGAATATGTCGATAACACAGGACCAATACATGTTGTAATGTCTTGGTACCTTATAACCAATAACTAACAAAAAGTGTCAGTTATTACTAATCGAGTTTAATCTCAAACGTAGCTTTTTATTACACTTCGTTTGGAAGCAACCGAGACATAACTTAATGTCTCAGTAACAGGTCACCAAGACCAAAACTAGTAGTTTCGGTGATATACAACCACGTGGTCTAAAGGTCTTTCTCACTTAGGTGTCGGTTGATATAAACCAACACTTACATAATGGTATCGGCAATAGATGTCTGAGACTAATAGACAGATCACGGTCCTTTGTGACCGAACACTACGGGATTGAAGTTAAACATATCGTCCGACCATAAAAACAACAAATCTACCATAAACAAGCAAGAAAGTGAGGGAATTTAGTATATTGAGGCCTTGATGTCGTGATAGAAGAGAGAAAAGAAGGGTTTCATTTGATTTGGTGATGGGGTGCTCGCACTTCAAACGAAAGGGTATTTTGATAAAAGTACCGAGGTGTCCAAATAAATTGTTGGGGTGCCCTAATCAGTGGGGTGTCTTAAGAGGAGTGCGGGGTGCCCTTAGCATGACTCTTTAGTCTGGTACTCAACGGGATAAGGTCTAGTCGTGAGTGTTGTGCCAGATGTTTGGAAATAAGGGAGTAATATCTATCTTATCTTGGCATTTAATTAAAGATGACACAAAAGAAAAGCTAAGTTAAGCAGTGAATCATACCCCTCTCACCGTTTCTTTTAATAACTCTAAATCCATCTCATCTTACCTCCCGATTTTAAAGCTCCTTTATTACCTTCTATGCTCGACCACATGATATCTTCTTCACACATCCACTCTTCGACGCCCATCTCGATACCCATCGCACAGTTCCTAAATAACTGTATCACCAAAACTTCCGAGGACAATTCTGTTATTTCGCATCCCCTGTCTTCCTCTGTTTTGCTCTGTTTTTAAATTGGATTGCCTTCTCTGTTTCTCTGCATCATCAGCAGCAATGGAGGACGACACAGAGACGTTCTCAATCGAGAGTTACTCATACAGATTCTCAATCACAGAAGCCCAAGACGGATCATTCAGAGCATATCTCGAGCCCTCTAATCAAAACCAATCCACACCTCCAAAAGCACAGAGTAATGGAACCCAAGACTTCAATTTCCCAACAACCAAAACTCTGTTCCACCTAGACCTCTCTCACTCTCCACCATCAAAGTCTGTGTCATCTTCACCAAAAAACATCCCAATTTGTTCGAATTCTCCGATTAAACAGTCGTTTCAGTCTCGTCATTGCAAATGTTTTAAAGGGTGTTGGAGGAATTCGGTGAGGTGCATGAGAGAGTATCTGGGTTGGCTTCGTCCTTCCATTAATGGCCGTAAAGGGAGCAGAGTGAAAACAGAGCAGAAACAAATGAGCGCTGTTTATTGTTGTGCTGATCGGGCTGACTATGAGAATTCGATTATTGAGGCTGTGATTTATTGTAAACAATCATGGGTAGGTGCTCTGTTTGGATAATCTTCTGTTTCTGGGTCATCTTGCTCTGTTTTTTTTTTTTTTTTTGGCGAAATTAAGCTCTGTTTTTTTTTTTTTTTTTTTTGTGAAATTAAGCTCTATTTTTGGGTTTCGGGTTGTAAATGTTTGTGGGTTTTTTCTTTTTGTTTCAGGAGAAATAAGTGGTGGTGAATTGAAGAACAAGAAGAAGAATAAGGAGAGGAAGCAGATGATGGAGTTGTGATTTTTATTAACTTTACAAGAATAAGTTGTAATGTGAAAAGCTTATGTTTATTTGATTAATCATGGAAACCAATTCAATTAAATCATGTGTTGCAAGTGTTTGTATTCGGTGTTTAAATCAAACTGATTTTCATTATGTTAAAGAAATCAAAATTATAAGAATTGGTTAATGAGCTGTGATGAGATACAAACGTCCCTTCTCTTTTAATTAGAGGTATCGAGAACTTCAAATTCGAGTTATGGAGAAGCTCTGAAAAATACTGTATTTGTTTAGAGTGGAAGTGTAGAATGAAAAAGCTTTTAAAAATACTTGTTGGGCACGTCTTGCGAATGAAGATGGAAAACACGCCATCAATTATACTAAATCAAACACAACAAAAAATTTGATCCACAAGGCATTTGTTGTTGTCGTACAGGGCCCTTATGAACTTGCTTTTCCTCAAGTATAATATTAAGGAAAATACTAGAAGGACGTCACGAATACATGTCCGAAGTCACAAATACATGTCCGAACACATCGGACCACAAGAGTGATTCATGCACCTCAATTTGCATGTTATGTGTTGAAATTTGCATTTTTCTGCATTATGAGGCGCATGCAGAGTTACTTATGTGGTTTGATGTGTGTTCAAGCGCGACTTCATGATCGGCAAGTCTCTAATATTAGTGAGAGCAAAGCTTCAAATACTCTGCAATAATCTGAAAAAACGCACACATCAATCATGGCAAGAAAGATAATCAAGTAGCACCACAAACTATTGATGGCTTTAAGACTTTTTTCTTTTACAAGAGAGAAATACACGAGAGGGAAACCTAAAGTTTGTTGTAAACTAAGAGAATCTCTATTAGGCAGATATTCATTAATTTTACCATAAATGCACAAAATGCTATTAAGAGTATGTCTGGCCTTTAATATGCGTATCAAAAATATGTTACTCAATCACTTCACAACGGATATTTGCATACATAAAAATCATTTAACAAAGACTAAAATGTTTGTCAAAATAAGAGAATCAACCTTATCTTACATTCTTAATTTCAAGGGCCCTCCATTTTCTCTTTTTGTTATAATACTATGATATAAGACACAATTCATATTTTTAGGACCACCAATATAAGACAACACACAAAAGGTTGGTTGTCATCCTCTCTAAGAGTGTTTAGATGAAGGCCATAAATGTCCTGTTCAAACTTAATCCCTCTTAAACCGACCCAATTCTTTTGTCTTGAAAAAAGGACAAATTTTTTGGCCCACATATGTTGGGCTTAAAGTACACTTGTGAGGATGATAAGGGCAGGGTTCAAGGAGGGGGAGACATAAACAAAATGTGCCTTGGAAACAAGTCAAGTTAGGTGACATTGGCCTCAATGTTTCTAATTAATTTCATTTGGTGGATTTTACTAGACCAAGGATGTATAGGTGCAACTATGTTGGTCATGCGTAACGAGTTATGGTGTGAACATTTTGGCTTGTGTTGAGAAGGGAAGGGGGACCAAAATCAGGGAGTGTGGTTTTGTCATCTAAGTAATGCTCAAGTCATTGTTGGAACAAACATGAAATTGGCAAGCCAAACAGAAATATTTGCTTTGTCTGCCAACATGTTGTGGTTGTTAGGGTTATAAATTTGCGGTTCATAAAAGCATTAGTTAAACAAGGATTCATGAGTGATTATGAGTAGTCACCAAAAGAATTAAGGAAAAAATACAATAAAACGTGGTCTTTGTCAGAAGTGGGATTTGAACCCACGCCTTCTCACGAAGACCAGAACTTGAGTCTGGCGCCTTAGACCACTCGGCCATCCTGACTTTGTTTTCAATGATCTGTAGTAGTTATTCTTTAACACAATGCATTATACAAAACTTCCAACCGACAAAATAGGTTTTTTTTTTTTTTTTTGTAACTTCAATAGGAGTAACAAGTGATACCCCATTCATCTCACTACAGATGATTTGGGAGAAAATAGTAATTGTTAGTTGCAATACGTATATTATCAACTCTATAACCTTCAAAATTAACTTTTTCAAGTGATCCAAAATAAACATGTTAAATTAAAATATGTTGGGGGAGATTTTGTGTAATTTGTTCGAAGTGCTTTTTGGATGAAACGTTTATATCATTATGTTATTTAGGTACTAGCAAACGATTACGAAATATAACTAAGTTTCAATTCAGGTTAGATTACTTTCAAGAGTAGTCGTGGCCTGTGTTATTATGACATTCTCCAATGTTGTAGCCTTGAGTTTCATGTACCTCAAAAAAAAGAATATTGAGGACTAGGAATTAGGTCAAAATGAAAGAGAAAACAACAACAAAGCCTCACTCTCAAGTTAGTAGGGGTGAGATATATTGATCAAACTCCTCTATTCCACTCGATCTAGTACAATTGATAGTGTGCTTACCGTAATGATAGGGAGATTTAATAAAATTGTCTATATTATTATGTTCATAACATTTTGAGGAGCGTTCAACTTCATAGAACTCCCAACACCTCATTGACATGAGTGTGCTCATAGTATGCTACCCAACCACTTTCCTTAATTGATACAATTTTGATGCCAAAACTGGCATGCCCAAGGCTGGCGATCAAGGACAAATATAGCTCCCGTTTGGGGAGGATTGAAAAGCGGTATCTATTTTTGACAAAAAAAAAAGAGCAGTATCTATTGTCCTAACTCCTAATTAAATAGTAATGTAAAACGGTCACCATTGTAGACTGTAAAGTTACACTGAATCGAGCACGATGGAAGAGTTTTGATCCATGTAGCCACCCCCATTTAATTTGGGAATGAAGCTATGTTGTATTGAAGACTGCAAAGAAAGTGCGAACAAGGAATAGCATGGACAACATTCTTTACATAACTAAGAAATGATAGAACATATATTTACAGGGAAGTTAGATTTAACTGCAAAAGCTGGCAAATTTACAAGAGATATATGGTCCTCATTTGGAGTTAACTAGGCAGGATGCCCAAACCTCATCCGCCGGAAGGGGTGGCTGAACCCAGTGCCCAGGTAGTCGGCTGCAACCGAATTAAGCAGAACAAGAAGAATTGGTGAGAAATTATTGAAGAAAGATTTGTATAAGAAAGATGCTAGAATCTAGACCACACATGACGAAAACATGATTACAAAACATAACAGCATTACTTTGTGTTTACAAAACATACCAAGGCCTCACTTATTTAAAAACCAAAGAGCATTTTAATGCTTTATTATGTGTAAAAAATGGAATTTTGTTTTTGGAGTTTCAGAACCCAAATTCATTTCAATGCTTTTGAACAGCAAGTTTTAATGCTGCCAAAGAGTAGTCAAAAGCAATAGTACTTCTGAAAGTTTGCAATGCTGCCAACATAACTGTTGCAGGTAATGAAGGTCATCATCAAGTAATAACAAATCGAAAAAGGATGATAAAGAAAAAGGTTTTGAAAATAAATACTTAGTGAAATATGAAAACAAAACGAGTGAAAATGCAACAAAGAAAAAATGAACAATTGAAAGCAGCGTTACAATAATGAACAATAGCAAAAAGCCCTTAAATCACATTTACGCTGCAAAATAGCAGTATGACACCAAATACAATAAAATTTCACAATTAAGAATTCAAGAGTCAAGACTAGTGGCGACACGCAAATTGACTTCCAAAGTACAATCTTTCAGGTCATATTGAATTATCATACCTGTGGCCTTTATTTTATTTTTTTGGTTACATATGGCATCTATTTATCCAATACAGAATGAATATCAATATATGAATCTAGTTGAGATAACTTTTCAAAAGTCAATTGTTTTCCAAAATTCCACAAGTAATTAGACAGCAAATTAAAGAAACTTTTCTAAGTACCAAAACAAGAAACTTTTCTATTACTTCATCAAAGAGGTAGGAAAGAAGTTGAATTACAAAGCTTCAATTTATTTAGAATTAAATGGAACTTGTTCAAAACCGACACAGCAAAAAAATACTGTTATTTTTGTAAATAAAAGAGAATATACAATATCGAGCAATATGCTAGCGCAAACATAAAAAGAGAACAGCCTAATATTATGTAGAAGATAAACAAACTAACCTTCCACCCGGCCTTATATATGCATCCCATGTTCTTCTGACCTGCAAATGAAAGAATTACCTTTTAATGATCCAGCATCATCTGTACAAATTTTATTCTTATTCAATAGTAAAATTGAAGACTAAGAGAATGCTTATGCAAATCCAAGCACCAACACCAACACCAATAAATGTGGAGCTAGCCACAATCCAAGTTGTTATCAACTTATCATGCTACTAGGTATATTTTTCTTGGGAAATTCAACTTTCCAAGTATACATATATCAACAAATTGCACAAACAAGAGATACACGGGAGTACTGTATGAAGTGAATGAAAAAAAATAAAATAGGGAAATGTCTTATTCTGAATAAACCTATGCACTACAGCATCTTTACCATGATTTCGCAAATCAGTCAGTGCTTTGATAACTTTTCAGTTTATCTATTCCATTTGTTTCTCATTTCCTACTCATAACTTGTTATCCCGCATTGTGCTAAATGTCTTTGTTTACAGATATATGATCTAGATGCAATCAATTTTACACGTGCCAAATGGAATGGACCAGTCCTAAATATAATTACAAGATTGAGCTTTCCGATGGGTTATAGTCCTAAAGAAAGGCTCACCATATGGGGTTATAAACTAAACAGAGAAAATCGTCCATAAGCAGCAGACACTGCACTTTAAGTGCGCATTCAAGGAAGTAACACACTTCAGTTAGATTAACTGATGACAGTCAGAGTTCTGCCATCTAGTAGTTTCAGAATTTCAGTACATTTTATTTTCAGGGGAAAATAGCTTCAACTCCATGTCCCTGTAAATTCCCCAACTTGTACACTTATTGCAGAACCGCAACAATGGAACATTAAACTAAATGGGCTGGAAAGTAAGGATTAAGAAGTAACAAATGCAAAAGATGCTATGCGCAAAGTGCAAGACACGGAAAAGTTCAATTGCGGGCGAATCAGAGCGCACTAGCACAGATAGAAGAGCTCTTGGGAGCTGAAAGAGGTTGGCATCTGAAGACCACCTACTTGATAGATTAAGCAAGAGAAAACAAAACAATCCATGGTCTAGTTTTTGTTGGAACTTGAAAAATGTTTCAAGTAAATTTTGAATAGAAAACATGTTTAGTCCCACATTGCTCACTTCAAAGAGTACAAACTCTTTATATACAAACATCTACTCTAAAGATTTGCTTTAGAGAAACCCAATGGATAGAGTCCAAATTGGCACCCATTGGGTAATAGGTGTAAATATATATATATATAAATAAATATATATATATATAATAATATTTAAAATCAAAGATAGGGCCTTGGGCCTTGGGGCCTTTGGGCTTTGGGCTTAGATTTGTTAAGCCTTGTAAAATCAAATAAAGTTTTATTTTATTTTTTTATTTTCGAAATTAATTATTGGTAGTTAATTTTTGTGAATGATGTGATTTGTTGTGAACAGTGTGTTTTATTTTATTTTTTATTTTCGAAATTAATTATTGGTAATTATTTTTTGTAAACAGTGTGATTTGTGAGAGCAGTGTGATTTGTTAAATATGTTATTTTGAACAGTCACATTGGTTTGAACCAGTGCCTCAAGTTCTATTTAAGTAGAACTAAAACACTGGAAAAACATAGAATTTTCGGATTTCGTTTTTTACTGAGAGAGAAGGAAAATCACAGTTTGGCAGACTTTTGAACTTGGTGATTTTTGGTTCGAAAGGGCATCCGGTTGTATCCTGGGGGCAGATCTTTGAAGAAAATTCAATCACCGAATTCAAGGAAATTTCTGTCTTAGGACATTGCTTCTGTGCAAGCCTCCGGTTAGAAATTTATTTTGATTGATTCTGTTATTAAATATTTGTAGAATTTCTTTATTCATATATATAAGTATCATTATTTATTGTTCCGGACAACAGTTTTGAGATCTAATGAATATCAGATATTGGTGCAAATATAATTACCTCAATAAGCATGCCCATGTAAGTGTTGCTGCCATGGTAATAGTGGTAGAATTCAATAGGTTAACTGCCAATGTTATCATAGGCTACACTATAACTCGGTCCTTCAAAATGATTCTTTTCAGTTATCACTGCTTCAGCAGAACTAGAGAGACTTCCATTCTTGTCCTCATTGATGTTGGTCTCACTCTGTGTGACGCCAGTATTTACATCTGTCGAGGCAGAGATACCACTGTGAACACTTTTCCAAGATTCGTCAACAATGGTAATAACATCCTTGGCAGCACCAGTATCAGCAGCGGCAGCAGCTTGGCTCTCTTCCTCAAATGCAGCTCGGACTCACTCAAAAAACTTGTCAACCAATTTTGGGAGAAAGTGGCCTGCCAAAATTCATTTCAATATGAAAATCTGTTGGTGCATTTTAATTCTAACAAAGCCTCAATCCCACATTAGTTGGTTTCAGCTACTAGGATCAAACTCTTCCATTGCGCTTGATTTAGTGCAATTGATGGTGTGCAGCAAAGTAAATGTTATGTTTATTTAATGATTCCATACCCAACATTTAGGCAAGAATCGCAGAAGGCAAAGCAATCCAAGTACTAAGTAACAACAACAAAGAGAAAATCAACATTGGTATGCACGTCAGTTACAAATTTATTGCTTCTAGTGAACCAGAGGAAGAACATGCATGCAACAAACAAAAACAAACTTCCACATGCTGGTGGCAACAAAGTCAGGTTAACAATGCAATTGAATTATATTTATGTTTGTATTATCCACAAGAATTTGAATAACTAAGCAATGGATAGGATATTGTACCATGTTAATAGAGAACTCACTGACAACACTTGCCAAGCATTATCATAGTATTACGTTAAATGAAAATAAAAAAATAAAAAAATAAAAAAAATAAAAAAGGGTCAAGGAATCCTTACTTTGTTTCTTCAATTTCTGAATTCTTATGGAGCATAGCTCTTGCAACTTCTCCACAACTAAAACCAGTTCAAGCTGCATTTAAACAAAGGAAAATGATAATCTAACACACTTTGGGCGCACACTTTGTTTTTTAGCCATTTATAGTGTTTGTTCAGATGTGGAGCCACGCCTAGGGAGACAAGAAAGAGCCATAAATGGCTAAAAAACAAAGTGTGCGCCCAAAGACGAAGGCAAGTATAAGTTGGGGGGACACACTATACATTATCAGTTGGCCCCCAACCCCTTGACAAAAAAATCACACTGGCCCCCTCAACTTTTTTAACTTAATTACCTCATTTACCCCTACTATATATACTCTATTCTACCCTAAAAATCAGCAACCCAATCTCTCCTTCAAGCTCAACACATCTACTTGGGGACTTCAAGCTTGGCAATACAAACAAGGAAAAACACAACACCAACAAGCACCCTTTCACTTTTAGTTCGTGTTGCTCATTCCCCGCATGCCGCACGATACGACTCCACATCTCAAAAGCCTCAAATCTTATTTTTCTATTCTACATATGGCGAAAATCCCAAACCCTAGCCCCACATTGTCATAACTCTTTAACCCTGCAACAAAGCGTCAAAGCCACGTCTGCTACTACGAGATTTTGTAGATTTGTCACCTTTTGATTTCTCTATTAAGGTGAATCTTTGTTCATTTTTATTTAACATTGATTCAATGAGTTTTATGAGTGTAGATATTCATATTTATTGTTTCAAACCCACTCATATGCGGTGGCGATTGGGTCACTAATTCGGATGCTTGATTAGTAGATACCATACATTGATTTTACTCATTAGAGGATTCTCCTAAAAAGGTATCAACTATCAAGGTATTTTAATTTAAAAATTAATTTAATTAGTTATTTGTTGTTAATTATTTATATATTTAACACTTCATTAATTTTTAAATTACTTCGTTGTGTTGTGTGTATTAATTTAGGCTTTTGTAGTACTAAAACATTCACGCCCTTTTTGAAAATTTGTGATTGTCATTTCAAATTTTATTTGAGTATTAGTTTTATGACTTGAAATTAGTCCTTACTTTAATTTTAAACTTTGAAAATTGCGTGTCAGTTGATTTATTCTCTCAAAAATGTTTAACATGATAATTTTTATAGCTTTTACTTTTTCATTTTGTTAGATGAAAACCACAATTGATTCTTATTTTAATAGGAAGAGTGTTGAGGTAACACAAAACAATGGCGAGTCAAGTCATTGTGTTCAATTTGAACCTCCAAGTTTTGAAGCTGCTCCTCTAAAATCTCCAAGAATTCAAGTTGATGAAAGTTTTGACATCAAGTCCTTAGAACGTGATCCAGGTTTGAGACCACAAATATGGGAATATCCTATTGAGAAACGGGATGAAGTTCGTAGAGCTTACATTAAAGCTAGTCCATATCAACCAATAGTCCATGAGTTTCCAAGATCTAAAGGAACACATCCTCGTAATTTTCAAGCATCGTGGTATGGGTTTTTTCCTACATGGTTGGAATATTCTCCAAGTACAAATGTTGCATTTTGTTTGCAATCTTTCATGTTTCACACTCAAAATAGGCTGTCTGGAAATGCATTCATTATCAAGGGATTCAAATCATGGAAAATGGTCATAACTGGAAAAAATTGTGCATTTTTGGCGCACATTGGAAAGGATCCCACTTCTCCACATCGAAATGCCGAAAAAGCATGTGAAGACCTTATGAACCAGCTATCACATATTATGCATACATTTGAAAAAATCACTTCTTGTGAAATTATGGAAAATAGGCTTCAATTAAGAACTTCAATAGAAGAAATGATGTGGCTTCTTGGGTGTTCTTTTAGAGGCCATGATGAGTCAGAGACATCAATCAATAGGGGCAATTACTTGGAACTATTAAGTCTTACATCTTCTTACAATGATCAGATAGCAAAGGTCTTGGATAACGCTCCAGGAAATGCATCATATACATCAGGGGCAATACAAATAGAGATTTTACAAGTGTTAGGAAACGGAGTCAAGAAAGCTATTCGTGAAGAAATAGGTGATGCGAAATTTTGTGAACTTGTTGATGAAGCTCAAGATGCATCTAAAAAGGAGTAAATGTTTCTTGTTTTGAGATTTGTTGATAGAAATAGATACGTGAGAGAACGTTTTTTGGACTTGCTCTTGTTAGCGACACTTCTGCTCGAACAATGAAAGAAGTTATTTTGTCACTCCTCTCTCAATATAATCTCAATGTTCAAAATATTAGAGGGCAGGGTTATAACGGCGCTAGTAATATGCGTGGAGAATGGAATGGATTGCAAGCATTAATTTTAAATGACTGTCCATATGCCTATTACGTTCATTGCTTGGCTCATCGCTTGCAATTGGCATTAGTTGTCGTACATAAGGGAGTTATTCTTGTCCACCATTTCTTCAAAAAGTTACATGATGTTGTTAACATTGTTGGTGTTTCCTGTAAGCGTAATGACCAACTAAACACTGCTCATGCTTCAAATATTGCTTACGTTCTTGAGATTAATGAGCTTGAAAGTGGAACAGGCCTTAATCAAATTGGGACTTTACAAAGGGCTGGAGATACTCATTGGAGCTCTCACTTGAGATCTATTCTAGTTTGATGAAAATGTTTAGTGCAGCATGTGAGGTTGTATTGAATGTATCTGAGGATGGAACTCCTACTCAACATGAAGATGCAAATGAAGCTTATGAGTAGCTAACTTCTTTTGAGTTCGTATTCGTTATGCATCTCATGAAAAATATTTTGGAGAAATCTGATTCACTTTGTCAAGCTCTACAAAGCCAATCTCAAGATATCTTCAATGCGATGCATCTTGTTTCATCTACGAATGAGCTTATTCAAAAATTAAGAGATGAAGAATGGGAAGGATTAGTCGCAAATGTGAGATCTTTTTGTGAAGCAGTCAATATACCTATTCCGGATTTTAATGCACGATTTGTAAGTAGAAGAGGAAGGGGTCACCATCAACAAAATGAAGTTACAATTGGACATCGTTACAAAGTTGAGATTTTTAATGTGGTGATAGATGCTCAATTGCAGGAATTGAATAATAAATTTAATGATCACATTGTGGAGTTACTTATTCTTAGCTCAGTTTTGGAACCAAGAGAGATGCACAAATCATTCAAAATTGATGATATTAGCAAGATGGTACAAAAGTTATATCTGCAAAACTTTTTAGAATATGAAATGATGCAAGTGAGACTGCAGTTTGAACATTTTGATTTTGTACGACAACTTCCTAATTTTCAAAAGTTGGTTACTATTTCTGATTTATGTCAATGGTTAGTGACAACGAGAAAATCAGAAGTTTATCCACTTGTGTATAGAATGGTAACTCTCATTCTCACTCTTCCAATTTCAACAACTACAACGGAACGGTCTTTTTCAGCTATGAATATAGTTAAAGCTAGGCCACACAACAAGCTAGAAGAAGGAGTTCTCTCTAACTGTTTGCCTATATATTGAAAAGAGAATTGCCAAAGAATTTGACATAAATTCTCTTATAGACTATTTTGCTAACATGAAAGTGAGGAGGTCTAAATTCTTTTGAAATATAGTGAACTTGTTTTATTTTTATGTTTTTCTTTATATGATAACTAGCTACTATGTTACCCGGACCCTTCACTCTAACCCAAAGTACCCGTGTCGAACACTTGAAATGAGTCTGACACTTAAAAAGACATGGATACTCCATTTGAAGAGCTCTTTGTATAAAAAGATTTAAAATGTAAGAGAATAAAGAAAAAAACTTAACAAGAACTTTCTAGTGTACAGTAAGAAATGAAAAATGAGAAAAAATATAGGTGTATAAGTTATTACATATATGTAATATATGTTATTACATATATATAAGCATATGTCAAGCAAGTTTTTGACACTTTTTGCTGAGTCTCCATGTCCTTAAATTAGAGAATATGTGGATCCGACCTTTAGACTCATACCCGTACCTGATACCTGCACCCGAGTCCAGGTAACATAGACTAGCTATATTCTTTTTATTATATGTATGTTTTTTTAAAAATACTATGTGTATCTATAAATTTGAAATTTAGACATAAGTTTCTCAAAAAAAAAATTTAGATATGGGTTGGCCCCCCCTGAAGACCAAGTCTGGCTCTGCGCCCAAAGTATGTTAGATTATCATTTTCCACAAAGGAAAAGATAAAATGGATATAAAGATTGTATTTATTATGATGTTTAAACAAAAAGATAAACAGCGAAAGCAAAAAAAAAAAAAAAGGCAAAATAAATAGATAGAGATCCAACCAACAAAAGAAGGCCAATCGAGATGGTTGTGGAAACCACATAGACTAAATTTTAGAGACTCTCCTTCTAGAGATATAATAAAAGTTGACAGTTTTTGTTTCTATTTATTTTTTTTGTCAAAAAAGTTGATAGTTAACTGGAGAAATTAAAGACTTGATTAAATTTATTCAGTAATACAACAGAACAAACTCAACTGGAATAGAAGACGAGATGAGATGCTATCCTCAGACAAAATAAAGGAATACAAATCAAACACTGAAATAAAAGCAGCAAACCAACAAGCTAATCTAAACCGTGCTTACTCCTGTAACTTATACTTAAAACCAAAAATCATAAGCAAGATTGCTAAACAACCATATATATCAAAAGCAACAAAAGATGATGGAAAACTTCTTCCTATCTCACGAAAAACTGTGAATCAAATAATTGTTCTCAGGAAATTGTGCCAAAGGTGGTCATACGATATGCATTTGGTTTCATGAATGCACAAACAAATTTCTCACAATTCATACCTCAGATTCCAGTCTCCTTTTCTCTTCCTCGGCTTTAGATTTTGCAATCTGCTTCATCTTTTCCATCTGTGTGCACGTAAGCCCATTACTAAGATAGACTTAGCCAAGACAGTGTGACTGTAAAGGTATGCAAGTTTTTGAACAACAAACAGGCATAGAAAAGAGAAGAATAGTAATAGATTTGTAAATATTTCCTTACTAGTAAGGCTAACAGCAAGAAATGATGATTCTACTGGCTATAATGAAAAATATAAGTTCTCCCTTTCAAAGTAAAACCACTAACAATTTCTAAAAGGGCTCCATAAATCACAATTATCACAGATAATGATGGTTTCAAGATGAAACTTATAAGTGGACAGTGGACTTAGATTGATGCTGGTACTTTACTGTTGCCACTTTAAATAAGAAAATGTTAATTGGGCTTCAGATCACTTAAATCACAATTACATAAACTTAAAATCCTCTCAATCATAAACATAAGATCACGTCGTAAGTCTATGACAAGCTCATTTACTTAAATCCCTTCAGAATTTCTATTAGCTTCAATTGAACCAGTTGCATAGTCCACAAAGAATTACAAATAGTGACTTACATAGTGGACGAGACGTTACCTTCCGCTTGGCAATATCCTTGGCTATCTCCCTGGCTCTCCCACTCATCAGCTTCTTGGTCTGCTTGATCAAACCTTTCAAGCTCCTGAAGATGAAAAAACGAAGTCTTAAATAAGCAAGCTTAAAGGACCTTAGCAAGCATTTATGCAACACGCGTCCTCTTTTTCTTCCTTCAACGTTTATTCCATTTGTATTTATGTATCTTGTTAGATGGTTTCTTAGCCTTAAAATCAGAGCATTTGCAGCTTCCAAAGACACCTGTTCCTACCTTTCCAATCTAATATTCTTCTCTTTAATAGACTCAAAAATCCACGCTTTAGAACAATCGGAAGATGCATTGGAAATTCCCTCCGAAAGAAAAATATCAAAGAGAATAAAATATCAACGAAATGTAGTCGTAAAGAAAAATGAATAAGCATTCGCATCGCAAACCCTCACAACGCCTTTCCAATAACGATAGTATCTTGCAGATCCCTTAACCGAGCATCCACATTTGTGACCAATAATCAAATAAACGCCATTCATAATCCACTTGAATTTAGGGTTTGAAAGAGTAAGAATTACTGATTCAAGCTTCAATGACTCAAAAACCTAAATCAGGAACTGTGACGTAACGAATTGGCAGTCAAATTGTTGGAGAAATATTACCGAACGCGGTCACTCTTACTTCTCTCACGGTCTGACCGTTCGATGAGCATCGAGTACTGTGGGTGAGTCGGACCTACTAAAGCTATTGGGCTTATAATTTACGGTTCTTGGCAGACCGTGATTTCGTATGTACCCTCGATTTCGTATGTACAAAAAATGAGAAAGAGTCTTGGATTTTAAAGAAACAAGGAGTGCATTATGCATGAGAAAATCAAAATCTTTACTTCTTTTAGATTATTGTCATGCTATCCGCAGGACCGTAGCGTTGTCCAGACTAATCTCGAACTCAAGGAGGAAGGACCATACGGGCAGCAAATTTGAGACAATAATTCTTACTCTTTCAAAAGTTTTAAAGTTTTAAAGTTTATTCATTTATATGGCTCAAATTTGAGACATTTGATTAAGGAAGGAAGGACGAGTTTCATCCCACCACTTAATTAAAAAAACTCGACTTTAGCAATAATAATCAATTAGTTTAATAGTAAGAGAATTGGTCATTTTAAGCAAGGTCTCAAGGCTTAGTCGTGTGAATGAAAATATCGAGTTGGGTATAAGGCTTGGCACAAAGTTAAAACATAAATTAGTCAATTTGATTGGCATGTGTTGAATTATCATAAGAAAAAACTTGGCACAGGCTTAAATGCATTCGTTTATTTATTTTTTTGTGCTTGATTTTGGTGGGATGCATATGTACTCAAAAGCTGAGATGTGATTAGGGACATGTACCACTTAATTAATTGTATTAAAAGACTTGGCTTTCATGGGACGTTATATTATTAAGTACTCCCTATAAATTACGTGTAAAGTTTTTTTTTTGATAAATTATGTGTAAAGTTCAGTGCACATAAACGCTTCTTTAATGTCATAACATGGTACTAATATAAAAATGGAATAACAATTATTATATGAAAACATTTGTGAGCCTGGCCTTTCTATAGCGGCTGACAACGATAATTGGTAGCACTTCACAAGTGGCCAATGCAATATTAAAAAAAAAATGTCATACTCAGTGCACATAAACGCTTCTTTATTGTCATAACATGGTACTAATATAAAAATGGAATAACAATTATTATATGAAAGCATTTGCGAAGCCTGGCCTTACTATAGCGGCTCACAAGGATTATTGGTAGCGCTTCACGTTCAAGTGGCCAATGCAATATTAAGAAAAAAGATGTCATACTTTAAGGTCTGCTAAAGCAGCATGGGAGACCCTGAAATAAAAGACAAATTAAGTGGTATTTAACTGCGAACTAATACTGTAAGTTAATAAAAATGAACCAAACAAAGCCTAAATATCAATACAGTTAAGTCACTTTACATATACATGCGTGTTTGTATTTATCACACGTTTTACACACTATGATTCGTATGTATATATATATATGCATATATGCATCCTAAAACTTATTTAAGTCCACCCCTCAATTTTTTTTTTTTTTTTTTCGAACCTTAGCCCCTCCTGTATATTTTACTTTTTAGGCAACTATTTTGACGATGATACTACAATGTATAACTAAAAACTTTATTATTTTTGAGTTTCTTAACTTTGCAAAGAGATTAGTTTTTGTTGTAATAAATTGCTCAAAATATGTTTTAATGTGTAGTGCATTGTTAATATAGTTGATTATACATCTCTTTTAGAGTTTACAAGAGTTATTTGGTAAAAATACCTACTAAAGGGCGCAATATCTAGGCTAATAAATTAATCCAAATGAATATGATAGATTGGCGCACTTCAAGTGCATGGTGCTATTTCTAAGCCTTTCAGCCATCAACTGCTTCTTTTCTGCTGTAAAATGTCATGTTGCCTTTGGATCTTGCTTCCCTGCCTCTCCCATTTTCTGCTTCCCTTTGCGTGCCACTTCCACCCACTGATCTGTGCGGGTGTCCATCCTACTTAAACCATTTCAATCCCCAAATTTCCTCCAACGTTCATGGTGGTTTCCAATCAAAGACCCCGCATCCAGCTGTAGCATAGATTAGATTGGATCTACAGCCACAGCTTTGAACAACGCTTTACCAGTTCTTGATAATACAGCTTCTTTCTTATCAAAAAAAAAAGTGCATGTTGTTATTTTCTTGAAAAGAAAATAAATAAATTACTTATATATAGATTTAAAAAAAAAAATGATGAATGTTGCCTTGGGAGCTTAAAATTTGGCTCCGCTCCTGAATTAGCTTTATGTATATATATAGGAAAATTTTACAATGGAAACCAAATATATACTCATGTCATGGGAATCTCTCAAAATGTGTTATGCATTAAATGTTATATATGTATATATTTTAAAAAAGTTAGCTGTATATTCGTACATATATTTTTAATCTTTTTCCACCTAAGTACTAGCTTTTCCAAAAAGAGATTTCAAGTACTTTGAACCTTTTACGTAAATTTCACCTCTTTAAAAAGTCATCTTTGATACCAACCATGTTGCATAGAAAAGAAAAAGAAAAGAAAGGGCCACAGTGGACATCAAGAAAACTAAAGGCAACTTGGCAAGGTCGAGAAAATTAAAATCTCCCTCAACACTAAGTAATGGACTATGTCCCTGTGTATGTGTGGCCTTACCTACCAAAAGATTCACTTTCCAAAACACAAAAAGTGGACTTGGCACTCACGTTTCAGTGGCCAAAGGCCTCAGTTTCATTGGATTCCAAGTCATTACTTTTGCTCCTCACTTTGCTTTCCAATGCATGTCATTGCTTCTTTGACAAAAAAATAAAAAAAAATACGTGTCATTGCTTTTCAATACAATTGTGGTATTAGTTGAGGGAAATGCAACAATGACACATGACAGTCACATTTTACTCATCAAAAAATTAGCTTCATATACACATCCGACGTGCTCATCAACTATCATATACAGTTTCTAAGTAGGCATGTGATTTTAGTTGTTGGTCACAATTGGTTTGCGAGTACTTTGTAAATGATCGATGGACAAGTTTGATGTTGTAGACAGTAGAGAGAGCACATGTGATCTGAGAAGTCTTAATTTGAAAAGGAATTGGGACCACTCTACGTTGTACAAGAAGGAAAAGTCGAGTGATGACTCCAAAATGTTAAGAAAATAAGGAAAATAAAGAATGGAAGAATGAACGAATGAATTGTGAAGGAGAACGACTGAGTTTAGGTCTAAAGCACATTTGAGGAAAAGCACACAAATGAGATCCTCCTCAGCATCTATACATATTATTTTTTTTTTTTCTCTTTATAAGAACGATCCCTACATAGATTACTTTTGCATACAAGTATTTAGGCTACTTTTGACCATAAAAGTTGTTACTCATTGCCAATTTGCTCCCTCTCTTCCCTTCATTTTTTCTAGTAAAGGATTTTGTATATAATAATTAACCTCCTCATCACCCTAATTAAAAACTTTTTGATAATTCTCCCATAAACCTAACTTTTTGATAATTTATATAAGTTTCTATGCAGAGGCGGAACCAAAAAATTTAGTTAGGGAGGGCAGATTTTACCTAGTTCTATATTCATTAGCTCGGTCCACCTAATGTGAGTCAAGCTTGTATTGTAAGGGTCGTAACGCTAATATAGCCATGATCCTATTCAAGATTGTAAAAGCTCAATAATTTAATTGACAAGTTTAAATTTGCATTTATCAACTCAAATTGTGCCCTTGTAGAATTTATAAAATATTTTGGTGTAATGAGTTAGTTAGCTTTTTTAAAAAATTACCAAGAAAAAGATAGCGTTGGGTCTATCTAGAACTCAGTTTCAAGCCATATCACACGAGGGGCTACATAGAATAAATTTTTGGGTCAAATCAAAAAATATATTAGTAAAATTCATAAATGAATAACAAGCTAATAATCATAATGATTTTTGCAATATAAATTAATAAGAAACAAGCAAAATTTCAAGAAAAAGTTAATTTTGTAAATATAGTAGATCAATTATTTAGGTCGCCTTATATGCATGCTACAAAAATGTAAGGACAAGCCACTAAAAAACACAATATTTGGCTCATATGAAAGTACCAACTCATCCCTTTACAAACCCAAATTCTCTCCCCTAGCCTCTCCCTCTCACGAATCCTCTCATGTCCTATTTGCGTACACCAAAAAATCGCCTCCAATTCCTTCGACCACCAGCGACACTGCATTGGTTTTTTTGAGTCTAGAGATCATAACAATTGTTGGAATTATGTTTTCCTTCGTGTTTCAGACACGAAAATAGGTTTTGAATGGATGAGATTGAACACCTTTGTTTACTTTTTTAGGGCTTGGTTATTTGGCATCATAGTTGGGTGTTGACAATCGAAAATGGGGGATGAACATATAGAGAATGATAATGTGCAACATGTAGAGGTATATGTTGCAACAATTCCTTAGTTTGTCGATTTTTTTTTGTTTGAAAAATCTTGATTTCGCACTCTGGTTCGACCTCACAGGGTCAAACCAAACTTGTATATTTGGTTACAGGCAACCGAACAAGTTTCAATTGTTTGGTTGATGGTAACCGAACATACACATTTGGTTCGATTGATGGAAACCGAACATTAACATATCGTTCGGTCTTGTGGGGTCGAACCTCCTATTTTTAAGAATTTTTTATTTCCTTTTTAGTCCTTGTTGAAGTTCCCACCTGATGCTTTGATACTCCTATTTTTGCAGGAAATAATGCATTCTAGTGACTATGAGGACTACACTAATGACTTCATCCCCAAAGCACCATATGTAAGTAAGGATAAGGCAGTTAATTGGGTGTAAAAACAAGGGTATTTAGGGTTTGATTGGAAAAGATTGGAAGAGACAAAGAGGTTGGATGAAACGAAAGGGGTCTAGGGTTCGATTCGGTTGGACGAATTGGTGTGGAGTGCCCTTCTAAATCAAAAAGGGTATTTAGGGAAGAAAAACATTACATTGGGGTGCCCTTATAAATTGAAAGGGGTGCCCTTAATGCGTGGCTTGCTCTTACACTTTTGTGACTTGCACATAGCACGACCCTTATTTTTCCTCCTCCAAAGCTTTCACTTAATTCATCTATGATTTGAAACAATAAAAAAATGAGGTTCGAGAGCTTTTTAAACTTTATCTTTATGGAGGCATTCATCTTTAATTATATGTATTTTGACTATAACCTTCTAACCGCAACTCGAAATTGAGTTCTATAAAATTTTGATGAAACTAGGCTCCAATATCTTTACGACTTATGATTTTTTATAAGTTTTATTTAACAATATTCCTAATTGCATTAAAAAGTTGGGTTTAAAAAAGAAATACATAAAGAAAAAATTATTTTTTGGGTTTCACTACACATATTAATTATTATTAACATGATCAATTAGGCGACCATGCCGTGTAAGGGGGAGCGGGAAAATGAAGCGAAGGACGGGGACAGGGCCGGAAGTGGGGTGTCAAAAGGTGGCCGCCCCCCTTTTGCACACCTCGAAATTATTTATAGAAAAATATAATCGCCTGTACAGGGGGAGAAGGGGAAACTTGGCTATATGTATTTACCACACTTTCACATTATCAATGCGTTTCGAGAAAACCTCAGACCACTTACAAGCAGTGGCTAAGGTGATAACAGCGTTTCTCTTGAGATCCATGAGTGCTCAAATTGTCTCGGCCCCCTTTCAATTAGAGCTTGATTAGTCTTACAGGAGATGATTTAGAACACCTTCCCCAACACTCTAAAGTAGTCGGTAGATATAATGTAATTGTTGCGACTCGAACTCAAAACTATTACCTCTGTCAATGTCTTAAGCTTGAGTTGCTACCATTACTGCACCACACCTTACAGGTGCAAGGTGATAGCAATTATGTTGGCAAATGCACTAGTGCCGATAGCGAGTTCGTGACATTGAATTGTCACTAGACTCACTACTCCTAAGCACTGGATGAACTATCTTCTTTGAGTTAATATTTTCATGTTTGGTTCAACTTTAAACTTGCAGGAAGTTGCAAACTTTTAAACAATTAAATATATGAATTGACATAAATAGTATTCAAATAAGAGAGAGACCTGTAATAAAAAGGTTATTAATGAGGGGTAATTATGTCCACAACTCCTAGTAGATAGTTATCCTATGGGGAGTGGGGGGAGATATCTCTCACCCTATGGTTTATTAGGAGATAACTTGCAGGGAAGTTGGGCAACCAAACAAGATTAGTTCTCAACTCCCTGCAAGTTATTTCTCAAGAGATAACTCCACCTCTAACCAAACAAATTCTTAAGGTACATGTACATGTACTTTTTTTATAAGAAATAATAAATTGCTTACCCCAAGGTTTTGATCTCGTGACCTTTACTCCCAAACATTATATATAACCATTGAGCTACCCAATTAATTTGTAGATATGTTGGGATGCGTGGATTAAAAATTTTAGTCTCGCATTAGTTATCTATGGCTTCTTGAAGAAGTTCATAAGAGCGGATGTTTCATCTCATGGTATCGAGGCCTTTTGGAGTAAAACTCTACACCTAATATTGAGGTGGTTAAGTTGGGGACAATATCAATACTAGCGGAGATCCATTTGCCGCGCACACATGCGTAGATGGGGGCCTAACAAGATGGACTTGCATTTCAATGAGATTTTATTTTCTGTGAACGTTTTGGCCGCATCACATATTTTGTTGGGCGAATTGTCTCTTGTGGAATAATCAATAGGATTAATCTAACATATATGCACCGCAATTTTTTTTAATGAAGTAATATTTTTTAAGAAAAGTCCTGTATTCATCATTTCACAAAATAAGGAAAAGAAACCAAGTTCTAATATCTTCTGCACGTAAGAAGTGTTTTTACTTAATTGGCTAACACTTTTTCTAACAGAGTACATCAGTTTTTGTCCATTCGTGCCATGTGCTTTACATAGTTCCCGGAGACTAATAGTTCGCTATGGAGAACTGGCGAACTAATAGTTAAGAACTAATATTAAAACCTTAATTAGACGGCACTCCATCGACCATATATAGAGAGCCTTAGAAAGTAGATACTACCATACTTTGGAGGACAGCCCCAGTAATACTACTTAAACTAATGGCATAAAATTCTACGGCTGATAATTAAGAAAGTGATTAATACTACTTAAACTAATGGCATAAAATTCTACGGCCGATAATTAAGAAAGTGATTGAAAGTACATATTTTAGAGTTGATAAGTGCATTTGCTATACAAGTTTTGGCGTGCGTTGAATACAAATTAATTAGGACGGTTTCATATACACCTCGATGCATAATTTAAGGGCTCTACTATATATAGACATCTCAAGTTTTTTACAAGGGCAAGTCAATTTACATGTATTTTATATGAAACAGCTCACATTTTGAGGTGGCTTTAATATTTTATATGAAACAGCTCACATTTTGAGGTGGCTTTAATCGTGCCCTAATTTAAGGGACTCTAAATGCGATTGTCTCGTAATTCTATATATATCAAAGATTCAAAAATAGTCACTTCATTACTTTTTTTTTGGTAAATAAAAAATAAAAATAAAAATAAAAAAGTAATGGAGTGAGTACGTGTTGCACTTATGTGTCGTACTCATCCAACCCCATTGATACGACACACACTCATCCAACCCCATTGATATGCATGTATTTTGAGTTTTATTGAGGGCGTATGATGTGTACGTGTTGCACTCTAACATTGAAATTGTCTTTTGAATTTTGACGTTGTTTTTCTTTTCTTTCTTTTTTTTTTCAAGAGTTTTGTGAACCTTTGTTAGCTTATAGGACAGCTGAATCATCATTTGGATTGTTTTTCAAAAGAAATATCAAGTGCACTTCATAACACGGTGCTCAATCTCTTGACTTGGAAAGGCAGTACTTTTGTTGTTTTTTTTATGAGTCACGCTATGTGCACCTCAGTATCCTTTTAGGGCACCCCAAAATGTATGTAAATTGATACACTATTGAGATGCCCTCATAAATAATTGGGGTGCACATAGCAGTGCTCTTTTTTTATTGGGTTGTGTCGATACTTTTATGTTATAATTTCTCCCAAAACTCTCCTTCCGCACGACCCTTAAATTACACATAAAAAATAGTTGAATACTTTAATTAAAAAAAAATCTAAACGGACCTCATTAATTACTAAATGTACCTTAATTTTAAAATTTTTACTTTATATACCTCACTTTTTACTTAGTATATCTCACTTTTTTCATAAAATTCTAAAAATACTCTTACTTAGTGTATCCCACTTTTTTACTTCGTGTACCCCATCACCTTTACCCTTACCCCAATATATTTGTCTCCAGGTGTCGAACGAACAGAGTCGACACCTCTGAAGAGGTTTCGGATGAGCAGGACCAACACCTCTTTAGAGGTCTCAGCTAACTTCAACCAATAATGCGAAGATAATTTAGTTTTAGTGGGTGACGGAGGGAACCGACCGAAACTTCTTTAGAGGTGTCGGCCCAGTTCGACCGACATCTCTTCAGAGGTGTCAGCCCAGCTCGACCGACACCTCTGTTACTCCGAAACCTGCAGGCGACCATAATGAATAAAAAACTTCTAAACTTTCAAAAAATATATAAAAATGATAAAAAAAATTAGTGGGTTTTGCTCGAAATTACTTAATATTTCTAATTTCATCGAAATTTTATACCTAAAATTCAAGATTCATGCCTCAAATCAAAGCCCTAAGCCCAAAAATAAATTCACAAACAAAACAACTCAACGAGAAAAAAAAACTTAAAAAACTTCGAAATTGACACTAAAAGAGATGATGAATGCACCATCGGAGTCGAATCCTTGTCGTTTTGCTCGGATTTTGTTAGATTTGGTTGATTTTTTGTGAGGAGATTTGAGAGAGGTGACTGGGGTATGGTGTGAATGGGGGTAAGTGGGGTATGTTGAGTAAAAATCTTTTTATATAGAAGGGTAGTTGGATAATTTCATAAAATTTAGGTATGTATAGTAATTTATAGGGTCTGTTTAGACTCTCCCTTTATTAAATAGTATAGAATTTTTTTTATGAAATATTTTTGATGAGTCTTTTGCTTTTAGGGTGTCCTCACCATCACATGAGCCGAGAGCGTCTCCACCTGCTACTAGGGCTGGGCACACCCGAGGACTCGACTAGGGTCGGGTCACCCGAATCGGGTGGCGGGTGGTGGGTCGGGTAGAGTGAATGAAAATAAAGAGTCGGGTCAAAAAAGCCCGACCCGTCTGGTGTCGGGTCGGGTTCGGGTATGATCAAAGGGTACCCAACCCGACCCGACTTGTCCAACAAATAACCCTAAGTCCGTTGCTTCTCTTTTCTTGTTGTTCTGCTTCTCTTTTCTTGCTGTTTTCTTGTTGTTCTGCTTCTCTTTTCTTGCTGTTCTCGCACACCGACCCCTCAACGGCTCAACCAAAGACTAACACCAACAAAGAACAAAGAACACTAACACCAACAAGAACACAAACAAACAAATCCGCACCTCCTCTTCCTCGAGCAGAGCCTCCCTCGCCAGCCTCCGCAACTCCCTCCCCGAAAACCCCAACATCTACGACTTCTCCGAGATTCGCAAAGCCACCAACAATTTCCTCATCCGCCATCCGTGCTATCCGCCACCGCCATCATCTTCTTCTTGCTTCGGTTCACCTCCAACTGCAGCCCTGCACAGTGCACACATCCACTGCATCATCTTCTTCATCCAACTGCAGACCCGACGACCGCTGGTTTTTTTTTTTTTTTTTTTTAGGAAACCGGGTCACCCGATGACCCGACCCTAAACGGGTCGGGTATATATCGGGTCTGCTCCTGGCGGGTCGGGTGACGAGTCAGTTTTACAAAGACCCGATATGAGTCGGGTCGTCGGGTATCGGCTCGGGTCGACCCAAACCCGACCCGTGCCCACCCCTACCTGCTACTGTGAGTTCGTTTTTTATTTTTATTTTTTGAAAAAATTAAAATTTCTCTATATATAGACTTTTAATAAATATTTTAAACTTTATATGTGATGTGATTGTGAATCACATTTAAATTTAAAGAGAGTCTAATTATTATAAAAAAAAGTAGAAGTATAAAAGAAAAAGAAGTGAGTTTAATAAATTTACGATATCATACTAATAGCTCACTTTTGAAGAGAACGATTGTCTATGCCCTTAGAGCATCTCCAATGGGGCTGTAGATTGGGGTGGATGTGTGTTCACATAGGATTGAATAGATATTGGAATAAAAAATTGTTTCCAATGGGAATATGGATTGGCACTGTGTGGGTGATGTGGCATAGACACTGTCTACCGCACCTTCTACGTCTAGAGGGTGCGATAGACACTATCCACAATGTCACATCATCTTATAAAACCGAAATAATAAAACAAAAAAAGTCCATGCGCATAAACAGAAAAACTGAAAAACTTTAAAAGCCTAAATAATATGAAAAACAAATAAAAATTACCTAAAAGTAAGGAAAAAAAATCACCTAAAAAAAGGAAAGTTCACATTATCAATTAAAAAAAGTTTTCACTCTTCAATGTGTATTTACACAATGTAATGCACACATCCTCTCAAAATGGATGATATGGTGTATATTTACCATTAAAGATGCTCTTATAATTCTATGCATGTTCGGTGGTTGATTAAGTGGTATGTTTTCAGTGGATCCTCCGTACATGAACCACGCATCTCACATCACATCAGGGCCGTTGATCATGCGTGGGCCCAACGATGATAGTTGCAAGTTCCAACCATACATCACAAGCAGTCCAGGCTGTCATGCAATAAGAGAATTGGACTGTACAGTGTCCCATCTGACGCATCTCCACTGGCTTCCAAGTCAGCACGCCGACTCCTCTTTTGCGACCGAATCTTTAAGAATCAAATATTACCTAATATTTAAATGGAAAAAAACATTTTTATGTTTATTTAAAAATAAAATCATGCTTTGACGTGGCAGCAGCTCATTGACTCGGCAGTTGGATGATACGTGGAGATCAGACATGCCAGAAACGTGTAAAAGACCACGTGGGACCTCTGTCCGTAAAGCTAAATGACAGAAAGAAAACGAGCCCCAATAATAATAATAATAATAAATAAATATCTCAAAGGAAAATGTTAAGGTGCACGTAAGTTGGATACACATTTATCGTCCCGCCTATAATACATCCCAGGATGTATTTACGATGTTCAAAGTCTAGTTGCTTTTTTTTTTAAAGCATTCATCGTCTGGCCTATAATACACCTCAGGATGTGTTTACGATGTTCAAAGTCTAGTTGCTTTAACATTTCCACAATCACGAATAATGTTCTAATATCATGAATGCAAAATAAATGTTAAATCGAGCTTTATCAAATAATTAGATGACTTAATAGTTTGATGTAGTATTTAAGACTGAGAAGTTACAAATTCAAATATCAATAAAGACAAATTATTTCTTTCTTATAAAAAAATTGTAACTTTAGTTAACACTTCGAATATATTATAAATATTTTGCAGAATTAATAATTCAAGTTCATTATAAGTTTTAGTGGTTATGCAATATTGTAATTAGAATCACTTAAATTTTAGTAAATATGTAAGTCTGTCATTAGGAGTAAGAGGTCACAGGCTCCAACATCAATGAAAACAAGTTATTTCTTAATTTCTTATAAAAAAAAAACTAAAACTTTAGTTAACACTTCAAATATATTATAAATCTTTCACAAAATAATTCAGGTTCCTTGTAAATTTTAGAAGTTATGCAAGTCAGTCATTAGAGTCATTTAAATTTTATAAATTTATTGTGACATGTCAAACTAAATTATATAGACATGTTATTATTGGTCTATTCATTGAATATCAATAAACTTTTTAACTATTTCTTGTTATCTTATGATTGAGACAAAATAGTTTTTTTTAAGGAAAATAGCCTATATATTAAAAAAGTTATTAAATAGAATAATAAAGAGTTAGAAGAAAAAAAAAAAAAAACAAAACACTTAAGCAAGCTCACGCACTTAAGGGTCCATAGATTCGCTTCTGTGTTGGCTTCAGTTTGACATTATCTTTTATTTTGGAGTTTTACTTTGGACATACGTCATTGTCTTTTAAATATTTACGACTCTTTGTTATCTCTCCAAGTATGGGCCCCACGTCTGACAAAACATTATAAACGGCTAAAAGGTAAGAATATGCACCAAAAGTCTGCGTATACGGCGTTAAATTATCATTTTTCAAATTAATATCAACGAAATCAATCCAAATACTTTCTTTTACTTCTATATTTTCCAAAAGATTGATAGAAGTGCAACCAATTTTATTTTTGGATCGACTAACTCGGTTAATATGGAACTAAAACAACCAGTAGGTACCGATTGTCAAGTTGAACTAGGGTTCTTTCGTTATTTGGCATGACATTTGAACATGACATTTGAAGGTAGTAGAAATAAATGCCAAAGTTTTTTATATAAAGTTTTTTGAAATAGCAATCAAAAGTTCATTTAATAATACAAATCTAGATTGCCACCTAAAAAAATGCGAATCCAAATTGTAATAACTACAATAACAGTTAAGCAAAAATGATATGGTTGATTGCAATTAAGTACATATAATATTTTGAAAGAAAAAAGTGCATATAATAATACACAATAATATAAGCAGCGTAAGTTTAAAATTGTTTAGAAAAAGTAGCGTGTGTTCGTATCAAAGTATTTTTAATGGATTACAAAAAAAATTATTTTTAATAAGATGAACGAGAGTCGAAAGTAAAAATGAGGGTTTGATTTGCATTACGGTTGAAATTGTTGTAATCTACTAAACTCATGTCTACTACATTTTTCTCCACTATAATTAAATATTTTACTCAAACTAAATGCACTCTACCATTTACGAAGTGTATCCAGAAAAAGTGAAACTTTAAAAAATGTCTATCTTGCTATAAAATGTATACCCTCAATGTGATTAGTGCAACCACTACAATTTTGAAGTGCACCCCACACACTCTTTTCTTTGTGATTTGTAGGCATCATCGAGTGGTTCAACCTCGAAGGTCCGAATCTCTTGTTAGAGAATCGGTCGGAGCCCACCGAGCCTCTAGTTGGAGAAATGACCACAGCTTGCCGAACTTTTAATTGAAGAGTCGTTCGAAACCTACCGAACCTTTAGGTCAGCAGTTGTTAACTAAATCTCATCAAAGAGATTCGGTTGCCTAGTAGATAAATCTTGGCTACATGTCATCGAACTTAATATAAATGTTTCGACAAAATTTTGGAGTTGGGTGCTTCAATTCGAATGAAATAATATTTTGGTAAAAATATGGGATGCACTTAGAAATTAAAATTTGAATTAGGGGTGCCATGCAAAATGTGGTGCGCTCAGTAAATGATGTGGTGCACTTAGCCGAACTGTACTTTTATGATCTACAATCACATTACACTTTATTATACATTTTTAATTTTTAATTTTAAAAAGGGTTTTGCCACACTCAGCTTTTCTGTGTATGGGGCCATACACTGCCTACACATCAAACTGAAGACTAACACACAATACTCGTATAGAGAGCATAAAAAGTGATCATATAGTGGTCCACCTACATCATCTATAAGCACCATTGCGAGTTGTGACGGCCCCAAATTCCACAACCCTAGAATCGGGCGCCGCCCGGCCTGGACCCGCGCGAATCCCCGAGCCAATCCCGACAAGTCGCGCGGGGCCAGTGAGCCTATCCTTACCATTCAATCATTTATTAAGCATATAAAAGTGAAGTCAATTAATTAGCGAGTTATCAAAGTATAAAACGGAAGCAATTAATCTCAACTAATAAATTAACTTCGAAAGCTCTAAGTTAGGACAAAAACTTAGGGTGTGGGACCCCGTATATCATATATATCATGTAAAGCAAGGAGATAATCATCTAAGTCATCATGTCCAAAAAGATCTCTCAACCCATAACCCCATGTACAAAAAAATAATATAAGTAGCTAATACACCAAAATGTCACCTATATCAACAGAGGATGTCCGCTCAAAGTATATCGCCTAACTGCACGGCCTTTCCTTTGCTGGACTGCGGATCTGCACTCGGTCAAACACAAGAATTACGAGTCCAGGTAAGTAACGCCAAGTAGGAACAACAATAAGTACAGTATTTCGAATTAAATAAATAAACAGTCAATTCATGCAGATAGAAAGAAAAGGACAGGGAGCGCATGAATATATAAAAACTTTGAATAAATACATAAGCAATCGAAATTGAGTGTCCCGGAATGCAAGGGAAAGGCACAAGTGGTCCCGACCAATTAAAGTCGTTAAGCCGAGGACAAAATCTCCTCAAAGGCTAGGAGTCGAGGACATAATCTCCTCTAAGACCCTTACGCGAGTGCAGAGTCCCCAGCTATCTGGTGGAGAACTCTCACCCCGTGCACGTCATTACAACTAATCACGTATCCCCAGCCGTAAACTCCGGTATAATACACCGCGAGCTCGGAATTCTGCAAGGATCACGCTTGACACACTTGCCTTAGGACAACTCAAAAGGAATGGAATGACAAGATAGTATTGAAACAAAATCAATAAATAATTAAAAGCTCAAAAAATACTGTGGTGTTCCTCACTGGTTTAATTACCTCGATCCAAGCTAATTCGCGCTAACACGGACTCCGACACGTCCCTTACGGTCCCCGTGTGTACAATAATCCTGATAATGCAATTTATATCAATTTCCTTAATTTCCTATGATTTTTCCAAATTTCTAGCTATTTTTGTCAAATTTTCACGTTTTTCAAGGCCAAAAACCCCGACATAACGTCTCGCAAAAATTTCGAATATTTCATTTTTCGTAGAAATTCTCAAATTTCTCTTTATTTGATGAAAATATAATTTTCTAGAATTTTTCCTGAATTTTTCCTATTTTTCTGGAATTTATTTCAATTTTAATATATTTAATCAAAATAAATATTTTTTTATTAATATTATAATATGTGGGTCGCGGGTCGGGTCTGACCGATCCAGCTGGGTCGGGTCAGGGCCGGCTTGACCGGGTTTGACCGGTCCACCTGGGTCAAACCCGGTCGACTGGTCAAACCGAGTCGACTGGTCGACCCAAACCGGTCAGTCACTTGACCCGGCCCGGTTTTCCTTTCTTTAGCCGTTCTTTGTGTTTGCTTTGGAAATTTCCAAAAACACAAGCAAACGTCATTTTTTTATTTTTTATTTTTTTTCTAACAACATTAACAACAATACAACAACAATCAACAACCACATCACCCAACCATCATCATCACCACCATTTTCACCATTTGAATCCACCATCCCCTCAACAACAACCTTGACAACAAATTCGAAAACAACCACAACGACAACACCCACAACGAAATCAATAACTTCTTACCTGGATTTCGCCTCGACGTCGAGCCCACGCTCTCCGCGAATCGTCGCTCTCCTCTCCTCGATCTCTCCTTCTCTATCGATTCCTCCTCTTCTCCCAATTTTTTTTTTAATCGGCCATGGGTGGTGGTGGTGTGATGAAATTGGGTATTTTGGTCAAATGACCAAAATACCACTAATCCTTATCCATATCCTTTACAACTTTGTTGCCCTTTTTGGTCTTTTCACAATTTCACTTACCAACTTTGATAACTCACTTGGGTGACTTAGTTGACTTTTGGTCTTTTGATCTCATCCATTTCACACAACACTCAACATTTCCCTCGGGTATTCTCGCACCCGACTTATAATACTAACTTTGTTCGTCGCGTCATCACAGACGTACCGATGTAACAAACGGACTTTAAAACCTTTTAATTATTATTTATTTAATATTTTTGTCAGTGTTTCTAATTAAATTTGTTCCCCGGACTACCAACGCTCGTACACGCCTTTACCCGTTTAAAAACTTAAAATTGCACAAATGAAATATAATATAATACAAACATCATACAAAACTAACATACCTCGGCGTCGACGTTCGAGAATTGATGACTGTACCACGGCGTGGGCCCACGTATCACCTATTTTGACACGTGGCATAGGTTAAATTTTTAGGGTCGTTACAGTCTTCCTAACTAACTGGAATTTCGTCCTCAAAATTTAAACGAAATTAATGGAAAGACTTACCGAACTCAGAAGAGGTAAGGGAAATACTCGCGCATATATGACTCCAGCTCCCACGTCAGCTCCTCGTCTCCGTGGTGCTGCCATTTGACGAGAACTGATGGGATCTCCTTGTTCCTCAAGATCTTGACCTTGTGGTCTAAGATTTGGATAGGCTGCTCGTCGTATGTGACGTCCTCCCTCAGGTCTATCTGGCTCAAATCTACTGTCGGTCGTCTTCCCTCCCTGGACCTATCCAGTCGCAACATTGATATGTGAAAGACAGGATGAATTCCTAACATCAGAGGTGGTAACTCTAGCTCGTACGCGACTTTGCCTACCCGCTTCACCACTCTGAACGGACCAATGAACCTCGGCGCAAGTTTCCCCTTGATCCCAAACCTCTTGTGCCCCTTCAACGGAGATACTTTCAGATATACAAAGTCCCCGACCTGGTATTCTAACTCCCCGTGATACAAGTCATAATACTTTTTCTGTCTCTACTGCGCACCCTTCAATCTTAAACGGATTTGACGTATCTTCTCTGTGTGATCTACCACAACCTCCGGCCCAATCGCTGCCACATCTTCGGGCTCCGCCCAACAAGATGGAGATCTACACGGCCTCCCGTACAATGCCTCAAATGGTGCCATGCCGATATTGGCATGATAACTGTTATTATATGCAAACTCACACAGATGAAGGTACTTGTAACGACCCTAAAAATTTAACCTATGCCACGTGTCAAAATAGGTGATACGTGGGCCCACACCGTGGTACAGTCATCAATTCTCAGACGTCGACGCCGAGGTATGTTAGTTTTGTATTGTTGTAATGTTATTGTTGTTGTAAAAAAAAAAAAAAAAAAAAAAAAAAAAAAGAAAGAAAGAAAGAAAAAAAAAAAATGATGATGGCGGCTATGTGTGTTTCTTTGGATTTTCCAAAGAACACACAACGAACGAAGAAGAAAGGAAACCGGGCCGGGTCAAGGTGACCCGTCCCGGTTTGGGTCAGTCCGGGTCTAACCCGGTTTGACCGGGTCATGTGACGGCCCCGAATTCCACAACCCTAGAATCGGGCGCCGCCCGGCCTAGACCCGCGCGAACCCACGAGCCAATCCCGACGAGTCGCGCGGGGCCAGTGAGCCTATCATTACCATTCAATCGTTTATTAATCATTTGAGAGTGAAGTCAATTAATTAGCGAGTTATCAAAGTAATAAGCGGAAGCAATTAATCTCAACTAATAAATCAACTTCGAAAGCTCTAAGTTATGACAAAAACCTAGGGTGTGGGAACCCCGTATACCATATATATATACCATGTAAAGCAAGGAGAGAATCATCTAAGTCATAATATCCAAAAAGATCTCTCAACCCATTACCCCATGTACAAAAACAATATAAGCAGCTATTACAACAAAAAATGTCACCTATATCAGCAGTGGAGGGCCGTTCAAAGTATATCACCTAACTGCACGGCCTTTCCTTTACTGGACTGTGGATCTGCACTCGGTCAAACACAAGAATGACGAGTCCAGGTAAGTAACGCCAAGTAGGAACAACAATAATTACAGTATTTCGAATTTAAATAAATGAGCAGTCAATTCATGCAGATAAAAAGAAAAGGACAAGGAGCGCATGAATATATAAAGACTGTGAATATATAAATAAGCAATCGAAATTGAGTGTCCCGGAATACAAGGGAAAGGCACAAGTGGTCCCGACCAATTAAAGTCGTTAAGCGAGGGACAAAATCTCCTCAAAGGCTAGGAGTCGAGGACAAAATCTCTTCTAAGACCCCTACGCGAGTGCAGAGTCCCCAGCAATCTGGTGGAGAACTCTCACCCCGTACACGTCATTACAACTAATCACGTATCCCCAGCCGTAAACTCCGGTATAATACACCGCGAGCCTAGAATTCTGCAAGGATCACGCTTGACACACTTGCCTTAGGACAACTCAAAAGGAATGGAATGACAAGTGTGACGGCCCCAAATTTTCAATGCATTCGGGTACGCCCGACCTAGACCCGTGCAGGTCCCGAGTCAGCGTTAGGCGAGCCTGACGAGCCTAGTCAGCCTCAAATCATCAAATTTCAAGTTTTATGAAAGAGTTATTGCAATTATAATACAGCGAAAGCAAAAATTCATATTTTTATCAAATAGTGGGAAATAACTCAATCAAAGGGAAATTAGGAACCTATATAAATGTGGAAAACTCCAATATGTTCAATTCTAAGTCAACAAAATGGATTGATGGAATCCACCTCAAAACATATTCCCCAGTTCCAAAACAACTATATATATAAACGATATACATAAAACAAAACATATGGAAACCTACAAGGTAGTCTCCAAGTCCAAATTTCTCACAAAAAAGTCTCCTAGGCAAGGTCCTTTGCCTCTACCGCACTCCCCTATCTCGCACCCACCGTCACAAACTAGACGGTGAGCAACTGAGAGAAAATCGAAAGTAATGCCGAGAAGAATATAACAAGAAATTCATGAACTTTCAAACAAGACAGATCTAGATATCATGCTTTGGAAATTGGAAGACAGTAATTTAAATAAACAAGATGCATGATAGATAGACGAAAATGATAACAATCGAAACGTGCGTGTTCTACGAGTCAAGAGAGGCAATAAGTGGTCTAAATTCCACAACAATCCACAACAATGATGTCGCAACATCGAAATCCACAACAATATCCACAACAATCCAAGACATGGTATCACACAATCACTAGGGGTGGTCAAACACTCTTGCGCTCGAGTGCCGCGTTTTATCCCTTCTAAGTGCGGCCGCATGTACCTTCGAGACACACACTTATGCCAAGAACACACATACAAGGAATATGAAATGGAAAGCCAATAATTTGATATTAACAAATACAAAGAAGTGAAAATGAATCACATGATATTTTCTAAACTGGCTTACTAACGTACAAATGCTTTTTAAGGCAGATGTACTTACCTGAACTATCGTAACCCGCGTACAACGCTCCCGCGAATCCTAACGCGTATCCCCGAGTTTCCCGCTACCTGACAAGGTCGGAAACTCGTATTAATAGGTCAAGTCATTAACTAAACTAGGTTTAACCTTATCATTTCCCAATGTTTTAAATGACTTGAACAACACGACAATTTAATCGAAAAAACGAATACTCTCTCTCTCGGGTTTTGAAAACACAATAGTTATAAGCCTCATCGCGAATCATAGGCTCGGCTCAGTCGTATATGAGTCATGTCATGGTCTCGAGGACCGGCGACATGACTACGACGTCATAACCATTCATCGTCACGCGATGTTTCAATCCAAACCAACACTCAACCATAACTCCTCGTGAAAACCGCACTGACATGTACAAACAAACATGAAACCTCGCTGGTGTTGTCCGACGTCGGGGAAGGGTTATCACGGCATGGGAACGCCGGAAAACCCTCCACCAGTTCGGAAATTACGTCAACACACAAATTACGACTCGACGATGGCAACACATGAAATCACGTCAAAACGCCTTAATAACATTGTTTCGGACTTAACCAAGGGTTGCGAGACGTCAACCAATGTTAGGTGAGATCTCGACAATCTTCACTGGTCATGGTTCGACCGTAGCACCGCCGGCAGTGGCGGTTTCCGGCGAGGCTCCGACATACAAAACACATGAAATGACGACTCTTTCGCGCGAAATAAAACTGTTTTCGACCACTCTTAGGGCTGTGGGACCCACGTAGGAGTTTGGTGGGGTCCCCGACAGCATCCCGGTCATGGTGGTCCGGTGGTGGCGTTGCCGGTAAGGGCGTTTTCCGGTCAACAAACACCACCACACACATGAAATAACAAAATTGTTTAAAACGCAACTGGATATATATATATATATTTTTTTTTGGACACACCGGAGGGTTGTAGGACATTTGTATGGGCGAGATCTAGTCCCCGACAACCTCCCCGTGCGGCGGTCCGGCCAGCAGCGCCGCCGGTCCACGGCGATTCGGCGAGAGGGCAAAAACCCTATAAAACCAACTTAAAGTGTGTAAAATCGTAGGGACTTTGCATGGGCCATGGGGGAGGTGCTCCGGGACGGTATGGACTCCGGTGAGTCACCGGAGGTCGTCCACGACCGGTCCTCGTCACGGCACCACTCCAACACACCATGCATGTACACACATGCATGACCACCGTGAGAGAATGAGAGAAAAAGAGAGGAAGGGAGAAGGAAAGGGAACCTTCGGTGGGCTTCGCCCGGCACCTCGAACCTCCGACGACCGGCGAGGACTTGGCCAGCCGAGAGACGAGTGAGCCGAGAGGGAGGGAGGCCGAGAGGAAAAACAACCGAGAGAGAGTAAGAGAGCAACTCAAAAGAGAGAACCGAGAGTTCGAGAAAGAGAGATGAGTGCTTACCTCCGGCGTCTCGACTCCGGTCACCGGCGAGAGGAGAGAGGCTGGGTGAGAAAATGGAGGGTGAGGGAGGCCGTGAAGAGTGAAGAGTGAGGGTAGAGATGAAGACCGTGAGATGAGAGAAAATGAGAGAGAGAGAGAGAGAGAGAGAGTGACGTGAATGAGAGTGAAAATGAGAGAGGGAGTGACGTGAGAGAGGGAGGAGTGTGTTTGCATGACATGCATGAGATGGGAGATGGAGGTGAGTGACGTGAGAGAGTGAGTGTGTAAGAGAGTGATGTGAGTGATGGGATGGGTGTGAGTGATGGGATGGGTGTGAGGTGATTTGAGTGATGAGAGTGATGGGGGTAGGTGTGTGTTTGAATTTTTTTAAATGGGGGTGATAGTTGTGTACACCCATTTCTTTACCAACCCACACATCTCAAAGTTAAACCCAAGGATTCCCAAACACCCGTATTTTCCCAAATATTTTTCCTCGACACATCTCACTTCCTCGGTCCGTATTTCCCCGTCACATGCATACTTTCACCTTGTCTCGCACCAATAATTATTTAAATTATCCAATAATTCCTTTAATTAAGTTTTTTTTTTCACTGTATTTTCTCCCCCGGTTACCTAGGCGGGACCTCACTCATATTGACTATTGCCTGAACGGCCCGCGACACATATTAATGTAAAATACTATTACACTCATCAAAGAATCATAAAATTACCTCGGTGTCGACTCCCAAGGTTCGAAATACAGTCCAGTATCGCGTAGCCGGGTCACAATCCTGATACGTGTCACCAAAGTCAGGTTAAAAATTGAGGGATGTTACAACAAGATAGTATTGAAACAATATCAATAGATAATTAAAAGCTCAAGAAATACTGTGGTGTTCCTCACTGGTTTACTTACCTCGATCCAAGCTAATTCGCGCTAACACGGACTCCGAAACGTCCCTTACGGTCCCCGTGTGTACAATAATCCTGATAATGCAATTTATATTAATTTCCTTAATTTCCTATGATTTTTATAAATTTCTAGCTATTTTTGCCAAATTTCACGTTTTCCAAGGTAAAAACCCCGACATAACGTCTCGCAAAAATCCCGAATATTTTATTTTTTGTAGAAGTTCTCAAATTTCTCTTTATTTGTTGAAAATATAATTTCCTAGAATTTTCTAAAAATTTTCCTGAATTTTTCCTATTTTTCTGGAATTTATTTCAATTAAAATCAATTTTAATATATTTAATCAAAATAAATAATTTTTATTAATCTAATATATAGGTGGGTCGCGGGTCGGGTCAAGATCGGCTTGACCGGGTTTGACCGGTCCACCTGGGTCAAACCCGGTCTGACCTGGTCAAACCCGGTCTGACCCAAACTGGGTCTGGTCACCTTGACCCGGCCCGGTTTTCTTTCTTTCTTCGTTCTTTGTGTTTGCTTTGGAAATTTCCAAAGAACACGATAGCGTTAATATTTTTTTTTTTTAACAACAATACAACAAACAACACTCAACACACACTTCACCATCATCATCACCACCCTTTTCACCATTCAAATCCACAATCCCCTAAACGACAACTTCGACAACAAATCTCGAAATCAACCACAACGACACACCAACAACGAAATCAACAACTTCTTACCCGGATTTCGCCTCGACGTCGTGCCCACGCTCTCCGCGAATTGTCGCTCTCCTCTCCTCGATCTCTCCTTCTCTATTGATTCCTCTTCTTCTCCCAATTTTTTTGATCGGTCATGGAGAATGGGTGGCGGTGGTGTGATGAAAAATTGGGTATTTTGGTCAAATGACCAAAATACCCATCCCCCTTATCCATACAATTTACAACTTTATTGCCCTTTTGGTCTTTTCACAATCTCACCTACCAACTTTGTTAACTCACTTGGGTGACTTAGTTGACTTTTGGTCTCATCTATTTCACACAACCCTCAAAGTTTCCCTCGGGTATTCTCGCACCCGAGTCATAATACTAACTTTGTTCGTCGCGTCACCACAGACTTACCGACGTAACAAACAGACTTTAAAACCTTTTAATTATTATTTATTTAATATTTTTGTCAGTGTTTCTAATTAAATTTGTTTCCCCGGACTACCAACGCTCGTACACAACGCTTTTACCCGTTAAAAACTTAAAATTGCACAAATGGAATATAATATAATACAAACATCATACAAAGCTAACATACCTCGGCGTCGACGTCCGAGAATTGATGACTATACCACGGCGTGGGCCCACGTATCACCTATTTTGATACGTGGCATAAGTTAAATTTTTAGGGTCGTTACAGGTCAGACCGGGTTTGACCAAGGTGGACCGGTCAAACCCAGTTTGACCGGTCAGACCCGGTCAAGCCGGTCCTGACCCAACCCAGCCGGGTCGGGTCAGACCCGACCCGCGACCCACCTATATATTATATTAATAAAAATTATTTATTTTGATTAAATATATGAAAATTGATTTTAATTGAAATAAATTCCAGAAAAATAGGAAAAATTCAGGAAAAATTTTAGAAAATTCCAGAAAATTATATTTTCATCAAATAAAGAGAAATTTGAGAATTTCTACAAAAAGTAAAATATTCGGGATTTTTGCGAGACGTTATGTCGGGGTTTTTACCTTGGAAAACGTGAAATTTGAAAAAATAGCTAGAAATTTGGAAAAATCATAGGAAATTAAGGAAATTAATGTAAATTGCATTATCAGGATTATTGTACACACGGGGACCATAAGGGGTTTTTCGGAGTCCGTGTTAGCGCGAATTAGCTTAGATCGAGGTAAGTAAACCAGTGAGGAACACCACAGTATTTCTTGAGATTTTAATTATCTATTGATATTGTTTCAATACTATCTTGTCATTCCATTCCTTTTGAGTTGTCCTAAAGCAAGTGTGTCAAGCGTGATCCTTGCAGAATTTCGGGCTCGCGGTGTATTATACTGGAGTTTACGGCTGGGGATACGTGATTAGTTGTAATGATGTGTACGGGGTGAGAGTTCTCCACCAGATTGTTGGGGACTCTGCACTCGCGTAGGGGTCTTAGAGGAGATTCGTCCTCGACTCCTAGCCTTTGAGGAGATTTTGTCCTCGCTTAACGACTTTAATTGGTCGGGACCACTTGTGCCTTTCCTCTTGTATTCCGGACACTCAATTTCGATTGCTTGTTTATATATTCACGTATTTATATATTCATGCGCTCCTTGTCCTTTTCTTTTTATCTCGCATGAATTGATCGCTCATTTATTTAAATTCGAAATACTTTGTAATTATTGTTGTTCCCTGCTTGCGTTACTTACCTGGACTCGTCATTCTTGTGTTTGACCGAGTGCGGATCCACGATCCCAAAGAAAGGAAAGGCCGTGCGATTAGGTGATATACTTTGAGCGGCCCTCCTCTCGATATATAGGTGACATTCTTTTGGTGTATTAGCTACTTAAATTATTTTTTTGTACATGGGGTTATGGGTTGAGAGATCTTTTTGGATATTAAGACTTGGATGATACTCTCCTTGCTTTACATGGTATATATATATGGTATACGGGGTTCCCACACCCTAGGTTTTTGTCATAACTTAAAGCTTTCGAAGTTGATTTATTAGTTGAGATTAACTGCTTCCGCTTAATACTTTGATAACTCGCTAATTAAATGACTTCACTCTCAAATGATTAATAAACGATTGAATGGTAATGGTAGGCTCACTGGCCCCATGCGATTCGTCGGGATTGGCTCGGGGGTTCGCGTGGGTCCAGGCCGGGCGACGCCCGATTCTAGGGTTGTGGAATTCGGGGCCGTCACAGTACTCCTCCCAAGATCCACCGTACTCTAACACACACATCCTCAACATATCTTCGAGAATTTGGATCAAACGCTCTGACTGTCCATCAGTCTATGGGTGATAGGCGGTACTAAGATTCAACTTCGTGCTAAACTGTGTCTGCATGCTCTGCCAGATCTGCGATGTAAATTGCGACCCTCTGTCAGACACAATCGACAATGATTCCCATGCAACCTAACAATCTCTCTCTCGTAAAGCTCTGCCAGTCTGTCTACCCGATGTGTGGTCGAGATTGGTATGAAGTGCGTAGATTTAGTTAATCTGTCCACAATCACCCAAATGCTATCATGTTGTTGCCGAGATCGAGGTAGCCCACTGACGAAGTCCACTGCAATGTGCTCCCACTTCCAATGAGGAATGGGAAGTGGTTGTAATAACCCACCGGGTCTGCGATGCTCAGCTTTAACACACTGACAAATATCACACCCTCTAATAAAATTAGCCACATCGATCTTCATCCCTGACCACCAGAAGAGACGACGCACCTCTGCATACATCTTAGTCCTACCCGGATGAACCGTAAACCGTGAGCGGCGTGCCTCATGAAGTATCTCATCGCATAACTCAGCCGCTGATGGAATCCACAGTCGTCCTCTAAATCTCAAGCATGAGTCTGTCGACTGATTCCAATCTGGATGATCTGAACTCTGTGCCAGCTCTAAAAACTTTTGATATTGCTCGTCTATCTGCTGACCCTCGAGTACACTCTGTATCGACACTGTTTGAGTCCTCATCTGCCCACAAATCATTACTTTAGTATCGGTTGGAATGTCCTCGGTACAAATCCTCTCAACCGCCTCGAGCAAACTGTAATCGTGCGTTATGTGGCAGGTAACAACATCTGAGTCTGACCATCTACGGCTCAATGCGTCTGCAACAACATTAGCCTTCCTCGGGTGGTACTCCAATGAGAAATCATAGTCCTTCAGGAACTCAAGCCATCGCCTCTGTCGCATGTTCAATTCTTTTTGCGTGAAGAGGTACTTCAAACTTTTGTGGTCAGTAAATAGGACAAATCTCTCCCCGTATAGATAGTGGCGCCAAATCTTCAATGCAAAAACCACCGCCGCCAACTCCAAGTCGTGAGTAGGGTAATTCTTCTCATGAATCTTTAGCTGTCGGGACGCGTAGGCAATCACTTTACCCTCCTGCATCAGAACACAGCCCAAACCAATCTTAGAAGCATCGGTGTTCACCTCAAAACCCTTCCCTGAATCGGGCAAAACCAAAACTGGTGCGGTAGTCAGTCGTTCCTTCAATGTCCTGAACGCCTGCTCACAGTCATCGTTCCACTGAAATTTGACATCCTTTTTCGTCAACTGCGTCATCGGTGCTGCGATCCTCGAGAAATCCTGTACAAAACGCCGATAATAACCTGCCAAGCCCAGAAAACTACGGATATCTGATGCTGATCTCGTTGTAGGCCAATCGCTAACCGCCCTGACCTTAGCGGGGTCCCCTGACACTTCGTCGGTCCCAACAATGTGACCTATGAATCCTACCTCTGTCAACCAAAACTCACACTTACTAAACTTAGCGAATAATCGATGCTCTCGCAGTGTCCGCAAAACCAACCTAAGGTGCTCTTCGTGCTCCTCGCGAGTCTTGGAATATATCAAGATGTTGTCGATGAACACAATGACAAATCTGTCCAAGTACTGTCTCAACACTAGATGCATCAAATCCATGAACATCGCTGGGCGTTAGTCAATCCAAACGGCATTACTGTAAACTGGTAGTGCCTATATCGTGTGCGAAATGCGGTCTTCTCCATGTCCTCTGCTATAATCCTCAGTTGATGATACCCGGATCTCAGATCAATCTTCGACAAACACTGCGAACCTGTCAACTGGTCGAACAAATCGTCAATGCGAGGAAGTGGATACTTGTTTTTCACCGTCACCTTGTTCAACTGTCTGTAGTCGATGCATAATCTCAAGCTGCCGTCTTTCTTCTTCACAAACAATACCGACGCTCCCCAAGGCGACATACTCGGCTGAATAAAGCCTAACTCCAACAACTCGTCGAGTTGTCCTCTCAGCTCATCTAGTTCTCTCGGAGCCATGCGATACGGAGGAATAGAAATGGGTTTGGTCCCTGGGACCAAGTTAACGATGAAATCTATCTCCCTATGTGGTGGCAAGCCTGGTAACTCTGCTGGAAAAACATCAGGGAACTCGCATACTACTCGCATATCCTCTAACCTAGTCTCTACTCTGCCTGTCGTACTCAACACGCCAGCGAATGTCTCTACATGTACGCTAGTGGCGACTCTACCCCTGGTGAGCGGTAAATTGGTCGAAGTCCCCTGGAAGGTAAACTCCGGATGCCCAAGAATTTGAAACGTGATCCTCTTACCGTAACAGTGAATCTGTGCATGATAAGCACCCAACCAATCCATGCCCAGTAGTGCATCGAACTCTAGGAACTCCAACACTCTCAGGTCTGCAGGTAAGGTGTGTCCCTCTATCTCCACCGGACAGTCTACACACACTAAATTCGGGTAAATCTTGTCCCCAGCAGCCGTGCTAAGGATCAAGGGTCTCTCTAATCGAATAGGTCTCAACCCTAACTCGTCAATCATACGACCCGAAATAAAAGAAACTGTAGAAACCGGAATCAAACATGGTATGCATAAATCGACTACAAATGTAAACCGTCAATCAAGTTCCGTGAGGCAGTCACGTCTGGTGCGGCGATGGCATGAATCTGCTCCCGGCTCTGTGGCTGTCCTCGACCCAATCGTGGGCAAGCGCTGACAAAGTGGCCTAACTGTCTGCACTCGAAACATGCTCCCCTCTGAGACCCTGAACTAAGCGAACCACGCTGTCCCTGTCTCGGTGCCTGACTAGAACTCTGTCCCTGATCCTGATCACGTCGCTGTCCCTGTCGGTATCTCTGCACCTGACCACCGCCTCTGCCCTCAATCCTCTGATGCTGTTGTCTATGCTGGCCCGAATGAGACTGTGGTGGCTGAACACTATCATAACTCCGTGCTTGAGACGGATGATACAACTGCTGCGGTGGGTGGAGATGCTACTGATGCTACACCATGAGCTCGGTCTTTCTGTGACCACTGCCTGAATCTCTTCCTCTTCCTACCATCCCCCGAAGGCCTCCCTGACTGAGAAGGTGCCGATGAAATAGCCTGTGCCCCGATGTGTGTACTACCAAAACCCTCAGTGGCCATAGCTCTCTCATACGACGCCTGTAGTGTGCTCGGAGCTGTCGTCACTACCATCGAAGCTATCGAATCAAGTAGCCCGTGTACAAAGTAATAAGTCTGGTCGGCGTCAGTATCTACTGCTCCTCCGGCATACTCCATCAGTCGTAGATATCGGTCCATGTAGTGCATCACGTACTCGTCGACTCTCTGCCGAATATTCTGAAACTCGGTCCTCTTCAAGTTACGAACCGTAGGAGGAATGTACTTCTGCTCAAATCTCCCCTTGAACTCAGCCCAATCTAGAGGCTTCCCCTTCGTGGCCACCGTAGTGCGCCACCGGCACGTCGGCTCTCCGAACAATGAGCGGAAGATATACTAGGCGCATGTGGGCGGTGTAGCAAGAATGTCGTGAATCTTTTCGTGACTTCTCAAAAAATTTCTGCTGCCTCAAGATTCATACCTCCGTAGAACTTTTCGGGCTGATGCCTCTGAAATTCTCTGGCTTGCCTCGCCTCTGGTATAGCCTTAGTACTCGGAGTAGTCGGGGTACTAGGCGTCTCAATGAGTGACGTACTCGGTGTCGATGGTATCACCTCCGTCTGAGTAGGCAATACAACCCCTGTCTGTGCTATCGGAGCTACGATGGTCTCCGGCATCGCTAAAATCGGAGTAGGAGCTGTCGACGTCGCCGCGATAGCGGTGTACCGGTCTCTCTCGCAAAGAAAGTAACCGGGAAGTAGTCGGCGTAGATGGTGTCGCTGTAGGGGGTGCTCTCAATAGTCTTAAGATCTCCTCAAGTCGATGATCTTGACTCATAATCCTCTGAGTCCACATCTGGAACTCCTCCATACTGACTACTCTAAGACTTAGTGTCCCACTATTATCACCTGAACCCGGCTGATCCGCCATCGCAGTCTACAATTAGGAGAATCTCCGAATCAGTGAATAGCTAATCGATATAATAATAATACACCATCTCAAATATAACATGTACATTACAAGTTCCGACTTTTCCCCAACTCTCCTCACTTCCCAACTAAGACTTAAGTTAAGTTCATAGGGTTCCACTCTAAATTCAAACAATATCCTAACTTCCGCTTTCCTATGTTTTAGTGGATTGTGATTTAAATTCAAGAGTATTTTATTCAACCTTTACGCTCTGATACCAACTGTGACGGCCCCAAATTCCATAACCCTAGAAATCGGGCGCCGCCCGGCCTTTAACCCACGCGAACCCCCGAGCCAATCCCGACGAGTCGCGCGGGGCCAGTGAGCCTATCCTTACCATTCAATCATTTATTAAGCATATAAAAGTGAAGTCAATTAATTAGCGAGTTATCAAAGTATAAAACGGAAGCAATTAATCTCAACTGATAAATCAACTTCGAAAGCTCTAAGTTAGGACAAAAACCTAGGGTGTGAGAACCCCGTATATCATATATATCATGTAAAAGCAAGGAGATAATCATCTAAGTCATCATGTCCAAAAAGATCTCTCAACCCATAACCCCATGTACAAAAAAATAATATAAGTAGCTAATACACCAAAATGTCACCTATATCAACAGAGGATGGCCGCTCAAAGTATATCGCCTAACTGCACGGCCTTTCCTTTGCTGGACTGCGGATCTGCACTCGGTCAAACACAAGAATGACGAGTCCAGGTAAGTAACGCCAAGTAGGAACAACAATAAGTACAGTATTTCGAATTAAATAAATAAACAGTCAATTCATGCAGATAGAAAGAAAAGGACAGGGAGCGCATGAATACATAAAAACTGTGAATAAATACATAAGCAATCGAAATTGAGTGTCCCGGAATACAAGGGAAAGGCACAAGTGGTCCCGACCAATTAAAGTCGTTAAGCCGAGGACAAAATCTCCTCAAAGGCTAGGAGTCGATGACCAGAATCTCCTCTAAGCCCCCTCCGCTGCGGAGAATCCCTAGCTATCTTGGTGGAGAACTCTCACCCCGTACACGTCATTACAACTAATCACGTATCCCACCAGTAAACTCCGGTATAATACACCGCGAGCCCGAAATTCTGCAAGGATCACGCTTGACACACTTGCCTTAGGACAACTCAAAAGGAATGGAATGACAAGATAGTATTGAAACAATATCAATAAATAATTAAAAGCTCAAAAAATACTGTGGTGTTCCTCACTGGTTTACTTACCTCGATCCAAGCTAATTCGCGCTAACACGGACTCCGACACGTCCCTTACGGTCCCCGTGTGTACAATAATCCTGATAATGCAATTTATATCAATTTCCTTAATTTCCTATGATTTTTCCAAATTTCTAGTTATTTTTGTCAAATTTTCACGTTTTTCAAGGCCAAAAACCCCGACATAACGTCTCGCAAAAATTCCGAATATTTATTTTTCGTAGAAATTCTCAAATTTCTCTTTATTTGATGAAAATATAATTTTCTATAATTTTTCCTGAATTTTTCTGGAATTTATTTCAATTTTAATATATTTAATCAAAATAAATAAATTTTTATTAATATTATAATATGTGGGTCGCGGGTCGGGTCAGAACCAGCTTGACCGGGTTTGACCGGTCCACTGGGTCAAACCCGGTCGACTGGTCATACGGTCGACTGGTCCGACCTAAACCGGTCGGGTCACCTTGACTCGGCCGGTTTTTCTTTTTTTTCGTTCTTTGTGTTCTTTGGAAATTTCCAAAAACACACAAGAAATGCGTCATTTATTTATTTATTTATTTTTTTTCAAACAACATTAATAACAATACAACAACAATCAACAACCACATCACCCAACCATCATCATCATCACCATTTTCACCATTTGAATCCACCATCCCATCAACAACAACCTTGACAACAAATTCGAAAACAACCACAACGACAACACCCACAACGAAATCAACAACTTCTTACCTGAATTTCGCCTCGACGTCGAGCCCACGCTCTCCGCGAATCGTCGCTCTCCTCTCCTCGATCTCTCCTTCTCTATCGATTCCTCCTCTTCTTCCAATTTTTTTTTTAATCGGCCATGGAGAATGGGTGGCGGTGGTGTGATGAAATTGGGTATTTTGGTCAAATGACCAAAATACCCCTAATCCTTATCTATATCCTTTACAACTTTGTTGCCCTTTTTGGTTTTTTCACAATTTCACCTACCAACTTTGATAACTCACTTGGGTGACTTAGTTGACTTTTGATCTTTTGATCTCATCCATTTTACACAACACTCAACATTTCCCTCGGGTATTCTCGCACCTGACTTATAATACTAACTTTGTTCGTCGCGTCACCACAGACGTACTGATGTAACAAACGGACTTTAAAACCTTTTAATTATTATTTATTTAATATTTTTGTCATTGTTTCTAATTAAATTTGTTCTCCGGACTACCAACGCTCGTACACGCCTTTACCCGTTTAAAAACTTAAAATTGCACAAATGAAATATAATATAATACAAACATCATACAAAACTAACATACCTCGGCGTCGACATCCGAGAATTGATGACTGTACCACGACGTGGGCCCACGTATCACTTATTTTGACACGTGGCATATGTTAAATTTTTAGGGTCGTTACATGAGTACACTCCGAGAAATTACTCTTTTGAAGTACTTGATTAAGTTTGAGTACCAAGTAATTTATACAAAAATAAAAAGTTTGGAAAATGATAATCTAACACAATTTGGTCGTACACTTTGAGCGCACACTTTGTATTTTAACTTATCTATGATGTTTTGTTAGATGTGAGACCCACATCTAGAGAGACAAAAAAAGTTATAAATAAGTTAAAAGAAAAATGTGCGTTTAAAGTGTGTAATCAAAGTGTGTTAAATTATCATTATCTTAACAATGTGGGTAAGAATAAGACAAATTAGTTTGCAAAATAGGCGTCCGCGTCGGCTATGCATTTCGGCGCGTCAGACGACTGTTAATTTTGAGTTTGTTGGGTTGGACAAGTCACGCAACTGAAAGAGGCGCAAAAAATAGAAAATACTCACATTTTAATTATTTAAGACACAAACAAACGTCCAAACCCTTCACCCAAAAAACCGTCAAAGAGAAGTCAACCAAGCTGGCTTTTCCATTCTTAATCCCCCCTCCTCCGTTGTATAAACCCCCCATTTTTTCCCATTTTTCCTCGCTCACTCCCAACCATTTTTCCGCCTCCGCCTCTCTCCGGTTGCCGGAAAGACAGCCGCCATTAAAGCACCCTTCAACTTTTTCGCGCGCTTTTCCTCTCCATATCTCCTATAAATATCTCCGCCTAGCTAGATCGACGAGGTCACGAAGCGAGTGTTCTGAATCAAAGCATTTCGCTTGGTTTGCTGCACGTACTGTTGAAATCTGAAGAGATTGAGGGATTTGTTAGAGATTTGGAGTTCTGGTGCGTTGTTCATACTAGATCGGCTTTGGAGACTCTTAGTGCTGTTTTTTCTTTCTTCATTTTTAGAGGATTTGAGGTTTTGATCTGGAACTTTGGAACTTGACTGTGATTTCTGAATCTCGCGTGCTTGCAAGGGTTTCTGACTTGATTTAGTTCTGTGTTGCGTAGATTTTGGTTTGGTTTTGTTGTTTTTTTGTACTTGAATTAACGCGTCAATCTTTCTTCGATTTCTGGCTTGATTAGTTCTTTGTTGCCTTAATTTTAGTTAGTTTGTTCGATCTCTCGCTCTGATAGATTAGATTTCGTTATCATTAGTACCGATTTGTTTCCGATTCTGCTAGGTTTGATGTTTCTGTGGTACTGATTTGTGTTAATTGGTTGAAAGGTCTTGTGAACGAAGGAGATCGGTTGAGAAGAAGAGATGGAGCAGAAACACATGCTCATGTCGGCATTGGGGGTTGGGATTGGTGTTGGAGTTGGTCTCGGATTAGCGTCTGGACAGACTGTTAGCAAATGGACTGGTTCGATCTACTCGTCCAACGCCATTACTCTGGAGCGGATGGAGCAAGAGCTTCTGAGGCAGATCATCGACGGCCGTGAAAGCAAAGTCACATTTGAGGAATTTCCTTATTATCTAAGGTAAGAGAGGATAACCTCGCTTCATCTTATCTTTCGAATATTCATTAAATTGATTTTCATAGTTTGATCCATGTAGCCGACCCCAACTGATTTGGATTGAGGCTATGTTGTAGTTGTTGTTGTTGTTGTTTTCAAAGAAAACATATTTATTACTTGAATGATGATCTGTACTGTTGGAATGGAGCATCACGAGACCTCGAGAATGAAATTTGTAGTTTTCTGTGTAATGATTGAGAGAACACCTAATCTATTGATTATTCATCACTTCTTCACAACTATCAATGAATTATAGTTCCCTTTTCTAGGGTTATGGATAGATTTTTTTTTTCCTGTTTTGTAACTTTGCGTTTTCATGAATTCTTTCAAGTGTACATGTTCGCGTCGATAATCATTGCATATCTTCAATGTTTTCTTTAATGAATATGCTTCCTCTGGTTCTTAGGGGTATTGAATTGTTTGGTTCTCTAACTTTCCCTAATATTAGGCAAACAAGCGTGTCTTGGATCAACAAAGAGAAGTGGGGGCGGGGGTAATTATTTTTGCTAAACATTGTTCGCTATGTGTAATTTCATTGAAAGTTTTTGTACTTCACCTAGTTGGGACTGTAAATAGAGATCACGGATATGGTAAAATTGTTTTGTATATGATCGATATCAGCCAGCAGGAGAACATTCTTTCAAATTCCGTGTGAACGAGACTCGGAATACCAGTTGAGTTGGAGGCCTTTTGAGACAAGAGGCTGTACTTGGTGTTGGGTAGTTATGGAATTTGTCTCCAACAACCCATGTGCTTTCAAGTACAGCAAGAATGAATTGATGTTTCATCTGTCTTCTTTAGTTGGATGCTGAATATTGTCTGCCACCAATACAAAAGAGGGAAAGAAATTGAACTACTTTAAAGTTTTCACTTACCTTCCGATATAATAATTTTGTGGCACCATCAATTCTCCTTGTACTCCATTGCTTAGTTACCTAGGCTTCTGAAAAATGCATTATGGACCATTGATCAATCTGCCCAATTAGTTTTTTAGTAGGATTGTACTAATTACAAGCCTATAAATTTTGCTTCCATGAGAACAATAATATATGGAGACAGGAATACGCTTCAGTCCTAAAAAAATTCACCATTAATTGTCTAGTTTCTCTAAAATCATTTTGACCTTTCTATCAATTTGCTACTTGAATTATGTAGATAGGATTATACCAGTGATAAATTACAAACCTGGAAAGGTCTTTTCTTTCACTTCACATGAACAGTGTTTTGTAGAAATATGCTTCTGTTATCAGGTTTGTGCATTAGTGGAGAAAATTGTGTCCACTGAGAATATTGGTAATTAAATGGTCTTCTTGTTTTATTAGTTGGGTCTTGCTAACCTATGCCATATGGAGACTTCAAATAAAAATCTTGTTCATTTATGTTTGTTAATTTGATGGCATTCTGGAATCTGGTTTATATTTCTCATGTCATATTTCTTACCAAAAAAAGAAAAGTTCCTTCGCAGGTAGTTTGCCTTAGAACATGATTCCTTTTTTCCATTATTTCTTCTAACTGTGATTGTAACGGCCATAATTTGTAATCTTTGCAGTGAGCAAACTCGTGTGTTATTGACAAGCGCGGCCTTTGTACATCTCAAGCAATCTGAATTTTCCAAGTACACCCGAAATCTCTCTCCTGCAAGTCGTTCCATTTTGCTTTCTGGACCGCCTGGTACGTCATCAATTTTGTCATTTCAATAGTGATTCTGGGGGCCTTGGTACAACCAATCTGATGAGCAATATCCATTTCAATGCAGAGCTTTATCAACAAATGCTTGCCAAGGCATTGGCCCACCATTTTGAAGCCAAACTACTTTTGCTAGATGTTACCGACTTCTCACTCAAGGTATTTTTTTTTAAAAAAATTTTTTTGGCACCTTTTTACGATGCTAATGTTTTTTTGGTGATTTCTGCAGATACAGAGCAAGTATGGTAGTCCTAACAAAGAATCAGTAAGACTCTGCCCCTTTTCTTAGATTACTATCTGTAGCATCATTTTTGCTTATGCTCTGTAAGAGAAAGCATTAAAGTTTTGTTACTTAACGATTAGCATTTGGGTTCAGATATATGGAAATTAAATCATAGAATACTGTTTATTTACTACCTTTTGTTCTTGTGAACTTCATTTCAATTCCTATACTGGTTTTTGCCCCCCATGCGTAGACAAGTCACCAAGCCATTTTGTTGTAGTGCCTAGATATTCTTTTTTATCCTAATCTGTTGCTGTTTCCTTTTCTTCCAGTCTTTCAAGAGGTCTATCTCAGAGACAACACTTGAGCGGATGTCCAATTTATTTGGATCTTTCTCAATCCTCCCATCATCAAGTGACGAAAATAAAGGTATACTAAGGAAAAATATGAATGTAGCGATGTAGGTTATATATGATGTAGGAATTATGTGTTTTTGGTATGTATGTAGGATTATTCTACATATGGTTTAGCATTTATTCACTGTGCGTATCTATGTCCATTGCTTGGTGTTCCCCACTGACATCATCTTCTTTGGTAATATACCTGATAAAGTTCTATAATTTTTGGCAGGCTCATTACGCAGACAAAGCAGCAGTGCGGATGTAAGATCGAGGTGAGCTATTGTTAGATGTATTTATCTTTTGGGACTTTGGGACTAATTTGTCTTGATAAATAACATAACTTTCACTTATAATTCTCCCTTTATTATCAGGGCACTGGATGGTAACAACAGTTCTCTAAAACTTCGTAGGAATGCATCTGCTTCAACAGATATTAGCATCCTTGCCTCACAGAGCAGTCCAAGTAATCCTTGTTACCATTACCATATTGTGTCTTGTATATGCATTATATCTTTCGTATCTCTAGAAGTATTAAAGTAGTTAAAGGCGCTTTCTTTTAATTTTTCTTTGACGAGAAACCAACTTAAGTGAAAATGCATTCTTGGTAGCAATTGTATGACATGGTTTGGAATAAACTTTGATTTACGTGTAAACACGGTTCTAGACATGCTAGAAGTATTTGTAGTTATGGCCCTTTGGGGTCTCAACATGTGAGAAGACAAATATTTATAAATCCTGTGAACTTAGATAATTTGTGCATATATCTCCTGTTTTTAAGCTTACCTTTGGTACCTTCTTGTTCTATTAAAATTTCATATCCCAATGTTCAGTTGTTTCACTTTGAATTAATTATGAACGACCTATACATTTACGCAACACCTTTTACATATAAAACATCTTATTCCTTTTCTGACTACATTTTACATTTTTTTCCTTTCCTTCAGATTCTCTCAAGCACACCAGCAGCTGGTCTTTTGATGAAAAACTTCTAATTCAGTCGCTTTATAAGGTCGATTTGCTTCTCTTCTAGGCTGCAAATCATTGGTTGTTTAATTTTCTTTCACAGATATTGTAATTATCATTTATGCATATTCGCATAGTAGATGTTAGAAATTATGTAGCTTTCTTGTGTTGAATGTGCATTGCCACTCTATGCAGGTTCTAGTTTCAGTATCAACAACCATTCCCCTTATCCTTTACATTCGGGATGTAGAAAACTTTGTCCTCCGACCAAGGATTTACACCCTGTTCCAGAAAATGTTGAAGAAGTTATCTGGACCAGTGTTGATCCTTGGTTCACGGATATCAGATCAGGACAATGAACAAGGGGAAGTGGACGAGAGGATCACTCAAATATTCCCTTACAACATTGAGATCAGAGCACCAGAGGATGAAAGTCACCTTACCAACTGGAAATCACAGTTGGAAGAAGACATGAAAAAGATACAATATCAGGATAATAGAAACCACATAAATCAGGTACTTGCGGCAAATGATCTTGAGTGTGATGATCTGGGCTCGATTTGTGTTGCAGATACCATGGTTATTGGTGACATTGAGGAGATTGTGGTATCTGCTATTTCTTATCATCTGATGAACAACAAGGATCCTGAATACAGAAATGGGAAGCTTGTTATTTCATCCAAGAGGTACTCTCAGACCAGTCATCTAAATCTGTTTCATACTTGGTTCGTTTAAGTTCCTATGATCTAATTTCATTGCTTTTGAACAGTTTATCGCATGGATTGAATATCTTTCTAGAGGGCTTCTCTGGTGGCAAAGAAAAGTTGAAGGTAGAGGAAAATGCTGAGCCAGCAAAGGTTTCTTTTGCTTCTTATGTTACTTGTATATATTAGTTTGGTGCAACAGACAATGATTCAATTGTGAATATGTGTTTTGTTATTTTAGGATTCTGAAGAAAGTGCTACTGGTGCTAAACCTGAAAGTAAAGCTGAAACTTCAACTCCTGGTAAGCGAGGAGAAACAGAAAAGTCGGTTCCCCTGGTAAAGAAGGATGGTGAGATTGCTGCTAGTTCTCCAAAAGTCCCAGTAAGTTCATTGCATTCGAGGAACATATTCATTTTATTTCCCGACATTGTGACATTTGATAATCTTACCGTCGAAGCTTACTTGGTTCCTATTCTCCCCATCGTAGTTTTAAAAAACTTGAATTATGTAGCATTACTTTCAGTTTGTCCTGTCGCGTTGTTTACATTTTTTTTTTTTTGAATGACGTGATTTCCTTTTTTCTGTTTTTTGCCAATAGGAAGTTCCTCCTGATAATGAATTTGAGAAGCGCATTAGGCAGGAAGTTATTCCTGCAAGTGATATTGGAGTGACATTCGAAGATATAGGCGCTTTAGATGAGATCAAGGAATCTCTTCAGGAGCTAGTCATGCTTCCTCTAAGAAGGCCAGACCTTTTTAAAGGTGGTCTATTGAAACCTTGTAGAGGAATATTGTTGTTTGGTCCACCTGGCACAGGTAAGACCATGTTGGCCAAGGCTATTGCAAATGAGGCTGGAGCAAGCTTCATCAATGTATCCATGTCGACCATCACCTCAAAATGGTTTGGAGAAGACGAGAAGAATGTAAGAGCATTGTTCACTCTGGCAGCAAAGGTCTCCCCCACCATTATCTTTGTAGATGAGGTCGACAGTATGCTTGGGCAGCGAACCAGAGTTGGTGAACATGAGGCCATGCGTAAAATCAAGAATGAGTTCATGGCACATTGGGATGGACTTATGACAAAACCTGGAGAGCGGATCCTTGTTCTTGCTGCAACAAACAGGCCCTTCGATCTTGATGAAGCAATCATTCGAAGATTTGAGCGCAGGTATGACTTTCTCCCTCTTTTTTTAAGGAAAATTAGAATACAATGTCAGTAGTGGAAGAAAATTTTGAAGGATAAGATGCTCTCCAATGTGGTATAAATACCACAACATAAAAAACAAAGCACGAGTCCCAAATTAGTTGCTGATACATAGATCTTACATTTTGATACTAGTTCATTTAATGAAGTTGATGATGTTATTTAGTGATCTTTTATTTTATAATTAATGCATCCCAGCTATCCTATGTCGACAAGGTTACGCCCATTCCTTCAAATTCCTCTAAATCATTTTTGAAATTGTCCAAACCGATGGACTCCTATTTTTCTATGAATCTGTGTATTTCTTATTCTATTCTCTTGGTTGATGCCGAACATCTAACTAAGGCTTCGTATCTCTGCTATAGCTAATTCATGTATAGGTTGCAAATAAATGATTTTAAAAAAAAAGAATAGATTAATTAGAAGGAATGTTTTGCGTCTGATGCCAAGACAGTAAAACATGATGCAGCATTTCATCTTTCTGCCGAGGAATAAATATTGATGACACATTAACATAATGGAGAATATTTTCTTTATCTAATGAGGCCTGCTCTGTGAAACAGGATTATGGTTGGTCTACCGTCAGTGGAGAGCAGGGAGTTGATCTTGAAAACACTGTTGTCCAAGGAGAAGGTAGAAGAAGGAATAAACTACAAGGAGCTTGCTACCATGACAGAAGGATACACTGGAAGTGATTTGAAGGTCAGTTCATACTTTCGCATCATTGTATTTCTACCTTGACACACTCAATAGGTAGCCTATTAACTTCAAATAAGTACTTTTTGATTACAGATCTTGTGTGCAACCGCTGCTTATCGGCCAGTGAGGGAACTAATTCAACAAGAGAAACTCAAGGATCAAGTGAGTACTTCTAGGATATTCTGCTCTAGACGTCTCGAACAAATCAAACTATACAAAGCCAGTTTTAATACTTGGTAACTTTTTGTTTCTAGGAAAAGAAAAGCAAGGCTAAAGAGGTAAAGACAGACACAGAGGAGAACAAGGAAGAAGAAAAGGTAAGTAAAGAAGAAGAGAAGGAAAACAAAGAAGAAGAACGAGTAATCACTCTCAGGACCTTAAACATGGAAGACATGAAACAGGCCAAGAACCAGGTATGTTGCATTCCCAAAATTCTAGTAGTAAAAAATGCAGATCACATAGTAAATTCTGTTGTCCCTCGTTTTAGACATTAAAAAGCAAAACGACAAGTGTTGTTAATGAAAAGTTGTCTTTGTGATCATTTGAGCAGGTAGCGCCTAGTTTTGCGTCAGAAGGATCTGTAATGAGCGAACTGAAGCAATGGAATGAGTTGTATGGGGAAGGAGGCTCGAGGAAGAAGCAGCAGTTGTCTTACTTCCTTTGAAAGCACAGTGGCGGCAGTGATGAAAAGGGCAAGGGGAAAAGGAACTTATGCTCAACATGGTCATGGATCTATCTCTCATAATTATTCCACGGACGCAGCACCATTAGCACAATGGGAGCTTTAGGTTGAGACTTGAGAGGTATGTAGAAGATGGCAAGCGTGGTTGTAAATTAAACTTTTTTATGTAAGGTTTGTGTCAGTCTTCCTATCATCAGCATATTAGGCTTTCCTCTCATGGGGGATGCTGTCTGTAGGTTGAAAGGGCGGGTTTGTATTCATAGTAATAGTTGTATCTCGCTACACCAGCCTCTAAGGCATAGTTTATTTATTTAATTATTTAAGTAGATATTTGAATTAATGCTTGATGAAGATAATAACCGATCGGTCAGGAATTGAAACGAAGGCATTTTTTTTTTGGAACCCATTTACTTACCATACCCCAGTTTTAAAATTTTAATTGCTAAACGTAATACCCACACTAAATGTACCCTATTCTTTTATAAAACATATCCCCAATAAAAAAAATACCCTTGTCTCTCCAACTAGTGTATTCCAGCCATTCAGGACGAGCCCTTTAAAGTGGTATCAAATGTTTCTCACCGAAATTTCTAAAGAAGTTTTAACCACCTTCACCTAAATCCCATCGAGAATTGACTTCTACCAAAATCTCTTTATAGGTCTCAACAAAAATCAAACGAGATTTTTCAAGTCTCGACCCTGTGTCGACAAGCCAAGACAACGAAATTTTTTTTAACGAAAGTCATAAAAATATATGAAAATGACTAAAATATTATTAGATTTTGTTCCAAATCGCTTGACATTCTTGATTCAATGAGTGTCAAAAATGCAAAATTTAAGTTTCAAATCATAGCCCTAACCCAACACCATCAAATCGACACTAAACTGGCCAAACAACCCTAAAATCGACATAAGAAATGAAATCAAACTTACATCAAATCGATAGAGTTTTACCTAAATTTCCTGAGATTAAGGCCAAATATTGGTGCAATTTGAGAGTGGGAGAGAGTGATGTGATTAAGGTATAGATGAATGAGATTTATTAGAGAACAAAAACCCCTTTTATGTAGAAGGTAGTTGGGCCATTTCATTTTATTTATTCATCTTTTTTAAAAGCGGGGTATGCTTACAAAAAATTGGTTTTTTTTATTATTATTTTTAATTATTAATGCGCCATTACATTATAAGTTGCAAAAGATCTAGGTCCCTCGAGTAACCTCTCTTTGACTGCTTAGTTTGGTGTTCTTGTTTCCAATCAAAACACAACTAAATATTTTGCCTTTAGTAAAGTTTAATATGTATTTCGAGTAATCAATTCAAAAACGGCAGAGACTATTTTGATGAATCGAGTAAGGGAAAAGGATAAGTAGACAACTCTATTTTCCGTAATATTACAAAGTTTTTTCTGTATTACTCCCTCTGATAAAAAACGTTGGTCGTTTACGGTAAAGACACAAGAATTAAGAGAACCTTAATTACGGGTGTAATTTACATATACATCATTTGATATTAAATGAAATCAAGAATTGAAAAAACATAAATGTTTAAATTGCAGAAGAGTAAAATGGGTAAAAAAAAATATAAATACACTAACGAAATTCAAAAACGACTTACAATTCTTAAGAAGGGATTTTTGCTAGAACCACTTATATTATTGACGAGAGAGAGTAACTTATCTCAATGCCACCCATCTCCTCCACAGTTCACAGTTGTTACAAACCAACACACGTGTCGCCTCTCAGAAGAAGTAAAATTAAATTTCTTATAAAGTCCCTTGAATTAAACAAATGGGGTAAATCACAATTTATAGGCGCTTCGGTGATTTTGAGGAGTGGAATTAGTAATATGGATTAGAAATAATTAACAGACGATAGAATAACCTAACCCAAAAATAACACAACAATTCTTTAAAATTGAGTAACATTGCTGCACAAGATTAAGAAGTGCTGCGTTGAACAAAGTTAAGTCATGAACTCCTAGTATTTTCTTTTTTCCCAAGAAAGAAACCCAAGTAGTTAACAATTACATTACATTCAATTTATCAAAAAAAACAAAAACAAACAAAAACAAAAAACAATTACATTACATTCAAATTTTCTATATCATCTGAAGTCTCCGATGAGGTATTTTCAGGACATTACATCTCCAATATCTCTTGAGACTTGGCCATACTCAATTCCTTTTACCAAAATTTTTTACTTGCGCAAAATTTAAATTTGCCGCCGATTCAAGTATATTAGACATGGTAAATAATAGATTTCAATCAATTGGAGGTGTTAGGTCATAATTCACCTTGAACTGCATTTCAAATGCAATTCGTTTGATTATCAACACAAACCACCCTCTCACGAAATCAACCAACTTCCATTTTGCAACAAATTTTAGACAAAGAGGTTTAATATATAGAACAATTCAAACAGGCACAGGCTAAACACAAGCTCAAATCAAGCTAAAGCATACAAAAACAAAGAAACCTAACATCAACTCAAACACAAAGAATGTGGAAATGTGATAACGCGATTAAAAATCGATCTCACGATGCAGCTGAGGATTCCAAATGATCCAAAAACAACGATTCAAATACAAAAAATAGGAGCTGAGCAGCAAAAGATCGACGTATTCTAAAACTAGAAACCTAAGATCAACCTCAAACGTAGAGAATGTTGGATCGCCAAACGGAAGAAATCAAAACTCACGATCTAGCCTAGGGTTCAAGACGGTCCAAAACACAGTTTCATAGTTAACAACACAATTCAACCACACTAAACTAAGGAACTCTCGTATTACAGAAATTTCCGGATAAGAGTTCATCAAATCACATTGTTAAACCATTCGAAATGATACATCACCTCTCTCAACAGATGAACACAAGTGAACACCACGAAATGCAGTAGCGACAAAAGAAATCGATTGAAAGACAACCATGGCGATGTGGCCGAGGGTTCCAGATGATCCAAAAACAATGTTGAAGAAACAACTTTAGGACATCTTACGAAACGGCCGATGTGAATATAATCTACGAAGGATTAGCACGAATTGTTAGAGAGGATTCAATGCGAAGAATTCCAACCTCTCTGCTGGGACCTTCGACTACTACTACTATCAAATCAACAACAAATTAACGAGATCTGTGCGAAAATTAAAAGCGATTCGAACACGCGATGGATCTAACAGAGTCCGATTCGCTCATCGATTTTTCAAAATCATATGATTTTCGAAGGCAAACTTGGAAGAAAGCGCACCTGATTAACGCGCTCACTCCATAGGTCCTTCGTATTGAAGAACAACAATTGAAAGACCGATCGATCAATCGATCGATGCTCAGTGAATACGAACCAGATAAGAGATTCATCTCACGAAGAACGAAGTGGTTCTCGATGATCGATAAGCTTCATTGATCGTTTCTCGTCATCGCATCGATTTGAGATCAATCAGGGAAAAAAAAATGCAGAAGAAAACCAAATAGTGGTTGCAAAAGCAGAAGTGACAGAAGAGCATGTTGCCGCCTCTGTTGTTTATAATGAGCGAGAAACCCTAATGAGAAGTCGCTCGCTAAGTCGCTTATGGACGATATGAATAGTGTGTAATCGCGTAGAATCTACGCGGCCCAAATAGACCTCACGAAACGCGAGCTCTTTTCTTTCCAGAGCAGTCTCAGTCACGCGGCCCAAATAGTAGGCTCCACCACCATATTATGGAATGGGATTTGTATACTATCAACATCTCGAGGCACTAGTTAAAAAACATCTCGAGGCACAATTGAATCCCTTATGGATGATGTGACATTGGGAGTGACTTAACCCCTTTTTTTTTCTTTTTTAATGAGGTTGTTGTTTTTTTAGCATAATGATTAAACAATATAATTAAAATAAAATTAGTATCCTACCAAAAATAAAAAAAAATATAATTAGTATAATTCCACCCCTTGGTCTAAGCTTCCTTGGATTAAATCCTTTGTCTACTATTGAACTATAACTTATTTTGAGCACTTCACTTCAAAATGATAAATAAAGGCAAATCATTAAAATAACACATAACTTACATTGTTTTTTTAGCATAATGATTAAACTATATAATTAAAATACAATTCGTATAATTTCACCCCTTGGTCTAAGCTTCCTTAGATTAAATCCATCGTCAACTATTGGACTATAGCTTATTTTGAGCACTTCACTTAGAAAACGATAAATAAAGGCTAATCATCAGAAATAATACTAAAAAAATTCTTTAGAAAAAACATCTCGAGGCACAATTGAATACATTATGGATGATGTGACATTAGGAGTGACTTAACCTTTTTTTTTTATTTTCTTTTTTAATGAGGATGTTGTTTTTTTAGCATAATGATTAAACAATATAATTAAAATACAATTAGTATCTTACCCAAAAAAAAAACAATTAGTATAATTTCACCCTTTGTCTACTATTGAACTATAACTTATTTTGTGCACTTCACTTCAAAATGATAAATAAAGGGAAATCATTAAAACAACACATAACTTACATTGTTTTTTTTAGCATAATGATTAAACTATATAATTAAAATACAATTTGTATATCCACCCCCTTGGTCTAAGCTTCCTTAGATTAAATCCTTCGTCAACTATTGGACTATAGCTTAATTTGAGCACTTCACTTAGAAAATGATAAATAAAGGCTAATCATCAGAAATAACACAAACTTTTAATATTTTTTTAATTTTAACAAGAAAAGAGATTTAGGGCTTTTGGACAAGATGAACTCTTTTATGGTTGACTGAATCGATTCAACAAAAAAACTAAATCTCCATATATGCTAAACGTTTTTTTTTTCAATTAAAAAAAACAAATTTCTACAAAAAAAACGAATTAAAAAAAAGCCCAAGAAAAAGAACTTAAAATTGCATCTCCTCTCTCAAAAAACTCAAATCAGTTGTAAATTGAAATGAGACTTGCTAGAACTAGAGAAGGAAAGTAGAAGAACTACTAACTTCTACTACTACAAAGAACTACAAAGAACTACAACTACAAAGTAGAAGAGGAGAAATGAGAGAGTTGAAATGAGAAGTTGTATACAACTTAGTATGTTTTTACAATGAGGTTGATACCCTTTATATAGGTGTGACGGCCCCAAATTCCCAATGCATTTGGGTACGCCCGGCCTAGACTCGTGCAAGCCTCGAGTCAGTTCTCGACAACCCTGACGAGCCTAGTCAGCCTCAAAACATCAAAAATTCAAGATTTATGAAAGAGTTATTGCAATTATAACACAAATGGAAGCAAAAGTCAAATTCAAATCAAATATTGGGAAATAACTCTATCAAATGGAAGTAAAGGAATTCTATAAGTGTGGAAACCCCGGGCATTCATGTACAATTCGAAATGCAAAGGTACATGATACCAATCTTATCAAAATTTGCCAAGTTTAATAATCCCAAAGCATGTATATATAAAACGGTGTACATAAAAGCAAAAACATAATAAAAACCTATAAAATAGTCTTCAAATCCAAATGCTAATCCTCACAACAGATCCCCAGGTAGGGTCCCTTGCCCTTGCTTTGCTCTCGCCGCTCTATCTGCACCCACCGTCACAAACTAGACGGTGAGCAACCGAATAAAATCGAATGTAATGCCAATGAGAAAAACAACAAGTAATTCATGATAATTCAAATAAAGTAGTCTAAATATCATGCTTTGAAATAAAAAGACAGAAATTAAATAGACAAGATGCATGATAAACAGACTAATGGATATCAATCGAGAGTTAAGTGTGTTCCAAAGAATCAAAAGAGGCTCATAAGTGGTCTAGTCCATAGCATAACGGCGAAGACCTCGCGAGGTCTTCCCGGCATCGACACAAGCGAAGGCACAGCTATGACTGGAAAGGGACTCGAACCCATCCACCCAAGCACTCGGTGTCACACGATCACTAAGGGTGGTCACACACTCGTGGCGCGAGTGCCGCGTTTATCCCTCTAGTGCGGGTCCTAGTACTTTCGAGACAAAACACTTACGCCGGAATCACACATACAAGAAGTATGGAATGGAAGGCCAACAAGTAAATAATAACAAACACAATGGCATGAAAATGAATCACATGGCATTTTCTAACCGGCTTACAAACGTACAAATGCTTGTTTAAGGCAAGTGTACTTACTCGAACTATCGTGACCCGTATGACAACTCCGAGATCCTAACGCGACTTCCCGATTTCCTATACCGCACTCCAATTATCTAGTCCAGCTTGAATAAATGTCAAACAAATCAAAATTACCACCCGAATTATACCTAAGATCATTTGTCATTAAATTAGCTTCAATTTGATACATTATATAAATTTTTACGTTTTTCTAGGCTAAAACCCCGACTATATCTTGCCAACATTTCCGAGAAAAATCCCAAAACTCAGTTGTGAACCATTTTTTCTAATTTCTCATATTTTTCTGGATTTTTCTGAATTTTTCCATAATTTTCCCTATTTTTCTGGATTTTCTTTTCCATTTTTTTTTTTTTTTTTTTTTTCTTTTTAAGGGCGGTTCGGCGAACCGGCTGGTTCAGGGCCGAACCGGCCCTTCATCTTCTTCAATTTACAACAGAGGCGCCGTGCGCCTCTGTTTTTTCTCGTTTCTTTTTTTCATCGAAGAGAAAGATTGGAATTGGGAGGGAGTGGAGACGACATAGGCATCGTCTCCTCCTCGGACGAATTGCTCTCGCAGTTCGTCCGAGCTCCCGTGTTTCTCTCCACCATCACCACCGAATCACCATCACCACCATCACCACACAACAACAACAACAACAACAACAACAACAACAACAACAACAACAACAACAACAACAACAACCACAACATAAACCACAAACTTACCTCACTCACGCCTCGCTCTCTCGATCTCCCTTCTCCTTCTCTCTTCTTTCTCCCTTCGATCGATCTCTCTTCTTCTTTCAATCTCTTTAATTAGGAGGAAATAAGTATCGGTTATCAAAAATTTTGGGGTGAAATGACCATTTTGCCCCCGCATTATTACTCTCATTATTCACAACCACACACCCTTTTTGGTCATTTCTCATTTAATTATTTATTTTCTGATTTTAATATCTATTTATATATATATATATATAAATTACATATATACAAATATATATATATAAATATATATATTCGCTATATTTTCGCGCCTATTATTTCGTCGTGCGCGCCGACGAGCATACTCGGGCGTGCACACTACACTACCACCCACGCGTGTCGACCACGACCCCGCGTGTCACTTGGCGCCCACTAATTTACTATTTTATTTCTCTTTATTACACATTAAAGTGTGTAACCATTCTATTTATTTATCTTTATTACACATTAAAATGTGTAACCATTCTATTTATTTCTCTTTATTACACATTAAAATGTGTAACCATTCTATTTATTTGTACTTTTTACTCGTTTTTCTCCCCCGTTTAACTAGTCGAAACCTCACTCAATTAAATATCGCCCAACCGGCTCGAAACCCGTAAAATACTAAAATACTAATACATACAATCAAAGAATCATAAAATCACTTCGGTGTCGACTCCCGAAGTTCGAAATACTGTCCAGTATTCACGTAGCCGGGTCACAATTTTGACAAGTGAAATCACAAGTCAATTAAAAATTTTGGGGTTGTTACAATAGGCCCTTTGGTGATGATGTACTAAGACAATGTTTACAAGTTACACATACATCACATGTCATACAACTCTTTACAAGCAATGTTGACAACACATAAATAATGAGTACATTGGATATGGATGCAAGTAATAGCCATGCTTGATATTACTACTCAATGTAAGAGCCATGCTTGACAATGATTAGTCATACAAAGTCTTGATCAATTGTTCACCCATATCATAACACTCCCCCTTGGATGACAATTGTTGAGAGAATGTGCCTCGTTAAAACTTCTACTAGAAAAAACCCTGTGGGAAAAAATCTAGCAAAAGAAAAAGAGTACACATTTCTTATTAATCTTAAGATGAGTATAATATTGTTAGGATTGCCTCATTAAAAAAACCTTGCTAGGAAAACCCAATGGGATAAAACCATAGCTAAGGGAAAAAGAGTGCAATACACTAATCAATAACTCCCCCTTATGTGACCATCGGTAAAACTTGTTCAGTTTTTTTACTTGCAATGTCTTTAAGTTTACGCAAGTCAATACCATATGCAAGCCTTTTAAATGTCGTAGTTGGTAAGGCTTTTGTGAATAAATCAGCAAGATTATCGCTCGATCGGATTTGCTTGACATCAATTTCACCATTCTTCTGAAGCTCATGTGCATAAAAGAATTTTGGTGAAATATGTTTTGTTTTGTCCCCTTTTATGAATCCTTCACTTAATTGTTCAATACATGCTGCATTATCTTCATATAATATGATTGGAGAATCTTTTATTGAAGGCAATCAACATGATTCTTGAATATGTTCAATCATGTTTCTCATTCAAACACATTCACAACTTGCTTCATGAATTGCAAGTACTTCAGAATGATTGGAAGAAGTAGCAACCATAGTTTGTTTTACTGACTTCCATAATACAGCAGTATTACCACAGGTAAATACATATCCCGTTTGAGAACGGACCTTATGGGGATCGATAAAAATCCAAGGATCAGCATAACCTTGGAGATTCAATTTTACCCCTCTCGAGTAAAATAAACCCATGTCACTTGTTCCTCGAAGATATCGAAAAATGTGTTTAACACCATTCCAATGTCTTCAAGTTGGTGAAGAGCTATATCTTGCAAGTAGGTTGACAGCAAAAGCAATATCGGGTCATGTACAATTTGCAAGATACATAAGTGCACCAATTGCACTTAAATATGGTACCTCCGGACCAATTAGCTCTTCATCACTTTCTTGAGGTCGAAATGGATCCTTATCCACTTCAAGCGATCTGACAACCATTGGAGAGCTCAATGGATGTGCCTTGTCCATATAAAATCTTTTTAATAATTTTTCAATATAATTTGATTGATGGACAAGTACTGTAACGGCCCAATTAATATTTGCCGTTATTTTATGACGTCATTACAGACATGGACGCCAGCGGGGACGCTCGTGGGTCCCACGGTGAAATTTGAGGTCAAGTACCGCCGTATTAGGTAAATAGTTATTTTGTTTGTTGATTTGACTAATTTGCGATGTTTATGTTAAAATAGGTTAACGACATCGCGATGTGTGTAATTATATTTTAAATTGACGTGGGAGATTGTGTGATGAGTATTCGCATCGATATGCGTGTCGACGCGGGTACCGGGTAGATTAAAAATGAAATTTTAAGTTGAGAAAAAATATTACACATAAAATGAATTAAATGTGATAAAATATGTAAATTGTTGGGCGCCTAGGGACACGCGGGGTCGTGGTCGACACGCGTGGGTGGTACATTAGTGTGTAGTATCCCAATTGAACTTCAATTTAAGTATTTACCGTTTGACTTATTTGAATTCAGTTCCATTTATTCTCTACTCCATTTCATTATTGCTTTACGGTGGCTGAGTACTCTCACCTGGTGACTTTACAGTAGTGGAGTGTACTCCTACCTGGTGTCTTTACGGTGTTGAGATCACTCCCCACTTGGTGCTTATTCGTTACGGCCATAGAGTCCACTAAATCATAGCACTTGTCTAGGTATACGCCGGTGAATAGGCTACCCGGGTACGGTAGGCTTGTGTGGGTGCGTCGTAGGTCTACGCCGACCACCTAGAGGGTCCAGGGCCAACCCATTAGTGTGTTTTCATGGGCCGTGCCTGGGGAAAAACCCGAAGTATGATTTAGTTTGATTTTTATGTGCACGTACTTTGTTTCGTCACTATATTTATGCATGCGATGATCTTTCTTTTACAGTTGTCTATATTATTTCTTTGTTCCGCATGTTTAAATTATAGTATTTAAAATTCCAGTGCTTTTACTTCCGTAATTACTTGGTGAATTTCCTTGGGATTACTCACTCTGGACTCGTCATCTGTCTTTTTGTGATGGCTGAGTGCAGATCCTATTACAAACCGGGGAAAGGGCAAGCTTGAGGACTACATCGATTGATAGCTCTAGCCCTTCTCGTATGTATGTTTATGTTTACTTGTTTTATGTTGGGTTTTGGGACTTGAGAGATAGGTTGTATATTTTGATATTTTGAGGATTCTTAGATGATATGTATATGATGTACAGTTGATATGGTTTCCACTTAGGCATTTTGCTCATAATATTCAGGTTAAATCTTTACATTGATAGTAAATCTTCCGCTGCGTAATTTATGGTTAAATGATATTAAAGGAATAAAAGTAAATTCATAACATCAAAGTTAACTGATAATTGATTGATAATTGATTGATAATAAATAATTGGGCATGGGACACAGCTGGTGGTGACGTAGACAGTTGTGGGCCCGCGTGGCCTCCCGTGGCGGACCAATGTGGAAATTGGGGCCGTCACAAGTACTCCACTTGATAAATGTTCAATTTGCAAACCAAGACAAAGTCTTGTTTTTCTAAGTTTTTTCATCTCGAATTCCTTTTTCAAGTATTCGGATGTTCTAACGATGTCGTCGTGGTTTCCTACTATATTTAAATCATCAACATATATAGCAATAATTACAAATCCTGTTGATGATCTTTTAATGAAGAACATGGGCAAAGCGGGTTATTTACATATCCTTATTTCAGTAAATAATCACTAAGACGTTTGTACCACATTCGTCCGGATTGTTTCAACCCGTACAAAGACCTTTGTAATTTTATAGAATGCATGTTATGAGGTTTTGATTTTATTTCATCGGATATTACAAATCCATCAGGGATTTTCATTTATATCTCACTGTCTAGAGGTCCGTACAGATATGTTGTAACGACATCCATTAAATGCACATCAAGCCCTTCAGAGACTGCAAGGTTTATCAAGAACCGAAATGTGATTGCATCTATAACAGGAGAATATGTTTCCTCATAATCGATGCCAGGTCTTTGTGAGAAACCTTGAGCTACAAGTCTTGCTTTGTACCTTGTAACTTCATTTTTGTCGTTTCTCTTTCGTACAAATACCCATTTATATCCAACAGGCTTTACGCCATCTGGCGTTTAGACAATTGGTCCAAAAACCTCTCATTTCCTTAACGAGTTAACTCTGCTTGGATATCATCTTGCCATTTTTGCCAATCAGGTCTTTTTTGACATTCGTCCACTGATCGTGGTTCTGGATCATCATCATTTTCACATATTTCAAAGGACACATTGAAAGCAAATATATCATCAGAAACAATTTTATTTCGATCCCAAATCTTACCAGAGTTTAAATAATTTATTGAGATTTCATTACTTTCATCTTTTTCATCTTTTTCTAGAGGAAGTTGTTCCACATCAGAATCAACTTGTTCTGACAAACCCTTATCAAAGGATTCTTGTGCTTTCTCAAGAGTATTTTGATTTGTATTTATTTTTACTCCCATTTTCCTCTTTTGAGGAATTGTATCCTTTGAACCAACCGGTCTTCCACGCTTTAAGCGTTTCGTTGGTTCTTATGCATTTTGTTGCACAGAGACATCAATTCTTGCAGGAGCATTTACAGCTGGAATATGTGATTTTGTCACTTGTTTTGCATCATTAAATGCATCTGGTAATTGATTTGCAATTTGTTGCAAATGAATGATCTTTTGAACTTCAAGTTCACACTGATTTATTCGTGGATCATAATGTGATAAAGTTTATGCATTCCAAGCAATTTCGCGCCATTCCTTTTGAATTGACTTCTTATCTCCCCCTAATGGTGGGAAAATTGCTTCATCAAAGTGACAATCAACAAAACGTGCAGTAAATAAAACCCCTGTTAAGGGCACAAGGTATCTTATAATGGATGATGAGTTAAATCCAACATAAATCCCAAGTTTTCGTTGTGGACCCATCTTAGTTCTATTGGGAGGTGGTATAGGAAAATACACTACACAACCAAAAATTCTTAAGTGTGAAATATTTGGTTGTTGACCTAAAATGAGTTGTATGGGGGAATGTTCATGGTATGCAGTAGGCCTATAACGAATGATAGATGCTGCATGAAGGACTGTATGTCCCCAAATTGAAGTTGATAACTTAGTTCTCATGATTAAAGGTCTGGCAATTAATTGAATGCGTTTGATTAGAGATTCTGCCAAACCATTTTGGGTATTCACATGTGGAACAGAATATTCAATGGTAATTCCTATAGACATGCAATAATTTTTAAATGCTTGAGATTGAAATTCCCCAGCATTATCAAGACGGATGGTCTTGATTGGGTTGCGCTCTTAACTTAATGATTTGCGCTAAAAGTCTAGCAAATGCAACATTGCGGGTCGAAAGCAAACAAACATGTGACCACCTAGTTGATGCATCTATTAAAATCATGAAATATCTAAATGGTCCACAGTGAGGATGAATAGGTCCACATATGTCTCCCTGAATGCGTTCTAAGAAAACTAGGGATTCCACAACAATTTTACTTGGGGAGGAATTAACTATCAATTTACCTTGAGAACAACTAGCACAATTATAATCACCTGTTGAAAATATTTTATGACTCCTTAAAGGATGTCCATACGAATTATTAATTATTTTTCGCATCATTGCTGATCCTGGATGACCAAGCCGGTCATGCCATAAAATGAATGTCTTTGGATCATTAATTTTCTTATTTAAGACATTCGTTTCGACATGCCTTATATGAGTAAAATATAATCCAGAAGATAAAGCTGAGAATTTTTCTAACACTTCTTTTTTCCCATTTGAAACCAATGTGACATAGAGAAATTCTCTATTATTTTCGTTCATGGTTTCAATGTGATATCCATTTTGTCCAATATCTTTAAAGCTGAGTAAATTTCTTCTGGATTTTTCAGAGTATAAGACATTGTCAACATGAATTATTGTTCCCCTAGGCAACATAATATTTGCTCTTCCGAGCCATTAATCAAATTGGAGATGTCGATATTGTTTGAACATTAGCCTCAAATTAAGTTCAAATTGGAGAAATATTCTCTTCTTTTGAGAATAGTGTGCGTTGTAGCACAATCAACAAGACATATATCGCCATAATCTGAACAAATAACTTGATGATCCATTTCTACATTGAAAAACAATATGGTATTAAAGAAATACCCTTTTCGTAATAAAATACGAATATCTCAAACTTTTTGGATCATTAGTCAACAAAAGCATGGTAAAATATCACAAAAATATTTGGGTATTGTATATATGACAATATTTAGGCAGCATACCCTTTCATACGTGACAAAAAAATGTCACAATTATGAGCGCTCCTTGTCAATACTAATTTATTCTTTCTAGTGGTGTACCACTTTTTATTTTGACTACCAATTGAATTGTCAATATGACTTTTACCATATCTTTTCACCTTTTCCACGTCCATAAATTTATAATTGCGACCATGGTCATTGTATGCAACATATGCTTCTTAATTTAAAGCTAAACGAATTGGACATGAGTGATATTATATTTATAATATCTTATTATTTTACTCAGCTACCACAAGACAAGGATTCAATCCATAATTAATATTTAATAAAATTGACGTGCGCGCTCGATAATTTGTTGCGGTAATACATCGAGGCGAGCCACGTGACTTTTATTTGTCTCATCAGTCATATTTCTGCATAGCCTCAATATAGAGGTAATTGAAATTGCAGAATAATAAATGATATTTGACTGATATAAATTTTGTAGCATAAGACCCAGTCGCTCATTTTGAGCCTTTTGGAGCATCACCAATTTTGGCATTGATATAGATAGCTCCATGAGGTGAAATGATAATATAAAGTGAAATATTCACTTTTCAAATTTCTAAAGAGTCTAAAGAGATATTTGACGAATAAATATTTATATGCATAGCCTTGCATATATACTTTATATATAATTTGAGCATCCCGATGCCTTGACAAGTAATTAGTATTGTCAATATTGTTAAGGTAATTAATTCAATTATAATTAAATAAAATTTTTATAAAAATAGGGATAAACTAAATAGTTTTCTTTTTATACAAAATAGATAATATACCATTAAATATATGTTCACAACTTGATTATAAATACGCAAAATGTAATACTTTTATGAGTTGGTGGGACAACCTCCAGGTTGGGTGGTGAGATGAAATCTACTTAAAATCATGCCTCCTCGAACGGGATAACCCGTCTCCCTTTCAATGTTTAACTTTACCGGGGACAAGGCTTACCCACTATCAACCCAAACTCATAACACTAATTGCAATATAAAAAATCAAGAATGGAGCATAATTAATCATTTGTAGTATAGCGAGAAAACTAGTTATGTCACATATTGACTTTTGATTTCTGATGTAGAAGATCGTATAAGACGCAACTACAGAGCATACTTTCGCAATCGGTGACATTATAATTCATAGTATATGAATAAAGTATGCATATAAAAGTGAAGCAACCAAGATAATATAGAAATAAACCGAACTCATAAAATTTATACCTTCCTAGCTTTGTCTCCTTAACAAGCTTTCTTGAACTTCAAGATCTCCTTAATGCCAGAGCAAGCTCGTGCTGATAACGTGTTGTAAATTGAAATGAAACTTGCTAGAACTAGAAAAGGAAAGTAGAAGAACTACTAACTTCTACTACTACAAAAAACTACAAAGAACTACAACTACAAAGTAGAAGAGGGGAAATGAGAGAGTTGAAATGAGAAGTTGTATACAACTTGGTATGTTTTTACAATGAGGTTGATGCCCTTTATATAGGCCATTTGGTGATGATGTACTAAGACAATGTTTACAAGTTACACATATATCACATGTCATACAACTCTTTACAAGCAATGTTGACATCACATGAAATAATGAGTACATTGGATATGGATGCAAGTAAGAGCCATGCTTGATATTACTACTCAATGTAAGAGCCATGCTTGACAATGATTAGTCATACAAAGTCTTGATCAATTGTTCATCCATATCATAACAAAATCCAGTTCAACAAAAAAACCTAACTTCCACATATGCTAAATGAGTTTTTTAATCTTTTTTGCAATTAAAAAATAATCAAATTTCTTCCAAAAAATACATGAATTAGAAAAAGGCAAAGAAAAAAAACTCAAAATCACATCTCCTCTCTCAAAAACTCAATCCAGTTCAACCAAAAACCAAAGCACATAACACCAACAACAGGGAAGGAACAACACTACATTAGTTGTTCTTTTTAGTTTTGTTGTTGTTTTCATTTTTTAGATTGGTTGTTTTTTTGGGGCAATAATTTGTTTTGTAATCTCACAAAAAAAAACCCCCGAAAAACCAATTAGTAGAGGAAGAGATTTGCCCCAAAAAACAACCAATCTAAAAAATAATGAAAGTTTGTATTATTTTTAATAGTTAACTCTAAATAAATTTATCCAAAAGTTTCAATATTATATGCATTCTATCTTTTTATTTTTTGGTTGGAATGCATTCTATCTTTGCATCAAAGTATTATAGGCAAGATAAATGAGGCACATTATTGATCAAAAGACAAGGTTTTGATAGGTAGTGAGATTGAAGTCGCAAAGTCGTGAGATTTTGAATTTAAATTTTTTTTTTCAATAAATCAGTTGGTGGACAATGGTGTAATAGATCAGATCCAAATAAAATAAAATTAAATGTAGAATCATCGATACAGTATGTTTTAAATACTTTTAACTATCACGACGTCAATTTTAAAGTAAATTTTTATCACGCATTCAATTTACTCATAACCACATTGTTAAAATTGAAATGCTATAAATTTAGGGAGCCACTATTAGCCCCTCTCTACTCTATATCAACTCCTAATTTAATTTAATGTTATTTATAGCCCCCAATAAATTAGTAAGTACACTAAGTATCCCCTTAAATACGAGTGAAATTCCAAATATACCCTTACTTATTTGTAGCCCCCATGGACAACACATTCATCCCAAACCCAAACCCAAACCCAAACCCAAACCCAACCTGTCCCGATCTTACAAAGCTAACACCATGGGCAAGAGACCTTTGTTGCCATTAACGACCACACCCGAGAGTCGAGACCTTCATTACGGATCTCATAACAGTGTTGTGATTGTTTTTGTAATCTCGCCTACTCGATCCCTGATCTAACATCTGTCCTTGTTGTACACTACTCCTGAAGTCGATAAAGATGACAACTGTTGTGCCTAAGAATATCCAATATCTCGTCCTTCTTCCATCCCTGAGACTCTACTCTATAAGTCCAGGTCTGTAACTCACGTACCAGAGCCGCAACGTCACTCGACGCAATTGGTAGAGGATCACGGACTCCACTCTGATCTCCAACATCACGCTGGTTAGCCATCGCGATTTGCAGTAGCAAATAGCGAGCATCGATCAGTCATACGCATGATATATTATAATACACATTAAAATTTAACATGCTCAAAATAATATATCATTCCCCAATTCCCAACTATACTTGAGTTAAGTTCCTAGGATTTTCCACACTAAGTTCATTTGCTTGTGTTTTATGCTTATTCAGAGTAAAGGTGATAAACCTTTATGCTTTAATACCAACTGTAACGTTGGTATCAGGTTAAAGAATAACCTACACTTCATCCTTAGGCTCCACAAACCTAGGCTCTGATACCAATTGTGACGGCCCCAGCAACCACAAACTGGGCCCTGCCCAGCCTAAACCTTTGTGGAACCCGAGCTCGTCTCCGACGAGTCAACGCAAGTCTAGTCAGCCTTAATTTACCAATTATTCAATACATTATTCACTCACTCACCCTGAATCACTCTCTTTATATTCACCTTAACTTTATCTATCATTTATCCTCCAAGTTAGATAGGTGTGTAGCAGAATTGTTTTTAACACCAACTTAAAACAGTTTACAACTCAGTCAACTTAGATGTGAAAAATCCTGTCCAAACATCATCACATGTATATAATAGATCAGCTAAAAGCCCCAAAATGAACATATACATGTATCAATTGTCAGGTTTAACTCCCAAAAGCCCAAAAATATCAAAACAAATGGGTACATAGCTAAAATATACAATAAAAGAACAAAATACCTACAAAGTGAGACCAAAGTTAACGGCTCTGAGCGTGCCTCAGAGGATATCGCCAAACATCGGCGTCTTGCCCCTACTCTTCAGTGGATCTACACCCACTGCCATAAAAAGGGCGGTGAGTAGAAAATATAACAGTAAACAACAACAATAGATATCTCAACATAAACTACTGAATTCTCAATTATCACAAGTCTTTGAATCATGTAGCGTACAACAAGAAACTGAAATAGATAGCAAATCACATGATAAATAGATTCAACAAGCTTAGACAACGATAATCAAGTGACAAAGAAACAAACGGATAGGCGAATAGATAGTCCCAATCAAACTGCGGGTCATAAGACTTCATTAGCTTACGATCGACACAGTTGGCCCAAAATCGCCTCCCCTGCTCAATCCACCCCATTCGAACCAGTTGACTCGAAGGTCGCCTCCACTGAACACACACTCTGTTAGGAAAAGCCATAGACAAAGTCGGCTAGTAAATTCCTAACACACTACCGAAAGAAAGCCAGAGTAACAAGTTAGATGCTAAGTCATTTTGATAGGCTTCAACGAGACGTCATAGTCTATGTTGGTTGCTAAACTCGTTGAGGCTTCTCATCACAGTCGAACTACCTAAACCCTAAGTCACCTGAACTAGAATAAAATACAAAGGGCTCGCATTTCAATAATAATCAGTCAAGAAATAGAAAAGTATTCACGTTGATTCTATTGTTGTGACGACCCCAATTTCCGAGGTCGCCCCGTGACCCATGCCCGCAAGCCCAGCAGAGCCTGTCACGCCTCCGGACACGTCATCACTGCTGCCACGTCCGCAGCTCCGTGAAGTGACGTTCCGTGTAACTAATCTTACTATATTAAGTTGTTTGACACATCTAGCAGGTTTGTTGATAATTACAATTACATCATTAGCGAAAGCATTTAATTCGTGTTTTATGAGAATTTATTTAACCTAAGTAGTGGAAAACTCGGAGAAAACACCATGTACATAACTGAGACGAAGTAAACAGTTTTCCATGTACATGTGATAAAGTTCTAAAGTTCCCAAACCCAACAAAATAATATACACATACACGATATCAAAACACGAGTTATCAGCAGCAACGGCCTCAGAGATAATCGCCTAGTACATCTTTTCCCCTGCTCTTACTCGTACCAGGATCTGCGTTCAGTTGCCCAACACATACAACAACGAGCCCAATAAGTAAATTCCCAAGAGAAGTCTACACAATAATCATGAAAACCACAATAACATGCGAGACATGTGAATATGACCCTGGCAACAGGAATCATATTCCTATGGCTGGCAGTAAACAACACTCACAACAAATATGACGATCACACACAGTGAATATAAAACAGCATTCGAGTAATCCGAATCAACCAACAATATCAATGAAAACTAGATAGAGGTGTGACGGAGTCTAACGAAACTAGATCATATTTTGTGAATTCGGATGCCCAGGCTGAGCACATCAAGCCTATACCACACCCGAACCACTAACGGTGACCGGAAACACATCACAACCCATCGGACACGTGCACCCCGCTACTCGGGTAGTTATTCACTAGCTGCGCCAAGTACACGCGCTACAATCTAGCTTGTTCAATTTCGTACCACGACCATCCCGATTAATCTCCGACCATGTGAACAAATCAAACATCGACCAACACATGATCACAGTGCATATACATGGCAATCAATTTAGTAAATATAACGATAACAAAATAAATAATTAAATAAATACTTGCTTAACCAGAACAAATCACGCATAAATTTAAAGTGTAACATTCTTAAGGGTTTTACGCACCTGTAACTACGCACTCCAACTTCTCGGACCCGTCAATCTGACCCGCTTAGCTCCCCAATGCCGGAGCTATAGTTCCCCAGTCCCTGAAGTCCATTTATAGTGTTTTATATTATTTTAAAACACATTATGTAATTCTTTATGATATTATATCATATATTAAATTTTCAGTTGTGGTACATCTTCCGGACAATGTCGGGGTTCCAAAAATACTCGAAAAGTTCTGAAACACTTTTCTACCTTTTTCTTAATTTTCTATATTTTTCTAGAATTTTTTTCCAATTTTTCTGATATTTTTTCAACTATTTTCCTATTTTTTAGAAAATAATATATATATTATTTAATTTAATAAAAAATTATTATTTTTATTTTGGGGGGCCCACTTGGACCGGTCCGGTTCAGGTGGTTGGACCAGTTCGGTTCGGGTTTCGCCAGGGACGCATGAACGCAGAACGTGCGTCCATGTGCGTGCGTCCCTTCTTCCTCATGGAACCAGGAACTAAAGTGGTTCCTGGTTCGAATTTTTTTTTTCATTTCTTCTTCTTCTTCTTCCCTTCTTCATTCCTCCTCTCTCTCAACCCATTGGAGACCTTCAAAGCATCAAAATTACACCAAAAATCTATCAAAACAACACCAAATTTTCGAATTAACATACATGTATATAAACCCAACAATTTACCACTTCATCTCAATTTTCCACAATTTCGATCCAAACCAACATATTTCATAAAAATCCACCTCAAGAACCTCAAATCCAGTAAAAACAATAGTGATTCCTCCAAAAATCCGTTTTTACTTCAAACACCACAAAAACCCATTTTAATGAAATTTAAATCAAAACATAGGTTTTATTACCTTAGATCGACGTTGTGAGGCTCAATCTCCTCTCCCAAAGCTCGAATTCTTCTTTTCAACATAAATCTCGTCTCACAGAGCCTCCAAATTTTGTTAAAAATGGTCTGTTATGCATGTAACCATTAATCGGGTTCCTTATATACCCATTTTCTAATCAAATGTGCGCACACATCTCGAGAACGATCTAAGGGTCACTGATCGCCCTGTATCACTCAAGTCTAGGTACCTTATCATGACACTACAGCCCCTTACATCACCCTATTGTGCATCTCGAAGTTAATCCTATGCACGTAGATTTTTCCTATACAAACTATAGGACTTCAATTAATTTATTAATACATTAATTTAACCTTAGGCTAGGCCACCTAATAAATCATATAAAAATCATAGGTGCGTCACACTAGTACTCAACTACCCAGCAACCCATGCCCCATACCCCGGCTATCCGGTACCTGGTCTCTGATACGCACTTCGAGACATATACCTAACTCGTAGCCTTGCCCGATGTCAACTTACACACATGTGATGTTTATATAAATAATAATAAATTTCCACATCACAATAAGAGACACACAACATACACAAATAACACAATATAACCTGGGTACTTCTATCCGAGTTAATCCAGTTGTCCACATAACACCCAAATTACCCGTTAATCCTTGTGATTAACACTAATTCTGATTAAATTAATTTGGGTCGTTACAATTCTTTCCAACTAGGAGAATTTCGTCCCTGAAATCTTAGATAACCAATATCTCTTTTCAGGGGTCACAACGCGAATGTAATTACCCATTAGACTAACTAACCTGACACTCGTCGTCTATATGAACAAATTAACTTTAACTTCTCAGTAAATGAATCAACTTTAATTCTTATGGAACACATCAATCTATTCCAAGGAAACACATCGACCTGGCCCTGTTGAACAAATCAACCAGTACCTTTTTATGTAACGGCCCAACTATGGGACACACCCCCTGTAACGGCCCAAATTAATTTAATCGGGATTTGTCTTAATCACGAGGATTAACGGGTAATTCGGGCGTTACGTGGACAACTGGGTGGACTCAGATAGGAGTAACCAGGTTATATGGTGTTATTTGTGTATGTTGTATGTCTATTATTGTGATGTGGGAATTTAATATTTATATAAACATCACATGTGTGTAAGTTGACATCGGGCAAGACTACGAGTCGGATATATGTCCCGAAGTGCGTGTCGGGGACCGGGTACCGGGTAGGGATAGCCGGGGTACAGGGCATGGGTTGCCGGGTAGTTCAGTGTTAATGTGACTATCCTATGATTTTTATATGATTTATTAGGTGGCCAAACTTAAGGTTGAATTAATGCATTAATGAATTTATTTAAAGTCCTATAGTTTGATAGGAAAAATTAGCATGCATAGGATAATCCTCGAGATGCACAACAGAGTAAATCAAGGCAAATGTTGTCATGATAAGGTGTCAAGAACTTTGGTGACTGTGACGGCCCCAGCAACCACAAACTGGGTCCCGCCCAGCCTAAACCTACGTGGACCCACGAGCCAGTCTCCAAAGAGTCAACGCAATTCTAGTCAGCCTTAACTTACCCATTACTCAATACATTATTCACTCACTCACCCTGGATCACTCTTTTTGATTCACCTTAGCTCTATCTCATCTTTTATCCTCAATTGTAGTTAGGTGTGCAGCGGAAATGTTTTTAACACCAACTTAAAATAATTTACCACTCAGTCAACCTAGTGGTGGAAAATCTTATCCAAACAACATCCCATGTGTATAACAGATCAACTGAGAACCCAAAAGGAACCTATATATGTATCAATAGTCAGGTTTAACTCCCCAAAGTCCCAAAATATCAAAACAAATGGATACATAGCCAGAATATACAACAAAAGGACAAAAATACCTACAAAGTGAGAGCAAAGCTAATGGCTCTGAGCGTGCCTCAGAGGATATCGCAAAGCATCGGCGCCTTGCCCCTACTCTTCTGTGAATCTGCACCCACCGTCATAAAAAGGACGGTGAGTACAAAATATAACAGTAAACAACAACAATAGATATCTCAACATAAACTACTGAATTTTCAATAATCATAAGTCTATAAATCATGCAGTGTATAACAAGAAACTGAAATAGATAGCAAATCGCATGATAAATAGATTCAACAAGTACAAACAACGAAAATAAAGTGACCGAGAAACAAATGGATAGGCGAATAGATAGTCCCAATCAAACTGCGGTCACAAGACCTCATCGACTTGCGATCGACACGAGGCCCAAAACGCCTCATTTGCTCAATCCACCCCGTACGAACCAGTGGGCCCGAAGGTCGCCTCCACTGAACGCACACTTTGTTAGGAAAAGCCACAGACAAAGCCGGTTGCTAAATTCCTAACACACTACCGAAAGAAAGCCACAGTCACAAGCGGATGCTAAATCATTTCGATGGCTCCAACGAGAAGTCACAGTCTATGCCGGCTGCTAAACTCGTTGAGACTTCTCATCACAGTCGGACTACCTAAACCCTAGGTCACCTGAACTAGAATGGAATACAAAGGGCTTGCATTTCAAGAATAAGTAATCAATAAATAGAAAAGTAATTATGTTGATTCTATTGTTGCCTTTACTTACCTCAAATCCCGCTAAAAACGCCCTCGCGTAGCTCCACACGTTCCCCAATTAGTTACCAACACTTCGCTCGTCACCTGACAATTATTTCGACCAATTTCTATTAATTTTTCCCTAATTATTACAAGTATTCTTCAATTTTTCTCAAGCTTAACTCATTTTCTACAATTTTCTAAATTATTGTTCCTTTGCTCAATTTGGGTCGCTTATCCGGTATTGGGTTCCATTTAAACCCATTAGGATACCCGAGCAAAACCTCATAATTTTCATACAATTTAGAAAATCTGGCTATTTTTAACAATTTCACGCTTTACGAGACAAAAACCCCGACAAAAGTCTCGTCGCGAATCTCAAATTCTTTATTTTTCATAAAAATTCCCAAATTTCTATTTATTTGGTTGAAATATAATTTTTCAGAATTTTTTCCTATTTTTCTGAATTTTCCAGATTTTTCCAATATTTATTTCAAAAATATAAAAATAAAACATATTTAATTTATTTATTTATTATAAATAAATAAATAAATTATTATTTTAATAATGGTGGGTCCCCGGGTCAGGTCCGACCCGATCCACCCCAATCCCAGTCGACCGGGTCGACCCACCCGGGTCGGGCCCGGTCCGGCCCAGTAGGGTCGGGCCCGGTCCGGCCCAGTAGGGTCGGGTCCGGTCACCACGACCCGGCCCACCCCATCTTCTTCTTTTTCCTTTCAACAGAGACGAACTGGAAAAATTCCAGTTCGTCTCTGCCAATTTTTTTTTTTTTTTTTTCTTTTCTTTCCTTTTCACTTTCTCTTTTCTTTTTCAACAAACAACAACATCAACACCAATCAACTAAAAATCCAATTTCTCCCAAAATTAACAACTCAACAACAACAAATTAACAACATCAACAACACCCACAACAAAAACTCACCTCGCCAACACCGTTACACCGCTTTCCCAAGCTCAATCTCTCAATTTCGTTCGATCTCCTCCTTCTCTTCCTCCTTCGATTTTCAATTTTTCTTTTTACAGTGAATGGTGAGAAAATGGTGGCGGTGGAATTTTGTTGATAAATTTTGAGGTGAAATGACCATTTTGCCCCTACATTCTTATCTCTTCCTTAATAAACTAATGCCCCTCTTGGTCATTTCATCATTTATTATTATTATTATTATTATTATTATTATTATTTATATATATATTTATATATACTTTATATATATAAATATATATGTGTACAATTATATTTATATAATTGTATTTTTCGCGCCTACAGTTTCGTTGTGTGCGCCAACGAGTTTATTCGGGCGTGCACACTACCATTTGACTTACGCGTGTCGCCCACGACCTCGCGTATCACTCAGCGCCCCGTAATTTATTATTTAATTCCATTAATTATTTTCATCAGTACTTATCAGTGTTTTATTCCATTTTTGTCTCCCGAACTCTCAAATACTTGTTTAACGCGTTATTTTGTACCGAACTCGTTCAACGGTACCAACACACACTCACCACGTCCTCACATATTAGGGATATTGAATTTAATGTTCGGTAATAAATAAATAATACAAATCACCAAACAAACATAACATACCTCGTTGTCGACTCCCGAGGACCGAAACAAGTACACCATGGCCAGTTGGGCTCACAATATGACCCTAAAATGTCACGTGACACGAGTTAGAATTTTAGGGTCGTTACAGTGACGCACAGTGATCGAGAACTGTCCGATCGTCCTCGGGATGCGTGCATACATTAGATTGAACCAACATATAAATAGCCGATTGATCGATCAAACATGCAAAATAAAACATTTCTCAATCAAATTGTTGGGAGATTAGTGAGTGAATTTGAGGGTTTGAGGGGACGAATCCGAGCTTGGAGAACAGATTTATGCGTCAAAACGTGAGATCAAAGGTATTAAACTCTTATTTTGGTTGAATTTCCATTAAAATGGGCTGTTGGTAAATTCGAATTTTTGAGTAAATTTATCACTGATTTTGAAGAATTCGGTGTTATTGAAGTTGGTTTTGATGATTTACATTGATTTGGTTCGAATTTGTTGAAAATTGAGGTGATTTGATAAATTTTGGGTTTATTTGCATGTATTTTGATCCGAGAATTGGGGTTTGTTTTGGTTGATTTTTGGTGGAGTGTTGATGTTTCGAGGGTCTCTAATGGGTAGAGGTTGAAGAGGAGAGACAAGGGAAGCATGAAAGAAGGAAGAAAAAAAAAAAAAAAAACAGAGAGACGTAATCGTCTTTGGGAAGGGGACGCACGCGCCCAGGTCGGGCCAGACCGGCCATCCAGGCCGGTCCAAGTGGGCCCCCCAATTAAAAATTAATTTTTTTAAAAATAAAAATTTAATAATATATATATTTTATATATATGATTATTTCTGGAAAATAGGAAAATAATTAAAAAATATGAGCAAAATTGGAGAAAATTTTAGAAAAAATATGAAAAATTTAGAAAAGGTAGAAAAGTGGTTTCAGGACTTTTCGGGTATTTTTGAACCCCAACATAACTAGAAGAGGTACCACAACTGAAAATTTGTAAATTTTCATATAATATCATAAAATTTCAAAATGTGTTCTTAAAAAGTATAAAACACTATAAATGGACTTCAGGGACCAGGAAAACATAGCTCGGGCATCGGGGAGCTAGGTGGGGCGTACTGACGGGTCCGGGAAGTCGGAGTGCGTATTTTCGGGTACGTAAAACCCAACTGAACACCACTACTGCATTTACTCATTGTTTTATTCCTTTGAGCTATTAATTTGTTGATAATCTGTGAGTCCACTCTTACTGGGACGGTTGAGTTTTCCCGTCTATGTATCCGAGGGTTGTGCGGTCGCTTGCTAGGTGTGTGGTCTAGGACAGTGGTAGAGTCGATGGTACAGACCATTGACAGGGCTCTTGATCCTTAGTACACATCTTGGATAGCTAGTGCACAATCATTTGTTTATCTTGTGTTTATATTCATGCGATGAGCTTTGAGCAGTTGTCTGCATTTACCTTCTATTCCGCATGTTTGGTTAACACTATTTACTTGTTTCCATTTATATTCTTAAATTATGATGCACGGTGGTTTTCCTTGGGATTTTACTTACTGGACTCGTCATCTGCATCTTGTGATGGCTTGAGTGCAGACCTTGTGTATCTGTAGGGGCAAGTAGATCACGGGCGACAAAATCTTTACTTGTCCACTGTCGAGGACCTACTGGTAGGTGTATTAGTATTAAATTGTTTTACTTATGATTATTGGGAACTTGTAGTTATTACATCTTCAGTACTGGTATATATAAATATTCACTGATGGCAGTTGTCGTCTATATACTGAGTACTTCCGAGTTTTCCACTATAGGTTGAATAAGTTAACTTTATAAAATGCTTCCGCTGTAAATCTTAACTACTAAATTAAATGGCATGAAACTTAAGAGTTTTTAAATTAATTGGATAGACGAGTGACGTGGTAGGTGTTTCCGGTGCACGAGCAGGGGAAATAGGAAGCCACGGGGCGGCCTCAAAAAATTGGGACCGTCACACCCCCTCTGGCACCGCACAGGCAGTGTGAGCCATGGACCGTAGCCCCTCCTACATCATCTGGCTCCCTAAAGCCAGTCTTTCTGTAACAACCCCAAATTTTTAACTGACTTGTGTTGCACTTGTCAGAGTTGTGACCCTGCTGCGTGAATACTGGACAGTATTTCGAACTTCGGGAGTCGACACCGAAGTGATTTTATGATTCTTTGATTGTGTGTATTAGTATTTTAGTATTTTACGGGTTTCGAGCCGTTCGGGCGATATTTAATTGAGTGAGGTTTCGACTAGTTAAACGGGGGATAAAAACAAGTAAAACATACAAATAAATGAATTTTTAATTAATTTAATTAATTACAAGGCGAGACTACGCGCGTTACGGGAGTTGAAACAAGGAAAAAGGACCGAGGAACGTCGTTTGATCGTGGGAGTTGGTTAATTACACAACATACGAGCTATGGGATTGGAATTGTTAAAGTGACACAGTCCAATGGTGAGGAGCCATGAGATTGACCTCGAGATGCGTGTGTGTTGAGATGGAGATCCATACGAGTGACAACACACACCTACTTTAAGGTGTAATAAAGAAAAATAAATAAATAAATAAAAAGACCCATAGGGGCAATTGTTTAAAATTGTGTAGGAAGTAAGTTGGGGGTAAAAAGGTCATTTGACCATATATATATAAATAACAAAGAAAACCCTACTATTCATCTTCTTCCTTGTTGAAGCCGCCGCCCACCCTCCTCCTCTTCCATCTCGGCCTCCCTTCGCCGCCACCCTCGCGGTGTCTCTCGCATCTTCACGGTCGCCCTCTCCACCTCTCTTCACTCACGGTCACTTCTCTCCTCTCTCACTCGAGCTCTCGGCCTCTCATCTCCCTCTCGGTCACGCGATCTCTCTCTCTCTCTCGGTCTCGGGTTCTCTCTCTCACTCTCGATCCCTCACTTACCTCGGCCTCACGTCCTCTCTCTGTTGGTGTTTTGCCCTTTCTGCCGTCGAGTTGTTGTGGTTGGTGGGTATGTGCGTGATTGTGTAGGACGGTAGGTATAGGTGGGTGTGTGCGTGATTGTGTGTACACCCACTGGTGGGGTGCGAAATGGGGTTTGACAGTGAACAATGTGATGTGCGTAGTGTGCATTAGACTGCTGGTGTGTATGAATAATGTGGTGTTTACACCCCACTGTTGGGGTGTGATGGGGCGTGTGCACCCCACTGCTGCATAAAGGGGTAGTACACCCCACGGATGGGGTGTGGGGTGTACCATATATGAAAAAAAAGATGAAGAGAAAAGAGAAAGAAAGAGAAAAGAAAGAAAAAAAAAGAAGAGAAAAGAAGAAAGAGAAGACAAGTTTATGTTAAAACATATAACCTATGAAAGTGGAAATGTATTCATTGTATCGAGGATTTTTATTCGTGTCGTCATGTCATGTGATTCCGTTGTCTAGTTGATTGACTTAATTTTAAGTAAATGATCGGATTTGTCGTAGTTTCTTATCAATGTTGCGTGGTTTCGAGTTTCGATCATAATGACTATTCTTTATTAATGACGTCGGTGTTGAGTTTTCAGTCAAGGTTTTATCAATCTAGTTTGAATGTTTTATTGAAATCACTTGAATTAATAGCACGTCGTGTGTGAGAACGAATTTATGTTGGAGTTGCGTGCTCATACATGGTTTCCTCGCGGTAGTAAACGTGAATGTGTCATTTCATGTGTTTTTGTCATCGAGATTTCATTATTTTGTGTTGAGATTATTTCATTTCAAAACTTATGGCATGAATACATGATTTAGTGATTTGAATTCATGCATACGTGAGAACATACAAGGGTCGGGTATTTGTTTGGTATAGATGTGTATCGAGTGTTCGAATACATGGTTATTTCGAGTTATGGTATGGTTTTCAAAAATCTAAAAGAGTTGTGTTTCGTTTGATCTTTCAGTCGATTTGCATCGAGTCGTTCGGATCATAAAAAACATTGGGGAAAACACTAAGTACCCGTTTGGTTGGAGTTATGTGTAAGGTGTAGGGATTGACTTAGATAAGCCTGGTCTTTGTGAGAGATGGGAGTTTTATGTGCAGCCGTTGGGTTCAAGTATAAACCCATAAGGAAAAGTGGGTGAAATGTCTAAAATGCCCCTATTTAATGTAGGCGAGTATTGATCGATGTGAAGAAGAATGTAATCTAGGGTTTTGTTCAAATCATGAGGGCATTTTTGACATTTCACCTTAAAAATTGGGTTGGCTTATCTAATGACAGGGTCCCCCTGTCATTAGATAAGCCAGTGTATGAGTGTTTATGTAAGCCTGTTGCTTACTTAACACTTCAACCAAACAATAGTCTTACCTCTAAGCCCAGGCTTAGATAACCTAATACCCCAACCAAACAGGCCATAAGGTATTCAATCTAGGTTTAGTAATGACTCGACCCACTAATTAGAGTTTTCGACCTTGTCAGGTAGCGGGAAACTTGGGAATACGCGTTAGGAACGAGAGTGTTGTACGCGGGTTGCGATTAGTCAGGTAAGTACATTTACCACAAGCATTTGTACGTTTGTAAGCCAGTAAGAAAATGCCATGTGATTCATTATCATTTATTCAGTCTTGTTATGCTATATTATTGGTGTTCCGTTCCATTTCTTGTTGTGTGTTTCCCGGCATAAGTGTTTCGTCTCGAAAGTACTAGGACCTGCACTAGAGGGATAAAACGCGGGCACTCGAGCGCACGAGTGTGTGACCACCCTTAGTGACCGTGTGACACCGAGTACTGGGTGGATGGGTTCGAGTCCCTCCCGTCATAGCTGTGCCTTCACTTGTGTCGATGCCCGGGAAGACCTCGCGAGGTCTTCGCCGTTATGCTATGGTTTTGATCACTTATGAGCCTCTTTTGATTCCTTGGAACACACTTGACTTTCGATTGACATGTATTAGTCTGTTTATCATGCCCCTTGTTTATTTAAATTCCTGTCTTTTTATTACCGCATGATATTTAGACTGCTTTACTTGTATTATCATGAATTACTGTTATATTCTTCTGGCATTACATTCGATTTTATTCAGTTGCTCACCGTCTAGTTTGTGACGGTGGTGCGATAGGGCGGAGAGCGAGTAAGGGCAAGGGACCCCGCCTAGGTGATCTACTCATGAGGATTAGCAAATGACATCGAAAGACTCTTTAATAGGTGTTTATACTTTTGCTAATGTGTATATCGTTTTATATTTACATTGTTGGGATCATTGAACTTGGTATTTCTTTTGTGAGACTGGTATCATGTATATTTACCTATCGAATTGTACATGAATACCCGGGGTTTTCCACACTTATAGAATTCCTCTACTTCCTTTGATTGAGTTATTTCCCTTTATTATAATTGTTTTAGTCTTCCGCTGTTTACTATTGCAATAACTCTTTCATAAATTACTAAATTGATAAAATTGAAGGCTGACTAGGCTCGTCAGGTTGCCAAGTTATGACTTGGGGCTTGTATGGGTCTAGGCCGGGCGTACTCAATTGCACGAGGAAATTTGGTCTAGGCCAGACTCGAACCTGTGCCCTAAGGGATAAGTACACAGGATTAGCGAGTCTGGTACCACCGAGTTGGTCTAGCACAGATGCACCGGATCCCATCAGAACTTCGCAATTAAGCGTGCTTGGGCGAGAGTAGTACTGGGATGGGTGACCTCCTGGGAAGTCCTCGACAGCTCAATGGTACTAGACTCGCTAAACCTATGTACTTATCCCTCAGGGCGCAGGTTCGAGTCTGGGGGGCTAAAAACTGGTTTAGGGGAGCCAGATGGTATGGGAGGGGCTACGGTCCATGGCTCACACATCCTGTGCGGTGCTAGAGGGGGTGCGCCCCATGGCTGGGTCGTTACATAATTTCTCCAAAAATCCGTTTTTACTTCAAACACCACAAAAACCCATTTTAATGAAATTTAAATCAAAGCATAGGTTTTATTACCTTAGATCCACGTTGTGAGGCTCAATCTTCTCTCCCAAAGCTCGAATTCTCCTCTCCAACATAAATCTCGTCTCACAGAGCCTCCAAATTTTGTTAACAATGGTCTGTTATGCATGTTACCATTAATCGGGTTCCTTATATACCCATTTCTCTACTTAAATGTGCGCACGCATCTTGAGAACGATCTAAGGGTCACTGATCGCTCTGTGTCACTCAAGTCTAGGTACCTTATCATGACACTACAACCCGTTGCATCACCCTATTGTGCATCTCGAAGTTAATCCTATGCACGTTGATTTTTCCTATTCAAACTATAGGACTTCAATTAATCCATTAATACATTAATTTAACCTTATGCTAGGCCACCTAATAAACCATATAAAAATCATAGGTACGTTACACTAGCACTCAACTGCTCGGCAACCCATGCCCCATACCCCAGCTATCCCGTACCCAGTACTCAGTCCCCGACACGCTCTCCGGGACATATACCCGACTCGTAGCCTTGCCCGATGTCAACTTACACACATGTGCTGTTTATATAAATAATAATAAATTCCCACATCACAATAATAGACACACAACATACACAAATAACACAATATAACCTGGGTATTCCTATCCGAGTCAACCCAGCTGTCCACATAACGCACGAATTATCCGTTAATCCTCGTGATTAACACTAATTTTGATTAAATTAATTTGGACCGTTACAATTGTTGCCTTTACTCACCTCAAATCCCACTAAAAACGCCTTCGCATAGCTTCACACGTTCCCTAATTAGTAGCCAACACTTCGCTCGTCACCTGAAAATTATTTCGACCAATTTCAGTTAATTTTCCCTAATTATCTTAAGTATTCCTCAATTTTCTCAAGTTTGACCCATTTTCTATAGTTTTTAAATTATTATTATTTTACGCAATTGGGTCGTTTACCTGGTATTGGGTTGCATTCAAACCCATTAGGATACCCGAGCGAAACCACAAAATTTTCATGAAATTTAAAAAATAAATATTTTTCAATATTTTCTGGTTATTTTTACCAATTTTACACTTTACGAGGTAAAAACCCCGACAAAAGTCTCTCCACAATTCCAAAATTTTCACTTTTCATAAAAATTCCCAAATTCCATTTATTTGGTCATGATATAATTTTTTAGGATTTTTTCCTATTTTTCTGAAATTTTCCTGAATTTTCTAATATTTATTTCTAAAAAACATATCTAATTTTATTTATTTATTATAAATAAATAAATTATTATTTTAATAATGGATGGGTCCCCGGGTCGTGTCGGGGTCCGACTCGGTCCGCCCCAACTGGGTTAAACCAAGGCCGACCCAACCAGGTCGGGCTCGGGTCACCACGACCCGACCCACGTCCCCTTCTTCTCCAATTGAACGAACTGAGAATGCTCTCTGTTCGTTCCAACATCAAATTTTTATTTTTATTTTTATTTATTTTTTTTTCTTCCTTCTACTTCTTCAACACACCACAACAACAACAATATCAACTTCAACATCAATACCCACACCATCATTAAAATCCATAACAACTTAACAACAACAAAAACATTAACAATGACAACACCAACAACAAAAAACTCACCTCGCCAACACCGCTACACCGCTTCCTCGAGCTCGATCTCTCAATCTCGTCTCTCACTTCTCGTTCGAACTGTCTTCCTTCTCTCCTTCCCCTCTCTCTCTCTCTTGGTCAATTTGTGAGAATTGTGTGCGGAGTTGATATGGGGATATTTTGGGGTAAGTCAAATGACTAAAATACCCTCATCCTTATCCAAACTTTCTTCTCAACCAAATGCCCCTCTTGGACATTTCACATTTCTTTTGGTGTATTAGCTACTTAAATTATTTTTTTGTACATGGGGTTATGGGTTGAGAGATCTTTTTGGATATTAAGACTTGGATGATACTCTCCTTACTTTACATGGTATATATATATATGGTATACGGGGTTCCCACACCCTAGGTTTTTGTCCTAACTTAGAGCTTTCGAAGTTAATTTATTAGTTGAGATTAATTGCTTCCGCTTATTACTTTGATAACTCGCTAATTAATTGACTTCACTCTCAAATGATTAATAAACGATTGAATGGTAATGATAGGCTCACTGGCCCCGCACGACTCGTCGGGATTGGCTCGGGGGTTCGCGCGGGTCCAGGCCCGGCCGCGCCCGATTCTAGGGTTGTGGAATTCGGGGCCGTCACAGTCATTGTGCTAGATACCAAAGAGGCAGGCAATCCTATTTTGCAAGTTTTTAGATTTCTAAGGTGCTAGAACGATAATGTAGCTCACTTGAGATATCAATTCATATGACTTGACCACTTTATGGGAATGATTTAGACTTGAACGGACATTGAATGACTCGTTTAATTATAGTGAAAGTGAGAAAGGTCAATAAGAGTTTTCTAGATAAATTTTAGAGAGTCCCACAGATTCCATAGGAAAAGGAGTAGAGAATCTTGTGGTGGGAAAAAGTGAGAAAAGCAATTTCCACAAGAAATGGAGTAGGGACCGTACTACTTTTAAATTTTTTGGAGAAAATAGAATGTATATACGCATGAAGGCGAAAGTTTACGAAAACTCATAAATAAAAAGATTTGACCGAATACTTATAGCTAGATCAATTGAGTTATTCCAATGTTTTGTTTCACATTTTTATATATAAGGTCTGATTATCTCTCTTTGGTGTGTTTAGTCAACATTTATGAATAGTGTGTTGCACTTTTCATTTATAGTCCTTTTTTCGGTGTTGATGCACTATATTTAAGAAATTCTGAACTTGTATGCTTTAATGTAGTGGCTTTGTAAAATCTTGAGTAGTTGAAGGCTTTTGTCTGGATTGATTCTGATTTTGAAATAGTGATTTTCACTGATGTATGGATTCCGTTTTCATACTATTTGACTCTGAACTTCTTTTGGTGATGGTTACTTGAGTGGCAGATTTAAATTAAAAAGGAACTCAAACTTCACTTGGTGATTTGGCATAGGTTTGTTAAGATTAGTCATTGTAGTATTAGGAGTAGAGTATATGTTTCCATTCATTCCTTTACTTGGGACGAGCAAAGTATAGGTTTGGGGGTGTTTGATAAGTGTTCATTTAGGCATTAGTTAGTATAGGTCGTTAGGAGTAATTGGACCATATTTATCTTATTTCATGGTGATAAATGCATATTTTAGGGATTTAATGATTTATGAAATAATATAAAAATATACATCTAATTATATTTAATTTTTGTTTTTAGGTGAAACGGAGTGCACGATTAGATCCAGAGAGTTTGTCTCGAAGTGCGCGATGCACAATTGAGTAAGTGGAGTCTCGCATTGCCACGTGGCGTTTTCTTATTGGTCCAATGCGCACAGCAGTGCCACGTGTCGTGTCCTGATTCGTCCAGTCGCATCACGCGTCTTCACTGCACCGGCGCCTCCACGTGTCGTCATCTGATTCACGTCACATCGCCTCACACATCGCTCCACCAATGAGCTCGTGCCACATCGCATAGCCCAGCTGCTTTTCGCCTCAGTCATTCGATCTGCCTCAGGATGCACAACTGCACAAATTCCCAGAAGTTCACGAGTCGTGCGAGCTAGCGTTACCCTTCTAGAGCCGCTACATGGCGCACTCACACTCGTCCAGCACATCACGCATAACAGCTCCTCCAATTCGTTTCCGCCACGTCGGCAACGTACAGAAACTCCACCAATCAGCCATTGCCAAGTGTCCTGACTTGCAGAAAATGCCCAAAACACTTCCGGATGCGAAAATCACTCTCTTAATTACGAAAATTGGTTTCTCTCACCTCCAGAGACCAAATTTTAGAAATATATATTAGGACTTAGGAATAAAAAAAGGGAGGAAGATCTATTGTTTATTATTAGGTTAGTTTAATTATGTCTAGCAGGTTCCTCTTCTAAGTTGAAAGTGGATCCGTGAAGCCTACGACTTGAGAATCCTTTATGAGGTTTATTTATCTTTATTATTATTAATTCTTTTATATGATTTATTTCCTTTGGTATTGTTTATAATATTAGGATTAGATTTAATTGTGTGTAAAGGTCTTTGCATGCATATTAGATTGATATCCTGTCATTGAAGTCAAAACATTCGTCCTTACACGGTAAATTGGGAGCACTAGCGATCCGATTGTCTAGGTGTAGTGCCTTCACGAATCGAAGTAATGTGGTCAATGCGTTAAATCTGGAGCACTAGTGATCAGGTTGCTTGTTTGGCTAATGAAGTAGTCAACGGTCGTATCTTGGCTGCCGATATCAAGAAGTGCGAGTAACCAAGTGCGTCACCGGGTTTATAGTTGCACTAGATCATAGATTAGTTCATATCTTTTATAAACCGACAATTAATAAATTAAATCCCAAGTTGTATGGCGAGACTGTGAAGCTGAATACCTACACTTTTCACTCCTATTAGATTTCCTTTCATTTAATTTCTATATTTTCAATATATTTATACATTCTATTGAAAACCCTAATTTCCCTTTTGTTTGTATTTTTTTACCTTAGAAATACCATCAATCTCTTTGGGATCCACCATTTACCGCTATTTACAAAATATTTGATTTAGGTTAATATATTTTATTGATGCGTTCGGCGCGCGCTACAGGGTTTATGAATTTCTACAAATTTGCATTTTGTCAGTGTTTTAATTCAATTTTTCCCTCGAACAGCTAAATACCCGATAATAGTTCGCCCGCCACCCGTATCGCACTTTTGTCCCAGGCCAAACTTGTTCCACAACACCAATGCATACTCACACGTTTGGACATTGGAATTAACATTTGGGTAATAAATAAATAATATAACCACTTAACAAAAATAACAAACCTCGATATCGACGATCGAGAATTGAACACGCGTATCACAGCAAATGAGCCCACATACGACCTAAAATGACACGTGGCAAGAGTTATATTTTTTGGGTCGTTACACCAACACTCTCCGGGCACAAGAATTTCTATAATTTAAGTGCCCGAGTTTTTTGAATATAGACTTCAATTTCATAACTCTTGAACTGGGTATTGTATGATATAAAGGGCTTTGCTGCTTGATCTGTTACAGCAGGATGCAATCAAAAAATCTAAGGATTATTTGCTTGAAAAAAGAGAAGAGAAGTCTAGGGCCTTTTTGTTGCCTTTTTCGTATAGAGCAGCGGATCCTTGTGGTGCCGCTGCCTTCTATCACAACGGATGCACAAGGATCCGCAGTGAAATAGAGCAGCGGCTCCCTTGTGGACTGCTGCCCTGTCGTATAGCGGATCCACAAGTAGCGATCGAGTATCTTGTTTGAATCTGGTTGTGAATCTTAATAAAATTGTTGAGTAAACTTGATTTGTTCACAGCCTCCATAGCATTCGATCTCTCAATAAAGAGAATGAAAATCTTGGAAGTTAATTCTTGTTCAACATGAAGTGCATTTAATAGATACAACATTCTATCTTTATCAAATCTGGCATTTCAAAAAATCTATTATCTTTGTGTTTATATTTGCCTGATCCAATGATCTCTGACGTTCTAGTGAATTTATATGTCAAGTTTTTCCCAAATTTGTAGCACTATCCAGAAAGCTCATCGAATCGACGTAGAAACCCAATTTCAATATTGGCATGCACGGAAGATTAAAAGAGATGAGGGGTGTAGAGAGTAGAAAATTGAGAAGGCGAATGGTTTAATTTGGTGCGGGGAGAATAGAATAAAGAGGTGTGGGGGGCTGATATAAAGTAAAGGGATATTAATAGTCACTTCCTAAATTTATAAAAATCCACAAACTTAATGATATAACAATTAAAGTATATTTAGGGTAAAGACATCACTTCAAAAACAACTAAAGTATATTTAGCTTCAAAAAATAACTAAACAATTGAAGTAAATTTGACACCATAATCAAATCAAACAATTTCAAAGAAACTTAATTTGAGAAGGCATCAACTTTTGAGAAAAAAACTTGACCAAAAATAAAATTTACTCAATCGAAGCATAGATAAAACTTGTGAGAATTGTCACAAAGAAACCTACAAAACACACAACCAAGAAGTTAAACATACACCCCTGAAAGGGGCAATTCTTCATTCACCACTCACCTTACCATTTAAATCCAAAACCTTGTAAGGGCAAAATGATCGTCAACAACTTATGGTAGCCAACGTTTACTACGTTCGTGGGTCGTGACACTGACATGGCAACCACCTCATGATGCAACATTCCCATTGCTACAGGTGGCCAACTTATAATGTACTTCAAGGAGACTAGGACCCATTAAATTGAGACTAATAATTAAACAAAGCCAAGCAAATCCGTCAAACGAGAATTGCAAGATATGGTTATGTATAGCTGCCACGGCAAATACTCATTAAACAGCATAACAATTACACCCGTGATCAGGCCAAAACTTCTTCTCATCCAAGTAATTTGTGACGTATCCATTCCTTGACAATGAAACCTTGAAATCGTCCACTCGAAAGAAAACTGACAACGAAATGTGTTTGATAGAAAATCAAATTCAAAGGATTATTCATACTTTAAAAAAAGAAAATACTAGTAACCGACACCAATCTAAAATTTTAAATGAAAAGATTGAACACCGCACCATTTATTTTCTTCACCAACTACACAATTTAACAGAACCTCTAATAATGCATCGCTTCGTGCAATTCTTTATTTTTATTTTTTTGAGAAACGCTTCGTGCAATTCTTAATTTTACTACAGTACGTGCTCTGTGAAATTTAAAATTTTGCATAATAAAATCATACGCATTTCATTCTCTGTTAAAAAAACACAAGTACGCTATGAACATAACGGAATCTGATCTAACTACCATGATGTTAAAACTGACCAAATTCATTCATGAAAATTCATTCATGAAATTCCAGCACTAGAAGGAGAATAAAAAGCAAAAGAAGAAAATAGGATTCACAAATAACCAAAAGCTCATAACAAATAACTTTCAGGCTACTGTCACTTCCATGAAAAGTTCGTTCGTTCATCCATCTTCCGTTGAACCAAACTGCCGTCATGGCAGTTTGGTTGACATCAGTTTGGTTATCCTAACTAACAGACGATTTCATTACAACGACAGCACATACAGTTGCTTCTAAACATTCGCCACTACACTCAAGGAACTCTTATATGCACCAAAAGAAATAGAATTACTTAACTTGAAGGTAGTCAACAAATCTACTACTGAGTACAAGTAGTCAACAAATCTACTACTATGTATACACTAGAAACATGCATACAGAGCTTAATGAGATGCACTAACCATAAATTATAAAATCCTTTAGAGCATCTCCAATGCGACCATGAATTGGGATGAAAATAAATCCACGAAAGATACAATCCACATCCAATTCAAAGAATACTCTACAATAGGACCATGAATATGTCTAACTGATGTGGCAATAAATCTAAATAAAGGGTAGTTAGACATTCTCTCCACTAACGCATCGTCACTTTTAGCTAGAGAAATAAAGAAAAAGCATAATAGCCCTTAAAGAAAAAGGAAAAAGACAAAGTAAAGCGCATTATCCACATGAAGACAAAAGGAAAGTCACAATCCATGGGTCTAAATCCGCATTGGAGAACACTTTTTGGGTTGGATGTGAATTGTATCCTAAGTAGGTTCATTTCCACCCCAATCCATGGTCCCATTGGAAATGCTCTAATTTGGCACCAATTCATGCTTTAAATCCACATTAGCATTAGAGATGCTCTTAAATATCTGAAAATTGGCATACTCTACAAACATCAACATCAAGCATCCTTGGCTATTAAGAGTACTTTCTGAATCCAAACAAATCAAACAAAACCAAATATACAAGGCACTGATTTAAAAGCAAAAAGTATATATATCATATCACAGAACAGCTAATGGTGAAAATATCCTAGAAAATGCTCCCAAATATAAAGATAGCATAATCAACAAGATTAACAACTTCACCTCATCCTACTTAACGATATATTCAGAAACCCAAAGAACCCCAAGCACATTGGAGGAAATTTAAGGAAGATCCAAGAAGGGTTCTAGCCAATGATGAAAAAAAAGAGCATCAAAAACACTTTGGCAAATCACAGCTACCCAATCGTCTGTCAAAAGCTTATAAGTACCTTACACCACTCTAAGCCTTTTTCTTATCTTTCAATGGCCCTCTCGGAATCTTACTGAGAACCTTCTCATCAAACACTGCATACTGCTTCTTTATCTCGCACATGGCCTTCTCTGCAAAGGAATCAACCTGGTCCTCGTATTTCTCATACAGAACGGGTACAGTGTGCAGCAACACAAATGCTGCAACAAATTTGAGTAAGACAATACTTGAACTATGTTTGAGTTAAAAATTAAGACGTACTAGAATGAGAACTAGATGTGTTCATTACCAATGTAGAAGAGAGTCAAGAAATTGCACCAACTTCCCACGATAGACAGAACCCACAAGCCAGCGATAACCTAATTACGGAATGACAAATCAAACCAACATATTGGCCAATTAATCACAAATCAAGCTGAAAGTCATCATGCAAAACAACTCTTGTAACAGATTCAAATGCTACAATGATATTTCAAGGCTTTTATAAGAACAAATAAAGACAGTTCCACCACAGCAACTCTAGTGAGATAAATGAAGAATCAGTTGCCAAAGACAAGGTTTGGGGGATTCAACTCATGTTGGCAACAATGGGGTTGTAATTGAATTAGTTTCCGATCAAATATATAGCTAGCAATTGCAAAAGTTGTATGAAAGTGAGCTAGTACAACAAACTAAACAACTCACAGCAAGAAACTTCTTCAGATCTCGGCCAGATGCAATGTCGCGCAAAACAGACAAGCCCAAGTTGATTTCAAACCTAAGCTCTTGCGCAACCTGCAGAAATGGCTCCTCTGGAAGACGAACATCGGGAATGCGCGGCGGAGACCTACAAACAGTTCCCAAACAACCATCAGAAAACACAATCACTCTCCAATCATCAAACCAGTTAGTAAACCAAACAGACCCCAAATCACTCACTTGTTGATGAATGTGCTCGCGTTCGACCACAGGAACAGAATCGCCAGAGTGAGTATCAATATATGGCACGCAAGCGTAAGCAGATGATATTCAAGCAATTCAAACAAAATCCACACCGCAGTCGCTCCGCCGAGCACCCCGGCAGAGATTTTCTTGTTCCTCCACAAGAACACATCCGCAGCTACTCAACATATCGTCAAAACACATCATATAATTTAGGGTTTAACACGAAATCAGCCCATACAATCCATTCCTTCGCAACTAAGAAAACCAAAAAAATCAAATCAAATCAACTCGAACTCTCGATCTACAACTACAACTCATCATCCAAACTAAACATCAGAAATCAAACACAAAAAATTAGGGTTTTACGAAATATAGGGTTTAACACGAAATCAATCCATTCCTCGCCACTAAGAAAACCAAAAAGCATCAAATCAAATCAGATCGGACTCTCGATCTACAACCAGAACTCGTCATTCGAACAAAACATCGACAATCAAACACTGAAAGTTATGGTTTTATTGAAATTTAGGGTTTAACACGAAATCAGTCCTTCGCGGCTAAGTAAAGCAAATCGGAGTCTCGATCTACAGCCAGAACTCATAATCCAAATAAAACATCATCAATCGAACAAAAAAATCAGGGTTTCTGTGAGTTTTTCACTGAAATTGGAGAATCAGAGATCAATCTACGAAGTGAAGAAAAGATCTTACGCTTTCCACCGCCCAAGACCTTGTGCACGGGCTTCTGCCTCCCGAACAACCTGTAAACCGCGGATTTCAACGCCGAAGGCGAGGACGGCTTCTCGTTGTCCGAATCCGACGAAGACGACGAACCGTCGCCGTGGATCTTCTCCGCGATCTTCTCGATGAACGACTCGGACTTCGATCCGGACTCCTCTACGTGTTCCGCCATCGCTAATGGTGCTCACGAACTCTACCAAACCCTAGCGCGAGTAGTGGAAGCCCTAAAAGCACTGCGTGTCGCTCTCTGCAAGCGTTGTTTCACAGTGAAAGTGCTTTGAGGAAAGTGTGACCACACATATATAATGTAAATTGCTTTGATGATTTGATCTGGGCCGTTGGATTGAGAGTGGCGGTGGTTCGCGAGTTCGGTTCGGGTACGAGGCTTTGGTTCGGATGGGCGAAAACCAAAGACGCGCTGTGGATTGTTTGGAAGAGATATTGATGAGTCCAATGTTAACGGACGTTTTCTTACTTAACGGACAGATGGATGTGATTTTAATTTCAAATTCGAGCGTTGAATGATTGTTCGTAACGGCGTGAAGTAACGACTGCGTTAGGACACGTGGACGAGTGGTCGTCCGTTCCGAAAGTCGCCGACCATTAAAGCGGAGCAGGTCGTGTGAGTGGGTTCACTTCAATCTCTGATTAATTATTTTTTGAAAATCAGAAATACGGAGTATCTAAAAAAAAAAAGGTACTACTGACAGTGTTACTAGTAAATTCTACATAATGGTTGGTAAAGAAAGTAGTATTAAATTTGGTTGTTTTTTGGTTACAAAAATTTGGTTGTTGAGTATTATTAGTATTGAAATCCTTAGCAAATTTAAGTCCAATGCAAAGACAACCACTAAAGTTCTACCGAGTAAACAAAACATCAATTTTTATTTATTAAGTTAACAAGAGTTTCAATTCGCTAATTATAACAACTTTTTCTCAGTTTACGTCTAAGTGAGAAATACGTTTAATTGTTTTACTACCGTAAATGCAATCTATCTTTCTCTATAAATACAAAAAACTGCTTGTGTAGTATTTATTAATATTCTTACATTTTTATTTCAATTATTCGGGTTCTCACTTCACTACTGTGACTTCTTTCAACACTAGAGTTTGTTGTACTTTTTTTTTTTGGTCAAAGAGTTTGTTGTACTTGTATACGACAATAACAACAATCACATAATTTCATTTTTAAAATTAATTAGGGTTAACTATATGAGTCACTCTTTGTGCTCTATTCGGCGCAAATGATGTGCCACATTCAAAATTATTAAAGAAATAGATATATTTAATAAATATGATAACTATTATTAGTTAAGATAGACATTAGCTAGGATATCAATGTAGTTACAAAAACGTTTATCTTTCCTATTCTGTATTTGCCCTACATCTATAAATAGGAATTCTTTGTTCATAATAAACTATCTTATTATTTGCAAATTAAAAAATTATTTTTAATTGATGCATCTCAAGTCTCCCATTAATTACATTTTTATGGTGTAATATAAGATAACTAAGACCATGTTGTTGTGGTTTGATGCACCTTAAGCCATCTTATGAATTCTTACGTGTTGTTAAATTTCTTATATTTTTATTGCATAAGATTTTTTAATTAGAATAGTTTGTGAACCATTTTTTGATGTGTTCAAGCCGCAACAACTATTATTTTTTTTAATCATTGCATCAATTGTTTTTCTTTGAATGTCAATTTTTTTTTTCTATTCTATGTTTATGAGTTTTAGCATACATCGATCCAACTAGACATCTTCATTTCTCTTATGCTTATTTAGTACATATCTCTTATGTAGGTCTAGTGTTTACATTCACTCTCCAGCGAGCATAACTAGCTTAATTACAATGTTATAAATTTTATTTTTAACTTTGTTTTAGGAAAAAATTTATTTTTAACTTAATATGCACATTTTGCTTAAATATCTTATATGTTGCTTCATTGCTGTTAAGGTGGCATAGTTTATTAAGTAATCTTATAAGAAAAGGGACACAATATTCTAATAGTGCAAGAAAACAGAAAAATAGATGCAGACTCCAATTATACTATGAAAAAAAGGATGTAACGGGACACGTATATACCATTATATAAATGTGGCTCACCAATCAATAAACCAGAACCACTTAATTAGATTGGTAGGTGGACAAATTGCGATGCACCTCATAGAGTCCCCCATTTTATTTTATTTTTTTCAGAATTCTGAATCAAGATTATATAATCAGCAGAAAAAAAAAAGGGAAAATATTTGAGCGACCAATGGCGAGAGGCGTCCCACAATCTCTAATGATAATATTTCTTTATTCGACTGGCCGTTTCATTCACACAGATCTCAACTGAAAACTTTGTCTAATAACGTGATTGCTTTCTATTTCAAGAAAAGTTATTGGAAGCAACGCCATCTTAATCTCGAGGTGTATAGTTGCGGCGATGCAGACACGATGCACTGATTCATGGTTGGGCACGTGCCCCACCAGTGAGTATGGGTCACGTGAGCAGGCCAGGGCGGCCGTTCCCACTCACTCAATTTTATTTTTCTTTCAGCAAGTGATGGTGCATCACAAAGTGAACAAACGCTATCTTGAACGCTATGTTGTTTTTTCTTTTCTTTTTATTTTGGGTGGAATGTTGTATTTTCTTTGAAAAAGCAAAGCAAGCATTGTTTCTACTTTTCTACGGAGAATTCTTGGTGCTTTGGTACGTAATAGGCTTTAGTTGGCTTTAGTTCAAGTTATGGAAGGAAGGGTGGTTTGGATTTTGAATCAAATTGTGGTTTTTGACATTCTTAAGTAATTTGAATCGGATAGTGCCCTTTCACAGTCAGAGAACTAATTAATGGACCGCAATTAGTGGCAGAATCAAAAAATCAAGAAGAAAGTCCAGTTGTCAAGAATAAAATAGAGCAAAAGGAAGCAGAGCGATCAACAATTATAGATTGGTAATGGAGAGCGTCACTCACAACGGAAGTGTGCCCCCTCCCTCCCCTTCCTTCCCATCTTTTGGTTTTGTCACTGACTATAATCTTCTTACCGTTTGATGTACGCAATAAGGTAACGTAACTATACTTTTGATACATAGACTCGTTCACTAAGCAGACATACACTCTTCTGCCTAGGCCCATCTACCCATACACAAAAGGGCCTTTTTGATTTAGGCCAGACCACCCGGTATTCGAAGCTCAATAAGCCTTAACTAACTCAAGCTTAAGCCGGTAAAGACTATTAAGTGGCGGCAAAGATCTCCCTCAGGGATTTAAAGGGACTCTATTGACCATTGATTAAGGCTGACGCAACTTGAGGCATTACACTGAAACCACCCTTTGAGTTAATGTTTGATCCAACAAAATATAAAACCAGGCACACCCATCAAATAATTAAGCTTTAACAGGCATCAACACGCTAAACTTGCACATTATTTATGAAAAATCTTAGAATAACCCCAATGACAACACACCCCAACACACACATCTCATATCCCATCGTGTTTTAAATCTCGAGATGTAAAATCCCGCAGTCAATATTAGTGCGTGTGCGCGCGCGCGCTTGTTAGGGTGTGCTCTCAAGGGCATTATTCTAAGTAGGGAAATGCTAGAATGACCTGCTAGGAGACACCTAACGCAAACACCTGCCCACTAAGTTGTGCTTTGGGGGTGGGGGCCTGCCACCCGCCACATCAACATGACATCCTTCTAAGTATTTTCATTTGGGGAGTGCTAGGGGTACATTGTTTTAACACTCGATTGGCACACCTGACAACTGTGCGTCGTCAACACACCTCGAGATACACGTTCAAGATTCAAGGTACAAGATGTTGTCCCCCTAACCCTCGAGACTCCCTATAGTGTCTCTATGTTTTTGTCGGCCCTCGCCCATTTCTGATCCTCCTATAGTCAACACATTCCCCCTATATTTAAAATCCGCCCCCTAACAAGATTTTCTGGATCCACCATTGTCTAGGTGTGTCGGACGGCGCACGATCGCCAGGTGTGCCAACCGGGTCTCAAAACAATGGACCCCAAGCATTTTCCTTCTTTTTATACTCAAACTTGCCCCGCGGGTCGGGTGGGTATGCCATCCCATAAACAGTTCTAATCTCTTCTTTTCTTTTCTTTTTTTTTTTTTTTTTTTTTTTAAGTAATCACCAAAGAAGTTCAGTCACCAAGAAGAAAGGAAAGATGAAGAAATCGCTTATGTTTGGATTAAAGACATTTTAGAGTACCTGGAATTCAACTCTGGGAACCTCAGCTATGGTTGTGAGCCCTGAATCGACCATCTCTACTGCAATCACGTTCTCTTCATTCCTCGCCGACCCACAAACAACTGCTCTCTCCATGAGCTACATGGCTTGGGAACTGAGTGAAATTTGTTTATGTTCGTGATGGTTGTTGTTGCCTAGAAGGACTAGAAGAATGGTTTTTTGTTCGCATGTGCTGTTGAGGCCTTGAGGGTGCCAAGCCAAAGCATATTCTCTTGTGTCAAAGCATTTTAGAAGAATATGCTTTTGGTATTGTTGTGTGATGTGTATGAAATCTGAATGCTTTATCAATTTATCATCATCAACAACTTGAAGAGATTTCACCCACCCCACCCACACGCACAAAACTTAATTTATTGCCAACTCCCCAAGCATTCATTCCTTCAATACATCTACTTCTTTGTGGGAATTCTTTTGAGGGTTGGTTCAAATTATTTGATACAATGGTTTGATAAATCATGAGTTATGCTTGAAAAAGTGCTAATCTGAAACCAAGAATGCATCTTGACACTGCCTAGACGATCTAGTCGAGTAGACAAGGTGTCGTCCATGGGGTTACACAAATGAATTCGAAAAGAAGAATATAAGCGTAAATTTCTCTTTTAAATATTAATGCTGCTTTTGGAGTGAAGCCTCGCACTTGTGCTAGCTAGATGGTTAAGTTGAGGACAATATCAATTGTACCAATAGTACCAAGGCAATGGTGCATCGCTAACTAAACAAGGAATCGGTCCTTTGCAGACAAACTAGTCAATGAACTGAAACTTCAAATCAAGAACAAATAAATGTGTAACAATAGCAATTACAGCTTAAGCTGTTGATGTTGCCATTCTATGAACAATTCCATACTATCAAATGGCAGCACCAATTATGTAGTAGTATCAAGTATAGAACAGTGGAAGAGAAAATAAGAGAGACGTGTGTGTGAATCCTCAAAAGGGTCTAGGTGGCTTCTCTAGGACTGCAGAGAAGAACACTTCTTGATTATTTTTATCCAACTTAGGCAGAGTTACCCATTTGTGCTTCTTGTATCTCAGCATCTTAAAAGCTTCCAAGTAATCATTCAAGTCATCCTTCAAACAGAAGAAACTATCAATCCAAAGCAGGCCACCAGGCCTCAATACCCTGTCCCAATCATACAAAATGAAGTCAAGAAGAATGAAATCAATCCAACCATCAAGAAACCTTGTAGTATGTATGATGTCTAACGTGTTGTCGAAGAAGGGAAGCCTCTGATTTACAGTCAAGTAAAGGGGAACAAGGCCGCGGAGAGCTATCATCTCGCTGAATGGAGCGCCAAAATTGATAGTTGCAGTGACCACTGTCACATTGAATTCTCTCATTCTGGCAGCAAATGTTCCAGTTCCAACACTGAAGTCCAAACCAATTCTGATCTCTCCTGATTTGATATTCAAAACATCAGGTATGAGGAAATCAGGGGTGATCTTCAAATTTCGCTGCGGATGGTTTTGTTTAATCCATCTGGGCATCTCATGATCAACAAGATTGAAGCAATCTGAACACTTGAAGAATCCTTTCCGGGTCTTGTTGTTAGCTAAGCAAGTAAAGTTCTTGCATATATACTGGCTCCAACGAACATTCCTGTCGTCGGGGAGCTTCCACATCGATTCGTTAATGGGCAATGGCATGCTGTAGAGCTTAGGAGCTCTCGAGAAGCACCTTCTCCGTGGCAATGGATCGCATCCATGAACCATAAGCTTTTGAGCAAGCCTCCAGTCATCGTTGCAGATGTCGCCAACATCATAGTCCATGTACTCCTCCAAGTCTTTCTTCATAGAAAAACAACCATGCCCCATGCTAGTGAATGTTCCATTAGCTCCCATGAAGTTCTGTTTCCCAAGTCTGTTAGGCCTGATCTTTGCGTATTTCCGAATCTCCTCTAATAGGAAGTAATTAGCCGGCTCGTTATGATGTCTGTAAGGCATCAATAGAGGATGAACCTCCTTTGTTTCCATCTGTGGAAGAGATGCTTGAACCAACTTGACAAGAGCTACTATATCTTCTAAGAAGGCAATGTGTTTCGATGTGGGCGGCGCAAGTTCCGACTCTTTCATAGATTGTATCTCTTCTTGAATCTTCAAAATGACACTCTCTATAGTCATCTGTGCATTGCTTTCAGATGATCCTTTAAGGAACTGAGGGTTTACATGAATACAGGCCTCAGGTGTAATGAGAGAAGTAAGAGTATAGAACTTAGACAAGGTTGCAATGCTCAGCATAAGAGCTATGGAACCTAAGATAAAGATGAATCCATAAATCACCCTCCAAATGCCTATCTTCCCAAAGAAATTCAAATTTCGCATTTGGTCTTTCTGTCCACTTGCATCAACTTAATCACATATCACAACTCATTCAGATCGACTTCAATTCATTCTAACATAACAAGAACCCTCAAAGTGATCTTCAAAGCAATAGACTAGAAACACAAAAAACATTGAAATTAAACTAAGAAAGAAATGCAAGACATGGAGATGAAAAGTGTACCTACTTGAACAGCTCCTAAGATTAGATCTGTTTTAGAGAAGACATATTGAAGTCAGTGATCTAGTTTGACTACAACTAGTTTTATTTATTTAACTATACCAAGTGAACCTTAAAATGTGGGAGATTGGTTTGGTAGGCCTTCAAGAGAAGTCAAGAGACTAAGTGGGGGTAACTTCAATGTGTTTTAAAATGCATTCTTGAGTTCATAGTCTAAACTTAAGTCATGCAGCACTTCAAGTGTTGCAATAAGGACAAAAGAAAGATGAAAAGGTGAAGCTTGAAGTGGAAGACCACTTGTGACCCACTTCACCCATATAATACGGCTCTCTAAACTCTAAAGTGTCCCACAATTGAAGAATATGTTGTGCCTTGCGCCCACAGATGGACAGAAAACCACATGTTGTTGACCTTATGTCACTCCCAAGTTATGTTAAAAGTCTTCTACTACTCAATGAGCATGGACCCACTAGGTTTCCATCCTCAAGACCCACTTTTGAAGGATCTATTACATTCTTTAAATTTGATGTTCATTGATGTCATCAACCTAAAATATGTAAAGCGTAAGAGATTTTACTTTAAAAGACCGGAAGTCGCACTTCTTAATTCCTATCATTTGCTGTGAAATCGTCTGTAACTATTGAGACTATATTTCAGTATTCACATTCCAAACAACACATGCAACTTTAAAAACATAATAAAAAAATCCAACCAATAATAACTAAGAAACTTTCTCTTTCGCAAATCCACGAAATTTCAAATATATTATTCATCAACTTTTAACCCTTACCACTGAACATAAGTTGAGCAATCTAGGGCTACAAAAAGAACAATAGGAAATTAGGAGTCCATCCAAAACTCCAACTTTATACCTTGAAATTCTTTGTCAACTCAAATCTCAAAAGCCAATTCAACAAAAGGCAAAGAAAAAAAGCAAAGGGTCTTGAAGGCTTCTTATACATTTATCAAATCAAAAGCATTTAGAAACCAGGTCCACAAGCCTAGAAAGCTGTCTCTTGGGCACATGAAATACAAACATGGTCACTGTCATTATCCCCCTTTTCTCATCTATCTCAATTGCCTTCACAAACTAAAAGATCACAACAGGTTTGACTCATTAGAACATAGTTTCTGAGAATCAAATTCAACTAAATCAACTCAAACTCCTAAATTCAAGTACAAGCAAGTGGGTATTCCAAGGGAAGAAGATCTCAGTCAGTAAAATATTGGCTCAACCCATGGGGATCAGCACCTCCCATATGACTGACTTCCTATGATGATGAAGAAGAAGAAGAAGACTTTGTCCAAGCCATTTTAATTAAAAACAAAAATCTTAGTGTCAGAAGTTTGAATTACTTGGATCCCAAGAACAGTTGTTTTATAGCCAATTGAGATCTGAGTTAAAAAGTCAATTGAATTGAACAGTTCCTTCATCAGTAACAAAGCAGCCTAAAAAGGGTCTTGTCCTGTTCAACACAGAGTGTGCTCTGATGATGCATGAATTAGCTAAGCAAACTGAAACTATAGTGTGAATAACAACAAAGCAGTACAGTACTTCATCAGAGTCAGAGAAGACAAACTTGAGAGCTTGAATGACGCATGTTCACATTATTCCTCAACACAACAAGAAATGACATGGTTAGGGAATATCATTCAGAACTAACTGAATCAAACACAACAGAGAAAGCCCCAATTTTTCTCATCCAAAGTTCGGACACTTGACACCAAACAAAATTTGAAATAAAATACAATCTCACACTGATCAGAATGGCAAAAGAAACCAAAAACCTTTCAATTAAATAGCACAAATTCTTGCATATGAGAATTTACAAAGAGAAGAAAACTAATTAAACAAAGAGAAAAGAAGAAGAAAGAAAAAAAAAATCAAACTAGGAGGAGACTGGAGACATGTCAATGTTGTGTTACTGCCACCACCGCCTCTCTAGTCACCTCCTCCGGTTGTCCCCATATTGGGAGAGCGGGACGAGCTCGGACAGAGGCGTCGACAAAGGAGTCGGCAACGGAGAGTTCCGGCACACGGGGCAGGAGGCATGGATCCTCAACCAGGCATCCACACAGCCAAGATGAAAGAAATGCCTACAATCAGGCATCATCCTCATCATCTCACCTTCCTTGTAATCACACAAGCAAATGGAACACATGGCATCACCACCGCCCAAATCCCTCGATCTTGCGAACACGAACTTGGGATATGAGTTGATGACCGTCTGATCAAGCCCCGACACGCGCCCGTCCCCGTCCCCGTCCCCGTCCCCTCGCATCCCCTCCTCGTCTTCCTCCGCTACGAAGATAATGCGAGGGAGGACTATGCCGTCCGGACCGGAGGCGGCGGCGGACCTGGCGCGGGCGCGGGCGCGGCAGCAGATGTAGGAGGCGAGGAGGATGGTGGAGAGGAGGATGAGGAGGCCGAGGGCGATGGCGATGGTGTAGCCGAGGCCGAGGTCGCCGAGGCTGCGGAAGAAGCCGGGGGAGGTGGAGGAGGAGGCCGCGCCGCCGCTGGGGCCGCCGTAGGCCGCGGCGGCGGAGACGGAGGTGGGGGTGGTGAGGGAGGACATGGGGGGAGAGGGAGGGGGGTTTATGAGGGGGAGGGTGGTCATGATTTTGGGGGTATTTTTGGGGGTGTTGGTGGGTGGGTTTTCCCAGCTGCAGCATTTAATACAGGGGAGAGGGGGCTGGGATGAGCAATGTATGTGAGATTTTTGTGTTTTTTGATTTCTTTTTGGTTTGTTGAGAATTGATTCCGGTCATTCGGGAGGAGGGCGGCAAGTCAACTGCTTAGTGGTTACTAACTTTACTACACACCATACACTATACAGATTTCAATTCACTCGTTGGGTTGGGTCCACTGTGGGTTTCGAAGGGGTTCGTCCCAACAGACTATCTAGGCCGTTTGGTGGGTTCATATTCTAATTCAAAACTTGTACAATTGGATGTAGTTGCGCGGGTTCACTTATGCGGATTAAAGCCCTGGGCTTGAGAGATGGATATGGGCTTTGAAGCATAGAAAAAGAACATCTACAAAGTGAAGTTTAGAAGACTCTTATCATCAACATTGAGAGAAGTTTAGAAGACTCTTATCACCAACATTGAGAGCTTCGTAGTAATCCACTTGAGAGGAACTCGAAGTAATTGGATATTGAGAGGTGGATATGGACTTTGAAGCATAGAAAAGGAACATATACAAAATGAAGTTATAGAAGATTTTTATTACCACCAACTTTGAGAGCTTACCCACCTATATCGTAACCAACTTGAGAGAAACTCAAAGTAATTGGATATTCTGAATATCAAATAGTTTAGATAAAAAAAAATCTCTTGTCAACAATAAATATGTTGGTTTCTAACCAAGTGGATCGCTCATTGACTTGGTATAAAAATATTTGGATAAAAGCTTGGGAGTTTGTCTCAAAGAATAAAAAAATAATACGTTGGTTCAAGTGATAAAATTTTTAGTATTTTATTAAGGGAGGTCTAGCTAATTTTTTGTTTAAAAAAGAATCTAGTTTAGACATTGAAGGCATTAAATCAAATAAAGTGAAGAGTTTGATTCATCTAACTAATCTAATTAATTTGAAATTAAGACTTAGTCGTCATTGTTTTTGTTATGACAACTTGACTTTTTACAAGATCACATGTTTTAGTGCACTCTATCATGCCAAATTGTCAATACACCTTGATAGTTGCAATTCGCATTGCATGTTCTTATAACTTCCAAAGGCTCTAATTAAGTTCACGAGTTTTGGGTCTCAATTCAATTGTCATTCTACCATTGTCAATATCATGAACTACAATCTAATTGTTGAGGAAATCTCACATGATATTGACATGATTCAGTGAAGTAGTGATAATATTGACGGTGTGTAATGTAGTGTACTGCGAAACTGCAGGGCATCAGGTTGTTTCGAAAACAAACAGTAAAAGATGAGTTGATGATTTTTGTTAGTCAATGGAGCTGACATGACTACTCAGATACCCTATATCGTGGGCCATGCACGACCACAAAAAACATGGAAATGCAGAATCTTAGCAGTGCAATATCCGCACAAAACAAGGCTTGCTCGTCTCAAGAGGAGCAGCAATACTTGGTAGGAAACCAGCAGGTGGAAAAAAATGATGTCGATTTCCAACTTTTTTACAAGAAGTTTATTTTGGAGACCCCTAATATAAGGAGGAAAAATGATAATCTAACATACTTTAGGTGCCTGTTAAGATGTAGATTTTTATTTTTTAGCTATTTATGACCTTTTTATGTCTCTAGGCGTGGGCTTCATATATGACGAAACATCATAAATGGCTAAAACAAAGTATGCACCCCAAGTATGCACCAAAGTATGCTATAATGAATGCACTACATACACAGATCTTATTGCATAATATAGGAGTTCAGGCTGTAAGGACTGTTCCTGTGGACCAATGTGTCTTACTGTGTAACATAGAATTATTATTCTAGCACATTTGATCTCAGTTAAAAAGGTTGAAACCCATCCACAATTTACTGATTCTAGAGACTTTCTTATAAAAAAAAATATATACGATTCAAGTGATGAGGGTCTCCATTTTTCTTTTAGTGACATTTTTGTTGGGATTTTAGGTTTGGAAAATAATTTTTTCACCTACTTTGGGTACGTACATTTGATACACAACGGTCTAAATTTGTTGGGATATGGACCATTCTATCGAATATATGTATCTAAAGCACGTCAAAATATCAGTACTCGTGGACCGAACAAATTGAGTTGGAAAGAACAATTCTAGTACGGAGCTCAATAGTGACAAACATGAATGAGTTGAGGAAAAAGAAAAACGGTGAGCTCCAAAGTTCAAGTGATTCCGAAGTATAATTTTGATTTCTCTTGATAAGAAACATAGTTTTGACTTGATGACTGGTAAGGTAGTGTAAAACCTTATTATAGACCAACCAATATGAAGAAATGCATTGATTGTATACAATATAGACCTCTTAAAATCTACACTACCGGAAATGCTGGGACGGGAAAAGCAAACACTGAAGCCACCTTATGCCTTATCCGTGTTGTTAAATATGATGAGGCACATTAACCACGCACAAGAATACACGAGAGGTTACAATCATAAATTAATGATCTTATCAATCATGCATTAGCTAGTGGACCCTTAAAGGAACACCTCTGAAGCCATTCAGTGCTAACCTCAACTACCACAAGTCGTGTAAAATGGATCAGTTACATAGATAACTCTTCCATTCAATGCCTTATTTGTGTTGTTAAATGTGATGAGGCACTTTGACGGCCATATTATCATATACAGTACATAATCCGAGCAGTAAACAAAAAATGTATTTGAACACTAAGGGTCCAGACTCAAAGGGGGGTTTTTGAGATTTTTGTAAATATTAAAGAAGTGTTACAAGTTATACTTTTGAAGTCATTGATTGCTTAAGGATGACTTTGAAATAAAAAATTTTCAAAAAACTCCCTAAGGGTCCGGACTCATGAGTCCAAGTAGCACTACTCAGCAGTAAAACCACAAATAATCCTAAGAGACGGACTGGCAAGAGTTTACTTGAATGTCTTTAAGACTTAGTAAATTGAATAAGACATCTACCCAATCAGCAATTTGCAGATTATAAAGCAACGCTGTCGGGAAAAGAAGACAAGGCTCTAGCTGCCAAACAGAGTAACTGCAATAAAGAACAAGTATAGAATACGAACTTATGCAGTGATGCATCACGAGAGCTGCAATTAAATTGTTACTAATATGGCTAGCTCAGCTGACCACTTCATATCTAAAATTTCATTATGGACCCAATAAGTTCAAAATCTCTTCGTGGGTCCATAGCCAATTCAGGAAAAGAGCGTTCCAGATACACTCACATGCCACTTGAATCGAGTCTCGAATGAAAATAACGAAAACAAAAAAAAAAGAAGAAAAAAAAGAAAACAACATACCCTAAATGAAAATGTAAGAAAAAAAAACAAAATTTTTTCTTTTTTTTTTTTGTAACATTACATGTCATGTATTATCTACAACAAGTTGAATTTTCTTGTCAAAACTTTTGTCGTTTCTTCAACACCGTTTATTTTTGTATAAGAACATTCGAGGAAACACTTGTAAAGAGCTGTTTTTTTACTTTAGTAAGAAATCCATTTTACACACTTTTTTTTTTTTTTTTTTTTAAACTTTTGCTTTTTTTACATGCTTTAAAAAGAAGGGGTAAAAACACAACTTTAAAGTAGCCTGCCATGCTAATAGTAACTGGTATTTATCAAGCTAGTCTCTTTAATGTTTATAATACCTAAATAATTGATGAAACCTCACCAATCAAAGCCCTAAAGTTTGAAATTCAAAGCTTCTTTAGTAAAGTATTCATAAGCAGGCCAAAACTTTGCCTTCCCACTTTATAAAAAAAAAAAAGGTAATTAAAGCAGAAACACACACATGAAAAACCCTGTTTAAAAAGACTTCATTTCCCCTAGCAAACCTTACTTTCCCAATATCATAAAGCTACTAGTTATCCCACTTTTCTCATCCCACATTGGGTACCTATGTCAACTACTCATCTCCAATATGGTTTTCTCACACAAATTGTGCCTTTTTTGATATTTACTATGTTTTCAAACTAGTTAATTTTGTTGCTCCACTGCTATCAACTGTTACCGTCTAAATCTAAATCTAAATCTAAATCTAAATCTAAATCTGAAAACATAAAATGAGAGATACACATAGAGAGAGATGTTTGATTATAATGGATTTGGATGACTGATGACAACTAGGCGAATCAAACTTAGCTAAGAACACAAGTGAGAACAATAATTTGAACAGCCCGAGGAATCATATTTTTTGGGGAACATTTGTGGCTTTGAAACCTCGCCATCCAAATCTGAGGGCACAAAGACTTCACATGAAAAACCCAATACCAACACCAAGCCTAAACAAATGCCACTCTAGGACTGCTCTGTCCCTCTTTCACACTCTGTGCCTATCTCTGTGACTCCCTGTGCCCTCCAAAAGCGTCCACGTCCCTCTGTGCGCTCTGTCACTGTCACGCCATTCCCAGTTATTATTCATCATTCAATTCAACCCAATTTTCATTCATCCTCTCCGAGCCCTTATTGTGCTCTAAAAGCGCGCCCAAACAGGCCCTTTTAAAGCTCTAAAGCACAGCACAACCCACAGGGCCACAACTCTCTAAAACCAACTCTCTCAACTACATCTACCACTCCACTGGCTCTCCCAACCATGGAAGCTCTAACCCTACTCAAGTACTGGCGCGGCGGCGCTAGTGGTGGCGCCGCCTCCACCGCCACCGCCACTACTCTCCGGCAAGTAGTGGTGGCGCCGCCGGAGCTAGATGACGACGACGGCGACGATGACGACGGACCATTTTTCGACCTGGAGTTGGCCTTGCCGTGCAACGAAGAGAATGTGATGAGCAGAGAAGAGGAAGAAGAAGAACACGAAGACGACGACGACAACGAAGAAGAAGAAGAAGAAGAAGAAGAAGAAGAAGAAGAAGAAAGAGATTTCGATTTCACGGTCTCCTCCGGCTCGGCCGGTTCGGCGGTCGAGTCGAACCTCTCGCTCTCGCTCTCTCCATCGGACGATCTCTTCTTCCGAGGAAGGTTCGTGACGATCGACGAGTCGTCGTTGTCGCCGTCGCCGTTCGATTCGTGCAGTCCAGTCTACGAGCCGGTCTCGAAGCTTCAAATCGCGCTCTCTCTCCTCAAAACCGCGACGAAGCTTCGAGTCTCCGTCTTAGGTTCGAAGAAACCGAAATCCGCTCCAGAAACTGCAAATGCAGATCAATCGCCACCGATTCTGAGCAAGTTCTTCACTGTCAAGTTCAGATTCGAAGAGGTTCACTCGAATCCAGTCGTTTCGCTCTTCACCAGAGACTTCAGCTCCAAAAGCTCGTCAGGAACCAAACAAAATCGGCATAGCAGCTGCGATGAGGTCGGATCGGAGGAGAGGAGGTTCGTGAAGGACCTGTTGCAGAAGTATTTGAAGATGATCAAACCGTTCTACGCGAAGCGATTCGGATCGGAGAAGCTAGGGTTTGGTGAAATCAAAAGCGCTGAAAATGGCGGAAAATTAGGAGATTACGTGAACGTACCTTTGGGAATGCGAGTGACGAGCAAGCATTTGGGGAAAAGCAGGTCGGCGTCTTCAGCTGCTCCGAAGGTTCCTCCAATGGCTGTCCATGGATCGCGAAGAGACGATTCCTTACTGCAACAACAGGACGGGATTCAGAGCGCGATTCTTCACTGCAAGAGATCGTTCAATGGGCGCAGAGGTGAGAATGTATACATTTTCTTGATTAGTCGTCTTCGTTGGATTTAGAGTTCGGTTTGTTTGATTTGTTTTGCTTTTCGTTGCAGAGACGGATTCGGGCGTCAAAGAAAATCTGGAATTCGTTGATGCGAACAGGACTTCGTTCGAACGCGCGCGCATTTGATATTGAGAAGATTAATCGTACTGATTATGAATATTGTATGTTTAAAGAGATAGAGTATTAGAGAGTGAGATATCCTTCAGTTTTGTTGAGAGATTATCTCAGAAGGTGAAGCTCAGATTGGATTGAAAACTTCCACTTCTTTTTTTCTTCTGTTTTGTTTTTGTAAAAAAAAAAAAGAAATGTTGTGTAGAATAGATTTTGAAGAAAAACTAAATAGTGTATTGTCTTTTATGAAAATTGGTGGGAAAGAATCCGAAAGGGTTGACTCAATGGTAACGGTGAGTTTGAGATTGTGTAGATTAGACATACGGATTTAGGTTTGATTTTCTACTACATCAAGATTGTATGAACCATTAGAGTTCGCTTAGGCTAATTGCATTGGGACTCATGGGAATAGTGTTCAATCATTTGTCTTATATCCAAAAAAAATGGTGGCAAAGAATTTATCATTTGTCTCTTTTGGTGTCCTAGGATTCTTCATTTTGGATATAATGATGTAGATGCTCAAAAAAATAGTTGTCCTCATTGCACCCAAAAAAAAAAATAGGTGCTTAAAAATGTTAAATTGAACCTTTAGTTTTGGGAAGTGATTGAGTAACAAATTCTTTTGTACACATGTTTGCCTCAACATACATTAGAAAGTGTACAAACACATCTCCATGTTTAATTCAAAAGTTTATAAGACTTATGCCAAATGTTTTGTACTTTTATCCAAAAAAATAAATAAAAATTATGGCAAATGTATGTTTGAAAAGTAAGTTCCTCAATCTTTTTACTTTGAAAATTGGGTTCTGTGGAGAACAAACAATAGGCGAAATAACAAATGCAATGTGATAGTTTTGCCCAGCTAGCTTTAGCGACACCTTCAACTTTACTCGACAACAATGTAACAACAACAATAATCAAATCTATGATTCTCGTACCAATGTACAATAAGCAATAAAAGGTAAACAAAATACATCATCTAAATAATTAATTAATAGGCAATAATCAAATCTATAATTCTCATGCCAAAGTATGTTCAGCAGGATTATTATATATTTTTAAAAAAGTTAATAAATTAATTTACATTAACATATTGTAATATTTTTACAATTAAAATTACAATTCACAATAATCAACATATGTTTCGTACAAATAAAATATACAATAAAAAGATAAATAAAACACATCATCTAAATAATTAATTAATAAACAAAAAAATCAGAGACAGAGGTGCTATTAAAAAAGATTTCGCCTAGAAAGCTAAATTTGTATGGATTGCGAGAAGAATGGATGAGAGGTGATATTTATAGGGAAAAAAAATTTGCATGACACTCTGTTTCATGTATATAGCCATGGTTTGGATTTGCATAACACTCTATTCCTTGTATATAGCTATGGTTTGGAGTTGCATAACACTCAATTCCAAGTATATAGTCATGGTTTATGGTTTGGAGTTCCACACACAATTTATTAACAATAGACACATACATTATACTTACTTTTATTGCAGGAACTATTTTCAAACAAAAAGCTTAAACTTTTCGAAACAAAAGCGTTTTGAAGACCGGATATAATAATAATATAATTTTATAATATAAATAAATAATAAACAGAAAATAAAAAATAGAGATAATTAGAAAATTAGAAAGATGAAATAGATAGATTTTAAAATTTCTCTTTCCTCCTACTTATATATATATATATATAGATTGCTTATATTTGGTTTCAAAAAAAAAAGATTACTTATATTTGATGAAAAAAAATAGCTTATTTTTTATGATTGGAAATCATATTTATGATTTTTTTTTTAAGGAAAATCATATTTATGATTTTCTATGATGAAAAAGACTTGAAAGGGGTCAAAGGCTGGAAAAATATTTCGTGTGGTCATGAGCGACATGTACTAAGGGGGAGACACGACGTGTCACATTCTTTCAGATTGCGTTTGGGAGACCGCGTCGAAAGGCTGTGCTATTTTATTGTTGACTACCACGTGTTTACCATTAAACAAGTCTTTAGACCTCTCTTTGGACCTTGTACACTATAAGGCCTCTCATAGAGCGCCCAAGTTAGATTGGGCTTTATGATCGATCCATTAAGCCAACAGGAACCGTCCGGGAACACCTTCGCACGTGGCAAGGTGGTTCAAGAGCGCAGCTGGAGGTCATCCAACGTTGCATATCTTCGTTTGCAAGTACACATAAATGTGCTCGGCATTTTTTTTTGAGTAACCATATACTCTTTGTCCAATTAGTTTCATGGGCCGTGAGATTGTAGAAAGAGATCATCAGTAGCTCGATATTTTACTATTGTGAAGAATTGAAACTGAGGTTAAGTGTCTAACCTGTACAACCCTGTTTGCCCATACTACTAGGTCTATGAATGGTCAAACCGTGATTTGGTGGTGAAAACCATTAAATCGAGACCAAACTGAGTATTTGCGATTTGACCAATTAGTAAATCACCACCAAATCACGTACCTGTAACGACCCTAAAAAAATTTAACCTGTGCCACGTGTCAATACAGGTGATATGTGGGTCCACTCCGTGGTACAGTCATCAATTCTCGGACGTCGACGCCGAGGTATGTTAGTTTTGTATGATGTTTGTATTATATTATATTCCATTTGTGCAATTTTAAGTTTTTAACGGGTAAAGGTGTTGTGTACGAGCGTTGGTAGTTCGGAGAACAAATTAATTAGAAACACTGACAAAAAAATTAAATAAATAATAGTTAAAAGGTTGTAAAGTCCGTTTGTTACGTCGGTACGTCTGTGGTGACGCGACGAACAAAGTTAGTACTATGAGTCGGGTGCGAGAATACCCGAGGAAAACATTGAGTATTGTTTGAAATAGATGAGAACAAATGACCAAAAGTCAACTAAGTCACCCAAGTAAGTTATTAAAGTTGGTAGGTAAAATTGTGAAAAGACCAAAAGGGCAATAAAGTGGTAAAGGGTATGTATAAGGGTGAGGGGTATTTTGGTCATTTGACCAAAATACCTCAATTTCATCACACTGCCGTCACCATAATCATCATTTTCAATCAAAAATTTGGGAGGAAGAGAGGAATCGACCGAGAGAAGAGATCAAGGAGAGGAAGGTTGCGATTCGCGAGAGCGGACGCGACGTCGAGCGAAATCGAGGTAAGAAGTTATAGATTTCGTTGTGGTGTGTCGTTGTGGTGATTTTCGAAATTTGTTGTCGAGGTTGTCGTTGAAGAGATTGTCGATTTAAATGGTGAAAATGGTGGTGATGATGATGGTGAGGTGAATGTTGAGTGTTGGTGTTGTGTTGTTGCTGTTTGTCAAAAAAAAAATAAAAAATAAAAAATAAAAAATAAAAAATAAAAAATAAAAAATGGGGGCCTCTGTTCGTCCAGTGACGAACAGAGGAAGAAGATGAAGACCGGGTTTGACCCGGCAGATCGGACGGTGGACCGGGTTTGACCGATCGAACCGGTTGACCGGGTTTGACCGGTCGGACCCTTTGACTGACAGTCAGCCCGGTCCACGCCGGGTCGGGTCAGACTCGACCCGCGACCCACCTATATATTATATTAATAAAAAATTATTTATTTTGATTAAATATATTAAAATTGATTTTAATTGAAATAAATTCCAGAAAAATTCAGGAAAAATTTTAGAAAATTCCAGAAAATTATATTTTCATCAAATAAAGAGAAATTTGAGAATTTCTACAAAAAAGTAAAATATTCGGGATTTTTGCGAGACGTTATGTCGGGGTTTTTACCTTGGAAAACGTGAAATTTAGCAAAAATAGCTAGAAATTTGGAAAAATCATAGGAAATTAAGGAAATTAATATAAATTGCATTATCAGGATTATTGTACACACGGGGACCATAAGGGGCGTTTCGGAGTCCTTGTTAGCGCGAATTATGTGACGGCCCAAATTTCCACATTGGTCCGCCACGGGAGGCCACGCGGGCCCACAACTGACCACGTCACCGCCAGCTGTGTCCCACGCCCAATTTTCCATTATTAATCAATTTTCGGTTAACCTTGATGTTATAAGTTAACTTTTATTCCTTTAATATCATTTAACCTCAAATTATGCAGCGGAAGTCTCAAATCATTAAATGATACCAAATGTAACAAGTCTAAATATCAATTAATCTAATGTGGAAACCATACCAAAATGTAGATCATATACATATCTTCCAAGATCCTCAAAATATCAAAAATATGCAACTAATCTCTCAACCCAAATCCAAAGATAAATCAAATACATACATACAATCAACAAAGCGTATAAGAGGAGTAGTTCACGTCTTCAATCCACGATAATCTTTACGTGTCTCCTTGTCCCCTTCACATATCAAATCCTGCACTCAAATCACCCAATACATACGGTGACGAGTCCAGTGAGTAAACTCCCAAAGAAAACCATCGAGTAAATAATAACAGATTCAGAAGCCAATAACTAACGTTAGCTACACATGCAAAGAGTATGGGCAGCCATAAAACCATGCATGTGTAGGTAACAAGCATGCAAGATGATCAACGAATAATCATAATGCCAACAATATGCTTCACAACAATTACGATAAAACCAGACAAAAGTAGAATGCAATCTCACATACTAGATCATACTTCGTAGATTTGGATGACCCCGACTGAGCACATCAAGTCTAAACCACATCCGAACTACTAACGGTGACCGGAACAAATCACAAACCCACCGAACACGTGCACCCCGCGGCTCGGATCACAATCCACCGGCGGCGCAAGTACACGTGCTACAATCTAGCATGCTTGATCACGTGCCACAATCGTCCCGAATAAACTCGAGATAGAGAAAACAAATCCAACACCCATCGACCACTGAGACCAACACATGATCCCCATGAGTATGTATAGCAACAACAACAAGATATATGCAAGAATTGAAAGAATTAAATACTCAAATGTGTTTCTGTTGGGGTTTACGCACCTATATCGCACTCCTCGTCCCAAACCAAACCTCGCTCAGCTCCAATAGCACTCGACAATTCAAATTACCACCCGAATTATACCTATTACCATTTATCATTAAGTTAGCTTCAATTTAATATATTATGTCAATTTTTCATTTTTCGAGGCTAAAACCCCGACTTTATCTCGTCAACATTCCGAGAAAATCCCAAATTTCCTTTATTTGATCAAAATATATTTTTTTCTAATTTTTCCTATTTAATCTGAATTTTCTATGAATTTTCCAAAATTTTTTTTTCTTTTTCTTTTTTTCCAAACTGTTTTCTTTGTTTTGTTTTTTTTTTTTTTTTTTTTTTTTTTTTTTTGAGTTGGGCTGAACCGGACCCGGTTCACCCGGTCCGGTTCGGCCCAACCGAACCGGCCCACCGGTCGCCTGACCCGCCCAGAGACCGGCGGGTCGGCCGACCCGGTTGGGTCGTCTTCCTCCCCAAACAGAGGCGCGACGGCGCCTCTGTTTTCTCTCTTTTTTTTTTTTTCATGGAAGAGAAGAAGAGGGAGAGGGAGAGGGAGAGGAGATTGGGGAGACGATTGTCGTCTCCCTCCTTGGACGAATTGCTCTCGCAATTCGTCCGAGCTCTCGAGCTCCCCCCCACCATTGATCCACAAAATCGCCACCTCCACCATCATCCAACGACATACAACATCAACAACAAAACATCAACAAAATCTCACCTTGTTCTCCTCGATCCCACGAGCTCCCGATCCCTCGATCTCTCTCTTCCTCCTTTCTCCTCTTCTTCTTCCTCAATTTTCCATCGATCTCACTCTTTTTTTTTCTCTTTAAATAGGAAAATAAGTGTCGGTGGTGGGTTTATCAATAATTTTTGGGTAAAATGACCAAAATGCCCCTAAGTTCTTATCCTTTCCTTCTTTCCTTCAATACCCTTTTTGGTAATTTCACTATTATTTATTTATTTTCTGATTTTAATATATATTTATATATATATATATTAAATTACATATATACATATATATATAAATATATATATTCGCCTATATTTTCGCGCTTACAATTTCGTCGTGCGCGCGCGACGAATGTTTCGGGCGTGCACACTACACTACCACCCACGTGTGTGTCGACCACGACCCCGCGTGTCACTAGGCGCCCACCAATTTACTATATATATATATATATTTTTTTTTTTTTTCATTTTACCACAACAAGCATACAAAACGGACTGTATACCTATTCCAAACTCGTTCCAGCCTCGTTGTGGGACCCACGCACGTCCTCGCTAGCGTCCATGTCCGCACTGACGTCACTAGTAACGGCTATTAAAAATTGGGCCGTTACAAATTAGCTTGGATCGAGGTAAGTAAACCAGTGAGGAACACCACAGTATTTCTTGAGCTTTTAATTATTTATTGATATTGTTTCAATACTATCTTGTCATTCCATTCCTTTTGAGTTGTCCCAAGGCAAGTGTGTCAAGCGTGATCCTTGCAGAATTTCGGGCTCGCGGTGTATTATACTGGAGTTTACGGCTAGGGATACGTGATTAGTTGTAATTACATGTACAGGGTGAGAGTTCTCCACCCGATTCTTTGGGACTCGCACTCGCGTAGGGTCTTAGAGGAGATTCTGTCCTCGACTCCTAGCCTTTGAGGAGATTTTGTCCTCGGCCTAATGACTTTAATTGGTCGGGACCACTTGTGCCTTTCCCTTGTATTCCGGGACACTCAATTTCAATTGCTTATTTATATATTCACAGTCTTTATATATTCATGCGCTCCTTGTCCTTTTCTTTTATCTGCATGAATTGACTGCTCATTTATTTAAATTCGAAATACTGTAATTATTGTCGTTCCTGCTTGGAGTTACTTACCTGGACTCGTCATTCTTGTGTTTGACCGAGTGCAGATCCACAGTCCAGCAAAGGAAAGGCCGTGCAGTTAGGTGATATACTTTGAGCGACCCTCCTCTGCTGATATAGGTGACATTTTTGGTGTATTAGCTACTTATATTGTTTTTTTGTACATGGGGTAATGGGTTGAGAGATCTTTTTGGATATTAAGACTTGGATGATACTCTCCTTGCTTTACATGATATATATGATATACGGGGTTCCCACACTCTAGGTTTTTGTCCTAACTTAAAGATTTCGAAGTTGATTTATTAGTTGAGATTAATTGCTTCCGCTTATTACTTTGATAACTCGCTAATTAATTGACTTCACTTTCAAATGATTAACAAATGAATTGAATGGTAAGGATAGGCTCACTGGCCCCGCGCGACTCGTCGGGATTGGCTCGGGGGTTCGCGCGGGTCCAGGCCGGGCGACGTCCGATTCTAGGGTTGTGGAATTCGGGGCCGTCACAGTACCCTCTAAATCGCAACCAAACATACAACATTTTTTTCTTTGGTAGGAACATACAACATTTTCAAAAAAAAAAATAATAAAAAAAAAATGCATGCATTCTATACATGCCCATCAACAAACACATACAACAAAATACATGTCCATACACAAATCATCCAATAAAAGTACATTGAAACACAACAAAGTTATGAATCCAAGTTCATTTCAAAAGTTCAAACAATAAAAGCAAATAGATTCAACATGAAAAACCTTCAACTCCATTCTTCCAAGTTTTAATTTCCTTATTTGTTCTTACGATAAAACAACAATTAGAAATATAAAGTTAGAAAAAAGACAAGAGTTTAATAAGAGCTAAAAGTTTCAATAAGATTTACTTACCAAGTCAACAACTCAATGCATTTTGCTAATCATCTCAACTAATTGTCTAGAGCAAGTTGGTCTAAAATGCCTAAAAAATATTTTAAAATGTAGTAGGATTAGATGATAGTAAAAGAATAAATAAAGGAAACCGCAGTTTGGTTAACTATAGTTTTTTCAAAATGAAAAACGCCACTAAAGTTTTTTGAACTATCTTCAAATCGCGAATTAAAAACTAGACCAAATCATCACGGATTGGATGGTTTGAATGATTTTAGCAGAGACCGTGCTGATAAGTAGGTAATAGTGTCATAGTAATTTTATGTATTTGAGTGTTTTTGTAGTAAAGTCTCCAAAATATTAGTCTAATTGTCTATATTTGTCATTTTCAGGTATTATAGACCGCGCGATTAAAATCGGGCTAAAAAAACTATGCAAAATGGAGTATTCATGTGCCTATATATGTTTTACATCGAAAAGCTTGCTAATGCGCATCTCGAGGCAGCTTCGGTGGACCCACACATTACGGCATGCCGTTCAAGAAGAAGAAGATAATTGGAAGTGGATAGATTTGTTAGCTTTATATACCATATATATATATATATATATCGATTATTTTATATATATATATATATATATCTATTCATATATAGATAGATATAGTGAACGAGGAGAACAGAAAAGAAGAGAAAAAATAGAAAAAAGAGGATCGTCTTTCTTTTCCTTTCTCTCTTCTCCCCTCCCCCTCCATTCTTTTATTTTTCTTTGTACTTTGAGTTCTTCAACCATGAATGACTAAGTTCATAGCCTAGGCAAGACTGCGAGGGAGGTTCGACTATGCATATTCAATAGATTTGTGAGATTTATATATTTTAATTTCAAGCTTTTCATTATTATTTTATTTTCTTTAGTATTGATTGAATAATTGAGGTTAAACACTAGTTTAAACCTTGATTTACATGTCAGTGAGTCGTAAGCACCCGTGCTTGTGCAATAAGACCACACTAGTGGCAATTGACCTTACCAATTGATTAGAACCTTTTGGGACCGGTTAAATACCTTAGGGATCTAGGCTAAATCAGAAGCACTAGCGATCCGATTTTCTAGGTGTAGTACATTCACAAATCGAAGTAATGCGACCAATGCGTTAAATCTGGAGCACTAGCGATCACGTTGCGTGTTTGGTTAGGGAAGTAGTCAACAGTCGTACCTTGGCTGCCGATATCAGCAAGTGTGAGGAACCGCGTACGTCACCGGGTCTATAGCTACACTAGGACAATTTGATTTGTATTTTTGACATAAGTTGAAAACCAAATTCAATCTTTTTATTGAACTGAACTTGTATGCCTTGACCTAGGTGCTATTTTTATTAATTGTTTTTAACTTTATTTTAATTGCTTTTATTATTTTGTTTATATTTAGATTAGGTAATTAACTCATTTTCTCTAAATCCTCTGATTTCCTTTTTGTTATTTTTTTTACATGAGAAAGAAAACCAATCTCTGTGAGATCGACCCTTTACCATTATCTACAAAATAGTTGGTTTAGGTTAATATATTTTATTGACGCTTTCGACGCGCATCAATTTTTGGCGCTGTTACCGAGGATTGGTTTTTCTTTCTTTGGTTTTTGTTGTATATTTATTTATTTTTGTATATAGTCCCTTGTTTCTAAAATTTTTGCAGGAAAATTTTCAATGGCCTCTACTACCATAATTATGATCGATTCGAAGACTCATACTATCATGGTATGAATATGGTAGGTATGCCACATAATGGACATCAATTTTCTAACTCGCATTCTTTTATGCAACAAGTCGAGGTTTGTGATTTTTGTGGGGAATACTTTCATCCCACGTATGCTTGTCCTTACCATCTGAGGTATGGAAATCATCGCGGTTCTAGCTTTGCATCGCCACAACCCGACTTCTATACGTCTGGTCCAAGTCCACGGATTCCTCAACAAGAACGAAGAACCATTGAAGACATTGAGAAAGATATGATCTTCGACTGGCTTTCTCCAAGCACCAATAAATACCCCTTTTGCGACTGGAGTAATTCATCATCTCAGCGTGACACATATAGTTCCATGCAGAATCAACCTTCAAGGGATATAATAAGGTTTCTTTTAGAGACTGAGCAAGACATGAACCTCACTGAGGAAGAATTGGACTAATGGATTGAACAAAGAGATCAAGAAGCTAAAGAAGAAATAAAGTCAATTCTCCATAAAATATCAACTGAGACCATGAGTGCAATTCCATTAAAGAGTGTTGAGGTGAATGAGGTTACATCGGTTGAGGACTATTGGAGTGAACCAGAGGAAACAATTGAAGTTTTTTTATATGAGCCGGACATTAGCATTGCACAAAATGAAGCAGATGAAGCCGAAAAAGAAATTGATGTCATTTTAGAAAGGCCGGAGGAACCGCAAAATGAGAGCAAGGAAAACTAACCTCTGGTGTTGGTGAAGCCACCCACCCTCCCATGCTTACCGGTTAAATTTAAAAAGTGGGTGGTCATAAAGGAGCGTTCACAGATCTTCTACACGGCTGGCACCTTTGTGTCAGATGGCCATGATTTGACAGATTCTTACGTGTTAGAGGTCCCGGATGAGCTCCTGATTCTGAATGAGGGCGTGCAGGCTGCATTGCCCAAATATGTTGATGCGTCGTTTGTTGTAGATATCTCCAAAGGAGAGGGCATCACGTGATGAATCACAATAAGTCTAGCCAAAGACTTAAAAGAAAGGCGCTCGTTGGGAGGCAGCCCAGCTTTATTTTTTTATTTTATTTCATTTTTTTTCTAGCAATTATTTTAGTTTAGTTTAGTTTTTAGTTATTTTAGTTTTAATAAAATTCTAACTTCCATTTCTTAGACTTTTTCAGGCGCTATAGTTGGATCGAGCATTTGAGGCATTTGGAGCACCCCCTGAGTTCTACTAGGATTTTAGGTGTTTTGAAACTTGGTTGGGACATATCCAACTTAAGTCGCCGCATTAGTGGCGGGTTTTGAGTGGACCCAAAACCCTAGACCTCATTTCATCATCTTGTTGAATTCGCCCTTAGTTGAAAGACTTTGGGCTCGCCAGATTTGATAGGAATCATTTGAGTTAACTCCCATGCTTACTAGTTCTTGCTCTTATTATGGTGAGTTTATTTCATAGCTTTCTTAGTCACCTAGACATGAGATATTTTGCGCATTTACTAGTTTTTGGAGACTTTATAAAAAAAAAAAGAAAAATTGCATGAGTTTGTATCATTTTCTTATTTATTTATCCAAGTTCTTTTTCACCACTCTTTTCTCTCTTTTGTTGCATGGATTTTTTGACTTGTTTTGAACATTGAGGACAAGGTTCAGAATAAGTTTGGGGGTACTTTAGGACTTGTGGATTGAGTTGGATGGTGTTCTATGCGAAAGATCGCAGGTGAGATCGTTTAAGTTTTTTTTCAATTATATGCGGTTATATGCGATTGATGGATGGTAATGGCGGTATTTGGTATCACTCATTCTCTCATTTCTTCCATTTATTTTTCCTCCATACCTCCCTTTCTCATGTTATTAGGAGTTGATACATTTTCATGCATGCATTTAGTATTATTAGTAGTAGTAGACATGTGTCTATTTATGTTTGTTCTTGCATTTAGACCTAACATAGTGTCATATGTTGCATTTAGAGTCACCCGAAACTTTGTTCATGCCTTTTGTTATGAATGAGTACTTTATGGTTGCCTGTTGACTTGAAATTAAGGAGAAAGTAGAAGAAATACTCAATCAAGTCGTAGCCCAACACTCTTATGACTGCATGATTAGAGACTTAGTATGTTAGTTGAGCTTATGCTAGATACCAAAATGGGTAGACAGTCAAAATTGTGCAAGTGATAATCTTTTAACCCACATTGGGGAATTTGCTTGATTATAGTAAAAGTGAGAAGGGCTAACAGGAGTTTTCTTAATATTGAGAGTCCCACAAGTTTTCATAGGAAATGGAGCAGGGAAACTTGTGATGGGAAAAAGTGAGAAAATCGGTCCATAGGAAATGGAGCAGGGATCGTGTTACTAGAAAAAAAAAAAGAAAAAAGGGAGAAAAATAATAGAGAATATAAAAAAGAATAAAGGCAGAAGTTTATGAAAACTCCTGAAATAAAAAAGATTTAGCTCGAGTGCTTTCACTAAATTAAATGGGATTTTAAACTTGCGTGTTTGAATGTATAAACCAAGAAAACCCGCGAGTAGTTGATGGTGTTTGTCTTGACTGCATCTTTGTCTTGAAAGTGTGATCTTAGTTGTGTTTGGGTTGCGGTTCTTGACATATCATAACTCCGAAATTTCTTGAGTGCCTTGTTAGCTAGGCGGCTATGTAAACCAAAGGGACTCCATAAATTTTTGAATTGGGTATAGGATTAGTTAGGTTAGTGTAAGTCGTTGTAGTAATTAGGAGTCTAGTGCGCATTAGTAATCTATGTATTATTATTTACTTCTTTGCTCGAGACGTGCAAAGTCTTAAGTTTGGGGGTATTTGATAAGTCGGTAATAGTGTCATAGTAATTTTATGTATTTGAGTATTTTTGTAGTAAAGTCTCTAAAATATTAGTCTAATTGTCTGTATTTGTCATTTTCATGTATTATAGACCGCGCGATTGAAATCGGGCTAAAAAACTATGCAAAATGGAGTATTCATATGCCTATATATGTTTTACATCGAAAAGCTTACTAATGCGCATCTCGAGGCGGCTTCGGTGGACCCACACATTATGGCATGCCGTTCAAGAAGAAGAAGAGAATTGGAAGTGAATAGATTTGTTAGCTTTATATGGGATATATATAGATCGATTATTTTATATATATATATATATATATATATATCTATTCATATATAGATAGATATATAGATCGATCATTATATATATATAGATAGATATAGAGAACGAGGAGAACAGAAAAGAAGAGAAAAAAAGAGAAAAAAGAGGATCGGCTTTCTTTTCCTTTCTCTCTTCTCCCCTCCCCCTCCATTCTTTTATTTTTCTTTGTACTTTGAGTTCTTCAACCATGAAGGACTAAGTTCATAGCCTAGGCAAGACTATGAGAGAGGTTCGACTACGCATATTTAATGGATTTGTGAGATTTATATATTTTAATTTCAAGCTTTTCATTATTAATTGAGGTTAAAAACTAGTTTAAACCTTGATTTACATGTCAGTGAGTCGTAAGCACCCGTGCTTGTGCAATAAGACCACACTAGTGGCAATTGACCTTACCAATTGATTAAAACCTTTTGGGACTGGTTAAATACCTTAGGGATCTAGGCTAAATCGGAAGCACTAGCGATCTGGTTGTCTAGGTGTAGTGCATTCACAAATCGAAGTAATGCGACCAATGCGTTAAATCTGGAGCACTGGCGATTAGGTTGCGTGTTTGGTTAGGGAAGTAGTCAATGGTCGTACCTTGGTTGTCGATATCAGGAAGTGTGAGGAACCGCGTACGTCACCGGGTCTATAGCTACACTAGGATAATTTGATTTGTATTTTTGACATAAGTTGAAAACCAAATTCAATCTTTTTATCGAACTGAACTTGTATGCCTTGACCTAGGTGCTAATTTTATTAATTGTTTTTAACTTTATTTTAATTGCTTTTATTATTTTATTTATATTTAAATTAGATAATTAACTCATTTTCTCTAAATCCCCTGATTTCCTTTTTGTTATTTTTTTTACATTAAAAAAAAAATTAATATCTGTGAGATCGACCCTTTATCACTATCTACAAAATAGCTAGTTTAAGTTAATATATTTTATTGACGTATTCGGAGCCCGTCACGTGCACACCGCTAACTAGGTCACATCCGTCAGGGTTAATGTGCTCGGCATTTGAAGTGAACGAGCCATGCACAAGAGTCAAGGACTGAAACTCGTCCAGTATGAGCATAGAGTCAAGGACGCTTAGCTATTTAATGTGAAACTCGTCCGGTAGTGATCACTATGCTCATAGTAAGACAAAGGATTTGAGCTTAGTAGGGAGCTCGTGATTTACTCTGATTCCATAGCTCTATTTTTTATTTTATTTATTTTATTGAAAAATACTTTTATGCCCCCATTACAAGCACTTGTCATGCTAATTAAGCAGGGAACCCCTTTTATAATGGAAAATTCTAAAACGATAATGGTTGAGTCACACTCCAACACGTAATGGCCCATAAAAACCTTAACTCACTGGTTATGCATCGGGATCTTACGTACCCGCATCTTGAAACATGCATGGATGACTCTTGTTGACCATTATATGTTGTAGTGTAACTTTTCATTGTCATTGCAGTATTTCTCTTTTTTTAATTTCCACCTACTCCTCCATCTTATTCAAAACATCTCTTTATAATATTACTAATAAATAATTGTCCTCCCTCACCTATTCTAGCCCTTAGAGACATGTCAAATTTGAGTCACGTTGTAAAATATTGGTGTATGTGGCGTGTAGGCCTCACATAAAAATCACATAAGAATACGTATCATTTTAAATGAGCCCACATGTCACATTAACTATTGTGCATTCTATTGTGACAATTGACATAATGTTGCCATTATAATTTAAATAGGATGCACTACACTACTCAAATTCTTATCCACTAAACCAATAATATGTTTCCCACATCAACTTGTATAGCAAACAGATGATCACCATCCCCACATCCCTCACTCCCCACACCAACTTCTCATCTCCTTCCGCATCACCACCAACATGGACACTCCCTCCCCACCACCAACACCATCGACAACAACAACAAATACAACTCCTCCACTCCCTCATCAGCTCAAAACATACACACTCACAGCATGCTCACTCTCCTACACCAAGCCCACCACCACCACCACCTCCTCCACCCCATCACTCCTCACCTCCCTTACAACCTTACTCTTCAAACCATGCACTTCCCCTCCCCCAACCTACATCCTCCGCGACGTCTCCCTCGTCGCCCACCCCTCCCAAATCCTCGCCATCGTCGGCCCTAGCGGCGCCGGCAAGTCCACCCTCCTCGACATCCTCGCCGCCAGCACCGCCCCCTCCTCGGGCTCCCTCCTCCTCAACTCCCTCCCCTTCCACCCCTCCTCCTTCCGCAAGCTCTCCGCATACGTCCCCCAACACGACGCCTCCCTCCCCCTCCTCACCGTCCACGAAACCTTCTCCTTCACCGCACGATTGCTCCTCCCAAACACATCGCATCAACCGCACACTCACCACCACAATAACCACATTGTCACATCCCTCCTAACCGACCTCAACCTCCTCCATCTCGCTAACGTGCGCCTGGGGTGCGGCCTGTCCGGTGGAGAACGCAGACGCGTGTCCATTGGACTCAGCCTCCTCCACGACCCCGCCGTCCTCCTCCTCGATGAGCCCACGTCCGGGCTCGACAGTGGCTCGGCCTTGAACGTCATGCAGACTATTAGATCGGTTTGCGCATCTCGAGGACGGACTGTCGTCCTCTCCATACACCAGCCCAGCTTCAAGATCTTGTCCACCATCGACTCCGTTCTCCTGCTCTCGAAAGGGCGCGTTGTTCATCACGGTACGATAACATCGCTCGAGGCGTACTTGATCTGTAATGGATTCACTGTCCCCCCTCAGCTCAATCCTCTAGAATACGCCATGGAGATATTGAACCAACTAGTCATGATCAACAACAAAGAAAGTATTAGTAATACTAATATTACTACTACTGATTTGATTTCTCGTGATCGCTGCGGTAGTGATTCGAGGACTAGGGATCGTGACAATGTGACCTACAAGAGCACTAGAGTACATGAAATTGTGACACTATACAACAGGTTTTGGAAGATCATATACCGAACAAGGCAATTGTTGCTAACAAACACAATTGAGGCACTTGTGGTAGGTCTAGTGTTGGGAACAATTTACATACACGTTGGTTTTGACAAGCAAGGAATAGAGAAGAGGTTTGGCTTCTTTGCATTCACACTCACTTTCCTCCTCTCCTCCACAACCGAAACCCTACCGATTTTCATCAACGAGAGGCCAATTTTACTAAGAGAGACCTCTAGCGGCGTGTATAGGCTCTCGTCGCACCTCATCGCGAACACGCTAGTGTTCTTGCCATACTTGTTGGTGATCGCTTTGATCTACTCGCTATCGGTGTATTTCTTGGTAGGGCTTTGTTTAACATGGCAAGCTTTCGCGTACTTTGTTTTGGTTATATGGGTGATTGTTCTAATGGCGAATTCGTTCGTTCTCTTGTTGAGCTCTATCGCCCCTAACTATGTCGCGGGGACATCGTTGGTTACGGTTTTTCTCGGGGCGTTCTTTCTGTTTTCCGGGTACTTCATTTCGCAAGATAGCATGCCTAAGTATTGGTTGTTCATGCATTATTTTTCGATGTATAAGTACGCGCTTGATTCGTTTCTTATCAATGAGTATTCGTGTCTCTATTCGAAGTGTTTGGTGTGGTTTAATGAAGAGAACAAGGAGTGCATGGTCACGGGTGCGGATGTGTTAGTGAAAAAAGGGCTCGATGAGAAGCAAAGGTGGACCAATGTTTACATCTTGATTGGGTTCTTCGTGTTCTATCGCGTGCTATGTTTGGTGGTTTTAATTAGAAGGGCTTCGAGATCGAAGAGATGATGAAAATTTACGAGAACTTCAGCTATAAATGTAACACACTTTTGTGTTGTCAGATGCGCCTTGAATAATATATTTTTGTGTAATTCTATATGCATCTATATATTGTAATAATTAATGGGTGTGCTATTGGTGATGATCTTGGAAGATTTATTCACTTCTAATAAATTTGAATGATCAATGATGAATGATGAGATATTGTGCTATATGAGGGAGTAAGGTCACGGACTCCACTGTCATTTCGTTTTCATATATATTCTCTTCAAATATTTTATGTCATAGTATAAATATATATAGATGTAATGGGATGAAACAAGTGATAGGGGGTCGTCTTCATTAAAATAGTTTGTCGAATCTATTTGTTTGGTAGTTCATTCTGGGAACAAAATTCAACAGTAGCAGTTCACGGGTTGCAATTGCTCTATGCTCTATTGCGGCACGTGAACTCTGCTTTACACTCACAATAGATATCAATAGCCAAAAAAAAAAAAACGTAATGAACAAAATATGTGAAATATTTCCTACCATATATATATATATATATATGTGTGTGTGTGTGTGTGAAATATTCCACAAGAAAAAAGAAAAAAGAAAAAAAAAAAGAAAAAAGTGAAATATCAAATGTATCCTTATTTACTTTTAGGATGCATTGCACTTGAAACCACACATTTTGCATAATTCGAAGCCCGTTCAGTACTAGTATACTTGTTTAGATAGTATTTTAGACAAACTAATTAATTGTAGATTCTTAATTGTTTTTTATTTGAGTAACTATGGGTATTCAGACACTTTGTTTGACTAGTCCCTCGGGCCTGATATTGCGAAAAGAAACCACCAGTGGCCAAATGTTTGGCAGTCATGGGAAATCGAAACTAAAGTCGTGCGTCTAACCCACATGGTCTTCGCCTTACCACTAGACCATTCCTGTTCGGGTTGTTTTTTTTTAATTATTATTTACATACAATATTTTTAATAAACTCTCCCACCTATAAAGAAACATATTAATCAATTCACAATCAGACTAAAATTTTTAATTCTCCAACATTAATATGTAATGGTTGGAAGTTTGTTAAATTTCAAGTCTGATAGGAAATAGTCAACAGCTGCGTCATTTTCTTTCAACATTGGCCTAATTGAGTTAGTAATAGGGATCCGATGTCTTCCTAACCCGTGGGATTAATCGGGTTTAATTGTGAGGAGCCGAGACGGTTTCAATATGGGCCTGCATCTGTCAAGCCTTAGAAAATAAGCCATGGATACCTAAAATCCCTATCCGGCCCATTAACAGCCCCGCCAAAATCACAAAAAATGTGCAAAGACCAACCAAACCAAAGCCACGAAACTGAACTAGAAATTTCTCTTTTTTATAAGTGAAATCGAAATTCATTAGTTATTTATGGCTGAGTGCATGACCAAACATATAATCAAGTATATTGATTCACTAATTTTATTTGTTCAATCAAATTGTCATTATTTTAGCTGTAAATACGAAATTGAAGCAATTTGACAATGCTCTCTATAACGTTAAAACTCATGACAATAAACAAAGCTTCTTAACAAGGAGAAAAAAACTTAAAATGTTTCAACAAGGAAAAGACAAATCAAAGACTTCTAACTAAAAAAGAAAACTAACTATAAAATAAAAACTAAAGACAAGATCAATCTAGTGCGCCGCACAAATCCACACAACATCGTTGATAAAGATGCATAACCAATCTTCAATAATCTAATTAGATATATTATTTATTGTATGAACAAAGTGCAAAAGAGATTTGATTGGAATTACTGTGAATTGAAAAGAGAATCGACAATGATTCAAGAGCAAAAATTACAAAAGTGAATTAAGAAAAAGAATTTTAGGGTTTTGGAAAGGAAAATGATAATCAAATACACTTTTAATGCACATCTTTATCTTTTAATCGGTATTTTGTCAAATGTAGGGCCCTATCTGGAGAGAGAAAAAAATAGTCATAATTGAGTAAAAGACAAGAGTAAATCATTTTTTTATTTTCTTTTTCGTCATTTTTTCATTTTCTTTTTGGAAAGAGGACCAACCAGAAGCTTCTCTTCAATGCTTTGTAGTTTCAGTTAGAGTCAGCCTACAACTTCCCCACCTCATCAAAAAAAGAAAAAAATCCTTCCTTTTTATTCCACCCCTCTTCAAACCCTAATGACTGCCTCCCCAAATCCCCCCAAATATTATGGACCCCGCCGCCGCCCATGAAGACCCGGACGACCTCCGCCGCCTCGGCTTCTGGAAGTTCATGGCCGCCGGCTCCGTCGCGGGCATGGTCGAGCACATGGCCATGTTCCCCGTCGACACCCTCAAGACCCGCATGCAGATGCTCGGCCACCCCAACCACAACGTGGGCCGCGTCCTCGCCTCAATTATGCGGAGAGAGGGGGCCTCGGGCCTCTACCGCGGCATCGCGGCGATGGGCCTGGGCGCGGGCCCGGCCCACGCCGTCTACTTCTCCGTCTACGAGGTCTGCAAGGACTACCTCGGCGGGAACCGGCCCGGGCACCACCCCCTGGCCCACGCGGCGTCCGGGATTGTCGCGACGACGGCCAGCGACGCGGTGCTGACGCCCATGGACGTCGTGAAGCAGCGGCTGCAGCTGCGGCAGAGCCCCTATTGTGGGGTCAGGGACTGCGTGGTCAGGATTTGTAGGGAGGAGGGGTGCAGGGCTTTCTATGCGTCTTATAGGACTACTGTTGTCATGAATGCGCCGTTCACGGCCGTGCATTTTTCGACCTATGAGGCCGTGAAGAAGGTCTTGAGTGAGGTGTCGCCGGGGAGTGCTGATGAGGGGCGGTTGTTGGTGCATCTCACGGCGGGCGGTGCCGCGGGGGCGCTTGCGGGGGCTGTGACGACTCCTTTGGATGTCGTCAAGACCAGATTGCAGTGCCAGGTAAATTCAGTCAGACCTTTTTAATTTTGCATAAAATTATGCTTTGGATCTTCAATTGGGAGAATTTTTAGTGGATGTTGGACGAGGTACTTGAATAAAGATTGAATTTTATGTGTAGATTTCAGCTGTCAATTACTAGTTGATAAGAAAGGCAATATTTTTGTCATGTTATCAAGGGTTTCCTATTGACGAAGGGATTGCCCCAGCGTCGACTAGGTTATTGATCAAGCTATTCTACCAACGTGCCTGCCAGTGTGTAGGAATTTCTTTATAATGTTAGCATTCAAATGCTTCTTGTTTAGTTTATAAGGGCATTTAAGTGAGCTATAGAAGCAGACGTGTTGAGCTGTTTCTGCTTTTGGATAATTAACACTAATAGATGTTGTTTAAGATTTTGAATCAAACCAGTACAATGAAGTAGGCTATGAACTTTGTTTGATGTGCATCACTCAGATCACAGGTCCTCAACATTAATTGCATTGCTAAAGAGATGGCAAGTTGTGTAGGCATTGCCTTTTATCACATTGAAAACGGCAATTAGAGGCTTGGTGATCTTAAGTAGCGTCAATGGATTTGTTGAAATATTGTTATCATAAAAGTTAGAACTAAAAATTTGCAACAGAACTCCTTTTTATATCACATGCAACATGAATATGCTCTCAACTATGGAAATATAAAGTACACTCTGATACTTATTTATTGGTTTTGCGAGTGTTACTACTCTAATTTATCGACTATATTCCTATCAAAGCTATTTATGCTCTGTTTATTTTAACTCTGAAGGTTTGATGTTATTCATTTTTTTCCTTTATTCCCTTGTTAATATTCCAATCTATTTGGATGCACTTGATTCATTATGTGAAGTTGATTTCTGCACGTAAAGAGGAGATCGATTGTATTTTACTTGCCTAATCGGTTTGAACTTAACATTTCTTACCAAGGCGTGATGTAATTTGCAGTCAGAACTAGAGTGCTATTTTATTTTCTGATACTTGTTTATTGGTTTTGGGAATGTTACCATTTTGATTTATTGACTGTAGTCTCTATTGAAAGCTATTTGTGCCACATTCTCTTAATTCCGAAGGTGTGATGAGTTTCATTGTTTTTCTCAATTCCCTTGTTAATATTCCAATCCTTTTGGACCCTCTCAAGTCAATATGTGAAATTTTTTACAGCAATTTAAATGGAGATCTACTAAACTGTCCTCGTTTAATTGGTTTACAACTTTTCTTCCTTACCGAGGTGTGGTCTGACTTGCTGTCAGTTTCTAAAAACAATATTAAAGGTCTCAAATTGGAAATTTAGACATGTGAATCTGAACCTCTTTCCACCTCCTGGAGTTGTGAACCTTATCTTCGATCCTATTCTTATGTTGTTTATGTTACGCAGGGTGTATGCGGTGCTGACAAATTTAGCAGTAGCTCTATCATGATGGCTGTTAAACAAATAGTCGCAAAAGAGGGACCTCATGCCTTATTGCAAGGACTAAAGCCAAGAGTATTGTTCCATGCCCCGGCAGCCGCCATCTGCTGGTCGACATATGAGGCTATGAAAATCTTCCTTCAGCGTTTTCCTTGAGAAATTACAAGATGGCCCTATTTATTCAACTTCCCAAACCAGGAATGCAAAACAATCGATCCCGCTTCATTTTCAATCGTTTGCTGGTGCCTTCTGTGACTTCGTCAGCTCCTGATTGTAAAATCAGTTGCTCATTGTAGTTCTATCATTCTTCTTTTGCCCTCATAGACATAGAATTCATGATGAGATTTGAGGTTCCACATTTTGTGTATGATATTGTAGTTAGAAATTTAATTTATATCAACCCAATGAGGGTGATGTTTGAATGGTTGACAATAAATTGAATGCTTTCAGAGAGTCTCAAACTAATTGGCTTATTTATGCTTTTATTACATTTCATTTTAGAGATACTTCATTTTATATTCATGAATCATTTATTTTGATGTGCTCGAGGACTCTTTTGCCCAAGGGGTGTGGGGTGTGGTGCCGCGGTAAAGAAAAATACACTTTAACTTTGATTGAGACTTCATCTATCTCTGTCATCAAACTAAGATTTAATCCAAGAAAGACCTAAGTTGGTCTGATCACGAAGAATAGCCGCTCACTGAGTGAGTTAGTTATTAACTAAATGGGTTTACGTTGTTAAGACCACAGTTAATTAGTCTGAAACATGTGGTCAAGATTGAAGAGGCTCTTGAGATTTGTATCAATAGAAGGATCTGTGTACATTAAGAGTGTGAACACAGGATTTGTAGTAACCATTTGGCCCACGTAGTAAGGGACTTGATTCCCTTAGTGAGGGTCGTCCCCCCATATGGGGGTCGGGGGACGATAATGTCCAGATGCGACTTAGTTAGTGTAGTTGGCGTTGGACCCCAAATGAGAAACAAATTAAAAGAAAAAGTAAAAACAGAGGTTTCAGCTCAAATTCTTTGCATAGCTAAAAACGAATTCTCATATAATGTGTTGGGTTTTTGGGGTTCATACGTAGTGAAAAATTCAAAACAATTTTAAAAAATCCCAACAGGATCACAAATAAGTTCTATTAAACAAGATCTACAAAAGTAAACCATACATTGATTCGTAATTTCTTTATCTGATTGTTTGATCTTCAAGACGTTCAAACGCGCATCTTCTATCAGAAATCCACACACGAACGGTGACCATAATTTGAAATGCTAGTTCCAAGAGAGATAAAAAACGTTTTTTCTTTCTCTCCCAAAATCCAGAGATTCGAAAATGGAAAAAACGAAATTCTTATTTCGTTTTTGGGTATTACCTTTTATTTATATGTGTTGATAAGCTCTCACTTAAAATCCTATTCATTATACAACTATTGTATTTACATTGTTTAAGTAGATTTGTAATACAACTATTGTATTTACGTTGTTTAAGCAAATTACACATATACCCCTATTAATAAGTTATCATATAATGAATTATAAGGGCTTATTTATTATGAATTTTATCTTATAAAATTCAATACTCTGGACCATTTGAAATTGTACAAAACCATTCTTTGTGTGCGATCTAATAGGTTTATACGATGTTGGTAGTGAACCAAAACTATTTTGGTACATAAGTCATAAATGGTCTCTAGCAAGACATTATGACTACTCAAGTAGCATGAATATCAAAATCGATACAACCTAATGAATAATTTATATCATATCCTTTTGTTGTGTGATATCCTTTGATTAAATATATTGCATGGAAAGTCACCCTTAATGTCCAATCGTACTAATCTCGATCTTTAGATAAATTGAAAACATCCAAAACATCCATGTGTTATTAATCATATCAATTCCCATGGACTTGGTCATTTAACAATCTAACATGTCGAGGGATCCACTTATATCTCTCTTTTTACGAGAGCGACAAATTCTTTCTTGATTGCACATCCTCACATATTGCTCACATGATAACCAACCATAATCTTTATAATCGTCCACTTAAATACAACGTTTGATTTTGTCAAATTACCATGCTCATAATATTAAAGTCTATGGTAATCTCAAGTCGAATGACCAAATGATATATCTATGAAGAGTAACACCTATGGCTTAATTCATATGGTGTTCTCATAACAGGTTGATCTAGTGCCCTGTTCCTTAACAAATACTCATGATCTCGATTCGTATCCCTATACACATGATCATCACATGACCATCAATCAAAACTCACACTACTCTTAATTTATTATAGTTCCCAGTATAATGACCAATTAGGGACATTTAAGATATTTCAGCAAATACACATGTATCTTATTATAAGGTAAACATGCAATCAATAATAATAAAGCAGCAAATGAATTAACTAAAATTGTAAGATAAACAATGTTTATAGATTGACTTAGGGTACATGCTCCAACACAATGATCGAATTCTCACTTAAAGGAGTGCATTCAATCTAACAAATCCATGGATTCTTTTAAGTGATAGATTTTCATGGATTTCATAGATTTGGATGAAGTTGATTCAAAATCTATCAAAATCTCATGGGTAGGGGTGATATTTGGTTATATGTATTTTTTGAATAGAAATTTATCACAATCCATTAAAATCCATCAAAATCCTAAAGTGTTTAAAAATTGAATATGCCTAAACTTTTTTGAAATCCATTAAAATTCATCCAAATCATAATTAAATACCCCTTGACTTTTCAAAAGTCCATTAAAATCCTTTGAAATACAAATTTAATACACCCTAATCTCAAAATCCTTCAAACTCTTTTAAAATCCTTTATAATCTTTCAATTGAATACACCCCCTTAGACTCTCGATTGTTATTTCAACAGTAGTCTCTGATTCATGCTTTGAATCTAATTTACTGGAAATATAAAACTTCACAGTTCACACCATTTTGAATTAGAAAACTCACATTTACTATATATCTGTTCTGTATGTTCATACAAGTTCATTGAAAAAAATAAAAAACTTCACAGTTCTCATCATCCATCCATCATTTCAGTACTTAAAGCTCGAACAAACATTGAAACCTAAACTGTAAAATTCCTATACGTATAGTACATGCTTTTTCTTCGTATACATCAAATATATATCAGTAACTTGCTTCCTTAATCAAAGTCATGAAAACCAAGAAACTACAAACAGACATCAAATAGATTTCAAGTTTGAAGGTAAAGTAGATGAATCCACGAACCATCCCCAATTCCTTCGCCACCTCGATGAGCCGTATCGCAGAGTAACAGGAGAAGCCGAAGCATATCGCCGCCCTGATCACCAACAGAGGAGCGAACTCCGAACTAGAGTTCTTGCGATAGATCGCGCAAAGGACTGCACTAGCCGTGGAGCATCCCTTCATGAAAGAACACAGGCCTCTGAACAACGCGGCGTTGTTGTTTGCCATTTTTGAGGATCATGAGCTTGGAAGAGCTGAAGAAGATTTGAAAATTTGAATATGAAGTGGCGCGCTTTTATAGAGAGAGCGAGCGCGGGAGGATCATCGGTGGATCGGTGACGTGGCTGATCCAACGGTAATCAAGATAGATGGAGGGCCCAAGCGGATCGCCGACGTGGAACGTATCGACGGTTGTTGTTCCTTTCATCCAGCGATCAGTAGCTGTTGTGTTTTCGGGTCGCGGATCGGTAACGTGGCCTTTTTTGGACACGTGGACGGATTAGCGATTTGGTATTCAAAATCGCTAGGTGATGATGTTCTTTATGAGTGCATACGGATTGCACTAATTCGCGGATCCAGTCCAATTCAAATCAATTATCACTAGTTGAATTAATTTTTTGATCCCTTGAACTGGATTGGATTGAAAAATCACATATCCGGTTGGACTGAATTGAATTACGGATCCTACATTAAAAAACCACGAATCCAATTCGATCCAGTTCGTTTAGCACATCAACACATACATATTTCATTATATGTACTATAATAGCTTAATTAAAATCAACTTAAACTATAATATCTAAAAGACTATACTTGTTCTTTAACTATTTTATTATGCTTTCAACCTTTTTATTGTAGGTTGTGTATGTTCAACATACACTTTTTTTGTTCTTCTGTTAGGGTGTATGGTGGAGATTTGTAGATGACACATTTATTTATATAGAAACTTACATTTTGAAGATTATTGTGATAACAATTTTGTAGGAAATATATTATGTATAGATTTGTAGAATGTAAGTTGTAACTTTGTTATTCACAAGATACATAATTCTTGTGATTAATTTGATTAAGTCTAATTTTATAAATGTTGGATAAGAAAACGTTAATCTGTAAAATTTGATCCAATTTCGTTCGCATTTTGCAAATTGGATTGATGAATTTTTTGGACTGGATTAGATTATAATTTTTCAATTCGCAACAATTGAATTGAATTACGGATTGACCCTAATTGGACTGGATCCAATCCATGTGATCCCCTTATGTTCTTTGAATTCTCCCTGCCAAAGCGCGGGACGACCGTTCACATGATTACAGTTCGTTGGTTGAGAGTGAGACTAAGACCGAGAGCGATGAATTTTTCGTCTTCCGGAATTGCCCCAATCGATGAACTGAATTCCCATCATGTCCCCTCCGTCCTTCGCAAGCTCGAATCCTGTAAATCCATGAAACAGCTTAAACAAATCCATGTACACATTATCAAATCCAGAACTCTTCAGACCCATCTCGTATGGACCAAACTCGTCGCCTTCTGCGCCATCGATCGCCGCCGCGGCGACATCGACTATGCCCTCTCTGTGTTCACCCAAATTAAAAACCCATCTCTGCAACTCTACAATGTGATCATTCGAGGCTTCTCTAGTGATAATTTGAAGTCTTTGTTGTTGTATCGAGAAATGCTCGAAAGGGGGTTCGTTCCCGACAATTTCACGCTCCCTTTTGTGATCAAAGCGTGCGCGGAGTCGCGGCGTGTGAGAGAGGGAGAAATGGTGCATGTTCATGTGATCAAAACTGGGCTTTTGTTGGATTTGTATGTGATGAACAATTTGATGAGAATGTATGCTGTTTGTGGGGCGGTTTGGGATGCACGAAAGGTGTTTGATGAAAGTCCTCAAAGAGACTTGGTTTCTTGGACTATTTTGATTCAAGGGTATTTGGATATGGGGTTTTGTAGAGAAGCGGTTGAGGTGTTTTTGAAGATGAGCGAAACGGGTTTAGTTGCGGATGGGAGGACGATGGTGGTTGTGCTATCGGCGTGTTCTAAATTGGGGGATTTGGAATTGGGAAGGAGAATACATCGGTACATGGACGAGCATATGGTGAATTTGGATGTTTTTGTTCGGAATGCGTTGATCGATATGTACTTGAAATGCAGGGGATGTGGATTACGCTTTCGAGTTGTTTGAAGGGATGGCAAGAAAGAATGTGGTTTCGTGGAACTCTATGATATCGGGGCTAGCTCAACATGGGGAGTTTAACGAGGCGTTGTCGGTATTTCGGAGAATGCAAAGTGAAGGGATCAAACCAGATGATATCACCTTAGTTTGTGTGCTGAATTCGTGCGCTAATCTAGGAGCATTGGAGTTGGGCGAATGGGTTCACGCATATATTGATAGAAATCATATCTTGGCAGATGGATTTATAGGGAATGCATTGGTTGACATGTATGCAAAATGTGGACGAGTCGATCAAGCCATTGGAGTGTTCGAGGGCATGAAACGAAGGGATGTCTATTCTTATACAGCCATGATTGTTGGGTTTGCAATGCATGGGCAAGGAAAGCAAGCATTGGATATCTTTTCCGAGATGTCTAGAGTCAGGGTGAAACTCGATGAAGTAACATTTATCGGTGTTCTTTCAGCTTGCAGTCATGTAGGACTAGTAGAAGAAGGCCGCAGGCATTTCGATGAAATGTCAAGGTTGTACAACCTCAGACCGCAGGTTGAGCACTATGGCTGCATGGTCGATTTATTAGGTCGTGCAGGGCTCATCAGCGAGGCGGAAGAACTCATTAAAACCATGCCATTTGAACCTGATGAGTTTGTATGGGGAGCTTTACTGGGAGCATGTAGAATCCATGGAGAAGTTGAGCTGGGGGAGAGCATAATGAGAAAGCTAATTGAGATTGAGCCGGAGAGAGACGGCGCTTACATACTCATGTCTAATATATACGCTTCTGCAAGTCGATGGAGAGACGCAGTGAAGGTGAGGAAGGAGATGAAAGAAAAGAAGATGAAGAAATCTCCAGGGTGTAGCTTAATCGAACTGGATGGCGTCATTCATGAGTTCCGAAAAGGGGACAAATCACACCCAAAAATGAAAGAAATCCAGTTGATGTTGGAGGAAATTGCAAGCCGGTTGAAGCGAGAGGGGCACATAGCAGATACTGCAAGCGTATTCGCAGATGTATCGGAGGAAGAAAAGGAGAATGCATTATGTAATCACAGCGAAAGGTTGGCAATTGCTTTGGGTTTGATCAGTACAAGGCCTGGAACACCAATCAGGATTGTGAAAAACCTTCGCGTTTGCGATGATTGCCATTCTGTAACTAAATTGATTTCGAAGATCTTCGAGAGGAAGATTGTCGTGAGAGACCGAATTCGATTCCACCATTTCAATGGAGGATTATGTTCCTGTAGAGATTATTGGTGAGAATGAGAAAGAGCTTTCATTGCCTGTGATAATTTATACAAAGAGGCAAGTTAAGCCTCTAAAGAACAAATGCCCTGGTCTACTTCTTTGAATTATACTTCTACAACAACATTGGAATGATGGGATCTAGTTAACTGGGAGTCCACCAATATCACACAAATAAAAGCTGTTAACTAAAGCCCACCATTGATAAATATAACGACGACGAAAGAGCGAGCTTTGTCGGGAACATGGAACTAGATTCTCAATCCATCCTACTCCTTCCTCTTCGCCAATCTGTTGACATTAATTTCCTGACTTTCTGATCGTTGTTGTATGTTCGATCAAACATCCGCTTTGAAGGTGGCATCATACCAAGTAATTTCGAGTTATCGGCATTAGAATGCTTTACATCAGAACACTCACTTCTGCAGGGAGACGATCTGACTGACGTGGGAATCGACCATTTCATTGGTTCTCTTCCTAGAATGCTGTTACGTCCGTCCTTTCTCTTGTTGTTTGTTGATAAGTTAAGTTTCTTCAAAGAAATCGTCGGGTCTGTCATTGGAGAACAAAATCCAATCTCTGATTTACTGGGTGTTTGTTCTTCCTTAACCATCATTAGCCCTGTCTTGTTGGGTTTGTTAATTCTCTGTGGAGGTCTTTTGAAAGATCTACTCTTGTTCTCCGAAGCAGAATACCTTGACATTTCATACAATGTTTGGGCAGCAACCAGTAGCTTTGGAGAATACCCTGCGTTCATGGACAGAAAGAATAAGTGAAAATGTGAAAATAATCAAAATATAAATGTTGCGATATGACCACTGAAGTTCAGCATTAAGTTTCAACTACTGGAAAAAAAACAGACAAGTACCTAACAAACTTAATGTCCAAAAACATGCATAAATACCCATGAAAATCAATCAAAAACTTGTTCCACTTGACTAGGATAAGTTAATCTAGATAAATGGGTACAAAGACAAATGTTACTTCCAACAGCTAAAATGAAAAGAACTTTAGCAATTACAGACAATACTTTATACGTCTGAGAGGAAGCAACGTTAGCAGATAGACAAGTGACTCAAAAAAAGTACAATATCTGCACCTCCATCATTTAGAACTACAATGCCAGAGAACGGAGATTATTCTTAGGAGTTATGTGTCAATGTGGACCTACTTGCAAGCAAGAGACAACAAACATAATCCCAACACAAGGAATGAATATTGAGAACGAATTATGAATAATTAGTAAGAACTGGAGTAGATTTTCCGTGACAACTATACGTACCTTGCTTAGGGTTATCCGCTGTATGCAAATGAGACTGGAACCCTTCACTTTCATCAATATAGGACTTATTAGGAGAGTAAGGGTTCCAACTAGGAGCAGCACCCATAATGTTTCTACCCTTGCACTTCTCTTTCTCAGTATAAGTATGTTCATTCACTTTAAATGAAGAACAAATCGAAGCCACGCCACTTTCACAGGGCTTTAGAGTGCCTTCAGCTTCCGACATTTGCAATGAATTTCCCATCATAAACCTGAATTTCGTTTTCCCGTGTAATGAGTTCTGTAACCTTTGTAGTGACTTGGGCTCCGAAGAGGGTACCATAGGATCTAAACCCTTTGTGGAGTTCTCATGATCACTGATTAGCACTTCCAAGTCCGAAGAATAATTAGAGTTTCCACCAAGAGAGCTTGCAATGCTCCCTATTCTTACCCATCTACCTTGAGATGTACTTTTGCTTGCAGAAAACCTGCTGGTATCAACTGTGGTTTTTGAAAGCCCGCTAGGACAATGTGACCAAGAAAAAGGCGGCAACCTAGCTCCATGAGAAAACAACTTGGAAGATAGTTGATCGACCGTTTTCTTCGATGACATCATAGGCTTGGATGTATCAAATACAAGAGAGTCCATATCTTTGGCTGGTGGGAGTGATAAGCGTTCTAGAATATCATGCGGCTTACACAAGGTAGAGTGAGATGTAGCAGAAGCTGCACAAATGCTGCCAGCGTCCTGAACATTTGGTAAAAAATAGTATGAACAACGTGTCATCTCTAAAACAAACACCTAGAAATTGAACTATCGGCTAAGACATTAGGGACAGACAGCCTTCTTCCGAATGCAGTAAATAATTGATGGCATTGCTCTAATGTCAACATAGAGACTTCCTATGGTGAAAAAAAGTACTAAGTTGAATGACCATCATCATTGGAGCTATGTACGAACTTTTTTCGTTTATGTCTAAATTAAAGATGAAAGATGAAGAGAGGAGAAATAGGGTTGGATGTTCGATCCTTATAGATTGGCTTATGATACGAGAGAACAGCCAAGTTACCACTTTAGATTGGAGTTCAATCACTTTTATATCCTTAAAAAAAGTAAGGATGTGACTTTTTTCAATTGAGAAACGTACCTTGCATGATGAAGCATGATCTGGCACGCAAGTATCTGTTTTACAAGAGGTGGCTCCACTTGTAGAAGAACCAGAGTTCAGAACAGATGCACCAGTTTTCTTGCTAGAAATATTTTCCAGCTCAATGTTACTTTGTTGACGCCCTGACCTCAAGGGATGGAGAATGGAGCGAAGATCAGGTTTCTTGTTAGAAATACTTTCCAGCTCAATGTTACTTTGTTGACGCACTGTCCTCAATGGCTGGAGAATGGAGCAAGCATTTCTTACCAGGTTTACGATGTTTTCATTTGCATTGCCTGCTTTCTTCCCTCTAACGGGATACTGGTTGCACCATTTATAACTGCCATCAAGGAGGTCATTCAATGAGACCTCATCTACATGCTTTGTAACATCATGAATATCTGACCTGAGACCATACATTCCTGATATGAAATGTCCCAATTGCATTATGAATACATGTGAGTCCAATTTCAAAGAAATAATAATTTCTACATAAAATACACTGGATAATGAAAGAAGTTCAGGTGAACTAGAAGAAAACAATGGCTTGTTGTGCCAAATCCCATAGAAGCATAAGAAATTTTCAAGTGAATCCCAAGGAATCAGATAAAATACTCACATTAACAGCAAAAGACACCTCCTCTATTGCATGCCGGCCAAACATATTATGAAAAGCAGTAAAGCACCAAACAAACGTTGAGAATGTGTAGACTGGGGCGGATTTTAGTACTGAAAGATTATTTCTTTGGACTTATGAGAACCAGAATTAATCTTGTTTTCAGTGGTTCAGCAGTTCTCTAATCTTGAAAAAGTACAAACAGAGCACCGGCACATAGCATCATAATGCACTCCAATAAGACTAAGAGACGTGTCTTACTTGGATACAACAAGATTTTAAACCCCCTATAATCCATCTTCTGAAAGCGTATTACATTGAAAACATACATAATTTTACCCAAAAAAATAAAAATAAAAATGCATAACATTAAGTGAGACGCACATGTCATTTTTGCAAAGAATATTTTTCCTTGGGTACAAGACATGCCCTTTGAAGTACATAAGAAACATCCACTTATCCTATCAATTAGCTATCAAATCAATTTATTTCATCAAGAGGATTCAAGAATACTAGTTAATACCCAGCTCAACAACAACAGAGCCTCAATCTGAAACATTAGTTGGGGTTGGCTACATGGATCAAACTCTTTCATTGCACTCGATTTAGCGCAATTGAATTAAAACCCAGCTCAAAATATATATTTTTTAAATATTGTTAAAACACCTTCTGACCACTTTATCCAAAGCTGGAAACCTAATATTTACAGCCTTTTTCAAATAATACGCTCAAATTACAAAAACAGAAAAAGAAACACAGACATGCACCTGTCCTCGTGTGCTTGAACACCAAAAGAGTAAAATTGTGTTTAACTAACTAGCTTCATAACTCGTGAATTTGACTGTCTAAATCTGCCACGCATAAGCTCACACTACAGCAAAATTAACCAATCAATGAGAAAAGTAAAGTTAATCTCAAGACTTCTAAGTAGTTCTAACAAGGACATGAAACTTAAAACACTTCTGCAATGAAAGCTTCTCAAGGCATAGAAAGTATCTTGTATCATATTGACCCAAAGGGAGAGATAATAATTCATAACAATCTAACAGGTCATATATTGCAGACTTGTACTCAACTTCTTGTTTGGTTAATGCACCAGTTAAACAAATCAGAAGCCAAAACAGGCTAGGGATTTAGAATCATTGGATCTGGAAAGTAAGGGAGTTTCAGCAGTCTTAACCATACCATGAATTGAATACCAAAAACTGATGGCTAAATCATAACGAAATTTTGAAGGGAACTTCCATTTGCAAATGATAAAGCTCATCATTCATATTAAAATATCATCAGGAATTCTGATAACACTAGTCTACAAAGCTCCCAGAAAAGTGGATGTCAGAAGAAGCAAGGCTTTGCATATTAAGTGTAGAAAGAAATAACAGTCAGCAGCAAGTGTGATGTACTATGGCATTTTAAATACCAACTCTAAAGCACCTCCCACAGTAATCCAGCATTTCTCTAGATAACATACTAACTATATCCCAAAGATGCTGAAGCTATAATTACATATAAAATAGGGACGTACCAAGAATATTTTCCCCTCCTGCAGCAGAATTAGCAAACCCTGAACCAGCCTTCGGAAAGAAAGAATCGAGTTTTGTTTTTGTAGCTACTTTGGAATTTCTCCTTTCCCCTCGCTTACCATCTATTCCGTGTCTATGCCCAACTCCGTGTGATTTCTCTGCTATAAAAGCATACAACTAAAGTAAGAAATCAAAGAAAAAATTCAGTGAGTTACAAATTATGTCGCCATTAGAAATTGCAAATTGAGATTGTTAAATTATGTAAATTATGGCAATATCATTTGATCCCATTGTACAGCAATGTGTACTCATCATTGCTGTTCAAGCCTTCAAGCCTTCAAGTCAAACATCATTTCACAACAAATCAATGAAGTATGCGTACTTAGCAAGCATTCTGCTTAAAATGACAAGACTATCCAATTCGTTTTTTCATGTCATTTTGATAGAGGAATGAGCATTTATTATATTAATAAATCATCAATTAACAACACTTACAAATGCAAGATTTGATTGACTTTATCAATCCAATAACTTTCTTTTTTTGGATGTATTCAAATATCATAATAGAACCAAGGAAGATATCTTAAGAATTATCCGCAACAATAAATTACTGAATTCATTAAATAACTAAGTCCACAAGTTTATGCAACAATCAATCAGACGAGGAAACTTTTTTTTTTGTAATCTTATTTCTTCATGAAATATATCTTGTGTTTTTATTTACTTTTTGGCTTAGCACTTCAATTTTAAACATCTCTAAGGACGACACCTTGTTCTCTACATATTTTTCAGCAAGAAGGTGATTTTCTGCACAGATGTGTGATTTGCTAAAATTCTTTATCTCAGGAATCTCAACTGCATTTTTTTTTTCATCAGACACAGGAATCACAACTGCATTAAATCAAGCTGAGTGGAAATCTTTGATCCATGTAGCCGACCCCAACCAATATAGAATAAAGGCTTTGTTCATCTCAGGGATGGTAAATGGTAACTTATAACCATGAAAAAAGAGTATTACCTGAAATGGTATGTCTCATAACACTGGATCCATACTTTCCAGATACAGAATGAATATCTTCAGCCACAGCATGGCTCAAAGAAACTTCTACCGCTTCTGCTTTCTGTTTCTTGTGACGTGGGCTACTACTTTTTGATGCTTTTGCTGATTTTTGATACAAGGACTTAGCTGTACAATTTGAGAAAGAGGAAGGAGAACTATTTCTACTCTTTATATTTATTTGCTTGGAAGTGTCACCCCCTCCAAACTTAGCAAAGGAATTATTAGGCTTGCAAAATCTGAAGTCTGCACTCTTCACTCTTGAAACTGAATTCTGTTCTGAATTTGGGACAGCACATATGGCATCTGTGACAAACATAATTCAATGAGCATCAGTTGCATGCAGCTACCTATATTAAATGCAATGGAAATTGTCACACTAACATATGCCAAAAAACGAATTATTTGAATTCAACTTCTAAATTACATTAGCTCCATGTAACATGCGGTTCCGAATGAATATACATAGGGTTCAATAAACAAAATTTGGTAAGACAACAACCACATAGCCTTAATCCCAAAATTTGTTGGGGTTGGGTACATGGATCAAACTCTTCCATTGCACTCGGTTTAGTGCAATTGATAGTGTGCTTTCCGAATCATTTAGATCCCTCCTAATTAATGCGTCTCAAGTTAGCTTCAGTCTACCCCTACCCCATCGAATTTCTTCAGTTTCTACTGAGCTGAGTTTTCCAGTGCGGGCATTTGTAGGCTATCTTTGGAGGTGTCCAAACCACCGCAACCTCCCTTCCCTAATCTTTGTGTCAATTGGTGCTACTCCTACTTTTCTTAGAAATTTTGTATTTCTTATCCTATCTTTACTATTTTTACCACACATCCACCTAAGCATCCTCAATTCTGCTACGTTCATTTTATGTACTTGTTGCATCTTCACCGCCAACACTCACTTTCATAAAGCATAGCGGGCCAAATTGTGATCTTAAAAGATTTTCCTTTTAACTTGATAGGAATATTTCAATCACAAATCACGCCTATTGCACAACTCCATTTCCTCCATCCGGCTTGAATTCTAGGTGTGACATAATTAAGAAATTTTGGTTAAGAACCAAAAGAAAAATAATCTTGGCAGTAATCAAGAATACAACTTTTGCACAGTGAGTGGCAGTTGAACCCATGTAATATAGGCCTATGCTGACGTCTATTCCCATCTGCAAGTGGTAAGGGATTCAAAATCGACCCATGCTAGCATCCTACTATGGTGCAATCACTGCCATGATAAAGTCCGATAGCATTACTCATCCTTGAGGCATCAAAAATTTAACTGCAAGGAGAGAACCACCCATGAAGAGGAAACACGTCTCCAAAACCCAACTAACAATTGAATGGAAAGGCTGCCAAGTGCACCAAAGTCTTATTCTACAGTGCGCTGTGCGCCCCCAATATTTCCATGGTGAAAACACGGTCGAAAACAAAAAAAAAAGGGGAACAAAAGGAAGGTCACTACCAATAATCTAAAAAACTCGTACTTCTAAACCTAAACAACTAAGGCAGATTGCAGTCCACAACAATCAAGTCCCGAAATGCATTTCAAAAAGAGCAAATTAAGCAAACGACCACAAGGAACGAAGAAATCAAAGAAACTTCGTCGTAGAAATGAAAGAAAAACAAAAATAAGATGTGAAAAAACGAAATTTACGCCTCAAAACAAAAAAGGAACGAAATTTATACCACCATTAGAATCACTGGCTCTGTTGCTTGCAGATCTCCCACAAACAGAACCACCACTTTTCAATTCCTGACCTCCGTCGTCCCCGCCATGACCGCCTTGCCTCCCAAACCCCTCACCGATCAAAATCTTCGGCACAACAACACCCACCGGAACAGAGAATTCAACACCATCCATCTAAAGAAACCAAAACTCGCATAAACGATCAAGAAAACCGCACCGAATCACAAGCAAACCATCGCAGATCGCTCTCGATCATCCTCGTCAAAGAAACCCTCGCAGAAACTCAAGATCCGAACCAAAACCCTCGACATTTACACCAATCAGAAGCTCTCCGCCTCCCAAACACATCAAAACCATCGATTTCATCAAATCTTCGAAGCCAAAACGCGATGAAATTAGGGTTTTGGGGGGGTTTGAAGTCGAGAGAGGCGAAGAAATGAGAGCGGAAGTCGATTTCTAGGGTTTGTTGGAGAGATGTGGAGAGTAAGTGACGAGTATTTATAGTTTTCGGGAAACGGAAAGTATCGGCCGATATGACGCCCGTTACGATCGAATATTCCGGCACGGTTGTCTCAAGTGTGAACTTGTCGCAGCTGGTTTAGTTATTCTGGTGTCTCCATGGTGCGACACGTGGTGCGTTATTGAAACCGATGCGGGAGTACGAGAAACAAAAACTGGGTGCATCGTTTGTTGATGTACTGAGCTTGGTTTTCGGCCACCTGTACCTGTAATTTTCGGGTCACATGAACTAACTGAGATGGGTATACTTGTACTCTGGCACGGAGGTGATAATATCTTCGATTAACCACTCGTCACTATAATTAGAGGATATAATAAAATCTTGTATGCTAAGAGTAATGGTGAGTCAGAAATTTCTATCCAAAAAAAAAACATGGTTGGTCACAAATTATACAAGATTATTTCAGGTATCTGCCTCATTTAGATCCAATTCAGGATTCAATTTAGTTTGAATCTAGTTTTTAGTTCGACGAATTCAATTGTAAAAATTGTAATTAGATTTAACTAGGTAACAAGTTGCATTACGTAATCCACTAATTTAACTTATAATGCATAACGATTTAATTACTATACACGCCCTTAACAAAATCTAATTCTAGATTAGTTGAAATGAGTCACATGGATCAAATTGGTTCACTTGTCTTGATTTGATGCAATTAATTACTTTCTCAAGTATTTAAATGGTACCTTATTTAAAACTTTTAAATAGTACCCCTTAATTAATACATCTCAAACTATTTTATATTTATTTTGCATTGATAAAAACTAATGCCAAGCGCATATTTAATTGTTAACCAATCAATCACTTCATAAAATGAAAACACGTCAGGCCTAAGGAGCGTGGTGTAGTGGTAAAGAAAAAATACATTAACTCTAAAATGAGGAGGGGTGTCATAAGTGTTAGAACTTGAAAAATGTTTTCAAGTGAGTTTGAATAGAAAACCTCTTTAGTCCCATATTGCTCACTTCAAAGAGTACACACTCTTTATATACAAACATCTACTCTAAAAATTTGCTTTAGAGAAACCCAATGAATATAGTCCAAATTGGCACCCATTGGGTAATAGGTGTAAATATATATATATAAATATAAATATATATATAATTATATTTAAAATCAAAGATAGGGCCTTGGGCCTTTGGGCTTAGATTGGTTAGCCTTGTAAAATTTTATTTTATTTTATTTTATTTTGTATTTTCGAAATTAATTATTGGTAGTTAATTTAGTTATTTTATGAACAGGTGCGACTGTTGAGAACAAGTGCAACTGTTGAGAATAGGTGTGACTGTTGAATATATTGTTTTGAACAGACACATTGGTTTAAACCAGTGCCTTAAGTTCTATTTAAGTAGAACTAAAACATTGGAAATATACATAATTTTCAAATTTCGTTTTTGAGAGAGAAGAAAAATCACAGTTTGACAGACTTTTTAACTTGGTGATTTTTGGTTCGAAAGAGTATCCGATTGTATCTTTGGGGTAGATCTTTGAAGAAAATTCAATCACCGAATTCAAGAAAATTTTTGTCTTAGGACATTGCTTCTGTGCAAGCCTCCGGTTGGAAATTTATTTTGTTGATTGATTCTGTTATTAATTATTTGTAAAACTTTGTTCATTCATATATATTAGTATCATTATTTATTGTTCCGGACAACAATAAGTTATATTTTTAACAGTAATATTATATTTTTTTGATTTCTCTCAAATTATAGAGTTGAGATGGCTGATTAGCTTCAATGAAATTAGACACCCATAATTATAAAAAAAAGAAAACAAATAACACTTCTACTTAATGTCACGTTGAATCAAAACTAGAAACTAGACGTGACCTCTCCGTTGTATTCCAAACCCAAAACAAAAATGGCCCAAACAAAATAATAAAAAGAGTCGGGCCCCAATTAATGAACCCATCACCCAAGTTAACGCCAACCAAAAAGACAGGTCAAGTGAGCTACAATTGGCCCTTCCGCGATATTTTAAATCGCGCACACGTGCGTAGTCGTGGTTGACCTGAACAACACACGTGCGTATAAACCACGATCATCACATGATCGATCGATAGATAGGGTTCACAAAAAAGCAAAGCAAAGCAAAGCTGCGTTTTCTGTTGTTCAACTACTACACAAAAAAAAGCTTCCTGAGACGGCCATGCGAACGCTGCAATCAATCTCAAAAGCAAGACCAAGTCGAACCATTCGTTGACTTCTCCTTCCAATTTTGACTACAAAAAACCTAGTTTCGCAAACCCTAATCGGGGGTTTTCCGATCGAGAGCTAGGGTTTTGTTGGTTCCGATCGATGGCGATGGACGAGGCATTGTTGGACGATATCATACGGAGGCTGCTCGACGCGAAGAACGGGCGGACGCCGAGGCAGGTGCAGCTCACGGAGGCGGAAATCAGGCAGCTTTGCGTGTCTTCTAAGGAGGTTTTCATCAACCAGCCTAATCTGCTCGAACTCGAAGCGCCGATCAAGATTTGTGGTAATTTTTGGGGTTTATCCGCAAAAAATCTGTTTTTATTGGACCTCTTTTGATTTGGGTTGGTTTTGTGATTGTTTGATTGTGTTTTGGTTGGTTAGGGTTTGATTTTGTGTTGGTTGATTGTGTTGTGCTTTGTCGTTTGTGTGGATTGCTGTGACGATGAAAGGGTGACTAATTAGGTTAACTGGGTAGGGTTTTTGCTATATTGTTGTGGTTTTGATTTGGATGTTTGGTTTTGTGTTCATGGGGTCGTGTGATTGAAGTGTATAAATTATATGATTAGAACAAGTGGTCTGGTCGATACGACGAAGAAAGTCGAGACGGCTGCGCGATTAATGGGAGAATGTTCTGTATCTTAGAGGACTTTAGTTTTTATTATTTCGTTTTGTTGTGGTGTGATTTAAAACAATGGCGGAGTCACGCCTTTTCTCGTTCTTATTATCGGTTGCCCTTCAAGTTCATTTTTGGGCATATGTCGCCTTACTGATAATTTCTTGTCCGGATCCTTATCATAATTTTGTTTAGTTCATGGTTGATGGTTGTATGGCAATATTGAAGTTTGAGGTCGTGTAAATATTTATTGCTAGAAATGATTGTATTTGGGGGTGATAACTATGGCCTTTTTCATTATTGAAAGCTGGTGTGGTAGGAGAGTGTTAATAATGACTTATATCGTATGCGTTATGGTCATGCCTAGGTTATCATCTTAACTAACTATTTGACGCCAATGCTAGAGACACTGGGTACTCCATTTCACATGGGGTTAGGGGATTACTCGTTGTTAAGGAAGATTTTTATCTTACACATTATAATGATGGGCGGGCAATGTGATGCCATTCTAACAGGATAGGATGAAACATGGAATAGGACTCAGACCTTCGATAGTGCAACTGACAGGGTGATTTTTGGATATTCTTGTGATGCGTGGTTTAAATAAATAAAGCAAATTGTCTTTGGCGCCTCTTACTCTTAAAACTTTCCTCCTCTTAAAGAACTATAATAACTTGATTAGTTTCCAATGTCCTAAATAATCATGAACCTAACTTGTAATTAAGACATGAACCTCTTATACTTGATTGTTTTGAAACATGGGATAAGTGGTGGGCTAGGCAAGGAAATGAGTTGCCGCAAGTTCTCTGCGGCTTGTTTCCAAGAGATTGGTCTTGTATAAGATTGTTGTCATGTGAAACATATATCATACTTAAACCATATGCGTTTGTGCTGTTTAACTTTACTTCATATGTTCCAGATTAATCAATATTTAAGGGATTTCCTTTATAGATTAGCGCACTCATATGATTCTGTCTTTGCCGCTAAAGTTTTCATTTAGGGTAAGATAAAGAGTGTTTATTGCCTTATATTGCTTAGTCCTCAGTTATTTCCTCGATGAAATTGAAATTTTAGTATGCGCTATATCTTCATTTTCAGTTGAGGCAATTTCTTTCATATATTATACAATGTTAAAATCTAAATTACAATTGATGTCAAGTATGTGCCAACTAAGGAAGTATTTTTTTTCGTTGCTTTATATCCAGAACTGAGCCTTTTTTCTTACCACCTAACAAAAATGTTAAATGGTAAAAAGAAGCGTGCTAAATAACAATTTGAGGATGGAAAGTATTGTATTAGAAATTGAGGACTGGTTAGCTGGGAAATCTTATTATGAAACTTTGTTGAAAATACATATGACCTGCTAGTTATGATGTAATTATTTTCTTCTGGCAGGAGATATTCATGGTCAATATTCAGATCTTCTTCGTCTGTTTGAATATGGTGGTTTGCCACCTGCCGCAAACTACTTGTTTCTTGGGGATTATGTGGATCGTGGTAAGCAGAGTATAGAGACTATTTGTCTTCTTCTTGCGTACAAAATAAAATATCCCGAGAACTTTTTTCTTCTTAGAGGTAACCATGAGTGTGCTTCCATCAACCGGATATATGGGTTCTACGACGAGTGCAAGAGAAGATTCAATATTCGAGTTTGGAAGACTTTTACTGAGTGCTTCAACTGCTTGCCTGTTGCTGCTCTCATTGATGAAAAGATTCTTTGCATGCACGGGGGATTGTCTCCGGATCTAAAGAACCTTGATCAAATTAGGAACATTGCTCGCCCCATTGATGTGCCAGACCAAGGCCTTCTTTGTGATCTGCTTTGGGCTGATCCTGATAAGGATGTGGAGGGCTGGGGAGAAAACGATAGAGGTGTGTCTTACACATTTGGGGCTGACAAAGTTGCTGAATTCCTTGAGAAACATGATCTTGATCTCATATGTCGAGCCCACCAGGTAAAATTTACTGAATCATGCCTTTTGCTTCTTCCTATGTGCTTTTTTTTTTTGGTTTGGAAGTGTTCAAATCCACATCATTGTTACCTCAGATCTATCTTACTTTGTAGATTTATTGCTTCCAAATACATGAAATATATCTGAAATATGTATTTTTAACACTCCATAGATGGTTTAGTAACTTTAGTTAACACATCATGATCTGGGAGCTTAAAAAATGTTGCTATCTTTCATGTGTTTTATGCACCCTTGCCTAGGAGTGGGCACGAAACCCGATGACCCGACTCGGGTCGGGTCACCCGACTCGGGTGTCGGGTGGCGGGTCGGGTAGGGTGGTTTCAAAAAAAAAATCGGGTCAAAAAACCCGACCCGTCGGGTTTCGGGTCGGGTTTCGGGTATGTCACAAAGTGGACCCGACCCGACCCGATACCCGACCCGACCAAATAACCCTAACCTAAGTAACTAAGCCCCTCGCGCCAAGGCTTTGCTGGCTGCTGCTCTGCTGCTCTGCCTCATCGTCCCGAGTCTGCTGTGGATTCATCCCCTCGCCTCCCTCGCCTCGATCGATCATCGATCATCCCCTCTTCAATCGATCGATCACGGCCCTTCCTGCTTCCTGCTTCTTCATCCGCCTCATGGCCCTTCTTGCTTCCTGCTTCCTGCTTCTTCATCCGCCTCTTCGGCTCTTCCTGCTTCTTCATCCGCCTCTTTGGTCTTGCAGAGGTTCATCATACTGAAGTCCGCCGCCTCCATAAAGAACGCCGACCGTAGTGGTGAAGTACAGCGTCGTCGCCATGAAGTCCGCCGACCTCCAAGCCTCAGTGATCAAAGACCTCCTCTTCGTCCACGGCGGCGGCCCCACCGTCAACTCCTGGCTCAACAGCCCTAACATCCCCTCCACCTTCCTCAACGCCTCCCTCCCTCCCTCCCTCTCTCTCCGTCTCTCGTAGATCTAGGTTTTTTTTTAATTAATCTTTCGGTTTGTTTGTTTTTATAATCTTTTTTGTGTTGATTGATTTGTTGATTGTGTATTTGTTTGATTATTGTTGTTGTAGTTGAAGTTTTCGACATAGTGTAAGCCTTTGAACAACTTCATTTTCTCTCGACCATCACTCTCGCTGCTTTCTTGTTGTCTTAGGCTTTTTCCTCATCTTCTTCTTTCACCGGTACTAGTGTTTGTGGTGGTGGGGAGGGGGTTTCTTGGGTTTTACGTTTTTGTTTGGAGAGTGATGATGAGAATCATAAAATTTGGAGTTGGTGGTGCCGTGGTGGTGGCGGTGGTGGTGGTGGTGGTGGTGGTGGTGGTGGCGGTGGTGTGTTGGCTAGACTGAGAAGAAGACCACACTGAAGAACCCAGAAATTTCAGTGACCCGACCCGACCCGACTCGACAACCGCGGTTTTTTTTTTTTTTCATGAAACCGGGTCACCCGATGACCCGACCCGACGACCCGACCCTAAACGGGTCGGGTTCATATCGGGTCTGCTGTCTGTCGGGTCGGGTTACGGGTCAGTTTTCCAAAGACCCGACATGAGTCGGGTCGTCGGGTATCGGGTCGGGTCGACCCAAACCCGACCCGTGCCCACTCCTACCCTTGCCCTATTTTATGTTACGTATGTTTTAGTTTTGCATCGTATCACTTTCTCATCATTTTCATTTGTTTCCTTGTCAAACGAAAAGTTTGATGTTTTCCCCTAAGCATTTTTGAGTTAAACGCACACTATCAAATCATGGATGTTCTCATTTGGACTGGATTACTCAGTTACTCAGTTACTCAGTTACTCAATTACTTGAAAACAATTGTAGTTTCTATGATGATCACGTCTGTGAGGATTTGGATTCATTCTGCGTGATAGACATCAATAGAGAAACTGCCAACTCAAAATGTTACTTCTATATATATGAACTGTATGGATAATGCAACCAATTAATTGAAGTGGCTATGTTGTTAGGTAATCAATAAAGGTCAACACATAAGTATGGGTGCATCTTACAACTCTTAGATTAAATTTCATCAATGATGATTTACACTCCTAGATTGGTCTTGTGTCAGTAAAAGAGGTCAGTTGATTGCTACTTGTTTGTTTTACAATTGCTACTGGTTGTGATTGTGGTCAGGTTGTGGAGGACGGGTACGAGTTCTTTGCAAAAAGGCAGCTAGTAACCATATTCTCTGCTCCAAATTACTGTGGGGAGTTTGACAATGCTGGTGCCATGATGAGTGTAGACGACTCGCTAACATGTTCATTTCAGATACTTAAACCATCTGATAAGAAGGGGAAAGGGGGACTTGGCAACAACGCATTGAGACCTGGGACGCCACCTCGAAAGGTATGAAAACATGAATACTCGCACGTTGTATTCTTCATTCCGTAGTATCTTTCGAGGGAAAAAGAGAGAAAGATAAAGCAGGTGCTTTGCTCACTGAAGTATACTTACTCCCTACAGTTCACACTTCACAGTGACTGATGTGTCTCGCACACATTTTCCTTACTAGCGAATGACTTATTTATACAGCTTTGTCAGAAATCTGCTTCTAAGGTTGTTTTCTTCATTTCAGGGCGGAAAAGGATGACACGTGAAGGATAACACTAGCTGAAGAGCACAAGAAGCTTGAGATCTTTATAATGGAGTTTCACCTGCGCTTACTAATTTATTTTGAAAGTCGTTATGGTTTCCAAATCTGAAAACCCTGTGTTTCTGCCGGGTTTGTTTACACTGAAGATAGGATATACAGAAGATGGCTTAAGGTCTTCTCAATGATATGCTTGGAGAAGCTAACGTGAAAGCTTCATGTTTTGCTACTCTTCGGTTTTTATATTGTAAATTTCAAATGCAAACGCAACTCTCAGGTTTGACTACATTCAACCATGGCAAGGCGTGTATTGGCCTTCCTGTGCTTTGTTTATCGCTGTCTGTTAACGTTTTATGCTCTGGTGAATCAAACTGTTATAAGTGTAGATGGCAATGGTGATTTTTTCGTCACCCAACTGTGGGAATTTTTTTTCCAGTCTTGTTTCTCTGCTAATCAGCTTGTTAAAATCAAACCATCTTCCAATTTGGTGTGGTGGCACAGGAATGGTGTGTGCTCTTGATCTTAAGAGATTGAGATACTCTTTTTGTGGGTTAAAGTGGCTCCACATGGATCATTGTCTTTACTTTTGTGCCGGTTACGATTGAGTTGCTTGAAAAGCAAACAATTATGTATCAAATTGTTCTCATACCGTTAACAACTTACATTCTTAAATCTATTATATGACTTCATTTTCACTGATACCAACTGGGAAAGAGATGTAGAACTTTTCTTGATAAGCAACGGTTGAGGGTTTTTGTTTGATTCTGTTCGTTTCTTCAATTGTCATTTTTCTTGAGTTCTTGGCTGCATGTTGTGATGGATGAGACTGCATTGGATGATATCATAGAAAGGCTTCTTGATTGTAAAAATCAAACAGAGGTGCAGATTACAATCAAACATGACGAAATCTCGCAGCTTTGTGAAACTGCCAAGAAAATATTCGCGAGGGAGTCTTCCCTCCTCGAACTCAAACCGCCTATTAATGTTTTCGGTAAGTTTAAGTGCATAGTTAATCTGTTTTGCTGAATTCATGAATGCAACATGTATTCAGTAAGTTAAAGTGCACATCTCCTTTGCAGGAGATATTTATGGTCAGTATTCAGATCTTGTTCAGTTTTTCGAGTTTGGTGGCTACCCGCTGGCATCAAACTACTTGTTCTTGGGGAACTATGTTGATTATGGTAAATGGAGCATCGAAACCTTTTGCCTTCTTCTTGCTTACAAGGTAAAATGTCCACAAAACATCTTTCTTCTAAGAGGCAATCATGAGAGTGCTCTTGCAAGCACAACTGGAGGATTCTATGATGAGTGCATGAAGAAATTAAGTAGAGACTCATATGAGGTCTTCACTGATTGCTTCAGGTGGTTGCCATTTGCCGCTATTATCGATAACAAGATCTTCTGTGTGCATGGAGGGTTATCTCCAGAATTAAAAAGCCTGGATCAAATTAGGAATATCCATCGCCCCATCGAAACTCCATTCACTGGTCTCCTCTTGAACTGCTGTGGCCTACTGAAAGATTTTTGGTTGGTGAACAGACTGGACGTGTTGGATCTTACGGACTTTGGAACGATAACATTTCTGAAGTCCTTCAAATGAATGACCTTATACTTATTTGTACAGGCCACCAGGTAAATTAAAGCAATTGGTGACATACTTTTTAACTTCTTATATGCTCAATCAATATATGGTTCAACTATTTGCTTCGTAATTCTCACAATCATGAGATTTCAAGGACCTCTATTAATGCTTGGTTGATGATTATTTCTAATCCATGTATTAGTCAACCAAAGTAACGAGGGCTGAAAAAGGTTCAAACATCCGTGGTTATTAAAAAAAAAATTTATCCATGTTTGGAAATAAAATAGTTACTTATGTTTAGCATGGCAAGCGATATGTGAGTGTCAATATCTAATGCTTTTGTTGTTTATAGTACTGATTAAACGTGGTGATCAGCCTGTTGAAGAGGGGTACAAGGTGATCAAGGAATTGAAACTGGTGACCGTATTCTCTGCCCGAAATTTTCGTGGGAGTGGCAACAATGCTGGTGGTGTGATGGGCGTCGACTTAAAATTAACTTGTTAGTTTTTTGTTATCAAGCCATTAGAGGGGAAAGAAAAATTCAGCACTTGGAAATCAGGCACTCATATTCCCAAGACTGCATCTATGCGAAGAAGACCGGCCCCTGATGTGTTGTCAACTTCATTTTGGGAGTTCAATGGATGCGAGGCCGGGCTGTGTGCAGGCGAAGAATTACGGTCTTTTCGCATCCTTAGGCCCTCTGACAAGAAAAGGATATTGGGTCCTCGAGAATAAGCTCCCAATTGTCAAGTCTACCGCCTCGTAACGCCTTATCGACTTCATTTTGGGAGTTCAATGGCTGTGAGGCCAGGATGTGTGCAGACGAAGAATTTTGCTCTTTTCGCGTCCTTAAGTCTTCAGACAAGAAAAAAGGTATTAGATTAAATATCAAAATGTACAACCTATCTCTCAAGCCCAAAACCTAGCATAAAACGAGTAAATATAAACATCCGTACGAGTAGGGCTAGAGTTGTCGTCAATCGATGTAGTCCTCAAGCTTGCTCTTTCCCCGGCTCGTACTAGGGTCCGCTCTCCACCCATCACAAAAAGACAGATGACGAGTCGAGTGAGTAATCCTAAGGAAATTCACCAAGTAATTACGAAAGTAAAAATCTTGGAATTAAAAATACTATAATTAAACATGCAGAACAAAAGAATACAGACAACTGTAAAAAGGATCATCCCATGCATAAATATAGTAATGAAACAAAGTACGTGCACAGTAAAATTAGTCCAAGTCATACTTCGGGTTTTTCCCCAGGCATAGCCCGTGAAAACACCTCTACCGGGTGACCCTGGACCCTCTAGGTGGTCGGCGTAGACCCACGACGCACCCACATAAGCCTACCATACCTGGGTAGCCTATTCACCAGCCTATTCACCAGCGTATGCCTAGACAAGTGCTATGAATTAGTGGACTCTATGGCCGTAACGAATAAGCACCAGGTGGGGAGTGATCTCAACACCGTAAAGACACCACGTAGGAGTAACTCCACTACCGTAAAGTCACCAGGTGAGAGTACTTAGCCACCGTAAAACAATAATGAAATGGAGTAAAGAATAAATAGAACTGAATTCATATAAATCAAACAGTAAATACTAAAGTGAAGTTCAATTGGGATACTACACACCTCAAATAGCACTCCTCGTCCTAAAAACCAAACCTTAGTCTAGCTCCAATAAATGCTCGACAATTCAAATTATCACCCGATCTAGTCAATATTAAACCACACCTGCGATGTAATGAGTCATAGCCTAGTCATTATCATCACAGTTAATCAAACAATCAGTCAAAAATAATTCTTTCCGCCCGACCAGGTGTATCATCACCAGTCCGTGGCGTCTCCGTGGACCTAAGTTGGCGTCCACGTCTGAAAATACGCGAATAACGGCCTTAATAAAATTTGGGCCGTTACATATCCTATGTGGCATTAGATGGACATTCAAATTTTAAAATGATCTCTAATGATAATATGAATTTTGACTATGAATTGTGACTTTTTGACTTTATGTAACAAACAATTGATGATGTGGCAATGGATCACAATATTTAGAAGTAGACATTGTGGTAGAGACCCTCCACTTTGATTCCTTGCCACAGAATAAACATCCACAATCCATTGTCCCATTGGAGAATATTTTTTGAGTTGGATGTGGATTGCATCCTAAGTGAATCTATTTCTACCCCAATCCATGATTCCATCGGAGATGCTTTAAGCTCTCGATTGTCAAGTCTACCGCCTCGCAAGGAACAAAAGCAATAACAAAGAATTGTTTTCATCCCTAGAATAAGTTTCTTGTTTACTGCATTGATGATGAAAGGTTCTTATTTAATAGTAAAAAGTGAGGAGCGTATTTCACATTTATTAGTTCTTTATTTAGAACGAGCTTTTATATATATATATGTTATAAATAATGTGGATTGACAACTCTACGTATTTCACCTATTATTATTCTAACTCTTCACATGATGTAACATCCAAATTAATTCATATAATTACTTAGTCTTAATGCTATTTATTCATGTAATTGTATTGAAATGTAACTTGTGCTATTTGGTCTTACCAAGGGCCTATATAAAGAGGTTTCACCTATGTAATGTGATACCATATTAGAATGAAAGTTCTCTATTTCTCCCATATCTCTTCTCTTGTTATCTTTCTAGTTCTTTATCTTTACCTTTCTGGCTTTGCCATTAATTAGTTTACAACACATTATCAGCACGAGCTTTCTCTAGCATTAAGGAGATCTTGAAGTTCAAGAATGCTTGTTAAAGAGACAAAGCTTGGAAGGGGGTCATTGTCTTGGTAACAAAGATTTGAAGGTAACAAAATATCATTTTTGATTTCATGGTTTCTTATGTGTTTGTGTTTGTCAATTTCTTAAGGTAACCGTGAATATCTATGGTTGGTTTGGTCCTCAATTTCTTGAAAGTTGAAAACCAACATGAAAACACACCAATCAAATATGTATGTTGTTGGGGACTGCTTCCATCGAATCTCTTTGGCCTTAATATGGCCCATATTTTTAGCCATACAACAAATTCCAAATTAATGAAAAATAATTTTCATTGTTCAAATTAATATGGCGATCAAGTGCGTAGGTGATGATGTGTTGGTATTGGCTTCCCAATTTCGTTGATGTTTTCTTAAGATTAATTGAGGAAGATGAATAATTTTCTTAAGAATAAATGTATTTAACAGTTTTGAAAGTGTTTATTATGGAATAAAACGTTACAAAATAGTTAGGTTTCCTAAAAGATAGGAGACCATTGAATTTCTCCCCATTATTGCAATAAACGCCTCATAATAATGTATATACATTTAATTACATGCTAGAATTTCTAAAAAGACATGAAACGTTCATTTTGAGTTTTATTTATTTATTGATGAAATATAAAGGCACCATAATTTGAGTTTTATTTCATTTATAACTTAATTCATACATTTTGTATTATAACGTCACCGACTACGAGAGTATGCTATGTAGTTGCGTCTTGTACGATCTTCTACATCAGAAATCAAAAGTCAATATGTGACATAACTAGTTTTCTCGCTATACTACAAACGATTAATTATGCTCCATTCTTGATTTTTTTTTATATTGCAAATAGTGTTATGAGTTTGGGTTGATAGTGGGTAAGCCTTGTCCCTGGTAAAGCTAAACATTGAAAGGGAGACGGGTTATCCCGTTCGAGGAAGCATGGTTTTTAAGTAGACTTCGTCTCACCACCCAACCTGGAGGTTGTCCCACCAACTCATACAAATAGTATATTTTGTGTATAAAATAATCAAGTTATGAGCATCCATTTAATCATATATTTTACATAAAAATGAGAACTATTTATGATGTTTTTATTTTTTATTATACTTGATTGAATTAATTGCCTTAATAATATTGACAATAATAATTACTTGTCAAGGCAACGGGATGCTCAAATTATATATAAAACATCTATGCAAGGCTATGTGTATAAATATTTATTCGTCAAATATCTCTTTAGACTCTTTAGAGATTTGAAAAGTGAATATTTCACTTTATATTATCATTTCACCTCATGGAGCTATCTATATCAAGGCCAAAATTGGTGATGCTCCAAAAGGCTCAAAATGAGTGGCTGGGTCTCACGCTACAAAATTTATATCAGTCAAATATCATTTATTATTCTGCAATTTCAATTACCTCTATATTGAGGCTATGCGAAATATGACCGATGAGACAAATAAAGGCCACGTGGCTCGCCTCGATGTATTATCGCAACAAATTATCGAAGCGCACGTCAATCCATTAAATATTAATTATGGATTGAATCCTTGTCTCGTGGTAGTGAGTAAAATAATAAGATATTATAAATATAATATACCGGCCCCTGATGTGTTGTCAACTTCATTTTGGGAGTTCAATGGATGCGAGGTGTGTGCATTTAATGGATGTCGTTCTGACATAGGCAGTGAGATATATATGAAAATCACTAATGGATTTGCAATATCGATGAAATAAAATCATTCTGAATTGTACAAGGGTTGAAAGCAATCAGGACGAATGTAGGATACAAAACGTCTTATTGATTATTCTTGAAAGAGAAGGATATGTAAATAATCCACTTTGCTGTCTTCATTAAAAGATCATCAGCGATTTGTGATTATTCTTTGTATAGTGATGATTTAAATATAGTAGTAGGAAACGCAGACGACATCGATTAGAACATCGGAGAATACTTGAAAAAGGAATTCGAGATGAAGAACTTGGAAAAACAAGACTTTGTCTTGGTTGCAAAATCGTTCATTAGCGATTTATGATGGAATAACGTAAAATCATCGATCGAAATTATATTGAAAAGGTATTAAAAGATTTTATATGGACAAGGCAACGTCCATTCAGGCTATCATGGAAGTCCATTTAGAACCTCGAAAGTGATGAAGAGAGCTAATTGGTCAGGAGGTACCATATTTAAGTGCATTTGGTGCCTTTATGTATCTTGCAAATTATACTGAAGACCCGATATTGCTTTCTTTGTCAACTTCTTGCAAGATATAGTTCTTAAAGCGACTTGAAGACATTGGAGATAGTGTGTTAAACGCATTTTTCGATATCTTCGAATGACATGGGTTTATTTTTACTCGAGAGGGGTAAACATTGAATCTCGAGGTTATCTTTGATATTCATCGAATCCCATGTTCTCGAAACGGGATATGTATTCACTGTGGTAATATACTATTTATGTGATAAAATCGATAAAACAAACTATGGTCTGCCAGCTTAACCATTCTACGGAAGTACTTGCATTCATAAAGGATATTGGGTCCTATTTCACAGAGTATGAGCTCCCGATCAGTGATTCTTGTCAACCAAGCTCGACATTTAAAGGCTTACATATGAATTGACCTTATTGACTTCATTTGGACATGGGGGAGTCAAAAGGAGTTGTTGATTAGTAATGTGACCCACTGGTCCCGAGTGCCCGCTGGCACGCCTAAATAACCAACGGAATAATCATTCTAAACAATATATATATATAATAACCAGGTGAGGATAAATAATCACAACAAAACCATATAACTTACAATATATAAATACTAATATAAATCATCTTTAATATTAAATATCTCATACAACCTCAAATTAAAATTATAAAGGTTCCGAACTACCCATTTTCCAATTCTCAAACTATAACCCAGCGTCACGAGATTTACAAAACGATTAATATTAATAATAAACTAGCATTGTATGAATCTACATCGAAATGAAGGCAACTTCAAGATAAATCTTTTCTCTTGCCTTTCTTGCTATCAATCGTGTTTGGTAGAGGGACAAGAAACCAACGGTATTACCAAGTTGTACTCGTGCAAATTCTACATGACCAATCCATACGCATCAACCTGACATGTAATAACTGAGGGTACATAATTCGATCAATTAAATATATGGTTTATGCTCATCGTAGTTATTAAAGATGAAATTATATTCTAAGAAGAAATATCTAAATATTATTTCCACATCTAATTTAGGGATTCCAATCACCATTCATTTCCCATATCGAAAAGATCTTGGTAAGGATCCGGAATCATCTATTTTCGGGCACAATAATCTCCCTAGCAAGGATGGAACTCCCAGCCACACCTCACTCAAATCTCCTTACGCGAGTCTTTTAGGAGGATCTCCTCGGTGGTTAACTACCGCACACTTTAGAATAACATAACGAGCAAGACAATGTATTCACAATTCCATAGATAATAGAGATCCTCAAACCAATATCACGACAGGACCCATTCCCAGTCTTTAAATTCAAAACATGCATTCCTAGATCTAATAATCAAGCCATATTTAATGCATGAGCGAAGCTCCCACTTACCGGGACCGTCGCGACGCCTCTCGACTCACTCGTCGTTTGGGGTCCCACGTGAAGCGGCGTGTCAGCTTAAAACAATTCATACTGACAACCCTGCTCAATGCATATTCTATTACAAAGTCATTAATTATTTAACTCATTTTTACTTTTAAGGACCCGTTGTGCTTGTCCCGTAGTTTCGTGTCGTTTGGAGTCCTTGTCGGGTTCCCAGATGTCACAAGGAGGGACGTTGAGTCCTCCCGATGGCAATTCGCCCGGGGCCAAGCGGTCCCTGGTTGAGTCCGAGGGCACGGTTTGGCTCCCCAACCTTGGTCATGCGGGGGAAGTTCATGCCCCAAGCTGCCGTGGAGGGAGCGAAGCTGCTCATCTCGGCGGCGCCACGTGGAGGAAAGTTGGCAAAGCCCGCCCCTACCACCTTACAGAGCGCCCTAGCTTGCTCATCGACGCCATTAATGGCGTAGCGCGCCCATCTCCTTGGCCCATCTCTCAGGTGGCGGCGCCGCCTCCAACCCGACCCCGAAAAAATCAAATAAGAAGAAGAAGAAAAGAACGGAAAGAAAAGAAAGAAAAGAAAAGAAAGATCGTAGAAGAAAGAAAAGAAATAGAAAATCACCACAAGATTTTTCTCTCCTTGATTGTTCAATGATTCCTCTTCTTCTCCTCCCTCTCCAACTTGTTGAATCAACAAAAAGGGTGACTAGGGCTTGCAACACATCCTTGTATAGTTAGGGTTTCTAACCAAATCAACCTAAAAGACATAAATACCCCTATGGGCCTAATTTCCTCGTTAAGCCCATTCAAAACTATTTTCACTTAATCCAAGTCTTGTTAAGATCAATTTTGTGTAACAATCTCATTTGTTCACATATCTTAATATAAAATTAATAAAATACCTTGAAAATGGGTCGAAGAATATTTAGGTCGTTACTGATATCCCCAATTTAAAAGAATTTCGTCCTCGAAATTTAAATCAAAGTCATACCTTAAGATTCAAAGAGAAATGGAAAATTCTCTATCATGTAATCCTCCCGCTCCCAAGTCAACTCTTGTTCCCCATGAAATTGCCACCGGACTTGCACTATTGCGTATTCCTTATTACGTAGTTTTCTTATTTTCCTATCCACTATCTGGATCGGTTTGCTCATCATAGGACACGTCCCCCTTAGATCAACTTGCCCCCAATCAATCCTCGGTGCGTGTTTATTATGTGCCTTCCTCAACATGGAGATATGAAAAACGTCATGTACTCCGCTAAGCGTGATGGTAACTTGAGACGAAAAAGCTACCGGTCCCTTTTTTCTTGATCTCGAATGGTCCGATGAATCTTGGAGATAACTTTCCTTTTAACCCGAATCGGTGATGCCCTTTCATAGAGAAACTTTCAAAAGTACGAATTCCCCTTCCTTGAATACAACATCTCGATGGTTCTTATCGGCATACTTTTTCGGCGACTTTGGGCGGTTTCTAGTCGTTGCCTAATAATCTTAATTCTTTCTGTCGATCATGAACCATTTCTCGGTCCAAGCAACACCACGTCGCCGACCTCGGTCCAACAAGCGGAGATCTACACGGTGCCCATAAAGAGCCTCAAAAGGTGCCATACCAATACTTGCTTGAAAAGCTGTTATTGCATGCGAACTCGTGCAGGCGAAGAATTACGGTCTTTTCGCATCCTTAGGCCCTCTGACAAGAAAAAGGATATTGGGTCCTCGAGAATAAGCTCCCAATTGTCAAGTCTACCGCCTCGTAACGCCTTATCGACTTCATTTTGGGAGTTCAATGGCTGCGAGGCCAGGATGTGTGCAGACGAAGAATTTTGCTCTTTTCGTGTCCTTAATTCTTCAGACAAGAAAAAAGGTATTAGATTGTCAAGAATAAGCTCTCGATTGTCAAGTCTAGCGCCTCGCAAGGAACAATAGCAATAACAAAGCATTGTTTTCATCCCTTGAATAAGTTTTTTGTTTACTGCATTGATGATGAAGGTTCTTATTTAATAGTAAAAAGTGAAGCGCGTATTTCACATTTATTAGTTCTCCATTTAGAACGAGCTTGTATATTAGAATGTCTGGCATGTTATCAGTTCATATTGGAAGTTCTCAGACTCCAACTAGGCACCAAGCGCGCTTTTTTGGAAGATCCTGTAATGACATTCCAAAAGTCACACTCATATAACATGGTGTGCGGGCTCCATATGAAAATGGGTTTGCACACATAATTCTCAATGCATAATACACAGGGTATATATCCCATTTCGTTGCGTGTACGGACAACTTCTAAGGTCACGGGCTTGCCCGTAACATAACTTGGTGTGATATTTTTCTTTTGAAAAAAAAAGGAACTGGGTTCTTCGACTCCAACATGAGTTGAACCCCAACCTTATCTTTTGCAAGTGATGCCGAATGCATCTCATTAATAGAAGGGATCGTGAAAGTATATATCCCATTTTAAGCATGAACCATGTGGTATTTAGAGTATGTAATGATAATCTAACACACTTTGGGTGCACACTTGACAACTTGTTTTGTTAGTCACCCACGCCTTGAGACACACAGAAACAAATATTGGTGTGACTTTGACTTTGGAGTGTATTTTGTAGCATTTTTCTTTTGAAAAAAAAAAGGAACTGCCAACTTAATTAGGACATCTTCGACTCCAACATGAGTTGAACCCCAACCTTATCTTTTGCAAGTGATGCCGAATGCATCTCATTAAAGAAGGGATCGTGAAAGTAATATCTTTTATTATTTTTATTTTAAGCATGAACCATGTGGTATTTAGAGTATGGAAAATGATAATCTAACACACTTTGGGTGCACACTTGAGGGTTAGGGCGCAATCTTTGTCTTTTTGCTTATTTATGGTGTTTTGTTAGATATGGAGCCCACGCCTAGAGAGACAAGAAAGAGCCATAAATAGGCTAAAAGATAAAATATGTACCTCAAGTGTGCACTCAAAGTGTGTTAGATTATCATTTTTATTGGAAGAATCTAACTTTCTTGTCTCTCCTAATTAAGGGGACTCATTGGGCTTGGACGGACTCGAATTTGAAACCGCTAATTAAATGGTGAGAACCATCGTTACCTTATTGGTCGTGGATTTTATTTTTTTGACTTGAACCCACCACCTCAGCTAAACTAGAGAGATGCTTTGGCATTTGGATGTGGATTTTGGTTTGTGTGAAGAGCTCTACAACCATGGCTCTTTCATCGAATCTATCAAAGAAATTCGCGATCCCAAGAAGGAAACATGGTGGAAACACCATCTCAAGACCTCCTCATCCTAACCTCGTAAATTATTTCTTTCCATCTTTCATCTACCAACATAAAAAGATTGTTTTGTGTTCCCAATTTTTTACCAACTTTTTTTCACTTCCTAATTCCTATCCGTGTGGGGACATACATTTTGCGCTGTGCCACTTTCAAGTTTTATTAGATGTGGGCCCACCCCCTAAAAAGACAAGAAAGAATTATAAATGATTAAAAAATAAAGTGTATACCAAAAGTGTGTTAGATTATCATTTTCCTTTATTAAATTATGACAAGTCAATGGTGGTTTTTGGTTTCATGATCCCTAGCTTTGTGATATCAATTGGTGCAGTTAGAATTAACTCGGACGTGTGTGTCCTAGTGGTAAAGGCGACGGTGGGATTGTGTGGGTTAAGCATAAGATCAATTTTCCATGATAGTCGTTGTGCAATCCCATAACATGCGGGAGTCTGAATACCCACGACTATTAAAAAAAAAAAACCCGATGAAGTTAGAATTGTATAGAAAAATGCTAAAGTGATCCGCTATTGACACTCACGCACATTAGTTTTTAATTTTTTTTTACTTTTTTTTTCACAATTTTGTACTTTGAGGATAATGTTTAGATTACTTCTTTACATAACTCACTACGACTACTAAATTTGTTAAAAAAATAAAAAAAATTAAGATACATGTTCATGAGGGTCGTAGTGACTCGCGGTAGCATTGCTCAATTTTGTATATATATATATATACACACTCGTAGAAGAAAAACAGGCAAGCAAGCATTGGTTGACCAAGGCGCCTTCAATTATGTAGTATAAATGGAGAGAGGGGTTTCTACGGTTCCGAATTCTCGGTGATCTGAGCTGATTTACGGGAGAGCGACTTTGGTTGGTAGTTCTTTGGTATTGGATTATATTGAATCCGTAGCTATGTCGATGGATCCGCAGCTATTGGATGACATTCTCAACAGGCTTCTTCAAGTACGCGGTCGCCCAGGGAAGCTGGTTCAGTTGTTAGAAGGAGAAATCCGGCAACTTTGCGTCGCCGCTAGGGATATATTTTTGAGCCAGCCTAATCTATTAGAGCTTGAAGCCCCCATCAAGATTTGCGGTAATGGACGATTCTCTCTCTCAATCTAAGCATTCAATATGTTTTGGGAATTATCTTTGTGTACTTACCAGTGAACTTAGGCGAGGCTTAGCCGTTTAGGTTATCGAGTTTGACTAGAAATTGATTGAATTCTCTTCCATTACATGAACCATTTAGCTTACCAGGACATACACCTCCTTTTATTGAGAAACCCAATCATTGAGTAATCCGGTGTGAGCTTGCTAATTCATTTTGAGAGTTTGGAAATTTTAGCAACCAAATTAGTCTCTTGAAGGGCTTCTTTGTTTCAAATGAAAAGGAGCTTCACGCAATGACCCGCGACTGTTGTGTTTTTTTTTTTTTCTCAATTAATCAACGGTATTTACGATCTTAATGTGCATTTCCTATTTCTTTGAAGGGGATGGAGATTATGTTTTAACCATCTTGATGCTTCAAATTTAACATTGGCTGATGGCTCATTTTTTACATTTTATTGCCTCGGTCCTCTTGCATCACATCCTTGTCTTTACATTCATTTGCTGCTGCATTTTTTATGAAGCAGTGGAACTGAAGTGACGAGTGATATTACTCAATCAAAGATCAATTCAAATAGAAATTTACTAGCACAGTAAGATCGAGATGACTCAAAATAAATGGTTCCAATGATTTCCAAATGCCTGTCGGTGTTTCTGAGCCCTACTTAAGAAAAGACAGTTCTATGTTTAAAAAATTTGAAAACAGTTAGAGTTTACAGCCTGAACGTAAGGAATTATTTTGGAATATTGGGTTGCATCTTTGGTAGTTGGATTTTTTTGTTTTTCTGTGTCGTTGGTTTCTTTCTGTTGTTAATGTTAAGATGTCTGTGCAAACTAGACAAACGCATCTTTTCCCTATCTTATTTATTTTGATTCATGCTAAAGATAGGTTGGGTGCACTTTGCAACTTCTAGGTGTATGAAAGAAGGTATTTTAATTTTTTCTTGGTTTTGAAATTTCGCCTATGGTTTTCTGATAGAGTAATAACTTTGTTTCCTAAAACTCTTTACTTAAGATTTGTGGCATTGTTTTTCCTTATAATCCTTTTTCTTGACAAGCTAATTACTTGCTTGTTGTTCCTTCCTTTTGTAGGCGATGTTCATGGTCAGTACTCAGATCTCTTACGACTATTTGAGTATGGCGGTCTTCCACCCCATGCAAATTACTTGTTTATGGGGAATTATGTTGATTATGGTAAGCAAGGCATAGAGACCATTTGTCTCCTTCTGGCATACAAGATCAAGTATCCAGAGAACTTCTTTCTTCTTAGAGGGAATCATGAGTGTGCCTCCATAAATCGCATATATGGTTTTTATGATGAATGCAAGAGAAGATTCAATGTGCGACTCTGGAAGGTTTTCACTGATTGCTTCAACTGCTTGCCTGTTGCTGCTCTTATTGACGATAAGATTCTTTGCATGCATGGAGGATTATCTCCAGACTTGCATAGCTTGGACCAGATTAGGAATATCCCTCGGCCTACTGATGTGCCAGATACTGGTATTCTCTGTGATCTGCTTTGGGCTGATCCTTCTAGAGACGTAAGAGGCTGGGGAATGAATGAAAGAGGCGTGTCCTACACATTTGGACCAGATAAAGTCTCGGAGTTCCTTATGAAACTTGATCTGGATCTTATCTGTCGAAGCCACCAGGTAATGTGTTTGACAAATTTGTCTATTACTTTCCCTGCTGATTCTTAGTTAACCTTTCATAATTTCCTTTCTATATTTAACTCTCTTCTTGGGGTGCATACTGCATACTGCATACTGTTTCTGGTTTTTGTTTGTTCTAGAATTATAAGCACTTAATATCGTAATGCATATGTTGTTTGTTGTCGTACCTGTGTACCATGTTGATGATAGATAAACTTCTTATAGTGTAGGTGGATTAGTCAGCTTGATATACACTGGGTGCTCATCTTTGTTTCATGCAATTGACTTCAAAGTCTTCAATGTTGATGTGAAATTATGATGCCGTTATCCTAAAACAGAAAGCCTTTTCTTTCAGTAGATTCACTTTATTTGTTATCGATCAGTACCTGGTGCATCTCTCTTTTCAAAATATTAACAGATTGAAATATCTGATTTTCTTTCTCTTCAGGGTTTTATTGGTTAAATCCAAATGAAAGGAGAGATGCCATAGATAGTAAGTACTGACCACGTATTTTTCTCAGCTTCTCCCAAACAAGAATTATCATGTTATTAATCATTCCTCAAGAAATTAAATTAAACATATGCCAATATTTAAGGGCACATTTCTTGTAACTCCAAAATTTGAATTCTAAGTAGGATTGGAATGCACATTTCTGAACTACTGTTTACTTGACCCAACATTTGCAACGTAGTGAATTAATTCCATTGCGTTTAAATAGTCCAGTTCCAGCTTACTTTTGGATTTATAGTAGTGATTGACGTGCGAATCTCTCACTACCGTATTAAAGCCTGTCTACTTGTTGCTTCTACTTCTTGGGTTGCTCTTTAACTATATTGAACTTTTCAATGTGATCAGGTTGTGGAAGATGGTTACGAATTCTTTGCGGATAAGCAGATGGTGACCATATTCTCTGCCCCAAATTTTCGTGGTGAGTATGACAATGCTGCAGCCATGATGAGCATAGACGAGACTCTTATGTGTTCATTTCAGATTCTTAAACCCGCTGAAAGGAAATCCAGGTTATTAGTTAGCAACACAACAACTGCAACATCATCATCTCGACCTATTCAGAGTATGTTGGGAGTAACAGCACCAGCTGATGTCGCTGAGAAGAAATTTTCGAAACATGCAGCAGCACGTGATAAAGACTCGAAAATAGTATCCCCAGCTAGAGATCGTAACAATGTGTCGCCGCCAACTACACGAGGTGATCATAAAAGTGTGCCACAACAGCGAAGGAAAGATGTGAAACGAGAATCTCCACCTCCTCTCAAAGGCATTCCGACAACAGCAACACCAGTTCGCGAGGATGTCAAGCAAGTGGCACCCTCATTACCTGAGCACAATTCCAGAACGGTAACTCCGGGAGCTCGGGAAAAATTCGGGACCTCATCTCTTAAGGGCGTGGCGAGACCGAAAACACCAGCTCGGAACAAACATGGGACTTCACCATTCAAGGGGGTGCCCAGGCCTATGACCCCAACTCGTGTTAGACTAGGGACTTCACCGCTTAAAGGCGTATCAAGACCGTTAACACCAGCACGTTCAGCTTCACCGTTTGGCATGGACTGTATAAGAGGACCAACCACACCTCCAAGGTCGCAGACGCCATTTCGCAAGGAACAAAAGCAATGATTGTTTAGTGGCATTGTGAAGAAAGATGTAAGATTTTTTTTTTTTATTTTATTTTTTTTGAGATGCTTGTTTTCAATGCTTAAATCGCGTACATTGCATGCCCAGTCTAATTTGGGATCACGAGTGGAAAACAATATATGGTGGGTCAAGTGCAAATTGACCCCAAGCTTTTTTTTTTTTTTTTCCTTTTTTGGCTAATTTATTTATTTTTGTTTGAGCTCCTAAAAAAGCAAGGTCATTTGCCAAAACAAGCATCTCGTGTTAGACGGATGAAGCATCTTGCCAAGATAACGTTTGAGAAGTTGGAGGTTCGATGATGATGTTCAAATCAAATGTTTTTTTGTTTTTGTTTTTGTTTTTTTTTTTTTTTTTTTTTTATTTATTTATTTTTTTTTTTTTTTTCTACTTTTAGAACAGGAACTTGATCTCTTTAAACTTTACCTTTTAGCAAATGAATGTCTCATTGATATCCTTGAGTGTTCGAGCCACTTAAGCTCTTCCCGATTTTGGTCCAACTAAATTCAGAAAATTTTATTTTATTTTATTTTATTTTTGGAAGTGTTGTAGTTTCATCTTTGGGGTAAGTATACTTTAGCAAATCCAGACGTAGGGGTGCACACAGATTGGATTCAGTTCAATTAGGGTTAATCTGTAATCCAATCTAATTATTGTGAATTGAAAAATTACAATCTAATTAAATCCAAATAATTTATTAATCAACTCAATCCAATTTACAAAATACGAACTACACTTGGATCAAATTCTACAGATTGACTTTTTTTAATCTAAACGTTCATGAAATTAAACTTAATCAAATGAATCACAAAAATCTTGCATCTCATGAATGATAAATTTACAATATACATCCCACAAATCAATATATAACATATTTAACACAAACTTATCATCACAATAACCTTCAAAATGTAAGTTCCTACATAAATAAATATATTGTCCACAAATTTGTACCATACACCCTCACAAAAACACAAAAAAAGTGCACGTTGCAACATTCAACCCACCAAAAAAAGGTCTAAAGTATAATAAAAGAATTAAGAACAATGATAGTGTTTGAGATACTATAGTTTAGTGTTCATAGTTTGGGTTAATGTTCTTTGATATACTATAGTACATATGATCCAATATATATATGTGTTGTGATAAATAGGTTGGATCGGATTGGATATGCAACTTTTTTCATGTAGGATCCGTAATCTCATCCAGTTTAGTCGATTAGTGTTTTTTAAGTCGAGTTCAGTTCAACGGATCAAAAATCGATCTAATTAGTGATAATTGTTTGGAATTGGACCGCATTCACAAATTAGTGCAATCCATGTGCGGGTCGAGACATTACCAACTTCATCCTCCTAACTTAACTTTAGCAAATCCCCTCCTCTTTTTGACAAAATAAAATAAAAATCTCCTCCCCACTTTGGTACCCTCAATTCCCCTTGGACCAAACATGCCAAAGTATTTCGCATCCACACGTAGGAAACTCGTGGAAAGATCGACCTCCTATGCCTAACCAGGTAATTCTTGCGATATTTCATCCCCCAAATCACGAGAAATTGTTTCCTTGTCTTCCCTTTCACTTTCTGAACTATGAATTGGTGCTGTCACTTTCTTGACTGAGGTTGAGGGCCCAACAGATGAAATTTTATTGTCTAATGATTAGGATAAATTAACATCTTCTGTTCTAGGGTTGTTCCTCTGTGGGATTATTTTTTGGACAATTTCCCTTTATTTATTAGGCCAACAACTGCTCTTCTGTAACATCTTTAAATTCAATAATTTTTTTTTTTTACATTATAAGTTAACAATGGTTATGGTATAATAGTAGTACAAAAATAGGCAAGCATTGGTTGACCAAAGCGCCTTCATTGTGTAGTATAAATGGTAGTAGTTGGTGTGGTCTTGAAGAGGGGAGTTTTCTCCCTCTTTAGACTTCCGAAATGGCGCCGGGCCTCCGCAGCTCTACTGTTCCGATTTCTCGGTGATCTGAGCTGATTAAGGGGGAGACTTTGGTTGGTGATTCTTTGGCATTGGATTATATTTGATGCACAGCTATGTCGATGGATCTGGTGCAATTGGATGATATTCTCAATAGGTTTCTTGACGTACGCGGCGGTCGGACTGCGAAGCAGATTTATCTGTTAGAAAGAGAAATCCGGCAACTTTGTTTCGCTGCTAAGGAGATATTTTTGAGTCAGCCTAATATGTTAGAGCTTGAAGCCCCTATCAAAATTTACAGTAATGAACATTTGTCTCTCAATCTTAGAGTTTAATGTGTTTTGGGAATTATATTTGTGTACTTACTATCCTAGAAAAACAAATACAAAAATTCAATAAAAAGTAGGAGTAGCACCAATTGACACAACTCAGTAGAAACTGAAGAAATTCGATGAGGTAGGGCAGACTAATGTTAATTTGTGATGCATTAATTAGGAGGAATTTTAATGGTTTGGAAAACTCACCATCAATTTCACTAAATCGGACACAATGAAAAAGTTTGATCTATGTAACTGACCTCAATTAATTTAGAACTGAGGCTATATTATTGTTGTGTTTACTGGCTCTATGACTCTACCGGTGGTATTGATTTTGTGTGCCAGTGAAATTAGATGATATTTAGCTGTTAAGGTAGTCGAGTCTGACCGGAAGTTGACTGAATTCTCTTCCATTATATGAACTTTAGCTCATATTCTCCATGCTTAAGATGGCGGAAATGATTGTCGAACATATATCTTTTTGTGGTGATTGCCAATGCCGTAATGATTATGTTCAATTAGGGAAAAGTACTTATTTGAATGTGCAATGTTGTTTTGGTGTTATCCTGCTTAGAATCTTCGGATGACGGGATGATACTTTATGTTTTCAGTGTACATTAACTTGTAAGTTTTTTGTTAAGCCATTAGAGGGGAAAGAAAAATTCAGCACTTGGACATCAGGCACTCACATTCCCAAGACTGCATATGCGAAGAAGACCGGCCCCTAATGTGTTGTCAACTTCATTTTGGGAGTTCAATGGATGCGATGCCGGGTTGTGTGCAGGTGAAGAATTACGGTCTTTTCACATCCTTAGGCCCTCTAACAAGAAGAAGGATATTTGGTCCTCGAGAATAAGCTCCCAATTGTCAAGTCTACCGCCTTATCGACTTCATTTTGGGAGTTCAATGGCTGCGAGGCCAAGATGTGTGCAGACGAAGAATTTTGCTCTTTTCGCGTCCTCAAGTCTTCAGACAAGAAAAAAGGTATTAAATCGTTGAGAATAAGTTCGATTGTCAAGTCTACCGCCTCGCAAGGAACAATAGCAATAACAAAGCATTGTTTTCATCCCTTGAATAAGTTTTTTGTTTACTGCATTGATGATGAAGGTTCTTATTTAATAGTAAAAAGTGAAGCGCGTAATTCACATTTATTAGTTCTCTATTTAGAACGAGCTTGCTTATTAGAATGTCTGGCACGTTATCAGTTCGTATTGGAAGTTTTCAGACTCCAACGAGGCACCAAGCGTGCTTTTTTTTTTTTTTTTTTTGGGAAGATTGTATAATGACATTCCAAAGTCACACCCATGTAACATTGTGTGCGGGCGTCATGTGAAAATGGGTTTGCACACATAATTCTCAATGTATAATACACAGGGTGTGTATCCTATTGCGTTGTGTTATGGACGACTCCTAAGGTCACGGACTTGCATGTAACATAACTTGGTGTGATTTTGGAGTGTGATTGTAGCATTTTTCTTTTGAAAAAAAAAGAAACTATCAACTTAATTAGGACATCCTCGACTCCAATATGAGTTGAACCTCAACCTTATTTTTTGCAATTGATGCCGAATGCATTTCATTAAAGAAGGGATCGTGAAAGTAATATTTTATACTAATTTTATTTTAAGCATGAACCATGTGGTATTTAGAGTAAGGAAAATGATAATCTAACAAACTTTGGACGCACACTTTGTCTTTTCACTTATTTATGATGTTTTGTTACATATAGAGCCCACGCCTAGAGAGACAAGAAAGAGTTATAAAGAAGTTAAAAGATAAAATGTGTGCTCCAAGTTTGCACTCAAAGTGTGTTACATTATCATTTTTCTTAGAGGAATCAACTTTCTTGCCTCTCCTAATTAAGGGAACTCATTGGGCTTGGGCAGACTCGAATTTGAGACCACTAATTAAATGGTGAGAACCATCGGTACCTTATTGGTTGTGGATTTTATAATTTGAGACCACTAATTAAACTAGAGAGGTGCTTTGGCGTTGGATGTGGATTTTGGTTTGTGTGAAGAGCTCTACAACCATGGCTCTTTCATCGAATCTGTCAAAGAAATTCACAATCCCAAGAAGTAAACGCAGAGGAAACACCATCTCAAGACCTCCTCATCCTAACCTGGTATATTTCTTTCGATCTTTCATCTACCGACATAAAAAAAATTGTTGTGTTCCCAATTTTTACCAACTTTCCTTTCACTTCCTAATTCCTATCAGTGCGGGGACATACATTTTACAATGTGTCACTTTCAATCCAGTAACTTGGGATGCATATTTTGTTTTTTAGTTTATTTATAGTATTTTATTAGATGTGAGACCCACACCTAAGGAGATAAAAAAAATCATAAATAACTAAAAAATAAGTATACGCTCAAAGTATATTAGATTATCATTTTCCTTTATTAAATTATGACAAGTCAATGGTGGTTTCGGGCTTCATAATTCCTAGCTTTGTGATATCAACTGATGTAGTTAGAAATAACTCGGATGTGTGTGACTTAGTGGTAAGGGCAACGGTGGAGTTATGTGGGTTAGGCATAAGACCAATTCCCCACGATAGTCGTGCAATCTCAGGGAATGTGGGAATCTGGATATCCACGACTACTCAAAAAAAAAAAAATCCGGTGTAGTTAGAATTGTATAGAAAAATGCTAAAGTGACTCACTATTGATACTCATTAAGAGCATGCACACTAGTTTTTAATTTTTTTACTTTTATCACAATTTTGTGCTTGAGGATAATGCTTAGGTTACTCCAACTATACTTTCTACAAAAAATAAGAAAATAAGAAAATAAAAAAATAACTTTTGAATTTCTCAATTCTATATACGTAGATATACGTAGACAAAAACAGGCAAGCAAGCATTGGTTGACCAAGGCGCCTTCAATTATGTAGTATAAATGGTAATAGTTGGTGTGCTCTGTAAAGAGGGGGGTTTCTGGCGCCTCCGCCGCAGCTCTACGGTTCCGATTTCTCGGTGATCTGAGCTGATTTAAGGGAGAGAGACTTTGGTTGGCAATTCTTTGGTTTGCTATGTCGATGGATGAGAACTTATTGGATGACATTCTCAACAGGCTTCTTGAAGTACGCAGCAGTCGCCCTGGGAAGCAGGTTCAGTTGTTAGAAGGAGAAATCCGGCAACTTTGCGTTGCCGCTAGGGATATATTTTTGAGCCAGCCTAATCTATTAGAGCTTGACGCCCCCGTCAAGATTTGCGGTAATGGACGTTTCTCTCTTTGAATCCAAGCGTTCAATGTGTTTTTGGAATTATATTTGTGTACTTACCAGTGAAATTAGGCGAGGCATAGCCGTTTAGGGTATCGACTTCGCTAGAAATTGATTGAATTCTCTTCCATTATTAACAAAGACCAAATCGGGTCTAGCAACATGAAAATATGATTTGGAATATGTTCCAAAATCTTAAAATCAACATCACACCTTGACCATGTGATCTGCACAGGCATTATGCTCTCTAAATGTGTGGCTGAAAACTACACTCCACCCCCTGCCCATTTCCCTTTGAATATCATAAATCAATGGATCTTCGATCCTTTTTTTGTAGTGATTGTCAGCGCAGTAGGGATTATGTTTAATTAGGAAAAGGTACTTTTAGCATTAGAATATGCAATGCCACGTTGGTGATATTCTGCGAAGAATCTTTGGATGAGACTTCGCTTTTGATGCTTACCAGGATGCCGCTAAGATCCTGTGGGAGCTTACCATAAACCTCCTTTTATTGTTTTTGGAATTGCGAACGACAACTTTTCCCAGTCTTGTGGAGTTTATTAGAAACCCAATCATTGAGTGATCCGGTGTGAGCTTGTTAATTAATTTGGAAGAGCAATGGATGCTGAAAGTTGGAAAAGGCCAAATAGTTTCATTTTGGGAGATTTAAAAGTTTAGAAAGCAATTAGTCGCTTGAAGGGCTTATTTATCTCAAATGAAAAGAAGCGTCACTCAATATCTCAGTAATGTTTGTGTTTGTTTTCTTTCTCAATCAACTGTATTTGTGAGTTTAGTGTGCATTTTCTATTTTTTTGAAGGGGATTGATATTATGTATTAGTCATCTTGATGCTTCAAATTTAACGTTGACTGATAGCTCATTTTTACATTTTATTGCCTCGGTCCTATAATGTCGGCCCTCTTGCCATCATATCCTTGTCTTAGATTCATTTGCAGCTACACTTTTTATGAAACAGTGGAACTAATACGTGATGAGTGATATTACTCAATCCAAGATCAATTCAAATAGAAATTTACTACCACATTAAGATCAAGATGACTCAGAGTAAATGATTCCAATGATTTCCAAATGCTTGTTGGTGTTTCTGAGCACTACTTAAGAAAAAACAGTTGTGTTTAAAAAATTTGAAAACAGATAGAGTTTACAGCTTGAACATAAGGAATTATTTTGAAATATTGGGTTGGATTTTTTTGTTTTTCTAGTGACGTTCATTTCTTTCTGTTGTTAATGTTAAAGATGTCTGTGCACTCTAGAAAAATGCATCTTTTCCTTATCTTATTTATTTTGATTCATGCAAAAGATAGGTTAGGTGCACATTACTACTTCTAATTATACGAAAGAAGGTATTTTAATTTTTTCATGGTTTTGAAATTTCACCTATGGTTTTCTGATAGAGTAATAATTTTGTTTCCTACAACTCTGTACTTAAGATTTGTAGTACTGTAACCCTTTTTCTTGACAAGCTAATTACTTGCTAGTTGTTCCTTCCTTTTGTAGGCGATGTTCATGGTCAGTACTCAGATCTTTTACGACTATTTGAGTATGGTGGTCTTCCACCCAATGCAAATTACTTGTTTATGGGGAATTATGTTGATTATGGCAAGCAAGGCATAGAGACCATTTGTCTGCTTTTGGCATACAAGATCAAGTATCCAGAGAACTTCTTTCTTCTTAGAGGGAATCATGAGTGTGCCTCCATAAATCGCATATATGGTTTTTATGATGAATGCAAGAGAAGATTCAATGTGCGACTCTGGAAGACTTTCATTGATTGCTTTAACTGCTTGCCTGTTGCTGCTCTTATTGACGATAAGGTTCTCTGCATGCATGGAGGATTATCTCCAGACTTACATAACTTGGACCAGATTAGGAATATCGCTCGGCCCACTGATGTGCCAGATACTGGTCTTCTCTGTGATCTGCTTTGGGCTGATCCTTCTAGAGATTTAAGAGGCTGGGGAATGAATGACAGAGGCGTGTCCTACACATTTGGACCAGATAAAGTTTCAGAGTTCCTTAATAAACATGACCTTGATCTCATCTGTCGAAGCCACCAGGTAATGTGTTTGACAAATTTGCCCATTACTTTTGCTGATTCTTAGTTAACTTTCATAATTTCCTTTCTATATGTAACTCTCTTTTTGGGGTGCATACTGCATACTGTTTCTGGTTTTTGTTTGTTCTAGAATTATAAGCACTCAGTATCGTAATGCATACGTTGTTGTTGTACCTATGTACCATGTTGATGATGGATAAACTTCTTATAGTGTACTGATCGATCAGTACCTGGTGCATCTCTCTTTTCAAAATATTGAAAGATTGAAATATCTGATTTTCTTTCTCTTTAGGGTGTTATTGTTTAAGTCCAATGAAAGGAGAGATGCCATAGATGGTAAGTACTGACCATATATTTTTCTCAGCTTCTTCCAAACGAGAATTAGCATGTTAATCATTCCTCGAGAAAATAAACGTATGCCAATATTTGAGGGTACATTTCTTCATGGATTCCTTAATTGGCTCCTAAATTTGAATCCCAAGTAGGATTGAAATGCACATTTCTGAACTACTGTTCATTTGACTCGAGCTTACTTTTTGGATTTATACCAGTGATTGACGCGTCACTCGATCGCGGATCTTTCATTACTATATTAAAGCTTGTCTACTTGTTACTTCTACTTCTCGGGTTGCTCTTTAAGTATATTGAACTTTTCAATGTGATCAGGTTGTGGAAGATGGTTACGAATTCTTTGCGGATAAGCAGATGGTGACCATATTCTCTGCCCCAAATTTTCGTGGTGAGTATGACAATGCTGCAGCCATGATGAGCGTAGACGACACTCTTCTGTGTTCATTTCAGATTCTTAAACCCGCTGAAAAGAAGCGAAGGTTTTTATTTAACCCGACGACTGCAACATCATCATCTCGACCTATTCAGAGTATGTTGGGAGCAACAGCACCAGCTGATGTCGCTGAGAAGAAATTTTTGAAACATGCAGCAGCACGTGATAAAGACTCGAAAATAGTATCCCCAGCTAGAGATCGTAACAATGTGTCGCCGCCAACTACACGAGGTGATCATAAAAGTGTGCCACAACAGCGAAGGAAAGATGTGAAACGAGAATCTCCACCTCCTCTCAAAGGCATTCCGACAACAGCAACACCAGTTCGCGAGGATGTCAAGCAAGTGGCACCCTCATTACCTGAGCACAATTCCAGAACGGTAACGCCGGGAGCTCGGGAAAAATTCGGGACCTCATCTCTTAAGGGCGTGGCGCGACCGAAAACACCAGCTCGGAACAAACATGGGACTTCACCATTCAAGGGGGTGCCCAGGCCTATGACCCCAACTCGTGTTAGACTAGGGACTTCACCGGTTAAAGGCCTATCAAGACCGGTAACACCAGCACGTTCAGCTTCACCGTTTGGCATGGACTGTATAAGAGGACCAACCACACCTCCAAGGTCGCAGACGCCATTTCGCAAGGAACAAAAGCAATGATTGTTTAGTGGCATCGTGCAGAAAGATGTAAGATGTGTATTTTTATTTTTTTTTTTTTTTTGAGATGCTTGTTTTCAATGTTTAAACCGCGTACATTGCGTGCCCAGTCTAATTTGGGATCATGAGGGGAAAAACAATATATGGTGGGTCAAGTGCAAATTGACCCCAAGCTTTTTTTTTTCTTTTCTTTTTTTGGCTAATTTATTTATTTTTGTTTGAGCTCCTAAAAAAGCAAGGTCATTTGCCAAAACAAGCATCTCGTGTTAGACAGATGAAGCATAACTTGCCAAGATAAAGTTTGGGAAGTTGGAGGTTCGACGATGCATGTTCAAATCAAATGGTTTTTTTTTTTTTTTTTTTTTTTTGTTTGTTTGTTTGTTTTTGTTTTTTTTTTTTTTTTTTTTTTTTTTTCTAATTTTAGCTATATAGGAACTTGATCTCTCTAAACTTTACCTTTTAGCAAATGATGTCTCATCGATATCCTTGGGTGTTCGAGCCACTTAAGCTCTTCCCGATTTTGGTCCAACTAAATTCAGAAAATTTTTATTTTATTTTATTTTATTTTTGGAAGTGTTGTAGTTTCGTCTTTGGGGTAAGCATACTTTAGCAAATTCAGACGTAGGGGTGCACACGGATTGGATTCAATCCAATTAGGGTCAATCTGCAATCTAATCTAATTATTGCGGATTGAAAAATTACAGCCTAATTAAGTCCAAATAATTCATTAATCCAACTCAATCCACTTTACGAAATACGGACTAGACTGGATCAAATTCCATAGATTGACTTTTTTTTATCTAAACGTTCGTGAAATTAAACTTAATCAAATTAATCACAAAAATCTTGCATCTCATGAATGATAAATTTACAACATAAATCCCATAAATCAATATATAACATATTTAACACAAACTTGTCGTTACAATAACCTTCAAAATGTAAGTTCCTACACAAATAAATATAATATCCACAAATTTGCACCATACACCCTCACAAAAGCACAAAAAACGTGCACGTTGCAACATTCAACCCATCAAAAAAAGGTCTGAAGTATAATAAAAGAATTAAGAACAATGATAGTGTTTGAGATACTATAGTTTAGTGTTCATAGTTTGGGTTAATGTTCTTTGAGATACTATAGTACATATGATCCAATATATGTGTTGTGATAAACAGGCTGGATCGGATTGGATATGCGACTTTTTTATGTAGGATCCGTAATTCGATCCAGTTTAGCCGGATTAGTATTTTTTAAGTCCAGTCCAATTCAACGGATCAAAAATCGATCCAATTAGTGATAATTGTTTCGAATTAGATCGCATCCAAAAATTAGTGCAATCCGTGTGCGGGTCCAGACATTACCAACTTCATCCTCTCAACTTAACTTTAGCAAATCCCCTCCTCTTTTTGACAAAATAAAATAAAAATCTCCTCCCCGCTTTGGTACCCTCAATTCCCCTTGGACCAAACATGCCAAAGTATTTCGCATTCACACGTAGGAAACTCGTGGAAAGATCGACCTCCTATGCCTAACCAGGTAATTCTTGCGATATTTCATCCCCCAAAATCACGAGAAATTGTTTCCTTGTCTTCCCTTTCACTTTCTGAACTATGTATTGGTGCTGTCACTTTCTTGACTGAGGTTGAGGGCCCAATCAGATGAAATTTTACTGTCTAATGATTAGGATAAATTAACATCTTCTGTTCTAGGGTTGTTCCTCTGTGGGATTATTTTTTGGACAATTTCCCTTTATTTATTAGGATAACAACTGCTCTTCTGTAACATCTTTGAATTCAAAAATTTTTTTTTTTTTTTACATTTTAAGTCAACAATAGTTATGGTATAATAGTAGTACAAAAATAGGCAAGCATTGGTTGACCAAAACGCCTTCATTGTGTAGTATAAATGGTAGTAGTTGGTGTGGTCTTGAAGAGGGGTGTATTTGTTGGGCCCCATCCGCGCATACATGCTCGGGCGCGTGGATCTTCGTTAGTATCGATATTGTCCCCAACTTAAATAAGTCATAGATAACCAATGTGGGACCGCATGATCCATCGTCACTACCATCTCGAGGGAGAGCACAACTCGAGGCACACATGCGACTACTGACAGACATGCATTGTCCCAGCCGCATTATGATACCACTTGTTGGGCTCCATCCGCGCATGCGTGGATTTCCGCTAGTACCGATATTGTCCCCAACTTAACCACTTCAACATTAGGTGTGGGGTTTTACTTCAAAATGCCTCGATACTATGAGATGAAACATCCACTCTTATGAATTTCTTCAATAAGTGGGACTAAACTTTTCGGTCCACACATCCCAACCGTTTTCTCCCTCTTTAGACTTCCGAAATGGCGCCTGGCCTCCGCAGCTCTACTGTTCCGATTTCTCGGTGATCTGAGCTGATTAAGGGGGAGACTTTGGTTGGTGATTCTTTGGCATTGGTTATATTTGATGCACAGCTATGTCGATGGATCTGGTGCAATTGGATGATATTCTCAATAGGCTTCTTGAAGTACGCGGCGGTCGGACTGCGAGGCAGATTTATCTGTTAGAAAGAGAAATCCGGCAACTTTGTTTCGCTGCTAAGGAGATATTTTTGAGTCAGCCTAATATGTTAGAGCTTGAAGCCCCTATCAAAATTTACAGTAATGAACATTTGTCTCTCAATCTAAGAGTTTAATGTGTTTTGGGAATTATATTTGTGTACTTGCTATCCTAGAATAACAAATACAAAAATTCAAAGAAAAGTAGGAGTAGCACCAATTGACACAAAGATGAGGGAAGAGCAGTTGCAGTGGATTTGACACCTGCAAATATGTTTGACAAATGCCCCTACTGAAAACTTACTAAGTAGAAACTGAAGAAATTCGATGAGGTAGGAGCAAATAAAAGTTAATTTATGATGCATTAATTAGGAGGGATTTTAATGATTTGGAAAACTCACCATCAATTTCATTAAATCGGACATAATGAAAAAGTTTGATCTATGTAGTCGATCTCAATTAATTTGAAACTGAGGCTATGTTGTTGCTGTGTTTACTGGCTCTATAACTCTACCGGTGGGGCTGATTGTGTGTGCCAGTGAAATTAGATGATATTTAGCTGTTTAGGTAGTCGAGTCTGACCGGAAGTTGACTGAATTCTCTTCCATTATATGAACTTTAGCTCATATTCTCCATGCTTAAAGATGGCGGAAATGATTGTCGAACATATATCTTTTTGTGGTGATTGCCAATTTACCAATGCCGTAATGATTATGTTCAACTAGGGAAAAGTACTTATTTGAATGTGCAATGTTGTTTTGGTGTTATCCTGCTTAGAATCTTCGGATGACGGGATGATACTTTACCCCGTTTTCAGTGTACATTAACTTGTAAGTTTTTTGTTGTCAAGCCTTTAGAGGGGAAAGAAAAATTCAGCACTTGGACATCAAGCACTCATATTCCCAAGACTGCATCTATGCGAAGAAGACCGGCCCTTAATGTGTTGTCAACTTCATTTTGGGAGTTCAATGGATGCGAGGCCGGGTTGTGTGCAGGCGAAAAATTACGATCTTTCCGCATCCTTAGGCCCTCTGACAAGAAAAAGGATATTTGGTCCTCGAGAATAAGTTCCCAATTGTCAAGTCTACCGCCTCGTAATGCCTTGTCGACTTCATTTTGGGAGTTCAATGGCTGCGAGGCTAGGATGTGTGCAGATGAAGAATTTTGCTCTTTTCGCGTCCTTAAGTCTTCAGACAAGAAAAAAGGTATTAAATCGTCGAGAATAAGCTCTCGATTGTCAAGTCTACCGCCTCGCATAACAAAGCATTGATGATGACAAAGCATTGATGATGAAGGTTCTTGTTTTCATGCCTTGAATAAATTTCTTATTTGCTGCATTGATGATGAAGGTTCTTATTTAATAGTAAGAGTAGTGCTACTTGGACTCATGAGTCCGGACCCTTAGGGGGTTTTTTGAAAATTTTTTATTTCAAAGTCATCCTCAAGCAATCAATGACTTCAAAATTATAACTTGTAACACTCCTTTAATATTTACAAAAATCTCAAAAACCTCCCTTTGAGTCCGGACCCTTAGTGTCCAAATAGATTTTTTGTAATAGTAAAAAGTGAAGCGCGTATTTCACATTTATTAGTTCTCTATTTAGAACGAGCTTGTATATTAGAATGTCTGGCATGTTATCAGTTCATATTGGAAGTTTTCAGACTCCAACGAGGCACCAAGCGCGCTTTTTTTTTTTTTTTTTGGAAGATTTTACAATGATATTCTAAAGTCACACCCATGTAACATTGTGTGCGGGCCTCATGTAAAAATGGGTTTGCACACATAATTCTCAATGCATAATACACAGAGTGTGTATCCTATTGCGTTGCGTTATGGACGACTCCTAAGGTCACGGGCTTGCATGTAACATAACTTGGTGTGACTTTGGAGTGTGATTGTAGCATTTTTCTTTTGAAAAAAAAAGAAACTACCAACTTAATTAGGACATCCTCGACTCCAATATGAGTTGGACCCCAACCTTATTTTTTTGCAAGTGATGCTGAATGCATCTCATTAAAGAAGGGATCGTAAAAGTAATGTTTTATACTAATTTTATTTTAAGCATGAACCATGTGGTATTTAGAGTAAGGAAAATGATAATTTAACATACTTTGGACGCACACTTTGTCTTTTTGCTTATTTATGGTGTTTTGTTAGATATAGAGCTCACGCCTAGAGAAACAAGAAAAAGTCATAAATAAGTTAAAAGATAAAATGTGCGCTCCAAGTTATGCACTAAAAGTGTGTTACATTATCATTTTTCTTAGAGGAATCAACTTTCTTGGCTCTCCTAATTAAGGGAACTCATTGGGCTTGGGCGGACTCGAATTTGAGACCACTAATTAAATGGTGAGAACTATCGGTACCTTATTGGTTGTGGATTTTATTTTTTGACTTGAACCCGTCACCTCTAAGCTAGAGAGATGCTTTGGCGTTGGATGTGGATTTTGGTTTGTAAGAAGAGCTCAACAACCATGGCTCTTTCATCGAATCTGTCAAAGAAATTCACAATCCCAAGAAGTAAACGCGGTGGAAACACCATCTCAAGACCTCCTTATCCTAACCTGGTAAATTATTTCTTTCGATCTTTCATCTATCGACATAAAAAAGATTGTTTTGTGTTCCCAATTTTTACCAACTTTCCTTTCACTTCCTAATTCCTATCAGTGCGGGGACATACATTTTGCAATGTGTCACTTTCAATCCAGTAACTTGGGATGCATACTTTGTTTTTTAATTCATTTATAGTATTTTGTTAGATGTGAGACCCATACTTAAGGAGACAAGAAAAAATTATAAATAGCTAAAAAATAAAATGTGCACCCAAAGTGTATTAGATTATCAGTTTCCTTTATTAAATTATGACAAGTCAATGGTGGTTTCTGGTTTCATGATTCCTAGCTTTGGGATATCAACTGGTGTAGTTAGAAATAACTCGGATGTGTCTGACCTAGTGGTAAGGGCGACGGTGGGGTTATGTGGGTTAGGCATAGGGCTGGCAAAAATACGGGAACGGACAAAAACGGGACTGGACACCTATTTTAAAAATCCAAAAATTTGGTGCCCGGTCCCGGTCCCGTTTTCAAAACGGGCACTATTTTTTGTCCAAATCCGTATGTTTGTAAAACATACGGGACCTTTTTGCCCGTTTTTTTTTTTTAAAGATGATTAAATATTTTGTTTATCAATTATCTTAAAAAAAACCCCTCAACTACAACTACAAGTCTACAACTACAAATCACCAATTACCAAAAAATAAATACATAATATCACAATTTTTTAATTTCCAATATAAACATCACAAAAGTTTTTTTTAAAAAAAAAGAGATATCACCTCAAATTCTCAATAGTCCAAAATCCAAATTATCAAAGTATATCTTCACCTCATGCATCAACAACAACTACATAAAAAAGTTCATGACACAATTTTAACAGTGAAATTACAAATATACCCTTCAAATTAATCACAAAACGGGTACCCGTTTTTTTAAAATTTTTGCCCAGACCCGGTCCCGTATTTTTAAACGGACAAAAAATATTGTCCAGTCCCGTATGTTTGTCAAAAAAAAATTTGCCGGTCCCGTTTAAAACGGGACCGGACAAAACGGGCCAAACGGGACCGGGCACATTTTGCCAGCCCTAGTTAGGCATAAGACCGATTCCCCACGATAGTCGTGCAATCTCAGGGAATGTGAGAGTCTGGATACCCACGACTACTCAAAAAAAAAAAAAATTCGATGCAGTTAAAATTTATAGAAAAATAGACTCACTATTGATATTCACTAAGAGCATGCACACTAGTTTTTAATTTTTTTTTACTTTTATCATAATTTTGTGCTTAATTCTTAGGTTACTCGAAGGATGCTTTCTACAAAAAATAAGAAAATAAAAAATTAACTTTTGAATTGCTCAATTCTATATACGTAGATATAGGTAGACAAAAACAGGCAAGCAAGCATTGGTTGACCAGGCACCTTCAATTATGTAGTATAAATGGTAATAGTTGGTGTGCTCTGTAAAGAGAGGGGTTTCTGGCGCCTCCGCCGCAGCTCTACGGTTCCGATTTCTCGGTAATCTGAGCTGATTTAAGGGAGAGAGACTTTGGTTGGCATTTCTTTGGTTTGCTATGTCGATGGATGAGACCTTATTGGATGACATTCTCAACAGGCTTCTTGAAGTACGCAGCAGTCGCCCTGGGAAGCAGGTTCAGTTGTTAAAAAGAGAAATCCGGCAACTTTGCGTTGCCGCTAGGGATATATTTTTGAGCCAGCCTAATCTATTAGAGCTTGAAGCCCCCATCAAGATTTGCGGTAATGGACGTTTCTCTCTTTGAATCCAAGCGTTCAATGTGTTTTTGGAATTATATTTGTGTACTTACCAGTGAATTTAGGCAAGGCTTAGCCGTTTAGGGTATCGACTTTGCTAGAAATTGATTGAATTCTCTTCCATTATTAGCAAAGACCAAATCGGGTCTATCAACATGAAAATATGATTTGGAATATGTTCCAAAATCTTAAAATCAACGTCACGGTGAAAGGCTTCCTTGACCATGTGATCTGCACAGGCATTATTCTCTCTAAATGTGTGGCTGAAAACTACACTCTACCCCCTGTCCGTCTCTCTTAGAATATCATAAATCAATGGATCTTCGATCCTTTTTTTGTAGTGATTGTCAGCGCAGTAGGGATTATGTTTAATTAGGAAAAGGTACTTTTAGCATTAGAATATGCAATGTCACGTTGGTGATATTCTGCGAAGAATCTTTGGATGAGACATCGCTTTTGATGCTTACCAGGACGCCGCTAAGATCCTGTGGGAGTTTACCATAAACCTCCTTTTATTGTTTTTGGAATTGCGAACGACAACTTTTCCCATTCTTGCGGAGTTTATTAGAAACCCAATCATTGAGTGATCCGGTGTGAGCTTGTTAATTAATTTGGAAGAGCAATGGATGCTGAAAGTTGGAAAAGGCCAAATAGTTTCATTTTGGGAGATTCAAAAGTTTAGAAAGCAGTTAGTCGCTTGAAGGGCTTATTTATCTCAAATGAAAAGAAGCGTCACTCAATATCTCAGTAATGTTTGTGTTTGTTTTCTTTCTCAATCAACTGTATTTGTGAGTTTAGTGTGCATTTCCTATTTTTTCGAAGGGGATTGATATTATGTATTAGTCATCTTGATGCTTCAAATTTAACGTTGACTGATAGCTCATTTTTTACATTTTATTGCCTCGGTCCTATAATGTCGGCCCTCTTGCCATCATATCCTTGTCTTAGATTCATTTGCAGCTACATTTTTTATGAAACAGTGGAACTAATACGTGATGAGTGATATTACTCAATCCAAGATCAATTCAAATAGAAATTTACTACCACATTAAGATCAAGATGACTCAGAGTAAATGATTCCAATGATTTCCAAATGGTCGTTGGTGTTTCTGAGCACTACTTAAGAAAAAACAGTTGTGTTTAAAAAATTTGAAAACAGATAGAGTTTACAGCCTGAACATAAGGAATTATTTTGAAATATTGGGTTGGATTTTTTTGTTTTTGTAATGGCGTTCATTTCTTTCTGTTGTTAATGTTAAAGATGTCTGTGCACTCTAGAAAAATGCATCTTTTCCTTATCTTATTATTTTGATTCATGCAAAAGATAGGTTAGGTGCACATTACTACTTCTAATTGTACGAAAGAAGGTATTTTAATTTTTTCATGGTTTTGAAATTTCACCTATGGTTTTCTGATAGAGTAATAATTTTGTTTCCTACAACTCCGTACTTAAGATTTGTTGCATTGTAACCCTTTTTCTTGACAAGCTAATTACTTGCTAGTTGTTCCTTCCTTTTGTAGGCGATGTTCATGGTCAGTACTCAGATCTTTTACGACTATTTGAGTATGGTGGTCTTCCACCCACTGCAAATTACTTGTTTATGGGGAATTATGTTGATTATGGCAAGCAAGGCATAGAGACCATTTGTCTGCTTTTGGCATACAAGATCAAGTATCCAGAGAACTTCTTTCTTCTTAGAGGGAATCATGAGTGTGCCTCCATAAATCGCATATATGGTTTTTATGATGAATGCAAGAGAAGATTCAATGTGCGACTCTGGAAGACTTTCATTGATTGCTTTAACTGCTTGCCTGTTGCTGCTCTTATTGACGATAAGGTTCTCTGCATGCATGGAGGATTATCTCCAGACTTGCATAACTTGGACCAGATTAGGAATATCGCTCGGCCCACTGATGTGCCAGATATTGGTCTTCTCTGTGATCTGCTTTGGGCTGATCCTTCTAGAGATTTAAGAGGCTGGGGAATGAATGACAGCGACATGTCATACACATTTGGACCAGATAAAGTCTCAGAGTTCCTTAATAAACATGACCTTGATCTCATCTGTCGAAGCCACCAGGTAATGTGTTTGACAAATTTGCCCATTACTTTTGCTGATTCTTAGTTAACTTTTCATAAGTTCCTTTCTATATGTAACTCTCTTTTTGGGGTGCATACTGCATACTGTTTCTGGTTTTTGTTTGTTCTAGAATTATAAGCACTCAGTATCGTAATGCATACGTTGTTGTTGTACCTATGTACCATGTTGATGATGGATAAACTTCTTATAGTGTACTGATCGATCAGTACCTGGTGCATCTCTCTTTTCAAAATATTGACAGATTGAAATATCTGATTTTCTTTCTCTTTAGGGTGTTATTGGTTAAGTCCAATGACAGGAGAGATGCCATAGATAGTAAGTACTGACCATATATTTTTCTCAGCTTCTTCCAAACAAGAATTAGCATGTTAATCATTCCTTGAGAAAATAAACGTATGCCAATATTTGAGGGTACATTTCTTCATGGATTCCTTAATTGGCTCCTAAATTTAAATCCCAAGTAGGATTGAAATGCATATTTCTGAACTACTGTTTATTTGACTCGAGCTTACTTTTTGGATTTATACCAGTGATTGACGCGTCACTCGATCGCGGATCTTTCATTACTATATTAAAGCTTGTCTACTTGTTGCTTCTACTTCTCGGGTTGCGCGGATCTTTCATTACTATGTTAAAGCTTGTCTACTTGTTGCTTCTACTTCTCAGGTTGCTCTTTAAGTATATTGAACTTTTCAATGTGATCAGGTTGTGGAAGATGGTTACGAATTCTTTGCGGATAAGCAGATGGTGACCATATTCTCTGCCCCAAATTTTCGTGGTGAGTATGACAATGCTGGAGCCATGATGAGCATAGACGAGGCTCTTGTGTGTTCATTTCAGATTCTTAAACCCGCTGAAAAGAAATCCAGGTTATTAGTTAGCAACACAACAACTGCAACATCATCATCTCGACCTATTCAGAGTATGTTGGGAGCAACAGCACCAGCTGATGTTGCTGAGAAGAAATTTTCGAAACTTGCAGCAGCACGTGATAAAGACTCGAAAATAGTATCCCCAGCTAGAGATCGTAACAATGTGTCGCCGACAACTACACGAGGTGATCATAAAAGTGTGCCACAACAGCGAAGGAAAGATGTGAAACGAGAATCTCCACCTCCTCTCAAAGGCATTCCGATAACAGCAACACCAGTTCGCGAGGATGTCAAGCAAGTGGCACCCTCATTACCTGAGCACAATTCCAGAACGGTAACACCGGGAGCTCGGGAAAAATTCGGGACCTCATCTCTTAAGGGCGTGGCGAGACCGAAAACACCAGCTCGGAACAAACATGGGACTTCACCATTCAAGGGGGTGCCCAGGCCTATGACCCCAACTCGTGTTAGACTAGGGACTTCACCGGTTAAAGGCCTATCAAGACCGGTAACACCAGCACGTTCAGCTTCACCGTTTGGCATGGACTGTATAAGAGGGCCAACCACACCTCCAAGGTCGCAGACGCCATTTCGCAAGGAACAAAAGCAATGATTGTTTAGTGGCATTGTGAAGAAAGATGTAAGATTTGTATTTTTATTTATTTATTTTTCTATTGAGATACATGTTTAAATCGCGTAAATTGCACGCCCACTCTAATTGGGAGCAAAAGGGGGAACAATATGGGTGGGCCAACTGCACATTGACCCAAAGCTTTTTATTTTGGAAAATGATCGCACTTTGGACAAACATTTTGTTTTTTAGCCTATTTATGATGTTTTTTTAGATGTGGAGTTCATGTCTAGAGAGACGAGAAAGAGTCATAAATGACTAAAAAACAAAGTATGCGTCAATAATTATTTGCTTAAAGTGTGTTAGATTATCATTTTCCTTTTTTTTTTTCTGACTAATTTATTTTTCTTATTTAAGCTTCTAAAGAAGCAAGGTCATTTGCCAAAGCAAGCATGTCGTGTGAGATGGGCGAGGCATCACTTGCTAAAGATAAAGTTTGAAAAGTTTAAGTTTCGATGCATGTTCAAATCAAATGGTGCTTTTTTTTTTTAATTTATTCTCTAATTTTAGTAGGAGAGGAAAGCCAATCTCTCTAAACTTTGTCTCTTAGCAAATGATGTCTCCTCGATACCCTTGTGTTGGTTCAGCAAAATTTCAGAAATACTTTATTTTATTTTATTTTATTTTATTATATATATATTTTTTAGAAGTGCTTAGGGATATAAATGGGTAGGGTAAGGGTTGAGGACCTCATCCCCAATACCCATGCCCACTAAAAAAATGGAAAGTGCTACAATGACAATGACAAGTCACACTACAACACATTAACTTACAAGAGTCATCGATGCATACCTCAAGATACGGGTCACACATAGATCTCAGTGCTAACACGCGATTCGAGAATGTATGGAGGGCTCTTGTGATTCAATGTGTCTTGGGGTGGGTGATACTCATTGTCATTTTGGCATTTTTCATTATTTATCACCCATATCCATACTCATATTTATCTCGGGATGAATTCTCATACTCATCCTTATACCCATCAAATCCCGTGGACACGTATGGAGGATCCCTATGGAAAAAATGTTTTACCCATTTCATTTTTCATTAAGGATCATTGTGTGAATTTTTATGGGAATTTTTGCGGGGATGAGAAATCTTCATGGAGAATTTTTTTCTCCATTCCATCCTCCATTGGGGATCCTCGCTGGAATTCTCAAAAAAAGAATTGTAACAAACAAGGTGTCAAATATATATACATACATACATAACAATATAATTGTTGAAATTCCAACAAAAAAAAATTAACATATCATGCAATAAAACGTATTTTTTGGTCCTTCAACTTTGAGTCTTTTATACTTTTGGTCCCTGAACTTTCAATAGTGTACATTTAGTCCCTGAACTTTCATTGTTGTACATTTGGTCCTTGAACTTTTGAGTTTTATGTTTTTGGTCCCCGAACTTTGAGATTTTTATGTTTTTAGGGAAATTAAAATTTTTTCGCTTTTTAAGGTCGATGCGAGTCGTCCGATTCAAGTAATATAAACCATTTTACTCTTCTTGACTAATCACACAACACTTTTGTTGCCTACATTGACATAATTTAACACTTTAAATGGTGGAAGGACTAAATGTAAATCTTTGTGAAAGTTCAAGGACTAAATGTATAGTAATAAAAGTTCAGGGACTTAGAGCACAAAAAACACAAAGTTCAGGGACCAAATGATAAGTTTTGCCAAAAAAAAAGTGCTAACAATTATAATTAAGTTTCTACAAAATTATTGGCATATGTAAGAGTGTTTCGGAGTGGAAACTATTCAATATTTATTTATGTTTTAAAAAAAATATTTATAAATATCATATGATATATATATATATATAAATAATAAATATCATATGGCATATAAAATGATATATGGAGATCCTTATGGATAGATGGATATCCCCGCTAGAATTGCCTGTGGGGATCTTTATGGGGATATTTTATTATCCATACCTGTACTCATACCTGTGTGGGTGAGATTTTACACTCATCCCCACTCCATCTTCATTTAAAATCCTCATAATCGTACCTATTAAGGTAAATTCTCATCACTAGTGAGTTCTTTACTCATTTGCATCTCTAGAAGCGATGTTGTCTCACATTTGGGGGTAAGTATCCTTTGTGTCTGCCAATAGCAGACAACTTCACCCTCCCAACTTAACTTTAGCAAATCCCCTCCCCTTCCCACCCTGGCACCCTCACTTCCCCCTTGGACCAAACATGCCAAAGTATTTCGCATTCACAAGTAGGAAACTCATGTGGAAAGATCGACGTCATATTCCTAACCAAGTAATTCTTGCGACGAGAAATTGTTTCGTTGTCTTCCCTTTCACTTTCTGAACTATGTATTGGTGCTGTCACTTTCTTGACTAAGTTTGAAGACCCAATCAGATGAAGTTTACTGTCTAATGATTAGGATAAATGGACATCTTCTGTTCTAGGTTTGTTCCTCCGTGGGATTATTTTTTGGACAATTTCCCTTTATTATCAGAACAACAGCTGCTTTTCTGTTACATCTTTTGATTCAGTAATTTTTTTTTTTACATTATAAGTCAACAATGGTTCTTGTAGACTAGTTACTAGTAGAAGAAAATTAGGCAGGCATTCCTGCACTAAAGCGGCCATTTTGTAGTATAAATGGCAGTTTCTGCATGTACTGAGTACTCTTCGGAGGGGTTTTCTCCCTATTTAGACTTCCAAAAAGGTGCCTCCGCGGTTTGGCTTGGTAAATTTTTCCATACTGGATTATCTTGGATCCGTAGCTGCTGTTCAATGGATCCAAAGCTGTTGGATGACATCTTAAATAGGCTTCTTGAGGTCCGCGGACAGCAGGGGAAGCATGTCCAGTTGTTGGATGGAGAAATCCGGCAACTTTGCGTCACTTCTAAGGAAATATTCTTGAGCCAGCCTAATCTCTTGGAGCTTCAAGCCCCCATCAAAATTTGTGGTAATGGACGTCTCTTTTCAATTCAAGTGGCCAATGTATTGCTAGCCTTCTAGGGTGATCTTTATTATACTTCGTTGTTGCTTTCATTTCATCCATAAATTGATTAAATTCTCTTTTTTTTTTTTATAGGAACCAGATTTTATTTATTATAGCCATGTATGCACAGTGAATTCTCCTCTTTTTATATGAACCATGTAGTTCTTATTCAGAATGCTCGAGGTGCCAAAAGGAAATTGATTTTCCAACTTGATTTTTTCGATTAAATTCTCTTCTTTTATATGAACCATGTAACTTTTATTCGGAATTGTTGAGATGCCAAAATGAAAATGATTTTCCAACTTGAGTTTTTCGATTAAGTTCTCTTTTATATGAACTATGTAGCTTTTATTCGGAATGTTTTAGGTGCCAAAAGGAAAATGATTTTCCAACATGATTTTTTCGTAATGATTGTTAATGCTGTTAGGATTATGTTCAATTACGAAAAAAGTACTTTTAGCATTTAAATGTGCAATGTTGTGTTGATTATGTCCTGCTAAGAATCTTTGGATGAGATTTCACTTATGACCCTTACCAGTGCACCGCTAAGATCCTATAGGAGCTCAGATCATTTTGCAGACTCACATTTTTGGTAGACCCCCATACACCTCCTTTTATTGTTTTTGGAATCACGGATGACAACTTTTCCCTGTCTCTTGATGATTGTTTTTCATATTTCCGAGGTTTGAGAAGCCCCGATCATTGAGAAATCCAGTGTGAGCTTGCTAATTTATTCACTTAAAATTTGTAGTATTGTTTTGCTAATTGTTGCTTCCATTTTTAGGTGATATTCATGGTCAGTACTCAGATCTTTTGCGACTATTTGAGTATGGCGTTTTCCACCTATAGCAAAGTACTTGTTTATGGGGAATTATGTTGATTATGGTGAGCAAAGCATAGAGACCATTTGTCTGCTTCTTACATACAATATCAAATGTCCAGAGAACTTCTTTCTTCTTAGAGGGAATCATGAGTGTGCCTCCCTTAATCGTATATATGGTTTTTATGGTGAATGCAAGAGAAGATTCAAAATGTGGCTCTGGAAGGTTTTCACTGATTGCTTCAACTGCCTGCCTGTTGCTGCTCTTATTGACAATAGGGTTCTTTTATGCATGGGGGATTATCTCCTTACTTGAAAACCTGGACCAGATTAGGAATATCCCTCGCCCCATAGATGTGCCAGATGCTGGTCTTCTCTGTGATCTGCTTTGGGCTGATCCCGATAGGGATAAGGTGGGATGGGGAATTAATAAAAGAGGTGTGTCCTACACATTTGGAGCAGAGGAAGTCGAGGAGTTCCTTCTGAAACATGATCTTGATCTCATATGTGGAAGCCACCAGGTAACACATAAGACAATCCATTACTTTTACTGCGGCTTCTCAGTTTTAAGGACACATTTCTTCATGCTTAATTGGCTCCAAGATTTGAATTCAAATTGGATTTGAAATGCACATTTCTGAACTACTGCTTAGTTGACCCAACATTCGCAAAGAAGCTAATAGATTCCATTGCATTTAATCATCTAGTTTCGAGCTTACTTTTCCGATTATTGAAGTGACGCGTCGATCTCTCACCAAGTTTATGCCTTAATATGGCATCAACTAAAAATTTCCGAATCAGTGCCCAGGGTTGTAATAACCGTATTAAAGCCTGTCTACTTGATGCTTATAAACTGCTCGTTAACTGTATTGAACTTTTGAATGTGATCAGGTTGTGGAATATGGTTATGAGTTCTTTAAAAATAAGCAGCTGGTGATCATATTCTCTGCCCCAAATTTTCGTGGAGAGTTCGACAATGCTGCTGCCATGATGAGCATAGACGAAACTCTTGCGCGTTCATTTCAGATTTTTAAAACTGCTTATAAGAAATCGAAATCATCACCTGCTTGAGCTTGTAACAATGTTTCACTACCAATTACACGAGGAGATCATAACATGGTGCTACAATTGGTTAGACAGCTAAGGGAGGATGTGAAAGGAGAGCCTTCACCACCTCTCAAAGGCATGGCCATACCAGCAACACCATCGCCATATCGCGAGGATATCAAACAAGGGGAGCCTTCATTTCCTGAGCGCAATTCCAGGACGGTAACACCAGGACCTCGCGAAAAATATGAGACTACACCTATGAAGGGTGTGGCGAGACCAAGAACACCAGAACGGATCAAACGTGGCACTTCACCAGTTAAGGGCGTGCCCAGGCCTATAACGCCAACTCGTGTTAAACAAGGAACTTCACACTTAAAGGTGTGAACAGACCAGTCACACCAGTACACACTCAGTTTCACCGTTTGGCATGGACTGCATAAGACCAAAAACATCTCCTCCGAGGTCACAGACACCATTTGGCAATGAACAAAAGCAGTAATTAATTGTGGATCGAGTAAATTGGGTTGGAGGAGCCGTCAAGGGTGGAGGTTGACAGTGCCCGAGCATGGATTAGTTTTACCTAGTGTGGGGCTTAACAATGCCCGAGCGTGAATTAGTTCGCGCAAGCTGTGTGAGATATCACGTGAGAAACCAAAAACATTGTCTTATGATTCTATTTAGAAAGATGCATGATGTGTGCAGTGTGTGTTCTGAATGTGAAAATCACAGCCATAATGTATTACTGTTTCAATAGGAGCTACCAAAAAAGTGAAAAAAACATATAGTTTGATTAGAGAGTGGTTGTTGACTCAAGAAGAGCATCACAATGGCTCTTTAAGCAATTGTGCCAGAGAATTTCACATTCGTGAGATGCTAACGCAGCGGAACTATGTGGCAGTCTCAGCACGGTAATTCTTGCTATCAATAACAAGAATTTAAAACGTGATTGTTATTTTCTGGTGTTTTTATACTTTTGGATCTTTTCCAATTTTGTCATCTTTAGGGCCGTCGTTGTTGCGGTCGCATTCTTCACTACTTTGGGGATTATTTCGTTTTTGTTCATGTTTGATTGATTGGTTGATTGACCTTTGTCTTTTGTGTTTCTATTTATACATTTACATGATCAGAGCTGATAGTGGTGGATGTTTGATTTGGGTTTTCTTTGTTACCAGGTTGTTTGTGGTCTGCGGCTATGTCGATGGATCAGAATCTATTGGACGACATCATTAACAGGCTTCTTGGAGTCGATTGCCGGCCGAGGAAGATGGTTCAGTTGTCGGAAGCAGAAATCCGGCAGCTTTGCCTTGTTTCTAGGGAAATATTTTTGAGTCAGCCTAATCTCTTAGAGCTTGAAGCTCCCCTCAAAGTTTGTGGTAATGTATCTCTCTCACAATTCAAGTATTCAGTGTGTCTTTGGTGTATGTACTTAGTGTTTGTATACTAGCTTATTGATCAACTTGGTAAGGTCAACTGAGATTGCTTGCAATTCTTTCGGAAATAGACAATGTATTAACATTTAGAAAATTGGGTTGTTGATCGAGTCTTAAGCCCCCAACCTCTTACACCCATTGAGACTTGAAGCTCTGCTTACTAACTTGGTGACATTGTCGTTTTCTTTCTTTCTTTCTTTCTTTTTTCTTTTGTTAATCAACTGTGTTTGTGTCCTTTTTTTCCTAATTCATGCATCATACCCTCGTCTTTAATTATCTTGTCGCATTAATGAAATGTTTATGAAACAATGAAGACTAATATGATGAGTGTTATTGCTCCATCAAAGATTGACTCAATAGGAATTAGGAATCTATCTGGCACAGTAAGATGATGGTCTTTCCTAGCAAATTATTCCAACTGATTTCCAAATGCCTGGGAGAAGACATTTCTGAGCAGCTAATTAGAAAAAGACAGGTCTGAGTAGAAACTTCAAATATAGGTAGGATTTATGGCCTGACAGTCTTCATCTGTCCAAGTACCAAAAGGAATTATTTAGGGATATCACGTTGGATGTCCAAAATATGGCATCGCTTTCTTTCTGTTGTTAATGTTAAAGATCGTTGCACACCCAAGATAATTGCATCATTTTCCTTGTTTCTTTTGATTCATGCAATGGCTAGTTTACATGCACTTTGCAACTTCTAATTATTTGTCAAAGGTATTCTAGTTTTTTTTTTTTGACAGTAAACAAGATTTTTATTATATATGATGAAAATGTAGTACAAAATATTGAAAGAGAGGACCAGCGGTTCGCTCATTCCAAAAAAGTATAACTGTTCCTAATCTTAATTTTCACCTACATTTCAAAACTTGAATCAACTACTGCAAATAAAAAAAAGTAGGAGGTAATAAGATTATGAAAGCGTTCACGTCACCTGATCCATTGCCAATGATACAACCAATCCGAAAAGTTTTAGCATTTGTTGAACTTGCTTGACGATGATACCCATCTTGCTGCCCTTGATCTTGTAGAATCCCACACTGCTTCAACTTTGTAAGGTAATAATATTGTCTCAAAAAATTCTTTCCTTCAAATTTGTAGCATTGTGTTTCCCCATTTTTTTTTTTTGAGCTAATTACTTGCTAATTGTTACTTCCATTTGTAGGTGATATTCATGGTCACTAAGATCTTTTGCGACTGCTTGAGTATGGGGGTCTTCCACCCATGGCAAATTACTTGTTTTCGGGAAATTATGTTGATGGCAAGCAAACATAGAGACTATTTGTCTGCTTCTCGCGTATAAGATCAAATATCCGAAGAACTTCTTTCTTCTTAGAGGGAATCATGAATCGCATATATGGGTTTTATGATGAATGCAAGAGAAGATTCAATGTACGACTCTGGAAGGCTCTCACTGATTGCTCCAACTGCTTGCCTGTTGCCGCTCTTATTGAAGATAAGATTCTTTGCATGCATGGAGGATTATCTCCTGACTTGAAAAACCTGGACCATATTAGGATTATCGTTCGCCCCACAGATGTGCTAGATGTGTCTTCTCTGTGATCTGCTTTGGGCTGATCCTGATGGTAGTTTGCAGGGATGGGGACAAAATGCTAGAGGTGTGTCCTACACATTTGGACCGGACAAAGTCGATACGCGTTCCTTACGGAAAATGATCTTGATCTCATCTGTCGAGGCCACGAGGTAAGGTGTAAGTGTTGGTTTTTGTGGGGCCCACACAAAAATAGAAAAGTCCAACACATAAAGCAACAAATTGGAGTTTGAATAGGAATCTGACAGAGAGAAAATAGGAAGTGAAGAAATATATATGAGTCGATATTGTTGTGCGACTAGGAGAGCCGAAAAATAAGAGGTATTCTAGAGAAGTCAACGAGTAGTGTGCGCATAGGGGTATATGTGCATTATCTCTCTAAAGTTTTCTCTCTACATTGAAGAACAACAAGATCTTGAATCCGAAGACTCGCGGTGAAGGCTTTGGTGATTTCTTGGTGTTCAAGAAAAGAGGTGCAAGGGTTTGATACAATTGGGGTAGTATTCTTTGTTCTTAGTGTGATCATCTAAGTTCTTGGAAGAGGTATTTTATGTATTACTCCATTGTTGGTGAATCTCATTAAATTGAGATATCTTGTACTCTTTGTTGACATAGTGGATTGTTTGGAGTTTGGCCCGTGGTTTTTACCTCTGATTTGGAGGGTTTTCCACGTTAAATCTTTTGTGTCTTGTGGTGTGTTGATTTGGTGCATAGGTCGTGGTTTGGTGGAATTTATTATTCATCTGTTTCATTATTAGAAGGGGTTGAGTAAAAACCCCAACAAGTGGTATCAGAGCCGCGGTCAGTTTGTGTTCTGGGAATCTTTGTGGGAATCAAGATGGTGGATGATGATGATAAAGCAAGCAATATGGTCAAGTTGAGGGCTACGAATTATTCAATTTGGCAACCGATGATGGAAGATCATCTTTATTGCAAGGATTTATTTGATCCAATTGAATTTGGACAAAACAAGCCGAGAGAAAATATCGATGTTAATTGGAGGAAGTTGCACCAAAAAGCTGGGGGACTATTCGAAAGTGGATCGATCTCGGTATTTATCACCATGTCAAGAAAGAGGTTGATGCACGGGAGTTATGGAGAAAATTGCGAAATATGTGTGAGAGGAAGGGGGCTCGAACAAGGCTTCTCTAATTAGAAGGCTTGTTAATATGAAGTACAAAGATGGGCGGTCGATGATAGAGCACTTGAATGATTTCGAAGCATTGATCAATCAATTAAGTGCTATGAAGATTGTGCTTGAGGATGAGTTACAAGCACTTTTACTCTTGAGCTCGTTGCCGAAAAGGCCGGGAAACCTTGGTGGTGTCTCTAAGTAATTCTCTCCAGGCGGTGTCTTGTCTTCATCCATAGTGCGGGATAGTCTCTTTGACGAGGAGACTAGGAGAAAGGATAAAGGCATTGAAACTTCACAAGCTCTTGTTACTACTTTACGAGAACATAGAGGCGTAAGTCGGTCTAGAGGTCCGAAGGGGCGGAGTAAATCTAGAGGCAAGTCTCAGGAAAAGGAAAATTCTCTTGTTATCATTGTGGCAAGGAAGGACACATAAAGAAAAATTGTAAAGTGTGGAAAAGAGAACAGAATGATGAGAAAAATCAAAATAAAGCGAATGATCATAATACTACTACTTTGCTATATCGGATGCAATTGAAGACTTGGTTGTGCTTTCTTTAGTTGAGGATCAAGGTCATGTCACTAATACGAGATAGTGAATGGGTTGTTGATTACGCAACATCCTTCCATGCTACTCCGAGGAAGGATTTCTTCTCTCTGTTTATCGAGCGGGGAATTTTGGTAAGGCAAAGATGGGGAACAACGGTTTTGCGAGATATAGTAGTTGGCATTGGAGATGTCTTTGTGCAAACAAATATGGGTTGCACGGTAATTCTAAAAGATGTGCGACATGTTACGGATCTCGTCTCAATTTGTTTTCTACTCATGCTTTGGACCTAGATGGTTACTACAACATCTTTGGGGGCAAGGAGTGGAAACTCACCAAAGGCTCAATGGTTGTTGCTAGAGGAAAATTGAGCTATACACTTTACAAGACTCAATTGAAGACCGTCGAGGTGACCTAAACGCAATTGAAGATGATTCTTCACCAGATTTGTGGCATAGGCGGCTAGGTCACTTGAGTGAGAAAGGGTTGCGGTGTTGGCAAAGAAGTCTCATATTCCCTTTGCCAAAGGTAAATATTTGAACCCTTGTGATGATTGCTTATTCGGTAAGCAACATAGAGTTTCTTTTTCTTCATCATCCGAAAGAAAAAGAAATTTACTGAGTTAGTATACTCGGATGTTTGTGGTCCCATTGATGTGGAAACTATGGGAGGTGGCAAATACTTTGTTACTTTTATTGATGATGCTTCACGGAAGGTTTGGGTGTTTGTGTTGAGAACAAAATGTCGGGTTCTTGAGTACCTCAAGTTTCATATGATGGTGGAACGAGAAAAATGCGTATCTTTGAAGTGCCTTCGTAGTGATAACGGGAGAATACACTTCAAAGGAGTTCGAGAATTATTGCTCGAACATGGAATCGGACATGAGAAGATCTGTTCCGGTACTCCTCAACATAATGGTGTTGCTTGAAAGAACAAACAGAACCATCCTTGATAAAGTCGATGTATGTTAAAAATGGCTAAGTTGCCCAAGTCGTTTTGGGGTGAGGCTCTCGATCGCTTTGCTACTTGATGAATCGCTCTCCTTCAACACCATTGGAGTTTGATGTTCCGAGAGAGAGTTTGGTCCGGGAAAGATGTTACTTACTCTCACTTGAAGGTGTTTGGATGCAAGGCATTTATGCATGTGCCTAAGGAGCGAGAGACGAAACTTGATGATAGAACTGTTCCGTGTATCCTTTTGGGATTTGGAGATGCGAGTTTGGTTATAGGTTATGGGATCCAGAGAAGAAAAAGATTGTTAGGTCCAGGGATGTGGTCTTTCATGAATATGAGACCATAAGCGATTTGAAGACATCAAAGAAAATCATAGTTGATGATGATGATGTTTCGGATTGGAGTCTCCTTCTATTACGATGCCACACATGAGGGAGACTCATTTGAAGAACATAGGGTTGATGTGCCGAGAACCGGTTGATGATGATGAGCGGGAGCAAACTCCTCCACCAACAAATTTAGTTGAACCTTCACTTAGAAGATCGAGAGAGGGTTGCTTCCTTCTACTAGGTACCCCGGTTCGAATTATGTTACAATTACGAGAAGAGGGAGAGCCGAGAGCTTCCAGGGAGTTCGATTCACAAAGACAAAGCTCAATGAATGAAAGCAATGCGGAGGAGATGAGTTCTTTGAAGAAGAACAATACTTATGGTGGTGGAACTTCCAAAAGGTAGAAAACCTTTGAAGAATAAATGGGTGTACAAGTTGAAGACAGATGGAGATAAGCTAGTAAAACATAAAGCTCGTTTGGTAGTGAAGGGGTTCAATCAGAAGAAAGGAATTGACTTTGATGAGATTTTTTCCCCTGTTGTGAAAATGAGTTCTATTCGAGTGATTTTGGGTCTGACTGCTAGCTTGGATCTTGAGCTTGAGCAGTTAGATGTGAAGACTGCATTCCTCCATGGTGATTTGAAGGAAGAGATTTATATGGATCAACCTGAAGGATTTGAAGTAACAGGAAAAACACATTTGGTTTGCAAGTTGAAGAAGAGCTTGTATGGACTTAAACAAGCTCCAAGGCGATGGTATAAGAAATTTGACTCTTTCATGATGGGTCAAGAGTACACTAGAACAGATCATGAGATCATTGTGTCTACTTTAAGAAATTTTCGAGATGGGAAGCTTGTGATCTTGTTGCTCTATGTTGATGATATGTTGATAGTGGGGCATGATGTTTCCTTGATTGGAAACTTGAAGAAAGAATTATCGAGTTCTTTTGATATGAAAGACACAGGGCCGTAAAAACAGATTCTTGGCATGCGCGATTATTCGTGACGGAGATCCAAAAAGTTATGGGTGTCACAGAAAAGTATGTTGAGCAGGTCTTGAACAGATTCAATATGAACAATGCTAAGCCGGTTAGCACACCTCTTGCTAATCACTTCACACTTAGCAAGAAATCATGTTCCTCTACTTCTATAGATATAACGGAGATGTCGATATTCCTTACTCCTCTGCATTGGGAGTTTGATGTATGCGATGGTCCGCACCCGACCGGATATTGCTCATGCGATTGGTGTGGTCACAGATTTCTCTCAAATCCTGGAAAAGTTCATTGGGAAGCGGTGAAATGGATTTTGAGATATTTGAGAGGTACTTCGAAGATGTCTTTATGTTTTGGGGGCTCGAAACCTATTTTGGAGGGATATACGATTCGAGATATGGCAGGTGACCTTGATGGCGTAAAATCTACTTCGGGGTATGTGTTCACTTTTGCGGGGGGAGTTGTATCTTGGCGAAATCAAAATTGCAAAAATGTGTTGCTTTGTCCACGACAGAGCGAATATATTGCTATAATCAAGCAAGCAAAGAAATGCTTTGGTTGAAGAGATTCCTTCAAGAGTTGGGGTTGAAGCAAGAAGATGGGTATGCGATGAATTGTGATAGTCGAGTGCTCTAGATTTGAGCAAGAATGCTACTTATCATTGCCGCACTAAGCATATTGATATCCGATACCATTGGATTCGAGAAGTTGTGAATGATCATAAGATGAGTCTGAAGAAGATTCACACTGATAAGAATCCAGCTGATATGTTGACGAAGGTGGTGACTCGTGAGAAGCATCAGTCCTGCACCAAGTTGGTGGGGCTGAGTTGTTATTGAGCATCAAATATGATTGAGATCTCCCCATGTGTTGGAGGGGAGATTGTTGGTTTTTGGGGGCCCCACACAAAAATAGAAAAGTCCAACACATAAAGCAACAAATTGGAGTTTGAATAGGAATCTGACAGAGAGGAAATAGGAAGTGAAGAAATATATATGAGTCGATATTGTTGTGCGACTAGGAGACCGAAAAATAAGAGGTATTCTAGAGAAGTCAACGAGTAGTTCGGCTTGGTGTGCGCATAGGGGTATATGTGCATTATCTCTCTAAAGTTTTCTCTACATTGAAGAACAACAAGATCTTGAATCCGAAGACTCGCGGTGAAGGCTTTGGTGATTTCTTGGTGTTCAAGAAAAGAGGTGCAAGGGTTTGATACAATTGGGGTAGTATTCTTTGTTCTTAGTGTGATCATCTAAGTTCTTGGAAGAGGTATTTTATGTATTACTCCATTGTTGGTGAATCTCATTAAATTGAGATATCTTGTACTCTTTGTTGACATAGTGGATTGTTCGGAGTTTGGCCCGTGGTTTTTACCTCTGATTTGGAGGGTTTTCAAGAATTATGTTCATTACTTTTACTGTTCTTCCTAGTTAACCTTTCCATATATTATCCCAAAAAAGAAAATTCAATGTAAATCTTGTTGCTCTATTTGTTTTTGGTAGATTCACTTTGTTCATTATCGTTAAGAACGGTTAAGTAGTCGTGTCTCTTTTCCAAACATTGACAGTTAAGTCCCATAAAAGTTTAAGAGAGATGCCGTAGATTGCAAATCACCCTATCTAGCTTCTAGCTTCCCATTAAATATTGTACTGATGCTAGTACGTACAGACCATTTAGTTTCCTCAGCTTCTTCCTTTAGAAAAATTAGCATTGTTAAACATAGTATTATTTTAAGGGCACATTAATTCAGGATTGCTTAATTTGGCTCCAAAACTGATTTCAAAGTAGATCGGAAATGCACATTTCTGAACTACTTGTACATTCACAAAATAGCAACTAGACTCCATTGCACTTAACAGTCCAGTTTTCATCTTACTTTTCGGATTAATAGCACTATAGCAATGACTGATGCGCAGATCTCTCACCATATCTATTAGAGAGTGAGTGTTTCTCCTATTATAAAGAGATATTTTCGGTGTTTCTCCTTTATAAATAGAGAGATTGTGTAACACCTATTATTTTTCTCATAGTAAATTCTTCTATCCTTGCCGTGGTTTTTACCCTAATTTGTTTGGGGGTTTTCCACGTAAAAATCTCTGTGTCCATTTTTCTTCACTTTTATTATCCCAAATTATTTGTCGTGGTCTTGCTCTATTCTATCTATTTTTACAACAAGTGGTATCGAGCCTGGTTGAGATAATTTGTGATAGAAGCAATGGCGACAAAGTTCAAGATTGAGAAATTCAACGGAGTAATTTCTCACCGTGGAAATTAAAGATGAAGGCTATCCCGAGAAAGGATAATTGTTTGGCGGCCATCGGCGAAAGGCCACTGATTTCAAGACAACGCCAAATGGAACGAGATGGACGAGAATGCTATTGCAAATCTTCATCTGTCACTAGGCGATGGAGTGTTGTCAAGCATTGAAGAGAAGAAAAGCTCGCCAAGGAGATCTGGGATCACCTTGGAAAATTGTACGAGGCCAAGTCACTCCACAACAAAATTTTTCTCAAGAGGAAATTATACACTCTACGGATGGCGGAGTCTACTTCGATGACGGAGCACATCAATGCGATGAATACACTATTTTCTCAACTCACATCATTGAGTTATAAAATAGAATCGCAAGAACGTCTTGAACTTCGCTTCAAAGTCTACCGGATTCGTATGATCAACTCATCATCAATCTGACAAATAATCTCTTAACGGATTGTTTAGCCTTCGATGATGTTGCAGCTGCTGTTCTAGAAGAAGAAAATCGGTGCAAGAACAAAGAAGATAGGCAGGCCAGTTCACAACAAGTGGAGGCCCTGACTGTGATGAGAGGAAGATCAACAGAACGTGGCCCCAGTGGGAGTCACAATCATGGTAGATCAAAGTCAAAAAGCAAGAAGAATTTTAAATGCTACAATCGTGGCAAGAAGGGTCATTTGAAGAAAGAGCTGTTGGAGTTTGAAAAACTCCGATCCTCAAGGAAATGTGGCTAGCACTTCAAATGATGGAGCTGCATTGTGTTGCGAGGCGGCAACAACAACTAAAAGCAGGAAAAGATTCTCTGATGCCTGGATTATCGACTCAGGTGCGACGTATCACATGACCTCTCGAAGAGAATGGTTCCATCACTATGAACCTATTTTAGGAGGATCTCAGTACGCTTGTAATGATCATGCTCTAAAGGTCATTGGCATCGGAACCATCATGTTGAAGATGTATGACGGTACTGTTCGCACTATCCAAGAAGTGCGACATGTGGAAGGCCTCAAGAAGAATCTGCTATCTTTGGGACGATTTGATGATCTTGATTGTGAAATCAAAGTCAAGAAAGGGATCATGAAAATCAGTCGAGGAGCGCTTGTACTTATGAAGGGAGAAAAGGTTGCTGCAAACTTGTACCTGCTCATGGGAGAGACTCTTCAGGAAGGCGAAGCATCAGTTGCTTCAAGTTGTTCAAGTGAGAGATCTACAATGATCTGGCACCAGAAACTTGGACACATGTCCGAACAAGGAATGAAAATCCTTGTTGAGAAGAAGCTACTTCCAGGCCTCACAAAGGTGTCACTACCCTTTTGTGAGCATTGTGTAACAAGCAAGCAACATCGGTTGAAGTTTAACACATCAAATTCTAGAAGTAAGGCTATCCTAGAATTGGTCCACTCGATGTATGGCAAGCACCAAATCACATCAATAGGAGGAGCAAATTATTTTGTGTCCTTCATCGATGATTACTCCAGAGATGTTGGGTGTATCCAATCAAGAGGAAGACAGATGTGTTCGAATCTTCAAAGTGTTCAAGGCGCGGGTTGAACTTGAATCTGGGAAGAAGATCAAGTGTTTGAGGACTGATAATGGAGGAGAATATACTGGCAATGAGTTTGATAGCTTTTGTAAACAGGAAGGCATCAAAAGACAGTTCACTACAAAGATACACTACTTCAAAGAAATGGAGTGGCGAGCGGATGAACGAACTCTACTAGAAAGAACAAGAGCTATGTTGAGTACTGCAGGCTTAGAAAAAAAGTTTTGGGTGAAGCAAATCAACACCGCTTTGTCACGTGATAAATCGGGCTCCATCAACGGCAAATGAGTTGAGGACACCGATGGAAATGTGGACTGTAAACCAGTTGACTATTCAAACCTCCATGTATTTGGAAGTCCAGAGGTACGCTATGTACAATGCCCAAGAAACTACAAAGCTAGATCCAAAATCCAGGAAATGCTTATTCTTGGGGTATCTTGATGGAGTAAAGGGGTATCGCTTTGTGGGATTCCACTACCCACAAGGTTGTAGTCAGCAGAGATGTTCTCTTTACAGAGGACAAGGTACAACAAATAGAGAAAGATGATAGCATGTTAGAAACTACAACAAGATACGGTGGAATGTGAATCGAACGAAAGGATTCTTCCGAAGTTTGTACGCAACATGAGGAGAATGAACCAGGTGAACTGAAGTTCCGAACCTCGTAGATCATCTCGCACGAGAAACGCACTGATCGCACTCGATTATATTATGGAAAGCAATGTTGCATACTGTCTTCTAACCGAGGAAGGAGAACCATCAACTCTTCAAGAGGCAATGCATGGCTCTAAGCATCTCGATGGACGCGAATGCAGGGAAGAAATCGAAGCTCTCCATAAAAATAAAACATGGGAGCTAGTGCCATTACCAGAGGCGGGAAGCCCATTGGCAACAAATGGGTTTACAAGATCAAACGAAACAAGTGATGATCAAGTGGAGCGGTATCGTGCAAGATTGGTGGTGAAGGGATATGCTCAGAGAGAAGGTATTGATTTCAATGAGATATTTTCTCCTGTGGTTCGACTCACGACAGCTCGAGTAGTTCTAGCAATGTGTGCTACTTTTGATCTACATCTAGAGCGGCTAGATGTTAAGACAAACTTTTCTTCATGGAGATCTTGAAGAAGAGATTTATATGCTCCAACCGAAGGATTTGAAGAACAAGGAAAGGAGAACTTGGTTTGTCGGTTGAACAAATCTCTCATACGGCCTAAAGCGAGCGCCGAGGTGTTGGTACAAGAGATTTGATTCCTTCATAATGAGCCTTGGTTACAACAGACTAAATGCGAGACCCTTGCGCATATTGCAAGAGATTTGGTAACAATGATTTCATTGTTTTTTGTTGTATGTAGACGACATGTTGGTATCGGGCCCCAACAAAGATCGTATTCAAGAATTGAAGGCTCGGTTGGCTAGGGAGTTCGAGATGAAGGATTTGGGACCAAAAAACAAGATTCTAGGGATGCAAATTCATCGAGACAGAAATAATAGAAAGATTTGGCTTTCTCGAGAAAAATTATTTGAAGAAGATCTTGCGTCGTTTCAACATGCAAGATCAGTAAGCCAATTTCTACCCCACTTTCTATTAATTTCAAGTTATCCTCAAGTATGAGTCCTAGCGGTGAAGAAGAGAGGATGGAAATGTCTCGAAAGCCGTATGCATCAAGAAGCGTGGGAAGCTTAATGTTCGCTATGATTTGTACAAGACCAGACATTGCACAAGCAGTGGGAGTAGTTAGTCGGTACATGGCGAATCTGGCGAGAGCATTGGAATGTTGTAAAGAGGATCCTACGATACATAAAGGGTACCTCAAATGTTGCATTATGTTATGGAGGATCGACTTTATTGTCGATGGATATGTTGATTCGATTATGCGGGAGATCTCGATAAAAGCAAATCCACCACTTTGGATATGTGTTCACACTTCTTTGGCGGGACGATGACAAGAAGTTGGGTTTCAAAACTGCAAACAGTTGTGGCTACGTCAACAACGTAAGCGAAATATGTCGCACTACACAAGCTAGTAAAGAAGCGGTATGGTTGAAGATGGTGTTGGAGGAGCTCGGGCACAAACAAGAGAAAATTACTTTGTATTGTGACAATCGAGTGCCTTGCATCTCGCAAGGAATCCAGCTTTTCATTCAAGGACAAAGCACATAGGAGTTCAATATCACTTTGTTCGTGAGAAAGTGGAAGAAGGAACCGTGGACATGCGAAAATTCATACTACGACAACCTAGCGATTTTTTCGACGAAGACGATCAATGCGACAAATTTATCTCGGTGTCGATCCTCATGCGGCTTGACAGAAATGTAAGCAACATGGAAATAGCAAGGAAGAAAGAATGGTGTGAAGATTTGATTGATTCTCAATCAAATCTTCAAGTGGGAGATTGTGAAGAAACATGTGGGCCCCACACGTGGGACCCACATGCAAGGAAAATGCACTAAACGCGTCTTACGCGTCTTTGATTGATTGATTGATTGATTGATTGATTAATTGATTAATTGATTGATTGATTGATTGATAGATTGATTGATTGATTGCTTTGACCAATGTGTCTTTGGTTGCCTATAAATAGGCCCAACGCGTTAGAACAAAGCGTAGAGAAGCAGAAGCTCAGAGCACAAGATAGCAGTGCAATGTGCAAGTGTGCTCTGTTGTGAGCAAATAGAGAGTGAGTGTTTCTCCTATTATAAAGAGAGATATTTTCAGTGTTTCTCCTTTATAAATAGAGAGATTGTGTAACACCTATTATTTTTCTCATAGTAAATTCTTCTATCCTTGCCCGTGGTTTTTACCCTAATTTGTTTGGGGGTTTTCCACGTAAAAATCTCTGTGTCCATTTTTCTTCACTTTTATTATCCCAAATTATTTGTCGTGGTCTTGCTCTATTCGGTCTATTTTTACAACAATCTATACGTTAATATGGCGAGCTAGACATGTCTGAATATATCGATCAGTACCCGTGATTGTACTAACCGTATTAAAGCCTGTCTTCTTGATGCTTCCACCTCATATTTAAACTGCTCTTTAACTAGATTAAACTTTTGAATGTGATCAGGTTGTGGAAGATGGTTTCGAGTTCTTTGCGAAAAAGCAGCTGGTGACCCTATTCTCTGGCCCAAATTTCTGTGGAGAGTGTGTCAATGCTGGAGCAATGATGAACATAGATGAACCTCTCATGTGTTCGTTTCAGATTCTTAAACCCGCCGATTTAAAACCAAAATTTTCATTTAGCAACACAATGACCACAACAACATCATCATCGGCAGTGCGCGTGGAAGATTCAAAATTAGCATCCCCAGCAAAAGCTTGTAACAATGCATCGCCACCAACTAGACTTGTAGCTCGTAACGAAGTGTCGCCACCAACTCGAGGTGATCATAAAAATGTGCCACAATCAATTAGACAGGAAAGAGAGGGTGTTAAACGAGAGCCTTCGCCACCTCTCAAAGTCATTACTGTACCTGCGTCAGTACCAGTAGCTCGCAAGGATGTCAAACAAGGGGCGCCTTCATTACTTGAGCGCAATTCCATAAATATAACGCCACGACGTCGCGAAAAATACTGGGAAAACGCCAGCTCGGATCAAACATGGTACTTCACCAATTAAGGGAGTAAACAGACCTGTGACACTAGCCCGTTCACTTTCACCATTTGGCATGGAGTGTATAAGACCAAAAACACCTCTGCCGAGGTCGCGGTGGGACCATGATCCAGTTGATAGGACTTTATCAGACTTTCTAATTCGGTTAAATTTACATTTAAGTCCTCTTAGAAGGATTAGGTTTTGAGTCGTAGAGGGATTACGTTTTGAGTCTTAGAAGGATTAGGTTTTTGAGTTGTAGAAGGATTATTTTGAGTCGTAGAAGGATTAGAGTTTCAATGGGCTATATAAAGCCATGATTAGGATTTTCATTATCAACTATTATCAATTATTATCAATTTATTCAATTTAGAGTTTTATCAAAACTTTAAGGATTATTCCTTGTTTAAGCGTTTACGCTAGCGTCGATCCTTGAAGACGATTTCGAAAGCACATTTTTCTAGAGACTCCATAGCTGTCTGTGCGGGAAGGTAGAAAGATGGGAAAGCACATTTTTTCTGAATTACATCCTTTACATGCTCTCTTTCCAGGTGTTGATCATGTTAATTGTGAGTAAATTATTCCATTGCAACTGTTGGAGATGTGTGGACATAACATGGGAAGTGCTACAATGACAATGACAAGTCACACAACACACATTGGCCCACAAGAGCCATCTATACCTATCTCGGGATACGGGCAACATGTAGATCTCGGTACTAACACGTGAGTCGAGGCCGCATGGAGGGCTTTTATGGCCAATGTGTGTTAAGGTGTGACATGCTCATTGTCATTATAATATTTTCCCAAATAACATAAGCATGACTTCATAATGATGTATTAAATGTAGATGTCCCCAGCGGCTAGCTTTCAATTAATATAGAAGCTTTTTAGAGTAAACCCCACACCTAAATCGAAGGTAGTTAAGTTTTTTTTTTCTAATTTTAATATTCTCACGAAGCAAAAAGTCAATTAGAACTTAATAGTGTAACCAATTTTTTTGAGAAGTGCTAGAATGACAATTGGTATATCACACCCGAAGTCATATTAGGCCTTTGAGCTGTTCATGCATGCCAACTTTTGTGGGTCGATGTGTCTTTCGATGTTAGGGCTGGCACGAGTTGTTTGGACTTGTTTGTCCAATATTTTCTGGGCCCATTTTAAACAGGTCCAGCCATTTTTTGTGTCCATTTAAAACTACGGGTTCAAGTCCGAACAATATTTTGAAAAAGCAAGTACTCGTTTCACAATTAATTCGTATGGTTACTAGTATATACTAGTAAAAAAAGTACCACGACTTCTATTAACAAAGGTATGTTTTTAAAGGGAGCGGTTAAATGGACCTCACTAATTGTTTCACATACTCCAGTTTTGAATTTTTACTTCGTGTACTTCAATTTTTATTTAGTGTACCCCACTTTTTTTTTTAAAATTTTAAAATACTCGTACTTAATGTGCCCCACTTTTTTACTTCGTGTATCTCATCACCTTCACCCTCACCCCAATACCCTCCTTACTTATTATACCTGTGACGGCCCCAATTTCCCCGTGCAATTGGGTACGCCCGGCCTAGACCCGTACAAGCCCCGAGTGAGCCTAGTCGGCCTCATATTTACTCAATTTAGCGCTTATGAAAGAGTTATTGCATTTATACACAAATGGAAGACTAAAACAATTATAATAAAGGGAAATAACTCAATCAAAGGAAAATTAGGAATTCTATAAGTGTGGAAAACCCCGGTATTCATGTACAACTCGATAGGCATATATACATGATACCAGTCTCAATAAAGATATACCAAGTTCAATAATCCCAACAAAAATAAGTGTGAAACGATATACACATCAGTAAACAAAGTATAATCACCTACTATAACGTCTCTCAGATGTCCTGAAACTCCTCAAAGTATATCACCTAGGCGAGCCCCTTGCCCTTCTTCGCTCTCCACTCTATCGCACCCACCGTCACAAACTAGACGGTGAGTAACTGAATAAAATTGCTAGTAGTACCAGAAGAATGTAACAGTAATTTATGATTTTAACAAGGAAAGTAGTCTAAGTATCATGCGGAAAGGAAATAACTGGAAAGTAAATAAATCAAATGCATGATAAAGAGACTGAAAGATAAACAATCAATATTTTGCATGTTCTAAGATTCAAAAGAGGCCCATGAGTGGTCTAATTTCACAAAGAATACGGCAAAGATCTCGCAAGATCTCCCCGGGCAATGTCGCAAAGACTAGCGCAGCGCGAAACTCGAGAGGCATCGCAACACCTCTCGAATCCAAGTACCCAAGACACACATCACTAGGGGTGATCACTTACCCCTGCAGATGGCACCCTCGTTGTCCCAGCTAGTGCGGGACCACATGATACCTTCGAGACACACACTCATGCCAAGAACATACAACCAAGGAAAACGGAATGGAATATCAAGCAAAGGATCAATGCAACAATAGCAATAAATAGAGAAGGTATAAATCACATGTTATTTTCTTGCTGGTCTACTAACGTACATACACACAAGGCATGCATGTACTTACCTGTCTATTCGCGACTCGGTACCACTCCGAAACTCTAACGCGTTTCCCCACACGTTCTCAACAACCTGATAAAGTTTTGGAATCCCGAATATTAGTTTAAGGTTTGCATTCATTTTTTATGTTGTACCTATTGCATTAGGCTTTGACTGTAATGTGTATTGGATGTGTTGGGTCCTCATTATATTGTGTGTTGAACCTTTATTACACTTCCATATTCATTTTATATAAATGTCTATACTTAAAAGTCTTGTTTACTTACTCTTAAACCTATAATAATGTACATTAGGGTCAAATACACAAATTGATGTGTACACCCCACTAGTGTGTACACTAACATCTCTCACACCCATTGCTGTCTTGTGCACACACACCCCGCTGGTGTGTGCACCCCACTATGATTTTCCATGTTCACATGCATTAGAATATTAATTTATTACTTGGAATTTTGTTGTATATTCATTTTCTATCATACCCCATATACAACTGTTGTGCACACACCAATGTGGTGTACACATACAGTGCTGTGTACACCCCGCTGTGGTGTACACACCCACTGTTGTGTACACCCCATTGTGGTGTACACAAAGTGTACACCCCTCGCAACATTCCCACTTACATACACTTATGTAAATGGAAGTCCATACACATATAACTCATGAAATACATTCCCATACATCAATTAGGTTGTACACACCCACTCCCCAACTGGGGTGTGTACACACACACACACTGTGTGCACCCCACATAATTTGGACAGCCACCCCACACTCATATAACAGCCACCCCACGTTGCAACAGTTAACTATCATTTCATTTCATTTTTCTTTTATCAAAACAACACCCACAACACACCCAAAACAGTCCCACTTGGGAGTCACCTCCCCGCCAAAGAAGTCGCCCGAGGTTGAACTCCGATCACACTACCCAAAACTCCGACAACAAATCACCCAAATCGTGGCAAAACAACACATAAAATCACACAAAAACGAGAAGAGAAACACAAGAAAGAGAGTACAAACCGAGGGAGAAGAGGGAAAGAGAGGTGGAAGAAGCTCACCTAGACGTCTCCGGTGGGTGGTGGAGGCTCCAACGCCGTGGTGGGTGGGCGTGGTAGCGGTCCAATTGGGAGTAAACAGAATCACACAAGGTGGAGGCCGAGAAGAGTGAGGGAGAGTGCAAACCGAGAGAGAGAGAGAGAGAGAAGAGGGGTTACCACACTCACCTGCTCCGGTGACGAGGAAGGAGACGGTGGTGGTGGTGTCCACCAAGGAAAGAGCAGCCGAGGGTGAGGTCGGGGAGTAGATCGTGAGGCCGAGAGGTGGTGCTCGTGAGAGAGGAAACCGAGGGTGCGTGAGTGAGGCAACGAGATGGGAGAGAAGAGAGACGCCGTCTCGATCTCCGCCACCACCGGTCCGCCGGAGGTGTAGTGGCGTGTCCCAGGTGGGGAAAAGAGGGTGGGAGGTGAATAGTGACGGTGGTGTTGGTAGGGATGATGAATAGTGCTCATTAGGGTTTTCACTTCTTTTATATTATGTATCATAGGTGAAATGACCCATTTGCCCTTACACTCTCACTTGTCCAACCTTTGGCCCTACCCTTATGGGTCATTTGGCTTATCCCCTTGATCTAACACATGTGCACATCCCTATGCCCATCCAATGGTCCTCCTCACTCACCTGTGTCATTTTAACAATTCCATTTATAATATCCTATTAAATTAACTCCATAAATTTTAATAAATTACCAATAAAGTTACACAACTTCTCGCCTACCCGGTGCACCGTGTCCCGCGTTCGACACGCTTCCCGAGGCGGTTCCACTCTTGGGATTTGAATAAATTCCCTCATGCTTATGTTATACTTTATTGTAATAATTTTATTTTCCTCAACTTAGATCATATATTTTATTTGACTTTGTTTATTAATAAAATTCACTAAAACGGTTCCTGAAACACCCCGTATAACTAGGCGACATCTCACTCAATTAAAGAATAGCTCAAACGGCTCGAGACCCGTAAAATACTAATATACTAATACATGCATTATCATCCACAAATAACCAAATTTTCGGTCGTTACGCTCCCCAACTAACAAGAATTTCGTCCTCGAAATTAGTTCTAAATCGAGTGAATAAGGAGAACTACACCCGTTCGCAACTCGTCCAAACCGCGAGCTTACAAACTACCGCTTCGCAGCTTGAATCCTCTATCTCGAATGCGGACTACCTCATAGTCACTTCAGACAGCTCGTTCATCATCGTTGAACTGCAGACCAATGCAAAGTCGCTTCAGACAGCTCAATAAGCCATGACCAACTGTGGACTCTCGCGAGAGTCACTTCCAACAGCTCGACATTAGGTATTGAACTGTGGACTTGTACAAAGTCTCTTTGCACAGCACATCTTAAATCCACTCCCTTTTCTCCACATTTATCAAACTGTGGGCCTCTGCCACTTCGAACAGCTTGATTTTTACCTCAGTCCTCAGACTGCGGGTCCCAACCAATTCAAACAGCCTAATTCAACTACGGTCTCTCTAGACCGCTCCCGTTTCCCAAAATGGTAGGAATGCCACGACCTCGTCGCAAACATCGCCTACTACTACGACTAAAACTCGGTGATCACGACATAAGACGCTACGATCGCGACTCGCATGTCATACTCGTGAAAACCTCCCAACCCACTCGCGTCTCGACGCAAGTTTATCTATACCCAGGCAGTAAAATAGATTCGACAAAGTTGTAACCGTGGCCACCATGTACACTACGTGTCCATGCATCGTAAGATGAATCACAACCAGTCTGGTCCTGCCTCTCTTTAGGTGTACTTGTGGCTAGTTTTGGCAAACCATTGTGCCCAAACTTACCATCTCTTTTGGACTCTAATCTAAGTTAGGTCTGTCTCATCCTAGAAAACACTGCTATGGTAAAACGGTACCACTCTAGCCAGTATCGACCCTAACTCTGTCACATGACGTCCAACGTCCTATTTAAACACCTAAAGCTTCATTTAATCGGTTCCATGCATGTCGTGGGATAATCAGGAAAATTCTTTACCTCCAATAGGATTACAAACCATTGTCAGCTATTGTTCACTCGTCACGTGCACATCCTCAATGGCCTGAAGCTGATCGTCATCATGCTGGTTCTCGTACAAATCAGGACATCGGTTCTGAAAATGTCCAGGCTGTCCGCACTGGTAACACACCTTCCGCTTTCGAGAACCACTATCATCGTTCAAATTCCTCGTTCGTTTCCCGTCATGTCCCCCTGATCGGTGCTCGAACTGCAACTCGGGTCGCTAAGGCTCAATCTCCTCGTAGTGAGTACTCAAGTAACTCTCCCTAGCCAAGCTCCGCTCCTATGTCCTCTGCAACGTCCCTGGCTCGGTCGAAATGATCGCACTTCCAATTTCGGGTAGTAGGCCCTCAATAAAGTAGTACACTCGGTCTGCCTCCGTGCTAGCTGATCCTCCAGCATATGGTAATAACTGCAAAAACCGACCCATGTACTCCATGACGGACTCATCCGCTAACTGTCTCAGGGAAGTGAACTCGTTTCTCTTGGCTCTCATCACAGTGGGAGGAATGTACTTCATTTTGAACTGGGTCTTGAACTCTATCTAGTCCCTCGGTACGCCTTTTATACTCACAATCGTAGTCCACCAATCGTCAGCTTCTCCCTAAAGCATGGATGAGGAAATCGTCGCTCTCATGTGATCCTCGGTCGCGATAATCATATGAATCTTCTCGTGATTCTTCAGGAAAAGCTCCGCCACTGCCACGTCCGTACCACCGAAAAACTTAACTGGATCGTGTCTCTTAAATTCTCTCCACTGTCTCGCCTCAACAGTGGCCCTAGGGCTCTTCTCCGGAGTAGTGACCGGAGTAGTGACGGAAGTAATCTTTGCGGCGGCAACTGGTGTAGTCGGTGTCTCCGTCGCTCGTACTATCTCGGTCTGTAACGGAGGTGTCTCCGCCTCGTCGTGTACCTGTTGCAGCAACTGCTCCCTCAGGAATCGTTGCTAACGGAATCGGGGCGGTGGAAGCTGTAGCTACTGGAGTCTCTGTCCCCTGAGTGGTAGAAATAGGAGGCAAAGACGTAGTCGGAGTCAATGGTGTCGTGGTAGCCTGTACGGGTATCATCAGTGACCTCACTAGATCCTCAAATCTCTGTGTCCAAGCACGAAGCTCCTCTGAAGTAATAAATCGAGAATCGCCCGTCCCCATTGTCGCTCGCTCGACTCGCTGATCCGCCATCGTCGTCTAATCAAGAAAACGAATTTTCTCGGATCAATGGATAGCTACCGATACGATATAATACACACAACAATCGTAATATGTATAAACATCACATCCGACTTATCCCAATAAGTTTTCAGTTCCATTTCCCGACTCATCCTCACTCCCCAACTAGGATTCTTAGTCAGGATCATAGGGTTTCCACTTCTAAGTTCAACCATTCCTAACTTCCGCTGTCTTAATGGTTTGTGTTTTAAATCAAGAGTTAGGTCGTTATAACCTTAAGCTCTGATACCAACTGTGACGGCCCCAATTTCCCCGTGCAATTGGGTACGCCCGGCCTAGACCCGTACAAGCCCCGAGTTATCACTCGGCAACCTAACGAGCCTAGTCAGCCTCATATTTACTCAATTTAGCAGTTTATGAAAGAGTTATTGCATTTATACACAGCGGAAGACTAAAACAATTATAATAAAGGGAAATAACTCAATCAAAGGAAAATTAGGAATTCTATAAGTGTGGAAAACCCCGGGTATTCATGTACAACTCGATAGGCATATATACATGATAACAGTCTCAATAAAGATATACCAAGTTCAATAATCCCAACAAAAACAAGTGTGAAACGATATACACATCAGTAAACAAAGTATAATCACCTACTATAACGTCTCTCGATGTCCCGAAACTCCTCAAAGTATATCACCTAGGCGAGAGCCCCTTGCCTCTTCTTTTCTCCACTCTATCTGCACCCACCGTCACAAACTAGACGGTGAGTAAGCTGAATAAAATTGCTAGTAGTACCAGAAGAATGTAACAGTAATTTATGATTTTAACAAGGAAAGCAGTCTAAGTATCATGCGGAAAGGAAATAACTGGAAAGTAAATAAATCAAATGCATGATAAAGAGACGAAAGATAAACAATCGATATTTTGCATGTTCTAAGATTCAAAAGAGGCCCATGAGTGGTCTAATTTCACAAAGACAATACGGCAAAGATCTCGCAAGATCTCCCGGCAATGTCGCAACACTAGCGCGCGTGAAACTCGAGAGGCATCGCAACACCTCTCGAATCCAAGATCCAAGACACACATCACTAGGGGTGATCAGGTTACCCCGCAGATGGCACCCTCGTTGTCCCGGCTAGTGCGGGACCACATGATACCTTCGAGACACACACTCATGCCAAGAACATACAACCAAGGAAAACGGAATGGAATATCAAGCAAAGGATCAATGCAACAATAGCAATAAATAGAGAAGGTATAAATCACATGTTATTTTCTTGCTGGTCTACTAACGTACATACACACAAGGCATGCATGTACTTACCTGTCTATTCGCGACTCGGTACCACTCCGAAACTCTAACGCTTTTCCCCACACGTTCTCAACAACCTGATAAAGTTTTGGAATCCCGAATATTAGTTTAAGGTTTGCATTCATTCTTTATGTTGTACCTATTGCATTAGGCTTTGACTGTAATGTGTATTGGATGTGTTGGGTCCTCATTATATTGTGTATTGAACCTTTATTACACTTCCATATTCATTTTATATAAATGTCTATACTTAAAAGTCTTGTTTACTTACTCTTAAACCTATAATAATGTACATTAGGGTCAAATACACAAATTGATGTGTACACCCCACTAGTGTGTACACTAACATCTCTCACACCCCTCTGTCTTGTGCACACACACCCCGCTGGTGTGTGCACCCCACTATGATTTTCCATGTTCACATGCATTAGAATATTAATTTATTACTTGGAATTTTGTTGTATATTCATTTTCTATCATACCCCATATACAACTGTTGTGCACACACCAATGTGGTGTACACATACGATCTTTGTGTACACCCATTTGTGGTGTACACACCCACTGTGTACACCCCATTGTGGTGTACACAAAGTGTACACCCTCGCAACATTCCCACTTACATACACTTATGTAAATGGAAGTCCATACACATATAACTCATGAAATACATTCCCATACATCAATTAGGTTGTACACACCCACTCCCCAATCGGGTGTGTACACACACACACACCGTGTGCACCCCACATAATTTGGACAAACCACCCCACACTCATATAACAGCCACCCCACGTTGCAACAGCTTAACTATCATTTCATTTCATTTTTCTTTTATCAAAACAACACCCACAACACACCCAAAACAGTCCCACTTGGGAGTCACCTCCGCCACGGGTCGCCCGAGGTTGAACTCCGATCACACTACCCAAAACTCCGACAACGATCACCCAAATCGTGGAAAAACAGTCACATAAAATCACACAAAAACGAGAAGAGAAACACAAGAAAGAGAGTACAAACCGAGGAGAGAAGAGGGAAAGAGAGGTGGAAGAAGCTCACCTAGACGTCTCCGGTGGGTGGTGGAGGCTCCAACGCCGTGGTGGGTGGGCCGTGGTAGCGGTCCAATTGGGAGTAAACAGAACTGTCACACAAGGGGAGGCCGAGAAGAGTGAGGGAGAGTGCAAACCGAGAGAGAGAGAGAGAAAGAGGGGTTACCACACTCACCGCTCCGGTGACGAGGAAGGAGACGGTGGTGGTGGTGTCCACCAAGGAAAGAGCAGTGCCAGAGGGTGAGGTCGGGGAGTAGATCGTGAGGCCGAGAGGTGGTGCTCGTGAGAGAGAAACCGAGGGTGCGTGAGTGAGGCAACGAGATGGGAGAGAAGAGAGACGCCGTCTCGATCTCCGCCACCACCGGTCCGGCCGAGGTGTAGTGGCGTGTCCGGCGAGCTGGGGAAAAGAGGGTGGGAGGTGAATAGTGACGGTGGTGTTGGTAGGGATGATGAATAGTGCTCATTAGGGTTTTCACTTCTTTTATATTATGTATCATAGGTGAAATGACCCATTTGCCCTTACACTCTCACTTGTCCAACCTTTGCCGCCTACCCTTATGGGTCATTTGGCTTATCCCCTTGATCTAACACATGTGCACATCCCTATGCCCATCCAATGGTCCTCCTCACTCACCCGTGTCATTTTAACAATTCCATTTATAATATCCTATTAAATTAACTCCATAAATTTTAATAAATTACCAATAAAGTTACACAACTTCTCGCCTACCCGCACCGTGTCCCGCGTTCGACACGCTTCCCGAGGCGCTTCCACTCTTGGGATTTGAATAAATTCCCTCATGCTTATGTTATACTTTATTGTAATAATTTTATTTTCCTCAACTTAGATCATATATTTTATTTGACTTTGTTTATTAATAAAATTCACTAAAACGGTTCCCGAAACACCCCGTATAACTAGGCGACATCTCACTCAATTAAAGAATAGCTCAAACGGCTCGAGACCCATAAAATACTAATATACTAATACATGCATTATCATCCACAAATAACCAAATTTTCGGGTCGTTACAGTACCCTGCTTTTTTACTTCGTGTACCACATCACCCTCACCATCACCTTCACCTTCACCCTCACCCCAATATATTTGCTTACTGTACTCCATTTTTTTACTTCGTGTCACCCTCGACCTCAGTATCCTTGCATGCGAGTGTCGAATAAATAGAATGACACCTCTGAAGAGGTGTCGGACGAATAGGGCCAACACCACTTTAGTGATCTTGCTCAACTCCAATCGATAATGCGAAGATAACTTGGTTTCAGTGGGTGACAGAGGATCTAGCTGAAACCACTTTAAAGGTGTCGGTTCGGTTAGTCTGACACCCCTTCAGAGGTATCAGCTTTGTTCGTCCGACATTTTTCAGAAGTGTCAGTTCTGTTGATTCCAAAACCCATGGGCGACCCGAACAATAAAAAAATTCAAAACTTTCGAAAAATACATGAAAATAGCTAAAAAAACAGTGGGTTTTGCTCGAAATCACTTAATATTTTGATTTCATCAAAATTATGTACCAAAATGCAAGATTCAAGCCTCAAATCGAAGCTATAAACCCAAAAACAAAATGACTAAAAGAAAAACCCATAAAAACCTCGAATCTATGTGGTTTTGTTCGGATTTCGTCGGATTTGACCGATTTTTAGTGAGTGCTATTTGAGAGAGGTGACTGGATTACGGGGTGGGTGGGGTGAGTGAGGTATGGTGAGTAAAAAATTTTTATATAAAGGGCTAGTTAGGTAATTTCACAAAATTGGGATATGCTTAGCAATTAGTGGGGTATAATAAGCAAAAATCCTTTTATATAGAGGGATAGTTGATAATTTCACAAAATAAGGGTATGTGAAGCAATTTATGGGGTCCTTCTAATCATTCCCTTTTTTTAAATAGGTTCACATTTTGTTATATATTAGTAATGTTTTTTAGTTGCAAGTTATATGTAGTTTTATTGAAATCCATGGGAATGTTGGGCCACACGCGCATATAGTGGGTATATAAATGGAGTTTAAGCCCATCTTTGCACAAAAACCAATTGGTTTGTGCTAAGATTCAATTTACACTACTTTATACCACATCAACTCTTATTATATTTTCAGTCCAACACTCCCCTTCAAGTGTAATTAGGCCTAAACTAGTTGTCACTTGCCAAACACAGACCTACTCTTTATAGGTCCGTAAATATGCTTAGACCTTTTTTTATAGGCTCTAGGTCTAGCTACGAGCGGGTCTAGACTCTATCGCTAACCCAATCAGGTCTTCAAATACAAGCCCAACATCATTTCGCTCTGATACCATATTGAAATCCATGGACCCGAATAGTGTTGGGATACACGCACATAGTGGGTATACAAATGGGGTTGAAGCCCATCTTTGTACAAAACCAATTAGCTTGTGATAGGATCCAATCTATACCACTTTATACCACACTAACTCTTATTATATTTCTAATATGAGATTATATTCCAACAAGTTTTTTTTGAAAAAAAACATGAGTAAGAAATAAAATTACTTAAATATATTTAAAAATAGACAAAAAAGCCAACATGTTTCACAAAATTACGGGTACGAATAAAAAAAGGTGCCTGTTTCAAAAATGAGTTTAGATCCAAACACTTTTTTTTTGGTTGTTATTAGAATGTATGTTCAGACCCATTTTCATTTGAACCCATTTTATTTGCCAGCCCTAATCCGTGTGGCATACTTGTTTGCTATTCTAGTATATTTAAAAAAAAAAAAATTATTTTATAATCCAATAAGCCTCTTCGCGTCGAAATGAACCACTAATAGCCACGTAGATGTGTTGGGTTAAGTTTCTAAGTTAGCGCGGGCGGGAAGGAAGCTCTGGAGGTCAATACTTTCTGGTCTCTTCTTGTGACGTCCTCGCGATGGCTCAATTTCTTCATGGTCCTCTTTTTTATGTCGGCTAATCGATATTTGGTCTCCAACAAATTTCGTTTATTTGTTTCAACGTTTCGATTGGATGATTAAAGCATATTACTATATAGTATCTAGTAAGTACATTTCAGGGTTTCAGCGCCCCTTTTGCTGTTTTCTTAGCTTTCTTTTATCAAACCTGATAGCGTGTGATTTTACGGTTTAGGGTTTAAGGTTTAGGGCTGATAACAGGCGTATAGCTGTTATGATTGTATCGATGGATACGGATCAATTGGATGATATCATAAATAGGCTTCTTGATGCCCAGCTTCAATTGGGGGAATCAGAAATCAGGGGACTTTGCCGTGTTTCGCGGGAAGTTTTTTTGAGTCAGCCTATTCTCTTAGAGCTTCAAGCTCCCGTCAAAATTTGTGGTAATTGAATAATATTCTTTTTTTTTAAGATTATATGTTTTATGTACTTATTAGGGTTCAATTGCAATTGCTTGAATTTTTTTTTGATGTAGAACTATAGTACTTATATGTTAGAGATTGTTGAATTAACTGAATTTCTTCTAGTTTATTAACCACTAATCTTGTCCTTGGTCCTTGCCTGGGGCAGAGCCAAGAATTTTAATTGCGTCCTTAATTCTTGATGCTTCCCCGGCACCTTGGCACCCTTTGGTTTAAGCTTATGTTTTTAACTTATGCTTTGATAATGTAGAAAAGTACTAATGAAAAGCAAAAGGCATGTAGGGAGATACTTTTGAGAATCGCACTTATTGTGGTAGTTTTGGTTGCCACATCAGCCAATTGCAAAAAACATAAAATGTAACCAAACTATACAAAAGCTGCTTATTGAGTGCCACATCAGCAATAAGCAAGAGCATAAGTTGAACCAAACAGGGCCCTTATCTCGCAAGAGCTTATATTTTTAGGCTCAGATTGTGTAGCTTACTCGCATTTTTTGCAAGCGTGACGCTACTTTGTCATGTCTCTTGATAGAAGTTAAACATATTGCCAAGTCTATGAGAAACTCGATCATTAAGAGATGTGGCTAGAGTTTACTTTCTTATTGATGAACATTTTTGCCTATGGTGAGAGCCTTCTTCGAGATATTGATACTTAATTGGCATTTAAAGAACATTCTAGAGAGTTCCTCCAATATGATGACAGTAGCATCATCAACAATACTTCTTGGTGGAATGAATTGAGAGATGCATTGCGATGAAGTAGATCTAAAATTTGAACAAAAACATATGCATGGAACTACTTAGTACCTGTTTGGTTGAAGTGTTTGCTTATATAAACATGGGCTTAGGGATAAGAGACATGTTTGTATCACATCTTAGCTAAGACTTGGTCTTACCTAAACACTTAATCACATGCTTATTAAAAGACACCTTCCCCCTGTCTTTAGATAAGCCCAAGTTAACTGGGCGAAAATTACAATTTTGCCCGCACATTCATCGCCCCACCCATTCTATCTTCTTCGTCTTCGTCGCTCATCTGCTGCCCCATCGTCATCGTCTACCATGTCGATTTCTTCGTCTTCATTGTCTACCTTGTCGATCTTCATCTTCATTGTCTACATCACTGATTTTCTTTATTTCCACATTGCCTTCGACGGGCAGTGTGCTCAACCCACACTGCTAGAGAGTTTCAGGTTGCTTTGATTCAAATGGTGGGAAGGTGGGGTTAATGTGGATCGGTTGTTTTCTTTGTTTTCTCTAGTGAGTGGATAATTGGGAGCAATAACACAATAGGTTGGAGCTGTTGTTTTGATCTTCCATTGTTAGAGCAACAACTTTTGAGGGTTTTCTAATTATAATCTATTCTCAAAATTTTCAGTTTTTGTTTGAATTTTCATTGTTTAATGTGTTGATGATGCAATTGTTTGTTGATTTGAAATTTTGAAGTTGTCAAATTAAAAGTTTCAGCTGGAATAAATTGACTACATCGATTGCTTCGAGCTTTTTTGCATTTGTCTGAAGGGGCATAATAGGCAAACAATTTGTGTTATCTAAAGTAATGAGTGTATAAACCAAACGAAGTATTGGCATAGATGTGACTTGTTTTATATAAGCCAAGGGGAAGTGTTAACTAAAAACTGAATCAAACAGGTACTTAATAATCAAGAGTTGGTGACTGGATTTATCAAGTCTATTCACTTGCTAATCCCTTTTTTCTATTGTCTTATTTATGTATCAAGCAATTGCAGGGCTTTAGGGCCTATGAATGCAAAGGAGGTACTCTTTACATTGATATAGAGCTCGTTGGATGCATAAAAGTTGGAAAAGGTCAAATAGTTGTGTTGGGAGTTCAGACTTTTGGAGCCATTATTTTCCATTTAAGATATTTGATCTGAGTTTGTCTTCTTTCTAGAATCTTAATTATGTATGAGGACTGTAATTGCAGATTTTATTGCTTTGAAGTGGACTATGTATTATTTGTGTTGATGCTTCTTTTTCATAATCTGTTAGCAGCTCTCTTACGCAATTTTTGTTGCCTTCATTATAATTTATAATGCAGTTCATCCTTCCTGCATGACATCCTTCTCTTTAATTTGTTCCTTGCAACGTAGAAATTTGATGACGTAAAAGAAACTAATGTGATGAATAATATTTGTCAAAAAAAAAACAGAATAATATTTGTCTAAGCTTTAGGTCATCAGAATCTTACAAGGACACTAAAAATTCCAGAGGTTTTCTTCTTCTTTCTCTTTTTTTGTCATGCGGAAGCTTGACTAGATGTGCAGTGCATTTTCAACTCAAAAGTGATCTTTTTTTTTTTTTTTTTTTTTCAGATCTTGAATATTTTTCTCTGATCAAGCAATAATACTGTTTCATACAACCCATTAATTTGAATGCATAACATTGCTTCGACACAACAATCTCTTACCTTATGTTGGCTAATTACTTGCAGATTATTGTCTCCATTTGCAGGAGATATTCGTGGTCAGTATCCAGATCTTTTACGATTGTTTGAATATGGTGGATTCCCGCCTTTGGTGAGGTATTTGTTCCTGGGGAATTATGTTGACTATGGCGAGCAAAGCATAGAGACCATTTGTTTGCTTCTTGCATACAAAATCAGATACCCGGATAACTTCTTTCTTCTTAGAGGCAATTTCGAATCTGCTGCTGTGAATCTATATGGATTTTATGATGAATGCAAGAAAAAATTCAATGTATCACTCTGGAAGGTATTCAATGATTGCTTTAACTGCATGCCTATTGTTGCTATGATTGATGGGAAGGTCCTCTGTGTGCATGGAGGATTGTCTCCAGACCTAAAGCACCTGGACCAGATTCGAAATATTTGTCGCCCCACTGATGTGCCTGACCAAGGCCTTCTCTGTGATCTACTTTGGGCTGACCCTGATCCTTATGTGAAGGGTTGGAGAGAAAATGATGCTGGTGTGTCCTACAAATTTGGAGCTGCCGAAGTGAAAAAGTTCCTTTCGAAACATGATATTAATCTCATATGTCGAGGCAACCAGGTAAATTTTGCTGCTTGCTTTGTCTGATATTTATTAGTTAAAGACCATTTATTATTAGTTAATTTAGGACTGAGGCTATGTTGTTGTTGTTGTTTGTATTATTTGTTGACATTTCTATGTCTGTGATCAGATTACGGAAAATGGGTATGCGTTCTTTGCGGATGGGCAGATGGCAACTGTATTCTCTGCCCCGAATTTTCAGGGAAAATATAGCAATGCTGGAGCCATGATGAGCATAGATGAAGCTCTCAAGTGTTCGTTTCAGATTCTTAAACCTGATGAGAAGGCAATGAAACTTTTCCATAGCAAAGCATTAAGATCAGGATGCATAGACGAAGCTCTTAAGCGTTCATTTCAGATTCTTAAACCTGATGAGAAGGCAATAGAACTTGATCTCCATAGCAAATCATTTAGATCGGGATCACGGTCTCCACTTCAGAGCGGATGGAGAATGGAGGCAACAGCTGCAGCACTAGCACGACGTGAGAACGTGAAAGTAGCATCAGCAACCTTGAATGTGCCGCGATCAGTTACACGGCGAGTTCATAATAGTGCGCCACAATCAATTAGACGGCGAGGGGAGAATGTGAAACGATTGACTTTGTTCTCTGGAGAAGGCTATGTTAACAGTGCATCTGCATCACAACCAACTAGACGGCAAAGGAAGGATGTGAAACGAGAGACATCACCCCTTCGAAAGCGTGATTTTAACAGTGCATCACCACCACTTAGACGGCGAAGAGAGGATGTGAAACGAGAGACTTCACCACATGGCAAAGGCGATAGTAACAGCGCATCACAGTTAATTAGACAGCACAGGGAAGGTGTGAAATGTGGGACTTCACCCCCTCGCAAAGGAGATTGTAGCAGCATATCACAATCACTTAGATGGCGGAGGGAGGATGCGAAACAAGAGACTTCACCACCACGCAAAGGCGACTGTAACATTGCATCACAGCCAATTAGACAGCGAAGGGAGGATACAAAACAAGAGACTTCACCACCCCGCAAAGGCGACTGTAACATTGCATCTCAACCAATTAGACAGCAAAGGGAGAATGCAAAACAAGAGACTTCACCACCGCGCAAAGGTGACTGTAACATTGCATCACAACCAATTAGACAGCAAAGGGAGGATGCAAAACAAGAGACTGCACCACCATACAAAGGCGACTGTAACATTGCATCACAACCAATTAGACAGCAAAGGGAGGATGCGAAACGAGACACTTCACCGCATTGCAAAAGTGAACTTAGTACTGCATTCCCCTCAATCAGTCTGCAAAGGGTGGATGCGAAACGGGAGACTTCACCTCCTCGCCGTGGCGAGTTAATACTAGCAAAGGATTGCGAGGATGTCAAGCAAAGGACTTCACCTCCAAAGGTCAAGTCCAGACCAGTCGTGCGGCAAGCCAGTACCAAAGTAGGGAGTTCACTTGAGATTACGGCGACTAGACCGGTAACACCAGTTCGTTTTGAACGAGGGTTCACTTCACCTCTTAAGGGGGTGTTTAGATGGGTGACACCAACTCGTGTGAGAAGGACTTCATCACCTGAGAGTGTGCCCACACCAGCAACACCAACACCAACTCATCGTGCAGTTTCACCATTTAGTATGATGGGCTTCTTAAGATCAAAATCGCCTTCTCGGGTACCGCCGCAGACACCATTTCGCAAGGAGCAAAAGCAGTGATTGCAGTATCACTTGAAGGAAAACAAGTTGCTTACTTGCTTGAGCATTGAGGTGATTTTGTCATGGCTGGAGATGACTTTTTGAGCTCGCTCGATTTTGTAGCAGGTACTCAATATTGGTGTTCCCCTGGCACACTTTCGGCGCACAGTTTGGTATGAAAAATAAATTTGGTATGGAAAATGATAATCTAACCCACTTTCGGCGCACACTTGGGGCACCAAAGTGTGTTAGATTATCATTTTTTATTTGGTATTGTTGCTATGTTTTTGTTGTTTGTTGTACTCACGTGTTAGCTTCATTAGTCCAAGGTTTTATGGGAACTAATTGTTGGAAATGTTGGGATATGAAAAAAAAAAAATATGGCTTATAACTGTGAAGTAGAAACTCTACCTTGCCTTAGCATTTTAGAGTGAACCCCACTTTTACAATTGTAAAAAAATGATAATCTAACACACTTGGAGCGCATATTTTATCTTTTAACAGGTAGGGGTCTTACATCTAACAAAATACCATAAATAGGTTAAAAGACAAAGTGTGCGCTTCATGTGTGTTAGATTATCATTTTTCAAAGCTAGTCACCCCACTCTTCTCACCTTGGATTGGCTCAATATTATAAAAGTTGAACACTAACACCTCATTTGGTTCGTTTTTGTTAACTTACAGTGTTAGTTCGGAGTTAATTCCTTATACTTAATATTTTCATGTTTGATTCACCTTTAAACTTGTAGGAAAGTTGTGAATTTTTAAATAATAAAAGATGTAAATTGACATAAGTAACATTTGAATAAAAGAAATATGAGTAATAAAAGGATCATTAATGAGAAGTAATTGTGTCTACAACTCTTAGAGTCCTTGGAGATAACTGCCTATAAAAAGGTGTGGGAGATATCTTCACCTTATAGTGTAAATTAGGAGATAACTCCATCTCTAACTAAACAAGCCCTAAATAGAGTGCAAGTGGGAGTCACATTGGCTCATTTTGTTTTACTCTGTATAGTCTACACTATTTTTGTACAATAATTTTTGCAAATTTTTATCTCCAATGGTCTTCGCGCACAAAAACATCTGAACCGAGAGAAGACAGGACTGAGAACAGATCATAAAAAAAGCCCTAGCGACCAAACTCCAACTCTTCAAAAATGTTCCTCCGACGCTACAATTTCACTCGAACCGCTCCAACAACTCGATCACTTCTTCGTAGATTCTCATCCGATTCCTCTCTTGTTGAACCCAAATCAAAGAAGCTCAAGTGGGTCGTCGCGAACGAATTGCTTTTGCAGCTACAAACCAACGAAGAGGACTGGAACCACCGACAACTCCAACACCTCGTCTCCTCAATCAAACCCCCAACCCGCATTATTCAAGTGATTCGCAGATAGGCCAACACCGCCAAAGCCCTCAAATTTCTCGAATTGGTACACAAAACTGACTCTTCACTCTCAAATTCAATATCATCACAAGCATACCACACAATCTTCGACATCGCGAGTCGCGAAAGCAACTCTCTTGTTAAGCTGTAAGAGGTTCTGAGCAAGTCCAAAGCTCAAAATGTGCCTCTCTGTGTTGACTCGGCATGTTTGTTGATTAAACGGTTTGAGAGGTTTGGTAGGATTGGGAGAAGATGTGTACCACTTAGGATATAATGATCAATGGTGTGAAAAAGTTTTCTCCAATGAAGATGTGGATTGAGACTATACATGTGACGTGACAGAGAAAAAGATACACTGTCTATCACACCCTGTATTTTATAGAGGGCGAAATAGAAGGTGTGATAGACAGTGTACACTATGCCACGTGATTTAAAAACTAAAAAATAACGCAACCAAAAAAAAAAAAAAAAAGAAAAAAAAGAGCTGAAATTTCTTTTGTAAAAGCCGTGCAATTTTTTTGCCAATATGTATACTATACGTTTATTTTTTATACATATATTCTATTACTCTATTACGTTTTTATTTTCTCAAGGTTTTTTTTTGTGTTTATCATTATACTAGACAGTTACAGATAATTATTTGTATTTATCATGATATACGATAATTACTAATAACTTAAAAAAAGTAAATAAATACAAACAATAGCATCATGTGAGTTACCGACTTTTTATAAACATATAATAACATTTTTTATGTATAATCATTTGGTAATTATTTATAATTTAATAAATTAATAATAAAAAAGTTGTCACATCATATATTGAAGTTGCAATCCACATTACTTATTGGAGAAGATTTTAAATGTTGAATGTGAATTTACGTTATATAGTGTGGACATTCTCTACATAGTGATGATGTGACATTAATCCACAGCCTAAATCTACATTTTCCATTGGAGATTAAGGAAACCCATCTTTGCAATACCCTTTTAGAGTTTTCAACGGTATGGCGGCGGGGATTAAGGATACCCATCTTTGCAATATCCTTTTAGATTTTTTGTTGAGAGGGGACCGCATTAAGGATGCAAAGGAATTGTTTGATGAAATATGTCACTCCAATTCGAATTTCCCGCCAAATGACTCTACTGGGTCTATTTTGTTTAGTGCTTTGTTGAAGAGGGATTTGCCGGGGAGGGTCTTGAGTGGAGGAGAAGTGATTGGATTGGTGTCGAAATTGGGTGCGCACGAGGTGTTTCTGGATTCGATGCAATTGACGAAGTTGATCACTTAGCTTTGTAGGAATGGTTATACAAACCAGGCTTGGGTGGTTCTGCATGGTATGATGAGGGTGATGGTCGAGGCTGCGTCTTCTAATACCCTTTTGGCGGGGTTGGGGAGGGATTTGGATTTGAAGAGGATGAACATTTTACTAGCCAAAATGAAAGAGATGGAGATAAAGCCGAATGTGGTTACGTTTGGGATTTTGATTCATCATCTCTGCAAAATGCACAGAGTGAATGAAGCACTGCAGGTTCTTGAACAAATGATGGCGGTGGGAGATTAGGAAGGTTTTTCGGTTGAGCCCGATTTGATTACTTTTAATACAGTTGTGTTTGGACTCTGCAAGATGGGGAGGCAAGAAGAATGGTTAGCTATGTTAGAAAGGATGAAATCACAGCCGGGTTGTGCTCCGAATACTGTCACGTATAACAGCTTGATCGACGGGTTCAGCAAGGCAGGCGAACTTGACAAATCGATTGAACTGTTTCGCAAGATGAAGGAAGAGGGTGTCTCCCAAATGAGATCAAACTGAACATCCTGGTTGATGGGATGTGCAAGCATGGCAGGATTAGTAGTGCCCTTGAATTCTTCAATGCCATGAAAAAGGAGGGTTTAAAAGGAAATGCCATTACCTACACTGCATTTCATCAGTGCATTCTGCAATGTCAACAATATCAATAAGGCGTTGGAGCTGTTCGATGAGATGATTGCTTTTGGACGTGCTCCCAATGCGAAAGTGTATTATGCTTTGATCTCTGGCTTGTGCCAGGCGAGAAGAATGGATGATGCATGCTCCGTCACGGAAAAGATGAAGAATGCAGGTTTTCGTCTTGATGCTGTGGGCTACAACATTCTGATCAATGGGTTGTGCAAGAGCATGAAATTAGACAAGGTGAATGAGTTTCTCAAGGAGATGGAGGGGCATATAATACTCTGATCTCCGCTCTTAGCAAATCCGGGCACTTGTCCCGCACCCATCATGTGATGAAACATATGATTGCTATCGGTATTGTTCCCACTGTGGTAACCTATGGCGCTCTAATCCGTGGGCATTGCACAACGGGAGACCTTCATGAAGCTATGATGATATTCAGAGAAATGGGTTCAACTACAAAGGTGCCACCTAATACTGTGATCTATAACATCCTGATCCAATCACATTGCGAGAAGGATGACGTCGAATCCACAATCTCCTTGATGGATGAAATGCAAGAGAGTGGAGTGATTCCTAGTATCATCACCTATAATACCATGTTCAAAGGCCTGCGTGAGAGGAATTGGTTGGATAAAGCATTTCAATTGATGGATGATATGATCAAACAAGCTTGCAATCCAGATTATATAACTATGGAAATCCTGACTGAGTGGCTATCTGCAGTAGGAGAAACAGAAATGCTAGGAAGATTTCTACAAGGAGAAGTGGTTGTTTGTTCCTCGTAACGCAGTTGTCCCAGAATGAAAGGAAAGGTCCCAGATTTCGCTTTCCCTGACAAGTTCATATACTACAACGAAATGAGGATTTAGCACTTGCCAGGGAATGGTCTGTAGGTTGGTTCTTTCTTTCTTTTTATCTTTACCTTCGATTTTTTACCATGGAACTGGTGAAGCAGAAAGAGATGATAGCAAGCACGCCTTGACTACTGTTGAAGCTGTCGTTGTTGTTGCAGCCATGCGGAGTGCAGTTGAGATCATCCCCTTCACTGGTCTGTCAACCGCCTGCATTCTTCTGGTTCTGATAATGAACAAAAGAGGTAGCATAGCATGTTCTTTTAAGTGGTTAGAGTTCAGTGTTTTTTGACAATAAAGTCGTTGCTGATAGTGTAGTTTTTTGTAGTGATAATCAACACCGAGGGCAGAGGTAGCAAACTAGCACGTTCCGCATTATATTACACCACGTATGCTTTCAAATTAAGCTATTTGATTTTGCACGTAAAGAATTTTCTTGGGGGATTAAACACAAAGCGTTTTTTTGGATAAGGGAGGTGATACCGAATATTTTATTGGATATAGTATAATATATGTACATCCCAGATTGATACTTGTACCCTCAAAACTCAACTTACAACAAATTGCATTAGGGCAGATTGTATTATTGCCATTACATACAAAAGCTAGCACAAAATTCATCGCCAATGGCAATTAGAAAGAGCCCAATTGACCATGATGCTATCCCATCTGACCTCAATCGCCCAAAAATAGAACCAAAAAAAAAAGCAAAACAAAACAGTCCCCCCAGACTAAGCATTGTAGAAATTGTAATTGTCTCACGAGTTCATATTTTACAATCTTTTTTTACCTTTTCTGAAACTTGAGGGTATATTCTTTAGGTCGCTATGTTTGCCACTTTGACCATCCAATTCGTCTTTTGATGTTGAGTGAAAGGAATCAGATTCACAATGTTATAAAATTTTATCCACTTGAGCAATCAAGGAAGAGAAATCTTGGTCCCTTCCTAAAAAAAATTTAGCGACGTACTTTTGACACGTATAGGAGTAGAATAAGAAATATAAAAATTCAAAGAAAAGTATGAATAGTACCAATTGACACAAAGATTAAGGAATAACGGTTGTAATAGTTTGGACACCTCAAGATAGCCTACAAATGCCTTTCCTACAAAACTTGATTGAATAGAAGCTGAAGAACTTTGACGAGGTCGAGGTAGACTTAAGCTGACTTGTGACGCATTAATTAAGAGAAATTTAAATGATTTAGAAAGCACACCATCAATTGCACTAAATCAAAGAGTTTGATGCGTGTAGCTTAACCCAACTAATTTGGGATTGAGGTTTTGTTGTTGTTGTTGTTTACTTACTTTTGATAGGCATTTGTTGGTGGCCCTTAATTTATGCATTGATGGGCGTGCAAAAGTCGATGTGTATCTAAAGGACACCAACTGCTGCGTCCCAAATATGAGTGTCAACCGTGAGTCATCCTTTAGCATTTCCCATTTAGTAGTAGTGGTTACCAACTTCTAATTTATAATGAGGCAAGAAAATGTGCAGCATTGCAGAGATATAATGGAAACATTCGATGTGCTGTCATCTTCACTTGAGCAATTAAGCCCAATTGCTCATCTTTGATTTTACATACTCCATTCTTGATAGAAATCTCATATCCCTTCTCTTGAAGCTGACCTACACTTAACAGGTTAGTTTTTAAATCAGGAACAAACAAAACATTGGAAATAGAATGAGAATTTCCTTTGTTTTGAATTGTAACCCTTCCACTTCCGAGCACAAATACTCTAGAATTGTTCCCAAATTTAATAGTATCTCGAAATGATTCATCCAAATCAGAAAATACTGATTTGTCTCCACACATATGGTTGCTGCAGCCTGTGTCAAGATACCATAAATTTAGGTGAGTCTCCTCCTTCGTGTGACACACCATGAGAAGAGAAACTTCTTCTTCTTGTTGTTGCTCTGCAAAGTTAGATCTTTCCCCTCGATATTTATTTAAATTTGTATGACACTCTGAGCGATAATGGCCATACCTTTGACATTGAAAACATTTGATCTTCGATTTGTCTTTCTTAGGTGTGTGTTCAAATTTGAAGCCCGAGAATCACTCCCCCCCCGCATTTTCCATGTCCACTTGAATTTATTGTTGCCTGGAGTGCTTGTTCTTCACTATCTTCTTTGGATTATCTTCTGCTCATGAACTAGCAAGGAATTTTGCAATTCATCTATTGAAAGAGCATCAATATCTTTAGACTTTTCAATAGAACAAATCACAAAATTAAATTTGGACGTCATTGAACGAAGAATCTTCTCAACTATGGTGACATCTTGTAGCTTCTCGCCATGATTTCACATCTTATTTGATACTGTTGTTACCCTGGAAAAATACTCTGAAACTGATTCTCCTGGCTTCATTTGGAGAACTTCAAACTCTTTACGAAGAGCTTGAAGTTATACACGTTTGGCTCTGGCATTGCCTTGATACTTCTTCTTCATAGAGCCCCAAATTTGCTTGGAAGTATCCTTGCAAAGTATTGTTTCCAGAATCGAGCGATCAATGGCTTGAAAAAGATAATTTTTTGCCTTCAAATCTTTCAGCTTTTGTTCTTCTTGTTCTCGTCCTTTGTACATCTGTCAAAGGGACTCCATTCTTGCCTCCGAATCTTCGCCTTCAACAACTTGCCAATATTCTTTGGACCGTAGGAAACTCTCCATGAGCATGCTCCAATGATCATAATGACCATCAAAGCGTGGAATTGCAGGTTGAACAAAGTGTTCAAAAGCCATTAAAAAATCTGCTACTGCAAGGAAGAAAAGTTATTCTTCTTTGCACTGTTCTTTTCTTCTCACTTGTGCTTGCTCGATACCACTTGTTAAAGATATGTACTGAACTGAAATACTGCTACTGCAGATCACTTTATTGAATAAAGAAGGCCTTTTTAAATAGGCATGGTACAACTGAAAAACTCAAGAAAATAGGCACTACTACTGAAAAATAGGAACTGAAAGATAAACTCCTACGGACTTGGTAAATGAACCAGTCCACTAGACAAACATATAGGCGAAAGAACAGGACATAGAAAAACAACTTAAAAATTTCAGTTTATTCAACAGAAATTAGACAAGGTGAATGAGCTTCTCAAGGAGATGGAGGGGCATATAATACTCTGATCTCCGCTCTTAGCAAATCCGGGCACTTGTCCCGCACCCATCATGTGATGAAACATATGATTGCTATCGGTATTGTTCCCACTGTGGTAACCTATGGCGCTCTAATCCGTGGGCATTGCACAACAGGAGACCTTCATGAAGCTATGGTGATATTCAGAGAAATGGGTTCAACTACAAAGGTTCCGCCCAATACTGTGATCTATAACATCCTGATCCAATCACATTGCGAGAAGGATGACGTCGAATCCGCAATCTCCTTGATGGATGAAATGCAAAAGAGTGGAGTGATTCCTAGTATCATCACTTATAATACCATGTTCAAAGGCCTGCGTGAGAGGAATTGGTTGGATAAAGCATTTCAATTGATGGATGATATGATCAAACAAGCTTGCAATCCAGATTATATAACTATGGAAATCCTGACTGAGTGGCTATCTGCAGTAGGAGAAACAGAAATGCTAGGAAGATTTCTACAAGGAGAAGTGGTTGTTTGTTCCTCGTAACGCAGTTGTCCCCGAATGAAAGGAAAGGTCCCAGATTTCGCTTTCCCTGACAAGTTCATATACTACAACAAAATGAGGATTTAGCACTTGCCAAGGAATGGTCTGTAGGTTGGTTCTTTCTTTCTTTTTATCATTACTTTCGATTTTTTACCGTGGAACTGGTGAATCAGAAATAGATGATAGCAAGCACGCCTTGACTACTGTTGAAGCTGTCGTTGTTGTTGCAGTCATGCAGGGTGCAGTTGAGATCATCCCCTTCACTGGTCTGTCAACCGCCTGCATTCTTCTGGTTCTGATAATGAACAAAAGAGGTAGCATAGCATGTTCTTTTAAGTGATTAGAGTTCAGTGTTTTTTGACAACAAAGTCGTTGCTGATAGTGTAGTTTTTTGTAGTGATAATCAACACCGAGGGCAGAGGTAGCAAACTAGCACGTTCAGCATTATATTACACCACGTATGCTTTCAAAATAAGCTATTTGATTTTGCACGTAAAGAATTTTCTTGGGGGATTAAACACAAAGCGTTTTTTTTGGATAAGGGAGGCGATACCGAATATTTTATTAGATATAGTATAATATATGTACATCCCAGATTGATACTTGTACCCTCAAAACTCAACTTACAACAAATTGCATTAGGGCAGATTGTATTATTGCCATTACATACAAAAGCTAGCACAAAATTCATCGCCAATGGCAATTAGAAAGAGCCCAATTGACCATGATGCTATCCCATCTGACCTCAATCGCCCAAAAATAGAACAAAAAAAAAAAGCAAAACAAAACAGTCCCCCCAGGCTAAGCATTGTAGAAATTGTAATTGTCTCACGATTTCATATTTTACAATCTTTTTTTACCTTTTCTGAAACTTGTGGGTATATTCTTTAGGTCGCTATGTTTGCCAATTTTGACCATCCAGTACGTCTTTTGATGTTGAGTGAAAGGAATCAGATTCACAATGTTATAAAATTTTATCCACTTGAGCAATCAAAGGGAGAGAAATCTTGGTCCCTTCCTAAAAAAATTTAGCGACCTACTTTTGACACGCATAGGAGTAAAATAAGAAATATAAAAATTCAAAGAAAAATATGAATAGTACCAATTGACACAAAGATTAAGGAATGACGGTTGTAGTGATTTGGACACCTCCAAAGATAACCTACAAATGCCTTTCCTACAAAACTTGACTAAATAGAAGTTGAAGAACTTTAACGAGGTAGAGGTAGACCTAAGTTGACTTGTGACACATTAATTAAGAGAAATTTAAATGATTTAGAAAGTACACCATCAATTGCACTAAATCAAAGTAACCCTACTAATTTGGGATTGAGGCTTTGTTGTTGTTTACTTACTTTTTTGATAGGTATGATAGGCATTTGTTGGTGGCCTTTAATTTATGCATCAATGGGCGTGTAAAAGTCGATGTGTATCTAAAGGACACCAACTGCTGCGTCCCAAATATGAGTGTCAACAGTGAGTCATCCTTTAGCATTTCCCATTTAGTAGTAGTGGTTACCAACTTGTAATTTATAATGAGGCAAGAAAAGAAGTGATTGACCAAGACTTTAATAAATTAATAGTGGTTTGTGTTGTTCTTGCTGTTTTGTCTTCAGAGTTTTTTTTTCTATCTTGTTGGACTTCCACATGGGATCTCTATGATCATATTTTCACATAATCAGAGCTGATTACAGTGGAGCTTTGATTTGGTTTTGTTTGTCACCAGATTATTTTGAGTCTGTAGCTATGTCAATGGATCAGAAGCTATTGGATGACATCATAAGCAGGCTTCTTGAAGTCCGTCGCCTGCCAGGGATGTTGGCTCAGGTGTCGGAAGCAGAAATCCGACAACTTTGCATTATTTCTAAGCATCTATTTTTGAGCCAACCTAATCTCTTGGAGCTTGAAGCTCCCTTCAAAGTTTGTGGTAATGAACATCTCAATCCTAGCATTCAGTCTCTATCTTTTTTATGTACTTTGTGTTTGTATACTGGCTTATTGGTCGACTTGTTGTGGTCAACCACAATTGCTTGCAATTCTTTCGAAAATTGGTGCGGTACTAAAATTTTGGAGATTAGATAAGCGAAGCCGAAGGTTGGAGTTGTTGATTGAGTTTTACGCAAAATTGGGCTATGAGTACTTTGCTAGTAACTTACAACAGATTTGATTGTTTCCTGGTTTATTCATGCTTGCTTATTTTTGTGAATAAACACACCCATTATTCGTAACCCTCTGAGAAAGAAAGGGTGGAGGGGAAAGTAATGGTTGAAGAAGTGTTTGCTTCTTTATTGTAAGAGTAAAGTTTGTTTTTTTTGGGGATCATCCAATTTACCGAATTCTCCTCATGTATGAATTATTGGAGTCGTGGTTAGATTGGTTGAGAGGCTAAAAATGATCATCCAACTTGTTTCTTTTCATAGTGATTGTCAATGCTGTGGGAATTTTGTTCAATTAGGAGACATAGTTTTAGCTGTTGAATATGCAATATTTTGTTTGTGATATCCTGTCTAGAAGTTGCAGAGTTGCACCCTTAGCTCTTGAATCCTACGAGCACCATGGTTGATACCAATAACATCTCTAAAGAGCTTCATTTTCTGAAGATTAGATTATCTAGGTGATTACACATATTGGTACTCCCTCACCCTCCTCTTCTTCTTCTTTTTATGGAATCTCAGATCACTTCTTTGTCATGTTTATTGATGGAAGTTAAACATCTTGCCAAGTTTATGAAAAACCCAACCGTTGAGACATTTGGTCAGAGTTTGCAAGTTTCTTCCTTTTTGGAATGCCCCCTTCATGTTGTTGATACTTGATTATTTAAAATAACAATCTGAAGTTCTTATAATATGCTAAGATGAGCATCATCTGCGCTTTTTGGTGAAATGAACTGGGTGGTTCAATACAAAGAAGATGATTTGGAATTTGCAAGCAAAGATCATCAATGAATTACTTAAAAGTATTTTGGAGGAAAACTATTTGATTCAAGTTTGCAATTAGTATCTTTTATGGAACATCATAGATTATGTTCAGAAGTTTGCAGATGCGAGTGAGGTACTCGTATTTTCTAATTAGTCTGATAGGGCATATGATGCCGAAAAAATGAAAAAGATCAAATAGTTCCATTTTGGGAGGTCAAACATTTTGGGGGCCATTACGCTCTTGAACGGCCTTTTTTCCTGAAACAAAAAGAAGCTTTGGTTAATATCATAGTGCTATTAAGTTTTCCTTGAATCTTTTTTATTCTTGATAAGAAGTTTTCCTTGAATCTTAGCTAACTATATTTGTGAACTTCGTATGTACTTTTTGTTGCCTTAAAGTGGATTGAGATGTATTAGCAATGTCATGTTGCCTGTTCTTCGTTTCTTGGTCGTTTATTTGTGTATTTAAAATATATACCTCTTTTTAACCAGTCCCTTGGCGCTCTACCATAAAAAATGAATGTATTTCCCGAACGTCAAGTAAAACCTTTACAAAAGACGTGAAACTATATTATTTTTAAAATTTTAAAGAAATTTATCTTATTTAATGAATTTTAAAGTAAAACAACTTTACTTTTTTAATTACTTCTAAAGTGGATTGAGATTGCGTATTAGCAATGTCATGTTCCCTGTTCTTTCTCTCTATTTTCTTTCTTTTTGCCTGGCTAACCACTTGCGGATTGTTGCCTCCTTTTATAGGAGATATTCATGGTCAGTATCCAGATCTGTTACGACTTTTTGAATTTGGTGGTTTCCCGCCATCGTCGAGGTACTTGTTTATGGGGAATTATGTTGACTATGGCAGGCAGAGCATCGAGACTATTTGTCTGCTTCTTGCATACAAGATCAAATACCCAGAGGACTTCATTCTTCTAAGAGGCAATCATGAGAGTGCCTCTGTGAATCGTATATACGGATTTTATGATGAATGCAAGAGAAGATTTAACATACGACTCTGGAAGGTTTTCATTGACTGCTTCAATTGCATGCCTGTTGTTGCTTTGATTGATGAGAAGATCCTCTGCATGCATGGAGGATTGTCTCCGGAATTAAGAAACTTCGATCAGATTAAGAATATTTCTCGTCCCACTGACGTGCCAGATAGTGGCCTTCTCTGCGATCTGCTTTGGTCTGATCCTTGCAGGGAAATAAAAGGCTGGGGACTGAACGACAGGGGCGTGTCCTACACATTTGGGGCTGACGAAGTTTCAGAATTCATTGTGAAACATGACATTGATCTCATCTGTCGAAGCCACCAGGTAAAACTAATTTAGCCCTTCATCTTCCACTGCTTAGTGCTACCTTAACGTGATTTTGGACGTTAAATATACTGGCAAAGTCTTTTTCTGTATAATTCAAGGTGAGGTTGTTCAACTCCTCAAAAAAAAGATGTGAAACAGTCGATTTGTATGACGTCACACTGTAATTGGCGTCAGATTGATACACATCACATCAGTGTATTTCTTTACAACTTTAATGATGTTTTTTTTAGTTAACTTAGTTCATAGTGTTAAGTTATGAACTTATGATCAAGGGAGACTTCAACTTCGCCTAATAATTTGCCCTTGTGAAAATCGAATTAATTCGATGAAGTTTAATTCATTTTGGAGAATTTTTTTAAAAAAATTCTCCAACATAGAGAAGTATAGAGAATTGTTATTTAAATAAAAAATAAACATATATATATATACCTTATGAGATGCTAAAATAAGCATACTTATACATTTTTAGGTTACTTGTATACTACAGTGTATCGAATATTATCTAGATATCGGTACATTTCTCCAATTGGATACGAGGGCTCGACTACTTAAAATGTAGATACTCGAAAAAAATATGAATATATATTATATTTTATTATGTACTTCAAAGTTGAAAGTTAAACTAATAATAAACAAATATAATGCAATTCTATTGTGCATGAAGTGTACCTAAATCATGAAGTTCACTAATAAGCCAACAAGCAATAAATGTATAGAAAAAAAAAAGAAGCATAATTACAACTAAGCCAACAACAAAAAAGTATTTTAGTTTGTTTTTTACGTTAAAGAAATTTTAGTGTCATTAAGATTGGTATCTTATTGTAATGTAACGTAGCAACTGTGCAGCCTAATGTTAATTTGATATGTTGTAAAAAAAAAAGGGTAGTGATATGTAACACTTGTAAAAAAAAAATATGTACAAAAAATTTAAAAACCTTGAACTCATGAGTTGAGAGAAAAAATATGTGGAGAGGACAAAATGGATGGATGGACATGACATTTGAGTCAGCAATACCATGTAGGTTTTGTAGGTGGATGAAAACTTACAGCAAGCTTTTGACTTAGAGAAACACATCAATCATTTTTCTCTTCTCTTTCTTTGAAGGCCAATGATCAAAAATATTTTAATATTTACAAATAAAATTAATTATATCATAACTTTTTAAAACTTTATCAATTATATCATAATTTTCAAAATTTAGTATCAATTTTATTATCAATTAATTTAAACATTTTTTTTGTCCACACATCTTTTTTTTTTTTAATTTTCTTATTATACTATTTAAAGATTTATTCATATATATATATTAAAGTTTAATATTCTTTTTCTTATGTATTAATGTATATAATACACATATAATAGTATATGTACATATACTACTCAATTATATTCATATAATTTAAGTACTTAATTCTATTCAATAACATAATTCTTTTGTTAAATTAAACAACTATATATGAGCACATTCTAATAAGTTTTATATGTTATTTTTATATTTATATACACATGATTTTTAACTTACTATTTGTGCTTTATGAATAACTAAAAACTAGTTAATTAATGTATTAACATATCATTGATTTATAAATTTTTTTTTTTGTGTTCTTGTACATTAATTCAAATACGAGGCTAACAAAGTTTTAATGTGTAAATTGATCAATATGGATGATCGTGAAAAGAAAAGTTAGAAATTATATTGATTTCAAAGAAAAAATGTCTAAAATTAGTTGAGAATAGAATTGATACTAAAATGAAAATGTTAGGATATAATTAATAATTTTCAAAAGTTATGATATAATTGATACAACTTGTAAAAGTTATAATATTTTTTTTATCATTAGGCCTTCTTTTAACTGCAAAACCAAGTAGTTCAACTCTGCAATTTTTTTCTTTCGTCTTCCTTCTCTTTAAAACTTCGTCTTCTCTCCCTCCAATCTATTATCACTCAGATCTCGTCTCTAAGTTTTCATCTATGCTATCTCCTCTCTCTTTTCAGCTTTTGCGTTGATGAATCACTGCAAGATAATTGATTCATGAGGTAAGTACAAATATTCCACGATTTTAAGGATTTTTTATATTTTTTTCGATTTTATTTCTCGATTTCTTGTAATTTCTTTATTGTTTTGACCAAAAAAATCGAAAATTTTAATTTTATCCAAAACATCGCCAATTTTTCCACTTTTGAAACTTTTGAACTCACTTTGACCTTTGTTTCTCTTATACATATCTTGACAAATTTCGCTTAAAATTCGGCGAAATTTATAGATTTTTCGATCCTTGCTTATGATAGTCCAAACTGCTGTTTTTTATTGGTAAGATCCATTCAATTCAATATTGCACAATCGGGTGAAATCTTTTTGTACCTCTTCTCTTTTCCGAACTGAGATTAACTTTCTGAATGTGATCAGGTTGTGGAAAATGGGTACGAGTTTTTTGCGGACAGGCAGATGGTGACGATATTCTCTGCGCCATGTTTTCAAGGAGAGTATGACAATGCTGGAGCCATGATGAGCATAGATGATACTCTTATGTGTACATTTCAGATTCTTAAACCCGCAGTTAGGGGACCAAGGATCTTAACTGGAAAGGCGTCGAGTTCAACATCTTCATCGTCAGTTCTTAGGCCTACTGTGTTGGGAACAAGCGCAAGAGCGGCAGTGATGCAGAGATTGTCGAAACCTGCAGCAGCAGCAGCAGCACCACCACCGAGAGAAATCAAGTCAAGAACAGCAAACCATTCTCAAGCCCGCAACACTGTGTCGCCACCTATCTCAAGAGGAGTCCGTAACAGCGCGGAACGAGTGGCTTCACCCCCTCGCAAGAACAAGTCGGGACCTTCATCGGCGCCTGCTCGCGAGAATGTTAAACAGGCTACTTCACCACCTCGGAAGGGCAAGTCAAGACCAGTGACACCAGCTCGTGACAATGCCAAACAAGCAATCCCGACCTCTACTATCAAGGGCGTGAAATCCAGACCTACAACACCAGCTCGTTCAGTTTCACCATTTGGTATGGAGTGTATAAGACCAAGAACACCTCCTCGGAGATCACAGACACCATTTCGCAAGGAACAGAAGCACTAAAATTAAGTTTGTGAACACAATCCACTAAGAATGTAAACAAATTTAAAGGCAACACCATCATTTGGATCGTGAACTTTATGTTTATTGTAAAAAATTTTTATGTACAAAATGTCACCTAGATATATACCACTAATAATTAGTTAGTCTTAGTGGTGTGCGAGTCAATTAGTGCCATTTTCAACGGAGTTCTTAAATTTGACGTGTCTTGTAGACAAAGAAAACAAAAAATCTATTTGGACACTAAGGGTCCGGACTCAAAGGGAGGTTTTTGAAATTTTTGTAAATATTAAAGGAGTGTTACAAGTTATAATTTTGAAGTCATTGATTGCTTGAGGATGACTTTGAAATAAAAAATTTTCAAAAAACCCCCTAAGGATCCAGACTCATGAGTCCAAGTAGCACTACTCCAAAGAAAATTAGTTGCAATTGGCCAAGGTCTTGAGTTAGTCTTGGGGATCGGGGCCACCAGGGTCACATGTTCCACTTTTCTGTTGGTTTTCGGCGTGGTAATTCTCGAGATCTCACAAATCAGGAAACCCTAAAAACAGGGAGTTTTTGCATGATTAACACATTTGACAATAGTTTTTACCAATGTAGCACACCTGCAAAAATATATAACAAAATAACACACTTAACGCCACATCACATGCCACGTGGGACAGAACAAGCCATATGTATGGAAGTCGTGAGTTGAACTCACGACTTCCATATTTTTTATTTTTTATTTTTTATTTTTATTTTTATCTCCATATTTTTTTGTTTTTATATTTATTTTTTAATCCAAATAAAATAATGAAGTCGTGTTTTTAAAACACGACTTCCTTATTATTATTGAAAACGAAAATAAATTATTTAATATGGAAGTCGTGATTTGCAGTCACGACTTCCATATTTTTATTTTTATCTCCATATATTTTTGTTTATTTATTTAATTTTTAATCCAAATAAAATAAGGAAGTCGTGACTTACAGTCACGACTTCCATATATTTAGTTCGTTTTTTAAAAAATGAAAATAATTATGTAATATGGAAGTCGTGACTGCAAGTCACGACTTCCATATATTTTGTTTGTTTTTTTTTGTTTTGTTGTTGTTTTTTTTTTTTCTTAATAAAATTCTTTATGCCGGACACAGGCTAGCTGCTAACGGCATCGCCTTAATTTCTGATAATCTCTACATCCCTGAAAATTAACTAGGGTCGACTACATAGATCAAACACTTTCAAGATACATCAAATTATGAAAATTAAGGCGATCTTTGTATGAAGCATTGCGGTACATCAAATTATGAAAATTAAAATGGGAAAGTAAATAACGAGTTTTGTTTTCAAAAAAAAAAAAATAAATAACGATTCTGTTAATTAATACTCATGAACGCTTAATGGTATAGCCAAAATATGTCAGTTTCCACAGCACAATACTAGAGAAGTTTGAAATAAGAAAGCAATTCAGTAAGTAGAGAACAGTAAATTTATGCAGTAGTGAAAAGAATAAAATCGTTTATAGAGGAAATGATTGAATAAGCAAATTGCACACAACTTTGTTTACAGAATTAGGAATTACAAACATGGGATTTGTTTTTCCTTTCCACGCCTCAACTAACCAATCCTCAAACTGATACAAAAGGAGGGGAAACAGACTCAACGAATGGCAGATAAAAGATTGAAAATTTACATAAACGGTTTGGTGTTCTAACTTCTACTCAAATACATCAGAAGGTATTTAGAACGAGTATCATGAACAAAAAGAAGGAATGGCCATTTACATATTCTGTTCACAAAGGTCTGCTTCACAAAAATATTACATTGTTCTCGTTCACGTTGAGTATGGTAACTATCAACTACAAAACATCAATAGAAACAAAAAGATGTGTTGTTTCACTTCAAAAAAAAGATGACTTAATCTGACCCCAAAAATGACTTCCGGTCCACAACGTGTTCTCTTTTTAATTCGTCGTTCACGATCTAAAGCTAATGGCACATTCCGCGAGTCCACATCGATAGGCAACAAATTTTGAGCATCTTCTTGTTGAATTTCATTGATATCATGTCTCTCACCACCAATACTACTAGTAGTTTCGAATGAATTCATCGGTATTGGACTTGTATCAAAATGATGTGGCAATGTAGGTATCTGTCAAAATGAAAGGCTTGTGTAGTCTCAAACTCGGTGTTGGGAGGTGCCAAGCGGAGTAGATGTAGTAACAGACTCATTGTTAAGAGGTACGTATGGAGTATACACTGGAGTACCATGACTCGAACATATATTTTCATGAGAAGATTGAGGGGATTCTTCAAAAAGGGTGGCATATTATAGATGCGATAGATACGCATGTATTGTAGTCAAAGTTGATGCAGCCATATCTCTAATACGTGGAATGGAAACATCATCACCCAATGTCAATTGATGAATTGAAGTAATTCCATGAGCCTACATATGAAAAAATTTATGAAGTTGCATGTGAACACAAAAGTAAAATATTTATTATGAAAACTTCATGATTGTAAATAAAAAAGTTAATACTTACCAATGCTTCAACAATAGCTCCACGAAAAGACATGAATCGTCGTGTAATGCGACGATACCATACCATGTAGGGATCATAGAATCCCATTGGCTCCTCCAATAATTCATCATTCGCAATATTAGAAGCACGTTCAGTCCACATGGAGACATAATCACTATGTTCTGCACTCCAATCCTTGTCGGTCTTCCCTCGCAAGTCAATTTTATGTAGCTCCTTACTTGTGTTAGTTAAAGGTGGTATTCTTTGTTTCAAACCAAATTGTCGCATGACTCTATCAGGATTGTACATTTCAACAACACAAAAGAAAATTAGAGGTGCCTTCGTTCGCCAAATACCACGACCACTACTACAATTCGCTGGCAAATCCCTTATCACCGTCTCAGGATACGGTTCCCAAATTACCTGAGCTCATAAATAGTAAATTGAAATGAATGAAATTATAGTTTTCACCATTTAAAAAATGAACTATAAAGAAATTAATTAAATGAATTTCATACTTCCTCAGGTGTTTGCATGTCAATCATTTCTCTATATTTTGTTAGAACGTGCATTGATGTTCCGGTGGTTTCTAAGGCATGTCTCCACCTATACGAATATGGAGAACAACACAATGCATGCATCAATTCACATGTAGATAGATGAACTTGTTTTTTACTAGGTAAAAGAAATTGATAATTACCTATGACCAAAGGGATGATGTGGGAATAAATCGTCATTTGGTTGTATTTCGTCTCGAAGAACATTTCCCATTATTGGTGCAAGGAAAGGCAATCTGTCCTGAGCCCATAGTTGCAATAATATAACTGGACCCGCAATCTCCGCTCCATCAATATCAATGACAAGACATAATTGTCTATATAAGTGGGCCAAAGTTGCACTACCCCAACTATAGTTTCTGCTACCTCAAAGTCCTCCAAAATTGTAAATATGTTATGTGTACAAGATTGTTAGACTTGTCTCGCAAATAAGGTTCCTCCAAGAAGGCTGTAATATGTAAGCTCTTGCATATCGTTGCACTTCTTCGTCACTAGCAAAATTTGGAAGGTTTGGAAACTATGTTGAGAGTTGTCGAATTGGGATACGACCTCCTCTCTTATTTTGAGGGAATGAGAAGCCCAGTTGTCCCAAACACAAGGCATCATAATCTTGTTCTACAACTCCAGTGAGTGGTAATCCATCAACAGTAACCCTAAAATTATCTCGTACATCTTGTAGGGTAATGGTCATCTCGCCAACCGGAAAATGAAATGTGTGTGTTTCGGCCTCCACCTCTCAACAAGTGCGGTAATGAGATGCCAATCGATTCCTATGAAACCTATTCGTGCTGTTCCATATAATCCAACTTGGTCAAGGTACCCAACTATACGTTCGTCAAGTGGCATCGATCGATGTAATGTCGTTGAATTACGCCGATTGTCAAGACACCAGGATCCTGCTATGCAAAAATACAAATGACTTACATTAGTACAAATTTGGCTACAAACTCTAAAAAAATAAAATTACCAAAACATAAAATATTATCGGTCCATTCCACACACGAGTGGATCTATGTAGAGCCTGCATAGTCAACACTGAATCATCTACAGGCCCAGGATCCATATCACGCTTGAACCCCAAAATATTAACAAAGTTGTTATTAATAGAACAAGGAAAAGACAAATATCAACAATAAAGTTCATTAAAAAAGAAAAATAAAACATGTGTACCTAATTAAACTTCAACAACTTTAATTAAAACAACTCATGGTTTAATTCAAACAAAATACACCAATAACGTAGTTATAATTAAAAATAACTGATATAAGAAAAAGATGAGTGAATAGAAATTATTAGACTTGAAATGTCTTTCATTGTGAACGATTATTGGTTGTTCTTGCTGACGACGAGAGCATGTGCGCCTATTGTGACCATCCTGCTTACACATACTACATTGCAATTTTGTTGGCGCTTCTCTCCATTCTTTTTCATTCGCTGCATATGACGCGGTTGTTTCTGATTGCCTCTCCAATCCATCTCAGTTCGCAAACGTCTTGTTTGGGGATGACCTCTTTTCACTCGCTTCCGAGAAGGGTCAGGTAGCAAGGTGTATGGAACTCTAGAATCAGGCCAATAATCTTCGTGAGGAATTGGTTGAAAACTCGCAGCATAACATTGACTGTACACAGACAAACTATAATAGGACTCAATGTGCTGAAAGTAGTCTATAGCAACACTAGTGCAAGCTGCTTGAACATGGGAACACGGAATGCCAAAACACTGCCACTTCATACAAGTGCATCTACGAGCCGCCAACTTCACCACTTGCTTGTTAGACCCTTTTCTCAAATGATACCCACGTGTTCCAGTGATTACTTCAAATGTGCCATTTTCACGATTCACTAATGTAACATTGTGCCCCCCAACTGCTTTTCCCCAATGTTGTAACTTATCAAGTGCATACTTGGTGTATTTTTCGGCCCTTCCTAAGGCGACACCTATTTCGTCATGCCTTTTGTTAAAGTAAGCCATAATGCGATAAAATGTTACTTGCACCAATGCTGTGACGGGGTAAAATCGTGCTCCTTTAAGGACCCCATTAAAGCATTCTACAGTTGTGAAAAGAAATATTATGAGTTATATTATGAGTACTTTCTTATAAACATGACAGAAATCAAACACGTTAAATAAAAAATAAATATAAACATAATACCCGCTAGATTTGTAGTCATCCATCCGTATCGATATCCTTTGTCGTATGCATTGGTCCATTGTGCTCGATCAAGATCATTAAACCACGCAATACTTTCAGCATTAATTTGTTGAAGCTTTTGCATATATGCCTTAAATTTGCGAGGTTGATGTTGCGCACCGGCTAAGTACACCATATTCTTCAATTCTTTGCTCCCAAATCTCATGTTGAAATTACTACATATGTGACGAAGGCAAAATCTGTGTTTAGCTCACACAAGTCCACCCATTTCGAGGATCATTCATTGCCAACAATATACCAGGGTGTCGATCAGAAATTACACATATACCATCTCGATCAGTCACATGATGTCGCAAACAAGCCATAAACCATCCCCAACTGTCTTGACTTTCCTCATCGACAATGGCAAATGCTAAGGGAAATATATGACTATTGCTATCTACAACTGTGGCTATCAAGAGCTTTTGTTTGTATTTCCCGTACAAGAATGTGCCATCAATTTGTATTAGTGGCCTGCAATGTCTAAAACCTGCAATAGATGGTGCAAATGCCCAAAAAACCCATTTAAATACAACTTCGTTGTTGGCATTGGGTTCGCCGTATCTCCAATCTACACGTGTCCCAAGATTGCTTTTTTGAAGAGCGGCCATCCACCGCGGCAACATTTTATATGATTCCTCCCAATCTCCAAAGATCTTGGCGACCGCCTTTTTTTTTGCCAACCAGACTTTCTTGTAATGAACATCATAACTAAATTTGTCCTTGATAATTTGATGAAGAACTGGAATTGAAATAGATGGATCTCTTCTCACCACATTTTCAATTTCACGACATATAACAGCGGAGTCCAAATGAGCATGATCCTTTGATAGTTTTGCATTGATACAGGTATGTGGTCCCTCATATTTACTTATCTCAAACATTCCATGTGATTTTCTTTTTGAACACCGCAACCTCCAAGCACATCCCTCTGAAAGCTTCTTACAACAGAAAATCCACACATTAGGTGTTGAATGAGTTACCAAAAATTGTCTGTGTACTTTAATGTTGTACAATTTTACTGCATGTTGGAAGTCCCCCTTAGAAAAAAACCGCATGCCAACATGAAATTCTGAGGCCTCATTCCATAGAGCTTTAGAAGGAATCATTGTGTTCTCATGAAGGGGGTCATTGCCTCACTACTCAATTCCATAAATACGAGATGAAGGTACGACAAATTCGCCAACACCCACAAAGGCGAATCATTAAGTCCATTAGCCTCTTGATCAAAAAAATTATTGTTTCCAACTTCATCCAAGATTGGAGGACAAGATAATGAGCCATCCTCGGCAATGACTTGGTTTAATGCATCTCGAATTATGCTATCAGGAACATGAAGTGCATCAATTCCTTCATCATTGGCATCATCACTGCTCTGATCAGTAGTATTCCCATCACTGCAACAATCGTCATCATCGTCATCATCGTTCACACCACCACATACACCAAGGGCATGAGTTTCCTTGTCAACATCATGATTTAAAGTCATTAAAGGTGATGCACAGTAATTACATTCAAATGGGGGTTGAATACTAGGCCCTTCCGCACTGACCGCTATGTTAGAACTAGTATGTAATTGCCTCGGAACTAAATCCAAAAACAGCTCCATACAATTCGGTGGTGGACATTCAGCCACAATGTCCCAAGCATCTTTAAGAGTCGATTCATCAACTATTTGCAAAGGGACATAGTTGTACGTTCCAGTTCCAATGTACACAGGATAACGATATACTATATGTAATATCATTTTTTCAACATCTATCTCCAAAGCATTGCAAATAAAACTCACAAGTTCCTCATACCCTAAACTCAACTTAGATCTGAGATGTCGAATAGGTGCTGTTGTATATGAAATTCCAAATGGTCCATTAACAATGGCACCATTCATATAGCATATCAAAGTCACTCTCCGGTCAACCATTATGGAATCTATATAATATACATATATATAATATAATTGTTAGTCAATAGAAGTGATAATAATTAATTCACTAAGTACATAGAAACTTAACAAACTCCAACTAAGTACATAGAAACTTAACTAACTCCATCCAAGTACATAGAAACATAGCAAACTCCAACGTGTTTTAAAAATCTATTTTATTTTAGCCTCTTATTTTATTCACAAAAAGGAACCAACTACCAATCACATAAGTGACACAATTGGTGCAAGCAATAGAACAACGAGCAAGGAATTATCTTTTTGTGGACTTTGCAAATGCTAATGCACATCACTTTTCACATATTTGTATGAGGCCCTTTGAAGAAAAAACAATTTGCTTAAGAAAATATTCTAAACAAAGTCCTTGTGTCTTGATCCTAGGAGAATGTGGACGCCATCAATTCAAAAAAAAGAGAAAAACTATACATGTGCCATTTGAAGTTTGGGACGAAGATGAAGATGAAAAGTTGGATACGATGAGGTTTTTTTCCATTTTCTTAGGTGTTGAGAGAGTAAATATTTGAGAAAAATAAGGATGTATGGAATATTTTCTCAAAACAGTTTTGAGATATCAAACACCAAAAATGTCAGTTATTCCGGAATAATGGAAAAAGTCTTATGGTTTTTTTCATTTCCTCACCTATCAAACACACCCTAAATTTCCTGCATTTTGTTTCTCCTATAACATATAATAATTAATCTAAGTTGAATTTGAACCAATACACACACACACCAGCCCCAACCATCACCAAGCATGCTTTCATCAAAGAAAAAAAATGCCAGAGCCACAATGTCCCAAAAAAACAATAAAAATTGGCAAAAACAATGATAATCGACTACCAAAACAACAAAACAATATTGAGATGATAAGATACTAACCAAAACAATCGGCCAAGTCGAGAAGTGAATCGAGAACTGAAGAGAACGGCGGTGAATCGAGAAGTGGCGGGTGCGACAGTAGCGGCGGGTGCGACAGCGGTGGCGGGTGCGACAGCAGTGGGAGTGGGCGAAGAAGAAGAGGCGAGCAGGTGCGCGAAGAAGCAGAGGGCGAAGAAGCAGAGGCAGAGGCAAAGTGGAAGAAAAAAATTCGAAAACCCTAAACGATTTTACATAACTATGGAAGTCGTGTGCGCAAGCCACGACTTCCATAGTTTATTAATTTTTTTTATTTAATATGGAAGTCGTGTTCGCGAAACACGACTTCCATATTTTATTATTACTAATTTTTTTATTTAATAAATATAAATAAGTGTTTTAAAAAAAATTGATTAACGAAAATAAAAATATGGAAGTCGTGTTCGCAAAACACGACTTCCATATTTTATTATTAGTGATTTTTTTTATTTAATAATTATAAATAAGTGTTTTAAAAAAATTGATTAACGAAAATAAAAATATGGAAGTCGTGTTCGCAAAACACGACTTCCATATTTTATTATTAGTGTTTTTTTAATAAATATAAATAAGAGTTTTTATAAAAAAATATTAACGAAAATAAAAAATATGAAAGTCGTGTTCGCAAACCACGACTTCCATATTAGTGATGTGGCATTGATGTGGCGTTGTGATGTGGCATCAAGTGTGTTATTTTGTTATATATTTTTGTAAGTGTGCTAGATTGGTAAAAACTATTTTCAAATGGGTTAATCAAGCAAAAAGTCCCTAAAAACAGTTAGAAATTGTTACACGTTTTCTAATCGAGTTTGAAAATCTCATTTGTTGTCGTCCGAATTTTGATCGTTTGATCATTGATGATGGCACAATCAGATAAGAATCTGTGACATGGTGAATTGGAATTCATGAAGAAGTGATGACAATTTCCAAGATTGGTTTATAAATTTTGTATTTTTAGGGTTTATGTGGTTTCTTTCTATCAACAATTTCCCTTTACGAGCTGGGAAGCGTTGACCTAGGTACTAGATTTTATTCATTTTTTGTTTTCTCTAAACCACCCCACAACTATCTAACTACTCCAAATTTGCCTCGAGTCACAAACTATATATAAGTAGACCTCTCAATATTGGTGTTTCACTTCTCAGGGTTTGATCTCGAACTCCATCACTAGTTAAGTGACGAACCATTGGTCTATACTGCAGTCATTTTGTATACTTAAATAGTGGTTGATGTTCATCTCACCGAGGGACTTTCTCTCTCTAGACTTTCGAATGGCACCATCTCTGTTGTTTCTATTAGTCTTCTCTTTATTAGAGCTGATAAGGGGCAGCTTTGATTGGTTTGCCATTTTTTTTACACCAAATTATTTGGGGTCTGTGATTATGTTGATGGATCAGAAGCTATTGGATGACATTATCAGTAACCTTCTTGAATTCGGTAGATATCCATTCAGGTGGCTGGTCCAGTTGTCGGAACAAGAAATCCAGCAACTTTGCGCCACTTCTAGGGAGATTTTCTTGAGTCAGCCTAATCTCTTAGAGCTTGAAGCTCCCATCAAAATTTGTGGTAAAGGACCTCTCTCTCAAGCCAAGAATTGCATATTTTGTCCTCTTGAGCAATCTTTTGTGTAGGTATAACTTGGTGTGGTCAACTGCAATGGCTTAATAAATAAGTTTTATGCCGCTTCGAGGGAGACATTTTTTCACTGTTTTCAGTCTCTTGTGATGGTTAATCCTTGGTATGAGAGAAAATAAATAAGGTCCGGGAAATGAGTTTTGTTAGAAAGTCGCAAAGGATACTTTTATCTTCATTAATCTAGTTGCTTTTTTTAGAGAGTTTTGGGGGATGAAATTCTTGTTTAAGGATCAATGGTTTGGTTGATTTCAAGTTTTGAATGTTATGCAATCAGTATTCAACAGAGTTTTATTATTCACTGATTTTGTGCCTATTGAAGTGACCATATTGCTGCAAATCCATTCCCTTAGCCCTCTGAGAAAGAAAGAGTGTATAGTCTAGTCTGGCTTCTTAACCAAGTTTTAAAGTTGTGTTGTGCGCATTGTGAAGCTCGTATTGTCTTGCTGGATCTCATTTTCGGTCCACCCCACACACCTACTCTGTGTTCGTGGAATCATGGATCACAACTTTGTCATGTTTCTTTGTAGAAATTTAACTTCCCGCTAAGTTTATGAGAAACCAAATCTTTGAGAGATTTGGTTTTGAGTTTGCTGCTTTATTGCTGAAAGCTTCTGCCTTTGTTGAATGCTCCATTGTCGTTTCATGTTTATTTATTTTCTTGAAGTATTTTCGTTTCATTTCTTGATTAGCATTAATAGAACAAGTGAGAGCTCCTTCATGTGGTATGATATTGAGAGCATCGCTCACAATTCTGCATTCTCGGCGATGGCCTGGAAGGGGCATTCCAATAAAGAGGAAATAAAACCTTCAAGTTGAAAGATCTATGAGGAATTACCTACAAAAGAAAATTAAGAAAAAATATTCTATTTAGTGTTTGTGTGTGTTTTTAATGGAATGCATTGTATGCTTTGAAGCCTAAGACACTTGTCGTATTTTTGCTGATTAATTCGATTGAGAACAGGATGCTGAAAGTTGAAAAAGGTCCCATGGTTAGAAAGTGGGAGGTTAAACCTGTAGAGGCAATTATACTCTTGAAGAAGGCCCCATGTCTCAAACAAGAGGAAGCTCTCCTTAATATTTGAGTAAATGTTGAGTTTGTGTTCTTTCTTACTTAACTAAATTTCTGGGCTTCATAGGTATTTTTATTGCCTAGAAGTGCTCAATGCTTCCATTTTACCATTGGTCAGTGGATCATTTATGCATTTTGTTGTCTTCTTCTTTTTGATGCACATGCGAGTGAAGTCCCCAATGGCAAGGAAAAAAATTTATCTAACATATTACATGGAAGTTTTTGTTCAAGGAATGATTTTCTGTTCCCCTAATATTTTCTTTTTGACTGGCTAAGCATAGTTGTATTGTTGCCTCTACTTGTAGGAGATATTCATGGCCATTATGGAGATCTTTTACGACTGCTTTTTTCTGGTGGTTTGCCGCCCAAGGCAAACTACTTGTTCTTGGGGAATTATGTCGACCATGGTATGCTGAGCATAGAGACCATTTGTTTGCTTTTTGCATACAAGATCAAATATCCCGATAAATTCTTTCTTCTTAGAGGCAATCATGAATGTTCCTCTGTGAATTGCAATTCTGGGTTTTACAACGAATGCAAGACAAGATTCAATATACAACTCTGGAAGGTTTTCAATGATTGCTTCAACTGCATGCCTGTTGCTGCTATCATTGATGAAAAGACCCTCTGCCTGCATGGAGGATTATCTCCGGACTTACAAAACCTGGATCAAATTAAGAATATTCGTCGCCCCACTGATGTTCCAGATAGTGGCCTTCTCTGCGATCTACTTTGGGCCGGTCGTCATATAGACGTAAAAGGCTGGGGAATGAATCGTAGAGGTGTATCCTGCACATTTGGAGCTGACATAGTTGAGGAGTTTGTTACGAAACATGATCTCGATGTCATCTGTCGAAGCTGTCAGGTAAAATTGATTGCTCCACAACTTTTCACTGCTTATTATGTCCATTTACGCTATTTGTGAGGCTGAAAAATGAAGTCTATTGACCAACCAAGTGGGTGGCGCAATAGCTTGGTATGTGGTATTGTCACAAGAGGGGTGGGGATTCGAGTCCCTTAGGGGGCAAGAAAAGTTGGTTTCTTTCTTATCAAAAAAAAAAAAAAAATGAAGTCTATTGATGTTTCTACCTATCAATTGCACTAAATCGAGCACAATGGAAGAGTTTGATCCATGTACACGACCCCAATTAATTTTGAACTGAGGCTATGTTGTTGTTGTATTAATGATGTTTCTATCATTTTATATTTCTCTTGAACTGGATTGAACTTTTTTGAGTGTGATCAGGTTGCGAAAAATGGATACGAGATCTTTGCAGATAAGCGGATGGTGACCATATTCTCTGCCTCAAATTTTCGTGGAATGTATAACAATGCTGCAGGCATGATGACCATAAATGAAGATCGTTCGTGGTCATTTCTAGTTCTTTATCCCCCTCAGAATATACGAAGCTTTTCACATGGCAGCGCATTGGGTTCAAGTTCATCATCTCCACCCATTAAGGATTTTGGAGCAAAAAAACTGGCTGCTGCTGCTGCGCATCCTGAGAAAAAGTCGGAAGTAGCGAACCCAGCACCAGCTCGCAACAGTGTGTCATCTTCAATTACTCGAGATCACAGCAAGGTGTCACTACCAATTGGACGTGGTAGGGAGGATGTGCAACGAGAAGCTTCGCCATCTCCCATAGGCATAACCACACCAAGAACATTGGCTCACAAGAATGTTATACAAGGGACTTCACGACTAATGAGCAATGCTGCACCAGTAACACCACGAGCTCATGTCAAACAAGGGATTTCACCTCTCAAGGGTGTGTCTAGACCGGTAGCACCACGAGGTCGACTCGAACAAGGGACTTCACCGCAAGGGCATGGGCAGACCAGTAACACCCCCAGCTCTTCTTAGGCAAGAGACTTCACCAGTTAAGGGAGTTTCCAGACCCGTAACACCACCACGTTCAGTTTCACCGTTTGGTGTAGACTCTGCAAGACCAAAAACACCGCAGTCACCATTTCGCAAGGAACAAAAGCAGTAAATTGTCTAGTGACACTGTTCGTGCAGGGAAGGCAAAACAAGACTTAAAAAGGATGTAAAATGCGACTTACATTTTAATTGATGTATTTACTATATTCTTATTGACATTTATTGATGCTGGAAACCGTCTCATATTTACTTTGAGGGTCATGATCGATTGATTACTCAATAAATTTAGATCAGAGTGATTTTTCGTTCTTTGAGTAGTTCTACTATGATTCTCTTGCACTATGTGCTAAGAAAATATGGCGTTCAAAGCTGTTAGACATACACACTAATACACATTGGGTGTCGGGTTACAACATAGTTGACATGTTACTAAGCAAAAGATAAGTGTGAACATTTTGTATTGATATACACAGATTGATACACGTGTATATGTAATCAATGGTTGTAAGAACACACACAGTCAATAAATACAAAAGGTCACCTGCTCATTAGCAGTGAGAACAGAGTCACAATTTCCACACTTTGTCTCTACCCTTTTTCAAAAGCTAGGAAACTCCATAGAAATGGCATATCAAGACCTCCCAACTAGGTGATTCTGTTGAATCTCTCCTCCAAACATTGTCGAACTGCTATTTCATTTTGGAGCTATATGGAGACATTGTTTTTGTCTTGATGTTGATTGGTTAATTGGTTAGCCTTCGTGTTCAACTATTGCTCAACAATACTGTGTATTATGTGTTGGGTTGTGTAGACCGAAATAATAGTCCCACATTGGAAAGTAAAACTTCTAAATAAAGTATATTAGAGATTGTCCCCCCTCTAATAGTACCGAGGCCTTTTAGAGTAAAACCCCACACCTAATGTTGAGGTGGTTAAGTTGGGGAAAATATCGGTACTAGCGGAGGTACCCATCTTGGATGGATTTCGGTCCAAGGTGGAGATTGTTGGGTTGTGTGGACCGAAATAATAGTCCCACATTGAAAAATAAAACAGTTCTAAATGAAGTATATTAGTGATTGCCTCCCCTCTATTAGTACCGAGGCCTTTTGGAGTAAAACCCCACACCTAATGTTGAGGTGGTTAAGTTGGGGACAATATCGGTACTAGCGGAGATCCACGTGTCCGCGCACGTATGCCCGGATGGGGCCCAACAAGTGGTATCAGAGCTGATGGTGGGGCTGGGATAAGGCATGTCTGTTGGTGGTCGCATGTGTGCCTCGAGTTGCTCTCCCTCGAGATGGTAGTGACGACGGATCATGTGGTGTGCTCATCTTGGATGGATTTCGGTCCAAGGTGGAGATTGTTGGGTTGTGTGGACCGAAATAATAGTCCCACGTTGGAAAGTAAAACTTCTAAATAAAGTATATTAGAGATTGTCCCCCCTCTAATAGTACCGAGGCCTTTTAGAGTAAAACCTTACACCTAATATTGAGATGGTTAAGTTGGAAAAAATATCGGTACTAGCAGAGATTCACGTGCACGTGCGGCGCATGCTCGGATAGAACTCCAATATTATGGTGAGCTCGACTATCACATCAGAATGAGTTGATGATTTAAGACTTCAGATTGTAAAAGTTCTGTTTTTAAAGTTTGTGCATTTTCTTATTACTTACAATCAAGCATTTTTTTCATTATTTACTCATCTGTGGTTCACCAGTCAACCAGTCATTTAAAATAATGAAAATTATATATACAAAGAAGAAAAGCAGGTAAGCATTTTTTTTTTTCTTTTTGGTCAATTAGTATTTGAGACGGGTTTCATTTTTATTTTTATTTTTATTTTGATAAAAAAGAAACAATTTATCCTAATTAATATTTGAGACAGGTTTCATTTGGGAGATGTAGTAGGCGATGCTCTCTCATCAGAGGAGAAATATCCTTTTTCCTCTCTTTATACTTCTGAAGGGCATTGTCTGCTATTTCTGTTGAGATGTGTAGACTGAAATAATAGTTCCACATTGGAAAGTAAAACTTCTAAATAAAGTATATAAGTGGTTGTCTTCCATCTAATAGTATCGAGGCCTTTTAAGATAAAATCCCACACCTAAAGTTAAAAGGTGGTTAAGTTGGGGACAATATCGGTATTGAAAAGATTAATGGTTCGCGGAGAAGTGTCGCGGGCGGCTGCTTACGGGTAATGTACCGGAAGACGAAAAAATTTAACATGGTATACGGTTCGATTGAGAAAAATCCTGTGGAGTGTTGAGATGTGTGAACCGAAATAATAGTCACACATTGGAAAGTAAAACTTCTAAATAAAGTGTATAAGTAGTTGTCTCCCATCTAATAGTACTGAGGCTTTTTGAGATAAAATTTCACACCTAAAGTTGAAAATTTTTAAGATAAAATCTCACACCTAAAGTTGAAAGGTGGTGGGAGACAGTAAACGGAAAAATTCAACAGTTTCTATTTTTTCATGATCAGAGCTGGTAAGGGAGCAGCTTTCATTTTGTTTTTCTTTGGTACACAATTATTTTGGATCTGTGGTTGTGTCCATGGATCGGGAGCTGTTGGATGACATCATAAATAGGCTGCTTGAAGTCCATAGCCAGCCAAGGAAGATGGTTCAGTTGTCGGAAGGAGAAATCCGGCAACTTTGCATTGTTTCTAGGCACATATTTTTGAGCCAACCTAATCTCTTACACCTTCAAGCTCCGATCAAAGTTTGTGGTAATGGACCTGACCTCACTTGATCTCAGCTGAAATCAAGTTTTACGAAAATTTTGGTTGATGTTTTTCTTATATATTTTCTTTAGGATGATAGTTGGTCTTTTTGACAACTTGGGAATGACCCTCTTTTGTTTCAGGATCAATGATTTCATTGACTTAAATCTTTTGAATATCTTGCAAGGAACTAAACTTAAAGCATATTTCTATTGTTGACTGTGAGTCATTGATGCTCGTTATTTTTTTTTTTCTCAAAGATATCACTTGTTCTGGAGATTGTCCAATTAACTGAATTTACCTCCTGTATTGAACCATTGGACTCTTAGTTAGAAATTTATAATGTTTGAGGGGCCAAAGGGTCAATGATCGCCCAACTAGATCGCCCAACTAGTTCCTTTTTAAGGCGATTTCTGATGCTGTGGAGATTATCTTCGATTAGACAAAAGTACTTACAGATTTTAATTTGCAATGTTTTGCTTGTGGTGTCATGCATAGAGTTTGCAGGTATGGTCTTAGGACTACCAGCACCAGGGACCAATAAATTTTGCAAGTCAAAATTCATTATCTTTTTTTCTTTTACTGGCTAACCACTTGCAGATTGTTGCTTTTATTTGTAGGTGTTTGTAGGTGATATTCATGGTCAGTATTTAGATCTCTTACGACTGTTTAAAATTGGCGGTTTCCCTCCATCGTCAAGGTACTTGTTTATGGGGAATTATATTGACTATGGTAAGCAAAGCATTGAGATCTTTTGTCTGCTTCTTGCATACAAGATCAAATATCCAGAGGACTTTATTCTTCTTAGAGGCAATCATGAGTGTGCCAAAGTGAGTTGCATATATGGGTTTTACGACGAGTGCTCTGAAGGTTCAATATACGAGTCTGGAAGGTTTTCACAGATAGCTTCGACTGCATGACTGCTGCTGCTATGATTGACAAGAAGGTCCTCTGTGTTCATGGAGGATTGTATCCAGACTTGAAAATTTTGGATCAGATTAGGAATATTTCCCGCCCGACTGATGTGCCAGATCGCAGCCTCCTATATGATCTGCTTTGGGCTGATCCCGATAGTAGTGTGCCCGGGGAGAAAATTGTAGAAGTTTGTCCTGCACATTTGGGGCTGACAAAGTTGCTGAGTTCCTTGACAAACATGATCTTGATCTCATCTGTCGCGGCCATCAGGTAACGTTTACTTATTATATAAATCAATTGGAGTTGCACACAGTTTTTGGTTTAAGTTGAAAGACGAAATTTATTATCTTCTACATATGGTGAAAGAAAGAAGAAATGAAATGCATATTTCTCTTCCACTTAATTGAATTGAGGTTTTCATGCATGTAAAATGGGTTCTATAGCATGTAAATTCTTGTTGAAGATTTCATGGCAGTAACTGACTATTCGATGATCTTTAACCTGATTGATTTAAGTTCCCAGATTTTCAACCGTGTTAAAACGGCTCATTGATGTTTCTACCTGTGTGATTACGTTGTGGGAGATGGTACGAGTTCTTTGCAAAGAGGCGATTGGTGACAATATTCTCTGCCCTTAATTTTCTTGGAGAGTATGACAATATTGGAGCCCTTTTGAACATCGATGAAAGCCTTTTATGTTCCTTTGAGATCATTAAACCCGTTAGCAAGATTTCAAAGCCTGCTGCAGCACAACACAGAAAGACGCCGAGAATAGCAAATCCAGCACGAGCTCGCAACAATGTGTCACCGCCAATCGTACGAGAAGCCCATGGCAGTGCATCACAATCAACTAGACAGTGGAAGAAGAGTGTAAAACAAGTGACTTCTCCACATCGCAAGATCAAGTTGAGTTCAACAGCACCAGCTAGGGAGAATGTTAAACAAGCGATGACTAATTAACCACCTCGGAAAGGCAAGTCCAGACCAGTAACACCAGCTCCCGACAATGCCAACCAAGCAACTCCGAATTCTACTATTAAGGGCGTAAAATCCAGGACATCAACACCAGCTCGTGATAATCCTCCACATTCAGTCTCTCCATTTAGCATGGAGTGCATAAGACCAAGAACGCCCCCTCGGAGACCGCAAACACCATTTCGCAAGGAGCAAAAGCACTGAAAGCATGCAATGATATTGTATGGAATGGAAGGTATTCATTCATGTTACACATTAGTTTCCTCATGATCTTGAAATTTCACGTAGTAGTAGTCCCTGATGGTGTATTAATATTGTATAAGATTTTCATTGCATTGCAAATTACAATATTGATCCTCATCTTTAATTCATTTATGTGTTTTTCTATTAATTATTGAGTTCAAATGAGCATTTTTACTGCTGCACGATTGACTCACTAAACTTGAAAGCTAATAGGATTTAAAATGAGCATTCCTTTACTGCTGCTAAATTGACTCATGAAATCAAGTTGACAAACAAAGTAGAATTGATTCCTTAGTATTTATATATAATGTTGCAGCTTACTTTGGATTCATGGCAGTGACCGACGGTTGGATGATCTCTCACATATTTCATCTACCCGGAATCATGACCGCGTTTGAATGTGTCTATCCGTTCTCTTTTTGGAACTAATATTAACTTTCGAGTGTGATCAGGTCGTGGAAGATGGGTATGAGTTCTTTGCGGACAGGCAGATGGTGACGATATTCTCTGTGCCAAATTTTCATGGAGAGTATGACAATGCTGGAGCCATGATGAGCATAGATGATACTCTTATGTGTGCAATTCAGATTCTTAAACCCGCGGATAGCAGACCAAGGATCTTAAATGGAAAGGCGTCAAGTTCAACATCTTCATCTTCAGTTCTTCGGCCTACTGGGTTTGGAACAAGCGCAAGAGCAGCAGCGATGCAGAGATTGCCGAAATCTGCAGCGGCAGCAGGACCGAGTGAGGTCAAGTCTAGAACGGCAAACCCAGCTCAAGCCTGTAACAATGTTTCACCACCTATCTCACGAGGAGTCCGTAACAGCATAGAACGAGTGGCTTCACCCCCTCACAAGAACAAGTCGGGACCTTCGTCGGCGCCTGCTCGCAAGAATGTTAGACAGGCTACTTCACCACCTCGGAAGGGCAAGTCAAGACCAATGACACCAGCTCGTGACAATGCCAAACAAGCAATCCCTACCTCTACTATCAAGGGCGTGAAATCCAGAACTACAACAAGAAGTCCGGCAACTTTGCGCCGCTTCTAGGGAGATTTTCTTGAGTCAGCCTATTCTCTTAGAGCTTAAAGCTCCCATCAAAATTTGTGGTAATGGGCCTCTCTCTCAACCCAAGCATTGAATTTTGTGTTCTATTAGGTACAATCTTTTGTGTAGGTATATTGACTTAATGAATATATGGGCGTTTTTGGATTTTGTTTTGAGTAAAAAAGGTTTCGGTGAACGGTGGCGTAGTTGGATGTACGAATGTGTTTCGTCAGCCAATTACGCTGTTCTCATTAATGGTTGCCCTGAAGGTAACTTCAGAGGGCAACGTGGCTTGCGTCAAGGGGACCCACTTTCTCCGTTCCTTTTTATTTTAGTGGTTGATGTCTTAGGTCGTATGTTAGATACGGCTAAAGACAATGAGATGGTTGAAGGTTTCAAGGTGGGGGTGGAAGGTACACATATTACACATTTACAGTACGCGGATGACTCCCTTTTATTCATTCGGAAGTCGGAAGGAGCGGTGGAGAATGTGATGCTTTTGGTTAATTCTTTTTGTAGGATTTCAGGCCTTAAACTTAATATGCACAAATGTAGCTTGCTTGGGATAAATGTCACCGACGAGGTGGTAATGCAAATGGCAGGAACGATTGAGTGCCAAGTGGGATATTGGCCGCTGACATACCTTGGCATGCCTCTCGGAGCTTCTCCCCGCAATGTAAGTTTTTGGGAACCGGTTCTAAAGAAAATTGCGCGAAGATTGGATGGATGGAAGAGGGGCTTTTTGTCGAAAGGAGGGAGAGTTACACTGGTAGCATCGGTTCTAGATTCAATCCCAACTTATTTCATGTCACTTTTTCAAATTCCCAAAGTAGTTGCCGATAGAGCTGAAAAGATGATGAGGGATTTTTTTATGGAAAAGAATGGATGGCGAATCTTCTTGGGCACTAGTTGCTTGGAAACAAGTGATACTCCCAAAGAAGATGGGCGGACTTGGTATTGGTAACCTAATCACTCGAAATAAGTCATTGGCATGTAAATGGTTGTGGAGATTCCAAAATGAACCAAGAACGTTTTGGGTGAGTGTTATCAGGAGCATTTATGGGATTGAGCTGAATGGATGGGATTCTAGTAATGCATTCAAACCTACATACAACGCGCCGTGGCGTTTCATTGCTAACTGTAGGGATGATTACCTCAAAGGAGTCTCGTATACGGTGGGGAATGGGAGAAGAATTCGATTCTGGCAAGACACTTGGAACGGTGCACGATGTTTTGCTGAGGATTTTCCTGATCTTTTTTCACTTGCTCGGACGCCTGGGGCAACCGTGGCGGAAGTGGCGCTTTCCATGGTACCAATGTGTGGGATCATACATGGCACCGCAATTTTCGCACATCGAGGTTAAGCGATACGAAATTTTGAGTTATGCGGTTCTTACCCAAATGTTTGCGAAGTCATTTTGCTCCCTCAAGTCGAGGACGCACGTGCATGGGGATGGGAAGTTTCTAACTCTTTCTCTCGTTAAATCTGCTTTTTTTGGCTTATGTCTTGAATCTTCATCTCGTATCGTTTGGGAGTCTACAAAGAGGAGTGTGGCGTCGGTTCTACATGGTCGAAAGGAGTTCTCGAATTGGTCGTGGAGTCAGTTGAATGGGCAATGGTCTTCATTAGTATTATGAGGATAATTGGTGGGTTGTATAGTGATCAGAAGGGCTTGGCATATAGTTGCTGATATCTGAAAAGAGTATGGGTGGAAAGGTTGAGAGTTATAAATCCCGTCAGGGAACCCACAGGGCCTAAAGAATTGGTTGCTCAATTTAGAGCAGGCACGAGCCAAGGCTTGCAGGTGGCATTTTGGAGAAGGGTTCTTTCGTTTTGACTCTTACGGAAGACTCTGGTGTGGCTTGGATTTCAGTGTGTGGAGAGGGAATTGTATCGTCCCTTTCCTACTTTAACATGAAATTCTGCTGTCAAGGCAATTTCCCTCTTGATCAGTATGGGGGTGAAAGAATCAAATATCATCTTCCTCAACCTCATATCTTCCCCTGAAGGAATACAAAAGGTATGTGAGAGATACCAGTCTGTTACACTCGTGACCTCAGAGATTGACACCATGCTGGACAAGAAATCACGCGTTATTCCAGGTATGGGGGAGTTTACAGATCGCTATTTTGGTACATAATCTTTTGCTGCAAAACTTGAGAGCTATGGTTGAGTTCTTCGTCATTTTCGACTTAGTGAATGGAGGTTCTTCACCATTTTCGACTTTGCAGTGGTGGTTTCTGTTCTTGTTAAGTGGCTTCATGTGTTGATTCTGGCTTAGTGTTAATGATTAGTTGCTTTTATCTTTTGGTGGTCCAATCTGGGCGGTTTTTTGATTTGGCTGGTTTGGGTTATGGGATGCAACTGATAGCACCCTTACCATGTTTCATGTTCCTCATGTATGGCCCAAATTCTTTTTTGTAAATCTATTTTTGTACATATATTTATATTTAATAAAAGGAGTCCCGCCTCCAGATTATCCAAAAAACTTAATGAATAACTTGGTATGGTCAATTGCAATTGCTTGTTTTTCTTTCTCACCGTCGTCATTCTTGTATGTTGTTAATCCTAGGTGATAGAACAGAAAATTGACAAGGTTATGGAAATGAGTTTCATCGGAAAGTTGCCATGGATCTTTTTATCTTTACTAGGCTAGTTGCTTCTTTCTTTCAATAAATTTGATGATGAAATTCTTGTTTCAGGATCAATTGGTTAGTTGACTTCGTGTTTTGAATGTTTTGCAATCAGTTTTGAATTGTGAGTGATCACAACTTTGCCATATCTTCTGTAGAAATTAACTTTCTAGCTAAGTTTATGAGAAACCAAATCATTGAGAGACTTGGTTTGAGTTTGCCTCTTTATTGCCGAAAGTTTCTGCCGTCGTTGAATACTCCATTGCGGTTTCATTATTAATAGAACAAGTGAGAGTTCTGACGCGCGTCGAACGCGTCAATAAAATATATAATAACCTAAACCAACTATTTTGTAGATAGTGGTAAAGGGTCGATCCCACAGAGATTGGTTTCTTTCTCAGGTAAGAAAAATACAAAAAAAAGGAAATTAGAGATTTAGAGAAAATGTGTAAATATATGGAAAATACAAAAATTAAAGGCAAAACGTATTTTTTGGTCCTTCAACTTTGAGTCTTTTATGCTTTTGGTCCCTGAACTTTCAATAGTGTACATTTAGTCCCTGAACTTTCATTGTTATACATTTGGTCCCTGAACTTTTGAGTTTTATGTTTTTGGTCCCTGAACTTTGAGTTTTTTATATTTTTGGGGGAAATTAAAATTTTTTTTGACTTTTTTTGGTCGATGCGAGTCATCCGATTCAATAATATAAACCATTTTACTCTTCTTGACTAATCACACAACACTTTTGTTGCCCACATTGACATAATTTAACATTTTAAATAGTGGAAGGACTAAATGTAGATCTTTGTAAAAGTTCAAGGACCAAATGTATAGTAATAAAAGTTCAGGGACTTAGAGCATAAAAAACACAAAGTTCAGGGACCAAATGATAAGTTTATGAGAGGAAATCTAATTAAAAGAAGGAAGTCTAGGTATTCAGTTTCACAGTCTCGCCATACAACCTGAGATTGAACTTATTAATTGTCAGTTTATGAAAAGTATGAAACTAATCTATGATCTAGTGCAGCTATGGACCCTAAGTGATGCATGCGGTTCCTCGCATTTCCTGATCTCGATAGCCAAGGTACGACCGTTGACTACTACCCTAACCAAACACGCAACCTGATCGCTAGTGCTCCAGATTTAACGCATTGGTTGCATTACTTCGATTCGTGAATGCACTACACCTAGACAACCGGATCGCTAGTGCTCCCGATTTAGCCTAGATCTCTAAGGTATTTAACCAGTCCCAAAAGATTCTAATCAATTGGTATGGTCAATTGCCACTAATGTGGTCTTATTGCACAAACATGGGTGCTTACGACTCACTGGTTTGTTTAACCTCAATTGTTCAAATAATACCAAGGAAAATAAATAATAGAAAAGAATCGATAAGAATTAAAAATAAATAAACCTGATAAAAGGATTCCCAAGTCGTAGGCTTGACTGATCCACCTTCAACCTAGATGGAGGAACTAACTAGACATAATTAAACTAAACTAAAAATAAAAATAAATATAAAATAGATCCTCCCCCTTTCTCTAATCCCTAAGTACTAATTTATATCCCTCAAATTTGGTCTCTGGAGGTGAGAAAACTGTTTTTGGGTGTTTTGGGAGTTTCTTGGCGTTCGTGACACGTGGCAGCGTGTGATTGGCTGTGGTGACGCGAACGGCTGACGTGGCGCAACCGGATTGGCTGGAAATTGCTTGCGTGACGTGCTGGATGAGGAGGTGCGACACGTGGCGTCTTCTGATTCGCTGGAGTTGCTGATGCAGACGTGCGGGACAAATGGGAGCGTGACGCGTGGCAGTGACGTGGCGGAGAAGACTCGCGCGAACATGACCGAAAATCTGGGAGTTTGTGTTGACGTGAATCTCGAGGTAGATCGAGCGGTCTGGAGCGAGGCGCTGAGTTGTGTGTCTGCGTGGCGCGCTGCACGTGCGGATGGATGACGTGTCGTCTCTCGATTGGTTGGGCGGTTGTGTGTGACGTGGGCGGTCCAATGGGACGCCGCCACGTGGCATTTTCAAATTATATTTTCCCTCTCTTGTGTATGCCCAAAACAACTCCTCCGGTGTCCGATTTCTGTAAGTGTATACTCTATTTTGAGTATTTTTTCGCTCCGGATCCAACCGTGCACTCCGTTTCTCCTAAAAATGAGAATTAAATATAATTAGATATATATTCTCATATTATTCCAATAAATCACTAATTTCCTAAAGTATGTATTCATCACTATAAAATAAGATAACTATAGTCCAATTACATCTAATAACCTATACTAAATTATGCCTAAATGAACACTTATCAAGTTCCTTCGATATTGAGAGCATCACTCACAATTCTGCATTCTCAGTGACGGGCTGAAAGGATCATTCCAATAAAGAGGAAATAAGACCTTCAAGTTGAAAGATCTACGAGGAATTACCTACAAAAGAAAATTAAGAAAAATTATTATATTCAGTGTTGTGTGTGTTTTTAATGGAATGCATTGTATGCTTTGAAGCCTAACGCACTCGTTGTATTTTCTGATTAATTTGATTGAGCACAGGATGCTGAAAATTGAAAAAGGTCTCATGGTTAGAAAGTGGGAGATTGAACAGTTTTAGAGGCAATTATACTCTTGATTCTTGAAGAAGGCCCCTTGTCTCAAACAAAAGAAGCTCCCCTTAATATTTTAGTAAATGTTGATCTTGTGTTGTTTCTTAATTAACTAAATTTCTGGGCTTCGTAGGTATTTTTATAGCCTAGAAGTGCTCGATGCTTCCATTTTACCATTGGTCAGTGTATCATTTATGCATTTTATTGTCTTCTTCTTTTTTATGCACGTGCGTGTGAATTAAATCCATTTTGCAACTTCCCCAATAGCAAGGAAAAAAATTATCTAACATGTTACATGGCTTTCTCTAGATCTTGAACTTTTTTATATGATTTTCTGTTCAAGGAAAAAATTTATCTTTGCACCCGTTATTTGAAACTCGTAACATTGTTTTTCCCCTAATTTTTTTCTTTTTGACTGGCTAAGCATAGTTGTATTGTTGCCATTATGTGTTGGAGATATTCATGGCCATTATGGAGATCTTTTACGACTGCTTTTTTCTGGTGGTTTGCCGCCCAGGGCGAACTACTTGTTCATGGGGAATTATGTTGGCTTTGGTACGCTGAGCATAGAGACCATTTGTTTGCTTCTTGCATACAAAATCAGATATCCAGATAACTTCTTTCTTCTTAGAGGTAATCATGAATGTTCCTCTGTGAATCGCAAATGTGGGTTTTACGATGAATGCAAGACAAAATTCAATATACAACTCTGGAAGATTTTTAATAACTGCTTCAACTGCATGCCTGTTGCTGCTATCGTCAATGAAAAGGCCCTCTGCCACATGGAGGATTATCTCCAGACTTAACAAACCTGGATCAAATTAAGAATATTTGTCGCCCCGCTGATGTTCCAGATAGTGGCCTTCTCTGCGATCTACTTTGGGCTGATCCTTGTAAAGACGCAATAGGCTGGGGAATGAATCGTAGAGGTGTATCCTGCACATTTGGAGGAGACAAAATTGAGGAGTTTGTTGTGAAACATGATCTTGATGTCATCTGTGGAAGCAATGAGGTCAAACTGATTGGTCCATAACTTTTTTTTGTTTTTTAATAATCATGTTTGTTCGAACCTTTTTCAGCTTCTTCCCTATTTTGGTTTGACTAATCCCATGGAGTTAGTCGGGTGACCCAACCCTATAACCTGAGAGAAACCAAAGAAATATAATGTTGCTGTCAAGAATCGAACTCATATGACCTCTGCCACAATCAGAGTTAAAGTGTTTTTTTCTTTACCACTAAACCACACCCCTTGGGGGCTTGGTCCATAACTTTTCACTGTTTATTATGTCTGTTTACACTATTTGTGATTCTAAAAAATGAATTCCATTGATGTCTCTTGAACTGATTTCAACTTTTTCTGAGTGAGATCAGGTTCTGAAAAATGGTTACGAGTTCTTTGCAAATAGGTGGATGGTGACCATATTCTCTGCCTCAAATTTTCGTGGATTGTATGACAATGCTGCAGGCATGATGGCCATAAATGAAGATCGTTCGTGGTCATTTCTAGTTCTTTATCTCCCTCAGAAAATACAAAGCTTTTCACATAGCAGCGCATTGGGCTCAAGTTCATCATCTCCACCCATTAAGAGTTTTGGAGCAAAAAAAATGACTGCTGCTGCTGCACGTCCTAAGAAAGAGTTGAAAGTAGAAACCCAGCACCGCTCACAATGGTGTGTCTTCATCAATAACTCGAGGATATCACAATGGGGTGTCACAACCAATTGGACGACGTAGGGAGGATGTGCAACGAGAGGCTTCACTATCTCCCATAGGCATAACCACACCAAGAACATTGACTCACAAGAATGTTGCACAAGGAACTTCACGACTAATGAGCAATGCCGCACCAGTAACACCACGTGCTCTTGTCAAACAAAGGACTTCACCTCTCAAGGACGTGGCTAGATCAGTAGAATCGCGAGGCCAAGTGGAACCAGGGACATCAACTCTTAAGGGTGTGTCGAGACCAATAACACCCCCAGCTCGCCTTAGGCAAGAGACTTCACCAGTTAAGGGAGTGTCCAGACCAGTAACACCAGCACATTCAGTTTCACCGTTTGGTGGAGAATCTGTAAGACCAAAAACGCCTCCTCCGAGACCACAGACACCATACCGAAAGGAACAAAAGCAGTAATTGATTGTCCAGTGACATTGTTTGTTCAGGGAAGGTAAAACAATAACAAGAAGAAGATAGCCTCAATTCTAACTTAGTTGGGGTCGGCTAGATCAAACTCTGCCATTACGCTTGATTTAATGTAATTGATGGTGTGCTTTCTAAATAATTTAAATTCCTCCTAATCAATGTGTCCTTTTGCAGGGAAGGTAAAAAAAAGACTTAAAAGTTTGTAAAATGTGAATTACATTTTAAATGATTTCATATTATCATTCATAATCTTATTGAGATATATTGATGTTGTAAACTAGCAAACTACTCCTACAATATTTTTTTTGGTTAGACATCTAAAATATTTTTTGATGTCCCACATGGTGTCTACACTGATCTACATTCAGCCATTGTCAGCCCCCAAAAAATATTTTAGATCTAATTTTTTGTTACATGTGCATAGATTGTTTTGAATGCGTTTCATAACGCGCGTTGTCCACCTCTATAGCTACTTGAAGAGGCAAAGATATTAAGCTCGAGTTTTTATTCAGTAGTTTTAGATCATATAATTGTGTTTCAGGGTTTATGCGGTTTCTTGCCACTTATGATCTAGTAGTCTTTCTTATTTATTCATCATTGGTTCACCAGTCAATTAAAATAATGAAAATTATATATATATATATATATACACACACAAAGAAGTAATTGTTTTGGTCAATTAATTAAGTATTTGAGACAGGTTTCATTTGGGGGATGTAGTAGCTGGGATTCTCTCTTCAGAGCTGAAAAGGAGGGGTTTCTTCGATACCAGATTATTTTGGGTGCATATCTATGTCGATGGATCGGGAGCTATTGGAGGACTTCATAAATAGGCTTCTTAATGTTCGGAAGCAGCCCGGGAAGGTGGTTCAGTTGTCCGAAGCAGAAATCTGGCACCTTTCGGTTGTTTCTAGGCAAATATTTTTGAGTCAGCCTGTTCTCTTAGAGCTTCAAGCTCCCATCAAACTTTGCGGTAATAGAACTCTCTCTCTCTCTCTCAATCCAAGCAATTCCGCTTGTTTAAGGGACTGTGCATCTGTTTTTGAGTACATTAATTGTGCATGTATACTGGCTTATTGATGAACAACTTGGTGTGGTTGACTATAATTGCTTGTTAAAGGATTACATAAAACTTCTCTCAGGATCTTGTAATTTCACATGATATGGGAAACATACAAACTGTTGATTGAAATTCATAAAATTGTTTATGCCCCCTATCTTTTTCTTTTGCTGGCTAACCACTTGCTGATTGTTGCGTCCATTTGTAGGGGACATACATGGCCAATACCCAGATCTCTTACAACTGTTTGAATTTGGCGGTTTCCCACCTTCGGTACAATACTTGTTTATGGGGAACTATGTAGACTATGGTAAGCAAAGCATTGAAACCATTTGTCTGCTTCTTGCATACAAGATCAGATATCCAGATAACTTCTTTCTTCTTAGAGGCAATCATGAATCTGCCCGTGTGAATCGCATGTATGGGTTCTACGATGAATGCAAGAGACGATTCAACATACGACTCTGGAAGTCATTACTGATTGCTTCAACTGCATGCCTATTGTTGCTGTCATTGATAAAAAGGTCCTCTGTGTTCATGGAGGACTGTCTCCGGAGTTGAAAGACTTGGATCAGATTAGGAATATTCACCGCCCGACCGATGTGCCAGATGCCGGCATCCTATGTGATCTGCTTTGGGCTGATCCTGATACTGGCGTGCAGGGGTGGGGAGAAAATGATAGAGGTGCGTCCTGCACATTTGGAGCTGACCAAGTTGCTGAGTTCCTTGATAAAAATGATCTTGATCTCATCTGTCGCGGCCATCAGGTAAAGTTGTTTGTTCCAGACTTTTTACTTTCTTACTACAACAATTTCCCTTGTATAAATATTCTAGTTGAAGATTTTCACGGCAGTAACATGATTATTCAATGATCTTTAACCTGATTGATTTTGAGTGCTTGGATGTTCAACCTTGTTAAGAATGTCTCGTTGATGTTTGTGCGCGTGTGTGATTAGGTTGTCGAAGATGGATACGAGTTCTTTGCGAAGAGGCGATTGGTGACCATATTCTCTGCCCCTAATTTTCGTGGAGAGTTTGACAATGCTGGAGCCGTTTTGAACATAGATGAAAACCTTTTATGTTCACTTGAGGTTATGAAACCAGCTCTCATGACTTCAAAATTGATCTCTATCAACACATCCAGTTCAGGATCGGCTTCGTCTTCATCCCTTCGGACAGCAGCAGCAGTTGAGGAGAAAGTAGCGAAACCTGCAGCAGCAGAACAAGGAAACACGTCAAGAACAACAAATCCATCACGAGCTCGTAGCAATGCGGTACTGCCAATCATACGAGAAGCTCATGGCAGTGCATCACAATCAACTCGACAGAGGAAGGAGAGTATAAAGCGACCGACTTCTCCTCATCGCAAGATCAAGTCAAGATCGACAGCACCAGTTCAGGAGAATGTTAAACAAGCAATGACTTCACCTCCTAGGAAGGGAAAGTCCAGACCAGTAACACCAGCTCGCAACAATGCCAACCAAGCAATTCCAACGTCTATTAAGGGCGTAAAATCCAGGACACCAACACCAGCTCGCGATAACCCCCCATTTAGTATGGAGTGTATAAGGCCAAGAACGCCACCTCGGAGACTGCAGACACCATTTCGCAAGGAGCAAAAGCACTGAAAGTAATGATATTTTATGGCATGGAAGGTATTCATGTCACACAAGTTTTCTCCAGATCTTGAATTTTCACGAATTTTATAAGATCTCAATTGCTTTACAAATTACAATATTATTCATCTTTGATTCACTTATGTGTTTTTCAATTAATTATTCTTTACGTTTTGGATAGGTAGTTGCGATAGTTTGAGCACCTCCAAAAAGGCCTACAAATGTCTCTTATTAAAAAACTCGACTCAATAGAAACTTAAGAAATTTGATGATAGAGAGCACATCATCAATTGCACTAAATCAAGCAAAATAGAAGAGTTTGATCTATGTCTCTAACCTTAACTAATTCGAGATTAAGGTTTTGTTCTTATTATTGTTGTTGTTGTTTGTTGATGGGTTAACTCTGCAGGCTCTCATATTGATTCACTCAAAAGGAAAATGATAATTTAACGGGCGCACACTTGGGACACATTTTATTTTTTAGTCATTTATGACTCTTTCTTGTCTCTCCAGGTGTGGGTCTCATATCTAACAAAACACCATAAATAACTAAAAAACAAAAGTGTGCACTCCAAGTGCGTTAGATTATCATTTTCCAACTCAAAAATATTGCGTAGTGTATAGTGTCCACCAAAAAAATATGTGCATCAAGATTCGTGTATTTTCCTTGTTTGAATCACGTCCGTTGCATACCAATTAAAGTGGGCATTAACCCAGAATCTGGAGATTAGAATTTTAAATCTTGAGGAATGAATCCCAAATGTGCGTTAGCTCACATACACAGCACTGCAGCAGCGCCAAATTTTTTTATTATAGAGTGATTTTTAGTTCCATGAAGAGCTCTCCACAATGGCTTCTCTGTCAGCGAAGAAATTTCATAGATATGATACGTCAAGACCTCATAACCAGATAATTCTAAAAAAATTGTATAAGTATTTACATAGAAATAATATGTCAATTCGTTTTTGTACTGAGCTGCTGCACAGTTTAATTTAATGAAAAATTACTGCTTTCGATCCGGTAATTTTTTTGGTAATTTATTCATTTTGTAGTGATTTTGCACTTGTGCCATTAAAGTAATGACAATGGACGTGGAAGAAAAGCCGGCAAGCGATCATGATCATCGCCATCGACATTGTGTAACCTTGCTGGTGTTTCTGTTGTTTCTAGTTTTCAATGTTCAGAGCTGATATTTTGATCTGTGTAGTCGACACCATGCAACTAATTAATTTGGGATTGAGCTTTTGTTGTTGGTGGTGGGTGTTGTAGCTATGTGGATTGATCAGAATCTATGACGTTATCATAAAGAGGCTTCTTAAAGTCCGTGGCAAGCCAGGGAAGATTGTTCATGTTAGAATATGATTCAAATTCAGATGCATGGGTATTAATGTTATGTGTGATAATGTGTGTCATGTAAGCTGTGAGCTCTCAAAAATATGCCCACAATGTTGAAGTTACTGAGTCAATATGTGGTCAGTTATATTAGCTAGAGAGTGGGACATGTGTCATGATTAGAGTCAAGGTAGTAAGTAGTTACTCAACTATTTATTGTTAATGGTATGTACCAAGTCAAAAATCAGTTAGTGTGTCAAACGGTTGCTTATAAATGTGTACTCCATCATTAGCAAAAATATATAAAAATAAAGAGAACATCTCTGTTTTTTTTTTTTTGTTTAGCTTACTGTTTTTTATTTTTAATTCCAAAAATTATCAACATGGTATCAGAGCCGAAGGTTCAATCGTAAGGCTAATTTGTGGAGAAGTGCTGCAAAAATAGATCGTGAAGAAGTATTGCGAAGAAAGTGAAGACAAAGGCAGTTCCGAGAAGCTCCAACATGAGAGTGCGAGTGTGTGATGCCGATGACCACTGAAGAAGATATGAGAGTGTGATGACAAGGGCATCATATGAGGTTATTTGGAGACAAGTGCTCCAAGACAGGTGATGACAAGTGCATCATCGTCATTGTAACAACCCCAAATTTTTAACTGACTTGTGTTGCACTTGTCAGAAATTGTGACCCGGCTACGTGAATACTGGACAGTATTTCGAACTTCGGGAGTCGACACCGAAGTGGTTTTATGATTCTTTGATTGTGTGTATTAGTATTGTAGTATTTTACGGGTTTCGAGCCGTTCGGGCGATATTTAATTGAGTGAGGTTTCGACTAGTTAAACGGGGGATAAAAACAAGTAAAGAGTACAAATAAATGAATTTTTAATTAATTTAATTAATTAGTTGGCGAGACAAGGCGAGACTACGCGCGTTACGAGAGTCGGAACAAGGAAAAACGGATCGAGGAACGTCGTTTGAACGTGTGAGTTGGTTAAATATGTAACATACGGACTATAAAATAAAATTTTATTATTTCTTTTTTTAATGGTTTCGATGGAAGTCATCGAAGTTGATCAATGTTTGGCGAAACATGTCGAAGTTTCAAGAAACGTTTTGCAAGTTTTAATTAAAATCGATTTACTCCCTCACCTATTTGATCTCTCCCTTAACTACTACTTCCTCAATCACGCTAACGTCTATAACGTTACTAATTATTTTTGAGAAATATAACCTCTATTTATAACGTTAGATAATTGAGGGAGGGAGTTAGATAATTGAGAAATATAACGTTAACAATTTAAAAGTCAACACTATTTAAGACAAGAAACTAACATTTTCATATCAGATCCGGCCATTAGACCTCATTATCGTTTCGCGGTGGATGTCTTCTACAATAATATGCAGTAGACATGTATGTGAAAATTGAATCATTGAGATTGAAGTATCTAAAAGACTACAAAAGACTCTTCGATCTGAACTATACCAAGGTTTGCAAGATGCAACAAATGTTGGAGAAGCATGTGCGAGATAGAGTAAAAGAATTATTCTTCCATCATCATATAATGGGAGCCTTATAGATATGTATAACTCGCTACCAAGATGCAATGGCAATTGTTAGAAGGTAGCGAGAAACTCGGGGATACGCGTTAGGAACGTGAGAGTGTCTACGGGTTGCGATTAGTCGAGTAAAGTACACTTGCCTTAAAAGCATTTGTACGTTTGTAAGCCGCAAGAAAATGCCATGTGATTCATTATCATTTATTCAGTCTTGTTATTCTCTATTATTGGTATTCCATTCCATTTCTTGTTGTGTGTTTCCCGGCGTAAGTGTTTTGTCTCGAAAGTACTAGGACCTCGCACTGAGGGATAAACGCGGGCACTCGTGCGCACGAGTGTGTGACCACCCTTAGTGACTGTGTGACACCGAGTACTGGGTGGATGGGTTTGAGTCCCTTCCAGTCATAGCTGTCCCTTCGCTTGTGTCGATGCCCGGGAAGACCTCGCGAAGTCTTCGCCGTTATGCTATGGTTTAGACCACTTATGGGCCTCTTTTGATTCCTTGGAACACACTTGACTTTCGATTGATATCTATTAGTCTGTGTATCATGCACCTTGTTATTTAAATTCCTGTCTTTTTATTACCGCATGATATTTAGACTGTTTTACTTGTATTATCATGAATTACTGTTATCTTCTTTTGGTATTACATTCGATTTTATTCAGTTACTCACCGTCTAGTTTGTGACGGTGGGTGCAGATAGGGCGGAGAGCAGCAAGGGCAAGGGACCTTGCCTAGGTGATCTATTGTGAGGATTAGCGGCTGGATTTGGAGACTATTTTATAGGTTTCCTTATGTTTTGCTTTTATGTATATCGTTTTATATATATATATATGCTTTAGGATTATTAAACTTGGTATTTCTTTTGTGAGACTGGTATCATGTATATTTACTTATGGAATTGTGCATGAATACTCGGGGTTTTCCACACTTATAGAATTCCTCTACTTCCCTTGATTGAGTTATTTTCCCCTTTATTATAATTGTTTTAGTCTTCCGTTGTTTATTATTGCAATAACTCTTTCATAAATTACTAAATTGACTAAATTGAAGGCTAACTAGGCTCGTCAGGTTGCCGAGTGATGACTCGGGGCTTGTGCGGGTCTAGGCCGGGCGTACCCAATTGCACGGGGAAATTGGGGCCGTCACAGTCATGTAGACATGGGATTCATGAAATCAAAAAGTGTGAAGTAATGTGTTTTGCAAGAAGATGGGCCATGATGAAAATGATTGTTGGCATAAAGGCAAGCCACAGTGCTACAATTGTAAGAAATTTGGTCATGTACAAAATATTGTAGGTTAAAGAAAGAAGAGCATACAAAATTGGTGGAGTTAACCACTGAAGAGCATCTTTTTTAGCAAGTCATGAGAAGTGCATCATATGAGTTTTATGGAGAGAAGTGCTCTAAGAAAGTTGAAGATAAGTGCTTCAAATAACCATTGAATTGAAGTGTGCGAAGAGACGTGCTTTGCAAAACTTAAAGTTTGATTTATATTTTCTATTTCACTTGTAGGAAATTTGAATCAAGGGGGAATGTTAGAATATGATTCAAATTCAAATGCATGGGTATTAATGTTATGTGTGACAATGTGTGTCATGTAAGCTGTGAGCTCTCAAAAATATGCCCACAATGTTGAAGTTACTGAGTCAATATATGGTCAGTTATATTAGCTAGAGAGTGTGACATGTGTCATGATTAGAGTCAAGGTAGTAAGTAGTTACTCAACTATTTATTGTTAATGTGTGTACCAAGTCAAAAATCAGTTAGTGTGTCAAACGGTTGCTTATAAATGTGTACTCCATCATTAGCAAAAATATATAAAAATAAAGAGAACATCATATCTGTTTTTTTTTTATTTAGCTTACTGTTTTTTATTTTTAATTCCAAAAATTATCAACAGTTCAGTTTTCTGAAGCAGTAATCCGAGAACTTTGCGTTGTTTCTAGGGACGTGTTCTTAAGTCAGCCTAGTCTCTTAGAGGTTGAAGCTCTAATCAAAGTTTGTGGTAAGAGTAAAACCTGACTTCTCTCTCAATCCAAGCTAAGTATTCAATTTGTTTTGGAAAGTTAAGCCTCTCTATGTATTTGGTGTTGGTTTACTAGCTTATTGAACGATTATGGTGCCGTGATAAGTCGTTATTTATGCATATTATATATAGTTTATTTATGTATTTCTATTGTTGATTCTCCCGAAATACGGGCCCAGTTATCTCTATTTGTCATTTTCAAGACTTTTGGAGTGATTTGTGGGGCAATTTATATTCAGTGATCAGATACCATTGGATACGCCTCGAGACATGCATGCCTTTTGCGATGTCCCTCTCCCTGTGCCATGTGTTGTCAACAATAATCTTCCCCAATCAGCACGCGAAACGTGGCGATCTCCTTCTCTCTGCACATTGTCACAGCTGCTCCTCGCCTCGCCTCGCCTCAAGCGCTCGATCTGCTTCGAGATGCGTGCTACAGCAGACTCCCAGAAATTCAGCGACTTCTGTAAGCGCGAACACGCCTCATGTACACCCTGCGCCCTCCACGTGGCAACAACTCATTTGCCTAGCGCGTCATCAACAGCAATCTCGGCCAATCAGCGCTCGCCACGTCATCTTCGCAACATGCTCTTCCAATTACACTGTGCCACATGGCAGAGTCCAGAAAAACAACAAAAAATAGCCCATTGCAGTCAGCGCATAAGACCACATTAGTGGCACCCGACCATACCAATTGATTAAACTCTTTTGGGACCGGTTGAAGACACGAGTGATCCAGTTGTCTAGGTGTAGTGCCTTCACAAAGCCCATTGCAGTCAGCGCATTAAATCCGAAACACTAGAATAGGGTTATGCGTTTGACTAGGGAAGTGGTCATTGTCATACCTTGACAATCGAGATAGGGAAATGCAAGAACCCGCGTACATTACCGGGTCTATAACTACACTAATTTACCATGATTTGCATGCTTTGTTCAGATTGAGGACCATATGAAAAACTATGCCAAATTGAGGAGATTTGTAATACCGATGGTTTGGATTGTTCCCCCCCCCCCCCTCTTGATTGATTTATTTACTTGATATTTTCATTATTGTTTTTAGTGAAATTAGAAATTATTCCTGTGAACACCCCGAGTTAGTTTTAGTTTCGTAACCTAGGTTAAAAACTTGGTCTTCGTGGTTCAACCCCGTGCTTGCCACTACTGCAGTTCTTGTGGTCATTGGTAATCTCATCTGAACTACATATATTTTGACACATTCAACACACGTCATGCAATCTGTGTAACCGCAATTGCTTGCTTGTATTTCTTACTGCCTTACCTTTTTTATGGTGTTAATCCTTGTTGTGAGAGAAAATAGACATGTTATTACATTTAGAGAGCTTTAGGAAAGGAATTGAAGCTTTTTGTAACTAATTTATTTATATGCGCACGGTTGGAGATATTTGGACCGAAATAACAATCTCACGTCGAATAAGTAAAATTTCATAGAGAAGTATATAACTATGGATCTCTCCTCAATTAGTACCGAGGCCTTTTGGAGTAAAACCAGGTGGATAAGTTTGGGGCAGTATTATACATGAAAAATAACATGGAATTTGGTAATAAAGTCTTTTGTTGCTAAAAAAAAAAAAAAGGTTAAACTATCCTGGTCCTCCCAAATTATATGAAGGAATTATCTTGTGGTATTGGATTGGATCTTAAATATTTCTCTTCAGGTTGAAATTCGTTAATTTTTACCCTCCACTTATTATTTTGCCTGCCTAACCACTTGCAACTTGGTGCCTCAATTTGTAGGTGATATTCATGGTCAGTATTCAGATCTGTTACGGCTGCTTGAATATGGCGATTTGCCACCCAAAGCACACTACTTGTTCATGGGGAATTATGTTGACTATGGTACGCAGAACATAGAGACCATCTGTCTGCTTCTTGCTTACAAGATCAAATATCCGAACGATTTCTTTCTTCTCCGAGGCAATCATGAATGTGCCAATGTGAGTCGCAGATATGGGTTTTATGATGAATGCAAGAGGAGATGCAATGCACGGCTTTGGAAGTTATTATGCTGCTTCAATTGCATGCCTGCCGCTGCTACTATTAATGGGAAGATTCTGTGTGTGCATGGAGGATTATTTCCGGACTTGGAAAACTTGGATCAGATTAGGAATCGGCCTACTCTGCGATCTGCTTTGGTCTGATCCTTATAGAGATGTGAAAGGATGGGGAATGAATGACAGAGGTGTGTCCTACACATTTGGAGCGGAAAAAGTTGAGGAGTTCCTTACGAAACTTGATCTTGATCTCATCTGTCGAAGTCACAAGGTATGTAAAACTGTTAGTTCTACATCTTTCATTTTCACTGCTTATTCCATGGGATTACCTTTTATATTTAAATTGTTGGCTTTAACATCATCTGTGATTCTGAGGCATCAAATACACGCAAGGTCTATTATTTTTGTTTAACCATGGGTATGCGAACATTTTTCTGCCTCCTCCTTACTTTGGTTTGACTAATCCCAGGGGAGTTAATTGGGCGCCCCAACCCTCTAACCCAGGAGAAGCTAAGAAAATATAATGTTGTTGCCAAGAATCGAATTCATGACTTGTCTCAGTTAGTTGCACCTCGAATCACATGTTTCATATGGAGTGCATGGCAATGCAGAAAAGGGGTTGTAGACGTTCAATGGCCTAATTAATCTTAATGCAGTTCACTGTCTTTATGCTCATTTGCTTGCACCCTAATACACTGCAATCATTTGTTAAGGGTGTATAAGAATTCATCTAAATCATGTTCGGTGCAGCCTCTCAAAGCTTCTCTACTCCAAAATGTTAAATTGTGAAGTGGTTTCAAAAAAGTGAACTGAATGATTCTTTGACCCTCTGAGAAAAGACCACCATTGTTCTACAGCGACGCACCAGGTCCCGAATCATCATCCGGTAACAATGCGCCATCGCAAATAATGCGAGGGGCAGCAGGGGCTCGTAACAGGGAAAGCATGGAACGAGTGAATTCACTTTCACCGCCTCGGAAGGGCAAGTCCATGCCATTAACACCAGCTCGTTATGTTTCCAAACAAGCAATTCCAATGTCGACTATTAAGAGAGTGAAATTGTTATAAAAAAAAATTAAATAAAAACACAAAACAAAGTCTCATTTCATATAAAAATAAAATAAAAAAACAAAAAAAGTCTCAATCCATAGTCCAAATTCATTGGCCATTAGAAACCATTTTAAAGTTTGAATGTCTATCTAGTGTCGCGTAGGATAGACATCCTCTCCATTACCATTGGAGATGCGTTTATCTTAGTCTCAATTTGATCCATCTTCGCATCTCTTTTTGTTTATCAACGTTTTACCTCCTTTTCAGGTTTCGTTTTGACGACAAGAACAACTACAGATAACAGTAGCCAACTGACTTCACTTTATTGGAATATAAGCATTCAATACTTACAATGCTACAACAAAGTCTAGTGCAACTTCATTTATACAAAGCAAGAACAAGATTTAAAGCTCAAGTAAAGATATCAGAAAAGGTGGGGAGCTTGAGCTCTCCCTTCTTTGACAAAGGCAGAGTGAGGTCTCCAATGATGGGGAGATCAATAGTGAGGCCCATCTCCATCACATAATCAATATCCCAATCAGACCCAATGTCCTTGGCCAGGCTCATCAGCACATTGTATGGCACTTTCACTGGCACCTCCAGCTTTGTCACCTCTTTCCCCTCAATTGACCCCGGATCAGGTATTGTCCCGGACACTATCACCCTATTAAATAAATCAACAATATTATTAGACTTACAACCATATAGATAAAGTATTAAATTGGTTGACTGGTCGCAGTGTTTCAAAGCCAGTCATGACAATTAGACGTTCTTTTTGAACATTTAAAAAAGAAATTGATATCCATAGCTATCTAAGCAAGCTTCACCATTCCCACGCCTGATTAAGAGGTCATGTGCCATCGGCATTACTTCAATGGCTTAATTGGACTATCTTGACGCAGTAAGAAATTGAACCTAAGACCGTGTGCTTAACCTACATAACCCCAAACTCCCAATTAGGCCAACCAATTCGAGTTTTTTGAACAATTAAAATTAACAAACTCTTATTAAGGCAATTAATTTTATATACTCATGATCCATTAAATGTATTGAGCTTGTGTCAATTTATTAAAGAATTTTGAAAGCATGTGACCAGTTACATTAAATCGAGCAAAGTGAAAAAGTTTAACAAACCTATCAACGCTTTTGAGGGCGTAAGAGATTTGGCATATTGGGATGGAGTGGTGGTATGGATTGTTGATGGAGATCTTGCAATTCATAGTGACGGAGTCGCGGCTAACGTTGTGGAGATCGACATCGGTGAGGTCTGCTTCTGGCTTCTTCAGCCCAGCTGCCTTTTCTGCTACAAAATCCTTGGCTGCGTTCAACAATTGAGACATTTTTGTTTCTTCTCTTCTTTGTTGTGTGATACTTCACTTCTTTAAGAGGAAGACAAGAAGAGTTTGTACATGAGACCCGGAATTACTATAAAGCATTGATTTGGTTAACAGTCCGCGGGCACATGTGCCATGGATTTTGTGACACGTTGCCCATCATTGCTTCAGTTTATGTTTTCTTGACGCGTGGATTATAGGAGATTTATTGCACAAATTGGCTAAGATTTATTTTCTCAATGAAGGGAAATTAAGGAAATTGATCATTGGGGGAACATTGTCACAGCTAGTAGTGTATATCAGATTCAAATATTTGCTGCACATTCGTTGGAACACATGTTGGCAGTAGCAGCGTAAATAACATTTACAGTGGCATTTAATGCAACACCCTCTTGATAAGTAGAGATGATAAAATGGGTGATAACACGATATTATGAAAAATTAACAGATTAAGGTTGAGCTTATACGGATTTGTGCTAGGTCGACCCATTTAAAACACGAAATAATCAGGGTCGTGTTATGGGTTGACATACTAACACTTTTACAACCCGTTTAGTTGATATAAGAAGGAACTTGTATAGTGCAATTTAAAAAGTATAATATAATATAAAATAAAATTTTCAAATTAAAGTTCCGTATATATATATATATATATATATATATATAGAATTTAATTTAATTAGTTTTTGCTAAAAGTCTCCTCTTTAAGGAAATTGACACATTTAATTAGCATAATCATTGAAAATATCAAAGCAAATGCACCATCATTTGTTAATTTATTCTTTTTTGAAAACTTTGCAAGCTAACGTATTTATCTTTCACCCATTTCTTTTGGCAGCTCTCTTGATTCTTTGACTTATGGTGAGAGCCCCAAATGATCAAACTCCAACAACTCATATTCTTCATCTCCTCCATTTCTCATCACATTGAGCAATCTCTCTAAGCTCAATTGTGTGCTCTTTGGTTTTTAATCATGACTCCAACAAACATATTATTATGTTGTTGCTCTCTGTTATGGGTGTGATTTGATTTGTAAAGTTTGTAGTTTTGCTCGATGCTTGAGTAGGGTAATTTTTTGTGAGATATGTAAAGTTTTTGAGAAGTTCTTATTTTTGGATTTAGGGAGTTTCATGTGATGGGATTAAAAGAATGTGTTTATGTTAAATGGGTTTAATGGGTCGTGTTGAATTTTAAAGTTAACACGACCCATTTAACATAACGTGTTACATGTGTTGTATCGTATTAACCTGTTTAAATTTCGTGTCATATTGTGTTGACCCACTAAATAAATGGGTCGTGTTTGTGTGACTTTAATCGTATCATTTGAGTTGGTCAACACAACTCACGAACCCATTTTGCCACCCCTACTCTCAAGTAGTAGCAACCACTATATGAGCTACCAAAGGTCTAACTTTTCACCACATAAATACTCATAAGTTTCTCGTGAGCTTATAATATATATATATATATATATATAGGAAAATGATAATCTAACACAATTTTGGCGCACACTTGGGGTGCACATTTTGTCTTTTAGCCTATTTATGGTTCTTTCTTGTCTCCTAGGTGTGAGCCCCATATCTAACCGATAAGTTGTTATTTATACATATTATATATAGTTTATTTATATATTCTAGTATTGATTCTCCGAAATATAGAATCAATTATCTCTATTTGTCATTTTCAGGACTTTTGGGGTGCACGGTTGGATCCGGGGAAGAAAATACTCAAAATAGAGTATTTACTTGAAAAACTCGATACCAGAGGGTCTGTTTTGGAGTGTACACAAGAGTAGGTGAATTGGAGTTTCGAATGGCCACGTGTCGCATCTCCATTGGTCCAGTCACGTCACAACAGTCCTGTCCGCTAATCACAACGTGCCACGTCACACAGCCAAAGTAGCTCATCTCTCGATCGTTTGATCTGTCTTGGGATTCGCATCAGCATAGACTCCCAGATTGATGCACTACTTTACATGAGCACGTTTTTGCATTGTTGCCTGTCACGTGTCACTCTCCCACTCGTCACCAACACGTCATTCACCAGCTTCTTGGCCTATCATACGACGCCTCGTCAGCCTCGCCAACAAACTCGTCCAATCACGCTATGACACATGGCAGAGTCCGAAAAACTCCAAAAAATAGCTACAGATTGTCCTCGGCACACGCGTCATGTACCAAACTCGAAAATAGGCATTGGGGACCAGAATTTGGGAGTTTTAATTAGGGTTTTTGGCAAAAGTTGACATCGATTATTTTACTTCTTTTCTTAGTGGCTTATAGTATTTTCTCCTCTTTTTCTACACTTTGTTTTTATATTTTAATGGAGTTTATATGACGATGGTCGGCTAAACTCATAAGTTTGAACCAGAGGTGGATCAAATCACCCTTTTTGGCCTCAAAACATATGTGAGATCTATTTTATTATTTATTTAATTTGTTTTTCATATATTTTATTTTCTTTAGTATTGTTTGAACAATTGAGGTTAAATGCTATTTTAAACCTTGATTTACATGTCAGTGAGTCGTAAGCACCCGTCCTTGTGCAATAAGACCAAACTAGTGGCAATTGACCCTACCAATTGATTAGAACCTTTTAGGACTGGTTAAATACCATAAGAATCTAAGCTAAATCGGACACACGAGTGATCTAGTTGTCTAGGTGTAGGGCCTTCACATAGCCCACTGCAGTCTGCGCATTAAACCCGAAACACTAAAATAGGATTATGCGTTTGACTAGGGAAGTGGTCATTGTCGTACCTTGACCATCGAGATAGGGAAGTGTGAGGATCTGCATACGTTACCGGTTCTATAGCTACACTAATTTACTATGATTTGTATGTTTTGATTAGATTGGGAACCATATGTAAAATTATGCCAAATTGAGGAGATTTGTGATATTGATGGTTTGGATTGTTTCTCTCCCTTGATTGATTTATTTACTTGACATTTTCATTATTGTTTTTAGTGAAATTAGAGATTATCCCTGTGAACATTCCAAGTTAGTTTTAGTTTCGTACCCTAGGTTGAAAACTTAATCTTCGTGATTCGACCCCATGCTTGTCACTACTGCAGTTCTTGTGGTCATTGGTAATCTCATCGGGACTATATATAAATATTTATTTTGACGCATTTGACATGCGTCACTAACAAAACACCATAAATAGGCTAAAAGACAAAATATACGCTCAAAGTGTGTTAAATTATCATTTTCCATATATATATATATATGGCATGGTTTGCTTCTCATAAGCTTTTAACTTACCTAGCACCCGGGTCTGTTGTGGTTCAAGTTAGGTGATTTGAAATGTAATGTTGCTGTTTTACCCCACTAAATATATATGGTGGTCAAATTTTTCACACAAGAGAACAACGTTCGTTTAGATTAATTTTAATATGGATATTAGTGGAATAATGAAAGTTCACTATGCCGGTTGTTATGTGGGCTTAGTAAAACTTACCAGAGGCTCAACTCAACTAAGCTCTTTGATAGTAAATGTTAAGGAATATTGTGTAATTAAGAAATATGCACAAATCACTCGCGTAATTATGTTGTGCACAAATCACTCCTTTGATTATGTGTTGCTTTATTTAGATGTTTCATTTTTTATGTAATTGCATCTCTATATATAGAGACATGTAATAGATCAACGATACATAATAAACTTATCATATTCTATTAAGATTTCAACATGGTATAAGAGCTTGGCTTCTAATCTAAGGTCGGTCGACTTTTGAGTCGACGACTGATCCTTGATACATTTTAGTGCTTGTTCTAGTGTTCGATTATGCTTTTGTTTTGATTTCCTCTTTTTTGTGTCTTCACACACGTTTGTATGTTGTACCAGTCAGTTTGCCTCTTTCGTGTCTCTCAGTCAGTCAATCCGCCTACCTCTACTTCGTGATGTTCTCTCTGTGCTTGTTCCACTACTCGTGTAGTCTGTGCACAACACCCGTGGGAACCTAAGTTCGGTCATCTCGAGACCATCTGCTTATCTGTTCGATCTGTGATCATATGTGACTTGTTCTGCTCGCATGCATGTGCACTTCAGATTTTCTTATCTGTCGATCCTCTGGAAAGTATGTCGTGAATTGCATATCTTTTACATTTATGACATCTGTATTTGCTCTGTTATTTTGGGTTGTCATTCATTTTCGGAATGAAACCTAAATCTGATTTTGTCTACTCAGCTCTGTTAGTCGTTTCGTCGACAATGTTTTTCCGTTAGTCGTTCCACTGACTATGTTGTTCTGTTATCCGATAGTCGTTTCGTCGACTCTACTCCGATAGTCGTTCCGCCGACTATACTCCGTTAGTCGTTCCGTCGACTCTGCTCCATTAGTCGTTCCGTCGACTCCACTCTGATAGTCGTTCCATCTCCGATAGTCGTTCCGCTGACTATGCTCCGATAGTCGTTCTGTCGACTCCGCTCCGATAGTCGTTCCGTCGACTATGCTTCGTTAGTCATTCCGTCGACTCCATTGTTCAAAATTCCAGACTGAAGTCAATTCGAATTCTGCCCGGGATTAGTTTTATTTTAGTTTACAAACTCAAAGTAGTTCCGTTGTTTCCACTTTGAGTTTGAGGGGGAGTGTTAAGGAATATTGTGCAATTAGGAAATATGCACAAATCACTCCCGTAATTATATTGTACACAAATCACTCCATTGATTATGTGCTACCTTATTTAGATGTTTCCTTTTGTATGTAATTGCATCTCTATATATAGAGACATGTAATAGATTAACAATACATAATAAACTAATCATATTCTATTAAGATTTCAACAGTAAAACTTACTAGAGGCTCAACTCAACTAAGCTCTTTGATATGCTATATATATATATAACTTTCAGATCTGTCATGCACTTTAAGAGAGGAGAGCAATTCAGTAGTTTAGTTCAATAAAGTCGTTAGGTTCCATATTTATGTATCTGAAAAGCTGAAACCAGATGAGTAGAATGGAATATTGTCCAAAATTGTCCAATATCAAATTATCGATGAGTCCACTATGCTCCTCACATGCTTGAAATTAAGGTCTGGCTTCTTGTTCACTGATCATCAACACTTAATTTGATTTTGACCCTCTCCTGACTTTTACCAAACATGGAAAGTAACTCATGAATTGAATGTCCCTCAGTCCTCTCTACTCCTTCACATAATTAGTTACTGCATCCTCCATTTCATATTATCTGTTATTTGACTTCTTTTTAAAGAGAAATCAAATTTTTATTGATCATTAATGGCTCAATACAGGACCAAACATAAAATCAAGTACATTGATTCGCAAATCTAATTTGTGCAAACAAATTGTCATTAATTTGATTTTTTTAAAATTTAAACAGTTTGACAATCATAGACTGCTCTCTACAACGTTGAAACTTGATGGACAAACCCTAATACAAGAAATGAAGAGGGAGACAGAGAAATGAACGAGAGAGAGAGAGAGCCCCTTCTTCTCTCCTCACTGTTCTCTTTATATATTAATACACTTATGGAATAAGTGGACCACAGACGTCCACGTCTTACATTATACACCACATACGCACACCCCATACTTACAACATTACACCCCATATATACAACAGTCGCTTATGTATACACACATTAATGATTCATTCTCACATCCCCCCTCAAACGAAGGGGGAGAGAAGCAACACCAAGTTTGGACCGTAAGAAGAAATATCGAGACGCAGCAAAAGCCTTTGTGAAGCAATCTGCAATCTGGTCATGACTAGGAACATGATGAACGAACAGTTGACCACGCAACACCTTATCCCAAATATAATGAACATCCAGCTCAATATGTTTAGTGCGCGAATGATAAACCGAATTACGAGCAAGAGACTGAGCACTAACATTATCACACCATACAACAGGAGGTGCTGGAATAGTGAGCTGTAGTTCTAACAATAATGACTGCAGTCAGGAGATTTCAGCAACAACGTGAGCCTACGCGCGATACTCAGCTTCAGTGCTGGATCGAGCAACCACCAGCTGTTTCTTAGACTGCCACGAAATCAAATTAGCACCAAGATACACAGCAAACCCCGAAACAGAACGTCAGTCATCTGGTGAGGTCGCCCAATCAGCAATAATGTGTCTATACATAAGTGATTGTTGTATATAGGGTGTAATGTTGTAAGTATGGGGTGTGCGTATGCGGTGTGTGACCTAGTGACAATAATGTCATCAACATAAACTAACACATATAAAATCACAGACTGCTGACGAAAGATAAAAAGAGAGTTATCAGCTTTTGAATTAATAAAACCCCATGATAGTAATGTTGATTTCAATTTATCAAACCATGCTCGAGGCGCTTGTCGCAGACTATATAAGGCCTTGTGCAACTTGCAGACAGCAGTAGGAAACTGATTGTCTACAAAACCAAGAGGCTGATTTGTATAAACATCCTCAATCAAAGACCCATTCAAAAAAGCATTATTAATATCAAGCTGCCTAATTGACCAACCAAACTGAACTGCAACAGTCAAAATGACATGAATAGTGGAGGCATTAACAACTGGACTGTAAGTCTCATCAAAGTCGATACCCGACATTTGTTTAAAGCCTTTAGCCACTAATCTAGCTTTATATCGACTCACAGAGCCATCAGAGTTCTTTTTGAGTGAAAAAATCAATTTATTTCCAACAATATTATGAGAGGAAGAGGTAGGCACCAGGGACCATGTGCCAGTCCTGATAAGAGCCTTGTATTCCATCTCCATGGCCTCTCTCCATTGAGGGTCCTTGAGAGCCAATTCAACAGTCTTAGGAATTTCAATGGTAGGCACAGTAGTTGTAGCCACAAACACCTTTTTCATAACAATTCCATCTTTAGATCGAGTTATCATTGGATGAGTATTAAGGGGTACCTCAGATTCAGAACTATCCATAGACAAAGGCAAAGGAGAATCAGATACTGGAGGAGAGATAGGAAGTGATGGAGAAACAGACTGATCAGATGTAAACTGATCAGATGAATTAGACTGAGAAGAAGCATGAGTAGAATCGAAACAGACACAGATGGAGACTTAGACTGACTCAGAGAAGGACTAGAGGAAGATGTACTTGTAGAAAACGAAGGAGTAGGTAGAAAAATAGAAGATGAAGACTCAGACCCAGCAGTGGAATACGAAGTAGAAAACAACATATGATAAGGAAATTCTTCCTCATTAAACACCACATGACGAGTAATATAAAGACGACCAGATTTATGTAGACATTTATAACCCTTATGAGAATAGCTATATCCTAAGAACAAACAACGTTCAGACCGAAATTGAAACTTGTGAGAGTTATAAGGACGAAGATACGGAAAACATGAACATCCAAAAACCCTTAACAGAGAATAATCAGGAGGTTTATGATACAGCTTCTCATAAGGGGATAGCCCCTGTAGGATCCTAATGGGCAACCTGTTTATAAGGAACACAGATGCCTCACATGCATCCCACCAAAACTTATGAGGCAATTTACTGTGTGCAAGGAGAGTAAGACTCATTTCAATAATGTGTCTATGTTTACGCTCAGCTCTCCCATTTTGCTCATGCACATGTGGACAGGAGTGTTGAAAAATAATACCACAAGAATCAAGGAAAGGTTTAAAAGAGCGATATTCACCACCCCAATCAGATTGAACACGTTTAATTTTTGACGAAAACTGATTTTCAACAAGCTTTTTGAAATAAAGAAAATCAGGAAATGCATCAGACTTTATTTTTAAAGGATAGATCTAAGTAAAGCGTGTACAGTCATCCATGAAGTGTACATAGTAACTGTACCTACTGGTAGACTTAACAGGAGATGGCCCTCATAAGTCTGTGTGAATCAAATCAAGTACATGAGTAGAATTATGTAAAGACGAATGAAATGGTAATGCATGACTTTTACCTAAAGGACAACTAGAGCAAAAACTCAACTGACTGAGCAGGTACATTTACCAACTGTAACACCTTCTGCAATGTATGTTGTGCAGGATGTCCCAGCCTGGCATGCCATAATGAGGAAAGATTCTTATTGACAGTAAGAAAAGCACAATTATTCACAACTGATGACACTGGAGAACCAAAGAAATGATACAGACCATTATGAAGAATGCCATAAAGAAGGACCTTCTTAGTTTTGATATCCTTCACAAAACAATCACGAGCAGTAAATTCCATTAGAACATTATTATCATGAGTTAATTGAGACACGCTTATGAGATTTTTCTGAATCTGAGGGACACACAAAGTATTTTTAAATGATAAGGTCGATCTAGAAGAAGGTAACAAAGGGGCAGAAAGCCAATACCAAAAATTTCTAATGACTGTCCATTACCAACAATTAATGATTTGTTACCTCCATATGGAACACAATTGTTCAGCTGGAATGGATCTGATGTAATGTGTGAAGATGCTCCACTATTGGCGTACCAGAAAACATCTGATCTTGGTTCAGAAGCAGCATAAAATGAATGTTGCTGTGGATTCTGCTGTAGAGGAGACTGCATAAAGGATCGTGGATGTCCTTGATGAAGTTGCGGAGTAGAGGAGGAGGATCCCATGTACTTCATGTCTCCACTGAAGTAGCATACTGCTGCAGAGTGGCCAAATTTTCCACAAATTTGGCATGTTGGCTTATTATTGTTCTGAAATTTGAATCCACCACGACCTCGAGATTTGCCTCCTCGACCTCTATAAGGTTGGTTACCACGTCCACCAGATCTGGGTTGCATGTTGCCACCGTTGGAGATTTTCACCTCAGTAGAGTTTGCTGATGTAGTTACATCATTTGTTGACAACGATGCGACTGCCTGAGTACCTTGGATCTGACTGAGTGTAGCTTCAAAACTTAACAGTGAGGCTTGAAACTCCGGCCATCTCAATGACTCCTTATCTTTTAAAATCGAGATTATTGGTAAGTAATCTCCATCCAAACCCGCCAGTGTATTGGAGATCATATCGTCATTTGTCATTGGTGCTCCTGCAATAGCCAAATTATCGGCGAGTTCCTTTATATGAAGCACATATTCAGATATTGATCGAGATCCCTTCTTGTTTGACTGGATCTGTTGTTTGTATACCTGGATCTGAGCACGGTTGTGAGATCCACAATGATCTTCTATGTTTCGCCACGCTTCTCTTGCATTCTTAGCACCAACTACAGCAGATGCAACTTCTTTGGATATTGCACTGATTAACCAGCCAAGACAGAACTGATCTCGTGCATATCACTCTTCATATTCCGGATTCAATGACCCTGTCTCTGCTAAGATCTCAGGCGAGCATGCGATTGTTCCGAGAAGATGACCATCGAAACGACATCCTCGAAATAAAGGTAGAACCATCGCTTTCCAGATCAAAAAATTTGAGCGATCCAGCTTCATTGTGACGATCTGGTTCAACGAGTTACCAAACGGATTTAACATTTGGTACTGTGATGTGGATCTGGTTGTCGTGGATGTAGATCCATCGCTTGGAGGTGTAGATCTGACCACCGGAGATGTAGATCTACCATCATAATGTGTAGATCTGGTATCTCCCTGTGACGATGCTTCTGTTTCGTTCATCTTTTCTTGCTATGATGAACTTCTTCGCATCAGTTTCCTACTGCGATCTGAGGCGTGTGAACCAGGACGTGTGATCTGAGGCGTGCATTTACGGCACTAGCCATCTAAGGCTCTGATACCATGATGAACAAACCTTAATACAAGAAACGAAGAGGGAGACAGAGAAATGAACGAGAGAGAGAGAGAGCCCCTTCTTCTCTCCTCACTGTTCTCTTTATATATTAATACACTTATGGAATAAGTGGACCACAGACGTCCACGTCTTACATTATACACCACACACACACCACATATGCACACCCCATACTTACAACATTACACCCCATATATACAACAGTCACTTATGTATACACACATTAATGATTCATTCTCACAAAACTCATGACAATACAGAAAAATATTAAAACCACAAAACGAATAATAAAACTTCTCAACAATGAGAAGAAAACCTAAAACTTCCCAACAAGAAGAAGACAAATCAAATACTTCCAAGTAGGAAAGAAAACTAATTATAAAGTAAGAACTAAAGACAAATCAATCCAGCTCGCCACATAAATCCATACAACAACATTGATGAAGATACATTGCAACAAGGATGGACTAATCTCCACAAACATGATTAGATCTATTATTTATTGAATGAACAAATAGCAAAAGGGATTTGATTGGAACCACCACCAACCGTTGAAAGGATCGATGGTGGTTCAAGAACAAAAATTATTAAAGTGAATCAAAAAAAGAATTTTAGGGTTTTGGAGAGAAGAATTTTAGGGTTTTTCTGTTAGATTATGACTTGTACACTAGAATTAACGTGATGATTAATTACTAATAAAATTTTATAACATATTTTTCAAAAAAAAGGATTTAATAACATGACTATATTACCCTCTCATAAATGACTCCATTTATTATATGTATTGTATAAAAAAAGTGATTGGTAGTGTCATTAACTAAATATAATGAGATTAGAATTGAAAATAAAACATTTAATGTTTTCTTAATTTTCAAATGTGACACATATTATAGAACAAAAAAAAACACCCTAATGTAACAAATAACATGGAACGGAGGAATATCTTCCTATTCATTGATAATTAGGGCTACATTTAATAACCCTATTTAAGGAAACCATTTACTACCTTCTTATTCATTAATTTTTAATAAGAAATCAATACACAATTACTTTTTTTTGGTAGGAATACATAATTACTTTTAACTCAAAAAAAATCAATACAACTTCTCTTCAAAATGAGTTGAACTTTAAACCTATGTATGACTTCCCCCTACTTTATCCTTTAGCATGGGAAATTGTTGTTGTGACACTCCAAATAGGCACTAAAATTGCACACAAGCTCCACATTCGTTGTTTGTGTTCACCTCGAGACATTGAGCTTACGCGTCTCAAAAATTATAAGACAGTTGATAAGTTGAGGTGTTTGCATTCCAATGTGGTTTCAAATGTGTCATTTAGTATTTTCATTTTTGGAAAATGTTAAAATGACACCCCAATTGACACCCTAAGTGACATCCCTATGATGTGATGTGTTGGTTCACATCCTTGAAGTCGTCCATGCATGCTTCGGGATACACACCCCGCGTGTTATGCAACGAAAACTACGTGCGTAACACATTTTCAAGTGAGACCCACACACCACGTCATAGAGGTGTCACTAAGGTGTCAATTGAAGTGTCATTGTAGCATTACTCTTTCTTTTTAGCAAGCCATGCCTTGTCTAGTTATCGACATTGCTCTGGCACATGTTAATGATTCTTAAATTGAAGTAATAAAAAAAGGAAGTAATAGTTACTTATCATGATCGATGATACTATTGAAGGAGAGCACTTAATTTAGAACAATAAAACGTAGCGCAAAATTATTTCTAAAAAAATAAATGTAAAAGATGGCAGCCATTTTATTTGTGGAAAATGATAATCTAACACATTTTGGGTGAACATTTTGTTTTTTAGTCATTTATGGTGTTTTGTAAGACATGGGGCTTACGCCTGAAAAGACAAAAAAGAGTCGTAAATGACTAAAAAATAAAGTGTGCACTTAAAGTGTGCGCGTTAAATTATCATCCTCCTTTATTTATGAGTCCCGCTATAGTACCCAAATTTTAACTCACGTTGAGCACCGACCTCCTCGAGAGCCAATCGTTCGACCTCGCGATGCGTGCATGCGTATCTCGAGGCCGCACAAACAACTCCTGAGGAGGTCGGTACCCAATGTGAGTTAAAATCTGGGAAACTTTATCATTTTCGTTTATTTATTCCCTCTATTGTTACTTCCACTATAATTGGAACCTAGTTTGCCCAACAAGATCCACATGTGAACCAACATACAAAGTGAAGTGCTATAGAGAGATTTGAAACTACTCTTGTTTTACAAACAGAAACAGCAAGTGCATTGTGCCAGTAGTCTAGTACTACTTCAATTGCTATGCGAAGATATCAAAGAATGTGGGGAGCTTGATCTCTCCCTTCTGCAAGAGGGGCAAGTGAGATTCCCAGTGAGGGGGAGGTCTATGGTCAGGCCCACTTCCATCACATAATCAGTGTCCCAGTCTGAGCATATGTCCTTGGCAAGGCTGAATAAAATGTTGTATGGCACTGTCACTTGATTCCCTGCCAGTGAACCTGGGTTTGGCATTGTCCCTGAAGCTCACCCTGATCAACATTGAAAACCCCCCCATAACTTAAACTCAAACTCAAACTCATAGTAATCAATGGTAATAAATTATTTAAGGGCATCTCCAATTAGAGGTGTGTAAGGGGTGGGGCGGCCCCCCACCTAAAAGAAGACCCCTCAGCTTATACTTTAGCTAACGTATAAACATATTTTTGAAAAAAAATTTCAAAGTTTATTCCATCACCGACTTAAAAGGTTCATGCGTTTCCTACAAAGAAAAAAAAACCAATTTTTCTAATAAGATCCCCATGTTGTAACTTAAACTTGAAGGAAAAGATATATGTTTTATTTAAGGAATTATGAGATAACTATTCATTTATCTAAAAATTCAATTTGATTTTATGCAATTTTGTAAGTGTGATATGTCATTTTGACTTCCTCTAGTTACGTATTCTTATTCGTGAACCTTTTTTCGGTCTCAAGTTCAAAGAAAGGAGATGAAAAAGGTTTTAAAATAATTTTTAAAGAATAATGACAGTCAATCTAAGGTGAAAAATAAAGTAATTTTATTAAAGGCCTATTTTTAAGATTTCGCACAAAGCCCCCAAAATATCAGAATATCAGGATCGGCCCTATCTCCAATGTATTGGTAAAAAAAGTACATAAAAATACTATTTTCATCTCCAACCCAAAAACATCAAATTTTACATCAAACTGCTTGAGGGAATCTTTTATTTTGTAAATATTTTTTATGTTGATTTGTGGGACTCACATCTAGCAAAAGTTAAGAAAAAAAATAATAAAAAAAAAGTGATGTCCTTGCGGCACAAGGTGAACAGTAGCACTATTCCACGCATCATATGGCGCTGGGTTAGCCAACCCAACGCCATACTCCAATGACAACGCCATAAGACTTTTTCGTGATAGCTAGAATTTTTTTTTGGTACAAACACAACCAAAGTTGGTTTTATTATTTCAAATGCAGGATATATTGCTCAAGGAGTAACACAATGGAATTCAAATCAGAGCTCCACAATACAAATTGTCTCTCATTCTGAAATGTTTCCTTCATCAGATGGTCTTCACATGCGTTGTTGTCTCGTAATGTATGTCGGACAATCACCTCCCATTCCCTTTTAACACTGTCCATGTTGTCATGCACCAGAGGATCATATATATGGCTCTATAGGGAGCTCACAGTTAGCTCCACAGACTTCCTCGAGTCTAGCTCTATGACCACACTCTTGATTTCCTTACTTTAAGCTAACTGAAGGCCATATTATACCCCCCATAATTCTGCATAGAGTGGTGAACAACAACCAAACTTGGATTGAAAAGCCGATAGAAAGTTCCATTCACTATCCCTTGACACCCAAGTGCATGTGGCCTCCTCCCCAACTGCACGTATTGCCCCATCACAATTAATATTGGCCCAGCCCTCAGGTGGACATTCCTAATGGCTAAAGCTCCTTGTTGCATTGTTGTTTTGCTTAAACCCTGCATATCTCATCCATTCTACTGTAAATTGAGAGAATGAGTTCAGACGTTAAGAGCACACAATCGCCAAACATACTCTCATTCCTCTAAACCCATAATCTCCAACAGGTCACCCCAAACAAGAGACCCCCAGAGGTGATCTTTTTGCTTCAGATTGATGGTGAGCCATTCCTCGAGGCCCAAATTGAATAATGTCGAACCCCTTGTATAAGCGCAAACAAAATGCCAAACCTGGCGGGCAAGATGGCAACTCTCTCGATTATGAATAACAAACTCTTCCTCCCTCCCACTGTCACACCTCCCGTCTTCCCTAATTGACCTTTCTATACACAACACATCCGTAGGTAACCTGTAGTGTAGAACGAGCCAAAAGAAAGTCCTGATGCATTGAGGCCCCTTCAATTTCCATACACACTCCCAATGACATATCGAGGGATTATCGTCTTCTCCCTGAGCCAATTCATATGCTCTCAAACAACGAAGTTCCCTCTTTTGTCAAACATCCAGCTAGTTCGATCCGAACCCCCTTCCTGGATCAAGTACTGGAATAGCTTAGATCCTCTCACAGATGGCCTCGTAGTAGCAGCTGTTGAATCCTCAACCTATCCCAAACCCCATATGGTATAACAAACTCGAACACACATGCATCCAAACCAAGACTTTCAGAGTTGACAAGACATAGCTCGAAAGGGTGCCCATATTTTCTACCCACTGATTTGCCTAGAAGCGAGTTGATGTGTCATCTCCAATACACTTAGAGAGTTCTTATTCAAAGAGTCCCCATAGTTTTTAAGACATCTCCAAACCATAGAGGTTGTTCCATTCCTCTGATGTATTGGACTATCTTCACCTTTTTTACAATACTTTCCCCTGAGGACCTAAACCCAAAGTTTCCCTTTTCATGTGAAATTCCCAGCATAACTTCAAGATAAAAGCCACATTCTGCTCTTGAGCTCGTCGCAGACCTAGCCTCCTTTATTTTTGGCGGTACACAAAATTCCCACTTGATCAGGTGTAACTTCTTCTTATCTATTGTGGAACCCCATACAAAGCTCCTCATTATTCAATCAATCTCTTCACATACATGGCTTGGTAACTTTGCTGTAAGAATTTAAAAATAGGGAATGGATTGTAGGCTCGCTTTTTGCTAGAGTAACACACCCTGCCAGCTACAATTGTTTACTCTTCCAATTCGAGAGCTTAACCTTTAGTTTATCACATATATCCCCATATATTTCCTTAATAACTCTGGAATGCAATATAGGTAATCTCAGATACTTCCCCAAGTTACTTGTCATGCCAAACCTGAGCACAACCCGAATTCATGGAGCACATGCTTGATAACCTCAACTTGTTGAAGTGACGCGTCAACAAACAAGAACATGTCATCGACAAAGAATAGATGTGAGCGCACTAGACCACTCCTCCCTATTCTAACTCACTAGAGCTACTCGCTTTCTCTTTGTCAACTTGATGAAAAACCTGTGGGGGAAAATGTTGGGTGAGCACAAATAGTTCAACGGTGCTCAATAAGTCGGGTTAAGTTACAGGCGTTATGAACATTCCATTTAGTAAATGCAAAATTAAATAAATGCATGACTTGCAAATATTTAATATGATGAAAGGAATAAACAAGAAAGTATATAAACGAAGTATTTAACAATGCATCAAAATGTGCAAATGCTAGACATGTATGAGCTACTGTGATAGACTTTTCAACCACACTAAAGTTCATAAAGGTTGAGCCTACTATGGTCGTAGCGGTGTTAACACTTCATTCCCTTACACTGCAAGATTCACCTATCACCAAGTCCACATCTGTCCAACTGGACATACTACTACCAAAATTTATTGAGAACATTGAATCTTATTCTTATTCTCAATTATTAAATATTCATTATGGGCAGCTGCCCTATGTTGTTCTCCCTTGTACGGTCCAACTGTGACAGCCCCTGTAGTGCCCCAATTTCCACATTGGTTCGCCACGGGAGGCCACGCGGGCCCACAACTGATCACATCACTGTCAGCTGTGTCCCACACCCAGTTATCCATTATTAATCAATTTCCAGTTAACCTTAACGTTATGAGTTCCTTTAATATCATTTAACCATAAATTACGCAGCGGAAGATTATATGAACAACATAAGATTTATCTTGTATTTCATGAGTATAATACCTAAGTGGAAACCATACCAAATGTACATCATATACATATCATCTGAGATCCTCAAAATATCAAAAATATACAACCTATCTCTCAAATCCCAAACCCAGCATAAAACGAGTAAATATAAACATACGTACAAACAACCAGGCGTATAAGGGAAGTAGACCCCGTCGTCAGTCACAAATAATCTTCAAGTGTCTCCTTGCCCCTTCACATATCAAATCCTGCACTCAAATCACCCAACACATACGGTGACGAGTCCAGTGAGTAAACTCCCAAAGAAAACCATCGAGTAAATAATAACATATTCAGAAGCTAATTGTAACAACCCTAAAAATGTAACTCGTGCCACGTGTCAATAGAGGTGATATGTGGGCCCATTCCGTGGTATAGTCATCAATTCTCGGACGTCGACGCTGAGTTATGTTAGTTTTGTATGATGTTTGTAATGTATTATATTTCATTTGTGCAATTTTAAGTTTTTAACGGGTAAAGGCGTTGTGTACGAGCGTTGGTAGTCCGGGGAAACAAATTTAATTAGAAACACTGACAAAAATATTAAATAAATAATAATTAAAGGGTTTTAAAGTCCGTTTGTTACGTCGATATGTCTGTGGTGACGCGACGAACAAAGTTAGTATTATGAGTCGGGTGCGAGAATACCCGAGTGAAACTTTGAGTGTTGTGTGAAATGGATGAGATCAAAAGACCAAAAGTCAACCAAGATTCACCTATTGGAGTCATTAAAGTTGGTAGAGTTGACTGCAAAGTGACCAAAAAGGGCATTAAACTTGTAAAGGGCTTAGTTAAGGGTGAGGGGTATTTTGGTCATTTGACCAAAATACCCAAAATAACAACACGCCACCGTCACCACAAGCCCTATCTTCGATCAAAAAAAAATTGGGAGAATAAGAAGAATCGGTAGAGAAGGAGAAATCGAGGAGAGGAGAGCGACGATTCGCGGAGAGCGTGGGCTCGACGTCGAGGCGAGATTCAGGTAAGGATTGATTTCGTTGTTGGTGTGTCGTTGTGGTTGATTTCGAGATTTGTTGTCGAAGTTGTCGTTTAGGGGATTGTGGATTTAAATGGTGAAAAGGGTGGTGATGATGATGGTGAAGTGGTTGTTGATTGTTGTTGTTGTATTGATGTTAATGTTGTTAGAAAAAAAAAATGACGCTGCTGTGTTTGCTGGAAATTTCCAACAAACACAAAGAACGAAGAAGAAGGGAAAATCGGGCGGTCAAGGTGACCCGACCCGATTAAATCGACTGGTCGACCGGTTTGACCAATTGGACCGGTCAAGCCTCGGGGTCGACCCGACCAATGCCGGTCAGGCCAGACCCGACCCGCGACCCACCCACATATTATTTTATTAATAAAAATTATTTATTTCAATTAAATTTATTAAAATTGATTTTTATCGAAATAAATTCGAGAAAAATAGAAAAATTCAGGAAAAAATTCTAGAAAATTCTAGAAAATTCTAGAAAATTATATTTTCATCAAATAAAGAGAAATTTGAGAATTTCTAAGAAAAATGAGATATTCAAGATTTTTGCGAGACGTTATGTCGGGGTTTTTGCCTTGGAAAACGTGAAATTTGGTAAAAATAGCTAAAATTTTGGAAAAAATCATAGGAAATTAAGGACATTGATATAAATTGCATTACCAGGATTATTGTACACACGGAGACCGTAAGGGGTATGTCGGAGTCCGTGTTAGCGCGAATTAGCTTGGATCTAGGTAAGTAAACCAGTGAGGAACACTACAGTATTTCTTGAGCTTTTAATTAATTATTGATATTGCTTCGATACTATCTTGTCATTCCATTCCTTTTTGAGTCGTCCTAAGGCAAGTGTGTCAAGCGTAATCCTTGCAGAATTCCGGGCTCGCGGTGTATTATACCAGAGTTTACGGCTGGGGATACGTGATTAGTTGTAATGACATGTACGGGGTGAGAGTTCTCCACCAGATTGCTAGGGACTCTGCACTCGTGTAGGGGTCTTAGAGGAGATTCTGTCCTCGACTCCTAGCCTTTGAGGAGATTTTTTCCTCGGCTTAACGACTTTAATTGGTCGGGACCACTTGTGCCTTTCCCTCGTATTTCGGGACACTTAATTTCGATTGCTTATGTATTTATTCACAGTTTTTATATATTCATGCGCTCCCTGTCCTTTTCTTTCTATCTGCATGAATTGACTGTTCATTTATTTAATTCAAAATACTGTATTTATTGTTGTTCCTGCTTGGCGTTACTTACCTGGACTCGTCATTCTTGTGTTTGACCGAGTGCAGATCCACATCCAAGGAAAGGAAAGGTCACGCAGTTTAGGCGATATACTTTGAGCGCCATCCTCTGTTGATATAGGTGACATTTTGGTGTATTAGCTACTTATATTGTTTTTTTGTACATGGGGTTATGGGTTGAGAGATCTTTTTTGGACATTATGACTTAGATGATTCTCTCCTTGCTTTACATGGTATATATATGGTATACGGGGTTCCCACACCCTAGGTTTTTGTCATAACTTAGAGCTTTCGAAGTTAATTGATTAGTTGAGATTGATTGCTTCCGCTTTATACTTTGATAACTCGCTAATTAATTGACTTCACTTTCAAATGATTAACAAATGATTGAATGGTAAGGATAGGCTCACTGGCCCCGCACGACTCGTTGGGATTGGCTCGGGGGTTCGCGCGGGTCCAGGCCGGGCGGCGCCCGATTCTAAGGTTGTGAAATTTGGGGCCGTCAAGTTGGTATCAGAGCATAAAGGTTGAATAAAATACTCTTGAATTTAAATCACAATCCACTAAGACATAGGAAAGCGGAAGTTAGGATAGTTGTTGAACTTAGAGTGGAACCCTATGAACCTAACTTAAGTCTTAGTTGGGAAGTGAGGAGATGTTGGGAAAACTAAAACTGGACTATATGAGCTATTTGATTGTAATGTATTATACTATTATCGATAGCTATATAGTGATTGAGAACTCGCATTTGTTGCGGGTTGTGATCGCCGATCAACTCGAGACCCACCGTGAAGGTGTTCAAGTAAGGCGGATGCTTGGAAGCGTAACATGAGGGTTACCAAATGCAAGCCCAAGGACTATACTGAGTTTAAGAAAAAAAAAGGTTCAATCATGAGTAATTCTCGCCTTTAATTTTGAACATGAGGAGGTCAGAGTTCCAGTCAGGTGTAGAAATAGAGACAGTCAGGGACAGAGTGTCGATAAGGCATAATGACACGAACAGCTCGATATGTCTGAATCAAGGTCTTAAAGAAGAGCGTGCTATGAGTGCGGACAGCTAAGCTACTTCAACAGTTCTTGCCCACGACTAGGCTGAGGGCAGCGACAGAGCCGGGAGCAGGTTAATGCCATTGCCGCACCAGATACGATTGCCACATGGAACCTGATTGAGGGTATGATTTACATTTGCAGTCAATTTATGCATACCATGTTTGATTCCGGTTCTACAGTTTCTTTTATTTCGGGTCGTATGGTCGACCAATTTACCGATCACCAGGGGTAGAGTCGCCACTAGCGTAGATGTAGAGACATTCGCTGGTGTGTTGAGTACGACAGGCAGAATAGAGACTAGGTTAAAGAATGTGCCAGTAGTATGCGAGTTCCCTGATGTTTTTCCAGCGGAGTTACCAGGCTTGCCACTACCTAGGGAGATAGATTTCATCGTTGACTTGGTCCCAGGGACCAGACCCATTTCTATTCCTCCGTATCGCATGGCTCCGAGAGAGCTAGATGAGCTGAGAGGACAACTCGACGAGTTGTTGGAGTTAGGCTTTATTCGGCCGAGTATGTCGCCTTTTGTAACGGCCCAAATTAATTTAATTGAGTATTAATATTAATCACGATGATTAACGGTTAATTCGGGCGTTACGTGGACAGCTGAGTGACGCAGCAGTGGGAACCCAAGTTATATATTTATGATATTGGGGTATGGTGTGATGCCTAATAGTGCGATGTTGAGTGTATTAACTATTTTATGAATATAAACATTGCACGTGTGAACTTTGATATCGGGCAAGGTCACGAGTCGGGTATATGTCCCGAAATGCGTATCGGGGATCGGGTACCGGGTATCGGGTAGCCGGGGTATGAGACATGGGTTGTCGGGTAGCCGAGAGAAAGTGTGACCTTACATATGATTTTATGATTTAAATTGGTGGTCAAACCTAAGGTATGTAGGCCAAATCAAAGCATTAATATATTTCCTAAGGTTGTAGCTAGGAAAATCAGTGTGCATAGGATGATCCTCGAGATGCACAACAGGGTAAAAACTAGGGCTGTTGTGTCATGATAAGGAGTTTGAGGATGAGTGACATAGGCGCGATCAAGGACCCTTAGATAATCCTCGAGATGCGTGTATACGCCAGATTAGAACACCACATATAAATACACTTTGATCGATCAACATGCAAAGAATGGAAATGTTTCCAACAAATTTGTGGGATCTTGAGGAGAGAAATGGTTGAGTAGGGAATATAACTGAGGGTTTGAAGGCTAGATTGACGATCAAACGAAGGAATTTGCAGGTAATAACTCTTATTTTCTTAATTTTCCATTAAAATGGGTTGTTGATAAATTTGGATTTTTGGGTAAATTTATCACTGATGTTTGTTTAATTCGGTGTTATTGAAGTTGGTTTTGATGATTTACATTGATTTGGATCGAATTTGTGGAAAATTTGAGGTGATTGGTAAATTTTTGGGTTATTTGCATGTATTTTGATCCGAAAAATTGGGGTTTGTTTTTGTGGATTTGAGGTGAGATTTTGATGTTTGGAGGTCTCCATGGAGTGAGGTTTGAAGAGAAATTGAGAGGGGAGTGATGGGAAGCAACAAAAAAAAAAAAAAAAAAAAAAAAAAAGAACCAGAGCCGCAGCCGCACAGGGCCCGGTGGGCCCGGCCCGCCCATCCGGGTGGGCGGGCCAAACCGCCTGGCCCAACCCGGTGGGCTGGACCGGAGCCCAACCGGGTGGGCTGGGCCGGCCCGACCGACCCGGACCGGACGAGGGGCCGAACCGGCCGACCGGTTGGGTCGGGTCCGACCCGGTTCGGGGACCCACATATATTATTTAAATAATATATTTAAATAATATTTTTATTTATTTATTTAAAAAAAAAAAAAACAGTTTTAAATTCGGAAAATAGGAAAAATAGGAAAAAAATATCGAAAAAATTGGGAAAAATTCTAGAAAAAATATAGAAAATTTGAAAAAGGTAGAAAAGTAGGTACGGGACTTTTCGGGTATTTTTGGAACCCCGACATTGTCCTAAGAAGAGGTACCACAACCGCAAAATGGAATATATGATCTAATATTATAAATGTGTTATTAATAATATAAAACACTATAAATGGACTTCGGGGATCTGGGAACCATAGCTCGGGCATAGGAGAGCTAGGCGGGTCGGATTGACAGTCCGGGAAGTCGAGTGCGTAGTTACAGTGCGTAAAACCCTTGAGAATGTTACACTTTAATTCATGCGTGGTTTGTCCATATGAATGATGTGTTTATTCATTTGTTTATTTATCGCCTTGTTACATATTTTGGTTGCCATGTTATGCACTTTGCGATCATGTGTTGGACGGTGTTTGATGTGTTCACATTGTCGGAGGTTAATCGAGATGGTCGTGGTACGAAATTGAGTAGGCTAGGTTGTAGCGCGTGTCTTGGGCATAGCTGGTGAATAGCTACCCGAGCAATGGGGTGCACGTGTCCGGTGGGTTGCGATTTGTTCCGGTCACCGTTAGTAGTTTGGGTGTGGTCTAGGCTTGATGTGCTCGTAGGGGCATCCGAATCTACGAAGTATGATCTAGTTTGGTTAGACTCGTCACACTTCTATCTAGTTTTCTTATAAATGATATCGTGGTTGGACCGATTTCTCGAATGGTGTGTTATTTCTACTGTGTGTGATCGAATGGTTTTATTTTGGATATCGTTTACGACCACCATAGGAATATGATTCTGTCGTCGGGTCATATTCATATGTCTCGCAGTTATTATGGTTTTTCATGATTAACGTGTAGACTTCTCTTGGGAATTTACTCACCGGGCTCGTTCTTTGTATGTGTTGGGCAACCGAGCGCAGATCCTGTACGAGCAAGAGCAAGGAAAGGAGATACTAGGCGACTATCTCTAAGGCCGTTCTTTGCGATAGCTAGTGTTTTGATATCATGTATGTATATACTATTTTGTTTGGGTTTTGGGGACTTTATAACTTTATCACATGTATATGGATTATTGTTTAGTTCGTCTCGGTTATATACATGGTGTTTGTATCCTGGTTTCCACTACTTAGGTTAAATAATTTCTCATAAAATATGAATTAAGTGCTTTCGCTGATGATATAATTGTAATTATCAACTAATCTGCTAAATGTGTCAGACAACTTAATATAGTAGGATTAGTTACACGGAGCATCACTCCACAGAGTTGCGGACGTGGCAGAAGTGATGACATGTCCGGTGATGTGACAGGCGCTGCTGGGCTTGAGGCCAGAAGGCGTGGGTCACGGGCCGGCCCCGGGAGATTTAGGGCCGTCACACCTTTGGGAGCGCCGGTATTGTTTGTGAAGAAGAAAGACGGCAGCTTAAGATTATGCATCGACTACAGACAGTTGAATAAGGCGACGGTGAAGAACAAGTATCCACTTCCTCGCATCGACGATTTATTCGACCGGTGACAAGTTGGCGTGTTTCTCGAAGATTGATCTGAGATCCGGGTACCATCAACTGAGGATTAGAGCAGAGGACATGGATAATACTGCATTTCGCACACAATATGGGCACTACCAGTTTACAGTAATGCCGTTTGGATTGACTAATGCCCCAGCGATGTTCATGGATTTGATGCATCGAGTGTTGAGACAGTACTTGGACAGATTTGTCATTGTGTTCATCGACGACATCTTGATATATTCCAAGACTCGCGAGGAGCACGAAGAGCACCTTAAGTTGGTTTTGCGGATACTGCGAGAGCATCGATTATTCGCTAAGTTTAGTAAGTGTGAGTTTTGGTTGACAGAGGTAGGATTCCTAGGTCACATTGTTGGGACCGACGGAGTGTCAGTGGACCCCGCTAAGGTCAGTGCGACGGCCCCAAAATCCCGAGGCCGCCCCGTGGACCCCGTCCGAGGCCGCCCCGTGTATATCTGCTTTCGACTTTAGGTAGTTATCATGTAATTCATTAAAGTCACTTAATTTATCATTTTAAAGAAATTAACAAATGGAAGAACTTAAAGTTTAACAAAATGCATATATATGTAAATATAAGTTTACTGATCAAACCTATAGTGGAAAACCCGGCTGTACTGTGCATACAGACGATCAACTATAACAGTATGTATACCAGTACAAATGTGTATCCAATTTCCCAACCCCCAAATCATAATACGAAATATCAAAACATGATAATATCTACACACATACCAAATGAGGCTCGGCGTAGGCAAGTCGATGTAATCGCCGATGATCCCCTTACCCTGCTAGTACTAGGATCTCGCACTCAAGCCATCACAAAAAGACAGATGACGAGTCCAGAGTGAGTAATCCCAAGGAAATTCACCAAGTAATTACGGAAGTAAAAGTACTGGAATTTAAAATACTATAATTCAACATGCGGAACAAAAGAATTACAGTCAACTGTGAAAGGATCATCGCATGCATAAATATAGTGGAGAAACAAAGTACGTGCACAATAAAAATCAGACTAAATCATACTTCGGGCTTTCCCCCAGGCACGGCCCGTGAAAACACCTCTACCGGGTTGGCCCTGGACCCTCTAGGTGGTCGGCGTAGACCCACGACGCACCCACACAAGCCTACCATAGCCGGGCGACCTATTCACCGGCATATGCATAGACAAGTGCTATGACTCGGTGGACTCTATGGCCGTAACGAATAAGCACCCGGGTGGGGAGTGATCTCAACACCGTAAAGACACCAGTAGGAATACATTGCACTACCGTAAAGTCACCAGTGAGAGTACTCACCACCGTAAAGCAATAATGAAATGGAGTAGAGAATAAATGGAACTGAATTCAAATAAATCAAACTGTAAATACTTAAAGTGAAGTTCAATTGGGATACTACACACCTCAAATCGCACTCCGACTTCCCGGACCCATCAGTACGCCCACCTAGCTCCCCATTGTCCGAGCTATGGTTTCCTGGTCCCTGAAGTCCATTTATAGTGTTTTATACTTTTTGGAAACATATTATATCATTTTATGATATTATATTATATTTTTAATTTTTCAGTTGTGGTACCTCTCCCGTTATGTCGGGGTTCCCACAATACCCGAAAAGTCTCGAAACCACTTTTCTACCTTTTTCTAATTTTCTATATTTTTCTAGAATTTTTCCCAATTTTTCTGATATTTTTCCCATATTTTTCCTATTTTTTCCAACAATTAAAACTGTTTTTGTTTTTTTTTATAAAATAATAAAATAATAATAAAAATATTATTTAATTAATAGGGTGGGTCCCCCGAACCGGGTCGAACCCGACCCAACCGGGTCGGCCTGGTTCGGCCCCTGGGCGGGTCCGGGTCGGGCCGGTCCCAGCCCACCCGGTTGGGCTGAGGCGGGTTGGCCCGGTCCACCGGGATGGGCTGGGCGGCCCAGCCGGGCCCAGGGGTGCACGCACGCACGCACGCGTGCGTGCCCCCCTCCCTTCTTCTTCCTCCCCTCACCAGAGGCGCACCAGCGCCTCTGGTTCTTCATCTTTCTTTTTTTTTTTTTCTTTGTTGCTTCTCATCACTCCCCTCTCAATTTCTCTTCAAACCTCACTCCATAGGAGACCTCCAAACATCAAAATCTCACCTCAAATCCACAAAAACAAACCCCAATTCTCGGATTTCATGCATGCAACAAAAATCCAAAATTTACCCAAATTTGTCACCAATCAATGCAAATCCGAGTAAAACTAGTGCAATTCATCACAAGAACTCAAAAACCTCCCAGATGACCTCCAAAAACCATTAAAAATCAATGAAAATTCGAATTTCACCAACACCCATTTTAATGGAAAATCAAGAACAATGAGGGATTTATTACCTTGTATCTCCGTTTTAACGCTTAAATCACCTCCCCCAAGCCTTAAAATCGTCCTCTCCAACCTCAGATCTCTCCTTGATCTCCTCACAATTTCTTGAAAAAATGCTTCCTTTTGCATGTTTGATCTACCGATTGTGTATATATATGTGTCTTTTAATCTCATGTGCACACGCATCTCGAGGCTAAACCAACAGCCACTGATCACCGTGTGTGACATAGTTCTTGAACACCTTATCCTAACATTTCTAGCCTTGAATCTCATTGTTGTGCATCTCGATGAAAATCCTAGGTGTACTGATTATTGATTTCAAACTATAGGACTTTATTATAATCCAATTGATTTAATTCATAACACCTATTCTAGTCATTCATAAATTTCATAAATTTGTGGATATGGTCACACTAATTCCCCGACCACTCGGCACCCCGTACCCCGTGTTCGGCACGCTTCCCGAGGCGGTCCCACGCTTAGTGTACCCAATTTAATTTCCTTAGCTTAGCCTAAGCTTATATATTTACATTTAATTTAATAAATCTTCAACCATAACATGTTTAAATAATTTAAATCTAATTAACCCCAACGCCCGCCTCATTTGCTACCAAAACCCCACGTTGGCTGTCCTACGAACGAACCCGCGCTCAACCTCGCCTCGACAATAATTTACACACATGTGATGTTTATATAAATATTAAATTCCCACATCACAATAATAGACATACAACATACACAAATAACACCGTATAACCTGAGTACTCCTATCTGAGTCCACCCAGTTGTCCACGTAACGCCCGAATTACTCGTTAATCCTCGCGATTAACACTAATCCTGATTAAATTAATTTGGGCCGTTACAGTCAGGGCGATTAGCGATTGGCCTACACCGAGATCAGCGTCAGATATCCGTAGTTTTCTAGGCTTGACAGGTTATTGTCGGCGTTTTGTACAGGATTTCTCGAGGATCGCGGCACCGATGACGCAGTTGATGAAGAAGGATGTCAAATTTCAGTAGAACGATGACTGCGAGCAGTCGTTCAGGACATTGAAGGAACGATTGACTACCGCACCAGTTTTGGTTTTGCCCGAGTCAAGGAAGGGTTTTGAAGTGAACACCGATGCTTCTAAGATTGGTTTGGGCTGTGTTCTGATGCAGGAGGGTAAAGTGATTGCCTACGCGTCCCGACAGCTGAAGATTCATGAGAAAAATTACCCTACTCACGACTTGGAGTTGGCGACGGTGGTTTTTGCATTGAAGATTTGGCGCCACTATCTCTACGGGGAGAGATTCATCCTATTTACTGACCACAAAAGTTTGAAGTACCTCTTCACGCAAAAAGAATTGAACATGCGACAGATGCGATGGCTTGAGTTCCTGAAGGACTATGATTTCTCATTGGAGTACCACCTGGGGAAGGCTAATGTTGTTGCAGACGCATTGAGCCGTAGAGGGTCAGACTCAGATGTTGTTACCTGCCACATGATGCACGATTACAGTTTGCTTGAGGCAGTTGATAGGATTTATACCGAGGACATTCCAACCGATACTAAAGTAATGATTTGTGGGCAGATGAGGACTCAGACAATGTCGATACAGAGCGTACTCAAGGGTCAGCAAACAGACGAGCAGTATCAAAAGTTTTTAGAGCTGGCGCAGAGTTCAGATCATCCAGATTGGAGTCAGTCGACAGACTCATGCTTGAGATTTAAAGGACGACTGTAGATTCCTTCAGTGGCTGAGTTACGCGATGAGATACTTCATGAGGCACACCGCTCACGATTTGCGCTTCATCCGGCAGACTAAGATGTATGCGAGAGGTGCGTCGTCTCTTCTCGGTGGCCGGGGATGAAGACCGATGTGGCTAATTTTATTAGAGGGTGTGATATTTGTCAGTGTGTTAAGGCTGAGCATCGCAGACCTGGTCGGTTATTACGACCACTTCCCATTCCTCATTGGAAGTGGGAGCACATTGCAATGGACTTCGTCGATGGGCTACCTCGATCTCGCAAGAACGACATGATAGCATCTCGGGTGATTGTGGACAGATTAACTAAATCCGCGCACTTCATACCGATCTCGACCACACATCGGGTAGACAGGATGGCGAGCTTTATGAGAGAGAGATTGTTAGGTTGCATGGGGTACCATTGTCGATTGTGTCGACGAGAGGCGCGCTTACATCGCAGATCCGGCAGAGCATGCAGTACGCTTTGGCACGAAGTTGAATCTTAGTACGCTTATCACCCACGCATCGATGGACGATCGAGCGTTTGATCTAGATTCTCGAAGATATGCTGAGGATGTGTGTGTTAGAGTATAGTGGATCTTGGGAGGAGTACCTCTATCTGTGTGAGTTTGCATATAATAACAGTTATCAGGCCAGTATCGGCATGGCACCATTTGAGGCATTGTACGAGAGGCCGTGTAGATCTCCATCTTGTTGGGCGGAGCCCGAAGATGTGACAGCGATTGGGCCGGAGATTGTGGTTGATCACACAGAGAAGATACACCAAATCCGTTTAAGATTGAAGGGTGCGCAGGAGTGACAGAAAAAGTATTATGACTTGTATCACAGGGAGTTAGAATACCAGGTCGGGGACTTTGTATATCTGAAAGTATCTCCATTGAAGGGGCACAAGAGGTTTGGGATCAAGGGGAAACTTGCGCCGAGGTTCATTAGTCCGTTCAGAGTGGTGAAGCGGGTAGGCAAGGTCGCGTACGAGCTAGAGTTACCCCCTCCGATGTCAGGAATTCATCCTGTCTTTCACATATCGATGTTGCGACTGGATAGATCCAGGGAGGCCAGACGACCGACAGTAGATTTGAGCCAGATAGACCTGAGGGAGGATGTCACATACGACGAGCAGCCTATCCAAATCTTAGACCGCAAAGTCAAGATCTTGAGGAACAAGGAGATCTTATCAGTCCTCGTCAAATGGCAGCACCACGGGGACGAGGAGCTGACGTGGGAGCTGGAGTCATATATGCGCGAGTGTTTCCCCTACCTCTTTTGAGTTCGGTAAGTCTTTCCTTTAATTTCGTTTAAATTTCGAGGACGAAATTTCAGTTAGTTGGGAAGACTGTAACAACCCTAAAAATGTAACTCGTGTCACGTGTCAATATAGGTGATATGTGGGCCCACTCCGTGGTACAGTCATCAATTCTCGGACGTCGACGCCGAGGTATGTTAGTTTTGTATGATGTTTGTAATATATTATATTTCATTTGTGCAATTTTAAGTTTTTAACGGGTAAAGGCGTTGTGTACGAGCGTTGGTAGTCCGGGGAAACAAATTTAATTAGAAACACTGAAAAAAATATTAAATAAATAATAATTAAAGGGTTTTAAAGTCCGTTTGTTACGTCGGTACGTCTGTGGTGACGCGACGAACAAAGTTAGTATTATGAGTCGGGTGCGAGAATACCCGAGGGAAACTTTGAGTGTTGTGTGAAATGGATGAGATCAAAAGACCAAAAGTCAACCAAGAGTCACCTATTGGAGTCATTAAAGTTGGTAGAGTTGACTGCGAAGTGACCAAAAAGGGCATTAAACTTGTAAAAGGCTTAGTTAAGGGTGAGAGGTATTTTGGTCAAATGACCAAAATACCCAAAATAGCAACACGCCATCGTTACCACAAGCCCTATCTTCGATCAAAAAAAAAATTGGGAGAATAAGAAGAATCGGTAGAGAAGGAGAAATCGAGGAGAGGAGAGCGACGAATTCGCGGAGAGCGTGGGCTCGACGTCGAGGCGAGATTCAGGTAAGGATTGATTTCGTTGTTGGTGTGTCGTTGTGGTTGATTTCGAGATTTGTTGTCGAAGTTGTCGTTTAGGGGATTGTGGATTTAAATGGTGAAAAAGGTGGTGATGATAATGGTGAAGTGGTTGTTGATTGTTGTTGTTGTATTGATGTTAATGTTGTTAAAAAAAAAAAAAAAAAAAAAAAAAAAAAAAAAAAAAAAAAAAAAAAATGACGTTTTGTGTTTCTTTGGAAATTTCCAACAAACACAAAGAACGAAGAAAAAAAAGGAAAATCGGGCCGGGTCAAGGTGACCCGATTTGATTTGGGTCGACCATTGATCGACCGGTTTGACCAGTGGACCGGTCAAGCCGGTCCTGACCCGACCCGCGACCCACCCACATATTATTTTATTAATAAAAATTATTTATTTCAATTAAATTTATTAAAATTGATTTTTATTGAAATAAATTTCAGAAAAATAGAAAAAATTCAGGAAAAAATTCTAGAAAATTCTAGAAAATTATATTTTCATCAAATAAAGAGAAATTTAAGAATTTCTAAGAAAAATGAAATATTCGAGATTTTTGTGAGACGTTATGTCGGGGTTTTTGCCTTGGAAAACGTGAAATTTGGCAAAAATAGCTAAAATTTTGGAAAAAAATCATAGGAAATTAAGGAGATTGATATAAATTGCATTACCAGGATTATTGTACACACGGGGACCGTAAGGGGCGTGTCGGAGTCCGTGTTAGCGCGACTTAGCTTGGATCGAGGTAAGTAAACCAGTGAGGAATACTACAGTATTTCTTGAGCTTTTAATTAATTATTGATATTGCTTCGATTCTATCTTGTCATTCCATTCCTTTTTGAGTCGTCCTAAGGCAAGTGTGTCAAGCGTAATCCTTGCAGAATTCCGGGCTCGCGGTGTATTATACCGGAGTTTACGGCTGGGGATACGTGATTAGTTGTAATGACATGTACGGGGTGAGAGTTCTCCACCAGATCGTTGGGGACTCTGCACTCGCGTAGGGGTTTTAGAGGAGATTCTGTCCTCGACTCCTAGCCTTTGAGGAGATTTTGTCCTCGCTTAACGACTTTAATTGGTCGGGACCACTTGTGCCTTTCCCTCGTATTCCGGGACACTCAATTTCGATTGCTTATGTATTTATTCACAGTTTTATATATTCATGCGCTCCCCGTCCTTTTCTTTCTATCTGCATGAATTGACTGTTCATTTATTTAATTCGAAATACTGTATTTATTAGTGTTCCTGTTTGGCGTTACTTACCTGGACTCGTCATTCTTGTGTTTGACCGAGTGCAGATCCACAGTCCAGCAAAGGAAAGGCCACGCAGTTAGGCGATATACTTTGAGCGGCCATCCTCTGTTGATATAGGTGACATTTTGGTGTATTAGCTACTTATATTATTTTTTTGTACATGGGGTTATGAGTTGAGAGATCTTTTTTGGACATTATGACTTAGATGATTCCCTCCTTGCTTTACATGGTATATATATGGTATACGGGGTTCCCACACCCTAGGTTTTTGTCCTAACTTAGAGCTTTTGAAGTTAATTGATTAGTTGAGATTGATTGCTTCCGCTTTATACTTTGATAACTCGCTAATTAATTGACTTCACTTTCAAATGATTAACAAATGATTGAATGGCAAGGATAGGCTCACTGGCCCCGCGAGACTAGTCGGGATTGGCTCGGGGGTTCGCGCAGGTCCAGGCTGGGCGGCGCCCGATTCTAGGGGTTGTGAAATTTGGGGCCGTCACACCAATAAACAACGTTAGCTACACATGCAAAGAGTATGGGCAGCCATAAAACCCTGCATGTGTAGGTAACAAACATGCAAGATGATCAACGAATAATCATACTCAAATCAATATGCTCAACAACAATTCCGATAAAACCAGACAGAAATAGAACGCAAGCTCACAAACTAGATCATACTTCGTCAATCCGAGCGCCCAGAGGAAACACATCACACCTGGGATCCACCCGGACCACTAACGGTGACCGGAAACACTTACAGATCCACCGAACACGTGCACCTCGCGGCTCGGGTCGCTATCCACCGGCGGCGCAAGTACACGTGCTACAATCTAGCATGCTTGATTACGTGCCACAACCGTCCCGACTAAACTCCGATCATGAAAACAAATTCAACACCAACTAATATCCAAACCAACACATGATCACAATGAATATGAATTTCAAGAATAATAAACACAAGAATTTAAAGAATTAAATACTCCAGACGTGTTTCTGTTGGGGTTTACGCACCTATACCGCACTCCGATTACCCGAAAACCAAACCCCAGTTCGATTCCTCCAAATCCCCGACTCCAATTACTATTCCGAGACTCCTGGAATTCATTTGTGAGGGTTAATGATCAATTAATGGGTTCATAATGTTACTTTGACTCATTTTCTCATTTTCCAATTTTTGAGAGTCCAATGAACAATTAGCGCGCTAATTTATCTCAATCACTGTTCATCATCTTCTTCACTCAGCGTGATTAGCGCGCTAATTTCTCCAATTAGCGCGCTAATTGCTCACTGTCCTGAAAATTTTCAATTTAAGATTTTGAACTCCAAACAACTCACAAACCCATAAATTCAATTCCCATCTTTCCATAACACCTCAATAATCTTACACCATTTAAACATGAATTTCCATAATCAAACACCAAAATTCACAATTTACAAAAATTTTCATTTTCAAACCCTTTTTCAAAACTATTCCAAATTCTCTCAAATTTAGTCAAATATCCAACCCATGTCATACCAAACTTATAATCATGAAATCTCAACAAAACACAAAGTTTAATTCTTCTAAATTCGAATTTTCTAAACTTTCCAACTACAAACTAAAATTTCATAAAAACTCACTTATGATGAATCCATACCTTAGATCTTGTGGTTGAACACCCCAATCACTCTTCACACCTCAGTTGATGGTTTCTCCCTCTTCTCCTCTTCCTCTCCACCGATCTCTCTCAATCTCCCCTATTTTCCTCTCTTCCTCATTTGTTTGATCGGTCAACCATATATATATTGATTTTGATCAAGTGTGTACACCCATCTCGAGGCAAATCTGGTGATCACTGTTCACCCTGTGTCACTCCAACTCACTAACACCTTATCTTGACATTAGTGACCCTGTTGTGCATCTCGAGAATCATCTCAAGGGTGTTGATTATTCCAGCCACAACTATAGAACTTTAAAACCCAATTGATTGGGCCTATATAAATTGTCAAATCCACTCAATAAATTCTCAAAATTTGTAAATAAGGTCACACTAGTCTCCCGACTACCCGACACCCCGTGCCCCGTGTCCGACACTCGGTCCGCGCGCCAATGCACCCGTCGCAGCGAAACCGCATCTCACCACCTTACTCGTCAATAAACTATATTAACACACATATTGTGATGAAGTCTAACAAACTTGAACATTTTCATCACAATTTACCACAAGAGCATACAAAACGGACGGTATACCTAGTTCAGGTGTGTTCCAGCCTCGCTGTGGGACCCACGAATGTCCTCGTTGACGTCCACGTCCGCAATGACGTCATCAATAACGACAATCGAGAATTGGGCCGTTACAGCCCCAGTTCCCCATAAAATAGGGTCCCGCCCGGCCTAGACCTACGTAGACCCCCGAGTCCTTGCTCACGAAGTCTACGCATCCTAGTCAGCCTCAAATCCTTAAATATGTCATTAATTAATCATTTAAATGTGTGAGTTATAGGATTATAAAATTATCTGAAAATTCACAGAGAAAATCACTAATTAACTATAACTAATAAATGGAAATCAGAAATAATAGACAACCTAATCATGTGGAAACCCTGATAAATGGATAAATACATGCATGTCTGGTGATTAAAGCTATACAAAGCAATCATACATGATATCCCTAGTCTTTCAATCCCTGATACATGTCCCAGTGTTTAACAAAACATATAATACAGTAATCACAACTAAAAGATCAAAAAGCTATTGTGAGTAAATGAAATGATCGCTCTGAGATTCCTTGAAGGATATCACCTAGCATCAACTCCTTCCCGTTGCTCGTCTCTGCTCTATCTGCACCACCATCACAAACTAGACTGTAAGTGCTTGAAAAAGAGAAAGTAATGCCAGGAGAAACTAAATAGTAATTCAATGTGACGACCCCAAATTTCCAATGTATTTGGGTACGTTCGGCCTAAACCCGTGCAGGTCCCGAGTCGGTGCTCAACGAGCCTGATGAGCCTAGTCAGCCTCCAATTATCAAATTTTGAGTTTAATGAAAGAGTTATTGCAAATATAACATAGCGGAAGAAAATTGAATACTAACTAATTATTAGGAAATAATTCAATCAAACGGAAATCAAGAATCTATATAAATGTGGAAAACCCCGATATGTTCATGTCCAAGTCAGCATAACAAACTCATGGTATCCATCTAAAAAATGATCCCCAGTTCAAAAACTACTATCATATATATAAAACATGATACAAAAAAAAACATAAACCTACTCTCAGGTTCCTGAAGTCCAGTCGCTCACAAAAAGTCTCCTAGGCAAGATTCCTTGCCTCTACTGCACTTCGTTCTATCTGTACCTACCGTCACAAACTAGACAGTGAGTAACTGAGAAAAATCGAAAGTAATGCCAAAAGAATATAACAGTAATTCATGAATTATCAAACATGACAGTCTAAATATCATGCGGGAATCGAAAGACAGGAATTTAAATAGACAAGATGCATGATAGACAGACTGAAAATAATAGCAATCAAAACATGCATGCTCTAGTAGTCAAGAGAGGCCATAAGTAGTCTAAAATCCACAACAAATCCACAACAACGATGTCGCAACATCGAAATCCACAACAATCCAGTACATGGTATCACACAATCACTAGGGATGGTCAAACACTCGTGCACACGAGTGCCCGTGTTTTATCCCTTCTAGTGCAGGCCGCATGTACCTTCGAGACACACACTCATGCCAAGAACACACATACGAGGAATATGGAATAGAATGCCAACAAGTAGATAATAGCAAACACAACGGAATGAAAATGAATCACATGGTATTTTCTTAACTGGCTTACTAATGTACACAAGCTTTAAGACAAGTGTACTTACCTGAGCTATTGCGACCTGCGTAACAACACTCCCACGAATCCTAACGCGTATCCCTGAGTTTTTCGCTACATGACAAGGTCGAAAACTCGTATTAATAGATCAAATTGTTAACTAAACCTAGGTTGAATCCCTAGTATTTTTCCAGTGTTTTATTGACTCAAAAATGCTCGATAATTCCATCGATAAGTAGACCGTAAAACCAATCGTATATGTAACAACCCCAAATTTTTAACTGACTTGTGTTGCACTTGTCAGAAATTGTGACCCGACTACGTGAATACTGGACAGTATTTTGAACTTCGGGAGTCAACACCGAAGTGATTTTATGATTCTTTGATTGTGTGTATTAATATTTTAGTATTTTATGGGTTTCGAGCCGGTCGGGCGATATTTAATTGAGTGAGGTTTCGACTAGTTAAACGGGAGAGAAAAACAAGTAAAAAGTACAAATAAATGAATTTTTAATTAATTTAATTAATTAATTGGCTAGACAAGGCGAGACTACGCGCGTTATGGGAGTCGGAACAAGGAAAAACGGACCGAGGAAAGTCGTTTGAACGTGGGAGTTGGTTAAATATGTAACATGCGGACTATGTGATTAGTATTGTTAAAGTGACACAGCCTAATGGTGAGGAGCCATGAGATTGGCCTCGAGGTGTGTGTGTGTGTGTATGTTGAGATGTAATGATGGGACAAAAGACTCATAAGGGTAATGGTTTTAAAATGTGTGTGAAATAAGTGGAAGGGCAAAATGGTCATTTGACCTTTATATTGTATATATAAACAAACAAAACCCTACACTATTCATCTTCTTCTCTAAACACCACCGCCGCCTCTCTTCTCTCCTCCATTTCTTCTCTCTCGGTCACGCAATCTCTCATCTCTCTCTCTCCATCACTCTCGGCTTCACCACCATCATCACGTTCACCTCTTCCTGGGATCGTCATCACCGCCACTCTCCTTCTCACTTGGTCAGCTGGCCGAATGTGGTATGATGATGGTGAGGACTGTGATAGGGTGTGGGTAGACAGGAGTGTGTGCATGATTGTGTATATGGATTGTTTTGTGTAAGTGTATATAACGGTTTTGTGTGCATATGTGACTGTTTTTGTGTGAGGGTGTATGACCGTGGGTGTGTGAATGGTGGGTTGTGTGATGGGGCGTGTGTACCCCACTGCTGGGGTGCATAAAGGGGTAGTACACCCCACGGCTGGGGTGTACCATATAAGAAAAAAAAAAAACTCTGGAGAAGAGCCACTAAGGCCACTTTGCCGAGGCGAGCGGTGGAGAGAATTCAAGCGGCACGATCCGGTTAAGTTCTTTGGTGGTACGACGTAACATGTAACGCAGAGCTTTTCCTGAAGAATCACAAGAAGATTCATACTATTATCGCGACCGAGGATCACATGAGAGCGACGATTTCCTCATCTATGCTTCAGGGGGAAATGGACGATTAGTAGACGATAATTGTTGCTACATGAGGCATCCTGAGCGATTGGGTTAACTTCAAGACCCAGTTTAGTTAGAAGTACTTTGCGCCGACTGTCCTTCGAGCGAAAAGGAACGAGTTCATTGCGTTGAGGTAGAGCGCAGGCGAGTCCGTGATGGAGTTTAGGATTCAATGTTTCTTTTGGTACGAACTGGTTTAGTGCATTTCATGTTCAGGTTATAATACGAGAAAGACGAAATTGAGACCCTTGTGGGTAGCGTATGTGGTAGAGCGAAACAGGATGTCGACGCTGCTAAGATATTGAATCGCGTACGAGTATTTGTTACCCAAGGTTAGATTTTAGGACGCATGTTTAGAGCAAACGGTGATGCAATTGATTTCGAGAAGATTTAAGCCGTGAGATCGCTTATGCATTCAAATATCTGAAAGTTTACGAGAAGAACTGATCAACCCATGACTTGGAGTGAGCTGCGATCGTGTTCACGCTGATGATATGAGAACGTCACCGGTACGATGCTCGTTCAAGTTACGTAATGATCCTTAGAGCTTGAAGCACCTATTCATTCAGAGGGAACTGAACCTGACACAAAAGCCTTGGCCTAAGTTCGTGAAGGATTATACCTTTTCGTTTTGCGTAGCATCCAAGGAAGACCAACATTGTTGCTGATGCGTTGTGCTGCAAAAGATTGGATGCGGAGATAGTCGTGTGTCAAAGAACCTACGAGCGTGGTTTACATGAGGCAGTCAAGTTGATGAGTTCAGCGGACGTGCCGATGACTACCATGACCTAGATACGTGGTCAAACGATGTTGTAGACTGTCTCATTTGGCATTGTGCGCGAGGGACAGCAAGACGATGCGTCATACCAGCGGTGCAGTGAGATGGTAGATAGTTCAGATTGCCCAGACAAGAGTCGGTCGACAGACTCATGCTAGAGGTATCGCGGGCGACTGGGGTTTCCATTGGTGGCTGATGTGTGTGACAAGGTACTTCAAGAGATTCACCGTTTCAGTTTTGTTGTGTATCCGGGTCGACCTAAGATGTGCGCCGATATGCGACATTCTTTTGGTGGCCAGGGATGATTTCTGAGGTGTCGGAGTTATTCAAGCGTGTGACATGCCAGCGCGTAGAGGTTGGGCATCGACGACCTGGACGACTACAATAGCCCCACCCATTTCTTGATGGAATTGGGTACATATTGATATGGATTTCGTTAGTGGTTGCCCCGATCTCCTCGTGGTTACGATAACATCTGGGTAGTTGTGGATAGTTTTGTTTGAGACTTAAGAGTGCCCAGGAGTGGCAGAAGAAATACTTGATGAGTATCACGATGAGCTTCAATGCGATTCGGGGAGACTATAAATATCTGAAGATCTCTCCACTGAAGGGTCACGAACGGTTCGGAGTCAAGAAATGACTCACTCTGAGTTTTTATCGGTCTCGTTAGGAGCTGCGAAGAGTCGTTAATCTAGCTTACTTATTAGATAAATTTCGGGGAAGAAATTCTAATAAGTGGGGGAGACTGTAACAACCCCAAATTTTTAACTGACTTGTGTTGCACTTGTTAGAAATTGTGACCCGACTATGTGAATACTGGACAGTATTTCGAACTTCGGGAGTCGACACCGAAGTGATTTTATGATTCTTTGATTGTGTGTATTAGTATTTTAGTATTTTACGGGTTTCGAGCCGGTCGGGCAATATTTAATTGAGTGAGGTTTCGACTAGTTAAACGGAGGAGAAAAACAAGTAAAAAGTACAAATAAATAAATTTTTAATTAATTTAATTAATTAATTGGCGAGACCGCGCGTTATGGGAGTCAGAACAAGGAAAAATGGACCGAGGAAAGTCGTTTGAACGTGGGAGTTGGTTAAATATGTAACATGCGGACTATGTGATTAGTATTGTTAAAGTGACACAGCCTAATGGTGAGGAGCCATGAGATTGGCCTCGAGGTGTGTGTGTGTGTGTTGAGATGTAATGATGGGACAAAAGACTCATAAGGGTAGTGGTTTTAAAATGTGTGTGAAATAAGTGGAAGGGCAAAATGGTCATTTGACCTTTATATTGTATATATAAACAAACAAAACCCTACACTATTCATCTTCTTCTCTAAACACCACCGCCGCCTCTCTTCTCTCCTCCATTTCTTCTCTCTCGGCTTCCCATCTCCCTCACTCTCGGCCTCTCCACCTCTCTCTCAGTTTCACATATTGTTATTTTGCCGAATTACTTGTTGCGATTTTAATTAAATAACTGGACTCGTTGTAATTTCTTATCAATGTTGCGTGGTTTCGAGTTTTGATCATTCTTTGTTGATGACGTCGGTGTTGAGTTTTCAGTCAAGGTTTTGTCAATTTAGTTTGAATGTCTTATTGAAATCACTTGAATTAATAGCACTTCGTGTGTGAGAATGAATTTATGTTGGAGTTGCGTTCTCATGCATGGTTTCCTCGCGATATAAATTTGAACATAAATTGCGACGTAGAGTAAAGGGTTTGGAATGTTATTTAGGTTTCAAATGGGCGTGAAGCGTAAAGATGATTTCACGCGAGTTTATATATTGTAAACGGTTATGACGTCGTGATCACGCCGCCAGTCCTCGAGACTATAACGTGACCTATTTGTGACTGAGTCGAGCCTAAGACTTGTAATTAGGCTTACATAGGTGTGGGTACAACACCCAAGAGAAACATTGTATTTTGTTATGTTTTTGGTTTGATTTACCGACTGAATTGTCGAGGTTTTCGAGTCATTTAAAAGGATGGGAAAATGTGAAGGGTATCGACCTAGGATTAATTAATGCCTCAACTCATTAATTAGAGTTTCCAACCTTGTCAGGTAGCGAAAAACTTGGGAAGACGCGTTAGGAACGAGAGTGTTGTACGCGGGTTACGATTAGTCAGGTAAGTACACTTGCCCTAAAAATCATTTGTACGTTTGTAAGCCAGTAAGAAAATGTCATGTGATTCATTATCATTTTTTTCAGTCTTGTTATGCTCTATTATTGGTATTCCATTCCATTCCTTGTTGTGTGCTTCCCGGCGTAAGTGTTTTGTCTCGAAAGTACTAGGACCTGCACTAGAGGGATAAAACGCGGGCACTCGTGCGCACGAGTGTGTGACCACCCTTAGTGACCGTGTGACACCAAGTACTGGGTGGGTGGGTTCGAGTCCCTCCAGTCATAGCTGTGTCTTCGCTTGTGTCGATGCCCGGGAAGACCTCGCGAGGTCTTCGCCGTTATGCTATGGTTTAGACCACTTATGGGCCTCTTTTAATTTCTTGGAACACACTTGACTTTCGATTGATATCTATTAGTCTGTTTATCATGCATCTTGTCTATTTAATTTCGTGTCTTTTATTACCGCATGATATTTAGACTACTTTACTTGTATTCTCATGAATTACTGTTATCTTCTTCTGGCATTACATTCGATTTTATTCAGTTACTCACCGTCTAGTTTGTGACGGAGGGTGCAGATAGGGCGGAGAGCAGCAAGGGCAAGGGACCCTACCTAGGTGATCTACTGTGAGGATTAGCAACGACATCAGAGAGACTCTTTAATAGGTGTTTATACTTTTGCTGATGTGTATATCGTTTTATATTTACATTGTTGGGATCATTGAACTTGGTATTTCTTTTGTGAGACTGGTATCATGTATATTTACCTATCGAATTGTACATGAATACCCGGGGTTTTCCACACTTATAGAATTCCTCTACTTCCTTTGATTGAGTTATTTCCCCTTTGTTTTAATTGTTTAGTCTTTCGCTGTTTACTATTGCAATAACTCTTTCATAAACTACTAAATTGACTAAATTGAAGGCTGACTAGGCTTGTCAAGTTGTCGAGTGATAACTAGGGGCTTGTACGGGTCTAGACCGGGCGTACCTAATTGCACGGGAAAATTGGGGCCGTCACAGTATACTCTCTGGTTTGAAAACCACAACCACAACCACAACCAAAACTACGACAATGATATCACAAAGTCGGTAACCATAATGCATGTAAACCTACTAATGAATCGTAGGCTCGTCTCAGTCTTGTGTGGGTCACTTCATGGTCTCAAGGACCAACGGCATGACCATGACATCATAACAAATTCCCGACTTTTAAACGTAAATCGATAATCACAACACAACTCAAATCTCAACTGGACAACAAATTGAAACTTCCATGACAACATGCCAACATTATTCTATGTCATGAAAGAGTTTCCTCGGCATGAAATGGCCGGGAAATACCCTCGAACATCAGTAAACAACGCGACACAAACAAAGTGAACGGGTCTTAACACATCGAGGGAAAATAACATAAACACATAGAATTACGCATACACACACTGTCACCGCCGCTAGTTGAGACGTTCCGGGGCTGTGGGACACTATGACGAATCGTGATGAGGTCTCCGGCAGTCCCCCAAGTCATCGTGTCGACGGCAGTGCTGCCCCTATAGGTGGTTTCTGACGAGGACTCAAAGCAACTACAACACATGAAATAACGAATCCAAATACTCAAAACACCACTGGTTCGGACTGTTGGAAAATGTGCCCTAGGTCAATCCATTAATATTCTTTATGAATATATTTTAGTTAATAAAATAGAGGATTTCATTTGCTGTTTATTATAATTGATTTGCATGTTTATATTATAATAAGATCTATGGGTATTTACAGAAATATCCTAAATGTCCCTAGTCGATTATTATACTGGGAACTATAATGAATTAAGACTAGTGTGAGTCTTGATTAATGATCATATAATGATCATACGTATAGGAATACGAATCAAGATCATGAGTACTTGTTAGGGAATAAAGTACTGGACCGACCCGCTATGAGAACATCACATGGATTAAGTCATAGTTGTTTCTCATGATAGGTATATTTTTCAGTCCTCTGACTTGAGATTACTAGATACTTCAACATTAGGAACATAGTGATTTGACACTATCAAATGTTGTCTTTAACCGGATGATTATAAGGGTTGTGATTGGTTACTATGTGAGCAATGTGATGAAGTTGTGTAATCGAGATAGAATTTGTCCCTCTCATATAGAGAGAGATATCCAGTGGATCCCTCAATGTGTTAGACTGTTAAAAGGCCTAGTCTAAGTGAATTGATATTGATCAATGTCACTTGGATGTTTTCAGTCTACTTGGAGATCGAGACTAGTACGATTGAACATGTTGGATGACAATTCCATGCCTTATGTTTGATCAAAAGGATATCTTGTGACAAAAGGATGTTATATACACTATTGATTAGGTTATATCGATTTGAAATTCGTACAACTTGGGTAGTCATAATGTCTTGCTAGAGGCCGCTTATGACTTGTATACCAAAATGTGTTTTGGTGCACTTCCAACGTTGTATGAGCCTATTGGATTGCACACTAAGAATGATTTTGCGAGATTTTAAGATAGTTTAGAAAAACGAATTTTATATGATAAAATTCATGACAGAAACGTCCTTGTAGTGTATTACACTTATACTTCTTTACGTAAGGATATATGTGTAATTTACTTAACCGTCTATATACAAGGGTTGTATAAATAGACGTTTTGAGTTAGAATACAAGTACAAAAGATTAAAAGGCCAAAACTCTATTTTCGTTTTAAGAAATGACTTAAGGTTTTTGGTATGCTATGGATCGTTTTGGAGAGAAACAAAAAAAGGTTTAGTATTCTCTCAAAGCTAACACTTCAAATCTTAGCCGTCGTTCGTGTGTGGACTGCTGATAGAGGGCGTTCATTGTTGGCAGCGCCTTAGAGATCGATTAACCTTTAGAAAGGTACATTGTGACTAAGGTATGATTTAGTTTTCAGTTTAAACGTGTTTTAATGGAATCAGATTCGGATCCTGTTGAGGTTTTTCTCAAAATTATTTTTGAAATCTCTGCTGCACATGAACCCCAAAACCAACAGTGGTATCAGAGCCTTCGAGTTTGATTTCATTAAACTCATTGCATGTTTTCTTATGATATATAATTGGAAGCATGTTAATAGTTGATGTATATGTGATATACATAAGTTTTCTATGAGATTTATTATCATGTTTTGTGTATATGATACATATATTCGTGATTTAATTGAAATTAGTTTCGTACATGCTAGTAACCATGTTAGGTTAATTTAAATAATTTTAATGAATTGAGTTTCGTGTTCTATGATCCATGACACCATTAGGTTCGATTAGGATAGTAGTTCATGATTCAATTACATGTTTGTGATTATTTGGATGAAGATCGAAATTGCAAATAATTAATTTTCAAAATTATTTATTTATAAATAATTAATTTTTCAAAATTATTTATTTATCTTGTTATATCTATTTTGTTATGAAGTTTCTATTTGATAAAGATAGATAACAAATTAGAATAGGAGATAAATATCAAGAATCTTGTTATTGGTGATATACTAGAATTCAAATATCTTAAATCCAAAATAAATAAATAATTTTTAAAATTATTTATTTATCTTGTTGTATCTATTTTGTTATGAAGTTTATATTTGATAAAGATAGATAGCAAATTAGATTAGGAGATATAAGCAAAATCGGTTTCGTTATCCCTATTGGATAGGAGATAAATATGGAGAAGTTTATTATTGGTGATATGCTAGGATTCAAATATCTAAAGTCTTAATTGGATTAGGATAAGATGATTAGTTAGATGTGGGCCCGGGTTAATTAAAAATGTTTTAATTGACTTAATTTTGGATAAATTAAGGGGTAAATTTAGTATCGTAAAATCAGCGAAAAATATGATTTTCTATAGCGAATTTCAATTTTCGGAATTGAGATTCGTCTTCTAAAAAAAAAGCGCGCGCTTTCAGACTTACCCGTCCATTGGCCAATCAACGGAACCACCACCCGCTGACCGGCCAGCAGGACCACCGTCTAACTAATTCTAGTGCACGAAAATTCTTCTATTAGTGAATAGCATAAAAATTTCCTAAATTGTTTACTTAAAAATATATGATATTTCATTGTTTACTTAAAAATCACTAAAACTGAATAAAATCCCTCTATTAAATTTTAAGTCTCACGCCATCCATTTTAAACACTTGTCAAGGCGTCGATCACACTAGTACAATTTCAGCCATAGTTGGGTGTATTGTGTTATCTTGGTGAGACAAGTTGGGTAAGAGTTACCTAAATGTTTAAATTGGTCCAACTTAATAAAGCTATCAAAATAGTTTTGAACTTTAGGCATATGATAAGATAAAACTAGGTGAAATATGGATTTAAGTCCCCTAAATAAATAGTATGTTTTAGGAGGGTTGTTAATTTAGTAGGAGTCTATTCCTCTATACTAAAATAAACTCTGCATAATCTTTATTGTAGATCAATGGCCTCTTCAAGTAACAATAATCCCCTTTCACAGCGATCTATCCTTGAGAAGGATAAGCTATGTGGGACTAACTTTCTTGACTGGTTCAGAAACTTGAGAATCGTTCTCAAGTATGAACACAAGTTGTATGTTTTGGATACTCCGATCCCTGAGGACCCACCAGCCAATGCTATGAAAGCTGTGAAGGATGCGCATAATAAGCATGTCAACAATTCTATTGATGTTGCATGCATTATGTTGGCAACTATGGTTCCTGAACTTTAGAAGGACATGGAACTAATGGAAGCCTACGACATGGCTGTAACGCTGAAGGAAATGTTCCAACAGCAAGCTAGGCAAGAAAGGTTCGAGACAGTCAAGAACCTGCATTCTTGTAAGATGACTAAATGTGCGTCAGTTAGTCCTCATGTTCTGAAGATGAAGGGCTATGTTGACCAACTTGATAGACTTGAATTTCCCATAAGCCAAGAGTTGGCTACGGATTTGATCCTAAATTCATTACCTGAAAGTTACTCACAATTTGTGATGAACTACAATATGAACAATATGGAGAAATCAATTTCAGAGTTGCATTTGATGCTCAAAACTGCTGAACAAAATATCAAGAAACCCTCTAGCAATGTGCTGATGGTTCAAATGGGAAAGGGAATGAAGAAAAAAGGTAAAGGCAAAGGCAAGGCTAAAGTTGCCAAGGCTACTGCTGCACCTGTCGCAAAGCCTGTGGAACAAGTCAAGCCCCAGCCTGTTCCTGCTTCAAAGCACCAAAAGGAAAATGAAGGAAATTGTCATTTCTGCCATGCACCTGGACATTGGTTCAGAAATTGCAAACTCTATCTGGAAGATCTAAAGAAGAAAAAGAGTAGTGCGACTACCACCTCAGGTATCTATGTTATTGAAATTAATTTATCTACTAGTGATTCTTGGGTATTGGATACCGGATATGGATCTCACATTTGCATAAATGTGCAGGAACTCACCAGAAGTAGGAAGCTAAAAAAAAGAGAAGTCATCCTGCGCGTAGGGAATGGAGCAAGAGTTGCTGCTCTGGCTGTTGGATCATATGACTTAGTCTTACCTAGTGGACTTATTTTAACTTTAAATAATTGTTATTATGTGTCTGCCTTGAGCAGAACCATCATTTCTGTTTCATGTTTGGATATGGATGGTTTTGATTTTATTATTGTGAATAATAGATGTTTCATTTCTCGTAAAGGAATATTTTATGCAAATGTTGATTTGTGTGATGGTCTTTATATTCTAAGCATGAAAAGGTCCACTGATACTCCAGTCATTGACATACATACAAAGAGATTTAAGTCAAATGATTTGAATCAAACCTATCTTTGGCATTATCGTCTCGGCGAGATAAATGAGAAATGCATAACGAAGCTCCATAAAGATGGACTTCTAGATTTATTTGATTTGGAATCATATGAAACGTGCGTATCTTGTTTACTAGGCAAGATAACTAAAAGTCCCTTTACTGGATATAGTGAAAGGGCAAGTGATTTATTGGGTCTAATACATACTAATGTATGCGGTCCTATAAACACAATGGCTAGAGGAGGTTATCAGTACTTCATTACATTTACTGACAATTTCAGCAGATATGGTTATGTATATCTTATGAAATATAAAGCTGAATCATTTGAGATGTTTCGAACATATCAAAATGAAGTGTAGAATCAACTTGGTAAAACTATCAAAACAATTCGATCAGATCGAGGTGGTGAGTATTTAAGCCAAGAATTTGATGATCATCTTAAAAATTGTGGGATTGTCTCCCAATTGACTCCACCAGCAACTCCACAATGGAATTAAGTTTCTGAAAGGAGAAATCGAACCTTATTAGATATGGTTCGATCTATGATGAGTCATGCGGATCTTCCATTATCCTTTTGGGGTTATGCATTACAAACTGCAGCTTTCACTCTAAATCGAGTTCCTCCTAGGGATAAGGATCTATAAGGATAGATCTAAGAGGCTAATCGGTCTAAGTCAGAGTGCTTACATAGAAAAGGTGCTGAATGGGTTCAGTTTGTAAGACTCTAAAAGAGGATTATTGCCAATGTCTCATGGCATAAGTCTCAGCAAGGCTCAATGTCCTAAGACAAATGATGAGCGAGACCGTATGAATAAGATTTCATATGCATCTGCTATTGGATCTATCATGTACGTCATGCTATGCACTCAGCCTGATGTATCATATGCTTTGAGTACTACAAGCAGATATCAGTCAGATCCAAGTGAGAGTCACTGGATAATAGTAAAGAACATCCTTAAGTACTTAAGAAGGACTAAGGAAGTGTTCTTGGTCTATGGAGGTTTTGAAAATGATCTAGTTGTAAATGGTTACACAGATGCAAGTTTTCAAACTGATATAGATGATTTTAAATCGCAGTCTGGATATGCATTTACTTTGAATGGGGGTGCAGTAAGCTGAAAAAGTTCGAAGCAAGAAACTATGGTAGATTCTATAATAGAAGCTAAGTATATTGCAGCATCCGATGCAGCAAAGGAGGAAGTTTGGATAAAAAAGTTCATTTCTGAACTAGGTGTAGTTCCAAGTATTGCTAACCTTGTTTGTTTGTATTGTGACAATAACGAGGCAATAGTACAGGCCAAGGAACCTAGATCACACCACAGATCCAAACATATACTCAAGCATTTTCATCTCATCAGAGAAATCATTGAGAGGGGAGACGTGAAGATTTGCAGAGTACCTACTGAAGACAACATTGCGGATCCATTGACAAAGGCTCTTCCACAAGCGAAACGTGATGGTCATGTTAGATCATTAGATATTAGATACATGAATGATTGGCCCTAGAGCAAGTGGGAGATGTTAGAAAATGTGCCCTAGGTCAATCCATTAATAGTCTTTATGAATACATTTTAGTTAATAAAATAGAGGATTTCATTTGATGTTTATTATAATTGATTTGCATGTTTATATTATAATAAGATCTATGAGTATTTACAGAAATATCCTAAATGTCCCTAGTCGATTATTATGCTGGGAACTATAATGAATTAAGACTAGTGTGAGTCTTGATTGATGATCATATGATGATTATACGTATAGGAATACGAATCAAGATCATGAGTACTTGTTAGGGAATAAAGTACTGGACCGACCAGCTATGAGAACATCACATGGATTAAGTCATAGTTATTTCTCATGATAGGTATATTTTTCAGTCCTCTGACTTGAGATTACCAGAGATTTCAACATTAGGAACATAGTGATTTGACACTATCAAACGTTGTCTTTAACCAGACGATTATAAAGGTTGTAATTGGTTACTATGCGAGCATTGTGATAAAGTTGTGTAATCGAGATAGAATTTGTCCCTCTCATATAGAGAGAGACATCCAGTGGGTCCCTCGATGTGTTAGACTGTTAAAAGGCCTAGTCTAAGTGAATTGATATTGATCAATGTCACTTGGATGTTTTCAGTCTACTTGGAGATCAAGACTAGTACGATTGAACATGTTGGATGACAATTTCATGTCTTATGTTTGATCAAAAGGATATCGTATGACAAAAGGATGTTATATACACTATTGATTAGGTTATATCGATTTGAAATTCGTACAACTTGGGTAGTCATAATGTCTTGCTAGAGGACGCTTATGACTTGTATACCAAAATGTGTTTTGGTGCACTTCCAACGTTGTATGAGCCTATTGGGTCGCACACTAAGAATGGTTTTATGAGATTTTAAGATGGTTCAGAAAAATGAATTTTATATGATAAAATTCATGACAGAAATGTCCTTGTAGTGTATTATACTTATACTTCTTTATGTAAGGGTATATGTGTAATTTACTTAACCGTCTATATACAAGAGTTATATAATAGACACTTTAAGTTAGAATACAAGTACGAAAGAATAAAAAGGCCAAAACTCTATTTTCGTTTTAAGAAACGACTTAGGGTTTTTGGTATGCTCTGGATCGTTTACCAACACGGACACACCGGAGGGTTGTAGGACACCAGGAAAGGTAAGACTTGGCCCCCAAAAACATCCCTAACGTGGTGGTCCAGCCAACAACACCACCGGTTATGGCAGTTCCGGCGAGGGGACATAAAAAAATAAAATAAATTGACAAAACAGTACGTGATCGATAGTAACACCACATGTGCCACGAGGGGGTATGCTTCGGGACGGTCAGGACTCCGGTGAGCCACCATAGGTCGTCCACAACCGGTTCTCGTCACGGCAGTTACCTCAGCAGGTGTACACAAAACAATGAGAAAGAGAGAGTGAGCAAGGATTGTAAATCACAAAAAAATAAAATATACCTCAGTGTCGACTCCTGAGGCTTGAGTAATATGACAACTCACGACGAGTAGGTCACGGTCCTGTAAAACACGACACGTGTCACCAATTAAATTTGAGGGTTGTTACACTAACTGTCCCGAACTCAAGGTCGAACTGGTAGCATCTGGTGCAAGGACTTCTAGCGAGCTCCACTAAGTTGTCTACATACAATGTCTAACAATGCACCACGATCTACTTGCATGACTTACTTACATGGTTCCTATCATATAATCTAGTAGATAGGTAAATAATAATAAAACCAATAACTTAAATCTAACTTACTTACATGGTACGCTAATTTCCAAATATCTTGTTGGCACTCACGAGAGTACTCTGAAGTTCAATCAACCTAAATATGTTAAATGTTTATTAACTATACAAGTTGACTTTAGTTTTTTTTATAATAAAACTAATTTTGAAAATCTTTCGAAAAATACATTTAGAAATACTTATTCAAAATATTTTGAAGAATCCCTTCTTCGTTCATATTTGAAAACCCACCATTCTCGTTCATATTTAAAAACGCACAATTTTATTTTATTTATTTTATTTTTTTAATCAATAATAAATCTTTCAACGATACTTTTCTAGTTTAAAAGAATTCCAATCAATAGGAAAACTTGTTTGAATATATTAATAACATATAGATTTCACACAATACTTGAATAGATTGATAGAAAACCTAATTAAACCTCAATATCAATAGAACAAATTTAAAAACTAAATAAAAGAGATTACCTAACGCGAGGAACTCCAAAGATCACCTCCCTCGTTTCCCTCTCGACTCTCTCTAGTTTTGTGTGAAGGCTTTTCGTACACATTTATTGTTTTAAATTGAGATCAATCAATAACCTAAATTTACTCCCCAAATTACGTCTTCCTTAATTCTCTCATGCGTTTCCTTTCCTCAACTCTCGTAGAAAACAATCAAGGGTTTTAAGATTTAAAATCTCTAACTTCCTAAATAATGAGATTTCAAACCGTTACTTTCCAAAAGTAACGATCTCCTCAATTAATGAGAAATTTAATTCTTACTTTCCATTTTGGTTTGTTCAAAATCAAAAGTGTTGGCCACTCCAAACCCTAGTGCCTCTTAATCTTAATTTGTGGGCCCCACAAGCTTTTAAGTGAGTTAGGGTTTCCTAGTTTACACAAACATGATATATCTTATTTTGTTTAAAATTAACGTCATCACAAAACCCCCATCAAAATCAAACTCAAAATGTTGTTTGAAATTATCGTGACAAAAACACAAAAAACAGTGTCAAAACGTAGATAATCTTGAGGGGAGTTAAGATCTTACCTTTAAACACGTAGTTGGTCGATTCTCGATGTCGCTCCAAGCTTGAAAACACCGAAAACTCAATGCCCAAATCATGTTTTGTTTGGATGAGACAAAAAAAAAAGATGAGATGAGGAGAGAGAAAAGTTAGTGGGGATTATATGCCCCCCTCTCATCATCTCCTACGCACGTATCTCGAGACTCATCCTAGGGTCTTTCCACACTCTAGCCCAACCACCTCTTACTCACTTGTGTGACTTCAATGGGTGACTATCGTCCCTAACTTAGTCATTTTCTACCCAAAATATCGCATTCTCGGTTCCCATACAACACCATGACTCACACATCGTGTGCTCTGGACGTACCAACGTACCAGACACGTTACACAACGTTTATTTATTATTTCATTCATTTATTATTTTTCCAATAATTCACTAATTATCATTTTCTTGTGTTTAAAATATCCAAATTTCACCAAGTTATATGAAAATTTACGTTTTCATAGCAAATCCTCACTCATAAATCCAGTGTGATAAACAAAACAAAATCATACACTAGGACATACGACATTCACATTCGGATATAAATAATAGTACAATCATTACAAAAAATAAAATATACCTTAGTGTTGACTCCCAGGCTTAAACAATATGACAAATCACGATAGTCAGGTCACATTCCCAAATATAACACGTGGCACGAATTAAGTTTGAGGATCGTTACGAGCAAGGCTCCGATGGACTATATGATGAAGTACTAACTCAATCTATATGATCATAACACGTGGCACGAATTAAGTAAGATCTGTGACAAGTTTTTAGGAAGTAGACAACAAAAAAATAAAACACACACTCCAAAATTGATCATTCATGTTCAACTTGATATGCATAAGCAACCTAGCATGCATCTCGAGATACATAGCATGCATGATGAGTAAGGGCCAAGGGGGACACCTTAGGTTATTATTCAAGCATTTTATCAAAATTACAATAAAAAATATACAAATGATTCCAAATTTAGTGATGTGATGTGGCAAAATCAACATATATATAATATAGTATATGAAGTGGGTTAAAAATTGACTAATGTGGCATTTCTCAATTTATAAAGTGATAAAATCCTCTTTTGGCCTTCAACTATGATCGTGTAAAAAATCAAGTTTTTTTTTTGAAAAAAAACATAAGAAATCAAATTTTGGCAATCTCTTATCATCTTTTCCAATTTCAATTTTACTTTTATTTTGTATCAAGTCATATTTTTTTATGGATCGATCACTATTCGGGTCTTACTCGACAATTTTTTCTGCTACCTGCTATTACTAGAATGTTGAGGGAAAAGGGTCGTTGCTCGGACCCCATTACCCGACTGGTGGGTCGAGTAGTTTTACCCACCTAAAATTAATAAACTGCAAACCTGAAAAAAAAAAACAAAAACAAAAAAAACAAAGAAAAAAAAAACAAAACTATATATTGAAAAAAATGACAAGAAAACTTAAATAAGAGATTTTTTTATTAATTGGGAAGTATTAAAATTATGAGATTGATAATTGATTGACAAAAACTTACTAAAGAGAATATATATTTTTATTAAATGATCTTTAATAAAATTATGGGTGAATTGATTGATTGCAAAAACTTACTAAAGAGAATATTCTTATTGATTGATATACAATTACTAAAATTATGGATTAATTGATTGACAAAAACTTACTAAATTAGAAAATACTCTAATATATCGATTGGCATTACCAAAATTATGAGATTGGTTTATTGTCAAATCATTAAAATTATAGGGTTCATTGATAAAATTAATCATTGTCATTCACTAAAATTATGGATTCATTGATAGGTAAGCAAGATAACTTTAATGTATACCTATGTTATATATTGTGTACAAATCATGATTGAAGTAAAGGTAAAAAAAATCAAATTTGAATGTCAAAGTTTTTAGAAATATATACTTACCATAACTATCAAGAAACCAAACTAACTAATGCCAAACTACAACAAATGATATCATAAAAAAAATAAACAAAAACTAAAGAAAATGATCTCAACTTAAGAAATATATTGAACAACATCAACTCATGTACATATTTCATTTTCAAAAAAATATAATAAAATAATAAAAAATAATAATGGCGGATCGGTCGCGTCAAACTAGTAATTACCTTAAACGTATCCACCACCTTCATTTACTTGACTCATTACCCATTAGGCAGGGCAAGAAAGGCGGGTTAGGGCGGGTACACAAGTTTATGACCAACCCTACTTCCATTCATGAACCCTCCAACTTTGCCTAGAACGGTCAACAAGTCACAGAGTCCCTCTTTTTGCTCTTCAAGTCAACACTTTTATTTCCCGAAATAAAATTCCCTTTTTGTCCAACTCATTTATTGTGCACCTCGGCCGAGTGAACCCAGCCCGGTCGCGCTCTCTGCAAACGCCACGTGTCCTCGCGTCGCGTCCACACACCGTACGCCACACCAAAACTTCTCTCACGCTCAATTCAAATATCGTTTCCAACGCAACCCAACACTAATCGAATTTCCGATCACGCCATCCTCGCTCGCTCTATAGACACTCGGAATTGTTTGTGTTGTGAGAGAGTGTCTCTGTGTGTGTGTGTGAGTGTGAGAGAGAGAGAGAGCGAGCGACGGAGTGATGGCTGCGTCGGTGGCTTACGGCGGCCTAGCGGCGGCCGGAGCGGCGTCACCATCGTCGCGCGCCAGCGCGTTCTGGCTGGGAGCGGTGTCGAACCGGCTAATGTCGCGCCTGAGTCACGGACAGAGTTTGGACCCTTACGAGTTGTGGCGGCTCTGCATTTCCTTGGCCAAGTTTGGAATCTCTCTCTCTCGAACTCTCAAACTCTCATTCTTCGCTTCGTTTGCGTCTCTGAATCTCTCTTTGTTTGGCGTGTTTTGGATTCTTTGATGGATTGTTTTGGTTGCGAGAATCGAAGTTTTTAGGTCATTTGTTGTGAAGTGGTTGTGTTTTTGCTTCATTTTGTTTTGTTGGTTTGAGTGAATGTTTGGTGTAATCTAGGGTTTTTGGAGTAAAATTTCCGAAAACTAAGTCTACAACGGCGATTGTGATGGTTTTTTGTTGAACTTGCAAGTGCTTTATGAGGAAAGGCTTTTGTGGTTTTAGGCTTCTTAGGTTATGGTTCTGTTTAGCTTTTTTAGGATCCTAACATGTTGATTAGTACTGCTACTACTACTACTTCTGTTGTGGACATGTAATCCAGAGAAACGCTAACTTGGTGGTTAGAATTTAGTAGTACTAAGTGTCGCTGTGTAAATCGTTCCGTTCCCTTGTTTCAATTTTGGGGACATTGTGCCTTTTACTTTGAGAAGCTCTAAATTATTGTTAGTTTTGAGTTTCCGTTGATGTTTCTCTAATTCTTGTCAATGGTTTTTTTTTAATTGATTTTCAGTCTTATTTTGAATTATTGTGCGATTCTGGTAATTAGGCCTCTTATTAGGCGTTTTGTTAAGTTAGGTTTTTCTGGAAATCTTTAACTTGAAAAATTAGATTTGTCTGGAATATGGCTATTAATCCTCTCACTGAAGTGTGTTTACCAATTCATGCTACGTGGTTTTTTAATTTCTTATTCTACTTGCATAATGGTGGCAAACCTGTGAATTATCATGCTCTCAGGTTACTATCAGTGGAAAGAAAAGAGTTCAAACTTGTTGGTTAGTCTCCAAATTGAATGTGAAATTACCTGCAGACATAGTAAAAAAAAACTGGCTTTTGGTGGTATTTTTCTCTGCAAATTTAGGTGAAAGAAAAAATGTTTTGCTTTATTCTTAAATTGCAGTGCAAAATTATCTTTTTCTCATGTTTGTTATTATTATTATTTTTTTTTCCCATTTGTGGACTACTATAGGGAATGGGGATTTCTTCATACAATTTTGCTCTTTTCCTCTTGTTATTTTGACCAGCTTGTTGGTCTTCCCATTTCGTTTTTTGTGGTTCTTTTTTGAATTCAATGCTGCTGGCATACTGACATACGTTTATATCTTTGTCATGTGTTTAGTGTTTGTGGATTGCTATGCATTTGATTGATTTTTCTTGTGAATGAACTTTACAAAGTATTACGCTATATATTTATGCTTTTCTCACTTTATTATGGCGTTTTCCTTGACAACAAGCGCAGAGGAATCGATTATGCAGTTGCAAACAATGAGTTCCCTGAAAGTGTTCATGAGTTGCCAGTTCTTATAAAATATGTAAGTCCTTTTCTTCATGAATAAAACATTACCTATAGCAAGCCGCCTAGAAAAAGGATGATCACTCAAAGTTTCATTTCTATTGAAGAAAAAATATTTTTCCGGGGTAGGGTTGCAATTGGAGTAGGCGGGGGGGGATTGAAGTTACTGTCCCCATCACCGCGGGGCACGGAATCCCCGTGCCCCGTCAGTTTTGTGAAAATGTCTATTTTGCTCTTCACTTCTTGTTCATTTTCACTTAACTACTTTCTTAATATTATTGGGAAACTATATTTTATTCAAATTGAAGAATTAATTTAAGTTTCCTTTTGATATTGTTTCATAGATTGAGTTGCAAATTATCATTCCTAATTAAATATATAAGATTTTGTAAAATTAGTATGACAAATATATTTCAATGATGTTCTAAATATAACTTTATACATCTTTATGATACAATATTTGTAGTAGGATTGGTTTAATGGTAAAAATAGGTTTTATGGTTGGAAATCTTGAGCTCCATTTCATACATTTCATACATTACATATGTTTTCTTGTAAAAAGTTGCATAACTTTTTAATAAAAATATAAAAAATGGAGAATTTTATACGGGGAATGGGGCAGGAGGCGTGGAATCCCCACGATTGCGGGGATTCCGTGGGGTGCAGGGTGGGAAATCCCCGCTGGGCGAGAACAACCTCCATCCTCACATTGCCTCGCGAGGTGGGGCATGATTTTGCCATTCGGGGTGCCTGCAAATACTTGCAAGCATATTTTACTTTTTACACGAACAAAAGTTTGCTCTTCAAGTGATGTTCGTGAAGTTGCAGTCATCTATGTTTTGTTATCACATTTTATTGTTAAACTGCATCGGACACTTTAATTATCCTTGGCTTTGAAATGTCGTTTGTATCATAAGCGTCGCTCATCTCCTTTTTGTATGTCTGTGTGTGAGGCAATTCTTAGTTTCTACATTTAAGGCATATGCTTCCAGATTTTCTGTATCAGGCTAAAGTATGTTAAACTTCTTTATTTGAGTTATCGCTTGTTGAAATTTTATCAAATCTGAAGCTGATAGAAACATTGTATTTATCATGTGTATAGCTAACTTCAATTAATATGGTGTTGAGACTTGTTGTTGTTGTTTTTGTTGTTGTTGTACTACTTACTGAAGAATCTGTTTTACGTGTTTATATTACATGCAGGTATACCGACGGTTGTGCAATAACGAGTCCTTACTTCAATCTGCTATTATGGTGTTAATGATTTCTGTCAAGGTAATGCTGTATTTGGTTACCGTACTCTGCCAGTTCTTTTTCAGCTTCATTGATGTCTGCCAAGTTGCCTTCGTACAACAATTAACATGAATGATGTAACTCATTCATTATAGAATCTAAAACTGTGTAGATCAGCTTAGCAGCTTAGCATATAATGAAGTTCTTGCCATATTCAGTTTAAATGATCAAGAATTCAAGACTTACCTGCTGCATAAAGTATGCTCTGCTGGTTGTATGATTGATTTGCCATTGCTTTATATTAGTTAATGATATTTCAAGTTCCCCTGCTATTAGTCTATTACTTTTGGATTGTTTTGCTTTTGCCTTTTCTAAATACTGAAGATGATCATTGCATAGAGTTTGCCAAAATTGCTCGGCTCTAATTCTTTCTTTTATCTTTTGATGTTTTGCGCCAATAAGTTTCTCATTTTCTTCTATATAAAATTATATTGTGGAAGAGTAGTTGCAAATATTTGAAAAGTTTAATGAGTGAAATATTTAACTTTTTGATGGGGATTAGCCGATTAGGGCATCTCCAATGCATTACACCAAAACGGTGCAATTTTTGCACCATTTTGGTGTAGAAAGTGCTAAAACACTATTTCCATCTCCAACCCTTCACATCAAATACCACACCAAAAGCGGACCCCACCACAAATCCCCCCATATATTCACCCAAAACCACATTAAAAAAAATAATAAATAAAGTGGGCCCACTTTCAAACAACCCAAAATAACAAAAAAATAAAATAAAATAAGCTTTTGGCGCAGGATTGGAGTCAATTCTGCGCCAAAAGCTCCACCCATGCTATATTAGCGTGGTTAGAGATGGCCTTAGAAGTTGTTACCCAAATATCGTGGGTTGTTCGCATCAATTAGTGTTGAGATGCACTTGTATTTAGTGTTGCTTTTATTATTTATTTCTTTATTCTTAATTAGTATAAACAGCTTAGAGTTTGAGGTTTTTAATTTTTGTATATTGAAGTTTTCTATTTTTTGATACTGATGATCATGTTAGGATTGCATAGATTTAGTTTTTATGTTTATCTTTAATTAATTGCAATTGTCGAGAAGTTGAGCGTTTACAACTACGTAGAATTATAATAGGGAGTGGTATTGTATATATTGTTAAAATCCTATAAAAAGGCATTTTTTTTTGTTGATTTCTCATTACTTTGGTGATTGGATTAAAAGAATATAAATTCGAGAGAATTGTTGTGAGAGTTCTTTGTGCCTGTTTTTGAGTTTCTAGTGTTCTCTTTGTTTCGGTATTCTTTAAATCAATTAACAAAGAACATATGTTTGCTCTTCGCTACTAGGTTGTAGACTCAATGGTAGGAGAATAACTTTGGTGTTTGATTTGTCATGTGTTGCTTTCATTCCTTAATTTTCACTTATTTCTAACCTTCTATTTTTTCAAGGTCTAATAGGCAAATATATCCTAACATTTTAAGGATTTTGCAAAAATATCCTAACGTTTCTATATCTTAACCTTTTGATTTCTTGTAAATTGTATCCTCGCTTCATATTATTTGAGTGGATTACACTTAGAAATATAAAAACTTATACACACAATTAGAAATATTATTTCATATAATGCAATGTATATGTGATATAGTGATCATTCATCACTTAAATTGTGCTTTGATACATAATAATTAAATGCAAGTTTACAATTTTCACGAAATCAAAAGGTTAGGATATTTTTGCAAAAACCTTGAAACGTTAGGATATATTTGCCTATTAGGCCTTTTTTTAGTTATTCTTGCAACCTTTACATGTTAGTTCTTTTCCCCACTTTTAGAGACATTTTGATTTATTGTTATTAACTAGACGATTTCTTGCTTTGTTAGAATGCTTGTAAAAACAGGTGGTTTTTGGATAAAGACGTAAATGATCTTCTCTCCTTGGCGAATGAGGTACACGAAGAATTTTATTCCGCTAAGGATCTTTCTTGGTTGCCATTTATGTGTGTCGGTCTTTGTGTTGTAAATGACCGTAATAAAACTTATGCAAATGTAGATTGGAAGAAACTTCTCTTATCCAGTGGACACCAACATTGAACCAACAGATCCGCCACACATTTTCTCAAAGGTTATGTCCAGGTATGAATTATGAAGTCTTAACTTACAACTGGAGCATCCTGTGGATATTTGCTTAATGAGACTTATGTAGTTATTTATGGTGCCAATTTGGACAAATTTTGTTTTCATTACTATATGATATGTGTATCATTGTTCTAGTTGCATTCGTCCTAATATAAACTGGGATGCATTAGTTATGACAGATTTAAAGGATTATGAAATCACATCATACAATGCGTTATATTGAGCTGAGTGTAAGTGTTTGATCCATGTAGCCGACTCCATTGGATTTGGGATTTAGGTTTTATTGTTGTAACTGCACACCTCTTACCAGAGATAGAGTAGGAATGAGTGGATTGGCGACTTATATTGTGGAAATGGTTTTGTATCATAATTATTTTGATTTTTATTTCTATTGTGACCTTTGTCATTACTCTGTTAATTTTTTTGAGAAGTGTCAGGGTCCAATTACTATAGGACTGCATCAAGGAAATGCTTAAACCTATATCAAGATAACATAATAATAAATTAGAAGTTGAAATTCATAAGGTGAGCTATTTTAGATTTTTATGCTCAATGATACAAAAGATGGTTGTAATGGGGATACATATCTCATAGAATTCAAGTTGAATGGAAGAAGTGGAATGTAACTGGTGTGACTTGATCAAAATATCTTTGTTAAGCTAAAAGGAAGATTGCATTAGACCACAATTAGGCTGGATATGTTTTATGTGAGTGAATGTTGGGTGATAAAGAAATATCATAGATAAAATTATTGTGGTACAAATGAGGATGTTTAGATGTTATCGTGTTAGTGCAGTAAAACTTGTATAATAAGAAATACTGAAATACACAGATTCAAAGAAAAGTAATAGTGTCACCAAACAATAGAAAGTTCGGGGAAGAGTGGTTGTGACACATCCAATGACGACTTTCAAATGCCTTTGTTAGGAGCTCAGCAGAATAGAAATTGAAGAAACTTGACGGTATAAAGGTAGACGTAAGATAACTTGTGATACATTAATTACGAAGGATTCAAAAACGATAAAGTGCATCATCAATTGCATTAAATTGAGTAAGTGGAGTAGTTTGGTTAGCCCAACTAATTTGAGATTTAGGTTTTGTTGTTAATGTCAAGGTGCCACCCGCTACATTAGCATGCCATTTCAAGATGTTCTAGAAAAGAGTTTTTGGTAATTGAGTGCTTGCTTAACATCTATCTAAATGATTTGTGTAGAATCTGTAGACTGCTTAGAGAGTTTTGGAGAACTTCATGATCTGTTCATTTTTTTCGACAATCATATGTTGTTTGACTTTTCTTCGTGGTTTTATTTGTTTAAGATGTAATCTTGCTATTTTAAATAGTCCTCCCAGTTAGAGTGACGTTATCTGCTCAAATTGATAGATTGTTGGAGAATTGGTGATTTATGACCATTAATTATTTACACTTTTCTTTCAATTTCCATTTAATGGGTATCAATGGTAGTTGCTCCTTTTGCATACGTCCTTGGAGATTAATGCCTTGATTGTTTCTCATGTGATGTCCTTCAGGTTTTTACCCAGAATGAAGATGGGTCGTATACTCGCTCTTCTTGAGGTTAAGGTTGGTAATCTTTTTTTTTTTTCCATTTCTTTTTTTTTTTTTTTTTTTGTGCAGTGAAAGTTTTCACTGATTTCTTGAGCTTTCTCATTAAAGTCATTGACTCTTATGATTTTTCATATGAGTATCCAAGAATTATTTTGAATTCAACAACATTAGTACCTTGCTTTGCTACTTTTTTATGTGTATATGGTCTAGGACTCTGGTTCTAATCTAACTAATGTCATTGTCTTAAGCCTAATTTAACTACTTGTGACCTGCTTCCAAATGGGAATATGATCCCCTCTAAACAACACTGGATAATATTTTATGCCTAATTGTCTCCAGTGTAAATTTGCTACTTAATTCATTGGTTTTTTTTTTTGATTAATTAATTCATTGTTCTTTTTTTTCTTTGAAGCTTAATTCACTGGTTTGAAAAATTGCCTATTTGATCTTTTCATCTAGGAAATCATTATCTTACTTATTAGAAGCAGGATGCTCTTTGATGACTTCCAATGCATATATTTTTAAACAAGAAGCATGTTTTTGAAAACAAAACAAGAAGCATATTAGATAGCAATTTGAGTTAAATTTCATATATGATGTATTCACAGAATATCACTCACTTACCATAGGACTGGACCTAGATTTCTAACATAAATTTCAATTCATGAGATAGATGAGTTTTGAGATATTTTGAACAATTTAAACAAAGAGTGGTAGTGCATTAGAGGAAATAATGAAGAAGAAGGTGCTAAAAGCTCTTACGTGTCATACTTCGAAAGAACGACAATAATTACGATGAAAACCTCTTGAAACAACTACAACAAAACTTTTCCTCAAGCTGCAATGGATGCTTGGCAATGCGACATCTGCAGTTCTAAATCAGGACTTGGATTTGGTAGGAAAATCGATGCATATTAATTGAGTTGATCTAGACTCTAGAGCATAAAAGCTTGAATTACATAAGTTCCATTGGGTTCTAGATTTGACCTCTATTTTTGAGAATCTTAGTTTCGTGTTTCTCATCGCTTTCATTTCTATATTGTTTTTATTTGTATTTATTGCTACCATATGCGGCATATTCTTTATTGTTATTGTATCATTACATAATATTATGGATGTAATCATCATTTTTGTGTTTGCCCAGTTTTATATTATTTTCATGTTGTGTTTCTGATATTTAATGCCCATTTTCCGGTATCATTTTCCATACCGAAAAATGGTTAAGGGAGGTCCCCAGCCTATTTTTCATACCTGAAAAATGGGGGAGGGAGGCCCCAATGGAGGAGGGTTGCGATAGGTTGACAACCAGCGTAAAACTTTTGTCACTCTTCATGAAATGGATCAAACACATATAAACATTGGGGCATTCCCACCTAGCAACGCGCTGTATCGGAGTCCGAGTGTAGTGATAAATGAGCAAGGGTGTGTTTTACAACATTGCTCTAAATCGAGCACAATGGAAAAGTTTGATCCATGTAGTCGACCCCAATTAATTTGGAATTGAGGCTATGTTGTTGTATACAACAATTATACTGCAGGGCAATTAGAAGCTATTACCTGCATACATTGATCCAAATTAAAATCTGAAAAGCAAAACTGAGAAAGCTGGAATAAAATCAAGTGTGTGCCATTAAATTTATTTACAGCTTGCAGAAGATTCATTCCATATCTGAGCATTGAAGCCACATTTGTAGGCTTTTGAAATCCAGTGACCTAGCATATAAAATAAATAAGAAGAACAAAAACATATTTCAATATCTACAACTTTCAAAACATGTTGACAAATGCTCCTACTAAAAAAGTTATGGTACATATAATTGCATCCAAAAAGAAAGAGAAAACACTGTTCAACTGAAATTTGGTTCTTAAACCCACCATTTTGTCCTTGCACTTTGTGTCTTTTATGCTTTTGGTTCTTGAACTTTTATTATTACACATTTGGTCCTTGAACTTTCACAAAGATCTACATTTAGTCCTTCCCCCATTTAAAGTGTTAAATTTCGCCAACATGGATAACAAAAGTGTCACGTGATTAGTCAAGAAGAGTAAAGTGGTTTATATTACTGAACCGAACAACTTACACCAACCAACAAAAGCCGAAAAAAGTTAATTTCCTTCAAAAACATAAAAAAACTCAAAGTTCAGGGACCAAAAGCATAAAACTCAAAAGTTCTGGGACCAAATGTACAACAATGAAGTTCAGGGACCAATTGTATACTAATGAAAGTTCAAGGACCAAAAGCATAAAAACTCAAAGTTCAATGACCAAAAAATATGTTTTGCCTTTTATCTACTGATTTTCCACTTAACAAGAAGCTATAGAATCGTTAAACCCCAACAGAAAGGAATACCAAAAAAATTAGAAGAACTTTGAAAAGATTTTAGTCAACTAAGTTTGTGTCGAGGGTAGAAAATAGTTTACAAGTGTTGGGCCAATGAGACGCGAGAAAGTCAATATGTTTGTTGGGGTGAGAATTAACTGTCACATGAGCAAAGAGATGAAGGGTGTAGGTGTAGTGCAACTTGCATTCTTTTCTTAAAAAATATAAAGTTTGTTAGTGAGTACTTTAAAATGTCCAACTTTTAAGAATATTGATGATACAACAGAAACAAAGATGTATAGAGATCAGCATCGGGTACTGCTGGACATTATATATACAACTTTAAGAACATCAATACCTTAGTAAAGAGAAATTCGTTTTTGCTAGACACATAGCTATTTATAACTCAGATCAGATGACAAAAAATATAATATCTATGGCATATAGAGATGCTGATAATGTATATTACTAGTTTAACTTTGTAGTTGGTTCTCCTAAAAATGGAAGAAAAGTAACACAGTAAAATCAATACTCAAATAAAATCTACTTTCGCTAGAAAAGGATCCAAACCCCTAACTAATAATGCAATGAAGCCAACTTCATTAATGCATGAGTTTTGTTAAATTTTACATAATTATGTTTTATTTCAGCAACGGGTTGTTATTCAGGATAAATAGAACTTTGGACGGTCAAACTATAAGTCTCAACATTAACTGAACCTTATATCAGACAGATTTGCTTTGATAGGATATATCAGATATATTTTAATTATTTGAACTCAATTGACTTGTTTTATTTTTGCATTTACACGATTTTGATAATCATGTAAAGCATAGGAGAACCCTTTTTTGGCTGCTTTTGTTACATTGAGCACATACAGATATGCAGGCTTCGTATGTTTCTAGAACTTAAAATAATTTTTTCCCTCGTCCCTTTTTTTTTCAACTGTTTTGTAGGCTGGATTTGAGTCATTTGCAGTTGACTTCCAGATTTTAAAGAGCATGCTTTGTGCTGCCCAGAAAAATTTTGTAAGTAGTTTGAGTTGAAGTTAATGTAGTGTTTGAACATTAGTTTCTGACTTCTGTAACGTTTCTCCAAAGAAAAAAAAAATAGTTTCTATGTACTTGTTCCATTTTCTTTTTGGTTGACAAAAACAACGTAGAACAACTTGCTCCACTTTTATTTTCCTCAATGGAATAATTTTTTATGTTATTATTCTTAAATGATTTCTCATGTTAATATTGGTAATGTGTTTATTTTTTCCCTGTTTTTGTCTTGTCTTTATCTTAAGCATGTTGTTATCTTAAGTGGCATTTTTGAATGTGTGTATTTTAATTAATGACCAAAGGATCATCAAGCCAAGAAAAAATAGTATTTTCTTTTATTTGTTACCAGCATTGACATGCGTATGAAAGCATTAAAATCTGGGAGAGAACCAGTTAAGTTTTTTGATTATTTTGCTGATCTTCAATTTTCTTTTCCAAAATTTGTGTATACTGGCGAAGTGGTGTACCATTTTGGTTTGCCCTCTTAGATGGATGGCATTAACCAGGCATGATTAAGCTGCAGGAGCTTTGTTAGTTTTTTTTGCCCTACTTCACTTCTTTGCTGTATGTGTAGTGTAGTCCAGTGTAATTAAGGAGAAAATGTTGGTTGAGCGAGTCTTTACACTTTTTTTTCCAGATTCATGAAGTGATTTGTGAGCTGGCGTGGTTTTAAAGTATTATTAACTTCAGCTGCTCCTTAGAATATTATATTTGTTGTCATCTGAGTCATAATGGCTATGTGTCTAATAGAAACAAATTTCTTCTTTTTTCTGGGTATATTGATGTTCTTGAAATTATATACATAATGTCCAGCAGTAGCTGATGTTGCTGATCTTTGCATCACCTTTGTTTCTGCTGTATAATTGATGTTCTTAAAATTTGGACTCTTTTAAGTGCTCACTATTAGATTTGCTATTTTATATAAGCAAAAGAATCTGACAGTTGCACTGCACCCTTCTATCTCTTTGCTTTTGTAGCGGTTATTTGTCATCCAAGCAGACACTTTGACTTCCTCGTGTCTCATTAGCCCACCACATGTAAAGTATGGTTCTTCCTTCCCTCCCACAGATTCGGTTGACTAGAATCTTTTCAAAGCTATTCTAATCTTTTTGGTTTTCTTTTTTTGTGGGGGTTGTGGATTCTATAGTTTCTATTTAAATGGAAGGCCAGTAGATAGACGGAACACACTTTCAATTGTAAGTGTTTTCTCGTTATTTTTTGATGCAATTATAAATGCCATAAATTTTTTAATGGGGGCATCTGTCATCATGTTTTGAAAGTTGTAGATATTGAAATATGTTTTTTTCTTATTTGCTTTACATGTTAGGACACTGGACCTCAATTGCCCACAAATGTGACTTCAATGCTCAGATTTGGAATAAATCTCCTGCAAGCTGTAGGTCAATTTACAGGTAACAGCTTCTAATTGCCCTGGCTTTATGTGCTATGTACACAATGCTGTGCATAAAATAATGTCCTAGAATAGATGAAATCAATTATGGGCTCCATTATAGCTAGGAAAAGTTTTGTTGTTGTTTCAAGGTCTGTCTTATAAGAATTTTTCGCACTTGCTTGTTGATTTTCTCCTCTAGTCTTTTTCTCAACGCACTAATGTTTGTTTTGATTGGTCAAACCATCTCAAAACACATCTAGGCTCTTTGCTCTCATTTGACTAATTTGAGTGCAATTTCGTTCTTACAGGTGATTACATCATAGCTGTAGCCTTCATGAGTTTGATTCCGTCCCCTGATGTTCCAGTTTTACAAGATTATGTTCCACTTGCGGCCTCTTCCTTAGAATCAGGTACAATCATACAAGGAAAAATAGGAGTTCATTGGGTTCTTTTTTTCATTTCTTTTTTTTTTGTTGCTCAAAAATATTTCAATTGAGTGAAACATTTACACAGTATCTTTGTTACCCGTACGTTATGAGGTTGATTTCATATATTCAAGTCTCTTCTATACCTGTACATAATGAGGTTGATTTCAGAGTCTAGTTTTGTTTGACAAATGACAATAAGTTCCTGTCTCTGAACTGCTAAACTTGGTAGGTCATTTGATGATCAAACACCAACCATTGACCTTATTGATCTGAGTTCCATCTTGTACTTGTAAAGGACCCACATCCCTTTGTGTCTCTTGGGGTTGGTGCTGGGAAGTCATTTGTTGTCCTATCCTTCAGGTAGTGGGGCTTTCTATTGGATTACTGGAACATGAACTGGATATCTGTTCTGTTTCTTATATTATTGTATCTTTTATTCGAACTTTTTAGTTTTTATGCCATCAAAAAGAAAAAAAACAAGGTTCTTATGTCATTAACAGTCCTCTAACGAAATTATTTCCTTGCTAAATATCTATGGACTTCTTCATTATGAATTCATAAAACTCCATCTATGTAGAACATAGGAGCTTCTATTATGTTTTACGTAGCCAATTCCATGTCCGGATAAAGGAAGAAGGTTGTGACAAGTCAACAACCGGCTTCAAAATTTTTTCACACTTTATAAAATGGATGAAACAAATATGAATGTTGGGTCATTTTGAAAGTACACCATCAAGGGCATTAATCGAACAGAGTAGAGGAGTTTGATCCTTGTAGTCGATCTCAACTAATTTGGGGCTGTGGCTTTGTTATTTTTTTTTTAAATAACCCTTTTACTCTGAGTGACTAAATCAGAATAGAGTTACTGCTTTTATGACAGTGTTGTTCTGTTTGGTGATACCCGGAGCCTGAAAGTTATGTGTTTCTTTTGTATTTAAATTTAGAGAGTAATGTCTGACACTCTTCAGTACATGTTAATATGAAACTTATGTGAGTTATTGAATTTGTTTGATGATAGATTCTGAGATAATAGAGGGCCCGTCACGAATATCACTCAATTGCCCCATAAGGTACGTTTCTCTTATTGTTAATTGAGATGCACTTGGTTGCCCACATATTTTATCATTTCCTGAATGCCTCTCTTCATAAGGTCAAGCAGTCTAAATTGTTGTATCAATGCATCTTATCTTTGCTTCGTGCATTTTTTTAGATTGCTACAAAAACCCCAAATTGTCCTGTTGGTTTGTGCATTCTTATTTATTTGCTTTTTTTTTTTTTCTGATCAAAAGCAAAAGTGTGGTCTTAGATTGTTGTGCTGCTGCTTTGTTTTGTTGTCGGCTCTTCTATGAGTATATACTTTATGTTTCTTTCTTCAAATGGAGTGATAAATACAAGCTTAATCTGATTTCCGAACTATATTTCTTGATATTTGTTATTTCTTGGATATCCGTAAGTATTTCATTAGGGTTTAGGAATTTCTTTAGAAATGGAAGATTTTCTGGGGGATTTTTGAAGCGTAAATTGTTCTCTCTTTTAAGGAAAGGTCAAACATCTCTTGGTTTCACAGATTTGTGTGATATGTTAATCTCAACTTTAGTTAAGGAGAGTGAAAGTCATATCCAATGGATGCTTGGAACTCTGATCCTGACGACCTATCCCTTGCAGTCAAATCTTTGTGATGAATACAGTTTCCTTCCTTTCATATATATGTAATAGAGATGCTAAAACAATAATTTTCTTTTACCAAAATGATATGTCACGATTTCTTGATGTTAGACTTCATTGAATTTCGTGTTGGTGCAGACACAAGATAATTGTACTTCTGTAAATCGTGACAGATTCTCTAGTGCAAAGAAAAACTGTTGTTTTAGCATTGCTCTATAGATTGACATATATTCTCCCCCTGCAGTTTTATATATGGTGCAGAAAAATATGCTTGGAAAGGTGTTTTGACTTAAGATCTAAAAGATATCATCAAAATACTAGTTCTAACAGAACATGTCAGTGTGTCGCATGCATGATTTATGTCCGGTTATGGTGTTAGATTGGTGATTAAATGCACACATTCGGATGCACTTTGCTATCAACTGTTTTCTACCTCTCTTCTTATTTTATAATTAAAATATGCCATGCTCTTTATGTGAACGTGTTACCTTCTGTTGAACTCCAATGTGTTTCCATTGTACGTAAGCTTGAAAGCTTTTGCGTTGTAAAGATTTCTAGTTTTTGTTCATGTTATGCTTATTGTGTGTTGCTTATCTTTCTCTTCGTTTCACAGTTTCAAACGTATTAAGACTCCAGCAAAAGGTCATCTCTGTAAACATCTTCAGGTGAGAGCCCCAGTGATTGGTATAGCATTTTGGAATATGAGAAAAGAGAAAACTAGTTAATAGTTTGCAGAAGGGATGATCCAATGTTTGTTGAATTATGATAACATGCGGTATGAGTGCACGAGTTTAATATACCTTGAGATGAATCTGCTCATTTCAACGTGGCTGAGAGTATTGCAAATGCTCTCAATCTATGAAATTAATGTGTCGCTTGAGAAATGTAAAATTGAGTTCGTTTTAGACATTGTGGTCTTCATCAATGGACTAATCTTCATTTTGTAACTTCTTTTTGCGCATGTTCTGTACTGTTGCATTTTATAACTTCTTTTTGCATCTTCATTTTATGACTCTTTCCTTAATATTTCTATTTTAATGCATAATCACATTTTGATCTTGACTGTGTGCGCTCCATGTAGTGTTTTGACTATGAAAACTTCGTTGACATAAACTCAAGAAGACCATCCTGGAGATGTCCTCATTGTAACCAGTCAGTCTGCTTCCTGGACTTACGTGGAGATCGGCACATGGCAAAGGTATGTGCATGCATCCTCACATATGGTACAGTATGTGCTTCTGAATTAAGGCGATTCATAAAATTTAAATCACTTTAATGAGGTCTTTTTTTGTTGCTCAGGTATTGGAAGAGGTTGGAGAAAGTGTGAATGATGTAATTATTTCGGCTGATGGATCCTGGAAACCTGCTGGAGAACCAGATTGTAGTTCTCTGGTGCAAGGTGATGATACCCCCTTGAATGAAGATGGAATGAAGCAGTGTGAACCTGGAAGAATCTCAGACGCTGCAGCAAATATTGTGGATCTTACTTTGGAAGGAATTGATGATGATCCAATGGACATACTTGAGATGGAAGATTGTAAACCTTTGAAGCACACCGTTAATTGTAGTTCGGTTCCTGAGAAAATAATTCATCTATCGGGAGACAGAATTACCAATGTGGCTGCTGAAACTATTGCTCCTCCATTAGAGGACGATTTCTGGTCGGGAGTTCTTTTTGCTTCTGCTTTTAATGGAACTGCTGCTGCAAGCATTGGCGAGCCGACAACCACTAATCAAATGCTAAATCATGTGCTAACGGATGCTGTTTCGGCTGCAATTTATCAACAACCTCTTGACATGTATCCGGCCTCACAACCCAGTACCTATCTACAAAAGGACCAAATTGTCTCTCCAAACATCTTATCGGAGTTACATCGGCCACAAGTTGGAAACTCCATTGTCGCTAGTGAATTCGGGAGGCCAGCTATACCGAGGCAAGTTACTAGAAACCCCGTGGCTGTTCAGGCCCTCGCAGTGCCGAATCATGTACACAGCTCATATCGAAGGACAAGAGCAGCAGTAAGTCCTGTGACACCCAGTAGTGCAAGTATGAGCTCTCCACCTTCTGTTAGTTTTCAGACTTCTCCTTCTACGACGGCCATTTCAGATGATACAATTTTAGCAAAAAGTGGAAATGAAACGCCACAATCTCTTCACAGACCAATTGTCCACCCTGTCTCCAGTACAGAAAGGCCATCATCTTTAACGCAGGTCTGGTTACACTCAATTTAATCTAATGAAATTTATAAAATGCTTTTAGTTCATCAAAAATGAACGCATCGAAAGTTTAGGCCAACCCCTTTACCCCCAAAAAAGTGAAGATAAGTTGCATGCATCAATTACACTATTGTTATCTTTATAGTTTCTTTGTCAGTGAAGATCTATCTCTCTTTCTTGTAGGCTTGGAGTCATGAAGACCGGAGATACCTTCCAAGTCAATCTCCCCAACAGATTGGCCTCCCTGCAGCAAGCCAGGTCCTAGGTCCTCCTATACCTCTTACTGATTTTCGAAACGGAAACCACCAAGTTAGCCCGAGCATGGGATGGCAGCAATTCCAGAATCCTTGTGCCTCTCAATCTGGGCAAGGCACGAATCTCATGCGTAGTAGTATTTCAAGCAGCCCGCAGAGTCAGTCGGTGGCTACCCAGCCAATCCGAATACCACCTCAGATATCCACTAATGTTTCTACAAGCTCTTCAAGTCCAGTAATTGATAGCTATAGAACTCCTGTGGTAGAACGGAGAGGTAGGAGTTTAGGTGGAATTTTGATACCTATCACCACGGCACAAGATCAAGTAGACTTACTGGTGGAGCAGAACTGGCAGCCCTCGAAGCGCATGAGAGGGAGCATCACTGGTCGTCCTTACTCACCTGCCCTTGGCCAATGCATCATACAGCCAACATTACCAGCAGAGGCTTCAAGACCACCACCTGATATAACCTTGCCGACGGCCACTACACCTCTCCATCTACAGGCCCTGTTAGCTCATACGGTGAATTCTCATTCTCCAATGCCTCAGCAGAATTATGGTTGGGCTGCTGATCCAGTTGTTGGATCAGGGGTGCCTGGCGTTCTTCCTAAGTGATTTAATCATGCTCGGGGTTCTTCTACTGATCTAATTTTGCCTGTTGATCTGATCTTAAGTACAGTTTTTTACATCCAAAAAGAGGAAGGCCATTTTTGTCGAATGTATATAGAACGGCCCTATATTAGATATGTAAAGTTATCCATCTTTTGGATAGATTAGATGTGTTCTAGAGGCTGAATGGTTGATGTACAGTACAACCCGAACAAAAAAAAATTGGTTGACGTGCAAAGCTGTTGTATAAAAACTTATGTCTGCCACTACCAAAAAAAAACATAGAACTAGTATCCACAGAAAAAGTATGGGTGAAGTACGAGTTTTATCAGTAAAGCTCGCACTATGGCATGATTACTTTTTAGGCAGTAACTAGTAAACACTTGCCTACACCAAACCAACAAGAATTGCTTCTATTAAGTTTGATTTAATCGCAAAGTGCCGGGTTTGGACTGGGCCCAAATGAGTTAATCCAAAAAAGTCCAAGCCCAAACCCTACAAATTTGATTAATTTGATTAAAATACAAGCCTAAGCCCGAGAATTTTAATTAATTGAAGAAATATGTTCTTGAGCCGGGTTTTTGGCTTAGCTAGTGAACCAACTCCTGGCCCATGTTAGACGGGCTTGAGCCACATATCCAGGCCCCAATTAACGAGCCTCAGCCAAATATAAGGTCCATGTTAGGCGGGCCTGGGCCAGGTATCCAAGCCCGTATTAGGTGGCGATATGTGGGTCAAAATCTGGAAATTTTATCATCTTCCTTCGTACAATTATCTGCAATGACGATTGGACTTCTCTTGCCTTGGTACAATTCTACCTGATTCAGTGATGCAAACGATACAAGGAATTCCTAAATCCATTATATCCATGTGTAATGATGAAGATACCCTGTCTTAGGTGGAAACTTCCAATGATCGGTTTACATCTCAGTCGGCATATAAACTTGTTCATGGTGCGGAAGAACGAAATCCAGTCGCGTGGGCTTGGATCTGGTCCCTCCAATGTCCACAGAAATTCAAGCTCTTTTTCTCTGGTTGTTCCGAAATCGAATTCTCACACAAGAGCTTCGGTGGTGTCTAGGCCTAGCGGAGCTCCGCAATGCCCGCAGTGCCACTAGGGTAATGAAGACATCCTACATTTACTCCGGGATTGCCTGGAAGCACGAAAGTTATGGGTTAAGTGCTTGGGTTTCAATCTTCCGATCCATTGCACTTGTGGGTGAAAAAGAATGAGCGTTCCAACTTACAGAGATGGATAAGTTCTTTACCTGGCAAAGATTACGCCTTGCTTTTCAATCAGCCTTTCCAGTGCAGGGGGTGGGTAGACCGAATTTCCTCGATGGGTAGGATGGAAGAAACCGGATAAGGGTGGACTAAACTTAACACTGATGAGGCCTCGAATGGAAACCCTGGCGTGCGTCGTTTGGGGGTTTATTGCGTAATAATGATGGAATTTGGATCTATTGGTTTCGCTTCCAATTATGTTGCTGATTTATGGGAATAAGGAGGGTTTGAGGTGGCTGCAGATTTGAATATTCCAAGGCTTCAAATAGAATCAGATTCCTTAGTGGCTATTTCTCTACTTTAACAACACACCGAGGAAGTTCATTGTCGAGGCCCCAAATTCCCAGGCCTGTCACGTCGTGCACCGCGGCTCCACAGCCCTGTCCATGTCACCGACTCGCTGGGTCTCACTCACCACAGACGTGTTTTACCATGTTACATCCATGTGCAGCTGCTAACTTCATGACAAAACGTGTTTTTTGGTCCTTCAACTTTGAGTCTTTTATGCTTTTGGTTCCTGAACTTTCAATAGTGTACATTTAGTCCCTCAACTTTCATTGTTGTACATTTGGCCCCTGAACCTTTGAGTTTTATGCTTTTGGTCTCTGAACTTTGAGTTTTTTATGTTTTTGGGGGAAATTTAAATCTTTTTTCGCCTTTTTTTTTATCGATGCGAGTCGTCTGATTCGGTAATATAAAATTCTTTACTCTTTTTGACTAGTCACGCGGCACTTTTGTTGCTCACATTGGCATAATTTAACACTTTAAATGGTGGAAAGATGATAAGTTGTTGTTTATGCATAATATATATAGTTTATTTATAGATTTTAGTGTTATTTTCCGAATTATGGGCTTAATTATCTCTATTTGTTATTTTCAGGACTTTTTGGGTGCACTGTTGGATCCGGGGCGAAAAAATACTTACAATAGAGTATTTACTTGAAGAAATCGGATACCGGAGGATTTGTTTTGGGGCGTACACAAGAGTAGGTGAAGTGGAATTCGAAAATGCCACATGTCGAGTCCCCATTGGACTGACCACGTCAAACACAAACGCCAAATTAATCGACGCCGCCACGTCGGTCGGTCAACTCTTCAAGCGCACGCCACGTCACTCTCCAGCATCCTCTCTGTAACGACCCGTTATTTTAAGCACGTGATTAACAGTAATCCGAATCTAAATTAATCCGAGTTAGACTTGTAGTTAAACCCGAATCGTCACGACTAACGTGTGTGTGGGATTGCGTGATGTATTGTGTTTGTTTGGTGTGTATTAGTACATATATGTGAATAATCGGACTAACGAGAAAATGCCTAATACCATGTGTGGGTCATGTGGACATACATGAGACGCGAGATAGCGTTGACGCTCGAGTGTGCTTAGAGGTGGAAATTACGTAATTATAGGCGTAATTATAGGCATACATATATATTTATATATATATATATATTATGGATATATATATATATAAATATATATTAAATGGAAAATAATAAAATAATGGAAATTTGTCGGGCGCAGAGTGATACGCGGGGTCACGAGTGACAAGCGTCGGACATACGGTGGTGCGCACGCCCGAGAAGTTCTCGTTGACGTGCCAACCGGAATTTGAGGCGCAATGTATCGATAAATATATATATTTATATATAAATTAGTATATATAAATATATATAATAAATCGTAGAAAATGGTGAAATTACCATTAAGGGTAGTAAGGTTGTAAAGAAAGAGATAAAATGAGAGGGGCAATTTGGTCATTTTCCATCTAAACCGCCTTCTTCTTCCTTAAATTGAAAAATTGAAACAAAGAAGAGATCGATCGATCGAACAGTGAGGGAGAGGAAGGAGAGAGCGGGACGCAGAGGCGAAATCGCCGGCTCGTGTGATCGCGTGGTTGAGGAGAGCTCGAGGTAAGATGTGCTTTGTTGTTGTTGTTATTGTTGTTGTGTATCGACAGCTGTTGTTGTTGAGGTTGAGTGAGCTCGGCCATGGCGGAAGCCATGGCCGAGAGTGTGAAGGCAAGGGAGTGGTCTCCTCGCCGCTCAAGTTGGGGTTGGGGTTGAAAGCCAACCCCAACGATGAATCAATCGAAGAAGAAAAAAAAAAATGAAGAACGAGCAGCGCTCGTTGAGTCGCGAGGAAGGGATGACCCTGAACCGGGCCGGTTCGGCTCGGTTGAGCCGAACCGGTTCAGCCCGGTTCAGGGCCAAATCAAATGGAAAAAAAAAAAAAAAAAAAAAAAAAAAAAAAAAAAAAGGAGAAAATGGAAAAGAAAATTCAGAAAAATAGGAAAAAATATGGAAAAATAGTATTTTGACCAAACAAATAGAAATTGAGGGATTTCTATGAAAAATGAGAAGTTTGAAAGTCGGAGGAGACTTTATAACGGGGTTTTACCTCGAAAAGTGTGAAATGGTCAAAATAGGTTAGAAATTAGGTCCCGAGATGTCGAATTCAAATGGGACCAGTTTAGGAATGTTACTGAATGACTATTAGACATAAGTTGCTAATAGTTGGTTTATTTTAGGTTAATGAATTGATGTGAAAAGATTTGAGGACTCCGGAGAGTCGTACAAGTCGGTAAAACATAGAAAGCTCAGGACAGGTAAGTGGGACTCGTAACTTTTATCAATTATGCAATGTAAAATAGTATTATTAGAGCATGTAGCGTACTGGACTGGGAATGGGGCAATGTACCGTGATTTGATGGTGATTTTACAAAAAATGTTTTGAAATGAAAAATGGATTCGGAAAGAGGTTTGACGGGACGGATCGGCATGGGGTTTGGGAAGATGTGGTGGAATTGCTAACCATCATCAAGCGTCCCATTGCTTGGGAATTATTCCGATCAATGCTTTCCAATTGAGTTTAGCAAATTATTAGTCATAAACCAATCGATGAGCGTGATTGGTTTAGTGATGGTGAGTAAGTGCGACTCGCTTTTTATGAGTTGGCGGCACATTGACAAGAACTGGTTAGATGCCCAAGAATTGGTTCTTGGATATGTGAGGGGCGACTCAATGCAAATACGAAAATGTGAAATACAAATCACGGTACATTGCAATGAACCAAAGAACTTGCATCTCGTTATATATATTGTTTATATTGATTCATATGCTCCTGTAGATATGCATTTGATTCATGTTGTTATACATTGCCTTGATATTAATTGATAGTTGATGGTTGGTATGAGAGTCACTTACTGAGCATGTAGGAGCTCACCCACCTTAACATTTCCCAGGTATGAATGTACGCTAGGACTTGGAACTCAGGAAAGGAGAAGACCAGGGGTTTAGTATCTTCTCTACGGTGCAGTGAGTTTCCTGTTATATATATTGTATTGCATTATGATTTATAAATAAATGGGTGGGAATACGAGCTCAATACCGATGTTCATGCCGGTATTGTATACCTTGTGATTTATCGAAAAAGTTTTAAATTTTCCGCTGCGTTTGTTTTATGTTATTTATTTAACTCAAGATATACAGGTTGTTATCAGGAAATGTGGTAAGGCTGCTGGCTCTAATTAGGTCCGATCTGGTTTACCGGGGCTTAATTAGGGTTTCAGGCCGGACATTCCTTAATTAAATTAGGGGTTGTCACACTCTCTCCCATCCTCGTTGATCTGCCTCGAGATCCGCGTCAGTATGAACTCCCAGAACTTCGGTGATAATCGTGCGATTTTTCCCGCCAGTTCAGCTGCCACGTGTCCGCTCCTGGTTCGTCCAGCAAGGCACACGTCAGCCGCTCCGCGAATCACAACGCGCCACGTGTCAGAGCCTACACTCCCAGCACGTCACGCGTTCTCCTCTCCTCCAATCCTTGGCTGCCACGTCATCACGTTCTAGTTTTCCAACCAATCACATGGTGACACGTGGCAGAGTCCAGAAAAACACCTAAAAATAGCCACAGATTGTCCTCGGCGGACGTGTCGTGCACCAAACCCTAAAACCCTAAAATAGGCATCCGGGACCCAAATTTAGGAGTATTAATTAGGGTTTTTGGCAGAGAGTCGGGGAGGGGATTGTTTTCTTCTTTTCTCTGTGTTTTCTATTTTTCTCTCCTCTTTCTCTACACTTTGTTTTTAGATTTTAATGGAGTTGATGGCCGGCTAAACTCATCAGTCTGAACCAGAAGTGGATCAAATCATTCTTTTTGGCATAAAACATATGTGAGATCTATTTTATTATTTATTTAATTTGTTTTTCATAGTAATTTATTTTATTTGGTATTATTTTAACAATTAAAGTTAAACACTAGTTTAAACTTTAATTCATATGCCAGTGAGTCGTAAGCACCCATGCTTGTGCAATAAGACCACATTAGTGGCAATTGACCGTACCAATTGATTAGACCCTTTTGGGACCGGTCAAATACCTTAGGAATCTAGGCTAAATCGGAAGCACTAGCGATCCGGTTGTCTAGGTGTAGTGCCTTCACTAATCGATGTAATGCGACCAATGCGTTAAATCTGGAGCACTAGCGATCAGGTTGCGTAATTGGTCAGGGAAGTGGTCAACGATCGTATCTTAGCTACCGACATCAGGAAGCGCGAAGACCCGCGTACATTACCGGGTCTATAACTACACTAAATTACTGTGATTTGCATGCTTTAATTATATTGAGGACTGTATTTAAAATTATGCCAAATTGAAAAGATTTGTGAAACTGATGGTTTGGATTGTTCTTTTCCATTTTAATTGATTTATTTACATTGTATTTTGATTATTATTTTTAGTAAAATTAGAGATATTTTCTTGAACACTCTAGGTTAGTTTTAGGTTAGTAACCTAAGTTGAAAACTTGGTCTTTGTGGTTTGACCCCGTGCTTGCCACTGCTGCAGTTCTTGTGGTTATTGGTAATCTCATCGGGATATATATTTATTTTGACGCGCTCGACACGCATCAAATTTTGGCGCCGTTCGGGACCAAGTTTTTTTTTTTTTTACTTAGGTTTTTTTTTTCTTTTTTTCTTTTCTCTTATTTCTTTTGTGTTCACTTTTATGTCCCACAGTCTTCGTCGATCGTTGTCCGCTGAATCTTTACTCCCTTTTGATCCAGAGATCGAGAAGACTTGTCGTCGGAACTCAAAAGAAACTAGGCAGAGGAACCAATCCTCTAGAGTTCAACTGAACGACGAGCAAACCCCTCCGATGGCTGACCACATTGGGAACCCACATGCACACGTTGCACCACGTAAGGGACGGGAGGAACCCCTAGTTATTCCTCCCCAACAGTTTGACGCACCAGCTGAACCACATGCATCAGTGGAACAGCAAAGGCATGCAACACATCGCTACCAACTATTCGACCAAAGAGTGGTTGATCCTCATCCACAAAGGCCACAAGGTAATCCTTGGGCACAACCTCAGGCCGACCATCACATTACCATTGGGATGGCGAATGATGGGATACAGGATCTCCTAGCCCATCATCCACACTGCATCGCATATCCAGCCCACAGGGGCAATTTTGAGCTCAGATCCGGTTTCATTAACCTGCTCCCCGTCTTTCATGGACTGGATTGTGAGGATCCAGTCACCTTCATCAAGGACTTCCATTCTAAATGTAGGACCATGATTCCCCCTTGAGTCGATGAAGACGAAGTCAAACTCTCAGCTTTTCCTTTCTGCCTAAAGGATAAAGCTCAAGACTGGCTTTTCTATCTTCCCCCTGGTTCCATTACAAATTGGAATTATATGATTTCTGCATTCCTCAAAGAGTTCTTCCTTGAATCTAGAGCTTCCCAACTTACTAGAGAGATATGTAGTATCAAAATGAAACGGGGCGAATCTTTTGGCGATTATTGGGGTCGTTATAAGCGCTTACTTGTGCATTGCCCCCAACATGGCCAAAGCAACCTCTCCATTATTCGTTTCTTCTATATGGGACTCACACCCCTGGAGAAACGGATGATTGACAATGCCTGTGGAGGCGATTACAGATGTAAGACCACCGAGGAAATGTTTGATCTGTTCGACTCTATAGCAAGTCAGTCACGTCATTACATTGATGACGAGGATGATGGACCTTCACGAAGTCTTTCTGATGGAGTAGGGTCAAATTCTGCCAATAGCAAGCTTGATAAACTCACTGATCTCATGGAGCGATTCCTCACCTCGGGAAAAGCTCAAGTTAAAGCTTGCGGCTTCTGTACAGCCAAAGACCACTCTACTGACTCGTGTCCTACCTTGTTCGAGAACGAGCAAGCGAACGCTTTAGGTGGCGGATTCCAAGGACCACCGAGGAATCAATACGGCAACAATTTTAATAACACTTACAATCATGCCGTTAAAATCCCCTATTTAAGTTATGACCACAAAATCAGAACTTCTCACAGTATGTTCCAAGGGGACAACCCCTCCCTCCACAACCCCAACCCGCTCAAAATTCGGGGTAGTCCAACATCCTTGAGGTTGCGTATAAGAGAGCTAGTATGAAGTTTAGACATTGTGCTAGATACCAAAGAGACAGGCGGTCATATTTTGCAAGTTATCAAATTTCTAGGGTGGTGCTAGAACGAGAATGTAGCTTACTTGAGACATCAATTCATATGACTTGACCACTTTTTGGGAATAATTTAGACTTGAACATGCATTGGATGACTTGTTTGATTATAGTGAAAGTGAAAAGGGTCAACAAGAGTTTTCTAAAAAAAATTTAGAGAGTCCCACAGATTCTACAGGAAATGGAGCAGGGAATCTTGTGGTGGGAAAAAGTGAGAAAATCGGTCCATAGGAAATGGAGCAGGGACCGTACTACTTTTAAAATTTTTGGAGAAAATAAAGTGTACATACGCATAAAGGCGGAAGTTTATGAAAACTCTTTAAATTAAAAGATTTGACCGAGTGCTTATAGCTAGATCAATTGAGTCATTCCGATGTCTTGTTCTACATTTTCATATTTAAGTCTGATTAGCTCTCTGGTGTGTTTCGTCTACATTTTATGGATAGTGAGTTGCATTTTTCGTTCATAGTCCCTTTTTCAGTGTTGATGCACTATTCATAAGAAATTCTGGACTTGTGTTCTTTGATATAATGACTCTATAAAATCTTGAGTAGTTGAAGGCTTTTGTCTGGACTGATTCTAGTTTTTGAAATGGTGATTCTCATTGATGTTTGAACTCCAGTTTCACACTATTTGACTCTAAACTTCTTTTGGGTGATGTTCTCTTGAGCGGCATATTTAAATAAAAAAGAAACTCATACTTGACTTGGTGACGGGCATAGGTTTGTAGGATTAGTCATTGTAGTATAGGAATAGAGTATAGGTTTTCATTCACTCCTTTGCTCGGGACGAGTAAAGTCTAAGTTTGGGGGTGTTTGATAAGTGTTCATTTATGCATAATTTAGTATAGGTTATTAGGTGTAATTGGACTATATTTATTTTATTTTATAGTGATAAATGCATATTTTAGGAAATTAGTGATTTATTGAAATAATATGAAAATATATATTTAATTATATTTTATTTTCATTTTTAGGAGAAACGGAGTGCACGGTTGGATCCGGGGAGAAAAAATACTCAAAATAGAGTATTTACTTGAAGAAATCGAACACTAGAGGTTTGTTTTGGGGTGTACACAAGAGTATGTGAATTGGAGTTCGAAACTGCCACGTGTCGAGTCCCCATTGGACTGACCGTGTCACATACAGTCGTTCAGCGAATCACAGCGTGCCACGTCACCCAGTTCACCAACCGCAGCACGCCACGTCTCCCTCACAGCTCATCGTCTCGCTCCAGACCGCTCGATCGCCTCGAGATGCGCATCGCATTTAACTCCTAGAATTTCGGTGATAGTCGCGCGATTTTCCCAAATTCAACTTGTCCGCCACGTGGCGCCTCTCATTCGTCCACTGTGTGCACAGTCAGCAGCTCCAGCGAACCAGGAATCGACACGTGTCGCCTAGTCAGCACACAACACGTCACACACCAGCTTCTTGGCCTATTAGACGCCGCCACGTCAGCGCGCCCATCAGCTCCTCCAATCAGCTCACGACACGTCAGCAGAACACAGAAAAACACCCAGTCACACGCTGCCACGTGTCACGACGCCAAAAAAACTCCCAAAAATTACGAAAATTGGTTTTCTCACCTCCAGAGACCAAAATTTAGGGTATAAATATATGATAGGAATAGAACATAAAGGAGAGGATCTATTTTATTTTTATTTCTTTCAGTTTAGTTTTAATTATGTTTAGGTAGCTTTTCCTCTAGGTTTAAGGTGGATCACTCAAGCCTACGACTTGGGAATCCTTTATCAGGTTTATTTATTTTTAATTATTATTGATTCTTTTATATTATTTATTTTCTTTGGTATTATTTGAACAATTGAGGTTAAACACTAGTTTAAACCTTGATTTACATGTCAGTGAGTCGTAAGCACCCGTGCTTGTGCGATAAAACCACACTAGTGGCGATTGACCCTACCAATTGATTAGAACCTTTTGGGACCGGTCAAATACCTTAGGGATCTAGGTTAAATCGGGAGCACTAGCGATCCGGTTGTCTAGGTGTAGTGCATTCACGAATCGAAGTAATTCGACCAATGCATTAAATCTGGAGCACTAGCGATCAGGTTGCGTGTTTGGTTAGGGAAGTAGTCAACGGTCGTACCTTGGCTATCGAGATTAGGAAGTGCGAGGAACCGCGTACGTCACCGGTTCTATAGCTGCACTAGATAATAGATTAGTTTCATACTTTTCATGAACCGACAATTAATAAATTCAATTCCAAGTTGTATGACGAGACTGTGAAACTGAATACCTAGATTTAGTCATATTAGATTATCGTTCCATTTAATTTCTTTATTTTTAATATATATATATATATTTTCTCTAAAACCTCAAATTCTTCTTTTTTGTATTTTTTTACCTAAGAAAGACACCAATCTCTGTGGTACTTTAGGACTTGTGGATTGAGTTGGATGGTGTTATATGCAAAAGACCGCAGGTGAGATCGTTTAAATTTTTTTATATATATGCGGTTACATGCGGTAGTAGGATGGTATTGGTGGTGTTTGATATATATTGCTCATTCATTTCTTCCATTTCTTTTCACTCCATATCACACTTTCTCATTCCATTAGGAGTTAATACACATTCATGCATGTTTTCAGTGTAGTCTTTATGGTCTAGAGTCACCCAAGATTTTGTTTCATGCCTTTGGTTATGGATGAGTATTTTATGGTTGCCTGTTGACTTGAAACTTAGGAGAAATTAGGAGAAACACTCAATCAGGTCGTAGCCCAAAGATTCTTAGGAATTCATGATTAGAGACTTAGTATGTTGGTTGAGCTTGTGCTAGATACCAAAATGGGTAGACGGTCAAAACTGTGCAAGTGATAGTATTTTAACCCACATTGGGGAATTTGCTTGATTATAGTGACAGTGAGAAGGGCTAACAGGAGTTTTCTTAACATTGAGAGTCCCACAAGTTTCCATAGGAAATGGAGCAGGAAAACTTGTGGTGGGAAAAAGTGTGAAAATCGGTCCATAGGAAATGGAGCAGGGACCGTGTTACAAAAAAAAAAAATGGAGAAAGGAATAGAGAAAAAAAAAAGAATAAAGGCGAAAGTCTATGAAAACTCCTCAAATAAAAAAGATTTAGCTCGAGTGCTTTCACTAAATTAAGTGGAATTTTAAACTTGCGTGCTTTAACGTATAGACCAAGAAAACCCATGAGTAGTTGATGGCATTTGTCTTGATTGCATCTTTGTCTTGAAAGTGTGATCTTAATTGTGTTTGAGTTGCGATTCTTGACATATCATAACTCCGAAATTTTCTGATTGGCTTGTTAACTTGGCAACTATGTAAACCAAAGGAACTCCATGAACTTTTGAATCAGGTATAGTTTAGTTGAGTCAGTGCATAGTTATAGTAGGAGTCTAGTTTGTTTGTTTGTGTGTCATTTACACCTTTGTTCGGGACGTGCAAAGTTCTAAGTTTTGGGGTATTTGAGAAGTTGTTATTTATGCATAATATATATAGTTTATTTCTAGATTTTAGTGTTGATTCTCCGAATTATGGGCCTAATTATCTCTATTTGTCATTTTCAGGATTTTTTGGGTGCACGGTTGGATCCGGGGTGAAAAAATACTCAAAATAGAGTATTTACTTGAAGAAATCGGACACCAGAGGATTTGTTTTGGGGCGTACACAAGAGTAGGTGAAGTGGAATTCGAAAATGCCACATGTCGAGTCCCCATTGGACTGACCACGTCAAACACAAACGTTCGCCACCAATCGTACGCCGCCACGTCAGTCGGTCAACTCTTCAAGCGCACGCCACGTCACTCTCCAGCATCCTCTCTTCCATCCTCGTTGATCTGCCTCGAGATCCGCGTCAGTACGAACTCCCAGAACTTCGGTGATAATTGTGCGATTTTTCCCGCCAGTTCAGCTGCCACGTGTCCGCTCCTGGTTCGTCCAGCAAGGCACACGTCAGCCGCTCCGCGAATCACAACGCGCCACGTGTCAGCGCCTACACTCCCAGCACGTCACGCGTTCTCCTCTCCTCCAATCCTTGGCTGCCACGTCAGCACGTTCTAGTTTTCCAGCCAATAACATGGTGACACGTGGCAGAGTCCAGAAAAACACCTAAAAATAGCCACAGATTGTCCTCGGCGGACGTGTCGTGCACCAAATTCGAAAATAGGCATCCGGGACCCAAATTTATGAGTATTAATTAGGGTTTTTGGCAGAGAGTCGGGGAGGAGATTGTTTTCTTCTTTTCTCTGTGTTTTCTATTTTTTCTCTCCTCTTTCTCTACACTTTGTTTTTAGATTTTAATGGAGTTGATGGCCGGCTAAACTCATCAGTCCGAACCAGAAGTGGATCAAATCATTCTTTTTGGCATAAAACATATGTGAGATCTATTTTATTATTTATTTAATTTGTTTTTCATAGTAATTTATTTTCTTTGGTATTATTTTAATAATTGAAGTTAAACACTAGTTTAAACTTTAATTCATATGCCAGCGAGTCGTAAGCACCCATGCTTGTGCAATAAGACCACACTAGTGGCAATGACCATACCAATTGATTAGACCCTTTTGGGACCGGTCAAATACCTTAGGAATCTAGGCTAAATCGGGAGCACTAGCGATCCGGTTGTCTAGGTGTAGTGCCTTTACTAATCGATGTAATGCGACCAATGCGTTAAATCTGGAGCACTAGTGATCAGGTTGCGTAATTGGTCAGGGAAGTGGTCAACGGTCGTATCTTGGCTACCGACATCAGGAAGCGCGAAGACCCGCGTACATTACCGGGTCTATAACTACACTAAATTACTGTGATTTGCATGCTTTAATTAGATTGAGGACTGTATTTAAAATTATGCCAAATTGAAAAGATTTGTGAAACTGATGGTTTGGATTGTTCTTTTTCATTTTAATTGATTTATTTACATTGTATTTTAATTATTATTTTTAGTAAAATTAGAGATCTTTTCTTGAACACTCTAGGTTAGTTTTAGGTTAGTAACCTAAGTTAAAAACTTGGTCTTTGTGGTTCGACCCGTGCTTGCCACTACTACAGTTCTTGTGGTTATTGGTAATCTCATCGGGATATATATTTATTTTGACGCGCTCGACACGCATCAATAGACTAAACATGGATCTTTGTAAAAGTTCAAGGACCAAATGTGCAATAATAAAAGTTCAGGGACCTAGAGCGTAAAAAACACAAAGTTCAGGTAGCAAATGATGGGTTTTGCCTTGTATAATTGAACTGTTCATTCATTTTGTTAGACTTACTATCAATTCAGTTTGTTTGTTAATTTAACATTTCATATATTTACAACATAATTATTAATCATTTTAGTTGAGGACTTGTCAGACATGATTATTATGGTAACATATGTAAAGTTCATGTCATACTGAATAAAAAAATTAAAAGCAATATTGGTTATTAATCGTTTCCCTTTCCCTCCAAATGAGTCATTGGCATTGGAGTTCTCGTCGCTTTCTGTGATAACTTGCAATGATGAGGCTATCAGGAGTTTGAAGTATCTGTTAGAGCAGCAAGAGGTTGCTCCCGAATACAAATATTGGTTAGTGAAGCTACTGGGGTTTCACTTCAACATCCAATACAAGCCTGGTTCTTCGAATGCGATAGTTGACGCCTTATTTCGTTTCCCTTTCCCTCCAAATGAGTCATTGGCATTGGAGTTCTCATCGTTTTTTGTTATATCTTACAATGATGAGGCTATCCTGATAGCCGAAGTAGCAACAGACCCACTTCTTTCCACCATTCGCACTACCTTACTTCAAGATGCTATTGCCAAGCTCGGGTGGCCACTTCTTCACAAGAGACCCTTCTATAAGAATCATTTGGCACTACCGGCAATTTCTTCACTTGAACAAAAAATTATGGATGAGTTTCACGCAGGACCAGTGCGCGGTCATAGAGTTTATTGAAGACTTGTACCCGAATTACTGCAGAGTTATGTTAGGTAGGAATGAAGCATGATATTAAGAATTCTGTAGCCTCATGTGATGTTTGCCGATGCCATAAATATGAGACATTATCATATATGTTTTGATTTCTTTTTGGGCTGTTGTTGGGTTTAGATATAAGTGCTCTGTTTTGGATTTCTACTGTTCCTAATGAGGATTGGGAGGGGTTTCTCATTACTTATAGATATTTTGATTGTTATGGATTGAGGAAAAAAAAAGCCCCAATCCTACTTTTTGCACATGTATACATCTCTTTCTTATAAAAATAAATAAATATGAGACATTAGCCCCGGCAGGTCTCCTCCAACCTCTGCCGATTCCAACAACAGTTGGAAGATATCTCTGTTGATTTCATTGAGTATGTTCACTTCCTTCCATTGAAGCACCCATTCTCAACGAAGACAATGGCTGAAGTGTTCTTACGAGGAGTTGTTGGTATTCTTGTGTTTTCCCGCACCATGGTCTCGGGTCGAGACAAGATCTTCCTCAAGCCATTTTTGGAAGCTCTTCCGGCTTCAACATACTTAGTTGAATAGAAGTTCAGCCTATCATCCACAAAGCGATGGCCAAACCGAGGCCATTAACCGGTGCCTCGAGACATATCTCCGATGCTTCATCAGCCAAAGGCCTAAACTCTGGTCCGATTGGGCCGAGTTCTCTTATAACACTTCTTTCCACTCTTCTTTGAAGACACCTTTCAACGTGGTGTATGGTCGTGCCTCCTCTTATCAAATATGGCATCAGTTCTCCTTCGAACCAGATTGATTTGGCTGCAATGTTGAGTGCTCAAGATCAGGCTCTGTAGCAACTGTGTGCCCAGTTACTGTTGGCTCATAATCAAATGAAGCAGCAGGCGAATCAGGGGTGCCGAGGAGTTATGTTCAATATTGGTGATTTGGTCTACTTAAAGCTTCGTCCTTATTGTCGGACCACATGGCGCGCCGTTCGAATATGAAGCTAAGTCCCCTCTTTTATGAGCCTTTCAAGGTCATTGGAGCAGTGACATACGAATTAGAACTCCCCTCCTCTTCTTCCGTGTACCCAATCTTTCATGTCTCAGCTTCGCCGAGCAGTGGGCGCTGCCGCTGTTTCACCGACACTCCCTCCTTTCCCAACCGAGTCCCTGACTACCGCTTTTGAACCAGAATCGGTAATGGCTTATCGTTCTTCTCCTGCGTGACCCAAGGTGTTGATCAAATGGTTGCTTCTTCCTCAATCTGAAGCCTCTTAGGAACTTGGTCATAACGTGAAAAAGTCATTTCCGGTATTTGGACAAGGTGGCTCTCATTGGAGGAAGTACGGATAGCATTCCAGGTCGGTCCCCTATTGAAGTGGTGTATAATAGGAAGTTCAGGAACACTGGATCAATTCCAACGTATTCTCCCTGGCTCTCGACAGGTGCAGTGTAGTCGTATAGGAGAGTTAGTGCAAGTACGGGTTAGCTCAAAGTGGGGAATAGCAAGGGGTATCAGTAGCGTTTGTGTTGCCAAGCAAGGCATGCATGAGTAAATTGTATTTGGGTTTTGAGTGAGAGGAATCAAAATCTCAGGGTTTAGGGTCTATCCGCTCTTAAGCCTGCATTTCTCCTCTCTGTTTATCAATAAAGGCTGCAGTCGACTCCCTCTTTCATCGAAATTGGTATCCACTGCTACATAAATATACCATACTAAACCTCCCAACGCGTACTACAAGGTTAGATTGGTTGAAGAACAAGCTTAATATGAAAACAGCTGACTTAAACTTGAACAAGTTAACAGATATAGAACAAATTACAGCAAAATATAAACCACGATCCCACAATCTAGTTACTGAACAAGACAATCACAAGTTCATAACCAAAACCTCCAAGAACAGGCGGACAAAAAGTCAGGCTGGCAAAATGAATTGGCACTCACAATCTTCGAGTGCCTCTTCTCAAAACAAGAAAAGAAAGAGAAGGAAAACAAAAATACCATATCTGCACATTTAGTTTGTTTGCCTAAAAGAGCTTCAGTACGCTTTAGTACTCCCACTTCCTCAGTTCCATGCCGTCAGGTGGGGTCCCCTCCACTACCTTTGCGCCGACATCTTTCCAGTTTGTCGACAATACCGTCCCATTAGACTCCACCTGATGATGCAAGGTAATAGCATGGATAAGTATCAAGTAACTAGCAAATTACATCTTGCAAGAATTCAAAATATGCCACGGCAAGATGGCCATGGGATGCAATACTAATGCTAGAAACAATCTGAATTGCAAAAGAGATGCCCATGGATGTATAAGCTCTGCATATATCCACTATCATGATTCACAAGGAACCTATCATTCATGTATAAGCATTCAAAACTTCGCTAAGATCAAGGTAGAAATCACGAATTAAAGATAAAAATTAATCTTTCTTTCTCAGTGAGCTACTTAGAGTGGAGTAATTGGGCTTACAAAAGATTTGCTCATGGCTCGTCTTGTGTCCTCATCCGCATCCTGGTATATCTCACGGAAAAATTTGTTCAAAGCAGCATCACCTTCTAGCTTCTCATCTTTCTCCTGATTGGAGGACAAGAACATTAATTATTTTTTTTAAAGAAACTATACCAAGATTAAAGCCCTGGAAAACAAAATTCCAACAGACAATATGCATAACTGCACTGCCAGACCTCTTTCTTTACTTGCGCTTCCAACTTGTCCCAATCAACAGCTTTAAGTTTCGAAGATGGGTATGATGGTCTCTTAGGTTCAGTACCTGCAACATGTCAAGGCAACATCACCGTGAGTAAACTGGGAAGTATAAGTGAATTTCACACAAGACTACCACCTCAATCTCAAAATTATTAGAGTAAACAAGTGAATGTTGCACTCTAGTAACTAACAAGTGTTGCAAGAACAGATGTGATGAAGTTCACCAGCTCAAGAAATTGGTAAACAGTTAACACCAAATAAATAAGTAAAGTCATGTATATCATACTGGAATGTCTAAAGGCTACTTGCTACATGCCAATACCTAACGGGCTCTTCACCTAAAAGAGTCGAAGAACAAAATTTCAATTGGAAAGGCTTTTGAAATTTACAATAAAAGAGATCCCTAACACTGCATCCAGGCTGGGTACCATATACCCTCAATCCCAATACAGAAATAACATAAAGAAAAAAAAAATAAATAAATAAATAAAATCACACCTAGAACATTTATCTTCTGTGGCACAGCAGCTCCCCTGCTAAATTCCAGTGATGTCCAGTGGATGGCCTCAGCTTTAACAAGGCGTATCTCAATTTTGGTTGACAAAACTTCAAACCTGCACTGGTCAGGTTTTATCTGGCATATCCAAATTCGAAAGAAAAAACAGTCATTTTCAACAAACCATTATATGCATTTCAAACAAAAAAAAAAGCAAAATTTTAAAAATAATACCAAGACACAATTTCAAACAACTTTGTGAAAAGAACAAATCACTTCTACTGCAACAGAAAGAACCAAATAAGTTTTTTACAAGACCGCCAATACCTTTCCAAATAAACGAGGTTGGAAATGGTATACATCTCCTTCAGGAGCTTTGATGGTCACACTTAGCTGCAAAGCACGATTACAAGAAAATCTCAGCCCGTCCATAGTAGAAAAAATGGTGATCCGACATTTAACTGTCAATTTTAAGATTGATAGGAACTTACTATTTGTTCACCAAAGTCAATAGCTACATCTTTTGCTGGTATTTTCTTGGCAAAAATAGTCACAACCACCTCCTCTGGTTTCTGATAGTGTTCATGCCTACATTTGTAATGGACATCAGAGGATATAAATCCCCCAACCCAGAAAAGCCAACCTTTGCAATTTGAAACAATGCAACTTGCAACATAGCTAGTTTCTCACATCAAAGAAGGCAGAACAAACCTGTATTTTGGTTTAGAAATAGTTGAATCAGGACCAGTTTCTGTCTCTGCGTCTTTTAGAGGCTTTAAGATTTCATCAGATGATGAGACGACTGTAGATGTTACAGCTGGAGTATTGTCTACCGCCTGTTTAGGTTGCTTACGACCAGTTTCTTCTGCTAATCAGAAGAAAACGCACAAATGGAGTGGGGATAAAAAAGGATGAGACATAGAGAAACATATATTCACAGGGAAAAAAAAAAAAAAGAAGGCCAAGTCTACCATCTGTGAGTGTCTGTTGCAATAAAACTAAAGGAGAAATAAATTTTTATGTATCCTGTTCTTTAACTCTGAAGTCATTGAATCAACTAGTCAACTATTGTGATTATTCACGTATGCAACAAAGAGCCCACAACTTTGTCGTGTCTACCATGCGATCAGAGCCTACAGTCCTGGAAACTAATAACAAAATCGAATAGATCAATAAATAGAAACCATGGGTAGTCATCATTTTTAAGCATTTTGCAAATAATTTAATTGCAAGTCGCAACATTTAAGAGCCGACGCATGCAACAATAAGCCTCAGTCCAAAAGAAATTGAGAGGGCTAAAGATATAAAAAGCTTCTATTGTGCTCGATTTAGTGCAATTGATGGTCATTTAGCATACAAAACCACAAAATTGATGTGTTGATTAAAAATCCTCTCCATGAATTAAATGGATGAAAATATGGGATAAAAAGAGTATACCTGCTATGTGTTCATCACATTGTTTGATTAAATTGGTGAATCTTGAATCACCAGGTGCCAAGGCAGCACCAGTTTCAAGGGCAGTCTTAGCAGTCTGATATTCCTCCAGTTTGAAACAGGCTGTGCTGCAGTAAGGAAGAAAAGGCGTATGAATTAGAGCTAGAGGAGAAAGAATGAAAAGACTGGTGATGAGGCCTTCTAAACCAATAAGATCTTCAAAGTAATCATACAATAAAAATAAAATCTGACAGGGTATTATAATGGGAGATGTTCTAATAGGGGAAGAAAACTCTTCGCATAATAAGACGGGTACAGTAAAATTGTAAAGTAAATTCAGTAAAACAAAAACGAATAACAGGAGTACCAAGGAAAACAACTTAATTGCTCCAATTCATAGACACGTCCCACTTACCTCTTTCTTAACAAAGACATTTGATTTATAAATCAAGTAATCAACAAGGAAAACAACTAATTCCGAATTATGCCAGAAGGCCCTGAACTATAATAACCAACATCAATTCGTCACATAACAAAAAAAAAAAATGCTAAGAATTGTTCAGTAAAATTCTGTAAATAAAGACCAAGAGTGACAATAATTGGGTATTTCACAGATGCATGTTTTAAAATTTGGAATTGATACCAAGTTAAATTCATCCCAGATAACAAAAAAAAAACCACTTGAAAGAGGTTTTAGGCAGAAAACAAAGATACCAAGTTAAATTCGCCATATATCATAAAACTATTTTTGTTATCCTAATGATTAAGGAATGTATACTCCTTACCCTTTGCGCAGATAAGCCTTAGCCATGGAAGGATCCAACGCAATCGCTTTGTTTGCATCATCAATGGCATCTGTTCACAACATTAACATTGCTTAAATAACGGCCTCAAAAAACAAATCAAGTACAACACAGAATGTAGAAGTAAAAACAAGTTCCAATTCATCCAAGCAACTGGCACATAGCCACTTCAAAAAATTCTTGATAAAGAGACATCCATTACCGGCGCTTCCTATTACGATCGCGCAGACATTTCGAGACATCTAACTTCAATCATCCTATAATTTAGATTCCATAGTTCAAATGAGGTCAAAGAAGTCAACGCAGATGCCCTGACTATCTTCCTGAGTCGAATACCAAAGCTTTCTCACTTCACAAGACTCCATGGACTATTTTCAACATCATAATTCACAAACAATTCACAAACAATTCACAAACTAGGGCTTGAAACTAACTCTTCCACAAGAACTCATTTCCAGGTAAAAATCAAACTCAGAACACCTTCATCATCACTCAATCGCTAAGACAGTAGTGAAATCCATTGAAGATTAGACCGATGAACAGATTCCAATCGAAGAACACAGCGAAGGAAGGAGTAATGAAACGAAACCACGAAATCAAACAAAATCAAACCAAATCAAGAACAGAGAAGAGCGAAAGAAGTGAATCGAACGAATACCAGTGGGGTTATTGAGCTTGATGTTGGCCTGCGCTCGATCGGCGAAGAGATCTGGCTTGGTAGGGTCCATGTCGATGGCCTGCGTGTAGAGATCGACGGCTAGGTCGAAATTGTCGTCGACGAAGGCCTCTTTCGCGCTCTTTTCGAGATCGGACGTGGCCATTGCAGAGATCGATCGATCGGCAGAGACGACACAGAGAGAGATTGATTGGGAATGCTAATCGCGTGTGTTCGAAAGTTTAATAAACGAGAGAGAGGGGGGTTCTGGAGAGTTCTTTTGTGTCGACTGCTAGTTGACTCGGAAGTTAAATCGTGTTTTCGTGCGTAATTATCTATACCATTAGTATAGACTTTAGTGTGATGACTTGATCATGCAGTCGCCGCCGTTGGATCGTTTTTTGTCGCTGATCCGAGATCTTGAAGAGACAAGTGCAGTCTAAAAATTTTCTCAGGGAAGTCCAAGCGTTCTTTAGGTAAATAGCCTTATATATGGTAAATACCGTTAGGGAAGAGCTACAATGCAATGGCAATGAAAAGTCACACCACAACATATAATAGTTCACAAGGGTCATTCATGCCTACCTTGAGATGTGGGCACGCACAAATCTCGATGTATAACACACGACTCGAAGTTGTATGGAGGGCTCATATGGGTCATTGTATGTTGAGATGTGACTTACTCATTGTCATTTTAAAATTTTTCAATAACTAAATATTATAAGCAAAATGCTTCAGTAATCAAGAAAACATGCCCTTGTTAGTTTTTTTTGATTTTTGTCTCAAACATGTGTATTTGCACGCTTTCTGAGATGTATTGAGGGGACATAAAAAAAAAAGATATCTTAAATGATTTATATTAGCTAACAAGGTTTTTATACGGTACTTAGGATAAATTTCATTAGGTAAACTTACTATAATACTTAGGTCCTAATTTCTTTTAGGCCATAATTAATTTTTTTGTTGAAATAAAAAAAAAAGGTCACTCAACGATTTAAAGTGCTTCACCAACGTCGCCATATAAGAACTAAGAATTTCGTCAAAAAAAAAATGGAACTAAGAAGAATTCGATGACTTGTTGGGTTGTAAGGGACAAAATTTGTGACAAAATAAGTTACAAAAATTATAATAGAGATTTTTTTTGACAAATAAGTCACAAATTTGTATTATAATTTTTTTAATACTGTTGCAACTACGGACAGTCGTATACCTTATTAGATTAGTTTTAGGAGACAAACATCACATTATGGCCCTATTTGGTTCAGCTTAAAAGCTTGTTTATTGATGATGTAGCATCGCAACGCAATTGAAAATTGTTTAGACAATATGTGATTAGGTCTCAAATCACAGAAAAGCCTTTTTTTAGATAAGCAATGCGATTTGATAAAAAAAATTAGGTAAAAGTACTTTTTAAAATGACGAACCAAATACATCAAATTTGCGTACAACAAAAACAATTATGATATAATTGCATAAGCTATAAGTAATAAGTAATAAACAATAAACAAAAGCTGAATCAAACGGAGCTATATATACTACAAAAAGTTAAAAGATTTTAATTTGTGAGTGATCTTTATCTAAGAGAGGTCCAAGTGAAAGTAGATCCCAATTCCCAAGTCTCGCTCACGCTCATTTCACCAAAGTTTATGCTATATAGTCGTTGTGTAAGCGAAGGCAAGGATAGGATAATTAATCAAAACTAAGGATAAAATATAAGCATAAATATATGCATCATTGATTAAGTTGCAATGCATGCAGCAAATTAAGCATAATGTACAGTGCACGTCAGTTCTTTTTACATATATATGATGGCAATCCCAGACTTGTCTATAGATCTGCTATACTAATATAAAACAGTACACTTGATTAACATAACGAGTGCACTTGAAATTCATTAATGATCAAGTACACTTGATTAATTTCTTTTGTATATAGGTGTTGTTGCATGCATAGTTAATTGCATATGCATCATGTACGCACGTTTAAAATCTGGAGAAGAACTGCATTTGCTTCAACAGAGGACTCAAGCTTTCCATGAGCTTCTCGCATGGATGATTGTGAATTCCTTCATAAGTCGTCACGACAATGCTTGTGTCCTTGGACAGGCGTTGCACTTGCTTCTTGACGTTGCATGTGTGATGGGTGCACCGATAATAGCTTCTTCATCATTTATTTGCACATAAAAAAATGACAATAAAACAACTTAAACTTGTTAAAAGGGATATATAAATGTTTTCAAAAAAAAGGGATATATAAATAAATAAATTTACGTATATATGTGAGTATAGCATTCAATTATATTTGGCTCACAATTATATGGACGTTCTTGAGCTAACTAATTACATAAAATAAAACTCTTTAATTAAAAAATATTACGTAATTAAAATGAGACAATATTAACTTTTAACTAAAGATAATATCATACGTTCAATTTCTAATATTATGTGTATATAAATTCTTAATTTTCATCAACGTTTTTTTTTTAAAAAGTTAGTAAAATATTAATTTGGAGGTACCAATAATATATTGATTAATATTTTGCAATAATATTAATTCTTTAATTCTTCAATATCGCAAAAACTATTTCTCCAATGTACATGGAGTTAATTAATTAATCATGATCAACTTATCAATTATATTCTTGAACGAGAAAAGATATCAATTATTCTATAAATTCGATCTTGTTGTTTTGGTGCACTACAAATTAATAAACTTCTAGTAGTAAATTTATGTGATGGAAAGGGGCTGATTAATTGGAATATATATATATATATATATATATATATATTTCACCAAAAAAAATTAATTGGAATACATATTATCTTAAGAATGGAAGTATATGTATAACTATGCATCTCACCTGGGACATCGGCTGTTCTTCACAGCTTTTTGTCCATATTTCCTCCAGCGATACCCATCATCAAGTATATCATCTTGGCTTCTCGTCTGGAATGCAAACCTTGGTCTGCTCACCTTCTTGTTCCTACTATTGCTATTGCTCACGCCCTTCATTAACAATCCTTTATCCTTGTAAACATCATGGCAATTACTAGTGCCCATAAGTACTGGACTCTGGTCACCAAGCATGGCAGAGCCGGAGATGAGGTTGACCCAGTCGATGGCCGCCGCCGCAGCTGCAGCAGCTGCAAATTGCGTGTCATGATTATTATGATCTTGTTGGAAAGGCTGTTGCTGGTGATGCAAGGCAAGAGGGTGTAGTCCTGGTGATGTGGTTATAGGGGGCATCGGCGATATTGGTACGACGGGAAACATGTCGTAAGAGGGTTGTGGAGGCAGTGGTAATGGTACTGGTGAGTTAGCGATGGCAGCATGATCAGCCGGGGCTTCGATGCGGTGGTGGCAGTGGTGGTGGTGGTGATCAAGGTGATTATCTCCGTCCATGTGTACGTAGTGCGCTTTGTTACGGTTGTGGTGGAAGGTGGGGAGGTTGGACGAATAAAGGCCTAGGGGAGAGAGTGAGAGGGGGAGGTGGCACTTATATATAGTTATAGATGGGAAGAGAGGTGTAGTGTGTAAGAAAGAATAGGAGAGGCTTGAGATAGAAGGCCTTCAAAGCTAAAAGCCAACTACATTTCACCAACTTCTGTTCAACTGCCCATGTTGAAGTGAAGCCTACGTGCTCTACATGTATGTACGCATCGCTATCGCCAAAGAATGAACGCACTACGTACGTACAGGCATTTCAATTAATTGGATGGATAAAATTTCACGTCGATGATCGATGCATTCACGAAAGAATGCACAACATGCACAACACACCCATCCCTCCACCCAGTGGCAGCTCATTCTTAAGGCGAGTTAGACAACCACTTAGGTCCCCGCCTCAAATTAGGGCCGCACTTATAGTTACCTAGGGGTGGGCACGGGTCGGGTTTGGGTCGACCCGACCCGATACCCGATGACCCGACTCTTGTCGGGTCGTTGGAAAACAGACCCGTAACCCGACCCGACAGGTAGTAGACCCGATTTAAACCCGACCCGTTTAGAGTCGGGTCGTCGGGTCGGGTCGTCGGGTGACCCGGTTTCATGAAAAACAGCGTCGTCGGGTCGGGTCGGGTCGGGTCGGGTCTCCATAGCAACAAAAACAAGCGGGTTCAAGAAGAAAAAAAAACAAAAAAAACAAAAAAAAAAACAAAAAACAGGTATTAGGGTATTTTGGTCGGGTCGGGTCGGGCCGCGCGCGGGGCTTCACTTACTTAGGGATTAGGGTATTTTGGTCGGGTCGGGTCGGCTTTGTGACATACCCGAAACCCGACCCGATACCCGACGGGTCGGGTTTTTTGACCCGATTTTTTTTTAAAACCCCCCTACCCGACCCGCCACCCGCCACCCGAGTCTGGTGACCCGACCCGAGTCGGGTCATCGGGTTTGGTGCCCACTCCTATAGTTACCTATATGTATTATAGGTATACTAAAAAATTTAAAAAATATTGATAAAAAAATATAAGATTCTAAACTGGCCAAGCAAAAAAAGAAAAAAGAAAAATGAAAACTCTTTTAAAATCTTATTTTTAGATCCTCATTGTACCACGCATGATTTGAACTTAATAATTTTAAGGAAATGAAAGCTAAAATTATGTTTTTCTTTTTGGTAACTACAAAAAAAATTATGCTTTAATGACATAGATTTATAGAAACTTTTATCTAATTATTTTATTATAATTGTATCATCTTAGTATTTTCTTCTACATCAAAAATTCATTCTTGACTTCTAGCTATAAAAACTATTGATCCAATTATTTTCTTACATAAGAAAATCTTAGCTTATTTTTCATTGAAAGAATCTTTGATAGATCAGTACGCAAGGAGTAACTATAAAGTTCTATTGTTTCACTCTTTTTCTTGATTTTTGTGATTATTTTTTTCATTAATTTGATATATTTTTTTTCTCATTTGATATTACTTCTAATTCATTGTTAAAATAATTTTACTCTAATATTCGATTAATTTGCAGCGTTTTCAATAAGTTTTTTTGGGCTAGTTCATTGAAATGAAATCAAGAATAGTAAATTCTAAATAATACCTTAGTCAAAACGAAGAAAAAAAAAAAAATTTTAACTAGCTTTGCAAAATCTATTGTCGGTCCTAGAAAAAAACTTTATAATTATATGTCCTATCTTGCACCTTTAAAAAAAATATTTGCGGAACACGAGCTCCACTTTTCTCAAAAGGCCCAAATTTTGAATTTCGCATAGGCCCCCTAAAAGCCTAGAGTCGACCCTGATCCCACCGTGTATTGAACATTAGGATACGTAATGTGACGCAGCGTAAATGTTCAAACAAGGAATTTGAAGAATCCTTAAAGATAGAAAAGAAAATTTGAAATTTGATAAAATTGATAATAATTGATAATCCCCTCTACAACCCTAACAAGGCTTTATATAGCTTAGAAAAAACCCTAAAAATGCAATGTTGGTAAAAAGACAAAATATCCAAACAACTTAAAAATTATGAAAATACCCTAAATAAAATAAAAACCCCGATGAAGCCCAAAACGATAGAATTTGGATCCGCAAAACCCAATTTCGAAGAGCGAGGCTCTGGGAATAGTTGTAAAGGACGAAACATCATTTCCGAAAAGATATTATAATAGTCAATCACATTCCCGATTCAAAAGTTACGGGTTCTCAAAGTTGACCCAACTTCTTGCGCCCATTTTTCTTCTCCAAAGTTGCTAAGAACGCATCTGCAACTGCTTCGACATCATAATGTCACATCTCGAAGCTTGCACGGACGATGGAATTGGCGTGTTATACATTTAACGCATTGTTATTCTAGCATTTCCCTACATTTATTGAACCACACTCTCACCAATGTGGTTCACACATTCTAATAAAGACCGCGTTATGTACCTGAGTTCACATCCCACGCATGTGTCGCATAAGCCCAAGTGTGGCTCGGCCTATACATAATACGACGTCATAGTTTTTTTCTTTTTTTTGAAACCAATACGACGTCATAGTTAATTTGTTGCCAAAAAAATTATATATAATCTTTGTAAGTTGTTTATTAAGAGTCCAGCTAAGTGCACCTCACCTTTTACTAAGTGCATTTCAAAAAAGTAAAACTTTAAAAAAAAAGTAAATTCTACTAGAAAATGACCCTTATGCCCCTCACTATGGTTAGTGTACCCCACACACTCTCTCATTTATGATTTGTAGGCATCATCGAGTGATTCAATCTCGAAGGTACGAATCTTTTATTGGAGAGCCGGTCAGAACCCACAGTACTTTTATGTCGGCAGTTGTCAACTAAATCTCACCAAGGAGATTCGGTTGGACAACACCGAGCCTAGTGGATAAGTCTCGACTACATGTCACCGAACCAAATATAGATGTCTCGACCAAGGTTTGGAGTTGGGTTCTTCGATTTGGATGAAAGGGTATTTTAGTAAAAATGTAGGGGCACTTAGAAATTGAAATTGGAATTTGATGTGCCACGCAAAATGGGTTGTACTTAGTAAAATGTGGAGTGCACTTAACTGGACTCCTAATTAATTAGGGAAATGTTGATAGATAAACACACTCATTTGCCACACTTACTTTTGTGAAACACGCTCCGGATGGAAGCTTACATGTCTCAACTCTCAAGCTGGATGTCACTTAAGCAAGTGTGGCAAGTGTGGCGAGTGAGTGTGTTTCACCAAGTATGTATTATTTTTTTAATTAATTAAGCACACGTGCCCTTCAACTTTTTGTGTGCATTATTACCCTTAAAGACAATACAAAAGCAAATAATCTTGTTGTCAACAAATTCACCATAAACGTTGGAGACTATTTTTTAGGTTGCAGATCGAATATTGTGGTATTGATGGTAACTAGTATCGGAAGTTAATTTCCTTGTTGAAACACATATAATTTCAACCTTGAATACCATAATCTACCACTGTTACCACCCCAATAGCTGAACCGGAGTATGCTGGGCTGGGCAACAGGATAACTCAGCAAATAACCGAGTCTCAGTGGATTCGGAAGTCTTCGGGGGACTCAAGTAATAGATTGGGGTTCAGTGCACGGCGGTTACCTAAATGGGTACGGCACGTACCTAAGTAGGCACAGTGTTTATCTAAGTGGGCACGACGCAAACCTAAGTGGGCACGGTGTGGCACGGCACGTACCTAAGCGAGTACGGGTGCACGTATCTAAGTGCACATGGTCGCATACCTTAGCGAGCACAGGCGCACGTATCTAAGTGAGTATAAGCGCATACCTTAGCGGGCACGGGCGCGCGTACATTAGCGGGCACGGTGCGTACCTTAGCGGGCACGGCGCATACCTAAGCGAGCACAGTGCACGTACCTAAGTGGGCATGGACGCGTACCTAAGTGGGCACGGGCTTGTACCTTCGCGAAAGCTTGGCACAAGCAAGGTCACGCCTTGGCACGGGCAAGACAAGACTTTGGCAGGAGCACAGTTGACTTTCCTTGACTCTGGCGTTGACTAGGTCAAAGTATGATTGGTCTCACTTTTGGATGTTCCCTATTGGAGGGCCAAGAACGGCTTAACATCTACTATAGGAGGGGGACCTCTCCTGGGGGTGGTATGGGCAAGAAGGCAAGGGTGACCCTAGAGAAGGCCTTGGGCATGCATGCCAAGGCCTTACCCAAATTCTACAATGCAACCACCTCTGTGTCGGTAAGACCCAGACTTAGCTAGGCACCGGCATGCACCCAAGGGTGCCTAGACTCAGCTACGCACCACCAATCACGACCTTGAAATCAAGAAGCGTCCTTAGGCTTGGATGGACCAAGTCAAGCATGGCAGTTCCTTAGGCTTGCTTTGTACCTGTTGTTAGTGATGCTACAGGGAAGGAAGGTGACAAACAGACCCATCTATCAGCGATTCAACTCAAAGATGGTCTGAGAAAAGGGCAACCAACGTACTTGGCAACATTAGTGGAGATGAAGCCAGGAGTTCGAAGATGTCATGCCTCCAGAGTTGCCAAAACATCTACCACCACAGAGAACCATTGATCATGCTATTGAGCTTGTACCAGGCTCAAAGCCGCCAGCCCAGGCCCCTTATCGAATGGCTTCTAAAGAGTTGGAGGAACTGAGAAAGCAGTTGGAGGAGCTGAAAAAACAGTTGGAGGAGTTGTTGGATGCGGGGTTCATTCAGCCATCCATGGCACCATTCGAAGCCCCAGTCCTATTTCAAAAGAAGCATGATGAGTTCTTTCAAATGTGCGTCGACTACAAGTGTGGCGGCCCCAATTTCTACATTGGTCCGCCATGGGAGGCCACGCGGGCCCACAACTGACCACGTTACCACCAGCTGTGTCCCACGCCCAGTTATCCATTATTAATCAATTTCCGGTTAACTTTCATGTTATGAGCTATCATTTAACCATAAATTACGCAGCGGAAGATTATATGAACAACATAAAGATTTAACCTGAATTTTATGAGCATAATACCTAAGTGGAAACCATACCAAATGTACATCAACAACACCAATAACACAAACTCACCTCGACTCCTTCGCCTCTCCACGAGCTCCCGACCTCGATCTCCTCCACCTCAAGCTCGCCTCCTCTCCTTCTCCTCGTCCTCCCCTCGATCGATCGAAAATGGAGAAATGTGATGTCGGTGGTGGGTTTATCAACATTTTGGGGGTGAAATGACCAAAATGCCCCTCATGTCTATCTCTTTCCTTCTTTCCTTCAATACCCTTTTTGGTAATTTTGCATTTTTTATTTTATTTTCTGATTTACCATATATTTATATATATATATCAATTTACCTATATATATAAATATATACACTCACCTATATTTTCGCATTTAAAATTCCGCCGTGCGTGCCAACGAGTGTACTCGGGCGTGCACACTACCGTACCCCCCACGCGTGCAATCACGACTAAACCCCGGCTTAAATTTCGTCTCTTAGTCGCTCAGGTACCCGCGTTGACACGCATATCGAGGCGAATGTTTAACACAATCTCACTCGTCAATGGCAATATAAACACACATATTGCGATGCCATTTAACTAATTTGGACCTATACATCGCAACTTCACCACCAGAGCACACAAAACGGACTGTAAACCTAGTTCAGGTGTGTTCCAGCCTCGCTGTGGGACCCACGAATGTCCCCGCTGACGTCCACGTCCGCAATGACGTCATCAATAACGGCCATCGAGAATTGAGTCGTTACAGTTCTTCCCAACTAATTAGAAATTTCGTCCCGAAATTTGAGATAACTAATATCTCGTCTCAGAGAACCGCAACGTAGATACAATTACCTATCAGGTCAACCAACCTAAACAAATGTAGCCAACCTAATCAATCACTATTCCACTAATACTTTTGATGAACTATTCAACCTCTAACTTTGGTAAACAAATCAACCTCAACCTAGGTGAAGAAAAATCAATCTGCCACTGGTGAACCGATCAACCAGTCGTCCACTCACTCCTGGCGTACAAATCAATCCCTGGTGAACTCATCAACCAGTCCATATCAACCAGTCTCTGGTGAACACAATCGACCAGTCCCTGGTGAACCACATCTACCAGCTTCACAACCACCTCCTAGTGAACACATCTACCAGTTTCATAACCACCTCCTAGTGAACACATCTACCAGTTTCATAACCACCTCCTAGTGAACACATCTACTAATCTCACAATCTCACAATAACCCTAGTGAACACATCCACTAGAACATGCTGGTTCAAAAATAAACTAACCAGCCTATATGCAACGAATGCATAAAAAGGACTAGTAAAACAACGTACCCTACTCATGTTGTCGGGTCGTCTCTCTGACTGGCGGTACTATAATGTGAACTCTCTCCCCGGTCTGTGGAATCTCGATCTTTGGAGAGGCTCCAGGGCAATTCACACTGATGTGACCTCTCTGTCCGCATCGATAACACTTACGTCTGTCCCTGACTCCAGACTGTCGGTCCTCCGAGCGCTGACCCCAACTCCGGTCCTCCGATCCCGATTCTCGTCCGTACGATCGTCTCGCTTCTTTGTATCGGTATAGGTACAATCTCATGTACCACCCGGCGATCGTCATTATTGAATTGATCATCGATCCGTCCCGGGTTGTCCTCGCGACTTCAATCTATCTCGCCCGTCATCATAGTCGTACTGATCATCCCTCGAATCACGATCGTCACTGAAATCATGATCCAACTGCAAATCATCTCTGGGTGTACGATGATCGATTGCTCCTCGCTCTCGCAAAGAATATGTCTCGCGAGCCAACGCCCTATCATCATAAACAATCAGAAGCGTCTCTGCACCCGCAGCGACTATCACACCTCCGATCCTCTCATCTAGTCCCCGGATGAAGTAGTAGATCTGAAGTCTCTCGGTATTCGCCACATCCATAGCATACATCATCAGGTACCTGAATCGATCCATGTACTGTGATACCGACATGGTACCCTGTCGCAAACCCAAGAACTGTTCCCTCAATCGTAACTGCACCTCCGTGGGAATATACTCATCCAGAAATAGCTGTCTGAACTCCCCCCACGTCGCTGGCGTAGCATGTATGTCAGTGTAGGTGGTCCACCAAATCGCGCCGACCCTCAAATAGTAACTCGAAATACGTGCACTCGGTCTACCTCGGGTACCTCCAAAGAATCGGTGTAGTCGTCATGCGAGTCATCAACCAACGTCCTGCAACCTCGGGATCACTAACTCCAGATGAAGTACGTAGGTTAAACCTCATAAAATCCTTCACCATCTTCGCGCTTCTCGACATCCTACTCCTAGCGATCCGAAGTCCCTATCTCGTCGCTTCGTAGTAGTGGGTGTCACCACAGTAGTCTCTGCTGGCACTACAACTGGCTCAACCCTCTCTATCACTGTCTCTGACCCAACCGCCTGCGTAGTAACAGCTGGTGCTAAGGCTGTCTGAGTAGTAGTAGGTGCAACATGCTCAGCAGTCGGTGCCACTGCTGGCATCCTCGAACTCCGGATATACTCCATCAACTCACCATCTCGTGCTCGCTTGAAGTAATCGTTGCTCTCGCTCGTAATAATCGCGCTCGCCGCTCGCATCATGGCTCGTAAATCAACTACCTCACTAGTGGTATGGTCGCTAGTCTCCTAAACCTCCTGCTGAGTAGTCAGCGGAGAAGTATGAGTCTGTCCGTCCATCATAAACTGCACAACCAACGTGCATTGGATCAGACTCAGTGTATACGCGTATAATATATAGTACACAATCAAACATACGTATATGTAATTTCCTAAATTTACCCGCCTCACATCACTTCCCAACTAAGTCTTTAATCATTCACTTGTTGTTTCCACATCTAAGATTTATTCATTGAGTTTATACTCTTGTTCAATCTCCAATTCCCAAGGTTTGACCTCGCTCTAATACCAAATTGTGGCGGCCCCAATTTCCACATTGGTCCGCCACGAGAGGCCACGCGGGCCCACAACTGACCACGTTACCACCAGCTGTGTCCCACGCCCAGTTATCCATTATTAATCAATTTCCGGTTAACTTTGATGTTATGAGCTATCATTTAACCATAAATTACGCAGCGGAAGATTATATGAACAACATAAAGATTTAACCTGAATTTTATGAGCATAATACCTAAGTGGAAACCATACCAAATGTACATCAACAACACCAATAACACAAACTCACCTCGACTCCTTCGCCTCTCCACGAGCTCCCGACCTCGATCTCCTCCACCTCAAGCTCGCCTCCTCTCCTTCTCCTTGTCATCCCCTCGATTGATCGAAAATGGAGAAATGTTATGTCGGTGGTGGGTTTATCAACATTTTGGGGGTGAAATGACCAAAATGCCCCTCATGTCTATCTCTTTCCTTCTTTCCTTCAATACCCTTTTTGGTAATTTTGCATTTTCTATTTTATTTTCTAATTTACCATATATATTTATATATATATATCAATTTACCTATATATATAAATATATACACTCACCTATATTTTTGCATTTAAAATTCCGTCGTGCGCGCCAACGAGTGTACTCGGGCGTGCACACTACCGTACCTCCCACGCGTGCAATCACGACTAAACCCCGGCTTAAATTTCGTCTCTTAGTCGCTCAGGTACCCGCGTCGACACGCATATCGAGGCGAATGTTTAACACAATCTCACTCGTCAATGGCAATATAAACACACATATTGCGATGCCATTTAACTAATTTGGACCTATACATCGCAACTTCACCACCAGAGCACACAAAACGGACTGTAAACCTAGTTCAGGTGTGTTCCAGCCTCGCTGTGGGACCCACGAATGTCCCCGCTGGCGTCCACATCTGCAATGACGTCATCAATAACGGCCATCGAGAATTGGGCCGTTACAACAAGGCTTTGAACAAGCTCACAATGAAGAACAAGTACCCAATTCCCTTGGTGATGGATCTATTCGATCACTTGTCCGGTGCTCATACTTTACCAAGTTGAACTTGCGTTCAGGGTACTACCAAGTTCGTATTGCTGTTAGAGATGAACCTAAAATGGCCATGGTGACGAGGCATGGTTCGTTTGAGTATCTTGTTATGCATTTCGGTCTCACAAATGCCCCTGCCACATTTTGTCACTTGATGAATGATGTATTGAGGGAATTTATTAATCGATTTGTAGTTGTTTATCTGGATGATATTGTTGTATATAGTCAGAACCTCCAAGATCATGTTGATCACTTGAGGAAAGTTCTTACTACTTTGCGAACTAACCAGCTGTTTGTAAAGAAGGAAAAGTGTGAGTTTGCAAGGCAAACCATCATTTTTCTTGGCCATATTGTAAGTCAGGGGAAGCTGTTGATGGATCCAGAGAAGATTTGTGCAATTGTGGAGTGGCCCAACTCCACAAAAGTCCCTAAACTTCGATCATTCCTTGGCTTGGCGAATTATTATCGCCAGCTCGTGGAGGGCTACTTGAGAAGGTGGCACCGCTGACAGATCTTTTAAAGAAAGATCATGCATGGTCGTAGACAAAGAAGTGCCACCAGGCGATGGAGAGATTGAGGTTGGTCATTGCCTCTGAACCAGTGTTGATTTTACCTAACTTCGAACTCCCTTTAGAAGTCCACACCGACGCGTCAGATATGGCTTTGGGGTGGTGCTTGTCCAGGAGAGACACCTCATTGCCTTTGAGAGCAGGAAATTGAAGGATGCTGAACATCGATATCCAGTTCATGAGAAAGAGATGTTTGATGTGGTGCATGCCCTCAGAATTTGGAGGCACTACTTGCTTGGGACGAGTTTCGTTGTACGCACAGATAATGTGGTAATCACCTACTTCATGACCCAGAAGAAACTCTCCCAAAAGCAAGCAAGGTGGCTAGACTTCTTAGCGGAGTATAATGTCTAGTTAGAACACAAGCCGGAAAGGCTTAATTCAGTCTCTGATGCTCTCAGTCAAAAGGTGGTAGTTGAGGTGGTCTCGGTAATTGCAGTGCTGGAAAGCCAATTCTTGCCTTGAATCAAGGAAAAGGCGGGCAAGGATCCAATTTGGGTGAAACTAGTGAAGCTAGTAGCTGAAGGTATTACTCGGAGATTCTAGTGTAAATATGTGGTCTTTTATGCTAAAGGAGGACACCCATATGTTCCGAACACAGGTGGATCGTGGCGAGAACTCTTGAAGGAGACTCATGATGCTCGGTGGGCAGGACATCCAGGCGTGAAGCTTACATTTGCCCTCCTATCCCGTTCGTTCTTTTGGCCGAAGATGGAGGAGGACGTGGATCTGTATGTGCGAACTTGTCTTGTGTACCAACAAGACAAGACAGAGAAGAGGAAGGCAGCAGGCTTGTTGGAGCCTCTACCAGTACCGAACAGATCCTTCAGAAGCATTTCCATGGATTTCATCACTGGTCTTCCTAAGACGCAGGGGATGACTAGCGTTATGGTGGTGGTAGATCGATTCTCGAAGTATGCTACATTCATTGCTGCTCCGAAGAATTGTGATGCAGACATATCTGCAGAGTTTTTTTTGAAACATGTGGCAAAATATTGGGAGATTCCGGAGGACATCATAAGTGATCGTGATACAAGGTTCACAGGGTGGTTTTGGACTGCCCTCTTCAACTTGCTAGGTTCGGAGTTGAAGTTCTCGACAGCCAACCATCCTCAAGGGGATAGGTAGATGGAGAGGATCAATGCTTTGTTAAAGGACTACCTCAGACACTATGTGAATGCAAGCTAGTCCATCTGGGTGGACTTGTTTGATTCAGCCCAATTTTGCTACAATCTCCATAGAAGTTCTGCTACGGAGATAAGTCCCTTCGAGGTAGCGACGGGACAACAACCAACTACCCCACATGAGGTAGCAAAATCAAGGTTGATGGGATCATGCCCAGCGGTTTATCGCTTTACAAGGACCAAACAGGAGTTGCGGAAGGCAGCTCAAGACAGCCTGGCTAAAGCTGTTCGGCGGATGAAGAAGTATGTTGACTAGAACAGGAGGCCCCTGGAGTTCCAAGAAGGAGACTTGGTCTTGTTGAAGCTTACTCCTCAAATTCTGAAGAAGTTCAACAAGAAAAAGACGCACACGGGCCTAGTTCAGCGATATGAGGGACCATTTGAGGTGGTTAAGCGAGTTGGAAGGGTAGTTTCAAGGCTCAAGCTACCAGAGAGGTTGAAGGTACACCCCACATTTCATGTCAGTTACCTTAAACCTTTCCATTCAGATCAGGCAGATCCGGGACGGAGTGCAGTTAAACGGGCTCCACCCTTAGTACGAAAGGAATTTGCAGGGAAAATCGAGCAGATTCTAAACCACGAGGTGCGTGGTCAGAATGAGAAAAACAGGCAGATTTTCTACTTGATCAAGTGAGTTGATGTGGAGGAACCTACTTGGGAGCGGGACACTACCCTATGACAGTTTGAGAAGGAGATAACAGACTACCTAAAGTGACAGGAATTGAGCAGTTCGATGAAGGCATCGAACATTTTGGTCGGGGGAGGTTTGTTACCACCCCAATAGATGGACCGAAGTATGCTGGGGTAGGCAGCAAGATAACTCAGCAAATGACCGAGTCTCGGTGGACTCGGAAGGCTTTGGAGGACTCAGGTGATGGATTGGGGTTCAGTGCACGGCGGTTACCTAAGTGGGTACAACGCGTACCTAAGTGGGTATGGTGTTTACCTAAATGGGCACGACGCATACTTAAGCAAGCACGGGCGTGCGTATATAAGTGCGCACGGGCGCATACCTTAGCGAGCACAAGCGCGCGTACATTAGCGGGCATGGTGCGTACCTTAACAGACACGACGCACGTACCTTAGTGGGCACGGTGCATACCTTAGCGAGCACGACGCATACCTAAACGAGTACGAAGCGCATATCTAAGTGGGGAGGGACGCGTACCTAAGTGAGCATGTGCATGGGTAAGGCGCTCTCCCTGGCGTGAGCACAGCGGTGACTTGGCGCAAACACAGCAGTGACTTGACACGTACCTTAGCGAAAGCTTGGCACATACCTTGGCACGAGTAAAGTCACGCCTTAGCACGGGCAAGGCAAGACCTTGGTAGGAGCACAGTTGACTTTCCTTGACTCTAGCGTTGACCAGGTCAAAGTATAATTGGTCTCACTTTTTGATGTTCCCTATTGGAGGGCCAAGAACGGCTTAACATCTACTATAGGAAGGGGACCTCTCCTGGGGGTGGTATGGGAAGGAAGGCAAGGGTGACCCTAGAGAAGGCCTTGGGCGTACATGCCAAGGCCTTGCCCAAAGGCCATCATGCAACCACCACCGTGCCGGTAGGAATTTCCCAAAGGCCATCATGCAACCACCACGGAATGCCATTGAGTGAGAAAAACCAGGAATTTCCTTGTTGAAACACATATAATTTCAACCTAATCTACCCTACCCTGATACAAATACCAGGAGAATACTATTCGTACCAAGTCAAATTTCCTAACTGACAAGTCTTAATAAAATATGATAAGTTTATTATATATTATTGTGTATATTGATCTATTGCATTTCTCTATATATAGAAATGCAATTACATACAAAAAGAAACATCTAAATAAGGTAACACATAATCAAGGGAGTGATTTGTGCAATACATAATTACATGAGTGATTTCACAACATAATTATGGAAATGATTTGTGCATATTTTCTAATTGTACAATATTACTTAACACTTCCCCTCAAATTCAAAGTGGGAACAACGAAACCACTTTAAGTTTGTAAACTAAAATAAAACTAAACCCGGGTAGAATTCGGATTGACTTTCGTTTGGAATTCAGATTTACTTCGGACTTGAATTCGAATTTACTTCGGACTTGAATTTGTACTGAGTTCAAAGACAATTCTGTATGGCGACACCAGATCGCAACGAACGAATGCAAGTGATCACGGACAGAATCTTTAGATAGGCAAGTGGGACAGATAGATTTTTAACAGTATTGCAACAATATGCATGACAGACATCGCGAACTATGCTCGCCAGCGTACAATACGCGGATAACGGGCGTAACAGGCATCGTGAACTGCGCTCAAATTGGCAGACGATACACGGATAACAGGCATGACAGACATCATGGACTACACTCGAATCAGCAAACAATGCACGAAAAGAACAATAGAATAAGTGAACAATGGAATAACGGAGTCGGCGGAACGACTATTGGAGCAGAGTCGGCAGAACGCCTATCGGAGCAGATTCGACGGAATGACTAATGGAGCAAAGTCGACAAAACAACTAACAGAGTAGAGTTGACGAAGTCGACGAACAGACAACGAAGCCAACAAAGTCGACGGCAGGCAGGAAAGAGGACAACGCGCAAGTTATGATAACGTGGTAATAGCAATTTTTTTCACACAAACAAAAACGTGATGTTATGCAAGGAGAACAATACATCAGATGTGGATCTACACACTTATGAACGAAAAAGAGGATCATGAACGAAGAACACGCAATGACAGAAAAGCGCCACAAATTCACGAATAGCAAGGCGAACGAGGTATCTCGTATAACATGAAGATTGAGACTTTTAATGCAAGGCTTATAATGAATGTTAAGCACGAACAAATTTGAATGTATGGAGATTGGTTACAAGGTCGAACATGTTGCGTGCTCACAATGATGAAGAGTGACACAAATGTAGAGGATGCAAGCATTATCTTGGTCTCAGGCATACACGCTAACAAAATAGCTTCAAAAATAAAAGGGCTCATAACCAAACGGAGGCCTGATACCATGACAAGTCTTAACAAAATATGATAAGTTTATTGTATATTATTGTGTATATTGATCTATTACATGTCTCTATATATAGAAATGTAATTACATACAAAAAGAAACATCTAAATAAGGTAGCACATAATCAAGGGAGTGATTTGTGCACAACATAATTACAGGAGTGATTTCACAGCTGACGCGCGCCGAACGCGTCAATAAAATAAATATATTAAACCTAAACCAACTATTTTGTAGATAGCGGTAAAGGGTCGATCCCACAGAGATTGGTTTCTTTCTCAGGTAAGAAAAATACAAAAAATAAGGAAATATAAATATTTCAAAAATAAAGAAATCTAATGAGAGGATAGAAGTCTAGGTATTCAGTTTCACAGTCTCGCCATACAACTTGGGATTGAATTTATTAATTGTCGGTTTATAAAAAGTATGAACTAGTCTATGATTTAGTGCAAATATAGAACCGGTGACGTACTCGGTTCCTCGCACTTCCTAATCTCGATAGCCAAGGTACGACCATTGACTACTTCCCTAACCAAACACGCAACCTGATCGCTAGTGCTCCAGATTTAACGCATTGGTTGCATTGGGCTTTGTGAATGCACTACACCTAGACAACCGGATCGCTAGTGCTCCCGATTTAGCCTAGATCTCTAAGGTATTTAACCAGTCCCAAAAGGTTCTAATCAATTGGTATGGTCAATTGCCACTAGTGTGGTCTTATTGCACAAACATGGGTGCTTACGACTCACTGGCATGTAAATCAAAGTTTAAACTAGTGTTTAACCTCAATTATTCAAATAATACCAAAGAAAATAAATAATAGAAAAGAATCAATAATAATTAAAAATAAATAAACCTGATAAAGGATTCTCAAGTCGTAGGCTTGACTGATCCACCGTCAACCTAGATGGACTAACTAACTAGACATAATAAAAAACTAAACTAAAAATGAAATTGGATACAATTGGCTCTCGGATCCCGGATACTTCAATCCCTATTTATAGATGTGAGAAGTGTATTTTCGGCCTTGACACGTGGCAGAACTGGATTGGGTGATTTCTGGGCTTTGCTGACGTGTCGACGTGATTGGGCGAGCTGGTGTGGCCGGCCGCGATGTGGCGCGATCGGATTGGAGGAGAGTGATGGTCGTGACGTGCGATGAGAGGAGCGTGACACATGGCGAAGTTTGGTTCGTTGAGGTGTCTTTGTCGTGGCGTGAGCTGGACCAACCAGCGAGGACACGTGGCGAGTGTTTGGGCGGGAAAACGCGCACAAGAGTCGTGCGAAAATCTGGGAGACAGCACCTGCACGCATCTCGAGGCGGATCGACGGCGGATGGCTGAGGCGATGATCTGTGAGTACGCGTGGCGCTGATTCACGTGGGAGCTGTTGACGTGGTGTCGGTCCATTGGGATGCCACCACGTGTCACGTTAAATTCCAATTTTTCCCTCTTGTGTATGCCCAAAACAACTCCTCCGGTGTCCGATTTCTACAAGTGTATACTCTATTTTGAGTATTTTTTCGTTCCGGATCCAACCGTGCACTCCGTTTCTGCTAAAAATGAGAATTAAATATAATTAGATATATATTCTCAAATTATTCCAATAAATCACTAATTTCCTAAAATATGCATTTATCACTATAAAATAAGATAACTATAGTCCAATTACATCTAATAACCTATACTAAATTATGCCTAAATGAACACTTATCAACAGCATAATTATGGAAATGATTTGTGCATATTTCCTAATTGCGCAATATTACTTAACAGAGCATACAGTGCTCGCGCCCTTAATCAGAGTCGACACGGTTCGATCAAGGCCTGTCGAGAAAAAGTTCCTTGGACGAATTTCAGTCCAAAATGGAGTGTTGATATATGTGGACCGAAATAATAGTCCCACACTAGAAAGTAAAACTTCTAGATTAAGTATATTAGAGATTGTCTCTCCCTAAAAGTACTGAAGCCTTTTGAGATAAAACCCCACACCTAAAAGATGAAAGGTGGTTAAGTTGGGAACAGTATCGGCATTGGGGAGATCAATGGCTCGCAGAGAAGTGCGAGCAGCCGCTTGTGGCTAACAGACCGCAAGACGAAAAAATTCAACATGGTATCAGAGCCGACGGTTCGATCGGAACCTGTCGAGAAAAAAACTCCCTTGGTTGAATTTCGGTCCAAGGTGGAGTGTTGAGATGTGTGGACCGAAATAATAGTCACACGTTGGAAAGTAAAACTTTTAAATGAAGTATACAAGTGATTGTCTCCCCCCTAATAGTACCGAGGCCTTATGAGATAAAACCCCACACTTAAAAGATGAAGGGTGATCGCAAGACGAAAAAATTCAACACCAACTATCGATCATACTAATTAAGTTAACGTTGGATTAGTAAATTCTCTTAGTTTTACCAACTTGCTTGATATATCTTTGTAATGTCCATCTCTTACAGTAACTGTAATACAACTTTGAGACTTTGATCTCTTAACAGTTTCGACAACTTCATCATCAGACAACCAGTCTAGCATGTTGTATAAATATTCAGTTGTACACTTGCATTATTTGACTCATCAACATTATCAGTCTCAAATGACATCTACATATTCATAATTTACTAGAAGGTGAAGGAAAACTACAACAAATGCAAGCAACAGAAAGATCAGACAGCCGGAAATTGCGTACTTCGAAGCTCTCGGAAAGGAAGTCATTTGTATTGCAGGAATACCGGAGAGACAAGGATGAAAGTGATCGTTCAAAACAATGGCTTTCTCCCATTGAGCATTCCCAGCAAGTGATCTAATACCTGTCCTGCACTGTCGCGCAAACCAGAGTGCATAAATTCATTAGTAATCCATAATCTAATTCCCGCTATCTGAGCAGCTGTCTCCATCGAAAGCTTGAAGTTGACATACAAATCTTCGTAATACACTGCAGCTGCTACCGGTACCTAATAAAATATAATGGGGGAACAAAGTGAGAATTGAGAAATACAAATATACTAAGAAGTGAGAACAAGAGCTAGAACCAATTGTGATGGAAAAGGCACTAATAGTTGTACATCCTCTCTTGCCAAGGCCCGAACAAATTAATCTTCAGAATTCAAACATTCAAAGATGTGTATTTCAAGCTTTGCTTTCTTGGTAGAAAAATAGGACCTATAATATAAGGCATTTAAAACATACCTCGTTATTGTTCAAGGCATTAATGTCATAGAGTGCAGGCCAATCTTTCTTCTCAGCCAGCAAATGAGCCACATCTTTGAAATCTCTCAGGGCTAGTAATTCATCAAACATCCACGGAAATATCATCTGAAGACAAGTCAACAAATGGAGAACCACACATTAGCTAACTGCAACAAGTGAAGTTACCACATAAAACAACATCCATCATCAAACAAAAGAGTGAGTATGCAACTGGCACTTTTACTACGTATTATTATTAATTAATAAAGCTACAGCAACCCAAATCGAAGTTCAATCACTGAAGCTACATTTTAGCATATATGCACGCATACTTGACTATCCTAAATCGACAAAATAAATAGACATAGACTCCAGAATAGCCTCTTGCGTCCTTCACACAGTCCTTTGGGAGTTTCTAGAAAGGAAGAGAGTAAATCAAAAGATATTAATGTTGACATAATAAATGGAAATTTAAATCTCTCTATAAGAGTTCAAAAGACATTACCGTTCAAGCAGTGTACTTAGATGTCAATGTGATGCCTAGGCAGTTAGCCCATCCCCATGAGGAATTGCCAGGGATGTGAAAAATAGTTATTTGATTTATAATATAAACTACAAACAATATCGTGCAGATTTAATATTAGAAAAGTAATACATCTTGTATTTGAAAGATGGAATTTACTGTAGAGAAAACATTATATGGTTACGCTAACATGACCTAATATAAGTAAAACAAGTTCTATTGAAATTACTTAAAGATAAACTAGTAAAATACCAACAAGGATAAATTAAATACCAATAGTACATGCACAACACTTGACTAACAAGTTGAGCTAATTCTAAAGAAACCTGATCCCATATGTACTCTTAACAATTGACATTCAAAAATTCTCACATAATTCACGGCCTGACACAAGCATTGGATAGGCAATTTGATACCAAAACATGTAGGTATTGGACAGGTAGCTGCCAAGACCACCATGCATTGACAACACTACTTTATAGTTCTATTCTGCATTCTACTCCAGACCCAACAATTTCATCAAATTCATAAAAGATTATGTGAGGATAAATAAATAATTCAAGGGCCACCTGGTTAGATGACATTACCTCTCCTGTGAAAAGTACAGGACGGCCTTCTTTTGCAGCCTTGATTGCATCAAACATGCTCCCATGTTCACTCCTGATTCGGTGAGCAGACCACTGAGATGGTGCCCCCTTCATGTCAAATTAATCAAAAAATTAGTGGACAGTTGCAGTAAGTTGGAAACAGATTCACGGATAACAGCTAATGGTCTCATTACAAGATAAAGCACATAAAAAGGAAACTTTTACCTGACAGTATATTGGTTCATGTAAAAGAGCATAGAGTGGATTCGTTGTTGCAAAATCTATTGTGTGCTCATACTGTCAAAAGAGAGGTGTGTAAAAAGCTATATAAGTAATGACAAGTTGCAAGTCCAACATGCATCATGCATCTCACGTAGATAAACATGGGACCTTTTCTGAATGCAGGTCAAAAGTAGATTCACTTTCAGAGTACAAGTTTTTGAAAATGTAGAAAAGGAGCATTTCAGTATTGAAAAAAAAAATACATTATACTCTATTCATTTCTGATATTTTTAATGAAATAATCGCAGTGAAATGCTAAAAGCAATACCATGAGGAAGTATCTTATGAGATGCTTCCAGAGCTATATGAGCTTCAAAGAAGGAACAGGACTTGCATCATAACAAATTTTCAACTAATCTTTGAAGACTAATTAACTTATGATATAAAACTCAACCTTCGAGAAAACTGATATGTATTCTCAGCAGTTAATACAATTTAAGTACGACGAAACTGTTGTAATATCCTTACAGACTTCAAGAAGAAGTAACTAATGGATTTTTTGCCACCAGGAACAAGAATAGGATCCCACACCCTCTCAAACCTGAAACAAGCAATAGATAATAGTTTAATTCAGACAGCAAAGTGTAAGTTGTATACAGGAAGATAAATATGAAAATTAAGTAATATAAGGACATTCAAGCTTTACATGTAGTGAACACGTTCAAAACCATTACTGAAACCTAAACCTGATAAACCAAGAACTTGCAGTCCTGTTGGGGTCAGAATGCCCCCTGATGGAAGAGGGACCTAGTAGAAAGACATGTGTGGTGAAGATACATCAACAACTTTATGCAACAAGGAAAAATCAATGTAAATATACAGAATGTTAAATGTTTCCTTACCCCTCCACCCTCACACTCGGCAAGATAATTTACAACTTCGTGAACAACTTCAATATCCTGAGGATATCGCTTGTAATACTTGTCATTCTGAAGCACAACTTGCTCAAAGCAGGCTTTATAAACTGCATCTGCAGTGCATCCATTTACAACTGGTGGAATTCCACCAGTTATAAGGACTTGTTTTAGTCCATGTGGAGCAAAACTTAAATATGTGACAGCGCAAAAACCACCGAAACTCTAGAAAAGAAAAACCAATAACCAGTTATTTCAAATTATATCAGCTCTTCGTGAACAACGATATACTCCACATGTGAAGCAAAATATAAAATCCACAAATGCATATGCAGTCAAAGTAAGGAGACAAAATACCTGCCCTAAAATACTCCATGGTCCAGCATTCGGCACAAGACGCACACGGATAAATTCAGCATCATTTACAATATTATCTGCCCGAAAGTATTTTATGAAATCAACGAGCTTCTCTGAAGAGGTGAATTGCGAGAGGGATGAGAAGGTCAAGGGAGTTGATAAACCAGTTCCTCTCTGCACGACAGAAAGTCATCGATGGTGAAAACAAAATCTAGTCCATATGTATCTAATGGTGTTAAAAGAAATTACAATATATCATGCCTGATCTAACAAAATCACACGGAATTCTTCACATGCTCTCTTTATCCATCCACTAGCTTCGGTTGGTCTAGGGCTCTCAAAACCAGGTCCACCTTGTAAATACAATAAATACGGCAGTCTCTGCTCTTCCTTCCCAACTGCACAAAAGACTCACTTTTAAACCAGTAACCTAAATTTTGTTCTACATTAACCAACTCAATCCCAAATAGCTGAGCGCATTGAAAAGATGCAATCAATACCAACAACAACAACATAGCCTCAGTCCCAAATTAATTGGGGTCGGCTACATAGATCAAACTCTTCCATTATGCTCGATTTAGTGCAATTGATGATGAGCTTTCCAAACCATTTAAATCCCTCCTAATCAATGTGTCCCAAGTTGACTTCGGTCTACCCCTACCTCGTCGAATTTTTTCAATTTCTATTGAATCAAGTTTTCTAGTGGGAGCATTTGTAAGCCATCCAATTAAACCAAATCAAGTCAATTGAAATGCTAAAATTTCAACATCAAGCAACAACAGATACAAGCGAATTACGCTTCTAAAAAAATTTAAACGATTTATACACTCCAAAGCAGATAATTGCATTCAAGAGCAATATCAACATATCCAAGGAAACAAAATCAACAAATCATTTCATTCAAGTGATGCAAGCAGTGAATGCTGAGTAGCAATCCACATCAATTCAAACGACTTTTGAACCCTAAATCCTCATTGCTGGACAAAAACTCCTCATTTGCACTCAATTTAGCAAAGCAAACACAAATCCGATAACATAAACAGATCTAAAACTTCACTAAGAGCTAGAAAAACAAGTAATGAACGTCACATTCAAGCTCAATCAATCAAATCAAAGGATCTCTTCATTCATCAATCTTTACTTCAATTGATGAATCAGAAGTTCAAAACCATATATACCTCCGACAACCTCGCGAGCGAACACCGAGATCGTGCCGGAGCTCCTCCCACGGAGCGAGTAATCGAGCGGGACCGCGAATCGATGATCGCGAAGGCGGAGCTCCGGCACCGAGTACCAGTCTCCGGCGACGTGCACTGCCGGCGACGGCGAGTCCTCGGCTTTCGTTGTTGATTCGATCCGGCCGTCCATGGAGTGATGAATCGCCCTCGCTGTTGCTGATCCTCTCGAACGAGACGAAGAGCACGCGGTGAAGAAGAAGAGCGAAAAGCGACGATCGCGAAACGAGAATCTGCTGGCGTTGCGAGTATTTATAGTCAGAGACGCACGAGCACACAGAGACTGTGCTTTCGGAAGCGAGTGCATGATGAGGTGCTGCGTAGCAAAAACTGGGACGAGCCCTCTAAATGCACGGTGTACTGCCACGTGGGGGATAACATGTGAAGAGATGATCTCGAAGTGAGTTTTACGGTTTCGATCCTTAGTTTGAACGTTGCATAGAAGACAAATGTTGGTCTTGCGTGGGGCCGCACACTTTAATTTGTAATTACTATCCAGCCCTCCCAATTTTAGAAGGATAGATACGGGTGACTTAACTGGGGAGCTTTTGCAGGTGCGTGACCTTGCCCTCTTACGCGCTTTTTTTTTTTTTTTTTTTTTGGATTGAAAGGGGACTTGCCTGCCCCATAAGATATAAAAAAGAGATTACAATGCACACTGGCGAAGAAACGATACCTCAAAAATGTTATCATACAGAATGACTTGCAAATTCAGAAGCATCACTCAAGTGCTTTCTTTCAAAGAACTACAAGGCTTTGATTTGTTATTATTAAAGTCAAACCAGACAATGTCTAAACCCAACCAACCCCACTACTTGACACTTAATCGAGCAGTAAAGCTTTGGTACTTAAAGCGACTATAAAAATGACTCGAACTCAAGATCATTAGTTATGGATATTTAAGCCTTTTGAGATAATTTGAGATGGTGTTCTTCTCTAGTTCCTAATGTGATCAACTAAAAAGTTTGAAGTAATATTTGTGTGTTTCCTTCGTTAATGATAAAATCTCAATTTGGTTTTAATTTCTCAAGATATCTTGTATTTATTACTGGCATAGTATATTGTTTTCAAAGTTTGACCTGTAATTTCTTTTTTCCAATAGCTTAAAGTTTTTTTTTTTTTTCACGCCAAAATATGTGTTTGAATGATATGTTTTTTTTTTTTTTTTAAAACGGATGATATGTCTTATTTGGTGCTTTAATTTTTTTTCTTAGTTTCTAACACGTGGTATATAACATCAATAACACTAATTAATCCACACTTGCCACTAGAGTACTTTTAGGCCCTGCATGAGGAGTGACCCTCCTAACCTAATATTTTTACCTACAAAATTCAAACTCCGATAATTCGTTTAAGATGAACTAAGCACGTTAACACTCGGATCAATCAATTGTTAATTATTTAGTGCATTATTCGTGATCAAGTAGAGCACACACCATCAGCCATCAATATTCAACTTACGATGTGATCTTGTTAGATTCAAAACACGGTTAAATGTGGGGGGTGTGCCATCCGAACCGTCACTCACTCTAGAATTTTTCTTTATATATACATGTTCGTCTAGTGTTTTCACTGAAACAATGAGCAATCTCAAACCAGTGAAAATGCTCCTCCGACGCAACAATTTCACTCGAACAAACTCCACAACTCGCACACTCCTTCGTAGATTCTCATCCGATTCCTCCCTCGTTGATTCACCATTGCCATCGCAATCACCAGAAGAGGAACCCAAATCAAAGAAGCCGAACTGGGTCGTCGCGAACGAACTGCTTTCGCAGCTGCAAACCAACGAAGAGGACTGGAACCACCAACAACTCCAACGCCTCGTCTCCTCAATCAAACCCTCATCCCGCCTTGTCCAAGTAATCCGCAGATTGGGCAACATCGCCAAAGCCCTCAAATTTCTAGAATTGGTACAAAAAACTGACCCTTCACTCTCAAATTCAATATCATCACAAGCGTACCACACAATCTTCAACATCGCGAGTTGCGAAAGCAACTCTCTTGACAAGCTTTCAGAGGTTCTGAGCAAGTCCAAAGCTCAAAATGTGTCACTCAGTGTTGATTCGGCATGTTTGTTGATTAGACGGTTTGGGAGGTTTGGTAGGATTCATGAATCGATTAGAGCTTTTAACGACGTCGCGGCGGGGATTAAGGATACCCATCTTTGCAATACCCTTTTAGATGTTCTGTTGAGAGGGGACCGTATAAAGGATGCAAGGGAATTGTTTGATGAAATGTGTGAATCAAATTCGAATTTCCCGCCAAATGACTCGACTGGGTCTATTGTGTTTAGTGCTTTGTTGAAGAGGGATTTTCCGGGGAGGGTCTTGAGTGGGGGAGAAGTGATTGAATTGGTGTCGAAATTGGGCGAGCACCACGTGTTTCCCAATTCGATGCAGTTGACAAAGTTGATCACTAAGCTTTGTAGGAATGGTTATACAAACCAAGCTTGGGAGGTTCTGCATGGTTTGATGAGGGTGAATTGTCCGGTCGAGGCTGCGTCTTGTAATACCCTTTTGGCGGGGTTGGGGAGGGATTTGGATTTGAAGAGGATGAATCTTTTATTAGCCGAAATGAAGGAGATGGAGATAAAGCCAAATGTGGTTACGTTCGGGATTTTGATTCATCATTTGTGCAAGATGCATAGAGTGGATGAAGCACTGCAGGTTCTTGAACGAATGACGGTGGTGGGAGACAAGGAAGGTTTTTCGGTTGAGCCCGATTTGATCACTTTTAATACAATTGTGTTTGGACTCTGCAAGATGGGGAGGCAAGAAGAAGGGTTAGCTATGTTAGAAAGGATGAAATCACAGCCGGGTTGTGCTCCGAATACTGTCACTTATAACAGCTTGATCGACGGGTTCAGCAAGGCAGGCGAACTTGACAAATCGATTGAACTGTTTTGCAAGATGAAGGAAGAGGGGGTCTCCCCAAATGAGATCACACTGAACATCCTGGTTGATGGGATGTGCAAACATGGCAGGATTAGTAGTGCCCTTGAATTCTTCAATGCCATGAAAAAGGAGGGTTTAAAAGGAAATGCCATTACGTACACTGCTTTCATCAGTGCATTCTGCAATGTCAACAACATCAATAAGGCGTTGGAGCTGTTCAATGAGATGATTGGTTCTAGATGTGCTCCCGACGCAAAAGTGTATTATGCTTTGATCTCTGGCTTGTGCCAGGCGAGAAGAATGGATGATGCATGCTCCGTCGCGGAAAAGATAAAGAATGCAGGTTTTCGTCTTGATGCTGTGGGCTACAACATTCTGATCAATGGGTTGTGCAAGAGCATGAAATTAGACAAGGTGAATGAGCTTCTCAAGGAGATGGAAGGGGCGGGGGTGCAACCCGACGAAGTCACATATAATACTCTGATCTCCACTTTTAGCAAATCCGGGCACCTGTCCGGCGCCCATCAAGTGATGAAACATATGACTTCTAACGGTATTGTGCCCACTGTGGTAACCTATGGTGCTCTAATCCATGGGCACTGCACGGCGGGGGACCTTGATGAAGCTATGAAGATATTCAGAGAAATGGGTACAAACTCAAAGGTGCTACCCAATACTGTGATCTATAACATCCTGATCCAATCACATTGCGAGAAGGACAACGTCGAATCTGCAATCTCTTTGATGGATGAAATGCAAGAGAAAGGAGTGATTCCCAGTATTATCACCTATAATACCATGTTCAATGGCCTGCGTGAGAGGAATTGGTTGGATAAAGCATTTCAATTGATGGATGATATGACCAAACAAGCTTGCAATCCAGATTATATAACCATGGAAGTCCTGACTGAGTGGCTATCTGCAGTAGGTGAAACAGAAAGACTAAGAAGATTCCTCCAAGGAGAGGAGGTTGCTTGTTCCTTGTAACGCTGTTGTCACGGGATGAAAGGAAAGGTCCCAGATTACGCTTTCCCCTCCAAGTTTGTTTACTAGAACAAAATGAGGATTTAGCTCTTGCTGGGGAATGGTCTGTGCTAGCTTGAGCCCATATTGTTAGTTCTTCTATCTCTCCATCTTCGTCTTCGATTTGCACCAAGGGACTGGGAAGCAGAAAGAGATCATAGCAAGCATGCCTTGACTACTGTTGTTGTGCAGGCTGCTGTTGAGTTCATCCGCCTCACTGGTTCTGATGATGAATAAAAGAGGCAGCATAGCATGTTATTTTAAGAGTCACGCTATGTGCACCCCAGTACCCTCTCAGGGCACCCCAAAATGCATGTAAATTGATACACTATTGAGGTGCCCTCATAAACAATTGGGGTACACATAGCGGTGCTCTATTTTAATTGGTTAGAATTCAGTGTTTTTTGACAACAGAAATAGTCGTTGCTGAAAGTGTAGTTTATTGTAGTGATAACCAGCACCAGATGTAGCATGTTCAGTACTTAAAAAGATTATGTTGAATTGACGAGTTCAAGAGTTCTCTACTTGAACTATATAAGCAACATTTGAGCTTTGAAGGGAAGTGAAGAAGGTAGTCGCGAGTTTTTCATTCCATAACCTGAATAAAAAGGGTGATTGACAGGGTGATCTTTTGGTGCCTGATGAAATTTTACATGGATCCATCCAAGATCTTAATGGGAGATACGAAAAACCATTTCATCATTGACGTGCTAAATGTAATCTCGAAATATTATGATTTGAACGTAAAAGGAACTATAGTGACAACTAATAACTTTGTCAGTATGGCGTTAACAATGTTGGTGGCCAAATACTGAAAGTCTGAAACAGCTTAAGCATGACTCAATTGAGATTCATAGAAGAACGTCTCCTGCCAAGAGCCTTGTAACATTGAGATCATGAAAAGGCAAATATTAGCAGTCACACAATAACCTGTTGTTAGCAAAAGCATAATTTACTAGTTACAGAATGGAGCAATAGCAATCGTTGTACTGTCTAACAAACCGATCTACAACATGCAATCGAAATTCCGTATAAGATCTTCATGAAATTCAACAAATGGAATCCTTTAAAATGTTAATTCTCTTGCCACTGAAGTAACTGCAGGTGAAGATTATTTCCAGCAAATGGTTCACATTGACAACAGTTTAAAAAGAGGCACCAAAACAAAGATTGAACATAGAAAGACACAAAACCTCAATAATCTTAAATCAGAGGAGCATATTATTCATTTGTTTGGGATTCGCCTGATGTGGTTGCTGACTCATCCTTCTTCGGGCGAGAAACAACAGCTTCCAAGGTTTTGAAGAATTCCTCTGGCAGTGGACCAGGCCGGTGCAAAGGAACATGCTTCGGAACTGGAGCATCATTCTCAATAACCTCGCATTCATAGTCATCAGGTACGCCCCATGGTTCCCACTCTGCAGCAACATAATGAAACATATTTAGAGGTACTGAGGTACATGACAACAATGAAACAAATGAACATGGCGTAGTTCAAGCGAGTACAAAGAAATCATTGACACGTAGGCAGAAAGGAAAAATGACATTGAAACAAAGAATGATCGGGATAAGAAAGATCAATAAAAATGTGAAAAACAAAGGTGTAAGTCAACCGACAGGCACCATTTTATCCAATGATGAACAAAACCATGCAACTTTTAAAGACTTCAGCAACTCTATTGGAGTTCTACTCCAATCAAAAACCATTCTGCCGGCGCAAAGAACATGGACTGGATTTGAGCATCCAATGCTTCACTGAAAAGGATTTTAGTTTATTAACAATCATTAAATCCTCGCCAATAACAACTTGCTTTAATGAAAGCAACAAACGATCTTGATCTACAAGGCCAAAGTTCAACTCATGGAATCGAACTTCAAATCATCATATCATATTCCTCTAAGAGGCATTGGGTTAGCATTTCTTAATCAATATACAAATCTTCCTATCCTCGCCTATCGCACTTATCAGCTGCAGCCATGTCCAGGTAGGATTCAAAAATTAACTGTAAAGTTGTCTCAGGTATTCCTCTTCTCTCTCCATCACTACCATTAACTCACAGCATGTCGCTTCTCATAATCTACATATCTTCTAGTTTCGATGTCCAAATTGCCTTTTTATAATTTCATCACAAATAAGAACTTTTCCTATCCAATCTAATAAAGTGGTTTAACAGCAGAATCCTTCAGAGACTTTAAGGGTTTCACAATTAGTTTACATAAGATCTGGATTTCATCTTCAATTGATATCTTTGTATGATCAACTCCACAATCTTCATCAGCTAATCATATTTACTCAAAATCCATACTCTCTCCAATTGATTTCAAACTCACTCAACGATTCTAAGATTCTTATAACAATAATTGACAATTGCATACCCTAAATCAAACAAAGCGTCACCAAAGTTCACAATTTTCAAGTCACCAACACCCTAATTTGTGATCCAATGACCCAAATGAATCAAAACCTGCCCAATCGACATTCAAAACACCTAAATTTCGCACCTTTCTCATCAAAATCTCATTATTGAACCAACAGAAGAACAAATCAAACAAATAGTGAACATTGAACGCACCGATCATCTTCCCAATGAGAGTGAGCTCGTCCCGAGCTTCCTCGATCAACTCCTCGACCTGGCCGCAACCGAGCCGCTTCTCGATCAACTCCCAGTCCTCTTCCTCCTCGCAGGCCTTCAATCGATGTCTCGTGAAGCTCTCGACGGCTTTTCTGTAGCCCTCGTCTTCAGGCACTGCTTTGATTTCGTGGAGAGTCTTGGTGTAGAGAGAGATCAGCACCTCTCGAGCGTTCGGAACCACGTCTAGACCTACGATCCCAGTCGTCTCCTTCACCTTCGCCAGCAATGGCCGCGCGAATCTTCGGAGGAACATTTCGAAGAGGTCGAGTTTGGTCGCTAGGGCTTTCTTTTTGATCTGTTCTCGGTCCTCACTTCACTCGGTTCAGATGTTTTTTGGTCTGGGAGCCCGTAATGAAGCCATCGAGTGTTAGCGACCGTTCGATCTGTGGATCTATTCCTCTGATCGTTGAAATGAGATGGATCGAGTGACTGTGTGTAAAGTTTCAGTTCCTCCTCGTTTTTCGACTAATTTTATAGAAATTAATTGTGCTATATGAGCCCTTTTTTTTAGTTTAGACTAACTGGTATTTGAACTTAACCCAACTACTTCAAAGTCTAGTCGGGTCGGCGTATTAAAGGATAAAGATCCCCTAGTGGTGGTTTTTGTGTTCATGAAGTCTCGAACTCGAGACATCCTTATCTCTTAAAAAAATTGAGAAAAATAATAATTAGCATAGGGTTACTCAAGTAAAAGGTTGCGAGTTTTGAGTCTAAGAGTATTAGTATGCAACTTGTGTGGTTTCTTTCTGATTTAGAAAAAATAATAATTTCTTTCTTTTTTAAACTTTAATGGGAGTTGAACTCGCGACTTTCCTAAACTTTATTTTTTCACAAGCATTAATGCCTCGTCTGTCTCACAAGAAATGTTTTGGGGCTTACCCCGAGCCTTTTAACTAATTGTTATCTTTTTCCATTAATATGTCAACCAGATAACATATATATGAAACAATGTTCCATACATTTTTAGCTGATATATATACTTGCAGTTAGGGCTAGCAAAAGTTGTTCGGACCTGCTTTAAACTGATCCGAACACTATTTTTCTTAGAAAAATTCGGGTCTTGACATTTCTTTGTGTCCGTTTAAAAATACGGGTCTGGTTTCAGACATGAATTTCAAAAAACAGGTACTAGTTTAACGATTAATTAGAATAATTTATAGGGAGATTTTTGTAATTTCACATATACTAAGTTCCAACTTCACTTATTAATCCAATTTTATCCAAAAAATTTAAAGGTGTATTTTTTGTAATTTGACATTGAGATATCTTGCATGCTTTTGTACATCACCACTAAGTTCCAACTTCATTCATTTGAATGATGGATCAAAATTTTTGAATTTTTTTTAAATAATAATTGATAAAAAAAATTATTTGGTCATATTTAAAAATAAAACCGGACAAAAAAGGGTCTAGTATGTTTAATAAAAATACGAGTCTGAACAAAAAAATATGTCCATTTTTAAATATGGGTACGGGTACTGGTACGGGTCCGGATACCATTTTAAGTCGTTATTAGAAGGTGTGTCCAAACCTTTTTTTGCCACCCCTACTTGCAGTGTCACAATAAAATGGAACAGCTTACAAGCATATGAAAGATACATGTATGCTATTCCGAGTTATTATTCTCCGGCCAAAATAAAGGACAGATTCCATAACAAATTAATGAATCCAAGTACGCACACAAATATTGTTCTAGAAAACATTTGGAGTGGAACCAACAAGTACTCATTTAACATTGAATAATTTTTTTTTATATCAATATTGAATGATACCAGCACTCAGTAATATTCCAAGACAGGTGAGCTTAAACTTATTTACGGTAAATAACATTTTTTTTTGAAGAGACGGTACATAACATAGTTGGAAGTCTTTAATTTGTTTTCTCCTTGTTGGAAAGTCTTTTAGGTCTTCTCCTTGTTATGAAATTTTGTTATTTGTTTTGTTATTGTAATATTTTTGTGTATTATTGTGAGTTTTAACGTTGTAAAGAGCCGTCCCTGATTGACAAACTGTTTCAATTTTGAAAAAAAAAAAATCAAATTAATAGTAGTTTGTTTGCACAAATAAGATTAGCGAATCAATATACTTGATTGTATGTCTGGTCCTGTATTGAGCCATGAATGATTAATAATATTTCAATTTCTCTTCAAAAAAAAACATATTTGAAACTGTTTAAACATAGCAAAATAACTCTCACAGCCGCACTGCACTTGCGTGCGTGAGCCCGTGGATCTTCTCTGCTAGCACTGATATTGTCTTCAACTTAACCACCTTTCAACTTTAGGTGTGGGATTTTATGCCTTAGTACAAGTTGGGAGAAGTTAATCAATTACGTACTTCATTTTCAAGTATTATTTTTCTAATATGAGACTAATTTTCGGTCCACACATCTTCAACACTGCCCCATGGAGCGAAAGTCACATGATCCAGATGGCTCTTTTTTGTCTCAGGTCCCATATAAATCATGGGCTCTAATGCCATGTTAAATTCTCACGACCGTCTCGAGCCCGTAGATCTCCTCTTTTAGCACCGATATAGTCCACAACTTAACCACCTTCCAACTTTAGGTGTGGGGTTTTATCTCAAACGGCCTCAGTACAAAGTTGGGAGGAGTTAATCAATTATGTACTTCATTTTTAAGTTTTATTTTTACAATGCGAAACTAACTTTCAGTCTACACATCTCCAACATAATCTTTCAAGAAAAAAGTATCATCTCTTAACAAAAAAAAAATCGATTATTGTGGTCAACCGGTTTTTCCATCTCTAGATTTTCCTAATGCGCTAACTCTGCCAAATGTGTGCTAACTCTGCCAAATGTGTCCTAGGCTAGTCATCTTACTTTGTTAATTTTTTTTTTAATAAAAAAAAATGGAAATGTATATTGTGAAGGAATCACGTCTCGGACCTTTTCCCCAATTCATACTTGATTAATTTAAAGATAAAAGGTTAATAAGGACAACAACCTCTAACTAAGAAATCTGAAATTTTTTCATTCCAAGTTCATAATAGAGACCTCTGATTAAGGGAGTAATGTAGAAGTTATTAATTTTTAAAAAATAAAGAAAAAGGTTATTGGTGAGCAATTTATGACTATTGGATGAATCATGAGATCTCAAAACAATATGGTCTTTCAATCCATGTGTCAAAAATAAAAATCTCCACACAAGATAATCACAAAAAGTAATATCGCTATACCGGTGAATATATAATTTTGGCTGCTTGATTTAAGGGCTCTAATTCTGGGTTTTTTCCAAACATAATTTTTATTTCATAATCACAAAATTTTGGGGGGATTTTGTCCACTAAAAATGAGAGTGACATTAGATAAAAGACAATTTATATGGTTAGAGATAAGTTTACTTATTCTAAATATAGCTAGCATAATTTTAGTAATGAGGTTGGAGGATTAAAGACGCGTCATTACCACCAAATTTTGGTATTAAATTGTTAATAATAAACAAAAAGAATCATTAACGCATCCCAAATAATAAGCATGTCGTGCTTTAAGCTAGCAATGAAGCAAGCCAGATTACCATTGTGAGCTTTTTGTAGATTACGCCAAAAGTTAGATCTTCTACACGCACCTGCACTGCAATACACAAAGAGACCTTTGTTGCCAAACACGTTCACAATTAAATTATTTGAGCATTATGCGGACCCTATACATACACGACGCTTGATTTAATTAATACTAAACTTTTATCGGTAAAAGAAATCATAAAATAATGATATCCTATTCAACCAACACTGTCCATGTTCTCATTGTTCAAATTGACGAGCAAACTAAGCTAGAATCGATCCAAATACTAGAAAATAGTGGTCGCAACGAAATCATATTAAAGACAATTAAATAAACTGCATGCAAATGATTTGAAAGATTTTTTTTTTCATAGTAACGAGACTTTATTTATTATATCCTAATATGTACTGTACATAACTTTATTTATTTTTTTGATAAAAAAAATATATTGGTCCAACCGAAGTTCGAACTCATAATCTCTTACTCCTAAATCTCATAGCATACCAATTGGTAATTGGACCACTAATTGGTTGGTAACGATACTTTAATATGTACATAGCAAATGATTTGAAGGATATCAACACAATAAAAGTTTAATAAAAGTTGAAGAAATTGTACCTAGCTTAATTATATAAGAATAGTTCTAAAATGACTTGAAATTAATTATCATTGATTATTATAAGTATAAATTGAAAGCACGTTACCAAATAAGTTAAATTGAGCAAGGTGAAAGAGTGTGATGCATGTGACTGGCCCTAACTAATTAACTTTTGGATCTTGTTGCCTTGTTTTTTACTAAATATTACATATATAATTGCATTGACAAATTTATCTTTCTTTAGATCATTTGAAGTGCCTTAATGAATATTATTTTATGTTTTAAAATTAGAACGCCAATAAAATATTTTATCTTTTTTTTTTTTTGGTAGGAAAATATTTTATCTTTCACATATGTATATATAGCCGCCTTAATTTTAAATCTTATAATGAAGTCAATAACAAATTTCAGTAGTACCATTTCCTAACCTTAACTCGCTCACTGTGTAAGTATAAGAAACATGAAAACCAACAATTAAATTTAAGAAATTGAATTAATTTTTAAATAGTCATGGCATTAATTAGCAAGTTTTAAAAACATTATCATAAGATATAACATTAATAAGCAGCCATGACATTATGTCACGCTAAAAAAAGACAAGTGCATTTTTTTCTTCATGGTCGACATGGCACAACTTGCAATACTTTATAATACAAGTGTCATGCAATACTGCTTTCATTATATAACATGAATATAATTCGATTGAGATTGAAAAATATGGAGAACTTATTCCTTTTTTCTGTGTTGACACAACAAACTTATCTACTGTAAGTCTGTAACAATCATGGAAGATGCTCACAAATCATTTCTTCTTGCTGATACTATAATGGTGGTCTATATATATAATTAATCTTAATCATAACTCCATTTTTCAATAAAGAGATGCACTACAAAAGTTGGTCATGTACATTGATAATGAGATTAGTTACCTCACTCTGATCATTAGCCAGCATGTTATGATTTAGGTAAAGATGGGAATAAAAATCCTACAAAGGAATAAATTAGGTGATGATGAATACTAATTAGCTATAGAGTACTCCATATCATTGAAATAAATTGCATCTCTCTCGTAACCTTTTGTAGATGTAAATTGGCCTCAATTAGAAGATGTGTCATAAAAATCATTGGGGTGCCGATAATACCAAACTGATCGATTTAATAAAATATTGATTAATTATCAACTCGGGCTCAATTCTTGATAGTAACATTACATTTCCTTAGTTTCTTTTGAGTTATAAGGTTGGGGCGTCCAACTAACTCTCATGGGTTTATTCAAACCAGAATATTCAATTTTTAACAGTAACATTATATTTTTTTTAGTTTCTCTCGAGTTATGGGGTTGGGGCGTCTGACTAACTCTCATGAGATTATTCAAACCAAAGTAAGGAGGAGTTAAAAAAGGTTCGGACACTTATAATTGTAATATATATATATATATTGATTAATTGACATGATTATTGTCAATTATTTAATTTCCATCATTAACAATAACAAAACCTCAATCCAAATTATTTAATATTAAGTTTGATAGATTGTCCTCAATGAAAGAGATTTTTTTTCCAAACCCGATAAGTCGCAACATTTTTCTCGCTCAATTTTTAGTAGTAATTACTCTTAATTATTCTTTATAAAGCCAAAGCCACCGGCTACATCAACCAAACTATTCTATGTATTCAACTCTGCAACTAAGATTTTGCTTATCAAATATAAAATCTAATTTATGAAAGAAAATAAAATAAAATAAATAAATATATATATAATCTAATTTAACTTTTTTTCCCTACCTACATACGAATGAACTAGCTAGAGCATCCTTATCCGTAAATTAAAATGTGCACTACAAATATTCCACACGCAATCCCTCGTTGCTTTTTTGTCATCTGCGCTGTGTAAAAAGATAAACCATAAAAAAATAATATATTCATTTCACTGTTGTTTCAACATATTTATAAAATTTGAAAACATAAAACTAGTTTACACGTATAATGTCAACGCATATATATACGATTGAAAAAATGTATACGGAAAGCATACCTTTCCTTTTTTTTTTCCTTTTTTTTATGACTTTAGTTAAAGTCAAACTATGACCTTTCGATGTCTTATCTTTTTGATAAGTAATATCTTTACCATCTCACTAAAGATGCCTTGACATACGAAATACATATTTGTTCACTTAATAGTTTTTTTAAAAATTTAGCACATGATTTAAAACTTGATATCCAACATTAACTAAATTGAGATCAAAGTTTTGTTAGATATTAATGTTGTTGGGATTAAAATTTGATAACCAACCTTAGATAATTTGAGATTAAGTCCTTATTATTGTGTTATTGATGGGATTAAATTTGAGTGACTAACGTTTCCACATTCCTTTAGAGCTTAACCAAGTTTAATTAAGAAAACTAAGTAATCAGTTTCAAAATATTCACTAGTAGTAATGCTAAACTCATTAGTCAACGTCAAAATTAAAAATACATTTGACCAAGCAACAAAGTCTATGCACAAACCACGGCAAATGGCTGAGATCGAGCCTTCCAGAGAGATCAGACGACCAACTGTCGCGCACCCACAAACCCACACATCCTGTACATCTAGACGCCACTTAGCTACACAACTACAGGAACACTTGTCCGCCACGTAAATCATACGCTTTGCAATAAAGTTGCTTTTGCCGCTTTAGCGTACGTGGACGGTGTCGGTGGTTGGATCCAATGCCCCGCGCCACGTGGAATCGACGGCCGCGATTTAAAGTTTAACTAATTGGCTTTTTAGACCACTCTATACCGTGATATAGGGTTACACACGGATTGGATCTAGTTCAATTATGATCAATTCACAATTCAATTTAATTATTGTGAATTGAAAAATTATAGTCCAGTCTAGTTCCACGGATTGACCTTTTTCTATCTAAAAATTCATGAAATTAAATTTTATCAAATGAATCACAAAAATCGTACATCTCATAAATAAAAATTTTACAACATGCATTCCACAAAAGCACAAAAAAAAACTCGCGTCTTAACATACAATCCATAAAAAAGGATCGAAGCGTAATAAAAGAGTTGCATAGTCTTTGAGATACGTTTAGAGTTGATGCTCTTTGAAACACAATAGTGTGTGTATATATATAAGTACTTTTATAATAGAAACCAAATATATACTCATATCATGAGTACACTATTTAAAATTATTGAATTTAAATTCAACATATTAATCGAGACGACATAAATGCACAAAACATTTTGAAGGTTTCTCATGACATTAATATATATTTGATCTTCATTGTAAAATTTTCTTATATATATATATATATATATATATATATATATTGATGTAATAAATAGATTATATCCATGATTTTTTGACATAAGATTCATAATCCAATACAGTTCAGTCAAATTAGTGATTTTTCAGTCAAATCCAATTCAAGAAATTAAAAAATCGATCAAATTAGTGATAATTAATCTAAATTATACTGAACCTGAGAATTAATACAATCCATGTGCACCCTACATTGATATAACTGATTATTGAACTCAAACTGGATCGACCCACTAAAAAAATAAATCTCTTAATACAGGATTATCGAGCTTTTTTTTTTTTTTGGGTCAAATGGTGTCAAATTAATTGACTTTTTTAACTACAGGAACTCCACTTTTGAGATAAAAAAAAAAAAATTGTGATTACTACTCTTAATACAACAATAATATACAGCTAAAATTAAACCAATAAAAAATTCCGAAACAGGGTTGACTCTTTGGTAAAGTAAAGACAAAAGCGAGATGATGACAAGATATTTCATTGTTCATAGAAGTCAAAGGGGGTGGGAACCGGGCCTATCTTATTAAGTATACCACAAGGAGCACGAAATCAAAACTCTTCTTCTTCTTCCACCTTCTTTGTTTTTCAGACAAAATGGGTTTTTGTATTGTGCAAAAAGAAGTTGCTTAACTAACGAGATCCCAAACCGGGGCTTCACTTTTTTGGCGTTTCCCGGTGGTCAGCTGCCGCCGGCAGCGGCGGCGGCGAACCAGGGGGAGGAAAAGGCGGCCGGAAAGGGGTCGGGGAAGCAGTCGTCGAAGGCCGGGGAGCCGCCGGAGCTGGGCGCTCCGGCGGCGGAGAGTTCATCTAGACCGTTGAAAAGATCATCACTTAACAGCCCTTCAGGGATCAGAACCCCCTCATGATCCGCTTCGTCTGCACCGTCCATCGCAACCTCTTGATCAACAATCCCTTCTTGATCATCATTGCTCTCTAGTGGAGTTGTGGGGGACAGCCCTGTATTAGTGGATGCAGGGGAGGAGGGCTTGCTGTTATTAGTCGTGACAGGGTCAGAGTCCGCCGCCGCCGCTGCCGCGACGGTGGTGGCGGCGGTGGCGGAGGACTTGTTGCGGGTGCTGCCGGCGAGGGAGTTCCGGTGAGTGGGGACAGGGTGGTTGTGCTCCGCCGTGTACGTGATCACAAACATGCCCGGATCGGAGCGGCTCCGCTCCACTTGCTTTCTCGCCAAACACCCTTTCGAGCTGCTGCATCTGTAGTACCCCCTGTACACAAAATCATCAAATTAGGCCGATTTTTTATGCTTTCGATTGATTCAAAACATGGGTTTTGCATGAAAAGTGACAAATCAAAATGGGTAGGAAAAATAAATCTCATTTATGGAGTGGAAGTGATGGATTTTGTGAATTGATTACCTTGGATATGGAGAGCCTTTGATGGGTTTTTGGCCGTACTTTCTCCAAGCCCACATGTCGGAAGAGAGGCCCTCGGCGGGGACTTGGCATACCACTCTCTTCTGCTGATTCTTTCTGATACATATTAATCAAAAGAGAGAAATCAATCACTCACTCACTAAAGAGGATTTAAAAAGCGTAGTAAAAGTAGTTCAATCAAGTAGGAATGAAGAATTAATTCCCAAATCTACTCACCTCCGCTTTGGCCGAGGCGCGTGTGACTGATTAGAGTGATTAGTCCCGGACCCGGAAACAACATGATTTGATGAACGGCTATGTGTCGCTTGTTGTTGTTGTATTTGTTGTTGATGTTGTTGCTTCTGTTGTTGTTGATGATTGAAGATTGGAGTAATGATGGGGAGGCTAGGGTTATGAGGAGGAGAGATGGGCTCGAATTTGGGGAAGAAGGGCTTGTAAAGCTGCTCAAGCTCTTCAAGACCGGCCCTCGAAGCCTCTGATGATGAGAGATCTGGAAAACTAAAAACACTTTCTTCTTGGTCGAGATCTAACAAAGACTCAAAAAGGGACCAACTTGGATCCTCTGTAGATGCCCCTCTACCGCTATTGCTCGAACTAGTCGCCGTGGCAGCGCCGGAAGTGGTGGCGCAGTAGCCCCTCACCACCGCTTGCAGATCCCAGTCCTCCATTGAAGAGGGCCTTGAAAAGATGAAACCTTTGAAACTTCGACAGTACAGATTACAGAGGAGCCACTCTGTTTCTGTTCTGTTTGTTGTGTTGCATCAAAGAGAGTGAGAGATGGGAATGAATGAAGAATGAATGAAGACAAAGGACGGCGCTGACTTTGTGCTGGGGTTTTTGAGAGGGGAAAGGGCTGTGGTTTTGTTATTTATACAAGGAGAAGATCCGGTCGAAAAACCGCTTTTTGTTAAAAGAGCGGTATTGCCTACCAATTGACTTTGTGTAAAATGTCAAATAGCGGTTTTGGTTTTGTGTCCGTGTCTAGGCGAAACCTTGGAAAAAGTCTACCGTCTCGTCGGTCGAGCGGTTCGACTAGCTGAGTTGCGAGTCCACGCGGTGAACTTCCGCGTTCAGGATCTCGAGGACTCGTCCAACAGTGCAATGCTCGCTAATGGCAAGAGCACCTCCAATTAAATGTGTATTGAATGTCAATACGTGTCATCTAAGATTATAAATAGATATTAGAGTGAAAAAATCTCTTTAATGAAATGTGCATTTTGAATGTCAAGATAACATGGATAGACATTGTCTATTTTGAATATCACTTCTTGACGTTCAAATTAACCTCCATGTCAGATAATAGGTTTTTTTAAAAATATTTACTTATTTTATTTAGACTTAATTTTCACATTTTAATTAATAAAACTATAAAAAGAAATTTCACCTCATCAATTGAGTCACAAATTCACATCAACCTTTGGAGACTTATTTTAATTCAATTTCAATTTGAACCACATGGGATTAACATTTTATTCACATTGAAAATTCACCTACAATCCACATTTACCATTGGAGATGCTCTAAATGTGGATTGTGGGTGGATTTTTAATGTGAATAGGATGTCAATTACATGTGGCTCAATTGATATTGAACTTCAAAATAAGTCTCCAATAGAATGAAATCCCAAAACAAGAAATAGAGCAATAACAATAACGAATTAAAGCTCAATGAAATAACTGTACAATTCCTCACTGGTTTACTTACCTGTATCAAATGCTAATACGCAGTCATACGACTTCGACTCGTCCCCTACGAATCCTCGTGTGTCTGTCACTGTACAACACCCCCTGGTATTCATTTAATTACAATTTTCATTAATTTTTGGCTCAATTGACGAGGTGTCATTTTTTTGTAATTTTATTAATTAAAATGTTAAAATAAAGTCTAAATAAAATAAGTAAAAATTTTTAAAAAACCTATTATCCAACATGGATGTCAAGAAGTGACATCCAAAATAGACAATGTTTATTCACATCATCTTGACATTCAAAATGCACATTTCATTGGAGATGATTTTTTCACTCCAATGTCTATTTAGTCCTACGTGGTACACATTGACATTCAATTCACATTCCATTGGAGATGCTCTAAGCTTTAAAATTCTTTTGAAAATCACACGTGGCATATAAAATCTTCTTTTTTTATTTCTTGTGTTTGATACCATAATTAGGGCATTTCAAATGGAAATATAAAATGAGTGAGGATGTGTGCCACTTACAATTTAATGGACGTTAGAACGAAAAAAAAAAGAAAAAAAAAAGGCATATAGCATAAAAAGATAGATCGTGACTATTCTTAGAGGATGTCCAATGGATTGTGGATTGGATGTAGGGTTGGTAAAAAAAAATGATTCAGACAAAAACGGGTCTGGACACACCCCCTAATAATGACCAAAAAATGTGTCCAGACTCGGACCTGTTATTGAAACGAACACCTTTTTTTTTGTTCAAACCCGTATTTTTGTAAAACATTCAGAACCTGTTTCAGTCCGTTTTTAAATATAATCAAGTGATTTTATTTCTTACTCATAATTTTCTCAAATAACATAACTACATATAACTTACATTCAATTACTAAAAAAATTACTAGCATATGAAAAAATGTGAACGTATTTAAAAAAAATACCATTTATTTAGTTAAATAGAAGTTATGCTACTTTTCTTACTAGTACATACTAGTAAAATAGCAAGATAACCATACGAATTAATCACGAAACAGAGACTCATTTTTTTAAAGTATTGTCTAGACTCGGACCTGTATTTTTAAACGGAGAAAAAAAAAATCTAGACTCGTTTAAAATGGGCCCGGACAAAATCGAAGAAACGAGTCCAAACAACTTTTGTCAACCCTAATTGGATGTCGATGTGTGTCAATTATGACTAACTAGACATTAAGAGTAAAAAAAACTCTTTAATGGAATGTGCATTTTGAATGTCGAGTAGATATGGATAGACAGTCTATTTTGAATGTCAATTATGGACATTCAAATTGACATCCACGTTGGATAATCAGCCTTTTGAAAATATTTACTTACTTTATTTAGAATTTTATTTTCACATTTTAATTAATAAAATTACAAAAATAAATGTTATCTCATAAATTGAGCCACAATCCACATATATCATTGGAGACCTATTTTGAAGTTCAATGTCTATTTGAGCCACATGGGATGAATATCATCTTCACATTGAGAATCCATGTCCCCTTTCCATATTTACCATACATTGTCTATTTCGAATGTCACGCCTTGACATTTAAATTGACGTCCACGTTAAACAATCGATTTTTTTAAAATATTTATTTATTTTATTTAGATTTTTAGTTTAATATTTTAATTAATAAAATTATAAAAAGAAATGTCACCTCATCAATTGAGCCACATATCCACATTTACTTTTAGATACTTATTTTGAAGTTTAATGTCTATTTAAGCACATGTGACACACATTGTAACAGCCTGAAGTTAATTCACCGTTATTAATGACATGGCGGACAACCCAAATACTCGTGGGACCCACATATAGGTCTGGGTTCGTCTGGAGCTAGGTAAATAGTAAACTTTGTGCTATTGTGCTTTAATTTGTGATGTTTATTAGTAATTAGGTTATTGGCATCGCGATGTGTGTTAGTTATTATATAATTGACGTGTGAGGTTGTGTTACGGACATTCACTTTGAATAGCGCGTACACGCGGGAACCTGATAGCGAATGACAATGCACTAAGTCAGGGGACTAAATACACATAATAAATGGTAAAACTCATTAAATAATTAATTAAATAACATCATACATGCGTTTGTAGTGCGAGAGTATACGGGGGACGCGAAGGTACGTGCAGGAGTCGGGTACCGGAACACCCGAGACAAGGGAAGACAAGGGAAGAGAGTGTCAACCTCTTGAGTCATATTAAGCTGGAATAATTGACTCTATTATGATCCTAGGATGAGGTTTTGGGATTATTACACACATGTGATCAAAGTGGGACTATAAAATCACATTTCTCCCAAAGTCCATCTCCTTATCTATGTTTCGGTCACAAAAGTTCGGGTTTTGACGTAGGTTTCGGGAGTCGATCTGAGCACACTAGTTTTGGGTTGTGTTGCTATGGATTTTAAATGTGTTTTTAAGTATTAGAATTGGTTTGGTTGTGGAGTTTGTTTGGTGTTAGGAAATTTTGGAACAAAACCAGGTTTTGAATGGTTTTTGTCGGGGTTTTGGTTTTGGATGAATTTTGTTGAGGAGTTTTGATGGGAAAGGTTTTATTGATGTTTATATGCGATGTTTTCATGAGCGCGAAGTGCGGCGACGAGCCGAGGTGCCAGGTGCGCCGTGGGGTTTAAAAGCCCACGGCGCTACTCGCGGCATCTAGGGCAGTGGCAAAATTGTGAAAATGAGGAGTGGTTGAGTGACGTCGTAGGGGTAAAGAACGACTCGAGTGTCACGTCGTGCAACGTGTTGGTGCACCGTAGTGTAATACCGGCCATCGGATCCAGATACTGGCCCTGCTTGAGTCGGACTCGCCGACAGTATTTTGTGGAAGAGTTCGAATTATGGTGGTAGTCTGACCCTAGGATCTAGAAACACACTTTGAGCTTTCACTATTATTTATTCATGCGATGAGCGCAGTTGCCTGTATTTATTTTCGCGTGTTTACTTAATAGCTTTATTTAAATTCCAGTATTTACTTTCAGTATTGCTCACTTAATTTCCTTAGGAATACTCACTCTGGACTCGTCATCTGCCTTTTATGATGGCTTAAGTGCATATCCTAGTACGAGTAGGGTAAAGATAAGCTTCCAGAGTACCGTTGATCAGAGACAGATTGTCTGACTCGTACGTTTGTTTTATACATATATATATATTCTCATTTTGGGTTTGAGGATTGTGAGATACTTTGACATCTTGCATATATTGATCTTTTGTGATATCGGAGGTATTTATGGTTATATATAAGTTTTCCACATTAGGTTTATGATTTATATCATACATTTTGATTATTATTATTTGAGCTAATATGTTAGTACGACTTCCGTTGTGGTAATTTGAGGATTATATGATGACTTAACATATGATTTTATTTCAACACAACTAAATCTCTAAATTGTCAATTAATAAGGTTTACAAAGATAAGACAAACTGTCGCTGGTAAGACATATTGTGGGTCCGCATTGGCCCCCGTGGCAATCTGTTTGGAAAATGGTCCGTTACAGACATTTCTCCACATTGAGAATTTAATTTCCACTACTTTAGATGGTGCAATCTATAGCCATATAAGCTATTTTTAAAAAAATACATAAAAAAACTTGAACTATTTTCATACTCTTCTAATCGCTGATGTGACGTCTATCCACACCTACAATTCATATTTACTATGGGAGATGCTCTTAATAATGAATCCTTTGCTTTTTGAACTAAGCGATTCTCTCAACCCATTCCATTCCATTCGCCACATTCATAATTGATATTTCGTTTAGAGAAAATCGAATCCCTTGCCTTTGGAGCCAATCGATTATCGACCCACTTAGAGTATCATTAATATAGAATGTGGATTGGATGTCAATGTTTGTCACATGAGACTAAATAGACATTGGGGTTGAAAAAAATCTCTTCAAAGGAATGTGCATTTTGAATGTCTAAGTGGCGTGGATAAACATTGTCTATTTTAAATGTCTACTTCTAACAGTGCAACCCATAGCCACGTTACACAATTTTCTCCAAAATTTATACTATTATAATCGCAATATTTGGCAGTTGACGGTGAAGCCTATTTGGCTACCAAATTGCCAAGAATGTCCTTAGTTGTATTTGGATTTTAAAAAGTTCGAATTAAGTTAAAGGGCAATTGTGTAATTTAATTTTAAATCAAAATTACTTACGGTTTCCTAAATTAATAGACAGTTTTCACAATATTTGTGCCCATTTGAATTTAGATGGTTGGAGCAAAATTTTATTAGTTTCCAAAGGTGCTCCTAATTAATAGGCACTTTCCTAAAAACGTGGGTTTTGGTGGATTTGTAACTATATTGTTTTTCAAAACTGTGCGTGTAACGACCCATTTTCCAAATAGACCGCCACAGGGGCCAATGAGGACCCATAGTCTGTCTTACCAGCGACAGCTGTGCGCTACGTTGGATTATATCCTCCATTTTATTTTTTTAAACCTTATTAATTATCCATTTATTGATTAAATTGTATTGAAAATTAATTATATGTTAAATCATCCTAAAATCCTTAAATTTACACAGCGGAAGCCTTTCTAACACATTTACTCGGATAATGATACTATAAATGTGTAACGTAAACCATAAACCTAATTTGAAAAACACATATATAACTATAATTACCTCTGAAGTCACAAAAAGATAAATATACACAAGGTATCTTAAAATCCCCAAATCCAAAATGAAATAAAATAAATATAATACAAACGTACAAGTCAGAAAATCTCAGATCAATAGTACTCTGGCAGCTTGCTCTTGCCCCTGCTCGTACTAGGATCTGCACTCAAGCCATCACAAAAGGCAGATGGCGAGTCCAGAGTGAGTATTCCTAAAGAAATTAAGTGAGTAATACTGAAAGTAAATACTGGAATCTAAATAAAGCTATTAAATAAACACGCGGAAATAAATACAGTCAACTGCGCTCATCGTATGAATAAATAATAGGAAAAGCTCAAAGTGTGTTCCTAGCCCCTAGGGTTAGACTACCATCATAATTCGAACTCTTCCACAGAATACTGCCGACGAGTCCTACTCAAGGAGGGCAAGTATTTTGATTCGCTCGATGGCCGGCGTTACACCTACAACGCACTGACACATGCCACGTGTAACGACCAGATTTTCAATGGCCGTTATTGATGAGGAAATTGCGGACGTGGACGCCAGCGGGGACGTTCGTGGATCCCATAGTGAAGACGGAGCACGACCGGATAGGGTTTACAGTCCGTTTTGTGTGCTCTGGTGGTGAAGTTGCGATGTATAGGTCCAAATTAGTTAAATGGCATCGCAATATCTGTGTTTATATTGTTCATTAACGAGTGAGGGGTGTACTGCGGTTTCGCCGCGACGGGTGCATAGGCGCGCGGACCGGGCGGTGAATAGTTAATACACTAGGACGGGGGACTAGGTACACCCAATAAATAATAAAATTCATTAAATAATTCATTATAAATGATGTTGAGACGGTCGGTACCGTCGTTGTGTGCGAACGGCACCGGGCGAGGTTCGGAGTCGGGTATTGGAACGCCCAGGAGAACAAATAATTGGTGCCATTTGAATAAGACAAGGAAAGGGGTATGAGGTCAATCTTGGCATTTTATGGGACCATTTGACTTCATCTTGGCCCTTAAAACTAGGGGTGGGCACGGGTCGGGTTTGGGTCAACCCGACCCGACACCCGATGACCCGACTCATATCGGGTCACCCTAAAACTGACCCGCCACCCGACCCGCCAGCCAGCAGACCCGATATATACCCGACCCGTTTAGGGTCGGGTCGTCGGGTCGGGTCGTCGGGTGACCCGGTTTCCTTAAAAAAAACAACAACAGTCGTCGGGTCGGGTCGGGTCATCGGGTGAAGTGAAAAAAAAAGTAGTCGTCGGGTCGGGTCATCGGGTCGGGTCGGGTCATAGACCCCCTGTTATATATATTCATGCATTGGTCGGGTCGGGTCGGGTCATTGGGTCATAGACCCCTATTATATATATCTATGCATTGGTCGGGTCGGGTCGGGTCGGGTCGGGTGACCTTTGATCATACCCGAAACCCGACCCGATACCCAACGGGTCGGGTTATTTTGACCCGACTCTTTATTTGTATCCACTCTACCCGACCCGCCACCCGCCACCCGAGTCGGGTGACCCGACCCGAGTCGGGTCATCGGGTTTCGTGCCCACCCCTACTTAAAACAAATCTTGATATGTGTATTTGATTTGAGATGAAATGATGTATATATAAGTGTGATTTTTACACCTTTGGTCATTTTCTCTCTTCTCTCTCTCTCTTGGACGAAAATGGAAGGAAGAAAGAGGGTTTGAGGTGTTTCATTTGAGGATTTGAAGGCTTTGTGAGTGGGGAATCAACAAACCAAGGTTAGATCCTCAATCATCTCTAATTGCTCTATGATTTGATACCATTTTTGTGATTTTGATGAATGGGTTTGAAAATGGTAATTTTTGTTTAAATGGTGTAATTGAGGTCATTGACGTCTTATGGAAGTATGAGAATTAAATTTATGGGTTGTGAGGTGTTTGGAGAGTCAAAATGTTAATGTGACGGCCCCAATTTCCCCATGCAATTGTGTACGCCCAGCCTAGACCCGTACAAGCCCCGAGTCATCACTCGGCAACCTGACGAGCCTAGTCAGCCTTCAACTTAATCAATTTAGTAATTTATGAAAGAGTTATTGCAATAGTAAACAGCGGAAGACTAAACAATTAAAACAAAGGGAAATAACTCAATCAAAGGAAGTAAAGGAATTCTATAAATGTGGAAAACCCCGGGTATTCATGTACAATTCGAAATGCAAAGTTACATGATACCAATCTCATCAAAATTCCAAGTTCAAATATCCCAAAGCATATATATATATATATAAAACGATATACATAAAAACAAAACATAAGAAAAACCTATAAAATAGTCTCCAAATCCAGCCGCTAATCCTCACAATAGATCACCTAGGCAAGGTCCCTTGCCCTTGCTCCTCTCCGCCCTATCTGCACCCACCGTCACAAACTAGACGGTGAGCAAATGAATAAAATCGAATGTAATGCCAGAAGAAGATAACAGTAATTCATGATAATACAAGTAAAACAGTCTAAATATCATGCGGTAATAAAAATGACAGGAATTTAAATAAACAAGATGCATGATAAATAGACTAATAGATATCAATCGAAAGTCAAGTGTGTTCCAAGGAATCAAAAGAGGCTCATAAGTGGTCTAAGTCATAGCATAACGGCGAAGACCTCGCGAGGTCTTCCCGGGCATCGACACAAGCGAAGGCACAACTATGACTGGAAAGGGACTCGAACCCATCCACCCAGTACTCGGTGTCACACGGTCACTAAGGGTGGTCACACACTCGTGGCCACGAGTGCCCACGTTTTATCCCTCTAGTGCAGGTCCTAGTACTTTTGAGACGAAACACTTGCGCCGGGAAACACATAACAAAAAATGGAATGGAATACCAATAATAGAGAATAACAAGACTGAATAAATGATAATGAATCACATGACACTTTCTTACTGGCTTACAAACATACAAATGCTTTTTAAGGCAAACGTACTTACCTGAACTATTCGCAACCCGGTATTCACTCTGAGACTCTAATACGTTCCCCGTGAGTTCTCGACTACCTGATAAAGTTTTGAATCTCGAATATTAGTTTAAGGCTCGCATTTAGTCTTAAGGTGTTTGTTTTACAATCATTTGTTGATTATGACCCAAACCGTTGTGGATTAAACCATCTCTATGGTTGTTCCCCTTTTTTTTTACAAAACATAACTCTTGTTGGGTCTATTTATGAAGTTTTATACTCACCTAAGTAAGTCTTTGATGTGAACACTTATTAGGCCTAGATACATAAACTTATTCTTATATTTTTACGCCTTCGTCTTGACCTCAAGTTGTATTTATTCTATTGGGCCTTTATTGGGCTTTACATAACCTATAAACACACTATTTGTAACTTGTTATAGACCCATATTATCATGAGTGTATTAGGCCTTAATACAAATCCATATTCATTTAAACAAGTATCCATACTTTTTATCCTTTTTATTTATTCTCAAACATAACATAATACACACATCGTACACACATGTACAACTGTTGTGTACACCCCATATTTACATGTGTTAATGTCACTTTATTAATTAAAACTATATAATATACATTAATCTATTCTTTTACACCCACAACCATTGTGTACACCCCACTGTGGTGTACACATACACGCTGGTGTGTACACCCCATAGTGGTGTACACATACCCCCATTCATGCACCCCATGTACACCAACCCACCACCAAACCGTCATGCATACACCCAAAAAATTACAAAAATCCACATAAAATCATGAACCCGAGAGACAAGAGAGGAGGAGAGGTTCACCTAGGGTGGGACGTGGGGTCTCCGACGGCGAGGGAGGTGGCAGCGACGTGAAGCCGAGAAGAGGAGAGGTGACGTGAGGCCGAGAGGAGGAAGGAGAGATCCGAGAGAGAGAGCAACGAGAGTGAGAGAGAAGAGATCGTGAGTGAGAGAAATATCGCGTGGCCGAGAGAGAGATGGAGAGGCCGAGAGTGAGGGAGAGATCCGAAATGGAAGAGAAGGAGGGTGGGTGGCGGTTATGTTGAAGAAGAAGATGAATAGTGTAGGTTTTTGTTTGTTGTTGTTATATTTATATGGTCAAATGACCTTTTTACCCCCAACTTACTTCCTACACCATTTTTAAACTATTGCCCTTATGGGTCTTTTTACTTTTCTATTTATTTCTCTTTATAACACATTAAAGTATGTAACCATTCTATTTATTTCTCTTTATTACGTTGTCACTTGCATAACTCTCCACCACAACACACCCACATCTCGAGGTCAATCTCATGGTTCCTCACCATTGAACTGTGTCAATTTAACAATTCCAATTTCATAGACCATATGTCTCGAGTTCAAACGACATTCCTCGGTCCATTTTTCCTTGTTCCGACTCTCGTAATTCGTGTAGTCTCGCCTTGTCTCGCCAACTAATTAATTAAATTAATTAAAAATTCATTTATTTTGTATGTTTTACTTGTTTTTCTCCCCCGTTTAACTGGTCGAAACCTCACTCAATTAAATACCGCCCGAACGGCTCGAAACCCGTAAAATACTAAAATACTAATACACTAAATCAAAGAATCATAAAATCACTTCGGTGTCGACTCTCGAAGTTCGAAATACCGTCCAGTATTCACGTAGCCGGGTCACAATTTCTGACAAGTGCAACACAAGTCAGTTAAAAATTTGGGGTTGTTACAGTTAAATTTGAAAATTTCTGGACAGCGAGCAATTAGCGCGCTAATTGGAGAAATTAGCGCGCTAATCACTCTGATTGTTGACGATAATGAACAGTGATTGAGATTAATTAGCGTGCTAATTGATCTCATTAGTGCGCTAATTGTTCACTGGACTCTCAAAAATTAGAAAATGAGAAAATGAGTCAAACTAACATTATGAACCCATTAATTGATCATTAACCCTCACAAATGAATTTCAGGAGTCTCGGAATAGTAATTGGAGTCGGGGATTTGGAGGAATCGGACTGGGGTTTGGTTTTCGGGTGATCGAAGTGCGGTATAGGTGCGTAAACCCCAACAGAAACACATCTGGAGTATTTAATTCTTTAAATTCTTGCGTTTATTATTCTTGAAATTCATATTCATTGTGATCATGTGTTGGTCTGGTTATTGGCTGGTGATGGATTTGTTTTCACTATCGAAGTTTATTCGGGACGATTTTAGCACGTGATCAAACATGCTAGATTGTAGCACGTGTACTTGCGCCTCTGGTGGATTGTAATCCGAGCCGCGGGGTGCACGTGTTCGGTGAGTTTGTGATTTGTTCCGGCCACCGTTAGTAGTTCGGATGTGGTTTAGACTTGATGTGCTCAGTCAGGGTCATCCGAATCTACGAAGTATGATCTAGTATGTGAGATTACATTCTACTTTTGTCTGGTTTTATCGTAATTGTTGTGGAGCATATTATTGACATTATGATTATTCGTTGATCATCTTGCATGCTTGTTACCTACACATGCAGGGTTTTATGGCTGCTCATACTCTTTGCATGTGTAGCTAACGTTAGTTATTGACTTCTGAATCTGTTTATTATTTTTTACTCGATGGTTTTCTTTGGGAGTTTACTCACTGGACTCGTCACCGTATGTGTTGGGTGATTTGAGTGCAGGATTTGATATGTGAAGGGGGCAAGGAGACACTTGAAGATTATTTGTGACTGACAACAGAGACTACTCCACTTATACACCTGGTTGTTTGTATGTATGTATTTATATGTTTTATGTTGGGTTTGGGATTTGAGAGATAGGTTGTATATTTTTGATATTTTGAGGATCTCGGATGATATGTGTATGATGTACATTTGGTATGGTTTCCACTTAGGTATTATGCTCATAAAATTCAGGTTAAATCTTTATGTTGTTCATATATTCTTCCGCTGCGTAATTTATGGTTAAATGATAGCTCATAACATCAAAGTTAACCGAAAAATTGATTAATAATGGATAACTGGGCGTGGGACACAACTGGCGGTGACGTGGTCAGTTGTGGGCCCGCGTGGCCTCCCGTGGCGGACCAATGTGGAAATTGGGGCCGCTACACCACGACGTGATACTCGGGTCGTGCTATTCACCGAGACCGATCTGGTAGCACGTGCGATGGTGTAATGGACATACACACAAGAATGGAATGGAGGGAGCCCCGCTCAACGTCCGCCCATATAATCATAACCAGAGTAGAGTATTGAAATGAAAGAAATTAAATTCAAAATGCCGAAAGAAGTGAATACTCAAGTAATTTCAGTTGGGATACTACACACCTCAATCCGCACTCCGCGACCCGATAACCAAACCCCGGTCTAGCTCCAATAAACACCCGTCAATCAAAAGTATCACCCAAATGTACCTAAGATTATTTGTCATTGAATTAGCTTCAATTTGACAAATTATGCCAATTTTACGCTTTTCGAGGTAAAAACCTCGACTATATCTCGTCAAAATTTCGATAAAATCCCAAAACTCATTTATTTGATCAAAATATATTTTTTTCTAAATTTTTCCTATTTTATCTGAATTTTTTATTAATTTTCTAGTTTTTTTTAATTATTTTGGGTTGGTTCGGCCTGAATCGGGCCGAACCGAGTTCGCCTCAACCGAGTCCAACCGGCCCTTTTCTTCTTCGTTGGAACAGAGCAACAACTCTGTTCCAATAGAGAAATTTTTTTTTTTCTCAATCTTGATCAGTTGGGTGGGGAGATGACTTTCTTGGGTCATCTTCCACCTTAAACGAACTGCAAGTCCGAGCTCCCGAAACCTCTACGACCACCACCACCACCACTTCAACGAAACAATAACAACAACATCAACGAACAACAACAATAACAAAACACACAACTCACCTCACCCACTCCTCGCTTCTCCAACACGATCTACTTCTCGGCCAATCTCTCTTTCTCTTCTCCTTCTCCTCGGTTTCTCGATTTCTCTCCTCTCTTTTGGATCGGAAATGGAGAAATGTGGTGTCGGTGATGGGTTTATCAACATTTTTGGGTGAAATGACCAAAATGCCCCTATCCATATCCACAATCCTTTACAGTGTTCATGCCCTTTTTGGTCATTTCACTATTTTTAAAATTTATTTTCTGATTTTAATATATATTTATATATATACATATATATTTTAAATTACATATATATAAATATATATTCGCCTATATTTTCGCGCCTACAATTTCGTCGTGCACGCCAACGAGCGTACTCGGGCGTGCACATTACCGTACCTCTCACGCATGTCGACCACGACCCCGCGTGTCCCTAGGCGCCCAACAATTTATTATTTTATCACATTTAATTCATTTAATGTGTGTATTATTTTCCCTAGCCTAGTATTTCATCTTTTAGCCTACCCGGTACCCTCGTCGACACGCATATCGAGGCGAATACTTAACACACAATCTCACTCGTCAATTGAAATATAATTACATACATCGTGATGTTTTTTAACCTATTTTAACATAAACATCACAAATTTAGTCAAAACAATACTCAAAACACAATTTACCTAACTCCAGGCGCGCTATAACCTAGTTGCGGGTCCCACGGGCATCTGAGTTGCCCGCCACGTCTGCAATACGTAAAAAATAATAGCGAATTAAATTCGCGCCGTTACAGTGCGCTCAAGTTTTCTAAAATAATTTTGTTTCCAAAATGGAGAGAATATAGACAGATTTTTGGCGACTCTAATGTGAATGTCTTAATTTGTCTTGATCTCAAAAACGTTTGGCAAAAGGCGGACTATGCTTGAGAAGTCTACAATGGGGTTTGACTTGCAGGGTATATATGCTCTTCTTATCTCACTCTCTACTTTGATCTCTATACATTTATTGTAGGTTCAAATAAACAGCTCATCTTCTTTTTCACTTTTGATTTTTTTTTTTGGTTTCTTTTCGTGTGTGTGTCGATTCCATGGTAACATTAAAGAAGGGAGTTTGCTGAATGGGTTGTTCATGTGACTCTAATGTGAATGTCAGAATTTTTTTTGATCTCAAGAACGTTTGGCAAAAGGCGAACTGTGCTTAAGAAGTCTACAACGGGGTTTGATTTGAAAGATATATATGCTCTTCTTATCTCACTCTTTTCTTTTGTTTACCTATAATAGATCTCTATACATTTATCGTAGGTTCAAATAAACAATTCCTCTTCTTTTTCACTTTTGATTTTTGTTTGGAGGTTTCTTTTGGTGTGTGTGTCGATTCCATGGTAGTGTAAAAGAAGGGAATTTGCTGAATAAGTTGTTCGTGGAAAGACCTATTGGTCCCAAGTCTCTTACCATTAGAGACTAACCCTATTGTACGTTAATGTGTACTTTATTTTTGAAAATTTTCATTTTCTATTTCGAGACCTTTGTAGATTTGTAGATACAATATTTATTGTGTATTTAGTTTGTGATGTATGATTATGATCTCAGGCTTTAACTTTTTGATTACATTCGTGGATTGACTATTTAAGGAATGCAAAGAAATTTGGGGTATTGCATGACTATACACAAATTGTCAATTATTTAGATTGAAAGTTAGTATTTGGATTTTCAACATGTTGTAGGAGATGTAATGCAGAATCAGAGTCGATTTTTCATGCCCTTAGGGACTGCCCTATAGCAAGGACAGTCTAGGATAATCTTTTGATGGGAAGACAGAGTCCTAACTTCTTTAGTGATAGCCAAAAAGAATGGTTGGACTCTAATATGAAAGAAAGTGCCTCTTCTTGGAAGACCCTGTTTGGTGTCACGTACTGGGTTCTTTGGTTCACAAAAAACGAGTTTGTCATCAAGGGTATCTAGGCGTCAGTTATGAAGGTGATTTCTCAAGCTCGAGATAGAACAAATGAGATAATTAGATGTAGTGCTCGAACACGCACCGTTGGTTTTGAAGGGCAAGCTAAGAGGGAGACACGATGGAGGAAACCAAATGAGGGTTAGGCAAAACTGAATTGTGATGGGGTAGTAACGAACGACCTCGTGTGCTCGTTCGCTGCAGGGTTGTTAGGAGACGACAGAGGAGAGTTCATCACTGGTTTCCGAGTCAAGTTGGGCAGTTGTCCACCTTTGTCAGCAGAAATTTAAACGTTATGGTATGGAGTCCACATGGGCAGTTGATTAATTTTTTTAGTCGAAAACGATAAACTTTACATCACGTGTGGAGCATGTGCTTACTTACTAGTATATATATATAAACAATAAAATTTTAAAATTGAAAATGTAATATATATTCATTATTGGATAGCACTTTTGAACTTAAATGGTTATTCAAGCCACATCTTCTATATATTGCTAACGTGACATTAATCCACGCAAAAAAATCCACATCTACAGTTCAAAATGATCTTTATAAACCTTGCCGCGGGGGCATATTATTTGTACCCACTACATCTTTGGTGGGCTCCAGTCATCTGAGATTCTCATTTTTGAAGGAGGTGACACGTGGGAGACAAAGAGGCATGGAGCTGATTAAGTCAGACTGCTCTTGGGAGTACGGGATCAGAATTTGATAAAGGCTGAAAGGCTGCTGATAAGAACCCAATGTAAGAGACGTGAAGGGCGTCGCTATCGGTGTACGTGCGCGTGTGAATTTTTGCGTTGCTTGCTAGGATGGGGGCCCTACCTAAAGATGTGCGTCGTGTGAGTGGCACGCCTGACGGACGGCCCATGGAGGCCCCACGTGTCGAGCTGTGGCGACCTCTGTTGGTGGACGGGTTGTGGTGCCGCACGAGATTAGTCTAGGGGGCGGTGGGCCCACGCCACTCCGTTTATTGGGTTGACGATAATGCCCTTCACGCTGCTGTAAATTACGTCACGGAGATGGATCGGACGGTGTGGATCAAGTCAAGATGGGACTTGGTAAGCGAATCAGACGGTGGGTGATGGAGATGGGTAGGTGGGGACGTGTATGGCATTAAATCTCAGCGTGTGGGGCCCACTGGTTTACAATTCAAGCAAAACGGTGCAATTTTAAAGGATTTTTTTGGGGGTAACGGGAAATAACAAGGATGAACGTGAACGTGAACGTGGCGCGAGAGATGGCACGCTTATCATGCAGCCAACTTGGCTCATTTTTTAACTTCTAAATTAATTTTCATGTGTTTTGTCCAAAAAAACAAAACAAAAGAATTACTAAATGTGAAGTGGATAAAAAGATCGTATAAATTAAACCATGATATGCAAATATATCTTACCTTCTTATTTTTTATTTTATTTTTGGTAGGATCACCTTTTTAAGTTAAGAATCAAATATACATCGTTCAATTATAAGTTGTTTCCCTTGGACTTAAATTTTATCAGTCTATTATACCTGATTAGATCGATCTACAAAACGTGAGTATGTTTATAATTACTTATTGTGAATTTATAATTGAGACAAAGATGCTATTAAGGGGTAAGATTGCTCTGCTTGTTTGGGTTTCAAAAAATAATTTAAATCATTTGATCAAATCGATACATCATGCTTTATGAATAAAACTTGATTATAAATAAAACTTGTACAACAATTCATCGCTTTATGAATAAAACTTGATTATAAATAAAACTTGTACAACAATTCGTCCACCTAAGCAAATAAATATATCTCCTCTCGCCTTCTTCAAAATTACATGTTTACATCTTGCTTAAGGTCATATCATATAGCTAAAACTTTACTGGATATATAACTTTTTTTTGATAAGAAAATAATTGTACAACTTGCCTTTATTAAGACTCGAACTTTCAACCATACAAATGAATAAGGCAAATCAATAAGTGTTACTAATTAATGGAATATAGAATAATTAATAAGTCAAATAAATGAGGTGAAACAATGCGAATGTCATTGAGACTCCTTTGGTTCCACCCTTATATATCAAATCAAATTTCAAAAAATAAGAGTGGTTAAATATTAAAGTACTAAAAATCTTTTTAGTTATCAAAAGGTTGCCCAACAAGGTAAATTCAACGATGATATATAAGAAGATCGAAACACAGAATTTATAGAACCCTTCTATTTTTATATAACCAAATTCATTTTAATCACCTTAGAGACCTCACATGCATTGTGTGGACGTATATTAATTGCACATACACTCTTTAATGTTAATTATATATGCTCGTATCTGTCTTGTGACAGGAAAAAATTAGTATATTAATATATCAATATGCATAAGTGGATCCTAATTTGATTTGAATAATGAAATCAACAACAATTAAAGTTGACAAAATACTTTTGGGACAATTGTTTTTTGGGTAGTGCTATTTGGACTCGTGCATGAGTTCGGACTCAAAATTTTTTTTAATTTCAAATACACCCTCGAGCAATTAATGAAACAACCATAATCACTTGTAAAATTCTTATTATACCCCTTAAATATGTATAAAAAATTTAATAACCTCCCTATGAATCCAAACTCATGAGTCTAAGTAAATTTATTGTTTTTTTTTCTTTCTTTTCGTCAGAATAACAACACTAGAACAATTTAGGCTTTTTATAACACTTAATTGATAGAGGTTTTTGAGTAACCCCTATGTATTAGATGATTAAGGTTACTATAACACTTAATTCATAGAGGTTTTAATTAACCCCTATGAATTACACAAGTAAGACTTTTAATAGGACTAATTCATAGAGGTTTAGAAAACCTCTATGGAAAGTTGACCCAAGAATAAAACTCACTCGCCCCACTCTCACTCACTCGTCTCGCTCGCTCGCTCGCTCGCACTGGTCTTCAACCTCTTCGTCATCTTCGTCTAGGGTTCACTCACTTCGTCGAAGGATCGTCTTCGTCTTCGTCTTCGGCTTCATTTTTAGGTATCTCTCTGTCTCTCTCTGTCTCTCTGTCTCTCGGTCTCTCGATCTCTCGATCTCTCTCTCTCTCTCTCTCTCCTCTCGCCTCTCGATCTCTCTCTCGAGTGAATGCGACTGTGCGAGATCTCTCTTCATTGTTGTTTCTTCTTGAATTCGATTCACATTGCTTCGTCGATCTCACCGTCTCTGCAACCAAACTGTCAACTCTGTAATCTCTGTCTCTCTGTCTCTATGTCTTGATTTCATCGTATTTCGTTCTCTTTGTGTGTTCATTTTTGTTTGATTTATAGGAGACCGACGCGAACGGACGGACGGAGATCGTGATTTAGGGCTTAATCGGCTTGCGAGAGACCAGCCTTTCTTTGTTGAGATTTTAGGTGATTTTTTTGTGGTTTGGCTGGTTTTTCTTTGTCAATTGCAAAATGCAAATGTGTTTCGTTCTCTCAAACTACCTCTATTGATTCTCGCTGAAATTGATTGCATTTGTTTGTGGTTTCGTTGTTTGGTTGGGATGATTGATGGTTTTAGGTTTTTCCCCATAACCGTAGTTCTTCAATGAGAACCGAAGGCACCTTAGAACATAGGACGAATTCTTCACTTGGATGTAGGATCGTAATTTCTTAAGCTCCATGAGAAAGTTATGTTTCTATGTACCCGTTACTATTAATTTTAGCTGCAATGCTACAAATTTTAATTCTCGAATCAACTTGTCTACAATGTTTTTTACTGGTGTGTTTTAAATTATTTATCTGTTGAGCACATATTACCCCAACATCCATTGATGCATGAACCAGAGAAAATCACAATTCCCTTTGCAGTAGGGTGATAGAATCCACTCTTAGTATCTCTTCCAAATATCAACCCTGAATAATTAGAACTGAGATTAATTAGGAAAAAAGAAAAGAGGGTTAAGTCTTAGTCCATGTTAGCTATTGATTCTCATGCCTAGAAACAAAAAGATGAAATCAATGATCTTGTTAAATGAATGTTGTCCTTCCAATTAACATTCAACAAGACAAAGTATATTATGATCTTTAATTTCTAAGTAATCGATCGAGACCATTCCTATACCTTCTCATTGTACAAGGGAAACAATGCAATTCAATAGAGCACACACGATGCCATGAGATCTTGTAACTCTCAAGCATTAGACATGCCCTGTTACGGCCTTAACAAATGATAAATGATAGATCGAACCACCGAACATTCATGTCTACAAAGTGGCCCGATAACTCTCTACTAATCTTAGTTTTGCACTCGAAGGCATGCTTGATACATGACTATACGTTTGTACATCCGCTTCTTGCCCCGAAAATAAGTAGAAAAAACATGTAGGAAATGTGTATGTATTTGCAAAGAGGCTTTATCAAAAAGGGGTTTGAGATTTTGATTATTTGGTTTTCATTGTTTCTGTCTTTTTTCTTTTCAATGTAGAGATGTGATTTTCTATGTTGTTGGTTCACTGTGTTCTATGTTTAAGGCTCTGTAGTTCACTGTGATTTTCATTGTTTCTGTCTTTTTTCTTTGACAATTGGAACAAGAAAAGCATTTTAAAACTTTCCATAGCAATAGCATTTTAAGGAATCACCTTAACCAAAGGTGATTATTACGGTAAGCTTTTCTCCATCAACATGAAAACTCAACAAGTGAAGGTGATTTATGATCTTTTTTTCCTACCTTCATATCCTTTCTCAGCGAGTCTCCTCCCTTGCCCAATTTAGACTTTCATTGCTATATAGAAGGTCCTAGTGAAAAAGGTAGCATTCAAACTCTAAAGTGACCAATTAATATGTGTTGCTCAATTTCCTATCTTCTTTGAAAGTTCTAGTACAAGTACTGTACGTATTTCTCTTGTGAAACTCTATTAGTTCAATTTTAATTATTTTACATATATATTAGGGGTTACTTTTGCTTGTGGTACTGATTCTCCTTTACTATATTGCCAAGAAATTAATTATAAAAGCCTGACAGATGTATAATGAAATAAATTGGGACTAGAAAGACCTATTTGAAGTGCTTTTGATTTGTTCTAGTGTGATTTCGTTGCAAATTGGAATGTGCTCTAGTTATCTCTTTGGTGTAGGAAGAAAAGTAGATTATATTTATGGGTTGAAAAATTCAACTAGAAATATTTATGAAGCGTATTTTTGAGACAGCTTTTCCTAGTGTTCAAAGTCAATACATGAGATCTTTTGATTTAATTATTACCAACAAGAATCACACATTTACCATGAGTGAATGTAAGTGTCATATTATAGATGACAATTTTGATTTAAAAATGAGATTTAAGGCCTCTAAACCCTATCACATCAATTTGTGTTAATTGTTCTCGTGGTTTATTCTACTAATTTGAGATTGAGACTTTTTAAAAAAAAACATACTTAAAATGAGTGTAGTGGGTGATGAGGATTTTCAGGTGAACACATTGTAAAACTCATAAAAATAGAATTAGAAATAAGAGAAAAAGTCCTTTCCCCTTGAGTGTTGATTTTTATGCCTATGTTTAATTAATCAGATTTTTATTATATGTGCTCTTAGTCTTTGATTATTTTTCAAGTGCTTTTCCACTTTAATTAATTTGAGACTAAGGCTATGTTATGTTGTTGTTGTTGTATGAGCTAAAACTAAATTAATTAGATTTTTATTAGATGTACATATATGATTAACATTAATTTTCCATCAGTTGCAATAATTGAATTACTTCTTATTAATTTTAAATGCAAGAAATTTAAAATATGTACAAATAATTTTAAACAAAAAGGAGGTAATAGATATTAACGTTCTTCAAATTTAACAGAGCAAAGATTACAATCTCAAGATGGATAAAGGTTGGGCCAGACATTCGAGGTTAATATTATCTTTTTATAGTAATAGAAGCATTCATATTTTTTGTAAGGTTGAAACTTACTATTTAGAGTTTTTTTTGTTTGTATTAGAATTTCAAAAGAATATTGTAAAGGAGCAAATGCATTCGTTCTTCAAGCTCAAGCTAGAGAAAGACATCCAGAAGGAATTAGGTGTCCTTGTCAAAACTGTCGAAACATGTCTCGTGTGAAGTGTGATATTGCATACAACCATCTAATCATATATGGATTGGATCCCATGTATACAATTTGGTTCCATCATGGAGAGAGTAGCCCCATTGTAAGGAATGAAGTCGCAAATGATGAAGGGGATAGAGTTGCTACGGATGAAGGGGATGATGGGAATGGAGTTGCTAGGGATGAAGGAGATGGAGTTGTTAGGGATGATGGGGATGGAGTTGTTCTTTTGTTATGTTCTTTCTCATTGTCGCCAGATACTTTCATGAGAATGTTCTTCTCATGTTCTTACTGTTGCTTCGCGCCACTGTCTACTTATTGCAACTTCTTGTAAACCGCCATAATATTGTTTTGGATGTTTGTTGTGGTTTATTTATGCTGGACTTAAATTCCATGGTTCTTAATTTTCTTGGGTTTGACTTGATATCTTTTCTTATAAGAATTCACTGTGGCAATCTTTTACGTAAGATTTTCTTGTAATGTTTAAATGTTGAAAAAAGCATTTACTCATATGTATGTTGACGAAATATTTATGTTTCGTTTTCATGGTTTAGTCTTTTAGCATATAGTAATGCTTATGATTTGGTTCAAGAGATGATATTATTCTCTTGCATTAGTAAGACTACAATATTTTCAATTTCTAGGTTGAGTACTACGGGACTCAGTCAACTTGAAGAGCATTGCTCGATCAAGACACCCGATGCAAGCTCTCTTCTTATTCACCATATGACAAATCGAGGTATGTACTATAGTTTGTTTGAACTGATTTTTCTTTTTTGGGGTATGAAAACTATGTTTTTATGAGGAGGCGAAAATGTCTTCAGCTCTACATGATTAGTCTTGAGTCTCTAGACAAGACCTTTCAATTTCTACAAATTAAAAGTTATTGAAAAAGCTATCGTCAACTCTGATCTTGGTCTTACTCCAAACAACGACGGAGAAGTAATTCGATTATCAGTTCCACAACTGACATCTGATAGAAGGAAGGTATGTTTTCCCATCTAACATTGCATTGAAATGTTGAAAAATATAGAGATGTAAAGGTGTCATAATCAAGAAAGAAGGGGAAAAAAAGCATACGCTTCTATTGAATAGGTTTTTCTAGCTCATTTTAAATTCCAAACATGGTTTGAACATTATTGCACCATACCATTTTCACATGTTTTTGTCTTTCATCTCGTGGTTGACTGCACATTTTACCTCAAACCAACATACCTTATATTGAGATTTGTAATCCGTGGTACTCCTTCAGTTAGGATATCATACTTTGAGTTTGAAAAAGCCTTTTTAAAAGGACATTCTCCCTACTAAAGAAAAAGGATATTCTAGAGAAAAAAAGCTAAAGTATTATTGGGATAATGATTGAGGAAATAAGAGATTCAAACAGTGAAAAGTAGGTGTAAAAAATATATCTACTTTCCCATATTATGATCTGAAAAATCTTTGTTCTCAATGAAGTTTAGAGTAGTGTTTAACCAAGATGCCCGATTAACTAAAGTTGTGATGAGAGAATACCATTCTTTTCAAAGATTAAAGGTACAATAAATGCACTTTTGTCGAAAGTTGTGGCTAAGCTGGCTGAGGAAGGCAAGGTAAATTTGATACTTTGTTGATAGTAAGAAATCCCTCCTTTGCTAATTCTACAATATGCTTTGGCAGTATGCTTAAATTCCGCCGGTAAATGCTGTGGTAATTCCGTGTTTGCTTGAGAATTTGGTCTCTAATTTTCTTAAAGAGGGACACTGCCTGGATTGTGGAGGAATCTCTGTTTTTTTTAAAACTAAGTTCAAATCAACAAATATTTGTATTTCCTGGCTTCAGACTATTTCCAAAAGTATCATATGTGTTCGACAGAATGAAACCTTAAGAGATGATTGTTTTGCATTAACCCATTGGTGACCTGCAGAGTGCAGACTCACTTTCCTTGACTAACAACAACAGCAACAACAACAACCAGATCTCAATCCGAAATTAGTTGGGCCAGCTACATGGATCAAACTCTTAATGCCATGCTTTCAAAATCCTGTTAACCTTTCTAATCAATGTATCTCAAGTATCTCATCACAACTTTAGTGATGTTTCTAATCAATGTATCTCAAGTATCTCGATCAACCTTTATGCGGTATTACTCGACGCAAAGATTTGTCATAAAAAAGTGATGTTTTCGCTCTGAGTCTCACATTATTTTTCTCAACCTCATATCTCGTGAGTACATACATTACTATGAGCTTAGTTTCATGGACGTCTCGCTCGACATTACTTTTTGTTTTTTTTTTCCTTGTGAAATGTAGGCATGCTTAATTGGTGGTTTAACATGCGTGCTCATCTCTGTTGGTGTCTGCCCTGTATGGGCTGGTGAAGAGCTTCACAATCTTGTGGCCACCAACCTGGAAAAACTAGGAGAACAATGACACAATCTGCTCAGCTTGCTAATATACATGTGATGAACTCGAAAATGGCGTGTAGCAAGCCTTGAATTATGTTGATGGCTTCAATATATGAATTGATGGCTTCTCCAAGCTTTGATTGGAAGACAACTCCACTTTTAGAATGTCCATCAATATATGAATTGATGGCTTCTCCAAGCTTTGATTGGAAGACAACTCCACTTTTAGAAATATGGGAGGGGAGTACGGATGCGATGGCGAATCCGAATTATGTTGGAATCATATGAAGGAGCGAAATAATTGATATTTTGAAGCAAGCCTTGGCGTAAACCGGGTGAGTAATAAATCATCCTTATCTTGTGGTCGGGGTGCAAAGATAAATAATCTTGAGCAATTGGTTTGCTTCCTCAATCACTTCGAGGCATTTGTTGTGATGTTTGGCGAAAGAGTTTGTGCTCTTCATAGTCCTGGGATGGTGTACTTGTTGTGAACCAAGATGATTGTTTATGTGCTTAATCCAATCTGTACTTATTACAGGTTGTCTACAATGGAGTGGAGGTCGTGGCACCCTTCAACTTAGATATCTTGAAATGGGCTAATGAAACTCACAGGTTGTTGTCTTATGCTAAGGTCCCGGCTCGAGTTAAATTTTACAACATATATGGGATAAATAATGAAACGCCCCATAATGTGTGGTAATGCTTCAAACTTCTTGTGCGGTTTTATTTTCCTTTGGTTTTCGTTTGGAGTCTTTTTTGTGCGTCTATAGTGCCTCTCCAAACATCTCGTCTTTATTGGTTAGGTAATAAGGAACATTTAAAAGTGTGTGTATCTCGATTTTACATGATGATTGGGTGTGGTTGTGGTCTTAAAGCTAAGATAATGCCTTGTTCTTTTGGGAATCAAAGAAACAGATACGCGAGAGACATATAATTTTCTTGTCTTTTCTTATATTGTGTTTATTTCTTTGCAAATATGGAAGCGAACAAGCACTGTTATGCACCCACAAAAATTTTGTCTATTCCGGTAACTTTTCTGTTTTAACTAATACGGAGCATTGTTGGTTTAATTGTATTGCATATTTACCATTTTTATCCTATATCTTCAGGCTAAATACATTTGCGTTGATGGCGATGGAATTGTTCCTACTGAATCACCCAAGGTATTGTACTTGTTTTCGATCCAACGTTTGTGGGTCTGACTCTTGAATGATACTTAACTCAAATTTATGTCCGGGAACTGATATGGTGATCGGGCGATGAACCAATAATAGCAATAAGAATATGCATGAACAATATTTATATGGAAAATGCATGGTTTCAAACTTTCCTGAGTTTGCATAGGCATGGAGCTACGGTTTCCAACAATATTTAATTTCCTTTGTCAGACTTTCATTGATAATGATAAGTAACTTTTCATGCTTTCATCAAATCAACTTTCTATATTTCTTCTTAATTCCTTCATTTATAGTTCCTTTGTTGTTCTACATCTCAAATAGAAACAATTAATATGGCATGTTGATAATATTAGGACCTTTCTGAGCTGATTGTTTTTCTCCTATATCAGGCAGATGGCCTTAAGGCCGTGGCAAGAGTTGGAGTCCCTGGTGATTACTACGGAGGCAGCAATATAATTCAAGATAAGATTGCCAGAGGTAATACTAAACAAAACCGTAAAATGAGTCTTGACGTCGAGACCATGAGATAGAGTCCCATTTGATTCTTGAATCTCTGGCTCAGCAGAGTGCATGCTCTCTCATGGATGATCGTGAGCCCGCTTACTTAGATAGACGCACATTGCTACCCTTCCATTGTGATATGATTCTAAGACTCGACGACTTCTTCATTTCGCCGACAAGGAGCTCTCCCAACAACAACATAATGCTTGAATTGTAACATCCTATCGCATTGGCGCGCTTCTTGTGGATAACCTCTATTCCTTCACAAAGTGAGGGCTCCTTAATCTTCGCGATGCAACTTCACATTTTCCCGACAAGCAGGCTTGAAGGACTTCACCATACCAACTCCGAAGTTGTGTTTGAATGGCCGCAATGCAAAGCCGAACCATAACTGCAAGACACTCTTACCATCTCCAAATGTAGCCGCAATGCTTCAATTTTCAGCATTTGTCCAATGTCAATATCATCATTTCAAATTTCGCCTCCGAACTCCATCTCGAATAGCGATCGATGAAAGAAAGATCTTTCAGTGGTGAAGTCATTGAATGGGCGGAAAATCCAACTAGAAAAAATTAATCTCTTGGAAAGAGTTGCAGTTCGACTAGGCGTTTCTATGAAGGTATCTTTGTCCATTATCCCCGAACGTCATCATCCGATACGCTTAATGCCAATAAAGATCTCTCGCATTTATCAATAGGTTGTACAAATCGAAGTTAGTGGGTCGTTGTTGTACGTCCCGTGGATGTGGTATACTGATGTCGCTGTTCATTGTAGCAAATTAATTTGTAGCAATTCGCATCAACTTGAGACGAGCAAATAGTTGATAGAATATTCAACTTGAGACGAGCATATAGTTGATAAAATGATAGTAGATGATTTTGTTATTTTGAACTCTTAATGGAATAATAATATTGCGAGTGGAATGTAGATTTGTATATTTTTAATTGAAAATGGAAATAAAAATTAATTTTGAGTATTTTCAGCTATTATTTTTTTTTTAAATTACATTTGATAGGGGTTTGAAACCCCTATGTAATCCTTTGACGATAATAAAGAGGTTTCAAACCCCTATGAAATCACTACAATTGATAGGGGTTTGAAACCCCTATGTAAGCCTTTGAAGATATTATAGAGGTTTCAAACCCCTATGAAATAGCCAAGATTTGATAGAGGTTTGAAACCCCTATGAAATAGTCAATATTTGATAGAGGTTTCAAACCCCTATGTAAGCTTTGAGGATAAGATAACACCTTAAAAGATAACACTTTTCATAGAGGTCAAAAATCTCTATGAAAAGTTTTTCATAGAGGTTCAAAACCTCTATGAAAAGTAGAATTTGTTCTAGTGCAACCAGACGCAATATTTGATGATTTTAAGATGAGAAGGAGCTGTGAAGAGCTACGTCATTTTGTTGAGGTCATTGGTACGTGACTCAATGTGACTATACCATCATCACAAGTTTCAAGTTTCACATCGACCCATGGTGAGTGACGTTTCCATCGGCTAAGGTTGTGTCTGGCAAGCGCTAATTAATTAGCTATATATACTTTGACCAAATATTTAGTTCTCTTTAGTCTTTATACATTTAGTTTTAAAAAAAATTAAATTAACTCCACATTTTAAGGTGTTACACGGAGTAGTGTTTAATTTTTTAAATTACAAGATGCTGTTTATCCAAAAAAATTACAGGATACTAGTTTTTCAACTTTTAACTGGATTATAAGCTAGTTTTGTCAACGACAGACTAATTAGCAGTTTTATATCTTATCAGAAAAAAAATACATTTGCTTAAAGTTGAAGAAAGAATCACACAATCGGTTGATCTAAGTGACAAAAAACTCAATTCATGATCTTAACAAAGTTTTATTATTACCTGACCACAAAGGTAAGAACATGAATTTTTTTCATTGCGTTGCAAACTTAGTTGGCAACAAAGTTTCATTCACTAGTCATTAAAATTGAAGTCACCCCTTTAAAGCCTGCACTATTCAAGCATGGATTAGCATTTAGAATACAGTTGACATGCACCAAATACCATGCATAACCAAACAAAAAAAAAAAAAAGAAAGAAAGTGAGGACCACCCAAACCACCCAGTCCTCAACCACCACCGCCAACTCGTCTAAACGTGAGTGTCGCTTCATAGGTGTCGTGTGTGGAGAACTAGAGATATGGGAAGGAAGCTTGGAGTATCCATCTATGTATGCTATTGTCAGACATTGTTGATATGCACAAAGTGTAAAATTGAGGGGGGACTTTGACTCCAAAACCTGCGTAGAGTAAGTACTAGAGTTGGTGATCTTATCAAAATTATTATTATTCCCTCTCTCCCTTTTGTTTTGTTGACCAAGTCAAAAACTGTATGCGCAGCCATCACTCTTTTCCATCTCCCTCCCTTTCCCATTTGTTCTATTGTGTATACATATTTTCCTTCTAATTTAAACCAACTAGTTTGTTTAGACGTCCCTCTCTCTATATATAGTAATTAAATCACATAATTAAAACAAGTCAGCCCACTCTTATAGGGTGTTTAAGAATCTAAGATTCTATTTATATAGATATAGAGAACAATTTTAACTTAAAATGCCTAAAAAATATAAGATAAGAGAAACCCAAAACTCTCCTTTTACTGCAATTCAGAATGATATATAGTCTGCTAAAGTAAGAGATAAGAGAAGCCACTTATAAAGAGCCAAATCTCCAAATGGAAAAGCAAGACTGAGTTATAAATAATTAAAATACACCATCTTCATATACATCTAGGCAAGAACAAGTACATTTAATATTATAATGTATGTCTTATAATAACTCATTTTAATATTGAAAGAGAAAATATAATACCATAAAAATGATCACATCATGTGCAAACTATGGTTCATAATAACTGCTAATTTTAAAGAACCCTTGTATAGCTTCAATAATAAATATAAAATGGATAAGCCCAGACAAAAAATTAAAAATTAAAAAGGTGGAGTAGTGGTGCATCAGCTGCTATAATCGTTATAACGATATCTATGTGAAAAGAATCAATTAGTGGTCCATCATATAAATATATAGGGAATTAATTAAGTTAACAAGTTTTATTTATCTTTTCCCTTTTATTGATTTTCGATAACCACGTGTATCCCAACCTTCATCAAAATTAATTTTCTAATATTCATACTCGAAAAATAAAGAAGTGTTGCAATAAGTTGTCCACCAAAGTAAAACACTTATTGCTTTTTATGAAGTGTCATTTGTAGTCAATATTTGATCGCATGACCTTGTGATTATTTAACAACATTACCACACCAATTGAATTTTGGACTCCATGCATGAAACACATTAACCACCTTTTGATTCTTTAACTACTAACAAGTATATCATTCCTCGAGTTTGATCAGATCAAGCATTTAAACACAAGGTTGGTTCTTCTTCTACGTACATAGTTTCCAATAATTGGGTAAACCTAGAATGTGTTGATGGGTGCATAGTGATTTTTTAAACCATGCCCAACTTATTGGCCATCTCTAGCTTTCGTATAAGGATGTGCGAAGCAAAGCTACTTTCCAACTCTCAAAAATCCTCCATTCACCTAACTTTCTTTCATCTCTTTTTCATTCTATCAATCTCATGTATCCATCCATTTCATCCAAATCCATGTGACTATGAGAAGACTCAGCACCACCTTTACCAATTTATAGTGGAGAAGAGGAGGTGCCACACTACACAAAGGAAGGATAGGACAGGAACCCCACACTACCCTACACACACAGACTTACCTCCACTACTATAGTTTCAAATTTTCAATCACTTCATTCCCTTTCATCTCATGTGTGAGTGATTCAGTCCAACTCCTTCTCTTCAACATTTTCAACCTTCAGTTGTGCTGCCTCCATCATGAAAAAGATATAGCTGCTTTAGAACCTAAAAGATGGACGTGATGGGAACTAGCATTTGAAGGGACTTTACTGCCTAAACAAAACAATGATAAAGTTCTTCAGTTGATTTATTTGGAATTATTTTAAGAAAAAGAAAGGGATATGCTGAGGAAGTCCTATACTTTCAGTTGCGACACATGCGGATCAGTCGGTCAACCCTAAAGTAGAGCAATAAGTTTGAGTAGCAGATTTTTCTTACCTCTTCATCTATCAAAAGATGCAAAATCTGAAAACATTACCACCATGCGCAGGTCAAGCATACAATGTGATCGAGTGAATAGTGAGGTCCTAAAAGTGCTTAATGCATAATTTAATGTAAGAAACATATTTTACAACATGATGTTTTTTCTTTTTGAAGTGACAACATAAAAAATGTTTGTTTATAATTACATTATCAAAATATATTATACACATAATTAAAACACAAAAAATATTTTTAAGCAAATTTAGCATATAAAAGATATATGTTGGTCATTGCATTATCAATAAACCATTACATATTTGGTAAAAAACATAAACCAGTAAACTTGATTTTTCAAAATTAACAACTTATTATGATATGTCAATTATATATTGATTAAGTTTTAAAAACGTAATTTTCAACCGTAAATATTTGTAAAAGTATTTTGTACTTTATGTAATTTGTGCTATTTCTAGATTTATAAAATTTTATAAATTGTACACGCTTTTATATAAGAAGAAAATTTATAGTTCTTTTTAACAAGATTGTAACTAAATTATTGAGCCTCCTCCAAAACCCTAAAAGCTCTCTCTCTCTCTCTCTTTTATTTTTTTATGTGATTTCAATTTTTGAGCCACCATCTTTCTTTTTTTTTTTTTTTATCGGCGATGACTCCAATGATATTGATTTCCTTTCTAATTACATCTTCATTTACATTTATGTGTGGTTTTGTGCACTGGCTATTGGATCAATACTTTTCATTAGTATTTTTTTATTAAATAAGTAGTTTTATTTTCTCGTTGAAAATTTTATATTTTCTTTCCTAGTTGGAAGATTTGATTTTATTCCCTTGAAAGTTTTAATTTTTTAAAAGTTTAGGGTTCGTCGGCAAGCGAATGATACTACTCATGTAATGACGTGACTTTCTCATACAAAAGTTAGCCGAATGTATGAAATCAATATCTTGATGAGGTGGCTATGGTGGTAGTACTAAATGACCTTTATGTTAAATAAAATATGAATACAACCTTTTTGTCAAAAAAAAAAAAAAAAAAAAAAAATTTTGATTAACTAGTTCGAATAATAATCTTGTGAAAACAAACTTAATTAGCGAAGCGGCATAACCCCATCTAAACATGCATTCAACTTAAAATGGACTTACAATGAAAAGCATGTGATTTTTATACCAGTAAGTAGTGATTATATTTTTTTAATAAAAAAACCGTTTCTAATATCAAAATGAAAGTGAGGTCTAGTGGGTACAAACTGATAAGAAATCAAACCTAAAAAAAGGAAAAAGGATACGTACTTTATTTATTTAATAAATATACTTCAATTATGTACATTGATTAGTTAAAAAACAAATAAAAAATCATAAAAAAAACAAATTAAATTAAGAAATAACTAGAGTTACCTTTAGTACCACTACTCTATTTTAAACAACAAACTTATCCTTTTTTTTTGGTACATAATTGAAGTATATTTACTAAATCAATAAATTATGTATATTAACTATCTGTGAACTCAAATCATTAACTTGCTCATCCTTTCTCGCAACCTCCGGGATAGGAAAGAAGTCATATGCCAAATAGGCAAGACCTCGAGAGATCGTGGTTTACTTTCAAATTTCCAACTAAAGTAAAAAAACTATCCCCATCTCCTCAAGATATCTGATCTTTATCCCTATCTCCACAAGATATTTGATCTCTCATCCTCTCTGCTCCCTCACAACCTCTCCAACGTTTCTCTCAATTGCAAATTGAATGCTGTCTCAATTTTTTGTTTTGTTTTATTTTGTTTTTCAAGTATTCTTTTATCTAGATAAGTGAATATGACAGTACCGTAGAGATTTTAGAAAAGCTCATTAGGCCCGCCTCAAATCCGGGCCTACAACCAGCTTTAGAAAATCCCACGGCACTTTCCGCTTTCAATTTAAAAAAAAGAAAAAAATCACCAAACTAATCGACTACTTTGATCTCGACTCTCGAGCCGTAGTTGGCCATAAGAAGCTTTAGCAGGACTCAATTTGTAGGATTTGCTTTTCATTCGTAGGTTCTCTCCAGTAATTGACATGTGTTTTTTTTTTCAAGAATTGACATGTAATATAAAGCGCCCGAAAAAAGGTTAACCGCTTGAATAAGCAGACCTTTTGCTAAATTGCCAATTTCACAACCAATATTCACATATGTTACACCTTACAACAATCATATGCCTCATAATTAATCGAAGAAACATGCATTAGAAGATAAGGGACTTGCACAGGCCTCTTACCGTGCCGATGTACAAGAAACCTCTTACTCTTGGGAGGATGTAAAGTAAAAGAGGGCTATTTCGTTGTTTCCTACTTGCATTCATCGAATTGAGCCTGCTCTTGTCATGCTGGAGTAGTAATCCCCAACATTTGCCACAAAGAGAGGGTCTCTCTCTTCATATCTGGCTTCACTACTATTACTGCTGCTGCTGCTTTTCAAGTTTGTCTGCTCTAATTCACGTGTGAGATCCTCCATCGTCTTCTTCAAGTTTGCTCTACTCATCTGCCCTACCTCCCCTGTCGAGATACCAACCATCGTGATTTTTGGTAGAAGAGGATTCAATATCTGCTGGTCTTTGAAAACATCAATTCTGCAGATGGAACACAATTCGACACCAACCAAAGTGAGTAACGAATAAATACTTTTGCAGTCAGCAAAAATAAGGTAAGACCTGGTATCAAACCTCGTTTGTTTATCCGGCTCCTGTAGTTTGGTTGGCCATATATTAGATAACCAGTCTCCGAAGGGTAACCGAAGATCTCTGCTTACATGCTTCTCTGAAACACCATGAGATGCTTCAATTGATGTACATTCAGAAGTGCTTTCAAGTCTTCGATCGTCTGAGCTGGTAGCAGCGCTGGTCAACTCAGCAGCATTCTGAAAAGAAGCCGCACTCCTGCAACCATCACACACTAAATGTAATGGAACCACCATACATATGCAGTAATTCAGAAATAAACACAGATTTAATGATAGAAAGGAAAAAAAAATGAATGAATTAATCAACTAAAGATTGAAGCTGCAGGTGTAAAAAAGGAAAGCGGAGGGAATGATAAAGAAATCACACTTGAATGAATTAACTACAGAATCAATTTTCCTCTCTTTTTCCAGATTTCAGTTTTTAGCTTCAAACGTGTCTTGATAATCATAGTCTAAGACCAATTCTGTTGCATACAATTTGCTACGGCAATAAAATTATTTATCGTCTGCATCCCAATTACTAGAGTATGCAGCATGAATTATGTCAGCTCATTTCATTTCATACTTTGTATTATCTTAAGATCTTCAAAAAAAGAAAAACTGATAGGACAAAATCTTCCAATCTGATGACATCTCCATCTTCTTGCATTATCATGCATAACCCTTTCGAACTGTTTGATGATGGTTTTATTAGCTTAATTTGAAAATGTACAAATCATTGCAAGGAATTTGCTAAAATTTTCAATTCCTATTAGCCACCCACATACAAAATTCTCATTGAACAGCCACACGTGCAAATAAATGGTGCACTTATAAATCCAAAGCAATGCCAGAAACATCTTGCAACTTTAACTTAAGCATGTAAATATTTATGAAACTGAAGAAAATAGAATATGCTTATCATATTAATTATCTATGCCTCCAGTTTATAATATGGGAGAGAATACCTAAAATAAGCCTAAATCTCAATACATCAGTGTTTATGTCAAGATCAAGTAATCAAACAGGCCCAAATAGTAAAATCTTAAACAACTGTACGTTAATAACACACGATCTTTTTTTTCGGGATGAATGAGAAAAGAATGCGATATATCTACTAGGGTCATACAATGAATTGCATGTTCAATACACTAAGGGTGACAAGAAGAACCATTGGTCCATTACAAGTAGGACGCTAGGCCCAAGCATTCTCACACATAAAAGCAGGAAAAACTATGTACCTCTTTTCAAATGAATCAACCATATAAGGAAATTTAGGTTGAATACCAGTGGCTTTTCTCAACCACCTGTTCCCCAAGAGTACTTTGTCAACAGCATAAAGAAGCTGCATTTCAGCGGCCTTCGATATAACACTCAATGGTATTACAGGATGACCAATCTCACTCAATACTTCCTCAACCTGGAACAAATGAATGATGAGTTGACAAATGAAATATTTTGCAATTTTAACATTTTAAGCTGAAACGTAAATTGAACTACCGAGCACGTATTGCCAACAAACAACAAATCAATAACAATATCAAAATTTTGAAGAAACAGATTTCATGAGTAATACCTCTGGAGGTTCCCAAAGACTGTCCCCATTATCTTCAACCACTTCTGTTGCCACATTGTCGTCAATGACATCTCTTCGTCGTTGCACGTGTCGAGTCTGAATCAAGGAGTGGAAATGTTGGTCAACAGATTCTTCAAGAATGTTGTCTAGCATGCCTTTGTCAAAAAAATATGGCGTATACCTGTAAGAAACATCACAATAAAACTCTAGCATGAAGAAAAACTCCAAAAAAAAAATTCACGTAAGAATGAAAATCTAACTGATGGGAGAAGCAGCAACAACAACAACATGGCCTAACTCCCAAATTAATTAGGGTCGGCTACATGGATCAAACTCTTCCATTGTGTTTGATTTAGTGCAATTGATGGTGAGCTTTCCAAACCATTCAAATTCCTCCTAATTAATACGTCCCAAGTTAACTTTGGTCTACCCTTACCTCGTCGAATTTCTTCAATTTCTAATAAATCAAGTTTTCTAGTAGGGACATTTGTAGGCCATTTTTGCAGGTGACCAAACCACTGCAACTGCCCTTCTATAATCTTTGAGTCAATTGGTGCTACTCCTACTTGTCTTTGGATTTATGTATTTTTTATTCTATCTTTATGAGTTTTACCACACATCCACCTAAGCATTCACATTTCTGCTACATTCATTTTAAGGAGTTGTTGTTGCTTTACCGCCCAACATTCACTTTCATAGAGCATAGCTTGCCTAATTGCGGTCCTATAAAATTTTTCTTTTAACTTGGTAGGCATATTTTTATCAAAAATCACACCAATTGCACTCTTCCATTTCTTCCATCCAGCTTGAATTCTATGTGTGACACCATTCTCAATATTGCCATCATTTTGTATGATTGATCCTAGATATCTAAAGTGGTTCACCTTCGGAACTTCAACTTCCCCTAACTTTAGATTCTAATGTATTCCTCCAAAGTTCTAATTTCCTATTCACTCCATCTCTTGTTTCGTCCACTAAGACAATATCATCTGCAAATAACATACACCATAGTATATCCTCTTAAATATGCCTAGTTAGTTCATCCAAGACAAGCGTAAAGAGATATGAGCTTAAAGCCGATCCTTTATGTAGTCCTATCGTAATGAAAAATTCTTTTATAGTTCCTCCGAATGTTGATACTAGTTACTACTCCCTCATACATATCCTTAATCGTGTCTATGTATCTAGCATGCACTCATTTTCTTTCTAGAACCCACCAAAGAATATCTCTACGAACCCTATCATATGTTTTTTCTAAATCTACAAATACCATATGAAGAGTCCTTTCTCTATATTTTTCCATCAATTTTCTTACAAGGAAAATTGCCGACATAGTTGACCTTCCAGGCATGAAGCCAAATTGATTATCTGATATCAATTATCCTCTCCCAAAGTTTCATAGTATGACTCATAAGTTGAATTCCCTAGTAGTTTGAACAACTTTGAATGTCTCCTTTGTTTTTGAAGATTAGTACAAGTGTGCTTCTTTTCCAATCCATCGATGAAGCACAAGGATAAAATAGGAGCACTAAGAATAATATGAAAAATAAAAACAACAAACAAGGCGATGCAAGACGTATAAGCAACGCGATAAGTAACACAATTAATTTTGAAGCAAAAAAGAAAAAAAGGGAGGAGAGTGAGAAGCGAATATCTGAAATCTTCGAGTGGAGAAAATAAAAAAAAAAATCTTAATAGCTCTTAATAAACAAATAATATGAAATGCACAATTCCAAATAAACTTAAGAGTGTTCGTATTCTGAGCAACTACCAGCTTCATACAATAGAATGGCAATACAGCTAAGTTCCAAACTTAATACGATAACAATAATCCTAGCTCAATCAATAATCAGGAAAAAAAACTTGCAGATGTCATTTACTTAGTGTTTCATTTTACTACATTAGAAGAATACAACCAAGCATCCCGTGAATGTGAGACAGACAATAAAGTTGCCTAACATCACAAAAGTGAAACTTGAGCTGATGATAAAGCTGCAATATGGCATACCACTTAATTCCATCATTGGTGGCGATAGCAATATCCAAGTTCTGAGCAGTGAATACAGGAACACCATCAACTGATCTTCGAGCACTACTCTGAGGAATTTTCTTTAAAAGTTTATTTGCTTCCTTGACCTGTATGATGAGCCGGTCATTACCAAGGAATCAAGAAATTGGTACATTCATAATAAATGCCACCAATGCATTTTACCTGCTTCTCATTTGGAATAAATTGGAACATATGAGGTTTTTCCTGCACACACACACACAAAAAAAATAATAAAAAAATAAAAAATAAAAAAATAAAAACATCAATCTACATAGAAAGTACAGCAAAGAAAAATTCTAAAATATGGTTAAAATTCTTATAAAAAAATGGTTAAAATAAGAGGGCATAAAGCCATAAAGAGTCCCAAATCAAAGAGGATGCCCCATATGCCTAACAAGTTTCAAAACAACCATTCAAAGAATAAACAGAAGTTCATTCACTATCTTAGTCTTCACGTATTCAAAAAAACTCTACTCTGAGTCTGATTAGCAAGAGAATATTGTTTGTATATATTAGTATGAAAGAGGCACAAAAATTCTCCCGAACAGAAGCATAGGGCCAAGTAGCTTCATTTAATAAGCATCCAAGTAGTGAGTTGGATTAAAACAAAGTGAACTAAGACCAACTCAACTCAATTATGTACCATCTGAACTGATAAACAAAAAAAGCTGCCATTTGGAGTTCATGAACAATTGAAGCGAAGGTATTATTCTACACTATGATTTCCCTGCTGGTTCCCAAACATCAATAAGCAGGAATGCAGAAGAGGCATGCAAGATGTAAATAGATCTACTAGCTACATCTAAATTTTACAGCTGGTCAAAGATCATGAAGATATTAAATGCAAACTAAAGATGCTTGAGAAAGGGAAGTCTAATCTCAATAGCACAATTTCGTATCAGAATTTTCACAAACGCCATTTGAAGCAATGCCTGACCCAAAATCAACCACATCGAAGGCACCAAAATTTAGGTCTTCCCAATCCCTGGTAATTGTTAAAGCTGCACATATAGATCATAAATTTAGAGTTTTTCCTCCATTAGTGATTTCTAATTTTGATTGGGTGATCTCCAGATATTTCTAAGACTTCGGTGCTGAAACTCAAATGTAACTACCAAAGAGGACTAGGATTCAAGGTTGAAACGCATTTGTTACATTTCACATAGTTTGGCACTTTGGCTAACACTCAAGTAGGCAAAAAACGTTTTAATTAGTTGCCTAAGGCATTAGAAGTTTCATTGCCATCAACATCAATTGATTGGTCCATCTGCAAGCCAAGAGCTTAATTGCTTTTCAGAAATTCTGGAAATTTAGCTTAAATTCACTTTGGAAGAATGATATATTTTTAGTTTTCCCCACTTCCTCATAGTGCTTCTTTCTCCATTTCTATAAAGCTGATTAGGTGAACTGGTTGTATTTAATTTTTATTTTAGTCGGCTGTTCTTAATCATAATGTCAATCAATTTTGCCAAACACATACATACATTGAACTATTTCCTTCATTATTGAGTAGATGGTTGTTAAAACCTTACAATGTCTGACGAATATTTAGACATCACGAGAAGTGTCAGAGTCATACTTAATTATAGTCAGTAGATGAATATTTAAGTCTTAAATAGTTTAAGACGAACATTCAGACAACACGATAACTATCAACATTTCAAGGGCAGCAGTGATTTCACACTTTTGGCTAACAGCTACAACAAGAAACAACAACAGCAAAAAGAGGCAGGAGTTAGATCACACCAAGAACTAACAAATCAAATAGAATGTAGCCTTCACAGTCTGAAAGAAGAAGAAAATAAACTTAAACGCAGTCGAAAATTTGGGATATTTAAAAAGGAAATTCAGCAACACTAAAATTATAATATGGACCTAGTGACTAGGGGTGCATAATACTGACAGCCCGATAGGCCCGCCTGGCCCGATATGTGTGCGGGTTAAGAACGGGTATTTGATCCCTGGGTTTCAAACGCCCAGCCGACCCGACTATTGTCACAAAACCTAAAAAATCCTAATCCCAACCCCGTCCCATAGCTTCCCTTTGCGTTTTTGGTGCTTCTTATTTGGCTATCATTCAACTGCAACTCAAAGTTTCAAACACCTCACCTTGTCACCTTCCTCGTTCTTTCTGACAAGTCTGACTAGGGTGCAAGAGATGCTTGTGTTTATTATTTAGACATCTATGTGATCTTTGATTCTCAATCTCCTAACCGTTTTTTATTTTGTGTGTACTTGTGTGTGTGAGTTCTTTAAATAAACATATATTTTTTTTCATTTTTCTCTAATAAACGCCTCTAAGATTTCTTCATACATTTGTTCAAATGCATCCTAAATCTCAAAAAAAAAGGCAAAGTGACATTGACCAGAAACTTAGAGCCCCATTTTATTAACAAAGAAGAATTATTGATTTGAGCTTTAGCCCGCCCGGCCCGCCCGATTATTGGATAAGGGTGGGCAATAGGCCTGAAAAATGGTGGTCAGGACTCTAGCAGCCCCAGAAAAGGTTGGGCCCAACAGTCGAAAGCGTCAAGCTTTAAGGTCTCGGGCTAGCCCGAGCCCGGCCCGTGCAAATCCTACTAGTGACTGCTGGGGAAATGAAAAAATTAAGTACATTGTGATTGTCAGATATTATCTAACATGGTCCACCTAAATCACAAACCAATTAAACAAATTGCATTGCCTTCCCCAACAAATCATTTTATATGTAAAAAAGAAATCGCCACACTTAATACAAAACCCAAAAGAATATTACCTTGAAATGCTCATATGCAAGATCAAGGCGGCAGGCACCCACCACACCAGTTGGAATATTTAGCCTTTTTACATATGAAACTAGAATAAAACAAAAACAATTAGATGCAAAAACATAGGACTCAATCCAATTAGACAAAAAAAAAATACTGATAGACTTAAAAAAGCTACAGAACTCAGTAATGAGTAAGAAAATTAGCAAAAAAGTTTTGATCACACATTAGTTAGGGTTGGTTGCACGGATCAAACTCTTCCAGTCCACTTCATTTAATGCACGTGATATTGTGCTATCAAAATCCTTTAAGGGAAACAAAATTAAATGTCAAATAAATAAATAAACATTTCATGCGTCTAGACTGACTTTGTAAATTGGGTCTCCGAATGGTAGGATTGTTTTTTTATCATCAGCAAATACAGATAACCACTTTAAGTACAGTTATTGTTGCAGCAGAAAATTTAAGGATTAACTTACTCGGTCAGGACCAATTTGAATAAACTCTACTTACATTGTAGAATTGATTTGTTTTACATAAATGTGGTGGATTCCAAATTAACTAAGTGATGTTATTCAACTTTGTTGCATTGTATCTTTATGAAGTTCTACAACATGATAGACTAGGATTTACGTTTGTTTATACATATCACCAAAGCTCGCTTCGTTAGAATTTGAGTAAATTAAAAGAACTATATCGTTGATAATTCATTTGGTACTATATAAGACGTACAGATTAGTAGCTATGATCATGAAACATGTTGGAACCTGCATCGAATTCAATAATAACTAATAATTTTCATCATTTTTTCATTTTCATTGTTCCATTTTCCTAGCTAGATAATAACACTAGTTTGTTCAGTAAAAAGCAAATCTTCAACGGAGTGGTGCATTACAAGTACTTGTTAAGTTCATTAATAGATCTATAGAGAAATAATTGTATGATCGTCGAGCACATTACATATTTAAAACACAAGAGAACACATCGTTGCTTTCGTTACACTTTAATTTCAAAGTCATGTCCATAATCAATTCCACAACTTACCCACCTGGTCACTTTATTAGGATCCAAGTTCTCAAACTCTCTCTCTATAAGTGCTATAATCCCAGTCTGGACTTCCAACATTTAACACGAGAATATCACTTGACAACCAAGGGAAGTGAAAGGAGGGTAGCAGGACAAATGGAACTAATCTAACTCAAACTAGACCTCGATTTGTATACATCGTGGAAATTGAGATTACAAGCTTACACTCCATAATCTCCATTATTGCCTTCTTAAGAAATTTCAAAACACCCGTTCATTAGCAAACAACACTTGCGATATTAATAATTAATGACATATAAGAACTTGTTAAGTTATTCGTAGCTGTTCTATGCACAATAGGAAGTACGATGGTCCATGAAAACCGAAAGCATAAACAAATAATTCCATTTGTTAGACAGCTCAATCTGGGCAATGTTAAGATTGCAAACAATGAAATATGTTTAACTGCTCAACAATTTTACAAACAAAATACCTGCATCGCCAAGATCCATGAAAAATCGAAACACAGGCCCATTCTTGTCACTCTTTGTGGCCGCAGCAAACATTTTCTTCATCCAATCAGGTATTCTGCAACCAAAACAGATGAACAAACACAAAAAACTCAATCTAAAAAACTGACCACATAGAGAGAGGTCTCTAAAGATCTCACCTTTTGGAGATGAACGGGATTTCGATGTGTGTGGAGACCGCCATGAGCCCAGTCCCGGTGAGATCGCACATGCTGAACACTTGCCCTACGAACGCCGGTCCGCCGCCTCTCGAGCTCAGACCGGAAATCCCCGGCGCCACGCTCTTGATGGCAGATGGAGAAGCGATCGGCGGCGAGGCGTCCGGGAGCGCCAGAGGCAAGCATATCGAGGAATTAGGGCTGGAGAAAGCACTGGTCAGCGGCGGCGGTGAGGGAGGTTGCACGGCGGCCGAGATGAGTTTTGCGGTGGTCGTGGCGAAGGAGAAGAGATTGAGAGAGGCGGAGGAGTTGAGGAAGTGAGAGATTGGATTGGCGTTGCTGTTGCGGTGGCGGTGGCGGTGGCGATGGCGATGTCGATGTCGTGGCTCCGCCATTGAAGAGGATAGACTAATTTGATGAGCGGGTTTTGTGTTTCGAACGACTTTTTCGTCCAAACAATCTCTTCTCTCTTTTCCAAACCAAGTAAATGCTAGTATTTATATTTATATAATATATATTTAAAACAGTATTCATACTTTTTTTTTTATTAATATAACAAAAAATCTGCTACTCTTTCAATCCAGACTCACGGGGGGTTTTTAAACTTTTTACAAATATCAAAAGAGTTTTGCAAGTTCTTATTTCAAAGTCGACAAAAGGATCAATTTAGCCTATATACTTTCGCTGAGTTGCCAACTCAATACCTTAAATCAACTTAGGGCCAACTCAGTTCCATGACTCCTTAACCTACTCCAAATCGATCTCCAAACCAATCTTCATATTAACTCCGTCAACACGTTTTTCTTTTTCTTTTTTTTTTTCTTTTATGTATGCCAGATAAAAAAATATCAATGTTTTTATGTTCGAGATTCTTGTGTGGGCCTTTTCGACTACTCCCACCTACTGTTTTTTTTTTTGGCAAGCACTCTTATGGTTTTCATCCCTACACAAGTTGGAGTTAGAGTTTTATAGTAAAAGTGTATAGATTTGGGCAATGTAGTTGCATAGCGACTCGAAATAAGAATAAGATCAAGTAGACAATATATTCTAATCTTGAATATACAATATCTGAAATTAATGAGGAAATAGCTAGCCTAACAACTCAGTTTCTCTTTAAGATCCATAACCAACATGCCACAGACCAGACTATGGCAGTTTTACACATGCAATTTTATCATGACAAGCATGATAAATATCATAAAACAAGAGTATAACACATACACAGCTAAAAATGTCAATGAAATTAAACTAACAAAATAGAACTTCTTCTGTCATTTTAACCTACACAGAATTCTGTTATGACTAATAGTATATATAAAGTTCATTTCATATTGAAGGAGTTAGAAATATACTTCAAATGAGTTGAAAAAAGAAACAAAGAGATGCAGTTAATTGAAGTGTCGCGAATCTACCGACCGAAGAGAAGCTTAAATTGAGCAAGGCTGAAGTGTAGGTTTAAAAGGAAACATTCGTAACTCAACGTCGTCTTTGACGAACTTAATTCTTCCAGCTCTTAGGTTGATTGAAAAAAGCTTTCCAATATCCTCAATTCTTGTCCAAAACCAAGCCACCTCCCCACCTACATATGGTAGAGGATAGACGGCGCGAACTCAAATAATATGCAATATTGCGATGCCTTGGCAGCTGTAGATACTTTATGAGACCATAACTTTTGATCCAGGAATTCGATTGATTATTATAATACCTTTTCGCAAATGGCGTTTCACGCTCTACAACTTTACCTATAGCTTCGCTCTCCAGGATTGGGTTTCGCATATCCAAATTCCTTCGTTTAGGGCTATATCGAGAACTTTCTATTTTCTTATTCAGTTAGGGTATTTTTGTAATTTACTTTATTTAAGTCATTTTTAGAGTCTTAGAAGGATTAAGCATTTTGAGTCGTAAAAGGATTACGTTTAGAGTCGTAGAAGGATTAAAGTTTATAATGGGCTATGTAAAGTCATGATTAGAGCTGTAATCATTATCAATTATTATCAATTTATTTCATTTTCGATTTTTTCTTCAAAACCTTAAGGATTCTTCACGTTGCGTCATATTGTCTCAATTTTTAATTTCCATAGCTTCGCGTAATGATGACAAGTCATCCCAATTCTCCCTAACTATTCTTGTCAAATTCACTTTTCTGCTCTCATCCAATATCCATATTCGTATTTCCCCCTTTTTCGTCATCCCACTGTAACTAAGATGATCACCATTGTAAACACCGATCTCCAAGTAATCATACTCATCCCTACTGCGATCTTCGCTAAAAACAAGGTTGTTGCTAGGCAGGCGACGAATACCCGCAGCATCTTTTTCAGCATCGATCATACCACAATATGCACTCAACAAGTGACCAATACACCGAAAAACGAGAATTTAGACTATTGGTATTAACAGCTAATGCAAGTGGTGACATTGGTTCAACTGTTGTGGGAATTTGCATAAACTCAAAATTCTTAGCACATACATCTTTTGATGCTTATGAGGAAGACATCTACCATATAGTAGCTAGCCCATTACTTGAACCACCAACACTGACAATTTCATTGAGGAACCGGGGCCGTAGATTTCTGAATTGGAGATCCCATTGCCATAGGATTCGTATAAAGTACTGGGACTCAAAAAATCAGTGGTTGTTGTTGTTGCATTGATGGAATGGTAGGATGAGATGAAGCAAGGGTTAGAGCGATTCACTGGTTGAATCTTTTGGAGACTAGTTTCAATCTGAAGAGTTGCTTGATTGATGACAAGCGAGGGAGGATCTCATAAATAACCAAATCATCACTCCCTCCTTCGAACTCACCCGTTGAAGCCATTGTAATAAACTAATTAAAATCGTTCCTTTTGTACTTCTTTCCCTACTATATAATCCAACACTCTCATATGATATTATTTACTATATCAATTGAAAATCAATTACATGCGTTGGATCATCATAGATGATCACATAACGTCCAGATCATCTCATACGAGTATTACACAGATACCCCTATAATAACTCATGTGAAATTACAACTAAACCCATAAAAATACAATGATACCAGTGGTTAATCCTAACTAACATCACCCTCAAACTTTGAGGAAGATTACTAACCCCAAGTTTGTCGCGAAGAAAACCAAATCAAAATGTTGTGAATGGTTGGTTTGGTGAAGACATTTGCACTCTGATCAGTTGAGGGGACATGTTGTGTTGGATATTTTCAAAAGAAGTGTTTAGTCTCACATTAGTTAGAAACTTCGAGTTTAAGAGTATATATACTCTTGCACTACGTTATGTGTAAAAAAAAAAACACAAGAGCTATGCAAAGTGAACCACACGCGCGCGCTACGCATTGTAGGCGCACTTAGCACGTGTGTATAAGTGGGGCTAACCATGGATAAAACTTTTTACCATTAATTATTTTTTACCATTTTCAAATTATTAAGTTGGTAGTCATTGAACCCATTCAATGCTGACTGAGTGAATGCAGTTAAAACTGCTCCACTACCCCCCCCATCTTTCTTCTCTAACTAGTTTTGACCAGAGGTTTATAAGAGAAAGGTTTGAGGAGGAAGAAGATCATCTCGAAATTAAACTAGCATTTGCTCTTGTTTCAAATTTCACTACTGCAAAGTGAAAGCTGTTTTTGCTTCATCGTATCCTCTATGATTTTTGCTGACTCTTGTAGTATAGAGAGCAAAATTTCCTTTAGGAAAGTGGCAGCGTTACACACTTTGAAGTCGTTGCAAATTTCTTTGGTCTAACAATATAAAAGAAATTTTCTTGCTACTATTGTAATGGCTTCGATCAAGGAACTGTCCGCGAACATCGTGAAGCTGGATCATTTTGATGGAAGAGATTTCCTCAGGTGGCATAAATGAGTGCATTTCGTGCTGGTGGCACTTCATCTGGTGTATGTTTTGGATACACCCAAGCCTATAGAGTCAGACGATGAAACTGTCGAGCAGATTAGGAAGAGGCATAAATGGTAGACAGATGACCACACCTGCAGAGGCACATTTCGAACGCCATGAAGGACTCGTTGTACGACCTCTACCATGACGTCCCCTCTGCCAAGGAACTGTGGGAGAAACTGTTGGTTTCAAAAAGCCTACTGGTACGGGAAAATCGAACAACCAAAACCAGAATCAAAGGAAGCAGAAAATCACCTGCTAGTTTTGCAGAAGAGATGGCCACTACAAGTTCGATTGTCACCATTAGAAGAGGAAGCAAGGAAAACAACATGTTTCCTCAAGTGCTGCAAAAAGTGCAGGAAACGACAATGATGATCTCATTACTATGATTTCTGAAATCAACGTCATTGAGAATTGTAGCGGCCCCAATTTCCACATTGGTCGCCATGGGAGGCCACGCGGGCCCACAACTGATCACTTAACCGCCAGCTATGTCCCACGCCCAATTATCCATCATCAATCAATTTCCAGTTAACTTTGATGTTATGTGTTAATAATTACTGATTCAAGTTAACATAAGTTCCTTTAATATCATTTAACCTCAAATTACGCAGCGAAAAATTAAATTAACAACATAAGATTTAACATGTATTTTATGAGCATAATACCTAAGTGGAAACCACACCAAATGTACATCATATACATATCATCCTGAGATCCTCAAAATATCAAAAATATGGCCTACAATTTATATACAGGTCATATCTACCTCTCAAAACCCAAAACCCAGTATAAAACAAGAAAAATAAACAAACATACGAGTAGGGATAAAGCTGTCAATCTACGTAGTCCTCAAGCTTGCCCTTCCCTCGACTCGTACTAGGATCTGCACTCAAGCCATCACAAAAAAAACAGATGACGAGTCTAGAGTGAGTAATCCCAAGGAAATTCACCAAGCAATTACGTAAATAAAATGCTGGAATTTTTAAAATACTATAAATAAACACGCGGAATAAAAGAATACAGGCAACAGTAAAAGATCATTGCATGCATAGATATAGTAGCGAAGCAAAGTACGTGCATAGTAAAAATCAGACTAAGTCATACTTCGGGCTATTCCCCAGGCACGGCCCGTGAAAACACCTCTAATAGGTGACCCTGGACCTCTAGGTGGTCGGCGTACATTCACGACGCACCCACACAAGCATATCATACCCGGGTAGTCTATTCACCGGCGTATGCCTAGACAAGTGCTATAACTTAGTGGACTCTATGCCCCGTAACGAATAAACACCAGATGGGGAGTGAACTCAACACCGTAAAGACACCAGGTAGGAGTAACTCTACTACCGTAAAGACACAAGGTATGAGTACTCGACCACCGTAAAGCAGTAATGAAATAGAGTAATGAATAAATGTGACTGAATTCAAATAAATAGAACAGTAAATACTAAAGTGAAGTTCAATTGGGATACTACACACATCAATCCGCACTCCGCATCCCGAAATTCAAACCTCGGTCTGGCTCCAATAGACACTCGATAATCAAAATTATCACCCCAAATGTACCTAAGATTATTTTTCATTGAATTAGCTTCAATTGAATATATTATGTCAATTTTTCATTTTGCGAGGCTAAAACCCCGACTATATCTCGCCAACATTTTCGAGAAAATCCCAAAATTCCTTTATTTGATCAAAATATAATTTTTCTAAAATTTTCCTATTTTATATGAATTTTCCAGATTTTTTTAATTTTTATTTAATTAGGGGCGATTCGGCCTGAACCGGGCCAAATCGGGTTCGTCTCAACTGACCCGAACCGGCCCGGTTCAGGGCCGAACCAGCCCTTTCTTCTTCGTTGAAACAGAGCCAAAGCTAGCTCTGTTCCAGCAAATTTTTTTTTTCATTGCTTCGATTGGGGTTGGCTCCCAACCCCAACCCCAACTCGATTTGGCAAGGGAGATCACTCCCTTGCCGTCTCTACCCTCGGCTTACTTCCGAGTTTCAACTCTCGGCCATGGCTCCACCATGACCGAACTCATCACCACACCACACAACCATTACAACAATGAACACAACACAAGCTCACCTCAATTTCTAGCTGTCTTCGATCTCCTCCGCCTCTCGAGCTCTTAAGGTCTCTTCCTTCTCTCCTTCTTCCTCTCGTTCGTCTGCTCGTTCTCTCCTTCTGTTCGATTTCACACTTAAATACAGTAGAGAAAACGATTTTTGGTGGGAAATGACCGAAATACCCTTGTGTTCATCCACTTTTCTTATTTACTTCAATACCCTTTATGGTAATTTCCCATTTTCTGATATTTAATATGTATATATATATATATTAAATTACCTATATATATAAATATACATATTCACCTATATTTTCGTATTTATAATTTCGTCGTGCGCCAACGAGCGTACTCGGGCGTGCACACTACCGTACCACCCACACGTGTTGACCACGACCCCGCGTGTTACTAGGCACCCACCAATTTACGTATTTTATCACAAATAACTCATTTAATGTGTGTAATATTTTTCTCAACTTAAAATTTTGTCTTTAATCTACCCAATACCCGCGTCGACACGCATATCGATGTGAATACTCAACACACAATCTCACACGTCAATTTAAAATATAATTACACACATCGCGATGTCGTTAACCTATTTTAACATAAATATCGCAAAATTAAACAAAACAACACACAAAATACTATTTACCTAATACGACCGTACTTCAGCCTCACCGTGGGACCCACGAACGTCCCCGTTGGCGTCCACGTCTACAATGACGTCATAATTAATGGCAATTATTAATTGGGTTGTTATAAGAATGACATTGTGATGGCCTCAAATTTCATAATCCTAGAATTGGGCACCGCCCGGTCTAAACCTGCACGAATCTCTAAGCTAGTCCCACTGAGTTACGCAGACCTAGTCAGCCTTCCTTACCCTTTACTATTTATTATGCATTTACATGTAAAGTTAATCAATTAGTGAGTTATTATCAAATACAACGGAAGCAATTTAACTTTAAACTAATCAATAAACTTCAAGACACACAAGTCAGAACAACTTAGAGCGTGGAAACCCCATAAATCATATCCACCATATGAATCAAAAGAGAGCATCAATAATATCATAAAAGCCCAAGGTATCTCAATAACCCCATAACCCATGTTTCAAACGGAATAAATACATAATACAAGAACCTACTCAATACGTGAGAGGAGACCGCTTCGGGGTCCTCGACTTCAATAGTCTAACACTAGTCCCTTGCCTCTGTCTGCTCGTTGATCTTCCCACCATCATAAACTAGACGGTAAGTACAGTGATGTAGAGAGTAAAACACCAATAGAGTCTTAACAACATTTCAAATGTCACATAAATTAAGCAGTCAATTCATGCAGATAGAAAGAAAGAACAAGGAGCGCATGAATATATAAAGACTGTAAACAAATGAATGAGCAATAGAAATTGGGTGTCCCGGAATACAAAGGAAAGACACAAGTGGTCCCGACTAATCATAGTCGTTGAGCCGATGACATAATCTCCTTTAAGACCCCTACGCGAGTGCAGAGTCCCCAACAATCTAATGGAGAACTCTTACCCCGTACATATCATCACAACCAATTACGTGTCCCCAGCCGTAAGCCCCGGTATAATACACTGCAAGCCCGGATTTCTACAAGGATCACGCTTGACACACTTGCCTTGGGACTACTTAAAGGATGGAAGCAAAAATTACACCGACAATCCACTAAAGATAGATATAACCGAAGAGAATTCCACAATTCATAGTCCACAAGGAAATACTACTCAACAAATATAATAGCCCAAATAAATGAACAAATGAAATAATATAAATACTCCGGTTGGTTTTACTCACAAAAACCGAGGAAACTCCATGTTCGCGGCTCTCACACGCTGCCAAATGTCCACTCAAGCCCGTCACCGATCCACTAAATATCTGGAAAGCATTTTCGTTGCAATTTGGTAGTATTAGCGTTTTATTTTGCGTGTAATTGAAATCCCTTTTTAATTTTTCATATTTATGTTTAATATATTTTCGAGTCGACTTCCGGGTTATTAGGTTGTATTTGGACCCGTTTAGGTACCCCGGGAAGTCCTTAATTCGTTTCGAAGATTTCACGAAATTTTGGAAAAATTTGGGTTCTAGGCGCCACCGAGACGCCGTAAGGGTTTTACCCTCGGCGGCATCTCCACGGCATGGGGCAGGGTGCCTCTGCCCCTGACACCGTAGGCAGCGCCGTGGGGGGTTTTATACCCTACGACACCTTCATGACGTGGGGCAGAAAAGGACTTTTCCCCAGTCGTATGGGGGTGAGCCGTGAGGGTTACCCCTCACGGCGTCCCCACAGCGTGGGGGACAGAGAAACCCCTATCTGTCCCTAGTGCCGCGATTGGTGTCGTGGGGCTAAAGCCCTACAACGTCAGCCGTGATGCCTCTATCTGTGGGACTTTTCGGGGTGTTTACCACCCTCGGCTCACGCTGCCTTACGCCGATTTGGTCAATTTCTCTTCGGGGACTTAACACCATTCCAAAAACATCCCCGACATACTCCAAAACGTCCAAAATCCTCAATGAAAAACCCAAAACAAAAATCATTTGAAAATCCCCAAAAATTCATCAAAAATTCCAAAACTTTCCAAATCGAAAACTGCCTTCACAAAACTCATGTTGATCATCGAGAGGATCATTAAAATGTCGAGAGTTTCAATCGAATCTGAAATCTCGACGTGGTGTCCAACTTTCGTCGCGACGAACACGAATAAAACTCACACCAACTCGTAGGGAATGACGAGGAGATGAAGGATCTTACCTCGGATCGCCCAACATCGCCATCGCTGGCGCCACTCTGGCCACACCAGTTTGGTGGCTGGAAGGAGAGGAAGAGAGAGAAAGTTGGTTACCACCTTTTATAGTGTGGGCCTCATCTTGGCTCACACTCACATCTCGAGGTACATCTTGTGGTCTCTCCTCACTCCAGCCCACCCATTTTGGTGGCACTAGTGGGTGACAACCTTCTTGTTCTCATCCAATTTTAACCAATAAATTGGGTTTCCTCGAACATTCTTACGCCTAGCTTGCACTACAACTCGCACCATCGCGCGCGAACGAAGTTATTAACGATCCGTAAGTTTCTCGAATTAATTTATTATTATTTTTTATTTTTCGGTCATCTACTAAGTTCATTTTCCCGACCCGTGTACCCGTAATTCTTCTGACAATGTTCTTCAAAGCGGACTCTACTCGCAACTCAACATCACCGTCCTGTCACACAGACACGAGTATACATCGATAGTACACATCATCACACAGAAAATAATATAAATTTTTGGGTCGTTACAGACATGACTTAGTGGGTTGATTCTGGTGCTACTCGACACGTTTGCAATAACAAGAGGTTCTTCAAGACCATGAAGGCAATAGATGAAAATATTGTCTTGTACATGGGTAATGATGCTACTGTCCCTGTCAAAGGCATAGGTAATGTTGATCTAAAGTTTACTTCTGGCAAAATTGTAACACTTACTAATGTGTATTATGCACTAGAAGTGAGGAAGAATCTTGTGTCGGGTGGTCTTTTGAATAAGTTTCGTTTCAGGCTTGTATTTGAGGCTGACAAGTTTATACTGTCCAAGAATGGTAAATTTGTGGGAAGGGGTTGTGCTTATGAGGGCATATTTAAGCTTAATGTAATCGTATTATCTAATAAGAATATTATTTCTGCCTATCTTGTTGAGTCTCCTTCATATTTATGGCATCATAGATTAGGACATGTTAATTTCAGAAAATTATATGATATGGTAAATCTGGAATTATTACCTTATTTTGATAAGTATGAAGGAAATTGCAATACATGCATGAAAACAAAAATTACCAGAAATCCATTTCCTGCTGTTGTAAGAAATTCTGAATTGTTTGATTTAATACATTCTGATGTATGTGACATGCATAGTACACCATCAATAGGAGGTAATAAATATTTTGTAACATTTATTGATGATTACAACAAGTTATGTTATGTTTATTTGTTGCATTCCAAAGATGAAGCAATGGTTAAGTTTCGGGCCTATAAGACAGAAATTGAGTTGCAATGTGAGGCCTTCATAAAATGTTTAAGGTCTAATAGGGGAAGAGAGTACTATGATCCAAAGTACTTTGAATCCACTGGAATAGTCCATGAGACTATTGCCCCATATACACCACAACAAAATGGTGTGGCTGAGCGTAAAAATCGTGTTTTAACCGAAATGGTTAATGCTATGCTATCAAACTCTAGTTTGAGTAGTGGATTTTGGGGAGAAGCATTATTGACTGCATGCCATATTCTGAACAAAGTTTCACAGAAGATGAATAAAGTCAATCCATATGAGCTTTGGAATAAGCGAAAACCAAATCTTAATTATTTAAGAGTTTGAAGTTGTAGAGCAGTAGTTAAAGTACCTAAACCCAAAAAGAAAAAATTGGAAGAAAGGGGAGTGGAGTGCATATTTATTGGATATGCACAACATAGTAAAGCATATAGGTTCATGGCAATTAAGCCTAATAATTTGATTTCGGTGAACACTGTAATTGAATCAAGGGATGCACTCTTTGATGAGACAAGATTTAAATATATTCCCAAAAGTATTCTTGATGAAAACCAAAAAGGGAAGAAAGTCATAGAAATTGAAAATGACAAATAAGTAGTAGAACTTCCTGAACTTCGAAGGAGCAAACGAGCTCGGAAAATTAAGTCATTTAGTTATGATTTCTATACATTTCTAGTTGAAGGAAGTAGAGAAACAGTAACTAAACAAATTCTGTATTGTTTTAATACGGAGGTTGATCCTCAAACATAAGAGGAGGCAATGAAAGAAAGAGAAGCAGTTTTCTAAAAAGAGGCATTGAATGATGAGACGAATTCAATAATGGAAAATAACACTTGGGAGCTAGTTGATCCACCTCCCGACTGTAAACCCATTAAATGTAAATTTCTCTTCAAAAGGAAAAGAAGAGTGGATGGATCCATTGAAAAACATAAAGTAAGATTGGTTGCTAAGGGGTTTACCCAAAAGCATGGAATAGACTATTTCGATATTTATTCACTAGTTAGCTAGAATTGCTACAATCAGATTGCTTATTGCAATTGCAGCTATTAACAAGCTGGTCATCCACCAAATGGAAGTGAAAACTGCGTTCCTACATAGAAAATTGGATGAGGAAATATATATGGACTAACCTGAAGGGTTCATAATGCCTGGTCATGAAAATAAAGTGTGTAGATTGCGAAAATCATTATATCGTTTAAAGCAAGCACAAAAACATTGACACCAAAAATTTGACTAAGTTAACTTGCTAATGGATTCAAAATAAATGAATCTGATAAATGTGTATATAACAAGTTTGATGGAATAGGAAATGGTGTCATTATCTGTCTTTACGTAGATGACATGCTAATTTTTGGAATTGACTTGGAACAAGTTTAATTGACTAAAAACTTTCTTTCAAGTAAATTTGAAATAAAAGATATGGGGCAAGTTGATGTCATTCTCGGGGATTCAAATTGTAAGAGATGAGGGGAGTATTACTCTAACTTAATCTCATTATATTGAGAAGGTTCTCAATATATTCAATCATTTGAATTGTGCACCTATTTTTACCCCGTTAGATTCAAGTATTGAACTAGTGAAAAATACAGGAAATCCAATTTCACAATTGGAGTATTTTAGATTAATTGGATGCTTAATGTATGCAATGACATGCACTAAGTCAGATATTGCCTTGACAGTAGGCAAGTTGAGCAGATTCACAATTAATCCAAGCGAGTTGCATTGGTTTGCAATTCGAAGAGTTTTGAAATATCTGAAGAAAACAATTAACTATGATTTATACTATAGTGGATATCCTTCGGTCTTGGAAGGATTTTCATATGCAAGTTAGATTGTGAAAGATCAAATCATGCTTCTACAAGTGGGTGAATTTTCACACTTGCTGGAGGTGCAATCTCGTGGACTTCAAAGAAGTAAACTTTAATGGCTGGTTCCACCATGGAATCAGAGTTTATAACGTTGGCCTCCACTTCAAAAGAAGCTGAATGGCTACGTAAATTATTACACGAGATATCATTGTGGCCTAAACTGGTGCCTCCAATATCTATCCATTGTGATAATCAGGCCACATAGGCAAGGGCGTATAACCAAGTGTACAATGGTACATTCAGGCATATTGGATTGAGACACAGTTGTGTCAGAGAATTGATAACAAATAGAGTTATCAAAATTGACTACGTGAAAACTAGTCAAAACTTGCCAGACCCACTTACTAAAGGATTGTTAAGAGACTTGACGCGCGCCGAACGCGTCAATAAAATAAAATTACCTAAACTAACTATTTTGTAGATAGTGGTAAAGGGTCGATCCCACAGAAATTGGTTTCTTTCTTAGGTAAGAAAAATACAAAAAAGAAGGAAATATAAATATTGCAAAAATAAGGAAATCTAATTAAAAGATAGAAGTTTAGGTATTCAGTTTCACAGTCTCGCCATACAACTTGGGATTGATTTTATTAATTGTCGGTTCATGAAAAGTATGAAACTAATCTATGATCTAGTGCAGCTATAGACCTGGAGACGCACTTGGTTCCTCGCATTTCCTAATCTCGATAGCCAAGGTACCACCGTTGACTACTTCCCTAACCAAACACGCAACCTGATCGCTAATGCTCCAGATTTAACGCATTAACCGTATTACTTCGATTTGTGAATGCACTACACTTAGACAACCGGATCGCTAGTGCTCCCGATTTAGCCTAGATCCCTAGTGCTCCCGATTTAGCCTAGATCCCTAAGGTATTTGACCGATCCTAAAAGGGTTTTATCAATTAGTATGATGAATTACCACTAATGTGGTCTTATCGGATAAGGACGGGTGCTTACGACTCACTGACATATAAATTAAGGTTTAAACTAGTGTTTAACCTAAATTATTCAAATATTACCAAAAAAAATAAATCATATAAAAGAATTAATAATAATTAAAATTAAATAAACCTCATGAAGATTCCCAAGTCGCAGGCTTGACTGATTCACCTTCAACCTAGATGAAAAACTAGCTAGACATAATTAAACTAAACTAAAATTAAATAATAAAATAAACTAGATCTTCCCCTTTGTTCTATTCCTAAGTCCTAATATATATCTTCCTAAAATTTGGTCTCTGGAGGTGAGAAAACCCAATTTTCGTAGTTTCGGGAGTGATTTTTGAGTCCGGGAGTGTTTTGGGCGTTTTTTTGCATGTCAGGACAATTAGCAGACTGTGATTGGTTGAAATTCTGGTACCGGCTGACGTGTCGCGCTGTGATTGGCTGTGAAACTGTGGCGCGCTGACGTGGCGTCATCTGATAAGCCTTGAGGATGAGTAGTGACGTGTTGGATCGATGACTGGGCTGACACATGGCGCTGACACATGGCGTGCTGTGATAGGCTGAACAACTATTGTTGACTCGCTGGACTAATGGGAGGCCGCCACGTGGAAGCTACTATGCGTGGGCGAATTCGCAAGAGTCGTGCGAATTCTTGGGAGTTGGTGCTGTCACGCATCCCGAGAAAGATCGTGCGGTCTATGGGCGATGTGACATGGCGTATGTTGAAGAGTTGACTGACACGTGTTGGCTTCTGATTGGCTGAACGGCTGTGTGTGACACGACCGAACCAATGGGGATGCGACACATGGCACTGCGAAACTCCAATTACCCAACTCTCGTGTATACTCCAAAACAAATCTTTTGGTATCCGATTTCTGCAAGTGTATACTCTATTTCGAGTATTTTTCCGCCCTGGATCCAACCGTGTACTCCATTTCTCCTAAAAATGAAAATTAAATATAATTAGATATATATTCTCATATTTTTCCAATAAATCCTTAATTTCTTAAAATATGCATTTATCACTATAAAATAAAATAAATATAGTCCAATTAATCCTAATAACTTATACTAAATTATGCTTAAATGAACACTTATCAAACACCCCCAAACTTAAAATTTGCTCTTCTCGAGTAAAGGAGTGAATAAAAACCTATACTCTATTCATATACTACAGTGGATAATTCTAAAAAAACCTATCCATTCATCAAGTCAAGTTTGAGTTTCTTTTTTATTTAAATATGCCGCTCAAGAGACCATGACCCAAAAGAAATTCAGAGTCAAATAGTGTGAAAACAGAATCCAAACATCAGTTCACCCTTTCAAAAACTAAAATCAATCCAAGCAAAAGCCTTCAACTACTCAAGATTTTATAGAGTCATTATATCCAAGAACACAAGTCCAGAATTTCTTATAAATAGTGCATCAACACCGAAAAAGGGACTGTGAATGAAAAATGTAACATACTATCCATAGATGTTGACTAAACACACCAAAGAGAGATAATCAGACTTAAATATGAAAATGTGGAACAACACATTGGAATAACTTAATTGATCTAGCTATAAGTACTTGGTCAAATCTTTTAATTTAAAAGAGTTTTCATAAACTTTTACCTTTTTCATTTCTATAACTCTATTTTCTCCAAAAATTTTAAAAGTAGTACGGTCCCTGCTCCATTTCCTATGGAAACCGCTTTTCTCACTTTTCCCAACCACAAAATTCTCTGCTCCTTTCCTTTGGAATCTGTGGACTCTCTAAAATTTTTTAGAAAACTCTTGTTGGCCCTTCTCGCTTTCACTATAATCAAACAAGTCATCCAATGCATGTTCAAGTCTAAATTATTCCCAAAAAATGGTCAAGTCATATAAATTGATGTCTCAAGTGAGCTACATTCTCGTTCTAGCACCCTAGAATTATGAAAACTTACAAAATAGGACCGCCTGTCTCTTTGGTATCTAAGACAATGCCTAAACTTCATACTAGCTCTCTTATAAGTAACTTCAAAAATGTTGGACAACACTCTAAATTAAGTACAACTCCTAATATTCAAAAGGGTTCAAGTCTCAAAAGTAGCGTAATTTGAACTCATATCCATAATAAAAAAACACTTAACAAGGTTTCAGGCGACTCTACATGTAACAAAATGACTCTAAACATGCATAGACTCAATAATGCAACTAAATATGTACAAAAATGCATAGAATAATGCATATCACTACTAAGCTAAATGATGCAATGCATAGCATGTCATAACAAGAAAATGATGTGAAAAGAAAAGAAAAACATCACTATAACTTATCACACCCATGTAATACGCATAATAAAACGATCATACCTGCCATGCACTAATTCCATTCATTCAACACTCCACTATACCTGAAACACCCCCAAACTTATCTCAAACCTTGTCCTCAAGGTTTAAAACAAGAATGAGACTAACAAACTACAAAATGAAAGGAAAAGGGGTGAAAAGAACATGGAAGTGAAAGAAACAAGTACTGGGGAAATGACATGCTAAAATGAATATGCAAAATATAATGAACTATAATATCTCATAAAATATGAAGCACAGTGATAAAAATGCTCAATTCAGGAAATCTAGGGAATATACATCTAATTACCTCTAGTAGACTCAAAAACTAACCTAATAATCTAAAACCTAAAACTTACCAAATCCCAATCAGACTAACCATATATACCAAAGAACATCAGCAGTGATATCGGGCTCTCAACTCCGGTGCTTCAACAAACGAGTATCAAACACCTGTAAATAGTCAAAAACGGGATAATGGTGAGTACACTAAACAAATATAAAAATAAGCAAACTAAAAAAACATTAAAGAAAAAGAAAAAAAACTTGGGCTACCTCCCAATAACGCTTTTGGTTAAAGTCGTTAGCTCGACTTGTCGTGAATGATCACATGATGCCCTCTCCTTTCGAGATGTCGACAACGAATGGCGCATGTATAGCTTTAGGCAATTCAGCAAACATGCCTTCCTTCAGATTTAGGAGTTCATCCGGGATTTCTAACACATAAGAATTTGTCAAATCATAGTCATCTGACACAAAGGTGTCAGCCGTGTAGAAAATCTGCGAACGCTCCTTTACGACCACCCACTTCTTAAATTTAACAGGTAACCATGGGAGGGTGGGTGGTTTTACCAAACCAGAGGTTGGTCTTCCTTGCTCTCATTTTGCAGTTCCTCCGGCCTTTCTAAAATGACATCAATTTCTTTCTCTGCTTCATACGCTTCATTCTGCGCAATGCTAATGTCCGGCTCATGTAAGGAAACTTCAATTATTTCCACTGGTTCACTCCAATAGTCCTCAATCGGTGTAACCTCATTTACCTAAACACTCTCCAATGGGATTGCACTCATGGTCTCAGCTGATATCTTTTGGAGAATTGACTTTATTTCTTCTTCAGCTTCTTAATCCCTCTGTTCAATTCATTGGTCCAATTCTTGTTCGGTGAGGTTCATATCTTACACAGTCGCTAAATATCCCTTGATGACTGATTTCGCATGGAACTATATGTGTCAGGCTGAGATGATGAATTACTCTAGTCGTCAAAGGGGTATTTTTTGGTGCTTGGAGAAAGCCAGTCGAAGATCATATCTTTCTCTATGTCTTCAATGGTTCTCCGTTCTTGTTGAGGACTCCATGGACTTGGCCTAGACATACAGAAGTCGGGTTGTGGCGATGCATAGCAAGAACTGTGATGATTTCCATACCTCGGATGGTAAGGACTAGCACACGTGGGATGAAAGGATTCCCCACAAAAATCACAAGCCTCGACCTGTTGCATAAAAGATTGCGAGTTAGAAAATTTATGTCCATTATATGACATGTCTACCCCATTCATACCATGATAGTATGAGTCTTCAAATCGATCATAATTATGGTAGTAGGAGACCATTGAGAAATTTCCTGCAAAAGTATTAGAAACAAGGGACTATATACAAAAATAAATAAATAAATATACAACAAAAACCAAAGAAAGAAAAACCAATCCCCGGCAACGGCGCCAAAATTTGACGCGCGCCGAACGCGTCAATAAAATAAAATTACCTAAACCAACTATTTTTTAGATAGCGGTAAAGGGTCAATCCCACAGAGATTAGTTTCTTTCTTAGGTAAGTAAAATAAAAAAAGAAGGAAATACAAATATTGCAAAAATAAGGAAATCTAATGAAAGGATAGAAGTCTAGGTATTCAGTTTCACAGTCTCGCCATACAACTTGGAATTGATTTTATTAATTGTCGATTCATGAAAAGTATAAAACTAATCTATGATCTAGTGCAGTTATAGACCCGGTGACGCACTCGGTTCCTCGCATTTCCTGATCTCGATAGCCAAGGTACGATCGTTAACTACTTCCCTAACCAAATACGCAACCTGATCGCTAATGCTCCAGATTTAACGCATTGGCCGCATTATTTCGATTCGTGAAGGCACTACACCTAGACAACCGGATCGCTAGTGCTCCCGATTTAGCCTAGATCCCTAAGGTATTTGACCGGTCCCAAAAGGGTTTAATCAATTAGTATGGTCAATTGCCACTAATGTGGTCATATTGCACAAGGATGGGTACTTACGACTCACTGACATGTAAATTAAGGTTTAAACCAGTGTTTAACCTAAATTATTCAAATATCACCAAAGAAAATAAATCATATAAAAGAATTAATAATAATTAAAATTAAATAAACCTCATAAAGATTCCCAAGTCGCAGGCTTGACTGATTCACCTTCAACCTAGATGAAAAACTAGCTAGACATAATTAAACTAAACTAAAATTAAATAATAAAATAAACTAGATCCTCCCCTTTGTTCTATTCCTAAGTCCTAATATATATCTTCCTAAAATTTGGTCTCTGGAGGTGAGAAAACCTAATTTTCGTAGTTTCAGGAGTGATTTTTTAGTCTGGGAGTATTTTGGGCATTTTGTGCATGTCAGGACACTTAGCAGGCTGTGATTGGTTGAAATTCTAGTACCGGCTGACGTGTCGCGCTGTGATTGGCTGTGAAACTGTGGCGCACTGACGTGGCGTCATCTGATAAGCCGTGAGGATGAGCAGTGACGTGCTGGATCGATGACTGGGCTGACACATGGCGTACTGTGATAGGCTGAACAACTACTGTTGACTCGCTGGACGAATGGGAGGCCGCCACGTGGAAGCTACTATGCGTAGGCGAATTCACAAGAATCGTGCGAATTCCTGGGAGTTGGTGCTGTCACGCATCCCGAGGAAGATCGTGCAGTCTGGAACGAGGAGCTGTGGGCGAATGTGACGTAGCGTGTGTTGAAGAGTTGATCGACACGTGTTGGCTTCTGATTGGCTAAACGGCTGTGTGTGACGCGACCGGACCAATGGGGATGCGATACATGGCACTGCGAAACTCCAATTACCCAACTCTCGTGTATACTCCGAAACAAACCCTCCGGTGTCCGATTTCTGCAAGTGTATACTTTATTCTGAGTATTTTTTGCCTCGAATCCAACTGTGCACTCCATTTCTCCTAAAAACGAAAATTAAATATAATTAGATATATATTCTTATATTATTCCAATAACTAATTTCTTAAAATATGCATTTATCACCATAAAATAAAATAAATATAGTCCAATTAATCCTAATAACTTATACTAAATTATACCTAAATGAACACTTATCAAGATTTGGTGAATAAAACATCAAGGGGGATGAGTCTCAAGCTCATAAAGTATAGTCACCTATAGTGGAAACTCAACTCAACGCTTAACATTACATTAGGTCTTGAGTTCAATGTAGTCAAAGTTCATAATAAGTGTGACTGTGACTACAAAATTTTAATAACCATTCCAAGGTTGTTAGTGATTGGTACTTGCATGCAAAGAGAGGAGGTTGGGATGAACTCTTAATAGTCTTCTAAAGGTGCTTAAATTGCGGGGGTGCTAGAATGGAGACTACCTATGTGAGTGTGAAGTGCGGCCGTTTCAAGGAGTTCAAGGGCTTAGCTCTGAAAACGTTCTCGAGAAGATACGAGACACAAGACCAATGTTTAATGTGTCAGGTTATTTATGGCTATTTGCTGGTGTAAATTATATGTGTGATATGTTTATGCTACATATCGAATAAAAGCATTGGTTCAAAGTTTATCTACCATGTAATTCTGATATAATGTAATGAATTTTCACAATTTAGTGGTTCAAATTACAAAATACCATTATTTATGCATATAATGTTTAAGATGATCTTAGATCAAACGATCTGTTTATTTTGAAAATGGCAGGGGATTGTTGGACATTTTCAAAAGAAGTGTTTAGTTCCACAGTGATTAGAAACTTCAAGTTTAAGAGTATATATACTCTTGCACTACATTGTGTGTAAAAAAAAAACCAAAAGAGCTATACAAAGTGAACCACGCGTGCGCGCGGCGCGGCGCATATGACGCATTTTAGGCGCACTTAGCACGTAGCACATGCGCTTGTGTATAAGTGGGGCTAAACATGGGTAAAACTTTTTACCGTTAATTATTTTTTACCAGTTTCGAATTACTAAGTAGTCAGTTGTTTTCTTGACCCACTCAACATTGAATTGGTAGTCATTAAACCCATTCAATGTTGACTGAGTGAACGTAGTTAAAACTGCTCCACAACCCCCCCTTTCTTATCTAACTGGTTTTCATCATCGGTCTATAAGAGAAAGGTTTGAGGAGGAAGAAGATCATCTCAAAATTAAACTAGCATTTGCTCTTGTTTAATCTTTCACTACTGCAAAGTGAAAGCTATTTTTGCTTCATCGTATCCTTTAAGATTTTTGTTGACTCTTGCAGTATAGAGAGCAAAATTTCCTTTAGGAAAGTGGCAGCGTTACACGCTTTGAAGTCGTTGCAAATTTCTTTGGTCTAACATGTTGTACATAAATCTATCTTGAAAGAATCTTATCATGAACAAAGTGTATGTCTAACTTGATATGTTTCATGCGATAATGATAGACAAGGTTCTTTGCAAGGGCAGCATTACTTAATGTTGTCACACCCATATCGTGGGTTAATCTTAACTATATACAAAGCCTATTTCGATTATTATATATACAAAATCCTACTTCGATTACAATACAAATTAAATCCTATATTTTGAAAAAAAAATAAAAATAAATCCTATTGAAGTTCCAACATTATTTTTTGGGTACAAAAACGCTATTCAAGTTACAAAATAGAAAGTACCTCTTCGACCCTAAAACCTTTTAGAAAAATGTTTTTGTTAATATATTTCATATGTCGTGTTTTAATTGTTAATACAAGTATTACATATAGGTTGCTTATAATTCCTATTAATTAGATATTATTAAATACCAAAATTCTTCTAGTGATTAAAATATGACCCATCAAATCATTTTTCACATGATATTTAATAACATCTATTTTTAATAGGAGTTTTGAAACCTCTATTAAAGACCAAAATTATTCTAGTGATAAGAAAATGTTGCTTTAACCCACACTTGCTTTAAGCACTTAGTGGGTTCGAGTGCGTATCCCTCCATGTGATACACTTTAAGAAGTGTGTGCACACAATTTGAGGTGTTACACGCACACCTCAAGGTGTATCGCATGGCTGGACACCTACTTGGATCCACTAAGTGTTCAAGCTTAGTGGACCTAAGTGGGTTACTCTAGCTTTGTTCAAATAACTCACTTTGGTACTTAGATTAAACACCTAATTGATATGATAGTAGGATCCATAACTATTGCTCCTCCAAGAGAAAAGTACTGAAATAGCAACACCAATTTGCACCTCTAGATGTAGTCTTAGGTAACTTTTAGCACAATATATAATGGCCAACAAACGTTGTGTATTTTTTAAGAAAAAACTCATACCTACCAACAGTAGCCAGTAGGTACAGAGGGCTAGGTCAGCAACGCAAACCCCGAACCAACATCAAAACGTCGTTCAGCTCTGTCTCTGTCTCTCTCTCTCTCTCTCTCTGAAATTCACCGATCGAACTCATACGAGAGAGGAGAGAGGAGAGTGGAGAGAGACGGCAATGGCGGCACCAGAAGCTCCTCTCTGTTACGTGGGCATCGCCAGAAAATCGGCCGCTTTCCGACTCATGAAACAAATGGTCTGCTTCTCGATAGCCCTAGAAAAACCCTAGCTTTTTGGTCGTTTTTGTGCAATTAGGTTTTTTGGTGATGATTCAAGATTGTTGTTTTTGATCTGTTTAGGGTTGGGAAGAAGGGGAAGGGCTGGGAAAGGAGAAGCAAGGGATCAAAGGGCATGTTAGGGTTAAGAACAAACAGGACACCACAGGTGTTCTTCATTTGCTGTTCGTGTTTTGTTAATTTTACTGTCTTAGATCGTTTTCTTGCTTATGGATCTCACATTGACGTTGTTGTTGGTTTTGGTGTTTCTATCAGGAATTGGATTGGACAAAGTTAATAACAATTGGGCATTCGACACCGCGCAATTCGACGACATTCTTAGAAGATTGAGAGTGGTAATTTTGTCCCTTTTTTTTGTTTGGTTTCTTACTGGGTTTTTTTTGTTTAGTGAATTTGATGAAAAGGGATTGTTGGAGATGTTGCCACAATGGTCATGGACTTAGAAATATGTGATAATTACAAAAAAATGTAACAAACTCCAATGCTCCATGACCATTGTTTTGTTTTTTGTTATCTGAAATCATAATGCTCATATTGCTAGTGTTCTTATGCAACGTACGTGCGTGTTTTTTTTTTTTTAGAGAATGAATTTATATTATGCCTAATTCTCACTTTTTTTTTTCTTCTGTTTTTAATGTTGGCAGCATGCATCTGACAACAATAATGAAGGTACGTTACTGTGAAATTGGCGCGACAGTAATACTTGCATTCTATTTTGTTTTTGATGCAAAGTGGGTTGACTTGGATTGTGATTGTAAATGGCAGTTCACAGGAAAGATGATTCCCATGTAGCTACCGAGGGTGAAATTTCTGGAGGGAATCAGAAAAAAGAAGTTAAAGCCACTCGACCACAAGGAAGGCATGTGAAGTAGTTTCTTGTAATTTGGCTTGCTCACTACTTAATAATTTTACTGACCTTGATTTTTGATCAGATACAAGAAAAGAGAAAGGGGCAAGCTTGTCAATGCATATTCTGCCAACGACCTTGATGGAATTCTTGTAAGCTGTTAATGTGACTTTGAACTTATGTTCTTCTATTAGATCAATAGCACGTGTATTTGGTCTCCTGCGTTTTAAGTTTGGATCAACATATTTCCGTCTTTGTTTTGGGAATACTGGAATTCATCAGCTTAATTTTGTTCAGCACGGTCACCTGCTTGTATGGCCTTTTTGTGTTAGGTAAAACGTGCAAAGGAGGACGTACAAACAGCTTTTGATCAAGGTGGAAAATCTCAGTCAATAGAGATCGTTGAGTCTGCTGCCCTAAATTCTGAAGGTAGTACCGCATACAAGCGATTAACGAATGGGTCTGAGTTGACTTAATTCTATATATAAATTCCCTTACTGTTGATTGTAATTATATGGCATGTCTGGCTTCATTTTATTTTGCAGAGATTCTTGATAGACACACAAATGATTATTGTTATTCTCGAAGTGTTTCGTCTTCGATCAAAAAAGAAAAATTCTTTTAAGTGTTCAGTTTTTGAATGAAGTTGTAGTGTTTTCCTAGTATTCATATTGGGTAGGGCCTTTATCAGATTATCAGATTTTCAAGCATTGAATTTACTCAGTTTGCCCAAATCTTGGATTTCATGATTCTGCATTTGGAACTACCTCCTTATCATCTCTTGAAATACCCACCATTATTTTCAAATGCTATTCTCCTAGTCTTCCAGCCTCTAAGCTGGCTATCTAGAAGACTAGATTCATTGATCCCCATCCACTATATTGAAAATTATATGGAGCTTGCATTTCTACATTTTTTCCTCAGTTTAAAAATGTGTAACGATGTTGATGATGAAGTCATTTTATTGATTTTATGTCTTTCAATCCGTGCAAACTTGTGCCGTACTTTTCCATTCTCTCATTAACATGTCTAATTTTGAGTATCTGTGTATTGCTGCGACGTAGTGAATTAACTGTTTTCTCCATGGAACTTTTGTAGATAATATAATTTCGGTAAATGCCAGTAAGAATGCTTTGGTGGAATGGTGGGGACATAAGTATGGATTTATCTCTGGAGGTTTTCTTGGTGATCAATTTGTGCGTAAGAAACCCCTTAGAGGTGGTGAAGAGGTTCATGCTCCAGAGAAGAGGACTGCATTTTTTGAGGAAGATCAAGAGAATCTATATAAGCTTGTCCAGGTACAACTTCAATTTGCTACTTAAATTCATATTCTTGTTTCTATAATTTTGTTTCTTAAAGTCTTGTTGTAGTGGAAATGAAGGGGCTTACGGACTCACACAGCCTAGATGTTTGTTGGTACAGTATCAATAGAAGTTATGCATCACCATGGAAATTATTATTTTTCTTTTCTTTTTAACAGCATTGAAGTTAAGTCTAGAATCAATTATTAGAATAACCACAGTTTCACGGTTTTTAAGTGTGTGTATAATTATGCTATACTGGAACTATAGAAACATTTGCAAGGGAAACGCATTCATGAAAATTAGAGAGGTCAGTCAGAAACATACACTTTCCATCTGAACATCATCATGACTACTCCCCCCGGTCAAAAATGTAAGTCGTTTAAGGTAATTTACAAATATGTCCTTTGACATTAAATAAATGAAAGAATTGAAGAATCATAAATGTTTGGCTTGCATAAGGGTATAATGGGTAAAAAACAATAAATACACTCTCAAATTTTGAAAACGACTTACAATTTTGAACAAAGGTGTTTTGCTAGAACGACTTGTATTATTGACCAGATGGAGTATTTGTTTATTGGACTTTATGGTCAATGTGGCTAATGAAAATGGGTTAAATTTATCTTTTTAATCGAATCACTTAGTCAGAACTGAGGATGGATCAAGATGTTAATTATGTTACTTTATAGGACAAATCCACGACTGGAAAACAAGGACTTGGCATCAAGGACCGGCCCAAGAAAATAGCAGGCTGTCATTGGAAGGGAAAGAAGACATCATTTAGTGACACAGAAGATGAAGATTCTGCTGAGCTTAGTTCAGTGGAACAAGAGGTACTTGATATGGAAGAGAATGATGAACCGAAAGTGAAATTGAAAAAACTGTGCAGGCGTATTCTTCGTCAGGTATTTCTCCAAAACTGCAATCTCTCTTGTTTGAAAGTTCATGTCTAACTTCTCTTGATAAATGGCCAGGCTCCTTCTGAGTCACTGAAGCTAAAGCAACTTAAAGAACAAGTGGAGGCACACTCACCTTCTGCATTTGCTGGTTTTTCTTTGAAGCGAGATGCATTTTCTTTTTTGAAGCAAAAGGTTTGATCTTCTAGATACATATAAGAGATTTTTTTTTTTTTTACTTTTTTTAAGAGGAAACCTTCATACGACACAACATCCGTTTAATTTTTGTTCTCTTGAGCTCCGGCAGCCTCTGGCTTGATATTGATAATTAGTTGCGGTTTCAATGTACCGTGAGAAGTTTTGTCATTGCCCAAGCCTAAAACCCAAAGATTTCCAAAGCTTTACACAGCATTGCTGAAAATGGGAAGAAATCTTTTTAGTTAGGACTTGCGCAATCTTTAATTATTCCATTTGTTCCTTCTAATAGTTTCTTACGGACCACAACTGATTTGAGTTCTGAGCATTATGAGTTCTTGCATTCTCTTTCAGCTGGCATGCATTTGGTGAATCATCATTGTCCTGAAACATTGATACTGATTATTTTGCTCTTTGAATGCAGCTCGAAGGAAGCAGCAAATTTTTCGTGGAAGGGAAGAGAGTGAGTCTCTCTTCCAAGAGAGACTGAAAATTTTGAAGTTTTATTATTTTTTTCTTTTTCAAGATTGTAGTAGTTTTATTGAGGGATTGTATTTGCATGAGCAAATTGCGAGCTATTATTTGTAAAAGATAGTCATTATTTATATTATTTAAAATATTATTTGCACTGATCTTAGTTGATGTTATTGGTGTTTACATTTCAGCTTGAATATACAAGGAGCTTGATTGTTTGTTGGTTGAATTGATTGATAATGTTGGACTTTTTTCTAAATTAATTTTTACATGGTGTATTATGAACTCCGAATGAGAAATTAATAATTTCTTGAAAACATTAATTGAAACATAAAACGTGGAGCATAAATACAAAGCATACTTATGAACATCAAAACATTAGCTTACTCAATTTACTAGTACATACACTGCCCTGGTTAGAACCTACTAGTTATTCATTTGGGTCTCTTTGAAGTTATAGAGAGCTTTATAAATAATCTCGAACAAATGCAACCATACACCATTGTGCAATCTCTAACAAAGTGTAACAATACAACATTGTGCCTAACAACGTTGGAACATCAAAATTTCAAGGTAAAAACTAAAAGTTGATCTCTCAACAAAAGTAATGATTCCCAACTTTTTCAATATGTTAATTTAGACAATATTATACTGGTTCAAGAAATTTTACCTTCAAAAATGACAATTTGACAAGAGACCATCAGACTATTTGCTATTTGCAGTTACCTAGTCTTCATTGGAATCAGTTCTCTTCAAGCCCTTCCAAAAAAAAATTAAAAAATGCATCTAAACATTTGTTCACTACAATCACCGATCAACCTTTCCAAAGAAATGCTCAATCTGCAAGAACCCTCGAGTCTGGTGATTACTTTGCTTGCTCCCATTTTTGCATCTCTTAGCCAGTATTGAATCTCCTTTGGAGTCCTGAATTCACAACCATACGTTTAAATTTATGAAGATATGATATATTGTAGCAATAAATGTGTGACAACAATCAGCGTAGTGATGAGAAAACACACCAAATTGTTCTGAGATCTCAGTACTTTAATTGTGCCACCCTTGCCATCAGGTCCAACACTGATTAGATCCCCAGAGCTTGCATTGGATCCTTGCGCAGTCGATAGCGTTGGTGTTGAGGCCTTAGCCTGAGCTCGTTTGCACCACTTCCCCAAGTATCTGTTCACTCCATCCGGCCCAAGCAGTCCGCCAGCAAAACACCGATCTCCTGCATATGTTGTCAAACACCAATAGTTACTATACAACTTTACAGTATAATTTATGATGATATGCATTGGAAATTGATTACAAAGTTGATAATGATGAAAAATAAGAAGAATTTTTTTTCAAGTAAACTTCACATACTAAATATCACATCAATTACAAATGTGTAACATGTTATAGCATTAACAGACACTGTATTCACTGCACTCGAATTTTTTGTCGCATCGACAGTAGATAAACAAAACTGCAAGAACATGGAAGTAGAAGTTTACATGGGCATAAATCCACAATTGTGTGGTTCAGTGGTTTGCAACTCAGTAACACAGTGTCTGTCATCCAAGAATTTCGTAAGGGGAGAAAGAACCACTAGTAAAATTCAGCTCAGTCCGTTCACACAAAGTTCAAACAGAAATCATCTACGAAGCCTTTGCAAAACTTCAGCATAAATCAAATGCTAAAAGATGTAATGTGTTTCTGCAAAATTGATTTTCATAACTAAATTCTCACCTGGGGTGGAAGTCGGAGTCGAACTTAGATTATCTTTTCTGATGTGCAGCAAAGGTTGAGCCTCTGTATCTGAGCTAGGACTGTCTATATGAATCACATCCTCCACAATGGCATCAACAGCAACATTTTTTACAACATTATCGGTGCCAGTGGTTGAAACAGAAAGACCAACAGCATTGTTCTGCTGATTCATGAATATTACTCCGCTGATATTGGAAGGTACCGTTTGCTTTTGAATGCTAGACTTTTGAAGGAAAATATTTTTGGCAATGTCTGTATCTCGAGATTTCATAGGAGAAGAATTCTCCTGTATATGTTGGGAACCTTCAGAGACATTCCTATTGATCGATAGTCTGGATTGTTTTGCGAGATCAATATCAGGTAGATCTACATTTATGGAATTTTGTTTTTGATCCCAATCACGCAAGCAAGCCAAATTTTCCAGTCTACTCATGAATAAAGAATGCTTGGTCCGATCACTACTGAGAGTTGGCTCTGCTTGACCACCAAAATCTTTGTTAAGGCGTTGAATATTAGAGTTCCTTTCAACACCATTTGTATCTGTCACCATATCATACTTTCTCTTCGAAACTTTTAGTCCCCGCAATGCCTTATTCTCTTTTTCCTCAAGAGCTAATTCCATTTCTTGAACTCTTGCCTGATACACAAAGACAAACCATGGAACATATTGGGTAAAAGAAAGGATGATTCGTTGAAGAAGTTAAAAATGTACTGACCTTCAATTTCTTCATCTTCTCTTTAGCTTTCTCAAGTTTTTGAACAGACCGCGTTTCACCTCTCCCAAGAAGGTTGCATTGAGCCATTAGTTCCTTGTAACTCCTGAGAAAATCCAAACAATATGAATACGGTGGAGCAAAGATTATGATATACTTGCCTGATGTCGCTAGTCCCATGTTCGCAATGAATCATAAAAGTATAATACATAGATTCAAGCATAAAATAGATTGGTACATATACATACATAATATATAATAAAATGGAGTAAAGCCTCCGATTAGCCAAAAAAGAAAAAAAAAAAAAAAAAAAAAGAAAGCTTAAAATTTATCCCTCTTCATTCAATAATTCAAAAAATCTTTGTTAGGATTATAGAGTAGGGGAAAAGAGATGAACAGATTTTGTTCAAAAGAAAACCTTACTTATTACGAAGGACAAGTGACTTCTTTAGTATGTCTACTGTCTCTTTGCTATTTATTTCATGACCAAAGGAAGCAAGCTTCACCACCTCTTCTTCATCTAGGTTTAAATCCGAAACCCTACAAACCACATTAACACGGTGCATAAGCAAAGCAATGAAGAAAAATAAAGCTGCACAACCTTACACAATTGCCTTACAATTTAAGCGCGGCAAGCTCTTTAGCTAGAGCCATATTTCTCTCTTGAAGCCTAGAACACTCCGATGACGTCTTAACAAGTTCCTGTAATGCAAATCAATACACAAGAAATTTAAAAAGGTTTCATTTTTTTCCTTTCTTAGATACCATCAAAATCTTAAGAAATAAACAATTGATGATCAACCTCAGTTTTCAATCGAAGCAATTGCTGAACCGATGCTCTCTGCTGCAAGGCTTCGTCTTTCAAAGCCGCCTCTTTCTTAACTTGTTCCTTGCATACACAGAGCTATACAACAACAATGCAAGTCACTGAATGAACAACTAAGGAGAGTGACCGACTTGAATAATTGTTAGGGTTTTCGTAATTAGTTCTCCATTGCATACCAAGATTTAGCAATTCCAGTCGTATTCCAGTCGTTCAATCAATCAAAAAACTTGGTAATTTTTGACGCGTTATCAGTCTAAAACCCTAATTACTCCAATTCAAAACCAATATCAACAACAATAGGACAATACCTCCTCGAAGAGCGCTTTCGATTCCTGTTCTCGACGCTCCAATGCCCGACCGAGTTCAGAAATCTTCACCTGCAGCTTCTTGACTTCTCGGCGCAACGCCGCCGGATCATCCTCTCCTACATCCAACGGTTTCTGCGACAGAACAGAATCGTTGGAGTCACCGATCGACTGGAAGTAGAGGCGACCGATGTTCTCTTGGCCGCACCTCTGCTTGCAGACCGGACACGTCTTCTTCTTCTTCTCCGGACAGTACTCCAGCCATTGCTGAAGACTGTTAAACAAAATCAACGAAATTAGAACGAAATTCGACGAACAATGAAGGAAGAAATCGAGATTAGGTCGTCATCGTCGCTGACCAGAGTTCGTGGAAGACGTGGCCGCAGATGAAGACGCACTGGAGGTCTTCGACGACGGGGTTTAGGTCTTCGTAGCAGATGGTGCAGATCGTCTTACCGAAAGCGGCGTTGTTGCATCCATTACCACCACCGCCACTCATTCTATGGAGTGAAGATCACGAAGAACTGATGATTCGGCGGCGCGTTCTGCATTTCATTTGGGTTTTGAGGGCAGAGACAGAGAGGCGCCCAATTTGAACTCACGCGAAAAGGTAGAGCGGGAATGGCGAAAGCCTTTGCAACGTACACCGAAACAAAAATGCAAATCATCCTTTTTGGTACTTCAAGTTTGAATCTTTTGTCTTTATAGTCCCTAAACTTTTATTAGTGTGCATTTCATCTCAACTTTCATTGTTATATATTTAGTCTCTAAACTTTGAGTTGTTTTTTTTTTTTGTTTTGTTTTTTTTTTTTTATGTTTTTGAAGTAAATTATTTTTTTTTTCAACTTCGATGTAAGTCACCCGATTTAGTAATAAGCACTTTACTCTTAAGTGATTACGCGACACTTTTGTTATTTGCGTTGGCGGAATTTAACACTTTAAGTGATGGAGAATTAAATGTAGACATTTGTAAAAGTTTAATAGCCAAATGTGTAGTAACAAAAGTTCAGGGACCAAAAGTGTAAAAAACATAAAGTTCAGAGACCAAATGATGAGTTTTGCAAAACAAAAATAAAATGGAAAGCCTCGTCGGCACGCATATTGGAGACAATGGCGTAATGTCAATGAGGGCATTAACCAGATACTATCAGATGTACCTCGACTCATGTAAGTATAACACGTTTTTTAAGAGAAATCAAAATTTTATTAATCATTAATTACTCAATATAGATTGATTCGCTAATCCTATTTGTGCAAACAAACTATCATTAATTTGATTTTTTTTCAAAATTGAAACAGTTTGACAATCAGGAACTGCTCTTTATAACGTTGAAACTCATGACAATACACATAAGTACTAGAACTACCAAACAAATAACAAACTTTTCAACAAGAAGAAGACCTAAAACTTCAAAACAAGGAGAAGACAAATCAAAGACTTCCAACTTAGAAAGAAAACTAACTGTAAAATAAAAACTAAAGATAAATCAATCCAGCACGCCGCACAAATCTACGCAACACTGTTGATAAAAATGCACCGCAACAAGGATGAACCAATCTCTACAAATTTGATTAGATCTGTCGTTTATTGAATGAATAAAAAGCAAAAGAAATTTGATTGGAACCATCGCCGATCGTTGAGAGAATCGACAGTAGTTCAAGAATAAAAATCACAAAAGTAAATCAAAAAAGAATTTTAGAGTTTTAGAAAAGCACAATATTATTTAGTTTGTATTTGTTGTGGTTAGTTCAAGGTAATTTTTAAATTAGCCAAGTTAAAGTATATTTGGCATTTTGTTCCCACAAAGCAGGGTGAAGCCAAGTGCAAGAGCAAGACCCCTTATATATAGTTGATCAATATAAAAATAATTAAAAAAATACTTAAGCTAGCTCACACTTCAAAGTAATATATATATAAGCTTTGGAGCTTGAAATTCTAGCTCTGGCACTAGTGAATGGCTCTAGGTTTGAGCTTCTTTTTGGGTTCTACTCATTGGTTTTAGATTAGCAACACCCCAAAAAATAAAATAAAATAAAATAAAAAATAAAAAATAACTTTCGAAGTAGTGTGATTGTGTTGCTTCATGCCAAGACCAAATGACAATTAAGAACTGAAATTCTTTAGTGATGCAATATTTAACCAATCAACATAATAAAATGGAATGGAACACGATGTAATCTCCCCAAACACAAAAAATGTACAACGACAACAATGTTTCGATTCTAAATTAGTTAGCATCTGAGTACATGAATCAAATTTTTTCATTACATCCCTCAAATTCAAAAATGTAATCCAACTTAAATTCTTTTTCCTTATAAAAAACAAAACAAGAGCAAATTTAATACAAAATCATGCCAAAAGCATAATGAGATGGACAAGCAAAGATTGGAAAAGATTGTTGGTTCCAATACTATGTTGGAGCTAAATTCTTGATTTTTACCAAAAAGAGAAATCGTTAAATACTAGAATGACAATCTTATGTGATATATGTGATACTGTAAAACACATTGGTTCAATAAGTCATTCATGCAGCCTCGATTCGCATGTTATGCATCAAAATTTGTATGTCTGCATGTTAAAGTGCAGATAGACGGCTTCTCAGAGCCAATTTGTCTAGCACTGTAATATTTTCGCTGTCATTGGAGCACTTCAAATTGTGTTTTTTTTTTTTTTGCAAAAAAAAAAAAAAAAAAAAAAAATCTCAAATTGTCAAATAGTGTCATATTGAGCTGGAGATTTTAATAGTGAAGTTTGGGCAACCGGAGAATCTGTGAACGTAGGGCCAAGAAGATTGGTGAGACATCTGTTTTCCTCCAAAAAGTCAAGGTGGGCGAGGCTAGAATTTCTCAACATCCGGAAGTCTCTCTTCATCCTCGTAAGTGCCCACGCAGATCACAAACAGACCTTCCATCAATGGCACCGGAAGAAGAACCCCCAGAGCAGATTCACACCACCACCCCAACATGCCCAATTTTCATCAACACCATCTCCATACGCTACACCATCACCCACCCATCTCTCATACACCACATCCAATCAACCCTCCCCACTGTCTCCACCCAAACCCAATCCCCAAATCGTCAACACCACTCAATCACCCCATCATCATCTCTCCTCCTAATGCCATCTTGGTCCCTCTCCCCCTCTCTTCCCTACATAGGCGTCAAGGTCGTCACCTCCTTCCCTGAAAACTCCTCCACAAACTTGCCCGGAATCCATGGAAGTTATATCCTTTTTGATTCAATCACAGGAAGAACATTGGCTGTCATTGATGGGACTGAATTGACTCTGTGGAGGACTTCCTGTGTGTGTGCTTTAGGTGCTAAGTTTTTGGCTAGAGAGGACTCTGAAGTGTTACTTGTTGTAGGAGCTGGAGCACTAGCTCCACACATGGTGAGAGCTCATTTATCTGTCCTCCCCAGTTTGAAGAGAGTGATTGTGTGGAACAGGACAGTGGAGAAAGCAAGGGACTTGGTTGGGAAGTTGAAGGAAGAGATGGGTAGTGGTCGTGTGTGGTTTGAGTGTGGTGAGTGTTTGGAGGAGAGTGTTGGGGTGGCTGATGTGATAACCTGTGCGACTAACTCCAGGAGTGCACTAGTGAAGGGTGAGGCTTTAAAGGGTGGTGCCCATGTGGGCTTGGTGGGGTCGTTTACGCCGGAGATGAGAGAGTGCGACGACGAGACTGTGAAGCGGGGGAGAGTGTTTGTTGATTGTGAAGGAGCAATGGTGGAGGCTGGGGAATTGGTGGGTGCTTTTGAGAGAGGGGTTTTGAGGTCTGATGAGATTGGTGGGACTTTGGTGGAGTTGATCAAGGGAGAGAAGGTTGGGAGGAGAGGGCCTGAGGAGATCACTGTGTTTAAGTCTGTTGGTTCTGCTGTTGTGGACATCGTCACTGCTCAGCTAGTGTACGAGTCTTTCTTGCATAATAGTGACTTGTAGTGTTCTCACTCAGCTTCTCATTTCAGTTGTTTCAAATGTGTCACATATGGTGAAAAACATGAATCTCGTAGTATTTACTTGCTTTCCAGTGTTTGTGACTTTGTGTGAGTGTTTTCCAAGAACAAAACTAGGATCAGAATGAACCTGAGGGATCGATCAATTTATTGTTATAGATAGTTTGCTTGAACGATTTTCTCGACGATATACTTCCCAAGGAAATTGTATCCATGGCAGTAGAGAGCCTCAATTTCTGCCCTTTGAGATCTGCTAACCATTAATTCCAACTCCTCTCTGTAAGGATCCTGTAACCAAACACCTCCATTAGGCCTCACAAAATTGCAACATCAGAATTTCAAGGCAGAAACTAAAATTTCAGTATGTTAAACTCAAAGTTCAGTATGTCCGTTTGGATAATAACAATCTTACCTTCAAAATCTCAGAGGCCATCAGACTTTTTGCTATTTGCAGGTCTCTAGGCTTCAGTGGAATCAGTGACTCTTCAGGTATAAGCTGAAGATCGTCGCCTCTTAGCCCCAGCCACTTAACATTGCAAGCTGGAACATGATTATGTTAACTCAAAGTTCTGTTTCTAAAAAAAAATGTCAGAAAAATAAATAACCTTGACAGCAAAATACCATATCGATATGCTTCTAAACCCATTCCTACACTTCCAAATTTGAAGGTGCACAGTATAGCTAATCCTGCTGGGTTCCTTCAAGTATTAAACATAAGAAATTAGCATCTGATAGCATGCCTAAGAAGAATGGGTAGAGCAGTTTTATAGCTTAATACCAATCAACTAGTGCAAATAATGGCATATGCGGAAAAGTTTTGCTGATTCGATGCAGAAGAAACCTTGTAAACCATCACATAGACGATATCAGTTAACAAGTTTTCGATCAACTAAACAACGAGTTCAGAAATCAAGATTACAATCATTTTCAATTGAGCAAATAAACTACCTTGTCGCGATGTCAGGGTATCCTTTCCCAGTGACAAGTATGCTTGGGATTTGATTGAATATATGGTCTTCAGCCAGCCTTTGGAATATAGCATGCTGAAAAAATCAAGCCCTCTAAATCATTAACCGTTAACAAGTTCACATAGAAGAAGTCATGACCATGATTTAGAAGAGTTAATTACCTTTTCCACCACGATAACATACCGCGCATCTGACTGGATAATTAGCTTCTCTAACACATTCAAGTCCCCTGTAATAGCATGGCCGGAAGACCCGCACATAGTACAGTCCACAATTTCCTGTTCCGGTTCCTTCGCGCAATCATCAGTTTCTTAGAATGTAAGCACCATTGGACATAGATTTTATGCAATGTTACCAATACACTTTACACTTGTTATACAATTCCTTGATTCTGAACCTGCCCTTCCTTAGTTCCTTTCTGAACCTCCAAAGTTATAGCAGCGAGGTAAAATCCAAGCTTCTTTCCTATTCCTTTGGATTTCCAAACAACAACAACAACAACAACAACAAGGCCTCAATCCCAAATTAGTTGGGGTTGGCTACTTGCACTCAATTTAGTGTAGCTAGTTAATGGTGTGCTTTCCCAATCCTTCCTAATAACTGCATCCCAAGTTAATTTCGGTCTACCCTACATGGTCACATTATTCAGTTTCTATTGAGTCGAGTTTTCTACCCCCAACATCATCCCAAGTTTACTTTGGATTACCAAACTGTCTCAATTAATTAATCTCCGTTTTCGTCGATAACTAGTCCATACTTTTATTGTAACTTATGTCCAAATCAATCAATTACGAAAGGCATACTCGAAAGTAACATATTTAGAATCTATTACATACCTGCAACACCAAACGCCCAGCAATGGCCCCTCGGCTCGATGCCATGATTCCAAGACTGTGACGACTGCAGCGAAGCAACGCAACAACCTCTGCGTCATCAAAGCATTCAACATTTCAATCATAAGAAAATGCGGACAATTTAAGACTTTGAATGCCAAAACAGGTAAAACTTAAAGAATGACAAAGCAAAGGTTTTGATTGCAACCTTGGATGGATCTGTTAACCTGCAATTGAGAAGCGAAGAACTCCGGCGAACTCGACAACAACTTATAGAATAGCTCTCTTTGCGTAACCATCTTTCCTTTAATCAAGAGCTGATAACAGATCTCCATCACTTTCCAAACTATCAAACAACAAACAGTTCAGATCCACAGTTGAACGCGAAGAAATTCGAAAGAAGGAAACCGATCCTAACATTATCACCTCTAATGAATGCCTTGGCAGCGTTGGGTCTCATCAGAGACCGGACAGAGAAAGAACGTGAGAGAAAAACTGAAGAAACATCGGTCAACAATCCGCGCCTCACGTGGCTGTTACTAGTCCTCCGATTGATCTGTTCAATTGAAAATCAGATTCATCAAAACCTAATTGGGATTGAGTGGTTTGGTGTTACCAGAGCAAGATCTGAGATCGCTGGGGTTGGAGAGCTCAGCGTTTTGAGGAAATTGAGGACCGCCACTTCGATTCTCGCTTGAACTTGTGAAGGTGGAAGGACGTCGGCGTAGCAGAGGAGCTGATCTGAGTACAACAGAGAGGATTTGTAGAGATCCGCCATTGTTATTTGTTGACGAACCTACATCAAGGCTACAACAACATTTCGCGCCACTTTATGAAATGTTGTTCACGACTTCCTACTTTCGGACTTCTTACTGAGTTTCGAGTTTCTTGGCAAACTCTCGGACTTCTTTTTTTCCTTTGATTATTTATTTTACCATTACGAAATGTTGTCTATAACTTTGCGATCTCATTTAATTATGTTGAAGTTTTAGTAGAGTACATTAACTGTATTTTTTTATACTAGTGTTTTTTGAAAAAAAAAATTTTTGCCTTTACATAATCCCACAAGTCAGTCAGACGCCCCAACCTGAGTTGCTTTGTGACAATCAACCTCGTGGATTTATTGTAAATCTAAGGTTGTGTTGGTTTTTTTTAGGTCAAAAGGTTGTGTTGGATTTAGCTTGTCTTTGGTCTACCAATCGAATTAGCTTACTTTTAGTTCTGGCCAAAGTTGAGGTAAACTTGGAAAAGTTAAACCAAGTTTTCTAAATGTCCTATGGCAAATCTGGATGAATCTCATAATAGTCCCAAAGTTTTTATGTTTTTAGCAAGTGATATCTTTACTATCTCACCATAGATCCTTTGACTTCCATGTATTTGCTCTTTGAATATTTGAAAATGGAAATGTTTCAAGATCTTCAATTGATTGCAACATCCGCAACCCAATCCACAACCCAACAAGGTAACGGCACCGCAACCTGTGTTAACTGACAAAACAAGATTGTTTAAACCACAAGTGGGCATGGCCCTTCGGTACTTGATACACTGAATGCTACAACAGTTAGAAAGTCAGATAAATTTGCTGAGAAACTTAAAGTTGAAGCCACAAGTTGATTATAAGTCGAATGGCAAAGGCGGATTTCAGAAGAGAATGTGCATTCATATCTCATAGAACATTAAAAACTCAATCCCAAATTAGTTGGAGACATTTACATGGACGGATCGAATGCCTCCACTAACTTGATTTAAAGCAGTTCATGACAGCTCAACATCATCAATAATAGTAAGAGTTAGCAAAGGAAAAGAACAAAGAAAAGTTTTATTCCTCTGACATGAAAAATACGAAACAAAATGCATTATGCGTTTCCAAAGCTCAATACCTGCATATTATTTAGTCTTGACAATTACAATGCAGGATTATATATCACCTCCAAGATCAAGACTATGGAAGCACTTCACTCAGCAATTAGAAATGGTATCAAGTAGTGATTTCATCCATGCCAAAGCAAGGGACACATTTCATTTTCATTCAATCGGGACAATGACCTGAATGTTACAACCTATTTAACATAACTTGTTTATTGTCAGTGAAGTCCAAAACACTCATGATTGCTACAATAACATCTATCTTGGCATTGACAGATTCATCATTCATGTAAATTACCGACTTGTAGAGTACCATACTTATAGAACAAAGGAGCAAGAATTGTAAACAATCCAAGTTGAAAGCTTCATGCCACGATGAATGAGAAAAATAAAAATAAAAAATGAAAACCTCAAGAGGAAAGCAGAAGTTGAAGAGAATTCAGTCAATATCACTGTACAGCAAAGTAATAAGCAAACAGTTACCAGTTAGTGCAATTGCTTCTGGCATGTTCGTGCTCACAAGTAACGAGGAGTTTGTAGAGCTTCTTAGGAAAGATTGAGCCATAATGTTCATATTATGTTATCCAACATCTGAGGTAGAACAATCCACATGACGACATATTTGGCTAAACGTCTACAGATACTAAAATAAAACGGACTTTCAAGTTAATGTGATGCATTAGAATTTTCATAATATTCCACAGAACTGCTTATAAACACAAGCAATTTGATATACAATATGTATAGACTATAAACCAAGTCATCCTTGCAGGATAAGAAAACAATTTAATTAATTGATTGTGAGAGTCACAGTTGAGAGCAGGAGTGGATGCAACTGTAGCAGAAAACATTTAGTCAAATATACCAAACAGGAATAATCCCTCTTTACTAAGCTCCACCATATGTCAATATCTTTTCAGCTGACAAGAAGAAAAAAAAAAGTGTCTGATGTAAGAATTATTGATCTCAGATCTTTCTACCACTTCTCCTTAGAGCATATCACAAAGCCTTCCAGCACTCATCTTTCAGAGACTTTGCCAAGTGGCTTCTAAATTAGGGGTTCTTAGATGGGCGCTGGATTATAGGCTTAGCAATCATAGTTGCATTCAAGGCAATTCAATTGCGCATTTAGACCACAGCCGTCCATTATGCATGAAGGAAAGGGAAATTTTTCGTCATTTAATCTGGTTTGACAAGAATTTGGAAAATTCAAGATATTCTGCAGCTAGGTGGACAGTTATCAGTAAAGTCAATGCAGGTAATGGTTTATCCATCTGGTAAAGTATTGGAGGCATCTGATTTACTTAAGATACCTAATACGTATATTGTATATAAAAGGCCCAATTAAGGGTTTGTTATGCACAGGAGCGGAGCCAGACTTTAAGTGGAGGGGGAGGGGACAATTTTTATCTGTATTTGTCAAAGTAAAATTGGAAGATATATGTATTGTCAAAGTAAAAATACATATAAAACTGACTTATGAATTAAATATTATAAAAAATTTACTTAATTATCATATGATTAGCACTTTTACTTAATTATCATATAGCACATGAACTCTCTCTCAACTTTAAGTTCCTAGATCTCCCCTTATATATATCTCTCAATAACACTATTTACTTTGAAGGTCTGAGCAGTCTTAATTTGTAGCATAACTTTTTTCGTGAAGGAAATAAATTCCCTTAGAAAAGCAATGTCCTATTGAACGTGTTATAAATCCAATAGTCTTGAATCCCATGACATGAGTATTTATTTGGGTCACATGATAAGGATAAATATACTTATTATATAGAAATGAGAAGAATTAAAATAAATTTGAACATAATGTTCTGTCAAAAATTGATAGCTTTATCACTAATTCACTATTCTTTTAGAAAAACAATTCATTAACTAATTTAACACATGTGAAGTCAAATTTTAATCATAAATTTAAGAAAAGAAAAGAATATTGGGAGAGTAAGGGACACTTTGAGAAATGTAACATGCATGATCCAATTTATATAGGGGGTCTAGAGGGTTGGGCGTGAGGCAGGGGGGCATGGCCCCCCACACACACACACACCCACACCCACACCACATCTAGCTCCGCCTCTGGTTATGCAAGTCTCTCGATCAGTTATGCAGTCATTTCTGCTTTGCTTTCATTGAGGCTATTTCTTTCTTCTGTTCTTTTCAAAAATAAAAACAAAAATGGCATTAAGAGAAAATAAATTGAGAAAAAAATGGATTGCCAGCAGCTACATTTGCATTTGAACTTGAGATACATCAGTTGAAACTTAAAACAAATGGAAGAAATTGCTGACCTGCTTAGCTTGGCTGTCAGCACACAGAAAAATACAAAATAACTGCAGGACAATTTGACATGCTAGAAAAACAGTCATCATTCCTTTTGGCGAGCTTCTGTTCTTCTTTGTGGTTTCGGATGTAACCTTGGGAACAATAGTTCGTTAAGTTGTCTCTCAGCACTAAACTCTGAAAAGGCCTGAAATCCAAGTTTTTGGAAACAGAAATAAAATTAAGCACAGGTTTCATCCATCCAATTACCTAAATCACATTTTATTCAAGTATCAAATTTTTAGTAATGTTTTACTCAGAAGCTCATGTGAAGGAAGAAGCCTTAACATGGTTTCCAAATCCGAACACCCCAACTTCCATGTCATGCAGCATCCTCAATGCTTTTCAAGTAAGTACACGTCAGGATCGACCATTAAGGCATGGCTAATAAACGCAAACCCACCACATGTTGCATTGAGGCCTTTAACCTTAGTTGCAACTGCTCAAGTCTAGATCCTAATATCCTTATTATTTTAGTGTTTTCATTTTAATCTATCCTCTCAACGCCTCTATCATGAGTTATAAGTTGACAATGTATTTGCTTTGCCAAAGCATCACTAGTCAAAAGGCAAGGTTTGAGGAGGTCATGGGTTCAACTCATGTTGAAGAAAAAAAAAATGTATTTGCTTTCTGTTCTATGAAAGGACCTGTCGTTATTTTTTTGAAGTCTTTATTTAAGTTTTGAAACCTCGTCCCCAAGCCTGCAATCCCAAATCAAAATCAGAAATGGTCTAAGACAAAAATTTTGCGGTCTTTAAGCACTTCTCTAGGCCATCAGGATTCAGAAGGTAGGAAGAAGATACTTTCGCATGGCAGACACTAGTTAATACGCTTTCCATTTTTTTTTAATTTAAAAAATGACGACTGATTTACAGTTTCTTATGCTTATTCCATAATTATCTTTTATTCTTATTAATGATTTAGTATAAGAGAAGTTGTTGATATTATAAACTAATGAGTAAATTTAGGAATTTAGTTTCCGCAAACAAGAAGTTGCTAGAGTTTTGAACTCTTGACATTATAAGTTCTTATTTTCATAATTACATGACCAGGCTGTGCTTACAGCAAGATCGATTCGCACGCATCCATGTATTTTCTATATTCTAGTTTCCACTAGGCTCACAGACTGAATTCATTTACACAGCACAATCCAGCTTTGCACTTCTTAGATTCAGTGATCTTTTGTAGTCATGCTGTTACACAGTAAATTGTGCATTTCTTTTTTACTTCAAGGCCAAAAGTTAAACCATCAACTGGTTTAGGAGATTTAGCTATCTCACAAAGAATTCATAAGTGTAACAACTACTACTAATGCATTACATATACCAGTTTGGAAAATGGGAGTAAAATAACAGCACGATGCAAAAAATAAAAATAAATAAATAAATAAAATAAAAGGCCTCCATGCATAATCAAAAGATAATGCTATTTTCCTAACAAAAAAAAAAGATAACGCTATTTTGTAACATACCCGTTTCTGAAAACCAAATCGCAAGGTTTGGATTTGAGCACCGGAGCAAACTCGCAAATCAAGACCAAGGCTATCTAGACCAATGGGTGCCACCTCCTGTAGAGAGCAAAGAAAGCCACAGAGAAGAATGAACATTAGAGCTACAAAAAAGAAAAGGGGAAAAAAAACTTCCTAATAACAGTAGATTGCATAGTTAGGTTGAGTAATTACCCAAAAAGGGAAAAAAGGATTAAAGTGGCATGCTAAGATGACTATTCACCATCAACAGTACACTACATGCATTATATCTTTATGACCAGATCAAGAAATAGATGAACATTTCTCTGAAATTCCTGAACTAGAACTAAATTAACATGATTGTGTATTTATAACAGATAAAGGACTTAATCAGGTTATTATTTTATGAAACACCATATTCCAAGTGGATACTTGAAAATCAGGCATGAAATGATTCAAGGCTCTTTTCTTTTTAAGCCTACTAAACATTGGCACTACTTAAGGCATTCCCAAGTTCATGTATTAGTAAGAACAGTGTCTTCAGTCTAGCCATCAAGGAACTAATTCACATAAGCCAAGCAGCACCGAATAGATTAAAAAAAGCGTTAAAGGTGAGGGATGTAAAGCTTCACTTCTCAATCAATTCTTTTGTCACAAATGTCTCGCATTTGCTACAGCCGCTAGTCACAGAAACGAATTTGGATCACCACATGAGAGAAGCTTCACTTCTCAATCAATTCTTTTTGGTGCCCTTCGATCCAGGAGGTCAACAGTTGACACCCTCAGACTCAAAGTCGACTCAAGTACCCTGTCCTCCTAATTTTGATCCACCAAGTAAAGATGTTGCCAGTTTCCGCAAGTATCAGATATGGTGCAACGAGAAGGAAAATGAATTATAAAATGACAGGAATTATAAGGATAGGATATACTTATATATTCCTATCACATTAATGGACCAGCTTGTGTATTTTCAATAGCTTCTAGAAAGCTATTTCATGAAACAAATCCGGAATACGCCAACTAGGGGCAACGAATAAACATCATGATAGGAATATATAAGTATATCCCATATACCAACTCCTATGTAGCCGGCCCAACTAATTTGGGTTGAGGCTTAGTTGCTGTATTACATATACCAGCTTCTTTGAGCTGCAAATCGCTCTTTATTTAAAGCCTAAATTTGCTAAAACAAAAGTTTAATGTGATTTATGTAGAGCCACAAGCAAGATGGTAATCTACCTCTACTTGAATTCCCTTGACTCTCCAACAAAGAGACATAAGGGCTTGTGAGGTCTTCTCGCCACCGGCTTTTAGACGAGATAAAATCTTGGCAGAAGAATGTGCAATGGCATCCGGTTGAGATCTCAGGAAATCCTTTACTTCCACAACCGTCTGAAGGTAATGTAAACAATAAATTATTCATATATTACTTCAGTGACAAAAACAACAAACTGAAATTTCCCTTCCCACATTATAAGAATGATGGAATGAAGAAATATTTTATTGCTAAAAAAGAACCAAATCATGCCTTTTTCAACAACAGGTGAGATTTCCATCACAAACACCAAATAAATTTATGCACACATGCATGGAAAGATATAAATGTGAACCGTCAAGAAATGGTTGTGGTAAGTAGAAATTATTCATGGACGAGGATCCATCAGGGGTCCTCCAATGACAATTGCGAAACACTCTGCAGTTTCAAGCAGGCAACAACTATAGCTTTAGTGCTGCTTTTCTTTCCATTTGCAAGTTGCATGACATAACAACCATAAAAGATTAAAAAGAAGTGGTAAAAAACAATTCTAGACCACCAAAAACAAAAAAGATAACGAAAGACGTTTAGAAAGTTGGTAAATTGCCTGATTTCCTTGGGGAGAAACCAGTTGAATCTTAATCATCTCTAGCTTGTAAAATGAGGACCCGGTTCTCAGACTTTCATCTTTCTCCATTTCCTCTGCCCAGTTTGAACCATCTTTAGATGACGATTTTGAGTCTAATTTATTACCTTGTCCATTAATGTGGAGTTCCTCTCGATTGTCGTCGACAACTTTCCCAATCTGACTACTTTCATCACTGGACTGAGGATCAGATACATGTTTCCGAATGACAGTGTGCTCATCAACGAAAGCAGGTCTAAGAAGGCCTTGGATAACAAGACCAGCTGGTGGTTGATCCATCCAATCCAAAGGTTTCTCCGCAGCAACCTGGATAAACATAAACGTGTTTGCAATCAGACATTAGAAGCTCTTCGGGTATCAATTATTTATTTATATACAAATACACAAAGCTATCCTTCAAAACATGAACTGTTTTGTGAGATTAGTTATGGACCCAGCAATTTTTCTATAATATAGCTTTGTACAGCATGGGCTTCCATCGATTTCTTTGAACCATCCCAAATCCCAATCACATTGCATGGATGATCCAAAAATAGGAAACTATTGCAAAATTAATTGGGGTCAGCTACATGGATCAAACTCTTCCATTATACTCGATTTAGTGCAATATGGTTCTTTATTGCCAAGGATTATTTAGAAATGACAGTTTACCTCGGTCAGTTTTTTAGCGAAGTACATTGGATGGGACGAGCGCATTGTCTCTAATTTCGCCCAATCCCCAATCGTTCCATCGGAATCGAATCCATCTTCTTCATGATCAAGAGCCCCAACCCAGTCATTCTCATAATCACTATCCTCCTCCTCGTCTTCCTCATCTTCATCACCCTCTTCCTCCTCATCGTCCTCGTTCTCATCTTCAACAATATCCTCAAATCCAAAATCAATATCTCCCTGCCCCAACTCCATCTCATTCAGCATCTCGGTCGTATCCATGCCTATAATCACTTGCTGACATTTTACACACAAAAATCACAACTGAGAAAGTTCGTAACCTCGCGAACAACAAAACTCATAAACATCAATCCAAACATCCTTCATACCACGAAATTATTGTCCGTTGTAAGAATTCGCAAAATATCTTCGTCGTCACTAACCTCAAAGTAAATATCTGAGAAATCACCAATGCAATAATCACAATTCTTTTTTTTTGATGAAAGGTATATATATAATGCAATAATCACAATTCAACAACCAAAACAAGAATCCAAACACGAAAAACGAAAGCGAGAGCGATTCACGATATTCACTTCCATGTTCATCAGTCAAGTAAGGCAAATCCGGCCAGAATATGTTCTCGTGAACCTCGTCATTGATCAATCCTGAGAGCATCAGTGTCGCTTGGCCGTTCACCTGCACAGACCAATCAAACAATCACTACAATTCACAATTCACAACAAAAACCTGAAATCCGAACAAGACTAACAGTGAATCAGTGCTGCTGACCTCGATGAGCGTTCGAGCGGTCTCGGAGGAGGTAAGCGTGGCGTCGTCTCCGCCGTCAGATCTGGTCTCGTGAATCTCCTCGAACGGATGATACGTGTACGATTGCTTTCCGCTCGCCTCGGATGGATCCGAGGTGGAATCCTTCGCGACGGCTCGGATTCTGCTACTGCGGCGGAGTGTCGATCGGGCGTCGCATCGACGGAACAGTGGTTGCCGGAGCTGCACGCATGTCGAGGCGTCGTCGGAAGCGAAGACATGTCTGTAATGGCGGGGGGTGGTGGCGGAGCAGCTGCATCGAGTGGCGGTGGTGCCACGGAATCCGACGGCTAGGGCTGATTCGATCAGCATAAGGGGTTGGGGTTGGGGTTGGTGTTGGTGTTGGGTGGCGAAGAGGAACGTTGGAACCCAATGAATTTTATCCAAAACGATTTCCGAACTTTCTTTCTTGTTAAGTTTTAACCCTTCTTTTAAATTTACTCTTTTAGGCGCCGAGAGCTTAATATTCAGAGTAAATACGCGCTAATTTAAGTTCATTTATTTATCTTGATGGAATATTTAAGTCCTCTATGAATTGTGAAAGCTATGCAAACTTGTTAGGTCTATTTAACTCACTTGAGCTTTAACTATTTCATTATGGCCTACTAAAGGTTATTTGGGTTTACTATGACTGATTAGTTAGGTCATCTCTAATCACAATACTTAAATGGTACAACTTTTACATCATTTTAGTGTAACTTTTACACTAAATTTTAAAACTATCTCAAACCCACAAGACTATCTTTTACACTATCTTACTTTATTATTATTTTATTCTTTTTTTAAAATAGAATCTTTTATATATTTTAAATATATTGCTCTACATATTAATAAAATTAATTTATTAAGATTAATCAATTACTTATCTAATAAATAATTAAACAATAAATTAATATGTGCCTTTAATTATTTACAAATTAACTTTTTTTTAATATTAAGATAAATACTTTAAAAATAAAAATAGGAAAATAAAAATAGGTACAATACACAACTTTTTTTTTGGTGAACATACAAAACATTTTTAAATAAATCATAAAATTTATGTATTAATTAAATTAATATGGATTATTTAAAAAAGTATTAAGATAATTAAGATAATTATAAATTTAACATCCCCTAATTTATATCAAGGAATGCCCGGCCTGAAACCCTAATTAAGCCCCGGTAAACCAGATCGGACCTAATTAAAGCCAAGACCTTTTACAACATTTCCCGACAAAGAACTCAGTATATCTTAATTTATATGAACAACATAAAACAAACGCGGGAAAATTTAAAACTTTTTCGATAAAACACAATTATACAATACCAAAGCATGAACATCGGTATTGAGCTCGTATTCCCACCCATTTTATTACAAATCATAATGCAATACAATATATATAACAAGAAACTCACTGCACCGTAGAGAATATACTAAACTCCTGGTCTTCTCCTTTCCCGAGTTCCAAGTCCTAGCGTACATTCATACCTGGAGATGTTAAGGTGGGTGAGCTCCTACATGCTCGATAAGTGATTCTCATACCAACCATCAACTATCAATTAATGGCAATGTATAACAACATGAATCAAATGCATAACTACAGGAGCATATGAATCAATATAAACAATATATATAACGAGATGCAAGTTCTTTGGTTCATTGCAATGTACCCGTGATTTGTATTTCACATTTTCGTATTCGCATTGAGTCGCCCCCTCACATATCCAAGAACCAATCACTTGGGCATCTAACCAGTTCTTGTCAATGTGCCGCCAACTCATAAAACACCGAGTCGCACGTACTCATCATCACTAAACCAATCACTTGCTCATCTCGATTGGTTTATGACTAATGAGTTGCTAACTAAACTCAATGGAAAGCATTGATCGGAATAATTCCCAAGCAAGCGGGGCGCAGCGATGATGGTTAGCAATTCCACCACAGTTCCCAAACCCCATGCCGATCCGTCCCGTCAAACCTCTTTCCGTATCCATTTTTTTCATTTCAAAACGTTTTTGTAAAAACCATCATCAAATCACGGTACATTGCCCCATTCCCAGTCCAGTACACTACATGCTCTAATAATACTATTTTACATTGCATAATTGATAAAAGTTACGAGTCCCACTTACCTGTTCTGAGCTTCTATGTTTTACCGACTTGTACAACTCTCCGGAGTCCTCAAACCTTTCCACATCGGTTCATTCCCTAACATAGACCAATTGTCATCAATTTACGTCTAATATTCATTCATTAACATTCCTAAACTGGTCCCATTCGAATTCGACATCTCGGAACCTAATTTATAACCTATTTTGACCATTTCACGTTTTTCGAGGTAAAACCCCCGGTATAAAGTCTCCTTCGACTTTCAAACTTCTCAATTTCCATAGAAATCCCTCAATTTCTATTTGATTGGTCAAAATACTATTTTTCCATATTTTTCCTATTTTTCGGATTTTCTTTTCCATTTTCTCTCTTTTCTTTCTTTTTTTTTTTTTTGGTTTGATTGCCCTGAACCGGCCGAACCGGGTTCGCTCAACCGAAGCGAACCGGCTCGGTTCGAGGGTCGTCCCCTACCTCGCGAAGAACGAGCGGCGCCTCTGTTCTTTTTTTTTTTTTTTTTTTTTTTTTTTGATTCATCGTTGGGGTTGGCTTTCAACCCCAACCCCAACCCGAACCGGCAGGGAGACCACTCCCCTTGCCTTCACCACTCTCGGCCATGGCTTCCGCCATGGCCGAGCTCACTCAACCTCAACAACAACAACTGCCGATACACAACAACAATAACAACAACAACAGCACATCTTACCTCGAGCTCTTGAGCTCCTCTCGGCTCCTTCTCTTCTTCCTCCTCCCAATCTCGGTTCGTCTCTGCTCATCTCCTTCTTCTCGATTTCTCAATATAACAGTGAAGAAGGCGGTTTATGTAACGGCCCAAATTTTATTAAGGCCGTTATTTGCGTATTTTCAGACGTGGACGCCAGCTCAGGTTCACGGAGACGCCACGAACCGGCGAAGATACGCCTGGTTGGGTGGGAAATATTATTTTTGATTGATTGTTTGACTAACTGTGATGATAATGACTAGACTATGACTCATTACATCGCAGGTGTGGTTTAATATTGTTTAGATCGGGTGAGATTTAGTGTCGGGTATTCGCCTAAAAATGCGTGCGACGCGGAACCCAAGGACGAGGACGGCGGGAACACTAGGGCGGGGAATGCGTTTAGTTCGATAAAAATAGAATAAATTTGACAAAATAGTAAATTGGTGGGCGCTAGTGACGCGCGGGTCGTGGTCGACACGCGTGGGTGGTAGTGTAGTGTGCACGCCCGAGTACGCTTGTTCGTCGGCGCGCACAACAACGAAATTGTAGGCGCGAAAATATAGCGAATATATATATTTATATATATATATATGCATATAAGTAATTTAAAATATATATATATATAAATATATTAAAATCGAAAAAGAAAAAAAATTGTGAAATGACCAAAAAGGGCATTTGATGATGAAGAAGGAGGATAAGAATGCGGGGGTAAAATGGTCATTTCACCCCAAAATGTTGATAAACACCACCGATTGTCTCCATTTTCGATCGATCGAAAGTGAAGAGAGAAGAGAAGCCGAGAGAGAGAGAGAGGCCTAGGAGGGAGAAGGAGAGGCGACGAGCTCGTGAGGAGTCGAGGAGATCAAGGTGAGTTTGTGGTTTATGGTTGTTGTGCGTTGTGTGGTGTGGTGGTGAGCTCGGCCATGGCGGAGCCATGGCCGAGAATTGGAATTTGTCGAGGAGGAAGACGACGTGTGGTCTTCTCATTCTCTTAATTTCATTGGAGAGAAAGAAAAGAGAAGAAGGAAAGAAGATCAATAGAAAAAAAAAAATTGAGAAAAAAAAAAAAAAAAAACAGGCGCCATTTGTGTGCCTCTGTTGTGAAGAAGATGAAGGGCCGGTTCGGCCTGAACCGGTCCGGTCGGCCCTGAACCGGTCTCGGTCGGTTCGGCCAACCGCCCTTAAATTAAAAAAAAAAAAAAAAAAAAAAAAGAGAAAATAAAGAAAAATGGAAAAGAAAATCTAGAAAAATAGGAAAAATTATGGAAAAATTCAGAAAAATCCAAAAAAAATATGAGAAATTAAAAAAATGGTTCACAACTGAGTTTTGGGATTTTCTCGGAAATGTTGGCGAGACATAGTCGGAGTTTTAGCCTCGAAAAACGTAAAATTTGATATAATATATCAAATTGAAACTAATTTAATGACAAATGATCTTAGGTATAATTCGGGTGGTAATTTTGATTTGTTGGGCATTTATTCAAGCTGGACTGGATAATTGGAGTGCGATTGAGGTAAGTAAAACCCTTAAGTAACACACTCGAGTGTTTATTTATTTGATTTCATTTGATTCCAGCTATTATTGTTTATCGTTGTTTACTCTATTTCCATGTTCATACCTATGTTGCACGGTTGGTTTTGTCATTCACCGCCGATCTTCTCGGTTTACTCGTGATGTGTGGGCGGACTTGGGTAGGTGGACAATAGGGACGAATAAGGGTTCGGATCGGTGAGGGGTTGGAGAAGCCACCGAGGAATACCGATGTCCGGATTAGGGTTCGATCTGCTACACACGGCACACATCCATTATTGGTGTTTATCGATGTTATGTATGCATGCGTCTTAATTACGGTTACTGTTTTATCTTTGCGCATGTTTATTTAACAGATTATTGGCTTCCTTTATTATAAATGCTTTGGTTTGTGTACTTCGGGTTTTACTCACTGGACTCGTCATCTACTTCTTGTGATGATTGAGTGCGGGATCTACTACGACCGGGGGCAAGGAGACTCTTGCGGACTATCTCGCGACCTTGTCACCGACGGAGTTCGTCTTGTATGTTTTTATTTTGCTTTGTATTGACTTATTTTTGGGTTTATGGGGACTTTGTTTGAGATACCAAAGGTGCATGAGTGTATCACATTTTGTTATGTTGAATACAAGTGTACTTTACCTAAGTTTTCCACATAGGATTAATGCTCTATAATTTGAGAAAATGACATATTTTAAGCTTCCGTTGTTTACAAATATTAAAATGTTAATTACTGACTAACTTAGGCTGAATTAATTGATAATGATGCTTAGTTGGGCGTGGGACACAGCTGACAGTTACGTGGCCAGTTGTGGGCCCGCGTGGCCTCCCGTGGCGGACCAATGTGGGAATTGGGGCCGCCACATTTTGGTATCAGAGCCTAGGTTTGAGGAACCTAAAGGATAAAATGATGATGATAGTTAACTCTGATACCGCCACATTTTGGTATCAGAGCTTAGATTTGAGGAGCCTAGGGAATGAAGTGTGGGTTATGGTATAAGAGCATAAACTTTAAATAAATTTAGATGTGGAAACCCGAAGTGATACCTAGAATTCTATTTGGGAAGTGATGTAAGGCGGGTAGACTTAGGAAATCTATATACGTGTATGTTTTGATTGTGTACTATATATTATACGCGTATATATTGAGTCCGGTCCGACGCACGTCAAGCGTGCATTACTATGGACGGACGTACTCGACTATTATTCCGCCGACTACTCACGGAGATCGGGGAGACTAGTGACCTCACTAGAGAGGTAGCCGATCTAAGGACTATGGTGCGTAGAGTTACCGACCAACGCTTATTACATCAGCGCAGATGGCGAGAGGTTCTCGAGTACATTCGGGGTAGGTGAGTGGCGATACCGCACCGACGACTACTTTGGTAACGACCACTACTCAAGCGGTACTTGATTCAAATGTCACTTGTTCGAGCAACAGTTCGGAGACATTGGTTGAGGAGACCACCCCATTGTTGCATCGCGAGTTAGACAGAGTTCTCGGTCGATCGAGACCAGAAGAGACAAAGAAATCAATCTAGCGATCGGAGCGGGATTTTCGAGCACGCGCGCGTTCGTTGGCAACAGGATCATGATTTCATTAATGATCGTGATTTGAGAAACGATCGTATGATTATAATGACGAGCGAGATAGATTGGAGTCGCGAGGACGACCAAGATCGATCGATGATCAATTCAAAGAATGACGATCGCCAAACGGTACATGAGATTGTACCTATACTTTGGTACAACAAATCGAGACAATCGTACGAGACAGAACCAGATCGATCGAGAGGGACCGAGTTGGGGTCGAGATCCAGGGATAGACGCAGTTAGGAGACCGAGAGACACGTCGTTGTTGTCATCGTTGCGGTCGATTGGACACCTCCGAATGGATTGCGGGAGAGCATCACTACCACCGGAGCCGGTGCGGGCCCGAGATAGAGTCCATGTTGTTGCACCGTCGATCCTGGGAGGAGACTAGACAGACTGTTGTGGGTACGTATAAGTTTATTTACTTATTTTGTTGTTTTATTTCGTAGGTGTACCTATTGTTTGATTACCTACGCGATTGAGGACGGTTGATGTGTTCACCGGAGGATGTTGATGAAGATTTGATTAATCACGCGATACACTAGGCAATAGCGAGGACTATCGGGTGATTGACTAGATTGGGCGTTATCACCGGTGGGATCCTGAGGATGGGTTCTAGGTGATTGGCCGGGTGATGCGTACACTAGTGGGATCCCGACGTACCGTAGTATGGCCTAGGATTGAGTCGCGGATGAGATGGCGATATCGCTTATTTTTGCCAGTGTTGTGGTTTCGTGTTTCGATGGGGAGGTCTACACAAATTTCGGGACGAAATTTTCCCCTAGTTGGGAAGAACTGTAACGGCCCAAATTTTATCAAGGCGTTATTTGCGTATTTTCGAGACGTGGACGCCACTCGGAGTTCACGGACGCCACGAACCGGCGAAGATACGCGTGGTTGGGCGGGAAATATTATTTTTGATTGATTGTTTGACTAACTCGTGATGATAATGACTAGACTATGACTCATTACATCGCAGTGTGGTTTAATATTGTTTAGATCGGGTGAGATTTAGTGTCGGGTATTCGCCTAAAAATGCGTGCGACGCGGAACCTAAGGACGAGCGACGACGGGAACACTAGGCGGGGAATGCGTTTAGTTCGATAAAAATAGAATAAATTTGACAAAATAGTAAATTGGTGGGCGCTAGTGACGCGCGGGGGTCGTGGTCGACACGCGTGGGTGGTAGTGTAGTGTGCACGCCCGAGTACGTTATTCGGCGCGCACAACGAAATTGTAGGCGCGAAAATATAGGCAAATATATATATTTATATATATATATATGCATATAAGTAATTTAAAATATATATATATATAAATATATATTAAAATCAGAAAAGAAAAAAAAATTGTGAAATGACCAAAAAGGGCATTTGATGATGAAGAAGGAGGATAAGAATGCAGGGGTAAAATGGTCATTTAACCCCAAAATGTTGATAAACACCACCGATTGTCTCCATTTTCGATCGATCGAAAGTGAAGAGAGAAGAGAAGCGAGAGGAGAGAAGCGAGGAGGGAGAAGGAGAGGCGACGAGCTCGTGAGGAGTCGAGGAGATCAAGGTGAGTTTGTGGTTTATGGTTGTTGTGCGTTGTGTGGTGTGGTGGTGAGCTCGGCCATGGCGGAGCCATGGCCGAGAATTGGAATTTGTCGAGGAGGAAGACGACGTGTGGTCTTCTCATTCTCTTAATTTCATTGGAGAGAAAGAAAAGAAGAAGGAAAGAAGATCAATAGAAAAAAAAAAAAAAAAAAAAAATGAGAAAAAAAAAAGAGGCGCCGTGCGCCTCTGTTGTGAAGAAGATGAAGGGCCGGTTCGGCCACTGAACCGGCCGTTTCGGCGAACCGCCCTTAAATTAAAAAAAAAGAGAAAAATAAAGAAAAATGGAAAAGAAAATCTAGAAAAATAGGAAAAATTATGAAAAAATTCAGAAAAATCCAAAAAAAATATGAGAAATTAAAAAAATGGTTCACAACTGAGTTTTGGGATTTTCTCGGAAATGTTGGCGAGACATAGTCAGAGTTTTAGCCTCGAAAAACGTAAAATTTGATATAATATATCAAATTGAAACTAATTTAATGACAAATGATCTTAGGTATAATTCGGGTGGTAATTTTGATTTGTTGGGCATTTATTCAAGCTGGACTGGATAATTGGAGTGCGATTGAGGTAAGTAAAACCCTTAAGTAACACACTCGAGTGTTTATTTATTTGATTTCATTTGATTCCAAATATTATTGTTTATCGTTGTTTACTCTATTTCCATGTTCATACCTATGTTGCACGGTTGGTTTTGTCATTCACCGCCGGATCTTCGGTTTACTCTGTGATGTGTGGGCGGACTTGGGTAGGCTTTGGACAATAGGGACGAGAATAAGGGTTCGGACTAGGTGAGGGGTTGGAGAAGCCACCGAGGGAATACCGATGTCCGGATTAGGGTTCGATCCCCGCTACACGACACACATCCATTATTGGTGTTTATCGATGTTATGTATGCATGCGTCTTAATTACAGTTGCCTGTTTTACTGCGCATGTTTATTTAACAGTTATTGGCTTCCTTTATTATAAATGCTGGTTTGTGTACTTCTGGGTTTTACTCACTGGACTCGTCATCTACTTCTTGTGATGATTGAGTGCAGGATCTACTACGACCAGGGGCAAGGAGACTCTTGCAGACTATCTGTGACCTTGTCACCGACGGAGTTCGTCTTGTATGTTTTTATTTTGCTGTATTGACTTATTTTTGGGTTTATGGGGACTGTTTGAGATACCAGTGCATGAGTGTATCACATTTTGTTATGTTGAATACAAGTGTACTTTACTAGGGTTTTCCACATAGGATTAATGCTCTATAATTTGAGAAAATGACATATTTTAAGCTTCCGTTTGTTTACAAATATTAAAATGTTAATTACCGACTAACTTAGGTTTGAATTAATTGATAATGATGCTTAGTTGGGCGTGGGACACGGTGACGATTACGTGGCGTGGTTGTGGGCCCGCGTGGCCTCCCGTGGCGGACCAATGTGGGAATTGGGGCCGCCACAGTTTAGGTGAGGAATTGACCAAAATACCCTTGAGCTTATCTCATTTCCTTCTTTCCTTCCATACCCTTAAACGTAATTTTACCTTTTTTTGATTTTATTATATATGTATATATATATATTTATATATATATCGATTTATATATATAAATATGTATATTCATTGATCTCTTACGCCTCAAATTCCGGTTCGCACGCCAACGGAAACATCTCGGGCGTGCGCACCACCGTATGTCCGACGCGTGTCACTCGTGACCCCGCGTATCACTCTGCGCCTGACAAATTATCATTATTTTATTATTTTCCATTTAATATATATTTATATATATCCATAATATATAAATATATATTTATGCCTATAATTACGCCTATAATTACGTAATTTCCACCGTTGAGCACACTCGAGCGTCAACGCTATCTCGCGTCTCATGTGTGTCCACATGACCCACACATGGTATTAGGCATTTCCTCGTTAGTCCGATTATTCACATATATGTACTAATACACACCAAACAAACACAATACATCACGCAGTCCCACACACACGTTAGTCGTGACAAATCGAGCTTAACCACGAACCTAACTCTGATTAATTTGGATTCGGATTACTGTTAATCCCGTGCTTAAAATAACGGGTCGTTACAATAAAAATACATTACAAATAAGGTAACTATTACTTATAAAAATAAAATAATTAAGATAACTATAATTATATGTAAAGATAAAAACAAAAATAAAAAATAAAAAAATGGCACCGTGAGTAATGCCGCATCAAATTGGTGCGGCATTGTAGCTTATGCGCCATCCACGTGGGATGGCGCACAGCAAAATGGCACTAAGTTTTCCAACTTAGCGCCATTTAAGCTGAGGTGACATCCCAACCAGTGTCAAAATGATGCGTTGGTTGGAGATGCCCTTAGGTCTATCCATTGAACTTCAACAAACAACAAATTTGGAATTGTTCGATGAGTTTGTAACTGGACAAAATTACAAAATTACTTTCAAGAATACGAGGGTTGCTGGTCATGAGCTTGTTACATATGCCTTCTAAAGATAATCAAATAATGATTGTAGATATGATACAATGACGAAGGCCTATCTTTTCACAAGAAAATAACAGTATTCAAGTTTTGAAGTATAAGGTTGAAATTACTCATCACATACATTTATGCTTTTTTTAAACCATCATGGATTATGGGATGCAGATCTTCCCAAACACGTACAACTTTGGTCACGAATAGGCAAATGTTAATGGCCAGACAAATGCGGATTTTGGATAACTTTTATTGGCATTCTTTGGATATCCATTCATTTATCACCCCCACGCCTTCTTCTTTTCTTTTATCAACTCATCACATACATTTATGCTTTTTTTAAACCATCATGGATTATGCGATGCAGATCTTCCCAAACACGTACAACTTTGGTCACGAATAGGCAAATGTTAATGGCCAGACAAATGCGGATTTTGGATAACTTTTATTGGCATTCTTTGGAATATCCATAATTTGGATTCTCATCCATTTATCACCCCCACGCCTTCTTCTTTTCTTTTATCAAATACCTATAATTCTTCATAAGTTTGCATACACTAATAAAAAAAGAGAGATAAAAAAAAAGGAAAATGATAAAGGATCCACTTTTAATGCACATTTTGTGACACATACTCTTGTCTTTTAACCATTTATGACTCTTTCTTGTTTTCCTATGTGTGTGTCTCACATTTGACAAAACACCATAAACGGCTAAAAGACAAATGTATGTGTCTAAAGTGTGCGTTGAGAGTGTGTTAGATTATCATTTTCAAAAAAAAAAAAGATGCATGGAATTGGTTGTTACTTGAATTTGCACAATAACATTTGAGTACAAAAGTTCTACATAAATAATTTCTTAATTAGATGTCTTACTAGACAAAAAATAAATAAATTAGAGGCATATTCTTCTATTCGTGGAAACACAAAGTTTCCAGCTTAATCACCTCTAATATTGGAGGGCACGTGCAGGGCACGTACGATATGGTGGCACGTGCTGTCTGTCGAGAACGCGAGAACGCGTGATCCTCTCAAGCACCCGTCGCAGTTCCAGATCTATTAATCGGACTCGAACAGGTCGGGACTCGCATCGCAACTTCTTCATCTATAAATACCACCACTTCGACGACACTCTCTTCCGAGTCTTCTCTCTCACTTTTCCAAAACTAGGGGTTTGTTTGGGGTTTTTCATTCTTCGTTCCTCAAAAACCCCTTTTTTCGTCTGTTTCGCTCTCGATCTGCAATTGCTCTCAAAACCCTAGAAATCCACGCTCGGATTCGCTTTCGCTTCCATGATTGATCGATTCATCTGACATCCAAACTCCACAGATCTTCGGTAAGAACAATTCCTCGATTCGCGATTTCACTTCTGCTTGTGTTGTTGTAGTTGTAGTTGTAGTTGTAGTTGGAGTTGTTGTTTCAATTTCAGCTAAATTTGTTGTCTTCGTTGTTGGTGGGTTCGAAACGGATGTCAATCTAGGGTTTTGGTGGGAATCGTGTCCTTTCAATTGAATGTTTGCTTCTGTGGAGCTGATTAGGGTTTATGGAGTGTGAATTGTGAGGAAATATGGAGTTGGTTGAAACAGTAGTTCCGGTGAAGTGATATGAGGTTTTGAATATGAGCGATGGAGGAGGGGAGGCTGGAAGAGAGAGCGGAGAACAGTTGGGGAGGAGGAGAACAGGGGGGAGTGATGAGTACGGGAGAGCGATTGCGAGAATTGCGGTGGCACAAATATGTGAGAGTGTTGGGTTTGAGAGCTTCCAGCGGTCTGCGCTCGAAGGGTTTTCGGATGTCATGATTCGGTACATTTATGATTTGGGGAAGACTGCTAGTTTCTGTGCGAATCTGGCTGGTAGGACGGAGTGTAATGTGTTTGATATTATTCAAGGATTGGAAGAGCTTGGGTTGGCACAGGGTTTTGCTGGCGCGGCAGATGTTGACCACTGCATTGCAAAATCAGGTGTGGTACAGGAGATTATACAATATGTGAATTTGCCGGAGGAGGTCCCATTTGCCGCACCTATTACGCGGTTTCCAGTGGCTAAAATTCCCAAAGCCACGCCTAGTTTTCTTCAAATTGGCGAGGAACCAACTGGGAAACACATTCCACCATGGTTGCCTGCATTCCCTGATCCTCACACTTATAAGCACACGTCGATGTGGAATGAAAGGGTGACTGACCCGCACACTGATAGAATAGAACAGGCAAGGCAGAGAAGGAAGGCGGAAAGATCATTGTTGAGACTGCAACAGCGGCTTGCGGGTGATGTTTCGGCAGAGCCCTCCACAGTGGACCTTATAGACAGCGGAAAAGCAAGTCAGGCTTTGGAAAATAACCCATTTTTGGCTCCTCCCTTGCAATTTGGAGAAAAAGATGTGTCTCCAGTTGTAGCTCCGGTTAAGCTTAAGAGTGAACCAGCCGTGGACAATAGGAATTCAGTGATGGAGACATTTGCTCCGGTTATTGAGGCAGCGATGAACGGGACTTGTGATTCCGGCAAGAGAAAGATCCTGCCGAATAAGAGGCCTGTTGTGCATTTTAAAATTGGTTCCAGCAAAAAATCATTGTGCACGCCTCTGGACTTGACCATTCAAAATGAAGGTGTAGAAAAAAGATCTCCTTGGTTTGGGAGGGACGACGAGAAGGATGACAAGAAAAGGAGAGCGGAGCAGATTCTGAAGGAATCCATGGAAAACCCTCAGGAACTTGCTCAGTTGTAGACTAATCTATTGACTAGTTTAGTTGATGATGATTTGTATACTTGTCTAGAATTTGGCAGCAATGGGTCGCGAAATAGTTGTAGTGAGGGGATTTGAGTCTTAATGGATGGATGATGTTTTTCTGATTGCGGATGAAAAACTATTCATTGTCTCCCTTGAAGTTTCGCGAGGTATGTGAATTTCCATTCCCGTTGTATAGTGCCGGTGTATACGAACAATTCTTTCAACAATGTTCTCGCTTTTTCTCTGCACCTATGGTTGGAATGAATGCATACTTTTCACTTTGGCTACCAAAATATCATCTTCTGTAGGAATCTCGTTACTGACCATTGCCAGCAGAAGTGGAGGGACATTACTTACTTGACTTCCTGTATGTAGGAGCTGATCCAAGCTCAATTTTCTGTAGAATTATGAGTGTTGAAACGGATCTGTAGTTTTGGAATTATTTCAGGTACATAATTGCGATTCTTTTTTTTTATTTTGTTTATATTTTTTGAGTACCATCATTCACTCTTTCGTTTGAGTGGATGGTCAAATTGGACCTTTGCTATGGCACTAGGAAATTGATGTTATTAATCTAGCTATTCAAATTGGACTGCCTTCCAAACCCTATTCATTCTTGTAGCAACAATGTTAGAAATTTATAATATCATATTTGTTCTTGAAGGATATTGATTGACTTAACCAAGTTGTCAAGTTAACTCTACTAAGACTAGGACATTCCTAGGCCATACGATTTCATATTGCGTATTTTGTAATGTAGATTTTTACATTTCTACTTATGATATGATTTCAAGATTTATAAAGTTGAAAACATGAAACTCAATTTTCTGCTTGGAGAAGAACTAAACGAACTAGGAATTATTTCAGGTACATAATTGCGATTCTTTTTTTTTATTTTGTTTATATTTTTTGAGTACCATCATTCACTCTTTCGTTTGAGTGGATGGTCAAATTGGACCTTTGCTATGGCACTAGGAAATTGATGTTATTAATCTAGCTATTCAAATTGGACTGCCTTCCAAACCCTATTCATTCTTGTAGCAACAATGTTAGAAATTTATAATATCATATTTGTTCTTGAAGGATATTGATTGACTTAACCAAGTTGTCAAGTTAACTCTACTAAGACTAGGACATTCCTAGGCCATACGATTTCATATTGCGTATTTTGTAATGTAGATTTTTACATTTCTACTTATGATATGATTTCAAGATTTATAAAGTTGAAAACATGAAACTCAATTTTCTGCTTGGAGAAGAACTAAACGAACTAAGGTAATATTAAATGCCAAAATGATTTTTAGATGTCAAAACTTGAAAACGTGAAACCCTATTTACTGGCCGGAGGAGAAGGAACTAATCTACCTAAGGTGATAATACTCTAAAATGTCAAATTGATTTCTAGGCAATATCTCGACAATGATGTTTGGCCATCCAATGCATAGCTTTAAAAATGTAGCACATCTGGTTGAGGTTTAATGCATGTTGATGATAAAAATTATGGGAAAACAGGAGACCCAAAGGCAAAATTATGGCAGAAAGAGGACCCGAAAGGGGATCCTTACTGCCCTTTTCTACTTTGGTGGTAGATGCTTTGGTGGAATGCCCACACATGCTCGAAATCAAAGGATCTTGAGGGGATTTGCTGTGGATGGAGAGAAGATAGCACTATCCCATATCCAATTTGCGGATGCACTTTTTCTTTTTATTTTTTTTGTACAAATTGTGGATGTACTCTTTCATTACTGGACAGAGAGTATGGTATGTTTCACAACCATGGAGATCAACCGCTTCTGTTGGATTTTGTGGTCGATACATAATAGTATTGCCTAAAAACTCAATCGTGTTATCAATTTGGACGAGCAAGGGGTGGCTATGATAGTATCATGGCTATTAGAGTTAGTGCTTAATGGAATCTTGGCCTTTGGCTTATTTGGGCCTTCCACTAGGAGAAATTACTAAGACAGTTTTTTAGGTTGGGGGTTCTCTCAAGGTAAGTGCATGGACGGAAGAGGCCTTTCCTATCCCTAGGAGGCAGACTTATGATGATATGCTCAGTCTTAACAAGTGCATGGATAAAAGCTTGCCGTAGCAGTGCTTGTAATAACATATATCTGCTGCCAAATTAAAGTATTAATTTTCCACAACATTTTATTGGAAATGTTAATGACGTCAATCCTTTATTGGTAGGTCTCACTGTCTTAGATAGTTTATCTGGGTTAGATGTTTTTCAATTTCTGAAGTTGCTGCTGATTGCATTTAAAGGTTATTTTTCTCTTTATATATGTATGAGTGCATTTTTTTTTTTTGGTGTACACAGGTTGCAGATTACTTTGTGTTTTTTGACAATGTTACTAAAAACGTGACTGCTTACATTGTGAGCATTAATTTATTAACAAATACCAAGGTCTTCAGGAATAAGAATCTTTGATTGCTTCAGTGCTTTGGTAGGCCTTTTTTTATCTGATTTTTTTTTAATGCCAAATGGTTTGGCAAACCCTCCAAAAATTGGCATATGCTGCTTAATGCAGCGAGCACACGGTAGTAGTTCTTTGGTAGGCCTTGAATTGTTCATTTTATGGAATGAAGATTACATATTCGAAAAAAATTGAAGCTATTCTATTTAACATTGCTAAAGGAGGCTCTTCAACTAACTAATACTCTCGTTCTGGCTTCTCTCATATGCATGTACTGGAACAGTATGCATATGCATTTTCTTTCTTCTTTTTGTTCAAGTAGGATGCTCAGGACATGTAGATTCTTGCCTTTTATTACAAGGATTGCAATAGAGGTGACTGCTTCTATTGTGAATAATTGCAACTGTTGTTAGAGTATTATTCTTTTCTTTTCTTAATGTACTCATAATTGTATCCATAGAATGGTAGAGACAGGATTGAAACACAATTATGAAAATGGTTAGTAACTGAAAGTAGCATGCTACTCATGTGCCTCCTTCTTAGCATACTTTGAGCAATCTAGATCAGGAGGATATTGTGTGATGAGGTTACAATTGATATTTCTGCATCTAGTTTTCTCATTTGTAGTAATACCAAGTGTTACAAATTGAACAATCCGTTGTTACTGGGAAATTCTTTCCAAGATTCGGTGTTGCCACTTCTTCCTTCTTACATTCTGTATCATCACTGTTATTTTTAACTATTTTCATTTCTAGATCTATTCTTCTCTGCCGTGGCAATTTCCTGCACACTTCTTTTTCATATTTCCCATAGAATGTCTTAGTTTGCTCTCTATCATGTTAGTTTTGTTATTATTGTGCCTAGTCAATGAGTTGAAGTGAGGTAAATGGTGCTATATTGTGCTGCTTTTTTATTTTTCAATAACTTAAATGCATGTATAGTGTGATTGCTGTTTGACAATTTAGTTTATGATGCATCTCAGATCAACCTAATGTTGAGTCGTAAATGAGAAAATTTATTTGATGCAGAAGCATATTCTCTCCTCCCAAACAACGCTAGTGGAGCGACCGGATGTGAAATCACACCTTCAATGCTGCTTCTAGGCTAATTGTAATAGTAGGTCTATGATTGGATAATTACATTTGCCTTCTTTTGCCTGCTAATCTGCACTGCTGCTCTTCATTGTGCAGTGTCCCTGCATGTATGTTCATGAAATCCTTGTTTCAGCCTTTTTCACTTTTTTGAATGTTGTAGTAGTTTGTTCGTCAATCAGGTCTGAAGGCTAACAGCAGAAATGCTTCTTCATATTTATTTTATTTTTCTGTCCAGCCAATATGATATGCAGTCAAGCGTGGTTGATTTTTTAACATGTGAGACATAGAGGATCAACATGGCGGTTACTTTGTTGGCTGCACTTGGTGCATAAATGCTTATTCGAGTGTGCTGGGGAAGTTGGCTCACTTGGTTTTCTATAACAATACATTGTCAGAAACTGTGTTTTGTGCTTTCCATTTTTATTTTTATTTTTTGGGTGGATTGTGCTTTCTATTTTAGTTTTGTCTTGTTAATGATTTGGAGTGTCGATTTGCGTGTGCATTGACATTTCATTCAATCTTTGGCGTTAAAATTGAAGACTAGTGGTGGAACTAATGGATTTAGATTAAAGTACAAAAATATCCATAAAGGGGATATGCGTACCAACAAATATCTAGAAGATGTAAAATATTTTTGTTCAATTGGCGCAATGGCAAAGAAGACACTTGAGAATTAAGGCTAATGCGAGTTCAAATCTTGAGAGTTATATTTTATTCTCTTGATTTTTTTTCTCAGTTATGATGTCGTGGCGCCTGATTAAATTTTACGAGATTGATCCAAACACAAAGGAGGGATGAAAAAAGTTCAAACACCAACTACTAATATTTGTTCAGAAATAAATTAATATTTTGGCGTAGTAGCTTTATCCTTCTATATCTAGGAAGGTTAGGGACCTCTAATATTCATACTCAATTTCAAGTTTGAATAAAGGAGAGTTGGGAGATGTTGTTTCCCTGTATGTATGATGGTTGTCTCCATTTGTGGGATGGTTGTGCTCATGCATCACCCATGTGTATGTGGTGTCATATGTTAGTTTTGAGCTTTAGTGTAACAAGATATGTATTATTCTTGTTATAATATATTGTTTTACCTTTTTGAGTTAGGAATGTCAATACAATGCAAAAAAAAGGTATAAAATATTTGTCACTCTTTTATGAAATGGATCTTCTTTAACTTCATTATAGACAATATCTCGCACCCTAAAAGTGATGTCTCGAAAAACTTTTCAAACTAATGATCCTGAATAGGCACACAAAACCACTGCATGAAGGTAATGAACGGTTTCATATAACTAAAAGGATCTATTGTAATTAAGTATGGATATGTAGAAATATTTTATACTTTTCGTATATATATATTGAGATGTGTGCATGCCAAAATATGTCAAAAAATATGTGCATGTCGGTACTGCGCGTTCGTCATAGATTACAAATACATTTTTCTTTTCCACAACAAAAGGAGAGGGTGTAGAATTATATAAAAGGGAGTAAATGGGGGCTTCATTGAAAGCAAAGCCGTTAACCTAATCGGAGTAACTGGAAACAGCACAGTGGGTCCTCGCCATATCGATCGTGGATTTGTATAAATTGGCACAACTGCAACACAAGCAAGAATTGAGTCTTCAAAGTTCGATGATCGTTCGATCTCTGCGAAGTGAAGGAAGGGAATTAAAGCCACGATCAATCGATCGATGGGATCTCTCCTCGGCGATTGGCCTTCCTACAATCCACACAATTTCAGTCAGCTTCGCCCCTCCGATCCCGCCACACCTTCTGTAAGATCGGCCATCTTCACCAGATATTCTTCTTCTTCACTGCATTTCACTTTCGATCCCAATCAGTCCTTTCAATTTTCATTTCGTTCATGTTATCTTGTCTTTGAATTTGATTTCTTTTTTTTTTTTCTGTGCTGAATTGGTACTTCTGAACCTTCAATTTCGCAAAACTTCGCTGTTTATGGCGTTTTGATCACTGAAGGTTCTTGGGTTAGGGTTTTTTTTGTTGAATTGTGCGTGTTCTCAGTTCAAGGAATAGAATTGGAACGTTCTTGTTTCGATTGAATCGGTGAAGAACAGAGTTGAAGTTTAAAAAGTTGATCTTTTTAGGTTATTGGAGTATACTTTATGAATTGGGCATTCCTCTTGTTCTTTAATTTCACAGCGCGACCTGGATTTTCTATTTCAAATACTTTCGTGATTGGTTGAATACTCGCTGCACATCTACAATCTTCAAATAGAAGTTAAACAATCTGCTTCCTCAGTTCCTCGAAACATCTTATGGCGTATTTGCACTTAGAACTGTATGAAGCTTCATTAGTTTTCTTTGACTAATCGGTATTATACCGACCTAAACTTGAAATTCTGATGCTAGAGATGTTTGAAAATGTGACTCAATTACAATTAGTGGTGTTCCAAGTGATTCGTTTTATGGTGCAAGTGCAACTCCATGTTGCCTCCGTTCATCCAAAAAACAAACTCCATGTATAATTGCATATAGTTAGTAGGAAAAAGATTGGGTGACATACTTTTGCTTCATAACTTTTGTGGTCCTTCGGATTGAGCGTTAATATGTTTGCGCAGACTTGCCAATGTATGTGGCAAGGACTCCGACTACTGTGTATTAAACATATGCAACCGTATCAATTTCTTTTATTGATATGGCCACGACAGATTGTAAGTTGGTTTGATTGGGAGAAGTAGCTTGTCCTGAAAAATGGTTTTTTTGGTTCTATGTTTTGCGTGGAAAATGATTCAACTAAGGCTTAAAGCTTTGCTTCCTTTCTTTCCTTAGCTCTCATTGATAGCTTATCCCTCTGATTACCCAGTTGGTAATTTGGCCAAGGACCCAATAACAAGAGCATTGTATTTGGAAGTCTTAAATTCCGCCTCTCAGTATATTAATCTTTCGAAGTGGTTTTTGATTTATCGTGTCGATCCTTTGTGAATATACCTCCATGAAAGAGATAACATTAGTTATAAACCTATTTCTTCTCTTTGCTATATTAGTGGTACAATGCCTAAACTGTATTATAATACTTGTGCAGTTTTCAAGTACCTCTTATTTCAAATTACTTAAGTGGAGATGGAAAGGTCTTATTCTAAAAGAATTTGATTCAGAAAAAAGTTATGTTTGCATTCATATCCTTCCCCAAAAAATTGACTAGTTAGGGTTTCTAATAAAGTGGGTGTAGATTGTTTCAGGGGTCTCCCGATGTTTCATAATGCTACTATTTTTTCCTTCTTCTATTGAATGATTATCTCTGATGTTTATTATATTCATGACCTTAAATTTCTTTTCTTATGCCCTTAAGATGTATCCTTACTTTCTCACTCTTGATCCGCTAATAAATAGATTTTAGTCTTCACCAAAAAAAAAAGAAGATTTTAGTTATTTTGATTATGTTTTATGTTGAGTTTATATCATTTTTTCTTTTTGTCCTCAGAAGGCAACACCTGCCACCTATCATCCTACTCATAACCGTACCGCTCCTCCACCAAATCAAGGTAATAGGTCAAACGTCAACTTATGATTTTTTATTGATTTTGTTTGTTTGTAATTTGGGCGTGTTTTCTTTATTATTGTTTGGTGAATACCGCACTATTGCTAAGAATATGTGCATTACAGACGTGGTAAATGTGAAAGTAACATTTTATTCTAGCTTCACTGCAATTTTGTAGTCTTTTCAATTGAACACGGAATTCAGCCTCATGTTTTATTCTTATTGCAGTAATATCAACTGAAGCCACAAATACACTATTAAGACAGTTCTACCAAGGTTCAAAAGAAAAGGTGAGATTTCCTTTCTCCACTTTTATCCGATCCGATCGCATGTAGGAATGCAGTATGCCATCTCCTCTTCGTACAAATTTCTAACTAGTGTTCCTCTCATTTCAGTTGAGACCAAAGAGAGCAGCTGCTGAAAATTTGATTCCAGAGCATGGATCCAAGCAGCCTAGAGGCTTTCCAGGAGATGGTTCAAACTAAATCCTTCATCGGACCCTGCTTTCTACTTTCCATTTGCCGCACCCATGAACCCTTTCTTGCTGTCAGGGAAACAATGTTATATCTGTTAATTTATGTGATTTCACCATCGATATGCTGTAAATTTAGTACATAGAAAGAACAAGCAGACCCGAGTCATCTGACATTCTAACTTTGGTTCCGATCCCATTTGCCTGTTTTATGTTCTTTGACTGTGTTTTCTTTTCTAAATTAGGTGCTCAATGTTTGTGATGGAGCAAAGATAGGGCTTATTGTGAGTTACAGGGACCTCTGTTTATGTACATGTCAAGATATGTATTTGCAAGTACAATCTTATGCTTGTGAAAACCAGTTGGGATGTTTGTGTCAGTCTGCATTAGTTAGTGGTCAAATGGTGTGCTAGGACTACATATATGTAAGATATGCAACATACTTTATACTCATGAGAATTACTCAGGACCTTTGCATAGAACTGCTATCCTACATGCTGTGTTAGATATATGTATATATGTACGTCTGATTGGCACCTCCTAGAGACAACTCAACTAGGTTAATTGACACCAAAAAACACAAACAGCCTGTTTGCTTGGGGTATTGGCTTATCTAAGCCTGGGCTTAGAGGTAAGACCATTGTTTGGTTGAAGTGTTAGGTAAGCAACAGGCTTACATAAACACTCATACACTAGCTTATCTAATGACAGGGGGACCCTGTCATTAGATAAACAAATCCAATTTTGAGGTGAAATGTCGAAAATACCCCTCATGATTTGAATAAAACCCTACATTCTTCTTCTCCTACATTTCGTCCTCTCGCAGCCGAAACACACAGCGGAAGAAGGAAAGATCAACGATCTTCACATCGCCCTCACAACGCCCTCGATTTCGATCTTCAAATCGCCGTAACAACGCCCTCGATTTCGATCTTCACATCGCCAACACGTTCTCTAGCGGTATCATCTGCTCTCTCCTTCTGGTATGTTCCCCTCCTTGTCTCCACTATTTGCCCTAGCTAATCTTCTTTCTCTCCCTCATTCATTAATAGTCTGCTTGGAAACGTTATGAGGTGCCATCTTTGTTTCTGTATATGCTTCTTGCTGAATTTTTGAAAAACCAACTAGGAATCTTAACATGATCCAATGAATCGAATGTAAAATTTCTAGGCTAGCTTACTCTTTTAATCAGTTCCAAGGGTTCCATAGCACGCCGCATTTCTTTAGTATGTTACACATTGGCATACCCATTGTTTAAGGGCTTGATCTTGCTCTTCCCTATGTAACTCAAATAATTTTCGCCTGCTTATTAGTTGCAGTAGAACAACCCCGTATGCATAAACATCTGTTCTTACAGAGACTGCCATTTTTTGCATATTGAGGAGCAAGATACCTGAAAGAAGTGTTTCTATTATAGGATATATGCATTGAAGAGTTATATGAAATATACTCTTATTAATTCTAAAGCGCATTGAATTGTTTGAGAATTCACAGATTCACAGTATTAGAAAATTTTTGGCAACAGAAATAAAGAGTAGTTGAATCACAAAAATCTTCATCTGTCTTTTTAAAAAAAAGTTTATGTATATATTTTAGGAGAGAGCGAGAGAGAGGGAGTAGTAATTATATCTGATGATTTGTATGAATAATGAAGAAGATCAACATTTCTATCGAAGAAAATAGAGGATCAACATGAGCTTAATTAATTACATATATATTGCTAATATGAGAATAATACAGACATTGAGCATTGAGAAAGTAAATGTATACATATATCCAATCAGTCCTTGCTTTGCCTTGTATTTGATCAATTTGATTAAGATGAAAAATCAAGTTTATTTTCCTTGTAATTGAATTGACAATCTAATCAATTTCTTGGTTGGTGAACCAAACTTCATCTCTAATGATAAAAAATATCCTAAGCTTTACAAAATGTATCAATTATATCATAACCTTTTTTTTGGTAGGAAATTATATCAAAACCTTTGAAATTTATCAATATTAGAGTGTACTTTGGTTTACTTTGTGTACATGTATGTTAATGTATTGTCTACTTTGTGTACTATGTGCTTGTAACTTACACACATTTATTTTTTTTTGGTAGGAGTCACATACACACTTTGGTTTACTTATAAGTTTTTTTTTTATCAAGATGGTTTACTTGTAAGTTATGTTCTAGTACATGTATTCATAATTATTAAAAGCCTATATAAAGGGCGTCTTCACTTGCAAAAAATACACACCAAGTATTGAATGAAATCTCTACATTCTCTCTAGCTCTCTTCTCTACTTGTCTTCCATTATTAGCTCTGGTTCTTTCTTTACTTTCTTGCTTAAGTTCTAGTTTACTACAACTTAGTTTACAACACATTTACTACATTATATTCCAATACAACACGTTTACTACAACTTAGTTTACAACACGTTTACTAAACGTCCACAACTTAGTTTACAACACTTTTAACCCAATTTCTAACCAACTTTAAACACTGCTGATTTTGTTTCTTTACATCATCAAAATTTTTGATATATGGTCGATATATATATAATCATGATTTTGAATTCGGTATTTATGTTGGTGTTGATTCAACTTAAAATATCAATGAGTATGTAATGCGAGGGAGGGGGAGAGAAACTTCGAAGAAGAATGTCATTTGTCCTACTTAATTACTTCAATTTCTATATTGATTTCTATTCTCCCATCTATTTTCTATATTGATTTCTATTCTCCCATCTATTTTCTATATTGATTTCTATATTCATTCTATATTGGTTATTGAACATCGTCACTTGCAATTGTATGAATTGAAATATCGTAGGCATTTATTACAATGGACGAAATAGGCCTTCACCTTGAGCGGGTTGAGTTGCGGAATATTAGATTGCTCGCACGTCATAATCAATTATTGCAAACGGTGATGTTTGTAATGTGGCATATTATTTATGAGGGTGCGAGGCAACAATTTAAAAGACATCGTTCATATGACCTAAACATTGATAAGAATCGTAAGGCGCTTCATAAAATGGTTTACGACAATTCCAATGATCAAGCTACAATTTGACACGCATGAACACAATTACATTTGTCAAGTTATGTAACATATTGCGTGAGAGAGGGGGTTGAAAGAGTACAGATGTGTTTTAGTAGATGAGCAAGTTGCCGTTACACTTTGGATCTTGGGGTATAACATACGCAATCGTGTTGCAAAGTTCGAATTTTGTAGGTCCTATGAAACAATTAGTAGGGTCTTCAACAGTAGTATTGCGTGCTATTTTGCGTTTGCAAGTTCTACTTTTCAAACGTCCCCAACCAATTGGAGCGGATACCACGACTTGAAGTGGACATGGTTTCGTAATAATAAGAATACTCCTTATAGTTATGCTTACATTATAATTGATTAGAATGTAATTCTTCATACTTTGTTTAATTGTGTTGTGTAGGGTTGTGTTGGAGCTATCGACGGGACCTACATACCTATTAAAATTGGTCAATCTCAAAAAGGAAGATATAGAAATAGGAAGGGTGATATCACTTTGAACGTCATGTGCGCTTGTACAATAGATAAGCGATTTAGTTATGTGCTATCAGGGTGGGAGGGCTCTGCAGCTGATGGTCGTGTATTGCGTGATGCTTTGTCCCGTCCAAATGGCCTAGTTGTTAACCGTGAGACATACTACCTGGTTGATGCTGGTTATTCAAATAGCGAAGGCTTCCTTTCACCTTACCGCGGACAATGATACCATTTAAGCAAGTTTAGGGGTGTCGGTCGTCAACCAAGAACGCCGGAAGAGATGTTCAACATGCTTTATGCCAACGCAAGGAACGTCATTGAATGTTGTTTTGGCTTGTTGAAACAAAGATGGGCAATTATTAGAAGGCCATCATACTATTCAGTGAAGGTTACTACACTTATCGTGTTGGCTTATACATTGCTCCATAATTTCCTTATGGAAGAGATGCCTGATGACTTGATAGATGAACATTTCGAAAGTGATGCACAGGATGGAGAGGACGATGGTGATAGTGAACCGGAAAGAATTATGAATGTTGGCTCAACTAATGTGTGGACTGCATTTCGTGATCATCTTGCAACCGCTATGTGGAATGAATGAGACTATTTATTTACAATGTTTTATTTTCTTAACTATTACACTTTGAAACGTTTGGTTGTTGAACTTTTTTAGAAGGTAAAACGCTTGCTTGTTGAATTATTGGAAATGACTTTGTAATGTGTATGCTCTTACTTATAATTTTTTTTAGAAGGTTATTCTAATTGCAATATATGTGTTTCTCTTATTTTATAGTGATGGCTCCATGCAAGAAGTGGTACGTGGTGTTTAAGGCGAGAGACCGGAGTATTCGACTCATGGGATGCTTGTTCTCGCTCTGTCAATGGATACAGTGGGAATAGTTATAAATCATACCAAACATTGGAAGAAACACTTTTTGCATATGAAAAGTCACTTTCAAGGCCACAAGAACCTTTCAAGACGACAAAGATAGACGGCTCCAATCATGAGTGTGGAGATATTGAACTTCATGCCATATGTGCAGTTCCTCCTCCACCTCTTCCTCCGCTAAGATGGATTTTAGAAGCTCGCAGGCATAAGGGATTGAACTAAAAAATGAGACATTATGCGATAAGTGTTGTAGTTGTACTCAATATTGGGATTAATCTAGAATGACTCTTGAACTTTGTTGTGTGCAATATACAATTTCTATTTAGTGTTTCTCAATGATATTTTCTGGTGTGGTGATATTTTATTATATGTTGCTAATGACATGATCTTTTTGGAAGTAATAACTATGAACAAACTCATCGAAAAGGAACCCACGCCAAAAAAATAAAAATAACTATGAATAAAGTAATCGAAAAGGAACCTACACCAATAAAATATAACATCGTTATGAATAAGAACAAACATGAAAGAACCAATAATTTCATAAGTTAAACACAACTGCATGCACCACATCTCAACCACTCCTAACATATATAAAAAAATGTCAATTTGGAGGATGGCTAAGGTGTGATAGCCGAAGTGTGCAAAAAAGTAATGTTAAGCCACATAAAATGGCATACACATAGTCTTACTACAAAACAATCAACAACACAAAATACTTTGCATTGTGATGCAACAAAAAAGCTATATACTTGCAACCATGTCAATAATTATAGATTGTCCAAAAAAGAAACCACAACTTCACATTCACATAACATCTGGGAACATCCTTTGCAGCCATGCTAGACGGTATGTGGGGTCAAGCGACAAGAACCCAACCATCAACTCATTTCCTTTCGCCAGCTTTGTTGCATATATGGCCCTTTCAATAAGAGGTATGCTATATACTTCTTCCAATGCTGCCACCACAGCTTCACGCCTATCCTTGTCATCCAAAATAGCTTTAGCGATCTCGATAGTTGATTTTCCAATTTCTACTGCCATTACCTCTGCAGCTTGGAGCATGTACTCCCCAATAGTGGTGCGAGAATCACTGGATAGCCGTTTTTGTCCCTTACTACTCACTTCAGGCGTCTCTGAGCATACAAGCCTAGTGCCAGAACTATCAGCAACATTCACAATATTTGGTCCACCCGATTCCGAATCACTCAAATCAGCAACAAATTAATTTGTAGGGTTAAGATAATCAGCAGCAGAACGCGCCTCTTCTCCAGTCGCCCTATCATTCCCGAAGATATAACAACACTTGTCATAATAGTAGAAACGCTTGCCACGCCACTTTTTTGCCTCAGGAAAATTCTATGAGACAAATATCATTAGAAATCAGATGAGATTATATTTGTAATGAATCATTTACTGATGATATAAATTAGTTACCTTTATGTAGTCAACCCATACATCATCGGAGGCGACAATCGTATTAGTTCCATTGTCATATCCAAAACCACTGCATCCATGACGTACGCCACTAAGGATATCATGGACAGTGGTCCAGTCCTTCTTTAGGGTCTTGACGCGTGACTCTATATGAGGTTTTTCCTTGAATCCGGAACTTGGGCAACTTGCCCTTATCTTTTCCTCTAGGAAGTGTAAGTATCCGGGCTTAAAGCCATTATCAGCCTTGTAAACTCCAGCGTCCACCATCTCTCTCATTGCTTCTACCAATTTTCCCACTTCAAAAATTGTCCATTTACGTCGGCCAACTTTTGAAGGTTGAGAAGCAGCATCCCTCGAAGATTGACAACTTCCCCGCCTCGCATATTGTGAACTTGCCGACACCATCAGGTGGAACTATACCAACACCAAATGGAAAGAAAGAATAATGAATAACTAATTAAACTACAATACACAATTCAATAATAATTGGAATACCAAACTTCGCCAAAACATAGTAAACAATAGCAATGTAAAACATCTTAATCAATCTTCAATGTCTCCAACATATTGGTACTAATTCAATATGTAATAGCTTTATTCATCTTCAGAAGAACTGGACCATGTAAGAGATTACAACAGCTCATGTTAGTCTTTGTCCCTTTTCTCTCATTCTCTCTTATATTACTCTGTTAAGTCTGTAAACTTTGCAACTAGGGCCAATATATTGTTGGTTTTGCATCCAAATCAAATTTTCTCACCTTTTATTTTTTTATTTATTTGGGTTTTTTTATGTTTTGTGTTTTTGGGTTTGACGAGGCATTTTCTAAAGGTAAATCCAATTTCTATTGTTAACGAAAAAAAAAATGGTAAATCTAATTTGTGTCTTTTGTTTGTTTTTTAGTTGTCTAAATCTTAAAGGTGCTTTCTATTAAATCACAAGGTGCATCTATTTTTGTAGAACTTGTCTTTAAATCTTGAGGTTTTCGCCAATGCTTGTTTTTGCTCTATTGACGATCTGTAAACCTTCAGCTCAACCCTCTCAATTCTGCAGTTTTCTTATTAACTTCCAATATGATCTTAAGAGATTACAGCAGCTCATTTTTTTGTTCTCAATCTGATTCTGATTCTGATGAATTGTTTTGATTCTGATGTAAGAGATTACAACTTTGTTCATCTTTAGAAGAATGATGAAAAATTAAAGCAGCTCATGTTATAGCAGCTTTGTCCCTTTTCTCTCATTCTCTCTTATATTACTCTGTCTTTCATTATATTTTATTCTATTCTTTTCTTTTTGTTCATCAACCTTCTTCCTAAAAGAGCATCCCTCTCTTAACAAGATTTTGCAATCACAAAAAAAAAATTGAGAACGTGCCAAAGTCGCCTGGTGTGAAATGAGTACCTGGTGTGGACGACGGAGAAGGTGCCAAAGTCGACCTCGAAGACAGTCCGACGGAGGCGGAGTCGACCGCGACCGTGAAGACACTCCTCGCTGGGACGAACTGTTGTGCGTGAGCAGGGAAAGAAGCTTGAAAGCTTCAAGTAAATATTCAACAGCAAGCCAATTAAACATGGTGGGTGGTGGTAGGTCAGCCAATATTTAATAGGGGCATTTTAGATATTTCACTCACTTTTCTTTATGGGTTTATACTTGAACCAAACGGCTGCACATAAAACTCTCATCTCTCACAAAGATCAGGCTTATCTAAGCCAATCCCTACACCTTACACATAACTCCAACTAAACAGGCCAAAAGGGTAGCCAAACCCCCTTTTTGACGGTATAGGTAAAAGTTTGTCTGATGAATTGATTTTTTGGCTCTATATTGAGTTATGGTAGGTGACTAAATTCATAATGTTTTATTCTAAATTTTAAAGTTTTGGGTCAAGGAAATGAAAACATTAACGTTAAGAGCTCTTCCTACCTATACAATGTGTGCTTTAGGGCAAATTTTAAGTAGTCAGATAATTTGATACTGAGTGGTTTAACCTAATAATAATAATAATAATAAAATAATAATAATAATAATAATAATAATAATAATAATAATAATAATAATAATAATAATAATAATGTGAGAAACCTGTAAAATTGGTCTTTTGTCGTTTCCCACGTTTTCCTAGCTTTAAATTTCAATCCATTTGATCCTTCTCACGTGTTGGACCCTTAAATAACATGACATATAAATGAGGGAGCAAAACCAAAATATCTAAAAACCTCTGTTTGCTCCTCTGTTCCCACCACAACCACACGGCACCATACTCCCTCTCTCGTCTTCTTCTTGGCTGCTTCTCCGATGGCCTTCGCGTCGCCAATCTTCGCTTCTTCAATCACTCCAAACTCAACAACAAAGTCAAAAACCTCTTTTTTCATCAATCACTCAATCTCCTCTACTTCTTATCGGTTCCTCTCCTTCTCTCCCACCGACCGCTTCCACTCTCTCGACTCTCTCCGCTCGCCGCCGCCGGCTCTTCCTAGGGCTACTTCCATCGATTTCGACCGATCCTCCGCCGCCGGAGCTCCGGCTCGGCTGCTGCCGTTCAGAGTCGGACACGGATTCGACCTTCACAGGTTGGAGCCTGGGTATCCGTTGATCATCGGCGGGATTGATATTCCGCATGATCGAGGATGCGAGGCTCATTCCGATGGTAAGTCTAGGACTTGTAGAGAATGAATTTCTAGTGGATTCTTGGGATTCGTGTTTTGATTGTGATTGATGTGGTTTGATTATCAGGGGACGTGTTGCTGCACTGCGTGGTGGATGCGATTTTGGGGGCGTTAGGGCTTCCGGACATCGGCCAGATTTTTCCAGATTCTGATCCCAAGTGGAAGGGCGCTCCTTCATCTGTCTTTATAAAAGAGGCGGTGAGATTCTCTTCTTCTCTTTTGTGAAATTATCGTCGCGTGGCTTTGATGTTCATTAATCATTAATGGCTCTACAGGACTAGACATAGAATCAATTACTGTCATGAAAGTACATTGACTCGCTAATCCTATATGTTCAAAAAAACATCTATCTGTCGTGGACGTTATCTTGTTTATTATTGGATAATCGTAGAATGGAATTTGATGCTAATAATGAGAGGCGGAATTACTTACATTAGGAAGCTATTGCCGTGGATCCTATCGATTTCTGATGGATAAAAATTCGTATTTTTTGTTAGCTTGCTTGCGCTCGCTATTCATTATCTCTCTGAATTTGCATTCATGTTTTGAAAATCATGGATAGTGTGAAGCCAGTGCTTTATGCACCGCGGTTGTGGTTAGGGTTGCCCAGGTCCAACTAATTTGGAACTGAGACTGTGTCGTTGTTGTTGTTGGTGGTGGTGGTGGCTGGGGCCATTTCAGCTCTTGTTGTAGCTCAAATTCTTTGCACTTGCATTTGTTATTATATCTGGTAGACAGTTCTAAGTGACCTCACTGATTTCATAAACAAAATTATCGAATCTAGAAGACTCGCGTGCTTCCAATGGTTACTTACTTGATGTTCACTCTGTTGGATTTAGGTGAGATGTGCCGTGTCAAATCATCAGTTCATCACCCTACTCACATTTAACTTTCTAGCTCTCTCTTGGAACTCCTGATTTGTTCGTTGAGAACAATTTTAAGAACAAGTGTTCCGTTTAAAGATGCCCATTTACTGTAGTAGCTGGTAAGAATATTAAAATTATAAAAGAATGCTATGGAAAATTGCAGACTAGAGGGAGTGCTATTGAACATTATACGAACTCAGTGGCATTGGAGATTTTCATGAGGCACGAAATTTGACATTCCTGAGGCTGATTCTGATCAAAATATTCTTGAGGTTGATAAAGTTCTACTTACCATCATCTTGGTTTGAAAGGATGTTCTGATTCGGGTTTCATTTCTATCACCACTTCCAAGAAATCCTTGCTATGTATGGATCAAATTTGATATTACAAGTCTACTACAATAAGCAGCTGTGGTTCATGAATTCTTGGTGTGCAAAGTGAAGACATCTGTCTGCTCTAATTGCTACTCTTATTAAACTTCATGGATGCTTGGGATGTTCATGAGACTGGTTGTGGTGGCTTTCTGTGTTAAGCCTAACCTGGGCTCTGTCGTTGTACCTTAGAATGCATTACGAAAGGGGCTCATGGTTTTGGAGGTGCAAGGGGGAGAAGCAGAGAGCATTTTTCTGCTATTTCATTGATCTGTGAACACAATCTTTTCTTACTATTCTATTGGTGCACTGCTGATGTAACAAACTCAATTCTCTAAAAATTCCAGGTGAGGCTCATGCATGAAGCTGGTTATGAGATCGGAAACCTGGACGCAACTTTGATATTGCAAAGACCCAAACTGAGCCCCCACAAGGAAGCTATCAGGACCAACTTGTCTGAGCTTCTCGGAGCAGACCCGTCCGTTGTTAATCTGAAGGCAAAAACTCACGAAAAGGTTGACAGCCTCGGCGAAAACCGAAGTATTGCAGCTCACACAGTCGTCCTTCTCATGAGAAAGTAAACTTATACCTCCTCCCGCTTGTAGCAATAGCATTATCATTGTTATACCATCATTGTTGTATCAAAGAATTAGGAATATCAGAATTGCTTTCTGTTGCAAGTGCTAATGAGATTTTCTTCTGCATGATATACACATGAAAAGCTCTCAATCCTGCTTAATAAATCTCTCATTTTTCTGTCACTTGAGATGAGATATTGATAAGCATTTCTTCTGCTCTCATGGAGAACAATGGTGTTACTTTTTCATTTTATACTGAAAACAATACACTTTAAGAATGCAGGATTTTGAGAAGAACAGTCGCTTTATGAGGTGAAAGGCCATTGGTCCTCTATAGGAGGCCAAGGGCCAATTGCGACAAAGCAAACTCACTTTTAGGGAAAATTTAATGAAAGAATAGCATTCAACAGCATCTTGGGATAAAAAGCTTGATGGTGATGACAATGGTGGTATTATCATGTCTGTAGTAGCTCAAATCCGCTCGATATTGACGCAGAGGAAGCTTCGACGAAGCTACGTTTTCGATTAGAAAAATAGCATGATTGATGGAGTAATGCTCTTGGTAGATCATAATTGTCAATATTAAACATAGATGACATACAAGATGTGACTTGCTTTGCCTTGCCTCATCTTCAATTTGTTTAATTGACATGCACATTGCTTTTCACCTAATCAGTGAACCTTTTCGACAAGAAATCAGGAATGAATTGTTTTGGTCATAGTATCTCACTTCGCTTGATAATTTTTAATTTTTTGTACTAATGGTTCTAAATCAAAAGAACAAGTCATCTGTTACAATGAAGCCCGAAACCAAGTTTCCCATCAAGCTCACTATGGTGTGACATCAACCCCAATGGGGTTTACAACAGGATAACACCGGTCTACACTTGAAAAACAACCCTAACTATGATAGCACGCCAATCCTGGAATTATTCAAATTTTCTATTTTTTTAGGCATATCTTTTGTATTGTTTGGGCATGCCTATCCTAGAACATCCAAGTATAGTCCTCCAAAACAAAAAAAAAATCCCCTTTGAAACAAAATAATGCAAACTATAATAGTGCATTACCTTACCATACATAAATCTCCAAAGTGTGGTGTAGTAGCAAAGAAAGAAGCGCGTTATTCTCATAGATGTCATTAGCTTGATTCTTGATTGCTCCATTAGATTCCCTTGATTTCTCTTACATTATAAAGTTGCTAACTCATATGAGATTAGTGACACTAGTCGAACCAACGTACGAAGAAGCTTAAAAAGTTCAAACACCCGTAATTATCATTTTTCGCATCGAGATCTCCATGCACACATTTTAAAGTATATTCCACGGATATCGAAAAGTACGTGTCTGTGCTGGAGCTACAACAAGACCCAACAAAAATCTCAATAATCAATATTCCTTTCGTTCAATAATATAAATTGTTCTAGCAAAGCTATTTGTTCAAAATTGTAAATCGTTTTCAGAATTTGAGAGTATATTTATTGCTTATTTACCATTTTACCTAAAATTTAAACATTTATATTCAATTCTTCCATTTATTTATATCAAAGGATATCACTCGTAATTAAAGTTGTCTTAATTCTTATGCTTTTACTTTAAACAACCTACATTTTTGTTATACTTAAGTTAGGAGTGGTTATGTCGGTTTTTATTTTTATTTTTTTTTTTTATTTATTATTATTATTATTATTATTATTTTTGGGAGTGGCAAGATTGAGAACATGAAATGATCAATGTTCAACCATTCCTGGGCAGACCAGGAAAAACACAAAAGAGAAATCTCTTCCAGTACCTCTCTTTTTTGGTTTGAGAATAGAAATCAATTTCCATTATTTCTTAGTTTAGAAACCCCTGATTAATCCTCCACACAATCCTTTTCATCTCTCACACCGTTATTGATTGAACATCCTTGAAAACCATGTTCACTGATATAAACCCATGTCCCTCTCAAACCCATGTACCCCCATTTGCTTGTCCAAAATCATGGAAAACCAACTTCACATTGTGTATTCTAATCCCCATTTTTTGGTGTATTGGATTTGGATTTCCTCGTCACTCCACTTCTTTTCACTCTCTCTTGTGTAAGCCCAATAAGGGTATGCACACAAACTACAAACCCATCTATATAATCCTTTACAGCAATACCCAGTTTCTCTTCTTCTCTGATTTCGTCGAAAAAACGGGTTTTTTTTCGCAGAAACAAAGCAATGGCTGCAAATGATGTCCCATGTTGCAAGCCCATGTTCTGGGTGTATTTGCTGATATGTGTTTTTCTTGTTGTATTTGCTGGATTGATGTCTGGGCTCACTCTTGGGCTTCTCTCACTCAGTCCTGTTGATCTTGAAGTTCTTGTTCAAGCTGGGCAGCCACAAGACAGAAAGAATGCTGGTTTGTTTTTTTTATTTTGAGAATTTGGTTTTGATTTTCATTAGTTTGATTGAAAGCACGAGAGGGCATTGAATCGAGTGGAGTGAAAGAGTTTGATTCATGTAGCCGATCCCGACTAATTTGGGATTGAATCATTTTAATATGTGAAAGTTATATTTGTTTTTTGTTGCAGCCAAGATTCTTCCTGTTTTGAAGAATAGGCATTTACTTCTTTGTACACTGCTCATAGGCAATTCATTGGCAATGGAGGTATTTTGTCAGTATGTTTATCTCGTTTCATTTCAGATGATGATTTTCTTGATTTTCTTTGAAGTGTTGATTATGGTTTTCTTTTCTTTTTTTTTTAAAAAATATGTTGTTCCAGGCATTGCCGATTTTCCTAGACGCGCTTCTTCCGGCTTGGGGTGCTATACTGATTTCTGTCACATTGATACTTGCTTTTGGGGAGGTAATATTTTTGGGGTTCTTGGCCCTATATGTAATCTTTCGTTGAATTTCGATGGTTTTGTGTTGAGAGATTTGAGTTTTAATTTTCAGATCATTCCTCAAGCTGTGTGCTCTCGATATGGACTGAGTCTTGGTGCGAAAATGGCTATAGTTGTTCGATTACTTTTACTGGTCTTCTTCCCTATAACATATCCAATTAGCAAGGTTGGTTGATTTTTACATTATTTGTAATAGACAGTTGTAACCCGGATGGGTGTGGCTAGTGCCTAGTGGTAAGGGCGATGACGGGGTTGTGTGTGGGTTAGGCGCACGACCTCGGTATCGATTCCCCACGACAGCCGAACGTCGGGCCATTGGTGGTCTCGTTGTGCAATCCCAGGGCCCGTGGGACTAGTCAAACAAAGAGTTTGGATACCCACAGTTACTCAGAAATAAAATAAAATCGACAGTCGTATATCTGCTTCTTGAAATTGGTTGCAAAGCGATTTATTGTTCAACTGATTGATCTTCGCAAAATGATTCAAGCTTAATACATAGAGGAGATAGGTGGAGACCCAATAAGAAAAGTGTTTGCTTATAGAAAGGGAGATGATATGGCTGGACTAAAATATGGAATTTGTCTAGGCACCAAATCTTTGTGTCTGTCGCGGCATGAAGCCTTCATTCTTTTTTGCCTTTTATGCGTTTCTTTTAGAATTTTATATCCATCGTTGCATTTACTAGATTGCCTACAACGATTTATGCGAAAGTGACAAGATATGACTAGACAAGAAAATGAAATTTGCCAAGGGATCAGATTGTTATCTTTGTCATCCCATGGTGCCTTTTTTCCCCTCCACATGTGCTTTCTTTTTAATATATTCTGCCCATTGTCGCAGGTACTAGATTTGCTACTGGGCAAGGGTCACTTTGAACTTTTTGGACGAGGCAGAATTGAAGAGCTTGGTGGGTATGCATGGAAATGAGGTAAGCATCTCTATTCATTTCCCACACTTAATTATTTCTCTGAGGGAGAAAAAATGTCGATTCAGTATGCGGCATGGTATCAGTGTAATTTCTTTTTGGCAACATTACCTTGGCATAGCCAGGTCTTTTATATTCTCTTGATTGGAAAAATACTATTTTAAAATTCCCATGTGTTTGTACTGTTGAAATTTGTTTTGTTTTGTTTTTTTTTTTAATTTTTTAATTATTATTATAGGAAAGAAACAACTTTTGCACCCACTAAGTTTTGAACTTAAGACCTCTTACTTCCAAATCCCATACCAAACCATTGGGTCACCCAATTAGTTGGTTACTGTTGAAATTTGTTTTATGTGTTGTTTGTGGGCAAGCTAATCGCATTTTGGCTACGGTTGGAGTGAGGTTAACCTGGATAGTTGTTTTGATAGTTCTAGGTACAGGGGGCATATGGTAATTAAGTCCTGAAAGAATTTTCTTGTGTGGTAATTGTAGCAAGTTGAAAAAATACTATCAGATTCCTCATAATTTTGCACATTTTCTGCCAGCAATTTGAGCTTTCGATAGGCACAGTGATGGACTTATAATCTCTCTTCAACCTGATCCAGACTAGAAATTTCTGTCTGGTGATGCTTGCATCTTAGCTTGGGATAATTACTGATGCCTACAAGATGTGAAACTTGTCCTGAAGCAAACAGAAAGACAATAACATATTCCAATCTTTGACAGCTAAATATGTGATTTTTTTGTGTCTTATTTATTTAGGCAGGTAAGGGCGGAGAGTTAACTCATGATGAAACTACAATTATAACCGGAGCTTTGGATTTGACACAAAAGACAGCTAGAGATGCTATGACGCCAATATCAGAAACATTCTCTCTTGATATAAACTCCAAACTTGATCTGTGTGTACCTCAATTTTTATTGTTCTTGGTGCTTTGTTGTGTACAACACTCGCTATCTGCTAACTAGTGTTGTATCTGTTTAGGCATACTATGGGTTTGATAATGACCAGGGGGCATAGTCGCGTGCCTATCTACTCTGGTAGCCCATCAAATATTATTGGTCTTATTTTGGTAAGATCGCTTTCATTGCTTTACTGATTCTTCTTCTTTTTTTTTTTAATGACAATAAACAGTTCTATTTGCATATATTTACCCATATATGCAAATAATTTACCTAATATCCTAATATATCCTAATTAATTAATTTGACCCCATTTTCTCATAATAATTTGTCCAGCAGGGAGTCTTGAATCCTCAACCCCAAGATTGAAGGGTTCCCTTTTTACCTCTTTACTGATAACCTGAGAGTATAGAAGAATGAAATTTTTCATTGCTGTAAAATAAGCCTTTAATTTTTTATTAATTTTTTATGTTTTTTATTTTTTTGTTTGAGTTTGATTAGGTTGTATATAGAAATCTTCCATGATTTGTGAATACTTATGGCAAAACAGTTGCATTACCAGCTTTTTGTTTCATTATTGTTGAAACTTAGTTAAGTAGTTTGGTAAGCATATCATATAGGTTATGTATTATCTCATCATTTCTTTGCTTCCAGGTTAAAAATCTGATCGTTTTCCGCCCTGAAGATAAAACTCCAATTCAAAATCTAACCATCAGAAACATTCCTAGGTAGGCACGATCTTCCATTAAATTGTCGACTACAACGCTTTATTTTTTGTTGGTTTTTTAGTAGCCTTGGCTGGTAGGGTAGCTCCATCATATTTTTTGTTTTTATATCACAGAAATCTCTTTGTAGGGTCTAGTTTATCTGTATTTGCCCTTAATGTTATTGGTACCTTTTGATAATAACATATTATGAAATCAATTACTTTTTATTTTTATTCCAACTTTTTTGCCGGGGGACAGTTTCATTACCTTTCCTTTCATATGCTTTACATGGTGGTGATTGATTAACCTGTTAATGCTACATTTATGTTGGCTTGGGTGACAAAATATGTTTGACTGTCTTAGGCCCAAAGTATATGCTTTGGTTATTTTTCACATTCAGTTGGAAACTATGAAAGTACTTGTATATGTACCGCAGATTAGCGTCTTTATGTGCTGACAGTTTTACTATTATTTACGTCACGGCTGTATGTTACCGTGCCAGGGTGAATGACTGTTCCCCGCTGTATCAAATACTGAACGAGTTTCAAGAGGGCAATAGCCATATGGCCGTAGTTGTTAAGTGTGCCGGAGATGTGAAGACAACCCCTAAAATTAATGTGAAAAGTAAGACTCCCATTTCAAAGACGAAGATGCATAGAAAAGAAAGTAAATCCAGGAAAAAAGGTAACTTCACCCGTAACCATATTAAATATGTTTCATGAAGGTAACCTTGTACTAGCATTTGGTGAGCCAATCACTAAGCAGTCTAAAAAATGTCATGTTTGCAACAACAACAACATAGCTTGAGTCCCAAATTAATTGGGGTCGGCTACATGGATCAAACTCTTCCATTATGCTCGATTTAGTGCAATTGATGGATCGGCTACATGTTTGCATCACAGGAACTAAATCTCAACTAGTTCAGTCTGGTGTCGTCGAGCCTCCCAGTGCAGTTGTAGGTAATTTGAAGGAAGAACACAACATGCTCGAAATGGTAAAGAAGTTGGTTCAAGGAGGTGGCAACAATGTTCTTGACATAGGTTCTGATTATCAAGCTAGCTATTCAGCAGATGAGGAAGTCATAGGGATTATAACAATGGAAGACGTCATCGAGGAATTGCTACAGGTATAATTCTATTATTGTTAATATCTTTTGTACTAGTTGTTAATTTTGCTAGTATTTCTATCAGATAGTTCAACTTCAATAATTATACAATAGATTAGGAGTTTTAAGATAGATGGACAAAGGTAACCGTGGTTGCAGTTAACCCTTCTCATCATTTCAAGTTTGAGCGAAATACCAAACTTCAGTAGGCGATGTTCAGTGAAACATCCATTGTCTAACAAAAGGGATTTCACTGAATGAAGAACAGACCACACGTTAATATCATAGATCTAGATTTTAAGATAAATGAGAGGAAAGTGAGGCTAAGACGTGGAGGAAGTTCTTTGGCCTTTTGTGAGGAAATGATCTCGCTTAACTTATGCTTATTGCCCAATGTTTGAAACTATAAGCATGAAAATGCATGACACAGAAAGGGATTCATATCAAATAAATAAAATGCAACTATGATTACTGGCCGATGCTCTTGTTTGAGCTCGTTCAATAATTTATACATGAATTCATTAATTATTATTCTTCTTATTTTAAATTAACCACATATTTTCGTCTTGCTTAATAGGAGGAAATATATGACGAAACAGATGAGTACATCGACGTCCATAACAAGTAAGCCAAAGCTATATAGTATGATTCAAGTTCCCTTTTCCCTCTCTCTTAATCTATCTGAAGATTCAAGTGTTTCTTGTCACTACAGGATCAGGATAAACATGTTACAGGAACGAATATCATCACCAGGAGTCCCGCTCCATTCTCATGTTCACCAACAGAGCGCAACTGCATCTCCTCGTGCTTCATATCATGGCACACCACTGCGGTCACCAATTCACTCATGTGTGCAATCACCAGTTCTTGGAGCTACTTCAACTGGGTCTCCCAGAAATCTTTTCCCCTCCTTACCCAGTGAAATCTCAAGCAGTCGCCAAAGTTCGCCTGCTCCCCATCATGTATGTTGATATCACCATCTACATATTTTGCCATTTTTCAACACGGCATGCTGTTCTTTAAACTCAGTTAGATATCCATCAATGAATATCAAGCTTGCACTATTATTCCCCTCGCACATGCATTCATTGAGGGAATAGTACCATTTTTCAAACCATTGAGCTATAGGTTGACATATTGAGGAATTTGAGAAATTCGGAATCACTTGCGACGATATTATTACAATTGATCATTCTTAACATTTTTTTATTGTATTCTATCTCATGTGCACCTACCTGTTCATGATTTATTCAAGATTGTTAACTCATTTCTATTGTCCATTAATAGGTCTCAAGAAAATCATATGAGAAGCTAAATAAGCTAGAGGTGGTGTAGAGATTCTGTTATCTGAAGAACTCCTGGAAACTCCCATGTTGCCTTCTGTGGTGAAATTGTATAAGAAAATGTCACTTGCCAGTTACCACCTGTGACATGAAAAGAAGTGAATACCAGACTATATTCTAGTTAGTCTTTGTGCACTAAAAAATTTGTTGTCAGTGTGAACAAATATAGCATCCAGGTCTTCAAATCTATAAGAATGAGAATGCCTACCAGCAGTCTGGTAGCTATGCTTTGAGATGTGTGCGCATATATCTTGATGTAGGAATAAAACGCAATCCCAACTAGTACTTTGTAGCAATATGTATTGAAAGTAGGTTGTTTAATCAATTTCTTCCAACCATGCCTGGTTTTGTTTATAGGTCATTCAGTATACCATTGAGAGGCTATAACTTGTTTTTTACTTCTTTTTTTTATTAACTGCAATACCTTGTTTTTTACTTGATTTATCACAATGGAGTGAGTTGCTGCACAAGGTGATGAAAGAAAAACAAAAAAAGAGTTTGTATTGGTACAACGATTGCTTCTACTTGTTATTGATGTTGCGCTAAATTCGTAGATTTTTTTTGTTCGTGATTTATTTTGTATTTTTTATGATTACTTGATATAATGTTGTTAATGTCTGTTTTCAAAAAAAAAATGTTGTTAATGTCATAATGTGCACTTGAAACTATCTATATAGTCGGTGATTTTCAAAAGCATTTATTTCGTGTTCTTTTTTTTTTTTTTTTTCAGTTCTTATAATTATGTATCGAGCAAAGGCAATGATTCAAAGAAAAAAATCAAGCAATGAAAGTAAGAAGCAATGGTGGTATCAGTTACCAAACAAGTCAAATATTGTCAAAGAATAACCAATATCTTTAAATATCTTATGTACATAACTGGAAAATAAAGATAAGATAATTATATCTTTCTGTCCATCTACAGATCTACTTTTATACCTATTTCTCTTTTGTCGAGATTATACATTTTAGTCCAGACAAAAAAAGTTTTGCACTTTTGATAATCCCACATCATATTGTCTTTTGCACAGAAGTCTAATAGTAGGAAAACGAAAAAAAAAAAAAAAAATTCTTAATCTTTTCTTTTGTCCAAATTCGAGTGAGCTTCCAAGTTCCTTCACATGGCCTCCAATTCTTACACCACGTGGCACCACCCCATTGGTCTGACCAAGTGACCATCCCAAATACACAAGACCAGCCTCCTTAAGTATCAACCAACATTTGTATTCTTGCTGTTGGTCAAACTCAAAAGAGTAAAAGGTTTTTTAGTTCCTTTATTTTCTAATGGTGAACATCTCGAGGTGGACCATTGAAGTTTTGACGTCCACGTGTCAAATTTTCAAAAGCTTTGACCGTGCCTAAATTGACTCTTTCGGCGCACTCGTGACGATCTGCTCTGACTCCAACGACATCAACTCTCTCATACGCAATCTCTGACCGTCAAACCTGTTGACTTGACTGTCTGCTAGGTCTGCAAATTCCATTTTACTACTTCATCAGGTTCTCTCTTCTTCTCAATAATTAAGTATGCCACCGCATGTAATGACTCTAGACCATCTTACATGCCTCATCTGTTCACACACAACCAAGTTTACTAACAGTTGATCAAATCTTTGACCGTGGATCTTGTGGTAAATATAAACGTATAAATGGTAGTTTTAGTCTAAACGTAACTCATCAATTAAGTGGCAGCTCCGATATGCAATTTTAATGGTAAAAATATATGTTTCTTGTATGAAATAAATGTTTTGACTTAACTCAGTACATACTTAATAAGGGCGTAGTTTTATTGGGCTATATATAAATATTGTTGCTCATGGAGAGTGCATGGTATTTGTCTTTTATTCTAAAATAATGGTCAGTGTATAACTGTATAAAGTATATGACCTTTGTATATATATATTGCTTAAAAAAGTAATAAATACTTTTCTACCTAACTCTATGTATCACGGGATCATATTTGTTAATGTTGGGAAACTTAATGTCTACAAATAATAGTGCATCACATGAACAAAAAGTTAAAAGTGAAGAGGGCAAAAGTATAAAAATGCATCAATTTTTTCATGTTACACGTTATTATTGTAAACATTATTAACATTAGCAAATCCCCTCCCATGTATCACAATCTCTTATTTACTAATATTGATTTCATTTTCTTTACTTTTCAACCTGTCAATTCTTCCATTTCCATCTCTACTTTTGAAAATGAAAAATAAAAATAAATAAAAAAAAATGTTCACGTTCTTGTGGTAAGAAATACAGTGAGGGTAATGCCCAGCTGCAGCTCTGTTAGATTACATATGCGCATGCATGGCCCTTAATTTGAACTCAATTTGCTCTTTTCATGAGACTCAAAATAAAAGTCTTAATTACTAATGAAAACTTTATCCTTTGTCACTTGGACCAACCAGTTGGTAACTTTACAATTACTTTTATCAACAATCATATATATGGTCTCTATTGTAGAATTTCTCATAAGAAATTTTACAATGGAGACTAAATATATACACATGCCATAGGAACTCCTTAAAATGTGTTATGTATTTATGTCATCTCGATTAATGTATTGATTTAAATAAAATGATTCTAAATAGTGTACTCATGACATGAATATATATTTGGTTCTCATAGTAGAAGTACCTTATATCATGAGTACACTATTTAAAACTATTTGATTTAAATTCAATACATTAATCGAGGCAACATAAATGTATAAAACATTTAATGCACAACACATTTTAAAGAATTCTCATGATATAGCTATATAGTTAGCCTTTATTATACACACATGCACGTAACGCAGTCTTCTAGAAAACCCAAGACATTACATTACCTAAGAACGTGATGAAATGCGTGCACGATCCGTGCCGTCTAGGCTCTCTTTCTTGTGTTTTTTTCTTTTTTTGAGGTCACTACTAAACGGGGTGCTCGTCATGCAAAACCATCAGCACGCGAAATAATTCATTCTCTGGGTGGATAGACACTCAAAGAATATTGTCTCTCTTTCACTGAATAAACGCAAGTAGGTACATTGATGTGTCTATTCATTGATCCATCTGCTTATCTTTCTTACTTACATGTCTATTTATCCACCAAATTGAGCAGAGTGATTGAGACTTAATACCAACTATTTAATAATTGAAAAATGTTTTCGCAATTCCAAACTTATGAGATTAGTCTAACAAGTGTTAGAAAACTTATAGTGAATAAAAAAAAAAAATATATATAATAAATAAAAATTATTGGAAAATGTTGATGTGCCCAGTATAGTTGATCTACATACAAACAACTGACACGAACACCTTTTGGAGGACAACATTCTCTTTATAACATCTTTATATTGCTCCACTCTTAGATTTTAAATTAACAATTCGTCCCCTTACATAATTTTTTGATTCTACCATCGAGCTTATGAGGACGTCTTAATGGACTATATAGTTTGTACTATATTCTCGTCAACTATTTTTCAAGAAATATTCTGCACAACGTTTTAAATATGGATCATTGATCAATTCACTTTTTTTCGTGCAAAGAAGAACAAGAAGTTGATGAGTTTATTTGATTATAATGGTATGTAACTATGCAAAAGTCACTCCATTATTGACCTAGCTTGAGAAATGAGATTGTTATAGTGTTGAATTTGGCATATTAGAATTTGGTGGCTACACAAACCTTGCTCTACAAGCAATGCATGTGCAAGTCAAGAAGAATGAATTATCAAATTAGCTACTTTGTTGGAATTTTTTGGAAGAACCTATAGAGAAAGTTTGTTATGTACAAAATATGTGAATGTGGCTCAATAATTAGGTGTTTGATTATGAACGTATAAGGTTGGGATTCAATTCCACTTAGAGCAAATTTCTTTCTTAATATAAATAAATAAATAAAATTAAATTAAAATTAAAAAATTGTTAAATATGTACACTCGAGCTCGAACTTAGGGAATGTTACTATGCCATGCACATTGCTTACATAAAATGGTGCACACAACTAGTCTAATCGTATCACCTTTTCATGGGCTGCCACTCATGATGCCAAAACCTATATGTTGTTTATGTTCAAAGCATCGGCATTGGAGAATAGTGGAGACACAAACATGTGGTGATGTATACATAAGGATTCAAAATGAAATCAAGTAGAGCATTATATATAATAAAATAAAATAAAATCAGGTAGAGCATTAATAACAGATTCTTTTGTGAGTTTGACCACAGCAACAACGACGTGAGTCAATGGCCCAGGTGACTCCACCCACGTGTCACCTGAGGGGGAGAGGGTGAAGTTAGGCAGGTATCCAATTGGATTAAAGTAGTACTACAAGAAAGCCTAATTAAGCTTATTTGGTTTTCTTTAAAAAAAAAATTTTGGTTACAAAAAAAAGAAGCTTGTTTGGTGTAATATTTGCTTGTGCTTATCATTTTTTTTAAGTAGAAGCTTAATTACAGGGTTTGAATACAATTAGGTATTTTCTTGCAAAGGTTGACATGACACCTAAAACTATTCAAAATTTTAAGATATCTTTTAGAGCCGATTAGTATATCTTGTGCAACTTACATTGTCAAGGTTTTTATAACATCAAAAAAATAGATAGAGAGATTTTTTGAAGAGAAAAATATTATTCTAATTTAAAAACTTAACTCAAAAAAAAAACTTTTGTAACTCAAAATATGCTCCTTTTAAACAATTAATATGCGACGCACCTCAGCATATGTGCTCATCAAAATGAACAACACACTTGAGGTTAAGTTCCTAGATTACAATGGTATGTGCTCCTTTTGAAAATAAAAATGATTTCAATAGGTTTGAGTTTTTTTTTTTTTTTTTTGTAGAAACAAGTTCATTCCGGTGGTTTAAATAGTTTTAGTTAATTATGAAGAACATCTCCAATGGGGTTGTGGATTGGGATGGATGTAAGACACATATATAGAATACACATCCCAACTAAAAAATTTTATTCAATGGTAATGTGGATTAGCACTGTGGAAATGATGTGGCACAAAAAACTATCCACAATGTGGATTGCACAAACTAGAAATTAAGAGTGCGATAGACCATGTCTGGTCCGCCACATTATAAAAAACGAAAAAGTAGGCGCAGAGTTAAAAAAATCAAGAAAATATATTCCAACGATTTTATTTTATTTGTCATTTTAGAAATCTATAAATATCATACTACTATGTATATATACATATTGTATATACAGTAATTTACTTAATAAGAAATATATATTGATTCCATATATATGTATTGTGACAACACTTTTTTTTTGACGAATTAATATTGTGACAAAAATTAGTAAAAGAAAAAAAAAAAAGATGGGTGCTTCAAGAGAAATCGAATATACGGATGGACAAGAAAAATAGTCGAAAATAAAAATGGTGACATTTAAGTGTAAAAAAATTAAATATATTTATTTATTCTTTTTTTTTGGAAAGCACTTATTTATTCTTTTGTTAAATTTTATTTAACACTTTTTTTGAAAAAAATGTCATCATGTGCAATCCACGTTGTGCATTGGCAAAAGTTTTTGAACTTTAATGTATATTTAAGCCATGAAAGATATATAGATATTCCTTCTATAATGATGATGTGGCATGAATCCACAACCACATATCCACATTTACCATTCAAGAGCATGCACATCAATACTACATCAATCCATCGATCGCAAAAAAATATTAAACAGTACCACACAACACAAAATTTGGTTATTTAGTGATGAGTATAATAAATAAAGGTTTATATCAAATAAATCTTAAATATCTTGCTACCTACTTTTTGCTACTTCTTACACTAATCATCCACATGAACAAAATACTTATAAGCTACAAATAAAGACTCCATTTAGTTCAATATTTGTTTATTGCTTTATTACTTATAACTTAAGTAATAAACAAATTTGGTGTGATTAGTTTCTTCACTTTAAAAAGTACTTTTATTTAAAAATTTTATCAAAAGTATGGGAAAAATCTTGATAAGCATGAGGAGGGATGCTTATCTAAAATGCAACTCTTTTACGATTTGAGACCTAATCACATATTATTCAAACACTATTTTTTAATTTAAACTGCGATGTCTCATCGTCAGCAAACATGCTCATAACCCTGACCAAACACTGACCAAACACTGAAAGCCCGATCCGGGCTAACATCACTACGGTCAGGCTATCGAACTCGGAGGGCTAAGGTACCAAACAAGTTCTTCAAGTGATTCATGGTAAAGATTACATGGCGATGCTTTCCATGAAAAAATATAGAAATATTGAAATCTGACTCAGGACCACAAGATTTCAACCTGTCGCCAGCTTTGATGTTTTGACTTTTAACTCCCTCTTCCACAAACCTCACACACTGTTCACCACAACGTTCAAAACAACTCATTCAACCACTTTCCTGATCCAGTACTCCAAAGCCTCATTCCCTACCCAACTCCCAGACAGATGTCCCACCACAATACTCATATCAGGCTAGCCCAATACAAAATTTAACACGTGGCACAAGTGAGAGAGTTAAATAGTTACGTGACCTACGGTAGTACATGCACTGGACAGTCTAAATTTTGATTCTTTTAGCCACCCTTTGATGTGAACCCTTGGATTTATTAGATCTCACTTTTTCTCAAATGGAATAGAAATGAGAGAATGGAAAATTAAATTAATGAGAGAAATCCAATAGCACGGCCACCATTAATTAAAGCTCGTCAAAAAGTAAAACCCAATTCACAAAACATGATAGAACCAACCATGCTTTGTTCTATACATAGGTAACGTAACGCAAGCAATTACGATTGCATTAACTTTGCTAGCTAGGGTTCTTAGAAATTTTGATTACAAGTCTTTGAAATTCATGCACACCCTTCATTCATTCACTCTATAAATACATCACTAGTTGTGCTTCCTCCATAGCAACCATAAAAACTAATTCAAGTTATATAACCAACTTGCTTAGTTTCAAAGTTTGAGTGACGACAAGCTCCATTGTAAATCAATAATTCAGTATCTTGTGAATTTGATCAATTGTGCGTTAATAATGGAGTTCATGTTGTCGAAGATAGCAACCAGCAACGGGCACGGTGAGGACTCGCCTTATTTCGACGGATGGAAGGCTTACGACAACGATCCGTTTCATCCTATTGATAACCCTAATGGTGTCATACAAATGGGCCTAGCAGAAAATCAGGTGCATGCAACATCAACTAATGATCTTGAGTTCTTTCTTAATCATAATTAGTGATTGAGTTAGTTAATTTTTCGACTTTGTCTAACGATGTGTCCACTTCTTAATTATATGCCACGTTTAATTTATTGATGATCTTAATTTGTATGTTTATGTGTTTGTAGCTCTGCGTGGATTTACATGAAGATTGGATTAGAAGAAATCCAAGTGCTTCAATTTGCACCCCTGAAGGAGTCGACAAATTTAAGGAGACAGTCAATTTTCAAGACTACCATGGCTTGCCTGAATTCAGAAATGTATGAAACTAAATAAATACCTTCAATTTGATATGCAATAAAGTACCTTTACACACACACACACATATATACATATATATATAAGGAAATTCTACTATGGTGATCTTTTTAAATCACCATCTATGATCGTGATTTCAAATTTTGACCATTGGAATTAATCCAAGAACCTATCATATCTATTAGATCTAAATCCAAGGTCTAAAAATCATTCATTTTTATACGAATTGTTACCAACATTAACAGACTAATGATGTATGTTATAATGTCCACAATTAATGTGCAGGCCATTGCTAACTTCATGGGAAAAGTGAGAGAAGCATAGTGAAATTCGACCCAGGCTAGAGTCGTAATGGCTGGAGGAGCAACTGGTGCAGCCGAAACCATTGCCTTTTGCTTAGCAGACCGCGGTGATGCATTCCTTATTCCGACGCCATACTATCCAGCGTAAGTTCTATTCAATATAATTTTTGATCTATGACAACTCTTCCACATGCGACTCGATTCAATCAGTTAAATGATATATGTGTTTCTAGTTGGCATATATACATGCATGATTTAGGTTTCGATATTTTAGATTTTTCCGATAAGAAAATGTTGCATTAACAATAACTGAACATCAATCACACACAAACCCTTTTCATGGAGTTGTGATCACTTGTGCTAGCTCGAATTTTACATGCAGAATATGTGACATACATGGTCATCCGACAATTGGTATATAAGATGTTTCTATGCATGTGTTCCTGTAGCACAGACTTTCTATATTACAATGACTTGTGTTGATGAGAAATTTATTAATACAATGATCAGATAAATTCAATTTTAAAGACTTTTCATGAAAATATTCTACTTTAGACTGCCGACAGAGTAAAATATTAAGTTAAATTAATAAGATAATTAAAAGCCCTGTTCCGTCTCATCTAGTAGTAACAATTAATTTAATTTCTTTGTTGTAGTATAATTATTAATTAATCCATAAAGAAGAAAATAGATTTGAATTGAATGCAAAATATTGACTCTTTCAATTTAAAACATTATATACTTTCTATCAACAGTTCTCTATGTTTCCTATTGAGCAACTTAATTAAATTATCAGCTAGAATGTTGCCTTGAACCGTTCATAAATTTGATAAGAACAATTGTAGTAGTCTCCGAAGTCTTTTTTTTTTTTTTTGAAGAAAGTCTCCGAAGTCTTAATTTCTTCCTATGTTTATATATGACTAGACTCTAGACACACAAGGTCTTGAAAATTAATATAAATAGTAATGTACTACTAGCTACTTTTTTTTTTGAGCTAACTACTAGTTAATTAATAAATATATATGTTGTGCTATAATTAAATAAGAAGAAAAAAAAATGTATTTTACAACATTGAACAACGTGGATAAAAAAAAATCAACTTTTTAACTAAATATTTTCTTTAATGCAGATTCGATCGAGATTTTCGATGGCGCACAGGAGTGCAACTACTCCCAGTGCATTGCTACAGCTCTAACAAATTCAAAATCACAAGAGCAGCATTAGAAGCTGCATATCAACAAGCTCAAGATGCCAACATAAAAGTTAAGGGAGTGCTAATAACAAATCCGTCAAATCCGCTAGGCCGAATCCTCGATCGAGAAACCCTGTGCAGCCTAGTGAGCTTTATCAATGAAAAGAACATTCATTTAGTCTGTGACGAAATATACGCCGCAACTGTCTTCGACAAGCCTGATTTCGTTAGCATAAGCGAAGTCATGGAATCAAACACACTACAACATTGCAACAAAAACCTCATACATGTCCTGTACAGTCTCTCTAAGGACATGGGCCTCCCGGGCTTCAGAGTTGGGATCATTTACTCCTACAACGACGCCGTCGTGAGCTGCGCTCGGAAAATGTCAAGTTACGGCCTTGTCTCGACTCAAACCCAACACTTAATGGCATCAATGCTGTCTGATAATGAGTTCATTGAGAGGTTCATTAAGGAGAGTTCAAGAAGGCTTTCAAGGAGGTATGAAGTGTTCACTAATGGGCTTGGACAAGTGGGCATTAGTTGCTTGAAAAGCAATGGTGGGCTTTTTTTCTGGATGGACTTGAGACAGCTATTGAAAGAGCCCACAGTGGAGGCAGAGATGGCATTGTGGAGAGTTGTGATCAATGAGGTTAAGCTCAACATCTCACCTGGCTCATCATTTCATTGCTCTGAGCCTGGTTGGTTCAGGGTTTGTTTTGCCAACATGGATGACGCAACGATGAATGTCGCGCTCGAGAGGATCCAGAGCTTCTGCCTTCGACGAGTCGAAGCCGAAAAGCCCGCGAAGAAGAAACATTATTGGAGGCAAAATCTTAGGTTAAGCTTCTCTTCTTCAAGGTTGGAGGAGTTCTCTATGGCACCAGCTGACATTATGTCTCCTCACTCTCCTCTTGTTAGTGCAAAAACTTAAGTAATTAATTATCAGATTAGTATGAGTAATTAGGATCCTACATGGATTTAATTAATTAACATAGAATTGGTTAATTAATCAACACAACTGGAGTGAAAGTATAGGATATGAAATTGAGATTTTTTTTTGTGTTTCTATCTTGTGTAAACTATAACAGAATGAGTAATTATCATACTGTTATAGAAGGAAATAAAGATTCAAATTCAATAATAATGTGATGCAGGATTCCCAAGCTATGTTTCTTTTTTTTTTTTACTCTTCAATACACTTCAGGTTTACTTATCACAAGTCTCTGACTACTTTGAACCGACCTCAATTTCAAAATTTTGTAAGGTTCTAGTTTTTTTCAAATAAAGCATCATTTTTATATAAAAAAAAATCAGAATTGTAACATTATATATGGTGTCATTTGGTGAGCTTAGGTGACACGACAATGTACAAGAGACATATTATAGCTAGTGAGACGACAAAAGCCATTTAAGCCTTTTGACAAGTCATTCTCCTATCTTATGAGAGGCATCATCCTAACAAGATTTATTGGAAAATAAAAACATATAATGTCTACCAAAAAAGGTTGTCTATAAGTTACACTTTTGATACTTAATACAACTTCCATTATAAAAAAAAAATTATAATAAAGCTGTATATAGTCCTTGTCTTCTCTTTTTTTTTTTGGCGGAAATAGTCCTAATCTTATTAAAAAAGAAAAACGAAACAAATTTTGTCTCCAAGTGATAAAAATGACACTCAAAATCACCCTAAATTTTTCTCTAAGCAATGACATTTAATTTGATGCCGTCATCTATTATTTTGACATTCCACAATCCTCTATTCAATCTCAATAAGATTAACTCCGAAAACTAAAAAATAGTTGGATAAAAGGCCACCAACTCAAATAAAGTAGAAATATTTATAATCATAATGGCGTTATGATTTTTTTTGTTCAACAATTTGATACCATCATTAACTATTTTGACATTGCACTACTTAGCCACCATGACATTTGTGTCGTTTTGGTAATCTTTTAATATTGATTTGGGTCCTACCCTTTTGATTGTAATAACTCCTTACATGAACACCACTCATCAAATAATGCCAAGCCAACCTTACATCACTGAAATACCTCTAATGTTAATCTAATTTTTCCCAACTTATTTTATTGTATATCTATCAATTTTAATCTATTAACAGAACTGTATATGTCATCGATCGTGGACTATTTTGTGAGGTTTGGTTTGCCCTCTCATTCTTATTTTTCTTTCTTTTACTAGGATTATTTGTTGTTGTTTGTTTATAAACTGCTGACAGGGCACACTGATTTATCCAAATTTAATTTATTCTTATGTTTTCCACTGACAAAATACACAAATTAGAAGAAACAAAAGCTTTAGTACTTTTGATTTCTATCCATGAACTTGCCTAGCAAAGAGTCCTTAAAGTGTTCATATGTATGTATTCTATGAGTTCACTTTTAGGTGGACTTCACATATTAGTTATTTTTTTTCAAGGTTATCTATGAACAAGAAGGTGACTCTGATGATGACTTGGAGGCAGTGGTGGATCGAGAAAATCTTGTTAGGCAGTGGTAAATCTAAATTATAGGGGGCGTGTGTTGACTATAGGAGAGGCGAAAATGGGACAAGAGTCGACAAAAATGTAGGAGTACTATAGGGGGTCCTAGGGTTAGGCAGGTGACTATACCCTGTCCCCCTCCTAGATCCACCCCTACTTGGAGGATAAGTTTTCTATAATTATCAAAGCTTGACAAGTTGTACAAGGATGACAACAACAACTAGAGAATTATAACAAAAAGAAAATTCAAATAGGTTGTATATGGTTTTTGTTGGTAGGTTAGGCCCATATAGAAATATTAGTTTTGATTCCTTGAGAGCTAATTCCAGCCTAACTTACGAAATTAGTTTGGTATATAATATTCAAATAACGCGATGAACCAAATTGTTGACTCATGAAACTTGATCTCCACAATATATAGTTTCTCTCTTCTCCCCAAACTAGCTCTAACTCTAAGTATCACCGGTGCCTCATTTGTATTTTCATTAAATAGGTAGTATTTTCTTTTTCATGGTAAGATTTTCATTTATGTCTTTTTTTTACCGAATAAAGTAATATTTTTTGGATTTAAGTTCGATGACTTGCACAGAATGTAAGAGTGCCAAGATTTTCTAACATATATGCTGCACTAAACGCAACAAACATTAACCAAAAATTATGACTTGCATACATCATAGTATCATACTGATTTTCAACCAAATCAACATTTTCTATCAAGAAGTAATTAAATCAACAAACACAAGGAGAAGGTCGGATAGATCGCCCACCAGAAAGAATATTCTGAGAAAAAAACTCTCAATGATTGAACTAATATTCGTGGTCACCTTTTAAAATGGTGATTAAGAAAAAGAAAAATGATAATATAACACATTTTGGGTGCAAATATAGGACGAACACTTTATTTTTTAGCCATTTATGATATTTTGTTAAATGTGGGGCCCACGTATAAGGACACAAAAAGAGTCATAAATGATTAAAAAATAAAATATGCGCTCAAAGTGTGTTAAATTATCATTTTCCTTAAAAAAACGTGCATTTGTCAACTTTGACCAAATGGTTTTAAAAAATGACTTTCCAGTCCCTTTCAATGAGATAGATTGTAAGAAACATGGGCATTGGTGGTCATGTTTGTTAATCTACCCTGCCTTTACCATAAACTGATCATCCACAAAAACTGTTAAACACCAACAAAATTAATAGAGAAATGCTATGCTAACCCATAAAACACACCGACTTTTCGGCCCGACGTGGAGTCGACGTGGTCGTGTCAGTGGGTCCCTCTCGTCAATTCTCTTCAAAAAAGAAAAAAACAACAAAACAAAAAAAAGTCAAAAAGGTGACTGGTGACTGTCAGGCAGCTGTCAGTCGACTGACGAATGACTGTCTGACATGCACTATAGCATGATGTGCCTAAAATTTTTGAAACTCCCTCCATTTTTCGTTGCTTCTCATTTCGAGTGTGAGAACCAGCCAGACAACCATTTCTCTTCCTCATTTTTCTCTCGACCAGAAACCAGAAACTCTAAAAACCAGTGACCAAAAATCGAAAGAGAAGACCAGCTGTGGGATTTTTACTAGACGAACAGACTATGCGTTCGAGTGGAGAAGATGTGGATGAGTCTTTTCTTTAGGGGTGAGGCAGGAGGCAGGGAATCAGAGGCGAGGCAGAAGGCAAGGAATCTCTGTCAAAAGCAGAAGCACCGACCTTGGCTATGCAAGATTCCCATTCTTGGAACGTAGTAAGTCAGTCACTGAATATTGATCGACTCTGCTTTTGCTTTTTAATGTGTTGTATATAGATTCTCCTTTTATGGGGAACCATCCAGGGCTTGCGAAATGGGGCTTGGCTTGTTGGGACCATTTAGGGCTTACGAAATTGGACTCGGCTTGTTGGGGGCACAGCTCGTTGAATTTGTTACCGTTTTACTGCATTCTCTATAGGATTTATATGGCTTACAACTTAGTAGCTAACTCAAATGGGGCTCAACTTATGAGTCTCCTTAGCTTATTGCATATGTTAGGGGTTTATTTAGGCCTTAATGATGGAAAATCTCGGTTCAACATTGAATATTAAGAATTATGCACTTACAAAATAAAACTTAAACGTAATGGCAATAAGTTGTTAGGGATTTATTGCAACGTAATCTAAATTTTTATGCATTTGATTGTAGTTAGCATTATGGAGCGCATTATTAACTTAAACGAGCCTATGGAAGGTTTACTTGATTTGGATTATGATTATGGGGATAATTTACATTGTGGATCTGTTGAGGCAGAGGTAGAGGTTTCAACTGAGGTTGAAGGATCAGCTGAGGCAGAGGTAGTAGGAGCAGTTAGTGCAACTGCAACTGCCCCTGCCCCAGCCCCCTGAGATGGGGATGATTTTCGACACCCGAGGATGTGAAACATTTTTTCAATCAATATGCTAAAAGGATTGGTTTTGCAATCAAAGTTCGATCAACGGACAAGTATGAGAACGGTGTGGTTTGGAAGTATATTTTCACATGTACTAAGGAAGGCCATAATAAATTGAAAGGAGTATATAAAAAAGGGGGCTTAACTTCAAGGTGTGGTTGTTGTACTCAAGTGAATGCTAGGTTATTCCATGATGGTAAATGGCACATTACCAAAGTTTTTCTAGAGCATAATCATGTTGCCAGTCTTTCAATGGTGAGGTTCTATAAGTGCAACAAGTTCATGCCAACTTCAACCAAAAAGAGACTTGTATTGAACGACGTCATAGGCATTCCACCTTGCAAGACTTATATGGCAGACTCAGTTCGTGTTGGAGGGTTTGATAATATGACATTTAACCAAAGGGAAATAAGGAATCACATAGAAACTGAAAGAAGGCTTAGGCTAGGTGAGGGAGATGCGGAGGCTATTCAACAACATTTTATGCAAAAACAAAAGCAGAATCCCAACTTCTTCCATTTGATGGCCCTTGGCGAACAAAATAAGCTCAGACATGTATTTTGGGCCGACAGTAGGTGTAAATTCGTTTATGGGTATTTTGGGGATGTGGTTTCCTTCGACATAACCTACTTAACCAACAAGTATGACATGCCCTTTGCTCCATTTGTAGGTGTGAACCATCATGAACAATCTATTTTGTTTGGTTGTGCATTATTGGCTGACGAGACTAAGGAAAGCTACGAGTGGCTATTCAAGACATGGCTTGAGTGTATGGGGAAGGCACCGAAAGGCATCATAACAGACCAATGCCCATCCATCGAACATGTTATTGCCAAAGTATTCCCTAATACAAGACACTGCCTATGTCTATGACACATAATGAAAATGTGCCTGAGAAGGATGGGGGCCATCATGATTGAGAGCGAATCATATCAAGTTTGAAACGAGCAGTTTACGATACACTCACTGAAAATGAATTTGAAAATGCATTCGCTTCTTTGTTCATGGAGTTTGAACAAGGTAAAATCTTGAGTATCTGGTTAAAGTCAATGTACATCATTAGGGAGAAATGGGTTCCTGTCTATGTGAAGAAGTATTTTTGGGCTAGGATGTCGATGACACAGAGAAGTGAAAGTATTAATTCTTTTTTTGACGGATTTGTTTGTACGAAGACGTTGCTTAAGTTATTTATCAGTCAATACGAAAGGGCAGTAATAAGAGATATGAAACGGAGAAGGATTCGGATTACAACTTGTTTTACAAGTCGCTTCCCACAACTTGCAATCAACCGTATTAGTTTCAAATGCAAAAAATATACATGAATAACATGTTTGCAAAATTCAAAGAAGTGGGTAGACTGGTGTTGAACTACAAGGCAAAAGTATTGAATAGTGAGGAATCATATACCTTCTACGAAGTGAGACAGCTTTGTAAGCAGCCTGGCTGTGACAATATGATCATAAAAAACAACAATGTGGTGTATGAGGTGGCAACTGAGGAGGTACATTGTATATGTCTATCATATGAGTTTTGGGGGATACTTTGTTGCTATGCTCTATGCATGTTTCAAGAGTGTTTCGAGAGCGTGATATCATGTACATCCCACCACATTACATCATGGACCATTGGACGAAAGACTTCAAACATGCTTACGAGCGAGAGAGGGGTATAGAAGAGTTAGATGCAAGTGCGTCCATAGCTTTTGAACGATATAATTTTATCCTCACAAGATGCTCCCGGGTCGCGGATAAATAATGAATAAGTTTAACATAGTACTAGACACTATTGAGAAGTTGAGAGGGCTCCTCATTGACATGCCAAACGAGAGGGAGGAGGAGGATAGAGATCCAAAGCCGACACCGACACAAACAAATGCTTCAAAGTGTACGGTGAAGGACCCTTCCCAAAAGAAAAGAAAAAGGTAGGCCCCGTAAGAATAAATTAAAAGGGGGACAGGAGAAGTCAATAAAGAAGGTAATTGTTTCATAATAAATGTGTTTTCGTTAATGTTATATATGTGAAAGAAATAATTGAACAAGTTCAATTATTTGTAGGGTAAGGATTCTAATCGTAATGAGGATGACCTAAACGATATGGATGACTATCAGCAACAGGTGATAGAGATAGGCGAGTCCCAATCTCCATTGGAGTCCCAAGGTGGTACGGGTGGCGATAAGAAGGCTGCAACATCAGAGAAGAAGTCAAAGAAGAAGGGCATTGCGCGTAAGAAGGTAATATGAAGAAGGGCGTTGCACATAAGAAGGCTACATTATTCACATTAGATTTTCCATTAAAAATGGCCCATTATTCCATATAATGAATGGAGTGTTAATGTGATGTCATAGGGGAAGGTATTGCGAGAGAATGACCATTGCAAAATTATTGAAGGGATAAGTTCTCCGGCGTATAAGAGTGCATGCATGAATAATGTGAGTGAAGTTATGCAGCTAAAATTGCAACACGCAAAGCAACATGAAACTTAACATCCTAATTTGCAAGTGGGGGATGCAACTCAGCAGTTTATTGACACGGACAATTGGGCACTACCTTTGGAATCTCAAGATTTCACAATTGGGAGTCAAACAATTCATGACCTTATCGTTGACTTCTTTGGTTAGAGTAGAGTAGACATTGGTATTTTGATAAATTATTTTGGGTGTATTTTATTTACCAGGGTATTGTTAACTTTATTTACCGTGATATGTTGTTAAGGTCTGATTTACTGTATTAGAATCATTTGTTGTATTATTTTATGAATTACAGTAATTTTTTTTGTGAAGTCTGATTTACTGTATTAGAATCATTTGTTGAACTACAATATAATTTTATTATCATAATCCTATCCAACTCAGATGGGTAATGACAGTTACATTCCTTATCAATTCAAGGTGGGTAATGTGAAGTACATTATGAATTACAATAATTTTTTCCAAGTTTGAGTAATTTACTATAAGTTAATTTATGAAGTCTGATTTACCAAGTGAAGTTTTAATGTCTAAATTGTTATTTGTTGTTTGCTTTCTTTTGGTTTTTTTATGTAGTTAAATTGACAAGTGACGACAATGCATGGGGGAGGGATTAGACAATAACTGATGCTACGGTTTGTTGGGGAGTTAAGGGAGGTAGGTTAGTGGGGAGGTGGGGTTAATGGATGTGGCTTAGTGGGGAAGGAGGTGGGGCATTAAAAGTGCTCACCAACATTTAATACTCCTGTATTAATACACCGCCTTAACCCTTAATACAACCCTTTCACCATTCCAACCCATTCCATTCCTCTCATTGACTTTGTTATCTAAAGAGAAGTTGAAACCCTAACATAACCCAACCTTTTTTCACAACATGCCCAAATCAAAGGCTAGAGAACTTGGGATGCCACAAAATTTGAGGGACATTTTCACAGATCAACTTCCATTGAAGGAACAGGCACAACCTCCTGTTAAGAAGAAGCCTCTTGCGAAGAAGGAGTCCCAATCTGGTAGTTCTGTGAAGAGGAGTTTGATGAAGAAAACACCCAAAATGATCACCCCCAAAAGCCGAGAAGATTGTGACACCAAGTCCACCAAAACGAACCTCTTCAAGACTGATGAAGATGCAGAAGCCAAGAGTGCCCTTTAACACAGCTGATACTCCAGTGCATGTAGAGACTGATGAAGAGGATGACGAAAGGAACGACAATGTCGAAAAAGATGAGGTGAAGCTGAAAAAATGGGAGGCCCACTTCTTCATAAGGGTAATTCTAGAAACAAAAGGTTGGACTTTGATTACTTTGATTCTCAAAATTTGTTTGTTAGGAAGTTGTTTCATGAATTAGGTGGCTTAATTTTGTGGAGACCAAATTGCCTATCAATGAGTCATATATGGTCTATTTCTTTTCACATTTGCACACACCAAATCCCAAAAACCTAGAATGTTTAGCCTCATATGTTGATGGAGTGAGGATTGATATCAATAATAGGCTTATTAGAAGGTTGTATGAATTACTTGTGGGAGATGTTAAGTGTTGTGGACATCACCAGTTTGGTAGAGCGAAAGATACATTTACTGTTTCCAAAGGTTTGATCTTTCTTTGTAGAGGGGTTTCACCAAATAAACCCAAAAAACCTATGATTTCTGAGATAACCCCTGAAGCCCGATTGGCCCATCGTGCAGTAACCCATATACTTGTCCCTAGAGTTGGCTCTCGTACTTCATTGAGCCAGTTTGATGCGTTCATGACTTAGGCAATACTTACTGGTTTCAAGGTGGATTTGAGGTACATTATTCTTCAACAAATGTTGAGGAACACCCATCAAAAGGAGTCCCAAAAGAAAAAGTTTGGACTGCCCTATGCTAATCACCTCTGTAAATTGTTTGTTGCGATGGGTCTCCCTGCTCCCTCTAAAACTGAATACGAACAGGTTCTTAGAGATAGAAGTGACGTAATTGGGGAACACAACCTAGATAAGATGTTATACACTAAGATTGATGGAAAATGAGTTTTGAAGTCCTTAGTTGAGACTTTGGGCAAGTCAGGGATAAAAGGGAAGGCTGTTGAGACTGCAGATAAGAGAGGGACAAAAAAGAAGGCAGTTCAATGGGAGTTTGATGAATATGCATCTGACAATGGGGGAAATCAATAGAGAAGGATGAGGGCGAGGACGAGGATAACTCCTTTGAAGACTCTGACAATGGGTCTGATGAAGAGGATGCTCATCTTCCAATGGATGAAGATGAAGGTCCACATGCTAAATCTGAAAGGGATCCCTACGACATCCAAGAGGGGGATCGTGATGGAGAATAGGGTGGTAATCCATAATTTTTTTTTGGTTCTAACTTTGTGAAGTTTGTTACACTTATTCCCTTCCTTTTTGTTTTTATTTTGTAGTAATGTTATGTTTATTAAGATGTTATATATCATTTTTTTTGTTGTTGGTTTACACTAAGTGACTACAAAAATTTCAGAAAAGAAACTTCATGGTGGAGCAACACGATGAGGGTAAGAACATGATACAAATTTGTAGAAATTGGATTTTTCTTTCTTATTATAATCACAGTACATGTTGTGATATTCTTGCATTTATTCTTATTGTAGTATGATCACCTCCTGATTATAGTGCATTTGTTCTTATCTTATATTAGGAGACACCACATCCGTTAAAGCACAGGAACTCATAGTGAGGAAGTCATCGAGAAAAACTACATGATAAGGGCCATCACAATTAGGCAGACACGCCCACCGCGTCCACTACCACTCACTCCATCAAGGATGTCAAAGGTACTATAACAGATGATGACACTCACTCACACTTTTCCCTCTCACTCCTGCCTATTTTGACTAAGGACGGACTGAAGCAAGGTTTATCGAAGGACCGCCTTAGGGAGGCCAAAGGCATGCTCATCCTAAGTCTCATGGCCATTTCAACCAACAAGTGTTGTTGGATAGGCTTTAGACCTTGGAAAAGAATGTTGAAGAGATAAAGGTGGTGGTTCAACAAACATCTGCAAACCTCAATAATGAACTGCATAATGAGTACAATACATTCAATGAGGACGTGACCGAAATTATCACCAGACTAATGGAGAAGTGGGAAGACAGGTTCGATGGCAAATTGGTCCAAAACTACTGTCAAATGGAGTCTCGTTTTAGTGGCGTTGAGCAGAACAACTCGGAACATGGATCAAAAATCAAATGAGGGGTGGCACAGCTCAAGGTGCATGTTGTTACTCCATGGACTGTGTTACCCAGCTCGAGCACCAAAGTTGCAGCAACCATGGTGGATGATAGGAAGTGATAGAACATGAATATGCATTCCTTCTTTAAGTTTTTTCAGTTTTCAATTTCAACTAACTTTTTATTTTAGGTTTGTTCAAAACTGAAGTTATTATATGTTTTTGGGTGGTCTCGGCCAAGTATTGGCCTTAACTCAACTTTATGATTAACTCAACTTTATGAGCCTTCGACTGGTCTTTATAAGGCCGATGTAAAGTTTGATATTGAAGTTTTCTTAACTCATTTTATGATGCAAAGTTTAGTTTATATTTCGATGCTCCTGATTTGGTTGGTTTTTCAACAAGATCGAAGTAATAATCTTTCCCTTGTATTGGGTAATGATTTTCTAACCAGATTATTTTCACTGGTTTTGTATCTTATTGCGCCCATTAACAGTCGCAACGCTTGTAATGATACGACGACATGAATCCCTCCTGGCCGCCTCACCCAACACATCCAATTCCAATTAACAGCATAAAGGTGGAACAACAAGGTTCATGCTATGTTCCTACTAAGTTGTGATCATACTTGAAACAAAAAAAAAAACAAACAAATTGAGATCATACAATGAAGATACAACTGCAAAACTAAAACCATTAATCCTTGCAATAAAAAACTATACTTAATACAATAAACAAGCATACATTTATCCATAAAACATAAACATCTTGACTTACTTTAGTTTTCATTAATAACTACACTACGACGTCCCTCACATGACTCATAAGATGAATCAAAGTTCATAGTTTACCAACATAACCATAACTGCTACACCAACATAACCAACATAACTATAACTGCTACACCAACATAAGCTCGAAGGCTATATTCCCATCACATAACTCACATTGTTCAATTGAACATTCAATTCCCTCTTCTGCCTACCCTCGTTGTAGTTTCAGATTCAATTTTCACTCCACCGCCAATTGATAATCGCTCTGTGAATAATATTGAGAACTCTATCTCGACATTCCCTTCCAATTGACTATCGTTTGATGAACTTCCAGCAGCATCACTAGAACTGTTGCCTTGAACGAAGTGGAAAGTGCCCAGCAGATGATTATCATTATTAGTGTCCCTTCTGTTAGTCGAGGAGGCATTGTCAGTCGACGCAGAGGGATGTCGGTCCATGTGAATCACTTGCACTGATCATTGTCACAGATAGTAAAATGTCGACCTTTGTTAAGGCCTTCCTTCTTGACGATCCTTTTCTTGATGAAACCTATTGAACACATTGAGCAACGTGGCCTCCACGACAAGTCTTCTCAAAGTGGTCGTCCCTTCCATAGCTCCAACAAGTTCCGTATATTAGAGCCATTCACTTTCTATAAAACAATGTTATGTTACTGCAATTTGACTAGCCAACATTCATTCAAGAATTAGATATGCACAAATTTACCAAATACGAACACCTCAGATTTCACATATTAGAATTAGTAACGTAACTAAATCAAGCAAAATCCAATTGAAACATAATCCCATTCACACATAACCCCATTGAAACATAACATGCCACCATAAAACTTAAATAAAACTTATTCCTATATAGATTACATTACGAGAGCCCCAAACAACAACTACGCCCTAAACCTCATATTCCCATTGAAGTGCCTTAAACCCCATATTCCCATTGAAGTTGATTTTACTTGGAAGAAAATTCCCTATGGTTTTATATGCCTTTACAAAAATTGTTTATCAGTATTACCTAGTAAAAAGCTATGTGGGCACGTACGATTGTTGGGAGATCTTACTCTAATTGGGGCCTAATGAGTTCTTAATATTTTTTTTAATTTTTTTTATACCGTGATCTGTGGTGTTTAGAATTACTTTTTGACTATTCTACAGGATACCTCTAATCTTACTAGAGACGTATCTTAAAAGTTAGAAGATTCGAATTTGTGTTCACTTGCATTTAAGAGGTAGAAGTTTCCAACTTGTGTCTGCTAGGAGTCAACATATGTAAACAACTAGTAGGTTTCAATCACTATACCCAAATAATGTTTGCTTTGTTGTGTAGTTCTTAGATCATCTTAGCCCTTAAAATTCCGTAACTTGTCACTTTTGAAAGGTAAAAAAAAAATTCAATCAGACCATTGTTGTTTCCTGAACATAAGACTAGTGAAATGAATCACACAAATTGTTTTTCTAGAGTCAATGCTTATAGAATGAAAAGTCTTTTTGTGTAGGGCCTTATAAACTTTCAAGATTTGGGCAAGCAGTTGGTTAGGGCATGATTCAGTTGATGTTATATTCTTTATTTCCTTTATTTCCTTGTCTTCTCATGTGGAGCTAACTATCTCAACTAATGTGTATTGTACAACAAAGGCCATATATGGAGGTGTACTATAGTGGTTTATACAGTATTGAGGCTTGGTTAAGAGTCACCGTGCACAGATGATTCAATCACACAATCATTGTTGGTTGCTCTCATTGTTATCATGTTTATTTTGCTTGTTTTCTCTAATACGATGAAAGTTTTTCTTTTTCTTTTTATTTGATAAGAAACAAAACACTACTTGCCTACTATAAGGCTCGAACTCCCAACCCCTTACTAAGTAACCTCATACTAAACCAATGAGCAATTCACTTAGTTGGTTAATGCCATGATATTAAGTATTACGTTGATCACATACCCTGCATTTAGTACAATTAAGTATCACATTTCTTTTATTTACCTTAAATCCATTTGCCCATTCGAAGCCCTAATTTAACAATTTTCAAAATTTCAAGAACCTTACATCTCGGTCTCCTAAACCCTTAAACATATCTTAGGACCATAAAGCTAGTAAACAAAGATAGGTAAATTAGGGATTACAACTGGAAGAAGCCTAAACTCAAACATCCACTACCAGCCCTAAATGGTCCTGTGTGGCGGCCCCAATTTCCACATTGGTCCGCCACGGGAGGCCACGCGGGCCCACAACTGTCCACGTCACCACCAGTTGTGTCCCACGCCCAATTATCCATCATTGATCAACCTCTCATTTAATTTGATTCAATTAATATCATATATCTTCAAGTTAACAGCGGAAGCTTAAATAAACAATATAAAAATTCATCTTGTGTTTTATTAGCAAAAAGCCTAAGTGGAAACCATACCAAATATACATCATATACATCTCCATTGATCCTCAAAATATCAAAATGTACAACCTATCTCTCAAGCCCAAAACCCAACATAAAACGAATAAATATAAACATACGTACGAGTGGGGCTAAAACTCGTTAATCGATGTACTCTTCAAGCTTGCCCTTTCCCCGCCAGACTAGGTCCGCACTCACCATCACAAAAAGACAGATGACGAGTCCAGAGTGAGTAATCCCAAGGAAGTTCACCAAGTAATTACGGAAATAAAAGTACTTGGAATTGAAAATACAATAATTTAAACATGCGGAATAAAAGAAATACGTACAACCGTAAAAGAAAGATCATCGCATGCATAAATATAGTGACGGAACAAAGTACGTGCACATAAAAATCAGACCAAGTCATACTTCGGGCTTTCCCCCAGGCACGGCCCATGAAGAACACACCAATGGGTTGACCCTGGACCTTCTAGGTGGTCGGCGTAGACCAACGACGCACCCACACAAGCCTACTATACCCGGGTAGCCTATTCACCGGCGTATACCTAGACAAGTGCTATGACTTAATGGACTCTATGGCCGTAACGAAATAAGCACCAGGTGGGGGTGATCTCAACACCGTAAAGACACCAGGTAGGAGTACCCTCCACTACCGTAAAGTCACCAGGTGAGAGTGCCCACCGTAAAGCAAAGATGAAATGGAATGAAGAATAAATGGAACTGAATTCAAATAAATCAAATGGTAAATACTTAAAGTGAAGTTCAATTGGGATACTACACACCTCAAACCGCACTCCTCGCTCCACAAATCAACCCCCGGTCCAATACCTCCAAATCCCCGATAATACTCCCGGTCCGATTCCCGACTAAACCCAGACTCCAATTACTATTTTGAGACTCCTGGAATTCATTTATGAGGGTTAATTATCAATTAATAGGTCTAAAATGTTATTTAGACTCATTTCCCCATTTTCCAATTTTTTACATTCCAGTGAACTATTAGCGCGCTAATGATATGAATTAGCGCGCTAATTCATCTAAGTCACTGTTCATCATTTTCCAGAGGGTAATTAGCGCGCTAGGTCCTCCAATTAGCGCGCTAATCGCGCTCAGTCCAGATTTTTACAGTTTAAAAATTTTCACTCCAAACCACCTCATACACCATTCATTTGGTCCCAACACTTCAAAAACTCATCATTCACCTCGAAATACCATTTAAACACAAAATTATCAAATTTAGACATTAAAATTCAAGAATCCTCAAGAATCACATTTTCAAACCCATTTTTCAAATTCATCAAATCTCTCTCAAATTGACTTAAAAACACCACCATTTCATGCCATTCTCATTCACATTTATCCACAACAAAACCAAGTGTAAAATCCCCCAACAAATCCGAATTTTACAAATTCAAACCCACTCAAAGAATCTCATAAAAATTCAAGTTAGTTGCATCCATACCTTAGATTCTTGTTGTGGGAAGCCACAAATCAACCTCTCCACACCTTGTTGGCTGTTTTTCCCCTTCTTCTTCTCCTCCAATGATCTCTCTCTTCTTCTCAAGCTTTCCCTCTTCAATCTCACACTCTTCTCCCTTGATCGGTCAACACAAAAACATATATATACTTGGCTTTTGATCAAATGTGTGCACGAATCTCGATAATGATCCAATGGTTCCTGATTTTCCTGTGTCACTCCAACCTTATTCACCTATCATGACACTCATGAACCTGTTGTGCATCTCGAGAAATATCAACTCGTTGTTGTATTATTATTCATTCAACTATAAGACTTATTGATTTCCAATTGATTTAGCTCATAATAATTATCTACCCTATTCAATAAATTCCCAAAATTCACGAGTAAACTCACCGTAGTTTCCTCGACCACCCTAAGACTTCCGTGCCTCGTGTCCCGTGTCCGCACGCACCCCGAGGTCATTCCTCACTCGTCAATCAACTACATTAGCATACATATTGCAATGGAATTAGCTAATTCATACATTTCCATCACAATTTACCACAACAAGCATACAAAACGGACTGTATACCTAATTCGAGTGTATTACATCCTCGCTGTGGGTCCCTCAGCTGTCTTCGCTGGCATCCACATCTGCAATGACGTCATAATTAACGGCAATTATAAATTGGGCCGTTACAGTCCCACTGCAAGCCCTAGATGGTCCCCGATTCACAACCATCAAATAAAGGAGAATCTACATACAAGACGATAAAAAAGCAAAAGAAGATTCGATCAATGATTAATGACTGACTTACTACGCTCCAACAATAGGAATGTTGCACAGGCAAGGTTGCTCTTCTAGTTTTCACAGAGACTCCCTGCCTCACCCCTGAAGACACGACTCCTCCACAGCTTTTCCACTCGAACGCGTAGTCAATTTCTCCAACAAAAAGTGACACAGTTGGTAGAATGTAAATGTTGCATGGCTAAGGTCGCTCTTCTAGTTTTGCAGAGACTCCCTGCCTCACCCCTGAAGAAAAGACTCCTCCACAGCTTCTCTTTTCGAACGCATAGTCGATTCCTCCAACACAAATGACACAGCTGGTCTCTTTTAATTTGTGGTCACCATGGTTTTTAGGGTTTCTGGTCGACAGAATAGGAGCAAATAAGGAAGAGAAGGGTCAAACCTACCTCACCCCTGAAGAAAAGACTCGTCCACAGCTTCTCCACTCGAACGCGTAGTCAGTTCGTCCAGCAAAAATCCCACAGCTGGTCTTCTCTTTCGATTTTTGGTCACTGGTTTTTAGGGTTTTTGATTTCTGGTCGAGAGAAAAATGAGGAAGAGAAGTGGTTGTCTGGCTGGTTCTCACACTCGAAATGAGAAGTAACGAAAAATGGAGGGAGTTTCAATTTTTTGGGCATATCATGCTACAGTGCATTCCAGACAGCCATTCGTCAGTCGTCTGATAGCCGCCTGACAGTCACCAGCCACCTTTTTGACTTTTTTTTTGTTTTATTGTTTTTTCCTTTTTTGAAGAGAGAACTGCGAGAGGGACCCACTGACAAGATCACGTCGGCTCCACGTCAGTCGGTGTGAAAAGTCGGTGTGTTTTCTGGGTTAGCATAGCATTTCTCAAACTAATAAACCAAACAAGCAAGAGGATTTACTTGTCAAACTAATAAAAAAAGATAACTATCTTGGTCTGCATTTGACATCTTTAATTTCTCGTGTTATGTGGTTAGGGTGTAAATAAAGTAGGTACGTACTAAAGACATAGCAATGGGGCACCTAGCGATCGTGCGCCATTGATACACCTTGAGATACGCATTCGAGGTGTATTGAACGGCACATGACCACTAGGTTCCCCAACTTGGTGTCTTTAGTATATACCCCAAGCATTTTCCAATAAAGTTAAGGAGTGGCTGAAAAAGGTCCATTGAAAAAATAAAGGCATAAATCTGGACAGTTGGCCAACGTTAAGAGCGAGCTTCGGATTGTGTGGATGAGGCGCACGATCCTAGGTTCAATTCCCCACTGCGTCAAGATTGTCCGAACCACTAGAGTACGCTCATGCCAACTGCACCAGGGCCTCGTGGGAATAGATAAAAAAAGGTATTGGTAAAAAAGAGGACTAATTATACTAATCAATCCTTATTTTTTTTTTTGAAAATTCAATCCTTAATTTTATTTTATACAAGAACATCAATACCCTTTTAATAGATTGCTCACCAGAATCACCACTCTAAGTATATGTTACAAATAATCCCTTGAACAGAACAAAAAAGAAATAGAAAATCTCCACCAATACTAAAGCAATCCTCCACCTGTACAGGTTGAACGCTCCTCTATTTTCATGGCTAATTCACTTAATTAGCCAAATATAATCATTTCCAACAACTACCCATGTCAAATTAACAGATCACACAACCATTTGGGTTCTCTTCTGCACTTCGAACATAGTAATGCTGTTGTTGTGGCATGTGTGTGTATGGATAATAATAATAATAATAAAATGGGTCTTTCTTGTTGTCATCATCCTTCTTGGACTCATCTTTCTTTTTCTCAGGCTCCTTTGCAGGCCCAACAGTGAGGATCTCAGTAAACCAGCTCTTCCTCAATTTGCTCACCACATCAATTGGGTCAACGTCCCCTATCACTGTCAGTTTCTTGTCTTTCATGTCCATGGAGATTGAATCAATCCCTGAAAAAAATTGAGAGTTTTCATCAGTTTTGATGTTTTTATGTGAATTGAACTATGGGTTTTGATGTTAGCCAGGGAAATGATTTTTTGACATCACTAAAGTCAAACTATGAAATCACATCAGCTTTGGGAACTATTTGTGTGTTAGTGTGTCTCAAAATATACACCTCACGTGTTATGCAGTGAGAATTGTGTGCGCACACATCTTGAGGGGCGCACCGACGTCTCTCAAGACTGATGTGACTTCAGGATGTGATCACTTCGGAAATGTCATGATCACTTCACTATTAGCTATTCTTGGACTGAAATATAGTTATGTTACTCCTATACCAGTTAAGACTTGTAAAGAACGTTACAAGTATAGATTTCTCGATAAATATATTAAGGCCTTTTAGACTAAAACTCCACATCTATGTAGTTAAGGTGATTAAGACGGGGATGGTATTGGTTACTAGTGGAGATCTACAGGCCCGCGGATACATGCACAACACAGGCTTAATTATGTGATTAATTTCTTGTTTACCCGAGAGGCTAGAGACTGCTTTCATGGCCTTTTTCTTCTCCTTGTCATCGTGCAAGTCCAACTTGACAATCACCTTCTGTAGAACAAAAATTCAAAACATATGTGAGAATAGATCAAAAACATGTTTTTTGAAGAATTTAATTTGAATCTCCTATATTAGAACAATAAACATTTCAGAAACAGAGAAGTAGCAGAGAAAGTGAACAAGACAAATAAAAAATTGAACTGGAGATTAGGGTGTGGAGTAAACAAACCTTCATTTTCTTGTGGAATTGGGTGATGTAATGGTGAAATTGAGGTGAAGTTGCAGAGATTATATATAAAGTAAGAGATTGAGAAATTGAAGAGAAGGTGTGGAGAAAGAGATGGAGAAGGACTAGAAGGACAGGGAGAAGTGAAGAGAAACTTTGTTTGATGAGAGAAACACTCAGAGAGATGGGATTATATTAATAGCTGAGTCAATGCAAAGCAAGTCTATGAATGACTTGGAAAACAGAGTCTTCCAGGGCAAAGCCCGATGGCTCTTCAAGGAAGGAGTCATATTTATTTTTTTTATTTTTTATTTTTATTTTTTGGTTCCTCACGTGGTGTCTGATGTCAATCGCGCCGACTAATTCGCACCCAAGCACTGTCGGGCTCAATATAGGGGCGACCCTCATAACCTAATTTTTTTCATTGTCGAAAACAAGACATTTCTTAAGAGAACCAAGTCCCTTACCACTTAAATGAATCAATTGTTGGTGCAGTCATATTAATTAATTAATATTATGGCCATGGTGACAATGTCAAAGTTTTTTTTCTTTTTTAAGGAGACACCTTTATAGAACTCAATTGCACCAATTATGTTTTTATTATTTGTGACAATATCATAGCTTAAATTATGAATCATGAAATTTGATCTTGTCTCATTATTAGTAAGTTGGATTTGTGCAACGCGTTAGATTGATTTGTCTTTTGTTTTTACTTTATAGTTAGTTTCCTTCCTTAGTTGAAAGTCTTTGATTTGTATTCTCCTTGTTGGGAAGTTTTAAGTTTTCTTCTTCTTGTTGGAAAGTTTTATTATTCATTTTGTGGTTCTAGTACTTTTGTGAATTGTCATGAGTTTCAACATTGTAGAGAACAGTTCATAATTGTCAAACTGTTTCAATATATTAAAAAAAGTCAAATTAATAGTAGTTTTTTTGCATCAATAGGAATAGCAAATCAATGTACTTGATTTTATGTCTGGTCCTATATTGAGCCATGAATGATTAATGAAATTTTGATTTTACTTAAAAAAAAGACACTACCACAAAGGGGAAATGCTACACGTAGTTGATAAATACACTCATTTACCACACTTGCTTATGTGATATGTGCACGAGATGGAGTTTAGGCGTCTTGAGTGAAGATTATACACACTTCTTTATTGGTCTCCACATCTCATTTAAGTCAAAACATATCTAGTGAATAGAATGAAGCATGAGTTTGACTCATATTGGAGTTGAGGTTGTAATTTAGTTAGCTTTATATTATAGAAAAAAATTCCAACCAATAATAGGAAAAAAAAAACGAGCAGCTAAACAGACTCCAATTTTTGCTAAACGGACCTCAGTTTTAAATTTTTACTTCGAATACCCTACTTTTTACTTAGTTTACCACACTTTTTTTCTTAAAATTCTAAAAATACCCTTGCTCACCCCATTACTCATACTCCACTATTGAAGTCGACACCTCTGAAAAGGCGTTGTACACACAGGGCCGACTCCTCTAAAGAGATTTCGGATGCACAGGGTCGATACCGCTTTAGAGGTCTCAGTCAAATCTAATCAATAATGCAAAGATAACTCGGCCTCAGTGGGCAACAGAGGGGATCCAGCTGAAAACCTCTTTAAAGGTTTCTGTAACAACCCTTAATTTTAACCTGACTTGTATTGCACTTGTCAGGATGGTAACCCGGCTACATGATACTGAACAATATTTCGAACTTCGGGAGTCGATACCAAAGTAATATTATGTTTTCGTGATGTTTTGTATTAGTATTGTAGTCAAATACGTGTCTCGAGCCGTTCGAGTAATTTTTTTAGTCTGATTGAGGCTTTACCTAGGTAAACGGGGGAAATTAAGCACATAAAACCTTAATAAATGACTTTTGAATAATAATTATAATATTTTAATGGAGTCAGAACGTGGGCGTGAAGACGAGCATGTAACGGTCGAGTTGCGTCGCTATACGGGTCGAGGAGTGTGGGATCAACATGGGAGCTGGATAGTTAAAAGACATCCTAGTCACTTAAGGGAGTTAACCATTGGAGTGAAAAGATAATTGGACAACTTTAAAGGTAGGTGTAGGATTTACCTAGGGATAAATGTGTGTAAATTGATCAAAAGGGGTTCTATATAAGTTCTCTCATCACTTTTTCCCATTTCTATGTAACAGCCCAGCCAATCCCATTGCCCAGGCTACCACTGGACCCCTGTCTCTATGGGGGCGCACCCCACTAGCACCGCTAGTCACAAGCAGGGTGGTACCAAGCCCTATCCCATCCGTGTCCCCCCACACGGTCTTTCGCCTCCCTCGACTCAAACCTGGGTCCTAAGGGAGAAGATTTCAGATTTCACGAGTCGAGTACCACTGAGCTGGGAGGACTTCCCAGGAGGTCACCCATCCTGATACTACTCTCGTTCAGGCACGCTTAACTGCAGAGTTCTAATGGGATCCGGTGCCTTCATGCTAAATAAGCTCAGTGGTACTCGACTCGTAAAATCTGGAATCTTATCCCTCAGGACCCAAGTTTTAGTCGAGGGAGGCGAAATACCGTGTGGAGGGACACGGATGGGGTAGGCTTAGTACCACCCAGCCTGTTACTAGCGGTGCTAGTGGGGTGCGCCCCCATGAAGTTAGTGATCCAGTGGTAGCCTTGGCGCTGGGCTGGGCCGTTACATAAAAGGCGTCTTTTATGTAACGGCCCAGCCCACCATCCCAGCGCCCTACCACTGGACCACTGGCTCCATGAGGGCGCACCCCACTGGCACTGGCATTGGCACTGGCACCGTTAATCACAGCCAGGATGGTACCAAGCCCTACCCCATCCGTGTCCCCCACACGATATTTCGCCTCCCTCGACTCAAACATGGGTTCTAAGGGATAAGATTCCAGATTTCACGAATCGAGTATCACTTAGCTGGTTCAGCACGAAGGCACCGGATCCCATTAGAACTCCGCAATTAAGCGTGCCTAAGCGAGAGTAGTACCAGGATGGGTAACCTCATGGGAAGTCCTCCCAGCTTAATGGTACTTGACTCGTGAAATCTGAAATCTTATCCCTCAGGACCAAGTTTGAGTCAAAGGAGGCGAAAGAACGTGTCAGGGGACACGAATGGAGTAGGGTTTGGTACCACCCTGCCTGTGACTACCACTGGACCACTTGCTCCATGGGGGCGCACCTCAAGAGCACTGCACTGCACTGGCACTGCACCGGCACCGCTAGTCACAGGCAGGCGGGTGGTACCAAGCCCTACCCTATCCGTGTCCCCCAAACAATTTTTTGCCTCCCTCGACTCAAATCTGGGTCCTGAGGGATAAGATTGAAGGTTTCACGAGTCGAGTACCATTGAGCTGAGAGGACTTCCCAAGAGGTCACCCATCTTAGTACTACTCTCGCTCAGGCACGCTTAACTACGGAGTTCTGATGGGATCCGGTGCCTTCGTGCTGAACCAGCTCAGTGGTACTCGACTGGTGAAACCTGAAATCTTACCCCTCAGGACCTAGGTTTGAGTATAAGGAGGCAAAAGACCGTGTGGAGGGACACGGATGGGCTGGGCTAAGCCATTATAATAAATGTAACGACCCAGCCCAGCGCCTAGGCTACCACTGGACCACTGGCTCCATAGGGGTGCACCCCACTGGCATCGCTAGTCACAAGCAGGGTGGTACCAAGCCCTACCCCATCCGTGTCCCTCCACACGGTCTTTTGCCTCCCTCGACTCAAACCTGGGTCCTGAGGGATAAGATTCGAGGTTTCACGAGTCGAGTACCACTGAGCTGGGAGGACTTCCCAAGAGGTCACCTATCCTGGTACTACTCTCGCTCAGGCACGCTTAACTGCGGAGTTTTGATGGGATCTAGTGCCTTCGTGCTGAACCAGCTCAATGGTACTCGACTCGTGAAATCAGGAATCTTATCCCTCAAGATCCAGGTTTAAGTCGAGGGAGGCGAAATACCGTGTGGGGGGACAAGGATGGGGTAGAGCTTGGTACCACCTGCCTGTGACTAGCGGTGCCAGTGCCATTGCCAGTGGGGTGCGCCCCCATGAAACCAGTGGTCAAGTGGTAGCCTAGGTGCTGGCCTGGGCTAGGCCGGACCATTACATAAAAGACACCTTTTTCGTAACGACCCAGCCCAGCGCCAAGGCTACCACTGGACCACCGGCTCCATAGGGGCGCACCCCACTGGCATCGCTAGTCACAAGAAAGGTGGTACCAAGCCATACCCCATCCATGTCCCTCAATACGTTCTTTCACTTCCCTCGACTCAAACCTAGGTCATGAGGGATAAGATTCCAGATTTCACGAGTCGAGTACCACTGATCTAGGAGGACTTCCAAGGAGGTCACCCATCCTGGTACTACTCTCGCTCAGGCACGCTTAATTGCGGAGTTCTGATAAGATCCAGTGCCTTCGTGCTGAATCAGCTCAGTGGTACTCAACTCGTGAAACCTGGAATCTTATCCCTCAGGACCCAAATTTGAGTCGAGGGAGGCAAAAGTCCGTGTTGGGGGACACGGATGGGGTAGAGCTTTGTACCACCCTGCCTGTGACTAGCGATGCCAGTGGAGTGCGCCCCTATAGAGCCAGTGGTCCAGTGGTAGCCTGGCGCTGGGCTGGGTCGTTACATAAAAGACATTTTTTTATGTAACGACCCAGCCCAGCGCTAAGGCTACTGCTGGACCACTGGTTCCATTGGGGCGCACTCCACTGGCATCGCTAGTCACAGAAAGGTTGGTACCAAACCTGGGTCCTGAGGGATAAAATTCTAGATTTCACGAGTCGAGTACCACTGAGCTGGGAGGACTTTCAAGGAGGTCACCCATCCTAGTACTACTCTCGCTCAGGCACGCTTAACTGCGGAGTTCTGATGGGATCCAGTGCCTTCGTGCTGAACCAGCTCAGTGGTACTCGACTCGTGAAACCTGGAATCTTATCCTTCAGGACCTAGGTTTGAGTCGAGGGAGGCGAAAAATCGTGTGGGGGGACACGGATGGGGTAGGGCTTGTTAGCACCCTGCCTATAACTAGCGATGCTAGTGGGGTGCGCCCCCATGGAGCAAATGGTCCAGTGGTAGCCTAGGCGCTGGGCTGTGCCGTTACATAAAAGGCGCCTTTTATGTAATGACCAAGCCCAGCCTAGTGCTTAGGCTACCACTGGACCACTAGCTACATGGAGGCGCACCCCACTGGCACCGCTAGTCACAGGCAAGGTAGTACCAAGCCCTATCCCATCCGTGTCCCCCAACACGATCTTTCGCCTCCCTTGACTCAAACCTAGGTTCTAAGGGATAAGATTCCAGATTTCACGAGTCGAGTACTAATGAGCTGGGATGACTTCACAGGAGGTCACCCATCCTGGTACTACTCTCGCTTAGGCACGCTTAACTGTGGAGTTCTGATGGGATCCGGTGCCTTCGTGTTGAAACAGCTCAATGGTACTCGACTCGTGAAATCTGGAATCTTATTCCTCAGGACTTAAGTTTGAGTCGAGGGAGGCAAAAGACCGTGAGGGGGGACACGGATGTGGTAGGGTTTGGTACCACCTTGCCTGTGACTAGCGGTGCTAGTGCCAGTGGGGTGCGCCCCCATGGAGCCAGTGGTCCAGTGGTAGCCTAGGCGCTGGGCTGGATGGCTGGGCCGGGCCGGCCGTTACATAAAAGACGCCTTTTATGTAACGACCCAGCCCAGCGCCCAGGCTACCACTGGACCACTGGCTCCTTTGGGGCGCACATGGCATCGCTAGTCACAGGTAGGGTGGTAGCAAGCCCTACCTCATCCGTGTCCCCCTACATGGTATTTCGCCTCCCTCGACTCAAACCTGGGTCCTAAGGGATAAGATTTCAGATTTCACGAGTCGAGTACCACTGAGATGGGAGGACTTCCTAGGAGGTCACCCATCCTGATACTACTGTCGCTCAGGCACAATTAACTACGGAGTTCTGATGGGATCCGGTGCCTTCGTGCTGAACAAGCTCAGTGGTACTTAACTCGTGAAACTTGAAATTTTATCCCTCATGACCCACGTTTGAGTCGAAGGAGGCGAAAGATCGTGTGGGGGGACACGAATGGGGTAGGGCTTAGTACCACCTTGCCTGTGACTTGCGATGCCAGTGGGGTGCGCCCCCATGGAGCCAGTGGTCCAGTGGTAGCATCGGCGCTAGGCTAGGTTGTTACATTCTCTATTTCTTTTCTCTCTTCTATCCTCTCTTCCTCTCCCATTTCTCTTTGTTTGGGGAGCAAGCCACCACCAAGGGGTGGTGCTGGACGTCGGGAAACCCTCGCCGGAGTCCTCTTCTCACCGGATCTAAGGTAAGACACGTTGCTCTTCTCTTTCCTTTATTCAGTTTTGTAGAGTTGTTCCTCTTTTTTCCCTTTTACCTATTTTTCAATTTTGTGGGATTAATTCACTGTTACATTGTCGCAATGACAAGGGTGGCTTGCCGGAGATGTTCTTGGTGTTACACTAATGTCTCGACAACTCTTAGAGCGAGCAACACGCGGTGTTGAGCCAATGTTGATAATAGATGTTAGGTTTGGTTATTGTTGGTTTTTTTTCAAACAAATTAGGATATCTTGAATTCCTGGTCATTACCAGTGTTTTATGATGATCCGTAGCTGATTTGGGTTGATTTTGATACCCATAAATGTATGTGATGATCGTCAAAAGTGAGGTTTAGTTTTGGTGTTTTTTGATTTCTGGGTTTTTGGGTTGTAAAAACACACATCGTGGAGACGTCGTGAGTTCATACACGGGCGACGTCTCTCATGGCGAGTGAGACAGAGAGACTAATGTAACGCTGCATGCACGTTTTCATGTGTATTGCTTCACGACGCTCACACGACGTCGGTTCATGTTTGTTTCAGTTTTTGGTCGTGAAGAAGTTGTGAGACACAACTTCCTTACGGCGTGATGGTACAGCTTTTGTTTCCTATATTCCGTCGTGATTGCGTTGTGTGAGAGGCATACATTATGTGTGTGTAGTTCGGGTAGTTTGAAAACATTTTCCATGAGTTGTGTAAGACACGACGTTTTTAAGGTGTGTTTTGTGTATGCGTGATTTTTATGGTTTGATGTGTAAGGAGTTAAGTGTTGAGAAATGTGCCCTAGGTCAATCCATTAATAGTCTTTATGAATACATTTTAGTTAATAAAATAGAGGATTTCATTTGCTGTTTATTATAATTAATTTGCATGTTTACATTATAATAAGATCAATGGGTATTTACAGAAATATCCTAAACGTCCCTAGTCGATCATTATACTGGGAACTATAATGAATTAAGACTAGTGTGAGTCTTGATTGATGATCATATGATGATTATACGTATAGAGATACGAATCAAGATCATTAGTACTTGTTAGGGAATAAAGTACTGAACCGACCCGCTATGAGAACATCACATGGATTAAGTCATAGTTGTTTCTCATGATAGGTATATTTTTCAGTCCTCTGACTTGATATTACCAGAGACTTAAACATTAGGAACATAGTGATTTGACACTATCAAACGTTGTCTTTAACTGGACGATTATAAAGGTTGTGATTGGTTACTATGTGAGCAACGTGATGAAGTTGTGTAATCGAGATAGAATTTGTCCCTCTCATATAAAGAGAGATATCTAGTGGATCCCTCGATGTGTTAGACTGTTAAAAAGCTTAGTCTAAGTGAATTGATATTGATCAATGTCACTTGGATGTTTTTAGTCTACCTAGAGATCGAGACTAATACAACTGAACATGTTAGATAACAATCCTATGCCTTATGTTTGATCAAAAGGATATCGTGTGACAAAAGGATGTTTTATACACTATTGATTAGGTTGTATCGATTTGATATTCGTACAACTTGGGTAGTCATAATGTCTTGCTAGAGGCCTCTTATGACTTGTATACCAAAATGTGTTTTGATACACTACTAACGTTTATGAGCCTATTGGGTCGCACACTAAGAATGGTTTTGTGAGATTTTAAGATGGTTCAGAAAAACGAATTTTATATGATAAAATTCATGATAGAAACGTCCTTGTAGTGTACTATACTTATACTTCTTTAAGTAGGGGTATATGTGTAATTTACTTAACCTTCTATATACAAGGGTTGTATAAATAGACGCTTTGAGTTAGAATATACGAACGAAAGATTAAAGAGCCGAAACTCTAATTTTTGTTTTAGAAACGAATTAGGGTTGACTGGCACGTTCTGAATTATTTTGGAGAGAAACCAAATGTTTGATATTCTCTCGAAGCTAGCACTTTGAATCTCGGCCGCCGTTTGTGTGTGGACAGCTAGTACAGGGCGTTCGTCATTGGCAGCGCTTTAAAGATCGATCAACATTCTGAAAGGTATATTGCAACCAAGGTATGATTTAGTTTTTATTGTTTAAACGCTTTAATGGAATCAGATTCGGATCCTGTTGGGGTTTTTCTCAAAATTGTTTTAAAATTTCCGTTGCGTATGAACCCCAAACTCCATCATTAAGACCTAATAAGGGCCCAAACCGGACAACCTTTGTAACAAGGCCCATTGTGATTTAAGTTTTTGTTGTGTGAACATTTTTGGGCCCAACAAGGGCCCACGACTTAAAGAGTGTGTGCGTCTTGTATGTGAGTGACGTACTTATGTGTGTGTGGCGTGTGTGGGTATTCTCTAATTCACGGTGTGTGTTTCATATATTCTTGTGGGCGTGTGAGACATTGTATATGTGTAAGTTGTGTTTAATGAGCCTATGTGTAAGGGCCCAACAAACTATTTTTGAGCAACAAGGCCCACAGATCTGTATAGATGTGTTTGTTGTGTCCATGTTGATCATGTTTCCAGGGGCGTTTTGTGTCTTCTCATAGTCACGACGGAATTGGTATACGACTTCGCATGTGTGTGCAATGTGTGTATTTCAGTTTGGACAATTATGGCGCCGTGGTTACGTTGCAGGCCCATGGGCCCATGGCATGATCCATATACGGCTGAACTAAAGGGCCTCTTCTTGATTGTTTAGGCCTATATTTAAGCTGTTTTAAAATCCGTGTGTATTACAGGCTTTTCTATCAATTTTTTTGAGTTCCTCGAGTCAGTTTTTACTGAAATTATACCAAAACTTAGGGACAACTTTGGGGTTTACGTTAAGATGAATTAACGACCATAAACCCAATATTTGGGGTTCAACCTTTGCCAGGTAGTGGGAACCCGTGGGAAATGCTTTAAAGTCACGGAGTGGTACCAGGATTGCATTAGACAGGTAATGTAATGACCCTAAAATTCTAACTCGTACCGCGCGACATTTCAGGGTCGTATTGTAGGCCCTACTAGCCGTGGTGTACTTGTTTCGGTCCTCGGGAGTCGACAACGAGGTATGTTATGTTTGTTTGGTGATTTGTATTATTTATTTATTACCGAACATTAAATTCAATATCCCTAATGTGTGAGGACGTAGTGAGTGTGTGTTGGTACGTTGAACGAGTTCGGTACGAAAGAACGCGCTAAACGAGTATTTAAGAGTCCGGGAGACGAAAATGAAATAAAAACACTGTCAAATACAAATAGAAATAATTAATGGAATTAAATAATAAATTATGGGCGCTGAGTGATGCGCGAGGTCGTGGGCGACACGCGTGAGTCGAATGGTTGTGTGCATGCCCGAATGAACTCGTTGGCGAGCACAACGAAATTGTAGGCGCGAACAATACAATTATATAAATATAATTGTACATATATATATATATATATTTATATATATAAATATATATAAATATACATGAAATAAAAAAAAATGATGAAATGACCAAGAGGGGCATTAGTTTATTAAGGAAGAGATAAGAATGGAGGAGCAAAATGGTCATTTCACCTCAAAATTTATCAACAAAATCCCACCGCCACCATTTTCTCACCATTCACTGTAAATAGAAAAATTGAAAAATCGAAGGAGGAAGAGAAGGAGGAGATCGAACGAAATTGAGAGATTGAGCTTGGGAAAGCGGTGTAACGGTGTTGGCGAGGTGAGTTTTTGTTGTGGGTGTTGTTGATGTTGTTGATTTGTTGTAGTTGAGTTGTTAATTTTGGGAGAAATTGGATTTTTAATTGGTTGGTGTTGATGTTGTTGTTGTTGTTTGTTGAAAAAGAAAAGAGAAAGAGAAAAGGAAAGAAAAGAGAAAAGAAAAAAAAAAAAAATTTGGCAGAGACGAACTGGAATCTCCAGTTCGTCTCTGTTGAAAGGAAGAAGAAGAAGATGGGGTGGGCCGGGTCGTGGTGACTCGGGCCCAACCCAGCTGGGCCAAACAGGGCCCGACCCGGGTGGGTCGGCCCGGTCTCGACCTGGGCTAGGGGTGGACCGGGTCGGACCCGACCCGGGGACCCACCATTATTAAAATAATAATATATTTATTTATTTATAATAAATAAATAAATTAAATATGTTTTATCTTTATTTTTTTTGAAATAAATATTGGAAAAATCTAGAAAATTCAGAAAAATAGGAAAAAATTCTGAAAAATTATATTTCAACCAAATAAATAGAAATTTAGGAATTTTTATGAAAAATAAAGAATTTGAGATTCACGATGAGACTTTTGTCGGGGTTTTAGGGTTTTGTCTCGTAAAGCATGAAATTGTTAAAAATAGCCAGAAAAAAATTGAAAAATATTTTTCTAAATTGTATGAAAATTATGAGGTTTCGCTCGGGTATCCTAATGGGTTTGAATGGAACCCAATATCGGATAAGCGACCCAAATTGCGTAAAGGAACAATAATTTAGAAAATTGTAGAAAATGAGTTAAACTTGAGAAAAATTGAGGAATATTTAGAATAATTAGGGAAAAATTAACGAAAATTGGTTGAAATAATTGTCAGGTGACGAGCGGAATGTTGGAAACTAATTGGGGAACGTGTGGAGCTACGCGAGGGCCTTTTTAGCGGAAATTGAGGTGAGTAAAGGCAACAATAGAATCAACATAATTACTTTTCTATTTATTGATTAATTATTCTTGAAATGCAAGCCCTTTGTATTCCATTCTAGTTCAGGTGACCTAGGGTTTAGGTAGTCCGACTGTGATGAGAAGTCTCAACGAGTTTAGCGACCAAGATAGATCGTGGCTTCTCGTTGGAGCCTATCGAAATGATTTAGCATCCGACTTGTGATCGTGGCTTTCTTTCGGTAGTGTGTTAGGAATTTAGCAAATGGCTTTGTCTCGGCTTTTCCTAACGAGTGTGCGTTTAGTGGAGGCGACCTTCGGGCCCACCGGGTTTGTACGGGGTGGATTGAGCGGGAGGCGCTTTTGGGCCTCTCGTGTCAATCGCAAGTCGATGAGGTCTTGTGACCCGCGGTTTGATTGGGACTATCTATTCGCCTATCCATTTGTTTCCCAGTCACTTGATTATCGTTGTTTGTACTTGTTGAATCTATTTATCATGCGATTTGCTATCTATTTCAGTTTCTTGTTATACACTGCATGATTTATAGACTTGTGATTATTGAAAATTCAGTAGTTTATGTTGAGATATCTATTGTTGCTATTTACTGTTATATTTCGTACTCACCGTCCTTTTTATGACGGTGGGTGCAGATCCACAGACGAGTAGGGGCAAGGCGTCGATGCTTGGCGATATCCTCTGAGGCACACTCAGAGCCATTAGCTTTGCTCTCACTTTGTAGGTATTTTGTCATTTTGTTGTATATTTGGCTATGTATCCATTTGTTTTGATATTTTGGGGCTTTGGGGAGATGAACCTGACTGTTGATACATGTATATGTTTATTTTGGGCTTTCAGTTGATTTGTTATATACTTGTGATGTTGTTTGGACATGATTTTCCACATCTAGGTTGAATGAGTAGTAAACTGTTTTAAGTTGGTGTTACAAACAATTCCGCTGCACACCTAACTATAATTGAGGATAAAAGATTAGATAGAGTTAAGGTGAATCTAAAAGAGTGATCCAGGGTGAGTGAGTGAATAATGTATTGAGTAATTGGTAAGTTAAGGCTGACTAGACCTGCGTTGACTCATCGGAGACGGGCTCGGGGGTCCACGTAGGTTTAGGTCGGGCGGGGCCCAGTTTATGGTTGTTGGGGCCGTCACAGGTAAGTACATTTGCCACAAGCTTATGTATGATTTGTAAGCCAGTAAGAAAATGTCATGTGATTCATTATCATTTATTCTGATTTGTTATGATCTACTGTTGGTATTCCGTTCCTTTCCTTATTCTATGTTCTTGGCATTAGTGTTTCGCCTCAAAAGTACTAGGACCTGCATTAGAGGGATAAAACACGGGCACTCTTATACAGGAGTATGTGACCACCCTTAGTGACTATGTGACACCGAGTACTGGGTGGGTGGGCTTGTGTCCCTCCCATCATGGTTGTGTCTTCGCTTATGTCGATGCTCGGGAACCTCGCGAAGTCTTCGCCGTTATGCTATGATTTAGACCACTTATGGGCCTCTTTTGAATCCTTAGAACACACTTGAGTTTCGATTGATATCTATTAGTCTGTTTATCATGCACTTGATCTATTTAAATTCTTGTCTTTCTATTACCGCATGATATTTAGACTGCTTTACTTGATACATCATGAATTACTATTATCTTCTTCTGACTTTACATTCTATTTTTCAAGTTGTTCACCGTCTAGTTTGTGATGGTGGGTGCTGATAGGGCAGAGTGCAGTAGAGGCAAAGAGCCCTGCCTAGGTGACTTCCTGTGAAGACTGAGCGGCTGAACTTGGAGACCTTAGTGCAGGTCCATTATATAATTTGCTTGATTGTATGACGTTTTATATAATTGTTTTTGACCATTGAACTGGGGATCATTTTGATTTGGATTTCATGTATACATTACTTTCTTTCATATTTGATTGTACATAAATATTTCGAGGCTTTCCATATTATAGATTCCTAATTTCCCTTTGACTGAGTTATTTCCCTTATGTTTAGTTTATTTACCTTCTGCTGCGTAAAACTTGCAATAACTCTTTCATAAATTGTACAATTGATTGATTGGAGGCTGACTAGGCTCGCCAAGTACTAACTCGGGGACCTGTACGAGCTTAGGCCGGGCATACCTAAATGCAAAGGGAATTTGGGGCCGTCACAGTGTCGGTCATGTGTGTCCGACACCTCTGAAGAAGTATTGGCTCTGTTTGTCTGACACCTCTTAACACTTGTCGGACATGTAAGTTCAAAACCTGCAAGCAATTAGAATGAACAAAAAAACTTTAAAACTCCCGAATAATATATGAAAATGGTAAAAAAATAATAGATTTTTGTAACGCCCCAATTATTAATTACCGTTATTTGACACGTGGTTGCAGACGTGGATGCTAGCTCGGACAATCAAGGATCTTGCAGCTAGGTCGGAGCACGCTTGGTTTAGGTATATAGTCTATTTTTGTGCTTTTTGTTGTATTTGGGATGTGTATGTTCAAATTAAGTTATTTGCATCACAATGTTATGTGTATATGTCGTACGAGACAGTGTGACGTGTATTCGCCTCGGGTAACGTGTAGACATAGGAATCGGGGAGGTGAATGGTTAGTACGCTAGGCCGGGGGTTAATATACACACAATAAATGGTAAAATACGCTAAATAATCAATATAAAATGACGTATATACGTGAGGGACGTGAGTGTACATTACAAGTGTGTATTTAGGCATGATTTAGGTTATTAGGAGTTAATGGACTATATTTATCTTGTTTTAAAATGATAAATACTTGTTTTATGTGTTTCAGGGATTTCACATGAGTTAGGTGTTTTTTGAGCAAAATGTGTGTTTTGAACTTAATGGAGCATTGTTCAGTTCACAAGCCATAACTTTTACATCACAAGTTGGAATGACTTGCCATTAGTCTTGTTGGAAAGAAGACTTTGAGATGGAAATTTTCATCTCTCATAAGAATCATGAGATACAGACTCAAGGTGGCTCAAAAGAGCGACACAATGTTGATAAAGTTTGGTCAAGTTTCTTAATGACCCCTCTTTAATATAAAGGCTATAACGTTCTCATCTCAAATCGAAATGAGTTTCTGTTTTCTTTGTTGGAAATTAAACTCCAAGATGAACATTTTCATGTCTCACAAGCTTCTTCAAATTCGTTCTCTAGGTGATTCAAAATTGCGTTTCAAATCAGGTAATGTTGATGTGACGCCGTCGGGACGCTGTGGCTCAGTGCGACTCACATATGTTCGAACCAAAAAGCCATTTCGGCCATGGCGTCACCGCAGTGCCCTGAACAAAAAACTCAGAAATTCAGTAATTTTGAGATTATTTTGAACTTTTTATATTGAAACCTACTTTGGGGGCTTCCTATATTACCAATAGACTCCAATTCGAAAATACCTCTTATTTTACTTTCGTTTTACATTAGAAACTAGGGTTCTGGCTTGATTATGTCTAATTAATCTCCTCCCTCTAAATTGAATGTGGATCGGTCAAGCTTTGCAATTTGAGATTCCATTATGAGGTTTATCTATGTTTAATTCTTTTGATTCTTTTCTATGATTTATTTTCTTTGATATTGTTCATAGTTCTAGGGTTATATTTAATTGTGTGTAAGGCGCCGTGCATGCATATTAGATTGATATCCTTTGTCATTGAAGTCAAAACACTCGTCCTTACTCAGTAGACTCATACTCGTGACAGTTGGCCATACTGATTGGATAGTCCCTTTCGGGACCGGCCAAGTACCTTAGGGATCTAGGCTAAATCGGGAGCACTAGCGATCCAGTTGTCTAGGTGTAGTGCCTTCACGAATCAAAGTAATGTGGCCAACGCATTAAATCTGGAGCACTAGCAATCAGGTTGCGTGTTTGGTTAGGAAAATAGTCAACGTTTGTACCTTGGTTGCCGATATCAGGAAGTGCGAGGAACCGAGTGCGTCACCAAGTCTATAGTTGCATTAGATCATAGATTAATCTCACATCTTTCATAAACCAAGCATTAATGAAATCAATCCCAAGTTTTATGGCGAAGACCATGAAACTAAATACTTAGATTCAATTCCATTGAATTACTCTACTTTCAAAGGTTTTAAAGTTTTCAAAAGTTTTACAAAATCCTCTGTTTTCTCTTCCCCTAGAAGCCTATGTTAGTTACCTAGTCCTTGATGTTCGACCCCGAGCTTACCATTACTGCAGTCTTTGTAGTTTTTGATGTAGAAATCGAGAATTATATTTGACGTGTTACGACGCACGTCAATGCGCGTTGGACAGGCGAAACGGTTTGGGACCGAGTGTCGGAACGCTCAAGGATAGGATAGGTTGACAAGAGAAGGATGAGAAGGTGAGCAGAAAGTCACACATACAAGTCACATTTAGGAGACCATTTGACTCAATCTTGACATCACAAATATGCTTTGGGATAGGGTGGTCACATTAAATGAAAAGTCTAGTATAAATATCTCATTTTTCTTACTTCTACCACATTTTCTCTCTCCTCTTGTTGTTTTGGACGAAAATTGAAGAAAGAAATGAGGGTTTGGGGAGTTTTGGAGCTCATTGGAGTGGTTTGATCAAGTGAAAAATCGAATACAAGGTTAGACCTTCGATCCTCATCTCTTTCTCTACTTTTCGGACTAAATTTCTCGAGTTTTAATGAGGTTTTTAGGGTTTTGGGTTGAGCACACCAGCTATGTAGTGTTGCTATGGTGCCAAGTGATGAATTTGAAACAACAAGGTGATGTGATTTAGGTGTGTTTGTATTGTTGCTATAGTTTTTGAATAGGTTTTAAGGTTTTGGCGAGAAAACTTGGGGTTTGCTTTTCTGACGGTTTTCATCAAGGGGTTTTGATTGATTAGGGTATTTTGGATGTTTGAGGAGTGATTTGGCGCGATGACTGTGACGCCAATTTCACAATCCTAAATTGGGCATTGCCCGGCTTAAGCTCACGTGGACCCCCTGTCATGGCCCAATTTTGTTAATCTTGATTAACTGCTTAATCAGGATCACAAACCCGTGACGTGGGGCCCACATGAGATGCGCACATAGAGCGAGGCATGTGGCCGAGGTAAATTTTATATTTGTATTGATGTATTCCTAGTGTTTTGTATGTGTGTAGGCTGACTAAGTCAGTATTTGCAGCTATCGACGTCGAGACGTAGTCGGGGACACGCCTCGAGTTGCGTGCAAGCCGGGGTACCGAATAGCGAGACTTGTGGTGAGTCTAAATTTAGTAAAATGCAATGTAATTAAATTAATGCATATTAGAACATAGCCTATGGTTATAAATTAATTTAATTGAATTGGATACATATATATATATATATAATAATATAAATATATACATTTTAAATTAAAAAAAAAAGAATGAGAAATGACAATAAGGGGCATTGGTTTATATATAAAAGAATAGGGTTGGAGGGGTAAAATGGTCATTTGACCCCAAAACACAAATAAAAAGACCACTGTCGCACCAAACAAAAAAAAAAGAGGAAGAAGAAGAAGAATGAGGAGGAGAAGAAGAAGAGGAAATTCGGGAGAAAAAGAGAGGTCACCGGAGGAGATCGAGACGACAACGACATTGGCGAGGTGAGTCTTTGCTGTTGATGTTGGCATTGTTGTTGTAGACATTAATGGTGATGTTGATGAAGTTGATTGATTTTGAAATCAATGGGTTAATGGTGGATTGTTGATGCTATGGTGTTGATGTTGGTGTTGGAGATGTTGATTGTTGAATTGAAGAAAAGAAAAAGAAAAGAAAAGGAAAAAAAAGAGAAGCATAGACGCTGCTATTGCAGCGTCTCTGCTGGAGAAGAAGGGTGGGGGAGACCCGGTTGGACCGGGTTTGACCCGATTCAACAGTCAAACCCCCCAAATAAAATAATAATAATAATAATAACAATAATAAATAATATATATATGTAATATATATACATACATGTATATATGTATATGTATACATAATATATACATGTATATATATATATATACAAAATAAAATAAAATAAAATAAAATAAAAAAAAATATATATATATATATATATATATACATACATACATACATACATATATATACAAATACTCATATATGTATATATATATATAGACATATACACATATATATGTATATATACATAAAATATATCTATGTAACAAAATATTAATAAATAAATAAATGAATGATATGAAATAATTTTTCAGGGACTTAAAGGGTGTTTGGAGTTCGGGAGCGCTAGTCGGAGTGTCGCGAGGCCGGATAGCCATAGCTATCTTGTGACTTGTAAGTGGAACTGTGGGAACCCTCTACTTTATTTCATTCATATTAATTCTCTTTTCAGTCAATTTGATGACTTATTGTTAGTAATCTACCATCATGCTTTCTTTGCTCTATTCAAGTTGAATGTTGTAATAGCATGATGCCTTGTGATGGTTTCATTGACTCCTTTCCTGATATGCCATATTTTGTTGTGAAGTCTGTTATAATTGATGTTAGAGATGCATGCACTAGGGTTATTGTGGTCATTGGTTTGTATTCCATTTTCTTTGGGGCTCTGTAGCCTAACTTATTGTTTATATCGTAGAACTTTAGGAATAAAAATCCTTGAAACAAAAGTTGGAGATTATCTAGTGTAACGGTCCAGCCCAGCGCCCAGGCTACCACTGGACCACTGGCTCCATAGGGGCGCACCCCACTGGCACCAATAGTCACAGGTAGGGTGGTACCAAGCCCTACCCCATCCATGTCCTCCCACACGGTCTTTCGCCTCCCTCGACTCAAACCTGGGTCCTGAGGGATAAGATTCCAGATTTCACGACCACTGAGCTGGTTCAGCACGAAGACACCGGATCCCATCAGAACTCCGCAGCTAAGCGTGCCTGAGCGAGAGTAGTACTAGAATGGGTGACCTCCTGGGAAGTCCTCCCAGCTCAGTGGTACTCGACTCGTGAAATCTAGAATCTTATCCCTCAGGACCTAAGTTTGAGTCGAGGGAGGCGAAAGACCGTTTGGGGGGACACGGATGGGGTAGGGCTTGGTACCACCCTGCCTGTGACTAGCGGTGCCAGTGCCAGTGCTAGTGGGGTGCACTCTCACGGAGCCAGTGGTCCAGTGGTAGCCTGGGCGCTGGGCTGGGCTGGGCTGGGCCGTTACATCTAGTGTCTATTGCACGAGAGATGGGTGGATTCACGGGGTCACTAGACCTTGGGGTTTCCGGCACTCACCACTATTACTTAGGTGGCATCACGTAGCTTGAACTACGGGGTTGTCGGCAAGTTCTGTATATAAATATATTCAAAAAAATTACAAAGTATGTTGAGAGTATCTCCATACGATAGTGGAAAAAGGATGGTTGATATTTCTCACCGCCGACCGGACACAGATCATCTCGACTTAGCCTGTGTCAGTCTATCTAACTCGGTTAACTGTGATATTTATACGCATTACTTTCTCAGTACATTTTTCTATTATATTATGCATTTAAATATTTGTCTTTACTTTGGAAATGTAGTACAGGATTCCCTAGTTATCACTTAAATATCACCATACTCACCGTCTAGTTTGTGACGGTGGGTGTAGGTCAGTCGAGCAGTACCAGACCGGGTAAGGAGAAGATCGGCAACTACTTCTGAGCTTGTAGCGCGTAACTGCTGTACACGTAGGTCATATTTTTTTGTATTATGTTTATATACGTCTTTTGCTTGGGTTGTTTTGTTGGGATGAGAGTTAGTTTACCCGACTTTTAGACTTTCACTTTGTCTATATGATCGTCGTTTATCTCATATTGATATTGTGTTTGTTATTTCCTAGCTTCAACATTTAGGATTTATATAAAAGACTTCAACTACTTTGATAATTCTTATAAAATGATAGGAGATTTTCTTATCCCTGAACTCAATTCACAAGTTAATAGGTAGTACAGGCTGACTAATACGTAATTAGGTCATATGTGTTGTAATTAGGGCTTAATTATGGAATTAGGCCAGACGATGCCCTAGATGAAAATATGGGTCGTTACACCCCGAGCTAATCTCACTGAGTCAAGTAGGCCTAGTCGGCCTTCCTTACCCTTTACGATTTATTACGTATTTACATGTGAAGTTAATCAATTAATGAGTTATTATCAGATAAAGCGAAAGCAATTTAACTCCAAACTAGTCAATAAACTTCGAGACACACAAGTTAAGACAATCCTAGGATGTAGAAACCCAACAAGTGTGTATATCAACCATACTAAGTCAAAAGAAAACACCAATGATATCACATATACCCAATATCTCTTATAACCCATAATCCCATGTTCAACCAAACGAAATAAATACATAATACAAGAACCTACTCAATACGCGAGAGAAATCTGCCATGTGGTCCTCGACTTCAATTGCCTAGTGCTAGTCCCTTGCCTTTGTCTGCTCGTCGGTTTGCCTACCGTTACAAACTAAACGGTGAATACAGTGATGTAGAGAGTAAAATACTAATAAAGTCTTAATAGTATTTCAAATGTCAAGTAAATGGCTAAACTAGCATCATATATGGATATCACAAATATTATAAAAGAGAGCATGATAAGTGAATCATTGAGATAACAACGATAAATGAGTTTTTGAGAGCACAAAGCAAAAGAAAAGGCATATAAATGTCCTAAGTCCACCAAGTTGCCACACTTAGTTTCCAACCTGACTTCCAAGACAGATTCTGGACCTACACAAACCTAAGACAGTCTAGAATAAGGCACTTAGCCTCAGGTCACACTTAGTTTACATACGGGCACCCAAACGTCACATTTAGTTCAACATACGGTCACCGTAATCCTAAACTACAGGTTTAACCACGTCCAGAATCTGTGTACTCACGGTATAGTAAATACTCCAGTTAGTTTAACTCACAAATACTACATGTAACTCTGCGCTCGCGACTCTCACACGCTACCAAAACGTCCCTGCATGCCCGTCACCGGTCCACTAAATATCTGGTGAGCATTTTCGTTCCAATTTGTTATTGTTAGCGTTTTGTTTCGCATTTAATTGAAATTCTCCGTTAATTGTCCATAATTTTATTAGTTATGTTTTTGGGTTAATTTCCTGGGCATTGGGTCATCTTTGGACCCGTTTAGGTACCCCGAGAAGTCCCCAATTCATTCAGAAGATCTACGAAAAATTTGGAAAGAACTTGGTTTCGGGCGTTGTTGGCCGGTGGCGTATCCACGGTGTGGGGCAGAGACCCCTCTCTGTCCCCATCGCTCCGCTTGGTGCCGCCACTGAGGGACTGTCAGGGTGTTTCCCACCCCAGCTCGTGTCGCCTTAAGCCAATTTGGTCCAATTTTCTTCAGGAAGTCAAAACCATTCCAAAAACACCTTCGACACACCCCGAAACATCCGGAATTATTGTCGAAAAACCCAAAACGAAAATGTTTTCAAAAAATCCCCAAAACTTTGTCAAAAATTCAAAACTTTCCTAAATCGAATACCACCTTTACAAAACTATTATTGATCGTCGTGAGGATCACCAAAACATCAAGAGTTTAGATTGAGTCCGAAATCTTGACGTGGTGTCCAAATTTCATCGTGACGAACATGAACAAAACACACACCAACGCGTAGGGAATGACAAGGAAATAAGGGATCTTACCTCTAATCGTCCGAAACTGCGGCCTCCGGTGTCGTTCCGGCCACACCAGTCCATCCGATTGTTTGGAGAGCAAGAGAGAGAAGAGAAAGAAAGGAAAAACAGAGGGAGAGAAAGAAAATGAGGGAGAAGGATTGACTCCACCTTTTATAGTGTAGGCCTCATCTTGGCTCACACTCTTATCCCGATGCACATCTTGTAGCCCTAAAACACACCATTCCAACCACTTTAATGTACTCACTTGTGTGACTCTGTAACAACCCCAAATTTTTAACTGACTTGTATTGCACTTGTCAGAATTGTGACCCGGCTACGTGAATACTGGACGGTATTTCGAACTTTGGGAGTCGACACCGAAGTGATTTTATGATTCGTTGATTGTGTGTATTAGTATTGTAATATTTTACGGGTTTCGAGCCGGTCCGGCGATATTTAATTGAGTGAGGTTTCGACTAGTTAAACGGGGATAAAAACAAGTAAAACATACAAATAAATGAATTTTTAATTAATTTAATTAATTAGTTGGCGAGAAAGGCGAGACTACGCGCGTTACGAGAGTCGGAATAAGGAAAAACAGACCGAGGAACGTCGTTTGAACGTGGGAGTTGGTTAAATATGTAACATACAGACTATGTAATTAGTATTGTTAAAGTGACACAGCCTAATGGTGAGGAGCCATGAAATTGGCCTCGAGATGTGTGTGTGTGCTAAGATGAGATGATGTGGTCAAAGACCCATAAGAGCAATTGTTTAAGATTGTGTAGGAAATAAGTGGAAGGGCAAAATGAACATTTGACCTTTATATTGTATATATAAACAAAAAAAAACCCTACACTATTCATCTTCTCTTCCAAACATCCCCACCGCCGCCTCTCTTCTCTCCTCCATTTCTTCTCTCTCGGCTTCCCATCTCCCTCACTCTCGGCCTCTCCATCTCTCTCTCGGCTTCACTCGCGATCTCTCCTCCCTCACTGATCTCTCGGTCTCGACTTTTCCCTCTCACTCTCGCTGTTCTCTCTCGATCTCTCACTCTCCTCGGCCTCACGGCCTCTCACGCTCTCGGTGGCCTCCTCTCCCGATTGGAACAGCCACCACCACCGCCTTCTACTGCGTCACTGGGGTAAGTGTGTGTGTGTATCTCTCTCTCTCTCGGCCTTACACGCCCCTCACCTCACGGCCTCCCTCTATCGGCCTGTGCTCTCTATGCTCACTAGTGGGGTGCATGAGGTGATGTGTGGTGTGTGTGGACAGTTTGGTGTGGTGTTGGTGTGATGAATGTATGTGCGTGGTGACTGGTGGGGTGCGTGATGATGGAATAGGGTGGACAGCCAACTGGTGGGTGTGTGTGCGTATGACTGGTGGGGTGCGTACTGGTGTACTATGTGTGTGTGTGTGATTGTGTATGTGGCTAGTGGGATGGTGTGTGTATGCCCATGCATGTGTGTGTGTACATGTGCATGCATGTGTATGCATAGGTGTGTAATAGTTTGTGATTTTGGTGTGGGTGTGTAAGTGCATGGGGTGTACATCTCACTGTGTGTACACCACAGTGGGGTGTACACAACAGTTGTACATGTGTGTGTATAATTGGATGTTTGTGAATAAATGAAAAAGAAAAGTTATGGACAAATTATATATATATACACACATATACACATATATATGTATATAGGGATTTTGGACTTGTGTCAAGGCCCAATAAGGGCCCAACATGCACATTTCCCAATAAGGGCCCATAACCCATATAAGTGATGCAAATGACTTGGGTTAAGGCCCAAGTGAGGACCAATGAGATAGGTACAACTTGAGGCCCAAGACAAAGACATAAAATATAAAAATAATTATGGAGTTAGAGTTTGGGCTCAACAAGAGCCTAAAGAGGTACAAAACGATGTTAAAGTTCATAATCTATGAAAGTAGGAACATATTCACCATATTGGGAAACTTTTCTTAACGGTTCGAGTCGCCTAAACAAAGGACCCTAAAACGAATTTATAAAGACTCACTTTAAGACTAAATGCGAGCCTTAAACTAATATTTGATATTCAAAACTTTATCAGGTAGTCGAGATTCACGGGGAACGTATTAGAGTTTCGGAGTGAATACCGGGTTGCGATTAGTTCAGGTAAGTACATTTGCCACAAGCATTTGTACGTTTGTAAGTCAGTAAGAAAATGTCATGTGATTCATTATCATTTATTCAGTCTTGTTATGCTCTATTATTGGTATTCCATTCCATTTCTTGTTGTGTGTTTCCCGGCGTAAGTGTTTCGTCTCGAAAGTACTAGGACCTGCACTAGAGGGATAAAACGCGAGCACTCGTGCGCACGAGTGTGTGACCACCCTTAGTGACCGTGTGACACCGAGTACTGGGTGGGTGGGTTTGAGTCCCTCCAGTCATAGTTGTGCCTTCGCTTGTGTCGATGCCCGGGAAGACCTCGCGAGGTCTTCGCCGTTATGCTATGATTTAGACCACTTATGGACCTCTTTTGATTCCTTGGAACACACTTGACTTTCGATTGATATCTATTAGTCTGTTTATCATGCATCTTGTCTATTTAAATTCCTGTCATTTTATTACCGCATGATATTTAGATTGCTTTACTTGTATTATCATGAATTACTGTTATCTTCTTCTGGCATTACATTCGATTTTATTCAGTTGCTCACCGTCTAGTTTGTAACGGTGGGTGCAGATAGGGCGGAGAGCAGCAAGGGCAAGGGACCCTGCCTAGGTGATCTACAGTGAGGATTAGCAGCGACATCAGAGAGACTCTTTAGTAGGTGTTTATACTTTTGCTGATGTGTATATCGTTTTATATTTACATTGTTGGAATCATTGAACTTGGTATTTCTTTTGTGAGACTGGTATCATGTATATTTACCTATCGAATTGTACATGAATACCCGGGGTTTTCCACACTTATAGAATTCCTCTACTTCCTTTGATTGAGTTATTTCCCCTTTATTATAATTATTTTAGTCTTCCGCTGGTTACTGATGCAATAACTCTTTCATAAATTACTAATTATTGAAGGCTGACTAGGCTCGTCAGGTTGCCGGGTGATGACGCGGGGCTTGTATGGGTCTAGGCCGGGTGTACCCAATTGCATGGGGAAATTGGGGCCGTTACAGACTCCCCCTTGTCCTTATCCTCATTTTGGCTAATAATTAAGTTTTCTCGGGCGTTCCTACGTCTGGCATGCACCACGACTCGCACCATCTCGCGTAAACGAAGTTACTAACGACCCGTAAGATTACTCGAATTAATTTATTATTATATTTTATCTTTCGGTCATTCACTAAGTTCATTTCTCCGACCCGTGTGCACGTAATTCTTCCGTCAATGCTCGTTCGTCATGTTCTTCAAGGCAAACTCTACTCGCAACTCAATGTCATCGTCCTATTATACAGACACGAGTACACATCGATAGTACATGGTGTTGGGTTTTGGGGTTCATGCACAGCAGAGATTTCAAAACTATTTTGAGAAAAACCCCAACAGGATCCGAATCTGATTCCATTAAAACACGTTTATACTATGAAAACTTAATTATACCTCACTCGCAATGTACCTTTCTAAAGGTTAATCGATCTCTAAGGCGCTGCCAACAACGAACGCCCTCTATCAGCAGTTCACACATGAACGGCGGCCGAGAAATGAAGTGCTAGCTTCGAGAGAATACCAAACCTTTTTGTTTCTCTCCAAAACAATCCAGAGCATACCAAAAAAAACCCTAAGTCGTTTCTTAAAATGAAAATAGAGTTTCAGCCATTTTTTAAATCTTTCGTACTTGTATTCTAACTCAAAGCGTCTATTTATACAACCCTTGTATATAGATGGTTAAGTAAATTACACATATACCTCTACTTAAAGAAGTATAAGTGTAATACACTACAAGGACGTTTCTGTCATGAATTTTATCATATAAAATTCATTTTTTTGAACCATCTTAAAATCTCACAAAACCATTCTCAGTGTGCGACCCAATAGGCTCATACAACGTTGGCAGTGTACCAAAACACATTTTGGTATACAAGTTATAAGCGGCCTCTAGCAAGACATTATGACTACCCAAGTTGTACGAATATCAAATCGATACAACCTAATTAATAGTGTATATAACATCATTTTGTCACACGATATCCATTTGATCAAACATAAGGCATGGAATTGTCATCTAACATGTTCAATCATACTAGTCTCGATTTCTAGGTAGACTGAAAACATCTAAGTGACATTGATCAATATCAATTCACTTAGACTAGGCCTTTTAACAGTCTAACACATCGAGGGGTCCACTGGATATCTCTCTTTATATGAGAGGGACAAATTTTATCTCGATTACACAACTTCACTACATTATTCACACAGTAACCAATCACAACCTTTATAATCGTTCGGTTAAAGACAACGTTTGATTGCGTCAAATCACTGTATTCCTAATGTTGAAGTCTCTAGTAATCTCAAGTCAGATGACTGAAAAATATACCTATCATGAGAAACAACTATGGCTTAATCCATGTGATGTTCTCATAGCGGGTCGGTCCAGTACTTTGTTCCCTAACAAGTACTCATGATCTTGATTCGTATTCCTATACGTATAATCATCGTATGATCATCAATCAAGACTCATACTAGTTTTAATTCATTATAGTTCCCAGTATAATAATCGACTAGGGACATTTAGGATATTTCTGTAAATACCCATGGATCTTATTATAATGTAAACATGCAAATCAATTATAATAAACAGTAAATAAAATCCTCTATTTTATTAACTAAAATGTATTCAAAAATACTGTTAATGGATTGACCTAGGGCACATTTCCCAACAGTTATCACACAGAAAATAATATAAAATTTTGAGTCGTTACAATGATGAACCGAGGGGGTCCGAGAAACTCAGAAAAATTTCCCTGGCTCGGACGCTGCCAAGTAGGTCGTGGGCATTGGAGGCCACGACACCACCTGCGGCGTCCAAAACAGAGGTAAATCTCCAACCCACACTTTATATGGCGTCGTGGGGGTTTGGGCGTGACGACGTCAGGTGACGGTGTTCAGGACGTCGTGAGGCATTATGTGGAGGCATTATTCACTGCGGCGCCTCTGGCGACTTCCAGAACAGTGCCTGACAATAAATTTTAAATAAAATTTGAAAAATCTGGGGGTATATCTAGGGGTTTATACAACCTATTTAAATGATTTAATTGGTGTTTTTATCAAGGATTTGGTGTTGAATAATGATTTCTTAAGTTTAGGAAATTGATTAGATTTATCGAGAATTCAGGTTTTAGGTTGAATTGACGAGCAGTTGACCCGTGTTTTAGGTGTGTATTGGCATTAGCGTTAGTGGAGCGCGATGTGAGGTGTGTAATATCTCAACTGAATTCATTTTGAGTATTTATTGCTTGGATTATTTGAATTCTTGTTCAGTTGTTTCAATTATTCTGTTTTCTAGTATTTATTTACGGTTGGTTGAGTTTACTCCCGCCGGGTTTATTCTATTGCGTTGGCATTGTAACACACTAAGTCATAGCATGTGTTATGGGGGTATGCTTGTGCATTGTCGACCCAACTGTTGATTTTTCCTATACTCATGTCGGTGCGTCGTGGTCTACGCCAACTACTGAGCTAACAATAGGGATTTCAGTAAGGTTGAGTTTACTAACTGGCAGTGCCTGGGTGATAGTCCGAAGTATGGTGCTAGTCTGACCTAGATCATGCACGCACTTTGATTTTTCACTGCTATTAGACATACATGCGAGGGTCTTTCCCAGTTACCTGATTATTTTCTCCCGCATGTTTATTTAATAGTCTTTTAATTCCAACATTTACTTATATTATTTACTCGATGAATTTCCTTGGGATTACTCACTCTAGACTCCTCACCTATTTTGTTATGATGGCTGAATGTAGACCCCAATACGAACAGAGGGAAGTGCAAGCTTGAGGATTTCTTGTAATTGACAGCTACTCCCTACTCGTATGTTTGTTTACTTTATTTGATTTATATTGTGTTTTGGGACTTGAGCGACATTTGGACATGTACATGACCTGTTTAGGTCCTTTTGATGTTTTGATTGGATATGACTGATATATATATATATGATTATTTTGATGGGTTTTCCACACTATGACAAATGCTCCTAATTGATTGACTTATTTAATTAATTTGAGGAAAGTTAACGATAATTTGGATTGATAGATAATTTGGTGCACATGAAACATAACTAGGTCGGTATAGGTAGAGTGTGGGTCCATGGCACATGTCGTTGTGGCTCCGGATTTTGGGGTCACTACAGTTTTACTCGAAATCGCTTAATATTTTCAATTCCATCAAAACTTTGTACTCAAAATGCAAGGTTCAAGCTTCATATCGAAACCCTAAACCCAAAAATAAATTCACAAATAAAATGACTCAAAAGAAGAAAAAAACCCAAAAAAACCTTGAAATCGGCACTAAAAGAGATGATAAACGCACCCACGACGTCGAATTCATGTGATTTTGCTCAAATTTCGTCGAATTTGAGTTGTTGATGAGTGTCATTTAAGAGAGAAGTGAGTGGGGTATGGATGAGTAAAAATCCTTTTATATAGAGGGGTAGTTGAGTAATTTCATAAAATCGGAGTTTTAGTAGCAAAAATTAGGGTCTTTTTAGCCACTGCTAAAAGGAATCAACTACAATAACCCACTTTGGGCACCGGTCAACGATCAAATCGGAAGTCGTGTGTGATACAACTTGAGATTTGCGCGCGTGCATCACGAGATACATCACACGACCACCGACTAAGTTGGCTCTCAAAGTGGGTACTGAAATATTTTCTAGAAAAAAATGTGTTGGAAGACTTCTATTAATTGAGTCATTCAAAGGGTGGTTAGCCTTCAATTTCAAACGGGGGAACCCAGAAAAACATACAACTCGGGGAAACGACTTAACATGTAAAGTCATCATGTCTACATTAGCTTGAAAAAAATTAAGAAAAATGTAGGGCACGCTTGGCTTACCACTCACGTTGGATCAATGTCAAGGAACTTAGAAAGTTGTAAATCTATATTTATTTTTTGGATGTATGGGAACGCATTCTCATGTATGAACTAAGGGACTTTAATAACTGTACAACAAAAGGTTGTAACCTTGTAGCAAAAGCATTTTACCCTATAATTATCCATATCGAATATTGATAATGCTATTTTTATTTGTTAAACTAATTATTGTAGCCCTTAATGCCGTCTTGATACACAATTAAGACAAGTAATAGCTCTAATCGTTTACTCATTGTCCATAGATAAAGTTAGGGGTTCAAGTTTCTCCAGTGAAGTATAGAAGAGCAACACTACATCACCTTATCATTGAGGTAGTCATACATGTGTAGGAAGGGATCCAAAAAAATGCGAACTACAACAATTATTAAAAAAAAAAAAAATATATTTTTAAAAATTCTTTTCCAAACACACCTTTGAAAGAGTCTTCATCTACACTTATGTAGTTATTAAATAAGCGGCATCCACAGTACATACCGCGTGGAATTGGACACGATAGAAATCAAAGTCTTTCTCCAACTCCAAGTCACGCAGTACGGTGAATACGTGGGAGCCTACTGTTGATCTGATCAACATCTGACGCATGTAGCACGAGCGGAGGTTGGGTTTAGTAGTAAGGTACTGGATGCCCTTTGTGTTCTCACAGTTGCAGACATTGAGTTCAATAATAAAGGACTAGATGCCTTGTTTTCTACTCTTTTCAATAAAAAATGTAAGATGCCTTGTTTTCTACTCTTTTTGGTCAAAAATATAAGTCAATTAAAGTAAAGGTACAAAAATTAAGAAAGTCTTAATTACGAGTGTAATTTACATATATGTCATTTAACATTAAATGAAAAGAAGAATTAAAGAATCATAAATGTTTGGATTGTATAAGGGCGAAATGGGTAAAAAAATAATAAAAACACTCGAATTCTAGAAACTATTTACAATTTTGAACAAAGGATTTTTGCTGGAACAACTTATATTATTGACTAGATGGAGTACTATCTTACTATTGCAAATGTATAAACATTGAATTATAATATCATTTAACAACATAAACTCCTCTCTTATTAATTATTATACATTTTAGATTCTTTGAAAATACGACAACAATCAATAACAAAGCCTCATTCTCAAATTAATTGGAGTCAACTACATGAATCAAAATTTTCCATTGTGCCCGACTTAGATGCCTTGAAAATATGATTAAAAAAACATATAAGAGGATAACTTCTTTGATTTGGCATACATCAGCTCAAAGGTCATAGATTGCATAATTAGAGCTATTTTATTGTTAGCCTTACAAGCTTAAAGGTCTACAATCATTATTATTTTTATAAATTTAAAAAAGAGGAACATCTGTAGAGAACTGTAACTATAGAGAAATGCTAGAGGAACATTTTAAGTTCAAAGCCTAAGTGCACCGTCATGAGTGGTGTCTACGTGAAGGGTGAAGCGGAACCCACCCTCTAAACAAAAAAAAAATGAAAAATGAAACAAAATAAATCAAAAAGCTGGTGAAGCTGGTATGTACAGTCGACTGTCAACTGATTGACAACCGATTGTCAATTGTCAGTCAGTTGACAGTCGACTGTAAAAATTTTGAATTTTCTGCATTTTTTTTTTAGATTTCGAGACATACACTCCTTGCTTTCATTTGCTTCATCTCCCCCGTTAAAACCCCTAACCTGCTCTGCCGAAACTTTGAAACCATCCCCTGCTGAAACCATCCCCTACTGTAAGGAGGGAAATCAAAGGGAAAGTCGGCTCTGTGCTTGTGCTGGAACAATCAAACTCCTTCTCGCTCTTAGTTGGTTCATCTCCCCTGCTAAAACACCTCCCTTATTGAAACCATCCCCTGCTGTAAGGAGGGAAATCAAAGGGAAAGTCAACTCTGTGCTTGTGCTGGAACAATCGAACTCCTTCTCACTCTCAGTTGGTTCATCTCCCTTGCTAAAACACCTCCCTTGTTGAAACCATCCCCTGCTGTAAGGAGGGAAATTAAAGGGAAAGTCGGCTCTGTGCTTATGCTGGAACAATCGAACTCTCCTTCTCGCTCTCAGTTGGTTCATCTCCCCTGCTAAAACACCTCCCTTGCTGAAACTATCCCCTGTTGTAAGGAGGGAAATCAAAGGGAAAGTCGGCTCTGTGCTTGTGCTGGAATAATGGAACTCCTTCTCGCTCTCAGTTGGTTCAACTCCCCTGTTGAAACACCTCCCTTGCTGAAGCCATCCCCTGCTGTAAGGAGGGAAATCAAAGGGTAAGTCGGCTCTGTACTTGTGTTGGAACAATCGACCATCATACAGCCCGTGTAAGATACCCCTTAAAACTCAGTAAGTCAGTCAGTAATACACTTTTCTCTTGTTTTTTGTCTTGCTTTGTATGAAGATTCTACCTTATTTGGAGGATGTGTAAGGGACCATCTAGGGCTTACAAGTTTATGGTATACGTGTTTGTGTGAAGAAGAGGCTTGAAGAAGGGAAAGTCAGTGTTAAGAAGAGGCTTGAGAGGGTGGGTCCCACTTCACCCTCCACATAGGCGCCACGTCATGACGGTACACTTAGGCTGTGAACGTGAAATGTTCCTCTAGCATTTCTCTTTTGATTTCTTTTGTTTCATTTTTCTTCTTTTTTTCTTTGAGAGGGTGGGTTCCGCTTCACCCTCCACGTAGGCGCCACGTCATGACGGTGCACTTAGGATGTGAACTTAAAATGTTCCTCTAGCATTTCTCTTTTGATTTCTTTTGTTTCATTTTTCATTTTTTTTTTTTGTTGAGAGGGTGAGTCACGCTTCACCCTCCATGTAGGCGCCACGTCATGACGGTGCACTTAGGCTGTGAACTTAAAATGTTTCTCTAGCATTTCTCTTTCTTTTGTACAGCCTTTGTATAGCCCAATTTTTGCATTTGTATATATATATATATAGTAGGAGCATCTCCTCCACTTCATAAAAAAAAATAAAAAATAAAAAAAAAAAAAAAAATCTTCTCATCACATTTCAAAGCTGCAGTTTTACAAGCTCTGATGCTTCCTATCAATTGTCATCAATAAAGAAATATTAGAGATAAAAGGAATAAATTAGTAAATATGAATGTTTTGAACGTTAACAAGAGCCTAATAACAATCTCCACGACAATAATACACGATTGAAGAATTGGCTTTTGTAGGCACCTTACAAGGCCAACACATTCATAAGAAAGAATTGCGGGATTTGATATAACATAAATGCAAAATAGATCGCAAGTATCCTGGGTCGCTTTTGTTTTCAAAATATAAACAACTAAGATGAAGAATAGCTCCTAATTTAACATTCTCTCTTCTCCCCAAACTAGCTCTAACTCTAAGTATCATACTAATTTTCAACCAAATCAACATTTTCTCTCAAGAAGTAATTAAATCAACAAACAATAGGAGAAGATCGGATAGATCGCCCACCAGAAAGAATATTCTGAGAAAAAAACTCTCAATAATTGAACTAATTCTCTTGGTCGGCCTTTTAAAATGATGATTTAGAAAAAACGCGCATTTGTCAACATTGACCAAATGGTTTTAAAAATGAAGTCCCTTTCAATGCTGATTGATATTGACTCTTGACATGCTTACAGTGAGATAGATTGTAAGAGAAACATGGGCACTGGTGGTCATGTTCGTTAATCTACCCTGCCTTAACCATAAACTGATCATCCACAAAAACTGTTGAACACCCAACAAAATTAATAAAACAAACAAGCAAGAGGATTTACTTGTCAAACTAATCAAAAAAGATAACTATCTTGGTCTGCATTATACTTCTTTAATTTCTCATGTTATGTGGATGCCTACTAAAGACATTGACTTGAGGTACCTAGCGATCGTGCGTCATTGATACACCTTGAGAAACGCATTCGAGGTGTATTGGACAGCGCACAACCACTAGATGCCCCAACTCAGTGTCTTTAGTATGTACTCCTAGCATTTTCCAATAAAGGAGCGGCTGAAAAATGTCTGCTGAAAAAATAAAGGTATTAATCCAGACAGGTTGACCAACGTTAAGAGCGAGCTTGGGATTGTGTGGATGAGGTGCACGATCCTAGGTTCAATTCCCCACTGCGTCAAGATTGTCCGAATCACTAGAGTACGCTCAGGCCGATTGCACCAGGACCTCGTGAGAATAGATAAAAAAAGACGACTAATTATGCTAATCAATCCTTAATTTTATTTTATACCAAGAACATCAATATTCTTTTAAGAGATTGCTCACCAGAATCACCACTCTAAGTATATGTTACAAATAATCCCTTGAACAGAACAAAAAAAGAAATTGAAAATCTCCACCAAACTAAAGCAATCCTCCACCTGTATATAATCATTCCCAACAACTGCCCATGTCAATTGAACAGATCACACAACCATTTGGGGTTCTCTTCTGCACTTTGAACATAGTAATGCTGTTGTTGTGGCCTGTGTGTGTATGGATAATAATAATAATAATAAAATGGGTCTTTCTTATTGTCATCATCCTTCTTGGGCTCATCTTTCTTCTTCTCAGGCTCCTTTGCAGGCCCAACAGTGAGGATCTCAGTAAACCATCTCTTCCTCAATTTGCTCACCACATCAACTGGGTCAACGTCCCCTATCACTGTCAGTTTCTTGTCTTTCATGTCCATGGAGATTGAATCAATCCCTGAAAAAAATTGAGAGTTTTCATCAGTTTTGATGTTTTTATGTGAATTGAACTATGGGTTTTGATGTTAGCCAGGGAAATGATTTTTCAACATCACTAAAGTCACACTACAAAATCACATCAGCTTTGGAAACTATTTGTATGTTAGTCTGTCTCAAAATACATACCCTACGTTATATGCGGTGGGAATTGTGTGCACACACATCTTGAGGTGCGCTCGAATATCTCTCAAGACTGATATGATTTCAGGATGTGATCACTTCGGAAATGTCATGATCACTTCCCTATTAGCGATGCTTGGACTGAAATCAGTTAAGTAAAACTTGTAAAGAACGTTACAAGTATTGGTCTCTCCCTATATTGAGGCCTTTTAGACTAAAACTCCACACCTATTTAGTTAAGGTGTAAGATGGGGACGGTATTGGTACTAGTGGAGATCTACAGGCCCACGGATACATGCACAACAGAAGCTTAATTATGTGACTAATTTCTTGCTTACCTGAGAGGCTAGAGACTGCTTTCATGGCCTTCTGCTTCTCCTTGCCATCGTGCAAGTCCAACTTCACAATCACCTTCTGTAGCAACAAAAATTCAAAACACCCATATGTGAGAATAGATCAAAAACATGTTTTTTGAAGAATTTAATTTGAATCTCCTATATTATAACAATAAACATTTCAGAAACAGAGAAGTGGCAGAGAAAGTGAACAAGATAATAAAAAATTGAACTGGAGATTAGGGTGTGAGAGTAAACAAACCTTCATTTTCTTGTGAAATTGGGTGATGTAATGGTGAAATTGAGGTGAAGTTGCAGAGATTATATATAAAGTAAGAGATTGAGAAATTGGAGAGAAGGTGTGGAGAAAGAGATGGAGAAGGACTAGAAGGACAGGGAGAAGTGAAGAGAAACTTTGTTTGATGAGAGAGACTGAGAGATGGATTTTATTAATAGCTGAGTCAATGCAGAGCAAGTCTATGAATGACTTGGAAAACAGAATCTTCCAGGGCAAGCCCAATGGCTCTTCAAAGGAGTCATATTTATTTTTTTATTTTTTGGTTTCTAACGTAGTGTCTGATGTCAACTGTGCCAATTAATTCACGTCTAAGTACTGTCGGGTCCCATATAGGGGGCAACCCTCCTAACCTAATTTCTTTCATTCACAAGATTCGAAAACGAGACATTTCTTAAAGGAACCAAGTCCCTTACCACTGAAACGAATAAATTGTTGATGGAGTCATATTAATTAATTAATATTATGGCCAACGTCAAAGGTTTTTTTCTTTTTTTAGGAGACACCTTTATAGAACTCAATTGCACCAATTATGTTTTTACTATTTGTGACAATATCATAACTTAAATTATGAATCATGAAATTTGATCTTGTCTCATTATTAGTAAGTTGGATTTGTGCAGCGCGTTGGATTGATTTGTCTTTTGTTTTTACTTTATAGTTAGTTTTTTTCCCTACTTGAAAGTTTTTGATTTGTCTTCTCCTTGTTGAGAAGTTTTAGTTTTTCTTCTTCTTGTTGAGAAGTTTTGTTATTCATTTTATGGTTCTAGTACTTTTGTGAATTGTCATGAGTTTCAACGTCGTAGAAAGCAATCCATTATTGTCAAACTGTTTCAATATATTAAAAAAAATCAAATTAATAGCAGTTTGTTTGCACAAATAGGATTAGCGAATCAATGTAGTTGATTTTATTTCTGGTCCTATATTGAGCAATGAATGATTAATGAGATTTCGATTTCACTTCAACAAAAAAAACACTACCACAAAGGGGAAATGCTACACGTAGTTGATAAACACACTCATTTACCACACTTGTTTATGTGATATGTGCACGGGATGCAAGTTTAGGTGTCTTGAGTGAAGATTATACACACTTCTTTATTGGTCTCCATGTCTCATTTAAGTCAAAACATATCTAGTGAATAGAATGAAGCACGAGTTAGACTCATATTGGAGTCGAGGTTGTAATTTAGTTAGCTTTATATTATAGAAAAAAAAATTCCAACCAATAATAGGGAAAAAAAGAAGGAAAAAGCTAAATGGACTCCAATTTTTTCTAAACTAACCCCAATTTTGAATTTTTACTTCGTATCACTTTTTACTTAGTTTACCTACTTTTTTCTTAAAATTTTAAAAATACCCTTGCTCGCTCCATTACCCATACTCCACTTTTGAAGAAGTGTCACCCGCGGGTTTCAACGAATCAAGTCGACACCTCTGAAGAGGTGTTGTACACACAGGGCCGACTCCTCTAAAGAGATTTCTGACACACATGGTCGATACCGCTTTAGAGGTCTCGGTCAACTCCAATCGATAATGCAAAGAGAACTAAGCCTCAGTGGGCGACAGAGGGGATCCAACTGAAACTTCTTTAAAGGTGTCGGTCATGTGTTTCCGACATCTCTGAAGAAGTATCGGCTCTGTTTGTCCAACACCTCTTAACAGTTGTCGACCATGTAAGTTCAAAACCCGCAAGCAATTAGAATGAACAAAAAAATTTCAAAACTCCCAAATAATATATGAAAATGGTAAAAAAAATAATGGATTTTTTGTAACGGCCCAATTATAAATTGTCGTTATTTAACATGTGGTTGCAGACGTGGACGCCAGCTCAGACAATTGAGGATCCCGCAGTTAGGTCGGAGCACGCTCGGATTAGGTATACAGTTCGTTTTGTGTGTTTTTTGTTGTATTTGTGATATGTATGTTCAAATTAGGCTATTTGCATCACAATATTGTGTCTATATGTTGTACGATACAGTGTGACGAGTATTCACCTGGGTAGCGTGTAGACATGGGAATTGGGGAGGCGAATGGTTAGTACACTAGGCCGGGGGTTAATATACACACAATAAATGATAAAATACGCTAAATAATCAATGTAAAATGACGTATATATGTGAGAGACGTGAGTGTACGCGTTGGACAGGAGAAACAGTTCGGGACTGGGTGTCGGAACTCTCGAGGATTGGATAGGTTGTCAAGAGAAGGATGAGAAGGTGAGCACAAAGGCATACATGCAAGTCACATTTAGGAGACCATTTAACTCAATACTGGCCTCACAAATATGCCTTGGGATTGGGTGGTCACATTAGATAAAAAGTCTAGTATAAATATCTCATTTTTATCACTTCTACCACCTTTTCTCTCTCCTCTTGTTGTCTTGGACGAAAATTGAAGAAAGAAGTTAGGGTTTGGGGAGTTTGGGAGCTCATTGGAGTGGTTTGATCAAGTGAAAAATCGAATGCAAGGTTAGATCTTCGATGCCCATCTCTTTCTCAACTTTTCGGACTAAATTTCTCAGGTTTTGAAAAGGTTTTCAAGGTTGCGAGTTGAGCACATCAGCTATGTGGTGTTGCTATGGTTTCAAGTGATGAATTTGAAACAACAAGGTGATGTGTTTTGGGAGTGTTTGTATTGTTGCTATGGTTTTCGAATAGGTTTTAAGGTTTTGGAGAGAAAACTTGGGGTTTGCGTTTCAGACGATTTTTGTCGAGGGGTTTTGATTGATTAGGGTATTTTGGATGTTTGAGGAGTGATTTGGACTAGCGCGAACCGCGGCGACGAATCGAGGGGATCCGAGAAACTCAAAAAAAAATCCCCCTGGCTCGGACACCGCTAGGCACACCGTGGGCATTGGAGGCCATAGCACCACCTACGGCGTCCAAAACAAAGGCAAATCCCCAACCCACACTTTATATGGCGTCGTGGGGGTTTGGGCATGACGACATCTGGTCACGGTGTTCAGGACGTCGTGAGGCACGATATTGAGGCATTATTCAAGGTGGCGCCTCTGACGGCATCCAGAACAGTGTCTGACAATAAATTTTAAATGAAATTTGAAAAATCTGGGGTATATCTAGGGGTTTATACAACCTATTTAAATAATTTAATTGGTGTTTTATCGTGGATTAGGAAATTGATTAGATTTATCAAGAATTCAGGTTTTAGGTTGAATTGATGGGTAGTTGACCAGTATTTTTGGGGTGTATTGGCATTGGCGTTAGTAAAGCGCGATTTGAGGTGTGTAGTATCCCAACTGAAATTTATTTTGAGTATTTATTGTTTGGATTATTTGAATTCTTTTTTAGCTATTTCAATTATTATGTTTTTCAGTATTTATTTACGGTTGGTTGAGTTTACTCCCGTCGGGTTTATTCTATTACGTTGGCATTGTGGCACACTAGGCCATAGCATATGTTATAAGGGTATGTCTGTGGATTGTCGACCCAACTCTTGATTTTTTTCTATACTCATGTCGATGCGTAGTGGTCTACATCGGTTACCGTGCGGACAACAGGGATTTCAGTCAGTTTGAGTTTACTTACTGGCGGTGCTTGGGTGATAGTCCGGAGTATGGTGCTAGTCTGACCTAGATCGTGCACGCACTTTGATTTTTCACTGCTATTAGATATACGTGCGAGGGTCTTTCCCAGTTACTTGATTATTTTCTTCCGCATGTTTATTTAATAGTCTTTTGATTCCAACATTTATTTATATTATTTACTCGATGAATTTCCTTAGGATTACTCACTCTGAACTCGTCATCTATTTTGTTGTGATGGCTGAGTGCAGACCCAAGTACGAGCAGAGGGAAGGGCAAGCTTGAAGATTTTTTGTAATTGACAGCTACTCGATAATCGTATGTTCGTTTACTTTATTTGATTTATGTTGTGTTTTAGGACTTGAGAGACATTTGGACATGTATATGACCTGTTTAGGTCCTTTTGATGATTTGACTGGATATAACTGATATATATATATATGATAATTTTGATGGGTTTTTCACACTAGGACAAATGTTCCTAATTGATTGATTTAGGGTGCGGTTACTCGTACCCCATTTTTGCTTCTTTTACCCCATCCTTGTGAAATGACCCAACTACCCCTCCATATAAAAGGTTTTTACTCACGCATACCCCAGTCACCCCAGGCACCACTTTCTCCAACCGCACTCTCACCACCAATCTAAATCCGACGAAATCCGAGCGAAACTCCATCAATTCGATGTCGTAGGTTCATTCTTCATCTCGTTTAGTGTCAATTTTGGTTTTTTTGTTTTTTTCCTTTATAAGTCGGTATTGGGTGCAGTTTTGTTGTTGGGTTTAAGGCTTCGATTTGATAATTAAATCTTACATTTGGGTACAAAGTTTTGATGGAATAAAAAATATAAAGCGATTCTGAGTAAAACCCACTATTTTTTTGTCATTTTCATGTATTTTTTAGGAGTTTTGGAAAAAAATTGTTCGTTCTTGTCGCCCGCGGTGTTCAGACGCATAGGGCTGACAACTCTTAAGAGGTGTCGGACGCAAAGGGCTGACATCTCTTAAGAGGTGTCTGCCAAATGGGACCGACACCTATAAAGAGGTTTCGGTTAGATCCCTCCATCACCCATTGAAACTGAGTTTTCTTCACAATGTCAGTCGAATCCGACCGTTACCCCTTTAGAGGTTGTGGTCAGAGTCGGCCGACACCTCTTCATAGGTATCAGCCTTATGCAACCGAATTCTGTGGGCAATACTTTTTTGTTTCTAGGACACATCGCGACCACATCCGACCTTGTTCAACAAAAAAACACTCCTACAACACTTGGTGATCTGGTACAAAGTGCTCTACAATGACTAAAACCGAAAAATATAGATGATTGAGGGGGGTGTTGGGTTGAGGGTGATGGAGTATGCTCATATGGGTGAACAAGGGTATTGTTGGAATTTTGAAAAAAAAATTGGGGGAAATTAAGTAAAATGTGGGGTAAACGAAGTAAAAATTCAAAAACGAGGTAAAAGAAGCAAAATGTGGGGTCCAAATAGCCTAGCCCTTGATTTATTTAAGTATTCCGCTATTTATTTTAACTTTTAACAGATGAAAACGAGTCAATAAGCTAACTTATTTAATTAATTTGAGGAAAGTTAACGATAATTTGGATTGATAGATGATTTGGTGTGCTTGGAACATAACTAGGCCGATATAGGTAGGGTAGGGTTATGGGTCCATGGTGCATGTCGTGGTGAGCTTCAGATTTTGGGGTCACTACAATTTTACTCAAAATCGCTTAATATTTTCGATTCCTTCAAAACTTTGTACCTGAAATACAAGATTCAAGTTTCATATCGAAGCCCTAAACTCAAAAACAAATTCACAAACAAAATGACTCGAAATAAGAAAACAACTCGAAATCGGCACTAAAAGAAATGATAAACGTCTACGGCGTTGAATCCATGTGATTTTTCTCGAATTTCGTTGAATTTGAGTTGATGAGTGTCATTTAAGAGAGAGAGGTGAGTGGGGTATGGGTGAATAGGGTGAGTAAAAACCCCTTTATATAGAGAGGTAGTTGAGTAATTTCATAAAATCGGAGTCCTTGTAGCAAAAACTGCGGTCTTTTTAGCCACTGCCAAAAGGAATCAGCTATAGTAACCCACTTTGCGCATCGATCGGAGATCAAGTCGGAAGTCGTGTGTGATACAACTTAAGATGTGCGCGCGCATCGCGAGATACATCACACGACCACCGACTAAGTTGGTTCTCAAAGTGGGTTATTGAAATATTTTCTAGAAAAAAATATGTTGGAAGACTTATATTAATTGAGGGCATTCAAAGGTTGGTTAGCCTTCAATTTCAAATGGGGGAACCCGGAAAAAACTCGAGGAAACGATTTAACATGTAAAGTCATTATATCTACATAAGCAAGAAAAAATTTAAGAAAAATGAAGGGCACGTTTGGCTTACCACTCCTGTTCGATCAATGTCAAGGAACTTAAAAAGTTGTAAATGTGATGGCCCCTAATTCCACAATCCTTGAATTGGGCACGCCTGCCTAGATCTACGCAAACCCCGAGCCAATCTCGCTGAGTCACGCAGCCTAGTCAGCCTTCCTTACTATTTACCATTTATTACATATTTATAAGTGAAGTTAATTAATTAGTGAGTTATTATCAGATACAGCGGAAGCAATTAAACTCAAAACTAGTCAAAAAACCTCAAGACACACAAGTTAAGATAATCCTATGGTGTAGAAACCCCATAATCATATCCATCATATGAACCAAAAGAGAGTATCAATACTGTCATACATGCCCCAGATCTCTCATAACCCATAATCCCGTGTTCACCAAAACAATAGAGATACTTAATACAAAACATACTCAATACGCGAAAGGAGAACGCTTCGTGGTCCTCGCCTTCAATCGCCTAGCGCTAATCCCTTGCCTTGGTCTGTTCGCTGGTCTGCCCACCGTCACAAACTAGACGGTGAGTACAGTGATGTAGAGAGTAAAATACCAATAGAGTCTAAACAGTATTTCAAATGTCAAGTAAATAGCTAAACTAGTATCATGCATGGATATTACGAAGAATATAAAAAACAGCATGATAAGTGAATCACGAAGATAACAACGATAAATGAGTGTCAAGAACACAAAGCCAAAAGAAAAGGCATCTAAGTGTCCCAAGTTCACCAGATTGCAACACTTAGTTTACAACCTGACTTTCAAGACAAACTCTAGACCTACACAAACCCAAGACAGTCTAGAATAAGGCATTTATCCCCAGGTCACACTTAGTTCGCATACGGGCCCCGCAACGTCACACACAGTTCAACATACGGCCACCGCAATTCCAAACTGCGGGTTTAACTATGTCCAGAGTCCGTGTACTCGCGACATAGACCGTGAGCACCATGTTGTCTACTTAGACCCAAGTAGACTACTCATTAAGGAATCCAATCAAAACTAAGCCAATAAATCAACAAGGATGGTTATAACAAAGGGAATTCAACAATTCATAATCCACAAGAAAGTATTGCTCAACAAACATAATAGCTCAATTAAATGTACAAGTGAAATAATGTAAATATTCTGGTTGGTTTTACTCACTAATACCGCATGTAACTCCGCGTTCGTGATTCTCACACGCCACCAAACGACTCCGCACGCTTATCACCAATCTACTAGACACCTGGTCATTATTTTTTTTTTAATCCATTTACATCATGTTAGGGCCTTTTTAGAAAATTTTGGATTTTTAAATCCATTTCCCATATTCTCCTTAATAATAAATTTTTTTTCTAAATTTCTTGGCTATTTTTGCCAATTTCACGTTTTTCAAGGCAAAAACCCTGACATAATGCGTCATAAAAACCCCGAATACTTCACTTTTCATGGAAATTCCCAAATTTCTCTTTATTTGATGAAAATATAATTTTCAATAATTTTCCAGAATTTTTCATGAATTTTCCCTATTTTCTAAAATTTTATTTCAATTAAAACCCTTTTAAATATATTTAATTGAAATAAATAATTATTTATTAATATAATAATAGGGGTGGGTCCCGGGTCGGGTCTGACCCGACTCGACCGGGCCGGGCCATGACCCGGTTTGACTCAACCGGGTCGGCCATGACCCGATTTGACCCATCCGGTTCGGGTCACCTTGACCCGACCCGTTTTGGTCATCTTCTCCAGTGCCGTTCGCTGGAAATTTCCAGCGAACAGCACTGCAACACCCCCTTTTTTTTCTTGCCAATATGAGATGGGAGGGAGGGAAAATGACGACTACGTCGTCTCCCTCCTGGGACGAACTGCAAGCTCCCCCGTCACCACCATCGCTGACAAACTCATTCATCAACAAGAACAACACCAACAACACAAACTCACCTCCGCCTTGACGTCGTTGCCGCACCTCTAGCTCTCGATCTCCCCGTCTCTGATGACTCTCTCTCTTCCTCTCTCCCCGTCTTTGATGACTCTCTCTTCCTTTCTCCCGAACTCCCTCTCTCTCGGACCCTCTTTCCCTCTCTTCCTCTTGATAAATTGTGTGGTGGTGGTGGTTTTGAGGTTAAATGAAAATGGTAGCCAAATTACCAAAATGCCCTTCAATCTTATCCTCTTTCTTAATAAGCCCAAAGCCCTTCTTGGTCTTTTGCATTTTATTTTTTTTTTTATTTTTTAATATTTATATATATATATAATTACATACATATACATATATAAATATATATATTTGCCTACAATTTTGTCGTGCGCGCCAACGAGCATACTCGGGCGTGCACACTATCGTACGACCCACGTGTGTTGCCTATAACCCCGTGTATCACTCGACGACCATTAGTTTATTATTTTGTTAGTGTTTTATTTAAATGTATTTCCCCTATGATACCGTAAACCGGTAATTCGCCTGTCAAACCCCATTCGACACGTTTTCCCGAGGTGATCTTACTCGTTTATCGACATCACCACCTTGTCAAATAAACACGAGTATCACTCGATAGTACACGTCATCACACAAAAAATAACATAAATTTTCGGGTCGTTACAGTAAATTTATGTTTATTTTTTGGATGTGTGCGAACGCATTCTCATATATGGACTAAGGGACTTTAATAACTGTGCAGCAAAAGGTTGTAACCTTATAGCAAAAGCATGTTACCATATAATTATCCATATCTATAACATCCCATAATCTTAATTAGAGAACATTTGGCCTGAAACTCTAATTAAGCCTCGGTAAATCAGATCAGACCTAATTAGAGCCAGCAGCCATTTTCCAATTCCTGACAACAACATGTATATCTTGATATTAAATAAACAAAATAAAACAAACGCAGTGAGAATTTTAAAACTTTTTCGATAAAACCAAAATATACAACGCTGACATAAACCTCGGCATTGAGCTCGTACTCCCACCCTGGTTATTACAAATCATAAAGCAATACAATCTATATATATAACAACGAAACTGACTGCATCGTAGAGAATATACTAAACTCCTGGTCTACTCCTTTCCTGAGTTCCAAGTCCTAGCGTACGCCCATACCTGGAGATGTTAAGGTGGGTGAACTCATATATGCTCAGTAAGTGACCCTCATATCAACCATCAACTACCAATTAATATCAAGGCAATGTATAACAATATGAATCAAATGTATATCTAAAGGAGCATACAAATCAATATAAATAATATATACAACGGATGCAAGTTCCTTGGTTCATTGCAATGTACCCGTGATTTATATTTTCAATATCCGTATTTGAATTGAGTTGCCCTCTCACATCATCAAGAACCAGTCACTAGGCATCTAACCAGTTCTTGTCAATGTGTCACCAACTCATAAAAGCATAGAGTCGCACTCCCTCATCATCACTAAGCCAATCATTGATCATCTGATTGGTTTATGACTGATGAGTCGTCAACTCAATAGGAAAGCATTGATCGGGATAATTCCCAAGTCACTTGAGGCACGGTGATGGAAGGCCACCCTATCATAATTCCAAACCCCAGGTCGATCCGTCCCGCCAAACCTTTTCTGGATTCCATCTTCATTTAAAAACATTTTTGTAAAACCAAAGCCAAATCACGATACATTGTCCCATTCCCAGTCCCGTATACTACATGCTCTAATAATACTATTTTACATTGTATAATTGATAAAAGATACGATTCCCACTTACCTTTCCTGAGCTTTCTACATTTACCGTCTTGTACGACTCCCCGTAGTTCTCAACCTCTTTCCATATCAGTTCATTACCTAACATAGACAAATTTTCATCAACTTAAGTCTAATATCTATTTGTCAGCATTCTTAAACTAGTCTCATTCGAATCCGAAATTCCAGGACCTAATTTCTAGCCTATTTTGACTACTTCACATTTTTCGAGGTAAAAACCCCAGAATAAAGTTCCCTCGACTTTTGAATTCCTCAATTTCTATTTGATTGGTCAAAATACTATTTTTATATATTTTCCCTTTTTTGGATTTTCCCATATTTCTTTCCTTTTTCTTTTTTTTATATTTAGTTGCCCCTGAATCGGGCCAAATCGACCCGGTTCAGGGGTCATCCCCTTACTCACGACTTCTCTCTGTTTTGCTGTTGTTTTTGTTTTTATTTTTTTTTTTTTTGAATCGGGGTCTGGCTTGCCAGCAAGGAGGCGACCCTCCCTGCCTCCTTTCATCGTTCAGCGATGGCCGAACTCTCCCAACAACTCACAGTCACCACACCACGATACAACTACAACATCATCTCGCCTCGAACTCTCCTCGACCCCACGATCACGTGAGCTCACTCCCACGTTCTCTCCCTTGCTCCAGCAACCTCTCCTTCCTCCTCCTGACTCTCCCTCTGTTTCGTTTCTTCAATTTAAGGACGAAGAGGCAGTTTTAGCTAGGGAATTGACCAAAATGCCCCTAAGCCTATCTCTTTTTCATTTACAAATCAAAGCCCTTTTTAGTAATTTCCCATTTTCTGATGTAATTATATATATATATATATATATATATATATATATTTATATATACTAATATATATATATATATATATATCTGTCGATATCATCGCGCTTGCGACTCCGTTGTGCACGCCAATGAGTACCCTCGGGCGTGCACACTACCGTGCGACCTACGCGTCTCATCTGTGACCTCGCGTGTCACTGGGCACCCGACCATTTACCATTATCTATTTATTTTCTATTTTAATATATATTTATATATATATCCATAATATATATAAATATATATATGTCTATAATTATGTAACTCACACCAACAAGCACACTCGTACGTCAACTCTATCCTGCGTCTCATGTGCGTCCACCTTGACCCATATATGGTGTAACGACCCGAATTCTACCTCACCCAACTCGAGGATATTTTGGCAATTTAATATTTTATTTGTGTTAGTCATGATATTGTATGTATTATATATTATCACAATTTGTCGAGACGCAACTTGATAGTGCGCGTACAATAACGAAGACCTCAAGTCACAAATTTATTTAAGAGTTATTAAGTGAGGGTCAAAACTAAAGTTGTGCACAAAGTGTGTTTAGTTTGGAGTGTTACAAGTTAGTGGGACAAAGGGATACAAATAAATAGGATTCAAAACCCTAGTTGTTTACAACAACTCAAGATGAGAGAAAGAGAGTAGGGGTGGCTGGAATGAGAGCCGCATGGGGAGGAGAGACCAGCGGCGACGACGCATGAGGGACGCCATCGAAAGCATGAATGACCAGGATCTCGACGGTCGTAACATCACCGTCAACGAGGCTCAGTCGAGAGGCAGCGGTGGCGGTGGTGGCGGAGGCGGTGGTTTCCGCAGCAGCAGCGGCGCGGCTTCGAAAAAGATCAGGGAGGTCCTCCTCCATCACGGTCACAGTTAAGAAGAGGGGTGGTTCCCGCCACCCCTCCGCTCCCACTCTTTCCTCCAAAGCGGTCGGCCAGAGAGGCAACGACCCTCTGGCCAGCCGCCTGAGGTCCCCTCCGTCGTGTGGAAGCTACGGAGGGTGGTGGTGGTCGGGGTCGAGGAAGGGAGCACAAGCTCCCCTCTACAACTGCCAATGGGGGAAGATGAGCTTCCCCCTACCAGGTTGACTGGTCAAGGGTCGATTGACCCTGGACCGATTGACCACGGATCAACCGACCAGGACCAGACCCTGACCACGGTCAACTGACCCTTAGACCAGTTGACCAGGGGCCAAACTGGCCCCTGAACTCAACCAGGGACCAGTCTAGCCCTGCACTTTTATTTAAGGGGCTGGAATCTCCCAGTCCCTTCATGGTTTCATCGGAAGCGCACGCGCTCAACCCAGGGAACCCGACAGCGGTCCCACCCCTCGACACACTATGGGGAGATTTCGACGAAGGTTCCAAACGATATGAAACCAGTGGGACCTACACTAGTGGGTCCCCAAAGACAAATAAATGGAAAAATACTTAACTTTAAATCAAGTAACTACTTATGTAATGTTGTATGATTTGTTTAGATTCGCGAGGAGATTTACGTGGGACCCCAAGTGTGCGAGGAGTCCGTGTAGGTATCACGGTGTGTCTAGGTAAGTGGGGAGCTTGCTCAATTATCAAATATGACATGATTATTAGTTATGTTTAGGATTCATAATTTAAATTAAAGACTTGGGATTTATGGGTTACGTCATGGTATTGGCTCGAACCTACATATCTATGGAATGTGAATGCACTGCTTTTCTCATCTATGTTATTCAGGGCCCCAGAATGTTTGTGGAGTTCCACCGAGGGCCTTATTAGCAAGTAAATCTATATGAATACCTCAGAATGTTGTGGTACCACCGAGGGTCGTTAACACCCCAGGATGTTGTGGAGTTACCACCAGGGCTTTACTTGACTAATTGAATTCATAAGTATGTCACGTAGGGACATGAGTTGGAGTTCCTTCTCTTTGTACTCTTGAGACATAGGGATGTGCATCGGTGATGGCTTGGATGAACCTACTGTTGATTTGATGGGACAAATGAGAGGGCACATAAGGCCTGTGTGCTAGCTAGTTGTTTCCATCACTTCGAGAGTAGGAGAATCGATCACCCGATTCTTGCCAATACCTAGTACGCATTGAATGGAACATCGACTTATCGTATTATTATATTTTATAGTATATAATCTCGCGAAACCCCCTCCTTTGTATGAAAGTTTGAAATTATGAAATGATTTGTCAATCTCTTTAATGTTATTTATGATTATTGTTGTTACAATTTGATGGTTCATTATAAGTCTATTTCTTATGAAATCCTGCTAACATGTTAATATTCAATGAATCCTTGTTTGTTTTCAAGTACATGTTAGATTTTACATGCTTATTAAGTATTACTTGCATATTTGATGGTTGAGCAGGTTTTTCACATTACTGAGCTCCGTTGGTTCTTTTAGCTCACCCCACTTACATCTCAGGTATCCACGACAGCGCTAGGTTGAGGCAAGGGAGAGACGAGCTTTGAAGTCCCCTCTTGATGTGAGTCTTTGTTTGATATATATTATGTATATTTGTTTTTGAAACTATTCAACTTGGGGTTAAAATTAAAATAGATATTTGGGTAGCTTAAATCCTAGTTATCTTTAGTTGATCCACTTCGGAGATTTAATAAATTTGTTTAGTTTAAATGAGCATGAATCCATGTATAGTTTTATTAATGTTCTATGAACTTAAGTCTATTGGCTTTATGATATCTTTTTATATTTATTTCGCAATTAGTATCCTTTATTTAGCCAACGTGTATTTCGCAGGTTTAATTGTTTAGGCGTGCCAGATCGTTATTTGGGCCTGGTTCAAGTATTTGGTCCAAGTAGCAGTTTGGCCCGGGCGACCCAACCCTAAGTTGGGGTGGGTCGTCACGTATGGTATTAGGCATTACCTCATTGGTTCAATCATTCATTTATACATACTAATACAGTTCATACAAACACAATACAACATTCCAATCCACGCACGCGTAAATCGAGACTAATCGGGCTTAACCATGTGCTTCAGGTAACGGGTTGTTACAGCCTCCCCAATTTAGCAACGATTTCGTCCTCGAAATTAAAGGTACGTACAAGTCACCAATGATCTCGAAGAGTAATGGAGTTCACTTTTCTATTATAATTCTCACTCCTTAGTTTTCCCTTCTTTTGCTTGTCTAGTATATGTGATTGCACCACCATGTTACTAGTATAAAGCTTATTTCAACTTTACTTTTAAGAATGAACGTAACCCAAATTAGTGAATGTGCACATCACATCTCACTAATTTAGTTCAATCCAAATCTACTAAACCCATCCATAGGTGAGATTTTATAAAAGATACAATTTATCTTTTGATACCTCCAATAACCCATGATATTTGTCTCCCTGTTTTATTTTTAAAGATAGTTGCAGCCCAAGCATTGGCAAATCCATTCAGTATCAATAGTATCGTTTCTCCTACCTCCGTTCATCCCATGACTGAACGGCAAGGTCGACAATCATCATGTCTCCTACCTCTGTCCACTACAAATGAATAGCAAGGTCAACATATGTGCGTTTCCTACCTCCATTCCACCCATTGGTGAATGGCAAGGTCAACCACACACCATTCTCATCAATCTCTTTTGATATTTGCTTGAAACTTATAAAATTTCGTCAATATATACACTACAACTTATAGTTTCTTAACCTCATATTATTCATTTCTTTTATATTGTAGCTATACATTATCTAATCTGCTTTATTTACTATGTGTAGTTCTTTATTACTTCATTCGTTCTAGTACAATATTTTTCAATCTTATATCTCACCCCGATGGTAGTATAAAAATGAGCATACCTCATTCTGTAACCCTTCGGATTACTAAGAACATTAAAGAAACTTACACAGGTAAATCGATTCTTTCAGTGATTAACATGACGAGACACAAGCTCAATCATACTCTTTAAATTAGGATTAGTAACACAATCTCTTCGTCAACACGAAGGAAATATATTGTATCGAGATTGAGATTGGTTTTCAATTTATATCAACAACTTCTTCCCTCAATGGAAGCAAGTCTCGTATCTCTATCCAGAACATTATAATATTATACCATCTCACATCTCCCATACATATATTTTGCTCTATCCTTTCAAGTATAACATATGCTCTCACCAATAAGAATCTTGCAGACTAGATTCCCTCATCAACTATAATTCACATTTTTCATTGTGCTGACGTCTAATTCACATCACAAAATCTACAATCATGTTTCTTTTTCTTTTATCAGGTATAGACAAGAATCTACCTAACTCTTTAGGTTTCACTATTCAATATCGCATACTAAATACATCTCATATCTCTTTATAATCTCACTATATATCATCAATAATATAAAGAGATCCATGAGATATTCAGAATGATTCTTGCCTAACCTTCCACTTGAACCAAATTTTCATTTCAGAATTTAATACGTCCAGCACAATTTCCATTAGAACATCTAATTTGGACACTACTCATTCAGAATCAGTCTCTGATACATTGAGTTGTTCCATTTAGATTTCTTAATCAATCTCATCATCCATTAATTCATTTATTCATTGAGTTCAGTCTCCTTCTGAACTCTAAAGAAATGACCGATAATTATCAATTCCAACCTCTCAATTGATGATATGCATGCGTTGAGTTTTCTTTATTCATCAATACTATCTATCTCTCTGAAGAGATAATACTGAAAAATTTATATTATAATTATATCACATGCCTCTTTCTCTTATTTAAAGTATTGACCAGCGTCAATCACTTTGTATAGACTCAGAGTGAATATATCATTTTTCACATTCTGGTTACTCGTTTCACCTCAAATTATCTTCACTTTGACAAAATTATTTTCTTCAAATTCTTATAGTTTGAAGCTTTCTTCAATTCACATTTCACTAGTTTCACTGGTTCTCCAAAATTTTCATCTATCATTTAGTGATTCCTCTAAGATGTTATAATCTTAGAAATAACTAAACGACATTCAAACCCTTGTATATGATACAACTGTACTTCAAAACCCCATAATCAATTAGTGAATTTGCACTTCCTATCCAATCAACTGGATTTATATTAACTGGGGTTCCCATTCCTGTCTTATAACATTAAGTCTTACCATTAAGACTTATCCTTGCAATTCTTTCTATCCATTGTTTGAAGTACATATTCTCAACTTTTCATTATCACTTAATGCCTTACAATAGTTTGGTACTTTTACCAACACTATTGTTTCATATTAGGTTCTTTTTTTTTTCACTGTGTCAAATGCATTTACTACAATATCTTGCTTCATTATGTCAATAAACAACTACTTGGATAAAAATATTATGATACACCCTTAACTTTTTTCATACTCCAAGTATAATTAAGCAACATTGTAGTCAAACTACATTTCAATTTCCTCAAGGCATCCTTTATATCATGTACAACTCATCTCTATTCAATTCTAGAGTTAATTGAATATACAACACAACTATATTACAACTCTCGTTATAAGTTATTTGTATCCTTCAATTATTTCATTTTTTATTATTTTTCTATCTTTATGTTGAATATAAGACAATTCTCTAATCTACAACTTTTTTGTATACCCCAATCTATCATCAGAGTTAACCTAACTCTACGATAATGCTTGTGTTTTTGGTAAGTCTTCAACTCATTTTGCATTCGTCATCATTGTCAACTTAATGATGATCTTATCTTAATAGAGTTCAACAACTCTACATCTTTCCATTACTAAACATAACATGAGTTCTAATGAGTTTTTATGGTTTATATCATAATCTTTCATATTATCAAGCCATCGCTTGACCATATACTCCTAGATTTTGATTTTTACTCCATGATAACCAAATCTCCATCAACTATTGAGAACTATTAGTTTCATTTAGTTAAACACTTGAGTTGTCAATTCTGGAAAATCATTATTCCTTCGGGATCCAATTCAAATTAATTTATCACTCAAATTGAGTTTTCAAACTCATACAATTTTTATTATACATCAAAGTACAATGAAATTGATCATGGGTTGGATATTAAAAATCAAGTAATTAATTAATTCATAACTTAAGTTGTAATAAGATTTCAAGCATCTCGTATAAACAATCCTCTTGAAATCTTAACAACGCAACTCTTGTTTATCAAGTTTGACTTTCCATTTCTGACCTATTATCAGTTTTCACAACCAACCATTTTAATTTCTAAGTGATTACTATACTTCTACGAATTATCATTCGTAAAATTTATAAATTTTAACATTTTTCATCTAATGGTAGCAGTTAATACTAATATCTTGATATATTGTTTTCCTATTCATTCCCAATATTGTACATCATTCTCTATATTCTCAATCCTTAACTTTATTGACAAATCATTCTCCCCAATTTAAACTATACCAATCCAAAAGATTAAATTACACCTCACTAGGTCATTGCCGTGTTTTTCTCAATTACATAAGTTTTTACAAGTTTCAATTTCCATTTGAAATTACCATCATAGTGATAGAGCTCTAACAGTTAAGATAGAGTTGACCAACAACTTAGATTCTTTATAATCTATCAACTCTTATCTGTTGCTATGAGTTTTTGTTGTTAGTGTAACTTCATTATTTTCATCATTTCCTTACCATCTCCACATTGATCTACACATCAATCTGGTATTCTCACATTTCATTTCTCTATGTGTGGTTATGCCACATCATTATTCCTTTCTCTTTATCGCTCTATTAGTGAGTGTGGTTACCCACAACAACACTAATAAGTCTTTTCTATTCTGCCTTCAGTATGTGCAACTATATCCTAACTATACTGGCAGGCTTCCTTATTGTCATACTATTAGTGTATGCAGTTACATCACAACAACACTAATAAACCTCTTCCTTATCTTACTTTCGGTATATACGGCTACCCCACAACCATACTGATAAATTTCTTTCTCACTATTCCAATATAAACTAGCACTATATCTGAAATTTTATACTTCATAATCATTCATGAAGTATAATTAACTAGTGGTTATCTAACATCAACTAGATCCCCGTCATCCTTTACCACCAATACCTCACATTGAATGACTTTTCATCTCATTCAACTAGTCTCAGCACACTACTCAAAGTAATTCATCACCTTTGAGTTTCGTGTAAGTCATTTATTCCATTTTTAAGGTCAATTCATTTAACATACGTCTCTAAGTTCAAGACTCATTATTCCTTCAACACTGACTATTTCTCATCATAGAATATTAGTGAGAATCAATACCATTAGAGATTACTCAATGAGAAAGTTGTTTATACCTCATCTCCTTTCCATATCTATATCATAAGGATTCATGGTTCCATAAACCTTAACCCTCAATACATATACATTCTCATCTCATAAGAAACATATAGATGGATACAAACCATTTTATTATCGTTTCATTGTCTTCCTTTATCTCGTTATCCCTAAAGTCCAGGTTCCCAAGAACTCACCATCAATTTCCTTTGACTTACCAAGTCATAGATGTGAGATAAGACTTTTATATTTATTCCTAGGCAATACAGTACAGCTATATCTATCGCATAGATATAATATCAACTCAAAAATACATGTCTTAAGCTTTTATCTTTCATTACCCCCCCCCCCCCAAAACATCGATAAAAATCGTTCATTTAGTCTTAGGTTATCCCTGACTTGAGAACCAATCTCCAAGTCAGTTAACCTAAATTCCCATTTTAAAATATAAGTACCACTTGAGACTTCAATCCCTCTGTATCAGAGTTATCACACTATTCAAAACCTATTTGAAAGTGATAACCTCAGTCTATGATACTCATTGTATCACAGTCATTCCATTGACTATCATCAAGAAATAATAACCCAAGCTTTACAACTTGTTTCTGATATCACATTATATCAGGACTATCTCTTACTTCAAGACCAATGATAAACTTAAGTTTGTAAAGCCTTGGCTCTGATACCAACTGTAACATCCCCTAATCTCAATTAGAGAATATTCGGCCTAAAACCCTAATTAAGCCCCGGTAAACCAGATCGGACCTAATTAGAACCAACAACCTTTTTTCCAATTCTTGACAACAACCTATATATCTTGATATTAAATAAACAAAATAAAACAAATGCAGCGCAAAATTTAAAACTTTTTCAATAAAACCAAAATATATAACACCGACATAAACCTCGGCATTGAGCCCGTACTCCCACCCCGATTATTACAAATCATAAAGCAATACAATCTATATATAACAAGGAAACTCACTGCACCGTAGAGAATATACTAAACTCCTAGTCTTCTCCTTTCATGGTTCCAAGTCCTAGCGTACATCCATACCTGGAGATGTTAAGGTGGGTGAGCTCCTACATGCTCAGTAAGTGACCCTCATATCAACCATCAACTACCAATTAATATCAAGGCAATGTATAACAACACGAATCAATATAAACAATATATATAACAGATGCAAGTTCCTTGGTTCATTGCAATGTACCCATGATTTGTATTTTCAATATCCATATTTGAATTGAGTTGCCCTTTCACATCATCAAGAACCAACCACTGGACATCTAACCAGTTCTTGTCAATGTGCCGCCAACTCATAAAAGCATAAAGTCGCACTTCCTCATCATCACTAAACCAATCACTGCTCATCTGATTAGTTTATGACTGATGAGCCGCCAACTCATTAGGAAAGCATTGATCGGGATAATTTTCAAGTCACTAGGGGAGCGGTGATGGAAGGCCACCCCATCACAGCTCCAAACCCCAGGCCGATCCGTCTCGCCAAACCTCTTTCCGGATTCCATTTTCATTAAAAAACATTCTCGTAAAACCAAAGTCAAATCACGATACATTACCCCATTCCCAGTCCAGTACACTACATGTTCTAATAATATTATTTTACATTGCATAATTGATAAAAGATACGAGTTCCACTTACCTTTCCTGAGCTTTCTACGTTTACCGACTTGTACGACTCCCCGTAGTTCTCAACCTCTTTCCACATCGGTCCATTACCTAACATAGATCAATTGTTATTAACTTACGTCTAATATCCATTTGTCAACACTCCTAAACTAGTCCCATTCGAATCCAAAATCCCGGGACCTAATTTCTAACCTATTTTGACCACTTCACATTTTTCGGGACCTAAAGTTTCCCCGACTTTCGAATTCCTCATTTCCATAGAAATTCCTCAGTTTCTATTTGATTAGTCAAAATACTATTTTTTATATTTTTCCCTATTTTTTGGATTTTTCCATAATTTCTTTCCTTTTTTCTTTTTTTTTATATTTAGTTGCCCCCGAACCAGGCCGAACCGAGTTCGGCTCAACCGAGCCAAACCAGCCCAGTTCAGGGTTCATCCCCTTCCTCACGACTCCTCTCTATTTCACTGCTGTTTTTTTTTTTTTTTTTTTTCTTTTTGAATCGTTGGGAAGCGACCTTCCCTGCCTCCTTTCACACTCACCACACCACGATACAACAACAACAACAACAACAAAACAATAACATCATCTCACCTTGAGCTCTCATCGACCCCACGATCACGCGAGCTCACTCCCGCGTTCTCTCCCTTGCTCCAACGACCTCTCCTTCCTCCTCCCGACTCTCCCTCTGTTTCGTTTCCTCAATTTAAGGACGAAGAGGCGGTTTTTGCTAGGGAATTGACCAAAACGCCTCTAAGCCTATCTCTTTTTCATTTACAAATCAAAGCCCCTTTTTGGTAATTTCTCATTTTCCGATTTAATTATATATATATATTTATATATTTGTCGACATCATCGCGTCTACGACTCCATTGTGCACGCCAAAGAGTAACCTCAGGCGTGCACACTACCGTGCGACCTACGCGTCTCATCCGTAACCTCGCGTGTCACTAGGCGCCCGACCATTTACCGTTATTTATTTATTTTCTATTTTAATATATTTATATATATATCCATAATATATATAAATATATATATTTATGTCTATAATTACGTAACTCACACCAACGAGCACATTCGTGCGTCAATGCTATCCTGCATCTCATGTGTATCCACCTTGACCCACACATGGTATTAGGCATTCCTTCATTGGTTTAGTTATTCATTTATACATACTAATACAGTCCATACAAACACAATACAACATGTCAATCCACGCATGCATAAATTGAGATAAATCGAGCTTAACCATGAGCCTAACTCGAATTAATTAAAATTCGGATTGCTATTAATCACGTGCTTCAGGTAACGAGTCGTTACAATATCGAATATTGATAGAGTTATTTTTATTTGTTAAACTAATATTGGAGCCCTTAATGCCGTCTTGATACACAATTAAGACAAGTGATACCTCTAATCGTTTGGCGTATGGTTACTCATTGTTCATAGATGAAGTTAGGGGTTCAAGTTTCTCATGTGAAGTTTAGAAGAGCAACACTACATCACCTTATCATTGAGGTAGTCATACATGTGTAGGAAGGGATCCAAAAAAATGCGAACTACAACAATTATTAAAAAACAAATAAATAATATTTTGAAAAACTCTTTTCCAAACACACCTTTGAAGAGTCTTCATCTACAGTTTTGTCGTTATTAAATAAGCGGCATCCATATTACATACCGTGTGGAATTGGACAAGATAGAAATCAAAGTCTTTCTCCAACTCCAAGTCACGCAGTACGGTGAAAATGTGGGGGCCTACTGTTGATCTGATCAACATCTGATGCATGTGCCACGCCGCCGGTTCGGTAATAAGAAATTGGATGCCCTTTGTGTTCTCACAGTTGCGGCATTGAGTTCAATAATAAAGGACTAGATGCCTTATTTTCTACTTCTCTCAGTTAAAAATGTAAGTCAATTAAGATAGAGGTACAAAAATTAAAAAAATCTTAATTACAAGTGTAATTTACATATATGCCCTTTAACATTAAATGAAAAGAAGAATTGAATAATCATAAATGTTTAAATTGCATAAAGTCGAAATGAATAAAAAAATAATAAATACACTTGAATTCTGAAAACTATTTACAATTTTGAACTATAGATTTTTGCTAGAACAACTTATATTATTGATCAGAAAAAGTACTATCTTACTATTACAAATGTATAAACATTGAATTATAATATCATTTAACAACATAAACTCCTCTCTTATTAATTATTATACTTTTTAGATTCCTTAAAAATACGAAAACAATCAATAATATAGCTTCATTCTCAAATTAATTGAAGTCGACTACATAAATCAAACTCTTCCATTGTGCCCGATTTAGATGCTTTGAAAATATGATTAAAAAACAATATAAGAGGATAACTTCTTTGATTTGGCATACATCAGCATTGGAGCTATTTTATTGTTAGCCTTGCAAGCTTAAAGGTCTACAATCATTATTATTTTTATAAATTTTAAAAAGAGGAACATCTGTAGAGAACTGTAACTATTGACTTTAAGAGAATACCTGCCCATCTACTCAATGAAAGTAAATAGATGATGTAGTGAAGTATATACACATCCCAGAATGCCTAAGCCCTTTCCAACAAGAAGAAGAAAGGCAACCAGAAGATCTCAAGCAACGACATCATAAAATTAAGGGAGTTCAATTGAAACTGTCATATTGGAATCAATCAAAAACTCGAATGGGCAGTTCGAAAAAGAAAGCAAAAGGAGCATTTCAGCAACCTGTCTGGAGGAACCATTTTGACAAAACCAAGGGTTCCTTTCCCTCAGACAAGCTGCAAGATAAGACACTGGGATATAAATAAGATCAATGCTCCAAGTGCTTGATCTTCTCTAGAGAATTCTGCATTTCTTGAGTTGTTCCAGATGTGAGCTTATCTCCCATTGTCTTCTTATATTGTTCAAACTTCTTCTCATCACATTTCAAAGCTGCAGCTTTACAAGCTCTGATGCTTCCTGTCAATTGTCATCAATAAAGAAATATTAGAGATAAAAGGAATAAATTAGTAAATATGAATGTTTTGAACGTTAACAAGAGCCTAATAACAATCTCCACGACAATAATACACGATTGAAGAATTGGCTTTTGTAGGCACCTTACAAGGCCAACACATTCATAAGAAAGAATTGCGGGATTTGATATAACATAAATGCAAAATAGATCGCAAGTATCCTGGGTCGCTTTTGTTTTCAAAATATAAACAACTAAGATGAAGAATAGCTCCTAATTGAACATTCTCTCCAGGCACATGACCTCTTCATTATTTTGGGCAGCTTAAGTCCAACAGTCAACAATTAAGGTAAGTGAATCTCGAAATCTCACACCACAAATAAATCTCTTTCTTTTCCTTTCTCCCATCAAAAAGTTTTTATCAACCCTATCTAAGCTCTGTTAGGCACGTACAAACTAGCTTATCAGTTAGTTGATTAGCTAGTTTATAAGCTCCTTTCAAAAATAGTGTTTGCTTAGGAGATGTTATGTACAATTATCTAGATGAAACATTGAAAATGTAAACGCTACTATATAGCAGCATTTACAATTTTTAACGACAAGTTATTTTTTTGGTTCCACTTTTACCCTCTATATTGTAGTGGACCGTCTCCATCTCCAACACATGATAGCCGTTTGACCATATGCTACTTGATCAATCAATGCATGTCCACAAAATGTGCAAGGCGGGCGTTAAGATATATTTTTTTTTTCTTTTTTTTTTTTTTTAAATGGCGTTTGATATCAAATAGTTATTATATTAATATTATTATTCATATGTAATTGTTAAATTGTTGTATTGCTAAATTGTATAGTTATTTTTTTTCACAATGTATATATAAAGTTATATTATCAATTCTAGCAAAAAAGTTATTTTTTATAAATATAACTTATTAAAAACAGTTGGTGTTGCCAAACATAGCCCTAGTCCTTCAAGTTTCAACTCTTCTTCTTTCCATATTTTTTTTTATTTTTCTTTCTTTGCTCCCACATGCCACTCACTTTCTTTCTTACATAATTTAGCAATAGTAGTAACAACAAACATGCTTCCTGGCACCAATATTTCATTCATTAAATCTTCATCTTCTACATTCTTCCTTCTTAATTATATTGAACTTGATTTACGTTTAATTTTGGCCTTGGTAACTTTCAGTGGACCACCATGATAATCCTTAGAGTCAAATCATTTCCCCAAAAAGATGCATTGAGTCTTGGTACTAAATAAGAAAACTGATCGAACGAGAGTACGCAATTTTAAGAAACCACTTCCACGTAAAAATTTGCATATTATAGCAATTCATATTGATTCTGCAAGCATCAATCATCTCACCACTTAAATCGAGCAAATTGAAAAACACTGGACAATCGCCTATGCTCTTGACCATTGTGATAGCAGACCAAACTTTCTGGTATTCTTCTTGTGAAGTTCTAATGATGCAAATCTTTGTTATAGGGTTCACATACTTAACTACAAAGAAAAGGAGAATTAGTTCAAGATCAGTGAAATAAAATAACTACAACAGTCAAACACTAGAGAGTAATTTAATTGCAAGCCACAGCCCAAGAAATCATCAAGAACCAGCAATATGCGATTCAGAGTGTAATTACCTACTTTGAAATGATCCGGCTGATGCGGCCAAGCCACATTCGCCAAAATTTAAGAGAATGCTGTCTTTGATTGTCTTTGACATCTTATGTTGGCTTATAATAATAGGATATTCACTTCCAAGTTCTTTATTTGGATCAAAGAAAACTTCCATTACCAAATACCCATTTTTGAAACCCACCATGATGCCTCCTTTGTATACTTGATAACTGGCGAGATACCTTATTAAACGGTTAGAATAGAAAGTAAAAAAATTCTAAGCATATTAAAAAGATTGCTGATGCATCAAAAGTAGAGTGTATGCTTTGAGGAATGAAAAGGGGAGAGAGAACACATAGCACCAAAGATAAAACAATACACAGAAATTAGTGCTGCAATCCCACAAGTGGCAATACCCGAATTTCAAGCACTGAAACTTTTATTTATTGTTACTTGGTTGGAGGTGGAAGATATCTTTGAGCTTTCAACCTTTCGAGTACACTTTCAGAATATATCAGGTTATGCTATTCTCTGATGGATACGCATGAATCATCCACATTCGATATTTACTTAATGCATGATAACTGTGCTTATCTCATATAATTTCAGAAAGAAAGAACACTTGCTAGGAAACCCCAGACTCTATGTCACACAAAAATATGGCTTTCCATCCGATCCCTTGCTTCAGTTACACAAATCATACAAAGGAGAAATCTGACAACGCCTCTACAACAATGTGAGGCATATAGGAATTTATGAATGACATGAGAGACGACTTTATGCCGGCAACACATAGAACTTGCAAATAATGGAAAGTTCACATAAGCAGTCGTGTCAAATTCAATGTCTTAAAGAACAACAGAGTGCTTTTTCTTTCTCTTTTGCCCCGAGAATCATAAGCATCAAGGAAAAGGTGTTTAGAAAATCATCTCAATTTTATCACAAACTGGTTATGCCTTAAAGCTATTCTAAATAGTAACAAATGTAAAAATATATCCTTTGAATAAGGGACCAGAATGAAGATGAATTGGCTTTCGGCAACTTTCATGGTTTGCCACTGAACTCGGGACGCCAGTTTTGGCTTGTTTTGTGGATATTACAGATTATAAACACATAAATTAACATATACACATTAAAAAACAGTTAATCCGCTAAAATCTATCCCAAACTTTGCTCAAAGTCTCAATCTATTCCAAACATAAAAGTTTATCAAATCCATCCCAGATACTAAAATCTGTCTCAGTTTTAGACTATTGCAATTAGGGTGATAATAAAGATTCTTGGCAGACAAAAAATTCGTAAATTACTTAAAAAAAATGGGATGACTTGAAAAGCCACCACTGAAAGGAAGCTGAGAATAACTTTCTTTTTCTTTCGTTTAACCCAAAATCTTGATCAAAATTCTCAAATCATTGGTCATAGCATCTAGATGAACAACATCGATCTAAGCCGATTTTTGAATCACCATCAACCAAATACCAAAGCAACTACAAAATGACACAAGATAATTTGCATTCATTGAACTTGATCAACACCTAGATCATAATTTCCCTACAAAATATCTCTTTTTTTATATCCGTGGGTATCCAGGCGTGCCTAACTATTCCCACGAAACCCTACTGCAATCGGCCAAAGTGTACAATCTTATTTTCTAGGTCTAAGAAATCAATTGTAGCATCTCGCAAACAAGTAAAGCATCAAAAAAATCATGTATGCAGATTTGTGTAATCGTGAAGAGATCAAACCAAGTGAGCAACAGAGGTATCAAAATCAAACCCTAAAATCACAGAACATGAAATTGAACCAATTAATTGGTCTAACGAAGATTCAACAAACAAGGGTTTAAATGGCGTACCTGTGATCGAAGCCAACAATCTCTGATTTGTGAATTGTGAGTGCGAGCGAGAAGTACCCTGTTTTGGGCGTTTTGAAATTTTAGGGTTTTGCGGGTTTGGCTTGTTTTTTTTTTTTTCCCGCGTGTGATGCAGTGTTTTACCGCTCGTTTTTGTGTTTTTACTGTGATGGCAATCTCACTTGCTTGCAACGCTATAGCAAATCCGTCTTGCTAATGTTGTGACCAAATATAGATTTTTTATTCCGACCAAACTTAACTTTACTTATTCGTCTGTGTGTTAGTGTGTGTGCGTGTGTTTTTTTTTTTTTTTTTGACTTCATCAAAAATCGAAAAATGATATCTCAAAGTTTTATTTTTTTGACAAAGGATGTTGTAACCATCTCACTTGAGAGGCTTTGATACTTATTCGTCTATATTATTTTGATAGAGTTTTTTCTTATTTACTGCACTACTCTGGGATGAGCCCATTAAGATATAAAACTCTTACAGTAGTAGTTTTTACATTTGTGGAGTCTCGAACTCGATTCAACCTCTTAAATCGTTGAGGTGCCGATTACTTTAGTCTTTAATGTGATCAATTCCACTCGGTTGCAACATTACCATCCTTTTGAGAGTTAAAATTGCCATCATTTTTTAACAAGAGAAGCTTTTGTTGTGACCACCTAAATTTTTCCTTTTAAATTATCTATAGACTATAGGTGAAAAATTCCAATTATAATTATTCTAAGACCTTCGAAAAGTCCCTAAGAAGCCTAACCTAATAACATGCTCACTGCCCCCATTTCAATGACATAGCAACCAACCAACTCAAATGTGTATCACAAACACCAACAAGTGCGCGTCTAAGTGTTCGATCAGAAGGGTAGTTCTGGTATTTCAGGCCCCTGATGTCCACAGGGTGCCCGTTTGGGTCCCAACCAACCCACACACGCACACACAAAGGGAGAGAGTGAACCAAAAATGATGAAAAATTGAAACCAAAGCGAACACCCCATCAATATCAATCAACTCCTCCCTGCCTGAGAAGAGCGGAACTGAGCAGAGAAGCCATGAGAGAGAACCCCATTCCAGTGGACCCCACCACCGCCACCGCCACCGCCACCACCAGAAACCCTAACTCCGGCGCCCGCACCATCACCTTCGCCGCCACGCACGAACAGATCCCGCCGCAACCGCCCCAACTACCCTCCGTGGTGTCCCTCAACTGCCTAGAAGACTGCGCCATAGAGCATCAGTCCCTCTCCGGCGTCGCCTCCGTCGACCACGTGTCCCTGAGCCGCCTCGCCGATGGGCGGATCGAGGCCGCGGCCGCCGTCCTCCTCCACTCCCTGGCATTCCTCCCCCGAGCCGCCCAGCGGCGCCTCCACCCCTCGCAGCTCCTCCTCTGCCTCGGCTCCTCCGACCGCTCCGTCGACTCCGCCCTCGCCTCCGACCTCGGCCTCCGCCTCGTCCACGTCGACACCTCCCGCGCCGAGGAGGTCGCCGACACCGTCATGGCCCTCTTCCTCGGCCTCCTCCGCCGGACTCACCTCCTCTCCCGCCACGCCTTCTCCGCCTCCGGATGGCTCGGCTCGGTGCAGCCTCTCTGCCGCGGCATGCGCCGCTGCCGCGGCCTCGTCTTGGGGATCGTCGGGAGGTCGGCTTCGGCGAGGTCGTTGGCTAGTCGGAGCTTGGCCTTCAAAATGAATGTGCTTTACTTTGATGTTCAAGAGGTATCATCAGTGTGTGTGTCTCTGTGCTTGTGTGTGTGATCTGAATCCGAAATTGTTTGAAATCTTGTTAATCTATTGTTTCTTGGATTGATTTGGCAATGTGTGTTTTGTTTCCTAAAATAGGCTTCTTTGGGAATGTAAAGTGATTTAATTTAGTATTGGATTGGTGATCTCCTCAATTTGGGTTTTGATTTGAATGTCAGATGAGTATCAATAGCTGGGGAGTGGAGAGAAGTGATTCTTGATCTGGTGAGGCTTGTCAATGGCAGAAATTTGCATGATTTAGTTGGGTTGAGCCATTTTGCCAGATCATTCAGTCTCTGTGTGTGGCAGAAAGAAAGGATTTTTAGGTCTAAGACTGAAGGTTGACGTGTTTAGCAAAGTAGCGTAAGTTTTAGGATTGGGAAATTGTGGGCAATGGCTAATAGTGCATGAAAAAGGGACTTTGATCGCTATGAAGTTTGTATGTATGAGTCGGTCATCTCATTTGATCTTCCGAAAAAAGTTATTGGAATTCACTGTTCTTTTGTTTCCTTGTGTTTCATTTGCGACTCATGCAGGGGAAAGGGAAATCAGTACGGCCTTCTATTTCGTTTCCTCCTGCGGCTAGAAGAATGGACACGCTTAATGATTTACTTGCGGCAAGCGACCTAGTATCGCTTCATTGTGCTCTTACAAATGAGACTGTTCAGATTATCAATGCAGAATGCTTGCAGCATATAAAACCTGGTAATTTTTTATTAATTATTGAATGTATTATATGGAAAACGTCCTTATTTCCCCTCATTGTACTCTTATGATTCTTGGCCTTGTTTATTGTTTAGGTGCATTTCTTGTGAATACTGGCAGTAGTCAGCTGTTGGATGATTGTGCTTTGAAACAGCTTTTGATTGATGGCACCATTGCTGGTTGTGCTCTTGATGGCGCTGAAGGACCGCAATGGATGGAAGCATGGGTATGAGAATTATCCTTAGGGTATGGTTGTAATCTTGATTGTACACGGTTGTTTAGGTACAAGTTCCATGTTCTTTATGTGTTTGAAGTCAGTGCCTAATACAAATTTCCCTGACTTTTAGTCATATAACTTTGTAGAATTCAAATTCCACGTTCCCTCATAAGATCCTACATCCCTTATTTATACGTTGCATTGCTTGTTCGTGCTAGACTAACTGGAATACTGTGAAATGCCATTAAATGGTAGACTGTTTTTATGGTGTCAATTTATGTTATTGTTTCTTCACCTACAGGTAAAAGAAATGCCAAATGTTCTAATACTACCACGCAGTGCTGATTATAGTGAAGAAGTTTGGATGGAGATCAGAGAAAAAGCTATTTCTATATTGCAGTCGTTCTTTCTTGATGGGGTGATCCCAAAGAATGCAGTATCCGATGAAGAGGATGTACTAAGTGATACTGATTTTATTGATGACAAACCTGAGAAACAGGAAAGAGATAGTGCTTCGCAGGTTCGTGATAGTGAGATGTTAATAGAGGATATGCAACCAGCGGCAGAAAACTACAAAAATAAAGGTATTTATGAACCAAAACAATCTGATAGCCAACCCCAAGTATCTGGTGTGACCCAAAATACAGCTACTAGATCTGAGGGAAGGCATGGCCGGTCAGGTAAGAAGGGGAAAAAGAGGCATGCCCGACGTAGATCACAACAAAAGTTAGATGAACCTTCTGTTGTAGAAAATGATAGCAATTTGAGCTCTCAAAAGGATGATGATGCTGCAATGAGTGGCACAGATCACGTACTCAGTTCTAGTTCTTGTTTTGCATCCCCAGAAGACTCCAGAAGTAAGAAAAATTCCGTTGAAACAACTGCAGACTCAGCATCTGACCGACGCGTAAAGTTGAGCTTTGGTCTCAATAAGAAATCTATCAATGATCTGAAAGATGGATTTGTTATAGCATTACATGCAAGAGATCGTTCTGCATTCCATGTATCTAGGCAAAGAGTCCCTGGTGGCGGCTGGTTTCTCGACACTTTGTCTAATGTAACTAAAAGGGATCCTGCTGCACAGTTTCTTGTTGCTTTTAGAAGCAAGGTACTGGTTTCAGTTTTTCTGAACAGCCACTATGTTGTTGCAATGAATTAGAACATACTATGTGCTTTCCTAATACTGATTTAAAACCCTTCATCAGGACACGTTAGGCTTGCGATCTTTTGCTGCTGGTGGAAAATTATTGCAGGTAACATTGCATTCCTCGTGAGGTTCTTCTGGGACAGTCCTACATATCTGCTTGATATTCAAAGTTTTTCACTTTTTTTTTTCTATCATGGTTTATGCCTTGTCTGGTTGTTTTTATTTCTTCATATTGGAGTTTTATATTGTGATGTGTGTGAGGCTAAGGTGCTGTTGGTTTAGAATTCAAATATCTTTTTCTGTTTTAAAATTTATGACAACCACAAAAACATAGAATTCTTGTTTGGAAGTGTAGAATCCTAAAATATTTTCTTGGATGCAACTTGAACTTACTACCACAAATAGGGAAGATTAGAGAACAACTATCTATCATTTTCCATTTTCCAAGTTGTTTGAACCAAATATGGTCCAACTAGATTTAAGTCATTTAACCTAGAAAAGGGGTAGGGCATGTTCAGTATAGCTCTCTTATACTCAGGAAAGCTCGACCCAACTTGAAACTCATGGTAACACCTAAAAGGTTGTAGTAGACACCGGTGTGGTGCCAGCTAAAGCCTCTCCAATGCTTAAGTTAGCATTTAGCAACCAAACTAAAGGAAATAAATCAAGAGTAAAGTGAGAGTATGTAATGTTGCATACATGAAATGAGAGTGGAAGTATGATGTAGTGAGGAATAAGATTTTCTCGCTACAAAAAAAAAAAAGTGAGAAAATCTCTTCCTTCTGTTTGATTATATGACTACCCAAATTGAAGAAAACCCACGCTTCTTACTTGTGGTCTTTCGTCACACGCCAAGGTTAGAAACAAAAAAACACTCAAAAGAGAATTATCTCTCTCATATCTTAGTTTTCATTAATCAGCAATCAATTACATAATTTATCAAGCCTTTATATATGCCTTTAAACAGTACTATTTGACTCCAAATAAGAATACAATCATACATATCCATAGAACTCTTTCATGAAAAATTCTAATATATTCAATCTCTAATGTACGACCCCTAATAGATCACTATAAAGAAAACTTAACCTAAACTCTTTAATTTCTCAACTGATAGAATTTCCATACAACTCAAATTCCTAAATTAACGCCTAAGTAAAAGTGAAATATACTAAGTCACATTAACTTAACAAAACAATAATGAAACGTTTTTGGTGGTTGATATCTGATTAATGAAGTTTATGTTTGAAAATTCTTAGAAGAGTTATGTATTTTCGGTTTCTTGTATTGGGGCATTTGGGAGAAAACACCAATAAAGAAACATGGGTTGCGCTTTAATTTGTGCATTTGCAAAAACAACGTATTAGAAGAAATTTTTGTTTTATTCTTTGTAGCTAGCAAGCGAAAAATAAAAAAAATTCTACCAATACGTTGTTTCTGCAAACACTCGAATTGAAGAAAACTCATGTTTTGTTCCTCCACAGCATACCAATTATAGTAACAAAAAACACAAAAGAGTATTCACTCTCTCAAATCTCAATTTTCATTAGTCAAATATCAAAAATCAATTACATAGCCTATAAAACTTTTACATAGGCCTTTGAACATTACAATTTGACTCCAAATAAAACTAAGATCATACTTCTTCATAGAACTCTTTAGTTAAAAAACCCTAATATACTCTTATCTTTGATGTTTGACACCCAATTGATCACTATAAAGAAAACGTAATCTAAACTTTTGAATTTCACTGTTGATAGACTTTGTATACAACTCAAATTCTTAAATTAACGTCTAAGTGAAATATGCTAACTAATTTTCACCTAAAAAAATTCTAACTAATTAACACTGCCCACTTAATGCTAAAACAAATTATAAAACGAGATAAGGACTCTAGTATCTAGCAACACTCCAAATGTGGCACACAACAACTGTTGGAGCAAACAATCTTTACATGCAAATCAGAATATGACAATTAAAATTCAAACTACTTAGCATGCAAGTCTGAACAATCAAAAACTATAGAAAAATAATAAAATTATACTAGAGACTTGCTATCGCCATGTCCTAAGACAGAAATTCCTCCAATTCATTGATAAATTCTTCACGGAGTTTCATCCCCAGGATACAACTGGCTATGATCAGAGGTTAATCACCATACCGAGATCTTTCTTGCTGCAACATTGGATTTCTCAAAACATAGAAAAGACAGTTGCAATTTTCTCTATATAAGGAGTCCCTTCACATACTTAGGTACTGAATTTTCGAGATTAAAAAGTGTTTGTGTTATTTTGTGTTTTGAGAGAGAAATCCATTGTTGCAGCAAGGGTCTCAGTTTATCACTGAATTAGAGGAATTTCTATCTTAGGACATTGCAATAGCAAGCCTCTAGTATAATTTTATCATTTTCTTTAGTTTTGATTGTTCAGACTTGCATGCTAAGTACTTTGAATTTTAATTGTCAAATTCTGATTTGCATGTAAAGATTGTTTGTTCCAACAATCAAAGACAACTTTCTTGTAAAACCCGGTTATGGTCACTGCATTACCGACCGTAACACCTTGCCACTTTTTGTTCTCCATCAAAGTGAATATTTATAATTGAGTTTCCCGTGAATATCACATGAGGGATGTGACGTAGATTGTCGGATTTGCTACACGTGTGTGGTCAGATTTGCTATTTGTGGCTTACCATATTGGACATGCCGCAGTCATTGTCATAACAAGCTTTGGTGAGAAAAAATATGGGTCCAGTACATACTATGGGACTTTGTGGTGCCAAGGGCTCCTCCCAAACACAAGTTTTCCAAGCTTTTTCCTTGGATTTACCAGAGACAATGGATTTTGTTTCCTAATTTGATACCCAATGCAACACAATTTTAGATCTCATTTCTCTATTATGTCTACACTTTTGGAATGGGCTGTAGAGGTTCTTTTCTTTTTTGGTCAAGATATTTCATTGAATTACTGTGCTTTACATGCATGTAAAGTCCAACTAGTCTAAGCTTGCAGTCATCATCTAACAATGCCCTACATAATATGCCACCCCCTACCCAATCCCTGCCAATAATCTATCTAAACAACAAAGCCTCAATAATTCATCTTAAGTTAAATTATATTTTTTCTTGTTAAAATATAAAATTGAACTGCTGTGATAGTTGAGATTTCTAGCATATGTATTACACTTGCTTTCTATTTTGTCAAAATGTGGGAATGTTGAATACTATTGTTAATGAAAGTTACTTTACCCCATGTCAAATGAATGGTTTTCTTTTTGCAGATTAATAGGCGGATGGAATTTGTATTTGCAAGTTTCAGTTTTGACGTCTGGGAAAGTTGGGTGTTGGAGGGTTCCTCACTGGATGATTGCAAGCTTGTCAATTGCAGAAATCCCTTGGTTAGTTCCTTTATTATCATTAAATCATGGTTTTGGCTGTCGATCTGTTGTTTCTAGGTCTCTCATCTTGCTTCCTTCAAAATAGTTATTATATGGCCTTACAAAAAAAATAGTTATTATATTACTGTGAATTAGAATGCGGTTGCATATCTTGAATGTTACCTGAGCTGCCTTGTGGTGAATTGGTGCTCTTTTGTTTCTTAAGTATTGGGCATGTTTTCATAGTTATATCTGATTTTTTTATTATTTGGCGATATTTACCTCGATCCGTTTTCTGCTTCCCTTGGGTTCTCATGAAATACTCTTCTTCTTTTTCTTTCCCATCTCTATTTTTGCTGTTTTCCATATATCAGTTTCTTATAACTTATGTCAGTTTTCATCTTTTATTTGAATTGCACACCTTTGTTGCATTCTAAATGTTGAAATCTCCAAAGGGCTTGAATGTTCATCTACCTTGTAGTTTTGGCTTTGTTGCTTTCTTATTTTCCTCGAGAAAGGGCCAGGAAAAGAGTTAGTGGTAAAGGATTAAGATGCACTAACATAAATGTCACTCAATATAAATATTACTTATCTGTTATCTCTTCTGGATGATATGTGTTATAGGCTATATTGGATGTACACATTGAGATACTTGCGGTTGTAAGTGAAGATGATGGCGTTGCTCGTTGGCTCGATTAAGCAGATGTGGCTGAGAATTGGGGTTCTAACGTATCACATGGATGTTTTTTTTCTCTCCCTCGTGTTCTAGCTCTGGCAACGCTCAATGGCTCAATTTGGTGGGTGGGTGTGGTGTGAGAATTGCAAACCTAACATATTAAAAGGATGCCATTTCAATGTTGTGCGTTATGTTAACCCTGTAAAGCAATCAATTTTGGCTATTTGAGAGCCAGAAACTCATATTGGTGCTGTATTGTATTGTGTTGTAGGTTTTTTTGTGTTCCAATAGCCTTTGAAAAAGATGTTTTTTGTTCATGATTTGGTTACCATCACATTTTGTGAACCAGCCAGCATTTTCAATGACAACAGCGGCGATCTGAATTTTACTATACAACCATTGTCCAAAACATTAGAGGAGCATTTTAAACTTGTCTGGACAACAAATCTTTCAAAAGACAAATTGTCTAAACCCTAAACCCTAAACCCTAAACATTAGAGGAGCTTTTTTTTTTTTTTTTTTTTGTCTGGATTACACAATATCAGAACTATCCCAGGTTCGCCCGAGTTGTGTACCGTATACCATATCAACTGAATTTGATTTTTCTTTTGGCTGCATTTCAACAAACTTGAATTTCTGGGTTCAATGGCCATTCTAAGTATGATTAAAGCATGTGATTCTTTACCTGAAAAGGAACTTCAAAATTTTCCACATGGTAGACAACTTCAAAATGCTCTGAAGAACCACAATAATAAACAAGTAAACTAAAACACAAAGTTAACTTCAAAATGTTTACAATTACTTCGTCCAAAATACCTCAAACATGGAAAATTGAGATATAATTACACTTATTTTAACAGAACCATTCTCGATAGTGCTATGAACTCTTTGATGTCTACAATTATTCTGGCTACTTTTCACAACAATAGATAATATTCTGCGGAAAAATACTCATTTGAAGAAAAATAATAAATATGTTACATGAAGAAGATACCAAAGGCAAAAATGGGCAAGCACTATAATCATGTATAAATGAAGTTTGGTTTACTCTGCGGCCTTGGTGGCCTTGTGTGTGTTCACCAGTTGCATTTGCACATCCTGAGAAACTGGGGCGTGCTCTTTGTACTCCATTGTGAACTCACCCTTGCCCTGCATGGAAAAATAGCCATCTCTATCAGGCAAAACAATGTGCAAACCCACCATCTAGCAAATATATGCAAGGGAGCAGGGAACAGCAAAGAATCATAATAAAAACTCGAATGATATAGTAAAATCACCAATATACAGTGGATAATGATCAAAATGCTAGAAGATACTGCATTCTTTACCTGTGTCATAGATCGCAATGATGTCGAGTATCCAAACATATTGTTCAAAGGTACCTGAAAGCCATCAAAATGATTAAAGTTTTTCAGACTCAATGGCAATCCAACATGAAGCAAAACATAATGTGATTCTTGGTAATGAGATCATTGAGATGAAATATGATAAAAGGGAATTGAATACGTACATGGGCTGTAATAACAGTGTCATCTCCATCCTGGTCATTTCCAACAATCAATCCTTTCCTCCTACAATATCATAAATTGTTCCATGTCAGTTTCAAAAAGCTAGCAACAAGGATGACTCTTTTATGAGCAGAAGATTGCAGGTATGCATCATGCTAGTACATACTTGTTGATATCGCCAGTAACACTACCCTGAAATTCTGTTGGTGCTTTCAACTCCACCAGCATCACAGGTTCCAATATGTTAGGCTTTGCAGCCGCATAACACTGTTTCACAAAGTGCAACAACAAAAAGTCTATGAATTTTCAAGAGCAAATATTTGACAGTTACATTCAGAGTGAGACTGTTTCAAGAGGTAAGATCTCACCTGTCTCAATGCATATATTGATGCAAGTTTAAATGCAAGTTCACTTGAATCCACGGCATGGGATGCACCATCAGTCAAAACGATGCGAATATTTTCAACCGGATGCCCGATCAAAGAACCGCTATAGAGAAAATTTGAGGTGCAAACAGTGAGCTTTAAAAATGTGAATGCTAAACAAGGGTGTTTGTGAGCGATAAACAGCTTTACTCACGAGTTGCATGCTTCTTTAAAACCCTTCTCAATTGCTGGAATAAAGTTTGATGGTATAGCTTGCCCAATGATCATGTTCTCAAACTCAAACTTAGTTGATGAACCGGCTGCGAGTGGCTCAATATACCTGATCCAAAATAAATATAAATAATGATGCCCTTTTCTTCTTTATTTTTTTATTTTTTTTATTTTGGGTCATCGAGGGTGTAAGACTTGCTCAATCTATAATAAAATTTTTGAGCCGCACTTTCAATATATGAGGGTTGGAATATATAATCCCACATCGAAAAAATAATAAGAGTTGATGTGGTATATAAGTGGTGTAGATTGGGTCCTAGCATAAGCCAATTGGTTTTGTGCAAACATGGACTCCAACCCCATTTGTATACTCACGTGTGCGTGTAGCCCAACACTCTCTGGGCCCATAGATTTCTATATGGTATCAGAGCGAAACGATCCTGGGCTCGTATTTGATGACCTGGTTGGACTAGCGATGAAATCTAGAACCGTTTGTGAACCTAGAGCCTATAAGAGTAGGCCTAGACATGTTTATACGGGTCTCCAAGAGTAGGTTTGTGTTTGGCAAATAACAATGTAACAACCTTAAAATATAACTCGTGCCACGTGTCATTTTAGGTCATACGTGGGCCCACTTGTTATGATACGTGTATCCAATTCTCGATCGTCGACACCGAAATGTGTTATTTTTGTCTGGTGCTTGTATTATTTATTTTATTACCCAAATGTTAATTCCAATGTCTCAAACGTGTGAGGACATTTGTATGCTCATGTTGGTGTTGAGCAACAAGTTTGGCCTGAGAAAACGTGTTACGGGTGCTGGTCGAACTGTTGACGAGTATTTAGCTGCCTGGGGGGATAATTGAAAGAAAACACTGTCAAAATACAATTAAAAATAATAAATAAACTATGTGGAACGTGTCCGGTACGTTGGTACGTTTGTGAGCACACGACGATGCGAGTCGTGGTGCGGTTCGGGTATGAGAACGCTCGGGAAAGTCTTTGATTGTGTGAGACAAGGACAACTCAAATGACCAAGTCAAGGTAGTCACCCATATGAGTCACAAGGTTAGGTGTGCTGGTGTAAACAAGGGCCTTGGGATGATTTTCGAGATGCGTGTATGGGTGATGACGAGGATAAAGTATATAAAGGATTGTCACCTTTTTCTCTCACCTCATTTCTCTCTTCAACGAGAAAACGTGACAAGGGCTGGATTTTGGTGGATTTCGAGTGTGGATCGACACCAAGGGATCGACCTACAACGAGTATTAAGGTGAGATCTCGGCTCACCTCTCAATTCTCGTCATTTTGACGCCTATTTTGCGGGTTTTCACCGAGAATGTTCGAGCATCATGTTGAGTCACGATTTTTTTGGATTTTTGTTGATGGTTCATTGATGTTTTAGTGATCATTGAGGTGGTTTTATTGTGGGTGCTATAATTGTTGATGAGGATTTAGATTTTTTAGCATTTTTTATGATTTTTGGAAATTTTTCGTTTGGAGTTTGAATCGATGAACACGTGTTTGGTATGGTTTGAATGATGTTTTGGGTTTGTATCGAGGTCCTTACGAGATTGGAATAGACTCGGACCACGGCGACGCGAGCTAGAATTTCGAAAACTCCAGAATTCAGGTTCTGGTTTCGACGCCGCGAGGGACGTCGTAGAGCCTAAAACCCCACGACATCATGTCTTGAACAGGGACACCCTTGTCCCTATGTTTTAAGTGACGTCGCAGGGTCTCAACCCCCACGACGCCACTCACGGTGGGTCCGAATACAACCCAATACCCGGGTAATCAACCCAATTTTGCGAATGATTAAAATTATGAAAAATTGGGTAAATTGAGGAAAATTTAACGAAAATTGTAATTAAATGACTACAAAGGGTGTAGTACATTAACGGGCACACGGGGATTCGTAGGTGACGAGTCGGACTTGTGTAAGTGCGTATTAGTTAGATTACAGGTAAGTAAACCAATGAGGAATTGTACAGTTATTTCATTGAGCTTTTATTTGTTATTATTATTGTTATATTCTTATTTTGAAATTTCATTCTTATTGAGTTGACCGAGGGCAAGTGAGTCAATGGTGATCTTAGGGAGGAGTGGCGTTCTGAGGTAACATACCAACGTCATGACCTCGGGATGCACTGCACTGGTTACTGGTTCTATGCGGGGTGAGAGTTCTTAGCTGGACTACCAGGAAGTCTCTCAACCGCGTGGATTTAAGGCTTGTTGGGTGTTGGCTACGTCCTAAAACTGAGTAATGTAGGTTTTCCTCGACTCAACGACCGTTTGGTCGGGACTACTTGCGCGTCTCTGTTTGTTATCTTGGACGCTTATCTTTCGATTGATTCATATTTATTTACAGTCTTTATATATTCATGCGTTCATTGTACCTTTCTTTCCATCTGCATGAATTAGACTGCTTATTTATTTCGAAATATTGTATACATCCAATGTGGCGTTACTTATCTGGGCTCGTCATTCTTGTGTTTGATTGAGTGCAGATTCGTAGTCGAGCAAAGGAAAGGATCCATAGTTAGGTGATCTACTTTGAGCATAACGGAGCGATTTTTCCCTCTTGACTGATGTAGGCCTTATTCATTTTGTATGATGTATATATATGTTTTTGATCACATATTGGGTGTATGGGATTCGAGAGATCTTAGGACATGTATACGATATGATTACTCTCCTATGACTTCATTATGTTGATACTGATATACATATGCGGGGTCTCCACACTCTATGTTGTCCTGACTAGTGACTTAGAGATTATTCTATTATTTTGAATTTTAACTGCTTCAGCTATAATCTGATAACTCACTAATTTGAATAACTCACTTAATTTGATATAATAATGTTTAATTAATGGTAAATGATAAGGAAGACTGATTAGGCTTGTGTTGACTCAGCAAGATTGGCTCGAGAGTTTACGTAAGCCTAGGCTAGGTGGGGCCCAAATTAGGGTTGTGGGACTGGGGCCGTCACAGACAACTAGCCTAAGCCTAGTTGCACTTGAAGAGGTATGTTGGAATATATAATTCCACATTGGAAAAATAATAAGAGTTGGTGTGGTATTGGTGTAGATTAGATCCTAACATAAGCCAATTGGTTTTATGCAAAAATAGGTTCCAACCCCATTTTGTGCAAAGATGGGCTCAATCTATAATAAAAATTTTGAACCGCACTTTCAATATATGAGCAAGTGAAATAACTAATAAGAATTACCTCATTATAACAAGTAGTATGTTTCAGAGATATTCAACAAGCAAAGCATCTCCAAAAATATTGCCTACCAAAGTTGATCTTAATTTTCCATATCATAGGAGTTTGTTTCATTTTTTATTTTTATTTTTTGGGGGTGGGGGTTTCAAACTCCAGGGTAAACAAAAAACAATAAGATGCTTGTTTTTCTAACTTTTGGGGAAGAAACTACATGTCTACAAGAATAAGATGCACAAGTAATTCAGGTAAAGTATATAATTGCCTACCCAACAACTCTTCCATATTGACCTTGTCCACCACTTTGCTTCTTATGTAAGTAATCAAATTCAGCACGCTGAGTAATAGTTTCTCTAAAGTTGACCCGGGGTTTTCCCACTGTGGCATCAACCTGCATGTGCGCATGAAAAGAAAAATAGAAAAACAAGGCAAAAGCAACATAGCAGTGAATCCAGCATTTGGCTAAAACAACAAGATAGGCACCTTATATTCTCTCCGAATGCGCTCCACATAAATGTCAAGATGCAGTTCTCCCATGCCCGAAATAATGGTCTGCTTATGATGCATGTTAATGTCTTTCCATGGCAATTAGCATATTTAGACTAGTCTCAGAAAAAAAAAAATGAAAACTGGATCGTACCTGACCACTTTCAGCATCCAAGCCAACACGAAAAGTTGGGTCCTCTCTCTGAAAACGGTTCAATGCTTTGGAGAACTGAAAAAGAAAAAGAAAAAGAAAACAAAAAGAAAAGGCAAGAAGAGGAATTGGCACACCCAAATGACTATGTTAAGCCATATGCAAGTAAGAATAGCTTCTGTTCAAAATATTTACTTGGCCTCCTGAATCTTTGGATACAGGCGACACGGCCAACGACATCACCGGCTCAGGGACATTCATTGAGGTCATGGTGTAACGAACAGATCCATCTGTAAAAGTGTCACCTGACAGAAGAAACAAGAAAACAAAAAAAATTTAAAAATGCAAGAAAAAAACAATTTTTACATTATATGAGGGATGTACCTGATGCACAATCAACACCAAATACAGCAACTATTTGCCCAGCATGTGCCTCTTGAATGTCCTATGAGATGTTTTAAAGAAATAAGTGAAAGATATATGATCAGAATATTGTCATAAACTGAACAAATAGAAATAGCATTTTCAATTGGAAGAGGCAATAGTATTGGCGCAATAAGTGGAAAAGATAAAATCTTAAGAAAAAGATTTTTTTTCTTCAAAATGTCAAATAAGAAAAGCCAGTTATTTCATTTCATGAAGAGTGATAAAGAAAAGCCAGTTATTGAGAGGAAAATTTTCTACAGTAAAAATCCAATAAACAAAAGAAAAACTGTAAGTAAGAAGTTATTGTAGCAAAAAGTTATATTAGACAAGGAAATGGCTCACTCGACCACAGTTATTTCCCCGGGAAGTCACACCATTGAATTAAAGTGAGATCGCAGAAGGAACTGTTCAATCCATACATCACTGAGTGATGCATCATTTAATGAAATGGAAGCAAGTTCGTTGAAGGCAACAAACTAGACGAATATGAAGTATGAACTAACCTCCATCTCATTGGAATGCATACGAACCAAACGAGGAACCTGATCCAAAATAGAAGATTGATAAGTACAGTAAGCTTTGGAGAAAATAAATCACGGGGCAAAAAAGGACTTGTTTGGTACAAAAAAAGATTACTTCACATGCATAATAAAGCTACCTAGGTACAAAAATAAAAAGACTTTGAATAAGATGATATAACATAATGTATATAACATTTGAAGGGCGCAAATGGTTCCTTTCCTATCCCTACATGTGAATTCAGTTGACAGAAAGAGAACTATTCTAAACAAAAAGAACATTCTTTCACAAGATTGTAGCCTTTCTGGGCATCTTAAAATTGCAGTTGGCACAGTTCCTTGCAGTAGATACACAATTTGACAACCACTCAAAATTGAATTCATTAAAGGTAATCAATGGCATTTCTGGAAAAGTCTGCACATAACATTCATGACTCGACCATTAAATCTAATTGGTTAGTAATTACAATGTTAACAAGACTAAATCGAATTAGAAAATAATTCTTTTATATGTCGCATTGCAAGGAAAGAGATCATTACATTTTGAAAAAGGTTCAGGGACAGACAATTTGAACCCTTTATCAACTGCATTCTTTACTTTCTTGCATAAATGTCTAAGAGGAAGGTTTGTGGCTATGGTGCAGTAGTGGAAACCCAAGCAAAAAATATAAAATTGCAGGTGGATAGCAATTTGTTACAAGGTGACTAGGACTCCTAGTTTGCATGGGCACCTTTTCAGACCTTTTAAAAAGCATATGAAGTAAAGGAAACAAAGAATGCATTGTTTAAAAATACAAAACCCAAAATAGAGACAAATTTATCTGTCACTGTTCAATGCTTAACGTGTGAGTAAAATTAATGATACCTAACACAACAACAAAAACAAGCATCAAAGTTCAAACACGTGCACAATTCCATACATAATGTAATCAACTATTCACCCTTCTCACACACACTAAACAAATAAGTTTACAAATAGCATAAATTAGCAAAATTATAACATTTTATTCCAAGGAAGGTGCCACATTCCGTAAAAAGAGCATACCTTTCCTACCAAAAAAAAAAAAAAAGAGCATACCTTAATCTTCTTGCCGGTGTTTACATTAATTATGAAGTCGCCTTTCCGTATGACACCCTCATAGATTCTGCATTGCAATAGCATTAAGCAGACAAGCTTATTCATAAGCAAAAAGGACCAATATCCAATCAGTGTGCAAAGGTATAAAATTGGCTACGCACACCTTAGATATGTTAACTGACCAAATCTTCCCTCTTCCAGCTTGAAAGCCAATGCAACGAGAGGTCCAGCTGGAGTTCCTGATAGCTCAACCTACCACGTAAACCCCCATAGACAAAAGTTAAAACATTTAAAGAAGTTAATGATGGTAATGCCAATTTGACATACAACAATTCATATTAACCTTTGCATTACCTTCTCTTCCTTTTTGGTCTGATCTAGAGCATAGTTACTAACTTCAATTGGACGTGGTAAGTAGTTAATCACTCCGTCAAGCAGAGGCTGCACACCCTGGAGTCCAAAAAATTTTAACCTTCAGAAAACATTCTTAAGGTAGTTGTAAAACTAGCCCGCAAAGATTGAGTGTCAGTACCACATCATCAAGTTGTATAAGTATTTACCAAGCTGAGAATGAAAAAAAGGGCTAGACAACAATAAGTCAGAGCAAACAAGAAGTTAATGATTTGCCACATGGTAACAGGGCACAACTTCAACTGCCCAACAGTAATCAAGAATAAAGACGAAAACAAAAGCAATTGCCAGAAAAAAACTTTAATTACCTTGTTTTTAAAAGCACTGCCCATATATACAGGTATGAACTTCCGCGCTACTGTAGCCCTACGGATTGCCATCTTAACCCAAAGAAAGAGAAAAAAGTTAGTGTATTAATTTCAAGGTAAGAAAACTCTCAAGAAATCACACTATAAAGTAAATTAATCGCCAAATGAAGAAAGTGATTAAAATAATTCAATTGCTTTGCCTACTGGCATAGAATCTAGAAGAGGGAAGAGGCTCATCAACAACGACGTCAGATGATAAGACCATGAGGCTTTTTATTTTTGTAGGGTTATGATCAAGGATTATTCCATGAACTTTTACCACCAAAAACAGTTACAGATGGATAGAGAAGAGATGGTTCAAATGAAGAAAGTCGATAATTAAAAACTACCTAGGTCTAACGAGCTTCTCAAATGCAACAATGTCATAATTGGAAATAGATTTTTTTTAAAAATAAAAATAAAAAACTGTTATCAAGATCTAAACTTTTAGGTTATTGACGCATTGTTTAACAATCATGCAACGGACAAGATACCAATTGCTAGAGGACAATGCAAACACGGTAATCCAAATGATATGCAATGAGAAAAGATTTCTCCTTGTTCACCTCAAGCTCACTTGGCGATATTGGCTCGTCACTGAGAAAGACCTCTGCAAGTTTATCATCAACCTCAGCTACCGTTTCTATCAGTTCACGTCGTTTTTCTGCAACTAAAGCCTCCATAGAGGCAGGTATATCTGTTGTTTCAACTTTTTCCCTAATATAAGCCAACAAAGTCAGCGATATAAAATGTTAAACCCAACATAAGGAAAAAGAAAAGAAGAAAGAAGAATAAGAAAATGAGCAAACATTTAGAATATCAAGTACAAAGATTCTAATAAGAAAAGAGAGAGAGAGAGAGAGAGAGAGAGAGAGAGAGAGAGAGAGAGAGAGATGTAAAGATCAAGCTTGAGTTCATATAAGGAATAAGAAAAGGATTGGAAAACCAACCCGTTTGAACCATGAAAGTAATAAGCTTTCATTGCCACGAGGTCCACAAGACCCTCAAAATCCTCTTCCAATCCTATTGGAACTTGCACTGCTGCACTGTGATGTCGAAGCTTTGACCTTGCCTGGAAGGTTTTTCAAAAACAATTTAGCACTGAGGATTTTTAATATACGATGGGACAATGAACCATATTTACAATTTGAGGGAGAAATGACAACTAGGTATAGGAACAAGTACCACAATGAATAAAGGATATGCAAATTTATTAAAAGGAATAGTATTTAGAATCCGAACCTGGTTGAGGACTTTCCACGGATCAGCTCCCATTCGATCGAGCTTATTAATAAACGCAAGCCTTGGAACCTCATATCTTCTCATTTGCCTGTCAACCGTAATTGACTGACTTTGGACACCACCAACACTACAAAGGACAAGTATGGCACCGTCAAGAACACGCAAAGCTCTCTCAACTTCAATGGTAAAATCAACATGCCCTGGAGTGTCAATTATATTAATCTGCACTAGAAAAAAGATAATCAACAAGAAGCCCAAGTGAATCTAACAAGAATCAATGTTCTTCGCCTCGATAAAGATTAATATCACTGAGAAACTACAGCGTTTTAAGGATGTCACTGTCATTTCTTCCCAAAGTCAAGTTTTTGATACACGTATGGTCATCTACAAGTGATCATGCATTCCGCCCATTAAGTTTGCAACTTTTTTCCAATTAAGTCAATTTAAGAAGAATCGCTGTTCTTCGCCTCGATAAAGATTAATATCGCTGCGAAATCACTGCAAATTTTAAGTATTTCACTGTTAGTTCTTCCGAAAGTTACGTTTTTGAGACACATTAAGTCATTCATAGGTGATCAAGCATTTCAAACTCACAGGGGTCGCAACTTTTTCCCGATTTTCACGAAAACCGCACTCGTAAACCGCATACACCAACAAATGAAGAACATTTAACAAGATACACAATCAAACAATTCAAATTCAAGTGGCACACGCACCTGATATCCATTCCAAGAACAGTAGGTCGCGGCGGACTGAATAGTAATCCCCTTCTCCCGCTCCAAATCCATGGAATCCATCTTGGCGCCGACGCCGTCCCTCCCTCTGACCTCGTGAATCTCGTGAATCCTCCCACTGTAGTACAAAACCCTCTCGGTGAGCGTGGTCTTCCCGGAGTCGATATGCGCGGAGATCCCGATGTTCCGGAGCTTGTCCATGGCTTCCTTCCACCACGGCTCCTTGTCCTCCTTCGCCTTCGCCACCGCCGAGAAGCTCCGCCTCTGGTGGCCGTTCTCGAAGACCAGGAGCGCGAATGGGGAGTCGGCGCGGAGGGCGTAGAGGAGGCGCGTCACGGATGACCTAGCCGAGGAGGATCTCGCCATCGCCATGGTCGGAGAGGTCGGGAGCGAGCGAGTCTCTCAGTGCTGTTCGATTCAGTGCTGAAATGTAAAACCCCTTTGGCTTGGCTGCTAAACCCTGAAAATTTTCCAAAGGGGGAGGGAGCTTGGGCTGGGGGTACTTTCGGCACTATAAAAACCACCTTGCATCCGAACTATCACCCCCATGCCATAACTATCTGACTACTCTCGATTTCGCCTTGCAATATTGGTGTTTCTATTCTCAATACTTCAACCCGAATACTAATTAAGAGACAATTGTCTCATTTGATTTAACTTATACTTTTAACTTATGCTTTGATGACATGGATAACTACTTATAAAAAATAAAAAACATGTAGAGAGATTTTTTGAGAATCTCACTTATTGTGGTAGTTTTAATTGTCACGTCAGCCAATTACAAAAAAAAATATAAATTATATCCAAACGGTACATAAGTTGCTTATTGAATGTTACATTAGCAATAAGCAATAACATAAGCTAAACCAAGTGGGGTCCACTTTCATGTTTTTTTTTTTTATTGTCTCTGTCATCTTACTAGAGATGTTTTGGTGTGATTCTTTTTTGTTTTGAACAAAAAAGAGTAAAGGTGTATTGATTTATTTATATATATTATATTATAGGCAAAAATAAGCTTGCTGGCACTTTTTTGCGTGCTTGTGGATAGGGGTTAATTCAAAAGACATCAGTACTCGTTGATTATAGATAATCAATTATATAATTTTCTATCAAGTTTGCTTTGATCAATATAGGACTGAATTCCATCCGCGTCTTCAACAATAGCATATTGAGAAAGAAGAGGATTGCGTTGGCATGGAAAACAAATTTGCTCAAAATCAATCAATCATTGGGAAGGCGGATTCAAGAATATGAGTTAAGCGTTTAAATTCTTTGATTTTCTTGATAGCGTGACATATTTGTTGTGGATTCGAGATAGAAAATTCTAACATGCAAGAGTCCCAAATTACAAATTTACATACGTGCCAAATTGCCAGTTATATTTTTTTAGATCCTAATGACTAATGAAACTTTATATCGATTCCTAAAACACAACGTCTTAAAATAAACAAAAGGGTTGTCAAAGCCTCTTAAGTGAGATGATAAAAACATCACTTGTCAAAAAATAAGACCTCAGGAGATCGTGATTCGATTCCCCCGTAAGTAAAAAAAAGAAATATAAAATAAACAAAGGGCCATAAATTAGATGAAAAATTACTTACAGTTTTCTTTAGAAGAAACATAATTTTTTTTGTTGAAGAAAAAAGTTTTTTCTTGCCACCCACTGAAACGCGATGTTGAGTCATTATATACAACACTTTACAATTAATAATCAAACTAATCTAGTGTCTATTTTAATCTAATCTAATCGGATAATATTACGAGCCGCCAGATATCATCCATAATGTTTATCTTAAGTGGAACGGATAATCTTACAAGCCACTAGATATCTTCGATAAAATGTTTATCTCAAATGGAACAAGAATATTACAAGCCACGAGACATTCTCAATGTATGTTTATAGATAATATAATAAGCCACGAGATATTCTTGATTAATTTTTTTTTTTTTTTTTCAAACAACATAAATACTTTATTATAAGTCTTTCTCAAGTACATTTTTAAGGAATGAGGTACAACAGATCACTCGAACTGACCAGACAAATAACTAGCTTCCCTAGCAACAGTACAGGCCGCTAAATTGTTGATCTACGGATATAAGAAATATGTGCGCAAGCCACATTTTACTAAGGGCAAACCAGTTTTTTTTTTTTTTCCAAAATGTCCTTCTTCTTCCTTCTCACGTTGTGCACCCCCCATACAAACGTCACCTTCGACTCAGATAATCCCCTCCGACCACCAACTACGCGAACTTACGACTTCATAGCCCACTAGCTACCATCATAAGAGTCGATTTCTTCATATTTCTGGCTGGAGAATCATGTTTCTATATTGTTTTGAATGTATTTTATAAGGTTTGAACAATTTTTTTGTCTTGGTAGAGCATTGTTTGTTTGCGTTGTTCGGTGGTATTTACCATAAAAATGGAGGATGAACGTGTAGGAGATACAAATGTGTAAGATGGAGATGTATTTCATAAGTTTTAATTCAATTTTTGTATTTATTTTTCGTGTTCAAACCAAAGATTCCACCGCTGGTTTGGCCCTGCAGGGCCAAACAAATAGCTTTTGCTCAGTTTGTTGAGGTCGATTGAAACATGCATGTTCTGTCATAGGTGACCGAACAAACATTTGTTCAAACCAAATTCTGAACACTACAATGTGGTTCGGTCATCAAAGACTGATTAACATGCATTGTTCGGTCACCTTCAGTAACGGCCCGAAAATTTGGTTATTTGTGAATGATGATGTGTAATATGTATTTATACTCGTATTTGAGTGACCGGACTGTGAAGCCGGTGAACGAGTGTGAAAAATGGACGCGCGGAATTCGACAACTGGGTTACGGGTACACGGGAGACTAAAAACATAATTAAAAAAATTATTTAACAATTTTATAGTTTATTGGTGTGAGACAAAGGTAAAAGTGTGCATGTAACGGGGAAATACAAACCGAGGAGGTGAGATGGGTCGGGGAAAATGTTTGGAAAATATACGGGTGTTGGGTTAAAAATTTTGTATAGTGACACAATCAAATAATGGGGAAACCTTTGTTAAATTTTGAGATGTGTGGGTTAGTAAAAAAATGGGTGGACACAACTACCATACCCATTCAAATTTCAAACACCCCACCCACTCCCATCACTCACATCTCCTCACACCCCACCCACTCCCATCACTCACCACCCACCCCATCACTCACGTCACACTTATCTCACCATCTCACACACGTCACTCACCTCACACTCTCATTTAAACACTCTCATCACTCACGTCATGCATCTCTCTCTCATTTTCCACTCATCTCTCCCGTGTTCACCCTCCTCACTCCCTCACGGCCTCCCTTTCCCTCTTCTCACCACCGCCCCCTCCTCTCACCGGAGATCGAACCAAGCCCGCCGGAGATACGCTGTCGACTGAGGTGCGCCTCGTCCCGTTTCTCTCTCTCCCTCACAGTTCTCTTCTCTCTCGGCCTCCCTCTCTCTCGGTCCACTCACCTTTCAGCTGGCCGAGTCCTCGCCGTCGTCGGAGGTCCAGTGGTGACGGAGTAGCTCACCGGAGGTTGCTCTCACCCTCCCTTTCTCGTGTTCACTGTCTCGATCTCTCTCTCGTCTTGGGTTTTCTCTCTCTCTACTCTTGGTTTTCTCTCTCTCTCACTTCGGGTTCTCTCTTCCTCTCGCTCTCTCACGTCACCACCTATCTCACCAGAGATGGTGGTGGTCGAGGCCCCCTCCCTCACCGGAGATCTCTCCCTATCTCTCTATTTCTTTCTCTCCCTCCCTTTCATTCATTTTCTCACTGTTTTTTCTCATTTTTATTTTTTTGGTTCGTAGTTCATCACTGTTGGGGGCTGCCGTGACGGGGACCTGTCGTGGACGACCTCCGGTGACTCACCGGAGTCCAGACCATCCCGGAGCACACTCCCTCATGACCCATGCAAAGTCCCTACTAGTGTACACATATTAAGTTGGTTTTATAGGTTTTTTACCCTCTCGCCAGAAAACGCCCTCACCGGCAATGCCACCGCCGGACCACGATGACGAGGACGCTGTCGGGGACCCCACCAAACTCATACGTGGGTCCCACAGCCCTAAGAGTGGCCACAACAGTTTCATTTTGAGTTGAAGTGTTGTTATTTCATGTGTTTGGTGTGGTGGAACCTCGCCGAAAACCGCCACTGCCGACGGTACTACCGGTCGAACCACCACCAGTGGAGGTTGTCGGGAATCTCATCTAACATTGGTTGAAGTCCTGCAACCCTTGGTTAAGTCCGAAACTATGTTATTAATGCGTTTTGACGTGATTTCATGTGTTGCCGTCGTCGAGTTGTTATTTGCGTGTGTTGACAAAATTTTCGAATTGGTGGAGGGTTTTTCGGCATTCCCATCCCACGATAATCCTTCCCCCAACATCGGACAACACCAATGAGGTTCCATGTTCGTTGGTACATGTCGGTTCGATTTTCATGTGGAGTTATAGTTAAGTGTCGAGTTGGTATTGAAGCATCGCATGGCGATGAATGGCTATGACGTCATGGTCATGTCGCGGATCTTCGAGACTATGACATAACCTACATAAGACTGAGCCGAGCCCATGATTCGCGATGAGATTTATATATATTGTGTTTTCAAAACCCAAGAGAGAGATAGTATTCCTTTGTCGATTAAATTGTCGTGTCGTTCAAGTCATTCAAAACATTGGGGAAAATAATAAGTTTAAACCTAGGTTTAGTAAATGACTTGACCTATTAATACGAGTTTCCGACCTTGTCAGGTAGCGAAAAACTCGGGGATACGTGTTAGGATTCGCGGGAGCGTTGTACGCGGGTTACGATAGTTCAGGTAAGTACACTTGCCTTAAAAAACATTTGTACGTTAGTAAGCCAGCTAAGAAAATATCATGTGATTCATTTTCATTCCTTTGTGTTTGTTATTATCAAATTATTGGCATCCCATTCCCTATTCCTTGTATGTGTGTTCTTGGCATAAGTGTGTGTAACGACCCTAAAATCTTAACTCGTGACACGTGACATTTCAGGGTCGTATTGTGGGCCCAACTAGCCATGGTGTACTTGTTTCAGTCCTCGGGAGTCGACATCGAGGTATGTTATGTTTGTTTGGTGATTTGTATTATTTATTTATTACCGAACATTAATTCAATATTCCAAATGTGTAAAGACGTGGTGAGTGTGCGTTAGTACCGTTGAACAAGTTCGGTACGAAAGAACGTGTTAACCGAGTATTTGAGAGTCCGTGGGACGAAAATGAAATAAAAACGTTGATATTTACAAATGAAAATAATTAATGGAATTAAATAATAAATTATGGGCGCCGAGTAATATGTGGGGTCGTGGGCGATACGTGGGAGTCGAATATTAGTGTGCACGGTCGAGTTAACTCGTTGGTGCGAAAATACAATTATATATATATATATATATATTTATATATATAGAATATATATAAATGTATATATATAAGTAAAAAAATGTAAAATGACTAAGAGGGACATTAGTTTATTAAGAAAAAGAGGATGAGGATAAGGGCAAAATAGTCATTTGACTCAAAATTTATCAACAAAATTCCACCGCCACCATTTTCTCTCCACTCACTGTAAAAAAAAAAAAATTGAAAATCGAAGGAGGAAGAGAAGAAATCAAAGAGGAGATCGGTTGATCGAAGGTGTGAAGATTGTTCAAATCGAAGAGGAGATCGAGTTGGTGAAGGTGAGTTTGTTGATTATAGTTGGTTTTGTTGTTGTTGAAGTTGTTTTTGATGTTGAGAGGAATTTGATTTTAATGGTGTTGTGGGTAGTGTTGTTGTTGTTGATGTTGTTGTTGTTGGTTGAAAGGAAAAGAAAAGAAAAGAAATGAAGAAAGAAAAAAAAAAAAAAAAAATTGTTTATTTTGGAACGAACACACGGTGTGTTCGTTCCAGTGGAGAGAGAAGGGGATGGGGGTGGGCGGGTCGTCGTGGTGACCGGGCCCGACCTGGCTGGGCTGACCGGGCCCGACTCGGGTGGGTCGGCCCGGTCTGACCCAGTTGGGTGGGGACCGGGTCGGACCCGACCCGGGGACCCACCATTATTAAAAAAATAATTTATTTATTTATTTATAATAAATAAATAAATTAAATATGTTTTTATTTGAAATAAATATTGGAAAAATCTGGAAAATTCAGAAAAATAGGAAAAAAATTCTGAAAAATTATATTTCAACCAAATAAATAGAAATTTGGGAATTTTTATGAAAAATAAAGAATTTGAGATTCGCGACGAGACTTTTGTCGGGGTTTTGTCTCGTAAAGCGTGAAATTGTTAAAAATAGCCAGAAAAATATTGAAAAATATTTTTCTAAATTGTATGAAAATTATGAGGTTCCACTCGGGTATCCTAATGGGTTTGAATGGAACCCAATACAGGATAAGCGACCCAATTTGCGCAAAGGAACAATAATATAGAAAATTGTAGAAATTGAGTTAAATTATAGAAAATGAGGAATACTTGAAATAATTAGGAAAAAATTAACGAAAATTGGTCGAAATAATTGTTAGGTGACGAGCGAAGTGTTGGTAACTAATTGGGGAACGTGTGGAGCTACGCGAGGGCGTGTTTAGCGGGATTTGAGGTGAGTAAAGGCAACAATAGAATCAACATAATTGCTTTTCTATTTATTGATTAATTATTCTTGAAATGCAAGCCCTTTGTATTCCATTATAGTTCAGGTGACCTAGGGTTTAGGTAGTCCGACTGTGATGAGAAGTCTCAACGAGTTTAGCAGCCGGCATAGACTGTGGCTTCTCGTTGGAGCCTATCGAAATGATTTAGCATCCGGCTTGTGACTGTGGCTTTCTTTCGGTAGTGTGTTAGGAATTTAGCAATGCCGGCTTTGTCGTGGCTTTTCCTAACGAGTGTGCGTTCGATGGAGGCGACGACTTCGGGCCCACTGGTTCGTACGGGGTGGATTGAGCGGGGAGCGCTTTGAGCCTCGTGTCGATCGCAAGCCGCGATGAGGTCTTGAGACCCGCGGTTTGATTGGGACTATCTATTCTCCTATCCATTTGTTTCTCGGTCACTTGATTTTCGTTGTTTGTACTTGTTGAATCTATTTATCATGCGATTTGTTATCTATTTCAGTTTCTTGTTATACACTGCATGATTTATAGACTTGTGATTATTGAAAATTCGAGAAATTATGTTGAGATATCTATTGTTGTCAAGTTCTTGTTATATTTTGTACTCACCGTCCTTTTTATGACGGTGGGTGCAGATCCACAGACAAGTAGGGGCAAGGCGCCGATGCTTGGCGATATCCTCTGAGGCACGCTCAGAGCCGTTAGCTTTGCTCTCACTTTGTAGGTATTTGTCTTTGTTGTATATTTTGGCTATGTATCCATTTGTTTTGATATTTTGGGACTTTGGGAAGTTGAACATGACTGTTGATACATGTATATGTTTATTTTGGGCTTTCAGTTGATCAGTTATATACATGTGATGTTGTTTGGACATGATTTTCCACATCTAGGTTAACTGAGTTGTAAACTGTTGTAAGTTGGTATTAAAAACAATTCCGCTGCACACCTAACTATAATTGAGGATAAAAGATTAGATAGAGTTAAGGTGAATCAAAAAGAGTGATCCAGGGTGAGTGAGTGAATAATGTAATGAGTAATTGGTAAGTTAAGGCCGACTAGACTGCGTTGACTCGTCGGAGACGAGCTCGGGGTCCACGTAGGTTTAGGCGGGGGGGCCTAGTTTGTGGTTCTTTGGGGCCGTCACACACAGGTGTGTGTCTCGAAGGTACATGCGGCCCGCACTAGAAGGGGATAAACGCGGCACTCGTGCGCACGAGTGTTTGACCACCCCTAGTGATTGTGTGATACCATGTCTTGGATTGTTGTGGATATTCTTTGTGGATTTCGATGTTGCGACATCGTTGTGGTGGAATTGTTGTGGAATTTAGACCACTTATTGCCTCTTTTGACTCATAGAACACGCATGTTTCGATTACTATCATTTCCAGTCTGTCTATCATGCATTCTTGTTTATTTAAATTCCTATCTTTCAGTACCCGCATGATATTTAGACTGTCTTGTTTGTTATTTCATGAATTACTGTTATATTCTTCTGGCTTTACTTTCCCTTTCTCTCAATTGCTCACCGTCTAGTTTGTGACGGTGGGGTGCAGATAGGACGGAGAGCGGTAGGGGCAAGGGACCTTGCCTATGAGACTTTTTGTGAGTAGCTGGACTTGAGGTACCGAGATGTAGGCCCATGTTTATTTCTTTTTGTATGACGTTTATATATATATATGATCATTTTGGGACTGAGAAATATGTTTTGAGGTGGATTCCATCAATCCATTTTGTTGACTTGGATATGAATATATCGGGGTTTTCCACATTTATATAGATTCCTAATTTCCTTTGATTGAGTTATTTCCCAATTCTTGAGTAGTATGTAATTTGCTTCCGCTGTGTTATAATTGCAATAACTCTTTCATAAAACGTGAAATTTTGATGTTTTGAGGCTGACTAGGCTCGTCAGGTTCGCTGAGAACTGACTCGGGATCTGCACGGGTCTAGGCCGGGCGTACCCAAATGCATTGAGAATTTGGGGCCGTCACAGTTGGTATCAGAGCCTAGGTTTAAGGAGCCTAGGGATGAGGTGTAGGTTATTCTTTAACCTGATACCAACGTCACAGTTGGTATTAGAGCGCAAGGTTCTAAAGACTTTGACTCTTGATGTTAGCGCATAAAACACAAGCCATTAAACCAGCGGAAGTTAGGAATGGTTGAACTTAGAAGTGGAAACCCTACGATCTTGACTTAGAATCCTAGTTGGGGAGTGAAGATGAGTTAGGTAATGGAACTGAAAGTTATTTGTATAAGTATGTTTTATGTGTGTATTATATGGTATCGGTAGTTATCTATTGACCCGGGAACGCGCTTTCGTTATCAGATAGAGATGACAGATCAGCGGGGTCTTAATGACGATATCGGGACATCGAGTCATCAAGCTGTCAATATTGAGGAGTTTCGGACCTTGACGCAGAGAGTCGCAACTCAGGAGCGACAGCTGGAAGAGATTCTGACGATATTGAGGGCGTCAGTTACCGCTACATCGGTGCCATCTACGACTAGAATAACCGTTACTCAGGAGGCGAACACACCGATGGTTACGACCACGACAACGTTTCCAACCACCACTGTAGCGAAACCAGTGATGGCAGTTGTACCTCGCACACCGACAGATATTGCACCAACGACACCGGTAGTGTACGGCACTACGGCTACTACGGAGGCCAGACGGTGGCGAGAGTTTAAGAGGCACGACCCTGTTGTTTTCTATGGAGGCATTGACGTGACTGCGGCAGAGTTGTTCCTGAAGAATCACGAAAAGATACACCATATCATAGCTACTGAGGAGCACATGCGAGCGACTATATCTTCGTCGATGTTACATGGAGAGGCAGATGATTAGTGGTCGACGATCATTACTACCAGAGGTGTTCCGAGAGACTGGATCGACTTCAAGACCCAATTTAATCAGAAATACTTTCCACCGACTGTGCTTCGAGCAAAGAGGAATGAGTTCATGGCGTTGAGGCAGGGCGTTAATGAGTCAGTGATGGAGTACATGGGTAGATTCTCATCATTGTTACCTTATCTTTGGAGGATCGGCCGTCACCGAGACTGATCGAGTCTATTATTTCACTGAGGGTTTGGTACCTGCGATCGGTGGTTTCGTAGTCACTACGCAGCCGGAGACATTGCAGAAAGCCTATGAGTGTAGCTTGACTAGGGAAAGTTACCTAAGTACTCACCCGGAGGAGTTTGAGCGTGACCAGTCTGAGTTGCAGTTAGAACACCAATTAGAGAAACAAGACAGGAAACGAATGAGGAATCCAAATGACAACGGTGGTTCTCGAGAGCGGAAGGTGTGTTACCTGTGCGGACAACCCGGACATTTTCAGAATCGATGTCCAGACTTGTACGAGGACCAGCAAGATGACGATCAGCCTCAAGCCGTTGAGGACGTGCACATGGCGAGTGAACAACAGTTGCCAGTGGTTCGTAATCTTACAGGAGGTGAGGAATCTTCCTGGTTAACGCACATGCATGGGACTAATTATTTGAAACTTTAGGTGTTTAAATGTGATGCCGGCCATCATGTGACAGAGTTAGGCTCGGGACTGGCTAGAGTAGTATCATTTAAACTTAATAGAGTTGTTTAGGGTGAGACAGACCTAACTTAGACTAGAGTCCGAAAGAGATGGTAAGTTTGGCCACAATGGGTTGCCAAAACTAGCCACAAGTACACCTAAAGAAAGGCAGGACCAGACGGGTTGTGATTCATCTTACGATGCATGAACACGTAGTATACATGGTGGCCACGGTTGCAACTTTGTCGAACATATTTACTGCCTGGGTAAGAATAAACTTGCGTTGAAACGCGAGTAGGTTGGGAGGTCATTACGGGTTTGACGTGCGAGTCGCGATCGTAGCGTCTTACTTCGTAATTACCTGACTTGTGTTGTAGTGGTTGAGGGTGTCTGCGATGAGGTCGTTGACATTCTTACCATTTTGGGGAAACGGGAACGGTCTAGAGAGACCGTAGTTGCGTCAGGCTGTTTGAAGTGGTTGGTGACCCACAGTCTAAAGACTGAGATGAAATCAAGCTGTTCGAAGTGGCAGAAGCCCACAGTTTGATAGATGTGGAGAAAAGGAGTGGATTTAGGACGTTGTGCTGTTTGAAGAGACTTTGTACAAGTCCGCAGTTCAATACCTAATGTCAAGCTGTTGGAAGTGACTCTCGCGAGAGTCCACAGTTGGTCATAGCTTATTGAGCTGTCTGAAGTGACTTTGCATTGGTCCGCAGTTCAACGACGAGGAACGAGCTGTCGGAAGTGACTCCGAGGTAGTCCGCAGTTCGAGGAATAATCCAAGCTACTCAAAACGGCTCTAAGCCGCAGTTTGGAGGAGGTGAGAATGGGTGTAAGGTCTCCTTATTCACTCGAGATAGAGCTAATTTCGAGGACGAAATTTTTGTTAGTTGGGGAGACTGTAACGGCCCGAAAATTTGGTTATTTGTGAATGATGATGTGTAATATGTATTTATACTCGTATTTGAGTGACCGGACTGTGAAGCCCGTGAACGAGTGGGAAAAATGGATGCGCGGGATTCGACAACTGGGTTACGGGTACACGGGAGACTAAAAACATAATTAAAAAAATTATTTAACAATTTTATAGTTTATTGGTGTGAGACAAAGGTAAAAGTGTGCATGTGACGGGGAAATACAAACCGATAAGGTGAGATGGGTCGGGGAAAATGTTTGGAAAATATACGGGTGTTGGGTTAAAAATTTTGTATAGTGACACAATTAAATAATGGGGAAACCTTGGTTAAATTTTGAGATGTGTGGGTTAGTAAAAAAATGGGTGGACACAACTACCATACCCATTCAAATTTCAAACACCCCACCCACTCCCATCACTTACATCTCCTCACACCCCACCCACTCCCATCACTCACCACCCACCCCATCACTCACGTCACACTTATCTCACCATCTCACAAACGTCACTCACCTCACACTCTCATTTAAACACTCTCATCACTTACGTCATGCATCTCTCTCTCATTTTCCACTCATCTCTCCCGTGTTCACCCTCCTCACTCCCTCACGGCCTCCCTTTCCCTCTTCTCACCACCGCCCCCTCCTCTCACCGGAGATCGAATCAGGACCGCCGGAGATACGTTGTCGACCGAGGTGAGCCTCTTCCCGTTTCTCTCTCTCTCCCTCACAGTTCTCTTCTCTCTCGGCCTCCCTCTCTCTCGGTCCACTCACCTTTCAGTTGGCCGAGTCCTCGCCGTCGTCGGAGGTCCAGTGGTGACGGAGTAGCTCACCGGAGGTTGCTCTCACCCTCCCTTTCTCGTGTTCACTGTCTCGATCTCTCTCTCGTCTTGGGTTTTCTCTCTCTCTACCCTCGGTTTTCTCTCTCTCTCACTTCGGGTTCTCTCTTCCTCTCGCTCTCTTACGTCACCACCTATCTCACCAGAGATGGTGGTGGTCGAGGCCCCCTCCCTCACCGGAGATCTCTCTCTATCTCTCTATTTCTTTCTCTCCCTCCCTTTCATTCATTTTCTCACTGTTTTTCTCATTTTTATTTTTTTGGTTCGTAGTTCATCACTGTTGGGGCCTGCCATGACAGGGACCGGTCGTGGACGACCTCCGGTGACTCACCGGAGTCCAGACCATCCCGGAGCACACTCCCTCATGACCCATGCAAAGTCCCTACTAGTGTACACATATTAAGTTGGTTTTATAGGTTTTTTACCCTCTCGCCAGAAAACGCCCTCACCAGCAATGCCACCGCCGGACCACGATGACGGGGACGCTGTCGGGGACCCCACCAAACTCATACGTGGGTCCCACAGCCCTAAGAGTGGCCACAACAGTTTCATTTTGAGTTAAAGTGTTGTTATTTCATGTGTTTGGTGTGGTGGAACCTCGCCGGAAACCGCCACTGCCGGCGGTGCTACTGTAAAGACCCTAAAAATTTATCCTGTGCCACGTGTCAAAACAGGTGATACTTGGGCCCACTCTGTGGTACAGTCATCAATTCTCAGATGTCGACGCCGAGGTATGTTAGTTTTGTATGATGTTTGTATTATATTATATTTCATTTGTGCAATTTTAAGTTTTTAACGGGTAAAGGCGTTGTGTACGAGCGTTGGTAGTCCGGGGAACAAATTTAATTAGAAACACTGACAAAAAAATATTAAATAAATAATAATTAAAAGGTTTTAAAGTCTGTTTGTTACGTCGGTACGTCTGTGGTGACGCGACGAACAAAGTTAGTGTTATGAGTCGGGTGCGAGAATACCCGAGGGAAACTTTGAGTGGTGTTTGAAATGGACAAGATCAAAAGACCAAAAGTCAACCAAGAGTCACCTATTGAAGTCATTAAAGTTGGTATAGGAAATTGCAAAAAGACCAAAAGGGCAATAAAGTTGTAAAGGGTATGGATAAGGGTGAGGGGTATTTTGGTCATTTGACCAAAATACCCAATTTCATCACACCACCGCCACCCATTTTCCATTACCGATCACAAAAAAATTAGAGAAGGAGAGGAGAGACCAAGGAGAGGAGAGCTGCAATTCGCGGGGAGCGTGGACGCGACGTCGAGGCAAAATCGAGGTAAGAAGTTGTTGATTTCGTTGTTGGTGTGTCGTTGTGGTTGATTCCGAGATTTGTTGTCGAAGTTGTCGTTTAGGGGATTGTGGATTGGAATGGTGAAAATGGTGGTGATGATGGTGGTTAGGTGTATGTGATTGTTGTTGTGTGTTGTTGTTTTGAAAAAAAAAAAAAAAAAAAAGGTTCTTGCTTGTTGCTTCTTTGGAAAATTTCCAAAGAAGCAACGAAGAAAATGAGGATGGTCTAACCCGGTTGGACCGGGTCTGACCCGGGTCTGACCGGTTTGACCGGGTTTGACCCAGTCAAACCGGGTCTGACCCGACCCGCGACCCACCCACATATTATTTTATTAAAAAAATATATATATTTATTTCAATTAAATATATTAAAATTGATTTTAATTGAAATAAATTTCAAAAAAATAGGAAAAAATTCAGGAAAAATTCTAGAAAATTCTAGAAAATTATATTTTCATCCAATAAAGAGAAATTTGAGAATTTCTATGAAAAGTGAAATATTCGAAATTTTTACGGGACGTTTTGTCGGGGTTTTCGCTTTGGGAGATTTGGCAAAAATAGCTAGAAATTTGGAAAAATCATAGGAAATTGAGGAAATTGATATAAATTGCGTCATCAGGATTATTGTACATACGGGGACCGAAAGGGACATGTCGGAGTTCGTGTCAGCGCGAATTAGCTTGGATCGAGGTAAGTAAACCAGTGAGGAACACTACAGTTATTTCTTGAGCTTTAAATTATTTATTGATGTTGTTTCAATCCCTTTTTGATATTCCATTCCTTTGAGTTGTCCTAAGGCAAGTGTGTCAAGCGTGATCCTTGCGAAATTCGGGCTCGCGGTGTATTATACCGGAGTTTACTACTGGGGATACGTGATTAGTTGTAATGACATGTACGGGGTGAGAGTTCTCCACCGATTGCTTTGGGGGACTCTCGCACTCGCGTAGGGGTCTTAGAGGAGATTCTGTCCTCGACTCCTAGCCTTTGGCTTAACGACTTTAATTGGTCGGGACCACTTGTGCCTTTCCCTTGTATTCGGGACACTCAATTTCGATTGCTTATTTATTTATTTACGCTTTTATATATTCATGCGCTCCCTGTCCTTTTCTTTCTATCGGCATGAATTATTGTTCATTTATTTAAATTCGAAATACTTGTATTTATTGTTGTTCCCGCTGCATGCGTTACTTACCTGGGCTCGTCATTCTTGTGTTTGACCGAGTGCAGATCCACAGTCCAGCAAAGAAAAGGCCACGCAGTTAGGCGATATACTTTGAGCGGCCATCCTCTGTTGATATAGGTGACATTTTGGTGTATTAGCTACTTATATTATTTTTTTGTATATGGGGTTATGGGTTGAGAGATCTTTTTGGGCATTATGACTTAGATGATTCTCTCCTTGCTTTACATGATATATATGATATACGGGGTTCCCACACCCTAGGTTTTTGTCCTAACTTAGAGATTTCGAAGTTGATTTATTAGTTGAGATTAATTGCTTCCGCTTATTACTTTGATAACTCGCTAATTAATTAACTTCACTTTCAAATGATTAACAAATGATTGAATGGTAAGGATAGGCTCACTGGCCCCGCGCGACTCGTCGGGATTGGCTCGGGGGTTCGCGCGGGTCCAGGCCGGGCGACGCCCGATTCTAGGGTTGTGGAATTCGGGGCCGTCACAGCTACCGGTCGAACCACCACCAGTGGAGGTTGTCGGGAATCTCATCTAACATTGGTTGAAGTCCTGCAACCCTTGGTTAAGTCCGAAACTATGTTATTAATGCGTTTTGACGTGATTTCATGTGTTGCCGTCGTCGAGTCGTTATTTGCGTGTGTTGACAAAATTTCCGAACTGGTGGAGGATTTTTCGGCATTCCCATGCCACGATAACCCTTCCCCCAACATCGGACAACACCAATGAAGTTCCATGTTCGTTGGTACATGTCGGTTCGATTTTCATGTGGAGTTATAGTTAAGTGTCGGGTTGGTATTGAAGCATCGCATGGCGATGAATGGCTATGACGTCGTGGTCATGTCGCGGATCTTCGAGACTATGACATAACCTACATAAGACTGAGCCGAGCCCATGATTCGCGATGAGATTTATATATATTGTGTTTTCAAAACCCAAGAGAGAGATAATATTCCTTTGTCGATTAAATTGTCGTGTCGTTCGAGTCATTCAAAACATTGGGGAAAATGATAAGTTTAAACCTAGTTTTAGTAAATGACTTGACCTATTAATACGAGTTTCCGACCTTGTCAGGTAGCGGGAAACTCGGGGATACGTGTTAGGATTCGCGGGAGCGTTGTACGCGGGTTACGATAGTTCAGGTAAGTACACTTGCCTTAAAAAGCATTTGTACGTTAGTAAGCCAGCTAAGAAAATATCATGTGATTCATTTTCATTCCTTTGTGTTTGTTATTATCAAATGATTGGCATCCCATTCCCTATTCCTTGTATGTGTGTTCTTGGCATAAGTGTGTGTCTCGAAGGTACATGCGGCCTGCACTAGAAGGGATAAAACGCGGGCACTCGTGCGCACGAGTGTTTGACCACCCCTAGTGATTGTGTGATACCATGTACTTGGATTGTTGTGGATATTCTTTGTGGATTTCGATGTTGCGACATCGTTGTTGTGGAATTGTTGTGGAATTTAGACCACTTATTGCCTCTTTTGACTCATAGAACACGCATGTTTCGATTGCTATCATTTCCATCTGTCTATCATGCATTCTTGTTTATTTAAATTCCTATCTTTCAAGACACGCATGATATTTAGATCGTCTGTTTGTTATTTCATGAATTATTGTTATATTCTTCTCGGCTTTACTTTTGATTTCTCTCGGTTGCTCACCGTCTAGTTTGTGACGGTGGGTGCGAGATAGGACTCGAGAGCGAGGGGCAAGGGACCTTGCCTATAGACTTTTGTGAAGCAAATGGACTTGAGGTACCGAGATGTAGGCCCATGTTTATTTCTTTTTGTATGACGTTTATATATATATGATCGTTTTGGGACTGAGAAATATGTTTTGAGGTGGATTCCATCAATCCATTTTGTTGACTTGGATATGAATATATCAGGGTTTTCCACATTTATATAGATTCTTAATTTCCTTTGATTGAGTTATTTCCCAATTTTTGAGTAGTATGTAATTTGCTTCCGCTGTGTTATAATTGCAATAACTCTTTCATAAAACGTGAAATTTTGATGTTTTGAGGCTGACTAGGCTCGTCAGGTTTGCTGAGAACTGACTCGGGACCTGCACGGGTCTAGGCCGGGCGTACCCAAATGCATTGGGAATTTGGGGCCGTCACACCTTCAACCAAACAGTGCACGGTTAATCGATCATGTGTCACTGATTGAGCGTCGACCATCAACAACGCACAAATCAACCAACAAATTAGATAAAAAAAAATAGTTACCAACACATACACAACTACCAAAATTTTCAAAAATAGTAAAAAAATTTGATAAAACATCCATATTAATGGAAACAATCGTAAATTGACCAAGTTTAGTCGTTGATTGCGCGGTGATCGTCTGGAGGCAAGATAAAGTAAGACCTAGGGTAAGAGCAAAGATAAACAGAGGTGACGCGAAGATCGATCGAGTTGATGCAAAGATAAACCACAACCGTGGGGTGAACTCGAAGATCAACCTAGGGCTCATTTTCTCCTTCTTCGCGTTATTGGGTGTAACGACCCTAAATTTTATTTTGTGTCACATATCAATTTAGGTCGTACGTGGGCCCATTTGCCGTGATATAGAATCCAATTATCGGTTGTCGATGCCGAGGTATGTTATTTGTGTTCGGTATTTTGTATTATATTGTATTACCCAAATATTTAATTCCAATGTCTCAAACGTGCGAGAACTTTTAACTGTGAGCTTTAGTACGGGGAACGGTTCAGCTCGAGTATTACATGAAATAACGGGGTTTCGAGCAAACGTTGGTCAGGTAATTAGTAGTCCGAGGGACTTAAATGAATTAAAAACACTAACAAAATACAAAATAAATAATAATTAAAAGTTGTAAAACGCGTTCGATACATTAGTACGTCCGGGGCGACGTGACGAATAAATTTGGTGGAAACAGAATCGAAAACGCATGTATGGTGCAAGAAAATGCTCAAACAAGAAATTGTGTCACGCATTGAAGTCACAAAATGGGTAAGTTAGTGGCTAGAACGAAAGGTAATCACAAGATTAGCCTCGGGATTCATGTGTGAAAAGAGATGAAGGGAGGGGGTATATATACACCCCATCAACTTTTTTGTCACCTCTCTTGTTCTCTTATCTCTCTCTTTCGATTCAAACATGAGAAACAACGGAGGGTTCTGGGACGTTTCGACCCAGTTTGATGCCACGGAATCGACCAATCGCAAATTCTAAGGTGAGAATTCGATTCCCCACGTCAGTATATACGTTTTGGCAGTATTTTCGTAGGTTTTTTGTCACGATGAATTCAGACAATGAATTGGGGAATTCAGTTTTTATGATTTGTTTTGATTGATTTGGAGTCAATGGGAATATCAAAACATGATTTGTGAAGTGGTTTTGATGTTTGGGGATTTGAATTTTTGAGGATTTTTAGTGAATTTTGGATGATTTCAGAAAATCGATGGTTTGGTTGGGTTTCGACGCAAAGCAAGGGTAAATTGATGTGTTATAGGATGTTTCGTCGAAGTTGGGATAGGCTCGAAGCACGGTGATGCGAGTCGGGGTGTGAACCGTTTATAGGGGCGATCTGGTTCAGACGCCATGGAGATGCCGTGAACATTCTAACTCATAGCGTCACCCACATACGTCTTGGGCAGGAGCTTCAAGGGATCACGCCGTGAGGACGCCGCCACGACCAATAAGGTCACGGTGTCACTCACATACGAGTTGGGCAGTGAGCATTTTCTCCACGCCGTGGAGACGCCACGGCGTCCCGACGGCGTGTCACTGTTCACAGGGGTGAATTTTTATAAGATTTTCGGAAACTTTCGGAGATCTTTTAGGTATCCTAATGGGTCCTAATACGACCTAATACCCGGGTAATCGACCCAAATTGTGTGAATGAATAAATTATGAAAATTTGGTTAGAATATGGGTAATTAATGAGAATTTCGATTTAAATATATTTTAGGAGTTTTGACATTGACGGGACAAGGGAGGTTATAGGAGACGTATCGGGGGTCCGTTGAGTGCGTATTAGTTGGATTACAGTTAAGTAAACTAGTGAAAACTTTTTATAGTTATTTCTTAAGCTTTAATTTGTTGTTATTGCTCTGTTTATCATTATATCCTTTGGAAATCTCTGTTGGTTAAGTGGTCCACTGCAAGGGAGTTATGGTTACTTTTATCTGTGATATGAGTTCTTATTTAGACGCTGTTGATATCTCCTGGTTGAGTGAACGCTGGGGGCTCTTATCCGAGTTTATGAATATCTCATAGGCGTAATGGTTATGGCTGGTAGGATGTGTTCTCGTCCTGAACCCGAGTCTTGTAAGTTTTACCTTGGCTTAACGACTGTTGTCGGAACTCCTTGTTATTCTATTTCGTAACTCGGACACTCACTTTTCGATTGATCTATTTACAGTCTTATTCCTTATTCTTTTTTTTTTTTTCTATCAGCATGCATGTGAACTAATGTTTATTTATTTCGAAATGTTGTATTTATTGTTTTGTTTGACGCTACTTATCTGAGCGCGTCATTCTTGTGTTTGACGGAATGCAGATCCACACTCCAACAAGGGGAAGGTACCAAAGCTTAGATATTTGCTTTGAGAACACTAGAACACGCCTTTTCTACTTGGCTGAGTATGTGATTTTTGTATTATTGTATATATATATGTTGTTTTGAAACATGAGTTTGGGTATGTGAGAGATTCTAGGCATGTATATCTATTGGGCTGTTTTCCTCTGACTGATCATTTATGATGATATACACATGCGAGGTTTCCACACTCTAGAATATCTTATCTTTATATGGTTGTGATATTAGTTTGAGTTTTTGCTTTTGCTATATTGATGATAACTTACTAATCAATGTTATAAACTTGTAAATGAATGATAAATGGTAATGTAAGGCTGTTAGGCTTGCGTGACTCGTCGAGACGGGCTCAAAGTTTCGTGTAAGTTTAGGCCGGGAGGGGCTAAGCTCAGGTTTGAAAATTGGGGTCGTCACATTGGGAATAGGGATGCACAAGGACAAGAGCATTTTAAAAAAAAATTGATTTGCCCATAGTAAAAAGGTGATTTGCACATAGCAGGCCCGAAGATAAAAGGACCTAGAGTCCTCTTGATTAATGTTCATCACATTATCTTTAAGTGGATCATCTTTTTTTTTTTTTTTTTTTTGGCTTAGCTTGTAAAAAAATAAAAAATAAAAAATAAAATCACGCGTGTGTATACGCGGTCTATATATAGAGGGAGTGAGCGACTGGTGAATCTCGTTGTTTTGGGTCGACTTGGTTGCGCACCACCGTGAAGGCGTTGGCGCGCAACTGCAACAGACGACTCACAAATCCAATTCAGGCCCATTCGACCACTCCAATTTCCCTCCACATTCCTCACCATCACTTCCACGCGCTTCGACCACTCGACTTCCGGATCGCCAGTTCGACCACTGCACAAGAAAACTCATCGAAACCCTAGAATTTCAATTCGCGCCGACGAGGTCGGAGAGAGCGTTTTCTCTTCGATTGTATAGGTACGATTGATGAATTATTGGTTCTTGATGTTCTTGGTGGGGGAATTGGCTTTGATTGTGCGTGTTTTGTGATTTGTGGGTTTGGTTTTGATGTTCTTGATGTTCTTTTAGTTGGTTTTGATGGTGAAGTAGTAGGATTTTCAATTGGAGGACATGAATGGTGGATTTTGGTTTGATTGAAGAGGGTAGGTTTGGATTTTGTTTATGAACTGAAATTTGAAGAAAGTTGGGTGCTTTTCTTGGTTGAAATTAGGGGTTCATGGATGTGGATGTTAGACAATTGAAGGCATCAACTGTTGGTTGATGAAGCCAAAGTTAGACATTTATTTGGAAATTTGTCTCTTGCAATCATCTTGACAATGTCATGCAAACTATGTCGTTATACTTTCTTATATTACATTATGCTATCACGACAAGAAAACGCAGCACTTACTTGCAAAGTGGTTCCAAACGTGTGAGCAATTCTTGTGTGAAACGAGTTATAGAGGTATACTGCTTATTAGCATGATTGTAATCGAGTCTATCTAATTTTAGCTTCTTTTTTTTTTTTTTTTTTTTTTTTTTTTTTTTTTTTGTTAAGCGTTTTAACATCAATAACAAGCTTCTATATCTCAATTACTCTGATTATTGATTTTGTATGCCTGACCATTTAATTCGGCCGCAAAGGCTTTTCTTAAAGAACTGATGTATTTGAATCTCTATAGACTCTATTCAATTCACTTGATGGCCTTTTTACATATAAAAACATAGCAAGTGAAGGGTACTTAAAATAAATGGAGTTTTGGCAGGCCAGTTTCAATGCTGTGAATTTCAAGATTGAGTATGCAGCGAGTTTTTTAACTGTCATTGTTGGTGTTTTATTAGCAGGGAATAAAGATGAACCATCCCACCAATGAAGGGAGGCATGATGATGACGCTGCACTTTCTGATTTCCTTGCATCTCTAATGGATTACACACCCACTGTAATTTATCTTTTTATCTAGCTCTATTTTTTTTCTTTCTCTGCTTGTTACCTTCTTTAATTCTTTCATATTGTTGGGCACATGCAACTAGACCATTGACAAGTTTCATTCACTTGCCTTTTGCAGATACCTGATGAACTAGTTGAGCATTACGTTGCCAAGAGTGGATTTCAATGCCCTGATGTTCGATTGTGAGTAGTTTTGGGAGTTTACTTCTGCTTACTCTCTAATTTTTGCCAGAGCTGCTTTGAATTGATTTATGTCCCAAAAACTGCCTATGAATTTTGGGAGTGTTTTTTTTTTTTTTTTTTCTACTCTTTCTTTTTCATTTTTGCTTATGTTACTTTCAATTATTTCGTTTAGAATCTAATTCTTTTTTAACTGATTATGCATGCACGTAGAAAGTGAACTTTATTCAACAGTGTCAATTGCCAGAATGAAGCATGCCGTGGCTGAACGACTGCTTCTATTAAAAACACGAAAGGCCACAAAGTCGTGGTATACTCCGTAAAAAAAGGAAAAAAAAAGTAAAGTCACAATGCAGTGTGCTGTTTTTAAAAATATTTATTCTCATCTCATCACATCCCATGACATCATTGACACGAGAAAAGGTTTTTTTTTCAATAAGAATCTTGTACAATCATTGTTGTTGATTGTACAAAGTTGATGGAAAAGTAGAGCTGCTGTCATGCGGTTTTCTAGAATTGCTTGTTTGGTGCAGCATATACCCAGTATTGCTTCTTATCTTTCTTTTCATGCTCAAATTTATGGCATTCTCGAGTGTAGATATCAGTTAATTTTTTTCTGAGAGGTTATTGGTTACTTTTTAATAAACAAACAAGAATAAGAGTGCAATTTGAACACAATATATAGCTGTTGTAAGATGTAAACCAGTATGTGATTGCCTCATTATTTGGTAGAGATTTGATCTCAATTGAGTTGCATTCTTGAATTAAAGTGCCTCCGAGCCTAAGTTCTCTATGCCTGGACGAGCATTTTCAATGATTTGAAGTTAGTTATCCTCGTCTTCTATCCACTTTTGCTTATTCTTCAGGGAGTAAGTTCATATCAATGTCATATTTTCTGTAGCTTACTTGCTATCTTTGCCCTTATTTTGGCAGAATCAGGTTGGTAGCTGTTGCCACCCAAAAGTTCATAACAGAGGTTGCCACCGACGCCCTTCAGTACGTCTCTGAACATAAATGCTGCTTCATTTCTATTGTATTTGATGAAAAATTCTCTCTTTCATAAGAACACGTGTTTATTGGCGTTGTTGCTCTATTAATGCCGAATATTTAGCTATAATTTATGTTGAGGCTTTAGCACTTTCATTATCTTTTTTTCTATTTACTATTAAAAAGAACTACTTTGGAGGTAGTTTATTCTTACTCCTATATTTAAGAGGACTGATGATGCAGTTATGATAGTGATGTCCATTATCCGATATGAAGGTTTCTTCTGTTGGACTATGTCTATCACTTATGGGTAGGGTGCAAGAAGGTAATATGGCAATTTTTGGTGCACTTGATTCAACATATTAGTCCTAATTGAAGTAATTTATAATCTATGGCTCCATCTGTCTTTTTTTTGGATACATGTTTTATCAGTCAATTTTCCTAATCAAGGGGTGTACCAATGGTTGAACTTGGGTTTATCCAATACATAGCTGGATCCAACTTTGTTATCATCATTGATTCTTGCGTCGTTCTGCATTATGTCTAATTAATTGAGAATTCAGATCAGGCAATGTCTAATTTGACAGCATAATTGTCATATTGGTACAAATGGCCTTTATAGCTTCATTTTGGCATTGCTTCTCTTCATTCTAATTTCCAATGCCAATTTTTCTTAATCCAGGCATTGTAAGGCAAGGCAGACCGGAGCAGTCAAGGATAAGCGAGATAAGCAGCAGAAGGTGAACAAAGTTTAGGTTATTTTTGGTGTGTATATTTTTGATAGGAATGTAAATCTAACTATTTGTGGTTACAGGATAAACGCTTGACCTTGACAATGGATGATCTATCCAAGGCATTGCGTGAGGTAAGCGGGCGTTGTTTAAATCACTTGCATCCTTGAAAAATCAAATGCCTATGCGAGAATAATGAGGACTGGGAATTTCCTATGCAAAAGTCAACAGGACTAGCACTTATATCATTTTTACACGTTGCAAGTATTCTTCTTCCCTAGATTTTCTGAAGAATTTAAGTTATTACTTATCGCAATGGGTTTTGTAAGGCTTACCTTTTGATATTTTATATGGTTCACACCACTCATTATATCTATATATGAAATAAAGAATATATGTACTCACAGAAATGGGCTAAATTGACAGATTAAATTCTACAGTGTTTTTCTGTGTTATGGTTCTCTGAAACGATGTTGTCTTTGCGGGTCCCATGTATTGACTAGTTCTAGCTTTCTTAATTTTATCAGACCTTATAATTTTTTTGGCATCACTTTCAATCGCCTAAAATGCTTTTATTGTTAGATTTTCAGTACCTTTGTGCAAGAGGATGTTGGGGATACAATTTTGGCATGGAACACTCTTTTTCTATTTTTCTTGTGGCATTTTAGATTTTTTTTGCCCGCCAACAGTCGCATTCTGATGTTAATATCCACGGTTTTCGTTATTGACTTGGAAATTTGGCAGAGAAACTTTTTGTTCTTTTCTTCTACCGGTGGTTACATTAATTTAATTAATCACAAGTCACCTATGACGTTATCATATTTAACTTTCCCAGCTTCCTTAAGAGCAATATCTACTTGTAATTTGTAAAGTCAAAGCTTTAAAACTGAGAATGATTTATCCTCAAATGCTACTCTCGCTATGAGACATCATTCGGACACTTAAATCGCAAATGTATGTGTTCTGAACCACGGATTTTGATATGGTTATTGGTTCTCATGCAAAATTTAGAAGTTACAGTTTCCTTCTTTTACTGCATACCTTTGTATATTAAGTTTAGTTGCTTCAGATTGCTGGCTTATTGTGTTACAGTGTTACTAATACATTGACGTACTACTTAACAGTATGGTGTAAATATGAAGCATCAAGAATATTTCGCGGACAGTCCTTCGGTTGGAATGGAGTCTACTTCTAGAGATGAATGAGGGTAGAATCTTACTCCACGGCAAGACTCTTGTACTTCTTCCAGTTCTTACGATGCAGAGTCATCTGCATCCACTGTAAACTGCAGCGCCTGCTAACTTTCATCAATTGAATCCCTTCCGTTATGTTTAAACTAGATCTGAAGGATTCTTAATGTCAGGTAGCAATGCCGTGTACGTTTACGCTGTTTCTTCCCGAAAAAAGTCGCATGCATACTCCTGTACTTGTCGATCGTAATGGTAATACCAAAGCATGTTCTGTAGTACGCTGGATGGTAGCATTTTTTCTGATTACTTACCTTTTTGAGTGGTTGCTGACTATTCTATGTTCTCTTTATGAATGCATTATTTGCAATTGAAGGATGTCTTCCTTTATTGTCTTGTTCTTTTTAAATCAAATTCGTTTGTGCAGTAGACAAAATCATTAACAAACATTTAATCCTATTAGTTTCATGACGTGAACTGCGAACATGGTTGGCCCATGTAGTTGTAGCCATGTGTCGAGTGGGAAACTGAATTTAATCATGGTCACGGGCCTGCTGCTTGCGTGTGTATTACTACCGTCTTGGCACATTCTGCCTTTGCTTTTCGTGGTCCTCGAGCTTGTATTGTTTATTTTTTATTTTTTATATTGAAAAATGTTTTGGTGCTCCAATTAGGACACGCATTCGTTAACTGCCCTGACGTACACACATCCCTAGTGTAGACCCAGGTATCCTTACGCTCCCCTTCTTTTCATCTTTTTTTTGTTCACGTGGCATTTAATGTCATCGTATCGTTTAATTCATGTTCTAACACTATAAACCCAATTAGGGAGAAGAAATGTCTTTCTTAACTTTTTACACGTCTTTTTCTCACGCACTTGATTGTGATTATTAATTTGTCTTGTTGTGTGTAGGAAGATTGATGTTCATCCAAGGGATTTTGATTAAATGTCTCTAAAATTAGCATCAAATTAACAGGGTTCTATGGAGAATGACTCTCTTTTTTAATGGTTTGATTCAAATGAGAAGAGATAGAATTATAAATAGTATGTCACGTCGAAAGTCATATAAAACGTTTGAGTTGTCCTCCATGCATTATAATGCAACATACATAAAATCCTAATATGATAACAAGCAAGAATGACTTTTATGGGCTGATGTAACTTCTGGCCTGACATACCTCGTTTTGTCGTAATATTTTACTAGCACACACTCCAACCAGCGCACTGACTAACTGTTCCCTTATCATAGGACGACACGCATGTGTTTTTGGTGATTAATTTTGTTTTCTGGACCTCTGTAGAACCACATCGTACTCTTCCAGTCAGATCTACAGCTTTGCTTTGTTGTTTACGGTGTCCGAGAAGCGGAAGTAGGCACAGCGTGCGAGACACCTTTTTTGATGTGCCACCAGTTTTGACTATTCGCCACTGTTTGCTACATATTCTCCACTTTTTTGAAGTAGCTTTTTAGTAACAGGTATCTATTGTTTCTTAGTGGTTAATTTAGGAGGTGTCTATTGTACTGTTTAGCACTTAAATTGCACATATATAAAAGTATTTCTGAGGAAAAAAATTGCATATATAGAAGTAGAAAGTGAATCCAAGTTTTTTTATACAGCTGATCCTGATTAATTTGGCTTGTTGTTTTATACAAATGATCCTTTTTTTTATTGAGATAGCTAATAAATTATTTATCAAAAATATCTCATACCCATACTCAAGATAGAAATTAACAAAAAAAAATTATTTGGTTGATTTTTTTGTTATCTTATATTAGAAAGTAAGAAGTAGGAACACTCAACTTCGCGTACACATTTCACACGATGTGTTTAATCAAAAATAAGTAGAAGACACAAAATTTTGAGGACAATACTAACTTTTTTCTTCTTTTTGATGAAAGTAACTTCTCTTATTTGCTTAGCTTTTTATTTTAATTTTTAAAAAACAAAAAATATTAAACTTTCTTTAAGAAATTACACCAAAACACTCTCTTATTAAAATTTTCTTTTATCTCTTACTTCCCTTTTTTTTGTTTTTCTTTTTGGCTTTATTATTAATTTCACTCTTTTTTTTTTTTTTGCCAAAAGTTGATTCCACGAACTTTATAAACTTTACTTTTGTAAGTGATACCTCGACAAATGTTTTGGCTATTAATTTTACTCCTATCCTTGTTGATGTGTTTAGTTAAATGAAAGAGGTGATTACTATCAACTTAGCGGTAACTTGCAATTAAGCTAATGAATCGCACATTAGTAATTGCGCCCACTACGTGTCAGCATCCCATTGGACTCAGCACAACAGATCTGTATGAACCGACAGAAGCGAAGCGTCCCTCTTGGGTTCACTCCGGAGTCGACACGTGTAGGTAAGGAGGTGACAATGTAGGTAAAAGACGGTCGGTCTCACCATATAAAACTCGCCAACCTCTGCAACCACAAAAATCTCTTCTTCTCTTCACACACAACCCACCATCGCGATTGATTGATATCAACCGTACGATCAACACCGATCGAACCGTCGTTACGTATATGGTGTCAGTGAACCCCAACTATCCATCATCGGAGGGCGCCTTCTTCTTGGATCGACCGATCGGCGCCATGGCTGCGGCGCTACCGGGGATGGGCTCGATACCCGCCGCCGCCGCTGCCGCCGCCGCCACGGCTGGGGTCGCCGCGGCGGCGTCAGATGACCTGGCGAAGAAGACGAGGAAGCCCTACACCATCACCAAGTCCCGCGAGAGCTGGACCGAGCAGGAGCACGACAAGTTTCTAGAAGCCCTCCAACTGTAAGTCTCGATTTGGGGTTTTAGGGTTTCGGCGAAATTTGGGGGTTTCAAAAAAGGGGCCTTTTTTAGTGGATTTGAGTGGTGGGAGTTTGAGATTTCAGTGTCAATTGGGGTTTTGAGAATTGGGATTTGTTGGTCTTATCGAATTCGGTTGGTTTTGTTTTCGGTACGATTAGGGTTTCGGACTTTTGCTACAATCTCTGTGTAATTGGTGTTTTGGATGTTGTTTCAGCCCGTTTGGCTGAGAAATTTTAGGTTTTCCCTTTAAGTTTGGATGAATTTGTAGACAAAAAAGGATCGAATGACTGAAATTTTAGTTCTTTTTAGGAGATTTGAGGTCTGCGAAGAATTCTAAGTGAATTTGTGGGTTCTTAATGTGTTTCTGAGTGAGAAGGATATTGAATTGTTACAGGGTAACTAGGACGGGTTGGCCCAATGGTAAGGGCGAGCTTTGGATTGTGTGGGTTAGGCGCACGGTCCCGGGTTCGATTCCCTGTTGCATTAAGATTGTCCGAACCATTGGGGTCAGGTCGATTGCACCATGGCTTCGTGGGAATAGTAGGCTCGTTTGGATACCCTGGATATCAAAAAAAATAAAATAATTTTACTGGGTTTCAGGTGTTACCGAGTTAACATATGATTATAGGCATTTCAGGTAACAGTCCTTAGCATGTTTCAGGCCCAACCTTTTTAGTCAATTGATTCGACTTTGGTTCAATTTGGGGATCAACATGGATGACTTGTATTATTCAAGTGAAGATTTAGTAGGATTTCTATCAATTGAGGTTGTGGACCACTGTTAACTTTACGTATGTGAACATTGTTGGGACTTATATCTCTTCCTTTGACAAGTCATTTGTGCTGTAGATGATGTTAACATTTTCTGATTCCAAGTGTTCTTTGCATCCACTGATTATCATAGCCCAGTACAGTCTTAAGCTTTTGTCTTTAGGGGAATTCTAGCTGCTAGGTCGAAGCACATAAAAGTAACTCACACTTGATGCGTTGATTTTCACAGTTTACAGTTTGATTTATCATTTGTATTTGAACTAATTCCTGATAATCGGTTTCACAATGTTTTAGATGCTTACGCATTTAGGTAAATGTGGGAATGTGGGGTCAGAACGAGAAACATAGCGACTTATAGAAAAGCCTGATTTTTTTTTTTTTTTTGAGATAATGAAAGATCGATAGGGTTACCATCAATTTGGTGGCATTTTATGTATAGTCTTGATTGATTTACTCTCGCGCCATACATGTTTTTCACGTAGTTAAGGGGACATAACTAATCTGATCTCTTGATTGAATTGTTATACGGTGCTAGGTGAAAGTCACACGGGTTTATGGTACATAGATAACCATAAAAATATTTGATAACACATTGAAGTAATCATGGGGCTTTATTCACTGTTTCTTATTTTATCTTCATTGTTCCAAGTTTTAGTCTTCTTTGCTGACTTCTTTTTATATATGCATTTCTTCAGTTTTGATCGTGATTGGAAGAAGATTGAAGCGTTTGTTGGGTCAAAGACAGTTATCCAAGTAATTTAAAATGCCACTTGTCGGTTTGATACGTACAATTTTTACAATTCAAGTTGGTAATATTCATTTTAGTTCAAGATGAACTGCAACAGTCCTTAATGCAAAATTGACCAGTGGAACTCATCAGACTGGGACATCCAAACCAATGGTGTCATGGCTGTTAATTGAGTCATGCTGCAGGTTCTATTGTGTTTTGTGTTCACACTTTGACCTTATGATGCAATTACCGAGGTATTTGGTCAGTTTTATTTGAGTGGATGCGTAAGTATTAATGTGTTGAGAGCATTCGCATAATCTATGGCATTGGAACTTTTTATTTGATATATTTTATCTGGATACCTTGTCAGTTAAACATATTATTGGTTACTTTTACTAATGTTCTTTTTTTTTCCTTAAAAAAAATTGTGAAGCCTTTTTATCAGTAAAAGCTCTCTTTGTGGATTGGAAGTAACCCTCTCAAGAAATGATAGGAAGTTCAAGACACAACTTAAACAAAATAAGAACTTTTATTAGCAACTCTTTCAGGTTTCACCTTTTAACAAACTACCATCACTACCCAGTTTCATACACTAAATTCATATTGCATAGCTTCTAAGTCCTATCATCATCATATGCATTATGCTTATTACTGATGTAAGTTGTTCTTATGCCTTTCATGTGGTTCTGATACTTAAAGGTATCTTGTGCAGATTCGTAGTCATGCACAGAAATATTTTCTGAAGGTGCAGAAGAATGGAACAACTGAACACGTACCACCCCCTCGACCAAAGCGGAAGGCAGCTCATCCGTATCCACAGAAAGCGACTAAAAATGGTTAGCATAGTTTGGAGTTTGAACTCTGCTTGTTTTTCTTTTATGAGAGAGTATATTCTCATTTAGTTTCTGTATGTTTGCCTTTAAATTATAGCCCCACTGCTGTCTCAAGTCTCTGGGGCATTTCAAACTTCATCGTCTCTGCACGAAACAGGATATGTTATCAGGGCAGATCCTCCATCGATGTATAGGAACTCTATTACAAGCCCCCCTGTGTCTTCCTGGGCTCACAGTTCTGGACCGCCTGTCAGTGTTTCACATATACCAAAAGGTTCCATTTGTTTCTACATGCTATCACTTGATCAATTTGCTGCACTTTGTATGCTTTATTTGCTAAAACTATGAATTGTTTATGCTTGCTAGATGATATGGGATCTACTGGACCGACAGTGGTAAATAACTGTTGCAGTAGCACTGAGAGCACTCCGAGAATGTATCCAATTCGTGAAACAACTGATCAAGGGAACCATGGTCAACCATTGAGAGGTAGCTGTAAGTTGCATCTTTACTTCGTACAAATTGATTTAGTAATCCATTGTAGACTGTTAATTTATATGTTCTGTTATCAGCCAACTGCGTGTATAACATGTTAGAGAAGTTCTCTTGGCACTCATGTCTGCTATTTAGTTGCTTTCTTATGTTTAACAGCTTTCGTTTCGATGTTTATTTTTCCTAGTATAGCTGATTAACAGTTTCTGATGTTGAGGGATGGCTGTGATTGGATTATGAATGAATGTTTTTTATGTTATCAATATGCAATTCTGTCATTGATTTGTTGTTACTGTGGAGTTCAGAATTATACAAGTGTATGTACATGGTGCTTTTTTGCTTGAAAACACCACTCTTTTTTTGGATTAGTCTTCATGTTATGGTCCCTCGTCAGACTTAGTCTTTGAGACTTAAACCCATATTCTGCTCTAGCTTTGTTATTCATGTTCTTTACATGTATTTATTTGGGTTTCCTAACGGCAAGTTAGTAATTCATTGAATATTTGGTGCAGTCATGCCAGACTTTTCTCAAGTATACAGTTTTATTGGTAGCGTCTTTGACCCCAACAGCAGTGGGCACCTGCAGAAGTTGCAAAAGATGGATCCTATTGACGTTGAAACGGTATGTATTTCTCATGATCTAATGCTTTCAGTTATTGTGCGTGGAGAGCTGTATAAAATTTTATGTGGTCATCCTCATGAGTGGCCGTCACTTTGCGTTACTATATCCTGAAATTTTAGAATATTCTAATTGAACATTAGTATCGGACTAGGAATTGTTAGTCATTAGGTTAGATATAAGTTTGAATTAACATGTCGACCCATGTTTCATTGTAAGTGTGACTTTCCACAGCCGAGTTAATGGATTTTCTGGTTAGTGTTACGAGGTAGTAAATATAGGCTCTGGTTGTGGAGATACACTCTTCACTGTATTATGGTGTATGTCTGATATTGCTGCTGGCTGGGCCGTGGATATCACTGCTCAATTATAAAGTCAATCTGTGATTAGGGCATTACATGATGCATGATGTGTCATTTATGATCATTGCTCAACCGATGATTTAATCACAGTGGTGGAGATACTAGATGAGAAATGTATATTCAATTCCATGTAAAATAGAAATAAATAAATGAATGGTAGCTATTGTGTTTAATGATGTCAAACATCATGCATTTCTCAAAATTCACTTACAGTCTTACAAATAAAGGAGGATGGAAGACTGAAAGCTACGGTTTGGTGTACAGTTGAGAGTCATAGTAGATACTCTATTTCAGTGCTCACAAACTAATGTTTCACATTGTGACTATTCATCCTCAGGTGTTGCTGCTGATGAGAAACCTTTCTGTTAATTTATCAAGTCCTGATTTTGAGGATCATGTAAGTGCCTTTTATCTGTCTATAGAATTCACATATTTGATGCTTCTTGATCATATTTCAATATTCAAGGAGAGATTATTTGCTAATATTGGTTCTTGCTTCTTAGATTTGATATTAGTATGCGAGCATGTTTGAAATGATTTGCTATTTGTGATTATTTGATGATTTAACTCAAATGGGTGGCAACATTCAATTTTTCATAGTTTTTATTTTATTTTTATTGATGTCATTGATTCTAGTCTGCATGAGAGTTAGGTTTTATTGCTTCTTTAGATAGCTTGATCCAATTAGTAGGCGTGGTATATTGGTGTATATTGTATGTGTAGACCATTAAAGTCAAGGCTTTAGTGGGCAACTAGTTTGGATGATATGCAACTCATTATTGCTCTGGTGTTTCATCAGTGACATTATTTTGAGTAGTGTACATATGGAAGGGCACAAAATACCTGCAACCTTTTTATTTCTGCTAAAAATGTTTTTGTGGAAATCATGACGTAAGGCTTACATACACTAGAAAATATCTAGATCTGGACTTTTAGAGAATGCCCCCACTAGCAAACTCGAGTCAATAGAAACTAAAGAAATTTGACGATGTAGGGATAGACCGAAGCTAACTTGTGTCATTGTCCAACTAAGGAAAAGTTGTGTCATGTCGTGCGTGATGTTTTTCTCCATGTATATGTTTGAAGAAACTTATCCAAGGATGATTTTTTCGTCACTCATGAATTCTGATATTTAAACATGCAATGCAGAGGAGACTGCTATCATCTTATGAAATTGAGTCGGAGAAAGCTCAGCCTGCCAATACAAATGACAGTTGCCGAACTGAAGACCAGAAGAACATTCCCATTGCGGTAAGTATTCGCTCTAATATAAAGTATAAGCTTGAAAATGTTCAAGTAGAATTTAGTTATGGACATAAACAAGTGATTGTATTTCAGGTCTAAGAGTCAGACCCCTGATAAGCTCCCAGAAGATGTAATGAAGTGAAGACCAGCCTGCCATGTATAATAATGAACTTGCCGGGCTAGTGTGTCAGGTACATCACTGCTTGATTTATTGAAACAACGATTTCCTCATGTCGTATGTGTATGTACTCAGAAGAGAGAGCTTTAGTAGTAGGCGTGATGTATTTTACATAGAATGGAGGTGTTACCTTTGTACAGCTTGTGAAGTTGGCGTCGCGAGTTTTGTTTGTTTCGTTGTTTGTATGTATGTATCTATATATGTATGTATAAAATTGTAGCCAGAGCTTGTTTTGATTAGGTTCTCTACATGCATCAATAATTCGTGACGGTCGCGATCTGTCAGAGTTGCAGCAGCGAAGAGGGACAGACCGATGTGAACAACAATTTTTGGCACCATTTTGTGTGATATACAAGTGAAAGCTATACACAGGTAGTATCTTCTTCTATTTCTAATAATCAAGTTTTAGGTGTATTTGGTGGTTGTAGAAATGGGACCATATTTATAGCTCAACATCCTCAACTTTGCCAAACTTTTATTATCAATTTTCTCTGGAAAGTGATGGTGCAACGTGTTTCTATTAAGTGAGTAATTTTTTTTAGGTAGTGTATTAAGTGAGTCTTTTAAACACACAGATATTTTTGCGCACGCCACTTGTCGTACAATCCTAGTGATTCTACCAAAGTTCACAGCAAAGGAATGTACCAGATCAGTAGTAAATGCTACGATACTGGAAGAATTTGAGAAAAATGTTGGACTGGGAGCAAACATGAAGTAGGTTCATTAAGTTTTCCAAGAATTGTGCACGGTTAGCAACTTGTTTGGTGTATCGTGAACTAGGGGTTTAGCAGGTAGATCGTGAACTAGAAGTGCTTAACTAGCTACGACTTGTGGGCGTTAATTGTTAAATATAATTTCTTGCGGAGTAGACTATTAGGTTCGCAAAGTCAGAACGAGGTTGCTCATGCATGGTGATGTAGTGAGCCTTGTGCTCTTTCAAGATTAGGACGATGGTTTGATCTGTACAGATGATAAGCAAAAGAAATTGGCATGCATTAATCACCAAGCCAGAGGAGTCCCCTCCCATTCACAACTTATAATGTAAGCTCCAAGGTGAAGTTAAGTAGATTCGGAGAAATAATGTGTTGGTTGTTGTCTAATTTGTTTCTGAAGGCCTGCATTGCCAAGCTGTAGCGTGCGTGATAGCGGAAATGATCAGTCACAGTCGTTTGAAAAAGCTAGTTGAAATGCAGCAGCTCGGAGTAAACATGAAACAGACATGAAACAGACGCGCCGACTTCTAAGGAGCAAAGTTGGTGCAATTGTTTCATGTCAACACCGAGCTGCATCAATTAGCTTTTTTGAACGACTGCAATTGACCGTTTTCACCATCACGCCGCCAAAACTTGGCAATGCAGGTCATCGGCAACTAATTAGACAGTGGCAGCATAAAAACCTAGGATGACTTCGAATGAGCTAGGGCATTCTTACCAAGAAAAATAGAATATTAAAAGGCCAATAGTTTGTAAATGTACTTGGAATAGGTATTTCACGGCTACTAAACTCTCTTGACACTCACTACAACTATCTTATGATCATTTACAACAAAGATCATTTTTTATCACTCTAATTCACGACAAATGCGATGATTTTCTACCACAGGGTCTATTTTAGAGGAAAAAAAATCTAATACTACAACTGCTTTCTATGGAGAAGACTTCAGTTAGCTCGTGGTGAAAATAGCTACTTTCTATGGATCAAGTTATTTGAAACAACGCTGCTCACGCAAGACAACGTAGCGAGCCTTTGTCCTTTCAAGATCAGAAAAATGGTTGGATATGCATGATAAGCAATGAAGAGTATATATGAACTTACTCAAACGAGATTCACGTCCATTAAACAGCAAGCCAACAAAATCCCTACACCAAAGTGACGAGGTTAAGTAGACTCGAGAAATAATGTTACTGCCGTTATCTAATTTGTTTCTGAATGCCTGCATAGCCAAGTTGTGGCATGCGCAATGGTGAAAACAATTAGTCACAGCCGGTTTGAAAAAGCTAATTGAAATGCAGCAACTTGGTGTAAATATGAAACAGATACGCCAACTTCTAGGGACGAAGTTGGTGACTATGTTTCATATTCACTCCAAGTTGCATCAATTAGTTTTTTTCAAACGACTGCAATTGATTGTTTCCACCATTGCGCGCCAAAAACTGGAAATGCAGACCATCGGCACCTTATTAGGCAATGGCAGTATAAACCTAGGACAACATTTTTATACTGGGCTTCGAATACGGGTTACTATTCTTATCAAGATTAGTAGAAAGTTAATTGGCTCAGAGTTTATACAATGCACCTGGAATAGGCATTTCATGGCTACTAAAACTCTGTTGCCAAATGTTAGCTCGTGATGATGTGCAACGATTGCATTTTCTATCACTCTTTAACTACAAGGATTTATACCCATGGGTGTTCATTATACATCTAGTCCCATGGGGGTTGAACAGACCAATCTCCACGACCCAATAAGTCTAAAGTAATTTTCAACACAAGACCTATACTTAGTCAAAGCCTTAACGCTCGCTTCACTGCAACTTCACCACACCCATCTGGTGCAAATAACCGCCCACAAGAGTGATGGACAGACTGCAATGAAGCAGCACCAAATCTTTCTTGTAGACAGCAAATTAGAGTAAAATAAAGTCATCAACATTCTTTATTGTCAGAATTTTGAGAAGCATCACAATATCACAAGCCAAGTAAACTGTTTCTAGTCTACTGAGCCATCACCAGCATTCCTTGTTAAAAATAGAACATAAATGTCGGAAGATGTCATTAATCCACCTGAATAAAGTTGGGTTCCATGCATGGGCTTATCAAAACAAAAAAAATTAGGTGCCATGGTGTTCTTGACAACAACTGCAACAAAGCTTCGATCCCAAATTAGTTATCCCACCTCAAGAAGGGGTCTCCTAGGTAGATGGTGAACTAGAAGTACTGAACTAGCTTCGTTGCGAGTGTAAAGCGTTCAGTATAACTCCTTGTTGAGTAGACTGTTAGATTTGTGAAGTGGCAACTAGGTCGTTAATTGTTGGTGTACAACAACTTCCTGTGAAAGTCATGCACATGTACATCTAGGTTTACTACTCTATATTGATCAGGAAAATGGTTGGATGAATAACAAGCTGAGGAATAATGAGTAAACAGGAATTTAAGAAGCACCTAGAAGCTTATTCAAACGAAATTCACATCGAACACCAAAGCCAGAAATATCCATTCCATTCACAATCTACATGCTAAGCCCCTACCACAAGTTGAGGTTTAGTAGCGTACCCTTGCTACCGGAAACCCAAGTCGATACCATGACCATACGTGGGCTGTTGCTGACTGTGTGCACTCCCGGGAAGTTGGTGCGCTTGTTTCATATTCAATCCAAGTTGCATCTCAATCAGCTTTTCAAATGACTGCGAGTTTCCACCATCACGGGCACCAAAACCTGACAATGCAGGTCAACAGAAACTAATTAGACAACTTTCCCGATTGAATGTAGATTTTTCTTGGTTGAAATTTTTTTTTCTTGATTTGAGCCTTCGGATGAATGTTCATATTCTTACCAATATTAGTAGAATTTATAAATGTACCTGGATTAGGCATTTCATGGCTACTAAGGCTCCGTTGCCTTTGCCCGTGGTGAAAACCATGCATTTGGCTCAGCTCAGGCATAAAACCGCCCATTTGATTGACAGACTGAGATGGCAGGGAAGCAACTCTGGGCATTCCTTGTAGTACTTGAGGGGGTGGGAGGAGATTGGCGCCCGCATGCATCTGCTGCAGCATAGGATGATGATGACCTGGAGGCTCAAACATTGGTGGTGCCGCAGAGACATTTTGAAATAATTCTGGAGCAGCAATATTTGCCAAGAAGTGATTCTGCGGATGTGTTTCCTGTTGGAACATGTTCTCTGGACCCATTAATTTAAGATGTGGATTCATATGACTGTGATGAGGGTCCAAAGGCTGAAATGGAGGCCTCCAATGATTCATCTGCATCTGAGCAATTTGTGGAGAAGACTGCCAACCCTGCAGATTATGCTCCATAGGATGAGGGCGGGAAGAAAAAGATGGACCTTCAACGTTGGGACCAACAGGCCTTTCATCTCTGAGGGCGGCATTCAGAGATGCTAGTTTATCAATGATATTAAAATGAGTGCCCGAGGAAGATAATGAGCCAGCATTATTTACATTTCCGGCAGGAATGGGAGTGGACCGATGGGGAATGATAGGATCGACCACTGAAAACAAGCTCTCTTCTTCTGGTAGGCGAATTCCAGGGGGGCCATCAGCTTTGCCTTCGATACCAACAACTGAATTGCGATCTAACCTTATGCCACTATGGGAAACATCAAACCCTGACCATTGTTTCTCAAACTTGTTGAATTTGGCCTGTTGGGTAAAGTTTTGCTCTTCACTGTCACCTCCAAGAGTAGTCTTGTTTGATCCATATTCACTGCCCATTTGAGGAAATAAACCATCATTCGCTGCTGGAAATGTAAATCCTTGTGGCTTGGAGACATCAGCCCTAGGAGACCCACTATTTGAGCCTCTCTGTTTTGAGACTGGAGCTTCACGTGAGTGCAACTCCTTCATAAAGGATGGGCCGAAAAGTGTTTCAAGAGTGAGAGACTTGTCAGAGGTGACTCTTCTGGCGTTGTCTTCGCTTGAATTGTTGAAAACATCTGGGACAACCTCACTCTCATAAACCTGGTGATTGCCCGAGGAAAGTTCTGGATTTGAGGACAGACCTTTCAATAAAGAAAGGAGGTGTACAGATGCATGACTGTCAACCGCGACTTTTCCATCTGAAACATCCCCATCCTCAATTGGAAACGGAAAAGTTGAAACATTTTCGCTTGTTCCAGATAACATAGATTGTTCAAGGTCTTCACATGTGAGTACTCTTGGAGCAGCATCCACAATCTCAGACACAGATGGGTTGCTGGGCCCTTTGTCGGCCGAAATTGCACTAGACGTAAATACATGCACAGGTTTATTGCTTTTGAATGGAAGTGTCGGTAGCTCCTCAGACTTTCCAGATGCTTGCAAACCACTTCTTTCATTACCAACAATAAGTGAAAGCAAGTCTTTAGGTGGTGGTTGTTGCTGTTGTTGTTGCAAATCTTTAGGTTGGTCTGACGAGGGCGCATCATTTTTGTTTTCTGTAGAATCAGACAATATCAATAAATTTGTTCTACGATCCTGATGCTTGACGCTAAGAGAGATTCTAATAGAAATTAAGTTTTACCTTCATCAATAAACCAATGACTGAACTTGGAGGATTGAAAAGGGAGATTTTTACCAATGACATCGGCTCTGACATCGCCACACTGGTGAAATAGACAAGAAAAGAAAAGGTGTCAATGCACAAATCTTGATGCTTTATAGACAGGAGATATACAAAGAGTTGATCAAATGGTACATCAGTACACGACATTCCCAGGTACATCTTTGATTAGGAACAAGAAAACGACTATTAGAACACATGTAGAAGTTCCAAAAACCCTTGATTCTCTATGACTAAGAAGCTTGCAGCATCAAAAGCGGAAATTTGAGATTTGGTGTCGTTCACTTAACTATGGTCCACTAGGAAAAAAATAATGAATACTTGGGGAAGAATAGATGAAGATTTGTTAATTAAATAATTCATTATAAAGTAGCATCTATGCAGATATTGATGGAGAAAGTATTGAAAAAAGTAATATTTGAGGATGCAGAACCTGTAATTAATTCATATAATTGACAGCAAAGACAGGTAGTCCTCTTAGTAAATTGTTACCTTTTTTTTAGAAAAAACTCCTAGATTGAAATATAAAATAAAAAAAAAGAAGCAAGAGCTAGTTCGTAAATGAGTATGACTAACATGAGTTGACGTCAAGTATACCCAGACCAAATCCAAACTATAGATGTCCAAGAATGATAATGCCACAAATAATCTGTTGCAGACCATACATTTGACAAAGCTACCGGCACAGTTGATAGTTAAGTGAAATAACCTACTGTTTAACAGATCTAAGCATGTATCACATAATTACTCAATAATCACAAACCACATAAATAACTAGAGGAAGGTTTGATGGTTAAGAAGCCTAGAAAGCGCAGAAGACATTAGTAAGAAGCCTCGAAAGCATTCAGTTAATGGATCTTTGACTATCCATGCCAAAGTTATTTAAGGTATGATTTCATTTCACTATAACCAAATTTGTATACTAGTTACAAAAATACTGACTAAAGAATATAAACACTGCTAAGCCAATGAAAAAAAGAAAAGAAAAGATAATTACCTCAATAAAATCTGAACTAGAACTAGTTGCGGCTGGAACAACACCAAGCAGCTTTCCTAGGATTGATGATTTGTACTCATGGCGGGTGTCATCTGTGTTGCCGTCTCCCAGGATTTTCTGACAATCAAAACCCATCGATACTCCATCTGTTGAAACTCCAAATGGCTCCTGCAGGTATGAATTTTTAAATGATGGACTCGAATTACTGGTCAAATCAGTAGAAACCTTTATATCCGATTGTTGACTTGCCAAGTTTTTACTGGTATTAGTAATAGTAGTATCAATGGCTTTAATCTCACTGTGCTGGCCACTGGAGCCCACAAGCACAGCTGATTTCTCATCCATGAGATTACCAGGGAAGCCATTTATCACAAAATTAGCCTCTCCATGAGAAACGCTGTGATCTCCAACACTTGCAACCTGCTGGAGGAAAAAGGAAAAACAAACTCTAGTATTTCAGAAAATCAAAATGATCCACTTTAGGACTGAATGCAGGTGTAAGAATGTGGTCTTAACGGTTTATCAACAAGGTTCAAACCCCAAAGGTGTATTCCCAAGAGTTTAAGTGAGATAATTTTGAAACAAAACGCGGAAGAGAGAGAGAGGAGGGTGATTCATTGAGGCCAATCGGTGGTTGGAAAATTGAGGTTTTCACATCTCGAAATAATAATAATAATGATATAAGGAAAAACAACATTGCCAATAGACATAGACTACCTCCTGAACATCAAATTTAAAATTTTCCATGAAGATATATCTGGGACATCGAATGTTTACATGACAATAGCATGGTTATATTGAAATCCTAAGGAAATCAGTTAAAGAGAGAATGCCTATACAATCAATGTTCATGAAAAAGTTGAACAAAATCTTATGAGAGGCCAAGTGCATAGGTTTCCCAATCAACAAGAGAAAAATTAAGAGAAAAATTACCTCCATTGCAGGTTCAGGTGCATATGGCTTTGTTCCAACATTTTTCTCCAAGCTTGAGCCTGTGAAACCTGGAGGTACAAGGGGTCTGGATGCTGGAGTTTGAGCAGGTAAAGCACTTGCAGAATCTCCTTCTAAAGAGGTTGGCCTCACCTGCAATCCATTATTCCCACCCGCCCGTTTTTTATTGTCTTCACTATCAACCAATGATGCCATAATATCTTGTTCAACATTTTCTTTATGCTTCTCTTGAAATTCCTTTTGTTGCTCCTTCCTAAACAACTCAAAAGAAGCTGGGTGGCAAACAGATCCAAGTCAATTATTTATCACATAAATATCATGAAAATACTATGTACCCAAAAAAAAAAATCATGAAATGCTAGACTAAACACAAAAAATAAAATAAAAATTGAGGCAAAAAACCCTATGAAAAAAATAAAGAGAAGAAGGCCGGATCAACAAATTGGTTACTTTTCTTTTTACAGTCTTTATGAACTATAAGCATCCAAAAGCAACTAACAAGTTCACAAAAGTTTCATGCAAATCAATCATCTCATTGAGCCCCAATCGCTTCAAAAGCAACTAACAAGTTCATTTTTTTTTCTGCTACCAACAAGTTCTCTTTTTTATGCTACTAACAAGTTCAATTTAAAAATGAAGATAACCGTTGATGCAACTAACAATGTGATCTTCAAACTATTTAATATATCATATTTCATGGTCTTAGCAATGATAATCACCTTTTCAACCTAGGATTATGGACTTAGGGTTACTAGTGTGACATCTTTTTCTTCTATGGGTTGTTGATGTTCTTTTCATCATTTTCTCTTTGGATCAAAGATTTTAAAATATTTACCTCTTCTCCTTCTTTCCTCTTCTGCTCTATCCTCACTCGAGCATTCAGAAGAACCAAAAGTCTCATCATTATACATGTCCGTAGTGCAAGTGTCTCGTCTTGAGTGAGGTACAGCCTGAAGAAAACCAATGAAATCATGATATGGCATAATTGCAATAGAATTTCAGCTTACATAGCTAGTGCTTGATCATATCATGATTGTATTAGTGTATTTCCACATTCATTTTTTTGGTCTAAGTTTTTTTTTTTTCTTAAATCTTATTCAATATCGTGTGATAGTATATACACAAATGTGCATACACACTTATTATACACATATGAATCATATACCATACATCACTTAATCATGCATGAAGTAGCCAACGATACTTCAAGTAATTTCCTAAATATTAGGATTAAGAATTTAAGATTAAACATCTAAGTTCAACAACTCAAGAGAAACCCTTTTTTGCCTTCTTGAGAAAACTCACGAGAAACTCTAACTTAGCCAAAAAAATAAAATAAAAAATGAGCAAGTTCATAAATACACGTCCCATAAAAAAATTGATAATCAAGCATGAATCTAACCTTATACGGGCGTGGAGGATGATATGGTTCATTACTCTTGTTCAGTTGATAATGGCTGTTTCCTCGACCCCTTGAAGCTGAATTCCCAGGCACATATCCAGGTGGTCTTTGGGAAGCACCACTTCCAAGAAGGCCATCATGCTCAGGGTTTTGCCATAAAAGCCGAGATTGGTTTCCATAACGTCTCCCAAAATCTGCAAGGTTGGAAGAGATATCAAAATTCCAGAAACATCTAGCATATCCCATCAGCAAGAAAAAAGTGAAAGGAAAAGTTAACCAGAAAAGTTTGAGAACAAAAGAACAAGATAACACAAGTAGCTAATGATTTGAAACTGTAGCATCTCTACGCAACACAATGTGTTCTGAGATTGCTGAATACAATTTTGAAACCTCTCATGGCATTGACAGCATGTGTCAATTGACGATTTCCAGAGATGTCACAGCACACTAGTGAGAGGATGGGGGAGTGGAATTTTAAGAGAAAGGGATTAGGCTTTCATATGATTGAAGTTATGTATATTAACTTATTAATAACAAGTTCCTCTTCTTTTTTTTTTTTAATAAAATTGCATATTATCTTCTTAAAGAAAATATAAAAGTAGACAACACCTAAAGCGTCACCTGAATCTCGATCTGACTGTGAATCTCCATCTTTGTCATTTGATCCAGAGGAGCGTGTGTCCCATCTTCCTCGGGAATAATTACCCGAATCTCCTCTTGTGGGTGGAGATGATCCATACTCGCCACGCCTGAAATTTTGAGAAGATAAACTTCCAGGAATTCTGGTGCGTTCGGGAACACCATTAGAAGCTTCCTCAAATTCACTGTTGGAAGAGAAATGTCAGTAAATAAGATGTTACCCTGTAATGACAATAACAAAAACATGACTGTCAATAATACTTATCAATTAGCAAGAAAGATCTTCCAGTCGAAATTTTAAAACAACAAGGGTGCAAATTTTACTTGAGAACTCAAAGTAATAACATATCCATACCTGAGAATTGCCTTATCAAATCCCGGGGGTAAGCTTTTGCAAACGTCCAACTCGCTTAGAGACAACAATGTCTCTCTTGTATATGAAATTCTAGGTTTCCTACATTCATGACCCAAAAGAATCATTCAATACACAAACCAAAAAAGTCCGACCGGTGAAGCAATTACTCGGAAAGAAAGATGGGAAACAAAATAAACAAGAATAGGCAAGTCATTACTTTTGATCGCTTATCACTTCAACTGGCTTTTCCGCCGAAGATTGGCCATCGCTTTCCGCTTTCATTCTTGTATATCCTGATGAGCTACTATGTACACAGCGGTTGATCAAGAACCCACTAACATCAATCCGCACAACGGCGCAAGATTCTATAGCCAAGTAAACACAATTCCACTAAAGAGCAACTCAAAAACCAGCGCTCAATACATCCTATACCGCAAAATCAACTGTTCTTCCTAAATGAAGTCCTGCTCAGAACCAACTCCACCAACCCATCCAAATTCAAGCCAAGATAAAATCGTTTTCAACACATCGAATCAATATAGAACCCCAATTCACCCGAAAATCGGACAAGACCCTACACTAGAACAAGATTCCCAACTCGAAATCTAGCTCAAACAGTACAAAACAATCGCAAATTTCCTTACCAATCCATCGATCCTACAAAACCCACCACGTCGCGCTCTTTCGATCAAAAGATCGCCAATCCCACAAAGATCAACTCCACAGAATCATCGGTGAACACAATTCTAGGGTTTCATCTCCAAAGTGCGTGAATCCGAAATTAGAGCAAATTCTAGGGCACGAAGTGAAGAAATAGGGATCGAAATCTGTCTCAGACGAGCGAATTAGGGTTTTGGGTTTCGATGGATTGAAAGATATCAGAGAGCGGTGTTTGGAGAGACGAAGCGGAGAATGGCGTTTATGAACTTGGCTTGGTGAAGAAAAGCTATTAAATAGTTGATAGTCCAAACGGGGGATATAATAGACGAGCGAATAGAGAGATTGGTTTTCTAAGGAAGACAATTGGTTGGAGAGGTGGTACTATTTGATTATTTTGTGTTAACGTAAAATGACAGCAAATACCAACTTAACACTTCATGTGATTTTGCAAGGTTTAATTTCTTTTAATAAACCCTCATGGCACGTCTCTAAAGACTAAAGTTAATGTTGAAAGATTTTTAATTTTTGATCCACCCTTCTTTGAGATAAAAAATAAAAAATAAAAAAATAAAATTCACTCTTCTTTATTCTTAGGCCTTTCATTGGGATAGCACTCGACCTAATTTGTTTCATCTACAAGGCTTAAAAGTCGAAACTAAGACCTCAGTTAAGAAGAATTGAGTTTTTCACCATTCGAACCAGTCACTTGATAAGTGTATACAAATATTGAAGGTCAATGATAAAATTTTACGTCTATATAGTTGTTGAAGCTTTTGTTAAATTTATTAAAAGATGCGTGAATAGTGAAAGAATTTGATTTATGCAGCCGACCCTAAACAATTTGAAATTGAAGCTTTATTGTAATCCCTCCGATCAATAATATAAGTCGTTATAGCAAAAAACCCCTGTTCAAAATTGTAAATCGTTTTCAGAATTCGAGAGTGTATTTATTGTTTTTTACCCATTTTACCCTTATGCAATACAAACATTTATGATTATTCAATTCTTCCTTTCATTTAATTACAAATGACATATATGTATATTACACTTGTAATAAAAAGTTCTTTTAATTCTTGTGTCTTTACCTTAAACAATTTATATTTTTTACCAGAGGGAGTAGTTATCTTAGTCAATTGCTATTTCTTTGTGTTTTAACAAGTAATGTCTCGTTGTCAAAGCTTCTCAAGTGAGATAATAAATATCTCAGAAGATTGTAGTTCAATTCCCATTAAAGGTAAAAAGAAAAGTGATGCCACGTTCATCTAACTGAGATGATTTGTCTTTTACATCTCATTTTTTTATAAAAAAATATATAATATAGGATAAGCTCCTGCCCCTAGAGCACAAGAAATATGAGTTGGTCATGTAAACAAGTAAGTATCAACTATATTTCTTTTAAAAAAAAGAAAAAAAGAAAAAATGGACATCAATTAAATAATACACAAAACTTAAAAACCTATCAAAATCAAATTTTGTTTTTTTTACTTAGGTTATAGTCAAACTCACAACATCCTTAAGTCTTATATTTTGACAAGAGATGTCCCTACCATCGCACTATAAATGTTTTGACATCAAAATCAGACTTTCTCGTATGAAATAACTCAAATTTTTTTAACTTTAATGAGTGTTCATCCACGACTTTCTTAAATCTGCCTTTCGACAAAGTGATGCAAAAATATGCAAAAAATATTGATTTTTGACTTCCATAGTTCCATGTCATACAAACGTCTACATGAACTTCTTATCCAATCAAACAACTTTCAATTCCCCACACCTCCCCAAACATCAAACAAATTCACGAGAATGCCATCAATCGAACACAAGCATTGGCACAACGGTAATTAAATCCAAAACAAGGGCCACTCATCAACGAACCCTCTCAAGAGATAGGGGAGAGTGACGGAGTGAGAGTTGTCGAAGCTCACTCTCATGGCGTCGCCCACAATTCTCCACTCATGCCTCTCTTCCTTCCACGGCCGATCTCTCGCCACCCCAACTCGAATCCCATCTCCAAACCCTAGAAACCCATCTGGGTTTTCAGTAATGGCGTCGTCGGGGATCGTTCTGGTGGAGAAATCCGAGGCGGAGAAGGCCCATCGTCTCAAAACGGCCTACTCGGACAAAATCGTTCCTCTTCTCAAAGAAGAGTTCTCGTACGGCAACATTCTCCAGGTCGGATTTTTGAGACTACCCTTTTTGAATTTGAGTTCCAAAATCAATGCTTTGTGTGAATTTGTGTGTTGTTGTAGTGTAGGTTCCGAAGGTGGAGAAGATTGTGTTGAATTGTGGGATTGGGGACGCGGCGCAGAACTCGAAGGGGTTGGAACAGGCGATTAATGAATTGGCGCTGATTGCGGGGCAGAGGCCGGTGAAGACGAAAGCTAGGGTTTCGCTTGCGACGTTTAAGCTAAGGGAAGGACAGACAGTTGGGATTGCAGTGACTCTCAGAGGAAATGTGGGTACTTTTTGTCGTGTTATGTTGAGTTTCTTAGTGATTTTGATTTCGTAATGTCTACTGCACTAAATCAAGGGCAATGGAAGAGTTTAATCCATGTAGCCTAATTCCAACTAATTTGGCCTTGGTAATGTCTAAGTAAACAGATTTGTAAAACTTGTAAAGATAGAATAAGAAATACAGAAATTCAAAACAAAAAAGGAGTAGCTCTAATTGACACAAATATTAGAGAAGGGCAATTGTGGTGGTTTGGGCACCAGCAAAGACGGCCTACAAATGCCCCCACTAAAGAACTTGACCCAATAGAAACTGAAGAAATTTGACGAGGTAGGGGTAGATCAAAGTTAACTTGGGATTCATTAATTATGAGGGATTTAAATGGTTTGGAAAGCTTACCATCAATTGAACTAAATCGAGCATAATGGAAGAGTTCGATCCATGTAGCCGACTCCAACTAATTTGAATTTCATATTATCTTAGTAAACGGATATCAGCATATGTTATCTCTTATGTCATTATATCGAGCGTGGTATATATGTGACTGGTGCGCGTAGGCCCTAGGGCTAGGTCTAGAGTTCATACGGCCTGTATGGATCCTTTTGTCATTGGTAGTGCATTGGAGCGCATGGGTCACCGAGTTGTGAATCTTGTGATGTTATTCAATTAGTTCTAAATTTCTAATCTTTGAGGATTAGTGCCTATTAATGAGAAGTTATTGTTCATTCATTTAATCTCAATTGTTTTATTGGTGTGATCTCTTAGTCAGATTAGGGAATTCGCAATTTCTGCTGTTGAAGTGATGAATGTAGATTAATGGTTGAAGGGCATCTGTCAAGTCAATTTGTGGCGTAAAATCATATAGAGATCTATAAAAAATTTGATTTTTCACTTTGTGCTTGAGTTGAAGTCTTTGTAGGGTATTCATTTGTGGGGGGAAGACAGTAAGGTAATGAGAATCACAAGCTTTCATGTAGGTTGGGCTAGCGTCGGCAAATGTGGAAGGGTCTTTGATGATGAACTTTTCAAGTCTGCCTATGCATTTTAAAGAATACTGATTCTATAGTTTTTGTTGATTTTTCCTACCTCATTCAATTTTAGAATAGTTGCAGAACTACATTGTAGAATGGTGACGTTTTATGTATTCACATTACTTGCATCTGCTGATCCTAGAAAAAAAAAGGAACATAACCAGAATTACTTGCATTTGCTGTATTTTGAAGAGGAACTGCAAGTACCCTCTGAATTTTCTGATTTTTTTTATTGGTGGCATGTTTCAGATTATGTACGCATTTCTCGATCGACTTATAAACTTGGGGCTGCCTAGGACGAGGGATTTTCAAGGTGTAAACCCGAACAGTTTCGATGGGCATGGGAACTACAGCATAGGCATTCGAGACCAAAGTGTGTTTCCAGAGATCAGATTTGATGCCCTTGGTAAGCCAAAGGGAATGGATGTTTGCATTACCACGACGGCCAAAACAGATAAGGAAGGACATAAACTGCTTGCTCTGATGGGGATGCCATTTAGAGAGGGTGGAGGTCCATCAGCTGTAGTTCGCAAAAAGAAGCTCAAGTCTCATCATTTTGACTCGAAATCAAAATCAAGATCAAAAGGAAGGAAGAAGTAAAAGGGCCTGAGTTGCTAAAACTGTATTATTTCGTTTGTTTCACTTGTTCAGTCACCAACAATAGGTATAGTAAAAAAGACAATTCATGTAGCAATTCTGTTGCACGTTCTGCAATTTTTTTTTTTCTTTTGTGCTGTCCATTGTATGCTAATGGAAGAAAATTATTATCTTATTCTTGGCATGTCAGCTCTCTAATGTGCAATGCTAGTTTACTTGCTCACTGACATAAACATAAAATTGAGAGAGAGATTATTCATAGAAGAGAGATCTTATTAGAATTTATTAAGTCATTGTTTAGTTACACATAAAGCCCAAGGGGGTAGGATTTCCACAACAGGAATACTAGCAAGTGTATGTCACAAAGAAAAATGGGACACTCTCACATTCCAGGTTTAAATATGCAATGCCAAATTATAGGATTAAACTGTGGCAGCTTGAGCATTTAAGGAGCTTTGAGCAATCTGTAGAGCCTCCTCAACAGATGAGGCATTCTGAAGCTTGTGTTTGTCTACGAGTGGCTGGCTCCTAGCAAGTCTTGGAAGGAGTTGAAATTCCTAAGAAAGAAAACCACAGCAGTTTATCACCATTTCAAATTCGAAGCAGCGCAAATTTTAAAACACTTTGTATATGATCTACATAACAGCATATTCGTTTCAACTTTCAAGTCATCAAAACTCAAACATCATGAGTTTAACAATTCTAATTTTGGACAATAAAATAATACCTCAGGACTGCCGCTTTCGAGAAGTACTCCTTTTAGCTTACCTGTGAGCAGTAAAATTTTCATCATCTACCTTTTACATGAGAAAGAAAAATAAAGTACATATCAGAATGGTCAAATGGAGAGTACTTACCAGATTCTATCCAGAAAGTTGCTATCTTAGGATCAAAATTTCCGACTTCAACTGTTTCACCAACTGCTAAGAGTCAAAAGAGATGGAAAATTTATTAGATGCTAGCTCCTGCTATTGGGAAATGAAGCTTAGGTACAAATGCTTCAGTTAATTACCATTATCTCCATAAAACTGCCACCAAATTTTCCTCGGACTGCCTTCATATTCAAAGACCCTTGAGTAAAAGTGTGGAAGGTAATCGTATCTGCAAGTAAAACAAACAATAAGCACCAAATGGTTTTGCAAGAGCCAAGGCTATTCATATTTAGAACTAGAAATATGACGTAACAAAATTGATCCTACATACATGTGAGTGTGAGCAGATAGCAGTGCCTTCACACAATGTTGTGCAGATTTTCGAGCATGATCTACATGCTCAACTCGTGCGATTCGGTCATACATCTGTCAGTCACAGTATGTTTTTGTTACAAGATGGTCGCAGGTGTTAAAGAGAAACAATGGAATCAGAAAACTGTACTTTTAGAGGGAATGCTGCTACATCTCCCACAGCAAAAATACCAGGTACCCTTGTTCTGAATAGACCATCAACCTGAAGATTTTCATAGTTATTAGGCACGTCATATCTTCATTATGCTTGTTAATGTTTTTTCAACAAGAACATTTTAGGACAACATGTAGAGAACATCGGATCACCATTCAGCTTACCTGTATTCCACCAACATTGGTATTCAAGCCCAATGCTTCAAAAGGACTCACAGCTGGTTTAGCTCCAATGCCAACAACAATCTGCATTTGCAAAATCAGAACTCTTCTTTCATAATTTGCAAGTATGCAACTTGCCATGCAAAAACTCTCAACAGAAGAACTCAAAGAATAAAACAGCATGCTAGGCAGAAAAGTATCAAATAAATAGACTAAGTTACCACAAATATGCCTGATTTGATTATAGTCTATAATTTTATAAATGATAGATAAAGTACCGTGTCTGCTTCAATAGTAGTTCCATCTTGAAGTTTGACAGCAGCAACATGTCCATCAGGTCCAGCTTCTATATTTTTAACAAGAGCTCCCTGATCAATATGTCAACAGCATTTAATGCACACTGCATGTTTGCATAATCTTTTGATGTTAAACAAGGTCAAAAAGAAATTCTGGTCCTACTAATAAATAACATAATCACCTTCAACAGTTTCACGCCATTTTCTTGATAGAAATCTTCGTATCTTTTAGCAAGCGAAGGAGTGAACAGTCTTGACAAGAAATGGTTCTCTGGAAAGATCACCTACACAAGGGAAATTAAATGGTAACCTAAAGAGTGTACATCAGAAAAAATGAAATCTGAACAACGCCCATTTTCTCCAAAGACACATCAGTTATTCAGAGTATGATCAACCCAAGAAGTAATAAACCCAGTAATATGAAAATATAGCCAAAGCATCTCTAGTGAGATAGATGAGGCATTGCTCTTGCCCAAGGCAAGGTTGAGAGATGTCAGTGTTGGTTTCTTTTCCCAAAAAAAAAAAAAAACAAAAACAAAAAAAACTATACATTCACTTAAATAACCAATTATGAAACATAAAAAGATAATCACAGCAAATAACAAATGGTTAAACATCTGTAAGAAAGAGGAGGTGGACACTTGTGCACAAATTCGATGAAATTAAATTACGAACCATTCATGCGCAACACAATTATTGTCACGACATAGAATCTTGAAAATCTTAATGTATCAAACTGCCTATTCGAGGTATGAACAGACAAACAACGAATAAAATTGAAGAAATACCGTTGTATCAAGTTTCCAACCAGCAGCTGCAGCAGCAACTTCCATACCAATATAACCACCACCAATGACGACGACCTTCTTTGCCCTCTCCTAAAATTATATATAAATATTTTTACATAAAGAAATATTAAATGTAAGTCTAAAAAATGGAGAAAATGAGAAGGAAACACAACTTTACTTCGAATCGATTTCCAATGAAAAACAAAAAAACAAAAAAGGCTCAATCAGCAGCAACTAATGAATCAGGATCATTGACAAACCTAGCTAGAGAGGTGCAGATGGTTAAACAGTAACTCAAGAAAGGTAGCCAGAAGCTCAACAAAAAACAAGTATTATCATTTAAACCTGGTGTCTATCAAGTCTACTTCATGAAGATTAAAATACATCATTAAGAGTTGGACCACGGCCTTCAAGATGGTATGTCCGTTCAATTCTTAACACGGAAAGGCAAAGTTTTATGCTTGATATGGTGATACTGTTTCAACTCAGTTTCTTACTATAAATCAAGAAATTAGATTGAATCACTTAGAAGAAAGGATAAAACCAAGATCAAAGTTACCAACGATGATATTAGTGAATCAGCATCAGCAACATCACGAATGTAGTAAATGCCAGGCAATTTTCCTCCAATGCTCTCTGGAAATCTTAAGTCAAGGAAAAAGTCAAATCAGTTGTGCAATCAAAATCCTCGTTAACCTACACAACTAATGCTAAGCAACAAGATGTGAAGACCGTGTTGGAGAATACAAGTTATCACATAAAAAAGTTGAAAGATGATTGAACACATAAAATTCAATTTGTTGGTGCATGATAAGCATGTATGAAAACATGGATTCAAAACCTGACACTAAACTGAAAAGGAAAAATACAATGCATAACAGGTATTACATACTGAAATTGTTATTGGATGATCAAGGGCTGTATTTTGCATTATATCACATAAAACATCCCAATGCAAGCAAAGCAGAGATAGTAATAGTACCTTGAAGCTGTAGCTCCTGTGGCGATTACTAATGATCCATATTTAAGATGCTTCCCGGAGTATGTGGTCAAAGTCTGGTTTTGGATGTCAAGACCTGTCACTGGGTCTTCGTACAACATCTGCAAAGGGATGGAAAAGTAACAAGTGCTTAGGAAAATAAACTACAACTTAAGGACTACCTTTGATAGATTTAAATCATTTGAGTATGTGAACAACTAAAAAATCAGTCGTCTACCAAACAGGAAAGTAACAGGAAAGTAATAACATGATTGTCACTGATTTCAATTGACACTAAAAGAAAAAACATTTTTCACACAAGAAATATGGATCCATTTGGATTAAGTTCTAATAGTTCACTCAACCAAGGTCTTGCAATTAGCTTTACTAGGAAAAAAATGCAATCAAATAACTATGGATATATTTAGGGTCAAAATAAGTGGAAATCAACAATGAACATGAAAAATAAAATAAACTAAACATGCAGTGTGAGACGAATAACAATACAATGTAAGTAAAAAAAATTCCTGACAAATAACTCAGGGGTACCTCTATTCCTTTCTCCTTGTACCATTCTGGTGTCTGTCTCTCCCCACCAGTTCCGACACAAGTGTGGAAGCCCTGTTATAAGGTAAAAAAAAATAAATAAATAAGAGACAAACGAAAATGGGTGATGGAAAGAAATTTGGTATAAAGCAGTTCAGGGAAAATCGGTTATGAATAGTAAACCGATCTCAAGTGCAATGCATGGTTGGGCAAGCAAGTTAATAAGGTAAAGCTTCAATTTTTTGTGCGAGTGCATTGTAAGCTAAAACCAATTCAATAGACAGACAAAATCAAAAGCAAACAATTCAATGACTAACATAAGATGATTTAATAACGACTCGAAAAGAAGCAAATAATTCCACTCAGACTCAGTCAATAACAACTTGAAATGATCTCATATAGCTAGCTACTTGCTTACAGGTAGGCGAGCCGGTTTTTTATCCAAAGGGAATAAGTAACCTTTCGTCAAGGCGGGGCGCTCGTAAGGTGGAACTCCCTGCATTAAAGAAATCCCCACCAAATGAACAAACTTTAACTCCAAATCAAGAAAATCCAATTGAACTAACATAACAAACTACAAGTACTCATTCATACAAAATTAAACAAAAACTCCCCTTCGCCATCAATTGGACTAAATTGAGCGCAATTGAAGAGTTTGATTCATGTAGGCGACCCCAACTAATTAGGGATCGAGGCTACGTTGTTGTTATTGTTGTATACAAAAACTCTCCAATTGATCACAACAACAGACCTCTTTACAAACAATGCAGAGCTTCCCATCAGCCATTCCGTGTTCGACGAAAGACCGCGCCGCGTACCCCGCCGCATTGCCTCCCCCAACAATCACAAACCTGCACAAATTACCAAAAAAAATCAATCGGATTGAATCATCATTCCCAAATAAGACAACAAGAGTAAAAATGAGCAATCTTTGATGTCTTCTTCAGAAAGAATACTCACTCGCGATTCTCGTTAGCGAAATCAGAGGAGGCGGCCACATGAACATGGCTTCTTCGACGGAATCCGCCGATCATGATCGGTGGCGAACAGGTGGAAGGAGCGATCCGATGATTGAGTGAGGGCGATTGGGGGCACCAGAGCGAGAGGCCGTGCTTGAAGGTCGGAGTATTGAAGACGGTCGCCATTGATCTCCGAACTGCGAAACGAAATTCACAGAAGAGATCAGCAGAGATGATGATGACGATGATGATGATGATGATGATGATGAGAACCTAATTAGGGTTTTAGTGAAGAGATTGTTGGAGAGTGAGTGAGTGAGACCTGTGAACATCGGATCTTGTGCTGTGGCTTTAAACGAGTAATATATTCAGTGAAGTTGCGCACAGGGGTTGGTGGTGGCGACTCTTCGAGGACGCCAATGGTTGGGTTCGAACATTTCAGAAGCTCTGACTCTGAACGAGCTGCGCGGTAATGACTAATTGACCAGCGTGGGCGCCCAATGCGACATACCACGCATGGCATGGGCCTTGGATTTCACATTTGAAGGACGTTTGTTAGTTTGGGCTGTTAATATATCAGTCTATTGATCCATGCAGTCTCCAACTAAGCATGAATGTAGCATACTACGTCCAATAAAAATGTATGTTGAGAGTCTTGAGACCAACAACCGGTTGGTTCAACTCGTGAGGGAGTTGACCTCTTCGAGCAAGGTCTTGAGTTCGAGTCTTTTAAATGGAAATGACTAGATTGGGAGAGTCGCCTCCTATATGAGACCCCACAATGCTCAAACATGAATTAGTCGGTTCGACAGATATCACGTGGGAAACCAAACTAAAAATATGTATTAGAGGAATAGAAAATTGATTATTACTATTTCTTTTGGGAGGAAAACAACTAATTTTGTTATTTTATTATTATTATTAGGGTATTCAAGGCATATCCCTAACTAATTGCATAATCGGTAATGTACGATAACAAATATGACACCTTTAATTAAGAGTTTTGAAAATTTTTCATTCTTAAGACTCAAAACTCGAAACATCTAGTTAAGAGACAATGGACTACGCCATCCCACTACCACAACCCTCTTAGTTTGATAGAAATTGGTTGAACATAATTAAAATTATATTAATTAGGTTTAATCAAATACAAAATGAGGGTATTTTTTTATAGAGCTTGTAATGCATAGATAAAAAAACTATACTGCCACAAATATAATAATACCTAAATACCGAAAATATATAAATATAACAACTTTCTTTATGTTGCATAACAAATACTTCCTTCGATCAATAATAAATCATCATTATAGCAAGAAGCTTTTGTTTAAAATTGTAAGTAATTTTCAAAATTCAAGAGTGAATTATTATTTTTTACCCATTTTATCTTTATGTAGTTCAAAAAATTATCATTCTTTAATTCTTCCATTTATCTAATATTAAATGACATATATGTAAATTACACTCGTAAATAAGACTTTCTTAATTCTTGAGTCTTTACCTTGAACAACTTACATTTTTGATTGAAGGTAATAGAATTCAATAACTTTTTTTAATTACTAAAATGATATAATAATGTCACATTGCAAAGCACAATAGAACCCCGTGTTGGCAAAACACGTTGGCTTACTAGCACTTCTGCTTATTGAAAAACCCGTATTTGGTTGTGGGAGCAGTACCGCCAAACAACGTCACAGTGAACAGTAACTCTAGCTCGGCCTATTCCAACGGTATCTTTCCTCACTGCAGTCCATCATCCTATCTGAACTTCTCGATCTTATCGACGCCGCCAAAAGAAAAAATCCAACCTATCTCTATTAAATCGCTCAGATTAGCTCATCCACTAATCCACTCCCGAGTCTCTAAATCCCCTATTAACTCCCAAAACCACTAAAAGAGCGCATAAAATGGTGAACCGAATAGCGGTGGTGATGGCGATGGCGAAACCCTCGCTCGCGCGAGCAGAGCATCATCCAATGGCGCCAGATCTCAACCTCGACCGCACCATCTCCAGAGGCTCCTCCTCCTCCTCCGCTCGCATCGTCTTCGTCGTCAATCCCAAAGGTCTCCATCTCCATTTCGTCGTCTTCCTTCGTCATTGTGCTTGATTTTGATTCTTGCTTTGTGTTGTTTGATGTAGGCGCCAATGGACGGACTGGCGAGGAGTGGAAGAAATTGTTGCCGCATCTCAGGTCTCGCCTTGGCAGGGATTGCAATGTAAGTCACTGAGTTCATTCGCCTTCTTTAGCGTCGTCACTTTGACTGAATTATTCAGTGTTTTAGTTAATTCCTTGTTAGATCCAAGACAAGATTGGGGATTTTAATGTACTTTCCACTAAATCGAGCTCAATAGAAGAGTTTGATCCTTCTTGTTGTTGATTCAAGTTCAAATTGAAACAAAAACTGAACTTTTCAATTGAGGTACTCACATTCTGTTAAAACCCCTAAAGAGCCGAGCTTTACTGATCCTGCAAGAATGGTAGAGTTATGGAAATTGATAGGAACATTGAACTGCTTGAAATCTGTAATTATATTGTGCTATGATTTAGATAAATGGCTTGTTTCTGGTCTTTCCTATGAGCATTCGCCTTTTTTTGATGTGTTTCTGTTATAAACAGATTTATGAATCGTTTACTTCGGGCCCTTCTCATGCCATGGACATAACGAGGGAGGTATACTTTTCATTCTTTCTTTTTTTCCTCTGGTGTATGAAGAATGCAATTGTAACTTTTTGTCCTTCCGCGTGCTGTAGGATGTTTACATCACTATTTCTATTTGTTTGTCTTATGTAGGCTATACGTGAAGAGGCTGATGCCGTGGTAGCAGTTGGAGGAGATGGTACCCTTCATGAGGTGGGCTGTTTTGTTTGAAAATGGTTTCCAAGCGGACCCAAGAAAAAGGACACAAAATTCTCAAAAGCGGGATAGTTTTGATTCTGAAATTACTGTACTAGAGGTGTTGGTAATTGCATTATTGTGATGAACAATTTGATTAGATAAAACATGGAATTCCTGGGGCCTTGAGTAAAGTTAATTAAGCACATTATCACAGGAAACACAAAAGGTAGCTTTTTAGGCGTTTCTCTTGTGCTATCTCACTGTAGCCGGCTTGTAATTCATTGCTGGTCCTATCGCGCAAAACATCATAAGAAACTATAAATTAGAAATTGTCTAGTCTACTTGCTTGATTTGGTCATGCAATTTAAATGTCAGCATTTCTTCTTATAATTTCGGCTTACACATTAAGGAGAAGTTGATGTTTCTTATAAGACCTTCATATAGCATTGCAAAAGCAAGAAAAAGTTCCCATTTGACCTTATTTGCACGAGGTCTGATACATACATATATATATATATATATTTATATAATATTGCACAACTTGTATTTTTAATTGAAAATTCTTGATTTGGCATGTAAAAGATATTTTTGAAGTTGGTCTTGGTGGCATAGTGGATGTATCCATATAGGAAACTTTGAAGACGAGCTTTCTATTATTACAATCAAGATGCATATCAGATTGTTGACTCTCATTGTATCGCAATTGGCAGGTTGTAAATGGCTTCTTCTGGGCAGGAAAACCTGTTTGTGCATGTGAACGTGACAGGAATAGTACAACCGCACTTGGCGTAAGTGGTAAAAATTAATTTCGCTTCATCAAAACTTTCCTTCAACAAAACATATAGAGAGGGGTGCTTAAATAGTTTGACAGATGCTTCATGCCTTTTTATTTTCAGTTGATTCCTTTGGGAACTGGATCAGATTTTGCTAGAACATTCGGCTGGTTGGTTGATAATATTGCTACCTCGCTTCATTTGATATGAGTAATTTTAGATGGGCATTCCATCATTCATTGTCTAATTGTTTCCTTTATATTTTGTCTTGTTAGGAGAAATGATCCTCACGAAGCTGTTGAGCGCATAGCTAGAGGTTTTTACTCCTGTTTTAAAATGCCTAATTTTTTAATTTAAATGTATCTAAGTCATTATTGGTCCTTGGTGGAACATTACCTGTGGCTTGAATTTTTGCTGTATTTGCGTTTTGATTTACCATTGGAATATTGTGTTAATTTCAGGGCTCAAAACTCGCATAGATGTTGGTGTTATTAATGGGGATATTGGTGAACCTCATTACTTTATAAATGTTGCTGATATTCATTTGTAAGGTTATGTTAATAGATCTTGGATGAATTTTAGTCAAGTAGTTTATTACATAATCATTTTTTTGCTAATGATGCATTGTAATTTTTCTAGGAGTGCAAAGGCTGGTTATTATGCTTCAAGATACAAACGATTTGGGAACTTTTGTTATATCATTGGTGCTTTGAGGGGTTTTATGGGGCATACCAATAAGGACTTAAAGATCAAGGTTAATGTTGTTTGAGATTTTGAGCATGAGCATTTTGTCAATCATCAGAACAAGTTTTCTTGCTCTGGTGCTATATCTTTTTGCATGTGCACCATTCCCCTTAACTACCATTGATGTTGCATAATTAGGTGAATGGCGGTGTGTGGGAAGTCTTCCCTCAAGTTACAGCAATTTGCATCGGCAATGCAAAATTTTTTGGTGGTGGTATGAAAATTACCCCTAATGCTGATCCTCGCGATGGAAACCTTGAGGTGAATTAATGCCATTATTATGTCCTGTTTCAAAGTTCTTCCATGGCTCAGAGGACATGACTAGTACTGGATACACATTTGACTTTTTTTAATTCATCTCTCCAGGTTGTGATTCTTCAGAACTTCAAATGGTATGACTTCATTCTTAAGCTGCATAGGCTGTATAATGGGACACATCTTTCAGTTAAGAATGTCACTTCAATGAGGTAACTTCTCTTCTACTATTTTCAACCATGCAACCAAAAGCTGAAGGTAACCAGGAGCAATCTAATATTTTCTGATTGATGCCATTGATGTTAAATAATAGTTATGTGCAATGAAATAAAATTATTTTGACCAAAAAGCAACCTTTTAAGGCATTATTACTCAGTGTCTTCATAAATAGTTTGCTAGTATTTTTGAGATGGGTTTAGATGCAAAAAACACTAATGTTGTCCACTTAGTAAATCTGCCGGATTATGCTCTAGCGAGTTTGTACACTGCTGATAATGCATGGGTTCGGATACAAATTAACCAGAATATTGTCTTAACTGATCTTGCTACTTATATTGAAAATGTTTACATTTAGGCATCCATGTAGCCGACCCCAGTTAATTTGGGACTGACGCTATGTTGTTTGGCATCCATGGTTTCTGTACTAATAGTTCTACGGTTCGTTTGTATTGAGGACTGTAACCCTTGATTTGATGGCTTTTCATGGACAAGTGTCCGTTTGTATTGAGGACTGTAACCCTTGATTTGATGGCTTTTCATGGACAAGTGTTTACTTGTTTGGATACTTGTGGCTTTTATAAAACAACACTGCATCAAAGTTTGCATGCATCCTTGAGTATTCAACAACAATAGAAATCATGTCTTTGAGGGATAGCAGTGTGAAGCAATCCGTGAAAGAAATGACTCTATGAATCATTTATGTTATCCTAAGCAAAGAGCTTGGAGATGATGTATACATGTGGAATATTATTGTGTAGATTCGGTGAAATGCTTTCAACAATTTTTTGGTTCATTCCAGTAAGAAGGTTGTATACATACTCCAGTTATACTCCAGTAAGAAGTGTGACGATGTATACATGTGGAATATTAATGCTTAGATCCGGTGAAATGCTTTCAACAATTTTTTGGTTCATACTCCAGTAAGAAGTGTGACGATGTATACATGTGGAATATTAATGCATAGATCCGGTGAAATGCTTTCAACAATTTTCTTGGTTCATACTCCAGTAAGAAGCGTGAAAAATTTGTATCCTGATTACTTTTTAGAAGTCTTATCTTATGTTTTAAGTATATATGATTTTCTACTGAGCACATGTTATCATCTTTTGTTTTGGCTGCTATTAGTCTTACTGGATTACTACTACTACTGTCACTATGAGTTAATTTAGTTTATGCCAATTGCTGTTACAGAGTGCAATCCATTGAAGTGGAGGAAGTCAAGAACAGCGGCAGCATTTATGTTCAATCCGATGGGGAACATCTAGGGTTTCTTCCTCGGAAGTTCTTCATTTTGCCCTCTGCAATCGAGATGTTTTGTTGACATCTGTTCACTGTAACATAAAATTTTGCCTAGTGAACATGAATAACAATCCTTTGAGGCAAAGGCCATTTTTCTGAGCATGCAAGTTCTTAGCCACATTTGTTTATCTAAATGGCAGGCCAACATTTTTAATTATTTTGATCAATAAGAAAAAAAATATTTACGAGGTAGTAAAAGAAGGTTACATAATATTTTTGTAAGCCTCAAGAAGTTACATATTTCACTAGTCAAGGATTGTTGTTTGGTGTCAAAACATCTCAGTCGGGGTTGGCTATAAAATAGGTCCGAATATCCTCTTTAATAACGACTAAAAGTTGGGACTCGTATTCATTTTTGAAATGAACACTTTTTTTGTTCAGTATATAAAACACACAGATCCATTTTTCTATTTAGACCCGGTTCTGAATATAATAAAATATTTTTTTTACCTAATTATTTACAAAATGCTTTATTTTATTTATTTATTTATTTTTGGTAGATATAGTTGGTTAAATTTTAATACAAACATCATGAATGTTTACAAATACCCATATAAATTAATAAAATATTATGTGAATTAATTGATAAGTGAGTACCCATTTTTGTTTAAAAAAATTTATAGGAGATATTTGAGCAGAAGTTTTACTGGCCAGCATTGTTTTGGGGAAAAGATATTTTCAAAAAGGGGCGAGAACTCGCGCCTCTATTTCCCACGCAAATTAATGCTCTAAGAATGGCTTCTCTTCTCTTCACCGCCTCTTCGCTTCCCACTCACCAACACACAATCCACCGAAATCTCAATCTCCGGCCAAACCTCCACTGGAGAATCTCCAATTTTCGGTGCAGCAGAGAGAATCCAGCGAACTCTCCGTCTTCCAACCAGAATTCCGAATCAGAGAACAATGTGTTGCTGAAGCTCGCTTGGTACAGCTCTGAGCTTCTAGGGGTCGCCGCCTCGCTTTTCCGTTCACCATCATCATCATCATCATCATCATCATCATCATCATCATCGGATGGTGAGTCTCAAGATCGAGAGGTTGAGCTCGTTGTCGATCGCGCTCGAGTTGTGGAGACGATCAAGGAGGACTTCCAGAGATCTTACTTCGTCACAGGTTTGTCTGAAACTCAATCGGCGTTACGACTCCGATTTGTGTTGTTCATGTGAAGTGGAATTGTGGATTTGCGCTTGCTTTTAGAGCTTAGGAGTTAGGGCACAGATCATCGATTCATTGGTGCATAGCTAATATTAGTTTGTGCATAGTCTTATTTGTGTTGTTCATGTTGTTGATTTCGCGATACCACGAAGAATTACTAACTGGAAATTACATATATTTGAAGTGGATTTGTTGAAGCAAGTTTTTTTGAGGCCGAATTGTGGTTTTAGAATTTAGGGCAGAGATCTGGATTGTTATATTCCACGCATTGGAGGATCGATCTATGCAAGTTTTATGTTTACTACTTTCAGTGGTTGATGTTTTATGATTCATCCGGTGAGAGTGTGGCACCATGTTTGGCTCGAGTAAACAATATTGAATCGCCAACTTTCTTTTTCATAAGAATGATGTGTTTTTCCCCTACTACACGAGCAGGGGTTTTTTGTTTACTTTGTTTTAGGGTGTTGATTTAAAAAAAAAAAAAAGAGAACAACAAGCAAACTAAGAATTATCAAAAACCATTCTGCATTGATAGATTACATTGCTTCTTCGTTGATTAATCTATGTTTACACCCATCACACATATTAATGGACAATGCTACACATGTATGGACTTGGTTAACATGACCCATTCATACCACTATATACATGCACCCACTTCACTAACTAGTAACTACCCATTAAATAACTACCTATTACATATGACTTTAATGTGGACACATTCTCACTTACTCACTAAACTTTAATTATAATTTGAATCATAATATTCCAACATAGGGAAATAAACTTACCCACTTACTCACTAAACTTTAATTATTCGCTTGTATATAACATATTTTTTGGCCATAGTGAAATAAAGTCTTGTTTCTATAAAAAAAAATGTTTTATGATTCATCATGTGATTCAATCTGGTTTCAGTTTTGAGGTTTTTGTGTATCTTTGCGAAAGAGCTGACTTTTTAGTCTCTATCTTCTTGTGTAATTTAGCAAATATTAGCTGTTGGTGAAGAGAAATTGACTGATAGCTAGCTTGAATACAAATTGACGATTGTAAAAGGTTTTCCTACACCAAAGCTTACGGTTTGAACATATGTTCGATTTTGTGGATGGTCAATCTTTGTGGAAATTGAGAATTTGTCTTTCTGTTCTAGGAAATTTGACACCTAATGCTTATGAAGAAGATTGTGAATTTTCTGATCCAGCGGCTTCCTTCAAAGGGCTTCAACGTTTCAAAAGAAATTGTACAAACTTTGGATCTCTAATTGAGAAGTCAAATATGGATCTTATTAAGTGGGAGGACGTTGAGGTGAGATTTCTGTGACGGTGTTTCACAATGACACTTTTGTTAAAAACCACAGTTCTTTGCATTCGTATTGAGCAAACTTGGAGAAATATGGCTGTTTGTGGTTTTTAGTTTTCATCTCTGATGTTGATGTTACTAAATTTTGCAGGATAAAGGAATTGGTCATTGGCGTTTTAGCTGCATCTTATTGTTTCCTTGGAGACCCATTCTTTCTGGTATGTGCTAATATGTTCTTTCAAATATCTGTGCTGAGAAAACATTTGAAACTGCTATTCATTTTTGCACATCTAGAATCTCTGGTTGTTTACACTGATTGAAGAATCAACTAGTGAAAGACAGAACAAGTTCTCTGTGCAGTTGAATAGTTGTTTAATTACTGATTTCTTTGTTTTCATGGCAAATGTTATGCAATTTAACGAGTGTTTTGGCTTGGGCGTCTTTTTTTCATGTTTCCTCTTATATCATTCATCTGTCTATCGATATGGATCAAGATAAATACACATGCCTGCATTGGGCAACTATGGATGGGACATACAGTTCTCTCCTTGTGCCTTCCTTGTTTGTTATCAATAGAAACTAATTGTGTCTCTTCTGCAGCTACTGGATATACCGAATTCTATTTCGATCCACAATCAGGAAGGGTATGCAGGTAATGCTTCGTGATATTTATTTCTGCTCCTACATAGCTACAATTTGTCGTTGTTCTTTTTGGGCTAAGCATTTACATTTTATTTTGCGACTGTTGTAGTTGTTTCAGATAGCTGAAACATAAAATTTAGGATTACATTTTGTCTGTAGTTTTCTTTACATCCCCCGGATGACCTTCACTAGTATTTTTCAGGCATGTCGAACACTGGAACGTTCCAAAAATGGCACTACTCAAACAAATATTCCGGCCTAGCCGTGGGATTTGGAGAAAGAGAACAGGTGATTGAAGAATTTGAGTGCATTTTACACCCAGTTCAGGTTCGGCAAACATGATATAGAAGGCTTTAGATTCGTTTTATTTGGGTACTATGCTTTTATTTCTATCCATATAGCTGCCAGTCTCTCTTGCTTCCTGATATTGTAGTGGTTTTTGGTATCTGGCTAATACTATATGATTTGTATATATTAGAATGACCATCACCTTGAACTTGAATAAATATAGTTTTATTAACTTATAATTTTTTTGTGTCATTCAATATCATTGGCATTATGTTATCCAAATACATACTTATAGAAATCATCTGTAATGACATTCATGCACCTTTCACATTCTGAATACAAAATTTGGACAGATTTCTTCATTCAACATAGCAAGGATGATCGCAAACCGACCATCACTACTGATAGAAAGAAACATTTGCACAAGGCTCTAGCATCGACAAAGCGGATGGAGGTAGAGCAACAAGACGCAGCACAACAATTTACAAGGATTTAGGATTTGGAAAAAGAAAATGACGACGGGCAAGAAGACATGCCTTACAAAATTGGTGATGGGGATTTTGCAGTAGTATCAAATATGAGAAGAATCTCTGCTCTGCTCCTGACCATCCGATGAAACACCTCCCGGAGTTGGCGGCGGAAAGGATCCAAGCCTTGTTCCATCTTGTGACAAGTCTCTCCCAATTCACCCAGTTTGGCTCTGATCTCCTCTGCCTTGTCTTCCTCCACAGGAAACACCAATGAATCCATCAACTCAATACACCCATGACTGCACTTGTCCAACCTCTGCAACTCCTCCAACAACCCCCGGGATTCCCCTTCTTCTCCTTCTTCAACTCCTCCGAAATCCGATCCTGCAATCCGATCATTGGCGCGGCGCAAGGCAGCTGCCTTGGAATGGGAATATGCGATGCCACCCCGGACTTGTCCTGGCAAGGAATGGCCATCACCAGCACCCACATCACAAACACCATTACAGTACTCATGATGTAAACAATCATCACCATCCCACTCGACTCCCCTCCTCCTCCTCCTCCTCCTCGCGGCATCACCAGGTTTGCCGCCATGGCCTGAATCTGCTTTGCCGCAGACCAACTCCTCGACACCGTCATTGACAGCGAGCGAAAACTCCCCACATTCCTGTCCTTGCTAGTAGTACTAGTACTATTACTATTACTATTACTATTACTATTACTAGTACTCCCCCTCCTTCCGAACGACCAAGCCCTCTCAGTGGACTTCCCATTATTCCCACCACCACCGATCCCTTCTTCATTACCCATTGCAGCAACCAAGTTGCTCAACGCCTTCCTCGCCCTCTTCACCTGTCCCTCGCCGAGCGGCTTCTGCTCCATCGCCACCACGGCGATCTCCGCCAACTTCCTCCAATGCTGAACAGACTCAACGCCATTGGTAACAGCATTACATATGTCAAGTGACTTGACAGCTCTATCAACGAGGTCGGGGATCTGGCGGTCCAGCGGAGGCTTGGTGATGTGTGATGGATCGCGGCGGAGCAGAATAGCGGCCTTGAATTCGGCCTCGCAGCAGAGGTATACGTCGAGGAGCTTGCGGAGCCAGTCGATGGATAGGAGGTCCGGAGAGGTGGATGAGAGCTGGAGGAAGCCGTCGGAGATTCGCTTCTGGAAGAGATCAAGGTCTTGAAGCTCTTGCTCCTGCGAGCTCTCCATGGAGGACACCTGGTTGCGTCGGATGCTCAGGATTGACCGCCCCAGGAACCCCTGGTGCTCCGTCGTGGGAGGCATGCTTGGCTTGGCTTGGCTTGATGGGGTTGATTTGCTTCCACAGTATATACACCATATATATACCATATATATATATATATATATATGGTAGTTGAAGTACGACCTGTTCTATGGTTCTATGGTTCTATGGTTCTATGTTAGTTAGAAGAGAGAAGTGATGCTGCTGAGATGAACGTGCTTCGAGAGGTTCACGGCGTTGGACGCGTTGATTGAACAGTTCGGTCCAAATGTCACAACTTGCGAAAAGAAAAAGAGAAAGAAAAGAAATTGACTTGGCCCTTCGCCACATGTACACTGAGGAGAGTAAAAAGGATAAAGGATAACGGGTACCATTTTCCCAACTCCGAAGATGGCGAAGAGGGGGAAAAAGATAAAAGAAATCCGGTCCATCGTTAGTGGCGCGCATGAATCCATTGAACGACCCGTCCCGTCGTATCTCCTTGTGATCTCTTATTGGGCCCCACATTGAAGGGGCCGGCCGGCTGGCTGGCTGGCTGTCTTAGCTGCTGCTTGTGGGGCCTACTTTCTCTTAGTTCGGTCGACCTCACCACGTGGCTGCTAATTAATTCATGTCGCATGCACCGTGTTAGATAAATGGCTAACGATGTGCTTACTACATCACTCTCAAGGTTGATGATCAACGAAATGGACACCAGATATGTCATGGGGCTTAAGGGAGAAACGTCCCACAAGGGTAATGGAAATGTAGCTATGAGAGCAATTCTAATGGTATTCTATTTTAAAATTAAATAGAGTTGAAATAATTTTAACAATACTTTATTTCTTTTTGTAATAAAGTTTTTTTTTATTATTTTTAATTTTTCTCTTTTCAAAAATTATAAATAATTATTTTTTTTTTTAAATATGAATATATTTTTTCATATTTTTTACTGATTAAATAATTTATTAAAATTAATATAAATAAATAATAAAAAATAAAAAAAAAGTAAGAGATAAAGTTTTGATGTAAAAATAAAGTTTGTAATTAGAGAATAAATAGAGTTTGATGTGATAAAATTGTAAAATATAAAAAAATAGAATATTATAATTAAAGATGTCTTTGTCTACGACGAGAAGTGAAACCAGGTGGATTCAGGTCTTACTATCACGACTTCTTTGGTTGATATTTTAATTTGTATAGCTAAAGTTTGTCATTTAGTGATTTGGATTATTTCATTTGTCACGTTGCTGAGTTGTACCACTCACACTCCATGTGGGAGTTGACTATGTTTCACCATATCACTTGCAACTCGTAAGCCAAACACAAATTATAAGGATGAATAACAATTAGAACAATTGTAGTGGGGGCGTAGTGCAAACATTTCTATCGCTACGCAAGTTTTGGTGAGCTCCACATGTATTAATGTGTATGGGGCCCATCAATCTTTTATTTTTTTAATAAAAAATCAGTTTTTATATTTTTGAAAGGTTTTATTTAATTTTTTATTATAAAAATATTTTGATTTTTAAAAAAATAGTGTGATGTAATTATAAATCTTATAAAGTGTGTAGTGAAGAATTTAAATTATTATAAATATGATGTGTAATAGAGGAGAAGTGTGATGAAATGATATGCAACACTTCATTACATTCACTTGATACATTAAATCATTATGAATACTTTTACAGAAAATAAAAGATATAAAAATAAAGAATTAAAAATTAAATGTTCTAATAAAGTCCGAAGATACCTTAAAACACTGACAAACAATACATTAAAAATAATTGCTTTTGTACAATTTTTTAGTTTTGCTGATTTATGTGTGCTGTGTGTCGAAAATGTCTATTCATAGTATTGCAACAGTTGTAGCGTTGTCTTTTGTGATTTGAAAGTTCAAAAACTCATTGAAAGATTTTCCCATGTGCTCCATATGATGAATTGCACAATTAGAAATAGAAACCCATTGCACTACTGGGCACTATATGGCTCTATAGGGCTCCTTTTCAGAACTAGTAACCCAAAGCCCACTTTACTACTGGGCTTTGGCTGGAATATATGGCCCATTGTTAAAGTTCGTTTGACCACCACTCAGTGTAGAAATGCTAGGCCCGGACAGTAATTGTCGAGTTTCATTGTTTTGTACCAAAATAAATAAATAAAAAATTCTGAGGCCCAACATTACATGCTTGTGAATTAATCGGTGCACTTGACATTAGACACTATATAAAAAATTGATAGAAAAAAATATATACTAGGGCTACTTACCATCAACGGATTGGCCCAAGTGGTAAGGAACTTCATCCTTTTAAGCGAGGTCTCGAGTCGAATATCGTGAATGAAAATTAAAAACTAAGTTGAGATTTGGGAGGGCCACTCTTTGTTTGGGGCCGATAATACCCAAATATAGATTAGTCAGTGCGGTTGGTGACGAACATGAGACACCACATAAGAAATCAAGAAATGATAGGGTGACGATATTTTTGATTCACCATAAAGTCATACACCTCTTGTGAATCTTAGGAGTCAGTTCATGGATCCTACTATTTTCCATTGTTAGTGTAAACAAACACACTACAAGAAAAAAAAAATAGCTTTTAAAATATTAATATATGTTGTTAAAAGTTACTTTGTTAAAAATTGATTGACATATATTCAAGAAATTATAAGTAGTTGTTAATTGTAAAAATCATAAGTAATGATTTGTCTAAAGTTTTATAAAATAAAGAATTTTGTTAAATTATAACTCATTATTATCTTTTGTTAAATATTAATTAAATATTTTACAATTTTAAACAAGGTAGAAAATTTAAGATAAGTTTTAAGCTATAACAACATTATTAGATATTGTAAAAAATAAAATTTTCTTGTAGTAATAGTTTATGTTTGTTCGTTCATTACCACTACCCTGGCAATTCTTTACACTTTTTGTCTATCTATATGTAGAAACTCTTTTTCTTGTTAAATACAAAAACAAGAGATAAGTGCCATTTGGAAGGGAATGAGGAGAGGAATAGGGCTAACAAAAGTTGTTTGGATCCATTTTAAATCAAAGTTTTCAAAAAGTGGGTACCGTTTCTCGATTAATTTGCATGTTTATCTTGCTATTTTACTAGTATATACTAATAAAAAAAGTAGCATGACTTCTATTCATCCAAATAAATGGTATATTTTTTTTAAATACATTCGCATTTTGTTATATATTATTAAGATTTTTTAGTAATTGAATGTAAGTTATATATAGTATGTTTTTTTTTTGAAAAAAATATAAGTAAGAAATAAAATTACTTAATTATATTTAAAAACGAACAAAAACGAATCCTGCATGTTTTACAAAAATATTGGTTTGGACAAAAAAGGATGTCCGTTTCAAAAACGGGACCACGTTTGACACTATTTTTAGTCGTTATTAGGGGTGTGTCTGGACCCGTTTCCATCAGGTCCCTTTTTTTTTGTCACCGTCCCTAAAGGAGAAAGGCAAAAGGGTCAAACAGTCCATCGACTCTAGCCAAGCAGTCCCTAAAATCTAATAAGGGCCGACTTAGTCCATCAACTCTCCACTCAACGCCAACTTGACGACCTTCCTATTTATCTAAACAGGTACGTAGATCTCACTAGTATCAATATTGTCCACATCATCAGCCACCTTCAACTCACAGGTGTGGTTCCTCCAAAAGGCCTTGATACTATTTAATTTGGGGAGATTCAGTATTTCTTTATAAAGTCACACTTAACTAAAGAGGGACTATATTTCGGTCCACACATATATTCCCAACCGTTCCAGATTCAACTCATCTTGGAGTCATTTGTTGGTTTCTTATTAAAAAAAAAAAAAAATCAAAATGTAAGAGATGAAATTAAATAGTAGGGTTAAAAGTGAAAGTCAGGGAATTTGGTGATCGGTGAATTAATTGGATGGAGGAATGAATGAATGAATGAATGCATGAATGGTCCCATGCATGCATTAGTGATGGTGGAAGTGTTGGAAATATCCTTGATGAGTAGTAGTAAATAATGGTACATGACCAGAGAGAGTGAGTAAGAGAGCACATGGGCTTGGAGAGATTAAAATGATGGGCTCCCACTTATGGCACCAACAATGTAACTCACTGTTCCATCCAAATTGTCCTGCTTTTCATCCCATATCAGGATATGTACTCGATGAAATTTATTAAAACTCTCAATGCATGTCTTCAATTGGTTTCATGAATCCAATGTCAGCGTTATATATATTCTTGAAAACTGTAAGATTTAATCATTTTGATCTGTCTTGCAGTGCTTGACCATGTTATATACATGCATCCCACCTTTAATTTTCTCAACATTTTCTCAACATTTCAACGGAAATTGAGGGCCCAGGTCCCATGTACGAACATGTTTTTATTCAATTGATCATCATCATTAATATTCTTAATTCTCATTGTTTTTGTTATTATTAACTATTTATAGCCATTAAACGATATATGTGTACATGTATGTGTTTTTGTATTTATTTTTAATTGTTGTGTGGTATGTTGTATTCTATCTGTTTTGCTAATTCAAGCTCACAAATTCACAATTAGTTTCTAGAGGCACATTAATTAAAGAGCCGGCTAAGTGCATCACATTGTTTACTAAGTTCACCCGATTATGCGTGGCACCCCCAATTCAAATTCTAATTTATAACTGCACCCCACATTTTTACCAAACTACCCCTTCATCCGAACCAAAGCACCCAACTCCAAAACCTTAGTTAAGACATCTTGTAATGGCCCAATTAATAATTGTCGTTATTTATGACGTCATTGCAGACATGGATGTCAGTGGGGACGTTGTGGGTCTCACAGCGAGGACGAAGCACGTCAGGATTAGGTATATAGTCCATTTTGTGTGCTTTTGTTGTGTATTTGCGATGTATATGTTCAATTTATTTAAATTTCATTGCAATATGTGTTTTTATATCGTTTATTGATGAGGGGGTAGTGTGACAGGTATTAGCTATGTATAATGTATAGACGCGGGTACCGAGAGGCGAATGATACTAGGCCGGGGGTCTAAATACACATAATAAATGATAAAATTTATTAAATAATTCATAATAAATGACGTCGAGGTGGTTGGAACCGTTGTTGTATGAGAATGGGACAGTTCGTAGTTCGGCACTAGGTATCGAAACGCCATACCCAACGAATAGTTGTAGCTAGGAGGGCAAGGTCAATAGACCAAGTTGAGGGTCAATTTTGTCACCTGGAGTGGACCATTTGACCTCATCTCAATTCTCAATCAAGGCCTTGTGATGTGTGTGTGAGTTGATGACATTTTGATATATATAAATTGGTTTCTCTCCATTTCCATCACCTTTTCTCTCCTCACATACTTGGATGAAAATTGGTGAGCTTGTGAGGGTTTCAATGAGTTTGTGTGATCATTTGGAGCGCAAGAATCTAAGGGAAATCGATATTAAGATTGGTTCTTCGATCCCCATCTCTTTCTTTACGATGCGGGGTAATTTTTCGGGGTTATGACGTTGACTTTTGGTTGATGAGCATATCAGCATGAATGGGTGTTGCTATGGTTTTTTAAGGGGATTTGAGTTTGTGGTTGTGGATTTGGTGTTGGTATTGGTGTTGTTGCGGTTTTCAAACGATTTGCTAGGGTTTTTGGTCAAAAACACTAAGTTTACATTTTGGACGCGTGTTGTTGATGGGTTTTGGGTGTGTGAGTTTGATTGAGTGTTTAATGGATTGATGGAGCAAGCGCGAATCGCAGTGACGAGTCGAGGGGTTCGAAAACTCGAGGGGCGTCGTAGGGTTCAGAAGCCCACGACGCCACTCGCGGCGTCTTAGACAGAGGTGAAATGTGAGAAATTGTGGACTGTCGTTTTGGAAGACGCCATGGGGGTGTATAACGCGATGGCGCAGTCACAGCACGCAGGACGTCGTGGACATGTCGTGCAGAGTTAAACTCGATGGCGGTGTTTGGGGTAGTTTTGAGACAAAAACTTTTAAATAAAATTTACCAATTGGGTTTAACATATGGACTTATATAGTCTATTTAGAGTGTAAAAATGATGATTTTATCGATGATTTGGGGTTTGTATCAAGGTTACAAGGTTTGGGAATGTGTTGGATTGATTGAAATTGGTGAATTAGGTTGGATTGTCAGGTAATTGGACACACATTTGAGGTGTGCAATTGAACTAGGACCATTATTGGAGTGCGGTTTGAGGTATGTAGTGTCCTAACTGAAATTCACTTTAATACTTACTGCTTGATTTATTTGAATTATGTACTCTTATTTTAGCAATCTTATTTCCTTATTACTTTACGATTGGTTGAGTTTACTCCTCCCTGGTGTTTATTCATTGCAGGGGAATAGGGTCCACTAGGCCATAGCATATGTTCTGGTCATGTGCCGATGAATATGCTACCCGGGTGTGCTAGTCATGTGTGTGTGCGCTGTGACCTAGAGGGTCCAGGGTCACCCGTTCGAGGTATCCTCATGGGTCGTGCCTGGCGGATAGCCCGATGTATGGCTTTAGTCTAACTTTAATTGTGCATGCACTTTGTTTCCATACTATTTATATTCATGCGATGATCTTCCACAGTTGTATGTATTATTTTCTTCTGCATGTTTATTTATAGTATTTTGATTCCAACAGCTTTATTTATGTATTTACTTAGTGAATTTCCTTGAGATTACTCACTCTGGACTCGTCATCTGCCTTTTTGTGATGGCTTGAGTGCAGATCTTGGTACAAGCAGAGGAAATAGCAAGTTTGAGGACTACATGTGATCGACTAAGATTTGCCCTACTTGTACGTTCGTTTATATTTATAGTTTTATGTTGGGTATGGGTTATGAGAGATACATTTTGACTTGTATATGACTTGGAGGTTTATATGTAGATGTTTTGAGGATCACACTTGATATTTATATATTGAATATATTTTGGGTATGGTTTCCACATTAGGTAAAATGCTCATAAAACTTACTTTTTATATTTATTTTGATGATTTAGGTCTTCCGCTGAATATTTTGATGGTATACACAATAATGAGTCTATATGCTAACTTGACTTAGTTATTAATGAAAATGTTGCAACGTTAGTGATAATTGGTTAATTATTGAGATATGAATGCACGTGAAACATAGCTGGATGGTGATTAGGCAGGCTTGTGGGTCCGTGGTATACACCGTAACGGCCGATGGATTTGGGGTCGTTACACATCTATTTTAGGTTCGGTGACATATGACCGAGACTTATCATCTAGGCTCGGTGTTGTCCAACCGAACCTCTTTGATGAGATTTATTTAGTTGACAACTGTCGACCTAAATGTTCAGTGGGTTCCGACCAACTCTTCAATTAAAGGTTCGACAGGTTGTGACCGACTCTTCAACTAGAGGTCGATGGGCTTTAACCGACTCTCTAACAAGAGATTCAGACCTGTGAGGTCGAAACACTCGATGATGCCTACAAATCGCAAGAAGAGTGTGTTGAGGGATGATGATGAGGTGCACAAAACGAGAGGAAAGTGTAGTGGGGTGCACTAATCACAGTGAGAGGCATAAAGGTCATTTTGTAGTAGGATCGACCTTTTTTTAAAGTTTGACTTTTCTGGGGTGCACTTAGTAAACTGTGGGTTGTACTTAGCTGGGCTCTAATTAATGCAGCCAATTATGTGGATTGATATTCTCCTTAGGTAGCTAGTTCCTACACTGTGATAGTAATTAAGTTTGCATACATAAGTAACAATTTTGGACTCAATTCAAATGTTACATCCATACATAGCCGAGTACTGCAACTTATTTTGGATTGAGGTTTTGTTTGTCATCGAAATTGAACATGTCCTCGTTAGTGAATTAATCACACATTTTATAAATATTTAGAAAAGGATTTGTGTACATCATATATTGTGAGTTTATATATAATGGTGGATTAATTAGGAGTTTTTAGGGGAAAATCAGAAAAAGACGATAGATTAAGAAAGTGAGTTAGGGTGTAGGCATCCCCAAATCCATGACAAATTGAACCAACCAACCAACCATGCTTTGAAGGAAAAAGCTCCCAAATTACTCACATCAAGGGTCCTTAATTCCAAGTTCAAACCCTTGGTAGGTCCCAAGACTCGATGAGTCCCCACACACTCCATTGCATTGCTCCTCTCTAAAGCTAAGTTTAATCATTCCTCCTTTTCAAAACCCGTCTACACATAATTAGAATAGTCCCTTAATTTTAAAAATGGTCTCTTAATTACTTTCCAAGTAGCCTTTCCTTGCTATCCATCCAAGCAAAACTCCCCCTCGCATATATTCCCACATCATATGTGGTGGGTCATCTGCATCAATCAACAGACCACCCCTCTTTATTTATGCCACATTTTCCATACTGTCTCTCAACATCTATTAGTATAAATTTAAGTATTCAGACATGTGTACACATATTTAGTATTATAGTATGGTTGTCCAAGATAGCATTCTAATTAAGCAACACTAGAAAATACCCATGTTTTGTATTCTAACTAATCATAACTAGACTAATCATAGTTTCAGTTAAAGCAGTAGTGATTATGTGATTGTTCTTGTCTCTACATGTAGCTAGCCAAGTTGATTTTGAAACCATAATCTGTCATTTTGTGACAAACTTAATTTGAAGAGGCACATGAATGGCTTCATGTCCAAGTGTGGAAGGAGTTGGTCGAATATTTTCGTACTCTACGTCCCTGCAGACTTCTATTACATGTGTTTTTCTTGGGTCAAGCGGATTGGAATCGAATACGACTTAATTGGCGCTAACTACGAAGACAATGGTCTGCCGGCAACTAGTTAGGAATCTTATAGTCCCCCATTAATAAAAATGGAGTATGGATGGAATGACGACGAAGAAATAGAATATGATTGATTTCAGAGTTTCAATTTTGATGAAGGATCGGTCTCATTTGCTGTTAATCCGGAAAAAAGTGTTCCAAGCTTATAAGGTAATTAAAGGGACCACATATATGGAGATGGAGTGGTACTCTTCTCTGTTTGTCTCTTAGTAATCACACTTCTTGCAGATAAAAGGAGTACTTTCATGACAGTGGTCTCAAAAAAAATTGTTGTAAAAAGAGAGGGTTGAATTAACTATGCATGTATGTACGTATTATAGATTACATATATATAGTCTAAACATTCAATTTGAAATAGAAATAGTAAACATTAATTCATTTGATGAACCTTTTTAAAAATATCATGAAGAGCAAGTTATATCTATATCTAAACATTCCTACACAAGATTCAGGTTGATTCTTTTGATGGGTCTCACATATAGATCTTGTAGGCCAACAACCAATCTCAATCGAAGTACGGGAATTAAGCTAATTACTTATTTTCTTCTAACTTAAGCAATGTTTAAAATGGAAAGGAAATGATAACAAGATTAAAAACCAATTTCATCTTAGTGAAAGAGATATCTACAGAATATTATCTTTAACTGATCGACCATGACTAATCGTATTTATTTATGAATCAAAACCATGGACATGACACTTCATTTTCTATAAAACTTGAATTTCATCTCTATATCTATGTGTATCACTGTATGGCAGATTATTCAAGAGTACTGACATTGTTTTTCGGATCTTAATTCAACGACCATAAACAAAACACGTTGAATTAGTGAAAACGCAAATGAATTATTGATGTGGCCTTTATATAATATTGAGATGCATCTTATTTGAAAAGAGAGATGAGAAAAGCTTATAAATCTTTTTGAGTGTTTTGAAGTACTGTAGGGCTAGTTAGATAATTAATAGATTGATAGGCAGCTTTGAGGGTACGTGGAGTCGGTTATGTAGTAATACAAGTGTACGTAGAGAGAGAGCTAGAATAAGAAGGGAAGAACAAATCAAGAAGTCGATGCAAAGTCGTTTTAGGGTTAGATGGAATGTTGGGACCTGATGAGAGAATTAATGGCCCCATCAGCCTTCAAAGTGTCGGACACTTGAGAGACTTGTGTTTTAAATAAGTAGAAACACAAGCCCAACCCTTAGTTCTTCCACATATATTTCACTTGAAAAAAAAGCACAAAAAACAACTACACCAACTCAACACATATAGATTGAGAGAGAGAGATCATCAGAAATAAAATTAGGAGGAGTTGATCACATCACTAAATTATAAGCTCTCTAGCTAGCTACATGGGTCACCATTCTTGCTGCAACCAACAAAAGGTTAAGCGAGGGCTTTGGTCGCCCGAAGAAGACGAAAAGCTCATCCGATATATCACTACTCATGGCTATGGCTGCTGGAGTGAAGTTCCTGAGAAAGCAGGTTCATTTCATATGTGCATTACTTATAATGAAACTTAATTTTCTTCTTACATGTTGAGCTAGTTCTCACTCCTTGATTAATTATATATATATATATTCTTCATAATCAAAGAGATTCTAGGAAATTTGTTAACATTTAACTGTATGCATGGTTTGATATTTGATTACATGCGCAGGGCTTCAAAGATGCGGTAAGAGTTGCCGCTTGCGATGGATTAACTATCTGAGACCTGATATCAGGCGAGGGAGATTCTCCGCCGAGGAAGAGAAGTTGATAATACACCTTCATGGTCTTGTAGGAAACAGGTTAATTTATTTTCTCTTCCTTAGTTAATCTCTTCTTCATACATCATTTAGTATACACTTAATTAATTCATATATTGCAGGCATGCTATTATGTAATGCTGTTAATTAATTATGTTTTAGGAGAAAATGTTTACTATATATATATATATATACACATTTACACTTATCAATTTAAGAGGTCATAAAATTTATTCTCTTGATCCCCTCTAGGTGGGCTCATATTGCAAGTCACTTGCCAGGGAGAACAGACAATGAGATTAAGAATTATTGGAATTCATGGATCAAGAAGAAGATAAGAAAGCCTTCAATATCAGCTCCTTCAACAAAGAGTACTAGTACTACTAATGCAACAACTCTACTGCCTAAGATTGATTTGTTTCAATCAACTTTTGTTTCTAACAACCAATTACTTGACATTACAACAAATCACCAATTAGACTCATCATCCAAGCCACCACTTCATCAAGACACCATTTTTTCTTCTCCGTCCCCTAATTTATTGTTTGACACTGGCTTAGTAGTCGACAGCATCGGAGGAGGCACTATTAACACGCGTCCCGATGAGTTGTTACATGGATCCATAAGCCTAAATTATGAGTCTAACCATTGGCAAATTAATCTTGATCATGACCAACCACCAACAACAACAACAACAACAACATCAAGTCCAAGCAATACTTCCCCCTCCGCCGACGTTCATGTGCGGCATTGATAATTCGAGTTTTTTGCCGCCGTTGTTAGTTGGGAACCTGGAGAACGGTACTACAGTGTCGTCGACAATGGATGTGCATTCATCATGTTGTGTGGGTGATGATGGTGAGATGAGCATGGAATGCCTACATAGACAACAACAACAAGAGCTAAGTGAATGGGTGGAGTCAGAGCAGTGCTGCTCTGCAGGCTTTCTAATTTGGGACAATGTTGATGCCCATGTCGGTGTTGAAGGAGTTGCACCACCTCCATCAAACATGGAAACAAATTACACTACTTCATCTTTAAGAGAGTTGTGAAGTTGTTGTGGTGGTGGTGGTGGTGAAAAAATGGAGTCCTTTCTCTTTCGTTAAAAAATTCTCACTGTTTGATGATTTGTTTTCAATTTTCTTTTTTCTTCAAAAGAGAGTGAAGGTGTTTTAAAATGTGTGGAGACTATTTAAGAAAAGCAAAAAAGGGGGTTTGTTGTGTTCGTCTTCTTTTCGTTTTTGGAGAGACATGAAATGTGAGGATTGCAATCAAAGCATGCATGCAGAGTGTTTCATGGACTTTGGGAACATAAATGGAAAAAACTGAAAGAATTCAAAAAATGCCAGTAATGGTTTGATGATGATGATGATGCTAGTGCTGATGAAATATATCTATCTGAACATATAATGTACAATATGTATATTTTAGTCCATGGCACATTCCTTTGTTTTATTTTCTATATTTTTCTTGGTGTTGATTCCTTTTCTTATTTGTCTTGTTTTTTATTCATATTAAAGCTTACATCACTGCCCTGCATGTCCCTCCAAACTAAATAATCTTATACATCAATATTCATTCCACTCCATGATGAAGTACTATAAATAAAAACTTATTTAAATCAAGTAACTAAGATAGAATTAGTTGAATAGTAAACTTTTTTTTTTTTTTTTTGGTAGGAGTTGAATAGTAAACTTAGGTTATCAATCCCACACGGTAACTTGATCATCGAATTTTTGTTCTCAGTCAATCGGCTCTTAGGAGTGGTTTCAAGGCCCTTAATTATATTATTGATGTGCTCCCAAAAAAAAAAAAAAAAAAAAAAAAAAAAAAATAAAAGTTGTAAAATCAATAAAATGAAATAGTGAAAATTGTAGAATAAACTCAGTTGTAATTGTCCCCAGATTCTGATTTGCAAACCAATTCTTCGTGACAATATTTTTGATGTAACATTTTGGAGATTGTGCTCTGTAACTTTTTTGTAGCTCCAAAAAAAAGAATTCAGTTGTGATGATGTGTTGGTGACATCATGTGAGTGTTGGCTAGAGTGTTGTTTTCTAGAACAGGTGATGAGGAGGTGTTAGCTAGGGAGGCAGCCAGTGCAGAGAATTTGAGATGCTGAGGAAAGCTAAGTATGATTCACAAAAAATAGAAAAAGAGAAATTAAAATCTCACCAATACGTTGACATTAGATGGAGTTTGGTGGAACATGTATTGTTACTCATCAACACGTTTAATTAATTACAACATAAGAGGGCAGGGCACAGTAGGAGAAGCGGAACAAAGTATACATTTTTATAATATTAATTGTGCGTATTGCTTTGTTGGTAATCTTGTCTGCTATAAAGCCTAAAATCATTCTGAAAAAAAAAAAGAAGCCTAAAATCAAGAAAAAAATTGAGCAGAATTAGAACAGATTAATAGAGACTGAGTACCGGTATTACTTTTTTTTTTTTTTTTTTTTTTTTTTTTTTTTTTTTTTTCATTTGGTGTATGAGTAATGCCAAAGATGTTGAACTCGTTACGGTGTGACAATTAGTGTTGATTGTGACTTAAATAAAAGCCTTAATTGTGTTTGTAAAACTATATAACATGTATACCATTCACACAAGTTGTTTATCTTTAATTAAGAGTCCGGCTAAGTGCACCCCACTTTTTACAAGTTATTATCTTTAATTAAGAGTCCGACTAAATGCACCCCACTTTTTACTGAGTGTACTCCATTTTTACATGGCACTCAAATTCAAATTTTAATTTGTAAGCGCACCCACAATTTTACCAAAATATCCTTTCATTCGAACCGAAAAATCCCAATCCCAAACCTTGGTCGAGGCATCTATTCTAAGTTCGACGACATGTAGTCGAGACTTATCCACTAAGCTCGATGTTGTCCAACCAAACCTCTTTTGTAGATTTAGTTGACAATTGCCGACCTTAAGGTTCGGTGGGTTCCGACCGACTCTCCAATTAAAGGTTTGGCAAGCTGTGACCGATTCTTCAACTAGAGATTCAGACTTTCAGGGCGAACCCTCGATGATGCCTATAAATTACAAATAAGAGTGTGTGGGTGCACTTAAAATTGTAGTGGGATGCACTAATCATAATGAGAGGAATAAGGGTCATTTTATAATAGGATTGTTATTTTTTAAGTTTGACTTTTTCTGAGTACACTTAATAAAAGGTAGGGTGCACTTAACCAAACTCTTAATTACTCATTATCAACCCCTTATAATACAAGGCATGTATGCTATGAAAATAATTGAAATCTTTTCTTCTACAAATATATGCTAATCTTGCGAGAACATTAAATCGAGGAAGGCATGGTCTAAGTTGCAAGGGACTCAAATCCTTTAAATAAAGTCTCACTTTTTTTTTATTTTTTTTGCTAAAAATAAAGTCTCACTTTTGAACTTCATAGATAGAGCAAAATGTGTTGGATATATATTTAGTACTATTTCAAATCAACCAGAAAAAGACAAGCTAAGCATCAGCTAAAAATAAATTGGGAGTAAAAAATATTCAAACGAACTCTATAAAATTACATCAATACTTCCACGTAACACCATGAAATTAAAAAAATACATGACCTAATCTCTTTACAAGCTCCTAATTAGATTCTTTATAGCCAAAGATATTGAGTAACTATTATTTATGTGAATAATTTCTTTTTTTTTTTTTTTTTAGTCTAAATCACTCGATATCTAAAGCTCAATGAGCCTCAATTATTCTAATTTGAGTCGGGCAGGACCACTAAATGGCGGTAAAGGTAAAGCTCTTCTTTAAGGACTTTAAAATTACTGACGGTAAAGGTAAAGCTCTTCTTTAAGGACTTTAAAATTACTTCATACCACTACCCCAAAAAAAATTACTTCATACCTAAAACTCAAACTTTTCTTCAAAAAAAAAAAAAAAAAAAAAAAAAGCTAGAGAAACTTGTTTAAGGCGGCGCAATCTTGCAATATTGGGTTTATAAAGAATTTTCATGTCATATAGTCTTGCTAAGCCCACGGGCCCAAAGGCCCAAAAACTAATCTGTTTTATAAACCAATTTAACGCGGACCGTCCGATTTATATGTTTTAGTCTGGACCGGAACGAACCATTCCATTCCTTAAATAAGATCCGCTTTTAGGGTTTCTCCAAGAGCAGCAGCAGAAGAGAACACTTCGCTAGGGCTAGGGTTTCGGTTCTTCGTCTCCCTCACATCGCAATCATGGTAAATCAAATCATGAAAACCCTTATTTCATTACCTAATCAAAGCGTGGAAACCCTAATTTCTTGTATTTGTTGTTGCAGATTATTCCGGAGAAGAACCGCAAAGAGATTTGCAAATACATCTTCCAAGGTCGCGCCTTTTTCCCTAAAAAAGCCCTGAAATTTCAATCTTTTTGAGTGTTTTAGGGTTTTGTTTGATTTGTGATTGATGTTGTGCAGAGGGAGTTTGCTTTGCGAAGAAGGATTACAATCTCCCAAAACACCCGGAAATCGATGTCCCTAATTTGCAGGTGATTAAGCTGATGCAGAGCTTCAAGTCCAAGGAATACGTTCGTGAGACGTTTGCTTGGATGCATTACTACTGGTACCTCACCAATGATGGGATTGAGTTTCTTCGGACTTATCTCAATCTCCCATCTGAGATTGTTCCGGCGACGTTGAAGAAGTCCGTTAAGCCGGGCGGCAGGCCGATGGGCGGTCCGCAAGGCGATCGGCCTCGGTTAGTGGATATTGATGTTTGATTTTGTGTTGATTGATAGTAGTTTATAGTTTGTTTAGATTGATTGGTATTTAGGAGTGTTAGTGTTTGAGTTAATTATGTTAATTGTGTTGTTTTGCTGGTGTTCAGTGGTCCTCCTCGCTTCGAGGGTGATCGTCCGAGGTTTGGGGATCGTGAAGGGTACCGCGGAGGTCCGAGAGGCCCGTCAGAGTTTGGGGAGAAGGGAGGAGCTCCCCCTGAATTCCAACCTTCGTTTAGGGTAAGAATATCTCATTCATTGTCTGGTTGTTTTATTATACTTTTAATGGATTAATGGTTGGTCTTTTGATTACGTGTTTATGAAGTAGTGTTGAATTAATTGAGGTCTTTGCCACATCTAGTGAATGTTTAAAGTCAGAAGTGAAATGCCAATTTGGGATTGATTGAGGCTTTGATGTTAGTGAAGTGCCAATCATGGAGTTGTAGGGACAACTTAGGAACTTTCACCCTTCATGGTCACATTATGTGGTATCCGTGGCTCAAAATAATTTTTTTGATTCTAGGGTGAAATTTGCCAAGTTTCATTACCATTGTGAGTACTGAAGTGCAACTATCCAGTATTCATTGGTTTTGAGCACTTGTGTAAGACATATGTCTCTATCTTGAGGTCTTCAATGGCGGCATATGTGGACACAAGTGTCTTTTTTACTTGCGATGCTTATAATGTTAAATATCTTTCAAGGTTGGCGCAATGTGCCTTCCAAGTGGTAGCAACTTCATTCTTTTAGTATATCATCATCTCTACATGAGGTTGAGGGCTCGAGTCTTTCAATGTGGAAGGGGTGCTATTGTTGGTGCAGTGTGCCTTTATTTTTGAGTTACATCATCATGAATCTTTTTGAGAGCTGATGCTTAAACATGAAGATGAATGTAAAGATATATAGTATTTAACTAGCATAATGTTTGAGGAGATGTGGTGAGCACCAAGCAACCTGGTCATGGTTTCATGTTACTCTATTTTGTTTATTTAGTGACTGTATCATTGTGTTTGCTTGTTTCTAAGTGCAGAAAGTTAGAAATTGTTCCAATGTCGTCTATTGGCAATCCTTGCAGTCTATCAGTTATGATGATTAATCTTAGTGACTGCTGCACCCAATATCTATTAACACTTCTTTTGTCAACTTAAACAGGGTCCTGGTGGAAGACCTGGCTTTGGTCGTGGAGGAGGTGGCTTCGGTGCTGGCCCTGCTAGCTCAAGCCTTTCTTAATTCTGATTCGTTTTTCTCATATCTTCTGTTTTTCAGCATCTTATGATTGCTAACATTCCCGTATGATTTATTAGCTTGCATTTAAGAGGTGGTCATGTGACCTTTAATTTTGTTCAGTTTGGACTTGCATTAGAAGAGTGCAAACGAATTTAGTATCTTGGTGTTATATTTGTTTACCATGTTGGATAATTTAAGATTCAAGTATTGAGTATTTCTTCCCTCATTTTGGTTCCCTCAACACAAAGGCTATGCTATTATAGAAGGAGAATGCTAGGGTGACAGACTTTTGCTAGATAAATTTGCCTATGTACCTTGATACTCACAAGTCACACTGAGATTCGTGCAACTTTGTAGCAAAAGTATGTTAACTCCTCTCTATCAATGAAATGTTGTGATGATTGATCATTGTTAATCAAGTAAATGCCTTGGAGAATTATCACTGTATAAGTTTTATTTGCCGTAAAATGTATATAATCAAAACGTGCAGCAGTTCAATTGATAATCCTAACTCATCATCATGGGTGGTTAATGCTATTATATGCCAGCATTGGTGATTTTGTTTCTCCCCACATTGACAAAGTAGATATAATTCGTTTGTAAGAGCGGCAATGGTCATTGTTTGTTTGAGAGAACAAGTAGAATAGAAGAATATTGAGGACCATATGTTGCAAGTAATTACGTAGTATTCCATTGCTTTCGACACATCTTTTACAAAGCCAAAAATAGACTTAGGACACACCGTTAGACAAGACCCTTGACATTTTTCAAGCACAAGAACTAAACATAGAAGAAACAGACTCTTATTTTACACATTCAATAAAAAGTTAAAAACCGACTCCTTTTTATCCACAAATGCTCAAATGCTCTCACATACTAAAAGTCTGCTTAACCTTCCCTTAATCAACTTCCTCCATCTTACTCTCCTCATTAGCATCTTCCAGCGCCGGCATGTCTGCATCCTCACCTCCGGCTTCCTCCTCTTCATCAATGCTCAGACCCAGTTTCAACATTCTATGAATTCTTGCAGCAAATGTGTTCGGATCCTCAAGAGTGAAACCAGATGTTAGGAGAGCAGTTTCGAAGAGCAGGAGCACGAGATCCTTCACGGACTTGTCGTCCTTGTCAGCCTCAGCTCTCTTCCTCAGCTCCTCCATTATGCCATTATCAGGATTGATCTCCATTGTTTTCTTGCTTGACATGTAGGAGCTCATGTTGCTGTCCCTCAAAGCCTGAGCTTTCATGATTCTCTCCATGTTTGCTGTCCACCCATATTCACCTGTTACCAAACAACATGGAGAGTCCACAATTCTATCTGAAACCACCACTTTCTCCACCTTGTCTCCTAATATATCCTTGATTGTCTTACACAGATTCTCAAAGGACTTCTTCTTCTCCTCCTTTTTCTTCTTCTCTTCCTCAGTCTCATCCTCCAATTTCAGCCCTTCTTTTGTCGCAGAGATGAGCTTCTTCCCGTCGTATTCCTTCAATTGCCCCACGGCATATTCATCAATGGCATCGACCATGAACAGCACTTCGTATCCCTTCTTCTTTAGCCTCTCCAAGAAAGGTGAATTCTCAACTGCTTTCTTGCTCTCTCCAGTGATGTAGTAGATATCTTTCTGGCCTTCCTTCATTCTGGTAACATAGTCTTTCAGGCTTGTCATCTCGTCGCCACTCTTTGTTGAGTAGTACCTGAGCAAGTCAGCTAGTTTCTGCCGGTTTTGGCTGTCTTCATGGATGCCCAGTTTCAAATTCTTGGAGAAGGCCTCATAAAACTTGTTGTAATCTTCTTTGTTCTCTGCAATTTCTTGGAACATCTCAATGCACTTCTTCACAAGATTCTTCCTGATCACCTTCAGAATCTTGTTCTGCTGGAGCATCTCGCGAGAGATGTTGAGAGGAAGATCATCAGAGTCAACGACTCCCTTCACAAAACTAAGGTACTCCGGAATTAGCTCCTCACAGTTATCCATGATGAACACTCTTCGAACATAGAGCTTGATATTGTTCAGCTTCTTCCTAGAGTCAAAAAGATCGAATGGGGCTCTCTTTGGCACAAATAGTATTGCCTTGAACTCGAGCTGCCCTTCGACAGAGAAGTGCTTCACAGCAAGGTGATCCTCCCAATCGTTGGTCAAGCTCTTGTAGAACGAAGCGTACTCCTCTTTGGTGATCTCCTCTGGCTTGCGCAACCAAATGGGCTTCTGCTTGTTAATGAGCTGCCATTCGTGTGATACCTCCTTCACCTTCTTCTTCTTTGATTTCTTCTCCTTCTCCTCATCAACGTCCTCCACATCACCTTCCTCTTCCTTCTTGGTTTCCTCATCTTCATCGTCACTCACCTCTTTCTCTGTCGTCTTCTCACTCCACAAGTAGATCGGATAGCTAATAAACTCAGAATGCTTTTTCACCAAATCCTTCAATTTCCTCTCCTCCAAGTACTCCAACTGCAACATCATTAAACCATAATAAAGCAGAATCAGTGCCAGACATTCCAAATGCACAATTCGAAACCAGAAACCATAAAATTGATGAAATCAAACCAAATATATTAAGTTACTAACAACCCTACCTGATCTTCCTTCAAAAAGAGAGTGATCTTCGTTCCCCTACCCAGTTGTTCACCATTAACATCCCTAGTCACAGTGAACGACCCCCCGGCTTGTGACTCCCAAATGTACTGCTCGTCATCATTGTGTTTCGTCGTCACAATAACCTTCTCTGCCACAAGGTAAGCCGAGTAGAACCCGACACCAAACTGCCCAATCATACTAACATCCGCCCCGGCCTGTAATGCCTCCATGAACTCTTTCGTTCCAGACCTCGCAATTGTCCCCAAATTGTTCACCAAATCTACGCATCACCAAGAACCCTAAATTCAGTAATCCTACTTCCCCTAAAACCCTAACAAGATTATTGAAAAATAAAATAAAATAAAATAAAAATAAAAATAAAAAACCAATTAAGGTTGTCAGCTTAGCACCAAATCTACACATCACCAAATACCCTAAATTCAGTAGCCCTAATTTCCCTAAAACTCTAACAAGATCAGAGCAGAGAAAGAACATGAAACCAATTAAAGCTCTACCAGCTTTGCAACAATGTGAACACCACCAAAAACCCTAAATTCAATAGCCCTAATTTCCATTAAACCCTAACGAGAACAGAGCAGAGAAAAAACATGAAAACCAAATAAAGCTACCAGCTTTGCACCAAATCTATAGACCACCAAAAACCCTAAATTCCCTATCAAAACCCTAACAAATGAGAGAAAGAAAGAAAGCACATGGAAGCAGATAAAGTTACCAGGTTTGGTCATGCCGACCCGCTATCTATGATGGAGAGAGTCTTGTTGGGCTTGTCAGGGACGAGTCTGATGAAGAGCTCCGGCTGGGCGTCGAGCTTGGTCTTGTCGGTCAAGCTCTCGAAGCGGATCTTGTCGAGGGCATCGGAAGCGTTGCTGATGAGCTCGCGAAGGAAGATCTCTTTGTTGCTGTAGAAGGTGTTGATGATGAGGCTGAGGAGTTGGTTGATCTCCGCCTGGAACGCGAAGGTCTCCATGCCCTCTCCCATCTGAACGTCCGCCATTGATGGATGATTGGATTAGTGTTTGTTTGATTCACGAACTCACGAAACCCTTAAACTGGAATTCAATATCGATCGATTGAGCTATTGATCGTTTTTATTGAAATCGAGTACTGAGAGTGATGGGGAGAGAGGGTTGGGTTTTTATAGCGGTTTCGCACTTTCGCGAGAGGCGAAGAGACTCTCTGGTGTGTTCTGGAGACTTCCATTGCTTTGCTTTGCAGCTCGGTTTATGAATTTGGGAATTGCTTCAGTGACACCTACAAACGCACAACAGAACTTGCACACTACTATCCACCGTATGTGTTTACATCGAGATTCATTATACGCATCAAGAGTTAATTAACACGGTGACGGGTATTGCAGTGTAATTTCCCTTTTGAATCTGTTAGTGTGTTGAGTCGAGAAAGTTCGCGCGAGATTTATTCGAAGTTCGGTTGGGAAAGAAGATCCTCGAGATATGTAAGTATGTGATGCATGGAAATTCATGGTTTCGATTAAGATCGCATCCCACTACGCGATTTGAGATCTGGGCTTCATCCGTTCATGAATCTGCAGATTGAGCAAACAGGCAAAAAATTATTTTCTATTTCTTTATTTTTAATTTTTTGCTAAACGAGATTTCTATCTCTTTATTTTAAATTTTTTGCTAAATGAGAAATAATCTACGACCTCCTCTCTAAATATTGTCTTTTGACAAGTATACATCATTTCAGTATGATGTTTTACTATTTTTTAATATTTGTAGGTGTCTGGCTCCTCTAAATTTTAGTTCAACTGATTCACACGATTTAATTGTGTGATTTGATGCTGTCATTCTAGATAAATTAAAAAATATAATGTTACTATTGTTATTTGAGCTCAAAACTTTTTTTTTTTTTGCCTCTTTACTTTGACTCGGTTAGACTCACAAAAAGTATTATGTCCATCCAACCCATGAATAAAAAATTACAATATATTTAATGTTATTTACTCTCATTTTTTTATATCATATTATTTACTCTCGTTTTCTCTTTGGCATTTAATTTGTAGGATATGGCTAAAGTGACTTTTTTTTTTAATTAATGCAAATGTAAATTGTTTATAGTTTTTTTTTTTTTTTTTTTTTTTTTTTTTTTTTGACTCAATGCAAATATTTATAGTTATTGCACCTTTGTGTTGAAAATATGTAACATGGATAGTATAAGTGGCATACTAATCAATTGTTTTAAAAAGTGGCATTTTAATTGGGATAAAACTTTCTTTTACATATTTGATAGTTGACATTCAATTTGAAACAAAAATGAAAAGATAAAAATAAAAATAAAAACAGTCCTTCAAAAATGAAAAAATTAAAAGAAAATATTGCAATATTTATTGATAAACAAGAGAACAAAAAGGATTATGTAACACGATTTGATTTCATAACCTTTTGATCACCAAATGCATTTCTCTTCAAATTGTGGAGTTCCAATTCTCTCCCCACTTGACCATCCAAATCTCTCAACTCTAAAAAGTATTCATAAATTAACAAATATAAGAGGCCATTGTTCAAATTATCAAGTGAAAACTCTTCAATCTTGTAACTTTCGTAAATTTTTATTGTTCTTTTTTACTGTAAAGGAGGCTAAGTGCATATTATTACATCAAAACGAGGTGGGGAAAGTGGCGTTCCCTACATCTACAACTACAAGAATAGTCGATAAAACCTAAAAGAGGTTGAAAGAAATCATAAAAATATACCTCTAAATTCAGCGCATAGCTAAAACTATGTATAAAAACCGACATTTTATAAATATAGACAATGTATGCAACAATGCATTGATCTACTTAGATTGTGCATATAATAAATTACGTTAGAATGCACAAAGATACTTTTGCAATCCCTTTTATCACACATTAATACTCATGACATTAAAATTTCGGCTCTTTTCGTTAAAACTACAAAATTATTCAGCTAAAAACTTAGACGGCAATCTTTGAATGACACCTTTAAAATTCACAGCCCACTCAACCGTTTATGTCTACATCTTGAAGCGAGCTTATGCATATGGAGATTCAAAACAAGATTGAATGAGGGTGTTAGTTGGGGTGTGATTTCTAAAAGTGTCATTCTAGCATTTTCGAAACTTAAAATATCGTAGTTATAAGCTGCGAAGCTAGCAACTTAATTTAGAAATCTATTAAACAAACGCAACCTAAAAAAAAACTTATTTTTGCAAAAGTCTGGTTAATTTATTACTTATTATTATTATTATTATTATTTTTTGGTTCTTTGTTACTTAATCTTTTCAAAGATTGAAGTGCACACCACAGACAAATCTACGAGTAATTCATAATCCGTGCTTAATATAGATCAGTCTTAGGCTATAAGCAAGACTAAGGCAGCCAAAACAACATTGTGGAATATAAATGGGCCGTTTTGACAAAAAAAGGCCCTAGTGAGAAAAAACGTACGTTAGTAGCGTCCTTTAATGCAAGTAAGGGTGCACATGGATTGGATCCAGTTTAATTAGGGTCAATTCACAATTCAATCCAAATAATTCATTAATCTAACTCAATTTAATTTGTAAAATGTAGACCGAATTGGATCAAGTTTTACAGATTGACGTTTTCCCATTCAAAATTTATAAAATTAAACTTAATCAAATGGATTACAAGAATTATGTATCTCATGAATGGCAAATTTACAACATACATTCCACAGATCTATATATAACATATTTCCCACAAAATTGTTATCACAATAACCTTTAAAATATAAGTTCCTACATAAATAAATGTGTTATCCACAAATCTTTACTATACATCATCACAAAAGGACAAAAAAAGTGTACGTTAAACATACAACCTACAATAAAAAGGTCGAAAGCATAATAAAAGAGTTAATAACAAGTAGAGTCTTTTAGATATTTTAGTTTAGAGCTGATAGTTTGAGTTTATGCTAATTAAGCTACTATAATACATATGATGACATATATGTATGTGTTGATGTATTAAACGAAGTGGATCGGATTGGATTTATGGTTTTTTAATGTAGGATCCGTAATCTGATTCAGTCTAGCAGGATTAATAATTTTTCAATCCAATCCAGTTAAAAAGATCAAAAAATTAATCCAATTAGTGATAATTGATCCGAATTGGATATGCGGATTAGTGTAATCCGTGCTGACTGCACGTACCCCCGTTAAATGCGCACCCATTTGCAACACCCGTCGAAGCCCAGTACGAATCTCCGACACGCGCCTTACCAAAACCACATGAAGAAGAAGAAGTTGATCGGATTCAACAATGGCGACTCTGTCTCCTTCGAAGAAGAAATCTAATAAGCGATCGTCCAACTCTCGCTACTCTCAAAACATGGACTCCTCTTCTTCTTCGCTCTTCAATTGTACTAGAAAGTACCTTCTCTTCGCCCCCTTCGTCGCGTTCGTGCTTGTTGTTCTGTACGTCAAGCGCGAGACGCCCGAATCGATGAATTTCGTGGTTCCAACGGCTGAGATTTGCTCAGTCGAGGTGGTCAACGAGTTTCCCCATGATCCCAAGGCCTTCACTCAGGTACCCGGTTTTGAATTTTGATGGATTTGATCGCACTTGACCTAATTTTGAGAAAGATTGAATCTTTTTGTGGTCTAGTTATGTAATTGAGAGCAATTCAGTGAATGAGACTTTGCCCTAATGGACATCTCTAGTGTTGTGAAGTAGTGGATTCTAACATTTGTTGGTTTTTAAATTATTGGCAAAGTTTGGTATGAATTGAACGGTTTTGATTCTGGTTTCAGGGGCTTTTGTACGGAGGAAATGATACCTTGTTTGAATCAACTGGTCTTTATGGGAAGGTGAGTTGAGATTGATAGTATAGTTCAATGTGATGGTTTGAATTCACATTCATGGTATTAGTTCATTCTCTTATACCTTAATTATAAGTCTGTCAAAATGCCTCACCCGGGTGAGCTTGGGATTGTATGAGTTAGGCACACGGTCCTAGGTTCATTCCCCAGCTGCGTCGAGATTGTCCGGGCCATTGGGCTACACTCAGGACTATTGCACCAAGGCCTCGTCTGAATAGTCAAGCTCGCCTGGTTGGCTTGATTTGTATTGTTCTTGTTTCGAATGGGCGAGAAGAGCCCACAACAGATTGCTTAATTTTTGCCCTTTTCATAATTCATAGTTACTTACTCCATTGCATTTTTTTTTTGGCTATGCTGTAAGTTTGTAATGTTTACTTCTTCTAATGGGTAATACAAGCATTCCAACTTAATAGGTTTGTTTGGAATTTGGACTCAGCAATTCTATAGCATTATGGTGTAACGAAATTCCTGCACCATACTGAGGAATTTCTCAAGTACAACTTAGTGGACGTACAAATATCCATCAAAGAATTTTTTGCAGCCCTGTATATCTCCTTTTCCTACTACAGCTCTTTCAACATAGTCACCTCTATCTTACGACCACCACATCTTGAAACTTTTAGTTAATTCTTCTGCTATTGAAGTACTTATAGTTATGACTACTGTTATGCTTGTATTAGATGCAGTTTTACCTTTTTGTAATGCACCATGACCTTTTTCTTTCTTCTATTCCAGTCTTCAGTGCGGCAGGTTGTTCTCCAGACTGGGAAGGTAAAGTCTTCTATAATAAAAATTTTAAGTATGCTTGTTTTTGGTGTACCAATTTAGCATTTGGTTTCTATTGATATGAAAGCAGTAGTACATAGCATAAGAAATTCTTGGATGGAAAAAATGTAGTTGTTTAATCTAAAGTTAATAACATCTCATGTATTTCCAGGTAGAAGTTCTTCAAGAAATGAATAGTCGTTATTTTGGAGAGGGCCTTACTCTTTTTGGTGATAGGTATTAGGAAACACAATGTGGTTTCTTTATTTTTTCTTAATCGCATCACGATGTACTATATGCAGAAGGTTCTCATTTCTGTTAATTTGTTCTTGATTTGTAGGTTATTCCAAGTGACTTGGTTGAAGAATACGGGTTTCATTTATGATCGGCATAATCTTAGCAAAGTTTGTGCAAACTCTACTCTTTACTTGCCCTTATTATTCCCTAATTCTGCATCTACCATTTAAGTGCCTTTTTTATCATATCTCTAGTGTTACTGTTATTCTTTTGGTGGGGTGTGCTTGTTGGGGCTGGGACGTGATGCAAGATCCTTTTTTTGTAGGGTTGGCTCATGCTTGGTACAATGCTGTCTTTTTTTAACCTTCTATTTAAACATGGAACTCTTGTGGACTTATTGTTATTAATGCACTCATTGATCTCACTTGAATTCTGGTATTCGGACTATGCTAGGAAGATTTCTGAACATAGTCACCTTTTGATGAATTTAGCCCTTGGTCTGATCAAAACTCTCACTGATTTGATCTTCTCAAAGTTAACTTGACTTTCCAATGATTTTGAGTGGGAATTTTGAGGTGAATTCCGTGTAGTTCTTGTTGATGTTTTAGTACTGGGAAATGTCTTATGTACCAAAAAAAAGAAAAAAAGAAAACCAATTTGTGGATCGATTTACTCTTTTCAAGTACAATTCGTCATATATATTCTATGTTTGGTGCAGTATGAAAAATTTAACCACCAGATGCCAGACGGCTGGGGGCTCGCAACTGATGGACAAGTATTATTTGGGAGTGATGGATCTTCAATCTTGTATCAGCTGGACCCATCAACACTAAAAGGTCTATCAATCACAAATCAATTGGATTCGTTCAACTTTTGAACTCCTTCCACGTAGTTTCTCGTTCTGAAAGTATTTGATCCCTTTATCCTGCAGTTTACTGCTTCTGAATTACTTGCTTAACGCAGTCATAGGAAAAGCTACAGTCAAATACAAAGGTCACATGGTACATAATCTGAATGAACTCGAGTATGTCAACGGTGAAGTTTGGGCTAATGTTTGGCAGGTATGTCCTCTCTCTCTCTCAATCATAGGGGTCAGCACGCTTTTTTGAATTATGTAGCCGGGCTCCAGCTATATTCGTTTTAATCAGTTGTTACACTATCAAAATTAATTCCACCATGATATGCAGACTGACTGTATAGCCAGAATTTCTCCCAAGGATGGGATTGTGGTTGGATGGATTGTCCTTCCTGAATTAAGGTTTGCTCATTAAATTTATTCATGCTGGTCAAACTTCTCTTTTCACTTACAACTGTACTGCAAAGTTAACCTGATTACCTGAGTCTAAATGGTACTTCTTAAAATTTTACAGGCAGCGATTGTTGCGACATGAAAGTGAAGTAAGCTATTTATATCTGTTTATAGACTACTGCACTTTACATTCTAGCAAAATCTCTTTTAACTTTTTTTTTTTTTGGAAAGAAGATTTATGCGAGCAATTGTGTTCATTAAACACTTCTATAAACACAAGTTTCAGGAAATTGGATCAATTGATGTTCTAAATGGAATTGCATGGGATGAAGAAAATGGCCGTCTGTTTGGTGAGCCACAACATTTTGTCACGCAATGCTACTTTTATTCATCATATATTTCATTGATTTTTCAATATTTCAGTGACTTTTTTCCCTGTTCTTTGTCAATGTCATTAGATATGTAGAGAAGACAATAGAATTTGCAGCTTGTTTTCATTCATTGCTTTCTCAATATTTTACTGATTTATTTTCCCACTTCTCGTTGATTGATTGATGCTTCTCATCGTCTTACAGTGACTGGGAAACAATGGCCAAAGCTTTACGAGATCAAGTTGCACCCTATAAAGGGGCCGTTTGTTGGATCTATAGAGCGGCTTTGCTTGCGAAGACCCTTCATTTCACAAAGCCATAGATTCACCCATCCAAAGGAAATCAATGCATGAGTCTCAGATTGAATGAATTGTTCAAACAAACGTTTCGTGAGAATCTCCAATGTTGAAGTCCCTCTTCTTTTTTCAGAAAAGCTTTGTTGAGAGACTGAAACAAGAATACTAAATCTCAAGGCCTAGATCAAGAAAATCTATATATGTGTCACACAGATGACTAGAGACTGAAAAAGAATACTAGATGGGTATTTCGTTTTGAGAGAACTTTATAGATATCAAATTGTTTTGAAGTTCAATTCATTTAGATGAACAAAGACAGATCACCATGTTAGTAATAAATTTTAACATGTTGGGTCTGTTTTTCAAATTTGAACATATGACAGGTGGTGGGGTCACATTGTTGAGCTAAATGTGTTAGCATTTAATCAGACGTTGCACCTAATATTTATGCCGTTACAGTGTGTCTTTTAGACGTTGATTTATGTCTCACTTCAGGCTTTGGCTCCACAGTGCTGTACTACTAAATTTTTCCTCTCATTCGTCTCTTCTCTATACCTATAAATTGGATTGAACACAACTAACTCCAATAATAGGATAATGATCTATTTAATTGAAATAATATACTATCTTAGATTCTTAATAGTTTTTTTTTTTTAAATTATACTTTTCTTTTTTGTTACATTAAAATGATCACTTAGTAACAAAATTTCAAAAAAGGACAAGACTTAATAAGGGTGCAACGTATACTGATTTTCATTATTTGTTTTGTGTTTTGTTGCGTTTTTTGGTTTTTTTTATAAAGGACCCTAACATGAGACAATATGACTTTGTGAGACCTATTCAAATCTTGCTTCTTAGCAAATGATGTCATCCATCTAATTAGAAATGTTTTAGCTTCATATAATATAACTTAGATTAATGCGACTAATCAAGTTGATGACTTGTTATTTGATTTAAGGTCACTTGAGTAAGAAATCGAGACTTTGAACCTTAATATAAGCAAATTGTAGTTTCTTTCTTATAAAAAAAAAAAAAATACCACCGTTAGTATTCAAATCCTCCATATACCAAATAGTTTAGATTAATGAGATTAAGCCATAAGCTTCTAAACTTGTCTATTTTTAAACTCATATTACCAATGTGATTACCAATATGATTTCGAGTTTTAAGAGCTTGACTTCTACTCCACATTTCATCACGACACGTCCACGTGTGACCAGGACACAGAAGTCATTAACCCCACCACAAAGGAGATCTTCGCCAAATCACCCCCCATTAAAAAACATTTACTACTACTCAAGCAGCAGATCTTCAATGCACTTGTTTAATCTCTCCAATCTCTCCAACACACACACACACACACACACACACACACTCTCAATCCCCAAATTCTTCGATCGATTGATCTCTCGATCGTTGTAGTTGATTGATCGATGTCGATCGGGAACATCGGATCGACGCTGAGCAATGACCTGGCGAAGAAGACGTCCATCTTCGGCTTGCCGGGATGGGTAGTCGCTGGCGTCATCGTTGGGGGCCTCATTGTTCTGCTTCTCGTCTTCATCTTCTTCTGCATCAACTGTCTTTGCCGCAAAAAAAAACCGCCCAAATTGCCCAAATTGGGGCCAAATCCGGCGAAATTCGCTACCGGAAACCCCTCGCCGGAGCCATCGAAGGAGATCCAGGAGGACGCCTACGCGGCGGTGCCGGAGATCCAGGTGGACATCGGGAAGGCGGAGCACCGGGTGGTGTTCTCGGACCGGCATTCGTCGCAAGCGAGCGGGGAGAGCCGGTCGACGACGGGGACGGGGACGGGGACGGATTCGGCGTCGATGGTGGGGGGCGGGGGGCCTCCAGAGGTGTCCCATCTGGGGTGGGGCCATTGGTACACTTTGAGGGAGTTGGAGGCGGCCACGGAGGGATTGGCGGATGAGAATGTGATTGGAGAGGGTGGGTATGGGATTGTTTATAGAGGGGTTTTGCAGGACAACGCTGTGGTGGCTGTCAAGAACTTGTTGAATAACAGGTAATCAATCTCGTTGAATTCTTATTCAAATTTGGTTTATTTCATGAATCTCTTGTTGAATTATGCACAAAGTTTCAATTTTTAAGGCTAATTTGATGTGTTAAGCTTGTGATGATTGATTTTGCTATATCTTCTTAGCTATTGAATTGTAGCCTTGTAGCAACAATTAAGACTTTGATGAGCAATTTCAACTAGTTCTTTATGTGGCCGCCGAACGCCTCTTTTTATTAAGCTACATTTGATTTCAAGTATAAAATAGAGCAACGTCAAATTGTATGAAGCCTAGTGTAGCACACTGTTGGATTGTTTTGTTGAACACCTCAAAATGGTCATTTGCTGGAGCTCCAAGGTGCAAGAATGCAAATTATAATTCTGAAAGTGTTGGTAAACTATAATTGTCTTGTTGAAACTGATGAGGCACATGGTTTATTTTTCCGCTTTCATCTTTTATGTGTTCTTTCAGTTAAGGGACTCTTGCCAATGAAACAAATTGTGAGCAAAATAAAACTGTGGAGTCAAAATCCTTTTTCTTTTGCAGTTTTTCTTTTGTTCATCTTTCTTTATCTTTATCTTTTTTTTTTCTTTGCACATGCTCTTGGCTTTATCTTAGTAGCACAGTTAGTTTTTTTATTATTTTGGAAATGAATCAAATTCTCTTTTCTGTACTATGCTTTATTTTTAACTTGTTTTCATTTCATTCAATTATTTAGTTTTCATGAAATCTTAAAGGTTTTTTTTGTAATAACATTTTATCAGGGGTCAGGCTGAAAAGGAGTTTAGAGTCGAAGTAGAGGCAATAGGGCGTGTTAGGCACAAAAATCTAGTTCGATTACTTGGTTACTGCATGGAGGGTGCTTACAGGTATCAGTCTTTTATTTTTTTCATTGTGTTATTTTTATCTCATTTCAATACAGGTAATCACGATTTTCTTACTCTTTCTGTCATATGCTTTCTATTAGGATGCTTGTTTATGAGTACATTGATAATGGTAATCTTGAACAATGGCTTCATGGAGATGTCGGACTAGTAAGTCCACTTACATGGGAGATTCGAATGAACATTATCCTTGGTACTGCAAAAGGGTATGTCAAATTGAATTTGTGACTAAATGCATTCGTTATAGTTTGTCTATGTAATTCAAAGAGCATTTTGTTCTTCAGCTTGGCCTACCTTCACGAGGGCCTTGAACCAAAGGTTGTTCATCGAGATGTAAAATCTAGCAACATTCTCTTGGACCGCCAATGGAATCCTAAGGTATCAGATTTTGGGCTTGCTAAGCTCTTGTTTTCAGAAAGGAGTTATGTTACAACTCGTGTGATGGGGACGTACGGGTTAGTCTATTTCACTTTAAAGATTTTTCATTCTTGTTTGTGTGTATTCTTACCTGCTTAATAACTAACTAAATAATTTTTGCAGCTATGTAGCACCTGAATATGCTTCTACTGGCATGTTGAATGAGAAGAGTGATATTTATAGCTTTGGAATACTTATTATGGAGATAATTTCAGGGAGAAACCCTGTTGACCACAGCCGACCTCCTGGAGAGGTTGATAGTGAATATTTCTTGTCGCGTAATCTTTTAGATGCTATACCTCTATTTTTAATGAACTGGATGAGTTGAAAATTGATTGAAATATTCGCAGGTTAACTTGGTTGATTGGTTAAAGAGCTTGGTTGGAGAAAGAAAGTCCGAGCAAGTAGTGGATCCTAAATTGCTTGAAATGCCTCCTTCTAAGGAGCTAAAAAGAATACTTCTGGTTGCTCTTAAATGTGTTGATCCTGATGCAACAAAAAGGCCTAAAATGGGACATGTAATACATATGCTTGAAGCAGACGCCTCACCATTTCAGGCTGTAAGTTCCAATCATAAATTCTCCAAAACTTAGATATCAAGGCTCCCCAAAGTCACTGATCAAAAGGGGTGGGTTTTGCTTTTAGTATCTCCTCCACAAACTATTAATTCTTTGATATTCTCAATGGTAGGAGCGTAGGGCTGTACGAGAAGCTTCCCGTCTACAAGGTGATTACGCGCAAGAGAGGCAGGCGTTACAAGATTAGGTGAGAAGTAATTTGGCTGAAGAACCTCAGCATACAAATAGAGAAGAAAGCAGCAGTAGCCGATATCAACAATCTAACTGGAGATGATCAGAAGATATTTCGGTGATTCACAAATCTCAATGCCATAATTGTTGCTTTTGGAGTTCTTCCATTGCTTATTTTTGTTTAATTGAAGGAACCAATTTGTGTTACAACAAGAGAGAATCAGGTTGTGGCAAGATGGCATGACGAAGAATCAAAGATTGGCCAAGAAACTGCACACTGATCAGAAGAAGAGGAAACGCTGCCTACACCATCATCAGCCGCGGCAGAGATGACATGGGTAAATTCATTGACAATTCAAATTTGTATAAGAATCCTGCATTCTTTCTGAATTTTTTCTCTTTGTAATTTCAAATGCCAGGAAATGTAATGCTTTATCATATCATCATTTGGCTATAGTATATTTTACTTTTTTTTTTTTTTTTTGAAGAACATTTTACAATCAATTCACTTTAGTGTAAAATCCATCTTTGGATGCATTTGTATCATGTAGATAACATCCTGTGCAAAAACTCTCTTTGTTTGATTTGTGGTTATGGATCAGTAACATTTATATCAAGGGCTAATTTCTCTCTGTACCAGTAGATCACTGTTGCGACCATAATCCATGCTAAGCGATTGATTGCAAATTCTTGATCGACTTCAACTACTTGTTCGTAGCAGCCTCTGCAACTTATTCAGTGAACCTACTAGATTTTAGTTCATTAGCATGTCAAGTTAGCAATATTATTGTTGGGATGCATTATTCCAGCATTTGTTTGATTAGTTCACATTTTGAATTCTTGAAACACAGCACCGATATTGATTTTCATTAAGGACCCTTGCATTGAAAAAGAAATATGGAACTGATTGAAGGAGCGATCAGTCACGTGATGAGAGAGGAGTAGAGATTGAGATGAGATGGAATTTTTCCAGGCTGTATCATTGTTGGGGTGGGGGCAGTGATGAGAATATTGAATTGCTTGTAGGGTTGGAGGAGCATAAACTAAAGCAATTGGGTTGAGTTGCTCATTGTTTTAAGATGGCATTGTCACTTTTCTTTTGGTGGTGTGAATTCAAGGAACTTATTAAAATCTCTCGTCCTCTTGTTTACTTGGACTTTCTGAGCTGCCAGGCCTTTGTTTTGTTTGTTTGCCTTTTTTTTTTTTTTCCTTGTCTTCATATTTAGTTTAATATAATTTCTTCGCAATAAATAGACAAATACAATGGTGGCCTGACCTGACTCCTTCAACCAATGGGTCCTACCTTAATTGTGTTTTTTATAGTTCAAATGAACAAATTCTCTTTATGACCAAACTGCCAACCCTGATAGTGCTGGACACGCTACATTTCATGCCTAGCTAGAAAACTCTTGAAGACCAATTAAGGTGACGTTTCGTTTTGAAACTTTTCAAGAAGCGACAACTTTTCGATTGACAATTCTTATGGTTAATTTCAATCATTGTCATAAAATTTAGTATTTTTGTGTTTATTACATTTTGGTGACAAAATTTTATTTTATTTTCAAAATAGTCGTTGTTCCATCTCTTACCTTTTTTTTTTTTTTTTTTGGTAAGAAAGAAACTATTTTACACAAATCAAAATTATAACTAATAACCTTTTACTCCAAGCATTCATACCAAATTATTGGACCATCTAAATGAATGGTTTTCATCCATTACATTGAGTGAACGCCAAAATAGATGACGTGGTGTTGACATGACATATCATATCATATTTACTTACATAAAACAACAACAATAACAACAAAGCTTCAATCTCAAATTAATCGAGGTCGGCTATATGGATCAAACTCTTATATTGTACTCAGTTTAATGCAATTAATTGAGAGCTTTTCAAACCATTCAAATCCTTCATAATTAATGCAACTCAAGTTAACTTTAGTCTACCTTTATCACGTTGAATTTCTTCAATTTCTATTAAATCAAATTTACCTACATAAAAGAAAAAAAATCTAACTTTATTTAGTCAAGTTCTCGGTCTAAATGGGCAAATATGAATTGAGATTGACTATATGGATTGAATTTTTTGTTATACTCAATTTAGTACAATTATTTTTTTTATTTTTTTATTTTTTTATTTTTTAACTTTAATAGGAATCGAGCCACGATCTTTTGAGCTTTTGCCTTTTTAACAAGTGATGTCTTTATCATTTCACCTAAAAAAGACTTTAACTAATTTAATATAATTGTTATATATTATATTAATTTATAAGAAAATATAAAAATTATATGTATATTTAATTTATTACAAGCTCAATTAAAACTTGAATATTATAGTCAGGCTTGGAATTGCATTTAATATCTTGATCAGTAATGGGCTTGATCAAATGCCACATCGCTCACATTTTCGAAGACTAGTTCGTGTGTACTCATTCACATGCACGTGCTTAAAGGACATTTATTTCCTTACTTGCATTTTTTTTCCATGATTTCTATACCCACATTTGGTTAATCCAAATTTCATAATTTTTTTACGTTGCCCGGTGTGGTGTATTCTTTTCTTCTTCGGCTATGCCGCGTGTTTTAGAGTTTTTTCAAATTTAGAGCTAATTGCCACGGCCACTTCGATCTTCGCATCTACGGGGCCCTTCCTCCTTTCTTCTCCTTTCCTTTCCTTCTTTTGTTAAATGAAAGTGAGTTTTTCTTCTTTTTGTCGGGAGGCTTTTAGTTTTCTTCTTCTTATAAGGAGGCTTTAAATTTTTTTTCTTCTTGTTGGGAGACTTTGAGTTTTTATATTCTTTGTAAGGAGGTTTAAGTTTTTCTCTCTTTATTGTTAAGTTTTGGAGTAATTTTTATAAGAAATGGATCGAGTGAAACATGCAAGTAAGAAGTCGTAAACAACATAAGTTTGAACTCGAGGATTTAACAACACTCGATCAATTATTAATCTAAGGGTTTAGTTAGGTCGAATAACCCATATGTTCTTTTTTGTTTTTTGTTTTAAGTTTATTGTTGTTTTATATAGAATGATTGATTCGATTTATTCCACAAGCGTATAAGTTACACATGAGTTTGCAAACTTTTTGATAATGTTACTTTGATCTCAATGTGTGGGAAAGGTTGTTATTATTGATGTAATTTCATTGTTAAATCAGATGTAATAGCGAACAATTTTTATGAATGAATATTTTTTTGTCAAAAAAAATGGTGTGGTGTAGTGATAAAAAAAATAATACTTTAACACTTACTACAACCATATTATATTTCTTTGATTTATTTGTTATGAGATTGGGACACTCCGATCAACTCTCATATAATTAGTAAATTAAAGCAAGGAAGAGCTAAAAAATAGTTGTGACACCTATAATTATTAAATAAAAAAAAAAAAAAACAATTTCTTTTACATTGTTTACACTCACACCTCCCTTGCAGATCTGAGGTAGGGCTTCTTCTTCTTCTTCTTCTTCTTCTTCTTCTTCTATCGGTAAGTGAGGCATAGGGTTCTGGTTTCTAAATCTTGATTTGTCAATGCATATGCTCGATTTGAGCCTGAACGTTTGCCCTATATGTATGTGTAACAATGTGTGAGGTTTGTCCTGTCTTTTTTCTATATTCCAGCCCTCACATTCTTTTGTTGCTGTGATTTAATTAAGGTTTTATTGTTGGGTGAAATATGGAATTAGTGATAGTTGGGTTCTCAAGCTCGTCTTTTAAAATTTAGTTTCAACTTATATCTTTGTCGTTTGTTGTGCTTGTGCATGCCCGGGATGCCCCAATGTACTGGACTGAGAAATTGAGCTCCCTTAATAACGGACTTCGACTCTCTTTGATTTTTAAGTAATTGTTTTGTTCTGTAAATGTTTAAGCGTTTTGTGAGTGAAATACTAGTTTGAGACTGGACAATTTTCTAGGAGTAATATATAAATCTATATTTATTTTTTTATAAAAAAAAAGTTGTTTAAAACCCAAATATAAAATATATGAAGAATGATGTAATTAATAAAGCTATTATTGTGTAAAGAAGAAAAAAAACTGAAAATAATGTATTTAGGCTATTAATTAGGATATTGATATTAATTAAGCAAACTAATTAATACACATAATGAGAATCACACCCTTTCAATGAGACAAAACTAGTGTTTTCTTGTGGAACTTTATAAAAAAATGAGGTCATTTACAGTTTTCTCAAAAAAATATGGATGCTTTCTACTCCATTTTCCCTCGTAAATCTCTTGATTACGTTATATAATGGTTTGATGAAGTTGAAACCTTTTGTTGCAGGCATAATTAATGAATGCCACTTCCGAATTGAGTGCTTTTTGTTACCAGGTTGCAACGTACTAGGCATGTGTGTGCGCGTTGATCTGTGTTCTGGTTAAATTTTAATAGATAGGCGGCAAGTGGTTCTTATTCATAGTTTCTCATTTATGAACAGATAAGCAGGTATTTCTCCGATCCCCAGTACTATTTCCAATATCCGAGGGATGTTCTTTTTGCTAATCACTTCTTTAAGAGCATTGGACGAGGATAACTGAACCAGTTGGCGGCAGACTATCATATAAACCTCCTGTCTATGACGTAAATACTCCAGACTTGTATATATACCTTTGATGGCATTTGGATCCTTATGTAGTGCTAGCAGGTTTCTCATTGGGTCTTCTGGGAAAGTGAGCATTGGACTTAAACCTTTCAGATGTTTCGCTCGTAGAAAAAATTGTCTTAAGCTGTTTTCCCTTTTTTTTCTGGGTGCATGCATCAATTGCTGCTGCAGATTTAGCCCCGAAGGTTTGAGCTTGCAGTTTATGAAGGGTTTGCTCGGCTGGTTTCTGCAATTTGTGCTGCTCAAGGTGGTGTTATTTTCGCTTAGCAGTGGACACATCGTTGATTATGCAGGATATGCTTTCACCGGCATGTGTGTGGCTGTTTTGGGAAGCATAGTATGGAGTAACGTACTCGTATGATTTTGCTTTTCATGGCATCGGCTCAGTTTCCACTGTTCATCTGGCTCGGCAGTGTAGGAGGTTGATGGTTCCTTCTATGCAATATCTGTTTTAGATTGCCGTCTCTGATGATCTCCAATCTGTAAATAATACAAGTTCATTGTTCCAAATTCCAATTCCATAGTTGGTCTGCTGAGTTTCTTAATTTGTGTCTATTCTGGGGTTTCTTTTGTTTGTACATATCAATATGCTGCTGCAGTTGTATCTTCTTTAACTGTTAAATATTATGCAGTTTCGTGATTTGTTTTACAAGTTTTTTACAGGCTTTTCGTCAAGGAACACAAGCTGTTGCTTGGTCATATTGACTGAGAATTGAGAACCTGAATGTGGATGTTATTATTAACGGAGAAACTAGTTCTGGAAAATTCAAAACTTGCAACACAGCACTGATATTGATTTTCATTAAGGGCCCTTTCATTGAAAAAGAAATGTGGAACTGCAGAGTGGAATACAAATTGAGATGAGATGGAATTTTCCACGCTCTATCATTGTTGGGGTGGGGGCAGAGAGGAGAACATTGAATTGCTTGTAGGGTTGGAGGAATTGCATTTTGTTCAATTTTTATATTATAAGGCTTAATCCAAGGTGAGAAGAGTGTGGTGATTAATTTTCTGTATGGGCTACAAGTGTGAAGTGGAGTTCACTTTAAAATGAAGGCAAGACTCAAACCAACCATCGGCTATAATGTTGGAACAATTAATTATATTATTTAATTGTTTATAATTTGAATAAAAATTATGTGAAAAGGCGTGTACTATTGTGGAGAGACATAATAGACCAAAAGGTATATCTATTCACCAAGAGGTGTGTCTTTTTCTAATAGACACATAAAAGTCAATATATATTCACTTGATGGATTGTTTTTAAAAAAATATATAATTAGAAGGAAAAGCAAATAAGTCAAATCAAAATGTATTTCTCTATTTTACATGCTTTTGAGTCTCAGAGAGTATTGAATCATAGATTAGTTTGTAGACTAATGATTTGGAGTGCTATAAATCACTAGTATGATCGTTGTATATTGGGAGACTATCGTCATTAGATCGTGAGCACCATAACGATGCAAAATAGTCTTAAGGACATTGAGTATAACTCAAGCCTCGATCAATTGCATCAAGTTTTTCTTCTATTTCACACCAAGTTTTCAGAAATCCCACCAACATATAATACCATGTTCAATTTTTATATTATAAGTCCCAATCCCAAGGTGAGGTGAGTGTGGTGACTAATTTTTTGTATGGGCTACATGTGTGAAGTGAGATTCATTTCAAAATATCAAGGCAAGATAGAGTGCTTACTCCACACTTATGACCCTTCTTTTTTCTTTATAAGTAGATGATGTGGGACTATCCCAACATCTCCAACACATTGTCGCTTTTTTTTTTTTTTTCTCTTCTTGTCTTCATATTTAGTTTAATGTGATTTCTTTGCAATGAAGGGACAATGGTGGCGTGACTCCCTCACCCAATGGGTCCCACCTTGTTTGTCTTTTTTATAGTTTTAATGAACAAATTATCTTTTATACGAAACACCAACCCTGATAGCGTCCAAACATCTCTAATGAATAAGGCATCACTAGTTAAAGGAAGGTTTAAAGAAGTTAGGTTTGACTCTCAAAAAGAAAAAGCCTAATAATAAAAAATATTCTAACATTTACAAGTTGTATCAATTATATCATAACTTTTGAAATTTATCAATTTTATCTTAACCTTTAATTTAGTATCAATTTTATCCTCAATTAATTATGGTACTTTTTCTTTGAAATCAACTTAAATCTTCTAACGTTTCTTTTAATAATCATCACATTGATCAATTTACATCAAAATCTTTTAAGCCCCATGTTTGAATTATGTTTATGAAAACTCACAAAAATAATAATTTATAAATCAATATATCATACGTTAATACTCTAATTAAAATTTAGTTATTCACAATCACCCATAATAAGTTAAAAATTATGTGTATATATTCATATGAAAACAACATAAATTAACTTATTAGAAGGTTACTCATAGTTATTTTATTTAATAAAAGGACTAAGTACCTAAATTATGTATGTGATTCTGAGTAGGTATATATATGTGCACACAACTATTGAATAATATACATGAAGACATATTTATCATGAATGTTGAACTCTAATGCATGTATATGACTAAATCCTTAAAGAGTGTTATAAGAAAGTTAAAGAGGATGATGTGTGGGCACATATTATGAAGGAAAAATGGAGTCAAATATGTGGAGTTTAGAATTGATACTAAATCGAAAAGGTTAAGATATAATTAATAAATTATAAAGATTAGGATATAATTGATACAACTTATAAAGGTTATAACATTTTTTATCATTTAGCCAAAAGAAAAAAGAAGAATATTTTAAACCTTGTTTAGTTCATGGGATGTGTTTAACTAACTTTCTACTTCCTCTTGCTACAAAGTTTAACAAAATTTGTAATCAAACAAAGGAAATTGTCACTTAGGAGTTCACTCCTCCCCCACCATACATTGCCTTTAGTTGGTCTTCAAGAAATTCACAGTTAGGGAGATATAATCATGAATATTAAAAGACAAACAAGGTAGAAAACAATGAGGGTTGGTAGTTTGGTATCAGGGCCGATGTTGGACATGGGTAGAGTGGGCGATCGCCCCAAGCCCCCCCCATACCCAAGGCCCCTATATTTCAACAATGCAACAAGTATTTTTCTTTAATAAAAAGCTTGGGCATTTATGGGATATTGCTAAAATAACACCTTTGTACATATTTATTGTGATTCATTCATGAAAACTTATTGTAATATGTAAGTATTCATTTCAATGCACATTGAGTGATCTTAATGACTAAATCATTCAATGCATATTGAATGTGACACAATTTTATTTATTTATTTTTATTTTTTTTGTAAAACACAATAATTTCTTTTATATGTTATGTCTACTCCTTTAAATACATCTTTCTCTACAATCTCAAAATAAAAAAGTTTTAGTCTCAATAAATAAATAATACTAAATAAAAGAAGTTTACATCTCCACCAACTAAATTTAATAAAACCAAAATCAAAACAGTTTTTTTTAAAAAATAAATCTCAGTAAGAGAATAGTTAGCAATATATGTAAATTTAACTATAAATACAAAAAACACATAATCAATTGCACTAAAAATCGAGCAAAATGGAGAAATTTTATTTTATTTTTATCTATGTAGCCAATCCAACTTATTTGGGATTATGGTTTTGTTGTTGTAAACTATATGCACAAAAAAAATTATTTTAAAAGTCAAATATAAATACCCCAAAATTTTATTTCACCCCACGCCCCCAAAATAACAAAATCGGCCTTGTTTGGTATAAAAAAAAATTTGTTCATTAAAACAAGAAAAAAGACAAACAAGGTAGGTCCCATTAGGTGAGGGAGCTAGTGGTTTCGGCTACAAAAATCAAACTCTACCATTTGTGTTCGATTCAATGATTTCGGCGCCATCGACCATAAATATTAAAGGATAACAAAAACACATTAAAGTTATAATAAGATTACATCTCGACTAATTTGAGATGTCTAGATTATCTCTGGCTATTCCACATAAGATACATCCCACCTTTCAAGATATATGCTTTAGAGAATTAAGAGAGATTCAAACTTGAGATTCAAGTAAATAACTAGTATATTCTACCCTACAATAGAATCGAGTAAGCATGTTTATTTTAATTTGGGTACCTATTTTAACCTACTTAGTATCATAACTATACTAGGTTCTATCTAAAAATTTATATGTAAATTTAATTTATCTTAAGTTTATTAAAACTTGAATATTTGATGGTCTGACTTGAAATTGCATTTATTATATATCTTGATCCGTCATTGGCTCAATCCATACGAGGTCACTAATGTTTTTTAAGACTAGTTTGTGTGTCTACATGTTCACATGTACTTGGGGAGATTAACGTTGAAGATATGTGAACCGTTAGTTAATTCTACATTCATTAAATAAAATTTTGAAATGAAGCATACAGTGAGAATTTAACAAAAAAATATTTCACATTACTCTCGAGATATTTCTCGAGACTTTCCCTTAGCGACGGCAACCGTAAACACGAACACAGCCAAGTACGACGCCCGTATATTCTACGCTAACACGTGTCTCTCCTTCATTGGCTCAAACCTACCAATTCAACTAAAAAGTCGCCACGTTGAGAAAATCGTAGCACCGACGAAACTTCTCGGCAAAATCACGAGAAAAATCGTCGCTCCGTCCCGCTATCGGCCAAACCAAGAAAACGTGCTTTGACGAATTCCCACCCATCGATCCAACGGCTCTCAATCATACTGTCCCAACATTCCAACGGCTCTCAATCACACGGTGCCAACATTCCAACGGCCACGATTACTCCACAACATTGCATACGTTTGATAGGTTTAATATCATCTCTCAACCACTCTTTCCTTATCTCAATGAGTTTCTGAGCGAAAAAGGTTTCTCAAACTTCTCTAGAGATTCTAAGTCCTAAGTCCCGATCAAGGTACGTGCTTTCGATTCCTAATTTTTCATGTAAAATTGTTGTAGATCTGTTGATGTCTATGGATCTGTGGTTTTCTGCTTCGTTTTTTGGATTTTTTGGTGTGAATTAGAGTTTGTTTGGTGGATGATTTGGTAGTTTACAGATCTGTGTTGTTTGGGTGAGTTTTCAGCTGCAGATGTGAAGTTTTGGTTCTGATTGTTGATTTGTGGTGATTTATGTGAAGATTTAGAAGTTTGAGCTGTAAATCTGAGTTATTGTTCATAGGTTGTGTTTTGTTCCAGATTTTTTGGTTTTTGTTTGAGCTTGGATGTTTGATCTTTGAATCTATCTTTGTCATGTAGTTGTGTTTAGGTTTTGGTTCAGATCTGTGAATTTCTTGGCATATCTGATCATATTTGATTCATGGATAGAGATTATAAGCTTCTCAACACGTCTGATCTGATGGAATTGATAGCGAAACGAAACGAAGCACTAAATCTATTGAAATTTTCCGTTATTAATCGGAAGAATGGCTTGTTTGTTTAATAACTTAGAGATTATTGTAAGGTTTGGCGAGGTCGTGAGGTCGTGGGTTCGACTCCGTTGAAGTTTTTATTAAAAAAAAAAAAACTTTGTGATTATTGTTCATCAATTTTAGGACTTGTTGTTTATCTCTGAAATTGTTTTTTTTTTCCTACTACGGAAGGGTGTATTGTAATCATATTTAGACTTTTTTTGTGACTTTATGTGTAATTAACTTGTTATGATAAACTGTCATCTCATATGATCTTACAAACTTGTCTTGGTTAATTTGACTTGTCTTCATCTTATCTCCTATCGCTGTGACTTCTTCGTTATGATTTTCAAGTGATCTAACTGAGATATAAAAGTTGAAAAGATTAACCCGTTTTTCACTGATCTGGAAAGGTTAGGGTTTTTGCATAGTCTAGCGACAGGATTTTCTGGTTCACTTTATGTTCCTTCACAATTGAACTTAATTGATTGGAGAACTTTTTTCACAGTTTCTTCATGTCATTGGATCTTTAGAATCTTTTCTATAGGCCAATATTATCGTGTTTGGTTGTTTGGTGGTAGCTCGCCAACACATTAACTTGGATGTTACAATTTGGTGTATGAAAGTTTCTGATGCTTGCTGCAAACTTTGTTTCAAGGGGCTGAGTTCTTCACTCCATTTTTCTTCCGTTCCTGTTTGCCAAAGGAGTTTAGGGTAGATGGTTGACTTTTAAATAGGAGCCTCAAAGCAGCCCCACAATCATGGTTACCTCTTCACATTGAGTTCCCCACACTTAGAGACTATTGACGTTTTCTTTTATCTTTTACAATTATGACGGACGGAAGAAAATGTTGTTTGAAAATAAAGTGGAGCTTGGCTCATTAGTTTGGAATTTTCCTGGTATCTGGTGTACATTTCTTGGATAATTCCTGGCGCTCTTCATTGTCTCTCTTTCTATTCATGTATATTTCTTGTTTTTCTTGAAAATAAGTGGTTTTTAGGATCAGTCCTGTTGAACATAGATTTTGGCCTTTTTATAAGCATTCTATGATTTAAGTTCTACCTGCGGGAAACCCTCAATGTATATTTGTAAAGTTTACAATGGTCCTTTTTTTGAACTTGTAGCTTTGATTATCAATATGAGCCGACCACATGAAGGGCAGAGACAGCAATTCCCCTTTGGAAACCCGTTGCGGGCGCTGTTTCATAAAGAGTCTTACTTACCACCTCGACTACGCGCACTTTTGAACTCATTTGAGGAAAGCTTGGCTGAAAGGTTTAAGAAACTGCAGTTGAAGGACAAAAGTGATTACCTGAGTTTGTCATGGATGAGGCTAGCAATGGAGTTGCTATGTGAAACACATACAGATGTCAAAAGACTTATAGCAGATCTCGAGTTTCCCGTGTCCGATTGGGATGAGAAATGGATGGATGTCTACTTGGATAATAGCGTGAGGTTGCTTGATATGTGCATCGCCTTCAATTCGGAGCTCTCTCGGCTTAGTCAAGGCCAGCTCTTACTTCAATGTGTTCTTCATTTATTGGATGTATCAAGTTCACTCCCATCCGCAGAAAAGCTTACAAAGTCACAAACTTGTCTTGATGATTGGTTGAAACATATGACTTCGAGGAATCCTAAACTAGAGAACTGTTCAGTCATTTTGAGCGCCCTTGCGGCCTCTCTTCACCTGCCTAAGATCAAGAACTCTACCAAAGGAAAGGTGTTGATGCGTGCTATGCATGGTGTTAAGGTACAAACTTTATTTGTGTGCAGCATCTTTGCCGCAGCCTTCTCTGGTTCAGCGAGTAAACTAGTAGACTTGCATCCGTCTGACAAGCACTTGTGGGCTGATTCTTTTAATAGTCTGCGGGCTGATGTAAATGAGGAGATACGGAAAACTTGTGCATATAGAAAAAGTACGAAGATACTGAAGGAGCTCGAAGCAGTTGATTCATGCGTCAAGGTTTTATGCTCCCTTGTCGGCAATGATTTTAATAACACGGATGTGGAAATTTTGAAGGCTAGTGCTACAGATTTGGCGAAGAACACGGACAACCTCTCCCAAGGTCTGGACCTCCTCTCGAAGCAAGTAGAGGGTTTCTTTCAGATTGTACTTTGCAGTCGTGATGCATTGCTTCACAATCTTAGGGCATACAATTCCAGTTCCGACTGTCGGAAGGAAAAAAGTATGGAGCAGGTCTCAAGATGATCTCCACGCCACTACGGTCGGTTGTATACGAATATTGTGCATGTTATTAGTTGCTGCTATTGGCGAGGGTTGGGTTTTCTGTAATGGAATGCATGTAATACTATCAGTATCTTCTGTTGCTCAAAGTTGTAAGCTGTGTCTTCCTAGTGATGTGCTTAAGATGTGTATTTCACTTAATGTATTGCCAAAGAATAGTATTTTGCCTGGTGTCTTTGCCCCTGTTGTAAGTGACATTCATATATGTATGCGTAATATAACACGATATTTATGGTTTCTCACAGCTCTCCAAGGGCTCGCGAAGTAATTGGCCAAGGTCTCCAACCTAGCTGTCAAGTCTGGGTACAGGCATATGGGTTGCGCGGTCTAGCTCGCATTGCCAATGTGCCGTGAAGGGAAGTTCTCATGCCAGGTTTCCTTTTCATTCTGTTCCTAGTAATGTCTGTTTCTTTTAAGCTATTTGCTATGCATAATTAGCAGGTTCGACTGTGGCGTTGATATTTTTGTTGGAGAAAGGATGTGGAGAGAATACTTCAATAACTCACCTTTCTCAAGCTCAATTGGACACTACAGGTTTGCTCTATGGATCTGGACATTTCTTTACTGGAACCTGTTGTAGTAACTTACTTTGGACACCGACCTAATCAGGTATCGTGCAATAGACCTTGAGATGTGCTTGCGTTTTGCAAGGTGCATTGCGCGGCACTCGATTGAGTCGGTGCCAAAGTGGGTTACCGAAACATTTTCCTTTAATTTCTGACCGCTTGAAATGTGCTAGATAACTGAAGCTCATGACCCCTCAATTACATTGTTAGCATCTGAGAAGAGGAACCAGTTCGCCATGGAGAATTCCCTGAACTCTGTTTGCCCTAATCGTAGACATGATATATTCAGTTTCATTGAGATATGAAGGGTGGGATCCTCTGTTGGGGACCAAAGTGTTAGTAAGAAAAATATATGGATCACAAGTATGCCAACCAAATGTTCTCCCTTTTTTTAAATGAAATAGTGAATGCAGATCTCGATAACTTGGATGCATCCATTAAGAAAGATTTAAGATCTTGTTTGGTTTGGGATGAAGTTATCATATAGGTAGTTAGAGAACTAATTTTGTTTGGTTGTCAAACTTCTTTGCAAGTTATTTCTCAACTTATACCCTTAGATGCAAGATATTTTTTTCACCCTCGAGGGGAGTTATCTCTCGAGAGTTGTGGATATAATTACCTTTCATTAATGACTTCTTTATTAAACATCTCTCTCTTATTTGCAAATTATTTTGTCAATTCATATTTTTTATTGTTTAAAAATTTGAAACTTTCCTGCAAGTTTAAAGTTGAACAAAAGATGAAAATATTATCTTCAAGGAGATAACTCTAAACTAATATTGTAAATAACAAAAACAAACCAAACGAGGCCTAAGTAGATTATGACTCTGTTTGGCAAGCACAAACTAGCTTATTAGTTAGCTTTTTTTTTTTTTTTTTGAAAGATTATTAGCTAGCTTATAAGTTAAATTATAAGTTACTTAAACAAATAAGTTGTGTTTGGTAAGTATGATCATTTAGAATTTTAGTTGCTACTTGTAGTAGCATTTGTGAAAAAAAAGTCGAACCAAAATTTCTTTTCTCCCGTGCCCTTCCTTGCAGCAAATCATTATTTCAATTGATGAAGCTAAAAAATTAGGCGGCAATTTGTTTCCACCTCTTCTATTATTCATGTATGCACGTTTTTATAGGTAGGCTATTTTAGTTTTTAAATTAATACATATTTGAAGGAAGCTTATTCATTTTTTTTTTTTGTTTAGAAAACGTATTCATCTTAAATATTAAAGATAAATATATAGGTAATATGCTCTAAAAAGATAAATGTGTAACATATTTTTTTTTAATCTAAGGCATACCTAACAATGTTATACAATGCCTACATAAATTAATTTTGTTTTGAACTAACACGGGTGAACCTTGAAGTAGTCCGAATACTGAATAGTTGAGACCAAAAAAATACTTGTTTTCAAAACCTTATAAATATATTAATTAATATTAAATTATGAATATGTTATTATTCATTTTATGTAAACCTAAATAAGCACATTAATTCATTTTTAACTCAATTTTTTTTTTTTTTTGAGAAACATTTTTAACTCAAATTGATAAAATCAATCTATTACAAACATTTGAAGGAGTGAAATGAGATAAGTAATACTAAATCACATATTAAAACTCAAAATAACTACGGTACTACCCTATTAAAGGGGATAACTACCCCAATAAATAGAATACATTATTTAATATTCAATATTTTCTTTATTTTTTAAATGCCTCTTTTTAAAATTATTATTAAATGATAAGTCTATATGTAATATTAAATAATAAAGTTCGTGATATCAAAAAAATAAAATGTTTGTGTTACATAAACAAATTTGTATAAGTAGCATTTAATTAATATGTATAATATATAGGTTTCAAAAAAAAAATAATATGTATAATATATATTATACATAACATGTCTATATATATCATTTTACATTTCTTAACTACTCAATCAATTATTCTTCTAAGCAAATTTTAGTTGATCAATTAAATGAATTATCAGCTTTTCACTATCAGCTATTAGATTATTACCTGTCAGCTAGATTATCAGCTAGTGTTGCCAAACAGAATCTATAACAGACAATTAACTCTATTAAATAAAGGGACCGAATGAATTTAATTCATATAGTATATCCCAGTTAATTTATGGTTGAGGTTGTATTCTTGTTGTTGATCCAGTTAGACAACTATATAGACTGCCCTGTAAACATGGCTGAAGTAAACATGCACGTATTGATGCATCTAGTTTATGTAAAAATGGCTGGGGATTTATTTAACAAAAAAAAAAAAAAAAAAAAAAAAACATGGCTGGGGATTTTACATGTAACCCCACCGTGGCATCTTTATTTCTTGAGTTGGAGTTCCTGAATGAATCGAGTATTAGCTATTGTAAATCAAGTATAGCCTCGGGATGTCACGACGTTTGGAGGGTACACATTCTCTCTAGCTTGTAAAATTTTTTGGTTGATCAATTAAATTTTGGGAGTACTTATCCTTTCCTAAAAAAATACTTGTGTTGTGTTCCAGACTCGAGTTTGTAAGTACTGTATTGATTGTGGTTACTGAGGGCATCTCTAACCAGCGTAATACTCAACACGAAAGTATGGATCCAAAGAGTAGAAAATTAGTTGTAGTTCACTGTTTGGTGTTGATGATAGTGTAATGTGTTGAAGATTTCACTGTTAATTGGGACTAGCTGCAATCTTATTGCTATCAACGACGAGTGAATTTAAAATTAAAATGAACAAACATGCACTCCAAATGAGACATTCACAGCATTATCCCTAGTTATATCACATAAAACATTAGAAATAATCATCTAAAATTAATATATATTGGTACTGGCGTCATATATGAAAATGATCAGATGGGTTTATGTGGTGAGCAGCTACGTTATATAGTGAACTTCATTATGGAAGCCATGTAATAACAATCTTGCTTGCCAGTCTAATTACTTGTCTTCTGCCAACCTCGGCACGTGCCCACTTGGGTCAACCCAATTCAGCCCCCCTGGCCATTCAATCCAATTGTGGCCTAGTTCAAGTCATCTATGCAAATTGTACGCAAATGGAAAGTAACTAGAATAGATGCAAAAGTTTCTGGTTGATGCAAAAATTTTCCAACTATATAAGAATATTAATATGGTAGTTTTTTTTTTTCGGTACGTGTTCAGGATTTCTCAGACAGACGAAGAGGTATAATTAGATAAATAGTGGGTTTCAATTAGGACAATGATAAGGTGAAATTCTCCATGGCACAAATCAATTGCATGACACATGTTTCAACTTTGTTAGTGAGGGCTTCACCAACAATCACTTAAAATTAAACATGTTTGTTAATGTGACCAATTTGTGTTTTCAAAAAATGTCATCACATCATTTTCCTTTCAATTTATTACAAACAAAGCAGAGTTTTTTTTTATTTGTTTCTTTACTTTTTGATATTTGCACGTGGATGTTGTTAAATTCTTGGAGACGTTTTTATTTGTTTCTTTACTTTTTGATATTTGCATGTGGATATTGTTAAATTCTTACAGCCACCTTGCATCCGAGTGCGCGAGTTAGTAAATTTTCTTTGCTAATACTGATATTGTCCCTAATTTAACTACCTTTTAACATTAAGTGTGAAGTTTTATCTAAAAAACCTCAATTTTAGTTGAGATGAGTTTTAGGGGGGCTTTTTTTTTTTTTTTTTTTTTTCATGTCCCATTCGTTGATACTATGTCAAATTCTCTCACACGTGCGCAAACTCGTGGATCTTTGCCGTTAGCGCTGATACTGTCTCCTAACTTTACTGCCTTCAACTTTAAGTGTGAAGTTTATCTCAAAAAACATCGATATATTTCAATTTTTTAGCCACTTCTTAATTTGACTTAACTAATTTTGTGAGAATCATTGAATGTCTCAACCTTTAACTAAAGAGAAATTAAAAAAATACAATGTAGTTATCACTCAGTTGAACCAACATCGGTTAGTATTGAATGGTTGGGTACTTGGGTTTTATTGAATGGAATTTCTTGGGTGGGAAACTACTATGATGGCCCTTTACAGTTAAATAAGAGGACACTGATCCATTGGAACCACTATATACTCCAGTCATTTGTTGGAATGTACCCGTGTCAATCAATGTTGCAACTAAAATCCGTTATGTATGTGTCCTAGTATAGTTAGGTAGAGAAGAGGAGCGTTGGTGGGAGTGGGAGTAGAGTAGGACTGAGTGAAGAAAAGAAAACGTGTGGCGAAGGAGGTTTTTAGCTCCGCGGAGGCCCCTTCGCCTTTCCTTTTTCGTCTTATTCTCTATCACCATCTACAGACTACATGCATGCTATGCACTCGGACCAGTCCCACCTTCCTCTTTTGCCCTCTCTTTTCCCTTCAATTACACCACTATACATGCCATTCTCTACCCTCTAGCACAACTTTACATGTGGCTCCAGCCTTAAAAGAAACCCAAATTTGAATCTATGATTATCTTGTTTTACAGTACAGCTCCAATTAATTATCACTATATAAGTTATTTTGAGATAATCTAAATAAAAAATTTATTCATTTTGAGCTCAATTTCAAATTACAATAGCAAAAAAGTCTTAGTCTCAAATTAATTGACATCGATTATATGGATCAAACTCTTCCATTATACTCGGGTTAATTGATGTAATATAGCTATGCTATCACATGTGAGCCAAGTTTTATTTTTTTATTTTTTATGTATTCAATTCGACTATAAATATACTATTTGAGTACACGCTAAGTTTTCACATTAAACAGTTTACATCACGTGGTACCAAAGGAGATCGAAGCGTTTTTCTTGCACGAATTGGAAATATGGAAAACAAAAGGCATAAGTTTCAAGTGAAATATCGTTGTCACTTGGAAATGTTGTTTGAAAAAAATATATTAGAAGTGTCATAATCGGGCTCAATTCCTTATTTCAAAAGAAGTATACGTGCTAAACTATACCATTTAATTAAGTATTTATACAATGCGCGCCTTATAAATGGAAATATAACTAATATATAGCTTAATTATATTGACTCTTCCATACATCTTACCCGATATTTATACTGAGTGAAAAATTACTCCGAAAACTATGTATAGCTTCTTTTTTTTTTTTTTTTTTAATGTAAGTTGCATTACATGTCAAAAAATATAATGTACAAAAAATGGGGATAAGCTATACAGAATTTACAAAGGCCCTATGTTAACAAAAATGGCAAAAAACCCATACCCCACAAAAAAAAACATACCAAAAAATGAGCACCAATGCTCAGTAATCCCAAAACCCATCTCTATGTATAACTTTTTCAAATAATGTCTTTGGACTCTTAGATTTTGGATTCTTAAGGAATTTTTAAAATTTTACAAATATCAAAGGACTTTTACAAGTTGTTATCTCAAAGTTATTTATTGGTTGAAGATGATTTTGTAATAAAAAAAACTTCAAAATCCCCCCTAAAAGTCCATACTTTAAGAGTCTAAATAGCACTACTGTAACATTATTTTGACAAAGAGGAAAAACTATGTATAGCTTAATTAACAACAAAAAAGGGTACTTAATAAGAACATAAATAAGTAGAGCCGCCTCTCCTTATCTCCAAAACCTAAAAAAAAATTTTTGATTCACCTTTGTAATTTTTGTTCTTGAGCCACCGCCGATCCTCTCAATGATTGGCGGTAGCGGTGGTTCCAATCAAATTCCTTTTGCTCTTTGTTTATTCAATAAAAAACAGATATAATCAGATTTGTAGAGAGTCCATCTTTAATACGACGTATCTTCATCAACAGTATTGCGTGATTTTGTGCGATGCCCTAGATTGATTTATCTTTAATTTTTACTTTACAGTTAGTTTTCTTTCTTGTTGGAAGTCATTGATTTGTTTTCTCCTTGTTGAAAAGTTTTAGACATTTTCTTATTGGAAAGTTTTATTATTTACTTTATGGTTCTAGTACTTTTGTGTGTTGTCATGAGTTTCAACGCTGTAAAGAGCAGTCCTAATTGTCAAACTGTTTTAATTTTTAAAACAAATCAAATTAATTATAATTTATTTACACAAATAAAATTAGCGAATCAATATGTTTGATTTTATGTCTGATCTTTTATTGAGTCATGAATGATTAATGAAATTTTGATTTCTCCTCAAAAAAAAAAAAAAAATATATATATATATATGTAATTATATGGAAAATACTAGCTTGCTCAATTAAGGCACGTAACAACACGCAGCGACCCACCAAAATGGCTTTTGATTGGTTTGCTTATCACTTTTTTCTTACTTTTTTTTTTTTTTTGGCTTTCTGCACTGACAGTAACTCAATTGTCATGCTGAGTTAGCTGCGTCAGATTGCCACGCTAGGATCACAACCACGCACATAAAAAACTAGCTAGGCACCAAGCCAAGTTCATTAAGATCTCTTTTCAGACACTTACGTTTCTAATTGAAACCGCTGCTCTCTTTCATCGATCGAAGAGCCAAAACTGCTGAATTTCAGTCGTTTGTTTTGTGAATAAAAACTGATTTTGTTTTGTCATGTTTTGTTAAAACTAAGAACAACAAGAAGAAGATTTATGTGCCAATGTTAGCGGTGGGATTGGAGCATGTTCTTCTGTCGACAGACCGTGACCAGACCCACCACCACATCCCGACAGAAAACATTGAATTATTCCAATAATAAATTATACTCCATTAAGGTGTATTAAAGAAACTAATTGGGTCGCCATGATTTAGTATTAAATTTTTGAGAGTAAGAAGTCATGGACGGATCCACATATTGACTCCTCTAGGCTGAAGCATGGGGAAAGTTGCAGCCAACTCCTTCATATACCTATTCTTTATTTGGTAAAAATAAGGCAAGTAAAAATTAAGGTAGCTTACCTCACCAAGAGAATAATTAAATATACTAATTGTTATTTTTTGGTTTTCCACATAGTGTCTGTTGCCAAACTCGTCAACTAATCCATACTCAGGCGCAGTCACTTACTCAACTCTTTATTTGCTCATGACTTTAGTTAGAAACGAAAACTGTTATACCCCTTACAAAAAAGTAAGATAATACATACATATATGAAAGATGTTAAAAAGACATCACGAAAGTACACAAATTGGGCCCTCAACTTGCTTAGTTTGCACCAAGATTTGATTATACTCACATCTCGAGGTGCATACGAACGACTCATGAAGTTCGATGTGTGTTTTTATTTTATTTTTTACTTCAATAAAAATCGAACCACAATCTCTCGAGGTTTTACCTTTTTGGTAAGTGATGTATTTACCATCTCACTTGAGAGGCTTTAACTATATAAGATAATTTTAGTAAGTCAATTTTTGTGTAGTTGGCGATGTGTCACTACTAGAATATGTTCTTTGATATATATATTCTTAACCTAATTAAGATCGACCTATGTTTTAGCTAAGGTCTAGCCCAAGGTGTCCCGAATCCATCGCTCCACCCCTACAAGTCATGAGTTGAACCACATTAAAAAAAATTATAGTAAAAAGTAGTACCCTGTACCATTGTAAACCCAAAAAGTAGTACCATTTTTTTTAGAAAAATGACAATCAACATTCTAGCAGTCTATCAAACATATATTTGCAATAGTGTAAATTTGATTAAAATGTGTTTCGCATAAATTCTAATAGAATTTGGATTATTGTATAGTAAATATATGTATCAAAAGAATGTCAAAAAATCATTTCCCTTTTAAAGTTTTTAAAAAATAAATGTATTGAGAGGAGTGATCCAAATGGCTCTCAAGTTCTTTGACCAGATGTCTCTAATTCGAATACATAAATAAAATAATTTTTACATAAAAAGTTTTACCTTTTTTTATAAAGCAATCCAACTCAAATTTAAATGAATAGTGCTATTTGGACTTTTAGAGTTCGGAAACTCGTAAAAAATTTTTAAAAAATTTTATTTCAAAGTTATTATAAACAATAAATAACTTTGAAATAACTTTATAACTCTCATTTAACATTTGTAAAAATTAAAAAACTCTTATATGAGCCAATCTCTAAGAGTCCAAACAAATTTTTTAAATTTAAATTAATTAAAGTCGAACTTGATTTCAAGTTTTGTGAATAGAAACTTGATTGAGAGGGTATCTGATTATGGATTGACCACGAGGGTTAGCATTTGCCTCAGCTAAAATAAAAGTACAAAATGTGGTGGAATGGGTATTTTGGTACTTTGAAGAACAACAATGGCAGTATTGGGATCGTCAAAATCACGAGTCAGCAGAAATTGAGGCGCTCATGCATTTAAGGCCTTCGCCAGCTTTTCATTTCCTTCCTACGAATCCACCCACCCATCAAAACCAATCAAACACATAACGATTCTCGATTTCGGACATTAACACACACAAAGACAAGCCCTCTAATCCCAGTTTTGGTTAACGAATTCCGATTATTTCTGTCCTTGTTACCACCACACAAAACACAAAACAGAGCTTCAGAGCTTCAGAGCTTCAGAGCTCTGAAATTAAGCAGAGCTTCAATGGCAATTGGTCTCTCAGTGGCTACAACTGCCAGAGCTCTCCGCCTCGGCCGAGACCCCAAACCCACTGCCCATCTCTACCGGACCCTCATCGGCGCCGGCCGCCGGAGCTTCTTCCCTGGCAGAAACACCCCGGTGAGACTCATAGTCACCTGCGTTTTCACAGAGGAGAAGAAACAGAGTAGTACCATCACTTCTCATGGCGTGGACAACGAAGAGGGTGAATATGGGCCGTCCGATGAGCTACCAACAGTGAATGAAGCACAGATCTCGATGAGGGTAAGCGAGAAATTGGCCCGAAAAAGGTCCGAGAGATACACTTACCTCGTCGCCGCCGTTATATCCAGCTTCGGCATCACTTCCATGGCCGTCGCCGCCGTTTATTACAGATTTTGGTGGCAAATGGAGGTCTGTTTCATTACTAATTTCTTAATATACATATATTAGTTGGCAAAATGGAGCTCGATTTGATTTGAGTGAAGGAGTTTCGTCACCATTTCATGAAAAAGAATATATATATATATATTCTTTTGCAAATGGAGGTTGATTTATTTTCTAGTTTCTTAATATACATATATTCATTCTTTTCTCGCTGTTTTTAATTTTGGATTCTTAAAAAAAAAAAACAGGGCGGAGAGGTACCGTTCTCAGAGATGTTTGGGACATTTGCACTCTCAGTTGGGGCTGCTGTAAGTCCAAATTGGATGAATTGGGATTTAAAGATAGGGTGTTTTTTCTTAATGGGCGTTGTTGAAATGGTGGATTTTCATTTCAGGTGGGGATGGAGTTTTGGGCGAGATGGGCGCACAGGGCTCTGTGGCACGCATCCTTGTGGCACATGCACGAGGTTAGGTTTAGCTTTAGGTTTGGAATTGGATAATGAATCTGTGATCATCCTGAGAAGGCCCAACTTTTTTGAATATTTTTTTATTCGAGCAATTCATTCCATAAAGCATGCTTTGTGGATGCATGTTTGGTTATTTGTTTAATTAATTTAGGTAGCTTGTTTTGTTGTTGATTGAATATTCGATTGCAGTCCCATCATCGACCCAGAGAAGGCCCCTTTGAGCTCAACGATGTCTTCGCCATCACCAACGCTGTCCCTGCCATTGCCCTCCTCTCTTATGGCTTCTTCAACAAGGGCTTGGTTCCCGGTCTCTGCTTTGGCGCCGTAAGTACTAATAAACGGACTCTCTAACATTGAAACAACATGACATGTTATCAGTTACTATTCTCCTAACGAACATATGCAATATAGCAATAATACACATACACGGTATTAGAGCCATGAATTGAAACATTTTTGTAGTTGGTAATGTTTATGGAAATTGTTTTGGTTGGATTGAAATTGGAGGTGTTTGGGGGGGGTTTTTTGGGCAGGGACTTGGGATTACAGTGTATGGGATGGCCTACATGTTTGTGCACGACGGCCTTGTGCACCGCAGATTCCCAGTGGGCCCAATAGCAAACGTACCTTACTTCAGAAAAGTTGCAGCTGCGCACCAAGTGAGTCTGCACCGACCACTTATCTCAATTTCGCATGTTCTAGAGCTTTTATATTGTCCACTTGTTTTATTTTATTTTAATTTTTGTTTTGTAATGTTATGTTTTTGGGTTTTATTAGATTCATCACTCGGAGAAATTTGAAGGTGTGCCTTATGGGTTGTTCCTCGGACCTAAGGTGAGTGCTCTACTTTATTGTTTACTTGCATTTCTGCCCAAATTTTGTCTTTTAACAAGCGATGCCTCTCATCTTATCAAAGATGCTTAGACGCTTTAATCAAAAGTCTCATATATTTTCAATCTATAAAGTACTAAGAAAGCCACTTTACAATACTGTAACTCCTTACGAGACTTGCATAAAGTTTTAAGAGAATCGAATTATTTGTAGTGTCCCTCACGAACATCCTACTGCCTATTTCTTTCGAGATGGTCTTTTACGAAATTGGTACAGAGACAGTTTTGAAATATCTTCTTAGGTAACTTAAGTTGTGATGCTGACACTATTTGACATGTACTAGGTATATTATTAAAGTGATAATTAATGAGAAAAAGTACTGGTTTTGATGTTAGGAACTAGAAGAGGTAGGTGGTGAAGAGGAGTTAGAGAAGGAGATCAACAGAAGAATCAAGTGGTCATCATCATCATCCAAGTAGCTAAACTACATACCTACTTACAAGTTTTGGGTCCAATCCAACAAGTTGGGCAATTACAGATGGATTGAAAATCATTTGTATACACTGTGTATACCATAAATTATTAATTTCTGTAATAGAGAATGAATGAATGAATGAATATGTTAGGATTAATGAGAGGCATAATTAACTAACTATTGGCTGATGGTACATCAATTGTCCAAAGTTGTAGCAATTAGTTTATGCAATATGTATCTATCAATTCAAAGCACTATGTGGGCGTGTTTTGCTGTCTGACCCTAAATCAAAGGAATTGAAAAGATAAGAAAAAGTCACTCTGTTTGGTGCACTTTTGATCAACATAATTATATCGATAAATTGGGAGGGGCAAAAACAAAGTTTGAGATGCCAAGTGTACGTGATGGTCGGCACGACTCGAACTCACTATTTTACTCAAGTAACCTCATACAAATCAAGAGGATGAACTCTCACTATTTTCCTCAAGTAACCTTATACAAATCAAGAGTTATCCTCTTGATTGGTGGTCAGAATGAAAACATTGAGGGCATAAATTAACACTTTTGAAATTAACTATTGATTTTTTTTTATTCAAGCTTGATGCTATTAACTTAAGGTTGTTCTCCTATGCCTAATTAATTCAGATTGAGAAATAGAATGAGATTGCATCAAAGAAAAGTCTTAAGACTTAGTCTACAGTAACTTTATAGAATCTACATCTTCAATACCTCCTCTTATATATATGTGTACCAAATAGGAGTATCTTTTACTTATTTACGATAACAAAACTGTAGTCTACAGTTTTTTTGCTCTTTGTTTATATATTTTAATTTTGCTCATCGTTTTAAATTAAAGGCAAATATAAAATGATTGGCTGATATCAAAAAAAAAGAAGAAGAAAGGATTGGCTAAATTTATAAATGTATAGAATCAAAAGAGATGGGAACTTTGGGGCTCCTTTTTATCTTATCTGATCTAATACAAAGACTAGATGACTGGATTGCTAATGCACAAACCAATAAACTAAAAATAAGGTTGATTAAGGAATAGACAAATGGTCTTCCCAACACAAACCTACCTGAGAAGGACTAGATGTGATTCTAGTGCTTTATACATTTGGATAAAGCGTAGTTAACTTTTAGATTATATGCTGAAGATTAGTTAGGTTCATTTCTAATGCAGAGAGTTTGGATTGGAAGGGATTGAACAACGAAATGGATGACACAAGAACAAACACTGTTCTATTTCTTTGATTTCAATATTGATAAAACTGAGTCTCTCTTTTTACAATGCTTGTTATATAGCTTCATTGAATGAAAAGGGAACAAAAAGATAAAAATCAACAACGTTCTCTGAATTTGCAGCAGGAGTGGTAGTGCTATGCCCAAACAGAATTAGCAGAGGATCCCACTCAATCTCGATTCTTCTCACGATGCACATTGAGTGATCCAACTCGAGATAAGCACACAAGGATCCCTACATCAATTTCTTTATTATATATACGTATAGAATGTTTCTCTATTTTAATTAGTCTTTTATTATAAACATCTCCTTTCAATGTCAAAATAATGGAGCTACGACATATCTTAAAAAAAAAAGACCTACTCATAAGTTAGATAAATTAAGACATAAGTTTCTACCAAAAAAAATAAAATTTAAGACATAAGTTTGAGACACATAATAAGGTCTTACACTACTTGCTACTTAATTGGTAGAAATTTTTTAATTTTATCATACTATGAGATATGCTATGAATCATTTGCTGGGTATATCATATCTATACAAAAACAACAAATTAACCTTAGTGGGGGCAATTGTTTCTTTCATATCTGTTTAAAAAAAATTTATACAACAACAATAAACAACCTTAACGTAAATCTCAAATTAATTGATATGGATCATATGTTTCCATTCATCAGCTCCCCTAACGTACTTGATGATACACTTCATGTTGCTATGTTTGTATATATATATATATATATATGTATGTATGCATACAAGAAGTCGATCAAAACCCGCACCTTTCTCAATCTTACCTTTATCAAGTGATGCCCCCCATTCATCTCACTAGACATGCTTTAGTTTTACACTTGTTTAAATTATTTATAATTAATTAATAATGCATCTTAAATTATCTTTCGATATCGTCACACTTTTACAAGCTAAAATAAACTCACAGTTTTTCTCTCTTAAATAATCTTTTATAATTAACTATAGTAAGGGCCGGCCTTCAACAGGGGCGAGTGGGGCGAGCCGCCCCCAGGCTCCCACCTCTGTTGGGGCCCCTTTTTTAAAAATTAATTATATATATAAATAAAAGTTTTATTTTAAGAATTATTATTAATTATGCAATGCCAATTAAAAAGATTTTTGTGTACTTTTTTGTTTATAAAAAAGAAACTAACTTAATTTGCCCCATTTTAGAATTTGAACCACCAACCTCTTACATCAATACGACATAGCAAATCATTGAGTCCACTTGATTGGTAAGTTGTTTATGTCGGGTCCTCCATTGACTCATTCATTTCATTTCAAAAAAGCTAAGCCCTTTCAACTTGATTATTTTCTCATCTTATACACTTAGTGATTTCTCCTCTCATTTTTTTGTCTAAATCACTCGATATTCAGATTATCCGACTACTTCAAGTTCACCTTGAGTCGCGCACCATATAGGTTGAGCTCTCAATGTTAATGCTTATATCCATAAGACTCAACCTCAAGTCATTAATTAAAGGACAATAATTCACTTGTGCCAACCAACTATTGGTCGATTTATCATCTTCTTAGTATTTTGTAAGGGTCATCACACTTTACATTTTTTTTTTTTGAAAAACTATTAAGTTTACTTGATTTGAAGTAATTTTTTGTGTGTGAAGTGTGTATTTATTTATTATATTTATTAAATATTTAATTATAATTAAGGGGCCCTAAATTATAATTTTACCTTGAGTCTCTAAATACTTAGGACCGACTCCGATTATAGTCAACCAAATTCTTTGTAGAAATTTTTAATTTCCCCTGCCGACATATAAAGTTGTTTCTCTTTTTTTCCCTGCACTATAGTTAACCATAATAGGTTAATTTTTTTATATTATAGATTACAACAGTAAAACATTTTTTTAATAGAGAAATTAAAGGCTTAATTTGACCACTGATTAATCTTTTTGCCTTCAATGTTGAAAAGTGGTCGAGCCCTTTTTATCCTTTTATACTAAGGAACGTAAACCCACTATACGTGCACTCAACGTAACCACGCACGTACACAACACTCAAGCTTAATCTTACGTTCTCATTCCAAATTCAACCAATAACACCTCAACACATGCAAAGTCTCTTCGTTGGTTCAACACCCAATAACTCCTTCCGTTCACTTACTAACAAATAAACACTTCACTTGCTTTTGAATCGAAAGCGATGCATTGATTAATAATGCACCAAGTTTTATGCATATAATAACGTGTGAGGGATTATTAGGAGTTGAGTTTACGTGGCGTACTTGCATTCGATGACTCGATTTTGGCCAGTATTATATAATTTATATTCCACTACCGTCCAATTAATAATCCTCTCTTTATCTCTTGTTATGTACTACACTTTATAATTTTATGTGGAAGTGTATGTGTTTTTTTTTTTAAATTTGTGACGACCCCCTCCACCAAAAGATGTATATACAGTTTGTTGTTGTTGTGGTAGGACGTGTTCTGTGAAACGTGTTATGACCACCAAATAAATTAATAATGTTGGTTTTATTTTCGAGAAGTGCTAAGAACATACTGGAGCTCTGTTCCACTGCTATGGATGGAGTATTATTATTAAACGGGTTTTCTTTGATTGGAATTTGGAGATGATCGATCTGTTGTTAGTTAGCTAGATCGTTGTGGGATTACTTTTTCTTCACCTACTGTGCCGCTTCAATTAAACACATTGGAACTCTGACGTAAAATATTCAAAATATATGTTGTCAAAAAAAAATGTATATATTCAAAATATAGTTAGAATGTACCGTTCTCTATGTATGTAGGTATAAATAATAATTGGGTGGTAATCCAAAAAATAAAATAAAATTGAGAAATATTTAAAGAAGTGTAAAAACCCGTCATCAACTGTACTAAATCAAATTAAGGGAAAGCATTTAATTGATTCATAAAATCGAGTTTACGAGTCAAACTGATTTGGGATTGAAGCCCTTTTATGGACATCCGGTACACATCAATTAGTGTTAATTCATTTGATGCCCCACACGGCCTTTTCAAGCTCGTATGCCTAAACCCTGAAAGAGGCTGTATGTAATTGGATGAACAATTTAGGATCACGTGAACAAATCAAGTATACTTTAGAGTGAATACATCAATGTTTCACTCGAATAATGCGTTACATAACAAGTGATGCCTATATCTGTATATAACAAAGGGAATTCAACAATTCATATGATCCACAAGAGAATACTACTCAACAAACATAATAGCTCAAATAAATGCACAATTGAAATAATGTAAATACTCTGGTTGGTTTTACTTCACAAATACCGCACGTAACTCTGCACTTGCGGTTCTCACACGCCACCAAACGACTCATGCGCTTGTTATATTATTTTTTTTGATCCATTTACATCATGTTAGCCATTTCTCATATTTTCCGAGGCTATTTTGTCATTTCACGAATTTCAAGGCAAAAACCCCGACAAAATCTGTTTTCTTTTCATGAAAATTTCCAAATTTCTCTTTGTTTCATGAAAATATAATTTTCCTTTTTCATGAATTTTTCCTATTTTCTGGAATTTTATTTCAATTAAAATCATTTTTAAATATATTTAATTGAAATAAATAATTATTTATTAATATAATAATAGTTACATAAATATCCATTAACTTAACCATCACCACCACCACCGCACACACACACACACACGCACATACACCAACACAACACCAAAAACACAACATTAACACTTACCTCACCTTGTCAACACCGCCAATGTCGCTTCCCGAGCACTCTGCCTCGATCTCTCGCTCTCCTTCTCGGCGGCTTCCTCACTCCCGAGCTCTCTTTTCCTCTATTTCTCTTGATAAATTGTGTGGTGGTGGTGGTTTTGGGGTTAAATGAAAATGGTAGCCAAATTACCAAAATGCCCTTCAATCTTATCCTCTTTCTTAATAAGCCCAAAGCCCTTCTTGGTCTTTTGCATTTTAAATTTTAAATTTTTTTTAATATTTATATATGTATATATATATAATAAATTGCATACATATACATATATAAATATATATTTGTCTACAATTTCGTCGTGCGCGCCAACGAGCATACTCTGGCGTGCACACTACCATACGACCCACGTGTGTCGCCTATAACCCCGTGTATCACTCGGCGACCATCAATTTATTATTTTGTCAGTGTTTTATTTAAATGTATTTTCCCCCGAGACACCGTAAATCCGTAATTCGCCCGTCGAAACCCATTCAACATGTTTTGTTCGAGGCGATCACTATTCGTTTATCGACGTCACCGCCCTATCACACAGACACGAATTTAACTTAATAATACACATCATTACACAAAAATAATATAAATTTTCGGGTCGTTACAAATGATGTCGTTCAAAAGAAGGGGAAAATATTGCTGAAAATGGGCATACTCGTAATTGTGACCAACCATGCCACAGATGTGGTCTAAAAGGCCATTGGGTTCATGTATGTCGCACGCTTAAACATTTTATTAATCTTTATTAAGCTTCCTTAAAGGAGAAAGGCAAAACAGTTGAGATGAACTTCATTGTCGGAGATGGCTCTTCGGACATCAATTATATGGATGCCCCAAATTTTCATGATGATCCAAACACTAATCTCGATATATATCTTGCTGATTGTGCTACAACGCACACAATCCTTAAAAACAGAGAATATTTTTCCAATTTGAACTTAGCTGAGGCTAATGTTCAAACAATATCTAACATCTCCAAATTGATTAATGGCTATGGAAGAGCAAATATTATGTTGCCTAGGGGAACAACAATTCATGTTAACAATGCCTTATACTCTGAAAAATTCAGAAGAAATTTACTCAACTTTAAATATATTCGACAAAATGGATATCACATTGAAACCATAAACGAAAACTTGGGATTTATGTTGGATTTAACTCATCGTCCATTGTAAGATACCTTGAGCCCTTAACAGGGGATTTATTTACTGCACGTTTTGCTGATTGTCACTTTGATGAAACAATTTTTCCACCATTAGTGGGAGATAAGAAGTCAATTCAAAAGGAATGACGCGAAATTGCTTGGAATGCATCAACTTTATCACATTATGATCTACGAACAAATCAGTGTTAACTTGAAGTTCAAAAGATCATTCATTTGCAACAAATCGCAAATCAATTACCAGATGCATTTAATGATGCAAAACAAGTGACAAAATCACATATTTCAGTTGTAAATGCCCCTGCAAGAATTGATGTCTCTATGCAATAAAATACACAAGAACCAATGAAACGCTTAAAGCGTGGAAGACTGGTTGGTTCAAAGGATACAATTCCTCGAAAGAAGAAAACGGGAGTAAAAATAAATACAAATCAAAATACTCTTGAGAAAGCACAAGAATCCTTTGATAAGGTTTGTCAGAACAAGTTGATTTTGATGAGGAACAACTTCCTCTAGAAAAAGATGAAAAAGATGAAAGTAATGGGATCTCAATAAATTATTTAAACTCTGGTAAGATTTGGGATCGAAATGAAATTGTTCCTGATGATATATTTGCTTTCAATGTGTCCTTTAAAATATGTGAAAATGATGATGATTCAGAACCACGATCAGTGGACGAATGTCAAAAAAAGACCTGATTGGCAAAATGGCAAGATGCTATATAAGCAGAGCTAAACTCGTTAAGGAAACGAGAGGTTTTTGGACCAATTGTCTAAACACCAGATAGCGTAAAACTGTTGGATATAAATGAGTATTTGTACGAAAGAGAAACGAAAAAAATGAAGTTATAAAGTACAAAGCAAGACTTGTAGCTCAAGGTTTCTCACAAAGACCTAGCATCGATTATGAGGAAACATATTCTCCTGTTATAGATGCAATCACATTTCATTTCTTGATAAGCCTTGCAGTATCTGAAGGGCTTGATATGCATTTAATGGATGTCGTTACGGCATATCTGTACGGATATCTAGACAGTGAGATATATATGAAAATCTCTAATGGATTTGCAATATCCGATGAAATAAAATCAAAACCTCATAACATGCATTCCATAAAATTACAAAGATCTTTGTACGGGTTGAAACAATCCGAACGAATGTGGTACAAATGTCTTAGTGATTATTTACTAAAAGAAGGATATGTAAATAATCCGCTTTGCCCATGTGCCTTCATTAAAAGATCATCAACATGATTTGTGATTATTGCTGTATATGTTGATGATTTAAATATAGTGGGCAACCACGACGACATCGTTAGAACATCCGAATACTTGTGTAACAACCCTAAAATTTTTAACTGACTTGTGTTGCATTTGTCAGAATTGTGACCCAGCCACGTGAATACTGGACAGTATTTCGAACTTCAGGAGTCGACACCGAAGTAATTTTATGATTCTTTGATTGTGTGTATTAGTATTTTAGTATTTTACGGGTTTCGAGCCGGTTGGGTGATATTTAATTGAGCGAGGTTTCGACTAGTTAAACGGGGGATAAAAACAAGTAAAGAGTACAAATAAATAAATTTTTAATTAATTTAATTAATTAGTTGGTGAGACAAGGCGAGACTACGCGCGTTATGGGAGTCGGAAAAAGGAAAAACGGGCCTGTAACAACCCCAAATTTTTTAACTGACTTATGTTGCATTTGTCAGAATTGTGACCCGGCTACGTGAATGCTGGACAGTATTTCGAACTTCGGGAGTCGACACCGAAGTGATTTTATGATTCTTTGATTGTGTGTATTAGTATTTTAGTATTTTACGGGTTTCGAGCTAGGTTGGGCGATATTTAATTGAGTGAGGTTTCGACTAGTTAAACGGGGAGAGAAAACAAGTAAAACATACAAATAAATAAATTTTTAATTAATTTAATTAATTAGTTGGCGAGACAAGGCGAGCTACATGCGTTACGAGAGTCGGAACAAGGAAAAACGGACCGAGGAACGTCGTTTGAACGTGGGAGTTGGTTAAATATGTAACATACGGACTATAAAATAAAAAAAATATTATTTAAGGGTAACTTCCCCAAACTTCCTCAATCACGCTAACGTTTATAACGTTACTAATTATTTTTGAGAAATATAACGTCTATTTAAAACGTTATAAATATAACGTCTATTTAAAACGTTATAATTATAACGTCTATTTATAACGTCTAATTATAACGTCTAATTATTTATGAGAAATATAACCTCTATTTATAACGTTAGATAATTGAGGGAGGGAGTTAGATAATTGAGAAATATAACGTTAACAATTTAAAAGTCAACACTATTTAAGACAAGAAACTAACATTTTCATATCAGATCCGGCCATCAGACCTTATTATCGCTTCATGCAGTGGATGTCTTCTACAATAATATGCAGGTAGACATGTATGTGAAAATTGAATCATTGAGATTGAAGTATCTAAAAGACTACAAAAAGACTCTTCGATCTGAACCATTCCAAGGTTTGCAAGATGCAACAAATGTTGGAGAAGCATGTGCAGATAGAGTAAAAGAATTATTCTTCCATCATCATATAATGGGAGCCTTATAGGTATGTACAACCGCTACCAAGATGCAATGGAAATTGTTAGAAGGTAGCGAGAACTCGAGGATACGCGTTAGGAACGTGAGAGTGTCTACGGGTTGCGATTAGTCAGGTAAGTACATTTGGCTTAAAAAGCATTTGTATGTTTGTAAGCCGGTAAGAAAATGCCATGTGATTCATTATCATTTATTCAGTCTTGTTATGCTCTATTATTGGTATTCCATTCCATTTCTTGTTGTGTGCTTCCCGGCGTAAGTGTTTCGTCTCAAAAGTACTAGGACCTGCACTTAGAGGATAAACGCGAGCACTCGTGCGCACGAGTGTGTGACCACCCTTAGTGACCGTGTGACACCGAGTACTGGGTGGATGGGTTCGAGTCCCTTTTCCAGTCATAGCTGTGCTTTCGTTTGTGTCGATGCCCGGGAAGACCTCGCGAGGTCTTTGCCGTTATGCTATGGTTTAGACCACTTATGAGCCTCTTTTGATTCCTTGGAACACACTTGACTTTCGATTGATATCTATTAGTCTGTTTATCATGCATCTTGTTTATTTAAATTCCTGTCATTTTTATTACCGCATGATATATAGACTGATTTACTTGTGTTATCATGAATTACTGTTATCTTCTTCTGGCATTACATTCGATTTTATTCGAGTTACTCACCGTCTAGTTTGTGACGGTGGGTGCGGATAGGGCGAGAGCAGCAACAGGGCAAGGGACATTGCCTAGGTGATCTATTGTGAGGATTAGCGGTGGATTTGGAGACTATTTTATAGGTTTCCTTATGTTTTGCTTTTATGTATATCGTTTTATATATATATGCTTTGGGATTATTAAACTTGGCAAATTTTGATGAGATTGGTATCATGTACCTTTGCATTTCGAATTGTACATGAATACCGGGGTTTTCCACACTTATAGAATTCCTATAATTTCCTTTGATTGAGTTATTTCCCTTTGTTTTAATTGTTTAGTCTTCCGTTTATTATTGCAATAACTCTTTCATAAATTACTAAATTGACTAAATTGAAGGCTGACTAGGCTCGTCAGGTTGCCGAGTGATGACTCGGGGCTTGTACGGGTCTAGGCCGGGCGTACCCAATTGCATGGGGAAATTGGGGCCGTCACAGGGCCGAGGAACGTCGTTTGAATGTGGGAGTTGGTTAAATATGTAACATGCGGACTATGTGATTAGTATTGTTAAAGTGACACAACCTAATGGTGAGGAGCCATGAGATTGGCCTCGAGATGTGTGTATGTGTTGAGATGTGATAAAGGCACAAAAGACTCATAAGGGTAGTGGTTTTAAAATGTGTATGAAACAAGTGAAGGGCAAAATGGTCATTTGACCTTTATTTTAAATATATATACAACCAAAACCCTACTATTCATCTCCTTCTCCAAACACCACCGCCGCCACCTCTCCCCTCCTACTCTCCCTACTCGGTCTCCTCTCGTCGGAACCTTCACCGGAGGTCCGTTACCTCCCTCTCTCTCTCCCTCTCTCTCTCTCTCTCTCTCTCTCGGTCTTGGGTTCTCTCTCGGTCTCTCAACACCTCGGCCTCACATCCTCTTTCGCTCTCGGTGGCCTCCTCTTTCGGCTGGAACAGCTACCACCACCCCTCCTCGACAGCGTTGGGACAACGGACAATCGACGGAGACGGCTCGACCACCGGAGTAAGGGTGCATCTCTTACTTTCTTTCTTTCTCCATTTCTCTTCATGTTGCTGTCTCGTCCCTCATTGTTGTCATGCCTGCCAATGTTCCGGTGGGTTTCGATGACCGGGGATGGTCCCTGGTGGTACACCGGAGTCCCCACACTCCCGGAGAAGCCTCCCCTTTGCGATAGAAGTGGCGCTATAGTGGTTATGCTCTGGTTTGTCGATGTGTCACTGTTTTGAGGTTTGTCGGAAAACGCTCTCATCGGCGGCGCCACCGCCGGACCACGATGACTGGGACATTGTTGGGGACCCCACTAAGCTCATACGTAGGTCCCACATGTAGCGGCCCAAAATCTACATTGGTCCGCCACGGGAGGCCACGCAGGCCCATAACTGGCCACGTAACTGCCAGCTATGTCCCACGCCCAACTAACCATCATTATCAATTAATTCAGCCTAAGTTAGTCAGTAATTAACATTTTAATATTTGCAAACAGTGGAAGCTTTAAAATATGTAAATTCCTCAAATTAGAGAGCATTAATCCTATGTGGAAAACCCGGTAAAGTACACTATATATAACATAACAAAATGTGATACATATATGTACTGGTATCTCAAACAGTTCCCATAAACCCAAAAATAAGTCAATACAACAAAATAAAAACATACAAGTCAAACTCCGTCAGCGACAAGGTCATAAGTAGTCTGCGAGAGTTTCCTTGCCCCTAGTCGTAGTAGATCCTGCACTCAATCATCACAAGAAGTAGATGACGAGTCCAGTGAGTAAAACCCAGAAGTACTCAAACCAACATTTATAATAATTGAAGCCAATAAACTGTTAAATAAACATGCGCAGCAAAACAGTCAACTGTAATTAAGACGCATGCATACATAACATCGATAAACACCAATAATGGATGTGTGTCGTGTAGCAGGACTGAACCCTAATCTAGACATCGGCATTCCCCCGGTGGCTTCTCCAACCCCCTTACCGGTCCGAACCCTTATTCTGTCCCTATTGTCCAGCCTACCCAAGTCCGCCCACACATCACAGAGTAAACCATAAGATCCGGTGGTGAATGACAAAACCAACCGTGCAATATGAGTATGAACATGGAAATAGAGTAAACAACGATAAGCAATAATAGCTGGAATCAAATGAAATCAAATAAATAAACACTCGAGTGTGTTACTTAAGGGTTTTACTTACCTCAATCGCACTCCAATTACTCGATATTTATCCCGATCTGATCCCACTCTCGTCTCGAGATGCGCACCCGACACCTGACTATGGTCTCCTAAGTCCCTGGTGTCCGAATAAGTCATTTTATATGATTTAGTATCAAACTAATTGATTTTATATCGTGACAATAAAAATTAGAATTTTATTCCAATTTTTAGTTGTAGCACGTTTTTCGAGTTACACCGGGGTGCCAACCGCCCGAAAAGTCTCGAAATTCACTTTTCAACCTTTTTTCAAATTTCTCAATTTATTCTGAATTTTCTATATTTTTTCCCATACTTTTTACCAATTTTACGCTTTACGAAGTAAAAACCCCGACACAACGTTTCGCTAACATCCCGAATATTTCATTTTTTTTATAGAAATTCATTAATTTCTTTTTATTTAGTCAAAATATTTTTTTTCTGAATTTTTTTTCCATTTTTCAGGAATTCTTCCCATATTTTTCAGATTTTATTTAATTTTAAACTCTTTTTTTTTGGTTGGGCTGAACCGGGTCCGAACCGGACCCTGTTCGGCCCAACCAGCCATCCGGTCCAGAGTGGGGCCGCCCGGCCTCGACTCCAAACCGGCCCGACCCGTTTGGGTCAGGACCGAGCCGGCCCGACCCGGGCCCATGGAGAGGGGGTGCACACGCACGTGTGACCCGTACGTGTGCCCCCCTTCTTCTCCATCGAACCAGAGAGCTCTCTGTTCGATGGAGGAATTTTTTTTTTTTTTTTTTTTTTTTTTTCATTTTGGTTGGGGTTGAGAGCCAACCCCAACCCCTCATCTCCAAGAGCTAACCATAATTGGGTGGTAATCCAAAAAATAAAATAAAATTGAGAAATATTTAAAGAAGAAGTAAAAAAATACTTGCAATTCCATGTGAATTGCCTTCAATAAAAGTCATCAACATGTAACTGTACTAAATCAAATTAAGGGAAAGCATTTAATTGATTCATAAAATCGAGTTTACGAGTCAAACTGATTTGGGATTGAAGCCCTTTTATGGACATCCGGTACACACATCAATGGATAGTGTTAATTCATTTGATGCCCCACACGGCCTTTTCAAGCTCGTCATCAACTTTACTAAATCGAGTTATGCCTAAACCCTGAAAGAGGCTGTATGTAATTGGATGAACAATTTAGGATCACGTGAACAAATCAAGTATACTTTAGAGTGAATACATCAATGTTTCACTCGAATAATGCGTTACATAACAAGTGATGCCTATATCTGTATACAAGGTTATAGCTTATTGAGTTATTGTTCTGTTTTCTTATCCTTTCAGAGCTTGGGTTACATAAATATCCATTAACTTTAATATGGTCCCACAATAATGTGACTTCTTTTATATATGGAGTAAATAATGCAAACCACTCCAACGTCAATTTGCACAATGTACATGACCATATGCCAAATGGGTGGGGTGGACACACCCTTATCTGTGTGACACGTCCAAATCACAATCAATTTGCACATATAACATATTACAACAAGAGCAATGCTTTGTTTAACAAAAAAACAAAAAAACAAGAGCAATGCTTTCTCTTCAAAAAAAAAAAAAAAACTGGAGCAATGCTAGAGTTACATACTTGAGTGTAACATAGGTACAATTGATCGGGTCCATTGAATATACATTAAAATGTGTGCAAAGACATCTTGATGCACGATCCAATGGATCCTATCAATGCCTAGTTGTTGTTAGGGGTGGACTCATGAGTTTTTCTTGCCCTGAGCTAACCATATATATGTGAGGTATAGTTCAATCATGATTCGTTATGACTAATGCAAAAGTCGTAGTGAATTGACCAGGTCGTGATCAATGTAAAACACATATAGAGTGAATCTCAATTATAAACTTCACTCTCGATTGAGTAAACAACTACAAAATAAGTTTCCTTCAATATTTTTGATCGAAACCACACAAAAACTATACTAGCTGACTACTTTAGATTCGCTTGAGTTGCGCTCTATCCGGAGAGAAGAGCTCACAACGTAGCATCTCTATGTGCACAATTAGATTCAAACTCGAATTAGTATTTCTTTACTTCATTTTTTTATAATTCAAAATATTTTAAATAAAAATAAGTAAAATATTGATATAATTTGTTTTGTAAAGTATAGTTATAAAAAAAAAGTGAAGTAGAAAATGGAACTAGAAAAAAACTACATCAGAAAAAAATAAGTCATTAACTTTAGAATTTGAACGACTCGATTAAAAAAAACTAATAGAAAAAATCAAATCTTTAACTAATAAAGGAATAAGGAGCTAGTTAACTTTTTGAAATAACATAGGGTTTTTTTTTTTTTTAAATGTTAAACAGTTACATACTCAGTAATACATCCATTCAATTGGTACGTAATATTATTCTACTCCCTTGAATTATGCATCCTATACGTACACACATTTCAATGTAAAAACAAATAAGTCCAGTAAATTTGTAACAAATTAATGCATGCATCCATGAATATAACATCCTGTCTCTTTCTCTTTAGTATTTCTCAACTTGGATAGGGTTTATGTGGGATGAACATTCTTGTCTGCTATCATTTTTGTTGATGGGTAGAAACCTTTTGGTGTGGGCTGAAACAAGAAATGCATTGAGTTTGCTAAGATCTGGCCCTAGGTTGAAACAAATATTTTATAATTCTAGTTGAAGTAAATTACATGCACACGGGGAGACTCCAAGGAGCTTGCCTTGGAATATAGCCTAGGGTAGCTAACACTTGGCTCCGCCAGTGGTCGTTATAGTTCTTTGGATACACTTCGAATATATACATACACATTTCAATGCAAACATATCTTTAAATACCTTCAGATACCAACTAGATGTTAAATGTGAGTATCAAAAGTGGGTCAACAATCATTTTCCTAACTTTAACTTCCTAGTGAAATTGAATCCAATCTATGCTCAATTTTAAGTTTCAAAATCCCTTGGACCGCCAAAAAAAGTTTTAAATTTCCCGGGCCCGCGCCTAAGCCGAAGCCCAAGCCCAAGCCCAACTTCTAATAACGGTCGAATAGGCTCGCCAAAATCAAAGATCAATCACGGCGCCACTTTCATTTCTGCTTCGCTAGGGCTTCTGCCGAGCAACAATGGAGCTCTGCGTGATCTCCAACGCTTCGCCATTCAGAATCACAGTGCAGTTTGATCGAAGACCACAATCTTTCTCTTCAGAACTGTCGAGATTCGATCGCAATGTGGCATTTGCTTCTCCGACGAGGAACAAATTCTCGATTTTTGCTCGGTGTTCGTTGAATTGGGAGCTCGAGAAGAAGAAAGAGTGGATCCACTTTGTTGGCATTGGAGGTGCCGGATTGTCGGCTCTCGCCATGCTTGCTCTTAAAAATGTAAGATTTTGTCAAATTAGATTCTCGATTTTGCGTTGGATTGATAGATTTGGTGAATGCGTGGAGAGTTTGAATGAAAGTTGGTTGATTTGGTCTGGAATTATGTTGTTAGGGTTATGAGGTTAGCGGTTCGATATCGTGTGGAGTGGATATATGGATAGATTGAAAGATGAAGGAGCGCAAGTACATTTAGGTCATTCGGTATCGAATATTGAGAAGAGAGGAGAGTTTGATCGACCGGATGCAATTGTCGTGTCGAGCGCTATTCCTTCGGACAATGTGGAGGTTTTGCATGCGAAAGCTGTCGGATTACCTGTGTAATTGTGCTTTCTTTGCTGTGATGTTGCTTGTGCTTTGGAATGGAATACATTGTTAATAATTTCAGTAGTTATATGTATTATTTGGATCATGGACTTTTGCACACGAGGTTGTTTAGAAAATCGGCTTTATTTTATACAGATATAAGAGAGATCGTTGGTTGGAGAAGGTGACAGAACCCTACAATCTTATTGCTGTCAGTGGAACGCATGGTAATCGAAATTCTATGAATCAAATGCAATTTGCATTAAATGTGCTTGTGTTGTTAGTTCAAGAACTAAATTTGCGTTCGAATTACTTATGATTGAGTGCGTGGATTGTGTTTCTCAACACCATATAACATTTTCAGTCAGATCAACAACTCCTTTTTCTTTGTAGTTCTTGTTCATTTTGGCTTTTCATTTGTTGTTGGTTTAGATGATCACATTATAATTGAAACGAAAAGACAGTCTTAATTTATATTTGCTGCATTTACTAGTGCTTCATTGCTCATATGTCACAAATTGTCTCAGGGAAGACTACAACAGCGAGTATGCTGGCGTATGTCCTGAACTCAATGGGAGATGATCTTACTGCTGTAGTAGGAGGAAATGTGCCTCAGGTATTAATTGATACTCAAAATGAGCATTATCATGTACTGGTAGGACTTGTTCACTAATGATTGACGATTGCAATTTTGAATAACATATCAAAGGAGATGAATCTATGATTAGTTAATACTCATTGTGAGTGTATTTTTCACGCATCACAGTTTTTTCCTTTTGCATGAGGGCCTTGCAAGTCTTCCGCATATTAAACAATTTAGGGATGGAGAAACTTTTTTGGCATCGGCTTTGGCAACTTTTGTCCGAGTTCTTCAAGTATGTCATTGAACATCTATTTTAAGAGATTATCTTGACAGTTATTGTAACTTCTCTCTTACATTCCTTCCCTCCTCTCATTGAATTGATATTTTGTTAATTCTACATATCCAAGCTTCACTAATTAAATTGCATTTTGAAATAGGAATATTCAATTTTGTTATCATTTGGAAAATGATAATCTAACACACTTTGGATGCACACTTGGGATGCACATTTTGTTTTATTAACCATTTATAGCGTTTTGTCAGATGTGGGGCCCACGCTTTGAGAGACAAGAAAGAGCGATAAATGGCTAAAAACAAAGTGTGCTCCCCAAGTGTGCGCCCAAAGTGTGTTAGTTATCATTTTCCTAATTTAAAATCTCATAGTGGTTGGCCTGAGTGCCTGACTGATATTTTGCCAGTTTCCAGGGGGAAATGTTCTCTCAGGCTCTGGTTGCAATTTTGTGCTGGAGGTATGTCTTTCTATATACCCTGCCTTAAATGTCTTAGCGTGGAAAATCTGGCATATCAAAGCAACTTCTCTTTCTGTGGTGTACATGGTGGTTAGTTAATGATGTGGACTCTTTACTTGATTCGTTTTGCACTGTAGGCTGATGAATATGATGATTGTTTCCTTCGGTTATCACCTCACGTTGCTGTGGTGACAAATGTAGAATGGGAGCACGTAGATATCTTTCAAGATGAAGTATGCCAATCTATAAATCCTCACACTTAAGATTTATTAAAGAGGATTTTATTTGTCTTCTGCTCTGATGCATTATATTATAATGACTAGGTGGCAGTTAAAAACTCATTCAGGAAATTTCTTAAGCGAATCAGGAGTGGTGGACAACTCATACTTTGTGGGGACAGGTAATGCAATGCAATGCTAACATGAGCGCTTATCTCATTTAAACTATGGTGCCATGTTTCTGATAAAATGAGGCATGTCTATAGTAGTTTGCAAAAAACTTGAGATACTTTCTACAATGGAATACATTAAAACATTGTATGCAAATTCATTGGTTGTGCTAACATGACGCTGATTTGCTGAATATCAAGTGGTTCACTGTTTGATCTCTATTCGAGCAAGTACTGGAACATGTTGCTTTTTTTCTTTTATTGATGGCTGGTCAACTTCTTGTCATGGAAGGGAAATTAAAGTGGAGATGCATATGATTTGCTTAGTCATGAAAGGAAGGAAACTACATCCAATTGTGCAGCATCAGAGCAGAATTCACAGATTGTGCTTGATGGCTACAGTATAAGCACTTTTGGAACTTCATGTTTTAACAAATGGCAAGCATCAGAAATTCGTCCAAATTCTCGGGGTGGCAGTGATTATGTGCTTGTAAGTTGTAATTACTATTTTTCTTCTTTTCTTCAATAGCTGATTATCGATTTCAATTAATGAGGTTTATCTAAATTCAAGCTATCCATCTAGGATGCTTATGGTATCCACTTGGATTAGCTACTAGATCTTGTACCCACCATAGTTTAGATGGATACTATAGCTTACAATTGATGAAGCTGAAGCTCATTTCAATTTCAAATATTTTGTCTTTCATCCTTGATCCACCACAGGGTAGATTCAAGCTAGCCATTTAGGATGCTTACAACTTAGAAGATCTACTTGCTAACGTTCTTGGATTAATTTTTAGAGTATTTTTTTTTTAAGATCATTGTTCCTCGAACAAATTTGCATCTATGGTACGAGACATCCTTTTATTGCATTTTGTCCATGCTATGCTTTTCTTTCATTACATCCATGTGTCTGCATGAGATTAAAATGGGAATATTGCCAGTGTCTTCTCAATTATGCGTACTTCATTTTTTTTTAATGCTGATGACATGAATTCATTTATTTGTCCACAGTATCACATGGGTCGAGCTGTGGCAGACATAAGCCTGCAATTACCAGGAGTTCACAATGTCCTGAATTCTTTGGCAGTGAGTAACAAATATTATAAAATATCATAATTTCTAAGATAGAAAATCTCTATTGTAGATTTGATACCATTTAAGTGTCTGATCATATTGGTGGCAGACTTTGAAATGAGCTGCTTTTATTTTTTGTGATTTGAGCTGCAGGTAATAGCTACTGTCGGAGCATTGATTGATGATCAAAAGCTATCTCATGGTTCAATCAATAGCATAGCATTCCACTTAAACAACTTCTTTGGTGTTTCTAGAAGGTTTGAACTGATCGGCGCGATTTATGGATGTCACATATATGATGACTATGCTCACCATCCAACGGAAGTTTGTGCTGTACTTAAAGCAGCTCGTCAAAAATTTCCACTCAAAGCATTATGGGTGGCATTCCAACCTCATACTTTCAGGTGCTTGCTTAAACTTGTAATTCCAGCCTTCATTCAGTTGCTATTCCTAGATTTTAGACTTTAAGAGAAACTGATTATCAAGGCTTTCCGGATGTGCTGGAATATTTGATTGCCTTTGCAGCCGTCTTGCAGCTTTTATGAAAGATTTCGCCTCTGCATTTAGAGATGCTAATAGGGTGATCATCACAGAGGTATACACTTCTAGTTGTCTTGCTCCTTTAGCAGAGAAGGATAGTATTTTTACCCACATTTTTCCAATTAATGCTAGGTTTATGCTGCTAGAGAAGCAAATGCTTGGAATATAAGTGGAAGAGATCTAGCTATTTCTATCATAGGCCCATCTTCTGACTATATACCAAATCTGGTATGCATATTTCTTTTTTCTTTCAAATTTATTGCAATGATTAAAGATGGCTTAATATGCTTCATACTTATTTCTCCAGTTTGTTCATATCTTAGTCGACTTTTCCTATATTTGCTTTTCTGTGTATTGATGCATCTTCACTAGGTTGCACATCCCCTGTTACAACATTCTTTAATCCAACTTTTTTTTTTATTTTTTTTATTTTATTTTATATAAGAAAGAAACACATTCTTTAATCTACTTCATCACTGAGAAATGAGAAGGAATCAGACTAGTTGCAAATGACATTACAAATATATGATGCATTTATGAGCAGAGGTCTAAGAAGCCAAGAGAATTGCTAAAATCAATTTGGGTTTATTGGCCCGTAGTCCAAATAAGTAAGAAGCATGTAGTTGGTTTGATTTGAACTTAGTGCTTCTAACCCTTTCTTGCAATCTTCATTTGATATCATTTTAGGAGGTCCATTTCATCTTTCTTTTATTGATTTCCCACGCAACATTTCGTTTCCTATTTAAACTTCATTTTGCATTGACTCAGGAACATGTTGTAGATAAATTGGCTCAGGAGATATCAGCAATCCCTGAGAAAGAAATCGTTGTGCTAACACTTGGTGCAGGTAGGTACTTGAGATTATGTAAATTTCCATTGGAGTCTATTTGAAAAGAGAAGCTTCCCTCTTTGTTTAGCAAGCTTTCATTTGCCAATTCTCATAATATTTCATGTGGTCAGGTGACATTACAACAGTAGGTCCAAAATTGCTTCGCGAGTTGCAACAATTGTCACGCAAAACTTCTGAATGTAAATTTCCCAATTCCAACCGGGCATCTCCACAATTACTACACTCTAGATGCCATCAGTGACTGAAGAAAATCCGCTGCATCTCACGGTTCGTGCAATAGGGAACTGCAACACATGTTTTGTGGTGAATCACGATCCCTTTTTCTCAGAACTGAACCTTTTTGCAGAAGATACAAGCTTGGTTTCATCTTCATCTGCACTAATGGAAATCTAAGAAACACCACTTCAGGCATCGTCAACTCATTCCAATGTCAAGCTAGGGACAGAAAGAATTTGGTTAGTATGTATTTTATTTTTTCCCTCTTTTACAGCTTTAAATTGTCCTGAAACTAGGAAGAATATCCCTACAACTGAAAATTGTTAAACCTGCTTTCAATTCTATTCATGTAAGCCAATTTGCTTTTGCACTAAAAATCAAGCGCAATGGAAGATTTTGACCCCAACCAATTTTGGGGATTGTATGTAAGCCATTGCATGCATATTGATGAAATGTTCAGTACAATCTAACATACAAGTGAAACAAAATCTTTCACACACTAATGCATGTTCTTGCTCAAAATCTCTCTGCCAAAAATTCATGAAACTACAACAATGTCTAGCGGCCTAGAAAAAACACACAACTCGAAACACACAATTAGAGAGAATCAGAAAATTGAACCAACAAGAGACTGAGCTACTCACTCTCTGTACAAAAAAAGAGCAGAAATGGAGAGCGGGTGGCAATGGCTAGGCTCCAAAGAAGGAGAAGAAGCCACGCTTCTTGGGCTCCTCCTCCACCATGACAGCCTTCATGGTATCCTGCTCAACAAGGCGCCAGGCCGCCTGCTCAAAGGCCAACCCGGCGAGCGTGGGGGGCTTATTCAAAACCAAAGGATAGCCTCTATTAGTACTCCTGATGACCTCGGAATCCTCGGGAATGACACCCAACAAGGCGAGGCCCAGCATCTCCTGCACATCCAAAACCGACATCATATCCTCCCCCCGTATCATGTCCGTCCTCACCCTATTCACAATCATCTTCACATCCTTGATCCCGTCGCACTCCAGCAGCCCCGTCACGCGGTCCGCGTCTCTCAGGCTGGTGATGTCCGGCGTCGTCACCACCACCGCCTCGTTCGCAGGCGTGATGGCGGTGATGAACCCCGCGTCGATCCCCGCTGGGCAGTCGATGAGTACGAAGTCCGGGGGGCGGGGGGGGCTCTCGCGGGATTTCAGGGCGTCCACCAGCCAGATTAGGGCTTTCGACCCGAACCCTAGGGGGAGCTTCGACCGGGGCTTCGAGATGCAGAGCAGTTCCAAGTTGGGCCACCGCTTGTCGCGGACTAGGGCTTGGTCGAGGCGGCAGTCGCCGTTCAGGACCTCCACGGCGGTGTAGTTCACGCGGTTTTCGAGCCCCAGGAGGAGGTCCAGGTTGCGGAGCCCCACGTCCGCGTCGATCGCCACCACCGAGAACCCCAGGCGGGCCAGGGAGAGCCCCACGTTGGCCGTCGTCGTGGTCTTGCCCACGCCGCCTTTGCCCGACGTGATGACCACCACGCGGGGGGTCTCGCCGGAGAGCTGGGGCTTTCGGTTCCATTGGAGCACTGCCGACACTGGTTTTAGGGTTTTCGGTGCTCTGGGGAGATAACAATGCTTGTAGGGGTTTCTTATGGTGGAGTTCAGTTGGAGAGAAATCATGGCCGCCGATTTTCTGCGCACTCAATGAATGGAATGGAATGGATGATGACTGATGAGATAGACACAGAAGACGACTAATGTGGTCGTTTGGGACTGACTCACTGAGTGAGTGAGTGTTTGTCTTGACTCGGCCGACTTGTGTGAGTCCGCTGGTTAAGAGAGCGTACCAATTGAGAACGTTCGGGTACATTGATTGGGTTTGGTCTTGGCTCCAATTGTTGATGTTGTTGTTGTTGGCGTTGATTCTTCACGTACTCTCAAATAGAGCCACCGCTGATCAGAAAGGTATGATTTGTGTTTCATCTATTTCATTGTGTTTATTTCGAAAGAATTCGATTCATATAACCGACTCCAACTAATTTAAGACTGAGACTTTGTTGTAGTTGATTAGGCCGATATAAAGTAGTTCAGGTTCTTGTCTGAAACTTCAACTGAAAAAAAATGGTTGGGCTTTTTAAGTATTTGTCTTTGGTATTCACTATATAGGTTGGCACTTGCGTTAGCTGGAGAAACAAATGTGGCGTTGGCGAAAGCCCTCGCGCTGCTTGACTGAGCGATGGAGTTGCTCCCTTGTAGAAATTAGGGTACATAATATCTCTAATTCTTGGGGGGCATTTTTTTCACCTGATCTACCAACAATCAGCTGGTACTGTCATGTGTCTGCTCACAAGAGTGGACACTATAAAGCATAACTGCTTCTGCACATAAGGTCTAATCAACTATTTCTGTATTACTTTACTGTCCGATTCTGAATACTACTGACCAGATATCAATATTCAATTTATTACCAATTCATCTAATGTACTTCAAACTTCAATAAAATATTATGATACGGGAATTAAGCAAGGAGAATAATTTTCTTATTTTCGATTTAGGGTTAGCCTAGCTGATTCGGCATTGTTATCGGTAGGGGTCTTCTTTTTGAAAGGGACTTTTTACATTCTCGGTAGGATTTTTTTTTTTGGCTATAAATGAATAAAGTCTATTTCTTATCAAAAAAATTATTTCCCATTTAGAGATGAGCTGTTTCCCAATCCAATTATTCCATTAATATGACGATTAGGATCAGTAATCAGGTCAGGAAAAATCAAAGAATTTGGTCCCATGGTAATTTATTAGATAATGACGTCAAGTTTTTGCATTTATGAATATTGGTTTTTGAATGGTTGTTGAAATCATTTTCTGTAATAGTCACCCGTCTTGCTGTGCTGGAATGCTGGCAAGTAAAAGATTTCCACACTTGTATTGATTTCCATGTTCTTCTAGTTGGCCTTGTTTTTTTCACCGTTAAGAATGCAAGTCAGTTCTTCATTCAGTTAGGCCTTCTAGATATAAGTTGAATATTGTGTCCATATAAATATGTCGGTGTGACACATAGATAGCGAAAAGTCCCTTGGTTGTTGATTCTCTTTTTGACGATATCACTCAACATCAACAATCGAGACTTGCCATCTCATGACTTCACTCTGGCATATGAAACTGCTTTTGTACTATTTACTTACTTTTAACATGCTAATTTCAAGGTAATTGTGGCCATGACTTCGCAAATTAGCATATGACAGACCAAACCATACTAGTGAAAAAAGGCCACAGGCTGTAGTCGAATCTGTATTTAGTGTGCACTTTTACAATCACTGATGCTTTAAAAATTTTCAATGCTAACATTCATACAAATTTGATTTCATGATCTGCAGATTGTTTCGTTGTGTTTTGTCCAGAGAAGCTTTTGCATTGTCATAACAGGAGAAAGTTGCGCTTAACAGATGCAAGAGGAACGACAGAATTGTTGTCTGCAAAATGTTTTCTCAGACAAACTCGTCCAACGAAAGGAGCAATAGGTATTACTAACTCTCTCTTACTTCTCTCCTTCATGTTTTGCACAACTCAAACTTTATCTGTAAACTATAGGATCTATGCTGAAAAGTGTTACTAACAAGCAAGGAAACAATGATGTTAAGGGCGAAGGAGTGCCTAACACTGATGACAAGGTAGAGCCCATTGCTCGAAGTAGGTTCGAACCATGACAGAAATGAAGACTAAGACATTATTTGCACCCCTATTACTCTGCAATAATTGTTGTATGTATAAGATACATAGAGTGAAGAGTGTAATGGAACTAGAGTCTTCTTCTCTTCCTGTAAAATGCTATGAACTAGGAATATCATGAGGGCCTACCCGTGTTATTAACTCTTGAGACTCTACAGTTTCATTAATTATGCTGTAAATCAATAGTTACCATGCCAAGATGTGATTAAATTCATCAAGTAGGGCCTATTTGTTAGGTACTTCTCCTCAATAATTGTCGTTGCAAATAAAAGGTGGTCTGTTAGTTGCCCTCCTTGTTCTTGCTTCCAGTGATTGTAGTCTGTACAAGTGAAGGCAAGAGTAATATCAACCTAGTTGTAAAATATAACACAAACTGACCCACTTGGTCACAATAAGCAATATAAAACTCACTCACACCCAAGAACCTAGCTGGCAAATAAAAGCTCCCATACTCTTCACCCCAAAGTACAGGTCTTGCACAGAGTTTGAGAACTAATTTTATCTGATTGCTAACTTCCCTGCATGTTAATCTCCCAACGTACATCTAGGATGAGAGATATCTCCCTTAGGAGTTGTGGAAATAATTACTTCTTATTAATGATCCTTTATTACCTATCTCTCTCTTATTTGAAGGTTATTCACGTCAATTTATATATTTTATTATTTAAAAATTTGTAACTTCCTTCAAGTTTAAAATTGAACCAAACATGAAAATATTAACTCCAAAGAGATAACTCCGAATTAACATTGTAAGTAGCAAAAATGAACCAAACGAGGCTTAAAGATTTGTTATCGAATTAAAAATAAAAAATACTTGGCCTTGTTTGGTTAGGGGTGGAGATATCATCCGAGAGATAACTTATTGAGAATTGAGAACTAATCTTGTTTGGTTGCCTAAATTATCTACAAGTTATCTCCCAACTTACATCATAAGGCGAGAGATATCTCTCCACCACCCCCTAGGGAGTTGTTTCTCAGGAGTTATGGACACAATTACCCTTCATTAATATTGTTTCCCATATCTCTCTCTCTCTTGTTTGAAGGCTATTTATGCCAATTCATATTTTTTATTTTTTATAAATTTTCAAATTCCCTGCAAGTTTAAAGTTAAACAAAATATGAAAATATGAACTACAAGGAATTAACTCTAAACTAACACGGTATAAAACAAACCAAACAAGTACATTTTCGGTTACAAAATAAAAGGAAAGATTTTTTTTGGTAGGAAAAGGAAAGCTATTTTATATATAGCTTAAATGCTCAAACCTACCTACACAATTGTTATCAACATTTTCCTACTTTATATAATATAAAAAATGAAAAACGTCTCGTACTCAAAAAAAAAAAAAAATCTAATAGACATGAGTAAATTAATGCACAACTAGTCACAGACGAATTACAAAAAAAATATTTTAACTAATGTGTTTTAAGTTTAAAGAGTATGATTCATGTAGCTTGTTGTTGTATTTTATTAGGTTTAAAGAAAAATTAGTGTATTTTATTACATTAATGGATAAACAAAAGAGGTTTTTATATTATTTGTTTAGTATAATATAAGATAAAAGATTTGCATCGGTGGCGAGTCTTGATTGGTCCTTGAGATAACAATGGTTTCCAGATAAAGAACAAGATTAAACATCCACCCTTCAAGACCAACGGCTAAGATTGTTTTCCCAGAAAAAAAAAAAAAAAAAATTTATTTTGTCAGCTGTAACAACCGAAACGCGATTTTCCAACAAACATAAGGGGAAATGACAGAAACGCCCTCAGCGGGCCTATTTTTCCCATTTAGATCCCCACTCGGCCACGCTCACACTCATATCATGTGTGGCGGTTTTTCTTATCCTTCAAGTCCACGTTCTGTGTGCGTTCGAGCGAAAATTAGGTTTTCAATTTCTTCAGATCTCTTCGCATCCAAAACCCTAATCGTCTCTCAAATTAGGGCTTCGCGCTCTCTGTCTCTAGAGAGATCTCAATTCGTCTTAAATTCGGTTGGATCTGATGTGATTGGTGTTATGAAGAAGACTGTGATCACTCGGAGCCCTCTCTTCGATCCGCCATTTCAGTCCGGTGAGTGAGCTGATTCGGCTTTTTTCGATTTGTTTTCTTTTCTTGTTTTCAATTTTGATTCTCTATGTAGTGTTGTTGTGGAAAAAATTGTTTTTTTTTGGAGGTTTAGGGTTTGATTAGGATTGGGGGGGATTGGATCTGGTGTTGGATTTGGGATTTGGGTTTTTTTTGTTGGGAGATGGATTGGAGTATTGGGTGGGTGGATCTAGCGAGTGAAGTCAAGTGGGATTTGGTGATTCTTGTCGTGTCGAACAAGTTAGGGTTTCTGAAGATTTTTGGGGTTCTTTGGTTTATGTAGATTCAATTGTGGCATCTTGTTTGGTTTAGAGACCTCAAGTGTTGATGTTATTGAGTTCTGATGAGATTCTGAGGATTTGTTACTGAATTCGGTTTGATTTGATTGTTTTGTTTTGCTAAATTAGTGTAGCAGTACCAGTTTTATCTGAATTATATAATACAAGAGTTTTTGAATTGCACTAAATCCAGCGCAATGGAAGAGTTTGATCCATGCCGTCGACCGCAACTAATTTGGGATGGAGGCGTTGTTGTCATCTCTAGGACTGATTTTGACTTCACTTACTAATATTGCAATTTGAGTTCGAATTTCATTTCCCTGTTGAACTGTTAGTATTAGTGTTTGATCGAATGATGTCGTTACGGTTTAGTGTTTTTGACCTTTTTCAGTTCATGCACGTCTATATTTTAATGCTGTTGGGCTTTATTTGACTGTGTACTGTTTGTCTTCATCTATGGTTCTGTAGGGGTTGCCATGTGAGCTTGGGTATCAGGTGTGAATTTTCGCTTCTTCATTTTGAACCGGTATTTGAGATAGCCTTTTGAATAAGATGGGGAAATGCAAGGGCTGCAGAAAATTGGGAAGAATGTTGCCAAGAGATGCAGTTGTCAGTGCATACCATTTTGCTCTAATGCTATCTCCCGTTGTTTCCGTTTGGGATTGCATTGTTAGGAAGAAGAGATACTCCTTTAGACCTGAGTGGGTGTAGGTATTGGTTCAATTTGCTTTCTCATTAGTTCCCGTTTTATTAGAAAAATAAACAAGTTAGTAGTGTATACCGAGAGAGAGAGACAGTATCATGAAAAAATTTTAGTTTGTTTAGGTGATAGGTTTTGAAGAATTTTACCAAATTGGACTGACTGGTTATAGAGATTGCTAGTCCTCATGGATACCACAAGATGTGTCCAAACACCACCTGTTGTTAGAAAAGGAAAGAAGAAGCAGGCGAAAGATGAGCTCGATCGTCTCAAACAAGCTGAAAAAAAAAAGAGGCGCCTGGAGAAAGCACTTGCTACCTCTGCTGCAATTCGGACTGAGCTGGAAAAGAAGAAACAGAAAAAGATAGAGGAGCAACAGCGGCTTGATGAAGAGGGTGCTGCGGTAGCTGAAGCAGTAGCGATGCATGTTCTTCTTGATGAAGACTCAGACGAATCGTGCAACATTGTGCTGAAAAACGATGATGGATTCAATCCTTGGAACCGATCTGGCAATATTGGCCTGTTCATGGGAGCACGAAAAGCGGGCATTCTTAATCAGAATGTCAAATATTCCCTTGAAGGTTTAGGATGGGTTTCTGATTCTTATGGCTCCGGATGCAAGTGGAATGAATTTGGGGTTGGAGGCTGGCCATTGTCACCTGAAATTTTCCGAAGTGAGTTTCGAGCCCCATCCTTTGAGGAGAAATACCGTGGGATTTCAGAAATCTCTGCAGGGCTTGTTGCAGCACAGGCCGTTTCTTCCCTTCGAATTGCAGAGGATGGTCATGCAGACGCAATCGTCTTCAATAGAATGCTAAGAGGTTGAGTGATCAGATATAGTAACAAGTTGAAACTCTGTAAGGAGGTTTCATAATAGTTTCTTAATAAAGGCATGTATATATTCAGTGTCATCAACCCATGTGTTGGAGGTTCATATGTATGCTTTCCAACCATCATATCCATATGCTGCTGCTGTTGTGGTGTCGCAACTTTCGGTTTTTGTTGCTAGAAGATTGCTCTGTGCTTGTTATGTGATACCAAAACTCTGGGTTTTCCTGCTACTGTTTGTATTTTGCCCTTGATCATGATTCATATTGTATTACACTTTCATTTCCTATCTGTATTACCCTACTGATTACTTCTACTTGCTACTGCTTGACGTGCCTTTTCCTATCCTATCATGATTTTTTTTTTTTTTTTTACTTTTTACAATTTTGTACTTTAGGATAATGATAAAGTTACTCACTATAATTACAAAATTATAAATAAATAAATAAATAAAGATGCCAACTCTGTTAAATCATTTAAAACATTTTATGTGAGGTTTCATTGAGGCTTGAGCTATCTTTGGATCCTGTTTGTATTCATCACTTTCGGGGAGAAAATTTTGAAGAGTTGCACAGAATTTTATTCTGACAATTTGTGACAATTGTCTTGCTTCTGTTACAAACTCAATCAATGCGCTTACACATCAATTGAAATCAAGATTTGACTGCTTCTTATCAAAAAAGATTTGATGGCTTAGTAGATGACAGGTGTACGTGTGGAAATTAGTTTGAAATGATGTTTAATCCTGTTGGTTCAATAATGAAATCAATCAATAAGCAGTTAGCACTAAGTTTTGATTGATTAAGATTGGTGTCTTTATTCTTCGAGAGAGAAGTGTACTAGAGAAAGTGACAATGCACCAAATTTTGATCAAACTCCCAATGAAGAAGCAAGTTTGGGTTCACGTGTGAGCCTTGAATTAGTATACTGTAGACAACAGAAGGGGAGGTGTCTTTTAGTTGTAGTATACTTTAAATGAAAAAGGTTCAGTAAACTACTTAAGATGGTGCTCTTCACTTTCATGGATATGAACTGGTAGTAGATAATACATCCAGTGCACAAGGTTCTTAAAATATGAAAAGACATCTCAAACTTGCATATAAATATAGTACCTTTAATCACATTTGCAGTTTCTTAATATATTCATAATCAGATTGGCTATCAATAATCTTTGTAAGATTTGACAAAATGTCACACATGTATTAAGATATTATTTTTTGGAGGCTATTATGGTATTATTAAAAGCCGTTCACAAAAAACCAACGACTGATGCGTTGAAGTGTTTCCAGGCTTCCAACACCTTAAAAGGATGCCTCAAGTTTGAGACTCCGCGAATGTTGAAACCATCGTTGGGAGAGCTTACCCCTTGGTGCGTTGACCTTGCGGCTCGTGCCCAAAGTAGTCTGCTAAGTCTAGATACCAGGTGAACTAGACCAAAAGAAAAAGCCCTTCACAAAGCAGATTCCATCTCACAGTTCTCACTAGTCAAAGAGACTCCTAACCGCACGCTTGGCTATGAATTGGTTGACATATGACCATGAAAATGCATATCTTAAGAGGGAAATGTTGGAAGAATCTGTGGAACATGGCTGGCATGCTCCCCAACCACTGAAACTCCATGTTCAAATGCTCTCCCTTTCTCTTCTCCTTCTCAACCTCTGCACATAAATCAAGTTGAGCTACATAAACACCTTTAACATAGCACCTAAGCTTGCACCAATAGTTGTATGCACCAGAAAGTAGAGGGGAGAAGGGGTTGATCACAAACAAGATGAGCATTAAGGTCGGTGCAATTCCGGCAGGTCAATTCGACGGAAGTATTATTGGCAGAAGGAGAAGGCTTGTGCTGAGGAGAGGTCAGATAAAGTCGAGAATAGCAGCCAGCGCATTCCATTGCATCGCCACGCTAGTGTTCCATAAGGCTGCAGGAAAGTCATCCACAACCACAATCCAACAAAGCAAGAGGAAGCAAGAGCATCAGAAATAGTTGAATCACATGAAAATGGAAACTCAAGTACAAGAGTGTTTCACTACTTCAATGTATTTAATCTCTCTCGCACACACTTCCTCTTCTATTCACTGTAACAAATCGAGCTTCAAGGATTAAATTAATTTTACAGTTCTGCAACAAATAATTTCCAATTACAGTTGAGATGGGATTTCAATAACAATACAATGTAGATGATGAAACAGGAGCTGCTATTATGCTCAACTACGGCGACTGGAGCTGTGGAATGGTTCATCAGCAGATGGATGCAGCATATGTTTATCCTCGGATTGTGTTTCCATTTCTGAACTGGTAGTGGGTTTGGAACCATTTGAAATGAAGTTTTTAATCCATGACGCCTGAAACCTTGGGCTTCCTCTGTTGGAATTACTTGGGGACTCGGGAGTAACCGCCGTGTTAGATGTAACATTTGAAAGGAATCTGTATGCCACTCTACTGGCAGATACAATTTCTGCCTTAGCTTGCCGAAACTGCAGAAGAACAAAGGAAGTTATCATAACCAAGGAATAGAAACAAAACTGTAGTCCAAACAACCGCAAACAGATAGCATTGAGTTTGTTCAGTTTAATTCTTTAACAGGTAGACTAGATAGCTAGCGAGTGTACACACACATGTCCGCAAGCACAACAAATAGAAGGAGAAGTATCTCATATAGAGTATTCTCCATTAATGAACTATAATACCACTTCCAAACACCTATATTCCAGGATATGAAAGCCTTCATTCTCAAGGGCTCATTATAGCTACACGGGAAAGTTTTCTCTGTAACACCCAAAAAAAAGCGCTCCTTTTCTGAACTCTATATAAGATAGATCGCACATGCAACTCCAATTATATTCACACAAACTGACAATGCCTTTTTTTTATAAGAAAATTGATAATGAAGATGACAATCACTATCGGTATTGGTTAAAAATTACGACAATAAAATATATCATCCCTCTAGAGCATGTGCGCTTTGTGCAACCAGATGAACGCAGAGACATGCACAAAAATCATATGCATCTGGTAAGATTGGGAGGCGAAATAACAAAAGTAAAAAAAAATAAAAAATAAAAAAGGAGCCACAGACAAAAGAAGAGGGATAAATTCTCACTTTGAGCGCCGTGTTTCCAGCAACTTCTGAGGCAGCATAGCCGGCATTAGCAAATCGGTTTACCCAAGCTGTAAACAGCAGAATTGATAAGGTTAATTCATAAAGAATACTTTTCTAAAAATGAAAGCATCAAGTCATTCTCTAAGACTCAAACAAATGATCTAAAATGATTAAAGTTCAAACATGATCTGTACATGGCCCGTTTTCAATTTATTGTTTATATATTATAACCAGAAATTAAACAATCGAAGGCCCTTTGAGATATTCAAAAATCTTAATGCTGGTCGATAGTTATAGTAATGGAAAATGATTTGGTGACATTTCTTGTGACACAAATTGGTTGCACCAGCACACGTGTTCAATTTTAAGTGGCTGCTGATGGGGCCCACCGCAGACAAAAGTTGAACACGTGTGTGCCACATGTGCTGTGCGATTAGTTTGTGTCATGGGGAATGTCACCATATCATCTTCCTATAGTAATAAACTACGGAAACACTACAATTTTATGACAAATACTGCCAAACAGGGTTTGAACAATTTAACAATTAGTTCTGCAAGAAGTCAAACAAAATGAAACTATAGGTGCATCTGCTACAATCCCATAAAGATAACAGAGTAAACATATTTGACTCTTGAAAGAGAACAAACCAATTGAACTATTCAAGAAAGACATTACAATATCAAATTTGAAAAAATACAAATGTCCCCCCCAACCAGTAGCCCCTAGAAATATATGCTCAGCCTTTCAAGTTTCAACAATAAAGTAGAATAAAACTTGGAAAAAGAAATTAGCTTTAACGATAAGCTTTATTTATAAACATGAATCAATAAAAAAGCGCAAGAATCAAGAAAAAGATGTATAGAGGATCAAAAAATCAAAAATCACAAGGGCATAATAAAACTCTTATCATCCTCCTCATAATTCAATATCTTGCCGCTGCATTGCCACATGAAAAGGTTGTTTCTTCTGAAGGAAATACATGCAAATGCAATTACAATCAAATTTGAGTAATCAATATTTTAAGCAGCCAATAGGAGGGGCTGAAAAAGGTTCAGAGACCCATTGCTATCAAAAAGAAAAAAGACTTTTTCAAACAGTCAATAAGTCTTCAGTTTAAACAAATTGTATCATTGTAACTATTACGATTTGATATCTTGCATTTGCAGCTCTATTCAAGGTCTACCAAAGGTTAGGTCTGAAGCAAATGCATGCACTTACAGTGACAAGTGAACAATCATTATTTAGAACAACAGATCAGCCATCTATTCAAACAAAAATATCACTGATACCAACTAAAGAAAATATAGCATTAAAAATGCATTACCTGGTAGCTTTGGCACACTGAGTCTTTCACATAATTCATCACAGAAATGATTGCAATTTCTTGCTAGCAAGTCGTAAGAATCACCAGGCCACTCTCTGCTTAGTTCTCTCAAAATCTGATTCACTTTGAAAATCGATAAGTTTGTTTTCCCTAGGACAATGAACTCACGATATGTATACATAGGGTTTTTCCCCACAGGACAACTGAAAACTCCAGTGCCTCGCTCACAAAACCCAAATGACCATTCTTCATCCCCGAAAACCTGCCAATTGGAGCATACCATAAAAAATCAAAACGCCCTATGGTAGATGTAAAACTTATGGCTTGCTATGTGTGAATTTATTTGTATTAAGTTCGTACCAAACTACCAATCTTCTATAAAGGGGATATAAAATAGGTCAAGCAGTGCCAAATGACAACACTCCGTGATTAAGTGACTACAACTGAAAATATTCATCTAAAAACCCTTTTCCCCAAATGGTTTGAAAGCATGATGATTTGAAAGTCTAAAGAAAACTTTAAGTAGTACATGTGCCCGACCTATATATGCGAACAAAATCCAGAATTTAATTGACTTGACTATAAAAGATCGATTCTAACTATTTCATAGTGCTATCATCTATAATACTTTTCAGAAGAACAGTCAACTAGTAGTAACTAACCAACTGAATCACATGAACGAACCATTCCAGCATTTCATAGCTATCATCGACGGTTCTCGATCCCATCCACTGTTTTCGACATGCCCTAGCCAGTCTATGAGCCTCTACCTATATGTGAAGTGAACTTCCATTGTTGGGCAAATCAGGCCAAGTACTAATCTTTACTGACCACAACGCTCGAAAGTTCAAAACCAACCAACCAAACACAGTTACACACATCCATAAATCTAAGTCCTACCGAAATCTCACTATTTGTCGATTCACTACAATTGCCAGTCAATTCAATTCATGCCAACGTGGTTTCCAGTCCACATTCAATCAATCACTCACTCAAAACCCTAGATCTAGTCTTCCGAACCCTAATTTTTTGAAATTATGAACAAAGAAACCTAAAAAGAGGTAGAGATTGAGAAAACCTGAACAGCGCTGTGAAAGATCCCGCCGAAGCCGATCCCGTCCTTGAAGATCTTGTTGATCTGAAGAATGGTGTTGTTCGTCTTCGCAGAGGCGCTGTTCGTCACATCGTAGACATGGAGGATCACCTCAGTCATCGTCACTCGCACTCCGACTTGAAAACCCTAGCAATTGACCGATCGATCGATCGATCGATCTGTCACACTTTTTACAGATCAAATCAGAGACTGTGATTGAAGCTTTATCGTCATCAACAACGAAGCGATTGAGAGAAATCTCTGGCTTTTGCGCTGTCGATCGCTGCGAAAGAAAGACTCTTCTTTTTATCGATCTCTGTTGCTTGCTTGTTTTGTTTGCTTCGTCTTTTCGGTTGATGTAAGTTACTCCTACATTATACATAGCTGTAAATAATTGTTGGGATTTGGCTCCAAACTCTAATTAGGACTTTGTGTTTTAATTTGTATCTAATACGGTACGTGATTATGTGTGGTAATTAGATTTGATTGTTGATTAAAAATAAGTATAGGATTATGAGTTATTAAAAAGGGCCAAAAATACTCTCTCAACTCTCACCGATTCATCAACTCAGTCCCTAAAGTCTAAATAGGGTCAACTTAGTCCCTTAACTCTTCTTTGTCCTCCAACTCAATTCCCCCACACCTCGATTCTCATCTTTTTTTTCTCTACGTGTTTCAAGCATAATGATCTTTTGACTCAAAAACAAAAAAAGAAAGAATATTCATTTGTTTGTATGCTCACATGCCCATCAATGATCCTTGAACCTGACTTTGCTATTTCAAATTCAATCAAAACAAACATATATGAACATAAATCAATCCTACCACTCGCCAATCTCACGACAAATCATAAACATAATTTGATTTCACAATTTCAACACTAAAGATTAAACTAAAGAAAAATAATAATCTAACACACTCAACGTACACTTTGGGTGCACACTTTGGGTGCACATTTTATTTTTTAATCGTTTATGGTATTTTGTCAAATGTAGGGGCTCACACCTGGAAAGACAAAAAAGAATCACAAATGATTAAAAGGTAAAAGTGTACATCTAAAATGTACGTTGAAAGTGAATATTTTATCATTTCCCTAAACTAAACTCATCAAAATCAAAACGTAATGACATTCCATACTTGATTCATTGACCACATTGGTAAATGGATCCAAGCTTGGGAGGACCAACATATGGCACGTGGACGGGCGTCGTTGAGGAAGAACCAATTGCGGGATTCAATACCAAGCCGATGAACTCCTCAAATCGAGAAATTTCTCTCTTTGATGAAAAGCAAGTAAATGATTAAAAACCTACAAAAATTGAACCCACCAACTGTTTGACAAAATCAAACATGTACTGTGTTGTTTTCTTCTTGTTATTTTTTATTCTCTTAATATTAGATTTAGAGGAAAAAGTTAGTCATTAAAAGCAATCTCTCCGAATCTGAGCTCTTTAAACTTTTGACACAGATATCAATCTAAATTGTTTTCCACATTGTTGTTCTTTCCAAAGCTTGAACAAACATCATTCTTACAATAATGATCACATAATGGATCTAAGTCCCATCCTATCAACATGATCCTTAAACTTCATTGGTGGCATGCCTTTAGTTAAAGGATCTGCTATCATTAATTCAGTGCTAATGTGCTCAATGACCACTGTTTTGTCCTTGACACGTTCCCTTATGGCTAAGTACTTAATGTCGATGTGCTTGCTTCGACTCCCACTTTTATTGTTCTTAGCCATAAAGATAGCGGCTGAATTGTCACAATACATTCTTAAAGGCCTAGAGATAGAATCCATGATTCTAAGCCCAGAAATGAAACTCTTTAGCCAAACACCTTGAGAAGTAGCCTCAAAACAAGAAACAAACTCAGCCTCCATAGTGGAAGTAGCAATCAATGTTTGCTTTGCACTTCTCCATGATACAACTCCACTAGCTAGCATGAAAATAAATTCCAATGTTGATTTACGTGAATCAATGCAACCAACAAAGTCTGAATCTGAGTATCCAGTGACTTCCAAAGTATTAGTTCGTCTATATGTAAGCATGTAGTTCTTTGTCCCACGAAGGTATCTCATGACCTTCTTTGCAGCTCTCCAGTGGTCCATACCCGGGTTACTTTGATATCTTCCTAACATCCCAACTGCAAATGCTATGTCAGGTCTTGTGCAAACCTGAGCATACATCAAGCTTCCAACTAGGCCAAGCATAAGGGATGTTAAGCATTTGTTCCCGCTCGAGATCATTTTTAGGGGATTGGTTCAAACTGAACTTATCACCCTTCACAATGGGAGCTACACTTGATGAACAATCCTTCATTCTGAATCTTTCCAACACTTTGTTGATATAGGCTTCTGAGACATTCCAAGAATACAACGTGTTACGTCTCTATGGATCTTAATGCCAATAACATAGGATGCATTTCCCATGTCCTTCATATCAAAGCTATTAGAAAGGAATTGTTTCACTTCATGAAGCATACCCTTATCATTTGTTGCAAGTAAAATGTCATCCACATATAGAATGAGAAAACAAATTTTGCTCCCACTAACCTTCTGATATATACAATTATCCATAATATTCTCAACAAAACCAAATGAAGAGATAACATCATGAAACTTCAAATACCACTGTCGGGAGGCTTGTTTCAATCCATATATAGATTTCTTAAGCTTGCAAACCAAATTCTCATTGCCAATAGAGGAAAATCCTTCAAGGTTGTTTCATGTAAACCTCTTCCTCTAGTTGACCATTAAGAAATGCGGTTTTCACATCCATTTGTTGCAACTCAAAATCAAAATGTGCAACCAAAGCCAAAATTATGCGAAGAGAATCTTTCTTAGATACGGGAGAAAAGTTTTCGTGTAATCGATTCCTTCCTTTTGTGTGAATCCTTTTGCAACAAGTCTGGCCTTGTATCTCTCAATGTTGCCTAATGAGTCATTCTTTGTCTTAAAGATCCATTTGCATCCAATTGCTTTGGCTCCTTTAGGCAACTCAACAAGGTCCCAAACATCATTTGATGACATAGAATTCATTTCATCATTCATAGCATCATACCATAATTCAGATTCAGCACAATTCATGGCTTGTGAAAAGGTTTCGGGATCACTCTCGACTCAGACATTATAATCCAATTCTTGCAGATACACAATGAAATCACTAGGTATTACTGACCTTTTAACTCTAGTAGATCTTCTTAATGTTGCATCAACATTTTCTTGAAGATCATGTTGATCAACTTGTTCATTTACTTGAGGTACTTCATGAATAATTGGTTGTTCTACCATTTCAAGTTCTTCATGAACAACTTGATCTACTAGAGGATTGTCAATAACTTGTGGAGTTTGAACTCTTTGTTCCTCAATTCTCAATGGAACCTGAGCAAAACTTGGAATGACATACATATTATCACTACTTGATGTAGAAGGAAGATCATCAAAATGAACCCTTTTAGGAACATTATCCTGAAAATGATTCCTCCCACTAATCATGTCATTCTCTAGAAATTTTGCGTTTCTAGATTCCACAATTCTAGTGCTATGAGAAGGACAATAGAAGCGATATCCTTTAGACCTCTCGGCATATCCAATGAAATACCCACTAATGGTTCTAGGATCCAACTTCTTTTCATGTGGATTATAGATTCTCACTTCACACGGGCATCCCCAAACGCGTATATGTCGCAAACTAGGTTTCCAACCTTTCAATAACTCAAATGGCGTCTTTGAAACACCTTAGTTGGAACCCCTGTTTAATATATACACTTTGCCGTTTTAAGAGCTTCACTCCACAAAAAGATAGGTAGAGTTGCATTACTACGCATACTCCTAACCATATCCATCAAGGTCCGGTTTCTTCTTTCTGCTACACCATTCTCACTTGGAGAACCTGGATTGGTGTATTGAGGAACTATTCCTTGCTCTTGAAGAAACTTAGCAAATGGACCAAATGCTTGTCCATCCTCAGTGTATCTACCATAATACTCACCTCCTCTGTCAGATCTGACAATCTTAATTTGTTTCCCACTTTGTTTCTCTACTTCAGCCTTGAAAACTTTAAAGGCATCCAATGCTTCATTTTTATGATGAAGCAAGTAAACATACATGAAACGTGAGAAATCATCAATAAAGGAGATAAAGTATTTTGGACCAGTCTTAAAGTCCATATCTGGACAACATATGTCAGTATGGATGATTTCTAATAATGTTGAACTTCTATGAGCACCTTTCTTGGATACTTTAGTCTGCTTTCCCTTTATGCAGTTCACACAAATCTCAAAATCAGCAAAGTCAAGAGCACTTAGTACTCTATCATTTACTAATCTTTTGATTCGATCCTTGGAGATATGTCCCAATCTCCGGTGCCATAACATATAAGATTCACCATTCATGACACTTCTTTTCAAACCAGTAACATGCATTGCAGTGGCATTATTTTCTAAATTCAAACAAAATAAACCATTCAATAAAGTACCATGTCCAATGATATTTGATTTAAATATCAAATCAAAAGATGTTCCAGAAAAGTTGAAGTGAAATCCCAAATACAACAACTTGGAAACTGAAATTAAGTTTCTGGAAAAATTAGGTACATAGAAAACATTGTCCAAATTTAAAATAAAGCCACTAGACAATTTTAAGATGCATGTCCCAACAGCTTCCACATGTGAGCGCATTTTATTTCCTGAATAAATGCTCAACTCACTTCCCATTGTTTCCGTTTCATGATTTATCATATCCTGCAATGTATTGGAAACATGGATTGAAGAACCAGAGTCAATCCACCAAGTGTCATGTAAAGTATCAACCATATTAGATTCAAAACAAACATATGAAATTGATATACCTTTCTTTTGAAGCCACTGTTGGAATTTGATGCAATCCTTCTTCATGTGTCCCTTCTTTTACGAAAGAAACACTTGGATTCTTTCTTCATAATTCCACCTTGGGGTTGCATTTTGTCTTTCCCCTTCCAGTTGGCTCTCTTGTCCTTTTTCTTCTTGTCCACCGTCGCAACACACTATTCTCTCCTTGCTCCATAATCGCCTACCTACTCCTCCCCGAACACACATGGTCGTCAACTCGTTGATCGACCATTTATCTCTATGTGTGTTATAAGAGATCTTAAAGGGTGCATACGAGAAGGGAGTGTGTTCAAAATGTAGTGGACTAAGAAGCTCTCGACATATCAACCTCAAGTGTTTTGAGTCGGCCGCTATGTCCCTCATCCGCATGATGTGCTCGCAAGACACCCTTAACTCCGGTCATCCTGGAGTGATGAAAATTGCATGATTAGAGTATCGGCGGTGCCTTGTCGGATGTCCGAAACCCGATCCTCGATGGCCTTAAGCAATGGATGAACCTTGTCATACTTCTCCACCGTACCCCGAATACTAGCCGTTATGTTCGTTTTAATGAACATAACACAAATGCGGTTAGATCTCTCCCATTTTTCGTAGAGATCAACCGCGTCAGGAAGACTAGCCTCGGTGATTGCTGGTGGTTCGTCCTTACGTATGGCAAAATCTATATCCATTACTCCCAAATGGAGGAGAATTCTCTCCTTCCATACCCTATAATTCTCTCCATTAAGAGTCGGGATCTCAAACTTTAACTCAGAACCTAAGACGGGTATATGAGTAGCTGCAAATATTAAATAAATAAATACATGCTTAACAACAAATAGAGACTACAAATAATATGTTATGCCAATGCAAACATAATAAAAGAAATAAATCAAGTGACGTAAAAACATGCCTGTGGGCTAATGCCTTTACTCAATAAGATTCATTAACCATATAATAAAACTATCAAATTATTTTCATTTTCTCAATTCCTGTGGGTAAATTAAGAAAATACAATTTGATATTCTATTCTAATTAATTATATGAGTATAGTAAAATATCCTGTGGGATAAATTTTACCACAACCATATTACTAATTACAACAAATGCATGAATGATCCTACATAATTTAGATGCTGTGGCCACTCTAACATTATTTAAAATTTCACATGATGGATCATCCTACATTTAATCAATGAATTTCTTAATGTATTGCATTCTTATTTAAACAATACTAACAAATTATATACATGCATATATACTTCATGGCAAATTATCTCATATATTATTTAAATAAAATAATTAATGTGCCTGAAAATTAAATATATAGAACATAATACTCATCAAGTGATTATCAACTTGTACTAAACATGTATCAGTTCTATTATATATGCATATATATATAATCCCTCTTATGCACGTGTACTACTCTTAAAATGTAGGCGTCATATTTATATAGCATATGTCAATTTCAATAATATAGACAACATTAATCAACAATATGTTAATTTATGCCTCCAAAATCCATGCATATTGAACATGCCAAACAAATATATGTGACATAGTTACACTGTTTTGTATAAAATTTCATATACTTGAGTATAGCAAACATAAATTTTTTTTTTTTTTTTTTTTTTTTTGCTTTTCCGCCTAATTTGATTTCAATGATATATACACTTTAATGTGCGTACAGGAGGTCAAATTCAGAATTTATAGGAAATTCTCCACATCACCGAAACTAACTATGTGAGTATAGTTTATCCAAAATTCCAAAATATTACGAAAAATCCTTTTCGGCACATGTTTTAATAAATTCAATAACGCCAAACAAATCGGAATTGGAATAGGGAAACGCAAAATACCAAATAAGGATCGACTTCAAAAAAAAAAAATTTCAGTAATGTCGATCAAAACAATACTGCAAAAAAATTCTAGATCGACATGATATGAATCAAAGATTTAACAAGGCAGAGGCATTATTGCTCTGATACCAATTGTAAGTCATTAAACATTAATGATCTTTGTGTGAACAAACACAAAGATCATCTAATCTAAATTGCGGAAATAAAATAAGAATTACCTCCAGCCATTGTTGTTCTTTCCAAAGCTTGATCTTCCAATTTCTTCTTCTCCTCTCCTTAATGGTGTTCGGAGTCAAAACTTTTTTATCTCTTATCACAGGTCTGTGGCTGGAAGTGAGGGGCCCACATGGATCAATGATAAGGTGAGGCTCACGCGTACCATCGATTGATCGTTGGGAGGGACTAAATTGGAGGATAAAGAGGGTTTAGAGACTGAGTTGGCCCTCTTTAAACTTTGGGGATTGAGTTGGTGAATCGGAGAGAGTTGAGGGACTGTTTTGGCCCTTTTGTGGTGTTTGGAATGAATTAGGAGCTGTGGTTTATGAGAAGGACCTAATTTACGTGGAAACACTTAGAGTAACTCACTTTGGGCACAAACTCAGTTAGATCAGTGATTTATGAGTACACGTCGAGATGTGTGTAGGCAAATTTTGAGGCAAAATGCACGACATCCGATTGGATCAATGACTAAAGTCAATACCCAAAGTGGTCGGTTACTTTTGCGTTTTCCAATTTATTAATTTGGATGCGCTTTGAGTGCGGGATAAGGCATGATTGATTGTAAATATTTCTAATGTTAGATTAACAGGTTAATGAGTTTGATTATGTTTTCAGGAAGGTGATCATTGATTTAGACTCTAAGGACGCGGTGGGACTTCTAATCACTTGCAACTCAGGACAATTTCGAGACCCATTAATTAGTGGATGATATATTAAGGGAACTACTCAAAAATTGGGACACATGGATTCAACGCGCATTCAGAGAAAATAATGCTCTTGTCGGCAAAGGAGGCCTTTCAGAACGAGAAGGATTTCATTAAGAGGGACATGACTCCCAGTTTCATTATGTTTTTATTAGAGCAGGTATATCTTGCATTGCTAATGTAATAAACTTGACCAAATTCTTGGCCTATTATCTACCAAAAAAAAGGAACAAATTATTGGGGATTTGTGGATCAAAATATATATATAGTATCAAATGAGAAGAAGTTGAACACACAACTTCTTTAAAAATTTGTCTTTTGAAAAGTGACGTCTCATCGAGAAATGCATTGGTCTTACAAAATCTACTTATTTAGCACAACAATTTATAGTTTTCTAGTAATATATCAACTTCATGGTATACGATTTTTTATTTTTATTTTTTTGTCAAAGTTCAATGAGATTCATTGATAATTTTGTGAGAGATCGCTTACAACTTCAATACAATACTGGTAGATCATTTTACTTGAGAACATTGAGAGACAGATCAACACCTCGTCGTAGTGCCACCATCGAGGCCGATGTTGTGCTATTATTATTATTATTATTATTATTATTCATTAAAATAGCGCTAAACAATTAGCATTAAGTTGCATGACTAGTGTCAAATTCTCACGGTCGCGCCGCATAAGCAGGCGCAAGCCTGTGAATTTCTCTGCTAGCACCGATATTGTCTCCAACTTAACCACCTTTCAATTCTTAGATGTGGAGTTTTATCTCAGAAGGTCTTGTGCTATTTAAGGGGAGACAATAACTTATAGACTTCATTTAGAAGTTTCGCTTATCCGATGTGGGACTATTATTTCAGTCCACACATCTCAACACTCAACTTTGGACCAAAATTCATCTAAGGGGTTTTTTCTCGACAGGTCCCAATCAAAACGTCGGCTCTAATACCATGTTAAATTCTCACAACCGCGCATGCACACTCGTGAGCAAGCCCGTGAATCTCCTTTGTTAGCACCGATATTGTCTCTAACTTAACTTTTAGGTGTAGGACTTTATCTCAAAAGGCCTCGGTACTAATTGATGAGAGCTAATCACTAATGTACTTCTTTACAAAGTTACACTTAATCGATTTGAGAATATATTTCGATCCATACGTGTTTAATACTCCCCTTTGAACCAAAATTCATGATCCAAGGTATTTTCTATCGAACCAACGACTTTGATACCATGTTAAATTCTCACAGTCGCACCACACACGTGTGCGCGAGCCTGTGGATCTCCTTCGCTAGCACCGATACTGGCTTCGTTTGGTTCACCTTATAAGTCTGCTCATTGATGATGTGACATCACAACTTAATAAAAAAATGGGTGTTTGGATAATATGCGATTGGATCCCAAATCGCAGAAAAGTTGTTTTTGGAATAAACACCCCTCCCCTTATTTATCAAGATTGTGAATGCGATTTGATAAGATTTTCTGAGTAAAAGTACTTTTAAAGTGATATAATTGTTTAAGCTATAAGTAATAAACAATAAGCAAAAGCGGAACCAAATGGGACCACTGTCCCCAACTGTGGCGGCCCCCAATTTCCAGGGTTGCCCCGTGTAACAGATACCTCTCCAGCCTATGCTCCAGAGGTACCCGCCACGTCACTTATCCATCCACCTCAGCTATCACTATATTCACATCTACTCTGTGAAGTGATGTTCCTGAATTTTATATTATTTTATCCATATACATTAGCATTTCACAGCGGAAGACCTTAATACAGTCAATTACTTTAATATAGTATTGATTAGTGCACCTATAGTGGAATCCCGAACTGTACATGCATACATGCGATTAACTAAACTGTGTTATATACAAGTACAGTAATAACAAGTTTCCCATCCCAAAATACTACAAAATATCAAAATCATATATGTATCAGCGCACGTACTAGCAAGCCTTGAAGTGGTAAGTCAGATGTAATCGCCAACGACCTCCTTACCCTTGCTGGTACTAGGATCTACACTCAGTTATCACAAAAACCAGATAACGAGTCCAGTAAGTAAAATCCCAAGGAAAACCACCAGGCATTTCAATTTATGAACATAAATAGAAATCAATAAGCAGTATTAAATAATCATGCAATAATCAAGGAAATAACGCAGTCAACTGCTCAAAAGGAAATGCATGAATACCAACACGAAGATAACAAATGGGTGTGCAATGAATACCGCCAGTGAAGCTAGGATCAGTGGCCCGGTCATACCCTACTCCAATGACCCCGCTGACTGTATCCTAGTCACCACTTATATTTGAGAAAAATAAACCCCACACACCGAAAAACAGCCGGAACGCTACCGTTCTCATCACAATCGGATTTAGATTGACAAAGAAATAAAGCTCAACGAATATAATAAGTAAATGCAATAGTGGTGTTCAATTGGGTTTTACATACCTCAATTCGCACTCCAACAACCCCGATCTAGCTCCAATAACACCCGACAAATTAAATTATCACCCCAAATATACCTAAGATTATTTATCATTGAATTAGCTTCAATTTGACATATTATGTCAATTTTACATTTTTCGAGGTAAAACCCCGGTATAAAGTCTCCTCCGACTTTTGAATTTCTCATTTTCCATATAAATTCTCCAATTTCTATTTATTTGGTCAAACTACTATTTTTTCATATTTTTCCCTATTTTTCTGGATTTTCTTTTCCATTTTTCTTTAATTTCTCTTTTTTTTTTTTTTTTTTTTTTTTTTTTTTTTTTTTTTTTCTGGTTTTAAGTGTGAACCGGGCCGAACCAATTGAACCGAACCGGCCCGGTTCACCCTTTTCTTCTTCCCTTGGCCGAACAGAGCAGCAGCTCTGTATATTTTTTTTCTTGATTTCTCGTTGCTTTCTTCTTCTCTTTTCCCTCCATTAATGGAATCGAGAGGGTGGAGACTACACGTTGTCTCCCTCCCTGGCTGTTTTCAAATTCTCGGCCATGGCTCCACCACCTCACAACACACAACTGTGACGACCCCAATTTCCCCGTGCAATTGGGTACGCCCGGCCTAGACCCGTGCAGGCCCCAAGTCATCACTTGGTAACCTGACGAGTCTAGTCAGCCTTCAATTTAATCAATTCAGTAGTTTATGAAAGAGTTATTGCATTAATACACAGCGGAAGACTAAAACAATTATAAACAAGGGAAATAACTCAATCAAAGGGAAATTAGGAATTCTATAAATGTGGAAAACCCCGGGTATTCATGTACAATTCGATAGGCATATATACATGATACCGGTCTCAATAAAGATATACCAAGTTCAATAATCCCAACAAAACAAGTATGAAACGATATACACATCAGAAAAAAGTATAGTCACCTACTATAGCGTCTCTCAAATGTCCTGAATGTCCTCAAAGAATATCACCAAGGCAGAGCCCCTTGCCTTCTTCTTTGCTCTCCTCTATCTGCACCCACCGTCACAAACTAGACGGTGAGTAACTGAATAAAATTGCTAGTAGTACCAGAAGAATGTAACAGTAATTTATGATTTTAACAAGGAAAGCAGTCTAAGTATCATGCGGAAAGGAAATAACTGGAAAGTAAATAAATCAAATGCATGATAAAGAGACTGAAAGATAAACAATCGATATTTGCATGTTCTAAGATTCAAAGGAGGCCCATGAGTGGTCTATTTCACAAAATACGGCAAAGATCTCGCAAGATCTCCCCGGCAATGTCGCAACACTAGCGCGCGTGAAATCGAGAGGCATCGCAACACCTCTCGAATCCAAGTACCCGACACACATCACTAGGGGTGGTCGGTTACCCCCGCGAGAGGGCACCCTCGTTGTCCCAAATAGTGCGGGACCACATGATACCTTCGAGACACACACTCATGCCAAGAACATACAACCAAGGAAAAGGAATGGAATATCAAGCAAAGGATCAATGCAACAATAGCAACAAATAGAAGATGTATAAATCACATGTTATTTTCTTACTGGTCTACTAACGTACATACACACAATGCATGCATGTACTTACCTGTCTATTCGCGACTCGGTACCACTCCGAAACTCTAACGCGTTTCCCCACACGTTCTCAACAACCTGATAAAGTTTTGGAATCCCGAATATTAGTTTAAGGTTCGCATTCATTCTTTATGTTGTACCTATTGCATTAGGCTTTGATTGTATTGTGTATTGGATGTGTTGGGTCCTCATTATATTGTGTGTTGAACCTTTATTACACTTCCATATTCATTTTATATAAATGTCTATACTTAAAAGTCTTGTTTACTTACTCTTAAACCTATAATAATGTACATTAGGGTCAAATACACAAATTGATGTGTACACCCCACTAGTGTGTACACTAACATCTCTCACACCCATTTGTCTTGTGCACACACACCCCCGGTGCGGTGTGTGCACCCCACTATGATTTTCCATGTTCACATGCATTAGAATATTAATTTATTACTTGGAATTTTGTTGTATATTCATTTTCTATCATACCCCATATACAACTGTTGTGCACACACCAATGTGGTGTACACATACGATCTTGTGTACACCCATTTGTGGTGTACACACCCACTTGTTGTGTACACCCCATTGTGGTGTACACAAAGTGTACACCCTCACAACATTCCCACTTACATACACTTATGTAAATGGAAGTCCATACACATATAACTCATGAAACACATTCCCATACATCAATTAGGTTGTACACACCCACACCCCAACCGGGTGTGTACACACACACACTGTGTGCACCCCACATAATTTGGACAGCCACCCCACACTCATATAACAGTTAACTTTGATTTCATTTTTCTTTTATCAAAACAACACCCACAACACACCCAAAACAGTCCCACTTGAGAGTCACCTCCGGCCAGCAAGGTCGCCTGAGGTTGAACTCCGGTCACACTACCCAAAACTCCGACAACAGTCACCCAAATCGTGGCAAAACAGTCACATAAAATCACACAAAAACGAGAAGAGAAACACAAGAAAGAGAGTACAAACCGAGAGAGAAGAGGGAAAGAGAGGTGGAAGAAGCTCACCTAGACGTCCCCGGTGGGTGGTGGAGGCTCCAACGCCGTGGTGGGTGGCTGTGGTAGCGGTCCAGTTGGGGTAAACGGAACTATCACAATGGAGGCCGAGAAGAGTGAGGGAGAAAACATGGACTGCCGAGAGAGAGAAGAGGGAATGAGGGATGGGAGAGACTCACCTAGGTGTCTCCGGTGGGTGGACAAGGTGGCGATGCAGTAGTAGGGTGGTGGTGGATGACAGCTCGAGGAGAAGGAAAATGCACAGCCGAGATCGAGTGAGAATGTGAGGCCGAGAGTGAGAGTGAGAGAGAGTGAACGAGAGAGGAAGAGAGAGAAACTCTTCCCTGTCTACGGAGACCCTCCGGTCACCTCTTTCCTCGTCGGAGTCGGTGGATTGGTGACGGCAGTGGGGGAGGGGAGAGTGAAGATGAGAGGTGGCGGTGGTGTTTGAAGGGGATGATGAATAGTAGGGTTTGTACCCACGGTTTGTATATATATTAGGAAAAATGACCATTTTGCCCTTCTCCCTTCTTTTCATGCACTTAAACACAACTACCCTTATGGGTCTTTTGCGTCATCATCTTAACTCACACAAATGCACATCCCTATGCCCATCCAATAGTCCTCCTCACTCACCTGTGTCACTTTAACAATTCCATTCATAATATCCTATTAAATTAACTCCATAAATTTTAATAAATTACCAATAAAGTTACACAACTTCTCGCCTATTCGGTACAGGTGTCCCGCGTTCGACACGCTTCTCGAGGCGGTCCCACCCTTGGGTTTTAAATAAATTCTCTTATGCTTATGTTATACTTTATTGTAAAAATTTATTTTCCTCAACTTAGATCATGTTTTTCATTTGGCTTTGTTTATTAATAAATTCACTAAAACGGTTCTCGAAACACCCCGTATAACTAGGCGACATCTCACTCAATTAAAGCATAGCCCAAACGGCTCGAGACCCGTAGCATACTATAATACTAATACACAAAGTCACAGAATCATAAAATTACCTCGGCGTCGACTACCGAAGTTTGAAATACTGTCCAGTATCCACGTAGCCGGGTCACGATCCTGACACGTGTAACACAAGTCAGTTATAAAAATTCAGGGTTGTTACAACAACACAACGCCACAACAATAACAAAACACATCTCACCTTGATCTCATCGACTCCTTAAGATTCCGAGTTCTCCTCCTCTCGACTTCTCCTTGTCTCTCCTCTCAGCTTCTCGATTCTCTTCTTCTTCTCTGTTTTTTTTTTCTCTTTATCGAAAGAAAACGAAGGCAGAGGAGGTTAAATCAGGAAAATGGCCAAAATACCCCTCATATCTATCTCTTTCCTTATTTACTTCAATACCCTTTTTGTTAATTTTGCATTTTCCATTTTTATTTTCTGATTTAATATATATATTTATATATATATACATATCAATTTACATATATATATATATATATAAATATATACACTCACCTATATTTTCGCATTTATAATTTCGTCGTGCGCGCCAACGAGCGTACTCGGGCGTGCACACTATCGTACCCCCCGCGCGTGTCAATCACAACTAAACCCCGGCTCTCAATCTTGCCCGAACCAAAATAATATACATACACACCTGTGATGAACTATAACATCAATTACATTACAGAATTTACAACCAACATACACACCGTCAAAACTCCTAATTCCAAAACCCCGCCTGATCCATACGCGGCGTCCACATATCATCCGAGCTGGCGTCCAAATCTGAAATAATTATAACAATAACGGCGTTAATAAATAACGGCCGTTACACCAACTTAACCACTTTTCAACTTTAGGTGTGGGGTTTTATCTCAAACGGCCTTGGTACTAGTTGGAAGTAGGGGTGGGCACGAAACCCGATGACCCGACTCGGGTCGGGTCACCCGACTCGGGTGGCATGTGGCGGGTCAGGTAGAGTGGATACAAATAAAGAGTCGGGTCAAAATAACCCGACTCGTCGGGTATCGGGTCGGGTTTCGGGTATGATCAAAGGTCACCCGACCCGACTCGACCAACGCATAGATATATATATAATAGGGGTCTATGACCCGATGACCCGACCCAACCAATGCATGAATATATATAATAGGGGTCTATGACCCGACCCGATGACCCGAACCGACGACTACTTTTTTTTTTTTTTTTTTTTTTTTCACTTCACCCGATGACCCGACCCGACCCGACGACTGTTGTTGTTTTTTTTTTTTTAAGGAAACTGGGTCACCCGACCCGACGACCCGACCTAAACGGGTCGGGTATATATCGGGTCTGCTGCCTGGCGGGTCGGGTGGCGGGTCAGTTTTAGGGTGACCCGATATGAGTCGGGTCATCGGGTGTCGGGTCGGGTTGACCCAAACCCGACCCGTGCCCACCCCTAGTTGGAAGGAATTAATCACTTATATACTTCATTTTAAAGTTTCATTTAATCGATGTGGGACTAACTTTCGGTCCACACATCTTCAACATTCCCCCATGAACCGAAAGTCACATGATTCAGGGGGCTTTTCTTTTTTTTTTTCTTAAGACCCTATTCGAACTATGAGCTTTGATACTATGACAAATTCTCACGACCGCACTGCACACGTGTGCACGAGCCCGTGGGTGTCCTCTGTACTAGTTGGAAGGAATTAATCACTTATATATATTTCATTTGAAGTTTTATTTAATCGATGCGGGGCTAACTTTCGGTCTACACATCTTTAACACTCCCCCATGAACCGAAAGTTACATGATTCTAGGGGCTTTTTTTCGCATGACCCCATTCGAACTATGGGCTCTGATACTATGTCAAATCCTCATGACTGCGCCGCACACGTGTGTGTGAGCCCGTAGGTGTCCTCTGCTTGCACTGATATTGTCCTCAACTTAACCACTTTTCAATTCTTAGGTGTAGGTTTTTATCTCAAAATGTCTCGGTGCTATTTGAGAGGAGACAATCACTTACACACTTCATTTAGAAGTTTTATTTATCCGATGTGGGACCATTATTTCAATCCACACATCTCAACAACTGGAAACATATCTCGATCGTGGTATGTTTCATGACATCAATTAAGGGTGTGCGTGATCTTGGCGTGTGATTAAATTCTTCTTTACTTCAGTTTAATAAGTGATGTGAGCTAATGCTGTGTAAGTCCATGATTATAATCATTAACAAGGAGTTATTAGCATTAATTAAACCGGTTTGGAGTCCATAATGGTGGACCCATGAATTCATACGTCCATAAGAAAATAATTGGGAGTGTCTGACCAATTTATCTACTCAACTCTGAGCAATCAAACAAAATACGCCAATTTTGTGTTATACATCCCAACAGAATTATTAAGCATGCTAAAGGGTTAAGTTAATTAAGATCATGGTAATCAAAATTTTAGCAACTCAAAAACCCAACGCACAGAAGTCAGAAGTGTATAGATGAAAAGAAAGAGGGAGATGCAGCTAACGGATAAGAGATTTTTGAAGCCCTTTTTTTGTTGTTGTTATTTTGGCTTCTTAGCATTAGCAGGTTTGCTTGGTGACATGACGCATGCTTTACCTTCAATTTTGTGATTTTATAAGAGATTCGTAACATCTGTTATATACTTGGGTTGCGTTGTATTTGGATGGGGGTAGACCAAAGATAACATGAGACGTATTAATTATGAAAGATTTAAATTATTTAAAAATTAAGCTCACTAACATTCGGATAAAATTGAGCACAATAAAAGAGTTTGATCTCAACTCATGATTAGTTGAGATCGTGTAACTATTAATTTGTTATTACTGACTACTCTGGTGCATGCTTCGGTGTTATATAATTATAGTAATATAATGAATAAATTTTGTAATATATTTCATAGAAAAATAAATTTATTTTGAAAAAAATATCCACTCCTTTGAGAAAAAAAAAAAAAAAAGTAAAAGAAAAAATGTCGACTCATTCATTTTGAGTGTGCATCTTTTTCTTGATGAGCAACCTACTCTTTCGTTACCCTGAATTCCATGTTAAGTCATATGTAAAGTCTTATCTCATGGACCACAACAACTCAAAACCGTGCAAAGACAACTGCATGCATAATAGATGAACAGTAAATCTACCACTTGGTGAAACCAAGTAATTACAAGTCTAGACTTGTAAATGCAATCTATATGTAACAGTTATGATGTCAATGGTTAAAAGGAAACATTACAGAAATTTTTAAAAGGAAACATTGTAGATATTTCTATAAAAATCTAGATCTATATTAAACAGTGGTAGGTATGTGCCAAGAAAAAAAAAGGTAGTTTTCTCAAAAAAAAAAAAAAAAAAAAGAAAAAAAAGGTAGCTCGCATCGATGAATGATATATGTGTCTCCATCCATGTTTGAAAACATTTTGAATTTTTCTGAAAAAAAAAAGCATTTTGAATTTAAAATCTCTTTAGTGTGCTACATCGAGCTTCTTAATTAATTCATTTATCCTTTTTCTTTCTACATTTGTTTCGAGCGGTGTTTTCTAGCTTAGAAGCATTTTCTAATTCTTAAAAGTCTTCCCTGATTGTGAGCACGGCCAATAGGTAGTACTCCCTCCGGATCAAAATATTTTTTTTTTATATTTGACAATTTGGACATCTACACGATTCTTAAAAGACGTAATAAATAACTGTAATTAATATTTTATAATAATATAAAATGACCAAAATGCATCATCTTATAATAATTTTTTGAAAGACCTCATGAGATCATGGTTCGATTTTTACTGGAGTAAAAACATAAAAAAATAAAAAATAACAGTATATATCTCAGCATCGTAGGTCATATTGGATCGAAGTTCAGTTTTTTTTTTTTTGGTCAAAGCTTCATTGATAATGAAAATCCTCACATTGATAGCACGATATGAAACATTGATCTCCACGAGAGCAACAAGGCATAAAGCCTACCTCATTGCGACCCATTATTGGAGGCCGCTAAGACACAATTGATGGGAAAAAAATGTTGGTAAAAAATTGGAAAGAAGCCCTAATAAAAGGGAAGAAAGCCCTATAATTAGAGGGACAAAACAACAACCTAAACACAACACAACTAAACAACAAAAACACTAGAATCATAGCACAAAGAGAAGAAAAACAAGAGATTGACTTAGACATGCCCTTCCCAAGAATGTCATCTCCGTTGAGTTGAGTGCCACGACTAACTTGTTCCCTCTATGAGCGGCGAGCCGCCACTGGTCATATTCATAATGGATGAATCGTCACAGAAAACAGAGGATCCAAGACCCGAACTCATTGTCTTCGTTGCCTTGACCAAAACCCTAAACAAAAACGGCCATCAACGGCGACTACACTGAAAACCTACTAAAGAAAGGGAGGGGTGGGCAAAGGAGAATGGAAGGCCTAGGAGATGGGGTGGTGGGTTCACATAGACAACTCACAATGGTGGTGAGGTGGTAGGGGTAACGACAATGGTGGCGGGGGACGAAAAAAGAAAAGGGGGACCGACGACCAAGTGGCTTGACGGAGCAGGACGAAGGTCGCCGGTCCTTGGTTGGAGAGACCACGTTAAGGTTTTCGGGGAAAGAGGAGTTGCTTCTTTTCTGTTTCGTTTGAAAGAGATGGAAGTATAGTTATTAACGTAAGAAGTTTAGTCATTAATATTCATCGTTAACATTGCTGCAAAAAATGACCAATAATTTGAAAAACAAAAACTTCCACACTAATTGTGAACTGGAGGGAGTACTTTGCTAATGCATGTGTGTTACTCATTAATTAAGGGACTAGTTAACATTGTAGTCCATTGATGATTCCTCGGTGGAGTTAACTAGTTAAACAGGTGTCGACAAATTAAGCCATGGATGCATGTCTACCTAATTGTTAGACATTTTTTTTGAAACCCTAATTGTTAGACATTTTAAGAATGAAAACAAGTACTACTCCTTTTCGATTGTAGATGGGTTTTCAATAGCAGTAAAGATCCATCCATGGAACTAGGTCCACATGGGGAACTAAATGCACCATTCTCTTATTTTTATTATTGTGAGGGGTATCGGAGGCCCCAAACCAATTTTGAACTTGAAGAACCAAAAAATTACATGATAGTTCTAAAATTTTTTCATTCTCCCTGCTCGAACTCTAAGCATCTAATTAAGATGGGAGGACCTGATTCATCTCAACCTAAACCCTCTCAATTACTAAAAGGGTAGTGCTATTTGGACTCGTGAGTCCGAACTCAAAATTTTTTTTAATTTCAAATACACCCTCGAGCAATTAATGAAACAACCATAATCACTTATAAAATTCTTATTATACCCTTTAAATATATATAAAAAATTTAAAAACCTCCCTATGAGTCTGGACTCATAAGTTTAAGTAGATTTACCATTACTAAAATGCACCAACTTTTAAAGCTCTTAAGTTTAGTTGACCCATCAAACTCAAACAAGGCACCAATTCTCACAAAAATTACAGCGAATAGCATCTAATCTTGACCACCGACGTTACCGTTGTTTTCACACAACAATGTTATACAGTTAGTCAACGTTTGACTGAGCCAAAAGACAAAAGTGTCCTTTGCAAATATTGTGACATGAGTGAGACACATGTGACTCGTCCCTTGGCATTCAAAACCCAAGCCTTAATTGGTTGGTGCGACAAGTTTTGCAGAATAACAGACGCACCCCACACTCAAAACCACTGCAATGCACTCAGAGGGCGGTGTGGTCCGTATCCCGAGGCATTTATAAGCTGTATTTGTTAATGTGCTCCACAGCTGGACCGACACGTACCACACCCGGCATGTGTCTTGCCCACAACGAATCCTTTAATCATCGTGTCTGTAGAGACTACAGACACGAAATCTAAGACCACCATCTCTATTTACGTGCCGCGTTCCACATTCTCTCTTTATTTAACCACAATCTACAAGCATGAACCATAGGTTCGTAAATATGTAATAAAACTGACAAAAATAATTTATAACAAGGCTATTGTTAAGGTAGCTACTATAGAGCTTATACAAATATTTCAAGATAGTGACACATTATGTATTTATGTTATGTTAACGCGCACATAAGTTTGAAACAATAAATAAACTACGGCGACACGATGTAGCAGTTCCAAGTATGAAAGTGATACATATTCGGACCCTTCTGATTTTGCACATCAAATAAAATATTTTACATATTTAAAAAGAAAAATAATAAAATATTTTACACATTTAAAAAGAAAAATGATAATTTAACATAAAAAAATATATTTGGGGCGCACATTTTTTTTTTTTTTTTTTTTTTTTTGTTAAACGTAAAGACCAACGTGAGAAAATAAGATAATTATAAATAGATAAAAAATAAAATGTACATACTAAATTACTATTTTTTGTAAAAAAAAAAAAAGAAAAACAAAAGAGGTCAATACCGTCACTTGATCGAAATAGTACAAAATAATTGTGGAAAAAATGGCCGAGAGTAGAGTGATAAATATTCGGGCCCTGGTTTTGATAAGGAAACGCTATAGTTGGCAGTTGTCGCCAATGCATGCGCCCCCTCTCAAGATCATTCTCTCCAGCTCTTGAAGTTTCTTCTCTAATGGCGCTCGCCCATGTCGTTGTTCAATTCGTTTGATTTGATTGATTCTCTCCCAAAAAAAAAAAAAAATGCAATAATCGGCTGGATTGGATTTGTGAAGGATGAAGGGAAACCAGATCAGCAAGGACTCTCCGGAGAAGCAGCAGCTGTTGTGGGACCAGATGATCGGGGCGGGGCGAACCCCAACCGGCACCACCACGACCACCATCACAGTCTCCTCCCAGACTGCCTCCCGCGGCGGCACCGCCCTCCCCCTCCCCCGACTCATGGTCTGGCTCATCCTCTTCGTCACCCTCACCTACCTCGTCTACACACTGAAACTCGTCTCCACCTCCCGCCCCCCCTGCACCCTCCCCACCAACCACCCCCTCCTCATGACCCACCAATCCCACTTCCTCCCCACCATCACAAACAAATCCTCATCCTCATCCTCTCCAAATCAAACAGATCTGATTATTAAACATGATGACAATGAGATAACAAAGACCGGACTCCAACACATTGTGTTCGGGATCGCGGCGTCAGCAAAGTTATGGGCCGACAGGAAGAATTACATCAAACTCTGGTACAACCCGGAGCAGATGCGGGGAGTAGTCTGGCTAGACAAACAAATAAAGCAATCGCCTTCAGACAAATCAAGCCTCCCACCGATAAAGATCTCGGCGGACACCTCGAGATTCTCGTACAAGAACAAGCAGGGGCACCGGTCGGCGATCCGGATCTCGAGGATAGTATCGGAGACGTTCCGGATGGGGGTGGAGGGGGTGAGGTGGTTCGTGATGGGGGACGACGACACGGTGTTCGTGGCGGAGAATCTGGTGAGGGTTTTGAACAAGTATGATCATAGGGAGATGTGGTACATTGGGAGCTTGTCCGAGAGTCATTTGCAGAATATTTATTTCTCGTATGGGATGGCGTATGGTGGTGGGGGGTTTGCGATTAGTTATCCGTTGGCGAGGGCGCTCGTCAGGATGCAGGATAGCTGTATCCAGAGGTATCCTGGGTTGTACGGCTCCGATGATCGGATGCAGGCTTGCATGGCCGAGCTCGGTGTCCCGCTCACTAAGGAGCTTGGATTTCATCAGGTCCGTCCATTCCTTCTTTCCTTCCCAATCTCTCATCGCACATTCGCACCACTAACTTTACCTTTCTTCACTACTTTTTCTGCGTTTCCTTCGCCCAGCCTCTTCTTCTTCTAAACTACTGTTACTAGTGTTACAGTCCTGCCTCGAGATGCACACATTGCTTATCTCCGTAGACATTACTTTTTGGGGAATGTTGCTACACTCCAGTGTCGTCGGTCGTAACCAAGTGTTTGTTTGCGTTGGTAGTCATCACGATGGACGGTCAGGATCTGTTCTAGTGTTTTGATGTGGCCCCACATTAAAAGTGGGCCCATTACAATTAGCGTGGGACCCGCATTTGGTCGTTTTGAATGTTTGCGTCGGTAGCCATTACAATTCACATGAAAAGGCGCGCCTGCCTAATTAGCAATCAGTGTGGGACCCGCATTTGGTCGTTTTTTCTTCACCTATTTGGATGTTAGGGTGTTTTTTTTTTAGGTTCTTCGGCAATCAAACTTATTCAAACTTAACGGATTACTCTCAATTCGAGTTTGATCAGATCCATTATAGCTGGTGAGGGATAATGATTCGAGTTAGATCAGATCCATTGTCGCTGGTGAGGGATAATGGCATAATGCTCTCAATAGTGGTTTTGGCGTTTGAGTCGAGTCAAATCACCAAGTACTTGTTTGGTTGAAGTATTAAGTTACTTAAACTTAAAATTAGGGATAAACCTATTATTTGATTGGAGTGTTAAGTAATCAAGGAGATTACATAAACCTACCTTTATATATCAGTTTACCAAATGACAGAGAGACCCTGTAATTAGATAAGTCTACCTAATTTTTAAGGTGAAATATTAAAAATGTCCTCATTGTTTGAACAAAATTCTATACTTGAACGTGGTGGGTAGTGGTAGGTGTTGTGACATTAAATAAGAGTATTTTAGACATTTTAGTCACTTTTCTTTATGAGTTTATACTTGTACCAACAAACGGCTGCAATTTATACTTTTATCTCTCGCAAATACCAGTTATATCTGAGCTAATCCTTACACATTGCGTATAATTCTAATCAAACGGTACTAAGAGATAAAATGTTCTCCTAATAGTAGATTATATGTTTGTTGTGTGACTTGTGTCTCGAACTTGATACATCGTATTAAGTCGTTAACAGTATCGACCCACTTCGGCCTATCTGTTTTTGAATATTTTGATATGGTCTATTTGTTTTTGAATATTTTAATATAGTAGGACTGTAGGAAGAGTTGGTGTTTGATTTCATCTTGTCCATACGTTTCCATCACATCACATCACATCACACTTTCATTTGTCTTTTTTTTTTTCATTAATCTATATGGACTCAAAAATTTAGAATTATAGAGATGTGTGAATAATTTTTATAAAAGTTAATGAGAAAGCATTAATTTCTCTTGAGTGTTTCAACAATAACATCAACTTTTTGAAAGATGAATTTAAAATAAATAAATCTATTATATCTGAACTCTTGTGTTCTTGTGTTTAAATAGCGGTACTTTTTTTTTTCCTTCGCTCATCTCTATATTTTGTCGAGTTTGTTGTCGTGCATCGAGATGCGCGCGTTTGGTTTATCCACGTAAGCGTCGACGGTCACTCACGCGGAAAGCTGGGCATAGTGAGGCTTAGTGTGGGACCCGCAATTGATCGTTTAGTGTACTGATTTTGTGTGTTGTTTTGTATATTTTGGGGTTTTGATACAGTACGACGTGTATGGGAACCTATTCGGTCTACTCGCGGCGCACCCAGTGACACCCCTGGTGACTCTACACCACCTGGACGTGGTGGAGCCCATATTTCCCAACATGACACGCGTGCAGGCTCTGCACCGTCTGATGGAGCCGATGAAGCTGGACTCGGCGGGGCTGATGCAACAGTCGATATGCTACGACAAGGAGAAGACGTGGACGGTGTCGGTGTCATGGGGATTCGCGGTACAGATCTATCGAGGCGTGTTCTCGCCACGTGAGATGGAGATTCCTTCCCGAACTTTCTTGAATTGGTACAGGCGGGCGGACTACACCGCTTATGCTTTTAATACTCGACCCGTTAGCCGAAACGAATGTCAAAAGCCGTTCGTGTTTTACATGTCGAACGCGAGATTGGATCCCGAGACCAATCGGACGGTCAGCGAATACTTGAGAAATCGAGTGCCCCACCCTTCCTGTCGGTGGAAGATGGCCGATCCGGGTCGAATCGAGCGGGTTGTGGTCTACAAAAGACCTGACCCGCATCTCTGGGACAAGGTACGCTGTTTTTTTTTTTTTTTTTTTTTTTGTTTGTTTTTTTTTTTTTTTTCATTACTTCATTAATCACAATGACTAAATACATTTAAGGCAAACGTATTTTTTTGGTCTTTATGCTTTTGGTTCATAACTTTTTAATAGTGTACATTTGGTCCCTAAACTTTTATTAGTTTACATTTTGGTCCCTGAATTTTGGTTTTTTTTTGTTGATGCTAGTGGTCCGATTCAGTAATATAAATTGCATTACTTTTTTTGATTAGTCACGCAACACTTTTGTTGTTCATATTGACATAATTTAACACTTTATATGGTGGAATGACTAAATGTAAATCTTTGTGAAAGTTTAAAGACTAATTGTATAGTAATAAAAGTTTAGGGATCTAGAGTGTAAAAAACACAAAGTTCATGACCAAATGATGGGTTTTGCCTACATTTAATAAAACATAACTAAATATAGGATTAATTTATTAATCACTATGATCTAATAGAATATTTAACTGTTATGAAATTGATTTTGAAGAAGTGTGACACTAACAATAGACCAAGTAATTGTGCATGCCCTTTTGTTTTGACTTTGACTGGTGTTGACTGGTGTGTTTGACTGTTGGCAGTCACCGAGGAGGAATTGTTGCAGAGTGATGAGGGGGAAGAGGAGAGCGAGCATGGTGGTTGATGTGGGGGAATGTAGGGAAGGTGAGATTAGTGAGGTATAATTAAGTATAGTAACACTGATTAATTTAATAATGAATGATCGATGTATTGTTGTTGTAATATTGAATTGTGTTTCTAAGAATTTTGTATAGGTTAGTAGTAGTAAGGTCACGTGTAACCTTCAAATTTTTTATTTATTTATTTATTTTGGTAGGAAAACGTTCAATATTTCAATGCGCTCAACAAAGAAAAACTGGATTTGTTTTTTCAATTATAAATTTATTTTTTCGTGCCCGTGCATGATCCTTAATTTCTGCATTATCGATAGGGAATCTCTTTTTCTTTTATGATAGCAAAGAATGAACTTTTTTTTTGGCAAAACTTATCATTTGGTCCCTGAACTTTGTGTTTTTTGTGCTCTAGGTCCCTGAACTTTTATTACTATACATTTGGTCCTTGAACTTTCACAAAGATTTACATTTAGTCCTTCCACCATTTAAAGTGTTAAATTATGCCAATGTGGGCAACAAAAGTATTGTGTGATTAGTTAAGAAGAGTAAAATGGTTTATATTACTGAATCGGACGACTCATATCGACCTAAAAAAGTCGAAAAAAATTTTAATTTCCCCCAAAAATATAAAAATCTCAAAGTTCAGGGACCAAAAGCATAAAACTCAAAAGTTCAAGGACCAAATGTACAACAATGAAAGTTCAGGGACTAAATGTACACTATTGAAAGTTCAGGGACTAAAAACATAAAAGACTCAAAGTTGAAGGATCAAAAAATACGTTTTGCCTTTTTTTTTTATACTATTTGTTTTAAAAAAATCTTGGGAGGAGTTGGACATTGGATTTTTTTTTTCAATAAATCTACTTGGACTCATGAGTCTGGACTCATAGGGAGGTTTTTAAATTTTTTGTACATATTTAAAGGGTATAATAATAATTTTACAAGTGATTATAGTTGTTTCATTAATTGTTTGAGGGTGTATTTAAAATTAAAAAAAGTTTTGAGTTAGAATTCACGAGTCCAAATAGCACTATTTCTTCTTCTTTTCTCTTTTTTTTTTTTTTTTTTTTTTTTTTTTTTTTTTTTTTGAGAAAAGGAGTTGACGTCGGATGATTGCCTTTGGTTTTGATGGTGTGGGGAATTACTGTCTTTTTAATGTTAGTACAAAAAATCTATTTGGACACTAAGGGTCCGGACTCAAAGGGAGGTTTTTGAGATTTTTGTAAATATTAAAGGAGTGTTACAAGTTATAATTTTGAAGTCATTGATTGTTTGAGGATGACTTTGAAATAAAAAATTTTCAAAAAACCCCCTAAGGATCCGAACTCATGAGTCCAAGTAGCACTACTCATGTTAGTATTGTTTTCAATTGATGGTGGCGTTAAATGTGGTACTATGTGTGCAGGGTTGGTAGGTTTGTAACGTATTGTATGCATTAAAAATGCAAAAATGTGCCTAGTGGCACTGGTGGTTTTGTGGGCCCACTTGCACATCAAGGAGTGATGTCTGTTGGAACCAAGACCACTTTTTTGGTGTCATAATTGTGCGACACGTAGAAATTCGTATTTACTCCGTCGGCGGGGGCTATTTGATTTAAAAATGATAATTTAACACAAAGCACATTTGGGGGCACATATTGTCTTTTAGTTAATTTATAACTCTTTCTTGTCTTTCTAGACATTACCTCATATCTAATAAAATACTATAAATAAGCTAAAAGACAAAACGTACGTCCTAAGTGTGCGTTCAAAGTGTGTTAGATTTTTATCATTTTCCAATTTGACAATAATGCTACAATGAACACCCTAACTGACACCCCTATAACGTAGCGTGTGAGTTCTATTTGAAAATGGTGTTACACACGTAGTTCTCGGTGCATAACTTGCTAGGTGTGTATCTCGAGGCATGTACAGATGACTTAAAAGATGTGGATCCACACGTCACGTCATAGGGGTGTCATTTAGAGTGTCAATTAGGGTATCATTATATCATTTTCCTAATTTGATAGATAGTCATCCAACTTTTATGTTTGTAACACTTTTTTTGACGAAAAAGATAATTATATTCATAGAAATTGTTCACTATTATATTTGATTTAACAATGAAATTACTTCAATAACAGTCATTTTCCTTCTATTTGAGATCACATTGATGTTGAGAAAGTTTGCAAACTTATGTGCAACTTATACACTTATCTTTTGCATCTACAATAATATAATCATAACAAGAAATAGAATTTCAAATAAGGGAAGACGAACAAAAACTCCCGACGAGGGAAGACATAACAAACTTTCAATACGGGAAGATGATAACTTACTGAAATAAAAAACCTAGTGAAAAATATCAAATCAATAACTGACGCGATCCATACACAAATATATAGAAGTGAGGACAAAATTGAGTGATAATATATATATATATATATATATATATATATATATATATATATATATATATATATATATATATATATATATATGGAAGAGAGACAAGTAGTGTCAATGATGAATCTGACAGCTGCTTCAGGCTGAATGAAAAGGAACATTTCAGATTTGAATAGATCCAAATTTTATTGAATATGTTTGCAACACTTGATTACTAAATTTAAGTTTGTATCAAATAAATTAGTAAACTTTGTTAATTATTTCACTAAGTCCCTTCATTCACATTATGATAATTAATTTAATTGTATAACAAATTTGCCCTTATCTTGAAAGAGAGGAAAGGGAGAGTGTTGGGTTTGGATTGATTGGGGCCGCGGAAATAGAGGGTGGAAACGAGGAGGCTGGTGGGGTTGGAAGAGGGAGAAAAGGGGTATAGGAGGAGCCGGGTGATGGCATAGAGATGGGATAAGGGATCGGCTGAGGAAGGGACGGAGCGGCGCTTTGGGCGATAGTAGGCGGAGAGATGATTTTACGATTTGAACACAAAATCTTCCATTGTTCTTGTTGTTTTTGGTTGTGGTTGGTGTGGTGGTGGTGTCAATTGCTGTGGAGGTGGTCAACCGTGGTTAATTCAGTTCCAAACCCAACACTGTCCCCTCCTTTCTCTTACAAGAGAAGGGGAAATTTGTCATACAATTTAATTAATTATCATAATGTGAGTGGAGTGACTTTAGTTAAACAATTAACAAAGTTATGTGATTTACTTAATACAACTTTAAGTTTAGTGACCAAGTGTTATGAATATAAAAGTCGGATGACCATCTATGAATTTAACCTTTGAGAGCTATCTTTCCTTTCTTTCTTTCTTTCTTTCTTTCTTTCTTTCTTTTTTTTTTCTTTTTTTTTTCAGATAAATTACATCTATATATATAGTCATCCAACTTTATAATTTGTAAAACTTTAATTATTGAAATTACACACTCAACTTTACAAGTTGTGACCATTGTTAGTCATCCAAACTTTATAAATTGTAATATGAAAGCCATTCAATGGCTTTTCATTTAGAGGTCTGGAGAGAGTTCACACATGGCACCTAGTAGCCTCTTCTCTAGATAAATTATAGTGACTTTGGACGCAATGTCGTGTAGTGTGCGCTTTCACTAGACATCCAACCAAAAAGCTGACTTTGTGTTATAAATTGTAAAGTTCAGTGATAAGTATTGTAACAGCCTATTATTATTAACGCCGTTAATTATTATATTTTTAGATTAGAACGCCAACTCAGATGACACGTGGACACCGTGGATAGGCTAGGACTGCACTGACGTAGGATGTGACGACCCTCCCCCGACCTAGGGTCGGGTCACCCAGCCAGGCCACCACTTGGACCCGATACCTGAACTAGACCCAAATAACGGTCTGGAACGCCTCTCAAATAAACCTGCGGAATACACATTGGCTAAATAAAGTATAATAATTGCGGAATAAATATAAAGAGATATCCTAAAACCAAGATATTTAAGTTCATAGAACATTAATAAAACTATACATGGGTTCATGCTCATTTAAACTAAACAAGTTTATTAAATCTCTGAAGTGGATCAACTAAAGGTAACTAGGATTCAAGCTACCTAAAGATCTATTTTAATTTTAACCCAAAGTTGAATAGTTTCAAAATCAAATATACATAATGTGACGACCCTTCCCTGACCTAGGGTCAAGTCGCCCGACCCAAACCGTTACCTAAACCCGATACCTGAACCAGGCCCAAGTAACGACTTGGCACGCCTAAGTAAACCTGTGGAATAATTATTCTAAACAATATATATAATAATAAGTGTGTGAAAAATAATCACAACAAAACCATATAAACCTGTATATCATAATAAGATCTATCATCTTTAATACTTAAATGCCTCATACAACTTCATAATAATATTATAAAGGTTCAAAACTACCCATTAACTAATTCTCAAGCTATAACCCACGTACGAGGTTTACAAAACGATTAATATTAATAATAAACTAGTATTATACGAGTCTCACATATGAAGGCACTTCAAGATAAATCATTTCCCTTGTCTTTCTTGTCTATCGCGCTGGTAGAGGGACCTGTGGGGTAGAGTGGGTGAGCTAAAGAACCAACGATGCTCAATAAGAGGAAAGACTCGCTCAAACATTAAATATGCAAGTACTACCTAGTACTCATGCAAATTCTACATGGCATCAAATCCATACGCAAAACACAACATGTAATAACCGAATAAATGTAAATCATAACAAAATTATAAGCATATTAATTGAACACATAATTCGATACAATTAAAGACATGGTTCATGCTCATCGTAGTTATGAAAATGGATTCATATTCCAAGAAGAATGAATAAATAATATTTCCATTTCCAAATTAGACACACAATAATCTTCGTATCAATATTTCATGTCTTATTCCATTCTCATTACTATACATAAAAACATAACAGTTTTACAACACATTTGATAAACATTCTTTTATGTCATGCATAATAATATTCATCATTTTTCATTTATACAATCTACACATGACATACATAAAAAGTCAAATGAAATATTTAAATGAAATGTGATAAATATAAATATTAATATAAGTCGTTGTTCCATTCAATGTGAACTAGATATTGGTAAGGATCCGGTGACCGAATCATCTATTTTCGGATTGGTACAATAACTAGTGGAAACGCAATGGCCGTTACGCCTTCTAAATAATTGCACCAAAATAAAAATAGATTCATCCAAGCCGTCACCACTACACGTCTCAAAGAATCATCAAGTAGCAAAGGATAGAACTCCAAACCCTTACCCTCGAATAATTCACCTTATGCATTTAATTAGTTAAGTAAACCCTCGGTGGTTAACTACCACAACATTCTGGGGCGTCCAAGATATAGACTACTTGCTAATTTGGTCCGCGGTGGAATTCCACACATTCTGGGGCACCGAATAATATAAAAGGCAAAACAATGTATTCACCATTCCATAGATAATAGAGATCCAAACCAATATCACGACGCAACTCATTCCCAAGTCGTTGCATTCAAAACATGCATTCCTAATTATCTAATAATCAAACCATATTTAATGCCTGAGCGAAGCTCCTCACTTACCTGGACCCGTCGCGATGCCTATACCGACTCCTCGCTCGTTTGGGGTCCCACGTGAACCGCCTCGCGAATCTAAACAATTCATATAATACTACATAAGCATTTTACTCATTTAAAGTAAGTATTTTAATTTTTAATTCATATTTTGGGGACCCAAATGGTGTGGATCCCACGTGTTGTGCCGTTTAAGGGCTTTGTCGAAGGTGTCGACGCCACTCGTAGGTTTATCCTATTTTTATTTTATTTTATTTTATTAAATTTTTTTTAATTTTTATTTGGCCAGGGACCAATTTGGTCCCTGTTTGGTGGTACAAGGACCAAATTGGTCCCTGTTTAGTTGGCCAGGGGCATCCCAGCCCCTGGTCAACGACTACCCAGCCCCCTCCCAGGGGCCTGTCAGTCACTGGAACCAAACCAGGGGCAGACGCCCTTGGTGTCTCGGCCCCCCCACGGGTGGGGTTTTCCCCACCCCCAACCCTCGGATCTAGGTCCGGGTGGTCCCCAGTGCTCGCCGGCACTGGGGACCCCTCCACCGCGGCTCACCAGCCGCAGTGGCAGCGGCGGCGGTGATGGAGGAAGTGGGGTGGCTATTGCCACCCCCTTCTTCCTCACCATTATGGGGTGGCTAAAGCGATCCCCCATGATAGGCGGCCTCAGCGGCGCCGCCAAAACCAACGACTCCCCTTGGAGCCGCCATCCCTATTTCCTTCTTCTGCAAAAACAAAACAAACCAAAGAAGAAAAAAAGAAGAAAAAGAAAAAAGAAAAGAAAAAAGAAAAATCACCACCAAAAGATTACCTCTCCTTGATTGTTCAAGGCTTCCTCTTTTTCTCCTCTCTCTCAAACTTGTTGAAACAACAAAAAGGGGTGACTAGGGTTTGCAACATATCCTTATATAGTTAGGGTTTCTCACAAATTCAACCCTAATGACATAAATAACCCTATGGGCCCAATTTCCTCGTTAAGCCCATTCAAACTATTTTCACTTAGTCCAAATCCAAATCTTGTTAATAATTTTTTTTTGTGTAACAATTTCATTTGTTCACATACTTTAATATAAAATCAATAAAATACCTTTAAAATGGGTCGGAGAATATTTGGGTTGTTACACATAATATATATCAACAAAGGCTCAAATCAAGAAAAGACTTCAAGCTCGTTTCTCCCTTGCCACCTAGCGCTGTCATGGATACCTGAGATGTAAGTGGGGTGAGCTAAAAGAACCAACAGAGCTCAGTGATGCGAAAAACCCGCTCAACCATCAAATATGCAAGTAATACCTAATAAGCATCAAATATGCAAGTAATACCTAATAAGCATGCAAAGTTTAGCATGTATTTGAAAACAAATAAGGATTCATTGAATAGTAGCATGGTAGCTGGATTTCATAAAAGATAGACATATAATGAACCATCAAGTACTATCTTAGACATAAGGTTTGTAAGCCACAAATAAATAGAAATTCATCATTTCATAGCAAATACGACATATTCATAAGCCATCAAGTTGTAACAACAATAATCATGCATAGCATTAAAGAGATTGACAAATCATTACATAAATTCAAGCTTTCATACAAAAGAGGGGGTTTCGCGAGATTATGTACTATAAAATATAGAAATACGATAAGTCGATGTTTCATTCAATGCATACTAGGTATTGGCAAGAATCTGGTGATCGATTCTCCTACTCTCGAGGTGATGGAAACAACTAACTAGCACACAGGCCTTATGTGCCCTTTCGTTTGTCCCATCAAATCAACAGTAGGTTCGTCCAAGCCATCACCGATGCACATCCCTATGTCTCAAGAGTACAAGGGAAGGAACTCCAACTCATGTCCCTACGTGACATGCTTATGAATTCAATTAGTCAAGTAAAGCCCTCGGTGGTAAACTCCACAAACATCTTGGGGTGTTAATGACCCTCGGTGATACCATAACATTATGAGGTATTCATATAGATTTACTTACTAATAAGGCCCTCGGTGGAACTCCACAAACATTCTGGGGCCCTGAATAATATAGATGAGAAAAACAATGCATTCACATTCCATAGATACATAGGTTCGAGCCAATACCACGACGCAACCCATAAATCCAAGTCTTTAATTCAAATTATGAATCCTAAACATAACTAATAATCATGTCATATTTGATAATTGAGCAAGCTCCCCACTTACCTGCACTCGGCGCGCCTAAGACCACTCCTTGCGCATCCGGGGTGAACCGCCGCGTGTCACTAAGACAATTCATACAACATATCAATGCATATTCTATTACAAAGTCATTAATTCTTTAACTCATTTACTTTTAGGGATCCTTTAGTGCGGGTCCCGCAGTTTCGTGTGTCTGAAACTCTTATCGGGGTTTCGATGTCGCATTGTCGAGGGTGGGACTCATCGTCAAGTCCCCCGGAGTGCAGATGTGTGCCCCCCATGAAGCCGTAGAGGGGCTGGGACATTCCCACCCCTCATTTTACTATTGCAGGGACATTTTAGTCCCTGGTCAACTAGTAACCAGTTGACCGGTCAACAAATCTAGTTGACCGGTCAACTGCCCTTATTGACCGAACTGAGGGGGGGAGCCCGTGCTCCCCCTTGTTGGGGCTGTTCTATTGGGCCCCACCGCCCCCGGCCTCCGGTGCTGACTATGCCGGGGGCCCTCTAGCCGCTAGCCAAAGGGCCACCACCTCCCTTATCCGGCCGCCGTCGAGGCGGAGGAATGGTGGCGAACCACCCCTTCCCTCCCCTCTCCATGGTTCATATGGGGTGGGGGAGGAGGAGCCTTCTAGTGGGGCTCCCACCCCCTCCTCCAACGAGGATGAGGCTCCCTTGTGGGGCCCCACCGCCCACAGCAGCAGCGGCGGCGCCTCCCTCGCATGGAAGATATTAGATTCCTAATCTTCTCATTTCCTGATTTCTAACGTTCGTTCCTAACTTGGAAATGTTAAGTTGGGTGAGCTCCTACATGCTCGGTAAGTGACTTTCATACCAACATCAATCATCAATTTAATATCAGGGCAATGTATAATAACATGAATTCAATGCATATCTAAAAGAGCATTTGAATCAATATAAACAATATATAAACAAATGCAAGTCCATGAATTCATTGCAATGTACTCGTGATTTGTATTTTAATTTTAGTATTTAAATTGAGTCGCCCCCTCACATCATCAAGAACTGGTCATTGAGCATATAACCAGTTTCCTTCGATGTGTCGCTAACTCATAAAACATAGAGTCGCACTCCCTCGTCATCTCCATACCAATCACTGCTCATCTGATTGGTTTATAACCGATGAGCTGCCAACTCAATAGGAAAACATTGATCAGGATATTTCCCAAGTCACTGGGGGCGCGGTGATGGAAGGCCACCCATCACAGTTCCAAACCCTAGGCCGATCAGTCCCGCCAAACCTCTTTCCGGATTCCATTTTCATTTAAAAATATTTTTTGTAAAACCAAAGCCAAATCACGGTACATTGCCCCATTCCTAGTCCAGTACACTACATGGTTTAATAATACTATTTTACATTGCATAATTGATAAAAAAAATACGAGTCCCACTTACTTGTCCTGAGCTTTCCTAAGTTTTACTGACTTGTGCGACTCCCCTGAGTCCTCAACCTTTCCCACATTGGTCCATTACCAAAAATAGACCAATTGTTATCAACTTACGTCTAATATTAATTTATATATACTCTTAAACTGGTCTCATTCGAATCCAAAATCTCGGGACCTAGTTTCTCACTTATTTTGATCATTTCACGTTTTACGAGGTAAAGACCCTGGTATAAAGTCTCCTCCGACTTTCGAATTTCTCATTTTCTATAGAAATCTCTCAATTTCTATTTATTTGGTCAAAATACTATTTTTTCATATTTTTTCTATTTTTCTAGAATTTCTTTTCTTTCTTTTATTTTTTTCATTTATTTGGCCCTGAACCGGGCCGAACTGGTTTTAGCTCAATTGAGCCTAATCGACCCGGTTCAGGGTTGTCTTCCCCAACAGAACTGTCTTACGCAGTTCTGTGTTTTTTTTCCATTGTTGGGGTTAGCTCCCAACCCCAACCCCGATCGTCATCAACATAAAATGACGGGAGGCAACCCTCCTCGCTCCTTGCTTCTGGTTCGGCCATGGCGAACCTCCCAACCACTATCACACGTACACAACAACAAAAACAACGTACGTAACTACATCATCTAACCTCGAGCTCTCCTCTACCACGCGAGCTCGCCACCTCGATCTCTCCGTTGCTCGTTCTCTCCTCCTCACGATCTCTCTCTCTTCCTCGTCTCGGCTCTCCCTCATCTTCTCTCTGTTTTCACATTTTATCGAAGGAGAGAGGTGGTTGGCCGGGAAATACCCAAAATGCCTTTAAGCCTATCTCATTTCTTTAACCCCACTGCCCTTATGAGTAATTTCACATTTTCTGATTTTTATTATATATAAATTTATATATAAATGTATATATTTATCAATATGTCGCATCTAAAATTCTGGTTTGCTCGCCAACGAGAACCCCCAGGCGTGCACACCACCGTACGTCCTACGCGTGTCACTTGTGACCCCGTGTAGCACTCAACGCTCAACAATTTACCATTATTTTATTATTTTCTATTTTAATATATATCCATAATATATAAATATATATTTATGCCTATATTTATGCCTATAATTACGTAATTTACTCCAATGAGTACACTTGGACGTTAACGCTATCCCGCGTTTCATGTGTGTCCTCCTTGACCCACACATGGTATTATGCATTCGCTCATTGGTCTGATTATTCATTTATATATACTAATACAGTCCATACAAACACAATACTGCACGTTAATTCACACACGCATTAATCGTGACAAATTGGATTTAACCACAAGCCTAACTCGGATTAATTAATATTCAGATTAAAAGTAATCACGTGCTTAAGATAACAGGTCGTTACACCCTCGGCTTGTCACCGCGATCCAATCTTGTCCAAAACGCTCATACAACATCTAATATACCACAATCTAGCAAAAACCCTAGACGAAAACCGTCCGAGACGCAAACCCTGATTTTTTTCGCCAAAACCGTAAAATTCATGTGAAAACCATAGCAACCACTACCCATATCACCAAAACACTCATTTGTTGCTTCAAAACTATCATTTGAAATCATAGCAACACCATAGAGGCTGGTGTGCCCAATTTACACCCTGAAAACCTCATCAAAACAGGATAAATTTAGTCTGAAAGTAGAGAATGAGATGAAGATCGAAAATCTAACCTTTTTATCGAATTTTGAAGCTCCCTTGTGATCCAAATAATCTTCACAAACTCAAAAACCCTAGCCACTCACCCTTATTTTCGTCCAAGCATACCACATGAGAGAGAAAAGGTGGTAAACAATGAAATTTCTTACTTTATATACCAAAATTTTCATCTTATGTGTTGGTCCAATCCCAATGCTGATTTTAAGGGTCAAGATGAGGTCAAATAGTCTCCCTTAAAAGACTTTGTATGTGTGACTTGCTCACTTATACTCACCCTTCACTTACCCAACACACCACTCCTCGGCGTTTTCGACACCCGGTCCCGAACTGTTTTAACTGTCCAACGCGTACACTCGCGTCACTCATGTATATACGACATCTCGTATTGATTATTTAACGTATTTTACTATTTATTATGTGTATATTAACCTCTGGCCTGATGTACTAATCATTCGCCTCCTCGGTTCCCGCGTCTACACGCTACCCGAGGCAAATTTTTTCACACTGTCTCGCTCGACATAATACAACATAACACACCATATTGCAATGCAAATAAGCTAATTTGAACAATTACATCGCAAATACAACAACAAACATGCAAAAACGGACTGTATACCTATATTGGCATACTCTGATCTAACGGTGGGGTCCACGCGCGTCCATGCTAGCGTCCACGTCTGCAACCACTTGTCAAATAACGACAATTTAGGTTTGGACCATTACATGTTATAAGTTGCAGTGTAGAGTGACCATATTGTTTTAAACGTAAGTTCTGTAAGTATGTGACCTAAGTGTTACAAATTATAAAGTTGGATGACCATGTGTATAATTTACCTGATTTTCCAACAACATTATCAAGTTTCTTATTATGTAATGTAGATTTTATATATATATTTAAAGAAATTTTTAATTCTTCAAAGGTTATCATTTGAAGAATATTTTTGGATACTTTTTTGTTTCACAATATGCGTCACATTAGAAAAAAAACATTAAATACTTTATTTCAACTCTAACCCCATTCTATTTTAAGTCAAAATGTGATAGATAATATGAAACAAATGGAGTATATGAGTACTATAAAAATATAAGAGGCTAGGGTGGTTGCGCACAATCGACCTTTCAATAATAATAAAGTCTCAATTTCAAATTAATTAAAGTAGGTTATATGGACCAAACTCTTTATTGGTTCTTTTAAATATTTATAATATTTTATTTTTAAAACAAAGGTAAATATTGTCCTATTTGGATTTTCGTTTTGTAAGCACAATAGTTTCCAACAGTATATAGTATAATACAAGAACCTATTATTTATATTTAATTAGAAACTCAAAAGTTTCCTTTTCATGTTCTCTGTGGATGAACAATTGAGAGATTTCTATAATCTTAGATAGTGATGTATCAATTTCATAGGTTAATTAATTGAGAAAAATGCTAGGTTGACATTTCAAAGTCACGCTATGTGACATGACGTGCAGGTCTGCATATTTAATAGTTATCCACACGTTCCTCGAGATACATATCATATGTGTTATGCACTGAAAACTTTATATCTAACACCTATTTTATGTGGGGCCCACGTACCACATCACTAAAGTGTGACTTGAGGTGTGATTTTAGAGTGTCATTCTACCATCTTCCATTAATTGATTAATCTTTGGTTGCAAGTGACCCGCAATAAGCGGATTGAATTGTGCCTTCTCTCTAGATAAATATATAGACCCAAAAAAAAAGTTATTTCTTTTGAAGTTTGCTTTCATCATAAATAGAACAACAAAAAATCAAGAATAGTTGTGGACCCAATATAGCTAGCAAAGCCATTAAAAATCATACACAGCCATGCTTCCGTGCATGTCTTTTCTGCAACAGCAGAAAATAATATCTTGCGACCTCTCTTCCCCTTTTTGACTGGTTAAAAGGTATGAAAAATCAGAAAGAGATCTCGTATTGTCACACTGTGATTTTGTAGGTTCAACACAGCTATACGTAAATGGTTAACAAAATTGTTAGAGACTAAGTGCAGTAGACTTACTAGTTGTTCACTTGAGCTTTTGCAAGGTTTTAGGTTTGAATCTCCATTGCGGGCACTGAATTGAACAAAGTGGAAGAATTTCATTCATGTAGCCGACACTGCAAAGCTAGATAATTAATTTAGGAATAAGACTTTATTGCGTGGTTAACATGTTGGGGTTTTTACTCAACCCCTTCTAATAATGAAACAGATGAATAATAAATTCCACCAAACCACGATCTATGCACCAAATCAACACACCACAAGACACAAAAGATTTAACGTGAAAAACTCTCCAAATCAGAGGTAAAAACCACGGGCCAAACTCCGAACAATCCACTATGTCAACAAAGAGTACAAGATATCTCAATTTAATGAGATTCACCAACAATGAAGTAATACATAAAATACCTTTTCCAAGAACTTAGATGATCACACTAAGAACAAAGAATACTACCCCAATTGTATCAAACCCTTGCACCTCTTTTCTTGAACACCAAGAAATCACCAAAGCCTTCACCGCGAGTCTTCGGATTCAAGATCTTGTTGTTCTTCAATGTAGAGAGAAAACTTTAGAGAGATAATGCACATATTCCCCTATGCGCACACCAAGCCGAACTACTCGTTGACTTCTCTATAATACCTCTTATTTTTCGGTCTCCTAGTCGCACAACAATATCGACTCATATATATTTCTTCACTTCCTATTTTCTCTCTGTCAGATTTCTATTCAAACTCCAATTTGTTACTTTATGTGTTGGACTTTTCTATTTTTGTGTGGGGCCCACAAAAACCAACAATCTCCCCTCCAACACACATGGGGAGATCTCAATCATATTTGATGCTCAATAACAACTCACCTCTACCAACTTGGTGCGGGATGATGCTTCTCACGAGTCACCACCTTCGTCAACATATCACTGGATTCTTATCGGTGTGAATCTTCTGAGACTCATCTCATGATCATTCACAACTTCTCGAATCCAATGGTATCGGATATCAATATGCTTAGTGCGGCAATGATAAGTAGCATTCTTGCTCAAATCTAGAGCACTCTGACTATCACAGTTCACTGCATACCCATCTTCTTGCTTCAACCCCAACTCTTGAAGGAATCTCTTCAACCAAAGCATTTCTTTGCTTGCTTCGGTTATAGCAATATATTCTGCCTCTATCGTGGACAAAGCAACACACTTTTGCAATTTTGACTGCCAAGATACAGCTCCCCCTGCAAAAGTGAACACATACCCTGAAGTAGATTTTCGCCATCAAGGTCACCTCGCCATATCTCGAATCGTATATCCCTCCAAAATAGGTTTCGAGCCCCCAAAACATAAAGACATCTTCGAAGTACCTCTCAAATATCTCAAAATCCATTTCACCGCTTCCCAATGAACTTTTCCAGGATTTGAGAGAAATCTGTGACCACACCAATGCGTGAGCAATATCGGTCGGGTGCAAACCATCGCATACATCAAACTCCCAACCGCAGAGAGGAGTAAGGAATATCGACATCTCCGCTATATCTATAGAAGTAGAGGGACATGATTTCTTGCTAAGTGTGAAGTGATTAGCAAGAGGTGTGCTAACGGCTTAGCATTGTTCATATTGAATCTGTTCAAGACCTGTTCAACATACTTTTTCTGTGACACCCATAACTTTTTGGATCTCCTGTCACGAATAATCTGCATGCCAAGAATCTGTTTTGCCGGCCCCAGGTCTTTCATATCAAAAGAACTCGATAATTCTTTCTTCAAGTTTCCAATCAAGGAAACATCATGCCCCACTATCAACATATCATCAACATAGAGCAACAAGATCACAAGCTTCCCATCTGAAAATTTCTTAAAGTAGACACAATGATCTGCATCTGTTCTAGTGTACTCTTGACCCATCATGAAAGAGTCAAATTTCTTATACCACTGCTTTGGAGCTTGTTTAAGTCCATACAAGCTCTTCTTCAACTTGCAAACCAAATGTGTTTTTCCTGTTACTTCAAATCCTTCAGGTTGATCCATATAAATCTCTTCCTCCAAATCACCATGGAGGAATGCGCCTTCACATCTAACTGCTCAAGCTCAAGATCCAAGCTAGCGATCGGACCCAAAATCACTCGAATAGAACTCATCTTCACAACAGGGGAAAAATCTCATCAAAGTCAATTCCTTTCTTCGATTGAACCCCTTCACTACCAAACGAGCTTTATGTTTTACTAGCTTATCTCCATCTGTCTTCAACTTGTACACCCATTTATTCTTCAAAGGTTTTCTACATTTTGGAAGTTCCACCACTCATAAGTATTGTTCTTCTTCAAAGAACTCATCTCCTCTGCATTGCTTTCATCCATTGAGCTTTGTCTTTGTGAATCTGAACTCCCTGGAAGCTCTCTCTCGGCTCCCCTCTTCTCGTAATTGTAACATAATTCGAACCAGGGGTACCTAGTAGAAGGAAGCAACCCTCTCTCGATCTTCTAAGTGAAGGTTCAACTAAAGTTTGTTGGTGAAAGAGTTTGCTCCCCCGCTCATCATCATCAACCGGTTCTGCACATCAACCCTATGTTCTTCAAATGAGTCTCCCTCATGCGTGGCATCGATAATGGAAGGAGACTCCAATCCGTAAACATCATCATCATCAACTATGATTTTCTTTGATGTCTTCAAATCTGCTATGGTCTCATATTCATGAAAGACCACATCCCCGGACCCGACAATCTTTTTCTTCTCTGGATCCCATAACCTATAACCAAACTCGCATCTCCAAATCCCAAGAGGATACACGGAGCAGCTTCTATCATCAAGTTTCGTCTCTGCTCCTTAGGCACATGCATAAATGCCTTGCATCCAAACACCTTCAAGTGAGAGTAAGTAACATCTTTCCCGGACCAAACTCTCTCGGAACATCAAACTCCAATGGTCTTGAAGGAGAGCGATTCATCAAGTAGCAAGCAAGCGATCGAGAGCCTCACCCCAAAACGACTTGGGCAACTTAGCCATTTTTAACATACATCCGACTTTATCAAGGATGGTTCTGTTTGTTCTTTCAAAGAACACCATTATGTTGAGGAGTACCCGGAACAGTCTTCTCATGTCTGATTCCATGTTCTGAGCAATAATTCTCGAACTCCTTTGAAGTGTATTCTGTTGGGTTTTGGGGTTCATACGCAGCGGAGATTTCAAAACAATTTTGATAAAAACCCCAACAGGATCCGAATTTGATTCCATTAAAACATGTTTAGACTATGAAAAACTTAATTATACCTCAGTCGCAATGTACCTTTCTGAAGGTTAATCGATCTCTATGGCACTGCCAACAACGAACGCCCTCTATCAGCAGTCCACACACGAATGGCGGCCGAGATTTGAAGTGCTAGCTTCTAGAGAATAACAAACCTTTTTGTTTCTCTCCAAAACGATCCAGAGCATACCAAAAACTCTAAGTTGTTTCTCAAACGAAAATAGAGTTTCGGCCCTTTTAAAATCTTTTGTACTTGTATTCTAACTCAAAGCGTCTATTTATACAACCCTTTTATATAGACGGTTAAGTAAATTACACATATACCCCTACTTAAAGAAGTATAAGTGTAATACACTACAAGGACGTTTCTGTCATGAATTTTATCATATAAAATTCATTTTTCTGAACCATCTTAAAATCTCGCAAAACCATTCTCAGTGTGCGACCCAATAGGCTCATACAACGTTGGCTGTGTACCAAAACACATTTTGGTATACAAGTCATAAGCGGCCTCTAGCAAGGCATTATGACTACCCAAGTTATACGAATATCAAATCGATATAACCTAATCAATAGTGTATATAATATCCTTTTGTCACACGATATCCTTTTGATCAAACATAAGGCATGGAATTGTCATCCAACATGTTCAATCGTACTAGTCTCGATTTTTAGGTAGATCGAAAACATCTAAGTGACATTGATCAATATCAATTCACTAGACTAGGCCTTTTAACAGATCTAACACATCGAGGGATCCACTGGATATCTCTCTTTATATGAGAGGGACAAATTCTATCTCGATTACACAACTTCACCACATTATTCACACAAAACAATCACAACCTTTATAATCATCCTAGGTTAAAGACAACGTTTGATTGCGTCAAATCACTTGTATTCCTAATGTTGAAGTCTCTGTAATCTCAAGTCGAGGACTGAAAAATATACCTATCATGAGAAATAACTATGACTTAATCCATGTGATGTTCTCATAGCGAATCGGTCCAAGATTTTGTTCCCTAACAAGTACTCATGATCTTGATTCGTATTCCTATACGTATGATCATCGTATGATCATCAATCAAGACTCACACTAGTCTTAATTCATTATAGTTCCCAATAATAATCGACTAGGGACATTTAGGATATTTCGTAAATACCCATGGATCTTATTATAATGTAAACATGCAAATCAATTATAATAAACAAGAAAATGAAATCCTCTATTTTATTAACTAAAATGTATTCATAAAGACTGTTAATGGATTGACCTAGGGCATATTTCCCAACATCTCCCACTTGCTCTAGGGCCAATCATTCATGCATCTAATGCCTAATGATCTAACATGACCATCATGTTTCGCTTGTGGAAGAGCCTTTGTCAATGGATCCACAACGTTGTCTTTACTAGGTACTCTGCAAATCTTTACGTCTCCTCTCTCAATAATTTCTCTGATAAGATGAAAACGCCTGAGTATATGTTTGGATCTGTGGTGTGATCTAGGTTCCTTGGCCTGTGCTATTGCTCCATTATTGTCACAATACAAACAAATAGGGTTAGCAATACTTGGAACCACACCTAGTTCATAAATGAACTTTTTGATCCAAACTGCCTCCTTTGCTGCATCGGACGCTGCAATATACTCAGCTTCTGTTGTAGAATCTGCCACGGTCTCTTGCTTCGAACTTTTCCAGCTTACTATACCCCCATTCAAAGTAAACACATATCCAGACTGCGATCTAAAATTATCTATATCAGTTTGAAAACTTGCATCTGTGTAACCATTTACAACTAGATCATTTTCAAAACCTCCATAGACCAAGAACACTTCCTTAGTCCTTCTTAAGTACTTAAGGATGTTCTTTACTGCTATCCAGTGACTCTCACCTGGAACTGACTGATATCTGCTTGTAGTGCTCAAAGCATATGATACATCAGGCCGAGTGCATAGCATGGCATACATGATAGATCCAATAGCAGATGCATATGGAATCTTATTCATATGATCTCGCTCATCATTTGTCCTAGGACATTGATTCTTGCTGAGACTTATGCCATGAGACATTGGCAACAATCCTCTTTTAGAGTCTTGCAAACTGAACCTATTCAGTACCTTGTCTATTTAAGCACTCTGACTTAGACCGATTAGCCTCTTAGATCTATTTCTATAGATCCTTATCCCTAGGATATAGGCTGCATCTCCTAAGTCTTTCATTGAGAAACACTTCCCTAACCATGAATTGACACTCTGCAATGTTGGGATGTCATTTCCAATGAGTAATATATCATCAACATACAGTACCAGAAAAATAACTACACTCCCACTGACCTTCTTGTATACACAAGGCTCATCTTCATTCTTAATAAAACCAAAATCCTTGATTGCTTCATCAAAACGAAGATTCCAACTCCGAGAAGCTTGCTTTAATCCATAAATAGATCTTTGAAGCTTGCATACCTTCCTAGAATTCTCAGGATGTACAAAACCTTCAGGTTGTGTCATATACACGTCCTCAAGCAGCTTTCCATTAAGAAATGCTTTGTTTTTACATCCATTTGCCATATCTCATAGTCATAATATGCAAAGAATGGCAATTAAAATTCTTACGGATTTAAGCATGGCTACGGCGAAAAAGTTTCATCATAATCAACACCTTGAGTCTGCCTGAAACCTTTTGCTACAAGTCTTGCTTTGAAAGTATGCACTTTGCCATCCATGTCAGTTTTCTTCTTGAAAACCCATTTACATCCAATGGTCTTACCACCTTCAGTAAATTAACCAAGTTCCAAACTTGGTTATCATACATGGATTGCATCTCGGAGTTCATGGCACTTAGCCATTTATCTGAGTTTGGTCCAAACATAGCCTCCTGATAAGTGGTGGGCTCATTTTGATCCATAAGCAACACATCACGACTATCAGTAATGAGAAATCCGAATCTCTCTGGCTTATGTCTTACCCTACCAGATTTACGTGGGCCTTGTGTCACTTGCGGAGGTTCAACTGGTTCAGAACGTTGTTGAACTTCCAGTAGCGGTTCAGTGTTTATTTGTGATTCTTGAACTTCTTCAAGATTTATTTCTTTCCCACTAGTGTCTTTTGAAATAAACTGTTTTTCCATAAAGGCACCATACCGAACAACAAACACTTTGTTCTCAGCGGGATTATAAAAGTAATATCCTTTTGTTTCCTTAGGATACCCCACAAATAAACACTTATCAGATTTAGGTGCTAGTTTTTCTGAGACTTGTCGCTTTACGTAAGCCTCACAGCCCCAAATCTTAAGAAAGGACAAACTAGGTCTCTTCCCGTACCATATCTCATATGGCGTTTTATCAACCGCTTTAGAAGGAACTCGATTTGGAGTGAAAAGTGCAGTTTGTAATGCATAACCCCAAAAGGATAATGAAAGATCCGCATGACTCATCATAGATCGAACCATATCTAATAAGGTTCGATTTCGCTTTAGAAACTCCATTCCTTTTCTTTTGGGTGTTTTAAAGCGAGAACAGTGGGGCTTGACTTGTTCCACAGGCTTTGCGACAAGTGCAGCAGCAGCCTTGGCAACTTTAGCCTTGCCTTCGCCTTTTTTCTTCATTCCCTTTTTCTTTTGGACCATCAAGACATTACTAGAGGGTTTCTTGATATTTTGTGCGAGTTTTGAACATCAAATGCAACTCGAAATTGATTTCTCCATATTATTCATATTGTAATTCATCACAAATTGTGAGTAACTTTCTGGTAATGAATTTAGGATCAAATCCGTAGCCAACTCTTGGCTTATGGGAAATCCAAGTCTATCAAGTTGGTCAATATAGCCCTTCATCTTCAGAACATGAGGACTAACTGACGCACCCTCAGTCATCTTACAAGAATGCAGGTTCTTGACTGTCTCGAACCTTTCTTGCCTAGCTTGTTTGTTGGAACATTTCCTTCAAATTACGACCATGTCGTAGGCTTCCATTAGTTCCATTTCCTTCTGAAGTTCAGGAACCATAGTTGCCAACATAATGCATGCAACATCAGTAGAATCGTTGACATGCTTATTATGCGCATCCTTCACAGCTTTCGTAGCATTGACTGGTGGGTCCTTAGGGATCGGAGCATCTAGGACATACAACTTGCGTTCAATTTTGAGAACGATTCTCAAGTTTCTGAACCAGTTAAGAAAGTTAGTCCCAGATAGCTTATCCTTCTCAAGGATAGATCGAAGTGACAGGGGATTATTGTTACTTGAAGAGGCCATTGATCTACAATAAAGATTTTGCAGAGTTTATTTTAGTATAGAGGAACAGACTCCCACTAAATTAACAACCCTCGTAAAACATACTGTTTATTTAGGGGACTAAAATCCATATTTCACCTAATTCTATGACAGCTATGACATGAAACACAGAATTAGATTATTTAGGTAGGTAACGAGTTACCAATTACATCTTATGTAATTTTTAGATCTTTTTATGAGATATGGGACATCTTATGTATTAGCATGTTTTTATCTCATCATATGCCTAAAGCCCAAAACTATTTTGATAGCTTTATTAAGTCGAACCAATTTAAACATTTAGGTAACTCTTACCTAACTTATCTCACCAAGATAACACAATACACCCAACTATGGTTTGAAACTATATTAGTGCGATCGAGGCCTTGACAAGTGTTTAAAATTGGATGGCACAAGACTTAAGATTTAATAAAGGGATTTTATTCAGTTTTAGTGATTTTAATTAAACAATGAAATATCATATATTTTATTGATTTGTAGAACCACTAAACAATTTAGGAAATTTTTATGCTATTCACTAATAGAAGAATTTCCGTGCGCTAGGATTAGTTAGACGGCGATCCCATTTGGCCGGTCGGCAATGGCGGGGAAACAAAGGGCGGTTTTTTTTTTTTTTTTTTTTTTTTTTTTTAGAAGACAAATCTCAATTCCAAAAATTGAAATTTGCTATAGAAAATCATATTTTTTTCGCTGATTTTACTATACTAAATTTACCCCTTAATTTATCCAAAATTAAGTCAATTAAAACATTTTTAATTAACCCAGGCCCACATCTAACTAATCATCTTATCCTAATCCAATTAGGACTTTAGATATTAGAATCCTAGCATATCACCAATAACAAGATTCTTGATATTTATCTCCTATTCTAATTTGTTATCTATCTTTATCAAATAAAGACTTCATAACAAAATAGATATAACAACATAAATAAATAATTTCGAAAATTAATTATTTATTTTTTGGATTTAAGATATTTGAATCCTAGTATATCACTAATAACAAGATTCTTGATATTTATCTCATATTCTAATTTGTTATCTATCTTTATCAAATAGAGACTTCATAACAAAATAGATAAAACAAGATAAATAAATAATTTCGAAAATTAATTATTTATAAATAAATTATTTCGAAAATTAATTATTTATTTTGGATTTAAGATATTTGAATCCTTGTATATCACTAATAACAAGATTCTTGATATTTATCTCCAATTCTAATTTGTTATCTATCTTTATCAAATAGAGACTTCATAACAAAATAGATATAACAAGATAAATAAATAATTTCGAAAATTAATTATTTATAAATAAATTATTTCGAAAATTAATTATTTGCAATTTCGATCTTCATCCAAATAACCACAAATATGTAATTGAATCATGAACTACTATCCCAATCGAACCTAATGGTGTCATGGATCATAGAACACGAAACTTAATTCATTAAAATTATTCAAATTAACCTAACATGGTTACTAGCATGTACGAAACTAATTTCAATTAAATCATGAATATATGTATCATATACACAAAACATGATAATGAATCTCATAGAAAACTTATGTATATCACATATACATCAACTATGAACATGCTTTCAATCATATATCATAAGAAAACATGCAATGAGTTTAATGGAATCAAACTCGAAGGCTCTGATACCACTGTTGGGTTTTGGGGTTCATGCGCAGCGGAGATTTCAAAACAATTTTGATAAAAACCCCAACAGGATCCGAATTTGATTCCATTAAAACATGTTTAGACTATGAAAAACTTAATCATACCTCAGTCGCAATGTACCTTTCTGAAGGTTAATCGATCTCTAAGGCGCTGCCAACAACGAACGCCCTCTATCAGCAGTCCACACACGAATGGCGGCCGAGATTTGAAGTGCTAGCTTCCAGAGAATAGCAAACCTTTTTGTTTCTCTCCAAAACGATCCAGAGCATACCAAAAACTCTAAGTTGTTTCTCAAACGAAAATAGAGTTTCGGCCCTTTTAAAATCTTTTGTACTTGTATTCTAACTCAAAGCGTCTATTTATACAACCCTTGTATATAGACGGTTAAGTAAATTACACATATACCCCTACTTAAAGAAGTATAAGTGTAATACACTACAAGGACGTTTACGTCATGAATTTTATCATATAAAATTCATTTTTCTCAACCATCTTAAAATCTCGCAAAACCATTCTCGATGTGCGACCCAATAGGCTCATACAACGTTGGCGGTGTACCAAAACACATTTTGGTATACAAGTCATAAGCGCCTCTAGCAAGACATTATGACTACCCAAGTTATACGAATATCAAATCGATATAACCTAATCAATAGTGTATATAATATCCTTTTGTCACACGATATCTTTTTGATCAAACATAAGGCATGGAATTGTCATCCAACATGTTCAATCGTACTAGTCTCGATTTCTAGGTAGACTGAAAACATCTAAGTGACATTGATCAATATCAATTCACTTAGACTAGGCCTTTTAACAGTCTAACACATCGAGGGATCCACTGGATATCTCTCTTTATATGAGAGGGACAAATTCTATCTCGATTACACAACTTCACCACATTATTCACACAAGAACCAATCACAACCTTTATAATCATCCTAAGGTTAAAGACAACGTTTGATTGCGTCAAATCACTCGTATTCCTAATGTTGAAGTCTCTGGTAATCTCAAGTCGAGGACTGAAAAATATACCTATCATGAGAAATAACTATGACTTAATCCATGTGATGTTCTCATAGCGAATCGGTCCAAGATTTGTTCCCTAACAAGTACTCATGATCTTGATTCGTATTCCTATACGTATGATCATCGTATGATCATCAATCAAGACTCACACTAGTCTTAATTCATTATAGTTCCCAAGATAATAATCGACTAGGGACATTTAGGATATTTCTAAAAATCCCATGGATCTTATTATAATGTAAACATGCAAATCAATTATAATAAACAGCAAATGAAATCCTCTATTTTATTAACTAAAATGTATTCATAAAGACTGTTAATGGATTGACCTAGGGCATATTTCCCAACATATTCTCCCCCGTTATCACTACGAAGGCACTTCAAAGATACGCCTTTTTCTCGTTCCACCATCATATGAAACTTCTTGAGGTACTCAAGAACCTGACATTTTGTTCTCAACACAAACACCCAAACCTTCCGTGAAGCATCATCAATAAAAGTAACAAAGTATTTGCCACCTCCCATAGTTTCCTCATCAATGGGACCACAAACATCTGAGTATACTAACTCAAGTAAATTTCTTTTTCTCTCAGATGATGAAGAAAAAAAAACTCTATGTTGCTTACCGAATAAGCAATCATCACAAGGGTTCAAATATTTACCTTTGGCAAAGGGAATATGAGACTTCTTTGCCAACACCTGCAACCCTTTCACTTCAAGTGACCTAGCCGCCTATGCCACAAATCTGGTGAAGAATCATCTTCAATTGCGTTTAGGTCACCTCTGACGGTCTTCAATTGAGTTTTGTAAAGTGTATAGCTCAATTTTCCTCTAGCAACAACCATTGAGCCTTTGGTGAGTTTCCACTCCTTGCCCCCAAAGATGTAGTAACCATCTAGGTCCATAGCATGAGTAGAAAACAAATTCAGACGCAGATCCGGAACATGTCGCACATCTTTTAGAATTACCGTGCAACCCATATTTGTTTGCACAAAGACATCTCCAATGCCAACTATATCTCGCAAAGCTGTTGTTCCCCATCTTTGCCTTACCAAAATTCCCCGCTCGATAAACAGAGAGAAGAAATCCTTCCTCGAGTAGCATGGAAGGATGCTTTGCAGAATCAACAACCCATTCACTATCTCGTATTAGTGACATGACCTTGATCCTCAACTAAAGAAAGCACAACCAAGTCTTCAATTGCATCGATATAGCAAACCGTAGTACTCGATCATTCGCTTTATTTTGATTTTTCTCATCATTCTGTTCTCTTTTCCACACTTTACAATTTTTCTTTATGTGTCCTTCCTTGCCACAAAGATAACAAGAGAATTTTCCTTTTCCTTGAGACTTGCCTCTAGATTTACTCCGCCCCTTCGGACCTCTGATCGACTTCGCCTCTATGTTCTGCAAGAGTAGTAACAAGAGCTTGTGAAGTTTCAATGCCTTTATCCTTTCTCCTAGTCTCCTCGTCAAAGAGACTATCCCGCACTATGGATGAAGACAAGACACCGCCCTCGGAGCAGAATTACTTAGAGACACCACCAAGGTTTCCCGAAATTTCGGCAACGAGCTCAAGAGTAAAAGTGCTTGTAACTCATCCTCAAGCACAATCTTCATAGCACTTAATTGATTGATCAATGCTTCGAAATCATTCAAGTGCTCTATCATCGACCGCCCATCTTTGTACTTCATATTAACAAGCCTTCTAATTAGAGAAGCCTTGTTCTCGAGCCCCTTCCTCTCACACATATTCTCAATTTTTCTCCATAACTCCCGTGCATCAACCTCTTTGTTGACATGGTGATAAATACTTGAGATCGATCCACTTTCGAATAGTCCCAGCCAGCTTTTCTGCAACTTCCTCCAATTAACATCGATATTTTCTCTCGGCTTGTTTTGTCCAAATTCAATTGGATCAAATAAATTCTTGCAATAAAGATGATATTCCATCATCGGTTGCCAAATTGAATAATTCGTAGCCGTCAACTTGACCATATTGCTTGCTTTATCATCATCGTCCACCATCTTGATTCCCACAAAGATTCCCAGAACACAAACCGATCCGCGCTCGATACCACTTGTTGGAGTTTTTACTCAACCCCTTCTAATAATGAAACAGATGAATAATAAATTCCACCAAACCACGATCTATGCACCAAATCAACACACCACAAGACACAAAAGATTTAACGTGGAAAACCCTCTAAATCAGAGGTAAAAACCACGGGCCAAACTCCGAACAATCCACTATGTCAACAAAGAGTACAAGATATCTCAATTTAATGAGATTCACCAACAATGAAGTAATACATAAAATACCTCTTCCAAGAACTTAGATGATCACACTAAGAACAAAGAATACTACCCCAATTGTATCAAACCCTTGCACCTCTTTTCTTGAACACCAAGAAGTCACCAAAGCCTTCACCGCGAGTCTTCGGATTCAAGATCTTGTTGTTCTTCAATGTAGAGAGAAAACTTTAGAGAGATAATGCACATATTCCCCTATGCGCACACCAAGCCGAACTACTCGTTGACTTCTCTAGAATACCTCTTATTTTTCGGTCTCCTAGTCGCACAACAATATCGACTCATATATATTTCTTCACTTCCTATTTTCTCTCTGTCAGATTCCTATTCAAACTCCAATTTGTTACTTTATGTGTTGGACTTTTCTATTTTTGTGTGGTGCCCACAAAAACCAACATAACACAGGTTTTAGAGTTGTGGAAACCGCATTGAAATATGCACAAACAAAAGAACAACTATGCAACAAATATACGCAACAAAAGTGCGTCGCGGACTCGCCCAATCAGTTTCATATGTTAATGGTTACATAAGGTTTTCTTACCCATTTCGTCAAGTATATGGTAGAATAAAAGATGAAAACTTTCTCAATTGCTTTTACAAGGAAAAAAGATTGTTCCTTGGTGATCTACTTTTGGTGCATAGTTGCTGTTGGAACATCAAGGAATGAGGGGTCCCCCTCCAACATTATTAATCAACAACGGTAAGGAAGTCCCCCCCTCAATTATAGAGAGTACCCTACTTGTTTAGGTTCTTGCATTTTTTATTATTTTACTACTTGTGTGGCTTCATCATAATTAAGGTAAGTTGGCATTGTTGGCAGTTGGCACAATTGTTGGGACTCTACTTGAGAAAAAATTCTAGTGACTGCAAGGTTATATATATTGCTCCAAATTTGAAAAAAATTAAAATTAAAATTAAGATGGTATACTAAAAAATATTGTTCCCATTTTCGATTTTCATTGGTATGATGGAGCAAACTAGGTTATGAAGACCAAAGGCCACCCTCATTTTGAAGGTGAACTGCCCGAGCATTGGCTGCAGATACCATATAGAAAAAAATAAAAATAAAAAAAAATAAAAAAAAGGTTCCATCTAAATCTCAAATTTCAATCCACAGTTAAATATGTTGAATCTCAAATTATGTACTGTGCTGAGAATGTCTTGACCACTTTAGTAGTTTACTCTTACATTGTAATAACAAAAAAACACATTTTTCGTGTCAAAGCATCTCTGGTGAGATGAAGAGGAATCACTTGTCAAAAGGTAAAAGTTAGGGAGGTTGCGATTTCTGACTTTGTTGACATCAAAAAAAGGAATATATAATAAAAGGAGTTCTCCCATCATTTATCCAAAACACACGCACACTCTTCGTGAATTTATCTGTGATTGTTTCTCTTCATAAAGTGAGAATTCTCTTAATACATTGATTGTTAAATCTTAATATGGTATCAGAAGAGTATATTTGAATGTGTACATAAGATCCATGGCTATTTATAGACAGTCACATAGAGTTTGACACGAATTAGGAAATACACAATTATAGACGTACAAGCAATGATAATTGATAAACATTTTATACTTAAAAAAAACGATACATTTTATACAAAGAGAGCCAAGTCCATACATATACCTTACATTTAACATTGATTTTGGTTCTGCTCACAACATACAACTATAGGATTAAGAATACACTTGACAAAAACAAAATAGGAACAAGAATAACTAGGATACACAGCAAGTATGTATGCAACTCTTACCTCGACCATGGAAACTTTTGCCATGCAATAAGAATTACTAGAGAAAGGAGTGTACACTTTGTATAGATCGAATGCCAGACGCGCGAATTCCCTCATGCCGCTTTTATTTTGTTTTCCAACTGTGAGAGCTTTCAAATTATACCATCACCTATCTGCCTTCACTGGTGATCAATTGGGAAAAGACTTTGGACGTCGACATATCGGAGCTGCTCTGATCAGTATTGTCTTCGTCGATTCTTACAGTAGTAGAAGGTATGCGTGGAATGAGAACTGGTACTGGGATTTCAGTTGCATTAGTTGAACTGTCTTCATGGGGCTCCCTAGACATCCCAGTTTCCTGAAGCTGTAGAGCATACTCCAAGTTCCACAGCACATCACCCATTGTAGGCCTATCGACGCCATAATCAGCTAAACATTTTGTAGCAGTGTCTCCAAATTTTCGCAGTGAATCAGTTTTGATCTTGCCCGTGAGGAAGGGGTCGACAATTTGCTCGAGCATACCCCTCTTTTGCCACAGCATTGCCCATTCAGCCAAGTTAACTTGCTCCCTCGAAAGCAAAGGATCGATAGCGGGTCTAGCACAAAGTACTTCAAATAGTACCACTCCAAACGAATAAACATCGGATTTATCAGTTAGTTGTTGCCTTTTGAAGTACTCAGGATCTAGATACCCGAAGCTGCCTTTTACTCCAGTGCTAACATGAGTCTCATCAAGGCATGGGCCAGCTCTAGAGAGGCCAAAATCAGCAACCTTAGCCACATAGTTTTCGTCAAGCAAAATGTTGGTCGATTTAACATCGCGATGAATAATACCCTGAGCCGAGCCAGTATGAAGATAGTGAAGACCTCTTGCAGAACCAATGCATATCTCAAGCCTTTGCTTCCAAGACAAAGGTGGCATTCCCGTACCATACAAATGACTCTTTAATGCTCCTTTTTCCATGAACTCATAGACCAGTATCATCTCAGACTGCTCCTCACAATAGCCAATCAAGGAAACAAGATGACGGTGGCGAATCTTGGACAAGACTGTTATCTCAGTCTGAAATTCTGGAAGGCCTTGCCTGGAGCCTGGCACCCCTCGCTTCACTGCAACCTCCGTACCGTCTTGAAGCACACCTTTAAAGACCATACCAAATCCGCCAGAACCGATGATTAGCTTTTTGTCAAAGCTATTAGTGGCATACTGTATCTCGGCAAATGAAATCTTCAAGCCAAGGTTGTGAGCAAGTGATGCCGTAGTGGTTCCTTCGGATACTTTCGTGTATGAGCTCCCACGTACAGTCAAGGGTGACCAAGCTGAACTTTCAGCTGGCTTTTGTTTCGGTTTTTCCTTCTTCATGCACTTCCCCATCAACAAGAAGGCAAGCACTACAAAGCAAATGAAAAAAAATCCTCCAAGAATTGCACCCACCAGAATCCAAGTTCGTTTCTTCTTCGATCCGCCTTGTGATCCCAATCCATCATTATTCATTATCCTCATGATCTCTAAACCATTCAATATTGCATTGACTTTACCAGGAATGCTTAAACTAGATGGGCCAACGCTAACTCGAATGGAGTTTAAACTGTTTGAATCGACCACGAAATCCTTGTAGTATGGAGTTGCCAATGAATTGAATGTCACAGCAGACAGATCCAGATCCGCGATTGCAGAATAATTATTGATATACACATTGAAATATAGCTGATGGGGCATAGTACTAACAAAATCACAGAAATGCATTCGAACAAAGTACCTCGAATTGTCAGGGCTCAATGGAAAAACCCATGAAATATTGAACAGCGCACTACTAATTACATCAGCCATATTCATCACCTGGGCAGTAATGTAAACCTGATCAGGCGCAGTCTCTCGAGTCGCTCCGCCTTGCTCGTAATTAGGCGGAGTACTCCGAGATACCCTCTTCGCCGCATTCTTCACAACAAGAAATTCTTCGTCCGGAATCCAATCCCTCCACAATGTATCATTAAAAGGTGTAATTTTTGCACCCCCCACATTGATCCTATGCAGAGTCTCTAAGATTTTCGACCGCAACCCGACATAATTCTCAGGCCCCGACGTACGAACAAGCTGAGCTCCATCGGCAATCAGCTCGTCAGGAGCAGAAATCACCTCAATTGCATTAACAAACGCAATGCCCAACCTCCCTAACGGCGTAAACACCACAACAACCTTCACATCTTGTACATTCACAAAGAACTCCTTAATTTTGCCATTTTTGGTTCTATCGACACTAAAACCGCTCAAAATCGGATACCCATTAACGGAAACATTGAATTGAGCAAGACCCAGGTCGTGTTTTTGCGAATTGAAAGCAAAGAAGTGGAGACGTACCATGTGAGTGCCATTCTTGGTGACCCCAAATTCATACCTTGAAACACTAGTGAAAACCCTAGCCGTCCTGTACAAATCAGAGAGACCCGGATATGAATTGGGGTTCTGCACGGCAATCGAGGAAGATCCGGCGGCGGAGAGGAAGGCCGAGCCGGGGCTCGATGAGTCCCCTTTGAAGTCTCGGTTGTCGACTGTGGTGGTTTCAACGGAACCACAGTTGATGAGGTAGTTGTCTGGCGGAGCAAACGCTGCAGATGAAGGTGAGACAGCGAAGTGGGCAGTGATGATGAAAGCGAGAATCGAAGCGAGATTCATGGTGGTGGGTGGAGAGGTTTTGCTAGGATTGTGCTTGGTTTGTGAATTGTTAAGGAGAAGAGATGTTGTCGTGATGAAATGCAGGGGAGGCATTGAAGTGGGAATTGATGATGGGTCCCGCCCACCCATACTGATTAGGGAGTGATGGTGAGTATGAGAGCTCCTCCTCTGTTTTCCACCATTGACTTGTAGTCATCTTGTAGTGGTGTGATTAGGGAGTGATGGTGAGTATGAGAGCTCCTCCTCTGTTTTCCTCCATTGACTTGTAGTCATCTTGTGGTGGTGTGATTAGGGAGTGATGGTGAGTATGAGAGCTCCTCCTCTGTTTTCCACCATTGACTTGTAGTCATCTCGTATTGGTGTGTTTGCTGTGTTTTGTTCTGCGTTGGTCAAGTGTTCACAACTCACAACTATTATAATTTTTGTATTAGTGTGTCCGCTGTGTTTTGTTCTGCGTTGGTCAAGTATTCACAACTCACAACTAGTCTAATTTTTGTTGGGTTTATTATTAAAAACAAAAAATTTGTCCCAACTCAGAGGAGGATTTTTAAAATTTTTACAAATATTAAAGTAGTGTTACAAGTTGTTATTTCGAAGTCATTTATTTCTTGAGGATAATTTTAAAATAAAAAAATTTTAAAAACTACCATAGGAATTCGGACTCATGAGTCCAAATAACACTACTCTTAAAAAATAAGACTTATGTGTCCAAATTTAGTTACACAAATTTTTTTGTTGGATTTATTTATTAAAAATTATACAAACTTTTGTCATTTTTACAGAAGTAATAAAAAGAACTCAATTTTGTCACAAATACACGAATTTTTTAACATTATTTTTTATTTTAGCACTAGAAAGAAAGGGTGCGGCTATTCGTACCTCATTTTTTGCCTCTTTTACCTCATTCTTGTGAAATGACTAAACTACCCCTCTATATAAAAGGTTTTTACTCACACATACCCCAGTCACCCCACTCACACAAACTCTAGTCACCACTTTCTCCAACCGCACTCTCACCACCAATCCAAATCTGACGAAATCCGAGTGAAACTATATCGATTCAATGTCGTCAATGCATTCTTCATCTCGTTTAGTGTCGATTTGTAGTTTTTTGAGGTTTTTTTTTTCTTTTTAAGTCGGTATTGTTAGCGGTTTTGTTGTTGTTAAGGCTTTGATTTGGGTCTTGAATCTTATATTTGGGTACAAAGTTTTGATGGAATCAAAAATATCAAACGATTCTGAGCAAAACTCACTATTTTTTTTTGTCATTTTCATATATTTTCTTATAAGTTTTGAAAAAAAGTTGTTCGTTCTTGTTGCCCGTGGTGTTCGGACGCGCAAGGCCGACAACTCTTAAGATATGTTGGACACAAAGGGCCGACATCTCTTAAGAGGTGTTGGTTAGATCCCTCTATCACCCATTAAAACTGAGTTTTCTTCATAATGTCGGTCGAATCTGACCGTTACCCCTTTAGAGGTTGTGGTCAGAGTCGGCCGACACCTCTTCATAAGTGTCAGCTCTGTGCGACTGAATTCTGCGGGCAACACTTTTTCGTTTCTAGAACACATCGTGACTACATCCGATCTTGTTCAACGAAAAAATACTCCTACAACACTTGGTGATCTAGTACAAAGTGTTCTACAATGATTAAAATCGAAAAATCTAAATGATTGAGGGGGGTGTTGGGTTGAGGGTGATGGGGTATGCCGAATGGGTGAGCAAGGGTATTGTTGGAATTTTGAAAAAAAAATTGAGGTAAATTAAGTAAAAGGTAAGGTAAATGAAGTAAAAATTTAAAAACGTGGTAAAAGAAGTAAAATGCGGGTCTGAATAATTTGCCCTGAAAGAAATTTGGAGGTTTCAGCATTGATGAGGCCACGTGAACTATTTTTTTTTTTTTCTAAACTTTCTTCAGCTCAACAAAAAGCTGAACCCTACATTCAATTAATATTTATTTTTCTAATTTGAGACGTATGAAATCGTATGCTTTAACAAAATTGATTAAAGGATGTGTTAGATTGTGTTGATTTTCTTTTTTTTTTTTTTATGTATTGTTATTTTTGCCGGACCTTAAAAACAAAAAACCAATTAGAAGATATTTGCGAGTGAATATAGAACTTTTCAAACAAAGATGTTGTAACGGCCTATTTTTCAAATAGACCGCCATAAGGGTTAATGCGGACCCACAGTCTATCTTATCAGCGACAGCTGTGCTCTACATTGGATTATATCCTCCATTTTATCTTCTTAAACCTTATTAATTATCCATTTATTGATTAAGTTGTATCGAAGTCAAATTATATGTTAAAGCATTATAAAATTCTCAAATTCACACAGCGGAAGCCTTTCTAATGCATTACTCGGGTAGTGATACTATAAATGTGTAACCTAAACCATAAACCTAATGTGGAAAACCCATGCACAATCATAAGTACCTCTGAAATCACCAAAAAGTTCAATATATATAAAGTTTCTCCAAAACCCCAAACCCATAATAAAACAAAGTAAGTATAATACAAACATACGAGTCAGGCTATCTCTGTTCAACAGTACTCTGGCAGCTTGCCCTTGCCCCTGCTCGTACTAAGATCTGCACTCAAGCCATCACAAAAAGCAGATGACGAGTCCAGAGTGAGTATTCCCAAGGAAATTATGTGAGCATTTCTAAAAGTAAATACTGGAATTTAAATAAAGCTATTAAATAAACATGCGGAAATAAATACAGACAACTGTGCTCATCGCATGAATAAATAATAGAAAAAACTTAAAGTGTGTTCCTAACCCCTAGGGTCAGACTACACCATAATTCAGACTCTTCCACAGAATATTGCCGGCGAGTCCAACTCAAGCAGGGCAAGCATCTGGATCCGCTCGATGACCGGCGTTACACCTACGGCGCACCGACACGCCACGACGTGATACTCGGGTCGTACTATTCACCGAGATCGATCTGGTAGTACGTGCTATGGTGTAGTGGATATACACACAAGAATGGTACGGAGGGAGCCCCGCTTAACGTCCGCCCATATAACCATAACCAGAGTAGAGTATTGAAATGAAAGAAATTGAATTCAAATGCCAAAAGAAGTAAATACTCAAGTAATTTCAGTTGGGATACTACACACCTCAATCCGCACTCCGCGTCCCGAAATCCAACCTCGTCTAGCTTCAATAATCACCCGATAATTCCAAATTATCACCCCAAATGTACCTAAGATTATTTATCATTGAATTAGCTTCAATTTGACATATTATGTCAATTTTTACGTTTTTCGAGGTAAAAATCCCGACAACACCTCGTCAAAATCCCGAGAAAATTCCAAAACTCATTTATTGACCCATTTTCTAATTTTTCATATTTTTCTGGATTTTTCTGAATTTTTTCATAATTTTTGGCTATTTTTCTTTATTTCTCTATATTTTATTTTATTTAAAAATTGTTTTAATTATTTAAATAAAATAATAAAATAAATTAAAAATAAATATTATTTAAATATTATAGGTGGGTCCCCCTGAACCGGGTACGACCCAACCCAACCAGGTCGGGCCCGGTCAGGTCCACCAAGACGCACCTGGACCGGGTTCGGGTCAGACCCGGTCCGGGTCGGGTCCGGTCCGGTCCACCAGGGTTGGGCCCGGTCAAGGCCCACCCGGGTTGGGCCCGGTCCAGGCCCACCCGGGTTGGGGGTTCACGCACGCGCGTGTGCGTGCACCCACCCCCCCATCTTCTTCCCCAACAGAGGCTTCTGACTTTGGTTCTTTTTTTTTTTTTTTCCACTCTTCTTCCTCATTTCTTTCTTCCTTTCTTCACTAATGGAGTTGGGAGGGTGGGGAGACTACACATATCGTCTCCCTCCTCGGACGATTTCAAATTCTCGGCCATGGCTTCGCCATGGCCGAGCTCTCCACCACCTCCACCACACAACATAACGTCACAACACAACAAACAACTCAACTCACACATGCTCACCTTGATCTCCTCAATCCCGACGTCACGAGCCCACCTCTTCGCTCTCTCCTCGGCTCGTCTCTCCTCTTCGTTCTCTATTTTTTTTTCTCTCTCTTTTCTCTTTCGATTTTCGATTTATCGAGGAAGAACAAGGCGGTTTGATGGGAAATGACTACTTTGCCCCTCATGTCTATCTCTTCCCTTATTTACTTCAATACCCTTATTGGTAATTTCGCTTTTTCTATTTATTTTCTGATTTAATATATATATATATATCAATTTACCTATGCATATATATATATGAATACATACACTCACTTATATTTTCACATTTAAAATTCCGCCGTGCGCACCAACGAGTGTACTCGGGCGTGCACACTACTGTACCACCCACGCGTGTCGATCACGACCCCGCGTGTCTCTAGGCGCCCACCAATTCACCATTTTATCACATTTAATTCATTTAATGTGTGTAATATTTTTTCTGGCCTAATATTTCATCTTTTTGTCTATTCGGTACCCGCGTCGACACGCATATCGAGGCGAATACTTAACACACAATCTCACACGTCAATTTAAAATATAATTACACACATCGCGATGTCGTTTAACCTATTTTAACATAAACATCGCAAATTAAACAAAACAACATACAAAATAACTGTTTACCTAACTCCAGGCGCGCTCTAGCCTAGCTGCGGGTCCCACGAGTGTCTGAGTTGTTCGCCACGTCTGCAATATATCACAAATAATGGCGAATTAAATTCGGGCCGTTACAATTCTTCCCAACTAGGTGAAATTTCGTCCCGAAATTTAGATTAAACTTAAATACTTACTGGCAAATAAGTGGGGATACCGTCGTTGCATCGTAGACTCGAGTTCCCAGGTGAGTCCCTCACTTCCATGATACTGCCAACGAACTAAAACCTTCGGGATCTCCCTGTTCCTCAAAGTCTGAATCCTCCTATCCATAATATCCACAGGCTGCCCCTCAAATGACACGTCTGGTCGCACCTCAATCTGACGTATATCAATCATAGGTCTCGGTCCCGACCTTGCTAGCCTCAACATGGATATGTGAAACACTGGATGTACCCCCGCTAACTGTGGCGATAACTCTAAACGGTATGTCACTCTGCCAATACGTTCCTCAACTCTGAACGGTCCAATAAACCTTGGTGCCAGTTTCCCCTTAATGCCAAATCTCTGATGACCTTTCCAGGGCGAAACCTTCAAATACACCATGTCTCCAACCTCGTAGCTCAGACCCCCATGATACCTATCTGCGTATTTCTTCTGTCTATCCTGCGCCGCCTGAAGTCTCTGTCTAATTTGCCTTACCTTCTCAGTGTGATCTACAACAACCTTAGGTCCTATAGCCGCTATATCCTCCGGTGCCACCCAACATGCTGGTGACCTGCAGGGCCTACCATATAGTGCCTCAAACAGTGGCATCTCGATACTCGCCTAATAGCTGTTGTTGTACGCAAACTCGCACAACGGCAGATAATCTTTCCACAATCCTCCAAACTGTAAAATACACGCCCTGAGCATATCCTCGAGAATCTGAATCAACCGCTCGACTGCCCTTCAGTCTGAGGATGGTACACAGTACTAAACTGTAGTCGAGTGCCAACTGTTCTTGCATACTCTCCCAAAGTCTCGAAGTAAACCTCGGATCTCTGTCAGAAACAATGGAGACCGGTACACCGTGTAATCTGACAATCTCTTTCTCGAAAATAGTGCTCAGCTGTGTAACTGAATATCTCATGGCGATTGGTATGAAATGTGCCGACTTCGTCAACCTGTCGATAACTACCCAAACTGCGTCGTGTCTCCTCGTAGTCTGCGGTAGGCCACTGACGAAGTCCATGGTCACATGTTCCCATTTCCACTGAGGAATGGGCAGCGGCTGTAGCAACCCAACTGGTCTTCTGTGCTCAACCTTCACCTGCTGGCAAATATGACAACTCCAGACGTACCTCCCCACGTCAGCCTTCATCCCTGGCCACCAAAATAATCCCTGAAGGTCGTGATACATCTTGGTTCGACTAGGATGAACGGTAAATCGCGACCGGTGTGTGTCCTCGAGAATACTGTCTCTGAGCTCCGGTACCTCCGGTATCCACAAACGACCCCTGTGTTTCAAGCACCCGTCTGAACCCTCAGACCACTCGGTGCACCCCGGATCCTGAGCCAGTCCACTGATTTGTAAATACCGGTTATCAGTTCTCTGCAACTCAGCAACCCGCTCTAGAGACACCGTAAGAACTCGTATCTGGCCGCAAATATGTAGCTCAGCAATAGACTCTGTCACACACAACACCGACGCAGCCTCAATCAACCCGTGCTCATATGTCATATACCACAAGCCCGTTTGACTCTCAATGCCGCTCCTGCTGAGCGCATCAGCTATGACATTTGCCTTCCTCAGATTATACTCGATAGCGAAATCGTAGTCCTTCAGTAACTCGAGCCATCTCCGATGTCTCATGTTCAACTCCCTCTGAGTGAACAAATATCTCAAACTCTGGTGGTCGGTAAATAGTACAAATTTTTCACCATACAAATAATGCCTCCAAGCCTTCAGTGTAAACACGACTGCCGCAAGCTCCAAATCGTGCACTGGATAACTCTCCTCATGTGGTCTTAATTGTCGCGATAAATAGGCCACTGGATGTCCATCTTGCATTAACACACATCCCAACCCAGTGCCTGACGCATCAGTATAAACCGAGAAACCCTTTCCTGTCACAGGTAATGCTAAAACTGGTGCAGAAGTCAACTGCCTCTTCAGCTCCCAGAAAGCATCCTCACACTCCTGCGACCAATCAAATATGACATCCTTTTTGGTCAATGTAACAACCCCAAATTTTAAATCCGACTTGTACGGCAATTGTCAAAATTGTGACCCGGCTACGTGAATACTGGTCAATATTTCGAACTTCGGGAGTCGACGCCGAAGTGATTTTATGATTCTTTGATTTTGTGTAATAGTATGTTAGTATTTTACGAGTCTCGCGCCGGTCGGACGATATTTAATTGAGTGAGGTTTCGACTAGTCAAACGGGGGAGTAAAACATATAACTAAATGAATTTTAAAAAATATGATAAATTAGGAAATGAGTTCATAAATGAGTTTTGGGATTCTCTCGGAAATGTTGGCGGGATATAGTCGGGGTTTTAGCCTCGAAAAACGTGAAAATTGATATAATGTATCAAATTGAAGCTAATTTAATGACAAATAATCTTAGGTATAATTCGGGTGGTAATTTTGATTTGTTTGGCATTTATTCAAGCTGGACTGGATAATTGGAGTGCGGTATAGGAAATCGGGAAGTCGCGTTAGGATCTCGGAGTTGTCATACGAGTCACGATAGTTCAGGTAAGTACATTTGCCTTAAAAAGCATTTGTATGTTTGTAAGCCAGGTTAGAAAATGCCATGTGATTCATTTTCATGCCATTGTGTTTGTTATTATTTACTTGTTGGCCTTCAATTCCATACTTCTTGTATGTGTGATTCCGCGTAAGTGTTTTGTCTCGAAAGTACTAGGACCCGCACTTAGAGGGATAAAACGCGGCACTCGCGCCACGAGTGTGTGACCACCCTTAGTGATCGTGTGACACCGAGTACTTGGGTGGATGGGTTCGAGTCCCTTTCCAGTCATAGCCGTGCCTTCGCTTGTGTCGATGCCCGGAAGACCTCGCGAGGTCTTCGCCGTTATGCTATGGACTAGACCACTTATGAGCCTCTTTTGATTCTTTGGAACACACTTAACTCTCGATTGATATCCATTAGTCTGTTTATCATGCATCTTGTCTATTTAATTTCTGTCTTTTTATTTCCGCATGATATTTAGACTACTTTATTTGAATTATCATGAATTACTTGTTGTTTTCTCGGCATTACATTCGATTTTATTCAGTTGCTCACCGTCTAGTTTGTGACGGTGGGTGCGAATAGGGCGAGAGCAAGCAAGGGCAAGGGACCCTACCTAGGAAATCATTGTTGTGAGGATTAGCGGCTGGAGTTGAAGACTATTTTATAGGTTTTTATTATGTTTTTGCTTTTATGTACACCGTTTTATATATACATGCTTTGGGATTATTAAACTTGGCAAATTTTGATAAGATTGGTATCATGTACCTTTGCATTTCGAATTGTACATGAATGCCCGGGGTTTCCACACTTATAGAATTCCTTTACTTCCATTTGATAGAGTTATTTCCCAATATTTGATTTGAATTTGACTTTTGCTTCCGTGTTATAATTGCAATAACTCTTTCATAAATCTTGAATTTTTGATGTTTTGAGGTCGACTAGGCTCGTCGGGGTTGTCGAGAACCGACTCGAGGCTTGCACGGTCTAGGCGGGCGTACCCAAATGCATTGGGAATTTGGGGCCGTCACAGTTGGTATCAAAGCTTAGGCTTTAGAATCTTAGGGACATGGTATATAGTTATCTAAAAAAATTGTGATACCAACATCACAGTTGGTATCAGGGCACAAGGTTCTAAAGACCGGACTCTTGATTCAAATTCATAAAACACAAGCCATTTAAACCAAATGGAAGTTAGGAACGGTTGAACTTAGAGTGGAAAGCCTATGATCTTGACTTAGAATCCTAGTTGGGGAGTGGGATAAGTCTGATGTGATGTTTATATATATTACGATTGTTGTGTGTATTATATGGTATCGGTAACTATCCACTGATCCGAAATACGCTTTCGTTATGAGAGGCGATGGCGGATCGAAGGGTCCTAGTGACGACAACGGGACGTCGAGTACTCGAGCTGTTAACATCGACGAGTTTCAGACTTTGACGCAGAGAGTCGCATCTCAAGAGCGATAGTTGGAAGAGATTTTGGCGATAATGAGGGTGTCAGTTGCTGTTGCATCGGTACCATCAACGGCTAGAGTAACCATTACTCAAGAGGCAAACACACCGGGGTGACGACCATGACTTTGCTTCCTTCCACCACTTCAATGACACCGATTATGGCGGTTGTACCTCGTGCACCGACAAGTGTATGACATTACGACGACTATTGAGGTCGAGCAATGGCGAGAGTTCAAGGGCACGACCACTGTCATTTCTATGGAGGTACCGACGTGACCGTAACGAGTTGTTCTTGAAGAGTCACGAGAAGATTGAACCCGATCGACTGAGTTGTAATTAGAGCGCCGATCGGGGAAACATGATGGGAAACGAACGAGAAATTCGAACGATGATAGTGGTTCTCGAAAGCGGAAGTTGTGTTACCAATGCGACGACTGGACATTTTTAGAAACGATGTACTTGATTTGTGCGAGGATGTGCACGTGGCGAATGAACAATAACTTATAGTGGTTCGTGATACTAACGGAGATAAAAAAATTTCCTGGTTATCATATGACATGCATGGAACCGATTAAATGAAGCTTTAGGTGTTTAAATAAGACGTTAGACGTCATGTGACGAGTTAGGGTTGATACGGCTAGAGTATTACCGTTTAAACTTAGCAAAGGTGTTGTCAGGATGAGACAAACCTAACTTAGATAAGAGTCCGAAAGAGATGGTAAGTTTGGGCACAATGGTGCCAAAACTAGCCACAAGTACACCTAAAGAGAGGGGACCAGATCGTTGTGATTCATCTTACGATGCATGGACACGTAGTGTACATGGTGGCCACGGTTACAACTTTGTCGAATCTATTTTTGCCGCTCGGGTATAGATAAACTTGCGTCGAGACGCGAGTAGGTTGGGAGGTTTTCACGAGTATGGCGTACGAGTCGCGATCGTAGCGTCTTACGTCGTGATCACCAAGCTTGAGTCGTGGTAGTGGGCGATGTTTGCGACGAGGTCGTGGCATTCCTAACATTTTGGGAAAACGGGAGCGGTGCAGAGAGACCGTAGTTGAATTAGGTTGTTTAAATTGGTTGGGACCTACAATCAAGAAGGCGAGATAAAATCAAGTCGTTCGAAGTGGCGAGGCCCACAGCTTTGATGGATGTGGAGAAAAAGGAGTGAGTTGAAGATGTTGTGTTGTTCGAAGAGACTTTGTACAAGTCCGATTCAATACCGGATGTCGAGCATGTTGGAAGTGACATTCGCGAGAGTTCACAGTTGGTTATAGCTTATTGAGTCGTCTGCAAGTGACTATGCATTGGTTTGCAATTCAACGATGATGAACGAGCCGTCTGCAAGTGACTTTGAGGTAGTCCACAGTTCGAGAAAGAGGATCTAAGTTTATCAAGCGGCGGCCGTAAGCCCACGGTTTGGGAGAGGTGCGAACTAGATATAAACATTATATGCGCCGATTTGTGGATAGGAGAAGATCAACGTTATTGCTTGATGCGTTGCGCTTGCAAAGGATTGGATGCGAGAGGTAGTTATATGTTAAAGAACCTACGAGCGTGGTTTATGTGAGGCATTCGAGTTGATGAGATCACGCGGACGTGCGACGACTACCGAACCCGATACGTGGTCAAACGATGTTGTGGACCGTCTCATTTGGCATTGTGCGTGAGGGACAAAAGAAGGCGATGCGTCATACCGGCGGTGCAATGAGATGGTGGATAATTCATATTGCCCGACGAGTCGGTCGACGACTCATGCTAGAGGTATTGCGGGCGATCGGGGATTCCATTGGGGTCGATGCTTGTGAAGAGTTACTTCAGGAGATTTATCGTTTCGGTTTGGTTGTGTATCCGGTCGACCTAAGATGTGCGCCGATATGCGACATTATTTTGGTGACCAGGAATGATGTTCCGAGGTGTCGGAATTGTTCGAGCGTGTGACATGCCGGCGCGTAAAGGCCGGGCATCGACGACTGGAGGACTACAAGCGGCCCCACCCATTCCTTGATGGAAGTGGGAACATATTGATATGGATTTCGTTAGTGGTTGCCCCGATCTCCTCGTGGTTACGATAGCATCCGGGTAGTTGTGGGAAATTTTATTTGAGACTTAAGATTGCCCAGAGTGGCATAAGAAATACTTGTCGAGTATCACGATGAGCTTCAAGTATGATTCGGGAGATTATGAATACCCGAAGGTCTCTTCACCGAAGGGTCACGAACGTTCTGGAGTCAAGAAATGACTCACTCTGAGTTTTTATCGGTTCCGTTAGGAGCTGCGAAGAGTCGTTAATCTAGCTTACTTATTAGATAAATTTCGGGGACGAAATTCTAATAAGTGGGGGAGACTGTAACAACCCCAAATTTTAAATCCGACTTGTACGGCAATTGTCAAAATTGTGACCCGGCTACGTGAATACTGGTCAATATTTCGAACTTCGGAGTCGACGCCAAGTGATTTTATGATTCTTTGATTTTGTGTAATAGTATGTTAGTATTTTACGAGTCTCGCGCCGGTCGGACGATATTTAATTGAGTGAGGTTTCGACTAGTCAAACGGGGGAGTAAAACATATAACTAAATGAATTTTAATTAATTTAATAAATTAGTTAACGGGATGTGGCGAGAAAATGGACACGACGAGCCAATTGACGGAGAAATACGGATCGAGGAACGTCGTTTGAACGTGGGAGTTAGTTAAATATGTAACATGCGGACTATGTGATTAGTATTGTAAAAGTGACACAACCTAATGGTAAGGAGCCATGAGATTGGCCTAGAGATGTGTGTGTGTGCTAAGATGAGATGATGTGGTAAAAGACCCATAAGGGTAGATGTGTTTAAATGTATGAAGTGAAGGGAGAAGGGCAAAAAGGTCATTTGATGTTATATATATACAAACCGTTTCAACAATCAAACCCTACTATTCATCTCCTTCTCCAACACCCTCACCACCGCCGCCACCTCTCCTCTCCTCTCTCTCTTTCGACCCACGCCGGCGGAGCACATTCGCCGGAACCTCACCGAAGGTCGGTGGTCTCTCTCCTCCACTCTCTCTCGGTTTCAAAACGAAAAAAAAAAAAAAAGAAACCAGAGACGCAAGCGTCTCTGGTCAAGAGAAAAACAAATTTGAAGAAGATGCACACGTGCATCATTATCTAATATTATATATATAAATATAATATATATATATATATATATATATATATGTATGTATATATATATATGTATATATATGTATATGTATAGAAGAAAAATAGCATATATATATATATTGAAAAATTCAGAAAAATATGATAAATTAGGAAATGAGTTCATAAATGAGTTTTGGGATTCTCTCGGAAATGTTGGCGGGATATAGTCGGGGTTTTAGCCTCGAAAAACGTGAAAATTGATATAATGTATCAAATTGAAGCTAATTTAATGACAAATAATCTTAGGTATAATTCGGGTGGTAATTTTGATTTGTTTGGCATTTATTCAAGCTGGACTGGATAATTGGAGTGCGGTATAGGAAATCGGAAGTCGCGTTAGGATCTCGGAGTTGTCATACGAGTCACGATAGTTCGTAAGTAAGTACATTTGCCTTAAAAAGCATTTGTATGTTTGTAAGCCGCTTAGAAAATGCCATGTGATTCATTTTCATGCCATTGTGTTTGTTATTATTTACTTGTTGGCCTTCAATTCCATACTTCTTGTATGTGTGATTCCGCGTAAGTGTTTTGTCTCGAAAGTACTAGGACCTGCACTGAGGATAAAACGCGGCACTCGCGCCACGAGTGTGTGACCACCCTTAGTGATCGTGTGACACCGAGTACTTGGGTGGATGGGTTCGAGTCCCTTTCCAGTCATAGTCTGTGCCTTCGCTTGTGTCGATGCCCGGGAAGACCTCGCGAGGTCTTCGCCGTTATGCTATGGACTAGACCACTTATGAGCCTCTTTTGATTCTTTGGAACACACTTAACTCTCGATTGATATCCATTAGTCTCTTTTATCATGCATCTTGTCTATTTAATTTCTGTCTTTTTATTTCCGCATGATATTTAGACTACTTTATTTGAATTATCATGAATTACTTGTTGTTTTCTCACGGCATTACATTCGATTTTATTCAGCTTGCTCACCGTCTAGTTTGTGACGGTGGGTGCGATAGGGCGAGAGCAAAGCAAGGGCAAGGGACCCTACCTAGGAAATCATGTTGTGAGGATTAGCGAGTTTGAGTTGAAGACTATTTTATAGGTTTTTATTATGTTTTTGCTTTTATGTACACCGTTTTATATATACATGCTTTGGGATTATTAAACTTGGCAAATTTTGATAAGATTGGTATCATGTACCTTTGCATTTCGAATTGTACATGAATGCCCGGGGTTTCCACACTTATAGAATTCCTTTACTTCCATTTGATAGAGTTATTTCCCAATATTTGATTTGAATTTGACTTTTGCTTCCGCTGTGTTATAATTGCAATAACTCTTTCATAAATCTTGAATTTTTGATGTTTTGAGGCTGACTAGGCTCGTCAGGGTTGTCGAGAACTGACTCGAGGCTTGCACGGGTCTAGGCCGGGCGTACCCAAATGCATTGGGAATTTGGGGCCGTCACAGTCAACCTCGTCATCGGCGCTGCAATCAACGAAAAATCCTGTACGAAGCGCCTATAATATCCTGCCAAACCCAGGAAACTCTGAATATCATAAACAGATTCAGGTGTCCTCCAATCAATGATAGCTCGAATCTTGTCACCATCTACTGATATACCCTGGTCGCTGATGACGTGCCCCAAAAACTTTACCTCACTCGGTCAAAACGCGCACTTGCTGAACTTGGCGTAAAGTCGATGCTCTCTCAGCGTCATCAACACCTCTCTGAAATGCCTCTCGTGTTCCACACGAGTCCTGCTGTAAATCAGGATGTCGTCGATGAATACAATTACATAACGATCCAAAAATGGCCTGAGCACTCTGTGCATCAAGTCCATGAAGATCGTCGGCGCGTTAGTCACCCCAAATGGCATGACTGTGAATTCATACAATCCATATCGCGTACTGAAAGCGGACTTCTCAATATCTCTGTAACGACCCAAAAATTTGGTTATTTGTGGATGATAATGCATGTATTATTATATTAGTATTTTACGGGTCTCGAGCCGTTCGGGCAATATTTTAATTGAGTGAGGTGTCGCCTAGTTATACGGGGTGTTTCGGGAACCGTTTTAATGGATTTTATTTAATAAACAAAGCTAAATGAAAAACATGACCTATGTTGAGGAAAATAAATTTTTACAATAAAGTATAACATAAGCATAAGGGAATTTATTCAAATCCCAAGGGTGGGACCGCCTCGAGAAGCGTGTCGAACACGGGACACAGTGCACCGAGTAGGCGAGAATTTGTGTAACCTTATTAGTAAGTTAATAAAATTAATGTGGTTAATTTAATAGGTTAATATGGATAGGATTGTTAAAGTGACACAAGTTGAGTGAGGAGGACCATTGGATGGGCATAGGGAGGTGCACATGTGTTAGATTAAAGGGATAAGCCAAATGACCCATAAGGGTAGGCGGAAAGGTTGGACAAGTGAGTGTGTAAGGGCAAATGGGTCATTTCACCTTAAGTCACATGTATAAAAACAAATAAAACCCTAAAACCCTAATGTGCACTATTCATCTTCTCCAACAACCACCACCGTCACTGTTCACTCCCACCATTCTCGCCACTGCCGCCGCCTCCCACCGGCGTCACGGACCCCGATGAGGTGAGCTCCCCCTCTCTTTCTCTCCGATCTCTCTTGTTCTCTCTCTCTTTTTATCACTCACTCTCGGTTTTCTCCTCTCCTCTCCACGCTCACGCTCTCGGCTCCCTCACGTCACGCCGACCCAAGCTCGGCGGACAACCACCACCACCACCGTCGCCGAGCCCGACGTCTCTCCACCACCACCGACGACGTTAGTGAGCTCCTCTTTTCCCTCTCTTCCTCCTTTTCTCTCTCTCGACAAAGTGCATGTATCTCTCTCACTCTCGACCGTTTTTCACTCTCTTTCGCCACCACCGTCACCCTCACGGCACTTGACCTCGCCACCCACCGGAGAGACACCAAGGTGAGCTCGATCGTCTCTCTCTCTCTCTCTCTCCCCACTGTTTTGAGCAACTACGGTTTTGCTCACTGTTTTGGACGATTGGGTGTGGGCTGTTTTGTGTTTGGGGACAATGGGGTGTATGTACCATCGTGTGTACACCACGGTGGGGTGTACACCACGGTGTGTGTACACCACAAAGGGTGTACACGACGCTTTAGGTGATATGGATGTTGGTGTGTGACGGTTTTGATTTTACTTTCATGTGTGAAGTGTTTGTGTGAATCAACCAAGAGGTGTGTGTGTGTATAACTGTGGGGTGGCTGTCCTATATGTGTGGGGTGCGTACAGTGTGTGTGTGTGTGTGCACACCCCAGTTGGGGTGTGGGTGTGTGCACTTTGGTGAGATTATTTTCATGAGATGTATGTGTGCAAGTGTCAATTTACATAACACCGAGTATGGGGCTGTTTTGGTATGAAATAGGTGCAAGAGATGTGCAATGTGTGTATAATGGGGTGTACACAACAATGTGGGTGTGTACACCACAAATGGGTGTACACAACACCGTATGTGTACACCACATTGGGGTGTACACAACAGCTTTATATGATATGCATAATGAAAATGTGTAAATAGCATGGTTTTAAGAATAAAATAATATACTAATGCATTGAACATGGTAAATCACCGAGAGGTGCACACACCAATGGGGTAGGTGTGCACAAGACAATGGGTGTGTGAAGTCTTCGTGTACACACCATGGGGTGTACACATCAATTATGTGTGTGTGACCATAATGAACATTATTATAGATTTAAGAGTAAGTAAATAAGATTCCTTTTAAGTATAGACATTTATATAAAATGAATATGGATTTGTAATAAGGGTTCAACACACAATATAATGAGGACTCAACACATCCAATACACATTACAATCAAAGCCTAATACAATAGGCACAACATAAAGAATGAATGCAAACCTTAAACTAATATTCGGGATTTCAAAACTTTATCAGGTTGTTGAGAACTTGTGGGGAAACGCGTTAGAGTTTCGGAGTGATACCGAGTCGCGAATAGACAGGTAAGTACATGCATGCCTTGTGTGTATGTACGTTAGTAGACCAGTAAGAAAATGACATGTGATTTATACATCCTCTATTTGTTGCTATTGTTATATTAATCCTTTGCTTGACTTTCCATTCCGTTTCCTTGGTTGTATGTTCTTGGCATGAGTGTGTGTCTCGAAGGTATCATGTGGTCCCGCACTAGCTGGGACAACGAGGGTGCCCTCTGCAGGGGTAACTGACCACCCCTAGTGATGTGTGTCTGGGTACTTGATTCGAGAGGTGTTGCGATGCCTCTCGATTTCACGCCGCGCTAGTGTTGCGACATTGCCGGGAGATCTTGCGAGATCTTTTCCGTATTCTTTGTGAAATAGACCACTCATGGGCCTCCTTTGAATCTTAGAACATGCAAAATATCGATTGTTTATCTTTCGCTTTCTTTATCATGCATTTGATTTATTTACTTTCCAAATATTTCTTTTCCGCATGATACTTAGATCGCTTTTCTTGTTATAATCATAAATTATCTTGTTACATTCTTCTCGGTACTACTAGCAATTTTATTCAGCTTACTCACCGTCTAGTTTGTGACGGTGGGTGCAGATAGAGTGGAGAGCAAGCAGGGCAAGGGGCTCTCCTAGGCGATATACTTTGAGGAGTTGCGGGATATCCGAGAGACTTTACATTAGGTGATTACATTTTGTTTTGCTGAGGTGTATATCGTTTTATACCTATTTTGTTGGGATTATTGAACTTGGTATATCTTTTATGAGACTGGTATCATGTATATATACCTATCGAATTGTACATGCATACCCGGGGTTTTCCACATTTATAGAATTCCTAATTTCCCTTTGATTGAGTTATTTCCCTTTATTATGAATGTTTTAGTCTTCCGCTGTGTATAAATGCAATAACTCTTTCATAAACTGCTAAATTGAGTAAATATGAGGCTGACTAGGCTCGTCAGGTTGCCGAGTGATAATTCGGAGCTTGAACGGGTCTAGGCCGGGCGTACCCAATTGCACGGGGAAATTGGGGCCGTCACAATCTCATTCTCGAATCCTCAATTGATGATATCTCGATCTGAGGTCAATCTTCGAGAAGAATTTGGCTCCTGCCAACTGATCGAACAAATCATCGATCCTGGGAAGTGGGTAACGATTCCTAATAGTCACCTGATTCAACTTCCTATAATCCACATACATCTGCATCGAGCCGTCCTTCTTCTTCACAAAAAGAACTGGAGCTCCCCAAGGTGACATGCTAGGGTGAATGAATCCTTTCTGCAGTAAGTCCTCTGAGTCCTCAACTCCCTCTGCTCCAATGCTGATATCCTATATGGCCTGCTATAAAGCGGTTGAGTTCCAGGAATTAGCTCGATAATGAATTCAACAGCTCTCGGTAGTGGTAATCCTGGCAAATCCTCAGGAAATACATCGAGAAATTCATAAACAACCGGGACATCCTCAACCCTAATCACTGTCTTAATATCTGGCTCCACCATAGCCACATACGTCTTCATCTCCTGCGACGTAGCTAGTCTGCCTCGAGTGATAGGTAATGCTGAGGCATTTCCGACAAATGAAAACTCTAGAATTCCCTCGATGTGAAATGTTACCGTCTTGCTAAAATAATCGATTTGTGCATGATACGACGATAACCAATCCATACCGAGCATCGCGTCGAATTCCAAGTATTCTAATACTCTAAAGTCAGCAGGTAACTGATGTCCCTCAATCTCAACCACACAATCCCGGCAAATTCGGTTAGGATAAATCTTATCCCCAGCTGCCGTGCTGAGAACAAGATGTGTATCCAAAGTCTGTACGCCTAACCCTAACAATCCTACCATATGTCCAGATATAAAGGAAAGTGTGCTGCCGGAATCAACCATAACATGCAGAAAAATATCACAGACAGATAGCATACCTTCAACAAGCTGTCTGGTCGCCTCCCGGTCTGGCTGTGTAACCCCAAAAACAGATGTTTGGGCCCTATCTCTGGCCTAATCAGTCTGTAATGGTACTGGCGCTGGTCTGGTACACTCCACCACAAGATGTCCCACCTGACCACAACAATAACAAGTTCGAGTGTCTGATTTGCCGTAGTCCTCTGACTCTGTGCCTGACTCTGGCCTCGGCTCTGGCCTCTCTGACCCCGACCTCTATCCTGTCTCTGCTGCTGTTTCGGCCGATCAACTGATGTAGAGGCCGCAGAATACGTTACCTCGCGATCATCGCGTCTATCTCGATTATGCCGACGATCTTTGTCATCTCTGCGACCCTGATCTGACTGCCAATCTCGGTTTATCCACCTCATCAACTAGTAACATTTCGTGTAATCTCTCGTGAGCCAATAACCACCTCCCGGCTATCTCTGGGTCTCCGGCTCTATAAAAGTATCCTGGAAAAAATCTAAGATAATCCTTCAACTTTTTCGCCTCCACTGTCATCAAACTCCCTGATGAAGACGCTACAGCTGGCTACTCAGTAATTGAAGGATTCACAACCATTGTAGTCTGTCCCCGAGTCTCAGCAGTAGTGGAAGCAACAACTGCATGAGTAGTAACCAATGGTGCAGCTATAATTGTAGTAGGGGCCTCACAAGGCTCACGAGTCCTCAATAAATCTAATAAACTGTGCGAACCTATCATCCACTGTCCGCGCTAATGACTCTAACGTCAATGTCGACCTAGCAGGATCGCTAGTATTCCCAACCTCTGACTGAGTCGTACCTGAAGGCAGCCCGTCCATCGGTATCTGCTTCAAAAATACGCCTCAGCACGAATATACGCGTAACGTAGGTAATATACAAACAAAAACATAACACGCATATCCCTGATTTCTACCCATCTCTCATTGCTTTCCAACTAAGACTTTAGGCAATTTCCTTTGGGTTTCCACATCTAAAGCTTATTCAATAGGTTTATGATCAGGTATTCCTCAAATTCGAGCCCTAGGTTTTCTTAAACTTAGGCTCTGATACCAAAATTGTAACGGCCTATTTTCCAAATAGACCGCCACAAGAAGGAAATGCGGACCCACATCACAATGTCTTTATCGGCGACAATGTGCTCTACATTGGATTACATCCTCCATTTTATCTTCTTAAACCTTATTAATTATCCATTTATTGATTAAGTTGTATCGAAGTCAAATTATATGTTAAAACATTATAAAATTCTCAAATTCACACAGCGGAAGCCTTTCTAATGCATTACTCGGGTAGTGATACTATAAATGTGTAACCTAAACCATAAACCTAATGTGGAAAACCCATGCACAATCATAAGTACCTCTGAAATCACCAAAAAGTTCAATATATATAAAGTTTCTCCAAAACCCCAAACCCATAATAAAACAAAGTATAATACAAACGTACGAGTCAGGCTATCTCTGTTCAACAGTACTCTGGCAGCTTGCCCTTGCCCCTGCTCGTACTAGGATCTGCACTCAAGCCATCACAAAAAAGCAGATGACGAGTCCAGAGTGAGTATTCCCAAGGTAATTATGTGAGCATTTCTAAAAGTAAATACTGGAATTTAAATAAAGCTATTAAATAAACATGCAGAAATAAATACAGACAACTGTGCTCATCGCATGAATAAATAATAGAAAAAACTTAAAGTGTGTTCCCAACCCCTAGGGTCAGACTACACCATAATTCGGACTCTTCCACAGAATATTGCAGGCGAGTCCAACTCAAGCAGGGCAAGCATCTGGATCCGCTCGATGGCCGGCGTTACACCTACGGCGCACCGACACGCCACGACGTGATACTCGGGTCGTACTATTCACCGAGATCGATCTGGTAGTACGTGATATGGTGTAGTGGACATACACACAAGAATGGTACGGAGGGAGCCCCGCTCAACGTCCGCCCATATAACCATAACCAGAGTAGAGTATTGAAATGAAAGAAATTGAATTCAAATGCCAAAAGAAGTAAATACTCAAGTAATTTTAGTTGGGATACTACACACCTCAATCCGCACTCCGCGTCCCGAAATCCAACCCCGTCTAGCTTCAATAATCACCCGATAATTCCAAATTATCACTCCAAATGTACCTAAGATTATTTATCATTGAATTAGCTTCAATTTGACATATTATGTCAAATTTTACGTTTTTCGAGGTAAAAACCCCGACAACACATCGCCAAAATCTCGAGAAAATTCCAAAACTCATTTATTGACCCATTTTCTAATTTTTCTAATTTTTCTGGATTTTTCTGAATTTTTTCATAATTTTTGGCTATTTTTCTCTATTTTTCTTTATTTCTCTATATTTTATTTTATTTAAAAACTGTTTTTAATTATTTAAATAAAATAATAAAATAAAATAAAATAAATATTATTTAAATATTATAAGTGGGTCCCCCTGAATCGGGTCCGACCCGACCCGACCCAACCGGGTCGAGCCTGGTTCGGTCCACCAGGACCCACCTGGACCGGGTCCGGTCCAAGCCCACCCGGGTTGGGCCCGATCCAGGCCCACCTGGGTTGGACCTGGTGGCCCGGCCCAGGTGGGGGGTTCACGTGCGTGTGCGTGCGTGCACCCTCCCCCCCCATCTTCTTCCCCAACAGAGGCTTCTGCCTCTGGTTTTTTTTTTTTTCCACTCTTCTTCCTCATTTCTTTCTTCCTTTCTTCACTAATGGAGTTGGGAGGGTGGGGAGACTACACATATCGTCTCCCTCTTCGGACGATTTCAAATTCTCGGCCATGCCACCACACAACATAACGTCACAACATAACAAACAACTCAACTCACACATGCTCACCTTGATCTCCTCAATCCCGACGTCACGAGCTCACCTCCTTCGCTCTCTCCTCGGCTCGTCTCTCCTCTTCGTTCTCTGTTTTTTTTTCTCTCTCTTTTCTCTTTCGATTTTCGATTTATCGAGGAAGAACAAGGCAGTTTGATGGGAAATGACTACTTTGCCCCTCATGTCTATCTCTTCCCTTATTTACTTCAATACCCTTATTGGTAATTTTGCTTTTTCTATTTATTTTCTGATTTAATATATATATATATATTTATATATATATATATATCAATTTACCTATGCATATATATATATATATGAATACATACACTCACCTATATTTTCACATTTAAAATTCCGCCGTACGCGCCAACGAGTGTACTCGGGCGTGCACACTACTGTACCACCCACGCGTATCGATCACGACCCCGCGTGTCTTTAGGCGCCCACCAATTTACCATTTTATCACATTTAATTCATTTAATGTGTGTAATATTTTTTCTGGCCTAATATTTCATCTTTTTGTCTATTCGGTACCCGCGTCGACATGCATATCGAGGCGAATACTTAACACACAATCTCACACGTCAATCTAAAATATAATTACACACATCGCGATTTCGTTTAACCTATTTTAACATAAACATCGCAAATTAAACAAAACAACATACAAAATAACTGTTTACCTAACTCCAGGCGCGCTCTAGCCTAGCTGCGGGTCTCACGAGTGTCTGAGCTGTTCGCCACGTCTGCAATACATCACAAATAATGGTGAATTAAATTCGGGCCGCTACAGATGTGTTTGACTTTCAAACAAAAAGTATTTTATTTCCCCATAATTCCATTGATTTTTTATTTTTTGAAGAGACTCTCATTGTTTCTTAGATTGGCCAGTTCAAGTGAACCAAGAAATAATTGGTTCACATTGTCATATGAATATTCAAAACCCTAAAAAAAATTTTCGTATTAAAATTAAAAAAAATATCGGAAGTTTGTATTATTTGTAATAAAAATAAAATTTCATATTATTTGTGACGAAATTGAAGGTATGTGTTATAGCCAAACCATCTCATTATTAGGTGTCAATAATTTATTTATTTACTTATTGCCAAATTAAACCATCTCATTATCGCAAAAAATTAAAGTTTGGGATGCCCGAGTTCCCCACTTAAATAAAAAACAAGTTGTTAGAGTAACATAAGCATTGAGATTGGACATCAACTCACTTAGAGCATCTCCAACCATGTTACTCTATTTTTTCCTCTATTTTACAGTTCTGTCACATCAAACTCTATTTCTCCTCCAATCACAAGCTCTATTTCTCCTCTAAAAAGGAATTTTCTCTCACTACTGTTTTTTACATATTACTTACAACTCTCTCCCTTTTCTTTTTTATCTACTCACTCCTAACAACACACAAATATATAATAATATTATTTAACATATTATAAGAACTAATAAATTAATGAAATAAAAAAACTAATAAATTAATATATATATATAATTAGTAAATAACGTGATTAATTAATATAATAAATAATCATATTATATTTCTAATTATATAAATATATTTATAATGAATTAGTAAATATATTTATTACTATATGACAACATGTCACCGAATGCTCGCAAGAAAATAGTAAAAATATTTATTAATTTGACAATACTATTACTTTAAAGGGACAACAACAATTATCGATGAAACATTGAAGATTGACTCTTCACTTTTCATAAAATAACCACAAAGGGAAGAATAACATTTATTTAATTATCTCCATTTGTGTACTCATCCCAAATATGATCAATCAAGGCATTACGAAGCACATAATGAGCATCTTTATCTTTAATGTCTTTGTTGCGTTTAAGAATTTCATTGAATCTTTCTTTTTCATCCAAGGCCACTTGAGCATCAGGAATTGGTGCTTCCCTTGCTTGTCCAATTGGTACACTAAGATCTTGTTCGTCTTCAATAATCATGTTGTGCATAATAATACAAGCTTTTATAATGTCTTGTAATACGTTTGTAGGCCAAAAATGTGACGAACCTACGACAATTGCGAATCAAGCTTGAAAAACTCCAAAAGCACGTTCCACATCCTTCCTACACGCTTCTTGCTTCATAGCAAATAATTTTTTCTTTCCCGTTTGTGGCTCACGAATAGTTTGAACAAGAGTTGACCACTTCGGATATATGTTATCAGTTAAATAATAACCCATGGTGTACTCTTTACCTTGAATAGTGTAATTAGCTGAGGGGGCAATGTCGTTGGCAAGATTAAAAAAAAGATTAGAGTTGTCTAACACATTAATATCATTATTGTTGCTTGACATACCAAAGTAAGCGTACCATATCCAAAGATCGTAATCAGCAACTGCTTCAAGAATTATAGTTGGGGAGCCACTTCAACCGGTATATTGTCTGGCCCATGCAGTTGGACAATTCTTTCATTTCTAATACATGCAATCTAAGCTGCACAACATTCTAAGAAGGCCACGTTGTTGACCAATATAAAGCAGTCTTGCAATGTCATTGGCATTAGGTTCCCTTAGATATCGATATGAGAATATCTCCACGACAGCATGACAAATCTTTTGATACTTTCAATTGTAGTGGACTATTCGATTTTTAAGTATTCGTCTGTGGCATCTGCTGGTAAGCCATATGCCAACATTTGGAATGCAACAGTTACTTTTTGTAAAGTCGATAATCCCAATTTATGTGTTAGGATATTGGGATTCAAACATTTGACAAGTAGTTTGGGCACTCGAACTAATGATTAAGATCGCGAGAGTGCGACGGGTACTTGACGTACTAGGTAAATTAGTAAGCCAGTAAGAAAATATCATGTAATTCTATTTCCTCTATTAATTGTTATTGATGAATTGATCTCATGCTTGGCATTCTATTATATTCCTTAGTTGTGTGTTTTTAGCGTAAGTGTGTGTTTGAGTACTCGGCCCTGCACTAGAGGGATAAAACGCGAGCACTCGTGCGCACAGTGTGTGACCACCCTTAGTGATCGTGTGACACCAAGTACTGGGGGCTTGTGTCTCCCATTATGGTTGTGCCTTCACTTGTGTCGATGTCCGGGGAGACCTCGTGCGGTCTTTGCCGTTATGCCATGATTTAGACCACTTACGGGCCTCTTTTGATTCTTGAAATACGAAAATTTTGATTAATTATTTGTTAGTCTGATTATCATGCACTTGTTTATGTTTCCTGTCTTTCGATTACCACATGATTCTTGGACCACCTTATTTGTTAAATCTTGAATTAATGTTATATTCTTCTAGCATTACTTTCAATTTCTCTCAGTTACTCACCATCTAGTTTGTAACGGTGGGTGCAGATAGGATAGGTAACGACAAGGGAAAGGGACTGGTGATATGTGACTTCCTCTGAGTGCTCCTCGAGGACGATTTCTTTCTTTGCTGTATAGTACGTTCTTGGTTTAATATATGTTGTTTTTGGAACACATTGAGTATTATCATTGGGTTGTGAAACTTGGATATCGTGTATTGTCCTATTCATACTTTGATCACCAGATAATACATGTTTATCTTGTATTCAGGGTTCCACATTTATTAGAAATTCCTTATTTCCCTTTTAAGTTATAGAATGATTATAGTTGAATTCTGCTACATATTGATCTAATAAACTTTAGAATCTAATTACTCATAACTTGAATTGTAAATGAACGAATTGAGGCTGAGTAGGCACATATAGACTCGCAGAGTACTAACTCAGGAGCCTATGAGGGTCTAGGCCGGGCGTTCCCAATTGCTTCAGAAATTGGGGCCATCACAATTAGAGAATGTATGTGTTTGTCAATATTCTTTTCTTGCCTTGTCTTGCACTTCAACGGATATATTCTCAATCTAACGGTCATATACTGTAATGAAATCAAATCAAACAATCATCTTTTTGAAATGTGGATTTCTTATCCTCTATGCATTGGAGAATGTTTGTTTGTCAATATTCTTTTCTTGCTTTATCTTGCACTCAAACAGATATATTCTCAATCCAACGGTCATATATTGTAATGAAATCCAATCAAACGGTCATCTTTTTGAAATGTGAATTTTTTATCCTCTATGCATTGGAGAATGTGTGTCGTGTGGATTTCTTATCTTATATGTATTGGAGAATGTGTATGTGTGTGTGTATGTTTGTCTATATTCTTTTCTTGCCTTATCTTAAACTTCAAAAGTCAATCAAATAGCCATCTTTTTTAAATTAAATTTTCTTGGACCATTATATATAGCAACCTTGCATTGGTTAGCAAGCACCACTACACGTTTCATATCCTTCAAACAAGTTTTGTACTCATCTATTTATTTTTTTTCTTCTTTAACAATGTCTCGATCAACTGGGTACTCTGCTCGTGAGGATCATATTCTATGCGAAGCATGGCTTGAAGTTTCTCAAGACCCTATTGTGGGTCAATACAAATCTGCAGATAACTTTTGAGGTCGTATTGTGACAAAAATAATGAAACACTTAGCGAACAAGGAGAGTGTCGCAGTGTAAGATCCGTACAATCTCGCATGCACAACATATTAACGAAAGTAAAAAAAAACTAGTTAGTTGCGTGACAACGATTGAGAATAGGCATTAAAGTGGTGCTTCAGATGAAGATAATGTAAGTTTCCTTTTTTTTTCTCCTCCAGTTGTATTATTTAATACTTTTTATTATTAAGTTCTAGCATCAGTCCTATGTATTTTTCATATAATTACAGAAGTGCCAGTCGAAAATATTATTTATGCAAGATGCGAAGTACAAAAAGGGGTCCAAATTCGACCATGTTTGGCATATTATGAAGGATATTGAAAAATTCAAAGATAATGTTCCTACCGCGAGGCATATGTATAGGGAACTTAACTATGATTCCTCGCAATCTGAAAAGGGTTTTGATTCTCCTTGCACATAATCTCCCAGTCTTTCTCCATTTGCTTCTATATATGAGCTTGAAGATAATCCCGTTACAAATTCATCTCGACGACCTATTGGAGTGAAGAAAGCCAAATTGAAGAGGAAAACAAGTGAGGAGTCGTCAACTGTAATGAACGAGATAAAAGAAGAAAATCGACAACTTTTGGGGCTGTTACAGGATGCAAGATTGGATAGAAAAACAATAATGTCCCACCAAAAAGAAAAATATGAAAATAAAATATTATTTGCGAACTTGAATGATATTGATGATCCAAGTGTTATGGAGTATGTGCGAGTCTAACAAGCAAAAATCTTAGAGGAAATGAGACAACAAAATGCTTCTTTGTCCCCTAAAAATACATTTGGCCCATTGTTTTATAACCTTGAGGGACCTGGGACTAATTTACCTAATTATGATCAATTTTATGATTAACTTATTATTTATGTCGTACTGCATTAAACCTAATTAAGGGAAAACCTTAAAAAAGACCATTAATTTTTTTTTGGATCAAATAGAGACCATCCATTGAATAAAAAAAATAAAAAAATTGTCCAACACCAATGACCGACTCCTTCACCTTCTCATGTCCAGTACCCCAACTTCTTCTTCTCATCTTCACATCTTCTCTCTTTCAACTTTTTGTGCCGCCATCGCCCTTCACCGCTGCCACAATAGTTCGTCACCGTCGATGCAATTGTCGTCACCGGCACCACTGTGTGGCAGAGAGATGGTCGAGATCGGCCAGATCTGATTTGTTGTGATAGGGAGAGGGCGAGATTGCATCTATATGAGATTTTCCTAAGTACACCTCATTCAATCTTGTAATCTAAAAAAAAAATCAGTCAAGGGTGTCTCTGCAATTTTTTAATTGCAGAGACACCCCCCCTCTATTTTAGAAGAGATGAACAGTGGAATTTGGCGTACCACTGTTCATCCCCTCTAAAATAAAGGGGGTTTTACCGTTCGATTGGAGTAAATCAAACGTTATTTTAGCTTTCAAACGCTATTTTAGCTCGATTGGAGATGGTCTTAGTTGTCATAAGATACACCTTGAGATATGCGTGCGCATTGTGAGGTGCCCACGCGATTGGTACCTAAAGTTAAAAAAAAAATCCGATTAATCTATGAACCGGCATTATGGGAGCTATACAAAAACCAAAGTAAATTAGTATTCTTCAAAAAAAATGGTAAGTTAGAAATATTCTTGCATTCCGGCTCTTCCTCGGCTTTGGTGAGGTTACGATTAATCGTAAACTAAAAATCTTCATTTGAAATGGACGTGTATTTTGTCTTTCGACTTGTATTCCCATTTGTAGCATATGGAGTTTGCTTCAACAACATATCTAGTTTCTCATGCATTGTCTTTATATCATTTCCTATATCACACTTCACTACACTAAAATCACACTTTAGTGCATGCTTGAATGCAATCTACTTTACAAGCTAAATTCTCCAACAAACTTTCAATGTGCTTTTGTTTCTTCTTGGGTATACCTTTAAATTCATTTTCACCACCAGAAGATGTTTCGTCGTCTTTGTTGTCGCCTTCGAAGATCGAGTGTACTACATCGTAGTTAGGCATTCCGTGAGCAATCCATTTGAAGATTGTATGAGCCCCTTCGACATATTCTTCATTAATTGAAGCATACAACTCCCTTAATCCAATCACCACCTCATAAGCCCAGACTTACAAAAAGATAAGCAGAAATGTGAATCAAACTTAAATCTTTTAACCAAAAAAAAATGAAATTGCATATACTAATGTAGTTCCAATACCTGAAATGCATAGGGAAATCCAACAATACTATAACCCTTTTGTTTAGGTTTTTTCATCGCTTTCCATGCCTTCATTTTTTTTTTCAGTGACTCAAGAGTCATCTTGTACACATATGAGCCCCATGAAAACTTATTAAATCTCGCTAGAATATTTGTATCCACATTTGTCTTTTCATCTTTTCCCATCAAACCAAGTTCAAGAAAGTAGACCAAAGTAAACCTAAAAAATAACTTGTTATCTGTCGTGTTCAACCCCTTGTAGGCTTTATCAAGTTCAGTCCTCTTGATCATATAGTTGCCTCCAAAAAACTCTTTTACTATGGAACTCGTATTGATGTTTTGCTTATTTTCATGAAAGCTAGTGGACCCAATCTTCAACTCGGTTATCTTATGAAATTACTCTACATCGAAGATGTTGACATTGTCACCTATTACCACTATCATTAGAAACTGAATTTGATGCAGCTCCTTCTCTTAGCAACAAATTATGAATAATGAGGCCGGATAGATGTATTCTAGGAAGCTTGTAAATTAAGTCTCCAAAATAAGATTTTTCTACCATCGCACGACGTGTTGGAGACTCATTTGTTTTCTTTCTAATCTCCAACAATGTCTCTTGTAATTTTGAGCGTTGCCCAATACGTGCGGAAGTCCTTTTGTATCGATATGAGAACCTTTCATTCCAATTATAAGAACGGTCAACTGTGCTCCATTAGAAGGAAAAAAATATAATTTCAAATTGAGAATCAAAATGGTCTAAATATGAAAAGAATATAAACAACTCAAATAATATAGACAATATAAATATAAGATATCGCATTTTATAACTCTTTAGAAAAAATAATGCACTTAAACACAAACAGTATAGATAATAAAAATATAAGATTCCCTATTACATAGTTCTTTAAAAAAATAATACTCTTAAATTGAGATGTAAATCGAGAGCGTTGATTTAATGTTGTCATAGTTAACTGTCCAACAACCTACACGATTTGATATTATATCATAATATCAATATGATTGATTAATAACAATAAAATTTCTAACAAGGTTTCTTTTTTTAGAAATAAGCAAGTTTTTTTTAGGTCATATTAATGCTTATTGTCAATATGGAGGATATAGACCGTATGGATAAAATAATAATTTCTACTATAATAATTTAGGTGTCATTAATCATACTAAGTTAACCAATTAAAAGACATACTAATTGACTTGCAGTCTGTTAAGGTAGATTCGACATCTTTATTTTGTTCTGTAGAATTTGAATTGATGGCCTCTTTTCTCTTCCGCAAAGTCTTTGATTTGTGCTTCGTGACGTTCTCCATTCTTTGACAAACATATGTGTAGATAAACAAATAGAAAAACAAATTAAAAAAATAAAAAGAAGATCAAATCAATATGTTACCAATAATATAATTCACAAATAACATTCAAAACAAGAAAACAAAAACAAAGGATTCTAGCAACCTAACAATTACCCAAAGTCTCATTCCAAGGGTTGAACAGATTGACAGTGATGAAAAAGATTCAACTATTGAAAAACATAATTCATGGAAGACTTTTATCAAAGGAATACAAATAATTAATAGAAGATCAATCAATATTAGTGAGTGGATGAATAACAATTATTTATGTAAGGGAACCATATTTGTTATTCTTATTTTCTTATCAAATACTAAAACACATAAGCTACACAAATAATTTATTTTGCAATAATATTTCTTCTTTACGCATTTAGTGTTTTCTTTATATTATTTAATCCAAAAGAATTAGTTGCGCTCACATGCGAAGAGAAAAATGCTAAATTTATATTAATAGAAACATGAAAAGTCCAATAAGAAACTATGATGAAGAAAATGAGAGATCATAGTTTCTTTACACTAAATGGTAACTATATTGACAATATGGATAATATTGACAATTGATATTCACTAAATTTATATTGATAGAAGTATTTCGTGTTTCATTTACATTTTCAATGTAAAAGAATTAGTTGTGCTCATGTGCAAAGGGAGTATGTTTCTTTACACACCTACATTTGTATTAATTCTCTTAAACACCTTGAAAAGTATGGATGGATATATTTAACAATATTGAAAATATTATCAATATATTATATTAATAGTGATCAAGGAAACATGAGCCCTATACAATATTGTCAGACCTCCAACAATGTTAGTAACAACTAAAATAATTAATTCTCCTCAAATCAAGATTCTCTCATTAAATTGAAAACCTCATCCTCTTTGTCCCCAAACACACACATCTACACAAACTAACCATAAACCTCAATTGTTAAACCTGTCAAAACTTTTGTTATTGGCTAGGAACTTGGAGAATAAGAAAGAGGCGGCTCTAGTTATCATCAATTCACAACTAAAAAAAATATTCTTCCATCAAAGCTTTCTCTTTATCATTAAATTGGCAAAGTTTTATTTTTTAACAATAATTTTGTTGAGTTATGGTTCTACGATAAAAAATGAATTGGTATAAAAGGAAGAGCAAAAAAACTATTTCTTTTTGTTTAGGGTTAAAAGTTGCAGGAAGAGACACTAGATTAACCTTAAAAAAACTCATCCTAAAAAATAATAAACGAGAATGGAATGCAAGATTGTTCCTAAAACTCATCCAAAGGAAGTATGTTTCTTTACACACCTACATGTGTATTAATTCTCTCAAACACCCAACTTGAAAAGTATGGATGGATAGATTTGACAACATTGACAATATTATCAATATTGACAACATTGACAATATTATCAAAGTTATCAATCTATTTGGTGCATTTATGTTTTTTGGTTCTTTGAGTACAGGCTGAGCGTGGGAATAGTTCTTTGAGTACATCAAAATCCAAGATACCCATATGACATAACCCATAACAACATTAAATCTTGCATATTAGCAAACAAACCCCCACCTCTATCAACATTAATAAAATCATCACAATGCAAGATACCCATAAGAATAACCAATTATATCAACATTCAATCTAACATTAACAAACAGCTATAACATAACATACCACACACCACAATTACAATCAAACAACATCATATATAGACATGAAAAACCGTGAACTCAATAAACAAACCAACGGTAATGCAAAAGACTAAACTTTATACCTAATTTTTCCCAGTGGGGGTCTCAGGCTTCAAATCCTGCACAATGCTCTAGCTTTCCAGGTCCCAAATTTTGACACTCTTCTGCGTTGCCGAGCACAACCAATACCTATTCGGACTGAAACACAAAGCGTAGATTATCGCTCCAGCGTCGAGCGAATACAACTTCTTCCCCTCCGCCAAGTCCCACAGCAACGTCACCCCATCCCTCCCTCCGCTCGCACACAACGAATCGTCCGAACGAGTCAGGAATGTTTCGAAAGCCAATCGGGCCGCGGAGAGACAGACAACGCAAACATCAATGCAGAGACGACGACCCTTTCAAATTCAAACCAGAGCATATGAGACAATACTTGAACTTAATTCAATGAGCAAAATGTTGAATATTCATTCACAGAAACAACATAACAATATAAAAAAAACATATTAGTAATTTAGTATTGAAAAGTAGCTATAGACCTTCTACAATGTCATGTTCTAACAAAAAACTTTATTCAAAACTGTATGTGATACCTATTCCCCTTAAAGTTTTTGTCTTCTTTTTCAAATTGATTGATTGAAGTATAAAACTTCAAATTACATAGTTCTCTTAAAAAAAGAAAGGTAGGAAACTAGTTGTTCAAGGTGCAAAGTAAAAATTTATAATGGTTGGTATTAGACTTTCGTTCTTTGGCAAGCATATCCTATTAAAAGAATTCTCACATCCTACATTGGTCAAACAAACGAACTTGATCTTCCAAAATCAGTAACATCTCAAATAATTAATGTCGCCCCTAATCAAGATTTTCTCATTGAAAATGAGAACCTCGTCCCCTTTGTCTCCAAATGCACAACATCTACACAAACCAACAATCAGAAACCTCAATTGTTAGAGCTTGTCAAGACTTAAGTCTATTGGCTAGGAACCTGGGGAACAAGGATGAGTTGGTTCCATCTACAACTAAGAAAAATATGCTTCCATCAAAGCCTTCTTCTCTTTTTCATTAAATAGGAAAATTTTATTTATTAAGATTCATTTTTTATAGAGTTTATAGCTCTATGGTAGCAAATGAATTGGTAAAATAAATGAAGAGCAAAAATCTATTGTTTTTCTTTAGAAGCTGCGGGAAGATATATCAGATTAGCTAAAAACCAAAAACTTAGCCTAAAAAAATTATAAACCCTAAGCTCATAACTCGTGCAATTAAACCAACAAACGATAGAAAATAATAATCAACACCAAGAAATCGAACAAAAACTAATCAAAAAGCATCAACTCCTTCCATTCTAAATCAAATCAAAACTAAAGTGAAAACGAAGACCCTTTTCTTTTGTTTGGGGTATTCTTTACAGTGCAGGCGAAGAACAAGAATGATGATATCTTGTTCTACAGGGCCGTATCTACCTCCACCACCGGGGCCCAAACCATACCTTGAGGTGAGAGAGGGATAGACGAGGTTCTCCTAAGAATGGACCAAGTCTCAACGAGTTCTTTCTTTTAGTGAAGGGAACCAAGATTTCAAGAAGAGGGTCTCACCGATGGTTGATCGAAACCTAGGGCGACTCCGAAGAAGAAGACTCCCTTGCTTGTATTATTATTCTTAGTCGAAGCTATGCATGAGTGGATCTCTTCTCTTGCTTAAATTAATGAGGACGTCGACACATTATCCAGAGAAACAATTCGACAATTCACAGACCAAGCATTTCATCATCCAAAGAACATAGACTAGTTTCTCGATACATACAAAGAATATATGTCAATTTTAAAGATTAAAAGGTATTTTTCAAGAAACTTTCATTTGTGAGTGCAGAAAGGGGGAGATGAAGGGATGCAAATGGCAGGAGGCACTTTCATTTTCCTTAAAAACTAAAGAAAACTATCAAAAAGTGCCTACGGATTCTCAAATTACAAAGAAACCCTATCATTATTATTATCTTCATAGACAACTAATCCATCGAAATTATTTGGACCACCAACGCGAAAACCTAGTCTAAAGCATGGCAATAACTTAACATCACTGAAGTGGAGAGACATACACAAATAGACTACCTAGAGTGAGTGGATCTCTTCTCTTGATGAGGAAGGATCCCAAGGGAATGAGAGAGAGAGAGGGGTGAGTGTAGAGACATACTTAGAGTGAACGCAGGGAAAGAGAGGGAGCAAAGAAGAAGATGAACAGTACGCGAAACCAGTGCTCCTTGGGCTCCTCCGTCTCAAGAAATTCAAGAAACCCAGAAAAGTAAGGTTATGGGGTTTTGAGAACTTAAAGGGTAGAAAAGTCTCTTCACTACTAAATTTGGGTTAAAAAAAATAAATATGAAAATTTTAGACTATTTTTTATTATTGAAGTTTATTTTGGGCTATTTTGTCAAATTTCCCATTTGTTAATGGTCTTCAGAATTAAATGAAAGCAATTGAACAAAACCCATGAAGAAAAGGATTATTGAAAAAACGTTAAAAATCAAAATCTCTTTATAACCCAACAATTTCTTCTCACACAACAGTTTTGCCTCATCCATCTCTTCAATCTTGAGAAATTGAATTCTCGATTTCTTCTCAGATCTCATCTCATCCTTCTCTCCATCTCTCTCTCTCTCTCTCCCGCTCGCGCACAGTGCTCGCTCAGTCCCTTCCCTACCTTCCCGTTCAATCCATCGCTCGCGCTCTTCGTCGTCGAAGAATCGAAGGTACGCACTTTTCGTCTCACTGTGTGGCTTGATCGGACTAAGATATGAGATTTGGTGAGGATTGTGCTAGTGATTTCTGTGTGTGCTTGTTCTCTTGTTTTGTTTGATTTAGTGACTGAGAGTGGTGTGTTGATTTTGAGTAATTTTGTTTGATGCTGTAAAGTCTTGCACAGATAGTGTTTGATTATATTCTTCTCCTATGTGGTTTTGTTTGAGGTGCAGTTTCAAAGTTTTGGTAGCTGTTGAGATGAAAGTGTTTTCATGAATGAAAAATATAAATCAGTAGATGATGTGTTTTAGAGAATAGTTCATGGGATTCTACTTCCAGGATTCACCCAAATCCGGAACAGAGCTGAAGGCTATATAGCCTTGAGAAGGATGAACATTAAGATTAGGAGTAATAGAAAACATAAGAAGGCAGCTACACGGTTCTACTAGTACAAAACAGCATATTTAGCAAAGTCAATCAAATGAGCAAAGGGAATGACTAGGAGCTAGTATTTAGTATAATCCAGTGCAGACAAAAATAAAAATAAAAACACAAATAATAAATAATAAATAATATGAGCAGCAGAGTTGATTGATGAAAACAAGGATCAAGAATCCAAAATGCATTTCCAAAAGAAAAGAATCAGAATGAGGTCAAGTGTTTACCAAAACAAAAAATGAAGTCAAGTGCTGGCACACTGAAGGATCTTTGAGGACAGAGTCTATGCATGGAGACATAATATGCCAACAATACAGAAAGAGAAATGAAAATAAAGCCTCAACCACGTGATTCCATGCAGTTATAACCCATGCCCAAAATATTCTTGTGTATTGATTGCACCAACTATTAAGGGAATTAATAATAATGTATAGAAAAAAGACTGCAAAGAAGTTTTGAAACTCATCAAGTACCATTTGTATAAGTTTTAACTGACCTGACAAATCCACTGATGGATCTGTGTAAGAGTGCATTGCAGCAGCCCAACCTGGATGCCAAGGCAAAAACATCAAGCACACCCAATAATTAGTATTTTTTAGAAATTAATAAATTTATCCTTGATGAATTTTTGTCTATACAACGAATTGTAAAACACTGCAGACACCTAGTAGGAGTATGAAAGATAACTAACCATGTACTCAAACAAAGACAACAATTATAGAAGCAGTAGCATCGAGTCCTGGAATTAAATAAGGAAATAAAGAAGGGGCTTGATGAACATGATATGAAATTTCCTTATCCAAATTATCATTTTCCAATCATGCAAATATGAACTACATGTAAAGATAATTTTTTTAAACAATTAAAATTGGAGTTTATGGTAAAACCCGTAAAGATGGAATAAGAAACAAAGAAATTCAAAGAAAAGTAGGAGTAGCACCAATTGACACAAAGATTAGTTTCTTTTATGGGTTCATGTCAGTACAATGTTTGTGTGATGAGATGGGATCGACATGGAGGTTTTTGATCGCATAAGCGTGGATGGACACATTGGGACTGAGAGATATCCTTTTTGGGATTAAGTTCCCATTGACTTGTTGAGTTGTGACTCTAATTATGTTTAAATTCGTGGGATTGCGGGGAAATCTAGTAAAAAATTGAAAATTAAAGAAAATTTTAATTTCTTATCAAACACTGAAAAATTGAAAAATAAAATTTTCTCACATGCAATCAAACAACATTGAGAAAATTTTCTTAAGAAAATTCTCTAAAGAAAATTTGCTAAAGAAAATAGTTTTTTCTTATTAAATTTTATTTTGCTATCAAACACACCCTAAAAAAAAATTCAGTCAATGGTGTCTCTGCAATTTTTTAATTGCAGAGACATCCCCCTCTATTTTAGAAGATATGAACAGGGAATTTGGCATTCCACTGTTCATCCCTCTAAAATAGAGGGGGTTTACCGTTTGGTTGGAGTAAATCTATGTTACCTGAACTCGGGTGCGGGTGTCGGGTGAGGGTATGAGTCTAAAGGTCCCCACCTATTCTCTGGATACGGACTCGACAAAAACAATCTAAAAACTTGAGACACACATGCTTATATATGATATTACATATATATAATAGCTTATATACCCATATTTTTTTCTCATTTTTCATTTCGTATTCTAGGCTAGAAAGTTTTTGTTATTTTTTTCTTTCTTCTCTTGCATTATGAATCTTTTTATACAACGAACTCTATAAATGGAGTATCCATATCTTTTTTTAGTGTCGGACTCTTTTCAAGTGTCCGACACGGGTACTTTGGGTTAAAGTGAAGGGTCCGGGTAACATAGGAGTAAATTATGTTCGATTGGAGATGGTCTTAGCTGTCATAAGATACATCTTGAGATATGCGTGCGCATTATGAGGTGCCCACGTGGCACAACCAAGTTGGTTGGTGCCTAAAGTTAAAAAAAAAATTCGATTAATCTATGAACCGGCATTATGGGAGCTATACGAAAGCCAAAGTAAATTAGTATTCGTCAAAAAAAAAAAAAGGTAAACTAGAAATATTTTTGCATTCCGACTCTTCTTCGGCTTTGGTGAGGTTACGATTAATCGTATCGCGTCGCTCGCTCCTCGACCTCAAATGCTTCAAAGCGTAAGTTTTCTTTCTTGTTTTTTTTTCTTTGATTCTCGTAGACTAGAAACCCTAACCCTAAAAGTCTGCGTTCGTTGTGTTTTTTGTCGGTTCCGTCATGGTGATCTTGTTGTAGTGGATGAACGGATTTGCTGAAACGATTTCGAGTTTTCACAATTTGGGTGATCTTTCATCAGGTGTTTTTGTAATTTTGTACCTTATTTGGTTAATTTCTTATTGTTCAATTCAAAATTAACATGGTGGGTTTGCCTAATAGAGTTAATCACTCGCAATTCAAGTTCTTCTGTAGCTGTAATTTTTGGATGATAAGAATTAGGAGTGCATACAAAAGCAGAACTCAACTCAATAGAAACTAAAGAAATTAGATAATGTAGGGTAGACCTAAGTTAAATTGGGATTGGTATTCATTGATTAAGAAAGATTTGAAGGATTTGGAAAAGCACACCGTTATGTGAACTTAATCGGGCACAATGAAAGAGTTTGATCTAGGTAGCGGATCCCAACTAATTTGGGATTTAGGTTATGTTGTTGTGTATACACAAACACTATTAGTAAATCGTGTGAGGTTAAGAGGGAACATTGTGTGCTTAATTATTTGGCTGCTTATGGCTTAAGTTGAAAGATTTGCGTGGATTGTTAAATGCTTTTACGAGTGCATTGAAGCTCTTTTTCATTTGCGTGTTTATAAATACAGGCTAGCAAGCGTGTCACTGGTGTTAGTGAACTGAACTCCTAGACCTAATTATCTTTGACGCTGGATTTTCCTGCTTGTTATAACATGGTAAGATATGATTCGTTTTTAATGGCTGATCTTATGTCTGTCATTGTTGGAGTATAATTGCGTAACGTGTTTCAAGTTAGGTTTCAGCCAATAGTTTGTACTTTAGGCTGACCATACCTGCAGCGTGCAGATTGTTCATTCATATCATTTTGCTTCACATAGATGGATGCCCATCTTTTTTATTCAAGTTTACTTGATGAGGCCATATAATGTATTGAGCTATTCCGATCACTGAGAATGTAGGGTTCTGATTATGTGGTTGACGACAAAAGTGACAGAAGGCTGTACATTGGAAACCTTGATCAAAGAATAACAGAGTGAGTTTAGTTGTTTGATATGCTAATGCTGGCAATAGAAAGACATTTGATTAAAAATGAAAATCTGGTTTTTTTTTTCAGTCTCAAGGCAGTTGCTGAACTATTTTGATTCTGAAGTTTCTCCTCTCATGTACAATTTTCAGGGCTGCTTTAATCAAGATGTTCTCTCCTTTTGGAAAGATCGTGTCTGAGGACTTCTTATGGCACACTCGTGGTCCAAAGCGTGGTGAGCCACGTGGTTATGCCTTCATTCAGTATAATACCATAGAGGTAAGTTTCTTACTTCTAACAAAAATTTTCGAAACAACTTTTAGAGCTCTTGTCCAATCTGTGAAAGACTACTAATTTTCCATTTTCTTTCGATGCTCTATACTCGAAAATTGTTTACGAATCTGTCAAAAGCAACTAAAACATACAAATTGTTTCTTTCTTTCTAATATTAAACCAGTAGTTTAGTTTATCCGTGATCATTATCTAATTTCAACCATTGAAGTGAGCATGCAGGAAGCTCAACTAGCCAAGGAGAAGATGAATGGAAGACTAGCTTGCGGCCGCCCTTTGGTTGTACATTTTGCTAGCGAGAAATACTTGTTAGACGCAGCAGATAACTCTTCCAGAGGCATTGGTGAGACAAGCAGGCCTAAGATTGTGGGGAGCTCCTCAGGACAAATGAGTCGCGGTGCTAAAATAGCTGCCATAAAGAACAAACTGAAAACCATGGAGGAAGAGAGCTGCCGTATGAAGAAACCCAGACAAGGAGACAACATCACTTAAATCTTGTTTTGTAATAACTTTGTAAATCAAGTATCTGTAGTCCTTCAAAGTCTTGGTTAGAGCTTAATGCTTGATCATGTTCTATGTATGCACGTCTCTGGCAAAAACATTATTAAATGGCCATGTGGTTCATGTCTGAGTGCACGCAAAGCCGCCTACTGTGAAGTTCACATAGTAGGTATCTGATAAGAGGGTGGGAACTGGGAAGCATTTGGGATTGAGGCTTTGTTGTATGCTAACAAGAATTGATTTTTTTTGCAATCTGGTTGTATTATCTCTCTCTCTTTTTTTTGGTTTATCACGTGGCGTTAGGCGCCAACCGTACTGACTAAGCGTCTAGTCTTGAATTAGTTGGACCAACTACGATAAGTTGTCTTTAAGATTTAAAAATTCAACACTAGTCTCTTTGCATCTTTATGGTGGACAGATTTTTTTTTTGAATAGTCGAGAATATTTAAGCCAACTCTGCACAACGGTAATAACCGCCACAGCAACTACCACTTCCCACTCTCATTTTGTCCTGAGGAGTGAAGACCAATGGGGCACTTGGGTCTCTGGTCAGTCACTCCCAATTCTTCTTCTCAATCTCATTTGGGTTTCGTTTTTCTCTGAACCTGTGTTCATCCATCGTTTTGGGGGTTTTGATTAGGTCGGAGAAGAAGACCAAGATCGGGAGCGCTCTGAGTGGCGCTCTGGTGAGCACTCTGGTTGGGCTCGCTGCTCTTGGCTTTCTTGCTTGGATCTGGTTAGGCTTCTCTGCTGCTATACATCCATATTGCATTTGATGAAACTTTAGAATTTCATTAGTGTCTTGTTATGTCGGTTGCTATTGTGAATTAGCCGCATTGGTGATGCACTGATGCATGATCATTCAACAAATTCAAATTCCGGCCGAGGTTGATCATTTTAATACCTTCCTATCCGATACAATTCATGAAATTTGTCGATGATTCAACTATATGATAATACCAAGATTATGATGAAATGCTGCACTTGTTGTAAATTTGCGTGACCACAGGTTTCCGAATCCACTATTCTTATTGGCATATAAGCCAGTTAATATCGAGTAGTCACGATCCAAAATAAGTCATCAATCAACATAGATCGATTCATTATCTTTTTCTTTGGTAAGTTGCAAAAATGATGGCTATTGATTTGCTGCCTGTTGTTAATATTATTAGAATCGTATTTTTCCACGATGTACTTGTATTTTCCTTGGAGGATGTTATGTTCTTCAGGAAACTTATTTGGTTCTGTAGTTGTAGTTCCACTTCAGCATGTAATAACTCTTGATTAATTCAAAACTAAGTACTTTTTTTGTGAAGAACCATGTGCATGTGTTTGTCTCATATTATATGTAATGAACTAAAATGTTATACAGAAAAGATTGATACTCATATTTGGCCATGTTGACAGTTGCAACAACAGTTGGAACCGTAGTAGTATATCTTATGGTGCCAATGCGCTCACTTGGTCAAGTTAGCTGGAAAATAGCTGCTGCTCTAAGGGCAAGACATATAGGGGGAGGTAATTGTTGGCATATTTTTTTTTTTTTTGCATGTTTTTCCATTTGGTTATGGCACTGTTTATGTAATAATTCGTGTTTTGATTCAAGATGTATCTTTAAACATTTTGCCTATGACTGACCCCTGTTTAAATATATGATATCATCTGTTCTCGTTTGAAGGGTATTTTTGTGTCCATAAAATCTTATGTATGTCTTGTTAAAAATTAAAGGCGTTGTACAGCTCGTCATTCTTTGCAATTCTACTTTGCACACAATATAAATCAGTTCATTTGATTAGTATGTGCGTGTTCCTCTTCCAAATCTGTGGCTCACAAATAAGTTTGGTTCTTGATTTGTTGCAGCTGTTAACTTTGTTGCTGTTTCAGAAGCTCTTGGTGTTTCTCCATCTGTTTTAGCTTTAAATTTGCTTTGAAAAGAGGGATTAAAGTTGATACTGAAAATTTTCATGATTATTGAGCATGGGGAATATTTGTATGAGTCACTCTTTTACAATTTACTATCCAGGATGGAAGTTATCTAGATAAATGGATTATGGATTTTTGATTTTGGTAGATTATGAAGAAAATAGAGGGTTAATTGCACAAGTTTGGATTTGACAAGTGAAAAGTTCTGAAAAACATATTAACGCAACAAATGTGAATAAAGTTGACTAGCCATAGATATTGGCTACATCCCGAGTCTTGATCGGTGACTGTTATCATACCTGTTCAGATTTTTTCAGGTTTATAACTAAAAACTCTTGGAGGATCTTTCTAATCAAATTTGATGACTTAACAGATGGTACCGTTGATATTGAGTCTCAACCTGCTGACAAGCTACCAGTTCTTCAAACTGCTGCTGCCCTTGCTGTAGCTTTTGGTATATGCAAAATCGCTACACATCTGACAAAATTATGGGCTATCGATCAAGCGGGAAATCTTCCATTTGTGAAAGCCGTTGTAGTCATTTTAGCAACTCTATTTCCAGCACAATTTAGATACCTTGCACCTGCTGGCGAGGCTGTGGCTATTATTCTTATGCAGTTATGTGAACCATTCCATTCAGCCAGGGTTATACTTTTGAATTTTAACACTCCTTGCAACTGAACTTATATTTCATCTAATGGACAAGCATTTTTTCTGGCTACTTGATTAATGATTTTTCTAATGGACAAGCATTTTTTCTGGCTACTTGACAATGATTTCTTTACCCTAAGTGGGTGAAGAGGCACAATGCCTCAGAATAACATCCTTTCAGAGTCTTTGGAACTAAGTTTTCTTTTTAGTTATCTGATTTGTGCTTCTTGTATCTTTGCTGTGTATAATCAGGTATTTTTTGCCGTGATTGGTGCGAGTTGGAGCATATGGAGTCTGATCAACACTGCACCTAGTATTTTTATGTTTTCTGTGATTCAGATAGCGCGGTCCATCTTGCTATTATACTTGGGGTGGGAAAACTGCTTCGTTTTGAAAAGAAGCTATTGTTTTTGGCTTCAAACGCCAATGTTGGGGGCCCTACCACAGCATGTGGAATGGCCAGTGCCAAAGGTTGGGCCTCCATGGTTGTTCCTGGAATTCTTGCTGGCGTATTTGGAATTGCAATTGCAACATTTCTTGGCATTGGTTTTGGATTGGGTGTTCTTAAGTACATGTAATCATCTCAAAATTCAGATTTAAGTTGATTACAAAACTATACCTTCCCTTCTAAACTCACTTGAAGAACTCCTAATTACATATTGGTGAGGCTTAATCTTTTTTTTTTTTTTTTTTTTTTTTTTATTTACATTTCACCACTTATAACATATTGATGAGGCTATGTAGGTTCTTGCTTGTAAACAGATGATAACCTTATCAAGAATTCATGGTTGTGACAGTGGCATGGTTGTGTTAGTGCAGCAAAGGCTCTATCCATCTACATCCAATAAAAGCACTAAAGCCAGAAAGCTTGCTTGGCGATCAAATCAAATTTGCCGGAGATTCTTCGATGTACTTCACCGACTTCAAGCACATGAGGCGTCACAAAAAGCAAAACTTATGGTCAGGTAATCCCAATTCATAAAGCTTCTGTAGTCTCATGGTCTGAAAACTTATCAACCAAAAAAAAAAAAAAAAATTCAATGGATCACTAGTAGTACAATAGTATGAGTGCCATTGAGAATTTGTTGTCCTGCATTGTGCAATTGGTGTGCTCTGCATACATGCCATTTTGGACGGTTGAGCGATGTTAGGATGGCTGCCTGACCGTCCCATTTAAGCTCTATTGGTGCTTGGCATGAAAACTATGCACCCAAGCTTTTGGGCCACCCCCTTATTAGATAGTGCAGCTGTCCTTCTTGCACCCAATGAATAAAAGCCTATCTTGTGTTCTGACCATCCTACTTAGTGTACTCATGAGCCAAGGCCAATATGGGCCTATTTGTGCTTAGCCTAAGCTGAGAAAGTCAGCTTCACAATGATATGAAAGAAATTATATTGTTCGAATTTGGGGTCATTGAACCGAATTGTCATTACACATTTTACAGTTCAATTCATCTTGGAGAAAGAGCACTTTCAAACTGCACTCTGCAGGTAAAGTAACCCCATTTCTACGTTTCATTTTGGTGGGACTTAATGGAACTTTTCTAAACATTAATTCCAAACCTCAAGTACCTTAATATGTACTTCAGTTCCCCACCATTTTTCATCACCCAAAATGCGTATTTGTAGCATACAAGGCTACATATTGTACCAAGCCTTAGGTTGCAATTTGTTAATGGTCTTCAGAATTAAATGAAAGCAATTGAACAAAACCCATGAAAAAAAGGATTATTGAAAAAACGTTAAAAATCAAAATCTGTCTATATTATTTGAAAAGTTAGTAGAATCTCCTTTTTTTTTTTTTTTTTTTACTTCAATGGGAATCGAAACATGATTTCTTGAGGTCTTGCCTTTTTGACAAGTGATGTCTTTATCATTTCACCTGAAAGGCTTTGACAAGTTAATAGAATCTCTTATAAATTGTATTGCGACCTAGAATTGTTGATATTTTTTTTTGTAGGACAGAATTGTTGACGTTTTTCAATCACAAAACCTGGAAAACCCATATCAAGATTCTGAGGCCATATATGTTAAACCGTTGCGGCCTTACGGGATGTGAGTAATTTCTTGTTACACAAAGAAATCAAGAAAGTAAAAAAATCTCTAAATTGTATGTTTAAGGAACTCCTAATTGTATGTTAATGTTATGGTTAATGCAGCTATTTAATATTACTCACATGGAAGCTCGACATGGGTCCTATTTGGTTCAGCTTATGCTCTTGCTTATCGTTGATGTTACATTCAATTTTTAGTCCATTGGACTTCATCAAAGCATAAGTTAAAAGTACAAGCTAAATCAAACAGTGCCATAGCTGACATGCAATTTGCACACTAAAATTTGGGCAAGCACGTGACGTTTACATGACTCGCCACGTAGTCATCCCTGCAGTCGTAAGCATCGGCACGTGCCCTCGACACGTTTCACACGCCGTCGACACGCGATCACTGTTCTTCACCCAGTCCGACTCAGTATTTGAAGTTCCGAACAGCTATATGCCTGTACACATTTCTCTACCATTATAACCTTAGCCATTAGGGTGTCAGTTAAGCTAACCAACACCCCCCACATCTCTGCCACGTGGACAACTTGTAAAATTCTGGGTGACCGAAGCACTATACTAGTTGCTAAAAAAGAGAATTTGATCAAGAAATTAATAACAAATTAACGGTGAAGATGATTTGATTTTGATGGTGACGTTATTGTTGATGGTGTTAATGTTGCAAGTGATGATGGTGCGTCACCCATGCATGCCCCTCGCCTTTTGTTGTATCAAAACTCAAAAGAGTGGCCTCTCGTAGAGAGTTGACCCACAAAATAGATGTCAACTTTAACTAGCTAGGCCCCCACATAGTTGACACGTAATCTGGCGTACGTGTACACGTAGTTTGTACACTCGTGAAGCAGCGTAGCTGAAGTGGTGAAGCCATGTGAAGCATGCACTCCTCTCACTCCAAGCTTGCTCTCTGTGTATAACTGTTTATAAATAGACCAGATTTAATTTGGTTCATTCACAGGCCATGATATATCAGTTTCCATTACACAGATTTGATAAGATATTAAGATTCTAATAAAGGGCGACACAGAGATTCATATATTTATTAGGACAATATTCTAATTGTCTTACGCATTCTGTGTTTTTTTTCCATTGTTGGGGTTGGCTCCCAACCCCAACCCCAGACCCCAGTCGTCCTCAACATGTAACAGCAGGGAGGCAACCCTCCCTGCCTTGCTTCCTGGTTCGGCCATGGCGAACCTCCCAACCACTATCACACGTACACAACAACAACAATAACGTACATAACTACATCATCTAACCTCGAGCTCTCCTCAACCACGCGAGCTCGCCACCTCGATCTCTCCGTTGCTCGTTCTCTCCTCCTCACGATCTCTCTCTCTTCCTCGTTTCGGCTCTCCCTCATCTTCTCTCTGTTTTCACATTTTATCGAAGGAGAGAGGTGGTTGGCCGGGAAATACCCAAAATGCCTTTAAGCCTATCTCATTTCCTTAACCCCACTGCCCTTATGAGTAATTTCACATTTTCTGATTTTTATTATATATAAATTTATATATAAATGTATATATTTATCGATATGTCGCACCTAAAATTCTGGTTTGCTCGCCAACGAGAACCCTCAGGCGTGCACACCACCGTACGTCCTACGCGTGTCACTCGTGACCCCGTGTAGCACTCAACGCTCGACAATTTACCATTATTTTATTATTTTCTATTTTAATATATATCCATAATATATAAATATATATTTATGCCTATATTTATGCCTATAATTACGTAATTTACTCCAACGAGTACACTTGAACGTTAACGCTATCCTGCGTTTCATGTGTGTCCTCCTTGACCCACACATGGTATTATGCATTCACTCATTAGTTCGATTATTCATTTATATATACTAATACAGTCCATACAAATACAATACTGCATGTCAATCCACACACGCATTAATCGTGACAAATTGGTTTAACCACAAGCCTAACTCGGATTAATTAATATTCAAATTAAAAGTAATCACGTGCTTAAGATAACAGGTCATTACACCCTCGGCTTGTCACCGCGATCCAATCTTGTCCAAAACGCTCATACAACATCTAATATATCACATTCTAGCAAAACCCCTAGACGAAAATCGTCCGAGACGCAAACCCCGATTTTTCTCGCCAAAACCGTAAAATTCGTGTGAAAACCATGGCAACCACTACCCATATCACCAAAACACTCATTTGTTGCTTCAAAACTATCATTTGAAATCATAGCAACACCATAAAGGCTGGTGTGCCCAATTTACACCCTGAAAACCTCGTCAAAACAGGATAAATTTAGTCTGAAAGTAGAGAACGAGATGAAGATCGAAGATCTAACCTTTTTATCGAATTTTCAAGCTCCCTTGTGATCCAAATAATCTTCACAAACCCAAAAACCCTAGCCACTCACCCTTATTTTCGTCCAAGCATACCACATGAGAGAGAAAAGGTGGTAAACAATGGAATTTCTTACTTTATATACCAGAATTTTCATCTTATGTGTTGGTCCAATCCCAATGCTGATTTTAAGGGTCAAGATGAGGTCAAATAGTCTCCCTTAAAAGACTTTGTATGTGTGACTTGCTCACTTATACTCACCCTTCACTTACCCAACACACCACTCCTCGGCGTTTTCGATACCCTATCCGAATCTGTTTTAATCCAACCAACGCGTACACTCGCGTCACTCATGTATATACGACATCTCGTATTGATTATTTAACGTATTTTACTATCTATTGTGTGTATATTAACCCCTGACCTAATGTACTAATCATTCGCCTCCTCGGTTCCCGCGTCTACACGCTACCCGAGGCAAATTTTTTCACACTGTCTCGCTCGACATAATACAACATAACACACCATATTGCAATTCAAATAAGCTAATTTGAACAATTACATCGCAAATACAACAACAAACATGCAAAAACGGACTGTATACCTATATTGGCATACTCTGATCTAACGGTGGGATCCACGCGCGTCCATGCTAGCGTCCACGTCTGCAACCACGTGTCAAATAACGACAATTTAGGTTTGGACCATTACATGTTATAAGTTGCAGTGTAGAGTGACCATATTGTTTTAAACGTAAATTCTGTAAGTATGTGACCTAAGTGTTACAAATTATAAAGTTGGATGATCATGTGTATAATTTACCCGATTTTCCAACAACATTATCAAGTTTCTTATTATGTAATATAGATTATATATATATAAGAAATTTTAATTCTTCAAAGGTTATCATTTGAAGAATATTTTTGGATACTTTTTTGTTTCACAATATGCGTCACATTAGAAAAAAAAACATTAAATACTTTATTTCAACTCTAACCCCATTCTATTTAAGTCAAAATGTGATAGATAATATGAAACAGATGGAGTATATGAGTACTATAAAAATATAAGAGGCTAGGGTGGTTGCGCACAATCGACCTTTCAATAATAATAAAGTCTCAATTTCAAATTAATTAAAGTAAGTTATATGGACAAAACTCTTTATTGGTTCTTTTAAATATTTATAATATTTTATTTTTAAAACAAAGGTAAATATTGTCCTGTTTGGATTTTCGTTTTGTAAGCACAATAGTTTCCAACAGTATATAGTATAATACACGAACCTATTATTTATATTTAATTAGAAATTCAAAAGTTTCCATTTCATGTTCTCTGTGGATGAACAATTGAGAGATTTCTATAATCTTTGATAGTGATGTATCAATTTCATAGGTTAATTAATTGAGAAAAATGCTAGACTGACATCTCAAAGTCACGCTATGTGACGTGACGTGACGTGCAGGTCGGCATCTTTAATAGTTATCTGCACGTTCCTCGAGATACACACCACGTGTATTATGCACTGAAAACTTTATGTCTAACACCCATTTTACGTGGGGCCCACGTATCACATCACTAGAGTGTGACTTGAGGTGTGATTTTAGAGTGTCATTCTAGCATCTTCCATTAATAAATTAATCTTTGGTTGCAAGTGACCCGCAATTAGCGGATTGAATTGTGCCTTCTCTCTAGATAAATTTATAGACCCAAAAAAAAAGTTATTTCTTTTGAAGTTTGCTTTCATCATAAATAGAACAACAAAAAATCAAGAATAGTTGTGGACCCAATATAGCTAGCAAAGCCTTTAAAAATCATACACAGCCATGCTTCCGTGCATGTCTTTTCTGCAACAGCAGAAAATAACATCTCGTGACCTCTCTTTCCCTTTTTGACTGGTTAAAAGGTATGAAAAATCAGAAAGAGATCTCGTATTGTCACAGTGTGATTTTGTAGGTTCAACACAGCTATACATAAATGGTTAACAAAATTGTTACAGACCAACCACTGGTACAGCGAAGTAGACTTATTAGTTATTCACTGGGGCTTTTGCAAGGTTTTAGGTTCGAATCTCCATTGCGGGCACTGAATTGAACAAAGTGGAAGAATTTCATTCATGTAGCCGACAATGCAAAGCTAGATAATTAATTTAGGAATAAGACTTTATTGCGTGGTTAACATAGGTTTTAGAGTTTGTGGAAACCGCATTGAAATATGCACATACAAAAGAACTCCAACTATGCAACAAATATACGCAACAAAAGTGCGACGCGGACGCGCCCAATCAGTTTCATATGTTAATGGTTACATAAGGTTTTCTTACCCATTTCGTCAAGTATATGGTAGAATAAAAGATGAAAACTTTCTCAATTGCTTTTACAAGGAAAAAAGATTGTTCCTTGGTGATCTACTTTTGGTGCATAGTTGCTGTTGGAACATCAAGGAATGAGGGGTCCCCCATCCAACATTATTAATCAATAACGGTAAGGAAGCCCCCCCTCAATTATAGAGAGTACCCTACTTGTTTAGGTTCTTGCATTTTTTATTATTTTACTAATTGTGTGGCTTCATCATAATTAAGGTAAGTTGGCATTGTTGGCAGTTGGCACAATTGTTAGGACTCTACTTGAGAAAAAATTCTAGTGACTGCAAGGTTATATATATTGCTCCAAATTTGAAAAAAATTAAAATTAAAATTAAGATGGTATACTAAAAAATATTGTTTCCATTTTCGATTTTCATTAGTATGATGGAGCAAACTAGGTTCTGAAGACCAAAGGCCACCCTCATTTTGAAGGTGAACTTCCCGAGCATTGGCTGCAGATACCATATAGAAAAAAAAAAAAAAAAAAAAAAAAAAAAAAAAAGGGTTCCATCTAAATCTCAAATTTCAATCCACAGTTAAATATGTTGAATCTCAAATTAGGTACTGTGCTAAGAATGTCTTGACCACTTTAGTAGTTTACTCTTACATTGTAATAACAAAAAAACACATTTTTCGTGTCAAAGCATCTCTGGTGAGATGAAGAAGAATCATTTGTCAAAAGGTAAAAGTTAGGGAGGTTGCGATTTCTGACTTTGTTGACGTCAAAAAAAAGGAATATATAATAAAAGGAGTTCCCCCATCATTTATCCAAAACACGCGCACACTCTTCGTGAATTTATCTGTGATTGTTTCTCTTCATAAAGTGAGAATTCTCTTAATACATTGATTGTTAAATCTTAATATGGTATCAGCAGAGTATATTTGAATGTGTACATAAAATCCATAGCTATTTATAGACAGTCACATAGAGTTTGACACGAATTAGGAAATACACAATTATAGACGTACAAGCAATGATAATTGATAAACATTTTATACGTAAAAAAAACGATACATTTTATACAAAGAGAGCCAAGTCCATACATATACCTTACATTTAACATTGATTTTGGTACTGCTCACAACATACAACAATAGGATTAAGAATACGCTTGACAAAAACAAAATAGGAACAAGAATAACTAGGATACACAGCAAGTATGTATGCACCTCTTGCCTAGACCATGGAAACTTTTGCCATGCAATAAGAATTACTAGAGAAAGGAGTGTACACTTTGTATAGATCGAATGCCAGACGCGCGAATTCCCTCATGCCGCTTTTATTTTGTTTTCCAACTGTGAGAGCTTTCAAATTATACCATCACCTATCTGCCTTCACTGGTGATCAATTGGGAAAAGACTTTGGACGTCGACATATCGGAGCTGCTCTGATCAGCATTGTCTTCGTCGATTCTTACAGTAGTAGAAGGTATGCGTGGAATGAGAATTGGTACTGGGATTTCAGTTGCATTAGTTGAACTGTCTTCATGGGGCTCCCTAGAAATCCCAGTTTCCTGAAGCTGTAGAGCATACTCCAAGTTCCACAGCACATCACCCATTGTAGGCCTATCGACGCCATAATCAGCTAAACATTTTGTAGCAGTGTCTCCAAATTTTCGCAATGAATCAGTTTTGATCTTGCCCGTGAGGAAGGGGTCGACAATTTGCTCGAGCATACCCCTCTTTTGCCACAGCATTGCCCATTCAGCCAAGTTAACTTGCTCCCTCGAAAGCAAAGGATCGATAGCGGGTCTAGCACAAAGAACTTCAAATAGTACCACTCCAAACGAATAAACATCGGATTTATCAGTTAGTTGTTGCCTTTTGAAGTACTCCGGATCTAGATACCCGAAGCTGCCTTTTACTCCAGTGCTAACATGAGTCTCATCAAGGCATGGGCCAGCTCTAGAGAGGCCAAAATCAGCAACCTTAGCCACATAGTTTTCGTCAAGCAAAATGTTGGTCGATTTAACATCGCGATGAATAATACCCTGAGCCGAGCCAGTATGAAGATAGTGAAGACCTCTTGCAGAACCAATGCATATCTCAAGCCTTTGCTTCCAAGACAAAGGTCGCATTCCCGTACCATACAAATGACTCTTTAATGTTCCTTTTTCCATGAACTCATAGACCAGTATCATCTCAGACTGCTCCTCACAATAGCCAATCAAGGAAACAAGATGACGGTGGCGAATCTTGGACAAGACTGTTATCTCAGTCTGAAATTCTGGAAGGCCTTGCCTGGAGCCTGGCACCCCTCGCTTCACTGCAACCTCCGTACCGTCTTGAAGCACACCTTTAAAGACCATACCAAATCCGCCAGAACCGATGATTAGCTTTTTGTCAAAGCTATTAGTCGCATACTGTATCTCGGCAAATGAAATCTTCAAGCCAAGGTTGTGAGCAAGTGATGCCGTAGTGGTTCCTTCAGATACTTTCGTGTATGAGCTCCCACGTACAGTCAAGGGTGACCAAGCTGAACTTTCAGCTGGCTTTTGTTTCGGTTTTTCCTTCTTCATGCACTTCCCCATCAACAAGAAGGCAAGCGCTACAAAGCAAATGAAAAAAAATCCTCCAAGAATTGCACCCACCAGAATCCAAGTTCGTTTCTTCTTCGATCCGCCTTGTGATCCCAATCCATCATCATTCATTATCCTCATGATCTCTAAACCATTCAATATTGCATTGACTTTAGCAGGCATGCTTAAATTAGATGGGCCAACGCTAACTCGAATGAACTTTAAACTGTTTGAATCGACCACGAAATCCTGGTAGTATGGAGTTGCCAATGAATCGAATGTCACAGCAGACAGATCCAGATTCGCGATTGCAGAATAATTATTGATATACACATTGAAATATAGCTGATTGGTCATAGTACTAACAAAATCGCAGAAATGCATTCGAACAAAGTACCTCGAATTGTCGGGGCTCAATGGAAAAACCCATGAAATATTGAACATCGCACTACTAATTACATCAGTTCTATTCATCACCTGGGCAGTAATGTAAACCTGATCAGGCGCAGTCTCTTGAGTCGCTCCGCCTTGCTTGTAATTAGGCGGAGGACTCCGAGATACCCTCTTCGCCGCATTCTTTGCAACAAGAAATTCTTCGTCCGGAATCCAATCCCTCCACAATGTATCATTAAAAGGTGTAATTTTTGCACCCCCCACATTGATCCTAAGCAGAGTCTCTAAGATTTTCGACCGCAATCCGCCATATTTCGCAGGCCCCGACGGACCAACAAGCTGAGCCCCATCGGCAATCAGCTCGTCAGGAGCAGAAATCACCTCAATTGCATTAACAAACGCAATGCCCAACCTCCCTAACGGCGTAAACACCACAACAACCTTCACATCTTGTACATTCACAAAGAACTCCTTAATTTTGCCATTTTTGGTTCTATCGACACTAAAACCGCTCAAAATCGGATACCCATTAACGGAAACATTGAATTGAGCAAGACCCAGGTCGTGTTTTTGCGAATTGAAAGCAAAGAAGTGGAGACGTACCATGTGAGTGCCATTCTTGGTGACCCCAAATTCATACCTTGAAACACTAGTGAAAACCCTAGCCGTCCTGTACAAATCAGAGAGACCCGGATATGAATTGGGGTTCTGCACGGCAATCGAGGAAGATCCGGCGGCGGAGAGGAAGGCCGAGCCGGGGCTCGATGAGTCCCCTTTGAAGTCTCGGTTGTCGACTGTGGTGGTTTCAACGGAACCACAGTTGATGAGGTAGTTGTCTGGCGGAGCAAACGCTGCAGATGAAGGTGAGACAGCGAAGTGGGCAGTGATGATGAAAGCGAGAATCGAAGCGAGATTCATGGTGGTGGGTGGAGAGGTTTTGCTAGGATTGTGCTTGGTTTGTGAATTGTTAAGGAGAAGAGATGTTGTCGTGATGAAATGCAGGGGAGGCATTGAAGTGGGAATTGATGATGGGTCCCGCCCACCCATACTGATTAGGGAGTGATGGTGAGTATGAGAGCTCCTCCTCTGTTTTCCACCATTGACTTGTAGTCATCTTGTAGTGGTGTGATTAGGGAGTGATGGTGAGTATGAGAGCTCCTCCTCTGTTTTCCTCCATTGACTTGTAGTCATCTTGTATTGGTGTGTTTGCTGTGTTTGTTATGATATGGATGAACAATTGATCAAGATTTTGTATGACTAATCATTGTCAAGCATGGCTCTTACATTGAGTGGTAGTATCAAGCATGGCCTTTACTTGTATCCATATCAAATGTACTCATTATTCCATGTATTGTCAATGTTGCTTGTGAAGAGTTGTATGACATGTGATGTATGTGTTACTTGTAAACATTGTCTAAGTACATTTATCATCATCACCAAAGGGCCTATATAAAGGGTGCCAACCTCATTGTAAAAACACACCAAGTTGAATACAACTTCTCATTTCAACTCTCTCATTTCTCCTCTTCTACTTTGTAGTTGTAGTTCTTTGTAGTAGTAGAAGTTAGTAGTTCTTCTACTTTCCTTCTCTAGTTCTAGCAAGTTTCAATTCAATTCACAACACGTTATCAGCACGAGCTTGCTCTAGCATTAAGGAGATCTTGAAGTTCAAGAAGGCTTGTTAAGGAGACAAAGCTAGGAAGGTATAACTTTTATGAGTTCGGTTTATTTCTATATTATCTTGGTTGCTTTACTTTTATATGCATACTTTATTCATATACTATGCATTATAACGTCACCGATTACGAAAGTATGCTCTGTAGTTGCGTCTTGTACGATCTTCTACATCAGAAATCAAAAGTCAATATGTGACATAACTAGTTTTCTCGCTATACTACAAACGATTAATTATGCTCCATTCTTGATTTTTTATATTGCAAATAGTGTTATGAGTTTGGGTTGATAGTGGGTAAGCCTTGTCCCCGGTAAAGCTAAACATTGAAAGGGAGACGGGTTATCCCGTTCGAGGAGGCATGGTTTTAAGTAGACTTCGTCTCGCCACCCACACTGGAGGTTGTCCCACCAACTCATACAAGTAGTACATTTTGCATATTAATAATCAAGTTGTGAACATATATTTAACAGTATATTATTTATTTTTAAAAGAGAAAAATTATTTACTCAATTTTTGACATATTTTGAGACTATGGCAAACCTTCAAAAACTTGAATTTGTTGCTCTTGATATCACTTTGGAAATAATTATTTGCCATGGCAATGGATCTTAGAGATACATCTCCAAGCTAAAGACTTAGGAGAAACTATTATAGAAGGAAATGAAACATCAATGCAAGGCCGTGCGAAAGCAACTGATATTCCTTCGCCATCATCTCCATGAAGGCTTGAAAAGTGAGTATCTCACTATAAAAGATCCTCTCACCTTGTGGTTAAGCTTGAAAGAACGATATGATCACCAAAAGACGGTGATATTTCCAAAAGCTCAAAACATTGTAGGTTGAATCTTAGGTTGCAAGATTTCAAAACGATCGTGAATATAACTCCACCATGTTTAATATTACCTCTCGTTTGAGGCTTTGTGGAGAAAATATATCGATGAGGCAATGATGGAAAAAACATTCGGTACTTTTCATGCCTCGAATCTTTGTTGCAACACAATATCGAGCGCGCCAATTTAAAAGTACTCGAATTAATTTCTTGTCTCATGGTGGTGAACAAAATAACGAGCTTCTATTGAAGAACCACACTCCCGTCCAATGGTTCCGCTTCAATTAATGAAGCAAATGCGACATCCTATAATGACCATAAAAAGGGTCATGGAAAGAAAAACCACGGACGTGGAAATGAGAAAGGATCAATCGGCAAAGATCGTGGCAAGCCCTATTCTAAATTTCGTGGCAATAAGTTCCAAAATAAATGGAATAAGAATGATGCGTTCGAGAATAAGGGGAAAATATTGCTTGAAAATGGGCATGCTCGTAATCGTGACCAACCATGTCACGAGATGTGGTCTAAAAGGCCACTTTGGGCTCATTATGCTTAGCGCCTAAGCATTTTATTGATCTTTATCAAGCCTCCTTAAAGGAGAAAGGGCAAAACAGTTGAGATGAACTTCAGCATCGGAGATGACTCTTCGGACATCAATTATATGGATGCCCCAAATTTTCATGATGATCCAAACACTAATCTCGATATTTTTAATGATCATATGTAACGATTTTAAATAATTCTATGTCTTGATTTTTGATATGCTTACTAGTTTCTTATTATGAATGAAATATGACTCTTTTTCTAATTTGCCAAACATTATTTGTCTAGATGGATCAACAAATCATGTGTTCAAATCATGAATCAAATAAGAGCGATATATGTCTTGCTTGATTGTGCTACTGACGCACACAATCCTTAAAAACAGAGAATATTTCTCTAATTTGAACTTAAGTTTGAGGCTAATGTTCAAACAATATCTGGCATCTCCAATTTGATTAATGGCTCGGAAGAACAAATATTATGTTGCCTAGGGGAACAACAATTCATGTTGACAATGCCTTATACTCTGAAAAATCGAGAGAAGAAATTTACTCGAACTTTAAAGATATTCGACAAAATGGATATCACATTGAAACCATGAACGAAAATAATAGAGAATTTCTCTATGTCACATTGGTTTCAAATGGGAAAAAAGAAGTGTTAGAAAAATTCTCGAACTTTTATCCTCTGGATTATATTTTACTCATATAAGGCATGTCGAAACGAATGTCGTCTTAAATAAGAAAATTAATGATCCAAAGACATTCATTTTATGGCATGACCGAACTTGGTCATCCAGGATCATCAATGATGCGAAGAATAATTAATAATTCGCATGGACATCCTTTAAGGAGTCACAAAATATTTTCAATTTGGTGATTATAATTGTGCTAGTTGTTCTCGAGGTAAATTGATAGTTAAATCATCCCCAAGTAAAATTGTTGTGGAATCCCCGGTTTTCTTAGAACGCATTCGGGAGACATATGTGGACCTATTCATCCTCCTTGTGGACCATTTAGATATTTCATGGTTTTGATAGATGCATCAACTAGGTGGTCACATGTTTGTTTGCTTTCGACCATGATGTTGCATTTGCTAGACTTTTAGCGCAAATCATTAAGTTAAGAGCACAATTCCACGACAACCCAATCAAGACCATCCGTCTTGATAATGCTTGAGGGAATTTCAATCTCAAGCATTTAAAAATTATTGCATGTCTATAGGAATTACCATTGAACATTACGTTCCATATGTGCATACCCAAAATGGTTTGGCGAGAATCTCTAATCAAACGCATTCAATTAATTGCAGGACCTTTAATCATGAGAACTAAGTTATCAACTTCGGTTTGGGGACATGCGATCCTTCATGCGGCATCTATCATTCGTTATAGGCCTCTTGCATACCATGAACATTCCCCCATGCAACTCATTTTAGGTCAACAACCAAATATTTCACACTTAAGAATTTTTGGTTGTGCGGTGTATGTTCCTATACCACCTCCCATGATAGAACTAAGATGGGTCCACAACGAAAACTTGGGATTTATGTTGGATTTAACTCATCGTCCATTATAAGATACCTTGAGCCCTTAACGGGGATTTATTTCTTGCACGTTTTGCTGATTGTCACTTTGATGAAGCAATTTTCCCACCATTAGGGGAGATAAGAAGTCAATTCAAAAGGAATGGCGCGAAATTGCTTGGAATGCATCAACTTTATCACATTATGATCCACGAACAAATCGGTGTGAACTTGAAGTTCAAAAGATCATTCATTTGCAACAAATTGCAAATCAATTACCGAGATGCATTTAATGATGCAAAACAAGTGACAAAATCACATATTCCAGTTGTAAATGCTCTGCAAGAATTGATGTCTCTGTGCAACAAAATGCACAAGAACCAACAAACGCGCTTAAAGCGTGGAAGAAGCGGTTGGTTCAAAGGATACAATTCCTCGAAAGAGGAAAACGGGAGTAAAAATAAATACAAATCAAAATACTCTGAGAAAGCACAAAATCCTTTGATAAGGGTTTGTCGAACAAGTTGATTACGATGTGGAACAACTTCCTCTAGAAAAAGATGAAAAAGATGAAAGTAATGAGATCTCGATAAATTACTTAAACTACGGTAAGATTTGGGATCGAAATAAAATTGTTCTGATGATATATTTGCTTTCAATGTGTCCTTTGAAATATGTGAAAATGATGATGATCGAGAACCACGATCAGGTGGACGAATGTCAAAAAAGACTGATTGGCAAAAATGGCAAGATGCTATCCAAGCGAGCTAAACTCGTTAAGGAAGCGAGAGGTTTTTGGACCAATTGTCCAAACGCCGGATGGCGTAAAGCACATTGGATATAAATGGGTATTTGTACGAAAGAGAAACGAAAAAAATGAAGTTACAAGGTACAAAGCAAGACTTGTAGCTCAAGGTTTCTCACAAAGACTGGCATCGATTATGAGGAAACATATTCTCTGTTATAGATGCAATCACATTTCGGTTCTTGATAAGCCTTGCGATCTCTGAAGGGCTTGATATGCATTTAATGGATGTCGTTACGACATATACGTACGGATCTCTAGGCAGTGAGATATATATGAAAATCCACGATGGATTTGTAATATCTAGATGAAATAAAATCAAAACCTCATAACATGCATTCTATAAAATTACAAAGGTCTTTGTACGGGTTGAAACAATCCGGACGAATGTGGTACAAACGTCTTAGTGATTATTTCTTGAAAGAAGGATATGTAAATAATCCACTTTGCCCATGTGTCTTCATTAAAAGATCATCAACAGGATTTGTGATTATTGTTTTGTATATGTTGATGATTTAAATATAGTGGGAAACCACGACGACATCGTTAGAACATCCGAATACTTGAAAAATGAATTCGAGATGAAAGAACTTGGAAAAACAAGACTTTGTCTTGGTTTGCAAATTGAACATTTTTCAAGTGGAGTACTTGTCCATCAATCAAATTATATTGAAAAATTATTAAAAAGATTTTATATGGACAAGGCACATCCATTGAGCTCTCCGATGGTTGTCGGATCACTTGAAGTGGATAAGGATCCATTTCGACCTCAAAAAGTGATGAAGAGCTAATTGGTCGGAGGTACCATATTTAAGTGCAATTGGTGCACTTATGTATCTTACAAATTGTACAAGACCCGATATTGCTTTTCTTTGTCAACCTACTTGCAAGATATAGCTCTTCACCAACTCGAAGACATTGGAATGGTGTTAAACACATTTTTCGATATCTTCGAGGAACAAGTGACATGGGTTTATTTTACTCGAGAGGGGTAAAATTGAATCTCAAGGTTATCTTGATCTTTGGATTTTTATCGAGATCCCCATAAGGCCCGTTCTCAAACGGGATATGTATTCACTGTGGTAATACTTTTGTTGTATCATGGAAGTCGATAAAACAAACTATGGTTGCCACTTCTTCCAATCATTACGAAGTACTTGCAATTCATGAAGCAAGTCGTGAATGTGTTTGGTTGAGAAACATGATTGAACATATTCAAGAATCATGTGGATTGCCTTGATAAAAAAGATTCTCCAACCATATTATATGAAGATAATGCGGCATGTATTGCACAATTAAGTGAAGGATTCATAAAAGGGGACGAGAACAAAACATATTTCACCAAAATTCTTTTATGCACATGAGCTTGAAGAATGGTGAAATTGATGTCAAGCAAATCCGATCGAGCGATAATCTTGCTGATTTATTCACAAAAGCCTTACCAACTACGACATTTAAAAAGCTTACATATGGTATTGGCTTGCGTAAACTTAAAGACATTGTAAGTAAAGAAAGCTGAACAAGTTTCACCCATGTTCACATGAGGGGAGTTATTGATTAGTGTATTGCACTCTTTTTCCCTTAGCTATGGTTTTATCCCATTGGGTTTTCCTAGCAAGGTTTTTTTAATGAGGCAATCCTAACAATATTATACTCATCTTAAGATTAATAAGAAATGTGTACTCTTTTTCTTTTACTAGATTTTTTTCCACGGGGTTTTTCTAGTAGAAGTTTTAACGAGGCACATTCTCTCAATAATTGTCATCGAGGGGAGTGTTATGATATGGATGAACAATTGATCAAGATTTTGTATGACTAATCATTGTCAAGCATGGCTCTTACATTGAGTGGTAGTATCAAGCATGACCCTTACTTGTATCCATATCAAATGTACTCATTATTCTATGTATTGTCAATGTTGCTTGTGAAGAGTTGTATGACATGTGATGTATGTGTTACTTGTAAATATTGTCTAAGTACATTTATCATCATCACCAAAAGGCCTATATAAAGGGTGCCAACCTCATTGTAAAAACACACCAAGTTGAATACAACTTCTCATTTCAACTCTCTCATTTCTCCTCTTCTACTTTGTAGTTGTAGTTCTTTGTAGTAGTAGAAGTTAGTAGTTCTTCTACTTTCCTTCTCTAGTTCTAGCAAGTTTTAATTCAATTCACAACAGTCCCAACTCTGGGGAGGATTTTCAAAATTTTTACAAATATTAAAAGAGTGTTACAAGTTATTATTTTAAAGTCATTTATTACTTGAAGATAATTTTAAAATAAAAAAATTTTAAAAACTACCATAGGAGTTCAGACTCATGCGTCAAAATAGCACTGCTCTTAAAAATAAGACTTGTATGTCCAAACTTAGTTACGCAAAATTTTTTGTTGGATTTATTTTTTAAAAATTATACAAACTTTTGTCATTTTTACAAAAGTAATAAAAAAAACTCAATTTTGTCACAAATACACGAATTTTTTAACATTATTTTTTATTTTAGCACTAGAAAGAAAGGATGCGGCTATTCGTACCCTATTTTTTACTTCTTTTACCTCATCCTTGTGAAATGACTCAACTACCCCTCTATATAAAAGGTATTTACTCACACATACCCCAGTCACCGCACTCACACAAACTCTAGTCACCACTTTCTCCAACCGCACTCTCACCACCAATCCAAATCCGACGAAATCCGAGCGAAACCCCATTGATTCGATGTCGTCAATGCATTCTTCATATCGTTTAGTGTCGATTTGTAGTTTTTTGAGGTTTTTTTCTTTTTAAGTCAGTATTGTTAGCGGTTTTGTTGTTGGGTTTAAGGTTTCGATTTGGGTCATGAATCTTATATTAGGGTACAAAGTTTTGATGGAATCAAAAATATCAAACGATTCTGAGCAAAACTCACTATTTTTTTTGTCATTTTCATATATTTTCTTATAAGTTTTGAAAAAAAGTTGTTCGTTCTTGTTGCCCGCGGTGTTCGGACACGCAAGGCCGACAACTCTTAAGATATGTTGGACACAAAGGGTCGACATCTCTTAAGAGGTGTTGGTTAGATCCCTCTGTCACCCATTAAAACTGAGTTTTCTTCACAATGTCGGTCGAATCCGACCGTTACCCCTTTAGAGGTTGTGGTCAGAGTCGGCCAACACCTCTTTATAAGTGTCAGCCCTGTGCGACTGAATTCTGCAGGCAACACTTTTTCGTTTCTAGAACACATTGTGACTACATCCGATCTTGTTCAACGAAAAAACACTTCTACAACACTTGATGGTCTAGTACAAAGTGTTCTATAATGACTAAAATTGAAAAATCTAAATGATTGAGGGGGGTGTTGGGTTGAGGGTGATGGGGTATGCCCGAATGGGTGAGCAAGGGAATTGTTGGAATTTTGAAAAAAAAAATCGAGGTAAATTAAGTAAAAGGTGAGGTAAATGAAGTAAAAATTTAAAAAGGGGTAAAAGAAGTAAAATGTGGATTTAAATAGCCTGGCCCGAAAGAAATTTGGAGGTTTTAACATTGATGAGGCCACGTGAACTATATATATATTTTTTTTCTAAACTTGATTCAGCTCAACAAAAAGCTGAACCCTACATTCAATTAATATTTATTTTTCTAATTTGAGACGTATGAAATCGTATGCTTTAACAAAATTGATTGAAGGATATGTTAGATTGTGTTGATTTTCTTTTTTTTTTTTTTATATTGTTATTTTTGCCGGACCTTAAAAACAAAAAACCAATTAGAAGATATTTGCGAGTGTATATACGAACTTTTCAAACAAAGATGTGTTTGACTTTCAAACAAAAAGTAGTTTATTTCCGCATAATTCCTTTGATTTTTTATTTTTTGAAGAGAGTTTCATTGTTTCTTAGATTGGCCAGTTCAAGTGAATCAAGAAATAATTGGTTCACATTGTCATGAATATTCAAAACCCTAAAAAAAAATTTCGTGTTAAAATTAAAAAAAATATCGAAATTTTGTATTATTTGTAATAAAAATAAAACGTCATTATTTGTGACGAAATTGAAGGTATGTGTTAGAGCCAAACCATCTCATTATTAGGTGTCAATAATTTATTTATTTACTTACTTATTGCCAAATTAAACTATCTCGTTATCGCAAAAAATTAAAGTTTGGGATGCGTGAGTTCCCCACTTAAATAAAAAACATGTTGTTAGAGTAACATAACATTGAGATTGGACACCAACTCACTTAGAGCATCTACAATCATGTTACTCTATTTTTTCCTCTATTTTACAGTTCTGTCATATCAAACTTTATTTCTTCTCCAACTCTATTTCTCTTCTAAAAAGGAATTTTCTCTCACTACTATTTTTTACATATTACTTACAACTCTCGCCCTTTTCTTTTTTATCTACTCACTCCTAACAACACACAAATATATAATAATATTATTTAACATATTATAAGAACTAATAAATTAATGAAATAAAAAAACTAATAAATTAATATATATAATTAGTAAATAACGTGATTAATTAATATAATAAATAATCATATTATATTTCTAATTATATAAATATATTTATAATGAATTAGTAAATATATTTATTACTGTATGACAACATGTCACCGAATGCTCGCAAGAAAATAGTAAAAACATTTATTAATTTGACAATGCTATTACTTTAAAGGGACGACAACAATTATCGATGAAACATTGAAGATTGACTCTTCACTTTTCATAAAATAACCACAAAGGGAAGAATAACATTTATTTAATTATCTCCATTTGTGTACTCATCCCAAATATGATCAATCAAGGCATTACGAAGCGCATAATGAGCATCTTTATCTCTAATGTCTTTGTTGCGTTTAAGAAATTCATTGAATCTTTCTTTTTCATCCAAGGCCACTTCAACATCAGGAATTGGTGCTTCCCTTGCTTGTCCAATTAGTACACTAAGATCTCGTTCGTCTTCAATAATCATTGTGCATAATAATACAAGCTTTCATAATGTCATGTAATACGTTTGTAGCCCAAAAACGTGATGGACCTACGACAATTGCGAATCAAGCTTGAAGAACTCCAAAAGCACATTCCACATCTGTGGCGGCCCCAATTTTCCACATTGGTCCGCCACGGGAGGCCACGCGGGCCCACGACTGACCACTCAACCGCCAGCTGTGTCCCACGCCCAGTTATCCATTATCAATCCATTTCCTGTTAACTTTAGTTCCTCTAATATCATTTATCCTTAAATTATGCTCTAATACCAAAATGTAACAAGTCTAAATATCAATTAATCTAATGTAGAAACCATACCAAAATGTAGTCCATAAATATAAATCAAGTGTCATCCTCAAAGTCATAAACAAACTAAAATATAACTCTCACACCCAAACCCAGCATAAAACAAATACATACATACAATCAACCAGGCGTATAAGAGGAATAGTTCACGTCTTCAGTCACAGATAATCTTTACGTGTCTCCTTGTCCCTGCACTTATGAAATCTTGCACTCAAATCACCCAACACATACGGTGACGAGTCCAGTGAGTAAACTCCCAAAGAAAACCATCGAGTAAATAATAAACAGATTCGAGGCCAATAACTAACGTTAGCTACACATGCAAAGAGTATGGGCAGCCATAAAACCCTGCATGTGTAGGTAACAAGCATGCAAGATGATCAACGAATAATCATAATGTCAACAATATGCTCCACAACAATTACGATAAAACCAGACAAAAGTAGAATGCAATCTCATATACTAGATCATACTTCTTCAATCCGAGCGCCCGTAGGAAACACATCACACTGGATCCACCCGGACCACTAACGGTGACTGGAACAAATCACAGATCCACCGAACACTTGCACCCCGCGGCTCGGGTCACAATCCACAGGTGGCGCAAGTACACGTGCTACAATCTAGCATGCTTGATCACGTGCCACAATCGTCCCGAGTAAACTTCGATAGTGAAAACAAATACAACACCAACCAATAACCAAACCAACCCATGATCACAATGAATATGAATTTCAAGAATAATAAACGCAAGAATTTAAAGAATTAAATACTCCAGATGTGTTTCTGTTGGGGTTTACGCACCTATACCGCACTCCGATTACCCGAAACCCAAATCCCAGTCCGATTCCTCCAAATCCCCGACTCCAATTACTATTCCGAGACTCCTGGAATTCATTTGTGAGGTTTAATGATCAATTAATGGGTTCATAATGTTAGTTTGACTCATTTTCTCATTTTCCAATTTTTGGGAGTCCAGTGAACAATTAGCGCGCTAATGAGATCAATTAGCGCGCTAATTTATCTCAATCACTGTTCATTATCGTCTTCAATCAGCGTGATTAACGCGCTAATTTCTCCAATTAGCGCGCTAATTGCTCGCTGTCTAGAAATTTCCAAATTTAACATTTTGACTCTCCAAACACCTCACAACCCATAAATTTAATTCCCATACTTCCATAAAACGTCAATAACCTCAATTACACCATTTAAACCAAAAATTTCCATTTTCAAACCCATTCATCAAAATCACAAAAATGGTATCAAATCATAGAGCAATTAAAGATGATTGAGGATCTAACCTTGGTTTGTTGATTCCCCACTCACAAAGCCTTCAAATCCTCAAATGAAACACCTCAAACCCTCTTTCTTCCTTCCATTTTCGTCCAAGAGAGAGAGAGAGAGAGAGAGAGAAGAGAGAGAAAATGACAAAAAGTGTAAGAATCACACTTATATATACTTCATTTCATCTCAAATCAAATACACATCTCAAGATTTGTTTTAAGAGCCAAGATGAAGTCAAATGGTCCCATAAAATGCCAAAATTGACTTCATACCCCTTTCCTTGTCTTATTCAAATGGCACCAATTATTTGTTCTCCCGGGCGTTCCAATACTCGACTCTGAACCTCGCCCGGTGCCGTTCGCGCACAACGACGGTACCGACCGTCTCAACATCATTTATAATGAATTATTTAATGAATTTTATTATTTATTAGGTGTACCTAGTCCCCCGTCTTAATGTATTAACTATTCACCGCTCGATCCGCGCGCCTATGTACCCGTCGCGGCGAAACCGCATTACACCCCTCACTCGTTAATGAACAATATAAACACACATATTGCGATGCCATTTAACTAATTTGGACCTATACATCGCAACTTCACCACCAGAGCACACAAAACGGACTGTAAACCCTATCCGGTCGTGCTCCGTCTTCACTATGGGATCCACGAACGTCCCTGCTGGCGTCCACGTCCGCAATTTCCTCATCAATAACGGCCATTGAAAATTGGGCCGTTACAACATCCTTCCTACATGCTTCTTGCTTCATAGCAAATAATTTTTTCTTTCCCGTTTGCGGCTCACGAATAGTTTGAACAAGAGTTGACCACTTCGGATATATGTTATCAGTTAAATAATAACCCATGGTGTACTCTTTACCTTGAATAGTGTAATTAGCTGAGGGGGCAATGTCGTTGGCAAGATTAGAAAAATATTAGAGTTGTCTAACACATTAATATCATTATTGTTGCCTGGCATACCAAAGTAAGCGTGCCATATCCAAAGATCGTAATCTGCAACTGCTTCAAGAATTCTAGTCGGGGAGCCACTTCGACCGATATATTGTCCAGCCCATGCAGTTGGACAATTCTTCCATTTCCAATGCATACAATCTAAGCTGCACAACATTCAAAGAAGGCCACGCTGTTGACCAATATAAAGCAGCCTTGCAATGTCATTGGCATTAGGTTCCCTTAGATATCGATATGAGAATATCTCCACGACAACATGACAAAATCTTTTGATACTTTCAATTGCAGTGGACTATTTGATTTTTAAGTATTCGTCTGTGACATCTGCTGGTAAGCCATATGCCAGCATTCGGAATGCAGCAGTTACTTTTTGTAAAGTCGATAATCCCAATTTACATGCTGGGATATTGGGATTCAAACCTTTGACAAGTAGTTTGGGAACTCGAACTAATGATTAAGATCGCGAGAGTGCGACGAGTACTTGACGTACCAGGTAAGTTAGTAAGCCAGTAAGAAAATATCATGTAATTCTATTTCCTATATTAATTGTGATTGATGAATTGATCTCATGCTTGGCATTATATTATATTCCTTAGTTGTGTGTTCTTGGCGTAAGTGTGTGTTAGAGTACTCGGCCCTGCACTAGAGGGATAAAACGCGGGCACTCGTGCGCACGAGTGTGTGACCACCCTTAGTGATCGTGTGACACCAAGAACTGGGGGCTTATGTCTCCCATTATGGTTGTGTCTTCGCTTGTGTCGATGTCCAGGGAGACCTCGTGTGGTCTTTGCCGTTATGTCATGATTTAGACCACTTATGGGCCTCTTTTGATTCTTGAAATACGAAAATTTTGATTAATTATTTCTTAGTCTGATTATCATGCACTTGTTTATGTTTCCTGTCTTTCGATTACCGCATGATTCTTGGACCACCTTATTTGTTAAATCTTGAATTACTGTTATATTCTTCTGGTATTACTTTCAATTTCTCTTAGTTACTCACCGTCTAGTTTGTGATGGTGGGTGCAGATAGGATAGGTAACGACAAGGGAAAGGGACCGGCGATATGTGACTTCCTCTGAGCGCTCCTCGAGGACGATTTCTTTCTTTGCTGCATAGTATGTTCTTGGTTTAATATACGTTGTTTTTGGAACACATTGGGTATTATCATTGGGTGGTGAGACTTGGATATCATGTATTGTCCTATTCATACTTTGATCACCAGATAATACATGTTTATCTTGTATTCGGGGTTTCACATTTATTAGAAATTCCTTATTTCCCTTTTGAGTTATAGAATGATTATAGTTGAATTCTGCTGCGTATTGATCTAATAAACTTTAGAATCTAATTACTTATAACTTGAATTGTAAATGAACGAATTGAGGCTGACTAGGAACGTATAGACTCGCCGAGTAGTAACTCAGGAGCCTATGAGGGTCTAGCCCGGGCGTTCCCAATTGCTTCAAAAATTGGGGCCGTCACAATTAGAGAATATATGTGTTTATCAATATTCTTTTCTTGCCTTGTCTTGCACTCCAACGGATATATTCTCAATCTAACGGTCACATACTGTAATAAAATCCAATCAAACAATCATCTTTTTAAAATGTGGATTTCTTATCCTCTATGCATTGGAGAATGTTTGTTTGTCAATATTCTTTTCTTGCTTTATCTTGCACTCAAACAGATATATTCTCAATCCAACGGTCATATATATATTGTAATGAAATCCAATCAAATGGTCATCTTTTTGAAATGTGGATTTTTTATCCTCTATGCATTGGAGAATGTGTGTCATGTGGATTTATTATCTTATATGTATTGGAGAATGTGTATGTGTGTGTGTGTTTGTCTATATTCTTTTCTTACCTTATCTTAAACTTCAAAAGTCAATCAAATGGTCATCTTTTTTAAATTGAATTTTCTTATCTTAAAGCCTTGGACCATTATATATAGCAACCTTGCATTGGTTAGCAAGCACCACTACACGTTTCATATCCTTCAAACAAGTTTTGTACTCATCTATTTATTTGTTTTCTTCTTTAACAATGTCTCGATCAACTGGGTACTCTGCTCATGAGGATCATATTCTATGCTAAGCATGGCTTGAAGTTTCTCAAGACCCTATTGTGGGTCAATACAAATTTGCAGATAACTTTTGGGGTCGTATTGTGGCAAAAATAATGAAACACTTAGCGAACAAGGAGAGTGTCGTAGCGTAATGAAAGTTAAAAAACTAGTTAGTTGCGTGACAACGATTGAGAATAGGCATTAAAGCGATGCTTCAGATGAAGATAATGTAAGTTTCCTTTTTTTCTCCTCCAGTTGTATTATTTAATACTTCTTATTATTAAGTTCTAGCATCATTCCTATGTATTTTTCATATAATTACAGATGTGCCAGGCGAAAATATTATTTATGCAAGATGCGAAGTACAAAAAGGGGTTCAAATTCGACCATGTTTGGCATATTATGAAGGATATTGAAAAATTCAAAGATAATGTTCCTACCGCGAGGCATATGTATAGGGAACTTAACTATGATTCTTCGCAATCTGAAAAGGGTTTTGATTCTCCTTGCACAGAATCTCCCGCTCTTTCTCCATTTGCTTCTATTTATGAGCTTAAAGGTAATCCCGTTACAAATTCATCTCGACGACCTATTGGAGTGAAGAAAGCCAAATTGAAGAGGAAAACAAGTGAGGAGTCGTCAACTACAATGAACGAGATAAGAGAAGAAAATCGACAACTTTTGGGGCTGTTACAGGATGTAAGATTGGACAGAAAAACAATAATGTCCCGCCAAAAAGAAAAAGATGAAAATAAAATATTATTTGCGAACTTGAAAGATATTGATGATCCAAGTGTTATGAGCGAGTCCAAGTAGCAAAAATCGTAGAGGAAATGAAACAACAAAATACTTCTTCGTCCCCTAAAAATACATTTGGCCCATTGTTTTATAACCTTGAGGGACCTGGGACTAATTTGCCTAATTATGATCAATTTTATGATTAACTTATTATTTATGTCGTACTGCGTTGTATTGTATTGTTCGAATCATATTTTAGTTGTAAGTTATTAAGTTTGTTAATGTAATGTTCTTTTAATTTTAATGATAATATGTAGTTTAATTAAACCTAATTAAGGGAGAACCTTAAAAAAGACCATTAATTTTTATTTTTTGGATCAAATAGAGACCATCCATTGAATAAAAAAAATAAAAAAAGTTGTCCAACACCATTGACCGACTCCTTCATCTTCTCATGTCCAACACCCCAACTTCTTCTTCTCATCTTCACATCTTCTCTCTTTCAACTTTTTGTGCTGCCATCACCCTTCACCGTTGCCATAACAGTCCGTCACCGTCGATGCAATTGTCATCACCGGCGTCGCTGTGTGGCAGAGAGATGGTAGAGATCGGCCAGATCTGATTTTTTGTGATAGGGAGAGGGGGCGAGATTGCATCTATCTGAAATTTTCCCAAGTACACCTCATTCAATCTTGTAAACTAAAAAAAAAATCAGTCAAGGGTGTCTCTGCAATTTTTTAATTGCAGAGACACCTCCATCTATTTTAGAAGAGATGAACAGTGGAATTTGGCGTACCACTGTTCATCCCTTCTAAAATAGAGGGGGTTTTATCGTTCGGTTGGAGTAAATCAAATGCTATTTTAGCGTTCAAACGCTATTTTAGCTCGATTGGAGATGGTCTTAATTGTCATAAGATACATCTTGAGATATACGTGCGCATTATGAGGTGCCCACACGATTGGCGCCTAAAGTTAAAAAAAAATCCAATTAATCTATGAACCGACATTATAGGAGCTATACGAAAACCAAAGTAAATTAGTATTCGTCAAAAAAAATGATAAGTTAGAAATATTCTTGCATTCCGGCTCTTCCTCGGCTTTGGTGAGGTTACGATTAATCGTAAACTGAAAATCTTCATTTGAAGTGGACGTGTACTTTGTTTTTTGACTTGCATTTCCATTTGTAGCATATGGAGTTTGCTTCAACAACATATCTAGTTTCTCATGCATTGTCTTTATATCATTTCCTATATCACACTTCACTACACTAAAATCACACTTTAATGCATGAAAATCCTCTTGAATGCAATCTACTTTACAAGCTAAATTCTCCAACAAACTTTCAATGTGTTTTTGTTTCTTCTTGGGTATACCTTTAAATTCATTTTTACCACCAGAAGATATTTCGTCGTCTTTGTTGTCGCCTTCGAAGATCGAGTGTACTACATTGTAGTTAGGCATTCCGTGAGCAATCCATTTGAAGATTGTATGAGCCTCTTTGACATATTCTTCATTAATTGAAACATACAACTCCCTTAACCCAATCACCACCTCATAAGCCCAGACCTACAAAAAGAGAAGCAGAAATGTGAATCAAACTTAAATCTTTTAACCAAAAAAAAAAGAAATTGCATATACTAATGTAGTTCAAATACCTGAAATGCATAGGGAAATCCAGCAATACTATAACCTTTTTGTTTAGGTTTTTTCATCGTTTTCCACGCCTTCATTGGTTTTTTCAGTGACTCAAGAGTCATCTTGTACACATATGAGCCCCATAAAAACTTATTAAATTTCTTCAAGTTATCCACTAGAGCTAGAATATTTGTATCCACATTTTTCTTTTCATCTTTTCCGATCAAACCAAGTTCAAGAAAGTAGACCAAAGTAAGCCTAAAAAATAACTTGTTATCTGTCGTGTTCAACCCCTTGTAGGCTTTAACAAGTTCGGTCCTCTTGATCATATGATTGTCTCCAAAAAACTCTTTTACTATGGAACTTGTATTGATGTTTTGCTTATTTTCATGAAAGCTAGTGGACCCAATCTTCAACTCGGTTATCTTATGAAATTACTCTGCATCGAAGATGTTTACATTATCACCTATTACCACTATCATAGAATCTGAATTTGATGCAGCTCCTTCTCTTAGCAACAAATTATGAATAATGTGGCCGGATAGATGTATTCTAGAAAGCTTGTAAATTAAGTATTCAAAACAATATTTTTCTACCATCGCACGACGTGTTGGAGACTCATTTGTTTTCTTTTTAATCTCCAACAATGTCTCTTGTAATTTTGGGCGTTGCCCAATACGTGCGGAAGTCCTTTTGCATTGATATGAGAACCTTTCATCCCATTTATAAGCACGGTCAACTGTGCTCCATTAGAAGAAAAAAAAATATATGTTCAAATTGAGAATCAAAATGGACTAAATATGAAAAGAATATAAACAACTCAAATAATATAGACAATATAAATATAAGATATCGCATTTTATAGCTCTTTAGCAAAAATAATGCACTTAAACACAAACAGTATAGATAATAAAAATATAAGATTCTCTATTACATAGTTCTTTAAAAAAATGATGCTCTTAAATTGAGATGTAAATTGAGACCGTTGATTTAATGTTGTCGTAGTTAACTGTCCAACAACCTACACGATTTGATATTATATCATAACATCAACATGATTGATTAATAACAATAAAACATCTAACAAGGTTTCTTTTTTGAGATATAAGCAAGCTTTTTTTTCTAGGTCATATCAATGCTTATTGTCAATATGGAGGATATAGACCGTATGGATAAAACAATAATTTCTACTATAATAATTTAGGTGTCATTAATCATACTAAGTTAACCAATTAAAAGACATACTAATTGACTTGCAGTCTGTTGAGGTAGATTCGACATCTTTATTTTGTTTAGTAGAATTTAAATTGATGGCCTCTTTTCTCTTCCGCAAAGTCTTTGATTTGTGCTTCGCGACGTTCTCCATTCTTTGGCAAACATATGTGTAGATAAACAAATAGAAAAGCAAATTAAAAAAAATAAAAAGAAGATCAAATCAATATGTTACCAATAATATAATTCACAAATAACATTCAAAATAAGAAAACAAAAGCAAAGGATTCTAGCAACTTAACAATTACCCAAAGTCTCATTTCAAGGGTTGAACAAATTGATAGTGATGGAAAAGATTCAACTATTGAAAAACATAATTCATGGAAGGCTTTTATCAAAGGAATAAAAATAATTAATGGAAGATCAATCAATATTAGTGACTCTTTATATGCATGCGTATAATGCACAAAAAAAGAGATACATATGCAGCTTTTCATGTATATTTAAAACATTTACTAGTGAGTGGATGGATAACAATTATTTATGTAAGGGAACCATATTTGTTATTCTTATTTTCTTATCAAATACTAAAACACATAAGCTACACAAATAATTTATTTTGCAATAATATTTGTTCTTTACGCATTTAGTGTTTTCTTTATATTATTTAATCCAAAATAATTAGTTGCGCTCACATGCGAAGAGAAAAATGCTAAATTTATATTAATAGAAACATGAAAAGTCCAATAAGAAACTATGATGAAGAAAATGAGAGATCATAGTTTCTTTACACTAAGTGGTAACTATATTGACAATATGGATAATATTGACAATTGATATTCACTAAATTTATATTGATAGAAGCATTTTGTGTTTCGTTTACATTTTTAATCTAAAAGAATTAGTTGTGCTCATGTGCAAAGGGAGTATGTTTCTTTACACACCTACATTTGTATTAATTTTCTTAAACACCTTGAAAAGTATTGTAACATCCCTCGATTTTTAACCTGACTTGTATGACACATGTCAGGACCATGACTTGGCCACGCGATACTGGACTGTATTTCGAACCTTGGGAGTCGACACCGAGGTAATTTTATGATTCTTTGATGTGTGTAATAGTATTATAGTTTAAATGCGTGTCACGAGCCATTCGGACGATTTTTAAAATGAGTTTCCGTCTAGGTAAACGGGGGAGAAAAATACAATAAACAACATAATTAAAGAATTATTGAATAATTTAATTATTTATTTGTACGAGACAAGGCGAAAGTATGCGTGTGACAGATAAATACGGACCGAGGAGGCAAGACGGGTCGGGGAAAAGTTGTTGGAAAACGCGGGTGTTGGTTAAATACACAACAAATAGGCAAATGTGTAGAATTGTTAAAGTGACACAATTCAAAAATAGAACACCCTTGGATTAGCCTCGAGATGCGTGGTTAGGTGGAGATGAAGGCCATGCTTGAGACAACACCCCACCTAACTTACTATTCACTCGATCTCTCTCTCCTCTCGATTTTCTCTCCCTCTCTCACCTCGGGTTCTCTCTTCACCTTGCTCTTTCATGCCACCACCTCTCTCACCAGAGATGGTGGTGATCGAGGCCACCTCCTTCACTGGAGATCTCTCTCTACCTCTCTATTTCTTTTCCTCCCTCTCTTTCTCTCTTTTCTCACTGTTTTTATTGTTTTAAAACTGTTTTTTTTGTGTATGTGAGTGAGGTGATGTGTGCGTGTGTGCACCCCACGGTTGGGGTGTGTGAGAGGGGTGGGTGGACAGTCAAGGTGATGGGGAGTGTGGTGAGGATAGTTCGGCAATAGGGTGGTGGGTGCATGTGGGTGTATGTGCATGCATGAGTGTGTAGTGAAAATATGATGGTGTGTGAATGGATGCATGTGTTTGCATGAACACCCCACAGTTTGGGGTGTGACACTGTGCACCCCACTTCTGGGGTGCGAGATGAAGCTGTACACCCCCACTATTGGTTGTGGGGTGTACCATGTGTGAGAGGGTGAATGAATATGAATACATGCATGAATATGCATGTGCACCCCACAGTTTGGGGTGCGTGATAAGACGTGTATGACAATGGGGTGCACACAACAGTGGGGTGTTGTGTGCACATAACAGTGGGGTGTATCATATGTGTGTGAATAAATAAAACAAGGAAAGTGTATGGACATTTTTAAATACTAATGGTGGTCTTATATTAAGGCCCAATAGGAACCATTAAGGGCCCAACACACATCTTGTATAATAAGGGCCCATAACACACAATTGTGTTTTGTAAATGGATTAGATTAGGGCCCAATAAAGACCCAATCCAAAGGGGTACAACTTGAAGTCCAAAAACAAAACATAAAATATAAAGTAGGTTTATGGATTTAAGCCCAATAAGGGTCCACACAAAGAGAGTACTTAAGTGAGTATAGACTTGATAAATGGGCCCAACAAGAGCCTAAAGAGGGATATGTTTTGTAAAAAAAAGGACAATAACCATAGAGATGGATTGATCCACAATGGTTTAAGTCACCTTAATTAAATATATTTGAACTAGACACACGAGAAACACCCTAAGACGAAATACTAACCTTAAAAGAACATTCGGGATTTAAACCTTATCAGGTAGTCGGGAAGTCGCGGAGGACGCGTCAGAGTCTCGGAGTTTGTTACGCGGGTCGTGATAGTTCAGGTAAGTACACTTGCCTTAAAAAGCATTTGTACGTTAGTAAGCCAGCTAAGAAAATATCATGTGATTCATTTTCATTTCTTTGTATTTGTTATTATCAAATTTTTGGCTTTCCATTCCATATTCCTTGTATGTGTGTTCTTAGCATAAGTGTGTTTCTCGAAGGTACATGCGGCCTGCACTAGAAGGGATAAAACGCGGGCACTCGAGCGCACGAGTGTTTGACCACCCCTAGTGATTGTGTGATACCATGTACTGGATTGTTGTGGATTGTTGTGGTATTGTTGTGGAATATAGACCACTTATGGCCTCTTTTGACTCGTAGGGCACACATGTTTCGATTACGTTTGTTTTCCAGTCTGTCTATCATGCAACTTGTTTATTTAAATTCCTGTCTTTCCATTCCCGCATGATATTTAGACTGTTTTGTTTGTTATTTCATGAATTACTGTTATATTCTTCTGGTTTTACTTTCGATTTCTCTCAGTTACTCACCGTCTATTTTGTGACGGTGGGTGCAGATAGGGCGGAGAGCAGTAGGGGCAAGGGACCTTGCCTAGGAGACTTTTTGTGAGCAGCTGGACTTGAGGTACCTAGATGTAGGCTCATGTTTATTTCTTTTTGTATGACGTTTTTATATATATATATATGATCGTTTTGGGACTGGGAAATATGCTTTGAGGTGGATTCCATCAATCCATTTTGTTGACTTGGATATGAATGTATCGGGGTTTTCCACATTTATATAGATTCATAATTTCCTTTGATTGAGTTATTTCCCAATATTTGATTAGAATATGATTTTGCTTCCGCTGTGTTATAATTGCAATAACGCTTTCATAAATCTTGAAATTTTGATAATTTGAGGCTGACTAGACTCGTCAAGTTCGCTGAGAAACTGACTCGAGACCTGCACGGGTCTAGGCGAGGCGTACCCAAATGCATTGGAAATTTGGGACCGTCACAAGTATGGATGGATATATTTGACAATATTGACAATATTGATAATATTGGCAATATTATCAATATTGACAATATTATCAATATATTATATTAATAGTGATCAAGGAAACATGAACCCTATACAATATTGTCAGACCTCCAACAATGTTAGTAACAACTAAAATAATTAATTTCTCCTCAAATCAAGATTCTCTCATTGAAATGAAAACTTCATCCTCTTTGTCCCCAAACACACGCATCTGCACAAACTAACCATAAATCTCAATTGTTAGAACTTGTCAAAACTTTTGTTATTGGCTAGGAACTAAGAGAATAAGAAAGAGGCGGCTCTAGTTATCATCAATTCACAACTAAAAAAAATATTCTTCCATCAAAGCTTTCTCTTTATCACTAAATTGGCAAAGTTTTATTTTTTAACAATAATTTTTTGTTGAGTTATGGTTCTACGATAAAAAATGAATTGGTATAAAAGGAAGAGCAAAAAAACTATTTCTTTTTGTTTAGGGTTAAAAGTTGCAGGAAGAGACACTAGATTAACCTTAAAAAAAACTCATCCTAAAAAATAATAAACAAGAATGGAATGCAAGATTGTTCCTAAAACTCATCCAAAGAGAGTATGTTTCTTTACACACCTACATGTGTATTAATTCTCTCAAACACCCACCTTGAAAAGTATGGATGGATAGATTTGACAACATTGACAATATTATCAATATTGACAACATTGACAATATTATCAATGTTATCAATCTATTTCGTGCATTTATGTTTTTTGGTTCTTTGAGTACAAGGTGAGCGTGGGAATGGTTATTTGAGTACATCAAAATCCAAGATATCCATATGACATAACCTATAACAACATTAAATCTTGCATATTAGCAAACAAACCCCTACCTCTATCAACATTAATAAAATCATCACAATGCAAGATACCCATAAGAATAACCAATTATATCAACATTCAATCTAGCATTAACAAACAACTATAATATAACATACCACACACCACAATTACAATCAAACAACATCATATATAGACATGAAAAACCATGAACTCAATAAACAAACCAACGGTAATGCAAAAGACTAAACTTTATACCTAATTTTTCCCAGTGGGGGTCTCAGGCTTCAAATCCTACACAATGCTCTAGCTCTCCAGGCCCCAAATTTTGACACTCTTCTGCGTTGCCGAGCATAACCAATACCTGTTCAGACTGAAACACAAAACGTAGATTATCGCTCCAGCGTCGAGCAAATACAGCTTCTTCCCCTCCGCCAAGTCCCACAGCAACGTCACCCCATCCCTCCCTCCGCTCGCACACAACGAATCGTCCGAACGAGTCAGGAATGTTTCAAAAGCCAATCGGGCCGCGGAGAGACAGACAACGCAAACATCAATACAGAGGCGACGACCCTTTCAAATTCAAACCAGAGCATATGAGACTATACTTGAACTTAATTCAATGAGCAAAATGTTGAATATTCATTCATAGAAACAACATAACAATATAAAAAAAAACATATTAGTAATTTAGTATTGAAAAGTAGCTATAGACCTTCTACAATGTCATGTCCTATCAAAAAACTTTATTCAAAACTGCATGTAATACCTATTCCCCTTAAAGTTTTTGTCTTCTTTTTCAAATTGATTGATTGAAGTATAAAACTTCAAATTACATAGTTCTCTTAAAAAAAGAAAGGTAGGAAACTAGTTGTTCAAGGTGCAAAATAAAAATTTATAATGGTTGGTATTAGACTTTCGTTCTTTGGCAAGCATATCCTATTAAAAGAATTCTCACATCCTACATTGGTCAAACAAACGAACTTGATCTTCCAAAATCAGTAACATCTCAAATAATTAATGTCGCCTCTAATCAAGATTTTCTCATTGAAAATGAGAATCTCGTCCCCTTTGTCTCCAAATGCACAACATCTACACAAACCAACAATCAGAAACCTCAATTGTTAGAGCTTGTCAAGACTTAAGTCTATTGGCTAGGAACCTGGGGAACAAGGATGAGTTGGTTCCATCTACAACTAAGAAAAATATGCTTCCATCAAAGCCTTCTTCTCTTTGTCATTAAATAGGAAAATTTTATTTCTTAAGATTCATTTTTTATAGAGTTTATAGCTTTATGGTAGCAAATGAATTGGTAAAATAAATGAAGAGCAAAAATCTATTGTTTTTCTTTAGAAGCTGCGGGAAGATATATCAGATTAGCTAAAAACCAAAAACTTAGCCTAAAAAATTATAAACCCTAAGCTCATAACTCGTGCAATTACACCAACAAACGATAGAAAATAATAATTAACACCAAGAAATTGAACAAAAACCAATCAAAAAGCATCAACTCCTTCCATTCTAAATCAAATCAAAACTAAAGTGAAAATGAAGACCCTTTTCTTTTGTTTGGGGTATTCATTACAGTGCAGGCGAAGAACAAGAATGATGATATCTTGTTCTACAGGGTCGTATCTACCTCCACCACTGGGGCCCAAACCATACCTTGAGGTGAGAGAGGGATAGACGACGTTCTCCTAAGAATGGACCAAGTCTCAACGAGTTCTTTCTTTTAGTGAAGGGAACCAAGATTTTAAGAAGAGGGGTCTCACCGATGGTCGATCGAAACCTAGGGCGACTCCGAAGAAGAAGACTACCTTGCTTGTATTATTATTCTTAGTCGAAGCTATGCATGAGTGGATCTCTTCTCTTGCTTGAATTAATGAGGACGTCGACACATTGTCCAGAGAAACAATTCGGCAATTCGCAGACCAAGCATTTCATCATCCAAAGAATATAGACTAGTTTCTCGATACATACAAAGAATATATGTCAATTTTAAAGATTAAAAGGTATTTTTCAAGAAACTTTCATTTGTGAGTGCAGAAAGGGGGAGATGAAGGGATGCAAATTACAGGAGGCACTTTCATTTTCCTTAAAAACTAAAGAAAACTATCAAAAAGTGCCTACGGATTCTCAAATTACAAAGAAACCCTATCATTATTATTATCTTCATAGAAAACTAATCCATCGAAATTATTTGGACCACCAACGCGAAAACCTAGTCTAAAGCATGGCAATAACTTAACATCACTGAAGTGGGGAGACATGCACAAATAGACTACCTAGAGTGAGTGGATCTCTTCTCTTGATGAGGAAGGATCCCAATGGAATTAGAGAGAGAGAGGGGTGAGTGTAGAGACATACTTAGAGTGAACGCAGGGAAAGAGAGGGAGCATAGAAGAAGATGAACAGTACGCGAAACCAGTGCTCCTCAGGCTCCTCCGTCTCAAGAAATTCAAGAAACCCTGAAAAGTAAGGTTATGGGGTTTTGAGAACTTAAAGGGTAGAAAAGTCTCTTCACTACTAAATTTGGGTTAAAAAAATTAAATATGAAAATTTTGGACTATTTTTTATTATTGAAGTTTATTTTGGACTATTTTGTCAAATTTCCCATTTGTTAATGGTTTTCAAAATTAAATGAAAGCAATTGAACAAAACCCATGAAAAAAAGGATTATTGAAAAAACGTTAAAAATCAAAACCTCTTTATAACCCAACAATTTCCTCTCACCCAACAGTTTTGCCTCATCGATCTCTTCAATCTTGAGAAATTGAATTCTTGATTTCTTCTCAGATTTCATCTGATCCTTCTCTCCATCTCTCTCTCTCTCTCCCGCTCGCGAACAGTGCTCGCTCAGTCCCTTCCCTACCTTCCCGTTCAATCCATCGCTCGCACTCTTCGTCGTCGAAGAATCGAAGGTACGCACTTTTCGTCTCACTGTGAAAGTTTCGTTCTTGGCTTGATCGGACTAAGATATGAGATTTGGTGAGGATTGTGCTAGTGATTTACGTGTGTGTGCTTGTTCTCTTGTTTTGTTTGATTTAGTATTTGATGATGTGGTGTGTTGATTTTGAGTAATTTTGTTTGATCTTGTAAAGTCTTGCCTGAGATAGTGTTTGAGGTGCGCTTTCAAAGTTTTGGTAGCTATTGAGATGAAAGTGTTTTCATGAATGAAAAATATAAATCAGTAGATGATGTGTTTTAGAGAATAGTTCATGGGATTCTGTGAGAATAAATCATTAAGTAAAGTTACTATGTCATTATGTGAGTTACTGTGTTGTAATATGTGAGTTCCTGAGTGTTAATGTGTGGGTATGTGTTACAGCTGATGTGTGAGTTACTGAGTGTTAATGTGTGTGTATGTGTTACAGCTGATGTATGATCAATCAAACGGTTGTGATTGAATTGATCGTACGGTCCTTGTAACATCTCACAGGATATAAATAAAAGCCAATACAACTGAGATGGGTAAGAAGAGAACGACTCACTCAGATCTGGTTTTCTTCTTCCCCAAGTTTTCTAACTTCAACATGGTATCAGAGCAAGATGGCTCACACCGGAGTGATTCCTGGTGAAAGATCGGCGCATAGAGGATCATCATCACAGATGGCATTTGCCGCAGAACCTTCGTCGGCAGAGTTGGCCGATTCTGCTCATGAAAACGGTGGATCTAGCTTCCCAGTTATCAGATCTGACCTCAGCCATGGTGGATCTACATCACAGAACACTGGATCTAGACAGATCGGTGCAGGATCTTCATCATCACACTCGATCTTGACTCCGTTTAGTAATTCTTTGAACCAAATCGTCTCTATAAAGCTAGATCGTATGAATTTCTTGTATTGGAAGTCCATGGTTTTACCAATTTTTCGAGGATGTCGCTTGGATGGTTATCTTCTCGGACGATTGCATGTCCACCTCGGTTCTTGGATGAAACTGGTGAACCAAATCCAAATATGATGATTGGTATGCGACGGATCGTTCTGTCTTGGTTGGGCGATCGGCGCCACATCGAAGAGTGTGTCATCGGCGATGATCGGAGCTTGCTCGGCACATGAGGCATGGAGACGCATTGAAGAACATTGTGGATCATTCAAGCGAGCTCGAGATCCGAGTCTATCGACGTCAAATTCGATCATCCAAGAAAGGTTCTCAATCGATGACCGAGTTTCGATGAAGATGAAAGACATCGCCGACAACACTGCTACTATCTTGGTTCTCCGATCTCGACGAGAGAGTTGATTTACGATGTTACGGTTGGTCTTGATGGTGAATATCTTCCGATTATTTACGTGTTACAAGAGAAGGCGTCTTTGCGTTGGACGAGTTTCAAGCATCTTTGTTGAGCTTTGAGACGACGATTAAGCAATTTCAAATTGGTCAAGTCGAACTCTCTCGGCATACATGATGAATCTCCTTCGCAAACTCTGCGAGAGGTGAAGAACAATAGTGGTGGTGCTTGTGCGGTATAGATCTGCAGTGCTTGGTAGTAACCAACAAGGTTACGTGGCGTGGTTCCTCGAATCGCGGCGAGAGGAGGTCGATCTCGAGGACGGGGGAATTTTAAGTTTCCAAACAATACTAAACCAACTTGCCAAATCTGTGGAAAGTTTGGTCATTTGGCGACGGTTGTTACTTTCGCGGAGACATGAAATATATGGGAGCTTCGGCGGTGTGCGGGTTCTTCCACAACCTTCTCCTTCTCCACAAATGCGTTTTACTCCTCCAGCGTCCACTTCCCAACAGAGTTCGTTCTTCGTTGCATCGGAACCTGGATTAGACACATCATGGTATGCTGATAGTGGGGCTTCATCGCATATTACATCAGATCCTTCTCAGCTGTCTACGTGCATGCCTTATCAAGGTAATCAATCACTGATTGTTGGTAATGGACAATCATTACCAATTTATGGTGTTGGTAATGCATCTATTCCATCTACTAAATCTGGTTTATCCTTTAGAAACACATTATGTGTCCCTCAGATTAGGAAAAATCTCTTGAGTGTGTCTCAGATGACTCGTGACAATAATGTGCTGATTGAGTTTCGTGCTCGTGATTGTTTTGTGAAGGATATCAGAACTAATCAAGTTCTTCTTCATGGGACATTGCACAATGGACTATATCGGTTCTTTAGTTCTCATGTTTCTCCTTCTCACAGACATTCTGCTTTCATAACATTCAATAAGAGTCTACCTTCACTATGGCATTCACGTGCGGGACATCTGCCTGATCTACATTGCAGAAGGTGTTACAGCTGGTAAATATTCCTAATGGTCCTCTGGGGTTTTGTTCTTGTTGCCCATTAGGAAAGAGTCATGCATTACCGTTTCAGTCTTCTTTTAGTCATTCATCTCATGTTCTGGATCTTGTTCATACTGATCTATGGGGACCTTCTCCTATGTCATCTACTAATGGTTTTCACTACTATATCCATTTCATTGATGATTGTACGAGATTCACATGGATTTATCCATTGAAAGCTAAGTCTGATGCTGTCAAAGCTTTTCTTCATTTTAAAGCGTTTGTTGAGAACCAGTTTTCTACTCGTATTAAACGTATACAATCTGACTGGGGTGGCGAATATCGTTCTTTCAAACCACTTCTTGACTCATATGGTATTGGTTTTCAACATTCGTGTCCCTATGTTCATGAGCAGAATGGCAGAGCTGAGCGTAAACATCGTCACATTATTGAAATGAGTCTGGTTTTGTTAGCACATAGCAAACTTCCTTACAAATTTTGGTGGGATGCTTGTGAGACTGCGGTTTTCTGATCAATCGTTTACCTACTCGTGTGTTGGGGGGTGTGTCTCCTTATGAGAAGTTGTATGGTCGTCCTCCTGATTATTCTCTCTTACGAGTATTTGGGTGTGCTTGTTTCCCTTATTTACGTCCTTATAATTCCCACAAGAAGTTCCAATTTCATTCGATAAATGTCTGTTTTTGGGATATAGTTCGTCTCATAAGGGTTACAAATGTCTTCATAAGTCAGGTCGATTGTATATTACTCGTCATGTGATCTTTAATGAGGATGAGTTCCCTGTATCTTCTTTGTTTCCTTCTTCTTCTCATTTGGGGGTTCGACATCTTCTTCACTTTGTTCCTCTTTCGTTCCCTGTGGGTACATGTTTTCTGTTTTGAGTCGGTCTATTCCATCTGGTTCTATGTCCAACACTATGGTTTCCTCCCCTAGTCAGTCTCCTATTACTGCTCTTTCTCCTTCTCCATCTGAGTCGGCCACTGGTTCTCCATCTAAGTCTGCCACTGGTTCTCCATCTTCTTCTGCATCTCAATCAGCTCCTGTCACTGAGATTTCTGAATCTGAGGAACCAAAAAATGTTCACCCTATGATTATTAGATCGAAAAATGGTATTTCTATTTAAAAGGTTTTTCTTACTACGACTTCTGTGTCAACTGATGAACCTCCTAAATCAGTTGAATTGACACTCAAGGACCCTCAATGGCGAGAGGCCATGGAGAATGAGTATCAAGCTCTCATCAAGACAGATACTTGGTCCTTGGTGCCTGTTTGCTCTTCTCAGAATGTCGTTGATAATAAATGGATTTTTACTGTTAAGAAAAATTCTGATGGCTCTGTTAATCGATACAAAGCTAGACTAGTGGCTAAAGGCTTCAAACAGATGCCAGGTATCGATTTTGATGAGACGTTCAGTCCAGTAGTTAAAGCCTCCACTATTCGTGTTATTCTTTCGCTTGCTGTTCAGTTTGGTTGGTCTATTCGACAGCTTGATATTAATAATGCATTTCTGAATGGTTGTTTGATTGAGGATGTCTATACAAATCAACCTCGAGGTTTTGTTGATAGTAGGTATCCTAATCATGTTTGCAAGTTACACAAAGCTTTATATGGTTTGCGTCAAGCACCTCGGGCCTGGTTTGATAGATTGAGATCTACTTTATTATCGTGGGATTTTTCTCCGTCGAAGGCTGATACTTCTTTATTCATTTATCGACATTCTTTGGTGGTTTTGTATGTTTTGGTTTATGTCGATGATATCATTGTCACTGGTTCACACATTGATTATATTACACGGTTTGTGTCACGATTAAATGATTCTTTTGCCCTTAAGGATATCGGTGATTTAAATTTGTTTTTGGGTATGGAGGTTAGGAGAGATTCTCTTGGGTTTGTTTCTTACTCAATCGGCCTATATTAAACAATTACTTGAAAAGGGGGTATGCTCCAGGTAAGGCAATTGATACACTGCGTTAGTGGGCAAACCTCTCTTTCTTGATACATCTCCTCCATTTACTTGATGTTACTCTTTATAGAAGTCTTCTTGGTGGTCTTCAGTATTTAGTTCATACTCGGCCTGATATAGCATTTGTAGTTAATCGGCTAAGTCAATATCAACGTAGTCCTACTGTTACTCATTGGCAAGCATTGAAGCGTGTATTGCGCTATTTGAAAGGGACTTCTGAGTATGGTCTATGGTTTCGGCCTTCTAGTCAGTTGTATGTAACTGGGTTCTCTGATGCGGACTGGGCTGCTTCACCAGATGATCGTCGATCTATCTCGGGGTTTGCTGTGTTTCTTGGGTCGAACTTAATCTCCTGGCAGTCTAAGAAACAACATGTGGTGGCTCGGTCTAGTACTGAGTCGGAGTATCGCGCTCTTGCTCAGACAGCTGCTGAAATTTCATGGGTACAATCTTTGTTATCTGAATTGCATATTCCTATTCCAAATTACCGGTAGTGTGGTGTGATAACATTGGTGCTCAAGCATTGGCTCACAATCCAGTTTATCATGCGCGGACGAAACATATCGAACTTGATATCCATTATGTTAGAGATAAGGTACTTGTTGGTCAAATGTTGGTTCATCATGTTCCCAGTCATGATCAAGTGGCGGATTGCTTCACCAAAGCGTTTGCTTTGCGTCCCGGTTTACTTTTCTAAGAGGCAAACTTGGTGTCGTTTCTCTCCCCCTTTGTTTGAGGGGGGATGTGAGAATAAATCATTAAGTAAAGTTACTATGTCATTATGTGAGTTACTGTGTTGTAATATGTGAGTTACTGAGTGTTAATGTGTGGGTATGTGTTACAGCTGATGTGTGAGTTGCTGAGTGTTGATGTGTGTGTATGTGTTACAGCTGATGTATGATCAATCAAACGGTTGTGATTGAATTGATCGTACGGTCCTTGTAACATCTCACAGGATATAAATAAAAGCCAATACAGCTGAGATGGGTAAGAAGAGAACGACTCACTCAGATCTGGTTTTCTTCTTCCCTAAGTTTTCTAAGTTCAACAGATTCTAGTTCCAGGATTCACCCAAATCCGGAACAGAGCTAAAGGCTATATAGCCTTGAGAAGGATGAACATTAAGATTAGGAGTAATAGAAAACATAAGAAGGCAGCTACACGGTTCTACTAGTACAAAACAGCATATTTAGCAAAGTCAATCAAATGAGCAAAGGGAATGACTAGGAGCTAGGATTTAGTATAATCCAGTGCAGACAAAAATAAAAATAAAAATACAAATAATAAATAATAAATAATATGAGCAGCAGAGTTGATTGATGAAAACAAGGATCAAGCATCCAAAATGCATTTCCAAAAGAAAAGAATCAGAATGAGGTCAAGTGTTTACCAAAACAAAAAATGAAGTCAAGTGCAGGCACACTGACGGATCTTTGAGGACAGAGTCTATGCATAGAGACATAATATGCCAACAATACAGAAAGAGAAATGAAAATAAAGCCTCAACCACGTGATTCCGTGCAGTTATAACCCATGCCCAAAATATTCTTGAGTATTGATTGCACCAACTATTAAGGGAATTAATAATAATGTATGGAAAAAAGACTGCAAAAGAAGTTTTGAAACTCATCAAGTACCATTTGTATAAGTTTTAAATGACCTGACAAATCCACTGATGGATCATTGCAGCAGCCCAACCTGGATGCCAAGGCAAAAACATCAAGCACACCCAATAATTAGTATTTTTTAGAAATTAATAAATTTATCCTTGATGAATTTTTGACTATACAACGAATTGTAAAACACTGCAGACACCTAGTAGGAGTATGAAAGATAACTAACCATATACTCAAACAAAGACAACAATTATAGAAGCAGTAGCATCGAGTCCTGGAATTAAATAAGGAAATAAAGAAGGGGCTTGATGAACATGATATGAGTGTCACTGGTGTTAGTGAACTGAACTCCTAGACCTAACTATCTTTGACGCTGGATTTTCCTGCTTGTTATAACATGGTAAGATATGATTCGTTTTTAATGGCTGATCTTATTTCTGTCATTGTTGGAGTATAATTGCGTAACGTGTTTCAAGTTAGGTTTCAGCCAATAGTTTGTACTTTAGGCTGACCATACCTGCAGCTTGTTCATTCATATCATTTTGCTTCACATAGATAGATGCCCATCTTTTTTATTCAAGTTTACTTGATGAGGCCATATACTGTATTGAGCTATTCCGATCACTGAGAATGTAGGGTTCTGATTATGTGGTTGACGACAAAAGTGACAGAAGGCTGTACATTGGAAACCTTGATCAAAGAATAACAGAGTGAGTTTAGTTGTTTGATATGCTAATGCTGGCAATAGAAAGACATTTGATTAAAAATGAAAATCTGGTTTTTTTTTTCAGTCTCAAGGCAGTTGCCGAACTATTTTGATTCTGAAGTTTCTCCTCTCATGTACAATTTTCAGGGCTGCTTTAATCAAGATGTTCTCTCCTTTTGGAAAGATCGTGTCTGAGGACTTCTTATGGCACACTCGTGGTCCAAAGCGCGGTGAGCCACGTGGTTATGCCTTCATTCAGTATAATACCATAGAGGTAAGTTTCTTACTTCTAACAAAAATTTTCGAAACAACTTTTAGAGCTCTTGTCCAATCTGTGAAAGACTACTAATTTTTCATTTTCTTTCGATGCTCTATACTCGAAAATTGTTTACGAATCTGTCAAAAGCAACTAAAACATACAAATTGTTTCTTTCTTTCTAATATTAAACCAGTAGTTTAGTTTATCCGTGATCATTATCTAATTTCAACCATTGAAGTGAGCATGCAGGAAGCTCAACTAGCCAAGGAGAAGATGAATGGAAGACTAGCTTGCGGCCGCCCTTTGGTTGTACATTTTGCTAGCGAGAAATACTTGTTAGATGCAGCAGATAACTCTTCCAGAGGCATTGGTGAGACAAGCAGGCCTAAGATTGTGGGGAGCTCCTCAGGACAAATGAATCGCGGTGCTAAAATAGCTGCCATAAAGAACAAACTGAAAACCATGGAGGAAGAGAGCTGCCGTATGAAGAAACCCAGACAAGGAGACAACATCACTTAAATCTTGTTTTGTAATAACTTTGTAAATCAAGTATCTGTAGTCCTTCAAAGTCTTGGTTAGAGCTTAATGCTTGATCATGTTCTATGTATGCACGTCTCTGGCAAAAACATTATTAAATGGCCATGTGGTTCATGTCTGAGTGCACGCAAAGCCGCCTACTGTGAAGTTCACATAGTAGGTATCTGATGAGAGGGTGGGAAGCATTTGGGATTGAGGCTTTGTTGTATGCTAACAAGAATTGATTTTTTTTGCGATCTGGTTGTATTATCTCTCTCTTTTTTTTTGGGTTTATCACGTGGCGTTAGGCACCAACCGTACTGACTAAGCGTCACTTGGGGCCAACTATGTTAAGTTGTCTTTAAGATTTAAAAATTAAACACTTGTCTCTTTGCATTTTTATGGTGGACAGATTGTTTTTTGAATAGTCGAGAATATTTAAGCCACCTCTGCACAACGGTAATAACCGCCACAGCAACTACCACTTCCCACTCTCATTTTGTCCTGAGGAGTGAAGACCAATGGGGCACTTGGGTCTCTGGTCAGTCACTCCCAATTCTTCTTCTCAATCTCATTTGGGTTTCGTTTTTCTCTGAACCTGTGTTGATCCATCGTTTGGGGGGTTTTGATTAGGTCGGAGAAGAAGACCAAGATCGGCAGCGCTCTGAGTGGCGCTCTGGTGAGCACTCTGGTTGGGCTCGCTGCTCTTGGCTTTCTTGCTTGGATCTGGTTAGGCTTCTCTGCTGCTATACATACATATTGCATTTGATGAAACTTTAGAATTTCATTAGTGTCTTGTTATGTTGGTTGCTATTGTGAATTAGTCGCATTGGTGATGCACTGATGCATGATCATTCAACAAATTCCGACCAATTTTAGTGGCCGAGGTTGATGCGATTTTGTTGACGTCGTTACCTTCCTATCCGATATCAATTCATGAAATTTGTCGATGATTCAACTATATGACTAATACCAAGAGATTATGATGAAATGCTGCACTTGTTGTAAATTTGCGTGACCACAGGTTTCCGAATCCACTGTTCTTATTGGCATATAAGCCAGTTAATATCGAGTAGTCACGATCCAAAATAAGTCATCAATCAACATAGATCGATTCATTATCTTTTTCTTTGGTAAGTTGCAAAAATGATGGCTATTGATTTGCTGCCTTTTGTTAATATTATTAGAATCGTATTTTTCCACGATGTACTTGTATTTTCCTTGGAGGATGTTATGTGCTTCAGGAAACTTATTTGGCTTCTGTAGTTGTAGTTCCACTTCAGCATGTAATAACTCTTGATTAATTCAAAACTAAGTACTTTTTTTGTGAAGAACCATGTGCATGTGTTTGTCTCATATTATATGTAATGAACTAAAATGTTATACAGAAAAGATTGATACTCATATTTGGCCATGTTGACAGTTGCAACAACAGTTGGAACCGTAGTAGTATATTTTATGGTGCCAATGCGCTCGCTTGGTCAAGTTAGCTGGAAAATAGCTGCTGCTCTAAGGGCAAGACATATAGGGGGAGGTAATTGTTGGCATTTTTTTTTTTTTTTGCATGTTTTTCCATTTGGTTATGGCACTGTTTATGTAATAATTCGTGTTTTGATTCAAGATGTATCTTTAAACATTTTGCCTATGACTGACCCCTGTTTAAATATATGATATCATCTGTTCTCGTTTGAAGGGTATTTTTGTGTCCATAAAATCTTATGTATGTCTTGTTAAAAATTAAAGGCGTTGTACAGCTCGTCATTCTTTGCAATTCTACTTTGCACACAATATAAATCAGTTCATTTGATTAGTATGTGCGTGTTCCTCTTCCAAATCTGTGGCTCACAAATAAGTTTGGTTCTTGATTTGTTGCAGCTGTTAACTTTGTTGCTGTTTCAGAAGCTCTTGGTGTTTCTCCATCTGTTTTAGCTTTAAATTTGCTTTGAAAAGAGGGATTAAAGTTGATACTGAAAATTTTCATGATTATTGAGCATGGGGAATATTTGTATGAGTCACGCTTTTACAATTTACTATCTAGGATGGAAGTTATCTAGATAAATGGATTTTGGATTTTGGATTTTGGTAGATATGAAGAAAATAGAGGGTTAATTGCACAAGTTTGGATTTGATAAGTGAAAAGTTCTGAAAAACATATTACGCAACAAATGTGAATAAAGTTGACTAGCCATAGATATTGGCTACATCCCGAGTCTTGATCGGTGACTGTTATCATACCTGTTCAGATTTTTTAAGGTTTATAACTAAAAACTCTTGGAGGATCTTTCTAATCAAATTTGATGACTTAACAGATGGTACCGTTGATATTGAGTCTCAACCTGCTGACAAGCTACCAGTTCTTCAAACTGCTGCTGCCCTTGCTGTAGCTTTTGGTATATGCAAAATCGCTACACATCTGACAAAATTATGGGCTATTCAAGCGGGAAATCTTCCATTTGTGACAGCCATTGTAGTCATTTTAGCAACTCTATTTCCAGCACAATTTAGATACCTTGCACCTGCTGGCGAGGCTGTGGCTATTATTCTTATGCAGGTATGTGAACCATTCCATTCAGCCAGGGTTATACTTTTGAATTTTAACACTCCTTGCAACTGAATATTCTTCAACTGAAATCTTCTGCTGCATCCTTTCTTTTCTTATGGGAAAGAACGTAGTTAATCATTCATATATATTCTATACATATTAATGACTTAACTTATATTTCATCTAATGGACAAGCATTTTTTCTGGCTACTTGACAATGATTTCTTTACCCTAAAGTGGGTGAAGAGGCACACTGCCTCAGAATAACATCCTTTCAGAGTCTTTGGAACTAAGTTTTCTTTTTAGTTATCTGATTTGTGCTTCTTGTATCTTTGCTGTGTATAATCAGGTATTTTTTGCCGTGATTGGTGCGAGTTGGAGCATATGGAGTCTGATCAACACTGCACCTAGTATTTTTATGTTTTCTGTGATTCAGATAGCGCGGTCCATCTTGCTATTATACTTGGGGTGGGAAAACTGCTTCGTTTTGAAAAGAAGCTATTGTTTTTGGCTTCAAACGCCAATGTTGGGGGCCCTACCACAGCATGTGGAATGGCCAGTGCCAAAGGTTGGGCCTCCATGGTTGTTCCTGGAATTCTTGCTGGCGTATTTGGAATTGCAATTGCAACATTTCTTGGCATTGGTTTTGGATTGGGTGTTCTTAAGTACATGTAATCATCTCAAAATTCAGATTTAAGTTGATTACAAAACTATACCTTCCCTTCTAAACTCACTTGAAGAACTCCTAATTACATATTGGTGAGGCTTAATCTTTTTTTTTTTTTTTTTTATTTACATTTCACCACTTATTACATATTGATGAGGCTATGTAGGTTCTTGCTTGTAAACAGATGATAACCTTATCAAGAATTCATGGTTGTGACAGTGGCATGGTTGTGTTAGTGCAGCAAAGGCTCTATCCATCTACATCCAATAAAAGCACTAAAGCCAGAAAGCTTGCTTGGCGATCAAATCAAATTTGCCGGAGATTCTTCGATGTACTTCACCGACTTCAAGCACATGAGGCGTCACAAAAAGCAAAACTTATGGTCAGGTAATCCCAATTCATAAAGCTTCTGTAGTCTCATGGTCTGAAAACTTATCAACCAAAAAAAAAAAAAAAAAAAAAAAAATCAATGGATCACTAGTAGTACAATAGTATGAGTGCCATTGAGAATTTGTTGTCCTGCATTGTGCAATTGGTGTGCTCTGCATACATGCCATTTTGGACGGTTGAGCGATGTTAGGATGGCTGCCTGACCGTCCCATTTAAGCTCTATTGGTGCTTGGCATGAAAACTATGCACCCAAGCTTTTGGGCCACCCCCTTATTAGATAGTGCAGCTGTCCTTCTTGCACCCAATGAATAAAAGCCTATCTTGTGTTCTGACCATCCTACTTAGTGTACTCATGAGCCAAGGCCAATATGGGCCTATTTGTGCTTAGCCTAAGCTGAGAAAGTCAGCTTCACAATGATATGAAAGAAATTATATTGTTCGAATTTGGGGTCATTGAACCGAATTGTCATTACACATTTTACAGTTCAATTCATCTTGGAGAAAGAGCACTTTCAAACTGCACTCTGCAGGTAAAGTAACCCCATTTCTACGTTTCATTTTGGTGGGACTTAATGCTTACAAATACAAGTTTAATGGAACTTTTCTAAACATTCCAAACCTCAAGTACCTTAATATGTACTTCAGTTCCCCACCATTTTTCATCACCCAAAATGCATATTTGTAGCATACAAGGCTACATATTGTACCAAGCCTTAGGTTGCAATTTGTTAATGGTCTTCAGAATTAAATGAAAGCGACTGAACAAAACCCATGAAAAAAAGGATTATTGAAAAAACGTTAAAAATTAAAATCTGTCTATATTATTTGAAAAGTTAGTAGAATCTCTTCTTTTTTTTTTTTTTTACTTCAATGGGAATCGAACCATATTTCTTGAGATCTTGCATTTTTGGCAAGTGATGTCTTTATCATCTCACCTGAGAGGCTTTGACAAGCTAGTAAAATCTCTTATAAATTGTATTGCGACCTAGAATTGTTGATAATTTTTTTTGAGGACAGAATTGTTGATGTTTTACAATCACAAAACCTGGAAAACCCATATCGGGATTCTGAGGCCATATATGTTAAACCGTTGCGGCCTTACGGGATGTGAGTAATTTCTTGTTACACAAAGAAATCAAGAAAGTAAAAAAATCTCTAAATTGTATGTTTAAGGAACTCCTAATTGTATGTTAATGTTATGGTTAATGCAGCTATTTAATATTACTCACATGGAAGCTCGACATGAGTTCTGTTTGGTTCAGCTTATGCCCTTGCTTATCGTTGATGTTGCATTCAATTTTTAATCTGTTGGACTTCATCAAAACATAAGTTAAAAGCACAAGCTAAATCAGACAGTGCCATTGCTGATATGCAATTTGCACACTAAAATTTGGGCAAGCACGTGACGTTTACATGACTCGCCACGTAGTCATCCCTGCAGTCGTAAGCATCGGCACGTGCCCTCGACACGTTTCACAAGCAGTCGACACGCGATCACTGTTCTTCACCCAGTCCGACTCAGCATTTGAAGTTCCGAACAGCTATATGCCTGTACACATTTCTCTACCATTATAGCCTTAGCCATTAGGGTGTCAGTTAAGCTAACCAACACCCCCCACATCTCTGCCACGTGGACAACTTGTAAAATTCTGGGTGACCGAAGCACTATACTAGTTGCTAAAAAAGAGAATTTGATCAAGAAATTAATAACAAATTAACGGTGAAGATGATTTGATTTTGATGGTGACGTTATTGTTGATGGTGTTAATGTTGCAAGTGATGATGGTGCGTCACCCATGCATGTCCCTCGCCTTTTGTTGTATCAAAACTCAAAAGAGTGGCCTCTCATAGAGAGTTGACCCACAAAATAGATGTCAACTTTAACTAGCTAGGCCCCCACATAGTTGACACGTAATCTGGCGTACGTGTACACGTAGTTTGTACACTCGTGAAGCAGCGTAGCTGAAGTGGTGAAGCCATGTGAAGCATGCACTCCTCTCACTCTAAGCTTGCTCTCTTTGCGTATAACTGTTTATAAATAGACCAGATTTAATTTGGTTCATTCACAGGCCATGATATATCAGTTTCGATTACACAGATTTTATAAGATATTAAGATTCTAATAAAGGGAGACACAGAGATTCCTATATTTATTAGGACAATATTCTGTGTGCATCTGTGGAAGAGATTTGTATATATATATATATTTATAGTTTGGTACATAAGCTCCTGAATGTGGACGGAAGGGCCTCATCAAGGGAAGATCATGGTGAGAGCAGCAATGAGAGTGGTGGTCTTAGGGCTGTGTCTTGGGATTCTGATGATGTGGATTGTCATGCCCACTTCCACTTACAAGCAGAAATGGGTTTTGAGCATCCGGGCTAAGGCCAACACCAGATACTTGGGCACTGAAGGTTTGATATTCAAGACCTATGTATAGTTTGATCTCCTATATATGTATTGATGATCAAATTGTTTTGTGACTTTATATACGTATAGATCTTATAGAAATGTCATGTGGGTGTCTCATATAATATTGTTTTTTGTTTGCCCATGTTATTGATTGATGATCAACAGGAGCAAATTTATTGGTGTACACATTCCCAGTGCTTTTGGTAGCTTTGTTGGGATGCATCTACCTACATCTGGGACGGAAGGGTGGCGAAGATGGTTACAATGCAAGGTATATATCTGTTCTTATGTGTTCGATTCAATGTTGTCCATTCTTAAGGAACCAAGAATGAATTTGTTAGTCTAATTATAGCAACAGGGGCGAAAAGCAGCAAAATCGGTCGCAGAAATGGTGGAAGCGGCCGGTTTTGGTGAAGGGTCCATTAGGAATTGTGACTGCGACCGAGCTGGGCTTCTTGATCATGTTCATTGCGCTCTTGCTCTGGTCTTTCTCGACGTATTTGACCAACTTCTTCTCCAGTCTTGATCCTGAATCGGGGGAGCGAATGTACGTATTCAATCTATATGAATGATCAACTAGTTGGTTATATTTTGATTTTGGTTAATTTGTTGGAGAGTGTTGAGTTTGGAATTTGGTGAATGTTGGCAGTTGGCAAGTGAAATTGGACGACACAGCTTTGGCGTTTGGGCTTGTTGGGAACATATGTTTGGCCTTTTTGTTCTTTCCGGTGAGCCGTGGTTCTTCAGTGCTACCGCTGATGGGTCTGACCTCTGAAGCCAGCATTAAGTACCACATATGGCTAGGCCATATTGTACTGACGCTCTTTACTGCTCACGGAATCTGTTACATTATTTTCTGGACTTCAACCCATCAAATTAAAGAGGTATGTGTATGTGATAGATATCTCATGAGTCTCATCTTATCTTTGTGATTACAGTTACTGTGTTTGTGCCTTTATTTGGCTCTTTACAATTAAATTAATTAATCCAATTGTACTGCTAAATTGGTCACCATCAATTGCACCAAATCAAGTGCAATAAAAGAGTTTGATCCATGTAGCCGACTCAACTAATTTCTAATTTGGGATTTAAGTTATGTTATTTTATTTATTATGAGTCAAGAAGCACGTTTTTCTTTATTTACTCCACGTGCGAGTGTGAGAAATTGAGAATAGAGGGCATTTGGTAACTTAAAACTTTTCGGCCACCCACAAAATTCCATGGGCCCTTCTTGGATGTTGAAGTCAATGCTATTGGCTGACTTTCCAATAATATTATCAGTTTATCACTTGAATCCAAAAGAGAGATTGATCTTCAAGTTGTGTGGAATCTTTTCAAATATAGGACCCACTAAGAAAGCTATGAAAATCATAATGAACAATAGAAAAAGAATGAAGTTGTTCAAAAACATAACTTGTTTTTCTCAGTTTGCTAGAACTGTAGGAATCATTCTTAGCAACAGTAATTGTTATTCTTGGTTCTCAATATTTTTTTTTCATTTTTTTGTTTCAAATTAACTGACTCTTACAATTTTACATATTACAAGGCTTCATTTATTATTAAAATACTACCATACCCTTGGAAGCAGAGTGATGGAATAGCAATTTACCAAGTCAAATAGGGAAGAGAAAGGGCAGTTCAGTCATATTTTACCAAATTTTTCTTCAGCCAAATCTATTTAGTAGCTCTTTTTAGGAACCGTGCATGTGTAAAAAAAGGACATATATTAAGTACCGGAAGGAGTAATTTTAATTTCTTAAATCAAATACTTTTCTGCATATCAATATTGTTCCTAAGAGTCATATAATTTCTGTATGTGAATTGATGGTGGTTGCTTGAGTAGATATTTCCAGGGTCCTTTCATTGATTTTATTGACTGCAATAAGCCTTTCTGTCTAATTTAACATGTTGGTTATACTCATGACAAACGAGTCAAATTGATTTTAGTGGCAATAGTAATAATGTGATGTAGATAACCTTAAGTTTGTGTTCACTTGATTTGAATGCAGATGATTGAGTGGAAGAAAACTGGGATCTCAAATCTAGCAGGAGAGTTATCTTTGCTTGCTGGATTAGCTATGTGGGCAACAACATTCCCACGCATTAGGCGCAAAATGTTCGAGCTCTTCTTCTACACACACTATCTCTATATCCTCTTCATTGTCTTCTTCATATTTCATGTGGGCATGAGCTATGCTGCCATCATGATCCCTGGGGTATATCTCTTTGTCGTCGATAGATTTTTGCGATTCTTACAATCTCGTCGGAGTGTAAGATTACTTTCTTCCCGTGTTTTACCCTGTGAAGCTGTTGAGCTGAACTTCTCTAAAAGCCCAGGTACTTAATTAGCTTGGTTGATTAGTTTGTACTGGTAGAATTGTCTTAGAATCCATGAAGCCCAACATTTACTTATTTCCCTTGTTCACGAAATGCTAATTAAGTAATTGTACTGACTTGAACTTGAATGGCAGGGCTGAAATACACTTCTACAAGCACCATTTTTGTCAATGTTCCTAGCATTTCCAGGCTGCAGTGGCACCCTTTCACTATAACCTCCAACAGCAACTTAGAGGCAGACAAGTTAAGTGTATTCATCAAAAGTGAAGGTAGTTGGTCTAAAAAGCTTTTCCAGATGCTCTCTTCACCTTCAACCGCCGACCGTCTTGATGTGGCAGTTGAAGGACCTTATGGTCCTGCTTCAACTCATTTTCTAAGGTTTGTATAAGCTTCTTATAGGTGTTCTTAAATGGCAAATGATTTTCTAAGGACCCTATGTGCCAGTTAATTATTTCCTTGCTAATTGATGAAGACAATGTGTGCAGGCACGACAAGCTTGTGATGGTTTGTGGAGGCAGTGGAATCACTCCATTTATTTCAATCATCAGAGAACTTGTCTTTCTAAGTGCGACATTGAATACCAAAACCCCGCAGGTGCTCTTGATTTGTGCCTTCAAGAATTCTCGTGATCTCACAATGCTAGACCTCATTCTGCCTCTTTCGGGCGCCCCAGCTGAGATTTCTCACTTGAGACTTCAAATTGAAGCCTACGTTACAAGAGAGAAACAACCCGCGGACGCAAGCAATGACAAGAACCTCCTTAGGACGGTCTGGTTCAAGCCTAATGCCACGGACATGCCTATACATGCTGTTCTTGGACCCAACAGTTGGCTTTGGCTTGGTCTTATAATCTCGTCTTCCTTCATCATTTTCCTTATCCTCCTCGGCATCCTTACCTATTACCATATATACCCGATCGACAAAAACACTAACAAGATCTACCCCTCAGCAGCCAAATCTGCTCTGAACATGTTATTCATATGCGTGTGCATAGCCATGACATCAACTGCAGCATTCCTTATCAACAAGAAAGGAAGCAGCACGAAAGTAAAACAGGTCCAAATAACAAATGCTCCTACACCATTGACATCGCCGGGGTCATGGTTCTATAATGCAGATAGAGAGTTGGAGAGCGTCCCAACTCAGTCCCTTGTCCAAGCAACCAATTTGCACTATGGTTCAAGACCTGATCTGAAGAGTTAAGTTTTACTTGCATAGCTTCAACTCCCTTTACTTGCTTAATGTTTTGAACTTGTTTACTCAATGGAACTCAGTTTTCAGCTTAGATTTTATGTACCTGTTGTTTGTTTATGAGGAAAGCTAAATGAAGGGGGCTTATGTTTGCTGCAGAGATACTGTTCAATTGCGAAGAATTGAGCGTTGGAGTTTTGGTTTGTGGACCGAGGAAGATGAGGCATGAAGTTGCAACCATTTGCTCTTCTGGTCTGGCAGAGAACTTGCACTTTGAATCCATTAGCTTTAGCTGGTAATACATAGTGCACATTTTGCCAACACAGTGCTCCTCAAGAAGTGCTTATGAAGATCTTATATATATAAATTGAGTGAATGAATCTTTTCTCAGTTGTTAGTGATCAAATTGAATAATGATTGTGTAATTGATATTGGTTTCTCCACATGGAAAAGAAGATCTTTGCAAAAAAGAACCGAGTTTTTTCATGGACAGTTTCGGTTTTAATAAGCCCAAGCCCAACTGGGCAAACAAGGCCGGACCAACCAATAGCAAATTCCAAAATACAGGCTCGGTTCTTATGCATCATGAGCACTTATAAATTATTGGAAAATGTCTACCAAAAAAATGATAGGAAAATGCTGCATAATTTTCTCACAACTTTTGGGTACAACATTAAAATGATTCATTGGATCATGCATTGAGATGTGTAGATGCACATTTGGATATGTATCTAATGAAACCCATTAATATTGTACCTAAATGATGTAACAAAAGTAATAAACCCTACCTTTTCTTTAAAGAATAAATAACATAATATATCCTAACGTTTGATATTTTTTACAAATTTATCTTAACATTTCAATTTTACAAATATATCTTAACGTTTTGTAATTGTGTAAATTGTATCCTATGAATAAATTTGAGTTGATTTGAGAACTTACTTCTAATCATGTTGTTGCAAATGGAAAAAGTGTCTCTCAATTCATCATGTCATGGACTACAATTTGTAAAGTTGGATTAACTTTTCAATGTCACTTAATCAATATTTTAGAATAAATTTGTAAGAAACTAAAATGTTATGATGTATTTGTAAAAATTGTAACGCTAGGATAAATTTGTAAATAATCTAAAACGTTATGATGTATTTGCAAAAATTGAAACATTAGGATAAATTTATAAAAAATTTAAAATGTTATGATATATAATGCTATTTGCCCTTCTTTAGATTATAACGATAGTTTTAAGGTGACTCACACTCGAAATGAGAAAAATAAAAAAAGAAGAAATTTAACGGTGGAAAAGTGAATATAAGATAGCTCAAGATTCATTGATTAAAAAGGATTTAAAAGGTATTGATTGCACACCATAAAGTGCATTAAATCAAGTAGAGAAGTAGAGTGGAAGAGTTTATAATGTAGTTGACCCCAACTAAGTTTGAGTTCAAAGTTAAAAAAATATTATGTTCAAAAAGTTGATCCCAAATAAGTAATTTGAAATCAAAGCTTTGTTGTTGATGTTAAAATTAGTAGTAGCATACTCCTTCCTAAATCGTTTAAAATAAAGACACAAGAATTAAAGTAGTCTTAATTACGAGTATAATTTATATATATAAAATACTAGAATGATAACAAGTAAGTCACACCCCAACACACAATGACCCACAAGAGCCCTCCATACAGCCTTGACTTACGTGTTATACATCAAGATTTGTATGTGTCCGTATCTCGAGATGGCAATGAATGACTCTTGTGGGTCATTGTGTGTTGGGGTGTGACTTCTAATAAGATTTCTTATAGAATAGTCAAATAAAATTAATGAATAGGAAACATTATAAATAGGATGAGTTAGTTAGATGAAATATCTTGGAAACTAAATGTAATTTGGAAATCTTCAAAGTTTGGGTTGAAAGATTTTTAAGACTTTTATCTGGAGTCACTTTTGTATTTTGTAATCATTGTTGAATAGGTATTCTATCAACTTCCCATTGCCATTTTAGCACTTTTATATTTTATTTTATTTTTGTTTTTTAGCACTTCTCTATTCATATACATACTTTGTCTTTAAATGAATTGAATAATCATATATTTGAATTATATAAAAGTAGAATGGTAAAAAAAGTAATAAATACACTCTTGAATTTTGAAAAGACTTACAATTTTAAACAAAAAGTTTTTGCTATAACAACTTGTATTATTAATGGATGTTATAGGAGCTCAAATTAAGACTGTAGCGTCTGTGCCCATGTTGACTAACATCTATCTATCCGTATATATATAATAATCATCATCTTTTCATCTACACCCCATCTCTCCATCTTATTACACACTCTGTTGCCCCCACATCTCAGATTGAATACTGAACTGGTTGACAATCTTCAATGCCATGATCCTTTGGAAACAAGAAGGACGAATGATGGCTGGAAGCGGGCGAAAAAGACAAGTTAGCAGCGCCCCCTCCATGTTGCTGCAGTCCCAGCGTAAGCGACACGCTGTTCCTGTAATTCTGATGATGCATGCCTTCACTGGCAAAAGGGAGCATGCCCGGTGAGTGATGTTCGAAGGACTCCATATGATCCAATTCAAAAACGCCGCCAACTGCCATTTCAGGGTGTTGGTGGTGGTGGTGCCTTGGAGGTTCATGATGTTCAGAGTCATGGTCTTTGTTGATGATGGAGAGAATAGAGTCTGTGTGATCATCAAGACTGGTGGGTGGTCTGTTATGGTAATGAAGTTGATGTGTAGGGCTCTTGTCATCATCAGTGGTTTCATCATTTCTGAATATTGTACCTGTGGATATTGCCATGTCATTGTGATTCTTGTCTTTTGTTTCTTCCAAGTACATCTCTTCCACCATTGGCTTCCACAGCCTAACCCTGGCATTGATGAACCAATTTGATACCTGTGGAAGCAACAAAAATATTGCTTGTATTTCTTCAAAAATAAAATTCCATGAATATCTCGGGAAAAAATAAAAAAATAAAAAAAATAAAAACCTCATGATTTACCTCGAAAAATAAACTCAACGAAGGCTTTTTCAGGTCGAAAATAAATTTTTATAAAGCAGAAAATGATTTTTTTTTTTATATATATATATAACAGCAACATAGCCTCAGTTCCAAATTAGATTTTTTTATATAGAAAGTAAAAAATTTTGACCTTGAACAAAACGAGGAAACCCTATAAAAATGTATTACTTCCAGTCTGTCGTGTGAGATGTTGTGCAACAACAACAACATAGCCTCAATCCCAAATTAATTGGGATCGGCTATAAATTAAAAGATGTTGAGCAACATATGAAAATTTTCCTACCCTATAATTAATTTCTCAAAAGTCTAATTCTTAAGAGAATCTTCCATTTTGGTTTCAAAAAAAAAAAAGAGAATGTTCCATTTTAGAAATAAATAAATAAATAAAAACGAAGCCCCACTAGAGTGGAGATGACTTCCCCACATCTTTTATAGGCCCCATTTTTCATCAACAAATTCACTATTCATTCACTTAAATCTAAAGATAAAATAATTGATATAGTTATTCAAAAACGTAACACTACATGTCATGCACTAGTAGTTCAACAAGTACTAAAATATACTAACAAACACTATATATGCATGGCAACATGCATACACAACCATAGACAGTATCACTATAAGAAAAATTAATGTATAAAAGTCATGCCTGGCTTCTTGAGAGTCCTGCTTGGCGTGCTAAGATCATTTTGTCCACATCGCTTGGGTACCTGCCAATTAAGTAGCCAATAATTAACCATTAAATTAAGTTCCAAAACTGTAAATCAACAACACTACATAAACTGATAAACATCAAATACAAAGTACAAAACATTTTTATGCATTTAACTAGCAATAACTGGTTGAGTTTAACTAAATTCTCTCAAATGGATCTGTGGTAGTACCGATATTATTCTCAACTTAACCACCTCTGTTAGACAAGCGTGGGTTTTACTCCAAAATCCTCGTACACTACTTAGGAAAAGATCATTTAGTTATACTCATTCTATCGAAATATGTTTTCAATCAATGTGAGACTATATTTTAGTCGACTCATCCCAACAGTATAAAAAGACTGAAAATAATTACGGGTGAAGAAAGTGTTCAAACAGCCAAGCTCGAAGAACAGTCACAGAACGCTCCGGGAGGCCACGCTGGGGTCTCCATGGCTGCCTCTCAAGCATGCTCATCTGCTGAAGCGATTTTTGTTTCCGAAGGTTCTGATCAATAAGACGAAGCTTCGGCGTTTTCTTGTTAATGTCTTTACCTTCTAGTCTTGTGTTAAGCCCAACAAGGGGATCATTGTTTTCTCCCATAGCCTCCTTAATCTCCTTAATTTGACTAATAATCCCATCTCTCAAACACCTGAAATGCCTAGACATGGCTTGTGAAGCAGGTTTTGAGTAAACTGTAGCAGCTCCTTCACCTAAAACTGTCTCAAATGATGATACAACGCCCTTGATTTGATCGCGGTAAAGACGGTACCTTTGATCCACCTATACACCAAGAACACAAACTATGTAAAGTGTAGAAACAAAGGAAAAAGCTGAGCAGTTGTTGATGAAATCAAATCAACAAAACCCAATAAAAGTTGGTACAAAAGACACCTCTTTGAGCATGGAAAACAAATTGGCTTGTCGCTTCTGCAACTCGACGTGGTCAAGGGAATTAATTAGAGAGCTTTTAGTTGTGCCTGCAGTTTCATCGTTACTCCATTGATTGTTTTTCTGCTTTGGTGGGTCTGCTGCTCTGAGGCTGCAGAACTCACTAAGGAGTTCTTGTGTGGGAGCTAAGTACTTTGAGTTCTTTAACTCGAACTGGGTGTGATGATGTTGTTTTCCTTGTTGTCCATGAAAAGTTGGTCCTTTTCCAAGAAACCCATCTTGAGAGAAGTGTTGGTGTTGCAGATCTGCAGAGAGGTTTGAAGATTCAAAGAACCCGTCTTTGAAATTCGATAAAGAAACCCACTATCTCGCCAATGTTGTTTCGGGTTTACTGATGAACACTCTGCTTCAGAGAAAACAGACTGGACTTCAGGTTTACTAAACGGAGTAATCCTGTAAAAATGGTTATTGGGTCCATGAAACATCTTCCACGAAGACGGCGTCGAAGAAGGCTTGGATGGGAGGCTTAACAACTCCACTCTTGTAGTCAGGTTGAAGAGCTCTGGATCAGATTCCATACTTTGTAATTCACTCTGCAAATGGAACTTCATTAGAAACCATAAAACTCTCTTCTAATCAAACTACAAAAATGGAAAACTGCTCAAGAAAACCCAGAAAAAAAAAATCAACAAAGCAGTGATTTCAATCTCAATAGTCAATACATATGAAACCAATCTCTCTTATTTTATTAGAAACCCAGAAGTGTTGAGTCTCCTCGACTTCTTGTGCATGTCAGTGTACAGAATATATATGTGCAAGAAAAAAAACTTCATATTGATCATACCAAAAAAGGAGGGCATGGAAGAATTAGTTCACACTCTTTGCTAACTATGGAATGGCAATATATATATGGGCATGTTATCTTAGCGGTTATCATATATTATAAGATGATGTGCAAGCCTTACCATACCTTATCAGATGCTTTTATGAACAAAGTTTCTCACAGAATGAGTGGCCTAACAGGGAAGAAAATCAAGTTATCAATCACAGAAATGGCATAGAAGAAGCCATGAGTGTCTCTCTTCTCTAGCTCCCTCACTCATCAATGCTAAACGGGTTCTTCAAAAAAGCCAAAACCCACAAAAATCTTTTGAAAAGAAATCTGCGATTGCAATAAAGAATTCAGAAAAACAACAGAAACTATATAATATAAACCCAATATATAAAACACACCAACCCAGCCATGCTTTTGTAAGTACTGTTAAAAGACAGAGAAAGAACATGGTCTGACCTTTTGGCTGGCAAACCCATTAAAAGCCGCCATAGGACACTGAACATATCTCTCTCAAACACTTGGCCTATTGTGAGATCTCTCCAAGTTTTATTACACCAAGTGACCAACCAGAACTCAGTAGTACAAGAACATCACAATTCTCTCTCATATTCAATGGAGAAATTCATGATCACGGATCTGTGAGATCAAAAACCCTCTTCCCAAGTGAAAGTTCTGACCAGGCTTTGGCCTTTTCAGATGGGTGTGGGCACCAATTTTGTGGGTTTTGTATGATCTGATCAGAAACTAAAAGAGTCTGACAAGGGAGGTCTCAGAGAAACAGAGAGAGTAGAGAAAGAGAGAACATAGGGAGTGATTGCAAAGTATTCCTAAGTGAGGACTGAGAGAGAGGAGTGTAGGGTGGTCCAGTGTTTCCATCTTGGACAAGCCCACCAGGCATTAGCATCACCTTTATTTTTCTTTTGAGAAACCTATTGGCCTCCTCTCTATCTTTACTTCTCTCATGGCTCTTCTTGTGGTCCCTTACTGAACCAATTCTTGGAGCCTATTAAGGGTGCTTTCACTAGGTGTTTAGTATTACTGGGTCTGGTTCCAACTGGGTATCCCAACCATGGTCTCTATGTTTCTGTTACCTCTTCTTACATGTATATACACCAAAAGTAAAAGCAGGGTTGGCTCTCTTTTGCACCTTATTCAATGCCAATAGATTTTGCTGTGCAATCTTCATTGCCTTCAAGGATACACAGTTTAACTGCACAAGCAAATAAAGATTAGCATTAGTAAAGTATTTTGATGATCTGACAATATGGCTCTACTCCACAATTTGTTGAACCATATTTCTTCTTAAAATATATACATAATTACATATACAAGTCTTACATGCATGTTGTGTTCCAAAAGTACATTCATGAAGTACAGTGCATAATATAACAATAACATACATGTAATTCTCCTTTAGCACTAATTGTTGTTACAGGGTCATGTAATATTTAATTTAATTCAACAATTCCATTTTGTGTGATGAGGTTCAATGTCCCTTAACCAGAGCTATCGAGGAAATATGAAGACACTGCACAAGGTGACTTCGCCTTTTTAGGGATTTTTTAACAGCTATCATGGCACCAACAGTTTGGTCATGTAAAGAGGGAGATGTGGAAAATTCAATCGAAAGAGAACAAGAAAAAAGGGAGAGAAAGAAGGTTGACTTGATGCTGAGATGAAAGGGCTTGTAAACTGGGAGAGATATGAAAGTAAGGTGGGATCATAAGAGCACGAGTAAAGCATGGATTTGAACAAAGATGAACTGGTACCAAGCCAAGGAGGGGACTTGTGGAAGCAAAAGTTGCTATAAAGATGAGAAAAAAGGGAACAAAAAGATGTGATTAGAGGCATCAACAAAAGACATGCCCACTCTACTTGTGAGTGGCCGAGAAAGAGTAGAGTACTAATAAGATGGAGTATTGTTTTTACTGCTCCCTTTGAAGAGTGAATGTGAATTCCCCGTACTTACACATGGGTTCCTGGTAAAGAATGACAATCAAAGCCAGACCTGAGGACCTAAAACTACAGTTCAAATGAGTGCCCATGGTACTTCAATTCTGGAAATAGAAAATGCTGCTTTTGCATTATCAAAACAGCAAATCCGGATGAACGAACGCAATGGAAAACTTGCAGTAGTGTAGTAACATCTTCAGTTGGTCAAACCAGAGCAAGCAAACCTTAATTCACACTCACCATGCCCAGCTTTTTGTATCCTAATAGAAGAGACTTGTTAATGGTGGGCCGCCTGAAAATGGATGCGACGATATTCAAAGTTTCAAACTTCCCTTTCCGGAGGGTTCTTTTTTCTTTTCTTTTCTTTTTTTTTGGTCCTCGGCTGAATTCAATAGCCACATTAAGCTCCAACTAATCCCAAGTTGAGCAAACTATAGACCCACAAAGGGAGAATCTCTCCTAACATCGTTTGCTCTATCCATTAGACTCGAACACCTGAGCCATCGCTTAAGGGACTTCAAGAACCTACCGTCCGAGCTTTGCAGCTCGATGAGGCTAAAATTAAACCTCTAATACAGGGTTTTGCATTACCTGCCAAATTCTTTCCTGACTTTTCATGATCATCTGTGGGGGAAAATAATTTCAGAATAATCAAGAGATTCGCTCATCCATGCTTTCCAGATGGAGTGACAAGTACATCTCTGGTCCAGTCTTGTACATTATATGAATACTTCCTTTAGAGAACTTTCAAGCATGTTATGCCAATGAAATCATACCTTTCCTTTCTCGATCTCTAATCCTTCCCGTGCCAAAATATACCTGTGGTTTGGACATTAGATCATGGGCTTACAAATAATAACTCGCAAGTCAATATTCTCTGGTTAAATTGGAGACCACTAATTTCTAATCTTCAATCAAGTACCAAGATAAAATGATCTAACTTTAGAGTCCGACCCTTAATGTGTCAGCATTTCATCAGTTCAAGTCCATGATGACATCTACCACAACTGGTACCTCCATCCCACAGAACTGCATTACGCCCCCCATTCATCGATTAGTAATCAACACAAAGGCTACATTTCAGACAAAGTTAGTTCTCTATGATTATCAAAACTCGAATAGTGGACATAAGAGTTCAAATTAAGCATACCTTAGCCAGTACCATTGCTCCTGCGCAGCCCTGCACTTCACAAACAAACAGCAGTAACAAAAAAAAAAAAAAAAAACATGAATGATGCTTACAGTCACAAAACTCCTGTCAAAAAAGATTTAGCTCCAATGCTACATCATTTGTTTCAACGAATACATTGTACCACAAGGCGTCAAGGTACTGGCATGTTCCTAATGGTAAACCCCCAACCCTGCCGTCAAAACACAAAAAGCATACAGAAGCAGTAACGCCAAGAATAAGATGCAAAACCTTGAAAAGGAGAGAATACATGACTGCCCACCAAAAAGCTTTTCATAAACTATCAAAGTTGTTGAAGAAGACTGATTTGATCACTTAACCACGAGAAGCACATTGAAATAACACAAGATGTTCCATTGTTTCTGAACATACAAGATAGTTGATAGTTCCACCAAAATTCCACATGAAGATCAAACACAACAAACCCAGAGAGATGAACTCAAAATAAAAAATAAGACTAGTCAGAACAACACTCATGAGTACAGTTCTCCAATTTTAGTGTCTACCTTTTCAACCAGAAATGAACATATTGATCACTAAATGCATACTTCGATGCTAGCTTGAAAGGAAAGTGTAAATAAAGTCTCAACTATTTAAAGAAAAATTAACAGCCACATACATATGCTAAAAGACTCAAGATTGGCCAAGAGGGAAAAAAATTATATATCATGAGAGAAAGGACATTAAAATAATAAAAATAATAATAATGTGATAAGTAGACCCTAGCTACATCCAAAAATTTGCAAAAGAAATAACTATACTGAATTGTAGTTTTCTCAACCCCGGCAGCGAGGAAGATTGTAGGTTGAAATGTTTCCGACGAAAAGTAAAAAATGGTTCATCGGTCCAACATTTCCCACCCACATACAGAAGAACGGAATGAGGGGAAAAAATGGTACTCATAGCAAAATTTATGTAGGCACTCTCCTCCTCGGTGTTGTATCCTCATTGCATTCTTGGATTGCACCTGACTTGGAAGGTGTATTATGCTTCTCGATGTTCTCATCCCGAGCATATCTGAAATTGCCATCTTCTCTACCTCTCCAGGCATCCACAAGCCTACTGTCAATAGCCCTAATGTATTCCCTTGGACTCCCTCTACCATGAAACCCTGAGGTATCCTTGCTGCGAGAGTTATTTGAAACAACAGTGTCTTCAGCACCATATCTATGCCGGTGCTTTATAGTCTCATCAGCATTGTGATGTCGAACTGAATTGGTAAATCCATATCTATCACCATGCTTCCTTTTATCATCGTCACTTCCATCATATCTGGGTTCTCGACCAGCTCCTGCCATCTCAGAGAACCGCCCATGTTGCATATGCTTGTGATGTGCATCTGCTCTTACTCTGAAGGGAGGATCAATTAAATCAAACTTATGGCCTCGTTTGTAAAGTCTTCCAGGTGAGCTCCTCCTAGAAGCTACAGATCGATGCTTGTAGCAGTTTTCTCTAAAGTAATCTGCAGTGTCCCTTCTGTCATCCACCCATCTGGCAGTACGTGGTGGAGAAGCACGACTTCTAAGAGTATAACCAAAGCTTCTCACATGATCCACTACAAAACCAGGTTGATGGTGAGGCGACCTGACTCGATGCAGTCTCTCTTCGGATCGGAAGTTTGGAGGAGACCTGCTGCATTGCCTCAAACCAAGCCCATAACCGACTCTTCCCCTAGGAGTTGGCCATAAATGAGGCGAAAGACTTCTAGACCTTGACTGAGATCTGGAAAAGTGATGAGTGCCTCTTCTTTGACTGGGAGAAATGCTTTGCTCTCTCCTGGGTAAAGAATGCAAAGTAGGACCAGAATCATGGTGTCGCTCCCTCAAATCAGTACCAAACACTCTCTGACCATACCTTCTAGACCTACCCTGCCAATAATGTTACTTCTCTCTGGGCTCCTATCTACCGCACCTGCAGATCCCATATGCATACGAAATGTTTCTTTCCTCTCAGCCGGTGATCCTCTTCTAGTAAGCGGTCGTTGTACACATTGAGAAGAACCATTCAATGACTGCCTATGAACCCGTGCACCAGGTCTGACACTTACTGCTTTTACAATGGTGCCATCAGGTGCAACAAGAAGGCCACTGCTCTCAAGTTTCGCTGCAGCAGAATGTACAAAACCAGGACCATAATAACTGGGTGAACGATGGCTATTTGTATCCCAACGCCTCCCCGAAGAATCAATCCAACGATTGACACCTCGGCCTCTGCCATGCATATGCAAAGAAGATCCTCCTCTTCCATAGGATTTCGAAGAAGTCGTATCTCTTTCAACTCTAGAATTCAAATCATCCAAGTTGCTCGATCTGAAAGAACAGATATCAATAAAAATTCATCACATTGAAAAATTGACAATACAATAAATACATAGCAAAAATGCATGGAGCCATAAAAGGTACCTGCTTCGGTGCATCTGTGTTCTATCCTTCCATAATGAAGCATCAGATCCAGTTTTCCGTTCAGTACGTCGCAACTCTCTCTTGCCATAACCTGCCACAAAATCAAGCCCATCTATGCAAGCACTGCCGTGATTCTTTCCACTACTTCCTTCTTTGCTATCCATGAACATATCTTTGGAACATTTACCAGCTTCTGGCAACCGGTCCCACCCAGAAGATCGACTTCTTAAACATGCTAACTGGCTGTTTGATTCAGTAGCAGCATTCTCCATAGAAAAGTCATCACGTCCATTTCTCATCTTGAAAGAATCATGTACCAATTCAAACTTACTCTGATCTCCTAAAGCATCAAAATTGTTGTTCCACTGATTTTTCATAGACTTTGCAGTCCACCTATTACCATGTCTGGATACATATTCTTCAGAATTAATATCATGAACCTCCATCGATATCTCTCTGCCACGATCAGTTTCCTTGACTTGCCCGACCAGGTAGCTAGGATAATCCGAAGCACCTTCTTCACCATCTGTTTCTCTGTTATCGGATTCATAGTCCACATGTTCAACTTCCCCTTCTTCGTCCACACAATCTGCCCAGTTATGTTCATCTGACTCTGACTCCCTCAACTCTCCATCTTCATACTGAGTTTCGTTATCCTCCTGAAGTTCACCAGCTTTTGGAATTTGAGATAGATTAATATGATCCATGTGTGAACCGACAGACCCATAATCACATTCGCTGTCATCATAAGGTTCCTCTTCTAACACATACCTGCCAGAGCTAGTGACAAGATCATTACAATACCTTTTGCAATTATCCTGAGAATTCAAAGAAACAGAGACAACCTGTTTCTCAGCGACAACTTTTTTCTGCCTCAACAAACAAACTTCTTCAACTTTTACATTAGGGACCTTGTCATTAGAACCTTTATCAATGTGTATGGAGGAATCATGCCGTATAGAGTTGCCTGAAGAAGATTCATTATCTTGTGTTTTTGATGCACAAGCAAATAGATTTTCAGCTTCTGCAACTGCTGTAGCCAATGTAATCAAACTTTCAGAATTTGGGTGTACTGGTCCTAGAGAAGAACCTAATTTTTCCGATTTGGTGTCATCAAATGATGCAAGGCTTGATGCTTGAACAGTCATATCTTCAGTCAACATCTTCTCGACAGAAGCTGCTTTATCCACGGGTTCCTCAAGCACTAGTCTGCTAGTATCATGATCTATCCCAGAACAAAAATAATCACGACATGATTGATTGCAGTTAAGGTCACCAGGAGACGGAATTCCACCATTCCCAGTATCCAAGGATGTGGATTGAGTGAGGGCAATCTCATCTGGAACAGATGCAGTTGCCATATTTGAAAATGTTGAAGTATGTTCAATAGGAGCAGCACAAATAACCTCAGCCGATGAACTGATAACTTCTGAATTATGAGCAAGTTCTGCCTCTGTCTGCAAGCTCTCGTGACCATTACCCAACTCTGAAAGCAAAGGATTCTTTCTGCAAGAAGTTAAAGTGCTAAATTTATGTTTTCCCCTATCCGCCCCCGAATCTCAGGATCAAGCCCCATTGGATCCACAGCCCCTTGGTTGCTATTGTGTACATCTGAGACCAATGGACTCACCGTTGATGCTGTCCTGTCAATGACATTTTCCATATTACGAGATGTGATGAGATCCCCAAAATCATCAGAGTTATTTCTATTATCCCCGTGAGTATAATCCCCTGAAAGACCATGATAATCCACATAGGGATCTGCTGAAGGACTCGCCCATGAATCCATGGAAACATTCAAGTCCCAGTGAGATCTCTCATCGCGGCAAGACGACTTTGGTCTTTTCGTTGTCCCATCATCTGTCTTACTTGCCTGTGATACTGTTGCCAGATTATCTAAATGGGGGAGTGTCATATACTTCAAATCAGAGACATCAGAGACATCAGGAGCTACTTGTGGCAGACTTCTAGACAAGATATCAGTCTTCCCTTCCAATGACATAACATTTTCTTGATTGTTAACAGGTGAAAGAAACATGTTACCATCACTGCTAGAGACTTCAGCATGAGTCTGTGAAAGCTCTTTGCACGATTCCCCCACCACGATGCATGTTTCAGTATTCTGAGGGGCTGACCTATCTTTCAAGAGAGAGTCTTCAGCAATGAAGTTTTCCTCGTCAGGACCAGCACCACCTTCAATACTACTACTACAAGCAGCAGCAGCCAGTATTGAGATACCAGAGAAGTCTTCATTCAAATCAACTCTTCCATGGCCGTCCACGGGCTCTTTTCCATCAGTGCTAAGATCAGTGCAGGCAGCACTATCCAATTCATCAGAAACAGCATTCTCACTCGCTGTGACATTCTTATTTCTAAGGTTCAAGGCGTTCCCCTTAGCCAAAGCAGGTTTGCGCTTCTCTAGCTGCCGTGTAGGTGTGCTACGTGGTGGTGAAGGGATCGGAAACAAAATTTCCTTTTCTTTATGGGTACATGCTCTACTTTGTCACTGAAGCGCCTTCCAAGAACAGTAACGCCAAGCTGTCAAAAGCAATGAAGAGGATGTAACACTAATCAGGAAAAATGTACATAACATGTCAAAGGAATGTTTCATCAATCTAGAAAAGAAAAAATCAAAGAAACTACAAGCAGATAAAAAGAAAATGAATATTAAAAAATTAAAAAGAACCTTCTCAGATTCAGAAACAGGTATGTCTTCCACCCTGTTAAGGTTTTTACTGGTCCAATCCCCAGCAACTTTAGAATTTCCAGAATTTGGTTTCCGGGCTCGCCTTGATGCACTCCTATTGCCTTTTGATACTTTCTTCCACGTCCAGTCAGGATTGATAATGCTCGCAAGTTCCAAGCCAACTGGGCTCACCATTCTTGATGGAAAAGATCCACTCTCGTTAACAAGTGGTTTGCCACCGCAAGTTTTGCAGGAAGCCAGTCCTCGTCTTCTATTCAACTCAAGAGAAGAGGCCGGCCCCCCATTACAAGTACAAAGGCGAATCTGTGAGGGGCAAACATAAATCTCGACTTAGATAATTATACATGCACCAAGCATTCATATTAAAGAGCATATAATTTTCTAGAAGTAAACAAGGAGAAATATTCCAAACCAACCATCAAATTGAATTCATCATAGGCTTTGGATTCCAGGAAACAGTTATAATCTAGATTCCAGCCAAACCACCATAGCAGGTTCCAGAAAAAGGAAGCACCTCTTCACCTGCCAAGCACAATACGTTCAGATGAGGATCGGCACCACACGAAAAACTGCAAATCAGTGTCTAACTCTTAAAGAATTAATCAATAATGAACCATAAAACAGACACACATGACCGCCACGAAAATGCCAATCAGAGGCTATTACCTTGGGGCAGATCATGTCAACCAGCCCCCAAGGGTATATCATGGAACATCCTCGGTAAACAAATTATAATTTGGATGGTAGAAACTCATAAAATTGGAAGGAACATTTCTTCTGACCCAAGTAGCTTGGATCGTAAAATCCATCGAGTAGGCCATCAGAGAAGACAACTCCAATGTGCCATTGCCGGTCAATAGACCCAGAAGTGGGAGTGAACACAGATGTAGTGCAGTGGCATGGCATATAACTGCAAAGCAGTTCTTGGAGAAGGTTCTCTTGTTCCACATTATCTAATCTTAATAATAAAGAGAGGGCCGCTGAAAATTCAAAGTAAGCCCAATTAGGCAAGAATTCATGATGTTGTTCATCAATGTATTCGGTCCATCTTAGATCATTCTTCCGGCAACACGTCATTTATGAGTGGTATTAACATCAATTCCTAATTAGGCATTTATGCCAACATCTAAGGCCCTGTTAATGATCATAGATCAGTGAGTTTAAACATCCTGGGTGTTGCCAAATTTCCTCCAGTTCTGCTTCGCGCCTCTTATGCTGTACCGACCGCACTTGGTGGACAGAACTCCAGACAACCAAGGGCAAAACGATCCAGTAATCCTAATCTATGCAACGCAACAAGGCGAATCAGAGCCAATTAACAGTCATTGAGTATCCTGCAACAAGCCCTAATATCCTCAATTTTGAGCCAATAGAAGCCCTAGTCACATTAATGGCGCACAAACGAATTCACTCCTAATGAAGCATAAACACATCTAACAAGCACAAACAGCCCTGTACAAGGAAAAACACTACCAGATCTTGGACTAGATCGCCTCTTTGAATCCATATTCGTCAACCAACGAGGAGAACCACACTCCGGTTCCGATTTCAACCTTCATCGCTCAGGCGAGGCCTGGAGAGACGAACCAGTACTATGCAACAAACGGATCTAAAGCCAAATCTCTTCAAAACCAGTTCAATCTCCGCTTCAGAAACCCTAATCTCGACCTTCTCCATCCCATCCCCACAACGGCACTTCGTTCGAACTCATTCCGCCGTCAAACAGTCTAACCTTCTCTCCCGAACCTCAATCGAGTCAAAAACAACCAAAAAACACAGAGAAATCAAAAGCTAGGGTTTGTATACCTGAATCAACACAGATCTACCGCGAATCGCAACAAAGCCAGAAATCAACCGAAACTTCTCGAATCGCCAAGAAAGAGTGAACAGAACCGCAGATTCACACGCTTCTCACGCCTCCTCTCTCAATACTCGATTTCTCTCAATCACTTCAACAACGACCGATCTTCAGAACCTGTTCTCGACTACGAATCAGAGACTCTCTTCGTCGCTGTTGCTGTTGTTGTCGTTGTTGTTGATCTCGATTGACGATTCCGTTCGTTCTCTTCTTCTCCTTCTTCCTCTACGATTGAAGTTTCTTCCACACAATCTCAGACTCCAAGACGAAGAGAAGAACCAACACTCCTCAAATCCTCTTCTTCGCCTTCAACCCTGTTTTCGTTCCACACGAACTCCTTCAGCCCTTCTTCGCCACCACGTATTTATCCTTTTCGCATGCCGAAAATACCCTCGGTAGTATATATGGCCCGTAGTGCCCTCGAAATCGGACCGCCGAACGGCCCGAACCGGCTCGTCTAATTCGCGGCCAAAGTCAACACTCGATTGCAATCGTAGTTTACTAAGGAAATAATAATACGAGTAGTTTCTAACTTAGGGGAATCAAGGTCACTTACCACTGATTATTCTAATTGTTCGTACTAATTAGTAGTTCTTTATTTAGAAATCACCTTTTTTTTCTATCATTCCATGTGATTTTATAGGGGGTGTATGAAGCATAAAAGAACATGCCAATCTTTGAATTTTTCATAACTAAAAATTTTAATTCAGTTCAATTCGATATGTTGGTTTTTTTTTTTTTTTTTTGGCTCAAAACACATAATTTTCAATTTTAGTTTGTTAGGTAGTTAGCAAAAACTAGTGTTTTAGTTAAATTTTTTATTATTTATGTGTTTGGAAGTTTTAATTAAGTTTGTGTTTATTTTTAACAACGTCTATTTATGTAGAGATTGAATAAAATTTACAAATCTTTTGATTGATTGATTGAATAAAATTTACAAATTTTACAGTAGTATAACGACCTGTGAATTAATTTATAACATAGAAGTTTTGATTGATTGAATAAAATTTACAATTTTTTTTTTTGTCGAGATTATTTGCTTTATGTTGTGTATGGTTTTTTTCCCAACAGATGCAATCTACACATTCGGTAAATTATACGCGACTCTTCTACTTTACTTAATTTTATATATTTTACATAATTGTTTAGATTATTATATGTATAAAACTAACTAAAATGTACACGAAAGAATATTGATTCAACCAAAAAAAAAAAGAATAATGAGTTACTCTCTTCAAGTTGACTCTCGGTTATTTATTTGAAATTAGAGTTTTCCTCAATTGATGATATATGGCGTATATGAAGACTATGAAGTAGTGAGATCACATGGTGATGGTGTATATGGTATAGTTGGCCAATTAGACTATGGATCTTCTCTCAATTGATGATATAATTAGACAGAAATTTAGAAAACTCCAGTTTACCAATTTAGGCGATCGACAATATTTTTATAGAATTAGAAGGGAAACTTTCTATATAAAATAATAGAAATAAATATTTGTTTTGGTGAGTTTTTTTTTATTTCATTTTAGTGAGTTTCTCAATTACAATTTAAAAAAAAATTGCAATTTGTAAATCTTGGTTTGTAAAAGTCAACTTTCTTGTTGTTTATGAAAAAAAAATTGTACTGTTGTGTGCGTGTAAGTTTTGAGTCTTGGACTTCTTTTTTTTTAAAATTTTAAGCCGAGTATTGGACTTTTTGATAATTGAAACAGAAATAAAATTTGGATCACGCTAAAGGGCACTCCAATATTAGGGTAGGTTAAGTTAGTTTTGAGGGCACTCTTTAAATTATTTAGGGCACTCATATTTTTTGATTGAATGCTACAAATTACCCTTTATGTAAAATGAGGTACCTCACTTATTGAAACAACAAAACGGTATCATCTCTCATTGCTCCCTACCTTTTTTGTCCACACATCAACATAGATTTGGACCGTCACTCTATAAAGTCATTGTTTTATGCTTTTTTTTTCTTCTTTTTAGGATTCTCGTGACAATTGGCCACACAGGGCTGAGAATGATGCGAAGGTCTCGATGGTTTAGCACCGAGACAACTTACTTTACTTTCGATATCCCAATCTCGATTGGACACGATCGAATTATGTTTGAATTCAATAAACAACAAATCAACCCTCGTCCCAATCGAGACTCCAGTTAATGATGTTTGAATTCAATAAACAACAAGACCAACCCCCCTCCCAATCGAGACTCCAATTAACGACTCGCGATGGGCATAAAACGACACATACAATAGAGGTTCAACCTTGTAAGGCTGACATACTCGTAAATGCAAGAAAAACTTCAAAAATGATGAAAACCTACATCGTCATGTTGCACATCCACTTTTAATGAGTGTTCTTGTATCATTTCAACCTAAAAACATCTTAAAAACAGTTGAATAGGTAAAATTTGGGTGCCTAGTTGCAAGATACACTAGGGTGGCGATCTTGTTGTTTGACAAAGGTGGGGTGCACAGTTGCAAGATACAAGAGGAAAACAATCATATGTGGGGAGACAAATGCGTAATTTCCTATAGGGTATAGTAAGAAATGACTCTATCTTTTTTACAGGCTTACCCTACCTAAACACTGGGTGCCTTTAGCGTGACACTAAAATTAAAAGATCATTAGTTGTGTTTATGGCTCACAAAAAGAAATGGAGAAAAATAAATAATATTTTCTTTTCTTTTTTTTTTTACATGTGACTTTGAGGTGTCATTTTAGCATCCATTTGATCTATTTCATCATGTTTAATTTTTTTTTTGTTACATATATATATATATATATATATCTTAAGGGAAGGCTTTTGTGTCCATGTGGCAATTTCTAACCTTCTCGTAGAGTCACGTCATCAACTCTTTTGTCACATCATCAACTTCACCCCTATATATATATTAAGGGAAGACATTGGGGTGTCCATGTGGCAATTTTCAACCTTCTCGTAGAGCCACATCATCAACTATTTTGCCACATCATCAACTTCACTTTAATCTATGTATATTAAAGGAAGACTTTGGGGTGTCCATGTGGCAATTTCTAACCTTCTCGTAGAGCCACATCATCAACTCTTTTGCCACATCATCAACTTCACTCCCTATATATATTAAGGAAGACCTTGGGGTGTCCATGTTGTAATGACCCGTTATTTGATAACACCGTTATTTAATTATTTCAAATTAGGACGTCAACTCAGACAACACGTGGATGATGCGAATAAGCTAGGCATGATACTGACATAGGGTATTGACTATGTACTACTATATTTCAGTTTCATGATGTATTATTATTATTATTATCATTTATGTATTATTCATCACATGTGTATCTATATTATCTTGTCAGGCGAGATTGAGCACCGGGGTTCCGTTTCATAGAACACGCCAACGCGAGGGTTCGGTAGTTGTGAAACTGGGCTTTGGGGTTAGATTGAATTTAATCATAACTATAACGACCCAAATTCTCCATGACCCAACCTATGAGTATTTTGGTAATTTCATGATAAAAATATGTTGGATGTTTGATGTAAAAATACAATTCTAAACTTGTCAAATTAAATATGAGATAGGGAGTAAGTAAAGTTTTATTTTAAATAATAAAGCCCAATTGAGATTATGACCCAAAATGACATTTTAGACAAGTTGTAAATAATCATAACCCTAATCCCTAACCCTAATGCTATTTAAGCAAATAAAAAAAACCCTAGCCTCAATCTTGTCAAACACCCACGTAGAGAGGAGGAGAGCAAGAGGAGGGTTCAAGTTCAAGAGAGGTACAACCTCACTTCCCTCCTTGATTTCTTTATTATTTATTGAAGATTTGGAGACCAAAGGGTCGATGGCGTCGACATCGGCAAGAACGGGAGGAAAATAAAAAAGAAAATAAGAAAGGAAAGATTTGATCTATGTTAGAATGAGATTTTGGAAAGGATTTTGGGTCAAAGACTCAATTGAAGGCATGGTGAGATTCTAATACTCTCTAGATTTATTGTCTTGGTGTTGGTATTGGTAATGAGAGTTGATGATTTGCAAAGTTTGTTCAATTTTTCTTAGATCTAGTCTTGAAATGGGTTATACAAATTTTTAAGCTTTATGATAACGAGTATTATGGATGAATCAATCTTGTTTACCATGGTATGACGGTACATGAAAGGATTTCCCCATGATTTTAGCAAATTGAACGCGGTTGAAGTTTATTGATATGGATTTGGCATTTAAGGTTGAGTTGAGATTTAAAAAGGGACTTTGAATCTTTTTCTTTGGGAAATAAACTTATTCGATAAATTTGTGGACTTTTACTGAATATTGTCATTTGGGAATTTAAAGTCTAAATTGAGTCTTGTATGGTGATTTTGATCTTTTTAATTATACTTAATCGAACGTCTTCAATTTATGTTGGAAAAATCAAGTCTTAGCGGATTTTCCTTATTTTACATCACCGCATTCCTTTTTTACTCGAATCATCGATTCTAATTTTAAGTGTCGATTTTAAAGTCGTGAATGAACTTTAGCGAAGTCAGCTATAAAATAGGGTGAATTTCTAAGGTCTAGACAATTAATGTTAAACTTGTATAGTTGTAGATACATAAAGTAATTATTCTTTTAAATTGTCTAGATTCGCGAGACGGTTCACATCGAGCCCAAACGCGAAAGGATCGAGATTAGGATTTGCGGCGAGTGCAGGTAAGTGGGGAGCTTGCTCAATTATCAAATATGACATGATTATTAGTTATGCTTATGATTCATAATTTGAATTAAAGACTTGGGATTTATGGGTTGCATCGTGGTATTGGCTCGAATCTACGTATCTATGAAATGTGAATACACTGTTATCCATAGCCCTAGAATGTGTGGAGTTCCACCGAGGGTCTTAAAGAATACCTCAGAATGTTGTGGTACCACCGAGGGTCGTTAACACCCCAGGATGTGTGGAGTATACCGCCGAGGGCTTTACTTGACTAATTGAATTCATAAGTATGTCATGTAGGGACATGAGTTGGAGTTACCTTCTCTTGTACTCTTGAGACATTGAGATGTGCATCGGTGATGGCTTGGACGAACCTACTGTTGATTTGATGGGACAAACGAGAGGGCACATAAGGCCTGTGTGCTAGCTGGTTGTTTTCATCACTTTGAGAGTAGGAGAATCGGTCACCGGATTCTTGCCAATATCTAGTATGCATTGAATGGAACATCGACTTATCGTATTATTATATTTTATAGTACATAATCTCGCGAAACCCTCTCATTTGTATGAAAATTTGAAATTATGAAATGATTTGTCAATCTCTTTAATGTTATTCATGATTATTGTTGTTACAATTTGTGACTTACGAATCTTATGTCTATGATAGTACTTGATGGTTCATTATAAGTCTATTTTTTTTAATCCTGCTACCATGCTACTATTTAATGAATCCTTGTTTGTTTTCAAATACATGCTAGACTATGCATGCTTATTAGGTATTACTTGCATATTTGATGGTTGAGTGGGTTTTCCGCATTACTGAGCTCCGTTGGTTCTTTTAGCTCACCCCACTTACAATACAGGTTCATCGACGAGTGCGCTAGAATTGAGACAAGGGAGAAACGAGCTTGAAGTCTTCATTTGATGTGAGCTTTGAGTTGATATATATCATGTATAGTTTTATTAATATTCTATGAACTTAAATCTTTTGGCTTTAGGATATTTCTTTATATTTATTCCGCAGGTTTATTTGTTTAGGCGTGCCAGACTGTTATTTGGGCCTGGTTCATGTATTGGGTCCAAGTGGCGGTCTGGGCCAGGCGACCCGACCCTTGGTCAGGGGCGGGTCGTCACAATAACAATATGACTATGGTTGAGGATTTAAATTAATGGGATTTAAAAATAACCCTACGCTAAGCTAAGTAAATCAATTAGGTACACTAAAGGTGAGACCCCTCGGGGTGCGTGCCAGACGCGGGGCACGGGGTGTCGGATAGTCGGAAAGTTAGTGTGACCCTACTTACCATTTTATGAAATTTATTTAATGACTTAGATAGGTTATATAAGTTGAATCAAATTAAAACATACAAAGTCATATAGTTGTTGTAACGGCTCGAATTTGATTCGCCGTTATTTATGACGTATTGCAGATGTGGCGGACAGCTCAAACACCCGTGGGACCCGCAGCTAGGCTAGAGCGTGCATGGAGTTAGGTAAATAGTTATTTTGAGTGTTGTTTTATCTAATTTTGTGATGTTTATGTTAAAATAGGTTAAACGACATCGCGATGTGTGTAATTATATTTCAATTGACGTGTAGATTGTGTTAAGTATTCGCCTCGATATGCGTGTCGACGCGGGTATCGGGTAAACTAAAAGACGAAATATTAGGCTAGAGAAAATAATACACATTAAATGAATTAAATGTGATAAAATAATAAATTGGTGGGAGCCTAAGGACACGCGGGGTCGTGGTCGACACGCGTGAGAGGTACGGTAGTGTGCACGCCCGAGTATGCTCGTTGGCGCATACGACGAAATTGTAGGCGCAAAAATATAGGCGAATATATATATTTATATATATATATATATGTAATTTAAAATATATATGTATATATATAAATATATATTAAAATCAGAAAATAAATAAAAAATAGTGAAATGATAAAAAGGGCATGAACTTTGTAAAGGATTGTGGATATGGATAGGGGCATTTTGGTCATTTCACCCAAAAATTTAATAAACCCACCACCACACTACATTTCTCCATTTTCGATCCAAAAGAGAGGAGAGAAATCGAGAGACCGAGGAGAAGAGAAAGAGAGATTGGCCGAAAAGAAGATCGTGTTGGAGAAGCGAGGCGTGGGTGAGGTGAGTTGTGTGTTTTGTTATTGTTTTTGTTCGTTGATGTTGTGGTTGTTTCATTAAAGTGGTGGTGGTGTTGGTGGTGGCGGTTTCGAGAGCTCGAACGTTCGAGGAGGGAGATGACCAAGAGAGTCATTTCCCCTCCCAACTGATCAAGATTGAGAAAAAAAAATTTCTCTATTGGAACAGAACAACTCTGTTCCAACAAAGAAGAAGAGAGCCGGTTCGGCCGCCTTCATGCCGAACCAACCCAAAATAATAAAAAAACAGTTTTGAAAAAAAAAATCTGGAAAACTAATAGAAAATTCAAATAAAATAGGAAAAATTAGAAAAAATATATTTTGATCAACTAAATGAGTTTTGGGATTTTATTGGAATTTTGGCGAGATGTAGTTGGGGTTTTTACCTCGAAAAACGTAAAATTGACATAATATGTCAAATTGAAACTAATTCAATGACAAATAATTTTAGGTACATTTGAGGTGATAATTTTAATTTTCGGGTGTTTATTGGAGCTAGACTGGGGTTTGGATTTCAGGACGCAGAGTGCGGATTAAGGTGTGTAGTATCCCAACTGAAATTACTTGAGTATTTACTTCTTTTGGCATTTTGAATTCAATTTCTTTCATTTCAATACTCTATTCTTGGATTTGGATATATGGGCACACGTTGAGCGGGGCTTCCTCCGTTTCATACTTATGTGTATGTCCACTACACCATAACACGTGCTATCAGATCGGTCTCGGTGAATAGCACGACCCGAGTATCACGTCATGGCATGTATTGGTGCGTCGTAGGTGTAACGCCGGCCATCGAGCGAATCCAGATGCTTGCCCTGCTTGAGTCGAACTCGCCGGCAGTATTCTGTGGAAGGGTCCAAATTATGGTGTAGTCTGACCCTAGGGGCTAGGAACACACTTTGAGTTTTTCGTATTATTTATTCATGCGATGAGCCAGTTGCCTGTATTTATTTTTGCATGTTTATTTAATAGCTTTATTTAAATTCTAGTATTTACTTTCAGTATTGCTTACTTAATTTCCTTAGGAATACTCACTCTGGACTCGTCATCTACCTTTTGTGATGGCTTGAGTGCAGATCCTAGTACGAGCAGGGGCAAGGGCAAGTTGCCAGAGCACTGTTGATCTGAGATTGCCTGACTCGTACATTTGTATTATATTTACTTTGTTTCATTTTAGGTTTGGGATTTTGAGATACCTTGTGTATATTGATCTTTTGTGACTTCAGAGGTATATATGGTTGTGCATGAGTTTTTCACATTAGGTTTATGGTTTAGATTACACATTTATAGTATCATTATCCGAGTAAATGTGTTAGTAAGGCTTCCACTGCGTTGAATTGAGGAGTTTAGGATGATTTAGCATATAATTTATTTTCAATACAACTTAATCAGTAAATGGACAATTAATAAGGTTTAAATAGATAAAATGGAGGATATAATCCAATGTAGAGCACAGTGTCGTTGGTAAGACAAACTGTGGGTCCGCATTGGCCCCCATAGCGGTCTATTTGAAAAATGGGTCGTTACATTTTGGTATCAGAGCCTAGGTTTGAGAAGCCTAGGGGATGAAACGTGGGTTACTATTAACTCTGATATCGTTACATTTTGGTATACCTAGGGCTCGAATTTGAGGAAAACCTTATCATAAACCTATTGAATAAGCTTTAAATGTGGAAACCTAAAGGAATTGCCTAAAATCATAGTTGGGAAGCAATGAGAGATGGGTGGAAATTAGGATTATACGTGTTATATTTTTGTTTGTATATTACTTACGTTACACGTATATTCGTACTGAGGCATGTTCTTCGATGCAGATACCGATGGATGGGAAGCCTTCAGGTATAACTCAGTTAGAGGTTGGGGATACTAGTGACCCCACTAGGCCAACATTGACGTTAGAGTCATTAGCGCAGATGGTTGATGATAGGTTCGCACAATTGTTGGATTTATTGAGGACTCGTGAGATTACGACAACTCCTACTACAGTCGTAGTTGCACCATCGGTTACTACTCATTAGGTTGTTACTCCCACTACTGCTAAAACTCAGGGGCAGGCTGCAGTATCCGAGACACATATCGAGAGGGATATACCAGTGGTTGTTCCAGCAAAGACTACGTTAGTTGTGACTCCTTCGACTATTGAGCAGCCAACTGTAGTGTCTTCATCAGGGAGTTTGATGACATTGGAGGCAAATAAGTTGAAGGATTATCTTAAATTCTCTCCAGGATACTTTCATGGAGCCGGAGACCCAAAGATAGCCGCGAGGTGGCTATTGGCTCATGAGAGATTACACGAGATGTTATTGGTTGATGAGGTTGATAGATCGAGATTGGCTAGTTATTGCTTGAGATCTGTTGTTGCTATATGGTGAACCACATATAAAGCAACGCATCCTGCAGTTACTACTTGGGTTGAGTTCAGAGCATTGTTCATGGATGAATATATACCTATGGAGGTCAGGATTCGATTGAGAGAGGAGTTTTAGACACTAGTTCAGGACGATATGTCTATTATCGAGTACATAGAGAGGTACATATATCTATTGTCTTACTCTATGGATCTAGCAGAGACTGACCGGCTGCAGATATATTACTTTGTTTGAGAACTGGATGAGAGGATAGCTACCACACTTGTTTCCAGTGGAGCGACTACTTTGGCTCAGGTATATGACATGTCTCTTTCTCAAGAGACTTATATAGTACAGAGTGCTAGTAGATTAGCGATTCAGGCTGCACTGCGGGTCAGCAGAGTCATCCAGCTCAGGGTTCTCGGTTTGATCAGAGGCCAAAGAGACAGAGGAGAGATCAGGGTCGACAAGGATAGGGCCAGAGACCTCGTAGAGGTAGAGGTAGAGGTGATTGGCAGTCAGATCAGGGCCGCAGAGGCGACAAAGATCGACGGGATGATCGGGATAGACGTGATGAACGTGAGGTAGCGTATTATGTAACCTATATATCAGTTGATCGACCAGACAAGACAGCAGTAGAGGCATGATATAGGTCAAAGTCAAAGAGGCCAAAGCCAAGGTCGAGTCAGGCACAGAGTTTGAGGACTGCTGGTAGATCAGACACTCGTGCTTGCTATCGGTCTGGTCAGGTGGGACATCTTGTGGCGGAGTGTACCAGACCAACACCAGTACCATCACAGACAGACCAAGCCAGAGATAGGGCCCAGACAGCTGATTTTGTGGTTGCACAGCCAGACCAGAGGCGACCAGACAGCTTGTTGAGGGTATGTTATCTGTCTGTGATACTTTTATGCATGTTATATTTGATTCCGGCAGCACACTTTTTTTTATATCTGGACGTATGGTAGGATTGTTAGGGTTAAGTGTACAAACTTTAGATGCACATCTTGTTCTCAACACGGCAGCTGGGGATAAGATTTACCCTAACCGAATTTGTCGAGATTATGTGGTTGAGATTGAGGGACATCAGTTACTGGCTGACTTGAGAGTATTAGAGTACTTGGAGTTCGACGCGATGTTTGGTATGGATTGGTTATCATCATATCGTATCAAGCACAGATCGATTGTTTTAGCAAGACGGTGACATTTCACATCGAGGGAATTCCAGAGTTTTTATTTGCCAGAACTGCATCAGCATTACCTATCACTCGAGGCAGACTAACTACGTCGCAGGAGATGAAGGCGTACGCGGCTATGGTGGAGCCAGAGCTTAAGACAGTGATTAAAGTTGAAGATGTCCCAGTTGTTTACAAGTTTTTCGACATATTTCCTGAGGATTTGTCAGGATTGCCACCACCAAGAGCTTTTTAATTCATTATTGAGCTAATTCCAGGGACTCGACTAATTTACAGTAAGTCGTATAGGATGTCCCTAACGTGCTGGGGACCAGAACCCTAAAATATTAAATTGGAAATCGAGCCTAATTGATAACAAACCTACTTAATTACCAATAAAACATCAAAAATCGATCTCAGGAGTCACGGGACAGTAATTGGAGTTGGGGACTAGTCGGGGGTCAGACCGGGGGTGTTTTCGTGGTTATCGAGCGCAGTTTAAGTTACGTAAAACCCAACTGAATACCACTACTGCATTTACTTATTGTTTATTCATTTGAGTTATTAATCATTGATAATCTGTGAGTCCATTCTTACTAGGATGGTTGAGTTTTCTCGTCTTTGTATCTGAGGGTTGTTGTGGTCACTTGCTAAGTGTGTAGCACATGTTCTCGGCCTCGGTAGATTTTATCCTGAGTAGAATACCGGTTTACGTGTTCGATGTAACCTACTAGGACTAATGCAGCTAGGACATAGTCATAGAGTCGATGGCGAAAGCCACGACCAGGGCTCCTGGTCCTAAGTACACACCTTAGTGAGCTGTGTTCACACCCATTTGTATATATGTGTGTTTATATTCATGCGATGAGCTTTAAACGCAGTTGTCTACATTTTTCCTTCTTCCCACATGTTTATTTAACACTATTTATTGGCTCTGTTATTTACATTCTTAAATTATGATGCACGGTGGTTTTCCTTGGGATTTTACTTACTAGGCTCGTCATCTAGTTTTTGTGATGGCTGAGCACAGATCCTAGTACCAGCAGGGGTAAGGGGATTCTTGGCGATTACATCTGACTTACCTGAGTCGAGGCCTAGTAGTATGTTTGCTGGTAGATATCACTTTTGATATTTTGTATTATCTTTTGGGGTTGGGAGACTATTTTCACATATGTACTTGTATATATTACTGTTATAGTTTGACCACCTATATGCATAGCACTTCCGAGATTTTCACTATAGGTTGAACAAGTTAACTTAATATGTTCTTTTGTAAATTATAAGACTTCCGCTTTTATTTGTTATAAATGTTGATTATCTATTTGCAACTAAATCATTAAATCTAAAACTATATTTAAATTGCTAAATTAATTGGCACATAACTCAAGGTTGTCAGATAAAAGGATAGACTAGTGATGTGGCAGGTGCTTCCGGTGCACGGGCAGGGGAAGTAGTTGGCCACGTGGCTACCTCAAAATTTGGGGCCATCACACATGTGACAATTTTCAACCTTCTCGTAGAGCCATGTCATCAACACTTTTGCCACATCATCAACTTCACTCTAATGGAAATAAAGTAACATCTTGGGTTGGCACGTGTCACCTTCTTCTAATAGTATTTCGCCACATTGTCAAGCTTTACTATTTGAGCTATCTTCTTCAAATAGTATTTTGCACGTCGTCAACATTTTAGTATTTGATAATAATTAAAGTTACCTTTTATTATTTCTTTACGAGGGTTTTTCAAATTTTAATAAGAAATGGTTATTTAAATTTTAAAAATATTTCCGCTTTCACTTTTCCTCCTCTCTACCAAACATTTTATCTTCCCATTAATTATATATCCCTAAATTCAACACTTTTCCTCCTCTCTACTAAACATTCTATCTTTCCATTAATTATATAATAAAGATAAAAAAAAGTCCCAACATTAAAAACAAAAACAAAAAGTCCCTATAAAAAACTTTTCAAATTTTCATTAATCTATAATAAAGAGAAAAAATGAACCAACATTAAAAAATATTTCCGCTTTAGCAACACTAAATCTCTCACTTTTTGTGACGGCCCCAAATTCCACAACCCTAGAATCGGGCGCCGCCCGGCCTGGACCCGCGCGAACCCCCGAGCCAATCCCGACGAGTCGCGCGGGGCCAGTGAGCCTATTCTTACCATTCAATCATTTGTTAATCATTTGAAAGTGAAGTCAATTAATTAGCGAGTTATCAAAGTAATAAGCGGAAGCAATTAATCTCAACTAATAAATCAACTTCGAAATCTCTAAGTTAGGACAAAAACCTAGGGTGTGGGAACCTCGTATACCATATATATACCATGTAAAGCAAGGAGATAATCATTTAAGTCATAATGTCCAAAAAGATCTCTCAACCCATAACCCCATGTACAAAAAAACAATATAAGTAGCTGCTAATACACCAAAAAATGTCACCTATATCAGCAGAGGAGGGCCGCTCAAAGTATATCACCTAACTGCATGGCCTTTCCTTTGCTGGACTGCGAATCTGCACTCGGTCAAACACAAGAATGACGAGTCCAGGGTAAGTAACGCCAAGCGAACAACAATAAGTACAAAGATATTTCGAATTAAATAAATAAACATCAATTCATGCGAGATAGAAAGAAAAGGACAGGGAGCGCATGAATATATAAAAAACGTGAATAAATACATAAGCAATAGAAATTGAGTGTCCCGAATACAAGGAAAAGGCACAAGTGGTCCCGACCAATTAAAGTCGTTAAGCGAGGACAAAATCTCCTCAAAGGCTAGGAGTCGAGGACAGAATCTCCTCTAAGACCCCTACGCGAGTGCGAGTCCCCAAAGAATCGGTGGGAGAACTCTCACCCCGTACACGTCATTACAACTAATCACGTATCCCCACCGTAAACTCGGTATAATACACCGCGAGCCCAGAATTCTGCAAGGATCACGCTTGACACACTTGCCTTAGGACAACTCAAAAGGAATGGAATGACAAGATAGTTTTGAAACAATATCAATAAATAATTAAAAGCTCAAGAAATACTGTGGTGTTCCTCACTGGTTTACTTACCTCGATCCAAGCTAATTCACGCTAACACGGACTCCGACACGCCCCTTACAGTCCCCGTGTGCACAATAATCCTGATAATGCAATTTATATCAATTTCCTTAATTTCCTATGATTTTTCCAAAATTTTAGCTATTTTTGCCAAATTTCACATTTTCCAAGGCAAAAACCCCGACATAACGTCTTGCAAAAATCCTGAATATTTCACTTTTCGTAGAAATCCTGAATATTTCACTTACCTGGATTTCGCCTCGACGTCGAGCCCACGCTCCCCGCAAATCGTCGCTCTCCCCTCCTCGATCTCTCCTTCTTTATCGATTCCTCTTCTTCTCTCAATTTTTTTTTGATCGGCCATGGAGAATGGGTGGCGGTGGTGTGATGAAATTGGGTATTTTGGTCAAATGACCAAAATACCCCTAATCCTTATCCATACCCTTTACAACTTTGTTGCCCTTTTGGTCCTTTCACAATTTCACCTACCAACTTTGATAACTCACTTGGGTGACTTAGTTGACTTTTGGTCTTTTGATCTCATCCATTTCACACAACACTCAAAGTTTCCCTCGGGTATTCTCGCACCCGACTTATAATACTAACTTTGTTCGTCGTGTCACCACAGACGTACGACGTAACAAACGGACTTTAAAACCTTTTAATTATTATTTATTTAATATTTTTGTCAGTGTTTCTAATTAAATTTGTTCCCCGGACTACCAACGCTCGTACACGCCTTTACCCATTTAAAAACTTAAAATTGCACAAATGAAATATAATATAATACAACCATCATACAAAACTAACATACCTCGGAGTCGACGTCCGAGAATTGATGACTGTACCACGGCGTGAGCCTACATATCACCTGTATTGACACGTGGCACAGGTTAAATTTTTAGGGTTTTTACACTTTTCCTCTCTACTAAACGTTTTATCTTCCCATTAATTATATAACCTCAAATTCAACACTTTTCCTCCTCTTTACTAAACGTTATATCTTCTCATTAATTATATAATAAAGATGAAAAAATGTCCCAACATTAAAACAATATAAAACAAAAACATCTTAACGCAAAACCTTTCAAATTCTCATTAATTTATAATAAAGAGAAAAAAAAGACCAACAATAAAAAAATATTTTCACTTTCACGACACCAAATCTCTCTCTCTAGTATTAAAATGTGGTTCATCTCATCTCACATCAATGTCAATTAGACATCTGAGAATGAGAGGTTTTGGTAGCTGAAGGGAGCGACTTCGTTAAAGGCTGGAGTTTATACTATAGAATTGTCCAATTAACTAGTCATAACTGTGGAGGAGAGGTTTTGACTTTTTCATAACTATTTTTATTTTCTATGTTTCTTATATTCAAATCTTATTACCTTTAGATTTAGATTTTGATTTTTTTTTCTTTCATGAACAATCAAAAATATTTTAAAAATGACATATATTGGTTAACAATCTTTGGTATGTGTTGTTTAGATCAATTATCTCCATTTTTTAGTTTATGGACTTTTGGTGGTTGAAGGAAGTGTTTTTGTTGAAGATTGGAGTTTTTGCTATACGATTGTCCAACTAACAAGTTATAACCTGAGAGCAGAGGTTTTGAATTTTTTATAGCTATTTTATTTTCAATGTTTTTATATTAAAATTTTTTACCTTTGGGTTTTGATTTTGATCTCTTTCTTTTTTCCTTTTTAAGAGGAAACAAAAGTATTTTAGAAATGATTTATATTGATCGGCAAACTCTAGTATAAGTTGTTTAGATCAATGATCGGCATTTTTGTAGTTTATTCTATAAGATGTCAATTTGTTATATATCCTTTATTATGACAACAAAATTTTAATTAATGGTTTTTTTAAAATAATCTTCTATACTATAAGTTTTCTTTTTTTTTCTTTTTTATCACTTTTTTTAATTTTTCGTATTAAATTAATTATTTTTATTTAATTAATATATTGACACTTAGTCTTATGCGTGAGATTTTGACTAGTTTAATAATATTTACAACCAAAGCTTCAACTAGCGATATTAACTGGAGTTCGCATCACTTTATATAGCACTTTTAGCTTAATCCACATATCAGATTTCTAAACTCGAAGTGATTCCAATGAGCGCGTGTCAAATAAGCATGTCAAAATTGTGTCAAAATATCTAAACTCCAAACGTAAGTATAATATCAGATGTGTATTTACACTTTTGTCCCTACTTTTACTCTTTGTATATGTAGACTTAGGGGTGCACACAGATTGTACTAATCTGCAGATCCAGTTCAATCTGGACCAATTGTTACTAATTAGATAAGTTTTTTGATCATTTAACTAGATTGGATTTAAAAATCACTAATCCGGCTGAGCTGAATTGGATTACAGATCCTACATTAAAAATCGTGGATCCAATTTAGTCTAGTTTGTTTAGCATATCAACACATATACATATTTGATCATATGTACCATAGTATCTTAAAAGACATCAACTCAAACTATCAACTCCAAACTATAATATCTAAAAGACTATGCTTGTTCTTTAACACTTTTTTTTTGAAAACTATTCTTAACTCTTTAATTATGCTTTGGACCCTTTTTTTGTAGATTGTATGTTCAACGTGCATTTTTGTTTTTTTTTTTTGCTTTTGCGAGGGTGTATGATGAAAATCAATGGATGAGATATTTATTTATGCAAGAACTTGCATTTTGAAAGTTGTTGTGATGACAAATTTGTAGGAAATATGTTATATATAGATTTGTGGAATGTATGTTGTAAATTTGTCATTCATGAAATGTATAATTCTTGTGATTCATTTGATTAAGTCTAATTTCATGAATCTTTGGATAGGAAAATGTCAATCAGTTGAACTTGATCCAATCTATCCGGTCTGCATTTTGTAAATTGGATTGAGTTCGATTGATTAAATTATTTGGACTGGATTAGACTGTGATTTTTCAATCCGCAATAATTAGATTGGATTGCGGATTGACCATAATTGGACTGGATCCAATTCTTGTGCACCACTATATGTAGTGCTTCGTTATTGCTACTTTGGTAGTATACCAGCTGCTCTTAAACTTATGTAGGATGATAATTTAACATATTTTGGGCGCACACTTGAGACGCACACTTTTATTTTTATCCATTTATAACATTTTCTTATCTCCCCAAACTTAGGCCCCACATATGACAAAACACCATAAATGGTTAAAAAATAAAATGTGCGCCCAAAGTGTAGATTTTCATTTCCAACTTTTGCAACACTCCTCCTTTCTATTTTTCATAAGTAAGAAACAAAACTTGCCCCTTAATAGAGTTCGAAAACTTCCTCCCATTCTTTTGGCCCTATTTGGTTGGAGGTGAAGATATCTCTCGAGAGATAACTTACGGGGAGTTGGGAACTAATCTTGTTTGGTTGCCCAACTCCTTTGTAAGTTATCTCTCAACTTATAGGGAGGGGTGTTAGATATCTCCCCACACCCTAGAGAGATAACTCCTGGGAGTTGTATGGATACAACGGCCCCTCATAAATCTCTATTTACTCATTTTACTATTTTTTAAAATCTGAACTTCTTTTTTATGTATGAAGGGTATTTATGTCAATTTTCCTATTTTACTATTTTTTAAAATTTGTAATTTTTCTGTAAGTTCAAAGTTGAACCAACATGAAATATGAACTTACACTGTGAGTTAACTTCAGGGAGTTATCTCCACTCGCATTATAAGTTGGCAAAAACGAACCAAACAATACTTTTGTTTTTATCTGATGGAGTTAGTTGGGAAAGACATCGTGCCCGTGCAGGCTGCAATAGGGGCGTACCAACAAGAGACGTGCTTGACACATTAATCCTTCAAATTTTAAAATAGGAAATGTTTCACCCCTACGATTTAGAGCTAAAAAAAAGAAAATGTTTTCCTACAATATTTTGTAGGTTCCAAGTATTTTTTTTTTTTTTTGAATAATCATGAGTGTCAAAACTTTTTTCAGCAAGTATTTTTTTAGGAAAATGATAATCTAACACATTTAAGGCGCACATTTTAGTTTTTAGCCATTTATGACTCTTTCTTGTCTCCTTAAGCATGAGCTCCACATTTGAAAAAATATCATAAATTGTTAAAAAAATAAAGTGTGCGCTCCAATATTGCATACAAAGTGTGTTAAATTATCATTTTCCTTTTTTTAGGTCTAAACTATTATGAGTTTGCCTTGAGTTGCACACCATATATAAGTAGGAGTTGCAAGTATTTTATGAACTAACAAATTTTGTTACAACGTTCTTTGGCTATTCAAGTGACGATTTATTGGCAATGTGTGCACTGTAAGTTGGTTTCTCATCAGATAAATGTGACTTCAATTGACACTGAAGTCGTTTAGAGTAAAACACCACACTTATGAGTTCAAAAGTATCCATGTCTATGAATTAGAAGGTGATTAAATTAGGAACAATATTAATACTAGTAGAGTTACTGGTTTGCATAGAAATGTCGCTTTTACTAAAGGGTGAGAGTTATTGTAACTAATCTAGTATCATTAGTGATAATGTTGTATAAGAACCCAACTTAACTTTCTCTCAACTCTTGAAAGAAGCATTAATGAAAGAGGAATAAAGGACCAGAGATGTGTGGTTGGTGAGTGGACCTCATCGGATAAAGGCAAATTCGTGATTCTCCCACGGAATAAAGGGCAAATCGGGAATCCAGCACTTCTTTACTCCACATTTCTTCTACTCCACGCACGTATGGGCAGATTCCAGACGCCTGATCGAGCATTCTTTATTCTTTCCAACGGTTGTGATGACAATATGAGGATTTCAACGGTGGTGATGTTGTTTCAGCTAATTTTGGAGTCTTTATCTGCGTTTGATGACATGTTAGTGACGACGATGATTACGTGGGAACCGTTAAGATGCTTAAGTAGTCAACAAATACAGTTTGGGATTTTTTTTTTGGGTCAGTTACACCGCCAACATACAATGATTGACATTAGCCTTCTATGCAATCTCGACTCATGTATTATACATCAAGATCTCTATATGCACATATCTTGAGGTGGCCATAGATAACTCTTGTGGGTCATTGGCCTCGTTTGATTTAGCTTATGCTTTTTAACTTATACTTTGATGATGTGGATAAGTACTTATGAAAAATTAAAAATATGTAAGGAAATATTTTTGAGAATTGCAGTTATTGTGTTAGTTTTAGTTACTACATCAGCCAATCACAAAAAACTTAAAATGTAATCAAATGGTATAAAAGTTGTTTATTGTCACATCAACAATAAGTAAGAGCATAAGCTGAACCAAACGGGGTCATTATGTGTTGTGGTATGACTTTCCATTGTTATTGTAGCACTTCTTTTTTTTTATAGGAAAGAAACAACTTTTACATTTACCATAGTTTGAACCTATGACCCCTTAATTCCAATTTTTTAAATCACATACTAAACCATTAAGCCACCCCAATTGGTTGGTAGCTTTGGAAATCATTTTCCTTTCTAGGATGTCTTATGATTTATCGTGATTCAGAACATAATATGAAGGAACATAATTTGAAGGCCAATATGCAATTGAGTCGCATCGGGCTAAATGTGTTATGAAATTATTTTATGGATTATAAAATGTAAAAAACATATTTAGTGAGATGGACGAGGCAATATTATCACTTGCTTAATGTAGACATGTTCATGGGCTCAGATGCCTGCATGACTCACCCAAACCTGACCTGAATATAAGTTAGTAACTAATATATTTTAAAATAATTAGTGTTGGAGGTGTATTTGATCATAGGAACCAATGCTCACATTAGTTGATACTTAACATTTGAGTTACTTCTCATTTTTACACAATAATTGAATGGAAAATGATAACATGATTTCGAATGTGAGTGTATTTATTTTTTTTTACCTTTATACAATCCAAACATTTATGATTCTTCAATTATTACTTTTATTTAATGTCAAATAACATATATATAAATTACACTCATAATTAAGGCTCTCTTAATTATTTTGCCTTTACCTTAAACGATTACATTTTTGAACAGAGGGAATATACACATAAAACACACATAGTATCAAAAAGTCCATAAAACTTTATTAAATAAATAAATAATTTATTTTTATATATTTTTTAAAGATATTTTATAAATGGGTTTGATGGGCTGGGTTGGGTTTTATGTTTTAGCTTGGGCCTATGTATAGGCCTGCATGTATATAGTGGGTTGGACTGGACTTAGGTTAAGGTTCTTAGGCCTGCGTCCGGTTGAGTCCAGTCCAAGCTTGGTTTACACGTCTAGCTTAATATAAGGTTGGGGTGGATGAGAGTTTTAACTCTTGTTGGAGCAGAGGGTATTGATTTTAACCACAATTTCCCAGGTCTTGACTTCTTATATAAAGTTTACTCGCAAGTTTTATTAGAAATTAAAATTAAATTATAAAAAAATTGACGTGATCAACCATTGATAGGTCTAAGTGGTATATCACTTAGTTCCTCTCAATTTAAGACCTTGACTTTTCTTTTAGAGTGATGAGATCTTGATTTTGAGTCTTTGAATGAAATAAATACATGGGAGGGCCATCCATTACGAGGTCTGCTAGAGTTGAAACATAGATTAGTCTGTGCATTTGACATCTGATACCATGTGGAAAAAAATAGCAAGTGTAGGTACAAGGGACAAATTTTTCTAGACGAATGTTCAAAAAAAACTGTTAACCTCAAGAGTACGCTATTGCAAAACCCACATTCCTATAGGCTATGAACATGGTAATTGCAACCTACGAAGGGTGGTCTGAGTGACTCGACACTCAGGCCCCTTAAGTAGGCTCGAGTTTAAGCCCTACAAAGCTTCTTTTGTTGGGAGAGTCAAAACCCCTTGTAAGCCGACTACGCTCGAGCTCAAAGTAGTTGTTAGTTCGATACGGAGTAGTTCACCCAAAAATGGTAATTGCAACAAATCCATTCAAGCGCAAATTAAACGTTTATTTCTCTTAATTTTAACAAAACTTTGAATAATTGAATGAAACATTTCATTTTATATTCATGGCACTAAGGTCCCCCACATGGACCCATGTTCTGTATGGAATAATGCTCTCTTTTGAAGAAAAAAGAAGTCCAAAAGTTAAGCTACTGTCTAGTGTTTAGTCTCAATGATGTTCACATATAAATGCTTTATTTAGAGGAGTGAGAAAATGCCAACACAGGAGGCATATACGTCATACCAAAACCTTACTTCAAATCTTGGTCATACAACCTTATGGGTGGTACTTAATTTTCCTTAGCTTTTAATAAGACATTATCAAAGTTGTGATTTTTCAAAGTACATAAGAGTTTTAAGGGTCCATGAGATGCAAAAGAAGTGAACCTTTTATTTCCAATGGTGGATCAAAAGGGTCCACTGAGAGAGCCTGAAAAGAGAAAGAAGAGGTACATTTTAAGATTGGACTAGCTACAAGTTTGGAAGAAAGGCAAGGCCACAAGAGCCACTGAATTATCAAAAGAAACTACTAAACTGTACATCACACACAATCAGATTTGGGAATACAGCTAAGAAAACCATAGAGAAATCTCATTCAATAAAGGTGGAATTTTCCTTTTCATTTTTCAATGAAAATGTGCCTGGTGAGTTGTTGGGATTGCTTGTTGATGACAATAAAGAAAAGGGTGCTAATTTTTTAATCTGAAGAGTCTAATTTAGAGACAATGTGTTTGATTTTTGCAGGTCCTTGGTGTAAACCATGAGACTTGTTCATGGGTGTCATGTGCTGAGCATTTTAAAAGAGAAATACATTAATTTCACACTTGTAAGAGTAAGATAATGATTCCGAAAGTAAATCTCCACAAGCCCAAACAGTATAATTTCTTGAACTACAACAACAAAGTCTCAATCAATCTCAAATTGTTTAACTCAGCTACATAGAGAACTTTTCAGGCGAATTATTTGAGGTGGTGGATCCAACTCTTCCACTCAACTTGATTTAAGGAACTCGACGATGTGATTTCATAAAACCAAATTAACAGAAATAGGAATCTCAAACTTTCTTCCTACAGAGAGTTATGGTTTGTTTTATGAGAACCAAAGTTTGTGAAAAAGGAGGGATAGATGAAGCAATACAGGTCAAGTAGACAAGAAATATTTGATGAATACTACTTGCCTTAAAAAAATTCAAACAAATTATGAACACAAGTAGAATTCACAAAACCAAACAGTGGGAATTGGCATTAATGGTGCTCACCATCTGCAACTCAAGCACATTGGATTCTGTCCAAGCTAAATTGTTCTTCTCTTCTTCTCCTTCTTCACAGCTAAACTTTGTCTCAGTCCAACAAAATTATTTTTCACTTTCAAAACAAATGGTGAGTGAAAACATTGATGTGAATGTATAGTGATGGTATGCACCTAGTTTTGAAGTGAAGGAACTATGAAGCATCTCTCTTACTAGGAATCCAGCACCAAGAAATCTCGTATGAAGGATGAAAGAAACCCGACAAAGGAATCATTGTCGTGTCGTGTATCAGTTCAAGAATTTCAAGAGTTGTTGCAAACAGCGGTGGCAATTCGAAGATGTCGAAGCTCTTGACCGGCTTCTCCATTTCTTTTCCAAAATGCCCTTCTCCACCACACTTGGAACCCTCTTTGTATGTTTGGGCAATCTTCACCAGAATTCAAGAACCTATCAAACCAAGCAAGTAGTATATCTTGTTGCCAAGATAGAGGCAATGTGAGTATTGTGTTGGTTAAACCATCTTCAATCAAATGCCTATCAAGCCCTCTCGACGCCCTTCTCATCCACACGAAATCATCATAAAACGGTTCCAACCATGTCTGCAACAGCAAGCACCTCACTTCCTTCGAGGCCAAGAGCTGGCCTTTCCCAATTCCAACTAGCAATCTAGCAGTGACCCTGCTCACATCATACCTATGAATTGCCGGAACACTAGAATGCGCTTCGGATAGATCACATTGTCCTGCCCATGTCTTCAAAAACTCCTCACCAATCTGCCTATCGATCAAAATATCAAGAATCCAATGCAAATTATCTGCTTGCCTCGCAATTTGTCCCACATCTGCCAAGTCCGCCCCCGCGGCACGAAGGAAATGAAGGCGAAGGATCTCAAGACAGCCATCACAAGCAGAATACAAAGACTCTTTACTAAGATCACTGTGAGATGAATTCTCACGCAGCATTTTCGATACCAACGCCTTCATTTCCCGCCTCGCCTTCTCATCCTTCCCTTGCAGCACAACCTGCAATAGCTTAACAAGCACTTCCTCATTTGCCCCACAACATTCTTCCGCTTCCGCCGCAACAACCTCAACCGACACTCTCTTCAATACCTCCCCTGCTATTGCCCCTTCAAGATGGAGCTCAGACAGTAGAGAAGAGACCTTCTCCTCCTCATCTTCGGCCCATGGAACTGCCTCTAAATACTCCAAACACGACAACACACCCACGTCGAACGAAATCGCAGCCGAAACCTAAGCACATTGCAATCAATCAAATTCACACCTAACCACATTGCAATAAATCAAATTCACAAATTCACAAAAACCCAGTAACCACATTCACAAATTGACAAAGACCCAGAAATCAATTCACAAATTCACAACTGCCCAGTAATCAAAATCACAAATTCACAAAGACCCATAATTCAAATTCAGTCAAATCAAAGAAAAACACCCAGATCAGATCATCAAATCAAATCGAATCAAATGAACCAACCTTCAAGATGCCAAGAACTTTTGACACATCTTCTCTCATGAGCTTCCTCTTGATATCCCTACAATACATCAATCTCAAAGTCTCAATGTAGACTTCAACATCATCACAATCAGAAATCTCCACCACCGACGTCGACGACGACGATCTCTGCCTCTTCAACTTGTCCGCAAAGAACCTACTTTGCGCCACAAGAACCTGACCGTGCAAATTCATAGAAACGCTCAACCCGTCCTTGGATGTGCAAGTGATCTTCACATCACTCGTACTCAGATCATTGAATTGACTCCCGGGACTGCAACTCCCCAAAATCTCCCCCAATCTCTGTTGCAGCAACGCCTGCTTGTCCTGAACAGAAATATGACCACCACCCTTCACAGCTCCACCGCCGCCTCCGCCATTAATGGCGGCATGGTGAGCTCCATTAGCCACATTGGGGTTGTTGGGGATCTGGGCTGTTCTGGGGTGATGAATGTCGGCCTCGTTCGCCATCATCTCGAACAGGGTAGGGCTCGACCGGGCCTTATCCAACGGCAACGGCAACGGCGGCGGCGGCGGCGACAACGGGTTTAGAAGCCCTGCATTGAGTACGTAGTTGAATTTGGAGTAGCTGGAAGGGTAGGCAGAGGAGGAATTGGATGACGAATTGGGGGAGTCCATGATGTTGATCGGAGAGACTCTGCCGGGGGAGAAACTGATCTTGAAAGCAGAATTGGTGGGGTACTGGGACGGCGGCGGCGGCGGCGGCGGCGGCGGCGGTGGGGGAGGGGAAGGTTTGGTGGTGGTGGTGGTGGTGGTGGTGGGGGAGCAGCACCAGGAGGAGGGGTGGGGGGAAACGACGGTTGGAGGTGGGCCGAGTTTACGGTTGGAGTGGCAGTTAGCGGCGGCGTAGGGCGGCGGAGGGGATGCGGCGGAGGTGGTGATGGTGGTTTCGCGGCGCTTGCGGCGTTTGGGTTTTGAAGGTGTTTGGGGTTGGGTTTTGAGGGGGCCAGCTGCTGCCATGAATTGATGAGGGGGTTTCAACTTTCAACTTTCAACTTTCAACTTTCTTTGTCGTTTCTTTGTTTCAAGTATTAAGAGAGGAGAGAGAGAGAGAGAGAGAGAGAGAGAGAGTGACTGTGTATGTGTGGGTTTTGTTTTGGAGTAGAGAGGGCGAGGAGTGCAATAAAGAGAGGCGATGGTCACGAGACAAGGCAGAGCGTCAAAAAAGAGAGAGACACGCTCGGAGGGAAGAAGGACAGCAAATTCAGTCGTACAGGAAATGATGTCATCACTCTCTCTCCCTCTCTCATCATTCAATCTCGTCCGTTCCATTCCATCAAACAGATAAAATGTTGGGGCCCAAAGCTAAGCCAGTGTAAATGAGTGAAGACTGAGGAGGGCATCTGGCAAAGGAGGATGATATTTTTTTGAACATTTACGATTCTTTCTTATTTACTTAGTCATGTGCCTCACATTTTACATTATAAATTAGTAAAAAAATAAAGTATATGTTCAAAGTATATTAGATTATCATATTCTTTTGGCAAAACTCTGACACGCCTCAACAACAAAGGTTTGAGTCATAGTAAAAGAACCCGATTAAGTACACTCCAGAAAAAGTCAAACTTAATAAAAAGGTCAATCTTACTATAAAATGATCATTATGCCCCTCACTGTGATTAGTGCACCCTATTACACATTCCTCTCATTTTATGCAACCTATCATCACCCCTCCACACACTCTCTTCATGTGATTTGTAGGCATCATTAAGTGATTTAGCCTCCCAGGTCCGAATCTCTTGTTAGTGAGTCAGTCATAGTCCACTAAACTTCTAGTTGGAGAGTCGATCACAGTATGTCGAACCTTTAATTAGAAAGTCGGTCGGAACTCACCGAACCTTTAGGTCGGTAGTTGCCAACTAAATCTCACCAAAGAAGTTCAATTGGACAATACCGAACCCAGAGGATAAATCTCAACCAAATGTCGTCGAACCTAAGTAAATGTTGATAAGTTGTTATTTATGCATATTTTATATAGTTTATTTATATATTTTAGTGTTGATTCTCTGAAATATGGGCTCAATTATCTTTATTTGTCATTTTCAGGACTTTTGGGGTGCACGGTTGGATTCAGGGCGAAAAATACTTGAAATAGAGTATTTACTTGCACAAATCGGATACCGGAGGGTTTGTTTTGGGGTGTACACAAGAGTAGGTGAATTAGAATTTCGAATTGCCACATGTCGCATCCCCATTGGCCCGGTCAGGTCACAGCAGTCCTGTCCGCTAATCACAATGCGCCACATCATCCAGTCACAGCACCTGCCTATCACATCACGCCACGTCGCCCGTCCCAGCCACTCATGCGCTACCATGTCACTATCTAGCCATCCTCTCTCTCCTCCTCGTTGATCTTCCTCGGGATGCGTGTTGGTGCTGTCTCCCACATTTCGTACGACTTCTTGGCGAGTTCGCGTACCACCAGCGTTGCCACGTGGCGTGTCCTGGTTGGTTCAGCACAACAGTTCCAACCTCTCCGCGAATCACAACGCGCCACGTATCGACATCTCTACTTCAGCACGTCACACGATCTCCTCTCCTCCAACTCGCATGCGCCACGTTAGCAGCGTCAGCAAATTTGGTCAATCACGCTATGACACGTGGCAGAGTACAGAAAAACATTAAAAAATAGCCACAGATTATCCTCAGAGCACGTGCCATGTACCAAACTCAAAAATAGGCATTGGGGACAAAAATTTGACAGTATTAATTAGGGTTTTTGGCAGAGAGTCAACATCGATTGTTTTCTTCTTTTCTCAGTGTCTTCTAGTATTTTCTTCTCCTTTTCTACATTTGGTTTTTAGATTTTAATGGAGTTTATAACGACGATGGTTGGCTAAACTTATTAGTCTGAACCTGAAGTTGATCAAATCATTTTTTTTTGCCTCAAAACATATGTGAGATTTATTTTATTATTTATTTAATTTGTTTTTCATAGTATTTTATTTTCTTTGGTATTATTTGAACAATTGAAGTTAAACACTAGTTTAAACTTCAATTTATATACCAGTGAGTCGTAAGCACCCGTCCTTGTGCAATAAGACCACACTAGTGGCAATTGATCTTACTAATTGATTAGACCCTTTTGGGACCGGTTGAATGCCATAGGAATCTAGGCTAAATCGGACACATGAGTGATCTGGTTGTCTAGGTGTAGTGCCTTTACAAAGCCCATTGCAGTCAACGTATTAAATTCGAAACACTGACTAGGGAAGTGGTCATTGTCGTACCTTGACCATCGAGATAGGGAAGTGCGAGGACCTGCGTACATTACCGGGTCTATAACTACACTAATTTACTACGATTTGCATGCTTTGATTAGATTGAGAACCATATGTAAAAGTATGCCAAATTGAGGAGATTTGTGATACTGATGGTTTGGATTGTTCTCCCCCCTCTTAATTGCTTTATTTAATTTATATTTTAATTATTATTTTTAGTAAAATTAGAGATTACTTTTGTGAACACTTTAAGTTAATTTTAGTTTCGTACCCTAGGTTGAAAACTTGGTCTTCGTGGTTCGACCCCCTTCTTGCCACTACTGCAGTTCTTGTGGTTATTGGTAATCTCATCGGGACTATATATTTATTTTGACGCATTCGACACGCGTTAGATGTCTTAACCAAGATTTTGGAGTTGGATGTTTCAGTTCGGATGAAGGGGTATTTTAGTAAAATGTGGGGTGCACTTATAAATTGAAATTTAAATTTGGGGTACCACGCATAATCGAGGTGCATTAAGTAAATGGTGGGGTGCACTTAGCCGGGCTCTAGTAAAATAATCTTTTTTTTTTTTGGCTAGTCCAACTTACCAGTTACCACCGTCTCCAAACTCCTGTCTTTCTACCATTTCACTAAAGATGCTTTGGTAAAATAATTTAGTTTATCAATCTAAAATTTTTAAAATCAATTTAGTTTAGAAAGCACATCAAACTTATCAAAGTTATTCTAAGCATTTGTGCACATCCTTTTGGTGCACCACAAGATATGTGTATGCATCACATTAGTGAAAATCAAGAGACACGGACAAGTGCGCGCAACTTATATGCCCTATCAAAGTTACACTAACATTTTCCTTAAAATTTACTTAGTGGTTGAATATATATCATTTTTAAATTACAAGCCAATCTCAATATCAACCTAGCTCAACTTTATTGTATTTTATTAGTTTTATAAGATTTGTTTAAAATATTTTTATATTCGATGAAAGTATATAGGACTATAAAGACAATGTCTCTAACGAAAAGTTTTGAAGCTTTTTAATTTTTAGAACCCTCGTAACTTCTAATTAAAAGAGGAGGGATCTGTACCATCCACCATCACAATCCTGGTGCACGAGTTCAGGATGGTACCCATTTGAGGGAAGTATTGAGATTCTATATGATCCTAGAAACAACAAATTTTTTAACTTTTGTCAAAGCCTCTCAGGTGAGATAGTAAAAACTTCACTTGCCAAAAAGGCAACACATTAGAAAATTGTGGTTCGATTTCCACTTAAGTAAAAAAAAAAAAAAAAAAAAAACAAATCTTTTACCTTTTGCTTTGGTTTTGATATTTTTGCTTGTAGGGCAGTTTTGAGATAAAATCAAGGTTCACACCTTAGATGGTAAAGTTCTAGGAATTATCTATCCACAAGGATGAATTGGGCAAGTCTCCTAATGGGTAGCCTCCACGTGTACGTACTTATAGTCTAATCGTGTAGAAAATTGATAAAATCTTAGCCATGGAAATTTGATTGATGAAATTGAAGAGAGGAGATGATGCGTTGCTTGGGAATAAATAAAGAATGCAAGAAGAGTACAAAGGCTTTTTGGAGGGCACATGCATGTGCTTAACAACTCCACATCTCCTCTTTTTGATGCTTTAACTGTATATAATATTGATCTGGATAAGTGTCCAGACAGTCTTGTGCAGTGCTCTCTAAGAGGGCAAAGAATATGTAGCCCAAAAAAAGGGGTGGGACGTAAGTGTCCTTGCGTAGTGAGATGATGTTGCTTCACAACAAAATCAGTGTATTCAAAAAGTCGCTTAAAATCTTTTCGAAGAAGTCCTACATGCTTAGAATTAAAAAAATCTATTTAGACTCTAAGAGTTCGGACTCATAGGGGGTTTTTAAAATTTTTACAAATATCAAAGGAGTGTTACAAGTTGTTATTTCGAAGTCATTGATTACTTGGGGATGACTTTGAAATAAAAAAATTTTAAAAAACCTCTAGGAGTCCAAACTCATGAGTCCAAATAGCATTACTCCTTAAAATTATGGTTAGGTAATGACCGGATGACCTGTATTGTGATATCGATTATTAGTGTCTATTAATTTTCACATTGATATTTGTGCACACTCGATGTATATTGAATGAAAAATGCTAGAGTAACCTACATTTGACACCAATCTCCTTGTATGCCGTCCATTTTTACCTCGTGATGCGCACACACATCTTGAGGTGATTTGGACGGCACCTAAAGAGGTCAGTGCCAAATGTGAGCTACTCTAGTGGAGCTTATATTGAATAGATATCAACAATCGGGCATCTATTCCGAGTGTCCCAAAAAGTCACCTCATCAAGGAGTAGTTAATGACTATTACTCGCTTTATTTTATATACGAGTAGTGCTATTTGGACTCATGAGTCCGAACTCTTAAGGAGGTTTTTGAAACTTTTTTACTTCAAAGTCATTCTCAAACAATAAATGACTTCGAAATAACAACTTGTAACACTCCTTTGATATTTGTGAAAATTTCAAAAACCCCCCTATGAGTCTAGGCTATAAGAGTCCAAACAGATTTTTTGTTTACACAATACATATATAAGAAGAGTAGTGCTATTTGAACTCATGAGTCCAAACTCTTAGAAGGAGTTTTGAATTTTTTTATTTCAAAGTCATCCTCAAGTAATAAATGACTTCGAAGTAACAATTTGTACAACTCCTTTGATATTTGTAAAAATTTCAAAAACCCTCCTATATATAAGTTCGGACTAATTTAGTCTTGTTATGAAATCTTAATGATGAATCAATCATTAACTTAATTCTTATGCGTAAGCGGAAATATGAGAGATATTGTGAAATGGATGAAGTACTAGTTTTATGCAAAACATCCTACCAACCATTGACTTGGTGCAACCGCTAAGACCTATTAATTATTCTCTCAGTTTCATTGAGGTTGCATGAATTCAAATTTTCTATTTTTCCTATATGACACTTTTAGGATAGAATGTGCCTCCTATGAAACAATTAATTTTTTTTTTTTCAAAAAATTTATTTGGACTTTTAGGTGAGTTTTTGAAATTTTTACGAATATCAAAGGATTTTTATAAGTTGTTATTTTAAAGTCATTTATTACTTGAGGATGATTTTGAAAAAAAAAATTGAAAAAAAAAAAAAAAAAAAAAAAAACTTCAAAACCCCATAAGAGTCCAAACTTTAAGAGTTCAAACACTAGTTTCTTTTTTTTTTTTTTTTTTTTTTTTTTTTTTTTTTTTTTTTTTTGCCAAGGGCCTCCCTATGAAACAATTAGGAATAATCCTTAACGCCTCATTTTTTGAAAAATGGAGACATGTAATATTTGTTTTGTTTGATTCGAAGCACATTTGACAAAATAGAGGAGGCTTGCACCTGTTATGGCCCTTTATTGGCAATGAATTACATCTTTGTTAATTATTTAGACATGGGAGCGATCATGGCCCTTCATGGTGGTAGTCATAAGTGCAAAAAACATCATGAAATTTACAAACTTTAATGTATTTGAAGATCTTCAATGCTTGGTAGTGAAGTGATATGTTAAAATTGTCTATCCATTCAAACTTTAAAGTGATTCTTTTCAAGTAACACAAGCTTAAGGTTTCTATACCCAATAAATGGGGAGCTTTGAAGTAATATTATAATGAAGGTAAATGCAAAAACCAATGTTGAGAGAGCTTATCTTGTAGTGGGCCGATCTGGCTCAAGCCTAAAATAGTCGATTAAGTCCTAATACAAGGTGGCCTAAACCCAAAAGGAAAAAAAAAAAAAAAAAAAAGCTACATGATTCATGACAAAAAAAAAAAAAAAAAAAAAAAAAAAAAGAACAAATACAAGAACAACAAACAAAAGAGGAACAAAGACTCATTTATAAGAATTGATCTCATTCATCTCTTTATAAACCAGTCCTTCAAATTCAAAAATATAGTCTTATACAACTCCTAAGAAATGAGTAGGAAGTACACTAATATAATACATTGCTTTTGCAGATGAAATAAATTAAGTTACAATGCCCATGTGGCTTTCTAATACCTGTGGCCACTTTCCAACCAGCTTCAATGAAACAGTAGACATCATAATTATGTGAGAAAAAAAGTTGAAGGCCTGAAAAAAAAGAGAGAAAAAAAGGATTATTGCTGTCTAGGCAAGAAATGCTGCAATTTGATGCCTGAGAAATGGAGAAAAAGCTGGAGTCAGTAAGACTTGGCGAATATCGCAACTTCCTCAGCAAGGTTGCCAGTCATCAAGCATTTTTTCGTCCCGCTAGGTTGCTCGAAAGGGAAACACCTGATAGTTGCGCCAGTTTCTTGCTTCACCTTCAGCTCCTCGGCATCACTATAGCACCATATTACAGCATAACCATGGTGAGCTCAAAATGCATGATAACCACACAATTTTAATGAGACCAGGAGGCAAGCAAAAAATAATTAAAGGGGCCCGAAGCGCTAATAAAGCCTAGCATTGGCTTCTTGCCTTCGCTCCATACAACTGAACTTAAATCACATTATTTCAATTCCCGTAGTGCACAAAAACCATAGGTATTAGAATCAGCAACTATTCCATGTTTGGGGACTTCTACTTCTAGTTCAAGATGAAACATAATTTCAATTCCCAGTTCTGCTTCAATTCAACTTTTTAAAGTGTTATAAATTATGTTGCCCTTGATCCACCTGTTTCTTCATGATATATACAGTACAAGTGAATTGTATAAAATGATGTGAAATAAAGAACACTCTTAAGCAGAGGGAAGAAACATTGGCGGTGATGATTAAGAAAGATATAACTGGTTTGTGCATGCGATATTATATGGGAGAGAAAAAAGTGGATTAAAAAGATAGATTTTTTAATGGAAAACATTGCTGAGCTGAATTATGTGCAAAACATACAAACAGAATGTTAATACCTTGCAGACCAAGGGCCCCTTGCCCATTTTCCTTGAGATATTGCCTCTTTGAGTTCACTGTATGAACTCACGTCCACAATGTTACTGCACAAAAAACTCACTAAGGGTTAGTTCAAGGGACAATACAGGAAACCAAACCTTCTATTGTTAAGAAAACCACAAAAGACAGAATGAGGGAAAGGAAAAAAATCGAATAAAATGTGGTTTAAAAAAAAATAAAAATGCACCAAACTGTAGCAACATAAGGTTGGAACATAGACTAAAATAGATCTGATAACTCGATTAATCAAACTCAATGTCAACCTAGAGGCAACAAGTTCCTAAGTAACCAGTTAAAAAGCAAGCAACTAGAGACAAATTAGCTGCTTCATCCATGTTTGCTAGAAAGAAGACCATCTACAATGACATAAACTTAATGGTAAAGTACATGATGTACAATAAATCACTGTGTAAAGGCCAACTGTTGTTTGCTTAATATTTGTTTTATAAATCATAGGCAATACTTAAAGGAACTTCCTTGACCCAAACAAAAAAGATTACTTGTACCAAACTGATAGTGATCACTGGTGCCAGGATCAACACAAACAATGATCATGTTTTTGCAAAAACAATCAACAACAACAAGTATGTCCAAGCGCAAAAGGCATCAACTTGGTGACCAGTTGACACAGATAAGAGTCAGATTGCAGCCTTCTGTACATTTTTTTGGTCGGCTCAAACCTTATTGTAACGTACCTTCATCATTCACATGCATATTTACTATTTTACTTCATGAAATATCTAACAATAATTGTTTTCTTAAGAGCCCTAAACAATATCAGAATATGTACTGTGCAGTAAAGTCATTCATACATATACCATATATATAAAAGACTTCAAAGAGCAAGTCATAATACCTATCTCGGAAAGTTATTGCCTTCTGCAAAAGAGATGATTGGATCTCATCCAATTTGTCCTTCACGTAGGCTATCAAAGTTGAAGATTCCATTGATACTCCAAAAACCTTTCCTTGTTTTCCAGGAACATCTCTTCTAGATATAACCAAAGTACCACTAGAAACATCACGAGGTCCAATCTCAATCCTTACAGGCACCCCCTAATGAATGAGTACAATCATTATTTTCATTGAAAATGAACAATATCAAAACCCCAAAAGAGCAGTATGCCAATGCCAGGAAACATAACGATTAACAAGTAATTTTTCACAGTTTAAAGATAAGAGTAGGAATATACTTTCATCTCCCAGAAGTTAAATTTCCATCCAGGTGTCCTCTGTTCTGAATCATCCAATTTAACTTTGATCCCTGATGTTTTTAATTCTTTTTCCACAGACAATGCAGCGTTGAGGACCACTGATTTTTCATCAGCCTTCTTCCAGATGGGCACAATTACAACCTGGTAATATCCATAGAGTTAACAAATCATTGGCCCCTAAAACCAAATTGAAGCACAGAAATGAGATGCCTATACATGCTCATGATATATTAGGTGTGATACCAACCAATTATGCAGAAAATTTGCAAATTAAAATAAATTACAGGACTTAAATACAAAGATCAAGGTCAATCTGAAGGACAAAAGGTCCAGAAGAACAGAAAGAACACAAGCATACTCACAAAAGAAAAAACTCAAAATTAAATATTTATGACTCTTTAGATAGAACTTTAACCATGACTTCTTACAACAAAAACTTCCAAAAAAAAGAATAACTGTAGTCTTACTTGAATTGGTGCAATTCTTGGTGGAAGCATTAGACCAGTATCATCTCCATGAGTCATGATTATACCACCGACAAAACGGGTACTAATAGCCCATGATGTTTGCCAAACATGTTGCCTTTGTCCATTTTCATCAGTGAACTGTTCCAACAAATGGTTTGAAAATGAAAAAAGAAATGTTAAAGCAGTATTCGGGTGAATAATCTTGACATTTTTAGTGGATGGGCTCAACAAATGACATAGTCTAATGCAAGAAGACAGAACGTTATCATATCACATTACTTTAGCCTTTAGGCGTAGTGTCAGAATGTATGAAGTTATGAACACTGATAAAAGCTGCTTACATAATCAATCCACATCCCAGCAAAACAGATGGCGCTCCTATATCCAGTGTATCCATTTGATAGAATTTAATTAAACTTTGTACCAAAAAACAAGAACTTAATAAGAACATCGAGATTAGACATTCAATACGAAAGCACATGGAAAAGAGAACCCCTTGGTATGCCAATTGATCATAAAGTTTTTGGATACTAACGATAAGTATGTTTATTGTTACTCTTATTTTCATCTTCAAAACACAGTGTAATGTGTTTCTTAAGAGCTGAAATACTGTCCTAATAAGTAGAAACAATGTTAGTGTTTAGCACTTAATACCATCAGATTTGAGTTTTTTCATTTCCATTCTTCTTTTTCTTTCTCAAAGTTCATCCAGTAGTTGATCTACGCTATTTTTTCCGTCATAGGGGAGAAATTCCCAATGAATATTAGGTATACCAAACATGTTCAGGAAGAATAAGAACTTAAATGTTTGGATTCTACTAGACACCGAAAGCTAAGTGCTACCTTTGTGCCCTCAATCAATTTTACTCCAAAAGGTTCAATGGCCAAAAGTGTCTTGCAGTCAACTCAAACATTGACATCAAGTTTCCAAGAAAATTCAGCTTGGATCAGCTCAATTCACTTGCATTGCTTCCAGCCATCTTTAATAGATCAGAAATCTCAGCAGAAATCACTAAATAAATTTAGCAGGATAGGTGCAAAATTTTAGAAACTAACACCAAAAAATGCTCCAAATAAGTACCAAGAAGACACTTGTAAATACAAACATTTAAGTCTCGCTATATAGATTCACTGACAGCAGCCAAAGAAAACATTATTTGAGTGATATAATAACAAAGGAGAATTAGTAAAAAAATTGATTCAGTTCTTTAAGACACCTGTGTTCCAAATGCAAGAGAAAAGTTCTGTCCAAGGTTATGGCTTGTTCCAGCCTGCAAAGCTTTTCCATCGCCCATCATAGCTTCGATTGTGTAGGTCCTAGAGGCACCGGCAAATGTCTCAACTTTTGACTTCCGACCAGTAATAACAGGTATTGCAGCTTGATCATAAGCAAACTTCTCATATATATTAATCATTTGCAATGCCTGCAGCAAACAAAAATCAATTTTTAACTCTCAACAGAAGGACACGCTTAATCCTAGAAAAACTATATAAAAAGAACCATATAGTTAGAGTAGTAAAACAAACATTCAGGAGTACAAATGCTAACCTCCTTTTCTGCCTCTTCTGGGGTAGCATGAGCTGTGTGACCCTCTTGCCATAGAAACTCTAGAGTTCTCACAAATGGTTTTGTGCGCATTTCCCATCTTGTGACATTTGCCCACTAAAGAGAATAGTCCCACTATTAATAAAAAAAAAAAGTGGAAAGAATATTATCACTGATAACAGCTTTAAAGAAGAAAAAAAGAGTGAAAAAGAATCGTACCTGATTAACCATGAGAGGCAGATCACGGTGACTATGAATCCATTGTGTAAACATATGATTTACAATAGTTTCACTTGTCGGACGCACCTGCCATCACCTCAAAGTTGCAAGTGAAAGGAATGAAACCAAAGCTCAGAGCCAGAATGCTGACACAAACTAGATAAAATTTGGCACGATGTAACAGTCATCAGCATTGTTTTTAGCAAGAAAAAATTACCACAAGTTTCTCTTCAAGTTCTTTTCCTCCCCCAACGGTTACAAGTGCTAGCTCTGGACTGAAACCTTCAACATGGCTTGCTTCTTTCTCAATGAACGAGTAAGGAATAAACTGCAGTCACAAACTGGATATCAAGAAATGAGAAATGCCATACATAATAAAGAAGCATAATTTTAGCAACTTGTTACGAACAAGAGGACAGAAAAATGTATTGATGTAATCAATCTTTCGACTCACATATATTCAATCACAAATTCACCATTTTTCTCCTTTTCTCCTTTTCTCCTTTTGGTCATTCATTCACTTAGATTTAATTAGTAAGGAATCCCGAGGACTCAGAGTAGTGTCAATTTTCATTAGTTAGGAACTTAGGAAGTGAACTACGCAAGTTCAAAGCTCAACTGAAAAAAAAAAAGAGAACGCTCCCATTGAATATTTTGGAAAAAACGAGTGTCAAGCCTATATACCCTTCCTCATTTACTTATTTATTTATTTATTTTTAAAAAAACTATGCATTAGGTTGGTATTTTATGTGCTTCAAGTGTCATAAACCACGCGTGTTACTTCCAAATGGACTTCACAGGCAACTCTTTAGCATCTTAGCTTGCTAAGGTTGGAGAAAATCAAATTTCAAGTATTCAATAGAAGCTCCAAACAAAGAGGAATCCTAACTATAATGGCAAACATGATTTTTTATTTTTTATTTTTTATTTTATTTTTTTTTTCTTTTTGGTGATAAGAAAGCAACCAACTTTTGCCTCCATTGAGACTCGAAACCCAACCTCTTACTGACCACTGAGCTACCCACTTGGTTAAACATGACGTTTGAAAATGCACATTTTTATGTTTTTTTTTTTTTTTTCTTTATCTAAAAACTAGTGGCAACAATTCAAAATGCCCCAACTTGAAAAGTTAATCACTTAAACCATACAACAACCAAAATGATAATAATAGAAAAAATAAAAAAAACACAAACAATAACTTCCACAATTCAAACCTGAGGAAAGTACATGTTGCTGTGCCCAGTCTCCTTAAACTTCACATTCAAATAATCCTGCAAAACCCCCACAAAAAAAAAACGATCTTTTTCACAATCACTGACTAAAACAAACAAACAATCAACGAAATCAACAAAAACAAACCACCTGAATTGCTTCCCAGATAGCATATCCATAAGGGCGTATGACCATGGTCCCTCGAACGGGGCCATAGTCGGCGAGCTCCGCATTGGCGATCACATCGAGATACCACCCATTGAAGTCCTGCGACCGGCTACTAATAAACCCTTCCTTCCGCCTCCTCCGCCGCTCCTCGCTCTCCCTCTCCTCCTCCTCTAGCGGCGGCGATTGCGCCTTCTCGACCGCGCTGTGGGTGGAGAATTCGCTCGAGATGGAGGCCAGGTGCTTGGGGATGAGTCGGCGGAATCGCCTCCGGAGGAGGTGGGAGGGCACCGGCGAACTGCCGGCGAGAGGTCGGGCGGCGGCGGCGGCGGCGGCGGTGACGGTGAAGAGAGAAAGAGAGGGGATTCTGAGAGCCACCATTTGAGTTCACCACTTTGTGACGACGGAACAGATTAGGCTTTTGTTTGTTCTGGGTTTGCACGTGCGGATAACTCGTCGCACGTGATCGGTCCATGCTGCGTCAATGAACGCTTTTGGCCCTTGAAAGTTGAAACGCATAGTAACCTGTGTAGTAGAGAGTTTTTAGATAGGCCCATGTTCTCAAACAAAGGAAAGTGTATGGGCCTTTAATCAAACTATAAACCTGTGCTTTCTTTTCATTGTTAATTGAAACCGAAGTACCAAACAATATTGTGTGTAATTCGATCCAGTTTACCAAATGCCAACAAGATTGGATCAAGTTACATATATATATATTTTTACTTTATAGTTTGAAATTTGTACATAAATATAAAAATAATTAATTTTTTTTTGAGGAAAAATATAAAAGTAATTAATTTAAATTGCAAAAAAAAAAGATTTTAAGTGTCATAGATAAATAGTACTCTATATTAAATAGTAATATAAAAAGGATTCGGCTATGTGCACCCAACAAAACATTAAAGACAAGTCATTCTTAGAGTTTTGCTTCAACTACTTTGAGATCCATTGGCTTGTCCTTAGTGTTTTGTGGGGTGCACATAATAGAGACCATATAATAATAATAATAATAATAATAATAATAATAATAATAATAATAATTTGAATTTCGATGATAGAAATATTGAAGCTGATGGTGATAGTCTTTTTGAAGTAATTCCCGTAATTAGGGAGGCAGTGTTGACCCTGGTCATCTCAACATTTTTTTTTTATACTTCAATGGAAATCGAACCACGATCTCCTTAGGTCTTGTCTTTTTGAAAAGTATTAGAATAAACTATTAGGTTGTAATAAAGTGTAAGGGCATTTTTGTAATTGTACTGTAGTAATTCAATGATACCTAAGGACATTTCTGTAATTGTACTGTATCAACTATATTGAGTATATAAATAAAATACACTATCTCTGATCATTTGATTGAGACAGAGAGATTCGTCTTCTATCGTGTTTTTGAGAACTCAAACCCTAGTTTTTTGTTTCTGTTATGGTATCAGAGCTTTACAACAAATGCTGGTGAGGTTCGAGGAACAAGATTTGAAGCCGATAAGCTCAGATATGTGTTCACTTGTTGTAGATCGAGTGTTTCGCGACCAAGATCAAGTGTTTCTTGAGTTGACGATGTTCCAGATGATCAGATCTGAAGTTGTTTGAAGGAGATCAGGTGTCTCACGACCAAAATCTAGTGTTTTTTGAGTTGTTGGTGTTCCAGACAATCAGATCTGGAGGATTGTGAAGTAACAGATGGTTCATATCTGTCAAGTTGAAACACAAATTGAGAGTTTTGTGATAGTTTCAAGTATTTCTACATTTAAGAAGTGTAGATCGATGTGGTAACACATAGATCTTGTGGTGAAAGGTTCAGATCTGGTTTTCTGAGGTTCAGATCCATAGATCTAAAGTGTTCTTGTGTATATTTCAGTAAATCTGTGATTGTTGTGTGCCTTTTTGTGAACGCGTGGTCAAGAAACCCGAGTTCTTGAAATGGATTGTGGTAATGGAGAGTTTGAGGTTGGATCTACTTCTGTACAGTCGAGTTCAACAAGTTCTCAAGTTGGTGTAAGTCATAATGGGATCAGTCCATCGAGTTTATGACGACCCCAATTTCCCCGTGTAATTGGGTACGCCCGGCCTAGACCCGTGCAATCTGACAATCTCGCATTCGTAGAGGATGCTTAGTTTGTGTATTCTCAGGCTGAGTATACTAAGCCTAAATGTCGCCAACTCTACCGCATCTGTAACATGTATGCGTATCCTGTGTACCCTGAGTCTGACCTTGTCCTTGACTCTGCGTATATCTCTGGGTCTAAGTCTGCCCTGATCTCTGTCTACCACATCTGCCAAAATCTCTGCTCGTGGTAGATTGTCCCTGTGACTGCTGTACAGGTCTCGTAGGCTATGGAGGGTGACTCGCAAAGCTAGGCACTAGTGGAGTCGTCTATGCCAGTCGAGTAGGTAGTGCAATATATCCTACACTCGGAGCTCTGGAATCTCGGTAACGAAGTCTGTTCTTCTTTCGTTTCTTGTCCTGATGATCCTCTGATATGGTCTTTAGTCTAGTCGGTCTCGCCTCCTCTGGGTGAGAAATCAGGTAACTCTTTCTAGCCAGACTATGCTCGTATGCTATCTGAAAGTCTCTAGCTCGGTAGTGACCACTGAACCTCCAATAGCAAGTAGTAAACCCTCAGTGAAATAGTAAATATGATATGTTTCTGAATTTGCTGACCATTCGGCATAAGGTAACATCTAGATAAACCTGCCTATATAGTCCATCACAGGCTTTCCTGTAGACTGTCGCAGAGAAGTAAACTCGTTCCTCTTCGCTCGTAACATTGACAACAAAAAGTACTTCTGGGTAAACTGGGTCTTGAAATCAATCCAGTCACGCAAAATGCCTCGGGTAGTGACAATGGTCGTCCACTAATCATCTGCCTTCCCCTGTAGCATGGATGAAGAAATCGTCGCTCTCATATGATCTTCAATCGCGATGATGGTATGAATCTTCTCGTGATTCTTCAGAAAAAGTTCTCCCGCTGCTACATCTATACCACTGAAAAACTTGACTAGGTCGTGCCGCTTGAACTCTCTCCACTGCCTCGCCTCAGCAGTGGCCTTGGGTGTCCTCTCTGAAGTAGTGACCGAAGTAGTCTCTACAGTAGCTACAGGTGTCACTGGTGCCTCCTCAGTTTGGACCGAATGTGCAACAACCTCTATCTGTGCAACTGTCGTCCCTAACATTACCGTAACTGGAATCGGTGCTATAGAAGTTGTAGCCACTGGAGTCTCCGTCCCCTGAGTAGTCGAAATGGGTGGAAAAGGTGTAGTAGTGGTCGATGGTGTTGTGGTAGCCGGTGTGGGTGTCCCCAGTGACCGGACTAAATCCTCAAATCTCTGGTCCTGCATAGCAGCTCTTTGAGTCAACGTACATGTAACAGCTCCAATTTCCACATTGGTCCGCTACGAGAGGCCACGCGGGCCCATAACTGACCACGTAACCGCCAGCTGTGTCCCACGCCCAATTATCCATCATCAATCAATTTCCTATTAACTTTGATGTTATGTGTTAATAATTACTGATTCAAGTTAACTTAAGTTCCTTTAATATCATTTAACCTTAAATTACGCAGCGGAAAATTAAACTAACATCATAAAGATTTAACATGTATTTTATGAGCCTATTACCTAAGTGGAAACCATACCAAATGTACATCATATACATATCATCTAAGATCCTCAAAATATCAATAATATGACATATAATTTATATACAGGTTATATCTACCTCTCAAAACCCAAAACCCAACATAAAACAAGAAAAATAAACAAACATACGAGTAGGGATAGAGCTGTCATTCCACGTAGTCCTCAAGCTTACCCTTCCTTCGACTCGTACCAGGATCTGCACTCAAGCCATCACAAAAACCAGATGACGAGTTCAAAGTGAGTAATCCCAAGGAAATTCACCAAGTAATTACGTAAATAAAATGCTGAAATTTAAAATACTATAAATAAACATGCGGAACAAAAAATACAGGCAACTGTAAAAGATCATCGCATGCATAAATATAGTAGCGAAGCAAAGTACGTGCACAGTAAAAATCAGACTAAGTCATACTTCGGGCTATCCCCCATGCACGGCCCGTGAAAACACCTCTAACGGGTGACCCTGGACCCTCTAGGTGGTCGGTGTACATCCACGACGCGCCCACACAAGCCTATCATACCCGGGTAACCTATTCACCAGAGTATGCCTAGACAAGTGCTATGACTTAGTGGACTCTATGCCCCGTAACGAATAAACACCAGGTGGGGAGTGAACTCAACACCGAAAAGACACCAGGTAGGATTAACTCCACTACCGTAAAGACACCAGGTGAGAGTACTCAGCCACTGTAAAGCAATAATGAAATAGAGTAATGAATAAACAGGTATGAATTCAAATAAATAGAACAGTAAATACTAAAGTGAAGTTCAATTGAGATACTACACACCTCAATCCGAACTCCACATCCCAAAAACCAAACCCGGCTCAGCTCCAATAACACTCGACAAATCAAATTATCACCCGACTTATACCTATTACCATTTACCCTAGGCGCCCAACAATTTACATATTTTATCACATTTAATTCATTTAATGTGTGTAATATTTTTTTCAACTTAAAATTTCGTCATTAATCTACCCGGTACCCGCGTCGACACGCATATCGATGCGAATACTCAACACACAATCTCACACGTCAATTTAAAATATAATTACGCACATCGTGATGTCGTTAACCTATTTTAACATAAACATCATAAAATTAAACAAAACAACACACAAAATACTATTTACCTAATACGGCCATACTTCAGCCTCACTGTGGGACCCACGAACGTCCCCGCTGGCGTCCACGTCTACAATGACGTCATAATTAACGACAATTACTAATTGGGTCGTTACAGTACATATCTCCTCAAGGCATCATGACAAAATCATGTCGATATCGTCGCTCGGATCTGTCTGATCCGCCATCGTCGTCTAAACAAGAAAACTAACTTCTTGGATCAGTTATAGCTACTGCATACCATATAATGTAACGGCCCCTATTTTCATCTAGGGCACCGCCCGGCCTAATCTCATAATTAAGCCCTAATTACAACACGTATGACCTAATTACGTATTAGTAAGCCTGTACTACATATTATCTCGTGAATTGGGGTTCAGGGATAAGAAAATTCCCTATTATTTTATAGAATTATCAAATTAGCGGAAGTCTTTAACGTATTAGCGGAAGCATTTTATATAAATCCTAAATGTGGAAACCAGGAAATAACAATCACAATATCAATATGAAATAAATGGCGATCATATGGACAACGTGAAAGTCCAAAAGTCGGGTGAACTAAATCTTGTCCCAACAAAACAACCCAATCAAAATACGTATATAAACATAATACAAAAAATATGACCTGCATGTACAGCAATTACGCGCTACGAGCTCAGAGGTAGTCGCCGATCTTCTCCTTGCCCGATCTGGTACTGCTCGACGGACCTACGCCCACCGTCACAAACTAGACGGTGAGTATCGTGATATTTAAGTGATAACCGGGGAATTCTATACTTCATTTACAAATTAAAGACAAATATTTAAATGCATAATATAGCAGAAAAAGGTGCTGAGAAAGTAATGCATATAAATATCACAGTTAACCAAGTTAGATAGACTGACACAGGCTAAGTCGAGATGATCTACGTCCGGTCGGCGGTGAGAAAATATCAACCAGCCTTTTCCACTATCGTATGGAGATACTCTCAACATACTTTGTAAATTTTTGAATATATATATAATTAGAACTTGCCGACAACCCCGTAGTTCAAGCTACGTAATGCCACCCAAGTAATAGTGGTGAGTGCCAGAAACCCCGAGGTCCAGTGACCCCGTGAATTCACCCATCTCTCGTGCAATGGACACTAGATAATCTCCAACTTTTGTTTCAAAGATTTTTCATTTCTAATGTTCTACGATATCAATAATAAGTTAGGCTACAAAGCCCCAAAGAAAATGAGATACAAACCAAATACCACAGTAACCCTAGTGCATGCATTTCTAATATCAATTATAACATAATTCACAACCAAATATGGCACATTAGGAAATGAATCAATGAAATCATTAAAAGACATCATGCTATTTCAACATTCAACTTGAATAGAGCAAGGAAAAGCATGATGGTAGATTACTAACAGCAAGTCATCAAATTGACTGAAAGAGATATGAATGAAATAAAGTAGGGAATTCCCACAGTTTCACTTACAAGTCACAGGATAGCTATGGCTATCCTGCCTCGCGACACTCTGACTAGCGCTCTTGAACTCCCGTAACACCCCTAGGTCCCTGAAAAGTTATTTCATATCATTTATTTATTCATTTATTAATATTTTGTTACATAGATATATTTTATGTATATATACATATATGTGTACATGTATATATATACATACATGTGTATTTGTATATATATGTATATGTATGTATACATATATATAAATATATATATATATTTATTATTATTATTTATTTTATTTTTTTGTATATATGCATGTGTATGTATATATATACATACATGTATGTATTATGTATGCATATACATATATACATGTATGTATATATATTACATATATATATATATATTATTATTTTTTTTTATTCTGTTACTCTTTTTTTTCTCTTTTTTTTATACATATATTATATATATTATTGGGTCGGGTCGGGTTGGGTCTGATCCGACCCTAACCAGGTTATCGAGTCAGCTCGCCTCGTGGGCCGATGTGACGACCCGCCCCCGACCTAGGGTCGGGTCGCTTGCGACCCAGCATCGCCATTTAGACTGATACCTGAACCAGGCCCAAATAACGGTCTGGCACGCCTAAACAAATAAACTGCGGAATACACATTGGCTAAACAAAGGATAATAATTGCGGAAAGAATATAAAAAGATATCCTAAGCCAATATATTTAAGTTCATAGAACATTTATAAAAAATTATACATCTGTTCATGCTCCTTTAAATTAAACAAGTTTATTATAATCTCTGAAATGGACCAACTAAAGATAACTAGGATTCAAGCTACCCAAAGATCCATTTTAATTTTAAACCCAAGTTGATAGTTTCAAAATCAAATATACATGATATATATACAAAGGCTCACATCAAGAGGAGACTTCAAGCTCGTCTCTCCCTTGCCTCAACCTAGCGCTGTCGTGGATACCTGAGATGTAAGTGGGGTGAGCTAAAAGAACCAACGGTGCTCAGTAATGCGGAAAACCCGCTCAAGCATCAAATATGCAAGTAATACCTAATAAGCATGCAAAATCTAGCATGTATTTGGAAAACAAACAAACGAGGATTCATTAAATAATAACTTATAGCAAGATTTCATAAGAGATAGATTTATAATGAATCATCAAATACTATCATGAACATAAGGTTTGTAAGCCACAAATAAATAGAATTTCATCCTTTCATAACAAATATGACGTATTTTTAAGCCATCAAATTATAACAACAATAATCATGCATAGCATTAAAGAGATTGACTAATCATTTCTAAATTTCAGACTTTCATATAAATGAGGGGGTCGCGAGATTATGTATTATAAAATATAATAATACGATAAGTCGATGTTCCATTCAATGCATACTAGATATTGGCAAGAATCCGGTGACCGATTCTCCTACTCTCAAAGTGATAAAAACAACCAGCTAGCACACAGGCCTTATGTGCCCTCTCATTTGTCCCATCAAATCAACAGTAGGTTAGTCCAAGTCATCACCGATGCACATCTCTATGTCTCAAGAGTACAAGAGAAGGTAACTCCAACTCATGTCCCTACATGACATACTTATGAATTCAATTAGTCAAGTAAAGCCCTCGGTGGTAAACTCCACACCCTGGGGTGTTAAGGACCCTCGGTGGTAACTCCACACCCTGGGATGTTAACGACCCTCGGTGGTAAACTCCACACCCTGGGGTGTTAACGACCCTCGGTGGTAAACTCCACACATTCTGGGGCCATGAATAACAATGCATTCACATTCCATAGATTCGTAGATTCGAGCCAATACCACGACGCAACCCATAAATCCCAAGTCTTTAATTCAAATTATGAATCCTAAGCATAACTAATAATCATGCCATATTTGATAATTGAGCAAGCTCCCCACTTACCTAAACTCATCGCGAATCCTAGTATTGATCCTTTCGTTCTAGGGCTCGATTTGAATGTTCAATCCGAACTTCTTTGATCTCTTTGATTTTTCAAAACTCATTCTCACCATTCCAAGCTATCTTCCCTTAATCTTCTATCTTTTTCCAAATAGTGTAGAACAACAAGTCGTCGCTAGGTTTACTTAACTTTTCCTTTTATAGGCTAGGGTTAGGTTATGTTACATACATCCTTTTGTATTAATGACTAAAATGCCCTCCTACTTGGGCCTTAAATCTAACTCCCTATTTAATATATTTTAGGCCGTTTTCATTAATTTATCTTAATGAGCATTTTGACCAAGAACGTTTCCAAAAAGCATTTTGACCAAGAACGTTTCCAAAAATCTTTTCTTAATTAATGGGATCTCATAAATTTTGAGATCTTACTCCTTTTGACTAGGAACGTTTCCACAAATCTTTCCTTAATTAATAGGATCTATTAAATTTGCAGATCTCGTTTTTTTTATAACTTTCTTCCCGTTTAAGAAACGTTTTTCAAATCTTTATTTTCTTGTGAGTTTCCTTAATTAGAACGGACGTATATTCGAAATCTCTTCAAACCGCATAAAATGTGCATCTCGAGGTGTAAGATATTCTACTATATCACTAATAATCCAATCCAAAGAAATTCTACACATATTTAGTATTTAAATTACTAAATTGCCCCTAAATCGAATCGGGGAAGATTCGGGTCGTTACAACATCCCCAATTTTAAGAACTTTCGTCCTCGAAAGTAAAGATAATTACATTCGCAGTTTGGTGTGTCCGTCCGTAATGATTTATTTTACCACCCATCCTTTAGTTGGTGCATTTTTGCCTGCGTATTCAGCCTGTACCCCTCATGAGATAAAGTTTTACTCCTGAATTTAATATATTTCATTATTTTTATTTTCGTTTTACAAACTAAAATTCATAAAGGCTACCTCGAGTCGCCTTAGCTACATACTTAAATAGAGCTATCATACTTAGCTACATGCCAATTTCTCATATAGTTTCGCATTTCTGGGGTATTCCCTTATGATCTCCACCGAAGTCGCAAGGTGCACTCGAGTCGTCCAAACGAAAGAACAATATTAAGATGTGATATGGTGTCTATCTGTGTTGAAAAGAGGTATATCTCTGCCCATCTAGCAATAAAACCATACCACCACCTGGTAGTAGGAACATGGATAGCTATCTGCTATAATATGAACACTAGTACACCATCTCTGTCAACATCTTGGTTATATATATCAAAGAACGACTCATCATATCCTTGCGACTTATCTCGTGAAGGTTACAATTAGGCGCATTACACAGTATTCCTTTACTAATAATACCTTAATATTATTGTCATCATACATTTATTGACATTCATTATTGTAGGTTATGAATTTAAGTCAACTCTTGACTAACGGTCCACTTTGTAGCTCCTCTGTCACACTTAACTGTTAATTGATGTAAACAAGCTTCCACCTTTAAAATCTTGTGGAATATTTTTAACAACGTCATTATTTTTAAGTAGATTTCAGCATTCATCTGAATGCGCTCCATTGCATCACCATTTTTTTTTTTTTATTTCATACCAAGATCTCTTATCACTATATCTCGATTTTCAGGAGATCTATCGTAATGCGTCCTCGCACTGATCAATTCTCACGATCCTGGGTGACTATTTTAAACATTGTTGACTTAATCATGACCCCTTTTTGGTATACAATGGTCCTTTCTCATCTTTCTAAGCTAACTCTTAGCTTTTATAATGTGTTTATTACCTCACTCTCTGAGAAACGAAGGTGATTTAACTTTCATGTTTCGAACTTGACATTCACGTCATTTCTTTATAAGAATAAAACTCATACTCCTGTCATTGTCATTAAGGACTCATATCTCAATACAATCCAGTTATTTCAAGATCATAATTCAAACTTGTATTTCAATTTATTACACTCGTGCATTACTATTGTCGCACTGCATATACATTTTGTTAGATACTTCAACCATAAAGTACAAATCTGTGTACATAAAACTCATATAGGTTTATCTTGTACGACTTGTTACTAAAGCTTTAATTCAAGGGCACTCAAACTCATATTTACACCTATTTCGAAAATTATCTTGCACTATTTAGCTTATGATTCATTGCTTATATTTAGCACAAAACCATTCATAGTGTTCTTCTTTTTCTCCAAATTCAATGATTCTTGAAAATAAGAATATTAACTGATTTCTCATGGGCTTGATTTAAAATGACCTCATGCTTAGGGAAACCTTTATGTCGCATAATTTGCTTATGCTTGTCACCTGTCACGGTGTTGACCTTGATTATTCATGCATTATCTCCATGTGTTGATATCCTTAACACTTAACCAATTGCAAATCTATTGCTTACACATGTTCAGGTTACAACCTCAAATTCTCCTATGCCATCAAATTAGAGCTTTCACTTTTAAACTTATACTAAGTCCTCGTGTTTTCAAGTATAAACAACACATTTTGTTCAACAATTATTAACGGTGTGAAATTTAAGAAATTTGATCTTTACTCATATATTCATGTTTTATAGCTAATTTAGGGTATTTCCTCAACATCCTTAATTGTTTCGTACGTATTGTACAGTATAAACCTTATTGGGGTTCGATCCTAACTTAGGATCCTCACTTTTAATAGTCAACCTATCACTGATCAGATCTTTCATCTTTCCTTTCAATCATTTAGTTTGGTAGTTTATATGTTTAATATAATCTTTGACTTTTATCAAAAAATCACAAGTTACTTTTCACAAGTGATCAACCTGATTCTTCGTGACGTCACCATTTCGATTACAAATTTTGTTCTTGAATATGGTACTATTGCAATACATATTGTCTCTCTTGAGTTTGCAATTCTTCTCATCACCAAATTGCTCATTCGATTTTCCATGGGTCGATCCTATTCTAGGATCCCCAATTTTAAGAACCAAGTCATTATTGACTAAGGTTATATAATAATCATTTGCCTCGATTACTCTTCAACTTCATTTTTCATTCAACCATTCTCTACCAGTCTGGTTAGGTTTCATTTTGACTCAAGAGTTATGAATCCACACGTCTAATCATATCAGAAATATTCTTTTTATTGGTATACCCCCGATTTTAATGATTCACTTATCAACGAGTTCATTATAATATCATTAATTGCGTCATACGCTCCTTACAGCCTACTAATATGACTCATACATACCGTTTAGTTTGGGGCTTCCTTTAATTATTCAATCATGGTATTGCTATTGCATACTCTCCATTCATTTCGAACACAATTTATCAATTCCTGGTATTCCTAACTTTATGAGTTAACTCGCTTCTGATTATACTATAATAATTTCTTTGTTGCAATGGTTACCTTTAATTTGTGTCATTTTAACCTCAGATCTTGATTCTTTACAACATCTACAAATCTTTCTACTTGGCGACACGATCTTCACACATGACTATTTCACTGAAATAGTCTTTGATTTTGGATTTCCAATTTTAGTAACTCACCCATCTCTAAGTGTACTAATTTGACATTTTGTATTCACTAGATTTTTTCATTGAGTAGTTTTCAATGTATTCTTTAATTTCTCATTCGCCATCTCGTACATTATGCATTTACGCTTCGAGCTAACTCTCAATTTGGGTCCTCATGTTTAATATTCAACCTATCAATAACTAGCTTAGTTTTATTTTTTTTACACAGGTTCAATCGAAACTTGAATGCCATAATTCAATCAATCGAAAAGTTAAATCCAAATCAAAACCTTTTTTTTTAAAAAAAACTATCAAGTTTTCATCAAAACCACTTTTCGAACCTAGCTAGGCTTAGTTTATAGAAATCATCTAAAATTCTTCTCGTATTTTCTAACAATTCATAAAACTCATTTCAAATCTATTTAGTCGATATAATTCAAAAGTAAACTATAGTGGTAAGTAAATTTTGTGTTTCAAACACAATGGTGACATAGATCCAAAACATACGTTGCATTTTTTTTATCAAATTAAAAACTTTAAAATTCAGTAAAACTCTTTATGTAAGGATCAAAATTACGGCATCAAATTCTTGAAATGATTATGAGTCTATTCGTTTTATCTTTTGAATACCAAGGAAAATAAACGATTTTCTTTTTGTACTTGTTCGCCTTTTTAAAATTTTCTAAAAACACGTGGAATCCTTCCATAAAAACTTCAATAAAATGCGGCAAACATCAACTCAAAGACAATACAAAAGTCATGGTCCAATATAGTCGAAAAAATCATTTTTCGATAAAAATAGATCACCTGAAACAACATAATTCGATCGATAGTAATAATCTTCAAATCGAATTTATAGACTAATGGTTCACACTCTTAATCGATCATTAGAAGTTTTAAGTCTATACGTGTCCACTATATTTTAAATTAAGTTCAGCCACCTGGCCAGACTAACTTACTTATCATTGTTTGAAATCAAAGATTCATTTACATCCTTACTAGGATTGTTAACTTCCGTTTTCAACAAAGATTTCGTTAATTTTAATCATCCTAATATAGTTTTCGGCGTCAAAGTTACTTCTCTGAAATGTGACCACGTCACAATTCTGTCTTGTGTATTTAGCGTGGCATCTCATTGCCTTTCAAGTCTATCAATACATACTTAAGTCTTTATTTGCCTCTCTATCGTTAAGTATAGGCACATCTCGCCATATAATTCCCACTCTACGTTTAGTCGTTCTATCAGAACCATTCTTGCAGCAAAACATTGTAGACTTCCTTGCAACACATGTGAAATCTTCTGAGGACTTCCCTTCGATTTTCTTGTGTCGTTAATTGTCATTCCCAACTCATGGAACCAAGGTTTCACGTCTTAAGGAAAGACGTTTACCTATATATCTAACGATATATTTATATATACAAAGTAGCAAATAATCATCACATTAAGTCTTTTTCAAATTTTTTTTTTTATCCCATCCCATCCTAGGATTTTTCATTATTGCGTGTTAAGTCGACTTTGAACCAATGTCCCATACCATTGATTTGTTCGACTTAACTTGACTTTTAAACTTAAAGGCTCTAAATTTTAGGTTTCCCCTAACCTAAAATTTCCCTAGGTTCTAATCTCTATGCTCTGATACCAACTGTGACGACCCGCCCCCGACCTAGGGTCGGGTCGCCCGACTCAGACTGCCATTTAGACCCGATACCTGAACCAGGCCCAAATAACGGTCTGGCACGCCTAAACAAATAAACCTGCGGAATACACATTGGCTAAACAAAGGATAATAATTGCGGAAATAATATAAAAAGATATTCTAAGCCAATATATTTAAGTTCATAGAACATTTATAAAAAATTATACATCTGTTCATGCTCCTTTAAATTAAACAAGTTTATTATAATCTCTGAAATGGACCAACTAAAGATAACTAGGATTCAAGCTACCCAAAGATCCATTTTAATTTTAAACCCAAGTTGATAGTTTCAAAATTAAATATACATGATATATATACAAAGGCTCACATCAAGAGGAGACTTCAAGCTCGTCTCTCCCTTGCCTCAACCTAGCGCCATTGTGTGGATACCTGAGATGTAAGTGGGATGAGCTAAAAGAACCAACGGTGCTCGGTAATGCGGAAAACCCGCTCAAGCATCAAATATGCAAGTAATACCTAATAAGCATGCAAAATCTAGCATGTATTTGGAAAACAAACAAACAAGGATTCATTAAATAATAACTTATAGCAAGATTTCATAAGAGATAGATTTATAATGAATCATCAAATACTATCATGAACATAAGGTTTGTAAGCCACAAATAAATAGAATTTCATCCTTTCATAACAAATATGACGTATTTTTAAGCCATCAAATTATAACAACAATAATCATGCATAGCATTAAAGAGATTGACTAATCATTTCTAAATTTCGAGACTTTCATATAAATGAGGGGTCGCGAGATTATGTATTATAAAATATAATAATACGATAAGTCGATGTTCCATTCAATGCATACTAGATATTGGCAAGAATCCGTGTGACCGATTCTCCTACTCTCAAAGTGATAAAAACAACCAAATTAGCACACAGGCCTTATGTGCCCTCTCATTTGTCCCATCAAATCAACAGTAGGTTCGTCCAAGCCATCACCGATGCACATCTCTATGTCTCAAGAGTACAAGAGAAGGTAACTCCAACTCATGTCCCTACATGACATACTTATGAATTCAATTAGTCAAGTAAAGCCCTCGGTGGTAAACTCCACACCCTGGGGTGTTAACGACCCTCGGTGGTAAACTCCACACCCTGGGGTTTTAACGACCCTCGGTGGTAAACTCCACACATTCTGGGGCCATGAATAACAGTGCATTCACATTCCATAGATTCGTAGATTCGAGCCAATACCACGACGCAACCCATAAATCCCAAGTCTTTAATTCAAATTATGAATCCTAAGCATAACTAATAATCATGCCATATTTGATAATTGAGCAAGCTCCCCACTTACCTAAACTCATCGCGAATCCTAGTATTGATCCTTTCGTTCTAGGGCTCGATTTGAATGTTCAATCCGAACTTCTTTGATCTCTTTGATTTTTCAAAACTCATTCTCACCATTCCAAGCTATCTTCCCTTAATCTTCTATCTTTTTCCAAATAGTGTAGAACAACAAGTCGTCGCTAGGTTTACTTAACTTTTCCTTTTATAGGCTAGGGTTAGGTTAGGTTACATACATCCTTTTGTATTAAAGACTAAAATGCCCTCCTACTTGGGCCTTAAATCTAACTCCCTATTTAATATATTTTAGGCCGTTTTCATTAATTTATCTTAATGAACATTTTGACCAAGAACGTTTCCAAAAAGCATTTTGACCAAGAACGTTTCCAAAAATCTTTTCTTAATTAATGGGATCTCATAAATTTTGAGATCTTACTCCTTTTGACTAGGAACGTTTCCACAAATCTTTCCTTAATTAATAGGATCTATTAAATTTGGAGATCTCGTTTTTTTTATAACTTTCTTCCTGTTTAAGAAACGTTTTTCAAATCTTTATTTTCTTGTGAGTTTCCTTAATTAGAACGGACGTATATTCTAAAACCTCTTCAAACGGCATAAAATGTGCATCTCGAGGTGTAAGATATTCTACTATATCACTAATAATCCAATCCAAAGAAATTCTACACATATTTAGTATTTAAATTACTAAATTGCCCCTAAATCGAATCGGGGAAGATTCGGGTCGTTACAGCCGAGCTTGACCTGGCGCTGGGAAGAGATGCACACGGGCCCAGCCCGTGTGCATCATCTTCTTTGCACGAACCAGAGACGTGCAGGAAGATTTTTTTTTTTTGATTTCCTTCTTTCTCTATTTCCTTTTTCAATCCATTATACAACAACAATACCATCAATCATCCAATCCACCATTAAAACACAATTTTTAAGCTCAACCACAACACCACTTCAACAACACAACCTTACCTTCGAATCACCGACGCTGCGCCTCGAAGATTCCGATCTCCTTCTCAGATGACTTTCTTTACCGAACTCACTTTCTCTCTCTCCCTTTCTTCTTCTTCCTCTTTTCCTCTTCCTCTTCCTTTGTGGCGGCGGTGATTTCTTTTTATTAGTGTTTTGAGGTCAAATGACCATTTTGCCCCTGCAACCCTATCCTTTTCCTTATAAGCCAATGCCCCTTTTGGTCATTTCTCAAATCTTTTTTTTTAATTTATAAAATGTATATATATTTATATATATATATTTAAATATATATATGTATGTCTAATTCAATTTAATTAATTTAGGGCTATAGCTATGATCTAATGTACATTAATTTGATTACATTATATTTTACTAAGTTTAGACTTACCGCAAGTCTCACTATTCGATATTTCGGCTTGCACGCAACTCGAGGCGAGTCCCTGATCGCGTCTCGACTCAATAGCTACAAATATTGACTTATTTAGCCTACACACATACAAAACACTAGGGATACATCAATACAAATAAAAATTTACCTCGGCCACATGCTTTGGTATGTGTGCGCATCTCATGCGGGCCCCACGTTACGGGTTGGTAATCCTGATTAAGCAGTTAATCACGATTAGCCAAAAAAATTGGGCCGTGACAAATGTTCCCAACAAAATGGAAATTTTGTCCTCGAAATTAAATTCAGGTTAGAGTTCTAACTGACTCAAAAAGGTGCGAAAAATGGTCTTGCATATAGTCTTCCCGCTCCCAAAGGAGTTCTGAGTCGTTGTGGAACTGCCACTTGACGAGTACTTTCGAAATAGGCTTGTTCCTCAGCTGCTGTACCTTTCGGCATAGGATCTGGATAGGCTCCTCCCCATGGCGATATAGATGATGTGATGAATCTCTTATTTCCAAATCTTGAAGCTGACTGCTCAACTCCTCCAACTCTCTCAGAGCCATGCGATAGGGTGGTATCGAGATCGGCTTGATGCCTGGTACGAGATCAATTACAAAGTCTACCTCTCGAGGTGATGATAGAATCGGTAAGTCCTCCAGAAAGACATCAGGAAAGTCTCTGACTACTGGTATGTCTTCAAGTCGGGGTTCCTGACTCTCCGATATGGCGTACAAAGCTACTAGAGTCTCATCTCCTCACTAGACGCTAATCGACGTGTCGTGGTACAAGCACTCGGTGTGTTACCTCGATGAACAAAAAATCGTATGCCTTGGGATCTTGGATATCACGAATTTATTGAAACAATTGCAATTCATCCCTAAGGTGTAGTCACTCGTCAATTGACTCCTAGTTCTTCGCCATTTAATCATTACCCTAGCCAAGATTTAAATGATACTAGCCCTACAGTCCGCACGTCACAACATTATTAGTGGGCGAGTCACGCTCCGCGACCACATGCTCATCATATATACGTACGACACTTTGGTCATAATACTCAAGAAAAATCTTGCTAGGCGTAATTTTCTATGCAACATACAAACTAAGTCGGTGTGACGGCCCCAAATTCCCAATGCATTTGGGTACGGCCGGCCAAGACCCGTGCAGGTCCCGAGTCGGTTCTCAGCGAACCTGACGAGCCTAGTCAGCCTCAAATCATCAAAAATTTTAAGATTTATGAAAGAGTTATTGCAATTATAACACAGCAGAAGCAATTTACATACTACTCAAGAATTGGGAAATAACTCGATCAAAGGAAATTAAGAATCTATAAAAATGTGGAAAACCCCGATATATTCATATCCAAGTCAACAAAATGGATTGATGGAATCCACCTCAAACATATTCCCCAGTCCCTAAACGATCATATATATATAAACGTCATACAAAAAGAAATAAACATGAGCCTACATCTCGGTACCTCAAGTCCAGCTGCTCACAAAAAGTCTCCTAGGCAAGGTCCCTTGCCCCTACTGCTCTCCATCCTATCTGCACTCACCGTCACAAACTAGACGGTGAGCAACTGAGAGAAATCGAAAGTAAAGCCAGAAGAAAATAACAGTAATTCACGAAATAACAAATAAGGCAGTCCAAATATCATGCGGGTACTGAAAGATAGGAATTTAAATAAACAAGAATGCATGATAGACAGACTGGAAATGATAGCAATCGAAACATGCGTGTTCTACGAGTCAAGAGAGGCGATAAGTGTTATAAATTCCACAACAGCAATGTCACAACATCGAAATCCACAGCAATATCCACAACAATCCAGTACATGGTATCACACAATCACTAGGGGTGGTCAAACACTCGTGCGCACGAGTGCCCGCGTTTTATCCCTTCTAGTGCAGGCCGCATGTACCTTCGAGACACACTCTTATGCCAAGAACACACATACAATAAATATGGAATGGAATGCCAACAAGTAGATAATAACAAACACAACGGAATGAAAATGAATCACATGGTATTTTCTTAGCTAGCTTACTAACGTACAAATGCTTTTTAAGGCAAGTGTACTTACCTGAACTATCGTAACCCGCGTACAACGCTCCCGCGAATCCTAACGCGTATCCCCGAGTTTCCCAAGACCTGACAAGGTCGGAAACTCATATTAATAGGTCAAGTCATTCACTAAACCTAGGTTTAAACTTATTATTTTCCCCAATGTTTTAAATGATTCGAACGACATGACAATTTAATCAAAAAACAAATACTCTCTCTCGGGTTTTGAAAACACAATATTTATAAGCCTCATCGCGAGTCATAGGCTCGGCTCAGTTGTATGTGGGTCATGTCATGGTCTCGAGGACCGGCGACATGACTACGACGTCATAACCACTCATCGCCACACGATGTTTCAATACAAACCAATACTCAAGCATAACTCTTCATGAAAGCCGAACTGACATGTACAAATGAACATGGAACCTCGCTGGTGTTTTCCGACATCGGGGAAGGGTTATCATGGCCTGGGAAAGTCGAAAAACCCTCCATCAGTTCGGAATTACGTCAACATGCAAATATGAACTCGACTTCGACAACACATGAAATCACGACCAAACACATTAACAACGCTGTTTCGGACATAACCAAGGATTGCGAGACTTCAACCAATGTTAAGTGAGACTCTCGACAACCTCTACTGGTGGTGATCCGGCCGGTAGCACCGCCAAAAGTGGCAGTTTCCGGTGAGGTTTCACCACACCTATTCACATGAAATGACGACTTTTTAACACTGAATATGGCTGTTTTGACCACTCGAAAGACTGTGGGACTCACGTAGGAGATTGGTAGGGTCCCCAACAGCGTCCCAGTCATCGTGGTTCGGCGGTGGCACCGCCGGTGAGGGCGTTTTTCGGCAAACCTCAAAACAGTGACACATCGACAAATCGGAGCATAACCACTGCAGCGCCACTTATATGGCAAAGGGAAGGCTTCTCCGGGGGTGTGGGGACTCCGGTGTACCATCAGAGACCATCCCCGGTCATCGAAACCCACCGAAACAGTGGCAGGCGTGACGGCAGTGAAGGACGAGACAACAACGTGAAGAGGAAGAGAGAAAGAGAGTAAGAGAGAACGAGAGGACATGAGAGGAAAGAGGGGGAGAGATATCCGGTGTCGAGTGAACCCCGGCCACCATTGGTCCGGCCAGGGCCAGTGGTGGCTCGTTGTGAGAGAGAGAACCGTGAGTGAGAGTGGTGGAGAGAGGAGGTGGGTGTGTTTTTTAAAATCAAATGGGTATGGTGTGAATAGTGGTGATTAGGATGTTAGGTGGGGTGTTGTCTCAAGCATGACCTTTCATCTCCACCTAACCACGCATCTCGAGGTTGATCTATTGATTCTCCATTATTGGACTGTGTCACTTTAACAATCTTACACCATGGTCCATTTGTTGTGTATTTATCCAACACCCGCGTTTTCCAACAACTTTTCCCCGACCTGTCTTGCCTCCTCGGTCCGTATTTCTCTGTCACATGCATACTTTCACCTTGTCTCGTACAAATAAATAATTAAATTATTCAATAATTCTTTTAATTTTGTTGTTTATTGTATTTTTCTCCCCCATTTACCTAGGCGGAAACTCACTCATTTTAAAAATCGCTCGAATGGCTCGTGACACGCATTAGACTAAAATACTATTACACACATCAAAGAATCATAAAATTACCTCAGTATTGACTCCCGAGGTTCGAGATACTGTCTAGTATCACGTAGTCGGGTCACGATCCTGACAAGAGCTATACAAGTCAGGATAAAATTTGAGGGTTGTTACAGTCGGCTTACCATCGACTGGCCTAACTAGTTTATGCATTAAAAATAGATCAAGACTTTCCCTCGACTCGGTCTCACACCGCAGTTCGGTCTGTCCTACAAGAATGTGGCCTCTCTCTCGATCTTGTGGTTGTGGTGTCTCCTGCCAATCACTCGTTGGTTGCTTACACTTTTGCACGATGTGTCCTACCTAATGATCTATAACACGTCGGTTGTATGCTCCGATCACCACGTGTAATCTGAGTCTGACCATGCCTTGGCGCATCTCGGCTTCTGCCTCTTGGCGCCTATTGTGTCTGTGGAGATGCTATTGCTGACATAGATGAAGTTGGCAAGATGGGTGGAGTCGCGTTAGATATAGTTTGGTGGCTGGTCTCATGATACTTGAGCTCTGAAATCTCTCGCTTGCGATTCTCACTCCCTTGCCTCTTTGTCTCCGCCTCTCAAGATCAAATCCATGTTCAACCCTAGCAAAAGATTCCTCAAACGCATTGGGCGTGGGCGTATCCTTGCCTGATACAACTATCGATGCAACAACAGTCGGCAACTCTGAAAGACGATGTACTACAAGCTATGTCAATGTAATCAGAGTCTTTGAAATCAGGGGCACTGTAGTAGTAGCTGCAACCATGCTGGGGATGGCCGGTATCAACGCCATCATTCGCGCCGTCATGAAAGTGGTAAACTTCGCAAGCTGTTATCCCTGAGCCGCTACTTGATAACATAACCTCTGAATGTCATCAATCGATGCAACAGATTTCTGACTGCTGCTAGTTCCTCCATCTTTATCTTCGTGAGAATTCGACATCGGCTTCTATACGTTGGCGACGTACTCTTCATCAGCCACTACGTATATAGCGCGTATAGACACACATAATTATACTTGTTCATATAACAAAACCCAACTAACTTTCACTCGATTCCCAACAAAATAGTTCCTAAGCAGTGTTCATCTGGTTTCCACTTCTAAAGTTTGTGTTTTATTTATTGAGAACAAGTCTCTGTATTATATCCCTAAGGTATCTGACCCCTAAGCTTTGATACCAACAGTAATGTTGGCATCACAATTTTAGATAACTCTATACGATGTCCCTAAGGTTCTAATCCATAAGTTCTGATACCAACTGTAACGTTGGTATCACAATTTTAGACAACTCTATACTATGTCCCTAAGCTTCTAATCCCTAAGCTATGATACCAAATGTAACGTTAGTATCACAATTTTAGACAACTCTATACTATATCCCTAAGGTATCTAATCCCTGAGCTCTGATACCAACTGTAACGGCCCGTAATTTCATTTAGGGCACCGCCCGGCCTAATCCCATAATTAAGACCTAATTACAACACGTAGGACCTAATTATGTATTAGTCAGCCTGTACTACCTATTATCTCGTGAATTAGAGTTCAGGGATAAGAAAATTCTCTATTATTTTATAGAATTATCAAATTAGCGGAAGTCTTTAACGTATTAGCGGAAGCATTTTATATAAACCCTAAATGTGGAAACCAGGAAATAATAATCACAAATTAAATATGCAATAAACGACAAGCATATAGGCAAAATGAAAGTCAAAAGTCGGGTGAACTAACTCTCGTCCCAAAAACAACCCAAGCAAAAGACGTATATATAAGCATAATACAAAAATGTGACCTACATGTACAGCAGCTACGCGCTACGAGCTCAGAGGTAGTCGCCAATCTTCTCCTTGCTCAGTCTAGTTTGTGACGGTGGGTGTAGGTCCGTCAAACAGCACTAGATCGGGCAAGGAGAAGATCGAAGACTACCTCTGAGCTCGTAGCGCGTAGCTACTGAACATGTAGGTCACATTTTTGTATTATGCTTATATATACGTCTTTTGTTTGGGTTGTTTTTGGGACGAGAGTTAGTTCACCCGACTTTTGACTTTCATTTTATCTATATGCTCTTCGTTTATTGCATATTTAGATTGTGATTGTTATTTCTTGGTTTCCACATTTAGGATTTATATAAAATGTTTCCGCTAATACGTTAAAGACTTCCGCTAATTTGATAATTCTATAAAATAATAGGGAATTTTCTTATCCCAGAACCCCAATTCACGAGATAATAAGTAGTACAGGCTGATTAATACGTAATTAGGTCCTACGTGTTGTAATTAGGGCTTAATTATGGGATTAGGCCGGCCGGTGCCCTAAATGAAATTACGGGTCGTTACATATAATGCAAATGACAATCATTCTATGTACAAGTATCACATTTGACTTATACCAATTACGGGTCGTTGCATATAATGAAATTACTGGTCGTTACACATCAAACTAAAGTTCTAATTAGGATCGTAGGGTTTTCTACTCTAAGTTCAACCATTCCTAATTTTCACTGTCTTAATGGTTTGTGTTTTAAATCAAGAGTTAGGTCGTCATAAGCTTAGTCTCTTATACCAACTGTGACGACCCCAATTTCTCCATGCAATTGGGTACGTCTGACCTAGACTCGTACAAGCCCCCGAGTCGAAACTCGATAAACTTGACGAGCCTAGTCAGCCTCCGTTCGTTTAAATTATACAATTTATGAAAAAGGTATTACAAGTTAACGCAACAAAAAGTAATTAAACTATAGTACGGGAAATAACTTAATCAAAGGGAAATTCAAGAATCTATAAATGTGGAAAAACCGCGAGTATTCATGTACAATCCAATATGCATAGATACATGATACCAATCTCATCAAAATTTCAAGTTCCATATGAAACGACCCTAAATCCATTGGCCGCTACGGCATGCACCACGGGCCCATAACCTAGCCAAATCAGCTCCTAGCTGTGTCCCACGATCACTAAAATCTCAATATTAATCAAAATCTCATTAACTTATGTTGTTTACTAGTAATTGTTGAGTCAAGATAGTTCAGAATTTGTAATTATCATTTAATCTCAAAATACGTAGCAGATAATTAAAATTATCAAAATAAATATTCACAAAATATTTTATGAGCATTTTACCTAATATGGAAATCATACTAAAATGTACTTCATATACATATCTGTGATCCTCAAAATATCAAAATACAACCTTCAAGTCATATACAATGTCTGTCTCTCATACCCCAAAACCCAGCATAAAACAAAGAAATATAAACAAACGTACGAGTAAGGCAAATGCAATCAATCATAGATAGTCCTCGAGCTTGCCCTTTCCTCTGCTCGTACTAGGATTTACACTTGAGCCACCACAAAAAATAGATGACGAGTCTATAGTGAGTAATCCTAAGTAAATTCACCAAGTAAATACATAAATAAACTGTTGGAAATTAAAATACTATAAATAAACATGCGAAACAAAAGAACACAAACAACTGTGGAAGATCATAGCATGCATAAATATAGTAGTGAAACAAAGTACATGCACAATTAAAGTTAAACTAAACCATAATCCGGGCTATCTGCCAGGCACGACTCGTGAGGATACCTCGAACGGGTGACCCTGGACTCTTTAGGTGGTCGACGTATATCCACGACGCACCCACACATACCTATCATACCTTGGTAGCATATTCACCGGCGCATGCCTAGATATATGTTATGGCTTAGTGGACCCTATGCCCCCGTAACGAATAAACACTAGGTGGGGAGTGATCTACACCGTAAAGACACCAGGTAAGAGTACTCAGCCACCGTAAAGTAATAAGAAACAAAGATATTTAAATAAACAGGACAATATTCAAATAAATCAAGCAGTAAATACCCTAGTGAATTTCAGTTGAGTTACTACACACCTCAAATCGCACTCCTTGTCCCGTACAACAAACCCCGGTCCGACTCCTTAAATCCCTGATATCCAAAAATATCGCCCTAATTAACTTATTACCATTTATCATTGATTTATGGCCAATTGTTTGTATTTTTGGTCAATTAGTATAGGCATTATATCCACTATACCCAAAACAATAAAAAATAACCATCTGATGAAAGCCCAGCGCAAGATCAGGGCTGTGTGGCCGCAGCGCGGCAAGCTTATCAGCAGATTCAGCAATGAAACGAACTGCTAGAAAAATATCACCCAAGCCTCCACCAACGTTGTCGACCCCATCCTCACCTCACGGAGGAACAAACAACACTTCCAAAAGGCATAGGCACAATCAAATTCATCATACATGCATCAAATCCCAGATCAAACATCCATACTTGAAAATCCCATTTTCATGAAAACCAACCCAACTTAAAAACCAATGAACACAACTTCTTCTCTACCTCCATACCACTCAATACACACCCAAAAACGTAGCAAAAACAGCGGTACATCACCAAACCATGAATTCATCACCATCGTGCACCAAACCACACTTGAATGAAAGAGAAAAGGAGAGGGGATTATAGATCTTACCTTGCTTTGATGATTCCACACTCCCAATCACTTCAAATGAGCTCTCAAAATCACCAAACCCTCACTTTCTCACCGGATTTTCGGATTTCATATATATATATATATATAAGTCATCTAGATTCAACCCCCATCTCTAGACCACATTGGATGGTGGAGATGAAGTGTAAGGGTCACTCTAATATGACAAAATTGACCCATATGACTCTCTTTATACATATGGCACCAATTATGTGCATTCCAGGTGTTCCAATACCTAACTCCGACCCTAACCCGGTGTCGTTCAAGCACAACAACTGTACCAACCTCCTCAACTTCATTTTATATTAATTATTTAATGAATTTTATCATTTACTGTTTATCTAATCCCCCGTCCTAGTGTACTAGTCATTCGCAACTCGGTACGCGCGCCTACACGTTAGTCACGGTGAAAACGCGTCACACCGTCTCACTCGTCAATAGACAATATAAACACACATATTGCGATGAAACTTAACTAAATTGAATATATACATCACAACTTTACAACAAAAAGCATATAAAACGGACTGTATACCTAATCTGAGCATGCTTCGGCTTTGCTGTGGGATGCACGAACGTCCCCGGTGGCGTCCGTGTCTGCAATGATGTTATAAATAACGACAATTACAAATTGGGCCGTTACACAATAACTCAAAAACATGTATATAAAATGACATACAAATAAGCAAGTAGTAAACCTACTCTAATGATCTCCCAGGTCCAGCCGCTAAGTCCTCAAAGTAAATCACCTAGGCAGGGCCCTTTACCCTTGCTGCCCTTCACCCTATCTGCACCCACCGTCACAAACTAGTCGGTGAGTAACTGAAGAAATCGAAAGTAGTGCCAAAAGACTATGACAGTAATTTATGATGTAACAATAAGACAGTCTAATTATCATGCGGTAATTGAAAGATAGGAATGTAAATAAATCAAAGTGCATGATAAACTGACTGATAGATAGCAATCAAAATTTGCATGTTCTAAGAATCAAAAGAGGCCCATGAGTGGTCTTGTGACGGCCCCAAATTCTCAATGCATTTTGGTACCCGGCCTAGACCCGTGCAGGTCCCGAGTCGATACTCAGCGAACCTGACGAGCCTAGTCAGCCTCCAATTAATCAATTTAACAGTTTATGAAAGAGTTATTGCAATTATACGCAGCGAAAAAACTAAACAAGTATTGGGAAATAACTCAATCAAATGAAAAGTAGGAAATCTATATAAATGTGGAAACCCCGAGTGTTCATAGTATCCATCCCAAAAAGTAATCCCAAGTTCAATAGCCAACATCATATATATAAAAACATCATACAATCAGCAATAAGCATAAATCAAATCTAACCTATCCCTGAAGTCGCGTACTTTGAGAGGTCCTCAGAGGAAATCACCAAGTAGAGGGCCCTTGCCCTTGTTGTACTCCGGGATATCTACACCCATCGTCACAAACTAGACGGTGAGCAACTGAGAGAAAATCGAAAGTAATGCCATAAGAATTTCACAGTAATTCATGAATATTAAATAAAACAGTCTAAATATCATGCGGTGATTTAAAGACAAGAATGTAAATAAACAAGGTGCAAGATAAACAGACTAATAGATATCAATCGAAACATGTGTGTTCTAAGAGTCAAAAGAGGACATAAGCAGTCAATATTCACAACAATAACCACAACAATCCAATGCCCAGGTTCACACAACACCAGGGGGTGGTCGGCACTCTGCGCAGAGAGTGGCTCGGCGTTTCCCCAACTGGTGCGGGCCACATAACACCTTCACAATCAGTACCCAGGTTCACACAACACTGTGGGTAGCGGTAATTCTGATAGGAAATACCCAAGTTTCCCCAACTAGTGCGGGCCACATGATACAATATCGACACACTTACGCCAAGAACACACATACCAAGAAACTAAGGGAATTTGAATGCCAACAATGGATAATAGCAAGAATAGCAATAAACGATAATGAATCATATGAGAATTTCTTAACTGGCTTACTTACGTACACAAGCTTTAAGGCAAGTGTACTTACCTGAACTATCGCAAATCGTATCCACTCTCGCGAATCCTAACGAGTATCCCCGAGTTTTCCGCTACCTGACAAGGTCGGAAACTCGTATTAATAGGTCAAGTCGTTAACTAACCTAGGTCGAATCCCTAGTATTTTCCTAGTGTTTCAAATGACTTGAACAACTTGACAATTTAATAAAAAATGAATACTCTCTCTCAGGTTTGAAAAACTATAACACAAGTAAGCTTACTCATAAATTTGTAAACTCGGCTCGGTCGTGTATGAGTCACGTCATGGTCTCAAAGACCGTCAGCGCAACCACGATGTCATCCCCAATAACCAAATTGAATCATTAAAACCAAATAGGAAAAAAAACTTTAAGTGGTTTGGTCATTGAGCATCACGAAAACTCAATAACCAAACACCAATCAATAACGAAACTTTCTCGGCTACAAATTGATATTGTCCGATATCGGGAGGGGGTTTCCTTGGCATGAATTGGCCGGGAATACCTCACTTAATCGGAGTTTAAACTATTTTCATAATTTTAAAACTCAAGCTCGACACTTACATAAAAACATAACTATTATATCTAACTTGTTAAAATTTTTGACACAACTAAGGGTTGTGAGACCTCAACCAAGGTTAGGTGAGACTCTCGACAACCTTCACTAGTGGTGGTCCAGCCGGTAGCACCGCCAAGAGTGGCGGTTTCCGGTGAGGCTCCACCACCCTTATCACATGAAATGACAACACTTTAACACTCAATGGAACTGTTTTGACCACTCCGAAGGGTGTGGGACCCACATAGGAGGTTGGTGGGTTCCCCAACAGCATCCCAGTCATGGTGGTCCGGTGGTGGCGCCGCCGGTTACGATGGCACTCCTGCGAGTAACACAACAACACACATAAAATGAATAGGGAATAAAAGTGAGGTATACCCACACAACTCGACATAACTAACATTTAATGCTGTGAGGAGGTGCTCTAGGTTCGTCGGAGCTCTGGTGGTCTATCGTTCTTCACCTTCGACGGGACCCATTCATGGCAACCACCACAAACAGTCACATACCTACAAAAATCTCAAAAAAATAGTAAGACAAAAGAGATAGAAAGAAAGAGACAGATGAGTGAGGGATAGAGAGAGAGATCTCCGGTGAGAGAGTGAACTCCGACCACCACTAGCTCGGCTAGGAGTGGTGCAGTGAGCGTGGAGGTAAAGGTTGAGAGAGAGATAGAAACCGAAAGTGATAGAGAGAGATATCGAGTGAGTACGAGAGAGGGAAGGTGAGAAGCAACCTCTGACGAGCTACTCCGCCATCACTGGACCTCCGACGACCGGCGAGAACTCGTCCAGTTGAGAGGTGAGTGGCCCAAGAGAGAGGGAGGCCGAGAGAGAAAAGAACTGAGAAGGAGAGGGAGATGACAGCCGAGAGAGAGAGTGGAGAGGAGATACATACCTCCGGTCAAAACGTGACCTCCGACGTCTGTTCCGGTCACCGGCGAAGGGCTGAGACGGTGGTGAGATGAGGGAGAGGGATGGTCGTGAGTGAGAGTGAGAACGATGAAGAAGATGAGAGTGATGAATGTGTGTTTATATATATATAAGTAATGATGAATAGTACTTAAATAGTAAAGTAGGTAATGTGTTGTCTCATTTTTGGCCTTTCATCTCAACACACACACTTATCTCGAGGACCATCTCACGGCTCTTCAAATTACAGCTGTGTTACTTTAACAATCTATCCTATGGACTATATATATGTCGCGTATCTATCCAACTCCCCGTGTCCAAACAACGATTTTCGGTCCGATTCAACTCATTGCGCGCGCGTAGTCCCACCTTGTTCCTTTAAATAATTATTTAAATTATCTAAAAACTCATTTATTTGTATTTTAACAGTGTTTTACTCCCCCGTTTATCTAGGCAAAGACTCACTCAGTCTAAAAAAATTGCCCGAACGGCGCGAGACCCGAAATGAACTACAATACTAATAAATACATCACAGAAGCATAACATTACTTTATTGTTGACTATCGAGGCTCGAAATACTGTCCATTATCACTTAGCCGGGTCACGGTCCTACACAAGTCGGTTACAATCTACGGGTTGTTACAGGTCTAATTTCACAGCAATACGACAAAGATCTCGCAAGATCTCCCCGGGCAATGTCGCAACATTAGCGTAGTTTGAAACTTGAGAGGCATCGCAACACCTCTCAAATCCAGTACCCAATACACATAACACTAGGGGTGGTCAGTTACCCCTGCAGGAGGCACCCTCGTTGTCCCAGTTAGTGCGGGACCACATGATACCTTGAGATACACACTCATGCCAAGAACACACAACCAAAGATATAGGATAGAATACCAAGCAATTGATGCATTCAACAATGACAATAGATAGAGGAATGTATAAATCATATGATATTCCCTTACTGGCCTACTAACGTACACACATATAAAACACATATGTACTTACCTGACAAATGTCGCGACACGAAGATCACTCCCGCAACTCTAGTTCGTACCCTTGATTTCCCTACTTCCTGTCAATATTTTGAACCGCAATAGATAGGTTTTATGGTCAATTAATAACTCCAAATAAATCCCCAAAGTTTTTTTCAAGTTTTCCAAATCTAAAGTTAATATGTAATTCATTTTTGGTTTAGGATGTCGCGGTGACGTTGGGATTTTGGGTTTGGCGGTGTTACTTGAAACACCTATTTCGGGGTATTCTGGTCGGGACACCTTGAATGGTGTCGTTAGGACCTTGGCCCACAGTGTCACTCAAAAGAAAATGCTTAATTTTTCTAAGCAGTGGTGGTGGAGTGCGCTCCATAGTATGGGGAGCATGCTCCTGTTCTTCAGGAACGCTTGCCCAGAATGTGGAGTGTGCTCCTCTGAGTGGGGAGCACGTTCCCTTGATGAAAAAATAGAATTCCTAGTTTAGGAATTCTGCTCTTCCATCCATTGGAGTGCTTCCCTATTATTGTCAATCCCATCCTCTCTCATTGGGGATTCAACAACATCCCAACAATGCCAAAACAAAATTCAAATCCACCATACGAATTCATCAAATGAAATTTAAATCCGAAAATCATCAAAAACTCAAAACTCTTCCAAATCTCAAACACCCTTTATCAAACTCATTTTGATTGATTCATAGACCACAAATCCTCCACAAACAACGCTAAATTCGAGTTCAAAGCTTGTTATTCGAAACCATTCCAACAAAAATGATTAAAATTGACATCTACACGTAGGTATTGGCGAGGGGAATCGAGTTCTTACCTCAGATTGCTTGATTGATCGCTCTAGCGAACCTCCGGTCACCTCCCAAGTGGCTGTCCAGCCTTGCTTGTTCTCCAAGTTTGAGAAGAGGAGAAAAGAAGAGGAGAGATGGAGAGAAAAGTGTGAGAGAGAGAAAAATGTAAGAGGGACGTGTCTTTTATAGTCTTCATTTGCATCCACTTGCACATGCTTATCTTGAGGTAAATCCAGCCCTTTTTCCTTTTAAGTTATCCACTTACTCGAACTCTACTTGTGGACTCCAATAGGTGACACACATGCCATTTAATTAACCAACTCATTAGCCCGTTCTTCACATTTTCGAACTCGCAATGCACCACAACTCACGTGTCGTGTGCTCGTAGTCTCCCCAGTGAAATTAACCTCATTATTATTGTCATTTTTTGTGTTTTATAGTCCCGTTTAATCTAGGCGAAGCCTCACTCGGATTATCAAATTGCCAAACGGCTCGCGACTCATATTAAACTATAATACTAATACAAACATCATAGAATCATAAAAATTACCTCGGTGTCGACTTCTGAAGTTCGAAATACTCGACGCATCACAATAGTCGGGTTACGACCCTGACAAGTGGAACACAAGCCAGGTTAAATTTTGAGGGTTGTTACAAAGTGATCTGTTCGAAAACTCTTTCAGTCAATTTGTGACCATTAAGCATAATTCTGCTAATTTCTTGTTATGGAAGGCTGATGTGGTTCTAGTGATTGACGGTTTCGACTTGGATGGATACTTGTTTGGCACTCTGACATGTCCTGAGAGGTTTCTTCATAATGGTTCGCCGAATCTTGCATATAAGTTTTGGTTCGGAAGGGATCGACTGATGTATGGTTGGTTGATGACAACGATTACTCTTGATGTGGCTAATAGTGTTGTTATTGATCCGAAGGTTCGCCGTACAACATATGAATTGTGGTTAGCCATTGAAGCTCATTATGCAACAAATAATCGGTCTCATGTACATGTGCTCAAGAAGTAGTTACAATCTACAAAGAAAAGATCTTGGCGAATCTCTGACTATCTGCATCAGATGAAAGGTTTTGCTGATGGTATGTGCATATATGGTGCATCTGTGACGGCCCTAGTTTTTAAACCTTAAACTGGGCCCTAACCGGCCTAGACTTACGTGAACCTCCGAGCTCGTCTCGACGAGTCACGCGAGACTAGTCAGCCTTTCCTTACCATTTACCATTCATTTATAAGTTTAGAACATTGATTAGTGAGTTATCATCAATATAGCGGAAGCAAAAAACTCAAACTAATCAAATAATCACAACCATTTAAAATAAGACATCCTATAATATGGAAACCTCGCATATGTATATCATGATCAATGATCAGTCAGAGTAGAACAACACATAGATATACATGCCCATAATTTCTCAAAAAACCAAAACCCATGTTTCAAAACAACTATATATAACAATAATACAAAAATACCTAATCAGCAAAGTGGAAAGGTGTGATCTAGTATCCTCAAATCAAGTTTCCAAGCTCTGGAGCCTTTTCCCTTGCTGGTATGTGGATTTGCACTCTGTCAAACACAAGAATAACGAGTCCAGGTAAGTAACGCCGAGAAGGATATAAGTACAACATTTTGAAATAAATAAACAATAGTCATATTCATGCCGATAGAAATAAAGGACAAGGAATGCATGAATAAATAAGACAGTAAATAAATCAACTGAGCAATCGATAATGAGTGTCCTGGAAACAAAAGAGAGGCGCAAGTAGTTCTGACCAAAAGATCATTTGAGTCAAGGTAAACACCTACAAGACTCGACGCTTAAGATGCGGTACACTCATGCCGTCCTATCGTCCACGCGAATGAGATTCCCTGGTAATCCAGGTAATAAAACTCATCCCGTATAAAACTCAAAACCAGTATTGTGCATCCTCAGCCATTGACCTCTGGCGTGTTACCTTAGAAGGCCTGGAAATTCAATAAGGACCATGTTGACTCCCTTGCCCTCGAACAACTTAAAGGAATAGAGTTTCCAAAAATGGGAATAGAACAATAACAATAACAATTCAAAGCTCAGAAATAACTATAAAACTCCTTACTGGTTTACTTACATGTGTCTAACTAGTACGCGCCTAATCGGACCCTGACTCATCTCCTACGAATTCCCGGATAGCCTGTCAACAACTAACCCCTGTTAACCATTTAATTTGCAATTTCCCGTTAATTACCCTCATTTTATCCAATTTTTCATAATTTTATTCGTTCACCCATTTGGGTCAATTTCCCGAATATTGAGTCATATTCAAACCCATTGGGATACCTGAGAGATCCCCGAAATTTTCAAAACAAATCCCAAAATTAGTCTATGAACAGTGCCACGCCGCCGGGACGCCTTGGGTTTTTTACTCTTGGCAGTGTTCCCACAGAGTGAAAAATGGGGCTTATTGCCCCACACGTCGTGGGGATCCTTACCCTGGGCAGCGCCCTCGCGGCGTGAGCCTTGGGGCTTTTGTCCCAGATGTCGTAGGTGGCGACGTGAGTTGTTTGTGCTCACGGCGTCATTCGCGACGTCCAATCCAGAACGCCTGTGAATCGGGGTTTTTGACACCCCAGCTCACGTCACCGTGCTTTGAGCCTATCCAAACTTTGCTTAGACCTCTGATACAATGCTAAGCCACCTTCGGCTCGCGTTGAAACCCGACAAAACACTTCGATTTCAAAAATTATACCAAAATTCACAAAAATCCCCAAAAATTTCAGAAACTTCTCGAACACTAACACCACTTCACAAATCCCCAATAAAACTTCCATTTGATCAATAATCCATCCAAATAACATATAAAAATCAAAATTCCCAATTTGTTGCCCAAATTTATCGCGACGATAATCTACAAAAACAGAGTCAAAACGTAAACAAACACGTGGAGAACTGAGATCTCACCTTAGAATTCGAATTTGAGCAATTGTTTGGCATCAAATCGCATTGAAAATCCCCGAAATCTAACGTTCTCACGTTGATGATTTCATTGAAGATATGAGAATGAAATGGATGATAGAGAAAAGTTGGTGCAATGTATTTATACCCCCTTATCATCCACTCTCACACAAATCTCGAGGCTAATTTCATGGTCATCACTCATTTCACTCACCTACCATGACACAAGGTATGTGGCTTCATTAGGTGACAATCACTCTACTTAGTGGTTTCTCGCACAATACTCACGTTTCCGGACCTATTTCGTATCATGACTCGCTCGTCACTTCGTTCCGGACGTACCAACTTATCAAACGCACTTTATACCTTTTGATTATTATTTATTTTGTATTTTGTCAGTGTTTTTGATTCATTAATTTCCCCCAGACTGCTAATTATCCGACTACCATTTGCCCAAAATCCGTTATTCACGTTCCTATCAAGCCGAACCCATTTCCCAACTCCAACGCTTACACACAAATGTCCTCACATGTTTGGGACATTGAAATTTACATTCGGATAATAAAATATAATACAAAACACCAAACCAAAATAACATACCACAGTGTTGACGACCTAGAATTGGACAACTGTATCACGACAAAGGTCCACGCACGACTTAAATTGACACATGACATGAGTTAGAATTTAGGGTCGTTACAACATCAATCAGTGTTGAAGACCTAATTTCGAATTTTGATTGGTTTGAATGTTGAGTTCATTCTAATCACAGCTGTGTTGTAGCGTCAGGTACATCCTTTGGACTGGTAAGAATTTCAATCTATACTTCTTGATTTTGGGAGTACTTTGGATCAATTTCAAGTCAGCCAAGGAATCAACTCGATGTCTATTCAAGATACTTCTCAAACAGCTAATGCTGCTGAGACCAAACCTGGTTTTGTTCGAACTGTTAATAAATCTCAGAATGGGGGTGCAATGGTGGTTCTCATTCTAGCAACCGCGGAAGAGGAGGTGGTCGAAACAAGAATCGTGGTAGCTTCAAATACAACAATAGCTCGAAGCCTACTTTTCAAATTTGTAGGAAATTTGGTCATTATGCAGCAGTTTGCTATTTTCGTGCTGACATAAAGTACATGGATGCTTAGACTAATACCAATGCACCTTATTAGCAGATGCGATTTACTCCGGCTACATAACAGCCTCAAAACTCATTCTTTGGTGCCTCTGAACCTTCTTAAGACACTTCCTGGTGCATGGATAGTGGTGTATCATCCCACATTACTACTGATCAATCTCAGATGACGAATTGTATACTGTATGGAGGTAATAATTCTTTAATGGTTGGTAATGGTGCATTTTTAAAGATTGCTAGCACTGGAACTGCATTAATCCCATCCATTAACTCAAAATTATCATTTAATAATACATTGTATGTACCTAGTATTCAGAAGAACTTATTGAGTGTCTCTCAATTAACTAAGGATAATAATGTCCTGATTAAGTTTTGTTCTTGTGCTTGTTTCGTGAAGGATTCTCAAACCAATTAGGTACTTTTTCACGGATCACTCCATAATGGTCTTTATTAGTTTTTTGGACCATTGCAGTCTTCTCATGCTCATCCATCTACTTTTCTTGCATCAAATAATAACATGTACAGTCTCTGGCATTCCAAGCTTGAACATCCTGCACATAAAGTGTTGCAACGAGTTATGAATACCAAACTTCATTTACATGTCTCGTCTATACCTGATTTTTATTCTCATTGCCCTCTTGGGAAAATGCATGCTTTACCATTTCATAATTCTACTCATATTGTATCACATGTACTTGATCTCACACATACATATTTATGGGGCCCAACTTCTATTACTTATCCTGGTGGATTTAATTACTATATACACTTTGTGGATGATTGTACTAGATTTACTTGGTTATATCCTTTGCGTTTTAAGTTTGATGCAGTTAAAGCATTTCTTCATTTTAAATTTATGGTCGAAATTCAGTTTCAAACCACCATTAAACGTGTTTAGTCTGATTGGGGAGAGGAGTATAGGTCATTTAAACCAATTTCAGATTCTTTTGGTATCTTATGTCAACATCATTGTCCTCATACTCATGAATAAAATGGTTGGGTTGAACGTAAGCATCGTCATATAGTTGGGATAAGCTTAGTTTTATTAGCAACTAGTCGGTTACCCTTGAAATTTTGGTTGGATGCATGTGAAACAACTGTTTTTTTTAATTAATAGATTACCTACTAAAGTTTCACAAGTTGTCTCTCCTTATGAAAATCTGTTTCACATTCCTCTTGACTAGAAACTGCTTAAGGTGTTTGGGTGTACATGTTTTTCTTATCTTCGACCGTACAATGCCCATAAGTATCAGTTTATGTATGAAAAGTGTTTGTTTTTGGGCTATAGTTCAATCCACAAAGGGTATAAGTGTATGAATTTATCTGGGAGAGTTTTTATTTCAAGAAATGTGTTGTTTCATGAGCATGAGTTTCCTTATCGTGAATTGTTTCATAATAAATCTTCTAGTCATTCTAATGTTCCTGCACTTCCTACTTATGTGCCTTTACCTTACCCTAATCATATGCCTTCTGTTTCTTCTTTTTCTTCAGTTTCTCCTACTGCTCCTAATGTTCCTGTTTTTAGGTCTAATCCTGTTGTTTCTCCTATGAGTTATGAGTCTTACCATCTCACTAGAAAGGCTTTGACCAAACATGCAAGGTGTTAGTGTAGTATTTTGTACAATATCAGATATTGAAAGCGAAAAAGTCTGGAGAAGCTACATCAAAAGGGTCACATCTATAATTGTGCATATCATACAAATGTTGATGCATAACTTGAAGAGTATTTGGTACATACTTCCATCCATTTATGCGCATATATTATGAGTTTTTATAAAGGTTGTTAGGAACCGTGTTGGAAGTCTTGTTAATGTTTTAATTTTTCTTTAATTAAAGTGTTCCGTGCAATCAAAGTTTGAAAGTATAGGTATGTAATACTTGGAAGAAAAATGTTTATTAGTAGATGGGATAGCTAAATTTTCTTTTTCAAAAAGTTGCACAAATAATAGTATTGTTGCATTATTAATCAAATTTGTAATTCTTAATAAATCTTGACATATGAGTTTTTAAAATTAACAACATATTATAATATGTCAATTATATATCCATTAAGTTTTACTATTGTAGCCTTCAACAATACTTATTCAATCTCTTAAATTGTATATTTTCTTATAGTAATAATTCTAGATCATAATTAAGATTAATATGTATAATATGTGTGTCGACTATATATGTGTGTGATTTGACCGAATTACGAATTGGATCCACGGATTGACATATACTTCAACTTTTGCAATTCAATCAGTTTAAATTTATCAATATATCGACATAGAATTGATCTAACTAGTTGGATTTACGGATTCGTGAATTAATTTCATATACACCCCTATATGGTTAAATCTATATATTAAGAAATTCCAGACTGGTTTTTATGCCACCACTCAAAACAAACTTTACTCACACCATACCGTGAATTAGCGAATTGATGATAGGTAAAATGGAAGGAGATCTTGTAGAAAGAATTTTTATTGTTTTGTACCATTGTAATTGTTCCATGGACATTAAGGGAACAATATATCACAGTGTATATGTACAGAGCGGTGACAGTACAATAAGGTGATAGAGTAAACCATATATAGAGAGAGGGCGGAGAAAATTGAAGAAATCATACAAGTGATGCACATGACATGCATGAACAGATGTGTTGGGTTCTTGGCTCAAACTCCATATCTTAATATAATTAAGAATTAGTGTTTTTTTGTTTTTTTTTTTTTTTTGACTTCAACCACGTTCTCCCGAAATCTTATCTTTTTGGCAAGTGATGTTTTTACCATCTCACCATAGAGGCTTTGACAGGAATTAGTGTTTTAATTTGTCTCTAATTAGTTAGTTTGGGTTTTAGTAGAATTTGATTGTTTTAAAAGTATTTGTGTTTGAATGGATTGTGAGTGAGAGTTTGAGAGTGATTAGAAGTTTTTTGCCTATATAAAGGACATAATAGGTTTGTTTTGCATGTGCTTGGAGTGTGCACCCGTGGTGCATAAGGCACTACATTGGGGAGTTTGATTGTTAAATACTTTAATATTGAATAATGATTATTCGTTTTGATTGTGTTTCTACTGCGTTGATGTGCGTTAATATAAGCTTATCCCTAACAAGTGATATTAGAGAGTGGTTCGAGATAGGAAGCCACGTCGTTTGGTTTGGTGATTGTTTGGATGTTGCCGTGGTTTGCCTAGAACGTGAATTCATTTGAAGGGTTGTGTTCAATTAAGTGATCACATGCAATGGTTCGACTGCAGGGTATGTTCAGTTTGGTGTTCGCGCGATTGTTGCGTTAATTCTTTGATTGGAGATTGGTGGAATAAAAAATTACATGGTATGTATTGCAGCAGACCTGATTCAACTGTTGGTTACATTAATCTTCTACAATTTATTTTGCTATTTGGAGTCAACCATATAAGTTGGACATAGATTGAGAAGAAGTCATGTTTGCATGTGATTTAATTCTTGGAGCTTCATAAAGCATATTATCACGATGTATACGTAGTTTGGTTGTGCAGCATGACGATTGTTTGTTCGAGGCGGAGCTTTCTTCGAGATTGAGTAGTCGAGTATTTTGCTGCAGCGTGATTGTTTAGTGGTTAACCGTTGATGGGTGATTATTGCACGTGTTGGATGGATGCTTGTGTGAAGGATTGATTGTGTATAACCAGAAGAACTGGTTGATTGTTTGCATTGGAGGGACATTGAATGGAAACATAACATAAGTCTTCTATAGTTTGTCTTTTTCACTTGTGATCCTTCGTAGATTGGATTTTTGTGCGCACTTGATTGGATGTGTTGATATTATAGTGATTGATTGGATGTTTTAATGTGGTTGTTCGCGACGGCTATGTTCAATTGAATTGTGCGTTTGGTAGAGTTTTTCGCCAAGGTGGAGATTATTGGGTTTTTGGCTCAAACTCCGTGTCCTAATATAAGTAGGAATTAGTGTTTTAGTTTGTGTCTAATTAGTAAGTTTGAGTTTTAGTAGGATTTGATTGTTTTAGAAATATTTGTGTTTGAATGGAATTGTGAGTCAGAGTTTGAGAGTGATTAAAAGTTTGTAACCTATATAACGGGCATAGTAGGTTAGCTCTGTGTGGCTTGGAGTGTACACTTGCGTTGGAGAGTTTGATTGTTAAATATTTTAATATTGAATAAAAATTGTTGGTTTTGATTATGTTTTCGCTGCATTGATGTGAATTAATATGGGCTTATCCGTAACCGGATGAATATTAGGGAGAGGCCATGGAAAGGTACATATATAAGGCGTTTATGTGCTCATGTTCTAGCGCAATGGGCGTTAAGATCGCAGAGTAACTGCATGTGGGATTATCCTCACTGTGATGCTTTCTTAAATCAATGGAGGCAAAATAAAAATATGAGGGGTTGGTACTGATAGAATCACACGTGATTCAAGTTAATCAAATCTAATTAAAATCAAATTCAAATAGTTGTTATTATCTTGAGTTTGAATATTTGTTATTATCCCAAATTCAAAAAGTGATTGTATTGTTATTCTAGTCAATGTTGTTCCACTTTTGATGGAATAACAATCGGATGTAATTCTTATATATACATGTGAAGACTCAATGAAAAATATCTTTACCACTAAATCCTTTATGGTATCAGAGCCCCATTAGCCAAATAATCAATGGCCTCTAATAGCTCTACTTCTGAGAACCAAACTCTCAATGTCATACCAACCAATTCTACTCCTATTGTCACTTCTTCACCCCAATGGCTCTCCCCACCCTCAAATTATTGCAATCAATGTTGCTACCCAACTACCATTGAAGCTCACCAAGCTAAATTATCCATCTTGGAGAGCCCAATATCAATCTCTACTCTTTGGCTATGATCTTGAAGGCTATATTGATGGAAGTCTTCCATGCCCACCACCTACAACTGTGGATCCCATTACTCAAGCAATCGTTCCCAACCCATCTCATCGATTTTGGAAGAGACAAGATCGTTTTCTCTTTCATGCTATGATTGCTTCATTGACTGACACTCTTGTGCCACTCATCACCTCTGCTACTTCTGCAACTGAAGCTTGGCTACGTCTTGAGCGCACATATGCGAGCAAATCGCATACCCGAGTCATGAGCCTTCGTGAAATTCTGGGCAACACCACCACCGAGAACTTAAGCATATCGGAGTATATGCAGAACATCAAGAACATCTCTGAAACTCTCTCTCTTGCCGGCTCTTCGATATCAGACGAAGAACTCATTCATACCACTCTCAAGGGCCTTGGCTCTGAGTTCAACACCGTCGCTGCTGCTATTCGGGCTCGTGATACACTCATCTCATTTGAGGAGCTCCATGACAAATTGCTCGACTTCGAAGTCACCTCGAAACGTAAGTCATCCTCTTCCGACAAGACATCAATCACAGCTCAAGTTCACCAACGCAACCCACCCCATTCCAAAAACTTCAATTTTCATCGCCAAACCAACAAATATTTTCACTCCCGTCAACCATTTTCTCGACCAAATACTTCCACCAAACCCTCTAGCCAACCATGGAGACAATCACCTGCACAACCTCGTTCAATATGTCAATTTTGTGACAAACCTGGCCACACTGCCAAAACTTGTCGATCATTATTCCCTCCACAACCTGTCCAACCTCAAGCGCTACTATCTCAAGTAAACTCTCCCCATGGAAGCGACCCACAATGGATAATGGATTCTGGTGCATCTAACCACATCACATCCGATTTGAACAATTTATCTGCACTCTCGAATATGGTGGTAATGACGACATTATTGTTGGCAATGGTAACACTATTCCTATCTCTCATACTGGTTCCACTACTCTTCCTTCTCCTCATTCTTCATTTATGTTAAATGATGTTCTTTACTCTCCTCAGAGTAAACATAATCTCATTTCCGTATCCAATTTTGTTCCCAAAATAACACCTCAATTGAGTTTTTCTCTCGATTCTTTTATTGTGAAGGATATGAATACGGGGGCAATTCTTCTCGCGGCCCGACCAAATAAGCACAAATATATAAGTGGCCATCCCGGTCTCAACGTCCACCCATTCTTGCCTTGTCTGCTTTGCGAAAGCTTCTCTTCAACAAGGGGCATTCCCGCTTGGCCATCCGTCCTCTCCCGTTCTCAATAAAGTCATCTCTACATCATCACTACCTATGGTGGCATCTACCTTAGATCATTGCAACTCTTGTCTTTCCAATAAAAGTCACAAACTGCCATTTGGCACATCAACTATCTCATGTTCTAGGCCATTAGAAATGATATACACTGATGTGTGGGGTCCATCACCGCTTCTCTCTTTTGATAATTTTCGCTACTATGTTGTTTTCGTTGATTACTACACCAAGTACTCTTGGATTTATTTATTGAAAAATAAATCTGATCTTTGCAATATCTTTCCAAAATTTAAAGCAGTGGTTGAAAATTATTTCCGCACCAAAATAACCACTTTATATTCTGATGGAGGTGGTGAATTCACTGGTTTATCACCTCTCCTCCAACAATTCGGCATTCAACATCTTAAATCCCCACCATACACACCTGAACTTGTCGGTCCTGCTGAAACGTCGTCATCGACAAATAGTTGAGACTGGGATCACCCTTCTCCATCACTCGTCTATGCCCTTACGTTATTGGTCACTTGCTTTTCGCATTGCGGTCTATTTGATCAACCGATTGCCAACTCCAATATTGTCGCATCACTCACCTTATCAATTACTTTTTGGTAAATCTCCCAATTATCAAAAATTACGTACATTTGGTTGTTTGTGCTATCCTTAGCTTAGACCTTACTCTACCCATAAACTTCAACCTCGGTCTCACCCTTGTGTGTTTGTTGGTTATTCTACTGAGCATAATGCATATTGTTGTCCTGATACACAAACACAACGCATTTATGTCTCACGTCACGTTGTGTTCGTCGAGTGTGTATTTCCCTACTCAACTCGTACAGAAACTCCCACCACCGAGAATCACATCCAACAGTGGGCTGCTCTTGTTGACTCTCCTATTCATTATTCGATTCCCACGCCTTTGCTACCACACCCTCCTCCCATATCCACTCCATCTCCAACACCTTTGCCAAACTCTACAGTTACACCACCAATAAATAATCACACTCCACCTCAACCATCCAATGAGTCCAATTCAACAATCCAACACCCAATGGTTACCCGGTCCAAAAACAACATAATTAAAAAGAATCCAAAATTTTGTCTTACATCAGAACTTTCCCTTACCCATACTGAACCCACTACATTCACCCAAGCCCAAAAATCCCCAATCTGGCGTCAAGCAATGTCGGAAGAGTTCGATGCCTTAGTTCGAAATAACACATGGAACCTCGTGCCTTCACACAGATCTCAAAATATTGTTGGATGCAAGTGGATATACAGGATCAAGCGGCACCCCAATGGCTCTATCTCTCGTTACAAGGCCCGACTAGTTGCCAAGGGTTTTCATCAACGCCTGTGCATTGATTTTCATGACACATTTAGTCCAGTGGTCAAGCCTACAACTATTCGTGTTATTCTCACTATTGCTGTTCACAAGAATTGGTCTATTCGTCAACTTGATGTCAATAATGCCTTTCTTCAAGGTTCTCTCTCTGATGAAGTATACATTCAACAACCACAGGGATTCATGGATCCTAATTTTCCAACTCATGTATGTCGTCTCAACAAGGCTCTTTATGGTCTTCGACAGGCTCCCCGTGCTTGGTTTCATGAGCTTCGAAATTATCTACTGTCACTTGACTTCAAGAATGCCCGCTCAGATGCATCCTTATTTATTTACTCCAAAGGCTCACTCACTGTTTATCTTCTTGTATATGTTGATGACATCCTTGTTACAGGAAATTCTCAAGAGCTGCTTAATCATTTTATCAAGTGCATCTCTACCCGCTTTTCACTCAAGGATTTAGGAGATCTCCATCATTTCCTTGGTGTTGAAGCTCAATCAACTAGTGATGGACTGTTCTTGTCTCAACAAAAATATACAAGAGATTTGCTCCAACGCACCAACATGTTGGACTCCAAGGAAGTAGCCTCACCAATGAGCACCACGTGAGACACACTTTGTCTCAATGATGGTAGTGCGTCAATCGATGCAACTCAAGACAGTGCAAACTGCTGTTGGTGCATTACAAGATACCTATCCTTGACTCGTCCGGACATCGCTTATGCAAGAAATAAGCTATCTCAATTCATGCATCACCCTACCACCTATCATTGGTCTCAGCGAGCTAAGCGATTACTTCGTTATCTTAAAGGTACCTTTGCTCATGGTATCCTCATTAAGAAAGTGTCCCTCTCACCTTACATGCATACTCGATGCCGATTGGGCGGGTGATGTCAATGATCGTACTTCTACCTCTCGCTATGTTTGTCTTTCTTGGCGCTACACCCATTAGTTGGAGTTCTAAGAAACAAAAACTGTTGCTAGATCATCAACCGAGGCGGAGTATAGATCGGTAGCTTCAACTCTATTGAACTTAATTGGGTTCAACATTTGCTTCATGAAGTTGGCATCCCACTCATACAAGTTCCTACAATTTACTGTGACAATGTTGGGGCCACGTATGTATGTGCAAATCCGGTTTTCCACTCTCGGATGAAGCACATCTCTATTGACTTCCACTTTGTTCGTGAACAATAGTAGATAACCGCTTGCGCGTGTCTCACGTTCATACTTGTCGATCAATCGGTGATTCATTGACTAAGCCGTTGTCTCGCCAACAATTTTTACATCACCGTTTCAAGATTGGTGTTCGCAACGGCTCCTCCATCTTGCGGGGGCATGATAGAATCACACGTGATTCAAGTTAATCAAATCTAATTAAAATCAAATTCAAATAGTTGTTATTATCTTGAGTTTGAATATTTGTTATTATCCCAAATTCAAAAAGTGATTGTATTGTTATTCTAGTCAATGTTGTTCCACTTTTGATGGAATAACAATCGGATGTAATTCTTATATATACATGTGAAGACTCAATGGAAAATATCTTTACCACTAAATCCTTTAGGTACAATGAGAATAGGTACCAACATGTCCCATGTGGTGATGGTCCACTCTACACATTCTTGCCGGATAATATCCATCATATCATCAAAATTAATCTTGACATGGAAATCATGCCAACGCTGATCATGAAAGGATAGAGCAGATGTTGACCAAGAGATGAGGCTTTTTTTTTTTTTAGCCCTGTTTCTTTACCTCTCCTTTTCTTAATTATATTTAGTTAATTCACTATTAGTTTTAGCTAATTAGCCAGTATATCTACATAAATAAAATCATCAGTAATTAATAGTACTTCTAGTATAACTTTAGTATCATGATAAAATTAGAGGTAATGGCGGCTTGATAGATTTACGACAGTTGCATCATTTTCTTTTATTTTCTTTTGATAATTAAAATAGTTGTCTGTGCACCCTTCTAGTCTCTTGGAATTAGTAGAACCTTAATTGGGAGTGGCTAGACGGATGGGACGCCGGCCCATAGTTACTATAAAAAAAAATAAAAAATAAAAAATAGTAGCAATATTATTCTTTCATATCATGCACGTGCCAATTATAGTTCTTTAATAATACGTAGCTTTCAGAAGAAATTAAGTGATCTCGTCCCATAAAGTCATGTTACTAATAGGAGATCTTATAAATTAAGACCCAAGAAAAATACTAAATGATTGAGACTTTAGAAATAATTAAGTTAACATAATGTTTTCAAAAAAAAAAAAAGTTAACATAATATATTGAACGTATTAATTTCAAGATCACATGATTCATATGATCAATATCGATCTTAACAGTTATTTTCCACTATATCTGTGTATTATCATGCACTCACTATAAAAAAATCGATTAATTAGTAGATTTTTGTATTACTTTACTGTCGGTGGTGTGGCACAAAATAAGATCCGATCAATTTAAGTAAGTTTTAATTTGATCACTTGTTTTTAACGCGTGCTTGATTTCCACCCATTAATATTATGCTTAAAAAATTATTCCGCTTGTTAATAAAGTTTCTTTTTTTTTTTTTTTTGAGAAGAGAAATCAAAATTCCATTAATCATTTATTGCCCAATAAAGGACTAGACATAGAATCTAGTACATTGATTTGCTAATTCTATTTGTTCAAACAAACTATCATTAATTTAACTAAGTGCAAAATTAAAACGATTTTTCAAATAGGAAATGTTATCTATAACGTTGAAACTTATGACAATCACAAAACTAGTAGAACTACGAAACGAATAACAAAACTTCATAACAAGGAAAAGAAAACTTGGTTTAAAAAAAAAAAAATAAGGAGAAGAAAACTTAAAACTTTATAACAAGGAGAAGACGAATCAAAGACTTCCAACTAGGAAAGAAAACTAACTATAAAATAAAAACTAAAAACAAGATCAATTTAGCGCGCCGCACAAATTCACACAATACCGTTGATAAAGATGCATCGCAACAAGGATGAACCAATCTCCACAAATCTGATTAGATATGTTATTTATTATATGAACAAAGTGCAAAAGAAATTAATTGGAATAATCGGTGGTAATTCAATAACAAAAATTACAAAAGTGAATCAAGAAAAGAATTTTAGAGTTTTGAAGAGAAAGAGACGCGGCTACAAAAGATATGTCGGAAATCCTTGTTAATAAAGTTTACTAATAAGCGGTTAGCCGATTAATAGCATATGACAATTTTTATTTTTTATTTTTTAATATTACAATCCTAGTTCTTCATAGTCAATTAACAGTTTTTTAATAATTAAGATCTGCAAACCATTTTATTTTTATAATTGAGAAAAAAACTCCATGACTGATTGTTTTTATTGATTGGAGCCATTGATTAATGATTAAAGAAATTTTTATTTTACTTTTTTTTTTAAATCAAAATTTTATTTTACTTAAAAACCAATAATATAGTTAAATGGTTTCTTTTCCCTTGAAGTACTAATTAAAGGACGACATAAGAGAAGTGGAGATATAGAAATTCATGGACCCAAAAAGTGTTGGGCCACATGCTCACACGTGTGTATATAAATAGGGTTAGAGCCCATTTTTGCATAAAACTAATTGATTTGTGCTAGGATCCAATTTATCCACTTATTTATCACATCAACTCTTATTATATTTCCAATGTGGGATTATATATTCCAACACTACCCTTAAGTGCAACTAGGTATGAACTAGTTATCACTTGCCAAATACAGACTAACTCTTAGAGGTTCGTATAGACATGCTTAGGCCTACTCTTATAGGCTCTACGCTCACAAACGGGTCTAAACTTCATCACTAGCCCAACCCTAGGCCATCGAATACAAGTCTAAAATCGTTCCGCTCTGATACCATATAGAAATCTATAGACCCGGATAGTGTTGAGTCACACGCTCACATGTTGGTATATAAATGGGGTTGAAGCCCATCTTTGTACAAAATCAATTGGTTTGTGCTAAGATCCTATCACCAACTCTTATTATATTTTCGATGTGGGATTATATGTTCCAATTGGAGATATGTAATTAATAACACATAATTTTTTTTGTATGTCTCGATTAATTCTGGAAATAAAAAATTGGATTTTAATTTTAGGGAGGTATATTAATTGTTTCTCATTATATTGTTCATTTTTTTTTTGCTTATTATTAAATTGAGTATATCATTCCTATAAAAAATTTAATTTTAATTTTTACAAACCACAATAAATCTGTAACAATCAATTAAAAATCGCATTAGATTAACCCGGACGGGTGTGGCCTAATGATAAGGGCGACGACGGGGTTGTGTGGGTTAAGCACACGACCTTGATATCGATTTCCCATAATAGCCAAACATCGGGCCATTGGTGGTCTCGTTGTGCAATCTCAGAGCCCGTGGGACTTGTCATACAAAGAGTCTTGATATTACGGTTACTTCGAAAAAAATCGCATTAGATTGTTTTTTTTTATATGAAGCAGACTTTATTTGGTTATTTACAACTAGCAAACATATTTACATAGAAGGTTGAGCATCACTAATTCATCGTATCACTCAAGGGGTGGAGAGAGGATCCAAATTAGGAGTCAAAAAGGAAGAGAAATGGTGTTGATGTTGGATGATGGAGTAGATGATTATGTTTTTGTTGTTGTTTGTCGTTGATGTTGTGTGTTTTCTGCAGTACAATACATACAAAACAAGGGATCATATCATATCATACATATATATGTATAGATCGAACAAATTAAACCACTCATGGTCATGTGGTGTGGTTGAGAAGAAAAGGAAAGGTTAGCTGATGCAGACACGTCCCCTGCCTAGTCAAACAAACTGAGTGTCATGAAGGCCTGATATAAGGGAATCCCCACAAAATTGTCCTCTCCTTTTCTTTCTTTCATTCATCACTCACTGCCTCCTCTCCCTCTCACTAACAAATCCAAAACCAAATTCTTTCTGGCCCATGTGTATGTACGTACTTGCATGCATGCCCACATGCCTCCCATCCCACGCCACGCCATGTCATCCCATCATGTCCATGCATGCATGGTTGGTCGAGTTCATGAACTCTATAAAGTTTGCACTTGATTAATTCTTGTTTTTCTTTGACAAACATTAATTCTTGTTAATTATATATGAATGTCTAATTCATTGGCCTTTTTTTTTTTTAAATCACAGCCAACTTTTATTCATTCCAATAAATTTTTAATTCATTGGCTTTTTAATTAGTTAAGTTTTAAAATCAAAGTACCTTGGACATTTTTTTTAAAAAAAAGAAAAATCCACATCAACTAGGTAGTAATAGAGAACAATGAGAAGAAAGTAAAAAAAAAAAAAAATTGCACTTTGAGTGGTGACAACTCGGAAGTGCCTTGACATTTTGTAAAAAAAGCGTGTATGCTTATATCATGTTCATTGCAAGGAAAAGTGTCAGATTTATAAGAAGAATCAAGAAACATATTGTTGCATTTAAGAGTCATTAAATGGATGTCTGTTGCGATTTGCACACAAATCTCAATGCGCATTTGGTTAGATTACTGCTATAATTAGTGTGACTAAAGTTTCAAAAATAATTCCTACCTTGTAAAAGTACTTTCAATTTATTTTGGATGCACGTTGCTCATGACTTTAGGGCACGAGTTTATAGTGTCAACTTGCCATTTTTTTTTTTTTTGTAGGAACTTGCCATTTTTTCAATTAATATAGATTATCATTTTTTTTTATCATTTAATTAACTTTTGTCAGTAGAGTATAATATACCATGTAACGTGTTAAAGTATCACAGGATGGCCAGTCAATTAACAATAAGAAGCACTCTATATGTATAGCCAGCTAGCATTACAGTTGGTTAAAGTTGCAACATTAGCAGAACTTTAGTAACTTTATATTATGACCATTAATAATAACATGTGTTCCACAGTACATTTAACTCTGTTTCTTCTTTTTTTTTTGTCAAAGACAGTTAACTATGTTGGTATCAAAACTACATATTAGAGACAATTCTGACAATGAGGAGTGTCATTAACAATATAGTTCTGTTTTTTATCTAATTTTTGTGCAGTTTATGAGTTATTTGGGGAATCTGTGTACTTGGCTGGTCTACAAAAGTAAATGGCTGTGTTGGGTGTGTGTTCGAGTTAAGCCAGAAAACAACTAAGTAAGGCTGTTCACTATTCTTTTGTAATCCAAAAAGTTACTAAAATAAAGTTGAGAACTATATAGTATAAAATTAATAAACTTGAACTATATGAATAAAATATGATGCTTGTACTGACAATTCTGTTTTGCTAACAAACAGTTTTATCAGTGTGTGAATCCAAGATCCAAAATAAGGCCAACTTGAATGCCTGATTAGCACAAAAATTAAAGCTAACCTAGCTATTACCGGCCTATATGTACATTGCAACTTTAACAACATATGTAGTGTACTAGTGGCTCAACTGGACAGGAAATACCAACTGGACTAAGCATATATGCATGACATTCCAATGTGTCTATGGGTTGGATCCCAGTGTTCCTATACACATATATAGTCTTTTTGAAAAAATATTTTTCTTTTGGTGTAGTCAAGACTTCAATGAAGTTCACTGATAGTGAGAATCCTTAGATCCATGTTATATACATATGGAAGATGATAATCTAACATTTTAGGAGACATGCATCTGCTACACGTACAATGGTGTAGATTCTTTTGAAATTTGTGTGGCGCACATTCTAATTAAATCTACACCATTATATAGTAAATGTATACATCAAAAGAATATTAAAAAATTATTTTTCTATACAATATTCAAGTTCGATCTCCACAAAAATACCAAAAATACCAAAAATAAAGTAAAGTAGCACAACCGCCATAAGTGGTCTATTAGACACAATTGATGGGGACAAATGCCAGTTAAATAATTGAAAGAAAGCCCTGACAAGTACATATATTGTTGCCATGGCTTTAGTACCCTTTCTTTTGGTATAGTAGTACCCCTTTTAATTACATTAGTCAAGCAAAACATATTAACGTACATAACACGACATATCACAATCACACACACATATATATAGTACTGAGACATTTTGAAGTAAAGTTAATTTATAAAATTTTGTTAACAAGAACTATATATTTACTCCTTATACAAAAGCGTGTAAAATCTATAAAATCTTATAAATATAAGAATAACATAATTAGATACACTATATACTAAATACTTTTTACGACAAATAAGTACTGTTGAATTTTATATACGTTGGCAAAACTTAATCAATATATAATTGACATGTCATAAAATATTGTTAATATATTTTGAAAAAAACATGTGTAACGATTTATTAAATAATATAACCTTAATAATGCAACAAACAATATATTTTTATATTGTAATTGTGTATTTAATATATTTTGGCAATGTAATTATAAACAACAGTTTTTACGTTGTTGAATAAAAAAAAACAATTTTTATGTTGTAAATTATGTTCCCAAAACCTGAGCTAAAACAAAATTTGCATCCATTACATGCCAATACACACCCAGAGAAGCTTGTGATTGTGGTCCGACCACTCGAACCACCCAAAGAAAAACATGAACAAGCTGCACATGTTGCAAGAGGTGTCAGATATTGGCGTAGACAGTATTGAAGAACCTGAAGCTTTTTTGTATTTTTTTTTTTACGAAAAATATCCATTTATAAAAATTACTTACTATTACATCTGATTTAACAATGAAGAAGCTTTTTGAAGTAAAAAAAAAAAAAAACAATGAAGAAGCTTTTTTGTTCTAAACTAGTTTATATGAAAGTGATCGTCGGCAAAGTTATTGTTGTTTGGTAGGTAGTTTATTATAAGTTATTGTCATTTTAAAGTCTTAGGGCGAGATGAGAAATTGTGAAATTATCTTTGATTTAAGGCAAGAAAAATAAAACATAGTAATTTACAACATAAAAATTGTTGTTTATAATTACATTGTCAAAATATTTTAAATGCACATTAATTTGAAGCAAATTTAGCATATAAAGATGTGTTGTTCGTTGCTTCATTAAGTTTGTACTATGAAGTTTATATTATTTAATAAAACCATTGCACATAATATTTTAAAATTAACAATATGTTATGATATGTCAATTATATATTGATTAAGTTTTATCAACATGTATAACATTAAAAAATACTTATTTGTCTTAAAAAATATTGTGTATATAGTGTATTTGATTGTGTTAAAACCTTTGGGTTAATTTAAACTTTAGAGACGTGTGTATTGAAAACCTCATATATTTATTCATTACAAGAAACAACTTCAAAATGAAAGTACTATATATTACAAATATTGCTTACCAATATTTATAGCAAAAAAAACTCTAATATTACAGACTTATTTTTGAAATCGAACCTTGGGTAGGTGTGGTGGAGGTAACAACTCACAAGCTCCACTTGCTTAATTGATGAAGAGAGTCTTATCTGCAACGTCATTTTGTTAAACAAAAAATGGTTATATACATGTTCTTGATTTCCCAAAAACAATGCAAAGGGCCAGTTACACACACACACAAATATATAAGCCACGTGGGCCACATCAACTTTGCTACAATTTGAACAATCTGATCTCTAAAATCCCAAATTGTTTAAAATAAAATTGAGGGCCTATTAGGTGTCCTATGCTGTATAGCTTAATATTTAATTGTATGTTAAACTGATGTTAACTTGGCACACCTGAGACAATCACTGTACCACATAGCTAAGCAAAAGAAAACCCATTTTTGATCACTCACACAATCCTCATATTAGACAATCTCTGCTACTTGCTTTATTTTTAATTGCGTTACTTATATCAAATGACAGAGTATATAGAGAGAACACCGTACCATGGCCTAAACAAGTCCGTATAACATAACCACACAAATCATAGAATAGAATCAAGAACTAATTAATCAACAAAAAGATATATAAGATCTCTCAAAATACAAATATTATCTTTGTCAAGATGTTGCATGAACATGAAGCAACTATATATAAATGTTTTTTAGGGGTTTAATTAATTAGATCTGCACTTCCTTTGATACAGTTTTGATTTAATTAATTGGTTTTGCTACAAGGGTGACTCAAAATTTCAACCTAGATATGATATGTTTTTAAGTCATATATGATCATTTAGTATGAGATTGATATGCGGGATTGCCGGTTGGAGTACATTGTATGACTAGTTGTGCTACAGCAAAATCAATTGCGATTTGCGATATCAACTATACACGCTGCTCGTATAATGTCATGATCTTCGAATCATGCAAAATGAACGTAATTTGAGCTACATTCGGCATGGCAGAAGTAGTTGCTTAATTATGTGTGGTTGATGTTAATGTAGCAATTTAATTTGATGTGACTAATCACCCCCTTAGATGCTTACTTAAAGATCCTTCACAATATTCTTATTCTCTCTCCATCTCTCTCACGCTATCGTTCAACCAATGAATTGTACTTTTCGAGGAATTATTTATATACTTGAATTGAGTTAGATTGAGATTTGCCCAATTGATAAGAATCTCACCACGTTCCATATATCAAATTGTAAGAAAATCTATTATTTTCGTTATAATAGATTGACATATCCTTTTGGATATTGGAAACATCAATGTAACAAATTTGACCAAAAAAACATTTGTAAGAAAAGAACCCAAATGACCATTTTACTTGTGTCAAATCCTCTCAGATGAAATAGTAAAAATATCACTTGTCAAAAAAGTAAGACTTCAAAAAATCGTGGTTGGATTTCACTGAAGTTAAAAAAAAAAAAAAAACCTTTAGCTCAATCTCTAAATTAGCAATTAAATGTTTTGACTATAGTTGGATTATTAACTAATTTTACTAACCAAAATTTTTGAGTTTTTTTCTTTCAATAATCATGATTGTTTGAAAGCTTTTTTTACGGCACCAAAATCATTGTCTATGTCACACTGTAATTAAATTGTTAACAAAGGTAGGTAAGATTTGCCCATGTTATGAAGCTTGAAAAGGAGTGAAAGGAAGAGCAGGAAAAGGTGGGGAGAGATGGAGGATTCCATGTTGGGATTCACAGAACCGGACAGAGAGGAAGGTACAGGGGAGGAGCAGAGCAGGTGTGTGTGAAATGTGTGTTACACCTCCGCCACATCTACCGGGCCTTTTTTTTTTTAAATAAAAAATAAAAAATGAAGCATGCAGAAGACATCCTATCAAAAAAAAGAAAAGAAAGAAGAAGCATGCAGAAGACATTAATAGTGTCATTGGCCCTTGACCGGTGTGATTTGCCCTGAGATTTACATATGCCCTCATTTCTAGGCATCACAAACGGCTCATGTTGTCTGTTGTTTGCGTTCTTGTGTGCATTGGTGATGCCATTTTAGTGGCTCCATTTTTTTGTCTAAGCTATTCGAGATTCAAAGCCCAATAGTCAGCACATCAGAATGCATATTAAGCCCTCCACTTGGATGTTTTGCACCGACATTTATATATGCCCCCGTCTTTAGAGGTGCACAAACGTTGGTGTGGTCGATGTGAGTTGGTGATGTCATTCTATCATCTCCCCTTTTATTTTGTCTTAGCTACCTAGTATTTGAAGTCCGCCCTAACTATTTTGAGATCAAATCGAATAAGAGCATTAGGTCACGACAAATCTCTTTTTCAAAGGTTATAAAAAGACTCCATACTACTTAATTAAGACTGACCAACCCGAGCCTCACCTCAAACCCTTGGATATCTATCCTGCCTTTCAATCTCAATAGTTACAGAGATAGAAAGTTGGGAAGAGAGAAGGATTAGGTGGGGGCCGTCATGTCTCGGCCTCTTCAGACATCTCTGAAGGGCGTTGTGGCCTCAACACAAAGCACAAACACTCGCATCATACACCCATTTCTCTCTCACTATGACTTCCCATGCTTTGCTGCTTATTGGACTACTCTCCGATCGCCAGCTCTCACCCCACCGACACTGTTTGTCTTCTCTCTCTCTCTGCAAACACTCTTTTTTCTTTCAGATTCTCTCTCTTATAGTTATAGTACGAACAGGGCCAATACTGTTTTGTTTCAAGTCACTCTCCCATGTTTAGGTGTCCTACAATTTAAGGGGTCCCCTAAATTGATCTCTTAATAAGTGGCTTAAAAGGGCTAAAAACTATATGGGTCTTGCTCAAATCCAAGTTTAGATTTAGTAAAAAAAATCTAAAGTAGTTATGCTTGGATCACTTTTTTTAATTAACATGATTGAGATGGCAGCACAAATCTGATGAATATTATTGGGGGCCCTTAAAGAGAGACATGTAGAGTGCCCAAAATCTAGTTCGCACTGTTGAAGGATAATGAGATGTGGGAGGCGGTGGAATTGAAAGGTTGTTGTCAAAGAGCGTTATAATGTAATTAAATTTTTTATTAATTAAGGCAAATTGAATATAATAGGAGGCTCTTATTTATAGACCTTTAGAATACACTAAAAAAAGGAAATAAATCATGAGACTGTTGTAAACTAATTAAAGGAAAAGCCAGAAAGATAAAGATAAAGAACTAGAAAGATAACAAGAGAAGAGATAGGTGAGAAATAGAGAGAACTTTCATTCCAATATATTGTATCATTACATAGGTGGAACCTCTTTATATAGGCCCTTAAAAGATCATAAGTTACAATTACATAATGGTGAAATGTGTAACCACTCATACATAATGATGGAATGTGTAACCACTCATACATAATAGTGGAATGTGTAACCACTCACACATAATGGTGGAATGCGTAAAGTTGTCAATCCACATTATTTACAACACTCCCCCTTGGATGACAACTTGCTAAGAGAATATGCCTCGTTAAAACCCTTACTAGAAAAACCCCATGGGAAAAAATCCAGCAAAGGAAAAAGAGTACATTGTTCTCATCAATCTTGATATGGAGTATGATATTGATAGGATTGTCTCATTAAAAACCTTGCTAGAAAAACCCATTGGGATAAAACCATAGCGAAGGGAAAAAGAGTACAATACACTTATCAATTTTGATAATGGAGTATTAATATTGTTAGGATTGCCTCATTAAAAACCTTGTTAGGAAAACCCAGTGGGAAAAAACCTTAGACAAGGGAAAAAGAGTGCAATGCACTAATCAACAACTCCTTTTGATTCTCCCCTTCATGTCCACATAGGTGAGACATCTTATATTGCAACAAATCATTGCAACCAAAATTTACTCTTTTGAGTAAAGTAAATTAATAGATGGAGAACTATTTTACTTGAAAATACTTGATTTCCAAATCAAGGGTAAGTTTTATTTTTCAAGTATCTTCCATCTTGAATTCCTTTTTCAAGTATTCAGATGTTCTGATGATGTTGTCGTGGTTTCCCACTATATTTAAATCATCAACATACACAACAATAATCACAAATCATGTTGACGATCTTTTAATGAAGACACATGGGCAAAATAAATTATTTACATATCCAACAGTCTTTACGCCATTTGACGTTTGGACAATTGGTCCAAAAATATCTCGTTTCCTTAACGAGTTTAGCTCTGCTTGGATAGCATCTTGCCATTTTTGCCAATCAGGTCTCTTTTTTTTTTACATTCGTCCACTGATCGTGGTTCTGGATCATCATCATTTTCACATATTTCAAAGGACACATTGAAAGCAAATATATCATCAGGAACAATTTTATTTCGATCCCAAATCTTACCAGAGTTTAAATAATTTATTGAGATCTCATTATTTTCATCTTTTTCCTCTTTTTCTAGAAGAAGTTGTTCCTCATCAGAATCAACTTGTTCTGACAAACCCTTATCAAAGGATTCTTGTGCTTTCTCAGGAGTATTTTGATTTGTATTTATTTTTACTCCCGTTTTCCTCTTTCGAGGAATTGTATCCTTTGAACCAACCGATCTTCCACGCTTTAAGCGTTTCGTTGGTTCTTGTGCATTTTGTTGCACAGAGACATCATTTGATATATGAACCTTTTAATGCAGCTGGAACATACAATTTTGTCACTCTTTAATATTAGTAATTGCATCAAGTAATTATTTCATAATTTGCTGCTAATGAATGATCTTTTGAACTTCAAGTTCATTTATACATTGATCATAATACAACAAATTTGATGCGTTACAAGTAATTTCACGCCATTCTTTTTGAATTGGCTTATATCTCCCCCTAATGGTGGGAAAATTACATCATCAAAGTGACAATTAGCAAAACTTGCTATAAATAAATTCCCTATTCGGGGCCCAAGGCATTTTATAATATGATTAATGGAGAGTTTAATCAATATAAATCTCTGATTAATTTGCCTTGAGATAATCACCAGTTGATAAAAAAATGTGGTTCCAAAAAGGATGCTCATCCGAATTTGCAATATTTTCACATTATTGATAATTCTGGACAATAAAAAAATCACTCCACATAATGAATGTCATTAGATCATTCGTTTTAATGTGTCTTACATATTCCAGTAGCTAAAGTTTGGGAATTCATTTCTCAGATTAAATCATAATATATAGAGAAACTCTCTATTATTCTGAGTAAATTTCTTCTGGTGTAAAACACTAACAACATTATAACCATTGTACAGATATTGGCTGAACATTAGTCTCAACTAAGTTCAAATTTGAGAAATATTCTCTTTTATAGTGTGCATGTAGCAAAATAAGCAAGACATGCATTCTTCGCCTTTATTTAGCTCATGATTTGAACACATCTCAATGTGTCAATTTTAATGAGCCATAAATTTCATAATTTTGCCTTTATTGGCATGGTAAATGTCACCAAAATATTTGGGCATATATGACAATATATAATCAGTGTGACCTAATAATGATCTTTCATACGTGACATAGCTTGTCACAATTTTGAGCATGCTCATTGTCGATAATTTCGCCCTTCATATTTCATGTGGTGCACCACTTTTATTCCACTTTGAGTGAAATTATTATTAAGACCTTTACCGAATCCCTTCATTTTTCCACGTCCATAATTATATAGTTGCGACCATGGTCATTTTATAAACGCAACATGTGCTTCATGAAGCTTGACCAGTTGGACGGGAGTAATATTATATTTATAATATCTCATTATTTTACTCAGCTACTATGAGACAGACAAGAAATCAATTCATAATATTTATTGAATTGACGTGCGCACTCGATACTTTGTTGCAATAATAAATCGAGGCGAGCCACGTGGCTTTTATTTGTCTCATCAGTCATATTTCTGCATAGCCTCAATATAGAGGTAATTGAAATTGCAGAATAATAAATGATATTTGATTGATATAAATTTTGTAGCGTGAGACCCAGCCGCTCGTTTTGAGCCTTTTGGAGCATCACCAATTTTGGTGTTTATATTCATAACTCCATAAGGTGAAAGGATAATATAAAGTGAAATATTCACTTTTCAAATCTCTATAGAGATATTCGGCGAATAAATATTAATGTTATGCACACAACATACATGTTTGATTGGTGTGTTTTCATGTTGGTTTTCAACTTTTAAGAAAATTGAGGACCAAACCAACTATAAATATTCATGGTTACCTTAAGAAATTGACAAACACAAATACATAAGAAACCATGAAATCAAAAATGATATTTTGTTACCTTCAAATCTTTGTTACCAAGACAATGACCTCTTTCCAAGCTTTGTCTCCTTAACAAGCCTTCTTGAACTTCAAGATCTCCTTAATACTAGAGCAAGCTCGTGCTGATAACGTGTTGTAAACTAATTAAAGGAAAAGCCAGAAAGATAAAGATAAAGAACTAGAAAGATAACAAGAGAAGAGATAGGTGAGAAATAGAGAGAACTTTCATTCCAATATATTGTATCATTACATAGGTGGAACCTCTTTATATAGGCCCTTAAAAGATCATAAGTTACAATTACATAATGGTGAAATGTGTAACCACTCACACATAATGGTGGAATGTGTAACCACTCATACATAATGGTGGAATGTGTAACCACTCATACATAATGATGGAATGTGTAACCACTCATACATAATGGTGGAATGTGTAACCACTCATACATAATAGTGGAATGTGTAACCACTCACACATAATGGTGGAATGCGTAAAGTTGTCAATCCACATTATTTACAACAGAGACAAAATAGTATACACAATACCATAAATAAGGAATTATAGCAGCTTTGTATAGTTGCCTAACAAGTGTATTAGAGATGTTGGGATTATTCCTAGAGGTCGACTCGTTAGAAAGCATAATATGGCTTATAAGTTTAGAGTGAAAACTCCAACTTGCCTTAACATTTTGAAGTTCATAATCACTCTCAAACTAAAAGCATGTACATACTCTAGTCACCACACTTTCTTACCTTAGATTGAGCTTAATATACTCCATCGCATATATGACAAGTTCTATAACAGCGAGACCCTTGCGACAACATGATCTGAACTGGAATGTTTTGAAATTATATTCAGCAATATTTATTACTCCAACTCACAACATTATGATAAAATGGTTTGGTATGGGATTTAAAAGTGAGGTCATGAGTTCAAATCTTGGTGGTGCAAAAAATAATTTCTTTTCAATAAAAAAAAAAAGCAAAAATTTTCCAATTACTTGCTCCATTGATACAATCATTAAAGTACACGGAGCCAATATTTATAACACTAGCAACTCTCTTGCAAGACCTTCATGATAACAATGTAATCTAAATTACAATGAACTACTACTTGATTTGTATGGCAACACCCTGGCGAAATTAACTTATTTAGAACCAAAACATCTTCGGTGAGATGGTGGTGGTGTCATTTAGAACTCCCACTTAAGTAGTAGTTAAAAAAAAAAAAAAAACTGTTTAGAATACACCTTAATTAATCCAAACAAAATCTCTCAATTGATTGAGGAAGAGGCAGAGAGGTCCACCCTCGTACCATTAAGCTATCTACTTAGTGGGGGAATTGAATGGTTGAAGGAACAAAAAACTGAATGATGAAGAGAGAGAAGAGTAGAGAGGGAAAGGGGTCCCAAAGTTAGTTGTGATGCCTTGAAATGGCAGAGAAGGGAGGGTCGGTCAAATAAGAGTGACCCAAGTGTCCTAAACCTTTACACTCAATAGGGTACGGCCCATCTGATCATAAGACCCCACAAGGAAAAAAAGAACAAAAGAAACACAGGGACAAGGGACAGTGAGATAGTGTGTGTGAGCAGAACAGAGGATCTGGTACAACAAAGAGTCTTGTTTATTAGGGCTTCAAAATGTGAAAATTGGTGAAGACAATAGCAATGCTCCAAAACACACAATACTTCCCTCCATTAGCCCTTAAAGTGGGATGCTATGATCTTCTGCTTTCACACCCAACACCATGCCCTCCATGCGCCCATTTGCTCTTCACTACATTATTGAAATTTGAAGCTAGGGCTTCAACATTACTTTTTTTTTTTTTTTTTTTTTCTCACTCAAAAAAAACACCCTAATTACAACAACAACAACAACAACAACAACATAGCCTCAATCACAAATTAATTGAGGTCGGATATATGGATCAAACTCTTCCATTATGCTCGGTTTAATGTAATTGATGGTGAGCTTTTTAAACCATTCAAATCTCTCTTAATTAATGTATCCTAAGTTAACTTCGGTCTACCTCTACTTGTCAAATTTTTTCAGTTTCTATTAAGTCAAGTTTTCCAATGGAGCATCTGTAGACCGTCTTTACAGGTGACCAAACCACTGCAAACGCCTTTCCTAATCTTTAAGTCAATTGGTGCTACTCCTACTTGTCTTTAAATTTCTGTATTTCTTATCTTATCTTTACGAGTTTTACTACACATTCACCTAAGCATCCTAATTGGAAAAAAAAAAAAAAAAAAAAAAAAAGTAGTAGACATCATAATTGAGTTGCTCATGGTTTTAACATCATAATAGAGTGGTTCTTTTCTTACATTGTTATACATCGAGCAGAACAAAAATGTTGGATTCATGCATTCGACCTTGACTTATTTGAGTGAGGAATTGTCATTGTTATTGTTTGTTGATGTTCTTAAGGAATGTTCACGTCTACATAAAGGGTACTGTAAATACGTCTTGCTTTGTGTGTTTTCAAATGTGCCCTGAAATGGATGTAGGTGCCTTGGATAAAATACGTACTTAAGTCGGCTACCTTTGACAATGTTACATTATAGGTGTTAATAACCTAACTTTTATTGGTTTCACTATCAACAAAGACCCCCAAAGCTACTTTTTCTATGATTAATGATAAGTGAAGATCCTAATTATATATGTTTTAACAAAACATAGATAAAGCGAGAAATATAAAAATCATTACCCTCCACTCATTTTAAATTAAAGAGTAGTGTTGATGATTTTTGTCACTACTTACAAGGGGATGAGTCATTTGTTCTTTATCTCTACCGACCATTATCTAAATGCATACAAGATAAATAATGAAATAGGCTCACTTGGCTCCTCCCCAAATACCAATTTTTGTTTTTTGTACTAGACATGTTTTCTTGGCAATCCCCATATCATGACTTTGGGAACCCCTTTGCCCTACTTTATTGGTTTTTGCAGGTATGGGAGCACTGATGAGGCCACTGCCCTTTCTTTTTGGATTATTGTTTGAGATTTAATAATGCTATTGTGTGAGGAAGTGACCCTTAATCTTAAAGACAAGTAAAGGATTTTCAAAACACAATTTTTAAGCAAGTGAGGACCCCAACACTGTGACTAGTGCCCTTAAAAAGGGTACATTAGAAGGTTGGTTGATGATTAACTTAGCTTCTATTAATAGTAAGCATTGCTTTGTTGCATCTTCTCTTCTCCTTTTGAAGAATCAATTCCATGGTTCTCCATTACTTATACTATTATATTAGTGACATACTTATGATCAAGACAGTATTGCAAAGTAGAATAAATATAGATTTTAAAAATTATTATTATTATTATTATTTTGGTAGTAATTTTAAAAATTATTTATACACTTGAGAAGTACTAAATTGAAATTGTTAATGCTTCTAACTTGATAAAAAAAATTGTTAATGCTTCTAATTAAATAATAGAGTATACTTAAATTCATTCTTAGATTGATTGTTAATTAAAGATCTTGCTTTTCTTTTTTATTAGAGATACATATATAAGAAGATACAACTTGCAAGTTTGAACAACCGTTAAGAGTACTCTGCACAAGAAGAAATTATAATTGTATATTGAACAAATATTTCAATTAATTAGTATATATGTATAATCTAAGTAGAAAATCCCCTTAAGGAAAATAAAATTGTCAAAATGTTTGCGAAAAGGCCATCAAGTAGTGGATACGTTGTAGAATATTTCATTAATTGTTTATTTATGCCTCGTTCTTTGTAACTGTGTTCGAATCTTAATTTAATTTTTTAAGTCATATCTTTGGTGTAACAATACATGTCTCTTATGGAATAGTAAAACAATCAACCCGAAAGGATATTGGCTCTATATACAAACACAAATATTACGAATATATATTTAACTAGAGAAATCAGGCTCTTTTTTTAATGAGAAAACCTTCTTTTTTTTTTTTTTCTTTTTCTATGTTGTCTTTGTATGCTATATATAAGTTTTAAATTAAATTAATAAAGATAACAGTAGTTAGACAAGAATTTAAAAGGTAATACAATTATATACATGTAATATATATTCAAAATAACTATTCAAAGATAAGAACATTCGTTGATCCATTGAATGTAATTAAATTAATTTTATAAATTAGTGGACATTCAAATTCAACTTTATCTGAATTCTAGCCAGTCACGACCATGACCAAAAGCTTAGAATGAATTTGGTACAAAGTTTCAAATGTGTAGCATGTTTTTTTTTTTTTTTTGAGAAGAATGTATTTCATGTTTGTCATATGCGTAACGCCGTACATCTAAATAATTTATATTGGTGACCATATATTATATGGAGGGGACTCTAGTTACAATTCATTTATTAACACTTCTCTATTGTCCCTTGTGTATTAATTAAAGCAATATCAATTTTGACCATGTCTTCTTCACATATTTTCCATTGATGAATTACCATTCAAGTCCTCCACGTACGCTCTCTCTTCATATAAATGTTTTTTTTTTTTTCTCGATATATTAGAGGGGAAAAAAAGAAAGATCATACGCATGTCGATGATTACTGGTCACTTTCAATTAATTGTTTTTTATAAAACTTGATTAATATATATTTACTTTTTCAATACCAACCAAGAGAGCATTATATGAAAAATTCTACAATGGAGACCAAATATAAACTCATGAGAATCTCTAAAAATGTGTTGTGTATTAAATGTTTTGTGCATTTATGTGGCCTCGATTAATGTGTTAAATTTAAATCTAATGATTCTAAATATTGTACCCATGACATAAATATAGAGAGAGATTAAAAAATGACTTTTTATTGAGATTAATAGTTAATCTAATTAATCAAATTAAGGGTTTAAAATATTTAATGCGATTTATTTGAATAATAGCCATCCCATCTACTAATAAACATTTTTCTTCTAAGTATTACATACTATACTTTCAAACTTTGATTGCACGGAACACTTTGATTAAAGAAAAATTAAAACATTAATAAGACTTCCAACACGGTTCTTAACAACCTTCATAAAACTCATAATATATGCGCATAGATGGAAATACGTACCAAATACTCTTCAATTTATGCATCAAAATTTGTACGATACGTACAACTATAGATTTAAACAGGCGACCCTTGTGCTGTAGCTTCTCCTGACTTTTTTGCTTTCAATATCTGAAATTGTACAAAATGCTATACTAACTGTGACGGCCCGAAATTCTAAACACGACATTACCTGACCTAATTCTGTAATTAAGCCCTAATCTCATCCACGTAGGACTTAACTACGTATTAGTCAACCTTTTTAACCCATTTACTAACTTACACATGTTCATGAATAAATAATAAACAAGTTACACCGTTGTGCAAAATTCAGGGTTAATTAAAACTTTTAACAGATTATTAATCTAGCGGAAGTCTTAACCAAATTTAGCGGAAGTATTAGCAGTTTATGCGAAAGCAATGTATATTAAATCCTAAGTGTGAAAACCATGAAATAAGATCACAAGATATGTATATAACAAGTGGCGAATATAGACAGTGTGAAGGTCAAAGGTCGGGGAACAATCGCTCAACCCAATATACACCTCATCAATATCAAAATACATAATAACAGTAATATTACAAAATATCAAAAGAACCTACAAGTCCAGACAGTAACGCGCTCAAGGCTCAGAGGTAGTCACCAATCTTCTCCTTGTCCGGCCTACTGCTCGATGGATTTGCACCCACCGTCATAAAAAGGACGATGAGTACAAAAACATAATAGTAATTCCCGATGACATATTTATCCACATTTCAAATAAAGAAAGATAGATAACTAAGTGCATAAAAAGGCGATAAATAAATGCCAACAAGGAACATATGTAAAAAGTTACCATAGTAAACTAGTAAGTCATTGAGTGCGGAAACAAAAACTAAAGGTGTAATAGGAGTGATACTAAGCTCGAACACGTGTGAGGTTTTAGACTCAATGACAGAGGTCCTTCGGCCTACGTGGAGGAACACATCCCGACCTATCGAGGTTCACCAGACCACATGAAGGAACCCATCCCTGTCTCCATAAAAGTCTTTTTGATTTATTCGCAAGGAACGCATTCATATGGCGAGCCCAAGTCCGATAGAAGTCCTTCATAACAAACTAAGGAATCCTACCCATAATGGTGTTAACTAGAAACACATTGAATGGACCGAATCCCTAAACACGACGCCGCCCAGCTGAATCCTATAATTAAGCCCTAATCTCATCCACGTATGACTTAACTACGTATTAGTCAGCCTTTTAAACCTATTCTCCTTGTTCTTTCACATTCAAGATAAGTAACACATGTATTATATCATTATTTCATTATTAACATGAGCGGAAGTCTTTTACAATTTGCAGAAACAATCTCATTTAAACCTTAAGTGTGGAAACTAGGAAGTAACGATTACATGAATATATATAGTAAGATGGCGAATATAACAAAGAGATAGTCATCAAAAGTCGGGGAACTAATCACTCAACCCTCGTATATACAACCCAAAAGTTTTAAAGACATAATAACAGTATAATACAAAATATCAAAACAACCTATGCTATTCAAATGTAGTCGTACACCGAAAGCTCAAAGATAGTCATCAATCTTCTCCTTGCCCGACCTGCTAGTCAATGGATCTGTACCCACCATCATAAAAAGGACAATGAGTACAGTAAAATAGAAAGTAAAATCTAGAGATTCTATACCGCATTTTCAAATATAACGAAAGGCATCAACAATATAAAGTAGTGAAGAGGTACTGAAAACAAGGCTATGCTAGATGATACCACAGTTAAACAAATTAATTGAACCAACACGAAGTAATCATCCACTAGCAATGCACTCAGGTACCACCATGTTCGTTATAAGTTATGTCCCATCAACCTCAAGTAATAGTCAGTATCACTAGTGCCTCAAAGATCACCATATTGGTCACTGAGATCCTCATGTGATCAATGGGTGGAACTAGTGCAGTCTGGTATTACCTTGTTGGTCATGAGCTACGTCACTTCAACTGCAAGTCGTAGCTCAGTGTCACTGACTAATAGGAGCAAGGGTGTATTTATAACAATTCATTTACACTAATAACATGCTATTCAACAAACGATCAAATCAAGAATAGCTTTAACAAGGAACAATATATATGAATAAATCAATGATTTGCAACAAGGCATATCATCACGATATAACATCTATTAAATGGATTGAATCAAATACAATTCATGATACCCGATAAAAAGGCACGAATCAGTCCAAAAGGGAATGTAAAACAATAAAGGAATGAAATTAAAATGAACAAAAGAACCTCAACAGATTTACTTACAAATCACATATTTTCCCAGCCAATCTGGCTTCCCAACACTCCGACTCACGCACCCGGACTTCCAGTATGCTTCCCTAGGTTCCTGTTATGTTTAGATACGGTTTAGGGTGTTTTTAGGTCTGTTGATTTTGGTTTAGTAACCACATAGACAAACCAGTCCCTTTAGTTAAATTTTAAAAATTATGACTGAACACCGCCTTACGCGCTGGGGAAAATTTCCCAATGCACTCCTGTTCTTCGTGAACAGTATCATCTTCCCAAATCTAGTAGCGCACTAAAGACCCTATCCAACGCGCTGCCTGAGTCGAAACCCAGAATTCCAACAAGGAATTATGGCGTTTCCGATGCCCATGGCCAACTCCTTCGCCTTTATCGACCCCATCCTCAATTCGTGGGGGAACAACTACACTCCAAACAAGCCAGAGGTATATGCATATTGTAACGACTCAAATTCTCCACGACCCAAACTATGGGTATTTTAGTAATTTCATGATAAAAATATGTTGGGTGTTTGATGTGGAAATACAATTCTAAACTTGTCAAATTAAATATGAGTGAGGGATTAAGTAAAGTTTTATTTTAAATAATAAAGCCCAATTGAGTTTAAAACCCAAAAGGGCATTTTAGACAAGTTGTAAATAACCATAACCCTAATCCCTAACACTAATGCTATTTAAGCAAATCAAAGAAAACCCTAGCCGCAATCTTGTTAAACACCCACGTGGAGAGGAGGAGAACAAGAGGAGAGTTCAAGCTCAAGAGAGGTACAACCTCACTTCCCTCCTTGATTTCTTTATTATTTGTTGAAGATTTGGAGACCAAAGGGTTGATGGCATCAACAACGGCAAGCACGCGAGGAAAATAGAAAAGAAAATAAGAAAGGAAAGATGTGATCTATGTTCGAATGAGATTGATTTTGAGTCAAAGACTCCATTGAAGGCATGGTGAGGCTCTAATACTCCCTAGATTTATTGTCTTGGTGTTGGTATTGGCAATGAGAGTTGATGATTTGCAAAGTTTGTTCAATTATTCTTAGATCTAGTCTTGAAATGGGTTATACAAATTTTTAAGCTTTATGATAACGAGTATTATGGATGAATCAATCTTGTTTTCCATAGTTTGACGGTACATGAAAGGGTTTGTAACAACCCCAAATTTCTAACTGACTTGTGTTGCACTTGTCAGAAATTATGACTTGGCTACGTGAATACTGGACAGTATTTCGAACTTCGGGAGTCGACACCGAAGTGATTTTATGATTCTTTGATTGTGTGTATTAGTATTGAAGTATTTTACGGGTTTCGAGCCGTTCGGGCGGTATTTAATTGAGTGAGGTTTCGACTAGTTAAACGGGGGAGAAAACGAGTAAAAAGTACAAATAAATAAATTTTTAATTAATTTAATTAATTAGTTGGCGAGACAAGGCGAGACTACGCGAATTACGAGAGTCGGAACAAGGAAAAATGGACCAAGGAATGTCGTTTGAACGCGGAAGTTAGTTAATTACGCAACATATGGTCTATAGAATTGGAATTGTTAAATTGACACAATTCAATGGTGAGGAACCATGAGATTGACCTCGAGATGTGGGTGTGTTGAGGTGGAGAGTTATGCAAGTGACAACACACACACTTTAATGTGTAATAAAGAGAAATAAATAGAATGGTTACACACTTTAATGTGTAATAAAGAGAAATAAATAGAAAAGTAAAAAGACCCATAAGGGCAATGGTTTAAAAATGGTGTAGGAAGTAAGTTGGGGGTAAAAAGGTCATTTGACCATATAAATATAACAACAACAAATAAAACCCTACACTATTCATCTTCTTCTTCAACATAACCGCCGCCCACCCTCCTTCTCTTTCATTTCGGATCTCTCCCTCACTCTCGGCCTCTCCATCTCTCTCTCGGCCACGCGATATCTCTTCTCTCTCTCTCTCGTTGCTCTCTCTCTCGGATCTCTCCTTCCTCCTCTCGGCCTCACGTCACCTCTCCTCTTCTCGGCTTCACGTCGCTGCCACCTCCCTCGCCGTCGGAGACACCACGTCCCACCCTAGGTGAACCTCTTCTCCTCTCTTGTCTCTCGGGTACATGTGTTCATGATTTTATGTGGATTTTTGTAATATTTTTTGGGGTGTATGCATGACGGTTTGGTGGTGGGTTGGTGTACATGGGGTGCATGAATGGGGGCATGTGTACACCACTGTGGGGTGTACACACCAGCGTATATGTGTACACCACAATGGGGTGTACACAATGGTTGTGGGTGTAAAAGAATAGATTAATGTATGTTATATAGTTTTAAGTAATAAAGTGACATTAACACATGTAAATATGGGGTGTAAATAGCAGTGGGGTGCACATAACAGCGGGGTATTGTGTGCACATAACAGTGGGGTGTGTGATGTGTGGGGTGTACACAACAGTTGTACATGTGTGTGTATAATGAAAATGTATATGTGTGTGTGTAGTGGTGTGTATTATGTTATATTTGAGAATAAATAAAAAGGATAAAAAAATATGGATACTTGTTTAAATGAATATGGATTGGTATTAAGGCCTAATACACTCATGATAATATGGGTTTATAACAAGTTACAAATAGTGTGTTTATAGGTTATTTAAAGCCCAATAAAGGCCCAATAGAATAAATACAACTTGAGGTCAAGACGAAGGCATAAAATATAAGAATAAGTTTATGTGTCTAGGCCTAATAAGTATTCACATCAAAGGCTTACTTAGATGAGTATAAAACTTGATAAATAGACCCAACAAGAGTTATGTTTTGTAAAAAAAAAAGGAACAACCATAGAGATGGTTTAATCCACAACGGTTTGGGTTATAATCAACAAATGATTGTAAAACAAACACCTTATGACTAAATGCGAGCCTTAAACGAATATTCGAGATTCAAAACTTTATCAGGTAGTCGAGAACGCACGGGGAACGTATTAGAGTCTCGGAGTGAATACCGGGTTGCGAATAGTTCAGGTAAGTACATTTGCCACAAGCTAATGTACGATTTGTAAGCCAGTAAGAAAATGTCATGTAATTCATTATCTTTTATTCTGTTTTGTTATACTCTATTATTGGTATTCCATTCCATTTCTTGTTGTGTGTTTTCCCGGCGTAAGTGTTTCGTCTCAAAAGTATTAGGACCTGCACTAGAGGGATAAAACGTGGGCACTCGTGGCCACGAGTGTGTGACCACCCTTAGTGACCGTGTGACACCGAGTACTGGGTGGATGGGTTTGAGTCTTTTCCAGTCATAGTTGTGCTTTCGCTTGTGTCGATGCCCGGGAAGATCTCGCGAGGTCTTCACCGTTATGCTATGGTTTAGACCACTTATGAGCCTCTTTTGATTCCTTGGAACACACTTGACTTTCGATTGATATTTTTATTAGTCTGTCTATCATGCATCTTGTCTATTTAAATTCCTGTCATTTTTATTACCGCATGATATTTAGACTACTTTCTTTGAATTATCACGAATTGCTGTTGTTTTCTACTGACATTACATTCGATTTTAATCAGTTACTCACCGTCTAGTTTGTGACGGTGGGTGCAGATAGGGCGGAGAGCAGCAAGGGCAAGGAACCCTGTCTAGGGGATCTATTGTGAGGATTATCGGCTGGATTTGGAGACAATTCTATAGGTTTCCTTATGTTTTGCTTTTATGTATATCGTTTTATATATATATGCTTTGGGATTATTAAACTCGACAAATTTTGATGAGATTGGTATCATGTAACTTTGCATTTTGAATTGTACATAAATACCCGAGGTTTTCCACATTTATAGAATTCTTTTACTTCATTTGATTGAGTTATTTCCCTTTGTTTTAATTGTTTAGTCTTCCGTTGTTTACTATTGCAATAACTCTTTCATAAATTACTAAATTGATTAAGTTGAAGGCTGACTAGGCTCGTCAGGTTGCCGAGTGATGACTCGGGGCTTATACAGGTCTAGGCCGGGCATATCCAATTACATGGGGAAATTGGGGCTGTCACAGTGTCCAGTATTCACGTAGTCGGGTCATAATTTCTGACAAGTGCAACACAAGTCAGTTAGAAATTTGGGGTTGTTACAGGGTTTTCCCATGATTTTAGCAAATTGAACGCGGTTGAAGTTATTGATATGGATTTGGCATTTAAGGTTGAGTTGAGATTTAAAAAGGGACTTTGAATCTTTTCTTTGGGAAATAAACTTATTTGATAAATTTGTGGACTTTGACTAAATATTGTCATTCGGGAATTTAAAGTCTAAATTGAGTCTTGTATGGTGATTTGGATCTTTTTAATTATAATTAATCGAACGTCTTCGATTTATGTTAGAAAAACTAAGTCTTAGTAGATATTCCTTGTTTTATATCACTGCATTCTTATTTTACTCGAATCATCGATTCTAATTTTAAGTGTCAATTTTAGAGTCGTGAATGATCTTTAGCGAAGTCAGCTATAAAATAGGGTGAATCTCTAAGGTCTAGACAATTGATGTTAAACTTGTATGGTTGTAGATACATAAAGTAATTATTCTTTCGAATTGTCTAGATTCACAAGGCGGTTCACATCGAGCCCAAACGCAAGAGGATCGAGATTAGGATTCGTGGCGAGTACAGGTAAGTAGGGAGCACCGCTCATCTATCAAATGTGGCTTGCTACTAGTATATTTAGAATCACGATTTTAATTTTATGGACTTGGGATGGGGTTGTTGCCTACCTTGCTTGACTTCATGTAAGGCCTCTTGGGGAGCCATAGACATGGTGGAACCAAGTCACCTTACATGCTTAAGGGCCTCTTGGGGAGCCGTAGCTAACGGTGGAACCAAGTCATCCAATGCAAGGGCCTCTTGGGGAGTTGTGGATGCACGATGGAGCTAAGTCACCCGTGCCTCTTGAGAAGCCATGGACACACGGTGGAATCAAGTCACCCACGCATATTTATTGTATTTTTGATTATTGGTCAACAAGGGGAGGTAATGGCAAATTGAAACCATGGACATGCATTTATATTTATTACTTCATATGTATCTATCTTGTAACCCTTTTGCATTGCTATACTTGATTATTTATGCTTTACAACTCTTGAGTTATTTATTAGTATTCGAAATACTTTACAGAACATGAAATGCTTACTCTTTATAGAATTGCTACTCTGATACAAATTGTCAACACTTGTCATGATTTCAAATGCATGCTAGATTTATTTTGCTTTATAGGTACATATTTGATATTTGAGCGTGGTTCTTCTCTTATGGGGCTCCATTGGTTCTTTTAGCTCACCCCACTTACAATACAGGTCTATCAACGAGTGCGCTAGAATTGAGACAAGGGAGAAACGAGCTTGAAGTCTTCACTTGATGTGAGCCTTTGGTTGATATATATCATGTATATTCGATTTTGAAACTATTAAATTTGGGTTGTAATTAAAATAAGTTTTTGTGTAGTTTGAAACCTACTTACCTTTAGTTGATCCACTTGGGAGTTTTAATATTTTAACTCAATACGAACCCATTTATAGTTTCATAGATATTCTTGTGAACTTAAATTTATTGGCTTAAGGATTTCTATTTATATTTATTCCTCAATTATTATCCTTTGTTTAGCCAATGTGTATTCTGCAGGTTTGTTTGAGAGGCGTACCATACTGTTATTTGGGTCTGGTTTAGGTATCGAGTCCAAGTAGCGGTCTGGGCTGGGCGACCCGACCCTAGGTCGGGGGAGGATCGTCACACATATAACAATTACTCATCAATTTGAAGCATCTACATGTATGCAAAGTTTTTTTCACCCAAAACACAAACCCAACCCAAATCAGTTTAAAACTTGTTTGCTAGCATATACTCAAAATACACCTAAAGATTTCATAAAACCAGTGAGGAGATCCCGAAATTCGTTTTAAATGGAAAACCCCCAAAGCTCAACTTCATTTTAATGGAATTTTGAAGCATAGGGAGGTAATAAGAGAATTACCTTAGTCGAATCTCCCTTTAGTTTACTCCCATCTACTAGGAATCCAACCCTCAAACTCCCAAACTCTAATTTTCTCAACTTACATGAAGAAATTGTGTGTTTGGTAAACAAAAATCCCATCAAGTACCATTTATATAGTGGTTGTTATGATTAAGTGTGTAACTCGAATCTCAAGGTCTGTCATAGGGTATTTAAATGGGCAGTCCAACTTCTCCAGTGACACGTATCAGTGACACATCAGTCTTGTTTATCCCTTTCTAGGATCATCACTATGTATATTTATGGCTCTTAAATTTTAAATCCAAACTTTAGGTCTTTGATTAATTTAACCAATTTAATTTACATACACACATTAACCATATGGTTAGTGTATTAATTTCATTTATTCACCAACTGTTCGTTAGTCGGTGCACCACGCTCACACGCAACTTGAGGCATTTCCCCGCGTACGCTGACTCGTCACCACTATTGAACTTAACTATTCCCGGTATAAGTTACATACATACATTACACTAAGCATTCACCACATCAAATATACCATATACTTCGACCACGTGCCTCGGTCAGTGCACGAGTTGGTGACCTTGATTACGGCCTAAATCTAAGATTAGAAATTTGGGCTGTGACAAGTACATCTCCACACGTCCTCATGGAACGTGCCCGATAGGTCCATCCTATCGGAACACCATCCCTCTCGGATTATAACATTACACAAGTCGCACTCAAACCAATAATATCAAGTCAAAGCTAGCCAAAAATTCATTCACAACGAATTAAAGAATATGAATCATCCCATAGACATAATAATGAAAGTGAAAGCCAAGGTAATATCATAACTAAATAGACAAAAACAATTCAAGTACTTGCATCAAGTACTATTAGATGCAATGAAATGTAAACAAGGATATCAACGGGATTACTCACATAGCATGCAATTCCCTAGTCAATCCGACCTCCTGACGCCCAAACTTGCTCACCCAGACTCTCGATACACTTCCCTATGTCTCTAGGGTGATTACACATGTATTAAAGTAGTTTAGGTTCAGTTAAGGTGGGTTTAGGGTGTGTTCAAGAGTTGCAGGAAAATTGGAGAAGTTGCTGGAAAATTGATTTTCCATATCACCCAGCACGCTGGCTAGATTTGCCCAGCGCGCTGAAATAGTAACCCAGAAATCTGCAATGGCTTTCTAGGTCCCTACAACTCGGGCATTCATTCCAACAACCCCTAAATCCTTGTTCTCCTCCAACAAGGTTCTAGAATCATCCCCCAATAACAACATATACCATGCACTTCGTTTATATACATCCATACATCAAAATTATCAAGATTTATGCATGCATGTGTGTTATGAGCTTAAGAACACATGAAACTCAAAATCCAGTAACTTTGTCAAAACCACACTATTTTTATAAATCCTTGGTAGTTGGATTATAGCAAATCATAAGGGTTACAAACCCAACTTTCAATCTAAAAAACAAACTCGTTTTATACACCAAATTTGACAAAATCAGTTTCATGAACAAAACCCTATTTTGGTCAACGACATATGATTTCGAAAACCAAGCTTGGGGGATTCATTCTGATGCATCAAAATGATGACATCATGAAAACACTTAAAAACAAGTTGTATGCAAAAGCCCCTTGAATTCAAGCTCAAAACCTTTGAATTATTGAATGTATAGTGAGGTAGAAATATACCTGGGGCTCTAGCTTGATTGTAGGCACCAAATCTCTTCTTTGTGATTGAATTTCTCCCTTAGAGACCCTCTAATTCCAGCTACAAAAGTCCCTCCAGCTCTGAATTTCTTTGAGAAGAGCATGCATAATGAAGCAACACTTTAAGTGTTGGCTTTTATAGTTTTTCATTTCATCAAGTTGCACATCACATATCTAGATGACATCTTATGGTCTATTTTCACTCCTACATATCCACTTATTCAGCCCAAGTAACTCCAAAATTGACTCAAGTTATGTGGGAGTGTGTGCTGACACATTTCGAAGCACATCTATGTGTTCTTGATTTTTAATTTCAAACAATAGGCTTCCCTATTGATTTACATTAAAAATGAATACTATAGGCCATATGTTTAGTCATTTAAATCTTATTAACAATAAATAAGACTTACCATAGGCTATTTATCTAGTCCCACGACTCGCACGCAACTCGATGCGCATCCCCGCTCGCATCTTAACGTTTACTACAACATGAACCGACTTAATTAGTCTATACATTTACATAACACTATGCATACACCACAACAAATATAATATATCACTTGGCCCCTGGGCCTCAGTCAATACAAGTGTCTCAACGCGGGTCCCACTTCACGAGTCGGTAACCTTGTTTATGGCCAAAATGTATGATTAGAAATTTGGGCCATGACACTAACACCCTGCATGTTTGGTCCGCTATGTACCACATATTAGTTAGGGCAAACCACAATTTTTTTGGCCTCACAATTCTAATTATATCCTCATAAGAAATTACCCACTTACCCTTTAGAAATCAAATAAAGCCTCACATGCTTTCTCTCGTTGTGAACCCCACTCTAACCCATCTACATCTCCAACTTCGACGACTTTCTTCGAATATCAGTAACGCAACCTTGCAATTTTGAAGCCCAAAAATCCTTTCAATCACCGTAAGTATCGTTTGTGTTGTTTTGGTGATGGGTGCCCTTGTAAACCATAAGAGTAGTTTAGCATGTCAAACATTACAAAGGGGTACCCTAATAAATACTTGGGGTGCCCTAATTAAGTAGCTTGCCTTTACAAATATGTGGAGTGCACATAGCGTCACCCAACTAATTAAATGAAGGAATCATTTATATTTATTAGGACTAATTTGATCCATATATATAACCTATTAGATTCTAACTAATTTGAAATTTGAGGCTTTGTTGCTGCTGTATATATATATAGATAATATTTGTAAGATTTATTTAGACCAATTTTTTATTTTTTATTTTTTTGATTTCATTTAGACTCCAATTTTAAATTTTCTTCTGTAGCTATAACTTATAAATTAACCATTTTCAACCTTACTCTTAACATATATTAGGCTATTTATATCACTAACATACAAGGGGAAAAAACAACTCCTTCAAAATATAACTACATCAAACTAAAAATTCAACGGAAACACAAATTTAGAAAAACTAATTCGTGTGCAGCAAAAGAATGTTAAAAAATCACATTTTTAAATTAAATTTTAATTCGTTAAGCCTAGACAAGCATAAGCATTTGAGTTACGTTCGTAACTTAAGAAGGTAAGTCAAACATTTCAACGAGTAAAATAAAATATATAGATGCTACACTATATATTAAAGCCAAAAACTATGCTAAAATAAAGACAACTATCTTAATTAAATGAAATATTTGTCGAAGGAACCAACCGAGTAGACGGCTAATGGTTTAATAGGATGTTTAGTAGTAGTAAGAGGTTATGAGTTTAAATTGAGTGGAAACTGGTTATTTCTTTTTAATCAAAAAGAAAAATAAAAACAAAACTCATTTTTTAATTTTAAATCATAATATTTCAATTATTTTTTAGGATTTGTATGTAACATCAATTTCACCAACTAATCTACCGAGAACTAAATTTAAATCCCTTGTTTCCAATTTTAGTGTAAGTTCGTAACGTTATTGAGTCAAAACCAAAATCAAAACGCCGTCAAGTTTTATTTTTTCAGACATCAACGAAAGTGGACGGCGCAATAACAGCCTTAACAGGAAGTTTCGTTACGTTAATAACCGCACGTCCCTTCCAAGTCATTCTCACAAAATCCCAGGGGCACTCCAGTCTTTCCACTTCTTCCCTCCCTATAAAATCCCCCCACTGGCCCTCTCGCTCTTCATCTCTCTCACTCTAATCATCTCTTCTCTTCAACACCAACAACACAAACACAGCACAACACAACACAACACAACACAAACTCTCTCAATTCCTCCAAATCTCATCAAGATCAAGTATTCACGAATATCGAGGTGTCCAAAACATGGGTTTCCCAGTTGGGTACACAGAGCTCTTCCTCCCGAAGCTCCTCATCCACGTGTTGTCTCTCTTAGGCTTCATCAGGAAACTGATCTCGTGCCTCTTCCGTACGGTAGGCCTCGGGGACTTCCTCGAATCAGACATTTTGCAAGATCACGTACACCACCACTACCGGGCCCACCCCACACATCTCCACGACCAATTCAGCTCCGTCTCCGCTCTCCTCATCAGGGAAATCCTCCCCGTCGTCAAATTCGAGGACTATCTCTTGGAATCCGACGACGCCGACGTCCCCGACAGCTGCGCTGTGTGTCTGTACGAGTTTGAGAAAAAAGAGGAGATCCGACGGCTCACGAACTGCCGCCACATTTTCCATCGCGCGTGTCTCGACCGTTGGATGGACCATGATCAGAAGACGTGCCCGCTCTGTAGAACGCCCTTCATTCCTGATGAGATGCAAGAGCAGTTCAATGAACGCCTCTGGGCCGCATCTGGGATCCACGATCTTTATGGGGATCAGCAATCCGATCAGATTTCGAGTGAATCGGTTTTTGGGTAATTTTGGAATTGTTTGTGCTGTTGATTTGTTGTTGTTTTTTTTTTTTTTTTTGTGTACATATAGAGAATGAACAGAAGAACAAAAAGGGGAGGAGGAAAAAAAAGAAAAAACAGAGAAAGAAAGAAAGATAGGCGTCCGGGAACCGGAAAGATTAGATTTTGTATACAATTTGGATGAATTTTTAGGAATAAATTGGTTCTTTATTAAAAAGTTCTGATTTTTTAAGTGGGTAAGTGTTGGATCTACGATTGATTGATTAATTATATGGGTAGTTTTGATTTTTGAAAGTTATGGGAATGCAGTGTTGGGTGTGTTTGGATCTGTGGAGCAATTAATTGCTGTGAATGGAAATGAATGAATTCTGGGACGGATTTGGGTGGAATTGTTTCGTACACATTTATAGTGTACTGTTATTCTGTTTTTAGTGTTGATAATGATGATAGCAAATCATGAATTTCTCTGTTTTTTGCTTGTAAACATAGGTTTTAAATTGAATGAAGTGCCATTGTGAGAGTGAGAGAGAGATGTGTGATGATGGAATTGGGTTTCTTTTCTCAGCAACTCTAATCATGAGTCTATGGAGGCACTGTTCCCTCCACTAGCCTTACCACTCTTGTAGGCTTTTTAGGACTTTTTAGGCTCAGAATACCAACCTATCAACAAAACCCCAATGTCCACAATGTCTTTAGTGAAAAAGATTTTCTAATCCGATGTGACATGTGCATGTATTTCGAGGTGCATCGTTCGGAGCAGATCCACTGTATGTCGATCTGATGGTGTCAAAAGAAGATTACTCTAGTAATTTATTTTTTTTGGTAACTAGTTTACTCTAGCATTTTGTTGTCTTAACATTTAAGTTAATGTTAAGTTGTTAACCGCAAAAATTAGACATGGTAACCAAAGGCGGATCTAGGGGCGGTTGCCTCCTTAACCGTCGAGAGCTATAGTACCCTTTATGTATTTGTCGACCCCCATCTACTTTTCGCCCTTCTATGGCCTATATGCGCCCTCTATAGTTAAGGTTTGCTCTCTTTAACAAAATTTTTTAGTTTCACCACTGACGGTGATTAAAATCTAACTATTATCTCTAGAGCAACTTTTAAAATCGTGATGTTTTGAAACTTAAAGTAATGGTAACTGCTGTAGAATATTTTTTTTGAAAACGTAACCGCTGTAGAATATTGTATGGATCAAAATCTAGCTATCCACATTAATCTCAATATCTTGAAATTTATAGTAATGTAACTAATGTTAACCACCGAATGGTAGTTTTTTTTTTTTTTTTGGAAGAGAAATTGAAATTTCATTAATCATTCATGACTTAATACAAGACCAGACATTGAATCAAGTATATTGATTCACTAATACTATTTTTTTAAAAAACAAACCGTCATTAATTTGACTTTTTTTTCGAAATTAAAATAGTTTGACAATCATGAACTGCTTTTTACAACATTGAAACTCATGACAATACACATGTACTGGAACCACAAAACCATCAAATAGTAGTTTTAATGACAAAAATCAAACCATCCAACGAAGAAAATATAGAAACTATACCCCCTCTTTAAAATCTTAATATTTAAAAATTTAAAGAAATGGTGGTTACTAAAAAATAGTTGCAATGACCATAATCTAGAAAATGAAGCAATTCCATCTTAAAATTTTGGATGTAACTTATGGAGCTGTAGCATTTTTCTTTCTTTAAAATTTGGATGTCTTGGAATTGAAGATAATATTAACTATCAAAGAGTAGCAACAATCATCAAATGCTAGGTATCCATCAAAAAAAATATATATAGCAACTATATCCCCTCTTTTTTTAAATGGTCTCGAGTTCTTTTTTTTTATAAGAATGTCTTGGAATTTAAACAAATTTTAACCACAAAAGATAGTTACACAGTGACAAAAGTCTAACTATCCAAAAAAAAAAAAGGAATAGTTCGTTTAAAATCTTTATGTCTTAGAATTTGAGATGATGTTAACCACCAAGAAATGTTACGATGATCAAAGTCCAGTTATTTATGTAAGAAACAAGGTTGCTGTTCTTCCAGGTTTCGGCTGCCTAAACTTTGTCTAGGAAAAAAATGGGCATAGAAAAATAAACACGTAGGGCATTGTAAACTTTGAGACTGTTTGGTTGGTAAATTTGGCAGACCCAGAAAGACCATTGCTGATGTCTTGACCAAATTCATTATCTTTATCTACATCATTGTAATCAGCCACCATAATAATATTATAACTATTGCATGGTTGAAAACATGGTACAAAGCTAAATAGGTCATAGAGCTTCTCGGAAGGACCAAAAAGATTATTTATTATCGGAAAGGGGTCAAGGAACAACACCTTTTTTTTTTCAAAATGTGAAAGATTGTTTATAGCAGCCTTGAGCAATGATGTTGCTCGGCACGGTCATTGTTAGGTTTGATTGCCCACCCTGGCTTTCTGGCCCTATTGAAATGTTGTTGAACAGGTACTACTCAAAAGGAGCCATACTATTCAACCATTTGACTGTTCAACAAAGCATTTCGATCGAAAAGGCTCTAAATGCCAGAGTTGAGACAGGCACTTGCTCGTTGAAAGCTCAAAAATTAATAACTTACAATTTAGAAAGTGAATTCTACTGAAAGCTTAAAAGTTTTAAGTTAATTTAGATTGTGAATTTGAAAATAGTATAATTAATTAATCAAACACAATTTATTAGTTAAAGTAACTTTTTTTTTTGAGTCTTGCTAAACGCGCTCTAGCGTTTACTTAGGACACCCAATTCCAATTGCATCTAAATTTAAATTTCAATTTATAAGGGCACCCAACATTTTTAACAAAATACTCATTTATCCCAACTGAAGCACCAAACTCCAAAATCTTGGTCGAGACATCTATTTTAGATTTAGCGACATATGAACGAGACTTATCTTTCTAGGCTCGGTATTTTCTAACCAAACCTTTTTGATGAAATTTAACAACTGCCGACCTAAAGGTTCGTTGAGTTTCGACCGACTCTTCAATCAAAAGTTTGACAGGCTTTGACCGACTCTCCAACTAAAGGTTTGATGGGCTCTGACCGACTCTCCAACGAGATATTCGGACCTGCGAGGCTGAGCCACTGGATGATGTTTTACAAATCACAAGAAGAGAGTGTAAGGAGGGATGATGGTGGAGGTGCACAAAATGAGAGGAAAATAGTGGAGTGCACTAATTGTAGTGAGGGATAAAAAGGTCATTTTACAGTTTTTGTTGGGGTGTTCTAAATAAACGTTGGGGTGCGTTTAGCCGGACTCTTTTTTTTTATAGAAAAGAAACAACTTTTGTATCCACATTGGTTTGAAGCCATTGCCTTTTACTTTCAAATCTCATACCAAACTATTGAGTCACCTAATTAATTGGTTAGTTCAAGTAGCTTATGAATGAGCCCGATATTACAAGCTATGTGTTTGTCAAATACTCCCTCTACTCAAATATATGAGACGTTCTAGATAAAACACACATAACTAAGGAACCCATTAATTAATTGTTGGTATCAAACATCATTAGCTAATTTGGTTACGAGGGGAGTGGTGGCTTAAGTTTTAAGGTTTTTTTAGATTTGATGCGGCCGACGATAGCTCCTTCAATCTACGCCAGTAATTCATTTCTCCCTCTCTCCTCTTATCCTTTTCTTCTTTTGCTAATAGAAGTGAGTCTTTCTTCTCCTTGTCGAGAGACTTTGAGTTTTCTTCTCTTTGCAGGGAGAGTTTTTTTTCTTATTTTGAAGATTTGGAATTTTTTTTGCAAGAAATGGATTGACGATACTCATGGAATATGCAAGCCAGGAGCCGTAAATGGCGTAAGTTTGAATTGTCGAGGGCTTAGCAATCCTCAATTGGTTCTTAATCTAGGGATTTAATTAGTTTGGTCAAATAAGTTATATGTTCTTTTTTATTTTTTTTTTAAATATTGTTGCTTAGAAGTATATAAAATGGTCAATTCGATACATTCAATAAGCGTATAAGTTGTACATGAGTTAGCAAACTTTTCATAATTTCACTTTGATTCCAATATGTGAAAAAAAATGTTGTTATTGATGTAATTTCATTTTTAAATCAAATGTAATAATGAACAATTTTTATGAATAAATATTTTTTTATAAAAAAAAAAGAACCCATTAATTATAGGATGAAGTTACTTTTTTGCCCGTTAACAACTTAATTATGCTATTGAACTTTTCAAACTTCTTACAACTTTAATTGAAGAACGTCTAATACTATTTAACTGGAGAGAGTACAAAATTATAATTGTTGGAGAAATAAAATATTTATCATAGAAGTAAAAAAAAATATCTATTATAGTAATTATGTGGTAGTTCTAATAATTTGGTACATGTTCGTACAAGGGATTTTTAGTCCAATACATTTTATTTTTTTTAGTTTTTCCTGTGATGTCTAATGTCAACCGCACCGATTAATTGATGCTCGAGCACTATCGAGCCCCACTTTGGGGCATCTCTCCCAACTTAATTTTTTTCATCTACGAGACTCAAACTCGTTGATCGATTAATCCACGTTTGCGCACAAGCGAGCCTCGTTTGGGTGTGTGTAGGTCTCCCTCCTAACTTAATTTTCTCACTTAAAGAAACTGAGTCCCTCACCATTCAGACCAATCAATTGTTGGTTTTAGCCCAAAAAAAGTTATGAATGTTTGTAAATGAATTATTTATTATAAGAAAATGAGAAGGTTACTTCTCAAACTTAAGTCATTTTTTTGGTTGAAATAAATAAATAAAAATAAATAAATAAATAAAAACTAAGTCCTGCATAAATGAATTTCTTCTCTCTTTAGGGGACATATACTCAGGTAGAATGTATTAGGCTATAAGCTGTGTCATAGATTCTTTGGCTTGACAGTAATAATTTGTAATAATTGGTGAAGAGTCAGAAAAAGACGACGGAGGCTAATTTGAAGAGGAAATAAAGGCTTTTTAAGAAGAAACTGAAAGGAAACTAATCACTCTTCATGTTGAAAATTTAAGAGACATAAGAGATTGAAGTTTAGTCAACAATATATGGAACCTTCTTATTTCCATGTAACAAGGAAATTCCACAGTTTGATGGAATTTCATCACTGCTTTTATAGCCTATCACAAGATCTGGTCAAGATATAGAACTCCATTGCAACGTTGGAAACTCAATTGGCCAACTCAGCTCAACATGTTAGGTAGCCAGTCATCTTTTTTTTTTGGATCAACAGTCATCTTTATTTATTTTCATAAAAATAAATCAGATTTTCTAAATAACTTATTTACCGTTGGCCCCTTATTTTTTTTAATCCGGTAAAGGGCACTCTAGAAAAAGTCAAACTTAAAAAAAAATTAATTCTACTACAAAATGATTCTTATGCCCTTAATTTTGATTAATGCACCCCACTACAATTTCTAAGTGCACCCCACACACTCTCTTCTTTGTGATTTGTAGGCATCATCGAGAGATTCGACCTCGAAAGTCCAAATCTCTTGTTGGAGAGTTAGTCGGAACCCACCGAACTTCTAGTTGGAGAGTCAGTCAGAACTTTCTGAATCTTTAATTGGAGAGTTGGTTGGAACCCATCGAATCTTTAGGTCGACAGTTGTCAACTAAATCTCACAAAAGAGGTTCGGTTGGACAACATCGAGTCTAGTGAATAAGTCTCGACTACACGTCGCCAAACTTAAAATAGATATCTCGACTAAGGTTATAGATTTTGGTGCTTCGATTTCGATGAAAGGGTATTTTGGTAAAAATGTGGGGTGCACTTAAAAATTAAAATTTAAAATTGGAGTGTCACGTAAAATGGGGTACACTTAGTAAAAGGTGGGGTGCACTTAGCCGAACTTTTTTTTTTTTTTTTTTTTTTTTTTTTTTTTTTTTTTTTTTGGAGAAACTGTTGACCTCTTTTTGCGCTTATCAGGCAGTGTTTTTCAGATGCTCTTTATTTGGTATTAGGGATTATAATCCTGACTTCCATCCCAATCTTTACAAGGGCTCATAAGGTTAAATTGTGATTAAATTTGCGATTTCGTGGTTACTCACCTAAACGCCAACTACTTAACCCAACCCTCGTTGGTCTATCATTGGTCATTACCATATTTGTCCAAACTATCTTAAATTGATTCAAACATTTTTGCTTGATTTGAAACTACGCATGCCCTTTTCCTTTTCAGAACATGCTACAATTGACACTCCAAAGTCATACCTGAGTGATGTGGCTGCGTGCAAACCCCATGTGAAAATAGTGTGCACAAATTGTTTTCGGTACATAACACGCGAAGTGCATATCTCGAGACATGCACAAATGACTCCCAAAGATACCGGTCGACGTGTCCACATATCACGTCACCTAGTGTGACTTTAGACACGGTTTTAAGGTGTCATTGTAGCATTTTCTTTTTCGTATTTGTTCAGTAAGATTCTTTTTCGTTTTTACTCTTAACCTTGCAAAAGAAAAGTAACAAATCGTACTCTTACCTTTCATTTCGGCCAAGAAAACTTAGTAAAGGCAAGGCAAGCATCAGTAGTCATTTGAAATTGTCCAAAAAGTTGCATATCATACTATGGGTCATACGCACCACTTTGAATATATAATGGTGTTGAACGATAGAGCAATAATCCACATGCCACTCAGGCTTCTTCCATCTGTCCACGTAATTCCTATTTCATGAAAAAGTCGCTAATTTTGTTTTTTTTTTTTTTTGGTAAATAGCAATATATCCTAACATTTCATCTTTTACAAATTCATCGTAACGTTATAAATTTTTTACTAATTTATCCTAACGTTTTAATTTTTACAAATACATACTAATGTTTTAGTTTTTTACAAACTTATCCTAAGATCTCTCCATTTTCAAGTTTCCAAACTTACAAATGGTAGCCGAAAACATAATAAATTGAGAGAAACCCTTGCAACAACATGGTTAAAAGTCATCTCAAATCACCTCAAATTTATTCATAAGATACAACTTACACAATTTCCAAACGTTAAATGTATTTGTAAAATTGAAACATTAAGATAATAAATTTGTAAAAAAACCTTAAACATTATGACATATTATACTATTTACCCCTTTTTTTGGTACATTATTGTGTTTTCTATGTACGAGACTCTCTACATTATTTCGACAGAGTAAAACTTATTATACATGTGAATTAGTCTTGTATGTCTTGTCTTGACAAAGATGCACTTCGTAACATTGCCCAAGGCAGTGGGATCACATTAATTAATCTAGACCAAATCTATAGTAGGGTTCTTGAACTCGAGACCTCTAGTTAAGGAACCTTCAGTCTAGTCACAACTACTTAACCCAGCCACCGTCAGATGTATCTTGCACATTTGTTAGAGAGAGAGAGAGAGAGAGAGAGAGAGAGAGAGAGAGAGACATTAATTAATCTAGAACAAATCTATAGTAGGGTTCTTGAACTCGAGACCTCTAGTTAAGGAACCTTCAGTCTAGTCACAACTACTTAACCCAGCCACCGTCAGATGTATCTCGCACATTTGTTTTATATATATATATATATATATATATATATATATATATATATATATATATATATATATATATAGAGAGAGAGAGAGAGAGAGAGAGAGAGAGAGAGAGAGAGAGACACGTATAAAACAATTAAATGTAACAATAACTCTCACTCTTAATAGCTCTCACTCCTCAAAACACAATCAAGTGCCTCAGTTCCAATAGCTCTCACTCTTAATATTTTTCCAGAGACGTATAAAACAATTAAATGTAACATGCAAAAACCAGATTTGCCTACAAATCCCTCTTTCCTAATTCCTCAGCTATTCCAGAAAAGCATTTGAAGATTCAAAAAGGCTTTTTTCAACATGGAAATAAGTTTATTTTACCTGCTTCTCAAAAGAAAAAAAGAGAGGTTCCTTGTACCTTCCATGGAAAATATAATATTTTTCGGATTTCCTCTGCAGACCAACCAGCATTATTTAAGTGCGTTCATTCGGTCCCTGAGATAGTAAAGCTTGGCTCTCCTGACTTTCTTCTTGTCAAGCACCTTCATCTCCTTTATGTTTGGGGAGTATCTGTCAAAACCCAGCCCAACCCCACAGAGTTCTTCAGTTAGATTAGATAAACAGGTAGCAGATACAATTATGCAAGAGTTGAACAATGTAGCGATAGACAAATAAATCTTGAAAGTCGAGGTTTCCAATTTCCAGTAAATAAGGTACTACTGAAAGCATCAAACGTCTCGAGCAATAAACCAAACAACCATACGCAAGCTTAATTAAGTAAAATAATCATGACTTTTGTTTCGTCCATAACACACTATGTTGATAAGATTATCTAGATTGACTCATTTCACTTTTTTTTTTCTCATGTTATAATTTCTAAATTCAAGCTCTTGAATGAGTAATCGAGCTGAAAACAGTATCATAAATTTAAAGTATTGATGGGCAATTTAAATTGAAGAGAGAAAAAAGATCATCAAAGTTTACTTACAAAGGGAAGACGGACTCCACCCCAACACCAGCCACCATCCTCCTCATTCTAAAAGTTGTATGTAGACCAGCATTCCGCCTCGCTATAACAATACCTTTCAGAGTTGAAAGACGCCGTTTGTTCTCAGGCACTTCCTGTTCTCAATGGAGTCAGATAAGGAAAAAAAGAAATCATGAATTCTTTCAAATATAATTTTTTTCTCACCACTTTGAGTTGTACTATATAACCGGGCTGTATATCAGGAATCTCCCTTTGTTCTCGGACTTCCTCTACAGCCTCTTTATCCAATATCTATTTTTAGTATGGCAAAAATGCACATGTTAAATAAGATAAAACAAATGAGGAAACAGAAATTGCTTGGGAGGATCTACGAAGTGCACCATGCCTGCATAATATGCCGCGCGGTCTTGTCGGGCCTCTTGAATTTGATGCGCGGTGGTACATCAGATACGGAAGAAGATTCATCTTGTGAGTTAGTTTTCTCAGGGTGCCCTAATGTAGTCATGTATCTATTGAGGAGAGAAGACCCAAAATTTCCTCCATTCAACGGCCTTGCTCCGATACATTTGCCGATCAATATACCACCAACATGAGATGTTGATGACTCTAATTGAAACCCAAGACTAGGTTTCTGAAAAATTGGTTTAACAATGTAAGATCAATAAAACCACCAAATCTATAACCCTCAACTGAAAAATCATCACTTTAAAAACTACACAACAATTATAAATATCTTCAGACCCAAAGAACAACATCAAGGCAATTGGGTGACCCAATGGTTTGGTATGGGATTTGAACGTAAGAGGTCATGGGTTCAAACCTTGGTGAGTACAAAGTTGTTTCTTTCCTATCAAAAAAAAAAGAACAACATCAAGTGCTACTTAGATCTAACTGTCACAATTCCAATTAGAGATGAACATGGGATAATTTTCTTTTTGCATGAAACCGTAGTTTGACAATAGTATACACTGAATGTGAATGAAACAAATAAATAAATGAACAATTAAGCATTGTCATCTCACAATTTCCATCAAAATACAATCTTTAGCTTTTTAGGGTATTGTTTTCAGTCATTTGACTGAAACTAGGATTCACAATTTCCACCAAAATCCAATCTTTAACTTTCTAGGGTTGTTGCTGTCAGTCATTTGACAGAAAATAGAGTTCAAAATTTCCACCAAAATCTAACCTATAATTTTCTACGGTTTTGTTTTCAGTCATTTGACAGAAACTAGGGTTCACAATTTCCACCAAAATCCAATCTTTAACTTTCTACGGTTTTTACTGTCAGACATTTGACAGAAACTAGGGTTTTATAGTCTTCTTGTCCCTTTTTTTCTGCTCAATCGATGATGTTTGATTCGGTTAGGAGAAATCAAGAGAGGGGCTTGGATTCTAACCTCGCGAGAGAGACGTAGGGCATTGAAGTGATCGAGAGAGGTCTTCGCAGATCGAGCGAGGAGACTGAGCCGTCGATTAAGCATTCTCCGCTTCAGAGAGAGAGAGAGAGCGACGTAGTTGTGGAATTCACGAACAGAACCGCTGAGAGAGACTCTATGCGGCCCTCAAGAGTGGAAGGAGAGCGCTAATGTGGTGCGGATCTCGATGAATATCGTACGGTAGTTACATGGTGAAATTCTTTTTTTTTTTTTTTTTGGGGGTAGGAAGTGAAATTCTTTTTAAAATGATTCATTCACTTGAATTAGTTGAATCACTTGTAAGTTTTTTTAGAGGCAGTAATTTTGATGCAAGTTTGCTCCAATGGAAAATGTAATTAGTTTCCTCCAAAAAAAAAAAAGGCAATGTATTTGGCGAACGAAAGGTAAAGAGATCGAATTTTGTCATCTAATTTTTCTTTTCTCGAAGTCATGTCGTTTAATTTTAAATATTGTTGATTTCTCTTAAATCATAAAGTTAGAAAATAGAGGTGTCTTCTATCTACTAGGATTTCTTGAGTTTAGATAATAGAGAGTCGAGAAAAAAAGTTCTAGAAACTCATGGTAATAGAAAAAAAAAATCTTACATATATATTAATTCATTTGCAAGAGTTTAGGTTTTATATTTCTATGAAAATCATGAAATTAGAGTAGTCATTAGAAAGCAGGGTGGAGCAGCTTGTATGTGAACCCCTTATATACATTTGATCAATGGAAAAAAAAAATTTGAAATATGTCTATATATATAGGTCTACCCTGTCAAAGTAATGTCTAGGGTGCCTAGTCGGAGAGCTTGAAATCTTGGCTCTAAGACAAACCATTACTCGGTAAACTCAATCTAAATTATGGCATTGCATCGTTTGACCTATAATTATTTAATATTTAATACCTAAAAATGCAAACCAGATATTAAATGACACAAAAGCCCACGTAAATCCCCTCCATCTTACCTCACAAAGGGTGCTCCTGAAGAAATATTTGCATTTTACCGCTCTAAAACGGTCATCGCAACTGCAACTGCCATTCCAGCCAACAGTTTCAACTTGGACATCAAGCTTCCCAAACTTGTGTGCACATGATATGACTCAAAATACAAAGCACAATTCCTTAAATAAAAATTGCTTACACCATAAGAATTCACCCTTAATTAATTGGTTCCTCACTTTTCACTCAAAACCCAATGTACAACTTGAAAAAAAACAAAGAAAAACCCAATGTACCATTCTCATCGAATCTAAGATTTAACACAATGTCATCAAAATCATAATACATTTCTCCTCCAACACTTCCTAGATTGCCAAAATGTTCACTTTCAGCAAAAGAAGAGAATCACATAATTCTCTACACCTACTCATCATCTCTATCTTATTCTTCTTCTCCTTCACCTTCCATGTCTCTTCTCAAAACCCCTGCGACGACACTCGATGTAGAACTGGGTCTTGCGACGACAATGGCGCCTGCATTTGCAACGTACCCGACGCGTCCACCATCTTAGACGGCAATAGACCGTTCCTCGGGTACCGTTATATATGTTCAAGAACTTCATTTCACTTATTTGAAATTCTTGATCATGGGCATGGACTACTTGATGTGTATTTGTTGTGAAATGGATTTTTAGGGGGAGGTTTTGTGATGAGGAACAGATGATGTGCGACGGGACTAATTCGTTCTGGTGTGAGCACGGCGGAAACTGTGTCGAGATTGTGCAAGGAGAGAAGTATGTGTGCAATTGTACACCAGGTTTTGTTGGAGAGCATTGTGAGCATTCTGGTGCACCTTGTGGTGACATGTTTTGTTTTCATGAGGCAGAGTGCCTAGTTCAAGACGAGGAGTGTGGATGCTCTCCTGATTGGAAAGGGAGCACTGACTGCTCTTTGCCTACAAAAACTGAAACAGGTGCACTTTCAGTTTGATTTTAATTTGTTAGGCTTGCTTTTGTGCTCAACTAATTGAATATTCCTCACCTGTTGCAGATGACAGTACTAGTTCAAGCGCTACCAAGTCACCGAATACAGATACTAAACACAGTACTACACAGGTTAGTGATGAATCAATACTCCTAGAACTACAAAATGAAATGAAGAATACTCACTGATTGATGACCTTTATTTGCTGTGTTAAGTGGTTAGTTGCAGCATTGGTTGTATCTTGCTCAGTGGGGGCTGCGGTGCTTGCAGCATTCTACGCGAATAAATACTTCAAGAAGAAGAATGCCCAAGCTTCCAAGTTCCAGCAGCTATCACGAATTCAGTCGACTATCTTCTTGGACGAGGAGGAGGAAGATGATTTGCTCGTTAATAATGGCATTCGCCGCAATGAAGCACACCTGTAGATTGTCTGCCAACCTTGTAATAATGAATGCCCAAGCTTCTAAGCTTAAGTTTCAGCTTAGTGTATGGTTTTTGAGAGATTGAACAATAGTTTTGATTGTCAAGTGAAATAAAGAGAATGTATTTATTTACCTTCAAAAACGTTGCAACAACTCATCAAGCGACCTGACCACCTTTGTTTAATCTTTTCTCGTCTTGTGCTCTTATCTAGCAATAATTTGAAGAAACTAAAGAGGTCTTGATAGAAGACCAGGGATAACTCATATTTTGATTTTGTTATAAACGATTATATTGATATTTGCGCATGAAGTACTATTGTATTTCTTTTGTGCGAGATCAGCAAACTTAATAACTCACACTGTGACGAGGGAGACTAGTTCTTTGTCTGGTAAAAGCAAGTGGTGTGTTGTACCACCGTTCCTAATTGATGTACAGGTTAATCATTTGCAATAAAATTAGCTGAGCTTTTCAAAAAAAAAAAAAAAGATGTCTGACAAATATTGCAACCAAGATATTGACACATTTATTCTTCAACAACTCCCAGTCCTACAATATTTACTGATAAATAAGCAAGTTTGCCTAGCATTGCAGAACTCAATAACAACAGAAACAAGAAGGTACAAATGCTCATATATAAACACCATCCTCTGCTATGAGAAAGCAACAACAGTCCATATGAAATGTTTTGGAATAGAAGGAAATAAACATCAAAAGCAAGACCTGCCTAAAATAACTATAAAATGACTCCGCCGAGCGTTCATAACTGTTTCGATAAATTATAAAATAAATTCACCCACAACCATAACACGACCACCATGGAGATCACTTGGGGTAACCCGCAGGAGGGTAACCCGCAGGCGGGTAACCTTGTGGCGGATAGCCATAGGGTTGCCCATAAGCAGGTGGTGGCAGCTGAGGTGTGTACCCAACGATAGGAGGAACTGGCTGATCTATGCGTGACATCTGCTGGACAGGAGGCACGGCCATAACTGGTTGAGGTCCAAACTTACCATCTCTCTTATCCATCTCAACTTTGTGTTGTGTCTGTAGTTCATAAAACCATGCAATAAGGTACAGGCGTAACATTACTAATAACAAGAAAGCAGGTATACATACGAAATTCTTGAACAGTAAATATATTCCATTACAAGAATAAATTTATAAGCATTATATCATTTCTAAGAAAAAACAGTTACAAAATCAATGTTTTTGAAAAGATCTCGTACCTGCATGCAAGCGCAGACCCTGTAAACCAAATTGAACGGTTGATTAGCAAGTTAACAATCATTTGCTAATTGATACTTTGTCAATAAACACATGTTGAGCAAGGGCTTACGTGCAATAAACAAACTCAGCAAGGCAGGAAAGTAGTTGAGAAGCCTCCGAAATCTCATCACTCCCCACAATCATAGCAACTATAGAGAATATACACGCAATCTGCTGAAGGCAGAACATGAATCCCTGTTGAAAAGAAGAGCAATCATTTTTTTTTTTCAGGTTTTTGTTAGAGAACACTGTATTAATAGGCAATAGATCAGAAGAAGTCCATTATCCCAAAGGACCCAAACAAATAAAAACAATTAAAATAAAAGGAGCAAGCAAGTTTCGTTAAAGAGAGAGAGCGGTACAATAATGCAGTTATCACATTGTGTCGTCTGTATGTTGAACTCATCCTGCAACAGGAAGCGTGTTGATGCAACAGAATTCCCAAAGCAGAGAAAGACCTGCGCAAAAGTTTGGGTGGCGAGATAATAAATCAAATGTGGGAAAAGAAAGTATAAGAAATGCCTTGGACCAAACACGTCAAATAAGGAATTCTACCCAAAAACAATAAAGTGGCAATTATTACCTCAGTACAGAGGCAAAATTCAGGGCATCGACTTTCACCACACCTGCCACTACATGGCATGTAACCGGCACAACATACGTATCTATAGAAGTGCAGAAAGTTAGGTGCCAAAAATAGCTTAATGTACATAAAATTTAAAAGAACGATAAAGTAAAAAGGGCTTACCTTGACATATCATTATAAAGAGCCCGTTTGCGAAGCAAATATGAGACACAAGGTGCACTAATTGAAACAAAACATAATTTATCATCTTGAAATAAAAGAAGATAAGCATATTGAATAACATTTAATCGTAGTACTACAGAATTAGAAATATGATTGCCACTAAGATATACATAACGTTTACAATAATCGAAAAGAGCCAGACGTCAGTCAAGCTAATGGAAGTCGTTCATGAATCATAAGCTATAAAAAGAAAACACCAACAGTAATAGCAAAATATCATTTCCCCAATAGGAATTTCAACTAGAAGAAAACTCATGCCTATGCCAACCAATTTAAGTTTTACGTAATGGCCAGAAAAAAAAAAATGCTCAAACGTACCCAACTATTTCAAGTTCAAACTCAAAACTCCATAGTTCATCAAAAGAACTAATAAGAGATGAACAGATGATGTCAACCACAAATATCTGACTAATGTTATTTAACTTAAAATGGATCATATTCAAAATTTATGGTCAGTAAACCTCACCAAAGCCGAAATAGACATTTTATGTGTCATGTAGTACTTGAGCAATCAGGCTAGTTGGAATAAAGCATTTTATTTTGCCAACCAAGTGGCAGCTCCACTGGTTTGGCATGTTATCACCTCTCCATGAATTTGAGGGTTCAAGTCTTCCCGTGCAATAACAGTGAAAAAAATGGAGATGGGATGGTAGAACTTGCACACAGCCCATTAGAGATGAAATGAGTAAGAATTAATTAATGTGGACTGGACTCGTCAATTTACAAAGAAAAAAAAAAGATTAGCATGTGAATTACGAAAAGCATTGCACTTTACTACAATAAAAATAATGAGAAAAGAAATTCACAAACTCTTTGAAAAAAAACCTTTCTATGAGAAATCGTAAACTTGTTAACAATTTGAAGGGAGTGTAATTTGAGACATTGAGCGGTTAAGGCATACTTGGCACTAGGTTTTGCAAAATCTACAATAGTAAAGAAGTGGGAAACCAAGTCAACAAGTAAAGATTTGCGTTTCTCAATTCAAGTTGCGCATATTGCCAAAGTTACCATCCTTAATCCATCATCTACTGTTGGTGGATAAAATGCCTAACTGTAGAAGTGGGAAACCAAGTCAAAGAATCTGATAAGGCCCCAATCATATAAAATGTAACAACAATGCCATAAGAGTGAGTTAAGTGAGTCAACAAGTTAGTCACATTGAAGGTGGTGTGTTTGAGTTTAGAATAGGTAGTATAAATAGAAGTTGTAATGTAGAGAGGAGTATCTTGTTGTCTTGATTGTAATTGGTGAGCTCTTTAATTCTTGGAGAGTCCAACCTCTCGAATGTTGTGGGATTGCTTGTACTGTGGTTCAATTCAGCAATAGATCTTCTTCTTTCTCAATTCTCTTGTTTTTATCTCTTCTTTGTTAGTTCAGCTCAATTAAAGTTTTGGGTTCTAACAAAATCTTAACAAGATAAAAACAATTACAAATAGAAAAGGGCTCCTTTTCCGATTGCTAACAAAGAAGAACAAATGTTGCCCGTTGGATAAGTGAATGCCCCATGGACTTTTTCAACTATTGAAAAGATTGTCAGCATAACCACCTTGCCAACACAACCATAGAGTTCTACTCCAAAAAGCCTCATTCTATTTGAGATCCATGCTTATATTCTTCATTCTAAAGTCATTCTACATAGATAGGAGACTTGTATCTAACAAACCTTCAAGGCTTGTAGTTGTAAATTAATTGCTTAGTGCTTTCAACTTTAACTTAGTTGTAGAGTTAAGTTTACAAGTTATTAATTGTCTTTAAAATAGGTTGCTTCTATGTGTTGAAAAGTTTGATTTCGAATAGATTGCACTAGATTTTCCCTTAGCAAATATTTGTTTCAGACCACAAATGCAAGATCAAAGACATCAATGGCGTCGCACAAACAGATGGAAAATATGAAGACATGATAAAATGACTAGAGTCTATAGCAAATGAGGTAGAATATCATGTATCTCTAATTTTAAATATTAAAAATCATGATTTCTTCATTAATTTTTCCATAGAATAATTTTTCTATTAGTTGATTGCTTCTAATTGTTTTTTTTTTTTTTTTTTTGCATCAAGGCAAAGGCGGGAAAAAGAAAACTTGGCCGGTAAATGGTGTAATGGTAGACAATAGTGGTGTTTAACCACTGGATTTTTTTTTTTTATCCGTTGGCATTAAAAAAGACAATATCTAGCAACAAAGTACCTACAAAAGAAACAAATTACTCAGTGAAAAAATAATGAAGAGCACATGAGTTTTTAATACTTATAAGTTGGAAATACAGGCTATTCTATTTCCTTTTTCTATAGACTCTATACATAGTTGTCAAACCATGATCAAATCGTAAAATCAATGTACGAGGAATTGAATAAAACTGTACAACTTAAGATTTCTCATTTTCTTCTAACAATATGTGTGGAAAATCATAATCTAACACACTTTGGGCACACACTTTGTCTTTTAGCCTATTTATGGAGTTTCGTTAGATGTGGGGCCCATGCATAGGGAGACAAGAAAGAGCCATAAATAGGCTAAAAGACAAAGCGTGCGCCCTAAGTGTGTTAGATTATCATTTTCCAAATCCAAATACTAAACATTATACCTAAAAAATGACTTCATACATCAAATATTACATCTATATCCCCCCTTGGGTTAAAGCATAAAGCAACTCCACCTATGTATTACACTTTGTATGCTGCATAGCCAGTCCCAAGTCTGGATAAAGGAGGACTCCAACGCCTAATGGGTAAGGGAGGTCCGAAACCTATATTTCATTCTTGAAAAACGGAAGAAGGTTGCGATAGGTTAACAGCCAGCGTAAAACTTTTGTCACTCTTCATGCAATGGACAACAACATGCCGACCCCAATTAATTTGGGATTGAGGCTATGTTATTGTTGTTGGGTCAATGCATAAAGCGATAAACGAAAGAGAAGGGAATCTTAAGAAAAAGATCAAAGAAACAAAGAAGAAGAAGAACCAAAGGTTTGGAGACTACGCTTGAGTGTTGCGAGAGAAAAAAGCATTTCTTCAAAGGGGATGTTGTACCATGAACCATTTTGGGATTGTTAATGTTTAAGAAGTCTAATTAAAAAAATTAATCAAGAAATGAATTTATCAATAACTAGACTAGTCTAACATAAAATAGTCTAATAACAACTCAAATCAACTCGTGGGATTCAACAAATGTAGGTCGATTTGGATTCTTTCACTAGATTTGAATTGAACGCGTAGGATTTGATTGAAAGCGCGGGATTTTAACAATTATGATTATAGTTATTTTCCACATTTCATACTTCCCAAATGTTCCTACAACATCATCAACCACTTTGATCTTGCATTTGCAGCCTATGAAAGACAAATATTTAAGCAGGGAATTCACATATTTAACTATAGTCCAGAGTTAGTGTTGAAAAGTGATGGTTTTGAAACTGTTCCAATAAAATTTATGCCGAATGGAACTGGTAGAAAAGAATATTTCCGTAAATCAACAAATCAAAATGCAAAATCCTCCAATTATGCACTAAGTTCCCAAATTCACCCAGTCAATTCCAACAAAAATGAGTCTACTTTTCTTAATGGCTAATTTCACACACGAATTCAAACAACAATGCTAGATCTGCAGAAAACATCAATCAATCAACATAAAACCACAAATCAAACCACACATCTATAACTTCAGAATCAAAACCACGAATCAATTCACAGAAAATCAACAGCAACAAAGCAAATAGACAAAAGAAAACTCACCACCACACCGCCAAACAACAATCTGCAAAGCAACCAATTCCTCCATCAGACCTCAAATCAACTCAAGAAAACCTCTAACAACAGCGAAGGAATGAAAATGGAAAGACGAATCAAACGGATGATCACTCACAAGCAGGATCGGCTCCGATGGTGTTCATGAGATTCGTGTGCCACAGATTCCGGTAATCCTGCCGCATCTTCATCTTGTCCAGGTGATCTTGCGACGCCATTGAAATCTATCAGAGCACAAAATCGAATCAACACGACGAAACCCTAGCTAACAATTTATATAACCAATTCAAGATCGAAGACATTTATTATACGCGGAATCGAAACCTCTCCTCAATGCGAATAATTCCGAATCCGGACTCCGAATCTCCTCTCAAGAAATCAGCGACGAAGATCAGAATTCTTTAATTGCAGCGAAAGAGGTTTTAAGTTTTCGAAGGTTTTTCAAGTTTGAGAGACGACAGCTCACAAGTCCTTCCGAAAATGAATAATTTAATACAGCTTCGTTTACCTCTTTGGATTACGCTCAAGTGGAGGATGATCCAGTGCCTCGTCCTCACTTAAGCTAAAACAGTACTCTGTTTTCTTACTACTATTTTGACTTTTTTTTAAGGGAATGGGATTGGCCACTGGTGGGAAGGTAATGATAGTAATGTCTTGAACTAACCCGCTACACAGACAAAAGATTAAAAGTGGAAAAGATAAAATTATAAAAGCAAATCAATATCATACATTGACGTGTTAGAATCCACTCTCCTATTGTTGAGAAGTGTTAGAATGGCAAAGAGTATATCACATTGGAAGTCACATCAGGCTTTTTGATCCATCTTTGTGTGCCTCAAGATCTAAGTATATATAGATTTTGGTGCATAACATATAAATAGAGGCGAATCCAAGATTTTGAGGGGCTCTGGGCTAGACTTAAGTAGCTAATATATATATTTAATTGAAAAAGAATCAGGATCTTCATATATAAATGTTACTTTCTTTAACAAATTAATAATATACCTTCTCTCCAAAACTCTAAAATTCTTTTTTGATTCACTTTTGTGATTTTTGTTCTTGAACCACGTCGATCCTCTCAATAATCGGTAGTAGTTCCAGTTAAATCTCTTTTGCTCTTTGTTCATTCAATAAATAACAAATATAATCATATTTGTAGAGATTGGTTGTAACTACCCATTTTTCAAACAGACCGCCACGAGGGCCAATATAGACCACAATCTGTCTTACCAGCGACAGTTGTGCTTCACATTAGATTATATCATCTATTTTATCCTTTTAAATCTTATTAATTATCAATTTACTGATTTAATTATATTGAACTCTAATCATATACCAAGTCATCATTTAATCATCAAATTATCCCTAGAATTCTAACCTTGTGTCAGGACCTACGGGCCAAAGGACAGTCTCAGGTAGACAGTTTCTATGGGGCGTAGGCCTCCCAAAAGGTAACGGAGGCGTGCAAAGGTTTCCTGAAGTCTTACTAACACATTAACTCAAATAATAATAATCTCCTACCAAAATAATAATAATCGAAATGTGTGATATAAACCATAAACCTAGTGCGAAAAACCTATATGATAACCAAAATTATCTTAGATGTCACAAAATATCAAAATATACAAGGTATCAAAGTATCTCTCATCCCAAACCCGAAATGAAAACAAAATATGTATAATACAAACGTACAAGTCAAGCTATGTATCTCTGAATCAATTGTACTATGGTAGATTGCCCTTGCCCCGACACGTACTAGGAATCCACAAAATTTACTATTTTATCACATTTAATTCATTTAATGTGTGTATTATTTTCTCCCGACCTAGTATTTCATCTTTTAGCTTACTCGTTACCCGCATCGACACGCATATTGAGGCAAATACTTAACACACAATCTCACACGTCAATTGAAATATAATTACACACATCATGATGCCCATAAACATCGCAAATTAGTCAAATCAATACACAAAATATCTATTTACCTAGCTCTAGGTGCGCTCTAGCCTAGCTGCAGGCCTCACGAGTATTTAAGCTATCCACCACGTCTGCAATACGTCATAAATAACGGCGAATTAAATTCAAGTCGTTACATTGGTCTATCTTTATTGCGGTGCATCTTCATCAATGATGTTGCGTGGATTTGTGCGGCGCGCTAAATTGATTTATATTTAGTTTTTACTTTATAGTTAGTTTTCTTCCCTAGTTGAAAGTCTTTGATTTGTCTTCTCCTTGTTAGAAAGTTTTTAGGTCTTCTCCTTGTTATAAAATTTTAAGTCTTCTCCTTGTTGAAAATTTTTGTTATTTTTTTATGGCTCTATACTTTTGTGTATTGTCATGAATTTCAACGTTGCAGAGAGCAGTCTCTCATTGTCAAATTGTTTCAATTTTTTTAAAAAAAACCAAATTAATGGCATGAATCAATGTATTTGATTTTATGCGTGGTCTTTGTATTGAGCCATGAATGATTGATAAAATTTTGATTTCTCTTCAAAAAATTAATAATATATTTTCCTACATCGTCGTGTAGTTCATGATAAAAAGAAACCAAATGTTTACAAATTTAAATTTTTAATTACTAATAACTACTTGTTGTAGATTAAACAATTATATAAAGTAATTAATAATTTTTAACTTAGCTAGCTAATTAACTTGTTCAATGGTTCCAAAGTCTGTGATGCGAGATTCGACCTGATTATATATATAAATGGATAATCGTTTTCAAAAAAAAAAGATAATTGTTTGAGGTGCAATAATTGATCATAGGAGTCTTATCTAACTTAGCTAATTGTTATTTTTATTTCACTTCTTTAATACAACAACAACAAATTAAAATCCTCGATCTCAAATTAGTTGGGATTTGTCATATAGATGAGACTTTTCTATTCTTATTTCAAAAATAAAAAATTAAAACAAGTGATGACAAAAATATTAAATGAAGAATAAGAAATACAGGGATATCAAATTTAGAGTAAAATCTTATATGCTTTAATTGAAGACGAAGAGAAATACTAATAGTAAAAAATAATAATAATAACAAAAGTTTAATTAATTGATACTAAACCTTGATGAGCTTTATTTTTGCCACACCTCTTTACTCTTTACTAAATGAAAAAAAATGAACTTAACTTTTTCTTTTTTTTGTTTTTTTTTTAATTGTTTATGTTTGAGATGGGGTGAGTTAAGGTGTAAAAATCTTTTAATGGGGTCGAATAAGCTTGGAAAATATTTTTATTTTGTGTGAAATGACTATATAGGTATAGGGGGATAGTACCCTATGTTGTTCTGGGCATTTTACTACTAGATCTGCCCATGCATATGAATTGAGGTTGCATGAACGACTTTTATATGTCGATGTGACTTCAACTGTGACATACTTGTTGTCACTTTAATATTTTTCTATTTATTTTTTGTCTAAATCATTTGATATTTGAATTAAAAGACTACTTCTAGTTAGCCACAACTCACTCACTCTATGAGTGGAGGAGCTTTAACTCGGATGGGTGTGACCTAGTGGTAAGGGCGATGAAGAGGTTGTATGAGTTAGGCATACAACCTTAAGACATGTGAGACTAATCAGACAAGAGTTTAGATACTCATAATTACTCAAAAAATAAATGGTAGAGCTTCTAGCTTTAGTATTTTCATTCGTAAAACTAAAGTTTAGAAAGTCACAACAACCCGCTTGGAGTCGTTCTAACGTCTGTTGGTAATAATATCTGATTTATTCGGATTAATTTGGTGTTCTTTGCTTGCGATTGAAGTCTATTGCTTTGTTTCGTCCAATGAGATTGTGCCGCGAAGGGGGAGGTATTTAGTTTTCTAGTGGACGAGAGTAGGATCTCGCAATGTGGGTCCCACTGGGAATGCTGAGCTGACTTCGAGTCTTGAGTTAACAACGTGAAACCGCCGGCGAACAGACGCGTTTGAATGTAGGATAAGAAGATCGGATCTAAGAAGGGATCTCGAGGACTCTAACGGTTATTGGTTGCTGTTGCGGTTCAGTTGAATTATTGCATTTGGGCCACAAGGTGGCTCACCAAGTCAACACCATAAATTCCTGAACCCTTTTCAAGTCAAATCGCATAGTTTTCTGCTCAATCTCTCTTAAAAGAGAAATTAAATTTTCATTAATCATTCGTAGTTGAATATAAGATCTGACATATAATCAAGTACATTAGTTCACTAATTTTATTTGTGCAAACAAACAGTTATTAATTTAATTTTTTTTAAAATTAAAATAATTTGATAATTAGGGACTACTATCTACAACATTGAAACTTGTAACAATACACAAAAGTACTAAAACCACAAAATGAATAACAAAATTTTCTATAAAGGAGAAGACCTAAAATTGGGAACAAGAAAAAGATCTAAAAACTTTCCAACAAAGAGATGACAAATAAAAAACTTTCAACTAGTGAAGAAAACTAACTACAAAGTAAAAATTAAAGAAAAATCAAGCCAGCGCACCGCACAAATTCACGTAATACTGTTGATGAAAATATATCATAATAAAGATGAACGAATTTCTTCAAATCTTATTAAATATATTATCTGTTGAATAAATAGTGAGCAAAATGGATTTGATTCATAGCATAGTTTTCTTTTGTTATTTATTATTACGTGATAGTATATATTTTTTTTAAAAACTCAATATGGTTCTGATGTCAACGTTACGATCTATAAATATTTGGAAGCTTAGAAATATATGAGAAATTTATGAAGAAAAACTGCCACTCTTACTTAAAAATAAAAAACTGTTACTCAAATTTTCATTTTGTTTTACCTTTGTTCTAGTTATTAACTCCAACTCTCACGAGCGGATCCATAAATTTAAGATGCCGTAAAATATGTGGAGGCCATAATCGGCCTAAGATTAAGCAGGACCAAAACCCTAAACTAACATTTTAAATTCATAACCAACATTTTAAAATCCCTAAACTAACATTTTAAATTTCACATTCTTAGGTGGGAAGAGTATCGCCTCTCCTTCTCTCCAAAACCCTAATTTTTTTATTCACTTTTGTGATTTTTATTTTCGAACCACCATCAATCCTCTCAACGATCGGTTGTGGTTATAGTCAAATCTCTTTTACTTTTTGTTCATTCAATAAACAACAGTTCTAATAAGATTTATGAAAATTTGTTCATCCTTGTTACGGTGTATCTTTATTAACGGTGTTGCGTGGATTTGGGCGGCGCTGAATTGATTTGTCTTTAGTTCTTACTTTATAGTTAGTTTTATTCCCTAGTTAGAAGTATTTGATTTGTTTTCTCCTTGTTGAAAAATTTTGTTATTTTTTTGTGGTTCTAGTACTTTTGTATATTGTCATGAGTTTCAACGTTGTAAAAAACAGTCTCTGATTGTCAAACTATTTGAATTTAAAAAAAAGTCAAATTAATAGCAGTTTGTTTACACAAATAGGATTAGCGAATCAATGTACTTGATTCTATGTCTGGTCCTATATTGAGCCATGAATGATTAATGAAATTTCAATTTCTCTTAAAAAAAATTCACTCTTTCCTTACAAATCTTTTTTGATAAAGGAAGTTACTGTATAAATCAAAAAGATAAAAAAAAAAAAAACATAAGGTGGGATTTTCACTTCTCACTCCCCCCAACATGTGTATATATACAAAAAATGGTTTGCTATACCTCTACCCTTTAAGCAAGAAACTTAAAAAACAGGCCACCATCCATATACACATTAGCAACAAAAAATTTTAGAAAGGAGGATCCAAATTTTGCTGCCAATTTTGTAATAAATCATTACGGCCCCATTCATTGAAATATTTGTTTAATGATAGCCACGGGCTCCACTGATGTTTCACCTTTTTCCAAAGTTTACCTTGAGATGATTGAATCTCTTTGAAAATCCTTAAGTTCCTCTCCAGCCAAATCACCCATATCACAACGTGTGCACCATAGTACCATGTCGTCCTCTTCGTCTTTCGTTGGTCAGCCAGTCAATCATCTTGAAGTATCTCCGAACATCGAGGTGGTGGTTCCCAATGCCATCCAAGGTCATCCGCGAGTCTCCTTTAAAGGATTGCCATAACCGGGCAGTGAAGAAACAAGTGATCAAGTTCTTTACTACTTCGTTGACATAATACACACCAGTGAGGGGACCAGCATGAGTTAGGGAAATGCCTCTGGATCATTGCCCCCACATTCACTTTCCCCTTAGTCATCAACCAAATCAAAAATTTAACTTTTGGGGTGTGTGGATTGCATCCAAATAGACTTGAAGAAATGAATAGGTTGATGCCAAGGGAGGACACATAGGGAAGCAAACAATGACTTAACTGAGAACTTGCCTGAGAGGTCGCCTTTCCACTTAAGTAAATCCCTTGCATGTGCTCATAAATTTGGTAGGAAGTCTCCCCGTAGTGCTTCTAAATGAAGTGCAGTAGCAGTAGGGATTCTTGGTATGATGTTCAATGACCAATTTCCTTGTTCCTCTTGTTGATTTGCCAGAACTGACACAGATGTTTCTCTGTTTCTAGGCGCTTGGAACACCAAAGGATACTCAATGCACAGGGGTTAGAGCTACACCATATGTCATGCCAAAAGAGATGAATTATCCTGATCCCACCAAGTATTGAAGCCGCGCTCAAAACTGCTCGTGCAGGTTGTCGATTGATCTCCATGGGCTTCGATAAATTTCCCTTTGTGCAGGTCTGGGATCCCAAGTGCTGCTCACACGTCCATATTTGTTGCAGATAACAAAAACCCATAGAGAGTCCGGTTCAAGAGAGAATCTCCGCCACCATTTTCAGGAGTAACGCCTGATTTCGTAAGGAAATGTTGCCAATTTTGAGTCTGCCATGTTCTTTATGCTGCGAGACTGGGCCCCAATCGATCAAGTAGTTACGACCATTCCCATCAAATCTTTCCCGAATGAAGCTCCGCATCAATTGCTCTATATGATCAAAAGCAACCAGTGGTGCCCTGAAAACAAAAAGGAAATGTGAGGGGATAGCATCCAAAACTGATTTGATTAAAGTAAGTCTGCCTCCCTTAGAAAAGTGCGCTCGTTTCCATCATGTTAGGATATAACAGTGATTTAATAGTGTGTGTTTGTATTGTGTTTTGTGATGTGTTATGTTAGGTGATAGTGAAGTATATTTGGATGGTTAAGATGATCTCTAGATTGTGAATTGTGATAAAGATCTGATGGTTGTCATGTAAACAGTTTTTCTAATATAAATAAAAGAGAACCGACTCACTCTCCTTACTTGATCACGAAGGAGAGTGAGAGAGTCATTTACCTTTTCTTCTTCTCATATCCAAATATGAGATCAACAGCTAATCTTACATGGTATCAGAGCGAAAAAGCTCGCGCTACTGATCCTGGTTGAAGCCCAGAAGAGTCGTCTCTGTGAAGAAGATTGGCTCTATGAATCCAGAATATAGGTTGTGGTTTAGTAGGGATCGCATGTTGTTTGGTTGGTTGACGACTGCGTTTACTCCAGAAGTAGGAATGAGTGTCTGTAATCCAAATAATCCACTACATACAACTTGTGAACTGTGGAATGCGATTGAAGTCTATTGTGGTACAAGTAACTACTCACAGATTCAAGTATTGAAGAAACAGATTCAGAGTTTAAAGAAAGGAAATCTAAAAATGAGTTCCTATCTGTTGAAAATGAAGGGACTTGCTAGTAGTATGGCGATAGCTGGTGCCCTGTAAGTACAGCGGATTTGATAACTAACTGTTTGTGTGGATTGGATGCGGAATACCTTCCCATTACCGCAGTACGACAGCGTCAACTAGATCTCTCCTGGCAGGAATTTCAATCTACTTTGATGAGTTTTGAAAGTACCTTAGATCAGCTGAATCTTGGTCACAGTCTGAATGCTTTGCACTTGTCCGACACTTCTCCGACTGCCAATTCTGTCGAGGCAAAGAATACCAGTAATAAAGTTGGTGGGAACATGTCTAATGGATTTGGACAAGGATATAATAGTGGTCAAAACAACATGGTCCTCGTAACAGTAATACCAATGGGAGCAATCGAGGCCGAGGTGGTAGAAATTGTGGTCGTACCGATTTTCGATTCACCAACAATAGCAAACAAACTTTCCAAATTTGTGGCAAGTTTGGTCACTCGGCTGCTGTGTGATACTTTCGAGCAGATATGAAGTATATGGGCAACACTCAACCTATCCATTAACAGCCACAATTGAAGTCTGGATGAGCTCCTATGCCATCTCAGACCTCGTTCTTCGGGACACTTAAATCTGTACCAGACAGCTCTTGGTACATGGATAGCGGAGCTTCCTCTCATGTTTCTTCGGATCAATCTCAACTACATAATGTCATGCTGTATGGAGGTAATTATTCCTTAATGGTTGGTAATGGTCAGTATCTCCCTATCACTTTCACTGGCTCTGCAACTATACCATCTTCTAGTTCTAAACTTTCATTTAATAACACTTTGTGTGTGCCTAGTATTAGAAAAAATCTTTTAAGTGTGTCTCAGTTGACTAGGGAAAATAATGTTTTAATTGAGTTTCATCCTAATGTGTCTTGTGAAGGATATCAAAACCAGTGAGGTTCTGCTTCATGGATCTCTCCACAATGGTCTCTATCATTTCTTTGGTCCTCGAGAATCTTCTTCTAGTACTCATTCTACTTTCCTTGCTTCGAATAAGGACTTAGCCAACCGGTGGCATTCAAGGCTTGGTCATCCATCTAACAAAGTACTGAGACAAGTGGTGAATAACCATCTTCATATTCCTTTTACTTCAACACTTTATTTATGTTCACACTGTCCTTTGGAGAAAATTTATGCTTTACCATACTCTACTTCTTCTCTTGTTTCGAAACATGTCTTGGACTTAATACATACTGATTTGTGGGGACTTGCACCCGTTACCTCTTCTGATGGTTTTAATTACTATATACACTTTCTTGATGATTGTACTAGATTTACATGGTTATATCCTTTAAAGTTTAAATCTGATGCGGTAAAAGCATTTCTTCATTTTAAAACTTAGTTGAAAATCAGTTTAATACAACTATTAAGAAAGTTCAGTCCGATTGGGGCGGTGAGTTTCAAACTTTTCAACCTATTCTTGAATCTCATGGCATTCTCTTTCAACATTCATGTCCCCATACACATGAACAAAATGGGAGAGCTGAGAGGAAACATAGACATATTATTGAAATGAGTTTAATTTTGTTAGCACAGGTCAATTACCGATGAAGTTTTGGTGGGAGGCTTGTGAAACCGCAGTTTTTTTGATTAATCGATTACCTACTCCTGTCTTAGGTGGTAAATCACCTTATGAGGTTTTATTTTTTCGTTTTTCTAATTATACATTATTACGAGTTTTTTGTTGTGCCTGTTTTCCATATCTTCGACCTTATAATAAAAGCAAATTTCAATTTCGTTCTGAAAAATGTGTTTTCATCGGGTATAGTTCTCGTTACAAAGGATATAAATGTTTGAATCAATCAGGCAGAGTGTTTATAACTCGGAATGTTTTATTCAATGAGAATGAGTTTCCTTACACTTCTTTATTTTCTAAGCAGTCTCCATCCGTTATTTCTTCTCAGTCTAATTCTTACAATACTTGGTTTCCATGTGTTTCCTTACCTTTACCGAGTGCTACTTTGCCTAATGCTGCTTCTGTTTCTCCATCTATTTCTACTAGTCCTCCTGATATTGTTGAGTCACAGTGTCCTAGCACTTTTGTGTTACCTGATTTACACTCACAACCTAGTGTTCCTACTTTAGAAGATAATACATCAGTTTCTAATACTAGTGCACCGCACAACATACACTCAATGATAACAAGAGCTAAAGATGGTATTAGTAAAAAAAAAGTTTTTATGGCTAACTATGTCGACTCTATTCCTGAGATTCCTACTTCAGCTGAAATAGCTCTCCAAAATCTTAAATGGAAAGAGGCTATGGATAGGACTATCAGGCTTTAATGAACAACAATACTTGGTCTTCAGTACCTCACTCCAATAATCAGAATATTGTGGGAAATAAATAGATTTTTAATCTCAAAAAGAACACTGATGGGTCGATTAATCGTTATAAGGCTCGATTGGTAGCTAAGGGATTTAAACAAGTTCCCGGGATTGACTGGAGAAACATATAGTCATGTTATTAAGTCATCTACTATTAGAGTTATACTATCTCTTGCAGTACATCTTGGATGGTCACTAAGACAACTGGACATAAGTAATGCTTTTCTAAATGGAACATTGTGTGAAGAGGTGTTTACAAACCAGCCTTTAGGATATGTTGATTCTTCTTGTCTTTCTTATGTTTGTAAACTTAACAAAGCTCTTATGGACTGAGACAAGCACCTAGGGTCTGGTTTGATAAACTTAAATCTACTCTTATCTTTTGGGGCTTCACAAATTCTAGGGCTGATAACTCTTTGTTTGTTTGTCGTAATGGTGAGTCTGTTCTATATGTTTTAGTTTATGTTGATGATATTATTGTCACTGGCTCACATACATCTGTCATTCAGTCGTTTATTACACAGTTGCATAACAATTTTTCTTTAAAGGACATGGGTGAACTTAATTTTTTCCTTGGTATGGAGGCTCGTAGAGATAAGAGTGGTCTCTATCTCACACAATCTGTTTATGTTCAACAGTTACTGCAGAAAAATGGAATGCTCGATGCTAAAACCATTGACACTCCATTTTCAGCAAGAAAACCTCTTTATGCAGATGGAAGTTCTTTATTTCATGATTCCACTCTGTATAGAAGCCTATTAGGGGCTTACAGTACTTGGTCAACACTAGACCAGACATTGCTTATATTGTAAACAGGTTAAGTCAGTTTCAACAGTTGCCTACAATTACTCATTGGCAAGCATTAAAAAGGGTATTGCGTTACTTAAAGGGTACCATGGAGTTAGGTATTTGTTTTAGACCTGGATCTCAGTTGTTTCTCACAGGTTTTTCCGATTCTGATTGGGCATCCTCACCAGATGATAGAAGGTCAGTTGCAGGGTATGTTGCGTTTCTTGGACCTAATCTAGTGTCTTGGCAGTCCAAGAAACAACCAATGGTTTCTCGTTCCAGCACTGAATCAGAATATCGTGTTCTTGCTCAGGTAACCTGTAACAGCACCTAATTTAGATTAGAGAATGTCCGGCCTGAAACTCTAATTAAGCCCCGGTAAACCAGATCGGACCTAATTAGAGCCAGCAGCCTTATCAAAACTCCCTGACAATTCCTGGATATCTTTATATTCATTAACCGAATAAAATAAATAAAAACCAATCGCAGTGGAAAATTTAAAACTTTTTCGATAAAATACAAAATATACAATACCGGTATGAACATCGGTATTGAGCTCGTATTCCCACCCAATTTATTACAATCATAAAGCAAAACAATTTATATATATAACCAGAAACTCACTGCACCGTAGAGAAGATACTAAACTCCTGGTCTTCTCTTTTCCTGAGTTCCAAGTCCTAGCGTACATTCATACCTGAAAATGTTAAGGTGGGTGAGCTCCTACATGCTCAGTAAGTGACTCTCATACCAACCATCAACTATCAATTAATATCAAGGCAATATATCGCAACATGAATCAAATGGATATCTAAAGGAGCATATGAATCAATATAAACAATATGTAAAACAGATGCAAGTTCTTTGGTTCATTGCAATGCACCCGTGATTTGTATTTCACATTTTCGTATTTGCATTGAGTCGCCCCCTCACATATCCAAGAACCAATCACTGGGCATCTAACCAGTTCTTGTCAATGTGCCGCCAACTCATAAAACACCGAGTCGCACTTACTCATCATCACTAAACCAATCACTGCTCATCTAATTGGTTTATGATGAATGAGCTACTAAACTCAACTGGAAAGCATTGATCGGAATAATTCCCAAGTCACTGGGGCGCAGTGATGGTTAGCAATTCCACCACAGTTCCCAAACCCCAGGCCGATCCGTCCCGTCAAACCTCTTTCCGAATCCATTTTCATTTCAAAACATTTTTGTAAAACCAGAGTCAAATCACGGTACATTGCCCCATTCCCAGTCCAGTATACTACATGCTCTAATAATACTATTTTACATTGCATAATTGATAAAAGCTACGAGTCCCACTTACCTGTCCTGAGCTTTCTATGTTTTACCGACTTGTCCAACTCCTCGGAGTTCTCCAACCTTTCCACATAGGTTCATTACCTAAAATAGACCAATTATTATCAACTTAAGTTTCATATTTATTTACTAACATTTCTAAACTGGTCTCATTCGAATTCGAAATCTCGGGACTTAATTTTTAACTTATTTGAACCATTTCACGCTTTTCGAGGTAAAACCTCGGTGTAAAGTCTCCTCCGACTTCCAAACTTCTCATTTTTCATAGAAATCCTTCAATTTCTATTTGTTTGGTCAAAATACTATTTTTTCATATTTTTCCTATTTTTTCTGGATTTTCTTTTCCATTTTCTTTTTTTTTTCTTTTGTTTAAGGTGTGAACCGGGCCGAACCGGGTTCGGCTCAACCGAGCCGAACCGGCCCGGTTCACCACCTTCTTCCCACGAGAACAGAGCGTCTGCTCTGTTCTCTCTCTCTCTTTTTTTTTTTTTTATTTCTTCTTAGATTCAGCGTTGGGGTTGGCTCTCAACCCCAACCCCAGTCATCCCCAACCTCAACAACCACCAGGGAGGTGATCCTCCCTGTCGTTGTTACTGGTTCGGCCATGACTAACGTCATGGCCGAACCTCTCCATCACCATTTCTCAAAACCAGAACAACAACCCGATAATATACACTCACCTCGAGCTCTCCTCGACCACGCGAACCCAACTCCCGAGCTCTTGAGCTCCTTTCTCCTCCTCTCGGCCTCCTTCTTCCTCTCACTGTTCGATCTGATCTCTCTCTTTCTCACCTTCGATTTCACATTTAAAACGAAGGAGAAGGCGGTTTTGGTTGAGAAATACCCAAAATACCCCTCTCATTTTATCCCTTCCTTTACAACTTCCATACCCTTAATGGTAATTTTACATTTTTCCAATATATTATATATTTATATATATACTGATTTATATATAAATATATTTTTATCGATATCTTGCGCCTAAAATTCCGGTTGGCACGCCAACGAGAACATCTCGGGCGTGCGCACCACCGAATGTCCGACGCGTGTCACTCATAACCCGCGTATCACGCTGCGCATGACAAATTATCATTATTTTATTATTTTCCATTTAATATATATTTATATATATCCATAGTATATATAAATATATATTTATGCCTATAATTACGCCTATAATTACGTAATTTCCACCGCCGAGTACACTCGAATGTCAATGCTATCTCGCGTCTCATGTGTGTCCACATAACCCACACATGGTATTAGGCATTTCCTCGTTAGTCCAATTATTCACGTATATGTACTAATACACACCAAACAAATACAATACATCACGCAATCCCACACACACATTAATCATGACAAATCGGGCTTACCCACGAGCCTAACTCGGATTAATTTGGATTCGGATTACTGTTAATCACGTGCTTACAGTAACGGGTCGTTACATAACCGCAGAATTATCACGGTTAGTATCTTTACTTCATGAACTTCATATTCCTCTTTTTGCTCCTCCAACTGTTTGGTGCGACAGCTTGAGTGCTACAGCGTTTGCAAAAAATCCTGTATGTCATTCTCGAACAAAACACATTGAATTGGACATTCATTATGTACGTGACAAGGTATTGTCTGGTCAACTGTTTGTGAATCATGTTCCAAGTCAAGACCAAATTGCTGATGTTTTCACGAAGGGATTCTGTGCTGCTCGATTTTGTTTTTTGCGTGGCAAACTTGGTGTATGTTCCATTCTCCTTCGTTTGAGGGGGATGTTAGGATATAACAGTGATTTAATAGTGTGTGTTTGTATTGTGTTTTGTGTTGTATTATGTTAGGTGATAGTGAAGTATATTTGGATGGTTAAGATGATCTCTAGATTGTGAATTGTGATAAAGATCTGATGGTTGTCATGTAAACAGTTTTTCTAATATAAATAAAAGAGAACCGACTCACTCTCCTTACTTGATCACGAAGGAGAGTGAGAGAGTCATTTACCTCTTTTTCTTCTCATATCCAAATCTGAGATCAATAGCTAATCTTACAAGCCAATCTCGATGTGATTTTGTTGAGGACCAGTTTCCAAAAGGCTTTTGTCCTCGGCTTGCCGCCTAAAGGCAACCCCAGGTAGGTGATTGGCCAAGATCCAGTTAAGGCCCCTATCACTGTTAAGTTACTAATTTCGTGTTCATCTTTCCATACAAATTTCACTTTATAACAAATCAAACAAATTCACTTTTTAACAATATATGTATACTTCAAAAATTAAAGAAGAAAAAGAAAAAAAAATAATTATAAGGAATTGAGACAAAATAGTTATTGATGTCTATTGAACAGTTTATTTGCTATACCCTTTTGGAACATACCTATTTTAAAATTGTCAAAATGGCACTAGTAATAATTATTAGCAAATCTATGTATAAAAATATGTTAACCAAGCATTATTCTACATATAGGTAAGAGATTGAAAAAAGTAAAAAACTTTTGAGGACTAGAATAATAATTTTAAGAGAGACATTATTTTTAGGCCAATGCTACGTACGGTGACACACTTAAAGTCACACACTAATTAGTTGCTCATCTATTTGGTGATTGTGCAATATAGTTTAAAATATGTGTAAACACATTTCAAAATACATCACACAGCTTTCAAAAATGTGTGCAACTGATAAGTCGGTATTTATAGGATTTAGTAATTTATTTTAATATAGTTTAGTATGGAAAGTCTTTAAAATATATGTCTAATTATATTTATTTCTCGTTTTCAAGTAAAACGGAGTGCGCGGTTTAATTCGAGGTGAAATTCTGTGTAAGATAGAGTATTTATTTGCAGTGTTTCAACTAATAGAGGATATGTCTTGAGACACGCACTGTGCAGTTGAGTAAGGGATGTCAAGCACGCCTCCACGTGGCAGATCCCGGTTCGTCCAACATATCAGAGTGCTTCAGCCTCTCAGCCAATCCAACAGTGACACGTGTCTCTAACCTGCAAATCACTCCACTAATCACAAAAACAGTTTCGAATGCGCAAATTACTCCACTAATCACGAAAATTACTTTCTCTCACCTTAAGACCAATTTTTGAGAATTCTATATATTATGATTTTGAGGGATTGTGAAAGATCATTTTCTTTTCTCTTGAAGACTCTTTCTTTTATTTTTTTTGGGTTTTTTGTGAAAGCCATGTCTGGCTAAGCAAATCCTTTCCTAAGTCAGAGGCGAAGCAAATCAAGACTCTTGATTCATGGCATAACTTGCGAGATCCAATATTTTATTATTATTATTTTAATTCAATTTCTTCTATTTCATTGTTGATTTTCATGATTTGGATTTAAATCTAAGACATGTATATGACCATTGCATGCTTCTAGGTAGAAAATTTATAGTCAATTGACCTAATTGTATCTGCAATTGTACTTTTGGGACAATATAAGTGAGAAACTCTCACCCGATTGCCGTAAAAATCTTATGATTCTTAAGGGTGCAACAATTACATCTAGGTTAAACCGGGAGCAGTCGCGATCCGGTTATCGAGAATTAATATTTTCACGGATATTTATTATTGCGGTTAGTGTGTTAAACCTTATAGCAGATGTCTAGGGTTATGCATTAATTAGAGAAGTGATTAGTGGCGGATGTCCTAGCCATCGAGATTAGGGGAATAAAGAATTTCTGGCGGATGTCGATTTTTTATAGCTAATCGAGGAGAATTCAAATTAATAATTTTTGAGAAAGATTGAAGACCATGATATGTTATTGAATCTTGATCTTGTCTTGTAGAACTGAAGACCTAGGTATTTATTTTATTTCTTAGTGATTAGATAGATTAGTTAATTAATTCATTTTTTCTAAACCCCCATTTTTTTCCTTTTATTAGAACCTTAGAAAGATTACTAATTTATGTAGGATCGACTCTTTTGCCACTATCTACAAATAGTTGGTTTAATGTATTATTTCATTGACACATTTGGTGCGTCAATTTTTGGTGCAACTTAGTGTGGCAAAATATCATTGATTTGAGTACCAAACTACGCTGGTTCTTTCTAAAAGAAATGGCGTGGGCTAATTGATGTAAGAAAAAAAATGGGGATGGGCTATCCTTTTGTGTTCCACTGTTTTTAATTAGATTTGATTATACCTAATTAAGGTCTACATATAACTTGCTCTAAGCTACATCCCAAGGCATTTTGCATGTAGATTTGCCACTGCAAGTACCCCTTGACAGTCATATTGGGATTCCACCCGAGTCTGAGGGTACTTATTCTTTCAGGCTATACATATGCTTTTACTATCAATAAAATATGCGGAGTATTGTCTCCTTTACTCAAAAATATTGGGCTTCGACCAAATAGAAATCAAGCTAAAAAGCTCATTGAGGGCTAAAAGTCAAGCTAATTGAGGTCTCTACAAGGAGGGTAGAGTTTTCGCAACACCATTTTCACATTCGTATACGATTTAGAGCTAAAAACTTGCATAGAGGACTTTCACGTTTTGAAACTCCACATTTTCCAAACATTATGAGATGTTTTTGTTGAAAAAATGTTAGACATACTTGGTGAACAAACTGACTTGTGTGGTACACACTAACGATTGTGTTATGCACTTCGGGATGCGGCTAGCATTCCGAATTTCCGAGCGTGTGCCACATAGGTAAGTATGATTAGCATTTCCCATTCTTGTTATGTTTCAGCAGAGTACATATACCGGAGTATTTAGTAGGATAACGCGTTTCATTTGGGTACAGGGCTTGGGCCAGATGGGCCTGATTGATATTTGACCAACTTTCTCTCTATTACATTTGTTACAATCAAGCCCAAGTAACATTAATTTCGTATTATTTGTCAACTAAAAAAAAAACATTGATTTCATATAAAATAACCTACCTAAAAAGTTTCAAAGTACAATTAAACAAAATACGTAATTAGTATCAATTAGTACAGAATCTTGAGGATATGAGGTCACATAATTTGAACTACAAATAAATGAAAAAACGCTTAATAGAAGCGGAGTGAGTAATTTTCCTAGTGCTCTACCAGGTCTTAGCTAGCATTGTTAAACTATTTAACCATTATTTCTCATTTTATCTGCAGTTGACAAGTCCACAACAATATCTCTTTTAGCTCGCATGTCTTACAATTAAGAAGTAGTTTCGCTGATTTGTTTTGTTTTTTTTTTTTTTGTTTTTTTGTAATTAATTTATGTGTAAGGGAGTTGGTGATGGTTTTAATAACTTTTTTTTTTAAAGTAACAATCGATATTCAAACGCACTTTGTCTTACTAGTCCCACAAGCCTAATTGGAATTGTGGAAAGGGACATTTAGTAGGCCGACGTTTGGCAGTCGTGGAGAATTAAAATTGAGATCGTGCATCTAACCCACACAATCCAATATTCACCCTTACCACTAGGCTACACTAATCTGGTTAAAGTGTTATTTGTGAATAACTTTATTATCAAAAGAAAACACTTGCACATGTAAATATCTAAATGCAATTCATCGGGCTAACCCTTATGACACATATATCTCTAAAATTAAAAAATTGGCAAAACCTAACCCTAGCTCGGCGGAACAAAAGTAGTAGTGAAATGGATGCCATGTTCATTGACTTTCCAAAAGGTTGCAAAACTTGCAATCAATTTTATATGCGCTAGAGCTGCTTTGCACACCTAAACATATGTCGGTTATTACCTCATTTGATTAATTAAGCCCACCATCCCATTCGAATCAAGCCCACCATCCCAATACTTCCATCTTCCAATAAGTAGTTCTCAAACTCTTTTTTCCTAGTAATTAGTTCAAAATTATGTCTACAATTTATTTATTTATTTACTTTAGTGGAAGTCGAACCATGAACTCCGGATGTCTTGCCTTTTTAGCAAATAATATATTTACCATCTCACTAGAGACGCTTTGATCAATTTAAATTATTTTTTACTGAATATAAAAAAAATATTATGGTGATTCTCAAAAAAAATAATACTATGGTAACACATAAAATAACAAGCCTATATTTAGAGGTTGGCTCCGTTTCGTTAAGCTTTTGTTTATTGCTTATTACTTATAACCATAATTGCTTTTGGTATAACCAAATTTAGTGTGTTTGATTCCTCACTTTAAAAAATATTTTTACTTAGAAAATCTTATCAGATAAGCATGGGAAGAGATATTTATTCAAAAAACAGTTTTTCTGCGATTTGAGACCCAATCGCATATTATCCAAACACCATTTTTCAATTAAACTGCGATGTCACATTATCAATAAGCAGGCTCATAAGCTGAACCAAACATAGTCGTACGATACACATTGACTCTCAATTCTCACTTCAAAAAATGATTTAACGAACTTTATACAATGAAGGACAGTGCTAGAATGACACCCTTATAACTAACATTCCAATTAACATCCCGTTACCTAATTGTCCGTATCCACCTTGAAATGCAGGCTTACGCAGCTCGAGATTCAAAACATAATTGGGTAGGAGAATGTTAGTTGGAGTGTGAATTATAGGGCGTCATCATAGTATTTTCGTATAATAAAATTAGTCATACTAAAATTTCTCTAGTGAGATGATAGATGCGTCACTTATTAAAATGTAAAGTTTGGAAAGGTCGTGAGTTCGACTTTCATTTAAATTAAAAAAAAATAACTTTAGATTAATCGAGGCAGTTGACCTTCATCAATTTTTTTTACTTCAATGGGAGTCAAATAACGACCTCTGGAGAATTTATTTTTTTGACAAATGATGTCTATATCATCACATCAGATAAAATGTTTTTCCATTTTCACTTAATTGATTATTTTTATATCTCTTAATGAAATAGACAACCCCTACTCAAAAAACAAAAAAAAATTAGGGTCTTCAATAACAAGTTTGAATAATTGTGGGCCATTTAAGCAACTAAAAAAACCCATAAATATACACATAGAGAGAGCCATCTGTCGCCTTTCGTCTTCACCTCCATTTACTCTAGAGAGGACAAAACCAAGTTAGAATTGAATTTCTCCACTCTTAAAATCTCTCTGTTTCTTCAGTTTCTTCATTGCTCTGTTTTTCAATGTCTTCTGATCTCTTCATGTTAGACGAACCCTTCGTTCGCCATTCAACCACATCAGACATCATCAGCTCTACTACTGACCATCTCGACATGCACTTCTTCTCTGATCAACAAACCACGCAATCGGATGAACAAGTCTTCCAAGCCTTATTTCTCGATTCAAATCTCCAAATCCAGACCCACCCATCTCAATTTTTTGATCCAATTTTGTTCTCTTCGTCTCCACCAAGTCAGGCTTTCAACAATTTATCGATAAACCCAACAACACCCTCTGTTTTTGACAGTTTGGGAGTGAAAACAGAGGATTGTAATTGCTTCCCCTGTTTCGGCTCCTACGATTCTTACATTAACAACAACTACTACCCATTAGTTCCCAAAAACAATAACGCTTTGGTGAGTGACAAATTCATGCAGAGGAGCTTCAGTACCCAGTCTCTAGATCGAAAGCCGCGATTTTTCGTCCCACCCAGTTTTGATTCTCCCCTGCAGAACCAGACTTTCGATTGCTTTTCAGAAGATCACAATCAAATCGATCAATTGATTGGAAGTATGAGAAGGGTCTGCAGCGCTGGCGACATTCAAGTAAATAATGTCCCCAATTTATTATTATTATTATTTTTTAAGTCTCGTCGGGTTAGTCAGACTCCTTATCCCCGTGATCCATAAACGTAATTTAAAAGAAATCAAAGAAATATAATATAGCTTTGTCACTGCATATAAAGCCTCTAATTTAGCTTAATCAATTAATCAATATTCTCTTAATCTATATGTACAATTGCTATGTTTTTGTAACCAAAATGAGTTGAATTTACAGAGTATTGCACAGTCTTCAACAACAGCAGTAACAGAGGAGGGTGGGTTTAAAGTGAGGCGGTACAATGCAGAGGAGAGAAAACAGAGGATCAACAGGTACAGAAGCAAGCGCACTCAGAGAAATTTCAACAAAACAATAAAGGTAAGTGCGGGGGTTGTTGAATTTTTTTTACCCGCCACACTTCTCAAAGGGAAAGCCCGCAACAAATTCAACTCTTAAATGTGAAGTTTTATCTAAAAGACTTCAATACGAGAGAAAATAATCTTTTATATACTTTACTAAGAAGGCGTGAAATTATTATGTCGATCCACACATCTCAAAAGAGGTGCTGAGTGAGTAATGTGAGTGAAGATGTGTGTCTGTTTTGTGTGTTTGACAGTATGCTTGCCGAAAGACACTAGCGGACAGTAGACATAGAGTACGTGGAAGGTTTGCTCGTAACGACGAAACTGGAGAGATTCCCAAAGTCAGTGATCAGTTCAACCGAGATGATGAAGACGACGAGGACATTTGGGTAATTTAATTTTTGTTGTACTCTGTTCAATTTTTTTTTATCTTTATTTTTTATATTTTATAATTTAGATATTATCAAGCAACATTTTTGTATAGGACTGTTTTGAATTATGAAAAATTCTAGTATACCAAAACACCACGGCAGGTTTTGAATCTCGAAGTGTAAGCCTACATGCTTAGGACCACACGAACAGGTGTGATGGGAGGAGGTGTTATTTTAGCATTTCCTTCTAATTATATATTAGTATGGTCTTCACCAACAATGCCACTAGATACAAGTACGGCCTTACGAGATTAAAAATAATTTATTTATTTATTTATTTGAGATTTCGATCACCTAATCATAAATAGGTGAGAGCATGTCTTTTCTATTATGCTACAAGTGTAGTTGATGTCTAAATTAGAATTATTCACTTGCAATATCAAATATATCTTAATATTATAAATTATCTAAATTTATATGTTTTAAATAAATATAAATCGTTTTACCAATTTTTATTTCTTGCAAGTATTTATCCATACAAATAAAATACAAGTGAAAAAGTTAAAAAAGCTATATCAAAAAAACTCAAAAACAGTTTTTCATTAATTAATGTGATATGGAGATTTTTGTTAGTACTAACTAAAATTTTAAAAATTAAAGCAGGTTGATGGGATGTATGATGAAGAAGAGGAATTGGGAAGAAGAGGGCTTATTAGCAGCTCTAGCCCAACCCTGGTTCAATACTACATGAGTTACTGATTCTTGCACCCTTTACATGCTAATGAGAATCTAGCACTTACTTTTGTTAATTTCTAGCCTCCAAATGTATCATATATATCACCTAGATATTGTTGTATAAAAGTGAACTTCTCTTTATAATCTCTTTTTATTCAATAAAATGCATTTTCTAATGGAATCATCTTTTGTAGTACCAAACTTTATCAAGTTTTCACTGGATTTCCTTTCCTTTTTTTTTTTTCCAAACTTTTAGGTTTTCACGTGATGCGTAATACGAACTAAGCTAACTAACATGCATTTGCACATTATCGGTACCCAAGAAAGCGTGGCACTTTTAACTTAATCCAATAATTAATTCATCTATGAGACTCAAAATCGAGACTTCAATTAAGGAAAATTGATTCCCTTTCTCAGATAAATCAATATATGTACATTAAATAATGCTGCAAGAACTTGTTAAAGTTCCACCAAAAAAAAAAAGAAAGAAAAAAAGAACTTGTTAAAGTCCCAAGGGGAAGTCATATATATATATACACACCTAGTACCTACATACAATATTTAAAAGAAAAATGTCCCTTCAAAAAAAAAGAAAAATGCTAATTTCATACCACGTTGTAACTACGAGGTAGAAATTATTAACTTTCTATTATATAACATCTTATTTATAATATTAACTTACTAAAATATTCAACAATCAATTTTGCCCACCTCAAAGCATTCATAAAACTAACCTACTAAATCCTTTATATATGCCTAAACTCCTAATCAATCTCAGATTCAAAATTACAATTCCATTCAAATACAAATATTACTAAAATAAATAAATTCTACTAAAACTCAAACTTACTCATCTGACACATTAAAATACTAAAATGCTAATTATAATATAACATGAAGATTGAGCCAAAAATAGCCAACAATCGCATTTACTTGAGGATATGCTTGCCTATGCATATGTTAATGTATATTGTCCCGTCTTCAAGTAGACATACCGTCTGAATTAAGTATTGCAGACGCAATACGATATCCGTTGTGTATTGTCATGCACTAGGCACTGATTGATGTGGCGACTAGAAGAGACTCGTAGTTTCTTCTTTTTTTTGAAGGAAGAATCATAGTTTCTTTAGAACTTTTGGAATGGAATTTTGTGTGTTTTAGCTGGTGATAAACTTTGGACAATTGACTAATCGATAGCGATTGCCACCAAAATGTTTTATACTTTCTCTAACCTTGTATAACATTGACCAAGTTAATTTAAAGCTATCCCATGTTGATAAAAACATTCTTTATTAATCCGACTTGGGTTGTTAGGATGGTAGAAGAAGAGCACGAGAAGTTATTGTAATTTGGGGGACGCGAGTTCGAATTCTGCCCGAGCTAATAGGAACTGGGGTATGCCTTGGCCAATTGCACCAGGGCCTTGTGATACTAGTTGCGAAAGACAGGTTGCAGACACCTACAGATATAAAAAATAATAAAAAATAATAAAAATAAGTAAAAATAAAAACATTCTTTATTTACATTCCCATCACCTTTTCACACTTTTTTTTTTTTTTTTTGAGTAACTATGGATATCCAGACTCTTTGTCTGGTAAGTCCCACGAGCCTTGAAATTGCGCAATGAGACCATTAGTGGCTCGATGTTTGGTTATCGTGGGAAATTAATACTAAGGTCGTGCGCCTAAGTCACACAACCTTATCCTCGTCCTTACCACTAGGCCACATTTGTCTGGATTACCTTGTCACACTATAAACAAAGACAAATTTATCTCTCGATCTTCATCGTACATATATGAATATTTCTTAATTAATTTTCTTGTGGTGTACAGCTAAGTTCTAGCCAGATTTGTGACCTTTGTCTCATCAATAATGTTCAAACATTTTTAATCAATTAGGTGTCATGGTTTGGTTTAGGGTTTAGGAGTAAATGGTCATATGTTCGACCAACCAATTCGGTGACCTAATAGTTAGGTATAAGATTTAAAAGTATGAGGACATGAATTCAAATCTTGGTGGGTGCAAAGTTTTTTTTTTCTACCAAAAAAAGAGGTCATGTGTTCAATCCGGGGACAAGTTGTTCTTTCTTATCAAAATAAAATAAAATGTCCACCCATTTCTTTTATGTTCTCTCCAAAATTGATTTCCAATGAGTTATTTTTGTAAGTCCAACAAAACTCTCTAAGTTTGATACATTTCATGAAGAGTGTAGAGTGACAAAAGTTTTATGCGGGCTAATTTCAATTAAATGTATTGTCATTCTATATTTGAAATCATATGCATATATAGAAGGCGCACTATATATACTAATTAATTATGGGCTATTCTACAATGGAGCCTCAATATATATTCATACATGGCATGGGAGCCCCTTCAAAATGTAGTTTCACATTTAATGCCATTTGCATTTATTACCCATGCATTTATCAACCATCTTGGTTAAACTTTCAAATTAAGCCAACATCTAAGTTGTTGTTTTTTTATTTTTTTTATTTTTTTATTTTTTTGTAATGATCTTGCATATATAGCTCAATTCATAATGATATAGTCAATCGTTATCTTTGATATGTCAAACCTTTTTTATTTCTTTTTTTGATAGGCTGGTAATGAGAGTTGAACTGATATGTTTATCTCCACTTTTGAAAATATTCTGTCATTTGTTTCCTCCCCTTAAATTCTTTTTCTTAAATTTTCACGAGTCATATATTACGCTTAATTAACTTCTTTTTCTTCCTATAAAAAGGAAAAGTTCTCTTTTATACAATAAGAGCAAAGGAACTAACAATCAGAATTGGTCCAAAATCAAATTATAAGAAATATGGTTCTTTTAATTGAGGTATTTATTTCGAGTCTCATAAATAGATAATCTATACTAAACTAATTAAGAGGAATACTCTTGTAAGAGATCGATATTATTCGTAAATAACCTATTGACATGATTAGCGTCGAATACACCATATGAGAAAACCAAATAAAAGAGTAAGACCCCCGCGTTTTGGTAGTACAGATGCTTCTTTGCCCCCAAGCACGTCTGCATCGAGCATCATTTTTCTTGTCAATGATTAGCTCTCAAACTTTAATTAAGCATATTCCTAATCCGCATATATATAAGACTCTAAAAAAGAAAAGAAAACAAAACAGTGAAAAAATAAAATTATTTTTTAACCAAAAAGCTGAGAATACTTTCGGCTATGTTTCAATAGGAACATAATGAGAAATATGAAATTTGGTGCTTCACGTGCCTCAAAGCTTCTTGAACGCACTTGGTGGAATTTTCCCAAATATAGTAAGTCTCATAGTCTACTTTCTCCAAATAGTGCTTGACAATTTGACGTAAATCTGATTTTAAAGGTTGTATATGGTCTGGATCGATACCTTTTTAGTTTTTAAGCCTGCCTAGCGTGTTAGGCTTAAGTTACAATTCAATTCCATAGGGCTAGCTAGCAGGGGCGGAGCTAGTGGTGAAATGTCTAAGACTATAACCCAGGGCATTTCACTACAAACCCTCTGTATATTTGTAATTTTTTTAAATAAAAATTTTTTTTCCAACCTTAGCCCACTCCATTAGAAGATATTTACATCTAAGCTCACTCCATCTTAAATTCCCGGATCCGCCCCTGCCAGTTTAGTTGGAGAAGCTTAGATCAATTATAAAAGCGGGCTCCCATCTAATTTACTATATACCAAGGTTCATGGGACTCTATGTCTAAATATACCACTCGAATGGTGAATATCTTTTTAGGAGTGTAGATAGGTGAATACTTGTGACACTCGCGCTTGCTATAGAGTTTGTTTGAATTTACTAGATAGATATTGAGATCTGCATACAAATATCTTGAGACACTTCAATAGAAAGTGCCTTAGTTTGATTACTTTCTATTTTGTTTGGGCCTTTGGGGAGCCTAGTTTTTGGCCAAGACATAAAAACAGTGCCCCATGAGAATCTTGATTTGCATTGCCTTCTTTATCTTCTCTATATACTGTAGACTTGCTGAATATTTACTTCCATTGGAGATACAGTCTCATGTCTCTGACTACCTCGTCACTTCTACTCTCGGATCTCTAATGACGAAGTAAATTTGCCTGTTGGGCTTTTGCAAGAAAAAAAAGAGAGAAAATCATTTACAAAATTAATTATAACAACAAAAAACAACTGAATCCTCCCAAAAGCAATTAAACGCATCTTCTATCTCATAAACAAATTTGAAAAAAAAAGTCTCCTTCAAAAAGACTTTTTTCGAGATATTGTGTTGGCGGTAGATTTGAATTTCAAAAATCATATATATATAAGTACTATTACCATGAGAACTAAATATATACTCGTGTCATGGATACACTATTTACAACTATTGGATTCTAATCCAATACATTAATCGAGGCGCCATAAATACACAAAATATTTAATGCATAACACATTATGAGAGGTTCTCATGACATAGATATATATTTGGGCTTCATTATAGAAGAACCCTATATATATATATATATATATGTCGACCATTAGATTTAGATCTAATGGACAGTATTCCTTTGGAACTTGTGCATGCATTTAAATGTCATTAATGTATCTTTCATAACAACTTTTAGATCTAAATCCAATGGTCAATATATTAAATCACTATGGATGGTGATATTTTTAGATCACCATGATAGAACTACCTTTTATATATATATAATGATAATCTAACACACTTTCAACGCACACTTTGGGCGCAAACCCTTGTCTTTTAGCTGTTTATAGTGTTTTGTCAGATGTGGGGCCACGCCTGAAGAGATAAAAAAGAGTTATAAATGGCTAAAAGATACAGGTGTGCGTTCAAAGTGTGTATTGAAAGTGGGTCATTTTATCATTTTCCAATATATATAATGTCAATCCTCCCAAAGGCCCTATTAAAACTATAATAGAATTATTAAAGAAAGTGCCCTTAATCTCTTTTACTTCAAAACCCTAAAAGTTTCTTCTTGATTCACTTTTGTAATTTTTGTTCTTAAACCACCGCCGATCATCTTATTCGATCAGCGATGGTTCCATCAAATCCCATTGCATTTTGTTCATATAAAGAACATATATAATCAGATTTGTAAAGATTTATCCATCTTTGTTGTGGTACATCTTAATTAACGGCGTTGCGTGAATTTGTGTTGTGAACTGGATTGATCTTGTCTTTACTTTTATTTTATAGTTAGTTTTCTTCCCTAATTTGAAGTTTTTGATTTGTTTTCTCCTTGTTGGAAAGTTTTATTACTCGTTTTGTGGTTCTAGAAATTTTATGTATTGTCACGAGTTTCAAAGTTATAGAGAGCAATCCATGATTGTCAAACTGTTTCAATTTCGTATTTACAGCCAAATTAATGGCAGTTTATTTGAGCAAATAAGATTAGTGAATCAATGTACTTGATTCTATATCTGATCCTGTACTGAGTCATGAATGATTAATGAAATTTTGATCTCTCTTAAAAAAAAAAAACAACAAAAAACAACTCCCATTAATAAATTAAGAGCCTAGCACAAAAAATGAGTACATTAGTTCATGACAGAAATTGACTAGCAATTCACATGCTAAAGCATAAAAACTTCACATACGAATTAATTTTAGGTTTAATGATAAGGAATAGAATGCTTCTCAAACACGATCAAGATTAACATGTGCATGAAGCAATTTTCACATCGTATGTCGAAAGACCAAAAATTATAAAGACAAAAAGGTTTTAGCAAAAACCCCTTGTTCAAAATTGTAAGTCGTTTGAAAATATATAAAGTAATAGAATAACTTTTTTATGTGGACTCACTCACAAAAGTAAAGAATGAGTTCTTCCGCTCCGTTTGTCGCTTTGACGACGAGTGCTGGAGAACCACTGACACGAGTAGATCGCAAAAAATATGGTACGAAGAGTATGGATTTTGGTATGGAGGTTGATCATGGATCGTATAGAGATAGACTATTGACGGAGAAGAGGTACAAATATGTAGAAAAGATGGTTTCGAAAGTGGGAGACATTAGGATTGATAGAGATGAAAATGTGCCTTTCATGGTGATATCGGATAAGTTGAACCAGTTTATGGATCAACAGATGGAGAAGGCACTGATCGTTAAACTGGCAGAACAATGGAGTATCAGATGCTTCATAACAAGATCAAAAACTCATGGGATCCAAAGAGCGAGTTCGCTATTATGAATCTGACTAATGGTTACTATTTGGTTCATTTTACTTGTGAGTACGATGTAGAAAAAGCTTTGAATGAGGGTCCGTGGTACATTTTAGGGTATGTTTTGTCAGTACAATGTTATTATTCCTCTTTCTGGGTAACTGATGCTCCATTGGTGCGAGCAGCAGCGTGTATCAGAATTCCTGATTTGCCTGCTAAGTATTATCATGAGCCAATCCTCACAGATATTGATAATATGGTGGGAAGAACAATAAAACTAGACCTCAATACTGAGATAAGTCAAAGAGGTCAGTTTGCACGCATTGCAGTTGACTTGGACATATCTCAACCCCAGTTGTCGAAGCATAAATTGGCAGATGTATGGCTTACTGTTGAATACGAAGACATTCATCATATATGTTATTCATGTGGTCAGGTCGGTCATAATGTTATTGCTTGTCCTCTCAAGAAGTAGGCGATGCAGGAATCGAAAAAGGCACAAGGAGGGCAAAAAGGAGCTAGTTCATTTTCTAGCAAGGCTACTAATTCTGCTTCAAATGAAGTGGTCGAAGACAATAAATTCGAACCCTGGATGATAGCACAGCGTCGCCCTCGCCGGAGACTGATGAAGAAAAGCTCGCAAACTCGCAAGGAAACAATCACGCGAGGATATGGGGATTCTCACCCCACAATTACGGGTAACCATTTTAGGCGTTTAGATTCTAATGATGAAAAGTCATCAATAGGGGCTCATTTTAAGGAAATAAATCCCTCAAATCGTGGAGATATTTTTAATAGTCAACGTGATAAGACAATTTTTTACCCACAATTACAGGTAACCATTTTGGACGTTTAGATTCAATTGATGGAAAGTCATCAATAGGGGCTCATTCTAAGGAAATCAATCCCTCAAATCGTGGAAACGTTTTTAATAACCAGCGTGACAAGATAGTTTCTCACCCTATAATTACAGGTAACCATTTTGGAAGTTTAAATTCTAATGATGGAAAGTCATCAATAGGGGCTTATTCTAAGGAAATCAATCCCTCAAATCGTGGAGTCGTTTTTAATAGCCAGCATGACAAGACAATTTCTCAGTATGTGGATGAAAAGAAGGATAGAAAAGGAAAGTCTAAAGCCCCTACTGGATCATTAGCGAACATTTCTAACACGGCTAATACCATTAATCGATCCACCAAGACAAGATCCACGACACGAAGTATGCCATCCTACCAGGCCTCTCCTATTTCCCCTGCTCCCCCAAATAATGATGGCAATCTCGAGGCAGGAAAAAAGAGATCTAGAGTGGGAGAATTGTCTTGGCAGGAGGTTAAACCAACATTAAAGGAGATTCATTCCCCGACCCAAGAACAAATTAGTAGCATGGCTATTGAGAATTCAACACCTCTGGAAATCCAAGGTAATGAGTTAGTCCCTGTTAGGGGGGGCACTACATTTTACTAATTTTGTTAATGATGTAAGGTCATCAAAGGGTTCCCAATTCTCAAACATACAGTTAAATATGTCTTTTATATCCTAGAACTATTAAGGAGCAAAGAGCCCTAAGTTTTGAGTGAGCGTCAAAGAACTTATAAGAGCTAACAAGCCCGATGTTCATTCTATCCTTGAACCTCGAATTAGCGGAGACATTGCTGATGGGGTTATCAAAAGAATTGGCTACTCAAACTTTTTTAAAGTTGATGCTAATGGTTTCTCTGGTGGGATATGGCTTCTATGGTCTACTTCTAAAATACAACTCTCTATTGAAGGCATTGGTAGACAATGGATTTACACACCTTGCCAGAAGGGGACCTAAAGGGCTATTGTACTTTTGTCTACGGCTCACCGAACTATAAAGTCCGAAAGTTGTTATGGGAAAAAGTATCTGCATTGCACATTCCTAACTCTCTACCATAGGTGCTTTTTGGGGATTTTAATATATACCTTACATATGATGAGAAAACAAGAGGGGCTCAAGCCAATTCTTCTAAATGCGGAGAACTATTTGAGTTCATGAATCTTAATGTCTTACATGACCTGGGTTTCAAAGGCTCAAAGTTTACGTGGGGGCTTATAAAGCTCCTGGTCCCGATGGTCGGAGTCATATATTCTTCCAGTCACAATGAGAGGTAGTAGGTGATACAATTATAGCTACAGAGAAAGACTTCTTCTCCAATGGAGTTCTCTCACCTACTTTAAACGATACCCTACTTGTTATCATCCCAAAAACTATTTCCCCCGAGTCTTTTTCAGCTTTTCAATCGATCAGTTTATGCAATGTTATATATAAACTTATTACTAAGCTAATTGCAAACAGGTTGAAGCCCTTGTTAAACGATATGGTGAGCAAGAATCAATCGAGCTTCATCCCTGTGAGAAATCTGTCTAATAATATTATCATCGTATAGGAGATCATTCATTTAATGAGAAGGAAATCTGGTCGTAAAGGTTGGTAAGCCATGAAAATTGATTTGGAGAAAACATATGATAGACTACGTTGGAGTTTCATTAAAGAAACTCTTGTTGTTGTTGGCTTTCCTAATGTGTTGATCTACAGAATTATGTATTGTATATTTACACTAAAGATACAATTGTTATGGAATGGAGCATAACAGAGGCTTTCTCACCATCCAGAGGAATTCGCTAAGGAGACTTCATCTCACCTTATCTCTTTGTTCTCTGTATAGAGATGTTGGCTCATGGTATCCAAAAAGCGGTTAATGATAAATAATGGCGTGAAACTCGTCTAGGTAGAACTGGTCCCATGATCTCTTACTTGTTATTTGCAGATGATATGTTCCTTTTTGCGGAAGCTAACATGTCACAGGTACAAATAATTCAAAAGATTATGGCAGAATTTTATAATTGCTCTGACCAACAGATCAATGCTCAGAAAACAAAGCTCTTATTCTCTAAGAATGTGGCTGCACATGTGAAGAGGCAAATCAGCAATGAGATAGGTTTCCTTCCAGATGACAGAGAACTTGGAAAAATATTTGGGGTTTCCTATCCTCCATCAAAGATCAAAGAAAGACACCTACAAAGATATTGTTGATAAATTGAGGGCACGACTCTCAGGGTGGAAAGCGGTAACCTTTGCTAGCAGGCAGGGTGACGCTAGTCAAGGCATGTCTTCAATCTATACCTATGTTCCAAATGCAGACTGTAAAACTCCTTCTAACAGTATGCGATGAAGTTGATAAAATTGTGCGCAGTTTTATCTGGAGATCTGATGTGAAAAGAAAAGTCCACCTAGTTCGATGGGAGGTCTTGTGTTCTAATAAGTTCCTAGGGAGTTAGGGTTCGGAAAGGCGAGGGACAACAATGAAGGCTTTATATGGAAGCTTTGCTGAGACTTTTATACTAAGAAAGAGTGTTTATGGACCCAAGTCATAAGAGGGAAGTATTGCAAGTTAACAAATGAGAAACCTTCATTAAGAGTGGGGCACCCTGCCTCGTTGGTATGGAGGAGTGTATGCCAATCTTGACCTCTCTTCAAGGCAGGCCTTACTAAGATTATTAGAGATGGATGGAGAACTTTATTCTAGAAGGAGAAGTGGGTGGAAAACGTGAACTCTCTCCTACCTATGTTACTACTTCACTTTCCAACAGGGACGTAGAGTAGAAGGTGGCTCATTATACCATAGCCTCAAGAAGTTGGGACCTATCGAAGTTTGCACAGATTCTTCCTAGTGAGATGTCCAACAAAATCTTGGCCATTCCTTACCTTAATAGTAGCAAAGGAATTGACAGGATCTCCTGGATGTACAATAAGTCTGGGAAGTTTTCAGTTAAGAAGGCTTATGAGCGAATCGCCAATGAAGATATCCAATTTGATGATAAAGGTTGGATGTCAGTGTGGGATTGGGAGGGTCCGCAGAGAATCAAGACTTTCCTATGGTGGGCTACTAACATGTTGTGTTGTAAACGCCAAATTCATACCTCTAATGTTTGTAGGAGATGAATGCAGAATCAGAGTTGGTTCTTCATGCCCTGAGGGGCTGCCCTATAGCAAGGACGGTATGGGAAAATCTTTTGATGGGAAGACAGTCCTAACTTCTTTAGTGATAGCCAAAGAGAATGGTTGGACTCTAATATGAAAAAAGGTGCCTTTTCTTGGAAGACCATATTTGGTGTCACGTGCTAAGTTCTTTAGTTCACAAGAAATGAGTTTATCTTCAATAGTATCCAAGCGTCAATTATGGAGGTGATTTCTCAAGCTCGAGATAGAACAGATGAGATAATTAGATGTGGCGTTCGAACATGCATCGCTGGTCTTAAAGTCAATCTAAGAGGGAGACACGATGGAGGAAACCAGATGAGGGTTAGGTAAAACTGAATTGTGATGGGGCAGTAATGAACGACCTCGCATGCTCATTCGTTGCAGGGTTATTATGAGATGACAGAGAAGAGTTCATCTCTGGTTTCCAAGTCAAGTTGGACAGTTGTCCACTTTTATTAGCAGAAATATGGGCGTTGTGGTATGGAGTTCACACGATAAAGGAGAAATGACTCACTAAGGTGGTAATTGAGACAGACTCATTAGAAGTTGTTTCGCTCATAGATCCTCGTCATACTCTGGTTTTCATGGACTACCAGATCGAGGAGATTCAACGGACTCTTCATCAGATGGAGGGTAGCTACATTAGATACATCCCCAGATGTATTAATATTTGTGCAAACTTCCTAGCGAAGGATGCGCTCAGATTGTAGTATGAAGCTCATAGATTAGACATAGAGCCTCATTGTATTTCCCTCTTATTAGCACAAGATAAGTGCGATAGCACAGTGTAATTCTCGGCCCATTTTTTTGGGCCGTGTTCCTACAAAAAAAAAAGACAAAAAATTAATGCAAAAAGAATGCCCCTTGCAGGCATTGGCTTATAGTGCAGAACATCTTTTAATAACTGTTCATGTCCATCATTTTTGTACTAAATAGAACTCAAGTCCCTCAGCTCATCTATTATGTAATCAATACATAATCTCCCATTGCTCTAGCTTGGAATATACTTATTTAGAAGCTACTTATTATAGTCAATTAAACTCAATTTTTTATAAGATGAATTTTTTACAATCAATTTTAATTATGTAATCAACAAGTTGGTTTAGTTAAACATGCTATGATCACTAAAAGACATCTCTTTTAGCACCTAAAAGACTACATTGCAATGATGAACAAGGGCTTGTTTAAGAATATGTAAACATGTTGCTTTGACTCAACCAACATGAACTAATCAAAGATGGAAAAAAAAAAAAAAAGGACTCCTCTGGCCTCTATACCTATAATACTATGTAACCGCTCAGCCGTTAAAAGTGCACAATTAAGCATAGCTCACACTTATGTACAAAAACTAATACACTTTTTTTAATTTTTGTTTTGCATTCTTTACCATAATAGCATCAAATCAGTAACTCATCAGCAATTAAAAGGGCACTAGAGCTTGAAAGGCAGACAAGAAGAATTTGTTTGACTGAATCAGTTCAAGGCCTTCATTATGCATAATAAAGTCACATTAGCCTCAAAGAATAACGTCAATGTTAATGGAATCCTTTGACCAGTGAACTTTTTGTAACAAACAATGTGTTTTCCACATATTTTACTGCAACAGTGAAGAGGGCTATCAATAGATGAGGATAATGAAGTATATAGAACAACATTTAGCATCTCATCACCGTCTTTATCAATCTCTTTATGTCTACTGCATTGATCAAGGATATATATTATCTATTTTCTTCCCTTAAATTATATATGTTTTTCTTTTTTCTTTTTTCTTTTATGATTGACTATTGATGGAATGCATTGTTACATCGAGATCTCATTAATTCATTATTCATTATAACCATAATCGATTTATATATGAGGAGCTCAACGTAAACACTCAAGAACGTACAGAAGGTTTCTCGTTATCTGTTTTACTTGCGTGCATTTAGTAGATTTGGTATGTAAGCACGCTCATTAATAACAATTGTGATTAACTAAGCAAACAATTGAAAAATAAAATATTTTAGAAAAGTATTAGTGATTCTATGACACTTATAATGATCTTTCTACCAACCAAACAAGTGGTCTAATGGTAAGGTATGTTATTCGGGAGTAAAGGTCATGGGTTCAAACTTTAGGGGAAGCAAATATTTCTTTCTTATAAAAAATAAAATAAAATAAGGATCGTTCTAGGTCTCCATGACAATGATTCTAATTTCGTACATATTGGTTCCTTAATGCATTCTTCTCTTAACTTTTAGAAATACAAGAGAATTAAAAACCAAAAGTTACATAGCAGCAGACAAGCTTTAATGGGCAGATGGTATATATAGGTTATTTTTATATGGTTTGGGTTTTAATTTAAGGAAGGGCACCAACAAATTAAACAATGATGATTCCAAGTAATAGCTTTTGACCATCATATATATATATATATATATATATATATATATATATATATATATATATATATAAAAGTAGTAATAAATCTCAACATTTATAGGTAAGTATCTCGAAGGACAATGCACGTGGCTTAATGTGATTGGTGATGTCAAGGGGAGATCAGTTGGTGGAGGAGTCCAAAAGGTTTTGTCACAGTTTGGTTATTGAAATTCCTTGTTCCCCATCTTATTAGTTTATGGTATCTTAATTATCATAGCAATTATGAATGTAATATATTAATGTGTGCACGAATGTTATGTAAAGTGAGGAAGCTTAGAGTGGGACTCTCTTTACATTATTAAAATTTGGTGAATCTTTAGCTTGCAAGGACAAATAGAATAGGTTAAAAATGTTTGATTTCATAAAGATGTTACCTCAAGAAAATCATTTATTCATTCTAATTAAAACTTTTTTTTCACTACAAAAAAAAAACTCTTTTTTTTTGGCTAAGCTTCATAAGCAAACCTTCTTGTCCCAACAAAATTTTCAATTGTACATTAGAAAAAAAATTAATGAAAGTCACAAGCTCTGCTGAACCTAGTTAAAGCATAATAGACTTGCAAAATCGGCCTATAAAACCTATCAAAATATACAATAGGCTTGGACTAACTATTTTTATTAGCTTCAAATTGGTCTACCATGGTTGTTAGAGATTTTTTTTTTTTTTGAAAAAGAGATTTTAACATTTGTTAGATTAATTCTACTTATCAACATTTCTTCAATTATTTTATTACTGAAATGCCTTAAAAAGCTTGAATAATCATTTCATCTCCACATCAATAATAAGATTAGTACATGAGTCAAATAAATCCCATAACATGCATGAAAGCACGCTTGAAATAAAAATGTAGAGATGGCAGCAAAAAATTAAATGAATAAACATATAGAGATATTGATTTTGATTTTTTTTTTGTCAATTGATTATATACAATACATTGTTACATAAAGTTGCATTACAATAAGATATTGATTTTGTTCTAATTAAGCAATATTTGCAACATACTAATCAGAACAAATATATCAATACAAAAAAATTAAGAATGAATATTAGAAACAAAGTTAACATTCCTCAACTTGGGCATGTATTAGCTTCATGAGTTTTCATTGGGTGCCATGAAAGGGCATTTGGAGCCAGAATATATAGTGGTCTGGGACCTCGGTCATCATTTACGGCAAGAACTATTGTTTAAACTCTTTTCTTTTCTTTTTTTTTTTTCTAAAAAACAACCTTCATTTTCATTTTATTCTCTTTGCGCTATTTGTATAAACAATGATGGAAAGAAGATAGTGATATGAGATTGAGACAGCCGAGCTCTTTGACAATCCTTTCCTTTAAGAGCTAAAACAAAAGATAGAGAATTCTTCACACGTGTGGGAACACACACATCAACATCACTAGGCACATCAACCATCTCGAATCAAGCACAATTACATGTCTCAAAATGCATCTTGCGTTCCCAGTGATGTCCATGTAACTTTTTTTCCTCACATATAACAGTCTTAGTCTCAATCATAGATAAAGTTCATTTAAAGACTATACACGTAGAATAAAATTTGATTGGGGAGTGTTAAGCACATATGAGAGTGATTGGGAAGAAATGATGCGTTCAAAACTCAAATCAATAGTGAAAGTTCATTGATCAGTAACACTTCTAAGTTTCTAACACAGAAGAGTCAACATTATGTAGGTTTGGAATCTAAGGTGGCCATGGCGTGCTACGTTTTGCAACTCTTACACTCTACTAGCGTTACCACAATCAATGATATAGCATTATGGTTTGAATTGTGAGGATACTTTACAAGATTCGTTGTATTATAATCAGATTACATTTTTGGTTTGCTTAACTAATGATGATTAGAGTGGAACTTAAATGAAGGCCCAGACATTTCCATGCTCTTATAGTCTCATGAAATTTCATTCCAATTTTAAGTTAATCAGTCAAGTTTGTATAAAATTGACTATACTTGTGTTAACCTTCCATACACTTCTTTATATTATATTCAACTAAGCTTTGGAGACCTTATGCAGTACATGAATTTGACACTAAAATACTACTGTTGTTTCTTTCTTTTTTTTTTCTTTTTTTTTTTTTCAAACAATGACATAATAAAACTCGAAATAATTTCAACTCTTTATGAATAGATGATGCATTAAGAAGGATTTAAAGAACTTATGAAAGCACACCATCAAATGCATTACATTCAGTGGAGTAGAACGAGTTCGTTCTGTGTTGCCATGTTTAGGGTTGAGCTTTTTCACTCTCGAACATACTTCCGAGTTGGGTATTTTTACTACACCATTCTTTCTAATATAGTTACATTATACTATATTGACAGTAAACAAAACTATAACCATGGCCTTCCCATCATTCAATGAGGGAACAGCAAACAAAAAAGCTTCTTTTCAAGTAATTTCCAAGATTGCATTCTCCAAGCTTTATGCAGCTTGAAGACAAAGATATGCCAACTTGTGGTTTAGAGAAGTTAAGCTTCCAAGGAATAATGATACCTGAGTAGTTTGTGTATGAAAAGGTAACAGGAGCAGCGCCTTCGACTTCACAATAACTCTCAAGTGAACCGCTTTTTGAAAAGAAAGTGTCGCTTCGATGGGTCCTTTGGCTTACCCTTAGCTTGGCCTTGTCCTGGATGTTTACCTTTTCCAGTGCTGCAAACAAGAAGCACAAAACGCAATTACAATCGAGTAGCGTTGACTTAAAATATCAGCGCAATGATATTGCGACACGCCAAAGTCACACTTCAATCGACGAACCTACTTAGAGGCCATGTAAAACACATTGACATGAGTGGGTGCCCATCTTAATATGTGCTAAATGGTCACCAAGCAAGTCTGACTTTAAAGTGACATTGTGACATTTACCCTTTCACATTAGATATAACTGAAAGAACGTACTTGTATTCCATGTAAACCATCCCTCTAGCTCCTGACATGGCACTCATTGATCCCAGGGTGCGACGGGCCTTTTGTAGGGCAATATCATCTGCATCTTCTTCTAACTGCTCTAAACCGACCATATCATCACCTGCATTTAGAACCTGCAACACAGATTGGAGTTGTTTAGATTTAGCTCTGGATCCAAGTCTTCACTGTGATCAGATTATAAAGCATATGCATGGAACCTTGTTGAGAAGTTGCATTTGTTCATCACGATTATGGTAACTTAGATCAGCTCCTGAATCCGGTGGAGGTAAGCTTGTGATAACCTGTCAGCAATTTCCGCATGTCAGAGATGAGCATGCAAATTTGTAGTATCTACTGCGACTTTGTTTATAGCTTTAATATTTAGATATCCTGCACATTTAGAAAAATAGACATGTCGTACCTTGAAGCTATAACCTTGGTCAATTAGAAACTGTTGCCTTTTAGTAGAATAGTACATCTCCTGCACATCCAGAAAATATTTCTTACCTTCCATCATAGTAGAAATGAAGGCAAATCCATAGAAGAAAACTTGTGGCACCAACAAAATTTTTTGTTCCATCTTTCATTCTCAAGACAAAGTAAAATGTGTGATACAAAAGTAAATGTGATCTTTACAACCCAAAAGAAAAAATCTGTAACATGCCACACCTGCGTATCAGTGGAGACAAGGGAATAGAAGAAAGCATTGTACTCCTCTTTACCCCCGGCCATCCTATCTTGAAGGCGTCCCTGCAGAGATGGCAATAAATATTAGAAACTAAGAGAATAAACAGAACATAGTTTATCTTCTCGCGGTTATATTTTTTTACGATCAACTACAAGATATGATTCCCCACCACCTGATAGTGACCATATCCAAAATAAACCATCTAACATGAATACTTTGTGCACCATATTAAGAAGCATAAGATATAATATGAAAGAGTGTGTCTATCTACAGTACCCGTACCAAAGTCAACCACTCAAGTCTACAGCAAGAACCTTATAAGTACTGAAATGGCTACAAAGAACAGAAAAGAAATGTATAAGATAATATTATAGAGTGTATCCATCTACAAAGTCAACCACTCAAGTCTACAGCAAAAAAAAAAAAACTTCGAAGTACTGAAATCGCTACAAAGAACAGAAAGGAAATATGTATCTTTGATATATGCCATGTTCAATCCAAGTACGTAATTAAACTAAAGCTAGCACTTCAAGAGTGTAAATTTTTTTTTAAAATATTAAAAAAAAAAAAACTAACCTTAGCCCTAAGAATACGACCCAGACGCTGGGCTTCCTGACGACGAGAACCAGCATGAGATGAAATCTGGATTATAACATTAGCCTCAGGTATATCTATTGAGTTGTCTCCAACCTGTAAAGAACAAGAAAAATGTAGAGGGGGCATTTAATTGTGTCTGATCCAAAATTGAACTTCTACTCAAAACTACAAAAATGATAATTCAAGTTGCTGGATCTTAACAGGCACGTAAGACGAAAAACAACAATCATTCAGATCATAAAAGTAGCAAAGAGTAAGCTCTTGAGGTTTGCTTAGAATTGGAAAAGCTCAAAAAAAATCAAATATTTGATGTCTAAAGTCATTGACAAAGAATTATAAAATTAATGCAACATCAGAACCAAGAAATTAACACTGCATCCGTATTCAAGCAAAGAAGATTTGCCTTACAATGCAAATTTAAATAAGGAAAAAGCCTTATTTTACCCCTAATTTTATCAACTTTTCTTGGCTGAGCCCCTAAACTTTGATTTCATCAATTTTGGTCTTTGTTCTTTTATTTGTCACCCAATTGGATTCTTTTGTTTTCTTTGTTCATTTATTTGTTCTTTTGCTGCTAAGTGAAAGATCATCCCTCATACCCGCCCCGCGGGGAGGATAAGTCGGAATATCCCCGCCTCGGTGTCCCGCTTACATCCCCACGTGGCATATGACACCCATCTTAATGGAGAAATAACTAAATTGGTGAAAAATAAAAGAACAAGGACCAAAATGGATGAATCAAATTGATACGTTTATGAACCAAATAAGACCTTTTGCCTTCAAATAATACTGGCAATTACATAGCTACACTATACCTTTGAAAGGAAAATGGTATTTACATCACGACTAAGCTTGAACTTTTCCAGAATACTTGTCCTTTCACTATGGCTAGACAATCAAAAAAGATTACCAAGTCAAAATGCAGTGTTGAATGAAAAGCCATAGGTACAGAATGTGAGTTGTAACAGCAAAAGATCCACAAAGTGATAACCAACCTCGTAGCACCATATATCATTGGTTTCCTAAGCTTCATTGCATACTCAGTAAGAGCAAAAAGGTTGTCAGCGAAAACAATGATCTTATCACCACGCTGTTGCTCATGAAAACGTATTAGAAACTCGCAAGCCCTGAATTTATTTGGATTCATTACATAGAGCGCCTGAACATAGTTCAAATATGAGTAAGCCCCAATGATACAAATGAACCCACACAAAGATAAACCACGGGCAAACATGTATGCATACATAGCATGCACTAAAAACATTGTTTAGATCATTAGAATGTTTTATAGGTCACATGCATCTAACCTATAAAAATAAAACTTGGGATCAATGAAGAATAACAGTCAAATGCGTAAACCACTTAGCTTCACATTTTAATGAGAAAGATTTTCTTCTTATTTAAGGAACAACCCAATAACACTCTGCATCAAGATAGATTCATCGACACACAACATAGCCTCAGTCCCAAATTAATTGGGATCGGCTAAATGGATCAAACTCTTCCATTGTGCTTGATTCAATGCGATTGATGGTGAGCTTTCCAAACCATTCAAATCTCTCCTAATTAATGTGTCCCAAGTTAACTTCAGTCTACCCCTACCTCATCGAATTTCTTTAGTTTCTATTAAGTCAAATTTTCTAATGGGTGCATTTGTAGGCTTTCTTTGTAGGTGACCAAACCACCGCAGTCGCATTTCCCTAATCTTTGTGTCAATAGGTGCTATTCTTACTTGTCTTTGAATTTTTGTATTTCTTATTCTATCTTTACGAGTTTTACCACACATCTAACTAAGCATCCTCATTTATGCTACGTTCATTTTATGTGGTTGTTGTTGCTTTACCGCCCAACATTCACTTCCATAGAGCATAACTGGCCTAATTGCAATCCTATGAAATTTTTCTTTTAACTTAGTAGGTATATTTTTATCACATATCACACCAGTTGCACTTCTCCATTTCTTCAATCCAGCTTGAATTCTATGTGTTACATCATTCTCAATATTTCCATCATTTTGTGTGATTGATCCTAGATATCTAAAGTGGTTCACCTTCCCTAATTTTACCACTCCATCATCTCGTTGTCTAGTATTTCTAAACTCACAGTGGATGTATTCAGTCTTTGTCCTACTCAACTTTAATGTGCTATTACTAACGCCCCTGGTTTACCTAAATTGGAAATTAGTTATGAGAATTTGGATAAACAAACTGCAACAAAAATTTTAATAAGTAAAGTTCAAATTGAGAAACCTAAACAATTGACGCAGTACAATTTGAAGGACTTTGACGGTATAGGGTAGATCTAAGACACTTTGGCAAGCAATAATTAAGAAGGATTGAAAGGATTATTAAAGCATATGATCAACTGTTTAACATTGAGATTGAGGCTTGATTGCCGTTGTAGAGTTCATATTGAGAATTAACAACAACAACAACAACAACAACAATAATAATAAATGCTAATGAAGCAAACCTGCTTTCTCTTTGAATTTTCTTTCTTCAAATACTCGGCAAAAAACTCCTTTGTCATTGGACACCATACTTCAGCACATTGAACATTTGCAATGAATCCTCCTTTTACCAAGTCCAACCAATTTGCTTCGTATAATTTTGGACCAATAAGGAAGTTAAGATCTGTAATGCGCTCGTCCTCTCTCACAAGGGTGGCTAACAATTGGAAGCAAAACACACCCTCATCAAAAGTAAAGATAAGGACAAGGCGGACAATAAAAATTGCAAACCATTTGAACTGAACATACCAGTCAGCCCAAGTTTGCAATGCGATTTAGTTATGCTGATGACCTTTCGAAACATATGTGCAGGAACCACATGTACCTGCATTTCCGATTTTCAGAAAGAAAAAAGACTTGAGTGTTACAACATAGAGTTTGCCATGTAGCAATATGTTTAACCAAACCTTCAACAAAGAACTGTGAAGTTCCATATATAATTTCACAAATACAAAATAATTACCTCATCCATTAGAAGCAATCCCCATTCTCTATTTCTTATCTCTTCAATGATCTTCTCAGACTCTTCAGATCGTTTACCACCAAAAGCAACCATGTTATATGTGGTCACTACCACACCAGCATTGCCGCGGAATCTTTCTTTGCTATCAGATGTAAAACGACATATTTGATCCTCTCGTATTGTAGACCACAGCTTGAATTGAAACGCCCATTGATCAACAGAAACAGCATTCGTTGCTAAGCAAAGGCAGCTTTTACGTATTCTGCATGCTGCAGAAACTCCAACTAAAGACTTTCCTGCTCCACAGGGTAGTACAATAATGCCAGATCTTGCTCTACCTGCATATAGTCAGTCTTCCATAACTATTTTCGATTCAAATTGAAAAAATAAAAATAAAACTGAACATTCTGTGAGCAGTTTAATTTGCTCTAACTGCACATACCTATGATAGTTTGAAACTACACAATGTTCAACTTGAAAATAACCAAATATAGCACCAGTATAAAGTAAACAAAGAAAGGCCACGAGGGAACTCTAAGAGAAAACAAACTAAGCCTTGAATGAAGTAGAGAGAGGAGGCATATCAGAAAGAAGCAAAATAAAGGCAGACCAACCATGTAATAATAATATGAGCAGCTTGATACTAATAATTAATATCGACAGGAGTAGAAGGGCAATGATTGTCATATTTCCTTCATGCAGCATTAGCTATTACACCATTAAAACAAAAACTCTGTATAAGAATTTGATGACAGAATAATTCAGCATTAAATTTAACTGCAAGATTTTGTCCACCTTAGCAAGAAGAGCCTACCATTTCCAAACATTTTACTGAGACTCTTTTCCTGGTATGGTCGTGGTTGAGCTTGAGGCTTCAATTCCATGTTGAGGTCAGGGTTAACCTGAATTTTCAAGTAGGAAATTTAATTCGATGAGAAAATCTTATCATGTAATCTACATAGATAAAATCGAAGTTATCAATAACAATTAAAAATAAAAATGGAAAAATTATTGCTACATGCATTAGCCACTCTTATTACCATATATTCCTCACAGAATGATTTAATAATAAAATTTCAAGTTTTACGGCAAAAGAAATTTAACATCAAATATAACTCACAGTATCATTTCGGAAATCATACTCCTCCAACATTGGAAAATTTAAATGGTTAGGCAAGCAACGCTCCTTCACATTTTCAACCTGCCAACCAAAGTCAATTTATCAAAGATTGATAATTTCAAAGATGTTTCTATAGCACACAACTAGTTACACTGACATTAATCACATTATACCTGAGATGGGTCGATTTCAAAGGAATGTGTTTCTTTTTCTTCAGCTGCAGCTGCCGACTCGATCCCATCAAGCAACTCATCGTGACCACTAGGAATATCGCCCATTGTTTTACTAATTGTAAAAGCATCATTTCCATGTGAACCCTAAAGACCATAAACCATGATAAGCAATAGTAGAAGATACATTACTATTGCTTAAACAATAAGCACTTAGAAATTATCCTACACTTCCTCAACTATTCTAAACTATGTAGATATGCATCAATTCCATATAAAAATAATTCTACTTTTCCACACATTGGATAAAAATCAATAGAACATCTAGATGGCCATTTGTTAAGGTTTTCACTGAGGTCTCCCTATCATGATTATTCACATCGTCTGGCATAGCAATTTACCTCCTTTCCTTGGACACATAATACCCAAAAAAACATAAAATATCAAACACACCTCAAATGATATCCTTGCACGAGATATTGCTTCATCTTTGAGCAATGTCTTCAGAACCTACACTTGCCACATTAAACAAATCAAAACTGGAAACATCAAAGGTACCAATGAAAAAAAAAGTCAGCTTGAGCCACAACTCTTGCCTCTGGAAATGGGGACTCGACAAAATACCGGTTCTTCTTCAACACAAGTTTCACTTTCCCATAATTAGCAGTGGAAGCATATATGAAGTCCTTCATGTCCTTAGGTAGCTTCGTCTTGGATAATTTGTTCAAGACATTCACAATAGTATCGGTATCAAGACCAACTGACACTGCCGCGTACAATGAATGTGGGGTCAAGTTATACTCATGCATTGATTCGGGCCTGCGCACCACACACATTACATGTCAAAAAATGAGAACTTTTCATCAATCTGACATAAAACAAATTCATAATACCTGCAAACTGGCTCAGCAATTGCAATGAGAAAATCATAAGCTTGTTTGTACAATGGTGAGAACGTCTCGAGAAATATTCGACCATCGGCGCACGCCCACAATGGGCGATTCGCATGGTCGGGCTTTAATTCTAGCTTAGTGAAATCCCTCTTTTTCCCTTCTTTCTCAGCTGATCAACAAACATTATCAAAGGCGTAATATATCAATACAATCATCAATTCCCCCAATTGTTTAATCCCAAATAGAAACCTAAATCTACAACATACCATCGCGGGCATCTTCATCGATTTCTTCACCAAAGTACTGATCCTCTTCAACAGCAGAGGCATTTCTATGGTGGTCCTCCTGAACAAAACCTTAGAACACATTAAACCACAAACAAAACCCCAATTCATGATTCACAAACACAGCAATAGCAATTCAACGAACCTTGGCGGACGATTTGTGTCTCTTCGTTGACCGATTCTTTTCACCTGCGAAGTTCAATTGAAAATCAACAACATCAAATCAGAGAATGAACCGAAAAATTAGGGCTTTCAAAGAAAAATCGAAACTTTACCATGCCCCGCCATTGCGAGTGAGAGGAAACTTCAGCTCAATTGCGTTGAATGATCGCAGAATTCTAGGGTTTCAAATACAAATCCCCCAATCGGTTAACTGCCACAAGTACTAGAAATCAAGAATTGAAGTAACGACAACAAGATTTTCAATCGATTCAAAACGCTAACCCAAATTTCATTGCGAGACAATCGAATCGTTCATTGAACCGTAAATGCTCACAAATTCGATTGATTAAAAATAAGTTTCGCACAGTGTCAGTTCATCGTCACTCAGGTCTACGTACACTTATTAGTGCGCGCCAATGTGACGCAACAACTCGAACTCTGAAGTCGTGTAAACAGTCCAGTCTGTTCGATGTGAACACGCATCTCGACATATAATCTTGGCTTTAGAACGATTGAACACTAAAACTTAAGGTTGCAAGTGGGGCAGGGCCAGGCGGGGATTGAAGATACTGTTTCCGCATCTGCGTGGGTGCAGGGTAGAGATTTTTCTTCAAAAATTCATCGCGGGGCAAACTTTACCGCCCCACGCCCCACCCCGTCGGATTCTCTGTGGGACGCGGGGCCCCACTGGTAGAGAGTGATGCATTGGTCGTTGTTGACCGGATTGCTAGGCGGGAGTTCGATACTTTGATGGTGTATATGGGAATCTTAAGCGAGACATATGGAAGATGTTGCAATCATTTAATAATTCATGTTTGACATCTTTCTAGAAAATGGACTATTGAATGTCATTTCTTTATTAATTCAGAATCACTTGTAGTGACATATTTACCACATCAATAAAGAAGTTACATTTTAACTTTGAACACAACTAGAAAATGGACTTTGTCCTCAAGAAAGAAAATAGTAAATACAAGTAGATTCAACTTTAAACACAAGTAAAAAGCTTCATTTCATTCCAAACAACAAACACATAAATAAGAGCATCATTATATATTTTTAAAATATAAACCAGGTGACATATATATACAAAACCCAAAAGTATAAATTATGTGGCATATAGATACAAAATAACAAACTGTGCGGCATATAGGTACAAAATAACAAACTATGCTAACAAGCCACAACATATTTTAATGCGTTTTTCCACATATTGAGAATATATATCTTCCAACGCATATTCATTATTGTCAAGTTTCTACTTTTCGTTTTGATTCTGATTTTTTTTGTTTTCTTTTTAGGATCGAATCAAAATTCTAATAACAAAATGATTAAAGAAGTGATGTATTTGTTGATAATCTCTGGTAAGTGTTGCCTACATCTATGATCTCCAATTTTAAGTTTATTTGACAAGATCATATGTTTTTATTATATATTATCACTATCTCAACTAAATTTATTTGTACATTTGAAGTTTCCTTATGTCACACTTTTTTACCATAACATTTTTTTATTTTTAGTTGTTTTCAACTTTTTTTTTTGCTCTTTTCGACTTTTTGATAGCTATTTAATTTTCGGTGTTTTTTATATTCAGATTTTTACCTTTGAGTTTTTATTCTGATCTCTTTTTTATTATTCTTTTCAAGAGCAAACAAAAATATTTTAGAAATGACATATACTGATCGTCAATCTCTGTGTGCATTGTTTAGATCAATGACCTCCCTTTTTTTAGTTTATTAAACAAGATTTCAATTTGTTATATATCCTTTATTGTGGCAACAAAATTTTAATTAATCATTTTTCAAAATAAATATAGCTTCTATTTATAAAGTATTAAATTGGGATTTCACCAATGTTTACATAAGTTTTTTTTTTCTCTTTTTATCACTTCCTTTTTATCATCAAATTAATTTTATTAAGATTATATTTTTGTATAACCATATGCAAAAAGTTTTTAAACTTTCAATGCAAATATTCCCTAATTTTGCTATAAGAAAATTAAATGATATTATTCTTCACTTAAAATTTATTCGAGATTATGTAGTAAAGATTATTTTTTTAGTTTTTTTTTCTCATTAAGTTAATTATTTTTTAACTAATATATTGACACTTAGTCTTACCCGTACGCGAAGCGCGGGATTTCGATTAATTTTTTATAATGGATTCCTCGTGGGATGTGTGGCGGGTATGGGGCGGGGTGACGGGGATTCCCCGTGGGGCAGGGCACGAGGTGGGATGCGGGGCGGGGCGACGGGGATTCCCCGTGGGGCGGGGCCACAGGGCGGGGTACGGGGCGGGGCAGCAGGGATTCCCTGCGGGGTGAGAAACGGGGAAAATCGCGGAGCAAAGGCATACCCATCCCCCGCCCCGCGCCGCGCCCCGCCCCGGTGGGGGAAAAAATGCGGGGAATCCCGCCCCACTTGCAACTCTACTAAAACTCTTAGGTTGGGGCCCAACGTACATGAAAAGAAGTTCTCCAACAATCCACATTTTTTACCATTGGTTGGTGCATTGGAGTGGTTTGGCACTTCCGCGTCTTAAGAGGATGTCTCGAGTTTGAAACTCTACAGATAAAAAAACTACAACTGAGAGAGTTTTACCCCTTAGCGGGCCGACCTGACTTGAGCCTAGAGTAGTCAATAAAGTCCAAATGTTAGGTGGTCTAGACAAAAAAAAAAAACACAGTTTTACAATGGTTAGATGGCTCAACTGAAAGCGAGTTATTTCTTAACTAGTAACTCAAGTTTGAGTTCTAAGAATGAAAACACTAATAGTAGAAGCTCCCCCGACTTATACGGTATGCAATTTTAGGCAAACTTGGAGTAGTCGGCTAGTCCGAATACCAAGTAATTTAGACAAAAAAAAAAATCCACAAGTTTTATCTTTTTTTAGCTACACGATATTCAAGCCATCCCACTCTTCCAAATTCGCCTTAAGTGAGTTCCCGAACTCAGGGGAGGAGCACCCGATGTTGGGTTTTCCATGTAGACTAAGTTTTTTTTTTTTTAAAAACTTCTAGGGGAGTTCAACCGATGAACTCTCAAAACCTTGTATTTTGGCAAGTGATACCTCATTTGCCGCACCAAAAATACTTTGCCATGTAACAACTGGTACTAATAAAATTGCAATAAAAAATAAATAATTTAAAACGACCATATGGGAAACGACTGGTACTATTTAAACTTTTTTGTTTGTTCTCTATTACACAACACGTTGGGAACTGTAACAATTACGTACGAAGGACTTTCGAAAAATTTGCAGTGATTTTATACGAGTTTATTAATGCAATACACAATTAGCACCCATGATTGTCCCTATGTAAAGTGAAAGTTTAACAATGGTCTCTGGTTGCAGTGAGTGGAAAAAACTTAGTTTTGTAGGTGTGCTTTTTTTGTCATTGGCAAATATGATATTTTTTTTGAACTGCCAAAAAAAAAGAAAAAAATTCTCAAAAGAACAAGGGAAGAAACTTTCAAATAAATAATGAAATCAACCTTGTGATATTTAAACAATGAAATGGTTAAGCAAATTAGGTACAATTGGTTAGACACGATTGGCGTAACTTTATTTGCAAAGTCATATACCTTCGAGTGACGGATACAAAATGTAATTGCTAGATTTGTTAATTTTTACATATCACGTTGACCATCCAAATGAAATAAGCAAAATGGATGCAACTTTTCTAGCAAACAAAGAAAAAAAAAATGGATGCAACTTCGACTTAGGCTATTCAAAGAATGAAGTTAAACAATTTGAATGACCACTGGAATAAACAATACAAAAAATCTATGGACTCTTAGAGTCCGGACTCATAAGGTATTTTTTAAAATTTTTGCAAATATTAAAAGAGTTTTGTAAGTTGTTATTTTGAAGTCATTTATTGCTTGAGGATGACTTTGAAATAAAAAAATTTCAAAAACCACCCTAGGAGTCCAGACTCATGAGTCAAGTAGCACTACTCTAAACAATATATGCTTTGACCTGTTTGATAAAAGAAAGGCAAAAAGAAAATTGGTTAGTAAACATTAAATAAAGAACACAATTATTAGAAGAGAATACCCCCTCCTCCCAAAAAGATGAGACCTTTTAGCTAAAGTTCCATTTCAAAAAATATAAATCATTTTATGAATTCAAGAGAGCATTTATATTGATTAAGCTTATTTTACCCCTTACTTAACAAAGTATTGACACCCTTTTTGTGTAATTAAAGCATTTTGTGTTTTTGTGTTTTTGTATCAAGGGATAAAAATATAATTTAAGCTCCTCATTATAGTTATCTTTAAAGCGACCTTAATTAGTGTGCTCCATCCAAAACAACTTATAATTTTGGATGGAGGGAGTATAAGAGAGATTTAAAGACCATGTTAAAGGAGTTAGTAACTTATAGAATAGTAGGAGAAAAAACAATATACTACAAGTCTACAAACGTCCATACCCACAAAGAAAAAAAAAATTAAAATCCAAAACTTCATGATGAATCATTAAAGAAAGGCTTAATTGGTTAAAAATATCCTAACATTTCACAACTTTTGTTATTATATTCTGTGCTTTTGAGATTTATTATTATATTCTAACCTTTTGAGATTTATAATTATATCATAACCTTCTTAAATTGTTTGATTAGTATCCCAAGTCACTTTTAAACTTAAAATTTGATGAGGTGACACCTAAATCATAAATTCAAAAACCACCTCATCGCCAATGATTACTAATTATTAAATTCATCATCCAAATTCATTATTTAGCAGGTCCATCATTAAATTAGAGTTTAAAAGTGACTTATGATACAAAACAAATAATATAGAAAAGTTAAAATATAATAACAAATCTCAAAAGATTAGGATATAATAACAAAAGTTGAAAAGGTAGGACATTATAACCAATTTGATAAAAAGGAGATGGAAGATATTAGTGTGATCCATTTTTGTCACGCACTTGTTGATATCCTTTAAATACACATTGTTTTTCATACGCGCGCACATCGATGCACAAATCAAGGGACACTAACAACTGCGCGTCAAAAGTGGATCACTCAAATATTTTTCTAAAGGAGATGCCATCTTCTTGTTTCATGTTTTGTTCGCTATGTTTCTTTTTCAAACAACAAATAACGGATGAACTTTGTTAGTGGAAAAAGAAATTGTATACTCAATTCTTGAATAGTTCATTATTCAACATTTGCTATGACGACACAAAATGATACTGGAACATCGAACATTTCAATTATATAGTAGATGAACAAGACATCAAGACAAAAACAAACCAGGATTCATCACCTTTCTTTCCAATCTTGTGATAAAAAAATAAAAACTGAAAACTCAAGCAATACTCGCTGTTTTATAATTATCATAAATGTAAGTTTCTAACAAAAGCAAAGTCATCATGTAAGTAGTTATTGTATCTGATGAGTTGTGGAGGCAAATCTCACTCCTCGAAGGAGTATGTACTTCAATGAAGGGTCCTCCAATGCTTTTCTAGTAACAATTCCAAGGTTACGTTTTTCATGAATTCTTTGTCCAACTTAACCAATTTTTATTGGATCTGCAAGTCACTTCAAAGATGTAATCACATTTTCAGGATTGGAAAAGCGGAAAGAACCCCACATTTTCCGAATTTGAAAAGAAACGTAAACCATGAATTGTATATAGATAAATATGACATGGTATGCTTAGCTTCAGTATGTTTTGGAATATTTTCTAATTTAAGATATTATGTTATTTTTGCAGAGAATACGTCATGACAGGATAATTCATTAATAATGTGAAAAATATTACAGTGTTAATAATGTTAAATCATTCTCACATAAAATATTCCTACCAAAAGATAGGAACCCTACTCTGTCACATATCCTAATTATAAGAAAGCATTGATTGTGAGTTTAAATTACATTCTTACCCACATTTAATTCTTTATTTCATCCAATGAAAGAAAGATAAGTATTTAATTATAGACAAAACCTATTAACCGGCCCTCAAACTTTGAGGATTTTTTAGATTTGGCCCCTCAACTTTAATTTTAGTGAATTAAACCCTTCAACTTCTATTTTATATCACATTGAGCACTCTTAAGAGTCCCTAACATTAAATCAAATGGAAAGCTAAAGAGGAGTCCAAATCAGCCCCCTTAAACTCAATCGAACCAACCCCAAAAGAATCTTCATTGGCCATCTAAACTCAATTGAAAACTTCATACAAAAAAAACTCAATTGAAGAAAAAAAAAAAAAACAACTCAATTGAAAACTTCACATCTAATTTTGTGTCACCCTCTCAAATGAAATGGTAAAGACATTCACTTGCCAAAAAGGCAAGACATCAGGATATCAAGGTTCAATTCCCACTGAAGTCAAAAAAAAAAAAATTGCATCACCCTCTTCAATCTTCTCACATGGGTCTCAACTCCCCGAGAAGCAATTGAAACTATCAGATCAAATAGGTATTATTTGATGTTTTCCCTCTTTATCTTTTTCATCTCCATACACCAACGATTGAATTGGGCGATTAAAGTTTCTTGGATTTTGTTTTGTGTTTTCAATTTATTATTATGGATTGGATATTGAGTCTTCTGGTGCATCAATCATGGCTTCAATTTCTTTTGAATATCGCGGATGATGGAGGGAATAGTGGTTATGATGGGAGTGGTTCTTCTTATGCTATAAATCGTTTCTATCATACTAGCGATGATGTTTCCATGGGGCAGTGAGAGAATCTCTATTGTTTGAGTGGTGGTTGGTTTATTTGGTTCGTTTGAGTTTAAGGGCTTGATTTGGACTCCCCCGTTAACCTTCCGTTTGATTAAACGTAGGGGACTCTTGGGAGGGTTCAATGTAATGTCAAATAAAAGTTAAAGGGTTTAATTTACTAAATCCAAAGTTGAGGGGTCAAATCTAAAAAAACCTAAAAGTTTGAGGGCCATTTAATACGTTTTGCCTTAATTATAATTAAATGTTTGAGTTAAAACAGGGATAAAGTAGATATAAGAAGTACAAAGTTCTCTCAAATTCCGAAAACGTCTTATATTTTTTAAGCCAAAAAATCCCAAAACGTCATACTCCATATTTTTTATTGGAGGGAGTATTAAAGATGATTTCAATACAACAACAACAACAACATAGCCTCAATCTCAAATTAATTGGGATCGGCTACATGGATCAAACTCTTCCATTGTGCTCGATTTTGTGCAATTGATGGTGAGCATTCCAAACCATTCAAATCCATCCTAATTAATGCATCCCAAGTTAACTTCGGTCTACCCCTACCTCTTTGAATTTCTTTAGTTCCTATTAAGCCAAGTTTTCAAGTTGGGGCATCTGTAGGCCGTCTTTGCAGGTGACCAAACCACCGCAACCGTCCTTCCCTAATATTTGAGTCAATTGATGCTACTCCTACTTGTCTTTGAATTTCTGTATTTCTTATCCTATCTTTACGAGTTTTACTACACATCCACCTAAGCATCCTCATTTTTGCTACGTCATTTTATGTAATTGTTGTTGCTTTACCGCCCAACATTCACTTCTATAGAGCATAGCTGGCCTAATTGTAGTCCTATAAAATTTTTCTTTTAACTTGGTAGGCATATTTTTATCACAGATCATACCAGTTGCTATATTTGTTTGATCAATTTCATGAAGAGTGAAAAAAGTTTTACACTTGTTGTCAACCTATCGCAACCCTCCTCCATTTTCCAAGAGTGAAAAATGAGTTTGGGACCTCTCTTACCTATTGGGCGTGGGAGTCCTCCTCCTTTATCCTATCTTTAAAGATGATTTCAATATTTTTAAAAATTAAAAGTTGTTCATATTTTTTTGCGCAACAGTTCTCTTACGTGAAGGTAAGTTCCTTTTTGCGTCACATAAAAAGGGAAGTTCCCCTTCTCTCTTTAGTGAAATCCTTATTTAAAGCTTTTCTCTTTTTTTTTTTAAATAGAAAGATTTTTGTTTACTTATGTATACATAAGTTAAAAATTGGTACTTATAATTTCAAAAGAAGAGAGAAAAAATTGGTACTTATCAGTTATCTTATATCTTATGGAAATCCTCCAAGGTAGTTAAGGCGAGGCCAAAATAGCCTTTATTACAAGTTTACCCTCCATTGTCAGATACAAAAATTCTTTTTTCCAATTCATATCCTAGCAACAAAAAAGGGTACTTAAGTCTTTTTATTTTTTATTGTTTAAAATGAACCAATTTTTTTCATTTGATTGAGCCACGTGGTGATTGATGAGTTTGGTTACCTTAATTAACTCCACGATTTTCTCACATAACCGAAATTAACAACGCATACAAAGCAAATATGGGAAGTTAATTGGATCGGTTACCTTAATTAACTCCACGATTTCCTCGCATACCCCTCTCCATGTCTCATTTTCGAGTTATACCAAACACCAAGAACACAAAAGGTGCATACAAACAATCTTGGCAGCGAGGATTGTTTAAATAGAATGATTAAATGGAGAGAGCAATAGGTCGTCGATGGGAAGAAAAAAAGAAGACAAAAAGGGATTTGTAAGTGAGAGGTTAGTAAAGAATTAGTTTTTTTCTTGAAGAGTAAAAAATTAGTTCCTCCATAGTGCATGATTTGAATTTATTCTCCAATTAAAACCAATGAGTTGTTTTTTTAAATCTCAATCCATCCGTGAGTTCTTTTTTTTTTTTTGATACAACATTTTTGTTTTTGGGGTTTTCTTGATTACTATATTTTTTTTTATTTTTTAATTTTTCTTTGAAGGTTTGATACCCATGTTTTAAAATTGTAAAGGGAAAAGGTTAACACTTCCAACAAATAGTCGAGCGTGCAAGGAAACTGTACATAAACAAGAAAATGGAAGATCGAACTGAAAAGAAGATACGAGGGCAATGATCAGAAATCGAAACATGAAGAAACGAAGACAAAGGTCGAGCTACATGAATTTTGTTTAATTTTTTTGAGAGAACAATGAGTTTTCAAGGTCATTGATACTGAACATTTTTTTTTTTAGATTGATTCTTGGTCCATCACATAGGCTTAGTGGGAAATAAGAGATGGTGGTATGGGTTAGCAATAATAAAAAAGATAACTTCTTTGATCTTTCAAATTTAGTATCAAATTTGAATCGGAAAAAAAAAATTGATGCATTGTTATTATATATCATGTGTGGAGCATGTGCCAATTGACTAGTCATGTATAATAGCTTCATATAGTTTATGTACTCCTTCACATACAATCAGATATTCTTATCTCTCAAATTTATAGCCCACTAAAAGGAAGAACCGAAAATTGAAGTACTGATTTGAAATAGTAGTTGAAGGGAGATACAAAGGTTTAAACTAAATAGAAAAAGAAAAAATGAACAATTTTTAAAGTTGCAGACGTCTTTCAATGCAAGGGAAGCAATCAAGATAAAGTAACAAACCAAACCCAAAAATAGTTATGTGAACTTAGAAGTTGTTACTTTAGAATACATGATGATTGTGCAAGTTTTTGATTTTATTATAAGACAACACTTATTATGCCCACCTTAAACTGAGGCTCAAAAGGCAGTAGAGCTCAAAGTTATTCTAAACACTTCTAATCAAAATCTAACTCAACCATTTATTTTCCCTATTTGAACTTGCACTGCTGATGATTCCAACTCATCCAAACAACAATTTTATGTTATAGTTCCAATTCTGCATCAACTTTGAGCCAAAAATCAAATGCCCTTCACAGTAATTGAAGTCGGTTATCCTAGAAAACACATGACCCTTTAAGCTTCAAAATATAACAAGACAGCTTTCTCAAAGATTCGAACTTGAACCCAAAAACTACTCACATTTCAGTAAAACATCTATAGCAATCTCAAAAGATCCATTTTTTTTTTAACCAACAAATCAATATTTCACTACAACCAACAATATTCTAGATTTATCAGCAAAGCATTTGAAACTTAATTCGATATATTGAGTTAAAATTTAATTTTGAACCAATACATCTTTGATATATGTTTCAATTTCTCTCACATACATTGCTTCAAACAGTTGGTGGGCATATCACAACTAGAAGTCCCCCAAAAGCAGAGGTAATGAGAAATTTGATGAGTTAGATATGAGAAATTAGAGATTTATTGATAGAATGTGAAACCATTTTGTTCAACATCTCTCGATCGATCGATCGATCGATCACTGGCACACAATCACAATGGGAAGGCCTTTCGGATACAGCAGTAAATGAAGAAGAGTTTTTACCTGGAACAATTTGTGAAAGAGAGCCACGAGAAAAGAAGACTGCAAAGGACGCCCCAACTCGGAACCACGATGCAGCGAGAAGATCTTTAGATGGCTAAATTATGTCGATCGGAGAAGATGAGAATGAAAGATGAAGAAAGGGCAGAGTAGAAAATATATGATGAGAAAGAAAAAGGCTTTTGTCAACAAGTTGGATTTCTAATCTTAGCTTTGACCCGATTGAACAGTATTAAAACTCTTGGGCTTGGACCCAACATATGAAAAGAAGTTCTACTTTATGAACAATCCACATTTCTTACCATTGGATGGTGTGGAGTGGTTCTCCACTCCAGCATTTTAAGAGGATGTCTCGAGTTTGAGATTTTGCGAATACAAAAATCATCACTGAGAGAGTTTCACCTCTTAATAGATCGACCTGGCTCGAGTATGGAGATTAGTCGATAAAGTCTGAATTTTGAGTGGTCTAGACCAAAAAAATCCACAATTTTATCACCTGTTAATTGGCACAACTAAAAGTGAGTTGATGTTTCTTAACTAGTGACTCAAGTTCGAGTCCTGAGAACAAAAACACCAATGTTAGAAGATCCTCCTCACTTATACAATGTGCAATTTTGAGCGGCCTCAGAGTAGTCGAATAATCTATATTGAGTTGTTTAGACAAAAAAAAATCCATAAGTTATATTTTTTTAGCTTCGCAATATTTGGACTATCCCACCATTCAAAATTCGCCTCGAGTGAGTTCCCGTACTCAGGGGAGGAGCACCCAATGTTGGGTTTTTCATATAGACTAGTCATTTTCTTTTTACTTAAAAGGGGAGTTCACCATGAACTCTCAAAATCTTGCAATTGACAAGTGACAACCTCACCAAAAAAAACTTTGCCATGTGGACTAGTCTATGCATTTAATATTTATAATAAAGGCCTTGTTTGGTTAGGGGTAGAGTTATTTCTCGGGAGATAACTTGTAGGGAGTTGGGAACTAATCTTGTTTGGTTGCCCAACTTTCCTGCAAGTTATCTCTCAACTTACACCATAGAGTTAGAGATATTTCTCTCACCCCCAATAAGGAGTTATCTCCCAATGAGTTGTGGATATAATTATCCTTCATTAATGACCCTTAATTATCTATCTATCTCTTATTTGAAGTCTATTTTTGTCAATTCGTATATTTTATTGTTTAAAAATTTGCAACTTCCCTGCAAGTTAAAAGTCGAACCAAACATAAAAATATTAACTCCAATGAGATAACTCTGAACTAATAATGTAAATTAACAAAAATGAACCAAACAAGACCAACATTACAATAAAGAATAAATAATTTAAAACGACAATATGGGGAAGCGATTGGTACAATTTATACCTTTTTGTTTGTTCTCTATTACACACCACCTTGAGAACTACTCCATTCGGTTAAAAATATAGGTCGTTTAAGGTCAAAAAGAATTAAGATAGCTTTAATTACGAGTGTAATTTTTATATACGTCCTTTGATATTAAATGAATTGAATAATTTTTTTTTGTAAAATAAATGAATTGAATAATTGAGTAATCATAAATAGTTCAATTTTATAAGGGTAAAATGGGTAAAAAATAATAAATACATCTTTGAATTCTAAAAATGACTTACAATTTTGAACAAAAGGTTTTTGCTATAACGACTTATATTATTGACAAAGAGTGTAATTGTAACGACCCATTTTCCAATGAATCGCCACGAGGGCCAATGCGAGCCCACAGTCCGGCTTACCAGCATAGTTGTGTCTCACATTGAATAATATCGATCATTTTATCGTTATTAACTTCATTAAGCCACAATTTATTGATTAAGTTGTTATTGAATTCAATTCAACGATTAAAATCATTTCTGAACTTCAAATAAACCAGCGGAAGTCTTAAACTATATTATCTCAGATAATAATAATCGAATTATGTGATATAAACCATAAACCTAATGTGGAAACCCATAATACCATCATATATCAAGAAAAACCACCTCAGATATCACAAAATATCAAATATACAAGGTTCTACAGTGTCTCACAATCCCAGGTTCCCAAAATGAAAACAAAATATATATAATACAAACGTACAAGTCGAGCTAAACGCCTCTGGATCACCGGTACTCTGGTAGCTTGCCCTTGCCTTGACTTGTACTAGGATCTGCACTCAAGCCATCACATAAGGTAGATGACACGTTCAGAGTGAGTATTCCCAAGGAAATCAAGTGAACAATATTAAAAGTAAATACTGAAATTTAAATAAAACTATTAAATAAACATGCTGAAATAAATACAGGCAACTATGATCATCGCATGGATAAATAATAATGAAAGCTCAAAGTGTGTTCCTAGAGCCTAGGGCCAGACTAGCGCCATAATTCGGACTTTTCCACACAATACTGTCGGCGAGTCTCACTCAAGCAGGGCCAATATCTGGATCTGCTAGGTGTTCAGCATAGTACCAACAACACATCCACACATTCATCCCTGACGCACATGCTATGGCCTAGTGGGCATAAACAAGAAAATGGTAAAGAAGGAGAGCCTCAACGTCCGTCCATATAAACCACAACCAGTAATAGAATATTGAAAGACAAAAATTGAATTCAAAAACTAAAGTAAGTAAACACTCAAGTAATTTTAGTTGGGATACTACACACCTCAAACCGCACTCCAACTAATTCAAATGTTGTCCAATTCACGCCCATAATGTGTACCAAATCCCCAGTCTGATAACCAAAATTATCCGTAAATTTTTCAAATTTGAAATCCTAATTTGAATCCCTTTTTATTAATTTTAATCATCATTTAATTGATTATAATTCTAAAAAAAACTCAAATTAAAACTCATTTCAGAAAATTCATTTTTAAATTTTTATTTAATTTCCTATCTCAGACGCCGCAAGTGGCGCTGCCGTGTACAATAGTCTCACAGCGTGCTAGACACTGTGACCCATGCGCACCAAGAAGAAAACCTTACGGCGTGAACTAAATCTGGTTTGAATACCGCAGGTGACGCCGTGGGAGTTTCCTCCCAACGGCGCCCTTGGCGGCGTCTGAACTAGTGATGCCCAGTATGGGTTTTCGAGCCCCCTCGACTTGTCGTCATGGTCCAAACCCGTCCCAACATCACATATAAACCTATAGAAACCATTAACCACCATATTCTCTCGATGAAAATCGTTCGAAACCAAAACCCCGAGAAATTTGACCAAAAACCCTATTTTTCTCCAAAATTCCACAACACCAACCACAACCACAACAAATTCTCATAAGTTGCACAAAAACCACACTTAAAACCATAGCAACACTACCCATTTCAGTGTGCTCGAAATCCATAATTGAAACACACGTAAAAACCCCGAACTTTTACTCACGAAACACATATAAAGAGATGGAGAACAAGATTCTAACCTCGGATCGTCGAAACCTTGTCGTATGATGCTCCAAATCACCTCTCAAACTTCACAAAACCCTAGCTCACACTTGATTATCGGATTTTTATTTGAAGGGGAGAGAAAAGGTGGCAATAATGAAGAAAAACTTGACTTTTATACCCCTAATTGTCATCTCATTTATTCCCCATCTCATGTATTCCCCCATCCCAATGCTTCATCCATTGATCCTCTTAAGGTCAATAAGTCCAGCTTTAGTGTGACTTGGGTGGCAACACCATCCCTTAACTCACTCTTGCTTAAACAAACACTAAAACCTCAGGTGTTCTAATACCCAACTCTCTCGCGTACACTCACATCTCTCGCGTCCTGATGCAAATTAGAATTTGTGTTAGTTTAGGAGTTTTATTTGTTTATATTTATCTTTATTTGTTTATACTTATCTTAAAGTTGTTAGTTTAGGAGTTTTATTTATTTATACTTATCTTAAAGTTGGAAGTCTTTTGTTTTTAAAAACCTATATATATAAGGGCTATGTAATAGTTTTAGGGGGATTTTTATTGATTTTTATAAAGAATTGAATTTCTTTTCTTGAGAATTTAGTGTTAATTCTCTCTAGCCCTAAATTGTATTGTTTGTAGTGTCAAACATCCGATTTAGAAGATCTCCGCTACGTCAGTTGGTATCAGAGCCATCGTCACGTGTGATTTGGATGAATCATGCAACTGAGGGTGGAGTTTGGCTTTGGTGAGGAACGAGAATTGGAATATTCCTATTCCGATGAAGAGGAATTTGTATCCGAGGAAGAAATAGATGGGATTCTTTTTCTTTACGGCGACGCGCGATGAATAGATCCAATCTTCTTTGAGGAGGACTTCAAAAACTTTGACGAAGAGCCAAAGTTTGACAGTGATGAGTACGATTTCGTGGAGGACAAGTTAATCTTTGGAGAGGACGGCTTAGTCATCGAAGTGGTTTCATTGTTTGAAGTTCCTCAAGAGCTTGAAGAGGTGGTTCGTGATGTCGACGTTAACAATGACTCCCTTGGCCTCATTGCAAAGACAAAAGTACTCAAATTTGCAACCAATGACGGCGTTTGCGTTGATGGATATTTACATGACTTTTCTGGTCAGAATAATGTCCTAATTTATCTTTTCAAGCACGTCGAGACTAGTTGTGATGATTTCATCGTCAAAGTCGAGAAGACGTGCAAGGGTACGAAAATTGGAGGACGAATTTTTATCAACAAGGGAAGAATGATGAAGATGGAGACCATAGACGTCATGTGCGGAATAATTATTCAAGCATTGAATTCGAGGACGAATTTTCTCAACCGGGAGAGAATGATGCAAATTAGAATTTGTGTTAGTTTAGGAGTTTTATTTGTTTATATTTATCTTTATTTGTTTATACTTATCTTAAAGTTGTTAGTTTAGGAGTTTTATTTATTTATACTTATCTTAAAGTTGGAAGTCTTTTGTTTTTAAAAACCTATATATATAAGGGCTATGTAATAGTTTTAGGGGGATTTTTATTGATTTTTATAAAGAATTGAATTTCTTTTCTTGAGAATTTAGTGTTAATTCTCTCTAGCCCTAAATTGTATTGTTTGTAGTGTCAAACATCCAATTTAGAAGATCTCCGCTGCGTCACGTACTCTCCGTCCCGATCGCATATAAGACTTTAATTATTAATTATTAATTGTATCTTATCATTTCCCATGTGTATATAACTATCCAACCTAGTGTATTGTTATTTGCCTACTCGGTACCCACGTCTGTACGCTAATCAGGGCAAATACCCGTCACACTATCTCGCACATCAATAACACAATAAAATACACTTCGCGATGCCAATAACCCTGATTATACATAAACATTACAAATTAAAGCACAACACAAAAATTGTTATTTATCTAGTTCTGGGCGCGCCCTGGCCTATCTGCGGATTCTATGAACATCTGAGCTGTCAGTCATGTCTGTAATAACAACAAATTAACTTCGGGCCATTACAATTATTTTGTAACAACTATGTACGAAGGTCATTTGGTATATGTATGTACATTGATGTACATTTTTACGGTAGTGACTAAGTTCGTATGATATAAGATGAAAGAATTAAATGGAACAGCCACGCAGGCCACCTAACTCGATCATCCATACATGCATACAATGTGTGGCGACTATCCGGGCAATCACACGGTCTTGATACAGCTGGTGTCCAATTTCGACGCACCCAATTCTTTTGGACCACGTACGTATAATGTATGAACCTTGACAGTTTTTGTTTCAACTTTCAACTGTATATATAACCATATCTTTGACACAAAAAAAAAAAAAAAAAAAAAAAAAAAAAAAAAAAAAAAAAACTATATATCTTTATAAAAGTGGGTCTAGATATATCCGAATCTCAACAAAAAAAAAAAAACCATATCGCTAAATTATAAAATCACTAAATAATAAGTTCTTTTATTTTTGTCATATGATTCTAGTATTACTTCTTTTTTTTTCTTAATTTTTTAATAACATGTTGATTTGGAGTAATTGGACAAAACCATAATAAAATTGACTAATTTTAAAACTACAATTTAAATAAATAATAAAATTAATCTTGAAGTAAGAGTTAAACTCGTGGCAGCTACTTGTTTCGAAGGTACTTCCCAGTATCATTCGGATGTTAGATGAATGAACTCTATTATTATAACTAAGGAAATACAAGTATAATTAAATAATGTGCGCAAGTTAATTAGATTTGCATCAAAATGTATGTAAAAGTTAATTAGATTTGCATCAAAATGTATGTAAGCAGTACGCACGTATGCATCACAACAAAAGTTAAGGGACATGCAAGAGTGTGTGTCGTTTGTGCGCATCTTTCATGGGTTGAAAAGCATTTTCCAACGTAAATCTATAACACACACATTTTTATAATTGAAATAGATTTTTTGGGGGAATTTCACAATTAAAGCATGTTTGTTGTTGATAATATTGATATTTTGATCATAATTCATAAATCAAGATAAAAGTCCATTTCAGATTCTGAAGTCTGAACCGATCGCGAGTGTTTTTCAGCTTGAAACAGTTAAAGGCAGTTGAGCAGCTTGAGCTCGCTACTTCGTTATAATTTAATTAGTGATCTTACAGCATAACAAATACACACACTTAGATTTTTTTTATATAGTACACACACTTAGATTTTATATATTTTTTTGAACTCTCTTAGATTTTATATGTGGTGGGATTCTTTTGGTCTTTTTGTTTTACTGCATACCTTTTGAATGGAAAGAGAACTTGTATATACATACTTTTGCTGTAATGGATTGTGGACAAAAACCTAATCCAATTTTTTGGACATAATCAATAAAATCTTTTTCTTATAAAAAAAAGAAGAAATACATCTATCTAATCTAATGTGAAATTATATCTATAATCCTGCCAAAACAAAAAATTATATCTATAATTAATGTGTGCGTGTCATCATTAATTAACTGGGTTTCTTTTTAACGCGCACATCACATTCATAAAATGGTGATTTTTCAAACTTAGAGGGGCCCATTTTGCCACAAACTCATGTGTGTATAGATATAACGAAGAGAGCGATTAAGATTGTAGTGCTTGAATCATATGGGTAGTATGAATGAGAGTTAAAGATGATTTTATAGCTTATTTGTATATCATTGATGGAAGCATTTCAAAACTAATTAAACTTTGCCCCTACCAATTATATTAGTAACTTTAGAGCAAGACTAATTACTTATGATTGAGTAGAACATACCAAATCATTGTCTTATCCTTCAAATACTTACTATCGACCATTAATATTATAGATTTTGTAACAATCAGAATGAAGTTGCAATTCCTTAAACGATATCTCGAGTTTAATTATCCAAATGAAGCAGACAACGTTGGAAAAGCTTTTTTTTTTTTTTTTTTGATTAGCAAAGATCAAATCTGGTCTAGGTTACATCAGTAACTGCAGAATATCCTGCTCTAGTAACATGAAAATATAGTTTGAAATATATTTTCAAATCTTAAAATTAACATCACAGTCAAAAACTTCCTTGGCCATGTGGTCTGCTCAAGCATTATTCTCTTTAAATTGTTACTGAAAACTGTCCACTCCTTGTCCGTTTCCCTTAGAATATCATGAATCAATGGATCTCGAAATTGGCTTTGTGTTGAGTCCATAATAAGATCAATTGCTTCCAGTGAGTCTAGCTCCACAATGAGTTTCCTACATCCTTTATCCCACGTCAGTTGCAAGCCATGTTTAACTCCTTATAGTTCGGCGCAAAGAGGTGAACACCGACCCAATTTTGCTTGAAATGCTGCTCGAAAATCTTTTCCCATACGAGGTTTGATACGACTTGATCTCGTCTCAAGTAGAGCATTTTGTAATTATTGATCACTAGATGATCTAAATACCTTTCAACCAAAAACTTAAGATTTAAGCTTTAAAAAAAACGGTTATGAGGTTGGGACGTCCAAAAAAAAAGAAGTCTCACGATCACTTAAAAAACTGTTCAAAAAATCGATTTGGACTAATCGAGATTGTTAGTTAATTTCAACTTTCCCATAAATCAATTAAGTGTTTTAGAAAAGAAGAGCTCATATTAGAATTTATGTAATAGAATTTCAAATCCAAGTTTACAAAAAAAAAAAAAAAAAAAGAAGAGTGTGAATGACTAAAGGCTTAAGGTTTAAAGTGGAGTCTTCACCAAAATGCCAAAAGAAGATAGTGTCTCCAATCCCAAATTATAATTCTTTCTTTATTTACTTGAATACCCGAAGTGTGGGCTATTCTTATATCACCAAATAACAAATAGGGATAGCAAATTTTTTTTTGAGTCTAATTAGTCAACTTCATACTTGCCCCATTAAGAGACAATCTTTTTCAAATTACAAGCTCACGAAGAACAATTACAAGCTTACTGACACTCAATGGATAGAACTAATCGGTCAAAGTATACACATAAAACCTAGGTGGGTTGACACAATGAACCCATAAAAGCCTAGGTGAGCCTAGTGGTCCTAAAGGACCTGCATAACTACTAAGATACATGTGGACCGGAGATCTACCAGGATCTATAACATTAATTATTCTAACAAGATCTATAATGGACTTAGACTAAATCCGCACGCAAGCTGCATACAAGAAGTAAATCTAACTAAACAAGAAAAAACTACAACCTTGATCCAAAGGAGTGAAGGATAGTAGATTGGACGGAAGTTCCGCCTCAATCAAGATCACCATCATTGAATAATGCCGCCACTAGCAGCTCATCGTCACTGGTCAATCGCCTTCATTAAATAGAGAGGACTCAGTCCTGATCTCGTCATCTTCATTATCTAGATCAAGCCATAAAGGAAAGAGTAAAAGAAAAAAAGAAGAAAATAGAAATGGGGGGGACTACCGGCAACAGTCGCACTCGGTGGAGCGAGCGGACCATCGCCAGAACCCTAAGTGGCAGAGCTGTGAACTTAAAATAGGGTTAGATTTTTTTTGGGGATGGGGAGCAGACGGCAGAAGTTTTTTAAAAAGGAAAAGTTATACTATAAGATATGACTAGGACATTCTTTCAGGGAAAACAAGCGTTGCAAGCCCATCCACATAAAATTGGATAGATAAAAGAAATGGACCCCTGCATGCTATCCGAGGAAGGGCGAAGAAGAGTCGATTTAATTGCTAGGGCACACCATGCTTGAGTCACATAAACTAAACCCAATTGGCTCATTTCCCACCATGCATGTGAGCGTGCTCATGTACCAAACCAAAAAAACAATCTTCAAAAAATCATCTTGCCCACAATTTCAATATCAAAATAGTTAGAAATAGAATATATTATATATGTGTTTGATCCATTTTAATGAAGAATGTCAAAGGTTTTACACTGACTGACAACTTATCGCAACCCTCCACCTTTATTCAGACTTGGAATTGGTTAAATAGCGTATATAATATTCTATATAGGTGAAGTTATCAAATTAGTTAAAATTTACTGCATAAATCAAACTTCTCAATTCTGCTAGATTTAATGTCATTAGTTTTCCATCAATACTGTCAAATTCTTTCTATTTCTATCATGTCGATTTTTCAGACGCAACATCCTAAATACATGATAACTAATTCACCACTACTTTGTACTTGCTCACCATTTCACCTTTCACACCCAACACCTCTCACAAAAAGCCTAACAACATGGCCGTCATTAACTCACCCAAATTGAATTCCCCCACCAAACTCAATATTTTCCCAACTCATCCCACCACCCAAACGTTATTATATACTTGTAACTCATCAATTATGTAACGTATCAGTTAAATGTTGGAACAAAAAAAATGTAAACAATATAGCTTTGTAGTCAAGCATCCCCACCACCATCCCCCTAGCCCCCACCACCTCCAAAAAATACGCCAATTATTCTATGTTTCTGTGTAAATTTTATGGAAACAAAAAGGTAACAACAAACAACAAGACCCCATAAAAATAAAAAATAAAAACAACAAGACCATTTAAAAAAAAAAAAAAAAAAAAAAAAAAGGTAAAAAGAAGAAAGAAGAAGAATCCATCTATGGTAACAGCAAGAACAACAACAACAATAACAACAAAGCTTACAATAAATTAACCCAAATAGTAAGGAAAAAAGTGCTTAATTAATTAATGATATATTAGAAAATTAGATAAATAATTAAAATAAAAATGATCATTAACTCATAAATTAACGCCAAGCTGACGCAACAGTGAGTATCCGGCCCTTCCAACCAAAGTTAATGGCACCGTTTTCTTCTTTGACGGTAAATCCGGTGGAGTTCCCACCGTTCTTAAAAAATGAGTTGAGCCTCGCCCGCATCGAGTCGGCCACGCGTTGACTCAGCGGCCTCAACTCGAACCCAGCCATGCCCATCCTGGCTCGCCACTTCCCAAAAACCTCACACCTCTCGACTCGATCCCTGCCCTCGCAGGCGACGGAGTTCGCGGCCTTCCGGGCCAAACACTCCTCGATCCGGACCCGGTCCGAGCCCTCCCGAGTCATAACCGAGTCGAGCGAGTCGAAGACGGCCTGGTAGTACCCAGTGGCCTCCCCGACTCGGGCGACGAACGTGTTGGTGTTGCAATTCATTTGTTGCTCCACGAGCGTCACCACTGTCGGCCTCAGCCCCTTGACAATCCTCAACAGCTGGTCTCTGGGATTCTCCGTGGACACGCTCTCGTCCGCCAGTTTGTGTAATTTGAAGGCGAAATTCACCGCTAGGGCCTCGTCCTCTACTTGTTCTTCGGCGTCTCCTCCGTCTTCAGACTTGAAAGTTAAAGCGTCTCTCGTGACTTCACTGGTCTTCATCTTCAACACTCTGAATTTCAATCTCAACCCGACTCTCTCCGCAAGCTTCGTCAGGAAATCTCCGACAACCCCCAATTTGTCCTCGGATTGAGTTGAGGGATCAATGATTGTGCTGATTTTGAGGGTGATGATGGGGTTGGAGGATTTCTTTTCGGCCAGGGCGTAGATGAGGGTCACATACTGGCTGCCCTGGCCGATGTCGAAATCGAGGACGTGGATGGAATTGGAATGGGATTCGAGGATGGCGAGGTTGGCGGCCATGAAACCCAGCTTGAAGCAAGGGGAGGCCTCGTAGAGTAGCTGAGTAGAAAGCAAGTGGTCAGGGCTGGAGAGCTCAGTGATGGGGGGTGGGGAATCGGTTGGGTTTAACCGAGATCTGAGAGCGGAGACCATGTAAGACGTCAGTCTCTGCTCGGGATCGCCTCGGGGGTTTGAAGCTTGTTTGAGTCTGTCCAGAATCGACGCCGCCACCTCCGGTTTCGCTTCCGAGATCGCCGTCGCGGCTTCTTTCAGAGACTGAATTGGTGAACAAGACATTATAGATGCTAGAGAAGAAGATGACGATGTGGTTAATGTTGAAGAGCAAGATGAATTTGACGACGATGTTGGAGATGTGGTGGAAAAGGGGACTTGCTGTTGTTGTTGTTGTTGTTGTTGTTGTTGTTGTTGGATTGTTGTTGTATTACTGTTGTTGTTGTTGTTGGTGGTGGTGGTTTGGTGTGGTGGGGGGCTCATCAGACTCTGCATAGTCTCGCTCCACTCACTACTTGTAACGACAGAGGAGACGTCGCAATCGTCGTCGTTAACGGCATCTACGACGTCGTCGTCGTCTAAGAGGTGTTTCTCCAGCTGTTGAAGCCGGCTCCTCATTTGATTCACCGGCGCCTCGGTTCCTCCTCCCCTTTGAACCCCTTGTGGTGTCGTCGTCGTCGCTGTTGCCAAACACGACGAAAACGAAACAACCGCGTTGCCGTTCACGTTGTTGATGAAGATTGGGGTGTTGTAACCGTTGTTAGGGATAGATCGAGCTTGCTGAACCTGCTGCACAAAAGGGGTTGTCGTGAATCGCCCCTGTTGAACTCCAAACCTCGAATCTGGCGAGAAATGATCGTAAGGGGAGAGAGGGGAAATCGGGGAGGTGTGATTGAAGTGGCTCCTCTGTTTCACGGACCGAAGAAGACCCACTTGTTGATGCATCAGTTGCTGCCTCTCAAGCTCCGCGATCGATCTCTTCACCCCAGTTGGACAACCCACCATTTGTTGCTGTTGTTGAATCTGCTGATGATGATGACCGATTTGCGATGATCGGTAGTACTGCTGCTGCTGCTGCTGCTGCTGCTGCTGTTGTTGATGTTGTTGTTGATTATTGTTGATCATAGCAGAGCCCCAGAAATCTTCACCACTACCAGTGAACCGAGATCCCATCACAACGCCCCCAATTCGCCCAGACTAACAAAAGCCACAAAACCCATCCATGATGAACACAATACACAAAGTCCTCTTTTGCCTCGTCTGTTTTTCTGAACTGATTTGATTTGATATGGTTTGGTTGGTTTGATTGATTCCTCTCTGTGTAGTATTTTAATACGAATACTACAAATATATACGAGAGAAGAAAGCAGAGGTGGTTCGTGCGTTCAGATGCAGTGCTCTGTCGCTCTGTTTCCGTTCGTGTTTCTTTAATGGCTTCGATTTTTATGCCTTATGGTCTGGTGCGCCCGACTGCAGGTTAATCTAACGAGCTCCTGCGTTGAAATCGCGCGTAAATACACGTGGCGCGAAATTAGGGGCGAGTTCACATGAACCGCGGTTTTTAAATGAGAGCGAAACGACACGCCGTTTCGGAAGAATTTCATTCTGGTTAACTTGGAAACTGTCGGTATCCGGTGAACTTACTTCGTATGACTGCCACGTGTCGTTCTGTTCACGGCTTTGCGTTAGTCCTAGATTTTCACTTAAATTACGGTTTCGTCCAGAATTAGCATTTCTTTAATAAAATAGAGTATGAATTTACTGCTATAAAGTCTCCCTACAACGAAATCTTGCACTCGCTTCCGTTACACGTAATCAAACACTTGTTTCCTAAAATGCCTTTATGATAACCTAATTAAAGGGAGTAATTAAGCATGATGGGTCCTTTCTGTGGTTTGGCAAAGGGCTGTGCCTCGGATAAAATGTCTTAGACCAGTACCAAACTAGTTTAGTTGTTTATATATTGAATATTGAATAATAATAGTACCTAAATTTATTTATAAGACCATCTTCAACTACAATATTCTATCTTTTATTATATGTTACAGTTCTATCACATAAACTCTATTTCTTCTCCAACCACAAACTCTATTTTTTATTTTTATTTTTTTGTTATTTATTTGTATTAATTTTAATAAATTATTTAATCAGTAAAAATTATGAAAAAAATATATTCATATTTTTTTGAAAAATAAATAATTATTGATAATAAAAAAAAAAGAAACTCTATTATAGAGTTGAGTGAATAGTGAAACTCCAGATTTAAAGTTTCACTATTCACCCAACTCTATAATAGAAGAGAAGTAGAGTATGATTTGAATAGTTTTACTCTATTTTATAATAAAATTCTAAAATAGAGTACCCATTGAAGTTGTTCTAAAACCCATTTAATCTATAATTGTTCATACACATGTTTGTCTTAATGTTTTGGGACTTATATTATCATATGCATGCATAGCAATCAAGTTGGGTACCCTAAAAATATTTTTCGCAAAAGATAATAACATTGTGAATTGGTTATTTTTTAATTTTTTTGATTACTTGCACTGACTAAGTTTTTTTTTTTTTTTTTTTTTTGGTTAGTTTAAGTAGCCTAAAAACCTAATATGTATTTATCCAAAGAAAATCTAATATGTCAAAAATAACACGTCAATAGGCTAAAAAATAAAAAAAAAACATCGGGCAACCAAAGAATATAACAATATCAACAACTGTTTTTTTTTTTTTTTAAAAAAAAAAAAACAATATCAATAACCAAATTGCGATCTCAAATTTAGTGGCTATTTGTAACTCACTGAAGTGAGTTTTTAGTTTAGGACTTGAAAATGTGACTTTTGAGACTGATGCTCTAAGCACAGTACAAGGGTTGAGTCAAATCAATGATAATGAGTTAAAGATGGATTTAATCCTATTGGAATGTCTTCCTATAAGCAACAATCATTTGAAATAGAGAATAGTCCACATACATCGACAAGTCAACAAGCTTAGCCACAAGATGACAAAACTTTCATTATGTCATGAGTATGAGACTCTTTAGAAAATAGTTCCTTCAAATGTAATGTATATTATTCATCAAGATGTAATTTTGAGCTGAGATTAATAAAATCTATCCCGTTTATCAAAATAAAAAAAAGTTGCAATCTCAAATTTATTAATTAAAGTTTATGAATAGATACAATAAAAAATAATTATAATAATTCAAATTCATAAGTTTTAAAATTTTGCCTTAAAACCAATTAAATAGGTAGCTCACTGATTTAGTATATAATCATTTAGATAAGAGGGCAGGGTTCAAGCCTTCAATATATAGAGTCAACTTGTGTTTTTTTATTATCAAAGGGAAGAATCTAGGAAAGTGATAATCTAACACACTTTAAGCGCACATTGGAGCGCACACTTTGTCTTTTATCCCATTTATAACTATTTTTGTCTCCCAAGGTGTGGGCCTACATCTAACAAAATACCATAAATAAACTAAAAGACAAAGTGTGTCACCCAAAGTGAATCATTTTATCATTTTCAAGAATCTATGCCTTCTTTTTACTTATTGTCAGGGTATCCGGATCAGTATTGCACCAACTTGTTCTCGAACTTAAGAAGGGAAATGATCACAAAAGTAACAATTTCTAGCCAACAAATTTATAAATAGGCAGCAACCCATTTGTTAGATCATACTATATATCATACATAGGCAAGCACATTAAGTACGATTTAGATTTATTACTTTTTTTTGCTAAAATTTAGGTTTATTCCTAGAAACGCATCTCAAAATTAAATCAAAACTTCATCAAAAAAGGAAAATAAATCAAAACCAAACATTTAATTAGGACAGCACGAAAGTAAGGGCAGATTAGTAATTTAACAAGCCTGTTAACACGCGGAAGCAGATATTAAAAATGAGGTAACGCTCAATACCAAAAAAAAATAGAGTTCGGCTGAAAGAACTTTAGAAAATGTCAAACTTAAAAAGAAAAGTTAATCCTACTACAAAATGATCTATATACATTTTACTATGATTAGTGCACTCCACTGCAATTTTTAAGTATACCCTATACACTCTCTTCTTTGTGATTTGTAGGCATTATCGAGTGGTTCTGTCGGAACTATTGAACCTCTACTTGAAGAGTCAGTCACAGCTTGTTGAACCTTTAATTGTAGTTGAAACCTATTAAATCTTTAGATCGAAAGTTGTCAATTAAAATCTAACCAAAGAAGTTTAGTTAGATAATATCAAACTTAGTGGATAAGTCTCGACTACATATCGTCGAAACTACTATAAATGTCTCGATTAAAGTCTTGGAGCTATATATTTTAGTTCGGATGAAATAATATTTTAATAAAAATATAAGATGTACTTAGAAATGAAATTTAAATTTTGAATGTCATGGAAAATGAGATGCACTCCAAGTAGAGTGCACTAGGGAGGCTCAAAAAAAAATTGAAGTAACACTCGGTTGCGTGGGGGAATGATATTGTAGATTTTGTGTTGAATTGGTTAGCAAACCGAACCATCCACCCATCAAAAGTAAAACAAATAAACTGTTAAAATATTATTACTTCACCGACACGTGTCGGTGTTTTGGCTAAATTAGCTATTCGCAACCCATTAGGTTCGCGCCGAACCCCTACAGGCTACAGCGTAAACGCATAAATTTATACATTCAAAGGGACCTAACTTTTCTCTCCAACCGTCCCAAAAATTTAACAAAATATATCAGAAGTTTCCAAAACTGACCTAATGTTATACCCTAGATTCTGTTGCAGATCTGATGTTAGCTTGGGCGAATTTGTCAATTCGGAGCGTTTGTATTTTTATTTGCGTGCGCTGGTTTTAATGTTGTCCGTTGGATAGTGAAAGTAGGCTGAGTTGCCTAACCAAAATGGAATCACTATATAATAATGTGTTGGGATTAGTACTAAGGAATTAGATGCCCTTTTTTCGACACAAAACAATAACAAAAAAAAAAAAAAGAAAAAAGATGTCCCTTAAACAAGATCAAGGTCGGAGTTTTAATTATATAAAGTGATTGCATTGTTGAGAGAGTCACTCATTATATATGACTAACAATGTTCAGCTCAAACCAACGAAGTGGACAAGACCGGTCCTGACATTTTGAAGGCTTTGGATGAAATCTTGAAAATGAGACCTTTTAATACCTTTTTATTTATTTATTTATTTTTACTTTAGGTTGACTGTCATTATACTTTAGAAATTATTTTAAAACATTTTTCGTCTTCCTTTCTCTGAATTGGGACCGCTAAAGGGTTAAGAAAAATAAGGATAAGTAATTAGAGGAAGTCAAGTCGACATATCTCACTCACAAGATTGCATAAAATGGAATGGTGACTGAGATTTATCATAATAACTTAAATAAACTATGTATCTTTTACATTAAGTTTAAGCTACAATATGAGGGCATTCTTGAAAAAAATGAATACGGGGCATGGTGTTTTTCTTTTTCTTTTTTTAACAAACATGTGGGCTTTTAAGGTGGGCGCTAAAAGATAAACTTTGGAATCTATTTCTTTATTCTAAAATTATATAACTCATGTGTAGCGACCCTCAAATTTAATTTGTGCCATGTGTTAGTTCCAGGGCTGTGACCTGATCGTTGTGACTTGTCATACTGTCTAAGCATTGAGAGTCGACACTGAAGTGTATTTTATTTTTCTGTGATGATTGTACTATTATTTATACCTGAATGTGAATGTCGTATGTCCTAGTGCGTGATTTTGTTTTGTTTATAGTACCGGATTTGTGAGTGAGATTTCGCCTAGAAAAAACATAAATTTTCAGACAAACGAGTATACTTTGAGTATTAAAACATAAAAATGATAATTAGTGAATTATCAGAAAATAATAAATGAAATAAATAATTAATATGCAATTACGTTGGTCTGTCTGGGAGCATACGACGTGCGAGTCGTGGTGTGGTACGGGTCTGGGAACGTGAGGTTTGAACAAGAAATGGTTAAGTTGTGAGTTCAAGTCACCTACCGGAGTCACAAGTTGGAGTCAAGGTGGTTGGGCTGGATTGAAGAGAGACCACTAGATGTAGCCTCGAGATATGTATGTGTGAGATGATGGAGAGGTTGGTATAAACGGGGAGATGTTACATTTTCTCTCTCTTATTACTCTCTCTCTCTCTCTCTCACTTAATGAAAATCAAAGGAAGCTTGGGGTTTCGGAACTTTTCAAGCTTGGATCATTGTTGGGAATCGATCAACAATGCGTATTAAGGCGAAATCTCGACTCCCTAGGGGTTTCTCTACGTTTTGACGTATGTTTTGTGTATTTTCGTCGCGATGAATTCGAACACCATTTTGGGTTTCAAATTTTCTGGAAATTTTGGGAGAGTTTAATGATGCTTTTCGTGATAATGGAATGAATATATTGTGTGCTTTGGTTTTAATTGAAGAGTTGGAATTTTTTGGTATTTTTTGTGAATTTTTTGAGATTTTGGACGTCATTTCTGAATCGGGGTTTTGTCGAGGTTTCAACACGAGGTGAAGACAATTTAAGTAGTTTTGGAGGTCCCACCAGCCAGTGTCCCAGCTGATTTTCGCCCCAATTATCCATCATTGATCAATTTATCATTAAATTTGATTCGATTAATATCATATAACCTCAAAATTAACAAATGGAAGCTTAAATAAACAATATAAAAATTCATCTTGTGTTTTATTAGCAAAACGCCTAAGTGGAAACCATACCCAAATATACATCATATACATCTCATCTGATCCTCAAAATATCAAATGTACAACCTATCTCTCTCAAGCCCAAAACCCGACATAAAACGAATAAATATAAACATACGTACGAGTGGGGCTAAAACGTCAATCGATGTACTCTTCAAGCTTGCCCTTCCCATTTCGTACTTGGTGCACTCAGCCATCACAAAAAGACAGATGACGAGTCCAAAGTGAGTAATCCAAAGGAAATTCACCAAGTAATTACGGAAATCAAAGTACTGGAATTGAAAATGCTATAATTTAAACATGCGGAACAAGAGAAATACGTAGACAAACCGTAAAAAGGAACATCGCATGCATAAATATAGTGATGAAACAAAGTACGTGCACATAAAAATCGACCAAGTCATACTTCGGGTTTTCTCCTCGAGCACCAACCGTAAACACACCAATGGGTTGGCCCTAACCCTCTAGGTGGCCGGCGTAGACCCACGGCGCACCCACACAAGCCTACCATACCCGGGTAGTCTATTCACCGGTGTATGCCTAGACAAGTGCTATGACTTAGTGGACTCTATGGCCGTAACGAATAAGCACCAGGTGGGGAGTGATCTCAACACCGTAAAGACACCAGGTAGGAGTACACTCCACTACCGTAAAGTCACCAGGTGAGAGTACTCAACCACCGTAAAGCAATAATGAAATGGAGTAAAGAATAAATGGAACTGAATTCAAATAAATCAAACGGTAAATACTTAAAGTGAAGTTCAATTGGGATACTACACACCTCAATCGCACTCCTCGTTCTACAATTCAAAACCCCGGTCAAATACCTCCAAATCCCCGATAATACTCCCGGTCTGATTTCTGACTAAACCCCGGCTCCAACTACTATTCCAAGACTCCTGGAATTCATTTATGAGGGTTAATTATCAATTAATGGGTTCTTAATGTTAGTTTGACTCATTTTCTCATTTTCCAATTTTTGAGAGTCCAGTGAACAATTAGCGCGCTAATGAGATCAATTAGCGTGCTAATTAATCTCAATCACTTGTTCATTATCTTCATTACTCAATGTGATTAGCGCGCTAATTTCTCCAATTAGCGCTCTAATTGCTATATTCTATCTGAAAATTTCCAAATTACAAGTTTGAACTCCAAACCCATAAATTCAATTTCCATGTTTCTATAAAACATCAATGACCTTAATTACATCATTTAAACATGAATTACCATAATCAAACACCAAAATCCACAATTCATGGAAATCACATTTTCAAAACCCACTTTCCAAAATCATCCAATTTCTCCCAAATTAGCTCAAAATCACAACCACCTCATGTCATTCTCGCACACACTCACTCTCAACAAAACCAAGTGTATAATCCCCCAACAAATCCGAATTTTACAAATTCAAACCCACTCCAAAAATCTCACAAAATACAATATTATTGTATCCATACCTTAGATTCTTGTTGTTGGATGCCAAAAATCACTTTCTCCACACCTTGATGATGTTGTTCTTCTTCTCCTCTTCTTCAACGATTCTCTCCCTCAAGCTCTCTCTCTCTCCCTCAAATCTCACTCTCTTCCTCTTTTGATCGGTCACATGTATATATATATTCTTGGTCTCCATCAAGTGTGTACACAAATCTCGATAATGATCCAATGGAACCTGATTTTCCTGTGTCACTCCAACCTTATACACCTAATCATGACACTCATGAACCTGTTGTGCATCTCGAGAAACATCAACTGTTGTTGTTTTATTCAGCCTAACTATAGGACTTATTGATTTCTAATTAATTTAGCCTATATCAAGTATCTATTCCATTCAATAAATTACCAAAATTCACGGGTAAGCTCACCTTAGGTTCCCAACTATCCCGGCGCCCGTGCCCCGTGTCCCGTGTCCGCACGCACCTCGAGACAATTCCTCACTCGTCAATAATCTACATTAACATACATATTGCAATTGAATTAGCTAATTTGTACATTTCCATCACAATTTACCACATCAAGTCATACAAAACGGTCTGTATACCTAGTTCGAATGCGTTCCGCTCTCATTCGTGGGACCTCGACCGTCTCGTCAAGGCGTCCACATCTGCCATGACATCATAATTAACGGCAAATATTTATTGGGCCGTTACACCCTATGAGTTTGGAATAGGCTCGAAACACGGCGACATGAGCCGGGGTTCCAGAAAACCTCGAATAAGTGTTCAAGGTGTCACGTCACGAGGGATGCCATGTAGCATTACATCCCACAGTGTTGATCACGGCGTCCAAACCAGAGACACAAATGGGTTTGACGCTTTAAGTGATATTGTTGGTCAATACCCTTAGCGGCGTCACTCACGACGTCTAATCCAGAGAGGTTAAAATTTGGCATTTTAAATGACATCGTGGGGGCCTGAACGTGGCGGCGTCACCCATGACGTCCCAAACAGTAAAAACTGAATTTTTAAAAAATATTTTCAAAACTTTTGGAAAACTTTGGGGATTTATCTAAGGTCATGGAATGACTCTGATTCAATCAAATTGGGTTTAAATGAATACTGGGGATTTAGGAAATTAAATTGGACAAATTAAAGCAGCACAAGGATCATGGTTTTCACATTGTTTGATTGAGGTAAGTCAGTAAGCCAGTTAGGAAATGCGTAGTAATTCATTTTCCATTATTGTTGATTCAATTGGCATGAACTATTTGTTGGAATTTCATTCTTTAAATTCCTTGGCTGAGTGTTTATGGTATAAGTGTGTCGGGAATGTACTATTAGGTTTTTGGCTAGTTGGGATAACGTGAACATCATTTATGGGGGTGCGGCTATCCAACCTAACGTGATTCTTCCCCGAGTACTGAATTGTTGTGGATTGTTATGGTTAAGACTGTTTAGTACCTCTTTTGAATTAATAGATACTCATATATCGTTGTAAATGTTTGTAAGTCTGTTATCATGCACCTTGTGTTATTTATCCGTCTTTAACTACCTGCATGATTATTGGATTGTTTTTCAGTTATTCATGAATTACTGTTAATATCTTTCTGGCGTTACTTTCAATTTATTATGTAATCACCGTCTAGTTTGTGACGGTGGGTGCAGATAGGGCAGGGACAAGCAAGGAAAAAAGTTGATGATTAGTGACTTCCTATGAGGACTCTCGGAGCGGTTCTTTTATTTTCTTCACTGTATTTGTTGTCATTTCTGACTTGTGATTATTGTATCTTATGTTTTTGGATAACAATGAGGAATATTTTGCAATTAAGTGACTAGGGATATCATGTATTATCTTATTGTTATATTTGGACACCAAATTTACATGTTTATCCAGTTGTTTCAGGGTTTTCACACTTTAAGTTGTTCCTAATTTTTTATTTATTGAGTTATTTAGTTGGATTATAGTTTATTTCCACTGCGAACTACCTGAAAAAACAATATAATCTAATAACTCAACTTTTAAATTGTTAAATTAATGAGGAAAGAAATATTTGAGGTTAACTAGACATGTGTTGACTTTGCAAGTATGGTCTCGGCGGTCCACGTAAGTCTTGGCCGAGCGGGGCATAGTTTTATTGGAAACTGAGGTCGTCACAGTGTTAATTAAAAGCATGGTTAGAGGGTTTAAAAAAAAAAGGATGGGTAGAGAAGGTCTTCTTTTGAATGAGGGTTTGGGCCAGTTGCATTTCTTGCCTCACGAGGCACGCCTTTGGAAGTTGATGACTCACCGATTTGGTATAGTGTTTACTTGGTTAAGAGGTCGAAAGTTCAGGCATTATGGTTAGACCTGTTCATGGGCTGGGCTTAGACCTAAATACCTTGGTCCATTCCCAACCCACCACCTATGTTCGGGAATATATCTTGGTCTAATCCCGGCCCATCAAACCCACATATATTGTTTATATTAAAAATAAATATATTTTTTTAAAAAAATAAGTATTTTTAAAAATCTTTCTTCCATAAGATTAAAATAAAGTGTAGTATTTTGTAGAGTTTGTATATATTTATATTAACATACAAATAAAACACAAAAGATATGAGTTCAAGCCTTATCTCCAACATCTTGGGCTTAAGAAAACTTTTTGTGCCTTACCCATTGGTCACGAGTTTGGGCAGGCTAGGCAAGTACCCAAGCTCGTGAACATGTCTAATTTATGGTACACAAGTTATGGCTTCTTTCCCATCAAAAAAAAATGTTCGAGCTCAACTAGAGGGATCTATATACTAACTACAAATAACTTCAATTATGTTACAATGAAGCACTAGCGCATAGTTGTTTTATTTTTTATTTTTTATTGATGTTTTATTTTTTCTGAAATTTGTATAAATTAATGAAAATAGAAATAAAAAAAGCTTTTGTTGAATAAATTGAGAAGAAACCTTAACTAATTTAGTACACCGAGGTTTTGTTGGTTTTAGAGAAGAATTAGAATTTATTGCAAGAGAAACTACAAAAGAAAATACTAAAATGACTATAGGTATGTTCAGTGGATTTAGAAAATCTTGTTAGGGGTAAATTTTAACTATAGGAGATGTGTGTCGACTAAGAGGGGATGGGAAGCGAAAAGGAGCAAGGGTTGACGAAATCATAGGGGCCCCTTCCGTCCTCTTAGATCCACCTTTGAGTATGTTACATCAGAAGTTACATTGGCTAACGAAAAGAGCTATCTGGGTAGATGTTATGCCCCGAGGTCTCTATGTCCACATTAAGAGGTGTGGATGAACACTCGTAGGCTGATATTAACTTCAGCGTGACATACTCATTATCGTTGTAACACTTCTCAACTGTAGGAGAGAATCAGTGTAACGACCCAAATTCTCCACGACCCAACTTATGGGTATTTTGATAATTTCATGATAAAAATATGTTGGGTATTTGATGTGAAAATACAATTCTAAACTTGTCAAATTAAATATGAGTTAGGGAGTAAGTAAAGTTTTATTTTAAATAATAAAGCCCAATTGAGATTATGACCCAAAAGGGCATTTTAGACAAATTGTAAATAGTCACAACCCTAATCCCTAACCCTAATGCTATTTAAGCAAATCAAAGAAAACCCACAAGATAAGAGTTCAAGCTCAAGAGATGTACAACCTCACTTCCCTCCTTGATTTCTTTATTATTTATTGAAGATTTGGAGATCAAAGGGTCGATGGCGTCGACGTCGGCAAAAACGCGAGGAAAATAGAAAAGAAAATAAGAAAGGAAAGATTTGATCTATGTTAGAATGAGATTTTGGAAAGGATTTTGAGTCAAAGACTCCATTGAAGGCATGGTGAGATTCTAATACTCTCTAGATTTATTGTCTTGGTATTGGTATTGGTAATGAGAGTTGATGATTTGCAAAATTTGTTCAATTTTTCTTAGATCTAGTCTTGAAATGGGTTATATAAATTTTTAAGCTTTATGATAACGAGTATTATGGATGAATCAATCTTGTTTACCATGGTTTGACGGTACATGAAAGGATTTCCCCATGATTTTAGCAAATTGAATGCGGTTGAAGTTTATTGATATGGATTTGGTATTTAAGGTTGAGTTGAGATTTAAAAAGGGACTTTGAATCTTTTTTTTTGGGAAATAAACTTATTCGATAAATTTGTGGACTTTGACTGAATATTGTCATTTAGAATTTAAAGTCTAAATTGAGTCTTGTATGGTGATTTGGATCTTTTTAATTATAATTAATCGAATGTCTTCGATTTATGTTGGAAAAACCAAGTCTTAGCGGATTTTCCTTGTTTTACATCACCACATTCCTATTTTACTCGAATTATCGATTCTAATTTTAAGTGTCAACTTTAAAGTCGTGAATGACCTTTAGCGAATTCAACTATAAAATAGGGTGAATTTCTAAGGTCTAGACAATTGACGTTAAACTTATATGGTTGTAGATATTTAAAGTAATTATTCTTTCAAATTGTTTAGATTCGCGAGACGGTTCACATCGAGCCCAAACGCGAGAGGATCGAGATTAGGATTCGCGACGAGTGCAGGTAAGTGGGGAGCTTGCTCAATTATCAAATATGGCATGATTATTAGTTATGCTTAGGATTCAAAATTTGAATTAAAGACTTGAGATTTATGGGTTGCGTCGTGGTATTGGCTCGAACCTACGTATCTATGGAATGTGAATGCACTGTTATTTATGGCCCCAGAATGTGTGGAGTTCCACCGAGGATCTTATTAGCAAGTAAATCAATAAGAATACCTCAGAATGTTGTGGTACCACCGAGGGTCGTTAACACCCCAAGATGTGTGGAGTTTACCACCGAGGGCTTTACTTGACTAATTGAATTCATAAGTATGTCACGTAGGGACATGAGTTGGAGTTACCTTCTCTTGTACTCTTGAGACATAGAGATGTGCATTGGTGATGGCTTGGACGAACCTACTGTTGATTTGATGGGACAAACGAGAGGGCACATAAGGCCTGTGTGCTAGCTGGTTGTTTCCATCACTTTGAGAGTAGGAGAAGCGGTCACCGGATTCTTGCCAATATCTAGTATGCATTGAATGGAACATCGACTTATCGTATTATTATATTTTATAGTACATAATCTCGCGAAACCCCCTCATTTGTATGAAAGTTTAAAATTATGAAATGATTTGTCAATCTCTTTAATGTTATTCATGATTATTGTTGTTACAATTTTTGACTTACAAATCTTATGTCTATGATTGTACTTGATGGTTCATTATAAGTCTATTTTTTTAAAATCCTGCTACCATGTTACTATTTAATGAATCCTAGTTTGTTTTCAAATACATGCTAGACTATGCATGCTTATTAGGTATTACTTGCATATTTGATGGTTGAGTGGGTTTTTCCGCATTCCTGAGCTCTGTTGGTTCTTTTAGCTCACCCCACTTACAATACAGGTTCATCGACGAGTGCGCTAGAATTGAGACAAGGGAGAAACGAGCTTGAAGTCTTCATTTGATGTGAGCCTTGAGTTGATATATATCATGTATATTCGATTTTGAAACTATTAAACTTGGATTGTAATTAAAATAAGTCTTTAGGTAGTTTGAAACCTACTTACCTTTAGTTGATCCATTTGAGAGTTTTAATAGTTTAACTCAATACGAACTCATTTATAGTTTCATAGATATTCTAGTGAACTTAAATCTATTGGCTTAAGGATATCTCTTTGTATTTATTTCGCAATTATTATCCTTTATTTAGCCAATGTATATTTTGCAGGTTTATTTGTTTAGGCATGTCAGACTATTATTTGGGCCTAGTTCAGATATCAGGTCCAAGTGACAGTCTGGGTCGAGCGGGCGGGTCATCACAATCAGAGTTCTGCTCGTAGACAGCGACACAGCAAGATGGAAACGACTATAAACTTATTCGGCAAAATCATAAGGACATACTGGACATTTCTCAGGTGTTTTTTTCTTTTCTTAGAAACGATACCTTTATCCGGCAGCCGCCAATGACAGGATGACACGTACAGCACACGCATTCCACACTACACTGTATTGCCTTTCCTAGGCTTTGGGCCCCCGCTCATCCGCGTCTAGGGTAACTGGTCCTCAACGAGTATAAAGGAAACCGGAATGGGATAGTCTTGCCCTCCAAAACGCCTCTCAATCATTCTCAATTGCCCCTAAAGAGAAACCTTTCACTTCCGCTTTATGGTTTGGGCAACTAACATCACTTCACTAAATATCATTAACTACTTTAACTAAAATTAGTAAAGCACAAAGCTTAATCATATATCTTTTCGAACTTTATACTATACATGCTTTATATAACAAACAACACATAATCGTACTCTTTTTTTTATAATTCACCCTATTCCTTATTAATTCGTGAGGTAATTAAGGGATTATTTGTTTCGCAAATGGCATGATAATTCATCATTCGAGTTTTATATAAGTTTGATTGGCTTAATATAATGGGATTTGAGGTTGGAGTGCTCAATTGACTCTCGCATGGCGTAAAAAGAATTTTAATTTGAGCGACTACAATTAGATAAGTTTGGAATATTCTTATCCTTGGTAGTCTAATATGCAAATGGAATGCATTGAACCAACATGAGATTAATGAGGCATATTAAGCGTGTTTTTCTTGCCTATTGCATGTGTGATAATTTGTTAGGTTACCTCACTATGAAAAGAGAAAAGAAAACAGCAAAGTAGTTTGGACGCATTTTTCAATATTTGTGATGATATAATAAGTTGCGTAGCTCACAATAATTACCTTTTATTTACAGATATCTATCAACTACCAAAAAAGGCCCTCTCTGTAGCTTTCATTTTAATAGTTCCCGCACCCTTTACTTGGTTTTGCATTAAAATGTATATCAAAAAATCTCCCGCACCCTTTTTTGAGATTTTTGTAAATATTAAAGGAGTGTTACTTATAATTTTGAAGTCATTTTGCAGGATTTTGAAATAAAAAATTTTCAAAAAACCCCTAAGTATATATGGTCTCACATGTATATATGGTCACAGATGTATAGCATTAATGAATTCCCATATTCTTTCATTGAATTTGCTTATAGGTGTACATTTATTTTATGTGTGCATACCCGTGTGTACTTAATTATGAATTAGTATTATTGTTCTTTAATTTATATGCACATTCAAATTATTACATAGCCAGCTTGACAATAGTTTATGAAATCATATACAACACTATTTCCTTCTGCAGTTAATACATTTTTTTTTTCAGAGGTGAGTCAACACTGTCTTAATTTATTTCGCATCCTCCAACATATATAGCTTAAAGATCACTAGGCAATAAGTTTTGAGCACATCCAGTAAAACTTGTTAAGAACAGAAATTGTAACAGATCTAATGATTGGCGAATTAATATCAGTTTGTTTGCATAAATAGAATTAACGAATCAATGTACTTGATTTTATGTCCGCTCTTATATTGAACCATGAATGATTAATGAAATTTTGAGTTCTCTTAAAAAAAATAAAATTGTAAGAGGTGAGTCAGTCTTTATACAGTTTTTATTTTTTTGCAAGTGACTCCAACATGAGTAGAACTTAAAACCTCCTATAACCTTGTCTTTCATTTAGCAATGATGCATCATCCATTTCACTAAAAATGTTTTGACATCTTCAATAAATGTGTTAAATTTTTTTTTTTTTTCGTAATTGTTCCATTATATATACATGCAAACCCTGTATGTAATATATATCTTACCTGGCCCTATTTTTATTGGTCACCAAACCCGAATAAAAATAGTAGAGAAGTGATGAGATGGATAAAACAGGGGCTTACATTATATAGTAAATACCCTTACAGTTAGGATATATATGAATTAATCTCCACCAGTTCATGCTAGCTAGTAAATTCTAAAATTAATTGTATATAGTTTCTCATATTGAATGGATTATGCTAGCTAACTAGAATTAATAAAGTCCCAACATTACAAAAAAATTAGTCTTTTACAACATCTAAAAATGTTGTTCTATTTAACGTTATTAAAACTTATCTTAAATTTTTTAGATTATTCAAACTATAAAATATTCAATTAATATTTAATAATATATTTTTCTTATAAAAATAATAATGACTTATTGTTCAAGGTTACCAAATCATTACTTATGATTTTTGTAATTTATGATTATTGATAATATAATTTTTTTTTTGAAACCTGTTGATAATATAATATTGATTATATATCAATTAACTTTTAACAACATATAATAGTGTCTTAAAAATTAGTTGCAAACACACAAGAAACTGCACCAAATTGGTTGTCCATCGAACACATTTTGAGTTGTACATACATATCTATCAACTATATAAAAGTACAAATCTTCGATTTTTGAGTTGTAAGCAAAAAGTCTTTTTTGCCTTTATTTTTGTGTTATTTTACATGCATCGCCAAATCACGTTTTTATACCCTTTTTTACACTCATGCATCAACGTATGTGAATTGGATCATCTCAATTCTCTCTCTCTCTCTCTCTCTCTCTCTCTCTCTCTCTCTCTGTATGGTATCATATTGCTTGCACTCACCTTGTTTTCTTCATTTTTCTATTGGTCTCTTTTCGCTCTCCCTCTATTGGTCTCATTTTGCTCACACTTGCCCTGTTTTCTTCGTTTTTCATGTTTTGATGTTTTGTCTAGGTTCGATTCCTATATATCTTCAATTCATAAATTATTTTGTTTTTCCTATAAAAAATAAATTATTTTGTCATGTCTCATTTCTATGATTTGGGCACTATGCCATTCACACTATACATTACATACTTGTAACCTTACACAATTATAAACCTTGTACGTAGTATGAACTTAATAAGGTCCGGTTATGAATTTCCATGCGTAGCAAACGGACTTATTCATGCGAAGCACGTAACGAAACTATATATATATATATATATATATAAGAAAATTCTACAATGGAAACCAAATATATACCTATAAGAAAATTCTACAATGGAAACCAAATATATACCAATATCATGAGAACCTCTCAGAATGTGTTATGCATTAAATGTTTTGTGCATTTATGTTGCCTCGATTAATGTCTTGGATTTAAATCTAATGGTTCAAAATAGTGTACCTATGACATTGGGTATATATTTAGTTTTCATGGTAGAAGTACCTATATAAATGCATTGTACATTTAATGCATAATATATTTTAAAGGGTTCTCATGACATGTGTATATATTTGGTCTCCATTGTAAAATTTTCCATTATATATATAATTGCGCACAATCTTTTGTTGCATGGAGATCTCGTCCCATCTGACCTTTCTGTGTTTACCTATTCTAGCTCTTTAGATATATTAAATTGTCATATTGGTTTATGTAGGCCAATTAATGCCTTGGCGAGCCAAGTAATATCACTTTTACCAGTGAGCATGTACACAGCTATATGTCTCACTGTTTTTATTTACCAAAATCATTTATGGCTAAGTGGGAATGGCGGACCAATTTAAGGCCGGTCCTAAGTATTTAGGGGCCCAAGTGGGGCCGCCTCTGTCATTTTGAAGACTTATATGGCAAACCTTAAAAATGAAACCTTCTACATAAAATTAAATATATTTTTAAAAAATTAAATTAAAGATTAGGTGAGTTATATATGAATAGCATACAATGAACTTAAAATCAACAATTTTGAACTTTACCTTTTTCCTCCTCCTCTCTTCAGACTTGGGACTGACAATGAAAAGTAAAACACTTATCATTGGTGGAGTTAAAAAAGAGTTTTGTAACAAGCCAAAATTAGTTAAAAGTATCCTAACATTTCACAACTTTTTTTTATTATATTTTATCCTTTTTGAATTCGTTATTATATCATAAATTTTCAAGATTGATTGATTTGTATAATGGGTCACTCTTAAACTACAGATTTGATGATGTATATCACCTAAAAGTTGTGAAAGATGATAATACTTTTAACCAATTTAGTCTAGTCACAAAAAAATGACATGAAGTGACAAAAATGAGAAAATAATATATAAATAAAAATAATGCTTATATTGATATAAAAAGATGTACTAAAAAAATAATCAAGTAATAGCATCAAAATAAAAATTGAACAAGTTCAAGACTAATTACTCTTTATTGTAAAATTGTCCTTTGTGCATTTTGTAAAGCAAAATTTTTTATAATCTCTTTATAATCGATATTCCACAATAAATCTTCCTCAATTGATAGTATAGCTAATCTATTTAGTCTCTCTTGTAACATTGTTGACCTCAAATATGAATTTATTAATTTTAATTTTGAAAAACTTCTTTATGTAGAAGCAACAGTTATAGGTATAGTTAATAACACTCTATATGCAATTAATGCATTAGGATGACAATTCATTCTACTATTGTAATTAACTACATCAAGGACGGTATTTTTTTGCTTTGGCATAGTCAATGACAAGACTCTTAATTCTAAAAATAAATCGTTCCCATCAAATCAAAATTATTGCCAAAGATTAAGATATTTTAAAGATTAATACAAGATTGTCTCAAACTTTCTTCATATAATGAATTTAACTTCTTGAAATCAAATAAAAAACCAAAATTACTTTCATACAATTGAAATTATTCAAATATATTTTTTAGTGAAGATAAAGCTTAATCTACTAAATATAGAAAGTAATTAATTCTAAATGATTTTTCTGGCGATTCCTCAATATCAACATCATTGTTTTCGTCAAAATGTTATTTTCTTTTAATTTGATGTTTTATGCGAAATATTGGTTCAATCTCCATCTCACTCGCAAGTGTTTTAGCAAATCAGTTTCTCTATATCCTTCAAAAAATGAAATTAATCCTTTTAATTGCTCAATTGCAACATCTATATGCATATCTCTAAATTGTAAGAGTTTAATAACTAAATTAATTGCATGTAATATAACATACCAAATAACCATTCTTAATAAGAATTCAAAATCTTTAAGCTCGCGTTTTAAACTTTTTGCCTCACTTTTCGTTGTTGGATCACTACAAGTCTTGGCTAATTCTTTTAAAGCTTTTTTTAATTGTGGAGCTTGGAATCTAATTGCTCTAATACTTTCAACTCGACTTTCCCATCGTGTTTGTGACAATGGTTTCAATGTTAAATTAGACACATGATTAAGTAAGATGCTCCATCTTTTTGTAGAACTGCCAAATATATTATATATTTGTTGCACCACTCCAAAACCGGCGGCTCCAAGGGGAGCCGCCACCCCTCTTTTCTCTTTTACACACACCAACAAATCAAAGAAGAAGAAAAGAAGAAAAAGAAAAAGAAAAGAAAAATAAAGATTACCTCTCCCTTGGTTGTTCAAGCCTCCTCTTCTCTCCTCCCTCTCCAAGTTTAGGGTTTCAACACAAAAGAGGCTTCAAACTTATAAGAGGTTTATATAGGTAGGGTTTTAAAATAGGGTTGTTCATAATTTAACCCCAAATTACGTAAATACCCCTATGGGCCCAATTTCCTCGTTAAGCCCATTCTAACTATTTTCATTTGTTCACATAATTTAATATAAAATCAATAAAATATCTTTAAAATGGGTCGGAGAATATTTGGGTCGTTACAGTTGCTCTCCGCAAAACAGTAGAGCATTGCGAGACGATCAATTTGGGCTAAGTTGTTGTGGTGGAAATGAGGAATTCGACCCAAAATCTGGCAAAATCTCAATTCATTATGTTTTTCCTCAATTCAATTTGAAATCTCGCGATTTTTCTATTTCTTTCACGGGGTTTTCATAGGAATTGATATCAATTATTGTAAATTGATGTATTGAGTTGATTTGCATCAATTTGGGATAAATTCCACCTGCATAGGATAGGGTTTTTGTGATTTGAAGTAATGCAAATTAGTTGATAATAGTCTTAAAGATGTTTTGCAATTGATATTAATTTATATTGAGATTTTTGATGAATTGAATATTGGTTTTGATTTAAATTGATCCCACGAAGCTGTAAAAATATTTAAAAGTTGGTATCGAGTGGTTTTGTGGTGTTTATTGGTGAGATTTGAGGATTTAACTATGAAAATATTGATTTGGAAAAGCTTTGTTAGTTAAAAAAAATAAAGCTTTCATTGTCAATGGACCATATGAGAAAATTCATAACTCCTTTGTTTTTTATCCAATTTGAGTGTTCTTTGAGTTTATGGAAAGTACAAAATGTGTACTACAAGTTCCTTTTTTGTCAGTAAGACAAATATTGAGGTTTTCAAGGTTAAAAAGTTAACCCAAGTTAGTTAATTAAAGTTAGTTGAAGTTATAAATAATTATTTTTGGAACTAGCTCTTAAACGTACTTTGGTCGCAATTTTCACAATGTTTTGTGATTTGGTTTCACTTGAAGCTTGACCATAATATAATTGGGTATGCATGGTAGTTATTGGAAGCGTGCGAGTGTGTATTAGCGTTAGACACGAGTGAGTAAACTAGTGGAAAAATTTACAGTTATTTCTTTGAGCTTTAATTTATTTTTGTTATTGCTTTGTCTTGTTTCAGAACTTTATTCTAATTGAGTGGTCCAAGAACAAGTGAGTCAGCGTGATCCTTGAGATTTGGGGAGATGCACGTTACTATTTTGGAACTTGATATTCACGAGCTAATCTTTTGGTTCCTATATACGGGATAAGAATTTCTTCACTAGGTTGTTGAGGAATTCCTATTCGCGTGGATTTTAGAATGGTGTGAGTGGGCCACGTCCTAAAACTCTGAGTTGGAATGATGAATTCCTTTGGCTCCCCAAGAGATTGATAGATGTTTCTCCTCGACTCAAACGACTGTTTCACTTAGTTGGGACTACTTGCGCCTTTCCTTTTGATTCCTGGACACTAACTATCGATCGTTTTCAAATTTATTTTCAATATTTATTTATTTATGCATTCTCTGTCCTTTTCTTATTATCAGCATGAATATTTACTGTTATTTATTATGAAATACTGTAAACATCCTATTTGGCATTACTTACATGGGACTCGTCATTCTTATGTTTGATTGAGTGCAATCCATAGTCGAACAAATGGAAAGCTCCTCAGCTTGGTGATTTACTTTGAGGATGGCGGAACTGTTCTATCTTTAGACTCGATATACGTTTATTTTGTATTATAGTGTTATATGTTTTAAAACTATGTTTTGGGTATGAGAGTGTAATGGACCCGTTAATAATTGTCGTTATTTATGACATCATTTCAGACGTGAATGCCAGCGGGGATGTTCGTAGGTCCCACAACGAGGACGGAGTACGTTAGGATTAGGTATACAGTATGTTTTGTGTGCTTTTGTTATGTATTTGAGATATATATGTTCAATTTAGTTAAATTGCATTGTAATATGAATGTTTATACCATTTATTGACGAGCGAGGTAGTGTGACAGGTATTCACTGCTTATAGTGGGTAGACGCGGATACCGGATGGTGAATGACTAGTGCACTAGGTCGGGGGACTAAATACACATAATAAATGATAAAATTCATTAAATAATTCATAATACATGACATCGAGGCAGTCGAAACAGTTGTTGTGCCAGAATGGAATGGTTCACAGTCCGAAGCCGGGTATTGGAACGCCTGAGAATGAATGGTTATAGATAGGAGGGCAAGGTCAATGGACCAATATAGGGGTCAATTTTGTCACATGGAGTAGACCATTTGACCCATCTCCACCTTCAATCAAGGCCTTGTAATGTGTGTGTGTGAGTTGATGACATTTTGATATATATAAGTTGGTTTCTCTTCATTTTCATCACCTTTTCTCTCTCCTCTCATACTTGGACGAAAATTGGTGAGCTTGTGAGGGTTTTGGTGTGTTTCAATTGATCATTTGGAGCTCAAAACCACAAGGAAAACGAAAACTAAGGTTAGTTCTTCAGTCCCCATCTCCTTCTCTATGATTCGGGGTATTTTTGGGTGTTTTGACGATGATTTCGGTATGGGTTCGAGCACACCAGTGGAATGGGATGTTGTTATGGTTTTAAATGTTAGATTTGAGGATGGAAATGAGGATTTGGTATTGATGTTGTTGTAGTTTTGGTTTTTCAGTGAGTTTTCGAGTTTTTGGTCAAAAAACTCGGGTTTACATTTCGAACATGTTTGGTCGAGGGGTTTTGGTTGTGTGAGCTTGATTGAGTTTTTAATGGGTTGATGGAGCAAGCGTGGATCGCGGCGACGAGTTGAGGGCGTTCAAAGACTCGAGAAACCCCTTTTGTCGCAGATGTCGCCAGGCACGCCTTGTGGTTCATAAGCCCATGCCGCCATTTGCGGTGTTTGGGGCAGAGACGAAATGTGAGAAATTGTGGAGTGACGTTTTTGGAGATGCCATGGAGAGTGGATAACGTGACGGCGTGGTTACAGCTCCCAGGACGCCGTAAACACGCCGTACAGGGTTGAACTTGGCGGTGTCTAGGGTAGTTTTAAGACAAAATTTTTTAATAAAATTTACCGATTGGGGTTTGTCTTAGGGATTGATATAGTCTGTTTGGGATGTTCTAACGATGGTTTTATCAATGATTTGGGTATTGAATTGAGGTTTCTAAGGTTTGGGAATTTAATTGATTTATCAAAAATTGATGAATTAGGTTGTTTTGACGGGTAGTTGGACACGCGTTGAAGACGTGCATTTAGGCTAGTGACGTAGTGAAGTGCAGTTTGAGGTGTGTAGTGTCCAACTGAAATTCACTTTAGTACTTACTGCTTGATTATTTGAATTATGTTCAGTTTAGTCAATACTCTTATTTCTTGTTATTGTTTTACGGTGGTGGAGTTTACTCCCACCTGGTATTTATTCGTTGTGGGGGCATAGGTCCACTAGACCATAGCATGTGTTCTAGTCATGCGCCAGTGAATACGCTACCTGGTTGTGCTAGACATGTGTGGGTGCACCATGGGTCTATGCCAGCCACCTAGAGGGTCCAAGGTCACCCGTTCAAGGTATCCTCACGGGCCATGCCTAGCATATAGCCCGAAGTATGGCTCTAGTCTAACTTTGATTGTGCACGCACTTTGTTTCCATGCTATTTATATTCATGCCATGATCTTCTATAGTTGTCTATATTCTTTCTTCTGCATGTTTATTTATAGTATTTTACTTCTAGCAGTTTTACTTATGTATTTACTTGGTGAATTTCCTTGGAATTACTCATTTTGGACTCGTCATCTGCCTTTTTGTTATGGTTTAAGTGCAGATCCTGGTACGAGCAGAGGAAATGACAAGCATGAGGATTACCTGTGATCGACTACAATTTTCCCTACTCGTACGTTTGTTTATATTTATCGTTTTATGTTGGGTATGGGTTGTGAGAGATATCTTTTTACCTGTATATGACTTGGAGGTTTAACTTTTGATATTTTGAAGAACACACTTGATATGTATATGGACTAAATTTTGGTATGATTTTCACATTAGATTAATTGATATTAAAACTGTTATGTAATATCATTTTGATGATTTAAGTCTTTTGTTGCATATTTTGAGGTTAAATGATAATAACGAGCCCTAAGCTAATTTGAATCAATAATTATTAATAAACAATATAAAGTTGGTAAGATTTTGATTGGTATTGAGATATGTGTACTCGTGGGACATAGCTGAAAGGTGAGTTGGCTAGGTTGTGGGTTCGCAGTGCACGTTGTAGCGGCCAAGGGATTTGGGGCCGCTACAAAGAGATCTTGGGGCTTGTTTATAAGGATATTCTCTCCTGTGATATGACTTTTGGTAGTGATGTATATATTTGTTGGGTTTTCACATTTCTAGGTAATCCTAACTTATATCTCAAGGTTATTACATTGTTTGGAGATTGTAGTTGCTTTCGCTTATCTTTGAATTACTCACTAATGCTATTGATCTCATCTTAAATTGTTGTATAAACGGTAGAAAGTAAGGTAAGGCTTACTAGATTTGTGTGGATTGTGTGAGGAATGACTCGGGGTCTACGTAAGTCTAGTCCGAGTGGGGTTCAGTTTTAGATTTGTGGAACTGGGGCCATCAGAAAGACCATACATAAATGATTTAAACAAATTATCAACTAATTGATGGCTCTCTGATTTGCTACGTGGTATTGATGTAAGAGGTCGAGAGGTTGGGAGTTCGGGGTTCAAGTTCCAAAGAAGACAAAATAAGTTGGTTTCTTTCTTATAAAAAAGTACGCAAAGATCTTTATAAATGACATTTTTATTACGTAATCAACAAATAATAGCCTCTTCAAAAAAAAACAACATCAATTTCAAATTAATTGGGGTCGGCTAACAATAATTCTTACTTGTGAAAAAAATAAAACTTATATTTGTATATATAATTAATCTTTTTAAAAAGTGTGGCCCCAACAGGGGTGGGGCCTGAGGCGGTCACCCCACTCGCCCATGCCCTGAACCAATTAATATCACTTTTACAAAACACCCAAACAACACCTTTACCTAATCAACCCGAACCGGATGGCCAAGTGGTAAAGGCGAAAACAAGACTGTGTGAGTTAGATGCACGATTTTGAGTTTGATTCCTTGCGATAGTCAAACATTGGGACATTCTTGGTCTCTTTTTGTAATTTCAGGGCCCATAAGACTAGTCAAACAAGTGTCTAGATACTCATGATTAATAATAATAATAATAATAATAATAATAATAATAATAATAATAATAATAATAATAATTATTATTATTAAAAAACTTGCATAAATTGATCAATTGTGATGTAACGTTCTCTCCTATGGTTTAATATAGATTACTAGATGGTACCAATAAGAAAAAATAATAATAAATAAAAATAAAAATAAAAATGTTACATATGTATCTATACTCAATAAATTGTGCCCAGTTCTTTTTTTTTTTTCAAAAATATAAATATACTTTTAGATTATGCACTATACATTTACATATAATCTTCAAAGTCAATTGATTTTTTTTTTGGAATAAAATAACTCCAACATGTGTCGAACCCTGAACATCTGGACCTTACCTTTTTTTAGCAATTGACGCTTCATGGAGGAGTCAATTTAATTTTACAACTTTACTTGAATAGGATCTTTCTTTTCCCTTAACTTATAAAATATCAGTTATATATAGGTTCGATCCTACCTCATCCTCAAGTGCTAAGAAGATGAGAACCAAAGTCAATTGAGTTTTATTTTGAGATGTTTGGATACGCATCTCAATTCAAAATTTGGTATCCAATGAATTTCTTTTTGGTGATTGCATCCAATGGATTCTATTATCTGTTTAGTTAACATGCCTAAGAAAACTATGTTGGCCAATGGATATACTATATCCTTCGTTTTAGTTTTTTCTTTTTTTTTTTTTTAAACCACTTCGCATCTAAAGTAACAAATGCCTTTTATAAAGGCGCCAAGGATTATATTCTACTTCAAATAGAAATGAAAAGCGTGCTCATCTTTACTTGCTATCACGTGCCTGTTGATGATAATGTCAATTTTTTTTTTTTTTTTTTTTTTTTTTCACAACATAGAAGAACAAACGATTGTCGATTCTTTCTCAAAAAAAAAAAAAAAAAAAAAAAAAAAAAAAAAAAAAAAAACGATTGTCGATTCAAATGTAGCATATGCAGCAATAGTGGGCGTTCAATATTGTCTTTTGGATTTTGAATTTATTGTTTTTGGTAGATTTTGGATTTTAAATTTTTTGGAGACGGTTAAATTTACAAACGCGCAAAGGCGGACCTAGGGGGCAAGGGGCGGTCACCTCCCTAAGATCAACACGCTCCTTATATAATAAGTGTAGTGTTGTAAAAAAAAGTATTTGAAGTGTCTTGAGTGAGTATTTTAATGGGTATAAAGACGAGTCTATTATTTTTATATCGGTAATCACTTACAATTGTTAGGTTGTTATGCTAATTTCCCCCCACCCCACCCCACCCCCAAAGAAGATTTCTTGCTTTCGCGTCTGCTCACATGGCAATAGTCACTTGAGATAAAAAGAGGAATCAAATTTTATATCAATGTATTATATACTCATTCCAAAAATAACAAGACCTCATAAGTCACATCCTGTTCGAATACCTGGTTCCGCACTCGAGCCCTTTATATAAGTAGTGGTCTCGAGTTTCAACTCTACGTATAAAGTCTCATCTGTTGGAAGTGTCAACTATAGCTTAAATCTGAATTAAGTAGTTCATTAATATAGATGTTGGGTACTTCACACAATATAATAAATAAAATTTCAATCCTAATTTAATTAGCTAGGTCATCAACATTGATGAAAACTTTTCAATCCATTCAAATTAATATATTTAATGGCATAAATATTTGGATTTTATTTTTTTCTTTTGAACGAACAAATATTTTTCACGTACAAGATTATTAAAAATCATAAATAACAACATAACCTCGATTTCAAATTTACTCAACATAATTTATATATTTTTGATAAGTCCGATAACGTATTCTTAAAGATGATGTTAAAACATTAGTCACAACAAAAGGTCAAAGTATTATGAAGGCATCTTTAGTGAGATAGTAGTAATATCACTTGTTAAAAAGTAAAATTTTGAGATGTCGTAATTGACCTTTAACTAAAGTCAAAAAAAGAAGAAAAAAAAAAAAAAAAAGTACCAGTACTTACAAGTGCCAATTAAGTCAACCATGGTGGATCTTATCCCACGTGGCTCCTTTCCATTGGTTAGTTGTTGCACACAAAATTCGTCCTTGTCAGACAAGTTTGTCATAACTGCATTCCGTTATTTCATAACTAAATTTTGAGATAACATTAGCCAATTAACATCATTTACTTAGAAGAGGATTTGTTAATGTTAGAAGATGTAATATTGGTAATATTTATTAATAGAAATATATGTATAATAAAGATGTACTCTTACATTTTTATCTTTTTCTATTTTTACTTTTTTGTCTACATGATACATTAGTAATGTGAACATCACCCTGAACAAATTTTATCCCCATTACTAAAAAGAACTTATTTAATTTTATTTTTATTCAATGTTTTTCATTTTATTCAGAAAAAAACTGGCTATAACAGGTCACGGTTCTGGTGAGTTGTCAAGTCGAATCCCAGTTGAGTAGCAGGTTTGGAAAAGGCATTCTGCTTTCCTCACCGTTGGATTGCTTTTGGAATCTTTTCTGTGGACCGTCCACGTGTCCAACCGTGGTTCGGTCATTTGCCACGTCAAAAGGTTCGCCAAAATGCCGGCATTCGGTATACACGTAAGTAGTCAAATCGTTGACACATTTTGAGGCTTACATTGACCAACTTGTTTGACTTCGGCATTTTAATTTGTAATCTCTAATTAGAATTTAGATGTGTAAAAACATTAGTGTAAAATTAATCAGTTGCCATGTACTACATCAAACACCCAAAATACTCAACTAGGTTATTGCTATGTGAGAGAAATTAGCTCACAAAGGCATTTTTATGTTCTTCGACGTAGCTAGCTATATATACAAAAACTCATATTTTATTGTGCGTTTGGCAACACAAAAATTTCAGTGTACAAAGCATTTTTGTTACCAAATTATGTGTGATTGATTGGCACTTAGGTCTTTCAAAATATGTGACTGGAATTAAGTACATGTGAACATCAAAAAATAGGCTCCTATGTACAAATTTGATGTCTCGATTGCTGTTTTCATTTGATCGATATGTATGAATTTCTAGACGTTCAACTGCTAGCTTCTAATTAGTTAAATTGGTCATCAATTTCGTCAACAAGCTAGTTTATTTATTTTCTTTTCTTTTGTATCAATTAGTGCATTCAATTAATTGGTACTCAAAAGACTGTTTATATATGTATATACTATGCCATATATGTATTAATTCTTTCAATGTGTTGTAATCTTTGGACCTGGTCCCATTATGAATAAAGATTTTTGACCCGTACAAAAGTTTCCATGAAGAAGAAAATAATATAAGGTTAGGAGACAGAAGTACGTACAAAGATTTTGTTTTAATTTTTATTTGTTGCTAAAAGGTATTCTAGGTGGGGCTCATTAGGCGACAACTTCATTAATCAGTTGGTAGAGTAACTACCTAATTACGCCACTTATAAGCGTTTGATCAATAAAACTTTGATTGCTCTCATCTCTTGCTTTGCTACACTTATTTAAGAAAGCCAAAACCATTAAAGTGATCGACTTGACTCAAAAAGGTCGGATGCAAAGCCAAAAACCATTAATCTTGGATTTATGTTCGGATATAAAAAAAAACATCAATATTCAGACAAAATTAAAGTCAAATTTCAAAAATAGTAATTGAAGTAAGTTTAGACAATCACTCGATCATTCATTCTTAATTAGGACCAAAGAGGCTAGGAGAGAGGAGGTAAAGCTATCTCTCAATTTCTTCTGATGTTTTTTCTTTTAATTAATTCGAATAAATATGCTCAAATAATTATGTATTATATATTGACTATCCGCTACATGCAAGTCATTTTAGTTTTTATTTTTATTTTTTGAAGTGAAATAGAAATTTCATTAATCATTAATATGGCTTGATACATGACTAGACATGAAATCAATTGTCCTAATAAAAGTACATCGAATCTACTAGTATTTGTGTATCGTCTTGTGTTTCATTACTTTTATATGCATGAATTTGGTTGTGAATACAACTATAACAATGAAACAGTTTGACAATCAGAGACTGCTCTCTACAAACATATTAAACACAAGACAATACACATACACTAGTAGAACCACATAATGACGACAAACAAATTAAACTTCTAACAAAGAGAAGAAAAACTAAAGACTTCCAACAAAGGAAGACAAAATCAAACCTTCAACAAGATAAAGATAAACTAACTACTAACCTTCCATCAAGGAAAAGACAAACTACCTACTAAATACAAAAACTTAAAAAAAATCACCAATCCAGCAGCCGTACAGATCCACGAATAATCGTCGAGAGAGGTATGTTGCAATAAGAATGGAGTTAATCTTCACATATCTGATCGGATATGATTTATAATTTATTGAAGGCTAAATGATCAAATATATCCTAACCTTTCAAAGTAGTAACAATTATATCCTAAAGTTTGAAAATGATCAATTATATCCTAACCTTTCTAAAAAAACTTATCAATTCTATTTTAGGCCATATTCCCCCTGTTATGCTAGTTTATGAGACTAAATAGAAAGTGGCTCACTTGGGTTACGGTTACTAAATTAGAAGTAACCCAAGATTGAGAGACCCTCTAGAGAACCAAAAATTGCATGTATGCATAGTGAGCCATCATGTATGTGAATTTTGTTGGGGTTTTTACTCAACCCCTTCTAATAATGAAACAGATGAATAATAAATTCCACCAAACCACGATCTATGCACCAAATCAACACACTACAAGACACAAAAGATTTAACGTGGAAAACCCTCCAAATCAGAGGTAAAAACCACGGGCCAAACTCCGAACAATCCACTATGTCAACAAAGAGTACAAGATATCTCAATTTAATGAGATTCACCAACAATGAAGTAATACATAAAATACCTCTTCCAAGAACTTAGATGATCACACTAAGAACAAATAATACTACCCCAATTGTATCAAACCCTTGCACCTCTTTTCTTGAACACCAAGAAATCACCAAAGCCTTCACCGCGAGTCTTCGGATTCAAGATCTTGTTGTTCTTCAATGTAGAGAGAAAACTTTAGAGAGATAATGCACATATTCCCCTATGCGCACACCAAGCCGAACTACTCGTTGACTTCTCTAGAATACCTCTTATTTTTCGGTCTCCTAGTCGCACAACAATATCGACTCATATATATTTCTTTACTTCCTATTTTCTCTCTGTCAGATTCCTATTCAAACTCCAATTTGTTACTTTATGTGTTGGACTTTTCTATTTTTGTGTGGGGCCCACAAAAACCAACAATCTCCCCTTCCAACACATGGGGAGATCTCAATCATATTTGATGCTCAATAACAACTCAGCCCCACCAACTTGGTGCAGGACTGATGCTTCTCACGAGTCACCACCTTCGTCAACATATCAGCTGGATTCTTATCAGTGTGAATCTTCTTCAGACTCATCTCATGATCATTCACAACTTCTCGAATCCAATGGTATCGGATATCAATATGCTTAGTGCGGCAATGATAAGTAGCATTCTTGCTCAAATCTAGAGCACTCTGACTATCACAGTTCACTGCATACCCATCTTCTTGCTTCAACCCCAACTCTTGAAGGAATCTCTTCAACCAAAGCATTTCTTTGCTTGCTTCAGTTATAGCAATATATTCTGCCTCTGTCGTGGACAAAGCAACACACTTTTGCAATTTTGACTGCCAAGATACAGCTCCCCCTGCAAAAGTGAACACATACCCTGAAGTAGATTTTCTGCCATCAAGGTCACCTGCCATATCTGAATCTGTATATCCCTCCAAAATAGGTTTCGAGCCCCCAAAACATAAAAACATCTTCGAAGTACCTCTCAAATATCTCAAAATCCATTTCACGCTTCCCATGAACTTTTCCAGGATTTGAGAGAAATCTGTGACCACACCAATGCGTGAGCAATATCGTCGGGTGCAAACCATCGCATACATCAAACTCCCAACTGCAGAGGAGTAAGGAATATCTGACATCTCCGCTATATCTATAGAAGTAGAGGGACATGATTTCTTGCTAAGTGTGAAGTGATTAGCAAGAGGTGTGCTAACTAGCTTAGCATTGTTCATATTGAATCTGTTCAAGACCCCGCTCAACATACTTTTCTGTGACACCCATAACTTTTTGGATCTCCCATCACGAATAATCTACATGCCAAGAATCTGTTTCTTAGGCCCCCTGGTCTTTCATATCAAAAGAACTCAATAATTCTTTCTTCAAGTTTCCAATCAAGGAAACATCATGCCCCACTATCAACATATCATCAACATAGAGCAACAAGATCACAAGCTTCCCATCCGAAAATTTCTTAAAGTAGACACAATGATCTCGCATCTGTTCTAGTGTACTCTTGACCCATCATGAAAGAGTCAAATTTCTTATACCACTTGCCTTGGAGCTTGTTTAAGTCCATACAAGCTCTTCTTCAACTTGCAAACCAAATGTGTTTTTCCCTGCATTACTTCAAATCCTTCAGGTTGATCCATATAAATCTCTTCCTCCAAATCACCATGGAGGAATGCGATCTTCACATCTAACTGCTCAAGCTCAAGATCCAAGCTAGCGATCGGACCCAAAATCACTCGAATAGAACTCATCTTCACAACAATGGGAAAAAATCTCATCAAAGTCAATTCCTTTCTTCGATTGAACCCCTTCACTACCAAACGAGCTTTATGTTTTACTAGCTTATCTCCATCTGTCTTTCAACTTGTACACCCATTTATTCTTCAAAGGTTTTCTACCTTTTGGAAGTTCCACCACTCATAAGTATTGTTCTTCTTCAAAGAACTCATCTCCTCCTGCATTGCTTTCATCCATTGAGCTTTGTCTTTGTGAATCTGAACTCCCTGGAAGCTCTCTGGCTCCCCCTCTTCTGTGATTGTAACATAATTCGAAGTGGGGTACCTAGTAGAAGGAAGCAACCCTCTCTCAGATCTTCTAAGTGAAGGTTCAACTAAAGCTGTTGGTGGAGGAGTTTGCTCCCCCTGCTCATCATCATCAACTGGCTCAGGCACATCAACCCTATGTTCTTTAAATGAGTCACCCTCATGTGTGGCATCAGTAATGGAAGGAGACTCCAATCCAGAAACATCATCATCATCAACTATGATTTTCTTTGATGTCTTCAAATCTGCTATGGTCTCATATTCATGAAAGACCACATCCCTGGACCTGACAATCTTTTTCTTCTCTGGATCCCATAACCTATAACCAAACTCTGCATCTCCAAATCCCAAGAGGATACACGAACAGTTCTATCATCAAGTTTCTGTCTCTGCTCCTTAGGCACATGCATAAATGCCTTGCATCCAAACACCTTCAAGTGAGAGTAAGTAACATCTTTCCCAGACCAAACTCTCTCTGGAACATTAAACTCCAATGGTGCTGAAGGAGAGCGATTCATCAAGTAGCAAGCAGTCCTGAGAGCCTCACCCCAAAACGACTTGGGCAACTTAGCCATTTTTAACATACATCGACTTTATCAAGGATGGTTCTGTTTGTTCTTTCAAAGAACACCATTATGTTGAGGAGTACCGAACAGTCTTTTCATGTCTGATTCCATGTTCTGAGCAATAATTCTCGAACTCCTTTGAAGTGTATTCTCCCCCGTTATCACTACGAAGGCACTTCAAAGATACGCCTTTTTCTCGTTCCACCATCATATGAAACTTCTTGAGGTACTCAAGAACCTGACATTTTGTTCTCAACACAAACACCCAAACCTTCCGTGAAGCATCATCAATAAAAGTAACAAAGTATTTGCCACCTCCCATAGTTTCCACATCAATGGGACCACAAACATCAGAGTATACTAACTCAAGTAAATTTCTTTTTCTTTCAGATGATGAAGAAAAAGAAACTCTATGTTGCTTACCGAATAAGCAATCATCACAAGGGTTCAAATATTTACCTTTGGCAAAGGGAATATGAGACTTCTTTGCCAACACCTGCAACCCTTTCTCACTCAAGTGACCTAGCCGCCTATGCCACAAATCGGTGAAGAATCATCTTCAATTGCGTTTAGGTCACCTCTGACGGTCTTCAATTGAGTTTTGTAAAGTGTATAGCTCAATTTTCCTCTAGCAACAACCATTGAGCCTTTGGTGAGTTTCCACTCCTTGCCCCCAAAGATGTTGTAGTAACCATCTAGGTCCATAGCATGAGTAGAGAAAAACAAATTCGACGCAGATCCGGAACATGTCGCACATCTTTTAGAATTACCGTGCAACCCATATTTGTCTGCACAAAGACATCTCCAATGCCAACTATATCTGCAAAACTGTTGTTCCCCATCTTTGCCTTACCAAAATTCCCTGCTCGATAAACAGAGAAGAAATCCTTCCTCGGAGTAGCATGGAAGGATCTGTGAGAATCAACAACCCATTCACTATCTGTATTAGTGACATGACCTTGATCCTCAACTAAAGAAAGCACAACCAAGTCTTCAATTGCATCGATATAGCGTAGTAGTACTCGATCATTCGCTTTATTTTGATTTTTCTCATCATTCTCGTTCTCTTTTCCACACTTTACAATTTTTCTTTATGTGTCCTTCCTTGCCACGGTGATAACAAGAGAATTTTCCTTTTCCTTAAGACTTGCCTCTAGATTTACTCCGCCCCTTCGGACCTCTAGACTGACTTCTGCCTCTATGTTCTGCAGTAGTAACAAGAGCTTGTGAAGTTTCAATGCCTTTATCCTTTCTCCTAGTCTCCTCGTCAAAGAGACTATCCCGCACTATGGATGAAGACAAGACACCGCCTGGAGCAGAATTACTTAGAGACACCACCAAGGTTTCCCAGCTTTCTGGCAACGAGCTCAAGAGTAAAAGTGCTTGTAACTCATCCTCAAGCACAATCTTCATAGCACTTAATTGATTGATCAATGCTTCGAAATCATTCAAGTGCTCTATCATCGACTGTCCATCTTTGTACTTCATATTAACAAGCCTTCTAATTAGAGAAGCCTTGTTCTGAGCCCCCTTCCTCTCACACATATTCTGCAATTTTCTCCATAACTCCTGTGCATCAACCTCTTTGCTGACATGGTGATAAATAGTGAGATCGATCCACTTTCGAATAGTCCCAGCAGTTTTTCGGTGCAACTTCCTCCAATTAACATCAGATATTTTCTCTGGCTTGTTTTGTCCAAATTCAATTGGATCAAATAAATCCTTGCAATAAAGATGATCTTCCATCATCGGTTGCCAAATTGAATAATTCGTAGCCGTCAACTTGACCATATTGCTTGCTTTATCATCATCATCCACCATCTTGATTCCCACAAAAATTCCCAGAACACAAACTGACCGCGGCTCTGATACCACTTGTTGGGGTTTTTACTCAACCCCTTCTAATAATGAAACAGATGAATAATAAATTCCACCAAACCACGATCTATGCACCAAATCAACACACCACAAGACAAAAGATTTAACGTGGAAAACCCTCCAAATCAGAGGTAAAAACCACGGGCCAAACTCCGAACAATCCACTATGTCAACAAAGAGTACAAGATATCTCAATTTAATGAGATTCACCAACAATGAAGTAATACATAAAATACCTCTTCCAAGAACTTAGATGATCACACTAAGAACAAATAATACTACCCCAATTGCATCAAACCCTTGCACCTCTTTTCTTGAACACCAAGAAATCACCAAAGCCTTCACCGCGAGTCTTCGGATTCAAGATCTTGTTGTTCTTCAATGTAGAGAGAAAACTTTAGAGAGATAATGCACATATTCCCCTATGCGCACACCAAGCCGAACTACTCGTTGACTTCTCTAGAATACCTCTTATTTTTCGGTCTCCTAGTCGCACAACAATATCGACTCATATATATTTCTTTACTTCCTATTTTCTCTCTGTCAGATTCCTATTCAAACTCCAATTTGTTACTTTATGTGTTGGACTTTTCTATTTTTGTGTGGGGCCCACAAAAACCAACAAATTTACATGTCGAAAGCATCAGCACAAGCGACTGTAAAGAGGATCAGAGGTGTTGGGGACTCTTCTTTTGCTTGAGAGGAACATCCAATGAGTGCTTGTTATGACCAAGTTGTTGATGATGACCTTCTTGTTATTGGTGTAGAGATTAATTGTTGTTTCTCTTCTAAATTACTAACAGTCTGGTTGTGGTTTGCAGAGACTAGGAGGGATATGAGGAGCAAAATCACCAACTTGTTGTGCAACCAAAAACCAACCAGGCCAGTGATCACAGTTTGAAATTGCATAGTCATATATAACACTGAATCAAACACAAAACACTTGCATTCAAGAATTTTAAAGCAGAGGTTATAAAAGAAGCTAGAGAGGTGAGAAGAAATTAATTAAGGAGTAGGTTAAGCCCTGCAGGAGCTAGCTAGTGCTATTGATTGCACATCCTGCACTGAAAGAGATCGAACCTGTAACGAAGTGATCGAACAAACGAAGAAGAAACCATTGATTTTTATTATTCTTTTTCTCACATCTCCCACGTTTGTTTAGATTTGGGTAAAATAAAATCCTAAAACTAAACAAACTAGATGAGTAACGCAAGTGTTCTATTTAGTCCCACAAACTATCACAAGCCATGGGGAATATGGCCTTAGGATAGAATTGATAGTTTTTTGGAAATGAGGAATATGGCCTTAGGATAGAATTGATAGTTTTTTGGAAATGATAGGATATAATTGATCATTTTCAAACCTTATGATATAATTGATACTAGTTTGAAAGGTTAGGATATATTTGATAATTTCGCATTTATTGAATGAATCAAATATGAAAAGATGTGATTGAAACCACCACAAATCAAAAGAGAAAGATCGACGGTGATTCTAGATCTATAATCACAAAAGAAAATCAAAAAAGAATTTTAAGATTTGGAACCGCCAAGGGGATGAAGAAGAAGAGTTGGTGTTGGTTTCTTGTGTTTAATTATCATTTTAGTTCTTTTTTTATTATTTAGTTACATGTAAGAGTATCATGACACTTAATGACATATAAAGTTATGTATTTTTGTTTTATGACCGCAATTCAATTCCTAAAAGATTCAATGCTATTTTTATTAATTAATTGATAACATTTTTTAGAGGGTTTTTTTTTTATGTTGAGGAGGTAGCACTTTTAACAACATATATAATTAAGATACATGCATGGCGTTGCAAAAAATGATATGAATGATCTATGTGGTTGCATTTTAATTTGAAGTGTAATAATATAGAAGAGTTATTTTTGTTCAAAAAAAGTTTATTTTTGCTAGGAAGTTTTAGGTCTTCTCCTTGTTGAGAAGTTTTGTTATTCGTTTTGTGGTTCTAGTACTTTTGTGTATTGTCATAAGTTTCAATGTTGTAGAGAGCAGTCCTTGATTGTCACACTGTTTCAATTTCGAAAAAAAAAATCAACTTAATAGCAATTTGTTTGCACAAATAGGATTAACGAATCAATGTACTTGATTCTAAGTCTGGCCTTGTATTGAACCATGAATGATTAATGAAATTTTGATTTCTCTTCAAAAAAAAAAGTTTATCATTTGCGTATCTTGTTAATGAAATATATTATTATGATATCGATCTTTTCTTGTGCTTGTGAGGTTATTTAATGCTATATTACTCTATGCTTGTTTAATTTGCCAGCCAAGATATCTTGAAATTGAATTTTATCATCCAACTCCAAATATATTTTTTTTGATATAAAATAAATAAATTTTGTACCCACCAACGTTTGAACTCATGACTTCTTACATCCAAATCACATACCAAACCATTGAATCATAACTCCAAATATATTAATTAGTCTTTTCTTAAGTCATGAATGGAATTAAGGCGCGACTCTAGTATATAATTAAAGATGCTTGATATCCTAACTTCATAGAGGCAAAAAAGGTTTAGACAACCTCAATTACAATATGAACTTTTTTTAAAGCATTTTAAACATATATTATTGATTAACTAATTAAAAATCAAACCAAAATGACAATTTATAATAATGAATATAATCGCACATTTTCAAAACCTAACTTTCATCTCTATACATATTAGGCTATAATTAATAAATAAAGTTTTTTTCTATATAAAAAAAGAGTTCGACTATACACACCCAGCGTTTATTTTTGGCACCCTAATTCTGAGTGCACTCCAAATTCAAATTTTAATTTATAAGGGCACCTCACATTTTTACTACCAGTAGTTGCCCAATGTTTGGCTGTTGTGGGGAATCGTTACCGAAATCGTGTGCCTAATCCATATAACCCCGTCATTGCCCTTACCACTAGACCACAACTGTTCGGATTGATTGTTATACCCTTTTGGGTGTTAAGAACATCAATATAAAAAAATTGACAAAAAAATAATTAAGAGCTAGCTAGCTTCCACTTTCACATCAAATCAAATAAAAAACATTGCTTTGGACCCAAAAAAAAAAAAAAAAAGCAAAAAAAAAAAAAAAAAAAAAAAAAAAAACATTGGTCACCACATTTGCTCATCACGAAATTTAACATTTCCTATATAATTATATGGAGTACAAAGCGCATTACTAATTGTTTTCTTCTTCAACAATTATATATAGTCAATTAAGCTTTATTAGAATGGAAAAAATAAAAATAAAAATTGTGGGAAAAGCAAGCCCAAGGCGTGCAGTGATGTGATAAGATGAATATGGCGTGCTAGTGGAGCTGTTAAATCCGTGTGTAACATTTGCTGAGGAGATGGACCACACTGCGCGTTCTTTATGAACACAAACGAAACAACACCCCCAAAGACGACACCCCTTCTTCTTGAGAAAAAGTAGACCAGCTTCAACCAATTAAACAAAAAGTAGACTAAGTAGACTAAGTAGACTATATATATATATATATTGAACAATGTTAGAATGACAATGAGTAAGTCATACCTCAACACACATTGGCCCACAAGAGCTTTTTATGCAGTCTTGACCCGCATGTTATGCACCAGGATATGCATGTGCCCATATCTCGAGATGGAAACTAATGACTCTTGTGGGCCAATGTATGTTGAGGTGTAACTTCCAATTGTCAATGTAGCACTTCTTATATAGATATGTGTGTATGTGTGTTTTAGAGCAAACCCAACAAACAAACAATCACATACACACAAGACACAATGATGGACGTAGTTTGAAAATGTGCCTAAGTTCACAACAGAGATATCATAGATTTTGTATTTGTAATGAGTAACCTTAGCATTATTCTCAAACACAAAATAGTAAAAAAGTAAAAAATAAAAATAAAAAATCAAGGTGCGCGCTTTTAATGAGTGTCAGTAGTGGGTCACTTTAGCATTTTTCTTTATTATTTTAGAAGATTACACCAGTGCCAAGCCTCCAACGATCTCTTACGCTCAACAATTAATCAAGACCAACCAATTGGGTAGCCTAATGGTATGGTACGAGATTTGAGAGTAAGTGATTATGAGTTCAAAACTCGGTGGGGCAGGACAAAATGTTTTTTTCTTTAATAAAAAAAAAGGCTAACGAAGGAGATGTTGGAACAATTAATTATATTATTTAATTGTTTATAATTTGAATGAAAATTATGTGAAAAGGTGTGTACTATTGTGTAGAGACATAATAGACCAAAAAGTGTATCTATTCACCAAGAGGTATTGTGTAGAGACATAATAGACTAAAAGGTGTATCTATTCACCAAGAGGTGTGTCTTTTTCTAATAGACACATAAAAGTCTATATATATTCACTTGATGGATTGTTTTAAAATATAGATATATAATTAGAAGGAAAAACAAATAGGTCAAATCAAAATGTCTTTCTCTATTTTACATGCTTTTGAGTCTGAGAGAGTATTGAATCATAGATTGGTTCGTAGACTAGTGATTCGGAGTGCTACAAATCACTAGTATGATCGTTGTATCTTGGGAGACTATCGTCATTAGACCGTGAGCACCGTAGCGGGGCGAAATAGTCTTAAGGACATTGAGTATAACTCAAGCCTCGATCAATTGCATCAAGTTTTTCTTCTATTTCGCACCAAGTTTTCGAAAATCCCACCAACAATCTTAAGACTACTTTTTTGGTGAATTTGTGAACCCGAAGACTAATTCTCGTGCGTGGTTTCGGTTGGTAGCATTTAAAATCACAAATTCTAGAATTATGGTGACGATTACTACAGGTATGATTTTTTTTTTCAATATATATTGAGTGAATGCTTTGATGCGAGAAAGGAAGACATTGATTTGATTATAACTTACGTGGTACATAAAATTGTGAATGCTTCATGGTGTATCTAGTGTTTTGGAATCATCTAGTGACACATGGCAGCAAAATATGAATTTACTATTTTGATGAATCAACACATGGTACACTTGTTTTCGTGGTATGCATATAGTTGAATCAATTGACATTGATCTACTATTGAATCGATACTAACATATCAATAGATGTTGATGAATTGGTATGGCGGCAATATATGACTCTGGTGAATAACCAATCTACATTTTTTAATAAGGAAAACTAAATTGTGTAAATTCTGATTCATTACTTGCTTAAGTGTATTTGTGTTGAATCTATTGATCAAATCTGATCATATTTATAATTTAGAATATTAAGGTGCCATGACACATGATCACATTGATGAACAAGATTTGAGATAACTATAAGGCAGTTAGAAAAACTACAATAGAACAGGTATGGTTCTTTTGAATCGATGCATGCATGTGATCAGTGATGTGATTAAAAATTTTGTCTTATCTGATTCAATGTATGTGCATTTGTTAATGATTATGATATGTCAATGAATTTTTATGAAAACATGTGTCTTAATACTCCCATGAAGTAAATTGACATTTTGATTACCCTCTGCAATTTGAAGATATGTGTGAATGTCCCCAAAAGTGCAAAATTGGGTTGCAACAACTTCAAGAAATAGAGATTATGATAAATACATTTGCATTTTGTGAAAAAAAAAAAAAAATTAGAATCTCTCTATGGCTAGAGATGGTTGTTGTTGCGGTTGGTGTGGTCTATTTAAAAGGATTAATTTCTTGTTGCACAAAGAGGGCAAAAGATCGGGTCAAACAGAGGCATGCAGGGCCTTTGTGCCATTATTTTGAGATTGTGGATGTATGTATGTGATTGTTGCTATCTCATATATGATGTCCATCAACCGTGCTTGTCATGGGGTTAGAAAGTTATTTACATATATTTATTAAATCAGTGTATGGAAACAATGAAGGTATATATTGGTAGACTATATATGTGTGGGTGCCACACAATAAGGATTAATGTTGTGTGGATCACCATAAGAGATCACTAAAATTGTGGGAGCCGAAGCAATTTAGTTGTACGCAATCCCTAATTTTGATAGTTATATCTTTTAAGTTGAAGATATATTATTAAATGTTTATGAATACTTGAAAGATGTGGGGGTGGGCATAAAACTCTTGTCTTTATTTTTGAATTAAAGAAAGTAAATTATGATCCCCAATATAGTATTTGAAGAGACATTTATTGAATAATGTATGGTTTAAAAAAAAAAAAAAAGTTATCAATAGTGAGATTGAATCCATCAAGTTGAATCCTTTAAAGAGTAAATGGATTTTAAAATCTAATTCAAGGTGGATGGATAAATTGCTTAAAATGTAGCAAATTAAATTGATAACTTAAGGATTTATTTGAGAGAAATGGAGCCTTGATTTCTCAGAGAGAAATTCACTAGTCCCTAATGACATGTAGCATGTTGTTTGCTAATAAAGCACGCAAAAGATGTTGAGAGACACATCTTAAATGGTGAATTTAGGGAAGAAATGCTTTGGTATGAATGGAAATCCTCAAAGAAATAAGAGTATTGTTAGATTCACAATGGAATCTAAATGATTGTGTGCACATTAATAAGCTAGAAAAGTAACATTATGGCTTTGAAAGAGCTTGGAGGATGTTCAATATTGCATGCAATTGTCTCGGTAATGCATAAGATGTATGCTTGACTAATAATCGCAAGTGACGAGAATAAAATGATGCATAAAATGGTAAATCTTGACTTATATGTCGAAGATTGTCATTGAATAGTTACTTGATTATGGAATAATTTTCATAGAAAATGAGAAATGAGAAGACAAACTTATGGTCATCAATTGAAGATTTGTCAATATCAAGTAAACTGATATCGAGGGGAATGAGTTTAAAAGCCTAAAAAATGAGTTAAGTCTGGCGGAAACCTAACCTGGCTGATTGGAGATCCCATGTACTAGGTTCAATAGGCAAGCGGTTAGATGAAACTCGAGAGAAGAACACACCTATCTCATTCCTAAGATAAAAAATGTGTTTAGAAGAAGTTAAGGATATGCTAAGCATTTAATGACAAATAAAAATGTTACCTATATGATAGTAAATGTGGGTCGCATTTATGAGAACGAGACAGGCTAAATTCTCTAAATCTATCATGAAACCAGGATTGTGTCCAGGACCAAAATGGACAAAACCGTAAGAACCAATAATGATAGGGATGAAGTTATGTGAGTATTATTGTCTCCATTTACTACAAAAAGTGAACAGTTCAAGATCTTCTATATCCACTGCGTCACTAAGTAAGTCCGATAATATTTCACTAGGGTAAGTTCAAGTCTCTATACGACACTTTTCCTGATGTAACTTTATTTCGCCAATGCTCTCTCAAGTGTGTCTGCATTAAAATGATTTTTAAAATCCATTTATGTGGGGGATATATAAAGACTTGATGATCAATTTTCATTCATGTGGGGGATTGTTGGAACAATTAATTATATTATTTAATTGTTTATAATTTGAATGAAAATTATGTGAAAAGGTGTGTACTATTGTGTAGAGACATAATAGACCAAAAGGTGTATCTATTCACCAAGAGGTATTGTGTAGAGACATAATAGACTAAAAGGTGTATCTATTCACCAAGAGGTGTGTCTTTTTCTAATAGACACATAAAAGTCTATATATATTCACTTGATGGATTGTTTTAAAATATAGATATATAATTAGAAGGAAAAACAAATAGGTCAAATCAAAATGTCTTTCTCTATTTTACATGCTTTTGAGTCTGAGAGAGTATTGAATCATAGATTGGTTCGTAGACTAGTGATTCGGAGTGCTACAAATCACTAGTATGATCGTTGTATCTTGGGAGACTATCGTCATTAGACCGTGAGCACCGTAGCGGGGCGAAATAGTCTTAAGGACATTGAGTATAACTCAAGCCTCGATCAATTGCATCAAGTTTTTCTTTTATTTCGCACCAAGTTTTCGAAAATCCCACCAACAGGAGAAATTAACTAAGACATTATCAAAATAATGGTCATATAGTTTAGGGTTTCAAAGTTTTATTAGGAGACTAACCATGTCACATTAGGAGTCTACTTAATTAACTTAATAATTAGATTTTACTATTTGAGTTATAATAACCCAAACTTATTTGGATTAAGTATATCGACCTATTAAACCAACCGATTGAGTGACTTAATGGGTTGATATGAGGTTTAAGAGTAAAAGGTTATGGATTCGAACCCTAATCGAGGCAAATTGTTAATTTCCTAGTAAAAAAAATTACGAACCTATTCAAGGGTTCAAGCGAATATCAACCCTATAGATTGAATCCCAAGACCCACCACAAAGCGGTCCCCACTCAGTGGGTCGACTCAACTGGTCAAGCTAATGTAAAAGATGAAGAAAGAGTGGGCCCCACCTAGACACGTGGACACGTGTGGCGACGCACTCGCAACTCGCAAGGTTTCGCCGGCCAAACGAGCGAAGGCCACCCTCTTAGTTGGAGAGTCCGGCTGATTGACGTGTCAACGAAAAGCTTCTCACAAGGGCCTGTTTGGGAACAAACAAGATTTAACCATCTCGTCAGTGTTATGACGTTAATAGCCTTATTTTTCATTAAACCAGAAAAGGGTGATTTGGTAATTTCGAGATGCGAGGACTAGAGATGTTGAGAAACCCTACTCATCAACAAATCATTGGGTAGTCGATCTCTCACTTCTCTTGCTCTCTCGGTCACCTAGCTTCTTCAATATTGAAGATTCTCTCACATTTAGACTGGAATATTGGAACTTTATTAGAATTATTCTATCTTCTCCTATTTTATTTTACTTTATTTTTGATAATGATGAGTGTTCAGAACTGCCTCGTCCCTTCTAGAATAATTAAAACTAACCTGACTAATTCTATATACGGGGCTAGAAAGGCGCCCCTACCACTAACGATCCAAATGTTGAAAGAAAATGTGAAGTAGCTGCCACAAATTGAACTTATCACATCTGCTTTAATTACCGTATATTCGTGGCAAGTCGCTAGTATTATTCTGCACTTTTTATCAATCATTTTTATCCATCAGATCTGCCAACGCCCTTTTCTAGACCAACTTAATGTTGATAATTCTCAGTGATAATGGTTTCTCCTCATTTTGCTCGGAATGTAGCACTGCAATCAGAGCTGCATATTCATGAGTTTATGAAAATGTGGGGATGGTCTAATGGCATCACCACATTCATGATTGGAAGCGCAGTCGCGCCGTGAAGTCCAATCGCTAATTAGATCTTATATTGGAATCTAGCGCTGCAATCAGAGCTGCATATTCATAAGTACTGCTCCATGTATTGCTGAGGTGAACGAGCTGCGCAACTAGTCGATCTTGCTGTGCTAGCTGTACTTCGCGGTCTATTATATGATTTTCAGCTAAGGTTAGTTTTGTAATTATACTTTCTCTGTGGTGCTTTTTTTTTCCAATTAAATATTGGAGGAATGAATGGGGTACAGTCAGGAAAATGTTTTAAATGTCACTGGGTCCAGGATCTTGTGTTGGGCGATGAACAGGGAAGTTTGTGTTGCTCAATTAATTTGTAACAAATTAATTAACCACATTATAATAATCACATGATCAATGGATTGAAGGTGGGTATAATAAAACGAGGATCACATATTTACTAAGTTATAGAGTTGCAATTCTCGCAAAATAACTTAAATCTAAATAGGAAGAAGAAGTAAAGCAAATTCATGCATATTTGTAATTATAATAAATTAGTCTTTTGAACAATTAATTTAGTAGTCAATAATATGTTGTTAAAGTCCACAACTCTATTTTAATTCGAGCGAGTGAGAGCGTTAATGTATAGAATCGATGTAATTAAGTCTCAACTATCGTCGTATGTGACAAAAGTGACTGAAAATTAGTAGATATCATTACACAATTTTCATATTCTCTTAAAATAATTTTATACATGGATTAGCAACAAACTGAAAAAAAAAATCACTACTCAGTTACATATAAGATCACAGGCAAAAGAAAAAAAAAAAATAATTAAAAGGGAATTGCAAATCAAGATAAAGTAGGGCACGTTGGGGTCTTATCAAGGACACGTGTATGGCTAAAAGCATCTCTCGCAGGAGGTCGCTAACATCCCCCCCTAGCACTCTAACGTACTATTTTGTTGTTTTTTATATGTAAAAAAAAAAAAAAAAAAAAAAAAAAAAAAAAAAAACAAACCTGTCATCGCCGGCACACCCTCACGCACCGAATACCCAAACCACCCTCACCCCCAGACCCCACATCCCACCACACCCCAGGGCAGTTCCATCATTTCCCAACATTGAGCGTCACAAAGCCAATAAAAACCCTCTTATGACCTTCACTGTGCACAAGTTCGTTTCTCGATCAATCGATCGATCGAGAGAGAGAGAGAGCATCGGCACCATCAGCACAGATCTCGTGCTGATCTCTTCTCTTCCTCTTCAATGAGGATTCGTAAACACGCTCGATTACTCGCCGCCCTCTCCGCCTCCTCCTCCGTAGTCCACGCCTCGCCCACAACTACTACTACTCCTCCTCCTCCTCACAATGTGGTGTGCGAGCTCAACATGTCTCCTTGGGATGTGATTTCCCCAGATGAGTTACCCATCCAGGTCAGATCTACTGCTCCATCAATACCCTATTCGAAATTCACCCAAAAATTTAATTATATCGCATCTGCAGTAACAACTCCTCCTACATATATTAATTTCTGTATCTAGGGTTTCTGGGTTTGGTTTAGTTTGATTCATTGCTCGCGTTCGATATAAGTCGAGATTCGAAAATCGGTGAAATGGGAAGTTTTGAAATCGAGAGACGCATATGGGTTTTGATTATTTTTGTCTAAGACTGTCTATATTGGGCGGATTGAATAGTTGAGTTTTTTCTTGGCTAGTGTGTGTTAACGTTATTGGCGTTGCAGGTCGGGGTAGAAGATGATATTATGGGGAATAGCAGTACTGTCGGCGAGAGGTAAACCCTAATCAACTCATCATTTGTGATTCTGAACTCCTTTGTTGTTTATCACAGTATTAGGGTTTTTGGTTTCTTTTCGCGTTATCGTCTAAATATTTAGTTAATTTTTGGTTAAACCAAATAGGGTTAGTAGAGCAGTAATTTTAGGGTTTCGATCTACGACTGATGAAGTCCAAACTTCACTGCCCTATATACATGTGTTTACGTACAGTGTTGCTTCGTTGTTGCAACACTTGGAAGCGATGAGAGCGAAAGAGGAGGTTCGAGAGAATCAAGATGATGATGACGAAGAAGTGGACGGTGGCGGCGAGGATTATGTGGAGGTAGAGGATTGTCGGGCGAAGAAGAAGAAGCAGAAGAAGAAGAGAATTGGGTTGATCGATAGGGAGGTCGACGAATTGGTGATTAAAAGGGATTATGTTTTCTGTAATAAAGCCGATGGGAAGGGATGGCGGTGTCCGAAGGAGGCTAAACAAGGGCATTCGCTATGCGACCACCATCTCGCCCAGCTCAGATCTTATCATGCCAACAATAACACTAGTCATGGTAATACCAGTACTAAAAACCCTAAATCCAACACTACCCGCAAGGCGAATGCAGCCAGGAATTGTAGAGCGAAAGCAAAGTCGTCCGCTTCGTCTTCGTCGGAGTTCTATTACTATTCCGGTTTCGGGCCTTTGTGGGGGAAGAAAAGAACCAACGAATTGAGCAATAGTACTAGTGATAATTATTCTTCAAAGACCGTGACCAACACACATGGTGATGATGATCTTAATCAAGTGCTCAGTAGTAGTACTGATAATACTAATTCGCCATCTGATTTCATAGTCGACATCGACGATTTAGATTATGAAGATGATTATGATGATGATGATGATGGCAAGAAGAGATTTCGAAAACCCATCAAAGCTAGGTCTCTCAAATCACTTCTTTGAACGATAAAATGTCTATTATTTTGTGAAACTTTTAACCTTTTTTTTTTTTTTTTTTGTGTGTGTTTTTGTTTACAATGGCTGTTAGGTGATAACGTTTCTTTGTTGATGGCGTTTTGGTAATTTCATCATTTTAGCTTAGTAGTAATTTTTTTTTTACCTTTAATGTCACGACGTAAATAAATAGTGGTTTACGTACGTGGAGAGGTAAAGTAGTACTTATATGCACGGATCAATGATCATTCCTACAACACGGTGCACAGAGGATCTGTGCTCGGCTGGGTGTGCTGACCCAACTTCGATTGATAGGGGTTCACATCAGACAATCGATCGGACGGTTGTGATGGTTATTTAACTCGCAACGGTCAACTATTAATTTGACTCAAATTTGACCACAAAAAACAAAAAGATTTTCGTTAGAGTTGTGTATGGGTCTTTTTTTGGGTTAAAGAAAAGTTTTGTTTAGGTTGACAATTGTTTCGACGTGAAACATAAAACCTTTCCCCTATTGTTGAAAGGTTTATTTATTTTTCTTTGAGATGCAGCTTAAATTATGTATTTATCATTTCTCAGCTCTCGCGAAACATAGAACGATAGAATTGGTCTTTTTGTAGTGTCTGATATCTCAGTTGATTTTTGTGCATTTTGTTTTGTATATTGGAAAGAAATCTAAAATAAAATAAAACAATAAATAAAGTATTGTTGTTTTTTTATAACATAGAAACTTTATTACAACTATGATGGTTCAATAGATTGAGAAGTGTTATTTGACTCATAAGTCCGGACTCTTAGGGGGGTATTTAAAATTTTTTTATTTCAAAGTCATATTCAAGAGATAAATGACTTCGAAATAACAACTTGTAACACTTCTTTAATTGTTGTAAAAATATAAAAAACACTCCTATGAGTCCGAACTCTAAGAGTCTAAATAGATTTTTTGCAATACATTTTTGTTATGATGGAACATGGCTTAATAACTATATGGCCTCGTTTGGTTTATTTTACTAACTTCCAGTGAAGTTTTCTTTCAAGGAAGTTTAACTTTATGGGAAGTTAACCATTAAGGAAGTAACTTTATGGGAAGTTAACCATTAAGGAAGTAACTTTATGAGAAGTTAACCATTAAGGAAGTTGCATTTTTCACGTTTAGTTCAATTAACTTTGATCTTCCTGGGAAGTTCTACATTTTAAAAACAGTAAAATAATGTAATTGACATAAATATTATTTACACTATTTTTTAGAGAGAAATAAAGGTGAAGAGAGAACATTAAATAAGGGTAAAAGTTTTTATTCCCCCTTAGGAAGATAACTCACCTACCCCCCTTAAGTGAGTTATCTTCCTCTATGTGGAGGAAGTTGTGGTTCAAACTTCCAGGGAAGGTGTTGAAAAAATCTAACCAAACAAGTTGAGTTAGAACTTCCCTGAAAATTATCTCACTTCCTTCAACTTCTCTCCGAACCAAACAAGGCCTAAGAAAATGATTTGGTGACCCATTTCAGGACATTCAAATGGACACTTAGTTCCATTGATTAGCGCATGAATTGATGGCCCATTTTAGGACATCTAAATTAGGTCTCCTTAATGTACAATGCTAGAGTAACCTTCCTTTTTTGGGTAAGGGTAAATGCGCAAAGGATGAGGTAAGCTTACGATATATATTACTCCATTAATTATATTAAAAATTAAGGTCCTTGCTTGGTTGATAAATGTGCAAAGGTGGTGGGGGCAATTTCTCTTGTTTGGAGTAGAGTTTGTGGGTAGCCTTTCTAAGAGATAGGTAACATTCCTTTTTTTCTTCGCCTAATCTTTAAGCATTTTTTTTTCGGAGAAGTGTTTACAATAATAATGGATAAGTCACACCTCAAGACACAATAGTCTACAAGAGCCATCCATGCCCACATCGGGATATAAGCACACACAGATCTCAGTGCATAGTATGCGTGTTGAGGCCGCATGGATAACTCTTGTGAGTCATGGTGTGTTGGGGTGTGACTTACCTATTGTTATTTTAGTATTTTACTTCTTTTTTTTTTTTTATAAAAGTAGGAGGTGTCATGTTCTCACTTGAAAAGAATTGCATTTCCATATTTACCAAGAAAAAAAGAATCGCATTTCCATCGAAAGTATTGATATGCAACCTTACTCCAATTTTTTTCATTACTCTTGTTGGGCCGTTTTAGTTAGGGTCAGTCTAGCTACGTTGACGAGTTTGGTAAGTGTTAGACATTCTATTTTGTTTTTTTTACTTCATTAGTGGGAATCGAACTACGTTATCTCGAGATCTTGTCTTTTTGACAAGTGATGCATTTATTATCTCACCTACGAGACTTTGACTTAAACATTCTATTAAGTAGAGTTTTGATCTTACTGAGAACCTTATTAAATCTTAATGATCTCATATATTATGTAAATCGCATTCAATTAGTCCCTTTCTTAAGAAAAAAAAAAGGAAAAAAAATTCATTGCGTGGTGTCCTAAAACATGTTTTTTTGGATAAATATACCTCAAGAGTAATAATTAACTTCGGATTTTTTTAGAGTATAAAATAATAAATTTTAATTATAACTTCTTAAATGTCATATTCAAAAGAATTGTAGAAAAACTTAACTAAAAGTAAGTAAGTACATAATTATCAACTTTATGAAAAATACATTTATCAGACAAAATCAACTTTCCTATTAAATGGATCCAAACACGACCGGACGCATTTTGTTGAAAGCATTTGCATCACTTTTGAATGTTGCCAGCGTGTTAATTCTCATTAGGTTGCAGAATCCTTTGTATGTACAGCACAAGGACATTTTAGTCATATCGAAGGAAGTACCAGCGCGAAAACGTCACTTCTGATTTGACCTTCCCTCACTTTTGCCACGTGTAAATGTTAATTGTTACTGCTTTTAGCTAATCTCGGTGTGATTTTCATTTTTAAGTTAAGTGAGGTTGAGTTTACGTTCTGTATAGTGCCAATGTGTCTTATTTTATTGAACGGATCGATTTTTCGATGCTGATAAGTGATAAGAATAAACTTGCGTTAGCGTGACGAATGGTGTAATTAAGAAGTTTAGGTTGTGTTTGATTCCTCTTATTTTAACCATTTTTTTTTTCCAGAATTCATTGGGTTTTAATATCAATCTTAGAAGGTCGAAATATCTAATTGGATACAACTCTTTCAAAGCTTTTTTACATTTGCTTTAAGCAAAAACTTTTTACATTTTATTTTGTATACGATGCATAATTATTTTTATTATCATGTGAGGATATTTCGGTACATCACATTTTTCGTTCTTTGTTTTCAAGATCGTTTCTTTTCAAATTAGTGTTAAGGTATCAGCTTTGTCACAACAAGTTTTTGTTAGACTATGTAATCCCACGTTGAAAATATAATAAGAGTTGGTGTAAAATATAAATAATGTAGATTGGATCTTAACACAAATCAATTGATTTTGTGCAAGATGAGCTCCAACGTCATTTATATAGTCATGTATACGTGTGTGGCCCAACACTCTCCAAGACATGGATTTCTAAATGGTATCAAAGATGAACGATTCTAGGCTCGTATTTTGAAGACCTAATTGGGCTAGCAGTGGAGTCTAGACCCGTTTGTGAATCTAAAGCCTATAAAAATATGCCTATGCATATTTACTGACGCAGCGTAAACGCTTAAACAAAGAAGAATCCTCAAAGTTTTTGAAAAAAAATAAAAAATTTGAATAAATTGATAATAATTACAACCCTAATCATGGTTTTATATAGCCCATCAGAAACTCTAATCCTTCTACGACTCTAAACGTAATATTTATATGTAACGACCCTAAAAATGTAACTCGTGCCACGTGTCAATACAGGTGATATGTGGGCTCACTCCCGTGGTACAGTCATCAATTCTCGAACGTCGACGCCAAGGTATGTTAGTTTTGTATGATGTTTGTATTATATTATATTTCATTTGTGCAATTTTAAGTTTTTTAACGGGTAAAGGCGTGTACGTGCGTTGGTAGTCCGAGGAACAAATTTAATTAGAAACACTGACAAAATATTAAATAAATAATAATTAAAAGGTTGTAAAGTCTGTTTGTTACGTCGGCATGTCTGTGGTGACGCGACGAACAAAGTTAGTGATATGAGTCGGGTGCGAGAATACCCGAGAGAAGCTTTGAGGGGTGTTTGAAATAGATAAGATCAAAAGACCAAAAGTCAACTAAGTCACCCAAGTGAGTTATCAAAGTTGGTAAGTGAAATTGTGAAAAGACCAAAAGGGCAATAAAGTTGTAAAGGATATAGATAAAGGTGAGGGGTATTTTGGTCATTTGACCAAAATACCCAAATTTCATCACAACCACTGCCACCACAGTCGTCATTTTGAGCAAAAAAAATTTGGGAGAAAGAGAGAAATCGACCAAGAGAAGGAGAAATCAAGGAGAGGAAGGCGACGGTTCGCGGAGAGCGAGGACGCGACGTCGAGGCGAGATCCAGGTAAGAAGTTATTGATTTCGTTGTGGGTGTTGTTGTAACGGCCCAATTAATATTTGCCGTTATTTTATGATGTCATTACAGACGTGGACGCCAGCGTGGACGTTCGTGGGTTCCACAGCTAGGCTGAAGTGCGTCGGATTAGGTAAATAGTATTTTGTGTATTGTTTTGGTTAATTTTGCGATGTTTATGTTAAAATAGATTAACGACATCGCGATATGTGTAATTATATCTTAAATTGACGTGTGAGATTGTGTGATGAGTATTCGCATCGATATGCGTGTCGACGCGAGTATCGGGTAGATTAAAGACGAAATTTTAAGTTGAGAAATAATATTACACACATTAAATGGATTAAATGTGATAAAATACGTAAATTGGTGGGCGCCTAGTAAAATGCGGGGTCGTGGTCGACACGCGTGGGTGGTACGTTAGTGTGCACGCCCAAGTACGCTCGTTGGCGAACACGACGAAATTTTAGGCGCGAAAGTATAGGTAAGTATATATATATATTTATATATATATATGTATATAAGGAATTTAATATATATATATATTAAAAATCAGAAAATAAATAAATAATAGTGAAATGACCAAAAAGGGCATGAACTTTGTAAAGAATAGTGGATATGGATAGGGGCATTTTGGTCATTTCATCCTAAAATGTGGATATACACCACACCGTCACCACAGTTCCTTATTTTTCCCACATTTCAATTGATCGAAGTTGAGATCGAGAGGAAGAAGAATCGAGAGAAAGAGGAAAAGAGATTGAACTCGTGTTGGAGAAGCGAAGAGGTGAGTTGTGTTGTTTGTTGTTGTGTAATTGTGTGCGTTGTTGGATGGTGGTGGTGATGGTGGTGGTGGCGGTTTGGTGGTTCGGTGGTGGAGGTGGGGTGAAGCTCGAGAGCTCGGACGAACTGCGAGAGCAGTTCGTTCGAGGAGGGAGACGACTCCCATGTCGTTTCCCCTCTCCCTCTCCCTCTCCCTCTATCGATTCAAGAAAAAAAATTTTGGTAAAACAGAGGCGTTGTGCGCCTCTGTTGGAGAAGAAGACCCAACCGGATCGGGCCAACCCGACCCTGTCCTGGGTGGGTCAGGCCGACCCGGTTGGCCGGTTCGGTTGGGCTGAACCGGACCCGGTTCCGACCCGGGTGAACCGGGTCCGGTTCAGCCCAACTCAAAAAAAAAAAAAAAAAAAAAAAAACAGAAAACAGTTTTGAAAAAAAAAAATTCTGGAAAATTCATAGAAAATTCATATAAAATAGGAAAATTTTAGAAAAATTATATTTTGATCAAACAAAGGAATTTTGGGATTTTCTCGGAAATGTTGGCGAGATATAGTCGGGGTTTTAGCTTCGAAAAACGAAAAATTGACATAATATATTAAATTGAAGCTAATTTAGTGATAAATGGTAATAGGTATAATTCGGGTGATAATTTGAATTGTCGACATTTATTGGAGCTGGACTAAGGTTTGGTTTACGAGACGAGGAGTGTGATTTGAGGTGTGTAGTATCCCAATTGAACTTCACTTTAAGTATTTACCGTTTGACTTATTTGAATTCAATTCTATTTATTCTTTACTCCATTTCGTTATTGCTTTATGGTGGTTGAGTACTCTCACCTGGTGACTTTACGGTAGTGGAGTTACTCCTACCTAGTGTCTTTACGGTGTTGAGATCACTCCCCACCTGGTGCTTATTCGTTACGGCCATAGAGTCCACTAAGTCATAACACTTGTCTAGGTATACGTCGGTGAATAGGCTACCCGGGTATGGTAGGCTTGTGTGGGCGCGTCGTGGGTCTACACCGACCACCTAGAGGGTCCAGGGCCAACCCATTGGTGTGTTTACGGGCTGTGCCTGGGGAAAAACCCGAAGTATGACTTGGGTTTGATTTTTATGTGCACGTACTTTGTTTCATCACTATATTTATGCATGCGATGGTCCTTTTTACAGTTGTCTGTATTTCTTTGTTCTGCATGTTTAAATTATAGTATTTTAAATTTCAGTATTTTTACTTATGTAATTACTTGGTGAATTTCATTGGGATTACTCACTCTGGACTCGTCATCTGTATTTTTGTGATGGCTGAGTGCAGATCCTAGTACGAGCCGGGGAAAGGGCAAGCTTGAGGACTACATCGATTGACAGCTCTAGCCCTACTCGTACGTATGTTTATATTTACTCGTTTTATATTGGGTTTTGGGCTTTGAGAGATAGGTTGTATATTTTTGATATTTTGTGAATCTTCGAGGATATGTATATGATGTACATTTGATATGGTTTCCACTTAGGCATTATGCTCATAATATACATGATAAATCTTTTTGTGGTTAGTAAATATTTCGCTGCGTAATTTGAGGTTAAATAATATTAAAGGAATAAAAGTTAACTCATAACATCAAAGTTAACCAGAAATTGATTAATAATGGATAATTGGGCATGGGACACAGCTGGCGGTGACGTAGACAGTTGTTGGCCCGCGTGGCCTTCCGTGGCGGACCAATGTGGAAATTGGGGCTGCGACAGTTGTCGTTGTGGTTGTTTTCGAATTTGTTGTCGAGGTTGTTGTTGAGGGGATGGTAGATTCAAATGGTGAAAATGGTGGTGATGATGGTGGTTAGGTGTATGTGATTGTTGTTGTTTTGTAAAGAAAAAAAAAAAAGTGTTGCTGTTCCAGCAAGCAATGAAGAAGATGAAGATGGTCCAACCCGGTTGGACCGGGTCTGACCCGGGTTGACCAGGTGGACTGGGTTTGACCCGATCAAACTTTGACGGTTTGACCCTACCCACGACCCACCCACATATTATTTTATTAATAAAAATTATTTTTTTCAATTAAATATATTAAAATTGATTTTAATTGAAATAAATTCCAAAAAAATTCAGGAAAAATTTTAGAAAATTCGAGAAAATTATATTTTTTTATCAAATAAAGAGAAATTTGGGAATTTCTACCAAAAGTGAAATATTCGGGATTTTTACGAGACGTTACGTCGAGTGTTTTGCCTTGAAAAACGTGAAATTTGGCAAAAATAGCTAGAAACTTGAAAAAATCATAGGAAATTAAGGAAATTGATATAAATTACATTATCAGGATTATTGTACACACGGGGACCGTAAGGGGCGTGTCGGAGTCCGTGTTAGCGCGAATTAGCTTAGATAGAGGTAAGTAAACCAGTGAGGAACACTACAGTTATTTTTTGAGCTTTGAATTATTTATTGATATTGTTTCAATCCCTTTTTGATATTCCATTCCTTTTGAGTTGTCCTAAGGCAAGTGTGTCAAGCGTGATCCTTGCAGAATTCCGGGCTCGCAATGTATTATACCGGAGTTTACGGCTGGGGATACATGATTAGTTGTAATGACATGTACGGGGTGAGAGTTCTCCACCAGATTGCTGGGGACTCTGCACTCGCGTAGGGGGTCTTAAAGGAGATTCTGTCCTCGACTCCTAGCCTTTGAGGAGATTTTGTCCTCGGCTTAACGACTTTAATTGGTCGGCACCACTTGTGCCTTTCTCTTGTATTCCGGGACACTCAATTTCGATTGCTTATTTATTTATTCACAGTTTCTATATGTTCATGCGCTCTCTGTCCTTTTATTTCTATCTGCATGAATTGACTGTTCATTTATTTAATTCGAAATACTGTATTTATTGTTTTTCCTGCTTGGCGTTACTTACTTGGGCTCGTCATTCTTGTGTTTGACCGAGTGCAGATCCACAGTCTAACAAAAGAAAGGCCGTGCAGTTAGGCGATATACTTTGAGCGGCCCTCCTCTGCTGACATAGGTGATTTTTTTGGTTGTATTAGTTACTTATATTGTTTTGTTTGTACAAGAGGTTTGGGTTGAGAGATTTTTTTGGATATTAAGGCTTGGATGATACTCTCCTTTGCTTTATATGATATACAGGGTTCCCACACCCTAAGTTTTTGTCATAACTTAGAGCTTTCGAAGTTGGTTGATTAGTTGAGAATTATTTGCTTCCGCTTATTACTTTGATAACTCGCTAATTAATTGACTTTACTTTCAAATGATTAATAAATGATTGAATGGTAAGGATAGGCTCACTGGCCCCGTGCGACTCGGCAGGATTAGCTCGGGGGTTCGCGCGGGTCCAGGCCGGGCGGCGCCCGATTCTAGGGTTGTGGAATTTGGGGCCGTCACATTATACGACTCTTAAACGCTTAATCCTTCTATGACTCTAAACACAATAAAAATTACGAAAATACCCTAAAATTGGAAAATAAAATAAAAGCTCCCGATGAAGTCCGAAACAATGAAGTTTTCACCCGCAAAATCCAATCCCGAAGAACGAAGTTCCAGGGACAGCTGTAGAGTACGAAATGCCATTTCCGAAAAAGGTGTTATAATAGACAATCGCATTCCTGGATCAAAAGTTACGGTTCCCCAAAGCATTTGCAGCTGCCTCGACATCATTTACAGACCTCTAAAGAGTAGGTATGTGTTTGACAAGAGACAACTAGTTCAGACCTAGTTGCACTTGAGGGGGAGTGTTGAAATATATAATCCAACATTAAAAATATAATAAGAGTCGGTGTGGTATATAAGTAGTATAGATTGTATCTTAACACAAGTCAATTAGTTTTGTGCAAGATGGGATCCAACCCTATTTTGTATACCCACGTATGCGTGTGCGGCCCAACACTCTTCAGCCCATGGATTTTTATAGTTTCAAACATGAATTATGTGCTGACAGTGTTGTGTTTGATTAAATTCTTTTTCTAAAATAATTAAATATTTTTTATGTGGTGGCCTTGTCTATTTATGCGCAATTAATACTATGAGAATGAGTTATTCAGATGCCTTTAGTTAGCCTGATAAGTGATAACTCAAGAGAAATCACCAAATTCGAAGTGTTTTGTTTTTCATTTTTTTTTCGATAACCAAAAATTTGGATTTGGATTGTTAGAATATTAATGTTGTGAGAATATGAGTTCTTGGTCACGAAGTGCATCTCAACAACTTTATTCTCGCACCATTTCAATCAGAGGCAATCCAGCCATTCCTGTATGGTTGTAGAATGACACATAAAATTTCTTTGTGCTTCAATAAGCATTTTTTTTTTTTGAAAACAATTTGTTCCCCGATTAAAAAATGGAATTTTTGGTCACAGTAAACCGGGCTTTTTCTACTTTTGATATTGGGCCTTGGATTTTAAGGAGCTCGATCCAAATGGTTTCTCCAAACGTTCCAAACGGCCCAACAAGGAACTTTTCCTATGTTTCCTTTGTTTCTAGGATCCATCGAAGAATTGCCAGTGTTTTGAATTTTAGTGTTGAATAGAATAAACTAGATTTAGAGGGCCACCAAAAAACTATGATAAATGTCTTAAACACTGACAACTTTAGCAGCGAGCCGGTTTCTCTTTTTTCTCTAACTAATTTTTTTTTCCTTCATTTTCTTTTATAATTTTTTTTCTTAAACCTCTGTGATTCCTCCTCTTCCATCGGCATCTAATCTCTTTGCACTTCATTCATACAATAAGCTGTTGATCTAGTCAAATTTGTGAAGATTAACTCATCTTTGTTGTGATGCATCTTCATCAACGGTGTTGCATAGATTTCTATAGTACGCTGAATTGACTTATCTTTAGTTTCTCATTTTATAGATATTTTTCTTCCCTAGTTGGAAGTCTTTGATTTTTTTTCTCCTTGTTGGAAAGTTCTGTTTTTTGTTTTGGGATTATAGTGGTGTGTGTATTGTAACGCACTTCAACGCTGTAGAGTGTCATCTCTGATTGTCAAACTATTTCAATTTCACTGTCACATTCATAATAATATTAATGACAATTTATTTGAAAGAAAATAATTAACGAATCAAAGTACTTAATTATATATTTGGTTATGTATTAAGCAATTAATGATTAATCATGAAATTTTGACTTTTCTTGAAAGAAACAATTTTAGCATAGACTTGTTCGGGTGATTGGTGCTAAGTACCATGTTGAAAACTAAAAAAATATAAAATATAAAAAAAAAATATTCGAAGAATGTACAAGTATAAGAGGGCGTTTTAAAAAAAGAAGGAGAAATGTTAACTTTACTCGCCAAAGACAATCAGTCAAAGAACCTAGTACGCTGACGTGTCATTGGCGGGTCCCACTCTATACCAATACTCCCTTTCTGTAACGACCCGTTACTTTAAGCACGTGATTAACAGTAATCCGAATCTAAATTAATTCGAGTTAGGCTTGCGGTTAAACCCGGTTTGTCTCGATTAATGTGTGTGTGGATTTGTGTGATGTATTGTGTTTGTTTAGTGTGTAGTAGTACGTATACGTGAATAAATGAATAATCAGACTGATGAGAGAATGCCTAACACCATGTGTGGGTCATGTGGACACACATGAGACGCTGGATAGCGTTGACGCTCGAGTGTGCTCGGCGGCGAAAAGTATGTAATTATTGGCGTAATTATAGGAATAAATATATATATATATATTATGGATATATATAAATATATATATATTAAAATAAAAAATAATAAAATAATGGTAAATTTTCGACCGCAGAGTGATACGCGGGGTCACGAGTGACACGCGTAGGACGTACGGGGGTATGCACGCCTGAGAATTCTTGTTGACATGCTAACTGAAATTTTAGGTGCAATATATCGATAAATATATATATTTATATATAAATTAGTATATATAAATATATATAATATAAATAAGAAAATGTAAAATTACCATTAAGGGTATGGAAGTTGTAAAGGAAGAGATAAAATGAGAGGGACATTTTGGGTATTTCCCAAGCCTAAATGCCTTCTTCTTCTTTAAGTCGAGATAGAAAGGAAAAAATGAGAAGAAAGGAAGCTCGAGACGATCGAGAGAGATCGTGAGGAAGAGGAGGAGAGCTCACGTGATCGAGACAAAATCAAGGTGAGATGTGTAGCTGTGTGTCGGTTGTTGTTGTTGTGGTTGCGTTTCGGTGGTGGATGGCGAACCAAGAACAGTGAAAGGGAGAGTGTCTCCCTGCTGCTGTGAATGGTTAAGAACGATTGGGGTTGGGGTTGGAAGCCAACCCCAATCGAAAAGAAAAAAAAAAAAAAAAACAGAGATGCTGCTCTGTTCGTGAGAAAGAAGATGACCTTGAACCGGGCCAATTCGGCTCGGTTGAGCCGAACCCGGTTCGGACCGGTTCAGGGCAATTAAATATATAAAAAAAAGAAAGAAAATAGAGAAAATGAAAAAGAAAATCCAGAAAAATTGAGAAAAATATAGAAAAATAGTATTTTGACCAAACAAATAGAAATTGAGGGATTTCTATAGAAAATGAGAAATTCAAAAGTCGGAGGAGACTTTATACCAGGGTTTTTACATCAAAAATGTAAAATGGTCAAAATAGGTTATAAACTAAGTCTCGGAATTCTGGATTCAAATGGGACTAGTTTAAGAATGTTAGTAAATAAGTATGAGACTTAAGTTGATACCAATTGGCCTATTTTAGGTAATGAACCGATGTGGAAAGGTTGGAGGACTTCGGGGAGTCGTACAAGTTGGTAAAACATAAAAAGCTCAGGCAGGTAAGTAGGACTCGTAGCTTTTATCAATTATGCAATGTAAAATAGTATTACTAGAGCATGTAGTGTACTGGACTGGGAATGGGACAATGTACCGTGATTTGATTTTGGTTTTACAAAAATGTTTTGAAATGAAAAATGGATTCAGACAGAGGTTTGACGAGACAGATCGGCCTGGGGTTTGGAACTGTGGTGGAATTGCTAACCATCACCGCGCCCCCAGTGACTTGAAAATTATCCCGATCAATGCTTTCCAGTTGAGTTTAGCAGCTCATCAATCATAAACCAATCAGATGAGCAGTGATTGATTTAGTGATGATGAGTAAGTGCGACTCGATGTTTTATGAGTTGGCGGCACATTGACAAGAACTGGTTAGATGCCCAATGATTGGTTCTTGAAGAATGTGAGAGGGTAACTCAGTGTAAGTACGAATATTTGAAATACAAATCACGGGTACATTGCAATAAACCAAGGAACTTGCATCTGTTATATATATTGTTTATATTGATTCATATGCTTCTGTAGATATGCATTTGAGTCATGTTGTTATACATTGCCTTGATATTAATTGGTAGTTCATGGTTGGTATGAGAGTCAATTCCTGAGCATGTAGGAGCTCACCTACCTTAACATTTTTGGGTATGGATGTACGTTAGGACTTGGAACTCAGGAAAAGAGAAGACCAGGGGTTTAGTATCTTTTCTACGATGTAGTGAGTTTCCTGTTATATATATATTGAAATGTTTTATGATTTTGTAATAATTAGGGTCAATACCGATGTTTATGTCGGTATTGTATATTTTATATTTTATCAAAAAGTTTTAAGTTTTTCGCTGTTTTTGTTTTCTTTTGTTTATTTAAATCAAGACATACAGGTTGTTGTCAGGAAATGTGGTAAGGCTGCTTGCTCTAATTAGGTCCGATCTGGTTTACCGTGGCTTAATTAGGGTTTCAGGTCGAACATTCTCTAAATTAGATTATGAGATGTTACAGTTGGTATCAGAGCCAAGGCTTTACAAAACTTAATTTAGTATTGGTCTCAAAGTAAGAGACAATTTTGATATAATGTGATATCAAAGAATGGTTGGTAAAGCTTGGAATAATTATTCCACTGATCAGTTGATGGAATAACTTCGATACAGTGAGTATCATAGACTGAAGTTATCACTTTCGAATTGGTTTCAAATGGTGTGATAACTCTGATACATAGGGATTGAGGCCTAAAAGTTGTACTTATATATTAAAATGAAAATTTAGGTGAACTGACTTGGAGATTAGTTCTCAATCAGGGATAACTTAGGATTAAATAAACAGTTTTATCGATGTTTTAGGGGGTAATGAAATATAAAAGCTAAACATGTATTTTTGAGTTGATATTATATCTATGCGATAGATATAGCTGTACTGTCTTGCCTAGGAATGCATTTGAAAGTCTTATCTCACATTTATGACTTGGTAAGTCAAAGGAAAATTGAAGGTGAGGGTTTTTGGGAACTGGACTTCAGAGATAACGAGATAAAGGAAGACAGTGAAATGATAATAAGATGGTCTATATCCATCTATTTCTCATAAGATGAGAATATGTATATATTAAGGGTTAGGGTTTGTGGAACCCTGAACCCAAATGTTATAGATATGGAAAAGGGAAGAGTTTAGATATAACTCTTCAATGAAATAGTCTTTAATGGTCTGAATCCTCACTGATATTGTCTGATGAGAAATAATCAGTGTAGAAGGAACGATGGGTCCTGGATTTAGAGACGTATGTCAAGTGAATTGACTTTAAAAAATGGAATGAATGACCATAAAAGATGAAGGAAATATGAAATAATAGACAATGAAACTCAAAGGTGACGAGTCACTTTGAGTAGGAGATATACTAGTGTTGAGACTAATTAAGTATGATGAAAGGTTATTCAATGAGGAAAATAGTGGTAAAAGATGATAGGAACCTTGTTGGGTTAAGTAACTACTAGATTATTTATACTTCATGAATGATAATGAAGTATACAATTTCAAATATAGTGCTAGTCTATATTGAAATAGTGAGGAAGAAATTTATTAGTATGGTTGCGGGTGACCGCATATACTGAAATTAAGGTAAGAAAGAGGTTTATTAGTGTTGTTGCGATGTAACTGCACGCACTAATAGTATGATAATAAGGAAGCCTGTCAGTATAGTTGAGATATAGTTGCACATACTGAAGGCAGAATAGAAAGGGTTTATTATTATTGTTGTAGGTAATTGTACTCATTAATAGAGTAATAAAGAGAAAGGAATGATGATGTGGCATAACTACACATAGAGAAATGAAATATGAAGATACTAGATTGAGGTGTAGCTCAATGTTGAGATGGTAAGGAAGTGATGAAGTTACTCTAAAAGTGAACAGTTACAACAAGAGTTGAGACTTGAAGGATTTGAGAGAAATTTATATTTTTGATCAACTCTATCTTGTTGAGGAAGTAGAATCACTTGTGAGGTAAGGTTAAATTGAAAAATAAAAGTGGAAGGTGAGTAACAACTACATAAGCTTAATGACTGGAAAAGTCAAAAGTAGAGGCTTAACATCAAATTATTTAAGAATCTTTTAAGGTAATAATACAGAAAGATTCATATATATAACACTCATGTCATCAGAGATATCTGATGTGATAGAAAGGAAAGGGTAAGTTGCAAATACGTAAGCCTAACGACTGGTAAGGTTGGGGATAGAGGTTTAACATCAATTCATTTAGAAATTTTCTAGACATGGAGGCCAAAAGATTACAAACGTGATAATCTTGTTATCGGAGATACCAGATAGGTACAAAAAGTTGTATTGTTTGAGTAAGTTGAGAAAAATATAGCAGTGAGTTAGTAAGTTGTTCAATGTGATCATTTGGACTGGTACGATCTAAATTGGGGAGAATGAGTTGTCAATAAAGTTAAGGATTGAGAATCCAGATAATGATGTACAATACTGGGAATGAATAGGTGAGCAGGATATCAAGAGGTTGATATTAATTGCGATCTAAATTGGAAAATGTTGAAATTTATGAACTTTGTGAATGAAAATTCATATAAATTCTGTAATCACTCGAAATTCAAATGGTTGAGTTATGAAAAACTGATAAGAGGTTAAAAATGGAAAGTTAAACTTGATGAATGAAAGTTGTGTTATTAAGGTTTTAACAAGGTTAATTATATGGATAGATTGAAATTTTATCACAATAAATGTTAGAAGAATCATCAATTATTTGATTTTCAATATCCAACCAATGATCAACTTCATTTTACTTTGATGTATTATGAAGATGATATGAGTTTGAGAATTCAATTTGAGTGATAAATTAATTTGAAGTGGATCTAAAAGGAATAGTGATTTCCCAGAATTGACAACTCAAGTGTTTAACTAAATGAAACCAATAGTTGATGAAAATTTGGTTATCGTGGAGTAAAGATCAGTATCTATGAGTATTTGATCAAGCGATGGCTTGATAATAAAGAAATTATGGTGTAGATTATAAAAACTCACTAGAGCTCATGCTATGTTTAAGAATAGAAAAATGTAGAGTTATGGAACTCTATGGAGATAAGATCATCATTAAGTTGACAATGATGACGAATGTGAAAATAGTTGAAATTGTATCCAAAGCACAAAATACTATCGTAAAGTAAAGTGAACTTTGACGATAGATTGGGGTATACAAAAACTGTATGTGCAATGGATAAGTTTCAACTACAAATCCCTAGGATATGTGTTGAATCTTAAATTATGAGTCAAGGGATTTGACTGTGATTAAGACAATTAAATAATTATCTTATGTTCAACACAAGAATAGAAAAGTTGTTAAATGTGAAATAATTGAAGCATACAAACTGTTAGATTATGTAAATATTTAGTCAAAAATATTTTGTAATATTCTATTTTAGGTTAGCATACATTAGAATCAATTAGTCAAATTATGAACTAATTTGACTAATTGATTCTAATGTATAGGCTACAAATTATGAACTAATTTGACTAATTGATTCTAATGTATGCTAATCTAAAATATAAGAAAATATTTGTCGTGTCGCTTCTCATTCATTCAATAGGTTAATATACATCATTTACAACGTAATGTTAGGCTACAAATTAGGAACTAATTTGACAAATTGATTCTAATGTATAGGCTACAAATTAGAAACTAATTTGACTAATTGATTCTAATGTATGCTAACCTAAAATAGAAGATTACAAAATATTTTTGACTAAATATTTACATAATCTAACACAAACAACTTATACAGAGAGTTGTGATATAGTTGTATTGTATGATCAATTAATTTCATAATGGAATAACACTATAATGGAATGAGGATAAGTTGTACATGATACAAAGGATGTCTGAAGGAAATTAAAATATAGTTTGACTACAATAGTTGCTTAATTATACTTGGATTACGGAAAAAAGTTAGAGTTAGAGGTGTATCTTAATATTTTTATCGAAGTAATTGTCTGTTGACACAATAAAGCAAGAAATTGTAGTAAATACATTTGATATAGTTCATGAGGAATTAATGTAAAATAATTGTGTCGGTAAGAGTACCAAACTATTATAAGGCATCAGCTGATAATGAAGAATTGAGGATATGTACTTCAAACGATGGATTGAATGAATTGCAAGAATAAGTCTTAGAGGAAAGACTTGAATATGATAAGATCAGGATGAAGATTCCAGTATTAGTATAAATTCAGTTGATTGGATAGAACGTGCAAATTCATTAATTCATTAAGAGGTTTTGAAGTATAGTTGTATCATGTACAAGGGTATGAATGTTGTTGTTGTTTAGAATTCCTAAGATTAGAATATCTTAGAGGAAATCTTTAAATGATATATGATGAGAATTGTGGAAAACCAGTGAAACTGATAACATGTGATTTAAGGGAAGCTTCAAACTATGAGAGTTTGAAGAGTATGATTATGTCAGAGTGAAATAAAATGTGATGTAATGAGTTACTAGAGTGTGAAAGATGATATATTTACTATGAGTAATCACTCATATAAAGTGATTGACGATAGTTAATAGTTGAATGAAAGAAAAGGACATGGGATGTAATTATAATAGAAACTTCTTAGTATTGTCTCATCGAGAGAGAGAGATAAAATTGATGAATAAGGGAAGTCCTGCGTAGGCATATCATCAATTGAGAGGTTGGAATTGATAATTACCAATCATTTCTTTAGAGTTCAGAATGAGACTAAACTTAGTAAATGAATGAATTAATGGGTGATAGAATTGATTAAGAAATCTAATTAGAACTACTTAATGTGTTAGAGATTGATTATGAATGAATAGTGCCCATATTAGATGTTTTAATAGAAATTGTGCTGGACGTATTAAATTTTGAAATGAAAATTTGATTTATGAGGAAAGTTAGACAAGAATGATTTTGAAAATCTCAGGAATCTCTTTATATGATTGATATATGTAATGCTATACTATATTTGAGTATAATATTATAAATTTTGAGATGAATATATACAGAGAGATTCTAAATTTTGAGATGATAATATACAGAGATGATGATGATATATTATAGATTATAAATGGGTTGAGATGATGATATACAGAGAGATTATAAAGAGATATGGGACGGATTCAGTATGTGATATTGATTAGTGAAACCTAAAGAGTTAAGTAGATTCTTATCTATACCTGATAAGAGAAAAGAAAAACGATTGTAAATTTTGTAATGAGAAATGGACGTCAGCAAAATGAATTATAGTTGATGAGGGAATCTAGTCTGCGAGATTCTTGTCAGTGAGGGCATATGTTATGTTCGAAAGGATTGAGCAAAATAGTTGTATTGGAGATGTGAGATGGTTTAATATGATAAATATTCCAGATAGAGATCCGAGACTTGCTTCCACTGAGGGAAGAATTTATTGATATAAAATAAAAACCAGTCTCAATCTCTATACAATATATTTCCTTCGTGTTGACAAAGAGATTGTGTTACTAATCTTAATTCAACAAGTATGATTGAGCTTGTGTCTCATCATGATAGTCACTGAAAGAATCGATTTATCTGTGTGAGTTTTCTAATGATCTTAATAATCTAGGGTTTACAGAATGAAGTGTGCTCTTTCTTAGTCTACCATAGGGGTGAGAAATAAGAAGGAGAGATATTGTACTAGAAGAAATGAAGTAATAAAGAACTACACAGAGGAAATAGAGCAGACTAGGTAAGATATAACTATAATATAAAGGAAACAAATAATATAAGGATAAAGTTGTAGTGTATAGATTGACTAAATTTATAAATTTCAAGCGAGTATCGAAAAATGATGATAATGAGAATGTTGTGTGATTGACCTTGCCATTCACCGTTGGGTGGAATGGAGGTAGGAGACACACATATGTTGACCTTGCTGTTCATTTATGGTAAACAGAGGTAGGAGACATGATGCACACATATGTTGAGCTTGTTGTTCATTTGTAGTGGACAGAGGTAGGAGACTTGATAACTGTTGACCTTGTCGTTCAGTTATGGGATGGACGGAGGTAGGAGACACGATATTGTTGATCCTTAGTGGATTCAATGCTTGAGCTACAATAATCCTTAAGAAAAAGAGAAAACGTGACAAATATCATAGGTTATAGATGTATCAGATATATGAGATCTTTTGGGAATCTCACCTATGAATAGGCTATAGAGATTCGGATTAATTGAAATTAATGGAATAATGTTATTCATATTTTATTAACCTGAAAGAGAAAAATGAAACGGTAATTTAGTTACGTTTATTCTTCAAAGTAAAGTTGAGATAAGCTTTGTGCTAGTGATAGGGTGATGCAACCACATATACTAGACAAGCTAGGAATGAGAAAGCTAAAGAATAGGAAATATAATGGAATAAGGAACCCCATTACTCTTCGAAACTATTGGTAACTTGTACGTACCTTAATTTCGAGGACGAAATTGTTACTAAATTGGGGAGATTGTAACGACCCGTTACTTTAAGCACGTGATTAACAGTAATCCAAATATAAATTAATCCGAGTTAGGCTTATGGTTAAGCCCAGTTTATCTCGATTAATGTGTATGTGGATTTGTGTTATGTATTGTGTTTGTTTGGTGTGTAGTAGTACGTATACGTAAATAAATGAATAATCAGACTAATGAGAGAATGCCTAATACTATGTGTGGGTCATGTGGACACACATGAGACGTGGGATAACATTGACACTCGAGTGTGCTCGACGGCGAAAATTATGTAATTATTGGCGTAAGTATAGGAATAAATATATATTTATATATATTATGGATATATATATATTAAAATGAAAAATAATAAAATAATGGTAAATTGTTGGGCGCAGAGTGATACGCGGGGTCACGAGTAATACGCGTAGGATGTAGGGGGTGTGCATGTCCGAGAATTCTCGTTGGCGTGCTAACCGGAATTTTAGGCGCAATATATCGATAAATATATATATTTATATATAAATTAGTATATATAAATATATATAATATAAATCAGAAAATGTAAAATTACCATTAAGGGTATGGAAGTTGTAAAATAAGAGATAAAATGAGAGGGGCATTTTGGATATTTCCCAAGCCTAACTGCCTTTTTCTTCTTTAAGCCGAGATAGAGAGGAAAAAATGAGAAGAGAGGAAGCTCGAGACGATCGAGAAAGATCGTGAGGAAGAGGAGGAGAGCTCGGCGATGGCGAGCTCGCGTGATCGAGACGAAATCAAGGTGAGATGTGTAGCTGTGTGTCGGTTGTTGTTGTTGTGGTTGCGTTTCGGTGGTGGTTGGCGAGGTTTGGCCATGACGTTAGCCATGGCCGAACCAAGAACAGTGAAAGGGAGAGTGTCTCCCTGCTGCTGTGAATGGTTAAGAACGATTGGGGTTGGGGTTAGAAGCCAACCCCAATCGAAAAATAAAACAGAGATGCTGCTCTGTTCATGAGGAAGAGGATGACCTTGAACCGGGCCGGTTCGGCTCGGTTGAGCCAAACTCGGTTCGGACCGGTTCAGGGCAATTAAATATATAAAAAAAAAGAAAGAAATGAGAGAAAATGGAAAAGAAAATTCAGAAAATTGAGAAAAATATGGAAAAATAGTATTTTGACCAAACAAATAGAAATTGAGGGATTTCTATGGAAAATGAGAAATTCGAAAGTCGGAGGAGACTTTATACCAGGGTTTTTACATCGAAAAATGTGAAATGGTTAAAATAGATTATAAACTAAGTCTCGAAATTTCGGATTCCAATGGGACTAGTTTAGGAATGTTAGTAAATAAGTATGAGACTTAAGTTGATAAGAATTGGTCTATTTTAGGTAATGAACCGATGTAGAAAGGTTGGAGGACTCCGGGGAGTCGTACAAGTTGGTAAAACATAGAAAGCTCAAGACAGGTAAGTGGGACTCATAGCTTTTATCAATTATGCAATGTAAAATAGTATTACTAGTGCATGTAGTGTACTGGACTTGGAATGGGGCAATGTACCGTGATTTGACTTTGGTTTTACAAAATTATTTTGAAATGAAAAATAAATTCGGAAAGAGGTTTGAAGGGATGGATCGGCCTGGGGTTTGGAACTGTGGTGGAATTGCTAACCATCACCGCGCCTCCAATGACTTGAGAATTATCTCGATCAATGCTTTCCATTTGAGTTTAGCAACTCATCAATCATAAAACCAATCAGAATAGCAGTGATTGGTTTAGTGATGATGAGTATGTGCGACTCGATGTTTTATGAGTTGGCGGCACATTGACAAGAACTGGTTAGATGCCCAGTGACTGGTTCTTGAAGAATGTGAGAGGGCAACTTAGTGCAAGTACGAATATTTGAAATACAAATCACGGGTACATTGCAATGAACCAAGGAACTTGCATTTGTTATATATAGTGTTTATATTGATTCATATGCTTCTGTAGATATGCATTTGAGTCATGTTGTTATACATTGCCTTGATATTAATTGGTAGTTGATGGTTGGTATGAGGGTCACTTACTGAGCATGTAGGAGCTCACCCACCTTGACATTTTCAGGTATGGATGTACGTTAGGACTTGGAACTCGGGAAAGGAGAAGACCATGAGTTTAGTATCTTCTCTACGATGCAGTGAGTTTCCTGTTTTATATATATATATATATATTGAAATGCTTTATGATTTTGTAATAATTAAAGTGGGAATACGAGCTCAATACCGATGTTTATGTCGGTATTGTATATTTTGTATTTTATCGAAAAAGTTTTAAATTTTCTGCTGTTTTTGTTGTCTTTTGTTTATTTAAATCAAGACATACAGGTTGTTGTCAGAAAATGTGGTAAGGCTGATGGCTCTAATTAGGTCCAATTTAGTTTACCGGGGCTTAATTAGGGTTTCAGGCCGAACATTCTCTAAATTAGATTATGGGATGTTACACTTTCTATTTTTTCTTTTCTTTTTTGCCTTGTCAGTCAGTACTTGTTGTAGTCAGTCAGTACTTGCTGTAGTACTTCACTAGTCATTGTACGATCTATTAGCTGTTTGTCAAGGGGCAGCTGTGGCTGCTGAGCTAGAATTTTGAGCGAAAATTTCAAATGGTTTTCCCTATCAAAACCACTCAAATCCACTTATCCAGCCATATTTCCTGTTTCTCGAGCTCTCTTCTTTTTTCCCTGTGTCAATTTTTAAAGGTTGAAGATTTCATTCTTTCTCCTTTGTATCTCTTACTCATAGGTTCCTGAGTGTCCAAATATGTTACCAGACATCAGTCACAGCTTACTAGCTTGCTGAGTGCCCAAAAATTGGCTTGAGAAAAGCTTCTTAGCAGCTACAATTGTCCCTAACAAACATCTGACAATAGTTGAAGTGTTGCAACAAGTACTAACCGACAAGAAAAAAAATGAAAAATAGAAATGGAGCAATTGGTTTGGAGCCGAACCCGCCAGTGACACATCAACGCCATGTACCCCAAGTGTTTTGACCGGGTGTCTTTGACGGGTAAAATTAGCATTTCTCAAAAAAAAAGTACAAAAGGGCACTTTGTGCTGGCTGTTCACCTCCAATCATAAGTTTTTTTTTTTAGTTCTTCATACAAAAAAGCTCAATTTTTTGTTAACTTTACTGAGTTCTACAATTAAAATTCTATACAAGTACATTGGTGATCGATTTTATGTTTCGTTATGTTTCATTCAATATATTCGAGAGCCATTGATGATTAATAACATTTTTCTTTTTTCAAAAAAAATGATTTGAAACCTACTCAAGCCGATAGCGTACCTCGAGAAAAAAGCAAAATACATTCTAAATAATATTGCTTGGGTAATATATTAATAAAAAAATATTCTCTTGACGTTTTTTTTTTGAAGAGATATTCTTGTGACGTTATTTACCAATATTTATTATATAATCATAAATTTTTCTTGATAAACTTATTGTATTCATATTTCGTTCAACAATGAGATCATTGAGTGCAACCATAACTACCCCATAAAAAAAGAGTCCGGCTAAGTGTACCTCGAATTTTAGAAAGTGCACCCAGAAAAAAGTCAAACTTAAAAAAAAAAATCAATCCTACTACAAAATGACCCTTATGCCCTCACTGTGATTATTGCACCCCATTACAATTACTAATTGCACCACACACATTATCTTCTTTGTGATTTGTAGGCATCATCAAGGGGTTCGGCCTCGAGGTCCGAATCTCTTGTTGGAGAGTCGGTCGAAGCCCGTCGAACCTTTAGTTGGAGTGTCTGTCACAGCTTGCCGAACTTTTAATTGGAGAGTCGGTTGAAACCCATCGAACCTTTAGGTCGGCAGTTGTCAACTAAATCTTGCCAAAGAGGTTCAGTTGGACAACATCGAGCCTAGTTGATAAGTCTTGGCTATATGATGCTGAACCTAAAATAGATATCTCGACCAAGGTTTTGGAGTTGGGTGTTTCGATTCTAATGAAAGGGTATTTTGGTAAAAATGTGGGGTGCACTTAGTAATTGAAATTTAAATTTGGGGTGCCACGCAAAATAAGGTGCACTTTCTAAAAATCGGGGTGCACTTACCGGACTTTAAAAAAAAGGCCAAATAGCCTAATTTATCTCAAACTTTGCTTGAAGTTTCAGATGTATCTCGAATGAAAAGTTGTCTCAGATTTGTTCCAATGTTAAATTTTTAGTCTCAATTTTATCCCCACCCAAAATTACAAGGAATTAATTCTTATAGAGCACAAATCTTGATGTTTTGTCCAAGAGAGTTCAATAAATTTTTATTAATAATAATAAGAAGCACCTCTATATGTTGAAGCTTGATTGGGATCTTTTCTATCAATTTATTTTTTCACATAAGCACGAGTTCCTTACAATCTTAGGTGAGATAAAATTGAGATTAAAAAGTGAAGTTTGTGATAAGTTCGAGACAATATTTTGTTTAGGATAGATCTGAAGCAAAGTTTGGGTTAAATTAGTCTATTAAGCCTAAAAAAAACACAACTACCCCATTAAGAGGTTGATTTCATATATTTAGTCATTTGGTTAGCATATGTGTAAAAAAAACCGTGCCACTATATGACCAACCCCCTTCACTAGCCTACGAATGCTAAACTTAGGGAAAAAATTAAACTTAAATGACATTTATTATAGAGAAATGCTAGGGTGACATGCATGTGTGACATGCACTCATCTTCTACCCTTAATACAGTTCAGTTTGCGTGCACACCTCGAGAATCAAGGGGTCTAGACGAGTGCATGTCGCACTTGCGTGTTTTAACTGTGACACCCCAACATTTTTCTATTTCATTCTATATTCTTAAGAAAAACATTTCCACATATGAAAAGTCAAGAATCAAAATTGTAAAAGAAAAAAAAGAAAATAGAAAAAACAAAAGTCAAGTCAACAAAACGCTGTGCCAATAATGATGTCAGCAGCTTCGGTGTAGAATGTTGGTCAGCAACAAGTCCTTTAAACTAATCGATAAACTCGCCATCTTGCACAATATCAACGGTCTCCCAATCACATCGCTCGGATTCGCGTATATCCCGAGACTTTTTCGTTCTTTGTCTCACGTTTCCCCTCAAAAAATCCATTTTTAATTTCACACTCAACTGTGAACTCTCCACACTTCACAAACCTACCACGCACCTAACCGCACCGCTAAAACCGCACTCCCTTGTCGAACTCTCGACACGTGTCCAAACCGCCACAGGCGCTGTCTACAATGCCGCGCCCGGGAGCACTGGATCGCGCTAAGTGGATACCTTTTATGGTGCCTTGTTTGTTCATAATCAGAAACCTAGACTCATAAAATGGTGATTTGGGAGTGATTTGTTCATTCAATTGAGATGATCTCGGGAGAGATTCTTTCAGTTGCGGTTGCGGTTTTCGAGCTCAATCGTAGCGGATTTTGTGTATGTATGTGTTGATTTTTGAGTGAATTTGTGTTGTTTGGAAGAGATTGGAAGAGATGAGTGAGTTTTCGTCTCTGTTGTTGTTGTTCTTTGTGGTTCTGTGTTGTTGTTGTGATGGTGATGATGCTCAGCGTTACGACTCGGTTACGCTTTCGAGCTATCGCTACTCCGATTACAGGATCGGCCGCTACGATTGGCATTACATCAGAGGTGAGTCTCTGATAAAAATTATGTCTACTTTGGAGTTCAATGTTCTAGGTTCAAATTTTTTTATTAGAATTAAAGATATTGGATTAATTATGATTTTTGAAGTGCCTCGACGGATTAGTCGGTCCGGTCCACTATCAGTATGGTGTCAGTTGTCAGCTAACAAAAAAAAAAAATGATTTTTGAAGTAGGTTTTGTGGAAATTGTGGTCTTTCAATGAAGTTTTTTGATTCAATTTAATAACTGAAAGTCTGAAATGGCGGCAGTGATTAGTTTTATTAGTATTATTTTTTGAATTGTGAGTGACATGGATAGTAATTCAGTAATTTACTTTTTATTTACTGAGAACTTTGAGTAGTTTGTGAGTTGTGTCAATTATATTCAATGATCTATTGTTTCAATTGGTTTGAAGTTTGAACAATTTCGAAAACTCACCTTTGTTTGTGTTGATGTTCAGTTGAGGTGCCGCCATCGTTTTCTTCTTTGTCGTTGTACCTACAGTCAAATGTGGATATTGTGAGTATGTTTCCTATACCACTGGCTGAAGATTACGGCATTGTATTGCGATTATGTGCATTCAGTTCAATTTTTTATTTCATTACTTTCATAGACCAGATGTAAAAGATGTCATTTTTATGTATAATTTTTTGTTACTTCTTTTGATTGTGGTTGAATGGCCTTCATTCGTGACGTTTTTTTTTTTCGTATGTAGGATATTGGGAAAATTGGAAGGATTTCGAAAAGCAAGGTGCCGATTATATGTTTTCGAAATGGCGGTCCTCCTCTCCCAGATGCTTCAGATAATTTGAAAGATTTAGGTATGATGCTGATTATATGTTTCGCGAGGTTAGCATCGTCGCAAACATTTTATATTTTTTATATATTCGATTTTGGATACAAATTGTTGATACTTGAAGCATGCCCATGACCTCTCTAAACAATGAAGCATCCCATCCAATTTAATCTTGCCATTGTGGGCTCTAGGAGAATGGAAAATTTATATGGTCTTACTCCCATTGTATAGGGAAGTCTTTTCTACAAAATGTTCAAGTATCCAAGTTGATTCAATATGTTAATGGTTTATGCATCAAAAGCAAGAGTTTTCCGAATGTTTAAGATTTAGGAACTTTAAAAAGTAAAGTGAAAACTCAATATTATAACCTGCGCGATTTTCTTGCTCGTGATTTCATTCTCTTTTTCAATAGCTAAAAAATATTCTTCTTTGGTTGCAGTGTTAAAACCTATTAGTGATGGTTCCTTTAGGGATATAAAAGATCTTCAGCACCTGGAACTGTGCTCTCCTGTACAATCACATATAATGCTGAGGTTGACAAATGAGCAGGTTTTTATTCAAGCTTCAATCTCTGATTTCATTTAGATGGCGTGTGCAGTGCAAGTACGTCATTTTTTATTGCTTCCTTAGGGTTACGGTTTAGAAATCTGTCAGTTGTAAAAGTAGTGTAGTTCATGAAAATCTGTCATGAGCTATTTAAAATTGAAAATGAGGCTATGAATGAAAATCAGCTTTCATTGTTCCAGTAGTCACTCACACACCAAGGGAAATGGGCACGGGCATAATCATCTATTCTAGCCATTGAAAAATGTTAGTTAAACATATCAATTTGAAGCATAGATTTGATTGCATAGCTTTTTTATTTTGAAAAATGTTAGTTATACAAGTATGTGCTTGATCTAATATCTCATTTTTTATGACAATAAAACGACACACTCATTTGATAGTAAGTGTTGAAATCAGATTATTTTCTGTGCAGATATCGGCAGGAATATGGTATATTGGTCTATTTAATGGCATTGGATATGAAAGAACACAGTCAAAAATGGTATGCATCTGGAATATTATGCGTTTATGCCTTATTGCTTATGATCACTTTTCTCGTCGAATACGCATTCATGGTAAAGTATGCCTTGTATATTCAATGCAGTGAAGCTTGTCATCTTGTAATATCTGAATAAGACTAGTTGCGTTACATGCTTCGCATGTTTTATTTAATTTAATTTTTAATTTTAACGTGTCAAAATTAAAAAAAAAAAAACTTTTGCTCAATGCATTTTTTTTTGAAGAAGTATATTAGCATATTGTAGTTATTATTAGCATTTTATATTCAATCTAGTTCCAAAAAAATTTTAATAAATTGTGAAAATTAACTTCAGTTAATCATATGTAAACCAAAACAAATAACATATCGCGCTTATCGATTATAGATACTAAAGCAAAACCTACCTTAACAAAAGAGAACTAAGCAAATCTTATATTGAAAATACATACATGAATTTGCTATAGTTTTGCATATCTCAACATTTTACCAAAGAGTCTCAATTATCAGTCTGTAGCAGATGCATATATCATACTGTGTCACCTATTTTTTATATGTATCACATATAAAAACAAAAGTGGACCTAAAGATTTTACATCATGATGTCTACATGCACATCTCGTAGATTGACCAATGTGTGTAGCAGAATGTGTATCAAAACTTCGACACCTATTCTACACAGGATATGTAAAACAAAAGCGAAGGGCAAAATTGGCCTTCAACTGTACAATAAACAGTGCCACATTTCATGCATTGAGATGTAGGAAAGCGTGGCATGGCATAAAAAAGAAGGGCAAAAATGTTGGTGTACTGCACAATGAACCGTGTCACACTATTCTTTCTAGTATAGTAGTAGATGGAAGCCATATACGATTCTTGAAGTTCAAAGGTACCATAAATTATACTAACCTTTTATGTGCAAATCCTGCAGATTAATAGAGGTTCATCTTTCACCTTCAGTGCTAATATCAGCGTGGATGGATGCACAGTCTCGGGATTGTGGGGTCCATACTGCAATCATGCATTTGTTCCGCTTTCCTGTGACCATATTGCTGTATATGAGGATTCTAAAAATATTTTTGATGCTAGTTCTTACAATCAGACGGCTGAGAATAATTTGACATGTCAAAATTCTTTGGAGGCTTTGTGCTCTGGGTCTAGCGAATTAAAGTTATATTCACTGGACTTGACTGGGACGATACAATTTCTAAAAATCGTGGTGAAATTCAACCAGTCGATCTCTGGAAATAGCACAAAGAACATTAATGGAACTCTTTATGCTAGACATGCTGCTATTCCATCCATAGAATTTCATGATTATTCTGTTGATATTGTGAAGTCGCCTTTGGTTGTAGAATCACCGAAGATTGGTCGCTGGTATATTGGTATTTTACCTGCAATGAGACAAGTATAGCTGGTGCTGTTGGGAACAATAATATAAATTCTGATATTTGTTACTCCCTTGATTGGAAAGTCTTTGAATGTCCTGCAGGAAAGGCTGGACCAAATTGTACTGCCAAAACTTATATGCTTCAGGTGAGATCCTTGCTGCCGTATTTTCCTTCACAGGATCTGCTTCTTTCTATTGAGCTTTTGCCTATTTTAACGAATTATCTTTAATTCTTTCATTGGTTTCAAGTGGATCTTTATTTGTTTGATTTATGTGCAATACTGAACTTCATTTATTCGCCCAAATCCTTAATGTTCCTTTATACATTGCTCAAGTCATTTGGTGAATTAGTTGTTATTAACTGCCTCTCTAGATTCTCTTATTTAGTGTAACTCTATGGCTAACCAATGACAATTTTATGCAGGCCATTCCTGGGAAAAACCCATCTCCACCTGATTTTCATTACTTGCCAGTTGATGGAAAGATGTCTCCAGAGGCGGCAAATTTCCCTCTGGAGCCCCTCTTAAGCAATTCATCTGGGGACAAATCAAATATTGCATGGACTTACTTTATTCTCAACATACCCCGTGAGGCAGGTGGAGGAAATATACACGTCCAACTTCAAGCAGATACAACTTTAACTTATGAGTTATACTCTAGATTTGGTGGACTGCCCTCTCTTGATACCTGGGACTATTACTATGCCAACAAATCTAGTAATAGCAACGGGTCCATGTTCTTTAAAGTGTACGATTCAAGTGATGAAGGTGCCAGTTTCTATATCTTAAATGCAAGAGAGGGACGCTGGACATTTGGATTGAGACATCATGTTTTGCCCATTGGTGTCTCTAATCTTCGAACCACTATGTCTCTCACTGTCGAGAGGTGCCCAAATAAATGCTCAGGTCATGGCAGTTGCAAGTTTCGAATGGATGATAGCGGATTATCATTTTCTAGGTATAGTCTTGTGGCTTACGAATTATTCCATAAAATAACATATCTGTTTTTTTTTTTTTTTTTTCCTGATTTCCTTGACTTCCTCTGTTTTTGTTATGTTGCCGCTAAATATTTATTGACCATTTCTTCTCAATTCCATTTAGTTTTTGATTTTGCAAATAGATAAAGTGAAGGTGAAACATGGAGTGAAAAGTTGTTGAAGCAACCTATTACTTTGAAAATAATTTGTCTTTGTTGCTGCTATTATCTATGACATTGGATGAAGAAACCTTAAACTTACACGTTGAAAATCATTTTTCATGAAATTCATGTCTATATGGTAGGTGAGTTGTGTGCCTAATTCCTTTTTCTCACTATATCTTCTAAATAATGATTGTACTTCAAATTGTAGATCATGCACACTAAAACTGTAGATAATCCTCTTGGCAACATCAAGATTGCTATACTATGATGGAGAAATTGTGGGTTTGAAATTGGGAATAGCCTCTCCATAGAACAGGTGTAATGAGCCTTCCTTAAATCCTGCTGGATCGAAGCCTAGTGCCTCGGGTACTCCAATATCTATTAGTTGCTATGGCTATTTCACCTTTTTCCATTTCAAATAATGGGTTTAATCTAATAGTGTTTCATCATTTTTTTAATTCATTACAACATATATGGTGGAAGTTCTAGATCAGTACTTATTAATGCCAGTTTCAACTTATCATGCTTGAAATTTTTTCCCCCACAGCTACTGTGGCTGTGATCGAGACTATGGCGGATTTGATTGCGGCATCACGGTTGTTACACATTTAGGTAAATCCCATTAAACCTGATTGAAGATGGAATACCTCCTCATTGTTATCGTCTTTTTCTGCTTGGAGAGGCTTTTCATTAGAGTCAGTTTGCTACAATCTGCCACGTTGGACCTGTGCTTTACGGTGGATTTCTTCTTCTTGTCATGTGCCTTTAAAATGTATTCACTTTTCAAGTCTATTTTACTGTCCTTTTATCATTAGAAACTATACAGCTGTGTAATTAATGAAGTCCTAATTTAGCGTTTAATTAAGCTTTACATAATTACATCTATTTGGCATGTAAGTCATCTCTGCCAAAATTTATGTAGGGCATGTGTTGCAGTCTGTTGCTCTAATAGGGTCAAATGCAGCAGCTATACTTCCAGCATATTGGGCTTTACGGAAAAAGGTAAGATTGTAGTTTGTACGAAGTTGATAGCCCATGTTTTCAGTGCCATGTAATTCTGATTCTAGACTGAATTTTGAGTGGAAATGATCCTTGTGCAATGTCTAGCTTTACTAGTTTGACAAAAAACTAAGTGTGTTATTTTGTTTCTCAGCGGCAGCACCCGGTTTCCTATGCTGTTCTATTGCTGTGATTTCTAATCTCTTATTCAGTTATACCCGGAATAATTTTGAAACTCTGCTATTCTCCAGGCATACGCGGAATGGGTTATATTCACCACTAGTGGCGTATCAAGTGCATTATACCATGCTTGTGACGTGGGCACGTGGTGTGCTCTCAATTTCCATGTTTTACAGGTACCGATATAGAGGTCATTTCATATTCTATTGTGCATTTATAAATATTTCAGCAGTACGCTTCGTTAGATATAAAGGTCATATATCTTCTATAGCTGACAAGTACTGCATCAAATTGATGGAACATCTTTTACTCTATCTGCTTGTAGTTTATGGACTTCTGGCTTTCTTTCATTGCTGTGGTGAGCACTTTTATCTACCTAACCACAATGGAGGAAGGTACCAAAAGGGCAATTCACGCATGTGTCGCAATTCTTACAGCTCTCATGGCTATAACTGGAGCAACCAGGTATTTATGGCTCACCATGGAACTCTGTTTTAAAATTTGTTGAAGCGCTGATTCTCTTTTGCTGTTCAGAGATCTTAGTTATATACTCTTTGTCCACAGGTCCTCCAACATTCCTCTTGTCATAGGTATTGGAGCTTCAGGTCTTTTCATTGGCTTAATTATAGAGTTCTCAAAGACACTTAAATCTATCTTGTGGTCAAGAAGATTGAATCTAAATATCATTGAAAGGTAGGCACTTTCTAAACTTAGCAAATTTTTAAAAACTGAGAATTTGCTTAACTTGATATTAATAGAACTGTGCTCTTAAGTATTTTATTTACCTTCAAAATACATCAGAAAACAAGATCTACAGTGGCAATGAGTATTCTATTTAGAATAGAGATTTTTTTTTGATTAAAAAATAGAGATTTTGAGATGTAAATAGATGTCGTAGTCGAGTATTTTATTCAAGTACGAGGATATAGTTTAGGGATAAGGCCACATACAGTTGCACTCAAGTGACAATGTTGAAGAGAGATTTTCAGATGCTTTTGTTTGCTTGAGTTGATTCAGAATTTCGATTAAAATTATATGGTTCATTGCGAATTAAGTGTTAGACAAGAATGGATTCATGGTTGGTTTGTTTTGGAAATTCATGCATTGTCAGCGTTCTGCAGATGGCTAAGTTTTAAAGTGTGGCTTTACAATCTCTTGAAGACAATTCGTAGTCGCTTCCGCTGGATTTTTGTACTTGTGGGTTTCGTTCTGGTAGCAATGGCTGCAGTGAGCTGGAAAATGGAGGGCACTGCAAGCTATTGGATTTGGCACAGGTACGTCCTACACACGCTGCACACACATGTTAGTTTCTTCACTTTGTATGTTATTGTGGCTTGATTTCGACGTTCTTGCAGTGTGTGGCATGTCACCATCTACACATCTTCCTTCTTTTTCCTCTGCTCAAAAATCACTAGTGTAAATGGAGAGGGACAAGCGAGTGAGGAATCGCCGTATGAGTTGACGAGGCAGGATTCATTCCCAAGGTAAAGAAATGGATTCTGGGAAGCCTTGTATGAAAGTTAACAATGTCAGAATTCTTCAAAGACCAGAAGACATGATTGGGGTTCTGATATGACCTGAAGCTCTCAATATACATCTGTTCATACTAATAATAACTCACAAATTAGAGTTACAAGGGAATGCAAGTTAATAAAAAAAAAGTGCAATAGATAGTAGTAGTACAGAATTTGTTATTTGTAATCTTGTAACTTAGTCTAGTTTTGATAAGATTACTGTTTATTAGGCTGTAATTATGAGGAAATTCGAAGTAATAATTTATAGAATGCTTTCTTCTTATCTTATTGACTTGTTATGTTCTTAGGTGCATTTGTGGTCATTTATATTACTGCCTAACTAATTCATGTATGAGTACAACCCAAGCTTTAAAAAAGGAAGTGAAGAGATGTGATGAAAAAGTCTCACATCCTTAATTTCAAAATAATTATTTATGTTTGGGATTTGATTTACTTTTGAACTTATTAGTGAATGAAGCAAATTAACTTACTTCCCTATAAGCTTTGGCAGTGATCAAACATAGATTACTTGTTGGATACCACGTAAGTTTTACTGTTTATCAGTGAGAATAGAGATGATTGTGGTAATTTTTTTATTTAAAAAAAAGAGAAAAAGAATAAAACAACTGACAATTAGAAGCCAAGCTACTGTACTTGTGTTGTAATGGATTTAGTATGATCCAGTGTCTGGAGGGCAAACGCACTTCGTTTAATCTCAGCCGTTGAAATAACAGATGAGGGCATCATACAAAACACAATGATCGCTTGAGAGTTGGCGCGCTTTTCTTGTTCAGTTTGTTCTCTTCAGATTGTCTGAACGTCTCTCTCTCTCTCTCTCTCTCTCTCTCTCTCGCGCGCGCGCGCGCGCCATTGAGATCGCACAGGTAATCTTTCTTTCGAATTCTTGATTCCACATTTCAAATTCTAGGGCTCGCGTTCCAGATTCCATGTTCGCATAATTTTCTTTGATGAATTTGCTCTGAAGTCGATCAATTTCTAGGGTTTAGTACCTTTCAATGGTAATGCGGTTCAAAATTGTGCTATTTTGATGATTTTGATGATCTCGTGATGCTTGGTTTCGTCTCTCTGTGGCTGATGAAAGATCTGTGTATTGTTTGATGATGATCTCTTGTGTGCTACAATTTGAGTATGGTTTGATAGATCATGTATCGGTCATCATCGTTGTTGTTGTTGTTGTTGTTGTTGTTGGAGGCTCTGGCACAATTTAGGTTCCCGGAGACATTTGCATCTTGTCGTTATCGTGAGATAGTTGTTGTGGAGGAAACAAGGTGTTCTTTAGTGGTAATCTTGGGACGCGTTTAGGAATGCTAGGAAAAACTGCATCAGAGATGTTGGCTATGTCGACGGACTGAACTATATGTGCAAATGTTCTGAATTTGAGAGCAAAAACTTGTCCTTTGGGGAGGGCTTGTCTTGGATTGACAATATGGACATCACCATGAATGGTTGATGTCACTAAAAGGGGATCAAACTTGTCTTGATTGGTGTAGAGAGGTAAAGGATAAACGTTTTTTCTAAAGTGGAGTTGGTGCATTGGAGTTCCCCTAAAAATTTGGTTTTCATGCCTGTTTAGCTTTAAATTCTGTTTATTTCTAGCTCAGCTTTTGGTCGATATGATGGTAAAAATGTTTTTGTTCATTCTCTCTCCATGACTTTGTTTATGATTTAAAAGTTTTAGATGCTTGACTCATTTTGTTTTTGTGGTAGATGCCTCGACCGCAAAAAAGAAGGTGAGTTGTTTCTGCTTTTTTGGGATTTACCTAACTGCTGCTGTAGTTATAATTTGACATGTCGGAAATCATCATGTGCAGCTAATTCTTTGATAATGATTCTTCCAGGTCTTTATCTCGCTCAATATCTTGATCACCACATAGAATCACTGGTTCAGATCTCTGTCTAGGTTGAGGGAGAGAAATCGCTTGAGGTATGCACTGGGATTATTGTGATCGGCGAGGTTTAATGGATGCCGTTGTTTTTTCCTTTCTTCTTTCATTTTATGTGTTCTTTTAATTAGTATATCCTTCTTTAACAAGGATTGATGTATGTGGTCTTGTTGCCAACTTTATTTTCACAGAGCTCGTGATTCTGCAAATGCATCGAATCCTGGAAACAATTTGTTTGTGAATCGCATATCTAGAAGGGCGACTTCAGAGAATCTTATAAGACATTTTAGCAGTGTAGGAGGAAAGGTACTGGGATTTGCTAATTTGATTTTCCAATCATAATACCAGGGCAAGGACTTTGCAACATTTGACACTGTTGCACACATAATTATTGGATCTTTTTCTTTTTATGTGCATTGGCAATGGTGTGCCAAAAGCAAATTTTGAGGTGAATTCTATTCTAAAAGGTTTTCTTAAAAGGACGGGGTTGAATTACCTGTACTGGCCATTCTACTAATCACACAGTGGAATATAGAAATCTACAACCGAGTGGTTGAAGAACCTTTTATTATATCAATGTGATACTAGATGTACTTTGATTTAAAAATTGAAGATTAAGAAGATTAGAAGCAGCTCAGATTAATATTTCTTTTTCAGGTTCTGGAATGCGAAGTAGTTAGGGATCCTCGGTCCAAGGAGTCTCGTGGATGTACATTTGTTACGATGGAAACAGTTAAGGATGCCAATGACTGTATCAGATATTTGAACATAACTGATCTTTTAGGTCGACTGATGACAGTGGAGAAGGTATTATTTCTATGTGTCTTTGTAAGATATTCTTGCTTTTAGATCATTGAAATATATCGTGTTACTTTTAATCTCTGCTTATCTTCAGAAATGTTGCCTAATAACTTTTGGCCAGGCCTGTTGTGTGTTTGCTTCATTGAATTTCTCAATCTAGGCTCTTAACAGACTGAACCACCCCTTCTCAACATGAGTCTGCTTCACCATACCAAACTCATCAATTTAAATCCGACTAGTATACCGAGGGCACATACCCTTGTTCCTGTTCTTGATGACCAATACTGGTCAGTTCTGGTAAAATTCAAAAAAGATAGAAATTGGTTGGGCCCATTCAAAATCCTTCCATTGGGTGGCCCAATGGTATGGCATGGTGTTTGGGAGGAAAAGGCCATTGGTTCAAATCTTGGGGGAAACAATTGTTTCTTATAAAAAATAAAAATAAAAAAAAATAATTCCTGGCTTTCTTCATGTTAATTTATTGTGTTCTGAATCAGGATTAGATCTCTTTCTTTTTTTTATGAGATTTAAATCATGCTCCAAAGGACATATAACCACTTTTCTTTTTGACACTACCATCCTGAATTGTTGGCTTCTTGGTAGGCAAAACGAAGACGTAGGTGGTCACGAACTCCAGGCAGATATCTCAGTCTGAGGAGGAGAGGTATAATGCTGTTTTCTGGGATCAAAAGATATGACAAAACCCCTTCTAATATTACTTCCAAATACAAAAATGACTAGAGCTAAGCAATTTTCTTTTCTTAATTCACTGATATTGTCCTATAGATGCATGCAATCACTAGAGTATCAATTTCCTTTCATCTATTCGATATCGACCTTGACCGAATGGTATCAGTAAACTATGGCATGTGCTATCATCAGGGTGGGATTGGACCCAAACCTTGCCATTGTTATATCTATAGAACTTCTGCTTGGGGGGAGTATTGGAAATTTTACTAAGGTGGAGACATGCCTATATTTACAGGAGAGGCTACACACTTATTTGGATCATGAATTATAAACTGCCTCGGAACTCATTTTCTTATCAAGCGCAATGGAAGAGTTTAATCCATGCAACCGACTGCACCTAATTTGGTATTGAGGCTTATGTGCAGGTCATGATAACAGGCAATCTAGGAGCTACTCTCGCCATGGATGGCATAAGAAGGATGATTCTTACTCCCACCGACGATCACAATCTAGGTCTCCATATGGAAGAAGGGATTATTCACCCCGTGGATGGCGTAAGGCTGATTCTTACTCACCACGAGGTCGATCACGATCACAATACATGTCTCCATATGGAAGAAGAAATTACTCACCCCATGGATGGCATAAGAAGGATGATTCTTACTCCCGCCGAAGACATCACGATCCAGGTCTCCATATGAAAGAAGAGATAAATTTTTGGTATCCTAGAAAGGTATACTTTGTGGGAAGCTTGAAGCAGGAGCAACCCTGGATCATTGAAGATGAGTTTTTTAGCAAGCCCATCTAGTCCTATCTTTGTCATGCACACTCATCCTTTAACTGGATTGTCGCTGCTTTACTAAAAATTTCTAATGTTTGTTTACCATGGCATTGTAGGAAATACTCAACCTTGGCTGCGATTTGCTTTGCAGAAATTCTTACATTTACCAATATTGCCATTGAATCCTTTTCAATGATGCTGCCTTGATAAAAATATGTGCAATCAACAGTTCATGATGCAGTGTGTAAGGAAGTTTGATAATCTTACATGAGAACAACATATCATCAGTTCATCTGCCTTTGATGAGAAAGAGAGAGATCACCATAGAAAAGGTATGAAAGCAAAGGTATCCAACTACACTCCACTTGAACCAGAAAATGTAAAAAACTGAACTTCTCTGATGAAACTTCATACTCTCATGAGGTATACTTCCTCCGTTGAGAACCTCTTGTCATTTCACACTTGCATGATGTACAATTGAATGTTTCTTTTCATTTATAAACAGATTTGAATACCCGTTTTCTGCGAATTTAATTGCTTATCATTCTTCTCTAATGATATTTCCTTTCTGAGAATGAGAGGAGAGCGAGCGGAAGTCAGGCGCTGAGAGCTCTCTGAAGTCTCTGCGAATGCTCCACAGGATTTCAGCACATCTCCTCATGCGCGGACGGCTCTGTCTGGTTGGAGCTAAGCACTGTAGAGATAGCTCTAGAATCTTCTCTAGTGCTAAGTTGGTTGCTGGGTTTCTCGTCAACACTGGATCCAATGTAAGTATTGCATCTCCTTCCGTGAACTTCTTAATTGCCTGCATTGCATTCTTTTTTAACAACTCTGTAATTTGAAACATGATTTAAATGTAGAAACATTGGAAACATTGGAAACATTGGAATTGAGCATTTTAAGAATATCCGAACGAAAACCAAACTAACTTGCGACGGAAACTAAAAACTGAGATTCTAGAAAACATACCCATCTCGCTGTTATTCGCTCCTTGATCTCCTTCTTGGTCTCAATGGGTCTTCGGCCTGATACTAGCTCCACTAACAGTACACCAAAAGAGTAGACATCACTCTTCTCTGTTAGTTGATAGGTTTTTAGGTACTCTGGGTCCAAGTAACCTGCAGTCCCTTTAACTTGGGTGGATATGTGGGTAGCTCCGGAGTCACTATCAGGAGCCAATTTAGCAAACCCAAAGTCAGCCACCTTGGCCCGGAGATTTTCTGTGAGGAGTATGTTTGATGACTTGATGTCTCTGTGGATGATGGGGCAATCTGCAACCAAACATCTCATAATCATTCCATCTATTCTTTATTAGTATCCTAACAGTCTAATACCACCTAATATCATGCTTTGAAGGGAAGGATAGAGTTTAGTTTTCAGACACTGACCTGTGTACATATGAAGATAGGTAACTGCATGTGCAACATCGATTGCAATGTCTAGGCGCGCAGCAAAATCAAGAATGTTACCATTAAGACCTGCAATATACATACAGAAACAAATCCGAAACCCGGACTTCTATGAAATGAGATTGGAATTATGGTTTGAGCGACGAAAAGAGTACAGAGTAAAGACACTTCAATTTTTTAACTCACAGTCCAAGTGTTCCCTGAGAGTTCCATTAGGAACATATTCCACTACTACAATCTTCTCGTCTTCGTGCTCTAAGTACCCGTAGAACCTCACTAGATTCAAATGCTCGACGCGTGCTAAAGTTTGAATCTCGCTTTGGAATTCCACACTCAAATGTTTGTCATACACACTCTGCAAATAGTGCAAATGACAATCTACTCAATCATTGTGTGCAGTGTTTGTAGCATATCAGAATTGTTAACTTCTAAATTTCTAATATGTAGTATAGTATTGGTCTCCCTGCCTAAGCTATATATCACTTGATAATCATTGTTCTTAGGCAAACTAATGATCTACCATGCTATTAGAGACTCAGCCAATTCATGCTTCAGCACTAACTTTTAGATCAAATGTCGAGAATTGTCATACCTTTTTTGCACGTTTAATGGCAACCATAGTACCATCTTCAAGTCTTCCCTTGTAAACAGTCCCAAACCCTCCTTGCCCAAGCTTCATAGAGGGGGAGAAGTTTCTTGTAGCCTTATAGATCTCTCCCATTGTGAATTTCAACCCACCGGGCTCCATCCCGTGCGTTGAATTATACGAACCAGAATAGATCCCTCTTTTCGGCCTCCTTCCACCGCTGCTCTCACTAGAAGTATCTGAAGAAACTACATAAAGTGATCGTCCACAAATTCAATTCCATTCCATTCTACTTGCTCATTTTCATAGAAGACATCAAGAAATCATATCAAAACAAAACATAACGAGCTTCCAATCAAAATTACATATTCTCAAATTACTTTTGGGTCCCCCTAAGCCAAGTCTCTAACTCACGACATCCCTAAACCTTGCCTTTTAGTGATTAATTACTCGATCATCTCAAGATAGATGCGTTCACAACCGAAGTCTCGAGTTCATGTATCATAAATGTACCATCAGAATGATTAAGATTACTATCAAAATTTCAAACACTAAATTCACAACAGTTGAATTCACAATTTCTTCTTCACTCTTCCAAATTAAGCTCTATAGATCTAAATCAAACAGATCACGTATCACAACAAATTAACAACTAATTGAGATTGCCTTGTACCTGAATAAGATTTGGACTCATGATCAATCGCTCCGTAATCCGTCTTTGGCTCCGGCGGAGCCAAACACGAGCCGATAAGTCCCGCGACCGTCCTCGCCGCGATCTTCACCGGATTCCTGCCCCGCTCCCCCGCCTTATTACTCCTCTCGGCGGAGGAGCCGGAGTACGTGGAGCTCTGAGAGTGATCTGGCGTCCGGTCCGACGACTGAAACCTCCAGTCGTCTGAACTAGGTCTCCGGCCGGCTCCCTCCGCCTCGACTCCTCTCATGGTCGGTGCCGTCCGTGACAGAGTCTTAATTACGTGGAGCAGGAAATGGCGCGGTGACCAAACCAACTCCAATTGATCAATACGACGACTTTGATTTTTCTCATTCGCATACTTATGCGCGCATCACAAATTGCTACAATTATATATCTTCTGACGCTACAATGTCACACGTTTTGATGTGGTTCGTTGGATATGAACTACGATTGTCTATGATTTCGCGTTTCGAGGTCGTTGACGTTGTGATTGGAATCTCGGCTGGATCTAACGGTGGTGAGTGTTTAGTCAGCTAATGACGACAGGTTAACTAGTTACCAGATAGGGGGCCCACGAGAGGTGCAACTAACAGTCCACAGTGTTTCCGACACTTTTCTGTGGGGACCAATTCAAATTGACGACCGTTCGATGTGAATAGGATATTTATAATGATGTTGTTAGAGTAACCTAATGTTGATATCGATCCTGTTGGATACCATTCAAATCACATCAAGATGTATTAGTGCACATCTTGAGGCAAAAATAAATGGCATCAGACTAAACTAAAATTAGGTTATTCAAGCATTTTCCATTTATAAAACTTCAAAAAAGTCCATTATCTATGTTGAGTATAATTTGTATTTTTGAATACTAACTCAATAATACAATCAACTTATCCAAAAAAAAGAAATAATTCAATAATAGAATCTTAATTAGAGTAGTTGACGGATTAAGAGCTCGTTCTATGTTATGTTGATCTCGTGTTATAAAAGTGAAAAGCGGAATTCAATAATAGAATCTTAATTAGAGTAGTTGATGGATTAAGAGCTTGGCTTAGGTTATGTTGATTCTCATGTTGTCAAAATGAAAAGCGGGTCGAGTGATTGGAATTCAACGCTTAAGTTCAAATAAGTACGAAGAAAGTTATGTTGAGAGACTTGTAAACTTCTTAAACGACTTTTCTTTCTTTCTTTTTTTTTTTTTTGGTAGGTTCTTAAACGACTTTGGATACGATGTGAGGAGAACTTAAAATTCCATATAGAGTGCTGATTTATAATTATAAATGAGTTGAAGTAGCCAGAGTATCTTTTTTTTTTGGTAGGAATAACCAGAGTATCTTCATATAAGACATTACTTATCAAAGGTGAGGTTAGAGGTTGGACTCATGTTAGAGTTAATGGTAATGTAATTAAATTGGCTTTCTATAAGAAAATAAAAGTGCTAAAGCGATTACTCATCGTCTATGTAGTTTTTTTTTTTACTTCAGTGAGAATCGAACTACGATCTCTTGATGTCTTACCTTTTGGCATTGTTCATGTAGTTATAAGCACCTTAATTAAAGGAAGATCAATTATATGTATAAACACAATTGTAGATTAAAGTTTATATATATATATATATGAGAAATTCTACAAAAGAAATCAAATATATACTCATACAATGTGAACCCCTCAACAAAATGTATTGTGCATTAAATGCAAAATACATTTATGTTGTCTTGATTAATATGTTGGATTTAAATTTAATGATTCTAAATAGTGTATATATATATATATATTTGGTTCTCATATATATATTATATATATATATATATTCAAACAAGAAAGAAGGGGTATATTCAAACAACTGTTGACATCAAGAATGGTGGAGTTTAGTGTTTTCATTACGGGGGAATACCTTTGTTGTTATGCTTGAAATTTTGAGGTTGTTTGTTTTGCTTGTCGGCCCTTCCCCATATTAAATTCCACCCTAAACAATCTTTTGTTACACACTGGCTCTCTTTCTTTCTTTATATATATTTGATGAAGATGTGTAGACCAAAAGTTAGTGTAACATTGATTAAATATAACTTCACAATGAAGTATATAATTGAGTAGCTCCTCAAGGTCTTTTGAAGTAAAACCATATACTTATAAGAGTTGAAGGTGATTAAGTTGGGAACAATATCAGTACTAACGGAGATCTACGGGCTCGTGCATGTATACGCGGCGCGACCGAGAGAATTTAATATGGTATCATAGCTGACAGTTCAGAAGGGATCTATCGAGAAAAAACCTCTTAAATTGTGTGAATTTCGGTCTAATGAGGAGTGTTGAAGATGTGTGAGACCGATGTTGATTACATAAGGTATGACAATATTCTTTCTTATATAGTATAAATTAACACAATCAGTTTAAAATTTCATTCATGTGTTCGCGTTGAGAATTTAGAAGTTATGACATGTAGAATTAGAGGAATAAGTAAATGTTTAGGCATAGTTGAAAAGAAAAATGTTAGAATGATAATGAGTAAGTCACACCTCAATACACATTGATCCACAAAAGTCTTTTATGCTACCTCAACTAGCGTGTTATGTACTGAGATTTGTGTGTGCCCGCATCCCGAGGTAAAAACTAATGACTCTTGTGAATTAATGTGTGTTGGAGTGTGACTTATCTTTGTCATTGCAACACTTCTCATTTGAAAAAAAAAAAAATAAATACGGATAGGAGGGGGTGCAAATCCCACTTTCCAGTTTCCATCTGAAAAGTATACGAAGCAACCCACTTATGAAAACTTTTGGTTCTTTTTTTTTTTTTTTTTTTTTTTTTTTTTTTTTGCAATAGCTTAAGATATTTGATCAGCCCATAACTTTGTACATAACCCAATTGAACTATAGGATACACATACAGATAGTAACCTGTTCCCTACTACTATAATAACAAGAGAGAGAAAAAGCTTTTGTCTACCAATTTTCTTTTTTTTCCTTCAACGAAAATTGTTCCCACCGCAGGTCCGCCACAAGTTGTTAGCTCATTGGTATTGAATTTACCTCCAATATAAAATAGAGTAATTTCTGATTAGTCCGAGGTACATTGTGCATTAGCTAATTTTGTATAGACATGTTTGCATAGTTCACACATTAATACTCCCTCCTTTCACAAATCAAAATGATAAAATGATCCACTTTTAATATATATTTTAGTTGCATACCCTTATCTTTTAGTCATTTATGACTCTTTTTGTCTCCCCAGGTGTTTGGCTCCACATCTGACAAAACACCATAAATAATTAAAAGATAGGGGTATGCACTCAAAATGTGCGTTAAAAGTGTGTGTTGAATATGTGCTAAATTATCATTTTTCCTCATAAATATATGTCGTTCTAGCTAACTTCTATTGTTTAAAAATGTAAGTTGTTATCTCATTTCTATGCATATTTTATATATTTTGCCTTTATCAATGAAACTTTGAAAGTTGATTAATTTTTTACTACTAGTGTATCAAGTTGGATCAATTTTTGCATAATTTTAGTGTGCCAAATTGGATCTCACTTGTTTCACTCAAAGTGACATTAATAAAGGTTAGGATAATATAAGCTTAAATGGGCTTATAAGTTGGAGATTGCAAAGCCCGGGTGGAGAGTTAACTTAACGAGCTTGAGCACCAAAAAAAAAAAAAACAAAAAAAAAAAGGTTAACTTAATGTGAATTTGTAACGTTTTTTTTCTTATAAAAAAACTTAATGTGACCTTATATAAAACAAAGAGAAGAAAAATATACATATAAAATCTTAAAATTATTTTTTTGATTTACATTGTGATTTTTGTTCTTCAACCACCATGATCCTCTCAATGATCGGCGGTGGTTCTAATCAAATCTCTTTTGGTATTTGTTCATTCAATAAATTCTAAATCTAATTAGATTTGCAGAGATTGATCCATCCTTGTTGTTGTGCATCTTCATCAACAGTGTTGCGTGGATTTATGCGATCCGCTGGATTAATTTATCTATAGTTTTTACTTTATAGTTATTTTTATTCCCTAGCTGCAAGTTTTTGATTTGTGTTCTTCTTGTTGGAAAGTTTTTATGTCTTCTTCTTGTTGAAAAGTTTTAAGTCTTCTCTTTATTGAGAAGTTTTGTTATTTGTTTTAATGGCAGTTTGTTTGCACAAATAGGATTAATGAATCAATGTACTTGATTTTATATCTGGATTTTGTATTGAACTATAAATGATTAACGATATTTGGATTTTTCTTCAAAAAAATAAATACATATCAAACGACATGGCATTTGGAGCTTATTTAAAAAGTAATGTTGTTTTTCTTTTAAATTCATCAAATAGGGACGATTTCTTTAAAATTACAAAAGTAATGTATTATGTGTTTTGAGAAGGCATAATTGAGGGCGGTGAGTATGATATGGACTTTTGATTACATGAATTACTCATTTTGAAAATGAGTTATTTGTACAAAATATTAAGACTATGGTTAACTACTTTTGAAAATGAGTAATTCATGTAATTCCATACCCATCTGAACCTAAATTGAAAATACTACACATCCATCAACTCAAACCATACTAAAACACACATTGGCGTGTGTTCCAGACTAAATCGAGGCGCATATGGACGACTAACACACCAATGTACGTTTCGGTATATCCATGTAACATTCCTCAAACCTAACACCATTTCATTGAATTCCTCCAACAATTAGTTTTTCAAGTACACAACACAACGAAATTGACATATATATATTTATATATAATAATAAATTGGAAAAATGTGAAATTAACATATATGGTAGATTGAAATGAAAGAGAAAAGGATGAGCTTAAGGGCATGATAGTCATTTCCATGTCCATGATAGTCATTTCTATGTCCATACTGCCTCTCTTGTTCGATAAATCGAACGAGAGAGAGATCAAAGAGAATGGGAGATGAAGAGAAGGAGGCCGAGAGTTCGCAATGGAGAGACAAAATCAAGGTGAGTTTGTGTTGTTATGTTTGTTGTTTCACTTGATGTTGGAGTTGTTGGGCTCGGTTGATGCAATGGTGACACCATGGTTGAACCAAGAACAAAGTAAGGAGAGTGTCTCCCTGTCGAGGTTAGAGATTTCGAGTCGATTGGGAATTAGGTTAGGGAGCCAATCCCAATCGAGAAAAAAAAGGGAAAGAAAATTCAAAAAAATAGAAAAAAATATGAAAAAATAGTATTTTGACCAAACAAATAGAAATTGAGAGATTTTTATGAAAAATGAGAAATTCAAAAGTCAGATGAGACTTGATACCGGGGTTTTTACACCAAAAAGCGTGAAATGGTCAAAATAGGTTAGAAATTAGGTCTCGAGATTCCAAATTCGAATGAGACAAGTTTAGGAATGTTAGTAAATAAGTATGGGACTTAAGTTGATAATAGTTAGTCTATTTTAGGTAATGGATCAATGTGAAAAGGTTTGAGGACTCCGTGAAGTCGTACAAATCAGTAAAACATAGAAATCTCATGATAGGTAGGTGGAACTCGTACTTTTTATCAATAATGCAATGTAAATTAGTATTATTAGATACATAGTATTCATGGGGATGGGGCAATGTACCATGATTTGATTTTGTTTTACATAAATTATTTTGAAATGAAAAAGGAATTCGGAAAGAGGTTTGATGGGACGGATCGGCCTGGGGTTTGGAATTGTGGTGAGTTGCTAACTATCACCGCGCCCCCAGTGACTTGGGAATTATCCCGAATAATGCTTTCCATTTGAGTTAACGGCTCATCAGTCATAAACCAATGAGATAAGCAGTGATTGATTTAGTGATTATAAAGAAGTGCAATGATTGGTTTAGTGATGATGAGGGTGAGGACGACTGCGACTAGCTATGTTTTATGAGTTGTTGTTTTGACTAAATTTGCGATGTTTATGTTAAAATATGTTAAACACATTAACAAAAATTGGATTATTAGATGCTCGTGATTAGTTCTTGAAAATGTGAGAGGTTATTGTTGGCGTTGTTGTTGTTGTTGTTGTTGTTACAAATAATCTTAGGGTGTTGTTGAGTTTAAAGAAATCAATGCAACTCATGTTGGTGTTATGCGAGATACTTAAAATTGAAAGCAAAAATGAATGAGACGCACACGTATGCGACTCGTAGTAAATCATCTTCTATATATTATATAATAGAAGAAAAATAGTTAAAAATTATGGAAAAAATAATGACTTAACATATGAAAAATCCAGACAAAATAGACAAATGAATTTTGCATATATATTTTTACCTCGAAAAACAATAAAATTAACATAATATATCAAATTGAAGCTAATTCAATTTATTTGATATTGATTATATTGATTCAAATTGTTATTTAAATATGCATTCGTATTACATTGTTATATATTATTTCTTGATAGTAATTGATAATTGATAGTCTGTATAGGAGTCACTTACTGAGCATGTAAGAGCTCACCCACTTTAACATTTTCAGTATGAATGTACATTAGGACTTAGAACTCTGAAAAGGAGAAGATCAGGGGTTTAGTATCTTCTCTACGATGCAGTAAGTTCGAGTTATATATATATATATATTAATGCTTACGATTTTGTAATAATCAGGGTGGGAATAAGAGCTCAATACCGATGTTCATGTCGTTATTGTATATCTTATGATTTATCGAAAAAGTTTTAAATTTTCCATTGTATATCTTATGATTTATTGAAAAAGTTCTAAGTTTTCCTTGTTCTTTTTTGTTTATTTAATAGCAAGATATACATGTTGTTGTCAAGAATTGGTAAAAGGCTGCAGACTTTAATTAGGTCCGATCTATTTACTGGGGTTTAATTAGGGTTTCAGGCCAAACATTATCTAATTGAGAATAGAGAATATTACAATTTTCATGGCATTTGTACCCTATAATCTTCAATTTTACTGTAACCAAAACCAATAAAGACTCCCGTAGCTGTAAATGGTTCGGTTTAGGGCGAGTACACCCCTAAACTGCAAAAAAATAAACTGAAATTCACACTTAAAGTCTTTTTGAAATTGTCCTCAAATTGCATGTCTTTCTAAATTGTCTTAATATCGCTTGGTGAAAATCGGCTTAGATGATTTCTCAGAAATACAAATAGTAAAACAAATTGATTCTCTTGTTTCTTTAACTTTTGCAAACTCTAACAAACCGCGTACTGAAAACTAAACAAAAACAACATGATTTGACCGGTTTTGAACAATCTTGATTCTCAAGAGTACCACCCTAACCGGAGTTATAATTGATTGTAAAAGCTTAATTTGAATAGAGGTGAATAAATTATATCATTCTTTGTAAATCCTCCTTAGAGATAACTCATATGCCTGCATTAAAATATATCCGTTGGTTTTGCCCATACACACGGCTAAAATAGCTTTAGCGCATCTCAAAAACATTCTAGTGACAAAAAACAAAAACCTAAATTAAGTTATGAACAGTAACAAGTAGGTGAGAAACAGTAGTAATTTGGAGAATTAGCACTCGGATCATACAACTAGGTCGCGTCTATTCACACCCATGTTTTGTTTTTCATACCCCATTTTTGAATATTTAGTTTTTACTTTGTCGTACTCCACTTTTTATTTTGTTTATCTAACATTTTTTTTCTCAATAATTAAAAAATACCCTCCCTCACCCCATCATCTCACCCTCACCCTCACCCTCAATCATCTCCATTCCTCAGTTACAGTCATTGTAGAACATTTGTACTAGGTCACCAAATGTCATAGAAGTATTTTTCTTATTGAACAAGGTCAAATGTGGTTGTTCGTGTCTTAGAAGCGAGGAAGTATCGCTCATGAGGTTCGGTCATACAAGGCCGAGACCTATAAAAAGGTATCGGTTGATTTTGACCTCTATAGAAGTAATAGTTGACTCCGATTGAGATTATTAAGAAAACTCGGTCTCAATGAGTGACGAGGAATCCAACCGAGACTTTTTTAAATGTGTTGACCTTGTGTGTCTGAGATCTGTTTAGAGGTGTCGGCTATGTGTGTCCAACGTCTCTTCAAAGTTGTTGGCCTTGTGTAACCGACACACATGAGCAATAAGAACGAACAAAAAAAATCTCAAAATTTCTAAAAAATACATGAAAATACAACAAATAATAGGTTTTGATTAGAATTGCTTGATATTTTTAATTTTATCAAATTTTTCTACAAAAAATACAAGATTTAATTTCTAAATTGAAGCCTTAAACTCAACAATAAAATCGTAAGCAATGCCGATTCAAAAAAGAAAAAAATCAAAAACTTCAAAATTGACACTAAAAGATATGAAAAATACATTTATGGTGCCAAATCAATGGAATTTCACTTAGATTTTTTAAATTTGAGTCGGAATTGAAAAGTATGATTCAAGAGATGAGTGGCTGGGGTTTGAGTGAGTGTGGCGATTAGAGTATGTATTTTTTTTTATATAAAGAGGTAGTTAGTTAATTTTAGTAGAGTGAGGTATGAAAAGTAAAATGTGGGGGTGCCAATAGCTGTGACCTACAAATATAGCAAAATCACAGAAATTCATATAAAAATCAAACTTCCTTTATTTCATTCCCTTTTGGTGTATTGGTCTGAAGTAGGCCCCACATAAACCCACACACATACTCTCACTCTGATGTCTCTTTGAATCCAAAAATGTGAAAGCGGGCTTTTCTCCGAGTGCGCTCCAGCTACCGGACTTCAAACGCTCATTTAAATCGGACTCTAATGTTTACACACTCGGATAAGAACCCACCGCCACGTGTCAGTCTCCCAAAACCAAGCCCGAACCCACCCTCCTTGACTCCACTCGGCTCCTCTATTTTTTTAGTAGACGACTTGGTAGACGATTCGCTATCTGAATTTAATCTACTCTTTTGAACTCGAACCAAATCGATCTATTGAGAGGAAAATGAAAAGTAACCAATTTTATGCACGGAAATTAAACACCAACACAAGTGAATATCATACATAATTTTTTTAGATATGTACACACATTTCATTATGTATTATAGGATATATAATTGAGTTATTGTTCAAAGTAAATTACTTTAATCGTTCCCAATTAAAAGATAAGAAAGTGATAATTTATCACACTCTTAACATATATTTTAGTGTACATTTTTATTTTTTAATCGTTTATAATATTTTATCAAATATCGGGATTATGCTTAGGATAAAAAAAAATTTAAAAATAGATAAAAGATAAAAAAAAATATGTACCGAAAGTAAATAATTTTACTAATATAAAAAAATGAATAATTTTATCATTTTTTTTTAAGATAAACCTCTCCTATCAATAATCTTTACATTCATAAAGTTTCAAACTCGACCCTTTTAACACATCGAGCCATTTTAACACATCGGCCGTTTGTGCCTCGACTCCTCTATTTTTTTTATAAAAAAATGATTATTAGGTACATGTGGGGGCCATCCGTATTTGATTGTCCAGGCCCGTTGACTCCCAAGTCCATCACACATGCGATCTTCTGATTGGTAAATATCAACAACGATCCCACACAGCAGACCATCACTATCCGACAAAGCAAGCCGAGCCTAGCCGAGCCGAGTCGAGCCGAAACATTGGGCGGGAATCCCAAGACAGTTTCAAAACAGGCAATAGCCGGTCAGCCGGTTGTGGGGGAGCCACAGATGGCGTGACCGTACGGACAGGGCTGGTCGTTTCATTGGCAGTTGGTAAGCATTTACTCTATGTTTGTGTTCTCTTTCTTCTTCTTTCTTCTTCCTTTCTTTGTTTTCTTCTCTCTCTCACTCTCTCACTCACTAAACTTCTTATTTTGAATTCGTTTGAATCAGATCTCCTCGTGATCTGTGCTGTGAGAGATTGTGAGTAGTGGCATTTGAGTGGATCAAGAAACTGGGGAAGGTAATTAGGGGATATGGATTTCTGGGTATTTGTCAGATTAGTGTTTCGATGTCTTTCCTGCATTTGATTTTGGGTTTCTTGTGTTCATCATCATGATTGTGTTTGTGTTCAGGGTTTATTTGATTTTATTTGTTAGATTTGTTTAAATGCTGCTGATTTCAAATTTGAAGATCAGCTTTAATTGACAGTGTGTTTGATTTGATCTCTCTTTGAACTAAAATCTAGTTTTGATTGTGTTGTTTTCTCGTTGAATTCTTTATTTGATTCTAGAAGTCTTTTTGTTGATCAATTTTTGATGAACACTAATCTCCTTTGTGGTTTTTTACTATGCAGAGAAGTACCGGAATCACTGTGATCTGCAATTGGAGAAAAAGGGGTTTTGAGCAATTTCAATTTATGAACGCCAAACCCAGTTTCAAAATCATAGATTACAATGAAGAAATTCGTTTTCGGCTCCACCCATTGAAAATCCCCAAATTTAATTCTTGTCGGATTGCTGGGACCGCCATTACTACAGCAGGTGAGTTTCAGAAGTTGTTGTTTTACCAGTTCAAGAAAAAACCCTCTTTTGATTATTTGATGTCTCATTCTGAATCCAAAATTCAATCTTGTCCTTTCAGGGTGTTCATCAAAGGAGACATCTGATCATGGGTTTTGATCAACTAATCCAAAATTCCAATCTTGGGCGCTGATTTGGGCGATTGAAGAACAAAGAATGGATGAGATTTGGGATTTCCCCCATTGAAGCCCAGTTTGCTACATTGACAATTTGAGAGTTGTTCACTGTTTTTCAATCAAAAGACTTGCTTTTTGTTCCTGTGTTGTTCTTGCTGTTGTTGTTACTGAAGAAGTTTTAAAGGGCAGAAACAATGGAGCATGAACTGTGCTCCCCAAGATTCTTATCGCCTTTTCGCGACGAAAGTGGCGACGAAGAGCTCTCTGTGCTTCCCAGACACACTAAAGTGATTGTCACTGGGAACAACAGGACTAAATCTGTGTTGGTGGGTCTCCAAGGCGTTGTCAAGAAGGCTGTTGGACTTGGTGGATGGCATTGGCTGGTACTTTCTCTCACTTTTCATCTCCTGTTGTTCTCTTGTTTTTTAGAGATTTTTGTTGGATTTGTTTTAGGTTCTTAGATGCTATTTTTGTCAAACTTGTTTCCTAATCCTATGATGATTTCTATATTGTGGACGGATTTCTCGGACCACATAAAGCGAGATTTTTTAGGTTATTAAGAGTTTTTTTTTTTTTTTTTTGGTGTGAAGGGCCCAAATCAGTTTTTTTTTTTTTTTCTTTTTCCCCAATCAAGAGCATTGCAATGCAGATGACTAAGGTGATCTTGGTTTGCATTATAATGGGTGGAACATGAAACTAAATATAGATTATGATTTGTTAGATTTTTTTTTCAGGGCTGCAAAGTTGAATCAATTGAAAGTTTTGATTTTGGTTGGTTAATTTGTTTGTAGCGTTGATTGGTTGTTGAAGTTGTGATTTTTTTTTTTGTTGGGGTTGAAGGTGCTGAAGAATGGTGTGGAAGTGAAGCTACAAAGGAATGCATTGAGCGTGCTGGAGCCTCCCACAGGGAATGAAGAAGATGATGATGAACATGAGTTCAATTCTTGCAGTAGTTCTGACGTCGGCGAAAAGGACAATGATTTCTGTGAGTATCATGATTTAATTATCTTCATAAAGGCCTAATTCAATCCGATTTGGTTCTAAAAGTATTGAATTGTGTTCTTCTTAAGCAGCTAGTAGTGAATTCCACAGTCACAAGCCGAGTAAAACCTCGAGTCCGGCATGGAAAGCCATTGATTTTCTCTAACAAACAGATGGGCCGCCCGAGTTTTAGGGATATTCAATCTAACATTCACAAGCCTCATCCTCTTCCGGTAAGAATTTCGGATAAAATTTATGAAACTATATTCAATAGTGCGCACGCTCCTTGATTGATTGCTGACACTTCTTGTGAATTCAGAAGGTGAACTTGGCGAAACTAGGGACGCCTTCGCTATGGAGATATTGCAAACACTATAATCTTGTGAGCCTCATAACTACTCTTCAGCAATGTTGCATTGTTTCCTTCTCTCTTAATGGTTGTGATGTCACAAAAATTGATTGTCTGGGTATCCCATATGCACTGCATTGCTTTGTCTGATGATATGTTAATTAATGAAGACTATTTAGTGTGACAGATGGGTTGTTGGTAAAGATGTTATGGGGGGAGACTTCCATTGTTGATGAATTTTTCATGCATATTTCATGAACTTTATGATTTTAAACAGCTTGTCACTTATACTTGGTGTGATATGCATTGTAGGTGGGCCACAATTATGGTCCCAATCCTAACACACCAAAGTCACAATTGGTTGATATTGTGCGGCCCCATTTCCTCACACAGGTGACCCTTCATTTTGTAGCACTTCTTTTGGGTCTCAACATAAGAATTGGACTAACAGTTCTGTGTGTTTGTATTCAACAGAAGTTAGATGAGTTCCAAGCGATAGTGGAGTTCATCGGCGCAGCCAAGAGATTGAAAACAATGCACAATTAGAAGAAAGGTTGCGGTCCTTGCGGATCGCTAGTCAGATAGATTTACCCACCCATTTATTACTTACATGGTATATAGTACATAGTAGACTAACCTCTCTGAAGTGAAATTTGTGTACATCTGTTTCGGCTCTTCCTTTTTTTTTTTTGGGCATGCTAACCATGTCTTTAATCAGTTTAATGTATGCATGCAAAGGTGAAATCAGGGTAACTCACTATGACTTGGGGACTTTTTCATGTACAGTGTAAACATAAAAACATTATGGGCGTGTTTGGTTTTTTTTTTTTGGATAATTGTGGGTATTGCGGTTACGATCCTTACTAATCTCACTTAGACATGGTGGCTCAAAATAACTTGCCACATTTCTCTCATTTTTTTGGGTTGGCATGACTCTTGAGAGGAGGTAAGGGAGAGATATTTGTGTCTAGTCTAATGGGTCGAAAGGGACCTTTCATTGGATTCCTTTGATTTCTATAGGATTTTGCTTTTGCGTGCACAAGATCTCTCATTTGTTTTCACGTACGATTTCTGGGTAGTGAACATCACTGAAACAAATCTCGAGGAGTTCCAACGGTGAGGATGTAAGGGGGGCCCCTGCAAATGCAGGCAATTTGAATTAGAGGACTGTGGGGACTCTTGGGGCTACGAGCCAGGCTGTTTTATTTTCTTTTGGGGTCACGAGTTGATACGAAAATGTGCTCTCTTTGGTCCTTTGGACAGCTATGTAGGATGTAGACATGTAGGACCCTCAAGTTCAATATCAAAACCTCCTTACTTGCATCGTACGCGTTTCAAGTAAATTTAAAGTAGTCAGATAGATTGAAAATTTGGACAAAAAAAATAATTAGCAATTATTCTAAAAAAAAAAAAAAAAGAGCAATGGAAAAAATTGATGTGGAGAACTTCACCTATAAGGTGTGTGATTCGAAAAAAATATAGAGTAGTTAGATAGTTTGGATATCAAGTGGTTTATTTTCATCTTTTATATGATCTTCAATTTGGACTAAAGTTTAATTAAGTATCTTTTATTAAGTTGTATAAACCTAAACCAAGAGAGCAAATTGAAGAGACCAAACCTAATTTCTCACAATTTGTTTTGGATGAGAAGCTAATTTGCCCTTAATTTCTGCAAAGTGGGGAAACCTAATAATAGATGGCCTACTTCATGATACAAAACGTTATGCAAGGTAGAAAACACTTGATTATAATAAAACTGCTCCAAATCTAATCATTAGAAATCATTTAAGAGGACCCATGGCCATTTTTTGGTAGGAAAATGTTAAGGATGAAATTGATCCTTAATAAACCATGAAAATTGAAATTACAAAACATAATTAAAGGAAAAAGCCTAACAAATAGGAGTTCCGGCCATTTAAGATGAGAATGAACACCATACATCATCCCATATTTAAAATGTGTCTATATAGTATTTTTTTTTATATTTTTTAATATATATTTTTTCTTACAATTACAAAAATAAAAATGGGTCCTCAATAGTACGAGGGGCGGATCAACAATCTGCAATATGTAAATTTGTCCCTCAAGCAATTGGAGAAACTTTGTAGGTAAGGGGTATATACAAATTGCATTTCGAATAGATTAATTTTGTTGCCATATTATCAAGCTGCTTAAACGTTTATTGTTGCTAAAGATACTTCTAAAGGATTTCAATTCAAGTCGTGTTGCTACAAGAATTAAATTATACTATAAATATTGATACGTGTGCTTTAATGGTTGTGCATACTTGTATCAATATAATAAAACAAAAGTCACGCTATGTGCACCAACTATTTTTTATTTATGTTGGTTTTAAAAGAAAATGACACATTTGTCCCGAGGTGCCAAAGTGTAATCGGTGAGGTGCCTATAGTGTGACACTACATAACAGACACTACGTTTCAGGTCTCGAGGGGAAATGACCGAACTATAGATGCAAATGGGTAGGGTAATACTCACGAGTGACGGGAATTTACCCTAATGGGTACGAGTATGTGGATTTTAAATGGGTATGGGGGCGGAGATGGGTACGAAATCTCATACCTACACGGGTTTGGGTACGAGGATGAGTGATAAAATATACCCACGGAGATCCCCACAGGTAATCCCCATGGGTGATCCCTATGAGGATCCCCATGGGTGACCCCCACAGGGATCTCCATACATCAATAATACACCATATGATATTTATATATAAATATAATATAATATTATATAGTTCCCACTAGAAACATTGATTATACACATGACAAAAATCCTTAATGAGATTTTGAATTGTTAACAATTAGAAGTTATAGCTTTAATTGCATGATATGGTATACTTTATTTTTGTTGGAATTTCTACAATTGTGTTGTTATGTATGTATTTTTGATTCCTTATTTCTTATAATTCTTTTTTTGAGAAAAATTAAGTGGGATCGAAAAATATTTTCCCCACATGGATTCCTTATCCCCAAAAAAATCTCCACGGGGATCTCCAATGGAGAATGAAATGGATAAAATATTTTACCCAAAGAAATTCTCCATACCCACGAAAATTTTATGGGTATGGGATGGGTACGAGAATCTATCCCCCAGAGGGATATGAGTATAGGTATGGGTGATAAATTTTTTAGTGGATACGGGTATGGGAATAAAATCTCCATCCCCTACCCTACCCATTTGCATCCCTAGATCGAATATATGATCTCGAACACACATGACTGAGACATAGGTTGTTGCGTCGCTTAGCGTCAATCGAGACAGACACACGTCTCGGCACAAGTCCTCCAAAACCACTAGTATTGTTTCGATGGTCACCCATTAGTTAGATGGTTGACTACCCTTATTTGGTGTAAGTTGGTATATACTGACACTGTAATATGAGTCTCGGTTGGCAAGACATAATCGAGACCACTTGAACATGTGTCTTGAGTAGTGGGGTACGTTACTTCACATACTAGGGATATTTTGGTAAAAGTCTCAGACTGCCCTGATATAATGTCGCACATGAAGCGACTCAAAAAAACAAACCTAGTAACATAAGTAGTCAAGACCTCAATGGAATTCAAATAAAAACTGAAAGAAAACAAAAGTCAAATAAAAAATGATAAAATAACCACTAGTTTTTTAATCAGATTGAGTTTGAAAATTGAATTGCAAAGGGTCTGGATTGAGACAAACAACTAGGTCACCATGTATAACTTGGTTGGTTGAGAGCTAATACCATTTCCTTTTCGAATCTGACCCAAATCTCTCCTCTTTTCACTCATGTTTTCATTTCCAACTCTTTTTGTTTTATTTTATTTTTTTTATCCGTGGCATCCTGGTGAGCCTAACATTCTCATGAGACGGCCCTGATGCAATCAGATAGAGCTTACCTTAGTAGTTTGAACAATTTTGACATAGCGAAAAATCAAACTTGAGATTATGCGCTTATCCAACACAATTCCAAGCTCGCGGTTACCAATGGGCCATCCCATTCAAGTTGTTTTCATTTTCAACTTTTTCAGTCATTCTTTTGTGGACAATCCGCACTCACAAAAGCGACAAACTTAACAAAGACCATTTCCAACTCTTCCTCTTAATATTGTCATAGTCTTATGCATTGATCTCATTTCACTTCACTTGTTGGAATTCAGGTCAGTTCACACATTATTTGGCAATCTAAGGTCTGCCGAGAGTCCTTTCGCCTAAAATGTATTGCCAACATATTTTGTTCAGACCCAAAAAGAGTTCAAGCCTCTCAAGCAGACAACAGTAGTCTATCTATAGTTTTCACAAGTTTCTCTAGCTCTCATTAAACTCTCTCCAATTTAATTCCACGTATGCACATTTAAATATCAGTGCCCTCAAAGTCTGAAGTGGACAAAAATGAACTCCAAAACAGTAGAAAAAGAAAGTAATCCGAGATTCTTGAGTGCCCAACATGTCATGTTAGAGGCTAAACAAGTTGAATCATAAAGAATCAACAAAGGTTTTCAAGATAGAAGTTTTCAATACCTGGATAAAGTCAATGCACTTTGGTTTTGAGATCAATGTGGTGCAAGAGTAATGTTTGAATTGAAAGCAGCACAGGTACGAATAGTTACATAAGAAAAATATGTTTTACGTCTATACCTAATTCGAAAGAGAGACGGCAGAACTCATTAGTCTCATTAAACAAATTAGAATATCTTCGGATCCTCCCCTTAATTACAACAATGAAGTGTGACAACGACAAGTAAACAACAAAAAAAACGGTATTCATAGTATGCATGGAAGTATAAGATGGGGATACTTGAAATTTGAAGGACCATTATGAATGGTACTATTATATCCTCTTCAATCTTACAGTCCATTAATATCCAATGTCACTATGTAGCACGTACATAGCAAGTGGACTATACTTAATATCAGATACCACTGGGCCCTTCTGTTTTGCTATAATGTATAAGATTATGCATCAAAGGAAGAACTTTAGAAGAGTATGCCTAATTAGCCTGCATTAAAAAGGAATGCTTGGCTAGGTTGGAGGCACACAAAAGTAAGTTGACAAATTTGTACTGTGTGCAGTTGGGATTTTGATGGAAAAGAAATTGAAGGTGTTGAATGAACAACCTCTCTCAACAAACCATACGAGCTAAAATTTATAGGACAGTCAACCATAAGGCAAATTGGTTATCTGCAGGAATATAGTTAATGAATCATTTACCTTTTTACCTATTTGCACCTTTGAGTATATGAAGCAGAAAATAGGTTTGGAAAATTCAGAAGTAACTAATTTTGAAAAGTTAACATTTATACCTCTTACTCTCATGTAATACGTTTTGCTTCTGCTGAACTTCGACAGTCTGAAATAAATATTGAATGAAGCATCAGGGTCAGTACTTTATAAATCAAAATGCTCTGGTGCGGAACTCCTTACCTAACCGCCTTACATCCATTCCTTGCAACATGATAGCATTCATTAAGCCCCATCTTTGCTCAGGGAATCCAAGGAAACCTGCAAATAAGTGACTGAAATCGTGATCTTCTTCAATCGATTTGAATTTTCAAGTAGTTTTAAGCAAAGAGAAGGGATGCTCCAAGACCATGAATTACCTATGTACAGTGTTTTTTTTTTTTTTTTTTTTTTGAAACTACCTTTGTATAGTTGTATAGGAGACAAGTGTAACTCTTTATGATGACAAAAGTGTATGGTTGACTAAGTCATGAGGGCGTAAAAAACCATGAGGTTTTCTTCACCATTCGCCTTCATTTTCCCAATAGCCCATTGCTTGGAAAAAAAAAATGTTTTATGTCCATTTCGCAAATCCTACTCTGTCAGCCCAAGGAAGAATTATCTCCAATTAAAAGACAAGAAAAGAAGCGTACAGTAAAGGTTTCGAATATATGAATCAATAAATACAGTAATTTTACCTTGTTCTATGTAAGCAGTATGCTAGAAACTGACTATGAATGCACCAAGAAATAAATCAAACCACACGCCTACTCATTTTTTTCCTTCTCCATGATAAGGCAGCGCACGAGCATCTGAAAGTATGATTCAGCACTACCAAACTGAGATTTGAGGATTAGCTAAGAAAGGCATCTGTACAATTTGCTCTTAATCTTATGACGCTGAGGAGGTCACCTTAGACACATAAACCTTCTCCTCTCATCTCGATAATCAACCAACCTAACATAGTATATATTGCTTTTGTTTGTTGATGTGATTCATCACCCGATAAAAAGGTGTGAACTGATCCACCATTTTCTATCCAGCTGCAGCCTGGAACCTTGTTACTACAATTATCCCTCATCATTTTACGAACCCTGGCCACATCAGTCCAGCATCCAGCAGAAGCGTAAATGTTCGACATGAGTTTGTAATTCACAGGCTCATTTGGCTCCAACACAAAGAGCTTCTCTGCCGCCCATTTTGCTTGAGCTACGTTTCCATAGGCTCTACATGCCCAAATGAATGATCCCAGGATATTCAGCGAAGGGTCAAATGGCACATCGACCAAAATGCGATAAGCCTCTTCTAAATGACCAGATCTCCCTAGAAGGTCAACTACGCAACCATAGTGCTCTGAATCGGGGACGATTTGATGATCTCTAGTCATTGTAGTGAAGTAGTGAGAACCCTCATTCACCAATCCTGCATGGCTACAAGCAGAGAGGACCTCAACAAATGCAATTCGATCGGGCTTAACACCTTTGGATAACATTGTTTCGAAAGCTTCAATGGCACGTTTGGGGAGACCATGAAATGCATAAGCAGCAATAATTGAAGTCCAGGTAACAATATTAGGCTTCGCAATTGAACCAAAAGATGCGCACGCAGAAGTAATGTTGCCACACTTGGAATAAGCATTTATGAGAGCATTTCCAACCGATAAATGGACTTCCAAACCATTCTTCACCGCAAGCGCATGAACTTGAATAACCTCAGTGATGGCAGCCATTTCGGCGCAAGAGCTAAGGATGCTAGACAATGTCAGCTCATCTGGTTTAAAACCACCTTCAAACATCTGCTTGAGAAGCTTCACAGCTTCCATACCGTTACCATTCTTCCCATAGCCGACGATAATCGTAGTCCACGACACAACATTGCGAGTGATCATTCCATCGAAAGCCCTACGAGCGTCATCCAGGCATTTGTGCTTCGCGTACATATCAACAAGCGCACTGGCCACGAGTACATCCGAACCAAATGCCAATCTAATTACAAGACCATGAATTTGCTCCCCCAACATACAAGAACCCGACATACCATAAGAACTCAGTAGATTACTAAACGTAAACCCATCGCCCTTTTCACCTTCCGATCGCATCAACCGAAAAACCTCAAAAGCATCCTCAAAATACCCATTCAAAGAATAACAAGAAATCATCACATTCCAAAGCACCAAATCTACTAAAATAAACTCATCAAACAACCTTCTCGCATCCTCCACGATACCACATTTTCCATATAGATCCACAAGAGAACTGCCAACCATACAATTTAAGCTAAAACCGAACTTAATTATAAAACAATGGAGTTGCCTTACAATCTCAATGTCATTCATCTCCACACAAGCACCAATCAAACCAATAAAAGTTATATAATCAGGCCTCGCCATGTTCACCAGCATCCCCTTAAATAACAACACGGCGTCATCCCCGCTTCGCCGCAAACCATAGCCCACCATCCCAGATATGATCATATTCCAAGGCACAACATTTCTCTTATGCATTTCATCAAACACCTTGTACGCATCCCTCAATTCCCCGCACTTCACATACATGTTGAGTATATGATTGTACAATGAACGTCCGGAATTGAATCCCTTTTTGATGATACATGAATGCACTTGCTTTCCCTCTCTAAGACTCACACTTTTTGTACATGATTTCAATGCGTTTGAGCAGAAACCAGCGTTTAAGTGGGATTTGAGAGAATTGTCGATATGGGTAGTTTTAGAAATCGCTTGTGAGGGTCGAGGAGGTTCGGGAGGGATGGGTTTGTGAGTTTGTGAAGATGGGTCTCTGTGTTCATCGCCATTGCTGTGAATGGATGCCACTGATATAAGACGTTTGAGACGGAAATTTGAGATGGGATTTGATGGGTGTGTGCAATGAATCATGGAAAGTGTGATGGGCTCATTATTGGAGAATTAAAGCGGCAAAACCAACTTATGAGGATTTTTCTGATACACATCTATCAAGATGCGTGCACGCGCATCTAGATGCAAATAACAACCTAATAATAAGTGGACAATGTGCGCCTGTGCAGAGCCATCAAGGACATTTTTTTTTTTTAGTTTCACTCTCATACGATGTGTAGTGCTCCCAACCTAGCATTGTTTTTTTTTTTTTTTTCATTCAGTTGAGACTTTATTTATGAAAAATCGAGTCTCTATAATTGGAAAGCAATTTCTTATACCATAATACTACCAAAGCAAAGGCACTAATGCACCTTGATATAAGTTACAATCGAAAGTCATGGTAAAGGAAGTTACTATTAGAGAGCAAGTTGAGTGGATAGGGCTCAAATTATATCTATTAGTCATAAGCCACAATATTGATCGACGAGTGCAGAAGAAGTTTTGTCCAGAGAACACCTTCTATGAGTATACATATTACAATAGAGTAAATACCCCTTATTTTATTTTTATTTTTTTTACATGAAATATTTCTTAATTGGAAGTCTTAATATTGACGAGCTTAAAGATTTTTTGTGGTTATGTTGAAGTACAAAAGTTTAAATATATTCATCAATAAGAGATAATTTATTTTTAGTCCAAAAAATGTTATATATTTAAAAGAAATTAGATTATGGTCAAAGCCTCTCAGGTGAAATGATAAATTCATTAGTTGCCAAAAAGGCAAGGCATCTAGAGATCGAGGTTCGATTCCCACTAAAGTAAAAAAAAAAAAGAGATTGTGGAGAGATAAATAACCTCTTTTTATTGATATGTAGGCATGTACAAAAAATGGTATACACAAATAAATTTTTTTAGATTAGGTTAAGTCTTAGCATTTAGTCTTAAGGTGATTCTTTATAAATTTGTTTTAGGATTGTTTGTTAAAGTGACTCAAACCGTTAAGAAAAGTCCCCCGATACGGTAAATATATTCCTATTTTCATAGGTTATGGGCCTTAACATTATTTTATTCATATTTGGGCTCTTGTTGGGCCTAATCACCAAGTCTATACTCACCCATGATACACCCCACACCCCAGCCGTGAGGTGTATTACATCATCACGCACGCCAACAGTGTGGCAGCCCCAAATTTCCAGGGTCACCCCGTGCAACAGGTTCTTCTCCAGCACACACTCCAGAAATACCTGCCACGTCACTCATTCATCCACATATACTCTGTAAAGTGATGTTCCTAAATTTCATACTATTTTATCCCTATATTACTATTTCACAATAATAAACATACAACATGCACAAATAACATAGTAAAACCTGGGTACTCCTATCTGACTCCACCCAGCTGTCCACGTAAAGCCCGAATTACCTGTTAATCATCGTGATTAACACTAATCATGATTTAATTAATTTGGGTCGTTACAATTATTCCCAACTAAAAGAAATTTTGTCCCTGAAATTTGCATAGACCTCCTCCTCAAACCATGAACTGAAACACTAGAAGAATTTAGCTAACCTCGCCATTCCATCCGCGACCCAGTCCTAGACCATACTCTGGTACGTCGGGATCCCCATTAGTGTACGCATCACCTGGCCCATTGCCCATAACTTATCCCTCTGGGAATTCGCCAGTGATAACGCGCAATCCTAGTCCGTCACCCGATAGCCCTCGTTATGGCCTAGTGTATCACGTGCTCAAACAATTTTCCATCAACATCCCTCGGTGAATGCATCAACCGTTTACTGTCGCATAGGTAATAAAATAATAATACACCTACAAAATAACCAACAAAATAATATAACAGCCTGTCAATCTCCTTCCAATCGCGGTGCTAAACGCATTCATAAAATTAGACTTAATCAAATGAATCACAAGATCAAGTTTAATTGACATTTTCCTATTCAAAGATTCATAAAATTAGACTTAATCAAATGAATCACAAGAATTATACATCTCATGAATGACAAATTTACAACATTGATGTAAAGAGGATTAAAGAGGAGGAATAAAAGAACAAACCAACAAGAAAGAACACACATAAACACCCACGAGATTCAAGATTCAAGATTTAATTCTTCAATTCATATGATAAAAAGCTCCAATTGAGGTTGAGCTTACACCTTTATACTAAATCACCAAAAAACCCTAGCACATCAAAACTAAATACTCCTAAAATACCCCTATTACATGCCACACTATAATTCTACCACTAGGCCTACATTGGCTACCACATCAAACATGTTGAGCTTACACCTTTATACTAAATCACCAAAAAACCCTAGCACATCAAAACTAAATACTCCTAAAATACCCCTATTACATGCCACACTATAATTCTACCACTAGGCCTACATTGGCTACCACATCAAACATGCATTCCACAAATCTATATATAGCATATTTCTCACATACTTATCATAACAATAACCTTTAAAATGCAAGTTCTTACATAAATAAAACATGTAATCTACAAATCTTCATCATACATCTTCACAAAAACACAAAAAAGTGCATGTGCATACAACCTACAAAAAAAGATTGAAAGCATAATAAAAAAAAGTTAAGATCAAGCATAGTCTTTTAGATATTATAGTTTAGAGTTAATAATATAAGTTGATGCTCTTTAAGATATTATAGTATGTGTTGATGTGCTAAACGACTAGATCAGATTGGATCCATGATTTTTTATTGTAGTATCTGTAATCCAATCTAATCTAGTCGAATTGATGATTTTTCAATCTAGTCCAGTCAAAGGGATCAAAAATTGATTCAATTAGTGATAATGATTTGGATTGGACCGTGTGACGGCTCCTCTCCTAATCTAGGGCACCGCCCGACCTAATCCCGTAATTAAGCAAATATAAAAAGAACCTATAATCAAAGCAGAAGTGTGCATCAAGCTCAGAGATAGTCACCGATCTTCTCTTGCCAGGCCTGCTCATAGATGGATCTGTACCTGCATCATAAAAAAGACGGTGAGTACAAGAAAATAATAGTAATCCCGATTACATATTTATTTTGCATTTCCAAATATAATCGATTGGTATTTAAAAATATATAAATAAAAAAATACTGAAAGATTAACCATATGCAGTTAAATACCAGAGTTAAACAAATGATACTAACACTCGACTAAGTAGTAGTGATCTAGGTCAAGTCGATAATGAGCTGCATCACACCAACTCAATAGTCATAACCTCACAAGGGTTTCAAACCCCGGTGTATCGCACACAACCAAGTATCGCACATAGCCAAATATTACACACAACCAAGTATCGCACACAACCAAATAACATGTACCGACATCCCCAGGGTCTTTAACAAATTAGTCGCGCACACCTCAATCGAGTAAGAGACCTAGATACTAACCACTACTTTATTTATTTAAAAATGACTTGGTATAGAATGGTTAAGGCACAGGGACAACCTAATAGACTAATCAAGTCGAGTACCAAGTTCATAGTTTCATTCATAAACCCTCTAATCCTAAGAGCATGCTATTTAAAGCTCATTTACCATAAAAAAAATCAAATGAAGACATAGAACACCCGAAAGGAATCAATAAAAGCATCAACAAGACAATATCATGATGAACAAGTTCAAAGAGTGAAGAATATCAACAAATATCATAATATTAGAGTACAAAGGCACCATTAGTTACAAAGACTGCTAATCAATCAATAATAAAAGGAAATGAAATGCAATTTAAAGTATTATCGGATATACTCACCTTTAACGCAAATATTCCTAGTCCAATAGGCCTCTAGTCACACAAACTCTCGCACCCGGACTCATGTATATCTCTTGAAATTTTTTAGTGTCAATCTAGGTTATATTATATTAAATTAAGCATCGAGACTATCCGACACCAAAACGATCCAAAACAACTATACAAATGACCATTATATAAACATGCATCTTATTTTGACCCATTTTTTTAAAAATCATATAGCTTAATTTTGAAAAACTAATGGTACTAGGTTGTTCCTCCCTGTCTTAGCTTTCTAACGGTATATGGAATGTCAAAATCCGAGTTAAAATAAAAAAGATACGACTATTTTACGAAAACTAGTCAAAACTATCTAAAGGTTGCCCATAACATGGAATGCGCTCCACGTCTAGCTGGAACGCACTCCATGTTCGAGTAGAAATGCAGTTCAGCACTCTCAAATCACTAAAAACTCATCCTAAATGATCCCAAAATATGCCAAAACTTCAGAAAAAATCGATGATCATAAATAATCATACATGTAACCTAATTTGAGTAGATTCAAACCAACACTTACATAGATTCGACCTTACAAACATGCATGTGAAGAAATTGGGGAAGAACATTTAAAACTTTGAAAATCCATAACTTATTCAATTTAAACCCGATCTTAAACCTTTTTAGTAACTTGATTATTAGCTCGAAATGAATATTTCAAATATATTTTAAATTTTCAAAAATTATAACTATTTGCATGTCGAAAATCAAAATTTCAATTGCATGTGAAAACTCCCAAATTTTGCAAGATTTGTAAAATTTGAAAATTGGAACTCAAAACCAAATTCATAGCTTTCATTTGACCATAAACCACCCTTCTAACACTTTAAACTCGTTTAAACACAAAGCCCTTTGATTCATGCATTTAACACATAAAATTTAAAATGAGAGGTATATGGACTTGTACCTATGGTTATCTCCTCTACACCCTTGATCAAGTACTCTCTTTGTGTAGCTTAGATCCTCAATTTGAGCTCTTGAATCATCCAAATTTCCAACCGAGATAGCTCTAATTTTATTTTTTTTTTTTTTTGTTCTTTGGAAGAACATGCAAATGAAGAAAATGAGCCTAAGGTTTGTATTTATATGGGTGGTTTTAATCTTGGTGTGTTCACACATCCTTACAACCATCTAATGGTCATAAAGGACTCCTACACCTCCACTAAATCAGCCCAAATGACTCACAAGTTTGACACATTTGAGTGGGAGTATGTGCTAATAAGTGGGAGTATGTGCTAATACATGTCCCTAGGTATATCCATGCCTTTTTATTTTTTTTGTTCAACTATAGGACATCTAATTGTCTATTTGATTTAATTAAATAACCTAGGTATATTAGTCACATAGAATATAATTAAATGGTCACACTAGTTTATAAAATTTACCCCAAGTGTTCACATTGACCTTTAACTACCCGACACTCGGTATCTTGACTTGCACGTAACTCGAGGTACTTCCCCGTGCGTCGAATATCACATTTTTCAACTTAATTATATAATTTAACTTAGGTTAAGGTTAATTAGATACCAACTAATATTTTCTAGCCCAATTTTGCAAAACCCCAAGTAATTCTACTCGATACCCACACTTGCACGCACTCCAAGGCATGTCCTTGCTCGCGTTGAATCAAAAGTACAATCGAACTGAACATTAATCAATATAATGTACACACATACACACAAACTAGGCATCCAACATACATAAATAACACATTTCTCGGTCTTTGAGCCGAGTTTTTATAACTGTGGGTCTGCTCTCGGGCCACGTCACGTGTCGTTAACCCCATTATGGCCAAAATCTAAATTATAAATTTGGGTCGTGATAGACTGTATCCGTGGGTTAGTGCAATCCATGTGCACTCTATTGTAGATTGTGAAAAGTTAACTAACTTTGTCCTCAACTTGGCAACTAATCTTGGATTGAGGTTTTGTTGTTGCAATTGTGAAAAGTGAAAGCACAAAGTTTTTGAAAAAATAAAAAACTGAATTGATTTTCTCTAGCTGCTTTAGAGTCAATAATTATACAATTTTGTCCATGCAAAGGAAAGTACCCAAACATGTATAATTACATTTTATTGCGAAACAAAAGGATGAAGAATAATAATGCAACTTTATTTCATTCCCTATTCTCAATCATACATGACCTTACTCCACTACACCCAGATGTTACATATCCCGGAACCAAGAAAACAGATCTGGACCGTCAGCTCGATATCAGACATCGATCAAACTCATCACAACCGTCAAAACTGCCTACTCTTTGACCAAGGAGGACCGCATGATACCCATCCCCGTAGAATCGCAGCAACGCATCTGGTACGCGTTGTTATTACAGTGAGATTCTCCACCCATTTTTCACCAATCTCCACACACACCTCCACACTCAACTACAAACTCAGACAACCGAAGCTCTGAACCGAATCCGATATCCATCACGATTTCTAAAAACAAATCTCGATGCAAATCATGGAGGTTCACGTTTCTATCGGCGTTAATTCTTCGTTTGATTGAAAAAATATAAATTGCTGCGCACTTTCTTTTCTAGTCTGCGGTCTTATGGACTTGGAAGCACTGGCTTTCTCCTCCTCGCGAGCGAGGACAGCATGAGAGACGGCACAGTAGTGGAGACGCTCGAACGCGAAACCTAATCTCTCTGTCGCTTGAGCTTCTGAAGAGACTCGATTCGACGAAGCTCGAGAGCTCGATTGGTCACCGCTATCGGATTCAGAGGTATCGATTACGTGTTTGAGAAGGTTTTCAATCGCTTTCGTCGTTCTTCGGTGGATAGATCTGTTGCGATTCGTGGATTTGCGTTTCCGATTGGAAATTCTGGTTTGAGTCAGTGCTAGGGCTGCTTGTGCCGAGTTTCTGGTTACTTATTGTTGAATGAATCACAGTTTGATTGATTGAGCTTTGAAGTTTTATTGGATTTTGGTTTTGGTTTTGGCTTGAGAGTGATTGAATTTGGAGGTGGTTTTTTGTTGTGTGATTTGTGGTTTCTGATTTGATTGATCTTTGATTGCGAGTTTTGATGTTTGTGTTTGTGGTAGGGCAAGGTGTGAATTCGATGTGGTTTATTCTGTTGACGATTGATTCGGTTGCGATTCGGTTGGGGCTTTATACATGGTGATTGATGTGAAGTGTTGAATATTCGAATTGTTCAATTGTTAGAACGTGTGAGTCTCGTATTGATATCTTGAGTGATCAATATGTGTTTCTTGCTTGCTTGATTCACTAGTGGAGTCAGGAGAAGTTCAAGTCCTTGGCATAAAATTAAAGGTTTCAGCGAGGACGATTTGATTGAGTGAGGAAAGAATTGAAGAGGAAATGCAACTCCTATGGAAGTTTACTGTAATCATTTTGTAGGTTAGGTCTAGATTTGGTATGGACTCATTGACTTCTTATAGTTTTAGATGGCATATTGATTAGTTGGTTGGTGGAGAATATCCATCTAATTCTGTAGTTGAAAGTCACAATTGAGTTTTTTAGTGGAGTTTGTTGGGATAATTCTTAGGGATCCATCTTTTAGCTGCTTTGGTTAAGAATATACCGCAAATGTTAGTTTTTTCTTGTTTCTGCATTAGTTGAGATAACTGCAAGTCTGTTAGTGTAATTTGTTGAACAGAAACATTTACATTCTTCCACCTCTACCTATAGTATTGAATTTAAACATGGGAATATAGTTACTGCACTGTGATCCATGTGGAACTTTCATTGCCACACTGCAGATATAATCTCTCATTTTTTCAATCAAGTTGATGCTGAAGTTCATTTTTCCCTTATAACATCTTTAACATGCACCATATCCATGGTCCTTATCTTTGCTAGGGAATAATCAGTCTATGTTGCTCGTGGCAGTACCACGTCAGTTATAGCTTCCTTCATCTTAGAACTGATCAGGGCTGAATACCTAGGCCCTAGGCCCTGTTTGATTACAAAGAAAATGTTCCATAGGAAAGAACATTGTTTAAAGAAAATTTTCCCCGGTAAATGTTCCAAAGAAAATTTTCCTACATGTTTTTGATTGCACATATAAGAATTTTTTCCCTCAAAGCTCATCAACCAGTTTTGAAATAAATAGGAAAACTTACCATATATATTAAATATATTAATTTTCATATTTAAAATATATATTTAACGTGTCTTAATATGGAAACTCACATTTCTCAATAGAAAACTCAATTTACCCACCATGATCGGTGGGAAAATATATGGGTCTTAATATGGAAAATTGGCAATTGTAAGAAAATGTTCCGTGAGAAAATTTTGGCTATCAAACACAAGAAAATGTCATTTTCCCACGAAATTTGTCATTTTCCTTGGAACATTTGCCTTTTCCGTCCAATCAAACAGGGCCCTAATCTAAAGTTCTAAAGTGTTTCAATCTCTGGTTTTAATATTTCTAGTTTTAATCTGATGAATGTCTTATGAGCTGAACTATTTTGTGTGCATGGTAGAAACTCTATGCAAGTGTCATTATTTTAAAATCCTTGTATTATGAAATAAAATGTGTTAAGGTAGAGCTTTGGCAAAAGGTTATTCCACAACAGTTTTGTGATGTAAGTGGCGAGAACTTTGAATATGATTAATGTTTCTCTATCCCATCTTTCTTTCTAAAATCGTCCCCAAAGACTACAAAAACCCATATGTGGTACACGAAATTGCCTTATGTCTAAATCATTTTTAGATTTGCTAGAACTAGAAGGGCAACGATATTAATTGGCTTCATAATAATGAGTGTTGTCTTACTACCAGAATTGATGATATCATAATTCTTAGTCGCTTCTTTCTTGGTTTACTTTCTTTATTTGATTTTCAGTAATATCATTGATATATCAATGTATTGTGTTTCATACTCTTTCGTGGAATTTTCTAGTCATAAAAAAATATTGTTTTCGAGTGTTTGCATTTTTCCCTCTTATTTATTGTCTACCTTATAATTTCTCTTCTACCTAAAACAGGAAGCAATGCACAGAATGCTTACAATTTCTGGTGGATAGATCGTTAAGGAAATGGGAGGTTGCTGTTGTTGTTCCTCCAGAAGTGCTCCACTGGATGAGACACCAGTTTACTATTACGTCAGTATTTTTTGCACTTAGATATTAGATGCTGGGCTGCTTACCATTTGTTGCTGTCTATATCTTCATGTACTCTCAACTCTTTAGTGCTAGTTGGTTTAGTACTCATATACTTTTGTACTGTATCAAAAGCTAAAATTTCTTCTTTTTTTTTTTAATGAAAAAAGGCTAAAATTTCTTTGTTGTTATCTCATAAAAAAAAAATGAATCTTTGTTATTAGATTGAAAGATTTTCATTCTTTTGATATTTGAGTAAGGTATTTTTCTAGTGGCTAGTGAGTTTAAATTAGCCTTTCAGGCAGTGACTGTAGTAATGATAGCATCACAGATTCACAAGGATGATAGTAGTTGTGGTTTGGAGAAGATTGAATGATTAGAAGTATTGCTATAATTTTAAATACCCGTCTTACCATTTTAACGTAGGATTATGGCTATTTGTATTCTAGGATAACTTCTGACATAATATGGGATTTCAAATTCCTCGAGATGTTATTATGCTACAGGACACCTGATCTATTTCTGGTTTATGCACATACTTCTGTCATGGGAATTACTTTTTTAGACAAATGAAACAGTACCTATAATCTATTTACCTGCATGAGCACACTGCACATCATTAACATCCGAATACAGAAATATAGCTGTGACCATATATTTTTTTGGTGAAAACTGTGACCATATTTTGTTAATGTCATTGCTGCAGAAATGCACCTGACAAGGTTTAATTGCAACTTCTACCATGCGCATTGGCCTAATATCTATGCTTGGTCCAAAGACTCTAAAAACTTGTTGTCTATTTGCGTTATCCTGTGATGTTTCTGTAAAGTTCATTTTCATTGAGTATTTTCTCTTTGCTTCTCAAAATGGTCTGGCTGTCACTAGGTGCTAAAGGCAATAGTACTTGTTAGAATTGTTGGAGATAATTTGAATTGTAATTGTTATCATAGAATTTGCCATATAAGCAATAATTTTATCAATGCACAACCAATAAAACTTAGATTTCCAGATTCATTGAGACTATGTACCTTAGTGGCACATAGACAGTACTTCTTTGAATGGAATATTGGGAAGAGTTTTTTTACTATCAGTTTCAAGAATCTGTGTCAGTTTGTAATCTGGTAGTGCTTTTTGCCCTTTCCATTAGGGTGGTCTTTACATTGTGTCGTTTGTTTTACTAGTACAGTATCTGACACTGTGTTGCAAAAAGAGCTGTTTTTGTCTCTATGGATGTTACCTCTGTAAATTATTTTATGCAGTGTCCTCAAGCCCATGAAGAGCGCGAACCTTTATCATCCTCCAATGTCCCACCTTCTGTTCTCTCAACTGGACTCTTTGTGGATACAAACCTTGACACGTCTTCTCCCGATACTTATCGAGCTCCTCCTGCACCAATGCCTTATGATGCAGATATGGGACGGCCGCAAACACCGCAACAACGCTCTCTTGAAAGTGGTGGAAAAAAGAATGAAGCAGTAGATCAAGCAAATTCTGAGTCTAATGAGGAAACAGTGACTGGCAGTGCATTGGAAACATTGGCTGTGTGTGAAGATGCGAAGGAGGTTGACTGTAAAAGTCATCAAGATACAGTTCTTCTGTCATCAAAGGAATCTGAAATTGAATCCTCAAAGTTGAGTGAACCTATCGCTTCAGCTAAGGAAGAAGAGGATTGCCCCATCTGTCTTGAAGGTATATTCCACTCCATATTCTTGGTGGAGGGCATCCGTATCTTTTCTTAATCAATCACTCATGTCTGTTACCACTGTTCCAACGCTTTAAGCTAACATTTCATTACAATCAATGATGACAATGTTGGTAGACCCAAAAAAAATGATGACAATCTTTGTTTATGCCTGCAGAGTATGATGCTGAGAATCCAAGAATTGTAACAAAATGTGATCATCATTTTCACCTTTCCTGCATTTTAGAATGGATGGAAAGAAGTGACACCTGCCCCGTGTGTGATCAGGTTCTTGTTTGATAAAACTTAATTCATATTTGATCCCAAGCTTTAAATTAAATGATCTACTAGAGCAAAGAAGAGCATAGTGTGATTGGATTCTGCTATATTTTGATTTTTTACCTCATTTCATGCATATTTTAGTTGAAAATTCACTGGTCATTTAATGATGCAGGAAACGGTGTTCGCAAGTGGCATTAGTGGGTAGTTGCATATCAAATTGAACATAGAAGCTGAAAGTTCTTAGGCATTTGAAATCATTTCTGTCAAATGCAGTGGATGGCTATAGTTCTTCATCAAGAGCTGAATGGTTACAGCTATAGTTGATCATGTTGTTCCAAGGGCTACTTTGTGTATTCCCAATTTGAAGTGTCTTTGTGGATACTTTCTACGTATTGGAAAGGAGACCTGTACAACATGAAAATAACATGAAAATAGTTTGCTTAATGTCAAGCTCATCCTCGTGTTTTGTTTACTTTATTTGTTTGCTTGTCAGATTTTGGCACGATAGGAGTGGAGAATGATGTTAGGCTGCGTGATCATTGCAAGGAATTGGATTCAACCTTCTTACTTGTCTGCAGAAGGATAAAAAATGGTAACTTCTGCCATTATGTTTTGCTAAAGTGTTGTTTCTGCATCTTGTACAGCTTCTTTAAATCAGTCAAGAATACAATGAAGAAATTGTCATTTCAATATTGTTCATTGTCTGTTTTCTCTTTGTTGACGTTGTTTTTCGTTGTCTTTTTTGTTGGGAAGACATACTGCTGATTGCTGTATGAATTATGGAATTATGCAATGATCAATAAAAAAGAAAGCGTTTTGTGCTTCAGCTAGTCTACTTGACGGAAACAATCAAACACTGTTGTAGCCAAGACATGCATCTATTGCTGACGAACTTTGCGACATCAGGTGTCTTATTTGGACATTTGACGCGATGGTGATCGATATTATTCCAAACTGTTCCATTAATTGCTTTCAACATCTTTAGTTGATTTTGCAAGGTGAAGGAGCTAGCGGAGTAAAAGCCTTCAAATGCGAACTGCAGTGCAGTCAGGTAATTAAACTGGTAAAAATGAATTTGTATGTTTAGGGCTAATTTGTATGCATCGAATCCCAGCCGCTCAAGCTCATTGCTCACCTCTGCTAGTTGTGTTATGTCTCATAGAACTTATTGAATGATTTCAGAGCAACATTACATCCAACCATATTTTCACGTAGATAAGGGTTAGGGCACATAAGTATATAATTATTTTATATCTTCGACAGGACTCTTTTTGTTTTGATAATAAAGAAACCACAACTTTACCCACTATTAGGGGTGCACAAGGATTGGATCAAGTCCAATTAGGGTCAATTTGTAATTTAATCCAATTATTGTGGATTTGAAAATTACAATTCAATTCAGTCCAAATAATTCATCAATCTAACTCAATCTAATTTGCAAAATGCGACATGATTGGATCAAGTTTCACGGATTACGTTTTCCTATTCAAAATCTATGAAATTAAACTTAATCAAATGAATCACAAGAATTATATATCTCATGAATGACAAATTTACAACATACATTTCACAAATCTATATATAGCATATTTCTCACAAAATTGTTATCACAATAACCTTCAAAATGTAAGTTTTTACATAAATAAATGTATCATCTACAAATCTTCACCATATACCCTCACAAAAGAATAAAAAAAATGTACGATGAACATTTACAACCTACAATAAAAAGTTCGAAAACATAATAAAAGAGTTAAGAACAAGTATAATTTTTTAGATATTATAGTTTAAAATTGATAGTTTGAGTTGATGCTAATTAAGCTATTATAGTATATATGATGAAATATGTATGTGTTGATATACTAAATAGACTGGATCGGATTGGTTCCGTGGTTTTTTAATGTAGGTTCCGTAATCCAATCTAGTCTAACTGGATTAGTGATTTTTCAATCCAATCCAATCCAAGGGATCAAAAAATTGATCAAATTAGTGATAATTGGTTCGAATTGGATCGGATCCGCGAATTAGTGCAATCCGTGGCACCCCTACTTAGCCCCCCTATAGCTTGACTTGAGTAGGCTGGGCTAGGCAGTGAGTAACCTAGCAATGATCGAGTCTCGGTGGACTCGATTGGTTCCATGGAAGTCAGATGATGCACCTTGGAGGGCTCATAGCATGGCGTGGGGAGGCTCGCTCATGCGGATGGGAAATTAGATGCGGCAGCATGGACAAGGTCGCGCCTTGGCACGAGCCTGGGCACGGAGTCTAGGCGCGGACCATAAGGGCGTTTCGGCACGAACCTTGGCGAGTCTAGGTGCGAAACATAAAGGCGCCTTAGCACGGACCTTGGCGCAAGCAAGGTCGTGCCTTGGTGGGTTCGTTTGTTTCGGCACGGATACGGACTTGATGGGATCCTTAGGCGCGAGCCGGTGGAGCTTCGATACGGACCCTGACTCGAGCAAAGTTATGCCTTAACTTGGTTAAAGTTGACAAACCTTAACTTAGGCGTTGACCCTGGTCAAAGTACGCTTGGTCTCATTTTGGGATGTTTCCTATTGGAGTTGAGGAAATGGCTTAACATCTACTATAAGGGGAGGTGGGCTCTCTTCTAGGGGCGGCATGGGCAAGAGTAGCAAGAAGGACCCTCAAGCATGCCTTGGGCACCATGCCAAGGTGAAGACCCTCGGACCCATGGTCCGGCCGCCCCGCCGGTGGGACTCGACTGAGCCCCGGCTTAGCACCCAACGTGCCTGGGCACGGCCAGGCACCACGAAAAGCTGTCCCTGTCCCTTAGAGAAGCATGAACCACGTTCCTTGAAACGTGGGTAGACCAAGTCGAGGTAGTTCCAAGCAGTTGGGGAACTACCTTGGTCATGGCCACGCTCATGACCAAGCCACGTCCAAGTTTGTCTTGAATACATGGAGAATGTGCTAATTGACCCAGTAGTGGAGGCAGTTATTGAAACCACACCCAAGAGGGGGTGAATTGGGTGTATTGAGAAGTTATCGCCTTTTAATTTTAGTTCAATAATTAAGATGCAATATGCTCACCAAAAGACGAATGTGAATGATATGCAAGTGAATGGGATGGAAGAGATGGAAACTGACACACGATTTATAGTGGTTCGATCCAATGATCTACATCCACTACCTAACCTCCCCGGTTAGGATTTTTAAACCCCCATTTATATTTCAAACAAGTGTTACAACCTAATCATACACGCCTAGAATGCCTAATCACAATTAGAACTTCCTACCTAGTCACAACTAGGGTTTATGCCTAGCCTCAACTAGGTCTTCCCCTTTGACTTAGATTCTACTAAGTTTTACAATCATCCAATTACAACAAGTGGCTGAAAAATAATGAAATACACTTTACAACTTAAAGTGGTATCAAATTCAAACACTAGCAAGCCTCCTAGAGCCTAACAACTCTAATGCATGCAAGTATGAGAATAAATGGAATATGCAAATATGTCACTGATTTTATTGCAAATCTCAAATGTGAAATCGTTTTAAAAGTCTAATGTATTAGTGCAAAATCGATTTCAAAGCTAAGAACAATAGTTTAACAAAAATCAAGTTTAAGTGCAAAGCTTTTGCTCAAATCAATCGTAGGGTTTTAATAAAATAAGTTTAAGTATAAAATCCAAGATAAAAGTGTTCAAACACACAACAAAATGATTTTCAATTCAAACACACAAAACTATGTAGATTAAGCACAAGAAAAGATGCTAGAACAAGGACTTTCTTACTACCAAGAAGATGACAAAGAAAATCAGTTTTGAAGAGAATCTTGTACTCTTTTGAAAGCCTCAATAGTGCTAGATTTTGTAGTTAAAGGACAGCCACAAGAATCTTCTTTTTCTTCTTCACAAAAATTAAAGGTCTCTTTGTAAGTTTTGAGCTTTTGAGTGTATTTCTTCCTTGTTGTGACAAAACCATGTTCTTGGTGGTTTTATGGTGTTAGGTATCCCATCTTACCAGTATATGACCGTTTTAGAGATCCAAGGGTCCAGAATTCATCAAGAATTCAAATTAAAGTGTGTTTTTCAGCTTTTTAAAAAAGCTATCAGGTATGCAATTAGCGTGCTAATGTTGAGACATAGCGCGCTAACTCTGCACTTAGCGCGCTAACTGCAGGGACCTCAAAATAATTATTTTGTCCTTTTGTGTTAGCGACCATTAAACACGTCCGAGACCTAACCAACCCTCATATAACATGTTATACACGTTTGTTATGGGTCATTAAGCCTAATTGGGTGGTCCGGATATTTTTTCAAATCTCAAAAATGAAAAATCTCGATTTCATAATGTGCAAGAGACTTTTCTGCAAATTTGCAGTTTTCTTTTAAAAAACCTTTCAAAAACAAGTTTTTCTTTTCCGAGAACTTCCACAATGATATTCAAAATGCCAATGACCATGAACACATAGTTTCACATTGTTTAAACTTATAAACCTAGTCATGTGTTAGAGTTCCATTTTGAAACTTCGAGTAGTCTTTTGATATTTGAAAATTCGTTTAAAAAACTCGATATGCATGAACTAATGCATTTGGCTTGCGTGAATGAATTTATATACCTCACATCAAAATTACACATTGTAGTTTGAGTTTTCGTCTTCATTCCTTCGTGAATGCCGAGTCTTGAACTTGTATGGCTTGAATACCCGTGATGTGATGTTTTGCACCCTTTAATAAAAACTGAAATGCACTTGATATATATTAGTACATTTTCTCCTTGTTTGTTTCCATCAAAATTCCGTTCGGAGTTAGAGTGACTAACCACTTAGTCCAACAATCTCCCCTTTTTGATGATAACAAACAATGTGAACTTGACAAGTGTAAAATATAATCTAAATGTATATCGCATTCATGGCATGGTTATTCCTATCATCTATTTTCATTTATGCAAGTTCAACCACATCAACATGTTCAAGTTCAACCACATTTTCTGCCCCGTTTGATATCATCAAAAAGTGGGGCCAAGCTCCCCCATAGATAGAACACAATAAAGCATAATATAATCAATACGAGAAGAAAACGCTCCCACTCACTTCATGCATATCAAGAAACAATAGAAGGAAACGGTACACATTCATATACGATAAATCATAGTGAACAAGAAATAACCATATATAAACTCAGAAATACGCAAAAAAAAATTTCATGATATAGAGAGCATAAAGCAATGAGAGCATAGTTGTGGCTTAAACATGAGTTTATATCTCTAAACACCTAAAACTGACATAATGGAGCCTAATGCTCATCTAACAATAATATGTCTAAACACTCCTCCTCGAGGATGATGATGGATGTGCAGAGCCAGAGGCATGATCATTACGCGTGGGCCAAACTGGGAGCAACTGACCCTCGATGCGACGAAGCCGATCATTCTGATGCTGGATACTCGTCTCGACGGCAGTGAAGGTCTGAGTCATATATGTATACAGGTAGCCCAGCTGTGCAGAGACATACGCCGATGATGAAGATATATTCGGTGGAGGCGTGAAGCCGCCGAACGTAGAAGGAGGTAGAGGTTGTGCCAACTCATATTGCTACTGCTGCTGGGGTGGAACTGTAAAGTCTTGATCAACTTCATCATCGCCATCATGTTCATCATTGCCAGCAGTACCTTCACCGTCAGCATTGTCATCATCGCCAAAACTATGGCTATATTCCAAGTAGTCGGGCGCATCAAAAGGAGCAACTGGAGGGTCCGTAGGTGGTGGAAACTCATAGCCGCCGTAATATTGACCATCCGGGATGACATCTTCCTGTGTCCACCTCTGCCTGTCATGTATGTAGCGATACTTCATGGCCTTCAGAATGACCATGTTAATGGTGTCATAGACAGTGAGAGGACGACCGCCTAATGCAAGATCCACCTGGGCAAACTCCAAGTAAGATGTGATAATGTGGGCATAAGGAAGATGGCGACCCTAGTTACACGTGCTCGTCATATAACCAATGATGATGTGGGGTAAACTTATAGGGATCAAACGAAACAGGTGCCCGAGAATAAACATGTTAAGTAGAGTGACATAGTTTTTACTTCCACCTTGCGGAAGAATGACCTTGTGAAGTACCTTATGAAGAAGGTGAGGTAAGAGTTTGAAGTCGGTATCCGTTATACCAGTCAGGTAAACAGTTAAAGTCCTTTTTTACCATTAGAAGGAATTTAATAATTCAAGACGATCAAAGGGCCAACTGAGAAATTTGCACACTAATGTAGTAGTAGGAGGGTGTAAAGGGAGTTGAAGCCGTTGAGCGAGATTTTCTAGCATAATCTCAATGGACCGGCTACCAACGGACGATCGTAGAACAAAATGATTCGTTATTTCAAGATTTGAATAGAAAACTCGAACCAAGAGGGGTTTATAGTTAGCGTTGTGGGCGCAAAAAGTGGTCCATCCCGCCGTATCGAAAATCTCCCGAATTGGGAGATGAGCCTTATCAAAAAAGGAAAAATCGACAATGGCGGGCCTTAGGATTTTGGCATCCATTAGCCGTGGAGCCACCAACTCTAGAACGGATGTGGACTCATGTACGGATTTGGCACGACCCGCTTGTTATGGGGCATTTGCCGGAGTGGGGATGGGGTTTGTGGATTTAGATTCACTACTTGAGGACGAAGATTGAACGACACGACGGCTTGAGGGACGACGAGAGGACGTGGCTTGGGTAGGACGAGACATGGTGGGGGCGGTTGGTCGGGAAGTGGTAGGGGCGACCGAACGGGAAGAGGGACGGTTGGAGGTTCGACGAATCGACATTGGGGAAAGAAAAGTGAAGAAATTGACAAAGAGAAGTGAGGATTGTTACCTTGTGGGAGTAGAGATCACGATGGAGACGTCGAGAGGAGAGTGGAGACGTGCAGAATCGATGAGAGGAGAGGGGAGAGGCGCTGTATCGATGAGAGGAGAGGAGAGATTTGGGAAGGGAGTGAAATTTTAGGGTAAAATAAAATTTATAGAACCCTGGCCGAACGACATTAGTGCACTAATGAGGCGATTTTTATTCTGGGCCAGTACACTATTAGCGCGCTAATTTCCCTCTGGAAATTTTAGACATAAAATTTTTGAATTTTTGAAATACAACTCCGATTCACCTCTAACTTCATGGACACTTCATTAACATCATATAAAAATGTTTGGAACAGCTAAAACATATGTAGAAGGTCCTATTGACGAGACATCCCTAACTCACGCCGAATCTTAGAAAATTGATCTCTAGGCAAAGGCTTGGTGATATATCAGCTAGTTGATCCTCTGTGGGCATATGGATGAGTTTAACATCGCCCTTTTGGACGTGATCACGAAGAAAATGGTGCCTAATCTCAATATGTTTTGTTCAAGAGTGTAACACCAGATTTTTGATATGTTAATTGCATTAGTGTTATCACAATAAATTTTGGCATAACCAACTAGGATTTGATAATCCTCAAGTTGTTGTTTCATGTATAGAACTTGAGCATAACAACTCTCGCCAGCTACATATTCGGATTCCGCCGTAAATAAAGCAATGGAATTTTGTTTTTTACTAAACCATGAGATAAGTGAATTTCCTAGCAAATGACAAAATCCAGAAGTGCTTTTCCTATCAACTAGACTTCTCACATAATCAGAATCAACCAAACTTCGGAGTTCGAAGCTCTTGGTTTTGTTGAACCACAATCCTAAGTCTTGTGTTCCACTTAGATATCGAAATATGCGATTTACACATTTTAAGTGTGACTCCTTGGGATCGGATTGAAATCTAGCACATAAGCACACACTAAACGTAATGTCGGGTCTACTAGCGGTCAAGTATAGGAGACTACTTATCATTCCACGGTAAAGCTTAGGATCTATGGGTTTTTCTAGTTGCTCTTTATCCATTTTGATGGTAGAACTACTAGGAGTGTCACATGCTTTCAGATTTTCGAATTTGAACTTCTTTAACATGTCCCTCACTTACTTTGCTTGATTTATAAAAATGTCATATTTGGATTGTTTTATTTGTAAACCGAGAAAGTATGTTAGTTCATCCATCATGCTCATTTCAAATTCATTTGTCATTAATGATGAGAATTCATCACATAAACGTATGTTGGATGACCCGAAGATAATATCATTAACATAAATTTGAACAAGTAATATGTCACAATTTTTGATTAAAATGAACAAAATAGGATCTAGTGTTCCTTTCTTGAATCCTTTATCAAGTAGAAATGCACTTAGTCTATCATACCAAGCTCTAGGAGCTTGTCTTAGTCCATACAAGGTTTTTTGAAGATGATAGACATGACTCAGATATTCATGATCTTCAAAACCTGGTGGTTGTTCTACATATACTTCTTCATGGATGAACCCATTTAGGAATGCGCTTTTAACATCCATTTGATATAGTAAAAACCCATTGTAGCAAGCATACGTAAGCAACATTCGAATTGCTTCTAGTCTTGCTACGGGTGCAAAAGCTTCTTCATAATCAATTCCTTCTTCTTGATTGTAGCCTTGTGCAACCAACCTAGCCTTGTTTCTTACAATCTCACCCTTCTCATTCTTTTTATTTTAAAGACCCATTTAGTGCCTATGATAGTATGGTCTTTAGGTCTAGATACAAGTGTTCATACCTTATTCCTAACAAAGTGGCTTAGCTCTTCTTGCATAGCCATTATCCAAAACTCATCTCCTAAGGCATCATCTATTTTGGTGGGCTCGGTTTGTGATACAAAAGCTATGTGTCCTTCATCTCGATGTAACGTTGACCTAGCGATTATACATTTGTTTGAATCATCTATTATTTGTTGGGATGAATGGCCAATGAAAAGTCTTGAATTCTTAGGCGCACTTGTTTTGAATTCTTTGCTTTCCTCGACCTCTTGACTATTTAAAGTTTGTCCTAGGGTGCCATCATCTTCATCATCGATTCTCATTTTTTCCAAGTTTTGCATTATCTTAACTTTGGGATCAACTTCATCGAATTTCACGTGGATAGATTCTTCTATAGTTTTGGTTGATCTATTAAATACCCTATATGCTTTGCTATGTATAGAGTAGCCTAGGAAAGTACATACCTTTGACTTTGGGTCAAATCTGTCTAATTGATTCTTATCATTTAGAACATAGCAAGTACAACTGAACGCCTTAAAATACCTTATGTTGAGTTTTCGGCCTTTCCATAGTTCATAAGAAGTCTTTTTCACTTGCTTTCGAACATTTACTCTATTTATAATATAGCATGCCGTGTTAATGGCTTCGGCCCAAAAATGCTTAGCTATGTTGTACTCATTTAGCATAGTCCTACACATCTCTTGGAGTGTCCTATTTTTTCTTTCAACAACTCCATTTTGTTGGGGTGTTCTAGGAGAGGATAATTGGTGTGTATATCCTTGTTTAGCACAAAAATCCTCCAAGTTCCTATTTACAAACTCACCACCTCTATCACTTCTAATGATGGTGATTTTGTATCCCTTTTCATTCTCAACTAACGCACAAAATTTTACAAACACATCAAACACTTCATGCTTGTGAGATAGAAAATACACCCATGTATATCTAGTAAAATCATCAACAATGACAAAGCAATATGATTTACCTCCTAGACTTTGTGTTTGGGTGGGTCCGAACAAATCCATATGGATAAGTTCTAAGGCATGAGTCACATTACTTGTTACTTTCGTCTTAAATGATGATTTCACTTGTTTACCGAGGATACAAGGTTCACAATCCTTATCTTTCTTAAAAATGCATTTCGGTAGGCCCTTGACGAGATCATGCTTAGTCAATTTTGATAAGTTTTCCATGCTAAAATGTTTTAATCTACGGTGCCATAACCATGCATCACATTCACTTTGTGCACTCAAACATGAAACATTTTGCATATTCATCTCATCAAAGTTAATGGCATAAACATTTTTATCTCTATATACGATAAATAAAGTTTCATGCTTCTCATTCCTAACAATGCATTTCGATGATTCAAACATAATATGAAGTCCTTTGTCACACAATTGACTAATACTTAGCAAATTATGTTTCAAACCATCAACAAGATAAACATTAGAAATAAAAAGTGAATTATTACCGACGGTTCCGAGACCAATAACCTTTCCTTTGTTGTTGTCTCCAAATGTAACTTTTCCACCATCATGCCGCTTTAGTTCAATGAATTGATGCACGTCTCCGGTCATATGTCTTGAGCACCCGCTATCTAGGTACTATGGGGTGCTCTTCCTCACATCCTATACAATGGGAAACACACTAGATTTTGGTACCCAAACACCTTTGGGTCTGAGAAATTTAGTGTCAAAAATATTTTTAACTACCCATGTTAGTCTACCCACTTTGGCCTTTTGTAAGGCACATTTCCCAACCACATGATTCTTATTACATTTAGAGCATCTACGATTATCATTTAACAATTTCTTGTAACTTAACAAATTTGCCCCATAGCCTATGCCTCTTTTGTTGAGTGCACATCGTTGTGCTCCCAACATCATGTCAAACATTTCCCTACCATTGGCGAACTTATGCACTGTGTTAGTCAAGTCCTCTACTTCCTTAACTAAAGCATCTCTTTCTTCTAGGACTTCATTCAAGTCACATTGAAGATCATTAATGGTCTCATTTTGTGACTCTATTTCACTAATTGCTATGGTCAAACTCTTTTTGAGTTACTTGGTCTTTTTGACCTCCTTTTCCAACTCTTTCCTAAGCATATCAAGATTTGGATCATCATCCAAATCATCAATATCATCAAAGTTAGAAGTATTAGAGTTTACCTCACTTTGTGCCATGAGACAAAGTATTGCTTTCTCACTCTCCGATTCGGATTTGGAGCTTGATGAAGATGAGTCATCCCAAGTTGCCTTGAAGCTCTTCTTTCCTTTCTTCTTATCTACGACCTTCTTGGATTTGTATTCCGCCTTGATATGACCCAGTTTGCCACATCCGAAGCATATAGTCTCATTTAACTTTCCTCCCTTGCTTCCACTTTTAAACTTCTTCTTGTACCTATCCCGCTTGTACATTGCCTTGTTTAGCTTTCTTGAAAGCATAGCTACTTCCTCCTCAAGATCATTTTCGTCACAAGATTTTTCATCTTCAACGACATCTATTGATGCAACCGAGGAGCTATTTACCTTCAAGGCAATCTCTTTTCTTGAACTCTTTGCGCTTCCATTTAATGCTTCTAGTCTAGCTCAGTCTTTAAGTTCGAATTCATAGACCGTTAACTCTCCACACAATGCATCAAATATATAATCTCCAAGGTTTTGTGCCGATTGGATATCATACTTCTTGGCATCCATTCCTTAGGCAACCCTCTAAGGAACTTGTACACCGAGGTCTCTTGATCATAATTCTTTTCAAGATTATTGATTTCATTCAATAGTTTAGTGAACCGTGTGATGGCGGTAGCTATATCTTCATCGGATCCAACTCGGAAAGTTTTATAGTGCTCCTCAAGAATCCTCAACTTTGTCTTTTTCACTTGCATGGTACCTTCATAGTGTACCTCAAGCTTTTCCCATACTTCCTTGGCCGTTTCACAAGCACTTACTCGGTTAAACTCATTTTCACTTAATGCACAAAATAAGTGATTCATGGCTTGATCATTTGAGAGCTCATTCTTGATCTCCTCGGCGGTGTACTCTTTCAAAAGCTTGTCCGGTGAAGTGTAGCCACTTTCAATTGCATCCCATAGGAATCTATTTTGTGCTCTAATATAGAACTTCATTCTCACTTTCCAATAAGCATAGTTGGTTCCATCAAAATACGGAGGCCTACTCAAGGAATTGCCTTCCCTAAGGCGAGCCAGATCTAAAGTTTGCATCCTTGCACAAAAACACTCAAAAATATGTTAGTAACACTTTGAGCAATAACCCGCTCTGATACCAATTGAAACCACACCCAAGAGGAAGGTAAATTGGGTGTATCGAGAAGTTATCGCCTTTTTAATTTTAGTTCAATAATTAAGATGCAATATGCTCACCAAAACACGAATGTGAATGATATGCAAGTTGTAACATCCCCTAATTTCAATTAGAGAATGTTTGGCCTGAAACCCTAATTAAGCCCTGGTAAACCAGATCGGACCTAATTAGAGTCAGCAGCCTTACCACATTTCCTGACAACAACCTGTATGTCTTTATTTAAATAAACAAAATAAAATAAACGCAACGAAAAATTTAAAACTTTTTCGATAAAATACAAAATATACAATACCGACATGAACATCGGTATTGAGCTCGTATTCTCACCCCAATTATTACAAAATCATAAAACATTACAATATATATATATATATATATATATATATATAACAGGAAACTCACTGCATCGTAGAGAAGATACTAAAACCCTGGTCTTCTCCTTTCCTGAGTTCCAAGCCCTAACGTACATTTAAACCTGGAAATGTTAAGGTGGGTGAGCCCCTACATGCTCAGTAAGTGACTCTCATATCAATCATCAACTACCAATTAATATCAAGGCAATGTATAACAACATGAATCAAATGCATATCCACAGAAGCATATGAATCAATATAAACAATTTATATAACAGATGCAAGTTCCTTGGTTCGTTGTAATGTACCCGTGATTTGTATTTCTAATATTCATTGTAACGACCCGTTATTTTAAGCAGGTGATTAGTGTTAATCCGAATGGTAATTAATCCGAGTTAGGCTCGTGGTTAAGCCGATTTGTCATGATCAACGTGTGTGTGGGATTGCGTGATGTATTGTGTTTATTTGGTGTGTATTAGTACATATACATAAATAATTGGACTAACAAGGGAAATGCCTAATACCATGTGTGGGTTATGTGGACACACATGAGACGCGAGATAGCGTTGACGCCCGAGTGTGCTCGGCGGCGGAAATTACGTAATTATAGGCGTAATTATAGGCATAAATATATATTTATATATATATATATATTATGGATATATATATAAATATATATTAAATGAAAAATAATAAAATAATGATAATTTGTCAGGCACAGAGTGATACGCGGGGTCACGAGTGACACGCGTCGGACATACGGTGGTGCGCACGCCCGAGATGTTCTCGTTGGCGTGCGAACCGGAATTTGAGGTGCAATATATCGATAAATATATATATTTATATATAAATCAGTATATATATAAATATATATATATAATATATTGGAAAAATGTGAAATTACCATAAAGGGTAAGGGAGTAAAGAAAGAAATGAGATAAGCTCAAGGGCATTTTGGTCATTTCCACCTTAACCGCCTCATCTCTTCTTCAAAAATCGAAAACGGAGAAGAAAGAGAACAGAGAGAAGAAGAGAAAACGGGGAGAAGAGGAAGGCCGAGAGAGAGATCCAGAGGAGGAGAGCTCAGGACGGCGAGCTCGCGATGCCAAGGTGAGCTTAGTTATCGTTGGTTGTTGTTGTTGTGTAGGGTGTAGTGATGAGCTTGGCCATGGCGGAGTCATGGCCGAAAGTTGAAATCCAACCAGGAAGCCGAGGGTGGAGACGGCAAGGGAGTAGTCTCCCTTGCCAAATCGAGTTGGGGTTGGGGTTAGGAACCAACCCCAATCGAAAAGGAATTAAAAAAAAAAAACACAGAGCTGTTGCTCTGTTGCGGTGAGGGGAAGGGGATGACCCTGAACCGGGCCGGCTCAAATCGGTTGAGCGAACCGGTTCGAGCCCGGTTCGGGGCCAAACCAAAAGAAAAAAAAGAAAGAAAAGAGAGAAAATGGAAAAGAAAATCCAAAAAAATAGGAAAAATATGGAAAAATAGTATTTTGACCAAACAAATAGAAATTGAAGGATTTCTATGAAAAATGAGAAGTTTGAAAGTCGGAGGAGACTTTGCACCGGGGTTTTTACCTCGAAAAGTGTGAAATGGTCAAAATATGTTAGAAACTAGATCTCGAGATTCCAGATTCGAATGAGACTAGTTTAGAAGTATTAGTAAATGAATATTAGTCTTAAATTGATAAGAAATGGTTTATTTTAGGTAATGAACCGATATGGAAAAGTTTGAGGACTTCGGAGAGTCGTACAAGTCGGTAAAACATAGAAAGCTCAGGACAGGTAAGTGAGACTCGTAGCTTTTATCAATTATGCAATGTAAAATAGTATTATTAGAGCATGTAGTGTACTGGACTGGGAATGGGGCAATGTACCGTGATTTGAGTTTGGTTTTACAAAATGATTTGAAATGAAAATGGATTCGGAAAGAGGTTTGACGGGACGGATCGACCTGGGGTTTGGGAACTGTGGTGGAATTGCTAACCATCACTGCGCCCCAGTGGCTTGGGAATTATCCCGATCAATGCTTTCCAGTTGAGTTTAGCAGCTCATTAGTCATAAACCAATTAGATGAGTAGTGATTGGTTTAGTGATGATGAGTAAGTGCGACTCGGTGTTTTATAAGTTGGCGGCACATTGACAAGAACTGGTTAGATGCCCAGTGATTGGTTCTTGGATATGTAAGGGGCGACTCAATGCAAATACGAAAATGTGAAATACAAATCACAGGTACATTGCAATGAACCAAAGAACTTGCATCTGTTATATATATTGTTTATATTGATTCATATGTACTTGTAGTTATGCATTTGATTCATGTTGTTATACATTGCCTTGATATTAATTGATAATTGATGGTTGGTATGAGAGTCACTTACTGAGCATGTAGGAGCTCACCCACCTTAACATTTCCAGGTATGAATGTACGCTAGGACTTAGAACTCAGGAAAGAAGAAGACCAGGAGTTTAGTATCTTCTCTACGGTGCAGTGAGTTTCCTGTTATATATATATATATTGTATTGCATTATGATTTGTAATTAAATGGGTGGGAATAAGAGCTCAATACTGATGTTCATGCCAGTATTGTATAACTTGTATTTTATCGAAAAAGTTTTAAATTTTCCGCTGCGTTGGTTTTCGTTTATTTTATTCGATTAATGAATATTAAGATATACAGGTTGTTGTCAGGAAATGTGTAAGGCTGCTGGCTCTAATTGGGCCCGATCTGGTTTATCGGGGCTTAATTAGGGTTTTAGGCCGAACATTCTCTAATTAAAAATTAGGGGCTGTTATATTCATACTTGCACTGAGTTGCCCTCTCACATTCTTCAAGAACTGGTCACTGAGCATCTAACCAGTTCTTGCAATGTGCCGTCAACTCATAAAACATCGAGTCGCACTTACTCATCATCACTAAACCAATTACTGCTCATCTGATTGATTTATGATTGATGAGCTGCTAAACTCAACTGGAAAGCATTGATCGAGATAATTCCTAAGTCACTGGGGGCACAGTGATGGTTAGCAACTCCACTACAGTTCCAAACCCCAGGCCGATCCGTCCTGTCAAACCTCTTTCCGAATCCATTTTTCATTTCAAAATATTTTTGTAAAACCAAAGTTAAATCACGGTACATTGCCCCGTTTCCAATCCAGTACACTACATGCTTTAGTAATACTATTTTACGTTGCATAATTGATAAAAGCTACGAGTCCCACTTACTTGTCCTGAGCTTTCTATGTTTTACTGACTTGTACAACTCTCCGGAGTCCTCAAACCTTTCCACATGAGTTCATTACCTAAAATAAACCATTTCTTATCAATTTAAGTTTAATATTCATTTGCTAATACTTCTAAACTAGTTCCATTCGAATCCGGAATCCCGAGATCTAGTTTTTAACATATTATGACTATTTCACGTTTATTGAGGTAAAAACCTCGGTATAAAGTCCTCTCTGACTTTTGAATTTCTCATTTTTCATAGAAATTCCTCAATTTCTATTTGTTTGGTCAAAATACTATTTTTCCATATTTTTCTCTATTTTTCTGGATTTTCTTTTCCCTTTTTCTCTCTCTTTTTTTCTTTTGTTTTGGTTTGGTCCTAAATCGGGCCGAACCAGGTTCGGCTCAACCGAGCCAAATCGGCCCGGTTCAGGAACCATTGTTCCTCTTCTTCATACGAACAGAGCGTCTGCTCTGTTCGTTTCTTTTTTTTTTCTTTTGATTCTTCCTCGATTGGGGTTGGCTCCCAACCCCAACCCCAACTCGGTTTGGCAAGGGAGACAACTCCCTTGCCGCCTCCAACCTCGGCCATGGCTTCCGCCATGGCCGAGCTCATCACCCTCACAACAGTTACAACAACATCCACCACACCAATTGAAACACTAAACACAACAACACATCGTCTCACCTCAACGTCTTCGACATCACGAACCCCCCGAGCTCCTCCATCGCCCTCTCCTTCTTCTCCCTCTCTTCCTCGTCAACTCGGTTCTCTGTTTCTCTCTCTCTCTCCTCTCGGTTTCAACTTATCAGTGAAGAAGGCGATTTAAATGGAAAAAAGACCAAAATAACCCCTCATATTTTATCTCTTTCTTTACAACTCAATACCCTTAATGGTAATTTTACATTTTTCAGATTTTATTATATATATTTATATATATCGATTTATATATAAATATATATTTATTGATCTCTTGCTTCTCAAATTCCGGTTGGCACGCCAATGAGAACTCTCGAGTGTGCACACCACAATATGTCCTACACGTGTCACTTGTGACCCGTGTATCACTCTGTGCCCGACAATTTATCATTATTTTATTATTTTCCATTTTTTAATATATATATTTATATATATCCATAATATATATATATATGCCCATAATTATGCCTATACTTGCATAATTTAAACCAACAAGTACACTTGGGCGTCAACGCTATCTTGCGTCTCATGTGTATCTACATGACCCACACATGGTATTAAGCATTCTCTCATTGGTCCGATTATTCACGTATACATACTATTACACACCAAATAAACACAATACATCACGCAATTTCCATGCACACGTTAATCGAAACAAACTGGGCTTAACCATGAGCCTAACTCGGATTAATTTGGATTCGAATTCCTGTTGATCACGTGCTTAACGTAACGGGTCGTTACACAAGTGAATGGGATGGAAGAGATGGAAAGTAACATGATTTATAGTGGTTCGATCTAATGATCTACATCCACTACCTAACCTCCCCGGTTAAGATTTTTAAACCTCCACTTATATTTCAAACAAGTATTACAACATAAGCATACACGCCTAGAATGCCTAATCACAATTAGAACTTCCTACCTAGTCGCAACTAGGGTTTATGCCTAGCCTCAACTAGGTCTTCCCCTTTGACTTAGATTCTACTAAGTCTTACAATCATCCAATTACAACAAGCAGCTGAAAAATAATGAAATACACTTACAACATAAAGTGATATCAAATTTAAACACTAGCAAGCCTCCTAGAGCCTAACAACTCTAATGCATGCAAGTATGAGAATAAATAGAATATGCAAATATTTCACTGATTTTATTGCAAATCTCAAATGTGAAATCTTTTTAAAAGTCTAATGTATTAGTGCAAAATCGATTTCAAAGCTAAGAACAATAGTTTAACAAAAATCAAGTTTAAGTGCAAAGCTTTTGTTCAAATCAATCTTAGGGTTTTAATAAAATAAGTTTAAGTGCAAAACCCAAGATGAAAAGTGTTCAAACACACAACAAAATGATTTTCAATTTAAACATACAAAACTATGTAGATTAAGCATAAGAAAAGATGTTAGAACAAGGACTTTCTTATAACCAAAAAGATGACAAAGAAAATCAGTTTTGAAGAGAATCTTGTACTCCTTTGAAAGCCTCAATAGTGCTAGATTTTGTGGTTAAAGGACAGCCACAAGAATTTCTTTTTCTTCTTTACAAAAATCAAAGTTCTTCTCTTTGTAAGTTTTGAGCTTTTGAGTGTGTTTCTTTTTTGTTGTGACAAAACCATGTTCTTGGTGGTTTTATGGTGTTAGGTATCCCATCTTACCAGTATATGACCATTTTAGGGATCCAAAGGTCCAGAATTCATCAAGAATTCAAATTAAAGTGTGTTTTCCAACTTTTTAAAAAAGCTGTCAGGTATGCAATTAGTGCGCTAATGCTGAGACATAGCGCGCTAATTCTGCACTTAGCGCGCTAATGACAGCATTAGCGAGCTAACTGCAGGGACCTCAAAATAATTATTTTGTCCCTTTGTGTTAGCGACCATTAAACACATCCGGGACCCAACCAACCCTCATATAACATATTATACACATTTGTTATGGGTCATTAAGCCTAATTGGGTGGTCCGGATATTTCTTCAAATCCCAAAAATGAAAAATCTCGATTTTATAACGTGCGAGGGACTTTTTTGCAATTTTGCGATTTTCTTTTAAAAAACCTTTCAAAAATAAGTTTTTCTTTTTCGAGAACTTTCACAATGATCTTCAAAATGTCAATAACCATGAACACATAGTTTCACATTGTTTAAACTCATAAACCTAGTCATGTGTTAGAGTTCCATTTTGAAACTTCGAGTAGTTTCTTGACATTTGAAAATTCATTTAAAAAACTCGATATGCATGAACTAATGCATTTGGCTTGCGTGAATTTTTATATACCTCATATCAAAATTACACATTGAAGTTTGATTTTCGTTTTCATTCCTTCATGAATGCCGAGTCTTGAACTTGTATGGCTTGAATACCCGTGATGTGATGTTTTGCACCCTTTAACAAAAACTGAAATGCACTTAATATATATTAGTACATTTTCACCTTGTTTGTTTCCATCAAAATCCTGGTCGAAGTTAAAGTGACTAACCACTTAGTCCAATAGCTATGGAACCAGATAGCAGCAAGGGAACAAGGCAGTTGGGCAACTGCCTTGACCACTAAAGGAGTGGCATTTTACTTAGTCTATGAATGGATGTAATCAAGACAGGTGTCCTAGTTGGTTATGTAACTACTTGTTGGCTGGGCTATAAAGCCAAGGGCTCTAAGCTTGGGGAAACATAGAGTTCCAGTGTTGTATTCCCATTGAGAGCTAGTGAAAACGTTTTCTTTGTGCCATTGCTAGTTGTTCATTTGAGTTGAATATTGGTAATGCTGAACTAAGGTGGCCCTTAGGCACCACGGGTTGGGTTGAGCGAGAAAAATCTCCTTAGGGTAAACCCCTCAAATCAACGACCCCATGACACCTACCCACTATGAGTCTTGAACTCTCAAACTCTTATCCAAGTAACCTCATACCAAACTAGTGAGCCATTCACTTGGTTAGTGGGCTCTGTATATTTTGAAATGCAAAAACAACACCTACATGGATTCAATATATGGTGATGTGTGGTGCTAGCCGAAGCCCTTTGATGTCTTATGACAACAATCAGATAGTAGTATAAAATTTAAGGCTATAACAAGTGAATGTTCTCTAACAATCTGTAATGATCTCAAATACTATCAACAAAACGAAATTATAATAAATTAACAACAAAACTAAATAAATAAAGAAAAATCAAACTGGAGGCTTGCAATAATATAATGTACTAAGACAATTTTCCTACGATTTGGTGATTACTCAACTTCGAGAATCTATCATCAGGATTCAACATGAGTGCTCTTTTAAATTCAACAATCACCAATTTGGAAGTTTGGGCGCTAAACTGTACTCTTTTCTCTCAAAATAATAATTAATTTCGTAAAACAAAATTGAATAGATAAATAGTCACGACTATTTTGAAACTCCAACTATAATAATTGTATAACAGTTATTTAATTTCAATTTTGTCCATACTTGCATCTGCTATCATTCTATTTTGTCCCTACTTCTACATGTTTGTGTATGGATCTGCACTAGTTTTAGTTTGATGTTTTCACTAGGTTTTCTTTTTCAATAAGTTGTTGTCTTCCCTTATTGGAAGTCTATGCTTTGTCTTCTCTTGTTGGAGGTTTTTGTTCGTCTTTCCTTGTTGAATTTTTGTTCATCTTCCCTTGTTAGGAAGTTTTATTTTCCGTTATGGTTCTATTATTGTAGATGTAAAAGACAAACGTATAAGTTACGCATAAGTTTGCAAATTTTTGCAATGTCGATTTGATCTCATTAAGGAGTGGAAAAAGATTGTTATTGATATAATTTCATTGTTAAATAAAATGTAATAGCAATTTTTATGAATGAAAATATCTTTTCGTAAAAAATAGTAATTTAATTTCAAAAATTAATTACTATTAATTAACTTCAAAAATTAAAAAACTAAGTAAAAAGTAAATTTATGTTTCACAACCAAGTCAAAGTCTAAAGGCCTAAGGCACAAGGCGCATTTTTTATTTAAAATGTATATGGGTCATCTAATACCCATATGCACTTATTGGATCTCTAACCCTTTGTCCTTTTGTCTCAAAACAAAGTATGTTAGGTTGTTTTTACTTATATAGTGTGAAAGAGCTTTGTTGTTTTCAAATGTAAGACTAATATTTTCTCTTCAAAACACTAGAACAATAAACATAAGTCTTTTGTTCCAACAATTGTAACAATGCACGTCTAGATTTTGAAACGAAAAGGCAATGAAAATTATCTGGTGGTGACCTGTTTTGAGACACTCGGAATGGACACTAGTTTGTATTGATGTTTGTGCACACATAAAATTATGTTTATTTTTCTGCTTTGACTCTAGTTTGGCTAAAGTCTATGTTCCCCGATATGCCGAGGCTTTTTTTTTTTTTTTTGCTCTATAGGCAATATGGCAAGGAGTAAGGATGGGTCATTTTTGGACTATTCTTTTGCGTATGTAGCATTCTTTGTATATAGCTTGGAGGGTACACAACCCCTCCAATGTATTTAACATTGTGATTAATACAACTTTACAAAGCTTATCTCCATTTCTCTTAAAAATAAAAACAACTTTTACTAAAAAATAAATTGTTGAGTATTAACTGGATGCCAGCAAATAGATATATCCATTTTGGGTGTCTCAAAAAGGTCACCCCAACATTGTTTGATTTTTATTATGGGTGACACCTTTTTGCTACACAGTTGTTAAGGTCCCTTAAAGTCTCAAACATACGTGAAAAATACATACATGCATCTCAATACAAGATCCAACAGACCTTAATAACGTTAAAGAATATGCAAAAGGACGTTACATATCTTAATGTTTTCCTTTTTTATCTTTTATCATAGTTGTAAAACATCACCCACCTTATTCAACATAGGAAAATGCTTTTGTGCCCTAGATGGGACGCACAACTGCATAGCAACCCTTCATTTGTGGGGAGCACATCCACCTCGAGGCACGTAAAAAGTGGATGAGCGGTGCGTTTCGCACCTCCATGTCCCATTAGAGGCGCAATAGCTTTTTCTTCGAAGCAATTGTTTATCATTGGTATTATTTCAGTACTAAAAGCAAAAGATCTAAACCAAAAGGTAATCTCATTAATTTGATGTTTGCTCACCTCTCCACGAGCCAGGTTGATGGGGTTGAACTCATAATCTCTAAACTTGCCTTTTTGACAAATAATGTGTAACAACCCTAAAAATTTAACTCGTGTCACGTGTCAATATAGGTGATACATTGGCCCACGTCATGGTACAGTCATCAATTCTCGGACGTCGACGCCGAGATATGTTAGTTTTGTATGGTGTTTGTATTATAATATATTTAATTTGCAAAATTTTAAAGTTCTCAATGTGTGATGGTGTTTATGTACGAACGTTGGTAGTCTGGGGGACAAACTTAATTAAAAACACTGATAAAATACAAACTTTAAATTTATCGAAATAATTAGTACACAATTCAACCAAGTACGCAAGACACGTGGAGTGCGGCGCGGGTCGAGTCCGGATTACACAAAGGATGAGGTGGATAGGCTAGAGTGAGGAGCAAGTCAACTGAAGTCACCTAATTGAGTTATCAAAGTTGGTGGATGAGACTGTGAAAATACCAAAAGGGTAGTAAATTTGTAAAGGTATGGATAAGGGTGGGGGTAATTTGGTCATTTGATCAAAATACCCAAATATCAACATGCCACCGCCACCATTCTCAAACAAAGAGAAGAAGGAGAGATCGAGGAGAGGGGAACGGGGTTCACTGAAGAGCGTGGACGCGACGTTGAGGCAAGATTCAGGTAAGGTAATTGTTGATTTCGTTGTTGGTGTTGTCGCTGTTGTTGTCGAGGTTGTTGTTGAGGTTGTTGTTGAGGGGTCGTGGATTTAAATAGTGAAAATGAGATGTTGATGATGGTAGATTAGTGGTGATTGTTGTTGTTGTTAGCTATAAAAAAAGAGAAAGAAGCGGCATGCATAATGCTGGGATGAATAGAAAGAAATTCTCTCTGTTCGATCCCAATGAAGAAGATGGAAAGAAACGGGCCGGGTCAAGGTGACTCGTCCCGGTTGGGTCAAATCGAGTCTGACCCGGTCCAGACCTAGTTGGACCGGGTTCAGTCTTGACCCGGTCAGGGCAGTCCAGACCTGAACTAGTCGGGTTAGACCAGATCCGACCCGGGACCCACCCACCCATTATTATATTAATATATAATTATTTATTTCAATTAAATATATAAAAAAGGGATTTTAATTGAAATAAAATTTCATAAAATAGGAAAAATTCAGAAAATTTTGGAAAATTATAGAAAATTATATTTTCATCAAATAAAAAAAATTTGGGAATTTCTATGAAAAGTGAAGTATTCGGGGTTCTTATGAGATGTTATGTCGGAGTTTTTGCTTTGAAAAGCGTGAAATTAGCAAAAATAATTAGACATTTGGAAAAATCATAAGAAAATTAAGGAAATTGATATAAATTGCACTATCAGGATTATTGTACACACGGGGACCATAAGGGTGTGTCGGAGTCCGTTTTAGCGCGAATTAGCTTGGATTGGAGGTAAGTAAACCAGTGAGGAACACTACAGTTATTTCTTGAGCTTTGAATTATTTATTGATATTGTTTCAATACCTTCTTGTTATTCCATTCGTATGAGTTGTCATAAGACAAGTGTGTCAAGTGTGATCCTTACAGAATTCTGGTCTTGCGGTGTATTATACTTGGGTTTACAGCTGGGGATACGTGATTGGTTGTAATGACATGTACGGGGTGAGAGTTTTCCACCAGATTGTTGGGGACTCTGCATTCGTGTAAGGGTCTTAGAGGAGATTCTGTCCTCGATTCCTAGCCTTTGAGGAGATTTTGTCCTCGGCTTAATGACTTTGATTGGTTGGGACCACTTGTGCATTTCCCTTGTATTTCGGGACACTCAATTTCGATTGCTCATGTATTTATTAACAGTCTTTATATATTCATGCGCTCCTTGTCGTTTTATTTCTATCTACATTAATTGACTGTTCATTTATTTAATTCGAAATGTTGTATTTATTTTTGTTCCTGCTTGGCGTTACTTACCTGAGCTCGTCATTCTTGTGTTTGACCGAGTGCAAATCCGGAGTCCAGCAAAGGAAAGGTCGTGCAGTTAGACGATATACTTTGAGCGGCCCTCCTCTGCTAACATATGTGACTTTTTTAGTTGTATTAGTTACTTATATTGTTTTTGTACATGGGTTATGGGTTAAGAGATTTTTGGATATTATGACTTGATGATACTTTCCTTGCTTTACATGGTATATATGATATACGAGGTTCCCACACCCTAGGTTTTTGTCATAACTTGGAGCTTTCAAGGTTAATTGATTAATTGAGATTTATTGCTTCCGCTTTATACTTTGATAACTTGTTAATTAATTGACTTCACTTTTAAATGATTAATAAATGATTGAATTGTAAGGATAGGCTCACTGGCCCCGTGCGACTCGGCGGGATTGGCTCGGGGTTCGTGCAGGTCCAGGCCGGGTGGCGCCCGATTATAGGGTTGTGGAATTTGGGGCATCACATAATGCCTCTAACATCTCACCAGATATCTTTTGGCAGGACTCTACTGATTATAACTTGCACAAACACACATAACCGTCACATACATGTCGATGTATATGCAATACAAATTGTGATGTGAAAAATAAGAGATGACAACAAGTATGTGTTGGTGTTACGTGTTCAAACTGGGTTATAAAAGTAGGCAACGGCTATTCGAACTCCATTTTTGCTCCTTTTACCCCATTAGTTCGTTGTACCCCATTAAAATTTTTTTACTACTTTTACCCCACCTTTTTGTATATTATTCTAAAACTACCCTCATCTTCAACACACCTACCCAACTCATACCCCATAACCAAACTTGTCACCACCCTCATTGCTTTATTTTTTTTGCCTTATCGAACACTTGTTTGAAGTCGTTGGTACATTAGTAGTGTTTTAATGACTCAAAATTCTTTGGATCTACACAAGGGACCCCGCTATTATCTTCGTTTTCTTTTGGTCATTTGAATAACTTTTTTGCCCAAAAACTTTGTGGTTTTGTTCCCTATGAGATTTTTAGTGTATTGGTGACATTTTTGTGAACTTTGTGAATTTCTTTATTTTTCAGTTGGAGGTGTCGAAATGTATGTCCATATAGTGCCTAGACCTTGTAAAGGGTTTTGGCCATGTTAAACCGAGTGGTTTGGGAAGGTATCGACCACACTCAACTGACATGTTTTTATTAGTATCGGTTCATCAAAATCAAGACTTATGAATACCTATCGGTCATGTGCTGCCACTACGTTAATAAATACTCTAGTATAGAATAAGTAGACTATTATGGGCTTGCACACAACAATTTGGTAGGGATATGACTTGGCATATCAACGCCTAAAGTGCGAAGTTATGATTGTATATCAAAGATATTCGACTGAAATACTTGAATGAGTTTGAGTGGTGTTCGTTTGGGTGGGGTACAAAGATCGATTCGATGGTGGTACGAGTAGCATTTTAGCGCAACAATGCCGTTACTTACAAGTGCTTCTCGTTCACATAAAGCTAACATGAAACTATGAGTTTCGGCCAATATACACCACTATGTACTATATATTGTCTAACATACAGGACCAAAACACATGTTGTACATCTTGGTCTTATGTGTCCACACAGTCTTGAAAAACAATGAAAATTATCTCGTTTTGCTCGGGTTTACTTCGTTTTGGTGATTCTTTCAACATTTTCCTCCTTACAATGCGCCAATCAACGCCAAACTCAATGCCCTTAAAAAAATGCAACAACCCTAGAACTGTCAAATAACTACCAAATGACCCAAAAAAAACAAACGAAAGGGAATCGACTATAGAACGAATTTATCAATTTTTTTTTGTATGGTTTTGCACTTATTTGGTCAGTCGGAGGTTGAGTGTGGGGGTGGAGTTTGTGATTTTTTCGCGGAGTACTCTTGGCTCAAAATTTTTTTTTGGAAGTAGTAGGGTATGGGGGAGTAAAACATTTTTATATATAGGGGACATTAAAGACATTTCACAAGGGAGTTAAAAAATTCAAAAACAAGGTATAAAGAGTAAAAAGTGGGGTCCGAATAGCCGCTGCCTAAAAGTATTTATCAAAAAGAAAAAACGTGCATGCATCTCGATGTGCATCATAAGAATGTCGACTAGTGCGTGTCGTTCCCACTCATCTCTTTTGAGTTACAACAACAAGCTCCAAAAAAGATATCTAAAAATAGGGTTCTTAATATCCACTTGCAATCTCTCACACCCAACTAATTGAAATTTTCTCTTGCAAGATGAAACCCTAGTTATAATCTAACCATGGTTAAGTTTACCCCAAGGTAAAGTTTTTGTCCACAAACTAATTGAGCAATAGACATGCCCTACTACGCGGCTACACAATTATTAAACTCCCTTAGATACGCATCGAGACGCTCACACTCGAATCTCCCTACAAAATCCAAAGAACCCCATCAACCATGTACCAAATACACGTACCCAAAGTATGTAAACCAACCCTTTTTTTTCATCACCAATTTGCATTGCCAGCTATGGCTATAAATCTAGGGTTGTCCCAACAAATTATAATACCTCATCCCTCACAAACACCCCACAAGCAGCTGTTCTCCCACAAACCCCTCCCTGGCACCCCCCCATACTCTGGTCCATATCCCAAAGTAGGCCCCTCCCCACCCTTCAACCCCTCTCTCTTTTCATCTCCTCCAACGTAGATTTTTCAACTCCGTTTCACATCTAATCTCGATTTGTTCGTTTCCACACTTTCAAACCAAAGCGGGACGAGTTCGTACGATCGATCGCTTCCCGCCAAAACCCAGCTTCGCGCGCTCTGTAGATCGATCGGTACCTGTTCATCGCCCTTAATTGCCACACCTTGATTTGCGTTTGTTGTGTGAGATCTAGGAGTGTGGCATTGTTTTGGGATTTCGATTTTCTAGGGTTTTTTTTTTTTTTTTTTTTTTTTTTTTTTTTTTTTTTAGGGTTTGTGATTTGGGATTTGGGATTTATATGGCCGGATGGTCGATTTTGACGGATGGGCGTGCGTTAGATTACTTGGAGATTCTTCGGAGCCTTCAAAGTAAGGGGTTTTGTTTGGATATCGATTCGGCGGCGTCGATGAAAGCTTGCGGCGTCGGCGTCGACGTTCGTGGAGATGGGAAGCTGAGGTGTTTGTTTGAGCAAGTTTTGTTTGTATTTCTTAAGGAGGTGTCGCCTTGTGAGAGTGTAAGGACTCTTCCGGCGGTGCTCGGTGACGGGCAGTGTGTGGATTTGTTTAGGCTGTTTTTGGTGGTGAGGGAGAAGGGCGGGTATGGTTCGGTGTCGAAGAAAGGGGTGTGGGGTTTGGTGGGCGAGGAATTGGGGTTGGGTTCGGAAGTTGCGGCGTCGGTGAAGCTATTGTATATTAAGTATGTGTATGTGTTTGATCGATGGGTGAGGAAGATTTTGAAAGACAAGGGGGTTGATGGAAGTTTTGGATCGGGAAATTGCGGTGGTGATTTCGGTTTATTGCCGATGGAATTGGCTACGGAATTTAAGAGTTTGTTGGAAGATATAAGTGACCTAAATCATGAAATTGATGAAGTAGAGCAGCAGTCGGAGTCGGAGGAGAAGGTTTCCAAAGTGTTAGGGACAGGAGTCACGAAGGAGATGGACAATGGAAATGGAATGAGTGGTGGCAAGACGTGCATTGGTGATGATGATGATGATGATGATGTGTGAGATTTTGGACAAGGGAGAGATGAGCTATTGTAAGAGATGCGTTGATGATGACGAAAGTTGTGTGATATTGAATAATTGTGTAGGTAAAGAGGAACGTGCTTTTGGCAAAAGAAAGCGAGGGTCATGGGTCGGAATGCTTGATTGGGTGATTGATATTGCCCTGAGACCTGGTCATTTGAGGATTGGCAAGTCCTTATATGACCAAGAATTTCGTGTTTTGGCTCTACAGGCTCGGGATTTACTTTTTCGTGGAAGACATGTCTATCCAAATGCTGATAAATCTCTTTTGCAGGCAAGCTATGATTTCCTTTACTAGCGTTAGAAATAACTGATATTTGGTGTCAAGCACATTTAGTTTGATAGTATTAGTAAGCTATGATGTTATGCCAATTGTTATTTGAAAGATTCCATGGAGTGTGTGAGTGGTTTGTGTTATTTATTATCATTATTATTTTTGATAACCATGGGTGTTTAAAACTTTTTCAGCCCCTCCTTACTTTGGTCCGACTAATCCTATGGGAGTTAGTTTGGGCGCCCCAACCTCATAACCCGAAAGAAACCAAGGAAATATAATGTACTTATTAAGAAGCAAACCCCATGACCTCTGCCTAAGTTAGGGTTATAGCGCTCATTTCATTGCTACTACACCACACCCCTTGGGGCATAAGTGGTTTGTGTTATAGAAGTCATTAATATGGAACTATGGCTGAATCTTGTTTTGCTAAACTGTATATTTTACCCCTAGATACATTGATGGACTATTGCACTAAATCGAGCGCGATGAAAGAGTTTGATCCATGTAGCTGACTCCAACTAATTTGGGATTGAGGTTTTGTTGTTGTTGTTGTGAACGAATGTGTGGTTTGCTATGTTTATAACGTTGCAAGTTTTCATGTGCATTCTAAGATTAATCATGCATACTGATTATATTACAAAAAAAAATATGAAAAAGAAATGGAGAAAGGCATAGTTCTGGAGCATCCATAGGTTTACGATTGGTTGGTTGGGACTCTTTATGATGCTGAATAATTCTTAACATTCGCAGAAAAAGCCGAGGGTACATCCTTCCATGTACGACGATGATATTGGCATAGGTCATCGTTCTATGGAGAGATTAAGATGCAGTGAGAGAATTATCTCCCAGAAAAAGCCTTGTTTGCTCTCTTCTTCCGAATTAATTGACGTGGACATGAGTCAATCCTGTGTGGTTTCTGATTCCCCTGCCATGAATGTAGTAACTGATAAGTTTGATGATCCATTTCGCCAGCGAGTACCCTTAGGCCCACTCTTTCAAGCTGAAGTGCCGGAATGGACCGATGGGGGGGCCGCTGATGATGACAGCAAATGGTTGGGAACCCAGGATTGGCCATTGGCTACGGGGAATCACAATTCGGGTTTTGATGAGCACTCTATTGGAAAGGGTAGAGATGACTTGTGTGACTGTAGACATCCAGGTTCTGTTGAATGCATCAGATTTCATGTTGTTGAAGGAAAGATGAAGCTGAAACTTGAATTGGGGAGGGCTTTCTACAATTGGGGATTCCGTTACATGGGGGAGGAAGTGTCACTTTCTTGGACAGAGGATGAAGAAAAGAAATTCAAAGATATAGTGAGGTTACATCCACAGTCCTTAAACCGATGTTTTTGGGACGAATTACGCAAATGCTTTCCTAATAGATGTCAGAAAAGCTTAGTCCGCTATTATTTCAATGTGTTCGTTCTGAGACGCAGAAGCTATCAGAATAGAGTTATCCCAGCTGGCATTGATAGTGACGATGATGAATCAGAATTTGGATCTGTAAGTAATGGTTTTGGTTGTGAAGCAATTAAGGTTCCGGGTTCAACATTCATATCTTGTGCTTTGAATAATCAGTGCATTGATTTGGACTAGTGCTCAGATGGAGTTGGGTCTCGCTATTTTGTTAAAACATGTTGAATTTGGGTGGATTTATCTCACAGAATTTTGTTCGGGCCATGTGAGTTTTGTCTCCCATTGAATGAAAGCTTGATACTTGATTGTTTGGACGACATTGCACGGAGATTATTTGCTTCAGATTTTGTGGCTGCAATAATGGAAGCGGCTCATTTTGTGGGTTTTAAAAGATTTTTGATGTCTACCTCCCAAAAAAAGAATGTTGATGAAAATGGCAAGGCATGCTTATGATTACAAGGGGCGATCCAGGTACTTTCTTCTTGTTATTATTTTTTTTTCAACCATTTTTCTTTCCGTGTCAAGTTTCAACTTTCCTTATGTATCGTTAGAGTTTGAGATAAAACTAAAAAATAAAAAAATAATAGAGACGACGTTGCTATGACACAAACAAACACACACACACACTATGGGAACTTAAAAAAGTTCCTAAGTTCCCATAGCATGAGAGCCACTATTTTAGTTCAAAATGCATTTATTACTCATTTAATGCACAACACATTAAATGCACAAAATGTTAACAAATAAAGTTCTCATAGCATGGGAACTTTTTGTAAAGTTACCCACACACACACACACACACATATGGGAAATTCTACAATGGAGCTCAAATATATACCCATGTCATTAGAACTCCTCAAAATGTGTTGTGCATTAAATGGTTTGTGCATTTATGACACCTCGATTAATGTGTTGGATTAGAATCCAATAGTTGTAAATAGTGTACCCATGACATGGGTATATATTTAGTTCCCATGGTAGTAGTATCCTATATATATAGGGTTTTAGGGTTTTAGGGTTTAGGGTTTAACTCGTAAAAGAAAATCTATATCTAATGCATTGTGAGAAGTTTTCGAAGTACCTGTAAATGGATTGATTGATTGAGAAGAATATTTTTCCATCATTGACATAGTCTATATTACATGACTTGCCTTTTGATGTTTCAGATATTTCACTGACGATATTCTGGGACATGTACCCTGAATCCTGTGATCTTCTTGCATTTGTTTGTCTGCTAGAATCTTTTTCATCGTGCTTCTGTTTGGCTAAATATTAGATGCATTCTATTTTTAATTTCTTTGTTTAGTGAACAATATGTTTGTTGGGGACAAAATATTGAAGTGAACCGGTTTTTATGATCTCAAATTTTGAAATGACCTTTCTGAAATTGTTTTAAGTTGTTGACATTGAACCTTTATAGAGGAGAATGATCAAGAGGAGAAAATGTGAGATTCTGGACATCTAAATTCTTTATTTAATGACCGTCTTCAGAAAATTTCTAGGTAAGAAGAACATACATATAGACTCTAAGCTAAAGATTCATCAGACTTCTAATGCATCAAGACTCTTTGTTCATAAAAATCATTGAAAAAAACAAAATTCTTATTAGTTTTGAATTCTTTGATGATATAGAAATTAAAATCCGATCAAGAACTTAGATAGCTTACATTAGTTCTTCCTGGCACAGAGAACTCTACTTAAACGTGTTAAATTGTATCAAAGGATGAGTTAATGATCCTTCTATCTGACAGGAATGGCTAAAGTCAACATCGTTTGTGCAGATAGGAACAAAGAGAACCTCCTTTGGTTCAAAATATTATGGACTGAAAGTATCATCTTTCATTAGTGAGTTTGAGCATAGAAGAGTATCCAGAAAGATACATGGTGCTCTGCGTCCAACATTAGTTATTGATCAGCAATTTTTTGTTGGATGAATCTCTAATATTATGAAGTGAAGAAGATAATTTGGTGTAGAAATCTTACTTAAAAGAGAGAAGAAAAAATGTGCAAGAATCTTAGAGCGAGAGGAAGAGGCAAGATTTGCACAGTAATTTTAAGGAAGAGATTTGGGATTGAGGCTATATTGTTTTGTTGATGTTGTTGTAGAAGAATAAGAATATACCTAGCGGAAAGGACTGACAAGAAAGAAGAATGAGAAAGACTCCAAGACGGCGGAAGAATTGCTTTCTTGAGCAATTTAGAATCTGCTTAAAGATATTATAGGGAACAAAGAAATGCGGAGATTAAAGGAGGAAAATTGAGTTGCATTGAGTTGAGTGGACTACAAACTAGAATAGGAAACATGGATCCAGTTCCAATATCAACATAACGTAACACCAATAGAAATAATTAGAGAATCAAGAAGAGAGGTAGGAGGAGATGAGGAGAACTGGATTGGATTGAGTTGAGTAGTAAAGACTCGACGTCACTTAAATTTAAAGGCCTCAAGTTAGATTGTGTGATGGGGAGGGAATCTCATTGGTAAGTCTTGTTAGAGAGAACCATTAGGACTGATGTAAGTGTATGTATGTATCATGTATGGGATCATGTGTAATGTCTGTATTGAGTTTGTAATGTGTTGATGTACATTGTATGGTGTGTGGTTGAGAGTGAATCACACCACTGATATGTGAACATTTGATTAAACGGTTGTGATATGTTTGATCAAGTTGTTGTCATTACTTGTTACAGACTCGTATGTAAATGCACATGACAACACTCACTGTTCATTTGAACTAGGAAAATGCTAAGGTGACCCATTAGAGGCACGTGTTATGGACACACGTCCACGTGACACACGCGGGGCCCACCAAAAACCATTTCCTCTCATTTGACATTTTTTATGAAAAATTGTTACTTCAAATATTTTGGCAGGAGATGTAACCTGCTAACAATTTTTTGCCGTAGTTGACGAATAGGCTGACAAACCTCATTTAATGGTGCGTTTTGGAGGGAATTTTGAATTTTTGGTGGGACAAAACCCCCAAACCGACTTTGACCTTCTTTTTCCCACCATCAGCCTTTGACTCCCTCTTCTCTTTTTAGCCTCATCAAGCACCTTGCAGACCCCTTCCTCTCAATCCTTGCTTCAATCAAATGTGTAAATTGTACAAACCTTAGATTTCCCACAAAGGGTGGAGTACAGATACAAGGACGAAAGGAGGAGAGAAAATGGTGGGAAAGAGGGCAAAGTCGGTTTGGAGAGTTTTGCCTCACCAAAAATTCAAAATTTTCTCTCAAATGCACCATTAAACAAGTCTTGTTAGAGAGAACCATTAGGACTGATGTAAGTGTATGTATGTATCATGTATGGGATCATGTGTAATGTCTGTATTGAGTTTGTAATGTGTTGATGTACATTGTATGGTGTGTGGTTGAGAGTGAACCACACCACTGATATGTGAACATTTGATTAAACGGTTGTGATATGTTTGATCAAGTTGTTGTCATTACTTGTTACAGACTCGTATGTAAATGCACGTGACAACACTCACTGTTCATTTGAACTAGGAAAATGCTAAGGTGACCCATTAGAGGCACGTGTTATGGACACGCGTCCACGTGACACACGCGGGGCCCACCAAAAACCATTTCCTCTCATTTGACATTTTTTATGAAAAATTGTTACTTCAAATATTTTGGCAAGAGAAGTAACCTGCTAACAATTTTTTGTCGTAGCTGACGAATAGGCTGACAAACTTCATTTAATGGTGCGTTTTGGAGGGAATTTTGAATTTTTGGTGGGTCAAAACCCCCAAACCGACTTTGACCCTCTTTTTTCCACCATCAGCCTTTGACTCCCTCTTCTCTTTTTAGCCTCTTCAAGCACCCTGCAGACCCCTTCCTCTCAATCCTTGCTTCAATCGAATGTGTAAATTGTACAAACCTTAGATTTCTCACAAAGGGTGGAGTACAGATACAAGGACGAAAGGAGGAGAGAAAATGGTGGGAAAGAGGGCAAAGTCGGTTTGGAGAGTTTTGCCTCACCAAAAATTCAAAATTTTCTCTCAAATGCACCATTAAACAAGTCTTGTTAGAGAGAACCATTAGGACTGATGTAAGTGTATGTATGTATCATGTATGGGATCATGTGTAATGTCTGTATTGAGTTTGTAATGTGTTGATGTACATTGTATGGTGTGTGGTTGAGAGTGAACCACACCACTGATATGTGAACATTTGATTAAACGGTTGTGATATGTTTGATCAAGTTGTTGTCATTACTTGTTACAGACTCGTATGTAAATGCACGTGACAACACTCACTGTTCATTTGAACTAGGAAAATGCTAAGGTGACCCATTAAAGGCACGTGTTATGGACACGCGTCCACGTGACACGCGGGGCCCACCAAAAACCATTTCCTCTCATTTGACATTTTTTATGAAAAATTGTTACTTCAAATATTTTGGCAAGAGAAGTAACCTGCTAACAATTTTTTGTCGTAGCTGACGAATAGGCTGACAAACTTCATTTAATGGTGCGTTTTGGAGGGAATTTTGAATTTTTGGTGGGTCAAAACCCCCAAACCGACTTTGACCCTCTTTTTTCCACCATCAGCCTTTGACTCCCTCTTCTCTTTTTAGCCTCTTCAAGCACCCTGCAGACCCCTTCCTCTTAATCCTTGCTTCAATCGAATGTGTAAATTGTACAAACCTTAGATTTCTCACAAAGGGTGGAGTATAGATACAAGGACGAAAGGAGGAGAGAAAACGGTGGGAAAGAGGGCAAAGTCGGTTTGTAAGTTTTGCCCCACCAAAAATTTTAAATTTTCTCTCAAATGCACCATTAAATAAGGTTGCCAGCCAGTCAGTTAGCTCTGATTGTAATTGTGAGCATATCACATTTTCTGCCAAAAGCAATTTGAAGTGACGATTTTTTAGAAACAAAAAAAATGGTCAAATGAGAGGAAGTGTGTGACGGCCCCAGTTCCCCATAAAACTGGATCCTTCCCAGCCTAGATCTACGTAGACCCCCGAGTCCTTACTCGCGAAGTCTACGCATCCTAGTCAGCCTCAAATCCTCAAATATATCATTAGTTAATCATTTAAATGCGTGAGTTATAGGATTAAAGTTATCAGGAAATTCGCATCGGAAATTATTATAATCAACTATAACTATAAAAATGGAAATCAGGAATAATGGACAACCTACTCATGTGGAAACCCTGAGAAATGGATAAATACATGCATATCTGGTGATTAAAGCTATACAAAGCGATCATATATGATATCCCTAGTCTCTTAATCCCCAGTACATGTCCCAGTGTTTAACAAAACATATAATACATAATCACAACCAAAAGAACAATAAAACCTACACTGAGTAAAGGAAAGGATCGCTTCGAGAGTCCTCAAAGGATATCACCTAGCATCAACTCCTTCCTCTTGTTCGCCTCTGCTCTATCTCTATCTGCACCACCATCACTAACTAGACGGTGAATGCTTGAAAAAGAGAATGTAATGCCAGAAGAAACTAAACAATAATTCAAGATTTCTCAAATAAACAGTCCAAATATCATGCGGTATTGAAAAACAGAAAATATTACAAACAGCATGATAAACAGATTGATAAGCTGATCAACGAAGTTTGAGTGTCTACATAATCAAAGAAGGCTCATAAGTGATCAATATCCATGCAGTACCTCAACACCACATTTATAGTCACTATTGTGACCAACAAACCATAGACACCGCAACGTCCAAACAATCCAGTACTCAGGGTATAACCCCCTATCAGTGGAGTGGAACAACACAACTGCAGAAGTATTCACGCTTACCCACTCATATGGACTCAATAGTACTTCGCAACACACTTAAGCCAAGACACTCAACCAACAAAATAAGAATGAAATTCCAACAAAGGCTCAATTCAATATAATTGACAATAAATTGATAATTAATTAATTTATACTTCTTATCTGGCTTACAATCGTACGATAACGTACCTTGATTAATCGCAAACCTCCGATCCTCGCGTACCTCTACTATCCCACTAGAATTCTCAAAGTCTGTAAATTCACCAAAATTTGCAAATCCTATTAATATCATTTTAATTTATCCAATTTTCATAATTATCAAATTAATGTAATTGAGTTGATTTTCGGGGTATTGGGTCGTATTTGGACCCAATTGGATCCCTAAAGATCCTCGAAATTTTTTGAAATTTTTAGAAAATTTGGTTCCTGTGAATAGTGTCACGCGCCAAGACGCCATGATGTCTATGGCTTGGGTGGCGTCTCCACGATGTGGAGATGAGACAATCTGTCCAACTTGTATGTGGGTGACATCGTGACCCTGTTGTTCTAGACGACGTCCCCACTGTGTCTTTCCTAATTTTTGTTGGTTTCCCTCTGCTCAAGACGTCTATGAGTGACGCCGTGGGAGATACTTCTCACGGTGTCCCTTGCAGCGTGTTCAGTGGAGCACTCATTCCCCGACTCGAGTCGCCGCGTTCCGTGTTTATCCTAAACCCTTCGGGACGTCCATGACAACATACTACCCAACTCCCTTTGTGTCAAAATCCCGACAAAACACCCCGATTCGAAAATAACTCAAAATTCTTAAAAAATTCTCAAAAATTTCAATTTACTTCCAATTCATCAATCAAACCATCAATTAATCCCAAAAACATCAATCAAAATCATTTTCCAACATTTTCTCGAAAATTCGTCTAAAATCGTCACGACGAAAACTCACAAACTTAATGCCAAAACGTGTACAAACACGCAAGGATTGAAGATCCTACCTTTTTATACGTATTGAGTCGATCCACGACGTCGCAACGTGTCCGCAAACCCACGAAACCCATGCCCTCTCCCTCTCCCTCCTCTCACGTTCAACGAAAATGGAAACAATGGATGAGAGAGAAAAGTTGATATTTATACAACACTCATCTCTTCACACGCATGAATCTCGAGGCTAATCTTGTGGCTCCTCTTCATCCCTACCACCAACTCTAACACACTAACTTGACTTCAATGGGTGGCTTAAATTCAAAACCGTTCCATTTCTCGCTCAAAACACGTGTTCTCGGACTCGTTTCAACTCACAACTCGCACTGCATACGTTCTCGGACATAACCTCGCTCCCATATTTTATTTAATTATTTATTATTTTTCAGTAGTTCACCAATTACCATTTTCCGATGTTTAATTATTCGTATTATTTCCTAAATTTTTGTTTTTCCTAGCCGAATCTCACATAGAAATCCGTGGCGATTAATAAACGAAAAATCACGCATTAGGACACACAATGTTCTCATTCGGGAATAAATAATAATACAAGCATCACAGAAAAATAAAATATACCTCAGCGTCAACATTCGAGGCTTGAATAATATGACATCACGACAGGTAGGTCACATTCCTATAAAACACGACACGTGTTACTAACTAAATTTGAGGGTCATTACAAAGTGGTTTGTGGTGGGGCCCATACGTGTGCCGCGTGGTCGCGTGTCCATGATGCGTGCCTTTAATGGGTCACCTTAGCATTTTCTTTTGAACAAACACATCAAGATCTGAGTGAGTTTCGTCTTCTTCCTCTAAACATTCTATTTGGGTTTCAGTAATTCTAAAATGGTATTCCTCTAAACATTCTGTTAGGGTTTCAGTGATTCTAAGATGGGTATCATAGCACTTCCATAGATCTTGACTGTGTTTGTTCAAATGAACAGTGAACGTCGTCATGTGCATTTATGAGTTTGTTGCAAGATGTTATTCAAACACATCACAACCGTTTGATCAAGTTTTCACAGATTAGTGACATGGTTCATTCTCAATCACATACCTCACAACGTAAATCAACACATTACAAACTCAATACAAATATTACACATGACCACATACATACACTAGCATAATCCTAATGGTTCTCTCCAAGTCTTGCTCATTTTGGGCCTTATAGGAGGTCAACCCAAACTCTTTAGGGTAGTTGACTTGTATGTGCGGTGGTTAAATTTACATCACAATTATTTCTATTTATCTAATAACATTAGCTTTTTTTAGTAAAATTCATCTGTTAAGATTTTTTTTTCAAAAAAGGAAGAAAAAAAAGAAGTATTAACCACTCAATGAAGTATCTAAATTACTAAAAAAGTCTTAGAAATTCTAATTAGACATGGACTTTTAACTAAACAACAATAACAACAAAGGCTCAATTTCAAATTAATTGTGGTCAACTACATGGATTAAACTCTTCCATTGCGCTTGATTTAATGTGATTAATGGTTTGCTTATCAAATCCTTTAAATTCTTCCTATTCACTGCGTCTAAAGTTAGTTTCGGACTTTCAGTCTATCCTTGCATCGTTGAATTTCTTCAATTTCTATTGAGTTGAGTTTTTTAATTGGGGCATTTTGAAGTTGTCCAAACCACTACAATCGAGCCTCTGGTTTTTGCGTTAATTGGCGTTACCTTAAATCTTTTTTGAATTTATGTATTTCTTATTTTATCTTCATGAATTTTAACTCACATCCACCTATGCATCATCATTTTCACTACATTCATTTTTATGTATTTGTTGTTTCTTTACTCCCCAACTAAAGCATAGCTAGTTTGTAGTTTGGTAGGGATATTTCAATTGCATATCACGCTTGTTGCACTCCCAATTTCTTTCATCCAGTTTGAGTTCTATGCGTAACTTCATTCTCAATATTACCATTATATTGTATCACTGATCCTAGATATCTAAAGTGGTTCCCCATGGGAGCTTTTACTTCCCATAATTTTACCATTCCATCTTGATGTCTAGTATTTCTTCCAAACTCACAATGTGCGTACTTCAACTTTGAAGTCTTCGATTCTATTGTATTTCTCTATTCACTATATATCTTGTTTCGTCCACCATAGCAATATTATCTGCAAAAATCCACATAGAAACCTTGTGACATGCTTGGAGAATTATAGAAAACTATATAGAAACCTTATGACATGCTTGGAGAATTATCTTGGCAATGTAAAATGTGAACGAGGGGTCTGCAATTTCGATTTGACAATGACTGATATATTGACTTTGTTAACCTTTTTACTCCAACAGACCCTTGCAATAACCTACGATGCTGCATTTGGTTCAAAATCTTAAAGTAGTTCTTTTATTATCTTTTGAATCATCAAAAATCAAATAAGTTAAATAAAAAGGTTTGTCTAGAATCTATTTCAATTCTCCCTCCCAAACCTTGGGATATAAGTTTTCAATGTGTTTCAAAATTTTAGGATGCAATATATTTTTGGATTCGTTACCCTTCTATTCTCATATATGTCGCTTACATAAACATGTTCATTCTTTTATTGGCTTGAATTAGGGTTTCAGTGCGTGGATGCAAGCTTTAAACAGTGGGAACATGCGGTGCTACTATAGTATGATGATCTATTAACCTTGATTTTGTCTACCATGTCCTTGGCCATTTTGCACATCCATATAGCTACATTTCATCTCTATATGGTAGTGCTTTTACTTTCTCTTTGACTATTCTATAGATAAGCTCACCTGGTATATTTTGCAAATGACCAAATCTAAATATGATTATTTATTCTTCCTAATGGCTATTCAGTATCTCGATTTCTCGCGGGGAAGGATCCCCAAGGGATTGAGTGTGGCGGCAAATTTTTCTCTGCAGTTGATTTTGAGATGAGGAAATCTTGTCCCACGGGAAGTGGGGATGTAGATGGGAGACCTCATCTATGGCCTTACTCCATGCTAAAAGTAGCTTGAATGTTGAGGTAATGAGGCTAGTTATCATATGTCAAATAGTAAAACTATAAAAGTATTGGAAAGGAAAATGTTGGGTGAGATGCTTTTGTTACATAGTTGTTGAGATGCTCATGTATCAAATGCTCACATTTCAAAGGGGGCATAAAGGACCCTAACAACTCCATTGGAAGTGGATGGAGCAAAGGATGTTACCCTATCATATTTCATTGTGAAGTATACCTTACTTTTCTAGAGGGGACGTTTCATCTATTAATTTGAGGTGTTATTTGTCATATGAGTGCATTTCGTTACCATTTGAAGTGTACTTCCCCTCTAGAGGAAAAGTTTGCACACTTCCACACTGCGGAAGTTAAATGAAAATGACCAACCAAATAAGGGAAGTGGCAACTTCTTCGGGAGTGTAGTTCCCGAAAGTTAATGAGACCTTAATGGGATGATACGATACTTTTGCCTTGTTTGGTTAGGGGTGGAGTTAACTTCTTGGAGATAATTTGCAGGAGAGTTGGAAATAATCTTGTTTGGTTGCTTGACTTTCATGCAAATTATCTCTCAGCGCACACTCAAGGGTGAGAGATGACTCCTCTACCTCTTCAGGGGAGTTATCTCTTAGGAGTTTGTGGACACAATTACCTTTCATTAATTACCTTTTTATTACTTACATCCATCTCTTTTGTTTTAAGGGTATTTATATCAATTCATATATTTTATTGTTTAAAAATTTGCATCTTCCCTATAAATTTAAAGTTGAACGAAACATAAAAATATGATATTTTATTTTGAGTTAAGTCTGCTTGCACCGTAAGTTGGCAAAAACAAACCAAACAAGGCCTTCATGTGGTTAAAATATTTGAATACATTCATTTAATGCATTTAACATTTCTCAATCTGTCTAAGAGAGCTGTTATTTCAACCCCTTCATCCTTTTCTTACCCAATCTAAATTGATCATTCATCACTTTTTTAAAAAATTAACCCATCTAACGATAATTTCAATGTCATACCCTCAATCTCAAAAAACTTGTCAATCTATCTGACAATAATATTAACAACATTAATCACATCTTTATTACTCACTCCTCTCTTCTTTGAAGTGTATTTATGTCAAATCTCATGTTTTATTATTTTTTAAAGTTTTCAGCTCTTTTTTTTGCAACATAAAATTTTCAGCATTTTTGAAAGTTCGGAGTTGAACCAAACATGAAAAATATGAACTTCTTTGTCAGTTACTCCATGTGAGTTAACAAGAAAACTTTTTTGTAAGTTGGCAAAAATGAACCAAACGAGGCCTTAGTCACATGGGTCAAAATCCATCCATGAATTCTGACCAAACATGGTCGAGATGCATGTGTGGTTCTTGGTTGAACATGAACAAAATGCCTGAAAAGATTTTCAAAATTTACCCTGAATCTTGCTATACAAGGCCAATAGTGAGGTTGAAAAAAAAATCAATCTAATTCGTTGTCCACATAGCGGCCACTTTTTGACTCCATTCTATGCTTGAGATTGTTGGTTGGAATCTTGTCGAAGACCCGATGGATGAAGAGGAAGAGAAGAATGTGAATGAGAGTGGGGAGAGAAGTGTGGGTGAATTTTGTGTAAGGATAATGTTGTCATTAACTCAAAAGTGTATTGGCGGCTTAAAAAATAATGTTTTGGTCATAAATTTTAGGGACGGTGCTTGAATGACACCTCCAAAGTCACACTGGAACGCACACTTCTTCCAATCTATCGTTTGTTTTCATTTGGAGATGTAAGCTTATGCATCCTAAGATTTAAAACATGATTGGATGGGGGATGTCTACATTTTGGCGTGCCTTTAAGGGGTGTTACTCTAGTATTTTTGAAATTTTACTTTTTCTTATATTGGGTTAGAAGAAAGATGATGAATTGGTGGCAAATTGGTAATAGCTATTGCCTTTTTTAAATGCAATTTTATGTTTCTTCGTAAAAGCCATGTTTTTCTTGACCAAAAAAATAAAATAAAAGACATGTTTTGTGCAAGTTATTCTACTTGTTAGTGCATGTTGGTCGCGATTTTGGGGGCGATGGGACCTTGCAAAGGGCATGCATGCTATGCGTTGGAGCACGCAATGTTTCAAAGCCTAGTTTGGCGGTGTGAATATTATAGGTTCAATGAATTTCCAACGTTGACTATTATAAATTGACTTGCTTATATGTTAAGAACAAAGAAATTGTGCCACATCTTGGATATCTAACGTATCCCTCTTATGTTCTTGAAGACTAGGGAGGCTAACTTGTACCTCAATCTTCCATTTGGTTGGAGTGGGCTAATCCACCATAAAATAACTTGGTGGTGTGTGGTTGTCTAAGTTTATGACCCCGCATTATGGACATAGACCTTAGGTTATGGCCTCGTTTCTTTAAAAAGAAGTGCATTTTAGGGAAGTTACAATTTTTTGTTGGCCATTTGAGCCAAATTTTGGAAATGTGAAGGTGCCAACTTCCCCATTTAGGGGAAGTTCCCTTTCTTTAGGGGTAAATTTTCTGAAAATAGTCTTATAGTTAAGGATTCAAGTATTTTTTACCAAAAAAAAAAATGCAAGTAGGGAGGGAAATAAAGTCCTTGTTACTGTTCCTGTTCCCGTCTTCATCCCTAACCCCATCCCCATCCCCATCTCCAGTTCTAGCGGAGTGGGAATTCCCCGCTTTTCATTCCCTTCAGGGAAAAATTTGACCCCATTCTCCATCTTGGGGATTTTTTGCTCCCTTTACTTTTTCACATTAGATCTAGAAAAATATATCAAAATGTATTATAGTTATAAAAAAAAAACTCTTGAGTTGCTTTCAAAGTATTTGTACCACTATTGTAGTGTTTGTAAAGCATTCATTATATGATACTAGTACTCATTATGATACGTTCCTAATCTAATAAGATAAGCCAACCTATTACCAGAGGCAAAATCAGATTATTTAGTTAAGTGGGTTAATTTTACCTAGATCTATACGCACTAGCTCGGTTCACCTAATGAGGCTCGAGCTTGAGTTGTAAGGCTAATATCGATCCGACCCTATTTAAGAGTATTAAAGTCTGATAATGTGTTTTCAAAAAAAAAGTCTAATAATTTAACGGGCAAGATTAAATTTGCATTTATCGGTTCAAGTTGCACCCTCGATTGTAGAACTTATAAAATCCTTGGTATTTACTTCAAAATGAGTTAGCCTGCATAGACCTAGCTTATATAGCTCAAGCCATATCAGACTTGAATATGTAGGCTACACAAAATAACGATTTAAGTCTAATGAAGAAACTATATAAATAAAAATTCAAAATTGAATTATAATCTAATAATCATAATGATTTGCAATAAACTTATAAGATACAAGCAAAATTTTTCACCTAAAAAAAGATACAAGCAAAATTTTATGAGAAAGGAGTTAATTTTGTAATTTTTTGTTGAATAAAAAAAAGTATATTAGATAACTTTTCAATTATTTTTCCTCCTCTCAAATATTCACTTAACTATTTTATGTTTTGAAACAATAAAAAAAAGAGGTTTTAGAGCTTTTTGAACTTAATCTTTATTGAAACATTTTGTAATTAATTAAATATAAGCTTTATCGCCATTGATTAAGTGTGTGTTTTGGCTATAACATTCGAATCGCAACTCGAAATTGAGTTCCACAAAATTTTGATTAAACTAGGCTTTTATATCTTTACAACGCATATATCTATGACCCATTATAGACTTAGTAAAAAAATTATGAATTTTATAAATTTTATTTAACAATTTTCTTAAATGCATAAAGAAATTTATTTTTTTGGATTTCCATGCACCACACATATATTATTTAGGTTATCAATTATTTTACCGAAAGAGTTTTGACTATAAGGAGGGAAAGTGGTCGGGGGTGGAAGCATATAAGGGGGGCGAAAGAGGGATTTGAGGGTGAGGGTGAGGGTGAGGGTGAGGGGGAGGGGGAGGGGACCAACTCGTGGGCCAACGTAAGGGGCGAGAGGGGCAACCCCCTAGTCTGCCACTGCCTGTTACATTATTTCAACGAGTGAAATGAAATATATACATCACATACTAAAGCTTAAAACTATCCTAATTAAGATAAGAAGAATTAGTCACGAAAGGGGAGAACTACCTTCACAAAAAGGGGCCAACTACCTTAATTTGACAAAACATCTGTATGAGGAGACAAAATATAGAATAAAACATAAACTAAACTTAGAACAAAATAAAAATTTAAAATCTCAACGAAAGAAGAATTACATAAAGGAAACCACTCCAAACACTTTGCTAGCACACTGTTGTTGTCAAGGCTCTGTTCATTTTATCGTTGCCTGCACTCACCGTTGTTTGCGCACCGTCGGGGACATCAACAAGCCCTAATCCACATGGATCCCCATGAGGATCGGTGCAAAGGATCTTTGTGAGGATAGAGCATTCCCTATCCCTTCTCCATTCCCTCATCGAGGAGAGATTTCATATATTCCCCACACCATGAGAAGTGAATTTTCAGGAATTCTTGCCCACTATAGTTAATTATTCAATACATACTTTTAAAGAAAATGATGTATCCTAACACACACACCTGTTGGTATTTTCACGCATCTCGATGTGTATCGTTCTAATGAAAATAAGTGCGTGTCCATTCCCAGGCACATTAACGTGGGTCCTATTTTCAAATATCTAGCTTCTAGGGAAGTATAAAACTTAATTAGGTACCTCTATTTAGGAATTCAACTTTTTAAAATACCTTAATCAAAGGAGGCGTATGTTTTGAGTTAGTTTTCTAACTATATATACATTGTCATGAATTAGATGTTGCTATGACATATTGGGCCTTAGTCCTTGAGAAAACCACATATCGGGCCTCACAAAAAGCTTGCATAACGGCACTCTATTTTCTAGGGCACCAAATATTTTTGGTGAATGCTCTATACTACCCTTACTCTCAACCAACACAACCCATCACTAAAATTGATAAAACAAAAGAAAAAATGTTTCATTTTTCGCTTTTAAGTTCATTTTTGTTGCTCATTAATTTGTTTTTTAGTTTTGTATGTTTTTTTTTATTGTAATTTAGCTATTCACGAGATGGTTTTTTGTGATTCCCCTCTTGTTTGGTTATACAGGGTTGAAGGTCGTAAGGTGAACTTGGTCATGTCTTTATGTCGAGACCTGTATTTAAGTGTTAGTCTATACCAATCGCACCCAAATAAAGTGGTCGGACACCTAACTCAATGGGTGACCACTGAGACTATATAAGTGGTCTTGTGTGTATATTTTGGTCTTGGTGGTCTTGTGTATATTTTGGTTGACATCAACTAACTCAACAACCTGTCTCGGTTCTGTGTTCTTGACATCACGGGTTCGGTCATTTTCCATTGAGACATGAAATATAGTGTCGGTTATTATCAACCGACAACACAACTTACATCTAAAAATTAATAAAGATTGCAATTTATCAAAAATTGAACTTCTATATATTTGCCAAAATTTGAATATTAGAATAGATTTGTCAAAATCTTCAAACTCACTAGTGATTTGCCAAAATTAAAGCTTAATATGATAAACTCTCACCCATTGAGACATTTTTGTCTCATTTACAAGGATATAAGCAATTTCAAGCTTAGTTACATTTAGTGGAGATGTATATCTAATTATTATAATAGATCTATATAATTTAAGTAGGTGATAGTTAGACCTGATCATGGGCTCAAATGTTTGTTCGGTCGGCCTAAGCCTGTGAAGAAATAATCGGGCTTGGCAGCCATTTTCAAGAAAAGTCTGGTCTGAGCTCAAGTTCAATTAGGCACGCTTTAAAGTGGTTTAGGCTTGAACCACCTTAAAAAGCTCAAGCTCAGCCCCAAATCCAACCCGAACAAAAATTAGTAATTAATATATTTTAAAATTATAAGTGTTATTGGTTGGATTTGATCCTAGGACCTAATGCCACATGAAGTCGTGCATTTGAGCTACTACTCCTTTTTGAATAATAAGTACGGGCTTGTTGGGTCGAGCTTGGCTCATGATTTTGTATTTTTTACATGAGCGGGGCTTAGGTCTATGTATGGCCCGTGTATATATGCTGAGTTGTGCGTGGGCTAAGGTTTTTAGACTCAAGCCCGATTGGGCCTGGCCCATGTATAGTTCTCACAATAGACTCATAAAGCTTAGGTGAGCTTAGTGGGCTCGACAAGCCTAAATAACTATTAACATCTATGCGGACTTGAATTATCTTCTACATGATGAACTTGAGCTAAATATATTAACTAACTATATAGTATTTATTATTATAAAAAAGTACTTATTAGGGCTGTGCAAGTTACCGACGGTGAATAGCCCGACCCGGCCCACCAAGCCCGATGGTTATTTTGTCGGGCATAGACCCCATTCGAAAAAAAGTCGAACGTTCAGCCCGATGCCCCATTTTCACGACATCGGGTAAAGTGACATTTTTCCTCTGGTGCCCGACCCGACCCTTGTTATAAAAAGCAAAGGAAACCTTAAAATCCTGACTGCCACATCTCTCCCTTCGTGGCCGTTGCATCATTACCTATCTTCTTGTTATCATCGTCTCTGCCTTCACTCTCTCACATCCCTCATATTCTCACACAAGCAAACTCTATCGATGGAGAGCAGGAAGAATGTTTTTATTGGGGTGAGGAGGAGCTCGGGTTGTTGATGGATCTGTGTCATCATGGTGACGAGTAGTACAACGCTGAACGACTGGCGAGGTCAAGGAGGAAGAAGCTTAAGATTGAGGACAAGGTTTCGGCCTAGATCTAGGTTTCTTGATGTTTGTATTATAATTTGTATGCATTGATTTATGTACGTAGATCTGTGCATGTATTGTGGTGTTTTTATATGATTTTGATGTTGTTGAGAAAGAAAATGGAAATAACAGGGCTTGTAATCCCGTGTCCGAAGCCTTCGGGCACGGGCGGGCAATAGATGCCCTAAACAATATGTCGGGTCTTTTCGGGCGTTAAAGAGCTTAGCCCGATTGTCGGGCCGGGCTAGAAATTTAGTGTCGGGTGGGCCCGAACCTGACCCGTGTGCAGCCCTAGTATTAATTATGCATTCTACGAGAGCTTGAGCCCCTTTACGTGAGAATAAAGGTTGTTGGGGGTATTAGCATAAAAAACATGTCTCTTATAAATTTTAAAAAAAAAAAAAAAAAAATCCTTTTCTTTCTTTCTTTTTCTTTTCTTTTTCCTATGTTGATGGACATTCATTTTGTTGCAGGAAATATTAAATAAATGGCTTACAACTTTTTGTAGATTGGAAAAATCTGTCCATCTAGAAAGCAAAGCGGTCGAATATTTCTCATGCTAGGGAAGGATTTAATCATCAAATGGTAAATAATTTCTCATACGCAATCATCTTTATTGGAGTATATAATTCACATCGAAAATATAATAGGAGTTAGTGTGGTATATAAATAGTGTAAATTGGATTTTAGCACAAGTCAATTGGTTTTGTGCAAGATGGGCTTTAATCATATTTGTTTATCACACTAACTCTTATTATATTTCCGATGTGAGATTATATACTCCAACAATTTCCACAAATCTTAAGCGTGAAGTTGATTTATATATTTTTTTCATGCAGGTTGAATACCTAGCAGTATCGGATCAATACCTGGAAACATATTAATTATTGATAATCCCTATATATTCAGTGAAAGATGCATTTTTTGCCTAACATAAAGTAATTAAAGGCATAAGAGAGAGGCTAGAATTATCTAGGCAATCAAACGAAGGATTTCAAGTTAAAAACACAATTGGAAGTCTCTCCATGTTTAACGATCAACCTTTTCGAAATTATAAACATTTAGACAATTAACGGATAAAACAAAATAAATCTTAATTTCTTTAAATGCTGGAAGTTTTTCATATTAACTTAGTTTTTTTTTAAGTACAACTTAGTTATTAAGTAACAATCAAGAAAAAAACTAAATGTTAAATACACCCTAAAGTTTATAAGTTTGGTAAATTAATTGAATGCTTATAAGCCACTTGCTACAATATCAAAATGACGAGGCACGTAAGAAGATACCACATGTTAGGAATCTAGAAAAAATAATATATAAATTCTTTTATATAATTCATAGTGGGAAAAGCAAATCGGGTGTAGAAAAGTTTGATCTATATAATTTCTCCAACTAATTTGGCATTTAAGGCTTTGATGTTGTTATTGCATTGTGGGAAGAGTTGTGTTAAATTAGGCAATTCGCTTCATAAATAACTTAAGCAACATACATATCGACAAGGGCGGAGCTAGACTCTACATGCAAGGGGGGCCAATTTCTATATATCTATGTGTTCATGCCCCTTGTGGTGCAAACCTTTTGTTTATATAATTAGCCAAATTTCTTCCACACAATGTCTTTTTTTTTTTTTTTTTTTTTTTTATAAATTCAAGTCTTTTGGAGCTCACTAGCTAGATAATAAATTAGCGTTGGGCACCTTCATATCTAATTAACCATGCATGAAAACCATGAGTTAATGTTTTTTCTTATATGTAAAGCTTTTTTTTTGAGGAAATATGTAATTGTAAAGCTTATTTTACTAGAGTGGAGTTATTTTATCATATTATTGTATGTTAATTAGAGTAGAATTAATCAAAACGTAGTTTTGAAACTAGTGTCTAACCATTTGAAACTAAAAATTCATAGCAATGGCTTCAAAAAAAATTTAAACGCAATTTATCTATTTAATATGTAAAGCAATATATAATACTTGGCATGATAAACTTCAAAAGAACAGGAAAATTTCGTTAAAAAAAAAAAGAAAGAAAGAGGAAAATCATATTTTCACACTCTTAAAGTCATGCATCTGTTTTGCAAAAGTCGTAAGAAACGTTTCGAGATGTATATGTGCATATATATCGCACAGATTTTAATGTGCATCTCATGTTACTAAGTATGTGTGTGATTTTGTGTGTAACTTTTAGTGTCTCATAACATATTTAAAAACAGCAGGGAACTTGGAAAAGAGAGGGGGGCCATATTATAGTAAGAAACCCATACTTGAATCATGATGCAGTGTATACCACATAGGGGTGGGCCAAAGTAAGGGAGCACTTCATGGTAGCTGCTGTCACAGGGTCAATGAAAGAGGGGTTTTTCACTAGGAAAATTTTCTCTCGATTGAACCTGCGGTGCCTAAGGGCCACCTTAGTTTAGCACGCTAATACTCGAATTAAAGGGACAACAAGCAATAGGCAACAAGGAAACGTTTACTAGCTCTCAATTGGAATTACAACTGTGGAACTCTGTACTTCTCCAAGCTTAGAGCCCTTGGCATTATAGACTAGCCATCAGGTAGTTACATAACCAACTAGGACACATGTCCAGTGTTCATCAAACCATAGACCTGGTAAATCGCCACTCTCTTAGTGGTCAAGGCAGTTGCCGAACTGCCTTGTTCCCTTGCTGCCACCTGGTTTCGTAACCGCCTCCATTACAGGGTCAGTTAGCACATGCTCCATGTATTCGGGACAAGTCTGGACGTGGCACCTCGACTTGGTCTTCCACGTTTCAAGGGACGTGGCTCATGCTTCTTTAAGGGACAGAGACTGCGTCTCGTGGTGCCTGGCCGTGTCCAGGCACGTAGGGTGCTAAGTCGGGGCTCGGGGTCGAGTCCCACCGACTCGGGGTGGCCGGACCATGGTCCGTGGGTCTTCGCCTTGGCATGGTGCCCAAGGCGTGCACAAGGGCCTTCCTTGTCACTGTTGCCCATGCCACCCCTAGGAGAGAGCCCACCTCCCCTTATAGTAGATGTTAAGCCGTTTCCCCAACTCCATAGGAAACATCCCAAAATGAGACCAAGCGTACTTTGACCAGGGTCAATGCCCGAGTCAAGGAAAGTCAATCTGTTGTGCCAAGGCCTTGCCTTGGCCTTGCCCCTGTCTTGCCTTGCCTTGCCTTGCCTTGTCTTGCTTGCTTGTCTTGCCTTGCCTTGCCTTGCCTCGCCTTGCCTTGCCTTGCCCTAGCCTCGCCTTGGCCCGGCCCGCCTTGCCAAGCCTTGCCGTGCCTTGCCCGCCTTGCCCGTGCCTTGCCTTTTGCCAGGCCTTGCCTTGCACAAGCCTTGCCTTGCCTTGCCTTGCCTTGGCCTTGCCCGCCTTGCTCGTGTTTTGCCTTGCCTAGGCCTTGGCCTTGCCCGTGCCAAGCCAAGCCTTGCCCTTGCCAAGGCTTGCCCACTTCGGCCCGAGCCATGCACTAAACCCCAATCCGACTTTGGGGTTCACCGAAACCTCCCGAGTCCATCGAGACTCGGTCATCTCCTGAGTTATCATGCTGCCCAGCCCAACATGCGCATATCCAGCTTATTGGGGTGGTAACAAACCTCCCCCGGCCGAAATGTTCGATGCCCTCATCGAACTGCTCGGTTCTTGCCGCTTCTAGTAGTCTGAAATCTCCTTCTCAAACTGCCATAGGGTAGTATCCCGCTCCCAAGTAGGTTCCTCCACATCAACCCACTTGATTAGGTAGAAAATTCACCTGTTTTTCTTACTTTGCCCACGCACCTCGTGGTTTAGAATCTGCTCGATTTCCTCTGCAAATTCCTTCCGTATCAAGGGTGGAGCTCGTATGCCTTCACTCCGCCCTGGATCCTCCTGATCTGAATGGAACGACTTGAGATAACTTACATGAAATGTAGGGTGTATCTTCAACCTTTCTGGTAGCTTTAGGCGATAAGCTACCCTCCCCACTCGTTTGACCACCTCAAATGGTCCTTTGTATCGCTGCACCAGGCCCTTATGTGTCTCCTTCTTGTTGAACTTCTTCAATATCTGAGGAGTAAGCTTCAACAAGACGAGATCTCCTTCCTGGAACTCTAAGGGTCGTTTGTGCTGGTCAGCATACTTCTTCATCCTCCTGACAGCTTTGGCTAAACTGTCATGAGCTGCCTCCCTCAGCTCCTGTTTGTTCCTTGCAAACCGGTATGCCGCGGGGCTCGACCCCATCGACTTTGACTTGACTACTTCATGTGGAGTAGCCGGTTGTTGTCCTGTCGCCACCTCGAATGGACTCAACTCCGTGGCTGAGCTTTTGTGCAGATTGTAACAAAATTGGGCTGTATCAAGTAAATCCACCCAATTCGTCTGACTGGCATTCACATAATGCCTGAGATAGTCCTCCAGCAAAGCATTGATTCTCTCCGTCTGCCCATCTGTTTGAGGATGGTTTGCTATGGAAAACTTCAACTCTGATCCCATCAGATTGAATAGGGCAACCCAAAATCGCCCAGTAAACCGAGCGTCTCGATCACTAATGATGTCTTCGGGGATGCCCCAATACTTCGCCACATGCTTTAGGAACAATTCGCTGTCATGTCTGCATCACAATTCTTCGAAGCTGCTATGAATGTAGCATACTTTGAGAATCGATCGACCACCACTAGTACGCTGGTCATTCCCTGCACATCAGGAAGACCAGTGATGAAATCCATGGAGATGCTCTGAAAGGACCTCTTTGGTATGGGTAGAGGCTCCAGCAACCCTGCGCGCTTCCTCCTCTCCGTCTTGTCCTTTTGGCATACAAGACAAGTCCGCACGTACTGATCCACGTCCTCCTCCATCTTCGGCCAAAAGTAAGAACGTGATAAGAGGGCATAGGTGCGCTCCATGCCCGGATGCCCAGCCCACCGAGCATCATGTGTCTCCTTCAAGAGTAGCCGCCTTAATCCACCCGTACTAGGGACATAAGGGCGTCCTCCTTTGGCATAGAGGACCCCATCATCACACCGAAACCTCCGAGTGACTCCTCCGCTACTAGCTTTAGCAACTTCTTGCAAGTAGGATCTTTCTTGGTCTCTTCCTTGATACGAGGCAAGAATTCACCTTCCAGCCTCACTACTGCTGTCACCATCTCAGCCACCACCTTGCGACTGAGTGCATCCGGAACTTAATTGACCCTACCAGGCTTGTGTTCGAATTGTAAATCGAACTCTGCAAGGAAATCCAACCATCTCGCCTGCTTTTGGTTGAGCTTTTTCTGGCTCATGAAGTAGGTGATTGTCGCATTGTCTGTCCGCACCACAAAACTGGTTCCCAACAAGTAATGCCTCCAAAGATGGAGAGCATGAATCACAGATAGCATTTCCTTCTCGTGAGCCGGGTACCTCTGCTCCGCATCCTTCAGTTTCCTGCTTTTAAAGGCAATGGGTGTCCCTCTGGACAAGCACCGCCCCCAATGCCCTATCTCGAAGCGTCATATACACTCGAACGGTAGTTCGAAGTTTGGTAGTCCCAAAGATCGGTTCGAGGGCAATAACTCCCTCAACTCCGTCATAGCTTGGTTGCATCGATCCGTCCATGCCCAAGCTCGATCTTTCTTTAACAAGTCTGTCGGTGGCACCACCTTCCGTGAGTAGCCCTCACGAACCGCCGATAGTAGTAATTTGCCAACCCCAAGAACGATCGCAACTCGAGACCTTCGTGGGGTTTGGCCATTCCATGATAGCCCGCACCTTCTCTCGGATCCATTTGCAATTTTCCCTAGCCTACAACATGACCAAGGAAAGAAATTGTTTGCGCAAAGAAACTCACATTTCTCCCTCTTTACATACAAATGGTTAGCCCTCAAGGTAGTCGAACCATCCGTAAGTGATCCACATGATCATGGAGGTTCTCGATCAGTAAATCATTATGTCGTCAAGATAAACAACGACAAATCTATCAATGAATTCTCTCGGTACATCATTCATTAAATTACGAAATGTAGCGGGAGCATTTGTCAAGCCAAATGGCATGACTAAGTACTCGAAACGAACCATACCTAGTCACCATGGTTTGTCTTTGGAATGTCACCATTGCAATCCGAACTTGATAGTACCCCGACCTCAAGTCCAAATTTGTAAAGTAGGCCGCACCAGATAATCGATCGAACAAGTCTGCACAAGTGGAATAGGGTACTTGTTCTTCACCGTCAACTTGTTTAGTGCCCTGTAGTCTACGCACATTCGAAGGGAACCATCGTGCTTGCGCTGGAACAGGACTGGTGCTCCGTAAGGGGCCTTGGACGGCTAAATGAATCCAAAGATCCAACAACTCTTGCAATCGCTTTCCTTAGCTCCTCCAACTCCTTTGAGCCATTCTCAGTACGGGGCTTGTCTTTGGGGTTTTGAGCCGGGGATCACTCAATCTCATGGTCAATTTCCTTTTCGGGGTAATTGCTTTGGCAACTCTCTGCCGGCATCACGTCTCCGAAGTCCTCTAGCACTTCAAATGACTACATCGGGGATCTTTGATGTCGTTCTTGCCTTGGTCTCCACCAAGGCTGCCAGAATGTGGGTTCTCCCTTCCTCAGTCCATCTTTCACCTGAATGGCTGAAAGATGGGATAGCTTCGTCTTCTCCTTTCCTGCAATTGTGTCAGTCGCAGGGACAAAACAAGGGTGGGACTTGTTCATCACGAACAGTCATTTCAAGAACGACATCAATGCAATGCTCCCCAGGTGCAAGAAGTCATTCCCTAGGATGACATCGAAATCATCTAAGGGAACAGCCATTAGGTTAATCTTTCCCTCCCAAGATCCAACCTTCAAGTTTACATCAGTGGCCATACCTTGAATTTGCTTGGCCTCCGAATTCACTGCTTTCATTCGACTGGAGTTCTCAACGAGATCCAGTCCCAATTTTCCCACCATATGGTCTGCCACGAATGAGTGAGTAGCTCCCGAATCCACCATCGCCAAGACTCGTCTCTGGTTCACCTCAGCATCCACGTACATTAGCCCCTCCGAAGGGCTCGCCTTGGCTTGTTGAATTGCATTCAGCAGCTGCAATGGGTTCATTCGGGGCTGGCAATCATCCTCTGCGATCAAGGCCGAAAGTTTCTCCTTCTTTGGGCAGTCTCGCGCCCTGTGAGTGCCATTACAAATAAAATAGCCTTTTCCGGCAGAACTTGATGAGGGCTTCGGGTCTGCTTTAGGTGCTGGTTTCGAGCTCGCCGGCTTAGGAGGAAAGGGCTTCTTCTCGCCCTTCTTCTGGTAGTTCTTGAACGGCTTCTTCTCCTTGTTCTTCCCTTCGCTTGGGGAGGAACTAGTCTTGAAGTCCACAAGACTATCAGCAGCCGCAATTGCACCACGCAAGTCCTTCACTCATTGCCTCCTTAGCTCAGCTTTGAGCCCAAGACTGCAATCCCGTGGTGAAATTGAAAAGTTTGTCCTCCTCCGACATGTTTTTGATGTCCAGTAGGAGGGAGGAAAACTCTTTCACATAGTCACGCACCGATCCCGTCTGTTTGAGCTTGCGCAGAGCCTCCCGCGCTTGCCAAGCCGCATTGGTAGGAAGGAATTGATCCTTCAATTCCTCTTTAGCACCTCCCAATCTACAATTTTGGGCCTCCCCGCAGCCGCATCATCATCCACTCTGGTTCTCCACCAAAGCTTCGCATCACCCTCAAGGTACATCGGGGTCAAGATGACCTTCGATTCTCCTCCGTGCAACAAGCAGATAGCAAAAATCTTGCTCCATGTCCCAAATGAAATTCTCAAGCTCCTACGCACTCCGCTTGCCGAGATAATTTTTTGTTCCGCACCTTTGTTCGGGGCTTTGCCGCAACAGCAACTTCCGAGGTTCCGCCCACAGCTCGCTTGAGTAAGCTCACCTCCACAGCCATTGTCGAGGCTGTTTCGGTGGTAAGTTCCCCCACCGATCGCACATCGACTACAAGCTCCTCAAATCTTGATTCCCACATGGCAATCATGGCCTCTTGTGACTCTCCCCTAGTCACCAAGGAAGCCACCAAAATTTCCAAGGCTTCAATACGTCGGGACGTAGTTGAAGACTTCGCCAATTCCGGTGGAGTAGCCATCGTTGCTATCACATGCTCTAGGTGAGACACCCTCTCACCTAGATCGCTTGCTACTCGGGTCGCCATTGTCTCCAAACGAGGCTCTGATACCAATTGTCACAGGGCCAATGAAAGAGGGGTTTTTCACTAGGAAAATTTTCTCTCGATTGAACCTGCGGTGCCTAAGGGCCACCTTAGTTCAGCACGCCAATACTCGAATTAAAGGGACAGCAAGTAATAGGCAACAAGGAAACGTTTACTAGCTCTCAATTGGAATTACAACTGTGGAACTCTGTGCTTCCCCAAGCTTAGAGCCCTTGGCTTTATAGACTAGCCATCAGGTAGTTACATAACCAACTAGGACACATGTCCAGTGTTCATCAAACCATAGACCTGGTAAATCGCCACTCTCTTAGTGGTCAAGCGATTCTTGAATCGCCTTGTTCCCTTCTTGCCACTGGTTTCGTAACCGCCTCCATTACAGGGTCAGTTAGCACATGCTCCATGTATTCGGGACAAGTCTGGACGTGGCTTGGTCATGGCCCGGCCATGACCAAGGTAGTTCCCCAACTACCTCGACTTGGTCTTCCACGTTTCAAGGGACGTGGTTCATGCTTCTCTAAGGGACGGGATGCGTCTCGTGGTGCCTGGCCGTGTCCAGGCACGTAGGGTGCTAAGTCGGGGCTCGGGGTCGAGTCCCACCGACTCGGGGTGGCCGGACCATGGTCCGTGGGTCTTCGCCTTGGCATGGTGCCCAAGGCGTGCACGAGGGCCTTCCTTGTCACTGTTGCCCATGCCACCCCTAGGAGAGAGCCCACCTCCCCTTATAGTAGATGTTAAGCCGTTTCCCCAGCTCCAATAGGAAACATCCCAAAATGAGACCAAGCGTACTTTGACCAGGGTCAATGCCCGAGTCAAGGAAAGTCAACTGTTGTGCCAAGGCCTTGCCTTGGCCTTGGCCTGGCCTTGCCCGTGTCTTGCCTTGCCTTGGTCTAGCCTCGCCTTGCCTTGCCTTGGCCTAGCCTCGCCTTGGCCTGGCCCAGCCTTGCCCGTGCCTTGCCCAGCCTTGCCCGTGCCTTGCCCAGCCTTGCCCGTGCCTTGCCCAGCCTTGGCCTGGCCTTGCCCAGCCTTGCCTGTGCCTTGCCTTGGCCTTGCCAAGCCTTGCTCGTGTCTTGCCTTGCCTAGGCCTTGGCCTTGCCCAGCCTTGCCCAGCCTTGCCAAGCCTTGCCTTGCCCGTGCCAAGCCAAGCCTTGCCCTTGCCAAGGCTTGCCCACTTAGGCCCGAGCCATGCACTAAACCCCAATCCGACTTTGGGGTTCACCGAAACCTCCCGAGTCCACCGAGACTCGGTCATCTGCTGAGTTATCATGCTGCCCAGCCCAGCATGGGCATATCCAGCTTATTGGGGTGGTAACAGCTGCCACGGGGTCATTAATGAGAGGGTTTACCTTAAGAAAATTTTTCTCACTCAATGCCACTCCGTGGTGCCTAAGGGTCACCTTAGTTCAACACTTCAATATAATTCATACTAACAAGCAACAACAGGCACAAAGGAGAGCTTTACTGATCTTTGATTGATGAGCTACAACTCTACCACCTTGTACTTTCCCAAGCATAAGGGGTTGGCTTTATAGAAAACAAGCTGAAGTGGTTACATAACCGAATGGACACATGTCCTATTTTACAAGCAACAAAGACTAAGTAAACCACACCATCTCCCATGTAGTCAAGTAGTTACCTAACTGCTTGCCTCCTCTCAGCTGCCACCTAGCCTCGTAACTGTCATGACCACCTGGTCAATAGGCACATCTTTCGGACTTGCTTGGACGTGCTCTGGTCATGCTCTGAGCCATAACCAAGATAGTTGCATAATTGCCTAGGAACTGCCATGCTTGACTTGGTCCATCTAACCCTAGGGTTGCTCTTTGATTTCAGGGCCATGTTTGGTGCATGTCAGAGCCTGGCTAGGTCTGGGTCCTACCGGCACGGAGGTGGTTGCATGATGGTCTTTCGGCAAGGTCTTGACATGCACACCCAAGGCCTTCTCTAGGGTCACCCTTACCTTCCTGCCCATACCACCCCCAAGTGAGGTCCCCCTCCTATAGTAGATGTTAAGCCGTTCATGGCCCTCTAATAGGAAACATCCAAAAGTGAGACCAATAATACTTTGACGTGGTCAACACCAGAGTCAAGGAAAGTCAACTGTGCTCCTGCCAAGGTCTTGCCCTGCCCGTGCCAAGGCGTGACCTTGCTCGTGCCAAGGTATGTGCCAAGCTTTCGTTAAGGTGCCTGCCAAGTCGCCGCTGTGCTGGCACCAGGGAGAGCACCTTGCCTGCGCATGTGCTCACTTAGGTACACGCCGTGACAACTTAGGTACGAGCCCGTACCCATTTAGGTACGCACGTCGTGCCCGCTTAGGTACTTGCCGTGCCTTCTAAGGTACGCTCGCCGTGCTCGCTAAGGTATGCACCGTGTCCGCTAATGTGCGTGCGCCCGTGCCCGCCAAGGTACACGTGCCCGTGCTCGCTTAGGTACGCGCCGTGCCACACCGTGCCCGCTTAGGTACGTGCTGTGCCCACTTAGGTACGCGTCGTGCCCACTTAAGTACGCACCATGCCCACTTAGATAAACGTCGTGCCATCTTAGGTATGCGTCGTGCACTGAACCCCAATCCATCACCTAAGTCCCCCGAAGCCTTCCGAGTCCACCGAGACTCGGTCATTTGCTTAGTTATCTTGCGCCCAGCCCATCATACGCCGGTCTGGTTATTGGGGTGGTAACAAACATCCCCCGGCCGAAATGTTCGATGCCCTCATCAAATTGCTCGGTTCCTGCTGCTTCTGGTAGTCTGTTATTCCTTCTTAAACTGCCAAAGGGTAGTGTCCCGCTCCCAAGTAGGTTCTTCCACATCAACCCATTTGATCAAGTAGAAAATCTGCCTATTTTTCTTACTTCGACCACACACCTCGTAGTTTAGAATCTGCTTGATGTCCCCTGCAAATTCCTTTTGTACTAAGGGTAGAACCCGTCTGGCTGCACTCCGTCCTGGATCCACCCGATCTGAATGGAAATGTTTAAAGTAACTGACATGAAATGTAGGGCGTACCTTCAACCTCTCTGGTAGCTTGAGCCTGTAAGCTACCTTCTTCAACTCGCTTGACCACCTCAAATGGTCCCTTATATCGCTGAACCAGGCCCTTACGCGTCTCCTTCTTGTTGAACTTCTTCAAAATTTGAGGAGTGAGCTTCAACAAGATCAAGTCTCCTTCTTAAACTCCAGAGGCCTCTTGTTCTGGTCAACATACTTCTTCATCCGTCGAACAATTTTAGCCAAGCTGTCTTGAGCTGCCTCCCGCAACTTCTGTTTGTTCCTCGCAAAGCGATAAGCCGTTAGGCATGATCTCATCGACTTTGACTTTGCTACCTCGTGTGGGGTAGCTGACTATTGTCTCGTCGCTTTCTCGAAAGGACTCATCTCCGTAGCAAAACTTCTATGGAGATTGTAGCAAAATTGGGCAGAATCAGCAGGTCTACCTAGTTGGATTGGCTTGCATTCACATAGTTTTTGAGGTGGTCCTCCAACAAGGCATTGATCCTCTCCGTCTGTCCATCCGTTTGAGGATGGTTGGCTGTCGAGAACTTTAACTCTGAACACAACAAGTTGAAAAAGGCAGTCCAAAATCGCCCTGTGAACCATGTATCACGATCACTTGTGATGTCCTCCGGAATCCCCCATTATTTTGCCACATGTTTCAAAAACAACTCTGTAGACATGTCTACATCACAATTTTTTGGAGCAGCAATGAATATAGCATACTTCGAGAATCGATCCACCACCACCATAACGTTAGTCATCCCCTGCGTCTTGGGAAGACCAGTGATTAAATCCATGAAAATGCTTCTTAAGGTCCGTCTGGTACTGGTAGAGGCTCCAACAAGCCTGTTGCTTTCTTTCTCTTTGTCTTGTCTTGCTGGCACACAAAATAAGTTCGCACGTACAGATCCACGTCCTCCTCCATCTTTGGCCAAAATAATGAACAGGACAGGAGGGCAAATGTATGCTCTGTGCCTGGATTTCTTGCCCACCGAGTATCATGAGTCTCCTTCAAGAGTTATCCCCTCAATCCGCCTGTAATAGGAACATATGGGCATCCTCCCTTGGCATAAAGGATCCCACCTTCACACCAGAATCTCTAAGTAACACCTTCAGCTACTTACTTCACCAGTTTCACACAAACTGGATATTTGCCCATCTTCTCCTTAATTCGAGGCAAGAATCGACTTTCCAGCACTGAAATTGCCGAGTTCACCTCAGCTACCACCTTTCGATTAAGAGCATCAAGGACTGAATTAAGCCTTTCAGGCTTATGTTGAACTGCACATCATACTCCACCAAGAAGTCCAGCCACCTTGCTTACTTTTGGGAGAGTTTCTTCTGGGTCATGAAGTAAGTGATTACTGCATTATCTGTGCACACAATGAAACTCGTCTCAAGCAAGTAGTGTCTCCAAATTCTGAGGGAATGCACTACATCAAGCATTTCCTTCTCTTGAGCTGGATATCGATGTTCAACATCCTTCAACTTCCTGCTCTTAAAGGCAATAGGGTGTCCCTCCTGGACAAGCACCGCCCCCAATGCTCTATCTGGCGCGTTGGTATGGACTTCAAAAGGGAGTTTGAAGTTTGGTAGGGTCAACACTGGTTCAGAGGCAATGACCTGCCTCAATCTCTCCATCGTCTGGTCGCACTTCTCTGTCCACGACCACACACGATCCTTCTTCAAAAGATCTGTCAGCGGCACCACCTTTTTCAAGTAGCCTTCCTCGAACCGCCGTGTAACGACCCAAATATTCTCCGACCCATTTTAAAGGTATTTTATTAATTTTATATTAAAATTTTGTGTAAATTGTAACGACCCAAATATTCTCCGACCCATTTTAAAGGTATTTTATTAATTTTATATTAAAATATTGTGAACAAATGAAATTATTACACAAAATTAATCTTAACAAGACTTGGATTTAATGAAAATAGATGGAATGGGCGCCACAAGGAAATTGGGCCCATAGGGGTATTTACGTAATTTTGGGTTAAATTGGTGAAAAACCCTAACTATATAAAGATAGGTTGCAAACCCTAGTCTCCCATTTTGTTGTTTCAACAAGTTTGAGAGAGAGGAGAAGAAGAGGAAACACCAATCAAGGAGAGGTAATCTCTTGTTGTGATTTTTTTTCTTCTTTCTTTTTCTTTTCTTCCTTTTCTTCTTCTTCTTGTTTGATTTAATTTGGAAAGTACGAGAAGGGGGTGGCGGCTCCTTGTGGAGCCGCCGGATTGTGGAGGTGGCGCCACTAGGGCGCCACCGAGATGGGCAGCGGCGCGCCGAGAGCAGCGGCGCCGCCACTCAAGAGAGGGAGGGGGTGAGCTTTGCCACCCCCCATGAAGCCATGAGGAAGAAGGGGTGGCATTGCCCCCCTTCTTCCATCACCACCACCACCACCCCGCGCGGTGGTCACCGGTGGTGGGGTCCCCGTCTTGGCGAGCACTGGGACCACCCTCGGATCAAGATCCGAGGGTTGAGGGTGGGGGTTTCCCCACCCCATGGCAAAACGCCAGGGCGTCGCCCTGCGTTTCGGTCCCAGGAAGCGACAGCCCCCTGGACCATGTCCAGGGCCGGTCGGCCCTGGACCATGTCCAGGCCAGTCGGCCCCTGGGGGGTTTGGATCCGGTTGACCAGGGGCTGGAACGCCCCTGGCCAACCAAACAGGGACCAAATTGGTCCCTGGCCAAAAAAAATAAAAATAAAAAATAAATAAATAAATAAATAAATAAATAAATAAATATAAAATAAAAAAAAATAAAATAGGATAAACTTACGATGGGCGTCGACACCCTCGACAAAGCCCTTAAATGACACATCACGTGGGACCCACACCATTTGGGTTTCCAAATGTGAATTAAAATTAAAATACTCAACTTTAAATGAGTAAAATGCTTATGTAGTATTATATGAATTGTTTAGATTCGCGAGGCGGTTCACGTGGGACCCCAAACGTGCGAGGAGTCGGTATAGGCGTCGCGACGGGTCCAGGTAAGTGGGGAGCTTCGCTCATGCATTAAATATGGCTTGATTATTAGATAACTAGGAATGCATGTTTTGAATGTAACGACTTGGGAATGGGTTGCGTCGTGATATTGGTTTGGATCTCTATTATCTATGGAATTATGAATACATTGTTTTGCCTTTTATGTTATTCGGTGCCCCAGAGTGTATGATAGTTAACCACCGAGGGCCAAATTAGCAAGTGGTCTATATCATGGACGCCCCAGAGTGTGTGGTAGTTAACCACTGAGGGTTTGTTTGACTAATTGAATGCATAAGGTGAATTATTTGAGGGTAAGGGTTTGGAGTTACCATCCTTTGCTACTTGATGATTCTTTGAGACGTGTAGCGGTGACGGCTTGGATGAATCTATCTTTGTTTTGGTGCGATTATCTAGAGGGCATAACGGCCATTGCGTTTCCACTGATTATTGTACCAATTCGAAAATAGATGATTCGGTCACCGGATCCTTACCAATATCTAGTTCGCATTGAATGGAACAACGACTTATATTAATATTTATATCTATCGCATTTTATTTAAATATTTCATTTGACTATATTTGTATGTCATGTGTAAATTGATAAATGAAAAATGATGAATAATATTATGCTTGACATAAATGAATGCTTATCAAATGTGTTGTAAGATTGTTAGGCTTTTATGTTTAGTATGGTGATTGGAATATGATTTGAAATATTGATACATAGAATTATAGAATATCTAAATTAGATATGGAAATAATATTTAAACGTTTCTTCTTAGAATATAATTCCACTTTTCATAACTACGATGAGCATAAACCATATATTTAATTGGTTCGAAATATGTGCTAAATGATTATGCTTATAAGTTTGTTTTGAATTTACATGTATTCAGTTATTACATGTTGTGTTATGCGTATGGATTAGATGTCATGTAGAATTTGCATGAGTACTAGGTAGTACTTGCGTATTTAATGTTTGAGCGAATCTTTCCTCTTATTGAGCATCGTTGGTTCTTTAGCTCACCCCACTCTACCCCACAGGTCCCTCTACCAGCGCGATAGACAAGAAAGGCAAGGGAAAGGATTTATCTTGAAGTGCCTTCATATGTGAGACTCATATAATACTAGTTTATTATTAATATTAATCGTTTTGTAAATCTCGTACGTGGGTTATAACTTGAGAATTTAGTTAATGGGTAGTTTTGAACCTTTATAATATTATTCTGAGGTTGCATGAGACATTTAAATATTAAGGATGATAGATATTACTATGATATACAGGTTCATATGGTTTTGTTGTGATTAGCTTTCACACACTTATTATTATATATATTGTTTAGAATGATTATTCCGCAGTTTATTTAGGCGTGCCAAGTCGTTATTTGGGCCTGGTTCAGGTATCGGGTCTAGATAACGGTTTGGGCCGGGCGACCCGACCCTAAGTCGGGGGAGGGTCGTCACAGTTGGTATCAGAGCCTAGGGATTAGAACCTAGAGAAACGTTAGGTTAGGGAAACCTAAGATGTAGAGCCTTTAAGTTTAAAGGTCAAGTTAAGTTGAACAAATCAGTGGTATGGGACATTGGTTCAAAGTCGACTTAACACGCAATAATGTTAAATCTTAGGATGGGATGGGACAAAAGAAACTTGATAAAGAATTAATGTGATGATTATTTGCTACTTTGTATATATAAATATATCGTTAGATATATAGGTAAATGTATTTCCTTAAGACGTGAAACCTTGGTTCCACGAGTTGGGAATGACAATTAACGACACAAGAGAGTTGAAGGGAAGTCCGCCGAAGGTTCCTCATGCGTTGTAAGGATGTAACGACCCGTTATTTTAAGCACGTGATTAACAGTAATCCGAATCTAAATTAATCCGAATTAGGTTCGTGGTTAAGCCCGATTTGTCACGACTAACGTGTGTGTGGGATTATGTGATGTATTGCGTTTGTTTGGTGTGTATTAGTACATATACGTGAATAATCGGACTAACAGGGAAATGCCTAATACCATGTGTGGGTCATGTGGACACACATGATACACGAGACGACGTTGACGCTCGAGTGTGTTCGCGATGAAAATTACGTAATTATAGGCGTAATTATAGGCATAAATATATATTTATATATATTATGGATATATATAAATATATATTAAATGGAAAAAAATAAAATAATGATAATTTGTCGCGCGCAGTGATACGCGGGGTCACGAATGACACGCGTCGGACATACGGTGGTGCGCACGCCCGAGAAGTTCTCGTTGGCGTGCCAACCGAATTTGAGGCGCAATATATCGATAAATATATATATATTTATATATAAATTAGTATATATAAATATATATAATAAAAATCGAAATTGTGAAATTAGTTAAGGGTATGGAGGTAAAGAGAGAAAAGGATAGGCTTGGGGTAGTTTGGTCATTTCCACGACCAAACCGCCTCAGTTTTCTTTAAAAATCAAATGAGCAGAGAGAGAGAGAACCGAGACGATGAGGATGAGAGGAAGAAGGAGACCGAGAGGAGGAGAAGGCAACCAAGAGTTCGGGAGCTTGTGGACGTCGATGTTGAGGTAAGTTTGGGTTGATGTTCTTGTTGATAAGGCTGTTGTGTGGCAATTGTTGTTGTTGCGGTTGGTGAGGTTCGGCCATGGCGTCAGCCATGGCCGAACCAAGAACAAAGAGTGGGAGAGTTGTCTCCCCTGCCGAGATTGGTCATGCAAACTAGTTGGGGTTGTGGTTGGAGAGCCAACCCCAGCCATCGAAGAAGAAAAAAAAAAAAAAAAAAGAAAAGAAAAAAAAACGGCAACGCTGCTTGTTGCTCAAGGTGGAAAACGACCCTGAGCAGGGGCCGGTTCGGCTCGGTTGAGCCGAACCCGCTTCAGCCCGGTTCAGGGCAAAAAGAAAAGAAAAAGAATAAAGAAAAGAAAAGAGAGAAAATGGAAAAGAAAATCCAGAAAAATAGGAAAAAATATGGAAAAATAGTATTTTGACCAAACAAATAGAAATTGAGGGATTTCTATGGAAATTGAGAAATTTGAAAGTCGGAGGAGACTTTACACCGGGTTTTACCTCGAAAAATGTGAAATGGTCAAAATAGGTTATAAACTAGATCTCGAATTACGGATTCCGATGGGACTAGTTTAGGAATGTTAGTAAATGAATATGGGACTTAAGTTGATAACAATTGGTTTATTTTAGGTAATGAATCGATGTGAAAAGGTTTGAGGACTCCTGAGAGTCGTACAAGTCGGTAAAACATAGAAAGCTCGGGACAAGGTAAGTGGGACTCGTAACTTTTATCAATTATGCAATGTAAAATAGTATTATTAGAGCATGTAGTGTCTTGACTGGGAATGGGGCAATGTACCGTGATTTGATGATGGTTTTTTCAAAAATGTTTTGAAATGAAAAATGGATACGGAAAGAGGTTTGACGGGACGGATCGGCATGGGGTTTGGGAACTGTGGTGGAATTGCTAACCATCACTGCGCCCCAGTTGCTTGGGAATTATCCCGATCAATGCTTTCCAGTTGAGTTTAGCAGCTCATTAGTCATAAACCAATTAGATGAGCAGTGATTGGTTTAGTGATGATGAGTAAGTGCGACTCGGTGTTTTATGAGTTGGCGGCACATTGACAAGAACTGGTTAGATGCCCAGTGATTGGTTCTTGGATATGTGAGGGGGCGACTCAATGCGAATACGAAAATGTGAAATACAAATCACGGGTACATTGCAATGAACCAAAGAACTTGCATCTGTTATATATATTGTTTATATTGATTCACATGCTCCTGTAGTTATGCATTTGATTCATATTGTTATACATTGCCTTGATAATAATTGATAGTTGATGGTTGGTATGAGAGTCACTTACTGAGCATGTAGGAGCTCACCCACCTTAACATCTCCAGGTATGAATGTACGCTAGGACTTGGAACTCAGGAAAGGAGAAGACCAGGAGTTTAGTATCTTCTCTATGGTGCAGTGAGTTTCTTGTTATATATATTGTTGGCATTATGATTTGTAATAAAATGGGTGGGAATATGAGCTCAATACCGATGTTCATGCCGGTATTGTATAATTGTGTTTTATCGAAAAAGTTTTAAATTTTCCGCTGCGTTTGTTTTATGTTATTTATTTAAATCAAGATATACAGGTTGTTGTCAGGAAATGTGGTAAGGCTGCTGGCTTTAATTAGGTCCGATCTGGTTTACCGGGGCTTAATTAGGGTTTCAGGCCGGACATTCCTTAATTAAAATTAGGGGCTGTCACAAAGGAAGTATACAACGTTTTGTTGCAAGAATGGTTCTGATAGAACAACTAAACTTAGAGTGAAAATTGTATGGCGAGAACGCCTATACTTAACGATAGAGTGGCAAATAAAGACTTAAGTAAGAATTGATAGACTTAAAAGGACAATGTGACGCCACGCTAATTATGCAAGATGGAATTGTGACGTGGTCACATTTCAGAGAAGTTACTCTGACGCCGAAATTTCTATTAGGATAATTAAAATTAACGATATCTTGTTGAAAATAGAAGTTAACGATCCTAGTAAGGATGCAAATGAATTTTGGTTTCAAACAATGATAAGCAAGTTAGCTTGGCCAGTGGGTGAACTTAATTTAAGATATAGTTGACACGTATACACTTAAAACTTCTAACTCTCGATTAAAGATGTGAATCATTGGTATATAAATTCGATTAGAAAGTTAATACTATGAATCGAATTTTGTTATTTCATGTAATTTATTTTCTCGAAGACTTACTCTTTCGACTATATTGGACCATGATTTTTGTATTGTTTTCGAGTTGATGTTTGCCGCACTTTATTGAAGTTTTCATGGAAGGATCTAACGTGTCTTTACAAAATTTTGAAAAGGCAAACAAATACAAAAAAAAGGAAACCATTTATTTTCCTTGGTGTTCAAAAGATAAAGCGAATAGACTCATACATATTTCAAGAATTTGACGTTGTAATTTTAATCTTTACATAAAGTGTTTTACTGAATTTCAAAGTTTTGACTTGATGAAAATGCAACGTATTGTTTGGGTCTATGTCACCCTTGTGTGTTTAGAACACAAAATCTACTTACGATTATAGTTTACTTTTCAATTGCATCGACTAAAACGATTCGAAAATGGTTTTATAAATTGCTTGAAAATACGAGAAGAATTTAAGATGATTTCTATAAAGCTAAGTTAGTGATCGATAGTTTGAATACTAAATTTGAGGACCCAAATTAAGAGTTAGCTCGAAGCATAAGTGCATAATGTACGAGATAGCGAATAAGAAATTAAAGAATACATTGAAAAAAATACTTAATGAGAAAATCTAGTGAATACGAAATGTCAGATTAGTACACTCAAGGATGGATGAGTTACTAAAATTGAGAATCCAAAGTCAAAGACTATTTCGGTGAAATAGCCATGCGTGAAGATCGTGTTGCCAAGTAAAAAAAAATAATAAAATTGGTAGATGTTATAAAGACTCAAGATCTGAGGTTAAAATGATATAAATAAAATGAAACCACTGCAACAAAGAAATTATTCTAACATAATTAGAAGAGAGTTGATTCATAAAGTTGGGGATACCAGGAATTGATAAATTGTGTTCGAAATGAATGAAAAGTACGAAATAGTAGTACCATGATTGAATATCTAAAGGAAGCTCCAAATTAAACGCATGAGTTATATTAGTAGGCCGTAAAGAGTGTATGACGCAGTTAATGATATTATAATGAACTCGATGATGGGTAAATTATTAAAATTGGGAGTACACCAATAAAAAGAATATTTCTGATATAATTAGACGTGTGGATTCATAACTTTTGAGTCAAAATGAAACCTAACCAGATTGGTAGGGAATGGTTGAATGGAAAATGAAGTTGAAGAGTAATCGAGGCAAATGATTGTTATATAACCTTAGTCAATAATGACTTGGTTCTTAAAATTGGGGATCCTAGAATAGGATCGACCCATGAAAAAAAAAAAAAAAAAAAACGAATGAGCAATTTGGTGATGAGAAGAATTGCGAACTCAAGAGAGACAATATGTATTGCAATAGTACCATATTCAAGAACAAAATTTGTAATCGAAATGGTGACGTCACGAAGAATCATGTTGATCACTTGTGGAAGTAACTTATGATCTTTTGATAAAAGTCAAAGATTTTATTAAACATATAAACTACCAAACTAAATGGTTGAAAGGAAAGATGAAAGATCTTATCAGTGATAGGTCAACTATTAAAAGTGAGGATCCTAGGTTAGGATCGAACCCCAATAAGATTTATACTGTACAATACGTACGAAACAATTAAGGATGGAGAGGAAATACCATAAACTAGCAATGAAACATGAATATATGAGTAAAGATCAAAATTCTTAAATTTCATACCATTAATAATTGTTGAACAAAATGTGTAGTTTACACTTGAAAACCTGAGGGCTTAGTGTAAGTTTAAAAGTGAAAGCCCTAATTTGATGGCATATGATAATTTGAGGTTGCAACCCAGATGGGTAAGCAATAGATTTGCAATTGGTTAAGTGTTAAGGATATCAACACATGGAGATAATGTACGAATAATCAAGGTCGACACCGTAACAGGTGACAAGCATAAGCAAATTATGTGGCATAAAGGTTTGCCTAAGCATGAGATCATTTTAAATCAATCCCATGAGAAATCAGTTGATATTCTTATTTTCAGGAATCATTGAATTTGGAGAAAAGGAAGAACACTATGAATGGTTTTGTGCTAAGAATAAACAATGAATCATAAGCTAAATAGTGCAAAATGATTCTCGAAATAGGTGTAAATATGAGTTTGAGTGCCCTTGAATTAAATCTTTAGTAACAAGTCGTACAAGATAAACCTATATGAGTTTTATGTACACGTTTGTACTTTATGGTTGAAGTATCCAATAAAACATCTATGCAGTGCGATAGTAGTAATGCACGAGTGTAATACATTAAAATATAAGTTTGAGTTATGAACTTGAAATAACGAGATAGTAGTGTGACACGAGTTCTTAATAACCACATCTGAAGCATAGCTTATGTAACTTCCAAGAAATAACATGAATGTCAGGTTCGAAACATGAAAGCTAAAGCACCTTCGTTTCTTAGAGAGTGAGGTACTAAACACATTATAAGAGCTAAGAGTTAGCTCAGAAAGATGAGAATGGACCATTGTATACCAAAAAGGGGTCATGACTAAGTCAACAATGTTTAAAATAGTCACCCAAGATCGTGAGAATTGATCAGTGCGAGGACGCAATACGATAGATCTCTTGAAAAATCGAGATATAGTGATAAGAGATCTTGGTATGAAATAAAAAAAAATGGTGATGCAATGGAGCGCATTCAGATGAATACTGAAACCTACTTAGAAATAATGACGATGTTAAAAACATTCCACAAGATTTTAAAGGTGGAAGCTTGTTTACGTCAATTAACAGTTAAGTGTGACGGAGGAGTTACAAAGTGGATGAACCTACAAGAATGAATGTCGATTAACATGTGATGCCAATAATATTAAGGTATTATTCTAGAAAGGAATACTATGTCTGCCCATTTGTAGCCTTCAAAGATAAGTCGCAAAGACATGATGAGTCGTTCACTGATATACGTAACCGAGATGTTGATAGAGATGGTGTGCTAGTGCTCATGGTATAGCGGACAATTATCCTTGCTTCCCTACTACCAGTTGGTGGTATGGTTTCAATGCCGAGATAAGCGAGAGATACTCTTTGACACGAGATAGGCACCGATCACATCTCAGTATGGTTCTACCTCTTTGTAAGTTGAGTGACTTGAGCATATAATTGCGACTTTGGTAAAAATTATAAGGAATACCTTAAGAACATGTGATGACAGAAGAACTTGGTAAGTGGCTGAGTATAATGATTCTATTGAAACCTATAAGAGATGGCCTTATGAATTTCGGTCAGTGGGACGAAAATGAAAATGTTGAGATAGTAGAGTCAAGAGTAAGACTTTATTTCACGTAGAGTATGAGCAGAAGGTGCGAGTGTAGATTGCCTCAGTTAAACGATGGGTCATAGAAGAAATCATTACGAGCGGACATACCAGACTATGGGTGTACCTTGTTTTACTTTCGAGGACGAAAGTTCTTTAAATTAGGGATATTGTAACGACCCAAATATTCTCCGACCCATTTTAAAGGTATTTTATTAATTTTATATTAAAATTTTGTGTAAATTGTAATGACCCAAATATTCTCCGACCCATTTTAAAGGTATTTTATTAATTTTATATTAAAATATTGTGAACAAATGAAATTGTTACACAAAATTAATCTTAACAAGACTTGGATTTAATGAAAATAGATGGAATGGGCGCCACAAGGAAATTGGGCCCATAGGGGTATTTACGTAATTTTGGGTTAAATTGGTGAAAAACCCTAACTATATAAAGATAGGTTGCAAACCCTAGTCTCCCATTTTGTTGTTTCAACAAGTTTGAGAGAGAGGAGAAGAAGAGGAAACACCAATCAAGGAGAGGTAATCTCTTGTTGTGATTTTTTTTCTTCTTTCTTTTTCTTTTCTTCCTTTTCTTCTTCTTCTTGTTTGATTTAATTTGGAATGTACGAGAAGGGGGTGGCGGCTCCTTGTGGAGCCGCCGGACTGGAGGTGGCGCCACTAGGGGCGCCACCGGAGATGGCGCAATGCGCGCCGGCGAGGAGCAGCGGCGCGCGCCACCAAGAGGGAGGGGGTGAGCTTTGCCACCCCCATGAAGCCGTGAGGAAGAAGGGGGTGGCATTGCCCCCCTTCTTCCATCACCACCACCACACGCCACCGCGGCCGGTCGGCCATGCGGTGGGGGGTCCCCGATGTCGACGAGCACTGGGACCACCCTGGATCAAGATCCGAGGGTTGGGGGGGGGGTTTCCCCCACCCCATGGAACAAACGCCAGGGGCGTCGCCCCTTTCGATCCTTTTGGATCCGGTTGACCATGGGCCGGAACGCCCCGGGGTTTGGACCAAACAGGGGACCATTTGGTCCCTGTTCAAATAAACAGGGACCAAATTGGTCCCTGGCCAAAAAAAAAATAAAAAATAAATAAATAAATATATAAAATAAAATAAAATAAAATAGGATAAACTTACGATGGGCGTCGACACCCTCGACAAAGCCCTTAAATGACACATCACGTGGGACCCACACCATTTGGGTTTCCAAATATGAATTAAAATTAAAATACTCAACTTTAAATGAGTAAAATGCTTATGTAGTATTATATGAATTGTTTAGATTCGCGAGGCGGTTCACGTGGGACCCCAAACGTACGAGGAGTCGGTATAGGCGTCGCGACGGGTCCAGGTAAGTGGGGAGCTTCGCTCATGTATTAAATATGGCTTGATTATTAGATAACTAGGAATGCATGTTTTGAATGTAACGACTTGGGAATGGGTTGCGTCGTGATATTGGTTTGGATCTCTATTATCTATGGAATTGTGAATACATTGTTTTGCCTTTTATGTTATTCGGTGCCCCAGAGTGTGTGGTAGTTAACCACCGAGGGCCAAATTAGCAAGTGGTCTATATCATGGACGCCCCGAGGTGTGTGTGGTAGTTAACCACCGAGGGTTTGCTTGACTAATTGAATGCATAAGGTGAATTATTTGAGGGTAAGGGTTTGGAGTTACCATCCTTTGCTACTTGATGATTCTTTGAGACGTGTAGCGGTGACGGCTTGGATGAATCTATCTTTGTTTTGGTGCGATTATCTAGAGGGCGTAACGGCCATTGCGTTTCCACTGATTATTATACCAATTCAAAAATAGATGATTCGGTCACCGGATCCTTACCAATATCTAGTTCGCATTGAATGGAACAACGGCTTATATTAATATTTATATCTATCGCATTTTATTTAAATATTTCATTTGACTATATTTGTATGTCATGTGTAAATTGATAAATGAAAAATGATGAATAATATTATGCTTGACATAAATGAATGCTTATCAAATGTGTTGTAAGATTGTTAGGCTTTTATGTTTAGTATGGTGATTGGAATATGATTTGAAATATTGATACATAGAATTATAGAATATCTATCTAAATTAGATATGGAAATAATATTTAAACGTTTCTTCTTAGAATATAATTCCACTTTTCATAACTATGATGAGCATAAACCATATATTTAATTGGTTCGAAATATGTGCTAAATGATTATGCTTATAAGTTTGTTTTGAATTTACATGTATTCGGTTATTACATGTTGTGTTATGCGTATGGATTAGATGTCATGTAGAATTTGCATGAGTACTAGGTAGTACTTGCGTATTTAATGTTTGAGCGAATTTTTCTCTTATTGAGCATCGTTGGTTCTTTAGCTCACCCCACTCTACCCCACAGGTCCCTCTACCAAATGCGATAGACAAGAAAGGCAAGGGAAAGGATTTATCTTGAAGTGCCTTCATATGTGAGACTCATATAATACTAGTTTATTATTAATATTAATCGTTTTGTAAATCTCGTACGTGGGTTATAACTTGAGAATTTAGTTAATGGGTAGTTTTGAACCTTTATAATATTATTCTGAGGTTGTATGAGACATTTAAATATTAAGGATGATAGATATTACTATGATATACAGGTTCATATGGTTTTGTTGTGATTAGCTTTCACACACTTATTATTATATATATTGTTTAGAATGATTATTCCGCAGGTTTATTTAGGCGTGCCAAGTCGTTATTTGGGCCTGGTTCAGGTATCGGGTCTAGATAACGGTTTGGGCCGGGTGACCCGACCCTAGGTCGGGGGAGGGTCGTCACACGCCGATAATAATTCGCCAAGCCAAGGAATGATCGAAGTTCAGGGACTTTTGTGGGTTGGGCCACTCCACAATTGCACGAATCTTCTCTAAATCCATCAACAGCTTCCCCTGACTTACAATATGGCCAAGAAAAGTGATGGTTTGCCTTGCAAACTCACATTTTTCCTTCTTTACAAACAACTAGTTAGTTCGCAAGGTAGTCAGAATTTTTCTCAAGTGATCAACATGATCTTGGAGGTTCTTACTATATACAACAATATCATCCAAATAAACAACTATAAATCGATCAATAAATTCCCTCAATACATTATTCATCAAGTGACAAAATGTGGTAGGGGCATTTGTGAAACCGAAAGGCATAACAAGATACTCAAACGAACCATACCTTATCACCATGGCGGTTTTAGGTTCATCTCTAGCAGCAATACGAACTTGATAGTACCCTGATCGCAAGTCCAACTTGGTGAAGTTTGAGACACTAGACAAGCGATCGAACAGATCCACCACCAAGGGAATTGGGTACTTGTTCTTCACTGTGAGCTTGTTCAAAGCCCTGTAGTCGACGCACATTCAAAAAACCCACATGCTTCTTCTGAAATAGGATTGGGGCTCCGAATGGTGCCTTGGATGGCTGAATGAACCCCGCATCCAGCAACTCCTCCAACTATTTTCTCAACTCCTCCAACTCCTTATGAGCCATTCGATAAGGGGCCTGGGTTGGCGACTTTTAGCCTGGTACAAGCTCAATAGCATGATCAATGGTTCTCTGTGGCAGTAGATGCTTTGGCAACTCTGGACGCATGACATATTCGAACTCCTCCAGCACATCAACCACCACATCAAGGACCTCCACCGCAACTCCTGGCTTCATCTCCACTAATGCTGCCAAGTAAGTTGGCTGTCCTTTTCTCAGACCATCTTTGAGTTGAATTACCGATAGATGGGTCTGTTTGTCACCTTTCTTCCCTGTAACATCACTAACAACAGGTACAAAATAAGGATGGGACTTGTTCATGATGAACAATCCCCTTAGAAAAGACGTTAAGGCAATACTCCCCAAATAGAGAAAATCGTTCTCTAGAATGATGTCAAAATCATCTAGAGGAACTGTCATTAGGTTGATCTTCCCTTCCCAATATCCAACCTTAATGTCAACATTAAAGGCCATACCTTGGATTTGCTTGGCCTCGGAATTCACAACTTTTATGCCATTGGAGTTTTCAGCAAGTGTAAGTTCTAACTTGCTCACTATATGATCTGCCATGGATGAGTGTGTCGCCCCCGAATCTACCATAGAAAGGACCTTGTGTTAGTTCACCATCGCCTCCACATAGAGCAATCCCTCCTATTTGCTTGGCCTTGCTTGTTAAATGGCATTCAACAACTGCAATGGGTTCATCCGAGTCTCAGCAGTATTCTCTGCAATCAAGGCAAAAATCTTCTCCTTCTTTGGACACTCCCGTGCTCGATGAGGTCCATTGCAAATGAAACAACCCTTTGAAGATGATGAGGGTTGTGTATATGCTTTGGGTGTCGGCTTTGAGTTCGACTTCTTCGAAGGAAACGACTTATTTTTGCCCTTCTTTGAGTACTCCTTATAGGGTTTCTTCTCCTTGTTCTTCCCTTTCGAAGGCGAAGAACTAGTCTTGAAATCAACAAGACTATCAACAGCAGTTATTGCTCTAGGTAAGTCCTTCACACCTTACCTCCTTAACTCAGCTTGAGCCCACGTCTGCAAGCTGGTTATGAAATTGAAGAGTTTATCCTCCTCTTACATGTTCTTGATGTCCAGTAGCAAAGAGGAAAACTCCTTTACATACTCTCGAACAGAGCCTATCTGTTTCAGCTTTCGCAAAGTCTCCCTCGCTTGCCAAGCTGCATTAGTGGGAAGGAATTGATTCTTCAATTCTCGTTTCAATACATCCCACTCGATGATCTTCGGCCTCCCAGCAGCAGCATCATCATCAACTCTGGTTCTCCACCAAAGCTCTGCATCTCCCTCCAAGTACATTGAGGTTAGAATGACCTTCTGATCATCCGGTGTCCGCACCATGGCAAAGTACTGCTCTATGTCCCAAAGAAAGTTCTCTAGTTCTTTGGCACTTCGCTTACCAGAGAACATCTTTGGTTTAAGAACTTTGGGCTTAGGTAGCTTTGCCGCTTTCGCAACATCTAAGATTCCACCAATAGCCTTCTTGAGAAGACTCACCTCCATAACAATCGTCTCTGCTTTGTCAGTGGTAAGCTCGCTAACCGCATAAACATCAGCAACTAGCTCATCAAAACAAGCCTCCCAACTAGAGATCATCCCTATATGAGATTCCTCTCTAGTCATCAACGAAGCAATGAGTGCTTCTAAGCCTCCAACTTTCTTCGCCAAGGAAGAGCTCTGAGCCTCCTCCCTTTGCACATTAAGTGTTGCCACAAGCTGTTCCAAATGATACACCCTCTCACTTAGATCCATAGCTGCTCGGGTTGCCATCGTCGCTAAACGAAGCTCGATACCAATTTTCACGGGGTCACTAATGATAGGGTTTACTCTAAGAAAATTTTTCTCATTTAATGCCACTCCGTGGTGCCTAAGGGCCACCTTAGTTCAGCACTCCAATAAAATTCACACTAACAAGCAATAACAGGCACAAAGGGGAGCTTTACTGATCTTTGATTGATGGGTTATAACTCTACCACCTTGTGTTTCTCCAATCACAAAGGGTTGGCTTTATAGAAAATAGCTTGAAGTGGTTACATAACCGAATGGACACATGTCTTACTTTACAAGCATCAAAGATTAAGTAAACCACACTACACTCCCATGTAGTCAAGCAGTTGCCTAACTGTTTGCCTCCTCTGCTGCCACCTGGCCTCGTAACTATCATGACCACCTGGTCAATAGGCACATCCTCCATGTGCTAGGGACTTGCTTGGACGTGCCCTAGTCATGCTCTGAGCCATGACCAAGGTAGTTGCATAACCGCCTAGGAACTACCATGCTTGACTTGGTCCATCCAAGCCTAGGGTCGCTCCTTGATTTCAGGGTCCTGCGTGCCGGAGCCTGGCTAGGTCTGGGTCCTACCGGCACGGAGGTAGTAGCATGATGGTCTTTGGACAAGGTTTTGGCATGCACACCTAAGGCCTTCTCTAGGGCCACCCTTGCCTTCCTACCCATACCACCCCAGGAGAGGTCTCCCTCCTATAGTAGATGTTAAGCCGTTACTGACCCTCCAATAGGGAACATCTAAAATTGAGACCAATCATACTTTGACCTGGTCAACGCCAAAGTCAAGGAAAATCAACTGTGCTCCTGCCAAGGTCTTGCCTTACCCGTGCCAAGGCGTGACCTTGCTTGTGCCAAGGTATGTGCTAAGCTTTGGCTAAGGTACCTGCCAAGTTGTCGCTGTGCTCGCGCCAGGGAGAGCGCCTTGCCCACACACATGCTCACTTAGGTACGCGCCATGCCAACTTAGTTACACACCAGTGCCCACTTATGTACACGCGCCGTGCTCGCTTAGGTACACGCCGTGCTGACTTAGGTACATGCCCGTGCCCACTTAGGTACACGTGCCCGCTTAGGTATGCGCCATACCCGTTAAGGTATGCATTGTGCCCGCTAAGGTATGCGCGCCGTGCCCGCTAATGTTTGCGTACTCGGGCTTGCTTAGGTACGCGTCGTGTCACACCGTGCCCGCTTAGGTACGCGTTGTGCCCGCTTAGGTAGTCACCGTGCCCACTTAGGTACGCGTCGTGCCCACTTAGATAAACGCCTTGTCTATTTAGGTGCGCGTCGTGCTCACTTAGATACGCGTCGTGCACTGAACCCTAATCCATCACTTGAGTCCCCCGAAGCCTTCCGAATCCACCGAGACTCGGCCATTTGCTGAGTTATCCTGCTACCCAGCCTAGCCCGGCATACTCCATTCCGGCTATTGGGGTGGTAACAGTAGCTGTGGCTCCACCACGCAAATCGAAAGGGAATCTCCTAAATGGATTCGGTTTGAATATCCTGTTAGGTGCACCAACTTGGGTGTTTAGTGGTGCATTGTTCGATATACTTATTTGAGATATATATTTTAGGTGTATTGAACGACGATCTAAATGGGTGCACCTAATTGGATGTTCAAAAGTGTGTCTTTGTGTCATTTTCCTATGGAAAGTACTCCATCAAATACGGTGGCATGTCAATTGGTCAGCCCCGTGAAGGAGAGAGAACGTGTGAACCCAAATTATATGTAGTACCAACTTGGCATTCAAATCCATTTGTGCTTTTCCTCTTTTTTGACCTTAACATTATACAATACAATGGTGGTACACTGATCGACTTTATTTCAACTTCATATTTAAAAGAAAGAAACTTTACTTCAACTTCTTAATAAAAGAGAGTGGTCTCTTAAAGCCTCTCAGATAAGATAATAAAAATATCACTTGTTAAAAAGGTAAAACATCAGAAGATTGTGGTTTAATTTTTAATTAAGTCAAAAAAATAAAAATAAAAGAGAGTGGCATGTCAAAGCCTCTCAGAAATTGTGGTTTAGGGTAAATACATCACTTGTAAAAAAGGTAAGATCTCGAAGAATCGTAGTTCGATTCTCACAGAAATAAAAATAAATAAATAATTAAAGGAGAGTTGCCTATACGCTACTTTATTGTGTTTTAAATTAATTAGAGTCCATTACATGATATTGCGGTCTATTTTTGTGCCATAGAAAAACATACATGCTGATTTAAAAAAGAAAAGAAAAAAAAACATACATGCTACAATGCTAGAAAGATATAATAATCAAAAACGTAGTTAAGAGGTTTGGAAAAAAAAATTTAGAGGTTATGGGCTTCAATCCTCTTTTGAAGTTAATTTTATCTCAGGCTTAAATAACGGTTGTTGCTCAAGGTAGCCTTGAAAGTTCAAGTTTTGTTGTTGCTTCACCTTTACTAGTAAGTGCTGACGTAAATTTGATTGTTTTTGATTAAAGAAAAATTAATCAAAGTTTATGTAAGGTTTTAAACATGACAAAATACGTATTAACTCATTCCAAAAAAAAGTGTGACATCATTACTCCAAAAAACTATAATTAAAAAATATATTCATTCATTCCTAACTAGCTTGTTTTGATTATTATAAAGAGAAAGACTTGCAGGCTTTCAACACATTACTGGTAGTGATCTCTCTCATTCGAAGTAGTAATCCTTTTGCTTTTTTATCTCAATGGATGAGGACTTATCAAACTTTGTCAGCCTTCTCCTCTTCCCCCTCGCTTCATCTATCTAAAACTATACTCCTAAAATCCATTTTACTTGTTGCACGCTCTCCTACATGCATGGAAAGAGTTAAAAAATAGAAAAACACAATAAAGGATATTAAAGACTTTGTTGTAGATTTGACAAAAAAAAAACAGTCTAGACCTAAAAAAGAAGAATTATGTCAATATAAATCATTATGATGGACATGAAATTCGAAATCACATCACATCTTGTAACTTGAAAAGCCAGATACTAACCTTCAGTCTAAATAATTGACAATTTGTGTATATACATGCAATACCCCAAATTTCTTTGCATTCCTTAAAAAGTCAATCCATAAATGTAATCAAACCATGAGATTATAATCATACATCACAAACTAAACACAACAAAAATTGTATCTACAAATCAACAAAAGACTCAAAATAGAGAATGACTAATTTCAAAAATAAAGTGCACATTAACGTTAAATGGGTTAGTCTCTAATGGAAAGAGACTTGGGACTGATTGGCCTTTACATGAACAACTCATTCAGTAAATTCTTTTCTTTAACGCCACTATGGAATCGACACATATAAGAAAATAAACATCCAAACAAAAATCAAAAGTAAAAAAGAAGAGCCGTTTATTTGAACCAACAATAAATGTATAGAGATTTATCATAGCTAAAGAAAAGTAGAGAGCGAGATGAGAAGAGCATATATACCTTGTAAATCAAACCTCGTTATAAACTTCTCAAGCACAGTTCGCCTTTTGCCAAATGCTCTTAAGATCAAGGCAAATTCTAACATTCACATTAGAGTTGCATGAACAACCCATTCAACAAATTTGCTTCTTTAACGCCACCAGGAAATCGACCCACACATGAAAAGAAACCTTCAAACAAAAATCAAAAGTGAAAAAGAAGAGGAGCTGTTTATTTGAACCTAAAATAAATATGTAGCGGCCCCAAAATCTGAAGCCCTCCACGTTGCACACCATGAACCCACAACCCTACCTATATCGGTCTAGTTGTGTTCCACGCATACCAAACCATCTATCAATCAAAATATTGCTAACTTTTCTCAAATAAATTAAATAAGTTAGCTTATAGACTTCAAATCATCTGTTAACCTTAAATAATTCAGCGGAAGACTTTATCAGTAAATCAATTAAATAAAGAGCATTTTGTCCTAATGTGGAAAACTCATCACAATATATAAAACAATCATGACCAATCAAAATATTAAAAGGACCTAAATAGGTCATATACAAGTCCAAACTCTCATGTCCCAAAACTAGGGCTGGCTGGTAACTTGGGTCATGAAACGTTTAATATGATACAACACGACACGTAATAAACATGTCATAGGTTTGGCATAAGTAGGTTTGGGTCATAAACAAGTTAACCTGTTTATACATAGTTAATAAATGAGTCATTAACATGTTAACCTGTTTGACTCGTTTATAACTCACTTAACACGATTAAGAAATGATCTATAAATAATAAATATGTAGTAATAAATAAATTATTGCAAAATTCACATATGTATTCACCTATTTGAATACATGTTAATAACATGATTTATTTTTTTTATTTGCCGACATCATTTTCCATACTTAACTTTATTTTTAGAGGAAATATTTACTTTACTTTTAATATATTATTCAAGTTTAAAGTTTTATTAATAATTATTTATTAAAAAATATGAAAATTTACACGTTTTTTGGAGAATTCTTGTTGTCATGAATATGTTATTTGTTACGAGTCATTTTTTTTTAGGAATTACGAGTCATTTTTTTTGGTAGGAATTACGAGACATTTTCTTTCCATTATAAACACTAAAGAGCAAAGACTTGAATGAAAAAGTAAAGTAAAACCTAAGACTACATCTCCATTATATTTTATCGTCTATTTAAATATGCTCATTTCAATTTATTCATATAGATATTTTTAAAAATGTAGTAAACAAATTATAAAAATTTAAATAAATAAAAAAAGTTTAAGTAAAATATTTAATAAGCATGTGACACGAATACCGACATGTTTATAACACGACCCACTTAGACACGAAAACGATTAACACGATTAATAAACATGTCGTGTTATGGATTTGCATTATATGAGTCGTGACCAGTTTACGACACGACACGTTTACGACTCGCCGACAAGAATTGACACCCCTACCCAAAACCCAACATAAAACGAATAAAGTAAACACACATACGAGTAGGGAATAGTTGATTAGTCAGAAGAAATCCTTAAGCCTGCCCTTCCCTCTGCTCGTACTAAGGTCTGCACTCAGCCATCACAACAAAATCGATGACGAGTCCAGAGTGAGTCATCCCAAGGAAATTCAAAGAGTAAATAATATAAATAAATGTTGGAATCAAAAAACTATTAAATAAACATGCGGAAGAAAAGATTCAGTCAACTGGGAAGGACTCTCGCATGTATATCTAATAGTAGTGGTAAACAAAGTGCATGCACGATCTAGGTAGACAAGCATCATACTTCGAACTATCACCCAGGCACCACCAGTGAGTAAACTCAAACTAACTGAAATCTCTGTTGTCTACTCGGTAGCCGGCGTAGACCACGACGCACCGACATGTGAATAGGAAAAATCAACAGTCAAGTTGACAATCCATCGACATACCCCTATAACACATACTATGACCTAGTGTGCCAAAATGCCAACGCAATAGAATAAACTCGGTGAGAGTAAACTCAACCGACCGCAAATAAATACCGGAAAGCAGAATAAATGAAACAACTGGACAAGAATTAAAATAATCCAAGCAATAAATACTCAAATAAATTTCAGTTGAGATACTACACACCTCAAATTCGAGCTCCATTAATGCCAATGTCCAAATACATGCTCAAAACACGTGTCAGTTACCCATCAATTCAGCCTAAAACATGAATTTCTGATCAATTCCTTAAACCTCAAAAATCATTAATTAATGAGAAATCCTCGATAAAAAAACTCCATTAAACCATTTAAATGGGTTATATAAAACCCTAGATACACCTACAATTTTTTTTCAATTTTATTTAAAATTTATGGTATGTCACTGTTCAAGACGCTGCCTTGTGTAAAGCCTCCACGGTGTCCAGGGTGTCGTGACAAACGTCGTGACGTTCACGCCACCCACGACGCCATATAAAGCGTGGGTTGGTGTCTCGCCTCTGGTTTGAATGTCGCAGGTGGCATCGTGGCCTCCAAATGGCCACGACGCGATTGGCGGCGTCCGAGCCCGAACAAATTCTTGTGGTTCTCGGATCCCCTCGACTCGTCGCCAAAGTTCGTGCTCGTCCAAATGACTCATACAACATCACAAATACCATATCCTATAAAAATCCCTTGACGCAAATCGTCCGAAATGTAAATCCCGAGTTTTCTTGCCAAAACCATAAAATTCGTTAAAAACTCATAGCAACACCACAAACAACTCAACAAACACATCACCCATTTCTCAAAACCACCTCTTGAAATCATAACAACACCTCAATAGCTGGTGTGCTCAACATATACTCTCGAAAACATTGTCAAAACCCAAGAAAATAGGTTTGATTCGTAGAGAAAGAGATGGAGATTGAAGATATAACCTTTTATTGAATTTCCAAGCTACTTTGTGCTCCAAATGATCTTCACAAACTCAAAAACCCTAACTCTCACCCTTATTTTCATCCAAATGAAGAGAAGAGAGAAAAAAAAAGAGGTAAGAAATGATGAAAATGAGATATTTATACCAAAATTCTCATCTCAAATATCCACCTATCTCAAGGCCCATTTATGATTGTCTCTTAAAAGATGACTTGAATGTGTGACTTGCTCACATATGGTCACCCTTCACTTAACCAGCACACCACTCCTCGGGCGTTCCGATACCCGATCTTGAACTATTCCACACTTCAAACGCGTACACTCGCATCACTCACGTATATACGACATTTTATATTGATTATTTAACGTACTTTATTATTTATTAGGTGCATATTAACCCCCGGCCTAGTGTACTAATCATTCGCCTCCCTGGTTCTCATGTCTACACGCTACCCGAGGCGAATTTTCGTCACACTGTCTCGCTCGGCATATACAACATAACACACAACATTGCGATGTCAATAAACTAATTCGAACCAATACAACACAAATACATAAAAAAAACATACAAAAACGGACTGTACACCTATATTGGCGTGCTCTGATCTAACGACGGGGTCCATGCACGTCTTAATTTGTGTCCACGTCTGCAACCACGCGTCAAATAATGACAAATTAGGCTTGGCCCGTTACAAAATGTATAGAGATTTATCATAGGTAAAAGAAAAGTAGAGAGCGAGATGAGAAGAGCATATATACCTTGTAAATCAAACCCCGTTGTAGACTTCTTAAGCACAGTCCGCCTTTTGCCAAACGCTCTTGAGATTAAGGCAAATTCAGACATTCATATTAGAGTAGCCAAAAATCTGTCTATATTCTCTCCACTTTGGAAACAAAATTACTTTAGAAAACTTGTGCGCAACATTTTGAAAAATGATATAGTTACAAAATTCATCAAATCCCACGTTTTTAGAAAACCGCTTATTAATTAGGAGCACCTTTGGAAACTAATTAAATTTTGCTCCTGCCATTTAAATTCAAATTGGTGCAAATATTGTCAAAACCGCCTATTAATTTAGGAAACCGTCTAAAGTAATTTTGATTTAAAATTAAATTAGACAATTGTCCTTTAACTTAAGATTTTCAAATTATTTAAAATTCAAATAAAACTAAGAGCATTCTTGGCAGTTTGGTGGCCAAATAGGCTTTACCATCAATTGTCAAGTATTGCTATTATATAGATGGGTACTACTGCCATTGAAACTAAATATATACTCATATCATTGGTACACTATTTGCAACCATTAGATTCTAATTCAACATATTAATCGAGGCGTCATAAATGCACAAATCATTTAATACGCAACACATTTTGAAGAGTTCTCATGGCATGAGTATATATTTGAACTCTATTGTAGAATTTTTCCTATATAGATATAGGAAAATGATAATCTAACACAATTTGGGCATACACTTGAGGCGCATACTTTGTGTTTTAGCCTATTTATGACTCTTTTTTGTCTCTCTAGGTGTGGATCCCATATATAACAAAACACCATAAATAAGTTAAAAGACAAAGTGTGCACCCCAAGTGTGTTAGACTATCATTTTCCATAGATATATATATATATATATATATATATATATATATATATATAGATGTTTGCTATAATGATAATGACAATGACAATGATAAGTCACACCACAACACATTGACCCACAAAAAGTCATCCATGCATACCTTGAATATGGGTCACACAGATCTTGACGTCAACACGTAAGTCGAGGTCACATAGAGGGCTCTTTTGGGTTAATATATATTATAGTATGACTTACTCATTATCATTCTAATATTTTTCTTGCTATAAATATTGGTTTTGTGTAGCTCAATGATTGTATCACCGTAACACAATAAAATAACGTACTCTTTTCTTTTGACAAAAAGTTTAGGTTATGTTTGCTCTTCAATTAATTAGTAATCTGATCTTCTAGGTTCATTGATTGCAAGCGTCAGAATATCAATCGCCTGTGCAGAATGGGTTATTTAACGTGCCACTCCTGCAATCAGAGAGGGCATGCGGCGTACTCACCATTTCAGGCATCAATTCATCGTATTCAAGCCCTCAATGTGCACCTCTCAAGACACACCTATTTTTTATTTATTTATTTATATTAGCTTTTTTTAAAAAATAACATATTTATCTTGAGGGACCTAGAGTAATCGGTGATGTACCTATAACACAATATTACATTAATCGACATTACGTTTCAAGTCTTAATATAAAATTATTGAACTTATAGTCTCGAGACACACAGGACCGAGACATATTATTGTGTCGATCAGTTAGTTGTATAGTCTCAGTGATCACTCATTAAGTTGAGTGTTTGACTATTTTTATTAAGTGTCGCTTGGTATAGACTGACACTGTAATATGAATTTTAATAAGACACAATTGAAACTACTTTAATATATATTTTGGGTAGTAGATGTGTTATTTTATAAATTAAAGACATTTTAGTAAAAGTTTAGTGATGCCCTAATAAATTGTTGAGGTACCTTAAAAAAATGTTGGGGATCACATCACGCATTCAAAAAAAAAATCTTTCGGTGCTCCGCCGCATCTTTTTTTTTAACTTTTTTTGTTGTTAAGTTTTTCTTAAATGCGTCTCTTATAATTCACAAACTCATCAATTAGTGGTGTTTGATTTGTTTATTAGATGCTACAAAATCCAATGGTCCTAATTTACATTTACAATGTACTACTATAAGATAAGATTGTATTGAATTCCACGTTGAAGTACACTGGAGAAAATCGGAACCCTTGGTAGATAAAAAGATGAATAAACTCATAAAGTAACATTAGATGACCTAGTGAGATGGATGTAGCTTCTTATGAGCTTCGACACCGTTTGAATGTGAATTAATCAGGTTAACACCTAGAAGAAATATAATAATGTTAGGTTAGTGGAGCCGTGGAATCTTCATGAGACGTGAGATGTGAGATGGCTAAATAGTTTTTAATTAAAGAGTTCATTTGAAATTGGTATGCTTCAAAATAAAATGAAATGAAATGAAAATTTTTTTTATAGGAACGATACTTTATTTATTATAGCCTAAATATATACATATTTACATATGAAATGAAATTAAATTGGTATTCAACGATCTTTTTAAAGTAATTCACTTTAAGCATTTAGATTCCACACCGAGCTGATGTGGCACTATCTGCACTGGGCCCACTTATTGCACCTCTGTATAAGAGAGAAAAGCATATACAGCTGGTTGGTTGACTAATGAATGAATGACTATACTACGATAGCCAGTTAGTACGATTATACAAATATTTCTTCTTTTTTTTTTGACTTCACAAATATTCCATCTTTTTTTTAGATAGAGTTGAGATTTTTTACTAAGGTGACATTAAGGGTGGCAAAATGGGTCATGACACGATAACACGAAAAGGCAAAACAAAAATTAGTGGGTTAGGGTTGAGCTTATACAAGTTCGTGTGAGAAACGTGTTAACCTGTTTATGACACTGAATAAACGGATCGTGTCACGAGTTGACATGCTAACCTGTTTACAACACGTTTAACCCGTTTTAAACTGTGTAGTGAAGGATTTGTATTTTTAATTTTTTTATAAGAATTTTTAATATACTTTTTAAAGTTTACCTACTTAAATTAAATTAATCATGGATGATTGTCTTACATTCTTTGTCTTTTGTAGGTTAAAAAATAAAAAGGCCAAAAGGGTAACAAGTTAAATATAGTAAATGAATCATGTAGAAGTAAAAAAATGTGTTTGTTATGTTAAATGGGTTTAATGGGCCGTGCTAAATTTTAAAGTTAGCACGACTCATTTAACTTAACGTGTTACACGTATTGTGTCGTGTTAACCTGTTTAAATTTTGTGTCGTGTTGTGTCAACCCATTTAATAAATGAGTCGTGTTCGTGTTAACTTTAATTGTGTCACCCAAGTTGGGCAACACAAACACGACACACGAACCCGTTTTGTCACCCCTAGGTGACATATATAGACGTACTGACTAACTTATGTAATACAATCAGTCGTATACATGCCACTTTTTTTTTAATTGAACAAAGAGGAGAAAGTGGAGCTGGACGATCAGTACCACGTCAGCTCGGTGTCTAGTCTAAGTGGCTTATTCAAACAAAATCAATTAATCTCACTCATTGATGTCCCAAAGTGTGTTAGATTAACATTTTCCTCAAAAATGTGCTCACTTTTATTTTCTCTCCCAAAGCACAACCCAACCACACCACACCAGACACCAAGAACAGAGACGATAAGGAACCGACCAACCAACCATGTCTTCGCCAAGCAAACGCCGAGAGATGGATTTGATGAAACTGTATGTTCTGATTCTCGATTACCCTTTTCGCCTTTCGATCATCTGTTGCTGTTGTTGCTCTAGATTTCTGGGTCTCTCTTTGTTTGTAGTTTGAGGCCTGTTTGGTGGTTGTTGTTTTTTTTGGATTGTCAAATAGGATGATGAGCGATTACAAGGTCGAGATGATCAACGATGGCATGCAAGAGTTCTATGTGGATTTTCACGGGCCTCGTGAGAGTAAACCATCCATGCCCATGTCCTCTTTTCTTTTTTTTTTTTTTTTTTCTTTGGTTCTGTGTTTGATTGATTCTTTACTGAAAAGGGTATCTGAAAATTAATGTTTTTTGTTTGGATTTTGGGGTTATTTGGTTCAACCTTGAAAATATGTTCTGGGTTTCAAGTTTTTCTCCTGTTTTTCTTGTAGAAATGAGTGAAATTGAAGTTCTGCTGAACTGTAGTTATTCAAGTAGAAGACTTGATTTTGATGAGTTTTGTTGTAATCATTATTATAGGATTGAATCTGTGTTCTTCAAATCATTGGAATTGATTGAATCTTCTTCCCCTCTGTCCCCTTCAGTTTAGTAATTTTTGTTGCTTTTATGTTGTAAACTATACTTCATTTTTGCCATATTCATTTGTTTCAGTTTGCTTTATTGATTGGCATTTCTATGTAGTGATTTCACTTGCTATATTTTGTTTAATTGGAATTCCACATTGACTAGGTGGTTTCTCTATTTTAATGAATTGGGTTTTCTTAGAAATGAGAATAAATGAATATTGCATTGTTAGATTAAACTAAAAGGGGATTCTTCCTTTTATTGATGGATCGCATCAGGTCCTTACCATGGAGGAGTGTGGAGGATAAGGGTGGAGTTGCCTGATGCTTACCCATACAAGTCTCCATCAATTGGCTTTGTCAATAAGATTTACCACCCAAATGTTGATGAAATGTAAGTCATCAGTACACAAGTCTGAAGAATTATCAACTTCTAAATTTTTTTAATATGTTGTTCACTTGTTTTGCGATACTCCATCAATTGCACTAAATTGAGCACAATGGAAGAGTTTGATCCATGTAGCCGACCCCAATTAATTTGGATCTGAGGCTATGTTGTTGTTGTTGTTGTTCCAAGAGTCTTCATGTCTGCTAATGTTGTGAGGTTTATATTTCAGGTCTGGTTCAGTTTGTTTGGATGTTATAAATCAGACCTGGAGCCCCATGTTTGGTAAGAAATCTTCTTTTCTTGGAGTTTGATTTCATGCTATCATTTCGATGCTGATACAGCGCTTGAATATATTGGCGCTTTTGAGTTACTTTGTTTGGAAAGGTCATGTTGTGATGTTGATATTTAATGTTCCAGACTTGGTAAACGTGTTCGAAGTTTTCCTTCCTCAGCTTCTTTTGTATCCAAATCCGTCGGACCCATTGAATGGAGAGGCTGCAGCTATGATGATACGCGATAAAGCTAATTATGAACAAAGAGTGAAAGGTATTTTCCTTTTTTTTTTTTTTTTTTTTTAAATCACCCAACCATACTTGATGAATACTGCTTTCTTCTACAGAGTATCTTGTATATTGTATATTTTTTTTGTTAATAATTGGAGGTCATTTGATCGCACACAACCTATGTTTGAACTAAGAGGAGCCAGTAGAACCAAACTTTAGTTATAGTAAAAATATGGCACCATGACACCAATTTTATCTAAATAAAAAATAAAAAAAAAAATTTCACTCTTCTATGCGTGCTTTAGCATTTGTCTGGCCACCTTGTTTTGCCTCATGTAGAGCTTACTTAGAAGCTTAGTTTAGATAGTGCTTCGCACCTGAAACTGAAAGGACTATAGTTTGAAACCTACTGAACTGTAGCTTTTCATGTTTTAGCATCCATGGAACACTTTGTGGGCAATTGATTTTAGATGTAGGTGTTGTAATTTTTTCATTAGGGTACATTTGCAATCCATTATTTCCTATTTGATGCTGGAACGAGATTCATGCTTGTTAATCATACTCTTTCTGACTTCATTCTTCAGTGAGGGCCTGTGTATAATACGTTTTTATAATCTTAAAGAAGTTAAGCTCATCATAGATCTGGATTCTCCTTTTCTGGACCAAAGATCCAACATCAGCCTTTTGATTCTCTCTTTGATGGGCTTTCCTTTAGTTCCACTTCCATCTTTTTAGTTCTTTCTTCTTATTTTCTTCATATTATGCTTGTATGCAGTGTTGGGCATGCTTTCTCTCGGTTCCCTTTTTTGATGTAGTTTACTTGAAGTTCGTAGTTATCAGCACCTTCAAGAAAGTACTGCATTGGAGGTTATAACCACACTAAAACTTTTAAAACTAGTTTGGTGCTTCTATCAGGCTTCAAGTGATCCAGATGCTGTTGATAGTCTTAACACAAAAAATCCAATCCCATTATATTATCAGAATGCCAACTTTTGTGAATCTAGATAAAATATACACCAAGTCACTTAGAAAGGCTCTCATGTATAGTATTTCTGAAGCACTAGGACATTTGCTAGTAGGGATGGGCTTTTCCAAAGAAAGGTGCTAACTTTTTAATGGAGCAAGATAAAATGTTAAGGTTGTTATCACTTATTGAAGGTGAAAGGCTTCTTAAGGCAAGAGTTGCTTATTGTTTTCTTAAACAGATAGTTATCACTTATTGTTATCGTTTTTTGAATCTTTATTTCTTATAATATGTGAAATTTCCTGTAATATTTCTTACATACACTAATGTTTTATATTTATGTTTGATCGAATGAGGCTATTAAGCCATTATTATATTTTATTTGTGGTTGATTAGTGTGTTTTGTTTAATTATATTCTATGCTAAAAAGTTAATGCTAGTTGTGATTGAGAAACATGTAGCGATCTATCAATTGCTGTATCATTTCTGTGGTATTGTTAATTGACTTGAAATCATGACCCGAGAGAGCTTACGTTTTCACAGAATCTTGGACTAAAGGTCTGGAGCCTGGACCTTAAAAAAGCTTTCCAAAATCTATATGAGAATTGAGGGTAGCTCCCTTGCCAATTTTTCATTTATTAGATTTGTATTTGCAAATAACATTTTTTTTGCTTTCAGATAGTGTCATAAGTAAGGTGCAATATGCACCTTACACATAAAAAGGGACAAAACTATATGCCTTGCCTACCCTTAACCTGCCGCGCCTAGGATGTACCAGCAAGTTGCTCTTGATAGCATCTGTTCAGTCTCTTACTTACTTTGGAATTATGTTTTTATTTTGAAGAACATATAAGAATAATTGACGTATGTTGTCTCTCAGTTTTGATGTTTAAGACAAAAGTCTTGAAGCTCTCATTTAGTAACCAAGGAAGTCTAAATGTGAAAAACACATATGATACTGTTTGCTGCATACTGGATTCTGTCATAAGAATGCTCTTCTTGAGTTCATTTGCAATTAATCTTCAGATTAACTTTTCATTCTTTTAGTGAGAAGTGTACCTCTTTAATATTTTTCCTTTTTTAAGTTAGCTCCAGGATTTTCCCTTGTTTCCTTTTTCTGCTCCCCCTCTTCTCGAGACTCACCAACACTAACATTTATTTTATTAAATGAAGAATCATTCATCAAAATCTCACAGGTGATCATTTAAATGATACATCATGGACTTGACTAATTTTACAAATAAGATTTTCATTAGCTCGTTTGGTTATTACAAAGGAACACAGGTCAGCCAGTACTGATTTTTCCTATGAAATTCTCCTTTCATGAACTTCTTACTTTCTTGTTAGGGGTGATATGTTGTCTTGCCTTTCATCTATTATTTTGTCATGAATCTGAAGAAATAGTCTTTATATGGTCATGTGAGCCTGATCCTCATAGGTTTCTGCTAATTTTGAAGCTTATATTCTGGCTGTTTACAAACATGGGTTGGTTTTGAGGATCAGGAAACTTTATGTTAGTTCCTACTTCCTACCAGTTGAATCTAAACCTGTTGTGTCCTTGACCAGACCAAGTTTTTTTTAGAAGAAACCAACAACTTTGACATGAGTCGAACACCCTACCTCCCCCAACTCTGCCTTTTGGCTAGTGATGCCTCATCCTATCTCACTAGAGATATTTTGGTTGCCCAGACCAAATTACTGTCAAAAGTTTTTTGGGCTTAGTTAATTTATCATTTTTTTTTTTTCTTAGTTCATATCGCCAAATCGTTGATGAATACATTTCCTAGCTATCTTTTTAAGCATAGGAACCTTTTCGCCATAACATGGAGCGATTAGCCTACTTCTTGATAGCATTTATTCCCTAATAATTTTAAATATTTTTCGTTTTCTGTCGTGGTTACTTACTGACTACTGAAACTTCATTAGTGGCTTATGAACTATGCCAAAGTTTGAATGTTAATTCCTCTGAGTTAGCAATTGATGCCAATAATTTGAATAACTATTTTTATTCTTTTGATAGACCACGTAACCAGTTGTGTGGGGTTCGGATTTTATACGAGGCTTGCTTTTTGTTTTATTCTATGGTTCGTGACTCATGAGGATGCTCTCTATTCTTTTGCGTTGTTATAAACAACTATAACATAACCTCAATCCTAAATTAATTGGGGTTGGCTACATGGATCAAACTCTTCTATTGTGCTTGATTTTGTGCAATTGATGGTGAGCATTCCAAACCATTCAAATCCCTCCTAATTAATGCATCTCAAGTTAACTTCGGTCTACCCCTACTTCGTTGAATTTCTTCATTTCCTATTAAGTCAAGTTTTCTAGTCGGGGCATCTGTAGGCAGTCTTTGTAGGTGACCAAACCACTGCAACCGCTCTTCCTTAATCTTTGAGTCAATTGGCGCTTCTCCTACTTGTCTTTGAATTTCTATTTCTCATCCTATCTTTACGAGTTTTACCACACATCCACCTAAGCGTCCTCTTTTTTGCATTGTTATAATTGGTAATAAAATCTTTTCGCTCAGCCAAGTGAGTAGCTCACTAGTTTGGTTGCGGGTCATTTGTGTAAGACATTGGGGGTTTGAGCCTTAATGGAGGCTAGCAATGATTCTTCCTTATCAAATGAGTGTGGGGTTTCTGTGTAATAGGTTGGGGGTTTGAGCTCGAAAGGGGGTGAGTTTGGTTTCTTTCTTATAAAAAAATATGAAATCTTTTCGCTTCTATACTAATGTTTGATTTATTTATTTTATCAAAAAAAATGATGGAACCCCTGGCTACTTAGTTCTATGCGGACAATAGTATGTTACTCCATATACAAAAGAATTTCTCATTTACATGTCATTGTTTGAATTGGTGAAATACTTGATAGGGTACGCTTTCGGCATGTGGCCATCATTCATTGCATGACAATTAAAGCTCCTATTCAATTGATTGTACTTTCTACATATTTTTATAATTTGAATTGGAATATGTTGTTTTGATAATGGTACTGTAATTATTGATCCGGGGAGCTTTCTTTCTTAAGCAACACTTTAGATCTATTGGAATGATTGTCAGTCTGTTGCCTTAAACAATTTCCCTTTCAGTGACAATCTGTTTTACTATTTTATTTGTCGGATATGTTTCCTGCATGTTGTTCACAATCTGTTTGTGTTTCAGAATACTGTGAAAAATATGCGAAGCCTGAACACATCGGTGCAACTGCAGAGGAGGACAAATCCAGCGACGATGAATTAAGTGAAGATGACTACGCCTCCAGTGATGAACCCGTTACAGGTCATGCAGATCCTTAGGTGCATGCTTTTAAATCTGCATCTATCTGTACATTGCTCATTGTAGCCAAAAGTTATATCAAACTCAACTCGGTCGCACAAGACTATTTATGGGTGGGGAAAAAAATCCAGGCCCTTCTGTTTATTTGTTGTTTTCTTTGTCACTTTGTAAATAAGTGTTCTGTGGATTCATCTCATAAATGTTGTTATTATGTTGGCCCTGCAATTTAGATCATGGTTTCAGTGTTTCAACTACTCCAATGAGCTTGTTAATGAACCCTCTACATGTATTCCAAACTAGACAAAAAGATAATGGATGCGTGAAGGTTGAAATTATTGGAGATGACAGCACTAATTGTTTAACTATTATAGAAGCAGTGTGTGATGGATACAATTATATCTACCAAATAATGTATATATATTAAGTGCATGCTAATACAATCTGTCTCAATGTTTGTTTTCATCATATAAATATATTGTTTAGAGTCCAATCATAATAACTAATCTGTCTCCCTAAATAATAATTATTCTGTCTACTTTATTTTTTAATGACCAATCTAGCCACTTCGTCAAAAAAATGACCAACTTAAGAGAATCTAAATATTTGTATACATCAAAAGGTAATGATCATATTACAAATGTATTGATTAACGAATTAATACAACTAAAAAAAAGAAATTAATATAAATGTGTTCATTTTTGACGAATTAATACAAATGTGTTGAGATTTTATTGATATGATTTGTTATATATTAACCAAAAACATCAATAAATTTAAAGTATTTTAATGTTTTTGAAATGAATTAGTAATTTTAGCTTTTCTAGGTATATCATTTGAAACATAATTTTTTTTTTTTTTTTTGAAAACCATTTGAAACATAATTTAAAATTAACTTTCCTTCATAATTAAATCACTAATATATTATTCTTTATAATAGCTTTTCTATGAATCTTTAGCTTCAATAAATCTTGAAATAATAAAAATGGTACTATCAATTAGTCAATAATTTAATTTATTTTTGAAAAAAAATAATTTAATTATAAAATAATAGACTAGTTATTATTTTACTAAAAAGATACCATAATATATTATATTGCATTAAACTAACTATTCTCATTTTTACTTAAAAAAACTTGTTATTATCATATAACTAATTTGTAAGTAAAAAAGAAATTAAATATTATAATTGTGTTAAAGAATATTTTTATAGAATGTTACAGATATATGCTAAATTATTAGCATATATATTATTTTCTTAGAAAGTAGCAAGTTTTTTAAGAAGAAAATAATATGAATCAAGTGATAAAATCTTGAACAATGATTTTCCTAAACTATGTTGGTGGATAGAGATTTCAGCACCCATGAAACAGTAATAATTTTTTAAAAGAAGTTTTGGAAAGGCACCCTTTGAAAAAAAAAAAACAAATTGAAGTAGAAAAAACAAATGATGAAAATGGCCGACTCAAAAAAAAAATGATGAAAATGGAAGAATTGCTGCTATATTGATCTTTAAATCAGTGCTGATGGGAGGAAAAAAAAAAAAGTAAGAGCAAGCTTGACAGCCCTAATTATTTGAGACCTATTCTATCTGAATACAAGAAAGAATAGACAAATGAGTAGAAATCCTACAAAAAAAAAATAATAAAAAAAATCAAATAACTGGATTACTTGTGAGAAGCCTAGTAATTTTGTTTTGTATTTCCCTGGCTGACTCTGTGTCTGGGTGATGCTCTCCACAGATTGAAATCCTAATGTTCAATGTTTTCTTGATAAGGTCTTCAGCAATATCATATTGCCCTCCCCTAATCATCAGCTTTGATCTTGCTTCAAGCACAGTTGCTCTCAACAACACTGTCTCCTGCCAAAGATAAGGATTCAGCTGCGCATCGGACTTGGGCGATCCCCAACAATATGGTTTGTCAAGCCACTTCCCAACCCGAGAAACCAATGAGTCCTCTGCCGCCGCCAAGGCATCGGTGCAAGCACGAAGCAGTTCGAGTGCAGCATTGCACCGAGAGAAACGGATGAACATATGAAGTGCAAGAGGTAAAACCACCCGCTTCACAAGAAGTACCAGCTTCGGCACCTTCAACTCGATCGTCCATGGAACTGTCCCAAATTTGAAGACCAAGAAGCAAGCCGCCCATAAATGATCAGTGTGTTGGAACATAAATGGCTGGTTGCAGACGGATTGAACCATGGCATGAGCACCTGTAATGCCACCTCTATGAAGAGCATACACCCTGATCATCTCATGAAAATAAATGCTGTCTTCTTGGTTACTAACTTTGGCGAGACCAAAACGACTTAGCATCGAAAATGCTTCAACTTCAGATTTCCTGCTGTGTGATGCAGTGAGACCACATGATATGGCACGCAACATGCTCCAAAAGTAGAAGCCTTGGTCCTTCCTTGCATGCTTGTACGCTGCTGAAGCTAACAAAGAAATTGGGATGACTCCAGGACCAAACCAACCACCCACTTGAACCATTCTAGTGGCTAAGCACCCAGGTCCTTCGGCATGATCAAATATCGAAAAACAAACCTCCAAAAGTCGCATCAGGAAAGGCTGCGGTCGTAGAGTAGGATCTTCCCCACTACTCAATGTGATCCATGCAAATTCTCTCAATGGCATTCGATTGAGAGTATCAAGCAGCCTAAATGGATTAATAGGAAGCTCAGATAGTATTGCTCCCACAATCCCAAGGCCTAAGGTCAATCTACCCAGCTTTTCTTCAATGGTCCTCAAAGCATCTATTTCTTCAATTGGATAATCTTTGATTCCTCTCATCAAAGACATAGCTTCAATCCCAGATAAGTAAGACAACTTTAAAGGTTCCAAGTTCATTACTCGAGGGAGACGTGTGGAAATAATAATGTGAGTTTCTCCACCAAAGCGAGGAAGAAGATCCATTATCAATTTTTTATCCCACCAATCGCTTTCCCTCTCGAGATTGTCAATCACAACCAAGAATGGAATATCCCGCATGAGTTCTTTCCTTACTCTAGAAATGGAGTCTTCCTCGTGTTCCTCAAAACTCTGTGTTCTACCTTTCCCAATTGACTGATTCTCAAACCCCGCATCTACTTCTAAGAATTGAGAAAGGTTGAGGTAATTTTGTCGAATATATCTGGCTTCACCACCAATCCATAAAACCATTTTATATCTTTGAGAGAACCTGTATGCATACTCCAATAGCAACTCCGTCTTGCCAATGCCAGACTCCCCAGATACACAAGCTACACCCTTCCCATATAATATTTTCATTGACCTCTTCCTTCTATTTCTTGCACCATTCCTCATTCTGAAAGGTTGGTGTTGTTTGTGAGGACCTGCCCTTTGCATCTCAATCTCCTTCTCAAACTCCCTCCAGATCACTGGGTTCTTTTCCCTTGCTGCTGCTACTCTCAGTTTGTCGATCCTTTGCCCTTTCGTCTAGCCTGATGTTTTCTTTTTGACCTAACACCAAATTCTTTCGCTTGTGTCTTGTCTTGAGGTCAAAATACTCCCTTTCTGCATCTCCGATAACATCACCAAACAAAATAAATTCCAACTCAGAAAGTTCCTTTTTCCTCCCTATAAAATTTTCATTTTGAGGGAAAGGGAATTCCTCCCTATCCACTCTCTCCCGCCATCGATTCACTCTGTCCACCACACTTCGTCTGCTTAACCTCGTTGCTAAGAGAACCACAGCTTTCAAAATACAATCCCTCCAATGACCATCCTGAGCCTCTAATCTCCACTCATCGACTCGTGCTAGCCCATTAACAGCTTCCTTCCACTCCTTCTCCAAACCCCCATATGATAACCACAGCTCACCTCCATGCTTTTCCCACAATTCTCCCCTCCTCTCAATTATATCACGGGCAAGGCAATCTCCGGGACCCAAATCAAAGAATACAGGAATTAAGTTCTTCTTGCCCAAAAAATTCCTCAGTTCTTCAATGCTGTATGGATTACCAAATGACTTCCTTGTTAGAATCACCACACCATAAGTTGAAGCATTCATCATTTTCTCAACTGTTTCATGGCTGCGTGAGTTTCTACATCGAGCCCGGTCAGCTGCAAAGCAAGTCATACCCTGAAGCTCCAATTCGGCTCTCAACCAATTGGCAAATCTCAGCAAAGAAGGCTTTCGACCATGAAAACCAATATATACATCATAGCTCCTCAACCTATTGCAAAACTGATTAAGAGAGAACCTCCCGTAGCCTCTTCCTTTCTTCTGCTTCTCCCTACCAACGCCATTATCGCAAACAAAAGCAGAAGCACTGGATGAAGGTTCTGGTTTCTGAATGACTACACTGGAATTCACAGCATTGGCAACTCCAAGCGAAGCCGTAGGGGGATTTAAACTGACTGACTTTGTAGATTCTGATGCTTGAAAAGAAGGCGATCGCGGAGAGAAGAAGGGTGACTGACTAGCAGAGACGAAAGCCGACGAAGAAGATGACAGATTCCGCGACGTTGTGGCGGAGAGCATGCCGAGCTTGGAGGTTTCCTGTTGAAGCTCCATCTACCCATTTTCATTCAATCCCATTCAAGAACAGTGAACTTCCATGAATTCAAGATCTGCAAAAACCACTCTGCAGAAGAGAGAATCATCATCATCTAATCAGTAAACTAAATCTCTGAATTGATAAGAAACCAACACAAAAATGCACAATTGATTGAACTAAAAAAAACCCTACAAAGCAATCATCTCAATATGTGAAATCAAATACCTAAAATTTGAAATTCAAAGAGACTGATCTTTCCACTCTTCAGTGACCTAGAACGCATTCAACCAAAACAAAAAACAGATTCAAAACTCCCAAAAATCGAATCTTTTCACTCTAACATAGATTTTTAGATTCACCAGTTCAGCTCCCCAAACCGATACCCAAAGCAAACAAACAAACTCCAAACGCACGCACATTCCCCAAAATCAAACACAAAGAGATCTGAAAACCCCCAAATCGAAAAACCTACAAACAAGGAGATCGAAATCGAGAAAACACTGACCTGTAGAGATTAGATCATGAAATTGAAAACCCATAAATATTTCGTGGGATTGAATGTATTTGGAGTGAAAAGGTTGAATCTTGACGCCATTGCGAAGCGAATGCCCAATCAGGAGACGATGATGATGATGAAGAAGAAAAAGAGGATTTTGTTAAAGAGGAAGTACGAGTGAAGGAATAAAGAGGGATGATGAAAGAGTTTGAATCTGCCCTTTTGTTGTTTCGGTTAGACTGGATAGTCACTCACTCCCAACAGTACTTACTAGTAGTCTACCTCTCAAACTAATTAATGTGAAAAATGTGTTTTGGAGTCTACAAACAATGCACAAAGGTTGTTGTGACTTGGGGTGAATTAGAGTAGTCAAATAGTTCGACTGCCGAGTGATTTTTATCAGAAAGAAACCACAACTTGTTTCACTATAAGACTTGAACTCTCGCCTTTTCACTTAAGTAACTCCATACCAAATTAATGAGTTATCCATTTTGTGTGGTAGTTTCAAGTGCTTTTTGGACTTCTTTTTTATTAGCGAGAGTCGAACTCTAAACTCACGACCTCCCCAAACTTTTCTTTTGGCAAGTGATGTTTTTACCATCTCACAAGAAATGCTTAGGCATTGGCTAGTGTTGAAGACAAATTAATAAAAATTTGAGTTCGTGTTTGTGGCTTTTGCGAGTTGTGACGTTATTATTTAGAATGTATCTCGAAGTTGTAATATAATGATAAATCGAAATAATGTACCAGCAACAACAAAGTTATTAGTTGAAATCAGGGTTCAAACTCTTTTATTGAGCTCAAGTAGTGTAATTGATTGTGTACTTTTTAAATCCTTCCAATTCCTTTTAATGAAAAAAAAAGTATTAACGTGACAAAAATAATCATCTATGTATCCTGCAATATAAAATTCAGAAACTAGAATTTACGGTACAGAATTTCACTTGGTTTTTTATTGGACATTTTGCGGCATTTTTTTTTTTATATTTATAATGAATTGTTTAAGCTTTAATGTTAACCTAAGGTCTACAATATCGTTAAATATTTTTTTTTTGATAAGATCAACAATATCGTTAAATATGCAATAATTGAAATCATTTGTAAATCATAATTCATAGGACTTGTCCTGTAAACTTTTATATCGTGTCAGAATAAAACGTGGGTTCATGGCCTACATAGTGAATACAGATGTAGGTGGGATCGATGGTCTACAACTGTCTAATAACTAAGAAACCTACTAAGGAGCATTGAGTTATTCTCATTCCCACCTTTGTGGAGATATATTCATCGTTAATTATTTCAAAACAAATTCTTAAAAAAAAAAACTAGCTTATTTTCATTTGATAATCTAGGCGTCTTAGATCGAATTTTGTACATTTCAAGACTATTTCTAAAGGTCTTCAATCCAATTTTAAGAGCTGTTTAAATGAAAATACAAACACACTTGACTAAAGTTTTGTTTTGTTAAATTTCAATTTCGACTATTTGAGTTCATTCAAAGACAACAAAATTAATTGCACTAAATTTGAACGCAATGAAAATCTTGATCCGTAAAACTGACCTCAACTAATTTGTAGTGCGAGGCTTTGTTATTCTTGTCCAAAGGTTATTCACCATAAGTGGACTATTTTTCTGTAACATGCACAAAACGGCATTACATGACCTACCTCAATAATTCAATTAGAAATACAACTTGATCAAGTTTTTTCAGTGAATTACTGAATCATGTTACTTAAAGTTGCTATTCTAAGTATAGACAATTGTAGTACAAACATACTAAATGACTTTTACAAGACTAGTTCCCACCAGTGGCCCATCTCTCACTTTGTTTTGTCACAGCAAAGTAAATCACTACTTCCCTTTCCCTAGCTAGCGTAGCATCACAGAATGTGAACTACTTTCTCTGGTGAAGCACCAACTACTTATCATTTGACTTTCTCTACTGGCCACTGCAGCTACTCTGCTGTGGCATCAGTGCCCTTAAAAACCCTAAAACCTGCCCTGCAAAAGTACTACTGCTGTGCAAGTTGACTTGTGATGCCGCTTTGCACATCTTCCCATTCTCTACTTAAAACATACACAAACACAACTACTTTGGACTCTGCTTAGTGCCCTACCTGCACGTGGTAGCACGTGAAACCATTTTACATCTATACAGCCAAATAGGCAGCCTGTAGCTCTTCACTGTATTTCATGTATTAGTCCCTCTCCCAAGTAAAGTTTCTCATAATATGTGCGTGTATTAATTGCTTTTTTTTTTTCGAGCCACGAGGTCTAAGGCCTGTGTAGTGTGCATGGTTGTAATGCAAAGAAAAAAACATTATAATGTTTCAGGTGTCCAAAAGCGGGACACTCAATTATTTGAGTTCTAATTACAATGTAAATTGTAACAAAAAAAATAAAAATAAAAATAAAAATAAAAATAAAAAATATATGATTATTGACGTCCATTAATTTTTGCATCAATATTTATACACTCGCAAATTGTTGTGTATTTAAAGGATATCAATAACCGACTGTTTATCTTAGATGTTCATTTTGAGTCACCCTACCACTACACGAAAAGCGAGAGCAAAACTTTGTGGTGGGTTTTTGAGTTGTAATGATAAACCACAACTAAATCCTTGATAAAATTACACTACTAATGAAATTAAGGTCGTAATTCACTTGTTGCAACTTGTGGGAGGAAATGCACACAAGAGTGTACCCTTAATGGGTTACACTTGGTTTTTTGTTGCATTTTGTAGGACACATTGTCCCACATTTGAAAGTTGTTTTCTATTGGCATTTGCCACATAACAAGGATCAAACAAGCTCAGATTATGGGTCTGGTGTCCCTTAATCAACAGTTTTAAGTCCTGTTTTATTGAGATTTGTCTGAGCTGATCACTCCAACTGCAGGCCAAGTAATTAATCAAGGTATTAGCTTTATAGCTTAATTAGCTAATAGAATCTCAACAGCTCTAAATCAGTTAATTATGGAGTAGTTGTATATTATAAGGTGAAGATGGGGATCTTTGGCGCTGCGCGTGCACGCTGGATCACCCTGGAAAGTGGTCAACCAAGGTAACGACACAGGGCACAGTTTCCAGCAAATTAATCATAATTAGAGCCAAAACATAGGAAATTTCCTGGCCTTATTAGTCACAGTTGGCAAGCTTAAACAAGTACTAGTAATTAGCTAGAACTGGACATACTTGCTCAAATTTGAATTTAAATGTCCTAAAGTCTTTTTCTATCATTTGAGAGTATTTACATTGGTACTTTTTTTATTATTATTTTTATGGTCGTGGGTATTCGAACTACATCGGCCTCTTCCGATTAGTGATCGACTAGTTTCACAGAGGCCAAGAGAGCGCCCCTACTACTAACTCAAATATAGAAGGAAAATGCGGTGTAATCGTTGCGAATATAATACATCATCTCTGCCTTAGTCAGAGTACTACAACCATGTTCGTAACCACTCCACCACTCCCCTTTGGGGTAGTGTATATCGATACATTATGATAACATTTCCCTTTTATTTGTTAGTTAAGGGTATCTAGAGCTTTACCTAGATTAATCCCAAATTCAAAAAAGAGATAGCAACGCAAGAGTAACAATCTCAACTAAGAGAGTTTAAAGATTTTCAAAATTAATACTTCTGATTAAGGGTGGAGGGACCCCTTTCATCGAAGTTCAATATCAATCTCCCTTCACTTAAAAATTTTGTTTCTTTTGATAACAATGTGACTCGAACAGACAACACTCAGTCCCTTTAATCCAACGATTAATGTTATAAATTATTAATCATAAAAAAAAAATCATGACAAATTTTTTTTTTTTTTGGGGATTTTCTCAAAATGAAATAAAATATATATATGAATACTACTGAAGAGTGCCTTCCTACAATGGTTTTCAGATTTTGATAGTTTGAAGTATAAAATATGAATATTGGTTGGACTGGGACATGTGAAGCCCACACAGTAGGTGAGCAAAAGTAGCACGCTAGCAGGCTTTAAAATAATATCTTTAGGCCATTGGCCTAATCTCCTAAACACAATATTGAATTCAAGAACAACCCTTAAACACAAGATCTCTAGGTGATGAGAGCTAGGTTTGTTCTTTTAAAATTCTAGAAAGATGGAAACATACTTGATGATTGGTTCTAAAAAAGGGGTCTCCTCTCTCTATCTCTATAGTTTTCTCTTACAAATCTATTAGATCACTTGTTTATGTTGTTTCAAAATTAAAGTAGAGAGACAGAGTGGGCATCCAGTTAATTAGGGGTCGTTTGGATGAATCTAGGATGCATAAGATGATGCCATGTCAAACTTTAATTTTTGTTGCTGCAATCAGAAGGTTCTCAAATGTTTAAATTAATTAATTAGCTTATCATTTACTTGGGATTCTTATTAAGTAACATGTTTGTTAATATTAATTATAGCCCCAATAGATCTATATAGATTTAATCCATAAATAATAATCAACATATGTTGATTACTCACTTTACATGATTTACACAGAACTTTCTTAACATTGTTTCACGTGTTGAAATCTTGGACTACGTTCATTAGAATCATTACCATCTTTGTCAATTATGGCATGAAGGCAAATAACAGTTGGTCGAAGGGAGTTATCAACCCCTAAAGGCCTAAACTATGTTCATTACACTAATTGATGACCAATGGAGTGATTACAAGGCAACCCAAATGACAGTAAAGGTGCGAGCTTGGGATTGTGCAAGTTAAGATGCACGATTCTAAGTTCGATTTCCCACTACATCAAAATTGTTTGGGCTATCGGGTTAAGCTCAGACCGATTGCATCCAAGCCTTGTGAAAATGGTCAGACTCGCTTGGATACCCATTGATATATAAAAAAAACTGGAGACCACAAGGCTTGCCGCATTCATCAAAACAATTGCAAGCCATCTAACATTCAATCCAACTCAAGCAAAGCAAATTAGAAACCTTTTCTTGGCTGCTGGTGCTCACTTACCAAAAGTTTGAATTCTGAACACAAGAAGTTGGCTCTAAACTGCAACTCTGCATTCTGCATTGGTTAATTTTTTTGACCTGACAAATGTATACATGAGGTGGTACAAAAGGGAAGGGAGTGACGTTAAATCATATTAACAGTAAAGAACTCATTTCCACTTATACAGAACAGGGAAAGTAAACTTACAACTGATATCAATAAGGGGAAAGTAAACTTACAACTGATATCAATAAGGGGAATTAAAATTCCTTTCCTTTATATATCTACATGCTCTTCAACTCAAGTCATGGTCATAAATCACTACGCCTGCGTTTACCTGTATCCGTCCTCATTCGCTTTACAGGGGTTGCCCAACCCAAAGTCCCACCACCATTCACCTGTTGGGTTTGTTGTTGAGACCAACTTTGTTGATTCGAGGGCTGCTGCATTTCGGAGTCCCTCAACATTGGACCTCTGCCACTGCGACCAACATTCGGTGGGGAAACAGGACCAGTTCTTGACTTAGTGGCTGACTTATCTCTATCATTCCTCTTTTTCTTGCATATTACCAACTCACCGGGGTGAGTAACCAAAGGCATTTCATCTGGCTGACCATGCTCCCGCCCGCTACTGCTTGCCAACCTAGATTCCTTCGATAACTTGGACATGCTGCTCCTGGTTCTAACTTCTTCATCAGTAGAGATAGACCCTCTAGAAAATAGTTTTGGGGAAGGAGTTCGTTCAGGCTCCACGTCATTCATAACTTTATGTCGCTTGCTCTGACTACCAGCAGCTTGTTTAGGGGATGGTGCAGATGTGGCTCCCATACTGGAAAATGAAATCGAATTTCTCACATCCCGAAGGTCGGTATCAGGAAATGCAATCTTCATTAGGTCGGAGAAGAGATCTTGAACTTTCCTAACTTCAGATCTCACCTGCTCATCACAATAAATGCAGTGTCGACTTCTCTCAAGATTGGGAGTTTCAAAGGCTTTTGTTAACACAGAGAGAGAAACCCTTCATACATTCGGTAATCATTAAAACAAAAAAGAAAAAGAAAGCAATAGTAGGATTTAAATGCTCAATGCCCTTCCAAAAAAGCAAACAAGTGGAAGTGGGAAATTCTGGTGATATTTATGTTACAGTTTCTATCGTAAAGCTTAAGAAAACTAGTAACAGCTCAGTGGACAAACTCATTGCGAGAGTCATCTGTATATATAAGTCGTTGAATCTATGCGTGCCTATGAATGTACTGGAAGTGCGCGTGAATTATATGTATTTAAATATGAAACAAAATCTTTGCAAAATTAATATGGAACTAAATGAGCAGAGTTAACAGCGATACCTCAAGCGACAAACCCAGATACTGAGCAGAGTTTTTCAACATGGACTGCACATCTGCAACAAAGTCCATTGCTCCTGCGTACTCCAACCTGTCGACACGCATCTCAATCTTCCGAAGGTCTAAGACACTATTCCCGGCAGCCCCAGGCATATAACTATAATTCTCAGTCCTCTTCCATAAATCCGTTAAAAGGGGTACAATTTGATGGCCATCCTTGTCAATCCTCTTCTGAAGCTTGCTGATAACATTTTTGAACTGAGACAAAAGAATGAAGTCTTTTTAAGGTATTTGCATCGACTGTCACCAAGAGAACATGTAGCTCATGAAAAATACATACGAAGTAGAAATTAAAGAAAAGGGATATGATGTTTAGTCATTGCGTGCAGATCCGATAGGAAATAAGAAGACTCAAATGTCCCACCAAAAATTCCTTTTCTTCTTGGCATTTTCGACTACACACGAACTGCTGAATATATCACTTCAATGTGGTAAATTATTTATAAGGAAAATGCTAAGGTGACCCACTACGGACACTCCTACGAGCACACACCTCGGTTTTTTTTTTTTTTTTTTTTTTTTAACAATTTTGTGGTCGTAGTGAGCATCTGTAGTGGATAACTTTTAGCCTTATCCTTAACCACAAAATTTAAAAAATAAAATAAAATAAAAATAAAATCAAGATGCATGCTCGTAGTAAGTGTCTATAGTGACACCTTAGCATTTTCCAATTTATAAATCTATTAGTGAATTCTTCAATATCTCACTCAACATATCTATACGATCAACTATTAAAATCAGTATGTACTTGAATCTATTCTAGGGTACTTGGGCATAGATGCCAGCATAACTAATCTGCCCTAGGTTGCTCCAACAGGAGATGCCCCTAGTGGCTATCGAGGGGAAGACTCAATCCTTAAGCTTTCACTTACCAGGGAAAAGTTGAGATCATCACAAAATTATGTATTGCTTTTTTTGCTCATCGTGGGTGACCCAGTAGAAATAACAAGATTGGTTTCTAGAATTCAGTCATTCACATCCACTGTTTCAGGTATTTCCCAATCATTAACTGCATCAAATCAAACTAAATAGAAGTGCTTGATCCATGTAGCCAATCCCAACTGATTCGGGACTGGAGCTTTCTAGTAGTTGTCACTTGTTGCCTTGTTTCTGGTACGGACCATTTACAAAGTTATAGAAGTACTTCACCTCAAGCATCCTTTTCTAATAATATAATACAAGGGACTGCAAAATTATTTAAAAACATCAACATAATTTCCACTTCAGGTTCAAAATAGTTTGCTGTCAAGCCAATATTTCCTTCTTTTTATCACAGGCTAGAATGTTTTGCAGTGTCGTTAGCTCCTCACAAGGTGTGAAGGTCAACTTTAAACTCAAGATTCGTTTTTTCTATAATCATTCTAGCCTCAGTAACAAAAAAGTAAAGATTGGGAAAAGAAAGGACCAGGGCTCAAAAGTTTACATCACTTTTTTACGTTACTTGGTCATGGTTTGCAAACATTTTTCCCACAATAGTTCATTTCTTACTGTCCAAAATCATAAACTAAATATTTAAAATAGTCAAGTAAAAAAGGGTGTTGTTTCTTGGCACAAGAAGTAGGTGGTTAGAATCTAATTGCCTAAGCAATTGCACAAATGTTCAAACACCGCATGCCCACAAGCCTTATGCACAAAAAAAATAAAAATAAAATAAATATCAATACAAACACCAGCAAAAGTATAGAATTAGCAGTAGAAATTTGTATCTCATATGAAAAGGGAAATGCTAGAATAACACCCCCCCTGACAGCACAAACAGAATGCCTCCCAACACACCCACATTCCAGATGGCTGATGAGTGGGAGTGTACAGATGTGTTGTCAGAGGTGTTATCCTCGAATTTTTCATAGGAAAATATGATGAGCATTTCCTTAATCAGCGTATAAGATTTGTCTATTCAAGGATTCCATCAGAAAAACAGGACAATAATCCCATCTCATAGTTGTAAAGTAACTTGTAAAAAGAGAGTGAGAAACATACTTTTCTCTGAACTTTTGCAGAGTGACAACTTGGACCAGAAGTGTTCATGGCCCTTCCATCCCAAGATTCTCTCGAGTCATCATTATCGTTCTCCACTGGCACTGGAAAGCTGTTTAATCTTTCTGGCTTTTGCTTGGCATTAGATTTTAATGAATTCGTTCCCCGTCTTGAATGAGAATTACGCTTGACTTTTGTAATAGAATTGTTTGGTTCATGTTTGGCAGCAACAGGTTCGCCATAAACCTCCGGCTCAGGGTCAGTCCCCAGGGCCTCATAGTCAGGGTCTAGTTGAAAGGCCTGAGATGAATTGCCACGCTGGATAAACGATTTCTCACTGCTAGCCTTATCTTCAAGCCTTTCCAATGTATGTCTAGGGCGATTTCGAATACTACGCTTCCGTGTTATTTTAGGTTGCAAAACCTGTTCATCTTCTCCGTCATCACGTTCGTGAATCCAACTTCCAGATTGTTGAAGGTCCATATGGGAGTCCCCCGAAACAGCAATCTCACCCTCCTCTAATTCATCAGGCTGGCAGCCACATGGCAAATAGAGATTTTAGAAGAAAGCATAAAATTAACTCATGAAAAAGAAATTCAAATAGGGGATACTGTGGAAAGATTGTCACACAAACGATACAATAGACGTTATACATACCAGTCGTTTTGAAACAGAACCAGGCCTAGCATCTAACGCAGAAAGAGAACCAAACTTCTGGGAAGATATTGAAGGCGATACCATCTGCATTCTTCTACTCCCCGAAGAAGATCCAGAAGAACCAGCATCCTCAAAAATATGATTATTTCTAATGCTTTCTCCAGCTTGAGGATATTCATAGCCACCATCATAAACTGGGCCCTCGTCCTCTGATTGATCCTTGTTAACTGGTGCTGCACTAACTGCACCACTAAATTCTTCATCTTCATATTCCCCGATTTCTCCCTCTTCTTCTTGCAATGCATATGCATTTCTTTCTTCAGAGCTTGCGTCAGAAAGATCACCATTTTCATCATCCAGCTCCCTGTAATTGGGGGATTTTCTGCCCTTTGGTCGACCCCTTCTCCTTTCAGTCTTAGCAGGGGATAAATCTGGATTCATTTCAGATTCCTTGAGAGCATTGGCAACCAAAATATTCTTCGATGGTTTTTTTGATAATTTAGTAATAGTAGAATTAACTTCCTTGGAACTGGCTCGCAACCACTCAGGAACCTGATCATACCTTGTCATTTCCTCTGTCCAATCTAAATCGTCATCCATTTGATCAAACATTTCAACCTCTTCTTCGCTACGTGCAATCATGCGATTTACCTCCTGGAGCGAGGGAACATCATGCATCGTTTCCTGATATCTCTCTTCATCATGCAACAGTGTCTCCAAAGTCAAACGCCTCTCTTCATGGGTTGTTCTTTGATCAAAACGACCAGCATTTATAACTTCGTCAGCCATGTCAATTTTATACTGCTGAATATTATTGCGTATTAAGCTCTCAATGGATCCCATATATCGATCTTTGCCGACAAGATCATCCTCTAAATCAGCCATACCTCCACTCCTGAATTCATCCTCTTTCTGATTACTAGATATTTTGTCAACCACAGCTTCCATATAAATGACCTTAACCTCTCTTGTCTGTCCAATACGATGCGCTCGAGCCACTGCTTGTTCTTCATTTTTAGGATTGGGATCAGGATCGTATATCACTACTGTATCTGCTGATTGAAGGTTTAGTCCTCTACCAGCAGCACGGATACTAAGCAAAAAGATAAAACAATCAGAATCAGGGCTGTTGAAGTCCACAATGGCAGATTCACGGTCTTCTAAGCTAGTAGTGCCATCAATTCGTCTATAAACAAGTCGCCGCCACTGCAAGTATTCCTCTAATAGATCAAGAAGCTTTGTCATGGTGCTGAAAAGAAGCACACGGTGTCCTGCTCTATGAAGTTTTATAAGAATCCTATCCAAGATCCAGAACTTTCCACAGGATCTAACAATGAACTCTTTAGAATAGTCATTGAAGTAAGGATAATTGAGCAAAGGATGATTACAAGCCTTTCGAAGCTCCATACATCTATTATTAAGGATCTTATAAGTCTTCATTTGGTAGTTTGGGTTTTTTTGAATTCTTCGCAACTCATCCTCAGGATCAACCCTAAGAGTACCAGTGGCCTTAACCCAGTCATAAACTGCACCTTGAATGGACGACATTTTGCACCGCAAAACAATAGAGACCTGTAATCAATAATTAATTTTAGTCCTCAAAAATATAGAAGAAATTAAATATCCTAGCAATGAAGGGCAAGATAACCTTGGGTGGCAAGGACCCTTCAACATCTTCAACCCGTCTTCTGAGCATGAAAGGCTCCAAAATTTGATGAAGCCGGTGGATAACAATGACTTTTTTTTCAGTTTCAAGCCATTCATCCTCAGCATTGTGAGATGGACCGTCTTTTTGAAAGGGCTGTGAGAACCAGTCATGGAAAGCCTTGCGATTGTCAAATACTTCTGGAAGAAGTAAATTCAGTAGAGACCACAACTCTTTCAGATCATTCTGCAGAAACTCACAACCATTAATGAACAATGCATGGAATTTGTCTGTAACGTAGCCAATATAGTTCCCTTAAAGCACATCTGCTTGCAGCAAATAATTAAACAAATAGAAAGGTATGCATAACAAAAGTAGATTTGGTCACAGTTTTGCCTATTATCAACATCATAAACTGTCACCCTACCAACCCTTGCTTTAGCATTCAGTGTAATGGATTATAACAAAAACCATAAGCAACAATTAATAGGAAAACCACTGCAGTAAAAGAAATAGATTTTCTTGACAGCAGCATATACATGTGGCAACTGTAGCACGCAGCAGAGGCAAAGCAACAGCAAGTTCCATCAAGAGAATAATTCATCCGTAAAACAGGTTAACTTAATAAATTCTGAGACCATAGATACAAGTGATTATGAAATGCAAAACACCAATATAATGGAAGCAATTGCATGTCATAATCTGATTGAAGCAGGTTTTGGAGCTCCTAGAAAAAACCTAAATTAATCCAATTTCACCAGCAGCCACTTTTCTGCATAAAATATTAAGTTAACAAAGTTTCAAAAGCCACACCATTATAATAGAAGCTGCCTAGTGAACTGGAACAGTTACCTTGCTCATAAAAATGAAACAGTTATACCCATCTCATAACTATATATTGCATTACCAATTTCAGCATCTGTAATCTCAGAATGTTCACATACTCAGATTGATACCAACTGCAGTCCTAAACTTATGCAAAAGAAAAATAGGTAAAAGACATATAAGGCTAATAAATCTACCTGTAATGGTGTCCCTGTAAGAAGTAGGCGTCTCTGGCAGCGATATCTATCAAGGTCACGAGCAAGAACTGATTCTCTGTCCTTCATTCTCTGAGCTTCATCAATTACAATGTATTTCCAGTCCACCTTTGACAACTTGGAACGGTCATACATGATGAACTCATATGTTGTAACAAGCACATTAAATTTCAAGGCGCAGACTTCCTGCAGAGCAAGTAATATCATAAGATAGAAATGATAACAGCAGTGTTTAAGAAAACTAAAACAAAAATAAGAAAAAAATAAGAAGAATCGCATCTCACGTGTGAAAATAACTTTGATCTTTGATCCTTCGCACCGACGTAGAAAATACATGATACAGACGGCAACCAATTATGCAACTCACTCTGAAAGATAAAATGTCAGACAGTCAGAGAAAAGAAGAAAATCTTGCTTCTCAATATAGTACATATGCAAAATAAATATCTAACCTTCCAGTTGACTAAAACAGCGTTTGGAACAATTATAAGATGTGGGCCATAGTTTCCTTTGAACTCCATTAAATATGCGATCAATGCCATAACCTGTACGACAATATGCAACCATGGTAAAAACTTTAGGTCTATTGACCTTTACTACATAAATTCTAAGCAAAAAACAAGCTTTCACATGAAACACAGTAAATAGCCATCTATCTTGGATGCCCAAAATTCCAAATCTAAGTAAAATACTATGAATTCAACAACAAAACCCAGAAAAACATGCTAGAGAAAAGAGGCACTTCTGCTCTGAGGAGTTCCATTCTGGCTTGTAAAAAATCTTTTCTGATTCCCAAACGAAGAAACGAAATGTCTTATCAATTTAATATCATTAAATTAGCATCTCAATGGATTCCATGGACATGAGATGGCAAAAGCAAGAGAATAAAAAAAGAAAACAAACTGATAAAATAACATCATATTGCTGCCAAGACTACTAAATCAATCAACAATAACCTGAACAGTCTTTCCGAGCCCCATCTCATCTGCCAAAATTCCATTTAATTTATTATTATACAAAGACAACATCCACTGCAACCCAACCTGAAAATTTGAACAAAACAGTTAAGTTATCAACAGAAAATAGACCAAAGAGGAGCCTAGACCAATAAATTCAAGAAAATGCAACCTACAAGCTGATAGTCTCGTAAAGTCCCAGCCCGCAACATTGAGGGCTGTCTCATGATCTTCTCATTTACAGCATGAGCAAGATTATAATACCTGTTGAAAATAAATGCAGACATAAAATAGTTCAAGAATTATTCCAGTAATCGGGTTGAAAATAAAATGTATAAAAATGAATTTACTTGTTAGCAGAAGCACTGTCTTTTGGAGCATTCATTTCGGAGAATCGGTTTCTTATCATGACTTCCTCACCAGCACAAGTTGCGGCTGCCCTGACTTCTTCTTCAGAAAGACCCTGTTATAAAGGTTAAAAAAAGAAAGAAAGAAAGAATGAAAAAAAAAAAAATGAAACTTAGTCATAACATCAGCAAGTACAAAGCAAGAGAGAACCAAAAGGGAATAAATTGAAAAGAAAATTAAGACCAAAAAAAAAAAGCCTGCCTGAGCCCGTGCAGCTGCAGCAGCAGCGTTAGCTGCCTCCACAACCTCCTGCTGGCTCTTGGCAGCAGTTATCTTGCCTCCCAGTTTATGAAGATATTCTTCTGTCTGAGACAAAAACGATGAAAGAACAGAGTATCTCTGAGCGGCATCACCTGGGATGCTGGTCTGCTGCTCCAAAAGCATTTCACGATACCTGTCAACATCATTGTTTTTCAATGCTTCCATTCTTTTATTACGATCATCATCCTTTCTCTTTGAAAATTCCCTCAGCATTCTTTCATGATATTTAGCAACTCCCCTGTTGCGAGCAGTGCGCGCATCACGGATGGCCCAATGCGCCTCAAGAAGCTTTTTGCGCCACTGAAAAATTGATTTTAATTGCTTCTCTCTCATCATTTTCTGAGAAAGCTGCACTTGTCTGGCAAGCTCCATGCGCTGACGTTCACAGAGCCTAACAAACTTTCTATAAGGTCTATCAGGCATTGCCATTATCTCCTGCTGCTGTTGATCAACTTCATCTCTCACGCGAGCCTGAAGATCTAAAAGTCGAAGCTTCTTCTCCTCAATCTGCAACCGCACGACAAGGTCAGGACTAATCCTTTTTCGCTCCAAGTTGACAGCCAGTAAACTGCCAATCTTCTGGAGATTCTCAGCCCTTTTCTTGTTAAGTACATCCATGCCTTGTTCTAAAAGTAGATCTTTGACGTCGTATGCCAATGTTAGATTGTTTGTATTGTTAGTCAATGAAGAAGCAAATGAGTCATGCTTCCTGGTGAAAAATGGAACATCAAACAAAGGCCCAGGGTACCTTCTAACTGCATTAACATCCTTAGACTGGGAGACACTACCAGTTTGAGAAGGTTTCTTGACTTGTCCAGCTTCTGATGCAGCAACTTGTGACAAAACAGCTTTTCCCCTGTCTGAACTTAAATCACTTTTTACAGGCACACTTGGGCTGACACGTTCAAGATCTTGCTCTGATTTTACAGAAAATGCATTAACTTGCCCTTCCTTCGGAACAACCGCCATTCTTACTGGATCCTTTGCGCTACCGAGCAACCCTTGCTCGTGACTCGTAGATATAGTTGCTTTGTCTTCACCTGTTGAAGATTCTTCTTTGGGAAGATTTCGGGTCTCATTTAAAGGTGGCCCCATGGATGCTTTCTCATTGCAATCCAATCGTCTAGCCTGGTCCTCAATATTCTTCCCAGCTGATCTATCAAGGTTAGTTACTCCAGCAGGAGGAAGACAAGCCTGCTGTAGCTGTTGCTCAAGGGGAGGAGGAGCAATAGCTCGAAGAACTTCTTGGGGAAGACTACTTTCACCTCTCTGTCAAGTGAACACGACAACGCTGTGAGCAAAAAGCCCTCTAGAGTACTATGTTCTATAAAGATTATAAACAAATTCACCGAGGGCCACCAAACAACATCACCATTATAAGATAGCAAGAGAGTAACAGAAACAATAGAAAAAACTGCTACAAATGTCCAGATTAAATATACTCTATGATCACCAATTTACCACATTGTCCATCAGAAAAAGATAGACCCTATCGTATTACCATCATCGAGTTTTTCACACATAATGCAACTAAATATCCTCTTGGCCTCGCAGATCTTCTAGATTTATCTAATCCAATGAACAAAAGAATAAGAATCATAGAAAGAATCGTTAAAGGAAAGCTTCCTTCTCCAGTAAAAACTCTTTGTAAGTTATCAAAAAAAAAACTCTTACTCACCTTACTTGAAAAAAAAATCCAAGGAAGCACTAGTAAAATCAATCACATGTGAAAAAAGTGCATCCCAATCTAAAATAAGATTTCACATAAATATGGTACAACAGTATAAATTAACAAGCTTATATGGAATACATGTATCTACAAAAACTTTCATGATGACCAAATACGGGTCACAAAAGCTAGTTGTAAAATTGTACATAAAATCAATCAAACTTCTCATGATCTGGTACTTTCTACTATACGAGGAGCAAATCAGTCGACAACTCTTCTTTGTGAAAGAGTAGTCCAATTCTTAAATTTAAACATTTTTCTACTCCTTCATAGTCCTATGTGACAACCTTGAGCTTTCTCAAATTTCAGGTGAGTAATATAAACTAAGTTTAACTAATAATTTCACACATTCTAATCTCATTGTACAGGAAGGGAAAAAATGATAAGATTAAATTACAAATATTGCTTACAAGAGGAAAAATTAGAGGGAAGTGTTTCTAATCTTGATATAAGATCTAACTATTGACGGATTATACCATTATTTCATGTTTTACTCCAGTATGTAAATCACCAAAAATAAACAATATCAAACTGTTAGCAACCTTATTTGTTATATAAATTTAATCCAACCCTGGATCATTTCATGATTAGATTTCAACTTTGCTACGAGTATGTTGTATGCACTTTAATGAAATGTAAGTAAGTACAAGAAATGTCACCGGACATCTTCGAAGTAAATTATGCCAAAAATAAATAAATAAATAAATAAAATAAAATAAACAGAACTGCAAACCTTCAGGCGTCTGAATGCTAATATCTGTGCTTTAAGCACATGGAGTTGTTGCTTAGTAAACCCAAGACGTAGTTGTGATGTCTGGGTCGGAGGTCCAGCTTGAGACGGTAAATGAGAGCCTGCGCCTCCATCACTGCTTGAAGCGGCTGGTTGTGGAGATGATCTGTTCAACTGCGGCAGTGGTTTTAAGTATTGCATTTGCATGTTCTCCAGCCCAGCAAAGGAATTCTTCGAATGAGTAGGATCAACAGCCTGGATTGTGTTTACAGAAGACTGCGGTGGATGCATAGGCAGCACTTCGTTCGTGACAGGAAATGGCTGTCTTGAGGCCTGGCTCTCGCGGCTGCTGACAGGATGCTGTTGCATGGGGATGTTGCTGGTAGTCATTGCAATAGAAGCAGCATTTGGAAATGAACCTGACGGAACAGTCTGTTTTGCTTTGACAGAGCCAGATTGACCAGACATATCACTAGACGAATTCCCATGGACAGAGGTCTCGCTGCCAACGGGTAGAGAGGCATAGATTGTTGCTTTGACGTTGGTGGTCGTGACTGTTGGGAAGCTAAAACCCCTTCACCCGGCTTTTGCATTGCAGCCATTTTGGATTGCAAAAGCGGAAGGAGTTGAGAAATAAGATTGGCATTGGCAGGCAAAGACAAATCAATGTTATGTTCAGCTGCCCAAGCATGCATCGCTTGCAATTGAGCCATAGCATACTGATTATTTGCAATGTTAGCTGCATTGGGCTGAGCTTGTGATGATTGTGCTGGCCTTGCCATATTTCCCATTGATAACTGCTGCCCAGTTCCTGCCGCCTGGGACTGAGGCTTCAAATCATTTCTTTGTTCATTCACCGACCGTTGTCCTTGTCCTTGTCCTTGCTCCATATGCTTCTCATTGAATGGCTTCCTAGGTGCAGATGTTTGTAATTGATTACCAGCCTGATTAGACATGAGCTCTTGCAGTTTTTGATTCACCATTCGCCCATCCTGATCGCTACCCGGTATAGCACCACCTACAGTTCCCATTTTACCTGGTTGCTGTTGAAGAACATTCCCCAAAGCCGACTTCTGCTGCGCAACAGCTTGCAAAGCATACTGCAGATAAGCTTGATGCATCGAATTCTGAAAGTTCTTCTCATGCCCAGAACCCTTATTCTGACCATCATCTTGTCGTTGCTTAGACACATCCATAAATTTTCCGGCTTGTTGAGACAATGGCATAGAACCTGAAGATGACGACGGAAAATTGCTTCCACCCATAACTCCATGAATACCACGCCCTTGATACATTAGATGAGGTTCTTCGCCTTCCGCCTTCCTTAGTAGTAGTTGCTGTTGTTGCAATGCCTACATGAATTGTCAATCAAAATCTCACGAAAAGGGACCACATTCATGAAAAATACACACAATTCACCTTCAAAGTTCAAACACAACCCATCAAGATCAGAACTTTATAGCAAGAAATTACTCAAACTGTCACCAATGAAAGCTGTATCAGATGAATAAACTACAACAATATCACCATCAATATACAATAAAAAAAAAAAGCTCAATTCGCACCCAATTCAAACAATGCGAAAGCAATTCGCAATACAATCGATCTCTCCAACACTTACCTTCATGACCCAAATCAGCTGATTCACCCAACCAATCAAACTCAAATCACTGAATCACAACAAACCCATCACTCAAACACCACTCACTCCAATTTCAAACCAAACCCTACCAAAAAATAAAAAACCCAATTTGAACAACCACCACCATCACCTGCCGAATTGCTAGCTGTTGTTGCTGCTGCTGCTGCTGCTGCTGCTGATGTTGCTGCTGAATTGAATCCAGTCCCAAGTGCGGCGCGGACACCGCGGACGACGACGAAGACGGCGACGCCGAAGCCGAGGACGTCGTCGTCCTCCCCGGCGGGTTCCGGCCATGTCCGCCGGACTGCTGTGACCCACCACCAGATTGCATGCAAGCAGACAAAAAAACACGAAATCGAAAAAACGCGGCCCCAGAAACCAAATCAAATCAAATTTATTAAAAAAGCGCGCCTTTTTCCGCGCGATCGCACGATTTCGAATCTCCAACACTCACTACACCAACATTTTCGCTGCTCTGCGATTCTTCAGAGAGAGAGAGAGAGAGAGAGAGAGAGGGGGGAGATTTTTTAGGGTTTCCAAAATTGGGAGATTTGCGAGGGTGGGCGGTTTGGGGAAACCGGAGTGGAGATCGAAGAGCGGGATTGGAAGGCGCGAGGAGGGCGGAATCCGGTAAGTTGAAAACCGGGATTAAACTCGATTGGTGGTTTCGGTCAAACCCTAGACGTTCGGGGCTCTTTTTTTTTTTTTTTTTTTTTTTTTTTCGGTTCAGATTTATCGAAGAGTTAGGTGGGTTAACCACGGTTAAAATGCTGGGGAGGGGTTGGGATTGAGCCTGGTTTGGGCGATATTTACGGATTTACCCCTGTGCCTTGCAAAGTTGCAGTTTCATTGATTTCAGAGATTATTTGGTGGGAAGGCACTCTCGCTAGCTAGCTTTTAATATTAGGAGATGATAGACTTGTCGTATTACCAGGAGATGATAGACTTGTCGATACACATTGGGATACGTGTTTTAAATGTGTCAAAGTGCACAATAGTTAAGTGTGACAAGTATGTACACTTAACATTTTATTTGCTTTGGAAGGGATTTGATAGCAAATACTAATAGTTATTAGATTACTAATTTTAGATTGTATTCTCTTAATTCAAGTTTTTTATCTTGATTGAATGCTTATGAGTATAATATTTTTTTGGCCTAAATTTATTGTGTTGTTTATTATTTATTATGTAAGAGGTTAAGGTTTGAGTCCCAATTGAGACAAATAACTTAATTTCTTTCTTATAAAAAAATTATATTTAATTTATTACTGAACTTATATAATCGAATAGAAATTTGTGGCAACTCGTACTTTAATGCCTATTGTCTACCCTAGTGCACTTATTGGAGCACTCGCTTGAATGTAAAGTGTCTCAATTTGTTGTATTTTTTTGATAAATTCTCAATTTGTTATCGTATTTATTAAATTAAAAATTGAAATCTTGCTTAAAATAATCAAATTTCTTAACGCTCTAACCAATCTGATATGTTTTAAATAAAATAATGAACTTCATTACACTATTTCTAACTGCTACAACAACCCACATTGAAAGACACATCCCTCTACTCAACCACTCATATTTATCTCGAGATGCAATCTTACGCATCTCGAGATCAAACACGGTTGGACAATGAGTTATTGCTGGGTGTCTGTTATAGGATGTGCTTTCTAAAAGAAAATTCACTTAAATAGTGTCTCCAATCCAACTCTGCCACGTGTCATCTATGGCCCTACCTGCACAGTGTAAACTTGTGGGCTCCACTAGATTCTTTTAGTAGACTACTTTTGGGTGGGCTCCTCTTCCAATCGTGACGGAAAACAACTTTACGGTAACGGCGACTCAACCATTGGGGTTAATTAACCAAGCTTTCCAATCGTGGCAACCGCATCAATCAATGATCCTTTCAAGCGAAAAGACTATAACGCCCTTCACTATGCGCCCCAAATACTAGCGGAGTCTCATGGCATTTGCAAAAGACTTGAAGTGTATTTTCGGTCTATGAGGAAATGGTATGCAATCTTTTTCTTGAAGTATTCTATGCTGTCTTTTGTTGGAGGAATATGCGAAATATTTTTACATATATATATATATATATATATTTATTTTATTGAGAATCAAACTATGATCTTTCGTATTTTTACTTTTTAACAAGTGATATCTTTGTCATCTCACCTGAAAAGCTTCACAGATTGTCACATATTTTTGTTCTAGTTCATTCGTCTCAGTGACTAAGCCAACAAGTTGGCCATAGTGCTAACTTCCTTTTAAGAGAGGCCTCTGAATTCAAAAGTCGTATTCAAACGTGAATTAATCAATATAGTTGGTGTCTCACCCACTCCCCCTGCTGTGGTCTTTCGCCCGAGTTCGAACCGAGACACAGGGATAAGTACCCAGGTTTCTCGAACCTTGTACCACTGAGCTGGGAGGACTTCCCAGGAGGTCACCCATCCTGGTACTACTCTCGCTCAGCACGCTTAACTGCGGAGTTCCGATGGGATCCGGTGCCTTCGTGCTGAACCAGCTCAGTGGTACAAGGTTCGAGAAACCTGGGTACTTATCCCTGTGTCTCGTGTTCGAACTCGGGGCGAAAGACCACAAAGCAGGGGGCCGTGGATGGTGTGCGGCTTCGTCTATGGGCGGCACACCGCTCGCAAGGCGGTCCAATGGGCGGCTATGCCAAGAGCCGGGCGGCCGGGCCGTTACATAAAAAGGCGCTTTTTATGTAACGACCCGGCCAGCCCGGCTTTCTTGGCTAGCAGCAGCCGCCCCAGACTTCGGCAGAGGTGCCGCCCAGCAAAAAGCCAACCCGCACACATCCACGACATCCCCCTGCTCGTGGTGCTTTCGCCCAGCCGAGGTTCGAACTGAGACTGGGGATAAGTACCAGTTTTCTCGAACCTTGTACCACCGAGCCGGGAGGACTTCCCAGGAGGTCACCCATCCCGGTACTACTCTCGCTCAAGCACGCTTAATCGCGGAGTTCCGATGGGATCCGGTGCCTTCGTGCGAACTCAGCTCGGGTACAAGGTTCGAGAAACTGGGTACTTATCCCTGTGTCTCGTGTTCGAACTCGGGAGCGAAAGACCACAAGCAGGGGCCGTGGATGGTGCGGCTTCGTTTATGGGCGGCACACCGCTCAAGGCGGTCCAGGGCTGGCTATGCTGCCAAGAGGCCGGGCTGGCCGGGCCGTTACATAAAAAATAGCTGTAGGGCGCCAGCCCGGCTTCTTGCCGCATAGCCGTTGAAGCCAGCCGAGGATGTGCCGCCAGCAGCTCGGCAAGCTGATGACAGCCAAGCACATCCATCCCAGCCTTGCTCGCTTTTCGCCCCAGGTTCGAACTCGAGACTGGGATAAGTACCTGTGTTCGAGAAACCGGGTACTTATCCCTGTGTCTCAGTGTTCGAACCTCGGGGCGAAAGACCACAAGCAGGGGCCGTGGATGGTGTGCGGCTTCGTCTATGGGCGGCACACCGCCTCGCATGGCCCACCAATGGGCTATGCCAAGAGGTCAAGGCGGCAGGGTCCGTTACACTCATACTACATGAGAAACTTTAAAAAAAAAAAAAAAAGTAATTAACATTTACCAAGGTAGCTCGATTACAACTCTATTGTAGCAAAATAAAGAGTTTACTTGATAAATGCATCGAATTATTATAGGTTAGAGCTTCTTCAATGCAACAATAGATTGAGGGTGGAAATAAATGTTATATGGATAGACATTGAAGTTGAACCCAAAAGAACACTTTCCAATGCAAATGTAGGTTGTGAATATGTAGGCAAAATAAAAGTAAATGATTTCTACTTCAATGGCTACTTTTAAACATTGGGTATATATTTTCCTCATTTCTACCTTATTTTTGTTTTTTTGGTGGAATCCACGTTATCTATTAAGATAAATGTTAAAGTGACTCACTATTGGCACTCACTTAGAGCACGCATCATGTTTTTTTTTTTTTTTTTTTTTTTACAATTTATTGGAAAAATAACAAAATAACAAAACAAATATCATAATTTTACATTGTGCATTAAAGACCATTTTTTTTTATTTAAATGTCTATGACACGTAAGATAGACACTTTCCCCACATCGACAAGGTGACACTGATCCGTGATCTTAATCCACATTTACCATTGGAGAAGCTCTTAGAGTGGCTACTCTATGTGTAGAACCATAGGAAGAGAAATTAGAACATACAAAAAGCTTTTGTAGCTAGCTATATTTTTTTAGGTACATAATGGAAATGTTAGATTTGGACTAAATTTCGACTAAGGCTAGATGTGACGACCCTAATTTTAAATAAAATAAGATATACCATGTTTGTGTAAACTAGGAAACCCTAACTCACTTTAAAGCTCGTGGGGCCCACAGATTAAGACTAGAAGACGCTAAGGTTTGGAGTGGTTAACACTTTTGATTTAGAACAAATCAATATGGAAAGTAAGATTAAATTTCCCATTAATTGAGGAGAACATTACTTTCGAAAAGTAACAATTTTAAATATTTTTATTTAGGAAGTTAGAAATTTTAAACCTTGAAACCCCTAAAATTTAAGGTACGTTGAATGTGGTCAACTTTGTATGAAATGGAGGGAGAGAGAATTAAGGAAGGCATGTTTCGGGGAGTAAATTTAGGATCTTGATTAATCTCCTTTTAAAATAATAAACGTATGCGGAAAGACTTCACAGAAAATAGAGAGAGCCGAGAGGAAAATGAGGGAGGCGATATTTGGAGTTCTTCGCGTTAGATAATCTCTTTTAATTTAGTTTTTAAATTTTTTTCTATTGATGTTGATGTTTAATCGGGTTTTCTATCGATCTACTCGAATATTGTGTGAGATCTATATGTTATTAAGATATTTAAACAAGTTTCCCGATTGATTGGAATTCTTTTAAACTAGAAAAGTTTCGTCGAAAGATTTATTATTGATTTAAAAAAGGTAAAAATAAATAAATAGAAGGTTTTCAAATATGAATGAAGAAGAGATTCTTCAAAATGTTTTGAATAAGTATTTCTAAAGATATTTTTTGAAAGATTTTTGAAATTAGTTTTATTATAAAGTCAACTTGTATGATTAATAAACGTTTAACCTATTTAGGTTGATTGAACTTTGGAGTACGCTCGTGTGTGCCAACTAGACATTTGGAAATTAGCGCACCAAGTAAGTTGGAATTTAAGTTATTGGTTTTATGATTATTTACCTCTCTACTAGACTATATGATAGGAATCATGTAAGTAAGTCATGTGGGTAGATCGGGGTACATTGTTAGACATTGTATGTAGACAACTTAGTGGAGCTCGCTAGGAGTCCTTGCACTAGATGCTACCAGTTCGACCAGGAGTTCGGGACAGTTAGACCATACAAGGGAGAACAACATAGGGCAGCTTGCCCATAATGAAAATTTAATAATTGAGAACAAGAATAAGATCTAATGTTCTCAATAAATTTTGGTAGTAAGTGTTATCTCCAGTTGGACGAGATGTGGACTTGGTGATAGGTAAATCTTGTACACTGTAAGGGAATGGAGTGTTGACACCGCTATGGCTATAATAGGGTCAACCTTCAGGAACTTTAGTGTGTTTGAGAAGTCTATCATAGTAGCTCATACATGTCTAGCATTTGCACATTTTGATGCATTGATAAATATTTCGTTTATATACTTTCTTGTTTATTCCTTTCGTCATATTAAATATTTGCAAGTCATGCATTTTATTTAATATTGCATTTACTAAATGGAATGTTCATAACGCCCATAATTTAACCCGACTTATTGAGCACCATTAAACCATTTGTGCTCACCCAACATTTTTCCCATAGGTTCTTCGTCGAGAGTCGAAAAAGCGAAAGGAGTAGCTCTGGTTGTCTAGAGGAATATTTTTCTAATTTCTGATTTGGTATAGTTCGAGATCGAACCATTCACCTTATTTTTATATATTTATTATCATGGGGTTGGGATTTGAATAATTTGAACTAGAGATATATTATTTGTAACGACCCAAATTCTGCCTGACCCGACTCGAGGGTAATTGTAACGGCCCGTTATAAATTAACGCCGTTATTTTAAATTATTCAGATTAGAACGCCAGCTCAGATGACACGTGGAAGCGGTGGAGAGACCAGACCTGAGACTGACTTAGGTAACTGATTGATTTTTAATGGTTGGCAAGTTCTATGATGTTTTTTTTTATATCAATTGTGTGAAAGTCATCATAGGTGTGTGTTATTTTATCTTATCAGGCAAGTTGAGAGTCGGGGTTTGTGTCGTGAGACAGGTCAACGCGGGGGTTCGAGAGTTGTGAGACCGGGCGTTGGTGGGTTGATTAGATTAAGTTATTAAGCATGACTAAGGTTGAGGAGTAAATTTAATGGAAAGTTAATATAACCTTAGGCTAAAATTTAATTAGTTACACTAAGTGTGGGACCACCTCGGGAAGCGTGTCGAACACGGAACACGGAGTGCTGAGTGGTTGTGAGGCTAGTGTGGCTTTATTTACAAATTATGAGAATTTATTGAATTGATTTGATAATTGTTATAAGTTAAATCAAATAGGAATTATAAAATCCTATAGTTAAGTTGGATAAATCAGCAACACTTGGATGCTTCTCGAGATGCACATTTAAGGTGATTGGTGTCATGATAAGGTGTTTTTGAGTTGGAGTGACACAGAGTGATGTTGGACCATAGGATTGTCCTCGAGATTTGTACACACACTTGATCAAAATCAAGCATATATATACATGAGGATCGGTCAAGATGGGTTGAAAGAGTGAGGTTCATTGAGAGAGATCGATTGGAGAAAGAGGAGAAAGAAGAGATCAAAGAAGGGAACAAAGCTGGATTAGAGAGTGATTTGTGGCAATCAATAACAAGAATTAAGGTATGAAATCATTTTATCTTGGATTTTCATGAGAATTTGGGTTATTGGATGATTTGGGTTTCAAACGAATTTAAGGGGGATTAAATTCTGTATTTTAGGTGGGATTTAGTATTCATGAGGTTTGTATGACATTGGTGGTGAAATTAATCAAGTTTGAGAGAGATTTGATGAATTTTTGTAAATGGGTTTGAAAATAGAAATTTTGGTAAATTGTAGATTTTTGTGTTTGATTATGGTAATTGATGTTTAAATGGTGTAATTAAGGATATTGATGTGTTATGGAAATAAGGGAATTGAATTTATGGGTTTGTGAGTTGTTTGGAGTTCAAGATGTTAATTTGGAAATTTTCTGGACAGCGAGCAATTAGCGCGCTAATTGGAGAAATTAGCGCGCTAATCACGCTTGATTGAAGACGATAATGAACAGTGATGAGATAAATTAGCGCGCTAATTTATCTCATTAGCGCTAATTGTCCACTGGAACTCAAAAATTAAGGAAATGAAGAAATGAGCCTAAATAACAATATAATCAAATTAATTGACCCATAATCCTCATAAATGAATTCCAGGAGTGTCCAAAACAAGAATTTCACGGAATTGAGGAAAATCGAGACGGGGGATATTTTTGGGGTTTTGAGCGCGGTTTGAGGTATGTAAAACCCAATTGAACACCACTATTGCATTTATTTGGTTGTTCTTTGAGCTTTAAATTCTTTGTTAATCTGAATCTATTATTGATGGGAACGGTGAAGTTTCGATGGGTTTTCCTTCGGGTGTGTGGTCGCTTGGGAGAAATTGTGACTTAGGACACAGTTTGCGGGGTCATGGGAGTAGAGTACGACCGGGCCACTGGTTCTAAGTTCACTTCTTATGTAGCTGGTTCACACCCATTTGTTATCTTTGTGTTGATATTCATGCATTCCCTTTTGAGCAGTTGCCTGCGTTATTTCCTTGATTATTGCATGATTATTTAACACTGCTTATTGGTTTCCATTTATGTTTATAAATTGAAATGCCTGGTGGTTTTCCTTGGTATTTTACTTACTGGACTCGTTATCTGGTTTTTGTGATAACGAGTGCGATCCCGGCTACCAAAAGGGTAAGGAGGTTCTTGGCGATTACATCTGACTTACCATCGTCAAGACTTGCTAGTACGTGTGCTGGTATATATATATTGTTTTGATATTTTGTAGTATTTTGGGATGGGGAAACCTATCATAACTGTACTTGTATATAACACTGTTTAGTTAATCGCCTATATGCATGTACAGACGGGTTTTCCACTATAGGATGGACAATGAAAACTAATATAACACATTTGTGATAATTCACAAGGCTCCCGCCGTTACTTATGGATTTATAACATTAATTGTGAGACTATTCGATAATGGGATAGGTAAATGACGTGGCAGTTACTTCTGGTGCATGAGTTGGAGAAGTATACTGTTGCACGGGGCGACCTCGGAATTTGGGGCCGCCACAGTAATTTAGTGATTTTCAATACTAAATGTGTGCAAGTGTGCTTTGTGAATTGTTTAAGTGTGAAAAGTATAGCTTAGGTTAAATAAATATTGGGCCTAACAAGAGTTAAGTGGATGTAAATGATTTGGAGGCCCATAAGGGCATTTTGGTAAAATAAACAATGTTGCATACAACCCTACTCTAAAACCCTACCTATATAAACCTTTTATAAAGTTTGTAGCCTCTTTTGTGTTGAAACCCCAAACTTGAGAAGGGAGAGAAGTGGAGGTTGATGATGAAGAAGATGATGATGAAGTACATTTAAGCATTCAAGAAAGTAAACACACCCTCCCTTCATCCCATCTAAGCTTTTATTTGTTTACTTTATTGAAAAAATGGAGTTTGGTTAAGAAAAATTACCCAAGGAAGGTGGCGGAGCTGTGGCGGCACAGCCGCATGTGATGGGGCGGCGTTCCAGTCGCCGCCGCCGGAGACGGCAGGTGGGGCCTCACTGGGGAGCCCTACCACTACTAGCCGCGAGGAAGAGGGGGAAGAGGGGTGGTTTCCACCACCTCTCCTCCCCCACTACCGCCTCCTCGACTGTCGGTCGAAGGGCGGTGACCCTTCGGCTAGCCGCTAGGATCCCTCCAGTGCGGTCTGCACTAGAGGGAGGTGGGGGAGGGCGGTAGCGTGGAGGGCCCCAACAAGGGGGGAGCACGGGCTCCCCCCCCTCTGTTTGGTCAACTGGATAGTTGGACCTGTTGACCGGTCAACTGGACAGTTGGACCAGTTGACCGATCAACTAGACCAGTTGACCGGCCAACTGGTTAGTTAGACCAATTGACCGGTCAACCAGACTAGTTGACCAGGGACTAAAATGTCCCTGCAATAGTAAAAATGAGGGGCTGGAATGTCCCAGCCCCTCTACGGCTTCATCGGGGGCATACACGCGCACTCCGGGGGACTCGACGACGGGTCCCATCCTCGACAATGCGACTTCAGGACCCCGACAAGGGCTCCAGACGACACGAAACTCGTGGGACCCGCACTAATGAGTCCCTAAAGGTAAATGAGTTAAAGAATTAATGACTTTGTAATAGAATATGCATTGACATGTTGTTGTATGAATTGTCTTAGTGACACGCGACGGTTTACATCGAGCCCCGGGTGCATAAGGAGTGGTCTTAAGCGCGCCAAGTGCAAGTAAGTGGGGAGCTTGCTCAATTATTAAATATGGCATGATTATTAGTTATATTTAGGATTCATAATTTGAATTAAAGACTTAGGATTTATGGGTTGCGTCATGGTATTGGCTCAAACCTACGTATCTATGGAATGTGAATACACTGTTTTTCTCATCTATGCTATTCAGGGCCCTAGAATATTTGTGGAGTTCCATCGAGGTCCTTATTAGCAAGTAAATCTATATGAATACCTCAGAATGTTGTGGTACCACCGAGGGTCGTTAACACCCCAGGATGTTATGGAGTTTACCACTGAGGGCTTTACTTGACTAATTGAATTCATAAGTATGTCACGTAGGGACATGAGTTGGAGTTCCTTCTCTTATACTCTTGAGACATAGGGATGTGCATCGGTGATGGCTTGGACGAACCTACTGTTGATTTGATGGGACAAATGAGATGGCACATAAGGCCTGTGTGCTAGCTAGTTGTTTCCATCACCTCGAGAGTAAGAGAATCGGTCACCGGATTCTTGCCAATACCTAGTATGCATTGAATGAAACATCGACTTATCGTATTATTATATTTTATAGTACATAATCTCGCGAAACTCCTTTCTTTGCATTAAAGTTTGAAATTATGTAATGATTTGTCAATCTCTTTAATGTTATGCATGATTATTGTTGTTACAACTTGATGGCTTATGAATATGTAGAATTTGCTATAAAAGGATGAATTCCTATTTATTTGTGGCTTACAAACCTTATGTCCATGATAGTACTTGATGGCTCATTATACATCTATCTTTTATGAAATCCTGCTACCATGCTACTATTTAATGAATCCTTGTTTGTTTTCAAATACATGCTAGACTTTGCATGCTTATTAGGTATTACTTGCATATTTGATGGTTGAGCGGGTTTTCCGCATTACTGGGCTCCGTTGGTTCTTTTAGCTCACCCCACTTACATCTCAGGTATTCACGACAGCGCTAGGTTGAAGCTAGGGGAGAGACGAGCTTGAAGTCTCCTTTTGATGTGAGTCTTTGTTGATATATATATTATGTATATTTGATTTTGAAACTATTTAAATTGGGGTTAAATTTAAAATAGATCTTTGGGTAGTTTAAATCCTAGTTACCTTTAGTTGATCCACTTCGGAGATTTAATAAACTTGTTTAGTTTAAATGAGCAGGAACCCATGTATAGTTTATTAATGTTCTTTGAACTTAAATCTATTGGCTTTAGGATATCTCTTTATATTTATACCGCAATTATTATCCTTTATTTAGCCAATGTGTTTTTCGTATGTTTATTTGTTTAGGCGTGCCAAACCGTTATTTGGGCTTGGTTCAGGTATCGGGTCCAAGTGGCGGTCTGGGACGGGCGACCCGACCCTAGGTCGGGGGCGAGTCGTCACATTATTCTAGTTGAGAACTTTCGAAGGCCATAAATAGTTTTATGTCAAAACTTTGATTAAGTTTTATTTAATAATAGTCCATTGCGATTATGATTCATTTATTAAATCTCAATTGTTGATAAATGATAAAGAGTTAGTATTGATAGAAGGCTTACTAGTTTGGTTTATAACTTTACAACCGAGTTGGTTGGCGAGTTATGGATCAGGCTAGGCTTAGGCATGTCGGGATTCATCTGAAAAATGGGTCCTGTCACTAGATTTCATGATCAACTTTGAGTAGAATTCTATCAACATTATTATAGTTTGCCTTACAACGCATACGAAGATATATGACATGTGATTACATTTCCTTAATTTCCCTAAGGCCTTGTTTGATTGCAAAGAAAATGTTCTATATGAAAAGAATATTTTTTTTCTTAACAAAGTTTTTCCGAGTAATGTTCATAAGAGAATTTTCCTACTTGTGTTTGATTACACATAGACTTGTTCACGAGCTTGGGTACCCACTCGGCTTTCCCAAGCCCGTGAAATCGAGCAGGGCTTGAGGAAATTTTTTTAGGCCCAAGTCCGCCTAGGCTCGAGCCCGCTTAGGGCTGATTTAACTTAGATTGGGCTTGAGCTTACTTATAAAACCCAAGCTCGGCCCCGTAGAGGTGGCAAAAAAGTGGTCCAGACGGAAACAGTTCGGACACACCCCCTAATAACGACTTAAAATGGTGTCCGGACCCGTACCATATTTAAAAACGGACATCATTTTTTGTCAAGACCTGTAATTTTATGAAACATACGGGACCATTTTTTGTCTAATTTTGTTTTTAAATGTGATCAAATAATTTTTTTATCAACTATTATTTAAAAAAATTTCAAAAATCTTGATTCATCATTCAAATGAGTGAAGTTGGAACTTAGTGGCGATGCTAAAAAACATACAAGATATCTCAAATATGGAATTACAAAAATACCCCTATAAATTTTTTGGGTAAAATTGAATTATAAGTGAAGTTGGAACTTAGTATATGTAAAATTACAAAAATTCCCTATAAATTAATCCAATTAATCGTTAAACAGGTACCCGTTTTTTGAAATTTATGTCCGGACTCGACTTGTATTTTTAAACGAACAAAAAAAAGTTCAGACCCACATTTTTTTAAGAAAAATAGTATCCAGACCTATTTAAAGCGGGTCCGGACAAAACTGGACAAACGGGTCCGGACACCGCCAGCCCTACCCAGCCCGACCAACCACTAAACTAATGTATATATTTTAAAAAAAATATGTTGGAGACAAGTTTGAACACAAAATCCTCTACATTGATGATTGTTCTTTACCAACATGCAACATTCATCTTTTTGTGTTTTATTTGTATGTTAATATAAATATATACAAAATCTACAAAATACTACACTTTATTTTAATTTTATGGAAGAAAACTTTTTAAAATTCTTAATTTTTTTAAAAAATATAATTATTTTTATTAATAAAAAATGTGGGTTTGATGGGGTGCACTTTGGTTTTGTATTTTTTGCTTAAGCCGGGCTTAAACCAAGATATAGGCCTAAACATAAGTGGTGGCTAGCCTTGGGCCAAGGTACTTAGGCTTAGGCCCGATTGAGCCTAGCCCGAGCCTGACTTATAAATAGATCTAATTGCACATATAATAATTTTTCCCTCAAAACTCACCAACACGTCTAACATGTTATGATATGGATGAACAATTGATCCAGATTTGGATGACCACATTATCAAGCATGACCTTCACATTGAATTGTGACATCAAGCATGGCACTTGGTCAACTTGTACACTCCATGTAACTTGTACTCTTCTCCAATGTACAACTACTCTTCCATGTATTGTCAAATTACTTGTAATGTAGTGTATGACATGTGGTGTATGTGCTATTTGTAAACATTGTATAAGTATATTTCATCATCACCACTAAAGGGTCTATATAAAGGGTGTCAACCACATTGTAGAAATACACCAAATTGTATATTACTCATTTCAACTCTCTCATTTCTTCTCTTCTACGTTGTAGTTGTAGTTCTTTGTAGTAGTAGAAGGCAGTAGTTCTTCTACTTTCTTTCTCTAATTCTAATAAGTTCCATCTCAATTTACAACACGTTATCAACACGAGTCTTTAATTGTCTCGAGCTTACGGTCAACAATTACATTGTCCACCTAGTTCACGGACTTAATGAGGTGGGTGATGAAGCCCTCTCTCCCTCGCTGTGAGTTTTTCACCTTTAGTATTTCTATACTACTTTTGGACAACATGATGCATTTGGCTATTTAGAACCTATATATCTTCACTATTGTTACTGCTATTTTAACTAGTCAATGTTGTTGATGTCGTTTATGTTTATTAAATAGCTCGTTTATTGTATAAGAGAAGAAATATATTTTTAAAGCTTCAAGCTGCTTAAGCAAACAAAAATATCTTTCATCAACAGTTTAATTTACTATAAGAATGTGTGTGCACAAATATCACAATATTATGCCTTCTAGCTACTTCTTATATGGTTCTACTTATTACAGTATCAATTTAGAATATTAGATGTCCATTATTGGTACGGATTTTAAAGTCTAATTAACAGTGGCTACACTGCACCTCTTGACATGTTGCCTTTGATATCCGTTGCTCATCCTTAATTACATAATGGAGCAGAAATTGAAAGGACAAGTAACTAGCATAAAATAGTTAGTTAACTGACATACTGAATGAAGGGTTGATTAAGGATGATTTTTTTAGAAGGTCAATCGGTTACAAAATTGATGCAACTCTATTATTCATTAGTGGGTAAATACATTTAAAGACTCCTTTTAACACTTCGTGATCTAGACCTAATATATTGATTAAGAATTTTTTCACGATAAAGAAAGTGGGTATTGACAACTTTTGTGTGCTCTTATTGCTTAAGATCCCATATATCGTCTCTCATGTCAGCTAGTTCTGATTGATGTCTTTTATCATATTTGCATCATTCACGTATATGTGCATACATTATTTTAAATAAAAAAAATGTATTAACAATATATAGGCTAGAAACCGAAAGATGTGGGGCTATTGACTTTATAAGATGCCCATATAAGATTCATTTGGAGTAACGATATCATGTATTGTTAAATTTTTTTTTTTTTTTGCTAGGAGTTAAATATTTTATAAAGTATCAAGTATACATTATTTACGCAAGGGGCATATAACATCACACTTACTACAAAAGTATGCTCTGCAGTTGCGTCTTGCACGATCTTCTATATGAGAAATCAAAAGTCAATATGTGATATATATATATATATAGTTTTTCTCTTAAAATTATTAACATTTAACGTTATTCTAGTCTTGATTTTTATAATACAAATTATGTTGCAAGTTTGAGTTGATAGTGGGTAAGCCTTATCCCCAGTAAAGCTAAATATTGAAAGAGAGACGGATTATCCCGTTCGAGGAGGCATGGTTGTTAAGTAGACTCTTGTCTCGCCACCCAACCTGGAGGTTATCCTACCAACTCATATAAATAGTATATTTTGTGTATAAAATAATCAAGCCGTGAATATTCATTTAATAATATATTATGTACTTTACATAAAAATGAGAATACTATTTATGTTGTCTTTATTTTTAAAAAGTATTATACTTGATTGAATTAATTGTTTGTCAAGGTAACGAGATGCTCAAATTATATATAACGCATCTATGCAAGGCTATGCGTATAACACTAATATTTATTCGTCAAATATCTCTTTAGAGATTTGAAAAGTGAATATTTCATTTTGTTTTGAAGTGAATATTTCACTTTATATTATCATTTCACCTCACGGAGTTAGCTATATCAAGGGCAAAATTGGTTATGCTCCAAAAAGTTCAAAATGAGCGGTTGGGTCTCACGCTACAAAATTTATATCACTCAAATATCATTTATTATTCTGTAATTTTAATTACCTATATGTGACAACCCTCAAAATTTAACCCGACTTGTGTTACACTTATTAAGACCGTGACCCGGCTATCGTGATGCATCGAGTATTTCGGACTTCGGGAGTCGACACTGATGTAATTTTATGTTTCTGTGATGTTTGTATTAGTATTGTAGTCTAATACGAGTCTCGAGTCGTTTAGGCGATTGTTTAGTCATTGTGAAGCTTCGCCTAGGTGAACGGGGAAAACCCTTAATAAATGATTTTTGAATAATAATTATAATATTTTATTTGAGTCAGAACGAGGGCATGACGACGACCACATGATGAGTTGATTTGTAGTAAAATGTGGGCCGAGGAGTGCAAGATCAACATGAAAGTTGAATAGTTAAGTGACACCCGAGTTACTTAAAAAAGTCAACAAGTGGAGTTAGGAGGGTTGTGGGACAACTTTAAGGGTAGATGTAGGATCTACCTAGAGATGAGTGAGTGTAGGATGATGAAAAGGGATCCTATATAAGGGCTTCCCTCACCATTTTTCTCCATTTCTTTCTTTCTTTTCTCTTTCCTCTCCTTTCCTCCTCTTCCATTTTTTCTTTGCTTGGAGGGCAAGCCACTATAAGGGGTGGTGCTGTTGAACGGCCGGAATCCTCGCCGGAGTCTCAATTTCTCGCCGGAATCTAGGTGAGAACATTACTCTCTCATCTTTTTCTTTATTCTTGTGTGTTGCTCTTTTACATTTGGGGTTGTTTATTCAAGTCTTAAATTAATCGCCATGACCAAGGGTGGCTTGCCGGAGACGATCTTGGTGTTCTACCGGTGCCTCAACAACCCCCGGAGTGATCAACACAAGGCATATGTGTCGGTGTTGGTCTTTGATGTATTTTGTAAATTTTGTTAGATTTTCGGATTCAGTGTTTATTTTGGGGTTTCCAATAAAATTCGGGCATCCCACGACGATCCGAAGTTGATTTTGGGGAGTCTTGATGCCTGGAAACAAGTAGACATTAATCGCCAAGATCGGGGTTTACTAAGATTTTTGGGTTTACAGTGTTTGGTATTTTCTAAGATTTTTGGGTTTACAGTGCACACCGTGAGACGCCGCGCACTTTGTAGCACGGCGGCGTCTCTCATGTACGTGTGGGACAGAGGTGAAGAGAGGTGATGATGTGTTAGAGTCGTGTGTAAGCACGGCGCCATGAAGGCATGCTGCATTTTGTGGTATGTGGGAAATGTTACCACCCCAATAAGCTGGATATGAGCACATTGACGCTGTGACAGGAAACGTTGTAGGTGTGTGAAAGTCGCGGCGTCACTGGGGTATGAGTTGGGCAGTATTGAGTCTCGATTTCACGCTGTGAACATACTGCATGCGTGTATATACACGGCTGAGAGCACGACGTGTTAATATGGTTGGTGTGTAGTGTCTTCCTAGATTAAAAAAAAAAAAAAAAAAAAAAACGAGGCTAAACCTGGCCCAGCGCCTCCAGGTATGACCCAAAAAAATATAAAAAAATAAAGTAAAATAAAATAAAATGAAATAAAATAGAATAAATTATGGGAAAATAAAGAAAAATTCAAAAAATATGAGAAAATTTTAGAAAATAATATTGATCATAAACCCAACCTATTGGGGTTCAAACCTTTGTCAGGTAGTTGGGAACCCGTGGGAAAGCGTTAGAGTCGTAGAGTGGAACCGAGATCGCGTTAGACAGGTAAGTACATATGTGCTTTGTATGTGTATATGTTAGTAGACCAATAAGGAAATATCATGTGATTTATACATCTCTCTATTTATTGTTATTGATGAATTGATCTATTGCTTGGTATTCTATCCTACACTACTAGAAAATGCATTTTTTACGACAAACAATATTTGTCGCAATTAGAATGAATTTCATCACAAAAAGGTATTTGCGACAGTCATGCGACGTTTATTGCACTGTAGAAAAAATTCAGTGTGGCAAAAACTTTGCAACAATAAAATGCTGTCGTAAATAGTTTTTGCGACAAAATTATTTTCGTAGCAAAGGTATGTATCATATTAGAATTTTCTTTTACAACAAAACACAGTAACATTTTTTGGATGTCACTAAAAAATTTACAACGATTATATGTTATAGCAAATGAGTAACATGCATTTAAAACATTTGTTTGTAACTCATATATAGCATTACAAAAAAACATTTACTACATTCATTTGAGACATTAAATAGCATAGTAAATTTATCTTTGTTTTTAAGATAATATTTTGTGACACTCTGTTTCCGTCGTAAGTATATACGACATTCAATTTTAAAATCATTATTTTTTTGATAAAATTAAAATCATTATTAGTCACAAAAAATAATTATTTTTTTAAAACACAAGAAACAATTATTACAATGTTTTTCTAGCTTCTAGTAAATATAGAGGCAATAGTACGATAATTTACAAATATGGTTATATCTCTAAGAAATAAAGATAAAACATAATGAAAAAAATTTTAATAGATAATAACAATTGTTGTGTTTTGTTCACCACATTAAAAAATAAAAGCACAAATATAAGCAATATTTGTAGATTTCAACCCTTCTACCAAGTATTTAATACTTTAAAAATGATTATTAATTAGCTAAAACAACAACTTATTAATACTACTAAAGAAATGTTTTAAAACAAATACTACTAAAGAAATAAAAATGCACAACTTATAATATTTTCCTTCATATCTTGTGCCATCTTCATTGGACCCCTCTTCTCAAAAAAAAAAGATCTTCATTAAACCCTGAAAAAAAATAACAATTAGAATATATAAAAACTTCAAAAAAAAAATTTGCAAAAAATTCGAATGAAAAGGGGGTAGAACTTAAGAAAAAATAAATAAAAATTAGAGACTTGCTTTGACAAAGATCACATAAAAAAATTGTCAAAGAGAAAATGACAATTAATGTAACCAATCTTCAAGGTACAATATAAATTTTATAAAAATTTTGACGGAGTTTTCTCATTAATTAAAATACCTTCACATCACTTCAAATAAAACATCGAATCACTTCATATATTCAAAATTAGATCAAGAACAAAACATTTCCTCCAACAGTTGACTATAACTTAATATTCATCCTAGAATATTGAGATAAATATGTGATCCAACATACAGTAATGGAACCATATGAGTTGGGGAGTTGAAGCTATATTCATTCCTCTTAATTCAAAAATCAAAAGAAAACATCACAACCGCCAACTTTAAGTACAAATCAAAAGATATATCATTTGAGAGGATGCACATTAACATCATCAATAAGCTGAAATATGTAATCCTGCAATTTTCTGTAACCATCAACAAATACATGAAATATTCTAGCCCTAACCTGATTTATTAAATTTTATATCAGTGCTGGAACAAATCTCCAATCAAACAAAGTCACCACTTAGAACAAAAACATTTTGAACCATCCCAACATATAGATTGGTTGAAACAAATAACAAAATTCAAAAACTAAATAAAATAAGGCACATAATAATAAGAAGTTAGAAGCAAATATAAGTAAAGTGAATCATGCATGGATCAACAATGTACTTAACTTTCATTTGGCAACTTTTTTTTTGACTAATCCATTTGACAACTTTGATTTCAACTTTAATGGTTCAATTTTTTAAGTTCTAAAGATGAGTACAAGAAAGCACAAAAGTAATTGAATCAATCATCAAATAGAGTTAATTTTAAACCAAAGCAAACATATTTTTTTAACATAATCAAAATGAACTCATATGATTGTCACAATCTCAAATTACTAATGGCCATGAGAGACATGTACAACCCAACTCAATAGTATCCAACAGGATAAAAGGATCATAAGACAATCAAGATTTCACATATTAATCTACAATTCACATAAAAATACTCAATCACCATTGGCATATGAAAATTTCAACAAAAGTGCTAACGGTTTAGATGTATAAGAGATCGCATATCTGATTTTTCAGGAACACATGAGAAATTAGATTTTATCACAAAGCATCCACTTTGTTTCCATGCAATAACAACTAATAAGAAGTTTCACCACAACTATTTAATTTTATACTTTCACAAGTATCAGAATTTTTAACAATCACAAGTAGAAATACACATAGACGATGCATTTTTAAGTTAAAAAACCCATAAACATGAAACTACTATATCAAAATTTGAATTTAAAAAAGAAATAGGAAATCATGAAATATAATTAAATTAATATAAGATAGATATAATATATACCTCTATGCAAAACGAAATGCAATGTAATTAATAAGACGTAGAAGGTCCATGAACCTGAAAAATAAATATATATAATGAAAATTTAAGAAATAATGAGTGAATTATTAATAAATAAAGTTTTTTTTATGAAAATCAATTAAGTGGAAAGTTTAAAGTTGATATTATATATAGATAAACAAAAACCTGATCATTAACAGAAGACCTAATATTTGCAATACTTATATCAGAAACTACATGAACCTACACAATTGAAAAAGTAAAAATTAAAATGAAAACTCAGTTAATTAATTGAACATAAATAAAAAGATTAAAACTCACCTGCACAGTCGCATTAGGATCAGAGCGAAGATTAGTATTCCCTTGTTGAGACTCAAGCATTTAAATGATTGTCATATTTAGAATTAACTTCATCAATAATAACTTGAGCTTTTCTTCGTTCATCTTCACGAATTCTTTCTTCATTTATTTTGTGTTTCTTCGTACTTTGAACCGAAGAAGGAACTAAACCTTGCATACGAACATGACCACGTGCATCAGTTCCAAGAACTTCATCGAAAATTTGATTTTCGACAGAGGTAATTCGTTCATTTTCTGGTATTTTGGACAAGAGTTCATTCATTTGATGCTGCAAAATCACAAATAGTATAAAAAACTAAAACAAAAATTGAATGATAAAATTTTTTAACATGCATTAATAAAGTATGCTTCAGACTTACAATAGCTTCTGCACTGTCTTCGTCGCCAATAGATCCATTCTTCCTTGTACGTGTCTTCATAAACATAGTCATACAATTCACATCTTCGCCTTTCTTTTTCATCTGTATATTTTTATTTTATGGTAAGTTTTCTTTTCATTATGATAATTAAGAATCATTAATTGCTATGGTAATTAGTAACTTGCCTTATCTCGCACAATGGCATACGAAGTGCGACTTATCCTAGAAAGCATCTCTGCTTGCTTACGACTATCACAATTTTTTTGAGCGCGTTCCTATAAATAAAAGTTTTCAATAAAACATATGTTGCAATAAATATCAAAATACACAAAAATTAATTCATAATGAATTTTTAAAAAAATATAATGAAAACTAATCTTAAAAAAACATATTACCTGCACTTTAAGAAGACCCCAATAAGAAACAAGTGTTTTCCATTGGTCTACTGCAACACATGGAGGAGGATTAGCTAAGCGATCCGAGTCATTTGACCATGACCTGTACCAATTCTTTTTTACTCTGCATTTCCAATCTCTCCAACGCGAACAAACTTCTTGCAAACAAGAAACTTTATATTCCTTGGGAACATTTGTATTATCCTATACTGCATAAAAATCATAATAAATATAACACCAATGCAAGCCTATCAAATTTTATATAGGTTTTTAAATATATATATATATATATATTATATTTCATACCTTAACCTCTTTCCAAATATCAATTTTAATAGCTTCAGGTACATCAATCCATCGTTCATAAGTCAAGGGGACTTTTTTCTCATCACGAGCTATGACGCCCAGTTGAGACTTAAACTTGTCAGCATTGCTACCAATCGGTTTCCAATATTCATCAAACTCAACATTCATAATATATCATGTACCCCAATCATCAATAGCTAGAGCAGCACCACGACCTTTTGAAATTTGCTCCGAATTTAGGGTATTTATTAAACAACCACTTATAAAATAATGACCAAGTGAAATGAATACAACATACCATCGATTCTAAATATATTGGGATCGGCTTCATGGATCAAATTCTTTTGTTGTGCTTGATCAAATGAAATGATTAATTAATACATAATTTTTAATTAACACGTAGCAGAATCAGGTGAATGGTGCTTAGAAACAATTGAAGATACCACATGTAACTGATTTCTGTTACAAGTACGAGTTGACTGCCTAGGTCGAGAAGAAACAACTTGTGATTGAACGATATCTGCCATCGAGACACCCCTTTTCCGTTGATGAGACATAATTAACTGCAACAAAAATATAATAAAAATACCAGTTTAAACTGACGTCTAATAAATAATGCTTTATATTGTAATAATTGAATAAGTAAAACATATATCAATTTATTTGAAGTAATTGAAATATGTTGTACAAGCAATTATTTAACTCAACTTTTTAATCAAACTCCTCAATGTTAATGTCATGATTCTCATTATCATTAGTCACTTCATTTGCTTCTACTATTGGTCCATCAACACCTTCCCTTACCCAACCAACATCATCATCATGAAGATATGTGGTTTCATCTAGTTGTTGTTGAGCATATAACTCAACTTGAGGAACCATTGTCGGAACATGAGTAGAATCAACAGAGTACGTGTCAAATAAATCTCATGATGTCAATTTCAGTACAACATGCCAATCAGGACTCAAAGGATCTTGCACATAACAAACTTGTTCTGCTTGAGTTGCTAAAATGAATGGCTCATCACTAATTTGATTGTCTTTATATAATAAGTACTTGAAATTCACCATCTTGAATTTGAACGCATCTTCGATTTCTCCACCCCAAGAATTTACCCAATCACCTTTGAACAAAACGATTTTCATATCGTTTGTATAGCGAATCTCAATTATATCTTTCAGCACACCATAATATGTAACTTCGTTAACAGAAGGATTCCTATCATTGGAACCAAGAAAACTTGGTGTATTCACCTTGTCTACAACACCAGAGTTTTAAGTCTATTTACTTCTATCACAATCCTTTATGCGAAACCGAAATCCATTAACAATATATCTTTTGAATCTTCTTGCAAATTGATCGGGTCCATTAGCTAACTTGCATATTTCCTCTAAGAGCTCTATGTTGCATGCTTGTCGAGTTGTTTGAATCTTTAAAAACAACAAAAGAACTTTTAAGTTTGAATTAAAATAATAATGTATGTCATATACTAATTTATAGGACATACCTCATTCTTAAACCACACATGAAACGATTCATTGTGGACCTTATGAATCTGGTGAGTTGATGCATGCGACATTTCCCTTGAAAGTATTGCAAGGTGTTTTCTAGTAACATTAAAAATATTAACCATATTGTTTGTTGTATATATACACACACACACTACCTATAAAGATTGAATCAAAATTTATATATAGCACATAGGTATAAGTGATGTCAATTATAATTTATACTTACGAACGAAATGGTGAGACACTATCTGTGTTAATTAACATATATCTATGTGCTTGCACCCATGTGATGTTATTAAGACGAATCTTAACTCCTTTGCCAAGCGAACGACCAATCCTATTATCTCTATCGTCATTTCGAGGTGGTCTAGTAGCTTTGGTTTCAACACCACTAAGGTATCGAGCACAAAAATTTACGCATTCTTCCATTAAATAACCATTTGCAATAGAAGCTTCAGGATGAGCTCAATTACACACATAACATTTAAGCGTTAAAAGATACCTATGAAACATCAAAAATGTTTAGTATTGTTTTATTACTACTTAAAATACTTACAACATAAAAAAAATGGATAATACCTTTCTATAGGATACATCCATCGGTATTGCACAGGTCCTCCAAGCAATGCTTCCTCAGCTAGATGAATTGGCAAGTGCTCCATAATATCAAAAAATGATGGTGTAAATATTTTCTCCAGATGACAAAGTGTAAGTATGATTCGAGATTGAATTCTCTCGAGATCTGAAGGTTTATTTGTTTTAGAACACAATTGTCTAAAGAAATTTGTTACTTCAATCAATACTTCAACAACATTTTTTGGCAGTGCTTTTCTAGCAGCTATAGGAAGCAGTTGTTGCATCAATATATGATTGTCATGACTTTTAAGACCAAAAATATTGCGCTCTTTCATGCGTACACGACGAGAAATATTAGATGCGTATCCATCTGGAACCTTTACTTCCTTGAGCACTTTAAAAAATATATCATTGTGTATTCATTGAATAACATGCAGAAGGTAGATATGCCTTAGAACCTCATTGTTGAGGATGCAATGGATATCTTATACTCATTTTTTCCAAATCACGACGAGCTTTCAAATGGTCTTTTGATTTTCTTGCAACTCCCAATATAGTGTAAAGGATATTATTGCACATATTTTTCTCAATGTGCATGATGTCAAGATTATGACGGAGTAAGTTATGTTCCCAATATGGCAATTCGAAAAATATACTCTTCTTTTTCCAATCATACACTTTCTTTGCTTGAACATTTTGAGCATCTTCATCACCCCTTTTTCTTTTTCGAGTGTCTTCCTTTTTATACTCTGTAAGGATATTCTTCAATTGAGTGCTTACATGAGTTCCAGGTGATCTAAATGGTGGACGACCGAATTCTCGAGTTCCATCGAAAGACACTTTATCTCTTCGAAACTTATGGTTTGTTGGTAAACATTGTCGATGCCCAATGTAAGAATGTTTATTACAAAATGACAACCACTAAGATTTTGTATCTTTACAACATACGGGACATGCTTTCGCTCCTCTAGTGCTCCATCCAGATAAGTTCGCATATGCTGGAAAGTCATTGATCGTCCATAGTAATGCTGCATGCAATGTAAACATTTGATTATTCGATGAATCATATGTAGGAACGCCTTCATTCCATAACTTCTTCAACTCTTCTATTAAAGGTTGCATGTAAACATCAATCTTATTACCAGGTCCTGTAGGTCCATCAATCAGTGTAGATAATATGAGGAATGGTTGTTTCATGCACATCCATGGTGGTAAGTTGTACGGAATAAGGACAACAGGCCACGTGCTATGAGGTAACATCAATGACCTAAATGGACTAAAACCATCTGAAGCCAGCCCTAGCCGCACATTTCGAATATCTGCTGCAAAGGTCGGATATTTTTTATCAAAGTCTTGCCAAGCAGGAGAATCAGCAGGATGCCTCAGGATACCATCATTTGCACGCTCATCTACATGCCATTTCATAAGTGAAGAGGTTTTAGAAGACATAAACAACCTTGCAATCTTGGTTTTAAGGGAAAATATTATACTTGCTTGGCAGGTAGCTTCTTTCCATCATTTGCACCAATAGAAGCACTACTGTCAATCGGTTTATACCTCGATGCCTTACGCACATCACAAGTATCAAGGTTCTCGTCCTCATTTCTAAATAACATGCAATCATTTGGACATGCATCCCACGTTTTGTATGTAAAACCTAATTCAATAGTTATTTTGTTGGCCTCATAATATGAACTAAGTAGTTTTACTCCTTCAGGATATGATTTCTTTAACAACTCTAACAACATCGTAAATGACTTATCAGTGCAACCTGACAGAACCTTCAAATGTAAAAGTTGAACAAGGAATGATAATGCTGTAAAGTTTTCACATCCAGGATACAAAGGACATGCAGTCTCTTGGAGCCACTTCAGAAATCTACAAGTATCTTTATTTGGACCATCCCAAGTATCATCTCTAATTGAACACCCAACACCAACATCAGGACTAATATTCAGAATTTCCATTGCATCATGCACCATTCCCACCATATCATCCCCATTGGAAGGGTCACTGTCTCTTAAATCATTATCATTAATATTTAATGAAACATAACGCTCTCCATGAGAAGTCCAATTTTTATATTTTTTCCAAAATCCATTTATGATAATGTGTTCTCTTGCCTTTTTCCTTACAAGCAAAAAAAGATTACAACATTTTCTACATGGACAATAAATTGTGTTCCCAGCAGGATTGTTAATGAATGCAAAATCTAAGAACTTTCTAACCCCATTTTTATATTCCTCGGATACTCTATAAGGCAAGTCAATCCAACTTTTATCCATATTTTTGTTTTTCGTAGCTGCGCTAAAAAGTAAAAAGTACTGTTTGTCTCAAATTCTTCATAAAGCATAAAACGTTTATCTAAATAAATAAATTTCAAAAATAACATAGTTTGGACATAAGAACATATTGAAGAGTTGAAAAGCAAATAAAATAAATATTCGTATATAACTCTAAAAGAAAAAAATGACTTTCCACATTCATGAAAAAACAAAGGAGTAGTCATCTATATTATCATATTTGTTGAGTCAGGACTCACTTAAAAATCCTTTAAATCCACAAATAGGAAATTAAAGCACAATTAATAATTGTTTTGCAATTACCATTAGAAAATAAAGTTGTAACAACACCAATATATATCACATAAATCACTAAAAAAATGCATTGGAGCTACTGTAAATTCTCATAAGCATTTCAAGACAAAGACCAAGGCTAGACTCCATGACCTTCAAGAGATCTTTTCTTCATACTAGATAAGGAAAAAATAGAGTACTCTCAAAAAAACGTACTCTCTATTACATTATAGTACTCTATTTTCTTTTTTCTTGTTGAGTTTTACATCAATGCATGCAGTTGTCACAGTTACCAATCATTCTCCTTAATTCATTTTATCTTTTGGGATCTACCAAAAGAATTTATTAATTCGAACTTAGTGAACTATAAGCCTCAAATTACATACCTATAAAATGATTCTTTTAAGTCAAATAGCATATGCTAAAATAGTATCAAGTACATATGTTGAATTTGAGCATGCAAAAGAAATTACAAAGCTAAAAATGTATCAAAAGAATATATTGCATTATGAAAAATGGAAACATTGGAAAGGGAGTTGGTCTAAAATATGAGCACAAGGATCAATGCATTCTTTGTAAGAATCTATATCAAACAAAAATAGTACCTTTGTAGTAATACCAATTTAGTTCAAGAAATCTATCTTCAAGTGCAGAGCGCTGAGCATTTACTCGATCCTTCTTTCTCTCAATTCCTAATAGATAAAAGCTTTTAAGAAATCAGAAAAACAAAGAAAAGAAAGGAGTAGAAGATCAATAAATCTATGGAGCACACATGTGACTGATATATGTTGACAGAGGTCATACATATGACTGACAGACAAGTATACAAATGCATATCAGTAACATGAATTTCAAGACTCTCATTTGAAGGGTTGGAGGTTCAAGTCCCTAAGGGGGCAAGATAAGTTATCTATTTTTTTTTTTTTTGAAAAAAAAACTAATTTGGAGAAAACCGTTTAAAAGGTTCAGCCACACTACCAAAGTTCCAAAATTTTTAGAAAAATTACCAATCATAGAAATAAAAGAGTGTGGAATAGTATGAAGTTAGGTTTAGCACAAGGGATTTAATTAACTATGGACTGATTTGAGGTCCAGATTTGAACACGATCAGAGATGAGCGAAAGGTCTGAATCTGACAAAACACTTAATACTAAGTAGGCTCGGCCTAGTTGAGGATGAATCAAATGTCGTTGCACTTTGTTTCGACAAGGTAGATAGGGATGATGGCTATACTTGGAGATGATAAAGAAATTTATCTCAAAGCACTCACAAGGAAGTCATTTAGCATATGCAAACCTATTGAAGCCGAAACTATTGTTGAAAGAGAGTCACTTGATTGGGCACATGAGGTGAATCAACAGATTGTGATTTTTTTTTTTATAACGGAAGTTATATATGAATCCTTAAATATATATATTTCATACAGAACGAAAGGGATGTATACCCTTTTTAGGCCCCTGTACACACCCATGTACAAGTATCAAATACAAAAAAGTTGTTCAAAATTTGCAGCCGTCCCTTATTGTCTTTCCCAAAGTAAGAATTGAAGACAAAAAATAGGCGGTAGAAAACAAAAATTGCAGCCATCCCCATTGCTTTCCCAACCGTAAGAAAAACATGTAGACTCTCATTAATCTAACCCGATCAAAACCCATCATGGGCGTCCAAATCCTCAATATATCATTAAGGTTCCGACATTTAAGCCCCATTAACACTATATAGAGCAAAAAAATTTATACTATTAGAATAGAGGGTTTTAGTTGTGATGTACCTTTTACTTTTTTATAAAATAAATTATGTTAAAAACACAGTTTTTTTAAATATTAAAAAAATAAAATCGACAATATATTATTTTTTACTTACAACGTTAGTTCTAAAATGAGGCAAAAAGTAATGTTTTGAGATAGTTTTAAGATTTCGTTTTAAAAGGTAGCAAATTTAGTGCTTTTAACATATAAGGACCGATTCATATATAACACAACAAAAATGTGTTAAAATAAGAGAACAAAGAGAACAAAAAGGAAGATCGAAAAAAAGAGAACGAAAAGGAGGAGCGGCCCGAAAGAAGCCCGCGCGATCGACTTGGAGAGAAACCGAAAAATCTTTCACGCGATCGTCTTGGTGAGAGATCGAAGAAAAGGGCTGCGAGATCGAGGGAAAGGTATGGATTTCAATTTCAATGAGAAGATACAACAAACTCCAAATTCGGTGAGAGCTAGAAGAAGGAAGATTTGTAAACTCGCACTAGGAGTTCTCATCATCGTCAATCCAAAATCAAATCTTAGCTTTGTGAGTATCTCTGTTCTTCCTCTACTTTTTTTTTTTTTTTTTTTTGAAAACTGTTCTTCTTCTTCCTCTACTTTAGATGTTTAAACATCATATTCAAGTCGAATCAATGATCCACAAAGCTCTCTTGTTCATGATTTGCCAAAAGAGTGTCTTATATTTACTTTCTTGTTTGTGATTCAATTGGTCTAATTTGGATCCTTAGTTCTTTTGAGAAGTTGTTTGAGTTAGTGGGTTAGAGTTCTTGAATTTGGGGTAGAATTGATGAGTTGATTAAGTTAGGTCGATAATAAGTCTTGTGGCTTTATTAGATAAAAATACCATCCCCAATGTGGATTGCAAATTGATATGGCTAAGGGTTATAACAAAACACAAAACTTAATTGTAGATTGCTAAAATACACAAATTGATCAGTTAGGCTACATATATGGCTTTTCTTTTTAAAAAAAGCTACATATATGGCTTGGTGATTTGTACCTTGATAGTAATAGAGCATCCTTTCTAATTTTCTTAAAAAATAACTTAAGGAAAAAAATGCTCTTAAGATTTAATAATCCATCTACCTTGGTTTGTACTCCTTGCTTCCATCACTCCACATCAACGACTTCTTGCTGCCTTTCGACCTTTCCCAAAAAATTATAACATATAAAATCGATGACAGGGGCTGGACCAATCAAAATCAACACCAATCTATTGTGAGATAAACCACATCCGTAACAAAAACATAGTTCGCACCCATAGTCTAAGACTTGCACCCACCACAGCACACTCAAATGTTGTCGCCCATGAGGTGTTAATTTGCACCACACCATACTCTTTCTATCAAAATCCAGATACACCATACCGGCCTCCCATTCCCAATCAAAGCCAAACCTCGAAAATAAGGTGAGAGAGTAATGTAGTAGAACTTCTCAATTCAACCTTACTCAAGAAAAAATAAATTCGTGGGTTATTAGGGCGGTGCCAAGTAAAAAATAACCCACATGGTATAAGAAAACGAAAAGAAAGAACTGGTAATAGACCAATTAAACTATGAAGTAAACACAAAAAATACATACACAATTCACAAAAAACACAGTAAATTAATCTCAAACTTTCTCTTTTATCTTCTTTTGGTTTCTCCATTATAGACCTCTACTTATTCCAGTGCTATCAAGGGTACAATGTACTCAAGAGTACGATGTATAAAGCTTCAAATTAATCAATGATAAGATGTCCAAGACTACCAAAACCAACCATTCCCATGCTCAGCCTGTACTCAAAGAACCAAAAAATATCAATGCACCAAACAGGTTGATAGAAAAAGAGTAAGAACTTGTTGGTTAATTTGTCATCCATTAGCATGATCGGGGGAAGAGTACATGAAGAGGAAAATAGGGGAAGAGAAGTGAAACGGTAGAGAAAATATATAACTGATTGTAACTGAATTGCCAACTTCCTAAAAAATGTGGCATTTTGTAAAGTTGAAAAGTATTAACAGAGAAAACATGTGAAGAGAGATAACGTGAAGATAAGAGCAGTTTTAATTTTGGGTGTTTGGGGCAGTGGACGGTTTAATGTGGAAACCAAGAGAATCGAAATTTGTGACGACAAGGCAAAAGTGAGAATCTCAAATTCTTGAGTTAGGAGGAGATCGTTGAGAAAGAAGTGAGAATCTCAAGTTCTCAAGAAGGCGGGGAGATCATTGAGGCAAAAGTAAGATTTGAGAGGAAATTATTAAAGTTCAAAGGGTAGACGAGTTTGTGTTGACTTGAAGAACTCCAACAAATACCTATAGTTGAACCAAAACTTGGGCGAACGCTTGACTCACGCATCGCACGAAAGACTCCAATGCTTCTCAACATGAACTCTAGAAATTAAAATCAACAACTGTAAAGTTTTGTCTTATATATTTACAGATCTAGCAAACAAGAAATTGACACATTTAACTCAAGCTCTTTATGAACAAGAACTCTGTTATAAAGAGGCGTACTCCACAGATCTGTAAATTAGACACTGCACTTCTTTAAATTGAGCTTTTGCACCACCTATTAATCATAAAAAAACAGGCGGTACTCCATGAATACCTACTATAATTTACAAATATATATATTTACAGTATAGTTATAAAAAAATTGAAAATCAAAAACTTTAGTCCATCAATTTATTTCCAAAACATCTCCCGTGATCTCGTTTCACCCACACCATGAAAATCATAAGTCATCAGAGTCATCCCATATACCCCTAAAAAAAAACAGTGGCCAAGTTCCTCAAATCAGGAATGAGAGTCATACTACCCCTCACAACCTGTTGCTTTGGGATGACCCAGACAGATCCCACAAAAGAAACGCCCAAATCTGGTTGCTAATTTCCACAAAAGGAAGAGCAAAACATTTCCCGTGATCAGCTTGATGCCTCAACAACAATAAGAGACTACGAAGAAGAATGTAAAAGTGCAATAAGGTAGAAGAGTTCGTTGAAGGAGTCTGAGTTTGGGTCGAATACCTGATTTACTCAAGAGAAAATCTCGAATTTCCACCCCGAAATAAGAGAAAATAAATGAGGAAAATTAGGAACGTGAATTTTTTTCTTAAGTACAAGTCTATCATCAAACACCCCAATAAAACGTTTACATTAAAAAAGCACACAATTTTCCTCGATTTTTCATTTTATTTATATATAAAATGATGTCCATATGCATCAAAATGCATTAGAACCAGCATAACGCTTAATACGTAAAAAAATTTGGTTCAAAGGATACAAATCCCTCGAAAAAGAGGTAGGGAGTAAATACTCCTTATAAAATAAAATAATCATTTGGTAAGAATTCAAAGTATCATTTTAAAATGATGATCCAATACCACAAATAGTATGTGTATAAATATCAAAGAAGACATAATTATCAAAAGAGATTATTCAAACCGAGCTAAACTCGTTAAGGAAATGAAGAGTTGTTAGACTAATAGTCTAATAAAATTGTAGCGCTATAAAGCCGTTGGATTTAAAAATTTGGTTAGATGAAGTACCAAAACCTCATGGATTATTTACTTTGAAAACTAAATATAAGTAATCTATATTATCCATGTCTTCATTGTAATATCACCATAAGTCAATGGCTCAAATATTGTGAGAAATCACGACGACATTATTATATCATTTGAATACCTGAAAAAAGAATTCAAAATGGAAGATTCTTGAAAAATAAAACTTAGCTTTGATTTGAAAATTAAGTATTTTCAAGTTAAATAATTCTCCATCTATTAATTTATTTTACTCAAAAGAGTAAATTTTGGTTTACAAATATCTTTTACAAAATAATAAAATGTTTCACTCATGTCAACATGAGAGGAAGAAGAAAAAAGAGTTATTGATTAATGTTTTGCGCTCTTTTTTCCTTTAGCTATGGTTTTATCTATTGGGTTTTCCTATTGAAGGTTTTTAATGAGGTAATCATAACAATATTATACTCCGTATAAAAATTTATGAGAGCAATGCGCTCTTTTTCTTTTACTAGATTTTTCCTACAAGGTTTTTCTAGTAAAAGTTTTAATGAAACATCTATATATATTCTCTCAAAATATATCTATGTATTGCACACTTTTCCTTAGCTATGATTTTATCCCACTGGGTTTCTAGCAAGATTTTTAATAAGGCAACGCTAACAGTTCTTTTATCATGTCAGATTGATAAGAACCATTCATTCTTTTTCCTTTACTAGACTTTTCCCACATAGTTTTTCTAGTAGAGGTTTTAACGAGAACATGTTCTCTCAAAGTGTATGAATGTGTTGTACTATTTTTCTTAGCTATAGTTTTTCCCAAAGGGTTTTCCTAGCAAGGTTTTTAATAAGGTGATCAATAATATCATACTACAAATTAAGATTGATGAGCACAATATACTCTTTTTCCTATACTAGATTTTTCTCATAATATTTTTTCTAGTTGAAGTTTTAACGAGACACTTTCTCAGCAATTGTCATCCAAGAGAGGTGTTATAATATGGATGAATTTATCAAGATTTGGATGATCACATTGTCAAGCATGGCCTTTACATTGAATTGTGACATCAAGTATGACATTTGGTCAAGCATGGCTCTTACACATTAAATTGTAATATCAAATATGGCTTCTACACTCCATGTAACTTGTACTCCTCTCCAATATACAACTATTTTTCCATGCATTGTCAAATTACTTGTAACATATTGTATGATATGTGGTATATGTGTTACTTGTAAATATTGTATAAATATATTTCATCATCATCACTGCAAGACTTATATAATGGGTGTCAACCTCATTATAAAAACACACCAAGTTGTATGCTTACTTTTAATTTCAACTCTCTCATTTCTTCTCTTAAACTTTGTAGTTGTAATTCTTTGTAATAGTAAAAGTTAATAGTTATACTTTCTTCTCTAGTCCTAGCAAATTCCATCTCAATTTACAACATAACACACTTCATATTTAAAAAATAAATTTATGGATCTTAATAGGGAAACTCAATCATTTTCTCAAAAAAAATTCAATTTGCCCACCTAAAAAATATGAGTCTTAACATTAGAACTTGAAAATAGTGATAAAACATTCTGCAAGAAAATTTTAGCAATCAACACAAGAAAATATAATTTTCCAACAAAATTTACTATTTTCCTTTTCCATTATATCAACAAACAGGACCTAAGATATAAAATTTATAACCAACTCCTAATAAGATAAGTTCAATCATTAGTAAAAATGGACGGAAAAAGGTCGAGACACATGATAGTTCTTGATCCTTGTATTTCAAGTCTAACACACTTTTAGTAAAACAAAATCTCCTTAAATATACCAACACACTAGTTTACACTCAATAACATTAATAACATTAAAAGAAAGAACACCTGCTTAAACAAGTCACCCAACAAAAACTAAGGAACAAAATCTCCCTACAATTAAGAAAGGATTTCAATTGGTTCATTGCAGAAGTGCACCAACCAACTTCCGCCCAGTTTTAAGAATCAGCTTTCTTTTTCTTTGCCGCACGATATAGCCCTACCACACAAGCATGGTCTCTCTCATATGGCTCAAGCGTGATTTGCTCTAAAGGTCTCAGCTGGTCTTGCCTCAGTTTGTTCACTTCACTTGCAAACACTGCATCTGCAGGGACAGTAGAATCTATACAATTTGCCTGAAAAAATAAAATAAATAAAGTTAAAATCGAGTTAGATCATTGCAAAAGGTTTTGCCTTTACATCACATATTTAGTGGTTTTTGCAAGAATCCGGAGTAAAAAGAAAATAGATCTAAATGGTCCAAACCTTTATTGAAATCACATAATGGCCTCCATTCTTGAGGAAATAGGAAGCATTCAAAGCCAAAATCCTAGCCTGCAAGAGGAAAAACTTGGTAAAGAAACTCAAAAGACTGGTTAGATTGTATAATTTTATAGTTTGAATGCCAATAAATTAGAGAACAAGTACTCTTTTGGTTTAGATTACACGAGGGTGGAGAAAATTTCATAATATCTAGAAGGTTTGAAATCTTCCAACAGACATCAATTTTTCCAAATTGCATTGGCATAAAATTCAAGATTAACAAGGTGCAGATGAACAACCCACAAGTATTATCATGCACCATAACAAACACCATTTTCTTGACTTGTGATCGCCAGTGTAAGCTCCAATAGGAACCAAAGGAGTGCACCACTAGAATAGAAATATTGGGGAACATGATAATGGAGGTGAGATATCACTTACAAGTTAAAATACTTTTTCCAAGTGAACAGCTTTGATGCCGATATTCTAAACAAACGTTATGAAACTTCAGGGTACTTAAATAATGGGGTTTCCAAACATCTTTTATGGCCTCTCCTTAGGTTCAACTAATTTCATGTAAGTTATGAGGCAAGACAAGCCGACTTATTTAGTAATTTATAGAAATTTTTTATTCTATGGCCTAACCATCACAAGCACATTTAACAAAATTTACCACAACTACAAGAAAAAAATCTAATCAACATGAACATATACTTTCAGCATTTAGTAGAGCATCAGAAACTCGAACCTGCATCATCCAGAATGTCCTGAAGGGGAATCCGAGTAACTTCATCACATGCTTCATGTGCAATAATTAATCTTAAAGGAACATGAACATCAACATTGAAACCAAATTGGCCATATTTTTCAAGACATTCGGCATTGACAAGAATATTTCAGGAATATGACATTGAAAAAAGCAACCGTTTCATAATAAACTGAGAAATAAATTACTTAATAATCTTTCTTAATAGCAAAAAAAAAAGAATATAGGAGGTTTGGCTAAAACTACCATCTGCATCTCAATGATCAAGAAATCTCAAAGTCCATTAATGTGACTCATTGGAAGCAAAAAAAAAAAATGATCATACAACTGAAATTGAGGACTTGAAAAATTTAAGTACATTGTACGAATAGTATTTTGAACATCATACGATGAAACAAACATTTTTTCACATACTCAACACGTACAAAAAATAGAAGTAGCAATCAACATGCACACAAGATAAAGCATGTAATAAAACCCATAAAGATGAAGATGAAGATGTCAATTGCATCTGAATCTCGGTCTATCATCACACATGAAGTCATGAAGGGGAATCCGAGTATCTCATCATCTGCTCGATCATCTTCAAGAGAAACTTAAAAAGACACCCAAACAATGGAAATGAGCGGCAAAAGAAAGGCATAAAAAAGAAATCATGCATGCAAATTCCATCCACTTTTAAAACCAAAAAGCATTGAAAGGTGCAAAAACAAAATATATAACAATAGGTAAGTACAAGAAAAGAATTTTACTTATAACAGACATGACAGATTAAAGTGCCATAGTACACAACAAGAAGGAAAAACTTGAAACAAATTGTTGCACTGGCTATTGGCAAATGTGTGTTTGTATCTTCATAAATAATTGATACACGCATTGAATACACAAACGCAAGACAACAAACCTGGTCTGGCTGAGCTACATCAGAAAATATAACGTCAACCATGCCAACCAACATTCTGTACTTAGAAGGATGTCTAGCATCTTCAATAATGGGTATGACATTTGTTCGCTTCTTTGCCATATTAACCAAATCTCTTCCACTTCTATGAGAAAATTCCACCGCATAAACAACACCAGTCTAACACAATCACAACAATAAAATCAATCCCACATCAACAACCTGATTTACGACATTGCTTCCAGAACAAAATGAATTACAAGCCATAACAGCCATGAGAATGTACTTACTGGACCAATTATATCAGATACATGAGATACTGAAGTGCCCGACGCAGCTCCAAGATACAATACCTTCGCTCCTGGAACCTGAAACAATTTCCGCAAAAGAAGAACACCATTATAATTCATAGTTGCAATTTAATTGGAACGTTACAATTAAGTTGAATCAAAATCATATAAATTAGACCAAATGTGAACTTTATGACTACACTAAATAGGAAACACTCACAATAAAGATTTCATCAAGACCGCTAAGAACTGCAGATGCAAGCTTCGAACGGAAGGGATTCCAAACCCTGTACTCAACTTTTGTTCCATCTTCATTCTGTATAGACAAACAGCAAAACCACTTACATATAAAGTACTAATCTCTACCTACATTCCAACTCAACTTCAAAAATGCGTAGTAAGCCCAAAACCCTAGACCCTAATTGCACCAACAAACCCCAAAACCCTACTAAAACTTCAATTTTTTGAACAGAAATACAGAAATCAAGTCACTAATAAAATACTAATCTCTAGATTGTAACTGAACTCCAAATATTTGCAGGAAACCCAAAAAACTAAAACATAAACCCTAGTTGTTTCACCAAAATCCAAAAACCCATTAAAAAGATTCAATTTTTCGGACAGAAAACAAGAAATCAAGGTCACCTGAACAGAGATTCTCTTCTCACCATACACGGCCTCGCCAGGGGCCATGTTCTTGGTCACAAGGGCGTCTTCCTTCCCCTTCGCGATGAACACGCCTTCGTGTCTGTGAGGCTCAATGATGACCTTGCTCCCGCCCTTCATTCCTCGCCCGCCACCGCGTCCACGGCCTCCGCCGCCGAAACGGCCGCCTCGCCCTCCGCGGCCGCCGCCGCCGCCGCGGCCTCTCCCTCCTCCATCTCTCCCCCGCCTCTGCCTCCGAAGCCTCGGCCCCTACCCCCGCCGCCGTCGCTCCTTCCCCTGAATCCGCCGCCGCCGCCACGACCTGAAACACCAAAATTGGGTCAGAAAACACTGCTCAAAACGCTGAAAGAGAGAGGCTTGGATGGGAACTAGGGTTTCGATTACGGTTTTGACCTCTTGGGGGCCTCATTGATGGTGATTTGGGTTGAGAGATTGGGCGGCGATTAGGGTTTCGAGCGGAGAAGCTGAGTGAGTTTGGACTGTGAAGCCGAGTTTATATAAGAGAGATGATGGGGTTTAGGGTTTTAGGGTATTTCTGTAAATTTCAGTTAAGGTGGACTGGGCTCGGCCCGATTACGACCTCTGATGGGCTTGGGCTTGGATGTTTGGGTATCAACAAACAAGGGTTGTTAGAAATTCACCGAGATGTGTAATGTACAATAGGATGTGTTCTGAGAACACCCTATGTTAAAAGTTAAAACTGAACCTGACTATATCACTGCAGTCAACTTTAGATGCCATGCTCTTCAAGTAGGCGTTTAACCTTATTGCTATATTTTAAGGTGTGTTAATGTAATACTAATGCTCATAGAATCACAAATAGAATCACAAAGGCAACAACTTCTACCAAAAGTTTTAAAGCTTCTCCATATCTAAAGCTCGAAATTGAGACTTATAGTTACGGAAGCGAGGCTCATGTCATTCAACCACAACCGTCTTACGTATTTTCCTTGCAATCTTTATCAAAAAAATGAGGGAGATCGTATAATTTTGTTCCTAGGGATTCAAATAGAATGACCCACACGGTATTTTCCAAACGAACTTTATCAAAAAAAAGTGGGAGATTGGTGTAGTTTTGTCCCCAGGGATTCAAATAGAGTGGCTCACACTCTCTCGGTCTTAACAAAAAATATTATACTTAGTGTGGTGAGATGCTATACTAAATGACATTTCAATTTATGAACTTAATTATCTTTGAAGTTGAATGAATTTTGCCTGTCGGGGCTTAAAAGAGAACAAAATATAGAAAGTCCATGATTTTGGTCAAAATATATGGGAATAGATTAGCTAGAGTTTTCATTGATGACATAAGAATAATGTATCAGCTCCATATTCAGTATTGCTCTAAATCTTATCTGATGACATGAATTTTCATCAACTGCAACTTCACTTACAGAAATCCCCAAATTCTCTTTAACACAAAGAAGTGTAGCACAGCTTCTTTTCAAAATTCTTTGCACACCACAGTTTAGCTATAACTTCAAGGCAGGACATTGAAGCAGACTTCACAAAACTCCATTCATGCATACAAAATAGTTTATTTTCTCAATGATCAAAGATCCATGATCGAAAGTAAACTTTGTCATCCATAGGACGATTTAAGAGGCACGACACAATAAAATGAAAGCAATGCAGCAGCCATTAATGGGAGAGAAGTAAATACAAGCTAGTCCACTGGAACAGGTTCCATCTTCTCAGCCTCCTCTCGCAGATGTTGAAATAGTACTGATGAGAGGTATCTTTCTCCAAAGCTTGGATGAATAGTCTAAACTTGACAATATAAGCTAAAGTTAGTAGCTAAACAAGGAAGAAAAAGAACTGCCAAAAAAAAGTCGCCTAAACACTCCTTTTGTTTAACAAGCATAGCATGATTCGCATCCATACTAGATCATTACTTGGCGACGATCATTCAAATGACTCATCCCTAGCCATCAAGAAATCGATTTCACAATATTGCAAGAAGAAAGTCATCATACCACAATAAGTTTGCCTTTGTTCTCTGGTCTTCTTGCGAGTCTTAGCGCTGCAACTGTGTTGGCACCGGATGAAATTCCCACCTGCCAAGAACCAAGCAGGGTGATAAATGATTTGAAACCAAAACCTATTGGTCAGTGTTACTCGTCAAACAAAAAGTATGTACATTACACGAGTTGTTTGCAATCTTTTTTTTTTTCGGCAAGGTAATACCTATCATGTTATGATTACATGCTGCGGAATCTGAAGCATTTTTTGTTTCAAGGATGGCATGCAATGAAACGAAACAAAAACATAAAATTATCGAGGCAGACTGAAGATGTAAGATTGTTTTAAGCATTACCATCAGCCCCTCCTTTACTGCCAACTCCCTTGCCATATCCACTGCATCATCACTTTTCACCTACCAGATCAAATGTTGAAGAATTCAATAATTATAGTTAAGATAGATTACGAAGTGTGCAAAGGCACTATCTATAGCACTTGCCTCAAGAACTTCTTCCATTATGTCCATATCCAGTATATCTGGTTTGAATCCAACTCCATTTCCAGTTATGTAATGGGGGCCTAATCATGCAGACGAAAATCAGTATTGAAGTGATAACATAATCACGTTTACCAGGGTATGTGTTTGTGTGCGTGTGTAGTTTCATCTTTCAAAAAGAAATAGTAGCCTTTGAATCGAATTAGAAATTATACCTGGTTTGCCACCATTGAGAATGTTGCTTTCTGCAGGCTCTAGTCCATATATCTTTAGAAAACATTAGAATTAGTCTAACATAATCAGCGTTATCTAAAGACAAACAGAAAACTTCGAAAAAAGTAATAAAGTAACTACCTTAACATTAGGATTCTTTGATTTAAGATACTTTCCGACGCCAGATACAGTGCCTCCACTTCCTATTCCCATAATGAAGATATCAACTTGACCATGAGTATCCTCCCATATCTCAGGGCCAGTAGTCTCGAAATGCACCTGTTTCATTAATCATGAGAGCAGAGAAAAAATGAGCAACCAAAACTGCAGCTATTCCCACGTCAGGTCCCAGTTGTTGACATTAAGTTTTACCTTCCATACAACAGGTTGCCAAATTCCTAATTATTTTACCTTACATACAACAGGTTGCCGAATGGAATTCCTAACTATTTTATTTACCAATATAGTATGGCCAAGTTGTGTTGCTTTGACAACTTAATAGACAAGCATGAAGTTTGTATACCTGAGTGTTGGCAGGATTAGAAAACTGTTGCAGCATGAAAGCATCTGGAGTGGATTCCAAAAGTTCATAGGCCTTTTTGACTGTTCCTCCCATCCCTTTAGTGGGATCTGTGATGACTAATTCAGCCCCAAATGCCTTCATGGTGACCCTTCTTTCCAAGCTTGTGTAAGAAGGCATGGTGAGAACCATCTTGTAGCCTTTCATAGCAGCAATGAATGCCATACTTATTCCCATATTTCCTGATGTCGGTTCAATCAACACTGTCTGTTGTCGCAAACAAGTAGAAGTTAGGATTTAGAAGAACATTGCACAAAAAAAGAGTTCAAGAAGCTCCGCATAAGCATAAGCGACAGTGTAATAGAGCATGCGAATAAAGGCTATTGAAGGGTACGTGCTAGCAAATCTGACCTTGCCAGGAGTGATCAAGTTCCGCTGCTCCGCATCATTAATCATCGACAACGCAGGTCTGATTCCACAAGTAAATGAAACAAAAAGCATAAGTCCCCTGATCACTAACAAGTAGTGTTAGTATATACTAGATAATAAAGATTTGCAACACAACCTTTTATAGCTATTAATACTTATATATATGCTATTTTGTATAAATAAATCGCCGGATGATGAATCAATTCAACCGATATGTGTTTACACAAATTAACACGCTAAGTCGGATAACAATTTAGCGGTTTTATTTCTTATTCAATTAAGTACCTATCTTTGATGCTGGCAGTGGGCTGCATCATTTCTTGCTTGACAGCAATATATGCACCACACCCTTCGGTCACTTTGTTAAGATACACTAGAGGTGTTTTCCCAATCAGCTGAAATACATATATGCCAACATACTAATTGATTTAGTACCCAGTAAATTAATTAAAACAACAATCAAACTGCAATCAGTATTCATAAAGAAAGAATCATCAGTGAAACCCCAAAAGAAAATTAGTAGTTATGGTAAAAGATTTCAGAACTTCAAATACAAAAGAAAAAAAAAAAAAAAAAATTGTTCATAGCAACAATTTTCTAAATCCAATCTTCAACCACCCGATTAGCCTCTTGATTTGTGTAGACCAGGATCTATACCATCACAAGATGCCCTCCATTTCAATGGTTTTTCATTCTCTCCACTTCAATCAATTTGAGACTAACAACAATCATGACTCAATAGCAAGACTCACCCACAATTGTTTCAACAAATAGCATTATCAACACTCAAATCAGCACAAAACATTTAATGGGTATCAGTGAAATTGCAAGATTTACACTAAAAACGCTTGTATTTGGAGAAACACAGACCTCAGAAACGTCCCTCTTGACGTTGATTCCGGGGAGCTCTCTGGGCAAGTCCCTGATTTTCTGAGCAAGTGAGGGGGAACCAAAAACGGGGTCTGTGGAGAACCCATGCTTTTGAAGAAGAGAGCTGAAGACACTGTTGGGTCTTCTCCTACTACAAGAACTCAAGAGTTTCGCCATTAATGGAGGCTTTGGAGGTGTGGTTTAAAGTGTTATCTTTGTTGATTAAAGATCATGGCATCTTGAGCACACACAGGAGCTTAGTTTTATAGATGATGATGGTTGATGAAAAGAAGTACAAAATATCACATTACATTTTTAGGACACACATTTGTCACTCAACTCACTGAGTGGTGTCTCTGTCCGTATGTGATTGGTGAACGTCATGTTAGAGGAAGATCGACGGTGTGTTTGTATGGTATCACAACCTCTTTTTCATCGACTATTTTTTTCTTTTTTTTTGGTACAAATTGTTTTTCATCTTTTTGTGTTAAAGTTTCATCGACTATTGTTAGTCATCTAATATTCATACTTTACAAGGAAAAAAATGCTTATGTATCTGTTGATATTTTTGCATTGAGTCTTTTATTCTGTCTCACTGGTGCCCTTATATCGTGTGATGAGACTTTACAATATGAGATAGCTACATGTACACTCTTATATGGTAGTGTGTAGTGATCATTTCATGTTCATCCTAAAAATCTTTTCAAGTTTTTATTGATTTTGTCTTTAAACTTTCATCGTATCACTTTTATTCCTTAAACTTTCATTTTCATCTACTGTTGGTCCTTTTATTAATTATGAAAAACAACAATTGCTAAAAAAATATTTCATGAGCTACAAATATGTAGTAAATGTTTAACTATTTACGGGAGTAAAGTATGATAATAAAAGAGTTCAGTAGATTATTAAGGTGATGCTTTATTGTACCTCTATCTAAGTTCAAACATTATAGAATATCCATCAAGTTGTATGCGCAACGATTAAGGGTCACAATTAAAGGTGTACAAATTGGTGGGTTAAAGTGGATTAAAAAAGTATTTTTCAGCGGTGCTTGATTATTTTAATTGTTGATTTTGCATCAATGTGTTTACTAAACTCTTCCATCTAAGGGACTCTTAATGCTTATATGTCAAATTGGCATGTCAAAAGTGGATCACTTTTTTTCTACTATCCCAAACGTATTTCACCACACCAATGTTAATGGAAATATTTTTTAATTGACAACGTATGCAAGATTAATTTACTACTAAATGTTTTTAAATTTTTTTTTGGTGAATTTTTTATTGTTACTCAATGTTTTTCAAAAAAAAAAGTCTATAGCATAAAAAAACAATTAAAAATTCACCAAAAAAATTTAAAAAACATTGAGTAACAAATTAATCTTTGTACCCCAAATAATTTATCGATTCTTCTTTTTTTTTTATCTCAATTTACTAATTAATTTTTTTAAAAAAAAATAAAATTTTATTAACAATTCATGACTCAATATAGAATATAATTAAATACATTTATTTGTATTTTATTTTCGTGACAAAAAATGTCCTCTACTAATCTGAACGTTAAAGATTCCAACAGCAAAAGCAACTTTAGCACGGCACCAGTAAGCCGACACCCAGACGCTGACAAAGGGGACGATGAAGGGCCAGCAAGAATCATCGACGGCTGTGATTTCTTCAATAAAGCTGACAGAAGAAACAATTTTAGAACTCTGTACTTCATTCATGTCACGGTGACTTGAATTTTTTCTTAGATATAGGCATGTACGTACGAAATTTTGCATGGAAACTTGAAGCAAAAACTGATAGTCTACTCAAATTTGACTACTTTTTTTGTTTTTGGAAACCTAGTCAAATTTGGACTGCTTATTGGTTGAAAACAAATAAGCCATACTTGTTTGTCGATTCTTCAATATTTTTGGGCTCATCCCATCTAGACGAACATTGATGTAGATAGAAATTATGGGGTACATTTTCGTAAAGAAAATTGATGGGCACTTTTTTTTACTAAGTGTGATGTACTTTATTAATTAGTTTCTTTGGCCTAAACCATTCACTATCTAACTTTTCAGAATTTGTTATAATAAAGTTGTGCATGATATAGAATAATAGATGGGGAGCTTTTAATGTTGGTTTTTTTATTTTTAAGACTCAAATTCAAGTCATTAGTTAAGGAACAATAACTCATTTTTAATTGTACCAATCAACCGTCTGCAATTTATTAATTGGAAAGTTTAAACTTCTATTTTGGTTAAGTATTTTTCACGTAACAAACTATATATATATATATATATATATATTCCTGGGTGTTGGTTACTTGTACAACTAGTCCTATAGAGGCTGAATAGATGCACCAATGTAGGGTGGATCTATTCACAAAGAATTTTGTAGGTATCAACACCAGAGCGTTGCCTTAGTCAGAGCTTTATCAGTTGCTTCACTCCCACTGCAAAACCACCCGTTAGGTGCTAGTGTAACAAAACATTGTTTAAAACATCACCACTAAATCAACCAATTAACCAGCACTTGGTTTGGTAGATTAGTATTGAGTTGTCCACGCATTGGTCTGCTTTCGGGCCTCGCGGCTTGTGTGTGAGAGACTCTGAGTATTGAGGATTGAAGGATAGATATTGTAGATTTGGATTATAAAAACAAGTCACCACTAATTAGAGTCTGTAATTGATGATAGATATGCTTGATAAAGTCCATATTAGTAACGCCAACATCAGAGTAGTTTAAGACTTAAGTGTTTCCTTGATGACACTTCTGCATTCCTTATTTTAAGTAAATTTCAAGATTTTAGATATTTTTTTTGTTGTTAAATTAAGACAGTTATGCTCTATGGAAGTGAATGTTGAGCCTTAAAACAACAAGTACATAAAATGAACGTAGTAGAAATGATGATGCTTAGATGGATGTATGGTAAAACTCATAAATATTGGATAAAAAATACATAAATCCAAAGACAAGTAGAAGTAACACCAATTAACTCAAAGATTAGGGAAGGACAGTTGCGGTGATTTGGTTACCTGTAAAAAGACCTATATATGCCCCCACTAAAAAACTTGACTTAATAGACCTACTAATTAGGTGGCCCAATGGTAAGGTATGTTGTTTGTAGTAAAAGGTCATAAGTTCAAACCGTGGGGGAAGCAATTGTTTTTTTCTTATAAAAAAAAATTGACTTAACAGGAACTAAAGAAATTCGACGAAATAGGAGTAGACCGAAGTTAACTTAGGATGCATTAATTAGGAAGGATTTGAATGGTTTGAAAAGCTCACCATCAATTGCATCAAACCGGGCACAATAAAAGAGTTTGAGGTTATTTAGTTGTTGCTCTGTATTTAATGAATTTATGATAGTAGCATGCTATGCTGACCGCATATATTTCCCTCCAAAAATTTTCAATTACAAAATTATGATTTTTTAGTTATGTGATAAAAAACATTAAAAAGGGTTTCTTCAACTTGAGGTCACTTATATATAAACATTAAAAAGGGCCTTCTATGTTCTATGTTGTTGGCTACATGAACTTGCCCTTTTGTTTCTTGATCACATACATATGTTAATGAAGTCCTTCAACAGAGAAGAATGTATTGAAATATAACTACGATTGGTTTTCCAGCCCAACACGTTGAATTCAGGGTTTAAATAGGAAGTTTTCAAGTTAAGGTCACATTGATGGAAGGTAGCTCCAACTCAAATGCCTTCTTAAGTTCTTATATACTTCATGTCAGCAACAACGGGATCGAATTTTTCTCAACAGAGGAGGAGTCCACGACAAGCATTTAAAGAAACAAAGGCCAACACGAGAGAGTTCACAAGCAGCAATGAAAACCCAAAAGAAGTATACCTGAATCTACTAATTAAGCTTTCAGATGGCTAGCATTTCGCTTCACTCTGCTGCAATACTGTCATGATGCCATCTAATAGGAGAGGAGTGAACAACAAACCTGCCAAAGGAGATTCGATCGGCGAAGATCATTTGACATAATGTCCTCGGATTAAAAAAAAGGGTTATTAGCCGCGCCGCAGAAGCTTACAAATTAATTAATCTGTTCCATAATACATTGAAGGCACCATCATAATTTAATAAGGGGTAGATCCAAAAAATCTTGTTATGGTGGGTGGGTGGCTGGGTGGGTGGGTGGGGTGGAGGGATATTAACTATAGGGAGCATGTGTCAACTATAGGAGGGGCGAAAAAGGGATGAGGGTCCAGGAAAATGTAGGGGTACTATAGGGGTATAGTATTTAGTTATGTTTTTAATTATTTTGTGTTTAGGAAGATTCTAATTAAATTTGCTTGTTTTTTGACAATGTCTATTTATGTGTTTTTGGTTTAATTAGTAAGTTTGTTAAGTGTGGTGTCTATAAGAAGACCCTAAGTTAGTTTATAATATACAAGTTTTTGAGACTAAGTTTTGAGTGATTTAATAAAATTTGTGTGTTTGAGTTTTTTGTGAGTTTGTTTGCTTCCGTTGTGCGTGGTCTTCTCAACAAGTGGTATCAGAGTGAGGTTCAATATTTGGATTTGAAGGTTCGTCGTTTAGGATGAGGAAGAGGAAAAAGAAAAAAAAAAGATGTGTGTTGAAAAAAAAAATAATGAAAAAGAGGGGGTCGTGACAGTTGAAGTCTTATTTTTTTTGTTTTTCGTTGAGTGTTAATTTTGTTTGTGAGTATTTGTCAAGTCCTTAGCAAGGTTTGGTTGATTTGAAGATTGATTTGTGTGGGTCTTTGTTCATGGCTTCATTGATTTGTTGCATGGTTGACAACGGAAATTAAAGATTGATGGTTGCATGACAAGACAAGGAGATCAACTTGACTGCGGTGATGCGTGGTAGCTAGGGACCAAAGTGGTGTGCGCAGCTCATATGAAAATCGATCAAGGTGCATGACAAGATTGATGGGATAATCAAGTTTGATGGATGTTTTTTCAAGGTGGAGTGTATGCGCACGCGTGAATGTGTGTGTGGGTCAACCACGTTGATGAGTGTGTGTGTGGGTCAACCACGTTGATGAGTGTGTTTGTTTTAGATCAAAATTGATCAAATGAGTGTGTGTGACTGTAATAATCGGTTGATTGAGAACTCAGTCGGGTTGTTAGGATGGTAAGGGCGAACTCGAGGTGGGCTAGGCTCCATAATGACACTCCTTACTTTAACAACAGGGGTTCGATTCCTACCCCTACCAATTCCAATCGGGCCACTGAGATACGCAACGGACGACTGCACCAGGGCCCCGTGGGAGTAGTCGCAGAAGACAGGCTGCGGAGTGTGTGACCAAGGAATTGGTTGATTGCATGAGTGTGTGTTATGGAGTGACATTAGATGGAAGCATAACACAAGTCTTCTTAGATTTGTCATCTTCACTTGTGGTTGTTAAACCACAAAATGATTGAGTGAGTGGGTGGTTCGTTGCTATTTATGGTGTCTACGGCATTTGAGTGGGTGATTAGGTGAAGATCTTGCTTGTTCACGATAGCTATGATCGATTGGACTGATTGATTAGATCGATTGTATGTTTGGTGGAGTTGGTGGATTTTTTTGGCCAAGGTGAAGATTGTTGGGGTTTTTTGGCTCAAAACTACTAGTTTCTATTTTAGTGAGTTGGTACTTAATTAGAAGGTATAATATTTAATTAAGTTTTTAATTATTTTGTGTTTAGGAAGGTTCTTATTAAATTTGCTTGTTTTTGTACAATATCTTTTTATGTGTTTTTGGTTTAATTACTAAGTTTGTAAGTGTAGTGTCTATAAAAAGACCCTAAGTTAGTTTGTAATATACAAGTTTTGAGTGATTTAACAAAGTTTGTGAGTTTGAGTTTTTTGTGAGTTTATCACAATCCATTCTTTTGATAAATGAGAGGAAAAAAAATATATTAAGAGGAATCATAATTACTTGATTCATCCAATTTATGCCGTGCTTTCTTGTTTACACAACTGCACAAAAGGAATTTTTTTCACAGCACACCTAAAAAAAATACTAAATAATATTAATAAAGAACGCGATTGACTAACCATTATTCACATCAAGCTCAACACTTCAAAATTTCATAAATAAGAGATAAACTACAAAGCATGTGTTCTGCTTTGCTTGTAATGGATAGGGGACAACTAATCGGAAATCTTGTCCACTAAAATGTACAAGATTATGCAAGATAAAGATGAACATATAGCAAGCAATTAAATATTTCTCTTGTGTTCTTATTTAGCGTCGAAGCTGGAAGGGCTCCTAATGACATCAAAGTCAACAAGGAACTAACTAGATAAAGTTTGCATCAATGAAAAGAGGAAAAGGGGGTCAGAGAATACTGAAACACTATAGTTCATCTTTCAGATGTCCTGGCTCTTCCTTTGAATTTTGATCATCAGCTTTGTGTTCATTTCATAGCTTTTCAATGAAGTCGTCAAGAGGAGGATCTCCCGATCTTCTATAAATGTGTTCGCCTATCTTGATCTCATACTCTTCCGGTTGGCTCAACACAAACTCTTTTACCTAGAGAAAAACGAGAAACACAAAAAGAGCTCATTTACATGATGTAATAAATTTTGCTACAAAAGACATCATATTATAAGCATGATAAGATCATATACCCAACGTTAAAAACACATGAATGACATTTTTTATCCTTAAATCACACAACAACAATCAAGCCTCAGTCCCTGCTCCCTAATTAGCTAGGAGCCGACCATATGGATTGAATAATTCCATTCAGCTAAACTTAGTATAATCAAGACCTCGTTTAAAGGGGTCTAAGTCCCTATTCACTTAGACCAACCGATTTTGATATATGTGATCTATTCTATATAAGTATATGATACAAGCGCTTAAGCACTAGACACCGGAGCAATTGTTCTCTGTACAAACTTCATGGACCAAAGGGGGAACCATTACAATAGAATCAACCAGCTCTAAAAACACATTGAAATAACTTCAAAAAAAATTCGGATTATGAAATAATTGAGAACAAACCAAATTTATTTCTATGAGATCTGATATCCAAGGTAGAGCAACTGAAGTTAAAAATGTTTTACTCTCCACTACAAAACTCTTCTCCTCTCAAATTTATTTAACTTCAATCTATAAAGAGTTCAACCAAAAAAAAAAAAAAAAAATTGCAATTCTTCGTTTATTTCCAAACGTCAATAAAAATCATCACCACCAAAACCGCCGTCATCATAAGCCAAATCCTCCTCCACCTTCTCCGCCACATCGTCCTCAATCTTCTCCTCGAGATGCTCAACCCCCTCCGTCAGTGCAATCCCTCCCAACACCCCGGCCACCGCCCCCAGCGCCAGCCCCGCCCCCGCCCCCATCCCCTTCCCCTTCTTTCTCTCCTCCACCGCCACCGGATACCCCGAAGACGGCGCCGCCGCCGGATACCCCACCGGCTCCGCCGCATAGTACATTGGCGGCGGCGGCGGCGGTGCCGGGTACCCACCATACCCCACCGGCGTAGGCGGCGGAGCCACCCCATACGCCGCCGGAGGAGGAGGCGGCGCCGCCCAGCCCAGCCGCCGGTCACGGACCACAATTTTCACCTCCAGCGTCCCTTGCGGGCGCCCGGACGGGCGGGTCAGCTGGAGGGTCCGACCCGCCACCGACCCGACCCCGAATTCCTCGACGATTTCTCGGAGCGGGACGGAACCCGACCCAATTAGGGGCTTGACGTCATCGGGGGCGTACGCGTGGACGATGTCGATGCGTAGGATTGAATCATCGATGGGAGCGCGAATGGGGAGGACGATCGTCTCGTCCCAGACAGGACACGTGTCGCCATCCTCGTCGACACGTGTGGAGGATTTGAAGTTGGAGTTTGGGTCGGCCCAGAGAACCGCGTAAGGCTTGAGCGGGCCGTGGCGCCAATTGATGTTCTTGAGATTCGTGGCGGAGCAGATGGTGACCTCGAGATCGTACGTTGGTGGTGGCAAGGATGTCATGGTTGTAACTTGTAAGGTTTATTAGTTTGGTTGGAGAGTGTTTAGGGTGGTGCGGTGGGTGTTTAGGGTGGTGCGGTTGGTATTTATAGGGTGGGGGAGGGAGCGGTCGGTTGGACTTATAGTTGCAACTTATTACAACTGTCACGGTGTAACGTTTTGTCTATGTGTGTAGAATGATCTTTGGGAAGTCACGAAGGTTCGCTCTTTCATTGAGATAAACCTTCTAGAAGCATATTATGGACTGTCCTTAGAGTGTAATAGAGCACGGGTACTGCTATTTGGACACAAGAGTCCAGACACAATAGATTTAGTTATTTCAAATTCATCCTTTAAAAAGTTGGTGTTATTGTTGAAACACCCAAGAAAAATTGGTGTTTTCTCATTAACTTTCGTAAAAATTATTTACACATCCCTATGAGTTTAGACTCATGAGTCTATATAGATTAATTGATAGAACACGATTGTTCCTACCAATAACTACTTTAGTAGGCAAGAGTTGTGAGACATATGGTTATCCTTTTTTCCTTTTTTTATTTTTTATTTTGGCGTAAACCAAAACGTATTCAGATTTGAGTCGTAGTTGGTCCATAAGCAGCTTTGGGTCTCTCAGTGATGAGGAATCTATTCGTATGACACAAACACGACATGATAGTTATTCACGTTGGCCTTTATGAGGTATTAGCGCAGGGGTGGCAAAAACAAGTACAAGTTCGGACACACCCTTCTTAATAATGTCATCATGTATTCAATTACTATAAAAAAATGACGTATTATATATTTGAAATTATGGTCTTAAAAGGTTCATATGCAAAGAAATAACATCACCATTGTTTTAAGTCGAATACAAATATTATGGAAGTTTCTAAATAAGCAACAAATTAATAAAATATCCCCTACGAATTAATCGTTAAACAAGTACCCATTTTTTTAAAAAAATTCTTATCTCTACTTAGACCTGTCTTTTAAAACGGGTAAAAAAAACATAATCGGACTCATGTATGTTTTGTAAAAATTGTGTTTAGACCCGTTAAAAGCGGACACAGATAAATATGAACAAACGGATTCGAACACTTTTTACCAGTCCTAGTAGTTTCTCTTGAATCTCTTCGGATGTAGTGTTTCTTTAGTCAAATAGCGGAGGTAATCCTGAACACTGTAATATTAAATAGATCGTGTGTTTTTTTTTTTCTGTTGGGGTCTTTCTTTTCTTTTCTTTTTTTTTTTTTTCCTTTTTTTAAATTGGTCTATTGATTTCCTGATTAAGCTACTGTGTTAATCAACAATAGAAATTAAGTTAAGTTGAATGGTGGTTGTAAAATGTAAATGTATCGTGTCTCGTAGAGGTAAATGATCAGATCCAGGACAGGGAAGCACTTGGACTAAAGCTATTGGAAAAGGATCATACGATTCATACCACTTGAGATGCAAGTACTTTATCCAACCTGGCACCTATTCTTTGAGAAAATTCCCTTCTATATATTTATACATGTATATTTTTTGAGTAAGTTGTACATGTATATTTAGAGCTTCAAATCCCAAGTCGATCAGTTTTAGTGAGTTAATCATGAATTCAATAAGTGTAATGATGCAGCGTAAACGTTCAAATAAGGAAATCGATTAATTCTTACTTAAAATTTTTGTAGAAAATTTGAAATTTGATAAAATTGATAATAATTGATCATTCTCTCTACAACCCTAACACGACTTTATATAGCATAGCAGAAACCCTAAAAACGCAATGTAGGTAAAAAGATAAAAATATCCAAACAACTTAAAAATTACAAAAATACCTTAAATAAAATAAAACCCCCAATGAAGCCCAAAACGATAGAATTTGAATCCGCAAAATCCAATTCAGGAGAGCAAAGCTCAAGGGAGAGTTGTAGAGCACCAAATATTATTTCCGAAAAGATATTATAATAGTCAATCGCATTCTCGGTTCAAAATTCTCACGGTTGACCCAACTTCTTGTGCAACTGTCTCCACATCATGTAAACAGAAAACTCCCTAGGAACTGTGTAAACCTTTATTTGTAAACACAAAACTTAATATTCGACTTCCTCATCTCTTTAATCTGATTTGTTCTCTTTTCTTGCCATTAGTTTCGATTCATCAACAAATGTATGCTAATAAATTAGGCAAGATCAGTCATCGACGGCTGTGATTTCTTCAATAAAGTTGGCAGAAGAAACACACGTGACGGATGACATGAATTTTTCTTACATATAGGCATCGACGGCTGTGATTTCTTCTGTAAATAATTTGACTACTTGGTTGAAAGCCATACTGAATTATCGATTTCTTCAATTTATGGGTTCATCCTGTCTAGACACTGATGCAGATAGAAATTCATGCATGGGATGGGCTACATTTTCGTAAAGAAAATTGATGGGCACTTTTTTCACCACTTTATTAGTTTTTTTGATATAAACCATCCGGTATTTAGATTATCCGACTTCACCGTACTTGCCCTAAGTTACGCATCATATAGTTGGTGGGGGAGCTCCCAACATTGGTGTTTACATTTCCAAGACTCAAACTCGAGTCATAAGTTAAGAGACAATAACTCGCTTCTAATAGTGCCAACCTGCACTTGCTTAGTTGAGATGTTTAAACTTCTATTTTGGTTAGGTGTTCTCGACGTAACAACATTGATTTAAAGGAATGAAAACCCAAAAGAAGTATACCTGAATCTGCAAAGCTTCACGTATTAAGATTCAACTACAATTGGTTTTCCATCGTAACAGGTTGAATTCAGGGTTTAAATAAGAAGTACTTAAATTAAAGCCACATTGATTTAAGGAAGTTCGAACTCATATGTCATCATGCCTGAATATATACACATTCAAGATATAAATGTTTGGACATGCAATGATATTTGGTACATACATTTGATACATACATTGCTGGTCACAAAATAAAATCATCAAGCTTTATAAATGTTTCACTAAATTCTACTTTATAACAATGAAATCATTAAGCTTTGTAAATGTTTCACTAAAGTCTCTTCACATGTCACTCAAGTCTATACGTTTCACTAAAGTAAGCCAGCCGCTTTGAGAGCTTCCTCAAACTCCTCGTCACTCTTCCAATCGCGAATCTGACACATGAAACCGAGAGACTATTTAGATTACATCATATCATCATCCTTATTAGCTAGTAGAATTTATTTAGAGAGCAAAAAGAATACAGCACTCTCAACATCTCAAATGTATCAAGATCCGCTGCATTACCTCATGCACTTGATGCCCGAAATGGCTTTTGATTTTATCCATCAACACGTAGTCATTATCTGTGCACAGAAAGTTGAACACTGCCCCTGTTGTTGGTTTAAAGAGTTTAGTATTACAAAATGCATACACAAGCAGAGGCAGCTACATATAACCCAATATGTTAACAAACAGGAATTGAGAGGAGCACCTGTGATTGGTCGAACACTCGAGCAAGGATTTCGGTTGAAATCAAGACTTTAGTTAATCCATCTCCACAATTGCGAACCACGTGCCTCCGCAACATCACACTCTATTCCCTCCTCGCCACCCTCCTTAACCTGATCATGCCCATTAACATTCTCATTCTTATTAACCTCCCCATTCCCATTCCCATTCCCACAATTCACAAGATGATTCTCCTTATTCTCTCCTCCCCCCTTAATTCTCCCCATCATACTCAACACACCCCAAACCCCCTATTCATCAAGTCATTGCCACCATGCATTCACACAATTCACACCGTATGGGTTCTTTGTCAGCTAATATACTAGATGATCTTCACTAACCTGACAATGAATGCAATACAAATTACAAAAGCCAGATGAAGAATGGGATTAGCAAGTAACCTGACAATGCTGTGGCTCTTTCTCGATAGCCTTGATAGCCCTGAGCGAATCTGAAGACTATTGTGTATTGTGTATCTGTTGTATAAGGTACTAATGTACTAGTAGCCTATCACATTTATGTGTATGTCCCTTACGGCCTGTTTGGTTGGGGTGTTAGCGTAGCTACACCCAGGCTAAACTGTAAGACTGACGTTTGCTTGGAGTGTTAGCTAAGACATGGTATTACCAAAGCACTCAATCTCATGCTTACCAAAAGACACCTCCCCCCCTGTCATTAGGTAGTCCCAACTCAAGTGAGCAAAAATTACAATCTTACCCTCGTCTTCATCTCTCCATTTTCTCCTTACTCATTCTGTTCAAACAAAAACCCATTAAAGATTCTCTCTCAAAACACAATCAAATCAAATCACAACAACAAGAACAAAACCCCCATCACCAATTCAATCGGTCTCAACAAAAACGGAGAATCCTCACTGTTTCTTCTCCTTCTCCAATCGACCATGAACCCTCACAGTCCTCGTATTCATCACCCCATTTTCTCCTCCTCACGATCTCATCGGCAAAGAACGCGAGGAGTGTCGATTGAGCGGGAAGTGAGATTGAGAGCATTTAAGATCGGATTGAACGGGAGATTGAAAGCATTTGAGCATCGATTGAGTTTGGGAAGCCAAGTTGAAGATGAAGAAAATGTGGAGGGGCATAACTGTCCAATAAAAAGTCAAACCTAAGACAGTGAGTGTGGGAACAAACAAAAGATTGGCTAATATATGTCTTGTCTTAGGCAAGAAAATGTGGAGGGCTTCTCTAATTCTTGAACCAAACAGGCCCTTAGTGTGTTAACTTAGTCTGTAATAGGTGTGGGCTAGCTCAATTACTACTTACTATATGAGTTAGTGAGTTTAGTTAGCTTGTATGATTTTTTTGGTGAAATGAAACAGAACACACAATGTGTGTGTTGAGTAAGAAATAGAATATGGTATTAGAGCGGGAACACATTCTGTGTTTGTGTTCTTCGTTAATTTCTTGATTTACAGATCTGAAACCCTAGCTTGTTAAGAGTGATTGGTTTCTTAGATATGGTGAGGGAGTTCTTCTTGATTAGGAGATCAAATAGTAAAGAGTGCAACTTTCGCAATCTGAGTCTTTCTTGATTAAATTTGCTTGATCGAAGGTTTCAAACATGGCAGATGTTCAAGATTCAGTGAATGTTGAAGAAGTGATTGCTTTTGGAGTGGAAGATGTTCTTCATCTTCAAAATTCTGATCATCCTGGTATGGTTCTCGTCACAAATCTGTTGACAGGCCAGAAGTATCTTTTTTGGATTCGTGCAATACTGATCGTGTTAGGAGCGAAAATGAATATTAGCTTTGTTAATGGAAGGTTTCCCAAACCAGCTTCATCAGATCCTCTTTTCAATGTAGATTGTATGGTCACTTCTTGGATTTTAAATTCGATTTTGAAGGAAATTGTTGATGCTTTCTTTTATTCTGGAACTGCATTTTGTTTGTGGATTGAGTTGAAAGAACACTTTCGTAAATGCAATGGTCCTCAAATGTATCAATTGAAGAGGGAAATTGTTTCGATTAGTCAAGGAAATCGTTCAATTTCGTCATATTAAACTAATATGAAGAAACTTTGTGTGACGACCCGCCCCCGACCTAGAGTCGGGTTGCCCGGCCCAGACTGCCACTTGGACACGATACCTGAACCAGGCCCAAATAACGGTCTGGCACGCCTAAACAAATAAACCTGCGGAATAAATATAAAGAGATATCCTAAAGCCAAAAGATTTAAGTTCATAGAATATTAATAAAACTATACATGGGTTCATGCTCATTTAAACTAAACAAGTTTATTAAATCTCTGAAGTGGATCAACTAAAGGTAACTAGGATTCAAGCTACCCAAAGATCTATTTTTCCCAAAGTTGAATAGTTTCAAAATCAAATATACATAATATATATATATATATATATATCAACAAAGGCTCACATCAAGAAGGGACTTCAAGCTCGTCTCTACCTTGCCTCAACCTAGCGCACTCGTCGATGAACCTGTATTGTAAGTGGGGTGAGCTAAAAGAACTAATGGAGCTCAGTTTTGCGGAAAACCCGCTCAACCATTAAATATGCAAGTAATACCTAATAAACATGCATAGTCTAGCATGTATTTGAAAACAAACAAGGATTCATTAAATAGTAGCATGGTAGCAGGATTTAAAAAAAAGACTTATAATGAACCATCAAGTACTATCATAGACATAAGATTCGTAAGTCACAAATTGTAACAACAATAATCATGAATAACATTAAAGAGATCGACAAATCATTTCATAATTTCAAACTTTCATACAAATGAGGGGGTTTCGCGAGATTATGTACTATAAAATATAATAATACGATAAGTCGATGTTCCATTCAATGCATTCTAGATATTGGCAAGAATCCGGTGACCGATTCTCCTATTCTCAAAGTGATGGAAACAACCAGCTAGCACACAGGCCTTATGTGCCCTCTCGTTTGTCCCATCAAATCAACGGTAGGATCGTCCAAGCCATCACCGATGCACATCCCTATGTCTCAAGAGTACAAGAGAAGGTAACTCCAACTCATGTCCCTACGTGACATACTTATGAATTCAATTAGTCAAGTAAAACCCTCGGTGGTAAACTTCACACATCCTGGGTGTTAACGACCTCGGTGGTACCACAACATTCTGAGGTATTCTGATAGATTTACTTGCTAATAAGACCCTCGGTGGAACTCCACACATTCTGGGGCCATGAATAACAGTGCATTCACATTCCATAAATACGTAGGTTCGAGCCAATACCACGACGCAACCCATAAATCCCAAGTCTTTAATTCAAATTATGAATCCTAAGCATAACTAATAATCATGCTATATTTGATAATTGAGCAAGCTCCCCACTTACCTGCACTCGTCGCAAATCCTAATCTCGATCCTCTCGCGTTTGGGCTCGATGTGAACCGTCTCGCGAATCTAGACAATTTGAAAGAATAATTACTTTATGTATCTACAACCATACAAGTTTAACATCAATTGTCTAGACCTTAGAGATTCACCCTATTTTATAGTTGACTTCGCTAAAGTCATTTACGACTCTAAAATCGACACTTAAAATTAGAATCGATGATTCGAGTAAAATAGGAATGCGGTGATGTAAAACAAGGAAAATCCGCTAAGACTTGATTTTTCCAATATAAATCGAAGATGTTCGATTAATTATAATTAAAAAGATCCAAATCACCATACAAGACTCAATTTAGACTTTAAATTCCTAAATGACAATATTCAGTCAAAGTCTACAAATTTATCGAATAAGTTTATTTCCCAAAGAAAAGATTTAAAGTCCCTTTTTAAATCTCAACTCAACCTTAAATGCCAAATCCATATCAATAAACTTCAACCGCGTTCAATTTGCTAAAATCATGAGGAAATCCTTTCATATACCGTCAAACCATAGTAAACAAGATTGATTCATCTATAATATTCATTATCATAAAGCTTAAAAATTTGTATAACCCATTTCAAGACTAGATCTAAGAAAAATTGAACAAACTTTGCAAATCATCAACTCTCATTACCAATACCAACACCAAGACAATAAATCTAGAGAGTATTAGAATCTCACCATGCCTTCAATGGAGTCTTTGACTCAAAATCCTTTCCAAAATCTCATTCTAACATAGATCAAATCTTTCATTTCTTATTTTCTTTTCTATTTTCCTCGCGTTCTTGCCGCTGTCGACGCCATCGACCCTTTGGTCTTCAAATCTTCAATAAATAATAAAGAAATCAAGGAGGGAAGTGAGGTTGTACATCTCTTGAGCTTGAACTTTCTTCTTGTTCCCCTCCTCTCCATGTGGGTGTTTTATAAAATTGGAGCTAGGGTTTTCTTTGATTTGCTTAAATAACATTAGGGTTAGGGATTAGGGTTGTGACTATTTACAATTTGTCTAAAATGCCCTTTTGGGTCATAATCTCAATTGGGCTTTATTATTTAAAATAAAACTTTACTTACTCCCTAACTCATATTTAATTTGACAAGTTTAGAATTGTATTTTTCACATCAAACACCAAACATATTTTTATCATGAAATTACTAAAATACCCATAGGTTGGGTCGTGGAGAATTTGGGTCGTTACACTTTGGGATGAGTTGAATTGTCTAGCACCAATACCTAGATGTGATTGTGGTGTTTCTTCTAAGTTTGCTTAAATGGATTCCAATGACAAGTTAATGCAGTTTTTGATGGGATTGAGTGATTCATATGATCATGTGAGAAATCAGATATTGGTTATGGATCCCTTGCCTAGTATTAATAAAGCCTACTCTATGATTGATAGAGTAGAGAAACAAAGGGAGGTTCATGTGGCTTTTATGCCTGAAGCTGAGTCTGCTATGATGATTAAGGTTTCTCATAACAATAGGAATCTCAAGAAAGATGGGGGATTTAAGAAATCAGGGAGTGTTAATAAAGATACCCTGTATTGTGAGTTTTGTAAGATGAAAAAACACACAAAGGACACTTGTTTCAAGATTCGTGGTTATCCAAAGTGGTATAAAGCTGATAAGACTCAAAAGCAATCTGGAGATCAGAAGCATGTTGGAGATCAAATCAAAAGTTATGCTTACATGCTAGAATCCCTAATGGATTTCATAGATGAGAATTCTTTGAAGTATGAGTCAATGCAAGCTAATATTGCTAATATATAGCATGAATTCCATATGCTTATGAAGGGCAAAGGGGTTAGGGCAGCTGATGGATCAAATGCTGTGAACTTTGCACATTTGCATGATTTTGAAGGTAGTGATCTTCATCACAATTCTTGCTTGAATATTACTTTTACTGTTGATTCTTAGATTGTTGATACTGGAGCCACAAATCATGTGTACTGATTTTAGTTTACTACAATATCCTTATTTACCTTCTAAACCAATGCCTGTTTTCTTACCTGATGGTTCTATGAAATTTGTTGATCATGTTGGTCATGTTCAACTTTCATCTAAAGTTGTTCTTCATTCTTGCTTACATATTGCCTCTTTCAAACATAATCTCTTATCAGTTAGTAAACTGACTTCTACTTCCAAAGTTAAATTTTCGTTTCTTAAACAATTTTATGACATAAGTTTGCAAACTTTTACAACATCAATTTGATCTCATCAAGAAGTAGGAAAAGGCTGCTATTGATGTAATTTCATTGTTAAATCAGATGTAATAACAATTTTTATGAATGGAAATATCTTTTCGTAAAAAAAAGTGTAAATTTGTTTTTTATATAAAAGCATATAAAATTTATAAAATCTTATAAATCTAAGAATAATACAATTACATACACTACAAAATACTTTTACAAATATGTATGGTAAAAATTACGTTGTTAAAACTTAATCAATATATAATTATATAAGTGACGATCATAAAAAATTGTTAATTTTGAAAAATGATGTGTAATGGTTCATTTTTTTTATTAAATGTGTAATGATTTATTGATAGTACAACTACCAAGATATCTTTATATGCTAAATTTGCTTAAAGGAAAAATTGAGGTTATTTCAAGTATAAGTAGATATGAAATTGGGGATGTTTGTACTGTGTAAGTGTTCCCAATTCAACTCAATTTTAAGACACTTTTACAACAAAAGCGTCAGAATTTCTATTATAGAATAGATATGAATTTTAACAACACATATAAATTATGTGTCTTTAGATTTAAAATTTAACAACACTTATAAATAGGGGTGGGCAAACCGCGGTTTGGTTTGGAAAACCATCAAACCGCGACCAAACCGAGGGTCTACGGTTTGGTGATTTTCCAAACCCGCAACCAAACCGCAGATCACCAAAACCGCACCAAACCGAACCGCGGTTTGCGCGGTTTGGTCGGTTTGGTTTCGCGGTTTTCATGCAATTTATTTTCGGAAAAAAAACCAAAGCAAAAAAAAAAAAAAAAAGAAGCCAAAAAAAAAAAAAACCGAAAAAAAAAAAAAAACAAGAGCAAAAATGAAAAAACGACAAGCAAAATGCCCTCGGTTTGGTTTGTATTTACCAAGATGTGAGATTTGTGGTTTTTTTTTTAATTTTTATGGTTTTTGGTTTGTATTTACCAAAATGCCCTCGGTTTGGTTAAACCGCGGTTTTCTCAAAATGAAAACCGCGACCAAACCACGAATCTGCGGTTTGGTCGTTTTCCAAACCAAACGCGACCAAACCGCGAGCTTCAAAAACCAAACCAAACCGTGCGGTTTGGTCGGTTTGGGCGATTTGGGCGGTTTTTTGAAAACCGCTGCCCACCCCTACTTATAAAGTATGTCTCCTTAAATTTAAAATTTAACACTTGTAAATTATGTCATTGAATTTGAATTTTACCAACACTTATAAATTAGAGTCGCGCTAAGGGCACCCCGCAATCCTCTCAGAGCAGCACGCCAACAATTTATCAGGGCACCCCGATACTTTTACCAAAATGCCCTTTCGTTTGATGTGCGAGCCCCACCACCAAATTGAATGAAACCCTTCTTTTCTCCCTTTCATCACCACATCAAGGCCTCAATATACCAAATCCCCTCACTTTCTTGCTTGTTTAAGGTAGATTTGTTGTTTTTATAATTGGACGATGTGTTTAACTTCAATCCCGTAGTGTTCGGTCACACAAGGCCGTGATTTGTCTTTTGGTTTCGGACGTCTATTGCCGAAACCATTGTGTAAGTGTCCGTTAATATCAACCAACACTTAAGTGAAAAGGACCCTTAGACCATGTGGTTGTGTATCACTGAGACTACTAGTTTTGGTTTCGGTGGTCTGTTACCGAGTCATTAAGCTATGTCTCGGTTATTTCCAACCGAAGTATAATAAAAAGATACGTTAGAAATTAAACTCAGTTGGTAATAACCGACACTTTTTGTTAGTTATCGGTTATAGGTACTGAGACACTACAACATGTCTCGGTCCTGTGTGACCGATAAATTCGTGTCCGTGGTTCACCTTCAAATGGAAAAAGAAACTCACAAAAACCATAAAAACTAACTTGTTGTGTGCGACGTCCGCCTCCCATTATTTTCTTCAACCATTAGACTCTAAAAACACTTAAAACTCATCGAATCTCCAAGCGGCGACGAATTGACAAACGCAATTGACAAGGGTTAGTGCGTACTTTTTGATCGACAAACGCGATGTCTGGCCCACGACGGATCGACTTGACTTCATAAAAAAAAATTGAATTTTCAAAAGTGGGGTGCCTTGAAAGGGCATTTGAATGAGTATGTAAACTGTTGGGTTGGATGAGGGCATTTTTGTCAATTGGTCATAAAATCAGTTTTAATTAAAAATGGCGGGGTGCCATGAGAGGATTACGGGGTGCGCTTAGCGCGACTCATAAATTATTAAATTTGAATTTTATCAACACTTGTAAATTATATGTCCTTATATTTGAAATTTACTAACACATGTAAATTATGTGTCATTAAATTTGAAATTTTCCAACACTTTAAATTATTTGTCTTTAGATTTAAAATCTAACAACACTTGTAACTTATGTCCTTATATTTGAATTTTGACAACATATGTAAATTAGGGTCGCCAAATTTTAAATTTTACGACACTAACTTACCAAGTGTCTCTAATATAGGAGACATTTATAAATCATATGTCCTTAAATATTGAAATTGGCAACACTTAGTTGTTTGCGTCCTCAACTTTAACATTAGCGACACTTGCAAACTGTGTATCCTTTGATTTGAAATTTGGCAACACTTGTAAATTAGTGTCCACAAATTTAAAATTTGGCGACATTTATTAAGTGTCCTTAATTTTGGCACACTCGTACATTGTACGTCTCGAAATCTTAGATTTGACGACGTTCTAATATCAAGTGTCCTTAATTTGGAGACGCTTATATATTATGTATCTAAAAAATTTTAATTTGACAACATTTGTACATCATGTGTCTCTAAAACAAAAATTTGGGGACGCATTTTATTAGCGTTGGCAAGAAAGCGTCCCTATAAACTCACTTTGTTGTAGTGGATGCCACCAAGTATGTGCCTTTTGTGCATTACATTATCAAGGTTCTTAATTGAATGGGGTCCATTTTTTTGGGTCAAGTTTGTTACATTGATGTTCCTTCAAACCCAAAAAGGTATAACAATTTATTACACCGAGGATAATAGATAATACAATCCATTAAAAGCTCGGAACATCATCCTCACAGTGACGTTCCACATATGATGCTGCTCGTCACCCCGTAGGGTCAGTTGTCGACGTTTAGCACCGCTGAAGATGAAAACTCGCACCATCTTGCTACCTTTCTTATTCCATTCCACAACCTAGACAAAAGAGGGGCCATCAGCTGTACCAAAAACCCACCAGCCACCTGACAAGTAGGAGGTTGCCAAAAAAAGAGGGGGAGGGTAAAACCGTAAAAAGGAAGAAGAGGCAGAAAGAATGAATAACGAAGTGAAAAGGGTCGTTGGTGGTACCGCGAGATAGAGAAATGAAGTGGGAAGGAGGGGAGGGAAGTAGGGCAAAAGAAGGAAAAAGGGATGGAAGTACTGGAGGAATCACAAAATGGAGAAGATAAAAGGAAGCCCTAGGAGTTACAAATCTAAGAACATGTATCATCACATCATGTTAAGTAAATAATTAATTAAGATGTATAAATACTATAATTATTGTTTTATTTAATTTCACCTACCTATATATACTATCTTTAATTACATGATTTTAGTTGCCCTATTTTTTAAGAGGAAATCTAATGACACGCATGACCTCATTAGGTGGAATGAACTGTTGGTGTTTGGGGTTCATGCGCAGTGGAGATTACAAAATAATTTTATGAAAAACCCCAACGGGATCCGAATCTGATTCCATTAGAACACGTTTAAACTATGAAAACTTAATCATACCTCAGTCGCAATGTACCTTTCTGAAGGTTAATCGATCTCTAAGGCGCTGCCAACAATGAACGCCTTCTATCAGCATTCTACACACGAACGGCAGTCGAGATTTGAAGTGCTAGCTTCGAGAGAATACCAAACCTTTTTTATTTCTCTACAAAATGATCCAGAACATATCAAAAACCCTAAGTCGTTTCTTAAAACGAAAATAGAGTTTTGGCCTTTTAATCTTTCGTTAGTGTATTCTAACTTAAAGCGTTTATTTATACAACCCTTGTATATAGACGGTTAAGTAAATTACACATATACTCCTACTTAAAAAAGTATAAGTGTAATACACTACAAGGACGTTTCTGTCATGAATTTTATCATATAAAATTCATTTTTCTGAACTATCTTAAAATCTCGCAAAACCATTCTTAGTATGCAACCCAATAGGCTCATACAACGTTGGCAGTGTACCAAAATACATTTTGGTATACAAGTCATAAGCGGCCTCTAGCAAGACATTATGACTACCCAAGTTGTATGAATATCAAATCGATACAACCTAATCAATAGTGTATATAACATCCTTTTGTCACACAATATCCTTTTGATCAAACATAAGGCATGGAATTGTCATCCAACGTGTTCAATTGTACTAGTCTCGATCTCTAGGTAGACTGAAAACATCCAAGTGACATCGATCAATATCAATTCACTTAGACTAGGCCTTTTAACAGTCTAGCACATCGAGGGATCCACTGGATATCTCTCTATATGAGAGGGACAAATTCTATCTCGATTACACAACTTCACCATATTATTCACACAGTAACCAATCACAACCTTTATAATCGTCCGGTTAAAGACAACATTTGATTGCGTCAAATTACTGTATTCCTAATGTTGAAGTCTCTGGTAATCTCAAGTCAGAGGACTGAATAATATACATATCATGAGAAACAACTATGACTTAATCCATGTGATGTTCTCATAGCGGGTTAGTCCAGTACTTTGTTTCCTAATAAGTACTCATGATCTTGATTCGTATTCCTATATGTATGATCATCATATGATCATCAATCAAGACTCGCACTAGTCTTAATTCATTATAGTTCCCATTATAATAATCGACTAGGGACATTTATGATATTTATGTAAATACCCATGGATCTTATTATAATGTAAACATGTAAATCAATTATAATAAACAACAAATAAAATCCTCTATTTTATGAACTAAAATGTATTCATAAAGCCTATTAATGGATTGACCTAGGGCACATTTCCCAACATGAACATCAAATCAAAAGTTGGGAGACAAGCACCTCTAGCCACCCAGTCCAGATTAATCCAGGACCCCTGGATGCCCAAACGACTTTATTTTCCTACCCAGCCAGAGCAATATGCCCCACTCTTTACGGATATGGCATTTTTATTAGATTTACGGATATGGCATGGAACCCTGAAACGGAAGAATGTGGAGTGGGTTGGGTCTTGTTGGATGAATTTGATGTGGGAACAATTAGTTATATTATTTAATTGTTCGTAATTTGAATGAAAAATTAATGAAAAGGTATACCTATGTGAGAGATTTTGAATTGAATAAGTTTATTGTATTTTATGTTGTGTATTGATCTATTACATATCTCTATATATAGAGATGCAATTACATATAAAAAGAAACATCTAAATAAGGTAGCACATAATCAAGGAGTGATTTGTGCTCAGTGGAGGCGTTTACACATATGTATCCTTATGTGGAGAGATATAGCCAAGGAATAGGCATTTGAGGGACCGAAATGATACTTATTGGAATTGTAGGGTTGAAGATAAGGGTAGCATGCACATCCCAAAACTCGAAGAATTGAATAATCAAGTGGAACTTGAAAGAGACCTTAATAAGGACTGAGACCCTTGAGGATTTGAGTGAACAATCGATTTATGAGAAAAACTGTTGCTGAAATGGCATCCCACCAGAAAGTAGTAGGGAGTTTTGTCTGGGAAAGTAATGTGAGGAACATCTCAACTATATGCCTATACTTGCGTTCGGCCCTTCCATGTTGTTGGTGAGTATGGGGACAAGGATGCTCAAACAGAATCCCATGATTGCGAAGATAACCTTGAAATGGACGATATTCCCCTCCCCAATCAGAACGAATGACTTTAATAGGGCGTGAAAACTATTTTTCAACTATTATACGAAAGGTAATAAAGTTTGGAATGCCTCAAATTTATGTTTCAAGGAATAGACCCATGTAAATCTACTATGATCATCAACAAAATGTATGTAGTACAGGTAGCCTTATGGTAAGGGGGTGGGAGAAGGAACCTATAAGTCTGTGTGTACAAGATCAAGAATAGAAGTTGCTCTTTTACTATTCAATTGAAAAGGTAGAACGTGTGATTTTCCATATTGACAAGCACTACAGACTCGATGAACATTAACTAGACACTTTTTATTATAGACTTGAAGAACTTGTTGAACGATAGACTGAGAGGGATGACCCAAGCAAGAGTGTCATAACTTAAAAAGAGAAGAAGAAGATGACCCAGTGGTAAGAGTTACAACATATGATTTAGGAGGAGACTGACTTGACGAAGGAAAAAATTGGTAGAGGCCATCTTTAAGGATCCCCTGATGTAAAACTTTGTGAGTATGAGCATCCTTGATAAGACATTTATCGACATGAAATTTAAGAAACACAAAATTATCAGTGGTGAGTTAAAACACAAAGATTAAATTCTTTTTAATGGAAGGAGCACAAAAGGTATCTGGCATCTTAAGAAGATGACTTAAATTGGTTGAACCAGTGAATGTAGGAATTTGAGAGTTATTATCAACCATAATCTGTTTATTACCCGTATACTCTGACCGATTGTTTAACATGGACGGATCAGAAGTGATATGGAGAGTAGCACCACTATCAAAGAACCAACCTGAATCAGCAACTTATAGGGGTGATGCTACGAATGCTAAGGAAGGAACCTATTGAGGATGTCATTGTGGTTGGGAATTGGGAACCGTTCCCATATAGGCATTATCTCTACGATGATAACAATAAGTTGCAGTATGCCCAATTTTCTCACAGATCTGACAGGTGGAACTATTGTTGTTGTTGTTAAATTGGCATCCCCCACGACCACCACCTCCTCTAGATCTGAATCATCCTCGAAATGATTTTATGAGAGGTATTTGAAGAAAAACGATTTGGAGTGTTGTTAGTGCGTTGTTGAGTTAGATTTGCCGTGGGTGTTGAAGAATTTGAACTTGGTGCACTTGAGTTGTTCACCGACAAGGCAGATAGGGTTTGCAGATTCTGCAATTGTGTCAATCTTGCTTTAAAATTCACAGTGAAGCTTATAGGGCAGGCCATGTTAAGTCAGTTTTCTCTTGGAGAAGAGTAACAATGGAAAGATATCCCCATCAAGCACAATTAGAACACAAGATATGTGATCACCAACAGGATAAGGTGCACCAGTTGTAGCCAAATTATCTAAAAATTTCTTCATCAGATTCAAATAAGAAATCGTGGATTGAGTACATTTCCTTATGGTTTGAAGGTTTGAACAACATATCTGGATCTTGGCTCGATTTTGAGTACCACACAGATCTTCGATGGCTTTCCAGAGTGAATGATCAAATGTGATAGATCCAGCAATCAGTGTGGATATATCTGGTGAAAGGGAGTTGAGAAGCAAGCAAGTGAGCATCTGATCTTTGTTACTCCAATCTTCATACTCCGGGTTGATCTCGTCAGATCCGAGCAACAAAGGAGGGCACAGCTTCGTGCCATAGAGAAAACCTTCAAACTTGATTCCCTCATAAAGGCGATGATGGTGGACTTCCAGAGGATGTAATTGTCTTGATCCAATTTGATGTTGATTCCTTGAGTGAATGAATTTCCGAAGGGAAAATTGAGATTGCTTGTTGGAGCAACCCCCATTGAAGGCGGTTGAGAAGAAACATAACCAGGACTCATAGTTGGCGTTGATTCGGCCATGGCAAAGGCCTATGCGGCTTTGATACCATGAGAGATTCTGAATAGAATAAGTTTATTATATTTTATATTGTGTATTGATCTATTCCATGTCTCTATATATAGAAATGCAATTACATATAAAAGGAAACATTTAAATAAGGTAGCACATAATCAAGGGAGTGTGTCTTTTCTAATGGGCACTTAAAAGTCTATATATATTCACTAGATGGTTTAGTTTTCAGTAGTTAGAAAATGAGTCTCTTATTCTTTATTTTTTGATAACCGTTTATTCTTCTCTATTCTTATGATTTTTTTGTGAATGAGAGAGTATAGAATCAAACAATTGGTTATTAGGATAGTGATTTGTAGTGCTACAATCACTAGTGTGATTGTTGTATCCTTGTGAGACTATCGTCATTAGATCGTGAGCACGGGGCGAAATAATTTTAAGGACATTGAGTCTACTCAAGCTTCGATCAATTGCATTTAGTTTTCTTCTATTTTTCACTGAAGTTTTCAAAAATCCATTCGAATTTCCTGAAATTCCCCCTGGTACACCAAGCCTGACAGGATCCTTCTTTATGGGCCCAGTCGCATCAGTTGAGATTGGAGAAAGCTGGGCAATTTTGAATGCTCTTTCTCGTTGCCACTTTCTCCCACAAGGACTCAATCTCTATTCGGACGCCAAGAGTGTTATCGAGGGTATCAACGACCCACTTTTGTGTCCTTGTGCACTAGAGCCATCCAAATTCGATATCAAGAAGCAATGTGCAAGAATTGGTCCAGTTGACTTCTTTTATGTTCCTAGATCAAACAATGTTATAGCCCACAAACTGGCACAAAAAGGCCTCTGGGCATAACCGAATTGTATTAGGTCCCATCCTATTCTGGAATGGGTTGTGGAAACTAATGAAATATAACCTAGCTCTTTGAAAAAAAAAAAAAAAAAAAGCTGCCCTGTTTTTTCACATGATTTTTTTTATCTTTTACTTTAGAACTAAGAGTCTAAGACACATGTAAAAGAGATCTCTATCAATGCAAATTGGTATAGTCTGAGTATTAGTTCAGCACTAAGTTTTGTTTTTAATTTTTATTATTTTCTATGTGAAGGACCAATTCAAGCCCTAGGAACAAATTAAGGATCATTTGCATTAGGAGACTGATGCAGGAGAAACAGAAGAAGAACAACAAATTCTCAAAGAGGGATAACTCAGCCTTCAGTGGCGTTCACTTGTGTATTCAAAAATCAATGTATGTTGATTACAAGGCTTGTCTTTTCATATATGTAAAGGTTACTTAGTAAATACAAAAATGAAAAACAAGATGTGTGGAAGAGAAGGCATTGGTGAGGGGACAAGCTTTCGAGGAGAAAACGTTGTCACATGGGATCTTGGTCCAGAGGTGTCCTTGTCCTTGCTAGCAGCCTTCCTTCTACTTTTTTTTTTTAAGTAGGAACCTTCCTTCTACTTTAGTTGTAAAGTAAAATATAAGACAGAACTTTAGAGTGCAACTCCTTCATGAGCAGTAAATTAACATTGTTTGCTGCATCAACCTATCATTTGGATTAGCCTCGAACGATACAGGATATTGTTTGAACAAATCCTGCATCAAAGACCCTTGCCTTTTTGTAAGCTAACCCAACTCAAATTTAGTTTAGTTGGCAAGGATGAGGTCTAGCAGGCTTCGAAAGATAAGGTGGTGCAAACAAAAAAAAAAAAAAAAAAAAAAGAAAGAAAGAAAAAGAAATATTGATATATGATGTTGAAGTCGTCATCAATTTATATCACAATAAATATTTAATAGTCGATGGTGTATATTGTTTTGTTTTTAGTTTACTTCTCCGAACTAATATCTCTCTAACCGTTTTTTTTTTTTCTTTCAAAAAAGTAATGCTAATCATATTTTCTGTGTCTTTTATAGTTGGACTGTAAATATGAAAAGTAGACATCCATGTAGGGTGTACCAATATTTATGTAACCCAAGCATTTCCCAACCAAAAACTGAGACATTTATTGGGGTAGCAACAGTGCTGCATGTCACTATTGAATTGCAACCACATGAATGAACCCTTACTATATATTTAATGCCCTCATCACCTCTCTCACTTATTATACTACTCAACCCTTACACTACCACTTCTCTTCTCATCGCCATTAACACTAGCTAGTTTGTCTTCTCATCTCATCAAAAACATCAACCATGGCCACTGAAAATGGCAAGTTAGAGATCAATGGCACAAATGTTGCGAAGGTCAAGGTCTTGAACAAGGCCACTGTTCTTCCAAGCAAAAAACTTGGAAAAAAAGAGACCTTTTTAACCACATTTGACCTCCCCTATGTGACTTTTTACTACAACCAAAAGGTGTTGCTCTACAAAGCCCATGCCCATGATTTCAAGCAAATTGTGGAGAAATTGAAGGAGGCCTTAGGTGTTGTGCTAGGGGAGTTCTGGCCTTTGGCAGGAAGGCTAGGGAAAGATGAGGAGGGAGTTTTGAGAGTTGAATTTAGTGATGATGTCGATGACGATTGCGATAAGTATGGCGTTGAGGTTGTGGAGGCTGCAGCGGAGGACGTAGAGCTGGCGGATTTGGCTCAGAATGAGGCGTCTCCTCTTCTGCAAGAGGTGGTCCCTTATACCGGGGTCATGAACTTTGAGGGGCTTCACCTGCCATTGTTGGCTGTGCAGGTCAGTTAGATTAATTAATCCCTTGTTTAACTCTAGTAATTGTTTTTTTTTTTTTTTTGATATCAAACTCTAGTAATTGTTAACTATAAGCATGATTTTAATTCATAATTAAGTATATGTTACATGTAAGAATTTCCCTAATTAATTAACCATGCAAGTTTGTCTTATTTCATCGTCAATGTAATTAATATGTGCCATGGCTTGATAAGATTCATAAGAAGGAAAAAGAAAAGAATTAATGTGGATATTAATCAAGGAAGTGTACGATTTGGGAGTGATAATTGACTATTGGATGTTGATGTTGATTTTGTAACTATTATAATACAAATAAGATATTAAGATCATCACTTAAAAGGGCTGAAGACATTTTATGTATGCACATTTTGATTAATTTGACATTTGAGAAAGTACAAATATCAATTCCACTCATTACGTATACATTATATTTTGCCTATGTACTTGTCACAAAGTTATTTACAATAAATTGTTGTGTACTGTATGTTGGTTGCAATTCATTGAAGAAAGATGGGAACATTGAATCAAAAAAAAAGAAAGAAAGATGGCAACATTTAATAGAGTGAGAAAGTTACACTAATTAAGAAATTTCGGTGGATCTCGCCACCTAATTTTTTCAGAAATTAAATTGCATGAAGCCATGAAGACATTCATTGGATATTTAGGTCTCACATGTGTCTCATTTATTTTGAACCCTTAACTTTGCCAATGAACGTTAGCTGGCATTAATTGTTACCATACAATCAAGACATGTCCCTCTTAAGGAGCATGAGCAGCGTTGAGCGGGGTGCGAATGTCGTGTGTAGTGATTTTAAAGAGGTGCTTAGTGGTATACAAGTGCATTATTTCTACGTCAACTTTTCAATTAGTGGTAGGGGCGCCTTATTAACCTCTGTGGGATTAATTGGAGTCAAGGCGGTTCAAGTGCCCATGATAAAAATAAATAAAAAATAAATAACTAGAAGACTAAAAGTTCCGACTACCTCTAATAAGAATAATCAATCCAAAGTAAGAGGGCCCTTTTCACGCACGCATTTTAATTACGCGTATCATCAATAGTATTATCTATGCCTCGAATCACCCAAGATCGTATGATTCAATGCAGATCACGAAGGTGAAGGGCGGGATCGTGATAGGGTGCTCCTTCAACCATGCAGTTCTAGACGGAAACGCCACGTGGCACTTCATGAGTTCGTGGGCCGAGATCTCTCGTGGGGCCCCCACGATCTCAATCCCCCCGTTCCACGATCGGGCCAAGGCACGAAACACGCGCGTGAAGCTGGACCTGCCAGAGTCCGCGGAGGCCCACGAGAATGCCCCCGAATCTCAAGACCCATCAGGCGGCGGAGAGCCCAAGCCCGCTCCGCGACTTCGAGAGAAGATCTTTCCGTTCTCGGAGAAGGCCATTGACCGAATCAAATCACAAGTCAATGGAAATGTCGCATCCAACGGTTGTAAACCGTTCTCAACTTTCCAATCTCTAGGCGTGCATCTATGGCTCGCAATCTCTCGCGCTCGCAATCTCAAAGCGGAGGACTACACCGTGTTTGCAATTTTTACGGACTGTCGTAAACGGGTGGACCCGCCCATGCCGAATGGTTACTGTGGGAATCTCATTCAAGCTATATTTACTGTTACCGTGGCAGGAATGTTACAAGTAAGTTACAATTGTTACAAGTTCACACGCTTGAAAATAATTTATTTACCGAAAGATACCATACAGACATATAGGGTAGCTGCAATTACGCAATGCCTCTTCTAATCTCAGTGCTTATGTGATTTTTATTTTTGTGTTTCAATTTACTCTTGAATGTATATAGGCAAGCGGGCCAGAGTATGGGGCAGGGCTACTTCAAAAGGTGATAGGGGAGCACGATTGGCAGGCAATAGAGAAGAGGTCCATGGAGTGGGAAGCAGTCCCAAAGTTATTTAGGTACAAAGATGCAGGGATAAACTCGGTGGCGATAGGGAGCTCGCCGAGGTTCAAGATATATGAGGTTGATTTTGGATTTGGCAAGGCAGAGAGGGTGAAGAGCGGATCAAATAACAAATTCGACGGAATGGTGTATCTTTATCAGGGAAAGGATGAAGGGAAGAGCATAGACGTTGAGATAACATTGGAAGCTGAAGCTATGGAGAGGTTGGAGAAGGACCAGGAGTTTCTCATGGAGAAGATCAGTGTTTAATTAGGGGTTGATATATATATATATATATATATATATATATATATATATATATATCTAATAATGTTATAAATTCGAGTGATGGAGTTTACATATAAGTAAGTAATTTATCTCAAACCTCCATAGTCTCAACAGGATATAGCTAGCTAGAGACTAGAGAGTATTATAATTATACATTTGTTTTAGTTGATGGTTTCGATTAAGTACTACTACTGTACTAGTTTTATATGAAGATTTGAAAGAGTTGGTTGTGAAAAGAAATAAATACAAAGTTCATTAATTTGTGCCCACTATTTATAGAACAACTTTATTGCTGCATTGGCAGTGTGGCTGGCACATAGATTTATAGTTGATCGGCACTTCATTTAATTAGAAGGTCTTTTTTTTTTTTTTTACTTCAGTGAGAATAGAACTACAATATCTCGAGGCCTTGCCTTTTTGATAAATGATGTTTTTTTTTATTATTATTAAAGTGATTTATAGTTGATCTGCCTTTAATTTAGAAGGTCTATCTTGCTAAAATGTGTTGTATCTTTTTAGACCCCTTTGCATTTCTTGTCTATTATATATGTAACATCAACATATTTTTTCTTGCATTGTAATCATTCATTTAATTATACATTTACTTATTATTATTTCTTTTAATCTGCTTTTCAAAATATTCCATCATCAGTAAGAACAATGGCTCGTTTTCATTAATTTACTGACCAATTGCCAAATTTACCACAAGGCACACATACACTTACCATTTATTTTCCTTAAATCTTTGAAAATGTAAGTTTGTTTGCCCTATAACATTTGAAAAATTAAAAAACATAAATTACTAAAGGTAGTACGCTTAATATTTCTAACTTCTTTTTATAGAAGTCACGTTCATTATTTTTTTTTAATCTTAAAACAGTCATTTTTTTTCTTGAAAGAGTTTTGCCTTCAAATTGACTTAATCTAATTTTAAGTTAAATTAATTGGTGACTCAACGAGCTCCTAAATACGAGTGGTGTAAACAAAAACCAATAACACCTTACCTAATCCAAATGAATATCATCCTTAAACGAAGATGACATTATAATTTAATTTTGTTCAAGATAAAAAAAAAGTAAAAAAAAAAAAACAGTTGAAGATAGTGTAAGTTATTACCTGTTGAGCCAGTGACCCAGTCAGCTTTCTTCCACTCTCTCGCGTCCGCTGCCGAGCCAGTTAACCGTCCGCGCGGGTAATCAACATAATCAACGGACAAAATCTTACAACGTCCATCTCGAGACCCATCTCCACCATTCAGAATTTCCCATCTCTTCATGGCCCACCGTATGCAAAACAAATGAAATGGACAAGTGGACAACGAACGATCGCGTCCTCCCACTCACACTCCCAAGTCCCAACACGCCACAGCCCAAGATTTACAAGATCCACCTCGAGATACGCACAATCTGTTCGATACTTAACGCGCACGTTTGGATAATCTCGTTGAACTGCTCTGTCATTATAAAAACCGCCCTCTCTCTCATACATGGATGGATTCCCCAATTCATAAAAGCTTATCTCTCTCGCCGGAGACGCACAGGTTCGTCGTTCTGATCTCGCTTTGATGATCTCTGTTAGAAATACTGATTTTGATGGTTTGATTGTCGATTGCATCTGTTGCATGTACGGATTGCTTGTTGATTTGATCTCAGATTCGGTTTTGACCTATTTGATCGATCAAGTTAGGGTTTTGATTGTTGTTGGCTCTGTTTGATTAGGTTGAAGTGGATATCATGACCGAGTGGTTTTAGTTGGAGAATTGTTTCATGTAGTTTTGCTGTTGAGGCTTTGTGATTGAGATTATATTTATGATGTGTTTGTTTGTGTGCTTCAATGATCTGTGCTTGGAGCATCTATTGAAGCAAACGAGTTGATGCGATTGCACGGTCTCGGAGGAGTTTTGTTTTTTTTAGTTGAATTGTTTAGCCCAATGGAGGTATTGATATAAATGAGGATGCTTGTGTGGTCCAGGGTGGATGTGGGTAAAACTTGTAAAGATAGAATAAGAAACATAGAAATTTAAAGAAAAGTAGGAGTAGCATCAATTGCACAAAGATTAGGGAAGGGCGGTTGCAGTGGTTTGGACACCTGTAAAGATGGCCTACAAATGCCTCTACTAGAAAACTTGGCTCAATAGAAACTGAAGAAACTTGATGAGTAGGTGGATCGAAGTTAACTTGGGACGCCTTAATTAGGAGGGATTTAAATGGTTTGGATGCTCACTATCGATTGGGCTAAATTGAGTACAGTGGAAGAGTTTGATCCATGTAGCCGACCTCAACTAATTTGGGATTGAGGCTATGTTGTTGTTGTTGTAATGGAGATATTAATATAAGTTTTCAAACAACTCTTTAGTCAGTTTTGATTTAATCAGATTGCTTATCTATGGTTTATATATGCTGTTTGGCAATGTTTTGCTGTTTTGCTTATGATTGTTTTTGGTTCATATTGATGAATCCACCTTTTCATTTGTGGCTTGTTCACTGTTGTACAAAAATCTTGTCTTTCGCTATGTATGTAGAGAAGTCTCCTGGCTTATTGTCATTTCCATTGGCTTAATTTTCAAATGTCTAATTTTTGACAATGCTTTCGCGGTTTGGTACACTTTGTTGACTAGGTTTTTTGATTCTGCTGGACATATAGGGAATAGAAACATTTGAAGAAATGGATGATGAGAAAGAGGTAGCGAACACAGAGGTAGAGAACACAGAGGTAGAGAATGCAGAGGTAGAGAATACTCCTACTCGTGGTAATGAATGGGAGGTAGTGTCTCTTACGGCCTCGACATATGCTGCTGCCCCTGGTCCAAAGAGTTCTGAACCAAGTGATTCTGATCATGGTGATGAGCCCATTAGAGATGACGAGGGCCATAGGAAAGATGAGGACTCCCGTAAAGATGACGAAGTGGCTCGTGCATTGTTTATGTCTGGACATTTTGCGTTTCCTCCTAATGAGCATGAGAACCTACCCATAGAGCTGGATGCTAGTGAGATCTGCAATGAACCAACGAGTGATGATGTGAATCTGAGTATGGAGTCTGGGTCTGAACCAGAGCAAGGCGACAAATCTGGCAAAAGCAATGAAGAAAGTTTTAATATTGAAGAGATGATTGGACCCGAAGATTTGCATGAAATTCCTTTCTTTGTCGATAAGGGTAAGAGGATATTTGAAACTCACAAGGTATTGCATGGACTCAGTTTAGTTGGAGAAGAACACATTCAATTCAGTTCTGATAAATTTGATTCTTTTCATGAGGGAGAAGGTATAAGTGGATCAAACATACATATTGAGAACTTAATGATTCCTGATCTTAGCACTCCTCGCCAGTTAAAGACAGATTCTTCTCCGGATCTCTCTAAGTCGCCTAGTCCCAGAAAAGGAGATGATTATGATGGATCTGGTCTTCCTTGCGAAGCATGGTGGAAGAGACGTGTTGCTTCTTTGTACGCTCAAGCAAAGGAAGCAAATGCATTTTGGTCTGTTTTTGTTGCTGCAGCTTTGATGGGCCTCGTGATAATAGGACAGCGATGGCAGCAAGAAAGGTGGCAGATGCAGCAACTTAAGTGGCAATTCAGTGTCCGTGATGAGGTATGACCTTATGGAATTTTTCACATTGCATGTTGTTGCTGCAAATTGTTTCTTATTCTCCTTGCCATCGAACGCATTGGATTGTGAATCTTGCAGTCTAATGATGTCTTTTTTCCCCCTCTTTTTCAGTGTCTCTGTGTTTCGTTTTTCGGGTGCTATTCAAACCAACTAATGTAATTTTTAAATTTTATTGAATTTTATCTTCATAATTGACCAACCCATGACTGTAATAAGACTAGGAAAAATGAGAGAAATTTGTGTGTGCAGTAATAAGACTTGGGAAATTGCGAGAAATGTTGTGCTTGCATTTTCATTTACTTTGTCATCTTAGCAATAAGTCATGGATGTTGCAAACAACCAACGCTGTTGGAGTGTTGTTAGTGAGGCTGGTACTGTGGGTTTGAATCCTTTTCACATTTTTAAGGTTGCATAATTTTAGGAGTTAGGACATAATGGCTTCCAATGGGGCCCGTCTAGGCCATGAACAATAGGCCCGTCTAAAAAAGAGAGATCCAGTTACTGTTGCAAATTGTTCTTTATTTCCCAACTAATGCATTGTGGTTATATGTATTTTAGTCTACCATCTATGATATGTATAGTGGGTTTATTGGACCACCTGGGGTTGGACTAGATATGATTGTTTTTCTTAAAAAAAAAATTGTCTCAAATGTTGGAAGTCATCTGACAGATTTCCCCCCTAGATTATTAAGGAGCTTGGCTTGTGCGGTTGTTCGTTTTCTGTGATGCACCAATTCTTTCCATCTGAGAGTCGCAAATGTATAGATTTTCAGATGAAATGTGAAGTTGCTCATCGTGCTGTCAAGTGATTATTGTGTGTTACAAGATATCTTTATGAATAATTATGTAAAAATAAGATCGCAAGATGCATAAGAATGATAGTGTGCTATGAGATAATAATGGTATCTATAATGTGGAACAGTTTTATTTAAGTTAAATATTGTCTAGTCGTTTGCAGTGTTTCATTTTAGGATATTTTAACAGATTTCGCTTGCTGCTACTTTTCCAAAAACTTTTATTTAGTTCTATGAGTTCAGGATTATTTTGTTTCATTTCCATACTAAAGATGTTACAAAACATATATACTAATGTTGTTATGCATTGTCGACGGACTCGGCTCAGCATTTTTAACCTAGCTTTGATGCGTATTGACTTTAGACCCCTTGGGCGCTGCTTTTTAGCAATTGGTGCTTCACTCTAATATTTTAATTTAGAGCAACAGTCTTCGAATTACTTCCAATAACTTCAAATTTTTTGCTGTAACGGAGTGGAACAAAAAAAAACTTACTTTTAAGTTACCTTTTCTTTAATTTTAAACATGGAACGGATTTGTCTAAGCCCTTTTAGGTTGAAAACATTCATCAATACGAGTCTTGGTTGTAGTCCTCATCTTGTGTGGTATGTGTGCTTTTATATTGTGACATTTTTAAATTTAAATTGTTGATCAGTGTTGCACTGCAAGTACCTTTTCCCATATGTAGAGTTGTTCAATTTCACAGTAGAAATGATCTATAGTTTAAAACACATAGCTTACCACAAATTGTCAATGCAATGTGGAATTTTTCCCTATCTTTCCTCTAGATCAATAGTGCTCGTCATAATGCAAATATTTGCAAGAGAATTGTCAGGTGTTTAGGTCGTTTTTTTATCCCTCATGCGCGAAGGTCGTTGATATGAGTATCATACACTTGTGATGGAAATATTTAATTCCCATGCGTACTTGTTCTACCTAGTGTATCATGAAGAAATGAGGCAAATGTTTATACTTCATAGCATGAGTATCTAATTATGAATTTTCATCTTATGACCCGTTTGCCTTGCCATAAATTTAAAGAACGAATCGTATTTTCATCACGGAAGCACCATATAAGAATGATGTTGGCACTTCTTGCTATACGCTGATTGATGGTCTCCTTTCATAGCCAGCTTTGTTGAGTTAGAAAATGTTGCTCCCTGAATTTCACGCTGTTCCTTCTCATTTCTTGTTTATCTTTTGCAGAAGATGAACTGGATGTTGACTCCCATTTCTCGATTAAAAGAAGCGATGGCTGGCGGGCATCGAAGGGGTTCTGTTATCAGGTCCAGTGCCTCTGCTGAACGTTAAGATGATGATGACGATAAAGACGCAGGCAGTACAGGGGCAATAGGTGTTATGCTGTATATCCTGCAAACTTAATTCACTCTTTCTTACAGACTTAATCATGTACTGGCTTATTTCTGTGAATTATATACATTTAAGTATTCCTTAATAAACGAGAAAACTAGTAGTAACCTTGCTTGGTTTATACCTCCAACGGTGTCATGTCCAAGAAGGAAAATGCTAAGGTGACCGACCCACTGTGTGGACTTATCTTTCCACTGTGTGGACTTATTAAAGATAATGCTAAGGTTATCTACTACAATTTTTTGACAATTTTTTTTAAAGAAAATGCCTTTTTTTTCTCGTTTTTTACAATTTTTTGGTTAAAGATAATGCTAAGGTTATCTACTAAAACACTCATTACGATCACAAAATTGTTAAAAAAAATATAAATACAAAGGGAGTGCTCCTAAGTGACCGTAGTGAGTCACCTTAGCAGTCTCCTAAAAAGAATGGAAGGAAACATGAGTTTAGACTTTTGATTTGCAGATTTGAAGAGAGATACTAATATTGTTCTAGTGATTAGGTTAAAAAATACAACCAATTTAGCCCTAAAAAACTTAAATGATATTAACTTCTATGGCCATTTGTTCCTTTCCAAATTTATTTTATTTTATTTCGTAAGATTTTCCCAACTTAATAATTACTTATAACTTATAAGTGTAACTTTGGCCATTGGCGAAAAGCCTTGAGTGTTCTAAGTGTACTTAATTTGTTCGGACACACGTGGTTAAAAAAAAAGAAGTGTGGATTAATTGTTGCGGTTTAAGAAAGTTTTAGTGCACCGTGCTACGCTATATGTAGGAATTATAAGGAATTACAAATTATTTTGTTAGAGAGGTACCATCATACAACAGGAATTATGAAATTGCAAGCTAGTCAAAAACCATACCAAACTATGAGGATTATATGCAGTAGAGGATCCAGAAAATCTTGTGAGGGGGAGGGGGAGGGGGAGGGGGAGGGGGATCTTAACTATAAGGGGTGTGGACAATAGAAAGGGTGGGAAGGGGGCGAGGATCGGTGAAAACGTAGGGATACTAAGCACAGCCCCCCTGCCCCCTCCTAGATCCGCCCCTGATTATGTGTATGCGAGAACACTCACCCTTGTGGTAGCATTGGAAGTCTTAATCTCTCGATGAATGTTGGGTTTATTGATAATGCAATTGCATTGCAAGCACAATACGTATTTGATACTCCCTCCGTTCCTTTTTTTTTTTTTTTGAAGAAGAAAAATCGAAGTTTTATTAATCATTAATGGCTCGGTATAGGACCAGATATAGAATCAAAAAAGTACATTGATTCACTAATTCTATTTGTTCAAATGAACTGTCATTACTTTGGTTGTGAATGCGATTGTGAAATTGAAACAATTTGACAATCAGAAACTGTTTACTGCAACATTGAAACAAATTACAATTTACAAACACTCGCTAGAACCACATAACGAATAACAAAACTTCTCAACAAAGAAGAAAAGCTAAAACTTCCTGACAAGGAGAAGACAAAATCAAGACTTCCAATAAAGGAAAAACACACTACCTAAAAATACAACTAAAATAAGGACCAACCTAATAACCGTACAGATATAAAAATGAGTGTTGAGATACTTCCTTCGTTCCATGTTATTTGTCATATTTTGGACATTTTTTTTGTTCCACAATACATGTCGCATTAGAAAATCAAGAAAACATTAAATGTTTTATTTCCAATTCTAACTCTATTCTATTTAGTTAATGACACCATCAATCACTTTTTTTTATACAACATATAATAAATGAAGCCATTTATGGGAGGTTAATTTAATCTTGTTTATAAAATCTTAATGGTAATTCCATCACCTTAATTCTTATGCACAGGTCAAAATGTGACAGATAATATGAAACGAAGGGAGTAATCAAAATACTCATATCCACTATATCTATGCCTAGTGAATAGAGCGACTGTCTTTGGAAGGACTATCCACTATATCTAATTCAATAATACTCATATCCATAGTAGTCAAAATATTTCAGACATCAAACGTCCCACAAAAAAAAAAAAAAAAAAAAAAAAAAAAGCAAATGTCCTTTCTCTCCCGATCTCTTCCTTTGGTTCCCTAGTGGGAGAAACTAAGAACCCTTAAAGAATTAGTCGGGTTCACCATCAATCCAGTACTCAAATGCCCTCGACTACCCCAAAAAAAAAAAAAAAATAGAAATCTTAATTTTTGTTTAAAAAATGTTCTGGACTATGGGCCGCCCCACAAGTATAGAGGGTCGGGGTCCGGGAACCCAAATTAGAGACCCGCGTGGTTGGAGTTGATTTTTGTCAACCAAACAAAGCAGAAAATCTCTTTTATGTCCTCTCTGTCCGCACTGTGAAGAAACCCTCAACACCAACAACTCTCTCATCATCATGGATTTCTAGGGTTTCTTCCGCATCTCAATTCAGGTTTTTTCTCTTCTCCTTCGTCAATTTCTCCTATGAGATTCATTAGGTTTACGCCGCCAAAGATTTGACCTTTTCGTTTCGTTTCGTTTCTTTTGTGATTTCGTTTCCATTAGACTGTTGAATGTAGGTTGTAATCGACTCATTTGGGATTCGATTGTTTAGCGTTTCGATCTGAATTTCGCTTTGTTGTTGGTGGTTTACTTTGATTATTGGATCTTGCTGTGTTTGTACTTTTTAGGGTTTCTAATTCTCTCTGTGTGTGTGTTTGAATCTGAATTGAATAGTTGGATTGTTGATTCTGCATGTTTTGATGTCTTGTGCGAGTTGCGTAATCGGCTTCTCGAAAGGGTGATAGATTTGGTTGAATTTGTGAGTTTAGTTGTAGAATTGTAGAGGAGGTGTTCTTCTAACAATTAGGGTTAAATAAATAAATAAATAAAATAAAATAAAAACCCCTCAGATTTTAGGGTGTATCGCATCGGATTTGGGCGATGTAAATGGGAATAGTTTGTGGTGTGCTCTGAGTAAACATCTGGAGATGGGGAAGGCGAGTTTTCTTTTTGACAAATTGTTGTGTTTTCGAAAAGTGGTTGTGGAAGATCAATTAGTTGTTTTTGTAGAGAAAGTTATCTGCTTTATGATTTCTTAAAGATATTGCCTTTTTTGGTTTTGGTCATTGAATTTGTTGGTGATTGGTTATTGCAGGAATGGATGCTTCTGAATCCAGTCGGAGTTACGCAAAAAGGGACATTCAGGAATTCTCGGACATGAAATCCAATAGGGTTGTGGACGATGAAGACTGGGAGGGCATCGATAAGAAGAAGCACCGGTCAAGCAAATCAAGGAAGCATAGCAATGCAGAAGAAATTGAAGAGTGTGACAGTAGTGGAAGAAGGAAGAGTTCTGGTGACAGGACTGAGGTTAGGAAGAAGTCGAGTGGTTCTAGTAGGGGAGGAAGTGCAGATGAAGAAGAATACGAAGCGCGAAATGAATTGCGAGCTAAGCAGATGAAGAAAAATTATGAAGAGAAATCAGAGAAGAAATCAGGGAGTAGTTACCAGGATAGAGATTCAGATAGCGGTAGAAAGAGTAGATATACGTCTGGAAGTAAAGGGTATCTAGCAGTTGATGAAACTGAGAGGGAATCGTCTAGGAAAACAAGTGTTAAACCTTCCAGTCACGATGGTTCTCAGAGCAAGAGCCGAAGCAAACTGGATAGTTCTTATGAGAATGAGCTCGAAAAAATGAAGGATAGAGACACTAGTTATTCACAAAGGAAGGAGAGTAGTAGAGACAAGGGAACTGGGTCTCATGAACTAGAGCGAAATCCTAGAAGAAGATGGGATGAACCTGATGCTGTTAGAAAAGTAGAAGACTCTGGCTATATTGATAGAACTGACTCACGTAGTGGGAAAACTTCCGAGAACAAGCATGAGGTTGCTAGAGAGAAATATGATAGTGAACACAGAGTCAGATCTATTGACTTGAATGGCGACAGGGGCAAATCAAGCAATGGAGAAGAAAAAAGGGTCAGCGGGGAGGGGATTAAGAGCAGAAGTAGATCAGAGGAAGATGATAATAAGCAAAGCTCAGTGGCTCGTGATGATAGATCTAGTGGTATCAAAGACGATAAGCGGAGAAGGTTCTCTGAGAAGCCTAGTGTCTTGACAGAGGATATTGAATCTAGTTCCTATAGATCAGGCACAAGGGATCATGGGAGTAGAAGTGAAAAACCTAGAAAACAATCTGATATTGCACATGGTGGGCATGACCTTGTGGAAAGTAGGGAGAGACCCATCTACGCAGACGAGGACGGACGTGCACGAACAAGAGATGGAAGTGGGAGGGAAAGTAGGCACTCCAAAAGGTCATGGAGTCCGGAGAGGGTGGGAAGACGTCGCCATGAATCAGATGATTCACAGTCTGACAATGACAGAAGTGCTAGAATCAAAGAGAGGGAAAGAGAGAAAGATGGGTTTAGAGATGAAAAATCTAAGAGCCGTGATGGTAATTGGAGTGACAGGAATAGAGATCATGAAGGTTCAAAGGACAGTTGGAAAAAGAGGCATTATGGTGGAAATGATAGAGAGACTGCATATGGGGATGCTGATCATGAAAAGGAATGGGAACCACAAAGAAGAGATTATGAGAGGTTGGAGAGCGTATCATACCCTCGCACTGGATATAGGAGAAGTGGCAGGGGTGATTCGGGAGCAGTAAATGGGGCTACTGATTCAATAGAGATTCGACCCACCGCTCTTGATTATGGCAGAGAGGAGTCCGCAGCAACCTTTGCTGGGAGAAAAGCGGAGGTAGGCTCACAACCTGATTTCTCATCTACCATGAACAATGAGGAATGGAACTACGCTGCTGATGATAGGATCAGAGCAGATGATATTTATGGCCCTGCTGATGATCCACACGAGAGGTATCCCAATGACGGTTCTCCAATGCCCGAGTGTTCTGGAAGGAGTAGCATAGAACCTCAATCAGGAAAACTAAGGGGGCAAAAAGGTTTTGTTGGTTCAAATCGTTCAACTAGCGGCCTTAGCTCTATTGGTGGTTCCCAAGCACCATTTGGGAATAATAATCAGGGGTCTGTTGCTCTTAACAGAGTCCCTCCGCAAGGTGCAAAAGGGAATAGACTTGGTAGGGTGGGAAGAGGAAGGCTTGCTGGTAGGGATGGACAACGAGTTGGTATTCCGCTGCCTATGATGGGACCTCCTCCCTTTGTCCCTCTTGGATTGCCACCAGGAGCCATGCAACCACTTGGTCCAAATATGTCTCCTGGTCCAGGTCCACCAATTGGACTTTTTATCCCACCACCATTTCCAGGGCATAACGTCTGGCCAGGGGCTCGAGGTGTTGATATGAATTTGATAGGTGTTGCACCAGGACTTTCTCCTGTTCCGCCTGGACCATCACCACCTAGATTTCCCCCAAATGTGGTATCTGGTCCGAATCCTGGAATGTTTATTAATCAGCAAGGGCCTGGTAGAGTGTCACCCGGCTTACCTGGACCTGGATTCAATGCTATGGGAAGGGGAACGTCTCATGATAAATCTTCAGGAGGCTGGAATAATTCTAGAAATACTGGACCATCTGGTAAAGCTCCTTCTAGGGGAGAGCAAAACGATTACTCTCAAAATTTTGTTGACACTGGTATGCGGCCTCAAAATTTTATTAGGGAGTTGGAGCTTACAAGTGTCGTGGAGGATTACCCGAAGCTGCGAGAACTTATTCAGAAGAAAGATGAGATTGTGGCTAAAGCTGCTTCCCCTCCCATGTATTACAAGTGTGATCTGCGTGAGTTTGCATTAACTCCAGAATTTTTTGGAACCAAATTTGATGTCATTCTCGTGGATCCACCTTGGGAGGAATATGTTCATCGAGCTCCAGGAGTTGCTGACCATATGGAGTACTGGACTTTTGAAGAAATACGGAACCTTAAGATTGAGGTGTGCCACTTCGTTTACTTTTTTGTTTACTTTTTTCGCTTCCCATCTATCGACCTTTTTTCTATTGAATAAGACCTAATTACCACCTATCTCATCTCGGAAAAGAAGAGTTAAAAAACAGACTAAACTCTATGTTCAATAAAAATACTTTTTCTTCTCACTATTCAGGCAATTGCTGATACTCCTTCATTCATCTTCCTCTGGGTTGGTGATGGTGTTGGTCTGGAGCAAGGTCGAGACTGTTTTAAGAAGGTATGTGTATTGATTCATTATGTAGCTGATAGTTTTTAGTACCCACTTTCCTGTGCATGGTCAAGAAGTACAAACTTGAGAACAAGATTTATTACTACTTTGGATTGACCACATTTTTGTTTGTCAGTTCTGTAGGTTTAAATAAACTTTAACTCGTCATTTTTTTTTTTTTTTTTTTTTTATTATGAAGTTTCTAGTCCATGTAATGAAAATCTATTCCCCCACCCCCAAAAAAGTAAGCAAAAGAAAAAGAAGAAAGAAGAAAGTGGTTTAATGTCTCGAAAAACAATTTCAATGGAGAAAGAGATCACAGATTATAGAAGACGAGGAATGAAATTTTGGAATTTCTTATGAACTTTTCTTCATGAATATATATTTGCAGCTGCCTTTTCTGGTGTACAAATGTGTTGGTATTCAGCGGTCCTCCCATATGCCCTAAGTGTGGATTAACCTAGAATGTCTATGTTTATGCAGTGGGGATTTCGAAGATGTGAGGACATTTGCTGGGTGAAGACGAATAAAACTAGTGCAACACCTGGCCGGCGACATGATTCTCATACCTTGTTTCAGCACTCAAAAGTGGGCACCAATTTTCTGCTTGTGCCTAATTGCTACTGATTTTCTGCAGCCAAACCCAACTGCTTAAATGCAAAATTTTCCTCCTGATAAATCCTTTACCATGATGCAGGAACACTGCTTGATGGGCATAAAAGGAACGGTTCGGCGTAGTACTGATGGCCATATTATCCATGCCAACATCGACACAGATATTATAATTGCAGAAGAACCCCCTTATGGTTAGTTACAACATTCAGTTTTTTCTTTTTACATCTTAATGGGCATTTACTTCTATTTTAGCTGAGGGTGGTGTGACATTTCATGGCAGTGCATGGAAAGAATTGCTGTTTCTTTATTTTTGTGGATCAATTTAAGGAATTGCTTTTAGTTATTTTGCCAGATTTTTTATTTTTTTAATTTTAATTTTAATTTTTTTTTATTTTTTTTTTCTTGAAGTGCATGAAACTGACAGTTTATAAATTGAATTTCAGGTTCAACGATAAAGCCGGAAGACATGTACAGGATAATTGAGCATTTTTCACTGGGCCGTAGGCGACTTGAGTTATTTGGTGAAGACCATAACATTCGATCTGGTTGGCTGACGCTTGGAAAAGGATTGTCTTCCTCAAACTTCAACATGGATGTAATCTTTCTGTTGCCCTTTACCCTTGCCCCGTCTAAATTATCTACGTTTAACCGCTAAGCTTCAGTTTTGATAGATTTCTCATGTTTCAATTTTATGTTTGCCCCGCTATTGCTTTTCTGAATCCTGGAGAAATGGAAATGGAATATGCAGGCATACATCAGGAACTTTGCTGATAAGGATGGAAAAGTCTGGCAAGGCGGTGGAGGCCGGAATCCACCACCAGATGCACCTCACTTGGTGCTGACAACGCCTGATATAGAGGGCCTTCGACCAAAGTCGCCACCACAAAAGAATCAACACCCACAGTCTTCATCGCTCTCACAAGGCATTGCAAATGCATCCAACAGAAGACCTGCTGGTAATTCTCCGCAGAATGCTGTCATCAACCAAGAGCCTCCAATTTCTTTACCTTCAACCCCTGCACAGTGGGCAGCGTCGCCCATGTTAGGTTTGAGAGGACCGGACTCGAATTCGGTTGGTCAGGATGAGAAAATGCTTGATGGGTACACATACAATAATCCTTCATGTGGACAAGCAACTGTAGTAGAGCATATGGAATTTGAAGCTCATGGAGCAATCAATTTGTAATGTTTTGTGGCACCCAAATATGGTGCTATTGAATTTGAGGTTGCGCCGTAATTCTTTTGGCTGATATAATATAAATGGAAGTAATGCCCTCACATTCTTGTTCTCATTTTCAACTATAATGTAGTTGCTTATGCCTGACATATTGCAAATTTGCCAGAATGTAACTAAATAAAATACATCGTCTCATCTTCAAAAGCTAAGGCGGCTTTTAAACTTTTGTAATATTGTAAAAACTACTGCTAAAGAACAACTTCCTCCCCCAACAATTGAGGGTGTTTAAAATTTTACAGACTTACAGTCAGATACAAATCTCTCCTCTTTTGCAATGTTCTCTCACGTAAGAAAAATACATGCTAATTTTACCGGGTGAAACTCGCTTAGGCCCCTCTAACTCAAGTGATTCAGGATCATCAAGCGATGCAAGAGCTGCTGAAATTAATTGATGAGCAGATCATTGATTCATGACCCGAATGCACTTTCATGTCGCACTTTCAGTCTTCGGTCTTCGTGGGGGAAGGGCTGGTCGAATCAGTTTCAGATGTAGCAACTGCGACAAATATACTAACATAAGATCTCAAAATGATAATTTACAGATTCAAGAACAATTTTGCAAAATAAATTCACTTTTGAGGAGGTATATGTATCTTGACCATCTCTACTTATCGCGCTAATAGAATCTCATTTTAAGGGAAGTAGCCAAACATGTCAACCAAGTTAGTTAATTAATGACTGACCTTGAGGTTGCGGCTGAGGCTGGGTTTCAGATTGGACCTCTTGAAGATTTGCTTCTTGTTTCTGCTGTAAGGACGCAGCAGTTGATCTTAGTTGCGCTTGCACAAGAAACTCTCCAAGATTCATCGGCTCGCTTGGGGAAGAATCATCATCTGCATGAATACAGCATGGTCACATCCAAGAAGAACCACGTATGAGAAGCACGGTTAGCTTATTAGGAAAGTGAACGATGATTAAACTCTTGAATGCACAGAAGTGTTTTGTTTGAGGATATCGACATTGATCACAATAAGATCACAATCAATTATCTGATCCGGAAAGGATGGAAATGATTTAAAAAGAAATAAAGAAAAATAAAATACATGCATGCATCACAGGGAGCAATGACAAATCACAAACCTTGCTCCGAAGTCTCTCCTTGAGAAGGTGTCTGCTGCTGGGCAGAAATAGCTTTTAGTTGCTCTTCAGTAGTCTTCAAGTATTCTTCACTGGAATATGGCTCACGTGTCGAAGGAATACCATCTGCTTATGAAGGGATATTAATATTAATGTGCAATTGCATACTTGCTAAGTAGGAGCCGAGGTTTTTTCAAAAAGAAAAAAGAAAGTAGAAGCTGAGGCAATCAGTACAAAAATCACTGAGATCATTAATAGCAGAAAGAACTGAAATCATTTATAGCCACACAATAAAAGATAGATAAATATAAATACGATCAGAAGGGAAAGAGTGTAATTAATTTGCGACATCTGAATCAATCATATCCCTTCCTTCATACTAAAGGTAACGGTGGTCGCAAAAGGAAATATATAGTAACATCACAATACTGTGATACGCCATTTCAACGGAGAAAAAGAAAACTAATGGATTGTAATGTAGGCGGGTAAGTTGGAAAAACTGAACATGTGTCTTTTGTACCTTATTCATGTTTCCCAATTCATCATCAGCTGAACAGTATAACAACCCATGGAGGCATGTAGATGCAACCCGCACAAAAACGAGTGGCAGATAAACTTAAAAAATTCTCAATAAAATGAACGTAAAAGCTTTTAATTTTTACAAGAAATTGAAACGCTTGTATTTTGCTCGAGTCTATGTCAAAAATAAACATCTGAAATGAGAATATCTATGTCATTCAAAAAGAAGAAAAAAATTTCATAGTAAAGCACCATTTGACAAAATTGACGAGTAACCACCAATAAGTGTCAGTGTCACAAAAACATAATGGATGTCACAAGAAAACGATAGAAGAGGAGAAGAAGAATGAACCAAAGAATGGATGATCATAAAAGTAACCCCACCTGACAAAACAACAAAAATCGCACAACATGAATTGGCATGTAATTTGGAAATGATTATACACTCGGAGAAAGACTTGATTCTATCAAAGAGATATACTTAACAAATATGTCAAACAATTGAGCTTGAGAGATATTTACATCATATAAATGACTTCATTCAAAGAATGAACGGTCATTAAGTAACTCCCCAACTTCACAATTTTCAAATATTGTGTATCTTAGAGTAAAATCTTTTGAGTACTATTTGATCCAAATTCTCCACCAAAATTCATCTAATCATTTTATAGTACTTCAACTTGACTTTTGATATGTAGCTAGCATCCACATTTTCTATTGTAACAAAAATAAAAAATAAAAAATAACATCTTTATACTATCTCCCATTCATCATGTCACACAAGAAAAAAGCTGCATTCCTCTAATACAATTGCAGGAAGTAAGTCAAAGTATGGAATAGTGATTACGTACTTAGATCAAGTGTTGACTCAGAAGTTGAAGCTGCGGCGGTGGTATTCAGGCGGTTACTACTCTGCAATGATGGTGAGACCTCATCTAGACCAATCTCTCTTTCAAGGGTGCTCTTGAATTCTCTTGAGACTTCCTGGCTCAAAAAAGAATTATAAAGCTCAATAATGCTAGGTCATGTCTTGTAAAAAAATAATGCTAGGTCATGAATGCAAGAACATCACCGTATAAATTTCCACGTTGCACAGATACCTGAAGTTCTCTAATTGTCGGTTGGAAAGCACGCAGAGTTTTTCCGAGATTCCGTGCCACCTACAGAAAGACAACTCAACTGAGAAGTTATAAAGAATATTTCTTCTTTTTTTTTTTAATCTCAAATACAATGAGTTCATTGAACATAAACCGGTGTTACATCATTTATAGTAATGCTTGTACAAAATCTGGTAAAACACTCCAACGTTGTACATAAAGAATATTTATAATCATGGCCACATGAAATATCATGACCACAATAAATGAAAGACCAAAAGTATCTCGGAGCCCATGATGGATGCTTACGAAATTTGAAATTATCCACGCATAGGCTTCCAAAATTGGTAAGTGCTTGTGACAAGTTATTCATAGTTCTCACAAAGGATAGAATGCTTGTTTGGTAGAAAATACTTCTCATTCGTAACTCAACCATTGGAAACCCTTGTATTCTAACAATTAGAAGGCGTCAATCAAACAGCTGATGATACGACAAACAAGAATCACAAATTTATCAAATTTTAATCAGGCAATTTAGTTTGCATGTGGTATATGATTCAAAAAATGGTTGCGTTTCTCAATACCTCAAAAATCAAAGACAAAGAAGAATGACAAAGATAGAACTACAATTCATGTACCTAAAAAAAAAAGATGGAACTACAATTCAGGGAAAAAAAAAAAAAACTTGAAAACTTGAAAACTGATTATATTATATCATACACGCATCCCTATAAGACCAAACCAAAATTGTGATTCATGAGCAACAATGCCTCTGATGAATAACAGTACAAATCTTGTTCATACATTGCCTAAGAGTTCATAAGCACTAATGAAATGTCCAAAAATAAAAGCATTTTCAAATGTAAGTTGTGCAAACACTTCTCAACAATCTACTAAGCCCTCAACTTCTCTTGAAGACTATTATTAGTCTATTATGAACAAACCAACTCAAAAAATAACAAAATTGATGTGACAGAAGAGCTAACCTCAGCTAGTCCTTTAGGGCCAAAAACCAACAAAGCCACCACCCCAATAACCAGAGCTTCAGGGGCCCCAACTCCAAACAGTGAAGCATAAACAACCTTACCCCTACATTTCTCTGCATCACAAACATCACAAACATCACAAACAATCACAAAAACTCAATCAATGAAAACATGAACACAAAGAAACCCAAAATGGGTACTCAAAATCACAACTAAATAAACCAAATTAAGCCTATTTTGGAACCAATTGGGCCAAACAAAAAACTACCCAGATGAGGAAAGTTACCAAATTTCACAGATTTGTGGGTGATTGAGATGCCCAAGTGCTTTAAACCAGTCCATGGCGCAAATGGAGTGACACCCACTATGGGAATCGATGGGAAGAGGCAGGATTTGCGTGTTTGGAAACATGAGATTACTGAATTGGAGAGGGAGGAGAGCGTTGACCTTCCTTGACCTGCGATGACGAACGTTGGAGTACACACAGTGGCAGCCATTAGAGAGAGAGAGAGAGCTGTGGCTGAGTCGCACTTACGAGTCAAGTCGACTTAAAAGATATAGGCCCAATTCCAGTTATTGGGCCAAGTCTCTGGGCCTGATTTTATTGGGTAAGAATCAGTTTTCGGCCTTTAAGATTACATTATATCTCTAATATAGGAAATGAAGAATTTCATTTTTTTTTTTCCTTACCTTAAGTAATTATATTGTTTCAATCTCTATCATTACATCTTAGCATGGCATTTGTAAACTTGAAACTCAAGTCTAGCTTTCAATACCCAGAAAAAAAAAGAGAAACTCAAGTATGCAAAAAACGGTTCAAACCTTAATAGCAATGCTAAACTCAAGCAAGAATTTTACCTTGACAAGTATTCAATAATAATCGAATAAATAGCCACATCACATTCACTTGATTTCTTTTAGGTTATATGGTTGGGGCTACCGACCAACTCTCATGAAACTAATTGAACTAAACTAAGGAGGATTGAGTAAGATTCAAATACCATGGTTGTATCAAATACCATAGTTGTATCAAGAAAAGATCATCCATTTGGTTCTACTTAATTATAGGGATGTTCCTTGACCAAAAAAAAATAAAAAATAAAAAAATAAAAATATTGGACTTTAACCTGTTATATAATAGCCCTTTTTTTAGGGCTTCAAAGAAGCAATCTGAGCTGGGCTAGGCCGTAAAGCAATGGGCCTCTAGTTACTGGGCCAAAAAGTTTTAAGGCAGCCTGCGTGCAATCGAAATTGTGGGCTTGGCTTTTTATGCCTTTTCTCTTTTTATTTTTTTTGAGAACCTAACATAATCGATACTTTTATGTCAAAGCATCACATGTAAGGTGGTAATTAAAGACATCACTTTTTATAAAAAAAAATTAAAAATATCACTTGCGAAAAGGTAAGGTTTTCACTCAAGTTAAAATAAATAAATATGGTACTTCTATGCCTAAAATAAAAAATGAAAAACAGTGAAAACTACTTATCCATGTGAATTTACCCTTAACTAATCCCAAACACTAGTTAAAAAAATGTTCAAGCTAGTGGGCAACTTGGTATACCTTGTACCTACACTACAAGTCTACAACACACGTGTTGAGACTTGACGTACAATTGTTTTTTTTTCTTTTTTATTTGACTTTAGAAGGAGTCGAACTAGGACCTCTTAAAACTTTGTCTTTTAGTAAGTGATGTCTCAGTCATCTCACCTGAAATGGTTTGACACTTCACAATCAGAGATTTTTTTTTTTTTTTGACTTTAGCGGGAGTCAAACTTACTATCTCTCCAAATATATCTTGCCTTTTAGCAAGTGATGCCTCTACCATCTCACCGAAGATGCTATGACTTGACAATTGGTTTTATTAATAATAGTAATTTGGGCCATTATTAGATAAGGTATAAGAAAAAAACTCGAGTAACTCACTTTGGACATTAAAATTGAGCACAGTCCCACATAATGCTCATGTGATGCACTTCAAAACGTGCATGCACATATCTCGATATGTATCACATGAACACTGACTATGCGGATACTCAATTTGGGTGCCCAAAGCAGATCTCGTTTCCAATATACTATAAAGCAAGAACTTGGAATGGTCAAAAAAAAAAAAAAAAAGGAAAAAAGTAAAAACTAGGATTCTCACTCACTTTCCTATACTTGCATAATTATATTATTTCTACCAATAAAACCATGCCCAAGCAACTACCATAAAATAAGCCACCTCTCACGCCCTAAACCTAGGCCGAATCTATTCTCATCAGCCAAAAAATAAATATGTCGCCCACGTTACGTCTCCATCAATAGTGACCTATAATCAATTTTTATTTTCCAATTAGTAAATCCATTTTTCTGAGCACAAAACATGCTTGTAACTTTCACAAAATAAGTTTCACAATTTAGGGTGGTCTTGGGGAGCAGAGACAACGGTAACACTACTACTAGTAGGCCCATGTCCATGCATGTATCCATGTCTGTGTGGATATACTGCATGTACACAGTATACCCCCTCCATAGCTCTCTCCAAGCCTCACCTCACCACTCCGCTTTGTCACGCCATGTTCTTCTCCACACACATCAAATATCGAAATTCAATCTAGATGCACTGCACCAACAAATTAAGATATGCCATATATATGAGCCATTCAAAACATTAATGCATGACTAACACCGAGCAGTTGCTTGGATGGTATATGAATGATGAGGAATTTCCGGCCTGAATTAAGGTTCTAATCCTTAAGTACTATGGCGCAATGATAAGAAATTGAGTATTTTATATATGACTTAGCCATCATTTATGAATTCTAATTACTGTACGTATATAGCTCTATATATTAATTATATTTTCTTTATTCTTTTTTCATCCTCACCATCAATTGCACGGAATCGAGCACAATGTGTGACGACCTCAAATCTCAAGGCCCACCGCGTCATGCGTTGCGGGCCCACAACTCTGCCACATCATCGTCCTGTTATTTCTCATGCGCAACCCCTATTCTTAATCTTCATTCATCTGAGTTTTTAACTGTTAGTGTCGTGACATTTTGTCATCAGTTGTCCTGAAATGAGGTAATGTTTAATGTGGTTCACGTGCTGATTTGGAAAACCACAATCTGTTAAGATATTTTGTTATAACATGAAGATCATATCAGTTATAACATAACTCAAAATCTAGTAGTTGCAGATAGTTACGATTCATACTTATCCACAATTAAACGAGAAACAGTTGAAGATTGGTGCAAATTTAGAGAGTGATTTTACCCACGTAATTCATGAGAAAAATGTAAAAGTTTCTGAGGATCAAGACGATCAAATTCTAGTAGTTGTTAGGATTTGAAAATCTTGTAAATCATCTACAAATATGTGAAAGTAGAGAATATGTATTCATTCATTGATTCGTATCTTTTAACTTTGCTTTGTACAGTGAACGTTTGTGTTCACTTATGTTATCATGTTGTAAAGCTCCAAGGGGACTTGGGTGCTAGTGTGAGGGGGAACCTCATTCTTGCAAGTGGGACAAGTGGGAGACTTGTGTGGGAGATCTAGAGAAGTGTAAAGAGATGCTAGTAGGAGCTTAGTGAGGGAGTCACTAAAGGAGTCTTATATATCGTACGTGTTAATAGTGAATTTTACATCTGGGCGTAACTCTGCAGACGTAGGTCGTGGACTGAACTACGTGAACTATCTCCTTGTATTGTGGTTTGTTTTACTGCTTTCATTTACATTCCAGTACAGTTTAATTCCCTGTTACAATATATTACATTTCCTGTTGTAACACACATTGGTTCAGTAATTTCATTAACATTTAAATACAACAATTCAACGGAAGACTTAATAACATGACAATTTACAATTTCATTTCATCATAGTTTAGAGCATCAGTCCTAAGTGGAAAATCTGGAATCATACACTGTATATAAAGGGACAAAAGTAAATATATACATGTATCTGTGTCTCAAAAGTCCCCAGTTGCCCAACATAAAACAAAATACCAAAATGTACACGTACGAGTAGGTCATGGACCGTAGACAATTAGAGTTAGTCGACCAATATCTATATGCCTTTACTTATACCCTGATCTGCATTAGTTACCCAACAAATACAATGACGAGTTCAGTGAGTAAACTCATAAAGCAAACCATCGAGTAGATAATAATAGAAGCCAATAAATAGGTTAACTAAACATGTGGTAGCTACAGATGACTGTAAATTAACGCATGCGAAGTTAACAACCTATAAAAGATGATCATCAGATAACCATAATGTAACAACAGAACTGTGCAACAATAATACTAATAAAACCAAACGAATGTGTAACGAAACTGCAAAATTAGATTATACTTCGTCAATCCGGACGCCCCACCGACCCGTCTCACGAATGGGTCACATCTGGACCACTAATAGTAAATCCGAACCAATCCCAACCCACCGAACATGTGCACCCCGCAACTTGAGTCGCAATCTACTGAGGGCGCAAATACACGTGCTACAATCTAGCTTGCTATATCTGGTACCACACCATCTTGAATAATCCCGGACGACATAACCAAACCAATCCGATAACCAATAAACAGACTAACACATGCTCAATAATGGAAATGAATAACAAGAATAGCCAATGCAATAATTGAAACCATTAAGTAATCCAAATGTGTTTCTGTTGGAGTCTATGCACCTTAAATCGCGCTACAATTCCTAAAAATAATTCTCGATCCAATCCCGTTCTTGCTTCGAGATGCATGCCTGATATCGACTATGGTATCCTAAGTCCCTGATGTCCAAATGAATCATTTAAATCCTCCTGAAAACTTAAAAACCCAAACATTTATTTATTTATTTATTTTGTCACTGGCCCGACGTTGCAGGGCACTGCTGTGTGTGTTGCTAACTGGGTGCCGTGGAGATTTACTTCTCACGGCGCCTCTAGCGGTGCCAGAGGCAAACCTTATTTTCTTTGAGGTTTTTCGAAACCCAGGCCTGTCGTCGTGGTCCAAACTCATTCCATCCTCCTATGGTTCTCCAAATCAATATAACCCGACTAAATCAAAAAGTCTGACGATTACTACCAAAAACGTCAATAAAACCCATTTTCCTTAATCAACAACCACAACTTCAACAAATCCATCAACATCACTCAAAAAACCATAAAATCTAATCTAAAACCAGTGAGCTCAACTGACCACTCCGAAACTTATGTCAAAACCCGTAAAATCATAGCCGAAAGTTAAAGAACGATGAGTAGAGAGTGGATCTAACGTTGGTTTCTTGTTTCCTAGCTCAACTCTCCTTCAACTCACCAAGCAAACACCACCAAAACCCCAAACTTCCACACTAATTTTTGGATTTCTCACTTAGGAGAGAGAAAAGTTGGTGAAAAATGAGCAAAAACTCATTTTTATACTTTTAAAATTGATCTTGTGTGATGCATACCCCAAGGCTCATCAAATGGCCTTGATTTGGTCAAAAAGTTCATCCATGTGACTCATTTGGTGACTTGGTCTCTTGGTCTTATCCATACAAAGTACCAATTATTGCTTTCCTCGGGCTTTCTGATACCCGACACCTAACACTTCGACCTGTCGTACACAACTTTGACGATATATTTGGTCTACGCCAAGTTCCCATATCATTATTTGTCACATTTAATTGTATTTGTCTATCTGAACCCTTTTCCCCACCTATAGTGTACCTATAATTTGTCCACCTGATACTTACGTCGACACTATGCGAATACCCGTCACACTGTCTCGCTTGGTAACAACAATATAAATTCACATATGCGGTGTAACAAGTCATGTAATAATAATTATTATCACAGTTACACAACCAATCAGTAAAAAAATAACATTTTTAGCCTAACCAGGCGTATCCTAACCTGTCTGTGGCGTCCCTGTAGACTTGAACTGACATCCACGTTAGAAAACTCTCGAATAACGGCGTCAATTAAAATTGGGCCGTTAGACAATGAATAAGTTTGTTCCATGTAGCGGGCCTCAATTAATTTGGGACTGAGGCTATGCTGTTATTGATTATTTTCATCTTAGAGTTACATACTATATATAATTAATATGAAATTAGTTAAGCCAGAGTAAGGAGGCGGTAGACACTCAACTAAAAAAGCAAAACAAAAATAAAAGAAAACAATTTTTTTTTTTTGAAAACAAAGAAAACTAAATATTAGAAGTATAAAAAAGGGAGAGGCTAAACGGGCCTCATATATTACTAAACATACCCCAATTTTATGAAATTACCCAACTATCCCTCTATATAAAAGGATTTTTACTCAACATACCCCACTCACCCCACTCACACTATACCCCAGTCACCTCTCTCAAATCGCCTCACCAAAAATCAACCAAATCTGACAAAATTCGAGCAAAACGACATGGATTTGACGACATGGGTGCATTCATCATCTTTTTTAGTATCAATTTCGAGGTTTTTTTGGATTTTTTTCTCGTTGAGTTGTTTTGTCTGTGAATTTATTTTTGGGTTTAGGACTTTGATTTGAGGCGTGAATCTTACATTTTAAGTACAAAGTTTCGATGAAATTGAAAATATTAAGTGATTTCGAGCCAAACCTATTTTTTGGTTATTTTTATATATTTTTTTAGAGTTTTGAAGTTTTTTTATTCATTTTGGTCGCCCGCGAGTTTCGGAGTAACAGAGCCGACACCTCTGAAGGTCGAACTGGGCCGACACCACTGAAGAGATGTCGGTCGAACTGGGCCGACACCTCTAAAGAAGTTTCAGTCGGTTCCTTCCGTCACTCATTGAAAACAAATTATCTTAGCATAATCGGTTGAAGTTGGCCGAGACCTCTAAAGAGGTGTCGGTCCTGTTCATCCGAAACCTCTTTAGAGGTGTCAGCTCCGTTCGTCTGACACCTAGAGGCAAGAGTATTGGGGTGAAGGTGAAAGTGATAGGGTACACGAAGTAAAAAAAAGTGAGGTACACTGAGCAAGAGTATTTTTAAAATTTTTTAAAAAAGTGGGGTGCACTAAGTAAAAAGTGGGTACATGAAATAAAAATTTAAAAATTGGGATATGTTTAGTAATTAATGGGGTACGTTTAGTTTCTCCCTAAAAAAAAAAAAAAAAAAAAAAAAAAAAAAAAAAGACTAAAAATCATATCTAACCCAATGAGCACCGATATCTATCTTAAAAACCTAAACTAACTAATTTCTGAAAAAAAACAAAAAAAAAACTAATTAATAATCACCACCCTTAGCCACACGTGGAGTGCTACCAGGTCTCATCTCTAGTGGGCCCATCAATTTTCTCCCCCAAAGTCCAAACCTTACATTGGGTCTGGCCCAAGCAGTAAAAGCCCCTTTTACAACAATCAACTAGTAATTAACTAGCCCTCTCAGTCTCTCTCATTCATGCACCTTCTCATAATTAAGCTAATCACTAGTGGAATCCTCTCTAGAACTTCAGTTACTTCACCACCAACACTAGCTACTCTAGCTTCATCACAACTAAGTCTGTTCGATTCATTCAAGAAACCAAAGGAGGAAAAGAGGGAAAACTCATTTCATTGTAACAGAACTTCTGTCCTCAATTGCTCGTACATCTGGTATATATTCCAGACTTATGATTGTGTGTATTGCATCTCTAAACATCTTAATTAACTAACCCCTACAACCATGTACATTGATAAACCTCGTGATCTTTACTAATCTAAGTAGTCACATGACACTCACGTGAGACTGCTCTGTTCACCTTTCACTCAGTTCACGTTACACAGATGGGCCTAAATACATACATTCTACAAAGTCACCCAAGTCAAAAAGTTTGATATTTTAGGACTCACAAAAGTTGATTTACTAGTACATTACAAGTGCTCCTCAAAAGCCAAGAAAGTTCTCAAAAGCAAAACTTGTATACCTTTTTTTCTTTCATCAAAATTGGAGGGTTTGAAAAGGTGCTTTTTCACCTCTGTAAAGGTTAATCAAGGTGAAAAGCTGAAAAGGCAACACTAAATTGAATGGAAGGTGAGAGAGAGGTGGGGATTGTTTGGTGTGATGATCATCATCATATAAAAGCAAAAAACATGAATTGAAATAAAAATGTATATAGTATATGATTGTGTGTTGAGTGAGTCCAAGCGTGCAAGTTTCGTTAAAATAAGGGAAAGAATTGAAGGAAAGGGTGAGATGCGCACGGGGGTCATCAACAGCAACAACAAGGAGAAGTGAATCAGCACACGTGCAAACATTGACAAGAAGTCTTTTTTAAACTAATCAAAACAAAGTAATGAGGACAGCCCTGCTTTTAACAACAAGCCTTCTTTATTATATCCATATTGATTAGTTAACTAATTTGGAATTTGTTCCCTAACTCCTTTTATGACCATATTGACCTTTCCCACTACCTCTAATTATCTTTCTACGGTAAGCCTTATTAGGGACCATTTGATGGAGCTTCCAGACGTGCATAGACATTTTTTTTTTGGTAGGAATTTGTTCTCTAAGCCTTGTTTGAGAGCTATGTACATGCCCACATCTGCTTAGCTCTATACTAGTATTGATATTATTCTCAACTTAGCTACCTTCAATTCACATACATAGATTTTTACTCCAAAAGGCATGACTAATAATTATGGGGAGATCAACACATTTTTTTTTTATTTTACTTTATTATAAAATCACACTTTACCGATCGATATATGACTAACTTTCAGTTCACACATCCTCATCAAATAACCACCAAACCTCTCGGACCAACTTCTATTGATTACGTGGGCGGTCTTTTATTTATTTTTATTTTCGACATCTCGTTTCCTAATGTATTAGTCAAAAACTAATGATATATTCAGGTCTCACAAGAGAATGGAGCTTTCCAAATGACTAAACAAAATGGCACATGGATTTTGTTGGGTTTAGGGGTGCACATGGATTGCACTAATCCGCGGATCCGATACAATACGAACTAATTATCATTAATTGGACAAATTTTTTGATCCCTTGAACTGGTCTGGACTTAAAAAACACTAATCCGGCTGGGCTGGATTGGATCAGATTACGAATCCTACATTAAAAAATTGCGAACCCAATCCGATTTAGTTTGTTTATCACAACACATGTATGTACTATAGTATCTCGAAGAGCATTAACCTAAACTATGAACTATAGTATCTCAAAGATTGTGTTTGTTCTTAATTCTTTTATTAAGCTTCAAACCTTTTTTTGTGGGTTGAATGTTGTAATGTGTACCTTTTTTTGTGCTTTTGTGAGGATATATGGTGCAAATTTGTGGATGACATATTTATTTATGTAGGAACTTGCATTTTGAAGGTTATTGTGATGATAAGCTTGTGTTAAATATTTCGTATATTGATTTGTGGGATGTATGCTGTAAATTTTTTATTCATGAGATGCAAGATTTTTTGTGATTCATTTGTTTAAGTTTAATTTCATGAATGTTTAGATAAGAAAGCATCGTCAATCTGTGGAACTTGATCTAGTCCGTTTCACATTTTGTAAATTAAATTGAGTTGGATTGATGAATTATTTAGACTGAATTGGGCTGTAATTTTTCAATCAGCAATAATTGGATTGGATTATGAATTGAACCCTTAGACTGGATTGAATCTGTGTGCACCTCTAGTTGGGTTTACACATTTAATTTCCTTTTGAGAACTTAGGTTATAAATTTCAAACATTAGTACCAAAAAATATTTGAAAAATTTATCATTGGAGTGGCGTTTGTTTAAATAAATATGCGATTGTCGTCAATAAAAAACAAAATCCTATTTTTGAACCTTTCAATGCATGCTATCCAATTTATATACATACTTAATTTGGTAAGAGCCACATCAATTTTATGACAAAGTAAGTATCTAGGTCTGTATTACTTAATGAGATGACAAAAAAAAAAGGTAGGTCTGTATTACTCCTACTTACCATAAACCTAACACCACCCACCATTGAGTAATGAATATTTATTACAATTATTTCTTTCATTAAATGTTTTTTACTAGTTAGGCAGATCGAAATTAGAAAATAAAACAAGGGGCAAACACGTAAATCCCTTCTAAAGCTAACACGAACACTAAACACTGGGTTGAATGGTAATTACACACTAATCAAACATACTGCCGTGTTTGACCTCCACACCTACATAATTACAAAATTAACCGAGTCGTTTAGAGAGAGAAACTAGAGAGAGAGAGAGAGAGACAAACAGAGGGAGCGAACGAGAGTGTGTGCTGTGTGTGATTTTTCGGTGCATTTATAAGTCCCCATCTCTCTCTCTCTCTCTCTCTCTCTCTCTCTCGCTTTTCTTCGTCTCCGTGTGATGTGTGATCGCTTCGCTCTTCGATTCCGTTGCTTTTGATGGAACGACTAGTCAGAATTCTCGGTTTTGATCTGAATTTCGTCATATTTTCGGTGAATTCTGAGCTGTGAAGGTCTGATTTTGGTCTGATTTTGTTGCGATTTTGAGTGATTGAGCGGAGGTTTGGGAAGTTAGGGCTTTTCGATCTGGAGAGGACATGAGAGGGATGAACAACAGTGTGGAGACTGTGAATGCTGCGGCGACGGCGATCATCACTGCGGAGACTCGCGTACAGCCGACTTCAGTTCAGGTGATGATTTTTTCGCGCGATCATATTCCTTGCGTTGAATTTCTGTTTTTGATGTGATTTCAGCCATTTTGTTGCTTGTTTGGTTTGATTTAGGCGTGCTGTGGTTTATTTGATCTTGAATTTCGAGTTTCGTTGATTTGAGATCTGTTGTTGAGTTTGATAGACTTTGTCTCTGTTAATTAGCTGATCAATTGAGTTTCTCTTGCTTTTACGCTTTCTAGTGTGAGATCTGATTTGAGCGTATGTGGAAGTCCTTCATAACGGACTCGGTTTCGTAAATTTTGTGTTTTTGTTGTTGATTCTCTCAGCTTTTGTTGAGATCTGATTGGATTTCGATTCCCGGTGCGAAATTAATCTGTAAGCTTGTGTTTGTTTCTCGAATTTAGTTGAGGATTGATGAAAAGTGAATTTGTATGGTTAGAATTTCGTCAAAAAAGGCTAGGAACAGTGTAGGATGGAAATCTGTGTCTGTGATCGGGTCATTTTTTAGATCTTTTGACCTTATGCAGCGACTCGAGTTGTTTTTTTGGGGAGATTTTATCAGTGGTTCTTTTTGGGGAAATTTTATCAGTGGAAATCTAAGAAAGATGTTTTTTTTCCCTTTTAGAACGAGAAGTTTTTATATATTTTTACGGAGATTGAGATTTTTCATTTTCCTCTTGAAAGCAGTCTGATAAAAAAAAAAAAAAAAAAGTCTTATGCGTGCTTCATTTGATATTCTTATGCTGATATGTTCCTCTGCTGTGGCAATTGCATGGGAGGCGCTGTTGCTGTGCAACATTTGATTTGGAGGCTTTTGAGTTTCATTAAAAGCAAAATGGGGATTATCAGCGTAATTTTTGTAGTTGTTTCCTTACTTCCTCGCTACTCAGTGAGGAAAAGTCCTGTATCCTATGAAATATGATTGCTGATTGCTGTGGCTGAAATGTAGGCTTTGTGGCTTCTTTAAGACTGTTCTTCGTTGATCACACATACTGCTGTTTATGGAATCATTGTTTAATTAAACCAAATGCTTTTGCTTTTGGTGGTGTTTAATTCTGTCTTATTACGCTCAACTAGATAATTTTCGAAGGCTATGTTCTTGTTCATTAACAGTTTTTTCCTGTTGTATGTTGCTGAACATAGCAGAAGAGAAGATGGGGGAGTTGCTGGGGTGGATACTGGTGCTTTGGATCGCATCAAAATGGGAAGAGGATTGGTCATGCTGTCCTTGTTCCTGAACCAGTGGCTTCGGGAACTTCCGTCCAAGACGCTAATAATGTGATTCACCCTCCGCCAATTGTACTACCCTTCATTGCTCCTCCCTCGTCCCCTGCTTCATTCCTCCCATCAGAACCCCCTTCTGTTAGTCAATCCCCTACTGGTTTACTGTCTTTCACTTCTCTGGCAGCCAATGCTTACTCCCCTGGTCCCAATTCCATTTTTGCTATTGGGCCTTACGCGCACGAGACACAGCTAGTATCACCACCTGTTTTCTCCACCTTCACTACCGAACCATCCACTGCTCCTTTCACACCTCCTCCTGAACTTGTACATATGACTACACCTTCATCGCCAGAGGTTCCATTTGCTAAGCTGCTGACATCTCTGGATCCAAATCGTCGGGGAAGTGAAACAGGAGAGAAGTTCCCCCTATCTCCCTATGAATTCCAGTCATATCAGCTTTATCCAGGAAGCCCTGTTGGTCATCTCATATCGCCTGGCTCAGTGATCTCAGGTTCTGGTACTTCTTCTCCTTTCCCTGACCAAGAATTTCCTTCTGGTGCCTTCCCTCTACTTGAATTCAGAACTGGAGAGCCTCCCAAGCTCTGGAAAATTGATGTACTAGCCAGTCGTAAGTGGGGGCTGCAACGATTAGGTTCTGGCTCCTTGACACCAGATGGTCCAGGACTAACCTCTCGAGACGGTTTCCTTCCTGATAACCAAATTTCTGAGGTTGCATCACTTGCAAACTCAGACATCGGTTCCCTAAATGAAGAAACAGTGATTGATCACCGGGTTTCGTTTGAGTTAACATCCGAGGAAGCTAAAAACCTTGTAGACAAGGAACCAGTGGCTATAGTTGAAGCAGTATTTGAATCTCAGCAGAATACAAATGAAATAGCAAGCACAAGTGAAAGAGAGGGAACTTTTAGTGATGCAGATAAATCCTTTGAGGGCTGTGTGGAGCAAAGTTCCAGCGGGATGCCTGAAACGATTGCTAAGCATGTGGATGTGGAGAAGCCGCATCATCAACCAGAGCCTTCCCTCACAACCGTCGGCTCTGTCAAAGAATTTAATTTTAACAATGTTGACGGAGTGGCCTCAGACAAGACCAACATTGGCTCAGAATGGTGGACCAATGATAAGGTCGTTCCAAAGGAGGCAGGTGCCCGGAGCAATAGCTGGACTTTCTTCCCTATGATTCAGCCTGGTGTTAGCTAATCTTTGGAAACCAAAGGAATTCCTGCCATGCATTCATCTGAAACCTATCAAACCAGCTCCACTGTAATTGATTTGTTAAACAGCAATACTTGGCAAGTAAATCGGCCGGGTATCGTTAGCATCGACACAAATTCAGATGATTCCGTCGATGGCATAAAGGGAAGCATCTTTTAAGAACACGCCAACTCCTGGCAATTGTTGCAGTTACAAATAGACTAAGTAGTCCCATTTTAGTGTGGTTGCTACAGTAATCTTTTCTGATTTTCTAACCTAGAAAATAGTAATACTTACTTAATAACAGACACTTTACTGTTATTGACTATAATTCTATTTCATCTGTGTAATAATATGAACAAAAAAAGTACAGTTTTAGCATAACCCTGAACAATGTTAAGGGAAGAATATCTGCTCTCACTTGTTTCTACTGTGTACTCCAGATAAGCTCATGAGGACAAAGTTTGGCAAAATATTGGGACCTTGTCTTTTCTCAGGAGTTCAACTATCAGACTTGCCTCACCAATAAGTGGTGAGCTCTATCTCCAAAGCGCTTTATTTCTGCGTGTGCATGTACTTCTGCCTCTCTAAATCTGTGCTAAGCATCTCAGGCAGGGTAGTGGTACCCTGTAAGTTTGGAATCCAAATGCCTCACCTTGTTAGTAGTAACTTATTAGTACCAATCTTTGGTGTATATGCAGAGTGTTGTACAACACTTGCAGTTTCACTGGCTTCTGACATGCTCACTGGTGCTTGAGCTTCCTTTCTATATATGGATACTTGGAAGGACTAGACCAGTATTTGTTTGTTGTATTTTTCATTTGGATAACTTTGCAGGGCTTGCCCAGGAAGAAGTGAAAAAACAACAAGATAGACAGAGCTGAAGTAGGTGTAGTAGAGTTGCTACAAACGCAACAAACAAAAACAGGTGAAAAGGCATAATGGAAACAAAAAATAGGGTGGTTTGTCTCTGTCCCCTAATTTTACCATGCATCTTAGCTAAAAGTAAAAGGAGATGCAGTCTTATAGTACCTGCCCATCCGCTAGATCATGTTGGGCACCTACGTTTAAGTGGAATTGAGTCCCTTCTCACTTTGAGCGCACTAGTGATTTAGTGTGCGACTTTTCTTCTCTGGTGGAAATTTAGTGTGCGACTTTCGAGTGTACGTACAAGTTTTTCTTGGCGAATTGCTCCAAGGATGGTGATCTCGAAAGAAAAAGCTGTGAAGGGATATGTTTGAGCTATTAAAGATGTGAGAAGCCACACTGAGAGAATTTAGTAGTTCTAATGAATTTTTTCCTAAAATTGAATCATGAGACCGAAATTCCTCGTAAATTGCTATAATTAATTAATTAACTGCTTAAAAATTTGAAAAATCTTTCAAATGGAACATTTTTCACTTCAAGGAGAAAGTATGAAGGCCAAGGGAGTTTCTTTTTATGCACAAAGAATTTCTTTTTATGCACAAAGAAGATAAATTTAGGTTTATGGATTATAGGACAGTCGATAAGAGAGAAAAGATTGGTCGACGAACTTTCATCATGCATTCAATGGGTACCTGATACACTTCGTTGGATTATGGATCAAGGTATGTGTCTGCACAACTCAATGTGGTCTACTTCCATTTGGGTAGATTAACCCCCCATATGGATGGAATATCACATTCTCCACTACAATTGAGCCATTTTACCGATGAAAAGCGAAGCGCGTCAATCAATTAGGTGGCCCAATGCTTTGGTATGGGATTTAGAACTAAGAGGTCATATGTTCAAACCCAACTGGAGGCAAAGTTGTTTATTTAAGAAAAAAAATAAAAGACATACGAAGCGCGCTGTAAGCGAAGACAATTATTTTCTTAATTCTTGTACATAGCCCAAAATTATTTTCTTAATTCTTGTACATAACCCAAATTATGATAGATACTGTGAAACGGATTGAGTAAGATATTATGTTCTTCTTTGCTCAATTATTTTAAAGTAATTGAGTAAGAACTATGAACTGTGAGAAAATGCAATAGTATGAACATACAATCCACAGGAATGCCTATACATCAATGCCTTCTTAATTAGGTAGACACTATTGGTTTGTAGGAGTATTTGATTTCCAAGATCAGCATTAAAAAATTGTCTAAACTGCAAAACTCTACTGGTTGACTTTTTTTCTTAACAGAACTAACTTGCCCTGCAACATCGAAGAAAAATAGTCTCTCATGATAGAGCCAAAACAAGACAGTAGTATGTATCCACCTAGAAGTGCTCGCATTCATTTAAGTTCTTGAGTCGATTTTCCACTCTCCAAAAGTCAACCAGTATCTATAAAACTGACCCATTAATATGTGCTTTATGAGATCTGCCTCGTATTATGTGCAATCAAACATGTTGTACTTAATTCGAGATGCATCTTGTCGAATCAGAAGAAGGAAAAAGGAACATATCTATAGCATTTCCAAAAGGAAAATGATAATCTAACACACTTTGGGTACACACTTCGGACGCATACTTTATTTTTTAGTCATTTATAATGTTTTGTTAGATGTGAGACTTTTTCCGGGAGACAAAAAAGAGCCATAAATAGCTTAAAAACAAAGTGTGCGCCCAAAATATGTTAGATTATCATTTTCCTTTTCAAAATGGCGGCAAAAGAGCCTTTATAGCTAGCATTCCTTTACAAAAAAAATTGTTTGGGCTCTTAGAATTTGGACTCATAGGGAAGTTTTTGAAAATTTTAAAAATATCAAAAGAGTGTTATAAGTTGTTATTTCAAAGTTATTTATTGTTTGAAGGTGACCTTAAAATAAAAAAATTTCAAAAGCCACATAGGCCAGACTCTAATAAGAGTCCAAATAACACTACTCTTCCTTTTATGGTAGCCGCTTCTGTACAATTACAAATTGTAAGATTTGTAAAATTACCAATCATAGATTCATAATGCGTCATGTGTTATTTGATAGAGAGAATAAAGGAGGGAGAGTTTATTAATATTTCTATTACTAATTTGCCCTCACTTTAAAAAAAAATTACCCCCACTTTAACTGACGTCTTCTTTTACATTGGAGGAGAATAATTTTACACATTTACCCTTTTCACGCTGAGATGCATGCACATATAATTTTTGGTGCACAACACTCAAGGTGTATATCCCCAGATGCACATGGACGGCTTCCAAAGTCAATGTACGTTTAGGAATACAGTGAAAACATGTTAGAGATGTTGGGATAGTCCCACATCGACTACTTATAAAGAAAAAAAGAAGGGTCATAAGTGTAGAGTGCCCACTCTACACTTATAAACCTTATTTTTTCTTTATAAGTAGTATGGTTGTTTTTCCCATACTATATTCTTTACGACATGGCGAAAAGACAACCGAGGAGTTGCTTATCAGACAAGTCGATTAGAATGACCTAATTAAAGGCATGTTACTCGTCAAGTTGGGCATTTCGATGAATTCTTCATACGCCAACTTGAGGGGAGAGTGTTGAAGATATTGGGATAGTCCCACATGGACTACTTATAAAGAAAAAAGAAGGTTTATAAGTGTGGAGTGGACACTCTATCTTGCTTTAGCATTTTGGAGTGAACCCCATTTCCACACTTGTAGCCCATATATAAAATTAGTCACCATACTCTCCTCACCTTGGATTGGGTCTTTATTATAAAAAACTGAACATGATATCAGAGCCGATGGTTGGCTTGATTGTCCTTTGTCCAAGGGCCATATATAAAGCCGTTTCACTCCAGATCTACCAAGATCCAGGCGATGAAGGTGTAGATCTACACTTTCTTCATACAAATCACTTGACTTATGTGTTTCTTCATTGAATCCAAGACTCTTGATATCAGATCCGTCTCTTCCAACAACAGATCTGCATACCAGTATCATTGATCGAGCTACGTTGGTGCTAGCCTAACAACTCTGATACCATATTAGAGTTGATCCCTAATCACCATTGCTAGGGTTTTCTCCATGAGAATCAGAGAGTTTTTGTTTTTCACTCTCCATCTTAATTAGAAAAATCTTTTTCTTTTTCTCATTTATATATTGAGTCAGGTTACATCAGAATACATCTCAACTACACATCTAATCCTTACACCACACATCACAAGGACATCACAATCATCTATCCTCGACACACTTTCGTACACACATAAGTACAATTACATATATACCCTTATTTCAATGATTCATCCTAATACCTCATTGGTTTTTTTGGATCTTCAAGTACCTTACTTAAACCTCTATAATTGTACGTCTTTTTGTCTTCACTGTGTATAGAGAACTTTAAGTGGAATAGTTTCTTTACTTGTATGATTATTCGTGCACTGTTAGGCTTCTTTCTTCCGCCTTTGTCAACTGGTTTGTTATAATTGAGGGCTTTCTTTATGGTGTTTTGTTAGATGTGGAGTTCACGTCTAGAGAGACAAGAAAAAACTATAAATAGACTAAAAAATAAAATGTGTGCCCAAAGTGTGTTAAATTGTAATTTTCCTTCTTTATATATGTTGTTAACCTTGTTGTATATTGGAAAGTTGAAACGTACTTCTGACAAAAAAAAAAAAATGTTGAAAGGTACTATGAATTACTTGGAAAGTTATTCAATAACTTATATGTACTTGCTCGCACATCTTTGTGGAACATCAATTTCACCTTCCAGTGCACCATATTTTATCGACCATTAAGGTTATTGGAGAAGATCGCCCTTGCAGAGGTTTTATCTTTCTTAATGTTTATTCATTCTATTATCTAAATAATGATTGTTGCAAGCCCAAGATCTTTATTTCTCTCTCTAACCATATATAATTTATAAGAAAATGATAAAATGACCCACATTTGTTGCACAGATTCATCGCAATATATGTGGCTGCCACCACTGACCTCTTAGACAAGCAACAGCAGCAACCAACAGCTTCTCATCGCATTTCACCATTTTTGGGCAGAAGCTCTGCTCCGGAAAGATTCTTCGAAAACCAGAAAATAAAGGTGGAGCAGAGGTCCTCTTTCGACAAGAACGAAAACAACAGAAGTATTGAGTTTATACAACACTATCTGCATGAATTGGGCATTGCAAAATTGATATAATTAATGAAATGTACGTATATACAGAGTGAGGTTTGGTGTGACAATTTGACATTGACCCTTTTTTCTCAATTAAATGTACATGCATGTACCTCTGTTGCCTTTCAACAACAATTCTTTTGCAGATATATGGGATTTTGATCAAACAGCCAACCTGCAGGAGTATGTTGGATCAATGAATGTTTCTAGAAGATATTGTTCATCGTGTTCTACTACTCGGCTTCTGATCACAGTATTAGAATTGTCAGCTTGAACTTCCCAAAAATGGTGAAATGCGATGAGAAGCTGTTGGTTGTTGTTGTTGCTTATCCAAGAAGTCAGTGGTGGCAGCCAAGTATGCAGAGCGATTTATATATTGTATGTCATAAGCAAAACCTTTCATTTGGTCCCTACACTTTGTATTTTTAATGTTTTTATTCCGTGAACTTTTATTACTATATATTTAGTTCTTGAACTTTCACAAAAGTCTACACATAATCATTCATCATTTAAAATGTTAAATTCCGCCAACGTGAGTACCAAAAGTGTCGCGTGACCAGTCAAAAAGAGTAAAATGGTTTATATTACTAAATTGGGCGACTCACATCGACCAACAAAAGTTGAAAAAAAAATTTACTCCAAAAATATAAAAAAAATTTCAAAGTTTAGAGACCAAAAGCATAAAAACTTAAAAGTTTAGGGACCAAATGTACAATAATGAAAGTTGAAAGACCAAATGTACACTAATAAAAGTTCAGGGACCAAAAGCATAAAAGACTCAAAGTCAAGGACCAAAAAATATGTTTTGCCTATATTATTCTATATTCTTTTTGTTATTTGATTGAGTTGTAAGTGAGAATAGCAAATTTTGTTGTTGATTTGTAGTGGTTGTGTTCATGATCTTGATGTTATTGATTTGAATCTAATTCTACTATGCATGGTCTTCACGCATATTGTAAAATTGTCCAACACTTGTTCTTGAGGTCGTATTTTTCAATAGTAAAAAGTGTTCCAGATTACAACTTCTCATCTCTTTTGTGGACTAATTTGTTAATTTTAGATCTTTTTTAATGAAGGGATGTCGAATTTTAAAAAATCACATATTGTAGGACTTGTGCAGTGAGGTATATATATATATATATTAGATTTTAATTCAACACATTAATCGATATGTCATAAATACAGAAAATATTTAATGCACAATGCATTTTGAGGGGTTCTCATGGCATGAGTATATATTTGGACTCCACTGTAGAATGATAAATCCTTTGATGTTTTGTCAAAGGATTTATCATTTAGCAACAAAATATTGTTATTTTTTTTATTGACTTTTACATTTAGCAATAAATAGAGGCAGCAGCTATTCAGATCACACCTTTTGCTTCTTAGTCTCAGTGGGTGACAGAAGAATCCAACCGAGACCTCTTAAGAGTTGTTGACCTTGTGTGTCCGAACCTCGCGAGCAACAAGAATGAACAATTTTTTTTCAAAACTCCTAAAAATACATAAAAAAATGACAAAAAAAATAGTGAGTTTTGCTCAGAATAGCTTGATATTTTCAATCCCATCAAAATTTTGTACCCAAAATATAAGATTCAATCCCCAAATCGAAGCCCTGGACCCAACAACAAAACCATAAACAATACCGACTTAAAAAAGAAAAAACACAAAATCGACACTAAAAGAGATGAAAAATGCACCTACGACGTCGAATCGATGTTTGCTCGGATTTCGTCGGATTTGGATTGGTGGTGAGAGTGTCGTTGGAGAAAGAGGTGATTGGGGTATGCGTGAGTAAAAACCTTTTATATGGAAGTGTAGTTGAGTCATTTCACAAGGATGGGTAAAAGAAGTAAAAATTGGGGTCCGAATAGCCACTGCCTAAATAAATATGCTGTTATTTTCATATTTAGTGATAACTTTGTTTGAAACAAATATTACTTTTGGCAAGTGACGACAAATGCATTTGCCCTTAAGATTGAGATTTAGATACGAATACATTCGTCACTAAAATTTATACTTGGCTCAAAATATTTGCCCTATTTCAATTCATTTTCTACTTTGAAACCGCATTAAAAGTTATTATGATCTAGTTCATGCGAGTGCAGCGAGTAGGCACTATCGTGCATAGCACGTACATGAACTATATATAGATATATATACATCTATCAATTAACTAAATTATACATTGTAATTGTAATTGGATAGAGATACGTGTTACATATATAACATTAATTAAGTGTTTCACTTTAACTCAACAACTAATAACTATAGTCTATGCCTCATGAGAAAAAAAATGTAGGTATATTTCAATTGAATACATTATATATAATTAATCTTTCCAATTGAATAAGTGATTGATTATGAAATATTTTTGACGTGTTTGAACAGATTTACTAAATAGATATCAAAATTGACAAACTTAAGTACATTTCAAAAAAAAAATAATGAGTCGCATGTACTATGAGTTAATTTCACATACAACTTTTTTTTCTTCATTTTTCTTTTTGTCATTATTGGTAAAAAATGTTTTTTTTAAATTAACGTTATTTATGTATATTTTTATGTTTATTAATATAACCCGAATCATACTTTATGAATTATAAAAATATTGTTTTGTAATTGAATTAATTCCCGCGAGCGTAGCGAGTAGGCTCATTTGTGCAAAGCACGTAATGTAACTAGTATATATATATATACTAGTTTCATAACGTGCTACGCACGATTAAGCCCGCTCGTTTCGCTCGCGGGAATTTAATTAAAGAAAGAAATAATTTTAATCACATGGCTATCGAAGTGGGTAGTCCTTATTTCTGATTGAGCTGGCTATATATAACAATTTGGATGCATTTGTGACCAGTAATAATCTTCACTTCCAGATATTTTTCACTTGCTTGTATTTTCAGATGAGTCTTTGGATGAACTATAATATTTTATTAAGTTGTTTCACTATTGATTATTTTGTGATGGGATTGCTTGTTTCATGTTACAGGCATATTATTCAGCTGTGTAGGAGATCAGTGTCCATATTATGTTTCAAGAGGAAGCTGAATTACAAGAAGCATACAAAAGAAATGCATGACACCTTCTTGCAGTGTCACTCTCCGAAGAGCGTTTCAAAGAGGTGAAAACTCTTATTTTTGGAGCGTTTCAAGCTTGGAAGAAGAATCTGAACTGGACATGATTGCTGCTTCTCAACATACCATAATTCTAGGAAATCAAGAATGATGCACAATAGTGATGAATTAAATGATGTTTTCCATGGTATTACTGATCTATGAAGCAAATGTGGTAGGCAAATCATGTGTGACTGTTGCCAAAGTATTTGATTAAATAATATGTGAACATTAACCACTCCATATTTCATAAATAGTAGAAATGATTATATTTGCTATCTAAAATAGTAATACATGAAGAGTTGATTTACAGAGGACATTGTGAAAAGAAAAAAAAAACTAATGTACATTCCTGTTTATGGAGATCTACAGAAGAAATATCATGCAACAGGGAATGGTAAAAACACTCTCCCACTGTCCGAGTGATGCTCTGCAGCAGTTGTAACGACCCTAAAAATTTAACCTATGCCACGTGTCAAAATGGGTGATATGTGGGCCCACGCCGTGGTACAGTCATCAGTTCTCGGACGTCGACGCCGAGGTATGTTAATTTTGTATGATGTTTGTATTATATTATATTTTATTTGTGCAATTTTAAGTTTTTTAAACGGGTAAAGGCGTGTACGAGCGTTGGTAGTCTGGGGAACAAATTTAATTAGAAACACTGACAAAAATATTAAATAAATAATAATTAAAAGGTTTTAAAGTTTGTTTGTTACGTCGGTAGGTCGGCGGTGACGCGACGAACAAAGTTAGTATTATGAGTCGGGTGCGATAATACCCGAGAGAAACTTTGAGTGTTGGTTGAAATAGATGAGAACAAAAGACCAAAAGTCAACTAAGTCACCCAAGTGAGTTAGTAAAGTTGGTGGAGTTGATTGTAAAGTGACCAAAAAGGGCATTAAACTTGTAAAGGGCTTAGTTAAGGGTGAGGGGTATTTTGGTCATTTGACCAAAATACCCAAAATAACAACACGCCACCGTCCCCTATTTTCGATCAAAAAAAAAAAAATTTGGAGAAGAAGAGGAATCGGCTGAGAGGAGAGATCAAGGAGAGGAGATTGACGATTCGCGGAGACCGTGGACGCGACGTCGAGCGAGATTCGGTAAGGATTGATTTCGTTGTTGGTGTGTAGTTGTGTTGGTTCCGAGATTTGTTGTCGAAGTTGTCGTTTAGGGGATTGTAGATTCAAATGGTGAAAATGGGGTTGATGATGGTGGTTAGGTGTATGTGATTGTTGTTGTGTTGTTGTTGCAAAGGAAAAAAAAAAAAAAAAAAAAAAAAAAAAAAAAAAAAAAAAGGTTGCTTTGCTTGTTGCTTGCTTGGAAATTTTTCCAGCAAGCAAGCAACGAAGAAGATGAGAGAACCGGCCGGGTCAAGGTGACCCGACCACTGTTTGGGTCAGACCGGGTTTGACCCAGGTGGACCGGTCAAACCCGGTTTGACCGGTCAGACCCGGTCAAACCGGTCATGACCCGACCCGCGACCCACATATTATTTTATTAATAAAAATATATATATATATATTTATTTCAATTAAATATATTAAAATTGATTTTAATTGAAATAAATTCAAGAAAAATAGGAAAAATTCAGGAAAGATTCTAGAAAATTCTAGAAAATTATATTTTCATCAAATAAAGAGAAATTTGGGAATTTCTACGAAAAGTGAAATATTCGGGATTTTTGCGAGACGTTTTGTCGGGGTTTTCGCCTTGGAAAACATGAGATTTGACAAAAATAGCTAGAAATTTAGAAAAATCATGGGAAATTAAGGAAATTGATATAAATTGCGTCATCAGGATTATTGTACACACGGGGACCGTAAGGAGCGTGTCGGAGTCCGTGTTAGCGTGAATTAACTTGGATCGAGGTAAGTAAACCAGTGAGGAACACCACAGTATTTCTTGAGCTTTTAATTATTTATTGATATTGTTTCGATACTATCTTGTCATTCCATTCCTTTTGAGTTGTCCTAAGGCAAGTGTGTCAAGCGTGATCCTTGCAGAATTCCGGGCTCGCGGTGTATTATATCGGAGTTTACGGCTGGGGATACACGATTAGTTGTAATGACATGTACGGGGTGAGAGTTCTCCACCAGATTGCTGGGGACTCTGCACTCGCGTAGGAGTCTTAGAGGAGATTCTGTCCTCAACTCCTAGCCTTTGAGGAGATTTTGTCCTCGGCTTAACGACTTTAATTGGTCGGGACCACTTGTGCCTTTCCCTTGTATTCCGGGACACTCAATTTCGATTGCTTATTTATTTATTTACAGTTTTTATATATTCATGCGCTCCTTGTCCTTTTCTTTCTATCGGCATGAATTGACTGTTCATTTATTTAAATTCGAAATACTGTATTTATTGTTGTTCCTGCTTGCGTTACTTACCTGGACTCGTCGTTCTTGTGTTTGACCAGTGCGGATCCACAATCAATGAGGGAAAGGCCACGCAGCTAGGCGATATACTTTGAGCGGCCCTCCTCTCGTTGATATAGGTGATTTTTGTTGTATTAGCTACTTATATTATTTTTTTGTACATGGGGTAATGGGTTGAGAGATCTTTTTGGATATTATGACTTAGATGATTATCTCCTTGCTTTATATGATATACGGGGTTCCCACACCCTAGGTTTTTGTCCTAACTTGTAGCTTTCGAAGTTGATTTATTAGTTGAGATTAATTGCTTCCGCTTATTACTTTGATAACTCGCTAATTAATTGACTTCACTTTTAAATGATTAACAAATGATGGAATGGTAAGGATAGGCTCACCGGCCCCGCGACTCGTTGGGATTGGCTCGGGGTTCGCGCGGTCCAGGCCGGGCGGCGCCCGATTCTAGGGTTGTGGAATTCGGGGCCGTCACAGTTGGTATCAGAGCATAAAGGTTGAATAAAATACTTTGGAATTTAAATCACAATCCATTAAGACATTGGAAAGCGGAAGTTAGGTAGTCGTTGAACTTAAAGTGGAACCCTATGAACCTAACTTAAGTTTTAGTTGGGAAGTGAGGATATGTTGGGAAAACTAAAATTGGACTATATGAGGTATTTGATTGTAATGTATTATACTATTATCGATAGTTATATAGTGATTGAGAACTCGCGTTTGTTGCGGGTTGTGATCGCCGATCAACTCAAGACCCACCGCGAAGATGTTCAAGTAAGGTGGATGCTTGGAAGCGTAACATGAGGGTTACCAAATGCAAGCCCAAGGACTATACTAAGTTTAGGAAAAAAAAAATGGGTTCAATCATGAGTAATTCTCGCCTTTAATTTTGAACATGAAGAGGTCAGAGTTCCAGTCAAGTATAGAAACAGAGACACAGTCAGGGACAGAGTGTCGATAAGGCATAGTGACACAGACAGCTTAGTATGTCTGAATCAAGATCTTAGATAAGGGCATGCTATAAGTGCGGGCAACTAAGCCACTTCATCAGTGCTTGCCCACGACTGGGCCGAAGGCAGCCACAGGGGGCTTAGATTTGGTACATGTCATTGTCGCACCAGACACGACTATCACACGGAACCTGATTGAGGGTATGGTTCACATTGGTAGTAGATTCATGTATACCTTGTTTGATTTCGATTCTACAGTTTTCTTTCATTTCGGGTCGTATGGTTGATGAGTTAGAGTTGAGACCTATTCGACTAGAGAGACCCTTGATTCTTAGCACGGCTGCTGGAGACAAGATTTACCCGAATTTAGTGTGTGTAGACTGTTCGGTAGAGATAGAGGGACACACCTTACCTGCAGACCTGAGAGTGTTGGGGTTCCTAGAGTTCGATGCACTACCGGGCATGGATTGGTTGGGTGCTTATCATGCGCAGATTCACTGCTACGGTAAGAAGATCACGTTTCAGATTCTTGGACATACGGAGTTTAGCTTCCAGGGGACTTCGACCAATTTACCGATCACCAGGGGTAGAGTCGCCACTAGCGTAGATGTAGAGACATTCGTTGGTGTGTTGAGTACGACAGGCAGAGTAGATACTAGGTTAGAGGATCTACCAGTAGTATGCAACTTCCCTGATGTTTTTCCAGCAAAGTTACCAGGCTTTCCACCACCTAGGGAGATAGATTTCATCGTTGACTTGGTCCCAGGGACCAAACCCATTTTTATTCCTCCGTATCGCATGGCTCCAAAAGAGCTAGATGAGCTGAGAGGACAACTCGACGAGTTGTTGGAGTTAGGCTTTATTCGGCCGAGTATGTCGCCTTGGGGAGCGCCGGTATTGTTTGTGAAGAAGAAAGACGACAGCTTAAGATTATGCATCGACTACAGACAGTTGAACAAGGCGACGGTGAAGAACAAGTATCCACTTCCTCGCATCGACGATTTGTTCGACCAGTTGACAGGTTCGCAGTGTTTCTCGAAGATTGATCTAAGATCCGGGTACCATCAACTGAGGATAAGAGCAGAGGACATGGAGAATACTGCATTTCGCACTCAATATGGGCACTATCAGTTTACAGTAATGCCGTTTGGATTGACTAACGCCCCAGTGATGTTCATGGATTTGATGCATCGAGTGTTGAGACAATACTTGGACTGATTTGTCATTGTGTTCATCGACGACATCTTGATATATTCCAAGACTCACGAGGAGCACGAAGAGCATCTTAGGTTGGTTTTGCGGACACTGCAGGAGCATTGATTATTCGCTAAGTTTAGTAAGTGTGAGTTTTGGTTGACAGAGGTAGGATTCCTAGGCCACATTGTTGGGACCGATGGAGTGTCAGTGGACCCCGCTAAGATCAGGGCGGTTAGCGATTGGCCTACACCGAGATCAGCATCAGATATCCGTAGTTTTCTGGGCTTGACAAGTTATTATCGATGTTTTGTACAGGATTTCTTGAGGATCGCGGCACCGATGACGCAGTTGACGAAGAAGGATGTCAAATTTCAGTGGAACGATGACTGTGAGCAGGCGTTCAGGACATTGAAGGAACGATTGACTACCGCACCAGTTTTGATTTTACCCGAGTCGGGGAAGGGTTTTGAGGTGAACACCGATGCTTCTAAGATTGGTTTGGGCTGTGTTCTAATCCAGGAAGGTAAAGTGATTGCCTACGCGTCCCGACAGCTGAAGATTCATGAGAAGAATTACCCTACTCACGACTTGGAGTTGGCGGCGGTGGTTTTTGCATTGAAGATTTGGCGCCACTATCTCTACGGGGAGAGATTCGTCCTATTTACTGATCACAAAAGTTTGAAGTATCTCTTCACACAAAAAGAATTGAATATGCGACAGAGGCGATGGCTTGAGTTCCTGAAGGACTATGATTTCTCATTGGAGTACCACCCGGGGAAGGCTAATGTTGTTGCAGACGCATTGAGCCGAGGTCGACTCGAATGTTGTTATCTGCCACATGACGCACGATTACAGTTTGCTCGAGGCGGTTGAGAGGATTTGTACCGAGGACTTTCCAACCGATACTAAAGTAATGATTTGCGGGCAGATGAGGACTCGACAAAGGTGTCGATACGAGCGTACTCGAGGCCGCCGCAGACGAGACGAGATATCAAAATTTTTTTGAGTTGGCGCAGAGTTCGGATCATCCAGATTGGAGTCAGTCGACAGACTCATGCTTGAGATTTAAAGGACGACTATGGATTCCATCAGTGGCTGAGTTATGCGATGAGATACTTCATGAGGCACACCGCTCACGATTTACGGTTCATCCGGGCAGGACTAAGATGTATGCAGAGGTGCGTCGTCTCTTCTGGTGGCCAGGGATGAAGACCGATGTTGCTAATTTTATTAGAGGGTGTGATATTTGTCAGCGTGTTAAGGCTGAGCATCGCAGACCCGGTGGGTTATTACAGCCACTTCCCATTCCTCATTGGAAGTGGGAGCACATTGCTATGGACTTCGTCAGTGGGCTACCTCGATCTCGGCAACGACATGATAGCGTTTGGGTAATCGTGGACAGATTAACTAAATCCGCGCACTTCATACCGATCTCGACCACACATCAAGTAGACAGACTGGCAGAGCTTTACGAGAGAGATTGTTAGGTTGCATGGGGTACCGTTGTCGATTGTGTCTGACAGAGGGTCGCAGTTTACATCGCAGATCTGCGAGCATGCGAGCACGATTTGGCACGAAGTTGAATCTTAGTACCGCTATCACCCACGACCGATGGACAGTCAGAGCGTTTGATCCAGATTCTCGAAGATATGCTGAGGATGTGTGTTAAAGTACGGTGGATCTTGGGAGGAGTACCTTCATCTGTGTGAGTTTGCATATAATAACAGTTATCAGGCCAGTATCGGCATGGCACCATTTGAGGCATTGTACGGGAGGCCGTGTAGATCTCTATCTTGTTGGGCGGAGCCCGAGGATGTGGCGGCGATTGGGCCAGAAATTGTGGTAGATCACACAGAGAAGATACGCCAGATCCGTTTGAGATTGAAGGGTGCGCAGGAGAGACAGAAGAAGTATTATGACTTATACCACAGGGAGTTAGAATACCAGGTCGGAGATTTTGTATACCTAAAAGTATCGCCATTGAAGGGGCACAAGAGGTTTGGGATCAAGGGGAAACTTGCGCCGAGGTTCATTGGTCCGTTCAGAGTTGTGAAACGAGTAGGCAAGGTCGCGTACGAGCTAGAGTTACCACCTCCAATGTCCGGGATTCATCCTGTCTTTCACATATCGATGTTGCGACTGGATAGGTCCAAGGAGGGCAAACGACCGACAGTAGACTTGAGCCAAATAGACTTAAGAGATGATGTTACATACGACGAGCAGCCTATCTAGATTGTAGACCGCATGGTCAAGACCCTGAGAAACAAGAAGATCCCATCAATTCTCGTCAAGTGGCAGCACCACGGGGACGAGAAGCTGACGTGGGAGCTGGAGTCATATATGCGCGAGTGTTTCCCCTACCTCTTTTGAGTTCGGTAAGTCTTTCCTTTAATTTCGTTTAAATTTCGAGGACGAAATTCCAATTAGTTGGGAAGACTGTAACGACCCTAAAAATTTAACCTATGCCACGTGTCAAAATGGGTGATATGTGGGCCCACGCCGTGGTACAGTCATCCGTTCTCGGACGTCGACGCCGAGGTATGTTAGTTTTGTATGATGTTTGTATTATATTATATTTCATTTGTGCAATTTTAAGTTTTTTAAACGGGTAAAGGCGTGTACGAGCGTTGGTAGTCTGGGGAACAAATTTAACTAGAAACACTGACAAAAATATTAAATAAATAATAATTAAAAGGTTTTAAAGTTTGTTTGTTACGTCGGTAGGTCGGCGGTGACGCGACGAACAAAGTTAGTATTATGAGTCAGGTGCGATAATACCCGAGAGAAACTTTGAGTGTTGGTTGAAATAGATGAGAACAAAAGACCAAAAGTCAACTAAGTCACCCAAGTGAGTTAGTAAAGTTGGTGGAGTTGATTGTAAAGTGACCAAAAAGGGCATTAAACTTGTAAAGGGCTTAGTTAAGGGTGAGGGGTATTTTGGTCATTTGACCAAAATACCCAAAATAACAACACGCCACCGTCCCCTATTTTCGATCAAGAAAAAAAAAATTTGGAGAAGAAGAGGAATCGGCTGAGAGGAGAGATCGAGGAGAGGAGATTGACGATTCGCGGAGAGCCGTGGACGCGACGTCGAGGCGAGATTCGAGTAAGGATTGATTTCGTTGTTGGTGTGTAGTTGTGTTGGTTCCGAGATTTGTTGTCGAAGTTGTCGTTTAGGGGATTGTAGATTCAAATGGTGAAAATGGGGTTGATGATGGTGGTTAGGTGTATGTGATTGTTGTTGTGTTGTTGTTGCAAAGGAGAAAAAAAAAAAAAATAGGTTGTTGCTGCTGTTGCTTCTTTGGAAATTTTTCCAAAGAAGCAACGAAGAAGATGAGAGAACCGGCCGGTCAGGTGACCCGACCGGTTGGGTCGACCGGGTTTGACCCAGGTGGACCGGTCAAACCCGGTTTGACCGGTCAGACCCGGTCAAACCGGTCATGACCCGACCCGCGACCCACATATTATTTTATTAATAAAAATATATATATATATATTTATTTCAATTAAATATATTAAAATTGATTTTAATTGAAATAAATTCAAGAAAAATAGGAAAAATTCAGGAAAAATTCTAGAAAATTCTAGAAAATTATATTTTCATCAAATAAAGAGAAATTTGGGAATTTCTACGAAAAGTGAAATATTCGGGATTTTTGCGAGACGTTTTGTCGGGGTTTTCGCCTTGGAAAACATGAGATTTGACAAAAATAGCTAGAAATTTAGAAAAATCATGGGAAATTAAGGAAATTGATATAAATTGCATCATCAGGATTATTGTACACACGGGGACCGTAAGGAGCGTGTCGGAGTCCGTGTTAGCGTGAATTAGCTTGGATCGAGGTAAGTAAACCAGTGAGGAACACCACAGTATTTCTTGAGCTTTTAATTATTTATTGATATTGTTTTGATACTATCTTGTCATTCCATTCCTTTTGAGTTGTCCTAAGGCAAGTGTGTCAAGCGTGATCCTTGAAGAATTCCGGGCTCGCGGTGTATTATATCGGAGTTTACGGCTGGGGATACACGATTAGTTGTAATGACATGTACGGGGTGAGAGTTCTCCACCAGATTGCTGGGGACTCTGCACTCACGTAGGAGTCTTAGAGGAGATTCTGTCCTCGACTCCTAGCCTTTGAGGAGATTTTGTCCTCGCTTAACGACTTTAATTGGTCTTCTGACCACTTGTGCCTTTCCCTTGTATTCCGGGACACTCAATTTCGATTGCTTATTTATTTATTTACAGTTTTTATATATTCATGCGCTCCTTGTCCTTTTCTTTCTATCGGCATGAATTGACTGTTCATTTATTTAAATTCGAAATACTGTATTTATTGTTGTTCCTGCTTGGCGTTACTTACCTGGACTCGTCATTCTTGTGTTTGACCGAGTGCAGATCCACAGTCCAGCAAGGGAAAGGCCACGCAGTTAGGCGATATACTTTGAGCGGCCCTCCTCTGTTGATATAGGTGATTTTTGTTGTATTAGCTACTTATATTATTTTTTTGTACATGGGGTAATGGATTGAGAGATCTTTTTGGATATTATGACTTAGATGATTATCTCCTTGCTTTATATGATATACGGGGTTCCCACACCCTAGGTTTTTGTCCTAACTTGTAGCTTTCGAAGTTGATTTATTAGTTGAGATTAATTGCTTCCGCTTATTACTTTGATAACTCGCTAATTAATTGACTTCACTTTTAAATGACTAACAAATGATGGAATGGTAAGGATAGGCTCACTGGCCCCGCGCGACTCGTTGGGATTGGCTCGGGGGTTCGCGCGGGTCCAGGCCGGGCGGCGCCCGATTCTAGGGTTGTGGAATTCGGGGCCGTTACAGCAGTATGCTTCAATATTCTCACACCAGTGGGTTCTCGTCGCTCTGTTCAACATAGGAGGAAATATACATAAATGACAACAATGCTTTAAAAATGATGAAGCACACACAAAGTTATATATTGGATAAGTAAGAACAATTTCAAGCAAATAATGACTTACCATTTGGCATGTCCCAGATAAGTCAATTGATGTAAAACCGCAACAACGCTGCAAAGATTGTATTGACATTTCCAAGGTTAGATAAGTGAATTTCCATAGCCATTCCAACATCCTCAATTGCCTGAATTATCATTAAAAGTAATAACCATTAGTACTAAATTGGAATAAGATGAAGTGGATGAGATGGAGAAGCAAGTAAGGTCGACCAAACCAGAATAGATTGGGCTTCATTGGGAAGGTTCTGTGAACGACAGCTGTGTTGTTATTGCTCTTCAAACACATTTTGATTGTGATAACTTCTAGCTTTGTCCCTACCAGTAGTACCATCTGCATTGGGCAAATACATTCATGATCAGATGAAGGCAAAGCAATAACTTTTTATTTTACTGACCTTACCAGCAAAGGAATGAATGGAAGCTGGAAATAGTTATAAAACCCTGCAAGTAATCAAGTGATCAACAGTTAGAGCAAAAGGGTCTAATGTGAACTAGTGCAGTAGGCACATATTGTCACGGCCCAATTTTGCTAATCTTGATTAACTGCTTAATTAGGATCGCCAATCCGTGACGTGGGGCCCGCATGAGATGCGCACACAAACCAAGGCATGTGGCCGAGGTAAACTTTATATTTGTATTGATGTATTCCTAGTGTTTTGTATGTGTGTAGGCTGATTAAGTCAGTATTTGCAGTTATCGACGCCGAGACGTGGTCAGGGACATGCCTCGAGTTGTGTGCAAGCCGGGGTACCAAATAGCGAGACTTGCGGTAAGTCTAGATTTAGTAAAATACAATGTATTAAATTAATGCACATTAAATCATAGCCTATGGTTATAAATTTATTAAATTGAATTGGAAATATATATATATTTATATTATATAAATATATAATATAAATATATATACATTAAAAAAATCAGAAAAATCAGAAAAGAATTGTGAAATGACAAAAAGGGGCTTTGGCTTATTAAGGAAAAGATAGGGTTACAGGGGCAAAATGGTCATTTGACCCCAAAACACAAATAAAGGTCACCACCGCCACACAAACAAGGAAGAAAGGGGAGAGGAAGAAGAAGAAGAAGAAGAAGAAGAAGAAGAAGAAGAAGAAGAGGAAATCCGAGAGAAAGAGGAGTCACCGGAGTGGATCGAGACGACGACGACATTGGCGAGGTGAGTTTTTCCTTTTTGTTGTTGATTGTTGTGGGAGATGTTAATGGTGGTGTTGGTGAGGTTGAATGAAGTTGATTTTTAAAAATCAATGTGTTAATGGTGGATTGTGATGCTATGATGTTGATGTTGGTGTTGGAGTTGTTGTATGGATTGAAGAAGTAAAGAAAGGAAGGAGGGAAAAAAAAGAAAGAAGAAGCAGCAGAGACGTTGCAACAGCAGCGTCTCTGCTGAAGGAGAATAAGGGGACCCGGTCAGACCAGGTCGGACCGGGTCAAACCCGGTTGGACTGGGTCTGACCCGATACAGCCCCAAAAAAAAAAATAAAAAAATAAAAAATAATAATAATAATAATAATAATAATAATAATAATAATAATAAATACTATATATATGTAATACATATACATACATGTTTATATGGATATGTATACATAATATATACATGTATGTATATTTATATATACACATACACATGTATATCTACAAAAAAATAAAATAAAATAATAAAAAAAATAATAAATATATATATATGTATACATACATATACATATACATAATCATGTATATACAAATACACATATACGTATATATCTACATATACACATATATGAATATATACATAAAATATATCTATGTAACAAAATATAAGTAAATAAGTAAATGAATGATATGAAATAATCTTTCAGGGACCTAAGTCACGGCCCAATTTTGCTAATCTTGATTAACTGTTTAATCAGGATTACCGACCCGTGACGTGGGGCCCGCATGAGATGCGCACACAAACCGAGGCATGTGGCCAAAGTAAATTTTATATTTGTATTGATGTATTCCTAGTGTTTTGTATGTGTGTAGGCTGACTAAGTCAATATTTGTAGCTATCGAGTCGAGACGCGATCAGGGACTCGCCTCGAGTTGCGTGCAAGTCGGGGTATTGAATAGTGAGACTTGCGGTAAGTTTAAACTTAGTAAAATATAATGTAATCAAATTAATGTACATTAGATCATAGCTATAGCCTTAATTAACTAAATTGAATTAGACATACATATATATATATATATAAATATATATATAAATATATATACATTTTAAATAAAAAAAAAGATTTGAGAAATGACAAAAAGGGCATTGGTTTATATAGAAAAGAATAGGGTTGTGAGGGTAAAATGGTCATTTGACCCCCCAAAGCACCAACAAAAACCCCCCACCGCCACCACCACACAAAAAAAAATGGGAGAAGAAGAAGAAGAAGAAGAAGAGGAGCCCGAGAGGGAGGGAGAAGGAGGAGATCGAAGGGATCGAGGGTCGTCGTCAAGACGAGGTGAGTTTTCCCTTTTTGTTCGTTGTTGTTGTGGCTGTTGATGGTGAAATGTGGTGGACGGTGATGGTGGTGTCAGGGGGAGCGGCAGTTGTCCCCGACGTCTCCCCTCCCTCCCAACTCGATCTCAGTTCAAAAAAAAAAATATGTGTTAAGCTAGAGACGCTGCAGCGTCTCTGCAACACATGAAATGGGGGGGGGAGAAAGAGACGCACGCACGCATGTGCGTGCGTCCCCAACCGGGTCAGACCCGGCTGGACCGGGTCAAACCCGATCCAGGGGTCCAAACCCCCCCCCCCCCCCAAAATTTAAAAATAAAAAATAATAATAAAAATAAAAATAATATAATAATAATAAATAGTAATATATATATGTAATATATATACATACATGTATAAATGTATATGTATACATATATATACATGTATATATACAAAAATAATAAAATAATAAAATAATAAAATAAATAATAATGATAAATACATATACATATATATACAAATACAAATACACATATACATATACATATATATATATATACAAATACACATGTATATCTATATATATATATACACATATATGTATATATACATAAAATATATCTATGTAACAAAATATTAATAAATAAATAAAGGATGTGAAATAACTTTTCAGGGACCTAGGGGTGTTACGGGAGTTCGAGAGCGCTAGTCGGAGTGTCGCGAGGCCGGATAGCCATAGCTATCCTGTGACTTGTAAGTGAAACTGTGGGAACTCCCTACTTTATTTTATTCATATTAAATTCTCTTTCATCAATTTGATGACTTGTTATTAGTAATCTACCATCATGCTTTCCTTGCTCTATTCAAGTTGAATGTTGAAATAGCATGATGCCTTGTGATGATGTCATTGACTCCTTTCCTAATGTGCCATATTTGATTATGAATAATGTTATAATTGATGTTAGAAATGCATGCATTAGGGTTACTGTGGTAATTGATTTGTATTCCATTTCCTTTGAGGCTTTGTAGCCTAACTTATAGTTGATATCGTAGAATCTTAGAAATGAAATCCTTGAAACAAAAGTTGGAGATTATCTAGTGTCTATTGCACGAAAGATGGATGGATTCACGGGGTCACTAGACCACGGGGTTTCCGGCACTCACCACTATTACTTGGGTGGCATCACGTAGCTTGAACTACGGGGTTGTTGGCAAGTTCTATATATATATATATATTCAAAAATTCACAAAGTATGTTGAGAGTATCTCCATACGATAGTGGACAAAGGCCGGTTGATATTTCTCACCGCCGACTGGACGTAGATCATCTCGACTTAGCATGTGTCAGTCTATCTAACTTGGTTAACTGTGATATTTATATGCATTACTTTCTCAGCACCTTTTCTGCTTTATTATGCATTTAAATATTTGTCTTTAAATTGGAAATGAAGTATAGAATTCCCCGGTTATCACTTAAATATCACTATACTCACCGTCTAGTTTGTGACGGTGGGTGTAGGTCCGTCAAACAAAGACTAGACCGGCAAGGAGAAGATCGGCGACTACCTCTGAGCTCGTAGCGCGTAGCTGCTGTACATGTAGGTCATATATTTTTTTGTATTATGTTTTATATACGTCTTTTGCTTGGGTTGTTTTGTTGGGACGAGAGTTAGTCACCCGACTTTTGGCTTTCACTTTGTTATATATATGTTCGCCGTTATATGCATATATATATGGTGATTGTTATTTCCTGGTTTCCACACTTATAATTATAAGATTTACTTCCACTAAAATATTTAAGAATTCCGCATTAAATTTGTAAAGACTTCCGCTAAATAAATTAATTGTTAAATATAGAGAAAAATAGGTAGTACAGGCTGACTAATACATAATTAGGTCCTACGTGTAACAACCCCAAATTTTTTAACTGACTTATGTTGCATTTGTCAGAATTGTGACCCGGCTACGTGAATGCTGGACAGTATTTCGAACTTCGGGAGTCGACACCGAAGTGATTTTATGATTCTTTGATTGTGTGTATTAGTATTTTAGTATTTTACGGGTTTCGAAATTTGGTTGGGCGATATTTAATTGAGTGAGGTTTTGACTAGTTAAACGGGGGAGAAAAACAAGTAAAACATACAAATAAATGAATTTTTAATTAATTTAATTAATTAGTTGGCGAGACAAGGCGAGACTACATGCGTTACGAGAGTCGGAACAAGGAAAAACGGACCGAGGAACGTCGTTTGAACGTGGGAGTTGGTTAAATATGTAACATACGGACTATAAAATAAAAAAAATTATTATTTAAGGGTAACTTCCCCAAACTTCCTCAATCACGCTAACGTCTATAACGTTACTAATTATTTTTGAGAAATATAACGTCTATTTAAAACGTTATACATATAACGTCTATTTAAAACATTATAATTATAACGTCTATTTATAACGTCTAATTATAACGTCTATTTATAACGTCTAATTATTTTTGAGAAATATAACCTCTATTTGTAACGTTAAATAATTGAGGGAGGGAGTTAGATAATTGAGAAATATAACGTTAACAATTTAAAAGTCAACACTATTTAAGACAAGAAACTAATATTTTCATATCAGATCCGGCCATCATACCTCATTATCGCTTCGCGGTGGATGTCTTCTACAATAATATGCAGTAGACATGTATGTGAAAATTGAATCATTGAGATTGAAGTATCTAAAAGACTACAAAAAGACTCTTCGATCTGAACTATACCAAGGTTTGCAAAATGCAACAAATGTTGGAGAAGCATGTGCAGATAGAGTAAAAGAATTATTCTTCCATCATCATATAATGGGAGCCTTATAGGTATGTACAACCGCTACCAAGATGCAATGGAAATTGTTAGAAGGTAGCGAGAAACTCGGGATACGCGTTAGGAACGTGAGAGTGTCTACGGTTGCGAATAGTTCGTAAGTACAATTGCCTTAAAAAGCATTTGTATGTTTGTAAGCCGGTAAGAAAATGCCATGTGATTCATTATCATTTATTCAATCTTGTTATACTCTATTATTGGTATTCCATTCCATTTCTTGTTGTGTGTTTCCCGGCGTAAGTGTTTCGTCTCAAAAGTACTAGGACCTGCACTAGAGGGATAAAACGTGGGCACTCGTGGCCACGAGTGTGTGACCACCCTTAGTGACCGTGTGACACCGAGTACTGGGTGGATGGGTTCGAGTCCCTTTCCAGTCATAGCTGTGCTTTCGCTTGTGTCGATGCCCGGGAAGATCTCGAGAGGTCTTCGCCGTTATGCTATGATTTAGACCACTTATGAGCCTCTTTTGATTCCTTGGAACACACTTGACTTTCGATTGACATGTATTAGTCTGTCTATCATGCACCTTGTTTATTTAAATTCCTGTCATTTTTATTACCGCATGATATTTAGACTGATTTACTTGTATTATCATGAATTACTGTTATCTTCTTCTGGCATTACATTCAATTTTATTCAGTTACTCACCGTCTAGTTTGTGACGGTGGGTGCAGATAGGGCGGAGAGCAGCAAGGGCAAGGGACCCTGCCTAAGGGATCTATTGTGAGGATTAGCGGCTGGATTTGGAGACTATTTTATAGGTTTCTTTATGTTTTGCTTTTATGTATATCGTTTTATATATATATGCTTTGGGATTATTAAGCTAGGCAAATTTTGATGAGATTGGTATCATGTACCTTTGCATTTCCAATTGTACATGAATACCCGGGGTTTTCCACACTTATAGAATTCCTCTACTTCCTTTGATTGAGTTATTTCCCTTTATTATAATTATTTTAGTCTTCCGCATTTACATCGATGCAATAACCCTTTCATAAATTACTAATTTGATTAAATTGAAGGTCGACTAGGCTCGTCAGTTGCTTAGAGTGATGACTCGAGGCTTGTATGGGTCTAGGCCGGGCGTACCCAATTGCATGGGGAAATTGGGGCCGTCACAGTTGGTATCAGAGCATAGGTTTTATAACCTTAGAAACAGAGTTTAGAGTTGTCTAAAAATTGTGATACCAACGTCACAGTTGGTATCAGAGCTTAAGGTTATAACGACCTGACTCTCAAGTTAAAACACAAACCATTAAGACAGCGGAAGTTAGGAATGGTTAAACTTAGAGTGGAAACCCTATGATCTTTTTAGAAATTTAGATGGGGGAGTTGGGGATGAGTCGGATTTAAATTTGTACATACCATGATTGTTATGTGTACTATATGGTATGCGGTAGCTATGTATTGTTCCAAAGTATCGCTCTCTTGAATTAGACAGCGATGGCGGATCAGGTAGGTCCGAGCTACGACAGCGGAACGGTTGGTTCTCGATTTGTTACTTCGGAGGAGTTTCGCGCTTGGACACAGATTTGAGGATCTAGTGCGGTCACTTTGGACACCTGCACAGGCTACTACGACGCCTTCTACCCCAACTACGTTGCTTCCTACGAATACTACTCGGGGAGTCGAGATTTCGATTGCTGCGACGTTCGCGACTTCGATTTCGTTAGCGGCGATACCTGAGGGAGTTGTTGCGTCAGTTGCGCAAACTGAGGCTTAAACACCGCCGATAGCACAAGCAAAGGAGATACCTACTACATTAGCTACACCGACGGCCAATGCTGAGACTACTTCAGTAACGACTCCATCAAAGAGTGTGGGAGCCACTACCAAGGCTCGGTAGTGGAGAGAGTTCAAGAGGCACGACCCGTTGAAGTTCTATGGTGGTGCCAACATTAGAGCGGTAGAGCTATTTTTGAAGAATCACGAGAAGGTTCACACCATCATCGCTACTGATGAACGCATGAAGGCGACGATCTCTTCGTTAATGTTGCAGGGGGAGGCGGACGATTGGTAGGCTATAATTGTTGCCACCCGAGGCATCCCGAGCGATTGGGTTGACTTCAAGGCCCAGTTTAGTTAGAAGTACTTACCGCCGACTGTCCTTCAAGCGAAAAGGAACGAGTTCATTGCGTTGAGCCAGAGCGCATGCGAGTCCGTGATGGAGTTTAAGATTCAATGTTTCTTTTGGTACGAACTGGTTTGGTGCATTTCATGTTCGGGTTATAATACGACAAGATGAAATTAAGACCCTTGTGGGTAGCGTATGTGGTAGAGCGAAACAGATGTCGACGCTGCTAAGATATTGAATCGCGTATGAGTATTTGTTACCCAGGGTTAGATTTTAGGACGCGTGTTTAGAGCAAATGGTGATGCAATTAATTCGAGAAGATTTAAGTCGAGAGATTGCTTATGCATTTGAATATCTGAAAGTTTGCGAGAAGAACTGATCAACCCATGACCTGGAGTGAGTTGCAATCGTGTTCGCGCTGAGGATATGAGAACGTCACCGGTACGATGCTCGTTTGAGTTACGTAATGATCCTGAGAGCTTGAAGTACCTATTCATTCAGAGGGAGCTGAACCTGACACAAAAGCCATGGCCTAAGTTTGTGAAGGATTACAACTTTTCGTTTTGTGTATCATCCGAGGAAGACCAACGTTGTTGCTGATGCGTTGTGCTGCAAAGGATTGGATGCGAAAATAGTCTTGTGTCAAAGAACCTACGAGCGTGGTTTACGTGAGGCAGTCAAGTTGATGAGTTCAGCAGACATGCCGATGACTACTATGACCTAGATACGTGGTCAAACGATGTTGCAGACCGTCTCATTTCGCATTGTGCGCGAGGGACAGCAAGGCGATGCGTCATACCAGCGGTGCAGTGAGATGGTGAATAGTTTAAATTGCCCAGACAAGTCGGTCGACAGACTCATGCTAGAGGTATCACGGGCGACTGGGGTTTCCATTGGTGGCTGATGTGTGTGAAGAGTTACTTCAGGAGATTCATCGTTTCAGTTTTGTTGTGTATCCGAGTCGACCTAAGATGTGCGCCGATATGCGACATTCTTTTGGTGTCCAGGGATGATTTCCGAGGTGTCGGAGTTTTTCGAGCGTGTGACATGCCAGCGCGTAGAGGCTGGGCATTGACGACCTGGAGGACTACTACAGCCCCACCCATTTCTCGATGGAATTGGGTACATATTGATATGGATTTCGTTAGTGGTTGCCCCGATCTCCTCGTGGTCACGATAGCATCTGGGTAATTGTGGATAGTTTTGTTTGAGACTTAAGAGTGCCCAGGAGTGGCAGAAGAAATACTTGTCGAGTATCACGATGAGCTTCAGTATGATTCGAGGAGACTTTAAATATCTGAAGGTCTCTCCACTGAAGGGTCATGAACGGTTCGGAGTCAAGAAATGACTCACTCTGAGTTTTTATCGGTCTCGTTAGGAGTTGCGAAGAGTCGTTAATCTAGCTTACTTAATAAATAAATTTCCGGGACGAAATTCTAATAAGTGGAGGAGACTGTAACAACCCCAAATTTTTTAACTGACTTATGTTGCATTTGTCAGAATTGTGACCCGGCTACGTGAATGCTGTACAGTATTTCGAACTTCGGGAGTCGACACCGAAGTGATTTTATGATTCTTTGATTGTGTGTATTAGTATTTTAGTATTTTACGGGTTTCGAAATTTGTTGGGCGATATTTAATTGAGTGAGGTTTCGACTAGTTAAACGGGGGAGAAAAACAAGTAAAACATACAAATAAATAAATTTTTAATTAATTTAATTAATTAGTTGGCGAGACAAGGCGAGACTACATGCGTTACGAGAGTCGGAACAAGGAAAAACGGACCGAGGAACGTCGTTTGAACGTGGGAGTTGGTTAAATATGTAACATACGGACTATAAAATAAAAAAAATTATTATTTAAGGGTAACTTCCCCAAACTTCCTCAATCACGCTAACGTCTATAACGTTACTAATTATTTTTGAGAAATATAACGTCTATTTAAAACGTTATAAATATAACGTCTATTTAAAACGTTATAATTATAACGTCTATTTATAACGTCTAATTATAACGTCTATTTATAACGTCTAATTATTTTTGAGAAATATAACCTCTATTTGTAACGTTAAATAATTGAGGGAGGGAGTTAGATAATTGAGAAATATAACGTTAACAATTTAAAAGTCAACACTATTTAAGACAAGAAACTAACATTTTCATATTAGATCCGGCCATCATACCTCATTATCGCTTAGCGGTGGATGTCTTCTACAATAATATGCAGTAGACATGTATGTGAAAATTGAATCATTGAGATTGAAGTATCTAAAAGACTACAAAAAGACTCTTCGATCTGAACTATACCAAGGTTTGCAAGATGCAACAAATGTTGGAGAAGCATGTGCAGATAGAGTAAAAGAATTATTCTTCCATCATCATATAATGGGAGCCTTATAGGTATGTACAACCGCTACCAAGATGCAATGGAAATTGTTAGAAGGTAGCGAGAAACTCGGGGATACGCGTTAGGAACGTGAGAGTGTCTACGGGTTGCGAATAGTTCAGGTAAGTACAATTGCCTTAAAAAGCATTTGTATGTTTGTAAGCCAGTAAGAAAATGCCATGTGATTCATTATCATTTATTCAATCTTGTTATACTCTATTATTGGTATTCCATTCCATTTCTTGTTGTGTGTTTCCGCGTAAGTGTTTCGTCTCAAAAGTACTAGGACCCGCACTGTAGAGGGATAAAACGTGGGCACTCGTGGCCACGAGTGTGTGACCACCCTTAGTGACCGTGTGACACCGAGTACTTGGGTGGATGGGTTCGAGTCCCTTTCCGATCATAGTCGTGCTTTCGCTTGTGTCGATGCCCGGAAGATCTCGAGAGGTCTTCGTCGTTATGCTATGATTTAGACCACTTATGAGCCTCTTTTGATTCCTTGGAACACACTTGACTTTCAATTGACATGTATTAGTCCTGTCTATCATGCACCTTGTTTATTTAAATTCTGTCATTTTTATTACCGCATGATATTTAGATCGATTTACTTGTATTATCATGAATTATCGTTATCTTCTTCGGCATTACATTCAATTTTATTCAGTTACTCACCGTCTAGTTTGTGACGGTGGGTGCAGATAGGGCGGAGAGCGCAAAGGGCAAGGGACCCTGCCTAGGGGATCTATTGTGAGGATTAGCGGCTGGATTTGGAGACTATTTTATAGGTTTCTTTATGTTTTGCTTTTATGTATATCGTTTTATATATATATGCTTTGGGATTATTAAACTAGGCAAATTTTGATGAGATTGGTATCATGTACCTTTGCATTTCCAATTGTACATGAATACCCGGGGTTTTCCACACTTATAGAATTCCTCTACTTCCTTTAATTGAGTTATTTCCCCTTTATTATAATTATTTTAGTCTTCCGTGTTTATCGATGCAATAACTCTTTCATAAATTACTAATTTGATTAAATTGAAGGCTGACTAGGCTCGTCAGGTTGCCGAGTGATGACTCGAGGCTTGTATGGGTCTAGGCCGGGCGTACCCAATTGCATGGGGAAATTGGGGCCGTCACACTACGTGTTAGAATTAGGGCTTAATTATGGGATTAGGCCGGGCGGTGCCCTAGACGAAAATAGGGGCCGTTACAACCTAGTCGGAGTGTCGCGAGGCCGGATAGCCATAGCTATCCTGTGACTTGTAAGTGAAACTGTGGGAACTCCCTACTTTATTTTATTCATATTAAATTCTCTTTCAGTCAATTTGATGACTTGTTATTAGTAATCTACCATCATGTTTTCCTTGCTCTATTCAAGTTGAATGTTGAAATAGCATGATGTCTTGTGATGATTTCATTGACTACTTTCCTAATGTGCCATATTTGATTATGATAATGTTATAATTGATGTTAGAAATGCATGCATTAGGGTTACTGTGGTAATTGATTTGTATTCCATTTCCTTTGAGGCTTTGTAGCCTAACTTATTGTTGATATCGTAGAACCTTAGAAATGAAAATTCTTGAAACAAAAGTTGGAGATTATCTAGTGTCCATTGCACGAGAGATGGGTGGATTCACGGGGTCACTAGACCTCGGGGTTTCCGGCACTCACCACTATTACTTGGGTGGCATCACATAGCTTGAACTACGGAGTTTTCAGCAAGTTCTATATATATATATATTCAAAATTTACAAAGTATGTTGAGAGTATCTCCATACGATAGTGGAAAAAGGCTGGTTGATATTTCTCACCGCCGACCGGACCTAGATCATCTCGACTTAGGCTGTGTCAGTCTATCTAACTTCGTTAACTGTGATATTTATATGCATTACTTTCTCAGCACCTTTTTTCTGCTTTATTATGCATTTAAATATCTGTCTTAAAATTGGAAATGAAGTATAGAATTCCCCGGTTATCACTTAAATATCTGTGGCGGCCCCAATTTCCACATTGGTCCGCCACGGGAGGCCACGCGGGCCCACAACTGTCCACGTCACCACCAGTTGTGTCCCACGCCCAATTATCCATCATTGATCAATTTATCATTAAATTTGATTCAGTTAATATCATATAACCTCAAAATTAACAGCGGAAGCTTAAATAAACAATATAAAAATTCATCTTGTGTTTTATTAGCAAAATGCCTAAGTGGAAACCATACCCAAATACACATCATATACATCTCATCTGATCCTTAAAATATCAAAATATACAACCTATCTCTCTCAAGCCCAAAACCCGACATAAAACGAATAAATATAAACATACGTACGAGTGGGGCTAAAACTGTCAATCGATGTACTCTTCAAGCTTGCCCTTCCCCCGGCTCAGATAGGTCCGCACTCTCCCATCACAAAAAGACAGATGACGAGTCCAGAGTGAGTAATCCCAAGGAAATTCACCAAGTAATTACGGAAATCAAAGTACTGGAATTGAAAATACTATAATTTAAACATGCGAAACAAGAGAAATACAGACAACTGTAAAAAGGAACATCACATGCATAAATATAGTGATGAAACAAAGTACGTGCACATAAAAATCGACCAAGTCATACTTCGGGTTTTCTCCCCAGGCACCAATCGTAAACACACCAATTGGTTGGCCCTAACCCTCAGGTGGCCTAAGCGTAGACCCACGGCGCACCCACACAAGCCTACCATACCCGGTAGCCTATTCACCTAGGTGTATGCCTAGACAAGTGCTATGACTTAGTGGACTCTATGGCCGTAACGAATAAGCACCAGGTGGGGAGTGATCTCAACACCGTAAAGACACCCAGTAGGAGTACACTCCACTACCGTAAAGTCACCAGTGAGAGTACTCACCACCGTAAAGCAATAATGAAATGAAGTAGAGAATAAATGGAACTGAATTCAAATAAATCAAACTGTAAATACTTAAAGTGAAGTTCAATTGGGATACTACACACCTCAATTCGCACTCCTCGTCCCACAAGTTAAATTCCCCAGCTCAATTTCTTCAATCCCCGATAATACTCCTGGTCCGATTCCCGACTAAACCCAAACTCCAATTACTATTTCGAGACTCCTGGAATTCATTTATGAGGGTTAATTATCCATTAATGGGTTCTTAATGTTACTTTGACTCATTTTCTCATTTTCCAATTTTTGAGAGTCCAGTGAACAATTAGCGCGCTAATGAGATGAATTAGCGCGCTAATTCATCTAAGTCACTGTTCATCGTTTTCCATAGGGTAATTAGCGCGCTAATCGCGCTCTGTCCGGATTTTTACGGTTCAAATTTCTGAACTTCAATCACCCCATAAACCCATACAATCGGTTCCAACACCTCCAAAACTCATCATTCTCCTCAAAAACACCATTTAGACACAAATTTATCAAGCTTAAACATCGAAATCCAAGAATCATCAAGAATCACATTTTCAAACCCATTTTCAGAAATTCATCAAATTCCTCTCAAATTAACTCAAAAACGCAACCATTTCATGCCATTTCTATACATACTCACTCCCAACAACACCGAGTGTCAATCTCCTCAACAAATTCGAATTTCACACTTTCCAACCCACATCAAAAATCTCATAAAAATGCTAGTTTGATGTGTCCATACCTTTGATCTTGTTGTAGGATGCCCAAAACCACCCTCTTCACACCTTGATGGTTGTTCTTCCTCCTCTTCTTCCCACCGATTCTCTCTTCTTCAAGCTTCCTCTCAAATCTCACTCTCTTCCCCTTTTGATCGGTCAAACACACAAACATATATATACTTGGTTCCCATCAAGTGTGTACACAAATCTCGATAATGATCCAATGGTTCCTGATTCTCCTGTGTCACTCCAACTTATACACCTAATCATGACACTCATGAACCTGTTGTGCATCTCGAGAAACATCAACTGTTGTTGTTTTATTCAGCCTACTATAGGACTTATTAATTTCCAATTGATTTAGCTCATAAAAATTCCTATTTTATTCAATAAATTTCCAAAATTTATGGGTAAGCTCACCTTAGTTTCCTCGACTACCCAGCACCTCGTGCCTCGTGTCCCATGTCCGCACTCACCCCGAGGTCATTCCTCACTCGTCAATAATCTACATTATCACACATATTGTAATGAGATTTAACTACTTAAAATATTTTCATCACAATTTACCACAACAAGCATACAAAACGGACTGTATACCTAGTTCGAGTGCGTTCCAGTCTCGCTGTGGGACCCTCGACCGTCCTCGCTGGTGTCCACATCTGCCATGACATCATAATTAACGGCAAATATTAATTGGGCCGTTACAATATCACTATACTCACCGTCTAGTTTGTGATGGTGGGTGTAGGTCCGTCAAGCAACACTAGACCGGGTAAGGAGAAGATTGGCGACTACCTCTGAGCTCGTAGCGCGTAGCTGCTGTACTTGTAGGTCACATTTTTGTATTATGCTTATATATACGTCTTTTGCTTGGGTTATTTTTGGGACGAGAGTTAGTCTACCCGACTTTTGACTTTCATTTTGTCTATATGCTCGTCATTTATTGCATATTTAGATTATGATTGTTATTTCCTGGTTTCCACATTTAGGATTTATATAAAATGCTTCCGCTAATACGTTAAAAACTTTCACTAATTTGATAATTCTTATAAAATGATGAATAGTACTGATAGGGATTTTCTTATACCTGAACCCAATTTACGAGATAATAGGTAGTACAGGCTGACTAATACATAATTAGGTCCTACGTGGTGTAATTAGGGCTTAATTATGGGATTAGGCCGGGCGGTGCCCTAGACGAAAATAGGGGCCGTTACACATATTTTCGTAGCAGGAACTCCTACCATGTGCATTGAAAAAGATGAAAAGTATGGAGAAGATCCAAATCCGTAACCCAAAACAAGAAAAGTATAGAAATTGAATTTAATGAAACATCAACCTTTGTTTAATTTATTATGTATTGTTATTTGAGATTGATGGTTTACCTCATTCCAACAACTTGTTCAAAATCTGCATTAAAATACAGATGAAGTCAACCACCAGCCCATAAGAATTAGAATGAAATTAATCAGGACTCACAAGCACATATGCACAGCATGATAATAGAAACATCCATGTATCCATTTCTAGGCGATTTGGAATAAACCAAGTAAAAGGCATTCATTTCTTGACGTATGGCATGTCAAAACATAGACAATCAAACTTATTAATTCTAAGAGAGTACATACTTTGAGATGGATACAGCCACATAGCTCAGCTGCAAGTTTCCTGGCCTCTTCAAATTTGTGTTCATTAAATGCCCTGATTGGCAAAGGAAACCAATAAAACCACAGTACAAATAAATAAGACAGTGAGGCAGATCCAGCTAAATAAGTGGAATTAATGTGCAGCACATGTATCTCTCCAGTAAGAGGTCTCCAATTCTAATGGGACTACGCATAATGAAACATCTTCCTTCGAAGCCTTACACAATTAAAAAAACAATAGAGATAGTTCAACTTGAGCACGAAGGGAGATAAATTACAGGTAAGCAAATAAAATAAAACTGTTAGGTGAAGTTTCATCTGGTCAACGAAATTAAATTCATTCCCTCTCATAGAATGCAGTGTCTAATCCGAGAACAGTTACTGCAGAAGTTGTAGACTAAAGAAACAAAAGGTTGTACGAAGTACAAGTAAATACCACGTGTAGTTATTTGGTTGAGAACGCGACCATACACCACAGAGGAGCCTAGATCATTAAAAACTCTCAAGGGAAGCATCCTGATTATGAGTAGAGGACAGAGGTAATCAAACAGACACTGGTCCAACTCGGAGGAAATTCTATCAATTCTGCTAGACACACTGGACAAGAGTTAGCCATCCCTTCTGCATCAAGGCAAAGTATATATGACAAAAGAATGAGAAATAAATGAGTTAGAAAGAAAAAAAAATAGATTAGGAAAGTGGAATCGTTCTCTTCTAGTACTTAATCATCTCTACAAAAGATGTACCATAATGTAACACTGCCAAGGTAGAGGTCTGCAATTCACAGTAGTAGAAGAGAATGGAAATTTGACATCATTTGCCCAAGTATTTTGAAGCCCCATTAACCAAACACATGTATGATAGGCAACATGTTATATTTAGCATTTTTGCTTAGGACAATGAACATGATAAATGAAGATTGAGAAGTGGAATATATCAATGTATTTCTAAAGTAATAAATCATATTAAAATTAATTGTCTATACAAAGGCATGAAGGGAAAAAAAGAACATCAATCAAATAAAAAATTAATGTGCAAATCGAATAAAAAATCCTTTACCAATCAAACTTTAAATCAAAGTAAAAATAAAAGGGACTTTATGAAAAAAAAAACATGTAAAAACTCAATCACAAAATCAAGTATAATTGAAACTATAACTTTAAATCAAATTAAAACAAAAGAGGATTTATGAAAACAAAACATGTAAAAACAATCACAAAATCAGGTCTAATTGAAACTATCGAATAGAATTGATTCAGGTCTAATTGAAACTCTTGACATTACCTGCAATGGAGATCGAACAAATTCAATGAGATAGAGTACTGAGATAACGTGATTGTATTTGAGAATAGAAAGAGCTTGGAGAGAGATAAAACAACGACAAACAAATCTCATAAATATAGATAAAGGTTGGAGTTGTTGGAATTGTTGTCGAAGAGGGGAGACGGGGAGTAAAAGTCGATATAGTTGTTGTCGAAGTCGGAGAATGCAGATTATGTGAATATTGAAGAAACAGATGAGAGGGTTGTTGGAGCAGTAGCCGAAGTCGGACGAAAGTTCGAAGCAGTAGTTGAAGTCGAAGAGTTGTAGACGACTTGATTCGTTATTCATGAAATTGTTGTCGAAGTCTGATTCGGACGAGAGGTTGAAGTTGTTGTTGAAGACGTAGAGTTGATTTGGGGGTTGGGGGTTCGTGATTTGTGAAGTGATCTCGGGTTGAAGACGGAGAGTTGATTGTTGTTGTCGAAGTCAGAGAATGCATATTGAAGAAACAGATGAGTTGTTGACGGGAGAGTTGATTTGGGGGTTGGTGGTTCGTGATTGAAGTTGTTGTTGAAGACAGAGAGTTGATTTGGGGGTTGGGACAACTTGCTTTGCTTTGGGAATTGCCTTCTTGCTTATTCCTTCTAGTAAGGTTATGTCTTTCCTTCTTTCTTTGGGACCTCAAGTGCTACCGTATTGAAGAAACAGATGAGAGGGTTTTGACGGGAAAGTTGATTTGGGGGTTGGGGGTTCATAAATGGCAACTGTGGAAGTATCAACTGAGTCTAGCTGTAAGAAGTCAGCATTAGTTTGTTAAACTGCATTGGGTGCAAATAAACTATGGCATGAATTGTTCAGTGAAAACTGAAGCAAACCTTAATATTGTACTACTCAAGAAGTTTGAAGAGCTCCAATTTTTCACCACTAAGAGGTTCTTCTTTGGGTATTTCTTTTTCGGCGGCACTTTCTTTCATTTCATAGGATAAACTTGGTCTGTCAACAGCACTTTCTTCCAATTTATTATAGAAGAAGCTTTGTTTTTCAGCAGGACTTTATTCCACAGTTACAACTCTAGTGTCAGCTACTTCAGACTCCAAATTGATGCTGGTAGAAGCTTCATCGAAGCTTCATTCTCTCACCAAATGGCTATGAGAATAAAGGCGTGCTGAAAGAAAACGATACCATGGGTCATCAATTCAAAATTGGAATGGTATATGCAATGGATGATCCTAGATACATTGCACAACCACTCCATTGAGGATGCCCTAAGCTCTTAACTGAACATCCACAATTCCAAAAGAAAACTACACTTTCAACAAGGAGCTCTACGCAAATCTCTGACCCTCTAAAGGCTAAAATATCACAGCCTTAAATATCAGCTAATGTTTGACAATAACAGCCCTGAGTGCCGCTCCATCCTCAATCACGGCTATTATTACATCAAGGACCCAAAATTTAATATGAAAGCTTGATATGAAAGCTTTCTTCTCAGATCAATGTTATTTGCAAAGCTCATGTTTCATTGCAATATATAATTGACTAATGAAAGAAGTAACACCAAACCCTAACTCCACTTAGTAAATTACCTTAACTACAATTATAGGTACACATGTATTTTTTGATAAGAAAGAGACAACTTTACGCGACAATGATTCGAACCCAAGACCTCTCATTGTTCCAATAAATACATGGATTTCTTGCTTCTTACGTGTTCTTAGATGGCCTCATTGTTCAGTCTTTAAATCGACGTACTGCCTATGCTCTTCACCTTCGAGTAATTGTCGGCCTGGCCTGGCGACGCTAGCATGTCTTTGCAAATCTCTAGGACTATATCTGTAGAATGAAAGAGTGAAAGTTAAAAACCCATATGTTTTTCTTCTTTATTAGTAGATATTTTTTCTTTTCACTTTACTGCCATTAATTTTTTTCTCCAATCCCTAGAAGCCCATCTAGTTTCCGTTCACACTTTGATTGATTCAAAAAGATGACAAGAACTCACTATTTTCTTTTTAGTGATGGTCCCTGCTACATGTCTACTCTTCATTTTCAATGTTACCTGCAAAAGCAAAATGTAGATGAGATCATATGGCAATGGTTACACTTCTAAATTTAACATAACTCAATTGTACTTCAAACTCAAAATGAATGTTACACAATTCAGTTACAATCTTCCAATGAAGATCACCTGGAAAGTAACCCAGAAATAATATATTGGCCAAATACAAAATCCTAGATCTAATCATGAAAATAATATAGAACCAAAGGAAATAGAATAAATTAAATTGAATCAAATAAGTGTGGAAACCTCATAATACAATCGCAATCCCAATCCAAATTTGTTGTTCCGTTGAGGCTTAGAAATCAAAGTTTAACCGGATATCATCGCGAGAGAAAACACAAAAAGGGCTTTATGAGTTTTCGCCTCTTTGTGGGTTATTTCTCAATAAATTCAATTCCCCCGGTCTTTACTCCTCACGATCCATATACATATATAGATAAATATAGGTGTGTGTGTGTGTGTATATATATATATGGTTACTACTGCCATGGGAACCAAATATATACCAATATCATGGGTACACTATTTACAACCATTGGATTCTAATCCAACACATTAATCAATGCGTTGTGCATTGAATGCTTTGAGCATTTATGTCACCTTGATTAATGTGTTGGAGTTAAATCCAATGGTTCTAAATAGTGTACCCATGGCATGAGTATATATTTGGTTCCCATGATAGAAGTACCCATATTAATTTAGGATCAAGACTTTGCAGTTATATCCTAAGTCCCTTTTCTTTAATTCTTACTTTTGAAAGGTCATATGATCCAGGGAAATAAGGGAGACCCATTTTAAAACCCCAAACCAAATAAGCAATCAAATTAAGTTTTGTGTTGAGAGTCTTTCTGTAACGACCAAAATTCTCCACGACCCAACTTATGGGTATTTTGGTAATTTCATGATAAAAATATGTTGGGTGTTTGATGTGGAAATACAATTCTAAACTTGTCAAATTAAATATGAGTTAGGAAGTAAGTAAACTTTTATTTTAAATAATAAAGCCCAATTGAGATTATGACCCAAAAGGGCATTTTAGGCAAGTTGTAAATAGTCACAACCCTAATCCCTAACCCTAATGCTATTTAAGCAAATCAAAGAAAACCCTAGCCCCAATTTTGTAAAACACCCACATGGAGAGGAGGAGAACAAGACGAGAGTTCAAGCTCAAGAGATGTACAACCTCACTTCCCTTCTTGATTTCTTTATTATTTATTAAAGATTTGGAGACCAAAGGGTCGATGACGTCGACATCGGCAAGAACGCGAGGAAAATAGAAAAGAAAATAAAAAAGGAAAGATTTGATCTATGTTAGAATGAGATTTTGGAAAAGATTTTGAGTCAAAGACTTCATTGAAGGCATGGTGAGATTCTAATACTCTCTAGATTTATTGTCTTGGTGTTGGTATTGGTAATGAGAGTTGATGATTTGCAAAGTTTGTTCAATTTTTCTTAGATCTAGTCTTGAAATGGGTTATACAAATTTTTAAGCTTTATGATAACGAGTGTTATGGATGAATCAATCTTGTTTACCATGGCTTGACGGTACATGAAAGGATTTCCCCATGATTTTAGCAAATTGAACGCGGTTGAAGTTTATTGATATGGATTTGGCATTTAAGGTTGAGTTGAGATTTAAAAAGGGACTTTGAATCTTTTTCTTTGGGAAATAAACTTATTCGATAAATTTGTGGACTTTGACTGAATATTGTCATTTGGGAATTTAAAGTCTAAATTGAGTCTTGTATGGTGATTTGGATCTTTTTAATTATAATTAATCGAACGTCTTCGATTTATGTTGGAAAAATCAAGTCTTAGCGGATTTTCCTTGTTTTACATCACCGCATTCCTATTTTACTCGAATCATCGATTCTAATTTTAAGTGTCGATTTTAAAGTCGTGAATGACCTTTAGCGAAGTCAGCTATAAAATAGGGTGAATCTCTAAGGTCTAGACAATTAATGTTAAACTTGTATAGTTGTAAATACATAAAGTAATTATTCTTTTAAATTGTCTAGATTCGCGAGACGGTTCACATCGAGCCCAAACGCGAGATGATCAAGATTAGGATTCGCGGCGAGTGCAGGTAAGTGGGGAGCTTGCTCAATTATCAAATATGGCATGATTATTAGTTATGCTTAGGATACCTACGTATTGAATTCATAATTTGAATTAAAGACTTGGGATTTATGGGTTGCATCGTGGTATTGGCTCGAACCTACGTATCTATGGAATGTAAATGCACTGTTATTTATGGCCCCAGAATGTGTGGAGTTCCACCGAGGGCCTTATTAGCAAGTAAATCAATAAGAATACCTCAGAATGTTGTGGTACCACAGAGGGTCGTTAACACCCCAGGATGTGTGGAGTTTACCACCGAGGGCTTTACTTGACTAATTGAATTCATAAGTATGTCACGTAGGGACATGAGTTGGAGTTACCTTCTCTTGTACTCTTGAGACATAGAGATGTGCATCGGTGATGGCTTGGACGAACCTACTGTTGATTTGATGGGACAAACGAGAGGGCACATAAGGCCTGTGTGCTAGCTGGTTGTTTCCATCACTTTGAGAGTAGGAGAATCGGTCAAAGGATTCTTGCCAATATCTAGTATGCATTGAATGGAACATCGACTTATCGTATTATTATATTTTATAGTACATAATCTCGCGAAACCCCCTCATTTGTATGAAAGTTTGAAATTATGAAATGATTTGTCAATCTCTTTAATGTTATTCATGATTATTGTTGTTACAATTTGTGACTTACGAATCTTATGTCTATGATAGTACTTGATGGTTCATTATAAGTCTATTTTTTTTAAATCATGCTACCATGCTACTATTTAATGAATCCTTGGTTGTTTTCAAATACATGCTAGACTATGCATGCTTATTAGGTATTACTTGCATATTTGATGATTGAGCGAGTTTTCCGCATTACTGAGCTCCGTTGGTTCTTTTAGCTCACCCCACTTACAATACAGGTTCATCGACGAGTGCGCTAGAATTGAGACAAGGGAGAAACGAGCTTGAAGTCTTCATTTGATGTGAGCCTTGAGATGATATATATCATGTATATTCGATTTTGAAACTATTAAACTTGGGTTGTAATTAAAATAAGTCTTTAGGTAGTTTGAAACCTACTTACCTTTAGTTGATCCACTTAAGAGTTTTAATAGTTTAACTCAATACAAACCCATTTATAGTTTCATAGATATTCTTGTGAACTTAAATCTATTGGCTTAAAGATATCTCTTTGTATTTATTTCGCAATTATTATCCTTTGTTTAGCCAATGTACTTTCCACAAGTTTATTTGTTTAGGCGTGCCAGACCGTTATTTGGACCTGGTTCAGGTATCGGGTCCAAGTGGCAGTCTGGGCCGGGCGACCCGATCCTAGGTCGGGGACGGGTCGTCACACTTTCATACCTGTATGTGATTACTAAGATTGACCATGAATGCATTTGGAACTGGATTTACTGCAATCCAATTATCTCCTAAGAGAACTTGCAGACCTAATACTTGACCTTGAAGAATAATAGTAACCCGTAAGTCAGCAAAAGCCATGTGGTGTTCTTGCTCCCCCAACACTTTCTATATGTACTTCTTTTGTAAGCCTAAAGCTTCTAGTATGAGTTCAAGTATTCTGGATCTAAGGTCCCTAACTTCTTTTGCAGTATTTGCTCACCACATCCATAAAAAAATAAATGAAATATATAATAATAGGCAAACTAATGAATAGGATTAGTAGTTAATATAAATTTTAATAAAAAATATAAACAAGGTTGGAGATTGAAGAAATATCCTCTTGTTTTGTGTATAATGCTGAGACACGCATAACGACGCGCATAACAACTACAAACACATCAAGAATTAGGAATCAATGAATCAAAGAGTTCTTTAAAACATAACAATTGGATTGGTGAGTTTTTCTTGCCTAAATTTATGATCCAAGCTTAGCGGCCACTACATAGTTGGAATTATTTAATTAAGCTTTTCACTAAACATGGACCGCCAGTTTGCACTCTTCCAAAAGTAGCATGAACATTAAGTAACCATATTTTTCCGTTATGGGAAATTCTGATGTGGTATATACGATATCCCAATTCCAATGCATTGTCTCAGCACATTCTTCATAATACTCAGGGAACCATCTTTTAATGAACTGAGAAGTGAAATGCTAGTTAAAGAACGAACCTGTGATTCCTTCAAAACAGTTTGGATACTCATCCTTCAAATCAATCGCTTAAATACCTTCAGAAAATTCTTGTATCAAATCAAGCAACTGGTTCTTGTCTTTCAGATCATGCTTCAGTTGTAAATAAAACAAAAAAATACACCGAAAAATGCATTTCAATGCTGTAAACAGTTGTTTTTGCAGTTCAAATGACACTTGTAAATATGCTATTCTAAAATATTCATCCGTCATAAAGCTAGGACAAAAAGAAAAACTGTTTCAACTTGACAAATATTAACAACGAAGCAACAATAGAACATTGATAATACAGGGAAGCTATGTAATGTAACTTGGAATAGAGACTAATAAAGAAAAAAGACCTTCAAAGTAGCTTATCGGGCTACCATTATATTGGTCAATTTAATAAGGTACAATAGTTCTCAATAGGCCAGAAATAGAGGATAACAGGCAAACTAATTAATAGGATTAGTAGTTAATATAAATTTTAATAAAAAAAAATATAAACAATGTTGGAGATTGAAGAAATATCCTCTTGTTTTGTAACACTTATGTATGAACAAGTGGCATAACATTTTATATAAGTTACACTAATACATTTTTTCTAGTTAAAGATAATTGGCACATACCCGTTGCATTCGCCTCTTTTTTTTTCCCTATATAGTTGTCTTTGACGTGATCGTCTCCTCTGCTTTTCCTCTTCTGTCGTGGACAAACGGTTTGACCTATCTACCTCTCTACGCAAACTATTTCTAGCCTTTCTCATAACTCCACTATGTTAAATAGATTAATATAATATACAAAACTTCGTTAGATTTACGTGTTTACAAAACACATATAAAAAGTATATAATGAATTAACAAATAATAAGACAGTATTGTTAGGAAGTTGAGTAACCTTGGATCAACATCTTCGATAGCCATTCTAGCCACTGATTGCATTGTCGGCTTAATAACACTAAACAAATGAATACAAAACAAACATAAGAAATGAGTGACTAACATCAAACAATTTGCATTGGTATATCTTCTAAAAATTCTAATGTTCTTATTTATTACCATCTTATTCTCTAAATTCTTATAAGAGTACCTCATCCAAAATCTCCAAAATCTCACATAAGAGTTTGATTTTTACGTCAAGACAGACCAAGACTTTATTCATATGAATCAACATTTATTCTACCAATTTTTTCAAAATTTGAGTGCAGTTAAATCTCCGACCATCCCACATTGCGCATCTCACCCAAATTCAAGAAACTCAACAAAAATTTTGATAACGTTAGTGTTCTTTCTAATTACCTATATTAAACATAAGTAGGACGTCAAATAAGAAATTAAAAGGCACCAATAAGAAATACAAAAACTTTTTGTATTTGACACTTGTATATATCCCTTTGTATGATTTAATTCAAAGAGTAATATGTATAACTTCCTTTATCAAGAAAAAATATCAATGTTTGGATATTTAGCATACATCACTAAGTCAGTGTCTGCATTGTTTTAGTTGAAACACATTGTTTTTTTTTGGCCTGAAGCTGAAACACATTGTGCACAACACAGAGAGAACATAATAAGTTTAGAGTACATTGGGTAACTCGGAATCTGTTTCCATTTAAGGCGTGAGGTTTTCCATTGAAGGGCTCAAATTGTTGTTGGACTTGGACGGAGAGTTGATTGTTGTTTTGGGGTTGAAGACGAAGAGTTAATTTGGGGGTTGGGGGAGTTGATTTGTGAAGTGATCTCGGGTTGAAGACAGAGAATTGATTTGTGATTTGTTGAAGACGGAGAGTTGAAGAGTGTTGAAGTTGTTGAAGATGAAGAGTTGATTTAGAGGTTAGGGGTTCGTGATTTTATCACGGGGTTGGGGGTAAAACAGGAACTTCAAGTAACGAAGGAAATGAGAAGTATTCTCACTTTTATTATATTGATAGATGATATATGTATATATAAAGGAACTGTTTCTGTGAAAAGTTGTCACAACGCGACATGTGATATATGAGAAGCTATCACGGATTAACACATGACATGATGATGTCACCATTTCTATTTTTTGAAATACCCACCGATTGACACGTGGCGTGTGACATGGCACTTTCTAATCTTTTTGTACTTTCTATTTTCAGTTTCCTTCTTTTTTTTTTGACTTTTTGGCCTATAATTTTGGTTTTTACTATGGTCTTTTTGCTTTTTGATTTTCTTATCAATTTTTTATACCGAATTTTAAGCTCTTATTTTCGGTTTAGGTTGTAAAAGTATGCTGTTTTTAGCTATATATTAGCGATTAACATAGACGCACATATTTACTTAAGAAAAAAAAAAAAAAAAAAAACATAGAGCACACATATATTGTCATCGGTTTTTTTTTTTTCACCTATTTTTTAGGTACTTTGTTTTCGATGTTTTTTTAGCTATTTTGTCCATAAGAAACTGAAAAATATACTACACTACTCCCCGAGAAAAAATATATACTATACGACATATTTTTCTAAAATCTTTCCTTTTTTTTGTATGAATTAGTTTTTTTTTTGTTGGTTTTCCACATAGTGTCCGACGCTAACAACACTGACTAATCCACACTCAGACATTATCGGGCTCCATATGAAAGACGACCCTTCTAAGTCCTAACCTAATTTTTTTCATTCACAATAAGACTCTAACTTGAAATGTTATGTATATGAACCAAATCCCTTACCACTGAAGTCAACCAGTTATTGATTGTATCAATTAGTTGTGTGCATGTTTGTCCCTGTGATCTTAGTAACCTTAGTTAATATTATGCCGTAAGAAAAAACTTTAGTTACTGATTTTTTTTCCAATTTTTTGGTTATTTTTACAACCGATAAATATTAGATTGTATATTCTTTTTATTCTAACTGTGCGATTCTAATTATTATTTTTACAATATATTCTTATAATTTTTAGATTGTTTTCTAATTGTGTGATGGAGATCAAGGTTGACGTCACGGCGTACGAGAGGATCGATATGACAAGTTGGCGCATACACCAAAGGCTAATTAATTAGAGGCGTGAGTTTAGGTTTAGATTTTTGGATTTTTATTTTTATATTACTAGACTAGATATATATATATATATATATATATATATAGACACACGTTAAGTTTAGAAAGGTAATATTATATGAGATTAATATTACTTCATTTAATTAGTAGTTAGTTTAGAAAAGTTTATATAAATAGTCATTAGTTACTATATACGATATTTTCTAATTGCCTTTGGAACGTGTCGTGCACGGGTTTTTTTCTTGGGAACGTGTGTCGTGAGATTTTGTAATTGAGTTCAAAATTAGGATATTTTGGTATCTTTAGGTTTTTTTTAGAAAGTTTACATTCATTAGATAGGTACGTATGTTTTCTTTGTTCTTTTCCTTAATGCCTATACAAAGGCTTACACCTTTATGTAATAGGGGTTGTTGATTGATTATTATTAATAAAAAACATAGTTTCTTTGGGGAATTTGAGTTTTAATTCTCAATATCTTAAATTGATTTTTCATAGATTTTGATTAATCAATTTAGAAGACTTCTGCTGCATCAGTTTGGTATTAGAGCCTTAAATCGGTTCAGATAACAATTCAACTGAGAGTGGAGTTTTCTTTTGGTGAAAAACCAAAAGAAGAACATTTTGACGAGTAGAAATTTGTATCCGAGAAAAAAATAGATGCGGTTCTTTTTCTTTATGGTGACGGCAAGGTAGATCCAATTTTCTTCGAGGAAGATTCTGACAACTTGGAAGAGGGGCCAAAGTTTGACGATGATGAGCACAACTTCGTGACGGACAAGGTAGTCTTTGGAGAGGACGGCTTTGTCATTGTAAGAGTCAATCACGAAACTGAGGAATGAGTGATTATGTAATGAGGACAATATTGTAATGTCATGTTAAGTAGGACGTTGAGGGTGAGATGATAGGGACCATACTTTTGTTCCTAGAAAGTTCCTAGAAATTAGAATTGTAACAACTCAATTACTATACATATATATAGAAGAGAAGCTCTCTCAAGAATGGACATTGAGAGAAGCAAAATTTTCTTGTCTATCAAGTCTCTTGTTCTTTCATGTTCCTCAACATGGTATCAGAGCATTGAAGGTCTCATCGCCATGGATGATCCTACACAGAAGGAGAAACGATTATCAACATATGAAGCAACGGATTCTTCTTCGATTGCTCATCGTCTTCTTGGTCCATTCGGTAACTCTCTTTCAATTAGTTGTGTGCATGTTTGTCGGTGTGATCTTAGTAACCTTAGTTAATATTATGCACAGTAATAAAGAACTTTAGTTACTGATTTTTTTCCAATTTTTTTGGTTATTTTTACAACCGATAAATATTAGATTGTATATTCTTTTTATTGTAACTGTGCGATTCTAATTATTATTTTTACAACATATTATTATAATTTTTAGATTGTTTTCTAATTGTGTGATGGAGATCAAGGTTGACATCACGGTGTACGAGAGGATCCATATGACAAGCTGGCGCATACACCAAAAGCTAATTAATTAGAGGCCTGAGTTTAGGTTAAGCTTTTTGGATTTTTATTTTTATATTACTAGACTAGATATATATACGTTAAGTTTAGAAAGGTAATATTATATGAGCTTAATATTACTTTATATAATTAGTAGTTAGTTTAGGAAAGTTTATATAAATAGTCATTAGTTACTATACGTGATATTTTCTAATTGCCTTAGGAACGTGTCGTGCACGGGTTTTTTTTCTTGGGAACGTGTGTTGTGAGATTTTGTAATTGGGGTTCAAAATTAGGATATTTTGGTATCTTTAGGTTTTTTTTAGAAAGTTTACATTATGTTTTCTTTGTTCTTTTCTTTAATGGCTACATAAAGGCTTACACCTTTATGGAAGGTTGTTGATTGATTATTATTAATAAAAAATATCGTTTCTTTGGAGAATTAGAGTTTTAATTCTCAATGTCCTAAATTGCATCAGTTTGGTATTAGAGCCTCAAATCGGTTCAGATAATAAAGAACATTTCGACGAGTGGAAATTTGTATATGAGAAAGAAATAGATGCGGTTCTTTTTCTTTATGGCGACGGCAAGGTAGATCCGATTTTCTTCGAGGAAAATTCTGACAACTTGAAAGAGGGGCCAAAGTTCGACGATGATGAGCACGACTTTATGGCGGACGAGGTAGTCTTTGGAGAGGACGGCTTTGTCATTGTAAGAGTCAATCACTAAATCGAGGAATAAGTGATTATGTAGTGAGGACAATATTGTAATGTCATATTAAGTAGGACGCTGAGGGTGAGATGATTGGGACCATACTTGTGTTTCTAGAAAGTTCCTAAAAATTAAAATTGTAACAACTCAGTTACTATATATATATATATATATATATATATAGAAAAGAAGCTCTATCAAGAATGGACATTGAAAGAAGCAAAGTTTTCTTGTCTATCAAGTCTCTCTTGTTCTTTCATGTTTCTCAATAGTCATCGAGGTGGATTCCCACAAAAATCCTCAGGTAAGTGGTTATTGGTGATACAGTCATCAACAAGTCTTCCTTAAAGGACTTTTCTAACTATCAGAACTTTGTTAGCTTTTCAGATGATGAGATCAAGCCTATCTTTGAAGATAAAGTGATTCCAGATCAGAACGAAGTGAAGTTTTCAACGAAACATTTTTGTTCGTTGAACGAAACCATAGACAGTGAAAACTTTGATGAATTTTTACAAGACTATCCTGATAATATTATTGTCTCCAGTCTTGCAAGTGAAGAAGAGATTTAGTTTTTTTTCTTTGTTTGATGCAATGAAACATATTTCTGAAGATAAAGTTGTTCTTCATCCAAAGTCTTGTGAAGGTACGAACGTCACGTAGGAAACTTAAAAGAAAAAAAAAAAAATTTTCTTTTAACTTTTTTCTATTATATTTTGTTTCTTCAATTTTATTCTATACATTATTTTTATGAAAACTGTAATTCTTAGCTACACTATGCTTACATTTATGACTTAATCCACAAACATGTACTTAAGTGATTTTACTACTCATTAGTATTCTATATATATATATATATATATTTATATATATCTAAATAAAAGATGATCTTCTAGAAATGATTACAAGGTTGCGACGTGCATTACCAATTAATAAGAATGTGATACATGACGTACTTTCTAATTTTTTTTTAAATTATTTTTTTTTTGGATTTCATTAGACTGTTTTTTCGATTTATTTTTGTTTTCAATTTTCTATGCCTATGTTTTCAACTTTTCTTTTTTCGATTTCTTTGATATTTTTAAATAATGTTTTTTTAAATTACTTTAGCTATTATTTACGCTGCCAATTATTCTTTTTAAAAATAGTTTTTTTTGTGCAATTAACTATTTTTCAAGTTTTTTTTTTGTGAGTTTTTCATTCTTATTGGGTTTAGGTTTCTAATGTGGACTATTTTGTAGGGTTTTGTGGCAATTTCTTGATTTTTTTTTAGTAAGAGTAATAATACTGAATATATGCAGTATGATGATTATGAAATAAAATTAAAAGATCAAACTAGGAGTTTCAATAATAAACTATTGTAGGTGTATATAGTTGAGTAGAGTTTATACTAAGCTTTCCTATAAGTGTTAAGTAGTTTTTTTACGTGATTTTGTTCTAAAAAAAAGCTCGAGTAATCCACTTTAGGCACCAGAGTTTCAACGATAAACTACTTTTTTTTGGTAGGAAATAAACTACTTTAGATATATATTGTTGAGTCGAAATTATACTAAGTTTTTTCCTATGTATGTTAGGTAGTTTTTTATTTACATGCTTTTGTTTAGGCACCGATTTTGGGCAAAGTGGGTTACTTTAATAGTTTCCTTTGTTATAATCATGTGAATTGTGTGTTATTAATTGTTACTTTTGTAGTTTATGAGAGTTTTGGAGGTAATTGAAGCAATTTGATAGTTTTCGATAGGAAATTAGAATTAGAAAATTTTCTTATTGAATTTATTTTTATTTAATATTATTGATATTCGATTTTAATTACCCGCATGAGTTTACACTAGACTTTTTTGAGTTGCACACGATATAGGTTGAGGGCTCCCCCACCTATATGGTGCACACAGCTCGGGACAAACCATTCGAATACTGAGTGGTTTAGACAAAAAAAAAAATTTCTTACATGTGTTAGGTGATTGTTTATGTACTTTCGTTTTAATTATGTAAATCACAATTCAATACTTATTATTTTTATGTTTTAAGCGTTGAAGAGGTGATTGAAGGAAATTCGTAGCTTTCAAAAAGAAACTGAATTTTACAAATTGAATTATGAGCTTATCGGAGGTTACATGATAAGTTTATTTTTTAACTTTTTTTTTCTTTATCAATTTTATTTTTATCTAATATATTGATACTCAGTCTGTCTGCGCGAAGCGCGGGATACCGACTAGTTTATATAAAATCTTTTTGTATATAGTGTATGTAATTGTATTATTCTTATAAATTGTACACGCTTTGTATTAGGAGCAAAAATATAGCTCTTGTTAACAAAAATATAAGTAAATTATTACAATGTAAATTTTTCGGAGGCCATTACAATGCTAATTTCGATTAATTCGAAGGTCATTATAATGCTAATTTCAATTAACTAGTTTGCTTAAAAATAGCAAATGGTCTTTTTTATATTTTATTTTATTATTTTTAGTTTATAATGATTTTTTTTTGGATCATAGTTTATAATGACTTTAAATAATATTTTATTTTATTTTTTTGAAACAAATAATATTTTATTAAAGTCAGACTCACAAAGATAAAAGAAAGAATACTGACTAAAAAAAAGAAAATAATCGAAATTCATCAACGGTGCATTGTATTTGAGAGTAGCAGCCATAAGCTTCAAAAACTTCATACTTTCAGGTTTCTTTCCCAATTTGTGGAGTCATATATATACATATATGTTGGTTTTTGTGGGCCCCACACAAAAATAGAAAAGTCCAACACATAAAGTAACAAATTGGAGTTTGAATAGGAATCTGACAGAGAGAAAATAGGAAGTGAAGAAATATATATGAGTCGATATTGTTGTGCGACTAGGAGACCGAAAAATAAGAGGTATTCTAGAGAAGTCAACGAGTAGTTCGGCTTGGTGTGCGCATAGGGGAATATGTGCATTATCTCTCTAAAGTTTTCTCTCTACATTGAAGAACAACAAGATCTTGAATCCGAAGACTCGCGGTGAAGGCTTTGGTGATTTCTTGGTGTTCAAGAAAAGAGGTGCAAGGGTTTGATACAATTGGGGTAGTATTCTTTGTTCTTAGTGTGATCATCTAAGTTCTTGGAAGAGGTATTTTATGTATTACTTCATTGTTGGTGAATCTCATTAAATTGAGATATCTTGTACTCTTTGTTGACATAGTGGATTGTTCTGGAGTTTGGCCCGTGATTTTTACCTCGATTTGGAGGGTTTTCCACGTTAAATCTTTTGTGTCTTGTGGTGTGTTGATTTGGTGCATAGATCGTGGTTTGGTGGAATTTATTATTCATCTGTTTCATTATTAGAAGGGGTTGAGTAAAAACCCCAACAAGTGGTATCGAGCGCATGGTCGGTTGTGTTCGGGAATCTTTGTGGGAATCAAGATGGTGGATGATGATGATAAAGCAAGCAATATGGTCAAGTTGATGGCTACGAATTATTCAATTTGGCAACCGATGATGGAAGATCATCTTTATTGCAAGGATTTATTTGATCCAATTGAATTTGGACAAAACAAGCCGTAGAAAATATCTCGATGTTAATTGGAGGAAGTTGCACCGAAAAACTCTGGGACTATTCGAAAGTGGATCGATCTCGTATTTATCACCATGTCAAAAGAGGTTGATGCACGGAGTTATGGAGAAAATTGCGAATATGTGTGAGAGGAAGGGGGCTCGTAACAAGGCTTCTCTAATTAGAAGGCTTGTTAATATGAAGTACAAAGATGGGCGGTCGATGATAGAGCACTTGAATGATTTCAAGCATTGATCAATCAATTAAGTGCTATGAAGATTGTGCTTGAGGATGAGTTACAAGCACTTTTACTCTTGAGCTCGTTGCTAGAAAGTTCGGGAAACCTTGGTGGTGTCTCTAAGTAATTCTGCTCCAGGCGGTGTCTTGTCTTCATCCATAGTGCGGGATAGTCTCTTTGACGAGGAGACTAGGAGAAAGGATAAAGGCATTGAAACTTCACAAGCTCTTGTTACTACTGCAGAACATAGAGGCAGAAGTCAGTCTAGAGGTCCGAAGGGGCGGAGTAAATCTAGAGGCAAGTCTCAAGGAAAAGGAAAACCCTCTTGTTATCACTGTGGCAAGGAAGGACACATAAAGAAAAATTGTAAAGTGTGGAAAAGAGAACAGAATGATGAGAAAAATCAAAATAAAGCGAATGATCAGAGTACTACGGCTGCTATATCAGATGCAATTGAAGACTTGGTTGTGCTTTCTTTAGTTGAGGATCAAGGTCATGTCACTAATACGATAGTGAATGGGTTGTTGATTCTCGCAAAGATCCTTCCATGCTACTCCGAGGAAGGATTTCTTCTCTGTTTATCGAGCAGGAATTTTGGTAAGGCAAAGATGGGGAACAACAGCTTTGCAGATATAGTTGGCATTGGAGATGTCTTTGTGCAAACAAATATGGGTTGCACGGTAATTCTAAAAGATGTGCGACATGTTCCTGGATCTGCGTCTCGAATTTGTTTTCTACTCATGCTATGGACCTAGATGGTTACTACAACATCTTTGGAGGCAAGGAGTGGAAACTCACCAAAGGCTCAATGGTTGTTGCTAGAGGAAAATTGAGCTATACACTTTACAAAACTCAATTGAAGACCGTCGAGAGTGACCTAAACGCAATTGAAGATGATTCTTCACCAGATTTGTGGCATAGGCGGCTAGGTCACTTGAGTGAGAAAGGGTTGCGTGTGTTGGCAAAGAAGTCTCATATTCCCTTTGCCAAAGGTAAATATTTGAACCCTTGTGATGATTGCTTATTCGGTAAGCAACATAGAGTTTCTTTTTCTTCATCATCCGAAAGAAAAAGAAATTTACTTGAGTTAGTATACTCGGATGTTTGTGGTCCCATTGATGTGGAAACTATGGGAGGTGGCAAATACTTTGTTACTTTTATTGATGATGCTTCACTAAGGTTTGGGTGTTTGTGTTGAGAACAAAATGTCGTTCTTGAGTACCTCAAGAAGTTTCATATGATGGTGGAACGAGAAAAGGCGTATCTTTGAAGTGCCTTCGTAGTGATAACGGGGAGAATACACTTCAAAGGAGTTCGAGAATTATTGCTCAGAACATGGAATCAGACATGAGAAGACTGTTCCGGGTACTCCTCAACATAATGGTGTTGCTGAAAGAACAAACAGAACCATCCTTGATAAAGTCATATGTATGTTAAAAATGGCTAAGTTGCCCAAGTCGTTTTGGGGTGAGGCTCTCAGTACTGCTTGCTACTTGATGAATCGCTCTCCTTCAGCACCATTGGAGTTTGATGTTCCAGAGAGAGTTTGGTCTGGGAAAGATGTTACTTACTCTCACTTGAAGGTGTTTGGATGCAAGGCATTTATGCATGTGCCTAAGGAGCAGAGACAGAAACTTGATGATAGAACTATTACGTGTATCCTCTTGGGATTTGGAGATGCAGAGTTTGGTTATAGGTTATGGGATCCAGAGAAGAAAAAGATTGTCAAGTCCAGGGATGTGGTCTTTCATGAATATGAGACCATAGCAGATTTGAAGTCATCAAAGAAAATCATAGTTGATGATGATGATGTTTCTGGATTGGAGTCTCCTTCCATTATCGATGCCACACACAGGGAGACTCATTTGAAGAACATAGGTTGATGTGCCGAACCAGCTTGATGATGATGAGCAGGGGGAGCAAACTCCTCCACCAACAAATTTAGTTGAACCTTCACTTAGAAGATCCGAGAGAGGGTTGCTTCCTTCTACTAGGTACCCCAGCTCGAATTATGTTACAATTACGTAAGAGGGGGAGCCGAGAGAGCTTCCAGGGAGTTCGATTCACAAAGACAAAGCTCAATGGATGAAAGCAATGCAGAGGAGATGAGTTCTTTGAAGAAGAACAATACTTATGAGTGGTGGAACTTCCAAAAGGTAGAAAACCTTTGAAGAATAAATGGGTGTACAAGTTGAAGACAGATGGAGATAAGCTAGTAAAACATAAAGCTCGTTTGGTAGTGAAGGGGTTCAATCGAAGAAAGGAATTGACTTTGATGAGATTTTTTCCCCGTGTGAAGATGAGTTCTATTCGAGTGATTTTGGGTCCGATCGCTAGCTTGGATCTTGAGCTTGATCGGTTAGATGTGAAGATCGCATTCCTCCATGGTGATTTGGAGGAAGAGATTTATATGGATCAACCTCAAGGATTTGAAGTAACAGAAAAACACATTTGGTTTGCAAGTTGAAGAAGAGCTTGTATGGACTTAAACAAGCTCCAAGGCAAGTGGTATAAGAAATTTGACTCTTTCATGATGGGTCAAGAGTACACTAGAACAGATGCGAGATCATTGTGTCTACTTTAAGAAATTTTCGATGGGAAGCTTGTGATCTTGTTGCTCTATGTTGATGATATGTTGATAGTGGGGCATGATGTTTCCTTGATTGGAAACTTGAAGAAAGAATTATCGAGTTCTTTTGATATGAAAGACCCAGGGGCCTAAAAAAGATTCTTGGCATGCAGATTATTCGTGACAGAGATCCAAAAAGTTATGGGTGTCACAGAAAAGTATGTTGAGCAGGTCTCAATGATTCAATATGAACAATGTTAAGCCGCTTAGCACACCTCTTGCTAATCACTTCACACTTAGCAAGAAATCATGTCCCTCTACTTCTATAGATATAGCGGAGATGTCGATATTCCTTACTCCTCTGCAGCTTGGGAGTTTGATGTATGCGATGGTTTGCACCCGACCGATATTGCTCACGCAGCTTGGTGTGGTCACAGATTTCTCTCAAATCCCGAAAAGTTCATTGGGAAGCAAGAAATGGATTTTGAGATATTTGAGAGGTACTTCGAAGATGTCTTTATGTTTTGGGGGCTCAAAACCTATTTTGGAGAGATATACGATTCGATATATGGCAGTGACCTTGATGGCGTAAAATCTACTTCAGGGTATGTGTTCACTTTTGCAGGGGGAGTCGTATCTCGGCAAATCAAAATTGCAAAAGTGTGTTGCTTTGTCCACGACAGAGGCGTAATATATTGCTATAATCAAGCAAGCAAAGAAATGCTTTGGTTGAAGAGATTCCTTCAAGAGTTGGGGTTGAAGCAAGAAGATGGGTATGCAAAGAACTCGTGATAGTCGAGTGCTCTAGATTTGAGCAAGAATGCTACTTATCATTGCCGCACTAAGCATATTGATATCCGATACCATTGGATTCGAGAAGTTGTGAATGATCATGAGATGAGTCTGAAGAAGATTCACACTGATAAGAATCCAAATTGATGTTGACGAAGGTGGTGACTCGTGAGAAGCATCGACCCCGCACCAAGTTGGTGGGGCCGAGTTGTTATTATTGAGCATCAAATATGATTGAGATCTCCCCATGTGTTGGAAGGGGAGATTGTTGGTTTTTGTGGGCCCCACACAAAAATAGAAAAGTCCAACACATAAAGTAACAAATTGGAGTTTGAATAGGAATCTGACAGAGAGAAAATAGGAAGTGAAGAAATATATATGAGTCGATATTGTTGTGCGACTAGGAGACCGAAAAATAAGAGGTATTCTAGAGAAGTCAACGAGTAGTTCGGCTTGGTGTGCGCATAGGGGAATATGTGCATTATCTCTCTAAAGTTTTCTCTCTACATTGAAGAACAACAAGATCTTGAATCCGAAGACTCGCGGTGAAGGCTTTGGTGATTTCTTGGTGTTCAAGAAAAGAGGTGCAAGGGTTTGATACAATTGGGGTAGTATTCTTTGTTCTTAGTGTGATCATCTAAGTTCTTGGAAGAGGTATTTTATGTATTACTTCATTGTTGGTGAATCTCATTAAATTGAGATATCTTGTACTCTTTGTTGACATAGTGGATTGTTCGGAGTTTGGCCCGTGGTTTTTACCTCTGATTTGGAGGGTTTTCCACGTTAAATCTTTTGTGTCTTGTGGTGTATTGATTTGGTGCATAGATCGTGGTTTGGTGGAATTTATTATTCATTTGTTTCATTATTAGAAGGGGTTGAGTAAAAACCCCAACAATATATAGGGTACTACTACCATGATAACCAAATATATATTCATGCCATAACTACACTATTTACAACCATTGGATCCTAATCTCATACATTAATCGAGGCGTCATAAATGCACAAAACATTTAATGCATAACACATTTTAAGGGGTTCCCATGGCATGAGTATATATTTGTGTTTTATTGTAGAAGAGCCCATGTCATGGGAGCCTCTTATAATGTGTTATGCATTAAATGTTTTGTGCATTTATGACGTCTTGATTAATGTATTGGATTAAAATTCAATGGTTGTAAATATCGTACCCATGACATGAGTATATATTTAGTTCTCATAGTAGTACCCTATATATTTAATCCCAAATGCTGTGGCGTTAGACGGCATTAAGACCTTGTAACTAATCTTGTTTGGTTGTCCAATTTGACTGTAAGTTATCACCCAACTTATACACTAGGGTGAGAGATATCTCCCGCACCCCGCCATAAGAAGTTTATCTCTCAGGAGTTGTGGACATAAATATTACCACTCATTAATGATGACCTTTTTATTATTCATCTCTCTTTTTCTCTCTTGTTTGAAGGTTATTTATGTAAATTCATATTTTTTATTTATTAAAAATTTTGAACTTCTCTGTAAATTTTTAAAGTTAAACCAAATATGAAAATATGAACTTTAATGAGTTAACTCTAAATTAACACTGTAAGTTGGCAAAGACAAACCAAACTAGACCTAATATTAAGGATCCGAGGTCTCTTTAAGACTTATGTAAGCTTTTTTTTTAGGTCTCTATAAGACTTATGTTGGCTGCAGAGATCGATACGTATGTTTAGCTCCAATAGGACTAGTCGTATAGTACGGGCCATTATTTTTAAGGTTGTTCACACCGGAGTGAGAAAAAGAAGAATTTGAAGAAAGTAATTTGGTGAATAAAAACCCTACATTGCTGATTAAAAAAGTTATAATGACAGATAATAAAGGAAAATGCTTAACTCTTTTTCCTACCAAAAATAAATAAATAAAGGAAAATGTTTTCTCAAAAAAAAAAAAGGAAAATGTTAACACACAATCCTAAAGTTACACCATAATACACACCCTCCTATCCAACCGTGTTTTGAATCTCGAGATGTGTAAACTCGCATCTTGAGGTGGCACGGATGGTTAGATGGAGGGGGGTGTATTATGGTGTGACATGTAGGGGTGTCATTCTAGCTAAGTCCAATAATAAAATCATTATATATCGATTAGGCATTTTTGAACGGGGTTTTTCAAAAAGTATGGTTGGTTTACTTTAAAATTCATTAAATAGGGTAAATTTCTTTAAAATTTTAAAAACAATGTATTTCTTATTTAGTAGAGGCGTCATTGAGTTTGATATGGCGGTGGGTGGGTGAGGTGGCAATTCCAATTGTATGAATGACTCATTTTGTAAAGGAGTCATTCATATATTTTATATTTTGTATGAATGACTCATTTACAAAAGGAGTCATTCATACAAAGTCACATTGTATGAATGACTCCTTTTGTAAATGAGTCATTCATACAATTAAAATTGTGATGTGGCGATGTGGCGATTGGTCAAATGACGTGGTGCCACGTAACACGAATGACACCTTTACAAAAGACACCATTCGTGTTGGTCAAATGACGTAGCACCACGTAACACGAATGACGCCTTTACAAAAGGCGTCATTCGTATTAGTCAGATGACATGGCGCCACATAACACGAATGGCACCTTTTGTAAAGGCGTCATTCGTGTTACACCAATGTTTAAAGGTAATTACGTCTTTTCAAAAGACGATATACAGTAATTAAAGAATATAAAAAATTACAATAATTTACGAATTTAAAAAAAAAAAATTACGGTACGGATGTAATTTTTTCTTTTTGAACACCATAAACATAATAAATACATTTCATGTGATGTCAATGCAACTTCATATCCTCCAACGAGTTGCGAGAGCAATTAATGGCGCCGCGGTTTCAGATGAAAATGAGAGCTCAAAGTCGAAGAGAGAACATGGAGAAATATATAGAAGATGAAAAAGTCGATCGAGATTACCAGTTCAAACATGACCTGATGATGGCTTCTCCTTCTCCTTTTCAATTATTCGACGTCCATCGTAGTCAAGTCATCCAATCTTCCTTGATTTTTTAGTTCAAGTCATCTATTTCAATTCTTCAATATTTCTTCTAGGAACATTAATTAATTCTGACCATACACGCTTGTTGCAATTGATGCGAATAATATGTATTTTTATTCAACATATATGCCCATGTTAATATATATATATAACATATTTATACAAAAAAAAATAAAATATATATATATATAACATATACTCCATCCACTAAAAAATATAAGACTTTTGGCTTAAAACACACATTAAAAAAACATTAATAGTGAGTTTAAATTATATTCTTACCCACATTTAATTCTTTATTTCATCCAATAAAAGAAAGACATGTGTTTAATTATAATTAAATATTTGGGTTAAAATAGAGGTAAAATATATAGGTATAAGAGGTACAAAGTTCTTTTGAATTCCAAAAATGTTTTATATTTTTTAGAGCCAAAAAAATTTAAAACGTCATATAGTTTTGACTAGAGAGAGTAGTAACTAATTAAGTTTTGATAGTTCTACTATGGTAATTTAAAAAAAATCACCATGTATGACTTGTCTTTTAGCCGTTTATAATGTTTTATTAGATGTGGAGCCTATACTTGGGGAGACCAAAAAAAACCATAAATAATTAAAAGACAAAGCGTCTAAAGTGTGCGTTAAAAGTGAGTCATTTTATCAATTTCCTATTATTAAAGCTCGATTAATGATTCTTAAATTTTTGCACGAGTTCCAATAATGTATAATATTGTTTATTGGATCTAAATCCAATAGTTAAAAATAAAAATTATTATGAATAGTGATTTCCATCAATAGCTATGGTAGAATCACCCAGTAAGTTTTAGAGACAACTAATACTTGCATATAACTAATTAAGACGGTATAAATGAGACATACGTGTCTTGATTATTCCATAATAATGTGCTAGACTACATGTATGGCGAGTACGCAGAGAACTTATCAGACACCAAATCACCAATATATCATAAATAGTGATGGGTCCACATGTGCTCCATGTCCCCGTGTTCAACATAAATCGGCTGCACTACATGTGAAATTTATTATGATTCATCGTGAATATTACATACATGATGAACTTAAAAACAATATATGAGATATACGTAGCTATCAAATATTACATGTATCTAAACAATATTGGTAAGTAATTAGTGGTTAGGTGTAAATAGGAGTATTAAAATTCTTAACTATATCTTTTGGCTTATAAATTAAGGAGATAGTTCGCGACAGGCATCATTTAATTTTATTATTAGGCACTGTAGTTAAACCAAATAAAGGAGTACTATTTGACACATATACTCCATATATAAGCTGCTAATTAATTATGTATAGACTTAATAAAGTATAGTCGCAATGTTCGTTAGTCGTTGCATTAATTAACCGAATAAAAAGGATGAATTAATTCATTGATGGATTGATTTTAATTAGAGCATTTCTAATGGGGATATGTGGATTGAGGGTGGATGTGGGACACGTAGAATAGAATAGACATGTCAATAGGAAACACTGTGGAGACGATGTGGCACAAATAATCGCCCACACTGTTTATCACACCCTCTAAACAGTGTGCACTATGTTAACTCATAAAAACCTAATAAAAAAATTTAAAAAAGCTGATAAAAAAAAGCAAAGCGATAAAAATTCAAAAAAGCGATAAAAAAGCAAATCGAAACCGCACTGCGTTTCTTCACTTATATACAAGATGCTCTTGCGTTTTTTTTTTTGTAGGCTTGATTTCCGTTTTTTATTTTTTTTTTTCAATTTTTTTGGTACTTATCATATAGTATGAGATAATCACAAATAAGTTTTAGAAATAAAGATAAATACAAACATTGCTACTTTTTTAGTGTTGCCGGGTGCAATCGTATTTTACAAAATATAATATTTGTATGTGTTTTGAAAAAAAAAATACTTGGAATTCAAAAAAAAAGATATTTATATATGTATATCATTTAATATGTGCAAATATATAATCGTTTAATACTTATCCAAGAAATATAATTGTTTAATAATTATTAAATTTGAAAAAAAAGTTGTCACCCCATGGACAAAAGGTACAATCCACATTATCCATTAGAGACAATTTTAACATTGAATGTGTATTCATGCCAACTAGAGTTGGCATCCCCTCCACATTGATGATGTGGCAATAATCTACAGCCATAATCTACATTTACCATTAAATATGCTCTTAGTGTACTGCCATCCGGACAAGTACTTACAGCTGTTACTTTATTACTCAAACACCCATCTACAAATTGGGGGATTTGAATTTTTTATTCTCTAAAAACTCAACAATTATAAAAAGAAAATAATAAAATGACTCATTTTTAACGCATACTTTGGACACAAACCCTTCTATTTTAACCATTTATGATTTTTTCTTATTTCCTCAGGAATGGGCCTCACGTCTAACAAAACATCATAAATGACTAAAAGACAATTAGATTCTAATTAGTGATTTGGACGGGCACGTAAGTAATGCTTAAATCAATAGCTTGTGTAATTTTTTGGTAAAGAAAGATAACATGGCGGGTATCTGTGGTGAAAGGAATGGTTTGGCCATCTAGAAAGTTTAGTGCATGACTTTTACTGATTCATTTTTCATGTTCACAAGTCACCTAGGTTTCTAAGCAAACGCAAGTGGACGAACAAGCAAGAGACCCTACAGTCAAAGAATTTATGGACTTTGATCAGAAGTGGTCAAATGAAAGAATGCCAAAATACTTAGAATATATATGATGGCTAATTGAAGTGGTCAAATATAGAATTCTAATTAATTAAACACATTTTGTTTTCAAAGGGCCTAAGAAAGGACCTTTCTTTTTTCAAGCAATCTTTTTAGATGTTTCCATTAATGTGACTAGATTGTGAAATATTCATCTCAATTTACCTATAGTTAACTTATAGATTTTTTTTTTGGTTTGTTACAATTAATGTTTCACAACTTCTTTTTAATAAACGTAACACTAAAGAAGCAGCTTAGTCTGGTTTGACATTTCTTTTTGATTAGTTAAGAAATTTCAAAAAGAACTGTAATTTTTTTTATAGTAAAAGAATTGTAATTTTAATAAGCATGTCTCTACATGTTTTTTACTTCGAAAAATATAAAGGCGGCGGTTAAACGGACCTCAGTTTTTACTAAAAATACCTCACTTAAAAAAAAAAAAAAAAAAGTGAAATGACCCAACTATCCTCCATATAAAAGGGTTTTTGCTCTTACCATACCCCAGTCACACCACCGTCTCTCCCACTCTCAAATCGTACTCATCTTCGGCCCTAATCCAACGAAATTCAAGTGAATCCACATTGATTCAACGCTGTGAGTGCGATTACCCATCTCTTTATGTCGGTTTTGAGGTTTTTAGGCCTTTTGAGTCGACTTAGGGCTTCAATTTAGGGTCTGAATCTTGCATTTTGGACACAAAAAAACGTTGATGGAATTGAGAATATCAAGCAATTCCGAGCAAAACCCAATAATGTTTCAGTCGTTTTCATGTATTTTTAGGAGTGTCGAAAAAAAATACATCTTCAAAGGTTTCAGTGGGATTTAGATGAAGCATGCCAAAACCTCTAAAGAGGTCTCGGTGGGAGTCATCTAATACCTCTAGGTCTCGGTCATGTATGGCCGAAACCCATTAGCCGAAGAAACAAGGGTATGTTTGAATAATGGGGTATATTTTAGCAAAAAGTGGGATACATTTAGCAATGGTATTTTTGAGATTTTTTTAAAAGAGTATGGTATGTTTAGCAATTAAAATTCAAAAACTGGGGTATAGTGAGCAAATGAGGTATGTTTAGCAAGGGTATTTTGGAGATTTTTTTTAAAAAAAGTGGGGCATGTTTAACAATTAAAATTCAAAAACTAAGGTTTGGTGAGCAAATGAAGTATGTTTTGCAAAAATTGGGGTTCGTTTAGCCGCTGCCAATATAAATAATTGCAAATATTAACAAGGTCTAATGATTAAAAATATCCTAACCTTTACAAGTTGTATTAATTATATCCTAACCTTTGGAATTCATCAATTATATCCTAACATTTTCGATTTATTATCAATTATATCATCAACTAATTTAGGACATTTTCTTTGAAATCAACTTAATCTTCTAACATTTCTTTCCATGATCATCCACATTGATCAATTTCCATCGAAATCTTTTAAGTCTCATGTTTTAATTAAGTGTATAAGGACTCACAAAAATAATAACTTATAAATCAATAATACATTAATACTCTAATTTTAATTTAGTTATTCATAAATCACCAAAATTAAGTTGATAATCATGTATATATACATATAAAAATGGCAAAGAACTTATTAGAAAGTTGCCCATAGTTGTTTGATTTGACAAAAGAATTATGTACATTTTTTTTGTGTTTGAGAAACTAGGTATATGTACACATAACTATGTGTATTATATATGTATCAAAAAAAAAATTATGTGCATTATATACATGAATACATAAAAAAAAAAAAAGAATATTGAGCTCTAATGCATATGAATAAATCCTTAAATGGCATGACAAGAAAGTTGAAGAGAATGATGTGTGGGTACATGTTATGAAAGAAAAAATAGACCCAAATTAGTTGAGGATAGAATTAATAATAAATAAAAAAGGTTAGGATATAATTGATAAATTCTAAAGGTTAGTATATAATTGATACAACTTGTAAAGATTAGGATATTTTTTTTATCATTAGGCCTATTAACAAAGTATAAGCAATTACAAGCAAAATGGTATAATATGAGCTTCTTTGGTATAACTTTATTTTCTTTTCCTATCAATTTTTTTTTTTTCAAGAACCTTTCTTGAGAGTTGAGACCATATAAAGCAAACATAACCAAATTAAATGAAGATTATAGTGGTAATAATTAAGTTGCTCTCTTGATTAATTAAAACAGAGGACAGTGGGCTTAATTAATCGTTGGTAAGTTGTTCACCCAATTCTCAACAATCATCAAAAGACTAGCTCCTACCTATTTGTCCCCAACAATAAATCTACTTGGACTCATGAGTCCAGACTCATAGGGAGGTTTTTAAATTTTTTGTACATATTTAAGGGGTATAATAAGAATTTTACAAGTGATTATGGTTGTTTCATTAATTGCTCAAGGGTGTATTTGAAATTAAAAAAAATTTTGAGTCCGGACTCACGAGTCCAAATAGCACTACCCTTTGTCCAAAACATAAAAAGGGAACAAATTTAATCAATCAAAAGCACAAATTTTTAAGGGAAATCAATTAAGACAAAAACTTACATCAGTGAATTACTCCAGTAATTAGGAGAGAAATTAATTAAGGGGGTTCACCAGTTTTTGTTGATTCTAATAAATTAATAATATTTATCTAACACACATACATACTACATAAAAGTCACACTGAGAGATGAATAGAGTTTCTCAACCAATTTCAATTACTAGTGATTCTCTCTCCCATTGAATGCCAGACTTTAAAGAGGTGCTCCTTTTGCTGCAAAATTAGGTGAGGCCCCTAAGAAAGAGAAGTCACACACACATGCATGAGCACATAATAATTAGTAAACCAATTTCGGCAACAACACTAGTAAAAATTTTATTTTTATTTTTAGTTTTTTCATTAGTCTCAATTTTTTGTTAGATGAGATGGATGAGCTAGAGAGCCCCCTGGATTACAAGGCAGTTTTTTCTTGTTAAGTATTTATTAGATGTATAAGTTCGAGTTTGTGTTTGACGACTTTAAAGTTATTAATAATGTGTAGGCTCCCCAACGAACTGTGAGAGCATTTATTGTTTGATCCTTCATGAGGTGGAGCAATTCAAGATCATTAACATACAGTCTGTCCACCTTTATTGCTCTCCATAGTTTCTCAAATGTCAATTCTTCCTCCCTCTATAAATCCTTCCCTCTCTTCTCCAACTTTATTTCATCCTTCCCTCCTTCAATTCTTCGCCAGCTAAAAACTGTACTCGCATTTGAAGAAGCCAGCCGGCCTCAATTAATTTGGGAGTGGGGCTATATTGTTGTTTTTGTTGTTGTCATTCCATTGTTACAAAGAGAGGAGGAGAACATATCACAGCAGCTAAGCATTCGTGGCTTGGTTTCTTCTTTTTTTTTTTTTTTTTTTTTTTTTTTTTTTCTCTTTTTTTTGTTTTACACACTTTGAAAGGGCAGTATAGTAGTAAAGTTGATTTGAAAAAAAATGGAGAGTTACATGGTTTTGTTGCTATTCACCGCCATCATAGCATACCTCCTTTGGTTCAGCTTCATCTGCAGGGCTCTTAAGGGGCCTAGAGTATGGCCCTTGCTCGGCAGCCTCCCAGGGCTAGTCGAGAACACCGACCGCATGCACGACTGGATCGCCGACAACCTTCGCGCGTGCGGCGGCACCTACCAGACTTGCATATGTGCTCTGCCTTTCGTAGCGAAGAAACAAGGGATGGTTACAGTTACATGTGATCCTAAAAACATTGAGCACATACTGAAGACTAGGTTTGATAACTACCCAAAAGGGCCTACGTGGCACGCCGTGTTCCATGATCTCCTGGGCGACGGTATCTTCAACTCGGACGGCGACACGTGGCTGTTTCAAAGGAAGACCGCGGCCCTGGAGTTCACCACCAGGACTCTCCGAGTGGCCATGGGACGGTGGGTGAACCGCGCGATCAAGCAACGCTTCTGCCCGATTCTGTCATCGGCTCAGGACAATGGGCGCCCGCTCGACTTGCAAGACCTCCTCCTTCGCCTTACCTTCGACAACATATGTGGATTGGCCTTCGGCATGGACCCGGAGACGCTGTCCGAGGGGATGCCCGATAATGCATTTGCCACCGCTTTCGACCGCGCCACCGAGGCCTCCTTGCAGAGGTTCATACTGCCGGAGGCGTTTTGGAAGTTGAAGAGGTGGTTGGGGCTGGGCATGGAGGTCAGCCTGTCCAAGAGCTTGAAGTGCATTGATGGATTCTTGACCAATGTCATCCAGACACGTAAGCAAGAGCTCCTTCTCACTCAGCACAAGCATGACGACTTGCTCTCCAGGTTCATGAAGAAGAAGGAGTCCTACTCCGATGCCTTCTTGCAACACGTGGCCCTCAATTTCATCCTAGCTGGACGGGACACCTCCTCCGTCGCGCTCAGCTGGTTTTTCTGGCTCGTCACCTTGCACCCACGTGTCGAGGAGAAGATCTTGACCGAGATTTGCACGGTCCTGATGGAAACACGCGGCCAGGAGGACATCTCGAGGTGGGTGGACGAGCCGTTGGGGTTCGATGAGGTGGACAGGTTGATGTATCTCAAGGCGGCCTTGTCAGAGACCCTCAGGCTGTACCCGTCTGTTCCGGAGGACTCCAAGCACGTGGTCGTCGATGACGTCTTGCCAGATGGCACATTCGTGCCAGCTGGATCCTCCATCACATACTCCATCTATTCCACGGGGAGGATGAAGTCCACGTGGGGGGAGGACTACGGGGAATTCCGGCCGGAGAGGTGGATGTCGGCCGACGGAAAAAGGTACGAGTCGCAAGACGCCTACAAGTTTGTATCATTTAATGCAGGGCCTAGAATATGTCTAGGCAAGGACTTGGCCTTCCTACAAATGAAGTCCATCGCGGCGGCGCTGCTGCTGCGCCACCGCGTCGAGCTCGTGCCCGGCCACCGAGTGGAGCAAAAGATGTCCCTAACCCTGTTCATGAAGTACGGCCTCAAGGTTAACATGCGCCCACGGGACTTGACGGGGATTATTGCTAAAATACGCCAGGGGCAGAAAGGTAATGATTGCATTACCAATAATGTCACTACCGAAGTGGTAGTTTAGACAGTTGGGGGTTTGGTTGGGGTTGGGTCTGTGCATACATATATGAATTGATGAAGTTACTTTATTATATTTATGAGTGAATTTTTTCTTTTTTTTTTTTTTTTTTTTTTTTTGGAGGAAATATTGTCAGTGAATTGATAAGCATATAAAGAGGTTTTTTATATGTATATTTTTTGTTTTTAATTTCAAGTGTTGGGAGGGAAGGTGAGGGAGCTGTTTGGAAAGAGAGTTGCAATCAGGGTGAATTCCTCTTTTTTCCTATTTTTCTGATTCAAAGACTTCACTTTTGGTTGGTTGTGTTTGGGGCCCAAACTGCACGTAAGTACAGATGGCGGCTTCAGAATGGTTACACGTGGAAAGTGCTATACAGAATAATGAGACAAATGAAATAGATTTAAAGCATTGTAATAAAATAAAAAATAAAAAATAAAAAATAAAAAAAAGCATTTTAAGTAGAGCTGTTACTTGTAGAGAGCTTAAATGAAGCTTTTCTGTAATTTAGGCAGGAAAAGTTTTTATTCAAGATAACTATGTACTATTACATAATAATAAAAGTTCTAAATAAATGAATTCCGTTCATACATTGTTTTTTTCTTGATAAGTTAGCTCATGCACGTCTTTATGCATGTACTGTAGATACCTTCTATGAACTGTGCAGCAGCATATATGGGCATCAATGGCATGTTACCCATCACTTTCAAATTCATAAACAGAGACCTGACAGGGTGATGAATATGTGATACTGAGGGTACAAGTGTACTTTTCATATGTTGTACAATGTAAAAAGAAGGTTTATAAGTGTAGAGAAGTGTAGAGTGGTCATTTGGAGTAAAACCCATTTTCACACTTATATAGCTCATACACAAAATTAGTAACCACACTCTCCTCACCTTGAATTGTTCTTTAAGAGTGAATAAATCGATAGTAGCACACATTGTGCTTTTCTTTCATATCGTTCACAGGGTATGTGCAACAGCTAAGGGAGAAGATTGTCTTGTTCATACTAATTGAAATAAAAGGCTTAAAAAGCAGTTGATAGATTGGGATGGCTACATTAATTTAGACGATTTTGTCGAATAAATAGTATTGAGTTAACAAGAACATTAAATTAAAACTATAAAGCTTAATTAAAACAATGGAAAGAGATTGGTTGTTGTTTGAATCCTTTGCTGCGCAACGATGCAACATCAAATTAAAACAATAAAAGCTTAATTAAAACTATGACAAGAGATTGGTTGTTGTTTGAATACTTTGGTGCGCAGACTAGTGTCCAAAGAACTCCAACTCCTCTGTAGAAAATGTACATAGCGAAAGTATGTTATCCAGTCACCATCCATTTTTAATAACTTCACAACCAACATAGCCAGCTATGTCATGTGGAACATTTAACAGAGGAGAAGGGACAACAAAAATGAAGAAAGGGGACCATAAAATGGAGGAGAGAATGTGTTGGCAAGAGATCTGGTGATGAATTAAACTGTCTTTAATTTCTCACTTTTGCCTTCCACATCAAATTTCATAACAAGTGTACTACCAATCCAACCAACTCTAACAAAATACTTTTCCAACACAAAAAGTACAAACAAGAATAAACTTTTTTGCAAAATCAAGCCACAACAAACAACAACAACAGAGCCTCAGTCCCAAATTAATTGGGGTTCCTCTGAATATGCTAAAATGCAATGAACTCCAATGCAGCATAGGTTTCTTCTATGTTATAAACCAATTCACACAAGATGCGCAAGATCGAACGATGGAATGAATTTAACTGCGATATGCCCTGACAGTAGGTTCATTGACGCAAAGCGACATTGTTGCATTCTACTAGTAACTGAAATGAAATGGGTACATTCAAGTATTCAACGTAACGTTGTAATCCTTTATGACATGTAGAAGAACCACTGCAAAAAAAATGCATTAACAAGGGTGGTTGACAAGTACAACATATGCAACAGTTTTGAAAGGACTGAAGGAGCTCTTTCTCGTAAGAAGAGGCATCTATTATTCAAACTAGAGAGGAAAGTGAATCATAAACTTGAAGCCTCAAAAGTTAGTGAAACTTTTTACGTACTAGTGGGTATGTTGTCATAGCTGTGTGTCGGCAATAGCCTCGGATGGACATACTATACAAGATTATGAACAGCTTACTGTCAGCGTTTTGAATTAGTTGTATTTTCCAAATCAATTGATAAGCATTGATCAAACTTCCAATAATGAAGTGCCCTTAAATGAAAATCATTTCAAACACTCAATGGAATCACTCTAATCCTACACTGATAAATATAATGGTGTACTACCAATTAATAGTTTAGAAGTGCCTGTCTTTCAATACACAAAACCTGCTAGAGCGCCATATATAACATTATTGTCCTAATAAAAGAGAGGGACCTAAGAGTGAGATCTATGTGGAAGATTCATATTTTTAGTGCAGTTTAATAGTGCCTATAGAGTCTTCAATACGCAAAACCTACTTGAGCACCATGTATATGTATCTCCCTAATAAAGGAGAACCAGCAAGAGCCATGCGGAACGATTTATAACATCAAATAACACGCATTTCAGGTATCGTTCAGAAGTTAGAGGTGTCAGCATTCAACGCTCAAGACCTATTAAAGCAACATATAAACGTATTTCCCTAATACTGGAGGCACCTAGTTTGAGAACCATGTGGAAGACTTTTAAAAGATACACGACAGATTATAGAACAATTGTTATTATTTATAATCAGAATCAGCAAGAAGACAAAGTGAAGGAACAAAAAGGCTTCTTCTTGGACAAAACTACATGCAAATTGAGAGTGACAAAGGAAGGTCCAAGGCATAATAACCATCAACTTCCACTTAAAGATGACGAGAAATAGCATGAAGAACTGAAACTAGTTACCAGTGAGGTCTCCAAGATGAGGTACGACAATGAAAAAGAAAAGATATTTGACTTATATAGATCAATAACTGTAATCAAGCATTCTTGTCTTTCTTTACCTTTGCTGACGGAGACTTTACTTCCCTCTGCTCTTAAATTTCTTTCTGCTTTCTTTTCATCCCTCTTTGCGAAATTTGTAGTAACTTGTGAGTTGCATGTGATTCTCTATGTTTATTTTATTTCCTTCTCTCTTTCATTTTTTAAGATCTAGTCAAGAATCTTCTCTCCAGTTGAAAAGAAGTTCCAAATCAATGTGCCTATGACATACAGGACAACAGCTACCTTAAAAACATCATCCCATGATCCTGCAAAGATTGAAGTAAAATAATAAATAAACAAATTCAAAGAGAAAAAAGTGAGAAAATTTTTTTGAAAAGAGAGCACGGTTAATGCCGTACCTCGTTGGAGGATGTATCCAGTGGCTGCTGTACCAAAGACACCAGCAAGCACCCCAGCAGTGTTCGATAACCCCAGCAGTACTCCCTGTGGTTCCAAATTTAACATTCATAAGATGTTGTAAGCAAAGTGCTTACAAAAGAATTTTATACCAGAGAAACACCTGATTCGACCCTAAAAAAGGATATTACACTAAAGATATAATTAGTATATAAAAAAAAAAAACCAGAAACTTCTCTTTTCCCCATATTCTATCCAATTCTTGAACATCATTTAGAACAATATAATCGAAAGTACTTCACTATGGAGTTTCACTAAATTTCCTCCCCAAAATGATGTCTGATATCGATTCAGCCATTTACAGAACCGTGTGTTTCATTATGTAAGTTATCTCTGATGCAAGACGAAACTACTCAGGCTTCTAGACAAAATATGCTATCCACATGCGATAAGAATCCCAATTATATTACCTTCTCCATTACTAAATAATTGATGGTTTAGGCAACAACACAGCAATTAAGAAACACAATTCCATAGCAGCAAGTACTTCGTAGAACGGACTCATGGAGTATATTTTACTCAAAACCCCTTTCTCTCTCTTTTTTTAATAGGAATCAAAGAATTTATTTTATTGATGTACAAAACTGGAGGACCAGTAGTCCTCACTTGTTCAAGAAGAATAGATCCCTCTACAAGCTTCAAAATTTGGGAAAAATGCCATGAACCTACCTTGTTTCTCTAAAAAAAGTAACTAATAGGAATTTTTTTTCCCTTTGTCGTTATTCAGAAATGGAAGGAATGGTACATATTCACCACACCAATTGAGGTTGGATGTGCCGGATCTTTGTGGATATCTTCCCTCTTCTTGGCAGTGAAGTTGATTAATAATCTTAATCTCTCAAAGTTATTTATAATTTTCTAAATGAAAATTAACTTAATACTGATCATCAAGATGAGACAGCAGAATCTTTTGTTTAACTTCTCCAAAAGACATATCACAAACACATGAATGCACAGGAGGCAACTTGTGGCCTAGGAAATAATACCTTAATAATTGGAACAAAGGGGAAGATCATATCATTCTCAAGAAACTACATTCCTAAAGTGCTTGATAAGTCGGTAATAGTGTCATAGTATTTTTATGTATTTGAGTGTTTTTATAGTAAAGTCTCCAAAATATTAGTCTAATTATCTGTATTTGTCAATTTCAGGTGTTATAGACCGCGCGATTGAAACCGGGCTGAAAAACTATGCAAAATAGAGTATTCATATGCCTAGATATGTTCTACATTGAAAAGCGTACTAGCGCGCATCTCGAGGCGGCATCGGTGGGCCCACATGTGAAGAACGCGACATGGCGTGTATGTGTTGTTCAAGACGAAGAAAATTGAAAGTGGATAGATTTGTTAGATTTGGTTAGAAAAGATTATATTTTTATATTATATTATATACGTATATATCTATTCATATATATGATATATATATATATGTAGATCGATCAAAAAAAAGAAAAAGAGGATCGACTCTCTTCTCCTCTCTCTTTCTCTCTCTTCGGATCCTCTCCCTCTCCATTCTTTTATTTTCCTTTGTTCTTTAAGTTCTTCAACCATGAAGGGCTAAGATTTATAGCCTAGGCAAGACTGCGAGGGAGGTTCGACTGTGCATATTCAATGGATTTGTGAGATTTATATATTTTAATTTCAAGCTTTTCATTATTATTTTATTTTCTTTGGTATTGTTTGAACAATTGAGGTTAAACACCAGTTTAAACCTTGATTACATGTCAATGAGTCGTAAGCATCCATCCTGGTGCGACAAGACCACATTAGTAGCAATTGACCAAACCAATTGATTAGAACCTTTTGGGACCGGTTGAATACCTTAAGGATCTAGGCTAAATTGGACACACAAGTGATCCGGTTGTCTAGGTGTAGTGCCTTCACAAATCGAGGTAATGCGGCCAATGCGTTAAATCTGGAGCACTGGCGATCAGGTTGCGTGTTTGGTTAGGGAAGTAGTCAACGGTCGTACCTAGGCTATCGAGATTAGGAAGTGTGAGGAACCGAGTGCGTCACTGGGTCTATAGCTACACTAGAATAATTTGATTTGTATCTTTTGACATAAGTTGAAAACCAAATTCAATCTTTTTATCGAACCGAACTTGTATGCCTTGACCTAGGTGTTATTTTTATTAATTGTTTTCAACTTTATTTTAATTGCTTTTATTTATTTTGTTTATATTTAGATTAGGTAATGAACTCATTTTCTCTAAATCACCCGATTTCCTTTTTATTATTTTTTTGACCTTAGAAAGAAAACCAATCTCTGCGGGATCGACCCTTTACCGCTATCTACAAAATAGTTGGTTTAGGAAATATATTTTATTGACGCATTCGACACGCGTCAGTGCTCTTAACTATCAGATCAAAGCTTATACTACAAACCATTTAAGGCCTGTCTAACATTTTTCCAAAGTCATAATAATGGAACATAAAGATTATATCCACAAAAGGAAAGGTATTGCTTACTGCATAACGAGGCCCAATATCTTGGTGATTGGAATAGAGACCAGACTGTGAAAATGCATCTGAACCCTGTTAAAATAAGCAAAATGAAATAAATAAGCGAGAGAAATCAGCAGATTCATGATAAATATGCGGCAAGAGAAAAGTCATTCTAATTGACAATTGTAGCTCGTCGTACAAAATTTCCAGAACACAATTTTTTTTTGTCAAGAATTTCCAGAACACGTTATCCATAAAAAAAAACAAGGGTAGAATCATTTGTACGGAGAAAAAAAAGAAACAATTTTTAGACCAATTGAGTTATAACTTGTAAGGAGCCTCGTAGATATGGATCGGCATCTACAGCTATGTCTAATGATGCAATATTTTGTTGTCTTCATAGTTCTTTTGGTTTGAAAAAACAAGATCTGCCGGACGAGTAATAAAACAAGGGACTCTGCGTAGATAAAGTATTACAAATTCACTGCAAGGAAAAATCTTAGGAAGCAGGAGACCAGGCATGGGGACACAAACCTCACAGATTTGCCAATGGTAGTGAGTTAAACGTTGGACCCCTATTTCTTGTTGATTCAATGACATATGGAAAGTTCACAACCAAAAGTCATTTGCTACTCGTGCAGCAAATTTCACAACTTCTTTCAGAACTGCAAATTCCATATTTTTCCCTTTGTTTTCCTATTTCGGTTGTTCTCATTTCTCATCTATCATCAAACATTAGCCTTTTAGTAGATGATGCAGGTTGATAAGCCCAAATTCAACAACTCTGAATGGTTCTTGTAAGATCAATCAGTCAATAAGTCACACATGACACTGCTCGACACATTTGGCAATATGATAAACAATGACTAATATAAAATTTGTTTATTTTCCCAAAAGAAATTGACTAGAATGAATATTCGGCTAAGTGAATGCAGAGTGTTTTTACAAGGTTTTCATGTTTCTCCAGTACGGCACCTCTCACTTTCATGCATCATACTTATTTTTCTTTTAAGATTAGTAAAAGTTCATGAACAAACAAAATCACGTGCAATTACTGCTTCAAAGACACTGCCAAAAGAATCTTGATAAATTTAAGCTTATGCAAAAGTAAATGGGATGACGATCAACCATAATTCGGTAAAGTTTAAACAGCAGACAAAAAAAAAAGTTCCAAGTTCTAACCTGACTGCACGCCATGCAGAGAACTGCTAAGGCTGGAGTGTTGACACGGCCTAGCTGTGTCAGAAAAAAGGCTGGGCCAAGAAATCCAATAGACTGCATGATCTGCAACATTTGGAAGGATAAAGAAGGTTTGGAATAAAAAAAAATTATCGATGACAAAGTAAAAAACAAGTTTTTCAAATTTCTATAACACACTTAGAAGCAAATCAATACTTTCTTCATAAGCAGGGACAGGGACTTAACCATCAGGAGCTTAGCCTGGGCCCCCTACACGTATTTACCCTATCAACGTTATTGGTTGATACTTAAGACATGGGTTTAATTACCTTGCGGACAGTAGTTATAGAAAGACCTTTGCTGATGAGTGTGTCTGCAATCCATCCTCCTATATTGGCAACCACAGCCATTGTCAACCATGGTAAGACACAGAAGAGTCCAGATTCAGCAAGATTGAACTTCAGAACCTAAAAAATACCAGAAGGAGAAGACTGAGAAGAAAAGGAAAAGTAAGAAATCTTCAGTGCGATTCTGGTGCTGGATACAATACCCCAAAATATCATGCATCAAGTATGATTTTATCAATCAGAAATTCAGAGTCTTGCTTCAGCAAGGAGACAGTCAAATTGGGTTCCAAAACAAAAGGATGCCGGCTGTATTCACGCCACTCGGAGCAAATATGGTAGTCAGTTGACTAGGAAGCCATTTGAATCCAAGGGTTTCAATCTCCAGTTCCATCTAATCTTAGTGTCATGCGATGATGTTGATGAGGCCATATAACTTAAAAAATTAAGACTAACTTCTTCAACATAGAAAATTGAGAACATTTTAGACATCTACACCATGATATTATGGGTAGTCAATCCAAAATGGCTATGCCTGTTCTTTCCACAGAAGAAATATTACATTTAGCAATTAAAGCAGTAATGGATGCCAACTGTAATTGGAACATAATAAGCAATGGAATTGCACCTTATATAATTAGGTTTTCTATAATCATTGATGTGTGATTCACTCAGCAAAGAATATTTACTTGTGAAGAATCTCTTGTTGTCCATAAACTAGCACTTGAGATTCCGTTTCATTGTCAAGATTACAAAATCTTCAAGATAACCAAGCATCAGAAAATTAGGTATAGATCTGACTACATATCATATCAGTACCTGATTGTAGTATGTAGGCATCCATGTAAGTAGAATAAAAGTTCCCCAGTTGTGGCAAAAGTGTGCAATAATTAAAGCCCACACTGGTGCTTTTGATAAAATTAGTTTCCATGGAATGACCGTAACTGGACTCTTGGATACACTGCCTCCCAAGATTAGTCTTTTTTCCTCTGCACTGAGATATGGATCTTCTTGCGGTGAGCTGTGTGCCTAGTCAAAAATTATAGAGACGGGGGAAATGAAAATCAAGAAAACCTCAGCAAAAGAGTAAAAAATCATAATTACTTAGTGAGAATTTTTCTAAAAAAAAAAATCTATTAGGTAAAATCACAAGGAAATAGCTGCTCCATCAAGAGCATCCTAAGTATCCTATTGGGTAATAAAAAAATACAAAATTAATGGCAAAACAAAACCCTTTCAAAATAAAATGTCCTTGGGGTTATTATAGCAGTGTTACATAGTACATAACACCTGGTAGGCTTTTAATGCTCTAGTGTAAATGCTCAAAAATAGTTTTTGCAAATAAATATGCATACACGTGCAGGTAACATCACAACGATCATTAAATTATTTTGTAATCGCCTTTTTATTAGGAAAACACACCAATTGCACTAAATCAAACGCAATGAAAGATTTTGATCCATGTAGCCAACCCCAACTAATTTGGGATTGAGTTTGTTGTTGTTCTTGTTGATAAGCGATAACCATGGGAGTCTGAACCTTTTTCTGGTTTAACTAATCCCATGAGAGTTAGTGGGGTGCCCCAACCCCATAACCCAAGAGGTATATAATGCAGCTACCAAGAATTGAATTCATGACCTCAGCCTAAGTCAGAGTTATGGTTCTTCTTTCTTACCACTATGCCGTACCCCTTGGGGGCCCAAGCATTAAATTATTTTATATCTAGAAAATGTTTGACTTCATTTCTAGAAATGGTTAATGAATGAGACATTACTGAAACTTCTACAAGAAAATCAAATCTTTAAGGAGGGCTTAGTCCAATGTGACCTTTAAAGAAGAGTAAGTGATAATGCAGACAAAAGCAGAGGTAGAAGATATCTAGATAGAAATCAGACAATTTCTGCAGTCTACCTTTTGTAGATGCAACTAGAATTGCCATTTCATGATAGGAAAGAGTTAAATACATCAGAGCAGTTTCATCATAGCATGTAAGTTGAAAGTGTTAGAACGAGAGGTTGCAAGAGTTACATGCAAAGAGAAATGGAGAAGCGAGATAAGCACTTACATTTTTTGCCCATAATGCAAACCAGATAGCTCCAAGAGAGCCAAAAGAAAAGAAGACAGAAGGCCACCCAAATTTATGAATTAGCACAGGGGACAAAGCCAAACCAGTGACTGAACCAAGATACATCCCACTATACACTAGTGCAAGCGACCTGCTTCTCTCAGACACTGGAATCCATTTAGAGAGTATATTATTCATAGCAGGCATAGCAACACCCTGAAGACAGAATAATCTATAATCCATTAGTAAACTATTTGTGCAAGACGTTTTACAAATATTATCAGAATCTTTTAGCCTAATTAGATGAGGAGCACATGCAAATGGCATATCATGCAGTACAACCAAGTACAACAAAATGAAACTAGAGAGACTTATCAAACTTCTAGTAGCTAACAAAAGTATTAGATATGATACCCATGGTGTTAAAGTCAATGTTTTCATTCATCGTAGCTTGCTTTAATATGAACAGGTTGGTAATTAAAAAGTGAAGGCAGATCTTCTACCAAAAGTCAGACATGTTTTAATAATCAAACATATTCTTTCAAAAGGAAAACTGATAAACTTGATTACTTACCAGTAATTTGAAGCATTAGCCATTTCACCCAATATTCATCAGTCAAAAATGCATTACGAGGCTTTCAAAAAAAAAAATGCATTACGAAGTTGTACTACACCTTAGATTGGTATAAAATATTGTTCGTTTTCTATTATGGTTACTGGACACGTTCAATTTCATACAGGTGCAGCTTTAAGCTTGTCTGCTACAGCATCTCCAAGATGACATCATTCTTCCAGTTTTTAAGATTTTCACTTGAGTTATAATCAATTTTAAAATGGCATTAAACAGAAGATTAACAAGTAAAAGACTCAAGCTTGCAACTCCACCACTTAAGTGCTAAACATTATTTTGTTTTCCTTTAATTTTTTAATCACATGAACAATAAAAACTGTTAAAATAATGTTACATCAAACAATTTTCTAGTTCTAGTCAATAGATTATGGTTAGTGGCCTCAAGTACATCTGAGTATCAGTTTACAAGAATTGCAATGAAAATCTGCAAATAAAAATGTGTACCTGTGAATGCATGTGCATGACCAGATATAGAGAAATCAAACCAGAAAGAATATGAGAAACCAACCTCACCAATCCCCATGAGAGCACGCATTGCAAATAAGAACGGAAGCCCAAGTCTTGCAGCTATAGGAGTGAGAACAGTTGCAAGAGACCACCACACAACCCCAAAGCCTAACACGAGCTTACCACCAATTTTGTCTGCCCATATACCTCCAACAATCTACTCAACAGGAAACAAAAGAACACAATCAAATAAAGCATTTATTGTCATAAACCAGTTTTGTGATAGGTATTTCATTGTCATAAAGCATTTGCAATTCCCAGGGTTTAAACTCAATGAGTAATTACAAACCAATTGAACCCCTTGGAAATGACCACAAGAGGAAAGATATGCTAAAGACTCATGTATGTTGAACATTACATCCGTACTTCTTAGAGCACTTATTCATATCCAGTCCCACCACCTCACCAACTGCTTAGGTTAACATTTAGTCATTTTAAAAAGCATATCAAAAAGAATGTAATAGCATAAGTAAGAAAACATCCAAAGCTTCAAATTATTCAGTGCATAACATATAAACATTTATGCAAATCCACATTCGGTTCAAGTTGTCATGGTTCTAAGCATGTGATAGAACCCTGAACTTTAATTGAATTGAACTAACAAAAAAAAAGATAAAAACAAGAGAATTGAGAGAGTAGAAGATATATTGCTTAACTGAACCACAGAACAAGCAATCTAACAGCATTCAAGAGGCTGGACTCTCCAAGAACTCAAAGAAGTTTCTAAACCAAGACAAATGTACAGAATGCCCATACAAGAACTCTCCACCCCTATTTATCATGTTCCTCTCTAACTAATTCTAGAACACTCTACATGGGATCCTAGCAGCATGCCAAATATTATTAAGGATGGTAATGTGTCTTTTCTTTTCCAGAGAAGAGAACTCTGAAGGGTGCCTAGTCCATGTGGGGTGAGGAAGTTGCCCACACAACCAGCTTTCATTCAGCCTCAAATCTTGACCTAAATGTTGCCCTGACCCAGAATTGCTAGGGCATTGTTTGGACAAACATTTGAGGGTTTCTAACAGTCCGCTACCACCATTCAACCAACACATTGTTAGAGATGTATTGATATTTCAAGAAAGAAATTTTTGGATTATAATTTATAAAATGTTGTCAAAGAATCCCTGGTGTGATGGATGAGGCACCACTTGTCAAAAGGTAAGGTTTGGGGAGGTTGTGGGTTTGACTCCCACTAAAGTGAAAAAGAAAATTATAAAATGTTGACAAAGTTCAGCCAAGCATGTCAATTAATTTGGAAAGATGCCAACTTCATGTATTCGAATTAAAAACAAGATAGCATATGCCCTCTGCATGCAACTCCAACAGTTTGATCGGAGACAAGTGATTCTGCCTTTTTAACACAGCGAGGATCTTCCAAATTGAATTGCTTGAAAAACCATGCACGAACAAACAACCTAAGGCACAAGAGAATAACTCCAATCCTCTAAAAAGAAATCATATTCTTTATTAATCAAATTCAACTCCTGTTAATAACTACGATCAAGCTAATTTATAGGCTCTTACCAACTAAATGCAATCTAACTAGAACTAGGACCATAGCTGCTTATATATGGACACATATTCTAAGTCTAATAGAAATCAAATTTCTATTACAAATCAGCTGCTAAAACCAACGTGACTTCTTAAAGTAGTAAACTAAAATAAAAAAGGACTTTAAGTGAATAGAATAAAATACTTCTAATTGGACTCAAACACTAACTATAAACTATGATTGCATCACCGTGCCTTCTATTGTGCTCGAGAATCGCCATGCACGCACCCAACATATTGATCTTCATCATTACCCACGCCTGCATCACTTTTGCAAAAAAAACCTTGGGAAAATGCAACAGTTCTAGGTGAGCCCTTAACTGAACTCGCACTCCCGAACGCCTATGCTCAAGCCCAACCAAGAACTAACTCTCGTCCATGGAAAAATTAATAAATAACTGTGTGAACTCCTCCCACTTTCCATACTTGGTCTGGGCCACACCGTTCATGCTTACAACACTAGTGTATGCTCACATTCCTTGTCTTCAAAAAAAAAGATTCAACAATCATCTTTGGAAGAGCAAAAGTTTTTATCTACTTTAATGTGTCAGTTAGGCAGTTACTGCTGAGCCATTGTTATCCAAAATAAGAATTCAAAAACCAGAGTACCGTTTAAAAAATGATCTTGTGCCAAACCTGAGTGAGCAAGTATCCCCAGAAAAAAGAAGACTGAATTAGACCAACAGTTGCAGGACTCCAGTTGAATTCTGCTGACATCGGGAGTATGGCAATGCTCATGTTCACCTGTATGAATCAATCGAGCTTGTTACATCCGATAAAAAATCAGGCTTGTTACACAATGTTTCCATGGTTAAATAACTAGAACTGCATCTGTTTAAAAGTGAGCAGTTCATAAGATGATGCAGATTAACTAAAATAAATATAAAAAATGTCTTAAGATCATCAAATAATTACAATTATAACTAAAAATCTGCAGGAAGATAAGAGAAAGAATAGGAGGAAATAGCTTACACGGTCCATATTGCAAAGGAGAAATGAGGCAAAACATAGCAGTACAATCACCCAACGCTTTGGAAATTGTTCCCACAACGAAGATGTTTTTTGGATACTCCCGTCCAATAAAACAGCTTCATTTGGAACTTCTGATGGATTCAGTGAGTCCAAGTTTATGTCATAGGGTTCTGATTTATAATCAGCACGCGTCCTACTTTTCCTTTGATTTATAATCAGCTTTCTAGACCAAATGACTTTAACACTTCTCTTCACATCAACATTATAAAAATCCTCACCAAATACTGTGGAACCAATAAATTGATGATCGAGAACAGCCCTGCATCTGGTAAAGGACAGATCCGAGGAGCGAATGAGATGAGAAACAGGGTTGGGAGTCCGGAAAGACATGAAAGTAGTGTATCCTCTGTGTACACAAGGTTTTTTGTTGAAGTTTCCGTGCCCACAGCTTGCGCAAGCACCAAGCAGGCGCTCTCCTTTCAATGTACAAGTTTGTTCTGTTTGATATGCTATTCCTGCAAGAATCAATGGTCATTTAGAAATTAGAATGATTTGAATTTCAATTTAGACATTTTAGAACAGAAATTACTCCCTTTCTTTTCTTTTTAGTAAGGGAATCTCCAATGGATCACCAAAATGGTGCTCCATTGGTTGATGGTGTTGGGTTGGCTCTCCAACCAAACGCCATTTTGGTGTGGGCCTATAGTGTCGCGCCATATAGTGTGGGTGTTAAGTTTTTTTTATTTGTTTTTGGGTCATGTGGGCCCCACGTCATAGATTGAAAACAAATAAAAAAATCAAAGGTGCTTGGAATATTCCTTTTTGTTGTGGGATTTGGTGTGAAGGGTTGGAGATGGAAATAGTGTTTTTGGTACTTTTTACACCAGAATGGCGCAAAAGTTGCACCATTCTGGTGTAATGCATTGGAGATGCCCTAACCACACTGCTTGAAAACTCCAAAAATGAAGCAAACATGAAGAGAAGGGGAGCCTTGACTCTCATTACATGCAATAGGGTATAACCAAAAAAATTGAATGTTTCCTCTCCAATTCTCGAAGATTAACCTAATTAACAAGTGTTAATCGTAATTTCCACTGCATGCACAAACAATCGACCTATAATTTGGGGAATTGCAATGAACAATGAATCCGCACCAAAGATATAAATTTATCAATAACCGCCAAAAACGAACAGTAAGCATGCGGAATTCAATCATACAAACATAAAGACAACGATGTCCACGGGAAGAAAAAGGAATCTTGATGCTGACAAAATAAACAAACAACAACAACATAGCCTCAGTCCCAAATTAATTGAGGGGTAGACAAAATAACCAAAAAAAATTATTTCATCTCCAATTTTTGAAATATAACCTAATTTACGAGCCTAAATCACAAATGCAACCGCATGCATGAACTATCAGCCTATAATTTGGGGAACGGCGGTGAATGACGAATCCACATAAGATTCAGATAGAAAAATCCATCCATAACACCATAAGCGAACTACTAGCACACGGAATTCAAACATACATAAATTAGCCAATGAAGCATACAGGAAGAAAAAGGGCGTCTTGAAGCTCATCGCATGTGATAGGAACAAACAAGATACAAAAACATAGAATGTTTCATCTCCAATTCTCGAAAAATAACACAATTTACAAGCGCAAAAATCGCAAATGCAACCGCGTGCATAAACAATCGTCCTATAATTTGGGGAATATCAATGAACAATGTAAGCATGCGGAATTCGACTACACAAACATAAGACTAGCCAATGAAGTCTACCAAACCAATAGAAAAGCAGTCGAAAACAAAAAATTCGGTCTCTTTCAAAGCCGAAAAGTGAAAAAGCACACAAATTTCTCACAATCAACAACACGAAATCAATAAGAAACCAGAAAAATGCAGACCCAAAACGTCAAAAACCCTAACCTGAACCAACAAAGCACCCGAAATTCCGGCTCGAAATCGCTGCGCCGATCGCCATTACTCCAACAACTCAATCTCACGACCTACTCCACCATTTCTCAATCCAAGACCCAACCTTTATTCCCCAAACAGGCCCCAATTGACCACTCACTCGCTCTCTTCAATGTGTCGAACGATTCCAGCAGAGCCTCTGCCGCGCGACGACATGCAGCTGAGCTTCAAAACTGCAACGCTCGCATGCGCTGCTGCTGATGCTATTTGTGAGGACTCAGGGGCTGACACGTGGCGCGTCATCTTCGTAGTGCTGTGGTGTGTCGAATATTCTGTGCCTGTGAAAATGCCCCTTGTGATCGTCCAAATTTTGAGGGTTAGGGTTTGGTTTTGGAGGTAAATTGAGCGAATTGGGCGCGTTTGATCGGGAATTTTGTGGGATTGCCGCACGTGATTATTGGGTGATATATGACACGTTAGAAGAGGTGTGCGTGTCCGAATGTAATCCCCAAATTAGAAAGATTTCGAACTAATTGTCAAGGTAGAAACACTGACAACAGCAACAACATAGCCTCACTCCTCCAAAATTAATTGAAGCCGATTAAATAGATCAAACTCTTTCATTGTACTCGATTTAATGCAATTGATTATGAGCTTTTCAAATTATTCAAATTATTTCTAATTAATGCATTCCAAGTTAACTTCGGTCTAGGTTTATCTCTATCTCATCAGATTTCTTTAGTTTCTATTGAGTCAAATTTTTTAATGAGGCTTTTGTAGGTCGTTTTTACACGTAAGAAAACCATTGCAACCGTCCGTTCTTAATCTTTGTATCAATTATTTTTAATACATTTCTTATAGTGGGCTGCGCCAGCTTAATGTAGTAGTGCAACGCAAAGGCGACACACAAAAGCCTTAATAGCTAACTATTGTGGTGGACTTTCCCATGATAAAACTTAATGTAATATCACGTGAGGCAATGCCCCATGTATCAAATATTTAAATTGATAAGAACATATACTATATTTGACCTTAGTCAAATGATCGAGAAAGGTACGTGTGAAATAGTATTATTCATACTTGTGTTTGAATTTTTTATATTTCTTACTCTATTTTTTAAAAAATTTATCAAATGTTCATCTAAACATTTTTATTTTTGTCTTGTTTATTTTATGTTTAGGGTTTTAGCCCTTAAACTTTGGGTGTACGGGACATTACCCCTTAAACTGAAGTCTAAAGGTTTTCAGCCCCCTAAACTAATAGAAACGGAAGATTTTAACCCACCGTTACTTTTCCATCCAATTTATCCGTTATCATCAATCCGTTATGTACCAATGTGGCATACTAGTGGGGCCCACATGTTTTCAAATACACTTCCAAAACCAAATTAACTTAAAAAAAGACAAAAAAAAACAAACAATTCGGATAACCCATTTGCATCTCAGTTCTTTAATTTATTTTTCTCTGTATATGATGACATCAAATTTGCAAGTCCAACATCAATTTAATCATATATCCCAATCACTTGTGCGTATATCCATATCTTTTTTTTTTAAGCAATCCAGGTCTAATTAATCATTCACGAAGTTTGATTAATTTATATTAAATGGGCAAACATTATTGTCGTAATTATCTCCAAACTACATTTAATTATGCAACAGCTCATCATTAAAACTCTACCTTCATTTAAATTTGACAAAAATATTAATAATAGTAATGATGCCAACCACGTAAAAAGTAAAAAAAATAAAAATAAATCAAAAAGTTGTCCTCCATAAATTAATACCAACTGAGCAAATGTCATTTGATGCGCTTGAGTACGTATATTGAGGCACATCGCATAGTGCTTGTTCGATTGGTGTCGACTTGCGTGTATCAAAAGTGGATTAGAAAATTATTTTTCTTTTTTGATAAGATCAATGACAAAAGTTTGCAAAAAAAAAAAAGACCAATGACAAAAAAAAAAAAGAGATCAATTAATATTTATACACAACAGTACTATCATAGCCATACATCCAAAATATAATTAAATAATACTCTCATAAAAAAAATATAATATTTTGTAAAAAAAAAGTATAATCAAATGACTTTAATTGTCAAATCTAATTTGGTGTTTTCAAAAATAAAAATCTAATTTGATTACTTCTAACATGCATGCTTTGATTTTATTAATAAATTGATATAACAACTAGAGCACTGAAACTTGTGCGTTGAATTTGCTAGCACTTATTCAAAGCATAAAATAACTAACTACTCATAAAAACAAAAATATTTAATAAATGTAAAAAGTATTTATGAAAAGATATATTAGATTTATCAAAAGAATGTGAATACTTTCACCATTTTAACAAAAAAATATTCACCAAAAAAAAAAAAGAATCATTTTGGCCAATGAAGCTTGGTAGACGAGAGCTTTGCAAATAGAATAGTGGGTCCAAAAATGTAATGGTGGGTTAAAATCTCCCATTTCTTTTTGTCTAGGGGTTGAAATCATCTTGATTTTAGTTTAAGGGGTAATATCATCATGCATCCAAAGTTTAAGGGCTGAAATTCCCCTTTTCCCTGTGTTTGCATGCATCTCGATGGATATAAAGGAATGAAAAAAGTGTACGTCTTCCCCGTGTGCCGTGTGTTGTTACAGGGTTTACATTAGTAGGATCCTCATGATTTTTGTAGTTGAAACTGTTGATGAGCTTGAACACCATTTTCTAGTTTAAATTGATAATTTAGTATTTTTAATTTTTTATGGATATGTTAGGCATGAATTTTTTTTTTGTCTAAAAATGAAGCAATTATGATCTAACATTCAACGAGTATGAGTGTACGTATGATTCTTATGTTCTTAGAATCTATATGGAGATCTTTGGGTTGCCACGTGGCAGTTTCTAGCCCTTTCGACGTGCCACGTGGCACATTTCAAAGTCTTCCCTCATTAAAAATATATCATATAAAATATAGTAATAAGCCTTAATTTATGTAACGTTTTTTTTTATTACATCTAAAAAAACGTTTTCTATGACTATATAACCGTTTTTGATATGATGCATTGTTATTGGTTTCTTGGTGTGCCCTATATATATATAAGCTAAAACGTCTCATCAAGAACTGACTCACCCTTCAAACTCTTTTTAGTATCTAATTTTATTAGCAATTTTCATTGCTGCGAGTCTTTTGAGAAAGCTAACGAGGCAAACATGCAAGGGGTAATGTCTTTTTTTTTACGATTTTATTCGTTTATTTCTTTCTATCCCTTTTTTTTGGTTAAATAATGATTTGTTTATATAATATTTTTGGTTAAGATGCATTTGGTGGGGAATTGGGGGAATGCAAATGCTTTGTAGCCTCTTTTTGTTTTGTGATTGTTGGACAGTTGGGTTTGATTACCATTTTTTTAGGTAGACTTCCCTTTTTTTAGTAAATACATTCATGTAAAGGAGGAAGCAAAGCTTCTTACTCTTTCGTAAAAGTTTTGGATATAATCAATAGACAAATATCTCTTTTTGGTAATAAGAAATAGTATCTATTTGGTTATTATTTTAAAAGTTTTTCAATCTTTTTTATGGTGGATGTATCTTATACATATACATATATATTCATCTCTTACTTTGATCATACAAGTTTTTATTAACTAAAACACACACTTTGCTTTGGACGACGTGAACAATGTCATATGGCAAACAAATTCAAAAAACATAGACCAAGTTTTAAGAGGCGGCCTTGAGTGATTTACGATATGGAAAGGATGAGATCGAGAGAAGTTTTTCCACTATAAAAGATTCAGGTGCAATCAGAGCATATAAAATGGATACCACCCGATGCAAGTTGGATAAAATGTAACATTTTTTTTTGATAAGCTGATAAAATATAACATTGTTGTTGCCACATTTGAAGAAATAGAACTATTGATGTTGGAGTAGTATTCAAGCTCTCACAAAGAACTTCAAAGGAATCATGGCGGAGGCGACCGTAGTAAGGGAAGGTCTCACATAGCTACACTCAATGAATTATGATAAAATCATTTTTGAGTCAAAATTATGTTAATCCCATGATTTGGGAAGAACTTCCAATTGATGTATGCAATTTATTATTAACAGATGTAGTTGAAGACTAAGAGCAATGAAATTTACCGTTTCATAATTTAAAAAAAAAAAGACACATTTTCTATATCTACGATTACATATTAAAAAAAAATGTTTTCTATGAATATGTAGCCGTTTTTTAATAATTAATATAGCATTATTGGCCTCTTTGGTGTCCCCTAATCATTCATTTTCTTACTTTACCTTAAAATTTATTTTCATCTAATATATTAATACTTTGTTTTGCCCGTTCATGAAGTGTGGGATGCTGACTTGTTAAATTCTACAACAGAAGCAAACGTATGTGTCGTTGTATGCAGCGATTGCCTAAATAGCTTGATAACAATGCAACAAAATTAGGTATCTCGAAAATACTCTTGGGGTAGAGACGAAAATTCCTTTTGCGTTGTAAGTTGCAATTCAAGCCGAACACCAACCCAACAACTCTTGGCTTGCCATTAAAAAAGAGTTTTAATATTAATGTTTGAGCAACAGGAAAAATTATACAACAATCAATTATATGATTTTTTTTTTAGATACTTATTTGACAGCTACTGACTCTTTAAAAAATGGGAATAAAAACTTAAACATCCGCCGCAACAAAAAAGATGCTTTTGAAAAAAAGAGTAGTACCGTTTTCAAGATTAAAGCAAATATGAGAAAGTGTGAATCTTAAGGAGTTTTTGTATTTCAAAGATCACACAACCACACAGATGTCCTTAAAACAGCTCAAAATCCCAAAACTAACCGAATTTTTTATTTGAGATTTTTTAGTGAAAATCGAACCACGATCTCTTAAGATTTTTTAGTAAGTAATGTCATTACCATTTTACTTGAGAGGCAAAAAATGTTAAGTCATTGCGAAATAGTAATGTCCCAATCTATATTTGTTGCACTCAAAAAAAAACTACGACCCGATACATGAAGGATGAAGATGCCACTTCTATCCAAATACAACAAGCAACAACAAAGTAAAGTCCAAAATTGGCTTCAAAGAAAAAGAAAAGAGAAGTAAAGTCCTAAATTAATATGATGGAATCCTAAAATGATAGCATGGTTATATGGATTTGACGTTTTTATTCTGCTCAATTTACTGCGGTGATTACTTTTATCCACGTAATAAAATTTAATTCAATCACTAAACGATGTTGAATATATGTCCCAAGTATACAAATTCTAGACCTCAAAAAAATAAGGAAAAAACGTATACGAATTCTAAATGAATTGTTTTTTTTTTTTTTTTTGAAGAGAAATCGAAATCTCATTAATACAAGATCGTTAATCCTATTTATGCAAACAAACTGCCATTAATTTGATTTTTTTTTCGAAATTGAAACAGTTTGACAGACAGGGTGTAACGACCCAAATTAATTTAATTAGATATTAGTGTTAATCACAGAGATTAACGATACCGTGATTAACACTAATACCTAATTAAATTAATTTGGATCGTTACACAGGGACTGCTCTTTACAACATTGAAACTCATAACAACACACAAAAGTGCTAGAACCACAAAACGAATAACAAAACTTCCCAATAAGGAGAAGAAAACCTAAAACTTCCCACCAAGGAGAAGAAAAATCAAAGACTTCCAACTAGGGAAGAAAACCAAATATAAAGTAAAAATTAAAGACAAATCAATCCAGCGCGCCGCACAAATCCACGCAACACTGTTGATAAAGATGCACTGCAACAAGGATGGATCAATCTCCACTAATTTGATAAGATATATTGTTTATTAAATGAACAAAGAGCAAAAATGATTTGATTGGAATCATCGTCGATCGTTGAGAGGATCGACGGTAGTTCAAGAACAAAAATCATAAAAGTGAATCAAAAAAAGAATTATCAATGAATTGTTAATGTCATCACTTCTTATGTGTTTTCAAATTAACATATAACCCTCTCGCTCTTGTCGTAGTTATCCAATTCAAATCTCCAGGTTTATATGACTACATCGTCATACATCATAGTTACAGCTCGGCTAAATGCACTCCACCATTTTCTTAGGGCATCTCAGCAAAAAGTAAAACTTAAAAAAGTTCAATAATACTGTAAAATGACATTTACGCCCATCATTGTGATTAGTGCACCCCATCACCCTTTTCCTCTCGTTTTGTGCATCCTACCATCATCCCTATACACACCACTTCTTGTGATTTGTAGGGCATCATTGAGTGGCTCGGTTTTGTAAGTCTAAATCCCTTGTTGGAGAGTCGGTCGGAACCCACCGAACCGTTAGTTGGAAAGTAGGACAAAGCCTGTTGAACCTTTGATTGGGGAGTCGGTCGAAACCTACCAAACCTTTAATTAAGTCGGCAGTTGTCAACCAAATTTTACCAAAGAGGTTCAGTTGGACAACGTCGAGCGTAGAAGATAAGCTTCGGCCATACGTCGCGTGAACCTTTGTGGCGGCCCCAATTTCCACATTGGTTCGCCACGGGAGGCCACGCGGGCCCACAACTGTCCACGTCACCACCAGTTGTGTCCCACGCCCAATTATCCATTATCAATCAATTTCCTATTAACTTTAGTTTAACTCAATTCACGAGCATTATCGGCAAAATGCCTAAGTGGAAACCATATTAACCGTACATCATATACATATCATCTATGAATCCTCAAAATATCAAAATATACAACCTATCTCTCAAGCCCAAAACCCAATATAAAACGAATAAATATAAACATACGTACGAGTGGGGCTAAAGCGTCAATCGATGTACTCTTCAAGCTTGCCCTTCCCCTCCAGTCTAGGGTCCGCACTCACCATCACAAAAAGACAGATGACGAGTCCAGAGTGAGTAATCCCAAGGAAATTCACCAAGTAATTACGAAATAAAAATACTTGGAATTGAAAATACTATAATTTAAACATGCGGAATAAAGAAATACGCACAACCGTAAAAGAAAGATCATCGCATGCATAAATATAGTGACGAAACAAAGTACGTGCACATAAAAATCAAACTAAGTCATACTTCGAGCCTCTCCTTGGGCACAACCCTCAAACACACCAACAAAGTTGTCCCCGGACCCTCTAGGTGGCCTGCGTAGACCCACGACGCACCCACACGAGCCTACCATAACCGGTAGCCTATTCACCGTATATGCATAGACAAGTGCTATGACTTAGTGGACTCTATGGCCGTAACGAATAAATACCAGGTGGGGAGTGATCTCGTAAAGGCTCCAAGTAGGAGTAGACTCCACTACCGTAAAAACACCAATTACGAGAACTCAACCACCGTAAAGCGATAATGGAATGAGATAACGAATAATCGGAATCGAAATCAAATAAATCAAATTGTAAATACTTAAAGTGAAGTTCAATTGGGATACTACACACCTCAAATCGCACTCCTCGTCTCGAAAATCAAACCCCGTCTAGCGCCAATAATCACCCGATAATCCAAATTATCTCCCCAATGTGTACCTAAGATTATTTATCATTGAATTAGCTTTAATTTGACATATTATGTCAAATTTACGTTTTTCGAGGTAAAAACCTCGACTTTATCTCGCCAACATTCCGAGAAAATCCCAAAATTCCTTTATTTGATCAAAATATATTTTTTCTAATTTTTCCCTATTTTATATGAATTTTCCAGATTTTTTTTTTTTTTTTTTTCTAAAACTGTTTTCTCTTTTTTTTTTTTTTTTTTTTTTTTTTTTTTTTTTTTTTTTTTTTTAAGTTGGGCTTAACCGGACCGGTTCACTCGGTCCGGTCCGGCCGCCCAACCGAACCGGATCAAGCCAACCGGTCGGTCGACCCGCCCAGACCGGGCGGGTCGACCCGACCCGGTTGGTCATCTTCTTCGTTTTAACAGAGGCGCAACAGCGCCTCTTTTTTTTTTTTTTTTTTTTCCATGGAAGATAAGGAGAGGGAGAGGGAGAGAGGAGAGGGAGAGGACCGTCGTCTCCCCCTCGGACGAATTGCTCTCGCAATTCGTCCGAGCTCTCGAGCTCTCGAGCTCCCCCGCCACAACCACCGAACCACCAAACCACCATTATCACCAACACATACAACAACAACAACAACAACAACTCAACAACTCACCTCTTTTAGTCTCCTCCTCTTGTTCTCTCTTCCCTCCTTTCTCCCGATTCCTCCTCTTCCTCTTCAATTTCGATCAAAATGTGAGAAAATGAGGAACTGTGGTGACAGATGTGGTGTGTATCCCCAATTTTTGGGTAAAATGACCATAATACCCCTCTCATTTTATCCTTTCCTTTACAACCCCAATACCCTTATTGGTAATTTCACTATTATTTATTTATTTTTCTGATTTTTGATATATATATATATATATATTTATATATATATATTAAATTCCTTATACACATATATATATATAAATATATATATTCGCCTATACTTTCGCGCCTAAAATTTCGTCGTGCGCGCCAACGAGCATACTCGGGCGTGCACACTATCGTACCACCCACGCGTGTCGACCACGACCCCGCGTGTCCCTAGGCGCCCAACAATTTACGTATTTTATCACATTTAATTCATTTTATGTGTAACATTTTTCTCAACTTAAAATTTCGTCTTTAATCTACCGTGCACCGCGTCGACACGCATATCGATGCGAATACTCATCACACAATCTCCCACGTCAATTTAAAATACAATTACACACATCGCGATGCCGTTAACCTATTTTAACATAAACATCGCAATATCAAACAAAACAACACACAAAATACTATTTACCTAATCCGGACGCATTCCACCTGTTTGTGGAACCCACGTATGTCCTCGCCGGCGTCCACGTCTCGCAATGACGTCATAATTAACGGCAATTACAAATTGGGCCGTTACAATTCTTCCCAACTAAATTTGAAATTTCGTCCCGAAATTTAAGTTATAATCAACACTCACCAAAATAACGAGGATATCTCTGTTTCATAGTCGACTCGAGCTCCCGTAAGTCCCTCGGTCCCGTGATGCTTTGCCATCGTACCAACACCTTCGAATCTCCCTGTTCCTCAAAGTCCGAACTCTACGATCCATGATCTCAACGGGTTGTTCTTCATATGAAACGTCGGGGACGAACCTCAATCTGTCTAATATCCACCATCGGCTCGGTCCCGACTTAGCTAATCTCAACATAGACACGTGAAACACCGGATGAACGCTGCTAACTCTCTGGCAACTCCAATCTATATGCTACTCGTCCCAACACGTGCTATAACTCTAAACGGTCCAATATATCTCGGTGCTAGTTTCCCCTTGATTCCAAACCTCGATGTCCTTTCCAGGGCGAAACTTTCGAGATATACCAAGTCATCCACATCATAACTCAAACCCTCAAGATACCTATCGAAGATACTTCTTTTGTCTATCTTGAGCAATGCTTGCAATCTCAACCTAACTTGCCGAATCTTCTCGGTATGATCAACAACAACTTCAGTCCAATCACCGCCACATCCTCGTGTCTTTGCCCAACAAGCCGGTGATCTGCAAGGTCTACCATACAAAGCCTCAAATGGTGGCATACCAATGCTCGCTGATAGCTTGTTGTTGTGCGAACTCGCACAACGGCAAATACTCTTCCCAAGCACCTCCAAATGCGAAAATGGATGCTCTAAGCATATCCTCTAATATCCGTATCAATCTCTCCGATGACCATCACGTCGAGGATGATAAGCCGTCTTGAGCTATCGATCTCGCCTCCCCAAATCGCTCCTCGCATGCTCTCCCACAACTTCGAAGTCAACCTGGGATCTCTCGTCGGACACAATAGATAGCGGCACCCCATGTAGCCTAACAACCTCTCGCTCAAAAATGATGCTCAACCGAGAAAATGAATATTTCATCGATATAGGAATGAAGTGTGCGAGACTTTGTCAATCTATCAATCACAACCCACACAAAGATCATGGCGTCTCGCGATCTGTGGCAACCCGCTCACAAAATCCATCGTAACATGCTCCCATTTCCACCGTGGAATCGGTAGTGGTCAGTAACAATCCAAATGGTCTCCTGTGCTCGACCTTAACTCGCCGACAAATATGACAAGCTCTCACATATGCATCCACATCGGCCTTCATCCCAGGCCACCAAAACAAACGTCGCAAGTCATGATACATCTTAGTCCCGCCAGGATGAATCGTATACCGCGAACGTGTGCATCCTCAAGAATGCTATCGCGTAGTTCTGCACCTCGGGTATCCACAACCTACCTCTGTGTCTCAAGCACGGTCCGAACCACTAGACCAATCTGTGCAACCCGGATCCCGAGCCAGACAGTGAAGCGAGCAAAATGTCCGTCGACCCTTTGCCACTCGGCGACCTCTCTCTAACGACACAACAGAACACGCATCCGGCAACAGATATGAACATCGCAAAAGCATCGACAAACACAACACCGTCGCGACCTCCAAAGAATCCATGCTCATGTGTCATCTGCCGCGACAAGACGATCGACTCTCTACACCACTCCGCTCAATGCATCAAGAACTACATTCGCCTTCCCAGGATGGTACTCAATCGCGAAATCGTAGTCTTTCAACAACTCGAGCCACCGTCTTTGCGCATATTCGATCCTTCGAGTGAACAAATACCTCAAACTCGATGATCTGTAAATAACATAAATCGCTCCCGTAAAGGTAATGTCGCCAAGCCTCGAGCGCAAACACAACTAACAGCATAGCTCTAAATCATGCACCGGATAATTCTCCTCGTGGGGTCTCAATCGCCTCGATAAGTATGCAATCGGGTGTCCTTCCCGCATCAACACGCATCCCAACCCAGCCCGGAGCATCTCGTATAGACCGAGAAGCCTTTCCCTGTCTCGAGCGAGCCAACACCGGCGCCGAAGTCAACTTCTTCTTCAACTCTAAAAATGTTTGCCTCACAATCTTCAACCCATTCAAACTTAACATTCTTCTTGTCAACCTCGTCATCGGTCTTTGCAATCAACGAAAAATCCCGCACAAATCGCCGGTAATAGCCATGCAAGCCCCAAGAAACTACGAATGTCTGCAGCAATCGTCTCGGTGTCCTCCAATCAATTATCGCTCGAATCTTGTCTCCATCAACGATATTCCTTGACCACGATGACATGTCCAAGAAACTTCACCTCACTCGACCAAAAAGCACACTTGCTAAACTTAGCGTACAATCTATGCTCCTCAACGTCATCAAAACATCTCGAGGTGTCTCTCGTGCTCTCACGAGTCTTACTTGTATATTAAGATATCATCGATGAACACAATCACATAACGATCCAAAAATGGCCGTAATACTCGGTGCATCAAATTCATAAAGATAGCGGCGCATTAGTCACCCCAAATGGCATGACTTGTGAACTCAAACAATCCATAACGCGTGCTAAACGCCGTCTTCTCTATATCACTCTCCCGAATCCTCAATCGATGATAACCAGATCGTAAATCAATCTTGAGAAAAACTTAGCACACTGCCAACCGATCAAATAGATCATCAATCCTAGGAAGTGGATAACGATTTCGAATCGTCACTTGATTCAACTTCCTGTAATCTATGCACAACCTCAAAGAACCATCCTTCTTCTTAACAAATAGCACTGTGCGCCCCAAGGAGACATACTTGGGATGAATAAAACCCTTCGCAATAACTCCTCTAATTGGGATCTCAACTCTCCCTCTCCGATCTTGACATCCCACGGTCGGCCGTCAGATATCATACTGCGTCCCCGAATCAACTCAATCATAAACTCAATCGACCTAGGAGGTGGTAAACCTGGCAAATCGTCGGGGAATACCTCGGAAACTCACACACTACTCGGGACATCCTCTAATCTAACCTCTCGGTCTCGGGTCGGTCTCGGCCACCGTCCTAAACGCCTCCATCTCTGTGTCGTAGCTAATCGACCTCACAGTAATCGGTAAGTCGACGCCGTACCAACAAAAGTAAATACCGGAATGCCCTCAATATCAAATACTACCGTCTTACCGAAACAATCAATGTGTGCGCGATACGCCGATAACCATCCATACCCAATAAAGCATCAAACTCTAAATACTCTAGGACACGAAAGTCGACAGTGTAACGGTGTCCCTCAATCTCTACTACACAATTCCGGCATATCCTAAGTTAGGGTAAATCTTATCCCCAGCGGCATCGAGGACAAGATGTGGATCTAAAGTCTTAACGAGATAACCCTAATCGTCCAACCCTACGTCCCGATATAAACGACAAAGTACTACGGAATCAAATAATACATGCATGGAAACATCGCATATAGATAACATACCTCGACAAGTGACGAGTCGCATCACGATCTGTCGTACGACGATAGGTGCGAGCGGTAGCGAAGACATGAACTCTCTCCCTAGCGCCTCAATCTGCGGTCGTGATGATGAAGGCGACATCGGACAATTACTCGTATATGTCCGACCGATGACATCTGTAACATCGTCGTGTATCCCGCCAATCCGATTTGTGATACTATATGTACTGAGAGCCCCGTCACGACCTCGACCTCTCTCCTCTCTACCACGACCCCCTCCATCTCGCACACGCCGTCGTGGTGGCTCAAATGGTGCGGTGCGGGTGCGACAACGTACACTACCCGCCTCTCATCTCCTCTCTCGCTTTCAAAACGTCTATCTCGTCGACCACGATAATCATGTCTCTGTCGATCGTGCCGATCTCTCTGTCTCTTCGGTCTTTGATCGACCGAGAACTCTGTCCGGACCGTCTCCAAGCTCACCCCGTCGTAAATACGTCTCGCGAGCCAATGCTCGTCAAAAACACTCGTAGCGTCTCCGCACCGGTCGCAACTATCACCCCACCAATCCTCTCATCTAGGCCTCGATGAAGTAGTAAATCTGTAATCTCTCCGTGTTAGCCACATCCATGGCATACATCATGAGATATCTCGAATCGATCCATGTCTTGTGACACGGACATGCTTACCTGTCGCAGCCCCAAGAATCGCTTTCTCACCTCAATCGCACCTCGCAGGAATGTACTCATCGAGAAATAATCGCGAAACTCGCCCACGTCGATGGTGTAGAATGTATGTCGGTGTAAGTAGTCCACCATACCGCCGCTGCGACCTCTCAAACAATACCCCGAGATACGCGCTGTCCGCCTCGGTACCTCTAACAACTTGGTGTAGTCGTCGTGAATCATCGACCAACGTCCCCGCAACCTCGGGATCACCGACTCCGATGAAGTACGTAGGATTAAATCTCATAAAATCCTTCACCATCTTCGCCGCCTCGACATCCTACTCCCGCGCAACAAGTCCCTACTGCCGCTCCGTAGTGGTGGGTGTCACCACCGTAGTCTCGGTGGCACAACAACAACAGCTCAACTCTCTCTATCATCGTCTCGATCCGGCCGCTTTGTGTAGCAATAATGGCCGGTGCTAATGCGGTGCAGTGGTAACGCGTAACGCGCTCGCTCGGCGATCGGTGCTACTCTTTGGCGTCTCGAGCTACGAATGCTACGAATGTACTCCATCGGCTCACCATCGAGCTCTTGCAATAATCTGCTTTGCTCTGTTGAATCAATCATTTGCTTTCGATCGACCTAGTATCATAGCTCGCATATCGGCCATGTCACTAGTGGTGCGATCACTAGTATCTCCAACCTCTCGGTGAGTAGTGGGCTAGTAGTAGAGTCTGTCCGTCCATCCTAAACTGCACAACCATCGTGCAATGGATCAGACTCAGTACATATACGCGTATACTATGTAATACACAATCAAAACGTACGTATATGTATAATTCCCTGACTCTACCCGCCTCACATCACTTCCCAACTAAACCTTTAATCATTCACTTGTGGTTTCCACATCTAAGATTTATTCATCAAGTTTATACTCTTATTAACTCTCCAAACCGAGCCTAAGCTCTGATACCAAAATGTGGCGGCCCCAATTTCCACATTGGTTCGCCACGGAGGCCACGCGGCCCACAACCGTCCACGTCACCACCGGTTGTGTCCCACGCCCAATTATCCATTATCAATCAATTTCCTATTAACTTTAGTTCCTCTAATATCATTTATCCTTAAATTACGCGAGAAGATTTACTATCAATATAAAGATTTAACTTTGAATTCTGAGCATTATCAAGAAAATGCCTAAGTGGAAACCATATTAATCGTACATCATATACATATCATCTATGAATCCTCAAAATATCAAAATATACAACCTATCTCTCAAGCCCAAAACCCAATATAAAACGAATAAATATAAACATACGTACGAGTGGGGCTAAAGCGTCAATCGATGTACTCTTCAAGCTTGCCCTTCCCCCGCTCAAATCTTAGGGTCCGCACTCACCATCACAAAAAGACAGATGACGAGTCCAGTGAGTAATCCCAAGGAAATTCACCAAGTAATTACGAAATAAAAGTACCGGAATTGAAAATACTATAATTTAAACATGCGGAATAAAGAAATACGAGACAACCTTTGTAAAAGAAAGATCATCGCATGCATAAATATAGTGACGAAACAAAGTACGTGCACATAAAAATCAAACTAAGTCATACTTCGAGCCTCTCCTTGGGCACAACCCTCAAACACACCAACAAGGTTGTCCCTGGACCCTCTAGGTGGCGGCGTAGACCCACGACGCACCCACACGAGCCTACCATAACCGGGTAGCCTATTCACCGGTATATGCATAGACAAGTGCTATGACTTAGTGGACTCTATGGTAGTAACGAATAAATACCAAAGTGGGAGTGATCTCGTAAAGGCTCCAAGTAGGAGTAGACTCCACTACCGTAAAAACACCAATTACGAGAACTCAACCACCGTAAAGCGAATGGAATGAGATAACGAATAATCGGATGAAATCAAATAAATCAAATTGTAAATACTTAAAGTGAAGTTCAATTGGGATACTACACACCTCAAATCGCACTCCTCGTCTCGAAAATCAAACCCCGTCTAGCGCCAATAATCACCCGATAATCCAAATTATCTTCCCAAATGTACCTAAGATTATTTATCATTGAATTAGCTTTAATTTGACATATTATGTCAAATTTACGTTTTTCGAGGTAAAAACCTCGACTTTATCTCGCCAACATTCCGAGAAAATCCCAAAATTCCTTTATTTGATCAAAATATATTTTTTCTAATTTTTCCCTATTTTATATGAATTTTCCAGATTTTTTTTTTTTTTTTTTTCTAAAACTGTTTTTTTTTTTTTTTTTTTTTTTTTTTTTTTTTTTTTTTTTTTTTTTTTTTTTTTTTTTTTTTAAGTTGAGGTGAACCGACCGGTTCACCCGGTCCGGTCGCCCAACCGAACCGGATGCCAACCGGGTCGGTCGACCCGCCCAGGCCGGGGCGGGTCGACCCGACCCGGTTGGTCATCTTCTTCGTTTTAACAGAGGCGCAACGCCTCCTCTTTTTTTTTTTTTCCATGGAAGATAAGGAGAGGGAGAGGGAGAGAGGAGAGAGGGAGAGGACTGTCGTCTCCCCCTCGGACGAATTGCTCTCGCAATTCGTCCGAGCTCTCGAGCTCTCGAGCTCCCCCGCCACAACCACCGAACCACCAAACCACCATTATCACCAACACATACAACAACAACAACAACAACAACTCAACAACTCACCTCTTTAGTCTCCTCCTCTTGTTCTCTCTTCCCTCCTTTCTCCCGATTCCTCCTCTTCCTCTTCAATTTCGATCAAAATGTGAGAAAATGAGGAACCGTGGTGACAAGTGTGGTGTGTATCCCCAATTTTTGGGTAAAATGACCATAATACCCCTCTCATTTTATCCTTTCCTTTACAACCCCAATACCCTTATTGGTAATTTCACTATTATTTATTTATTTTTCTGATTTTTGATATATATATATATATTTATATATATATATTAAATTCCTTATACACATATATATATATAAATATATATATTCGCCTATACTTTCGCGCCTAAAATTTCGTCGTGCGCGCCAACGAGCATACTCGGGCGTGCACACTATCGTACCACCCACGCGTGTCGACCACGACCCCGCGTGTCCCTAGGCGCCCAACAATTTACGTATTTTATCACATTTAATTCATTTTATGTGTAACATTTTTCTCAACTTAAAATTTCGTCTTTAATCTACCGTGCCGCGTCGACACGCATATCGATGCGAATACATCACACAATCTCCCACGTCAATTTAAAATACAATTACACACATCGCGATGCCGTTAACCTATTTTAACATAAACATCGCAATATCAAACAAAACAACACACAAAATACTATTTACCTAATCCGACGCATTCCACCTCATTTGTGGAACCCACGTATGTCCTCGCTGGCGTCCACGTCTGCAATGACGTCATAATTAACGGCAATTACAAATTGGGCCGTTACAACCTTAAATAGATGTCTCGACCAAGGTTTTGAAATTGGGTGCTTCGGTTGGGATAATGGGGTATTTTTTTGGTAAAAATGTAGGGTGCTCTCATAAATTGAACTTTGAATTTGGGGTGCATTCAGAATCAGGGTGTCTTAAGTAAATACTAGGGTGCATATAGCCGATCTCTATATTTCTTAGAATATATTAACATGAATCAATTTAAAGGATTGATGTCGGGAGGGGATTTACTAATGTCGGTAATGTCTGCCAATAGAAATGTGTCACGTAGATAAAATAGATGTGCTTTTACACTTTTGCCCTCTTCACTTTTAATTTTTTTTGTCCACGTGGCGTGTTGTTATTTGTAGGCAATATCAACATTAACAAATCTCATTCCTTCGACGCCAAGTCTCTTAAGCGAAAGTTTGGATTTCAAATCTTATTAATAAAATTGTTTATGAAAAAAATTGGAGATAACTTTGATACTACGTGAAACTCTATTCACAAATGTTAAGATTATAAGCCATTTTTTTACATTTGAACCAACAATTCACCAAAAATACCAAAAATGATAACTATTTCCTACAACCTCAACAACCATAATACACATGCTATAACCCATTTGGATACCCGAGAGAAGCCCAAAGTTTTCAGAAACTTTTACAAATTTTCACAAAAAACTTGGTCGGACATCGTGGGTGACGCCGTGGAGGTCATACCTATGCGATGTAACTCAAAACGTGCTATAAGGCATTTCATTGCCCTGGACGTCGTGACCCATGTCGTGGGGTTTCAACCCTGCGATGTCACACGAAACACCTATACAAGGCATCCACCGCTTTGGATGCCGTGACCACCACTTTAAGGTTTTGAACCTGACAACGTGCTTAGCTGAAATTGAAATTTTGTGGTTTTCACTGGTTCGCATCGCCGTATTCTGAGCCTATCACAATCTCGTAGGAACTTCAAATATCATCCAAAACCACGTTCAAACACGTCCACAAAAACCATGATCCAAAAATCCAATAAAAAAATCCTCCAAAAATGCAACAAAATTCATCAAATCCATTTCTCATTTCAACCACCATATCAACTTACAAATTCATGCTCTAATTGATCACTTAAACAACATAAAATACAACCCCAAAATCCAAAAATTTGTGACCAACACGATGCTCCAAAAATCGTGACGAAAATGCGCAAAAGTAACGCCAAAACGCAAGAATCGAATGAATAAGCATGATCTCACATTTGTTCACGTAATTGATTGCTCCCCTGGCTTTGATCACCACTTGAAAATTCACAAAATCCCTACTAAATTTATAGTTGTATGGTCATCTTGACCCTTTTTATAGTTGTATGGTCATCTTGACCCTTTTGAGAGGATGAGAGAGAAAAGATGATGAAATCACAAAATTTGACCCTTTTATAGTTGTATGGTCATCTTGACCCAACTCTTCATCTCTAGCCACATCTTGGGGTCTCAATTCACCCCACCCAACCACTATTATGACTCCTGTGTGACGGCCCCAATTCCCACACAAACTGGGCCTCACCTGTAACGACCCGAAAAATATGATATGTTTGTGTGACGATGTGTAGTACCTATTTATACTCATGTCTGTGTGACAAGACGATGATGTCGAGTTACAAGTAGGGTTCGCCTAGGAAAATGTGAAGAATAAGTATTGGACGAACGAAATATGGGTACATGGGTCTGGGAAATGATTTCGTGGATGACCGAAAAATAAAATACAATAGTAAATTAATCCGAGAATATGTTTGGGTAATTTGAAATTCTATTTGCGCTACGGTGCGACTCGTGGTGCATGTCGGGCGCATAAACACCTGAGAAAAGGCCAACTATTTGTGTAAAGGAGATAAAGATAAGGGGAGAGTCCCAAAATGTGTCAACGAGTAGTTGAGGTTGGTGTGTTTTAAGGCCACAAGATGTGCTTTGAGATATGTGATCACACCTAGATGAGGACAACCCTATATAAGGGTGTGTCAACTTTCTTTCTCATTTCTTTCTTTCTTTTTCTCTCATTTTGTGAGAACAGAGTTAAGGCAAAGGGTGTTTTAAAGGTTTCGATGCGGATCAAAACCAAGGATTGCACCACGACACAAAAGAAGGTGAGAACTCGACTCCCTGTTCAGTTATCGTCGTTTTGGCGTGTGTTTTGTGAGTTTTCGTTTGATTGTTAGTGGTGGGTCGATTTTTATGTTTTTATAATGGTTTTGGATAGGAAACGAGGTCTCTAAGAGGTTGAGATAGGCTCGGAATACAGGGACACGAGCCGGAGTTGCAAAAAACCCCAATAGCCACAATCTGTTTATGATGTCGTGAAGGATGTTGTGGGGCAAGGGTTGTCCTACCCCACACTTTAGATGGTGTCGCTAGGGTTATACCCCCACGACGCCATCTACGATATAGCATTGTTCATCAGGCCCAATTTTTAAAAAATTTTAAAAACTTTAGGACTTCTTTCGAGTATCTAAATGGATCCGAATGCGTCCCTATACCCAAGGAATTGACCAAAATAATGAAAATGGGTAATTTTTGGAAAATGGGAAATTAACGAAGTTACAATTAAATAGAAATAAAACTCTAACACGACCAAATTGGATAAAAAATGATTACCAGGTGCTTAGTGTACTGGTGGCGAGTGTTCGAGACCAGTTTGGCAACGTGTGATAGCTGCAAACGCAGAGTTTACGTTGTACAGTGAGTAAAACTAGTGTGAGTATTTATATTATTTCATTTATGCATTTAAATTAGGTTATTATCTTTATTGAGCAGCATTTCTTTGTGAAATATGATTTCTAGAATTTCATTTGTGGTATCTATCCTTGGTAGATTATCGGTTTTGTTTTTCTTGGATTCCGAATGAATGGTCCATTGCAAGTGAGCCATGATTACTATTTATCTGTGATATGAGCTCTTATCTGGACGCTGTTGATATCTCCTAATTGAGTATATGCTGGGGGCACTTATCCGAGTCTATAGACATCCCATAGTCGCAAGGATTAGGGCTGATACGTTGTGTCTTGTAACGGGCCAATTCTAATATGTCGTTATGTGTGACGTTATTTGCAGATGTTGACGCCAATAGGGACGGTTGCGGGTCCCACAACGAGGATTTGGAGCATACGAATTAGGTATACAATCTGTCTTGTGTGTTTTAGATATGTAATTGCGATGTTTATATCCAATTTAGTTATTTTGCATCACAATATACTTGTTTATATTGTTTATTGATGTGTGAGTTGGTGTGACGGGTGTTCACAGTGACTAGCGCGTATCAACGAATACCAAGCGATGAATCATTAGTACACTAAGCCGGGGGTCTAAACACATGAAATAAATGATAAAAATACACTCAATAATTCATAATAAATGGTATGGGAGCGTTCGGGATCATTAGTTTACGGAAACGGGACAATGAACTGTCCGGAGCTGGGTATTGGAATGCCCGAGGATTTGAATTGTAGCTATGCATTATGTGTATGGACCAAACAAGAAGTCAAGTGTTTTTGGCTTTATTTGAGAATAGTTGACCAAATCTTAACCTTTGAAATGGCCTTGAGATTGGTGGTTATGTGTGGATGAGCAAGGGTATATATATAAGTAGTGTGAGTTGGTTTCACTACATTTTCTCTCTCTTCAAGTGGTTGAACAAAATTAAGGGAGCTGGAGAGGGTTTGGCTTGAGTTCAAGTGGCGATTTGGAGCTAAAAAATGCGAGGAATTCGATACACGAGGTAATATCCTCGACCATCTCGCAGTTCTCTACGTTTTGGCGGGTATAGTTTTCACTGAGGTTTCGACGAGGGTTTTGAGCACACCAGCTATGTAGGGGTGTTGCTATGATTTTGCTGTTAGAATTGAGGTTATAGTTATGATTTTGGTGTTGAAGTTGTGGTTGTTTTGATTTCCAAGTGATTTTTAGGGTTTTTGGTCAGAAAATGCCGAGTTTGGGTTTCAGACATGTGTTGTCGAGGGGTTTCGATTTCATGGGCTTTGTGGGGGTGTTTAATGAGTTGTTGGAGCGAGCACGGATCGCGGCAACAGGCTGAGAGGGTTCGAAAATTTGGGAAAATCCTCGATGCTAAAGACGCCGTCAGGCATGCCATAGGATTTAGAATTCACGGTGCCACCTGCGGCGTCTTGGGTAGAGGCGTAATGTGAGGGAAATATTTTTGAAGACGCCGCGAGGAGATAACGTGACAGCTTGTCTACGGCGTCCAAAACGTCGTGAAGACGCCGTGAGGGTTAAACTTGGCGGCGGCATCTTGGACAGTTTTGGGACTAAAAATTTAATAAAAAATTACCAAATGGGTCGGGCTCGGTCCACCTGACCCAGCCCATACCTATTTTCTTCTTCCTTGTTCGTTGGAACAAACAGAACTGTAGCGAACGAATTGTAATTTTTTTTTCTTGAAGTTTCTTCTTTCTTTTTTTTCCTTCTTCCACAAACAACATTAACAACAACTCAACACCCTATCACTATTAAAATCTCTTCTTCTCTATCAACCATCACCAACAAAATCTAATAACAACAACAACGTAACATCTACAACCTCATCAATGCAACCAACGAAATCAATAACAAAAATAACTCACCTTTAATTTGCCGTGTCTCCTTAATCTCTTGACTCCCTTCTTCTCAGTCAATCTTTCGATTTCTCTCTTTCTCCATTATTTTCTCTGGATGAAAATGGAGAAATGTAGTGGCGGTGGTGTGTTAATATTTTGAGGGTTTGGTCAAATGACTAAAATACCCCACCTTTATCCATACCCTTTACAAATTTACTGCCCCTTTTGGCCTTTTCACAGTCCCATCCACCAACTTTGATAACTTAATTGGGTGACTTTAGTTGACTTGCTCCTCACTCTGGCCTATCCACCTCATCCTTTGTGCAATCCGGACTCAACCCGCGCTATACTCTGCGTGTTTTGCGCACTTGGTCGAATTGTGTACCAATTATTACGATAAATTTAGAGTTTGTATTTTATTAGTGTTTTTAATTAAGTTTGTCTTCCAGACTGTGATGACCCCAAATTCCATAACCCTAGAATCGGGAGCCGCCCAGCCTGGACCTGCGCGAACCCTCGAGCCAATCCCGCCGAGTCGCGCAGGGCCAGCCTATCCTTACTATTCAATCATTTATTAATCATTTAAAAGTGAAGTCAATTAATTAGCGAGTTATCAAAGTATAATGCGGAAGCAATAAATCTCAACTAATCAATTAACTTCGAAAGCTCCAAGTTATGACAAAAACCAAGGGTGTGAGAACCCCGTATATCATATATATCATGTAAAGTAAAGAGAGTATCATCCAAGTCATAATATCTAAAAATCTCTCAACCCATAACCCCATGTACAAAAACAATATAAGTAACTAATACAACAAAAAAGTCACCTATGTCAGCAGAGGAGGGTCGCTCAAAGTATATCGCCTAACTACACGGCCTTTCCTTTGCTGGACTGCGGATCTGCACTTGGTCAAATACAAGAATGACGAGTCCAGGTAAGTAACGCCAAATAGGAACAACAATAAATACAAAATTTAGAATTAAATAAATGAACAGTTGTAACAGCGAAGCCCAGCCCACCCGCAGGTGGCTCCATGTGGCGCACCCACTAGCACTGGCACCGCTAGTCACAGGTAGGGACGCACCCCCATCCACGTCCCCCTGCATGGTCTTTCACCCCCACGACTCAAATTGGCGACCCCTAGGGTTTAAGTACACCAGACTCAGGAGTCGTGTACCACTCGAGCTCGTAGGTGGGTTGGGCTGGACCGTTACAACAGTCAATTCATGTAGATAGAAAGGAAAGGACAGAGAGCTCATGAATATATAAAGACTGTGAATAAATACATGAGCAATCAAAATTGAGTATCCCAGAATACAAGGGAAAGACACAAGTGGTCCCGACCAATCAAAGTCATTAAGCCGAGGACAAAATCTCCTTAAAGGCTAAGAGTCGAGGACAGAATATCCTTTAAGACCCCTACGCGAATGCAGAGTCCCCAACAATCTGGTAGAGAACTCTCACCCCGTACATGTTGTTACAACCAATCATATATCCCCAGCCGTAAACCCCCGGTATAATACACCACGAGCCCAAAATTCTGCAAGGATCATACTTGACACACTTGCCTTATGACAACTCATATGAATGGAATGACAAGAGGGTATTGAAACAATATCAATAAATAATTTCAAGCTCAAGAAATAACTGTAGTATTCCTCACTGGTTTACTTACCTCCAATTCAAGCTAAGTCGCACTAACATGGACTCCGACACGCCCTTACGTTTCCCGTGTGTACAATAATCCTTATAATACAATTTATATCAATTTCCTTAATTTTCCTATAATTTTTCTAAATTTCTAATTATTTTTGCCAATTTCACGCTTTTCAAGGCAAAAACTCTGACATAACGTGTAACGACCCAGCCCGCCCCGCAAGGCACAACAGCTGGCCCACACAGGCAGTGTGGGCACCCGGCCCACACCATCTGCGTCCCCTCCCACGTGAGCACCTACAAGTCTCTCTCATGTGAGGCGTAGTCTTTCGCCCCCCACGACTCGAACCTGCGTCCTTGAGGCTTAAGAGAACAGGTTTCACGAGTCGTGTACCATTGAGCTGGAAGCCTACCCCTCAAGGCACGCCAGTTAGCCCACAGTGCCTGTGCGGGCCAGCTGGCGTGCCTTGCGGGGTGGGGTGGCCGTTACATAAAAAACGTCTAGCTCAGTGGTACACGACTCGTGAAACCTGTTCTCTTAAGCCTCCAGGACGTAGGTTCAAGTCGTGGAGGGCGAAAAACTGCGCCTCATGTGAGAGAGACTTGAGAGTACTCACGTGGGGGACGCAGATGGTGTGGGCGGTGCCACACTGCCTATGCGGGCCAGCTGGGGTGTCATGTGCGGGGCGAACTGGGCCGTTACATAAAAAGGCCAGCTCAGTGGTACACGACTCGTGAAACCTGTTCTCTTAAGCCTCCAGGACGCAGGTTCGAGTCGTAGGGGCGAAAGACTGCGCCTCATGTGAGAGAGACTTGCGGGTGCTCACGTGGGGGGACGCAAATGGTGTGGGCCGGGTGCCCACACTGTCTGTGCGGACCAGCTGGCGTGTCACGTGCGGGGCGGGCAAGGCCGTTACATAACGTCTCGTACGAACCCTGAATACTTCACTTTTCATAGAAATTCCCAAAGTTCTCTTTATTTGGTGAAAATATAATTTTCTATAATTTTTCAGATTTTTCCCTGAATTTTTCCTATTTTTTAGAATTTTATTTCAATTAAAATCCATTTTAATATTTTTAATTGAAATAAATATTTATTTATTAATATATAATAATGGGTGGTGGGTCCCGAGTCGGGTCTGGACCACCCTAACTGGGTCAGACCAAGACCTGGTCCAACCAGGTCAGGCCTGGTTTGACCCAATCGGGTCGGGTCAAGGTGACCCAACCCGTTTCTTTCCCCTCTTCGAGTCGTCTTTTCGCTTGAAATTTCCAGCAAACAAGACGACTTGCTGCTTTTTTTTTCTTCTTTAAACACAACAACAACAACCAACCAATCTACCATTAAAATCCATTCTTCTCTATCAACCATCACCAACAACAATAACAACGCACAACAGTGACAACGCCACAACGAGATCAACAATTTCTTTACCTGAGTCTCGCCTCGACATCGCGTCCACGCTATCTCCAGCGAGTCTCCGCTCTCCTCTCCTCAATCTCTCCTTCTTCTCTTTCGTTTTGAGGATGGTGAGAATGGTGATGGCGGTGGCGTGTTGGTGTTTTGGGGAGATTTGGTCAAATGACCAAAATACCCCCATCTTTAAACATATCCTATACAAATTTACTGCCCTTTTGGTCATTTCGCAGTCCCATCCACCAATTTTGATAACTCAATTGGGTGACTTTAGTTGACTTGCTCCTCACTCTAGCCTATCCACCTCATCCTTTGTGCAATTCGGACTCGACCCGCGCCGCACTCCGCGTGTCTTGCGCACTTGGCCGAATTGTGTACCAATTATTTCGATAAATTTAAATTTTGTATTTTATCAGTGTTTTTAATTAAGTTTGTCCCCCAGACTACCAACGTTCGTACATAAACGCCCTCACACATTGAGAACTTTGAAATTTTACAAATTAAATATATTATAATACAAACACTATACAAAACTAACATACCTCGGCGTCGACGTCCGAGAATTGATGACTGTACCACGGCGTGGGCCCACGTATGACACGTGGCATGGGTTAAATTTTTAGGGTTGTTACACAGACTACTAACGTTCCTACATAAACGCCCTTACACGTTGGAAACTTTGGAAATTTACAAATGAAATATACTATAATACAAACACTATATAAAACTAACATACCTCGACGTCGACGCCCGAGATTTGATGATTGTACCACAACGTGGGCCCACGCACACTTAGATTGACACGTAGCACAAGTTAGAAATTTTAGGGTCGTTATACGCACTCAAACGTCTTCACATGTTTGGAACATTGAAATCTGATTTCAGGTAAATAAATAATAATATAAAATACCAACAAAAAATAACATACCTCGGTGTCGACTACCGAGAATTGTTCACATGTATCACGACAAGAGGTCCACGTATGACCTAAAATGACACGTGACACGAATTAGATTTTAGGGTCGTTACAGTTGATTTAAAGATACGTGACCCGACTTGTACTTTTGTATTATATGTATTTGGTTTTATTTTGGGAACTTGGGGTTGAGAGATACTTTGAAACCTTATATATTTTCATATTTTGTGACATTTGAGGTATTTATGGATACATATGAGTTTTTCACACTAGATTTATAGTTCATATCATATAATTCGGTTATTATTACTTGAGTTAATATGTTTGTAAGACTTCTGTTGCGATAGTTTGAGGTTAAAATGATAACTTAACAGATTATTAATATTTAGTACAATTTAATCAGTAAATTGTTGATTAATAAGATTTAAAAGGATAAAATGAAGGATATAATCCAATGTGGGGCACATGTGTCGCTGGTAAGACAGATTGTGGGTCCACATTGGTCCCTGTGGCGATCTGTTTGAAAAATGGGTCGTTACACGTACTGTAACTCATCGCAGTACTTGTCATAGTACTTCTTGTCTTTCTTGTGCACCATTCAACCTTTGACGAATCTGTCATATTTTTTTCAGTGTGATCAACAACATTCTTCGACTCAATTGTCATTATATCCTCAGGTTCTGCCCAACACGACGGTGATCTACAAGGTCTGCCATACAACGCCTCAAATGGTGCCATCTCGATACTAGAAAATTGTTGTTATATGCAAACTCACACAAATAAAGATATTCTTCTTAAGATCCTCCGTACTCTAGTACACACATCATGAGCATGTCCTCCAACACCTGAATCAGCCTCTCGGATTATCCGTCTGTCTATGGATGGTACGCGATACTCAAATCAAGCATGGTGCCAAACTGAGTTTGCATGCTCTGCCACAATAATGAAGTGAGTTGCAGTCCTCTGTCTGACACAATCGACAATGGAACTCCGTGCAATCTGACTATTTTTTTCTCGTATAGACTGCTCAATCTGTCAACTCTATGTGCAGTGGATACCGATATAAAATGTGTAGATTTCGTGAACTTGTCAACAATTACCTAGATATTGTCATGTCCACGAGGAGATCGAGGTAAACCACTGACAAAATTCCTAACAATGTGCTCCCACTTCCACTGTAGAATTGGAAAAGGCTGCAACAAACCTCTAGGTCATCATTGCTCAACCTTAACCGACGACATATTTCACACGCTCGTATAAACTCCGAAACATCAGCTTTTATCCCCAACCACCAGAAGAGACATCGCATATCAACATACATCTTGGTCCGACCCGATTGAACAAAAAAACGCGAACGATGAGCCTCCTGAAGTATCTCAGTGCGCAAATCAGCCACTAATGGAATCCACATTAGTCAACATGTCCTCACACATTTGGACAATTGGATTCACATTCAGGTAATAAATATATAATACAAACACCAGACAAAAATAACATATCTCGGTGTCGACGACCGAGAACCGGACATGTATATCACAACAAATGGACCCACACATAACATAAAATGATATGTGACACGAGTTAGATTTTAGGGTCATTACAAGAAAATTATGGAGTTGCCTAAGATAAAATCAGAAGATCAAGTAGCTGACGTTCTCACTAAAGCAGTTTTTCATTGAGTCTTCTCATCATTTTTGGGCAAGATGGGCATATATGATATACATGCACTAACTTAGGGGGAGTGTTATGATTATAAATAGAAAGAATAATTGATTGATTGATTAAATGATTGATGGATTGATTGATTGATTGATTGATTGAAAATGATTGATTGATTGATTGATTGGTGGATTGATTGAAGATTTTATATTTGAATATATTTGTATCTTAATAAATATAGGGTTAGTGTAACTATAAAAACATGAATAAAATCGTACTCGCATTTCTCTTGTGGTTTCTCTTGTAGGTGGACGTAGGTCAAAATCAAACATAAATTATTGTCTCCATTTTTATTGGTTTTATATTTGATAGTATTTTTTTCAGCTGATGTATTGATCAGAACTCAGTAGACTTTATAAATTCCTAATGGTGAAATGAAGCGTGTTATTCATTGATTTTTCATGAAAATAAACAAAATGAAAATGATGCACGAGCTTTGTCATTGGAATCTTATCAACCACTCACCGTTGGTTCAGCACCATCACCTTTCACTCTATCACTACTGCATGCCGATCAAACGGTGTATCACCCCCTGACGAGACGACGACTTCCCAGGACATAACCGGTATTACCCAAAACCTCGAGTCCAAAACACGTCAAAACGTAAAACATTTAAGAAATCGCGTAGACCGCAAAAGGTGGGCAGTGTCTCTACGTCCCACTCCACATCACAACCCCCCCCCACACCAACCGCCGATCCTCCTCGAGATCTCCCTCCACCTCCCCCACAAATCATCTCCCTTAATTTTCTATTAACACTTTTGATTAATTTAACATATTGTCACTAAATAAACTAATAATACCGAAATAATCACTTCCGACAACGCTATTTCCTTCGCAGCGACGACAACACATCACAAAAACAAAACCAAAACCAAAACCAAAACCCCTCTCAATCCATCGATCGAATTCCTCCAAATCTCGCCCTGATTCGCGAACTCCAACCCCCATTTTCGCGATTCTGAGCTTTCTAGGGTTTTGGTTCGCGATTCGGCCCTTGATTCAGCTTCCCTTCGAAGTAGGTTTTCACTGTTCATTCATGGTTCCGCCTCCGATTCTGAGATCGGACGAGGGTTTGGGGTCGGCGGGGTCGCCAATTCGGATCAATTTGAGCTGTCGCGAGGTTAAGCCGCGCGTGAGGCGGTGTTGATTTGGGCGTTTGAGGTACGGAGATTGAATTTCGGAGCTTTCTGTGATTCCTTCCGTGATGTTGAGCTTAAAGTTGCGATTTTTATGTGATCCGCTTCGTAGATCTGCGTTGGAGGTTGGGATCTAGGGTTTGGGTGGATTTGGTCTGTGTTCGTGTGTGGAATTTGAATTGGTGGTTTGGTTTTGTCAGTTGGGTTCAAATGATTCTATCCATTTTGGGCGATTTTGTAGGAATTGTATGTGAACGTTGCGGAGATTTTTGGGAATATATGCGTTGCTGTATATTTTTAATGCGTGTGAGTAGGATGGCGTTGATATGGGAATTTGGCATTCAATGTGAGTTTAACGGTAACAAACAAGCTTCTAAATTGCATTGGTGTATGGGGACCTGTTGGCACTGTTAATCTTTAGTGTATGGAAGAGTGAAATTTGGAAGGGGAGGATTTTGGGTTTTCAGCGTAGCGTCTACTGGTAAGAAAAGGTTGCGGCTTTTCATGATTTTAGGTCTTCTGTTGGATTATGGCATTATGCCGATTGCCGCCTGAGTGAGGGAGAGTTTATGTAGGAAATAGTGATGCTTCTGCGAGTTGCTGTGTATTTAAGCAAGCAAGTTGTGAATGTCCAGCGAGATTTACTTTAGTTTCATCGGTGTTTTGAGTTTGCAAAGGTATTTAGTTGTTTATGGATATTATGTGTGCATGAATTTTGGGGGAACAAAAGAAATTTGGTACCATGTCTTGAGGTACTTTTGGAGGTGAAACAATATGATCTAATAGATATATCATGCATAAATTTGGGAAAGAGTATTCATGTTGCCTGAATGGTAATGTTATTTCATGTTGCCTGGCATGGCAATGTTATTTCATGTTGCCTGACCTGACACAGTAATGTTAATTAGCTGTAGCAGATGACGAAGACATTTTTATTCTTTGCATAGTAGTGGGGTTTGAATGTCTCATCTCTAGTGTGATGTGAGCTGGACTTTGTGGCCTAGCATTGGTTCATACTAAAGCTTCTTGACCTTTATTTATTTTTCTTGTCCTTGATCATTTTTAACTGATCAGCAAAATCATTCTATTTGCAATTTGTATTCCTGAATCCTGATGTATTCTTGTAAAAACTTGAAATTTTGTCATGTTGATTTTATAACAATTTTTAAGAACGAAAGTGCATGCAATAATCAAATTAAGTGACTGTAAAATTTCTTCATTGCCAATTGTCTGGTTCTTGATTTTATGATTGTAGTGGTAGTGCCACTAAAAACACTACATATCATTACTGTAGCTCAATTTCTGGATTTATTGTGACATGGCATTACTCCATGATGTTGCAGAGCTTATACTTTGTGGTGCAGTCTTCTTTTGAGGAGGTCATTGCTGGAAAAGGAGCAACTGATCCTTCTCATTATCTGAAGCAGTATAGATCTGAGACTTTGGTCATACTCTTAGTGTCATATATTGACGTGAATTGAAGCAGGCAATATTGCTGACTATCTCTGAATTTTGTGTTTTAGCACTATGCCTTCTTGGTGGGGGAAGTCTTCATCCAAAGAAGTGAAAAAGAAAACAAACAAGGAGAGTTTTATAGATACTTTGCACCGTAAATTTAAAAATCAGGGTGAAGAAAAAGCAGCCGTTAGGTCAGGAGGGTCTCGAAGACGTAGTAGTGACATTGTTTCAGAAAAGGGATCCCGATCCAGAGCAGTGTCTAGATCACCATCACCCTCCACTCAAGTATCACGATGTCAAAGTTTTGCAGAACGGCCGCATGCACAACCACTTCCACTTCCTGCGGTGCATCCATCAAGTGTAGGACGCACAGATTCTAGCATTAGTATATCTAGACCAGGATCGGAAACACAGTCCAAGCAGTTTTTACCTCTTCCAAGGCCTGGTTGCTTTCCAGGCAGACCAGACCCTCCTGATGCTGATGCAGATTTGGTAACTGCTTCTGTTTCTAGTGATAGCTCCACTGATAGTGACGATCCAACAGAATCTCGTCTTCTTAGTCCACGGGCTACTGATTCCGAAAATGGTGGCAAAACAGTTGCAAACAGTCCCTCAAGGTGAGCTTTCTTTGTAGTATATGTCTTGTTGTACTGTATGAAGCTAATGTTGAGCTATCTTGTGTTAGTCTGTCAACTGTTTGTTTTACAGATTTTCTGTTATGTATTTCCTGATGATCTGTTATCTTTGCTGAAGCACATTGAACAAGGATCAATTCACCATTGTTGGCAGAAAGAATCCGAAGGAGTCACTGAAGCCAGTGAATGTTTTGTTCAATCAAAGTCTCTCCACATCACCTCGGCGGGGGCCTTTGAGTGCTTATGCACCTACCTTACAAATTCCTCGTCATGGTGCTTTTGCTAGTGCTCCCGACAGTTCTATGTCAAGTCCCTCTAGGAGTCCGATGAGAGCATTTGGCCCTGATCAAATTGTGAGTTCTGGTTTTTGGGCAGGCAGACATTACCCAGATGTAAATTTACTTGGATCTGGTCAGTGCTCTAGTCCAGGTTCTGGACATAATTCTGGACATAATTCCATGGGAGGCGATTTGTCAGGACAATTGTTTTGGCAGCAGAGCAGGGGAAGCCCCGAATGCTCTCCCATACCTAGCCCTAGAATGACAAGTCCAGGCCCCAGCTCCAGAATACAAAGTGGTGCTGTCACTCCTCTTCATCCACGTGCTGGAGGAGCATCTAGTGAGACATCTTCTAACTGGCCGGATGAGGTGAAACAACAAAGTCACCGACTTCCACTTCCTCCCAACTCTGCACCAATTTCACCATCAAATTCCACTGCGACCATGTCACCGTCAGTTCCACGTAGTCCTGGCCGGGCAGAGAATCCTTCAAGCCCTGGTTCACGTTGGAAGAAGGGACGGCTGCTTGGTAGAGGAACGTTCGGTCATGTTTATGTTGGTTTTAATAGGTCAGTTTACTAAATACTTGAATTTTTGTTTTCGTTCATGCTGGAATTGTAATTGTTTTGAAACCCCTTCTTATGTGTGAATTTGGTGTATCATCATTCATCAGATTAATATGTTCTTGGCATTCTTGCTAACCTGAATGTTTAGCCTTATAGCTAGTGAAGTTGTTGATTTTGCCAACAAAATGACTTAAAAGAATTCTGACTCATACGTGGGCAGATTTTACTGTTCTGATCACGCTGTATAGGCTATCAGCCTATCATGCTGGACTGATTTATCTGTTGTTTTCTTTTTAGTTGTATTCGTTGTATACCTTTGTGTTCATGAGCTTCCTTATCTAAGCTGTTGTTTATGGTTTACATTTTATTATTATTACAGTGAGAGTGGTGAAATGTGTGCAATGAAAGAGGTTACCCTATTTTGTGATGATGCAAAGTCAAAGGAAAGTGCAAAGCAGTTGGGGCAAGTAAGCAAAATTTTCTTGCATATATATTCATATGCACATCCACATACACTAATGTATGCGTCACTGCATTTGTTTTTTCTGCAATTTTTCTTTTGGTGGAATTCTGTCTAATTTAGATGTCTGGCAGGAAATTGCTTTACTGAGTCGCTTGCGACATCCGAATATAGTGCAGTATTATGGGTCAGAGACGGTATGCAGCACTCTGAAAACTTACAAGTTTCACTCTGATCCTTAGAAACTTTCACATATTTATGCTCTAAATCAGTGTTCTCATAATTTTAATTTTGTGAACAGGTTGATGACAAGCTGTATATATACTTGGAATATGTATCTGGTGGGTCAATTTACAAGCTTCTTCAAGAATATGGGCAGTTTGGTGAACAAGCTATACGTATTTATACTCAACAGATCCTTTCTGGTCTTGCATACTTGCATGCAAAAAATACTGTGCATAGGTGGGTGTATAATATCTCCGTTCATTTTTTATGCAATTGGTTTACATGTTATAATGTGAATGTCCTCTTTCCATTTCTATTTCCTTATGGTTGACCTGTTTCTAAGTTTATGTTCAGGGATATTAAAGGAGCGAATATACTTGTAGATCCCAATGGTCGAGTTAAATTGGCAGATTTTGGGATGGCAAAGCATGTAAGTGTTCGTGTCCATATTCTTTTTATTAGGAGTGTTGAGCACGTTGTGACGACTTTTGCTTCATATTTTTGGGAAACCCCAGTAATGCTGAAGAATTTTATTTGGCTGCTTGATCATTTGGTCTGTAAAATTATTATTATTATTATTATTTTCGAAGAAAAAGGTGTTTTTTTTTTTTTCAAGAAGAAAAATTACAAAATGGAGGTCCAGAAAAAGGGGGAAACATAACCAAAAAAGAAAAAGAAAAGACTTGGAGAAATACAAACTAAAAGATGCAGTGAAAGTGTGAAACATAACCTTGCTCAGGAGAGACGTTGTTAACCTATAATGAGATCAGCAAGAGTGATGTCTAAAACTTTTACCCAAGGAGACAAGACTCCTCGTTGCCTACAACCTGGAAAATCTCATTGTTCCTCTCAAGCCAAATTCTCTGCGAAATATATAAAGGGGCATAGTTTCAAGAAGTCTTCTTCCTCATATTACTATTTTTGCTTAAAATATCTTCTTCATGATATCGTCAATGTGTCTAGGAGTTAACGAATCAAAGCCTCAAGGTCTCTTGCCCATAGGTCCCATACAGAGCTGGAAAACAAACAATTCCAATCCAGTCATGATTGTTCAAATGGTCATCACAATCATTGAGTTTCAGGGTACGCCTTTCAAATCCCATTCTGAATCTAAAAAAATTGTTAGGTCTTTGAAATTTTCCCATGTGAGTTATTTCTGCGTAAATAAGATGCCTTGTTAAGGTGTTCTTTCCTTTTGGCGGGTTTAGAGGAAATTTGAGTCACTATAATATCCTGCCTCAAGACTTTTGAGTCATCTGGAACATATAATTGTGATGGGTTTGGGGAAAACTGGCTCATCGTAAGATCCTGCTTCATACGGTTTAGCTGGATTTTCTGTTCTTGACAAAAGAACACATCTACTGGTGGTGAATATGGTAAAATCACTTCATGTGCACATAAATAAGTTTTATTGGGAGAAACAAAGTGGTATTTTTGTTACCGAAGTTCACAAGTGGATCCCTTGACTGAGAAATTGGTACGAGGATAGCTACATCCTCTTCTATCTCAATGGCTAAAAAAGGCCTCTAATATTCTCTGGTTACAGTTGAATATGAAAAGTGGTATCCAACTCTTACCTTTAGTATTCCTTAGTTGGAACGACATTTGCTTCGTCCAACCATTGTGAATCTTGTGGCCTGTGGGTAGGGTCATATGCATTTTCATCAACTGCATGTTATGATTTTGTTTGCAGAGGGTATGGCAGAAAGTAGTTTGCTTGAGTTTTGCCGCTTTGATAGAGGAACATTCACAATGCCTGTGTTTGTTTGACTAGGCCAAAAATCAAAATGCAGGGCATTAAATTGCTGATGGTAACATTCTAAGCATGTAAAGAACACATTAGTCAGCCATCTGTTTCTTTGAAAAATGTGTGGTTCTTGGATGTAAACAGCAAGGACAGTTTTGTAGTATTTGATTTGTATTTCTGTATTCTGAAGATATTTTGGAAAGAATATGCAGTTGTGCCCAGCAAGGACACACAACTGACACGCATATGTTGGCATTGTCACATTGAGATGTGCACACACGTAGCTTGATTTGTATTGCACGGACACCGACAAGTGCATGTCGGTTTTTCGTGTCCGTTGGGATGAGTAGATGTCTTAAATTTATGCAGTTGCACCAAGGTTTTTTTTTTTTTTTTTTTTTTTACTAATGGCTGATTTGTTTGTTTCTACTCTTTTTTTTATTGGATCTCAATGCACCCTTTATTTTTCAGATTACTGGGCAATCATGTCCTTTATCTTTCAAGGGAAGTCCTTACTGGATGGCACCTGAGGTGAGAAGTCTCCTTTCTATTACTTTTCTTTATTAAACCAGTTCATCACCTTTCATTCTCACACGTCATTTATTCAGGTTATTAGGAATTCAAATGGTTGCAATCTTGCGGTTGACATTTGGAGTCTTGGTTGCACTGTTCTGGAGATGGCCTCAACAAAACCGCCTTGGAGTCAATATGAAGGGGTTGGCTGCTTTAATTGCAACTCTATTAGATTTTTTTTGCCAAACTTGGAATGGGTTTGAATTGCATTGGCTTCTCGTTATCTTAATTGCTGTGTTTTTCTTTTTTCTCTTTTATTTATAGGTTGCTGCCATGTTTAAGATTGGAAACAGCAAGGAACTTCCAGTAATACCTGATAATATCTCTGATGATGGCAAGGATTTTGTGAGGCAGTGTTTACAACGTAATCCTCTTCATCGGCCTACAGCTGCTCAGCTTTTGGAACACCGTTTTGTGAAGAATGCAACTCCATTGGAAAGGCCCATTAGTTCTGAGCCTTCAGAATTATTAGCGGGATCTGTTAATGGTTCTCGGCCTACGGTAGGACTTTTTTCCTTACTGCTTGTGCTGTTAACATATAGATGTGGTAACCTGCGTTATAGTAGAGGAGGCTGTTGTAACCTGCATTATATTAGAGGGAAATGGGTTATTATAAATCTATATCATCCATGCTTAGTAGTTGCAATAGCCAAGTTTGTTATATAGACATGGCTTGCGTAGTTATATCTGATTGAAATGTTCAAATACAACACCTGTCTTGAAAGGGCCTGGTTTTTCTACCAAGAAAAGGGCCTGGTTACATGTAGTTCCATGAAGGAAAGAAATGTACCTAAATATTGAGTGTAAAGCTTGGGATGATTATGTATTATGTCTTTATGAGTTTGCCTATAAGAGGTGATACCATTATTTCATCATGGAAGTGAAGTCGTTGATAGGTAACCAAAAAGTCTGTCAACTTCCAACTGCTACTCTTGATTTTCTTTTTTCTCTTGTCAGCATTTACTAAATTGTTTTCATGGTGTTAAACAGCCTAGAAATTTCTCATCCTTGGATACGGAAGGGCTCATAATCCCTAGAAGTGCAAAAGCTGGCCCAACATCCAGGTACCTCTCTCTTATCATTTTTTTATTTATTTATTTTTTACTCCATCAATTGCACTAAATCGAGCACAATGGAGGCGTTTGATCCATGTAGCCGACCTCAATTAATTTGGGACTGAGGCTATGTTTTATGGAATGTGTGGATTGAAAGAAATAGAAGAAATTTTGAGGATAGGTGCACATCAAGAGAGTATTTATGGGATTGCATCAAACATCATGTGGCAACTTGGTTGGTGGCTTCTAGAAAATTTAATTTTTCCATAAATGATTGGTGTAGAAATTGGACCACAATTGTTGGATGAGAATGTCACCAAAGTTGTTTGGATGGGGCGGGAAAGTGTTGTAGTTTCTTAATTTCGATGTTGTCCATGCTTTTGTAATTGTAAACTCTTATTACTAATACAAAAGATGTTTCTGATTAAAAAAAAAAAAAAGATCTCAATGTAGATTTTTTTTTTTTTTTTTTTTTTGGCGGATTGAATGGGCGGCATACTTTCAGAAGAGAATTAGATGACCTGCCAGTTTAGCCATTATGGAAAAGGAACTAAAGAATTGATTTAGCTAAGAAAAAAAATGTGAGGCCAAACTTTATAGATGAAGACCAGAGTTCACCTGGGGAACCAGTCTGTCTGGTAGTTTTTAATTTCAGATTACCTGAACAGCATCGTGGTGCCTGCTTGACTAAACGAATCTAGATTGGTTAGATTTTGAATGTAGTCATGTATTTGGCTGAAAATCTTCTAACTGTTTATCTTATCTACAGTGATGGTCATGTGTCCAGGAACGTTTCGTGCCCGGTTTCACCTATAGGAAGCCCCCTTTTTACCTCAAGGTCCCCACAGCATATGAATGGAAGGATGTCTCCTTCTCCCATATCCAGTCCTCGTACCACGTCTGGTTCATCCACTCCGCTTACTGGTGGAAGCGGCGCCATTCCATTTGCTCACCTTAAGCAGCCAGCTTATTTGCATGAAGGACTGGGGAGCATGCCAAGGTTGCCAAATGGTATCTATGTCAATGGTTCCAACTATCATGAGCCCAAGCCTGATCTGTTTCGAGGGATGCAGCAAGGTCCTCATGTGTTCCGAGATGTGATGACATCTGATAATGATGTGCTTGGAAAGCATTTTGGGAGGTCTACACTTCCAGAGCATAGGGAGGTTTACGATGGGCAATCTGTATTGGCGGATCGTGTGTCACAGCAGCTCTTGAGGGATCATGTGAAGCAGACTCCATCTCTTGACCTTAATCCCGGCTCTCCTATGCTTAGACGCACTAATGCTATCTAATTTAAAACCCTACACCCAGGAGCTGTTCTCAAGCTTGCCAAGTTGTTTTTTCTTAATTCTGGCAAAGTCTTTTCATCACGTAACTGACCGCAGAACCCGTTTGCGTAATAAGGACCCAAAGTGATGATCTGCAAAATAAGGTTGGATCTTTGGAAGCTGAAGTTGCTGAGAGAGAAGGTTCTCCCCATGACCTCCTTTTTTGGTTCCTCAACGGGTACGTTAGTCTCATCTACCAAATCTTTTCAGATGAATATAGCTGCTGATAATCAAGATGGATCTAATGATCTGGGTGAAAGCTAGTTTCTTCTACGATGCAAAAGTGGTTTTCGTCGATCCAAATTAAAGCAATTCACTTGCAGTGAAAAAGGATTCATGGTGCCAGACTGAACTGCGTTATTATGTTGCATTACACTGAAAAAAGGAAAAAATGAGCAATTCAGAACTAATTGCACTTGGACTCCTCTCTCTGTTCCTGCCTATATATTTTTGTTCCATTTAGTTATCTGATCCTTTTAGGTTCAGAAAATATTGTACAGAAGGTTGGGGGACTAGATTAAGAGTCCAGATTTTGTTAGCAAGGTGGCTCTATGAATTTTCGAGCCTATGCTGTTGTATTTCTTGCATCACTCGAAAGGCTGCTCCATTAATTGTTGTACTGTCATGCCTAATTGTTCCATGTACATCTGCAGTAAATTGAAGAAATCTGATTATACTGTGTTATTGTCTTTTCCCAATTCCTCATTAAGTATATCTTCCTTATGAGTTCTGTGTTAATGAGTACTTGATGGAAGAATTATTTGTACTGGTTTTGTTGATCTTAAATGGGGGATGATTGCACTGGTTGCTTTGGGATTGTTTATCATGTGATCCATATTAAGTGGCTCTGTTTGAGTAGAGCACTTCAACAGGAGTTGAGGAGTCCACAACCTCTCCAAACCTAGTGATGGTTTATCCATCCGAGATGCTTAGACAATGATGCTTTATCCATCCCACATCCCACCAGAGATGTTTAGGCAACACCTATTTATTTTGGCCACAGCTAAATGGACTCTGCTTCCTGCTAATCGTATCCCATTGCTTCTTTGTACCCTACTTTTTTTGCATCCTAAACCACAAAACCAAGAAAAATAAGAGGATTGAGAGGTGTTGGGGGTGAGGGTATTCTTGGGATTCAGAAAAAAAAACGTGGAGTATTTTTTTTAAAAAAAGAAAAAAAATGGTTACAAAAAGTAACGGTGTACATTTAGCAAGACAGGGGGGGTCCGTTTAACCACTCCCTTATTTTTAATCACTCAGCATTTTAAGAAAACATAGGTTCTTCAAACATTCTTGTAGTTTAAAATTGATTCAGATAGGAAGTTGGAACATAGAATCTGAAAAATGAAGAGGAGAAAATTAAGGATGTACTGTAAGTTAACATTCATGCCAACAAGGAACTAATTTGTCAAGCTCATGCTAAAATCCCAAAGTCTCTTGGCGAGCGGCGAGTCTTGACCAAGTGAACTTGCTTTTCCTAGGTTACTATCTGCAAAGTACTCGCCACTTACACCCTTGACCTGTGGATGCAAAGCCACATAGCATGTTGTCGCGGCTCCCTGCAACAAAGTTCAGCAAAATATGCATTAGAAACAAATTGAATGAGTTTGTTCGACACTATACTTGATAAGTATATTATGTGCATACTAACTGGTCCTTTTTTCTGTACTGCCGTTATTAGATGAACATCAGGAGAAAAACAAAGCAATGTTGAATCTACATATCCAGCTTAGTAGCATAATAAAATTAACAAATCCTAGACCACAATTACTGGGTTTATGCCAGTAAAATACAAACTCACCTGCTGAACATTTTTTAGGAAGAACTTTCCGACTGTGTTGACAATACCTGCATCGCACCGCCAGAAGAAGCAGTTCAGGATTCGCGAACACGGTTAAGTATCCTTAAATTTTGAAACATGAAGAACTAATGGCCCTCTTGAATGAAAACCAGTTGATCCATGAGAATGATGAAAAGAACACCGAATTGATCCAAGTAATTCCCCATTAAATCTTAAGGTGCTATGAACAAATGCGCAACATTGACAAACTAGACCTAAATATTACAAAATAATTAAGTTGCGTATACAAATTTCAAAGTTTGTGCGTAATGGAGCATATTTTACAACTAAAACAGGAGAAAAACTACTGGATTCTACAAAGATGCAAGAGTATAAAATTCTATGGTATACATCGTGCACTGGTAGTTAACCTTGAATGTTAATAAAATAAGAATATACATTTACCATTAACATAAGTATGATAGCGCATAAGATTCGTAGAAATAGCTCCAGGATGAAGTGAGTTGGCAGTTATTTGAATGCCATCCTCCTGCTCATGATAGAACCAAAGTAGTAAATATATTTCCAAATCCGTAAGAAGAGGTAAGCAAATAAGGTGGCTTCTTTTGCACAAATAATTGAAAATAAGAAAGAGAAATTGAACATTGGCTCTCGAAAACATAATGCAATATAATCCAAGAAATGCACTGAGATTAATGGAAGTTCCTGTTGCCCCGATCTCAAATGAAAAGTACAAACGAGAAGTGGGGAGTGGAAGACAGGTTCAACTCATTAACTTAGCCTGTGCAGTTACAACAACAACAACAACAACAACAACAACATAGCCTCAATCCCAAATTAACTTAGCCTGTGCAGTTACAATGCCATAAATCAAAAGTAATCTCCAAGAAATCATATAACTGCAGAAATACATTTTTGATTCCTATCTGGAACTTTCCCAGACAATATATTAAATTGCAATCCTAAAGGCCAGTTGACTGTTAATTCAAACTATTTCATTTTTTACGATCAGAAAGAGAAACATCAATCTTAAGATGAATTTCCAACTGATGATCATTATTAGGAATTATTATGTTAGTCACATAAGCTTCTTAAGATGAATTTCCAACAGTTTTAAAGAACGAATTTTACCAACTATTTTGCTAAATAACGGTTGAATACCTTTAGGCGTCTTGTAAGCTCTTTAGCGTGCAATACATTAGCAAGTTTTGATTGCCCGTATGCCCTCAAACTGCTGTACCTGTACATGTGAAAATATGGATTCAACTTTTGCATCAAGCTTCCAAAATTAAGACGTGTCTTATAAGACACAATATCAAAATTACTTCATGGTAAACTAAAACTTAGTTGCAATATTCTACCCAAGGTAAGTGAAGTGGAATGTAAATGACGTGGGGCATGTACCATGTTTCATCATTAATTTTATCAAAACGGATTCCTTCAGGATATGGAAATCGATGTGCTTCGGAGGAGACATTAACAATTCGTCCTTCAATGTTGCTTTCACGTGCTGTGCTTTTCATGGTCTCTAATAGGAGATTTGTCAACAGAAAATGTCCTGTGAAATCGCAGCATAAGCCACTTCATCAAACTATGACGAAAATTTTGAAACAAAAAGAATATAAACGGAAAAGTGAAAACATCATGACTCGCAAAAAGTCTCTTACAGGAAGAAAACTAATAATTTCCTATTTTCTCTGCAGTTCATGAGATTAAGTTCATATTGTCAAGCCTGTCATGATATTCTGAAAGAATTTTAGGATTCCAAGAAAAGCAAAGAGCTATTTACAGCAGAAACAGTGGATCCATTGAAGGGCCAATGGCTTATCAAGTCCATAAGATGTTTAGAGGCCTAAAATACCATCTTCAGTAATATTGCCACATTATTGTTCAGAGTTGTAGCATAATCAAGTGTGCAAAACGAATAAAATCAAGTATGCGAAACAAACACATTCCACTAAAAAATAATTCAATAACATCACATGATATAACAAGCAGAGATATTGATTTTTGTCAATATTCACTCACCTATGTGGTTTGTTGCAAACTGCATCTCGATCTTGTCCTGGGATAACATAAAAGGGGATGCCATTACTCCTGCATTATTACTTGGATGTTCCAAGAAAGAAAAAGATAGAAGTTATTTTTCATACCAAACTATCAAATACATCACAATTGGGAGATTTAACTGTTGGAAAGAAAAATTCATAATTCCTCATCTTTGTTTTTCTTACACAAGTATGTTCAAAGGGAGATTCAAGGATTTGAACTCCTGTGCAAATTTTCTAACAGAAGCCATTGACATAAGATCTAACTCCAATATATCAACTTTTGCAGCAGGGATTTCCTTGAGTACTTCTTCTTTGACACTCCTTGCTGCAGCAATATTCCTGGCTGCCATCACTACATGCACGCCACGCAAGGCCATTACGCGCGTGGTTTCTGCACCAATGCCACTTGAAGCTCCTGAAACAATAATTCAAAAGTTACAAACGTGTAAATCTGCTCAATTCTGCATCGTCATTAAAGAGGTCCTCAAATTTCTTTGTTTCTAGGCCTAGACGCCCATAAGCTTTAATCCCAAATTAGGCCCCGGCCGCTACACGTATGAAAAGCTTCCATTAAACTTGATTTAATGCAATCAATGATGTGCTTTCATAGATCCCTTCTGGGACTAGTCAGACTTTAATCGAGAAGAAGCTGAGGTAGTTTGGACACCAACAGACAAAAAAAAAGAAAAAAAGAAAAAAAAAAGCTCTTTCATAGTCCTTTAAATCCTTTCCAATTAACGCATCCCAAGTTATCTTAGGCCTATGCCTACCACTATACCGTCGAAGCCCATAGACAGACAACAACACCAATTTTATTCTATGTTAAACACTTGGTTCAAGCACACATTAGAGCCCAAAAGTAGGCTCAAAACTTATTCCATCTAAATCCAAATTTAGCACAGCACGTCTTTTTCTTATTTCATTTAATTAGTATCCCAAAATGGAAAAAAAAAATCCCCATTTTAAAATCCCATTAAATAATTCCACTTCTGCAACTAATTTCACTAAAACTCAAACAATCTGAAAGAAACCCCAAAAGTGCCAAAACAATCAAATAAGATTTTCACTCCAAACACAAATCCAAAACAACTAGTTGATAGACACAAATTCACAAACACAACAAAATATAAGATGAAATAGTCATTTTTGAGAGAAACCCAGAAAAGATACATCACCAGTGACAATAGCAGTGAGTCCAGTCCCATCAACTCCTTGTGTAACCTCCTCTGCCGTTGAAGAATATGAGAACCCAGAAGCCCCTTTTCGCCTAAAAACCCACATCTTTCAGATTCAAGCCTCAAATTTCTCACTACCCAGAAAGCAAAACACACAGAATCGATCTTCAAATGCCCAAAAAAGCACTGAATCCGACGTAGACTCCACAGACAATGTTTGTCAATTTTTTTCTTTTATCTTTTTTGAGAATCTTATTTGATAAAGATGAACGGAACTTAATAAAGTTTTATAAGATGGGCGAATGTCGAGATGTCCATTTCAGGAATTAAAAAGGAAAGTACAATATTAGTGTATCAATATTAAATCCCAATATGTGCTGTCTCATGATATATTTATAACAGGGGATGTGAAATAGGATTTCAATATTTCATTTCAATGCCGGTATATAAAAAAAAAAAGCAGAATGTTGTCGTGATTCACTACGGACACTTTTATGAGTATGCACCTTTATTTTTTTTATTTTTTTAACAAGTTGTAGTCATAGTGAATGTCTGTAGTAGGTAACTTTAATATTATCCTTAAACACAAAAATGTAAAAAAAGTAAAAAAAAAAAATCAAAGTGCGTGTTCTTATTGAGTGTCAACAGTGAGTCACTTTAGTATATATACTTATTTGAAAAAAAAAAGTTTTAGATACCATTACAAACCAACTGTGAAAACATGATCTAAACGGAGACTATTACAACTCGTCTTCGGTAACAACTTTGTTATCTGGACAACTTAACAACATCGCAACAAAATAAAGTAATTGAAAAATGCAAAATGCATTATTAGGTCCCTGAACTTTACGATTCTTCTTGATTTGATCTTCAAACTTTGATTTATTAACATTCGGTCTTTCAACTTTACAATTTTTTTTTTTTATTTGGATTTGTTAAACATATGTACCCTGAACCTTTTTTTTTTTTTTTTTTGGCATACATTTAGCCCTTTGGTTAAATGTGACGCTAAAATCGTTGTCCTGTAATAAGTGAGATCCTCTTAGTTATTTTCATTTCAATTAGTGTGGTTCGTTTTAGAGTCTCATTTGTTAAAGACTAAGTGTGTACAAAAGTCAAAGTTCATGACTAAAACAAGGACTAAATCAAAGTTGAGATTGGTAACTCTAAATGTGTACAAGTCAAAAATCGAAGTTCAATTTAATTAAAAGAAATTTGGAGTTCAAGGACTAAATCAAGAAAACCTACAAGTTCAGGGACCAAAATAATGTGTTTTTGCCAAAAGGGCGAAATAGTAGCTCCAGTAATTTTGACGTAGGATTACCTTTACATGATTTGAGGGGTCGGGTCCCCCTAGTGGGACTTTGAATATTGATTCTATGTTTCTTACATAGTTGAGTTTGTTTTGTGTTTTGGCAAAAAAGAAAGCACACCAAGAGAAGTGTTTGGTTACCCAAACTTGAAAACTAGAAAATTCACAATAGACAATTTTGAATATATAGTTATACAGCTCCATTGAAGACATTATTTTTGGACCAAATTCATGCTGAAATCCCATAGTTTCTTTGCCAGATTTGAATCTTGAGCTAGTGAGCTTGGTGTTGCTACATTACAATCAACGAAGAACTTTCCGCTAACACCCTTCACTTGCGGATGCAATGCAGCATAACAGGTCGTCGCTGCTCCCTGTAATTGCATTACCAAACTGTTATCTGATGAAAAATGTGCATCCACAATCACTTAAATGGTTTATGCAGTTCAAATACAAAACCAACCTGTTGGACAGTTTTACAAGCAAAACTCTTAATCTTGTCGAGAAGGCCTGCAATAAAACAAGGAATATATTGACGATCTTTGAGTAGCCCTATCCTTTCCTATGAAGAAAGTGCTTAAATAATGACTGTTCTCTTGAGCAATTAAAATAAGTGAGGCCGAAAAATTTTCAAAGTATATAGGTTACCAGCAAACAAGCTTTGGTGCTTGAAAATGTTGGTATATACTAATCCAGGATGAACAGAATTCGCAGTTATCTGCACCCCCTCTTCCTGCAAAGCAAAAACAATTTGTCCATATAATCTTATAGAGGCGAAAAAAGAGCCATAATAAGAATGACAATAAAAAATACCTTTAGGCATCTAGCAAGCTCGTTAGCATGCAATATATTGGCAAGTTTAGTTTTTCCATATACCCTCATGCGATTATAACTGTCAGTAACAATTTTAAGGGAAGATCGAAAAATCATCTTTGCATATCTAGAAAGTTGCAAATTAGAAACAAAGATACTGGGATGGTTAATTTACCTTGACTCGTCATTGATTTTGTAAAAACGAATTCCTTCACCAAATATGTATCGGTGAGCATTTGAGGAGACATTGACAATTCTTCCTTCCACCTTACTTTGTTTTGCCGTTTGTTTCAAGGTGTCCAACAAAAGATTTGTCAAAAGAAAATGACCTGTGAAAGGGCGGTATTAGACCGCTGAATTCAAGTTCTTAGAAGAAAGGACAGCAACTACCAAGTACCAACGAAAGCAAGAACGACAATAAAAAGAAAAGTTGAAACAAGCATCAATGGAAGCAATAAAGATACGGCACACCTAAGTGGTTTGTCGCAAACTGAAGCTCTATACCATCTTGCGAAAGCTTAAAGGGAGGCGCGAGGATTCCTGCATTGTTACTTCCACCAACAAAGACTTTGAATTACTACAACTGGTCATAATCAACTTTCTTGAATGCACTGAAGATAATTCATCAATAAGCAAGGATCATGGTTGGCCTCTATCTTTAATCTTTTAGCTTCTTACATGAGGATGTTCAATGGAAGACCCGAAGAATTAAACTCGGACGCAAATTTCCTGACTGACGCCAATGAACTGAGGTCCAACTCAAACAGATCAACCTTAGCCTTGGAATTGTCCTTTATTACCGCTTGTTTAACATCCCGAGCCGCAGCCATATTCCTTACTCCCATGACCACATGGACACCATGCAAGGCAAGAACACGAGATGTTTCAGCACCGATTCCAGCTGATGCTCCTAAAATTACAGCCAAAACCAGTATGAAGCATGGCAAATTGGCAGGTATTACATGATATAATGATAATAAAAGCACTACAACGAAAGTCAATAAACAACAAAGCGTAAATCCCAAATTAGTTAGCTTCCACTACATGGATCATTGTTCAATTATAATAATGTCCCAATCCCTACATGGATCATTGTTCAATTATAATAATGTCCCAATCCAAAGTGAGGAGCGTGTGGTAACTAATTTTATGCATGGACAATAAGTGTGAAAGTGAGGTTCACTCCAAAATATCAAGTCAAGATGGAGTGTCTACTCCACACTTATGACCCTTTTTTTTCTTTATAAGTAGTCGATGTGGGACTTCCCAACATCTCCAACACTTCCCCCTCAATTCCAACTCGGACTTGACTGCAGAACATCAATCAACCATTTTTCTTGGATGTCTACAAGGCCCTTGGACAACAATTAAACTAACCATCGGCTGTGATACCATATTCAATTTTTATATTATACGACGCAATCCAAGGTGAGGAAAGTGTGTGGTGACCAGTTTTATGTATGGGCTCCAAGTGTGAAGTGGGTTTCACTTCAAAATGCTAAGGCAAGATGGAGTGTCCACTCCACACTTATGACCCTTCTTTTTTCTTTATAAGTAGTTGATGTGGGACTATCCCAACATAATAAAACTAGTTACCAAACTCTCCTCACCTTGGATTGTGCCCTTATTATAAAAATTGAACAATCATCAAACACTTCTGCTTAGCTTGATTTACTCTCTAACGTGCACAAAAAAAAGCACTAAAACGAATAAAAGCCCAAACAAATGACTCAAACTGAAACTGGTTTGAACTGCGACATTACTACAAACAGCGTAAAGCAAGTACCAAAAAAAAAAAAAAACCAATTGCAAATCAAATCAATTAGAACACATTACAAGGATTAAGAGTAAATAACTACATTGCACTGTTCCACAAATTAAACTCAGCCAATTTGAGCCCCAATCCTAAAATTAGTTGGGGTTAGCTACATGAATCAAACTTTTTCATTGCCTTCGATTTAGTGCAATTGATGGCGTGCATTCCAAATCATTTAGATCCCTTCTAACTAATGCGTTCCAAGTTAGCTTTGGTCTTCCTCTATCTTCACCAAATTTCTTCAATTTCTATTGAGCAGAATTTTTTAGTGGGGGTACATCAGCCCAAATCCAAAAGTAGTAAAAAAGGACAAATTTTTTCGACTCCAAAAACCCGCATTTGAAAACCCAATTCTTTCACTAGTACAAGCAATAAATCTATCAAATTGTACAGAAAGTACATGAAATCCAATTAAATCAATAAAGTTTCTCACCTGTAACAATGGCAGTGAGACCAGTTCCATCAATGCCCCCTGTAACCTCCTCTGCTGTTGAAGAAGCTGAGAACCCAGACGCCCCTTTTCTTCCAAAAAACCACATTTTTACTTCTATCTCATATGGGAACCAACCATATGAGCTTGCTGGTATATAGGGAAGCAGGTGGGGCCAGAAATTTCTATTTCCCTATGATTTGCCCCGATGTGGTGGGAATTCTCCGCCAACTATCCTCCGTAAGGTGAAGGATGGAGAGGATTTCACCTACACCATGCGGGACAAGTCGAAGGTGGTATTACTGGTTACCCTGTAGAGATTCTCTGCCCCGCCGTAATATAGAGATTCTCCACAGGGATATGTGACTAAGTTTATCAACTCTAAATAAATACAACTACATTAATCAAGAAAAAATTAATATAACCTGAAATTTATATATAATAATGTAAGTATATTATTTAAAGTATTTAAGTATGTTATTTAAAGTATATGAAAAAAAAGATTTTAATGATTAAATTTTGTATCTATAATTTATTTAATTTTTTTAGGTATTATATCAAAAAATAGTGAAGGTGGGGGTCCCGTCGGATAGAAAATGGGGATAAAAATTTTTTCGGTGGGTTATTTTAAGTGAAAAATCTCTGCCCTGCTAAAAGTGGGGATGGGGGTAGAGATTGCATTCCCTGCCTGAAATCCGCTTCACCTGCATCCCTAGCTCTATCTCACATGGGAACCAACTATTGATCCCAACATAATTGTTAGAATCCCAAAACGGACTTATATTTAAAAAAGAGAAAGCCAGTAAAAAAAAATCTGTAATGTTTTGGAATGTGACTCACATGCCACCTATATCTAGACCCATTCAAGAACAAAATATGATTTATTACGCAACGGCTAAAAGGACCCTAATTTTTGCTAAAAGGACATCCATTTTATGAAATTATCCAACTACCCTTCTATATGAAAGGGTTTTTACTCGTCCATATCCCACTCACCTCACTCACCTCTCTATCAAATCGCATTCATAACAATCCAAATTCGACAAAATCCGTGCAAAACCACATGGAGTCAACGCCATGGATGCATTCGTCATCTCTTTTAGTGCCGATTTCGAGGTTTTCTTGAGTTTATTTTTTTATTTTTTTTATTTTTTTGAGTCATTTTGTTTGTAAATTTATTTTTGGATTTTTGGCTTCAGTTTAAAGCTTGAATCTTGCATTTTGGATACAAAGTTTCAGTGGAATAAAAAATATTAAGCGATTCCGAGCAAAATTCACTATTTTTTTTTGACTATTTTCATGTATTTTTTGGAAGTTTTGAAGTTTTTTTTTTGTTCATTCTGGTTGCCCGTGGGTTTTGAACTTGCATGGCTGAAACATTTGAAGAAGTGTCGGACACAAATGACCGACTACTCTGAAGAGGTTTCAGATACACATGGCCAACACTTCTAAAGGGGTTACGGTTAGATCCTCCGTCATTCATTGAGATCGAGTTATCTTTGCATTATCAGTTGGAGTTGACCGAGACCTCTAAAGAGGTATCAGCCCAGTGTGTCTGAAACCTCTTTAGAGTTATTGACTCAATTCATCCAAAACCCGTACGTGACACTTCTTCAAAAGTAGGGTATGGGCAATAGGGTGAGCAATGACATTTTTGGAATTTTAAAAATAAAAGTGGGGTAAACTAAGTAAGAAGTGGGGTACATGAATAAAAATTCAAAACGGGTCTGTTTATCCGTTGCCTTTCATTATCTTTTAATCATTATCTTTTAATGAATTTTTATGATTTCAGTATCTTTTCATGATAACACAACAAAATATATTACTTGATTGTATTAGGTTGCATCGTTGATGACAGAACATTTTTTTTTTTTTTGGTAGGATATGACAGAACATTTTGTTGATATAGAATAGCTGCCGTTTTCACCCTTTTTAGTTACAACAAAGTTCAACCATGGTTTTGACAGGTAAAATATGATATTTTAACCAATTTGACCTTTATATTATTGACCAATAACAACAACAAAGCCTAGACCCTAAATTATTTAGGATGGGATACATGGATCAAACTCTTCAATTAATGGATCAAGCTCATGCTGAAATCCCAAAGTTTCTTGGCCAGCATTATGTCCTGACCATGTGAACTTGTATTAGCAACATTATAGTCCCTAAAGAACTGGCCGCCTACGCCTTTTTTTTTTTTTTTTTTTTTTTTTTCTGATAACTCGGAGGCAGGACTCCATTTTATTATATATAAATAAGTATAAGAATATACAATAATATGCAAGTAGAAGAGGGCTGTACAACAAAAGCAGCACTTGGAAACACAAGGGATTAAAAGGAAAACACAAAAAAATGAAGCCAGCAAATGAATTATGAAGTCGAACTGCTCCTATTCATATATTCTCCTCTCCCACGTTCAGTCACCACTTACGTCCTCCTCAAATCCAATTACCACTTACCTTGTGTGTCTCGAATGGCCCCAAGTACCCCTTCCTTCCTAGTGCTCCCTTCCCCCGTACTCAGTTACCGAACGTGTGTAGTAACCGACGTAGGGAAAAGGCAAGTTGGTTGAGCTAAACATAGGACCAACCCATACTGCACTCTCACCACAAACCACAAAAAAAAAACTCCTCTCATGTGCCCATTTGCTGACCCATAGATTCCAAACAAACCATTTGCAGGGAAACTTCAAACAAAGTCAAAACAAACACCAGCCGCCTACGCCTTTGAGTTGAGGATGCAACGCTACATAACAGGTTTTTTTTCACAAACCTGCTAATGTCCACATTCAATATCTGCTAGTGTGTTTGAGGGATTAGAAAGGTACCTGCTGCACATTCTTAACGACGTATTTGCCGACACAACGGAAACCTGAGTCAATAAGAAAAAACAAGCAGTAGATCAATAAGAACTTAATTTTGGCAACTGGCAGCGAGTCTCGTATATATTGCACAAAACAGTATGTGAACTGAGCATTAAATTGCCAAAAATCCTTGATTTGACTAATACTTCTACTGGGAAATTATGTCTTGATGATTAAGACCTTAATGCTAACAGTTTCGAAGTGTTTAATCGAGTGTTGTAGCTGAATCAGGAATTTTGAAGCAATAAGGCCATTAACAGTGACTTTGGCTTTTAACCAATTGGCGTAACTCAAAATGAAACATGTACTTAGACTACTGAAAATAAGAAATGCGACTAATTTGATTTATATATATATATATATATTCTTCAATGTTTCTGTTAGATCAGAGGAATTTGCAACGACTTCAAAGTATGTAATGCTGCCACTTTCCTAAAATAAATTTTGTTCTCTACACGAGTCAACAAATCCTAGAGGATACGATGAAGCAAATTCAGCTTTCACTTTGCAGTACTGAAAAATGAAACAAGAGCAAATGTTGGTTGATTTCGATATGATCTTCTTTCTCCTTAAACCTTTCTCCTATAGAAGTATGGTCAAAACCAATTAGAGAAGAAAGGGGGTAGTAGAGCAATATTAACTGCATCCACTCAGTCAACATTGACTACCCATTCAATGTTGAGTGGGTCAAGAAAATAACTGCTCACTTGGTAATTCGAAAATGGTAAAAAGTAACTAATTGTACGCAACGCAAAGTGCACCTAAAATGCTTTGCGAGCGAGTGGTTCACTTTGCATAGCTCTTGTGATTTTTCTCTTATACACAATGTAGTGCAAGAGTATATATACTCTTAAAATTGAAGTTTCTAACTAATGTGGGACTAAACATTTCTTTTGAAAATGTCCAACAGTTTCTTCATGTTAGGTTTTTAGAAAGAGGGGCCAAAGTTTCTCCGACCCAATCATCTTCGATTTGTCCACAAATGATCGAAAATTGCATTCTTAAAAATGGTATCACGGACATGGTCCCTGCCCATATAACAACACAACACAAAGCCTCAATTCCATATTTGCAGAGGGAACGACTACATAGATCAAACTCTTCTATTCGGGTCAAATTAATGCACTTGATGGCGTGCATTCAAAATTCTTCAAATCTATCTTGATCAATGCATCCCTAGCTAAACATGGTTCTTGCCTATATTACCAAGTAACTTCTTTCCTAATTACTTTCTATCAAAACCTCACACCAACTTAGTATCACTATACAGTGAAATCTCACCTGGCTAAAAGGTCTCAACAAAAATTGAGATGAAGTTCAACAAGTACCTATTATAAGCATAAATATGCACATTAAATCCAAAAAAGCCACTCTTGACTTACCCAGAATATATTGAGATGCTTAAAAATACTGGTATTTACGACTCCAGGACATAAGGAATTAGCCGTTATCTGCACTTCGTGTTCCTGTAAATGAATGAGAGAAGTCATGATTATGTCATCAAAATAACTGCTTCAAAAATTAAAACTAATGAAAGAGTTGAAATTAAAGGACAAACAAGATGAAGAAAGGACCAAATAATTAGGATTTCGCAAAATCCTACAAGTCAAAAATAAGTGGAAGAAGGAAATAATTACCTTTAGGCGTCTAGCAAGTTCATTCGAATGCAATATATTAGCAAGTTTTGACTGTCCATATGCACTTACGCCATTGTAGCTAATAAGACCAAAGACAAAGTAAAGGAGGATCATTCAACATATGCATGTCAAAGATAGTTACAAAAGAATGGAAAAGGAATAAAGTGAACCTATAAGATAAGCAAAATGCTAGAATAATAATGCAAAATGCACAACACACACATCCCACCGTGTATTGCACCTCAGGATGCGTAAGGCCACACCTCGAGGCTTGCACGAATGATGAGATTGACACATTGTGCATTACGATTGCACAACGCGTTGTTATTTGAGCATTTCCCATAAGATAATAAGCACAAGCAAACACAACAATACAACATCTTACATGAAGGATTGGGATCAACAAAAAATTGATGGAACAACAATGGAACCAAGCAACAAATCGCTATGAAGGATGGAAATAATGAGAAGTCAAACATATTGGAATGGTATGCATACCTTGATTCTTCATTGATTCTCTCGAAACGAATTCCTTCACGATATGTCATATAGTGTCCTATAGACGAGACATTGACAATTCTTCCTCCAATACTACTTTGGTTTGCTGTAGTTTTCATTTTCTCCATTAAAAGATATGTCAAGAGGAAATGACCTACAAAAGAACAAAAGGGGTCTCTTAATCTATCTCTATAACATGAACACGAGGATGTATTGATGAGCGATCCTTATTCTAAATAGAAAAATACAGTAGTGCTCTCAATTATTCAATTGGTGTCTGAAATCTTACAAACCACAATAGATAATAATCCAGATTATAAATGGTCATATAGACAACAGTCCAGCTTGGAAGAAGATTTTGTACTTGGTAGTTTGGCATATGGAAAAGATGACGCTAAACACCACAAATATCATCTTGACTACAACTGCAAAAGTACACCAAGGAACTCAGGCAAATATATAAGGTGCATGAACTAATGCTATTGCTTTTGGAATTTGTGTTCATCGATACCGCAGCAAATTGCATGCATCAAATCATGTATTACTTCATAGTTATTAAAATAAAATAAGAAATGAACTCTAGTTGGTTTGTTGCAAATTGAAGCTCTATACAATCTTGTGAAAGCTTGAAGGGAGGTGCAAGGATTCCTGCATTGTTACTTCCAACAAAAAAATGAATCTCTACAACTGATCATTCTTGAATAGCTTGAAGAGAATTCGACGATAAGCAAGGATCACGGGCAGTCTCAATCTTTTAGCGTCTTACATAAGGATGTTCAATGGAAGGCCTGAGGAAATGAACTCCAACGCAAATTTTCTTACAGACACCAGTGAACTCAGATCCAACTCCAACAGGTCAACTTTAGCCATGAAATTTTCCTTGACTACTTCTTGTTTAACTTCCTCGGCTGCAACCATATTCCTTACTCCCATGACTACATGGACACCATGTATCAAAGTATACACAGAGTCGCCATGGCTAAGGTTTGGAAACCCCAGCAGTGAGAATGAAACCGACTCTCCTTTCTCAGTGTGAGAAAGGTAAGTCATTATGTATTTATATGACTAAGTGAAGTACACATGTGAGTCATTAGTTACACGTGACACAACACGTGAGTACAGTACAAATACAGGGAAATTACAATAGGGAAATTACAGTTTTACAGCTAATTAGTTACTCTTACACCATGTACTGCAAGAACACGAGATGTTTCAGCGCCAATTCCATATGGTGCCCCTGCATTGACAGTCAACACCAACATAATGCATATCAAAATTTGCAGGCATCGTATTATAATACAAGTTTAACAAAAGCTTCCAATTTCTCTATGTAGAACATGGGAATTCTCTTAAACTATACATAATAAGTCTCTAGCTAGTTCAGATAAAGGAGAAAAGTTGTGATAGATTGACAATCAAGGTAAGACATTTGTTGTTCTATATGAATGGATCAAACATATATGAACATTGCGACGTTCCCACCTAGCAACGTGTTGCATAGGAGCCTAGGTACAGTGATTTATGACAAGGGTTTGCTTAACATCTTAATGGTTTGGAAAGCTCACCATCAATTGCATTAAACTAAGCACAATATGGAAGAGTTTGATCAATATAGCCGACCCCAATTAATTTGGGACTAAGGCTATATTGTTGTTGTTGTTGTCGTCGTGTCGTTTGCTTAACATCCTGTGCATTAAGAAAAGCTGAACAAAAGAGTTTGATGCGTGTAGCCATACCCAACTAACTTGGGATTGACGTGTTGTATGCCAAAAGCTTCCCACTACAAATACAAGAAAATGAGGAAGCTAAATCCGTGCCAAACCTTTAATCTACTATTTAATAGCACTATGATGAAACTTGCAACATAGCCAAATGAATGGAAAACCATTGCAAATTTCGACCAAAATTAGGTAATACAATGATTTAGATCAGATTACTTCCTATGTTAGAACTTCAAACTGCTATTCCAAATCTATAATTAAATCAACCAAAACTCAGCCAATTTGAGCAATCCATAAGTTCCATAAGTAAACCCAAAAGTAGCACAAACATAACGGACTTCTCCTTGCAAGGATCCACATCTGAAAGACCAACTTCCTCACTGGCATAAGCAATTTTTTTTTTTGATAGGAAGCCCAAGCAATAAATTCACCATCATAAACAGATGGTTCATGATGTCCCATTAAAGGGAATTAAAGCAGAACCCACAGATAAAGCTTCTCACCAGTGACAATTATTGGGATGTGTGAACCGAAAAGTTTAGTCCCACATTGGTTATCTACGGCTTCTTGAAGAAGTTCATAAGAATGAATGTTTCATCTCATAGTACCGAGGCCTTTTCGAGTAAAACCCCACACCTAATGTTGAGGTGGTTAAGTTGGGGACAATATTGGTACTAGCGGAGATCCACATGCCCATGCGTGCACGTGCGGATGAGACAAACAAGGGTATCAGAGCCGATGGTGCGGCTGGCACAAGGCATGTCTGTTGGTGGTCGCATGTGTGCCTCGAGTTGTGCTCTCCCTCGAGATGGTAGCGACGATGAATCATGTGGTGCGCCCATCTTGGATGGATTTCGGTCCAAGGTGGAGATTGTTGGGATGTGTGGACCGAAAAGTTTAGTACCACATTGGTTATCTATGGCTTATTGTAGAAGTTCATAAGAGTGGATGTTTCATCTCATAGTAATGAGGCTTTTTGGAGTAAAATCCCATACATAATGTTGAGGTGGTTAAGTTGGGGACAATATCGATACTAGCGAAGATCCACATGCCCACACACACACACACACGCGCGGATGGGACCAACAAGACAACTCAACATTAGACCACACATCCCAACAATCTCCACCTTGGACCGAAATCCATCCAAGATGGGTGCACCAACTTGAAGAAGTTCATAAGAGTTGATCTCCCACCAAATAGTATCGAGGCCTTTTGGAGTAAAACCCCACACTTAAAGTTGAAAGGTGGTTAAGTTGGGGACAATATCTGTAACAACTTTCAAATTTTAACCCGACTTGTATGACACTTGTCAGGACCGTGACCCAACTACGTGATACTAGACAGTATTTCGAACCTCGGGAGTCGACACCGATGTGATTTTATGATTCTTTGATGTGTGTAATAGTATTATAGTCTAATACGTGTCTCGAGTCGTTCGGACGATTTTTAGTCTTAGTGAGGTTCCGCCTAGGTAAACGGGGGAGTAAAATACAGTAAAAACATAATTAAATGAATTATTGGATAATTTAAATAATTAATTGAAGAAACAAGGCGGGACTATGCACGCGACGAGGTGAACCGGACCAAAGAACGTTGTTTGAACAAGGGGAGTTGGATAGCTACGCGACATACAGATTATGGGATAGAGATTGTTAAAGTGACACAACTCTAATTTGAGGAGCCATGGGATTGACCTCGAGATGCGAGTGTATGTGAAAATGAAGGGCTATAAATGGGACAACGCACACCCACTTTACTATTCATCTACTCTTCACCACCTCATTTTTCTATATATACCCCATTTTCCCTCTCCTCTCTCACCAACCAATCTCTCTCTTTCTCTCTCTCTCTCTTATCACTGTCCCTCTCTCCCTCCCCTTTTTGGCTCTCTCTTGGTGAGCAAGTCACTGACCCTCGGAGGCTTGTGGTGGCCGGAGCTCCTACCATTTGCCGGAGGTGACTCTCTCTCTCTTTGCTTTCGTTTCTCATGGCTGTGGAGCTGTTTGCGCGTCTGGCCGCCACTGCCGTGGGTGACGATGATTGGGGATGGGTTGGAAGTCACACCTGGTGGTTCACCAGAGCCTCGACAGTCCCAGAGTCTCCCTAAATCACAGCGGATGTAAGGCATTGCTGGAACACAGTTTTCGGTTGGTGTTGCACCTGTTTTACCTCTGTTGACTGTGGGAGGAACCGCCGTGACCAGGACCCATCGGAGGTGCTGCACGGCACCTCATTAGGTGTTATACATTTTCAAATTAAATGGATAGTTAGTAGAGTGGCTTAATAGGTGCAGTTGAAACGGCTCTGTAGAGTGGCTTAATGGGTGCAGTTGAAACGGCTCTCCATTAAGGAATTATTGAAACTGCTCTCCATTAAGGAATTATTGAAACTGCAAAGGAATTAATTGCTACATTATTCCATTGCATCAATGCTTGACCCCATTTTCACCCCAACTGGTCATGACCAGTGCTCTATAAATGGGGAGGTTTGGGGAGGAAGTAGAAATCTCGAAATTCACTAGCAATTGCTCTTATTTTTCATCTTTTACTACTGCAAAGTGAAAGGTGGGTATACTTCATCATATCCTTTAGGATATTTGCTGACTCTTGCAGTGTAGAGAGCAAAAATTCCTTTAGGAAAGTGGCAGTGTTACACGCTTTGAAATCTTTGCAATTCCCCTGGTCTAACAATCTAAAGGAATTTTTTGCTTCGTTGCAATGGCTTCAATCAAAGAACTGTCGGCTAATATTGTGAAGTTGGATCGCTTCGATGGAGATGATTTCCTGAGGTGGCAGAAGCGAGTACATTTCCTGCTGGTGGCTCTTCATCTGGTGTATGTTTTGGATACATAAAAACCTATGGAGTCCGACAATGAAACTATCGAGCAGATCAGGAAGAGGCAGAAATGGGAGACAGATAACAACACCTGCAGAGGTCACATTCTGAATGCCATGAAAGACTCACTGTTCGACCTCTACCATGATGTCTCCTCTGTCAAGGAGCTGTGGGAGAAATTGGAGGCAAGGTCCCATAAGGAGGATGCGACAAGTAAGAATTTTCTTATATCAAAGTTTATTAATTTTAAAATGGTTGATGAAAGGTCTGTCATGGAAAAATTCTGTGAAATTGAGAGGATTAGAAATAATTTCTCTCAACAGAATCTTGTCATGGATGAAATAATTGTTGTGTCTTCTATTATTGATAAACTGCCCCCATCTTGGAAGGAGTTCAAACGAACTCTTAAGCATAAAAAAGAGGACATATCTCTTGATGAACTTGCTAACCATCTTCGTGTAGAAGAGGATTGTCGCATGCAGGAAAATGAAAAAGAGCAGAATGCTCAGAAAATTTCAAAGGTGCATGTGATGGAAGCGGCTAAGTTCAAAAAGCCCCTGCTGAATAGGCCTAACAAGCCTAGAGGTTTTAAAAAGCCTAATGTTTCAGGAAAATCGAACAACCAAAACCAGAATTAAAGGAAGTAGAAAATCACTTGTTGGTTCTGCGGGAAAGATGGCCACCTCAAGTCCGAATGTAATCATTGGAAGAGAAAGTAAAGAAAATATCATGCTTCCTCTAGCGCGGCCAAAGGTGCAGGTAACGACAATGATGATCTCATTGCTATGATATCTGAAATTAATGTCGTAGAAAATGATATGGCTTGGTGGGTTGATTCTGGTGCTACTCGACATGTCTGCAAAAACAAGAGGTTCTTCAAGACCATTTAGGCAGTAGATGAAAATACTGTCCTGTATATGGGAAATGATGCTACTGTCCCTGCTAAAGGTATAGGTAGTGTTGATATGAAGTTTACTTCTGGCAAAATTGTAACACTCACTAATGTATATTATGCACCAGAAGTGAAGAAGAATCTTGTGTCGGGTGGTCTTTTGAATAAGTTTGGATTTAGGTTTGTCTTTGAGGCTGTTTGTACTCTCCAAGGGAGGGGCATATGTAGGGAAGGGGTATGCTTATGAGGGCATGTTTAAGCTCAATGTAATCGTTTTATCTAATAAAAATGTTGTTTCTGCGTATCTTGTTGAGTCTTCTTCATTTTTATGGCATCATAAATTAGGATATGTTCATTTCAGAAAATTATATGATATGGTAAATCTGGAATTACTGTCTTATTTTGATAAATATGAAGGAAATTGCAATATATGCATGAAAAAAAATAACTAGAAATCCATTTCCTAATGTTGAAAGAAATTCAAAGTTGCTAGACTTAATACATTCTGATGTCTGTGACATACATAGTACACCATCTATAGGAGGCAATAAATATTTTATAACATTTATTGATGATTATAGTAGGTACTGTTATGTTTATTTGTTGCATTCCAAAGATGAGGCAATGGTTAAGTTTTGGGCCTATAAGGCATAAACTGAATTGCAATGTGAGACCTTTATAAAATGTTTAAGGTCTGATAGGGGAGGAGAGTACTATGATCCAAAGTACTTTGAATCCACTGGAATAGTCCATGAGACTACTGCCCCTTATACACCACAACAAAATGGTGTGGCTGAGCGTAAAAATCGTGTTTTAACCGAAATGGTTAATGCTATGCTATCAAACTTTGGTTTGAGTAGCGGATTTTGGGGAGAGGCATTGCTGACTGCATGCCATATTTTGAACAGAATTCCACAAAAGAGGAATAATGTCACCCCATATGAGCTTTGGAATAAGCGAAAACCAAATCTTAATTATTTAAGAGTTTGGGGCTGTAGAGCAATAGTAAAAGTACCTGAACCCCAAAAGAGGAAATTGAGTGAAAGGGGAGTGGAGTGCATATTTATTGGATATGCACAACATAGTAAGGCATATAGATTCATGGTAATTGAGCCTAATAATTCGATTTCAGTAAACATTGTAATTGAATCAAGGGATGCAATCTTTGATGAGACAAGATTTAAATCTATTACTAAAAGTATTCCTGAAGAAAACCAAAAAGGGAAGGAACTCATAGAAATTAAAAATGACAAAGAAATAGTAGAAGTTCCTGATCTTCAAAGGAGCAAATGAGCTCGAAAAATTAAGTCATTTGGTTCTAATTTCTATACATTCCTAGTTGAAGGAAGTAGAGAAATAGTAACTAAACAAATTCCGTCTTGTTTTAATACGGATGCTGATCCTCAAACAGTAGAGGAGGCAATGAAAGAAAGAGATGCATCTTTTTGGAAAAAAGGCAAGTGAATTGCATTGGTTTGCAATTCGAAGAGTTTTGAAATATTTGAAGAAAACAATTAACTATAGTTTATGCTATAGTGGATATCCTTCAGTTTTAGAAGGATTCTCGAATGCAAGTTGGATTGCGAAAGATCAAGATCATGCATCTACGAGTGGGTGGATTTTCACACTTGCTGGAGGAGCAATCTCGTGAGCTTCAAAGAAATAAACTTTAATGGCTGGTTCTACCATGGAATAAGAGTTTATTGCGCTGGCCTCGGCTTCAAAAGAAGCTGAATGACTACGTGAATTATTACACGAGATACCATTGTGGCCTAAACCGATAGCTCCGATCTCTATCCATTGTGATAATGAGGCCACATTGGCAAGGGCTTATAGCCAAGTGTACAATAGTAAATCCAGACATATTGGACTGAGACACAGTTGTGTCAGAGAATTGATAACAAGTGGAGTTATCACAATTGACTATGTGAGATCTAGTCAAAATTTGGCAGATCCCCTTACTAAAGGATTGCCAAGAGACTTGGTAAATAAAACATCAAGGGGGATGGGTCTCAAGCTCATGAATTATATGTCACCAATAGTGAAAACTCAACTCGACGCCTAACATTACGTTAAGTCTTGAGTTCAATGCAGTCAAATTCATTATAGGTGTGACTGTAAGCACTAAATTTTAATAATCATCCCAGGGTTGTTAGTGCTCGGTACCTGCATATAAAGAGAGGAGGTTGAGATGATCTCTTAATAGTCTTCTAAAGGTACTTAAATTGCGGGGGTACTAGAATGGAGACTACCTATGTGGATGTGAAGTGCGGCCGCTTCAAGGAGTTCAAGGGCTTGGCTCCAAAGACATTCACGAGAAGATACGGGACACAAGACCAATGTTGAATGTGTCAGGATATTTATGGCTATTTGTTGGTGTAAGTTATATGCGTGATAAGTTTATGCTACATATCGAATAGAATCATTGGTTAAAAGTGTATCTACCATGTAATTCTGATATGTTGTAATGAACTTTTCACAAGTTAGTGGTTCAAATCGCAAGATACCATTAGTTATGCATATAATGTTTGAGATTTCGTAGATTGAATGATCTGAATATTTTGAAAATGGCGGGGGATTGTTATACATTTTCAAATTAAATGGATAGTTAGTAGAGTGGCTTAATGGGTGCAGTTGAAACGGCTCTGTAGAGTGGCTTAATGGGTGCAGTTGAAACGGCTCTCCATTAAGGAATTATTGAAACTGCTTTCCATTAAGGAATTATTGAAACTGCAAAGGAATTAATTGCTATATTATTCCATTGCATCAATGCTTGACCCCATTTTCACCCCAACTGGTCATGACCAGTGCTCTATAAAAAGGGAGGTTTGGGGAGGAAGTAGAAATCTCGAAATTCACTAGCAATTGCTCTTGTTTTTCATCTTTGACTACTGCAAAGTGAAAGGTGGGTATACTTCATCGTATCCTTTAGGATATTTGCCGACTCTTGCAGTGTAGAGAGTAAAAATTCCTTTAGGAAAGTGGCAGTGTTACACGCTTTGAAGTCTTTGCAATTCCTCTGGTCTAACATCGGGGTCCCTAGGGAACCCCCATCATGGTAGACATTGCAGTCCTGGTCGAGTTACTGTCCGATGCTCTGTATTTCTTTTTTTTTTTATGTTGCCCACTGCTCCGCTGCCCTGCGCCACCGCCGCCGACCGCCGTGACATGGGGTTACGTCGGGGACATTTCCACGAATATGTAGGTACCTCCCAATCCTCGAAGCAGTTCGTATAAGTGCGGCAGTGGTGCATTCTTGTTTGATGTCCCATTTTGGTGTGTTATTGTGTAATACATTTTTAAGGTGGTTTTGTGATTTTCGTCGGAAACCACCCACTGGGGCATCGCTACCGTTGATGTCGTGACCTAGGGGGACTACGAAAGACCTCGCCATGTCCATGAGGGTGTCTTACATTCCTCCAGAGCGTCCAAATAGCTGTGGTGAACTTGGATTCGTTATTTCATGTGTTGTAGTTAGTTTTGCATCTCGCCGAAAACTGCCGTTGTTGGCGGTGTTTCTGGCCGAACCACCACATGTGGAGGTTGTCAAGGATCTCAACTAACCTTTGTCGACGTTTCACAACCCCTGGTGTGTCCGAAACAATAGTGTGATAGTGTGATGGTTCATGATTTTGTGTAAATCTTGAATATGTATTTCTTGTTTTTGTGTGTGTGTTTGAACTCCGTGTAGGCGAGGTGTTTTTCGGCCAATCCATGCCAAGGAAACCTCCCAATGCTGGACAGTACTCATAAGTCGAAGTAAAGGTCTCAACCTTGGGCGAGAATTGGTTTATCGTTGTTTGGCTATGTCGATGAACACACAATGTGTGTGAGAGACTTGTGCTATGAGTTGTGTTTTCATTTTGGTTGTGTTTCGATTAAGTGAAACCGTGTTCATGCGTGTATGGAATGTTGTGGATATCACGGATTGAGGGGCCTTGTCTTCATGTTCTAGTATTTTAAGTTGTTTTCATGAACGTTAGTTTTACATTTTTTATCGTGTTTACGGTTTGACAAATGGTTGTGACGTCGTGGTCACGCCGTCTGTCCTCGAGACTATGGCGTGACCTATTTACGACTGAGTCGAGCCTATGATTCGTGAAGAGGCTTAAACGTGTTGTGATTTCAAAACCAAGGGAGTCGTGTTTTCATTGGATTTTTGATCAATTTACCGATTGATTTACTGAGTTGTCGAGACATTAAAACACGGGGGAAAATACTAGGGATTTAACCTAGGTTTAATTAACAACGCGACCCATTATTTAGAGTTTCCAACCTTGTTAGGTAGCGGGAAACTCGGGGATACGCGTTAGGATTTGCGGGAGTGTTGTTACATAAGTTACGATAGTTCAGGTAAGTACACTTGCTTTAAAGCTTGTGTACGTTAGTAAGCCAGTTAAGAAAATACTATGTGATTCATTTTCATTCCGTTGTGTTTGCTATTATCTACTTGTTGGCATTCCATTCCATATTCCTTGTATGTGTGTTCTTGGCATAAGTGTGTGTCTCGAATGTACATGCGGCCTGCACTAGAAGGGATAAAACGAGGGCACTCATGCGCACGAGTGTTTGACCACCCCTAGTGATTGTGTGATACCATGTACTGGATTGTTGTGGTTTTTTATGTTGCAATATCGCTGTTGTGGATGTGTTGTGGATTTTTAGACCACTTATGGCCTCTCTTGACTCGTAGAACACGCATGTTTCGATTGCTATTATTTCCAGTCTGTCTATCATGCAACTTGTCTATTTAAATTTATGTCTTTCAATTCCTGCATAATATTTAGACTGCCATGTTTGAAAAATTCATGAATTTCTGTTATATTCTTTTGGCATTACTTTTGATTTCTCTCAGTTACTCACCGTCTAGGTTGTGACGGTGGGTGCAGATAGGGCGGAGTGCAGTAGAGGCAAGAAACCTTGCCTATGAGACTTTTTGTAAACGGCTGGACTTGAGGAACCTGAGAGTAGGTTTATGTTTATTTTTGTTTGTATGATGTTTTTATATATATGGTAGTGGTTATTAAACTGGGGATCATTTTTGAGACGGATATCCTGAGTTTGTTATTCTGATTGAACATGAACTTATTGTACATTTATATAGATTTCTGATTTCCGTTTGATTGAGTTATTTCCCAATAATTGGTTAGTATTAAATTTTCTTCTGCTGTGTTATACTTGCAATAACTCTTTCATAAAACTTCAAATTTGATAATTGGAGGCTGACTAGGCTCGTCAGGTTCGCTGAGCATCAACTCTAGACCTGCATGGGTCTAGGCCAGGCGTACCCAAATGCATTGAAAATTTGGGTCGTCACAATATCAGTACTAACGGAGATCCACGTGCCCGAGCAGCGCACGCGCGGATGGGGCCCAACAAGTGGTATCAGAGCTGAAGGTGCGGCTAGGACAAGGCATGTCTGTTGGTAATCGCATGTGTGCCTCGAGTTGTGCTCTCCCTCGAGATGGTAGCGACGATGGATCATGCGGTGTGCCCATTTTGGATGGATTTCGGTCCAAGGTGGAGATTGTTGGGATGTGTGGACCGAAAATTTTAGTCCCGCATTGGTTATTTATGGCTTATTGAAGAAGTTCATAAGAGTGGATGTTTCATCTTATAGTACCGAGGCCTTTTCGAGTAAAACCCCACACTTAATGTTGAGGTCGTTAAGTTGAGGACAATATCGGTACTAGTGGAGATCCACATGCCCACGCACCTACGCACGAATGGGACCAACAATAATAGCTGTCAGACCAGTTCCATCAATTCCCTCATCAATTCCCTCCATAACTTCCTCTTCTCTTAAAGTAGTTGAGAATCTAGAAGCTCCTTTTCTTCCAAAAAACCACATCTCTCTCTATTGCCTAATTGACCTTCTTTTCACCTAACTTTGCTTCAGAGTAGTGCTATTTGAACTCTTAGAGTTAGAACTCCTAGGGAGTTTTTGAAAATTTTTTATTTCAAAGTCGTCCCCAAGCAATAAATAACTTTGAAATAACAACTTATAACTCTCCTTGAATATTTGTAAAAATTTAAAAAACTCTCTATGAGTACGAACTCTAAGAGTCCAAACAGATTTTTTGCTTCACTAAAACCAAATTGAACACCTCATGTGGAAGTCATTAAGTAAAATGTTTGAGTGAGTGACTTTTGCTACATAGTTGTCGGTGCACTTTGATGTTTGCATCGAGATGTGCATGCTACAATTGTGTAGCAAACAACTGTAGCAAATGTTTGTTATCCAATATATCACTTCCCAATCATTAATGCTCAAACTACTGTTTCCAACGACAAACATAGTAGTACAAAAAATCTATTTGGACACTAAGGGTCCGGACTCAAAGGGAGATTTTTGAGATTTTTGTAAATATTAAAGGAGTGTTACAAGTTATAATTTTGAAGTCATTGATTGCTTGAGGATGACTTTGAAATAAAATTTTTTTAAAAAACCCCCTAAGGGTCCGGACTCATGAGTCCAAGTAGCACTACTCATAGTAGTATTGTAACTAATTAATGTAGCGGACCATAAATGTCCCTACCTGGTTGAGGATTGTTTATGATGACACGAGAAAATATGAACAGATTGTATTAACATTAAATTTCATCAGCAATGACTAAACATGCATGCACTAATAATTACTCCCTCCGTTTAAAAATATAAGTTATTTTAGTAAAAAAATTTTGTTAAAAATTGTAAGTCATTTTCAGAATTCGAGAGTGTATTTATTACTTTTTTATCCATTTTACCCTTACACAATTTCAATATTTATGATTCTTCAATTCTTCAATTCTTCAATTCTTCAATTCATTTAAGACTATCTTAATTCTTGTGCCCTTACCTTAAACGACTTAAAACGGAGGGAGTAAAATGTTATCTTAGGGCTTGTTTGGTAACTTCAGTGACTCCCATAACTCCAACAACAAAAGATGTAATGTTTCGCAAAAAAAAACAAAAGATGTAATGATTCTAGGGGTGCACACGGATTGTACTAATCCGCGGATCCGTTCCAATCCGGACCAATTATCACTAATTGGATCAATTTTTTGATCCATTGGATTGGACTGGATTGAAAAATCACTAATCCGGTTGGACTGGATTGGATTACAGATCCTACATTAAAAAACCGCGAATCCAATCTGATCCAGTCCGTTTAGCACATCAACACATAGACATATATGATCGTATGTACTTTAGTACATTAAAGAGCATCAACTTAAACTATTAACTCTAAACTATAACATCTAAAAGACTATGTTTGTTCTTTAACTTTTTTGTTATGCTTTTAACTTTTTTTTGTAGATTGCATATACGTGCACTTTTTTGTGCTTTTGTGAGGGTGTATGGTGAAAATTTGTGGATGACATATTTATTTATGAAGGAACTTACATTTTGAAGGTCATTGTGATGACAAGTTTATGAGAAATATGCTACATATAGATTTGTGAAATGTATATTGTACATTTGTCATTCATGAGATGTATAATTCTTGTGATTCATTTGATTAAGTTTAATTTCATGAATCTTTAGATAGAAAAACATCAATCCGTGGAACTTGATCCAATCCGATCTGCATTTTGCAAATTGAATTGAGTTGGATTGATGAATTATTTGAACTAGATTGGACTGTATTTTTTCAATCCGTAATAATTGGATTGGATTACGGATTGATCCTAATTGGACTGGATCCAATCCGTGTGCACCCTGAATGATTCTATGTAAAACTATAGGCAAATATATCAATAGTCCACGATTCTTTTTTTCCCCAACTTGCACATTTTTAAAGTCTGCAGCAAAAGCTATTACAAAAAACTAATTAAACAAACAAAGTGTTCAAAACTGAGTTGATTGGATCACTAACCAGAACTCTGGAATTGACCCATACCATAGATTTATTACTAAAGGTAAGGACTGACAGGAAGAGCGAAGACTATTAATGAGACATTTGTAGTAAAGACCAACTTGCATGATACTGCATAAAAGATTTGTTTCTTTAAGTTAACATGATCAACTAATGGATCAAGCTCATGCTGTAATCCCAAAGTTTCTTGGCCAGCTTTTCGTCCAGACCTTGTGAACTCGTTTCAGCGATATCACAATTCCTAAAGAACTGGCCACTTGCGCCCTTGACCTGCGGATGCAAAGCTACATAGCAGGTTGTTGCTGCTCCCTGAAATAACATACATCAAGCAAAATATTATGCATGGAAGCGAGCTGAAGCATTTTTATTTTTTTTCGTTGCATAACTACTAATAGAAACTAAAGATATTCGACGAGGTAGGGGTATACCAAAGTTAATTTGGGATTCAGTAACTAGGAAGGCTTTAAATGGTGTGGAAAGCCCATCATCAATTCCACTAAATTGAACACAATGGAAGAGTTTGGTCCATCTAGCCGGCCCCAATTAATTTGGGATTGAAGCTATGTTGTTGTTGCAGAACTATTAAATGTTCTAATTTTATATCTGCAATAGGACAAGAAGGATTAGAAACGTACCTGCGGAACATTCTTCGCGAGGAATTTGAATAAATGAAGACCTGAGTTAAACAAACAAGCAGCAACGTCAGTAAGAAATGCATTTTGGCAACTGCTAGCATGTTTTGTATTGCATACGGTTAAAAATATAAAATAAACTAAAAATATATGTGCTGTGCAGTATAACATTTCGAGACTACATTTCTCAATTGAATAATCTGCTAATTTGAGTGCACATCCTTATATACATAAACTTAAAAGATACACTGCTCACTAGCACTCTTCACCCACTATGACCAACACACAAACATGTCTAACCCACATCCTCATATAACTGCTTATAACTACCCATTACACACTCATGGACCCAACTAACACACATTTGCACTCATGACATCAAATTTGAATCATATATTCTAACACATACAACAATGCACGAACTGACGTATGTGCCGCAAATTCTTAATTAGACTAATACTTTTGTTGGTTAATGTAGTAGTGTAGTACTAATGATTAGGATCCTAATGCAAACAGTTTGAAAGTGTTTAAGTTTAATCAACATTAAAAAAGAATACCTTTAACAACATTTAATGATGTTAAATTATGTAACAATATGCCTCAATCCCAAATTAATTTGGGTCGCCTAAATGTGGTTATATTATATGATTACTTAAAAAAAAAAATCTCATAGTGTTAGTAGAACTTTGAACTTTAAAAGGAATGAAACAAGCAACGCAAATTCGCCTTTATAGATCTGACAGGTCCAAATCTGTCCTTAAAGTTAAATACAGGACTCTAATTAAATATTAAGATATACAGTATTCTTGTTCTAAAAAAAAGATATACAGTGTTCTATATTTCTTCAAGTCGGTTTTTAGACAGAAAGGTTAAAACTTATCCTACATGTTTAGCCCCTAAAAACAATCACATTATCTTCAATTTTACTGTCCTTAAAAGTCAAACCTTTGAAGGTTGCTACTAACAAGTTGTACCCCAACCCTCGTTCTTAGCTACAAAATTAAAGTTTCTTTTTTCCTAGACACTTTGCCTGGCCCCAACTAATTTAGGATTGAAGCTTTTGTAGTAGTTGTTGTTTCTATCAAAACATCACACCAACTTCGTATTCCTACGAGCATTTAAACATCACCAGGATAGGGATAAAGAAACAATTGAGATGATGTGGTCATTCATGACTTATCCCATAATAATAAAGTGGGGAGCCTGAAAATATTAGTATTAGAAACAAAACAAGGACACAAGGAATTTGTTGTTATTTGCACTCGCCGTTCCTGTAAATAGAAGAGACGCCATGATGATGTTTTGCTTCTAAATTCAAATGATAGAACTAACGATTAATCGAAATAAAAGGGTCAATAAAATAAAATGAAAAAAGGGAACATGTAATAAGGATATTGTAAAATGCTACATTCAAATACACGATGATTGAGGGTAAATGATCACCTTTAGGTGTCTGGCAAGCTCATTTGAATGCAATATAACAAGAAGTTTTGATTGTCCATACGCACCGAAGCCGCTGTAGCTGTAGTTAACACGTCCAAGAGCAAAATAAAGGATGATCCAGAATTTGTGTCAAAAATACTTATAAACTAGATAAAAAGAATACTTATAAACTAGATAAAAAGAAGTGGACCACAACCAAACATAACATCTTAATTGGGAACATCAAAAATTTATGGAACACTGTAACCAAGAAAGCAACAAATTGATGGAATGCTAAAACTGTTTAGAAGGTTAGGAAGAAGTCTGCATATTAGAGTAGTGCATGTACTTTGATTCCTCATTGATTTTATCAAAGCGAATTCCTTCACGATACGTGATATAGTGTCCTACAGAAGAGACATTGACAATCCTTCCTTCTATCTTACTATGATTGGCCGTAGTTTCCATTTTCTCCAACAAAAGATTGGTTAAAAGAAAATGACCTGCACAAGGACAAAAAGATCTCTGAATTTATCATTGTCCGCAATATGAACGCGACGAAGTATTAGTAAGTGACTATTGTTCTAAACAGAAAATTATGAAGTAAGCATGCTCTGGGTAATCTTACAGACCACACTAGTTAAAACCTAGAGACAATGAATGGCCATCGCAAATAATCCAACCACTATAAGATAAATTATCTTTTACAACCTGTATTGATGTTCTTTGGTAAGTGATGCATCATCCATCTCAATAGAGATGCTTTGGTATTATTAAACACTGGGTTGTTAACAAACACCAAGGAACACATGAAGATATCTTGAAGGCATTAAAACACATAAATTTCAGACAATTCCAATGCATTCAAAACATATAAAAGGACTTTCAAGCACGTGGCAGGCATACCAATGTAATTTATTGCAAAATGCTGCTCCAAATTGTCCTTGGAAAGCGTGACGTGCAGACTCAAGATACCTGCATTGTTACTTTGAACACAAAAGTTGGAATTAAGTCCCCCTTTTCTGTCAATCTAATGGGTGAAGAGGGCAATTGAGGAAGCAAAACTAAGGAATGACAATTGGATATCAACAAACACATACTGATGAATAAAACATATTTGTCACTTACATCAGGATGTTTAGTGGAAGGCCCAGGGAATTGAATTCATGTACAAATTTCCTTATTGATGCCATTGAGCCGAGGTCTAACTCCAAAAGGTCAACTTTAGCATCAGGAACTTTCTTGATTATTGCAGCTTTGACATCCATAGCCGCAGCCAAATCCAAATCTCCAATAACAACATGGACACCACGTAATGCAAGAACAAGCGCAGTTTCAGCGCCAATCCCACTTGCTGCTCCTGCAAATATGACTGAATCAGGTAAAAGATATCCTAATTTGGAGGTGTTAGATGCTTACACAAGCAGGAGACAAAATGAACAATTGATTTAGCTCCTCAAATTTGCTCATTTGCAATCATGAAGCAGATTCTCATTACTTATTTTAGAAGAAACTGACCAGTCCAGGAAGGTGATCACTAAGCTGTTATTATTTGCTACTATTTGACAATCAAGTATTATTAAGAGGCAACAGATGCTAATTGTACAACTTTTGTGACGTCGAGTTAGAATAGAACACATGAATAACCATAAAATAATGGCAAAACGTATTTTTTGGTCCTTCAACTTTGAGTCTTTTATGCTTTTGGTCCCTGAACTTTCAATAGTGTACATTTAGTCCCTGAACTTTCATTGTTGTACATTTGGTCCCTGAACTTTTGAGTTTTATGCTTTTGGTCCTTGAACTTTGAGATTTTTATGTTTTTGGGGGAAATTAAAAAAAATTTCGGCTTTTTTTTGTCGATGCGAGTCGTCCGATTCAGTAATATAAACCATTTTACTCTTCTTAACTAATCACACAACACTTTTGTTGCCTACATTGGCATAATTTAACACTTTAAATGGTAGAAGGACTAAATGTAGATCTTTGTGAAAGTTCAAGGACCAAATGTATAGTAATAAAAGTTCAGGGACCTAGAGCACAAAAAACACAAAATTCAGGGACCAAATGATAAGTTTTGCCTAAAATAATTAAGTAAGAAAAGGAAAATACTGCGATTACACTTCTTCGTGCTCGAGAAGTAACATCATGTATAGATCTCTCAGTTCAAGAAGTTTAAAGTATAAGAAAATCTTCCCTGAAGCCTCATGATCTCATAAGCCACCCTTTGAAATGGCTCAAAAGCCAACTATCACTACTGAATCAACTGCTCTATTTGTGGTTCCAACTATTAAGAATTGTTTTCCCCTACTTAGTGCATCAAAGACTGAATAACAAGCTTCCGATAAAAGAACTGCTGTCCGAGTAAGACACCTAGTATGAATACCTTTACATTCCGAAGAAACATAAAATGCCATTCTAGAATTCCATTTCCTAGTACAATGACTAAAATGAACTTATATAACTGACAAAACGAAAGCATGGGCTTTCATCAAAATCACTTGGTGGGGATTCTCACCTGTAACAATGGCAGTGAGACCAGTTCCATCAACTCCTTGTGTGACTTCCTCTGCTGTGGAAGAAGAGGAGAATCCCCAAGGGCTTTTTTTGCCAAAGAAGTGCATTGATTCTCAAACACTCAGATGAACAAAATCCCTCCTACTCAATGTATTTGTAACTAAGCAGTAAAATTAATGAGATCCACTAATGTTATGTATCAGCAAACCGTAGGCACCAATTATAGTAGGTTTTATAATTGAACGTTAACCAAGTAGACACAAGGATGGGTTGGTGCAGTTGTAGGACGGTTCCTTGTGGCAAATGACCGGGTTTGAATGCCCCTGTGCCTTGGGGAGGGAGACAACTTTCCACAATTTCTCGGCCCGAGAGATTAGCCGGGCTCCATAAAAAATGGTGATCCGAGTACTCTCGATTACTCAAAAAAATAATTGAACCAAGTACATTTATGGCCAACTACATCTATTTATGGTTGACTCTTAAATTATAGGCCCAATAAGTGGGGTGGGATTGAGGCTTTTTTTGTTCTAGAATCCCAACTAATTTGGGATTGAAGCATCAAGTATGGTGGGACTTCTTATTACATAAAATGCAAACCTCTAGCCAATTCATTCAGGTCCTCAGGTTAAAAAATAAAAACTAACACTTCATCAACATAGAAAAATAGCTAAGAAAATATGCTCCGAGGATATGGAAAAATAACACTATTTTGGTGGAGATGCCTCAGGTCAAGAAATTACACGGTTCTCCGAGGTTAATTACTTGGATGGTCACAAAAACTGTCGTTTTAACAATTTGGTCACGTACTATTTTTTTCTTTTTTCAACCACAGTGATCGAACTTTCTAAAACTTTCATTCAAGACTATTCCATCCATTATCCATTAAGTGACTCCCATAATTCCAATAATAAAAGATGTTGTGATAATTCTATTTAAACTTAGAAGCAGAGATACCAACATTCCTTAGTTCATAATTCTTTTAAGCGACTGTAATTAAAACTGTTACAAGAAACCAACTAAATTCCTCGATCCATTCCATGCATCAAGCTCAAGCTGAAATCCCATAGTTTCCTTGCCAGTTCAATGTCTTGGGCCTGTGAGCTAGGTTTTGCGACCTCACAATTCACAAAATACTTGCCGCTCACACCCTTGAGTTGTGGATGCAATGCAACATAACAAGTTGTCGATGCTCCCTGCAATAGTAGTAGTGATACGTAAAAAAAATGAAGCAGATAATAATTGAATTTTTCATGAAAAAACATGCTCACTGTTCTTCTTCTAGAGTATCTGTAGAAGCTAGCATTTGTGTGATTAGAGACCTACCTGTTGAATACTCTTCCAAAATAATCTGCCAAATATACTTAGCAGGCCTGCATCGTCATAAAAGGAATACCATTGGTATGCAATCTCTCAGTCAGGCAGGCAAGCTGCAGGTTAATTAACAAGTAACAAAGGTATAGAAACAAAGAAACGTAACTTACCATCAAGGCAATGATTGTGCTTGAAAATATTGGTGTAGACTGGTCCTGGAGTTAAAGAGTTAGCAGTTAGCGGCGCTCCTTGTTCCTGTGCGTGAATAAGGATGTTATCATGTTAAAAAGTTATGCTCCTATCACTACAATTCAAGGTATCTTCATTTTTATGATCACTGGAAAATCACATATCAACAAATGATAAAAGCCGCCTAAGTTGAATACAATGGCTAGTTTAGCTGTTTAAAAAAATGGTTTGTTTACGGGAAACACATCGTTTCTCGCCTTTGTATATACTATATTATACATATTGGCTATAATAAATAAAGTCTCGTTCCTATAAAAAAAAAATGGCTAGTTTAGGACAGAGTGAAATCCAATAAGACCCAAAGAGGCTAATATGATTTTTGCTTCTCGAAATAAATATATAGAATGTCATGAACACTTCAAAGACAGCTTGTTTGTTGTATGAGGAAAATGTTGCCTCCAAAAACCATAGGTTATAAATAATGAAGAGAAAATCCAAAGAGAAATAAGTTTTGGGTATAAGCCTAACATAATCTTTACTTCATTGACATTCAATATTACCTTCAGGCGTCTAGAGAGCTCATTAGAGTGCAGTATATTAGCAAGTTTTGACTGCCCATATGCTAGGTAGTATCTGTACCTATAATAAAGAAGTCCAATGAACACATCAAGGAAAGGTAAATCTTTGTATTTGAAGAATTATAAAAGCAAAAGAAAAAAAAAAAGAAAAGAAAGAACAGTGATGGCAGAAGAAAACGAGCACTGGATATAAGTAAGCAACAAACAATGGGCAAGAACGAAAGAAGTATGCACGAAGCACAATAACTAGCTAACATATTAGACCGATAATGGAATAATTCCAATATTGGGAAGATTTTACCCTGGTTTACCATTAATTTGATCAAACTGAATTCCTTCACGATATGTCAAATAGTGTGCTCTAGATGAAACATTGACAATTCTTCCCTCTATTCTACTTTCTTGTGCTGAAATCTTCATTTTGTCCAATAAAAGCTCAGTCAAAATAAAATGACCTGCAAAGGCACAACATGCAGCCTATCCCCATCAAGCTCAGTCAATAAGTTACTTTAGAAAAAATTCAACACAGCATGTACCAAACTGCATATAAAGAAATTCCAGTACAACTCCTACCAAACAAGACACAAGAAGGTGCAGTTTACCCATGTGATTTGTTGCAAAGTGCAGCTCTATATTATCTTGAGAGAGTGTGAAATGGGGAGTCAAGACCCCTGCATTGTTACTTCCAACAAAAACGACAAAGTTTATCTTCCCACTAAGCAAAAGTGCAAGCTTAAGAGGCCAATAGAGAAAGCATAACTGACACATGAGAAAAAGGAAACCAAATCTAGCAGACTAGGACAAGAATTTGTTAAAAGGTTGACATCACAAAGTTATAATCTAATTCAGAATAGTTCCTTACATGAGAATATTTAGAGGAAGACCCAAAGAATCAAAATCAGACACAAATTTCCTAACTGATGCCATTGAGCCAAGATCTAACTCCAATATGTCAAGTTTAGCATCAGGAATTTTTTTGATAATTTCCTTTTTGACATCCGCAGCAGCGGCGACATTCCTGGCTCCAACAACAACTTGAACACCATGCAATGCAAGAACACGAGCAGTTTCTAAACCAATGCCACTTGTTGCTCCTGCAGTTATGATTAAAGCAGGCAAAAGACATCAGTAACATGCAGGTTTTGATTCTCGCACTAGTTGCTAAAGCAAGAATTTACTATTATTTCTTCACGTTTACATGATATTACCTGTCAAGGGAAAAAATTGAACAGTCCACGAAGGTAATAATAACAAAGCTGATCTTGATTTGCTTGTATTTGATGACTAATTAATTAATAGTTATGAAACAACAAAATGAGAACTGTACAAATGTAATATCAAGTTTATATAGAACATATAAATAATTGTAAGCATATTAAGTGAAAACCAAACAACAATGCTATAATATAGTAGTAACTGATAGCCAATCAATAGTTATGATGCAACAAATGAGAATTGTGCAACTTTTTGCAATATCGAATTTGGATAGAACATACGGGTAACTGTAAAATATTTAAGTAAAAGGGGACAATACAGTTATAATGCTTCTAAACATTTCACGTTCGAGAATGAAAATCATGTATATTAATCACAAGGAGTGTAAAGTAGAAAATCTTCCCCGAAGCCATGCAAACTCATAAGCCACCCTTTTAAATGGCATTTAACAGCCAACTATCACTAAAGGGTGGAAGGTGATTAGTAGAAAATCAACTAGCATTAATGACCGAAGAATAAACAAATATATAAACAACATCTTTCCACAACACAGGGAAACTCCAATCCACATCTGAATACACTGACAAATTGCTCTATAGCAGTTCTTAGTCTTCAATCTTTCAATGAAATCTCCTTGTAATAGACTCAAACAATCCCACAAGTCCTCCTAGATCAATAGAAAAGCCAAACTGATGGCAAGCGCAAAGGGTGAGATGTCCACATCCATATGTAACCCATTTTAGCATATGCAATAGGAACAAAATTTCATAGGCAAGTCTTAAATAACTGACAAAATAAAAGTATGGACTCTTGTAAAAGTCACTTGGTATTGACCTTTGGATTCTATCGGTCTCAAACATTTCCTCTTTGTATTAACTCAAAGGTTTAATTGGTTAAAATATCCTAACATTTTGCAACTTTTGTTATTATATCCTAACATTTTAAAATTTGTTATTATATCCTCACCTTTGTAGATGCTTAAATTTGTATCCCAATTTAACTTTTAATTTAAAATTTGAAGAGATTTCACCTTAATTATGAGTTTAAAAACCACATCATCACCCATAATTATCAAAATAATTATTAATTATATGATTTAAATTCATTATTTAAGTGCTAAATCATCAAATTGGGAGTTCAAAAATGGTTTAGGATACAAATTAAACAATCTAGAAAGGTTAGGATATAATAACAAATTTCAAAATATTAGGATATAATAACAAAAGTTGTGAAAGGTTAGGATATTTTAACCAATTTGGCCCAACTCAAATGAAAAACATGCACATTTATATATCAATAGCTTTTGCTTATTATACTATTAAAATAAGATTCTCAAGACTATAAAATAAAGCAAAACTTAGGAAATCACAATGAATGCCAAACCCTGCCTCATGAGAAATACGAGTCGAATGTATACAACTTAATCGGATAAACATTTCTTATTAAGCTTACATTTAATAACAGCAACCAAACACAAAAGAATAAAAGGAACCATAGATAAGTTTATAACCTTCACCTGTAACAATGGCCGTGAGACCAGTTCCATCTATTCCTTGTGTAACCTCCTCTGCTGTAGAAGAAGAAGAGAATCCCAAAGGGATCTTTTTGCCAAAGAAAGCCATTGTGTTTTAAAAACTCAGAAGAACAAAATCCCTCTTTGGTAATGAATTCCCAACTAAGAAGTACAAATGAAGAAGGAAAATGATAATCTAATACAATACTCTCAACGCACACTTTTTTTACCACAACCACATGAACACCACGCAATGCAAGAACACGAGCAGTTTCCGAGCCAACACCACTTGATGCTCCTGCAATTATGATTAAAGCAGGTAAAAGGCAACAACGATATGCAGGTTTTGATTCTTGAACTAGCTACTAAAGCATGACATTATGCTGACATGATATAATTGAGTTAAGGGAAAAATTGAACAGTTCATGAAGCTAATCAAAAAGCTGATGATGATATGTGATGACTACTTAATAGTTATGAGAGAAAAAAAAAATGCTTCTACCCTTTTATTGTTTCAGAAGTTAAATAATGTCTAAATCTTTAAACTCAAAAGAGTTTAAAATAAACAATCCCTGAAGCTTCCAGCATCTAAGCTGATCTTGATGCGCTACTACTTCACAACTTATCATAGTTATGAGACGACAAATGAGACTTGTGCAACTTTTGTGATATCTACGAAAAACTGTGAAGTAGTAGGTAGAAACGGGACAATACTGATAATTGCTTCTGAACAATTCTCGGTTGAGAATTAAAATCATGTACAAAATCCTTTTATCTCAAGGAGTTTAAAGTAGACAATCTTCCCTGAAACCGTGATCTCATAAGCCACTCATTTAAATGGGGAAATGTGTTAACTCAAAAGCAAACTATAGCAAACTATCACTAAGTGGTGGAAGGTGATTAATAGAAAATCAACTAGCACTAATGAACAAAGCACCAATTAACATATCATCCTTCCACAAAACGGGGAGACTCAGATGAAATATACCTGCAATAGTCTCAAACAACCCCAAAAGTGATCCTAGATCAATAGAAAGGCCAAATCAATAGCTAGCGTACAGAGTGAGATGACCACATTCAGAATTAAGGCATTACCTATTTTAGCATATGCAATAGGAATTCGGAGCACAGTTTCGTAGGTAAGTCTTAAATAAATGACAAAATAAAAGCACGAGATCTTGGTGTTGACCTTTGGTTTTAATTTGTCTCAGGCATTTCCTCTTTGAATTAACTCAAATGACAAATACGTGTATATATCGATAGCTTTTGCTTATTCTACTATTCAAGTAAGATTCCCAAGACCAAAAAGAAGCAAAATTTAGGAAATCACAATGAATGCCAAACGCTGCCTTCACTAGTTCCATGAGAAATATGAATCGTGCGCATGCCACTTATTCAACTAAACAACTATATACGTCCTATTAAACAACGTCTACCAAGCACAACGAAGAAGAAAGGGAACTTTAGATAATTAAAATTAGAATCTTCACCTGTAACAATGAAAGTGAGACCAGTTCCATCTATTCCTTGTGTAACCTCTTCTGCTGTAGAAGAAGAAGTGAATCCCAAAGGGTTCCTTTTGTCCTTTTGCCAAAGAAGGGCATTGTTTTTTAAAATATTTAGAAGAAAAGAATCCCTCCTAGTCAATGAATTTCCAACTAAGGGCACTGTTTTTTACAAAATTCAGAAGAACAAAGTGAATTCCAAACTAAGAAGTAAAAACGAAGAGTTGTAAATTGAATTGAGACTTGCAAGAATTAGAGAAGGAAAGTAGAAGAACTAAGAACTTTTACTACTACAAAGAGCTACAAAGAACTACAACTACAAAGTAGAAGAGGAGAAATGAGAGTTGAAATGAGAAGTTGTATACAACTTGGTGTATTTTTACAATGAGGTTGGCACCCTTTATATAGGCCCTTTGGTGATGATGATAAATGTACTTAGACAATGTTTATAAGTAACACATACATCACATGTCATACAACTCTTCACAAGCAACATTGACAATACATGGAATAATGAGTACATTTGATATGGATACAAGTAAGGGCCATGCTTGATACTACCACTCAATGTAAGAGCCATGCTTGACAATGATTAGTCATATAAAGTCTTGATCAATTGTTCATCAATATCATAACACTCCCCCTTGGATGACAATTGTTGAGAGAATGTGCCTCGTTAAAACTTCTACTAGAAAAAACCCTGTGGGAAAAAATCTAGCAAAAGAAAAAGAGTACACATTTCTTATTAATCTTAAGATGAGTATAATATTGTTAGGATTGCCTCATTAAAAAAAAACCTTGCTAGAAAAACCCAATGGGATAAAACCATAGCTAAGGGAAAAAGAGTGCAATACACTAATCAATAACTCCCCCTTATATGAACATGGGTAAAACTTGTTCAGTTTCTTTACTTGCAATGTCTTTAAGTTTACGCAAGCCAATACCATATGCAAGCCTTTTAAATGTCGTAGTTGGTAAGGCTTTTGTGAATAAATCAGCAAGATTATCGCTCGATCGGATTTGCTTGACATCAATTTCACCATTCTTCTGAAGCTCATGTGCATAAAAGAATTTTGGTGAAATATGTTTTGTTCTGTTCCCTTTTATGAATCCTTCACTTAATTGTGTAATACATGCTGCATTATCTTCATATAATATGGTTGGAGAATCTTTTATTGAAGGCAATCCACATGATTCTTGAATATGTTCAATCATGTTTCTCAACCAAACACATTCACGACTTGCTTCATGAATTGCAAGTACTTCAGAATGATTGGAAGAAGTGACAACCATAGTTTGTTTTACTGACTTCCATGATACAGCAGTATTACCACAGGTGAATACATATCCCGTTTGAGAACGGGCCTTATGGGATCTGATAAAAATCCAAAGATCAAGATAACCTTGGAGATTCAATTTTACCCTCTCGAGTAAAATAAACCCATGTCACTTGTTCCTCGAAGATATCGAAAAATATGTTTAACACCATTCCAATGTCTTCGAGTTGGTGAAGAGCTATATCTTGCAAGTAGGTTGACAAAGAAAAGCAATATCGGGTCTTGTACAATTTGCAAGATACATAAGTGCACCAATTGCACTTAAATATGGTACCTCCGGACCAATTAGCTCTTCATCACTTTCTTGAGGTCGAAATGGATCCTTATCCACTTCAAGTGATCTGACAACCATTGGAGAGCTCAATGGATGTGCCTTGTCCATATAAAATCTTTTTAATAATTTTTCAATATAATTTGATTGATGGACAAGTACTCCACTTGAAAAATGTTCAATTTGCAAACCAAGACAAAGTCTTGTTTTTCCAAGTTCTTTCATCTCGAATTCCTTTTTCAAGTATTCGGATGTTCTAACGATGTCGTCGTGGTTTCCCACTATGTTTAAATCATCAACATATACAACAATAATCACAAATCCTGTTGATGATCTTTTAATGAAGACACACGGGCAAAGCGGATTATTTACATATCCTTCTTTCAGTAAATAATCACTAAGACGTTTGTACCACATTCGTCCAGATTATTTCAACCCGTACAAAGACCTTTGTAATTTTATAGAATGCATGTTATGAGGTTTTGATTTTATTTCATCGGATATTACAAATCCATCAGGGATTTTCATATATATCTCACTGTATAGAGATCCGTACATATATGCTGTATCGACATCCATTAAATGCATATCAAGCCCTTCAGAAACTGCAAGGCTTATCAAGAACCGAAATGTGATTGCATCTATAACAGGAGAATGTTTCCTCATAATCGATGCCAGGTCTTTGTGAGAAACCTTGAGCTACAAGTCTTGCTTTGTACCTTGTAACTTCATTTTTTTCATTTCTCTTTCGTACAAATACCCATTTATATCCAACAGGCTTTACGCCATCTGGCGTTTGGACAATTGATCCAAAAACCTCTCGTTTCCTTAACGAGTTTAGCTCTGCTTGGATAGCATTTTGCCATTTTTGCCAATCAGGTCTTTTTTGACATACGTCCACTGATCGTGGTTCTGGATCATCATCATTTTCACATATTTCAAAGGACACATTGAAAGCAAATATATCATCAGAAACAATTTTATTTCGATCCCAAATCTTACCAGAGTTTAAGTAATTTATTGAGATCTCATTACTTTCATCTTTTTCATCTTTTTCTAGAGGAAGTTGTTCCACATCAGAATCAACTTGTTCTGACAAACCCTTATCAAAGGATTCTTGTGCTTTCTCAGGAGTATTTTGATTTGTATTTATTTTTACTCCCGTTTTCCTTTTTCGAGGAATTGTATCATTTGAACCAACCGGTCTTCCACGCTTTAAGCGTTTCGTTGGTTCTTGTGCATTTTGTTGCACAGAGACATCAATTCTTGCAGGAGTATTTACAGCTGGAATATGTGATTTTGTCACTTGTTTTGCATCATTAAATGCATCTGGTAATTGATTTGCAATTTGTTGCAAATGAATGATCTTTCGAACTTCAAGTTCACACTGATTTGTTCGTGGATCATAATGTGATAAAGTTGATGCATTCCAAGCAATTTCGCGCCATTCTTTTTGAATTGACTTCTTATCTCCCTCTAATAGTGGGAAAATTGCTTCATCAAAGTGACAATCAGCAAAACGTGCAGTAAATAAATCTCCAGTTAAGGGCTCAATGTATCTTATAACGGACGATGAGTTAAATCCAACATAAATCCCAAGTTTTCGTTGTGGACCCATCTTAGTTCTATTGGGAGGTGGTATAGGAACATACACTGCACAACCAAAAATTCTTAAGTGTGAAATATTTGGTTGTTGACCTAAAATGAGTTGCATGGGGGAATGTTCATGGTATGCAGTAGGCCTATAACGAATGATAGATGTTGCATGAAGGACTGCATGTCCCCAAACTGAAGTTGATAATTTAGTTCTCATGATTAAAGGTCTGGCAATTAATTGAATGCGTTTGATTAGAGATTCTGCTAAACCATTTTGGGTATGCACATGTGGAAATGAATGTTCAATGGTAATTCCTATAGACATGCAATAATTTTTAAATGCTTGAGATTGAAATTCCCGGCATTATCAAGACGGATGGTCTTGATTGGGTTGTCAGGGAATTGTGCTCTTAACTTAATGATTTGCGCCAAAAGTCTAGCAAATGCAACATTGCGGGTCGAAAGCAAACAAACATGTGACCACCTAGTTGATGCATCTATCAAAACCATGAAATATCTAAATGGTCCACTGTGAGGATGAATAGGTCCATATATGTCTCCCTGAATGCGTTCTAAGAAAACTGGGGATTCCACAACAATTTTACTTGGAGATGATTTAACTATCAATTTACCTTGAGAACAACTAGCACAATTATAATCACCAGCTGAAAATATTTTGTGACTCCTTAAAGGATGTCCATGCGAATTATTAATTATTCTTCGCATTATTGATGATCCTGGATGACCAAGCCGGTCATGCCATAAAATGAATGTCTTTGGATCATTAATTTTCTTATTTAAGACGACATTCGTTTCGACATGCCTTATATGAATAAAATATAATCCAGAGGATAAAGCTGGGAATTTTTCTAACACTTCTTTTTTCCCATTTGAAACCAATGTGACATAGAGAAATTCTCTATTATTTTCGTTCATGGTTTCAATGTGATATCCATTTTGTCGAATATCTTTAAAGCTGAGTAAATTTCTTCTGGGATTTTTCGAGTATAAGGCATTGTCAACGTGAATTATTGTTCCCGTAGGCAACATAATATTTGCTCTTCCAGAGCCATTAATCAAATTGGAGATGCCAGATATTGTTTGAACATTAGCCTCAACTAAGTTCAAATTGAAGAAATATTCTCTTCTTTTGAGGATAGTGTGCGTTGTAGCACAATCAACAAGACATATATCGCCATAATCTGAACAAATAACTTGATGATCTATTTCTACATTGAAAAACAATATGGTATTAAAGAAATACCCTTTTCGTAATAAAATACGAATATCTCAAACTTTTTGAATCATTAGTCAACAAAAGCATGGTAAAATATCACAAAAATATTTGGGTATTGTATATATGACAATATTTAGGCAGCATAGCCTTTCATACGTGACAAAAAAATGTCACAATTATGAGCGCTCCTTGTCAATACTAATTTACCCTTTCTAGTGGTGCACCACTTTTTATTTTGACTATCAATGGAATTGTCAATATGACTTTTACCATATCGTTTCACCTTTTCCACGTCCATAAATTTGTAATTGCGACCATGGTCATTATATGCAACATATGCTTCTTATTTTGAAGCTAAACCAATTGGACATGAGTGATATTATATTTATAATATCTTATTATTTTACTCAGCTATCACGAGACAAGGATTCAATCCATAATTAATATTTAATGGATTGACGCGCGCGCTCGATAATTTGTTGCAGTAATACATTGAGGCGAGCCATGTGGCTTTTATTTGTCTCATCAGTCATATTTCTGCATAGCCTCGATATAGAGGTAATTGAAATTGCAGAATAATAAATGATATTTAACTGATATAAATTTTGTAGCATGAGACCCAGCCGCTCATTTTGAGCCTTTTGGAGTATCACCGATTTTGGCCTTGATATAGATAGCTCCATGAGGTGAAATGATAATATAAAGTGAAATATTTACTTTTCAAATCTCTAAAGAGTCTAAAGAGATATTTAACGAATAAATATTTATACGCATAGCCTTGCATAGATACTTTATATATAATTTGAGCATCCCGTTGCCTTGACAAGTAATTAGTATTGTCAATATTGTTAAGGTAATCAATTCAATTATAATTAAATAAAATCTTTATGAAAATAGGGATAAACTAAATAGTTTTCTTTTTTATACAAAATAGATAATATACCATTAAATATATGTTCACAACTTGATTATAAATATGCAAAATGTATGAGTTGGTGGGACAACCTCCAGGTTGGGTGGCGAGACGAAGTCTACTTAAAATCATGCCTCCTCGAACGGGATAACCCGTCTCCCTTTCAATGTTTAGCTTTACCCGGGGACAAGGCTTACCCACTATCAACCCAAACTCATAACACTATTTGCAATATAAAAAATCAAGAATGGAGCATAATTAATCGTTTGTAGTATAGCAAGAAAACTAGTTATGTCACATATTGACTTTTGATTTCTGATGTAGAAGATCGTACAAGACGCAACTACAGAGCATACTTTCGCAATCGGTGACGTTATAATGCATAATATATGAATAAAGAATGCATATAAAAGTGAAGCAACCAAGATAATATAGAAATAAACCGAACTCATAAAAGTTATACCTTCCTAGCTTTGTCTTCTTAACAAGCCTTCTTGAACTTCAAGATCTCCTTAATGCTAGAGCAAGCTCGTGCGATAACGTGTTGTAAATTGAATGAGACTTGCTAGAATTAGAGAAGGAAAGTAGAAGAACTAAGAACTTCTACTACTACAAAGAGCTACAAAGAACTACAACTACAAAGTAGAAGAGGAGAAATGAGAGAGTTGAAATGAGAAGTTGTATACAACTTGGTGTGTTTTTACAATGAGGTTGGCACCCTTTATATAGGCCCTTTGGTGATGATGATAAATGTACTTAAATAATGTTTACAAGTAACACATACATCACATGTCATACAACTCTTCACAAGCAACATTGACAATACATGGAATAATGAGTACATTTGATATGGATATAAGTAAGGGTCATGCTTGATACTACCACTCAATGTAAGTGTAACAACCCGCAAATTTTAACCGACTTGTGTAGGACCGTGACCCGGCCAAGTGATACTGGACAGTATTTCGAGCCTCGATAGTTGACAACAAAGTAATGTTATGTTTCTGTGATGTATGTATTAGTATTGTAATTTATTTCGGGTCTCGCGCCGTTCGTACAATTTTTAGACTGAGTGTGTCTTCGCCTAGATAAACGGGGGAATAAAACACTATTAAAATGCAAATAAATTGATTTTTAGATAATTTATATAATTATTTAAGGGAACAAGGCGGGACTACGTGCACGGTGAGTTGAATCGGACCGAGGAAAGTTGTTGGAATGCGGGGAGTTGGATAACTACGTGATATACAATACATGAGATAAATTGTTAAAGTGAGACAGCTGTAATTTGAAGAGCCATGAGATGATCCTCGAGATAAGTGTGTGTGTTGAGATGAAAGGCCAAAAATGAGACAACACAAACCTACTTTTACTGTTCATGTACTATTCATCATCATTGTTGTTATATATATATATATATATATATATATATATATATATATATATATATATATATATATATATATATATATACAAACACTCATCTCTCCCATTCTCACCTTCACCACCGTCCTCACAACCTTTCACCACCGTCACCCTCCTCCTCCCTGGTTCGCCGACCACCGGCCTTGGACCTCGCCGGACCTCTCGTCGGAGGTGCTCTCACTCTCTCTCACGGTCTCTCTCTCCCTCTCCACTCTCGTCATCTCTCACCTCACGATCTCTCTCACTCTCACCGCCACTCTCCTCCCTGGTGCGTCGTCGTCGACCACCGGTGCTGGACGACCGGACCTCACCGGAGGTCCTCCACCACTCTCTCTCTCGGTTTCTCTCTCACCCTCTCGGTCCTATCTCGATCTCACCCTCTCCTCTCGGTTTTCTCCCTCCTCCCCCTCCACCGTCTCTCATCTCGGCTGAGCACACCACCGACCTCACTGGTCCAGAGGTGGTTCGAATCTCGTTGGGGAGTCGACGGTCGTCGGAGTAGGGTGGTGAGCTCTTCTTTTTCTCCCTCTCTTTCTCTCTTTTCTCACTGTTTTTCTTTTACTGTTTTGATGTGGTGTGAGTGTGTGTAACCGTATGTGTGTGTGTGTGTGTGGCTGGTGGGGTGCGTGTATGTAGCTTGGACAGTTGATAGTGGGGTGTAGGATGGGACTGTTGGTGTACGTGGTGTATTGAACAAGGTGTGTGTCCATGCATATGTGTGCATGTGTATGCATGGGTGTGTACATGTATATGCATGTACACCCCATGATTTAGGGTGTGTGCACCCCACGCGGTTAAGGTGCGTGATGGTGTTGTGCACCCCACTACTAGGAGTGGGGTGTACCATGTGTGAGTGGATGAATAAACATGAGTACATGCATGAATATGCGCATGAATATGCATGTGCACCCCAAAGTTGGGATGCATGATAAGACGTGTATGGCAACGGGGTGTACATAACAATAGGGTGTTGTGTGCACAAATCAGCATGGTGCACACAACAGTGGGGTATTGTGCGCACCTCACAGTGGGGTGTACTTAGTTGTGAAGTGGTCATATCATGTGTGTGTGTGCAAATAAAAATAAAATAAAAGAGAAGTAGGGACACTTTATGAATAAAATAAAGTGATGTAAATGGGCTTGGGTTAGAGTCCAATAAGGACCCAACATTACCAATATAAAATGGCTAACATATTTGAGTTCAACTAGAGCCTAACAAATGACACAAACCCGTACAAATCAACTTGTGGTTTAATGCTAAATCTTACACTAAGGTTCAAGATTTAAACCATTATTAGGTAATCGGGAAATCACGGGAGACGCGTTAGAATCTCGGAGTTGTCATACGGGCCGCGATAGCTCAGGTAAGTACACTTGCCTTAAAGCTTGTGTACGTTAGTAAGCCAGTTAAGAAATTCTCATGTGATTCATTATCGGTTATTGCTATTCTTGTTATTATCCATTGTTGGCATTCAAATTCCCTTATTTTCTTGGTATGTGTGTTCTTGGCGTAAGTGTGTCGATATAGTATCATGTGGCCCGCACTGGTTGGGGAAACTTGGGTATTTTCTATCGGAATTACTTGCTACCCACAAGTGTTGTGTGAACACAGGTGCGATTGTGAAGGTGTGTCATGTGGCCCGCACCGGTTGGGGAAACGCGAGTCACTCTCTGCAGGGAGTGCTGACCACCACCCCCGGTGTTGTGTGAACCAGGCACCGGATTGTTGTGGTTATTGTTGTGAATATTGATCGCTTATGACCTCTTTTGACTCTTAGAACACACATGTTTCGATTGCTATCATTTCGATCGCCTATCATGCACTTTGATCTATTTACATTCTTGTCTTTAAATTACCGCATGATATTTAGACTGTTTTATTTGATATTCATGAATTACTGTGAAATTCTTCTGGCATTACTTTCGATTATCTCTCAGTTGCTCACCGTCTAGTTTGTGACGGTGGGTGCAGATATCCCGGAGTGCAGCAAGGGCAAGGGCCCTCTACTTGGTGATTTTCTCTGAGGACCTCTCAGAGTACGTGACTTCGGGGATAGGTTAGATTTGATTTATGCTTATTGCTTTTTGTATGATGTTTTTATATATATGATGTTAGCTATTGAACTGGGGATCACTTTTTGGGATCGATACTATGAACACTCGGGGTTTCCACATTTATATAGATTTCCTACTTTTCGTTTGATTGAGTTATTTCTCAATACATGTTTAGTTTTCCGCTGCGTATAATTACAATAACTCTTTCATAAACTGTTAAATTGGTTAATTGGAGGCTGACTAGGCTCGTCAGGCTCGCTGAGTATCGACTCGGGACCTGCACGGGTCTAGGCCGGGCGTACCCAAATGCATTGGAAATTTGGGGCCGTCACAGTAAGAGTCATGCTTGACAATGATTAGTCATATAAAGTCTTGATCAATTGTTCATCCATATCATAACAAGATCCACATATATTCTTTATATGCAAACTTCGCGCCACTGCAATAGCTGATTTATAATGGAAGCATTTATATTTACAACCAACCTTATCTTTTTGTGATTGGCTTTTTAATTATAGATAATGGTCCGAATTTATTTCGTCATTATTTGTGACGTCTTGCAGACGTGACAGACAGCTCAGACACCCTTAGGACTCGCAGCTAGGCTAGAGCGTGCCGGGAGTTAGGTAAATAGTTATTTTGTGTGTTGTTTTATCTGATTTGCGATGTTTTTGTTAAAATAGTTTAAATGACATCGTGATGTGTGTAATTATATTTCAATTGACGTGTGAGATTGTGTGTTAAGTATTCGCCTCGATATGCGTGTCGACGCAGATACCTGATAAGTCGGTAATAGTGTCAAAGTAATTTTATGTATTTGAGTGTTTTTATAGTAAAGTCTTCAAAATATTAGTCTAATTATCTGTATTTGTCATTTTCAGGTATTATAGACCGCATGATTGAAATCGGGTTGAAAAACTATGCAAAATGGAGTATTCATATGCCTAGATATGTTTTACATCGAAAAGTGTGCTAACACGCATCTCGATGCGACTTCGGTGGACCCACACATTGCGGCATGCCATTCAAGAAGAAGAAGAGAATTGGAAGTGGATAGATTTGTTAGCTTTATATAAGATATATATAGATCGATTATTATATATATAGATATTATATATATAGATATATAGATCGATCATTATATATATATATAGATAGAGAGATCGATGAGGAGGAGGAAAATAAGACGCTCTCTTTTCTCTTTTCTCTCCGATCCTCTCCCTCTCCATTCTTTTATTTTGCTTTATTCTTTGAGTTCTTCAACCATGAAGGGCTAAGTTCATAGCCTAGGCAAGACTGCGAGGGAGGTTCGACTGCGCATATTCAATGGATTTGTGAGATTTATATATTTTAATTTCAAGCTTTTCATTATTATTTTATTTTCTTTGGTATTATTTGAACAATTGAGGTTAAACACTAGTTTAAACCTTGATTTACATGCCAGTGAGTCGTAAGCACCCGTCCTTGTGCAATAAGACCACACTAGTGGCAATTGACCATACCAATTGATTAAACTCTTTTGGAACCGGTTGAATACCATAGAAATCTAGGCTAAATCGAACACACAAGTGATCCAGTTGTCTAGTTGTAGTGCCTTCACTAATCGAAGTAATGCGACCAACGCGTTAAATCTGGAGCACTAGCGATCAGGTTGCGTGTTTGGTTAGAGAAGTAGTAAATGGTCGTACCTTGGCTATCAATATTAGGAAGTGCGAGGAACCGAATATGTCACTGGGTCTATAGCTACACTAGGATAATTTGATTTGGATTTTTTGACATAAGTTGACGACCAAATTCAATCTTTTTATCGAACCGAACTTCTATGCCTTGACCTAGGTATTATTTTTATTAATTGTTTTAAACTTTATTTTAATTGCTTTTATTATTTTGTGGATATTTAGATTAGGTAATTATCTTTAAATTCTACGATTTCTTTTTTGTTATTTTTTTACCTTAGAAAGAAAACCAATCTCTGTGGGATTTACCCTTTTACCGCTATCTACAAAATAGTTGGTTTAGGAAATATATTTTATTGACGCGTTCGGCGCGCGTCAAATTTTGGCGCAGTTGCCGGGGATTGGTTTTCTTTCTTTCGTTTTTTTTGTATATTTATTTATTTATTTTTGTATATAGTCCATTGTTCCTGATACTTTTGCAGGAGATTTCTCAATGGCCTCCTACTACCATAATTATGATCGATTCGAAGACTCATATTATCATGGTATGAATGGGGTAGGTATGTCATATAATGGACATCAATTTTCTAACTCGCAATCTTTTATGCAACAGGTCGAGGCTTGTGGTTTTTGTGGGGAATCTTTTCATCCCACGTATGCTTGTCCTTACAATCTGAGGTATGGAAATCATCACAGTTCTAGCTATGCATCACCACAACCCGACTTCTGTATGTCTAAGCCAAGTCCTCGGAGTCCTCAACAAGAACGGAGAACCATCAAAGACATAGAGAAAGATATGATCTCCGACTGGCTTTCTCCAAGCACAAAAAAATACCCCTTTGACGACTAGAGTAATTCATCATATCAGCAGGACATATATAGTTCTATGCGGAATCAACCTTCAAGGGATATAATAAGGTTTCTTTTAGAGACTGAGCAAGACATGAACCTCACCGAGCAAGAATTGGACAAATGTATTGAATAGAGGGATCAAGAAGCTGAAGAAAAAATAAAGTCAATTCTCCAAAAGATATCAGCTGAGACCATGAGTGCAATCTCATTGGAGAGTGTTGAGGTAAATCAGGTTACACCGATTGAGGACTATTGGAGTAAACCAGAGGAAATAATTGAAGTTTCCTTACATGAGCCGGACATTAGCATTGCGCAGAATGAAACGGATGAAGCTGAGAAATAAATTGATGTCATTTTAGAAAGGCCGGAGGAACCACAAAAAAGGAGCAAGGAAGACCAACTTCTGGTGTTGGTGACGCCACCCACCCTCCCATGCTTACCTGTTAAATTTACAAAGGGGGTGGTCATAAAGGAGCGTTCGCAGATCTTTTACACGGCTGACACCTTTGTGTAAGATGACGGTGATGCGATAGATTCATATGTATTAGAGGTCCCGGATGAGCTCCTAAATCTGAAGGGCATGCCTGCTGAATTGCCCAAAGCTATAGATGCACCATTCGTTGTCGACATCTCGAAAGGAGAGGGCATCATGTGATCATTCAGGACAAGTTGAGCTAACGACTTTAACCAAAAGAGCTCATTAGGAGGCAGCCCAACTTTATTTTTTTATTTTATTTCTAGCAATTATTTTAGTTTAGTTTAATTTTTAGTTATTTTAGTTTTAATAAAATCCTAACTTCCATTTCTTGGACTTTTTCAGGTGTTATGGTTGATGCATGAGCACCGGAGACATTGGAGCATCCTAAATTTCATCTGGTTTGACTTTGGATTATTATTTTTTAGCATAATTTGAGCACTTTCAGGATGTTAGCTGATTTTTAAGATTTAGGTGTTTTAAGGCTTGGTTGAATTTTTTATTTTCAAGACCCTGAACTTTATTATACCAACTAGTTGATTTCACCCTTAGTTGAAAGACTTCGGGCTTGCAAGATTTGGTTAGGATCATTTATGGTAACTCCTCTGCTTATTAGTTCTTGCACTTGTTATGATTCTTTTTGTTTCCTTAGTCACCAGACACGAGAGATTTTGTTTATTCGCTAGTTTTTGGAGACTTTTTTTTAAAAAAAATTGCATGAGTTTGTATCTTCTTAGTATCTACTAATCCGTGTTCTTTTTCACCACTTTTCTCTCTTTTGTTGCATGGATCTCTTAGCTTGTTTTGAACCTTGAGGACAAGGTTCGAAATAAGTTTGGGGGTACTTTAGGACTTGTGGATTGAGTTGGATGATTTTCTATGCGAAAGACCGCAGGTGAGATCGTTTAAGTTTTTTCAATTATCGTTTAAGTTTTTCAATAATATGCGGTTATATGCGATTGATGGATGAAAATGGTGGTGTTTGGTATCACTCATTCTATCATTTCTTCCATTTATTTTCCTTCCATACTTTTCTTTCTCATGTCATTATGAGTTGATACACTTTTATGCATGCATTTAGTATTATTAGTAGTAGTAGACATGTGTCTATTTATGTTTGTTCTTGCATTTAGACCTAACATAGTGTCATATGTTGCATATGTTGCATTTAGAGTCACCCGAGACTTTGTTCATACCTTTGGTTATGGATGAGTACTGTAACGGCCCAGCCCGCCCGCTCAAGTGGTACCAGGACTCAACGAACTAGCGTCTTAAGCCCCAGGGCGCGAGTTCGAGTCGTTGGGGGGCGAAAGACACCATAAGTGGTGTGGTGATGGTGTGGTGCGAACCCATGGGGGTGCCACACTGCCTGTGTGGTGCCAGCTGGCGTGCCTTGCGGGGCGGGCTGGGCCGTTACATAAACCTTTTATGTAACGGCCCAGCCCGCCCCGCAAGGCACGCCAGCTGGCACCGCACAGGCAGTGTGGCACCCCCTGGAGTCACACCACACCATCCCTGGATCCCCTTTTCCAGAGTCTTTCGCCCCCAAGGACTCGAACTCGCGCCCCTGGGGAATAAGGGCGTAAGACACTCGAGTGGTACACGTCTCGAGTGGTACACGTCTCGAGTGTCTTACGCCCTTATTCCCCAGGGCGCGAGTTATGTAACGGTCCAGCCTGCCCCGCAAGGCACGCCAGCTGGCACCGCACAGGCAGCAGCGTGTGACATCCCCCTGGGTCGCACCACACCCCTTATGGTGTCTTTCGCCCCCTCAGCAACTCAAACTCGCGCCATGGGGTTTAAGACGCTAGTTCGTTGAGTCCTGGTACCACTTGAGCCCGCGAGCTCAAGTGGTACCAGGACTCAACGAACTAGCGTCTTAAGCCCCAGGGCGTGAGTTTGAGTCGCTGAGGGGGCGAAAGACACCATAAGGGATGTGGTGATGGTGTGGTGCGACCCCAAGGGGTGCCACACTGCCTGTGCAGTGCCAGCTGGCGTGCCTTGCGGGGCGGGCTGAGCCGTTACAAGTACTTTATGGTTACCTGTTGACTTGAAACTAAGGAGAAAGTAGGAGAAATACTTAATCAAGTCGTAGCCCAGCACTCTTATGACTGCATGATTAGTGACTTAGTATGTTAGTTGAGCTTGTGCTAGATACCAAAATGGGCAGACGATCAAAATTGTGCAAGTGATAATATTTTAACCCACATTGGGGAATTTGCTTGATTATAGTAAAAATGAGAAAGGCTGACAGGAGTTTTCTTAATATTGAGAGTCCCACAAGTTTTCACAGGAAATAGAGCAGGGAAACTTGTAGTGGGAAAAAATGAGAAAATCGGTCAATAGGAAGTGGAGCAGGGGTTGTGTTACTTGAAAAAAAAAGAAAAAATGCAGAAAATATTAGAGAATATAAAAAAATAAGAATAAAGGCAGAAGTTTATGAAAACTCCTCAAATAAAAAAAGATTTAGCTCGAGTGCTTTCACTGAATTAAGTGGGATTTTAAACTTGCGTGTTTGAATGTATAAACCAAGAAAACCCGTGAGTAGTTGATGGTATTTGTCTTGACTGCATATTTGTCTTGAAAGTGTGATCTTAGTTGTGTTTGGGTTGCGGTTCTTGACATATCATAACTCCAAAATTTCTTGAGTGTCTTGTTAGCTTAGCGGCTATGTAAACCAAAGGGACTCCATAAATTTTTGAATCGGGTATAGAATTATTTAGGTTAGTGTAAGTTGTTGTAGTAATTAGGAGTCTAGTGTGCATTAGTAATCTATGTATTATTATTTACTTCTTTGCTCGGGACGTGCAAAGTCCTAAGTTTGAGGTATTTGATAAGTCGGTAATAGTGTCATAGTAATTTTATGTATTTGAGTGTTTTTGTAGTAAAGTCTTCAAAATATTAGTCTAATTATCTGTATTTGTCATTTTCAGGTATTATAGACCGCGCGATTGAAATCGGGCTGAAAAACTATGCAAAATGGAGTATTCATATGCCTAGATATATTTTACATCGAAAAGCGTGCTAACGCGCATCTCGAGGAAGCTTCGGTGGACCCATACATTACGGCATGCCGTTCAAGAAGAAGAAGAGAATTGGAAGTGGATAGATAGAGAGATCGATGAAGAGGAGGAAGATAAGACGCTCTCTTTTCTCTCTTCTCTCCGATCCTCTCCCTCTCCATTTTTTTATTTTGCTTTGTTCTTTGAGTTCTTCAACCATGAAGGGCTAAGTTCATAGTCTAGGCAAGGCTGCGAGGGAGGCTCGACTGCGCATATTCAATGGATTTGTGAGATTTATATATTTTAATTTCAAGCTTTTCATTATTATTTTATTTTCTTTGGTATTATTTGAACAATTGAGGTTAAACACTAGTTTAAACCTTGATTTACATGCCAGTGAGTCGTAAGCACCCGTCCTTGTGCAATAAGACTACACTAGTGGCAATTGACCATACAATTGATTAAACTCTTTGGAACCGATTGAATACTATAGAAATCTAGGCTAAATCGGACACACAAGTCACTAATCAAAGTAATGTGACCAACGAGTTAAATCTGGAGCACTAGCGATCAGGTTGCGTGTTTGGTTAGGGAAGTAGTCAATGGTCGTACCTTGGCTATCGATATTAGGAAGTGCGAGGAACCGAGTACGTTACTGGGTCTATAGCTACACTAGGATAATTTGATTTGTATCTTTTGACATAAGTTGACGACCAAATTCAATCTTTTTATCGAACCGAACTTGTATGCCTTGACCTAGGTATTATTTTTATTAATTGTTTTAACTTTATTTTAATTGTTTTTATTATTTGTTAGATTAGGTAATTAACTCATTTTCTTTAAATTCTCCGATTTCTTTTTTGTTATTTTTTTACCTTAGAAAGAAAATCAATCTCTGTGGGATCGACCCTTTTACCGCTATCTACAAAATAGTTGGTTTAGGAAATATATTTTATTGACGCGTTCAGCGCGCGTCAGTACCGAGTAGACAAAAAGATGAAATATTAGGCTGGGGAAAATGTTACACACATTAAATGAATTAAATGTGATAAAATGGTAAATTGGTGGGCGCCTAGGGAAACACGGGGTCGTGTTCGACACGCGTGGGTGGTACGGTTGCATGCCCGAGTACGCTCGTTGGCACGCACGACGAAATTGTAGGCGCGAAAATATATAGTTGTGTATATATTTATAAATATATACATATATGTAGGTAATTTAATATATATATATATATAAATATATATGAAAATCAGAAAATAAATAAATAATGGTGAAATTACCAAAAAAGGTATGTGGTTGTTTAGAAAAAGTGGATGGACATAAGGGCATTTCGGTCATTTTCCCACCAAAATCGTTATCTCTATGTTGAAATCGAAACAGAGGGAGAGACGAGCCGAGGAGGAGGACGAGAGGAAAAAGGAGAGAAGGAGGAGACCTCGGGGGCTCGTGTGATCGAGGAGAACAAGATGAGTGAGTATATGTTTGTTATTGTTGTGGTGGTTGTTTCATTGAGGTTGACAGTGGTTTGATTGGTGGTTGAGGAGGAGTAGAGAGCTCGGCCATGGCGGAAGCCATGGCCGAGAGTGGTGAAGGCAGGGAAGTAATCTTCCCTGCCAATTCGAGCTGGGGTTGGGTTGAGAACCAACCCCAATAATGAAGAAAAGAAAAGAAAAAAAACACAAAGCGTTTGCTCTGTTTTTGGCTAGGGGAGGAAGATGACCCTGAACCGGGCCGGTTCGGCTCGATTGAGCCGAACCCGGTTAAAGTCCGGTTCAGGGTTAATCAAAAAAAAAGTTTAAAAAAAATATGGAAAATTCATAGAAAATTCATAGAAAATTCAAATAAAATAGAAAAATTTTAGAAAAATTATATTTTGATCAAATAAAGGAGTTTTGAGATTTTCTTGGAATTGAGGCGAGGTATTGTCGGGGTTTTACCTCGAAAAGCGTAAAATTGACATAATATGTCAAATTGAAGCTAATTCAATGACAAATAATCTTAGGTACATTTGGGGTGATAGTTTTGATTGTCGGGTGATTATTGGAGCTAGACCGGGGTTTGGATTTCGGGACGCGGAGTGCGGATTGAGGTGTGTAGTATCCCAACTGAAATTATTTGAGTATTTATTTCTTTTGGCATTTAAATTTAATTCCTTTCATTTCAATACTCTATTCTTAGTTATGTTTATATAGACGAACGTTGAGCGAAGCTCCCTCCGTTCCATTCATGTGTGTATGTCTACTACACCATAGCACGTGCTACCAGATCGAAGTCGGTGAATAGTACGACCTGAGTGTCACGTCGTGGCATGTGTCGATGTACCGTAGGTGTAACGCCGACCATTGAGCGGATCCAGATGCTTGCCCTGCTTGAGTTGGACTCACAGGCAGTATTCTGTGGAAGAGTCCGAATTATGGTGTAGTTTGACCCTAGGAGCTAGGAACACACTTTGAATTTTTCCTATTAATTATTCGTGCAATGAGCGCAGTTGCCTACATTTATTTCCGCGTGTTTATTTAATAGCTTTATTTAAATTACAGTATTTACTTTCATTAATGCTCACTTAATTTCCTTGGGAATACTCACTCTGGACTCGTCATCTGCCTTTTGTGATGGCTTGAGTGCAAATTCTAGTACGAGTAGGGGCAAGGGCAAGCTGCCAAAGTACTGCTAATTTGAGATTACCTGACTCGTACGTTTATATTATATTTACTTTGTTTTATTATGGGTTTGGGGTTTTGAGAAACTTTATATATATTGAACTTTTTGGTGACTTCAGAGATATTTATGGTTGTGTAGGGGTTTTGCACATTAGGTTTATGGTTTATGTTATACCTTTAAAATATCATTATCCTAATAAATGTGATGATAATGCTTCCGCTGTGTGAATTTGAGGATTTCAGGATAACTTAATACTTCATTTAATTGTAGTACAACTTTATCAATAAATGGACAATTAACAAGGTTTAGAAAGATAAAATGGAGGATGTAATCCAATGTAGATCACAACTGTCACTGGTAAGACAGACTGTGGGTCCGCATTGGCCCCCGTGGTGGTCTATTTGGAAAATAGGCCGTTACACCACAAACTTTTTATTTCATCAATTTTCTTATGTCAAAAAATGCAAGAACTATCTAACTAATACAATGTAGCAGACCTCAACTAATTTTGGATTGAGGCTATGTTTATCTAGTTGTTGTATGTTTACTAATACCAATGATAAATACCCAAAAATTCCGATAAGAAAATGATAAATACCCGTAAACTAGTAAAAATCTTCACCTGTAACAGTAGCACTGAGACCAGATCCATCTATTCCTTGTGTGACTTTCCTCTGCGGTGGAAGAAGAGGAGAATCTAAATGGCAGTTTTTGCCAAAGCAGGGCTTTGATTCTCCAACAATCAGAAGGGCGAAACCAATTCTTGTCAATGTACTCACAACTAAACAGTAAAAATGAAGTATATGTATTACGGATTAATATCATTTATTAGTTAGGATATTTTATTTAACTTTTATTTATTTGTAATTATCTTAGACTTTATTATGTAATTTGTTTTTTATTTGTAGTTATCTAGATCTAATATGTAAACCCTACATATATATATATATATATATGTGTGCGCGCGCGTGTGCACGCGCGTGTGTGTGTGCATATACACAAATAAAATTAATGAGAAAAGATGTGATCATTCTATTTTTCTTAATTTTCTGTTATGGTATCAGAACATTCTACTACACTTTGATTTGTCATACTTTTTTCGTTCCATTTTGATCTTTGTTATTCAAAGTCAGAATGTCATTTTTCATTTTTTTCAACCAAAAGATCATCATATGGTCTTGTTTTCTTCCGTTGGTTCGGAATTAGATCATTTTTTTATTTTTCGCTTGGTCGTGGTGACTTGCAACCGACCGGTGTCCAATCCGTTGTTAAACAACAGATTGTCTATCATTCAACATTCATTTTGAATGTTTTCTCTATTTAAAGTTCGTTTTGATCCATTGTTGTCAAGTCTCAAGTTGGCCTATGCCCGTCAAATTTGAGTTGGCTAGTATGTCCGTCCAAATTGGCTAGTTGCCCGTTCGACTTGAGGATCTTATTAATTCTATGGACATTCTTTTTTGGATTTTTTTCTTCAATTCAAAGGTTTTTCAGATGTTGATGATTGATGTCAACATCTTCATCGACGGATCTCAAGTTACCATATTTTTCCGTCAAGACTCATTTACTTTGATTGAAGACATTCTTGTTCAAGATTCAAATATTTTTGTTCAAGCTGAGAATCCATAATTTGTATGCTTCAGCTTGCGGGAGGGTATTACAGATAAATACCATTTATTAGTTAAGGATATTTTATTTAACTTTTATTTATTTGTAATTATCTTAGATTTTATTATGTAATTTGTTTTTTATTTGTAGTTATCTAGATCTAATATGTAATATATTTTTTATTTGTGCGCGCGTGCGCATGCACAAATAAAATTTACGAGAAAAGATGTGATCATTCTATTTTTCTTAATTTTCTGTTGACATGCTCGGACATCCTTCGTCAGCAAACTAGGCACAGTTGTGATAGCTGGATTTATAATTGAAGCAAGTACATTTACAACCAACTTCATCTTGTTATGGTTCACTTTTTAAAGACAGGACTAATAAGCCTTTACTTCGTCGGTTTTCTTATTTCATAGAATGCAAGGACAATCTTACCAATTTTTTTTTGATAAAATGGAGACGACACTCCTTTATTAACAATCTTACTAATTTCAACAATCTTACTAATTTAGGTGCTCTGCTAACTCTTCTACCAGGGTCTCTCTTTCCGAAAACTTTTTTCACACAACCACTGAGCCACAGTACCATGAGTGAAAATTTACTACACTTATTCCATTTGTGAGTAACAGCACTCCTTATGATAAAAAAAACTGTCAGACTCAGATTTCACGAAGAATACTGACCTTGATATGTTGGGGAAGGACGTCTTGAAATATAGTTTTACGATAAACATGCACCAGAACGAAGCAGTTTGATTACAATCATCCATAAAATAATCGTGCACGAAGCAGGCTAGTGTTGGGATGCAAAACAGAACGAAATGAACATGGCACTCAAATGAGAAACCTACTTTTATTTATTTATTTATTTATTATTATGTGCCTTTATGAAGCCTAACCCACATTTACGCTCACCCTTACCATCCTAGCGACCCGACCGTGTTATGAGAAACCTACTTTGAGGATATGGAACAAATTAATAGTGCCAAGGAGTAATCACAAGAAAATTGTTCTAGATTTTTTTTTCTTTTTTGGTTATAGTTTTAAAATTAAATGGACGACTGTTTTCCTTAATTATTTGACCACTTCCCTTGCGCTTTGAGTATGAACCAAAATTCTTCTAGAGAAAAGTGTGTTTTTTTTAATAAGAAAACTCCTAATGCCTGTTAAACTCACACATTCAAATATTTGAATACTCAACTTCATATATAACGATCATGTGTAAACCCATCAGAGCAACACTCGGTTGGTTAGACAAAGGTGTAGTTTCAAAATGTAGAGAACCAAGTTATTTCGGAATAATTGTTTCCAAGCCCTTGAATGCCAACAAATGATTCTCGCATTGACGGGATAACAAGAAAAGACTCCAGACTAACTCATTCCAGCTTTTCCATACATACAAAGAAAAGCAAATGATTCTCGCATTGACGGGATAACAAATGATTCTCGCATTGACGGGATAACAAGAAAAGCAAAGACCCGCAGAATATGAAATTGGTTGCTGTCACACACCATACATTTTCCATCAGTCCGCAATTCGGATGAGAAGTTCCACTGTAGGCATTATATACACCAATACAAATTTAAAAGTTCGAAAGCGCCAAATCACAAACCACGAGAGAAAAAAAAAAAAAAAAAGAGTAGATTCGATTACACTCTTCAAACCTTAATTACATAAATCTCCAATTGATCTAACAATCAACAAAGACATTTATATGATTATATCCGACTCGACTTGAACAATATTTTTCCATCCTTGCACAATGTCACATTATCCATCCTTACTTAATATCAAAATTCTGATGAAATTGAACAAAAAGCCATACCACATTTCCACAACAATATAAAAAACAAAACAAAGCAGTCACAGTAGCAGCAGCAGTAGTTTTTTATACACTAAGTAAGTAAGCAAGTAACTAAGCTTCCTTCTTGCCATTCTTGTCATTCTTTTCCTTGTCTTTGTTGTTGTACATTGACTCCACCTTCCCATCATTCCCTCCAAGCATCATGTACTTATCCTTCCGAGTCAAAGAAGTGCACTGATACCCTAGAGTCCCCCCGATCACCTTCTGAACATAATTGGCCACCTCGATCGGGGACTTGGCGCCGAGCTTACACGTCATCTCGGTGGGCAGCATCTCCAAGAAATTGACCTCATAAGTAGGCCTAGGGTTCATAAAAAAGAAGTAGGGGTCCCAAAACTTGACCCCCCGGACACAAGTCCCATGGAACATATTCTGTTTGGTGGTGATCGCCACGGGAACAATGCGGTCGCTGAGCTCGGCGAAGAGCGCGGAGAAGCGGAGGAGAAAGGGCTCTCGGCAGGTGGTGCCCTCGGGGCAGACGACGAGGTCGCCCTTCTGGAGGAGCGCGGAGATGCGGGCGGCGTCGGCGGCGCGGTCGCGGGTGAGGTTCACGGCGGGGATTGGGGAGATGAGGCGGGAGAGGCGGGAGACGGAGTAGGTCACGCAGGAGACCTTGCGGCGGAGGCCGATGGCGATGACGATGGGGTCCAGGGCGGTGCGGTGGTTGCACACGAAGAGGGACCCACCACCGCCACCGCCGCTGCGGGGGTGGGGGGGCGGAGGGGGGGTTGCCGCGGACGATGAGGTTGATGCCGAGGAGGGGGTAGGTGTAGCGGACGATGCGTTCGGGGAGGGGGAGGTTGAAGTAGACGCGGACTAGGGAGAGGGCGAAGCCGAACGGGAGCCAGAGGTAGGTGGTTAGGGCGGTGAGGGGGGTGGGGGGTTGGACGAACCGCCCGTCGTGGAAGATTATGCGGCTCTTTAGTTGCTCTCCTGGAACTGCCTTGGCTCTGCTGTCTGGGGGCACCATGTACCCCTCCTGCGTTTCATCATCAATTATCAAATCAAACATATAGGAGTAGGTAGATTTGTGCACCACCATTCTTACAATTTCATCTTAAAACTTATGTAATACAACGACAACAACAAACAAACTCAATTAGATGGAGACCTACGTAAATTAAATTAATGCATCTTAAGTTATTTTAACTTAACCAACAAGTATATAGTAAAAATTTGTAGAAAATGATTTCAATGACAGTCTTTTTCGCATGGCCATTTGATTCACAATTATTTTTTTTTATATGAAAGAAACAATTGTCTTTAACAAAATTTGAACTCATGACTTTGTACTTCTAAACACCATGTCAAACTATTGAGTGAAGCCAATTAGTTGGTGTCATTTGACACGCAATTATTTACGGCAAGTCTTTTAGACAGACGTCTGAATACGCTTCTTCGCGGTGCGTGATGACTGATAAATGCATCACACGGTCAAAGGGACTTGACAAGAGCGAAATGGCTCAATTGGTTGAGTTGAGACGTGGTTTGAAGGTGAAATATTTCATGGGCATAAACAGAAGAAGTGAACCAAATGCGTAGAAAGTTGGCCCAATTAATGGCCATTAAGTCGGCCCGCCCCACCGCCTGAGTAAGTAGTTGGGTTACATATCAAGGTCTATGTAGACATATCTGAACGACTGAACCAGACTACTCATTTTTTTGATTGAAAATAGCCTCCATTAAATGCGCTTTAGCAGCCTATCCAGAAGTGGATGTGCATCTGAAGAGAAACCCAACACCCAACTGTCACAAACTCCCTCCATCCATATCCATCCGATTACTCTTGCTTGCTTATCAAGGTGAATTTTTCCTTTATTCCCTCTACTTTGGTTATTTATGTGGGTCATCATGCTTGACTTTACCTTCTTTTTATTTATTTCCAATTTTCGTTTAATATGTAAATTTGCACCAGGGCAGTGCTACATGGACTCAAAGAGTCCGGACCCTGAAGTTTTTTTTTAACAAACGCATCTTCCAAAACTTATCAAATCATTCAAAAACCCTGTACAACAACATATATAATTCCTTTAACATCCTTTAATTAGTCAATAAGTTTTGTATTCCTCCTTGAGAGTTCGAACCTTTTGAGTCCAAGTAGATTTTTTGTTTGCACAGTGGAGACTTCAACCCACAACTGCTTATCAAATCATTAAGCTATCACTTAATTGGTACTTTCTCATTAACTTTTATAAAAATTATTCACACATCCCTATGAGTCTAGACTCTTAAGTCTATATAGATTAATTATAATTTATTTATACTTGGAGCTCGAAATTTAGACCACTGGAACACGAAAATTGAGTGCAATCGAAGCAATCTAGACCACATCAGAGTTCTAATGTTGGTAAAATTGATCTAGTTTACAATTTTTGCACATTAAAATATGAAAAGCACACTATTAATTGTACTAAATCAAACACACCGTAAAAGATTACTCCGACTCCAACTTGTCAAAAACTATTCACATGGTACTATACAAGAAGCTATTCACACACATATATTGAAGTCTAGATTCGCATTAAATCACACAATAAGCATGAAAAAACCTAAAAAATCACGATCAAACGATTCAATTATGATGAAGAAGAAACTGACCTTGCAGAGAGCCATGAATGCGTGGTCCGAGTCGCGGTCGCCGATCCCAAAATCCGGGACTCCGTCGGGGCCGAACTCCCTCTCGAGCGCGGATCTCTTAAAATCCGAAACCAAAACCCCGGGACTCTTGACAAAGCCAGTGGCCCTCCCCGTCCTCGGATCGACCTCGATCTCCGTTCCGAGGACCTTATCTGCCCCCAAAAAGTCCTTGACAAAGGGGTCCACCATGACCACCGGGTTCGCCGTCACCACCACCTTCCTCCCCCCGCACTTATCGAACAGCCTCCAGCTCTCCTGCCTGACGTCCGCGGCGTAGAACCTCGGCAACACCGCTCGCGCTACCAGCTCGATGTCGCGGACTTTCACGCCTTTGAAAGATATGTAGATCAGCATCTGGATGGCTAACGATTCCGAGAACAAGATGTAGGAGATGGCGATGAGGGGGAAGGAGGCCAGGAGGATGAAGCCGCGGAGGAGGCTGCCGGCTTCGACTGCCACTAGCATGAAGTAGGGGAAGGAGCTCCTCGAGATCAGCATTGTGCCGTCCAGGTCGGCCGCGATCGAGGACGATGCGGTCGATCGTGTGGCGGTGGAGCATTCCGTGATCCGCGGGAAGGTCCGGCGCCGCTGCGGATCAGACATTGTCAAGGCCGAAACGCTACGAAGATTTGAGATTTTTCGTAGCGTTTCGGTGGTGCTACGGGAGTGGGGATCGACAAATATTGTGGAGGGAGAGGGAAAGCGCGGTGGGGAGTTGTGGTTTTAAATGTGGGGGTGGGCTTGTGCAATTACGAGATCACCCCTGGCCTTTTCTTCTCGATTCTTTATCAAGGGACAAAATGTTAGGTATGAAAAGGTGGTTATTTTCAAATGACCGCAATTGCAAGTTTGCAAATGTAACAAGAAAAAGTAGTCAAAACAACGTGTAATTAGAACAAACCGCCTGGGGTTGGGGAGTGTAGTAGCAAATAAAAGAGCAGCATTAAAACTCTTAAAATAAGATAGAGAGCATGAATTTGATTTTTTGGTTTCTACAAGTATTCTCTTAGTTTCTTAAAATTATAGAATTGAAGTGCACGATTAACTTTCATGAGATTTGTTGAACTAAATTAAGTAAGGAGAGTTGAAAAAATGCTCGAATACCCATGAGAGTGGAATGAAAAAGTTGAATTTGTTAGAAAAATAAGTTGGTGTTACAATAGTAGGGTTGATCTCTTGACAAAGTGAAGTTGATCCACTGAGCTATACATGAATGGTGAGCACAAAAGAAGTGTAGAAAAAAAGAGCCCTGCTAGAGTAACTCAAATTTGGCACATAACGTCTAAATTACCTCGAGATGTGTGTGCACATCGCGAGGCAGAAAATGAACTGCATCAAATGAAGTCGGTGCCAAATATGGGTTACTCTAACATTTTTCAAAAAGGGCTCTACCAAAGAAAAATGATGGGCATTTTGGTAATTCAGTTACGATGTCCTTTCATTGTCATAACCGTTTTCTACGGTATTCAAGACATTGCCAAAAAATTGTAATTTGTATAATTAATAAAAAAATATCTTGTTTTCAAAAAAATTGTCATTCTTTTTATTTTCATTGATTAAAGTGAGATGATAGAGACATCACTTTTTAAAAAGGCAAGACTTCAGAAGATTGTGATTCGATTCCCACTGAAGTAAAAAAAAAAAAAAAAAAAACCACTCTACACCGTAACCCTGTGATATTTTCAAACGAAGTACAATAATAACGACAACAATAAATATCAAATTAGTTAGGATTAGCTACGCAAATCCAACTAAATAAGGTGTACAAATTTTAAGGACTTGTATTGGTAAAAGAGAAGTAATTAGGAGTAACTATTTGTCAAGATATTACCGCTTGTATCTAAAAACCGAGTAAATTTTTATTTTTGGTTATCAATACTACAATACATTTATAAAAATTTGACTAAAAAGGGGTCACACTACGGCACCCAACGTGTAAGCATTGAATTGGATGGGTGTCCTAAACACAAAATTGAAACATAAACTCGCGTTTCTTGTGTGGTGGGTTGGAAGTAGTTGAAGCTTTAAAGGCGTTATTGGTTGGGGCATTATGGCGTCCACAAATTTAAATTATTACACAAAAATGCTTCGATGACCAGTTGGTGGATCGTCCGATTTTTCTAGAGACACGTATTTTGTGTGTCTGAGTTTATCGTACAACACGGGACATGAAGCTAGCAGGGCGTAATTGCAGTGCCTCAAGTGGAGTAATTGATACGAGAGAAGAAGTTTGAACCAAACTAAAAAATTATTATAAGAGTGGTATAATATGATGGATAATTATATAAGAGTATTATAAAATAATGATATTATTGAAAAGTAGTAACAATTATACGAGAGATGAATGTAATACTAGTATATACTCCCTACAGTCAAAATTATAAGTCATTTAAGTAAAAGCACAAGGATTAAGAGAGCCTTAATTACAAGTGTAATTTACATATATGTCATTAGACATTAAATGAATTGAATAATTGAATAATCATAAATATTTAGATTGCATAAAGGTAAAATGGGTAAAAAAATAATAATAAATACACTTTTAAATTTTAAAAATAATTTATAATTTTAAACAAGAAATTTTTACTAAAGCAACTTATATTATTGACAGATGGAGTACATACAACGTTGACGGATTATTTATGAGGTGGCGGCAGCGGCCGCCCAGATGCACTGATGAGTTGGTCATCCCTAATTGCCCGTCAAAACATTAATTATGATATTTGATTGTCATTAATTTTGACACATTTGCCTTCGTTTCAATTGAGAGTGAAGGTTAAACAGACCAATTATCCGATCTTTATAATTGATGATGCTGATGCATGCAATATGGAAAAAAAAAATTGAGGCTACATGGAAAATAGTTTTTTGTTTTTTAAACCCTATGGAAAATAGTCATATAGTAAACTTGTATTTTATATGCATTATCGATACAAGAATTTTTTTTTTATTCCCCAAGAATAATTTCTTGCAATGTCGATTTGAAGACGCTGATAGTGAAGACGCCATTTCTACTTTGCTCAAATCTAGAACATGTGGTCCTTCTTTTCTCTTCAATTAATGCATACATCTACAATCTATTCAACTTTAGATAAAAGCCCTTAAGGAATTTATATAAGTTTGACCTCGAGGTTTGTCATGATATGCACACTGCCTCTTTATTGCAAAAAAAAATGCTACATATATATATATATATATATATATATATATTTTTTTTTTTTTAAAGTCACCTTGCATGTACTCTATTAATTTAACTGGATCAAGATCAAGAGAGAATCTTGATAAATTAGATTATTTAAATAAAGAGAATGATAAGAGTAATCTATGATGAAAGATAAAGAATGATAAAAGTAATCTATGATAAAGATAGAGAATGTAACTAAGAGAGAGAAGTTTAAGAAATTTCTTTTGAAGCTCAACTTTCGAATAAATTTTACTTCATTTGATCCTTCTTATTTTTAGATGAACTTTGCGAATACAAACAAAAAGGGACCATTATTACATCCACTTGAAACAACTTTTATAAAGCTGGTACACCATGACATATTAAAACACAAATGAAATAAAGATAACAAGACATAACATGAAGATGACACAAAGATGACACGACCTATGACATGACCTAAAGATAAGATAAAGTTGACATGATACGACATAAAGACACATCTATTTTTTCTTAAAGTAGATTCTTCGTACAATAATTTACATAACAAAACAAAATATATGATAATAACTTCTTTTTGTCACATTATAACTTTATTAATTGGATGTCGAACACTTGATCTGGATAATGAGGTAATTCTTGATAAATTTTAATTATTGGCAGGCAAAAGGGGTCTGGGGGCATGAGCCTAAATTAATTGATCGGCATGGATCTGAGGCAGACATAAGTCTGGTGATGGCATGACTAAGCTTGAATTAACTTGATTGGTATGAGCCTGAGTTAATATAAATCATGAGTTAATAGAAGTCAATAATATACTCAGGGGAACCTGAGCTTCCTTCATGTTCTGAATTATTTTTTGATGATGTTGAATGAGTTTCTTCAATTTTTTGATGTCTCCATTAATTTTCCTGGATTCTTCCTGCATTTTCTTTAATTCTTGAAAAATGAGACATGATGTGTCTAAAGTGGCTTCAGATGACGATGATGAGACTTGAACAGGATTTACATTCTTGACTAGTTCCTATTTCTTTTCATTTATTTTTAAGGATGTTTCTTTATAAGACTTCGGAGGAATTTTGTTGAATGATAGAGAAAGTTGTTGTTCAACTTATTCTTTAAGTGAACTAACATCAAACTTATCCCACCATTTAACATAAATTTCTCGAACCAAATGTGTAGTTGGATTCCCTTCTATATCTTTGATGGTTGTTGTATTGAAGTTCCATTTCAATATCCACGGGATAGTATATTTAAAGATAAACAAAAATAAATTTAACCCTTCTTTTTCATAAAGGGCCTTAACTTCTGGAGGAAAATTGATTCAGTTGGACCGAATCGGGGTAACCATTCATGATGAAACCATGGAAAAAATTAATTCCTATTGATTTTTTATATGTGATGTACCATGAATGTCCTTTTGCTGGCTTCTTATAGAACAATATAACCTTTCATGCTTCAATATAATCGTTGTAACTTACTGGTATTGTTGTTTGTTCTTATGTATTTCTGATATTCTTTAGAGCAATTGGCTTATGAAAATGACAAAATATTTTTACTAAGCCATGTTACTTAAACCATTCATCACTTTATAAAACTCTCTAGATTTTGAATTTTGAATAAGCTATTTCTTCTTAATTAGGCTTCTTGAAATGGTCAAAAATAACTGAGCTTGTTTGCGAAAGTAAAGCTTCATAAAATTTCATTGAGACATTTGGCCTTCTTGGGATGTAATTATGAGGATTAGGAATTATGACATTGATTTGATTTTCCAAATTGTGGCTATGATGATGATAATAAAGAGGATAAACAGAAAAATAGCTTCTCAACTGATAACTGGATCTCTGATCAGAATTGGAGGTTGGATTATTATACTGGTTGAATAATGGGGAGAATTTACTTTGTCTTTGATAAGTGAAAAGATATTTACCTTTATCCATGATGATCTAAAACAAAGAATTAATTTATAGAGTTACAAGGAATTCTCTAGATAAGAAATTAGGAAGGGAGTTAGTTTTTCCTTTTATATATTTGATATCAAAATAAAAAATACTCAATATAGCTTGCCATCTAGCAAATATTTGTTTTGAAACTAAATTTTTTATATCTTTCAAAAGTATCTCTTTTGCTGATTTACAATTAACCCTTATTAGAAATTTTTGATTCAAAATATCTGCATGAAATGTTTGAACCGATAAAACAATTGCAAGAATTTCTTTTTTAACCGTAACATAATTCTTTTAGGGTGTTATTTCTATATTCTTGATGTATAACATGCAAGTTGTTCATTTCCTTTTGGGGTTTTTTGAAGTAATATTCGCCATAACTTATATTAGAGGCATCTGTTTGAATACTTTTTTGAAAAGTAGAATTGGCTAAATGTAAACATGGTAAAACTTTTACTTTTGATTTAATCCTTTGTATTGCCTTTGTATGAATAAGGATCCAAAGGAATTTATTATCTTTTTAAAGAAGTTCTAAAAGACATTTTTTATCTATCGCATAATTTTTATAAAAATCTGACAAGTAATTTAAACAGCCTAAAAATCTTTGTAATTGTTTTTTATCTATTAATTGATCACGGAATTTATTGACAAATTTGATAACTTTATTGATAGGAGTTATTGTTTGATTTTTATTTGAAATCGTAAAAAATGTATAGTTATTTGGAAAAGTTTTATTTTTCTTTGGGATAATACTAATCCATTTTTAATTATTATAGATTGAAATGTATACAAATGTTTCCAATGTTCATCAATTGTTTTTGAAAAATAAGAATGTCATTGATATATACTAAAATATATTCATAATAAGGATGAATATTTCATTCATCATTTTTTGAAATTCTAATGGGGCATTTTTAAGGCCGAATGGCATGACATTCAATTGATACTGTCCAAATGGGGTATTAAATATCGTTTTATATCTATCTTCATTTGTAATTTGGATATGCCAAAATCCTGACTTTAGATCAAATTTTGAAAAGATAATTGAATTGGTTATTCTTTTTATTAAATCATTTTTATTTGGTAATTGATGTCTTATTGTTTTTAAAACATTATTTAGTGGTTTATAATTTATAACAAGCTTAGGGGCTCCTCTTTCTAATTCTGCATTATTTTCTACATAAAAAGTTGTACAACTCCATGGAGATTTGGAAGGGGTTTATTAATTTCTTTTGTAACAAATCTTTTATTTCTTGATCACATAGTTTTAATGATCGTTCATTCATTTGAGAGGGTTTGGCTTTTGTGGGTATTTTATTTTCTTCAAAATCATTAATATAAAGTAAAGAAACATGATAAGTTTTTCTATCCCAAAATGCCGATGGTATTTCTGAACAACACTTAATAGTTAATTGATCTTGAAACGTTTTAATTTTTTGTTGAAAAATGGAGTATTTATAATTTATTTTGTTTTTAAATTTTTAATTTCTGATTTTAGTTGTCCTATAAAAGTTTGTTTATGTTCAACTAGATTAATTAATTGATTTAAATATCTAGTTTTTTTGTTTATTAATAAAATTAAAATTAACTTCTTTATTTTCTATATTTGATTTTATTCCAATTGTTGTTACTGAAAATGGTTGAATTTTTTGTAGAAATTGAATGTCTAATAACATATCATGTTGCAAATCTTTAACTATTATAAACGATGTTGGTATACAAACATTATTTTTACATATATGCGTAAGATGAATTTTTAATTTAATTAATGATTTATTTCCTTCAAATGTAGAAATTCGACTATTTGTTTTTTCACAATATTATAAAGGAATTAAACCTTCTCTTATACAATTTAGATCTACACCAAATTGCTATTAGTGCTTATAATGAACATTTAAAATCTTTTATTTTTAAGGTTATTGGGGTAAACCATATTTGATGCGTATAAGCCGTAAGTATTTCTATAAATACATTATTATCATAACCAGAAAAATTTTCAGAATTTATATTCTCGTCTTCTAATTTAATTATTTTTTCTTTAATAATTCTTATTTCATCTCTTAATTGATTTATTTCATATTGTAATGAGTTTATAGTAGGTCCTACAAAAGATTTAGATCTTTTACTTACATCTTGAAATATATCTTTCATAGTATGATAATTATTGTATAAATTAATTTGATTTTGAAATTTTATTTTATTTTCATTTAATTTTGATATCTAAGAGGTGTTATCAATTTCTTTTTCATTATTTAAAATCTCTATATAATATTTATATTTTAATATTGGGTCTTCAATTTGTTCTCCTATATCTAAAATTAATTTTTCATGGGTTGTTAAAACATTAATTTCATCTTCTAAATCTGAGGTAGATGTATATGTATTTTGTATATTTTCAATACATTTATAGGTTTCTGAAGAACTATCACCTTCTACTACTTCATTAACTTTCTTTTTATAATTTTTTAAATGACATTTATTTGCATAATGACCTAGTTTTCTACATTTAAAGCATTTATTAGTTTTATTTTTAGTAAATTTGTAATTTCTTTTATGATATTTATAATTTTTTTATTATTTTTATAATAAGAATTTTGATTAGTTTTATTATTAAACCTTTGTAATCTTTTTCTTCTATATTTTGGTTCATTAGTTTGTGCTACTTCATGGCCAAATTGATAACAAAAGTCCCCTATATCTCTTCGATTATCTTTGGAATCTTTATCTAATTGTCTATTTAATTTTATATCATTACATATTGATAATCCTACTATTTGTATTGTTTGAATTATATCACCATAAGTGAATCTATTATAATTTAAAGTTCCATCGCATTTTTCTCTTAACATATGTCTAACTTTTTTGCGAAAGAGTATGATAATCCTGATACAAATCTTTCTTTATAGAATGGAGATTCATCTGAAGTTAATGTATAGACTTTTGTTAAAAACGTATCTTCATACCACCTAAAATCTAATAATGTTTTGCATCTTAAACTTTATAATTGTTCTCTAATTTTTTCTTCTATATAACTTAAAGTTCCTATAAAATGTCAAATTATATTAGTTATCAAGGTGCTTACTCCATTAAATTGTTCTCTTCCATAGTCATCTAAGATTGGATTATTATTTTCGTCTCTAGATATAGAATGTAAATTTTTTCTCTATGATTAGTTGACAAAGAATTATTCCACCACCATTTATTTGTCTAGTAAATCCTACGATTATTGCTCCTACTATATTAGGTTCTGGATGGTTTTGTATTTTATATACTATTGCATAAGTTAATATTTGTTGCATTACTTGCAAAACTTTATATTCTGATAATCCATCTATATTTCATTCATAAATTGAATTTCCATCAAACTTAATCCTTTTTTCACTCTTTTCTTCTAAATATCATATCCACAGGAGATGATCTTGCATAATAATGTTTACTTTTCCTAGTGTTATAAGTTTCATGTCTTTTAGGATAATGGATTTTATTTATATCTAAATCCGATGACATTTCAATACTAAATTATTTTACTTTTACTGGTCTAATTTCTAATGAATCTTTAGATAAGCTATCAAATGTTATTAATTGGTTTTCTTCTAGGGTATTTATTTCAGGCATCTTTTCTTTTTATCTTTTTGATTAATTTGTAATGTACTAATTTTTTATGCTATTGTCTGTAATAAATCTTCCAAAGAGTTTGGTTTTATCATAGGTAAATTTCTTAAATTATCCTTTATCATAGGTTTTTTTAATAATGATTCACTCTCTACCTTTTGACTTATGGTTTTTGTGTTAATTTTACTAGTAGAGGGGATACTATGAGAAATTTTTGATAAAGAAGATAAATAAATATTAGTATAATTATTTTGTTCTATTAGATGATTTAAATCTTTTCTTGATATGGGTTTTTCTTCATCAAAAGAATTTTTTAATGGTACTGCCTTAATGTCTTATTTTATTTTTATAGAAGCTAATGGAGGATGAGTCCTGGATATATTTTTCACCTTTTGATCCTTCCCATACTATATTTATTTTGTTTATAATTTTTGGACAAGATTGAGTTAAATAATCAAAAAATTGAATATTTTGTTTATTACTTTTAATATAGGTAAAATATTTTTCTCTATTATTGCTTGTTGAGATTTTGGACAAACTTAACAAAATATTGGTGTTAATGGATGTTGAAGAAATTGTTCTTTTAAATTCTGATAATCTAGTTCAAAATCTTCTTCATAATCTATTGTAACCATATTAACTTGATAATCATTAAAATCATTTATGGAAATATTATCTTCTGAAGGTGTAACAGGATAAGCTACATGTGTCGGTAATTTTGAAGTGGATGCACTAGCAGGTTGGGTTTCATAAAAAGTTTCTATGTTTGAGGAGGATGGAATTGTAGAATAAGATTTTCATGGAGCAAAATTTATTTCAACTAGTCCATCATCATGTGTTATTATAGTATGAATCTGATAATTTGTTTTATCTACATGATTTTCTTCTTTATTTGAATCTTAAATTAACCATATTTTTGATATATCTATATCTTTCCAATTTAATTGTTTTCTAGTTATTAATTTATTTGTTAAATTTGTTAAAAATAAAGTTGAAGTTCCTTTTTGTAAATTGGTATATGCAACTGCAGGGATTATAGTATGCATTAATTTATAATAAATTCGATAAACTACTGCAACATTTAAACATATTCCTTTTATTTCAAATCTTTGAGTATATAAACTTAATATTAAAGCTTCATGTGCAAATTGATCATGTAAACTAATTGTGAAATTAGAAAACAATTAAAGAAAATGGGTCCTTCAGACAAACTTCCTTTAATTATTCTTAATAATGAATCATTAAACTTTATGTATCTTTTATCTCTTACTGATGCTAATACAAAAGTATTTAGTCCTAGTGTAGTTAATGGTTTTATTGCTTGAAAAATTCAACACAAAATTATTAATGCTTTCATTAATAATGATGACATAAATAATTATAATGATCATTATAGTTAATAATAATTAACTATTAATAATTATTAACTATAATGATCAGTTAACAACATATTAATAGTATGAATAATTATTAAATATAACAGTTAAAACTCTATTTTCACATACGTTATTTTTTTGGTGTAGTTTTCGTTATTATTATTAGTGATTATAAATATATAATATAATTATTAAGCGATGCTTGTAGTCACATGTCTTACCTTTTATTTTTAGTTAATAAATAAACATCGTATTTTAATCATTATCGGCAGTTAGTAGTTTTCTACAATTGATTGGTTCCGATTACGGAGAAAATCAGGGGTAAAAATGAAAAAAAGATCAGGGTTTAAAGTAAAAAGATCTTAACTTATCATCTAGCTTATTATAAAAATAAGTTGCCAACCAAATATAACTTTTTTTATTGAAATATCTTATCATCTATAAGCTAATTTTTGCTTGCAAAATAGAGCCATTAAGATAGCAAATAAATTGGAAAACAAGAGAGTTTCATGGCAACTGCATGTAGCACATTTTTTTATAGCATGTGTCCTGTCAAAAAAAAAAAAAAAAGAAAAAAAAAAAAGAGAGAAGTACTTGAAATACAAGTAACATGGATAAAATGTAGGTGCAAAAATTGGACTTACTCATTCAATGTGCACAAAAGTCTTTAGGTTGGGTAGCTGCAACCTCCACCAACATTCACTGCTCAATGTTCACAAATTTATATATGCATAAAGGGCTTTTATATATAGGGTAATTCTACGATGGAGGAGCTCAAATATATACCATGTCATAGGAGGGAGGGAATTTAGAGCCTAATGTTGGTAATGTCTACCACTACAAAGTGTCACGTGGACAAAAGAGTAAAAGTGAAAGAAAAAAGTGTAAAAACACGTCACACATCATACACATGACACATTTCTATTAGTTGATATTACCAACATTACTCTCCCAAACATTAACAAATCCTCTTCCGTCATAGGAACCTCTCAAAATATGTTATGCATTAAATGTTTTGTGCATTTATGATGTCTCGATTAATGTATTGAATTATAATCCAATGATTGTAAATAGTGTATCCATGTATGGATATATATTTCATTTTCATGGTAGTAGTATATATATATGTGTGTGTGTGTGTAAATGGAAAATTTTACAATAGAGACCAAATATATACTCATGTCATAGGAACTTCTCAAAACATGTTGTGCATTTATGTCGCCTTGATTAAATGTGTGGACCAAAAGTTAGTCACATATCAATTAAATGAAACTTTGAAATAAAGTATATATAAGTGGCTAACTCCTCCCAACTAGTACCAAGGCGTTTTGAGTTAAAATTTCACACCTAAAGTTGAAAAGTGGTTAAGTTAGGGACATATCGATTCTGATGGAGGAGATCCACAAGCTCGCACACGAGTGTGTGGCGCGGCCGTGAAGAATTTGAGAAAAGAGCCTAAATTTTTTAGAATTGTAACAACAAGAACAACAATAAAGCCTCAATCTCAAATTAATTGGAGTTGACTATATGATCAAATTCTTCCATTAATTGTACTCGATTTAGTGCTGCTATTTTTTAGAAATAGAAAAATTAAAATGCAGATTAAAGTAAAACTCATCAGGACGAGCTAGTAAAGAGAATTTCATGGCAACAAAGTTGCAAGTAGCACATTATTAATAGCCCATGTGTTCTAGTACTGAATGTCATAGTACTAGAAAATACAAGTTACAATGTAACATAGATAAAATGTATTAGGATGCAAAAAATGTATTAGGTTGGGGTAGCTGCAACCTCCACCAACATTCAATGCTCACACATTTATATATGCATAAAGGGATATTATATTAGTCTATCTCTATCTCTCTAGATTAATTGGTTGAGTTTGGTCCTCAGCTTTGCTGCCTTCCTAGCATACTAACTTCTTCAACAGGGTTTACCCAAATTAATGCATGAATAGTTGAATAAGTTATGGCTCTATGTGGTTGTTTATCTCCTCTCACCTGACTTCTTGTGGCATGTTGGAGGAAAATTTTTTTTTGATCTACTAATGTGGGGACTACATGACTTATACAAGTAAAGTTAAGGGCATATGATTCTACTAAAGTACTAGTTGTGTTTAATGTTAGATTAATGTTCTTATCAGAAAAATGTTACATGAAAGGTTAAAGAAGAACTTGATAAATGGAACCATGTGGGGTGAACCCAATGGTTAGGTGTTTGGTTATGGATGTAAGAGGTGGTGGGCAGAGCTATTATTAGGGATGATAAGTTTTCCCCTACTACATTGGTAGGGTTTTTTTTTATTTTATTTTAGTTTTTCAATTTTATTTTACAGGAAACACATTGTCTTTTGCCATGTACATACTCAAAGTTTGGCTATAGTAGAATAAAATCTTGTCCCTATAAAAATAAAAAAAAGGTTGGGGGTTTAATTCCACGAAAGCAAGTTTCTTTCTTAAAAAAAAATCTTGATGAACCGACACTTTATTTGGGAAAATTTTATATCCATACAGTAATTTTTCTTTAAAATTCATAAATTACTGTGGTTTTTTTTAATTCTTTGATTAATGTATATCGCTTTTTCAAAAGGCACCATTAGGCTAAAATAGTAGTTTTGCCACGCTGGAAGTGAATCGCACAAACACAACACGAATTGTGCCTTTGAAAAGGCGCAATTCGTGTGTGACGTGGCGCGCCACATGGCTGTGGCCAATACAAATGGCGCATTTTGCGTATGCGCCATTCATTGAAAAAGCCCAGCTAAATTGCGCCTTGTTAAAAGGCGCAATTCAACTGATGTGGATCCAAGTAACACGAATGACGCCTTTACAAAGGCGCCATTCGTGTTAGTTGCCCAGCCACGTGGGATCATGAATTACACATTTAAAAATGCGTAATTCGTGTCCCATATTCTCTCGCGATTCGCAGATAATATATTCTATGCAAACCCCCCCATGGATCGAGGGTCTTTAATGGGGGGCTGAAAGTTTGTTGGTGATAGGTGGGGTGTATTTAATGTTGTTGTTTGATAGTTTAAAAGAGGGAGAGAAGGGGGAATGCACCGATCAAGAGAGAAGAGGTAACAACAGCAATGAGAGAGAGGAGATCGAGAGAGGCAGCAGCGGCGGCGAATAGAGGCACCAGCGGCAATGTGAGCAGGGAGATGGTGAGAGAGAGAGAGAGAGAGAGAAAAAAGGAGAGCCGAGAGAGAGAGAGAGAGAGAGAGAGAGAGAGAGAGAGAGAACCGGTGATCGAGAGAGAGTGTGTGTGTGTGTGAGCCAAGAAAGAGAGGGAACCAACCCTTCCCAAGAGAATGTGTGTGAGAGCCAAGAGAGAGAGGGAACCAAGGTGAGTGTGTGAGCCGAGAGAGAGAGAGAGAGAGAGAGAGAGAGAGAGAGAGAGAGAGAGAGAGTGTATGTTTGGGTTTATAAAGGAGAGCGGATAGAGTGTGTGTTTGCGCGTATTTAGAGAACTTTCGGTGTTTGGGGAACGTTTAGCCGAGAGAACCAATATTTTTAATTATTCTTTTTATGAATATTTTTTTTTGTTTAGTTTTCATTTGAATAAAATAACTAAATTTATCTTTTTTCACAGGGAATATTAATTTTTTTGAAGGTCAAGGAATATTAAATTGAAGGAAAATAGTAAGAACAAAAATTTATTTATTTATTTATTATTTTATATTGTGTAATTGCATAGTTTTTTAAGAAAATGTGGTTAAGTAGCATATGTTTATTCCATGGTGTGTGTGTAATTTAAATATTTTTTTTAAATAGCTATTAAAGGATGTTGCAGCATAACATTGTAGTTAACAAAATGTTACAAATATTAAACCCTATTAAGACCATTTAAATTAAAATGTATGCATTTTATTTATTTTATTTTATTTTGAAGTAATGACTGTTTTTTTATTGCATATTAAGAAAGGCGGAATTAATTTAAAGCTATAGAAAAACTAATTTTTGGTAGTGATTGTCATAGCTTATTGTTTGTAGTAAAATATTTTTAAAAAATTAAAAATAGATGCAAAAATTAAAAATTTAAAGATGTAATCCTTTCAAAAATTAAAAATAGATACAACAATTAATGTAATCCTTTTTTTAAAATTAAAAATAGATACATCAACACTCTTGGGCACACTCGCACCATCTCCACACCCTTCCCTCCTCCCCTCATCGACCCTCTTGTATACACTACTAGTTCCCTCACCATCTCCAACAACATCACTAACAAAATACCTAATCTCGTGTTCACACGTGTCCTCACTCTGCTCTCTAGTGCTGACAGTAGACCATAGGCGCTGTCCCGTACGTCCACCTGTCCGGATACATTCATTTCTAATTGTTCGGTCAGCTATCGTACAATGAAAAAATCAGGTGGGAAACTACAAATATAAACATTATAACATGACTCATGTGCCCATTTCAACCAATATAAACATTGCTAGATTCAATATGAATTTATTTGTCTTATCAACTTGCGAATGAATAAGGAAAAAAAAGAGTAAAAGAAATAGAAATTGAATATGATATGTAATTTCTAATACCTAAAAAAAATAAAAAGAATCCAAATATATTTGAAAATCGAGTGTATCCCCAAACTGTGCTTGCATTTTTCATTGCACTTGACTTTCTCTATGTATAAATCTAAACCTAAGTTAAGTTCCTTAGAAGGGAATCGTTCACTTTCCCAAGAACTCTAAGAAAATTGAATACTTAGTTGATACTAAGTTCCTTAGAAGGGTCTCATTCCTTTCCTAAGAGGCTCCCGGAATAACCCTAGGATAAAACTCTAATCATTTTGAAAATTACTATAAGATGCTCCATTTTGATATAAGAATAAGAATAATCTTTGACGATAAATTTTTCAAAAGTTCGGTCACGCCTCAAATCCCTATTTTGATCATTTTTTGGCTTGATATGTAATAGCCCAATTAGTAATTGTCGTTAATTATAACGTCATTATAGATGTAGACGTCAGCGGGGACATTCGTAGGTCCCACAGTGAGGCTGAAGTACGATTGTATTAGATAAATAATATTTTGTGTGTTGTTTTGTTTAATTTTGCGATGTTTATGTTAAAATAGGTTAACGACATCGCGATGTGTGTAATTATATTTTAAATTGATGTGTGAGATTGTGTGTTGAGTATTCGCATTGATATGTGTGTCGACTCGGGTACCGGGTAGATTAAAGACGAAATTTTAAGTTGAGGAAAATATTACACATAAAATGAATTAAATGTGACAAAATAGTAAATTGGTGGGCGCCTAGGGACACGCGGGGTCGTGGTCGACACGCGTAGGTGGTACGGTAGTGTGCACGCCCGAGTACGGTCATTGGCGCTGTAACAACTCTAAATTTTTAACTGACTTGCATTACACTTGTCAAGATTGTGACCCAGCTACGTGAATACTGGACAGTATTTCGAACTTCGGGAGTCGACAACGAAGTGATTTTATGATTCTTTGATTGTGTGCATTAGTATTGTAGTATTTTACGGGTTTTGAGCCGTTCGGGCGATATTTAATTGAGTGAGGTTTCGACTAGTTAAACGGGGGATAAAAACAAGTAAAGAGTACAAATAAATGAATTTTTAATTAATTTAATTAATTAGTTGGCGAGACAAGGCGAGACTACACGTGTTACGAGAGTCGGAACAAGGAAAAACGGACCGAGAAACGTCGTTTGAACATGGGAGTTGGTTAAATATGTAACATGCGGACTATGTGATTAGTATTGTTAAAGTGACATAGCCTAATGGTGAGGAGCCATGAGATTGGCCTCGAGATGTGTGTGTGTGTTGAGATGTGATAATGAGACAAAAGACTCATAAGGGTAGTTGTTTTAAAATGTGTATGAAATAAGTGGAAGGGCAAAATGGTCTTTTGACCTTTATATTGTATATATAAACAAACAAAAACCCTACACTATTCATCTTCTTCTCCAAACACCCTCACGCCGCCACTCATCTTCTTCCTCACTTCATCTCTCTCGTCGGTCTTCCACTCCACCCTCCTCCACGACTGTCCCACTGCTCACTGGAGGTTCGTTACCTCCCTCTCTCTCTCTCTCTCTCTCGGTCTCGGGTTCTCTCTCTCACTCTCGCTGTTCTCTCTCGGTCTCTCAACACCTCGGCCTCACGTCTTCTCTCGCTCTCGGTGGCATCCTCTCTCGGCTGGAACAGCCACCGCCACTGCCTCTTACCACATCATCGGAGCTAGGTGAGTTCTTTCTCTTCTCTCCTGGTTTATTTCTCTCCCTCTTGTTTTCTCACTGGTCTTCTCGTCCTCACTGCTGGTCGTCGCTACCATGGGTGACGGTGGTCGGGGATAGACCCTTGTGGCCCACCGGTGCTCCCACATCCCCGGGAGACCTCTGGACATTGGATACATAGAGTAGATGTTGTCCATTCTCAGTTTTCATATATTGGTTGTTATTTTATGTCTCGCCGGAATATTCACGTGTGGGCGGTTCTGCTGGCCAAACCACCAAGCTTGGGGGGGTTGTCGGGGACCTCTCCATGACCTCGACGATGCCTCGCTGCCCTTGTGTTTGATTTTGTTATGTTGGAACTGATTTGATGTTTTGAATCCATGCGAAGTCATTGTCGTGCTCGTGTTGAACTGTTTTGAGTCATCGCCGGAATCCGTTGCCGTGGTCGACCCCACCGCTGTGCCGCCGTGACTGGGGATGTCGGGGACCAAGTAAGTCCATGCTTGTGTCCCACGACTCTCGGAGTGGCCAAAAACAGTGACATTATTGTCTATATTATGTTGTAGTGTGTTGTATGTATTTTGTACTTTTCTCGCCGAAAACCAACATCATGGTGGCTTTGCCGTCGACGCAATGACTTGGGGAGTTGCCGGAGACATTACCATGTCCATCGTGAAGTCTCACAACCCCCAGAGCGTCCATATCGATAGTGATGAGTCGTTGTAATGGCGAATTCATGTAGGAGTACTTTTATCACGTTAAGTGATTGTTGGCATAACGTAGCGCACGCCTACGACTTTTCCATGTCGTATTGGCACTCTACGGGCATTGGACCACACCCGATAAGATTCCTTACTCACCGGTGTATGGTCATGTTGAGTTTCGTGTGGAGTCGTGATTGTTGAGCAACCTCGAAGTTGTGTTTTCGTATCGATGAATGGTTATGATGTCGTGGTCACGCCGACGGTCCTCAAGACTATAGCGTGACCTATTTACAACTGAGCCGAGCCTAAGATGTGTGATTAGGCCTATATATGTGTTGTGAATTCAAAATTCAAAAGAGTTGTGTTTCAATGGGTTTATGGTTGTTGTATCGATTGGTTATTGAGTTGTCAAGTCATTAAAAAACACGGGAAGTACTAAGAAGTTAACTTAGGTTTAGTTAATGACTCAACCAGTTAATTAGAGTTTTCTAACCTTGTCAGGTAGCGGAAAACTCGGGGATACGTACTAGAAACGCGAGAGTGTTGTTATACGGGTTGCGATTAGTAAGGTAAGTACAATTGCCTTAAAAAGCATTTGTACGTTTGTAAGCTAGTAAGAAAATGCCATGTGATTCATTATCATTTATTCAATCTTGTTATGCTCTATTATTGGTATTCCGTTCCATTTCTTGTTGTGTGTTTCCCGGCGTAAGTGTTTCATCTCGAAAGTAATAGGACCTGCACTAGAGGGATAAAACGTGGGCACTCATGCGCACAAGTGTGTGATCACCCTTAGTGACCGTGTGACACCGAGTACTGGGTGGGTGGGTTCGAGTCCCTCCCGTCATAGCTGTGCCTTCGCTTGTGTCGATGCCCGGAAAGACCTCGCGAGGTCTTCGCCGTTATGCTATGAATCAGACCACTTATGAGCCTATTTTGATTCTTTAGAACACGCTTGACTTCGATTGATATCTATTATTCTGTTTATCATGCATCTTGTCTATTTAATTTTATGTCTTTTTTATTACTGCATGATATTTAGACTGCTTTACTTGTATTATCATGAATTAATGTTATCTTCTTCTGGCACTACATTCGATTTTCTTCAGTTGCTCACCGTCTAGTTTGTGACGGTAGGTGCAGATAGGGCGGAGAGCAGCAAGGGCAAGGGGCCCTGCCTAGGTGATCTACTGTGAGGATTAGCAGCGATATCAGAGAGACTCTTTAGTAGGTGTTTATACTTTTGCTGATGTGTATATCGTTTTATATTTACATTGTTGGGATCATTGAACTTGGTATTTCTTTTGTAAGACTGGTATCATGTATATATATACCTATCAAATTGTACATGAATACCCAGAGTTTTCCACACTTATAGAATTCCTCTACTTCCCTTGATTGAGTTATTTTCCCCTTTATTATAATTGTTTTAGTCTTCCGCTGTTTACTATTGCAACAACTCTTTCATAAATTACTAAATTGATTAAATTGAAGGCTGACTAGGCTCGTCAAGTTGCCGAGTGATGACTCGGGGCTTGTATGGGTCTAGGCAAGGTGCACCCAATTGCACGGGGAAATTGGGGCCGTCACAGGCGCGCACGACGAAATTATAGGCGTGAAAGTATAGGCGAATATATATTTATATATATGTATTAATCAGAGAAAATTACGAAAATAATTGTGAAATGACCAAAAAGGGTATTAGAGTGTGAAGGAGGAGGATAAGATCATAGGGGCAAAATGGTCATTTCACCCCAAAAATTTTATAAACACCACCACCGTCACCACATTTTCCATTTTTTCTCACGTTTTGATCGAAATAGAAGACCGAGAGGAGAAGAGAAATCGAAAGAAAGAGGAAGAAAGATTGAGCTCGTGTTGGAGAGGCGAAGGAGGTGAGTCGTTGATGTTGTTGTGTTGTTGTTGTATGTTGTTGGCGGGTGTGATGGTGTGGTGGTTCGGTGGTGGAACAAAGAGAATGCTCTTTTCCAACGAAAAAGAAGGGGCCGGTTCAGCTCGATTGAGCCGAACCCAATTCGACTCGGTTTTGGCCAAACCGCCCCTAATTAATTAAAAAAACAGTTTTGAAAAAAAAATATGGAAAATTCATATAAAAATTCAAATAAAATAGGAAAATTTTAGAAAAAATTATATGTTGATCAAATAAATGAATTTTGAGATTTTCTCGGAATGTTGGCGAGATATTGTCAGGGTTTTAGCCTTGTAAAATGTAAAATTTAAATAATATATTAAATTAAAGCTAATTCAATGATAAATGGTAATAGGTATAATTCGGGTGATAATTTGATTTGTCGGGTGTCATTGGAGCTGAGCCGGGTTTGATTTTCGTAACGCGGAGTGTAGATTGAGGTGTGTAGTATCCCAATTGAACTTCACTTTAGAATTTACTGTTCTATTTATTTGAATTCAGACCTATTTATTCATTACTCTATTTCATTATTGCTTTACAGTGGCTGAGTACTCTCACCTGATGTCTTTACGATAGTGGAGTTACTCCTACCTGGTGTCTTTACGGTGTTGAGTTTATTCCCCACCTGGTGTTTATTCGTTATGGGGCATAGCGTCCACTAAGTCATAGCACTTGTCTAGGCATACGCCGGTGAATAGACTACCCGGGTATGATAGGCTTGTGTGGGTGTGTCGTGAATGTACGCCAACCACCTAGAGGGTCCAGGGTCACCCGTTCGAGGTATTTTCACGGGCCGTGCCTGGTGGATAGCCGAAGCATAACTTAGTCTGATTTTAACTGTTCATGTACTTTGCTTCCCTACTATATTTATGCATGCGATGATCTTTTACAGTTGCTTGTATTCTTTTGATCCGCATATTTATTTATAGTATTTTTTATTCCAGTAACTTTATTTATGTATTTACTTGGTGAATTTTCTTGGGATTACTCACTCTGGACTCGTCATCTGTTTTTTTGTGATGGCTTGAGTGCAGATCCTGGTACGAGTCGAGGGAAGGGCAAGCTTGAGGACTACGTAGATTGACAGCTCTATCCCTACTCGTATGTTTGTTTATTTTTCTTGTTTTATGCTGGGTTTTGGGTTTTGAGAGGTAGATATGACCTGTATATAAATTGTAGGTGATATTTTTGATATTTTGAGGATCTCAGATGATATGTATATGATGTACATTTGGTATGGTTTCCACTTAGATATTATGCTCATAAAATACATATTAAAATTTTATGTTATTAATTTAATTTTCCGCTGCGTAATTTGAGGTTAAATGATATTAAAGGAACATAAGTTAATTTGAATCAGTAATTATTAACACATAACATAGGATTGATGAGGGATAATTAGGCGTGGGACACAGCTGGTGGTTACGTGATCAGTTGTGGGCCCGCGTGGCCTCCCGTGGCAGACCAATGTGGAATTTGGGGTCGCTACATGATATATATATATATGTATATAATCTTTTTACATTATCGATGCAGTAAATTATGTAGGTCATGGAATGTAGGAATATTCTGTTTCTATTTTATGAATACGGAGAAATTGTTAAGGTTTCGCAAGGCATCGAGTACAACAGACCCCCATCAATGATCATGATTCTTAAGTTTGGAATGAGTAAACATGAGTTGATGTATCACATGTATAACGCGTTTGGTATCTCGTCCACTGAGACTCTCATTACGATGACGTATCGTCACGTAATAACCCATCCATCAAGTTCACAATATTTTATCCCCGTGTCGTTGCAAGACGAGACCCACTTCGAGTTGATGTGGTCAACAGTGGCGAATCTACCATTATCAGCGAAAGTAGAGATTTATTTACCCTTCAAGCCAATCGAGCCTTTTCAAAACTCTATTGTGCATTCACAATTGGTAGATGAAAATGTCAGCATAATATGCCCTACATCAATGATGGAAAAATTACGTATGCAATCACCTATAGGTGATGTTGCGCAAGATAGATTTGTTACTTCGATTAATGGTAACATTAGTGCCCCCAGTAATGATCCTAACAAGGACGACGACAACGACATCGATGAGGACGTATGTCCCCTCGAGGATGTTGCGCCATCTGTTGATTTGGAAAATATAAATGCTGTTATAGACAACCCAACCTATGAACCTCCAGGGGAGGAAAACTTGCAAGATGATGAGCAATTTGCTATTGACGAAGAGGAGTGCATGGAAGAAGCAAGCGAAGAAGAAGTTTACCAACCATTGTCGGTGTATAATGAAATTGATTTGGCAGTAGCTAATTTTACTGAGACCCAAAATTTTCATCATTTGACTAGATGGGACATGCCTAATTTTGAGTTGAAAAGAGGAATGTGCTTTGACAATAAGAAAGACTTACAACATGCCATCAAATTATGGCATGTTAAAAATCATTGTCAATATCATGTTATGGAGTCAATTACAACCTTATGGGCCGTGAAGTGCAGAAGTGCGTCGGAAGCTGGGTGCATGTGGCGTTTCCGTGCTTGTTTGCTAAAGAAGAAACAATTATGGGAGATCACTCAATTAGACGAGTCGCACAGCTGTATAAATCCCGACATAAAACGCGATCATGCTCAACTTAACACCAACATGCTTGCACGTGAGATACAAAGCGTTGTCCAAATAGATCAGACAATTACTATAAAGGCCTTGGTAGAAATGATTAAGCTAAAATACAGACATGAAGTTCCCTATAAGCGAATGTGGGATGCCAAAAGGAAAGCAGTTGCAAATGCATTCGGAGATTGGGATGTGTCATATGCTAAGTTACCAAGATGGTTAGTGGCTGTACATAATAAGAGCCCAGGGATAAAGATTGAGTGGTCACATAGACAATGAGCTGCATATGAGATCAGGACAGAGCATCCTCAATTTCGTCTTGCGTTCTTCGCATTCGAAGCATCAATCGAATGGTTCAAGCATTGTAGGCCTCTTCTACAGATTGACACGGCATTCTTGTATGGCAAATATAGTGGTAGGCTAATGATTGCCCTATCTGTTGATGGTAATGGACATCTACTTTCAGTTGCATTTGCAGTTGCGTAAAACGAGTCAATAGACTCGTGGGGGTAGTTTTTTAGGATGTTATGCAAGCACGTGGCTGATAGAGATGGTATTTGTATTATTTCCTATCATCACTCTAGCATTCTAGAGGTTGTTAACATACCAACAAATGGTTTTTATTCACCAAGAGGATACCACCGTTATTGCCTGCGACACTTGACCAGTAATTTTAACACGAATTTTAAAAATGAATCGTTGAAGAACATCCTTTCTCGAGTTGCTGGTCAACATCAAGTGAGGAAATTTGATACATGCATGGAACGTTTTGCTTATTTGTCATCAGAAACTCCTCGATGTCTTCAATATGTAAATGTCATTCCCAATGAACTCTGGACTCAATCACATGACAGAGGCTTGCGGTACGGATTGATGAATTCTAATAGGGTTGGTATGTAATCGATACTAATTATTTTTGTTATCCAATAGTTTTTTATAACTTTGATGATATTATTGACACGACATTATCTTACTATTGTAGAATATTTTAACGGTGTATTGAAAGGGGTACGATTCTTGTCAATAACAACAATGGTTCAAATGATTTACTACAAGTTGGTGACATACACCAACCAACGCAAGCAGGAGATCAATGAAGCAATCTCGTACGGCTTTATTACACAAAATATGTCATGGATAAAATTGCACATTATGAACACTCTGCAAGGAGACATTACGTCAAATTGATAAATCGAGACAATGGTAAGTTTGAGGTGCTCACTAGACGTCATGGTGATCACATGCATAAATGCAACAATACAAAAATTGTTATCCTGAAGAACTAGTATTGCAGACAATAAATGGTAATCGTTTGATTTTCCTTGCTCACACGTATTAGTTGCATGTGCCCTTATTCGACTTGATTATACACAATTTATTAAGCCATACTACAGGATGGACGTGTACGCACGATGCTACTCCTCTCAATTCAAAGCCATCCCCGATGAGAAGTATTGGCCGACTTTTGTGACGAAAATTCTACCGGATTCAAGGTGTAGATGTGGCCGAGGGAGACCAAAGGGAACACGAAGGCAAAATGAGATGGATCTTCCTAATGTTTTGAGGACATTGCGATGTGGCATATGTTATCAAGAAGGATATAAATGAACAACATGTCCAAATAGAGATCCTGCTCGAGTCCCTACTAGGAGAAACCAATGCGAACTTTGTCGTGAAAAGGGACATAACAAAAAAAATTGTCCAACAAAAGCTCAACCCCCAATTCAAACCAATTAGGGGATTTGTATTTTGTTTGTAAATGGTGTCAGTTGGTAATTTGATAACATTTATATTTATATAGTATTCGGAGATGTTACGTCAAGTAATAGATAAGTCTTTGTTAATGTTTTAACTCGTCCTAATGATTCGTTGCAACTTTTAAAACTACTTGATAAGTCGGTATTTATAAGATTAAATAGTCTATTTTAGTATAATTTAGTGTGGAAGTTTATAAAATATATATCTAATTATATTTACTTTTGGTTTTTAAGTGAAACGGAGTGCACGGTTGAATCCGAGGCAGAAAAATACTAAAAATAGAGTATTTACTTGTAGTAATCGGATACTGGGAGAGTTTGTCTCGAAATATACACCGACAATGGGGTAATTGGGGTCAGCATTGCTATGTGTCAATACATTGTTGGTCTAGCATTAAAACACACAACAGCAGTGCCACGTGTCAATGTGTCATTAGTCCAAAGCGCCACGTGTCGCCTTACCATTGGCCAAGCCACGTCACTTAGCTCGTGTTCACCAATCACAGACCGCCACGTGGACAAAAACAGCGTTTCCTCTCTCCAGCTGGTCGATCTGCCTCGAGTTGCACATCAACACAAACTCCCAGATTTTTGGTAAGAGTCGTGCGATTTTCCCAGCCTGCTCTCTGCCGCGTGGTGCTTCCTCATTGGTCCAGCAAGGCACTGACTCTCAGCTCTAGCCTATCACGTGCTACCACGTGTCATCAGCTTCACAACACTTCACCACGTCTCTTCTCAGCCAATCGCTTGCTGCCACGTCACCGCACCGCAGCCCTCTCCTCTAATCACGTTGCAACATGTCAGCAACACCTAGAATTGACCCAATCCAGTTCTATCATGTGTCAAGGACGAAAATACACCCAAAAACAGTTTTCTCTCTCTTCCATACACCAATTTTAGTAGTTTTACACATTAGGTCTTTAGGTATAAATAGAACATCTATTATTCATTAGAGAACTCTCTCTACATTATTTTGTGAGTAGCCATGTCCGGCTAATCAAGTCATTACCTAGGTCGGAGGTGAAGCAATTCAAGATTATGGATTAATGGCATAACTTGTGAGATCTTTTATTTTATTATTTAATTTAATTTAATTTCTTCTATTTCATTGTTGTTCATTTTAATGAATATGATTTAAATCTAGGGTATGTATGTGGCCAGTGCATGCTTTTAGGTGGATAATCTATAGTTAATTGACTCATTAGTATCCATTATTGTACTTTTGAGACAATATAAGTAACAAACATTTATCCGATTGCCGTCAAAACCTTTCGGTTCTTGAGTGTGCAACAATTGAATTTAAGTTAAATCGGGAGCGGACGCGGTTCGATTATCTAGGATTAGTATTCCCATAGAAGTTTATTACTGCGGTTAGTGTGTTAAACCTTATGGCGGATATCTAGGGTTATACATTAATTAGAGAAGTAGTTAGTGTCGGATGTCCTAGCTATCGAGATTAGGGAATTATGAATTTCTGGCAGATGTTGATTTTCTATAGCTAGTCTAGGAGAACTTGAATTAATAATTGTTTTGGGAAAGATTAACGACCATGATATGCCATTGAATCTTGATCTTGTCTTGTGGAACCATAGACTTAGGTATTTTAAATTAATTGTTCATAAACCTATATATTTATTTTAGTTATTTAATTTCATAGTAATTAGATTAATTAATTTTGTTATTCTCTCTAAACCTCCATTTCTCCTTTCTTTTAGAACATTAGAAAGACTACCAATCTCTATGGGATCGACCATTTGCCACTATCTGCAAATAGTTGATTTAAGGAAATATTTTATTGACGCGTTCAGCGTGCGTCACTACTCTACTAATTTTCCTAATCACACAGTTCTAGCGAGTACACAAATGGAACCAGGACCATCTGATCCTTCTCTTCTACGCCTCCAATCTACACACAGATCATTGCAAGTCTGAAGGGGTCAAGTATATACATTTAACATGTATGTGTCTAATATTTATGCAAAAATGTTTAATACATATATATATATATATCGACACATTTTTTTAATTATAAGGTACATGATACGTTGTGTGTGCAAACAAGATGGGGTATCGTTGATCGACAGGTGAATTACCATTCTTGAATGATCCCTTACCTATGTTATAATGGCTTTTATGGGGTTTCATGTGTAGGATTTTTCAAACTTGATTGGGCTTTGATCACTGTTTTCGTTGAGAGATGGCATCCAAAGACACATACGTTTCACATGCGTTGTGGAGAGTGTACGATAACACTCCAAAATGTCGAGATACTGCTCAGGTTACCTATTAATGGTATGCCTGTGACTGAAAACACAGATATCAACTATCTCGAGGTGTGTGAAAAACTGCTTGGTGCAAGACCTGATGCGCTTGACCTTTTTGGGAATAGAGTTCTTGTCTCATGGCTCGAAGAAAATGTGCTACCTATAGAGGATGACAACAATGAGGACATGGTTCAACATTATGTTTGTTCGTGCATTCTACAACTTATTGGTGGTTGTGTGTTCGCTGACAAATCGAACCGATATGTACATTTGATGTTTCTTCTGTTACTCGAGGGCTTTCAAACAGCTGGACAGTATAGTTGGGGAAGTGGATGTTTAGCTTATTTATACAGGGAGTTGTGTCGCGGATCTCGTTTCGGTGTGCACTAGGTCGCTGGTGTGTCAATTCTTATACAACTATGGGCTTGGGATAGGTTTCCATTTATAGCACCAAGGCGCATGCCTACATGAAGTATACATGCTCAATGAAGTTCCTTTGGGATATTGGTAATAAAAATGTTTCTCATATTATTTTTAATTATTCATTGCGTCTTTTTTAATTTATGACTAATTTATTATTTTGTATACAGATGGATAGTTGCATTTTCGATTACTAAGAACTTCCACACATGGTTTATCATCATATCGTGATGCACTTGACACGCATAGGGAGAATGTCGTGGAATGGCAACCATACGCTGATGTCCTCGAGTCACTTCCACAATTATGTACTCAAGGTCATGGGAGCTGACGTTCGACGTGTCCTTTAATTTGTTTTTATATAGTCAAGTGGCATATACCGAAAAGGGTAATGAGACAGTTCGATCGACAATCTACGATCGTGCCACCTAACTGTAAGTTCGACACATGACTGCGCCGCGTCCAATTGAGAGGACATCCTCAAGAAAATTGGGCAGTGTATCATAAAAGATTTATAGAGTTGTGGAAAAATCGTGGTAATATCATAGCCACAATAGAACAAGAAGGGAACATAATCAGGAAGAGTATATGAGGTGGTATAGATCTATCACCAGGCGATTCATTGGACATGACGGGGTTCTACGTGAATTTTCTGTAAGCTTGAAACTATAATGTTGTTATCTTCATGAGTCATATTTAAAATTGTTAACTAACACTGCTTTTTTTTGTATATCAGTCTACATTTGCACGTCAATTGGAGCGAGTGTTCATTGATGACGAGATCGATCAAGGCATTGTTGTTCTACATAAAGGCATTCGAATCTTAGATGAGGATGAATGGCAAAGGACTACTATGTGGAATGATGAAAATGTAGTTGAGCCGGAAATAGATGATGAAGCTTCTTAAGAAGAAGATGATCAAAGCCTAGTAAATAGAGGGAGAAGAAGAAAAACAACAAGGACACAAACTGTGGGTGAGAGCAGTAGACGTTTTCCTCCATCACCTCCAACTCATCTAATACCAAAAACAACAGAGACTGTGGTGAAAGCAGCAGACGTTCTCCTTCACCACCTCTAAAACGTCATTCTTCTTATGAGTACACTCCTTTGTCGCCCCTAATGCAACCTGATGCTCATATGTTTTTATCTAGGGCACCGATCATGAGTGTTCATCCTTATCATTTCGACCCATATGCGCCTGGGCCATCATCTTCCTACATGGATCATAGAATGTCTACACATTCAATGCATGATTCATTGCCTCAATACATGCCGAGTCCATTTACTCCGCCATATTATAATTATAATATTCCATATAGTGGAGATGGCTCGTTCATGCACTTATTAGGCATGCCACCTCATATTCCTTTCACCCAACCACATATAGGAAGCTAGTATGTCGGAATGGTTCAACCCCCTATCTTTGATAGCACTGGTAGTAGAGGTGAATCGAGTTAACACGAGGAAGAAGATCAGTCGACTCATCAAGCTCAACAGACTCAGTCGGACGTAAAAGTACGGAGAAATTCAGGTCGAAATAGAGTACGTCGGATTTGCCTAACGGAGGAGCAACGTCGACGTCGATAGAACTGCATCATATCTTTGTATGAGTTTCTTTGATGTCATGGTAATTTTTTGGATTTGTATATTTGTTTGAGTTTTTTTGCTATTTATTTTTCCCTTACTTGTATTATAACAGTCTAATTTTTAATTGTCATTATTTATAACGTCATTGCAGACATGGACACCAGCGTGGGCATTCACGGACTTCTTGTGATCTGACTATGGACTTCCTTACTGGTACATTCGTTTACTTTTATTGCTTTATGTTAGGTATGGGTTATGAGTGATACGTTTTGACTTGTATATGACTTTGAGGTTCATTTTGGTATTTTGATGGATCATACTTGACTTATATATGTTGATGATATTTTGGTATAGTTTTCACATTAGGAAAATGCTCTTAAATATGTTTTTTCACATACAATTTGATAATTATAAGTCTTCCGCTTAATATTTTGAGGTTTAACAGATGATAACGAGTCCATATGCTAACTTGAACCAATTATTAATTAAAATGATATAAAGTTAGCGATATATGATTTGTGTTGGGATGTTGATGCGCATGGGGCACAACTTTGTGGTGTTGTGGCAAGGTTGTGGACCCACGACGCATGGCATGGCGGCCAATAGATTTTGGGGCAGCTACATGTACACAAATTTTCATATATAATGCAGATAGAGATAAAGATAGAGATAGAGGCAATCAAGTGGTAAAGTTACAATGAGAGCACTTTTAAATTCTCTTATTTATGAGGAAAAACCTGAATTTACAGTAAGATCTCCAAACTAACTATCTCTTTCAAAACAATCAATAGAATTTTTTTGGTTTTTCAATTTGGCTTTGCTATTATGTCATTTGCATTTTCCTTATTATGAATTACTCATGATGCATGTTTTCATAACACTGTGCAAAGATGAAGGTAAAATGTTAATTTCGTCATGTTGTGTACTCGAAAAATTAATTGTTGGAGGAATTAAATGAAAATGGTGTTAAGTTTGAGGAATGTTACATGGACATATCAAAACGCACATTGGTGTGTGAGTTATACATATACGCCCCAATTTAATGTGGAACACACCCAATGTATTTTAGTGTGGTTTGGGTTGATGTATGTGTAGTATTTTCAATTTAGTGAGTTGAGGTAGAAGTTATATGAATTATTCATTTTGAAAATGAGTTAACCATACATTTAACATTTTGTTCAAATGACTCATTTTTAAAAGGAGTAATTCATGTAATCCGCCTTCCACGTCACACATACCCCTACACTAATAACGTCTATACAAAAGCCATAATACATTATTTTTGTGATTTTAAAGAAATCAACCCTATTTCAGGAATTTAAAAAAAAATAGCATTTCTTTTTAAATAAAGTGAAGCCACATTTTGGATTCTTGCCGTAGTTGGGCTTTCAACTTTTCTGGCCCAGTAACTCGATCAAGGCCCGTTTTGCTTTGTTACTTAAAAGTCCTAAAGGGCTAGAGCGCGCTGAAGCCCATCCTTTTTTTTTACTCAACCATCTTTTAAGGAACGTTCTCATAATTAAGCAAAATAATATAATGGCTGTTTTTTTAGATAAATCATGGATATCTAAACTTTAATTAGAGTTTTCAGTTACCAATTGGGTTGGTGGTTGAAAGTAAAAGGTTATAGAATCAAACCTTGGGGGAAACAAATGAAAAGGGAGAAGAGTTTCCTGTTATGGGAAAACTCGAACATGAGTTCTGCAACACAACTGTCCAACAAGGTCAATGAATCAAAATGGAACACGTACAATTGTTCGAATAAAACAATGAATGAAAGTAAACAAGAGGTATACTCACAATGAGTATTATGTCTCAATACAATAGCCTTTATGTAAAGAGTGCAGTAATAATTTGTACGCAAGTCAGGCACACACTTAGCAACCCTTCACTTTTGCCAAGATCAGCAGGCCGCGTGCATCCCAAGGTGTCCCAAGGTGCATTAAACATGGGAAGTGCTACAATGACAATAATAAGTCACACCACAACATATATTGACCTACAAGAGCCATTCATGTCTACTTCAGAATATAGGCCACACATAGATCTCGATGCGAACAAGTGAGTCAAGGCCGCATGGAGGGTTCTTGTGGTCCAATGTGTGTTTGGGTGTGTCATACCTATTGTCATTTTAGTATTTTCCATATACTAAATATATATTAGCCCTAATTAATTGTACTAGCTTAACCCTAAGTGCGTACGTACTATAAACTCAATTACTGCGTTCCTTATCTTGTATTTGTCGTATGTATGTAGTATATATATATATTAATTATGTATTGTTTAGTATAGTAATTTAAGTATGAGTAGACTACAATTCTCTCATTTGTGGTGATAAACTCTCATTTTTGTGGATTTTAAGTATTTAAAGCCTAGAACATGAATACGAAGCAAATATGACATTTGGGGAAGATAATGTAAAGTTCGGGATTGAGCGACACTAAGTTGGCCACGTTTGGTTACGTTTCTTAATTGCCCCGTTTCAGTATAATACCCATAACTTCCTCATTTCAAATTCAAATGACTTTTCGTTTCTTTTGTTGGAAAGTATACTCCAAGCTGAACATATTTATATAAGCTTCTTCAAATTCAACCTCTAAGTGGTCAAAATTGCGTTGCAATTCAGTTTAGAAAATCTGGTTGTGAGTAACACCACCAAGTGTTAATTCTCACTGGGCGTGACATGCGGTGTCCAAAACAAAGGCTCAATGTGCTTCAAGCTTTAAGTGACGTCGTGGCCTCCAAAGGGTGTGGCGTGAGGCGTTGTGTGACAATCCCAGTTCCACAATCCCAAACTGAGCTCCGCCCGGCCTAGACTTACGTGAACCTCGAGCCAATCTCGCTGAGTCACACAAGTATAATCAACCTTCTTTTACTATTTACTATTTATTAAGTAATTAAAAGTTGAGTTAATCAATTAGTGAGTTACCATAATTATAGCGGAAGCAATTACATCACAAACTAATTGAGAATACCTCAAATCATTCAAAATAAGACAACCTAGAGTGTGGAAACCCCACATATGTATATCATCATCAACAAACAGTCAGAGGAGAGTAATATATGAATATACATGCCCAAAATCTCCCAAAAACTCAAGTCCCAATGTTTTCAAAACAAGTATATACAATAATACAAAAGAATCACCTATATCAGATAAGTTGAAGAACTGCTCTGGTATCCTCAGATAATATCTCCTAGCTATGGAGCCTTTGTTGGGGCATGTGTCCTAACTCAATTTACAAACATTGTTTATCTTACAGTTTTTAGTTAATAAAATAGAGGTTTTTCATTTGTTATTTTATTATAAGTGATTACATGTTAACCTTATAATAAGATACATAGGTATTTGTTGAAATATCCTAAATGTCCCTAGTCGATCATTATACTGAGAACTATAATGAATTAAGACTAGTGTGAGTCTTGATTGATAGTCATGTGATGATCATATGTATAGGGATACGAATCGAGATCATGAGTACTTGTTAAGGAACAAGGTACTGGACCGACCCGCTATGAGAACACCACATGGATTAAGTCATAGGTGTTACTCTTGATAGGTATATCATTTAGTCATTCAACTTGAGATTATCATAGACTTCAATATTAGAGCATGATAATTTGACACAATCAAACATTGTTTTTAACCGAACGATTATAAAGATTATGATTGGTTATCATGTGAGCAATATGTGAAGGTGTATAATCAAGAAAGAATTTGACGCTTTCGTAAAGAGAGAGATATCAGTGGATCCCTCGATGTGTTAGATTGTTAAATGGCCAAGTTCAAGTGAATTGATATGATCAATGTCACTTGAATGTTTTTAATCTATCTAAAAATCGAGACTAGTACAATTGAACATTAAAAGTGACTTTCTATGCCTTATATTTAATCAAAGGATATCGCACGACAAAAGGATATGATATACGTTATTCATTAGGTTGTATCGATTTTGATATTCATGCTACTTGGGCAGTCATAATGCCTTGCTAGAGACCGCTTATGACTTGTGTACCAAAATGGTTTGGTTCACTACCAACGTCGCATAAACCTATTGGGTCGTACACAAGAATGGTTTTGCGCAATTCCAAATGGTCTAGAGTATTGAAGTTTATGATAAAATTCATAATACATATAAGCCCTTATGACTCGTTATATGATAACTTTTTAATAGGGGTGTGACGGCCCCAAGTCTTGAGGCCGCCCCGTGGCTAGCTACTTCCCCTATCTTAACACCTGAAGCCTCTGCCACATCACTCGTCTATCCATTTTACCTGTTACTCTGGAGTTCCGTGCCATTTTAATTAAATAGTTTACAATTTACAGCGGAAGTTTTTATATTATCAAAAGAGCACTTTATAAAGTTAATTTATTCAACCTATAGTGGAAAAACCCGAAAGTACTCGGTATATAGGCAACAACTGCCATCCGTGGATGTTTATATACCATTACTGAAGATGATATATGTGACGGCCCCGAATTCTACAACCCTAGAATCGGACGCCGCCCGGCCTGGACCCGCGTGAACCCCCGAGCCAATCCCGACGAGTCGCGCGGGGCCAGTGAGCCTATCCTTACCATTCAATCATTTATTAAGCATTTAAAAGTGAAGTCAATTAATTAACGAGTTATCAAAGTAATAAGCGGAAGCAATTAATCTCAGCTAATAAATCAACTTCAAAATCTCTAAGTTAGGACAAAAACCTAGGGTGTGGGAACCCCGTATATCATATATATCATGTAAAGCAAGGAGAGTATCATCCAAGTCTTAATATCCAAAAAGATCTCTCAACCCATTACCCCATGTACAAAAACAATATAAGTAGCTAATACAACAAAAATATGTCACCTATATCAGCAGAGGAGGGCCGCTCAAAGTATATCACCTAACTGCATGGCCTTTCCTTTGCTGGACTCCGTGTAATGGCCCAAATTAATTAAATCAGGATTTGTGTTAATCACGAGGATTAACGGGTAATTTGGGCGTTACGTGGATAGCTGGGTTAACTTGAAAATGAGTACTCAGGCTTGTATTATGTTATTTGTGCATGTTTTTTTTGTTTATTATTGTGATGGGAAGTTATTATTATTTATATAAACATCACATGTGTGTAACTTGATGTCGGGCGAGGTTAAGCGCCGGGGGTTCGTGGTGTGAGTCAGGCCAACGCGGGGGTTCGGAAGTAGTAAAGCCGGACGTTGGGGTTTGATTAGATTAAATTTATTAAGCATGACTAAGGTGGAGGATTTAATTTAATGGAAATTTAATATAACCTTAGGATAAAATTATATTTGGTGCACTAAGTGTGGGATCACCTCGGGGTGCGTGCGGAACGCGGGGTTGGTGACCACAAGATTGTTCTCGAGATGGGTGTACACAGTTGATCAAGAACCAACTATATATATATATGTTGATCGGTTAAATGGGGAAGAAAGAGTGGAAATTGAGAAAGAAGAGGAGAGAATCGGTGAGAAAGAGGAGGAAGAAGGGATCAAAGCTGGATTAAAGAGTGATTTATGGCAATCAATAACAAGAATTTAAGGTATGAAATCATTTTAACTTGGGTTTTTATGGAATCTTGGGTTGTTGGAATGATTTTGGTTCAAATGAATTTTGGGGGATTAAATACTGTATTTTTTGGGATATGATGTCTATAAGGTTAGTAGTAGGTGAAGTTGACCAAATTGATTCAAATTTGAAAGAATTTGGAATAGTTTTGAAAAAGAGTTTGAAAATGGAATTTTTTGTAAATTGTGGATTTTGGTGTTTGATTATGGAAATTCATGTTTAAATGGTGTAATTGAGGTGATTGAGGAGTTATGGAAAGATGGAAATTGAATTTATGGGTTCGTGAGTGGTTTGAAGTTAAAAATTTAAATTTGGAAATTTTCTGGACAGCGAGCAATTAGCACGCTAATTGGAGAAATTAGCGCGCTAATCACGCTGAGTGAAGAGTGATAAAGATCAATTAGCGCGCTAATTGATCTCATTAGCGCGCTAATTGTCCACTGAAACTTAAAAATTGGGAAAATGAAGAAATAAGCCTAAATAACATCATAAACCCATTAATTGACCATTAATCTTCACAAATGAAACCCAAGAAGCTCGAGACAGTAAAAATTAAGTCGGGGAATTAGTGGATGATCAGACCGGGGGTATTTTCGGGGTTTGTTGAGCACGGATTGAGGTATGTAAAACTCAATTGAACACCACTATTGCATTTTCTTATTCTATTCATTGAGCTTTATTTATTTGTCAATCTAAATCCGATTGTGATGGGAACGGTAGCGTTAAGCGGTTTTCGGGTGTGGGGGTTTCTTCTTCTCAAATGTATTTTGGTGACTAGGATACAGTCAGCGGGGTCTTTGGAGTAGGGTATGACTGGGCCACTGATCCTAGTTTCACTGGCGGTATTTATTGCACACCCAGTTTATTTTCTTGGTGTTGGTATTCATGCATTTCCTTTTGAGCAGTTGCCTACGTTATTTGCTTGATTATTGCATGATTATTTAACACTGTTTATTGGTTTCCATTTATGTTCATAAATTGAAATGTCTGGTGGTTTCCTTGGGATTTTACTTACTGGACTCGTTATCTGGTTTTTGTGATAACTGAGTGCAGATACCAGTATCAGCAGGGGTAAGAAGATCTTTGGCGATTATATCTGTCTTGCTTATGCCGAAGCCTGCTAGTACGTATGTTGCTAGTGTATTATGTTGATATTTTGTATTACTTTGGGATGAGAGACTACAACCACTTCTATACTTGTATATATATTGGTATAGTTGATCGCCTATATGCAAGTATAGCCGAGTTTTCCACTATAGATTGAATTAAATAACTTTATATAATGTTTCTTTTATTAAGACAAGACTTCCGCTGTTGCTTATGAATAAATAGCTTTAATTTGAAGATTCTTAGACGATGGATAGAGATATGACATGGCAGTTACTTCTGGAGCATGAGCTGGAAAAGTAACTGTTAGCACGGGGCGACCCAGGAAATTGGGGCCGCCACAGTTTAGTATCAGAGCTTAGGTTTGAGAAACCTGGTGTTGAGGAGCTTAGGTTTGAGGAACCTAGGTGGGAGGATGGAATGGAGGTTATAGTTAGCTTTGATATGGTTACATTTGATATCAGATTGAGGTCAAATTTCAGGGATTGGAGTTAAACAAGAGCATAAATTTTAATGAACTTAGATGTGGAAACCCGATGAATTGCTTAGAACTTTAGTTGGGAAGTGACTGTGAGGCGGGTAGATTAAGGAATATATATACGTGTATAATTTGATTTTTTATTACATATGGTATACGTATATATTGAGTCTGGTCCGACGCACGTTTGTGGTGCAGTTTATGATGGACAGACAGACTCCGACTATTGCTCTGTCTACTGTTCAGCCAGAGGTTGGTGATGCGGGTGATTCGACACGTGAGACGGTGACTCTGCAGTCATTATTGCAGAGGGTCATGGAGCAACAAGTTTTACATCATGCACAAATGGCAGAGGTTGTCGAGTACATTCGGGGTCGACGAGATAGGAGTCCCGAGCACCAGACGAGAGATGAAGGGAAGGTGGTGAATGCTACCACATCTGTACTTGTTGAGCAAAACGACAAAGAACCTTCGCCACAGCACCAGTATAGACATCAGGGTGACCGGGACAGGGGTCAGAGTGACCGGAGTCAGGGTCAGGGATTTGATGACAGGTATACTGGGAGGCGTAAGACACGCAGATGTTTTAAATGCGGTCAGCGAGGACACTTGTGATATGAGTGTAGAACACTATCACCTCGACGGGATCAAGGTCCGGATAGGGACAGAGTGCACGCGGTGGCACAGCCAGATACAGGAGCTACTAGGCAGACTAGGAAGCGAGAGACGCGCAAATGTTATAAATGCGGACAGAGAGGACATCTGAGGGGGGTTTGCCAGGCACCAGCGGCTGCAGTAGTCGAATATCATAGAAGACGTCGACGACAAGCTGCAGAGGAATCGCAACAGATAGAGGTTAGGGATAGACAATATGAGCTGGTGAGGAGTGAGACCATGCAACAATCAGAAACTCCTACTAGGACACTAGATGTGGCTAATTCAGGTACGCCAGGTACTGGAGGTTCACAGGAGGGATCGCCACATGTTCCGAGATGTATTTATTGTGGAGTAAGGGACATATACATGGGGAATGTGCGTTGATCTGGATGGCATCGGTATCGGTGGAGCTGTTGAGTGTTCAGGCTTCAGGTTCAGAACGTATCTGAACAATATGTTGGGTAATTACTGAAAAGAGTCAAGTATATTTTTGTGTAAATTATGAAAATTGGTAGTGCTATGTATAAAAACTATTAAGTTGTTTCCATTTTGGATACAAATGAAACCTGAGGATGTTTGTTAAGATATATGTATGGTATAGGAATATTATGGAGAATGGACGGTTGTTCAAACACCATAACAAGAGAAATGGTATATTTCGGGTAATCGAAAATTTAAGGCCAAATTCAGACTGTATTGATGACATTTAGGGAACACAAACTATGTGCGAAATTTAGAGAAGTTCTGCGGCATGTTATCAATAGTCAGGATATATTCTTTATAAAAGATAAGATTTTAGCAGTGATTGACTTGAAGACATCAGAGACTGTTACCGAGATATGAAATTCTTGTGTCTAGTAAGATACTATGGTGATTTGTACAGGATTTCTCCATGATTGCAGCACCAATGACGAGGTTGACAAAAGAAGGATGTTTTTCTTTTGGATGGTCTGAGGAGTGTGAGCAGGCATTCCTGGAGTTTAAGTAATGATTGATTTCTGCATCAGTGTTGACATTATCTGAGTCAGTGAAGAGTGTGATCGCCACACGATGTTTCAAGGACTGAACTGGATGTGTTCGATGTAAGAGGGACGACCGATGGTGGCTTATCCAAGCGACTGCGATCACATGAATGTAATTACTCAGTATATGATTTTGAAGCTTGCGGCAGTTGTATTTGCGCTAAAGCCTTGGAGACGTTATTGTATGGAAAAAGAAGTTGTGCTTTACACCAAACATCAGAGTCTACGCTACATTTTCATACAAAAGGATCTTGATATACGTCAGAGGAGATGGTTATAGTTGCTAAAAGATCCTGATTTACGATCGAGTATCATCTTGGTAAGGCCAATGTGCGGCGGATCTTTTGAGTAGATGCGAGTCGACGATGATCGGAGACGATATGCGATATATGGGACTGTTGGATGCAGCATCAGTTATGAGCATGTCAGACATTGCAGCTACGCATGATGCTCAAATTTGCGGTTAGATGAGGGTACCGACAGTGTCACTAGGGTGAGTAATCGGAGTGTCAGAGGGCTGATGGGCTCGATGAGCAGTTCAGTGGTTTGGCACGGGATTCCGATTGCACTGATTGGGCGGAGATGTCTGACGGAGGTTTACAACACCGAGGTCGATTATAGGTACCAGCAGTGCTAGAGATACGTGATAGTGCTTTAGAGGATGCACACACGTTACGATATGCAATTCATCCGGCCAGAACCAAAATGTATCACTATTTACGAAGAATATTTTGGTGGCTTGGGATAAATGTCTGAAGTGGAAGGGTAAATTCAGAGGTGTCAGACATGTCAGCAGGTGAAAGCGGAGCATAGACACCCTGGTGGATTGTTGCAGCCATTAACTATTCTTTGATGGAAATGTGAAATCTTCTACTATAGATTTTTGTCAAGAAGTTATCGTAGACATTGGGGGCTACACGAGGCGAACGGGGAAGTGATGACAGACTACATGAGGTGTCGATCTCCATAATAATCGACAGGGATCTCAGGAGGACTTTAGGGTTCTGAGAAACAATACAGGAGTAGTTGGAGGTTCATGGGATGACTGTCTATTACTGTGAAAGTTCGCTTACAACAACTATAAAATTAGTATCGGGCTATCGTCATTTGAGATACTGTATGGGAGGCCTTGCAGATTTTCAGCACGTTGGGCAGAGCCGGAGGATACAGTTACGATAGGGTCAGGGATGATTGTGGATCACACAGGAAAATTTGGCAAAATTCGTCAGAGGCGGCGAAGATGGTGAAAGACTTTATGTGGTTTAACCCCACTTATTTTTATGGGGTGAGCGATCCAGAGTTAGTTGGGTGTTAGTTGATGACGCATCGTCAGCTACATCAGTTATTGGAAGTGCTGGAGGTTGAACAGGCACGAATTTCGGGGTATTGCATGAGAGGACAAACGACGGCCTGGTGGACGACTTATACTGATAAACAACCGAAGCCGACGACTTGGGCTGAGTTTTATCAGCTGTTCTTACATATATATTCCGTTAGAGGTACAACTGAGGCTCAGAGAAGAGTTTCTCGCGTTGAGGCGGGGTACCATGTCTGTGCTTGCATACATGGATAGATTTAGGTATTTGATGCAGTATGCCATAGATGTGGTGAACATCGAGAAACTCCAGATTTATTACTTCATCAGGGGATTAGATGAGAAGATCGCTGATGTTATTATTGCGAATGGAGCCAACACTTTGCAGGCTTTATATATGATAGGGTTATGGCTCGTGAGACATACTTGCTGCAAAGCGAGGAGCGATCGGATCAAGTTGGATAGAATTCTCGGTCTAATCACAAGCCGAAGAAACAGAGGGATGAGTTTAGCAGCCAGTGCAGGCCAGAGATAGGGTCGATGTTGTTGCACTGTCGATCCGGGAGGAGACTGGACAGGCTGTGAGGATACTTATGAGGTTATTTGCTTATTTTGTTGTTTTATTTCGTAGGTGAAGCTATTGTTTTATTACCTACGCGATTGAGGACGATTGATGTGTTCACCGAAGGATGTTGATGGAAAATTGATTGATCATGCTATACACAAGGCCATAGCGAGGGCTATCGGGTGACGGACTAGGATTGAGCGCTATCACTGGTGGATTCCCAGAGGGATGTGTTATGGGCAATGGGCCAGGTGATGCGTACACTAGTGGGAATCCCGACGTACCAGAGTATGGTTTAGGACTGAGTCGTGGATGAGATGGGATGTCAGCAACGATCAGACAAAGTCATCAGAGACATTATTCACACAAGATAGAACATGCGTGAGGTGAAGGGCTGGTGGGGTGTACCATTGGTGGAATCTCAGATGGAAAAGATTCTGAGTGAAGGACCAATTGATATGCATTGGTGAAATCTCAGATGGGAAAGATTTTGAGTGAAGGACCAATTGATATGCATTGGTGGAATCTCAAATGGAAAAGATTCTGAGTGAAGGACCAATTGATACACACACTGGTGGGATCCTGACGTATTTGAAAGCAAGTTCAATAAAGTTTGACCTTGTGAATGGGTGCGGTTCGATGAACTGGGGAATTTTACTCGGGATTGTTCAATTTCGAGGACGAAATTCTTTAGTTGGGAAGAATTGTAACGGCCTAAATTAATTAAATCATGATTTGTGTTAATCACGAGGATTAACGGGTAATTTGGGCGTTACGTGGATAGCTGGGTTAACTTGAAAATGAGTACCCAGGCTTGTATTATGTTATTTGTTGATGTTTTTTTTGTTTATTATTGTGATGGGAAGTTATTATTATTTATATAAACATCACATGTGTGTAACTTGATGTCGGGCGAGGTTGAGCGCCGGGGGTTCGTGGTGTGAGTCAGGCCAACGCGGGGGTTCGGAAGTAGTAAAGCCGGGCGTTGGGGTTTGATTAGATCAAATTTATTAAGCATGACTAAGGTGGAGGATTTAATTTAATGGAAATTTAATATAACCTTAGGATAAAATTATATTTGGTGCACTAAGTGTGGGATCACCTCGGGGTGCGTGCAGAACGCGGGGCACCGGGTGCCGAGTGGTCGGGAGACTAGTATGACCCTATTTATAAATTTTGAGAATTTATTGAGTAGATTTGATAAATTTATATAGGCCAAATCAATTGGAATTATAAAGTCCTATAATTGTGGCTGGATAAATTGACATCAGTTGGATGTTCCTCGGGATGCACAACAAGGCAGTTTGAGGTCACCAGTGTTAAGATAAGGTGTTAGTGAGTTGGGTGACACAGAGTGGTTGGTGACCACAAGATTTTTCTCGAGATGGTTGTACACAGTTGATCAAGAACCAACTATATATATACGTTGATCGGTTAAATGGGGAAGAAAAAGTGGAAATTGAGAAAGATGAGGAGAGAATCGGTGAGAAAGAGGAGGAAGAAGGGATCAAAGCTGGATTTAAGAGTGATTTATGACAATCAATAACAAGAATTTAAGGTATGAAATCATTTTAACTTGGGTTTTTATGGAATCTTGGGTTGTTGGAATGATTTTGGTTCAAATGAATTTTGGGGGATTAAATACTGTATTTTTTAGGATATGATGTCTATAAGGTTAGTAGTAGGTGAAGTTGACCAAATTGATTCAAATTTGAAAGAATTTGGAATAGTTTTGAAAAAGGGTTTAAAAATGGAAATTTTTGTAAATTGTGGATTTTGGTGTTTGATTATGGAAATTCATGTTTAAATGGTGTAATTGAGGTGATTGAGGAGTTATGGAAAGATGGAAATTGAATTTATGGGTTCGTGAGTGGTTTGAAGTTAAAAATTTAAATTTGAAAATTTTCTGGACATCGAGCAATTAGCGCGCTAATCACGCTGAGTGAATAGTGATAAAGATCAATTAGCGCGCTAATTGATCTCATTAGCGCGCTAATTGTCCACTGTAACTTAAAAATTGAGAAAATGAATAAATAAGCCTAAATAACATCATAAACCCATTAATTGACCATTAATCTTCACAAATGAAACCCAGGAAGCTCGAGACAATAAAAATTAAGTCGGGGAATTAGTGGATGATCAGATCGGGGGTATTTTCGGGGTTTGTTGAGCACGAATTGAGGTATGTAAAACCCAATTGAACACCACTATTGCATTTTCTTATTCTATTCATTGAGCTTTATTTATTTGTCAATCTAAATCCGATTGTGATGGGAACGGTAGCGTTCTGGCGGTTTTTTCGGGTGTGTGGGGTTTCTTCTTCTCAAATGTATTTTGGTGACTAGGATACAGTCAGCGGGGTCTTTGGAGTAGGGTATGGCTGGGCCACTGATCCTAGTTTCACTGGCGATATTTATTGCACACCCAATTTGTTTTCTTGGTGTTGGTATTCATATATTTCCTTTTGAGCAGTTGTCTGCGTTATTTGCTTGATTATTGCATGATTATTAACACTGTTTATTGATTTCCATTTATGTTCATAAATTGAAATGCCTGGTGGTTTTCCTTGGGATTTTACTTACTTGACTCGTTATCTGGTTTTTGTGATAACTGAGTGCAGATACCAGTATCAGCAGGGGTAAGAAGATCTTTGGCAATTATATCTGTCTTGCCTATGCCGAAGCCTGCTAATACGTATGTTGCTAGTGTATTATGTTGATATTTTGTATTACTTTAGGATGAGAGACTACAACCACTTATATACTTGTATATATATTGGTATAGTTGATCGCCTATATGCAAGTATAGCCTGGTTTTCCACTATAGATTGAATTAAATAACTTTATATAATGTTTCTTTTATTAAGACAAGACTTCCGCTGTTGCTTATGAATAAATAGCTCTAATTTGAAGATTCTTAGACGAAGGATAGAGATATGACGTGGCAGTTACTTCTGGTGCATGAGCTGGAGAAGTAACTGTTAGCACGGGGCGACCCCGGAAATTGGGGCCGCCACACTCCGGATCTGCACTCGGTCAAACATAAGAATGACGAGTCCAGGTAAGTAACGCCAAGCAGGAACAACAATAAATACAGTATTTCGAATTAAATAAATGAACAGTTAATTCATGCAGATAGAAAGAAAAGGACAGGTAGCGCATGAATATATAAAAACTGTAAATAAATAAATAAGCAATCGAAATTGAGTGTCCCGGAATACAAGAGAAAGACACAAGTGGTCCCGACCAATTAAAGTCGTTAAGCCGAGGACAAAATCTCCTCAAAGGCTAGGAGTCGATGACAAAATCTCCTCTAATACCCCTACGCGAGTGCAGAGTCCCCAGCAATCTGGTGGAGAATTCTCACCCCGTATATGTCATTACAACTAATCGTGTATCCCCAACCGTAAACTCCGATATAATACACCGCGAGCCCGAAATTCTGAAAGGATCACGCTTGACATACTTGCTTTAGGACAACTCAAAAGGAATGGAATGACAAGATAGTATCGAAACAATATCAATAAATAATTAAAAGCTCAAGAAATACTGTGGTATTCCTCACTGGTTTACTTACCTCGATCCAAGCTAATTCGCGCTAACACGGACTCAGAAACGCCCCTTACGATTCCCGTGTGTACAATAATCCTGGATTTACAATTTATATCAATTTCCTTAATTTCCTATAATTTTTTTTCAAAATTTTAGCTATTTTTGCCAAATTTCACGTTTTCCAAGGTAAAAACCCTGACATAACGTCTCGCAAAAATCCCAAATATTTCACTTTTCGTAGAAATTTTCAAATTTCTCTTTATTTGATGAAAATATAATTTTCTGGAATTTTTTAAAATTTTTCTTGAATTTTTCCTATTTTTTCTGAAATTTATTTCAATAAAAATCAATTTTAATAAATTTAATTGAAATAAATAATTTTTATTAATATAATATATGTGGGTCGCAGGTCGGGTTTGACCGGTCAAACCGGGTCAGACTCAAACCGGGTCGGGTCACCTTGACCCGGCCCAGTTCTCCTTCTTTTTCGTTATGTCTGCTGAAAATTTCCAGCAAACACAAATGACGTGGCGTCATCATTTTTTTTTTCTAACAACATTAACAACAATACAACAACAATCAACAACCACATCACCCAACCATCATCATCACCACCATTTTCACCATTTGAATTCACCATCACCTCACCAACAACCTCGACAACAAATTCAAAAACAACCACAACGACACACAAACAACGAAATCAATCCTTACCTGAATCTCGCCTCGACGTCGCGTCCACGGTCTCTGCGAACCGCCGCCTTCCTCTCCTTAGTTTCTCCTTCTCTTGATTGATTCCTCACTTCCTCCCAATTTTTTTTTGATCGGCCATGGAGAATAGGTGGCGGTGGTGTGATGAAATTGGATATTTTGGTCAAATAACCAAAATACCCCTAACCCTTATCCATACCCTTTACAACTTTATTGCCCTTTCGTTCTTTTTGCAATTTCCTCTACCAACTTTAATGACTCCAATAGGTGACTCTTGGTTGACTTTTGGTCTTTTGATCTTAGCCATTTCAAACACCACTCAAAGCTTCCCTCGGGTATTCTCGCACCCGACTCATAACACTAACTTTGTTCGTCGCGTCACCACAGGCGTACCGACGTAATAAACAAAATTTACAACATTTTAATTATTATTTATTTAATATTTTTGTCAGTGTTTCTAATTAAATTTATTCCCCGGACTACCAACGCTCGTACACAACGCCTTTACCCGTTAAAAACTTAAAATTGCACAAATGAAATATAATATAATACAAACATCATACAAAACTAACATACCTCGGCGTCGACGTCCGAAATTGATGACTGTACCACGGAGTGGGCCCACATATCACCTGTATTGATACGTGACACAGGTTAAATTTTTAGGGTCTTTACAATCTTTCCAACTAACTGGAATTTCGCCCTCGAAATTTAAACGAAATTAAAGGAAAGACTTACAGAACTTAAAAGTGGTAATGGAAATACTCGCGCATATATGACTCCAGCTCCCACGTCAGCTCCTCGTCTCTGTACTGCTGCCATTTGACGAGAACTGATGGGATCTCCTTGTTCCTCAAGATCTTTACCTTGCGGTCAAAGATTTGGATAGGCTGCTCGTCGTATGTGACATCCTCCCTCAGGTCTATCTGGCTCAAATCTACTGTTGGTCGTCTGCTCTCCCTTGACCTATCCAGTCGCAACATCGATATGTGAAAGACAGGATGAATTCCTGACATCGGATGGAGTAACTCTAGCTCGTACGTGACCTTGCCTACCCGCTTCACCACTCTGAACGGACCAATGAACCTCGGCGCAAGTTTCCCCTTAATCCCAAACCTCTTGTGCCCCTTCAATAGAGATACTTTCAGATATACAAAGTCTCCAGCTTGGTATTCTAACTCCTCGTGATACAAGTCATAATACTTTTTTTGTCTCTCCTGCGCACCCTTCAATCTCAAAGGATCTAGCGTATCTTCTCTGTATGATCTACCACAATCTCCGGCCCAATCGCTGCCACATCATCGGGCTTCGCCCAACAAGATGGAGATCTACACGGCCTCCCGTACAATGCCTCAAATGGTGCCATGCCGATACTGGCCTGATAACTGTTATTATATGCAAACTCACACAGATGGAGGTACTCCTCTCAAGATCCACCGTACTCAAACACACACATCCTCATCATATCTTCGAGAATCTAGATTAAACGCTATGACTGTCCATCAGTCTGTAGGTGATAGGCGGTACTAAGATTCAATTTCATACCAAACTGTGCCTACATGCTCTGCCAGATCTGCGATGTAAACTACGCCCCTCTGTTAGACACAATCGACAACGGTACCCTATGCAACCTAACAATCTCTCTCGTAAAGCTCTGCCAGTATGTCTACCCGATGTGTGGTCGAGATCGGTATGAAGTGCGGGGATTTAGTTAATCTGTCCACAATTACCCAGATGTTATTATGTCGTTGCTGAGATCGAGGTAGCCCATTAACGAAGTCCATTGCAATGTGCTCCCACTTCCAATGAGGAATGAGAAGTGGTTGTAATAACCCACCGGGTCTGCGATGCTTAGCCTTAACACACTGGCAAATATCACACCCTCTAATAAAATTAGCCACATCGGTTTTCATCCCTAGCCACCAGAAGAGACGACGCACTTCTGCATACATCTTAGTCCTTCCTGGATGAACCGTAAATTGTGAGCGTTGTGCCTCATGAAGTATCTCACCGCGTAACTCAGCCACTGATGGAATCCACAGTCGTCCTCTAAATCTCAAGCATGAGTCTATCGACTGATTCCAATCTGGATGATCTGAACTCTGTGCCAGCTCTAAAAACTTTTGATACTGCTCGTCTGTTTGCTGACCCTCGAGTACGCTCTGTATCGACACTGTATGAGTCCTCATCTGCCGCAAATCATTACTTTAGTATCGGTTGGAATGTCCTCGATACAAATCCTCTCAACCACCTCGAGCAAACTGTAATCGTGCGTCATGTGGCACGTAACAACATCTGAGTCTGACCCTCTACGGCTCAATGCGTCAGCAACAACATTAGCCTTCCCTAGGTGGTACTCAAATGAGAAATCGTAGTCCTTCAGGAACTCAAGCCATCGCCTCTGTCGCATGTTCAATTCTTTTTGCGCGAAGAGGTACTTCAAACTTTTGGGGTCAGTAAATAGGACAAATCTCTCCCCGTAGAGATAGTGGCGCCAAATCTTCAATGCAAAAACCACCGCCGCCAACTCCAAGTCATGAGTAGAGTAATTCTTCTCATGAATCTTCAGCTGTTGGGATACATAGGCAATCACTTTACCCTCCTGCATCATAACACATCCCAAACCAATCTTAGAAGCATCGGTATTCACCTCAAAACCCTTCCCTGACTCAGGCAAAACCAAAACTGGTGCGGTAGTCAGTCATTCCTTCAATGTCCTGAACGCCTGCTCACAGTCATCGTTCCACCGAAATTTGACATCTTTTTTCGTCAACTGCGTCATCGGTGCAGCGATCCTCAAGAAAACCTGTACGAAACGCCAATAATAACCTGTTAAGCCCAGAAAACTACGGATATCTGATGCTAATCTCGGTGTCGGCCAATCACTAACCGCCCTGACCTTAGCGGGGTCCACTGACACTCCATTGGTCACAACAATGTGACCTAGGAATCCTACCTCTGTCAACCAAAACTCACTCACTAAACTTAGCTAATAATCGGTGCTCTCGCAGTGTCCGCAAAACCAACCTAAGGTGCAATTCGTGCTCCTCGCGAGTCTTGGAATATATCAAGATGTCGTCGATGAACACAATGACAAATCTGTCCAAGTACTGTCTCAACACTCGATGCATCAAATCCATGAACATCGCTGGGGCATTAGTCAATCCAAACGGCATTATTGTAAACTGGTAGTGCCCATATCGAGTGCGAAATGTTGTCTTCTCCATGTCCTCTGCTGTTATCCTCAGTTGATGGTACCCGGATCTCAGATCAATCTTCGAGAAACACTGCGCACCTGTCAACTGGTCGAACAAATCGTCGATGCGAGGAAGTGGATACTTGTTTTTCACTGTCACCTTATTCAACTGTCTGTAGTCGATGCATAATCTCAAGCTGTCGTCTTTCTTCTTCACAAGCAATATCGGCGCTCCCCAAGGCGACATACTCGGCCGTATAAAGCCTAACTCCAACAACTCGTCGAGTTGTCCTCTCAGCTCATCTAGTTCTCTCAGAGCCATGCGATACGGAGGAATAGAAATGAGTTTCGTCCCTGAGACCAAGTCAACGATGAAATCTATCTCCTTAGGTGGTGGCAAACCTGGTAACTCCGCTGGAAAAACATCAGGGAAATCGCATACTACTGACACATCCTCTAACCTAGTCTCTACTCTGTCTGTCGTACTCAACACGCCAACGAATGTCTCTACATCTACGCTAGTGGCTAGGGGTGGGCAGCGGTTTTCAAAAAACCGCCCAAACCGCTCAAACCGACCAAACCGCACGGTTTGGTTTGGTTTTTGAAGCTCGCGGTTTGGTCGCGGTTTGGAAAACGACGAAACCGCAGATTCGCGGTTTGGTCGCGGTTTTCATTTTGAGAAAACCGCAGTTTAACCAAAACGAGGGCATTTTGGTAAATACAAACCAAAAACCTTAAAACTTTAAAAAAAAAAAAACCACAAATCTCACATCTTCCTCTTGCTGATTTATTTTTTTCGCTTGCTGTTTTTTCATTTTTGCTTGTTGTTTTTTCATTTTTGCTTCTTTGTTTTTTTTTTTCTTTTTTTTTTTTTTACTCTTTTTTTTTTTTTTGCTTGCTGGTTTTTTTTTTCCTGAAAATAAATTGCATGAAAACCGCGAAACCAAACCGACCAAACCGACCAAACCGCGCAAACCGCAGTTCGGTTTGGTGCGGTTTTGATGATCTGCGGTTTGGTTGCGGTTTGGAAAATCACCAAACCGTAGACCCTCGATTTGGTCGCGGTTTGGTGGTTTTCCAAACCAAACCTCGGTTTGCCCACCCCTACTAGTGGCGACTCTACCCCTGGTGATCGATAAATTGGTTGAAGTCCCCTGGAATCTAAACTCTGGATGCCCAAGAATCTAAAACATGATCCTCTTACCGTAGCAGTGAATCTGTGCATGATAAGCACCCAACCAATCCATGCCCAGTAGTGTATCGAACTCTAGAAACTCCAACACTCTCAGGTCTGCAGGTAAGGTGTGTCCCTCTATCTCTACCGGACAGTCTACACACACTAAATTCGGGTAAATCTTGTCCCCAGCAACCGTGCTAAGAATCAAGGGTCTCTCTAATCGAATAGGTCTCAACCCTAACTCGTCAACCATACGACCCGAAATAAAAGAAACTGTAGAATCGGAATCAAACATGGTATGCATAAATCAACTGCAAATATAAACCGTACCCTCAATCAGGTTCCGTGAGGCAGTCGCGTCTGGTGCGGCGATGGCATGAACCTGCTCCCGGCTCTGTGGCAGTCCTCGATCCAATCGTGGGCAAGCGCTGACAAAGTGGCCTAACTGTCCGCACTGGAAACATGCTCCCCTCTGAGACCCTGAACTAAGCGGACCACGCTGTCCCTGTCTCGGTGCCTGACCAGAACTCTGTCCCTAACCCTGATCGCGTCGCTGTCCCTGTCGATATCTCTGCTCCTGACCACCGCCTCTACCCTCAGTCCTCTGATGCTGTTGTCTATGCTGGCTCGACTGAGACTGTGGCGGTTGAACACTAGCATAACTCCATGCCGGAGCGGATGATACAACTGCTGCGGTGGGTGGAGATGCTACTGATGCTACACTATGAGCTCGGTCTCTCTGTGACCACTGCCTAAATCTCTTCCTCTTCCTATCATCCCCCGAAGGCCTCCCCGACTGAGAAGGTGCCGATGAAATAGCACAGCCCCCCCGGTGCGTGTACTACCAAAACCCTCACCGGCCATAGCTCTCTCATACGCCGCTTTGTAGTGTGCTCGGAGAGCTGTCGTCACTACCATCGAACCTATCGAATCAAGTAGCCGTGTACAAAGTAATAAGCCTGGTCGGCGTCGTGTCTCGCTTGCTCCTACGGCATACTCCATCAGTCGTAGATATCGGTCCATGTACTGCATCACGGACTCGTCGGCTCTCTGCCGAATATTCTGAAACTCAGTCCTCTTAAAGTTACGAACTGTGAGAGGGATGTACTTATGCTCGAATCTCCCCTTGAACTCAGCCCAATCTCGGGGCTTCTCCTTCGTGGCCACCGTAGTACGCCACCAGACGTCGGCCTCTCCGAACAATGAGGCGGAAGATATACTAGGCTGCATGTGGGCCGGTGTAGCAAGAATGTCGTGAATCTTTTCGTGACTTCTCAAAAAAAATTTTGCTGCCTCAAGATTCATACCTCCGTAGAACATTTCGAGCTGATGCCTCTGAAATTCTCTGGCCTGCATCGCCTCTAGCGTAGCCTTAGTACTCGGAGTAGTCGGGGTACTAGGCGTCTCAGTGAGTGACGTACTCGGTGTCGATGGTACCACCTCCGTCTGAGTAGGCAATACAACCCCTATCTGTGCTATAGGAGTTACGGTGGTCTCCGGCACCGCTGAAATAGGAGTAGGAGCTGTCGATGTCGCCGTGGTAGCTGGTGTACCAGTCTCCTGTGCAGCAGGAAACTGGGAAGTAGTCGGCGTAAATGGTGTCGCCGTAGGGGGTGCTCTCAATAGTCTCAAGATCTCCTCAAGTCGATCTTGACTCTTAATCCTCTGAGTCCACATCTGGAACTCCTCCATACTGACTCCTCTAAAACCTGGCGTCCCACTATCATCACCTGAACCCGGCTGATCCGCCATCGCAGTCTGCAATTAGGCGAATCTCTTAATCAGTGAATAGCTAATCGATATAATAATAATACACCATCTCAAATATAGTATATACATTACAAGTTCCGACTTTTCCCCAACTCTCCTCACTTCCCAACTAAGACTTAAGTTAAGTTCATAGGGTTTCACTCTAAGTTCAAACAATATCCTAACTTCCGCTTTCCTATGTTTTAGTGGATTGTGATTTAAATTCAAGAGTATTTTATTCAACCTTTATGCTCTGATACCAACTGTGAAGGCCCCGAATTCCACAACCCTAGAATCAGGCGCCGCCATGCCTGGACCCGCGCCAACCCCCGAGCCAATCTCGACGAGTCGCGCGGGGCCAGTGAGCCTATCCTTACCATTCAGTCATTTATTAAGCATTTAAAAGTGAAGTCAATTAATTAACGAGTTATCAAAGTAATAAGCGGAAGCAATTAATCTCTGCTAATAAATCAACTTCAAAATCTCTAAGTTATGACAAAAACCTAGGGTGTGGGAACCCCGTATATCATATATATCATGTAAAGCAAGGAGAGTATCATCCAAGTCTTAATATCCAAAAAGATCTCTCAACCCATTACCCCATGTACAAAAACAATATAAGTAGCTAATACAACAAAAATATGTCACCTATATCAGCAGAGGAGGGCCGCTCAAAGTATATCACCTAACTGCACGGCCTTTCCTTTGTTGGACTCCGGATCTGCACTCGGTCAAACACAAGAATGACGAATCCAGGTAAGTAACGCCAAGCAGGAACAACAATAAATACAGTATTTCGAATTAAATAAATGAATAGTCAATTCATGCAGATAGAAAGAAAAGGACAGGGAGCGCATGAATATATAAAAACTGTAAATAAATAAATAAGCAATCAAAATTGAGTGTTCCTGAATACAAGGGAAAGACACAAGTGGTTCCGACCAATTAAAGTCGTTAAGCCGAGGACAAAATCTCCTCAAAGGCTAGGAGTCAAGGACAGAATCTCCTCTAAGACCCCTACACGAGTGCAGAGTCCCCAGCAATCTGGTGGAGAACTCTCACCCCGTATATGTCATTACAACTAATCGTGTATCCCCAGCCGTAAATTCCGATATAATACACCGCGAGCCCGAAATTCTGTAAGGATCACGCTTGACACACTTGCTTTAGGACAACTCAAAAGGAATGGAATGACAAGATAGTATCGAAACAATATCAATAAATAATTAAAAGCTCAAGAAATACTGTGGTGTTCCTCACTGGTTTACTTACCTCGATCCAAGCTAATTCGCGCTAACACAGACTCCGAAACGTACCTTACGGTCTCCGTGTGTACAATAATCCTGGATTTACAATTTAAATCAAATTTCTTAATTTCCTATGATTTTTTTCAAAATTTTAGCTATTTTTACCAAATTTCACGTTTTTTAAGGTAAAAACCCTGACATAACGTCTCGCAAAAATTTTGAATATTTCACTTTTCGTAGAAATTCTCAAATTTCTCTTTATTTGATGAAAATATAATTTTCAGGAATTTTCTAAAATTTCTCCTGAATTTTTCCTATTTTTCTGAAATTTATTTCAATAAAAATCAATTTTAATAAATTTAATTAAAATAAATAATTTTTATTAATATAATATATATGTGGGTCGCGGGTCGGGTCAGGTCTGAACCGACTACTGGCAGGTGGGTCAGTCGGGGCCAGAAGCTTGACCGGTTTGACCGGTCAAATCGAGTCGACCGGTGACCCAAAAATCAAGGTCGGGTCACCTTGACCGGCCGATTTTCCTTCTTCTTCCGTTCTTTGTGTTTGCTGGAAATTTCCAGCAAACACACAGCATCATCATCATTTTTTTTTTCTAACAACATTAACAACAATACAACAACAATACAACAACAATCAACAACCACATCACCCAACCATCATCATCACCACCATTTTCACCATTTGAATCCACCATCCCCTCACCAACAACCTCGACAACAAATTCGAAAACAACCACAACGACACACCAACAACGAAATCAATCCTTACCTGAATCTCGCCTCGACGTTGCGTCCACGGTCTCCGCGAACCGCCGCCTTCCTCTCCTTAGTTTCTCCTTCTCTTGATCGATTCCTCTCTTCCTCCCAATTTTTTTTTGATCGGCCATGGAGAATGGGTGGCGGTGGTGTGATGAAATTGGGTATTTTGGTCAAATGACCAAAATACCCCTAACTCTTATCCATACCCTTTACAACTTTATTGTCATTTTGGTCTTTTCGCAATTTCTTCTACCAACTTTAATGACTCCAATAGGTGACTCTTGGTTGACTTTTGGTCTTTTGATCTTATCCATTTCAAACACCACTCAAAGCTTCCCTCGGGTATTCTCGTACCTGACTCATAACACTAACTTTGTTCGTCGCGTCACCACAGGCGTACCGACGTAATAAACGGACTTTACAACCTTTTAATTATTATTTATTTAATATTTTTGTTAGTGTTTCTAATTAAATTTATTCTCCGGACTACCAACGCTCGTACACAACGCCTTTACCCGTTAAAAACTTAAACTTGCACAAATGAAATATAATATAATACAAACATCATACAAAACTAACATACCTCGGTGTCGACGTCCGAGAATTGATGACTATACCACGGAGTGGACCCACATATCACCTGTATTGACACGTGGTACAGATTAAATTTTTAGGGTCTTTACAATATAATCACAAGTCCCCAACAATATTAAGTAAAACAATTTAGTACTATTATACATACCAGTAGGTCCTCGACAGCGGACAAGTAAAGATGTGTCGCCCGTGATCTCCTTGCCCCTACCGATACACCAGGTCTGCGCTCAAACCATCATAAAAGGCAGATGACAAGCCCAGTAAATAAAATCCTATGGAAAACCACCATGCATCATAATTAAATAATGTAAATGACAACCAATAATTTGTGTTAAATAAACATGCGAAAAAGAAGAAACATGCAGACAACTACTCAAAACTTATCGCATGAATAATAACACACATATATACAAATAGGTGTGCACCAGCTAACTAAGGTGTGCATTTAGGACCAGAAGCCCGGTAGTGGCCCACGCCATCGACTCCACGATTGTGTCCTAAGCCATACACCTAGCAGACGACCACACAACCCCCGGATACATAGACGGGAAAATTCAACCATCCCAGTAAGAATGGACTCGTAGATTATCAAAAATTTACAACTCAAATGAATAACAATAAGTAAATGCAGAAGTGGTGTTCAGTTGGGTTTTACGTACCTCAAACCGCGCTAAAAATCCCAAAAATACTCCCCGGTCTGACCCCCAACTAGTCACCCGACTCCAACTACCGTCCTGTGACTCCTGAGATCTAATCCCAAGGTTTATTGGTCAATTAAATAGGTTTACAATCAGTTAGGTTTGTTTTCATATTTCAATTTAAAGTCCAAAGTGGTATTAGCGCACTAATCAGATCAATTAACGCGCTAATTGATCTTCAGCACTGTTCATCATCTTCCCAGCGTGATTAGCATGCTAGTATTCATCACCTAGAGTGCTAATTGCACGCTGCCCAGAAAATCTAGAAATTAATTCTGGATTTCTATGATTCCTAACACCTCACAACATCATATAAACAGGTCATACACTCCAAATTCATCAATTTATTATCAAAACATCAATTAATCATAGTTTCCACCTAAAAACAGAAAATCATAATTGTGCGTGTTTGAATTTCGAAATCACCAAACCCCTCAATCTTCCACAAGTTCGATTCAAACTAAGATTATTCATCAACTAATCCTTAATAACAACAAATCAAACCAACAACAGTGATGAATTATCAAAATTTCGTTTGAACCTCCAAAATATCGATTTTCATAAAATCAATGAATTTGTGAGTAATTTACCTCAGATCTTCTTGTTTAAACACCCAAACCAGCTCCAACACTCCAATTTCTCGTTTTCCCAACAAGATTTCCCCCTCCCTCAAATTTCTGTTGAAAAATTTCATAGATTTGCATGTTTCACGATCAATCGATTTATATTTATAGTTGTATTTTAATCGGACGTTCACACGCATCTCGAGGTTAATCGAACAATCCTTGTTAAGCTTGTGTCACTCAGTTCCTGGACACCTTATCCTAACACTATCTGTCTCAAATCTCTCTGTTTCTCATCTCGAGAACCATCGTAGGTGTACTGATTTATCAGTTCAAACTATAGGACTTATTTATTTCCAAATTGATTCAACTTATATAGCATATCTAAACTACCATATAAATTCCATAAAATGGTAAGTAGGGTCACACTAACTTCCCGACTACCCGGCACCCCGTGCCCCGCGTCCAACACGCTTCTCGAGACAGTCCCACACTTAGTGTACCTAATTGATTTTTAACCTAAAGCTATATTTAGTCCCATTAAATCCATTAATTCATTATTCAATCTTAGGTTAAACCACCTTAAAAAATCATATAAAATCATGTGTGAGTCACACTAGCACTCAGCTCCCGACAACTCATGTCCAGTACCCCGGCTACCCGATACCCGGTACTCGGTCCCCGACACACACTTTGGGACATATACTCAACTCGTAGCCTTGCCCGATATCAACTTACACACATGTGATGTTTATATAAATAATAATAAATTCTCACATCACAATAATAGACATACAACATGCACAATTAACACAATATAACCTGGGTACTCCTATCCGAGTCAACCCAGCTGCCCACGTAACGCTCGAATGACCCGTTAATCCTTGAGATTAACACTAATCCTGATTAATTTAATTTGGGTCGTTACAAAGGGTATATGTGTAATTTGCTTAAACAACGTAAATACAATAGTTGTATTTCGAATTTACTTAAACATCGTAAATATAATAGTTGTATTACGAATAGGATTTTAAGTGAGTTTATCTACACATATAAATAAATAGTGATACCTAAAACTTAAAATAAGAATTTCGTTTTTCAATTTTCATATTCTCTGGATTTTGGGAGAGAAAGAAAAACATTTTCTCTCTTTTGGGGCTAGCAATCCAAATTGTGGTCACCGTTCGTGTGTGGATTTCTAATAAAGGACGCGCTCTTGAATGTCTTGAAGATCGAACAATTAAAGAAGGAAATCATGAATCAAGGTATGATTTACTTTTGTAGATCTTATTTAATGGAACTTATTTGCGATCCTGTTGGGGTTTTTCAAATAAATTTTGAATTTTCCCCTGCGTATGAACCCCAAAACCCAACAGCCTTCTCCTTACTGGACTGTGGATTTGCACTTTGTCAAACACAAGAATGATGAACCGAGGTAAGTAATGCCAAGCTGGACATAAATACAACATTTCAAAATAAATAAATCAATCTAATTCATGGAGATAGAAATAAAGGAATATGGAATTTACCAAAAAAAGAAGAAGAAAGGAACAGGGAACGCATGAATACGATAGACTGTAAATAAATCAATTGAATATAGAGTGTCCGAAATACAAAAATTGAATAGCAAGGAGTCCCGACCAAAAATTCGTTGAGTCGAGGCAAAAACCCAGCAGCCTCGAGTTCAAGACGAGACCAAGCCTACTATCCATAACGTTTGCGACTATGAGATATCCATAGACCCAGATAAGAGCTTTTAACGTACACTTAATTGGGAGATGTCAACAACATCCAAATAAGAGCTCATATAGCAGATAAATAGTAACCATGACTCACTTGCCAATGGACCACTCGACCAATGAAATTTTCAAGAAATAAATAAACAGAGCAATAACAACAAATTAAGGCTCCAGAAATAACTGTAAAATTCCTCACTGGTTTACTTACCTGTATCCAAGCTAATTCGCACTCACACGACATTTGACTCACCTCCTACGAATTCTCATATGACCCGTCAATGTTTAAACTCTTGATAACCAATTACATTACAAATCCTCAATAATTACTTCCTAATTTATCTAATTTTCCATAATTATATCATTAGTGAAATTGAGTTGATTTTCGGGGTATTTGGTCATATTCTGACACATTTGGATACCTAAAAGATCCCCAAAATTTTTTAAAAAATTTATTAAATTCTTCACTGTGAACAGTGTCACGCCGCAAGTGGCACCGTGGGGGTTCAAACCATGTGGCGTCACATAAAGCGTGAATAATGTTCGGCTCTATGCCTCAGACGTAGCAAGTGGCGTTGTGGGCATAAATGCCCCATGATGTTCCTCGCGGCGTGAGTTCCTGCACTCACATCCGGGGTTTTTCGAAACCACAGCTCACGTCGCCGCGTTTCGAATCTATCCCAAACTCCTTGGGACATCCATTACCATGCTAAACCACCATCATATACGTTGAAACCTCGGCAAAAACCTCCGATTTCACGACATAACATACCTCGGCAAAAACCACCGTCATAACATACCTCGGCATCGACGACTTAGAATTGGACAACTGTATCACGACAAGGGTCTACGTACGACCTAAATTGACATGTGAAACGAGTTAGATTTTAGGTTTGTTACATGCGGCGTGGACAATAAAAACTCAAAAATTTCTTCTTTTTTCATATTTTTTTGGTTGAAAGCAACTTTACGGGTTTATAATAAATAGTAGTTAGGTTTATTTATGAATTTCAACCTCTTGATTACACCAGAACTTATAGGAAACTTGTCTTTTTGCTTGACAATGTCCGGCTAATCATCTTGATCTAGGCCGGAGGTGGATCGAATGGAGTCTTCAACTTTGAAATTCATCATGAGGTTTATTTAATCTATTTTGCATTGATTTTTTGTTATGATTTATTTCCTTTGGCATTGAACATCATCTAGGGTTAGATTTGATTATGTAAGGGCCCGTGCATGCATATTAGGTTGACCACCCTCAGTTATTGAGTTGAAGTGTCCATTCTTACGTGGTAGACTCGTCTAAGTGATAATTGATCATTCTGATTGGTTAGTCCCTTTCAAGACCGGTCAAGTTCCTTAGGTATCTAGGCTAAATCGGGAGCACTAGTGATCTAGTTGTCTAGATGTAGTGCCTTCATGAATCGTATTAATGCAATCAACGCATTAAACTCAATTTGCGTGAGTCTAGGGTTATGTGTTTGGTTAGGGAAGTAATTAATGGTCGTACATTGACTACCGAGACTAGGAAGTACGAGGAACTGAGTGCGTCACCGAGTCTATAGCTACACTAGGTCATAACTGAATTTCATATATTTGCATGAATCCAAGACTGATGAATTACATGGGTTGTTGATGCAGTTTGAGAAGTTGAAAGCCTAAGTTCCTTCGTCCATTGAGTTTTTATTTACAAAACTGTTTTCATTCTATAGTTATACTTTGTACTCTTAATCACTATAAAACCCCCTTAATTTTCTTTCTTGTTATTTTCTTACTTTAGAAAGACTACCAATATTTATGGGATAGACCATTTGACACTATCTACAAAATAATTGATTTAGGTATATTATTTTATTGACGTGTGCAACGCACGTCGTCTACTTACAAACCTATCCTCATTCACGCTTTTATGAGATTGATTTGGCTAAAAGAAAAGCGCACTCACAAGCAGGCCCGGCTTTGGAGCCGGGCCCAATTGGCCCCCAAATTGGTTAGACAAATATGGGTATATTAGTAATTACCTACGTTTTCACTTACCCAAAGCATTGTACATGCTACAACTCGACTTCGCTTCATTAAAGATTGATACTTGACACGTATTTTTTTACGTTTCACCCGATTTATATGTACACCCTTTCTACACTTTTTTTAACCCCTTCTAGACATTTGACCAAAAAAAAAAAAAAACGTCTCTCTCCATCACAACCTCCACGTCAATCGCATTTGCATCTGCAACATACTAATATAGATTTCAAAAATAAGGCTTAGGATGTGCACTAATGCTAGCTAATTAATAAGCTAATAATACATTTAACAATTACTTTGATCTAAATTATGACAATGTACATAACATTAAAAAAAAATTAAACTAATGAGTTATTATCAAATATCGATTATATATTAAGAAATATTGAATGGATTATCCATGTTATTGATTGAGGAATATTTATTATCGAATATCAACTATGATTATATACAAAAATTTGCTTCACATAATGACAAAATGCCCTTACAACAATAGAATTATAAGTCTTGAACTTATTCAATTATTATTTTTTATTCCTATTGTTTATTTATTTTTTGTTAATTCTTTTCTTCTTTGGTTACCAATTTAAATTTTATTTCTTGGCAGCTTTTTGTTAATTCATGTCTAATATCATTACTAACCCTTATTTAACTCCGCCATTAATAAGTGATATTTTTTATTGCCGCCATGTATAAAAAGCATTTAACGATTGATTTGAAATTAAAATAAATGTTTTTTATTTTTATATAGAAGTCCCCTTTTCTAAATTTCACCCCAAAATGACAGGGCTGACCCTGTGGATGAAACATTATTTGTTAAAGGAAAGGTTGGAGAGTCAAATTATTGTTTTTTTCTTTTTTCTCTAAACCTTAAAACCCATAATCAAATTTTCATGAATGCAACTCCACAAGACCACAAGTCAATTTATAAGTAGCATTTCTCGAACAGAGTTGAGTTTTTCACCATCATTACGCCAACACCTTAATGAAATCATGTTTAAATTTTTCTCAATAAAATGTAATTAACATTTAATTGAGAATGATGTAGAGGGCCAGCCCTATGGATGAAATATCATTTGTCAAAGGAAAGGTTGGGGAGTCAAATTATTGTTTTTTTTCTTTTTTTTCTCAACCCTAAAACCCTTAATCAAATTATCATGAAATGCAACTCCACAAGACCACAACTCAATTTATAAGTAGCATTTCTTGAACAGAGTTGAGTTTTTCACCATCATAACGCCAATGCCTTAATGAAATCATGTTTAAATTTTTCTCAATAAAATGTAATTAACGTTTAATTGAGAATGATGTAAAGGTAGCGGTAAAAATGTTCCAACTGAAAAACTTGAGTCAATAGAAAGTGTAGAAATTCGAAGAGGTAAAGATATGCCAAAATTAACTTGGAATGCATTAATTATGAGGGACTTGAATGATTTGAAATGTTTACCATCAATTGCACAAAATCGAGCACAATGAAAGAGTTTGATTCTGGTAGTCGACCCCAATTAATTTGAAACTGAAGCTATGTTGTTGTTGCACCACATCTGTAATGCAAAAGAAAAGGCATGTTCATACATGCTCCTACCTGTATGAGCTCCGGTAATCATTTTCCTATATATATAACATACAATCGGCATATAGAAAGAGTCAATGAATTGAATCGTCTCACATTTTAGTCGATGTCATATTTAACCTAGAGGTTTGAAGGTATTAGAGCATCTCCAATGCAACAATAAATTGTAACGTGTCACATAATAGATATTGAAATTCAAAAATCTATCTCATGCAAATGTCTGTCAATGATGACACGACGAAATCAATGTCCAACTCATCGCCTAACCACTTAAACTAAGTAGGTTTTAACAAAAAAAAATAACTTAAACTAGGTAGACATTGTCTCCACACATTATTAATTACTACTTGAGATTACATCTTAAACCACGTACATGCCATTCGAATCAATTACAACAACGCCTTAGTACGAATTTCGTTGGGTACATACACATTAATAGTATGTCTTAGTCTCAAATTGGTTGGGAACAGCCATTCATATTAATCATAAATCGAGCCATATTAAAATTAGGTTTCACCCAACACATACCAACACCACAGACATTAGACATAGCGGTTCATCCTATGCCTACTTAAAATTAATTCAATGCCCATATAAAACAAAAATAAACCAAATGAAATCCAAATCAGAGTAATAATTTACATCCAAATTAATTAAGACACCGGTCTACTAGTACTTCAAAACCTTACACAACATAAAAGGAACCTCATAAAATAAAAGAAAAGGACACGATGTCATCATCTCAACGAACGGCTCTGATTCATTCAGCACTTAGGCCCTGGCCTTGAATGGGATGGCCCTGATGATGATCTGGTGGTACACGGCAGCCAAAGCAGCTCCAATGAATGGGCCCACCCAGAAGACCCACTGTCATCCACAATTATAACCCAACATTAATTAATCATACTCATAATCATCATCAAAAAATTTTGATTACGTTAACAAAATTAATTAACATGTGCTTACATGATCATCCCAAGCATGGTGCTTGTTGTAGATGATGGCTGCCCCTAGTGACCTTGCAGGGTTGATACCTGTCCCAGTGATTGGAATTGTGGCCAAGTGCACCAAAAACACTGCAAACCCAATTGGCAGTGGAGCCAAAATCTGCACCAAAACCAAACATAATTAGTCATCACAATAACTAACTAAATCAAAGATTAATTAACAATAATTGATAAGAAAAAAAAAAAAAAAAAGAGATAACGCCGTCAAGACGGCCGTTAGTTAAGAAGCACAAACAACCGTACAATCACGCTTGCAATAATAGCACTTTATGCAAATTTACAATTTCACCCTCCCAAGGCTTCATCTTTTAGACCCAAAATTTTGTTTTTATTACGAAACCACCCAAACCCCGAAGATTATCATACAGATCTCGAGGTCCGCCGTTAACAAGGTAGAGAGAACTTACAGGGACGTGGGAGTCTCTGGCGTTCCTCTTCGCATCAGTAGCAGAGAAGACGGTGTAGACGAGAACAAAAGTCCCAACGATCTCCGCACCGAGCCCATCTCCTTTGGTGTAGCCAGGGTTCACAATATTAGCTCCACCGCCGTACAACTCGTACGGGCCCTTCTGGAACCCCTTCACCACGCCAGCGCCACAGATCGCGCCCAGGCACTGCATCACCATGTAGAACACTGCCCTGGTCAGCGACAGCTTCCTCGCCAACAGCAGCCCAAACGTCACAGCAGGATTGATGTGCCCACCTGAAGATTAAGACACAAAGAATGAGAATCGCTTGATTTGGGGAATACCCATTTGAGATCTTGGGGTTTGGGAGGTGGGTTTTCGATTTGGTAACCTGAGATGCCCGCAGTGCAGTAAACGAGTGCGAAGATCATGCCGCCGAAGGCCCAGGCGATGCCCTGTATGCCGACGGAGGCGCACTTGTTGGGGGCTCGGTTGACGCCCATCACGGTTAGGATTGTAACGTAGAGGAAGAGGAAGGTGGCCATGAATTCTGCGATCCCAGCTCGCCAAAACGACCATGATTTGAGCTCGCCTGGCTCGAACAGGGGCGCCGGTGGTGGCTCCTTGTAGTCCTTGTCCGACTGGGCTGATGTCCCGATTGGTTGCCTTTCGGAGAACTTGTTCGCGCCGAGCTTCACATCCTCCTCCTTGCCCTCCATTGTCTTTGCTCTGTGATTAGTGATTCAGTGATTTGGTTTGTTTGTTCAAATTTTGTTCTAGTGAGAGAGAATGAAGAGTGAGGTGAGGTTATTTATAGAGGCACATGTGGCCAAATTTTTTACTAGTTAGTTACTTGTTGATAGCTCCTTTGTTTTTTTTTTGTTTTGTTTTTGTTTTTTTTTTTTGTTTTGTTTTTGATAAAATTGATATTTCCTTTGTTAATTGAAAAGGAAACTTTGGTGGCATACTTTATTTTTTTAATTATTTATAACTTTTTTTTTTGATCTCTCTACTCGTGATTTCACATCTGATAAAACATTATAAATAACTAAAACATAAAATACATTAAATTACTATTTTTTAATTAAAAAAAGTTTGAAGGCATGGCTCTTATCTAACAGTGTCTTGAATCTTGAATATAAACGGTTGAACAAGAGATCTTTTAAAGAATGTAGGGTGCAAGTTCTTACACCTCTTCACTACCAATATTGTCTCCAATTAAATTATTTAACTCAAAAAGTCTAAGTTTTACTCATTTGAGAAGACTTCCACAATTATACACTCCAGTCAATATTGTCTCCAATTTAATTATTTAACTCAAAAAGTCTAAGTTTTACTCATTTGAGAAAACTTCCACAATTATACACTCCAATCTCTACATTTTCAACACTTCACACTTTGAACTGAAAATCTATCTAAGGTATTTTTCCCTCCTAATCAAATTGTCGCCTTTTGATATTATGTTGATTTTTATGTTACACTTTTGATTTATTTTAATAAAAAACTAATAATTAAGTTGTATTTACAACTTTTTATAGAGAAACCCTAATACATAAAGACTAATTTACTTCTATCATATAATAAATCTTACTACATCAATTTAGGCCTATACAATTACTACATTGCAGATATTATCTCTAATTTAACTACATTAACCGTTTTACATGAGGTCTTACTCTTAAAGTGTTCAATATTTCTTTAAAAAAAATTATCACTTATATATCTCATTACAAAATCTCACTGTTTGATTATTATTTTCATTCACCCATTTTCAACATGATTAATGGTTTCGTTAGTGAAGGGTTAAAAGGAGAGATCAGAGAGAATGTATTATTGAGAGGGTTCTAGAAAGGCATGTGGTGATTGGAGGATACGTTGTGCTGTTCTCATCCTTTTGAAATCTTCTTTTTGCTCTTCTTTTTTTGTACTCTGTTGCCCTCAAAAGAATAAATGAAAAAAAAAAAAAAAAAACTTTTTGAACAAGTTTTATTGACCGTCTGATCACCTTGCTCACTGACAAATATTTACTGACCCTAATCTCTTGATCACATCATCAGAACCGTGCGTTTTTGTCTGTTCTGTCTTTTTAGTCCTTAATTGGACGGTCTTGATCTACTGTGCAAAAGCGCGCAACGGATATGTGAATCTACTTGATCCGGTGCTCCGGGAGTTCGTTTGGTTGTCAAGGTATACATTTTCAACGGTCAGGATGTTGTGTTCTAAAGCCCAGCAATCTCGGCCACAGAAAAGCTGTGGAAAAATTGGAGAAAACGTGGGGAAGTGTAAAAGGAGTGGTCCAGAAAAATTGGCCGTTAAGTCGACCGTTAGGAAAGCGACAGCATTGAATCAGCGGATGCTTGTGGAGAAATGGAGGGAATTAGGGTGCGCAGTGCGCACTTGGAGTACTGGAGTCTGGACCCAACGGCTCCATTGATCTAGTAGACTAGTAATATCATTTTCATGTGTGACGCGTGATTTATTGTTTGATTGAAATTTATTGTTTGATTGAAAGTTTGTGTACGAGTCTACAAAATTTCATCCGTGACATCATAGGCAGTATATATATATATATATATGCGTAGGTGTGTGTGTTTCAAAGAAAAAATTATCAGTGTTAAAAGGATGGCCTCTCATTTTGTGTTCAAAGTTCAAGGTATATATATAGAAAAATGATAAAATGAACTATTTTGGTGCACACTTGGGATGTATATTTTGTCTTTTAGTTCATTTATGGTATTTTGTTAGATGTAAGTCCACACCTTGAGAGATAAAAAATAGCCATAAATGAGTTAAAAGACAAAGTGTGCGCCCAAAGTATGTTAGATTATCATTTTCCATATATATATACTCTTATATCACTTGCCTTCTCAATTTTTTTACTTTTATAACTTTTGTTATTCAAAAAAAAACTCAATAAAGCTCATAATTTATTTTTATTATCTAGTAAAAAACTTGATTTTACCTATCTTATTTTGATTTTAATGACTTTACTTTCTAGTTTTTTCTCCAAATATTGTTGTTATTGATATTGTTTTCAAATTGTATACCTTTTACACCAACCATTGGGTGGTCCAATGATTTGGTATGAATTATTATAGTAATAGGTCATGAGTTCAAATTGGGGTGGGTATAGAGTTTTTTTTTTTTTTGAAGAGGAGGTGGGTGTAGATTTGTTTTTTTCTTATAAAAAAAATTGTACAACTTTTACTATTTGACAACATTCTATAGATCGTAATTTTTTTAGTGCAACGAGAGTCAAATCCAAGACATCCCAAAGCTTGTCTTTTGACAAGTGATGCCCCATTTATCTCATCTTGACATATTTAGTAGTTTTTTTTTTCAAATTGATCTCAAATTTTTTTTCCTTCTAATTGATAATATTTTGTGTGTATATTATTTGAAAGTACAATTCAAGTAATTATAGGTCATACAAAATTAACACATTTATGATTAAGGGCAAACTAACCTTAAGTTCAAGGTAAAGCTTGGCCCCTCTCGCTTGAAGCTGTTTCTCGGTTGATGATAGACCAATATATAGGTACCCTATATGCTGACAGACTTAGAAAATAAATTCTATGTAAAGCACTCTAGACATGTATAATAAAGAGGCATAAATTAAATTTGTGGCACTATTTTTTTTTTAATTACTTGCATGGATAACAATATTTTAACGTTCTTTTGTGTACATAATTTAATCTAAGCAAATGCAACAACAACGAGTATAAGAGCCTCGATCAGTGACTCAATCTCAAAATAATTGGAGTGGTCGTGAGTTTGAATATCAATAAGAACAAGTTGTTTCCTTCGTATAATTTTTTTTTAATTAGAGTCCATTATATAAATTAAACTTTTCTCTTCTTGTCAAACCAATTTCTAATGTCGTACTTTTAAACTCCTTTTAGGTTCTTTTTGTAAGATTTAAAAAAAAAAAAAAAAAAAATTGTTCTGTTGCCAGGTCAAACATCCAGAACGGAAAAAGACACAATTTTTTGGACTAAAATTGACTGTTTTTATCCAATTTTTTGACACCTACAATTGTGTTTCTTTGTACGGACTTAATAACATTTAATTTTTTATAAAAGAAAAAGTACTAATATGAATCAAATACACCAACGCATCGAGAAATCAAAAACTTTTGAATAAAAAAGTTTTCTATTCGTTCGCAACATCATTCTATCAAAGCAGTCTACACAACATCATTCTATCAAAGCAGTCTACGAGAGTGTTAAAAAAAAAGATAAAAAAATGTAAACCTGTGTGTTTTTTAATATAAATTGAAAAGTTTGATTTGAAGTGACTTTTTTGTTCAATTATGGGCCAGGGCCACTTGATTCTGTTCTATTTTAAATCAACCCATGTAATAAGTAGTAAAATTAAAGATTTTATTTTCCCTATTAAAGAGATGATCTATTTTACAGAAAAAAAAAAAAAAAAAAAGCGATTAGCTAGTTTTGCCGACCACAAACAAAAAACGATGCAAGTCAGACTCAAAATTATAAAAAGAACCATCGTGTCCTACCCAAAAAAAAAAAAAAAAAAAAAAAAATCATAGTGAATAACACGTGCGCGGTCTCAATAAATCCGACTTTTAATTATATTCTTAAACACGTTTAATTCTTTATTCAATCAAATAAAAAAAAGTAATGTATTTAATTATAATTAAATATTAAATTAAAAGAGAGGTAAAATAAGTATAAAAACTACAAGTTATTTCAAAACTCAAAAATGTCATATATTTTTTGAAATAAAAAAATTTAAAACGTCATATATTTTTGACTGAGAGAGTGTCATAGATATCAGGATGCATCATTTCTCATGTGATGTCATGTGCTAACCTCACGATTAATTCACATTTGGACACTAACAAATCACATTTTCTTAACTTATTTTTTTTATTGATGATAAGACTTAAACTTGAGACATTGCTAAAAGAGTATCGAGTCTCTTATTAGTGAGACCAATCGATTATTGGTTCACACTTATTTTTTGTTAAATGATAAACATTGCGACAAGAGTTCATCAATCTCAAATTAATTTAGGTAGGATACATAAATTAAACACTTCAATTGTGCTCCATTAATGTAGTTAATGGCGTAATGTTTATAAATAAAATCTAAAAACATAAAGAAAAAAAAAAGGTTTAGTACTGTTGTACTTGTACGTCTCACATGTCAAGCATTTATTTACGAGGACCATTTTAAACATGTGGGACATTTTTTTTGTTCTCTTGGAAGGAAAAAAAAAAATAATGACAAATTGATCGTGTATAAATTGTACTAATGATAAGGAAATGGAGTCACAACTCACCAGTGGTGCATAATCTGTGATTAACAGATGAGATAATCCATTTAGGGGGACCATTGACTATGTAGGGCCGACACGTGGGTGGGGCAACCAGCTTTACTAAAAGCGGATGTTAGATATGATGCGCGACAACCCACACTCATGCGCTGCTCTCTTGGCACCTCACATGAGCTGTGGCCCCACCACTCTCTGCCAACTCACTCTGACAGCTATGGACCCGAGCCTAACATCAAACCTCGTGGGCCTAACTTCGGCAGCAGACCCCGAACCGCCCTAACCTGGACATACCTACACGTGTCGAGTGATGACTCTAGTGTTGGACGGACTACCAATTCTGGTATGCCACGTATGTGTAACTGGACAGCCACTTGTTCGCTGACGCGTGTCTCACAAAAGACAGAGACTTGCTCATTTGATCGGTTCACGGTTAGGCGAAAGAATCGGCGCGTCTCTGTCCGTTCGTGTATGTGTTGAGATGCGATCTGTGCGTATCACTATTTGTATGATTTGTATTGGTGTCGGGGGAGGAAATTGATTTTGGGATGGCACTGTTCTTTCGGTAGATTCATCTCTAGAGATTATCTTTCAATTATTTGAAAAAATTACATCCGTACAGTTATTTATTTTATTTTTTAAAAAAATTTGTAAATTATTATGATTTTCATTTTTATTCTTTAATTAATGTATATCGTATTTTCAAAAGGCGTAATTGGGGCGACGTGAACGAATTGCCAGTACCCACCACAAATGGCGCCCTTTGTAAAGGCGCCATTCAAATGGCACCCTTACAAAAGGCGCCATTTGTCCACCTCTGTAAGGGCCATTTGTCCACCTCACTTAGCCAACACGAATGGCGCCTTTACAAAAGGCGCCATTCGTGTCTGGCCACCTCACCGCTGCTCCCATGTCTGGCCACACCTCATGTCTCCCACGTGAGGCCACACGTCTCCCACGTGACGCCACACATGCTGCTCCCATGTGGACACCACACATGCATGCACTACATGCGTGGGATGCCACGCGTTCACGGGTTCACGCGTTCATGCAGTCAAGGACACCACGCGTTCACGCGTTGCAGAGATTCTCTGCATGCATACAGAGAATCTCTGCAAGCACCCCCCTACAACCCCCTATCGACGACTTAAGGTCATCAATGGGGGGTTGAATGTTAGTTGGGGACGGTGGGGAGATTTAAAATAGGGAGAGGGAGAGAGGCAGTGAGGAGTAGTGAGAAGAGAGGGAGAGAGTCAGTGAGGAGTAGTGAGAAGAGAGAGGAAGAAAGTGTAGAGAGAGTGTGAGGGAGATCGAGAGAAGCGGTGTGAGGGAGAGGAAGAGAGTGTGTGGGAGATCGAGAGAGGCGAGCGCGACCGACGACGACGGCGACGGCGAAAGCGCGGTGTAAGTAGAAGTGTGTGTGTTTGGGTTGAGTTTGTGAACCGAGAGAGAGAGAGAGAGGGAACAACCGAGAGGGAGAGAGTGTGTGAGAGAGAGATAGGTGCCGAGAGGTGTCGTGAGAGAGAGAGGTAGGGAGTGACATGGAGGGTGAGAGTGTGCTTGAGAGAGAAAGAGAGAAAGGTAGAGAGTGTGCGAGAGAGGGTGAGGTGCCGTGTGAGAGTGTGAGAGAGGGGGTGAGAGGTGCCGTAAGAGAGAGAGAGAGAGAGGGTGAGAGTGTGCCGTGAGAGAGAGAGGGGGGAGAGTTTGTGAGAGAGAGTGAGAGAGTGAGAGGTCTTTGTGAGAGAGAGAGAGAGAGGTCGAGATAGTAAGAAAGAGTGAGAGAGTGAGAGGTGTTGTGAGAGAGAGAGAGAGAGGTCAAGATAGTGAGAGAGGGGGAGAGTGTGAGAGTGTGTAGAGAGAGAGAGAGAGAGAGAGAGAGAGAGAGAGAGAGAGAGTGAGAAAGAGGGTGAGAGAGAGGGAAGAGAGTGTGTGAACAACGAGAGAGAGAGAAGGAGAGAGTGTGTGGGTTTGGGTTTGGGATTGGGTTGAGTGTGTTAGCTGAGAGAGAGAGAGGGAACAACTGAGCGTGAGAGAGCGTGTATTTTCGTGTATTTAGCAAACGATTCGTTGTTGGGGGAACGTTTAGCCGAGAGAACCAATATTTTTAATTATTCTTTTTATGAATATTTTATTGTTGTTTAGTTTTCATTTGAATAAAATAATTAAATTTATTTTTTTTCACAGGGAATATTAATTTTTTTTTGTAGGTAAAGGAATATTAAATTGAAGAACAAACCGGAAGAAAAATAGTAAGAACAAAAATTTATTTATTTATTTATTTAATATATTTATAGTGTAATAGATTTTCTAAGAAAATGTGTTTATTGCATGGTGTGTGTAATTTAAATGTTTTATTTTTAAATAGCTAGTAAAGTATGTGAACATCGTAGTTAACAAAATGTTACATATGTTAAACCCTATAGAAAAACTAATTTTTTTGTAGTGGTGGTCGTAGCTTATTGTGTATAGTGATAAATGCTTGATAATTATTTGGCACATTTTACAAGTGAGTGGCAAATCAACCCAAAGATAAATATTATCTGTGTTATTTATTATCAATGTTTGATTATTGCGACAAGATATCAATTACAAGTTAGTATTAATGGAGTGTCCGGTGTATACACTATTAGTCGCCTCAGCATCTCCAACAACGACAACAAGGAAAAAATCCTTTACTTACAAATTTAATTTGTAAGTAAAAGTGTTAAAATTGTAAGTAAAAGTTTTTACTTACAAAATGTCGTTGGTAAAAACATCGTAAGAATAGACTCGTCGGTAAACGTTTACACTTACAAACTTAATTGTAAGTAAAGAGATCCTTTTTGACTTACGAACCCACCATCATAAGTAAAAGTGTATAATATCTGTTAATAAAATTTCTATTCGTTTTCAATAATATTAATTAATATAACTAGATTTTTCATTTAAATATTATTTTGTTTAATTTTTGTGTCTTTCATTATTTTTCACGTTAATTTAATGAGTTTCGTTTTGGTATAAAAAAATTTAATGAGTTAGAGAACTTAAATAAAATACACTTAAACTTAAATAAAATACAGTTATTTATTCTTGATTATTGTTCTGATCAGTTTTTCATCAATTTGACAAACTTTGTCTTATTCGGGAGCCCAAAGCTAGCTAGAGTAGATCTAGTGGGTATTGTAGAGATTGCATGTAACGGATGAACTCATGAAATTATTTCGAGATGAAGTGCAAGGCGCAACAATGTTATTATCCGTTGATTTAGTTAGGATACGACGTGAGCCTAGGAGATAGGGAGAGAAATTGTTGGGTTTTTAACTTATTATCTTTTGAAACAACGGAACGGCTTTGTTATTTTATTAACGCCGTTATTATCCTTATTTCGATGGACGCGGCTCGGACGACGCGTGGATATAGATTAGGCATGTTCTGGACCTAATATTGACTGGTATTATTGTTTTTCTAATTTCGGTGATTTATTGATAATGATGTATTATCTGTCACCGGTGTGCAATTAAAATAAACTTGTCGGGTGAGTTGTGAGCCGGGGTTTTAGTTCGGTGAACATGCCAACGCGGGGTTTGGTAGCTGTGAGGCTGGGCGTTGGGAGTTAGACAAATTCAATCAATATTATATTAGCATGGTTGAGGGTTTAAATGCAACGAAATTCATATGTGACTATAGGCTAAATGAATGAATAATTGGTACACTAGGTGTGGGACCGCCTCGGGAAGCGTGCCGGACAGGGGGCACGGGGTGCTTAGAGTGGTCGAAAAATTTGTGTGGTCATACCTACAAATTTATGAATTTTATTGATATTTGGAATAGGTGTTAGGGATTAAATCAATTGGATTATAATAGAATCCTATAGTTGGAAATCAATAATCGACACATTGGATGATCCTCGAGATTTGACAATGAATCAAAACGAGACAACTAGTGTCATGATAAGTGGCTAGGAGTTGGGTGACACGGTGGACGGGGATCATCGATCAGCCTCGAGATATGTGTTGCACATTATATTATAAAATCTCCTATAAATACCCCGATTGATCAAGCATGCAAAACACAATTACACATTTTGTCAACAAATCCAGATTTTTGAGAGAGACATCGAGAATTGGGAGCTCAACTAGGGGATTTGGAGTGGATTTGAGCATCAAATCATCCACTTAAGGTAAATTCCCTTGTTTATTTCTTGGATTTTTGATGAGAAATGTTGCATGTTGTGGTATGTATGATTGCAACGAGTTTTTGTGAAATTGTCACTTGATTTTACTAGATTTGAGAATTTGTGAGGTTAGTTGTGATGTTCTATGTTTATTGGAATCGAGTTGGTGGCAACAAGATGATTGTTCGATGAATTCATTTTCTAACATGCATGTTTGGATTTGAGAATTTAGCAGGATTTCTAGTTTAAATTGATGTTTTTAAGAGTAAATCGATGATATTGAAGTATATTGGATGTTGCATGTTGGTTTTGGAGTGTTTGAATCAAGTTAGGGAAGAGTTCGGATTTTTAGAAAAATCTGGGCAGAGAGTAATTAGCGCGCTAATGATGAATAGTAGCGCGCTAATCCTCTGGGGAAGATGAAGATCTTCGTGCATGAACAGTACACGAAGATCAATTAGCGCGCTAATACCCCACCTAGCGCGCTAATGACCCCCTGAACCTTAATTAAATCATGAAAATCGAAACTAATTGATGTTAAACCAAAGTTAACTAATCAATGAACCCCGGGATTAGACCTCAGGAGTCTCGGGACAGTAGTTGGAGTCGGGGACTTAGTCGGGGATCGGACCGGGGGTATTTTTGGGATTTTGAGCGCGGCGTGAGGTACGTAAAACCCAACTGAACACCACTACTGCATTTACTTATTTATTTCCATTGATCTTTATTTCCTTGAAAATCTATGATTTATATTCCTACTGGGACGGTTATGGGACCGTCTATGTATCCACGGGTAGTTGAGGTCGCTGGCTAGGTGTGTAGCGCGTGTTCTAGGAATTCGGTAGATGATATCCCGAGTTGTACTCCATTTCACGCGTTCGATTAGCCCACTAGGGTTAATGTCGCTGGGATACAGTCGTAGGGTCGGAGGCATGGGCCACGACCAGGGCTCCTGGTCCTAGTACACACTTAGTGGCTGTGTTCGCACCCCTTTGTCTATCAAGGTGTTTATATATACATGCGATTAACTTTGAGCAGTTGTCTGCATATTTTCCTTCTTTCCACATGTTTATTTAACACTACTTATTGGCTCTGTTAATTATTTCCATTATTTATGCACGGTGGTTTTCCTTGGGATTTTACTTACTGGGCTCGCCATCTGCCTTTTTGTGGTGGCGAGCGCGAGATCCTAGTACTAGCGAGGGGCAAGGGGATCATCGGCGATTTCATCGACTTGCCTACGCCGAGGCCTGCTTTGGTACGTGTGATGTCTATATTTTTGATATTTTGTACTATATTTTGGGTTGGGAAACTGGATACACACTTGTACTGGTATACATACTCTAGCAGTTGATCGCCTGTATGCACAGTACAGCCGGGTTTTCCACTATAGGTTTGATCAGTAAAACTTTTATATATATATATGAATGCATTTTTGTCAAACTTTAAATTCTTCCGCTGTTAAATTTTGACTATAACAACTTATATGATAACTACCTAAGTACGAGGACAGACGAGTGACGTGGCAGGCGTTTCCGGTGCACGTGCAGCTGGTAATGGGAAGCCACGGGGCGGCCTCGGAATTTGGGGCCGCCGCAGCTGGTATCAGAGCGAGAGTTTCGAGAAATAATTTGTTAAAAAGTTTTACAAGATCATAAACCTTAACAAACTAGATGTGGAAACCCGATGAGTCTGCCTAGAACTTTTAGTTGGGAAGCAAGAAGGCGGGTAGAGCTAGGATTGTTATGTGATATATGTATGGTTGTATATATATACTATACGAATACGTATATACAAAGCGATCCGAACACGCATCACGATGCAGGACACGATGGATGGACAATCTAGTGATACGCGAGGGTTTCGGATCGTCGGTTCCATTAGAGGACCGAGTTACGGCGCACGAGACTCGAATAGCGAGATCTTACGACTATTGAGAGAAGCGGCGCTATGATGGCTGAAATGGCTATGTCTAGGGAGACGATGGCGACTACGGGACCCATAGAGACCGCGATTACTCTTACGCGAGCGGTGGTACCGAGGTTCGAGCGATCGATACTACACCGTAGTAGCGGCGGTGGAGACACCGATTCCTACACCTACCGACGAGAGAGGTTACCCCGACGGTAGTGTTAGAGTATGTGATGGATCCGCGAGCCCGGGAGGTTACGGGATTTCCTCAAGTTTCGGCCGCTTACTTTTATGGAGGAGGAGACCACGAGGCTGCGGGAGATTGGATTTTATCGCACCGGCGCTGCACAAGAGAGTTGAATACGGAAGAGAGGTTTAGAGCGAGACTATCGGGACGTGTTTCGAGATCGAGATGCTTGCATGATGTGGTGGACTAACTACCGGGAGACGCATGCGATCCCGCAACTTGGGCGAGTTCCGAGAGATATTTTATGACCGTTCATACCTATGGAGGTACGATTGAGATTGAGGGAGGAGTTTTTATCCCGAGGCGGGAAACCGGAGCATGATGCGGTATATGGATAGATGTACCGATATTTCTTTGCGGTTCTCGATGGATATCGGCGGCACGAGCGATTACGGATCTACTACTTCATTCGGGGAGTGAGGGATGACATTGCCGGCGCGATCGTATCGTCCGGGACTCCGAAACGATTCGAGCGATGTTTGAGCGAGCACTTACCTACGAGACGTTCTTGATGCAAAGAATGGTCTTCCTATGACAAAGACATCGGCCGAGGGTGGAGGTTGGGCGAGCTCTCGACGGGATAGGAGGCGAAGAGACGAGGGGACCGGTTTATTAGAGGTCGCCGGGATGACCGCCGGGATGGCGAGACGAGACGTCGGGATGGCGGGGATCGATATAGGGACGGCGGCTTTGTACACACCATAGCTCCAAAGCCACGCGCGCGGCGGCGGCGGCTCAGCGGCACCGGGTTAGAGATCGGGGTGGCGAGACGGGGGTCGGAGGGACCGGGGTCGGGAGCCGAGATCGGATGATGTGCGGGCGGGAGACGAGAGACACGCGATGTTTCGGTGCGGTCGGAGGGACATTTAAAATTGGATTGTCGGGTGTCATCTCCACGACGGGAGCGGGGTCGGGAGAGAGACATAGTACATGCGGTGGCACGGCCAGATCCGGGAGCCACCGAGCGGCTAGTTGAGGGTACGTTACTCATTCACGATGTAGACTTATTCATGCTATGTTTGACTCGGGTAGTACATTATCTTTTATTGTTGGTCGGTTAGTGGGGGAGTTAGGGTTGGACACACACACACTAGAGACTCATCTTGTTCTCAGCACGGCTGCTGGGGATAAGATTTACCCTAACCGGATAGTTCGGGACGTCATGGTTGAGGTTGCGGACATCGATTACCGTAGATCTCAGTCTTGGAGTACCTAGAGTTTGATGCACTCTTTGGTATGGATTGGGCATCGGCTTACCATGCACGAGATAGACTGTTATGGGAAGAGGGTAGAGTTTCGTATTCCGGGTTTACCAGAGTTTATATTGATCGGGAACGCCTCTGATTTGCCTATTACGAGAGGTAGATTAGCGACTGCTCAGGAGATGGAGGACTTTGCAGAAATCGTTGAGCCGAGGCCAGGAGGATCGGTTAGGATTGAGAACGTACCTATAGTCAGAGAGTTCGCGGATATTTTCCCGAGATGATCTACCCGGATTACCACCACCACGTGCGATAGAGTTTGTTATAGAGTTGTTACCGGGGACTCGACTATATATATCTAGCAGACCATATCGTATGTCCCCATGGAGCGGGGAGGAGGTCGGGAAGCGGTAGAGGAATTGTTGGCGAAGGGATTCATTCAACCGAGTATGTCTCCGTGGGGAGCGCCGGTGTTGTTTGTGAGGAAGAAGGATGGATCGATGAGGATGTGTATGGACTATCGGAAGAGTGAACCGGTGACGATTAAAAATCGTTACCCGCTTCTTAGAGGATCGACGATCTGTTTGACCGGTGACGGGTGCACGATTCTTCTCGAAGATCGATTTACGCTCGGGATATCACCGATTGCGGATTCGAGAAGAGGATATCAAGAAGACTACTTTCGATACGGATACGGGTTGTTCGAGTTTACGGTGTTACCGTTTGGGTTGACGAACGCTCGGCGATTTTCATGGATCGATGCATCGAAATCTTGAGACCCTACTTAGACCGATACGTGATAGTCTTCATTGACGATATCTTGATATCTGGGACGCGAGTGGATCACGAGAGTCATCTTCGATCGGTGTTGACGACGTTGAGGAGCATCATTGTATGTATGAAATTCGGTAAGTGTGAATTACGGATGAGGAAGTGAAGTTTTTGGGACATGTGATCGGCGGTCGGGGCATTTCGTTGAGGGAGACAAAATTAGAGCGGTGATTGGTTGGAAGAGACAGGAGGCTGTTTTTGAGATACGGAGTTTCTTGGGTTTAGCAGGTTACTACCGCCGATTTGTACAGGATTTTTCCACGATTGCAGCACCAATGACTGGGTTGACTAAGAAGAATGTTCCATTTGAGTGGTCTGAGGAATGTGAGCGAGCATTTCGGAGTTGAAGAAACGGTTGACGATTAACGCCGGTGTTGGCATTACGAGCCGGGAAGGAGTTAACGGTTTACAACGATGCATCGGGAATCGGTGCAGGATGTGTTCGATGCGGGAAGGACGACCGGTAGCTTATTTATCCAGGCGATTGCGACCACATGAGTGTAACTACCCCGTACACGATTTGGAGCTTGCGCGATTGTGTTTCTTGTTGAAGGCTTGGAGACACTACCTCTACGGAGAGAAGTTTGTGCTTTACACCGACCATCGAGTCTACGCTACATTTTCACACGAAAGATCTTAATATGCGTCGAGAGGAGATGGTTAGAGCTGTTGAAGGATTATGATTTTACGATTGAGTATCATCCGGAAAGGCCAATGTAGTGGGCGATGCATTGAAAGAATGCGAGGTTGACGATCGAGCCAGAGACTCGACACATGGGACTGTTAGAGATGACGTCAGTTATGAGCATGTCAGACCTTTCGGTTATGCAGGATCTACAGATTTGTGGTTAGATAAGGGTACCGACAGTGTCACTGGAACGGGTATCGGGGTGTCAGAGAGCTGATGGGCTTTATGGGCGGTTCAGTGGATTGGCACGGGATCCCGAGTGCACTGATTGGGCGGAGACATCGATGGATGTTTGCGGCATCGAGGTCGACTATGGGTACCGGCGTGTGTCGAGATACGAGATAGTATATTAGAGGATGCTCATCGGTCGCGATACACGATTCATCCGGCGAGAACCAAGATGTACCATGACTTGCGGAGATTGTTTTGGTGGCGGGGATGAAGGCGATGTTGGTGAATATGTTCGAGGATGTCACATATGTCGGGGTGAAGGCGGAGCATAGACGACTGGAGGATTGTTGCGGCGTTACCCGTTCCTCGGTGGAAGTGGGAACACCTCGCTATGGATTTTGTTAGTGGATTACCCCGGACTTCGAGCGACATGATGCGATTTGGGTGGTGATAGATAGATTGACGAAATACACACTTTATACCGATTTCGATGAGGTATACGTTTCACCGATTGAAACGATATTTCGAGCAAGAGATCATCGAGGCTACATGGGGTACCAATCTCTATAGTATCGACGGATCCCGGGTTCACTTCGAGATTTTGGGAGGCGATGCGGAGCGATTTGGTACTAGGTTGCGATTCAATACGGCTTATCACCCGAGACGGATGGCGATCCCGAGAGATTGATCTGATTTTAGAGGATATGTTGAGAGCTTGCATTTTGCAGTTTGGAGGCTCATGGGAGGATTACTTACCACTGTGTGAATTTGCCTACAACAACAGCTATCAGGCTAGTATCGGGATGCCTCTCTTATGAGGCGTATGGGAGGCCTGCGGTCACCGGCGTGTTGGGCGAGCGGAAGATACGATTACGATTGGGCGGAGATAGTTGTTGATCATACGAAGATCCGACAGATTCGTCGAGGCTTCGAGTAGACAGACGAGCGAGAAGAAATACGCGGATAGATACCACGATAGTCGAGCTATGAGGTTGGCGATATGGTTTACACGAAGGTTTCTCCGTGGAAGGGCCGACGAGAGGTTTGGGATTAAGGGGAAACTAACGACGAGATTTATTGGACCATATCGAGTTATAGTGAAGGTTGGCGGTGTGGCGTACGAGACTAGATTTACTGGCGGAGTTGGCGGGGATTCATCCTACCTTCCACATTTCGATGTTGCGATTGGCTAGGGCCAGGGCCACGACCCATGGTTGACGTGCGACAGTGGATGTTCGACTGACGCAACTTACGAGGAACGGCCATTGGCGATATTAGATCGTAAGATCCGGACTCTCGAACAGAGAGATAGCTAAGGTACTCGTGCGGTGGCGGCATCACGCGTACGAGAGGACTTACTTGGGAGTTGGAGTCGACCATGCGAGAGCGTTATCCCCGATTATTCCACGGTATGTTCTAAACTAACCCAAATTTCGGACGAAATTTCTTTTAGTTGGGAAGAATTGTAACGGCCCGTTATTTTATTAACGCCGTTATTATCCTTATTTCGATTAGGACGCCGGCTTTCGGACGACGCGTGGACGCCGCGCGGATAGATTAGGCATGTTCGGACCTAATATTGATCGGTATTATTGTTTTTCTAATTTCGGTGATTTATTGATAATGATGTATTATCTCATCACCGCGGTGTGCAATTAAAATAAACTTGTCGGGTGAGTTGTGAGCCGGGTTTTAGTTCGGTGAACATGCCAACGCGGGGTTTGGTAGCTGTGGGGCTGGGCGTTGGGAGTTAGACAAATTCAATCAATATTATATTAGCATGGTTGAGGGTTTAAATGCAACGAAATTCATATGTGACTATAGGCTAAATGAATGAATAATTGGTACACTAGGTGTGGGACCGCCTCGGGAAGCGTGCCGGACAGGGGGCACGGGGTGCCGAGTGGTCGGAAAATTTGTGTGGTCATACCTACAAATTTATGAATTTTATTGATGACTGGAATAGGTGTTAGGGATTAAATCAATTGGATTATAATAGAATCCTATAGTTGGAAATCAATAATCAGCACACATTGGATGATCCTCGAGATTTGACAATGAATCAAAACGAGACAACTAGTGTCATGATAAGTGGCTAGGAGTTGGGTGACACAGGCTGGACAGGGATCATCTGATCAGCCTCGAGATATGTGTTGCACATTATATTATAAAATCTCCTATAAATACCCCGATTGATCAAGCATGCAAAACACAATTACACATTTTGTCAACAAATCCAGATTTTTGAGAGAGACATCAGAGAATTGGGAGCTCAGCTAGGGGATTTGGAGCTGGATTTGAGCATCAAATCATCCACTTAAGGTAAATTCCCTTGTTTATTTCTTGGATTTTTGATGAGAAATGTTGCATGTTGTGGTATGTATGATTGCAACGAGTTTTTGTGAAATTGTCACTGATTTTACTAGATTTGAGGACTGTGAGGTTAGTTGTGATGTTCTATGTTTATTGGAATCGAGTTGGTGGCAACAAGATGATTGTTCGATGAATTCATTTTCTAACATGCATGTTTGGATTTGAGAATTTAGCAGGATTTCTAGTTTAAATTGATGTTTTTAAGAGTAAATCGATGATATTGAAGTATATTGGATGTTGCATGTTGGTTTTGGAGTGTTTGAATCAAGTTAGGGAAGAGTTCGGATTTTTAGAAAAATGCAGGAGAGAGTAATTAGCGCGCTAATGATGAATAGTAACGCGCTAATCCTCTGGGAAGATGAAGATCTTCGTGCATGAACAAGACACGAAGATCAATTAGCGCGCTAATACCCCACCTAGCGCAATAATGACCCCCTGAACCTTAATTAAATCATGAAAATCGAAACTAATTGATGTTAAACCAAAGTTAACTAATCAATGAACCCCGGATTAGACCTCGGGAGTCTCGGGACGATAGTTGGAGTCGGGGACTTAGTCGGGGATCGGACCGGGGGGTATTTTTGGGATTTTGAGCGCGGCGTGAGGTACGTAAAACCCAACTGAACACCACTACTGCATTTACTTATTTATTTCCATTGATCTTTATTTCCTTGAAAATCATGATTTATATTCCTACTGGGACGGTTATGGGACCGTCTATGTATCCACGGGTAGTTGAGGTCGCTGGCTAGGTGTGTAGCGCGTGTTCTAGGAATTCGGTAGATGATATCCCGAGTTGTACTCCATTTCACGCGTTCGATTAGCCCACTAGGGTTAATGTCGCTGGGATACAGTCGTAGGGTCGGAGGCATGGGCCACGACCAGGGCTCCTGGTCCTAGTACACACTTAATGGCTGTGTTCGCACCCCTTTGTCTATCAAGGTGTTTATATACATGCGATTAACTTTGAGCAGTTGTCTGCATATTTTCCTTCTTTCCGCATGTTTATTTAACACTACTTATTGGCTCAGTTAATTATTTCCATTATTTATGCACGGTGGTTTTCCTTGAGATTTTACTTACTGGGCTCGCCATCTGCCTTTTGTGGTGGCCGAGCGCAGATCCTAGTACTAGCAGGGGCAAGGGGATCATCGGCGATTTCATCTGACTTGCCTACGCCGAGGCCTGCTGGTACGTGTGATGTCTATATTTTTGATATTTTGTACTATATTTTGGGTTGGGAAACTGGATACACACTTGTACTGGTATACATACTCTATAGTTGATCGCTTTGTATGCACAAGATACGTAGGGTTTTCCACTATAGGTTTGATCAGTAAAACTTTTATATATATATATGAATGCATTTTTGTCAAACTTTAAATTCTTCCGCTGTTAAATTTTGACTATAACAACTTATATGATAACTACCTAAGTACGAGGACAGACGAGTGACGTGGCAGACGTTTCCGGTGCACGTGCAGCTAGTAATGGGAAGCCATGGGGCGGCCTCGGAATTTGGGGCCAAAGTAGTTTATATAAATATATTTTTGTGAGTAAAAGAAATTTTATTACTCACTAAAAACTATTGCCGAATTGGGTCGATATTCACTTAATAATTATTAGCTTTTGCTTAGAACTCATGAGTCATAAGTACAAACAATACTTTTAGTTACAATTTTATCAATTTTTTTTTACAAACTTAAGAGTCATAAGCAAATATGGACTTTTACTTACACTTTTTATATTCGTAATTGAAAGTTTTGTAATTAAAAGTCGAATTTCTTGTAGTGAACATCAGTAACAAAATACGTAATCTCGCATTCACAAGTGTCCTCACTCTGCTCTCTAGTACTGACAGTAGACTATAGGCGCTGTCCCGTCGGGATATAGTTATTTCCAATTGTTCGGTCAACTATCGTACAATGAAAAAATCATGCCACTACTCATCTTTGAATACGTCAGACCATTCTTCTCCCTCTTCTCTGGCCACGACCATGCAAGGAAGTAGCTAACTTGCTAACTGTGACCGCAATTGATCATATTCGAACTCATTATCTATCACTTGAAGCTCCGATAACCATTGATTAAGAATAATAACATTATAGACGATATATTTAGTAAAAACAATTAAACAATAGTGTATAACATGAGCCTTTTACAAACATCTCGTTAGAGAAGCATAAAACAAGAAGTGATTTTTGTACATACAAGTATATAAATGATGTAATGTGTGTTGGCGATCAATAGGAATAGATTTTTTTGTTAGGCAGTGCAAACTTCCATGTGTAGGTACACTTGAAAAGTAAATTAGTGTCAATATGTATATTAATAAGTTCACATTGTAATGTTTTGATCCTAGAGAGTTCAATGAGATTCCCACCTTACCAAAGAAGAAGATAATTCTCAACTTTATTCTGTCAAATTTCTCGATAATTTATTCTGTAATAATATTTCATATCAAACACTTTGAAAAGTATGGATGGATTGATATTGTCAATATTGACAATATTGATTATGCTAACAATATTGACTATATTAACAATATATTATGTCAATAGTGATCAAGGAAACATGAAACCTATGTACGTCAACTTCATTTTTCCTTTCTCGGTTTACATAAACATATTGATTTGTGTTGAATGAAAGTTTTTAATTGCAAGTGATAGTAATTACTATTTCTTCTACATTGTCCATATCGGCTATATTGTCAATAAATATTGTCATCATGAGACTATAACCTACTTCAATCAATCAATCGAATTTTGAATTAAATAAACACTAAGTGGTAACTACTTTTATGCCCATATTATCTATATATTACTTATTGACAACATGCATTTGAAATGACATACAAAGATAAAAAAGCTTGTTTCTACCCAAAAAAGTAAATAAATAAAACTTGTTAGACATGTCATTATTGTTGAATAATCCACGTAATACTTGTGTATATCTGCACTATCAAGAACTTTTGTATATATGTGAGAAGCTCTAAGGCACGTGACAACATTCGAATGCTTATATATATATATATATATATATATATATATATATATATATATATATATGCAAGTGGGTGGCCTAGAGAACCTCTCAAATTGGAGTACACACTTTTGTAAGGAGTCAACAAAAAAACCGTAAACTCTAGAATCACAACTCATTTAATTGAAACCAACAAACAGCATAAACAAGAATCAAAACCTAGAAATCATACAACGCCCGTTCAAGAAGTCTCAACTCCTTCCATTATAAATTAAATCAAAGTTAAAGTGAAAAACAAACCTCCGTTCCTCCTCACACCCAAACTCGAACAACAAGTTCTCAAGCAAAATCCAAACACGAATAAGACTTCTCACCGCCCAAATGCCCTAGGCACCATCGTCTTCTTTGTCAAATCGAAATCATTTATACATGGAGTGCTCAAAGTAACTAATGTAACACGGAGAGGGAGAGAAAAGAAGACCTTCGAGAGTGCAGAGAGAGAGAAGTTGTTGAGAAATTACTACAAGATGCTCCATTTTGATATAGGAACAAGAATAATTTTTGATGAGGATTTATTGAAAAGTTCGATCGTGCCTCAAATCCTCGTTTTGATCATTTTTTCGCTTGATATATATGTAATCTTTTTTACATTATTAATGCAGTAAATTATGTAGGTCATGGAAGGTAGGAACATCCCGTTTCAATTTTATGCATATGGAGAAATTGTTAAGGTTTCGCAAGGCATCGAGTACAGCAGACCCCCATCAATGATCATGATTATTAAGTTTGGAACGAGTAAACATGAGTTGATGGATCACGTGTATAACACGTTTGGTATTTCGTCCACTGAGACTCTCATTATGATGACGTATCGTCACGTAATAACTCATCCATCAGGTTCACAATATTTTATCCCCATGTCGTTGCAAGACGAGACCCACTTCGAGTTGATGTGGTCAATAGTGGCGAATCTACCATTATCAGCGAAGGTAGAGATTTATTTAACCTTCGAGCCAATCGAGCCTTTTCAAAATTCTACTGTACATTCACAAGTGGTAGAAGAAAATGTGGGCATGACATGCCCTGCATTAATGATGGAAAGATTACGTATGCAATCACCTATAGGTGATGTTGTGCAAGATAGATTTGTTACTTCGATTGATGATGACATTAGTGCCCCAGTGATGACCCTAACGAGGACCACGACAACGACATTGACGAGGACGTATGTCCCCTCGAGGATGTTGCGCCATCTGTTAATTGGAAAAGTATAAATGTTGTTACAGACGACCCAACTACGAACCTCTAGGGGCGGAAAACTTGCAAGATGATGAGCAATTTGCAATTGACGAGGAGGAGTGCATGGAAGAAGCAAGCGATGAAAAAGTTTACCAACCATTGCCGGTGTATAATGAAATTGATTGGGAAGTGGCTAATTCTACTGCAACCTGACATTCTCATCATTCGATTGGATGGGACATGCCTAATTTTGAGTTGGAAAGAGGAATGTGCTTTGACGATAAGAAAGACTTGCAGCATGCCATCAAAGTGTGGCATGTTAACTACCATTGTCAATACCTTGTTATGGAGTCAACTACAACCTTATGGGCAGTGAAGTGCAGAAGTGCACCTGAAGCTGGGTGCATGTTGCGTCTCCGTGCTTGTTTGCAAAAGAAGAAACAATTGTGGGAGATCGCTCAATTAGACGAGTCGCACAGCTGTATAAATCCTGGTATAGAACGCAGTCATGCCCAACTCGACGCCAACATGCTTGCACGTGAGATACAAAGCGTTGTTCAAATAGATCAGACAATTACTATCAAGGCCTAGGTAGAAATGATTAAGCTAAAATACGAACATGAAGTTCCCTACAAGCGAATGTGGGATGCTAAAAGGAAAGCAATTGCAAATGCATTCAGAGATTGGGACGCGTTGTATGCTAGGTTACCAAGATGGTTGGCGACTGTACATAATAAGAGCCCATGGACAAAGATTGAGTGGTCACATAGACAATGGGTTGCAGATGAGATCAGGATAGAGCATCCTCAATTTCATCGTGTGTTCTTCGCATTCGAAGCATCAATCGAAGGGTTCAAGCATTGTAGGCCTCTTCTACAGATTGACGCGACATTCTTGTATGACAAATACAGTGGTAAGCTAATGATTGCCCTATATGTTGATGGTAATGGACATCTACTTCCAGTTGCATTTGTAGTTGCGGAAAACGAATCAACAGACTCGTGGGTGTGGTTTTTGAGAACGTTGCGCAAACACGTGACGGATAGAGATGGTATTTGTATTATTTCTGACCGTCACTCTGGCATTCTCGAGGCTGTTAACATACCAGCAAATGGTTTTTGTCCACCAAGAGGATACCATCGTTATTGCCTACGACACTTGACCAGTAATTTTAATACGCATTTCAAAAATTAATCGTTGAAGAACATCCTTTCTCGAGCTGCTGGTCAACATCAAGTGAGGAGATTTGATGCATGCATGGAGCGTTTTGCTTATTTGTCATCAGGAAGTCCTCAATGTCTTCAATATGTGAATGCCATTCCCAAGGAACTCTGGACTCAATCGCATGATGGAGGCTGCTGATGACGATGGATGAATTCTAACGGGGTTGGTATATATTCGATAGTAGTTATGTTTGTTATCCTATATATGTATTCACTGTGCTGATATTACTGACACGACATTATCTTACTATTGTAGAATGTTTTAACGGTGTATTGAAAGGGGCACGATTCTTGCCAATAATAGCAATGGTTCAAATGATTTACTACAGGTTGGTGATATACACCAATCGACGCAAGGAGGAAATCGATGAAGCAATATCGCATGGGCTCAATTACACAAAATATGCCATGGATAAAATTGCACATTATGAACAATTGCAAGGAGACGTTACGTCAAACTGATAAATCGCAACACTGGTGAGTTTGAGGTGCTCACTGGACGTCATGGTGATCGCATGCATAAAGGCAACAATACACAGATTGTTATCCTGAAGGACTGGTATTGCAGCTGCAATAAATGACAATCGTTTGGTTTTCCTTGCTCACATGTGTTTGCTGCATGTGCCCTTATTCGAATTGATTATACACAATTTATTGAGCAATACTACAGGATGGACGTGTACGCACGATGCTACTCCTCTCAATTCAAAGCCATCCCCGATGAGAAGTATTGGCCGACTTTTGCGACGAAGATTTTACCAGATCTTAGGTGCAGACGTGGCCGAGGGAGACTGTAACGGCCCAATTTATAATTGCCGTTAATTATGACGTCATTGCAGATGTTGACGCCAGCGAGGACGTTCGTGGGTCCCACAGCGGGGCCAAAACACACTCGAACTAGGTATACAGTCCGTTTTGTATGCTTGTTGTGGTAAATTGTGTACAAATTAGTTAATTTCATTACAATATGTATGTTAATGTAGTTTATTGACGAGTGAGGAGTTGCCTCGGGGTGCGTGCGGACACGGGATACGGGGCACGGGGTGTCGGGTAGTCGGGAGACTAGTGTGGTCTTACCCACAAATTTTGGGAAATTATTGAATAGAGTAGATAATTATTATAAGTTAAATCAAATTGGAAATCAATGAACCTATAGTTAAAGTGGATAAAACAACAACCGTGGGATGATTCTCGAGATGCACAATGGAGATAATCGAGGTGTTAAATGTCATGATAGGGTGTGTAGAGTTGGAGTGACACAGGGTGATCAGGACCCCTCGGATTGTTCTCGAGATTTGTATACACACTTGATCAAATGCCAAGTATATATATATACATGTTTGATCGATCAAACAAAGAGGTAGAGTGTAGCGGCCCCAATTTCCACATTGGTCCGCCACGGGAGGCCACGCGGGCACACAACTGTCCACGTCACCGCCAGCTGTGTCCCACGCCCAATTATCCATCATCAATCAATTTCCGGTTAACTTTGATGTTACGAGTTAACTTTTATTCCTTTAATATCATTTAACCATAAATTACGCAGCGGAAGATTATATGAACAACCTAAAGATTTAACCTGAATTTCCTGAGTATAATGTCTAAGTGGAAACCATACCAAATGTAAATCATATACATATCATCCGAGATCCTCAAAATATCAAAAATATACAACCTATCTCTCAAATCCCAAACCCAGCATAAATCAAACAAATACATACAACCAACCAGGCGTAGAAAGGAAGTAGACCCCGTCGTCAGTCACAAATAATCTTCAAGTGTCTCCTTGCCCCGTCACATATCAAATCCTGCACTCAAATCACCCAACACATACGGTGACGAGTCCAGTGAGTAAACTCCCAAAGAAAACCATCGAGTAAATAATAACAGATTCAGAAGCCAATAACTAACGTTAGCTACACATGCAAAGAGTATGGGCAGCCATAAAACCCTGCATGTGTAGGTAACAAGCATGCAAGATGATCAACAAATAATCATAATGTCAACAATATGCTCCACAACAGTTACGATAAAACCAGACAAAAGTAGAATGTAATCTCACATACTAGATCATACTTCGTAGATTCGGATGACCCCGACTGAGCACATCAAGTCTAAACCACATCCGAACTACTAACGGTGACCTGAACAAATCACAAACCCACCGAACACGTGCACCCCACGGCTTGGGTCACAATCCACCGACGGCGCAAGTACACGTGCTACAATCTAGCATGCTTGATCACGTGCCACAATCGTCCCGAATAAACTTCGATAGTGAAAACAAATCCAACACCAATCAATAACCAGACCAACACATGATCACAATGAATATGAATTTCAAGAATAATAAACGCAAGAATTTAAAGAATTAAATACTCCAGATGTGTTTCTGTTGGGGTTTACGCACCTATACCGCACTCCAATTACCCGATCCAAATTTCGAATAAATGCCCAACAAATCAAAATTTCCACCCGAATTATACCTAAGATCATTTTTCATTAAATTAGCTTCAAATTGATATATTATATCAATTTTTACGTTTTACGAAGTAAAAATCTCGACTATATCTCGCCAACATTTTCGAGAAAATCCCAAAATTCCTTTATTTGATCAAAATATAATTTTTCTAAAATTTTCCTATTTTATATGAATTTTCTATGAATTTTCCAGAATTTCTTTTTTTTTTTTTAATTAAGGGCGGTTCGGCTCAACCGTGCCGAACCGGCCCGGTTCAGGGCCGAACCGGCCCCTTCTTCTTCTTCTCGCCAACAGAGCAGACGCTCTGTAATTTTTTTTTTCATGGATTGGAATTGGGAGGGAGTGGAGACGACATAGGCGTCGTCTCCTTCCTCGGACGAACTACTCTCGCGTTCGTCCGAGCTCCCGTGTTCCTCCCCACCATCACCACCGAATCACCTAACCACCACCAAGCACCACCAACGACGCCAACAACATACAACAAAGCAACAACAACAACAACAACAACAACAACAACAACAACAACAACAACAACAACAACATAACAACTCACCTTGTTCTCCTCGATCCCACGAGCTCCCGACCTCGATTTCTCTTCTCCTTCTTCTTCCTCGGTCTCCCTTGATCGATCAAAAATGGGGAAAATGGGTGTCGGTGGTGTTTATCAACAATTTTGGGGTGAAATGACCAAAATGCCCCTCATGTCTATCTCTTTCCTTCTTTCCTTTAATACCCTTTTTGGTAATTTTGCATTTTCTATTTTATTTTCTGATTTACCATATATATATATATATCAATTTACCTATATATATAAATATATACACTCACCTATGTTTTCGCATTTAAAATTCCGCCATTCGCGCCAACGAGTGCACTCGAGCGTGCACACTACCGTACCCCCTACGCGTCTCGATCACGACCTCGCGTTTTACTAGGCGCTCACCAATTTACTATTTTTGTTACATTAAAATTCATTTTATATGTGTATTATTTTCCCTCGGCTTAAATCTTGTCTTTTAGTCACTCAGGTACTCGCGTCGATACGCATATCGAGGCGAATACTTAACACACAATCTCACAAGTCAATGGCAATATAAACACACATATTGCGATGCCATTTAACTAATTTAGACCTATACATCGCAACTTCACCACCAGAGCACATAATACGGACTGTAAACCCTATCCGGTCGTGCTTCGTCTTCACTATGGGTTGTTCGTCGGTCCTGCAGCCATTCCACGTCCGCACTGACGTCACCAGTAACGGCTATTGAAAATTGGGCCGTTACATAGAGTGTGGTTTTTAGAGAGAAAGAAAGAAGAGAAAATTGGTAGGAAGAAGAGGAGGAAGAACAGCCATTAAGGTGTGAAGAGAGTGGATTTTGGCATCCTACAACAAGATCAAAGGTATAGATACATCAAACTTCAGTTTTTGTGAGATTTTTGGTGTGGGTTAGCATTTATAAAATCCGAATTTTTGGGGGATTAAACATTATATTTATTGAGATTTAATGTTTACGAGAAATGTATGATATGGGTTATATGTTTGATCAAGTTTGGGAGAGATTGGAGGAATTTGGGAAATGGGTTTTAAAAATGTGATTTTTGATGATTCTTGAATTTTGAGTTTAAACTTGATAAATTTGTGTTTAAATGGTGTTTCTGATATGGATGTTGAGTTTTAGAGGTGTTGGAACTAAATGAATGAGTGTATGAGGAAGTTTGGAATGTGGATTTTTGAACTGTAATTTTTGGACAGAGCGCGATTAGCGCGCTAATGAATGGACCTAGTGCGCTAATTACTCTTTGGAAAATGATGATGAACAGTGACAAAGATAAATTAGCACGCTAATTTATCTCATTAGCGCGCTAATTGTCTATTGGAACTCAAAAATTGGAAAATGAAGAAATGAGCCTAAATAACATTATAAACCCATTAATTGACCTTAAATCCTTATAAATGAATTCCATGAGTTTTGGAATAGTAATTGGAGTCGGGGGGTTAGTCTGGAATCAGACCGGGAGAAATATCGGGGATTTGGAGGAATCGGACCGGGGGTTTGACTTTCGGAATGAGGAGTGCGTATTGAGGTGTGTAGTATCCCAATTGAACTTCACTTTAGTATTTACCGTTTGATTTATTCGAATTCAGTTCTGTTTATTCATTACTCTATTCATTTATTGCTTTACGGTGGCTGAGTACTCTCACCTGGTGTCTTTACGGTAGTGGAGTTTACTCCTACCTGGTGTCTTTACGGTGTTGAGATCACTCCCCACCTGGTGCTTATTCGTTATGACCATAGAGTCAACTAAGTCATAGCACTTGTCTAGGCATGCGCCGGTGAATAGGCTGCCTGGGTATGGTAGGCTGGTGTGGGTGCGTCGTGGATGTACGCCGACCACCTAGAGGGTCCAGGGTCACCCGATAGAGGTGTTTTCACGGGCTGTGCTTGGGGGAAAACCCGAAGTATGACTTGGTCTGATTTTACTGTGCACGTACTTTGTTTCATTACTATATTTATGCATGCGATGATCATTTTACAGTTGTCTGTATTATTTTGTTCCACATGTTTAATTATAGTATTTTAAATTCCAGTACTTTTACTTCCGTAATTACTTAGTAAATTTCCTTGGGATTACTCACTCCGGACTCGTCATCTGTCTTTTTGTGATGGCTGAGTGCAGATCCTAGTACGAGCCGGGGAAAGGGCAAGCTTGAGGACTACATTGATTGACAGCTCTAGTCCTACTCGTACGTATGTTTATATTTACTCGTTTTATGCTGGGTTTAGGGCTTTGAGAGATAGGTTGTATATTTTGATATTTTGAGGATTTAGATGTTATGTATATGATGTACATTTGGTATGGTTTCTACTTAGGTATTATGCTCACGAAATACAAGATAAATCTTATGTTTTTCATTTAATTTTTCGTTGCGAACTTTGAGATTGTATGATATTAAAGGAACAAAAGTTAACATATAGAATCAAAGTTAATAAGAATTGATTGATGATGGATAATTGGGTGTGGGACACAACTGGTAGTGACGTGGCCAGTTGTAGGCCAGCGTGGCCTCCCGTGGAGGACCAATGTGGAAATTGGGGCCGCCACAGAGACCAAAGGGAACACGAAGGCAAAATGAGATGGATCTTCCTAATGTTTTGAGGACCTTGCGATGTAGCATATGTCATCAAGAAGGACATAAGCGAAGAACATGTCCGAATAGAGATCGTGGTCGAGTCCCTACTAGGAGGAATCGTTATAGTCTTTGTCGTGCAGAGGGACATAACAAAAAAAATTGTCCATCCATATCTCAACCCCAACCCCCAATTCAAACCAATGAGAGGATTTGTATTTTGTTTGTAAACGGTGTCAGTTGGTAATTTCATAACATTTATATTAATATAGTATAACCTTATGTTACGTAAAGTAATAGATACGTATTTGTTAATGTTATAACTCGTAGTAATGATTTGTTGTGACTTTTAAAACTACTCGACCAATTTGTCTAATCACACAGTTGTAGCGAGTACAAATGGAACCAGGACCATCTGATCCTTCTCTTCTATGCCTCCAATCTACACACAGATCATCGTAAGTCTAGAGGGGTCAGGTATATACATTTAACATGTAAAAACGTTTAATACATATATAAATATATATATATATATATATATCGACATATTTTTTAATTGTAAGGTACATGACACAATGCGCGTGCGAAGAAGACTGGGTGTTGTTGATCGACGGATAAATTACCATTCTCAAATGATCCCTTACCCACGATCTAGTGGCTTTTATGGGGTTTCATGCGTAGGATTTTTTAGACTTGACTGGGCTTTGATCACTGCTTTCGTTGAGAGATGGCGTCCGTGAGACACATACGTTCCACATGCGTTGTGGCGAGTGTACGATAACACTTCAAGACGTTGAGATTCAGCTCGGGTTACCGATTAAATGGTATGCTGTGATCGGAAGCACGAGATGTCGACTATCTCGCGGTGTGTGAAAGACTACTTGGTGCAAGACCTCAACCACTTCACCTTTCTGGGAATAGAGTTCGTGTTTCATGGCTCGAAGACAATGTGCCACCTATAGAGGATGACAACAATGAGGAAATGGTTCGACGTTATGTTCGTTCATACATTCTACAACTTATTGGTGGTTGTGTGTTCACTGACAAGTCGAATCAATATGTACATTTGATGTTTCTTCCGTTGCTCGAGGACCTTCAAACAGCTGGACAGTATAGTTGGGAAGTGCATGTTTGGCATATTTATACAGGGAGTTGTGTCGTGGATCTCGCTCTGGTGCGCACGAGGTCGCTAGTGTGACAATTCTTATACAACTATGGGCCTGGGATAGGTTTCCATTTATAGCACCAAGGCGCATGCCTGTTCCTAAAGGTCGACCTCGAACATGTGATGGAGTATACATGCCCAATGACGTTCCTTTGGGATATCGGTAATAAAAATGTTTCTCATGTTATTTTTAATAATTCATTGCGTCTTTTTAATTTATGACAAATTTATTGTTTTGTATACAGATGGATAGTTGCATTTTCGGTAATTAGGACTTCCACACACGTTTTATCATCATTTCGTGATGCACTTGACACGCAGAGGGAGAATGTCATTGAGTGGCAACCATATGCTGATGTCATCGAGTCACTTCCACAATTATGTACTCAAGGTCACGGGAGCTGGCGTTCGACATGTCCTTTAATTTGTTTCCATATAGTTGAGTGGCATAGACCGGAAAGGGTCATGAGATAGTTTGGGCTGACACAGGTCGTGCCACCTCACTGTGATTTTGACACACGTCTGCACCGCATCCAATTGAGAGGACACCCTCAAGAAAATTGGGCAGTGTATCACAGAAGATATATAGAGTTGTGGGAAAATAATAGTAATACCATAGCCGCGATAGAACAAGAAGGGGAACATGATCAGGAAGAGTACATGAGGTGGTACAGATCTATCACCAGGCGATACATTGGACATGACGAGGCTCTGTGCGAATTCTCGGTAACCTTGAAACTATAATGTTGTTATCCTCATGAGTCGTATTTAAAATTGTTAACGAACACTGCATTTTTTTATATATCAATCTACATTTGCGCATCAATTGGAGCGAGTGTTCACTGATGACGGGGTCGATCAAGGCATGGCTGCTCTAGATGAAGGCATCAGAATCTTAGATGAGAATGAACGGCAAAGGACGACTCTGTGGAATGATGAAAATGTAGTTGAGCCGGATATAGATAACGAAGCATCTCAAGAAGAAGAGGAAGAACAACAAGAAGAGGATCAAAGCCTAGCAGATAGAGGGAGGAGAAGAAAAACAACAACGACTCAAACTCTGGGTGAGAGCAGTAGACGTTCTTCTCCACCACCTCCAACTCGTCCAACACCAAGAACGTCAGAGACTGTTGGTGAGAGCAGCAGACGTTCTCCTCCGCCACTTCTAACCCCCCCTTCTTCTTATGGGTACTCTCCTTTGCCGCCCCCAACGCAACCGGATGCTCATATGTTTTTACCTAGGATACCGAGCATGAGTGTTCATCCATATCATTTTGATCCATATGCTCCTAGGCCATCATCTTCATACATGGACCATAGAATGCCTACACATTCAATGCATGGTTCATTGCCTCAATACATGCCAAGTCCATTTACTCCACCTTATAACTACAATATTTCATATAGTGGAGATGGCTCATTCAGACCCTTATTAGGCATGCCACCTCATGTTCCTTTCACCCTACCACATACAGGAAGTCAGTATGTTGGAATGGTTCAACCCCCTATCTTTGATAGCACTGGTAGTAGAGGTCAATCAAGCCAACACGAGGAAGAAGTTCAGTCGAGTCATCGAGCCCAACAAACTCAGTCGGACGTATAAGCACGGAGAAATCCACATCGAAATAGAGTAGGACCGGTTTGCCACACGGAGGAGCAACGTCGACGTCGATAGAACTGCATCATACCTTTGTATGAGTGGGTTGATAGGAGTGTTTAGGGTCCCTTAGATGTCATGAAGATGGGGTTGTACATTTGGATGAAAGCCAAGAACTATAAATACAAACTCCTAGCCTTTTTGCTTCACATTTGCATGTTGTTTTCAATACAAAAATGAAAAAAAAATTCAGAGCTATTGGGGACTTTTATTTGATGGAAATTGTAGTCCTTAGGAGGTTATTCATCATCAAGAAAGAGATCTAGTTATCTACAATCAAGCATCAATCTTAACTCCAAATTAGGTGATTCCAATGCCACTTGAAAGATAACTCAAAATGGATCAACTTTGTCCTACTGAAAAATTTAGAAATTCAAACGTTTTGCTGTCCAAAAACCCTCTGCAACTTTGATGTTGAATCTGAATTTTCTGGACTTCACTATTTTAATAATACCTTATTGTTTGAGGAATAACTCAATTATTTCTTATTGGATTGCGTTCATATTTTAGTATGATGTTCTTAAGTATAATTTTAGTCCGTTTGCGAGAGTTTGGGTGACGAGAGGCCTATTGGACTAGGAATACTGTGTGAAAAAAGTGAGTATACCTGATGATACTTTGAATTGCATTTAATTTCCTTTTATTACTGATTGATTGGCGGTCTTTGTGACTATACGGTGCCTTTGTACTCTAATATCATGATATTTGTTGATAATCTTCACGCTTTGAACTTGTTCATCATGATATTGTTTTGTTGATGCTTTCATTGAATCCTTTCGTGTGCTCTATGTCTTCATTTGATGTTTTTAATGGTAAATGAGCTTTAAATAGCATGATATTAGGATTAGAGAGTTTATGAATGAGACTATGGACTTTGTACTCGACTTGATTAGTTTATTAGCTTGTCCATATGTCTTTACCATTCTATACGGAGTCATTTTTGAATAAATAAAGTAATGGTTGGTGAAAATAGTGACAACGAACCATGACATACTCACTTAAGTAGGTTTAAGAAATCAAACCTAATTAGTAAATTTAGTTACATATTTGTTTGTTCATTTCGTAATAATTGATTATGACATTTACATTTGTTTCTAACTTACTCTTGAACTTTAAAAAAGTCATGTCAAGCAGAAATTATGCATCATCATCTGGGGAGGGATCTGGTGGACGATCCAGCGGACGATCCGGTGGTCGCAGAGATCGTCCATCTCGTGACTTGGATCGTTCGCTAGTAAAATCTCCTACTGATGATGCTGAGCCTCATCAGCGTCAAGAGCAGCTCACTCCACAACAGCTTGCTCAGCAGTAGTTTGCTTACTATCCACAACTTTTTGTCCAACAACTGCTTTCTCAACAACACCATCAATCACAATTATTTCAGCAGTATCCTCGTCCGCCTTATGCGCAGCAGCCCCACCAGGGCCCTTTCCTTCAGCCATCGTGGTCATCTTTATTTGGCCCTGATGATCCAACCACTCTACAGGCTTACTCCTCTCTTTCGGCGTCGCAACTCCCTCCACCTATCGTTGGTGGCGTTACTTCTAGAGGATCTACTCACGCATCTCCCTCCCATCAGCAGGACTACCAGCATGTCCCAATTGCTCCCTTCGACTCTAGTATGCATGCCTCCCCATCGATGAGTCATGATCATGTCGAGCATGCATCACATTCGCCCAATACTTCAAGCCACCCTTCGAGTGAGCCGTCTATTAGTGGTGCCTCGTGTATATCATAACGAGGCGATGAGCCAGATAGGGCTCCGAGACGTACAAGTAATGATTACCGAGGCGCGGGGCGGGTGTTTTTGACCGTAAAAACTATGAAAGAATTGTAAGTCAACAAAATATTATTACGTATATATACTTACGTTTAATGAACTTACTATAATATTGGTCTAACTTTTTTTTGTAAAAATGTAATGGTACTTTCTTGCATCTGTCATCCGAAGCGTCAAAGCAAATGATGCGGGTATATAAATTCGATTTACATAAGGATGGCTACTGTTGGGATACGGTTCCCAACCATATCAAGGAGTAATATTTTAACAAATGGGCGGTAAGAGATTTTTAAATAAGAAAATTAAGTTTCTTTTACTTAGCATATGTTGAAGACTTGACTTTCTATTATTACAGACTCATTTCGATTGGAGACGATCGGATGACGCTATGGTCAGACATTTGTACGATAGACAGATTGCCACTCGTTACGCTAACTTTGTTAGTAAGATGGTGAGGAAATCGACAAAACCAGCACATGTATCTCTGGAGGTTTTTGAGCATTACAAGAAGATGCGGTCTACTCTAGAATATAAAGCAAAGTCAGCACAAGCGCGCCAAAATCGGAGATCAGAGGTGGAGGGACCTGGTTCGGGTCCGTCTGTGCACGGAGGTGGATCCATATCCATCTATGAGCATTCGTTGATACTGGTATGTTTTGGGACATACATACATAGATACATACATATTTTATAGGAGAAGAAACTCAGTCGAAAGCCGACTGCTTTGGATTTATGTTTATATCTCCATACAAGGGATCACGATGGCGTCACTTTCTTGGATCCGAGAGCAGAGGCGATTGCCGTAAGAAACTATTTGACCATAATTTTTTTTATTAATTATAGGTATCAATGACTTATATGACTTGTCAATGTTTAAATTCTTAATACAGGTGGCTATACACGAAAGGACCAGAGAGCTTTCACAGCTGCAGCCTGACACTCCAATTGATGAAACAGAATTATATTTGAAGATTGTGCAGCAAAATGATAAAGGCCGGAGATTTGGTCTTGGCTGGACACCGTCAAGGTTTAAGATGCGTAGACATGATGAAGCTGGATCTTCTCGTCCTATATTTGCAGATGATGAGCCATTTGACCAATTCAAGAAGGAATTCAAGGAGATGCAAGCAATGATACTAAAAATAGTTAATGACACGTCTCTAAATCGCGAGCAATTGCTTGAAATGCAAGGACGATTACATCGCATGGAACAGGGTTTCATGGAGAGATCAGCTGCAAAAAAAAGGCAATATGATGTTGATGATGATGATGATGATGATGATGATGCTCACAATGACTCAACGACCGAGGATGATGAATGATGATTTCTTTTTCACAACATCTAAAAAGGTTAGATTTTTTTGGTTCATTTTTTACTTGATACTTGTAAAATTTTTTTATTAGGAACCATTATAAATCTTATGAATTTATTTGGAACCATTATAGAAACATAAATAATGTAAACCATATATTGAGTCGAGATTATTGGAGTAATGTTTGTTATTCACTAGTTTTTTCTATTTGTATTCTTTATTTGAATATTGAATTGGGAGACTCAAAAAGGTTTTACTTCTAAATAGAATTATTGTTTTAGGTCTACATTGAACATTTTTTAAGAACGATTTTGGGATTTTATGTTTTAATTGGTTCTACACAAAAAAAACTTGTTCAAACTATATTAACATCTTTTATTTTGTGTTTTCATATTTGTGATATTGAATATATATGCTATCTGTTAATTAATTTTACTAATTTGTATTTATTTTTTCTTTTTTATTGAAATAAATATGATTTGTTCTTTATTATAGGTTGTTTTCCATAAAATATATGACTTTTATATATGTGAATATCAATTTTGTATACCTCAAAGTTTAACTTATTTTATTTTTCTTTTTTTTTTTTTGCAAGAAACTATGGTATATATGATGGATGGAGTGTATTTTTATGATAGTTTTTTTGAAAACTTATTTTATGTTCTCCTATTTTGATTTTTTTTATTTTTTGTATTGATATGGAAAGAGACAATTATTGATACACTGAGTTTATGTATTCAAATTTGATTAAATTCTATTGGAATGTATGGAATGTATGAATTCATTGGTGCCGTGGAATGTATTAACCAACCACCAACCGGAATGAATTAGGAATGTATGAATTCATTGTATATGAATTTAGGGTTTAGGATATATGAATTCTGTATTGTTGCAGATATGAATTTAGGGTTTAGTGTAATATATAAATGTATTAAACCCTAAAACAGTAAATATGAATTTTGAATGAATATATAAATATATTATATATTAGGGTATTTAGCGATGGGGTGTCCCGTCGCCAAATGACGTGGCGCGCTCCACGTCACCGTGTAGCACCCTACCAGCTAATGGCGCCTTTACAAAAGGCACCATTTGTTCCACATCCCAATTGATTACGCCTTTACTAAAGCCAGAATACACTACTTTTGTAATTTTACAAAAATTTAACTTATTTAATGAATTTTAAGGAAAAACAACCTTACTTTTTGAAATTCCCCCAATTATTTTGGGTGAGTTTGCTGTAATACGCATTATTAGTAGTTGACTTATAAAAAACAAAAACAACAATAACATAACCTCGATAATAAAATAAAATAATTAAAATTCACTACATAGATTAAATTTTTTATTGTATTTGATTTATGAAACATATATAAACTCTAAAACCATAAAGCAACTCCCATACCAAATGATGATGTTTTGCCTTATTTAAAAAATAATACTTTTTACCCCAAAAAAAAAAGAAAAGAAAGAAGTTAGAGTGATTACTATTTCCATACAGGAAAATGTTTACCAAGCATGTTTCTATTATAAGGTTTCCATGAGCCACCTCTTTTCCCCAAACAAACATTTTTGCAAAAATTTATGAAGAATTAATATAAAGAATTTATAAATTTCACTATATAGGATAACTGCTATCAACCAACTTGTAACATAAGTAAAAGTTTCTAAACAACCAAGAATTTTATTCAACTTGGAATTTGAGTACAAGTATTTATAGAAAATTAGAAATACATAAAAGATAGAAACAACTAAGGATAGTTGCAATATCTTGTAACCAATCGTGATCCAATCTGATGTGGGATAACCGAGAATCGAAACAAACCAACCCAGATAATCTTAACACCCTCTCTCAAACTCAAGATGGGTTGGTGGAAAACAACTTGAGTTTGGCAATCAAATCCTAAAATTGTCCCAGAAGATGAGCTTTGGTGAAGATGTTTGTTATCTAATTAATAGAAGAGACTACGATAAGCTGAAGTGTGCCTCGAAGGAGGTGTGGCGACAAAGTGACAATCATTCTCAATGTGTTTCGTACGCTCATAAAAGACATCATTATGAGCAATTTGAATTGCACTACAATTGTGCGACGACCCCAAATTTCCCTTGCATTTGAGTAAGCCCACCTTAGGCTTGTACAAGTTCCCGAGACGGAACTCGACGAGCCTGGCGAGTCTAGTAAGCCTCCAATCAATCAATTTTACAATTTATGAAAAAGTTATTGCAAGTTTTACGCAGCTGAAAGTAAACAAACTAAACATAAGGGAAATAACTCAGTCAAAGGGAAATAAAAAATCTATAATGTGGAAACATACATGATCAATAAATAAGTACGTGATACCAATCTCAAAATGATCCCAATTCAATGATAAAAAAACACACACACACACACATATATATATATGTATATAAAATGTCATACAACCAAGTAAAAAATATAATAGACCTACACTAAGGTCTCCAAGTTCAGCCGCTTAGTCCTCACAGGAAGTCACCTAGGCAAGGGTCACGAGGTCACTAATGAGAGAGTTAACCTTAAAGAAAATTTTCTCACTTAATGTCACTTCGTGGTGCCTAAGGGCCACCTTAGCTCAGCATTTCAATAAAATTCACACTAACAAGCAACAATAGGCATAAAAGGAGATTTACTGATTAATGAGTTACAACTCTACCACCTTATACTTTCCCAAGCATAAATGGTTGGCTTTATAAAAAGCATAAATTGGCTTTATAAAAAGCATAAATGGTTGGCTTTATAAAACAACCTGAAGTGGTTACATAACCGAATGGACACATGTCCTAGTTTACAAGCATAAAAGACTAAGTAAAATACACCACACTCCCATGTAGCTAAGCAGTTGCCTAACTGCTTGCCTCATTTGTTGCCACCTGGCCTCGTAACTACTATGACCACCGGGTCAATGGGCATATCTTCCATGTGCTAGGGACTTGCTTGGACGTGCCCTGGTCATGCTCTGAGCCATGACCAAGGTAGTTGCATAACCGCCTAGGAACTGCCATGCTTAACTTGGTCCATCAAAGCCTAGGGAAGTTCCTTGATTTCAGGGTCGTGCTTGGTGGTGCCTAGCTAGCCTAGGCACCATTGGGTGCATGCCGGAGCCTAGCTAAGTCTGGGTCTTACCGGCATGAAGGTGGTTGCATGATGGTCTTTGGGCAAGGCTTTAACATGCACGTCCAAGGCTTTCTCTAGGGTCACCCTTGCTTCCCGCCCATACCAAACCTAGGAGAGGTTCCCTCCTATAGTAGATGTTAAGCCGTTCTTGGTCCTCTAATAAGTTCAAAAGTGAGACCAATCATACTTTGACCTGATCAACGCTCAGAGTCAAGGAAAGACAACTGTGCTCCTACCAAGGTCTTGTCTTGCCCGTGCCAAGGCGTGACCTTGCTCGTGCCAAGATATGTACCAAGCTCTCGTTAAGGTACGCGCTAAGTCGCCGCTATTCTCGTGCTAAGTCACCGTTGTACTCGCGCCAGATAGAGCACCTTGCCCGCGCATGTGCTTATTTAGGTACGCGTCGTGCCAATTTAGGTACGCGCTTGTGCCCACTTAGGTACGCGCGTCGTGCCCACTTAGGTACACGCCGTGCCCATTAAAGGTATGCACCGTTCCTGCTAAGGTACACGCCCGTGCGCACTTACGTACGCATCGTGCCCACTTATGTACGCGCTGTGCCCATTTATGTATGTGTCGTGACCGTTAAGGTATGCATCGTGCCCGCTACGGTACACGCCTTGCGCACTTAGGTACGCTCTGTGCCCACTTAGGTAAACACCATACCCACTTAGGTACGCGTCGTGCCCACTTAGGTAAACGTCGTGCATTGAACCCCAATTCATCACTTGAGTCTCCTGAAGCCTTCCGAGTTCACCGAAACTCGGTCATTTGCTGAGTTATCTTGTTGCACAGCCCAGCATAGTCCGATCCAGCTATTGGGGTGGTAACAAACCTCCCCCGGTCGAAATGTTCGATGTCCTCATTGAACTGCTTGGTTCTTGCCGTGTCTGGTAATCTGTTATCTCATTCTCCAACTGTTATAGGGTAGTGTCCCGCTCCCAAGTAGGTTCCTCAACATCAACCCACTTGATCAAGTAGAAAATCCGCTTGTTTTTCTTACTCTGACCACGCATCTCGTGGTTTATAATCTGCTCGATCTCCCCTACAAATTCCTTCCATACTAAAGGTGGAGCTCGTCTGGCTGCACTCCGCCCCGGTTCGCCTGATCTGAATAGAAATGTTTAAGGTAACTGACATGAAATGCATGGTGTACCTTCAACCTCTCTGGTAGCTTGAACCTGTGAGCTACCCTTCCAACTCGCTTGACCACCTCAAATGGTCCCTCATATTGTTGAACTAGGCCCTTGTGTGTCTCTTTCTTGTTGAACTTCTTCAGAATTTGAGGAGTAAGCTTCAACAAGACAAAGTCTCCTTCTTGGAACTCTAGGGGCCTCCTGTTATGGTCAGCATACTTCTTTATCCGTTGAACAACTTTAGCCAAGTTGTTTTGAGCTGCCTTCCGTAACTCCTTCTTGACTCCTAGCAAAGCGATAAGTCGTTGGGCACAATCCTATCGACTTTCATTTTGCTACCTCATGTATGGGGTAACTGGTTGTTGTCCCGTCGCCACCTCGAAGGGACTCATCTCTCGAAACAAAACTTCTATGGAGATTGTAACAAAATTGGGTTAAATCAAGCAAGTCCACCCAGTTGGATTGGCTTGCATTCATATAGTGTCTAAGGTAGTCCTCAACAAAACATTGATCTTCTCCATCTGCTTATCTTTTTGAAGATGGTTGGCTATCGAGAAATTTAACTATGAACCCAGCAAGTTGAAGAAGGCAGTCTAAAACTGCCCTTTAAACCTTGTATCACGATCATTTATGATGTCATCCGAAATCCCCCAATATTTTTCCACATGTTTCAAAAACAACTTTGCAGACATGTCTGCATCACAATTCTTCGGAGCAACAATGAATGTATCATACTTCGAGAATCGATCCACTACCACCATAACGCTAGTCATCCCCTGTGTCTTGGGAAGACCAGTGATGAAATCCATGGAAAAGCTTCTAAAGGGTCTGTCCGGACTGGTAGAGGTTCCAACAAGCCTGGTGCCTTCCTCCTCAAAGTCTTATTTCGCTGGCACACAAGACAAGTTTGCAAATACAAATCCACGTCCTCCTCTATCTTTGGCTAAAAGAACGAATGGGACATAAGGACAAAGGTATGCTCCATGCCTGGATGCCTTGCCCACCGAGCGTCATGAGTCTCTTTCAAGAGTTCTCGCCTCAATCTGCTTGTGCTAGGAACATATGGGTGTCCTCCTTTAGCATAAGGGACCCCATCTTCACACCAGAATCTCGAGTAACACCTTCAGCTATTAGCTTCACCAGTTTCACACAAACTGGATCCTTACCCGTATTTTCCTTAATTCGAGGCAAGAATTGGCTTTTCAGCATTGCAATTGCCGAGACCATCGCAGCTACCACCTTCCGACTAAGAGCATCAGGGACTGAATTAAGCCTTTAAGACTTGTGTTCGAACTGGACATCATATTCCACCAAGAAGTCCAACTACCTTGCTTGCTTTTAGGAGAGTTTCTTCTGGGTCATGAAGTAGGTGATTGCCGCATTCTCTGTGCGCACAATGAAACTTGTCCCAAGCAATTAGTGCCTCCAAATTCTGAGGGCATGCACCATAACAAATATCTCCTTCTCGTGAGCTAGATATCAATGTCCAACATCCTTCAGCTTCCTACTCTCAAAGGCAATGGGGTGTCCCTCCTGGACAAGCACTGCCCCAAAGCCCTATCTGACACGTTAGTATGGACTTTGAAAGGGAGTTCGAAGTTAAGTAAAATCATCATTGGATCAGAGGCAATGACCTGCCTCAATCTCTCCATCGCCTGGTCGCATCCACGATCATGCACGATCTTTCTTCAAAAGATATTCTTCAAGTAGCCCTCCACAAACCGCCAATAATAATTCGCCAAGCCAAGGAATGATCGAAGTTCATGGCTGTGACGAAGGATGGTTTCACGTAAACATCTTTTGTTTATCCATACCTAAATACATAATAAATGATAAAGTATAATGAGTCCCAAATCAACAAAATCAGAGACAAAACATTAATAAATGTGACAAACAATTCAATTTCCTAATTGTGGGTTGAATAGATCCGAGACAAATACATATGATATCAACCAAAACAACCGATAGGGCTCAAGAACTAACAGTTGTTTACTGCCTCCAAAAGAATTTTCAGACGGTCGTATGTGACCGACACCATTGAGACCGTCACTTTCAACAAACCCTAAAACTAATCCGTAAACACTGCAACCAATTGACATAAAAACACTGATGAAACAATCGCAAACTCAAGGAGAACAAAACCTATAAAAACACTGATGAAAACACTTATAAAAAACACTGATGAAACTTACTGAATACACTGGTGGCAAACGAAGGGATAGGCGGTGCTCCTTGACTTTTCCAACCACCGTCGCCTATAGATCTGGCAATATCTCATCCACGAAAGACACCAAATGCACTAGAGAGTCCGATTGAGCAGTATGGTAGAAAAATCAAAGAATGGATGTTGGCTACGATTTTTGTAATGGGTACGTTGGGTTCGAATGTGGGGAGGAGGAGAATTGGAGTCGTTGAAAGTAGTAACAAAAATTAAAAAATGGGGTCAAATGAGGTAATGGGGTAAATGGAGCAAAAAGTGGGGTTTGAATAGCCACACCCTTTTTTTTATAAGATAATTCGCCTAGGTTGTTGTGTAACTTGTGTTTTTGTCACTAACGGCTGGTTGGAGTAATTAAAAGCGGGTAGTTGTCCTTTAATCAACAACACGAGTACGAGTTATGAGAATAAAAACACCAATTTAAGAAGCCCTCCCACTTATAATGTGGTCGGCTCAAGGTGAACCCAAACATGATTTACCGTTTACACATTTGTTTGTAGGTAAATGAACTGTACGTAGGTTTCAACTTATTCTTGAGATAAGGATTTAGGGTTTTTGTGGTTGAAGTCATCGATTTTGTTTCAATGTTGTGAAGCTTTTCAACTAAGAAATGTTGTGGAGCTTTTCAACTAAGAATGCGCTTGAAAAATAATGACGATATTACCTGATTCGATACTGCGTGATTTGTTGAGAATAGTGTACTGTTTTACATGTTAAAAATTATACATACATCAACATTACAATGTGGATGCAAAGTACCTATATAATTTTAGTAACCAAACATACCAAAAAAAGGGAAAATACATTGAACCAATTATGAGCCATCTCCCAAATTTATCACGCATTTATTAACACACAAAATCTCTCAAAAGTTCCTTAAAAATTTGAAAAGAAATCTCTCACAAACTCACCAAAATAGTAAAATACTCCAAAAGAAGAGATCGAGCGGACCACTATTTGATCGGATGGCTCGACGCGACACTAACCATGATCAAATAGATCAGAAGCACCCGCTCGAGTGATACCCTTAACCAACGCCTCACGTGCGCAAGATAGCGATTGCAACCACGCGTGCGCAACCACCACCAGCCGGAGCAAATCTCCACTACCGCCTCGCCCATCGAGCACCCTACACCCCGTTCTCAGACTCCGCCACGTAGCTCAATGTCAACAACTCACCGTCTGATCTAAATGATCGCCACGTGGCAGCTTCCCGTTCTTTGTGGATAGAGGTTCTCTGTATCAAAACGCTGTTCCTGCGCCACACAACGCATATCCCCAATTCGAAACCCTAAATTGCATTTCCCTCTCTCTCTCTTACACGCGCTCTCTCGCTCTTTCTCTCTCTAGATTTTGCTGTTTCGTTATCCGTTCGTTCGCGACAGGCGCGAACTCTCTGCGTCAACTGAAATCTTGGTTGAGTCTCTGCGTTGGATTGCGCGGTTTCTCGTCGTCATTTCGGTGTCATTTATACGACCAGGTGTGTTAAATGCTGGACTGGTTTTGTTTGTTGTTTGTGTTTGCGAAAGTTTCGATTTTTAACTGTATTTGATGATTATGAGACATGGATTTGATGTTAATGGGGATTATTTGATGTGGGTAGTGGTTGGTTTCAATTGAGAGTGGATTCAGATGGGTACATTTGGTGGGAAACTAGGTTGGCTCTTTTAGGGTTAGGTTTGGGTTTGAATTTGTGATTAATGGTGAATAGAGTGTTGTTGTGTATTCATTTTTGTGATTCTTGAGATTCCCTGCTAAGTCAAGATTATTCGGGCCATTGGGGTACGCCAGGCTGATTGCACCAGGGCCTCATATGAATAGTCTGGCTTGCCTGGATACCCACGGAATCGAGAAAATGAAATTTTGATTCTGAGTGATAAGGTTTTGCTATGGCAAAGTTTTTATGTCAATGGCCAATGCATATGGTTATAGGGGTTTCAGACCTTTAGTCGTGTAGATCCAATGTTTTTCACATATTAATTTAGCTTAGTTTTAAATTATCAAGATTTGCCGGAAAATTATGCTTGTGCAGATAGGCTAGCCAAGGAGGCACTAGGGAATGGAAAAGAAGTCAGAATTTTTCAACTCAGTTCCACATTGTTTTTCTTTGTTAATTGAGAGGGGACCTGCCCATTTCATGATTATCATCTTCTTAGTTTATGGCACGAAATGCTCAGTACCCACCTAAAAAAAGTATCGTGATTCTCATATCTATGTTCAAGGGGTGGCAGTATGTTTAAGTTTTCATGCTTTGTGAAATCTTGTGGCACCTTTGGTGGGAAACTAGGTTTATGGTTTAACCATTTTAGGGTCAGGTTGGGTTTGAGTGTGTTATTGCTGATGGATAGAGTGTTATTGTGTATTTAATTTGTGATAGTTTAAAGATGTCATCATATTTTAACAGTTAAAATCTTCTCAAACTAATAAGATAAATCAATTTAAGGGTAATATTGACAATAAGTTTAAATTTTGGAATAATAGAATCCTAGGCGGTGTTGGCTTTATATAGTGTAGAGATATAATTTTCTTGGAAAACAAATAGGGAGTATTAATATTTTTAGCATCTAATGATATGGTGCTGGTCATATGTGAAACTAAATGCATAGTTAGAAATAAAATAAAAAATAAAAAAAATAAAAGCTGAAACATGGTAGGAAAAAAAACCAAAAAAATATTAAACAGTGAAAAACTAAAAACAGTATTAAACAATAGAAAACCTCTTGGGTAACGCCTAAAACTTAAATAATCCTTCATCAACCTCAAAAGTAAGAAATAAAACAAAAAAAAAAGGATCTTCATCTTTTGGGTAATGCCTAAAACCTAAATAATCCAAATTGCCATGGAAATCTGAGTTTTGTAAAAAATTGAAATCTTAGAGAAGCACATATTGTTCATTTTTAATTGTGGAAAGTTTTTGTTTTTGTTAATTATTAAGAAAGTGATACAATTCCAAAATCTCATGTGGTTGCCACCAATATTTTTTGCTTCTCAAGCACTTCAACATAGTTCAAAATTTCAAATGTAGCATTTGGGACCAAGTTTATTATTTGTTGTACATTTGTGAATTGTTTTCACGGATCTACCAATTAGAAGTTCCATTGTTCTCCAGTATTTTACGTCTGATATGTGGCCTGTTGTATGACTGTTAAAGGATTGTTTCTTGCATTATTTTGATTGGTCTTTTTTGTTTTTCATGAGCATAGCAAAATTGAAGAAGCTCCAAAGTGTAGTTTCATTGGATTTGGGACTATGCAATTGTTACTAGCGCTGTTGAAGGGCTTGTATCCACTTTATTGTCATTATCTTTTGACAAGGAGGAAGCTTCCTTTTACCTTGGCAGTCATTATAAATTGAAGTTGGCTGAGTCACTATTGCCGTCTTTTCCATTCTAAATCTTCACCATTAAGGCTATATCAGATGTCAGAAGGTGACATGGCTATAATGAAACCTGAGGTAACTTTATTTCTTTATTACTTCCTAATATAAGTTGTTCTGGCAAAACTTTTCGTTCAAATTGTAAGTCGTTTTTGAAATTCGAGAGTGTATTTATTTCTTTTTTATCCATTTTACCCTTATATAATTCAAACATTTATGATTCTTTCAATTCTTCAATTCATTTAATGTCAAAGGACGTATAGGTAAATTACACTCGTAATTAAAGCTCCTTTAATTCTTGTGCCTTTACCTTAAACGACCTACATTTTTGACCGGAGGGAGTATCATTCAATTATGCTCTACTATAATTGTTAGTTTCCAGTCGATAGGCCTTCCTTTTTGCATTTGACATTTTCACTATGGATTTTGCATGGTCAATATTCTATAAGAGAAGCTCCTATTCAACTAACCTATGAGTAAATTTGTCAATTGTGGTGCGTGAATAAGCGACTGTGTAATTGGAGAATTTGTATGGGTAACATGGCGTGGTTAACCTGCTTTCCCAGTCTTAGGCTAGAGGGACTTGACTTCACATGTTGTAACCGTGCCAGGATGTATCCCAAGGACATCACTTGTCGTGTCGAGTTAATGTGAAAATTCTGGGGGTGATTTATGTATTCGCTTGCAGGATCCGTAGCATAGTCTTGCGTCCAGTCTTTCTTTCTTGGTTGAGCGATTATAGATAGCTCCATTTTTGTCTGGATTTGGTGCTGTGTGAGTCCTAATGAGAATTTGTTTTCTACTATATGCTTCCTTAGGTCATGAAGTCTTACATATGGCTCCAAACTGCTGATGGTTCAATCCAGCAAGTAGAAGAAGAGGTTGCAATGTTTTGCCCAATGATATGTCGAGAAGTGATTCAAAGTAGTATGGGATCTTCTAAAAATTATGCCATTTCACTGCCTCAGCGAGTCAATACAGCCATCTTGAGCCTGATACTTGATTATTGTCGATTTCATCAAGTACAAGGTCGTTCAAATAAGGTAGGGTATGCTTTATCTTACTGAATTGCTGGTTGCTTGTGTTTGATCTTGTTTTTAATGTAATCAATTAACTATTACCTGTTTTGTTATATGAACATTTGATTTTTTGATCATTTTGGTATGTAGGAAAGGAAATCTTTTGATGAAAAGTTCATCCGGATGGACACAAAGAAATTATGTGAGCTGACTTCTGCTGCAGATAGTTTGCAGTTGAAGCCTTTAGTTGATCTCACAAGCCGTGCACTTGCTCGAATGATAGAAGGGAAAACTCCTGAAGAGATTCGTGAAACATTTCACTTGCCTGATGACCTTACTGAGGTGTCGCACTTGTTGCTTATTTTCTCTTCACATCTCTTTTTTAGAAAACCAAATTCATTTAAAGCAGAATGATTAATTGCAGGAGGAGAAATTGGAGCCTTTGAGAAATACAGCGGATGATCCGCGAATCCGGCTATTGAATCGTCTTTATGCTAGGAAAAGAAAAGAATTGAAAGAGAAAGAGAAACTAAAGGTGAATCTTGTTATTTATGGAATAGTTAGGCGTCTATTTATATTTCTTAAAAACTTGTTATCTAAGCTTGCATTTTGTTTTACCTGCTTAATAGCTTAACAGATTCCATGTTGTTTTCTGTTTGGTAAGAAAAAACTTGGTTTCTTAGAGCCTGCTCCAGACCTGTGCTGTGGTATTTTTCGAGTAATTTTTTTTTTTAAATGTTATTCAGATTGTTGAAATTGAAGAGGAGCAAGTGGATCAGCGTTCAGTTGACGACCTCTTGTCATTTATTAATGGGGGAGATGGAGGTATTCTTGAGCGATGTCCTCATCTCACCTAGTATGAATATTTCTTGTATAAGTTTAACTCTATTGAATTTTTGATGTCGAAAGAACTTGATACTTAATTCCCCCCTCTTTTAACTTGTTCATGTCTTCTTGATATTATAATTGTTTTTGAACTTGACAATTCATGACATATTTGAATTCTCTCTAGTTCAGTTACTTGCACTAGAAAGATCTGAAAACATAACAAATATGACAAAACTTGATCTTATGTTCCTTTTTCTTTTTGATTCTGATTACATGCATATACCAAATGCTGGATTCAATTGTTCTGTGCTTTCTGTCCTCTCAGCTGAAATAGTAGTTTCAAAAAGTTCCCTGATGTGATTATAATTAGTTGTCAAAAAGTTCTGAGGTCTTATACGTTCTTATGAGTGAAATTTTCATTTCCAGCAAATCCTTTGACAGCGTACCGTTACGAACAGAACTTTTTTTTTTTTTTTTTTTCCTTTTCTATAAACATTCTTATACATTAGGGTTTAGGGATTGAGGCTATGTTGTTGTATGTATTCTTATACATTGTGGTCCATATTATTTTATTATTATTATTATTATTATTTTATTTTATTTTATTTTATTTTTTTTTGGTTTCTATTCTTTCTTTCTTGTTCTCCTCATAGACCTTATTTAAGCTGAATTTGCAATTTAACAGACTCTAAGCAAGTTAGAGCTCCAAAGCATAAGAAGAAGAACAAGAAGAAGAAAGATCAGTCAAAAGACCACTGTTGCAACAATGCAAATAAAAATTGTAAGGTTAGCAATCATGATAGACTTAAAAAGTACGAGCACACACCTAGATTTATGTATATAGATTAAGTTGCTAATTTGTAAATATATTGTTGTATTTTAGGAGGGTACTCTTTCTTCCACATGTCAGAATGGCGACAAGTGCAAAGTTGTGCCCAGTGCCAGTCAGACTCCAAAACAAGAAGATTCTGCCGATGATACCATTTCACCAAAAGTGGAGTTTGACGACGACATTGATGATGAACTAGACCCTGCAATGAAGGAAAAGCTTGATAGGTGAGAACTTGATTTAGTTCTTGAAACTTGATTTAGTTCTTGAAACATGTATTTGGATGACTGATCCTTCTTTTTACTTGTTTGAATAATTACAAGAAAGAAGCAGTCCTGATCTTATTTCTCCTATTTGAATTCCTTGAAACGGACTTCCCGCAGAAACAAACATGACAACCCTCAAGACGTGGTCTCGGAAAAAGCTTCGGTAACCCACTTTGGGCATTGAGATTGAGCACCGACCCACTCGGTTGCCGCGTGATGCGCTTCACGATGTGTGATGCACATCTTGAGGTGTATCGCATGGCAACCGAGTGGGTCGGTGCCCAAAGTGGGTTACTCTGCCAGCTTTCGTATTACTCACAGATTTTTCCCCCTATTTTTCATAATCTTATACTTTGTTTCAGGGAAGTTGAGGATTTTGCCCGGAGATTAAACTCAGACTGGCCCGAAAGAATGCAGGAGATTTTATCATTAGGCCAAGAGGGAAGGGCTGTTCCAATATCTATGAATGGCAATGGTTCCTTGAGGAGATACACAAAAATGGCTTATTCTTCTGGTTAGCTTTATCTACTTGGTTTGTTTTGTTGTAATTATTATTATTATTATTATTATTATTATTATTATTATTATTATGGTTATCTATATTTTTTATTGGGTTTTTTGGTGATTAGTAGTTATAATTATAGATGCCGTAACATTTTACCTAGCTTACGGACATGTCATTGACTTTTTTGCCTGTAGCTTTTGAGTCGAATTCTCTGAGGATTCTGTTCTGTTCTGTACGAGCAAAAAAAGTTTGACTTGCATGGTTTATTTTGTAGAGGTGCTGGTGATAGTTTGGTGCATGTTTTTGTAAATATTAACTCGGAACTTTTACCAGAGGCAAAGTTTACATAACCATTCACAAAGTTGATACTATTTGTGTACACATTGACTTGATTACGACGCAATGGCTGTTGTAACTCATGAACTAATTTGTTGAAATGAGCAGGGCTCGACTGAAGATAAACTTATGACGAACATTAATTGCGAGAGTAACAATGAGCTGCAACAGGTATATGGAAGATTTTTAAGTGACGGTATCGTTAAGAGGAAATGACAGCGCAACAGAGGACACCATCAGTTGTACTAAGCTTTGCTTTGCAGGAACGAAATTTTGGTTCCCTACCCATGGGACTTTGTTTTTTTCTGTATTGTTCCAGAGGAAGAGAATTGAAAATGTAAGCCAATCCAAGTTGTAGCTACCTTTTTTTGCCCCGTCTGATTGGCATTGTTGTTTCTTTGTACGAGTTGCTGTAGTGCTCTTTTCCATCAAACTTGATTTCTCAAGAAATTTTTTTAATGGCAGCTCAATTTGTCTGAGTTTTTTGTGTCATCATCGATCGCACTAAACATAAAAGAGCTCTAGCTACCAGATGCCGGCGCGAAATGAACGACAACTCTTTTGAACAAACATGATTAGTGATTCGGTAGACTTTTATTAAGTCAACTAATTCTAGGAAAATGATAATCTAACACACTTTGAATGTACATTTGAAGCATACACTGTCTTTTAATTTATTTATAGCTCTTTCTTGTCTTCCTATGCGTGAGCTCCACATCTAACAAAACACAATAAATAAACTAAAAGATAGTGTACACTCAAAATGTATTAGATTATCATTTTCCCTTATTCTAAGTTTGGCCTTGTATTGAGTTTCTATTTTACTTTTAAGAAAAAAAAACCAAATGCTAGCGCGAAGGAGAATTGGCAGCTTCACTTTTTTTTTTTTTTTTTTAAATTTTTTTGTCAGATTGGCAGCTTCACATATTTGAACCATGATAACATTGTACTGACAAGTAATAACCTGCCTTCAAATAAAGCATTTGCTCTTGAGGATCTTCTAACATTAGTAACAAGATTTAGTCCTGCAAACTAGGTCCAAGCTTACAGATTAAACACACACGTATAAAGCATGAACTATTGGTGATAAGCAGTAATACTCAGTCTGTCCATTTTTTCAGTTTAACTATCTCTAGACCTAAAAATTTCATGGTCAATACAATTTCGGCGATAATATTACATTTAGGATTGAAATGAGCTTTTTAGGGTGTGTACCACAATAAATAAGTTACTTGTACAGAGCAGCCTAAACTATCGACTCACTTCGGTTCTTGTGGACTCGGTTGGAGTTGGAAATGCGGGCAGGCCCTTTCTGGTTCCCCTCTTGTCCATAGAATCTTGAGGTCTCCTCTCTTCTTCCCAAGAGTAAAAAGGGTGCCTGCAGTACAATTTGTGCAATCACATTATTGAAGCAATGCATCAAAAGCACATTGGTTGAGTAAAAGTTTTGTTAGATGTCGTAACATTGACTGCGTCAATGTGAATTTGTATTCCGGCTTTGGTAGTTGCCATTTTACATACCGAGAGTGAAGGGAACAATGTATAGAAGAGCTGGTTGCCCGTGGCCGTCCATCAAGTTCAATGCAACATATGTGATGAGAAGACCTGCATATGACATTCAATTTGAAGAATTCACATTAGTGTGCATCAAAGCAATCAAAGTAACACACTGAGCAGAGCTATGGAAGGAAGATACCAACTTCTTGCCATTTCCTAACCTGATTTCGAGATAAATTTATGAGCTTTGGTTATATTTATTAAGAAAAAATTGCTTTTTTTTTTTACAGAGTGATATGTGACCCTATTAATAGACTTAATGTAAGGCTTCATTAGGACTCACATCCTTGATTATTTTGAATTCATAGGTTAACCAAAATTACATTCAACCTTATGAAGAGTAGATAGCGCAACTCTCAATAGCACCGCCGTAAGCAACACCCCAATGCATTGTAGCAAAAAAGAGAGTCGACTAGCAATACTGTATCTTAAAATCTCAAAACTTCACAAACACCAAATTAAAAAAAGAAACAGATTGCCTGCCTTTCTATGAAAATCACCAAGATCTGGGAGCTAATACATCTTAGCAAAAAAGAGAGTCAACTGCAGCAATACTTACCACTTACAGTTTCACTATTCATCGATGAAAAACTAGGAATAATCTTAAAGTGGCAACAGGAGTAACAATAGTATCAACGCCAAAGCAATATGAAAAGTAAAGTAGAATATCAATCAACTAGGAAAGTTCATATATTTTCATTTCCTGAAAAAGAAAAGACGAAGTACCTAGACCATAAGCCATCATTGCATAAAGGAAGTATCCAGCTCTAAGAGTCTTCTTTGAAAGCCAATCATACCTGCAAATTAGCATGCCTTGCCTCGTTACCGTCAATGGAAAAAAAAAATAATTTATCAAGCCGTATAAATTTCTTTCTTTCCTTTCATCTTTTACTCTGTATTTATTTATTTTGGTAACTGCCGGTACCCGCAGCCCATCCCACTAGTTATATGAATCTGAGTGCAATGCATAGACAAGGAAATGATCCAATGGCCCTGCCCGTGCATATGGATAGTTGAACTTGGGATCTTCCCTTCTGAGATGAGTGTCTTGAGCAACTATACTCTATGTGATGGTTCTTGTTTGACATTAATAAAAAAATCAGGGTTCATAATCTGGATACAATTTTGATAGGTATCCCCTTTGTGATTAATCACCTTTCTTACAAATCTATGTTCTCAGTAGCAGAACTACTCCCTTTTAAATATGAATATTCACATTGAAAAGCTATGATAGCCATATTACCTACGCAACACCGTAAAACAAGATTTCGAAGAAGTCTATAGCACAATGTTAACATACTAACTAATATAGGGAAATCATGCCCAAATAAATAGTTAGTGATTTTTTTTTAAAACAAATAGTTAGTGATTTCTACCTCAGGGAAAATGCTATTAGTAATCCAGGCAAGAGGATGTCACCAAATCCAATAATGCTGTAACCACCCCAAGGATCAAATAAGCGAGGTATCTTCAAAAGCATCGGGATACCATCTTCTCCACTTCTATCACCACGTGCTACCTATAGGTACAGAAACAGTAAGCGTGCCATTTTCTCAAAAAATTAAGTCACTGTCTAAACCATTTTTGAGTCACGTCCTGATAACTCACCACAATCATCACGCTCTCATGAAACCACCACTTTGAAGCAAAGACCCAAAAGATGTCATACAGGAATGCACAACTGAGAAGCACTGTGCCCACCTGATTCAATCAACTGCATTAGCGATTACATCAAAGCATTTGTTTTTTATGGAGAACCCATCAAAGCAGTTATTTGCAAGATACATAACATTAACAGTGTTTTTGCCATTTCCATAATTGGCCTAGATGTCTTCAAGAGTGCAAGCATAAAAGATTTAGCACAGGGAAGATTAGCTGATAGTGTGTAATTCTCGAATCATTACAGAGAGATCAAACAAAATTCATGATCAATTAGAATAATATAGCAGCATCTTTCAGGGAAAAAAAGAGGTAATAACTACAACTTGTTCACAGCATAGTAGATCATTAATTGATTATATCACAAAAATTTATGCCTCTGAAAATAAAATGAGCAATGGGCCCTGCACTATACTTTAAACGAGACAATTTCAATCTTATGCATACATACCCTTGTAGAGATGATGAGCATGGCAATTAAAAGGGCAATGCATACATACACAGCAAATGCTTGATGAAGTAGGAGGTGCTATTGACGTCAATCCCACAACAAAGAGAAAATAAAGTAAAATAATAAAAGATATCAATATACCATGATGAATCAGTGTGTGAAGGTATGTTAAACATTAATTATATAAAATCTGAACTCTTCAATATGTCAATGTTACAGTGTTGAATTCATGTAGTCTACGAACCTTTTAGACAACATCATTCGTTATTTTCGAGAAGAAACAATGAAGAAAATTGATAGAGAACAATGATAAAGATGTTAATGAAAAATTTGTTAATCAGAAAAAGAGTAGAATCCTTGAAACCAGAAATAAATTAACCAAGTTAGAGCATTACCTTGAGATTAGGCACACGAACAATCTGAAGGACAGTAACTATCAGCGCCACACCCTAAAAAATTGCAAAAATAAACATAAGTTGTCAGAAGCATCAAACTGCGTTTCCATGTTTCCTAAATGACAGATAAGCAGCCACATAGTGTTGCTTCAACTGTTACCACAAATGACAAGTAGAAAGAGGAGCAGTGCAAGAGAAATATATTTTGAAACTGTACAAATGCAAGACTAATACCATAACATAAGTTTTGGATATCTGACAAATGGTAGATTAAATTGTTCAATCAATAAGCGAGTATCTTATTTTATATATATGAAATATGAACATTAGTCATGCATGTGAGGAATGTTTTCTAAAATGATTTGCAGTCTTTGCATCATCAAATGAGAATAAGAGGTTATTTAATTTCTAAGCTCAGTAGATGGTAATAGTTTAATGATATCCAGAACAACTCCTTGCTTTGGAAAGTAACCAATCACGTAAACATATGCTAAAAATCAGGCAGAGCACGTTCTTATCATAGCATGTTGAAAACGAAAGGAAATAGAGAGCTCAAATCTAATTTAACCGTCCGAACAAGGATAAGATTTTAAGTTGTCCAAGAGAATTAGTAGTTTTTTTTTACAATATAGGTGTAAAAAGTCAAAACTTTCTGTTTGTTGAACTGGAGATGATGCAGATTTAGATTTTAAAGGAAATATCAACTATATTAAAGGTCGTAATCTTTTTACCAGGATATCTTGACCTATCCAGGCAAAGGAAGCATGTCGATACACGGCCCAGACAACTGCAAAGGTAATGCAGAATGGAGAAACAGCCAACGTAAGGTAGGAGATAGCTCCAAAGAAGGGTACTTTAATAAATGAATCTCCTGCTTGTTTAAACCACCTGAAACAATATTTTCAGCAATAATGATCTTCAACTTAATGAAGCAATGTTGGATTTGAGAAGAAAAAGGTGAAAGGGGAGCAATATTTCATTAATTGTTGTGCTCTATTTATAGAACTACAATTCACAAATTATTCAAAATTTGAAAATTCAACTAACCAAATCCTAAAACTTAGTTGTAGATAAAACAGTTAAATTTGAAATTCAAAAGCAACAACCTATTCATTCAATAAAAAATATGGTATCCCACGTGTTGCGAATCTGACCGAATATGTTGTGCAAGTTCAACGATCCACATCACAACTCTACTCGACATTCATGGGAATTTCAACTATAAATAGACACTTCACAGCTCTTGTAGTATAAATGAATTATATTAATTCTTAACCATCTACTTAAGCTTCCTTTCAGCAACCTCCTTGTGTTTTATTTGTTTCCCTAGTTTTTTCTCCCACAAATACCTTCATTCAGCCAATTCTACTGTTTCAAAAGGGGTTCATCGGTCGAATCTTGTTTTTGGTCTTGTAAAAGGAAAACATGAAGGTGATGCAAAAAGAAAATGGATATCAAAGATCAGATATGCTATAAAAAAGATCGTGAAATAATGGAGATAGATCTTGAAAATAATGCTGGTACTGGTATAGAGATAATGCCGTCGACAGAGTTAAAGGCTAGACTAACATTAGTCAGGAAAATCAATGCAAGTCAGAAGAGATAAACAGTAAACACTGGCCTGTCAAACCAAAAGGCAGTCATCATACCGTGATAACAAAGCCACCAAACAAGTTTGCAGGCCCTGCAAGGAAATAATAAGTTCAGAAGATCCGTCAGCTTTCACATTTCAATCTGATGATCTCAAGTTGTAGGATGCTTTCATGGTTATAACACAAAATGTGTGTTCATCAAGGTAAAAAAAAAAAAAAAAAAAAAGAATAAACAAGAAAACAAGCGCACCTCTACCCCACCAATGCAAAACAATACCACCAGAAGTTCGACAAACCAGGTTGACATGAGCTTGTATAGCATAACCAAGAAGCCGGATGCAATTACAACAAACAGGATGGCTGAGGAGGTATTAATATCCACCACCCCAGAACCACCGGTATCTTCAATGTTCAAATAATCATCCGAACCGTCCTACATGCAAAAGATCAATACATCCGTCAGGTTTACTAAATCCGTATAGAGAAGAAACCTTCATGTTGGAAAGGAAGATCTCATAGGATATTGAAGTGGCCAATCATATTTGACCTTCAGGAGTTTCTCTTGCTCAATTGCTGCTTCCCTGGCACTCCATGCAGACCAATAAGAAGCGCATAAGATGGTTCCAACAGCCATTAGCCATAGAAATACCTCTGCAATGTCAACTAGTGGGCGTTCTGGAGAGTACAACTGCACAGATACTAAAAAATTTTCGAACTTTTAAGAACTAATTAATTTGAGAACCATAAAAATCATAAAAAGCCAAGTATCAGCAGAATTTAAGGAACAAAGCACAAAGAAATAACAATAGCATAAAAATGAACACGAGAAAAAGGCATAAGCGAAAAAAGATTTTATTGATGAAAGCATTTCCTTCACCTGAGGCATTCTTTCTAAGATATTTTTCCAAGATGTCACCAGCATCTTGTGGAAGCATAACTGCAGGTATGCGTATGTTGATATTTGTTTCATTAGGATCACAGACCATCTTGTACAGCTCTGCATATACAATGAAAAAAAGTGGTTTCAGAAACATTTAAAAGGCCAACAGCTGCACATAATATATGTAGATATCGATACTTGAAAGTGAAAGAGCTACAATTGAAAATTCTGAAGCGTGGGGATCCTTCTGCATGACATGAATTCAGAATCATTTCAGGTTTTTTATTTTCTCCGCAGCTAAGTAACAATTGGTCTAGTGTGCCACAAAATAGTTATCATCTTTGAAACACATAGGCTGCTCTATCATCAGATGTTGTGCGCTCTGTTGTGTCGTAAGTTTTTGTTTTGCCCTAGATATACAGTAGCAATCTAAGCCTATCAGAGGACTCTAGCTACACAATCAGGTTTTTACTTATTAACAAAGAAGAAATAGCGAAGGTTGTCTCAGGGGTATCATAAACAGATCTCAGGACTTGGATTATCTAATGTGGTAGACCAAATTCAGTGTCTAAAAAGAGAGAAACTTCAGAGATTACCGTCACCAAAAATCATGAATAGTAAATCTCATAATGGCTGCAGGCATATTTTTATAAATGGAAAATCATGTCGATCTCCATCAAGTTTTATTATGAATTAAGTAAAGATTATATGCCTAACATGAGCGATTGAGCGAGAACAATTTCATAAGCTTCAATGCAGAAATTGCATCAATGCAAGCACAGATTGTGAGAAAGTAATTGAACTGTAAGCCACAGTGATCAGAAAGTAGTTCAATAATGCGCATCATGCTCACACTAAAGCGGAGAAAAGTTACAGTATGATAATTTTCTACCATAAAAGTTTATCTAGAAGCTGTAGATACAAAAGTGCATATAGAACTGACATATAAACAACTGAATACCTTCACGATTATTTATGATAAGGATTGCAGAGGCACTAGCAGATTCTGCAATTTTTGCCTTGGTTGTGAATTTGCAGTTACCACGGTGCACAAGGATAACATCACCAGCAAGCTGAGAAAAATACCAAATACACAAAATCAAGAAAATGCAATGCGAATTGTTCAAAATTATAGAAAATCAAACACACAAAACCTACTGATTATGCTCTGTGTAAGCAATGCGTACCTTATTCTTGGGCGTACTGCAACAATCAGGAGGATCAGAAATAGTGACCTTAGTGTGGTTTACATGTTTCTCCTTTGATTCCATCGTTGTACCAAATCTCGCTCCAACACCCACAAATTCATTTCCTTCTTTGCCATTAATCCATGTTTGCACTTTTACCTAACAAATATATATCAAAGGGCAGGAACAACACAATAAACATTAGATGGAAAAACCATGATCAAGGAAAACACACACCTACATCTATTATAAGTAGAATTTTGCTCTCTCCGTAACCAGAAAGGAAGTTGATTTAAGTGCAATAAATAAAGAATCCTCCTATTATCTATCTAGACGCTGTAAAGGAAAAAAGCTAATCCAGAAGAAATCAATAGCTCACACAAAATTAAAAGCAAAACATCAAATCCTCAATTGAATCCGTAAAAACAAAAATAAGGAAAAAAAAAACTCTAGAATTATATAACTACCGGTTGGCTCCATTTAACTCTCTCAAGGCTGGATAAAAGAGGAGGGTTGGGATTGATTGCAACTAGCGTAAAACATATGTCACCCTCTGTGAATTGCACTAGATAGAGTGGAGTGGAAGAGTTTAATCCATATTGCCGACCCCAACAAATTTGGGATTTAGGCTTTGTGGTTGTTGTTTGGTCCCATTTCAATTTTCAATTGGAGAATTAACTATGATACTATAGGCAATACTTTCCGGATCTGCTCACAAAAATTAATTCCTCTCATCCAAACAAACCAGATACCGTTCTCCATGTAAATAGCTAAATAGGGAATCAATCCAAACGTTGAATTTAAGCTCTCTCATCTCCGTTAACAGAAACTCAATCAACAGAACACTGAAATCTCAAGCCCCCAAAAATAGAAACAACAAATTCCACAACACAAATAGGAAAATTCCATTCCAAAGTACTCATCAACACATCAAACTATAAAAAAATTTAAGCTTTCCTACAACCAATCCTCCCAAATTTCTCCAAAACCACCAAACCAAACCCCATAAAATCACCCATAAAAACCGAAATTGAAAGACACCCAGTTGAGAAAATCGTAAAAGACGAACTGGGTCGAAGAAAATTACCAAAACAAAGTTGTTCTCGCATCCGGGCTTCTTGGGAGCCAAATCGTCTTCATGAACTATGTCCCCACCAAGCACACAAGGGACCCATAACTGCACAGCCACCACCGAGACCCACAAAACCCAGAAAACTCTGATCGAATCCATGGAATCCAAGCTGACCAGAACCCTAATCGATCAGTTCCTCCGCATCGAAAGGCTCAGAAGAAGATGAAGATATGCGCACATCACAACACAACACAACACAAACACAGACACAGACACAGACACACACAGACACAGACAAACAAAACAGGGTGGGTACCGGTACGGTCTCTAGCTTTTGATGGGCCCTCCTCGATTGTAAACCAAAACCAATTCAATGAATTGCATCATTTGTTTGTGCGATCGATCAGTGAAAAAAATTGGATCTTTGAAGTCAATGGGAAAGGGGTGTGGTTTGTGTTGGGAAAGGGGGTGTTTCGAATTTGAGTAAGTTTTGGGGGGTTGGGTTGGGATTTTGTTATTTGTTAAATAAATGTGACTATTTTTGAGTAATTGATTATTAATGATGGAGTGACCAATGAGAATGGTGGGAACGTGCCTATGTTTCAACGTTTTACCGGCTTTAGCAGGTAAGGGCTTACGTGGCGGGTACGGATGAACGGTACGAAACGCATGAAAATGAGAGTTATCCGGTGATTCCCGATGCACGTGATGTATCAATCTCACGGTCGTTTATCTCACACGTGATGATGGTGTGCAAACTAAAGGAAAATGATTTCCTAACCTAACAACAACGACTTGTCGACGTTCCTTCGATTCACATTACAATACGTGCGTATAGATCCCTATGCGAAAAATCAAGGGGTACGTACAATTGCACTTAGTTCCTACATGTTGTTACTGGTTAACTTAGTAGGATTAAAAACTTATTATCAGTCATTTGAAGCCCAGACTAGTCCCAAAACCCAGATTAAGGAAGTAAGGACCATAAAGGCAATAACCTCTAATCAAGAGTTTTAAGTTTTTTTTATTATTAGAACTTGAACCGAGAGCTCTAGTTAAGAAATGAGAGACTCGTGTCATCTCACCACAACTATTTTAATTAAAATCTTAAAATCTCTCACTTTTTGATATGCATTTACTAAAAGGAAACTGATTTTTTGACTACTCTCACTACATAGAATTGTAAGGCTTATAAAGTTCTTTAGGGGCATTATAAAGTTCTTTTAGGGGCCTTACATTGGTTAGGGGTGGAGTTATCTCCCAACTTATAAAGAAGGGTAGATATCTCCCCCACCCCCTAAATAATTATCTCTCGGGAGTTGTGGATGTAACGACTCGAAAATCTAACTCGTACCACGTGTCAATTTAGGTTTTACGTGAGCCCACTTGTCATGATAAATTGCCTTATGTTATTTTTGTCTGGTGTGATAAATTGCCTTACCAAGTCCTTGTTTGGTTAGGGGTGGAGTTATCTCCCAACTTATAAAGAAGGGTAAGAGATATCTCCCCCACCCCCTAGATAATTATCTCTCAGGAGTTGTGGATGTAACGACTCTAAAAATCTAACTCGTACCACGTGTCATTTTAGGTTTTACGTGAGCCCACTTATCATGATACATGTGTTTAATTATCGGTCATCAACATCGAGGTATGTTATTTTTGTCTGGTGTTTATAGTACTTTTTATTACTTGAATGTTAATTTCAATATCTCAAACATGTGAAGACATTTGTGTGTGCGCGTTGGTGCTGAGGAACGAGTTCGACCTGAGAAAATGTGAGTTACGGATATCGGGCGAATAGTTGTTGGGTAAAAAGTTGTTCGGAGAAATAATTGAATTAAAACATTGACAAAATGCGAATTTAATAATAATTAATCATTGTGTAACGTGTCTGGTACGTTGATACGTCCGTGAGCACATGACAATGTGAGTCGTGGTGTGGTTCGAGTGAGAGAACGCCCAAGAAAGCCTTAGGTTTTGAGTAGAAATAAGTAGGATAAGGGAGAGTCACCATGTGAGTTACTAATTTGAGTGTGAGGTGGTGGATGGTGTGAACATGGGTCATTGATCAAATAAGAGATTGTTGGGGCATGTGCCCTAAGTCAATCTATAAATATTGTTTATCTTACAGTTTTTAGTTAATAAAATAGAGGTTTTTCATTTGTTGTTTGATTATAAGTGATTGCATATTTACCTTATAATAAGATTCATGGATATTTGTTGAAATATCTTAAATGTCCCTAGTCGGTCATTATATAGTGAACTATAATGAATAAAGACTAGCGTGAGCCTTGATTGATGGTTATGTGATGCTCATACATATAGGGATACGAGTCGAGATCATAAGTACTTGTTAAGGAACAAGGTATTAGACCGACCAGCTATGAGAACACCACATGAATTAAGTCATAGGTGTTACTCTTAATAGGTATATCATTTAGTCCTACGACTTGAGATTACCATGGACTTTAATATTATAAGCATGGTAATTTGACACAATCAAACGTTGTATTTAACCGGATGATTATAAAGATTGTGATTGGTTATCATGTGAACAATATGTGAAGGTGTGTAACCAAGAAGGAATTTGTCGCTATCGTAAAGAGAGATATTAGTGCATCCCTCGATGTGTTAGATTATTAAATGGTCAAGTCCAAGTGAATTGATACGATCAATGTCGCTTAGATGTTTTTAATCTATCTAAAGATCGTGACTAGTACGAATGAATATTAAGTGTGACTTTCCATGTCTTATATTTAATCAAATGATATCGCACAACAAAAGGATATGATATACGCTATTCATTAGGTTGTATCAATTTTGATATTCATGCTACTTGGGTATTCATAATGCCTTGCTAGAGTCCGCTTAAGACTTGTGTACTAAAATGGTTTTGGTTCACTACCAACGTCGCATGAACTTATTGGGTCGCACACAAAGAATGATTTTGCGCAATTTCAAATGGTCCAGAGTATTGAATTTTATAAGATAAAATTCATAATATATAGGCCCTTATGATTTGTTATATGATAACTTATTAATAGGGGTATATGTGTAATTTGCTTAAACAACATAAATACAATAGTTGTATTTCGAATTTACTTAAACATCGTAAATACAATAGTTGTATTACGAATAGGATTTTAAGTAATGATTTATCTACACATAAATAAAGGGTGATATCCAAAACGTAAAATAAGAATATTGTTTTTCAATTTTCGTATTCTCTGGATTTTGAGAGAGAAAGAAAAACGTTTTCAATCTCTCTTGGGGCTAGCAGTTCAAATTGTGGTCACCCTTCGTGTGTGAATTTCTGATAGAGGACGTGCGCTTGAACGTCTTGAAGATCGAATAATCAGATAAGGAAATCATGAATCAAGGTATGGTTTACTTTTATAGATTTTGTTTGATAGAACTTATTTGCAATCCTGTTGGGGGGTTTTTTAAAAATTATTTTAAATTTTTCACTGCGTATGAACCATAAAACCCAACAGAGATGAGGGGTTGGGACTTGATGAAGTCAAGTATAAAAGGCCACCACCAACTTTTCTCTTTCATTTCACACACTCTTAATGAAACCAATTTGGAACTTGGGTTTTGGCGATTTTTGAGCTCAGATTGACGTCAAGCATCGACCAACCAAGCGAGAAAATGTGAGATTCCGACTCACCACGAGATTCTCTTTGTTTTGATACTGATTTTGAGGGTTTTCATCGCGATTTTTTTGGACACTATGTAAGGGTTTCGATTTTCTGAATTTTTGGTGTTGATTTGGTGATGATTTGATGATCATGGGATGCATATAACGTGTTGCTATGTGAATTGATGAGGTTTGTGGATTTTTGATCAATTTTTTGGTGGATTGTTGGTATCAATAGTTCACGGACATTTGAACGTGTTTTGATGATAGTTTTGGGTTTGTACGGATTTCCCTACGAGTTTGAGATAGGCTCGTAATACGGCGTCACGAGTTGGGGTTTCAAACAACCACGAATTCATGTTCTGGAGTTGACCCTATGAGGTCACGCTTTAAGTGACGATGTGGAGAGTTGTTTTTCACGGCGTCCGGAGCAGAGGGCACCTCAGACTCATGTTTAATGTGACGCTGCCACCTGTGGCGCGACACTATTCATCAAGCCCAATTTTTAAAAAATTTTGAAAAACTTTGAGGATCTCTTAGGTATCCAAATGGGTTTGAACACGACCCAATACCTGAGTAATTGATCCAATTATACAAGTGAATAAAATTATGAAAAATTGGGTAAATTGGAGGATAATTAACGAGAATTGAGATTTAATTATTATCAGGGGATTTTAGTTAGTGACGGGCACACAGAGACTCGTGGGGAACGAGTCAGAGTCGTGCGAGTGCGTATTAGCATCGGATACAGGTAAGTAAACCAGTGAGGAGTTTTATAGTTATTTCATTAAGCTTTAATTTGTTATCATTATTACTTTGTTTCTTGTTTTGTAATTTCATTATGATTGAGTTGTCCAAGGGCAAGTAAGTCAACGTGATCCTTGGAATGATGGGTTATCTGTGGTAATTAGTCGAAGCCAGGAACTCGAGATGCATGACATTGTTTACTGATTCTATGCGGGATGAGAGTTCTTTGTTGAACTACCCGAAAGTCTTTCATCTGCGAGACTTTAGGATGGTGTGAGTGTATCACGTCCTAAACTTCGAGTCTTGTAGGTATCTTCCTCGACTCAACAATCATTTAGTCGGGACTACTTGCGCCTCTTTCTTTGATTTCCTGAACACTTATATTCGATTGATTCACAATTATTTACAGGTTTTATTTATTCATGCATTCTCTGTTTCTTTCTTTCTATCGGCATGAATATAAACTGATTTATTATTTTGACATGTTGTGTATATATATATACCCCCGCTTGGCGCTACTTACCTGGGCTCGTCATTCTTATGTTGACTGGATGCAGATCCGCAATCTAACAAGGAGAACGCTCCACAGCTAGGTAACTTTCTTTGAGGATATCGGAGCAGTTCTCCTGTGACGGCCCAATTTCCACATTGGTCCGCCACGGGAGGCCACGCGGGCCCACAACTGACCACGTCACTACCAGCTGTGTCCCACGCCCAGTTATCCATTATTAATCAATTTCCGGTTAACTTTGATGTTATGAGCTATCATTTAACCATAAATTACGTAGCGCGAGCCTACAACGGACCACGTCACTACCAGCTGTGTCCCACGCCCAGTTATCCATTATTAATCAATTTCCGGTTAACTTTGATATTATGAGTTATCATTTAACCATAAATTACGCAGCGGAAGATTATATGAACAACATAAAGATTTAACCTGAATTTTATGAGCATAATACCTAAGTGGAAACCATACCAAATGTACATCATACACATATCATCCGAGATCCTCAAAATATCAAAAATATAAAACCTATCTCTCAAATCCCAAACTCAGCATAAAACAAATAAATATATATACAAACAACCAGGCGTATAAGGGAAGTAGACCCCGTCGTCAGTCACAAATAATCTTCAAGTGTCTCCTTGCCCCTTCACAGATCAAATCCTGCACTCAAATCACCCAACACATACGGTGACGAGTCCAGTGAGTGAACTCCCAAAGAAAACCATCGAGTAAATAATAAACAGATTCAGAGGCCAATAACTAACGTTAACTACACATGCAAAGAGTATGGGCAGCCATAAAACCCTGCATGTGTAGGTAACAAGCATGCAAGATGATCAACGAATAATCATAATGTCAACAATATATTCCACAACAATTATGATAAAACCAGACAAAAGTAGAATGCAATCTCACATACTAGATCATACTTCGTAGATTCGGATGACCCCGACTGAGCACATCAAGTCTAAACCACATCCGAACTACTAACGGTGACCGGAACAAATCACAAACCCACCGAACACGTGCACCCCGCGGCTCGGGTCACAATCCACCGGCGGTGCAAGTACACGTGCTACAATCTAGCATGCTTGATCAAGTGCCACAATCGTCCCGAATAAACTTCGATAGTGAAAACAAATCCAACACCAACCAATAACCAGACCAACACATGATCACAATGAATATGAATTTCAAGAATAATAAACGCAAGAATTTAAAGAATTAAATACTCCAGATGTGTTTCTGTTGGGGTTTACGCACCTATACCGCACTCCGATTACCCGAAAACCAAACCCCAGTCCGATTTCTCCAAATCCCCGACTCCAATTACTATTCCGAGACTCCTGGAATTCATTTGTGAGGGTTAATGATCAATTAATGGGTTCATAATGTTAGTTTGACTCATTTTCTCATTTTCCAAATTTTGATAGTCCAGTAAATAATTAGCGCGCTAATGAGATCAATTAGCCCGCTAATAAATCTCAATCACTGTTCATTATCGTCTTCAATCAGCGTAATTAGCGCGCTAATTTCTCCAATTAGCGCGCTAATTGCTCGCTGTCCAGAAATTTCCAAATTTAACATTTTGACTCTCCAAACACCTCACAACCCATAAATTTAATTCCCATACTTCTATAAAATGTCAATGACCTCAATTACACCATTTAAACAAAAATTACCATTTTCAAACCTATTCATCAAAATCACAAAAATGGTATCAAATCATAGAGCAATTAGAGATGATTAAGGATCTAACCTTGGTTTGTTGATTCCCCACTCACAAAGCCTTCAAATCCTCAAACAAAACACCTCAAACCCTCTTTCTTCCTTCCATTTTCGTCCAAGAGAGAGAGAGAGAGAAGAGAAAAAATGACCAAAAATGTAAAAATCACACGTATATATACATCATTTCATCTCAAATCAAATACACATCTCAAGATTTGTTTTAAGGGCCAAGATGAAGTCAAATAGTCCCATAAAATGCCAAAATTGACCTCATACCCCTTTCCTTGTCTTATTCAAATGGCACCAATTATTTGTTCTCCCGGGCGTTCCAATACCCGACTCCGAACCTCGCCCGGTGCCGTTCGCGCACAATGACGGTACCGACCGTCTCAACATCATTTATAATGAATTATTTAATGAATTTTATTATTTATTGGGTGTACCTAGTCCCCCGTCCTAGTGTATTAACTATTCACTGCCCGGTCCGCGCGCCTATGCACCCGTCGCGGCGAAACCGCATTACACCCCTCACTCGTTAATGAACAATATAAACACACATATTGCGATGCCATTTAACTAATTTGGACCTATACATCGCAACTTCACCACCAGAGCACACAAAACGGACTGTAAACCCTATCCGGTCGTGCTCCGTCTTCACTATGGGACCCACGAACGTCTCCGCTGGCGTCTACGTCCGCAATTTCCTCATCAATAACAGCCATTGAAAATCGGGCCGTTACATCTCCCCCTTGACTGGTGTAGGTTTGAGTTTGTATTATTATGTAAATTTGTTTTGAACACTGGGATATGAGTTTATGAGAGATCTTAGGTCATGTATACATTGATATTACTCTCCTTGAGTTGATATACTTGATGATGGTATACATATGCGGGGTTTCCACTCCAGGTTGTCTCAACTAGTGTCTTAAAGATTATTCTGTTAGTTTGAGATTTTAATGTTTCTGCTATGACCTAATAACTTACTAATTTGAATAACTCAAATTTAAATTGCTTAATAAATGGTACATGGCAAGGAATGCTGACTAGATTTGCGTTGACTCAGCGAGATTGGCTCGGGGGTCCACGTAAATCTAGGTCGGGCAGAGTCCAGTTTTAGGTTGTGGAACTAGAGCCTTCACAGTGGACACAATTACTCCTTATTAATGATGACCTTTTATTACTCATATCTTTCTCTCTATTGTTTGAAGGATATTTATGCCAATTCATATATTTTATTGTTTAAAGATTTCTAATTTCCATGCAAGTTTAAAATTAAACCAAACATGAAAATATATACTTTAATGAGTTAACTCCGAACTAACACTGTAAGTTGGCAAAAACAAACCAAACGAGACCTAAGTACTAATTGAGCTATCTACCTATTGGTAATTTAAAGCTATTGTTTCATGTTCAATGTAGATTTCTTAATAAAAAACAATCAGTAATAACAAGCTTCAAAATCACAAATGGCTTGGAGTCATAGGCCTTGTTTGGTTTTGGGGGAAGGGTATTTATGCCAATTCCTCATGTTTTATCTCCTAAAGAATTGACACAATTACCCTTTATTAATCACCTTTCTACTACCATGTCCCTCTGTTATTTGAAGGGTATTTATGCCAATTCCTCATGTTTTATTATTTTTACAATTTGCAACTTGACGGGAAGTTGTTGAGCCAAGCATGAAAAGTAAGAGCTTCTCCATATAAGTTAGTAAAAATGAACCAAACAACTGCCATAAAATAAAATTTGAAGTTTTCAAGGTCGTCATTGATTTTAGAAAACTATTTCTACGCCCTTACAAGAATATGCGCCTTAGTGGAGGCTTTTGTAACAATTAATATTGTTGGAATATGAATTTGTTGAAGAGTCACAAGCTTCTCATTGTAGGGAGGGTTGTTAGGGGAGAGGGAAAAAGAGAGTTACTATTTGTTTTTTTATGAAATTAAGCAGCTTCTCTCTCTCTCTCTCTCTCTCAACACATTTCTCGTGCTTGGTTAGGGAGGGTTGCTAGAGTTGTGGCAATGTGTGCTATGTATGAATCCACAAAGAAAAACAAGGAATTTTTGTATAGGTCCCCGCCAATAAGACAGATCTGTATGTGCTGATACCTACTTAAGTGTTGAGACTATCAAAATATGTAGTTCGATTTAAGAAAGTTATTCAAGCAGACTGATCGAGTTGGTCTAGATGCTCTGAACTTGGTGCCTATAATGGTGAAGCAGACTAGGTTGGAAGGAACGCCTAAGCACAGAGTACACTAGTACAGACATACATGATACTCATATATCATGAGCTGATCGAATATTGAAAAGTACGATACATAGCGGAACCAACAATAGTTTCGGATTGAAGATTGTTTTGACTGTAACGAAAAGGCTTTAAAAAACTAGGGAAATTAAGATCATATTTACCAACCAACATTGAGCTATTGAAGAAAAAAAAACTGATAAATAAAAAGATTCTTTAAATTTATTAGAGCATAAAATTTTTGACCCCAATTAATTTAAGACTTGTTATTGATGTATCAACGCATTCAAGCGGTAAAAAAAAGAACATTTTTAACTCCGACTAAAAGGTCATGAATTTGATTGTTATATACATATTTCATTAATTTTTTTCAATTATAAGTTGAGGCATACAACTAAATCTCATAAAATTAGTTGAACCAAAATATAAATCGAGGGGCTGAAAAAAGTACAGGCACCGCACCGATAGTTAAGAAAATAAATAAAAAAGTAAATAAAATTGTTAGAGCATAAGTTAGCACCTGAAATAGAATCCAATTGATCACATACAACAATCTGAGGCATGGTTTGATTTGATCACACAGAAATGAACATGGTTTGTTATTATCAAATATGAACACAAACTAGCTAGTTTAATTTCTTGTCAACATCATCATCATCACCACTGCTCTTCCCCCCACCACCATTACTACCATAGTACATCTTCAAGGCCTTGGGAAGATAAACAGGGATCAAAAACCCAAAGAGATTAAAAGACCAAAAGCCCAAATTGGCCACCGCGAGGGCCATCCCCAGCACCCCCTCCTCCTCCTTCCCAGCCTCCCTCACCACCCACTCCACAATCGCGAACAGCCTCTTGGCATTGTAAAACAAGGGCACAAACGCCCGGACGGGGATCGAGAACCGCCTCGAGACGGCCACCCCCTCCATGAAGACCTGGCAGGCCAAGAGGAAGAGGTGGGGCGCGGCGGCGCGGACGGCGTCCTTGTCGGAGCGGAGGAGGGCGTGGAGGATGTAGAGGACGGGGAGGAGGAGGCCGAGGAGGGCGGCGAGGGAGACGTAGAGAGTGAAGAGGAGGGAGGGGTTGGGGTACACGGGTGGGTCCCGCTTGGTGGGGTGGAGTGGGGGAAAGGAGAGTTTGGAGAGGAGGTGGGTGTAGATGAGGGAGAGGGGGAGGGTGGAGATGTCTTGGAGGGATACCGTCCCGCTGAAGGACAGGATTGTTATGATGGCCACACAGTTCAGTTGCCGGAATGACAGGATTCTTATGGATGGTCTTGATGACGATTTGGGGGGGTTCATCATGGATATGTCTCCGCCGCAGGTAGGGCCGACTCCACCAGACATGGCGATGATTGATGGGGGAACTGAATGGAAGAGTGGATTCAGAGATTGGGTGGCGGGGGAGGGGGATATGGAGTGGTCAATGAGGATTGGGGGACACGTGGATGATCCTGAAAGGGTTTTGGTATTAGAGCATACGTGTCACCTTATTGTGATGGCCATTGGTCAACTGTTTAGTGGCCGTGTAAGCCATTTTTAACTGTGAATTCACTTGTCTTGCAACTCCACTTATGGAGAGAGAATATTAATGGAAAGTGCTACATTTCACAATGGAAAGTTACGCCACAATTTACAATGACTTACAAAAGCCATCTATATCTATCTTAAGAGGTGGGCACACATAGATCTCAATGCATAACAAGCAAGTTAATACCACATAAAAAACTCATGTGGGTCATTATGTGTTAAAACGTGACTTATTGGTCTCAAGCTTAGGGGTCTCGTAAGTCTATTTTTCATCCTTAGAGGAAGGTAGGCCAATATAAAACTTTTGTAACTCTTTGTAAAATTCCTCAAACTTGAGTGTTGATGTGAAAAAAATAAATAAAAGTACTCACACATAAGATGTGTGTGGGTAAAGAAACAAAGAAAGAGTTTAATCCATATAGCTGACCTCAATTAAATTAATTATACAGTTGTTGTATTCACTTGTCTTCCAAATTTTCTAACTTTCCAAAGCATGCATCTCTTATAGGAACTTCAAATTGAACCTATATTAAATACAAGGTTTGTTAACAGTTAACACCTTAGTTCTAGGTTTTTTATACTGAATGACCACGTGAGGAGTTTTTCCCTCGTAAATCATTGAATCATTTGCATGTATTTTAACAATTTCATATCCACATGTGCATTAGTAAACTAGGCAATGGCAACAACAATAATAACCAGGCGACTAAGCCGAGAAAAAACCTCCATTATTTAGAGGGGAAAAAAAAAAACCAGATAACAACAAAGAGGAATGACCCAAAATTATTACAAAAATGTGAACAAGAAACGGGACTCTACTCATCAATCTCACCTTGCCGTATTAAAAAAAACAACTACCCACAAAACCATGTAGTAAAATGAATTAATCCCAAAAAAGAGTCCTTTCTGACACAGAAGACCTTTATAAAATTGGTAACCTCTGCTAAGAATATTTTTGGTGCTTCCAGACTGGCTCGTGATGAAACTGCACATTGTATGAGTTGAGTTTTAGAAGTACCGGCGTAATTAGGTATTGTTTCTGTGCTTCGGAATGTACTTTAACCGACCGCCTTTCTCAGGCTTTCCTCTAAACTTTGCTTTGCTAGCAAGTGGCTCTACAATGGATTGCCTGTTCTCGGCGCTGCAGAGAATTGAAGGATCACAGCAATCTGAGTCTGGCGGGTCTGCTTCGGGACATAACACAAGTTTTACATGCTCTGAAGCAATAGCCTCCTTCCAGCCTGCGAGAGATTCAGGATCAATGAAAATTTTTAGTCAATGAGATGCATCCACGATCCCACGTAAACCTGTAAAGCTTTCATTGAAAAAAAGAAAAGAAAAGAAAAGAAACAATAATATGCCAAAGAGATGGTTGCAAATCCTTACGCTGTCTAAGAAAAACTTCAGCGGCGCCCCTGCAGAACAAAACTTGCCCTCTTGGATCTGGAACTTCTTTCTCAATGTGTGAATCAGCCCCGATGACCACACAACAATCATGATGAACAAAAATTCCATTCCTTACAGATTGTTCAGCCGGTTTGCCACAATCTCTATTTCCATCTGCTTCTCTCTGGTTATTATGTACAGCTGTTCCTTGCTTTCCCAAAGGTCTCCAGAGCTTTGACCTTGCTCGACTAACGTCACTCTGAAGAGGATTGGCTTTCAAAGGAACTTGAACATCTCTTGACCTGGTCAATTCTGTTTCACTGCCCACGGCAAATTGTTGGACATCGCTCCGGCCACAGCCATTGCAATCACCCAAAACAACAGAAATAGAACCAATTAAGAACTCAGGTTCCTTTTCATCTGGTTGGTCTCCCAATTCTCTTTGCACCCTACTATGTGAATCATCCGCATCATTGTCAAGCTTTGTTTTCCTGGTCCAAACCTTTTGTCCATTGACTGAAGTTGTTGCTCGCTGCTGATCCCTATGGACTCCATGTTTCTGAGCACTTCCCAATTTTGATGGTGGATGATTTTGAGCCGAATGAAATCCATTAGCAGTTCCGTTCCGTGCAATTGATGCTGGCCTTCGCCAGCGACTACTACCCTGCTGTGTTTGGTGTTCTACAGATGTATAGTTGCCTGAGTTGGCCGTACATGAAACAGTGTCCATTTGCCTAGCATCAATTTCTGAGTCAAACCTGGCATCCACTTCATCAATGATCACAAGTTGGACAGGTTCCAAAGATTGTTGAGCAGCATCTGATGGCGATTTCTTAGTATGTGAATGTGGTTCTGTTGCAGGTAGTGTAGCGTACTCCAAGGAATCTACCGATACTTCCTTAAACTCAGGACCATTGCCATCTACATGCTCTTTTGCTCTTTGCTCTTTCTGCCTAAGTTTCTTCAGTCTTTTTCTCTCCAATAGGTCAGCTTGCCTATACAAAGGTAAAGCAAGCAAGTCATTTCTCAAGTATCTGAAATAGAAGTAAAAACATTAAGTTCAGGCACATTGTCCAGGAAAGCTTACTGCTAATCCTAGTAGATATTCATATTATGATTTATGATAGTACCTACCAACACTAGCTTCAACCATAAATAGTAGTCGTCTATATAAATTCCATTTGCTTATTTATTTACTCATTGGACTGACAAAAAGACACGCATTGTTACTATCATGTTTTAATTAGAGGAATTGATCGATCAATATTGCTTCAACGCCATGGAGCTAAGTTCCTAAATGATTTTTGCAAAAGTATGCTGCAAAAGTAAAATGTCTCCTCCAAAGAGATAAACAACCAAACTCTGCTGGTCAACGCGTCAAGTTACATTTTACATAAAATACAGCATGCAATTATTCCCCCATTATTCAACATTTCTTTAGACAGGTCACTTTCGACTATGGATCAACTATAAGAACTTTATTAGTAAGATAAAACAAAATGTTAATAGAGGATTGAACTTGATGACTTCCTTCTTTTTCTCAATGAGATAAGAATGCACTACCACTCCAAACTCATAAAAGCCCTTAAAAATATTGTAAAATTTGCCCATAATCCAACAACAAAGCATCAATCTCAATTTAGTAGGGATCGGCTACATGGATCAGACTCTTCCTCTGTGCTCGACATTTGCTCTCATATCACACTTCAATTCAAAACAAAAGCAGAATGCATGATCAAATTATGACATCAGCTTTCGCATAAAAAATAATTAAAAAAAAAGAAAACCTTTTCTGGGCAGCCTCCTCTTCCTCTACGAGCAACTTGTGGCACCTTAAGGCTTCTGCATCCTTATCAGCCAGCCATGCCTCAACCTACAGAATAGTCTCAATAACATGAAAAATCATCCTCCCGAAGAAGAATGTAAGTGATAAATAAAATTAAAAGAATTGCTTAATATCAGCAAAATAAAATGTTACAAGGAACGAATTATACCAGTTTTTGTTCCACCAGAAAACTAGTACAAGCAACCAGATTTCTCATTTCAAGACCTATCTTCCCAGCTTCACCATCGAACACAAATTTGTGCAAGGATAAAGCTGTGCCAGCGCACAAGAACGTTCTCTCACTAGCATCATCAAGGATACTAAATAACTCTTCTGATGGTAAAGGAAATCTATAAGCCCTAGATTGAATAACATCCTGCAGGAAGTAAATCACATTTACGACCCCAGAAAAAATAAAAGAAGCCACTATAGCCCACAGGAGTATAATAGCTGGGAAGGTATGACTGAAACTAAAGGCTGGGGGAGGAAAAGAGATAATCTACCAAAAGAGCAGCTCCAGCCTTGACATAAACTTGTGTAAGTGAAGAGAAACCAGGCTTTCGGATAAATGAGGTTAATGCCTTCATGATAGATGATCCGGGAACTTCCTACAAGGTATCGTATTTCAGACTTCTATCAAATGAGGAACCTTTCCTCAGATTAAATAAAAATATATAAAAAGGCAAACACCAAAAAGAAAAGAACGGTAACATAGAGCAAGTAATCATTTACGAATTTACAACTTACAACAATTTAAACTACAAGAAAAATGAACAAATTTGTCAATAGTCGATTTTTCATTGAATGATAAGCATAATAAAAAGTAATTGAAAGAGTTGACAAACGGCATTGGGGAAGAAAATCATGCAATGAAGCATTTTTAAGAATATATATTTTTTAAAAAAAATTCAAAAAGTAAATGGTACTTAAATTAGAGCTCATGAAGACCTCAACAGAAACGTCCCATGATAAGTTGACAATATAGTTCAAATGAACAGATTACAGACCATAAACAGAAACATCCAACTGTTAAGAATGACCACCAAAGAGTTAACGTCACCCAATTCGGTTGGATAATGAAAAAAGAGTGGAATCATTCAGCATAACTTTCCTTTTCTTATAGGTTAATCTCCATATAACAACTCTAGAAAAGAATTGTAATAACAAGAAAATATACATTATGAATCAAAGACCATACACATATCACACATCTCCAGATTCATTTAAATGTACCCAGTGAATTAAAATCGGAGGAGTTTCTTTTCATCAAAGGCATTTGCTTGTAAAACTATGAAAAAGAAGAACCAATATCAAATCAAAAGTTATTTCGGAATTTAGATACAAAGAACAAGGGGAAAACACCTAGAATTGTAGACACGCTTTACATACTATATGGAAAAAAAAAAAAAAAGGAAAAAGAGAAGCCCCACTAGTCAAGTCATTGACTTTAATTCAGAAGTAAAAAAGAGAAATAACACATGGCAAAGGTACCTCCAATTTCACATTATCAAATGATACAATCTCCTTCGCTTCATCCGAAGACAGCTGCAGTTTTCACCAATGGATTAGAATTGTCGTAGATGGGTACCAACAAATTCGTACAAATAAAAAGGAAGAGAAAATACCTTATCCCAAAATGCAGCCAAGAACTCCCTGTTCTTCAGAAAGTTCTAAGAATCAATCAAGCATCAGAAATACAATGTCAGAATGTAATAAATGATAAACAATAAGCATTAGTTCGATTAAACAAAACTACCATTTTATTTATCATATTACATTACAAATAATCATTACACTCACAATCCTCGAAAGTTGACAATAATAATAATAAATAATAAACAAATGAATAAAAATATTTCTAAATCAAGAGAAGTGAAAGCTAATTACTCACTGCCTCATAGTGATAATATGTTGAAGAGGACAATGAATTTTATCCATTCAGGTTGCTAAATGAATATACAAGCTTTAGGTCACGTACAGGTGAATAGTACTACCAATCTAACCAATGACAACCAACTTCATACATAACACAGTCAGACTAAAATCAAAGCTTGTTGTTGAGCTGTGGGTTCTGCATCGAATCCACAACTTATAAGTGATTCACATGTTCAAATCCTCATCCGTGACAAAGATAATGTCCACACACCACACCTAAGTTTTGCAGCACAAATGCATTAGGGTGCAACATTCGTTAACCAAATCAAAAGTTACAATACGTCAATAAGAGCCCCGATATTTGTCCAATTGATGAATGCCCAAATCTACCTAGTACCATCTTGAAAGCACAAACGCGTATAAACATTGAGCATATCTAAGTTCCTAGAATTGAAAATGTCACAGAGCCTACAATGCTCAAAATAAAAAACATGTTGACATTTTGTTGAGGCGACCAAGCTTTCATGAATTCTTGAGCAAGATTCAAAATATTCATAAAACCAAAAGATAAGAAATAAAACCTTGCCAATATTCAACGACCGCCGGTGGACACGTATATGTCTTCTGTAATTAATGGGGGAACAAAATTCTCGATTACACTTGTCGCACTTTTGCATTTGCACCTTTGGAGGAGACAACAAAGGCCATCCTGGAAGATCTGCACCAAATAAAGGAAACAATAAATAATCAACATCCTTTTCACTAGGCCCAAGTAAATCCTATCACTAACTACAACCCAAATACCTGCTTATGACACTTGACATACATTTTTCAGGCTCACCATTGGCCTTGGCAGCGGCCTGAGCAAAGGCAACAACAGCCTCAGGAATTTTGAGAGTTTGCATCTGTTCAGAAGCACTCTTTGTTCCTTTTAAAGGAAGTCCGCTGCCATCAATAGGGAGAAAAGACTCCTTGACCCCATATGTATCAGATACAAATGAGCTCGCAGCATTGTAACGCTCTACCGAATTAATCTTCCCATCTACAGCATTGTTGAGCTTGGAACCTTTAGAGAGTTTGTTAGTACCTTGCTGGTCTAAAGCCTGAAGCAATTGAATCCACTGGACAGGGTTGTCACCGGCCCTTGAGAAAGAACTGGTTGGTTCTTTTCCTATTGCTTGTTTGATAAAATTGTCAAGAGAATCGTTTCCCTCCTCTATCTTAATAATGGACTTCATGGGGTCTCGACTGCCAAGAGAATTCAATTTTGCCACCGACATCCACCACCTTGACTAAAGACAAAAAGGGGCCCCTGATCATATTGATACAAAATAGAATAAGAACTTGCAGAAAAAGCTAAATCCCATGATAAAGTTGAATGCTTTGTGGTATAAGAATTAACAACTTGAAACAATGAGTACCAATGGACAATACCCCCAAGAATAGGGCACAACGTTGCTTCAGCTCATACAACGCCAATATATTAGAATGAACCAACGATAGAGTTCATCAATTAGACAAATATCAATAAACCTAATCCAATATTAGGAATCAATAAGCTAAATGAATAAAAATCAATAAACTCCGAGATTGCTCATAAACCCCCAAAAAATAAAAACCTTCTGGTAAAGAACAAACTCTTTGATCCGTAAACAATGCCAAATTCCAGTTGCCACCTAAAAGGAGATACCGGTTCTAGATTTCTCAAGAAACAAAACGTTTTCTCTATCGTTAGGCCTGAGATTCCACCATCGACAAAGTTTTTTTACTTCATAAATGCAAGTACAAAAACAACATCATCGACATCGAAAAACAAGCAGAAACTAACTTAAAAAAAAACTGTGAATTCCACAGTTTGTAAATGCCAGATCTAACAATCAGCAATTCAATCCAACCAAATTAAAGAAAGAATCCTCCAATTGAAGATCTTCTACGTGATCCAAATCCGAATCCCTGCTATTCACAGAACAGAAACAAAACGAGATCAACAGTGACTGCAAAAGCTAAACCACGCCTCTGATCTCACTCCACTCAACTTCACATCCAATCCAAATCCAACACAAATACCAAAACACACATAAAACGCCAGATCCAAACCAGATCAACACAAAACCAAACACCAAGATCTCTTATACGATCACACCGATCACGCCACAACCGAAACGATCCAATCAAAACACGCCACAGAAAACATCGTTCCACAGCTGAAGATCCAAGATCAAAGCGGAATCGACTCGCGGACTCACCAGTACCAATCGCAACCAGAAGCAGCAGCAGCAGCAGCAGCAGCAGCAGCAGAGATCGACGAACCAACCCAACCAGTCGCAACAGTGAGTGGAAGATCGATCGATCAGGATCGAATGAGAGGACGTGGATCGCTAAGGAATCGAAATCGAAGCGATTGATTTGGGAATTCGGAAACCCTAGAAATGGGGAGAGAGTGAAGAAATAGTCGCCGAAATCCGGAGGAGCGAGAAGATGGAGGAGGAGAGTCTTTTCGAGGGAAAAGAGAAAACACAGGGAGGAGGATCTAGAAATAAAAATGAGGAATATAAAGCGAACGATATTCGATAGTGACCCACTTCGCCATCGCCTGGTTTGATCTGGTGGGTCGGGTGTTGGTTTGGGAGTGAGGGGTTCTGCCGTTCTGGTCTGCTTCGGTCCACGTGGGGGAGTGGCATCGGTCAATGGATGGTCAAATTTTAACGGTGCTGCTGTTTAATACGGTTTGATTTGGTTTAAAGATGTATTTTAGATTAAATCTGGGGTTGTTTCCTTTTTTTAATTGGGTTTAATTGTATTGTTTATGTCTGAGATCTCAAGACATTTTTTAAAAAAAAAGAGATGGTTGGTGGACGATGATGAAAATATATTTTAACAAATCATTCTAAATCTATGAATTCTTTTTTTTTTTCTATTACGGAATTTGTTGACAATATTACGAGCAGAATCTGATCCATGTTGCCATCCCAAACTTAACATCTCAATTTCACTAAATCATTCTAAATCTAAGAATTTTTAATTTTTGTTATCATGGAATCTGATTTTGGCTTTAGTGCTTTTTTTTTTTTACACTATTATGAGCAAGTTCATCAATTCAATTAAATCGAATGCAATGAAAGAATATGATCCATTCCAGTTAATTAGGGATTGAGGTTATGCTGTTATTGTTATTGATATTATGAGCACCTTGCCTTTGTGAGCTCTACAAAAGGTGAAGTCATGGATGCCTACACCTGATTGTTTAAATTGGGATCTACAAAAGATAAGCCACTGGAGAGACAGAACCTTGACGTCCCTATTGATTTTCTTCAAATAAAAAATAAAAATAAAAATAAAAAACAAAGGACTGTAAGCCTACCACTAATACTATCCAATTGAACAAGTAGCAACTCCTTAAATTCATCATCAGTTGAAGATGCATACATGTATATACACTCATAAAACTCGAAAAAAAGTAAAAATTGCAGTAAAGAATCAAAGTGACGGGCATATCATATAGTATTTGCACAACTGAGTCCGCTTCACAGTTCAAACATTTCTATATGGACACATCATATGTACCTACACTGCTATTGAGATGTAGTATAGAAAAATTACTGCTATTAATGCTGCCACTCTTGTATTGCAGACTTAAGGGAATAGTTGGGAATGAGATTGTGGTGTTCAAGTTTAAGATTAGTCATTGGAGACGTACTGTGACCGCTATCCAACCATGCTTTAATAGCTTCGGCTTCATAGGTGAATCCGTCAGCTGCAACGCATGGATCTCGCATAATTTCCTGCAGTACCAAAACCTCATCATCAAGATAAGGAGGCAACTCATATATGGGGGAAGCGAAAACGAGTTTTATGTTCGACTGGCAAATTAAAGATGGTTAGGCATGACAATTCTATACTCACTTGAAAAATGGGGCACATGAAATAGGTTGGAACGCGGTGCTGCACCTTCCCGAGTGACAATGTGGTTCCATATGAAGCCTTCATTGGCTCAAGCACCTTCCACACATCAAGTCTGAGGTCTGGTCTGCTCTTTCGATTTGCCTCACAGCATCTCAATGCCAAGTGAGCCAATTGTTGTGCCAGCACAAAGGGCCAATCCCCAGCTGACGGATCTAATATGTCGCTCAAATTCCCTTTCTCCAATGTGTCTTGAACCTCTTTTAGTATTCCATCATCTGATCTCCCGGTTAAAAGCAGTAACAGTATATTTCCAAATGAGTATACATCTGATTTTGGCGTAAGCTTTCCAGTCGTGAAGAACTCGGGAGCCAAGTACTCAACATTGCCCATTGAGCTGGATCTGCTGCATGAGTTATCCGCATTGGCAGAGTTCTCATCGTAGGATGTTAAACCAAAGATGTCAAAGACACCAACCTTGCTAACAAAATTTGCATCAAAAAAAATGTTGGCGGGTTTGAGATCCCCATGTACAATGCTGAGGGGTTTGTGGGAGTGAAGAAAGATCAAAACAGAGCAAATCTCAACAGCTATGCGAACTCGTGTTTGCCACGAAAGTGGGGGAGTGTTGTCTTTGCAGCTCAACCTATCTTCAAGACTACCATTTGGAAGATACTCATACACAAGACACCCAGCTTTGGAACACACCCCAATAAGACTAACAAGATTGGGATGTCTCACTCTACTCAAAATATCCACCTGCAAATTCAATCAAAGGATCCAACTTTACTATAATATACTCATCGAAAATGAAGCATCTATGATTTCTACATACAAAATTGAGTTCATGCACCGAATAAGCTCAACGCCTAAAAGCATAACTGATGGGTAGGTGTAGACTTCACATCGACCATCTACCATCTACAAGTTGATTTATCTATACCTATCAAGAGTAGGAGTCAGCTGGATATTTGCTGGTATCAATGTTGTTAATAATAATCATCGACCATCTACTATCTACAAATTGATTCACCCATACCTATAAAGGGTAGGAGTCAATAGGTGTGGATCTTTGCTAGTATCGATATTATTAATAATAATTACGGAGATCTGCGCCTAAATTCATCATTTCATGAAGTCTTCCATATCTAAGGTGGAATTATTATTTCAGTAAACATCTCCGCAAGCAACGTCAAATGCATAATTAGATCGATGAAACTACGTTGAAACAAAAATGACTGAATAACACGATCACTAATCAGGACTAATTGACATTACAGCAAAGCATATCAAACAAGTGAGAGAAGTTACAGAACATTCACCTCCTGTTGAAATTCGACGCTCTTCCCTTCAAATTTATTAGATCGCAACATCTTTATCACTACTTCAGTATTCCTAATAACCCCTTTATAGACAATCCCACATCCACTCTCTGAAACAATCAACAACGGATCAAAATTCTGCGTCGCCCCCTCAATTTCTTCGTGCGAAAACTCTGAGAAGAACTCTTTGATCACATTCGCTCGTCTAATCGCATTATCGCGCTGAACCACCATCTCATCCCTTTGTTTCCTCACTGATTTCAAAAGCTCAACTGCAGACACAATCTTCTCCTCCAATTCCTTCACTTCCATCTCAGAATCAGCAATTCTAGACTCTAAAACCGATTTCTCCTCTCGACATACTCGCAATTCTTCGACAACCTCATCGAGTTTTCTCTTCATTCCATCCAATTCACTAGCTCCCCCTCCTTCCCCCATCTTCATTTCACTCAAACCCCAATTTTCTTCTATTCAAATTACACAACAAATTAAGCACATACAATCAATCAAACAAAGTTTCATCACTTCTCAAATCAATCGAAAAACCGCGAAGTATTCGCGAAAACAATAAAGTGAAAGATCAAGAAATCGATCTGGAGAGATGAAATTTGATCAAATTGGCAAATTGGGCGATCAGATTGACAAAAAAAGATGAAACCTGAAATAACAGAATTGAAATTAGAGATGTTGTGGAGTGTGTACCAGTAGAGATGGAGAGGAACTGTTGAGAATTGCAAACCCTAGAAATTTGAAAAGTGAGAGTAAAGAAGGAGAGATTTTAAGGAGAAAATGAGGATAATGAGGAGAGACACTGGGATGGGACTAAATTTGCTCTCTTAGCAGCCTTCATTACAGATCAACAAATCATTGACATACTAAGCTTGTTTTGGCTCCACGTGTCACTTTTTCTTTTGTTAGGCATGACTTGGAGTTTTGTTCATTTGAAGATAAAGAAAAGACTGACATAGCATATGTGCTTGCTAGTGGGATAATACTTGAGACAAGATTTTTTAAAATATTTTAAGTTCGACTCTTACTTAAATAAAAAAAAATGTTTCATTTAATCAAGAATTAAGAGGATTGTGGTAAAATGACACAAGTCTTTTCTTCTTTAACCAAATTTTTGAATTTAAATTTTAGGAATTGAAAAATTTTAAAAATTTTTGGCTAGAGGTGTTACTTTTATGGTTCCATGTTCTTTAAGTCTGAGATTAGTTGAAGCTATACTTCTAAAAAAAATATTAAGATTTTAATTTAATGATTATATAAGTGTGTAGTGTTATAAACTTGACTTGGTGTTGTGAGTGTTTAATATGGTGAAAAGATTGTTTGCTTTCTTCCAATATTCTAAAAAGTTTTAAAAAATGCTTCCAAAAATAAATAAATAAATAAGTTAAGAAAAGATACATTTGGGAGTGTTTAACATTGTCAAAATTAAAAGAAATGCTTACTTTATATGTAACTTGAACATCTAAAATTTGTACCTTTGGTTGATCATTTGGAGAACTTTTTGTTAAATTATAAATCATTAATTTGAAATTGAAGTATTGTTGTTATTTGTTAAATTACAAGTCTTTGAAATAGGTTAAGGTTTGAACCCTGTGACTTGTTGTTGTTAAAGTCTTACTTTTTTATTGGTCGATCCGGCTTGAGCTTGGAGTAATATGAACGTCCAATTTCAAATACTCAAATAGCACAAACTGCAGAATGAAAAAATCAACCAATTGCTTGGTATGTGGTTTTAGGAGTAAGAAGTCATGAGTTCGAACCTCAGTGGGAGTAAGGCATTTCTTTCTTATCAAAAAAAAAAAAAAATGCAAAATGGAAAAGAAAGTATACCTTTAATGGAGGACTTAATACAATTTGATTAGAATATACCAACTAGATAAGTCCAAGTAATCTTTAATCAAACAGGAAACTTCTTAGAGCTTTTGAAGGGACTAGTGTATTGTTATTATCAAACACTGCATAAACCAACGAAGACCTGTTAATAAATAATGCACGAGCAGGACAATATACATAGAACATTCGACGACTTGAATGAAGTCCAGATTATCTAACCATGCTGACATTCTAGAAATTAGAATTAAAGCTGGTGGCAAGTTTATACACAAATTAAATTTTTGACATACTGAATACATTAGTCAATCTTTCCCTTTGAATTAGAGGTATGTACAAGGTGAATATATAAACATAAATTAACTAAAGAACCCTACAAATGGAAAGAACAAAATAAGTGAAGGGAAATTTGTGTAAAAATTACAAACAACTGGGATGGGGAGGCAGAATCAATGACTCAGTGCTGCTGTAGCCACTCTTGCACTGCTGATTTAAGCGCGTGATTAGGAACAATGGCAAGGTGGTCTAGCTTCAGGCCTGTCACCGGCGAGGTGTCCTGGCCGCTATCTATCCATCTTCTCAAAGCATCGCCTTCGTAGGTGTGCCCGTCTGCTGCCGTGTGAGGATCTCGCATTATTTCCTGCAATTGCAGTTGTCACCAAGACAGATGGGTGAAGTGGATCTCAAGTTTTTAGCTTCCCATTGAAATAGTTTCCCTAGACCTCTAGATCAGAACTCACATTATCATATGGAAAATGCTGGAATGCACCAAATGGGACAGCCACAAACTACACCTAGCTGACTTAGCACTAACAGCCAGCTGAGTGTCAATGCTGAAGTCAGCTGGTCTGTCAGCGAATGTACCAGACAGCCAATAAAAACATAACAGCTATCTAGTAGCCAACTAAAGCAAGAGAAAATTAAGGAAAACAACTTTTTATGTGGCCCACGCCTGCTGACTGGACAAGGTGTCCCATTTAATGTAATGAGATTTCATAAACGATTTGTTGCATGAATCAAAATACTTATTTGAGATGTTAATGGCGTGCACCAATGATCAACATCTTGCTATAGATTATTGGAGGGAGATTGACGATGGGTGGAGTCTCAAGTATAGTTTTGGTTCATGTTATTGTAAATGGAAAGACAAGAATACTGACTATTGCGAAAGAGAGGATGGATAGTTGCTGCTCACCCTGGAAATGGGGCACACTAAGTAGGATGGAATGGCATGCTCAATAGGTCCCAGCCGAAATGATAATGAGGATCCGAACGAGGCCTTCATAGGCTCAAGCACCCTCCAGACATCTGACTTGAGGTCTGGCCTGTTCTTCCGTTTTACCTCGCAGCACCTCAAAGCTAAATGAGCTAGCTGTTTCGCCTGCTCAAACGGGTATTCCCCAGCCGACTCATCCAGAATTGCAGTGAGATTTCTTTTCTCCAATGCATACTCAACCTCCTTAACTATTCCCATTGCTGGTTTTCCGGTCAATAGTCGAAGCAGTATTATCCCAAAAGAGTAGACATCTGATTTTGATGTTAGCTCTCCAGTGGCAAGGAATTCAGGGTCCATGTACACGAAAGTGCCCTTCGGAGTGGTCCTCCAACATGCGGTGTTTTTATCAGCTAACCCCTTCTCCGAAGGGATTAGGCGGCAGATGCCAAAGTCACTAAGTTTGCTAGTGAAATTTGCATCTAGAAGGATGTTGGAAGGTTTGAGATCACCATGTACGATACTGTACGGCTTGTTCGAGTGGAGAAAGATTAGAGCAGAGCAGATTTCAGTAGCAATACGAATTCGTGTTTGCCATGAGAGGGGGGGACCAATGTCGTTGCAAGTAAGCCAGTCTTCAAGACTGCCATTCGGAAGATATTCATAAACGAGAGATCCCGCCTCTGAACATGCTCCAATGAGAATGACAAGGTTGGGATGCTTCACTCTAGTTAAAACATCTACCTGCATTTCAACCAAATGATAGTCAAGAAATACTCCAAAATATTATACTATTGAATGGGATTTAGGCCAAATGATCACTGCTATCCTCGGATTCATTACCAACAGCAGTATAGGAAAGCAAGTCATTACTGATAGGTGGTACACGAAACTCACCTCTTGTTGGAATTCCGAGCAGCCTTGCAAGCTATGAGTGCGCAACACCTTTACTGCCACTTCGGTATTCCGAAGAAGTCCCCTATAAACACAGCCATATCCTCCTTCCCCAACCATCAGTGATGCATCAAAATTGCGTGTTGCTTCCTCAATCTCCAAGTAAGAGAATTCTGATAGGAGAACTGGCTTTCGAGAGCTAGCCGCCTCGTCTTCCATCCTCTTTCTAAGTTCATCAGCTTCTTTGATCACAATATCACGCTCTACCAATGTCTTATCTCGCTGTTTCTTAACTGAGTTTAAAAGCTCCACAGCCGTGGTAACTTTCTCCTTCAATTTATTCATTGTTAGATCACATTCAGCAATTTGATTCTCTAAAATAGTTTTTTGGTCCATGGCAAACCCCAATTCTTTCATGATTTCATCAATCTTGCTTTTTGTGTTCATCAGTTCTTGTGTATCTCTTGCAAGAGCATTCTCCATGTCTTTCCTTCGCTTAATCTCGCTCATATACAAACCTTCTGATGATTTGGCCTGAGAAAGGAATTAAAAGTAACTTGCATAAAAAGAAATAAATATAACACAAATAACTACATAATATCACTATGTTCTTTTAGGTTACAAGCCAACAATATTGAGTCCCAACTATCCAACAATTCCTTTTGTGGGATCAATTGACCCCCCACTGATAGATCATCTTGTCTAACAGTGGCACCATGTCAGATTGATTGTCTAGTGCAATAAACATCAGACGAGAGCCACTTCTTCCACCATTACAATAGGAATTTAATCATTCCATTAGAGGTTTCAATGGCTAATAAAGAGGAAAGAAAAAAAAAATTACCTTGAATATGGCCTCCATAGCGTTGGCCTCAGCTTTTCGACACCTAAGTGATTCTTCAAATGCCTCTCTCTTTGAATTTTCTGCCTCAGCCCTTGCTTGCAACAAATGATTGTATACTGGATCATCGACTCTTCTTTCCTTCTGCTATGACCAAGAAAAGAAAACTCATAAACAAGGGAAACCACCAAAAAGAAGTGAGAAAAGATTGAGCCTAAAAAAACTGGGACTTGAATAAGAGATCATAAAGCCCGAGAAACGTTAACCAAACTCATTCTCATACAACTCAATTCAAGGAAAGCTCTAATTCGAGTGAAACATGACAGAAAGTAAACCAATCTCATAAATGCCTTAGTCTACCGATACTTTCAATAGTTGCTTTCCACATACAATAATGTTAACATACCAGTTCATCATGGGTAGCTGGACAAGAAAGAACCTCCTCATGAACCGGTGATAACAATGGTCCGTCTCCATTCCCCTCATCCCTCATTTGTATGATGGAATTTAAACTGCCTACTGCTTCTTCGCTAGAAGACAAAGTTGAAATGCTTGAACATTGAGATGGGCTCCACGTTGAAATTTCACCACACTCACTAGCTAGATCTGCTGCATCCAACTGGCTCCTTGAAACAATATCTTCCTCGGCTACATTTGGTGATGATGATGCTGTATTTCTCCCTTTACAAGAGTCAATATTAGCAGATCTTACCCGACGAAGAAAGTCCTGAACAGGGTTACTGAGCCTTCTGTAGTCACTCTGTCCATCACCAAAAGACTTCGATTTAAATTGTTCCTTTTCTACAGGTGTAGCAATGGGACTGGGAAAGGGTGATGCATTTAGCCCCATCTCCCCCTCATACATACTGCCTTGCCTGTACAGAAGTCAAGAATTAGCTCAATTTTATAGACTAGTTTATTAAAAAATTTGGGACAACAAATGCATTTGGTGCAACTCATGAACGAAAGTCGACTGGTAATATGTCCTGGTATGCCACCGAATTACAAAATTGGAAAAGGTAGTTGTCTCATGGCTCATGGAAGTATTTCTGACTTCAATAACATTCACCAAAAGCCATGAAGCAGCAGTCAAATACGACCGAGGCAGGTATCAAGTGCACATGGCACACTGAAGAATCGTTAGCCGGGAACATCTGGAACGAAACTACTAAACGTTTTTTCTAAGCTAAGTTTGTAATGGTGCCAATAAAAAGCCAAATACCTTGTATGGATGAGATAAACTTTGCATACAAAACATATGGTGCAGGCCTTATTTGCTTGTTGATTCACAAAGGTCGCTTTCTTGGACTTGACTGTTGTTAATTTCCTGCAAAGTTAAGATGATAGTGATTTAATTTGGATAACTGAACTCATATTAGGATACCCATACAACGTCATTGCTGATGTCAAACTCACTCTCCTTAGTAGTTGAAGAAACATAAGTATCGACTCTAGCCTCCATGTTTTACTAGTGCAGCATGATAACTATACATCTATTGACCGGGTCCGCATGATTTCAACATAAAGCCATAACATCAAAACAAATATTGCCCACGAACGGACACCAAAAGCAAGATTCATCCATATATCTTATCAATAGGCACACTCACAAGGTCTGGTTACATAGAATTAAATGGTGTTCTCTATATCATTAAGCATGTAGTCCCAATAACTTATGGCTATACATAATCAAAAGCAGGCCGACAGAAGGATGGAAATCTACATCAAACATTTCACCCTTCCAAGTAATATACACCCACAATTTCATTAGTACCTAATGATGGGGAGTTAACAGAAGTGATATTAATATATGAGATTGGAGTTGATTGTGATGACTATAACAAAGAAAATGCTATGCGTTTCACATGCAGTTAGTACCTCGAGTAGTTCTTGTCCGCGGCTGCTCCCATGACAAGCCTTCTAATCCCATGCTGAGCAACAAGCGCCACAATCCCTTGCTCAATGTTACCCATTTCAATATACAACTTCTCAACTTGCACCTACAGAACATTATAAAATTAAGTGAACAAAAATATTCTATAATCTTCAACAAAAACTGAATAATAATGTCTATAGTCCTCTAAAACCGAGGCAATTCAAGGTTATGGCGAGACAATTCCAAATACTAACTAATTAAACATAGCCACAACATGTCTTTAACACACAATAGATGATCAAGTCTCAACACCACTTTCTCATATAATTCAGACAGCAATAACAAAAATGTAACTCCATAGGCCATTGGACAACAACAACAAATCCTGAATCTCAAATTAGTTGGGGTCAGCTACATGGATCAAAATCTTTCATTGCGCTTGATTTAGTGCAATTGATGGTGAGTTTTCCAAACCATTTAATTAAATCCCTCCTAATTATTGCGTCCCTAGTTAACTTCAGCGTACCCCTACTTCGTCGAATTTCTTCAGTTTCTATTAGCAAATGCAAATTTCCAATAACAAATTCAGCAAAGGATGAAAAGAAATCAAGATACCGTACGTACCCCGAAGCCGGCACAGTATGAAATGTACTCATTTAGGGCCTTGTGCATTTTCCCCTTTTCGAGCACTCGATACGCCTCCACTTCCTCTTCATTCAATTTGTTAGCAGGAAATCTAGTACCCACTACACAGATGAACCAACCAGAATAATTCACATGAATTGATTTGATTTGCGTAGCAAGCAGATTCAACAACTACTAACAAATCAATAATACTAACAATTGAACTGATCATCAAAATTGGGGGGAGACTCACTGAAAGGGATCAGCTGCGCGGGCTGATGAACGTGGAGGAGACAAATCTTGTTTCCTCTGCAGTTCTGGAGAGTCCAGAGCAGCACCGACTTGCAATCCTTCACTTCCCTCCCCACCGCCACGTACACCTTCTCCTCCGCTGCCGCTGTCGCTGCGCCGCCGCGCGGGGGCGGCTCTGCAGCGGCGGAAACAGCGGAACTCACTATGGCCATCTAAATCAACAAACCTCAACAACTACATGAGCGATTAGGCGTCGTCTTTGAAGGAATTTGGGATTGGAGGAGAAGAAGAGATGACGATTTAGTTGTGTATCAAAGGCGATTGATGGAATTGTGATGGATTGTATGTATTTTGGATTTGAAAAGGTTTGAGCATTTACAGCGCAAACAACATACAACGAACCTTGAACTTGACTGAAACTTGTTAGAAATAAGAGCAGCCATGGCGGCTCCACCACCTCTCTCTCTCTCTCTCTCTCTCTATAGTCTGTTAATATCTATTATCTGGTGATACATGTTGTGGTAAAATGTCCAAAATGTCCTATGAATCAAAATAGGCTCCCCATTGTCCCACATTAGAAGTGAGTCAATAACCAAAACTCGTCTCAATGTGGTGTTTTATTAATCTCACTTAATCAACTAGCTAGAATCCGTGATCATGTGATTGGGATTTACAAAAGTGAGAAATAAAAAATTACATTAGTGGTTGCATCCTACATATATTTTATTCCTCCGTATTCTCCACCAATGTAATGTATTACCGTAAGACCATCATCTCGTGTTCATTGTGATAAAGTTTCACTAATTTCCTTTATAAAGTTCATCCTGTAGTCCCTGAGCCACCGATCTTTGTGTCCTATCTTTTATCTCCCACCAAAGACCCTAAATAGCACACTATAAAGCTTGTTCACCAATTTGTTGGCTTGGAGCACATGAAAAGTGCCTCGTAATTTTTTATTTTTTATTTTTTATAGTCACTGATAAAGTAGTTAATTTAGTATATGATAGTAGAAATTAAGTTTTTGAGATTAACAACAATTAGTTAGTCTGATAGATAAGAGACTTCGATCGATTATCTTTAAGTGAAATCTTGAGTTAAGGTCTTTAATAAAAAAAAATTGGGTTTAGAAGCGCCAATACTCAACTGAAGAGGCAACACAATAAACGTGGTCATGTTCTTGCTCGACGAGCATTCTAAATGAGGTCTCAATCTTTCTATATGAGACTCGATGATGTTTTACAGGTCTTCGTAAATCGTAATTACGTGGATCATGAAGGGTAAATAGGTGAGAAAGTAAGGAAGCTTAGGAATTGTCAACGTGTACGGAATACATGGGCCCCACAGAACCTTTAAGAGGGATATTCTCCAGCCTGTCTTCTGAACTTTCCGCGTCGCTGGGAAACCAGGTACCACTTTTGGCTCACACTTCACTGGGACCCACTCCTGCGTTCAACGTGATCCTCGTTCTTCCCCTCTTTTTATGCCACGTGGACGTCTCATTTGTTATTTTATATATATATATTAGCATTCATTATTCTGTATCCGAGTACTCTAGAAATTAAGGGTGGGCAAACCGCGGTTTGATTTGGAAAACCACCAAACCGCGACCAAACCGAGGGTCTACGGTTTGGTGATTTTCCAATCCGCAACCAAACCGCAGATCACCAAAACCGCACCAAACCGAACCGCGGTTTGCGCGGTTTGGTTTTGGTTTGGTTTCATGCGGTTTTCATGCAATTTATTTTCGGAAAAAAAAAAAAGAAGCAAAAAAAAAAAAAAAAAAAGCAAGCCAAAAAAAAAAAAAAAGCCAAAAAAAAAAAAAAGCAAGCAAAAATGAAAAAACAGCAAGCCAAAATGAAAAAACAGCAAGCAAAATGCCCTCGGTTTGGTTTGTATTTACCAAGATGTGAGATTTGTGGTTTTTTTTTTTTTTAATTTTTAGGGTTTTTGGTTTGTATTTACCAAAATGCCCTCGGTTTGGTTAAACCGCGGTTTTCTCAAAATGAAAACCGCGACCAAACCGCGAATTTGCGGTTTGGTCGTTTTCCAAACTACAACCAAACCGCGAGCTTCAAAAACCAAATCAAACCGTGCGGTTTGGTCGGTTTGAGCGGTTTGGGCGATTTTTTGAAAACCGCTGCCCACCCCTACTAGAAATTGGCCTTTCATTACGATGTTGGAGACAGAATGTACAACACATGAGGACACTTTTGTGGTTGTAAACATTAATGAAGGAGAGAGAAGGTTTAGTATGTGTACCTAGAGAATATACTTCAGCATATGCTAACGTTCCTTGGTCTTCAATTAACCTACCATAGTGTAACATTATTAAATGTTTTAAGAGTTGTGAACTTATGATCTCTGTTAAAAATAAGCTTTCACTGTCGGAACATTTCCCCAAGTATGATAAGGGTTATCATATAAGCTTAACACATAGGTGTAGAATATTGTTCAATTTTTTTCATATAGGCCCCAATCTAAAGTGAAGAGATTGTGATGACTAATTTTATCATTATATATGAACTGCAAGTGCAAAAGTGGGGTTCACTTTAAAATATCAAGGCAAGATGAGCGTCCACTCCACATTTATAAATCTTATTTTTCTTTTCAACTAGTTTCATAACGTGCTACGCACGATTATGCCCGCTCGCTTCGCTCGTAGGAATTTAATTAAAGAAAGAAATAATTTTAATTGCATAGCTGTCGAAGTGAGTAGTCCTTATTTCTGATTGAGCTGGCTATATATAAAAATTGGATGCATTTGTGACCAGTAATAATCTTCACTTCTAGATATTTTTCACTTGCTTGTATTTTAAGATAAGTCTTTGGATGAACTATAATATTTTATTAAGTTGTTTCGCTATTGATTATTTTGTGATGGGATTGGTTGTTTCATATTACAGGCATATTATCCAGTTGTGTAGGAGATCAGTGTCCATATTGTGTTTCAAGAGGAAGCTGAATTACAAGAAGCATACAAAAGAAATGGATGGCACCTTCTTACAGAAGTGTCACTCTCCGAAGAGTATTTCAAAAAGGTGAAAACTCTTGTTTTTGGAGCGTTTCAAGCTTGGAAGAAGAATCTGAACTGGACATGATTGTTGCTTCTCAACATACCACAATTCTAGGAAATCAAGAATACTATGTACTGCGCAATAGTAATGAATTAAATGATGTTTTCCATGGTGTTACTAATCTATGAAGCAAATGTAGTATGCAAATCATGTGTGACTGTTGCCAAAGTATTTGATTAAATAATATGTGAACATCAACCACTCCATATTTCATAAATAGTACAAATGATTATATTTGCTATCTAAAATAGTAATACATGAAGAGTTGATTTACAGAGGACATTGTGAAAAAAAAAAACTAATGTACATTCCTGTTTATGGAGATCTACAGAAGAAACATCATGCAGCAGGGAATGTTAAAAACACTCCCCCTCTGTCCTAGTGATGCTCTGCGAAGATATGCTTCAATATTCTCACACCAAATGGGTTCTCGTCGCTCTGTTCAACATAGGAAGAAATATATATAAATGACAACAATGCTTTAAAAATGATGAAGCGCACACAAAGTTATATATTGGATAAGTAAGAACAATTTCAAGCAAATAATGCCTTACCATTTGGCATGTCCTAGATAAGTCAATTGATGTAAAACCTGAACAACGCTGCAAAGATTGTATTGACATTTCCAAGGTTACTTAAGTGAATTTCCATAGCCATTCCAACATCCTCAATTGCCTGAATTATCATTAAAAGTAATAACCATCAGTACTAAATTGGAATAGGATGAAGTGGATGAGATGGAGAAGCAAGTGAGGTCGACCAAACCAGAATAGATTGTCCGTGGGCTTCATTGGGAATGTTCCGTGAACGACAGCTGTGTTGTTACCGCTCTTCAAACACATTTTGATTGTGATAACTTCTAGCTTTGTCCCTACCAGTAGTACCATCTCGCATTGGACAAATACATTCATGATCGAGATGAAGGCAAAGCAATAACTTTTTATTTTACTTGACCTTACCAGCAAAGGAATGAATGGAAGCTAGAAATAGTTATAAAATCCTGCAGGTAATCAAGCGATCAACAGTTATAGCAAAAGGGTCTAATGTGAGCTAGTGCAGTAGGCACATATTTTCGTAGTAGGAACTCCTACCATGTGAGTAGAAGATCCAAATCCAGAACCTGCAAAACAGTAAAAAGTATAGAAATCGAATTTAATGAAACATCGACCGTTGTTTAATTTATTATGTATTGTTATTTGAGATTGATGGTTTACCTCATTCCAACAACTTGTTCAAAATCTGCATTAAAATACAGATGAAGTCAACCACAAGCCCATAAGAATTAGAATGAAATTAATCAGGACTCACAAGCATATATGCACAGCATGATAATAGAAACAACCATGTATCCATTGATAGGCGATTTGGAATAAACCAAGTAAAAGGCATTCATTTCTTGACGTATGGCATGTCAAAACACAAACAATCAAACTTATTAATTCTAATAGAGTACATACTTTGAGATGGATACGGCCACATAGCTCAGTTGCAAGTTTCCTAACCTCTTCAAATTTGTGTTCATTAAATGCCCTGATTGGCAAAGGAAACCAATAAAACCACAGTACAAATAAATAAGACAGTGAGGCAGAACCAGCTAAATAAGTGGAATTAATGTGCATCACATGTTCCTCTCCAGTAAGAGGTTTCCAATGCTAATGGGACTACGCACAATGAAACCTATTCCTTCGAAGCCTTGGACAATTAAAAAAACAACATAGATAGTTCAACTTGAGCACGAAAGGAGATAAATTACAGGTAAGCAAATAAAATAAAACTGTTAGGTGAAGTTTCATCTGGTCAACCAAATTAAATTCATTCCCACTCATAGAATGCAGTGTCCAAACCAAGAACGGTTACTGCAGATGTTGGTTGGAAACCCAAGACTAAAGAAACAAAACGTTGTACAAAGTACAAGTAAATACCACGTGTAGTAATTTGGTTTAGAACATTACCATACACCACAGAGGAGCCTATATCATTAAAAACTCTCAAGGGAAGCATCCTGATTATGAGTAGAGGACAGAGGTAATCAAACAGACACTGGTCCAATTCGGAGAAAATTCTATCAATTCTGCTAGACACACTGGACAAGAGTTTGCTATCCCTTTTGCATCAAGGAAAAGTATATATGACAAAAGAATGAGAAATAAATGAGTTAGAAAGAAAAAAAATAGATTAGGAAAGTGGAATCGTTATATTCTAGGACTTAATCATCTCTACAAAAGATGTACCATATTGTAACACTGCCAAGGTAGAGGTTTGCAATTCACAAAGTAGAAGAGAATGGAAATTTGACATCATTTGCGTAAGTATTTGTGAAGCCCCATTAACCAAACACATGTATGATAGGCAACATGTTAAATTTAGCATTTTTGCTTAGGTCAAGGAGGAGGAGACATGTTTAGTCTTTTTATTAAGCATTCGTCGTTTAACTGTATCTTACTCCAATTCCTTGGAAAATGAACGTGATTAGAGAGTTATCACCAGAAATGATAAATAATAAAACACCTCTTCCAAAAGACATCTTGTCAAGAAAAATTTTGATAAATAAAACAAATCATGGTAAATCTCACAAAATAGAAGAAGAGTAACACTAACTTTAAAGGCACCAGTAAAGCTCCACTTGAGTTGATTCGTTTTAAGTCGGGGAATGACACTGAAAAGCACAGGCATTGTTGGCTTCGTATTTGGCAAAGCGCCCAAAAAAATTCAAACAAATTTTTTCTTTTTTTTTGAAAACTATGAGATTGGAGATATGTAACAAAAAAACATCGAATATTTCTAAAATTATCCATTCATTAATACTAAAGATGAAGCAAAGTGACATACCTTTCAAATTTCTAGATGAAGTGAAGACAATATTGCCAGATGCCTTCACCTTAATTGCAACTCAAACCTGTCATAGTCTTAATTCCAAATATTAAAAAAAAGAAGTAAGAACGTACTATGCTTTCATAGTTGTAAAAATGACTATATTACAAAGGTAGTATATCAACCATGCAATATAACCAAAAAATAAATTACACGACCAAATTCCCTATCCATTTACCACTATTGCTGGAATTTCCATTAAGAATGGTTACAGGCCTTGACATTGCCAATTCCCTGATCTCTTGTGCCAATTATCGAATCTGAGAATGTTAATAAAAGGAATTGTATCAGAACCAGAACCATTGTGATGAATATTAAAGAGGCAAACTAAAATCATAACAGAACAAATTTTAATGTGTCTTCAAATACACCTTCTAGATGAAAAAAGTAAAAAGAAATGAATAAATCTCCAACCAATTATCGAACCAGCATCATTGTGACTAATATTAAATAGAAAAACTAAAATCAAAACTGAACAAATTAACGTGTCTTCAAATACACTTTCTAAATTAATAAATCTCCAACCAATTGTATAGTACATGAAGGATTTGTTGTCCGGAACAATAAATAATGAAACTAATATATATGAATGAACAAGTTTTACAAATAATTAATAACAGAATCAATCAACAAAATAAATTTCTAACCGGAGGCTTGCACAGAAGCAATGTCCTAAGACAGAAATTTCCTTGAATTCGGTGATTGAATTTTCTTCAAAGATCTGCCCCCAGGATACAACCGGATGCTCTTTCGAACCAAAAATCACCAAGTTCAAAAGTCTGCCAAACTGTGATTTTCCTTCTCTCTCAAAAATGAAATTCGAAAATATATGTATTTCCAGTGTTTTAGTTCTACTTAAATAGAACTTGAGGCACTGGTTCAAACTAATGTGTCTGTTCAAAACAATATATTCAACAGTCACACCTATTCTCAACAGTTGCACTTGTTCTCAACAGTCGTACCTGTTCACAAAATAACTAAATTAACTACCAATAATTAATTTTGAAAATAAAAAATAAAATAAAATTTTATTTGATTTTACAAGGCTAACAAATCTAAGCCCAAAGCCCCAAGGCCCCAGGCCCTTATCTTTGATTTTAAATATAATTATATATACATATTTATTATATAAATATATATATATTTACACCTATTACCCAATGGGTGCCAATTTGGACTCTATCCATTGGGTTTCTCTAAAGCAAATCTTTAGAGTAGATGTTTGTATATAAAGAGTTTGTACTCTTTGAAGTGAGCAATGTGGGACTAAAGAGGTTTTTTATTCAAACTCACTTGATACATTTTTCAAGTTCTAACAATACCCCACATTTGAATAGAAAATATCACTATACCCCACATTTCTGTTCAAATTTGGTTTAAAAAAAAAAATTATAACGAAAATGATAATACACGAAAAAGAGAGAAGTCTCATGTCATGTTGTCAGGAAAAGTATCTGAAAAACTTGAACTTACCATAGTAAAACATATTGGATTTACTTAGTAACGCAGTGGATATGGAGGATCTTGAACTGTTCACGTTTTGTAGTAAACCAAGACAATATGTATTACGCATGACACGATTATCAAAATTCAATTTATACGTTTTTGTCTATTTTGGTCCTGGACATATCCTGGTTTCATGATAGATTTAGAGAATTTAGCCTGTCTCGTTCTCATAAATGCGACCCACATTTACTATCATATAGGTGACAATTTTATTTGTCATTAAATGTTTAACATATCCTTGAACTTCTTCTGAACACAGTTTTTATCTTAGGAATGAACGAATGTGTTCTTCTCGCGAGTTTCATCTAACCAGTTTGCCTATTGAACCTAGTACATGGGATCTCCAATCACCTAGGTTAGGTTTCCACCAGACTTAACTCATTTATAGGCTTTAAACTCATTCCCCTCGATAACAATACAACTTGATTTCTTGGTAAGTCCTTTGTCATAGGATCTGCAATATTCTCCTTTGACTTTACATAATCTATACTAATTACTCCACTTGAAAGTAATTGTCTTATAGTATTATGTCGGCGCCTTATATGTCTTGACTTACCATTGTATACATTATTCTTAGCATTAGCTTGTGGTGCCATACAATCACAATGTATACATATTGCTGGCACTGGTTTTGGCCAGAATGGAATATCTTCTAGAAAGTTTCTTAGTCATTCTGCTTCCTCAGCAGCTTTATCTAAGGCTACAAATTCTGATTCCATTGTCGAACGTGTTATACACGTTTGCTTAGTTGATTTCCAGGAAATCGCAGCTCCTCCCAAAGTAAAAATATATCCACTGGTAGACTTTGTTTCAGTATTGTTTGAAATCCAATTGGCATCACTATATCCTTCAAGTACCGGTGGATATTTTGTATAATGCAATCCATATTCTAAAGTATGTTTTAAATACCTTAGTATTCGTATCAATGCTTCCCAATGATCATTATTTGGATTGCTTGTATATCTACTAAGTCTGTTCACTGCATAAGCAATGTCTGGTCTTGTAGAGTTCATCAAATACATCAAACTTCCAATTATTTAGGAGTACTCTAATTGAGAAATTGCACTGTCAGTATTTTTCTTAAGTTTGCAATTTGACTCAAATGGGGTAGGAACAGGTTTACAATTAAATTGATTAAACCTCTTCAATATTTTTTCTACATAATGTAATTGAGTAAGGATATATCCATTATCATTTCGTTTGATTTGAATACCCAAAATAACATCTGCTAGACTTAAGTCTTTCATGTCAAAATTAGAATTCAACATCTTCTTAGTTGAAATGATTATATCCTTATTAGTCCCAATTATCAACATATCATCAACATAGAGACATACTATGACGCAAGAACTTTTCAATTCTTTGATGTAGACACATTTGTCACATTCATTAATTTTAAATCTATTTGCAATCATAGTATGATCAAATTTCTCATGCCATTGTTTTGGTGCTTGTTTAAGTCCATATAACGACCTAACCAATTTGCAGACTTTATTTTCTTGACCTTGGACCACAAATCCTTCGGGTTGTTCCATATATATCTCTTCATCTAATTCTCCATTTAAAAATGTTGTTTTTACATCCATTTGATGTATTTCCATATTATAAATTGCAAAGAATTGAAATTAACATCCTAATAGATGTAATTCTTGAAACTGGAGAATATGTATCAAAATAATCCAACCCTTCTTTTTGTCGAAAACCTTTAGCTACTAAACGAGCTTTATATTTATCAATTGATCCATCTAAACTTTCAATTTTCGTTTAAAAATCCATTTATAACCTATCGGTTTAATCCTGGGAGGTAAATCAACCAATTCTCATGTGTGGTTAATTAAAATGGATTCTATTTCACTATTTATGGCTTCTTTCCATAAAATAGCCTCAGTAGAAGTCCTAGCTTCTTTATATGTTTGTGGTTCGGTTTCGGTCAAGAAACTTATAAAATCTGCCCAAAACTCTTTTGAACTCTAGATCTTTTCCCCTTCTTGGTTCTTCATCTAATGTTGGAACATTAGAAGTGGATGGTTCATCTCGAACTCTCTTGTTTGAAGAACTTGATTTCTGTTCTTTATAAGGAAAAATTCCTTCAAAGAATTGCACATCCGCAGATTCTATAATTGTATTAACATGGATATCATTAATCTCATAATTTATTACCAAAAATCTATATGCAGCACTATTGTTAGCAAACTCAATAAATACACAATCTATAGTTTTAGGCCCCAATTTTGTTCTCTTGGTGATAGGAACTTGTACCTTTGATAAACAACCCCACACTTTTAAAATTTTAAAAGTAGGAATTCTTCCTTTCCACAATTCATGAGGAGACTTATTTGTCTTCTTAATTGGGATTCTATTTAGGATATAATTTGCTATAAGTAGTGCTTCACCCCACATGTTGTGTGGAAGTCCAAAACTATTTAGCATAGAATTTATCATTTCTTTAAAAGTTCTGTTTTTCCTCTCTGCGACACCATTCTGTTGAGGTGTGTATGGTGCCATAGTTTGATGTATAATTCCATGACTACTGCAAAATTCAGCAAATTCAGAGGATTCATATTCTCCACCTCTATCCGTTCTTATTGCTTTGATCCTTTTATCCAATTGATTTTCAACTTCAGCTTTATATGTCTTAAACATATCAAAAGCTTCATCTTTAGTTTTAATCAAATAGACATAGCAATATTTACTACAATCATCTATAAAAGTGATGTAGTAGTTTTTACCTCCTCTTGTAGGGGTTGATTTATAGTCACAAAGGTCACTATGTATTAATTCTAACAATTCATTTGACCTTCTTAGGACAGTTTTAAAAGATTTCCTAGCAAACTTAGATTCAGTTCAAGTTTGGCATTTGTGCTTCACATCAAAATTAAATTTAGGTAATAAATTGAGATTAATCATTCTACTGATAGACCTACTGTTTACATGGCCTAATCTAGCATGCCAAATATCATAAGAATCCACGATATAAATAGAAGCATTCACTTTATTTATAGCATTAGTAACCATACATTCAGTTTGAACATACCATCTACTAAGTACCCTCGTCCTATATAGTCCGTAGCCTTACAAAGCACAAACTTATCAGATTCGAACACTAGTTTGAATCCCCTTTTAGTAAGAAGAGTACCAGAGACTAGGTTCTTTCGTATTTCAGGAACATAAAGTACATCAATTAAAGTAAGAGTTTTTTCAGAAGTAAATTTCAGCAACACTTTTCCTTTTCCTTTGACAGTTGAAGTAGATGAATTCCCCATGTAGAGTTTTTCATCATTAGTAACATCTTCAAAGGTTGAAAACAACGCCTTGTCGCCACAAATATGCCTAGTTGCTCCTGTGTCAATCCACCAACCTTTAACATTGTCAATCATATTGACTTCAGAAATAACAGCAACCAAATCTTCTTCAAGAGTTGTGACATTGGCCCGATTCTTTTGAGAAGAATTTGCAGCAGGTTGATCTTTCCGGTGACGACATTCTTGAGCCTTATGGCCAGGTTTCCCACACACCCAACAATTACCTTTAACTTTCTTAAAGGGCTTGCCTTTAGGTGCAAAATTGTTGGAGCATTTCACTGAAAACTTCTTTGCTTTGTTCTTCTGAAATCTGGATTTTGAAGCCTCTCCTTCAACCACATTTGCTTTTGCAAAGAAAGGTAGGTACTTCAACTTTGTCTCCCTTGCGATGATCTTCTTCAACTCTAAGCCTCAGAATCAAGTCCTCTATAGTCATCTCCCTCCTTTTGTGCTTTAAATAGATCTTAAAATCTTTCCACGAAGGAGGTAACTTCTCAATAATTGCACCAACTTGAAAATGTTCATTGATAGAACATCCTTCTGCATGCAATTCATGAATCAGGACTTGGATTTCCTCTACTTGCTTAATGACAGTTTTGGAGTCCACCATGAGATACTTCAAAAATTTACCAATTACGAATTTCTTCGCACCGGCATCTTCAATTTTATATTTCTTCTCAAGATTATTCCATACTTCCTTTGCTGTGTCATATGACGAATATATGTCTTATAAATTATCATCCAAACAATTAAGGATGTAATTGCGACAAAGAAAGTCAGAATTTCTCCAGTTCTCAATGGACATAATAGTCTTCTTCGATAGAGGATCTTGATTTGTCTTAGGTTCATCCTCTCTTACAATATGTGCAAGATTGAGGGTTGTCAAGTAGAACAACAATTTTTGTTGCCACCTTTTAAAATCCACTCCTGTGAATTTTTCAGGTTTTTTCATGCCTCTTGAAATCCACTCCCTTGGATTTCTCAGACTTGTCTTCTCGATTTTTTACCAGTTGTTCAAACTCGATTGTCCCACCATTTTCAGAATTTCTGAAATTCACAAAACAACACAAAATCTCAGAAATTTTTGAAAATTTTCTGTCTTAGATTGTTGTTCTGAACAATAAATAATGATACTAATATATATGAATGAACAAGTTTTACAAATAATTAATAACAGAATCATTCAACAAAATAAATTTCTAACCGGAGGCTTGCACAGAAGCAATGTCCTAAGACAGAAATTTCCTTGAATTCGGTGATTGAATTTTCTTCAAAGATCTGCCCCCAGGATACAACCGGTTGCTATTTCGAACCAAAAATCACCAAGTTCAAAAGTCTGTCAAACTGTGATTTTCCTTCTCTCTCAAAAACGAAATTCGAAAATATATGTATTTCCAGTGTTTTAGTTCTACTTAAATAGAACTTGAGGCACTGGTTCAAACCAATGTGTCTGTTCAAAACAATATATTCAACAGTTGCACTTGTTCTCAACAGTCGTACCTGTTCACAAAATAACTAAATTAACTACCAATAATTAATTTCGAAAATAAAAAATAAAATAAAATTTTATTTGATTTTACAAGGCTAACAAATCTAAGTCCAAAGCAAGGCCCTATCTTTGATTTTAAATATAATTATATATATATAATAAATAAATAAATATATATATATATATATATATATATATATATATATTTACACCTATTACCCAATGAATGCCAATTTGGACTCTATCCATTGGGTTTCTCTAAAACAAATCTTTAGAGTAGATGTTTGTATATAAAGAATTTGTACTCTTTGAAGTGAGCAATGTGGGACTAAAGAAATTTTCTATTCAAACTCACTTGATACATTTTTCAAGTTCTAACAATATTAGCATTCATTATTCTGTATTCGAGTACTCTAGAAATTGGCCTTTCATTACGATGTTGGGGACAGAATGTACAACACATGAGGACACTTTTGTGGTTGTAAACATTAATGAAGGAGAGAGAAGGTTTAGTATGTGTACCTAGAGAATATACTTCAGCATATGCTAACGTTCCTTGGTCTTCAATTAACCTACCATAGTGTAACATTATTAAATGTTTTAAGAGTTGTGAACTTATGATCTCTATTAAAAATAAGCTTTCACTGTCGGAACATTTCCCCAAGTATGATAAGGGTTATCATATAAGCTTAACACATAGGTGTAGAATATTGTTCAATTTTTTTCATATAGGCCCCAATCTAAAGTAAAGAGATTGTGATGACTAATTTTATCATTATATACGAACTGCAAGTGCAAAAGTGGGGTTCACTTTAAAATATCAAGGCAAGACGAGCGTCCACTCCACACTTATAAATCTTATTTTTCTTTTCAACTAGTCGACATGAGATTATATCAACATCTCCATCAAATATAAAAGAAACAAATGGGTAGAATGTATTGTCCAACTCATTCAGGTCATTTTCATCAAAACTATCTACGATGATGCTATGTTTGAATGCTGGTTCATGTGATTATAATAGGTGATACTGATAAAGACCAGTTACTTTAAATTTAAGGAACTAAACTAATCTCATATGGAAAGGATCGATATCGACTACGAGTTAATTTACAACATTATCATTCCTAGAAGCACCCATGAATTTGACACATTTTGACATTGAGAGAGAGGTAAAAAATGCATTGAGTTGATATAATATTAGTAATCTTGATAGGCTTCACCTGTACAAGAGCCTCAAGTCCGAGATTCGAGTTTACAAAACAAAAAATAAAGAAGAATACAAGATGTTGAACTACATACCGCCTAAACTGATACTCAGAATGCTCCTCGAATAAGTCGCCTTTGAATCGTGCACTACTCTGTGACCAGGAATTCTAAAGACCAAGGCTCTTGGCAGAAAAGAATCAACACCTATATGTCTTATACCTTATGCCTGATTTGCAGGTGTCCCATTCCCTAGTTCAGATTCAAAAGTCCAAACTTTTTCTGAAGAATATCAATGGCTCTCCGGTAATCTGCAGCAATGTGTTCAAATAATAAGGTGTGGTGTTATAAAAATTTGCAATGCTAATGTTAGCGATTCTTTGTGACATGTATCGAAAGATTCTGTTGGAATATATAATCCTACATTGAAAATATAATATGAGTTGGTATGTTGCGCCGTACACGCGTGCGCGAGCCCGTGGATCTTCTCCGCTAGCACCGATACTGTCCCCAACTTAACCACCCTTCAACTTTAGGTGTGGGGTTTTAACTCAAAAGGTCTCGGTGCTAGTTGGGAGGAGTTAATCACTTATATACTTCTCTATGAAGTATTCTTTAATCAATGTGGGACCAATTTCGGTCCACACATCTTCAACACTCCACCTTGGACCAAATTTTACATGATCCAAGGGGCTTTTTTCTCGTCAGCTCTCATTCGAACCACGGGCTCTGATACTATGCTAAATTCTCACGATCGTGCAGCAGACGCGTGCACTAGCCCGTGAATCTCCTTCACTAGCATCGATATTGTCCTCAACTTAACCACCCTTCAACTATTAGGTGTGGAGTTAATCACTTATGTATTTCTTTATGAAGTTACACTTAATCGATGTAGGACTATATTTCAGTCCACACATCTTCAATACCCCCCCTTGGACCAAAATTCATGATCCAAGGTGTCTTCTGTTCTCTTGACAAGTCCCGACCAAATCATCAGCTCCAATACCATGTAGAAATCCATGGACCTGGATAGTGTTAGGTCACACACTCACATGTTGGTATATAACTGGGGTTGAAACTCATCTTGTACAAAACCAATTGGTTTGTGCTAAGTTTCAATCTATACCCCATCAACTCTTATTATATTTTTGATTATATATTCCAACACTCCCCCTCAAGTGCAACTGGGTCTGGACCAATTGTCACTTGCCAAACACATACCTACTCTTAGAGGTCCGTACAAATATGTCTAGGCTTACTCTTATAGGCTTCTAGATCCACAAACGGGTCTAGACTTCACTGCTAGCCCACAACCAGATCTGTAAACATGAGCCCAAGGTCATTCCGCTTTGATACCATATAGAAATTCATGGGCCTAAAGAGTGTTGGGCCGCACACGTGCACACATGTGGGTATATAAATGGGATTGAGAGCCCATCTTGCACAAAAGCAATTGGATTATGCTAAGATCCAATCTACACTACTTATATACCACACAAACTCATATTATATTTTCCATGTGAGATTATATATTCCAACAGGTTCAAGTACTATAAATAGCATTGCCTCCCATTTCTTTTGAACTTATTGTGAAAATAGTTATGGTCTCTAATTCTCTAGTGTTTTATTTTGCTCAAGTCCCCTCCAAGTCTCAAATGCCATATACCATTTGCTTAGAATTGAGGTGACTTGATTAAGAAAAAATTAAAGGATTTTGATAGCACGTCATCATTTGCACTAAATTGAATGGAGTGCAAGAGTTAGATCCTTGTAGCCGACCCCAACTAACTTGGAATTGAGGCTTTGTTGTTGTTTGTTGTTGTTGACTGAGAAGAATCTATCTAATTGTGCATCTCTTAGATAATGTATCAGAGAAGAATCTATCTAATTGTTTTGTATTGTTTTTTTTTTTTTTTAATAATTCATTTTAAGGCATTGAGGCCCTTGACTAGAAAGGATAGTTAACACAGTTCCCAACCATGTGAGAATCAAAAGCTGACTTACCTCCAAGGGAATTCGCTTGTGTCAATTCCAGCTTGGTGAAGCTCATCTACGTATTGCAGTGCTTCCCGACATTCTTCGCGGTCATCAAAGAATACCTTCTTATCACCCTCAATCAGATATGCTTCATGACCTTTGCCTGCAACTACCTGCAAAAGATTGGAAAAGTAAGAGTTAGGTTAATACCAGTATCAAAATGGATAAGAAAACTTTAGGTTTTTACGTCATAAACTGCTTTTGCATTAGTAATACGAGTTTACAATTACAACGCAAGAACAAGATCAAAATTAAGAAAATACAATACTTTTTCACCACATCCCAACTAAGTTTGGTAACATTCTCATCCAACAATTGTGGTCCAATTTCTACACCAATCATTTATAGAAAAATTAAATTTTCTTGAAGCCACCAACCAAGTTGCCACATGATGTTTGATGCAATCCCATAAATCCTCTACTGATATGCACCAATCCTCAAATACTCTTCTATTTCTTTCAAACCATTTGAAGCCACAATTAAACAAATATCAGTAAGAAGATATAATTTTGAAGAATAAAGCAGAAACTTCTGCATTGATATTTCCTTAATAAATAACTATGTGCAAGAGTTCTAGGGTAAAGAAGAAGGATTAGAGCTCAAATACTTACAACCATATCGCCTTCCTCACCCATAGCCACTGCTGCCCGTACAGCTACACGCCTAATGTCGTGTAAGAATAGCCTATGGCCATTTGGAAGAGGCGGATAGTAGTCATTCTCGCCATATTTCAAGTACTCTTGCATGCTCCACCCCACACCAGACAGCATGTCATCCAAGATATCCACTGGAAAGATGCAAAACAAAAAGGTCAGGCTTAGTATTACAAAGATTTTTTCTAAATACATTGTAACACATAAAATTAAGGTGACAAACAATTACAGCCAACACAGAGAAACTACCACTAAAGACCCAACAATCTAAAAGGATCAATAACTATCAATCAACTTTCCAGCCGTTTATACAAGGATAGAAAGATCGACTATTGACTGCCAGTTCTAGATATCTTTGTACTGAAGAAGAATCATTCTAAGTCCCAAGCAAGGAAATGGCTTCCTTTTCATAATCTATTAAGTTACAGTCTCACTAGAAACAGAAATAAATGAATGAACAGAAGCCAGTTAATTTAGATGAATGCTATATTTTATTGAAGCTGCATTCTAAACATTACTCACATGGATCTTCATTCTTCGGATTGTCAGAAGTCAACATTGTAACTTCACTTTTATCTGTTGCAATCTTTGTCATCAAAGGTCTCTTCCCTCTGTCGCTCTCACCAGCACATCCTACAACTTCATCCCAAGTAAGAAAAACAAAAGTGAGAAAAAGATCGGAACAATAGAAAAACACAGCTGTGCACCCCAATAACTCTGCACATGATGTCATTAATCCATAACACGAGTTTCAGTTATAACTTATAAGGACAACAGGTTCTAAGATGGAATTTGTAGAAAACACATTGCATGGAGCTTCTCTCACAAAGCTATGTAATAGACCATAAAATCTTAAAAATTTACTGCATCGGAACAAACCGAATGTGAAGAAAACAAGACAAATAATAGAAAAAGTACCAGTTATGATTCTTCTGGGACCAAGCTCCCTCACAGAATCAAGGAGCCTAGATAAGGCATCTGGAGTATGAGCATAATCTACAATAACTCCAAATGCTTGCTCTTCATCTATCAATTCGCACCTGCCTGGAACAGAATCAACCTCCTCAATACCCCTGACAACTTCTTCTAATGGTGCTCCTACGGCAATCCCAACTGCCACAGCAGCAAGGATGTTGTAGATGTTATGCCTCCCAAGCAGCCCTGAAGATATCTCAAGTATCCCTTGTGGGGTATTAATCAATACTTGAGTCTCAAATAAAGCGAGCTCAAACTTCAAAGGATGAACATCCGAATTCTTATTTTCCATTGCATAAGTCACAACAGGAACCTTAGGATTCCCTTGTGCAATGAAGAATGGAGCATGCGGATCATCGATATTCACAACCTTCCGATGCCGATCTGGATCCACCATCCTGGCAAACAGCTTGGCCTTGGCGTCCCTATACTTCTCCTCAGTCCCATGGAAATCCAAATGGTCCCTAGTCAAGTTAGTGAATACCGCAATATCGAAATCAACCTCGTCGCACCTCCCAAATGCAAGTCCATGAGAAGAAGCCTCCATAACAACTGCTTCAGTCCCATTGTGAAGCATCTTAGCCATCAGCTTCTGAACCAAAACAGCGTCCGGAGTCGTGCTTGGAGCTTCCAACTTGTTATCTCCATGTACATAATAGGCCACAGTACTCAACATCCCAGTTCTCAGCGCCATTGCCTCATAGACACTCTTTATCAAATACGCAGTGGTCGTTTTCCCATTCGTACCAGTAATCCCAATCACTGCCATATTCTTCGACGGGTTCCTATAAAACGCCGCCGCCAAAGCAGGAAGAACCAAGTTAGTGTCTTCCACAAGCACAAGCGCCTTACACCCCAATGTCTCATCTATATTAATCTCCTTACTCGCCACAACCGCAACCGCCCCCCTCTTATCAGCCTCACTTAAATACAAATGCCCATCAGTCTTCGTTCCCACACAACACACAAACAAATCCCCCCGGCTCACCTCCCTCGAATCGTGCTGAATTCCATTGATCTCCACCTCTAAATTCCCATACACCGACACTGGAACCACCCTACTCTCATCCAATAACTCAGCCAAACTCATCCTAAACTTAGGTTCCACTATTCTAGCCCTAGTTTTCCCATAACTATCAAAATCAAGATCAAACGAATTCAACGAAAATGAACCGCGGTTTCGCAAATTACCTGCATTACGTGAATTGCTCACACCCCCATCTTCCTCATCATCATCCGAACCCGCGTCGTGGTCGTCGTCCTCCTCATCCTCCTCGCCGCGGTCCTCACTCAAAACAGTCAATCCATGAAGCTCATCAATTTCCTCCAAATCCACAATCTCCTCAGCAGACAACTCCTCTTCAATCACTCCCTCCCCACCCTTCTCATCCTCAATTACTTCTTTCCCCTTCTCCTTCACCTTCTTCTTCTTCGGATTCGGCTTCAGCAACCCCTGCTTCACAAACTCCTTCCTCTTCAGCGCGATCGCGCGATCGATCTCGCCGAACAAGTCGTCCCCAGAACCGATTTCGTTCAACTCATCTGGGTTATCCGGCGCGTCTTCAACCTCCGCAATTGCTTTCAGGAACACAGACTGGTCCTTCTTGAACTCCTCCTCTTGGCGCTTCCGCGCCCGCGCCGCCTGCCGCTGAATCTGCTGGAACTTCGACACGCCATGGGCGGCGTCCTCCGGCGCCTCTGGCGGGTCGTCGTCCGCCGGTTCTGGGTAGAATTTGCCGTTTGAGGTTCGTGAGACGACTGTGATTGTCCTCTTGAGAGGCTTGGATTGTAAAAATGGAGTCTTTTTGGGGATAGTGTGGAACCCTAATTGCGAGAATTGGAGAGATAGTAGAGCAGTAGAAACCATTAGAGATAGTGCGTGATAGAGAGAGCAGACGATAAGAGTGACAGAGTGTGAGAGAGAAGTCAGTTAAGGGTTTTGGGCGGGTTTTGATTTTTTTTTATTGGATAGTATATCCGAGCCACCGCAGGCCCGAAACCGACACCGGACTAATGGATAATGGTGACTCGCGATGGGAGGCCCTTAGTTGTCCCCTGCCAAGAGCCCGCCAGGGCATCCCCTGCCAAGAAGCCGCCAGGGGTTCTCCAATGTACTGTTTTAGTATAAAAAATATTCGAAACATTATTTTTCATCTCCAATCCTTCGCTGTGAGGCTCACCGCAAACTCTCAAATATATTCATTCAAAAATAATGTCACGCTAAAGGCTTCCCAATGTTTAAGTAGGGCAAGCTAATAAAAAAAAAATAGTCATTTTCTACTATAACCTCTAGGCTCCCTAATGCCGCCCTAAAGGCTCCCCCATCCTAACAAAATATTGATTTTCTTCTATTGTATCCTGCAACCGTGCACCCCACCTTTATCGAACAATAAGATCGCCATTCCTCGTTGTTATATCTTGTAACTGTTTACCCCAATTTCACCTATTCGATTTTTGTTTTTATGATGTTTTTAAGTTGAAATGACTCAAAAACATTCATTGGAAGTGAGTGTGAAACATGAAGAGGTAGTTTTTCATTATTTTTGTGGTTTTTTCTTGCATTTTACGAGTATGTTGAGCTCACCTGGCCGAGCGCCTAGCATATGTCTCGTTCAATGCTCATTGAGTCGTTAACTGGAGTTTCAATTAAATGGGTCGACCCTGTTGTTTCTTGCATCAAAACATGACTCGATCGTGTCCAACTAAGACTGGAATACCGAGAATGAGTGAGTTGTCTAGGTGCCTAACCACTGAGACTCACATTGCTCTCGACCTTGTATGGCTGGCCGTCGCAAGAATCCCAAAAAAAGAAAAAAGAGCATAAAATGATAAATTTATTGAGTGGTGATTAGGATCTAGGTTGATATGTGGACAAGAAAAATAGGACGCAATAGGAGATATGACCATTTTGTTGTTTCAACAAGTGAGGTGACTCAGTTCACATAAAAAATATGGGTGCACTAAGAAATTTTGAGGGTGACCTTAAAATTAGCTTACCCTACCTAAACACTTGGGTGCCTTAAACACGACCCTAATGAGCTCCACTTTCAAAGCCTAATAAAGAAAAAAAAAAAAAAAAAACAAAAAAGCACTTTAGCGTTGTGTTATAGTGTTGTGCTTGCAGTGCAATGCTAGAATAACGTTGCTTTTAACGCAGGATTAGACTTCAATCCTGTGCTAAAAACTCTAAATCCACGCCAATATATAGTGGATTAGAGACGCTCTCAGAAAATACTATAATGACAACATGTATATCACACTAAAAATCATTGATTGCCCTACAAAATTTATTTATATGACCTCGATCCACGTGTTATGCACTAAAATCTCTGTGTGACCGCTTCTCGAGATGTGTATAAACACATCAAAGGCCCAATGTGACTTCGGTCGAACCCAACAAGTTTAAAGTGTTGAACGGCTGAACGGTTGAACCCAATTCTTACCGGCTCACCAACTATGAGGCGGGTCTTGAAACTTCAGCCAACGATTTCTGTCCATCAGATCAGAAAAGTCAAACAATCGACGGCTGATGTCTCATTCGCACATACGATTGATCTCATTGGATCTTCTTAGATTTCCCATCGCGAAACACGTCTCGAGGTATGTTACTCGACCACATTCGTACACACTCTCCACACTTCCTCTTTACCCGAACGTCTGAAGCTCAAACACAGCTTGACTGGTAGCTAGGGTTTCGAAATTTGATCTTCGTTTCGGAGAGATGGAGACGTTTTCGATTTCCGTCTCTGCGAAATCATGGAATCTGTTTCGGTTGATGGAATTGGAGAAGAAGCCAACGCGACGAACGAGAAATCGATCGCTTTTGCAGAATTCGCAGAACTGGAGTCACGAAACGATGGTTTACGAGCCGAAATCGAGACTCTTCGGGCCGAAAACGATGATCTACGATCGCGATTGCTGGACATGGAGAGGGACTTGGTTGATTTGCGGGATCAGAGGGAGGAGGTGGCGCAACGCAATGGTGAGCTCGCTAGGGCAGTGGAGGAGGTCTCAAGCGAGCGAGACGCTCTTTGCGATGCGCTGCGAGAAGCGGAGGAGAGAGAGAATGAATTGGTGAGTGAGAAATTGGATTACAAGGGAAAGTTTGAAGCATGTGAAGAGAGGGCTTTGGGATTGGTGGAGGAGAATGGGAGGAGAGTTAAGGTTTTGATGGAGTGTTTGGAGTGTCTGCAGTCGTCGAAAGGGCGGTTATCGAAGATTTTGGAGAGAATTGATGATGTAGAGTTGGAGAATGGTGTGGAGGAAGATGAGCCAGTTTTGGAAGAATTGGGTTTGGATGAAGAATTGAAGGGGTTTTTGTTGGATACGAAGTTGGTTGACAATTTCGCAACGAGAGCCGAAAGAAAGTTGATGGGGTATTTGGAGAAGATGAGGAAGGAGAAGAAAGAGTTGGAGAACAGCTTGGTGAGCTTGACTGAGGAGAATAGGGACATTAATAGTTTACTTAGAATTGCTCTTGTGGAAAAGGAATCAGTGGAGAAAGAGCTGAATAGGTTAAAGGGGGGCGGCGAATCAAAGAGGGTTGCGCTTCTACAGATTGCGGGGAGGGGATTGCAGAAGGTTGGCTTTGGGTTCATGATGAGTAGTAGTCCAACTAGCACGTCATTGGATAATGTGGGTGAAAAATCGGACAGTAGTGAATGCGAAGAGGATGCTGTTGGCCTGGTATTGTTCTCTTGCGGACTGATCGCGAAAGAATTTCTCTGATGTTTTGAGCACTTTACCTGATTTTGTTGTTCTTTCCATAACCAGGCTTGTACTGTGGAGAAGATAATGAAGAATTTGCGGCTCGAAATCACTCAATTGAAGCGAGACCTGGAGGATTCTAGGTATTATTATCATTAGTTTTGCTGATTGAATTGTTGTGCCTGCTGTCGATATTACTTCCATGAAACATTTTCCTTGATGGTGATACATTGATTTGAAGGCAATGTCATATTGGATGAATTTGAATTTTGATCATGTTATGGATATGATGAGTAATTTATGAGGTTGAAGACTCTTTAATTGCCATGTGGATTACCCAGATACTTCAAGGGTTGTAGGTATTAATGCCATCTTTTTGCTGATTGAATTGTTGTATCTGCTGATTTTACTTCTGTGACGATTTTCCTTGACGGTGAAACATTGATTTAAAACCAATGCCGTGTTGGATGAAATTTGAATTTGGATCATACTTTGATGTTATAAGTAGTTTACGAGGTTCATGGCACTTTGAGACATGGAATACCTGAGTTTTCTGTCTCAGTCATTTATTTTTGTCACTTTGTCCATTGAACTCCCATCTCTGTGTATTCTCATGTTGCTTAGCCTTTTTAAACCTTTCAGTGGACAGCAGGAGATGAATCTTCATGTTATTCATTCTCTCCACTTGATCAAAAAAATGCTCGACACAGTATAGTTTTTGCTTCGTACACGCGAATATGTAGAATAGTTGTTTCCGACATGCATTGCTATCAGATGGATCCCTTAACTGACTCGTATGTTTTTTTTTTGTTGGCTTTTAATAATCCTTACTATGCCAGGTCGGACAATGAGAGGTTACAGAGTCTTACAGAGAAACAAGCTCAGGAAATTGCCGAATGTACATCATACATAAGAGAATTGGAGGAGCGGGAAAACATGCTAGCTCAAAATGTAAATAATGTAAAATGCTCTTTGCAGTGTTTATGTCATACATTGTTGACTTGCTATTTGATTACGGCATTGCATTTTGTTTGCTGCCTCAAGGTTGAACAGCTTATGCTGGAACTAACAGGAGCTGAAGAAGATATTTCTAGATGGAGAGAAGCTTGTGAGTTAGAAGTGGAAGTTGGGAAAAATGCCATTGAAGAACGGGATAGGGAGGTACTACTTCTAAATTTTCTTAAAACTTCTTTACTTTTTAGGTACCCAAGGATAGCTTGTTAACTAATATTAAAAAAAAAAAAAAAAAAAAGCAGTTGAAGACTAAGTATGCTCATTCTTAAGGTTTTGATTGAAGTGATTGATAAGGCTTTAATAGGAGGGATTTTTTTTCTGGTCCAGGCAGTGTATGTATAAATATAATTTATTGATATCAGTGAGAGCCTGGGAGGTGTTACTGCTTTGTTTTCGTTTTAAATTGTCGGGCTGAATTTGAAGATGTCCATCTCTACCTGTCAATGACAAATGGAAATATACGCACTAATACTCCTTAAGATTATGGTATATAAGTCATAATAGATCCATAAATCACCTGCATTTTAGAGCATTCTTTACATTTCAAGTTTTTGACTAAAGCATTCCAGTCATCACAAAGGCCATAAAGAGATACCAGTCTTCTTATGCTTATATATAATTGTATTCATAGACCTGTTAATGTGGCGTTGTTCCTTTTAATGTTTATTTGTGTTAATTGTTAGGTACAAATTTATTTGTTTGCAACATATTAACAGATGAGCTATTGCACCAGGCTTCAATGCTAAGAAAGGAGGTGGACAGAACACAGGCTTCCTTACACATGCTGAATAACAAGCTAAAGTCGAAAGAAGAGCTTGCCGCGGCTGCCATGGCAGCGCAAGAAGCAGCAGATAAATCTCTAAGACTAGCAGACAGCAGGGCTTTAATGTTGCGAGAGCGGATTGAGGAGTTAACAAGGCAACTGGAGGAAACCGATAGCAAAATGGAACGACAAAGCAGCCGACTCAAAGTGAGGCACATCTGCTGCCCATGGGGAGTGCTTATGAGTCAGAAAAGGAGAAAGGTACCTGAAATGGAAGGCTTGCTTCCTCCCAGAGCCTCGCTACACAGTTCTTGATTGTTGCACTGTATTAATTAATAGTAATACTCAGCTCAGTTGTGTTTCAGTTGTGTTATCATGTGTATTAACTTAGTACACTGATGTTAATGTGTATGAATGTAAAGAATCATCCACTCGGTATGCATCGAGATATGCAATAACGTCATCATGTGAATCTTAATTAATCTGATGCCGCCACGTGTCCTAGGCTCTCTGTTCCCGCTATAAATATTGATTTACACAACACTTTAACTTCACTCTTCACTCTTCCCTCTTCACTCTTCTTCGCCATTGCTTTTCGTTCTCGAAAGCGCGCTCTGTGTTCATTCTTCAAATTTCGCGAGAGAGGATTTCAGATCGTCTTCTTCTCTTTCACAGTTCGTCAAATGAAGTTGAACATCAACAAAGCCTGCGATTTGAGTTCCATTTCGGTTCTTCCGCCTCACTCAAGGTTTGAATTCTTCACAGAACCGCCTCACTGACCTAATCTAAATCATCTGATTGTCGTTGTTTCCTTGATCGATGAGTGAGGACTCGATTTGCGATTCCGAGCTTCGTTTCTTGACGAAATGTGATTTGATTTGTGGTTTCTTGTGCAGAAGACCAAATGCGATCCCTTCCGGAGCCGATTCCTCGGTTTTCGGCAAGAGCCAAACGTCTCAGCTTCGATCGCAGCAGTCGCAGTTTTCGTTTTCGCAGGGAATGTCTTCTCAGCTTTCTCAGAATTCTCAAGACGAGGTCCTGACGAACGAACAGGTAGCATTTCGTTTAGTGTGCTTCTCCTGGTTTTGGAACTTGTGATCTGTGACTTTGTTTGGATGTTGTGATTGGAACTGAGGTTTCTTGTAATGACTTAGCAATGTCTGGATTTGTTCTGATTTATTGAGTATCTTCGCTATGAGTTTGATTGCCTAGGCGAGCCGTCTTCTTCGCAAATTTACTTTTGAAATTGCAATAACCAAGCAGATTCTGGAATTCTTCTAATTTGTGGCACATCTAGTTTACTTTTGAACTAAGTAGGGATCGATCTCGTGCCGTAACTTAGTAGTTTCTGGAGTTATTCTACTTTGTTGAGTTCTTCACTATGACTTTGTTGTCCTAGGTGTGCCTTTTTTGCTTGTTTAGATAACTTTACACTCTTCACTGGATTTCTCTAACATAGTTTATGCAGAGATTTGGTTCTCAGGAAAGAGAGAACTCAACAAAGAGACTTTCTTGCTTAGCTTCTGTTCCTTATTCAAGAGAAGAGAACCAAATGCCGATATCGAGATCTTCTAACAATCTCACACACAGATGGAATTCTGCTCTTGCGCCGGATCATAGATGTAAGTTAACTCAGTTTGAACTTTGTAGCATTTATATGGCAAATGACTTGTTACTTCAGGTTTTTGAATATGAATAAGAAATTGTTATTACCAGTTTTAATTTCTTAACATTTTGTGTTTACAAGTGGTTTCCTTTATCGGCTTCTTACTATGCATATTAGGCAGTTCTTTTAATGTCATTTCATCACTGTGGTATATTTTTTGCCTTAGAGATCTCTTATCTTGGTTTTCCTTTGCAGGTCAGGTTAGTGAAGAACTTGAACGCAGGATTGCAATCATGGAGTCTTCATTAAATAGGATTGGAATAATCCTGGATTCTGTTCAGGGCGATGTCATGCAAGTAAATAAAGCAATCAAAGAAGTGTCATTGGAATGTAAGCGTCTTTATCCTTGTATATGATTGTTATTTGGGATAAAAAGACAAGGAGGAATGCAGTTTAGTGATCAAGCATGTCTTTGGTTTATGTTTGATGTACAAGGGAATATATATTCTACTGGGAAAAAATACAATGCATACTTATAATTTGTGTGTCATGTGTGGCACATATGCTACCTCATCTTTTGTTTGGAATGTGAAAAGGAATGGCACTACTTAGCATGCTGCACTTGGAAACTCCTATTATTTGTTCTCAACCCTGTCACTCCATCCATGACATTCAAAACTGAGACCTTGCTTAAGGGGGGAACCGAGTCCCTTGCCACTTGGAACAGTTTGTTCTTGGTATATCTAAGATTCTAAGCCTATACTAACTTTACTTTTTTCCCTTTTATTCAGCGGAAAGCATACGACAGAAATTGACTGTTGTTGATAGTTCGCTGCAGTTAATGGTAAGAACAGGAAATTCTGGACATGTTTTCATTATGTTATGCTATTTCCCGATGCTGATGGTGTTCAGTTTGCTACATTTACTAGCTTAAGGGACATGAAGATATCAAGAATGGCATTGATGGGAACATGAAATTAATTCCAAACCAGTTGAGAAAGGATTTGCATCAATACAAACTACAAGATGCTGTTTCCACTCTATTAGCACTACCAGAGCAGATTGAAGTGCAGTTACTAAAGTTACAGCGTGAAGTTTGTGGGACCTTAACTACGAAAATAGAGGTATTTAACTTTTTACTGCACTTCATATTGTAGATACTTTATTTTATGAATGTTTATGTTTTTGGTTTGTGAAAGTAGTTCCAAACTGAAGTATTTTTTGTTGCTGAAACATGGAAATTTTTTTTTTAATCAATATTTGAATACATTTACTTATTTCTACTCAAAAAAAAAAAAATACTTGTGGTGTTTAGGAGGATTTAAAAGGTTTCGAAAGCTCACCATCAATTGCACTAAATCAAGTACAATTGAAGAGTTTGATCCATGTTGCCGACCCCAATTAATTTAGGATTGAGGCTACGTTGTTTGTTTGTTGTTATTTATAGAGTTTAGGAAAAATGTCTTTATATCTGTTTATAATCTGTTTATGTTTGCAAAAATGAATTTTAACATGCTTTCACTGCATTATAGGCATTGGCGACTAGAATGAAGCCTTCCCACAGCAAGGATCTGGAAACCATTTTACTTTCACAGGCATGGCATTTACTTTACAATGGTTTCTTTCTGTCGTTAACCCTACGTGTGATTTTTATTAACCTATAACTATTTTTGCTTTCTAATTTTCTTCATAGACGATATGATTTGTTTAGTTAACTTATGTGTATTTTGATATTTGCAGAGAAGGAGCTCTCACATCAATCAATATCAAACGAAGAAACTAACCATCATTAAGAGGTAAATGACTGACTAACAATTTGCATCTCTTTCATTTGACTATAACTTGTTTTGGTGTTCTCAAAAAAAAAAAAAAAATTGCTTTGGTGGATGTACTGCGTAAAAATTGATGATTCCTTTAAAAAGGCAGACAACATGTATTATAAGTTTCTGCGCAATTTGAAAAATGGGCCTGTCTCTAACAGTTCAAAGATATTGACATGAACAATTAGTGAAATAATATTGCTATACTCAACATAGATTTTCTCCCAGATCCCAGCTATATGGAGTGATTTGCAAATAAATATGTGTAAAATAAAATTGATTCAGACTGTTGATGATTGGTTGCATATTTGTGGCACTTCATGTGAAGAAATTATCTGTGATCACCATAAATTAGGCCAAGATAAACTGTCTGATCACGTTCTAGGACTTCTTTTGCTTGGTCTTTCTTTGTCTTGTTTAGATCGATGTTTTGAGTTTTCTTCACTCTTATGGTTTATTTGACAACATTAGATGCATTTTGATTAAAGTTGTCACTGCCTAAGAGGACCTTGTCACGTCAAGAAACATTAGTGATTGTTGAATCAGAAGTTATTGTGACTGATAACTGCTATAGCAGCTATACAGATAACCAAGGGCATGTATACTGGAAAATAGTATACTTACTATCTTAGAATAATATAACAAAACTTCTACTCGAATTAGTTATGGTCGGCTACATAGACCAAACACTTCCCTTTAGCTCGATTTAATGCAATCACTATCTAAGAGTATATGAAGGTTGGATGCTTCTGCATCTGATCCATGATCCCTGTCATTGTCAAAATACTACTGAAGGCGAGGGTGTGCTTGGTTTCATCTGATCCATGATTCGTGACACTGTCGTTCCTTTTGTTCATTCTTGCTGTTTTCTCAAGATCTTAGCATAATCTTTCTGACTTCAGTCCAGTTTGTCCTCCAAAGACCTGCACCCACAAAGCACTGACTTCAGAGATTGAAACAACAAACCAAGGATGGTTTAAACCTAAAGCAGCTTTTTCCTCTGATAGAAAGCAAACTTTCAAGCTCAAACAGGAAGAAGTTCCTCTGAAGGAACAGGTATTTACATCATTTTATCCGTTTCTGGAGAAAGACAATCCCATTTATAAACATGCAAATGACTAAAAATAATGACGTTGCATTTTGAGATCAATGATTTTATTGTTAGATTGTCAGTATAGCATCTCTAGCAGCTGTGAAGGTGTATTTTCACATATGAAATTGTTGATTCAGGATGTAGAATGGGGAGTGATCATTGACTCAGATGAGGAAATTGGGGGAGGTTTTTCATGCTTGCTTGAAGAAAAGGCGTCAGGTATTTGACAGAATAGCTGCACATTTTACATTATCACCTTGGACGTATTTGTCTTCTTCTTCTTGTAAACCACAGAAAGTTTGGGCTTTCGAGGTTGTCACTAGATACATTCTGGATAGAGTAGTGCTCCAGTGACCCACACCCAAAACAGACACCAATTCTTGGTGTCCCTTAAATACATATCGATTTGTATGTGCACAAACATTGATGCACATATTAATGTACACCAATAAATGGGTGTCCATTTTGGGTGTCCAAAATGGGTCACCCAATAATGAAGATAATAGTGTTCAAACAAGGATGTCCATTCTGGCTGACCTTCCTAGTACTTTACATATACTAGAACCCTTTGAGGGAGTCCAGTTAAAGTCCCAAATTAGTCCAGAAGATCTAGATAGATTTTTTTTTTTTTGGCGAAACAGAAGATCTTGATAGAATTAAATTTTTATTTTTAATAATTTCCTTTAGAATTGATAATCCATTTAAGCCTGCAGTACTTACACCTTTTTTCCTTGTTGAAGGCATGGACAGAAATTTCGTAGAGGAAGTGAAAGGAGATGCTGAACGAATCCTAAGAAAAGCTAGGAGGAAAAGAAAATATTCCAACACTATAATCATAAATTGAAGGTTTGGTGACAATTGAATCATTGTCTCCCACACTTGGCTTTTTGCAGTACCTCACAATTTTCTTAAGAAGATGCTTTTGAATCAATATCGTACACATAATCTTCTGAAGGACCCACTTTTGGTGCACTGAAAGGTTTTAAATAATTTTCTTATAGAACAATATTGACTATATAGATTGCAGAGTGAACATATGAGCAAGTAGGAGTAATAGTTCTTTTGGCTGCAGAAAATAAATTGAAGTCTTTGGTTGTGCATGCTGTTTGACATCAGCCTGGTTGTCAAGTCAAAGACTCACTGCACGCTAAATTTAATATGCTGGGAATTCATCTCTTTTATCAATTTCAAGTTAGTTGGTCATGAAATATAGGCTTCTGCAAAAAGTTTACATCTTGTTCTTGTACACTTGTGAAAACTCCTTTAAAAAAAGAGGACATATTTTTTTTTGAAAACTCCTAAATTAGTTGGGCTTGTCATAACCTTTAAAAGTCTCCCGGCACCTTAAATTTAGGCATAACCTTATGTAGAACAGTTTGAAATCAGATTCTCCAGCTGCTTCGTAGCCTTCACGTTTCCTGAATCCTGAACTATTCTACCGTTAAACTTCAACTGAACTGAATGCTAGTCAGGGCTTAAAATTGCAATGTTTAATATGCTAACTGGAATTTGACTTTTTTTTGGAATTATATAGTGCATGGTCCCGAACTTGTCTATTCCTTGCCGAATGCCCTGAGCCTAATTTTATTGTGCAGTACTACCTTGGTCGTTGATCATATTGGACCATAGTAGCAATAATAAATCTATAATTTTGATTTTTTCTGGTTTGTTGTGGGAGAGACCGAATTTGTATTGACGTGCTTTGTGTTCTAAAAGTAGCTTTACCATTTTATTAATTACTGCATATGGTATAACTTGGCTGCCAATTATAGAGAGCGGATAATTGCACATGCACTTTTAATTGACAATCGTTTGTCTCTGCAGAACATGCCAATGAGAGATTTCGAGTCACTTGCTTACAGGACAGTATTGGGTTATCTGCTTTGAATACTTGCTTGATCCTTGAGGCATACCTCTGCGGCAACCTGATCTCCCGGTCACAATCATCGTCATTCTATTTCAGATGATTGGGTAGGGATTCATCTCCAGCTTCCTATTGTACTAATGCCCTCCATGTATGGTAATTTCTAACTCGGACTTTCCATTGAGCCACATTGCCTTTTCTGTTTTAATAGTAAGTAATTCTTTGGCCCCTATTCAATCATTGGGGCCGCTTCCATAGCGGCTTAGTATTGTGGAAAATTTGATTTAAAAACATAAATAAAGAAATAAAAGTGCAAATCTTGTCGGTTTACACTGGCTATTGTTCTAACTGCTGTTTGTCATCATTATGAATCTATGATGATATTTACTCACTGCCATGTAGTAGTTCTACTGCTTGGTTGAATTTTTATATTTTGAAGTCATTGTTACGACTTCTGTTGTTACACGGTGAACTGGGACCTGTAAGAGAAGAGTGCTTCATGGTCGATACAGTAGCGGGAACTGCTCGTCGTGCTGCTTTTGCATTTTTCACGTGTGTTATATATGCAATTGCAAGAACTATGACATGAACGGTATGTAGAGATCAAATGAAAATGAAATTAGTAAATATACTCTAGATAGGTTGCGGTGACTGTATTTTTGAGAAATGACCTGAATAAGTGCTACACATGAGACATTCTTAAATGGTAGAACGGATTGAAAGACAACAGTCCCATACTTGGCCTTCTATTTATTATATTATGAACACATTGAAGCATTCTACATGTTGATTTACTCAATGCGCGCAAGTTGTTTTTAGTTTCTATATTCCATGTCTCTAATGATTCTATGGAGATTCAAAAAGTAGGAATACCATCATTAGATGCATTAACATAGGAAATGACATATGTCCTGGTAATTTATTTTCCTAAGAGGGACTTCAAATGTTCAAGTTATAAAACTTTAAAGAAAAAAGATAAAAGCAATTTTGTTCCACATAGCCTATCATCAATTGCAGCCTTTGATTTATGTAGTTGATCTTAACTAATTTTGGATTTAACCTTTTTTCTTTGTTTATTGTATATGAAACTTGGTCAAGGTAAGTCTTAATTTCATAGTTTTATTTTTTTGATTTGTGAAGGTCATTCTCATAATTTCATAGCTTCTTTTCGTGAAGGTCATTCTTTTCTTATGATTTGTGCCACTGAGCCCAGAATTCATGGGTAGACAACAACAGAAGCCCATAACCAATTTGTTCATTAGGGGCCATGACTCCACCATCCTTTATAGCCATCCAATGCATCAGTTCATTTGAACATTTTACAGATGAGATGATCAACCTTTTCAATTCTTTCCTTGCAGTCCTTGTAGCCTTTTAGAATCTCTCTTTATTTCCTTTTCCATTGCGTGATCAAAATAGAAACTGACGAGGCATCCGATGCAAAGCCTCCAAGTCCTAACGTACCCACAAATTCCTCTACTTTTCTGGACCGGACAATTAAGCTAATATACTATACTTTTTTGAATTTCCACACAAAACCACCGTCACAGCCAAACTTCGTCATAGACCAGTAAGTCCTAATCTTCACTATACCATATCTTAATTTTCAGGTCAAACCCACTATGCTGATCCAAACAATAGTCCTACAAGTCCTAACCACTAGTAACGTTGTCTTGTAGTGCTTGAAAAAAAAAAAAAAAAAAAAAAAAAACGTTGTCTTGTAGTGGTTAACATCATAGTGTTTGTAGAAATGCCCTATTTGATATTGGCTCCTAATTTTGATTCCTAGCTTACTAACTAACCAACCCTTGAGGTAAAGACAGGATGAGAACAGCCCATTTTGTGATTCTCTAATGGTAGTTGAGACTTTGAATGATTAAGTTCAACCATTTCAAGAAGAGATGAGAACTGCACATTTTGTCGTATAAGGTTATTGGGGGAGTAATGGGGATTAATTGGTTGGTACTTCTTCCTATGGTGGTTGTTAATGCGTGTCATTAGATTTGATGAGTATTTTTTGCTTCAGAGACAAGCTTTATGGGAATAGGTGGGTGTGTGGCCTTATGAGGTCCATTGTTAACCTGTTCTGACAATGTGGGGGGTTTTTGGTGGGGAAGATGATTGCGTTTGCAGTGGAGTGATTGATTTGTGTTTTGTGCGGGTTTGTGCCCTCCACTGCCCATTATTTGATCAAATGAATTAAATATCTTTTAGAACTAGTAATAGAGAAAAAAAAAAAAATTTAGATATTTTAATCTCGATTTTTCGTAGTGACCTAATTTGTAGCCCTTTTGGAGTTCAATATTCCTTAATTACAGTTCTCAAATTCGAGAACAAGAAACGTAGAAAGTCACATGAGATCCCACCATTGTATGGCCTTTTGGAAGGTTAGGTCAAATTAGTGTTGGGGAGCATGCCAAAAAATCCTTGAAAGGGTCAAAATCTAACCAAAACTTATAAGTTTTCTATATTGTGAGGCTAGAGAATATACATAACTAATTGTAGCATTTTTGTATTCTCCTGAACAAAATGAAGTTTTTTAGTTGAATCACCAAGAATTGTACGAGGAGATTAGAAAGAAAACTTCTCACAACTTAACTGTCTTTGAATATTTAATGGAATGCTACGTAAGGAACTTTGTGATTTAGAACTGTAGTTGGCACTTACCCTTTCGGTGTTAAGGATTTATTTTATGGTAGGAGTAGCTGGTGAAGACAAATGCATACTAAAGCTTCCTTCTATGAGTTGGTTGGGGACACTAAAAAGTTGACAATGCAGAACCTATGGCCTGGGCCACCTAACAAAAGTGGCAATTAATCATCAATTTTAAATTATTAACATCTTCATAAAAAGTGTGTCTATCAGTTACTCTTTATGAAATCACTAGGGTCTTGATCAAATTATTGTTCTAGTTTATCGTAACTTTAATTACAATTTTGAGGTACATGGAATCCAAATTCACAACTCTGGAACTCCTAGGACTCGTTTAGCTACCAATCACTTGGGCGGCTTAGTAATACTATGAAAAAATTATTTAGTCCAGACTTTAGAAAATACCTCTAACTAGCCATACAAAGTTTTTTCAATATATTAAAGGGAGGAATAGGCCCACAATGATGCGTGCCCGCATTCAATATCTTATTTTCAAAGTTAAAATCCATGAATTTAATTATGACTAACTAACAGTATTCTATATTTACATGGTTCGCTGAACACATTCATAATTCATTTACCTCCATTTCTCCAACAAACTATAGTTTATACATGAAAGAGACAGTATATAAAAATACAAAACCATGGAAATAACAAAGGAGCAAGCAAGAGAGATAAATATTAAGATACTGTCTTAGGTGAGGTTGATGAGCACACTCCCTTCTTTGAGAATCAATCAACATCAACATGGTGGGTGGGTAATAGAAAATAAATAGTGGGGAGACCCACCAAAATGCCACACATGACCTACAAATTGTGCCCTGCTGAGACATTACGGCCTTTGTTTGTGGAGTCATTGCTTTCAAATCAGAGGGTCCTAGAGTCTTTTTTAACTCTCAAGATCAGGTTTTTGTTCTGTACAAGATAAAATATGTAAGTATGGTAGAAAAATGTTGTTGATGCTATTCTTGATTACCTGGGCCAGTACTGATTATGATAGACAAAACAAAGGATTTGTCAAACATAAACATAGATTATTAGGTACTTTGAGAAGAATATTTGTTGTCTATGTAATAATTTTATTTTTAGTGATGTTGAACATGTTGGGAAATGTGCCCTAGGTCAATCCATTAACAGTCTTTATGAATACATTTTTAGTTAATAAAATAGAGGATTTCATTTGCTGTTTATTATAATTGATTTGCATGTTTACATTATAATAAGATCCATGGGTATTTATAGAAATATCCTAAATGTCCCTAGTCGATTATTATACTGGGAACTATAATGAATTAAGACTAGTGTGAGTCTTGATTGATGATCATACAATGATCATACGTATAGGAATACGAATCAAGATCATGAGTACTTGTTAGGGAACAAAGTACTTGGACCGACCAGCTATGAGAACATCACATGGATTAAGTCATAGTTGTTTCTCATGATAGGTATATTTTTCGATCCTCGACTTGAGATTACCGAGACTTCAACATTAGGAATACGATGATTTGACGCAATCAAACGTTGACTTTAACCTGGATGATTATAAAGGTTGTGATTGGTTACTTGTGTGAATAATGTAGTGAAGTTGTGTAATCGAGATAGAATTTGTCCCTCTTATATAAAGAGAGATATCTAGTGGATCCTCGATGTGTTAGATCGTTAAAAGGCCTAGTCTAAGTGAATTGATATTGATTAATGTCACTTGGATGTTTTCAGTTTACCTAGAGATCGAGACTAGTACGATTGAACATGTTGGATGACAATACCATGCCTTATGTTTGATCAAAAGGATATCGCGTGACAAAAGGATGTTATATACACTATTGATTAGGTTGTATCGATTTGATATTCGTACAACTTGGGTAGTCATAATGTCTTGCTAGAGGCCGCTTATGACTTGTATACCAAAATGTGTTTTGGTACACTGCCAACGTTGTATGAGCCTATTGGGTCGCACACTGAGAATGGTTTTGCGAGATTTTAAAATGATTCGGAAGAATGAATTTTATATGATAAAATTCATGACAGAAACGTCTTTGTATTGTATTACACTTATACTTCTTTAAGTAGGGGTATATGTGTAATTTGCTTAACCGTCTATATACAAGGGTTGTATAAATAGACGCCTTGAGTCAGAATACATAGTTGAGGACGAAAAATTAAAAGGGCCATTAACTCTATTTTCGTTTTAGAAACAAAAAGGGTTTTTGGTATGTTCTGAATTGTTTTGGAGAAAAAAAAAAAAGGGTTTGGTTTTCTCTCAAAGCTAGCACTTTGAATCTCGGTCGCCGTTCGTGTGTGGACATCTAGTAGAGGGCGTTCGTCGTTGGCAGCGCCTTAGAGATCGATTAACCTTCAGAAAGGTACGTTGCGACTAAGGTATGATTAAGTTTTCATAGTCTAAACGTGTTTTAATGGAATCAGATTCGGATCCTGTTGGGGTTTTTCTCAAAATTGTTTTGAAATCTCCGCTGCGCATGAACCCCAAAACCCATCAGAACAGTCATGCCCTCCTTTATCTTTTGTGCCTTTTTCTCATGGTTTTAAAAATGGAGAACTATATTTACTCAAAAGAAAATTTATTTTATTTTAGTTCAGAGAGATACAATGATTCATTTCATTGCATTTATACAACACTGAGGTACTTAGAACTCGAATCTAAGTTAACCACGTTGGCTTGAACTTGATATCTTTAAGGACGATCTTATTCCATACTGACATCCTAATCTAAATAGCTTAATCAATTCAGAATTTACACATGAGCAGCTTAAAGTTCCAATCAACCATGAGACATTTGCTACACGTCGGGATTTGCACAAACACATTTCGATGCAAGATCCAAAAAACTCAGTATATTACAAAATATTTTCCTATGATTGAAAAACTCCAAATCAATTAATGGAGGCACTAATTAATTACTTAAGTTCAAATATGATATTCTATGTGCACATCACACACAATACATTCAGTGCAAATAGTGCCTGACTAAGATCATATAAACATACTTGACTTGGTATTTGTTCAACTCTTACTAATGTATTCCTGAAAAAAAAGAAAAAAAAGCTCTTACTAATGTATAGAATCTTACGTAATCATTTCATTGAACTTAAAATTTCTAATCTTCTAACATTTAACGACTTCAAAATCTTATTTTCTATTCTTTTTTTTTGAAGTGCAAAAACCTATTTTTTTCTGTCGGAAGTTAAAGAGCATAAGAATCACTCTGCCTTACAAAAATATAAATCTGTTAAGATGACCAAAGAATCTTGTCTATTTCTCATTTTCGAAATTCTCCCAAGAACTAACAAAAATTGCAAATGTTTGTTTTTTTTTTTGATAAGAAAGAAACATTTGCGTCCCGTTTCAATATATGACCTTTTACTCCCAAACACCATACCTTATCATTGAGTCACCCAATTAGTAGGTAACAAAAATTACAATTCTAATTTTGTCAACAGTTTGGTCGTGTTGAATAATTGAGAGTCGATAGTCCTTAACTGGAAGTCTCAAGTTTTTATAAATGAGAAAGAAAGAGCAGTCTCAAATAGAAGTGTCGAATACAAAGAAAATCGTATTCTGTATAAAAGATTTTTCTTATTTTTTCGAACTACTCAAAAAGATATCAGATACCGAATAGGGAAGGCCAAAAAGTAATTTCACATCTTTATATATTTATTTTTTTTTACTCAATCTTTATATATTTCTAGTTATTAAAAAACTTGTCAAGTCAAAATTAAATTAAACATTAATCAAAGTATTAAACATATAAACAATATTAAATCTTCCAATTCGTATGCTAGTGTGGGGCCAAATTTAGGCATAGAAAACCATGATGTGAGAGGAGCATATCTTCGATTCATGATTACCAAACCATTAACTATTCTTTTCTTGGGATCAAACTAAGCTCATAGAATAGTTAATTACCCCTAAGCAGGTCATCCAAGTATTAATAGTTGATTTTCACTTTTTAACCCTAACTGTACATAGAAGCGTTAGAATTATAAGAGATATGTCAAAAGTTACATTAGACCTTTAAAATTATTTATATACATCATAAAATATGGGCACGTACAAATTTTTATACATAACACATAAATCGAGACTGCATGAATGTTACATTCATGTGTTGTGATTTTAGGATTTTCCAATTGTATAACACTTCTTTCAAAATGGGCATAAAAGTCAATTCAGCCGACGTAGTAGACACCCACTCATCCTCCCCTTCCGTCATTTCCCATTACTTCCCACCAAAATCCCCAAACTACCCCTCTCTGTTTCCTCTGTTTCTCCACTCTCTTCAATGTAGAAAAAAATGTAGAATAGTTGAATTGCAGAGATGGATAGATGGAAAGATGGGATTTTTGTTTTCTTTGTTTTCTTGAATCGAAAGCTATGGTGGAGTGGTGGGGCCCATGCAGAGAAGATGCTTTAACCCAACTGTCTCTCTGTCTATCTTTACTTTTACTTTCTCACGCGCCTTCTCTTCCCCTCTCTCTCAATCTCTGCTCCTCAACTTGGCCTTCTTCCTTGCTTTCTCCAGTGCTTTAATGGGAAGGAGGCCCTGAATTCCATGTTTTTTGTGACCAGATTTTCATGGGCTTTTTTGGGTGATGAGGGAAAGCACTGCTTTTGTCTTCTTCAACTGTGTTTCCATGAATTTATACGTCAAAGAGTACATATTATAAGTTTTGGAGTTGTGGGTGGTGTTATTTTTTTTTCTGGGATTCAATTGTTGTGTCATCAATTTGAAGACAACAGAGAAGAAGAGTTGGTTTTGATAATTCTGGGTCCTGTGCATTGAAGATTTCAGGTGAGTTCTCTTAAATTGCATCCCACTTTCCTTTTGATGACTTTTGCTAGAATCACAAAATCATTCATGTAGAAATGATAATATTGGTAGAAGCTCCAAATGAGTTTTGTTTTTTTGGGTACTTCTGGTTTGTCTTCTCTTGTCCTTCTTGTATGTCATATTTTGGTTTCAGCATATAATTCAGGCGAATTTGCTGATAAGAGTTGAAGGACCATGTACCTGCCATAGTAAAGCAGAATACATTAGTGAGCACTATTTGTCACAGCAGTCAAAGTTGCCAACCATGGCTTCTGTCCATTCAAAACCCTGGTTTTGCTCTTCTTGCTTCCTATATTTGCGCCACAATCAATGGCGTCGCCAATTACTCTAAAAACCCCAGTTCATAATTGAGCCACATCCATGATCCATCATCTTTTCAATCCACTTAGTCAGGACTGATCAATCTAATATTTGATGGTGGATGGCATTGACCTCTTCAGCTATATTTAGGAAGAAAGAATTCAATAGACATTGCATTACCTGCATTTTGTGCTAGAATCAATGCAAAATGCACAAATTAGTTGTCCTTACTTGGTTTCGATGCTTCTCCGATCTTCACTGCTTCTTTATTTTTTTTTGGGAGAATTCCGCAATGTTCTTCACAGTTTTCGTTTGGGTAGTATGAGAACCAAACAAATCCCTGAAGAAAATCTTGACTTGATTTCATTCCAACACCACTAAAGAAACAACAAGAACAACTTTGCTCTTGCTGCATTATAATGTTTTCTCTTCCTCTCTGCATCCAGAACCAAACGTGCTTAATGTGAGTGAATAACAATGGCGAAGAGGTCTCAGAAGCAGCGTGCGCGCCATGAGAAAGGTCATCCTGGCTGCATGTGGGGGTTGATTAGTATATTCGACTTCCGCCAAGGCCGCCCTACTCAAAGATTGCTGTCAGACAGGAAGCATGGAAGCACCAGGCATGCTGCAGGTGAGAAATTTGTCACTGCTGTAAAATGTTTTAATAGAATAGAAATTTGTTACATTGCAGATTGAGATATTTAAAGAAACACTAGAATTGAACCAATTTTATTGTGATATTTTGATGCTCCTTAACCCGAGTTGTTCCCAATGCAAATCCTCTATGCAACATTTTTCCCTTCGCAAGTTCCTGAAGAAGTGAAGGAATTTCTCGAAGAGAAATATCACAACCTCTCTAGGGAAATATTACTTTACATACAATAACACAGCAATAACTGAATTCTCTCTCAGTCACATGAATCTTGTGCAGTGCATTTTCAGTATAATTTGGCCTTCCAGAATTAACAGTCTTGTTTCATATGTCTGAACTTGTCTATTTTCTTTCTATAGGTGCCAAACTTTCAAGGGGTAGAAATAAATTGTCAGTTGATTTTGATGAAGAGGCCTCAACCAATGATGTAAGTAATTCTCAGAACTTTCTGTGTATTTATGAATATATATTTATATTATGCATATACAAAATCATGCTATAATGCTACCATGAACACTAAAAAGACATCTTGAAATGCACAGTCTATATCATGTAGCAGGAACTTTCAGAGAATTAGTTTAAGCTGCATGCCATAGTTCAGATTCATTAGATGTTTCATACTTCAGTATCTGCGAATTGGTAATCGTACTTTCAATTTTCAGAATGGCGATGATGAAAGCGAAATGCTGAAGATTGATAATGCTAAGAGAAGCGTAAAAAAACTTATGGAAGATGAAATGTCCAGTGAGCAGCAAACGCAGAAGCAGATTCCCGGTGTCACAGCAAAGCAATCAGACTTTGAATCAGAACATGGAGGACAGTTTGGAAAGAACCAAGAGAAGATGAAAACCAATGCACTAGAATCCAACGCTTCTGAGAGCTTGAAATGCCAGGAGTTGGAATCTTTTCCAAAATCACTTGAACAGATTTCGCATCTGGACCTAGTCGCATTAATGGAAGAATTTTGTAGTCAAATACACCAGCGTCGGGAAATGCATCTGCACAATCAACATGATGATGAAAATTCATGTGCCGCATGCCCAACTTCTCATTCCAGGAAACATAGCCAGCTTCATGAGATTGACAAACAGTTGGTTCAAAAGCACTGTATTCTTCAAGAGAAACTCAGTGAGGCAGCTGCAGCGTTCCTCAATCAGAAACTCGTTGATGCAAATCAAATAAGCAGTGACGGAGCACTCAAACAGTCGAAACAGCTCATGGATGCATTAGAGATATTAAATTTGAATAAGGACCTACTTTTTGAACTCCTAGAGGATTCAAACTCCCTTCTAGTGAAACACATTGAAGACCTGAGAGATAGTCAGACAGAGAAAGTCAAGCCAAATAAATCACTAGGAGCAGCAAATTTGTTGCAAGAGGATACAAATGCTTCAAGGCAGACTAAGGAGCTCGTTAGCAGTAAACAGGTTGAGAAACAAAATACTTACAACTTTTTTAGAAGAAAGACCAAACCCGAGAGCAGAAATCTTTCCAAAGAAAGTGGCGCCGTTCAGGGATCAAACCGCATAGTCATTTTAAAGCCAGGCTCAGCAGATATAAATTCTAGTTCCTCTCTTAAGGCACATGGTAACGAACAAGGACAGAGTGGGAGGTTCAACTCCCAATTCTCTATAAGCGAAATCAAGAAAAAGTTGAAGCATGCCATGAGAGAGAACCGAAAAGAACGTAACTGGATTTCTATGGATGGTATTCTGCATAAAATTCCTCACAAGCACCGGGAATCTGGGAATAATAGTAAAGAAATAGTGCAAGAGATGGCTAGACATGATTTATCAAGCAAAGCTCACATCCACAATGAGAGAACCATCAAAGCGTACCCAAATAGCAAAAAGGAGAAGAAAACAGGAAAGCCGATAGATTGTGATCAACCAGTGAACCATGAAGTTGCTTCAACCAGTGGTGATGGTAGCATGGTCACGCAAACAGGAAGATATTCTCTGGACAAAGAGTTAAGTATCTACATTGAAGCAAGAAAACATCTTGCTGAAATGCTCAGCAATGGAAATGAACACGGAGCATTTTCGAACAGAGAAGATCTAAGATCCCTTGGAAGAATATTATCTCTTCCTGAGTACAACTTGCCGCCTGTACACAGTCCCGGAAAGAACACAAACAAGAACTTTACTGAAAAAGTGAGATTTTCCCATTCCAAGAATTTCAACAGGGAAGGCGAGAAACTTTCACAGCCTCCAGAAGATAATAACGCATGCGATTCAAGTCCATTGAGGCAGAACTTGCAGATTCCACCAGAAAACATTGATGGCAATAAAGCTGAGATCACTCCAAAAGATCCTGACACCTGTAAGGCAGAACTTGCAGACTTCGAATTAGATACATCTAGGGAAGATTTTCCTGATAGCACATCAAAAGAAAGCCTCCACCCTTTGAAAGGAAACTTGAATTCCGAAGGTATTTTCTTCTGATCGATAATGTTGACTAGCAATGTTTTCTAGTTGTTTATCATCGTTTGATTTGATTGTTTTGAAAAAAAAAAATGTTCAGGCGAGATGGAGGTGGCAGAAATAAATGAAGCCATTGGCCTCGAAGGAAACTCCTTGAGTGAACCATATGAAACAAACATTACAGAAGTTACGAGCAGTGGATCACCAAAGGAATCTCCAAAATGTTTGAGACCGGTAAACTACTACTTCTAACGGATGCATTCTACCTGTTTAATCTCTTTTCCAGTCAGTGTACCCATGTAATCAAGTTAAAAGTTTCAAAACAATCATCCTCTTAGTTTATGTGTTTGCTTCTTTAGGATCTTTCGGCAGAAGATGAAACATTGCAGATTTCACTCGATTACTTTTCTTCGAGCCCTTCAACCGTGCAGAAAGTCGGAGTAATGGAGAGCAATAACGATGGACAAGAACGGCCAAGTCCAGTGTCAGTCCTGGAGCCATTATTCCAAGAAGAAATTATCAGCCCCAAAAGCACAGGATCCCCGTCAGGTCTATCTCTTTTTCTTTTTCCCACTACTAGAACATTAAAACAGGATGTTCATTTTGGTACTAGAATTGATCTTGCATTTTCTCATGAAAAACCAATGAAGTAATTTGATGAAACAATTGCAGTTTACCTGCCAATCCAACCACTACGAATTCCGTTTGAGAATGAGTCTTTTACTCCGGCAGTGCCCTCTTTGGATCAACATATCTACTCAAGTTGTTTCGGCGAGGATGAAAACCCCGTCTTTGAGTACGTGACAGCAGTTTTGGAAACCTCAGACATAAACTGGGATGAGTTCTTGAAGAAGTATCATACCTCAGACCACCCACTTGAACCATCTTTGTTCGATGAAGTGGAGATCTTCTTTGACCAATATTGTGGTGATCGAAAGCTACTCTTTGATTGCATCAATGAAATTCTTATGGAGATGCATGAGCACCATTTTGGTTGCGCACCTTTTGTGGCATTTGTCACAAGTGGCATCTGCCCGTTGCCAGAGGGAAGAAATATCATCTTTGATGTATGGGAAAACCTCAGTTGGCATCTTCCACCGCATTGTCTGCGGCAGACATTGGAACAGATAGTGGGAAGAGACATGGAAAAATCGAGAACATGGTTGGACCTTCGAGTGGAAACTGAAGCTATTGGTACAGAGATGGCAGAAATGATTCTTGAAGAGCTTATGGAAGATATAACAAACAGCGCTGTAGAGTTTGGAGTGTGATGAATTTTCCATGTTCTTGTCAAAGTTAAAGGAAGGGAACAAGTGCCCGCAAAACACACAGCCGAATCGCAGGTTCGATTATGGCATGACTTTCAAAAGAAGCTAAATATGCAGTCTTGATGCAAAAAAGGAAAAGGCAATCACTTGGCCTTTTTTTGTCATAGCACTGAAAAAAAGGAATTCAACACTATCAAATAGTTCTTCTCAGTGTGGATATAACCCAACATTGATAGCTGCCAAACATCAACTTCCTCGCTTCCTCGTATGGAAGCACTCCATGCCTTTGTGATGTTTCTCAGGAGAATCCAGTATCTAATTGTTAAACCTGCAAGCTTCCATTCTAACTGACTCTAACAGATAGCATGAGTTGCAGGTCGACTGAATCGACAAAGTGGGCGATTTTTCATCTCCCAGGTCTCTCACACAACTGCCTTAACCATCAATTTCTAGTTTGCAGCAGAATAGATGTATTGATACCAATTTCCTATGCAGCAGAGGTACTCTCACTATAGGAGGGTTTGGATGAGTGTATTTGAGGATGAGGGTTGATTTGTCTTTTAGTTTTTTTTCCTTTTTTGGAGTGCTTTGATATTGTGTACAAGTTTTATGTGTGAATGTTTTGTAATAAACAATAAAGAGAAGGAATATTTGGCAACTCTTCTTGTATACTTATTGTATTAAACAACATTCTCTCAAATGAAAATGTGTGGTTTATATTAGCATCTCTTCGGTATTGTTATTTTCTCTCTTTAAAAACTACATATGCTGATTGCACAGGTCCTTAAATTCTTCATCTCCAATCTTATCAGTGACAAGCATTCAGGTTCATATCCTCTTTTCAGTTGCAGGCTCACCATTCCATTCTTCATCACTTTACTACCTAGTTTTTGAAGACAAAAATGGATACCTATGACACTGATATCATTGTCCAATCTATGCTGGAGAGATGAACTACTAGGGAAAACCCAAGACCACAAGTTTGAGAAGAACTGATGAAGTAAACAAGAAATTTTGATCCAAAATCATTGTTAAGGCTTTACATGCATAATTATTTAATAATTAGATTTTCATCTTATCCATTATAAAATTGCATTAAGGATATATAAGATAACCATCGACAAAATAAGACCAAAAGATGGTTCATTATAAAATTGCATTAAGCATAGTTTTTCTTCTTCCAAAATTTTCTGCACAAAATCGATAGAGATAAACTTCATATCTATGCACTTAGTAATACTACAAAAACATGCAAAGTGCTATAATCATTTTGAATGACCTACATAATGCAAAAGCAATTGCAAGTTACTTGTGCCTCTTGTTCTTTAGAGAAGGCGCAACTGAAGGAAGAGTTCTCTTCTTATTGAAAGCACTACTTCTGCACTCAGTATCATCATCATAACTGTCGTCAACTTCACTTTCAGACAGATTGGATTCTTCTTTATTTTTAGCAGCTGCTCTTTTCTTCGCCTCCAACTTAGTGAGCAATTTCCTTTCGACGGGATCAGTCCAGGATTCTTGTTTGGATCTATTCCTAGCTTTTGCACCAAGTCCCAACCTTCACAAGGCACAATCCATTCTTCAGAAAATTAACAGTTAAAAAGGTGTGAAAGATTTGTAATGTGAGAAAAGAATAAAAAAAAAAAAATGAAAGAACAATTGAAACACAAACACACATACCGTGGAGGCCTAGCACTCTGCTCCACTTCCGTTTCAGTTGATTCATCCATAGTTGATCCACTCATATTATTAACCCATGATTCAGCCTGAAGACGATTACAGTTAATTAATGCCACTAAATGCAATAGAATAGTTAACAGCCACTGGGTTCTCAGACAAGCTTTCACAGAATCGGGGTTAGAAAAGATATCATTACAGCACATCTAACTCGCCACACACAGCCCACACAAACACAACAGTGTGGAATAAAGTGATGATGTGGTATGGCTATTAAACCCTCAACACAATAGATGCTCTAAGGATTTAAAACAGTCTAATTCCATCAATGGTCTTGGAGGGCGTCAGTACTACATTGAGTACTCATTCAAACACTAAGGTAGGCGTTCAAATCAGGAAAATAAACCTCCCCAGATAATTGGAGAATGAATTGACAGCCATCCTATCTCTTGATTTTCATGCTTCATTGCTCTTCCATCATTGACAAATTAAAATATACAATGAAGTCCTAGCATCTTCCCATCATAAAACCAAGATGGACTAGAGGAGAAAAAAAAATATGAAGTAAAAAATGAAACTATTTTAGCTAAAACCACGAGTTATTCTATAGCTAAAATTGAAAAAAAAAGGGTCTCTTTTTCAACTAAACTACCAGTCTACCAATAAAAGAACAAATTTAATCCCCTAAAAGTTATACAAAAAAACATGTGGAATGTGAGAAAACCATGCAATAATCAGAAGATTTGACAGAAAAAACTAATACAGTAGCTGCACAATTACTCCGTGAAGCTGAGTAGTCAAATTCTTGCCAAATTCACATTTTTCAGCCCATTTTGCATGTTTAAAATAAAGAATCAACGTAACATTAATCGATGCAAAAGTTTGAGCTAAATTTGATCCCTATTACTAGATCTTCTCACAGCCTACAGAACTCCTCCCTCTTTGTTGTTGAGTTTTTCCAGCTACTTTACGCAGTGAAAAGGTTTCTTGCAAGTTGCTTCATTTGCTACATTGCCTTGAGACAAAATAAAAATGATTTTTTTTGAAAAATAAATATAAATGATTTGACCACTATCTGTATATCAAGATAAAATTAACTTGTGTATCATCATGTGTAGAAACGCAAATCATCTTCTCTTCATTATGCTACCATCTTACCCCTAAGAAATCTTTTATGATGTTGCTTTATTGTAGGCTCTTTTATGGTGTTGTGGATGTATTTTCCTTGCCTAACTCACCAAGGATGCACTCCTACAATAGTTTATGTTATAAGAAAAAACTTTGCCAGAAACATGACTCCTTTTCCTGCTCTATAGATTAGAATCATTAGATACCTCAATTAAAGTTTGAGAGCTCCACAGGGAAAGCATGGGACTTTATGATGAGCTTCTTAAGCCCAATAATAGAATGTTTTCGACTCTCCAAAAGTTAGACATTGATTACAGTTCCTAATATCAATTTAAACCCGTGCTCATATTAAAAAAAAAGAGAGAGAAACAAGAAAGAGAAAAAAAAGAAAAAAACAGCTCTTGTAGTTGTAGATAGAACCAAATAAACTGGACACAAATCTTCATCATTTTAAATATGCATGGTAAAGTCACTGTACCTGTGCATCTTGGTCCAGCTTTGCAGTTTTGAAGTAAAATCAAGTCCTCGGATTTAAGATCTCCATAGATAAATATAAAGGATACATTCATACGGTAATTTTGTGAATTGTAAAAATTCTTTCCACAGTTCAAAATGGCAAAGAGAAGACCCAAAAGCAACTTCAAAATAACACCTGAATCTTTCCGCCAGTTATTTTATAATAGTAAATGGAGTATAATAGTAAAGAAAAACATAGTAAGATAAGAACATGGTAAGAAAATAAATACTTACTAGTTTCAAACCTCTATCCAACTTCACTAATTTAGGTAAAACTTTCACTTTTGGTGGCATTGCTGCGCTCATTGATATAAGCTACTTAAACAAGTTTTGACTGCAAGGGGCAAAAGTTCTCTGCAGTGTCAACATAAAATAATATGAATGCTTTTAATGCTCATAAGGGTTTTTGTCCTAAAATGCAACATTATTAGATTGGAACTCTTAAAAGCAATTGGTTGTTCATACAATAAACAAAAGCAGAATGTTCTGTCACATCCAATAAACTCAAAAACATGAAACTGCTTTCTGATAACAAAAATATAAACATGCAAGTTTCCAAAAGAAAAAAGATAGGATTCACACAATCGCTTCCATTTATTCTATAAATTGTAAATTAGTAGGATCTCAATAACATTAATAGATGGGCCCTAGCAGACCGAACTGATCTCCAATGAGTAACATACAATATATAGGCGCGTCAAATACTCAACAAGGAAAAAAAGAGTAACAACAATACATAGTGCTGAGAAATTGATATAGGCGCGTCAAATACTCAACAAGGAAAAAAAGAGTAACAACAATACATAGTGCTGAGAAATTGATAAGAACGAACAAGAGGCAATAACATGTTGTGGAAAATGGGAGGAGTTGCAAAATACTTGTTTCTTTGAACACTGTTGCAAATTGACAGCACATATTACCAAAGTATGAAATATTTTTTACCTTGCAACTTCCTATGTCGAGGTAACTAGATGCAACATACCGTCTTATAAATCTAAAAGTGAAACTAGACGCAACATCCTATCTTACAAATTTCAAATTTTTACACTGGAAACCATTATAGTTTGCAATTCAAATCCAAACCAGCTCAAATAGTAAAGCTCAATGAGGTTTCAACACATCTAAGATGTGAATTGCGCCGATGGATTCTCTTCACCTCATCAATGCAGACGGAATGTCTGCCAAACATGGCACACAATTCAATCTAACAGATATTCAAGCCCAAAAATGGTCTCCAATGCACAACACGAACACGAACATTTATCGACAATGTGGCGACTACTTTTCTCGTCAAAAAACGAAATTTGATAAACAAGAATCTTAAAAAATAACAATAATCACAGCGCTCGCTTTCGATCCGTTTCTTCCTCGCACACTCTCTCAACACACAATTTTCTCCAACAATGAACCTATGTTGTTCTTCGCTGCGACTATCTCTACTTTAATTTCGAAAACCCTAACCATTCCATTGCAGATCGTGTAAAATGTGCGCGTAAGAAGGCGAGATTACCAAATTTGAACCCTAATTCAAGCGCATCAGAGGCAATTGAGACACAGAAATCAAAGAGAAGGAGAGTATTGCGTACCGAAACCTGTCGATTTGATGTCGAGAAGAGGAGACAAAGTTGAGAGAGCGAGCGTTAAAAAGGAGAAGAGGAGTTGAAGAGCGAGTTTGTTAAGCATAAAAACAAAGAGATCTACCACCGTTTTTTAATAACGTTTTGGCTAATGATTTGTAATATAATTAATTAAGTTGTTTTTAAAAAATAAATATATAAATAAAATAAAATAAGAGGAAACTCGTCATTTTGTTTGATTAAAGAGGCGATAATACCAGCGCCTTTTAAGTTAAAACCTAAAAGTGGTTAAGTTGAAAATAATATCAATACTAATAGAGATCCATAAGCCCCAAAAAGAAGTGTTACTAGTAGGTTGCAAATGTTTTAAGAGTAAAAATTAATAATATTATAATAACAAATAGTTATTTAAGTTTTATTAGAATTTGTGTTAGAAATGTACGTAGATGACTAATAATGTTCATATTAGTAAGAAAAATATATAGTATTGTATAGACAAAAATCATACATATATGCACCCCTTCATACAATGTTATTTTTTTCGTTGGTTCGAGTGATTCGCACTCAAGTACTTTAAGTCGTGACTTTCGAGTTCAACTGATAGAAACAACAATCGTTGAGAGTTATTTACTTCAATTATGAGCGGACTCGGAGAGAGATCAATGTTAATTTAAAGACCAAAATTACACCGATCGAAAGTACTAAAATTAGTCAATTTAATCAAAAGCTGCCAAACGTTACCTCACCTTTATTAAATCCAACCCTAATAAACCCACACTCTTAATAACTTCCAAAAATAATTTCAAAAAAGGGTGCCGTTTGGACAGTCGGTAAATGACGGTTTTCAAAAAGGGTTATTTGGGCAAAGCCATTGAAACAAATAAAGATACCCAATCGGTCGCTGGCTCGTCGTATTTCTCGCACGAAACGAAACGAAACGCAACGCAACGCTGCGCGAACCCAACACACAAATATCACACGAACCCATCGCTCGTCTTCGTCATCATCGTCGCCACCACCGAAGCGAACACGCACGCGCACAGTCAACCCTTTTGGGCCTCTCCGAATCTCCGCTCGCTCGATCGATCCGTCTCGAAAAGGTGCGACATTTACCGTCCGATTCGAAACCCTAACTCTACAACTCTTCGAATTCCGGTTTCTGCGCTGCTCAAAACCCTAGATTTTGCAATTGTTTGTGGTTTCATTCGTTGTTAAAGTTCTAGGGTTTTGATTTTGATTGGATGCATTGAAACTGTTGATTCTTGAACTTTGGGGGTTATTAGGCGGAAAAAGATTCAATTTTTATTGTAATTTCTCTACATGTTGTTGGAGTGAGTATTCGGTGTGTTGTGATTGTGGCGAGGAGTGGTTGATTGCGCGTTTCATCGAAAGTTGAGCTGTTATGTGTTCAGTAGGCGAAAGTTCTTTTGTTTTGAATGAATGGCGCCCTGTTTGAGCTGGTTTGGGATTTGAATTGTAAAGGGAACTGATTTGGGGGATTCATGCAATAGCAAGTTAAGTTAGGGTTTATTTGTTACTGAATCTTTTAGTTATCTCGGGTTTAAGTTAGGGTTTATTTGCACCTCTACTACGTGTGTCGCGGATCCTACTAATGTTTCTTGATTAAGGTTTTATCTTACTCTGCATGATTCTGCTTAGAAGCGCGAAAATGTGTGAAAAAGGCGTCTATTTTCTCATGGCATTATGTTGATTTCAGGTGGTTCTGTACTGTCAAAGAGCTTGGTGAGAGACAGTGGAACGTGAATTGTTGCTAGTAATAAAGTTCAGTTTTGCCAGAGTGCTTCAGTGGGATAGTTTTATGTTAACTTCGGAACTTTCCAAAAAAAGGAAAATTGGCGGAAAGTCTATTTAGTGGATTGATCCATTAGTTATTGGATGCTGGGGTCTCTTTATGAGTTACTAATTAGGTGGTTGAAGTAAGAATCGTATACACTTGGGTGGTTGTGGAAGGATTAGTCGAGGTATCTCTGATTCTCGAGGCATTGGTTTTAAGATATCCTGTTAATTGGATCTCTTAGGGGATTCTTGAGCCAGCACGTGATTCGGCTGCAGCACTGTAATTTGCTCCAACGTTAGCATTTGGCAGTCTATCATAATTTGAGAGGGGTTTTAAATGTGTTTTAGTTCTTGTTGGTTTTTACATTGCATCTGATGCCGGCTGCAGTATGCCTATAATTGGGAGGAGAAATGCAAAGGTATCCTGCTAGCAGCTGTGGTGTTGGAGTCAGTAACATTGCATCTGGTGGGACAGCACCTAGGGATACAACCAAATCTGATTCTTCTTTTCATTCATCGAATTTCTCTTCAAATTCTAGGTAATGGAATTCATTATCTCGTTTTTCTTTTTAAGTTTCTTTCTGCATTTATTTCTGAATGACAGGTATACAATATCCATCTTATGTTGTTTGCTTTTCTTCTTTCGCCTTCTCATGATCATCTTGTTATTTGTTTTTCGCTTACACTTTTTTCTCTGTTATTTGCATCATGTAAAACACACATTTTGACTTTCGTGCATGCATTTGTTCTGTATAATTCTTCTAATATGCACTGTTCAACCTATTATTAGTAAATACTTTGTTACGTCAATATAGGGGATAATATTATGAACGAATGAAATTTCTTTAAGGGAGACCAAAAAATACAAGGAGGATGATCACGGAGGTAGGAAAGACTAAAATGTGGAATTGAGAAGTTGTTGTATGAAGCTTGGGAATGGTTGAAAGATCAAATTGTATATTTTTTGGCAGGAAAGACTAATATGCACCGTTCAACCGATTGTTAGTAAATACTTTGTTGTGCCAATTTAGGGAATAATATTATGAAAGAATGAAATTTCTTTAAGGGAGACCAAAAAATTCAAGGAGGATGATCACGGAGGTAGGAAAGACTAAAATGTGGAATTGAGAAGTTGTTGTATGGAAGCTTGGGAATGGTTGAAAGATCAAATTGTGTATTTTAATATGTATTTAAGTGATTTTTTAATAACAAACTCAAGAGATTCTTGATAGTCAATGTTGTTTCCATGTAAAGTTAGGTTTCCGTTGTATTTTGAATCATCATTGTTGAGATGGAACATAATAAACGTTATAATTAATACGAAAATAAACGAGAATTAAGAGTATGGAATGGAAAGGCGTACTAGGAGTTTGTTCTAGTATAGAACCTGCTGCAACAACACTACTTACGCGAGGCCACACCCTTCCATGAACTATTTAAGTAAGGAACATCCATTGGCTTAGGCACAAGATCTTGGTGCCAGAAAGTTGGGTCCTCTTTGAAATTTGACAAAGTAAGCCTAACATTGGTAAGAAAGCAATCATCATATTGAAGCTTCTTTGTGAATTGGTTGCAATTTCTCGTCTTAGTGTCAGTATGAACGCTTGTGCATCTCTTCAAGGCATGTATTTTATTATTGTCTTGAAAAATGGAAAAAATCTTAAGATTTTTTATAAGTTCAATGCGGTTTTAAGTCTTATTCCTTTGTTGGTGTAAGAATGATAATCATCTGTTTGTATTGGAGTTGCTTCTATAGTTTGCTTATTCTTCTCCTTCTTGTATTTGTTAGTGTAAGATTTAAAAGAATTCTTTTAATGAATTGTGAGGATTTCTCTATCTCTACAAGTACTAAATGCTATCAAGGAATTAAACTTATGAGTCATACTATGAAACTTTGGGAGCGGATAATTGACAATAGGCTAAGAAGAGAAATAACAATATTAGAAAATTAAAACTTTGGTGGAAGACATTAAAATCTAAAGGCTTTAAGTTGACGAAACAAAAGATAAAATGAATAGGAACTTAGAACTTTGGAGGAATATATTAAAAATCTAATGGCTTTAAGTTGAGTAGGACGACGTCTAAATATATGCATTGTGAGTTTAGAAATACTAGACGTTAATATGTTGGAGTGGTAAAATTAGGGGAAGTAGAAGTTCCATTGAGTGCGGAAACAAAGACTAAAGATGTAATAGGAGTGATACTAAGCTCGAACACGTGGGAGTTCCAAGACTTAAGAACACGTGGGAGGTCCTAGACTTAACGACAGTGGTCCTTCGACCTACATGGTAGGGTGAACCACTTTAGACATCTATAACCAATCATACAAAATGATGGTAATATTAAGAATGATGTCACACATTGAATTCAAGATATATGGAGGAAACGAAGTGCAACAAGTGTAAGAAGTATTTCTGCCAAGTTAAAAGGGAAAATCTTATAGGACCACAATTGAGCCAGCTGTGCTTTATGGAAATGAATGTTGGGCAGTGAAGAAACAACATGTACATAAAATAAATGTAGCGGAAATGAGGATGCTTAGGTGGATGTGTGATAAAACTCGTAAAGATAGAATAGGAAATATAGAAATTCAAGAAAAAGTAGAACTACGCACTAATTGACACAAAGATTAAGGAAGAGCGGTTGGAGGGTTTGGACACCCTCCAAAGAGTGCCTACAAATGCCCCCCACTAGAAAACTCGATTAAAAAGAAACTGAAGAAATTCGCTGAGCTAGGGTAGACCAAAGCGAACTTGGGATGCATTAATTAGGAGAGATCTAAATGACTTGGGAAACACACCATCAATTGCACTAAATCGAGTATGATGGAAGAGTTTGATCCATGTGTCCTGACTCCAACTAATTTTGGGATTGAGGCTATGTCGTTGTTGTACGAGTGCTAAATAGGTTTGTACAAAAAGGAAACTTTCCTTTATCCCCCCATGCCTCTTTGGTTAGTGGAAATCTATAATGAATTGTAAATCAGAAAAAGGGCTGAGTCTCTGGAAGATCACTCATGCTTGAAAGACCCCATTTTTTCTTTATTGCCTATAAACCTCAGAGTTGACGGTATTGTTAATTAAAAAGTGTTGGATGTATTCACGATCTCATAAATTGAGGCCAGTTAATCATCATTGTTTTTTCTCTTCAATACTTTATGATTTCCATGCTTCTCTGATAATCAGTTCTTGTTGCTCTTCCTCATGTACTGCATTTTGATACCATATGATGTAAAGTCTATAGTCCTTTTTTCTTTATTCTTTTTTAACTAACTCATGCTAATTTGGGATTGAGGCGTTATTTCTTAACGAAAATTATCTGGCTTATAATATTTTTCACGAATGCGACGTGGTTGCGTATTTATTTGGATTAATTAGTTGGTCTTCATAAATGAAATTGTATAAAGGATTCACTTTTTTTTTTTTTTCTGGTGTGTGTGTGTGTGTTTTTTTTTTCCTCCTTTTTCTCATATATTTTATTTTGTATTCTTTTTGGTGTGGAAAAGCTTATGCTTTCTTTGGATCTTGCAGGCGACTTTCACAAGTTTCACCATATAAGTTGATTTGTGATAGGGAACCTCTAAATGCACGGTAATGAAAGTTTGAACCTGTAAAGGAAATACCTTTATTTGAGTAAATAAGCATGAGCCAACATTTTTTTGCGTGTCCTCTACTATGAAGTGAAGCAATCTCTCAAAATAAGATTATTTTGACTTTCTGGCATTCCACTGTTCAGTTTGGTCGCTTTCTCATTAAGATAAAAATTGGTACTTGTTGATTACTTGGCTGGTAATCCATAATGTAATAAGTGAAAGGCGAAACAAATGAACGTGGTCGACTTTTGTGCTTCTCTGTAAAGTCCATTTTGTGCAGCCTTCGGAGAGTCATTTGCTTGAAGTAAACTATTAATGTATAATCTTTTTGCTTCAGACTTGGGCCACCTGACTATTATCCCCAAACTCCAAATTGCCCTGAGGAAACATTGACTCGGGAGTATGTGCTGCAAGGATATAAGGAAACTGTTGATGGACTTGAGGTATCCTTTTGAGACTTATTTTATCCCGCTTGGTCCTAATTTTCAGTTTTCTTTGCAGTTGCCTGTTTCAAATAGTGATTGACTCTTTATTGAACATTGTTATTCATGCTATTGTGCCATGAAGGGCATTGGTTTGAATCTTGAAACAGTTTCTCTTTTATGCTAGGGTAAGGCTGCGCGTATCGATATTCCTCTGTGGCTGCATGCATGTGCCTTTTTTTTCTACTTATTATTAATAAATCACATGTTGCTTTTTGCAGTATCGTTTAGGCACAAAGGTGTAGTGTGGAATTTTTTTTCTTGTTAAAGACAATGCGCGAACCATGGGATATAAAAAAATAAACGAATTACATGATGTGCATACTTGCTAATTTGTTATTACATGAATGATTTCATGTTTTTGAAACTTCAACAAAGATTTTACCTTTCAACTAATGTGTGTTATATTAGTAATAGAAAGAACGGATATGTAGTGGTACAAAAGTTCCAATTATAATTCCTATTCCTTTTTAGTATAATTAAACAAACTACCGACGAGTTCATAAAATTCTTGCATGTACCAGGAGTTTCATAGTCTGGATGATTGAGTTAAATAGCCATAGGTGAGGCCTACCCAATGGCTAAGAAGCTCCTTAATGCCTATGGCTTGTTTCTTATATAGCAAAAAATGCCATTAGTTTCGGGTTAAATCTCATATCTCTACTATTCAACTGTTACATCTGTATTATGAAACTTAGCTTTTATTTGGCGGTTTTCTATTGCATGATCTAGCACAAAATATGTTGTTGAGGTTCTCCTATCATACACTTCTTTTGGCTGTATTAATACTTGATTTAACCCAGTTTTTACTTTTGCTTCACACGTCGGTATCACTAATGTAATGTTTGGAAGAAAGTACGCTTGGGAATTCGAACAAAGATGTTTGGCTATCTTTATGAAGTGAAATTAAGCTTTCCTCCTTTTCCTGTGCCCATAACCATATATAGTGAAGACAACTATTTCAGCCAAAAATAGTCTCCACAAATTTTTGCTGTTTCCATTATTGTTATTCGATGTTTGAAGTTTGAACTGTTGTGTCCATAAACTAATTGGTTTTTACTTGCATGGAGTTAATACAACCTCTTGATGACGTGAAACTGAGCCATTTCAGTTTTCTACTAGTTGGTTCTGAAATTTGAAAGTTCACCTATGAGAATGGTATAGAGATGATTGGTTTCCTTGCAAATGATATCTTGTCTGGTGTTTGATTAGTTTTGTGAGTGAATTGACCTGTTGTGTTTGGCAGGAAGCTAGAGAGATAACATTGACCCAGCTTGTTGCTTTTACGAAGCCAATTGTTTTGAAATGCAAAGAGGTAATTTATTGACTACATGTAAACTGCAATTATTCTTTTTTCTTTTTTGTTTACAACGGCATTGATCTTTTTGAAGCAATAATGGTTGCTAAATTGTGTTTCTAAGAATTGTTTCAGCAATTTGTATTTTTGTTCCCATGCATTATGCAAATGTCATGCTTTTTTCTTTGTCAGATTTGTTTTCGTTTGTTAATATGTATACACAAAGAGATGTATCTTGTGATATTTGTGAAAATCTGAGCAAGCCACTCACACATGTTCTTCGCTTTGTTGACAATTTGATTTTGTTAAGTTTTTCAGTAGTGTTTTTGCTATTTTTATATCTGGCCTTGTTTTGGCTGCAAAATCTTTTATTCCTATTGGTGAGTGTTTCTCTTTGGCGTGTTATGATCGGAGAGTTCCATATTCTAGATTGAGGCTATAATAGTATGAATGTCCATTAAGTTAGTTCTGTTGATTTATTATTCATATAATTCTTTTTCTAAAGAGGGTTGCTATTTCAACCCGTTGAAACTATCTTCCCACCCATTCTAAATTAACCACCCCATCTTATCTCAAAATCCTATTTACCCACCCAACAATATCATATAAATCCCTAAAACACCCTTAATAACTATTTACCCATTCAACACCAACATGTGGACAAGGCAACCAGCCCTCTCCACAACTCACCGTGCTCGACCTCTTTGTTCTCCATCTCTACTCGCCCCCGCGCTCGTTGATCATTGTTCGCCTGGTTACCTCTCTGATTGTCACTCTCTCTCTCTCTCTCTCTATCTCTCTCTATCAATAGAATCCCTAAACAAAATACACTCTCTAGATCCAAAAAGTACCCCAAAAGAAATCTATCTTATGTTAATGTGATGGGCACTTGGGATTCATGTAATGTTAGTTCTAGTTTGGGGAGTCCGAAGTGGAACTGTCGCAGAATTATGTAGAGCTTTTTGAAGTCTGCGGCGTAGCGTTCGTCTAAATTGTGGTGGTGGATTTGGGGACTTGGGTAATTTTCAAGAGATGAATTGGGACCCTCGATGATGAGTTGTAGCAGTTGTGACAGTTGAGTATTTGACGGGGATGGTTTGTGGTGAAATGGGTGGTGAATTCTGGAGATTAAAGTGAGGTTTTGTCTGAAAAGATGGGATTTTGAGGAGACGGCGTGTTGGTGGTGGTGGTGAATGCTGTGACAGAGATGGGTTGTTGTCAAAGAGTCTCTGCATTTCTTCTTCACTTCAGGGGCTTCAAAACTGACTGGGAACTGTTTGAAGAAATGCTTGAACCAAATGCTTCAAAATAGATCAAAAGTGGTTTACAACTCAAATAGATCAAAATAGGCTTGAACCAAATACATCAAAATGCTGAAGGGAAATCTCGTCGGAGTCTTGCCAGAGTTCACAGTAATGAGAGGCTGAAAGGGAGTGGATGGGAGGAGAGGTTTGAGTTGAGAGGACTTAGCGGGTGGTTTTTGTGCAAGGGTACCATAGTCATTGCTTAATGGGTACTTTAGTAAATAATTTTATTTTTTTAGAATGGGTGGATAGATAGGTTGATCGGGTTGAAATAGCGGCCCTCTTTCTAAAAATCATGCCTCCATTTCATGGTTTCATTGAGAGGTTTTGGATTTGAGAAAATATTTTGTTTTTTCTTTTAGTATAAAAACATTAAACTAGAAAAGGAAAGAATATTGGGTGGTTAGTACCCAAAGAAGAGCTGATGTGCAACTGTAGATAGTGTATATTCAGTTTTAACTTTAATACCCTCTTCCCTGAGTCCCCTCCCTTTGTCATTTGTATTAATGGAAAGCATATGCTAATAATATGAATGCAACAAGGAGCACTCAGCTCTTTGTTCTATTTGAAAGTCTAAGATCCCTATTGAAAGCTGTAATTTACTGTCGGCCATGGGGTCTTGCAGGGGCGGAGCCAAATGTATTTATTTTTGTGGGGAGGGATCTTACATATATACACATGGGAACATTATTTCATGGTGTTTGTGCACGAGCATTTACAAAACGTGTAATATTCTATTATATATGAATTTATAATCCTGACATTTTGTTCGTTTTAGTTTCATGATTCATAAACTTCATTTATTATCTATGGTAAGAGATAAATGACATTTATCATCTTTTTTTTTTTTTTTTCTTTTTTCTTTGCTCCTTCAGGCTATTAGAAAACGACTCAGGGCCATTAATGAATCTCGTGCTCGAAAACGCAAGGTAAAACAAAAGCAGTTGGCTTTTCTAACTAAAAATTTTCTTGCCAATTGTTACAAGTTATTTGAGTTATCTATTTTTCACTTTATTTATCTATAATGACCTCACATTAAAACAAATGTAGTTTCATACTTTCATTTCTGGTCCTTCAATATTTTCAAACTGAAGCTGAATGCATTTTTCATATTTACAGGCTGGGCAGGTCTATGGTGTGCCTCTTTCTGGCTCACTATTGACAAAGCCTTCTGTTTTTCCTGAGCAAAAACAAGTTCGTGATGATTTTCGAAAGAAATGGATTGAGGCAAGTGGTTGAACAAATTAACCATTTTTTTTTTGCTTCATTTGATATTTTATTACTTGGGTAAATTGCATCATAAAATTTCTTCCCCTTTTAGTTTGGAAGTTATTGCTATCACGATCCCCAGTATGTCAATGATATGTGTCCAGTTATCCTTCTTTTCTTGGTAAACATGGTCGTGATAAATAGAAGGATGTTAAGAAACCAAAATGGCAGTCAATGTGAACTGTGTACAAACAGCAACAATCTTTAGATGCAAACAAGGTGTAGCCTCAGTATGGACTTTTTTTGATAGGAAACTTAATGTGGACTTCACACAAGTAGAATTCACATCATTGTGATTTGAAGTTCGTGGGTTTGAATCTTGAAGCAGCCTTTTTAGAAGACAGAGCCAAGTCCATGTGCGTCATCCTGTAGACCTTGTAATAGAAGCAGGCTATCAATATGCAGGAGTGGAACAAATTTGTCAATTTTCTGCCAGTGTCTTAGCAACCTTGTGATTGACTGGCGATATCTTTGATCAGACTTTTCTATGTTTTTCTTTTTATGGGGTACCTAGCATTTATTAATTATGATTGACAGATAAATCTTGTACAATGTGGGAATAAGATGACAAGTTATATTGTACAATGTCCATGGCTGAATAGGGGATAGGGAGTCCACTTTGATAATACATAATTGCAAAAACAAATCCACCAATACATCTATATACATCTATATTAGTGAAAGCTTTTTGCGCATTAAAAGAAAAAAGGATAGTGATTGAGTGTCATACATTTGATGCATACATTTGCTGGATAGTTGATGGGGGGTCCCTTGAACTTATATCGAGTTGTGTGCTTACACTTCTTGATGCACAATCTGAAGATGCTCAACTACTGCATAGTAAATGCACGTATCATAAGTATGTCATTCGATCCTTCTCCAAGCAAGGAGGTTTACACTTGAAGCTGTCTTGTTAGGTGTGAAGCATGTCATCCAAAATCATCTTGTAGTGTTATTAAAATTGTCTTATTGAGATGTTTGGTGAAGGTAGATGTAATTGTATCAGTGTTTGATGCCAGTTTTTCTACGTTAATCATTGCGATGTGTTTATTTCCTTAACATTCACCATTCTAAATTTCTAATTAAAGGGGAAAATCTTCAATATTTATTTTTTTCGTTCAAAATTTAAGTTAGAATATAGTCTTGATAGGGCTTTACCAATTTTTTGACTATGGCTTCGCATGTGTATCTCGAGAAGTTTCTGCTAAGCTATTGTTGAATTTTAATTGAAATATTATGTGACTTATTGCTGGATTGATGACTGAAGGTCACCCAAAAGGGGGGGTGAATTAGGTGAGATGGCCAAATGATACTTTTTAAAACTTTATTTGCTAATTCACTAAGTTAGCTTGGCGAGTTGAGCTAAATGACAAAGTGTAGTAGTAACGAACAATAGCAATGCGCCGAATGATTCAAGTAAATTGTAAGCTACACTAAGTGAAGGAGGTAGAAGAGATGGAAATGAGACATATGATATATAGTGGTTCGATCCAATCGATCTACATCCACTACCTAACCACCTCCCCACCCCCCCACCTAAACTTATATTACCAATAAGTGTTACATCCTAAGCTAGCTAGCTTAGTGAATGTCTAGCCTCAACTAGGTCTTTTACTAGATGCCTTATCGCAATAAGGTCTTATACAACCACCTAGCCGCAACTAGGATTTTTTCCACCTAGCCGCAACTAGGATTTATGCCAAGCCTCAACTATGTCTTCCCTTTCGATTTAGATCTCACTAAGTCTTACAATCAAAGTTTGATGAATACAATGAAAGTGTGCTTTACAAGATAAAACGTTATAAGTTGTTCTCCTCTCACAAGCCAAATATAATCCTAATATGAATCGATGCAAGTGAGACTTTGCCAATTGAGATGTCTTGTAAATTTAAGTTTTTATAGGCTAACTCTCAATATTGAAACTAATTAAAAAGAGTATAGGTTAAGCTCAATTTGGTTCCAATAAATGGCTAATTGATGCACAAATAAAAGATGCAATTTTAAGCTCAAGTTGTGCAATCAAAACCTCGGATCACAAACAAGTTTAGATTAAGAGCAAGACCCCTGTAAATATGTTGTTAAAACAACACAAGCTTGAAACAACAAAATCAAGTATAGATTAAGCACAAGTGGGTTTCAAGTGAATATGGTGCACTATAAAAAATCACTATTAAGTTCAAACAAATGCACTCAATATTTCGAGTTTATAGAAAATCAAGTTTAAGTGCAAAAAACCATTTTAGTTGTGTTTTACACACACTTTAATGAAACCAACAACAATACATATAAATTAAGCTCAATGTAGTTTCTCTAATTTCATGCACTTTGAAAATCAAGTTTAAGCCCAACTAGTGCAAATTAGTCTTAGGATTTATGACATCAAGATTAAGCTCAAAATCCAAAGACAACTATGTTCAAGAACACCACAAATGATTTCCAAACAATACTCCAAACAAAAAGGTATAGATTAAGCTCAAAAAGAGTAGGAAATCAAAAAATCTTACAACCCCAAGTGTGGGTTCCGAAAATCAGTTTTGAGCAAAAGTTGTAAGCCTTAGAACACTTTCTTTTACCTCACTTGATGTGCATAGGTTCAGCCCCAATAATCCCCAAGTGAGTGTATGTATTAGATCTTTACTTTTCTTGCAAAATCATGATTTTTGAGCACTTTGTGTGTATGCTTTGAGCAAGAGTTGTCTAATGTGTGTTCTTGGTGTTTTGTTATGCTCTACATTCCTTTATAAGTGTTTATGACCGTTCTAGGGATCCATGGGCTCAAATTTCATCAAAGATTCAAATTAAAGTGTGATTTTCAGCTTTATAAAAAAGATGTCAGTAAAGAAATTAATTTTCTGACCTAACGTGCTAATTCTACACTTACCGTGCTAATATTAATATTAGCGTGCTAATTGTCAGGGGCCTCAAAATAAATATTTTTGGCCATAGAGTTAGCGACCCTTTATCGCATCTGGGACACTACCAAACCTCATATAACATGTCATACATGTTTGTTATGGGTCATATAGCCTATTTGGGTGGTCCTGATATTTTCACAAATCTCGAAAATGGAAAATCCCGATTTCATGAATACATAGGGGCTTTTCTGCAAATATTTTTAATGTTAATCCAAAAACCGTCTAAACACATGCCGGTGCATTCAAAATCGATTCTAATAGTTTATACATTTCAAATACATGTTATAAAACACATTTGTATAATTTAAAGCATTTTGATCGCGGAATTGAAAATCTTGAAATTCAAGACTTTTATGTGATTGAAACTTAAAAAATGATGAAATGCATGATTCTAATGCATTTGGCTTATGAAATTGAACTCTTATACCTTACAAATGACGTACATAACTTCATACATGTTTTACGGTGCCTTTCCTTGTCTTAACCACTTCGTTTGAACTTGTGAGTTTAACAGAGTTTGTTATGCTGAAATACTTGACAAACTTGTTAGTACCATTTCACATTGTTTGTTGACTTCAAAATATTAGGTGAAGTGTAAGTATGACAACACTTAGTTCAACAATGACAAGTTTAGATTTGAATTTTTTTTCTTGCATCATCCAATCTTTTTCTTTAGTCTTGACACTTGTTCTTGTAATAATTTTTTCATTTGCTTGTTTTTATTATTAGTTTTCTAATATTGGTGGAACTCATTTCTGATATGCAGGGTTTATCTCAACAACACAAGTCACTGCGTCTCCTTGCCGAGCAAGTGCCTCATGGATATAGAAGGAGAGCTCTTTTTGAAGTACTTATTCGACAGAATGTCCCTTTGTTAAGAGCGACGTGGTTCATCAAAGTAACCTACCTTAATCAGGTTTGAAGCCTTCTGAAAGCTAGGTGTTCTATTTTGTGATGTTCTATTTTATGTTATTCTATTTTGTTATACTTTCGTCCATGGCGTTTCCCTAAACTAAAATATTTTCAATTGAGATTGTCGTGATTTGCAGTTTCGGCAGTATACAGCCAGTGTTTCATCCAGTGCCCAGGAGAAACCGCAACTCATTCGCTCAGATTGCTGGACTAAGGATGTTACGGAATATTTACACATCCTCCTGGAGGAGTTTCTCTCCAAAGATGGTTCTCTTTCTGCACAGGGGAAGGATCAAGCATCTCAAATGCTTTTTACGGGTTTGACGCAGTATAAAGGTGATTCACCATCAGCCCTTGTTGATGCCGAAGAACCTTCTTGGCATTTTAAATGGTTGTATACTGTTCGTATCTTGCACTCTCACTTGGCGGAGGGTCTAATTATCCCTTCACTGTTGATTGAATGGGTTTTCCGTCAACTACAGGTATTGCATGTTTATTTTATTCAATCTTCTTTATTTGCTGTGTAAGTTGGTGTTGTATTCCATGCATGTCAATGTTTTACTTGAAATGTATTGGGTTGTAAGAGTAACAAAGATGGACTTTTTTTTTTTTTTTTTTAAATTTCAGGAAAAGGAATCAATTGAAATCTTACTGCTGCTATTACCTATTATATTTGGTGTGATAGAGACCCTTGTACAGTCACAGTCTTATGTCCGTACTCTTGTGGAAATAGCTGTGCGCTGTATACAGGAGTCTCTTCCTGGTAGATCTGACTTAGTTGATAATTCAAGAAGGGCGTACGTGGTCTCTGCTTTGGTTGAGATGATCCGGTACTTGATACTAGCCGTGCCTGATACATTTGTTGCTTTGGACTGCTTCCCTCTTCCACCTTGTGTGCTATCTGAAATTGTACAGGGTAGAAGTTTTCTCTTGAAGTTATCTGAGGATTGTGGGAAAGTTCAATATGGTCCAAGAGACTATGGTGTTAAGTATGCTGATGGAAGGTCTGATGATCATTGTAAAGTGTTGTCCTTGGATTATCTTGTTTCTTCTATTCAGAAACGTGCTGACAACCTTGCCAAGGCTGTAAGTCCTGGACCGCAAGGTCATGGCGTGGCAAAAGCTGTACAGGCCTTGGATAAAGCTCTGATAACAGGGGACGTGAGAGAGGCTTATACTTTCCTCTTTAATGATCTCTTTGACCAATACGTTGAAGAACGTTGGATTGCTGAAGTTAGTGCATGCCTACAGGCATCCCTTAAGTGGATTGATATGATAAGCTTGTCATTAGTATGCTCAGTGTTTTTTCTTTGTGAGTGGGCAACATGTGATTTTAGAGATTTTCGGTCTTCCATTCCTCCTAAGTTGAAATTTTCAGGTCGAAAAGACTTTTCCGAAGTGTATCTTGCAGTACAGATTTTGAAATTGCAGATGGAAGTTAATTGTAATTCGGTTCATGGGAAGAGTAACATCTCTTTGAGATCTGGTATATCCACAAAAGGTGCTGGCCAATTTGACTCATTATCAGGTGGGACAACTGTGGACCATTCGACTCCAAATAAAAATAAACCAAAGATCCAACAGGGGATCATTGGCCCAAGAGAGATTTTACGAAGCCCTGGCCCTGTGCATGACATTTTGGTTTGCTGGATTGATCAACATGAAGCGGGCAAAGGGGAAGGTTTCAAGCGTCTTCAATTACTAATTGTCGAACTTATTCGTGCCGGCATCTTCTTTCCCCTGGCCTATGTAAGGCAGCTGATGGTAAGTGGCATTATGGACAGAAATGAAACACCAATGGATTTGGAAAAGTGGAAGAGACATTATCAGATACTGAAGATGCTTCCTGGCTCCTATCTGTTTGATGCTTTGAAAGAAGCGCAAATCGCTGCTGAGCCTGTCCTCCAAGAGGCCGTACGTGTTTTTTCAAATGAACGGCGGCTTTTGCTTCATGAACTTTCTGGTGTTCGTTTTGAAAATGGAAATAGCACACATGGTGTTTCACTGCAAACTAAGGGTAATCCAACATCTGGGAGGAGTGGTGCTTCTTCAGTTTCCCTAGACAAGTGGAAGAATGTTCTATCGTCCTCTGGTTCATTGTCTGCTAGAAGTGCCAAATCGAAGCTGAAAGTTGCTGACTTGAAGACTGCCATTTCAATAGCTTTAAATTTCCCAGATTCTTGTTCTGCATTGTCAGATTTACAAGCGGATGACTGTGTTGGAACCAAGAGGCCCATTGGACTAGTGCTGAGCAAGACTGATATGATGGAAGGAACTGATGGGTGTGAAGAGTGCAATCGGGCAAAGAGACAAAAGTTAAGTGAAGAAAGGAGCTTATTCCAGCAGGTATGTTCATCAAATCAATCAGATTGTGAAGATCCATGGTGGGTGAGGAAGGGGCCGAAGATGCAGGAGTCTTTCAAAGTTGATCCACCACTTAAGCCAGCTAAATCGGCATCTCGAAATAGGCAGAAGATTGTACGTAAAACTCAAAGTTTAGCGCAGTTAGCATCTGCCAGGATTGAGGGCAGCCAGGGTGCATCTACAAGTCATTTATGTGATAATAAAATTAGCTGTTCTCACCATAGATCCAGCATGGAAGGGGAACTTCCTAAATCAATAGATGGAATACGTACAACTCAATCTGGCGACATTGTGAAAATTGGAAAATCCTTAAAACAGTTGCGGTTGCTTGAGAAGAGAACCATCACAGGTTGGCTAATTACTTCTGTAATGCAGCTTGTTGAAGGGTCTGAAAAAATTGTACCCCACTCAGCGCAAGATTCTGGCTCTTTTACTTGTGTTGAAGAGAGGAACTCTTTGCCATGGAAGCTCGGTGAAGATGAGTTGTCTGCTATATTATACATGATGGATGTTGCTTCGGACTTGGTCTCAGCAATTAAATTTTCTCTGTGGTTGTTGCCCAGAATCCCCAATAATCAGAATCCGACATACAGTGGACGCAATATCTTGATGACTGTGAAAAGCAATGAAAACTATGCATGCGATGTGGGGGAAGCATTTATCGTGTCATCTATTCAGAGGTATGTCCTGTAGGATCTAGGTTTGCTCTATGCTGTTCCATGTAGTGTCTTCTTTGCTACTCCTGTTATTATTGAGAAAGTAATTTGTTATTACTTTATCATTTTTTCTTTCCTAAAAAAAAAATCATATTTTCTCCATGTTATTGATTATAATAATATTTGTTGTTCTTTCTTGGGTAGTGCATGGTTATGTGCATCATTAATTGACTTATAGTTGGCAAATTCCCTTGCAATTTGCAAATGATATCTGTTTGCTGCTTGTGAACAAGTACTCAAATTAGAACTGAACTGTTGGCTATCTTGTTTGACATACAGCATCTAAACTTTCAGAATAATTCACCTTGGCTACTCATCCATCTGAAAGAAGCTCAAGGTTTTATTCTTGTTTGCGTCAATTTCTTTTCCATAGTTGAGCTAAACAACTCAAATCTTCCATTGTTTCGAGTTCTGTATAACGCATTTTTCTGCAAAAGTTAATACTGAATTCCTTAACTACTAGTTATCGGGAAGCATATTACTGAGCTTTTGAAAGTTTTAACATGATTCAAGTACTGTGTAGAAGAAAAATAGCTTATGATCTGTTAATTCCTAATTGGATGCCTCCTTTCCATCCCTTGCAGTTTTAATTCTTGATTCTGCTTTAGTGATCTGTTATTGCCTAATCATCAGACTTTGGGAAAACCATTCATTTTGTCCCTGAACTTTGTGTCTTTTATGCTTTTGGTCCATAAACTTTTATTATTACTATTACACATTTGGTTCTTGAACTTTCACAAAGATCTACATTTAGTCCTTTCACCATTTAAAGTGTTAAATTCTACCGACGTGGGTAACAGAAGTGCCACGTGACTAGTCAAGAGTAAAGTGGTTTATATTATTGAACCGGACGATTTATATCGGCCAACAAAAGCCGAAAAAAAAAGGTTGTGGCTATTCGGACCCCACCGTTAGCTTCTTGTACTCAATTTTGAATTTTTTACTCCGTTTACATCACTTTTTACTTAATTTAGCCCAATTTTTTTTTCAAACTTTCAAAAATATCCTTGCTCACCCCATCATCCTCATCCTCATCCTCATCCCAACACCCCTCAATCCTCTCTGTTTCTCGATTTTAGTCATTGTAGAACACTTGTACTAGGTCATTAAGTGTCGTGGGATTGTTTTTCTCATTGAACAAGGTCGGATGTGGTCACGGTGTGTCCTAGAAGCAAAAAAGTGTTGCCCGCGGGGTTCGGTCACACAAAGCTGACACCTCTGAAGAGTTATCGGCCGACTCTAACCGCAACCTTTAAAGGGGTAACGGTCGAATCTGACCGAGACCTCTAAAGAGGTGTCGGTCGAATCCTACCGGGATTGTGAAGAAAACTTGGTCTCAGTGGGTGACGAAGGGATCCAACCGAGACCTCTTTAGAGGTGTCGGCCCTCTGTGGCCAACACTTCTTAAGAGTTGTCGACCCTGTGCGTCTGACACCTTTTAAGAGCTATCAACCTTGTGCATCCGAACCCCGCAGGAAACAAGAATGAACAATTTTTTTTTTTCACAACTCCTAAAAAATACATGGAATTGACAAAAGAAATAGTGGGTTTTGCTCGGAATCGCTTGATATTTTTTATTACATCGAAACTTTGTATCCAAAATGCAAGATTCAATCTCCAAATTGAAGTCGTAAACCCGACAACAAAACCACAAACAATACCGACTTAAAAAAGGAAGAAAACTCTAAAAAATCACAAAATCGACATTGAAAGAGATGAAGAATGCACCTACGACGTCAAATCGATGAGGTTTCGCTCGGATTTCGTCCGATTTGGATTGTTGGTGAGATTGCGATTGGAGAGGGGTGACTGGGGTATGCGCGGGTGGGGTGATTGAGGTATGCGTGCGTAAAAACCCTTTACATGGAGGGGTAGTTGGGTCATTTTACATGAGTGGGGTAAAAGAAACAAAAAATGGGGTCCGAATAGCCACACCCAAAAAAAATTAATTTCCTCCAACAACATAAAAAACTCAAAGTTCAGGGACCAAAAGCATAGAAACTTAAAAGTTCAGGGACTAAATATACACCAATGAAAGTTCAGGGACCAAATGTACACTAATGAAAATTCAGAGACCAAAAACATAAAAGACTCAAAGTTCAAAGACCAAAAAATATGTATATACGTATGTATACAAACATACATAGATACATACATATAGGGTTTAACAAGTTTAATTCTTGGTTTCTTTTGATTTGTAATATCAGTCACTTAATTTACCTTTTTAATGTCTTTACTTTTTGGTTTCTCCAGGTATGAAAACATACTGATAGCTGCTGATCTCCTTCCTGAAGCTCTGTCGGTGGCAATGCATCGAGCTGCTACTGTCCTTGGTTCCAGCGGAAGGGCCTCCACTTCAGCCGCTTTTACTTATGCACGAAACCTATTGAAGAAATATGCAAATGTGACGAGTGTGGTGAAATGGGAGAAAAGTTTCAAAGCAACTTGTGATCCAAGACTTCTCTCCGAACTTGAGTCTGGAAGATCTCTGGATGGTGAGTTTGGATTTGCTCATGGGGTTCCAGCAGGCGTGGATGATCTTGATGGCTATTACCGTCAAAAGATTGTTGGCAGGTTGTCAAGAGCTGGTCCAAGCATGAAAGAGATAATACAAAGACATATAGATGATGCTGTCAACTCTTTTTTTGGCAAGGAAAGAAAGCTTATGGCCGCTGGTACTCCAAGAAGTACTGGAATGGAAAAATGGGATGATATACATCAAAGAGCTCAGCAGATAGTTTTTGCTTTGATTGATTGCATTAGGCAGAACAGTCCTGCAGGCCAAGAAGGGGATCCGTCTTTGATTGCTTCTGCCATTTCTGCCATTGTTGGGAGCATATGTCTAGCTGTGGCCAAACTGCCAGATTTCACATCCAACAGTAACTATCCAAAATTCCCTTCGCCTATTAGCTCACTGAATTGTGCGCGGCGTATTGTCCGCATCCATATATCATGCCTCTGCCTACTTAAGGAAGCTCTTGGAGAGCGTCATTGCCGTGTATTTGAAATAGCTCTTGCAGAAGCTGCTGCTGGTATTTCTGGCACTTTTGCTCCTGGCAAGGCATCTCGCAGTCAGTTTTCAGAAGCTCATGATTCGAACTCAAATCTATCTAATGAAATTTTAAATAATTCAGCAAAAGTAATTCTTGCAAGGGCTACAAAAGCTGCAGCAGCTGTGTCTGCTCTGGTTATTGGGGCAGTTGTCCAAGGAGTTACTAGTCTGGAGAGAATGGTGACTGTTTTCAGGTTGAAGGAAAATCTAGATATCCGCCACTTTATTAGAAATCCAAGAGCCAGCTCAAATGGGATTTCTCGTTCTATTGGTGCAATCAAAATTGACAGCTCTATTGAAGTATATCTGCATTGGTTTAGGTTACTTGTTGGGAATCCCAGGACAGTGTCTGATGGGCTGGTTGTGGAGCTCGTTGGTGAACCATGCATGCTAGCTTTTGCTAGGATGCAACGGATGCTGCCTTTCAGCTTGGTCTTCCCTCCTGCCTATACAATCTTTTCTTTGGTAATATGGAGGCCATATATTGTCAATGGTAGCATTGTGAACAGGGAAGATATTCAAGTTTATCAATACTTGGCATTAGCCGTAGATTGTGCCATTAGGCATCAGCCCTTTCGAGATGTGTGTTTAGGAGATACTCGTGTTTTATATGATAGCTTGGCCTCAGATGTTGGTGATACTGAATTTGCATCCTACTTAGAATCTCATGGTCTAGACAAACATTTGAAAACCCCTTTTGTTCCTCTTCGTGCTAGACTATTTTTGAATGCTCTTCTTGATTGTAAAATGCCAGACTCTACACCTGCTCAGACTGATGGACCACGGGCCTCTGGTCACGGTGATTCAAAAGTGATGCACGCTGAAAATGAGAAGAAACTTGTAGATCAGCTTGTACATGGTCTGGATACCATGCAACCTGCAAAATTTCATTGGCAGTGGGTTGAGCTGCGGCTTCTCTTGAATGAGCAAGTTCTAATTGAGAAAATTGGGGCCCCTTGCTCGATGTCACTGACAGAGTCCATTCAATCTCTTTTTCCCAGTGCTGACAATGGTACTTGTTCAGAGAATGACAAGAACTTTAGTGAAATGCTTTTGACCCGACTACTTGTCAGACCAGACGCTGCTCCTCTTTATTCAGAAGTTGTACATCTTCTCGGAAGATCACAGGAGGAGTCTATTTTGTTGCTTGCGAAATGGTTCCTTGGTGGCCCTGATGTTCTTTATGGACGGAAATCCATTAGGCAACGGCTTGTTAATATTGCATACTCCCGAGGCTTGTCAACTAAAGCCCAATTTTGGAAGCCATGGGGCTGGTCGAGTGCTGCTTCCGACTCCACAGTCAATAAACTTGAAAAAAAGGTTGAAGCAAGCTCCATTGAAGAAGGTGAAGTTGTTGAAGAGGGTCTTGACTCCAAAAGATCAGGAAAAGTGACCTCTCAAATGTCTGACATTGAAGGCTACATGTCTAACCAACAGTGTGTAACTGAGAAAGCTCTGGCAGAATTAATTCTACCTTGCATGGACCGAAGTTCCAGTGATTCTCGTAATAACTTTGCGAGTGAATTGATCAAGCAGATGAATAACATAGGGCAACAAATAAGTTCACTTGCTGGTGGTGCTAGCAAACAGGTTGGAGCAGTTGCAATTGGAGTGGAAAATACTGTAAACAAAGTCAACAGTCGGAAAGGGATCAGGGGTGGTAGTCCTGGATTGGGTAGGAGATCAACTGCCGCAGCAGCAACAGATTCTGCACCTCCCTCCACTGTGGCATTGCGGGCTTCCATGCGGCTGAGGCTGCAGTTCCTCTTGAGATTGCTTCCTATCATTTATGCAGACAGGTATGCTTGGTCTTCAATTTTATTAACTCTTCTCTCTTTTGTCCTATTACGATAGGACTACATTAAAGATTTGCTTTAAGCCCATATCTCTTTACGCTAGTGGTTGTAAGGCGTCAAGGCGATACCTAAACGTTTCATTATAAAAGGTGAGGCGTCGCCTAGGCGACGTCTAGGCGATGAAAAAAATATTGATTTAGAAGCCCCTGAAAAATTAATTATATATTTTTAACTCCCTAGTTTGTTTACTAGTACTGCTACTCTCTGTCTGTTTACTACATTATTAATAATAATAATTAATATTGAAGCTTCATACTTGTAAGTTAAAAAAAAATTCAATACTTTCAAAAAATATAGTTAAATGCAAAAATAATTAATTAAAGACGCTTTTGGATTTTAAATAAAGCATACATAATCATCCATCCAATTGTATTTGTAAAAAAAAAGTTTGTATACTATTTTTAAAAAATATAATTATAAATTTAAAACAACTCAAAAAGTTTTAAAAAAAACTTTTCACAAACAGTGCGCAGAGGCCATTAATGGCTTCCGCAACCTCGTCGAAGGCCATTAATGGCTTCCCGACCTCGTCGATAGCCATTGATGGCCTCCGCGACGTCGCCGGAGGCCATTATTGACCACCACGACCCTAAACCCTAAAACCCTAAAGTGGGTCAGTGTTAGTTGTCGGAAGTCGGAGGAGTCGTCAAGAGGTCGGTGTAGTTGCTGGAAGTGAAAAATTACCTTTCAAGACACATCGAAACTTTGTCGGAGACATGCCGGAACCTCATCTGAAGTCGCTCACCGGAAGGCTAAGGTTGAGATTTGGGGTTGGAGTGGATAATGTTGATGGGGTAGAGAATGAGGCTCTATTGGGGTTTAAGGTTATATATATAAATTATTTAAGGCTCCTATACTTTTATAAAATTTACTAAGACCTCCCTACAGATCTTAAATGTGTTCAAATGCACCCATCGCCCGCCTTAGGAACCACCTAGGCGACGCCTTACAACCACTGCTTTACAGTAGTTATGAATGAACTATCTAGGCGTATTCAAGAGCGTATACCATGGTGTATGTTATTTGTAGATGATATTGTCTTAGTGGACGAAACAAGAGAGGGAGTGAATATTAAATTATAACTTTGAAGGAATACATTAGAATCTAAAGGCTTTAAGTTAAGTAGGACGAAGACTGAATACATGCACTGAGAGTTTAGAAATACTAGAGATTGAGATGGAGTGGGAAAATTAGGGGAAGTAGAAGTTTCTAAGGCAAACCACTTTAGATATGTAGGATCAGCCATACAAAATGATGACAATGTTGAAAATGATGTCACACATAGAATTCAAACTGGATAGAAGAAATGGAGTGCAACAAGTTTAATTTGTGATAGAAATATGCCTACCAAATTAAAAGGAAAATTTTATAGGACCACAATTAGGCTAGCTATGCTCTATGGAAGTAAATGTTGGGCGGTAAAGGAACAACAACATAAAATGAATATAGCAGAAATAAGGTTGTTTAGGTGGATGTGTGGTAAACTCGTAAAGATCGAATAAGAAATACAAAAGTTCAAAGACAAGTTGGAGTAGCACCAATTGACACAAAGATTAGGGAAAGACGGTTGCAGTAGTTTGGTCACTTGCAAAGACGACCTACAAATGCCCCCACTAGAAAACTTGATTCAATAGAAACTGAAGGAACTTGACGAGGTAGGGGTAGACCAAAGTTAACTTGGGACGTATTAATTAGGATGGATTTGAATAGTTTAGAAAGCTCAAGATCAATTGTACTAAATCGAGTACAATGGAAGAGTTTGATCCATATAGCCGACCTCAATTAATTTGGGACTGAGGCTATGTTATCGTTGTTGTTATTGGAGGCCATGGTGAATTGCATATGAAAGTTGTTCTAGCTGAGGTTTATTTAAAGTCTGTATTGGTTTACAAATTTGTAGTGGGTATAACAAGAGGCAAATAGAATTTTTTTTTGACGAAAAAAATAGATAGAAAAATGTGGAAAGTGACTGCAAAGTAATACCTTGTGAAACGTTTACTACCATTTGATACCAAGTTAAAACAACTTAATAGGAAAAAAAGAGTCTTAAGATCCTAGAATAGTGGAACCTATAAAGTAATAAACAATTAAAGTTTAGAGAAGAGATACTTAAGGAAATTGTTTGGAACCTTGATGTATATGCCAATACGATGTGGCTAGAAATGAGTAGTTGCATAAGAAAAGTAACATCGAATGCGTTAGATGTATCTAAAGGCTTGGGACTTCTTGGGGTCTCCAAAGAAGGAAACATGGCGGAATGAAGATGTCCAGAACGCAATTAAGACTAAAAGAGAAGCTAGAAAGAAAGCTAAAAAAGTACTTCTTTTACAAGAGCTAAAAAATAGTTAGTGCAGCTAAAACAGACTTCATGAAAGATTTATTTACAAAGTTAGGTGATAGAGATGACGAAAAATATATTTATAGGCTAGCCAAATCAAGAGATTAAAAGAAACGAGATCCAAGTCATGTAAGATGTATTAAGGACGAAAATTAAAAGGTTTTAATGCGAGAAGATGACATTAAGGAGAGATGGAGAAGCTACTCCAGTAGCTTATTTAATGATAGCCAAGTCGACATAATAATAGATGAATACTCACATTAAGAAAAAAATTTGAACCATATACTGAATATTGGGATTTCGGAAGTTAAAGAGGCATTGAAAAAGATGAAAATAGAAAAGGCATGTAGTCCAAATGAAATACCAATAGAGATTTGAATGGCCCCCTTTATCAGTGACTCTTTGGGGCATTGTGTAAACTTCCAATCCTCATGTTTTTGAAAACTCCTTTGTGTAGCGACTTGTTCTAGGAGTGGAGCATAAATTTCTTGTTGTTCGCTTTTAGTGATGTGTGTGACTGTCAAACCTTCGTTGGGGTTTGGTTTCATGCGTTCAATTCAACTTGATTGAAATCTATAAGAGGCTAGCAAATACATTTTCTAATTACATCCACCCTTGTTTTTTCTTCTTTAATGTTTTAAAATATAAAACCATTTCTTTTATCAACTAGCAGCATGCATTTAATTGTCAGAAAATGATTGGTTGACCTGTTTTGGATACCCGATTGTTGGTGTCCATTAATTTTTCATTGATGTTTGTGCGCATACAAATCAATGGATATTTAAAGGACACTAACAACTGGGTCTCCATTTCGGGTCAACCTAGCACTATCCGTAATTGTCTTATCGAATGTGTTCAAGCTGTGTTACTCCTGTTATTGATTTTCTAAACCTTCTATTCTTCATAAGGGGCGAACAAGTGTTTCCGTGTTCAACTGAATCTGATTTTTTTTTTTTTTTTTTTTTTCAGGGAGCCATCTGACCGGAATTTGAGGAGTATGCTTGCTTCTGTTATACTTCGGCTTCTTGGTAATCGTGTTTTGCATGAGGACGCAGATTTGTCATCACACGCCATCCCTAGTCCAACAACCGAGGGTGACTCGTCAAAGGCAGTACATGCTGCATCCCTGGAAAACTCTGGGGAGAGCCTATTTGATCAATTTTTATCAGTTCTTTATGGATTACTCAGCAGTTACAAACCTAGTTGGCTAAAGCTGAAGACTGGATCTAAATCAACAGTCAAATCTCCTAGGGATCATTCTCAATTTGATCCTGAAATTTTAGATAACTTCCAGGTTCGTATGGGTTTGGTTCTTTGAAAGGCTCTTTCTCGAGCATGTACATTACTTCGAGCAAGGGAGGTTGCTATCGAATTTATATGTTTTAATCTTGTCTGTTTTTCGTCCTACAGAATGAATTGGATCGCATGCAATTGCCTGACGCTATAAGGTGGCGTATCCAAGCAGCAATGCCTGTTCCCCCTCGGTTCAATACATCGACAATATCTTGTCAGCCTCCAGCGATATCGGCTGCAGCCCTCGCATCCCTTCAGACTAATGCCTCAGCACCTGCGGTGCATCTGGGAAACTCAAATCCAACGCAAAAGAATCTGAGTTCTCTTGTCCGTTGTAACTCGAACACATCTGGAAAATCCAAAACAACACCATTGCAAGACCAAGAGATGGAAATTGACCCCTGGACGGTTCTTGAAGATGGGACCGCATCTGCCCCTTCGTCCAGTAACGTCAACATGAGTGTTGGTGGTGAAGCCACCAATGTGAAGGCGTGCCACTGGCTCAAAGGAGCAGTAAGAGTAAGAAGAACAGATCTTACTTACATTGGCGCCATGGACGAGGACAATTAAGAAGCTGTATAGTCTTTTGTGGTTTTTGCACCAAGATCACCGTCTTCAGCATGCATTTGCATTTGACGGTGAGGGCCTGTCGATCGGAGCAATATTCAGGGAAGCAGTAGCGATGGAAACTGATATTATCTATTATGTTCCCTGACGGCTGATTGATCAGTCGCCCAGCTGGTTCGGTTGACGATTGTATGTTCCAATGGCAGCCTGTCTGCCCTCCCTAGTCCCTGCCTTTGAGCTGCAGCAGCTCGGAGGCTGTTGTAAATATAGAGATTTTTTTCCCTTCCCATTCATTTTATCAGTTAATTACGTCAAAGATTATCTGTAACTGTTTTTAAGCTTATCAATGTCTTCATTTAAATTATCCCAGCAGCATCTCTTCCCTTCTTTACATGTCATTAATATGGACGAAATGATGCCAATTCTGATTTATTTTGGGCGGAGAAATATTAGAAGTATGAGCGGCATTGATTAATATCCATACAAAAGTAAAATAAAATAGGGAAAGGTGGTTGTGATGATTTTTTCAGTTGAAAAAATTGATATGGTAGAATTTGAAGAACTTTGACAGTGCATAATGATAAGCATTAATTATGATTCTCTAAGGATTAAATGATTTTGAAAGTACGTTGTTAGATGCATTAAATCGAATGGGGTGGAAAAGTTTGATTCAAGTTGCTGATGTTGTGAAGGCATATAGAATCAACTATGCCACAGAATTCTGAAATTGATTGGTTAAACTCACTAGTTTAGCACAAAAAAAAATCTCTATTTTTTTTGCTGTTGGAGATCATAGGTTTGGCTCTCTAAATGGAAAAATAGGATAGAAACTAGGAAGGCCACTCTCTCTTTCCCCTCGCAAATAAAATAAAAATAAGGGTTTCGCTATTTGCACCTTACATATTTATAAATGCTTGAGCTGCAATTTTTTTTGGCCTCACAATTTCAATTATACCCATAAAAAATTACTTACCCCTTATAAACCAAACAATGCCTCACATATCCTCTCTTTCTCTATCTCCCTCTCTCTTTTGCGTTGTGCAACCCCACCATAACTCACCTATACCTCCGATTCCTTCGACCGCCAACAACGCAACCTTGCAATTTTGGAGTCAAATTTTTTTTCAACCATCGCAAGTGTCGTTTGTGGTCTTGGTTGTAGGGTGCCCTTCTAAACCATAAGATTAGTTTAAGACATCAAACATTATAAAGGGGTGCCCAAATAAAAACTTGGGGTGCCCAAATCCAGTGGCTTGCCCTTTGGGCTACACATAGCTGCACTCTAAAAATATGTCCTTAATCCTAGATTACTGGGAGTCCTACTTAGATCAAACATAAATTTTCTTCTCAAGACACGCTCAGTAAGCATATCACTCAAACTATAGAAATCATCAAGAGATATGTTAAGGAATATTGTGCAATTAGGAAATATGCACAAATCACTCCCGTATTTATGTGCTACCTTATTTAGATGTTTCTTTTTGATATGTAATCACATCTTTATATGTAATAGATCAATATACAATAAACTTATCATATTCTGTTAAGAATTCAACATGGTGTCAGAGCTTGGTTTATAATCCTAGGTTGGTTGACCTCTTTTAGTCGATGACGTTTTGTGGTGTCTTCCTTCGTAGTATTAAGACATCATACAATAAAACCCTAATCTTTATGCACTATCATGGTATCAGAGCATCATTTAGTATCCGTGTGTGGGAGAAGCTCAAGCGCCACATCCAATCGATCGGCTCATCTGCTCCGTCATCTGATATCCGTTGTTCAATTCTGTTGACAAAAAAAAAATATGATGTCCGTTGTCCTATTGTCGACTCTGTCGACTCCCGCATTTGTTTATTGACTCCGTCGACTCTGCTTCGTTAATCGTTCTGTCGACTCTGCTCTGATAGTCATCCCGTTGACTCTGCTCCGATAGTCGATAGTCATCCCATCGACTCCGTTGTTCTGTTATTCTATTGTTTCGTCTGATGCCCATATTTATTTTGGTTTACAAACTCAAAGTGATTCTGTTATGAGAAATATTGTGCAATTAGAAAATATTCACAAATCACTCTTGTAATTATGTTGTGCACAAATCACTCCCGTGATTATGTTGTGCACAAATTACTCTCGTATTTATGTACTACCTTATTTAAATGTTTCATTTTGTATGTAATAGATCAATACACAATACACAATAAACTTATTATATTCTTTGTTAAGATTTAACAAGATACATGGACAAAGAAACGTCCAAGTGACTTAAAAACCATAGATATACAAAAAATATATCATTCAAAATCTTGAAGCCAACACAACAAAAGTATATAGTCATAAAACTGAAACATAATAGAGAAGTCATAAAAGTACATCCTTCAGGACTATGGCAACACTATGTTGCCCAGTTATTCCGAAACCATGCAAGGGAAGGAAACTAGAAGAGGTCTCCAGCGTACTTTTTCATCATCCCCTTTATCTGAATAAATTGCAAAATAACATTTCATTAGGAGATGACGAAATCGATTGTTCCTAGATGTGATGCAAAGATAAAAACATATAATCCTTACATGCTTTTCAGACAGTCCAATTGTTTTTAGATCATCCAACTAAAAATCACAACGTAGATTAGAAATTAGTGAAAAACTTTCAATCAACATTAGCATTTCACTTTTAGTTATATAATGGCTTACATTTTTTCAAAAAAATATTAAGGCTTACATTTTTAAAAGGCTCGGGGGATTCTTCACGCAGTTCTAGTATGTAAGTTGCTCTCTTTTCTCCTATTCCCTGCAAAAGTGTAATGACATAAGTTTGTCAAAATAGTTCAAAAATGATATCTTAAAATCCCATTTCTTTGACTAACAAGGAGCTAACCTTCAATTCTTTCAATTCTTCCCTGCAATTTAGAACAAGGACAAAAAATGTTGAGCAATTCATAGTGAAGAATGAAGATATAGAGCTCGCAAAAATTAAATATTCGATGCAGGGTGGAACGCTATCGTTATGTTAGCCTCTAATCTTGAATACAATAAGTAAGCTTTTATCTTTCTCAAATATCGAGACAGTTACATAAAACCAATAGAAGTGGATCTTGAAATATAACTTCTAACACATACTGTAACAAAATGAATCTTTGCATGGAAAATTGATGTGAACAATTAACCAAGTTCTCTCTAATGCCATTAATTTATATAGGTAGTTTAGATCATCCAGATTTTATATTTTTCAAAAATTGTTTCTATTTCCAAATTTAGTGAATGTAATGCAATGATGTGCAGCAAAATGAAAATTTTGGATTATGTTCTCAAACAAACTATTACTTACTTGCTCGCAGAATTCAAACGATTAAGATATTGTTGAACTAGCGTTTGCTGCAAGAAAAAACACAATTAAGTGGTATGAAGCTTATTTGAAAGGGATGTGATGAAAATATGATAGAAGAACAATGCTACCTTTACGCCAGAACTCATGACATTACATGCCTCCCAAGGACTGGAAGCTATATCCCTATTTTTAAGAAACATGCAACTTTCAACAGTTGGAGTCTTTGGATCCACAAGGTTTTTGAAATCTTGAATGGCGTATGACTCATCCTCCTTGAGATATTTTTCACAAGCTAGTGGAGTTGTGGAACAGAGCGACTTCAATGAATTTGATAATTCTCTAAGTCTTGCACTCAGTGGTGGTGACACATTCACGTCCGCTGAAATGATATTCTCCTTGTCCAAGTTGCAATCTGTAAGACAGAGAAAATATTAGACTTTTAAGTATAAAAATGCTGATTCTGATTCCATCTCCATCCATCCAACCTACCTCCTTTTGGTTCTTCCAATGAAATTGTGTTGCAAGCAGTTTCGATGTTCTCCTTTTCCAAGTTGCTATCTGGAAGACAAAGAAAATATTAGATTTTAAATATGAAAATGCTGATTTTGATTCCATCTCCATCCAACCTACCTCCTTCTCGTTCTTCCAATGAAATTGTGTTGCAAGCAGTTTTGATGTTGATTCTCAGACTATGCTCAGTAGCTTGAGGAGAAAGATTCTACAAAAATGAAAAGTGCTAAAGTTAATAAAAAGGATTGTCGATATTCTCAAACAGTAACATTTGCGCAAAGCAAGCATGAACGGAAAAAGGGAATGAAATAAAATATTTACAGGTTTTGTTTCCTCAACTGTAACCGCTTCTGGAATCCCCTGTAATGTTTTTGCTAGGATTAGAACTTAGGCAAAAATAGAGTATCAAACTATATATATAATACAACATTAACTAATTTACCTTCACAGTTTGAGAATGTTCCATATCAAATGTGACGCTTGATAAGGAATTTTCCTGCAAATAAGATATCATTAAGTGGAATGCAAAGAATGACATCTCTTCATGCAGTAGCCAACAAAACTTTGTGAAAAAACTCGTCTTTAATAGAATATTACCACTGTATCAATTAACGAAGAAGGTTTAATGGTTGGAGTGGCTTTAACCAGTGTTTTTTCCTACAAGTATCATTAGTTGCAAAAGTAAATAGTCTAGACTTGTAAACTAGTGATAGCTATAGCTCTCGAAACTTTTCAACATTATCTGAAATGTGTACTTGAGCAAAGGCTTCCACTAACAACTTTGCAAATTTCAGCATAAAACTAAATATTTTGAGATGTGATGTGATGATCATCTGAAAGATAAATTTGTTACCAGTATAGAGGCTGCAAAACTTGATCCATCAAATAGTTTCCTGTAAATATTAAAACATAGCAAATAACGATGAAACATTAATTCCACATACCGGTATTTTTTTTCATAAACCACATGAGATTCATTACACAAACCTTCCCTTTGCTGTAGATAGCTGGCTTTTAATCCTCCTTTCTGTCGTACGCAGCTGGGAGCCCTCATATTTTTTCATTGAATTGGAAAAAGTTTGTCTTCTCCCTATTTTTGGGGACGGGATTGGCACAATTCTTGTTGTACTCTTAGTATTCTTTGTGGAGTCACAGTTGACTTGGTTAACAACTTGGCATGATCGAGAAGCCAAACTGACTGTGTAAATGGTATCTTGGCAAAATGATGGATTCTACATTAAGTGAAAAGATGCCAATCAATATCTAACGTTATAAAGAGGAAATTTCACACAAATGTACAAGCAGAAGTTTACTGGTAGGTAAAAATAAGAGGAATAGAAAACAAAATTGCATCAACAGAATTCTTACCAAACAGCTAACCATCAAACTTTGACTCTTTCCCTCAAATGAGTCTTGAAGCATGCGAGTCAATTTACTTTCTCGATATGGCACACGCTCTCTACCATTTAAAGCTTTCACAACGTTTTGTAAAGTGTAGAGTGACTTGTTAATCCAAGCGCTCTCGACGAGATTAGACCCATCAATGCTTTTACGCTTAGTATCAACATAACCTATAAACACGACGATATAAAATTGAACAAGGAAGACTAAACAAACTAGATGCAAGTGGGTTGGCAATTTGGGTCATGAAACGATTAACACAACACGACACGACACATAATAAACATGCCATGGGTTTGGCATAAATAGGTTTTGGTCATAAACAAGTTAACCTATTTATACACGGTTAATAAACGAGTTATTAACATGTTAACCTGCTTGACTCATTTATAACTCATTTAACACGATTAAGGAATGGTGTATAAATAATAAATATGTTATAATAAATAAATTATTACAAAACTCACTTATTTGAATACGTATTCACCTATTTGAGTGCATCCTAATAACATGATTTATTTTTTATTTGCGGACATCCTTTTCCATACTTAACTTTATTTTTAGAGGAAATATTTATTTTACTTTTAATATATTATTTAGGTTTAAAATTTTATTTATAATTATTTATTAAAAAATATGAAAATTTACACATTTTTTTATAGGATTCTTGTTGTCTTGTATATGTTATTTGTTAAGAGTCATTTTTCCTTCATTATTAACACTAAAGATTAAAGACTTGAATGAAAAAGTAAAGTAAAATTTAAGACTACATCTCCATTATAAAAATAATAAAAAATTATGATTATGTTCATTTAAATTTATTCATATAGATATTTTTAAAAATGTAGTAAACAAATTATAAAAATTTAAATAAATTAAAAAGTTTAAATAAAATATTTAATAAATATGTGACACGAATACCGACATGTTTATAACATGACCCACTTAGACACGAAAACGATTAACACGATTAATAAACATGTCATGACATGGGTTTGCATTACATGGGTCATGACCTGTTTACGACACGATACGTTTACGACTCGCCGACACGAATTGCCACCCCTAGATGCAACTATGAAAAATACCAATACCTGCCAAGTCAACGAAATTTATTTTTCCGGTAGTTGAAACACCAGAATCTTTATTCTCATGAGAAAAATATATGATCAATCCCTTGTGACTTCTACGTGAGACATCATTTTTTCCTTTTTGTGCTGAATTATGGGAGGCAGACCCCTGACCATACAGTTTATATAATTCTGGCAAGGTTTTCACTGGAACCTGAAAAAGTAATGAAATTATACACATCATTGACAAGAATTGGTGAATACAAATATCATGTTTATTTAAGTATGAAAATTAAAGACCAACTTGCCTGTGAGAGTCCTTTGAGTAGAATTCTCCCCATAGAATCTTCTAAGATCAATACCTCCTGCCGATTCTGTTCTAATAGGTCATATATATGATCCTGGTACACTTCATAGCAAGATAAAGCTACGAAACCTCCAGTCCTTTCGCCAATTGAAAGAATCTCAGCGAGTGCCAGCGGAGCCAATCCGGGCTTCTCTTCCGTACCCTATTTGCAACAATCAAAACTTCATAAATTATCAAACTCTTACATCCATGTACCGAAAAACACCAACCAAAAATCAAAGATCTCAAAAAATTTACCTGCATCAAGAATGTCTTGCCGCTACCTCTAGCTCCATAAGCAAGAACCGACGCACTCAATCCGTCGAGAACCCCTGATAGTAGTGGCTTCACCTCTCTGGAGAATACTTGAGCTGCCTCTTCACCTTGTTCATAGCAGTAATCCAACTTATACGAATCCTTTTGACTGCATCGCGAAACCAAAGTAAATCATTTCCCATCACTCAAAACCCTAAATGAGCAATCTTTCACCCAAAAAAACCCAAATTCATCCTCTAAACATGAAATCAATTGTTCTTGCCACAAAAATCAATCACAAAACCCTAAAAAAAAAAAAATAAATAAATAAATAAATAAAAACAGAAACCACATCACACATAGTACTATGAAACAGCAGCAACGCCTACCTGATCAACTGATCGCCGAAGGAGACGGTGACGAAGTCCGAAGACTCTCCCTCTTTGGGTCTCTGAACATAGACCCAAGGCGAAGAACTCCCATTACATGCCTTGGTCTCAAGATCGCTCCAAGCCCTAATTTTTCCAACAATACGAACCTTCCCTCGCCAATCCGACCTCGAATTGAGCTTCGAAATCGACAATTCCGATGGGATCGAAGCCATTGCGATCTGTCGAGACTTGAAATTGAGAGCTTTCGATGCGAATTGCGAGAGAGAGTCTCTACAAATACTACAAAATGAAACCCTAATTTTCGGGGGTTTTTGATTTTGGAAAGTAACCGTTAAGAGCTCTCTCTCTCTCTGTATTTCAAATCTTCGCTTAAGCGCGCTGAGAGAGGCTCTCATGATGGTGACATTGTTGGGGTGCACGTGTGGTTTCTTGGGTTGTGTGCGCTGTGTGATACGAGGAATGGTAACGGCGTAGATAGGGTTGTTTCAACTTTCATGCACCGAATCAATCATTTAATATTTCAAAAAATAAAAATCAATCATTTAATTGTGGAATTGACGGCAGAGAAATTGATTGAAGCCATCAGATTGAAATTAAATTAGAAAAATGGTGCCGAAGCATCTCTGGTGAGATAAATGTTGCCACCGACATTCGCTTCCTTCTCCGTCCGTGTTTAGAACCACTCACTCTATGCTCTTGTATCTCCCATTGCTTACCATCTGCAAACAATCCATAATTCCATATTAAAAGGAAACATGCATTAGCTTAATTGAAGATAAATTATTAAACCTCGAGGACATCGCCGATGTTGATAAGAAGTGCATTGGGAAGCAATTCACCAGGGACACGGCTGATGCAATTCACCAGGGACACATCCGCCGCCGTGTCGGATTTGTAATCCATTAATTTCATTGATTTGCTTATACATCGACGAGTGTCACGCTCCAACAATTAGTACTAACATGACTTTCGCGAATTCTTTGTCATATCATGAGCCAATGAGTTCATTTGTATTCTAATATAACGGATCTTCATAAATAGGTACCTAGCCAATAACCTCTTACATTCATCCAGGATTACATCAACTTTATGCATATTCGAATTCAGATTATTGATGGCATTTACTGTCAGTAGTGAATCCAATTCAAAGATGACTTGTGTGAGTCCTACCCCATCCACCCAGCTCAACGCCTCCTTTATTGTCATAGCCTCAGCCTCAGTGGGATTACATCTGCTCGTGAAAGTCTTTATGCGTCCATGGATCAATTTGCCAATGTTTGCCCATGTCGTTTCGAACAACACCACTATCCTTCCTCATCAAAAAGAATTGCGCCAATATTGCACTTGAACCCATCCGTTGTTAGAGGACTCCACTGTCCGTTACAACTGCCAGCAATTTCTTGGGGTGTCCCAATCCGACTATTCCTCTAAAATTATATTGACTTAATTTCTACAGTTCGAGCTAGAAAACGTTCTGTGTATATACATATAAGCTCATCATAATTGTGGTAGAAAATTAATAATTATAGTAATTTTTTTTTGGTGCTTAAATTAATAATTAATTTATACAATGAGTTAACTTGAAGTAATCTTGACTCTTCATTATCAAATTAATTAAGCTTAATTTTCTTTTGAAAAAAAATATTTGTGCACCCAAGTATAATTAAAAGTACACCAGCGAACCACTTTAGTAATGCAATGAAAAAGACATATTTCCCACCTCTATAAGGACGGGTACTCACGAATTCCCTAAAAACCCAAAAAATAAAAACAAAAACAAAAAAAATGTACAGCTGAAAGATGGAGGCAGAGGAGGCCAGAGGTTATAGTTTCTTGACCCAAGATGCCTAGTGCCAATAAAAAGCATGTCTCCCCAATCCAACTTCTGTTCTTCCGAGAACACAAACGACTGCCCGTACCCTTCCATCCTCGCCACATCTTGAGCACACCAGTCTCTTCACCTCTAACGACAACTCAAAGAATCCGCTCACGTCGTGAATCATCTTCTCCATCACCTCCTCTGCAACTCCAAGGTTCACCAACGGTAACAATATTTAAACAGCTCATCAAAAATCACCAAACCATGGTTTATACTACATAATGACGCAGCGTAAACGCTTAAACAAGGAATAATCCTTAAAGTTTTTTTATAAAACTTGAAATTGAATAAATTGATAAATAATTGATAATAATTCATGATGATTACAGCCCTAATCATGGCTTTATATAGCATTAGAAACTCTAATTCTTATACAACTCAAATTCCTAATCTTTCTATGAATCAAAATCCTAATCCTTCTAAAACATAATTCTTCTATGACTCAAAACACCTAATCCTACTAAGACTCTAAAAACGACTTAAATAAATTAAATTACGAAAATACCCTAACTGAATAAGAAAATAGAAAGTTCTTGATAAAGTCCTAAACTAAATCGGATTCTTGGATCAAAAGTTATTGTCCCACAAAGCATCTGCAACTGCCACTCCATCATTCTCTCCCACCTGAGAAAAACTCGTCCTCGAGTTTTCTGGATAAAAAGGCTCATCATTTGGATAGAATGGAAAAATATCTGCCACATTAAATGTCTTGGATATTCCCTGATATACCCTTTCTGCAGCAACTCCTGCACTTTCTCAGTTGCCTTTATCCAGCCTATAGAGTAAGGACTGGGATGCTTCTCCATCTTCGCTTTCGTGCCTCTTGTACCTCTCTCTACCGATGATGTTCTCATGCAGCTTCCACTATCTATGATCAGTTCAAACACCTGGCCATTGATAGTGCATCTCGTCCGAAACAACTTGTGTCGCTGACTACCATCTTCTAGTTTAGGAGTTAACATCAGCCTTCTGACCACACAATTCTGTTCCTCTCCCTCATCATAGTCATTACAGTCATCATCCTCTCCATCAGGACCGCAAATAACTTCCTCTTCTTCATCTCGTTCAATCACATTAACCTCGCTTTCTGTTGGGACATTCATTCGATCTGTGACCAGACTGCCCACAACGATAGCACTTGCCCACAATAGGCTTAGCATAAGGATTTGCGGTTGCCTTTTGTCCTCTTTCTGTTCAACAAGTTTTTTTCCCGGTCCCTTATCTTCCTTCCGTTCGCATTTCGATTCCAACCCCACAGGGTGGACTTACTCCGCTCCGTAAAACTCCTTGAAGTTTCCTCTCCGCTATTAGTCCTCCGTAATTATCACTACCATAGGTTCGCCGATTGCCCTCATATCGATTTCCACCTCTCGTCTCGCATCATTAATTCAAATTTTAATGGCTAAATTTTTCGCCTCGTGACAGCTTCTTATAACTCGCACTCCAATTTTCTCCCGAACTTGCAGTTCAATCCATCAAGGTATCGTGTAACCGATGAACCTCGCTCTCCCTCAAATCATTCCTCTCGGCCCGATCGCATGAAATCCGCCGTATATTCATGAACGTATCTCTCGACCCGCTGACAAACACTGTATCGTTTGAAACAATATCTCGCTCATAATCTGGGTAAAATCTCGCTTGAGCAACCGCTTCATTCTATACCATGTCCGAACAGTGTTTTACTTCTCTCTAACGCCTACTCAGTAGCCTCTCCCACCAGCGCGATGCTCCACTCTTCAAACGACAAGCCACCAATTTCACCCTTTTTTCTTGAGGAATTTCCATATACTCAAAAAATGGTCTACTTCACGATCCAATCAACAAAGTCTTCTATGTTCGATTACGTAAAAATTAGGAATGTCCACTTTCACCTAAAGTCGCCCCTATCATGATTACCCCTATCATAATAATCATGATTATGCCGATTATTATTGTTATTATATCTCGCCAACTCCATCTCTCCGAACAGTGCCCGCGATCCTCGCTGCGAATCATATCCTCCTCTTCGTCCACCGGAGTCACCACCAAGAATTCGACCTCTAAAATTTGCACCATCGGTGCAACAGAACATCGCCTCGAGCACGCCGATCTCTTGACGTTGTTCACCATCACCTTCGTTCGTTGGCATTCACCCCAAGGGCATCAAATCGTTAATCACCGCATCAAGGCGCTCGTCTATACGCCGGAATTGTTGATCGAGATTTGTTTCCAAGGTTCGATTGCCGCCTCTTGAGCCTCCACTTTGGTTCGCAAGGCTTCAACATCCCGAACGACGTTCAATGCCACCGCTTCCACCGACATCATTAGTACGAACGAATTCACGCTCGATACCAATCGACGCAAGCAGAACGCTTAAACAAGGAATAATCCTTAAAGTTTTTTTATAAAACTTGAAATTGAATAAATTGATAAATAATTAATAATAATTCATGATGATTACAAATTTCTAATCATGGCTTTATATAGCATTAGAAACTCTAATTCTTATACAACTCAAATTCCTAATATTTCTATGAATCAAAATCCTAATCCTTCTAAAACATAATTCTTCTATGACTCAAAACACCTAATCCTACTAAGACTCTAAAAACGACTTAAATAAATTAAATTACGAAAATACCCTAACTGAATAAGAAAATAGAAAGTTCTTGATAAAGTCCTAAACTAAATCGGATTCCTGGATCAAAAGTTATTGTCCCACAAAGCATCTGCAACTGCCACTCCATCACATAATAACCGAATATTTTTCAAGTAACATTTTTTATGTCACATATGACCTGAAAGAAGCCCCAGTCTTGACAGGCTTGATGAAACTTGGCCATTTCTTGTAAAGAGAGGTCTTGATGAGTGAGTTTGTTGAGGTCAATTACTGGGACTCGTCATGAGGGGCTTCGTGGATGGTTTGTAATTCTGGTCGAATGTATCTTGTAGGGATGGATTTCAGGGTCGTATTGGACGCAAGGGCTTGGACATTCTCCACTGCGAGGGCCACTCTAATAGAACTGGTCGGTTTGCTAGCCATTAATTAAATTGGTATATATTCAAATTATAGTAGCTAGGATCGATGAAGCAAATTAAATACTTCCTCATTGACATTGATCGAGTCATATATAAAAGTACTAGACAATATATGATTAGGCTATACTTCACTAATTTGACAAAAAACTAGCTAGGCATCGTTTGGCACATTGGTGATGCAGGAGCAATTAGTTTTTCAATGCACGTGGGTTGGATTGCATGCTAGAAAAGTGGACATTTCAAAAAGAATGTCACAGTACCATTGCTGTACTGAAATTTGGAAAATGATTTCTTCACTCACTTTTGACATTACCAAATCGACACTAGACTGCGTAAGCGCAGAACTAACTAATCTCCAACCCGGGCCATTTTTATGAAGTGTCGAATACCAAACCTACTACCTCGTCATGCAAACACGCTCCAATAATAATTTTCTCTGGTGATAAGATGGACGAGTTATCCCTTATCAAAAGACAAAGGTTTGGAGAGGCCCTTGGTTCGATTCCCGTTAAAATGCAAAAAAAAAAAAATCTTGACAAGGAAAAAAAGAATTCTACAAAAATGCTCTGTAAAATTATGAAACTGGACTATTAAGGAGCAGGGTAAAAGTACATTAATATTTCATCTTTTTATTCATGTAATATATAATATAAACACTAACTAGCATAATATTTTGTCTTAGTACTTCTAGCTCATACATTAACCCGATCGAGTTGTCACAACGATAAGAGTAAGTTGGGTAAGTGTGAGTTAAGCGTACGTTACCCCATTTCGATTATCTGGTGTGTCAAGCTTCGACGGGCCACTGGTCAAACTAACATAAGTAGAGACAACAGTGCTTCCTTGGAAGGATTAGTCGGGTGAAGCTCGGACAACTCCCAAGTGTCACCAAAAAAAAAAAAAAAAACATTAATGTCAAGTTGTTGACAAACAGATATGCCCTGTAAACATTATTTGTTTAACTTCATGAGATCTAAAAGGCTCTTCCCATCAAGTCTATGACTAGAAAGCAACTTCACGAATTCTCCGGCATGGATACTCTTGTACTGCTCAACTTCTCCTTCAAGAATCAGCTCGGAAAGGGGCCTAATTGTGACATTTCTGTTCATTTCATGAAACGTTGCGACCGACATTCGTTCCTTCTCCATGTTAACAACCACTCTATGCTCTATACTCTTGTACCTCCCATTGCTTAATATCTGCAATTCATCTATACAAACTTAACACTCTCATATGTGGAAGAAAAAATGATCACAAAAAATTGTAGCAATATTAATTAAAAGGACTACTTCGAAGAACAATTAATTAATTAGGACCTCAAGTACGTCGCCGATGTTGATGAGAATGGCTTTAGGAAGCATTTGAACGGGGACCCATCGACCGTCGTGCCGGATTTGTAATCCGTTAACTTCATTGATTTGGAGGAGAATTGTGAGGCCAGTAGCGTCAGAGTGTGGAGAGATGCCCATGACTTTTGATGGTTCTGGGCATGGGGGGTAGTAGTTCATTCTCATGGTTTGTGTGCCATCTCTAAACATGTTTATGAACTTCTCTTCATCAGTGCCCAAGTTCTTGGCCATTAGGCCCAACAGTATGGTTTTGATTTTCTCCATTTCTAATGAATAATTGCTAACTGCTTCCCTGAACATATAATAACAATTTGAAGAGACATCAATTGCCAAAAAAGCAAGACCTCCAAATATCATGTTTCGATTCTCACTTAAGTCAAAAACAACTTGTAAAAGTCCTTTGATATTTGTAAAAGAAAAATGTTTTAGTGACACAGTTATGAACACCTTTTTGTGCATCTAGTTGACATGGACAGGGGGCCCATCACTGTCAGTGAGACAGAGGGATCTACTGGATTCACAACAAGGTGCCCCTAACTAGTCACAACATTCTTCATTGTAAAAATTTCAAAAAAAAACTTCTATGATTCTAAACTGATTTTTTGAATTAGAAATTTGGTATTCTTTGAGTTTTGCACTACATGATTAATAAGGAAAATAATTTGGTGATCTATTTTGGAACACCTGAAATTAATGGGCATCTGGTTGTTGGCATCCATTAATTAATTTTCGCATCAAACTTTGTGTGGACACAAATCGATGTGTATTGAATCATTGAATGAATACCAACTGGATGCCTATTTCGAATGTTCTACAAAGGTCACTTTTGTATACCTGAAAGAGAGAGGCCTAGCTGGCCAGTGGTTTAAGTTTCTTGACACAACAGGCCTAGTGTAAAGAAAAAGCATGTCCCCCCAATCCAACTTTTGTTCCTCCGAGAACACAAACGACTGCCCGTACCCTTCCATCCTCCTTACATCTTGGAACACCCATATCTCTTCTCCTCCAATGGCAACTCGAAGAACCCTTTCACGTCGCGAATCGTCTTCTCCATCACCTCCTCTGCAACTCCATGGTTCACCAACTATAACAATATTTAAACAACTAATCAAAAATCACTAAACCATAATTTATATATAATAACCAATTAATATATATTGATGTAACATTTTTTTATGTCCCATGTGACCTGAAAGAAGCCCCAGTCTTGGCAGGCTTGATGAAACTTTGCCATTTCTTGAGGAGAGAAGTGTTGGCCATGAGTGAGTTTGTTGAGGTCAATTACTGGGATTTGGTCATGATGAGGTTGGTGGTTGTTCTCATGATCGGTTTGTAGTAGTGGTCGAATGTATCTAGGAGGGATGGTTTTGAGGGTCGTATTGGATGCAAGGGCTTGGACGTTGTCCACTGCGAGTGGCGCATTTCTTGCCGTTGGTGTCGCCATCAAATCAACCTTTGCAACTAGGTTTTTTTTTTTTTTTTTTTTTTTTTTTTTTTTTGAGAACACCTTTGCAACTAGCTTGCTAACACTGCTCGACTTATATAATATTTTTTTGAGAATATTCAACTTATATAATCTATATATATATATATATATAAAGGAACTATTTCGTAGAGAAGCTCTCACAACACAACATGTGGCGTGTAATAAGCTTTCACAACATGACATGTGACATTATGATGCCATAATTGAAATTTTATAAAAATAAAATAAAAAACACAAGTCGTTGATCTTTCTTGCACTTAATTAAGAGAGGGGTTGGATGGTAAAACACACAAAATAGAATTTTGACATCATTAAAGTATAATTTCTATTTTCTTTTTTTTTTTTTGCTTTTTTTAGGTTATGTTTTTAATTGTTATACAAATAGGGTTTTTGGTTTTTAATATTTTTTTGTAATTTTTGTAATTTTCTTTTTTTTTTTGCTATTTTTTAAGTCATGTGTTTAATCTGTGATACAAATAGGATTTTTGAATTTTAAAATTTTTTTCTAAATTTTTAAATTTTCTTTTTTTGTTATTTTTTAAGTTATGTTTTTAGTTGTGATACAAATAGGATTTTTTGTTTTTAAAATTTATTTTCATAATTTGATCATTTTCATTTTTTTGCTATTTTTTAGGTTATGATTTTAGTTGTGATACGAATAGAATATTTTGTTTTTTATTTTTTTTGGAATTTTCTTTTTTTTTTGGTAGGAAGATTTTCTATTTATTATATATTACGGACATGATATATTAGATTATTTAAAAAGAACACTACATATATATATATATATATATATATATAGTGAGTGATGGAACAATTATACAATATGCATATCACTAAACTATAATATATATCATGCATGCATTCAATTACAAAGAACAAAATTAAATCATACCAGAGGCTTGCACTAAATAGCAATGTCCTAAGACGAATTTTCCTCCAATTCGGTGTATGAATGCTTCAAGAGGTTCGCCTCTAGGATACAACTTGATTGATCTTTGATTACACACCAATCAAAGAACCTTTCTTGTGCAACAGTAGAATTTCTCTCATAAAAAAAAACTTGATATTTCTTCTATTTCGTACATACTATATATAGACAAATAATGTCTCTTGTGAACAGTCACATGCACTTGTTCATAAAACGTGAATACATACAACTGCTCAAGTGCAACTATTCACATACAACAGTTAAGGAAAATTACAACTGTTCACATTCACATACAACTGTTCATGAAAAATCACAACTGTTCACATTAATAACTATTTACGAAATTAATTTAAAAAAAAATTATGTTGTGAATTAGCTAAGTTATTTTAACATTAGCCCCACAGCCCCAAGGCCCAATCAAAGACATATTAAATATCAAGTATTTAATATATATTAATCAATAGAAAATACCCATGGTCTTTGTCTCCAACTCACATTTACTTAACTAAGACTTGTAAGTGAAAGATATCTTATAAGGAAAGAAACAAAAATGTTTTTTTTCCCGTGTGGGACTAATATTGGATACAATACAAACTCACATATAGTTCAACAGTGAGTGTTGTATTTTAGATTGAGTCAAACTATAAGTATTCATCGTTACTACCTTTGGCACCTCATTTATCCTAATTGTTGTGTATTTCACAAATCCTAACAAATTGATTAACCAATTGGATGGCCTAATGGTATGGTATGAGATTTAGGAGTAAGTGGCCATGAGTTCAAACCCCAATGGGAATACGGTGTTTATTTCTTATAAAAAAAATTGTATTGAATTGATCTATATCTATCTATATATTTATACTATTTTTTTCAAAAAAATATTGTGTCAATTGATCTATGTTTTTCTTTTCGGCTATTTTAACTTATTTATTATGCCCTGGTGAAAGGGTTGTCTAACTCGGAAGTGATAAATCGGAAGTGGGTCAATTGTTTACGAACTACAAAGTTATATTTAGTGCACACCCAAAGTGGAAGGTTAGTCATGTAAGTAGAAAATGAATGAAGTTGCACATACTTTTGCAAAACTCTCACGATGTCATGAAAGTCCCAAAGTTTAGACCATAGCTCCTTTTGATATTCGATCATTGTTGTAATTGGGTTATGAGCAATGAATGAAATCGGTTAATTTTGTCAAAAAAAACTTATTTATTGTAACAAATTGTCAAAACATCTTTGATAAGATGGTTGAGACATCACTTACTAAAAGGCAAGGGTTTCGAGAGGTCATGGTTCAACTCCTATTAAAGTAAAAAAAAACTTATTTATATTATTTTTATTATTTTTAGCTATTTTGATTTCTATATTTATTAAAAAATTGTTTCTATAATAAGCACTCACAATGTGACATGTGGTGTGTGAGAAACTCTCACAATGTGACATGTGACATTTATGATGTCACGATTGAAATTTTATAAAAAAAATAAAAAAACATAAGTTATTGATCTTTCTTGCACTTAAGTAAGGGGTACGATGGTAAAACATACAAAATAAGGTTTTGATTGTGACATCGTGACGTTATTAAAATATAATTTCTATTTTCATTTTTTTACTATTTTTTAGTTTATATTTTTAATTGTTATACAATTAAGATTTTTAGTTTTTTATTTTATTTTCATAATTTTCTATTTATTAGATATTATGAATTTACGTGCATGATATATTAGATTACTTAAAAAGAAAGTGATATATATATATATATCTACTACAAAAAAAAATGATTCATGGTGAGTGTTGTATTTTAGTTTGAATCAAATTATAAGTACTCGTTGTTATTACCTTTTGGCATCTCATTCATCTTAATTGTGTTTTTTTTTTTGAAAATATTCATCCTAATTGTTGTGTATTACATAAATCGTCTTAAATTGACATACCAATTGGGTGGTCCGATGGTATGGTATGAGATTTATGAGTAAGTGGTCATGGGCTCAAATCCTGATGGGGCAAGATGTTTCTTTCTAATAAAAAAATTAATCAAATTGATCTATATTCATATCTATCTATATATTTATGCTATTTTTTTAAAAAAATTGTATCAAACTAATCTATGTTTTTTTTTTTTTTTCGACTATATTAACTTATTTATTGTATCTAATTGACAAAGTATCTCTTGAGACATCACTTGCCAAAAGGCAAGATTTTTGGAAGGTCGTGATTTGACTCCCATTAAAGTTAAAAAACAAAAAAAACTTATTTATGCTATTTTAGCTATTTTTTATTTCTATATTTGTTCTTTCTAAACATCAAATCTAATTACAAAATAGATTATCAATTTTTTTTAGTCTTTTAATCATTAGCAATCTTTTTGAGAATTACTTATTTCCGATTTCTCAACATTCTATTTTTTAAAACTTTTCTTTTCACATTATTTCGATTATTTTAATATAAAATTGTCTAGCTAAAGGTTTAATACAATTAAAATTTCATTGGTCGATGTCGAAACATCTTTGGTATAGATAAGACGTCAATTGTCAAAAAGTAAGGTTTAGGAAGTCATAGGTTTAAAGTCAAAAGTGAAAAAATTATCAATCGATCGTAACACAAAAATAGTTATTAATTAAGATTTTTGACTATTTTTTTGAAATTAATATATCAAATTTCTTCGATCCTTGTCCTTTAAAATTATATTAAGAACTATTTCTATGTAATATTACAAATATTTAATATTTTTGTGTAGATTTGTAAATATGCAGTGTTTGCAAGTTTTTTTTATTAATTGTTGAGTGACCTAAAAGGAGCGGCTTTGAGTTCATATTAGAAGTTACATAATAATTTTTTTACACTTTTTTTCAACATTTTTTTTTTCATATAATATTTTGATACTTAGTCTTGTCTACGTTTTGGTATAGTTAATTAGCATTCCTATCAAAAAATAAAGGCTTAATTGATTCAAATATCTTTACCTTATACATCTTTTGTTATTATATCATGACATTTTTGAATTTGTTATCTTATCCTCAATTTTTTGCATTGATAAATTTGTATCTTAGATCATTTTTTAACTCCAAATTTAATGATGCAACATCTAAATAATGACTTTAAAAAGTCACCTCATCATCTATAATTACTAAATTATTATTTAATTTATTTTTAAACTTATTAATTAGATGTTGTCTCATCAAATTTAGAGTTAAAAAATAATTTATGATACAAATTTAACAATATAAAAGGTTATAATATAATAACAAATTCAAAAAGGTTAAGATATTTTAACCAATTTGACCAAAAATAAAATATTTAGTATAAATTGGCAATATCTTGTTTGAACTTGGTGGCTTACATATAATTAATGGTATATTGGGTAAATTATCATAACCTTTTCCAATTTTGTTATTATACTATAACCTTTTGAGATTCGTTCATTATTATTATTATTATTATTATTATTATTATTATTATTATTATTATTAACTTTTATAAATTGTTAAATTTATATCCTAAGCTTGCCTTGGCCTGCCAGACTCGATATTAATCGGACTTGGGTCTTACAAATGCAAGACAACCCGGACTAGGCCCGACTCGCGTTTGAATATAAATGTTGTTTTTATATATACTTTTGTAAAAAATTAATTTTAGTTGTAACTTGTGAGGATCAAACCTAAGGCCTCGTAGTAATTAATGTGTCAAAGTTCTAACAACTACACTACTTTCTCTTTTTGTGTAACTCTTGACACTTATTAAATATATTTGGTTTATAAAAATTATAACAAGTCCATTTCAGCCCACCCAAGCCTAGCTCATACCGAGCCTGCCTCATCTATATTTTGGTCTAAGCGGGTCTGGAAAGAGATTTGATAAAATAAAGTCCGCTGCCCCGCCTCATCTATATTTTTGGTCTAAGCGGGTTTGGAAAGAGGTTTGATAAAATTGACAACTCCGCCACCTAATTATTCTAACTCTTCACATGATGCCCCTTTGCTTGGTAGTGTTATAAGCACCTTAATTCTTTTATAAAGATAAGTTCTATACTATGCATTATAACGTCACCGATTGCGAAAGTATGCTTTGTAGTTGCGTCTTGTACGATCTTCTACATCAGAAATCAAAAGTCAATATGTGACATAACTAGTTTTCTCGCTATACTATAAACGATTAATTATACTTCATTCTCGATTTTTTTTAAATAGTGTTATGAGTTTGGGTTGATAGTGGATAAGCCTTGTCCCCGGTAAAGCTAAACATTGAAAGGGAAACGGGTTATCCCGTTCGAGGAGGCATGGTTTTTAAGTAGACTTCATCTCACCACCCAACCTGGAGGTTGTCCCACCAACTCATACAAGTAGTACATTTTGCATATTAATAATCAAGTTGTGAACATATATTTAATCGTATATTATTTATTTTATATAAAAAGGAGAACTATTTACGTTATTTTTTTTTTCAAAAGTATTATACTTGATTGAATTTGTGCCGTAATATTATTGATAAAAATTACTTGTCAAGGCAACGGGATGCTCAAATTATATATAAAGCATCTATGCAAGGCTGTGTGCATAACACTAATATTTATTCGCCGAATATCTCTATAGAGATTTGAAAAGTGAATATTTCACTTTATATTATCTTTTCACCTTATGGAGTTATGAATATAAGCACCAAAATTGGTGATGCTCCAAAAGGCTCAAAATGAGCGGTTGGGTCTCACGCTACAAAATTTATATCAGTCAAATATCATTTATTATTCTGCAATTTCAATTACCTCTATATTGAGGCTATGCATAAATATGACTGATGAGACAAATAAAAGCCATGTGGCTCGCCTCGATGTATTACTGCAACAAATTATCGAGCGCGCACGTCAATCCATTAAATATTAATAATGGATTGAATTCTTGTCTCGTGGTAGCTGAGTAAAATAATAAGATATTATAAATATAATATCACTCATGTCCAATTGGTTTAGCTTCAAATTAAGAAGCATATGTTGCATAAGATGACCTTGGTCGCAATTACAAATTTATGGACGTGGAAAAGGTGAAAAGATACGGTAAAAGTCATATTGACAATTCCATTGATAGTCAGGATAAAAAGTGGTGCACCACTAGAAAGGGTAAATTAGTATTGACAAGGAGCGCTCATAATTGTGACATTTTTTTTCGTCACATAAGAAAGGCTATGTTGCCTAAATATTGTCATATACATACCCAAATATTTTTTATCTTTTACCATGCCTTCAAAATCAAGGCAAAAATTATGAATTTTACCATTAAAAATAGCTCAATTAAGTATTGACACATTAAGATGTGTTCAAATTATGAGCTAAATAAAGGCGAATAACGCATGTCTTGCTTATTGTACTTCATGTACATTGTAATATAAAGAGTATTTATCGAATTTAAACTTAGCAGAGGCTAATGTTTATGCAATATCTGGTACAACTATAATGTTGTCAATGTCTTATCCGAGAAGTTATTCAGTATGATTTGTTTCATCTGAAAATTTAAATTCCCAGCATTACTTTCTGAATTTTATTTGAAAAGGCATGTCGAAACGAATGTCGTCTTAAATAAGAAAATTAATGACCCAAAGACATTTATTTTATGGCATGACCGGCTTGGTCATCCAGGATCATCAATGATGCGAAGAATAATTAATAATTCGCATGGACATCCTTTAAGGAGTCACAAAATATTTTCAGCTGGTGATTATAATTGTGCTAGTTGTTCTCAAGGTAAATTGATAATTAAATCATCCCCAAGTAAAATTGTTGTCGAATCCCCAGTTTTCTTAGAACGCATTCAGGGAGACATATGTGGACCTATTCATCCTCACTGTGGACCATTTAGATATTTCATGGTTTTGATAGAAGCATCAACTAGATGGTCACATGTTTGTTTGCTTTCGACCCGTAATGTTGCATTTGCTAGACTTTTAGCACAAGTCATTAAGTTAAGAGCACAATTCCCTGACAACCCAATCAAGACCATCCGTCTTGATAATGCCGAGGAATTTCAATCTCAAGCATTTAAAAATTATTGCATGTCTATAGGAATTACCATTGAACATTCTGTTCCACATTTGCATACCCAAAATGGTTTGGCAGAATCTCTGATCAAACGCATTCAATTAATTGCCAAACCTTTAATCATGAGAACTAAGTTATCAACTTCAATTTGGGGACATGCAGTCCTTCATGCAGCATCTATCATTCGTTATAGGCCTACTGCATACCATGAACATTCCCCCATGCAACTCATTTTAGGTCAACAACCAAATATTTCACACTTAAGAATTTTTGGTTGTGCAGTGTATGTTCCTATACCACCTCCCAATAGAACTAAGATGGGTCCACAACGAAAACTTGAGATTTATGTTGGATTTAACTCATCGTCCATTATAAGATACCTTGAGCCCTTAACAGGGGATTTATTTACTGCACGTTTTGCTGATTGTCACTTTGATGAAGCAATTTTCCTACCATTAGGGGAGATAAGAAGTCAATTCAAAAGGAATGGCGCGAAATTGCTTGGAATGCATCAACTTTATCACATTATGATCCACGAACAAATCAATGTGAACTTGAAGTTCAAAAGATCATTCATTTGCAACAAATTGCAAATCAATTACCGATGCATTTAATGATGCAAAACAAGTGACAAAATCACATATTCCAAATTGTAAATGCTCCTCGCAAGAATTGATGTTTCGTGCAACAAAATGCACAAAAACCAACGAAACGCTTAAAGCGTGGAAGACCGGTTGGTTCAAAGGATACAATTCCTCGAAAGAGGAAAACGGGAGTAAAAAATAAATACAAATCAAAATACTCCTGAGAAAGCACAAAAATCCTTTGATAAGGGTTTGTCAGAACAAGTTGATTCTGATGAGGAACCACTTCCTCTAGAAAAAGATGAAAAAGATGAAAGTAATGAGATCTCAATAAATTATTTAAACTCTGGTAAGATTTGGGATCGAAATGAAATTGTTCCTGATGATATATTTGCTTTCAATGTGTCCTTTGAAATATGTGAAAATGATGATGATCCAGAACCACGATCAGTGGACGAATGTCAAAAAAGACCTGATTGGCAAAAATGGCAAGATGCTATCCAAGCAGAGCTAAACTCGTTAAGGAAACGAGAGGTTTTTGGACCAATTGTCCAAACGCCAAATGGCGTAAAGCCTGTTGGATATAAATGAGTATTTGTACGAAAGAGAAACGAAAAAATGAAGTTACAAGGTACAAAGCAAGACTTGTAGCTCAAGGTTTCTCACAAAGACCTGGCATCGATTATGAGGAAACATATTCTCCTGTTATAGATGCAATCACATTTTGGTTCTTGATAAGCCTTGCAGTCTCTGAAGGGCTTAATATGCATTTAATGGATGTCGTTACAACATATCTGTACGGATCTCTAGACAGTGAGATATATATGAAAATCCCTGATGGATTTGTAATATCCGATGAAATAAAATCAAAACCTCATAACATGCATTCTATAAAATTACAAAGGTCTTTGTACGGGTTGAAACAATCCGGACGAATGTGGTACAAAACGTCTTAGTGATTATTTACTGAAAGAAGGATATGTAAATAATCCGCTTTGCCCATGTGTCTTCATTAAAAGATCATCAACAAGATTTGTGATTATTGCTGTATATGTTGATGATTTAAATATAGTGGGAAATCACGACGACATCGTTAGAACATCCGAATACTTGAAAAAGGAATTCGAGATGAAAGAACTTGGAAAAACAAGACTTTGTCTTGGTTTGCAAATTGAACATTTTTCAAGTGGAGTACTTGTCCATCAATCAAATTATATTGAAAAATTATTAAAAAGATTTTATATGGACAAGGCACATCTATTGAGCTCTCCAATGGTTGTCAGATCACTTGAAGTGGATAAGGATCCATTTCGACCTCAAGAAAGTGATGAAGAGCTAATTGGTCCAGAGGTACCATATTTAAGTGCAATTGGTGCACTTATGTATCTTGCAAATTGTACAAGACCCGATATTGCTTTTGTTGTCAACCTACTTGCAAGATATAACTCTTCACCAACTCGAAGACATTGGAATGGTGTTAAACACATTTTTCGATATCTTCGAGGAACAAGTGACATAGGTTTATTTTACTCGAGATGGGTAAAATTGAATCTCTAAGGTTATGCTGATGCTGAATTTTTATCAGATCCCCATAAGGCCCGTTCTCAAACAGGATATGTATTCACATGTGGTAATACTGCTGTATCATGGAAGTCAGTAAAACAAACTATGGTTGCCACTTCTTCCAATCATTCTGAAGTACTTGCAATTCATGAAGCAAGTCGTGAATGTGTTTGGTTGAGAAACATGATTGAACATATACAAGAATCATGTGGATTGCCTTCAATAAAAGATTCTCCAACCATATTATATGAAGATAATGCAGGATGCATAGCACAATTAAGTGAAGGATTCATAAAGGGGGACAGAACAAAACATATTTCACCAAAATTCTTTTATGCACATGAGCTTCAAGAATGGTGAAGTTTTAACGAGTATTTTACTCTCACAAGGTAAATAATGTGGATTGACAACTCTTTTTTTATATTCGAAAAAAAACTTTACTTCCACCAAAGTTTTAATCTAAGATCTTTCTAGTTCTTTATCTTTTTCTCTTTTCCTTTAATTACAACAAAGTCATACCTTATTATTTTTTTATACGAAAGAAACATTTGCTAATTAGTTTAAAGACAAATCTGCATTATATGTACTTTATGTGAGACACTCTTATATTTTGAGTGCCTTTATCCGTGCCCATTAAGTTAACATCATGGTTTTATTTTTTATTTTTTTTTATTTTTTTAATAAAAGTTAAAATGATGGTTATATATAGTGTAATACAACAAATTTCAACTCGCAATTCCTTATTTTAATTTTATGATTTGTAGCTAAAATGAGCATCTTGAGTTAACATAGTTAATTCATACTTACTATGAATCTGGAAAAAAAAAATCCAGCTTACTATGATGTCGTCGTGGCAAATTTGGGTGTCTCGCGGTCCACGTGGGTGATCCATATAGTGAGTGTTGAGCACGATCCCGTGGACAATTTTGACTGTGGACCTTAAATGAAATGTAGCTGATGACAATTGGTTACAAATAAGTTTAAAATTGAATGACATGAGGAGAAATTGTGAAAGGCTATCATCCTTATAAATTGACCATTTAATTGAATTTTGATTTGGATTCATTGGGTTTAGATGGATATCTACATGAATGCTTAATAAATCATGAAAAATAGTCAAAGCCTCTCGGGTGAGAGAGTAAAAATATCGTAAAAACTTGAGAGATTATAATTCAATTTTTACTAAAGTAAAAAAAACTTATAAAATATATAACAAGTCGTATTAATTAAATTCGACTTGAGACTGAGTAATCAGTTAAATTTGATGTTGTATGATTTAGACACAAAAAAAAAAAAAAGAAAGAAAGAAAGAAAGAAAGAAAGAAATAGATGTAGAAAGTAGATCCGACAGGTCAACTAATTGTTTTCATGTAACTTTCTTATCAAAAAAAAAAAATCATTTTCATGTAACAATATTCTCTTTTTTTTTTTTTCAGAAAACCATATTCTCTTTTTTTTTTTTTTTTTTTTTTTTTTTTTTTTTTTTTGACACCCAAAACCATATTCTCTTTTGGATGTATTGACTGACCCAATAGACAATTGATGGGTCAAACAAGGCGGCGCCCTTCAACAAATGGCACCTTACTTCTATAACAAATGGCCTTGTCAATTCCGTTGAACCTTCAACGAGGATCCGAGGATCAGTTAATTCTTCTATTTGGCCTTCAATGACAATTCGTCATTTATATAAATTTTTTATTATATAAAATAAAGTGTCGTTTCTAATAAAAAAATAGTAAAAAATAGTACTATAAAAGAGGTTATTTGTGGACAATAAAATAAATAATTTAAGGCCTCATTTAGTTATTTTTATTAACTTTGGTATGAAAGTTTTCTTGTAAGTAAATTAATTCATAGCAAAGTTTATATTTTTATGTCTAATTTAACTTTTTTTTTTAAAAACACCCACATTGATTTTCATTAATTGAAATATATGAAGTCAACATTTACAGCTTGAGACGGTTTGATACATACTAATGAAGAATAATTTTGTCTATAAATCTCTCAGAGATAACTCTTCTAAGGAGGTGAGGTGAGTTATTTGATCACTTTGATAGGTGTAAGTTGGGAGATAACGTGTAAGGTAGTTGGTTTTATAAAACTAACCTAAACAAGATTAATTAAAACTTTCTCTGTAAATTATCTCACTCCTCTAACCAAACAAAGACATAGATGTGATTAATAAGGAGTAATTATGTCTATAAGCCTTAGAAAAATAACTCTCCCTTACCTTGATGGGTGGAGTTGAGAAATAACTTCATGAGAAGTTAAGTTTATAAAAACCAACTAAATAAAATTAATTGAAAAATCCTTATAAAAAAAAAAAACATTACATAGTTACAAATTAAGATAAAAACGGGTCGTCCCCTCACCCCCACCCACTTTGAAATTGAATCAACTAGCTACAGGTTGAACCCATTCCTTGGTGGCATCACACTTGTACAACATAAGCTAGGCTGAACCCGTGCCCGTGCAATGGGAATTACAAAAAGTGTAAAATCAAAATATGTTCATCACCCTCCCAACAGCTCATCCCTCAAGCAACCCAACCACCCATAATTAATGGCTCCACCTACTAAATTTATTAGTATGATATTAATCCATTCCCCCTATATATAGGCATTAAATTCCTTCCATATTTTCCAAAAAAAATAATTTACCTCCATTGGAATTCGAACCAATGATTTACTACTCCCAAACTCTGTGCCAAATTATTTTACTCAATTAGTTGGTGGTTCAAACTTAATTTAAATTTTACACAGAAAGGAAACATGCAATTTTGAAGGGTAAGACCTTAAAAATATTTTTTACACGAAGGAATTCATTGTGGGTCAGTGTTACCACAGAGACGTGAGATATTTAACATATGATTATTTATTTATTTTTTTGTTCTCCCAACCCACGAGGAACACGCACCTCAGATCCGCAGATTCGGCTCGGATTTATTTGTTTTTTGTAATGGGAGGAACTAATTAACCTCCATAAATTAATCTAACCTCAAAAAAAAAAAAAATCTCTATAAATTAATGTTGTCTTTTGGGGTGCTCGAGCAAATGATTGATGCGTGACTCAAAAAAAAACATCTATAAAATAATGTTGTCCTATCTCACGAGATACCCACGTGGTGAGTTGTGCGTTTTATTGGGTCGCACATGAATGCTAAAGGCAATACAACATATTGAACTACATTTATCGTTAATTTGAATGGGTAGTTACTCAATCTTAGAGTATCTTCAATGGTAAATATAAATTTTAGGAATAGATTTTTGCCACTTCATCAACGTGAAGAGAATGTCATCCTATGTGGCTTAAATAGACATTAAACTTCAAAACTGATCTCAATGGTAGATGTAAATTGAATGTTAATTAATGAGGTGAAATTTCTTTTTCAACTTAAAAAAAGAACAAATTCCAACCAACCAAAAAAAAAAAAGAAGAAATGAAATCACATCTGACTGTCAATTTGAATGTCTAGAGTTCACATCAATTTTTTTTATGCCACATTAGCATGACATTCTAAATACATATTACCATTGAAGACATTTTTTCATCTCAATGTCAATTTAATTTTAAGTGGCATACATTGACATTCAATTAACATTTCATTGAAAATGCTCTTAGAGCCTAAAGTGGGTCAACCTATCTTTATCCTAAAATGAATTGACCAAATACCTTTGTACTTGCTTATATTTTATGCGCTTATAGTGGTTGAGACTTAATAGAAAAATTTAGATATTTTGATAGGACTAAAAGTCTAATATTCATTATATAATTTCTTATATATGTTTAATTTTCTCAATTTCAATCATTTTATTAACGTTGAAGTGTCTAATTAGTCTTTTGTGATGAAGACTCCTTTGGAGAACTAGTCCATATATCCTAGTTCATCCTTCTGTTGGTGTTGTCTATTTAAGGTCTCCCACTTCAACTCAAATTAACACACATGCCAACAAAAGATCACTACAAAACAAGCCTTGTGTGCGCACAAAATTATTCTCCTCTTTGTAACGGTGGGTGCTTCTTGTGTTTTGTTGTCCTTGTTCTTATGGATTAATACACCTTGGCGGTGAAATATCCTAATTGAGGAGTTAAATATTCTGTTCAATTATCCAAAACGTTCAAGAATCATCAAGACCATCAATCATGGAAGAAGAGTTGAAAGCTAGAGTTCAGCTGTCCAAGCACATGTTTGCATTTGCCGAGACCATAAGTCTGAGGTGTGCAGTTCAACTAGGCTTACCAGACAAGATTTACGAGCATGGACCCTTGACACTGGCTGAGCTCGCAACCAAACTTCCGATCAAGTCCATTAACATGGATCGGTTCGAGCAGACGATGAGGTACTTGGTTCACATGAACCTCTTCACAGTAGCTACAACTGATCATGATGATCATCATGGTAGTACTAATTATGAAGAGGCCAAGTATGAGCTCACTCCAATGTCAAGGCTACTAATTAGTAACAACCACAACAAGAAGAGCTTGGCCACCTTTGTGATGGCCCAAACCGACCCCGAAGAGCTATTCGTCTCGGGGCGCCTAGTCGAGAGCTTGGGAGGGACGAAGTCGTGCTGGGAGTTGCAGTACGGCGTGCCGGTGTTCGAGAAGATGGAGAACGACGAGAAGTGGAGCAAGGTGAGCGATGGGATGAATGGGTACACTTTGAGCATGATTGATGCGGTTGTTGATGGGATAAAGAGGGAGGGTCTTATTGATCAAAGTATTAGTACACTTGTTGATGTTGGTGGCAACACTGGTGTTGCTGCCAAGGCAATATTGAATGCTTTCCCACACTTGAAGTGCACGGTTATGGACCTTCTTGATGTTGTTGAGAACGTCCCCAAAGATCCTCAGCTCAACTTCGTGGCAGGGGACGTCCTAAGTTCCATTCCTACCGGTGATGTGCTCTTCTTTAAGGTAATCAAGATTTTTATTTTTTATTTTTATTTTTTCAAAGGAGTCCAACCCCCACACCTTGCCTTTTGGCAGGTGCTTCGGCTACTGGTCAAGATTCTTAATTCTATGTCATTGCCCCAAAAAAAAAAAAGACGGTTAAACTTATTTTTTTATTTTTGACATGTACATGATTAATTATAAGCAAATATTAGAATGACACCCTAAAGTCACATTCTGTAACGTAGAATGCGGGCCGACATCTTTAATAGTCATCTGTGCACGCCTCAGGATATATACCTCGCAATTTATATATGCACTGAAAACTTTCTGTCTAACATCCATTTTTACATGAGACCTACGTGCCACGTCACTAGAGTATGACTTTGGGAATGTCATTCTAATATCTTCCTTAATTATATATTGGATCTTTCTCTCCTTAATTTAATTTTTCACCCCAACCTTTTTTTTTTTTTGAGATCACCTAACTTTTTTTATTATTTCTTATTGAAAAGGGATAATATTATTTATGTTTTAAACCATATGTATATATATAAGGCAATAATCCCGGATGGTTGATGCACAAGTTCTCGAGGCTGCAGACGGCCCAAAGGCCCGATCGATGTGCATGTTTTAATTTCATGTCCATTTGTTAACTATTTTTTTTTTTCAACATGCAGTCAATGTTTCATGGATTTGAAGATGATTTGAGCGTGAAGATACTGAGCAACTGCAAGAAAGCGATGCACCCAACAAAGGGGAGGCTAATAGTGGTGGAGATGGTGTTGGACATAGAGACCATGCCGGAGTTCTCCCACGCGAGGTTGGGTTTGGCAATGCAGATGATGTTTATTGGTGGACAAGAAAGAACCAAGAAAGGCTGGGAAAGGCTTATTCACAAGGCCGGTTTCACTCGCTATAAAATAGTCCCAATCGCAGCCGCTGAGTCCATTATTGTGATCTATCCATGATAAGTTCTTGACCAGTAGTTGTCATGGCACATGGAGCTGATCATTAATCATTAATCATTAATCATAAAATGATTATGGCATGTTTAATCAATAAAGTTGGTGGGTTCCTATCAAAAATAAAAATAAAAATGGTGAAGTGGTTTAATATTGTCGTTTGAAATTAAATGTTTAATTTGAACCCCAATTAATGAGAATTAATCATGTTTTTTACCTCCTCCAAACTTGCTTTTTACAAGTAATGCCTCGTTTCTTCATAAAAAAAATGGTTAAGCGCACAATACGGGGTTTCAATTCTCCGATATAGTAAAATTGTTCGGACTACTAAGTCTGATCACTATTGGTCGATAGAGTCAAGGCCTCGTACGTGAATTAGTGAGGATAGCCTTAACAGTGTTGACACCACACACAATTATCAAAAAAAAAAAAAGCATTATGCCATATCAGTAGAGATGGTAACGAGATAAATTTTATTTTGTTTTCTTTTTGGTGCAAAAGGAGGAGTATTTTTTGTTATTACCCATATACTTTGTGAAACTAAAGTTTGTTCTTAATAATTAACACACTTAATTAGAAGTCGCACCCACCAATTGTTTTTTTGAAAACCGCACCCACCAATTTTAACTAGCTAGTCCCAAGTTATGCACATTAAGGTCTTATTATTATTTATTACTCTATTCATTTACAAATATTTGTCACAATTTGATTTTTTCATAAGAATCAAGAAATGATTGATTCGATTAAAATATTTCAATTAGACTGAATTGTCTCTCTAGAGTCATATTCAGAATTTTCAATTGTCCTGGGCTATAACAAAACTACTATATTTTCATTTAAACCCTTATATTAAGTATTCATTTATAAATATACACATGTAGTTAAAGTCACGTCAGAGAATCACCTGTGCGTGCTTCAAAATAAGGGCATATACATAAAATTTCAGTGCATAACATGCGGGTCGAGGTCGTGTTGATGGCTTATGTGTCGGATGTGACTTCAGGTATGACTTGGGCGTTGATATATGTGTATGTATTATTGAGAAAATAAAATAAAATAAAATAATAAAAGTAGATGAGTACTAAGTCGTTCAAATAAGAAAAAAAATATAATTAACAGGTTTGAAGAGAGGAAAAAGATTAACAGATTGTTTTTACAGATTAAGTAACAAATTTTCACACGTAGAATTTCATGGAGATATGTGCACACAATATTCCAATTGTTGTGTGGAAGTGGGTACAAATAATAAGTTATTTAAGGCGCCACTAACTTGCACACAAAAAAACAAAAGGTTAGGTTTCTCTCCAACACGTGCCTTGCCTTAACAAACTAAAACTATTAAGCAAAAATCACAAGTTTTCCCTGGGCTTCCGCCACTGGTTCTCCCATGCATGAATGACCTCATGTAATAGATATCAAAAAATCTGTTTGACCCTTATTAGAGTCTAAATTCGTAGGGATTTTTTAAATTTTTATTCAAATTTTTACAAATGTCAAAAGAGAGTTATAAGTTGTTATTTCAATATTATTTATTGATTGGAGATGACTTTGAAATAAAAATTTTTAAAAACTCCCTAAGAGTCCGGACTTTAAGAGTCCAAATAGCACTACTTAATAGATATTAATAAAATCAACTAAGTTGGTAGCTCACTAATTCTATGAAGTCTTTTATACAAGAGGTTGTGAGTTTGAGTCTCAAGAGACAAGTTATGAGTTTGAGTCTCAATGGAGACAAGTTAATTTCTTTCTTACTAAAAAAAATATTGCAAAAAATGAGTGGATAAGAATTTTAAAAAATAAGTAATTAATTAAGTTTTTTTAAATAAGTTATTAATTAAGTTAATAATTGAAAATTAAGCAACTAATTCTTTCTTTTTTTCTTTTTTCTCTTTTTTTTTTTTTTAAAAAAAATTCTTTCTTTTTTCGTCACAATTAATTCTTTCGAATGTGACACATTTTCTTGGGGCCCACCATACTAATGTAACACATTTAGTAGAACAATAAATGCGATATAAATTTGTGACAGATATTTGGAAAATGATGGAGTGATTGATTGGCATGGATTTCATGTTCAAGTTGTAGTAGTTCTTGTCGAATGTATCTTGAAGGGACGGTTTCTAAGTTGTTGGAAGCAAAAGCTTGAACGTTCTCCACTGGGAGGAGAGTAGTAGGGGTGATGAATTTGGTCTCCATTGTATTGAGTTTCAAATTTGCAAGCATGAATGAATTTTTTGGTTTGTATGTCAAGTAGGACTAGCGACTTTTTGCTATGTATTATTGTTTGGCGATCAAATCAAAGTACGTGGTCACTTGTCGGCCACTGAAATTGAATTTTGTTGATCAATGCCAAAATCACTTTAATTTGTTTAAGAGTTGCGCTGTGGGCACTCGAATATCCTCTTAAGGCACTCCATTGATCATGGCACACCGAAACTTTTACCAAAATACTCCTATTTTGGGAAACAACACACCCACTACCCAAGACGTACACATGTTAAAGTGGACACATTCATGAATTGCCGAGACCTATATCACAATGTCGATTTATACCAACCGACACTCAAATAAAGTAGTCAAACACTCAACTTGATGGGTGACCACCGAGATTATACAAGTGGTACCGATGGCCTAGTGCCGAGACATGTATGCATATCTTGGTCGACACCAACTGACACAACAATCTATGTCTCGGTCCTGTGTGTCCGAGACCATAGGTTCGATAATTTCTCACCAAGACCAGAAACGTAATGTCGGCTAATGTAGGGTTACGCTATGAGCACCCCACCAATTACTCTGGGCACCTCAGGGCTAATACATTATTTTTTCTTAGAACCAACATAAATAAAAAATGACGGTGGTCCGACCAGCATTGCCATCGAGCTCTGCAACTCCGGCGAGACCAATAAAACATCAACACATGTGATAAAACCGAATAGGGACAACAACACCATATGTATCGCGAATCAGAGGTCCTCCGGGGACGTGGGGACTCCGGTGGACCACGAGGGCCCGTCCCCGTCTATCCCTGACTACCACCAGTCACCCTAGCAGTGGCCAGGATACGACAGTGAACAACCACATTGAAACGAAGAAAGAAGAGAGTAAAACAACAACTCCGACCAGCACTCCATGTTCGCTACGACTTGGGAAAACTCCGGGACCATTGGGTCATCCCCGACCATCCCCATCCGTGACCACCACCGACGATAACGGTGGCGGGATGCTGTACAGCAGAGAAGAAGAAAACAGTAGAGAGAGAAGAGAGACGAGAGAAAGAGAGGTAGAGAGAGAGTAGGTGACAGACCTCCGGCAAAGGTCGAGGGCCGGTCACCAGGGGGGAGGATCGGTTGTGAGAGAGACGAGGATCGGTGAGAGAGATAATGGGATAGGGTGTGTGTAGTTGGATAGAGTGAATAGTAAAATAGGGTCCTATTTATAGACCTTTTTGTTTTCATCACCACACACGCACGCATCTCGTGAAAAATCACTTGGCTCCCCACATTTGGGTTGTGTCACTTTAACAATCCTATAGCATAGCCTGGTTGTCACATAGTTATCCGATTCCTCGTGTTCAAATGACGTTCCTCGATCCGTTTTGCCTTGCCCTGACTCCCGTAGCGCGCGTAGTCTTTCCTTGTCTTGCCAAATAAATATTCAAATTATTTGAATATTCATTTATTTGTGTTTTTATTGTGTTTTAAATCCCCTGCGTACCCATAATCTAACTGTCGATCCTGCTCGTCCAGTTTTCTTATTTGTTTATCAACTTCACTATCCGGTCATCCACATATGGGTATAAATACGTAGTACACATCATCATTCACAAATAGCCAAATTTTCGGGTTGTTACAATAAATCCAATTGATTGGATGAGAATGCAAGTTCATTCATTTATCAGAAGGTTTAAAGTACAGTCATATCATGTGAAAGGAATTGAAGGATTAGAAAGTCATTTAGTTATTCCTAAGATTAGAAAATCTTAGAGGAGTCACTAAATGATAGATGAAAATTTTGGAAAACCAGTGAAACTGGTGAAATGTAATTTGAGAAAAGCTTCAAACTATGAGAGTTTGAAGAAAATAATTTTGCCAGAGTAAAAATAACTTGAGGTGAAATGAGTCACCAGAATGTGGAAAATGATATAATCACTCAGTGGAATCACCTTATAAAGTGATTGACGATGGTCAATACTTGAATGAAAGAAAGGGGCATGAAGGTAATTATAATAGGAACTTCTCAGTATTATCTCTTCAGAGAGATAGATCGATTGATGAATAAAGGAAGTCTAGCGCAGGCATATCATCAATTGAGAGGTTGGAATTAATCATTACCAGTCCATTTCTTTGAAGTTCAGTGGGAGACTGAACTCAGTGAATGAGTGAATGAATGAGTGATGAGATTGATTAAGAAATCTAATTGGAACTACCCAATGTGTTAGACATTAGTTATGAATGGGTAGTGTCCAAATTAAATCAATTAATGAAATTGTGATGGATGTATTGGATTATGTGATGTGATAAGACGTCAACACAATGATAATATAAGTTGTAGTTGATGAGGGAAGCTAGTCTGCAGGATTTTTGTCAGTGAGAACATATGTTATGGTTGAAAGGATTGAACAAAATATCTGAATGGGAGATGTGAGGTGGGATAATATTATAATGTTCCGAATAGAGATCCGAGACTTGCTTCCACTAAAGGAAGAAATTATTAATATAAATTGAAAACCAGTCTCAATCTCGATACAATATATTTCCTTCGTGTTGACGAAGAGATTGTGCTACTAATCCTAATTTAAAGAGTATGATTTAGCTTGTGTCTCATCATGTTAATCACTGAAAGAATCGATTTACCTATGTGAGTTTCTTTAATGATAGTAATCCGAGGGGTTACAGAATGAGGTATGTTCATTCCTATCATACCATAAGGGTGAGATATAAGAATGAGAAATATTGTACTAGAATGAATAAAGTAATAAAGAACTACACAGAGGAAATAGAGCAGACTAGGTAATGTATAACTACAATATAAAAGAAATGAGTAATATAAGGTTAAAAATGTTGGGAAATGTGCCCTAGGTCAATCCATTAACAGTCTTTATGAATACATTTTAGTTAATAAAATAGAGGATTTCATTTGCTGTTTATTATAATTGATTTACATGTTTACATTAATCATTTGTTGTTTATTATAATTGATTTGCATGTTTACATTATAATAAGATCCATGGGTATTTACAGAAATATCCTAAATGTCCCTAGTCGATTATTATACTGGGAACTATAATGAATTAAGACTAGTGTGAGTCTTGATTGATGATCATACGATGATCATATGTATAAGAATACGAATCAAGATCATGAGTACTTGTTAGGGAACAAAGTACTGGACCGACCCGCTATGAGAACATCACATGGATTAAGTCATAGTTGTTTCTCATGATAGGTATATTTTTCAGTCATCTGACTTGAGATTACCAGACTTCAACATTAGGAATACAGTGATTTGACGCAATCAAACGTTGTCTTTAACCAGACGATTATAAAGGTTGTGATTGGTTACTGTGTGAATAATGTGGTGAAGTTGTGTAATCGAGATAAAATTTGTCCCTCTCATATAAAGAGAGATATCCAGTGGATCCCTCGATGTGTCAGACTGTTAAAAGGCTTAGTCTAAGTAAATTGATATTGATCAATGTTACTTAGATGTTTTCAGTCTACCTAGAATTCGAGACTAGTACGATTGAACATGTTGGATGACAATTCTATGCCTTATGTTTGATCAAAAGGATATCATGTGACAAAAGGATGTTATATACACTATTGATTAGGTTGTATCGATTTGATATTCGTATAACTTGGGTAGTCATAATGTCTTGCTAGAGGCCGTTTATGACTTGTATACCAAAATGTGTTTTGGTACACTGGAACATTGTACGAGCCTATTGGGTCGCACAATTGAGAATGGTTTTGCGAGATTTTATGATGGTTCAGAAAAATGAATTTTATATGATAAAATTCATGACAGAAACGTCCTTGTAGTGTATTACACTTATACTTCTTTAAGTAGGGGTATATGTGTAATTTACTTAACCGTCTATATACAAGGGTTGTATAAATAGACGCTTTGAGTTAGAATACAAGTACGAAAAATTTAAAAAAGGGCTGAAACTCTATTTTCGTTTTAAGAAACGACTTAGGATTTTTGGTATGCTCTGGATTGTTTTGGAGAGAAACAAAAAGGTTTGGTATTCTCTCGAAGCTAGCACTTCAAATCTCGGTCGCCGTAGACTGCTGATAGAGGACGTTCGTCATTGCCAGCGCCTTAGAGATCGATTAACCTTCAGAAAGGTACATTGCGAGTGACGTATGATTAAGTTTTCATAGTATAAACGTGTTTTAATGGAATCAGATTCGCATCATGTTGGGGATTTTCTTAAAATAGTTTTGAAATCTCCGATGTGCATGAATCCTAAAACCCAACAGAAAACTATAAGATGTAGTTTATAGATTGACGAAATCTATAAGTTTCAAGCAAGTATCGAAAGAGATTGATGAGAATGTTGTGTGGTTGACCTTACCATTCACCGATGGGTGGAATGGAGGTAGGATACACACATATGTTGATCTTGCTGTTCATTTGTAGTGGACAGAGGTAGGAGACATGATGATTGTCGACCTTGCCGTTCAGTAATGGGATGAACGGAGGTAAGAGACACGATACTGTTGATATTGAGTGGATTTGTCAATGCTTGAGCTACAACAATCTATAAGAAAAAGAGCAAACATGACAAATATCATAGGTTGTTAGAGGTATCAAAAGAGAAATTGTATCTTTTGGAAAATATCACCAATGAACGAGATCAGTAGATTCGGATTGAACTAAATTATTCTTCAAAGTAAAGTTGAGATAAGCTTTGTGCTAGTAATCGGGTGGTGCAACCACATATACTAGACAAGCAAGGAATGAGAAAGCTAAGGAATGAGAATTATAATAGAATAGTGAACTCCATTACTCTTCGAAATCATTGGTGACTTGTACGTACATTTAATTCAAGGACGAAATTGTTGCTAAATTGGTGACTTGCACGTGATTAGTGTTAATCTGAATAGTAATTAATTTGAGTTACGCTCATAGTTAAGTCTGATTTGCCTTGATTAATGCGTGTGTGGATTGGCGTGATGTATTGTATTTGTATAGACTGTATTAGTATGTATAAATGAATAATTGAACTAATGAGGGGCGCCTAATACCATGTGTGGGTCATGAAGACACACATGAGACGCGACAACGTTGACGGTCGAGTATGCTCGTTGGTGGAATTTACGTAGTACAGACGTAATTATAGGTGTAAAGTTATATATATTTATTTATATTTGGATATATATATATAAATATTAAAATAGAAAATTAATAAAATAATGGTAAATTGTCGGGCGCCGAGTGACACGCGGGGTCACGGGCGACACGCATAGGACGTACAGTGATGTACATGCTCGAGGGTTCTTGTTGGCGCGCAAATCAGAATTTAAGCGCGACATATCGATAAATATATATTTATATATAAATTAGAATATATAAATATATATAATAAAAATCAGAAAATGTGAAATTACCGTTAAGGGTATTGAGTTTGTTAAGGATGGGGATAATATTGGAAGGGTGTTTTGGTCATTTTCCCAAATAAATTGCCTTCTCTTTCATTTAAGTGAGAGCGCAAATGAGAGAGGGAGAGAATAGAGAAGCGTAGGAGAGAAGGAATAAAAGAGGAGAAGTGAAGGAGCTTATAAGCTCGAGAAGATCTTTGGATCACGTGGTTGAGGCCGAGGTGAGCTTGCTCTCGTTGTTGTTGTTTATGTGTTGGGATGGTTCGGCCATAGCCGAACAAGGAAGGAGAAACAAGGAAGGTTTCTCCCTTATTGAGCATTGAACAAGAGGTTTGGCCAAGCCAGACTCGAGTTAAAAAAAATCAGAATCGCAAACAGAATTCGCATGAGAAAGATGACCAATCGAATAGAAATTGAGGAATTTCTATGGAAAATAAGGAATTCGAAAGTCAAGGGAGACTTTATACCAGGGTTTTTACCTCTAAAAATGTAAAATGGTCAAAATAGGTTAGAAACTAGGTCCCAGGATTTCGAATTCGAATGGGACCAGTTTAAGAGTATTGACAAATGAATATTAGATGTACGTTGATAACAATTGGTCTGTTTTAGGTAATGGACCGATGTGGGAAAGATTGAGGACTCCGGGGGGTCGCATAAGTCAGTAAAACTTAGGAAAGCTCAGAATAGGTAAGTGGGACTCGCAATTTTTTTACCAATTATGCAATGTAAAATAGTATTATTAGAGCACGCAGTGTTCAAGATTGGAAATGGAGCAATGTACCATGATTTGGTTTTGTTTTATATAAATTGTTTTGAAATGAAAAATGAATTCGGAAAGAGGTTTGGTGGGACGGATCGGCATAGAGTTTAGAACTGTGGTGGAGTTATTTTCCATTACCGTGCCCCCAGTGACTTGAAAAATATCCTGATCAATGTTTTCCATTTAAGTTGTCAGCTCATCAGTCATAAACTAATCAGATGAGCAGTGATTGGTTTAGTGATGATAAGAGAGTGTGACTCTATGCTTTTATGAGTTGGCGGCACATTGACAACCCAGTGACTATTTCTTGAAGATGTGAATGGGCCACTCAATTCAAATACTGAGATTGAAGTACAAATCATGGGTACATTGCAAAGAATCAATGAACTTGCATCTGTTATGTATTGACTAAATTGTTTCAAATGCTCCTTTAAATATGTATTGATTGCACATTGTTATATACTATTTCTTGATAGTAATTGATAATTGATAGTTGGTATGAGAGTCGCTTACTGAGCATATAGGAGCTTACCCACCTTAACATTTTCAGGTGTGGATGTACGTTAAGACTTGAAACTCAGGAAAAGAGAAGATCGAGAGTTTAGTATCTTCTTTATGGTGCAGTGAGTTTCTCTGTTATATATATATTTATTGTATTGTTTTATGATTTGTAATAATCGGGGTGGGAATAAGAGCTCAATACCGATGTTCATGTCGATATTGAATGTCTTGTGATTTATCAAAAAAAGTTTTAGATTTTCCGTTGCGTTTGTTTTATTTTGTTTATTTAATATCAAGATATATAGGTTATTGTCAGGGATTGGTATAAGGCTGCTGGCTCTAATTAGGTCCGATCTGGTTTACTGAGGCTTCATTAGGGTTTCAGGTCGAATATTCACTAATTGAGATTAGGGGATGTTATAAATTATAATCCCATATGTGGTAATTTGAAAAAGTAACATCGAAGTCTCAGCAAATACTGCAAACTATAAATCATTGTAACATTACTGCAAATAATTTAATGTAAGTAAAACATTTAATTTCAAGAAACAAATGTTCAAGTATAAAAAATTCCTACAAAAAGAAGACTAAAATTTAATTTATTTTAAAATCAAAGATACATTAGTACATTAATTTTTGTGCATTAGAGTAGATTAGTGTAACGACCTGAAAATTTATGTTATTTTTATGTGATGACGTATATTATTGAGTTATACTCGTGCCTGTGTGATAGGGCAGTGACGTTGATAAACAAGTAGTGATCGTGTGACGGCCCCAATTTCTCCATGCAATTGGGTACGCCCGGCCTAGACTCGTACAAGCCCCGAGTCATCACTCGGCAACCTGACGAGCCTAGTCAGCCTTCAACTTAATCAATTTAGTTATTTATGAAAGAGTTATTGCAATAATAAACAGCGGAAGACTAAAACAATTATAATAAAGGGGAAAATAACTCATTCAAGGGAAGTAGAGGAATTCTATAAGTGTGGAAAACCCCGGGTATTCATGTACAATTCGATAGGTAAATATACATGATACCAGTCTCACAAAAGAAATACCAAGTTCAATGATCCCAACAATGTAAATATAGAACGATATACACATCATCAAAAGTATAAACGCCTATTTAAAGAGTCTCTCTGGATGTCGTTGCTAATCCTCACAGTAGATCACCTAGGCAGGGTCCCTTGCCCTTGCTGCTCTCCGCCCTATCTGCACCCACCGTCACAAACTAGACGGTGAGTAAGCGAATAAAATCGAATGTAATGCCGAGAAGAAGATAACGATAATTCATGATAATACAAGTAAAGCAGTCTAAATATCATGCGGTAATAAAAAGACAGGAATTTAAATAAACAAGGTGCATGATAAACAGACTAATACATGTCAATCGAAAGTCAAATGTGTTCCAAGGAATCAAAAGAGGCCCATAAGTGGTCTAAACCATAGCATAACGGCGAAAACCTCGCGAAGTCTTCCCGGGCATCGACACAAGCGAAGGCACAGCTATGACGGGAGGGACTCTAACCCACCCACCCAGTACTCGGTGTCACACGGTCACTAAGGGTGGTCACACACTCCTGTACATGAGTGCCCACGTTTTATCCCTTTAGTTCAGGTCCTAGTACTTTCGAGACGAAACACTTACGCCGGGAAACACACAACAAGAAATGGAATGGAATAACAATAATAGAGCATAACAAGACTGAATAAATGATAATGAATCACATGGCATTTTCTTACTAGCTTACAAACGTACAAATGTTTTTTAAGGCAATTGTACTTACCTGAACTATCGCAACCCGTGAAACAAACTCTCGTTCCTAACGCGTATTCCCAAGTTTCCCACTACCTGACAAGATCGGAAACTCTAATTAGTGGGTCGAGTCATTACTAAACCTAGATTGAATACCTTAGTATTTTCCCCAATGTTTTGATGATTCGAATTACTCGATGCAAATCGACTGAAAGATCAAACGAAACACAACTTTTTTATATTTTTGAAAACCATACCATTGCTCGAAATAACCATGTATTTGAACACTCAATACACATCTATACCAAACAAATACCTGACCCTTGTATATTCTCACGTATGCATGAATTCGAATCACCAAATCATGTATTCATTGCATGAGTTTTGAAATGAAATAAACTCAACACAAAATAATAAAATCCTGATGACAAAAACACATGAAATAACACATTCACGTTTACTACGGCGAGGAAACCATGCATGAGCACGCAACCCAACATAAATTCGTTCTCACACACGACGTGCTATTAATTCAAGTTATTTCAATAAAACATTCAAACTAGATTGATAAAACCTTAACTGAAAACTCAACACCGACGTCATCAACAAAAAATGATCGAAACACGAAACCACGCAACATTGCTAAGAAATTACGACAAGTCCGATCATTTACTCAAAATTAAGTCAATCAACTAGACAACGGAATATCATGACATGACGACACGAATAAAAATCCTCGATACGATGAATACATTTGCACTTTCATAGATTTTTTTTTGTTATTTATATATATATATATATATGGCCAAATGACCTTTTTACCCCCAACTTACTTCCTACACAACTCAAAATAGTTGCCCTTATGAGTCTTTTGTCCCTTTATCACATCTCAACACACACACACATCTCAATGCAAATCTCATGGTTGTTCATCATCATGCTGTGTCACTTTAACAATTTCTATTCCATAGACCATATGTTGTGTAATTAACTAACTTCCGCGTTCAAACGACGTTCCTCGGTCCGTTTTTCCTTGTTCCGACTCTCGTAACGCGCGTAGTCTCGCCTTGTCTTGCCAACTAATTAATTAAATTAATTAAAAATTTATTTATTTGTACTTTTTACTTGTTTTTCTCCCCCGTTTAACTAGTCGAAACCTCACTCAATTAAATATCGCCCGACCGGCTCGAAACCCGTAAAATACTAAAATACTAATACACACAATCAAAGAATCATAAAATCACTTCGGTGTCGACTTCCGAAGTTCGAAATACTGTCCAGTATTCACGTAGCCGGGTCACAATTTCTGACAAGTGCAACACAAGTCAGTTAAAAATTTGGGGTTGTTACAGATCGCTTCGAGAAAACGTGTCGAATGGGTTTCGACGGGCGAATTACAGGTTTACAGTGTCCTGGAGGAAATACATTTAAATAAAACACTGACAAAATAATAAATTAATGGTCACCGAGTGATACATGGGGCTATAGGCGACACGTGGGTTGTACGGTAGTGTGCACGCCCGAGTATGCTCGTTGGCGTGCACGGAGAAATTGTAGGCAAATATATATTTATATATGTACATGTTATGCAATTTTATATATATATATATAAATATTAAAAATCAAAAATTTAAATGCAAATGACCAATAAGGGCAAGTTGTTTATTAAGTAATGGATAAGAATGGAGGGGTATTTTAGTCATTTGACAAACCCTCTAAAATATTCACACACCACCATCCTCACCATTGAGAAATGAAAGAAAAGAGTGAGGGAGTCGCTGAGAAGAAAGAGAGCGAGAGACGAGGTTGAGTGCTCGGGGAAGCGGCATTGGCGGCGTTGGTGAGGTGAGGTGAGGTAAGTATTGATGTTGTGATTGTTGATTCGTTGTTATTATCGTGAGGTTGGAGAGGAGGCTCGGACGAACTGCAACGGAGTAGTCTCCCTTGCTTAGATCGAAGTTGTGGTTGGGAAATTACAACCACAAATAAAAAAAGGGAAAAAATCGAACCAGTTTCACTGGTTTGATTTTGGGGAAGAAGACCCCATCGAGTCGGGCTGACCCGGCCCTGGCTTGGGCGGGTCAAACTGACCCGGTCGACCGGTTCATTTAGGTCGAACCGGACCCAGATGAACCAAGTTCGGTTTAGCCCAACCCAAAATAAAATAATAAAAAAACAGTTCTTTTAAATTGAATAATATTTTGAAAAAAATATTGGAAAGATCCTTGAAAAATGAGAAAAATCTAGAAAAATTATATTTACTCCAAATAAATAGAAATTTGTGAATTTCTATAAAAAGTGAACTATTCGGAATTTTGATGAGGCATTATGTTGCAGTTTTTACCTCGTAAAGCGTGAAATTAGTAAAAATAGCCAAGAAATTTAGAAAAAAATCAAGGAAAATATGGGAAGTGGATTTAGAAATCAAGATTTTTCAAATAGGCTCTAACATGATATAAATAGATAAGAAAATGATTACCAGGTGTTTAGTGGATTGGTGGTAAGCGTGTGGAGCTATTTTAGTGGCGTGTGAAAGCCGCGAGTGCGGAGTTACGCGTTGTATTTGTGAGTAAAACTAATTAGAGCTTTTACATTATTTCATTTGTGCATTTAATTGTGCTATTATATATTCTTGAATTCCTTTTGTTATATCTATCCTTGTTGATTTATCGGCTCGGTTTTGATTGGATTCCTTAATGAGTGGTCTATTTGGGTATAAGTGGACAATATGGTGCTCACTGTCTATACTGTGAGTACACGGACTCTGAACGTGGTTAAACCTGCAGTTTGGGATTACGGTAGTCGTATGTTGAACTATGTGTGACGTTGCGGTGCCCGTATGCAAACTAAGTGTGACTTGGGGCTAGGTGCCTTATTCTTGACTGTCTTGGATTTGTGTAGGTTCAGAATCTGTCTTGGAAGTCAGATTGTAAACTAAGTGTGGCAATCTAGTGGACTTGGGACACTTAGATGCCTTTTCTTTTGCTTTGTGCTCTTGATACTCATGTATCGTTGTTATCTCTGTGATTCAATTATCATGTTGTCTTTTATATTTTTCGTGATATCCATGCATGATACTAATTTAGCCATTTACGTGACATTTGAAATGATATTTAGACTTCATTGGTATTTTACTCTCTACATCACTGTACTCACTGTCTAGTTTGTGACGGTGGGCATACCGGCGAATAGACAAAGGTAAGGGATTAGCGCTAGGTGATTGAAGGCGAGGACCACAAGGCGGTCTCCTCTTGCGTATTGAGTATGTTTTGTATTAAGTATCTCTATTGTTTTGTTGAACATGAGGTTATGGGTTATGAGAGATCTTGGACAAGTAAGACATTATCGATACTCTCTTTTAATTCATATGGTGTATATGATTATGGGGTTTCCACATCTTAAGATTGTCTTAACTTGTGTCTTTAAGTTTATTGACTAGTTTGGAGTTTAATTGCTTCCGCTGCATCTGATAGTAACTCACTAATTGATTAACTTCATTTGTAAATACGTAATAAATGGTAAATGGTAAGGAATGCTGACTAAGCATTCGTGACTCAACGAGACTAGCTCGAGGGTTTGCGTAGGTCTAGGTCGGGCGGTGCCAAATTCTAGGATTGTAGAATTTGGGGCTGTCAAAATTACTGTGCAATAACAAGGCAACGTTGGGTCGAGTTGGGGGTTCGAGATGTTCAAATACCTGACCGATCCTTCATATCATGGATGAAGAATTTTCTTGTTCGCTTTCCCAAGGAAGCGGTAGAGTTGGGAGCAATGTTGATATGAAATGTGTGGAATAATAAGAATTCAATGGTTAAGAGTAACAAATGTCTAACTTTACTAGAGATTGTACAATGGGCGAGAAATTTTCTATTGGAATGGCATAGAGCTCGTGGGAGTGTTAGTAAGACTGAATTGAATAGACATGTAATGTGGATGTTGTAGTGTTCAAATAGAGGAATGAGAACTCATATGGAGCAGTTATTCGGGACTCATTAAAGGGTGTTTGTTGCAGCAATGAGGGGATGTATAGAAGGAGTACTTGACCCATCAAAGGCAGAAGCGCTGGGACTTAGAGAAGCTCTTAGTTGGCTCAAGGAAAGACGTCTCTCTCATGGGATTACTGAAGTAGATGCCCAAGTGGTTGTCTGTGCATTAAGGAAGGGTTCTACAGTTTTTTTTTCTTATTATGGTTCCTTAATGAGTGATTGTAAAGCATTATTAACGGACTTGAGGTCCTTTCATGTTTCTTATATCCGTAGATCAGCGAATTTAGCAGCCCATACTTTTGCTAAGGAAGCTAGTTTTTTGTCTGGTCGATTCGAGTGGTCTGTTGTACCCTCGTTCCTTAAAAATGTACTTAAGAAAGATTTGCAATAAAGTACGTATGTTGTTTGCAAAAAAAAAGTACTAAGTTCCCAATATACATTTTTTTATCAAAAATATTTTAACTTTATTTAAAATTCAAACCGAGTCCAGGTCCGGGTTCTACTGTCTAAACCCAACTCAATTTTAAATTCAGACAAAAGGTTTTTGTCTAGAACCAACCTAGATTTATTAAAACATTGTCTAAACCCTTTTTATTCCGAGTCAGACAAAACTGGACACTAAATTGCCAGCACTGTGTCTGAGGTTGGGTTGAGCTTATGTTGGAGTCACTTATAAAAAAAATAAAAATAAAAATACATATATATATATATATATAAATTGTGATATATTCTTCCAAGAAAATCACTGTTGGTGACAGGTTCAGATCTTTTGAATCATTAATCGAGATACGAGTTCACACACTTCAAAGTCTATCTAAAGAACCCAAAAATTATGTAAATGGATCAAAAATAAATAAAAAATAAAAAAAACTGTTAGAGCGGTAAATTAAATTGAGGACGTTGAACGTGCCTCTCTAGGGTTTCTTCGACGAGTTTCTGAAATCAAATTGCGATCACCGTTTTCTGTAAGTTTGTTTTCGATTCGCTATTCGAAGAGAAATCGATCTGATTCGTTTGTTTTGGTGCTTAATTTGATTGTCGTAAACAATTATTTTCGGATTTACGACGTTTGCTTGATTGGAAACCTGAAATTATTGTAGTTGTGGTAGTGATTTTATGGAGGGAAAGGTTGGGAATGGAAGTGAAAAGAGGAATTTGTCGCCGTGCGACGTCGAAGCGTTGAAGAAATGCTTGGAAGAAAATAAAGGAGACCGCTTGAAATGCCAATCGCATGTGGAGGCTTTTAGGAATTCGTGTTCTTTGAAGAAGCCTAATTCACCTCCGAATGCAGTTTGATCGCTCATCTACTCATTTTCTTGTTTAATTCTTGAATTCTAATTAAAGGTGGAATATTTGAGTTGTGTTCGATACCTTGAATTATTTGGAAAGCACACTATCGATTGCGGTAAATTGAGCGCAATGGAAGAGTTTGAATCTGTTTGACCCATATAGCCGACCCCGACTAATTTGGGTTTGAGGCTTTGTTATTGTTGTTCTATACCTTGAAGTGTGTTGCCTGAGAAAATACTAGTGATATTTTTGTGGATTGATTTTTACAATTGAGATTTAACAAAGTTTTAACTTTGTTTCCATAGAATGATATTGATCCGAAAACAATGTGTATTTCAACTTGTGAAGTTGAAATCAGTCTTTGATTTCACTGTTTTTGGTGTTTGGCAAAGGTGTCCACGTACAATACATCATCGATCCAAGCTACAATGTTGAAAGCCAGACCTTCCAATACTCTCGAGTAGCTTTCTAGTATCGCTTGCCCGACATCCTGCATAGAAAGTTCCCAATTGAGTTATAATGTTGAATTATTAGCTATTTGTGGTAGTTTCTAGTTACTACCTTGTTGTACTGAATCTTGCTTGTGTCCAAGGTAGTCTGCGATAGCTCAGGGTAGCGCTGCTTCAAGCTGAACAGCAGACTCTCGGCTCTTCCTGCTAGCATGTAATTTTTGTCGTTCTTCTCACCGTCGGCCATTAGATCCTTTATTGTGTCCCATGACAAGGTAGAGTTGCTTATGCATACTTTGCGTCTCCATGTATACATTGAGGCTTCAACTCGATCTGCTATGTCAAGTGCCTCGTGTTCGGAGGTTATGTTGAGAACATCAAGAAGATGCTCAGGGGTGAATTTCTCTGTTGTCGTCATGTTGCGGTATATTGAATCCCCTAGGCAGGCCTTTCCGCTCTAAATTATGGCCATTTATTCGGAAAAAGAAGAAGAAGAGAGAGTTAGAATTAAGTGAAGACTCGCGACAAATAGACCGAGTTTTGTGTTTTATTGATTGGTGCTTGGTATACCTTTGGAAGGGTTTCCATGTATGAATCTGGAATTTCCATGTCTGCAAGAATGATATTGTTTATTGTCAGGGCTGCTTTATGAATTTGATTGGCGCAGTCACGTTTGTGCTGCAACTGTTTCCTTGATTTCTCAGAGATGCCACCCGGTGGAACGCATGGTACAGGTAACCACCACTTTTCCTCTTTACGGCTTACAACTCTTCTAAATGAGCCCGACTTGGTTTTATGTGTTATTAAGCTTCCCTCTTCTGCATACCAGAACTCTGTGTCTCTGAAGCTATCTAATATTTCCTATAGAAGCAAAATTGTGTAGTTTGAGATGGAACTAGTTATGCATAGACTGATAAATATTGGAGATGAATGCAACGTGAGAAATTTCGTACTAGGAGCATGTTGTCGAGCTTCTGAAGTGCCGGAAGGTTCATGTATATGTCTTTCCTTGGCCTGCTTGTCATCACCTGAACAAAATTGAGGGAATTTACAAATAGAAAGAAAACCTGGATAACAAGCTGTCGAAGGCCGAGTTTTGGGTCTATGAATTCTCACCTCTACAGTGGTTCTGTCGTCGAGATATTCTGAAGAAGGTAGGAATTCAACAATGTAGTCACATACAGACAGTAGACAAGCCATCTCTCTTTTCCACATGGATTTCTTCTCCGGAGGCGGGGGCTCTAACCTCAAATGCTGACTGAAAACGGTAGCTGCCAATACAAACATTGAGTACTTAGTAGAAACGAAAACGAAGGTAAAGCATTTCCTAGGGTCTTGGTAGAGGAAAAATACCATAGAGATTAGTTATTGCATTTGAAATTGCAACTGCAGTGCAGACACCCTTTCCACTTCCAGACATGTCTTCTCCTAGCAAGAGCTTTGAAAATTTCTCCATCATCAGTTCCATTTCTGAAACATTGTTGTTCATTAAGGGGATTTGAACATTAGCTCAAAAAATAGAAACTATAATCTTCTATGCCTGCATCGATGGAACCAAGTCAACTAACCCGCGTCGTTATCTTCCTGATCCCTAGCAGGTTTCTCTCTGATAATATCTGTGTGCTGCTTCATTGCCAGTCTGCTAAGCACGGCATGGCTGCGCTTCCCTTCATTGACAATCCGCAAGCTCGAAGGAGACTCATCGGTATAGCTATTCTCTTCTGTTTGTTCTGAGAAGGCTGACGTTCCAGAGCTAGTTCGGCAATACGCAAAAGAATCATCAAAGCTGAGAGGCGAGTAGCTACTGGAGTCTGTTATTGATTGATCGGTTCCTCTAGGATTCATGAAGCTCTCCATTAGAAGCTTGAAATGTTGAACTCCCTGATCAATTCTGCATATTTTCAAAAAACACGGTATCTCAATAGATCATCTGGTAAGGTTCCTCAAAATCCCTCCATTATCATTCAATCTAGATAAATTATTGTAGAAAAGCTTGCAGTTTGAAGGACAAAAGAAAAGAAAAGCAACAAAGTTATATCTAGGCTTGTCTTACAGTGCAACGGTCCCCATTTCTTTACCTCAACTTTCTCTGCAGGTTTGAATTCAAACTGCTAAATTGGCTGATGACTATTTGAAGCTGTTCCCTCCACAAGAACCTCTTTTTCTCCTAAAGCTTCTTTGAGCACACCCATCTCTTTATGATCATCGCGGAAACCAAACTATTAGAAATCTAAACACATGTTTTAATATATGATGATTTGAGCATACCCAGTCGCAATTTCTCTTAGACAGATCGATATCGATAGATAATCTAGTGATGGTTTATGCAGAGATATTCCCAAGTCTTTTTCCACGAGAGTTTATATTGAATGCAGTTCTTGAAAAAGGGCATCAATATCATTAAATCTTCATTGTTTTCAGCTGTTACATAATTTTATTTCATGTTAATAATTGTGAGTATTTGTTTATTTATTGTCGACGGGTTTTGAAGTGAATGAATAAATGTGATTTAGTTCTTAACAACACTTAACACATATTGCATATAGGATTTTAAGATTCTGTGTTCCTGGGAGTTGATACGCTATCCTACTCAAACTACACAAAATGTGCATCAACACACAATGTTTATCTGATTTTTTTCTCTACCCATCAATATGTGAAGTCCAGTTAATAAGTTCTTGATCTGGAAACAGAATTGATGCATTTGTGTTTCATCACAGAAGCTTGGCTCCCTGTCATTGTGGTTGCTCGATAGTTAAACAACATGGGTGAGCAGGGGATAAGCTTAGATGGGTTGAAGAATAGTAGGTAGAGTGGTCGGATGGTGGGGTTAAGAGGGCATGTGAAGCTCTAAACATGTTAGCTAGCTCATTAGATGCATGGAAAGGGTGGCAAGTGATAAGGTTTTACAGTTCAAATCAATATTGAATTTAGATCGTGAAGCAGTCGTGCCTACAACTACTTTGTTGTGTTGTTTCAGTCTTTGACTTGTAACGTAAAAATAGAGCATGTGAATTGGGAACTCATGAAACTTTATGTGTATAGTTAAAAACTCCAGCATATTTAACTTACTTGATATTTTATTACTGACTTAAATTTTGGCTGATGAACTTGATCTAGTTTGATTATATCTTTGTAGGACAGAGTTTCTATTGTAGTTACTTGGGCAGTCTAATATGCTTTTTGTCTGTGTAGGCCACTTGTATTGTCTCAACAAAAGAGTAGGTGCCAAATAACTAAATTGTTTGAGCTAGGGCTATAGGGATAACCACCCTAAAATATGTATTATATGAGAATGGTAGACAATATATTTGCACTATGTTGGGTTGGCATGTGTTTTTTTTACTGATATTGTCCTCAACTTAACCATGCTGAGCACACTGAGGCAGGTCTTAAGTATTTTGGGGCTTGGGGGTGAAATCATAATTAAGGGCCCTGATTTTAAAATACTAGTCAATTGGCATAGACAATAAATCTGTTCTAATAATAAATTCTAATATTTTGATATAACTTTTCCCCTCTTTTCCTCTTTTTTTTTTTTTAAGGATTTTCTGTTTTCCTCTTATGTACTGTAATGTAGGACATTTTTATCAGCAGAATTGAAAAAAAATCAGCTCTCCAATATGAAATTAATAAAAGAAAAAAAAATCAAAGTACCTACGTCTACTAAGGTGCAATGAAATAATATTAAAAATGACTTTTAGCAGTATAAAAAAAATCAAAACAAAGAAATCATATATAATAAATTGAAAAAAGAACTCCACCCACCAAAAGGAGAACCTTAGAAACTAAAAATAAATCTAGATTCAACAAGACAAAACAATCCTTAAAAGTTTTTTGGAAGTAAAGAAAAAATCAAGTTAATTGATTAATACTCACATTTCTTAAGTTTCTCGCTTGAAAGTAAACCAAATGAGGTACCACAACTCCCTTGAAGTTATGACCTTTGAATCTATTGTATTCAACTTGCAAGTACGGGATAAGAAAGAAAATGAAGAAAATGAAAACAAGTTTTGAACTTTCATAGAGTAGATTTCCTTTTTAGGTTGTTAAGTTTTTAACTTAATGATTTAAAGTAATTTTATTTAGAAAATAAAATTATATATATTTAAAGAATGTTTCCTAACTTTAAATGTTTATTATGAGAAAGTTCCTAACTTTTTTTTTCCCTTAATAAAGTAAAACTATATGAAATGGAAACTTGTGCATATTACAAAATGTTCGGAGGGCCTAAAAATGAAAATTTTCGTTTGACAAGCGTGATGATTTTGGATATGAGCCCTAAACAATTGATAAGTCGGTATTTGTGTTAGGTTTAGTAGTGCATTTATTATATTTAATGTGGTAAAGTCTCTAAAAATATGTCTAATAGCTCTTATTTGTAATTTAAAGGTTTTTTAGCATTTAAATTGAAATCGGGGTGTAAAACGGGTGTTTTGAAGGTTGATGGTGTTTTGCCTTGATAAACGTGCTGGTGCAAATCTCGAGTCAGATTTGTGGGACCTACTATATATAGTATGCGTGCTTGTGAGACTGCAAACATGGAAGGAGATTCTAATGGGGTTATTAAAAAAGTAATGATCTTTTACTTTAAAATTCTTTAAAATCACAAAATTAATGTATAGTGCCTTTTGAAAGGTGTCATTGTGTGTGATGTGGCAGGTGAGTGTAATGTGGCAATTGAATTGTATAAATGACTCCTTTTGAAAAGGAGTTATTTGAACAAAATATGAAAATGTATGAATGACTCATTTTGAAAATGAGTCATTCATACAATTTGTATCCCACCCATACCCTTGTCTGCCTAAATTAAAAATACTACACATATATTAACCCAAACCATACTAAAATGCATATTAGGTGTGTTCCACACTAAATCGAGACGCATATAAATAACTTACACACCAATGTGCGTTTTGGTATGTCGTCGTATAGCAATCTTCAAACTTAATACCATTTTCATTTAATTCCTTGAACAATTAATTTTTCAAATACATAATACGACGAAATTAACAAAGTCATATATAAGTCAAAACGTATCACTCATAACCCATACTCAGCATAAAATGATAAAAGTAAACAAACGTATCAGTAGAGAAGTCCACAGTCAGATCACAAAAAGTCTGCGAATATCCACGCTGGTGTCCACATCTGCAATGACGTCATAAATAACGACAATTAAAAATTAGGTCGTTACAAGAACAAAGTGGACGCCAACCCTTAACACTCGCTCCAATTGACGTGCAATTGACGCACAAATATAGATTGATATAACCTATACCCCTATTGGGTAGCCATATTCATCAAGAATTGCACCTTTAGTAAATGTGCAATTCGTGATATACGTGACATCCGCATCACCCACATTTACACGAATAGCGCCTTTCGAAAAAACGCTATTCGTCTTGAGTACTCGTCCATGTCACACTTACGTGGATCAAATAGTGTCTTTTCTAAAGGTGTTATTCGTGATCCACGTGGCATCCACATCACCTCGCATCACACGAATAGCGCCTTTTGGAAAGACGCTATTTGTATGATTTGCTGAATCACTGTTACCATGTTTAATAATGCCTTTACAAAAGACGTAATACATTATCTTCACAATAAAAAGAAAATTTACTGTACTTTTTGGATTTAAAATTAAATTAACTGTACATATGTAATTTTTTCGATCGTATATCAGTACATGGAATAGGGTGGACGTGGAATGCAAAAGTGGGCTAATGATGACATGATGATGATGTCACGGGAGTAGGAGTTCGATGATGTGCATACAATCAAGATGTTTAGCGTTGGGTATAAGAATGTGTTGGCTAAGACTTGAAGTTTTGTTAATGTGTAAAGCGGGCTCATAAAAGTGTACTATGCCATGTCTAAGAAGACAACACATGACACATGTAATAGTAAAAGTGTATACATGACAAATGGGGTCTTGAGGAGTGCGGTTGTGAAAGCTTGGATTTACCTCGATCTGCACATTACTCGAGAAATCAAAGTGAAACATCGGGTTACGATTTTTTGCGCACCGAAAAATAAGTCCAAAGGAGAATCGAATTAGGAGTATATAAATACTTAGGTTTTATTTATTTGATCGGCTCTCTTTTCCTCTCTCGACTTATCTCTCTCCGTCTCCATTATTTTATTTTTCTTTGTTCTTTGAGTTCTTTAACCATGAAAGACTAAGTTCATAGCCTGAGAGAGGTTCGACTGTGGATATTCAATGGATTTGTGAGATTTATATATTTTAATTTAAAGCTTTTCATTATTATTTTATTTTCTTTGGTATTGTTTGAACAATTGAGGTTAAACACTAGTTTAAACCTTGATTTACATGTCAATGAGTCATAAGCACCTGTCCTTGTGCGAAATGACCACACTAGTAACAATTGACCCTACTTATTGATTAGACCCTTTTGAGACTGGTCAAATATCTTAGGGATCTAGGCTAAATCGGGAGCACTAGCGATCCGGTTGTGTAGGTGTAGTGCCTTCACGAATCGAGGTAATGCGGCTAACGCGTTAAATCTGGAGCATTAACGATCAGGTTACATGTTTGGTTAGGGAAGAAGTCAACGGTCGTACCTTGGCTGTCGATATCAGGAAGTGTGAGGAACCGAGTGCATCACTAGGTCTATAGCTACACTAGGATAATTTGATTTGTATCTTTTGACATAAGTTGACGACCAAATTCAATCTTTTTATCGAACCGAACTTGTATGCCTTGACCTAGGTGTTATTTTTATTAATTGTGTTTAACTTTATTTTAATTGCTTTTATTTATTTTATTTATATTTAGATTAGGTAATTAACTCATTTTCTCTAAATCTCTCGATTTCCTTTTTGTTATTTTTTGACCTTAGAAAGAAAACCAATCTATGTGGGATCGACCCTTTGCTAGTATTCTACAAAATAGTTGGTTTAAGTAATTTTATTTTATTGGCGCGTTCGGCGCGTGTCAACACTCAATCAAACACAAGGCGTAGATTTTGGATATAAAGGCTACTGATATTCTTATATTGAAATTCATAGAACACTACATATATCAAATAAGAAGTTCCATGTATGTCTATTAATCTGTAGCTAGCAATTGCATTCTAAAGGAATGATCACAATATATATTCCAAAAGCACAACTAATTAAGTATGAAGATATTGGAGCAAAAAAAAAAAAAAAATTGAGTACGAAGATAAGGAAAAAGAAAAAAAAAAAACTATTTTCATTCGCGTTCTTGGCGATTTAATCGATTGGGGTTCCATCTGTTGTAGAAGAAGAAGAACCATCGCCATGGGACTCTATGAATGCTGAATATCTTCCTTTTCATCCTAGTCTGTGGTTGATTTTCCTCTCTTGTTTTGTCACAATATTCTTCTCTCTTCCATCAGTTCTACCTGAAAATTAATAGTCTTCACTTAGTTCATTGCATATTACTATATTAGGCTTATTAGCCCACACACATTTGCCCCCTAAGGGGCATATGTTGCGGTGGCAAAAAAAATGAGCGCCAAAACTCTGAGAGGCTATATTATATTCTCTTGGTTTCTTTGGAGGGCTAAGACTTGACTAACTCCTTTAGTCGAACCAAAGTAAGGAAGGGCCAAAAAAAAGTTCATGGTTATCCAAAAAAAAAAGAAAACGTGTGCATACATTTTGGGTGAACTTAAAACCAATCTTGAGCTCCCCTTTGTAGGTATCATCTTCTAGTACAACGTTGAATGGAGCCGGTTTCAATTCTATGTGACCTCTGGCAGTGCCTTCTGTTATTAATCCTCCAAGATGAACTCTGCATTTACAAATAAAATCAAAGTAAATTCATTCATATAGGCACATAAAGTAATGTCCTAGAAAATCATATAGGATTTCAGAGGTATCATGATAGCGAATTTTTTTCTTTGATTTGCACATTACATTGTTTCGCCAAATCAGGGTCGGATAGCTTTTCATCCGTCATTATTTGGAGCTTAATGTGTTTTAGGTTTTCCCAATTGGAAATCGGGAACTCGAAGGTATGTTTCTCATTTCAGTAAGCATTCCCATCTTCACCTGCATTGGAACTTCATCAGTAGAGCAATACCACCTCATGTGCCTTAGAAACCCATTTATCTGCAGCGACAGAAACAAACCTAAAGCAGTCTTGCTTATGTGTGTTCTTGGCTTCCACACTTTATGATGACATAGTACCATGATTTTCCTGAGAAATTGCATAGTGAGAATAAATTGTTAGATACAAAGATGACTCATATGATCAATATCGATCTTGACGAATCTTATATACTTAGTTTTAAAAACCACAATCCAACATAATGATCTAATGAAATTGATATTGGTCAGTGTAATAACTAAAAACAAATGCATGTGGCACCCGAGCAGTGTGGTGTCGTGGTAACAACTCAAGCTTAAGACGTTGACTGAGGTAGTAGTCTCAAGTTCGAGTTGCAACAATTATATTATGTTCTTCAGCTACCTTGAGGTGTTGGAGAATGTGCTCCCAATCATCCTCGTGGGACTAGTCCAAAAGGGCCGAGGTGGTCATGGATCTCCAAAAAAATAGAAAAAAAAAACATGTTCGTGAGAGTATACCTAAGATGTTAGTGTTCTTAAGCCTTCTGCACTTGCAAGAAGAACTTCGAGGGCACCTCCTCTCCTCCCATGGCTAAAGAAGGTATTTACAGATAAAATGTGATCAACTTGGATAGCATTTTGAGAAAATGTTTGGGTTTTTCAAGATTTAGTTTTCAGCCTTCCATCATTTAATCTTGAATGGGAGGTTATCTTTTTTGACATTATTGAATATCTTTAATTAAAGCCGTATTAATATTTTTAGTCAACAAAAGTAGTTTTAAATCAATTGAAGAAACTGCAATTTGTTTAGTAAACACATGGAAATGGGTTCGTTACATATAAAAGATGTTTTTTACCACTTAATAATTGAATTGATACCTAATGATCGACATTACCGACTAAGTGGGTAACTCACTAGTTTGGTATGTGACCTCTTGTGTAAGAGGTTTAGAGTCTTAATGGGAGCGAGTTGGTTACTTAATTTCTCATAAAAAAAATGTGATTGAAATTATATTTATTATGCCTACTTAATTAGGTAGTTAAATGGGTATCTTTCTATTAATTTTTACAATTCATTTGATAGTCACTAAATGTGCATTTAAATATATATATATATATATATATATATATATTTTTGGTAGGAGCATTTAAATATATTTAGAGTACCCATAGTAGTTCTACATTTCTAATAGATTTGCGACTTCTTTAAAAAGGATTAGTTTGGGACATAATTGTTGTAAATGTAATTGGATGACTCGAATTGATTTAAATATCCTCAATTCTTCAATTAAGTTATTCTTAAGTACCTTAATTATCAATTATCCGATATCTCGCGCCAACGCGCCCCCCAGATGTATAGGTCACCATTGGGGAAACAAATCATTAGCTTGTAACATTTTCTTTTATTATTATTTTTTTATGCAGGAGATTGTGAGGTTTTAAAGAAGTTTAATATGGCCTAATATTTACATAAATTCATCTCGCATATTCTATTTTTGGCAAAAATATTATAATAGATTCTTTTTTCAAAGCCCAAGCACATACGATTTATTTCATTAACCAATCTCTTTGATTATAGTAGAGGAAATATATAGTATCCGAACAACCTCATTCCAGTAGGTATTAACATCTTCCACCATAACCGCCAAAATCACTTCTAATGAGATGGAAGAAACATCACTCGTTTAAAGGCAAGATAAGTAAAAAAAATAAAATAAAAAATAAAAAATAAAAACATCTCCCGTGCACCGTAGCTGATTTTTTTTTTTCATTTGAGTAAAAAAAAAAAAAAAATACAAATAAGAAATCTGGATGTTGTGAGAAAGATTTACATAAATAGCCTTGGTAGATCATAACAAGGCCATTCCCGCCAAAGCAAAACCCTAGACCTAGTCACCTCGCTGTGTTGGTTCGTTATAAATTCCAATATCGGTCTCTCCCGCAACGCAGAGAACAGAGAGCGAGAGCGAGAGCGAGAGAGAGAGAGCGAGGGGTATGGAAGGTGAAGCAGTGAAATCAAACCTGGTGTTGATCCTGGACTACGGATCCCAATACACCCACCTGATAACTCGGCGAATCCGGAAGCTGTCGGTGTTGTCCCTGTGCATCTCCGGCACGTCCCCACTGCAATCCATTGCGGAGCTGAACCCCCGCGTCATCATCCTGTCGGGCGGGCCCCACTCGGTCCACGCGGACGGCGCGCCGAGCTTTCCGGAGGGCTTGGTGGAGTACGTGGAGGCGAAGGGGGTGTTCGTGCTGGGGATCTGCTATGGCCTGCAATTGATTGTGCAGAAGCTGGGTGGGGAGGTGAGGATTGGGGACTGCCAGGAGTACGGGAGGATGGAGATCGAGGTGCTCCACACCGCCGGCGGCTTCTTCGGATCCAAGCAGGTTGGGGATCGCCAGAGCGTGTGGATGAGTCATGGGGATGAGGCGCTGCGGCTGCCCCATGGCTTCCAGGTGCTGGCCAGGAGCGACCAGGGCGGGATTGCGGCCATCCAGAATCGGGAGAGGAGGTTTTATGGCCTTCAGTATCATCCAGAGGTCAATTCAACTCCTTTTTTCTTTTTTTAACTCTTTACTATGAGAAAAGGAGGAAACTTGGTAAATAATGACAAACCCTAATTATTGAATGAAATACAATTTAACCCGAACAGTAAGGGCACGAGTGTGGGATTGTGTGGGTTAGCCGCACAGTCTCAGGTTCAAGATTATCTGGGTAATTGGAGTACACTCAGGTCGATTTGCAACAGGGCCTCTGAGAGAATAGTCAGGCTCACATAGATACCCATGTATAAAAAAAAAAAAAAAAAAAAATGAAATACAATTTGCATTTTGGCGGGCTCTTAAGTTGAATGAGATTGAAGTAATAAGCTTTTACTATGTGCATTAAGGGATGTATTGAAATTTAGGGCATTATGGTTGATGGTGTTTGTGAATTGTTATTACCTAGGTGACGCATTCGCCAGAAGGGATGGAGACGTTGCGCTATTTCCTTTTTAATGTTTGTGGAGTGACTGCTGATTGGAATATGGAGGATGTAATGGAAGAAGAGATCAAGACAATCAAAGCACTGGTTGGGCCAGAAGATCATGTCATCTGTGCACTATCTGGTGGTGTTGATTCGACTGTTTCGGCTACCCTCGTTCATAAGGCAATCGGAAATAGACTTCACTGTATTTTTGTGGATAACGGCTTGTTGAGGTAAAAGGTGTAACATCCTTCATCAATTGATTTTTTTTTTCTTTCTGTATTCATGTTGAACGATTTGTGCAGGTACAAGGAGAGGGAGCGTGTGATGGAAACTTTTGAAACGGATTTGCATTTACCAGTAACTTGTGTTGATGCGACAGAACAATTTCTCGGGAATCTTAAAGGGGTTGTAGACCCTGAGACTAAAAGGAAAATAATCGGAAGGGAATTCATCTCGATATTCGATATGTTTGCGCAGGATTTGGAGCACAAATTGGGAAAAAGACCTAACTTCCTAGTTCAGGGCACCCTCTATCCAGATATCATTGAGTCATGCCCGCCACCTGGAAGTGGAAGAACCCATTCCCACACAATCAAGAGCCATCATAATGTTGGTGGGCTGCCCAAGGACATGAAATTGAAACTCATAGAACCACTTAAACTTTTATTCAAAGATGAGGTACAGCCTATTTCCCTCTCTTTCCTTCTCAGTCATTTGTTTATTTAGTTATGCCTTTTCTTCTGGAATTTTCCTGAATGAGATTTTTTTTCTTGAAGGTACGGGAGCTCGGTAAAATATTGAATGTTCCAGAGGGGTTTCTTAAGCGCCATCCATTCCCTGGCCCTGGCCTAGCAGTACGTGTTTTAGGTGATGTCACTGAAGGAAATGCATTAGAGATTCTTCGCCAGGTTAGCTTGGTCCTATATTAGATAGTATATAATTTTTCTAAAGGAAATGAAACATGGTTTTAAGTTTTTAACATGGCCCATGGTTATCATTTACATAACCTGATTAACTTTCAGGTTGATGAGATCTTCATTCAGTCAATCAAAGATGCTGGACTTTATGATTCTATTTGGCAAGCTTTTGCAGTCTTTCTGCCTATAAAATCAGTGGGGGTTCAAGGTGATAAAAGAACACATTCTCATGTTGTTGCTCTTAGAGCGGTTACAAGCCAAGATGGAATGACCGCTGATTGGTGAGATCACAAATTCGACGTACAAATCTGTATCTTGTTGTTTTATTTACATCAATTACTTTTCCAAAGAATAACTATCCTACGTTGGAAACATTTACAGTTTTTCTCTTTCAGAGTTTTTTTTCAGTTAAATTAAATGTGCACACTTTTTTAGTACAAGTTTACATGGATTTTGGTTTCTATTGTCGTGATGCATATTAATGATATGGAAAGGAATCCATTATCATTACTCTAGGAAACTTTTTCTGTACCTTTTAGCAAAATTGGCTTCAACTGTTATATAGGAAAATGCCCGTTCTCTTTTCTATTTGTGGCGTAGACAATATGCACAATAAATTGTATGCTCACTTTTTTTCTTTTTCTAACCCTAAAACCCTAAACCGTAAATTGGTTTCAACTGTTGTTTGTCCATATTTAATTTTCTTATAGTACCATTCTATCATATTGAGACCTCCTAGTATTAGCCTTTGAAGTTTGGGCCATTGTATAAGTATAACTCTCAAGTGAATTGGATCCTTCTTACCAACACTCTTCAATTCAAATTTAGTTCAGATTAGTTTGTTTAAGAATTCCGTACAGCTGTTGATACCAATTAGAAAAGATACAAAGTGAAGCGTATTTAATCGTTCTTTCAAAGCCTTGACTTAATTAAATTTCCACTTCATGGTCTATTTTCACAGTTACCTGTAACTTATATTATTTTTAAAAAATGGAACATTTGCAGGTACAATTTTGAGCACAAGTTTCTTCATGATGTGGCTAGAAAGATTTGTAATAGCGTCAGAGGTGTGAACAGAGTTGTTCAAGATATAACATCAAAACCTCCGTCGACAATTGAGTGGGAATGATTCAATAATGTCGAATGCATTTTTTTCAATGGTGAACAGAGAACTCAAACAGCTATGTGATTCCCAATAGTTGCTAGCTATGCAAGTTGAGGGATTCGGCTATTCTTCCTTCTCAAGTTTCAACACTAACTGTGCTGGGATGGAAAAAAGTTACATCCAGAACTATCTGTGTTATGTTTTTGATAAATGTTGAGTTTTTGCTCCATCCTACTATAGGTAGCTCTTATCAGTTTCTATTCTTTGTAATGACATTACCTGCTTATTTATGAAAATATGTTATCTTATACATTAAATTTCAATGCTTTGATGATCCATTCACCCTTGGGGACAAGTGTTCTATACATTTAACAATTTTAAATTTTGAGTTTGACATTTATGGAATTTACACCAAGTTGCTGATAAACACTAGATTTATACAATTATTTCTGAATTTGCATTCTGAATTTTGTACTCTTAATGTTTTTTCATTGTTTTCCTTCTATGTTGAAGAATACAACTCTGATCTCACAATTTACTCCAAGTACATGCTTTACTGCAGATGCTATAAGGCAACTAGTTTTTGTAAAGTTATTAATCTTTTGCTTATTAAAGAGACTGAAATCTCTTTGCATTTATTCTAGGGTGAGCAGATTCGGACTCCTCAATTTTTCCATGGTAAAGTAGTATTGTTCCTTTTGTTGCGTCATCTAGTGTAAGTTGATTTCAAAGTCTTAGGAGATTCAGACATAAGTTTTTTAATGCTGCCTGTAGCATGTATGTTGTTGTGAACTGTCTCTCTTAAGATGACAGGGTTATCCACGTTGCAGGTGTCCCTTAGCCTCCATTGCGAAGTGACCTTTTTTCAGGTTTTGCATTTTCTGTAGCACTTTTCCTGTAAATGAAAACCAAGAGATCTCTCTTTGTCTATGTTCTTTTTTGCATCTGCTAATTAACTGTTCAAGAGGTTCTATCCTCCTGACCTACACAAAATTACTGTGTTATGGATAAGGTTGAATTTTGCTTCTGTTGTCTTTAGAAGTCTTTGCAGATGCTTAACATTAGATTGTTACTTCGTAGATAAATGCTTGTTAGGGGAAAATGTAAATACGTTCTTGTGCAATGCGAACAAGAAACTGGTACAAAGCTTATTTATGGATTCAGGAACCCTGTGTGACGTCGACCCCTCTCCTAATCTAGAGCACCGCTCGACCTTATCCCGTAATTAAGTCCTAATTCGATTTGTAGGACTTAACTACGTATTAGTCAACTTTTATTACCCGTATGCCTCGTGGATTGTGTTCAGGATAAGTAATTCACTATTCCTACCTTTTATGATTATTCAGAGTTATCACTTAGCCTTTACCACTACTGTATGAAGTTGTGCTCAACATATCATCATTTTCTAATAACCTCAAATGACGGAGCTATGCTCTACGCGTACAAATCATCTATACTTGCCGACAACCCCCTGGCCCATACCACGTGTAGTGGCGAGTGTCGAAGACCCCGAGAGACCAAAACCTTAGTGAGTCCGTGCATCTCGTGTGCAATGGACATTAGATAATCCCTACTTTAGGTTTCAAGAATTAATATCCTATAACGCTATGATTTCAACACAAGAGGCTACAAAGCCCGAAGGGAAGAGATTACAAGTTCAAACATAACAGATAACCCTAAAGCATGCATTTTCTAAGTAATCATATATCCTCAATCATAGCCAATCATCAAGTATTCAGGAAATAGAGTCAATGATAACACCACAAGGCATCATGCTATGTCTACATTCATAATGAACAGAAATAAGGAAAGCATGATGTGAAAATTTAATCAGCAAGTCTGCAAAGATTGAATAATGGTAAATGAAACGAATAAAATAAAGTAAAGAGTTCCCACAGTTTCACTTACAAGTCAAAGCGGTAGTCCTAACTATCCAACCACCCAACACTTCGATACCCGCGTTCCCAGACCCCCGATACACTCTCCTAAGTCCTGGTATATTCAGACACTATTTAGGGTCGGTGTGTGTCGATTGTACAGGTCGTATACCCGGTTGGTCAATTTAGTCTTTTAATAATTTTATTTTAAAAATGGGATGTGAGCAGTGCCTAGCGCGCTAGTGAGGTCACCCAGCTAGCTAGGTTCTATTGGCGCGCTAACTGTTCTTGAGTGCACAGGGCCTAGCGCGCTGGGGGTTTTGTCTAGCGCGTTAGATAGAATTAGCACGCTATATGCACGATTAGCGCGCTAACTGTTCTTGAATGAATAGGGTCGTCTTCAACCCCACCGTGCTATGTGTTTTACCTAGCGCGCTAGCTACGCAAAACCCATAATTTCTATAGGGAACTTCTGGTGTTTTGGGGTTCTAGACACACCAAATCGTTCACAAACACATGCATGACTCCATTGAACACAATTCAACACTAAAAACATTTCAAAAACAGAGAAATTCTCGGATTTCTTGGATTCAAACCATGCATGACACATTTTACAAATTTCCACTAAAAAACTCCATTTTTCTTCACAATTCCGATTCAAAAACTTAAATAACAGTTGAATCAAACTTAAACAACAACGAAAACACTTCAAAACCAAAAATCACATCTTAAATCCGATTTTTACATACAAATCCCATTTTTAGCTCATTTAAATGGAAAAGAGATGGTGAGTGTGATTACCTTAGGTTAGCTCTTTGGTTTCCCTCCACTTCTAGCTCGATAATCTCCTCACAAACCCTCCAGAATCTCTCCTCACTCAACTTTGTAAATTGCATGTGTTTGGTTAGAGAAAACAATGAGAAACCCACTCATCTAGTGGTATTTATATGTTTCTTCTCATCTTTAGTGTGTTGTGTATCTCGAGGCTAATCTAAGGGCTACTAACTGGATAGTCTAGCTCTCTTGGTGACACCAATTTTGTGACTCTCAACATAGGAGTGTGTGTTAGCACGGATCCCGAGATCCGTCTTAAGGTTGTTTTAATTCAATTGTAACTATAGGACATCAAATGTAATATATATATAATTTGGCAAACTATAGGCTATTTATTTTATGTGTATTAATTTAAATACCAATGTTGTGTACTAAATTAATAAATTAAATTGTATTTAACTAAGTTTAGACTTATCACAAGTCTAGCTACCCGGTACCCGGATCGCATGCAACTCGAGGCGCGTCCCCACTCGCGTCTTGACGTCTATAGTTGCAAGAACTGACTTAATTAGTCTACACACATACACAATACTATGCATACACCATTACAAATATAAAATATACCTTGGCCACGTGCCTCGATCGGTGTGTGCATCTCATGCGGGGCCCTACGTTACGGTTCGGTGATCCTGATTAAGAAAGTTAATCACGATTAGAAATTGGGTCGTGACACTCTATCTCACTTATTGGGCTATTAGGTTCATTATTTTTACTTATCTACCTTAACGTTGAATTGATTTTATGTGCTTTAGATGTTGTTGGTTTGCAGTCCTTGACAAGCGATATGAAATTTGTTCTTTTTTCTGAAGCTATGAAATTTGTTCTTAGATGCTGTAAGAGTGAAATAAATTACTATTTCAGATCTATAATAGTACTTCATCTTTTTCTTTTGTGAATTCAGATTTACTTCTGACTGTAACTAATGTATCAGTGTACGATTGAATTGTGTAGCAGAGAAACATTGTCAATCAGGCACAAGCTTGACCAGGTTCGGCTTTAAACTTAAGGGTTAATTACCTTCCATGTATTCTTGGCTTAACTGGTCGACATCTCCTCCGCAGAATCTTACCCTAAAAGTCCATTCATAATATAATTAACTAAGTCAGATTCCCAGCAGACCTCCTTCATTCCTGCCGACTGCTGTCTCCCTTTCCTGCAACTAAACTAATCAAGCCTCCTTTTCTTTGACTTCTTTCTCATAATAGTAAATTTGACCTCCCTAAGAACGTACACTTCAATCCCTATGCCATCATATCAGTTCCTATTATTCCTTTGTGAATCTTATAAAACTCTAATGCTTTATCAATGATGTAAGATACAATAGTTGTTTATAACAAAAGATAAGTTGTCTTATTCCTATATTTTGTCGGCAACTTGGTTGTGTTGTCTCATGAAACATAAAAAAAGAAGAAAAGAAAGGACTGCATAGGTTTGCAAGTTAACATTTTATATTTGTTGGACAGTATGTTCATATTTGTACTACTTAGTTTAAGTATTTTGGTGATCTGGCTTACTTGTTATCACATCTATGCTCTTCAACTATATCGATGTTTGTTCAGTTGAAGAAATTTGATTTAATATGCTGAAAGTCTACATAATTCTGTTTACTGGCTGTATATATGTTGCGATAACTGCCCATCCTTCTGATCAGACTAATCTGTTTCTCATTTATTTTTAGACTACAATGTCTGTTTCTCATAATGCAGTACAGTTACCTGTACTGGACATCTCTCGGCCCTTGCAGGTTACCAGTTTGTCTTCTCTACGTGAAGCTTGCAAAGAATGGGGGTTCTTCCACATCACCAATCACGGGATCTCGAAAGATCTCCTCGGAAAACTATATTCACTCTCTAAGCAACTCTTTTGTGTACCAATAGATATTAAAATGAGGATTGGCCCATCATCGTTGATTGGAACTTATATTCCGCACTTCATAGCTTCACCATTCTATGAGTGTGTGAGAGTGTCAGGACCTGACTTTTTCACCTCTGCTAAAAGCTCTACAGATGTTCTTTTCAACTCATCCAGTTCTGAACTTTGGTAAATACTTCATTGTACATATTCTATGCTTAATTTACTTTATCCATGTGCGCATGCACGCGTGTTGTTGCGCAGTTAATTTGTTGCCACTTTAATTTGTTTCTCTCAGCGAGGTACTGCAGGAGTATTGCGACAAGATGAGTGATCTATCGAAGAAAATTGTGAACATTATATTAATGTGTTTAGGAGACGGTGTGGAGAAGTACTTTGTATCTGAATTCTCAAAGTGTCATGGTTATTTGAGGATAATCAACTACTCGCCACCAGAATCATCTGTAATGGACGAAGAAGTTGAGGGGCTCGGAATGCATACAGACATGAGTTGTCTGACAATTTTGTACCAAGACGAAGTTGGCGGTCTTCAAGTGCGATCAAAGGAAGGTAGATGGATGGATATAAACCCATGCGAAGGGTCGCTAGTGGTTAACGTCGGAGATTTGATGCACGCATGGAGCAACGGGAGGCTCAAGTCTTCTGAACATAGAGTAGTATTAAAGCGAAACGTAAACCGCATTGCTCTAGCTTTCTTTTGGTGCTTTGAGGATGAGAAGGTGATATGGGCACCTGAGGAAGTTGTGGGAGAAGGGAATGCAAGATTCTACATGCCATTTGTTTGCTCAGACTATCTGAAATTCAGAGAAAGCACAGAGAGAGGGAACTTTGAGAAGGTAGGATTTACTGTCAAAGACTTTGCAAAGGATCCACTATGCAGCAATTGAGTAAATCCTATGCCTAACATGTTATTCTTGGGCACCTAGTGGGCCCATGTGGGTGCCCCTCCATGTCATATACCTCGAGTAGTGTGCATGCACATCTCATGGTGTCATCTGCACTCCTCGAGGTCGACTATCACATGGCTGGACACCCACTTGGACCCACTAGGTGCCCAAAGTGGTTACTCTAGCATTCCTCTATTTTTACTTGTATTTTCTTGCAACCAAAGCTAAAAATGCGTCATAAAGTAGTTAGGTGCACATCCTCAGGTTCTATTCCCAGTTGCGTCAAGATTATTTGAGCCATTGGAGTACGCTTAGGCTGATTGCACCAGGGCCTCCTGAGAATAGTCAACCCTCGCCTGGATATCCACGGATATAAAAAAAAATGTATCTGAAAGTTGGGTTTTTGTTGGAACTAACCTTATGTTCTTTGGTATCAGAAACTTTGTGATGCAGTGTTGAAACCATTTGTTTGGACTTTGAAGAAATGAGAAGTTTTTGAGATTGTGAATATAATTGAAGTGTTATTGGTCTGTTTGGTTCTGCAGAATTGTTTATTTGGATTTGTTTGTACAATGTGTTATTCTTTTAAGGTTGGTGTCTTGGTGGGCATCAAAAGTTGGTAAGCTAAAAAGGCCATGACTCACAAATGGAGTACATGCACAGGATGCTTCTCCAACCAAGAAAGCTTGACTTGCCTTGGTCCAATGTTGTCTTCGGTTAACATAATTTTGATCACCCCGCATAGAGTATAGTACAACAATAATCTCTTACTGCTTTTTCTTTTTTTCGGTAGAAAGGAAACTTATTACTTTGACTCACCAACGCGCTATTGGTGAGACTCAAACTCATATCAATACTTTTGAAAAAAATACTTTTGGGTTTGAATTGAATTATAACTTTTCTACTAATTCTTGCTTTCTAAATTTGCAATGCATACACTTGTGCATGTGTGTTTTCGTGAGGCTAGGTTTATATGCATCAACACGTTTATGTCAACCTTATTTTTTAGATACTACTTGTATTTATTTAACACATATGTTCTATGGTTGACCTTACTCTTAGATGGCTGTATTTATAAATCATATTATGTCCAGTTGGACGACATAAACATATTATTAATTTCATACTAGCCATTAGTGGATAATGTTTTCTTAAATTTTCTTTAACAAGTTAGTGTATTTTGTATTCAACCGTAGAGAACAAGTGAACAACCAAGAAATCCGTCACCATTTCATAAAAATCACCACCTCACCGCCACATCACGCCACGTCATCGCCAATAACGCCTTTCTTCAAGGAGATATACATTATTTTTGAAATTTTAAAGAAATTTACGAATTTAAAAGAAAACCAACCCTATTTTTTTAATAAGCCCCTCTCCCTCTCAGCTGTTCCCTCTCTCTCTCTTGGCTCACAAACTTAACCCAAACACACACACAGTTACACTGCCGCCTGTGTTTGTCGCCGCCGCTGCTGCCTCCGTTTGCCGTCGTCATCGCTACTGCCTCTCTCGATCTCCCACACACTCTCTTCCTTTCTCTCGCACTGCCTCACTGTCTTCAACCAACATTCAACCCCCCATTGACGACCCTAGGTTGTCGATAGGGGGGTTGTAGGGGGTGCTTGCAGAGATTCTCTGCATGCATGCAAAGAATCTCTGCTACGCGTCACTGCTCTCACTGCATGCATGGTGTCCTCCCATGTGGCATCCCACGCGTCACTGCTCTCACTAAATGCGTGGTGTCACGAATGGCGCCATTCGTGTTAGTCCGCCACGCTGTGTTTCACGCTAATTACGCCTTTTCGAAAGGCGATATACTGTAATTAAAGAATAAAAAAAATCACAATAATTTACGAATTTAAAAAAAAAAAAAACAAAAAAAAAAAACAACCGTACGGATGTAATAGGGTCGAGGGAGAGAGGAAAAGAGTGTCTGAGCCGAGAGAGAGAGGAAACAGCAGTCACGAATATATATTATATATATATATTCCTGTCTATTATATATATATATATATATTATATAATATATATTGTTTTATAATATATATTATAAAATTTAAATAGATTGGCGACGGGGCTCCCCGTCGCCAATCTATTTTTAATATATATGAAATATGGATTGGCGACGGGAATCCATATTTGGCTCACTCCATCACGAATGACGCCTTTACAAAAGGCGCCATTCGTGCCATGTCATCTGCCAATTGACGCCTTTTGTTCCGAAGAAATATGGTTGGCCACAATGCTTGTGTGCGTCAACCCGGCCACATGAGAAGTCTAAGTAAAAAAATCTAAGGTGCTGATTAATAATACTCTATATATGTAGGGTGGCAAAATTTAACACAATGGAAACCTAAATGAGGATGAATGATAGTAATTGTTGGGACTTGGGAGGTTTTAAGAAACAGAGACGAATATGCTCTAAATCACATCGATCAAGGTCTTTGTCAAAAGGGTAATGCAGAGTTCCTTTGCCATACCCATATTTGGAAAATTTACAGCGGCACAGTTAATTTACTTTTAAATCTGTAAAGTACTGTAGGTTTTCTTTTTATTGACAAACTAAGGTATTTCGTCTTTTCAAAAAGCGAAATCAGATAAGCAAACAGTAACTTGCATGAATCACACAAATAGCACATTTCCAAAAGACGCTATTTGTGTGACCTAGAAGGCCAACTCAGTGAAATATTCACACGAATAGCGTTTTTCCGTATGCGTTATTCGTGTGATTCCAAGTAAAACAAATGGCGCATTTACAAAAGGTGTCATTCATGTTACGTAAATCCACGTGGAATCCACGTCACAAGAATAACGTCTTTTGTAAAGGCATTATTCGTGTTACGAGGACCGAAACGACGTAACACAAATAGTGTCTTTTGTAAAGGTATTATTTATGTGACGTGGATCCCACTTGGATTCACGTGACACAAATTGCGTCTTTACAAAATGGCGTCATTCGTGTTACTTAGACAGCACACACAACACACAAATAATGATTTTGGAAAAGGCGTTATTCGTGTGATGTGTGCATCGTCAATGCCATGTGGATCACGAAGTAAATGCGCAATTCGTGACCCATGCTTCCCTCCAATAGAGAATATGTTCTCTACGATTTCGCGGAGAATATGTTCTCTGCTAAAGCCCCCCTATGGATCGTTAAGGTCTTTAATGGGGGGTTGAATGTAACGACCCGAAAATTTGGTTATTTGTGGATGATGATGCATGTATTAGTATATTAGTATTTTACGGGTCTCGAGCCGTTCGGGAGATTTTTTTTAGTTGAGTGAGGTTTCACCTAGTTAAACGGAAAAAAAACATAATAAAGAATATAATTAAATGAATATTTGTGTAATTTAAATAAATAATTTGCGAGACTCGGTGAAACTATGCGCACTACGAAGTCGAGACAAAGAAAGACGGACCAGAAACGAAGTTCGAATGTTAGGAGTTGGTTAACTATACGACATACCGACTAGGTGATAAAAATTGTTAAAGTGACATAGCATAATGAGGTAAGCCATGAGATTGGCATTGAGATGTGTATTTGTGTTAAATCATGATGATGAGGTAAATGACCATATGGGCAACTATCCAAGAAATGTACAAGTGTTAATCCAAGGGCAAAAAGATCATTTGATATATATACAAAACGTTTTATCCAAAACCCTACTATTCATCATCTTCTCCAACGGCTCACCAACACACACCTCTCCTCTCCACTCTCCCCCACTGCCATCACCAAACCACCGGACCTCCGACCAAGCCAGAGGTGGTCGGAGACTGGGACAACGTCCTTCTCTCTCTCTTTCTCACTCTCACTCTCGGCCAATCCACACTCCTCTTCTCGGCCTCACGTCCTCCCTCCCTCCTCCTCTCTGCTGGACGTCACCACCGCCACCCACCACAGCATTTGGGACCTCCACCACCCACCGGAGACACCTAGGTGATTTTCTCCACCATCCCTTCCGTCTCTCTCTCTTGGCAGTTTTACATTCTCTCTACCAGTCCGCTAACTTGACTCACTGCACACACTTTTCTCACTCACTTCCGGCCACCGTGGGGTCATCATCCGACCAGTAACCTGAGCGTAGACTACCACCTAGGTCTCGACGTTTCTGGAGGGCCTCACGTTCGGCGAATGGGTCGATTTTTCCGATGAGAAGGGAGTGTATTTGCTCACTGTTTTGACATTTTTTTGGGACTGTTTATAACATTTTTGCCTACTATTCGAGGCTTTCGTGGCTAGTGGGACCATACCTAGTCACAACTGATCGGAGTGGAGTCTCCGACGACTCCGCTGGCCGGCGATGACCCTCCCCCATGTCCAACAGCCACGTGATCATGTGTGTGTGTGTTTCAGTGAATATAGTTTGGCTTGAACTGTTTTAGGTTGTGACAGTTGTGGGGTGTGTGACAGTGTGTGCACACCCCAGTTGGGGTGTGGGGGTACTATGTGTGGGGTGGCTGATCATAAATTGTGCTAGGTATTTGTGGGGTGCGTGACCATAAAGTGTATTATTTTATGTGTTTGTGCATAGTAAAAATGTGTATAGTGTGAATCGACTTGTGTGTGTGTAAAACAGTTGGGTGCACACAACAATGGGGTGTTGTGTGCACATAACAGTGGGGTGCGTGATAATATGTGGGTGTACATAACAGTTGAGGTATGGGGTGTATTTAGTTGTGTGTATGTATTAATGCATGTGGGTTGAATAAAAAGGAAATGAGGTGTATGGACACTTTTAATAAATTGTTGTGGACTTGTGTTAAGGCCCAATAAGGGCCCAACATACACATTACATAATAGAGGCCCATAACAAATATAAATGATATGCAAATGGGATGTGTTAGGGCCCAATAAAATAACCACACCTTAAGGCCCATGACAAATGGTATAGAATTAAACTAATGAGCTTGAATAGCTAAGCCCAGCAAAGGTCCAATAAGTGACACATTTAAATAATTATGGAATTAGAGTTTGGACTCAATAAGAGACCAAAGAGGAACAAGAATGTGTCAAACCTAATACCTAAGAAACTACGAATAGGTTAACCATATCGGAGGGTCGTTTTCCCAACGGTTTAGTTCGCCTTAACAAATGAGTTTAACACGAATTTGTACCAACCACCTTAGGACTAAATGCTAGTCTTAAACTAATACTCAAGATTCAAACCTTTAAGAGGTAGCCGGGGAACGTGTTAGAGTCTCGGAGTGGTACCGGTTTGTGTTAGTCAGGTAAGTACATACATACCTTGTATGTGTGTATGTTAGTAGGCCAGTAAGAAATAACATGTGATTTATACATCCTCTATTTATTGATATTGTTGAATTGATCCCTTATTTGAAATTTCATTCCATTTCCTTGGTTGTATGTTCTTGGCATGAGTGTATGTCTTGAAGGTATCTCTTCTTCTTTGGTAAGGTGGGAATGTCATTGAACTCTCTAGCATCAAAACATTACAATGTGAACTTATTAATATATATATATTGACACTAATTTACTTTTCAAGTGTACCTACAAATGGAAGTTTGCACTGCCTAACAAAAAAGTGTATTCCTATTGATCGCCAACACACATTACATCATTTATATACTTGTATGGACAACAATCACTTCTTGTTTTATGCTTCTCTAACGAGATGTTGTTTGTAAAAGGGTCATGTTATACACTAATGCTTAATTGTTTTTACTAAATATATCGTCTATAATGTTATTATTCTTAATCAGTGGTTATCGAAGCTTCAAGTGGTAGATAGTGAGTTCGAATATGATCAATTGCGGTCGCAGTTAGCAAGTTAGCTACTTCCTTGCATGACTAGCTGGGACAACGAGGGTGCCTCCTGCAGGGGTAACTGATCACCCCTAGTGATGTGTGTACTGGGTACTGGATTCGAGAGGTGTTACGATGCCTCTCGATTTCACGCTGTGCTAGTGTTGCGATATTGCCCACGGAGATCTTGCGAGATCTTTGTCGTATTGCTGTGAAATTAGACCACTCATGGGCCTCTTTTGAATCTTAAAACATGCAAATATCGATTGTTTATCTATCAGTCTGCTTATCATACACTTGATTTATTTACTTTCCTTGCTATTTCATTTCCGCATGATAGTTAGGACTGCTTTACTTGTTAAATCATAAATTACTGTTATATTCTTCTCGCACTACTTTCGATTTCTTCAATTGCTCACCGTCTAGTTTGTGACGGTGGGTGCAGATAGGTGGAAAGCAGCAAGAGCAAGGAGCCCTTCCTAGGTGATTTGCTTGAGAACTAGCAACGAGACTGGGAAGATCATTTTGTAGGTTTTCTTATGTTTTGCTTATATGTATATCGTTTCATATATACGTTTTATGTTATAGTACTTAGAATTTTGATGAGATTTGGTATCATGTATCTTTGCATTTCGAATTGTACATGAATACCCAGGGTTTCCACACTTATAGATTCTTATATTTCCCTTAATTGAGTTATTTCTCTGATTATACTTGGTTAGTCTTCCGCTGTGTATTATTGCAATAACTCTATCATAAATTGTAAATTGATTAATCGGAGGCTGACTAGGCTCGTCAGTTGTCGAGTGATGACTCAGGGCCTGCACCGGTCTAGGCCGGGCGTACCCAATTGCACGAAGAAATTGGGGCCATCACATTGAATGTTTGTTAGGGATGGTGGGGAGACTTTAATGGTGTTGGTTAGGAGTTTAAAAGAGGGAGAGAAGGGGGACGCTTTAAAAACCCTCAAATTTTAACTCGACTTTGTGTTGCACTTGTCAGGACCGTGACCCGGCTACGTGATACTGGACTGTATTTCGGACTTCGGGATTCGACACCGAGAAAATTTTATGATTATGTATTTTTGTATTAGTATTTTAGTCTAATACGGGTCTCGAGCTGTTTGGGCGACTATTAGTCTGAGTGAGGCTTCGCCTACGTAAACGGAGGAGTAAAACAGAGTAAAAGCATAAATAAATAAATTTTTGAATAGTTTAAAAAATTATTTGATAAGATAAGGTGAGACTACGCACATGACGAGAGTCAAGATGAGGCAAAACGGATTGAGGAGCGTCGTTTGAACACGAGGAGTTCGATAATTACACAACACACGAGCTATGTGATAGGAATTATTAAAGTGACACAGCCCAAAATTAGAGGACCCTTAGATTTTCTCGAGATGTGTACATGTGTGGTGATGAATTGAAAAGTCTATAAATAGGACCCTACCCCGACTTTACTAATTTACTATTCACTTTCTTCTCTAATCGTCTCACCACGATCCACCCCTCCCCTTTTTTCACTCTCCTCCCGTGAACCACCATTGAACCACCACCATCCCGTGGTGGTCTGACCTTGCCGGAGTGAAGGTAGTTTCTCTGTTCTCTATCTCTCCCCTTCTCTTTTTTCTCACTATTTTCGGTCCCCTCCACGCGGTGCTCAATGCAACAGGTCTATTTCACGATGGTGGTGGTCGCCTCCAGTCGGATATTGGATAGGCCACTACTGGTCTCTTTCTGCAATCCCATGGCTCATTGGACTAGTTGGACACAAAAAAATAGATAACACACCCTCATTTTGTTAAAGTGAAATCACGTAGTTTTCAATTCAAACCAGTATCAATGACTTTGCCCGAAGATCAAAGTAGTCAGAGATTTTGCAATGTTATTCATAGTCATTGATTTGCACCCATCTTAATGCAAACACTAATGGTGTGCAAACGACTATGTTGATGTTCATTCATATTCCTCGAAAAACGCTCAATACATTCAATAGAAAATGATGAGATGTAGAATCAATTACCTTAGGGAAAACACATTGATTTGTAATCAATGATTAAAATAAATAACCTAATTAAAACTGTCAAACCAGCAACTATAAATGCATATCTACGCATAAGCAATAGAAGTGAAGATGGACTTGAATGATGGTAGATACACACATGGAAGTGGAGCAAGTGGTGTCAATAATGAATTTGACAATTATTACGGAATTGAAATTCTCAAATCCATGTCCTATTAAAAAAATAATGCAGCAAACACTCTTATTGGAATTACTGCCGATCAAAGAGGAATTGGTAGTGGTTCAAATGCAGAAACCACAAAGGAAAAAAAAAAAAAAAAAGGTTTAGGGTAGAGGTGGAGGCTCCTCAATAACATTTTCCATAATCACGTGGACTTAAATCCTTAGCTTTAATATGGAAAAAAACCAAAAAAAAATTATTTTAAAATGGTTTCAGAAAACACAAATCTTATGATTGTTAATGACATTTTTCACCAAACGACAGTCTACTCATTTTGGCAAAGTCGCCATGGAACTCCAGTCACTAACAAATTTTCCATAATCACGGATGGACTTAAGAAGAGAAACTGCAAGTCGCAACAAAGAGGGTGGGCAATTTTGGTATATTAAGATTAGTCGTCGATTCTAAACTACTATCCGCATAAGTGGAAAATCACTTATTAAAAAAGTGAAGTTTTTTAACTTTCTATTTAAGAGGTTTTTTCTCTCACACGTTTTGTCTTTTAGCTTATTTATAGTACTTTTTCATCTCCCTAGGTGTGGCCTCCACATCTAACAAAATATCATAAATAAGCTAAAAGACGAAGGGGGGTGTATTCAATTGAGATTTTTAGAGACTTTTAGTTACTTTTATAAGTGGATGACTTTTAGAGACTTTTAGATTTTTGTAAACTTTTAAAAACTTTGGTAGACTTTGATAGACTTTATTTTTAATGACTTTTAGTAACTTTAATGGGCTTTTGTAAGGACTTTAATAGACTTTGATAAACTTTTATTTGGATGACTTTTGATAAACATCCATGTAAATCTCGAAATCGAACAGGGGTATGTGCCCCAATTTTCACCATCTTCAACCTTTGCTTCACCAAAAAAATTTCTAAAATATAATAAATTTTAAGTGCAAGCCAAAAAAAATTCTAAAGTAAATAACTACTTATTTTTCAACTGAAACACTATCCACTTAGAACGTTCTTCAAAAGACATTTCCATAAAATCAATCTTTTTAGCTCTTGTGTTCAACAACTCGAGGACCTTGAAACGAGTACTATCAGTCAAATCTGGGATTTCCTTAATAAGCTTCCAATATCCTTGGTCTCTAGCCATAAATCTATCAACCTTATCAGCAAAACTAAAAATTGTTTCGGTCAATTTATTCAAAGAATCCATTTGAAAATTATTATTTCTGCTTGAGTCTAAATTTCCTTCTTTCTCAACTCTGTTCCTCTTTCTGGTTACTAAATGAACCTCCAAATTCATTGGCTCAATTGTTGGAGGCCCATTAAAGTTTCCAACTGTTGGAGGTTGATATAGGTTTTTCTGTTGATGCTCGTTTCTTTATGCAAAAGCCTCCGCATCATAATTGTAAGTAAGATCTTCCAATACATCACCACTAGGTTCCTCTACTTCAAATGTCCTAGCATCAGTATCATCCCCAAGTCCAATCGAGTATCTCCCTAAAGCAGTTGCATTTCCAACAATTATCCTTTTAAGTCATCATAATCAACAAACGTATCAGTCTGATAATGTCTTTGATTAGGATGAAACTAGTCAAAAACAAAAAAGAGTTAATACATACTTCGGTACAATATCTTAATGGAATAATTAAAAATTTCACCTTGAAGTATTCCTCCCATACTTCATTGCTTGACGTGAATTTTTTGGTAATGTGATCTCATCCAAATCCAAAGTTGCAACGCATAAGCTCAACATAGCCTTGTTAACGGTCTTTGAACCATTTTCATCGACTTTTTTTCACATCCAAGTGTTGCATTAAGGACAGAAAGTATTTTTTTCAATGGTTGCTTTAGTAAAAGCACCATTACTATTGCGCCATCCACGATTTGCAGCATCAACCAATAATTTAAGCAACTCATTGCTCTCTTCCGCGGTCCATGTAGTATATTTTACCACACCTTTTCTTTTTTTTTTTTTCAAAAGTTACTTGTGAGTCTCCCATCACACTATAATCATATATATAAAAATTAGTTTGATTAGGTTTTTTAATGCAAGAAAAAGGACAAACAGAGACACCAACAATACTCAGCCAACAGAAATTAAATCATGCAACCATGATACCAGGACCTTAATGCATATATTTGCTAGGATTTTGTCAATAATGCAAATGCCTTGGGCATCATAAATTTGTCCATGTGAACAATGTAGATTTTCCTATCGACAACTACTGTAAATTCAGGAGATGCAAAGAGAAACCACACAAAGAAGAGAAGGGGAAAGAGGCGATTTCGAGGGCTCTCATTGTGAATGCATTACATGGAGAGAGAAGTACATTCTTTGATTAAGTGTAAATTCAGGAGATGCAAAGACAAACCACACAAGCCTCTTCATCTATAATGTAACTATAAAACAAAAGAGACATAAAAGCACATTTTTTGTTCTTTAAGAAACAATACATCATAAATGATTAAAGTAAATACACGCCACTGGTTTGACAACCAATAATGACATTGATTCTTTGATTAGTGTTGAAGTTATAAACATAGTGAAAGATATCAATACAACAATGGCACTTGAAAAGAAAACCTTCTCATTAAACACAAGCACAGAAGTTGAAGAGAATCAACTCTCAAACAGATTACAAAAACAATATTGTTTCAGCTCCTTCAACATTTTGAAACATGAATCAGAAACACAACTTCCCTTATTATACTTGACTGATGAGGAAATTAAGTAAACCACAAACCTATAATTTCACAAACAATTAGAATCTCTACTCTACAAGATAGCCTCAATATTAAATTAATTGGGGTTGGCTACATAAATCAAACTCTTCTATTGAGCTTGATTCGGTGCAACCGAATAAATGTGTCCCAAGTTAACTCCAAGTTGAATTTCTTTAGGTTTCTATTGAGCTCAAGACCAACCAAATTAACAGAAATTTGAAATTGAATCAAACCAATGACTATCAAAAAACCAAAAACAGTCATTCAGATTCAATTTATTATCAGAGAATTTTTACAGTGAAAAAAAAAACCATTACACGAATCAATCATCATAAAAAATCACTCAAATCTGTACTCAAAAACCATAAAAATCCAAACTTTCCACTCTGTAATCACCTTCTCCACCTCCCCAAAAAACTCAATTCATATTTCACCAAGTAAAGCAAGTTCCCAAACCCAGAAACGCTAATCGTACTTCTCTCTCCACGTATATACAAAAAGAAAACTCAAGAAACCACCATTAAAATGTCCCCAACGACCGGCCTCGACCAATCACTCGCCAAATCTTCAATCCTCCTCTCGAAGTAGGCTCTTATTTGTATAGATATTTGGGTTTAGGATTAAAGCAAATAAACATAAACAACACATTGGAATGCATTACAAAGAGAACCAGACGTTGGAGAAGCAAGAGAGAGGGAGAGAGACAGAGACGTTGGATGTTACCTCTCGAAGCAAACGATGGAGGCGCGAGGCAGTGACGAAGAAGCGAGGCTGCGATGGAGACACGAGGCAATGATGGAGAAGCGAGGCAGTGTCGAATGGAGGAGCACAAACAACCGAGAAAGAAAAAGAGAGCGAGAGAGATTTCGAGATGAGAGAGAGAGGCCACGAAGAAAAAAAAAGAAAGTCTCCAAAAGTTTCTCGTAGAAGCAAAGAGATGGAGAAGACTTTCAACATATATAGGGTTACAAAAGTCATCCAAACCCACAAATCTACCAAATTTCTAAACAAATTGAATAACCTTTACTTTTAGAGACTCTAAAAGTTTAAATTGAATACCCCAAAACTTTTAGAGACTTTTTAAAAGTCTCTAAAAGTTCACATTGAATACACCAAACTTTTAGAGACTCTAAAAATTTTAATTGAATACCCCTAAACTTTTTTAGTCAATAAAAGTAACTAAAAGTCTCTAAAAATCTCAATTGAATACACCCCTGAAAGTGTGCGACCAAATTGTGTTAGATTATCATTTTCTATAAATAAGATAAAGAAAAAGTCTTTTTATAAATAAGAGAAAGAAAGAATGTTACCAGACACACTAATTTCTAACAAACCTCTTTTTAAAATAAGACTTACAAAGAATAAGAGGAAAAAGTAGACTTTAGAAAGAAATAACCTTTCTTCCATTTTAGATTCCTACATCAGTTTAAGCACTTTCAAGTTTCTGATGAGGGGGAGATGCTACATTTCCATTTTAGTATCGTTTAAGGAATCGACTTTGAAAAACCGCCACTGCTTACCGCTTGACCAAAAGAGAAAGCTTTGATCTACGCACTTGCATCTGTTCCAAAGAACACAAAGTCAGGCGATGTAGTTTGGAAGAAAAATTTGGAAGAAAAATTGAAGCTCACCAACAATCCTTTGAATTGCTTGTTTAATCATCCCGGGTGATAAAACTCCAGCTCCCCTAAACTGCAAACAAATTCGCATTAACATTTAGGAAAAAATGCTCCTTGGTGTGAGCAAATTGGATAAATTTGTTGAGTTCTAACCTTGGACTTGAGAATGATGGTGAGAATGCCATCTGATGTCGAGGATTGAACAGAATGAGCGTCCAATTGAAGATTGTTGATTGCATCAATGACTTCAAGGAGCAAGGATTCTCTCCAAGGAGAGTGCATCTCAATGAGAACCTCTTTTTCACTCATGTAGATAGTCAGTTCTACCGATAAACCATCCTTGGGAAAAACCCAGTTCAAATCAGGCTCCAAGTCGACGATATCAGAAGCTTTTCTCTTGTTTACCTTGGCCTTCCTACTTTTAGTAACACCATTGCTGCCGTAATTGTCTGAGGTCCTCTCCACTACATCGGGACATTTTCTTGTTTCCTTTGTTTCAAAATCCGCCGATTCCTTGCAACCCTCCAACTCTTCAACCCTCTTCTCCAACTCCTTCAAGTATTCTATTGTGTCGCCGAGGATAGATGCCTTGTCAAACTGCAAAAACAACACAAGCAACCGATATAATTCAAATGTCAACCATGATTTTCTTTACACCACAACCATAGGGAAAAACAAAGCAAAATAAATACCTTGCTGATAGAGGGTACCAGTGATCTTAGAAGAAGGAACTGTTCGTTTAGTTTTTCTCTTCGTCTCTCCAAAAGAAAATGACCAACACCAGCATCATCCCCCACTGGTTCACCGACCCCGCCTTTGCTTCCATTTTCCTTGTGAGACTTCAGAGAGGAACCATCATGCATCCATGCGACATCAAACAAAATCTTCTTTAACATTCTCTGCGAGTTTGAAACCGGCTTCTGAAAATCTACCGAACCCCCTTTCTTCCAATTAGCAAAGCAGGATTTGTGATTTCTACTGTGAGAGATTGGTGCTGCAAGGCGTTTAGAGTTCTTGAAAACGATTGAAAGAGTCTTTGCGTAGTGTATGTCATCGGTGCCAATATCCAGCGAGCCAACCTTTGTTTGGTTGCATTCTTGGAGAACTTGTAGGTGCGCATTGTCCCCGTTGTCCATGTTTGGAGAATAGACAACTTTTTCAGGACAAAAAAATGTCCGAGAAATACAGTCGCTCGAGTTCATTGAACCGTGTATGCAGTTGCTGAACTCTTCATCAATGAACTGCCAGCTCTGCACTTGAGAAGCACCGCCGTTCACTCCATCTAGCATGAAAGAATCCTCAGTGTTTTGATTTAACTCACACCCGTCCGAACTAGCATTAGGAGAACTCTGTCTTAATTCTTCGCAGACATTAGCTTGCACTTGGTTGATACGGTCTGTATCGATTTCAATCTCTTCTTTAGGAATGTAAGGCATGAAGGAGAATGGAAATTGAGTTGTTCCCTCAGGTGCTGTTCCACATTCTGCAACTGGATTGAGTCTCGTAAAAGCCTCTGGATCAAGCACTTCATTATCCATCTCGGCGCACACAGGATCTTCATCATTGCCAGCGTTCTGCGGGCTTGAAGTAGATTTATTCTCTAAGCATATAAGTTTAGGGAACTCCAAGAAAACAGTTTTCACATGTTGAAGCAGATTGAGGTCCTCTGCGACCTTTACGACCACAAGCAAAAAAAGTGTAAGACTATATAACAGAAGGTGAGGTTATACAAATCTATGTTGCCAGGAAATATAGCCAGCCAATTAAACTTTGTTTACAATCTTAAAAGGACATACCAATTCGGTCGCCCCCAGTTCGACAACACCACCCCAGAATGGAAAGCATACGACCGTCTGAAATTCAAAAAATGGAAAAGCGATTTGACAACACCGTTGTGCTAAAGATTCAACATATATGCACTAATGCCCTCATTGGTAACTCTGAAATGTCATATTAACTCGAAACTTGAAAGGTACAACATGATTATGGAAATCAAATGGTTCATATGACACGATTAAGATTATGTTCAGAGAGAGATCATCGTACCTGAACCGATGCACTCTGAGAGCCACGCATTACGTCAATCCAAGATAAACAGATATACATAACAAAAGGACTGTCAGTTTGGAGCATTTCATCAAATAAACAAAATCTCCATTTTTACTCATGATTTGCAGTATACTTAAGTTTGAGGATCATTCAGAGGAACACTGACCTTGGCTAGGAGAGACCGTGAAAACACTTTGCTCTCGGCGTAGTGTGCATTGCGCAGCCATATATGCTGATCACTTACTAATGCTCTTCCGGGCATCCTGCGAATGTTGATGAAAGGCATATAAATCTTAAGTATTTACAAATAAAAACATCAGAAACCAAGACTAATTAACCAAAAAAGAAGGATCAGTTGAGAGATTAAGTACCCTTGGCCAGGAGAGAATGTGAAGGACATGCAAACCAAATAGTACCACTCGGCGTCTGTGAGATCTTCAGGAGACAATGAAGCCGAAGGTCTCCTGGCCTGCTGGCTGCTGTCGACCGAGAGGGACTCATACAGTTCCCTCAATTGCTCACTCCTCTTCAATCCAAGTTTGTCGACATTGAGTTCTAGAGGTTGCACCGTCTTTCTAGTCTTTATATCTCCATTATAGTAGCCATCTCCCCATTCCAACACCCTACATTTTCAAAAGAAAAATGAACATGAGAAGTAACATAAAACAACAGCTTAAAAGCATAAAAACAGACAGATTCAGAGTCAGATTTGAAAGGGAAGACATCTCAAGTCAGCACAAACTACAACAACCACAATTCCAAATTAGTTGGGGTCAGCTACATAGATCAAACTCTTTCATTACGCGCTCAATCCAGTGAGGTTAGCACAAACTACAGAGTTGAAATTGCAAGCAACAGAACATTAATGTCGGTAGTTCTCCCCCTATTTTCCAAAGTACTAAACGTCAAATCAACACAATGCAACAACATTACACAAGAAACTGAGTCTAAGCACAAATCCAGAAATAACTAGAAAAAAATCATTTGAAATCACATTAGACACTCAGTACTGTTCTTTTAGTAGAAAACCCCCAAATCAGATTCAAGCTTCACCAGTACATGTTAATGGCTACTGCATTAAATGTAGTGAAAAGGGCGACCAAATCAGATGAAAAGGAACTCAGTCAAATGGTCCTCAAAATTCAAAGAGACCCATTTAGAGAAAACTCAAAAAACGCACAAACCCAAAAGGAGCAATGAATGAGAGAATCACCTAAAAAAACATGCAAAAGAAAACGTACCCTTGTTGCCTAGTTGAGTTTGACCAAAATATTGCATAGCTCCATTGAATACTCCTCACAGCAACAGCAAGTTGTTTCCTCAACTGGTTTTCTTGCACACCCTCTTGGTTTTGGAATCCAGTAGCCATTGCCCACCAAAAATCTCTAATTCTCACTCAACACAAACCATCAAATCCACTAAAAAAACCCAAATTTTACTTGGTTTCAAACAATTTGAACAAACTACAAAAAACCCATATCAAGAAACTCTTGTTTTATACAAAGAATCAAATGGGAATGGAGCATCAACAACAACAACACATAAGAACCCAAGTTCTTGAAAAGGATTATTGAACTTTTCTAAGCGTTTTTATTGCTAAAGTGAAGAGAATCGGAGATGTTCTGCAGAAACAAAAAGAAAGTGCTTCCTATATCTGCTGTTACTTTCATGATATTTGAGCAGTAAGTCTTTTCACACGTAAAAATTTAAGCTTTGTGAGTGGTGTCTGTACAATAAAAAACAAACACTGTTTTCTGTTGAAACAAAAAATATGTATGTGTGTGTATATTTTTTTCTTTTCAAGAAAAGCTGAAAAAAGAACTCCAAGCACTACAATCTCATATTGGTTCTTTTAATGAAAATCAGCACATGTGACACAAGAAACAAATTGTCACCAACTTTTGTTCTTTTTCACTTTGTTTTCAATTAATTAATAGTTACTACTTGTTAAATCACTAGCTAATCACTGAATTCTGCTTTTTGCTGCTTTGGATTCTCTTTCATCCAGTGACTGCTGTCTAACAGTTCAAGTAATACAATTTCATTAATCATTGTGTTTTCTAAACTAATTAGTTTGTGACAAATATGTGTGTTTTATCCAATCCGGACCAGCAATTTGGATTTGAGTTTTAAATGCTTAGTAGTTAAGCAATCAATGTAATAAATTGGAATGAAAAGAAAAAAGCCACACCCACCTCTCCATTCATATTTATATTTCTTTTTACTATAAATATATTTGATTGTTAAATTGAGACTCCAAAAAAAAAAAAAAAAGAGAATACTAGAATAACACCTTCGCACAATTTAAGTCTCCAACGGACACATGCACACCCAACATTAACCCATCGTGTTCATATTATGATGCAAGTTTATGCATCTCAAAGATTCAAAGTATGGCGAGTGAGATGGATGTGAGGAGTATGTTGTCAGCCTGCGGGTGTTATTCTAGAGTTTTTTCATAAGTACATTTAAGGGGGGAGTAGTGATGTGAACTATCCCAAATAAATACAAAATGAAGGTGGCCCGTGGGGGCAATGGATTGAGGTCGAGCCAAAAATGCGTGTTTCATCAGTGTGAAAACTATGTGGCCCAGGCAAAGCCGTGGAGACCTTTGTGAGCAATCCATGCCATGCATGTCTAGAACCAACCTAAAAAGATACAAATCAAATAAAACCCTCCTGGCCCCCCAATGTGACTCAATGCGAATTTTCATTATTTATCTCAAATTTGAACCTTCTTCTTTTTTTTTTTTTTTTTTTGAGGCCAGTAACACGTAATTTTTTATGTACTCATGAGCTACAGCGCCAAAAATCAAGGGCCGCTAGATAGTATGTGTGTGTATGTGCATTTTTCTTGAGTTATAAAGTTGCACTTAACCTATGTGGCTATGTCTTATTAGTTTAGTATGAAGTTACTTTGATAAGAGGTTAGAAGTGTAATCTTCATATTAGTGGATAAATTTTTTTTCTTCTTATAAAAAAATATATATAGCTAAAACTCACTATAATTAAAAGGAGCGGCTATATATGTGCTCTCCACAAATTTGTAAGGGTGAGTCGTTAGATTTGGACACTCCTTGTGTTTATAAGGGTTACCTAATATATATAAATGTTGAAACTCTAAACTATTCTTATAGTTTACATGGGCATCAACTAACATAAAATATGAAAGAATCGACATTTGTGATGGTAGTGGATTCTAAAATTATAAGTTTGCGTCGTCGATAATCGAAGGGGGTCGTCAGAGTCGAAGGATTATCGGCTTGAGGTGAGGTGCACAATGAGAAAGAGTGGCATGTAAAAATTATAAAAGTTGTAAGGGGTAATTAAGTCATTTCAGTTGAAGACATAATTAAAATTAAAGTACCAAAAAATACGCCATTTGTCCTTACAAATTTGTGGGCTCCATAATTAAAATCACAATCTTCTAGAAAGTGTATGGATTGATATTACGTAGTGTAATTGAGACACGGAGTGTGAGATAAGTATATTTAAGAGGTTGGTACATCTAGAAAACAAGCTCTAAAATAGGCCGACAAAAAAAACATATAAAACAGATTTTCCATTCCATCCAAACAACACCTTCCATCGATGCTCATATCTCAACTCTCGAGGACCACTACCCTTGGATTCGATTCGACCACATTTTGCTGTCACCGTGGCACTGCAAAGGCCGATGAGGATGCTTCAGAGTCCTTCAAGGACGGTCCCACAAAAGTGGGTCCCATCACATGAGAAGGTTCTGATATGACGCCACGTGTCGTTTCAAGTCGTGGTCAGAAATCTTTCAAATTTCGTACCACGTGGCTGTAAAGCACTGCCGTCGCGTGCAACGCTTTCTTCAAGGTGGTGATTCCTACTGTGAGTGGTGGAGCACCATATCTCATTCAATGATGAAACTCTTCAAAATAAATTGGCACACCTCAAAAGGTAGACATATACAAATTGTATAATTGAATGGATTTATGAGCTAATAATATATCAGTGGTGGGAAATAATTGTTGTCATTATACTATACTAAAAAACGTGCGTCATAAATATGTTGTTAAAGTTCAATTATTAAAACACATTTGGCTAACTCTTTCCCCATCTGATTAACAAGCTGATGATCAATGAGTATGGGTAGGATATGATTCTCATCAAGAGCTCTCAAGGAGATTATGGTCATCTCAAAAAAGACACTTTTCTCTAAGTGGTGACTACAAATACATGTAAATAATCAAACAAGATGAGTCAAGAGGAGATTCAAGGTGAAACTTGAGTTGAATCTGCGAAAGCGAAGCCTCCAAAGAAAGAACAAAAAAATGTAGGATTAGGTCAGACACAAGCTACCCCAGCTCCCAACTCATCTGGAGAATGCATTGGCCCATGTGTTAATGATTTACTAGTTGATCCAGACTATTTTTCATGGAATTATTACAGAAAAAAAGGTTTTGACAGCCTATCTACTAAACAAAAATGTTTTGACACTTGTGATTATTATTTTCCATATTAAGTTTATATTGACAATAACGAAAAGCTTTAATCGACTAAAAACCTTAAGATTTATTAGAGAATCACACTTTCTTGTGAGCATTGGCAAGAGAAACTAGCTAACTTACACTATTAATATTAAATTATAAATTAACGAGCACAAAATGGAACTATTATATATAAATCTATATAATCAGAATTCAATATCAATTCACATGGGCATTGAATTAAAGTCGATTAAGATAACAATAATTTTTGTCGAAAAAAATATCAACACTCATGCAAGCTGATAAGAAAGAGAGCAATATATAACCATAATTCCCCAATTTAAAAAAGAAAAATGTTTGGATAACCCAGTTATGAGCACATTATTATGTACCCAATTGATGTGGACAATGAATCCCACCACTTATCAGTTAGATAGCAGAACCCATGTACTGAATGCACATCAAGGTATCTCTAGCTAGGTCACTTTACATTCTCCTTTATCCTTCAGAAAAATCATATAATTCATTTCTAATAACAATATATTGAGGGCCCGTTTTAATTTATAGGGCATAACAGATATGATAAACTAGCTTTAACACGAAATGATTGGAGGTATATTAATGGTGTCAAATAAAAAATAAAAAAAAGTAAAATTCGAAATGTAAACTTTAAAGTGTCAATATCTCAAAAAGACATTATTTAACTAATTTTGGCTGCTTATTCTTCATTCCTCTAATATATAAACTTCATCATCCTTTTTGCCTTTGTTTAATTAGGAGAGAAAAGATGATTATATGGAAAGTAGCATTGCATTTTACTGGCATATATATTTATAGAAACTATTTTTATATTTTTTGACATGTGTGAACGAAAGTTACTTTATTTTTTTTTTTTGGGTGGATAAAGTTACTTTAATTTCTATTGAATGTGAAACCATTTTCTTATCTCGTCCAAAAAAATTTATAAATATATGATTATAAGAAAACGACAGTCAAACTTAAACAAACTTTATAATTTTTTTAATGAAATGTTATTTTTGTATTCATTCAATTCTGAGATTGTTTATTTAGTTTACAGTTTTATTAAAACTAATGCATGTTTTTTTAGTAGCGGTGATGTAGATATATTACCATTGTTGCATGTACATTGTAATGTGAGTGTGAATACTGATTGTGTATTAGTGTAGCTGAGTGTTAGTTAGTTAAATTGTGTATTATGACTCTGAGTGAAATTTAGAGGTGACAATTCATGTCAGCGAGTAGTAAACGTAAACAGGTAATGACCCATATAATGCAAACTCATGACATGGCATGTTTATTAATTGTATTAATCATTTTCATGTCTAAGTGAGTCGTACTGTAAAGATATCGGTATTTGTGTCACATGCTTATTAAATATTTTATTTAAACTTTTAAATTTTTTAAACTTTTTAAAAATTTATTTTTAAATGAACATAATTAAATAGACAATAAAATATAATGAAGATAGTCTTAAGTTTTACTTTACTTTTTCATTCAAGTCTTTAATCTTTAGTATTAATAATGAAGGGAAAATAATTCCTAACAAATAACATATACAAGACAACAAAAATCCTTCAAAAAATGTGTAAATTTTCATATATTTAATAAATATTTACTAACAAAACTTTAAACCTGAATAATATATTAAAAGCAAAATAAATATTTCCTCTAAAAATAAAGTTAAGTATGGAAAAGGGTGTCTACAAATAAAAAATAAATCATGTTATTAACATGTGTTCAAATAAGTGAATACATATTTAAATAGGTGAATTTTGTAATAATTTATTTATTATTTATATAAATCATTCTTTAATCGTGTTAAACGAGTCAAGCAGGTTAACATGTTAATGACTCATTTATTAACCATGTATAAACATATTAATTTGCTTATGACCCATACCTACTTATATCAAATCCATGATATGTTTATTACGTGTCATGTCGTATCATGTTAAATATTTCATGACCCAACACTATATAAAGTATGTAATACTGTTGTACATTTTAGTTTTGTGAAATAAGAAACTCTCTGTTCTTGAGTGAAGCGATAACAGGTGACATTGTTTATGTTCAACTTTAATATGGATGTGATTTTTAAACAACTAAAGTTCTTGAACCTTGAATCCACATTTAATCAAACTTGACATTTTTACTTTTTTTTTCACTGACAAGTTCCTTTACTAGCACAACTTACCCGCCCCCTGCATAATAATTCCATATGCATACACAAGAAAAGTGAATCCTAATTAATTAACTGTATGTGATCCTTAAAATAAGTTAAACGAATGTAAAATTAACTTGTACGTGATCCTTAAAATATGTTTTACAAATGTAAAATTTTTTTTTTTTTTTTGAAAAATGTTATATCGATCTAGTTAGGGACACCTTTTTGTGTACTTAGCTGACGTGAACAGTGGACCTCACCACTGTCATTGAGATAACGAGACCCATTAAGTACACAACAAGGTGCTCCCCTAACTATGTCACTTTAGCATTCTTTTTTTTTTTTTTTTTCTTCAGTGAAAGTCAAACTACGACCTCTCAAATTCTTACTTTTTTTGACAAGTGATGTGTTTACCTTATCACAAGAGATATTTTGAAAATGTAAAATATGTTTTCTAAACAAGGAATCAAATATCAGTAATTAGTGGTTACTGGTTAATAAGTGATTAATAGTTACTCAACAATTAATTAACTTATGCACATAACTCTATTCACGATGTGAGTGAGGGGCGCAACTTCTAAACAATTACAAATCGTAAGGCTTACACAATGACTAATTGAAAAACGTCATGTATCGTTTGATAGAGATAATAAAGAATGAAGTATCAATCAACATTTATATTATATATTTATTATCTCCATCAAATGATACATTGACACTTTGTAATTGGTCATTGTGCAAATCTCTTTATTATCTCCATCAAACGATGACGCTTTTTAATTGATTATTGTGCAAACTTTAAGATTTGTAATTGTTTAGAAGTCGTGCTCGTTGAGTCCGTGAGTGAGATGGTGTGCGTAAGGATTGAGGGACGGGGAGATGAATGGAACGCACATACGGAGGGGATCACAATGCACCGCGTGGCCGGTCGTTCTGTTAACAACTGTAAAAAGTTTTTTTTCCCTACCAAAGTGCCCACCATCGACCACTGCTCATTCCTCGAGATCCCACTCAACCTAAAGATAGGCATCATCCGTGGATTTTTTTCTTTTTTTTTTGAAGTAAAATAAAATTTTCATATGACTCAATACATTCGGTAGGACATGACGAGACATAAAATCAATTATCTTATAAAAACACCTGATTCACTAATCATAATTATTCATCAGAACATTCAACTTTCATAGAGTTGATTTTGAGAAATTGTGATTGTAATAATGAAACAGTTTGACAATCAGTGATTGTTGTATTGACAAACGTATGGAACACAACAATACACAGACATATTAAGACCAAAATAAAAAATAAAACTTATAATAAGGAAAGAAAAATAAGAACTTCCAATAGTGGGAGACAAACACTAATTTCCAACAGTGGAAGACAAATATTTATTAAAAAGATAAATTTAACAAAACTATCAAACCTACAATTGTAAGTGCGCAGATCCATGCACGAGCAATAAAAGTGGAGATGAACTTGAATGATGATAGATGTACACGGAGGAGGAGAGCAAGTGGTGATGATTATGATGAATCTGACAACTGTTGAATTAAAACTTGAATAAAACTCTCAAGAAAATGCATGCAGTAAACATTCTTACTGGAATCACCGCTAATCAAATAGAAGATCGACGGTGGTATTTGATCAACGGTGGTTCACATAAGAATCACAAAAGAAAAATCAAAAGAGACAAAACTGAAATTTAGGGTTTTACCATGTGTAAAGGTTAAATATATATTTTTTATTTTATCTAATAAACTAATGGTGTGTTTGATAGGTTACAGATTTTTTAGAAGAAAAGATATATTTTTCAAATTATTTCAAAAAATTTTCATAAGGTAAAATCTTCTACAAACTGTTTGATAGCACGAAGAAAAATTTTATAAACAAAAAATAAAAATAACAAAAGATGTGGGGTTTTCTCTTTCTACATTGTCTAAAATGTGAGAGTCCATAACAAAAAGAGAGGACGTGAGCCAAGGTTATATAATACACGCTTTTCTCCCTATTTTCCCACCTACGGAGGAAAAAAATATATATAGAGAAAATGGGTGAGGGCTGGGGGTGGTAAATCTTTCACAAACGTTATAGCTAAATAAAAAATCAACAAATTCATTCGTCTATCAAAATCAAAAAACACAAAAAGACTTTTTGTTAAGATATCTAAGATTTAAAAAAAAAAAAAAAAAAAAAAAAAAAGTGATAACAAGTTTCAGTTACTTATATGACTTATGCTCTTAATCAGACATCTCTTAAGAGTGATTCTAGATCTTAGAACCTTTAAAAGTAGTCTAGAGGTGCACGAAAGCTAACCTAAGATATATGAATGGATGGTGCAAGAATGACAACTCTAGAACTCACACCCCCAATACACACTCCCCCTAGGGTGCACACGGATTGCACTAATCTGCGGATTCGGTCTAATTCAAACTAATTATTACTAATTGGATCAATTTTTTGATCCATTGGACTGGATTGAATTACGGATCCTACATTAAAAAATCACGGATCTAATCTGATTTAGTCCGTTTAGCACATCAACACATACATATTTCATCATATATACTATAGTAGCTTAATTAACATCAACTCAAACTATCAACTTTAAACTATAATATCTAAAAGACTATACTTGCTTTTAACTCTTTTATTATGCTTTCGACTTTTTTATTATAGGTTGTGTATGTTCAACGTACACTTTTTTTTTCTTTTGTGAGGACGTATGGTGAAGATTTGTGGATGACACATTTATTTATGTAGAAACTTACATTTTAAAGGTTATTGTGATAACAATTTTGTGGGAAATATGTTATATATAGATTTGTAGAATGTATGTTGTAAATTTGTCATTCATGGGACATATAATTCTCGTGATTCATTTGATTAAGTCTAATTTCATAAATTTTGGATAGGAAAACGTCAATCTGTGAAACTTAATCTAATCCGATCAGCATTTTGCAAATTAGATTGAGTTGGATTGATGAATTATTTGAGTGGATTGGATTGTAATTTTACAATTTGCAATAATTGGATTAGATTGCAAATTGACCCTAATTGGACCGAATCTAATCCGTGTGCACCCCTAACTCCCCCTACCTAACCGCCCGTCTTAAGATGCACCCTTATGCATTTCGAGATTCAAAACACGGTTGATGGAAGATGTCCCTTGGGGTGTAAGTTTCTAAGGATGTGCCTTCTAGCATTTTCCTATCTGAATTATCAAGGTAATTAAAAAAAAAAAAGAGTTGCATGTTACCTAGCGTTATGTTTGCAACTGTGTCAAGGGCAGTAAATTTGTCCATATGTTCCTACTCTCCACCTTATGGACCCTTTGAAGGTTCCCTACCTTCTCTCTCTTTGGGGCAGCTCTGACGTATTTTTTTATTTTTACTTGGAAGCTTTTGGTTCTCCTTTTGGTGGAGTTCCATCAGTGCATGTACGTTGTTTTGTTTTCTTCTCTTAGATTTTGCTATTGTCATGCTCTTCTGCACCTCTTCAACCTGGGTGCCCACCACTCTATTCCAGAACTGTATCTGGGCTGATTATGTTGGAGAATGAAGAATCTATATAAAAAATGCACATAAAGATTTTTATGTGCAAGAGTATCTAAGTAATATATATATCTAATACACTTAACTAGTCAGTATTTTTCAGAAAATCAATTGGGAAATCAAATAAGGTTTATTTTTATCTTTTTGTCAAGTAAACATGGAGGGCCCTAATGTTGCACTAAAGTTATACACCATGTATACATACATGTATACAGTGCACATAGGCAAAGCATCCCTTATATAATCCTTATATAGCCTCTGCGTATTCCTATATGATACCTCTATATAATTGTATTTCCCTTTTTCAAGTAAATTTTTTTTGAATTTGCCCCTTTTATTTTGGAAGCGCCATAGGCACCTCAGTTTTTTGTAAAGCAAACTAATTTACATGCATTTTATGTGAGACACACCGACATTTTAGGGTGCCTTTAGCTATACTCTTTATTTTTTCCTGCTAGATATGCATCCAACATCATTTCATCTTCAACCTATTTTCCATTGTAATTTTGCAATTCCACCATTTGAAGGTCTAATCTTAGAGTACACATTTCCTTTGGGTTGTATATATATTTTTCCTTATGTTTAATAAAACTTAAGGGATACCATCTCCTTTCCTCGGAGAAAAAAAAACTATATATTCCATTCAAAAATTAATTTTAACACTATTTTTCTTTTTTGAAAAACACACGTTCTATTTTTTCAAATACCAAAGTAATTTGTTTTTTAACTAAAAACAGCTCCAGTTTGGGATTCCATTGGGGATGGTCCAAAAAGTTCTTTCAATATTCTCAAACTTCTCCTTGGGAAAATCTCACTTTTTGAAATAGTTTGTCCAACAAGAGATCTCATTCAACAATTCCCTAGTTTTTTACCTTTTGTGGTGCAGTAAAAACAAAAAAGTTAAACACACATTGGAGGGATTCTTCAATTTCATGAGAATAAACCCACCAACTAGTCAACCGGTCCAACTGTTTTCTTTCCTTTCTCCAATCTGCAGTTGCCATGCAAATAAAAAAAACCCACAAACATCATCTATCTATCTACACATAAAATTTGCTGTGCTACTCCAATTTCATATAAGTAAAAAAATCTTATAATGACAGTATAAGTTCACGGCATAAATCGAAGACCGTTGGATGATGCATCGAGATGCACATAACACCAACTGTTTTCTTTCCTTTCTCCAATCTGCAGTTGCCATGCAAATAAAAAAAAAAGCCACAAACATCATCTATCCATCTACACATAATTTGCTGTGCTACTCCAACTTCAGACAAGTAAAAAAATCTTATAATGACACCATAAGTTCACGGCATAAATCGAAGACCGTTGGATGATGCATCGAGATGCACATAACACAAACTCTCACGTGCATCGAATGGGCATCCATTTTGTTGTGATGTGCATAACACAAAGCAGTGACTAATAAGATAAGAATCCACTCCACTCAAACACAATACCTTCTGGGCACACGAGGTGTGAAATTGCTTTGTTTTCTCCACTGATCTCATCTTCTTTTGGAAGACTAATTGGTCAGACCCCATTGATCAGTCTCTATCCAATGCAGTACTGCAAATTTTAAGTGGGCCAATAGAAGCAGTATGCAAACTAAGAAGCGCAAGTATAAGCCAAGTATTCAAGGGATTTTGTTGGAGTGTGAACATCAAAATGCAATAATGTGGATTGATGTAGGTCTTTTAATTAATATGCTTTGTTTGTATCTATATATTTTATTCCTTCGGATGCCCTCAACTCAGCTATTTCAGATCAATTGCCTCAACTAGTTCAGACCAACTTATAACAACAATAACAATATGGTCTTAATTCTAAATTAGTTAGTTGGTTAGCCATTAGTTTGATCCATTCATGAAGAGCGAACGAAAATTTTATTTTGGCTATCAACCCATCGCAACCCTCTCCCATTTTTCATGAATAGAAAATAGGCTTAGGGACCTCCCTACCTCGATGTGGTGCCCTCTTTCATCCGAACTTTGGACTAGCTATGTAGCACATAATATTGCTCTACATAGGTGGAGCTGAGACAAACTTAACAACAACTCAATCTCGAATTAGTTGTGGTCGACTACAAAAATTGAATAACTTGGCTCAATGTGTAATGCACTTGCGAACGTGCTTAAATAATTATCTAAATCCTTAATAATTAACATATCCAAGTTATTTTAAGTCTACCCCTATGTTATAAAATTTCTTCAATTTATATTGTGTTGAGTTTTCTAATTTGAACATTTGCAAAACATGAGCCTTTGAATGTATCCAAACCACCCCATCCACCCTTCTTTAATTTTTACATCAATTGATACTATTATTTTCATTTGAATCTCTGCATATCATATTTTATTTTTATGATTTTTATCATATCTACAAGCAAGCATCCTCATTTCTTCTACACTCCTTTTAGGTGTGGGTTCTTTCTTTATACCATTCATTATTTACTCATAGTGGATAGATGGCATAGTTGGAGTCCTATAAAAAAAAATTTTTTTTTGGCTTGGCATGAATCAAACCAACCTTCTACAAGGTCCATAATTAGGGTGAGGTTTCTGAATGTGATTTTCTCCATAACTAGAGATCAAATATGTTTTTTCCCCTTTTCTTTTTATTAATATCGTGGTATCCAAGATTACTTTTGACTATTCCACATGAAACGCTCACCCTACAAGAGGTAGCTCGAAAAATTAGGAGACTTGAACGGTTGAACCTGAGACCTCACAGAGGCCCTGGTGATCAGCAACATATCTATCAAGTCAAGGTATAGTTATATTCTACAGAAGAAACTGTGATATCAACAACAGTAAATGACTTTGGATGTATTGAATAATTATCTAGCAAAGACAAAGCAAATTAAGTAATGTTCTACTTTAGCCCAACATATTACTGGGTAGTCTGGATTAGTTGGGTACTAGGGAGGGTGGAACTATTAATGGTGGCTGTCTCTCCTTTCACAGATCTTGAAGGGGATGAAATCCCAGTAACCATTAAGTATTCTTGCCATTTATGTGGCAAGGATTTCAAGCTGTGGCCCCTATCTGGCCTTGTCTTGGACTTTCCTATGTTTTGGTCTCGTTAGACCCACGTGACAATTTGATCTCCTTCAAATCCAAGCACTCAAACAATGAACCGAAAAAAGACACTGGAGTGTAGTAATGTGTAGTTAATAGTGTTATGATATGGATGAACAATTGATCAAGATTTTGTATGACTAATCATTGTCAAGCATGGCTCTTACATTGAGTGGTAGTATCAAGCATGGCCCTTACTTGTATCCATATCAAATGTACTCATTATTCCATGTATTGTCAATGTTGCTTGTGAAGAGTTGTATGACATGATGTATTACTTGTAAACATTGTCTAAGTACATTTATCATCATCACCAAAGGGCCTATATAAAGGGTGCCAACCTCATTGTAAAAACACACCAAAGTTGAATGAAAACTTCTCATTCCAACTATCTCATTTCTTCTCTTCTCCTTTGTAGTAGTAGTTTGTAGTAGTAGAAGTTCTTAGTCTTCTATTTCCTTATCTAGCTCTTAGCAAGTTCCAATTTATTTTACAACACGTTATCAGCACGAGCTTGCTCTAGCATTAAGGAGATCTTGAAGTTCAAGAAGGCTTGTTAAGGAGAAAAAGCTAAGAAGGTATAACTTTTGTTATTTAAATAAGTTCAATTTATTTCTAAATTACCATGGTTGTTTCCTTTTATTACATGCATACTTTATTCATATACCATTATAACGTCACCGATTGCGAAAGTATGCTCTGTAGTTGCGTCTTGTACGATCTTCTACATCAGAAATCAAAAATCAATGTGACATAACTAGTTTTCTCGCTATACTACAAACGATTAATTATGCTCTATTCTTGATTTTTTATATTGCAAATAGTGTTATGAGTTTGGGTTGATAGTGGGTAAGCCTTGTCCCCGGTAAAGCTAAACATTGAAAGGGAGACGGGTTATCCCGTTCGAGGTGGCATGGTTTTTAAGTAGACTCCGTCTCACCACCCAACCTGGAGGTTGTCCCACCAACTCATACAAGTAATACATTTTGCATACTAATAATCAAGTTGTGAACATATATTTAATCATATGTTATGTTTTTACATAAAGGGAAAACTCTTTTATATTAAATTTATTTTCAAAATTCTTTTCAACCATAGTTTGCATTTGTTACCTTATTATAATTCTTGTCATGATAATTCTATGCAAGGTCCGTGTGTTATACATAATCATTCGTCAATTTCTCTTTGGAGATTTGAAAAGTGAATACTTCTCTTTATATATATTTTCACCTTATGGAGTTATACATACCAAAAGGGTAATGCTCCAAAAGGCTCAAAATGAGCTACTTTGGTCTCATGCTACAAAAATTTATATCGATCAAATATCATTTATTATTCTCAATTTCAATTACCTCTATATTGAGGCTATGCGAAATATGATTGATGAGACAAATAAAAGCCACGTGGCTCGCCTCGATGTATTACTTGCAACAAATTATCGAGTGCGCACGTCAATCCAATAAATATTAAGGATTGATTTCTTGTCTCATGGTAGCCGAGTAAAATGATGAGATATTATAAATATAATATCACTCCCGTCCAATTAGTTCACTTCAAATTAAGAAGCATATGTTGCATATAATGATCATGATCGCAATAAATTTATGGACGTGGAAAAGGTGAAAATATCGTGGTAAAGGTCGTATTGACAATTCCACCAAATTTTGGAATAAAAGTGGTGCACCACTACAAAGGGCAAATAATTATTGACAATGAGCGCTCATAATTGTGACATTTTTTAGTCATATATGAAAGGCTATTTTGCCTAAATATTGTCATATATATGCCCGAGTATTTTTGTGACCTTTACCATGCCTTTAAAATCAAAGGCAAAATATTATGAATATTATCATGACTCTTTTTCGATTTGTCAAATATTATTTGTCCAGATGGATCAACAAATCATGTGTTCAAGTCATGAACCAAATAAGAGCGATATGTGCCTTGCTGATTGTGCTACAACGCACACAATTCTTAAAAACAGAGAATATTTCTCCAATTTGAACTTAGCTGATGCTAATGTTCAAACAATATCTGCATCTCCAATTTGATTAATGGCTCGGAAGAGCAAATATTATGTTGCCTGGGGAACAACAATTCATGTTGACAATGCCTTATACTCGAAAAAATCCGTAAGGAATTTACTCACTTTAAAGATATTCGACAAAATGGATATCACATTGAAACCATGAACGAAAATAATAGAGAATTTCTCTATGTCACATTGGTTTCAAATGGGAAAAAAGAAGTGTTAGAAAAATTTCCAACTTTATCCTCTGGATTATATTTTACTCATATAAGGCATGTCGAAACGAATGTCGTCTTAAATAAGAAAATTAATGATCCAACGACATTCATTTTATGGCATGACCGCTTGGTCATCCAGGATCATCAATGATGCGAAGAATAATTAATAATTCGCATGGACATCCTTTAAAGAGTCACAAAATATTTTCACTTTGGTGATTATAATTGTGCTAGTTGTTCTCAAGGTAAATTGATAGTTAAACCATCCCCAAGTAAAATTGTTGTGGAATCCCCAATTTTCTTAGAACGCATTCAGGGAGACATATGTGGACCTATTCATCCTCACTGTGGACCATTTAGATATTTCATGGTTTTGATAGATGCATCAACTAGGTGGTCACATGTTTGTTTGCTTTCGACCCGCAATGTTGCATTTGCTAGACTTTTAGCGCAAATCATTAAGTTAAGAGCACAATTCCCTGACAACCCAATCAAGACCATCCGTCTTGATAATGCCGAGAATTTCAATCTCAAGCATTTAAAAATTATTGCATGTCTATAGGAATTACCATTGAACATTCTCGTTCCACATGTGCATACCCAAAATGGTTTGGCGTAATCTCCGATCAAACGCATTCAATTAATTGCCGACCTTTAATCATGAGAACTAAGTTATCAACTTCGGTTTGGGGACATGCGATCCTTCATGCAAGATCTATCATTCGTTATAGGCCCACCGCATACCATGAACATTCCCCCATGCAACTCATTTTAGGTCAACAACCAAATATTTCACACTTAAGAATTTTTGGTTGTGCAGTGTATGTTCCTATACCACCTCCCAATAGAACTAAGATGGGTCCACAACGAAAACTTGGGATTTAACTCATCGTCCATTATAAGATACCTTGAACCCTTAACAGGGGATTTATTTACTGCACGTTTTGCTGATTGTCACTTTGATGAAGCAATTTTCCCACCATTAGGGGGAGATAAGAAGTCAATTCAAAAGGAATGGCGCGAAATTGTTTGGAATGCATCAACTTTATCACATTATGATCCACGAACAAATCAGTGTGAACTTGAAGTTCGAAAGATCATTCATTTGCAACAAATTGCAAATCAATTACCGATGCATTTAATGATGCAAAACAAGTGACAAAATCACATATTCCAAATTGTAAATGCTCCCGCAAGAATTGATGTCTCGTGCAACAAAATGCACAAGAACCAACGAAACGCTTAAAGCGTGGAAGACCGGTTGGTTCAAAGGATACAATTCCTCGAAAGAGGAAAACGGGAGTAAAAATAAATACAAATCAAAATACTCCCGAGAAAGCACAAGAATCCTTTGATAAGGGTTTGTCGAACAAGTTGATTCTCGATGAGGAACAACTTCCTCTAGAAAAAGAGGAAAAGATGAAAATAATGAGATCTCAATAAATTATTTAAACTCGGTAAGATTTGGGATCGAAATGAAATTGTTCCCGATGATATATTTGCTTTCAATGTGTCCTTTGAAATATGTGAAAATGATGATGATCCGTAACCACGATCAAGTGACGAATGTCAAAAAAGACATGATTGGCAAAAATGGCAAGATGCTATCCAAGCGAGCTAAACTCGTTAAGGAAACGAGAGGTTTTTGGACCAATTGTCCAAACGCCGATGGCGTAAAGCCCGTTGGATATAAATGGGTATTTGTACGAAAGAGAAACGAAAAAAATGAAGTTACAAGGTACAAAGCAAGACTTGTAGCTCAAGGTTTCTCACAAAGACACTGGCATCGATTATGAGGAAACATATTCTCCTGTTATAGATGCAATCACATTTCGGTTCTTGATAAGCCTTGCGGTCTCTCGAAGGGCTTGATATGCATTTAATGGATGTCGTTACGATATCTCAGTACGGATCTCTAGACAAAGGAGATATATATGAAAATCCCTGATGGATTTGTAATATCCGATGAAATAAAATCAAAACCTCATAACATGCATTCTATAAAATTACAAAGGTCTTTGTACGGGTTGAAACAATCCGGACGAATGTGGTACAAACGTCTTAGTGATTATTTAATGAAAGAAGGATATGTAAATAATCCATTTTGCCCATGTGTCTTCATTAAAAGATCATCAACAGGATTTGTGATTATTGTTGTATATGTTGATGATTTAAATATAGTGGGAAACCACGACGACATCGTTAGAACATCCGAATACTTGAAAAAGGAATTCGAGATGAAAGAACTTGGAAAAACAAGACTTTGTCTTGGTTTGCAAATTGAACATTTTTCAAGTGGAGTACTTGTCCATCAATCAAATTATATTGAAAAATTATTAAAAAGATTTTATATGGACAAGGCACATCCATTGAGCTCTCCAATGGTTGTCAGATCACTTGAAGTGGATAAGGATCCATTTCGACCTCAAGAAAGTGATGAAGAGCTAATTGGTCCGGAGGTACCATATTTAAGTGCAATTGGTGCACTTATGTATCTTGCAAATTGTACAAGACCCGATATTGCTTTTGCTGTCAACCTACTTGCAAGATATAGCTCTTCACCAACTCGAAGACATTGGAATGGTGTTAAACACATTTTTCGATATCTTCGAGGAACAAGTGACATAGGTTTATTTTACTCGAGAGGGGTAAAATTGAATCTCCAAGGTTATGCTGATGCTGGATTTTTATCAGATCCCCATAAGGCCCGTTCTCAAACGGGATATGTATTCACCCGTGGTAATATCGCTCGTATCGTGGAAGTCAAGAAACAAACTATGGTTGCCACTTCTTCCAATCATTCTCAAGTACTTGCAATTCATGAAGCAAGTCGTGAATGTGTTTGGTTGAGAAACATGATTGAACATATACAAGAATCATGTGGATTGCCTTCAATAAAAGATTCTCCAACCATATTATATGAAGATAATGCAAAGATGTATTGCACAATTAAGTGAAGGATTCATAAAGGGGGACAAAACAAAACATATTTCACCAAAATTCTTTTATGCGCATGAGCTTCAGAAGAATGGTGAAATTGATGTCAAGCAAATCCGATCGAGTGATAATCTTGCTGATTTATTCACAAAAGCCTTACCAACTACGGCATTTAAAAGGCTTACATATGGTATTGGCTTGCGTAAACTTAAAGACATTGCAAGTAAAGAAACTGAACAAGTTTCACCCATGTTCACATGAGGGGGAGTTATTGATTAATGTATTGCACTCTTTTTCCCTTAGCTATGGTTTTATCCCATTGGGTTTTCCATGCAAGGTTTTTAATGAGGCAATCTTAACAATATTATACCCATCTTAATATTTATGAGAATAGTGTACTCTTTTCTTTTACTATATTTTTTCCCACAGGGTTTTTCTTAGTAGAAGTTTTAACGAGGCACATTCTCTCAATAATTGTCATCCAAGGGGGGAGTGTTATGATATGGATGAACAATTGATCAAGATTTTGTATGACTAATCATTGTCAAGCATGGCTCTTACATTGAGTGGTAGTATCAAGCTGGCCCTTACTTGTATCCATATCAAATGTACTCATTATTCCATGTATTGTCAATGTTGCTTGTGAAGAGTTGTATGACATGTGATGTATGTATTACTTGTAAACATTGTCTAAGTACATTTATCATCATCACCAAAGGGCCTATATAAAGGGTGTCAACCTCATTGTAAAAACACACCAAAGTTGAATGAAAACTTCTCATTCCAACTATCTCATTTCTTCTCTTCTCCTTTGTAGTAGTAGTTTGTAGTAGTAGAAGTTCTTAGTCTTCTATTTCCTTATCTAGCTCTTAGCAAGTTCCAATTTATTTTACAACAAATAGAACCTAAAACATTTGAATATATTATATGGTTAAGGTTGTATTTGTTAGGTTTCTAGAGAAACACAGCAAAAATGTCATATTCTAATAAAGAGTGAAAGAGACTGAGGAAATAGTCATTCTAGGCAATGAAGTGCTGCTCAAGTTTCTTTGTATTAAATTGTACTTCTCATGTTTTATTTGGTAGCAGAGGCCTAGAACATGATATTGTACTTGTAAATGAGGTTATCAGTAGCTAGTATTTGATTTGCAGTGGGAATAACAAATGGAAACGAAAGAGAGTTTGATTTCAAGTCCAATGCATGCCTAACTTTTACCAAGCAAGCAATCTTTAGGACTCGAATGTTCGTTAATAGATTGAACCTCGCAATCTAATTCCAACTTAAAATTAAAACCGTAAAGTTTTATATAAGAGAACTATAAGGAAATTGTAAATTGAAAAAAAAAAAAAAAAAGAAAAAGGAAAAGCTCTAACACACCTTACAACTTTTCCTGCATGTGCCATAGTAATCTGGAGTGCCAATCATATAGACAGGATTTTTCTGGCATTCACCCATGGCGGCCCATTGAAAACAATTATCATCCTCATCGGTGCATCCATTGTCGTCTGAATCAACCGAAACCTTCTTATTTTCGAGAGATCTTATGTGGAAGAATTTTGTGGCGCACCATTTCTCACCCCGAAGTACCGGGCATCTGGCACTAGAGCTTCTTTTGTCAGGAACAGTGTTAGGTTGCAGGTTGAAAAAGAGCAGCGCATTCCCTTTGACGGGTTTAACGGCATAGCCTGTCTTTGCACAGTCGGAAAATGCACCCTCATTCGACGGGTTGTGTTTATTCTGAGTAGTGAAGAGATTTAAGAGAGTAAATTTCACTGCCTTGTACAAAGTTATGATAGGAAAAAAAGGTAGTAAGTATAATACTTATTAAATGTAAGATCCCTTGTTTAAGAATCTGACCTCTGACTCGGGAAAGAGAGTCTCTCCACCCTCGGTAACATTTGAAAGATACAATATGACAGTTGCCATTAAAGGTTCCCCAGACTTGTCACCATAGTAACCAAGATGTTGATTACCCAGTTCAGGTTTATATTGCAGAATCTGCATACCCTGGCTGTTCTCTGAAAATGGAGTATTTCAGACTTGTGTTTAAAACTTCAAATAAATGAAAACAGCAGAAACTAAATAATGAATGCAAGGCATAAATTGACAGAAATATCATCAATACCTTCTGGAAGGAAGGTCCATCCAGAAATCCGTTCCTCCACCCATCCAACAATTTCATCCTTGATAACAAAAGGGTGCAACTTAGAAAGGCAAAGTTGAGTGCTATTAGGTTTAAGCAGTGAGTAAAGATGTGAATGAGCCCACATTACCGATGAACTAATTTCAAGAACACGTTATATATTATATATATATATATTTTTGTCAAGGAGACAAGAGGATGCATTTGATACATGGCATTACTACACATTAAAGTATCAACGATTTAGCTGTCAACTGAACATTAATACTCAGCATAATATCTCCTCTTACATTGACTCGTAAAGGCATTCAACATTTCTTTAGGATGACATCAAATTATTTGGATGATTTTTTTTTTTAGTTTTAACATACATGCGCACACCATCAAGTGCACTAAATCGAGCGCAACGGAAGAGTTTGATCCATGTAGCCGACCCCAACTAATTTGGGATTGAGGCTATGTGCATAACTGCATATGACGAACTTTGATCAACATGCATGCTTCTGAGTTCAAGGAGAAATGGAAATTAATTTGTAGAATAACAATTGAAGAAAAATTAATCTCTACGTTCAATCAGAAACATGGTAGAAATATAATGGAATGATGCACTCCAGAGAATAGACATCTTGAATCTCAATCAAATGACTGGAAAATCTAAGATCTGCAATAACTGGGCACCTTAAGTCCTTTACTATCATGCCAAATATTTGTATCGACAAATAATATCAGATCAAATTGCCCAACAATTAATAATGAAAACTCACTTTTCCTTTGGTCAAAGCTGTGACAGAATCAGCAAAGCTTCCTGACTCATGATCCTTCTGCAAAGGCTTCTCTGACTCGCCATGGGCCTGAACCAAAATGGCATGTCTTATATCTAGGACAAGAAACAACTAAACTTACAAAAATGCAAGAGAAGAGAAGGCAATTACCAAAGAAATAAGATGGTCACACTCCTCATTAGAGAGAAAGCCTCTATATAAGAAGACCCTGCTACATAATGAGATCGGTAAGCAATGAAGCATCTTTGCATCACATTACTGGCATTAGTGAAGCAACGTCAAAAAGAATCAGGAAAAAAAAAGCACAATAAACAGTCGGTTTATGCTCTTTTAAAATTCAATCTCATTATCACTGCATCTTATACTCATCTTGACAGTACAACATGTTACACCTGAAGAACTAACAAAACACGCAGCTTAATCTTCATTATGAATTTTATTATGAGTGACTAACCTTGGATGCCTGGACAGTTGGATAACTCGTGAGGGGTTGACCTTTAAAACCTGATGTGCACGGCCCCCTTGCCCAATGAACTCCTGGTTGTTGTCATCCTTCGTCCTTAATCCTTTCCTGTAACTGCATTAAAATGGCTGCCAACATAATTAAGATCAATCTCCCATCATAACAAAAACATAACATTCCAGCTTCCTTTCACTTAGCGATGACGCATTTCAAGTATAACATGATCGAAACATTAGCATTATCTGATATCACAATTGAACTCTCGAGGCCTCATCACTCTTAACTCTAACAATGAAGTCAGTAAATCATTTAACTTCCCTTCATTACTCTACCCATTAAGATTAAATTCATGCACTCTAACTCTGTGATCATAAATCAATCATCTAAACCAAAATTAAACACAAAATTCAATAAGGTCTGCTTCTCCTATCGATCCAATCTTTCTCACCCTAAAACCGCGATACAAACTAAATGCACAGCGCCCGAAATCCCGCGATAAACAAACATAAAACTTCCATATCTTTGAACACAATGTGCGATAAATCAGTCCAGAACCAGAACAATCAATCAAAAGACTATCTTTTTAGGTCTTTGGATTGAAACCCACATTGCAAAAACCAATTTGGCATGAAATTCAAATGGGAATCAATCTTGTGTTGAAAATTGACAAACACCCATATCAAGAGTACCATGAAATCGAACAATGTGGTCAGATTTATGAATGACTTAGACAAAAAATGACTAACTTTGAAGAAGAAAGAGAAGTGAGAGAAGGTATGGTTTAACCTTAAAGAGGAATACGTGGAGATGGGAGATAGAGACGCTAAAATTAGATAAATGGGAAGAAGAGAAGCCATGGATGGATCACTGACGAGCAGAGATCTAGAAGAGTAAAGTTTCCAAATCTAGGGCTTGTGATTCCATCAAAAATTGATTTCACATCTTTTTTTTTTTTTTTTTTCAAAAACAAAAATTACTTTTTGGAAGATAAAAATGACATCCGCCTTCAAAAAAGAAAAAGAAAAAAAAAATCACTCAAAGTCACATTCGCCGGACCACGTTAAAATAGGTGTGAGCACATCATTTTTGACGCATAACATGCAAGTGTGCCTTTTAAGGCATGCATGAACGATTCTAAAGACGCGGGCTCGCATATCATGTCACTCAATATGCGCTATAAAATTTTTCCACTTTTTTTTTGTCGCAAAGCCTTATAGACCTGATGCAATGACTCAATTATATCAGCTTTAACAAGTGATCTTAATTTCCAGTCTTAGCCCCTAAGCTTGGAGTCTCTTTATAACTTTCAAGAAAGAGTTTTGTCGCCACCTAATGATTTTACATTACTTGATCTCAAATTAGGCAAGGTCTATTAGCCTTATAGGTGATTTTTTTTTAAGTATGCATAGTTGAATTGTTATTATTAAAATCCCCAAACATATATTTTTGTTAACATAAATTAAAAAAAAAAACAATTCTACATTTTTGTCAGAAATCTAGACTGGATTAAAATCGAGCACAATGAAAGAGTTTGATTTATGTAGTAGACCCAAATAATTTGCGATTAAGGCTTGTTATTTTTATTACATAGCATGCCCAACTAATTTGAAATGAAGGGTTGTTGTTGTTGTTGTTGTTGTTGTTGTTGTATCTAGACTAAACTAACTCGAAGTTTTGCCTTCTTTAGAAATTAAAAGAAATTTGAGAATTGTCTATTCTGCATAAGAAATGGGACCTTTTGAGCTTTCAAATGTTCATGACCAAGAAGAAACTCAAAACTAAGTTTGACAGTTTTTGGTAGTAATGAAAAGATGCTTCAAGTTTCATTGCAACAGTTTCAAAGTTAATTCCTCTTTCTTCACTCTTTCACCTCATAATCAAACCCATATCTTAAGTATAAACTTTGCAAGTGTTGAGAATTTTCTCTGCCCTTTGAAATCCTTAACACAAATGCCATCATAATAAACTAAGAGTCGCGCTATGTGCACCTTAGTATCCTCTTAGGGCAACCCGCTATTTTTAATTAAAACTGATTTTATAACCAATTGACAAAAATGTGTTGAACTATATATGAGTTTGTATTGTATCCAATATTAGTCCCACATGGGAAAGAAACATTTTTGTTTCTTTCGTTATAAGATATCTTTCACTTACAAGTCTTAGTTAAGTGAATGTGGGTTGGAGGCAAAGACCATGGGTATTCCCCATTGATAAAGTTGTATGTGAATGTTTTATTGTGTTTTATTAAAAAGGTGTGTAAATTAACATTCACTTTATAAGAGACATTATTTGTCTATATATAATATGTACGAAATGGAAGAGGGAATCAAGTTTTTTTTTGTTGAGAGAAATTTTACTGTTGCACAAGAAAGGTTATTTGATTGGTGTGTTATCAAAGATCAATCCAGTTGTATCCTGGAGGCAAACCTCTTGAAGCATTCATACACCGAATTGGAGGAAAATTCATCTTAGGACATTGCTATTTAGTGCAAGCCTCTGGTATGATTTAATTTAGTTCTTTGTAATTGAATTCACGCATGATATATATTATAGTTTAGTGATACGCATATTGTATAATTGTTCCTTCAAAATGTCCTCCAACCCAACGATTCACATGCCCACTCAAGGCACCCCACTCTTGAAAACACAATTTTTCTACCAAGTTGAGTCGATCTGTTGCCGGCCAAACATCGCGTTTGTCGATCAAAGAGTGTGCACCAACCTTGTCAATCACGTTTGTCGATCTATCTCCGGTTGAAGATTTGACGAGTTTTAAGCATTTTTAGTAGGGGTGGGCAAACCATGGTTTGGTGAATTTCCACCACCAAACCGAGAGTTCGCGATTTAGACTTTTTGCAAACCACCACCAAACTGCGAACCCTCAAAACCACAACTGAACCATCCACGGTTTGTACGGTTTGATCGGTTTGGTTTTACGATTTTTCTACGACATTTTCAAAAAAAATGCCATAGATTCCACGAACTCATATTGGGAGGTAAGCAAGAAGGGAGGGGAGGCGATGGCGGCGAGGTTGTTTGAGCAAGTGAGAAGATGAGGGAGGCGGAGGAAGCGTCGAACAAGAGAGGAGGGAGGCAGAAAGTTGAAAAGACAAATTTGGATATTCAACTAGTCGTGATATATTTACTTGTTTAGGATTTTATGGTGTATATTTATTAAAATTCCTTAAATACTATTCGGTTTGGTGAACCGCGGTTTTTTAGAAATAAAAACCGCCACCAAACCGCGAAATTACGGTTTTCAAATTTTTTAAACCATCCCCAAACCGCGAATTCAAAAAATCAGACCAAACAAAGTGTTTTGGACGGTTTAGATGATTTGGGCGGTTTCGTAGAAACCTATGCCTAACCCTAATTTTTAGGGTATGATAGTTGAAAAAAATGAGTGAGAAAAGGACGTCACACACGATAAGGTTAGTTTTTATGGTTTTGGTGTTTTTTTTTCTTCATTTCTGTAGGTGAACCACGAATGAAAATTTATGTTGTAGTGTTTCGATAACCTATAACCGATAACTACCAAAAGGTATCAGTTATTACCAACCGAGTCTAATCTCAAATGTAACATTTTATTACACTCTATTGTAACTAACCGAGACATAAGTTAATGTCTCGGTTACAGGTAATCGAGACCAAACCATGTGATCTAGAGTACTTCTCACTTAGGTGTCAGTTGATATTAGCTGACACTTACACAATGATATCGGCAACAGACGTCAAACATCAAAAGACAGATCACAACCCTCTCGTGATCACAACCCTACGGTTGAAGAACACATCACTACCCTAATTGAAGTTAAACACAAGCAAGAAAATGAAGGGATTTTATGTATTAAGGCCTTGATGTCGTGATGGAAGAGAGAAAGAAAGGGTTTCGTTCAATTTGGTATGGGGTGCTCGTGCTTCAAACAAAAAGACATTTTGGTAAAAGTCTCAGGATGCCCTTATCAATGGAGTGTCCTGAGAGGATCCCGGGGTGCACATAGCGCAACTCTAAAGTAAGCAGAGCCTGAAAAAGCCTTTTTATTTTTTGAAAGAATACACCATCCTGTAAATTGAGGAAAGAGTAGTTCAATACATGTTCTACATGACCTTCAATACATCAGAAAGAAACATCATCATAAGAAGAAATTGGTGGTTACAGGGTGGATAAAAAAATCAATAAAAAGAATAAAGGAACTACATTGCCAAGATAAAAATAGGACAACATCTAGTTAGTTACCACAGGTATGATGTTTGTTGGCTATGTGGAATCCATTAAGTGCAAGCCCCCAAGAAATGTTGAGCTCCAGGAAGTACCAGGGGAAAGGATAGGTTTCTAATAGCACTTTATTAGTGACTAAATCATCCTTTGGTGGCTCCATTGTGTTGTGACGGAAGGATTAGGAAGACGGACAAGCTTGTTGACCGCAGAGTCCAGAGTGTCTACATTCTGCTTCAATATCTTTCTTCACAGGCGTCAAGCAAAGCAAAAATAAGGGAAGCCAAGAGAAGAAAATTCATTTTTTACATTCTCATCAGCTAGTGGACTTGTGCACAATAAACAAATAGATACTGGACAAAGAAGAAATCAATTATGACAAGTAATATACAAAGCAATTTCTCAAAAAAATAAAAAAGTAATATACAAAGTAACATCCACATCTAATGGCGGGCGCTAACACAGAAGAATTAATTTATGCACCATGCATCGATTATGCTAGAAATGATTTGAAACATTTGATCAATTTATAGCTATAGAATAAATATAAGGATACAAATGCATGGCAAGAGTCTCAATCCCCTTCATTTCCTGGTTCAATCTGCAGTCAGAAAAGAATTTCAAATGAAAATGTATTAGCCACCCAATCTTAATGCCATGTCCAGCAGGAAAAGGGCCTCCAAACTTCCAAAGTTTATCCTGTATAACCCTTCCCTTAAGCTTTTCCTGGTCCCAGCAGAACATACTCAATACCAAAAGTATCAATGCAAGTTTTAGTTCAACTACCCAGTGGAATGAATCGATTGAGGATGACAAAACATTAAGAGTTTGATCCCACAAAACATGGCAGCACTTAAAACAGCCTTATTCAATCGGCAAGTATTGACATGTATTCAATATCAACATTAGAGAATAACCCCATTTCATCTGCCTGACACACCTCATCACTTTTTCCATGATTATTTAGATAAACATAATAATTAGTAGGAATCAAGATTCAAGATACATACCTTAGACATGAATTTATAAACCGATTTCCCTTGGATGCTGCATCAAGTGCTGCAAGGTACAAGAGAAAATCAAACATCCATAGAGCTGCCCATAAAGAAAGCGACAACAAAGTGTTGCTTGCCTTTATTTTATTTATTTTCTCAAGAAAAAAAAAAATAAAAATTGTTCCAATTTAACACAAACCGGAATTATAAGATAAGACACAGTTACTCAGACTTTTATCTATTTGAGCGAGATAATTTTATGGTGCACAGCAGCTAAGACTAAAATAGTGCAATTTACAAGGAAATCAGATTGGATAAGCTGCTGAGAGTGGATCCCCCCGTTTCTCATATAATCCAATCATGACTCCAAGGCTATACATAAGGATAGAATGAGAGAAATTGCCAATCATTTGTGTAGCAACAATACACCAATTGGCTAATCCAAGCCTCCTTTATGTTTTTCATTATTTAAGCACTTTTAAGAATGTGCAAGACTTGAGATGACTTCATAGCAAATCTGGTGTAGCTTAGATGAAATCATTTCTTTGAAAAGAAGAAGAGTTTTTATCTTGTTCTCTTGCTTCTCGCTGTTATGAGGTCTGATAGAACTACTTCCCTCTATTCATTCAGTTTTATATTGATACATGAAACCATTTCAAACAGCAAAACAAGGCAAACAAAATGATGAAGTGCCAAGAAAAAAAAAAGTAGATATTCATTGTAGGAAACTTTCCAATTACCAGACTCTTGTACGCGACCTGTAGCATCACTGAAGCAGTGCATATGATCAACTGAACTGCTGGTGACCTGCCATAATAAATTAGTTCAATAAATTAATTACAGTGAAGTTGCGCTCAGACTCCAGGGTTCTCTACTAGACATGAATTTGAGTTCGCCTCAAACATCACAATTTATTTCTCTTCAAAATCCTCGAGTATTTCATTGGCTTTTGAATAAGCAGTCTATTATCATTTTTCAGGATATGGGAAAACAAATTTGTCACCTGTCAATTGATGCAACCAAATCACTAATCCTACATAGATTGGTTAATTCAACAAGTCACAGATTTTCAATGGACAATTTTCCTTGAATCCTAGGGAATTTGCATCCACCCAATCCAAAGGGCAGTTATCAGGACTGCTTCGCTTCTTGTCATTACTCGTAACCAACCCGCATCGAAGGCAGCAATTTAATTCAGGCTTGCATTTAGGCAATTCTAACATAGCCTGGTCCACTCTAATACTCGCAGCCAGTCCCTAAGCTATAATATAATCACATTCTAAAGTTTAAACTAGCAAGTAGTAACAATATTTTAGAAAGCCAAATAGAATGCCTACAATAAAATGTACTAAACCAGCGAGACTTTTAGGCATATTAATAGACTCACCATTTGGCATAAAAATAGACTCAAGAGATGTGTAGGGCAAGGCAGTTTCAGCACAAAAAAAGCTACTTGTAAAAGTAAAGTGAAAGCTAGCACAGGCAGCAGCAATTTGGGCTCGAATTCAGAAATAGTGGAAACTAACAATTAGGACCATAATTATAAACTAATAGATGGCTCCAACCAAAGCCTATCTACGCAATAACTTCAACAGTCTTGAAAACAAGCGCAATCTACAATGTAAAACAACATATGACCATAAAACATTTAATGTACATTAACATATCCATCGCATTAATCATTATACTCCTTACATTGTATAGAGACGACAGATAATCCTTCCTGTTCTCTATAATTGAGGACCATCTCAATAACACACTTGCTCCACACAAAAATTAGTTCAACTCATTATTGTGGCTCATTGTCACAAAATGGCTCCCACCTCATGTGAACCACAAGCTCACTCACCTACTCCACAACTGTGCGCATCAATCACACATCCAAAAACCACTCTAATTATTGCTTCCCAGGGGGGCTGGTCGAGAGGAAACTTTCTTTCTCTAACACGCCGACCAAGGCAGACGTGTTGAGTTCGAAACCTAACCACTCCTTTCTATTTGGGTTCCCTGGTGGCAGACAACTAATAGTCCACTATCAGTTCCGTGTTAGCGGCGGTGGCTCGGGTACCCTCTGCTCGATTGATGTGCATTAACCTACCAAATTCACTCAAACCCTAAAAAAATTGCATCTTTAACTGAAAACCAAGTAAATCCCCCAATTTTAACCAAAAAAATCAAACCTTGAATTCAAAGCCCAAAAATGTAAGGGAGATTGGGGAAGGAGTGACCTCTGATAGGGCGAAGCGAAGAGAGGAGAAGAGGGAGGCGTAGCTTTCGGCGATCGCTAAAGAGTCTCTCTCGACCACCTCCATAGCTCTCAGAATCCCGTCTTGATCGAGCGAGGGTTTCGAATCGGGACTCTCTTCGACGGGAACGTGAGGAGGGTCTGGTGAGGGCATCGAGGATTGTTGTTCGTCGTGTTGGGGGGTTTGGGTTTCTGCGTTTGTTGAGTGGGGGATCGAAGAGTTGTCGTCCTCCATTGTCGCACCAGTCCGACTAGACTGTCGTGAATAGTGGCGGGAGGGAAGCCGCGCGCGTGATCGAGCAAGCAGCACGTGCGACACGTGTCACAGCGAGAACCGTTCGATCCTCACACCTCCCCCAAACCCTCCTCACTCGAATCGCCGGAACCTTAATTCCGGCGAGCTTCCACCTCTCTCCACCACGGCTTCCTTCAAAGAATCTCCTCCTCGGAAGGCGCCGGAAAACCGCGCGTCCTTGAAGACTCCGCCGGGAAAGCGCTCACCGGAGTAGCTCCACCGGTCTCCAAACTCACTCTAGACGCCCTAAAAGGCGCAAATTTTGAATCTTTTCTTCTCGTGTTGAGATCCTACCAGCAAAGATGCCTCATTTGCAGGCCAACTCAAGAGATCAAAAGGTAAACAGTCCAAAACCCCCAAATTAGTACCAATTAGGGCTTGTAGTGATCTGCAATGGCGCAAGCGATGGGGAGATTAGGCGGCGGAAGCGAATACGACGAGGAAGAGGAGATGGAAATGGGAGTGAAAGACGAGGACGACGACGACGAAGAAGAAGACGAAGAGGACGAACATAAGCGAATTCAGTCATCACAACAGTAGCAGCAGCAGCAGCAGCAGCAGCAGCAGAGCAATGCGATGTCCTCGTCGCGGCGGTGCAGGCCGAAGGAGGAGAAGGAGAAGACGAAACTGAGAGAGAGGCATCGAAGGGCGATCACGGCGAGGATTCTAGCTGGGCTGCGAAGGCACGGGAACTATAATCTGCGCATTAGGGCTGACATCAACGACGTCATCGCGGCTTTGGCTCGCGAGGCTGGCTGGGTTGTTCTTCCTGATGGCACCACTTTCCCTTCTACAGAAAAAATTACATCCGTACGGTAGTTTTTTTTTAAAATTCGTAAATTATATTGATTTACTTTTTTATTCGTTAATTGATGTATATCGTATTTTGAAAATGCGAAATAGTGCGGGCGTGGATGCTTTCGACTACAAATGGCGCCTCTACAAGAGGCGCCATTTGTAGAGGAGCCATTTGACCACCTCAACACTCAACACAAATGGGCGCCATTTGTACACTCTGTCACCTCGGTAGAAAATGGCGCCTCTTGTAGAGGCGCCATTTTATCCACGTCACCACACCACCACGCACACCACATCACCATATCACCACACATACAAATGGCGCCTCTACAAGAGGCGCCATTTTATCCACATCACCGCCACCACACACACATACCTCACCGCCACCTCACGTCTCCCACACATACTTACCGCCACCTCACGCTCTCCCACGTTAAGCCCACACCACATCACCACGCACACCACATCACCACACATACCTCACCGCCACCTCACATCTCCCACACATACCTCACCGCACCTCACCACCTCACGCTCTCCCACGTTAAGCCCACACGCATCCACGTTCCACCATACACACACCACGCGCTCACGTACTATGCATGCACTACACACACATGAAACACACACATGAAAGCATGGCATGGTCATGCATGCATGTCGGCATGCATGACCAACCGACATGCATGCGTGGTCATGCATGCGTGACCAATCGACCACGCATGCATGCATGCGTGGTCACCATGCATGCGCGTGGTCATGCATGCATGACGCATGCATGCATGCGTGCGTGGTCACGCATGCATGCATGCATGCATGACGCATGCATGCATGCATGCCGTGAACAAAGATGAATGGGTGGGATGCGAGAGTGGCGTACACGAGAGTTCACGGGTGGGCGGAGAGAATCTCTCGCAACCACCGCCCCCTACAACCTACAACCCCTATCGAGGACCTAGCCTAATCAATGCGCGCGTTGAATGTTTGTTGGGAGGGTATTTAAAATAGGGAGAGAAAGATCGGTGAGGTTTTCGTGGTGATAAGAGAGGGATAGAGCAGAGGAGCAAGCGGTGAGAAAATAGAGAGGAAGAAAGTGTAGAGAGAGTGTGAGGGAGATCGAAAGAAAGAGTGTGTGGGAGATCGAGAGAGGCAACCGCGATCCGCGAAGGTGACGGCTACGGCGACGGCGACGACGAAGGAGGCAAGTGTAAGTGGAAGTGTTTGGGGCTTGAGTTTGTGAGCGAGAGAGAGGGAACAAATGAGAGAGGAGAGAGTGAGAGAGAGAGAGAGAGAGTGCTAGAGGTGTCACGAGAGAGAGGTAAGGAGTGAGAGGGTGAGAGTTTGCCGAGATGGCGTGAGAGAGAGAGAGAGAGAGTGAGAGAGTGTGAGAGAGAGAGAGAGGGAGAGAGAGTTTGTGAGAGAGAGTGAGAGAGTTGAGATGTGTGGTTTGTGAGAGAGAGAGACGAGAGAGTGAGAGAGAGAGAGAGGACGAGATAGTTAGAGAGAGTGAGAGAGAGAGGACGTGATAGTGAGAGAGAGAGAGAGAGAGAGTGAGAGAGTGAGGGTGGTGTGAAAGAGAGAGAGGTCGAGATAGTGACAGAGGGGGAGAGTGAAAGTGTGTCGAGAGAGAGAGAGAGAGAGAGAGAGAGAGAGAGGGGGAGAGGGGGAGAGAGTGGGGAAGAGTGTGAATAAACGAGAGAAAGAGTAGTGTGTGGGTTTGGGTTTGGGATTGGGTTGAGTACGTTAGGTTTACGAGAGAGAGAGGGCGTGAGAGAGTGTTTGTTTTGATGTATTTAGCAAACGATTCTATGTGGGGAGAACCGATATTTTTAATTATTCTTTTTATAAATATTTTGTTGTTGTTTCATTTCAATAAATTAACTAATTTTTTTTTTCACAGGGAATATTAATCTTTTTTTGTAGGTAAAAGAATATTAAATTGAAGAACAAACCGGAACAAAAATAGTAAGAACAAAAATTTATTTATTTATTTATTTATTTATTTAATATATTTATAGTGTAATAGATTTTTTAAGAAAATGTGTTTATTGCATGGTGTGTGTAATTTAAATATTTTGTTTTTAAATAGTTAGTAAAGAATGTGAACATCATAGTTAACAAAATATTACAAATATTAAACCCTATAGAAAAATTAATTTTTTTTTGTAGTGGTGGTCGTATTTTATTGTGTGTGTGTGATAAATGCATGATAATTATTTGGCACATTTTACAAGTGAGTGGCAAATCGACCCAAAGATAAATATTATCTGTGTTATTTATTATCGGTGTTTGATTATTGCGACAAGATATCAATTATAAGTTAGTATTAATGTAGTGTCCTAGGTGTATACACTATTAGTCGCCTCACCATCTCCAACAACGACAAGAAGGAAAAAATCTTTTACTTACAAATTTAATTTGTAAGTAAAAGTGTTAAAATTGTAAGTAAAAGTTTTTACTTACAAAATGTCGTTGGTAAAAACATCGTAAGAATAGAGTCGTCGGTAAAAGTTTACACTTACAAACGTAATCGTAAGAATAGAGTCGTCGGTAAAAGTGTATAATATGTATTAATAAAATTTCTATTCGTTTTCAATAATATTCATTAATATAACTACATTTTTTATTTGAATATTATTTTGTTTAATTTTTGTGCCTTTCATTATTATTTCACGTTAATTTAATGAGTTTCGTTTTGGTATAAAAAATTTAATGAGTTAGAGAACTTAAATAAAATACGCTTAAACTTAAATAAAATACGCTTATTTATTCTTGATTATTGTTTTGATCAGCTTTTTCATCAATTTGACAAACTTTGTCTTATTCGGGAGCCCAAAGCTAGCTAGAGTAGATTTAGTGGGTAACCAAACAATGTTCCAAAGCTCATTCAACCAACAACTAGAAAGAGAAGAAAAAATAAAGTTAGACAGTTTAAAATTCATTTATAATTTTCTTCATTAAAAAAATTAAAGAAATTAAAAAAATAGAATACAACCTTCAAAAAAGCCATTGGATGTTTGAAGCTTGTAGTGAACATCGAACAAAATATGTAATCTCGCATTCACAAGTGTCCTCACTCTGCTCTCTAGTCTTGACAAGAGACTATAGACGCGCCCCGTCCGGGATATAGTTATTTCCAATTATTCGGTCAACCATCGTACAATGAAAAAATCATGTCACTACTCATCTTTGAATACGTCGTCCATTCTTCTCCTTCTTCTCTGGCCACGACCATGAAAGGAAGTAGCTCACTTGCTAACTGTGACCGCAATTGATCATATTCGAACTCACTATCTACCACTTGAAGCTTCGATAACTACTGATCAAGAATAATAACATTATAGACGATATATTTAGTAAAAACTATCGTGCCTCAAATCCTCATTTTGATCATTTCTTCGCTTGATATATATGTAATTTTTTTACATTATCAATGCGGTAAATTATGTAGGTCATGGAAGGTAGGAACATCCCGTTTCACTTTTATGCATTTGGAGAAATTGTTAAGGTTTCGCAAGGCATTGAGTACAGCAGACCCCCATCAATGACCATGATTATTAAGTTTGGAACGAGTAAACATGAGTTGATGGATCACGTGTATAACGCGTTTGATATTTCGTCCATCGAGACTCTCATTACGATGACGTATCGTCACGTAATAACTCATCCATCGGGTTCACAATATTTTATCCCCTGTCGTTGCACGACGAGACCCACTTCGAGTTGATGTGGTCAACATGGCGAATCTACCATTATCAATGCGAAGGTAGAGATTTATTTAACCTTCGAGCCAATCGAGCCTTATCAAAATTCTACTTGTACATTCACAAGTGGTAGAAGAAAATGTGGGCATGACATGCCCCGCATCAATGATGGAAAGATTACGTATGCAATCGCCTATAGGTGATGTTGTGCAAGATAGATTTGTTACTTCGATTGATGATGACATTAGCGCCCCAAAGGATGACCGTAACGAGGACCACGACAACGACATTGACGAGGACGTATGTCCCCTCGAGGATGCTTTGCGCCATCCGTTAATTGGGAAAGTATAAATGTTGTTACGACGACCCAACCTACGAACCTCCAGGGGCGGAAAACTTGCAAGATGATGAGCAATTTGCAATTGACGAGGAGGAGTGGATGGAAGAAGCAAGCGATGAAGAAGATTACCAACCATTGCTTAGGTGTATAATGAAATTGATTGGGAAGTGGCTAATTCTACCGCAACCCAACATTCTCATCATTCGATCGGATGGGACATGCCTAATTTTCATTGGAAACAGAATGTGCTTTGACAATAAGAAAGACTTGCAAAGATGCCATAAAATTGTGGCATGTTAACAACTTTGTCAATACCTTGTTATGGAGTCAACTAAAACCTTATGGGCATTGAAGTGCGAAGTGCGCCGGAAGGCTGGGTGCATGTGGCGTCTCCGTGCTTTTTTGCGAAAGAAGAAACAATTGTGGGAGATCACTCGGTTAGACGAGCCGCACAGGTTGTATAAATCCCGGCATAGAACGCAGATCATGCCCAACTCGACGCCAACATGCTTGCACGTGAGATACAAAGCGTTGTCGAAATAGATCATGCAATTGCTATCAAGGCCTTGAAAGAAATGATTAAGCTAAAATACTCACATGATGTTCCCTACAAGCGAATGTGGGATGCTAAAAGGAAAGCAATTGCAAATGCATTCGGAGATTGGGACGCGTCATATGCTACGTTACCAAGATGGTTGGCGGTTTGTACATAATAAGAGCCCAGGGACAAAGATTGAGTGGTCACATAGACAATGGGTCGCAGATGAGATCGGGACAGAGCATCCTCAATTTCGTCGTGTGTTCTTCGCATTCGAAGCATCAATCGAAGGGTTCAAACATTGTAGGCCTCTTCTACGATTGACGCGACATTCTTGTATGGCAAATACAAAGTGGTAAGCTAATGATCGGGCTTTGATCACCGCTTTCATTGAGAGATGGCGTCCGAGACACATACGTTCCACATGCGTTGCGGCGAGTGTACAATAACACTCCAAGACGTTGAGATTCAGCTCGGGTTACCAATTAATGGTATGCCTGTGGACTGGAAGCACGATGTCGACTATCTCGCGGTGTGTGAAAGACTACTTGGTGCGAGACTGGACCACTTCACGTAAAAGGGAATAGAGTTCGTGTTTCATGGCTCGAAGACAATGTGCCACCTATAGAGGATGACAAAGAATGAGGAAATGGTTCGACGTTATGTTCGTTCATACATTCTACAACTTATTGGTGGTCATGTGTGTTCGCGACAAGTCGAATCAATATGTTCATTTGATGTTTCTTCCGTTGCTCGAGGACCTTCAAACAAATGGACAATATAGTTGGGGAAGTGCATGTTTGGCATATTTATACAGGGAGTTGTGTCGTGGATCTCGCTCTGTGCGCACGAGGTCGCCGGTGCGACAATTCTTATACAACTATGGGCCTGGGATAGATTTCCATTTATAGCACCAAGGCGCAAGCCTGTTCCTAGAGGTCGACCTCGAACGTGTGATGGAGTAGACATGCCCAATGACGTTCCTTTGGGATATCGGTAATAAAAATGTTTCTCATGTTATTTTTAACAATTCATTGGGTCTTTTTAATTTACGACAAATTTATTGTTTTGTATACGAGATGGATAGTTGCATTTTCTCGTAACTAGGACTCGCCACACACGTTGTATCATCATTTCGTGATGCACTTGACACGCAGAGGGAGAATGCCGTGGAGTGGCAACCATACGCGATGTCATGGAGTCACTTCCACAATTATGTACTCAAGGTCACGGAGTCGGCGTTCGACGTGTCCTTTAATTTGTTTCCATATAGTTGAGTGGCATAGACCGGAAGGGTCATGAGACGCTTTGGGCCGTCACAGTCGTGCCACCGCACCGTGATTTTGACACACGTCCGCACCGCGTCCAATTGAGAGGACACCCTCAAGAAAATTGGGCGGTGTATCACGAAGATATATAGAGTTGTGGGAAAATCGTAGTAATACGATAGCCACGATACAACCGTAAGAGAGAACACGATCACGAAGAGTACATGAGGTGGTACGAGATCTATCACCAGGCGATACATTGGACATGACGGGCACCTTTGCGCGAATTCTCGGTAACGTTGAAACTATAATGTTTGTTATCCTCATGAGTCATATTTAAAATTGTTAACCAAACACCGCATTTTTTTGTATATTAGTCTACATTTGCGCGTCAATTGGAGCGCGTGTTCTCTCGATGACGGGGTTGAACAAGGCATGGTCGCTCTACATGAAGGCATCGAATCTTAGACGAGGATGAACAAGAAAGGACTACTATGTGGAATGATGAAAATGTAGTTGAGCGGACATAGATGACGAAGCATCTCAAGAAGAAGAGAAGAACAACAAGAAGAGGATCAAAGCCTAGCGAGATAGAGGGAGGAGAAGAAAAACAACGACGACTCGGACTCAGGTGAGAGCGATGAGACGTTCTTCTCCACCACCTCCAACTCGTCCAACTCCAAGAACGTCGAGACTATTGGTGAGAGCAGCAGAGACGTTCTCCTTCGCCACCTCTAACTCGCCCTTCTTCTTATGGGTACTCTCCTTTCTCGCCCCAACGCAATCGAATGCTCATATGTTTTTGCCTATGACACCGAGCATGAGTGTTCATCCATATCATTTTGATCCATATGCTCCTGGGCCATCATCTTCGTACATGGACCATAGAATGCCTACACATTCAATGCATGGTTCATTGCCTCAATACATGCCAAGTCCATTTACTCCGCCATATTATAACTACAATATTCCATATAGTGGAGATGGCTCATTCGGACCCTTATTAGGCATGCCACTTCATGTTCCTTTCACCCAACCACATACGGAAGTCGGTATGTTGGAATGGTTCAACCCCTATCTTTGATAGCACCGGTAGTAGAGGTCAATCGAGCCAACACGAGGAAGAAGTTCAGATCGAGTCATCGAGCTCAACAAACTCAAATTTCGGACGTACAAGCACGGAGAAATCCACGTCGAAATAGAGTACGACCGGTTGCCACACGGAGGAGACGCGTCGACGTCGATAGAACCGCATCATACCTTTGTATGAGTGGGTTGATAGGAGTGTTTAGGGTCTCTTATATGTCATGGAGATGGGGTTGTACATTTGGATGAATGGCAAGAACTATAAATACAAACTCCTAGCCTTTTTGCTTCACATTAGCATGTTGCTTTCAAATAAAAAAATGAAAAAAAAATTCGAGCTATTAGGGACTTTTATTTGCTGGAAATTGTAGTCCTTAGGAGGTTATTCATCATCAAGAAAGCGATCTAGTTATATACAATCAAGCATCAACCTTAAGGTATGCTCATATCCACTTATTTGCATAAAAGTGAGTATACCCGATGATACTTTGAATTGCATAATGGTCATTTGTGTAAATGTTTTTAGGTCTTTTTGGTGTCGGATAGTATCAACGTTTAATTTACTGAGACTAAGTACATCTAATATAACCTAGATTGTCACCAAAGAACGTCGAGAGATATATATGAGTCCGTTTGCGATAGTTTGGGTGACGAGAGGCCTATTGGACTAGGAATACTGCGTGAAAAAGTGAGTATACCCGATGATACTTTGAATTGCATTTCATTTCCTTTTATTACTTATTGATTGCGCCTTTGTGACTATATGGTGCCTTTGTACTCTAATATAATGATATTTGTTGATAATCTTTACTCTTTGAACTTGTTCATCGTGATATTGTTTTGTTGATGCTTTCATTGTATCATTTCGTGTGCTCTATGTCTTCATTTGATGTTTTTAATGGTAAATGAGCTTTAAATAGCATGCTATTAGGATTAGAGAATTTATGAATGAGACTATGAACTTTGTACTCGACTTGATTAGTCTATTAGCTTGTCCATATGCCTTTACCATTCTATACTTTAGTCATTTTTGAATAAATAAAGTAGTGGTTGGTGAAAATAGTGACAACGAACCATGACATACTCACTTAAGTAGGTTTAAGAAATCAAACGTAATTACTAAATTTAGTTACACATTTGTTTATCCATTTCGTAATAATTGATTATGACATTTACATTTGTTTGTAACTTACTCTTCAACCTTAAAAAAGTCATGTCGAGCGAAAAATAGTGCATCGTCATCCTGGGACGGATCTAGTGGACGATCCAAATAGACGATCTGGTGGTCGCAGAGATCGTCCATCTCGCGACGTGGATCGTTCGCTAGTACGATCTCCCGTGATGATGCTTGAGTCTCAACAGCGTCAAGAGCAGTACTCGTTCGTCAACAACTTGCTCGGCGCTTGCTTACCTTCAACAAGTTTTTGTCCAACAACAAATACGTTCACACCATCAATCACAATTATTTCAAGCAGATCCTCGTCCGCCTTATGCGCAGCATTCCCCATCGGGCCCTCTCCTTCAAAGAATCTGGGGCCATCTTTATTTGGCCATGATGATCCAACCACTCAACAGGCTTACTCCTCTTTTTTGGCATCGCAACTCCCTCCACCTATCGCTGGTCACGTTACTTCTACGAAGCTACCCACGCATCTCCTCCCATCGCCAGCACTACCAAAGATGTCCCGATTGCTTCATTCGACTCTAGTATGCATGCCTCCCCATCGAGGAGTCATGATCATGTCGAGCTCGCATCACATTCGTCCAATACTTCAAGCCACCCTTCGAGTGAGCCATCTATTAGTGGTGCCTCCCATAGATCACAACAAGACGATGAGCCGCCTAGGGCCCCGAGACGTAGAACTAATGATGACCGAGGCGCGGGCGGGTGTTTTTGACCGTAAAAACTACGAATGAATTGTAAGTTAATGAAATATTATTACGTATATATACTTACGTTTAATGAACTTACTATAATATTGGTCTAACTTTTTTTTTGAAAAAATGTAGTGGTACTTTCTTGCATCCGTCATCCGAAGTGTCAAAGCAAATAACGCGGATATATAAATTCGCTTTACATAAGGATGGCTATCATGTTGGGATACGGTTCCTAACCATATCAAGGAGCAATATTTTAACGATTGGGCGGTAAGAGATTTTTAAATAAGAAAATTAAGTTTCGTTTACTTTTACTTAGCATATGTTGAAGACTTGACTTTCTATTACTACGAGACTCATTTCGAGTGGAGACGATCGGATGATGCTATGGTCGGACATTTGTACGACAGGTGCGATTGCCACTGTTATGCCGACTTTGTTAGTAAGATGGTGAGGAAGCCGACAAAACCATCACATGTATCTCTGGAGGTTTTTGAGCATTACAAGAAGATGCGGTCTACTCCAGAATATAAAGCAAAGTCGAAACAAGCGAGCCGAAATCGAAGATCGAGGTGGGGGACCTGGTTCGGGTTCGTCGCATGCACGGAGGTGGAGCCATATCCATCTATGAGCATTCGTTGAGACCGGTATGTTTTTGGGCATACATACATAGATACATACATACATATGTATACATTAGATTCATATAAGTTTCAAACTTAAATTTAAGTTAAACATATTTTATAGGAGAAGGAACTCTAGTAGAAAGCCGATCGCTTTGGATTTATGTTTATATCTCCATACAAGGAATCATGATAACGTTACTTTCTTGGATCCTAGAGCGAGGCGATTGCGTGCCGTAAGAAACTACTTGACCATAACTCTTTTTTGTTAATTATAGGTATCAATGACTTATATGACTTGTCAATGTTTAAATTCTTAATACAGCGCTATACATGAAAGGACCACGAGCTTTCACGGTTGCGACGACACTCCAATTGATGAAACAATTATATTTGGAGATTGTGCAAAAAATGATAAAGGCCTGAGATTTGGTCTTGGCTGGACACCGTCGGGTCTAAGATGCGTCGACATGATGAAGTTCGGATCTTCTCGTCCTATATTGAAAGATGATGAGTCATTTGACCAATACAATAAGGAATTCAAGGAGATGCAAGCAATAATACTAAAGATGCTTAATGACTCGTCTCATTAATCACGATCAATTGCTTGAAATGCAAGGACGGTTACAACGCATGGAACAGGGTTTCATGGAGAGATCACTTTGCACAAAAAAGGCAAGATGATGATGATGATGATGTTGATGATGATGATGCCGCTCACAATGACTCAACTACCGAGGATGATGAATGATGATTTCTTTTTCACAACATCCAAAAAGGTTAAATTTTTTGGTTCATTTTTTACTTGATACTTATAAGTTTTTTTTATTAGGAACCATTATAAATCTTATTAATTTATTAGGAACCATTATAGAGACATAAATCATGTAAACAATTTAAGTCTACCCTTTGTCCTCAGATTTTATTTGTGATTTATAGAAAATTTTGTAGTCGTTTAAGTTTTGTTTCTATTTGTGTCTAACATGTAGGTTATTGAATGTTCCACAAATTTCTATTTCATTGTTATAACTAAGTCGTTAAGATCCTTAGTATGAGTGCCCTTAGTCATGTGGAATTGGTTTATCGAATTCGAAATCAAGTAGGAACTCATGTTAATCTTTAGTATATGATCAATATGCTCTGTTTTAGGATTGAAAATATGATTCAAAGTTGTTAGTTATTTTACCGTTGCTTGTAGGACTTAGTCTAATTTAGTTACTCTATTTTTTGTTGAATAAGTCTAGTTCGGTTCAGATTGTATTTCCTTAATTTTATGATTTGTTGTTAAGTCAAAGCACGTTGGATATGTGTCCACAATTTGCGCTTATTAAAGGTTTGATCAAATGCCAATATAAATGCAATCTCGCTTTATGAATAAAACTATCTTCGAGAGTTCTTCTACTTAAATACTTGTATTCGTTATTACTCTTCATTGTTGTTTCTTCTTGAATTCGATTCACATTGCTTCGTCAATCTCACACCGTCTCTCGCAACCAAACCGTGAACTCGTAATCTCTGTCTCTCTCTGTCTCTATGTCTTGATTTCATCGTTTTTCAGCTTCTCTTTGTGTGTTCATTTTTGTTTGATTTATAGGAGGCCGACGCGAACGGACGGACGGAGATCGTGATTTAGGGCTTAATCGGCTTGCAGAGAGACCAGACTTTTTTCTTTGTTGAGATTTTAGGTGATTTTTTTTGTGGTTTGGTCGGTTTTTTGCCAATTGCAAAATGCAAATGTGTTTCGTTCTCTCAAACTACCTCTATTGATTCTCAATTGAAATTGATTGCATTTGTTTGTGGTTTCGTTGTTTGGTTGGGATGATTGATGGTTTTAGGTTTTTCCCCATAACTCAGCTTCTTCAATGATGATGATGATGATGATGGATCAGTTGATTATTTGTATGTCGTGATCGGAATGGTTGTGCTTATTTGTGGTCTTGGCATAAAGATGATGATGGATCAGTTGATTAGAGGGCCTGGTTTTATGCCTCCTCCTCAAGCTAGGCCCCCAATGGCGCCGAACTTGATCGACCATTCACCTAATTCGAGCAATAAAGTGCGAAACAGATTGATTACTACTTTAGGTATGGCTGCATTTTTTTGTTGTTGATGGATTTGTGTACATTCTAAACCAAGTTTTTCTCTTTAAATCCTACCTCTGAAGTTTGAGTTGGCATCTTTGTTATTTTGAATTTGGTTTCAGGATATTGCGGTATTGATAAGTAAAATAAATTGTTCCTCCATTGGCCCTTTATCTCGCTTGCTACTCCTCTTCCTTGTAAGTCATTCCTATCGCCAAGACTATTGAACTTTTATAAATTGAATTCCATGAACATATGAATGTATGCTTTATTTTTTGTTTTGTTTTATATGTGTGTGTGTTTTCCTACTCTGTCTATGTTATCATGTTATGATTAATATAAATTCCTTCTTAGTTCTTCCTTTTGTTGGATGGAGCTACATCATGTGCTTAACAGATGACAACCTTCATTCTCGCTTGAACTTTTTCATGTCGATCAAAATGTTTGGGTTAATTGAATCTAGCTCTCTTTATATGAATTGTATTATCGTGTTGCTTTTCTCAAAAGTTGATTTCTTTCTAGACCTTCATTTGTTGATTAACAAGATTTGTAAAGGTTACGTAGACATGACTCAACCATTCAAATAATAGTTATATAGAATATAGTTGTAGCATAGCAAATCGATAAGCTAAGAAGACATTACACAATCTTTGAACCACTTGTTGTTCGGACAACGGGGAATGGTCTTTTGTGTGCCTCTTCCAAATGCGGACAAATAAGGGTCATTTTAGAGCTTATAAATTCTCTCTTTCATTTGCATCAATCTAACTTAAAGTAGATCCTTGTGAATTTTGTGGCATTTTAGAAGTTGTTGCTATCCCCTCTTAGTTGCTTTGAGCTTCGTGAAGCATCTCGTTGTTATCCTCGGGCCTCATCTCCTCGAGGATCGCTTGTATTCTTGATTGCATAGCACATCTCTTGTTTGTTGTTGGGTCTTATTGGTGAGACGCACAATATTTGGTGCTAATGTTGGTGCTATCTTTCCTGGGATGAGAGTGTTGAAAACTTTTGCTTTGTAATTTGTTCGCAACAAACAAACTGAAAAAAAAATCTGTCAAAATCATTTTTGGAGAAATCAAGAAATGGATGAATTCTCGTGTCCACTTACAAGTTGATCTTACTACTAACTTGCTAAGTTACCATCTAGTTGGATTCTTATACATGGCTTCTCTCATGTAATGCAGCCATTGGAGCGCTTTTTGCCCTCGCTACTGTTTCCATTCCAACCATGAATGTAAGTTTTGATTGTTATATTTTTCTTGTTGCGATTTCATTGATTAAATGTTCTTAATTTTTGCCATCCTAGGCTTTTAGAAGACTAGCAACTTCAATGGATAAATTCTCAAAAGTTGCATCGGAAGAGGTACCAGGGACGTTGTCTTCTCTAAAACTTTCAGGGCCGGAGATTAATGATTTGACTCAACAATTGAGTAAAATAAGGTAAACTTGCTCTTCTGATGGATGATTCCTATTTGTTGTGAAGCACATTTTAATTATGTTGAGAGCTTCCTTTTTTTTTTCTTCAACATTAAAGGCAAAAGATATCGGGCTCTTAATGGAATGAATGGCCGAAGAACATGTCTAAAGGAAAGCGACGAAATCCTAATATGAATTGATCCTCTCATTTTGATCACATGATGTAAGAGTAAAGCGACATGTGTAATTTGTTGACAATTGATTGTGAATGTTTTCTTTCTAAGATCCATCATGAACTATCTCATAGTAAGGCATGTTCGTTGTGAACCACCAAGATAAATTAGGTGATATGACAATTGAATTAGGAGCGCAATCCACATCTCGTTAGCATGGGTGCAACTAGCAAGTCAATTAGGCTTTATGAATTGATTAAACAATTATCTTTCTCAAAAAAAGACTTATAGACTTATAGTAGTAATCTGCATGGCATGAGCTAGTTTTTGAAACGCCTCGTATTTCATTGCCGTAGTTGCGAGATGTACTGTCGGGTTGCATTGACACTAGTATCAATCTTTTCAATTATGCTTGTTTTTTAATATGAGATAAGGAGAAGCTTTTGATGAAGTAAAATTTCAAGTTGATAACTTGATATCATATGTTTGAGTCTTCTCATAAAGCAAGTTGAGAAGCGTAGAATTAGATTCTTATGAGCAAGTGATCGCATGTTTCATTTCGGAGTTATACCCAATCACATCATAGCTTAAGCACGCTTTTGGTATGGCAATCTTATCCATGAAAATCAGTAGACTAGTAGTAGGCTTTGATGAATTAAACCCCTTATTTTTATTTTTATTTTTTTTCTCAAGTGTCAATTTGGGGTTATAAAATTCTAATTGTCTTGGGTACATTGTAATTAGTAAAAAGGATCTCACAACTTGGCATACTTCTTGAGAGTTACACCGCATCCTTTGCGTTCTTCGGCACACCATGTTGCATAGAAGAGTAACTCTGGATGAAGATAGCAAGGCTCCGTTCCCTGGATTCAGTGGATCATTTATCATGGCACCCTGCCTGATGGACAAGAAGTGGCTGTGAAGGTTGGGTCTGCAACTTCAACTCAGGGAACTCGTGAATTTGAGAACGAGGTAATCAGTTAATGCTTTTATGGTCTAGTTCGTTTGAAGGTTGAACTCTTATTTAGATAGAAAAAAATTAATTCTGCAAACCTGTGGCATTACTAACATAATATGAGTATCATGGTTTTTTTTTTTTTTTTTTTTGTTTATTTCCTTTACAGCTAAACTTGCTCTCAGCTATTCGACATGAAAACTTGGTTCCCCTTCTCGGATACTATTGTGAGAATGATCAGCAAATTCTTGTCTATCCTTTCATGTCCAACGGTTCTCTACAAGATTGTCTATACGGTAGTCGCTTCATAGTTCAGTATCAATATTATGGCTGATAGTGTTCATTACTTCATTATATAGTTTTCTCTTACCATATTCTTTCCTTTTAGGAGCAGGAGAAGCATCAAAAAAGAAAGTTCTAGATTGGCCAACTAGAATCTCAATTGCACTAGGTCTTTGCAAGAGGCAAGTAAATGAAGTGGTGTTTGTTTCTTATTCATTCCAACATAATTATATTTCCAATTCCAGAAGCAAAACAACTATATGCACAATGAAGGAATATGTGCTCATCTCATATTAGCCTTTGTGATGTAGAAGTTTGATATTAATTTTCTGATCTTGTTCAGGTTTATTCTACCTGCACACTTTTGCCGAGCGTGGAGTCATTCATAGGGATGTAAAATCAAGCAACATTCTTCTGGACCATAGTATGTACGCTAAGGTTGCGGAAAACTGCAGGAAAACTGGAAAACTGGAAACTGGAAAACTGAGTTTTGTTGATTGGTTTCATGAAATGTGTAGCTATCAATTTGTCGTTTTATTGATTGGTTGTAGAACACTCACGAATTTCTTAATGGAATAATAAGATTGCGAGTGGAATGTAGATTTGTATATTTTCAATTGAAAATGGAAATATAAATTAATTTTGAGCATTTTCAGCTATTATTTTTTTTTCAAATTACATTTGATAGGGGTTTGAAACCCCTATGTAATCCTTTTCGACGATAATATAGAGGTTTCAAACCCCTATAAAGGTTATAGTAATGCTTTGAAATATTTTGAGAACTCTTTTAAAATATTTCAAAACACGTACTAATAATTAGAAGGTGATATGCGATAATAGTGACTTGAAACCGATGTTTTTGCACTTGACATAATGTGATATTCCCTCATGCGTCTTTGAATGTAATCTTTCTCGAAGTACTTCTCCCTTAGAGAAGAGATGATTTAATTTTGTTTCATCTAATATTTATGCATTTCGCGTTATATTGGAGGACACATTGGTAGTGAAGTTATCCTTGATTTTTTCCTATTGCGCGTTAAATAGGTAATGATGTGTTCTTTCTAGCCGTGGAACTACTAATTCCATCACAAATAAGATAAAATCATACAAATGATTAAATGGGTCCTAGGAGAAGATAATTCATCATATCGCTTTCAAACATCTAAATAATTCTAAGACTTTGATGATTTTGTTTGGAAGATGAGAAACTTATCTCGTTGTTGTTAGATATTTAGTTGTAACGTAGATGATGAGAAGACCAAGTTTTTTGTGTTCATTAAAGTTTTTGACAAAAATTTAGTTCTTTTTGAGTTGCCATAAATATAAATTTTGAATGAATATATATACCTATTCCAAACCCCGCTTAGCTCCAATAACACCCGACAAATCAAATTATCACCTAAATTATACCTATTACCTAAATTAAACCCTAAACCCTAAATTAGCTTTCGATATATTATGTGAATTTTACATTTTTTGACGTAAAACCCGAGTGCCAACTTTTAAATTTCTCATTTTCCATATAAAAGCCTCCATTTCTATTTATTTCGTCAAAATACTATTTTTTCATATTTTTCTCTATTTTTCTGTTTTGTTTTTTCAATTTTTTCTTTTTTTTTCCTTTTTCTATTTTCTTTTAATGACGGGCACCCCGTCATAATAATTATGACGGGGTGCCCCGTCGCGAAAAAAAAAAAAAGAAAAAGAAAAAGAAAAAGAAAGGAAAAAGAAAAAAAGAAGGAAAAATTGGAAAAAAAATCCACGTGTAACGAATGGCGCCTTTGGTAAAGGCGCCATTCGTTACACGTCACCGCCCAACGATGAATTTCGCATTTAGTAAATGCGAATCCATTACTTTTGTAATTTTAAAAAAATTTAACTTATTTAAAGAATTTTAAAGAAAAATAACCTTACTTTTTGAAATCGCCCTTCTAGATTTCAGCCACAGGTACTCTCTCTCTCTCTCTCTCTCTCTCATTATTGTTGCCTTTAACCAAATGTTCCTCGAATTGAGTGTTGATTTGATCAACCTCTACCCACCGTTGGATCGTTTTGTTTGTTTATATTATTGGGTTTTTACTTTCTTTTTTTTTAAGTTAATATTAGGTTATGTATATTATAATTGATTAAATTATTTAAGTTTAAATTAGGATTGAATATTATTTGTTTAATTATATAAATGAATTAGTTGGATTGGGAAGCACGCGATCAGGGGTATTGAATCAAACGAAGTGGAAGAGTTTGAACATGAGGAGTTGACCTCAACTAATTTTAAGATTGGGGTTTTGTTGTTGTATATAAAATAGTCTGTTGTATTATAAAATGAATTCTTGAAATCAAGATTGTTTCGGAGAAGTACAATTATTTTGATTATTTAATGTATAATTTATTTATCAATTTAAAAATCAAATTACTAATTTTTTGTAGACTAGAAGTTAACAATAACATTTAGCTGCTTTCAGGGAAGATAAAAAATAAAAAATGTTTAGCTACTTAATTCTAAATAGCTATGCATAATTATTACTATTATTGTTTTTAAATATTGAAATTATCAATTAAGACAATTATTTATAATGATTGTGATATAAAGAAATAATACTCATTATTTCTCTATAATTAGATTACACGTCATTTTTTTTTCCTTATAATTCATCAAAGAACCCATGCTCATCAAAATATTCATCAAAGAATCCAGCACCATCCCTTGAATCAAGTTCTCTAAACTCATCTCCTGTAAGTATTTACTATCGATTTCAAGTTTGATTTTGATTTCAAGTTTGGTTTTAAGTTTGATTATGATTTCGATTGTGATTTCGAAAAGGATTTGCAAAACTTATTACTATGACGTTTCTTTTGAAAGTTAAAATTTCGCTTTCTTTCTGTTAATTTATCTTGTGTTTAACCTTCGCCATTGGAGTTAGAAGCTTTCCTAGTCGCGTAGTAAGGCTAGCAGAAGGGAGCGTAAGTCTAGCAGTAAATCGTTGACAAAGCTAGAACTCTAAGAACCCAGTGAGACATGAGTGAATTAATGAAGAAAATGAAATCTTTTCTTTCATTACGAAAACATAGTCCTAAGTTTGAATCATCCTCCTCGACATCAAAATCTGATCATCAATCTATCATAAAGCCAAAAAAAATGAAGTCAAAACTAGATTTTAGAAATATAAGTGAAATATCATACGTAGATATAGAACAATCACCGCAAAATTGGAATTTACCCATTTATCCCAAGCAGAGATATATACTCATGGAACTTTCTCCAAAAATCAAGATTATATAGTAAAACTAGAAGAAGAAACTAGATCTCCAAAAAGACATACTTGTTAATTTCTCCGAAAAAATAAATACATATAAAGAAAAATACAAATATTTGCATATAAGATTAATACAAGTCGCAATAAAGCCATTAATCGCTCTAGATCAATAATACATCCGTATTAGCATCTGTTAGAGATGAAAGACACATAAAGTTTAATGATTCGTTATTAGGAATAATTGAAGGAAGTTTGTCTGAAGGACCTATTTTCTTTACTTGTTTTTCTAATTTCACAATTAGTTTATATGATCAATTTGCACATGAAGCATCAACATTAAGTTTATATACACAAGGATTTGAAATGAAAGGAATATGTTCAAACGTTGCAGTAGTCTATCGAATTTATTATAAATTAATGCATACAATAATCCCTGCAGTAGCATATACAAATTTAAAAAAGGAACATCAACTTTATTTCTAACAAATTTAGCAAATAAAGTAATAACTAGAAAACAATTAAGTTGGAAAGATATAGACATACCAAAGACATAGTTAATACAAGACACAAATAAAGAAGAGAATCCTCTAGATAAAACAAATGATCAAATAGATACTATAATAACCCATGATAATGGACTAGTTGAAATAAATGTTTCATCAAGAAAATCTTGTTCTACAATTCCATCTTCATCAAATACTGAGAATTATTATGAAACTATTTATGCATCAATAACAAAATTACCAACTCATATAGCTTATCATGTTACCCCAACAGAAGATAACGTTTCCATCAATGATTTTAATGATTATCAAGTTAATATGGTTAAAATAGATTATGAAGAAGATTTTGAAAAAGATTATCATAATTTAAAAGAACAATTTCTTAAACATCCATTGACTCCGATATTCTGTAAAATTTGTTCAAAATCTCAACAAGCAATATTCAGAGAAAAATATTTTGCCTATATTAAAAATAATAAACAAAACATTCAGTTTTTTGATTATTTAACATTATCCTGTCCAAAAATAATACATAAGATAAATACCGTATGGGAAGGAACAAAAGGTGAAAAATACATTCAAACTCATCCTCCATTAACCTCTATAAAAATCAATGAAAACATTAAGGCAGTACCATTAAAAACTACGTTTGAAGAAGAAAGAACTATATCAAGAAAAGATTTAAATCATATAATTGAACAAAATAATTATACTAATATATATCTATCTTCTTTATCCAATACTTCTCATAAAAATCTCTCTACTAGCAAAATACCGAAAACTTTAAAAATACAAAAATAGAAAATGAATTAGTACTGAAAAAACCTATGATGAAAGACAATTTTAGAAATATACCCATTATAAAACCAAATTATTCAGACGAATTATTACAGACTATAGCATCAAAAATTAGTACTCTACAAATAAATCAAAAAGATACAAAAGAAAAGACGCCTGAAATAAATATTTTAGAAGAAAATCAATCAATAACATCTGAGAGTTTATCAAAAAATTCATTAGAAATCAGTCCAATAAAAATGACAGAATCCAGTATTGAAACATCATCAGACTTAGATATAAATAAAATCCATTATCCTAGAAAACATAATATATATAATAAATGGAATACTAAACCTTATTATTCTAGACCATCTCCTGTAGACATGATATTAGAAGAAAAAAGTGATAAAAGAATTAAGTTTGACGGAAATTTAATTTATGAATGGAATATCGATGGATTATCTGAATACAGAATTTTACAAGTAATGCAACAAATGTTAACTTATGCAACAGAACATGTAAAACTCAAAATCATCTAGAACCTCATATTGTAGGTGCAATATCTGTAGGACTTACTGGTCAAATGAATGGCTGGTGGAATAATTCTTTATCAACTGCTCAAAGACAAGAAATTATAAATTCAATAGCCAGAGACGAAAATGGAAATCCAATAGTAGACAATAATGGAAGAGAAACATTTAATGGTGTAAGAACTTTGTTAACTAATATAATTTGGCATTTCATAGGAACATTAAGTCATATTGAAGAGAAAATTCGTGAACAATAACAAAGTTTAAGATGCAGAACATTATCCGATTTTAGATGGTATAAAGATACATTCTTATCAAAAGTTTATACTTTAACTTCAGATGAAACCCCATTTTATAAAGAAAGATTTGTTTCCGGATTACCATACTCATTCGCAGAAAAAATTAGACACATATTAAGAGAAAAATGCGATGGAACTCTAAATTATAACAGATTCACTTATGGTGATATAATTCAAACAATTCAGATAGTAGGATTATCAATATGCAATGATATAAAGTTAAAGAGACAATTACATAAAGATTCTAAAGATAATCGCAGAGACATAGGTGATTTTTGTTATCAATTCGGTCATGAAGTTGCTCAAACATCAACACAAGCTAATAAACCAAGATACAGAAGAAAAAGATTACAAATATTTAATAAAAACAATCCAGATTTTTATTATAAACCTAAGAGAAAACCTTATAGAAAAAATTATAAATTTACTAAAAATAAAACTAATAAATATTTTAAATGTGGAAAATCCAGGTCATTACGCAAATAAATGTCATTTAAAGAATTATAAAAAGAAAGTAAATGAAGTAGCAAAAAGTGATAACTCTAGTTCTTCAGAAACATGTAAATGCATAGAAAATATACAGAATACATATACATCTAGCTCATACTCAGAAAATGAAATTAATGTATTAACGGCACATGAAAAATTAATTTTAGATATCGGTGAACAAATAGGTGATCCAATATTAAAATATAAATATTATACAGAAATTTTAAATACAGAAAAGAACAATGAAAACGAAAATACTTCACAGATAAATGAGAATGAGATCAAATTTCAAAATCAAATTGATTTACATAATAATTATCATACTATGAAAGATATAATTTAAGATGTAAATAAAAGATCTAAATCTTTTACAGGACCAACCATAAATTCATTACAGCATGAAATAAATCAGCTGAAAGAAGAAATAAAAATTCTAAAAGAAAAAATAATGAAAATAGAAGACGAGAATATAAATTTTGAAAACCTATCAACTTATGATAATAATGTATTCATAGAAACACTTACAGCTTATACTCATCAACGATGGTTTACTCCAATAACTTTAAAAATAAAAGATTATAAATGTTCATTACGAGCTTTAATAGATTCAGTGCGATTTAAATTGTATAAGAGAAGGTTTAATCCCTTTAAAATACTGTGAAAAGACAAACAATCGAATATCAACAACAAGAAGGAAATAAATCAATAATTAAGTTAAAAATTCCTATTGCTCATATATGTAAAAATAATGTTTGTATACCAACATCCTTTATAATAGTTAAAGATTTACAACATGATATGTTATTAGGAACCCTATTCTTACAAAAAATTCAACCATTCTCGGTTACATCCAGTGGAATAAAATCAAGTATAGAAAATAAAGAAGTTAATTTCAATTTTATTAATAAACCAAAAACTAGGTATTTAAATCAATTAATCAATCTGGTAGAACATAAACAAACTTTTATAGGACAATTAAAATCAGAAATTAAGAATTTAAAAACTATAAATACTCCATCCTTTCAACAAAAAATTAAAATGTTTCAAGGTCAATTAATTATTAAGTGTTGTTCAGAAATACCCTCAGCATTTTGGGATAGAAAAACTTATCAAGTTTCTTTACCTTATATTAACGATTTTAATGAAGATAAAATACCCACGAAAGCCAATCCTTCACAAATGAATGAAAGATTATTAAAATTATGTGATCAAGAAATAAAAGATTTGTTACAAAAGAAATTAATAACTCCATCCAAATCTCCTTGGAGCTGTACCGCTTTTTATGTAGAAAATGCAGCAGAATTAGAACGAGGAGCACCAAGACTTGTTATAAATTATAAACCATTAAATAATGTTTTAAAAACTATAAGATATCCATTACCAAATAAGAATGATTTAATAAAGAGAATAACCAATTCAGTTATCTTTTCAAAATTTGATTTAAAGTCAGGATTTTGGCAAATACAAATTACAAATAAAGATAGATACAAAACAACATTCAACACTCCATTTGGTCAGTATCAGTGGAATGTTATGCCATTCGGTCTCAAAAATGCCCCATCAGAATTTCAAAAAATGATGAATGAAGTATTTCATCCTTACTATGAATATATCTTAGTTTATATAGAAGACATCCTTATATTTTCAAAATCAATCGATGAACATTGGAAACACTTGTATACATTTCAATCTATAATAATTAAAAATGGATTAGTATTATCTCAAAGGAAAATAAAACTTTTTCAAATAACAATAAATTTTTTAGGATTTCAAATACAAAATCAAACAATAACTCCAATCAATAGAGTTATAGAATTTGCAAATAAATTTCCTGATCAATTAGTAGATAAAAAACAGTTACAAAGATTTTTAGGTTGTTTAAATTACTTATCCGATTTCTATAAAAATTCAACAATAGATAAAAAATGTCTTTTAGAACTTCTTAAAAAAGATAATAAATTTATCTGGACCCCTATTCATACAGAAGCAATACAAAAAATCAAGTTAAAAGTAAAAGCACTACCATGTTTACATTTAGCCAATTCTACTTATCCAAAAATAATTCAGACAGATGCCTCCGACATAGGATATGGAGGTATATTACTCCAAAAAACCCCTGAAGGAAATGAACAGCTTGTTTGTTATACATCAAGACTTTGGAATAACACCCAAAAGAATTACGCTACGGTCAAAAAGGAAATTCTTGCAATTGTTTTATCCGTTCAGAAATTTCAAGCAGATATTTTGAATCAAAAATTTTTGATAAGAGTTGATTGTAAATCAGAAAAAGAAATACTTTTGAAGGATATAAAGAATTTAGTTTCAAAACAAATATTTGCTCGTTGGCAAGCTATTTTAAGTATTTTTTATTTTGATATCGAATATATAAAAGGAGAAAATAACTCCCTTCCTGATTTCTTATCCAGAGAATTCCTTGTAACCCTATGAATTCATTCTTTGTTTCAGATCATCATGGATAAGGGTAAATCTCTTTACACTTATCAAAGACAAAATAAATTTTATCCATTATTCAGCCAGTACAATACAGCTTCCAATTCTGATCAATTCCAATTCTGATCAAAGATTCAGTTATCAAAAGCTTTTTATCTGTTTATATTACCATACTCCCTAATTCCATTCCTAAATATATACTCATTATCACAGCCTCACTTTGATAATCAAATCAATACCATACTCCTTCATAATTCTATTCCAAAATATCTCAATGAGATTTTATGAAATTTAATGAAGCTCTACTTTTACAAACTGATTTAGTTCTTTTGGAAGGACTAATTAAGAAAAGGATATTAATTGAAAGATTCATGGATCCCAGTATCTGTGATCCTCTCATAAATTGGTTAGTAGATGAATTATATAATTTCGGCCTTCAACCAGATGTTCAAATCAACAAGCCAATACAACTTTATGCAGCTCTTGCTTTCAATTGGTCTAGCGATGAAGAAAAAGCCCTTATAACTCTTTGGACTTTATTAGGGTGCCCAAAAATAGAAATCTTTATAGACATCAGCAGAATTGATAATACTTATGTTTATGAAGGACTTTGGAGGACTCTAGACAATCAGTTTCTATCCTCATATATTCAGATAACTATGTTTGCCTAAAAATTAATGAAAATAAACCAGAATCATCAAAGAAAGAAAATCCAGTTCAAGTATCATCATCATCAGAAACAATAGATGCATCAAGCCTCATTCTTCAAGAGTTGAAGAAAATGCAAGAAGAATCCAGGAAAATGCGGGAAGAATCTAGGAAAATAAATGAAAGACTTCATCGAATTGAAGAAGCACAGTCTGCCTCCTCAAGAAACCATTCAGATCATGAAGGAAGCTCAGGAGCCCCTGTGTGGCGGTCCCCAAATTCCGGGGTCGCCCCGTGCAACAGAATACTTCTCCAGCTCATGCACCAGAAGTAACTGCCACGTCATATATCTATCCCATTATCTAATACTCTCACAATTAATGATATAAATCCATAAGTAACAGCGGAAGTCTTGTGAATTATCAAAAATGTGTTATATTAGGTTTCATTATCCATCCTATAGTGGAAAACCCGGGCTGTACATGCATATAGGCGATTAACTAGAACAGTGTTATATACAAGTACAGTTATGATAGGTTTCCCCATCCCAAAAGACTACAAAAATATCAAAAATAGTACATATATACCAACACACGTACTAGCAAGTCTTGACGATGGTAAGTCAGATGTAATCGCCAAGAACCTCCTTACCCTTGCTGGTACCAGGATCTCGCACTCAGTTATCACAAAAACCAGATAACGAGTCCAGTAAGTAAAATCCCAAGGAAAACCACCAGGACATTTAATTTAAGGAACTCATAATAGAAGCTAAAAATAGTGTGAAATAATCATGCACTTGTCAAAAAGAAAAATAATGCAGTCAACTGCTCAAATGGAACATGCATGAATATTAACACTCAGAAACAAATGTGTGACGGCCCCAGCAACCACAAACTGGGCCCCGCCCGGCCTAAACCTACGTGGACCCCCGAGCTCATCTCTGACGAGTCAACGCAAGTCTAGTCAGCCTTAACTTACCAATTACTCATTACATTATTCTTTCACTCACCCTGGATCACTCTTTTTGATTCACCTTAACTCTATCTAATCTTTTATCCTCAATTATAGTTAGGTGTGCAGCGGAATTGTTTTTAATACCAACTTACAACAGTTTACAACTCATTCAACCTAGATGTGGAAAATCATGTCCAAACAACATCACATGTATATAACTGATCAACTGAAAGCCCAAAGTAAACATATACATGTATCGACAGTCAGGTTCAACTTTCCAAAGTCCCAAAATATCAAAACAAATGGATACATAGCCAAAATATACAACAAAAGACAAAATACCTACAAAGTGAGAGCAAAGCTAACGGCTCTAAGCGTGCCTCAGAGGATATCGCCAAGCATCGACGCCTTGCCCCTACTTATCTGTGGATCTGCACCCACCGTCATAAAAAGGACGGTGAGTACAAAATATAACAGTAAACAGCAACAATAGATATCTCAACATAATTTACTGAATTTTTAATAATCACAAGTCTATAAATCATGCAAAGGTGTATAACAAGAAACCGAAATAGATAGCAAATCGCATGATAAATAGATTCAACAAGTACAAACAACGAAAATCAAGTGACCGAGAAACAAATGGATAGGAGAATAGATAGTCCCAATCAAACCGCGGGTCTCAAGACCTCATCGCTTGCGATCGACACAAGAGGCCCAAAATTACCTCCTGCTCAATCCACCCCGTACGAACCGGTGGGCTCGAAGGTCGCCTCCATCGAACGCACACTCGTTAGGAAAAGCCACGACAAAGCCGTGCTAAATTCCTAACACACTACCGAAAGAAAGCCACAGTCACAAGCCGGATGCTTAAATCATTTCGATAGGCTCCAACGAGAAGCCACGGTCTACGCCGGCTGCTAAACTCGTTGAGACTTCTCATCACAGTCGGACTACCTAAACCCTAGGTCACCTGAACTAGAATGGAATACAAAGGGCTCGCATTTCAAGAATAATTAATCAATAAATAGAAAAGTAATCATGTTGATTCTATTGTTGCCTTTACTCACCTCAAATCCCGCTAAAAACGCCCTCGCGTAGCTCCTCACGTTCCCCAATTAGTTTCCAACACTCCGCTCGTCACCTGACAATTATTTCGACCAACTTTCGTTAATTTTTCCCTAATTATTCCAAGTATTCCTCAATTTTTCTCAAGTTTAATTCATTTTCTACAATTTTCTAAATTATTGTTCCTTTACGCAATTTGGGTCGCTTACTCGGTATTGGGTTCCATTTAAACCCATTAGGATACCCGAGCAAAACCTCATAATTTTCATACAAATTAGAAAAATATTTTTCAATATTTTTCTGGCTATTTTTAACAATTTCACGCTTTACGAGACAAAAACCCCGACAAAAGTCTCGTCGCGAATCTCAAATTCTTCATTTTTCATAAAAATTCCCAAATTTCTATTTATTTGGTTGAAATATAATTTTTCAGAATTTTTTACCTATTTTTCTGAATTTTCCAGATTTTTCAATATTTATTTCAAATAAAAACATATTTATTTATTTATTTATTATAAATAAATAAATAAATTATTTTTTTAATAATGGTGGGTCCCCGGGTCGGGTCCGACCCGATCCACCCCAATGCTAACTGGTCGGACCGGGCCGACCCACCGGGTCGGGCCCGGTCGCTGCCCGTCGGGCCGGGCCGGTCACCACGACCCGCCCACCCCCATCCCCACTGCTTCTTCTCAACTGGAACGAACACCTGAACGCAAATAATTCTTTTTTTTTTTTTTTTTTTCATTTCTTTTCTTTTCTTTTCTTTTTCCTTTCAACCAACAACAACAACAACAACACTACCCACAACACCATTAAAATCAAATTCCTCTCAACATCAAAAACAACTTCAACAACAACAAAACCAACTATAATCAACAAACTCACCTTCACCAACTCGATCTCCTCTTCGATTTGAACAATGTTCACACCTTCGATCAACCGATCTCCTCTTTGATTTCTTCTCTTCCTCCTTTGATTTTCAATTTTTTTTTTTACAGTGAGTGGAGAGAAAATGGTGGCGGTGGGATTTTGTTGATAAATTTTGAGTCAAATGACTATTTTGCCCTTATCCTTATCCTCTATTTCTTAATAAACTAATGCCCCTCTTAGTCATTTTACATTTTTTACTTATATATATACATTTATATATATTCTATATATATAAATATATATATATATATATAATTGTATTTTTCATGTCTAAAATTTCGTTTTGCGCGCCAACGAATTAACTCGGGCGTGCACACTAATATTCGACTCACGCGTATCGCCTACGACCCCACATATCACTTGGGATATTGAATTTAATGTTCGGTAATAAATAAATAATACAAATCACCAAACAAACATAACACACCTCGGTGTCGACTCCCGAGGACTGGAACAAGTACACCACGGCTAGTTGGGCCCACAATACGACCCTGAAATGTCACGTGGCACGAGTTAGAATTTTAGGGTCGTTACAGTCTTCCCCCCTTATTGAGAATTTCATCCTCGAAATTAAACGAACATACAGGGTAAGACTTACTGGAATCAAAACAAGTAAGGAAAATGCTCGCGCATGTAAGATTCCAGCTCCCAAGTCAGTTCCTCGTCCCCGTGATGCTGCCACTTGACGAGAACTGAGGGAATCTCCTTATTCCTCAATACCTTCACCTTCCTGGTCCATAATCCGAATAGGTGTTCATCGTAAGTAATGTCCTCCTCAAATCAATCGACTCAGTCCACAATCGGTCGTCCGCCTCTCTCGACCTATCCAAGTAGAAGCATTGATATGTGAAATACAGGGTGAATTCCAGCTAACTGAGGTGGTAACTCAAGCTCATACGCAACCTTGCCTATTCGTTTCTTCACTCGAACGGACCTATAAACCTCGGCGCAAGCTTACCCTTGATCCCAAATCTCTTGTGACCCTTCAAATGAAACCTTCGATATACATAGTCTCCCACCTCATACTTTAACTCGCCATGGTACTGTCATAATATCTCTTCGCCTCTCCTGCGCGCACCCTTAACCGAAGTCTAATCGTCGTACCTTCTCTGTGTGATCCACTACAATCTCTCGGCCCAATCACCGCCACATCCTGCCGGCTCGCCCAAAAAGATGGAGATCTACACGCCGCCGTAGAGTGCCTCAAACGGTGCCATACCAATACTTGGCTCGATAAGCTTGTTATTGTAAGCAAACTCACACGATGAAGATACTCCTCCCAAGAACCACCATACTCTAAAACACACATCCTCAACATGTCCTCTAACACCCGAATCGGTTTCTCGATCGTCCATCGGCTCATGGATGATAAGTCATCTTGAGATCCAACTTCGTGCCAAATCGTGTGCCTACATACTCGCCAAATCTGCGACGTAAATTGCGGCCCTCTGCCGACACGATCGACAATGGCACTCCATGCGATCACACTATCTCTCTCTCTCGTACAAGCTCGCCAACCTATCCACTCGATGTGTGGTAGAAATCGGTATGAAGTGCGCAGACTTCGTCAATCTATCCACAATCACCCAAATACTGTCATGTCTGCGCCGAGACCGAGGTAACCCAGTCGACGAAATCCATAGCGATATGCTCCCACTTCCAAATGAGGAATGGGAAGCGGCTGCGATAATCCACCAAATTCTCCTATGCTCACCTTAACTCGCTGGCATATCTCACAACCTTTAACGTAATTACCAACATCGGTCTTCATCCCCGGCCACCAAAACATACGACGCATATTAGCATACATCTTGGTCCTACCCGGATGAACCGAAAAACGTGAGCGGTGAGCCTCCTGGAGAATCTCATCACGTAATTCAGCCACTGATGGAATCCACAGTCTCCCTCTAAATCTCAAGCAGAAATCTGTCGACTGACTCCATTCTGGGTGATCTGAACTCTTAGCAAACTCACTGTACCTCTGATATCGCTCATCGAATGCTTCGCCCATCAAGTACACTCTGAATAGAAACTGTCTGAGTCCTCAACTGCCCACAAATCAACACTCTAGTGCTAGTCGGAATATCAACAACATACATCATCTCAACCGCCTCGAGTAATCCATACTCATGTGTCATACGACACGTCACAACCTCCGAGTCAACCCCTCTTCGGCTCAATGCGTCAGCTACGACATTAGCCTTCCCCGGGTGATACTCCAACGAAAAATCATAATCCTTGAGGAACTCTAGCCACCGTCTCTGTCTCATATTCAACTCTCTCTGAGTGAAGAGGTACTTCAAACTCTTGTGGTCAGTAAACAACACAAACCTCTCTCCGTACAGATAATGACGCCAAATCTTCAGTGTAAACACCACTGCCGCCAACTCCAAGTCATGTGTAGGGTAATTCTTCTCATGAATCTTCAGCTGTCGGGACGCATAAGCTATCACTCTACCGTCCTGCATTAAAACATAGCCTAAACCGACCAAACAAGCATCGGTGTTCACCTCAAAACCCTTCCCTGACTCAGGTAATACGAGCACTGGCGCGGTAGTCAATCTCTCCTTTAAAGTCTGAAAAGCCTGCTCACAACTATCATCCCATTGAAATTTGACTTCCTTTTTCGTCAATTGCGTCATCGGTGCCGCAATCTTCGAGAAGTCTTGCACAAATCGTCTGTAATAACCACCAATCCCGAAAAACTTCGAATATCACACTTGAACTCGGTGTAGGCCAATCAACAATCGCTCGACCTTAGCGGGGTCTACCGACACTCCGCTAACTCCGACAATATGACCAAGAAATCCAACCTCTGTAAGCCAAAACTCACACTTACTGAACTTGGCATACAGTCTATGCTCCCTCAGCGTCTGCAAAATCGTCATGAGGTGCTCCTCGTGCTCCTCACGAGTCTTAGAATAAATCAAAATGTCATCAATGAACACTATAACAAATCTATCCAAATATTGTCTCAATACACGATGCATGAGATCCATGAACATTGCAGGGGCATTCGTCAACCCAAACGGCATAACGGTAAACTGATAATGCTCATATCTCGTGCGAAAAGCCGTCTTCTCTCTGTCCTCTGCTCTAATCCTCAACTGATGATAGCCAGATCTCAAATCAATCTTCGAGAACCACTGCGCTCCAGTCAGCTGATCGAACAAATCATCAATACGAGGTAATGGATACTTGTTCTTCACTGTCACCCGGTTCAATTGCCTATAGTCGATACACAATCTCAGGCTGCCGTCTTTCTTCTTCACAAACAAGACTGGCGCACCCCAAGGTGACATACTCGGGTGAATAAAACCCAATTCCATCAACTCATCTAGCTGTGATTTCAGCTCCTCCAACTCCTTAGGAGCCATCCGGTACGGTGGAATTGATATCGGTTTGGTTCCGGGAACCAAATCAATGATGAAATCAATCTCTCTCGTCGGTGGTAACCCGGGAAGCTCTGCTGGAAACACGTCCGAAAACTCGCACACAACTGGTACCTCATCGATCTTTACCTCAGCTCTTCCTACCGTACTTAAAACACTCATAAACGTCTTAATCTCACTGCTCGTGGCTACCCTACCTCTGGTAACTCTCAACTGAGTCGCACCGCCACGAAAAGTAAACTCTGGCTGTCCGAGAATTTGAAATGTGACCGTCTTGTCAAAGCAATCAATCTGTGCGTGATAAGGACCTAACCAATCCATGCCTAACAACGCATCAAACTCCAGAAACTCTAAGACTCTAAGATCTATTGGTAACTCATGTCCCTCTATCTCTACAATACAACGCTCACAAATCATGTTAGGGTAGATTTTATCCCCAGCAGCTGTGCTAAGAACTAGAGGTCTCTCTAGTCTAACTGGTCTTAACCCTAACTCATCAACCATGCGCCCAGAAATAAAGGAAATAGTAGAACCAGAGTCAATCATAACATACATCAAATGACCACAAATGTAAATCATACCCTCAACGAGATGTCGAGTCGCCTGAGGGTTTGGCTCAGCAACAACATGTGCACGCTCCCTCGTCTGTTGCTGACGTGGTGCTATTCTCTGCTGAACATCAACAAGCTGTGGACACTCTCTGACATAATGTCCCGTCTGTCCACATCGATGGCAAGCTCCCGCAGGTCTCTGTCGAAACTCAGCTGGCTGTGGGCACTCTCTGACAAGATGACCCATCTGTCCACACCTATAACACGCTCCAAAGCAGTCTCTGTCTTGAGTAATCTCGCCTACTCGATCCCCGACTCCGACATCTCGTCCTGCTCGTACACTACCTCTCCCTCTGCTCTCCCCCATCTCTGATCGCGCACACCTTTGTGGTGCGGTGGTGGTCGACTAGAGTAACTCTGTGTCTGAGTAGGTGTGACGACATATGTCTGAACTGGCTGCGAAGATCGTGCGATCGAAGCTACTCTCTCGAGCTCGCGCATCGTCTTGAATCGCCATCTATTCCTTTTCCTCCCGCCCCCTAAACGACCCCGTCCCCCAGTTCATCCCGTACTCACGAGGCCGATCATATCCCCGTGCGGAATGTGTCCTCAGATATGCCTCCCTCGCCAAACTACGGTCATAAGCATCCTGTAGTGTAGGAGGTAGAGTAGTGACCACTGTCCCTCCAATAGCTGGCAATAAGCCCTCAGTAAAAGAATAGACCTGATCTCTATCTCGGTCAGCTACTCCATCAGCAAAAGGAAGTAAGTGCTGATATCTGCCCATATAAGTCATAACTGACTCTCCTAATGCTTGTCGGATATGCATAAACTCATCCCTCTTGGCTATCATAGCTGAAGGTGGATAAAACTTCTGATTGAAATATTTCTTGAAGTCTAACATGTGTGGATACTAAATTTTCCCACCAAATCTCTGCATCTCCAATCAAAGAAAATGCTGCCAACCCAGGTTTTCTGCTATCCTCGATCTTGAGAAGTTTTTGAACCTTCTCGTGACTACGAATGTACAAATCCGCCTCATCTACACTTGAACCGCCGCTGAACTTCTTTGGTTTATACTTCTCATACTCCCGAGTCCACCTCGCCTCTGCAGTCAGGCGTGAATCAATATCATCAACACGTGACTCCCCCGCAATCTGTGCGGAACAACCGCTGCGATGATAGGTGGTGCAGTGCACTTGCACTAGTAGTAACAACCTCGTGGAGTAGCTGAGGTGTAGCGGACTCACATCCCGTCTAGGAGCTATCCCGAGGTCGATGGAGATGGCAACAAGCGTGCTGTCCCCCCGAGAATATCCAATATCTCATCCATCCTCCGTCCCTGTGACTCTACTCTCTGAGTCCAGGACTGTAACTCACGTGCCAGAGCTGCAACGTCAATCGGCGCATCTGGTGGAGGATCACGGACTCCACTCTGATCTCTAGCATCAGTGGTCAGCCATCGCAATCTACAATAGCAAATGGCGAGCCTCGATCAGTCTTACGTAACAATATATTATATTACACATTAAAATTTAACATGCTCAAAATAATATATCATTTCCCACTTCCCAACTATACTGTGGCAGCCCCAATTTCCACATTGGTCCGCCACGGGAGGCCACGCGGGCCCACAACTGTCCACGTCACCACCAGTTGTGTCCCACGCCCAATTATCCATCATTGATCAATTTATCATTAAATTTGATTCAGTTAATATCATATAACCTCAAAATTAACAGCGGAAGCTTAAATAAACAATATAAAAATTCATCTTGTGTTTTATTAGCAAAATGCCTAAGTGGAAACCATACCAAATATACATCATATACACCTCATCTGATCCTCAAAATATCAAAATGTACAACCTATCTCTCTCAAGCCCAAAACCCGACATAAAACGATTAAATATAAACATACGTACGAGTGGGGCTAAAACTGTCAATCGATGTACTCTTCAAGCTTGCCCTTTCCCCGGCTCGTACTAGGGTCTGCACTCAGCCATCACGAAAAGACAGATGACGAGTCCAGAGTGAGTAATCCCAAGGAAATTCACCAAGTAATTACGGAAATAAAAGTACTGGAATTGAAAATACTATAATTTAAACATGCGGAACAAGAGAAATACAGACAACTGTAAAAAGGGGACATCGCATGCATAAATATAGTGACGAAACAAAGTACGTGCACATAAAAATCAGACCAAGTCATACTTCGGGTTTTCTCCCCGGGCACCAACCGTAAACACACCAATGGGTTGGCCCTAACCCTCTAGGTGGCCGGCGTAGACCCACGGCGCACCCACACAAGCCTACCATACCCGGGTAGCCTATTCACCGGTGTATGCCTAGACAAGTGCTATGACTTAGTAGACCCTATGGCCGTAACGAATAAGCACCAGGTGGGGAGTGATCTCAACACCGTAAAGACACCAGGTAGGAGTACCCTCAACTACCGTAAAGTCACCAGGTGAGAGTACTCAACCACCGTAAAGCAATAATGAAACGAAGTAGAGAATAAATGGAACAGAATTCAAATAATTCAAGCAGTAAATACTTAAAGTGAAGTTCAATTGGGATACTACACACCTCAAATCGCACTCCTCGTCCTACAATTCAAAACCCCGGTCAAATACCTCCAAATCCCCGATAATACTTCCGGTCTGATTTCTGACTAAACCCCCGGCTCCAATTACTATTTCGAGACTCCTGAAATTCATTTATGAGGGTTAATTATCAATTAATGGGTTCATAATGTTAGTTTGACTCATTTCCTTATTTTCCAATTTTTGAGAGTCCAGTGAACAATTAGCGCGCTAATGAGATCAATTAACGCGCTAATGAGATCAATTAGCGCGCTAATTAATCTCAATCACTGTTCATTATCTTCATTACTCAGAGTGATTAGCGCGCTAATTTCTCCAATTAGCGCGCTAATTGCGCGCTGTCCAGAAAATTTCCAAATTACATGTTTGAACTCTAAACCCATAAATTCAATTTCCATGTTTCCATAAAACATCAATGACCTTAATTACATCATTTAAAACTGAATTACCATAATCAAACACCAAAATTCACAATTTATGGAAATCACATTTTCAAAACCCACTTTCCAAAATCATCAAATTTCTCCCAAATTTACTCAAAAACACAACCATTTCATGTCATTCTCATACACACTTAACTCTCAACAAAACCAAGTGTGTAATCCCTCAATAAATTCGAATTTCACAAATTCAAACCCACTCAAAAATCTCATAAAAATCCAAGTTTTGTTGTATCCATACCTTAGATTCTTGTTGTAGGATGCTCAAAATCACCTTCTTCACTCCAACTCCAGCGAATCTTCTCTTCTTCTTCTCACTCACCGATTCTCTCTTCTTCTCTTCCTCAAAACCCACTCTTTCTCTCCTCATTGTTTGATCAGTCAAACAAGTATATATATACTTGATTTTCATCAAGTGTGTACGCCCATCTCGAGGCAAATCTGGTGATCATTGTTCACCCTGTGTCATTCCAACTCACTAACACCCTATCATGACACTAGCCACCCTGTTGTGCATCTCGAGAACCATCCAATGGATCTTGATTAATCCAGTTATAACTATAGCACTTTACAACTTCAATTGATTTGGCCTATATAAATTATCAAATTCACTCAATAAATTCCCATAATTTGTAAATAAGATCACACTAGTCCCCCGACTACCGGCACCTCGTGCCCCGTGTCCGACACTTCGATCAAGCGCAAAATCTTGCCGTCATGCGGCAAAAACCGCATCTCACCACCTTACTCGTCAATAAACTATATTAACACACATATTGTGATGAAGTCTAACTAACTTGAACATTTTCATCACAATTTACCATAAAAGCATACAAAACGGACTGTATACCTAGTTCGGGTGTGTTCCAGCCTCACTGTGGGACCCACGTACGTCCCTGCTGGCGTCCACGTCTGCAATGACGTGATCAATAACGGCCATTGAAAATCGGGCCGTTACATATACTTGAGTTAAGTTCTTAAGATTTTCCACACTAAGTTCATTTGCTTGTGTTTTATGCTTATTCAGAGTCATGGTGATAAATCTTTATGCTCTGATACCAACTGTGACGGTATCAGAGTTAACTATCATCAACGCTTCATCCTTTAGGTTCCTCAAACCTAAGCTCTGATACCAACTGTGACGGCCCCAACAACCACAAACTGGGCCCCGCCCGGCCTAAACCTACGTGGACCCCCGAGCTCGTCTCTGACGAGTCAACGCAGGTCTAGTCAGCCTTAACTTACCAATTACTCATTACATTATTCTTTCACTCACCCTGGATCACTCTTTTTGATTCACCTTAACTCTATCTAATCTTTTATCCTCAATTATAGTTAGGTGTGCAGCGGAATTGTTTTTAATACCAACTTACAACAGTTTACAACTCATTCAACCTAGATGTGGAAAATCATGTCCAAACAACATCACATGTATATAACTGATCAACTGAAAGCCTAAAGTAAACATATACATGTATCGACAGTCAGGTTCAACTTTCCAAAGTCCCAAAATATCAAAACAAATGGATACATAGCCAAAATATACAACAAAAGACAAAATACCTACAAAGTGAGAGCAAAGCTAACGGCTCTAGCGTGCCTCGAGAGGATATCGCCAAGCATCGACGCCTTGCCCCTACTTATTCATGGATCTGCACCCACCGTCATAAAAGGACGGTGAGTACAAAATATAACAAGAAACAAAGACAACAATAGATATCTCAACATAATTTACTGAATTTTCAATAATCACAAGTCTATAAATCATGCAGTGTATAACAAGAAACTGAAATAGATAGCAAATCGCATGATAAATAGATTCAACAAGTACAAACAACGAAAATCAAGTGACCGAGAAACAAATGGATAGGAGAATAGATAGTCCCAATCAAACCGCGGGTCTCAAGACCTCATCGACTTGCGATCGACACGATGAGGCCCAAAATTGCCTCCTGCTCAATCCACCCCGTACGAACCGGTGGGCCGAAGGTCGCCTCCATCGAACGCACACTCGTTAGGAAAAGCCACGAGACAAAGCCTTTGCTAAATTCCTAACACACTACCGAAAGAAAGCCACGATCATGGCGGATGCTAAATCATTTCGATAGGCTCCAACGAGAAGCCACGATCTACGCCATTGCCGCTAAACTCGTTGAGACTTCTCATCACAGTCGGACTACCTAAACCCTAGGTCACCTGAACTAGAATGGAATACAAAGGGCTCGCATTTCAAGAATAATTAATCAATAAATAGAAAAGTAATCATGTTGATTCTATTGTTGCCTTTACTCACCTCAAATCCCGCTAAAAACGCCCTCGCGTAGCTCCTCACGTTCCCCAATTAGTTTTCAACACTCCGCTCGTCACCTGACAATTATTTCGACCAACTTCCGTTAATTTTTCCCTAATTATTCCAAGTATTCCTCAATTTTTCTCAAGTTTAATTCATTTTCTACAATTTTCTAAATTATTGTTCCTTTACGCAATTTGGGTCGCTTACCCGGTATTGGGTTCCATTTAAACCCATTAGGATACCCGAGCAAAACCTCATAATTTTCATACAAATTAGAAAAATATTTTTCAATATTTTTCTGGCTATTTTTAACAATTTCACGCTTTACGAGACAAAAACCCCGACAAAAGTCTCGTCGCGAATCTCAAATTCTTCATTTTTCATAAAAATTCCCAAATTTCTATTTATTTGGTTGAAATATAATTTTTCTGAATTTTTTCCTATTTTTCTGAATTTTCCAGATTTTTCAATATTTATTTCAAATAAAAACATATTTAATTTATTTATTTATTATAAATAAATAAATAAATTATTTTTTTAATAATGGTGGGTCCCCGGGTCGGGTCCGACCCGATCCACCCCAACTGGTCGACCGGGCCGACCCACCGGGTCGAGCCGGCCCACCACGACCATGTCAGTCCCGTCACCACGACCCGCCCACCCCCATCCCCTTTCTTCTCCACTGAACGCAAAAAATTCTTTTTTTTTTTTTTTTTTTTTTTCTTTTCTTTCTTTTCTTTTCTTTTTTTTTCCTTTCAACCAACAACAACAACAACATCAACAACAACAACACTACCCACAACACCATTAAAATCAAATTCCTCTCAACATCAAAAACAACTTCAACAACAACAAAACCAACTATAATCAACAAACTCACCTTCACCAACTCGATCTCCTCTTCGATTTGAACAATCTTCACACCTTCGATCAACCGATCTCCTCTTTGATTTCTTCTCTTCCTCCTTCGATTTTCAATTTTTTTTTTACAATGAGTGGAGAGAAAATGGTGGCGGTGGGATTTTGTTGATAAATTTTGAGTCAAATGACTATTTTGCCCTTATCCTTATCCTCTTTTTTTTAATAAACTAATGCCCCTCTTAGTCATTTTACATTTTTTACTTATATATATACATTTATATATATTCTATATATATAAATATATATATATATATAATTGTATTTTTCATGTCTAAAATTTCGTTTTGCGCGCCAACGAATTAACTCGGGCGTGCACACTAATATTCGACTCACGCGTATCGCCCACGACCCCACATATCACTTGGGATATTGATTTAATGTTTGGTAATAAATAAATAATACAAATCACCAAACAAACATAACACACCTCGATGTCGACTCCCGAGGACTGGAACAAGTACACCACGGCTAGTTGGGCCCACAATACGACCCTGAAATGTCACGTGGCACGAGTTAGAATTTTAGGGTCGTTACAAAATGGGTGTGAACCAGCTACATAAGAAGTGAACTTAGACCAGTGGCCCGGTCGTACTCTACTCCCATGACCCCGCAAACTGTGTCCTAAGTCACAATTTCTCCCAAGCGACCACACACCAAAAGGAAACCCCATCGAAACTTCACCGTTCCCATCAATAATAGATTCAGATTAACAAAGAATTTAAAGCTCAAAGAACAAACATATAAATGCAATAGTGGTGTTCAATTGGGTTTTACATACCTCAAACCGCGCTCAAAACCCCAAAAATATCCCTCGGTCTGATTTTCCTCAATTTCCGACTGAAATTACTGTTTTGGACACTCCTGGAATTCATTTATGAGGATTATAGGTCAATTAATTTGATTATATTGTTATTTAGGCTCATTTCTTCATTTCCTTAATTTTTGAGTTCCAGTGGACAATTAGCGCGCTAATGAGGTAAATTAGCGCGCTAATTTATCTCATCACTGTTCATTATCGTCTTCAATCAGCGTGATTAGCGCGCTAATTTCTCCAATTAGCGCGCTAATTGCTCGCTGTCCAGAAAACTTCCAAATTTAAATTTTTGAACTTCAAAACAAACCCATAAATGCAATTTCCATCTTTCCATAACTCCTCAATCACCTTAATTACACCATTTAAACATGAATTACCATAATCAAACACCAAAATCCACAAATCATGGAAATCATATTTTTGAAACCCATTTGCAAATTTACTCCAACTTCACCAAATTTCAACCAATCCACTAAACTATATATCACTAGGCTTTTGAGCATAAAATCTCAACTAAAAATTCAGTGTTTGATTCCCCAAATTTCGTTTGAACTAAATCATCCAATAACCCAAATTTTCATGAAAATTTCAAGATAAAATGATTTCATACCTTAATTCTTGTTATCGATTGCCACAAATCCACTATCTATTCCAGCTTTTGATTTCCTTCTCTCCCTTCTCACCGATTCTCTCCTCTTCTCTCTCAATTTTCTTTTCTTCCTCTCTTCTTGTTTGAGTCGGTCAATCAACATATATATAGATTCTTGATCAACTGTGTACACCCATCTTGAGCAAAATCCAGTGATCACTGTTCATCTTGTGTCACTACAACTCAATACACCATATCATGACACCAATCACCTTAAATGTGCATCTCGAGAATGATCCCAAGGATGTTGTATTTTTCAGCTACAACTATAGAATTTTAGATATATTAATTGATTTAGCTTATAATAATTATCAAATCCATTCAATAAATTCCCATGTTTTATAAATAAGGTCACACTAGTCTCCCGACCACTCAGCACCCCGTGTCCCGTGTCTGACACGCACCCCGAGGCGGTCCCACCCTTAGTGTACCTATGTAATATTTATTATTTTTGCCTAAATTATTTCCAATTTATATTAATCATATTCCTCAACCTTAACCACATAAATTATTTAATTTAACCAAAAACCCCAACGCTTGGCCTACACTATCAAACCCCCCACGCGTTGACGCGTTTCACAAACCAAACCCCGGCTCTCATCCTTGCCCGAACACAACAATGTAAATCATACCTGTGATGAATTTGTACATAAATGATATCAAATACATCACAGAACTAACAGCCATCATACACAGTCAGTCTCCTAATTCAAAATCTGACCTAATCCATACGCTGCGTCCACGTCTCATCCGAGCTGGCGTTCTAATCTGAAAAATTGAAATAACGGCGTTGTTAAATAATGGGCCGTTACACCCTGAATATATTGTTGAACTATATTAATTCAATTCAGTGTCATCAAAGATAATTCAGGCCCATGCCAATAAAACTTATTCAGGCCCATGCCATTAATTCAGAATTCAGGCCAATGCCAATTAAGTTATTCAGGCCCATGCCTGCCATCACCAGGCTTATGCCTGCCTCAGGCCCATGCCAATTCATAATCCAGGCCCATGCCTCCAGGCCCAATGCCTGCCAATATCATTTCTCATACAGATCATCACAAATCAAGTGGTCCTCAAGAAAACATCACGTCAAAATTATCATCCTCATCCAGAATCGTCATTCAAGCTTATCAAGAAGTTTATCAAGAATAGTTAATAGACATCATTTCGGATCAAGTCATCAACAGAAGCCCAATAATGCAGTTAACAATTTCGTCAAAGATCAGACAAGTCATACTTATCCAGCAAGTCAGACTTATCTAGTTATCCAGCTATCACAACCATCCAGCTATCCAGATAATAAAGTCGATGTGACAAAAGTAGTCGCAAGTTTTGTCTTTTTATGTAAATTATTGTGTGTTGTCAGTTGTCAGTTGGTTGTTGTTTGTCAAGTTGTGTAAAAAGTCGTTGTAATAATGTCGACAATAATGGTGAATAGTAGTGAATAGTGTCGACATTAATTAGGTCAACAGTGAATAGTACCGGAATAGTGTCGGAATAGTGTCAGTGAATAGAGTCAGATGAATAGTGTCTGGTGAATAGTATTCACCAATAATTTCGTCAAAATGAATAGTGTCTGTAATAATGTCCAATAGTGTCAGTTTTGTCTGTACATACCAAGTTTCATCTATAAATAGAAGGCTCGAATGAAGTAACATTCATTCGAAAGTTAAGATTCGAAAGTTAAGGTTCTAATGTTTGAGCTTAAGAATTTTTTATCTCTGATTCTCTTTTGAGTCTCTTTCGTTTCAACAATCAATCATAGATTACTCATACCATTCAGTTTATAACCACCATCCCTTGAATCAAGTTCTCTAAACTCAACTCCTGTAAGTATTTACTATCGATTTCAAGTTTGATTTTGATTTCAAGTTTGGTTTTAAGTTTGATTATGATTTCGATTGTGATTTCGAAAAGGATTTGCAAAACTTATTACTATGACGTTTCTTTTTAAAGTTAAAATTTCGCTTTCTTTCTGTTAATTTATCTTGTGTTTAACCTTCGCCATTGGAGTTAGGAGCTTTCCTTGTCGCGTAGTAAGACTAGCAGAAGGGAGCGTAAGTCTAGCAGTAAATCGTTGACCAAGCTAAGAACTCTAAGAACCCAGGTGAGACATGAGTGAATTAATGAAGAAAATGAAATCTTCTCTTTCATTACGAAAACATAGTCCTAAGTTTGAATCATCCTCATCGACATCAAAATCTGATCATCAATCTATCATAAAGCCAGAAAAAATGAAGTCAAAATTAGATTTAAGAAATATAAGTGAAATGTCATACGTAGATATAAAACAATCACTGCAAAATTGGAATTTACCCACAATAGATCCCAAGCAGATATATACTCATGGAACTTTCTCCAAAAATCAAGATTATATAGTAAAACTAGAAGAAGAAACTAGATCAATTGATGCAGAAGGACAAGAAATACTGTTAATTTCTTCAGAAAAAATAAATACATATAAAGAAAAATACAAATATTTGCATATAGGATTAATACAAGTCGCAATAAAGCCATTAACTGCTCTAGGACTGAATACATCCGTATTAGCATCCGTTAGAGATAAAAAACACATAAAGTTTAATGATTCGTTATTAGGAATAAAACTAATAAATGTTTTAAATGTGGAAAACAAGGTCATTACGCAAATAAATGTCATTTAAAGAATTATAAAAAGAAAGTAAATGAAGTAGCAAAAAGTGATAACTCTAGTTCTTCAGAAATATGTAAATGCATATAAAATATACAGAATACATATACATCTAGCTCATACTCAGAAAATGAAATTAATGTATTAACGGCACATGAAAAATTAATTTTAGATATCGGTGAACAAATAGGTGATCCAATATTAAAATATAAATATTATACAGAAATTTTAAATACAGAAAAGAACAATGAAAACGAAAATACTTCACAGATAAATGAAAATGAGATAAAATTTCAAAATCAAATTGATTTACATAATAATTATCATACTATGAAAGATATAATTCAAGATGTAAATAAAAGATCTAAATCCTTTACAGGACCAATCATAAATTCATTACAGCATGAAATAAATCAAATTTGAAAGAAGAAATAAAAATTCTAAAAGAAAAAATAATGAAAATAGAAGACGAGAATATAAATTATGAAAACCTAACAACTTATGATAATAATGTATTCATAGAAACACTTACAGCTTATACTCATCAACGATGGTTTACTCCAATAACTTTAAAAATAAAAGATTATAAATGTTCATTACGAGCTTTAATAGATTCAGGTGCAGATTTAAATTGTATAAGAGAAGGTTTAATCCCTTTAAAATACTGTGAAAAGACAAACAGTCGAATATCAACAACAGAAGGAAATAAATCAATAATTAAGTTAAAAATTCCTATTGCTCATATATGTAAAAATAATGTTTGTATACCAACATCCTTTATAATAGTTAAAGATTTACAACATGATATGTTATTAGGAACCCCATTCTTACAAAAAATTCAACCATTCTCGGTTACATCCAGTGGAATAAAATCAAGTATAGAAAATAAAGAAGTTAATTTCAATTTTATTAATAAACCAAAAACTAGGTATTTAAATCAATTAATCAATCTGGTAGAACATAAATAAACTTTTATAGGACAATTAAAATCAGAAATTAAGAATTTAAAAACTATAAATACTCCATCCTTTCAACAAAAAATTAAAATGTTTCAAGGTCAATTAATTATTAGTGTTGTTCGAAATACCCTCAGCATTTTGGGATAGAAAAACTTATCAAGTTTCTTTACCTTATATTAACGATTTTAATGAAGATAAAATACCCACGAAAGCCAATCCTTCACAAATGAATGAAAGATTATTAAAATTATGTGATCAAGAAATAAAAGATTTGTTACAAAAGAAATTAATAACTCCATCCAAATCTCCTTGGAGCTGTACCGCTTTTTATGTAGAAAATGCAGCAGAATTAGAACGAGGAGCACCAAGACTTGTTATAAATTATAAACCATTAAATAATGTTTTAAAAACTATAAGATATCCATTACCAAATAAGAATGATTTAATAAAGAGAATAACCAATTCAGTTATCTTTTCAAAATTTGATTTAAAGTCAGGATTTTGGCAAATACAAATTACGAATAAAGATAGATACAAAATAGCATTCAACACTCCATTTGGTCGGTATCAGTGGAATGTTATGCCATTCGGTCTCAAAAATGCCCCATCAGAATTTCAAAAAATGATGAATGAAGTATTTCATCCTTACTATGAATATATCTTAGTTTAATAGACGACATCCTTATATTTTCAAAATCAATCGATGAACATTGGAAACACTTGTATACATTTCAATCTATAATAATTAAAAATGGATTAGTATTATCTCAAAGGAAAATAAAACTTTTTCAAATAACAATAAACTTTTTAGGATTTCAAATACAAGAATCAAACAATAACTCCAATCAATAGAGTTATAGAATTTGCAAATAAATTCCCGATCAATTAGTAGATAAAAAACAGTTACAAAGATTTTTAGGTTGTTTAAATTACTTATCCGATTTCTATAAAAATTCAGCAATAGATAAAAAATGTCTTTTAAACTTCTTTAAAAAGATAATAAATTTATCTGGACCCCTATTCATACAGAAGCAATACAAAAAATCAAGTTAAAAGTAAAAGCATTACCATGTTTACATTTAGCCAATTCTACTTATCCAAAAATAATTCGAGACGATGCCTCCATAGGATATGGAGGTATATTATTCCAAAAACCCCGAAGGAAATGAACAGCTTGTTTGTTATACATCAAGACTTTGGAATAACACCCAAAAGAATTACGCTACGGTCAAAAAGGAAATTCTTGCAATTGTTTTATCCGTTCAAAAATTTCAAGCAGATATTTTGAATCAAAAATTTTTGATAAGAGTTGATTGTAAATCAGCAAAAGAAATACTTTTGAAGGATATAAAGAATTTAGTTTCAAAACAAATATTTGCTCGTTGGCAAGCTATTTTAAGTATTTTTATTTTGATATCGAATATATAAAAGGAGAAAATAACTCCCTTCCGATTTCTTATCCGTGAGAATTCCTTGTAACCCTATGAATTCATTCTTTGTTTCAGATCATCATGGATAAGGGTAAATCTCTTTACACTTATCAAAGACAAAATAAATTTTATCCATTATTCAGCCAGTACAATACAGCTTTCAATTCTTATCAATTCCAATTCTGATCAAAGATTCAGTTATCAAAAGCTTTTTATCTGTTTATATTACCATACTCCCTAATTCCATTCCTAAATATATACTCATTATCACAGCCTCACTTTGATAATCAAATCAATACCATACTCCTTCATAATTCTATTCCAAAATATCTCAATGAGATTTTATGAAATTTAATGAAGCTCTACTTTTACAAACTGATTTAGTTCTTTTGGAAGGACTAATTAAGAAAAGGATATTAATTGAAAGATTCATGGATCCCGGTATCTGTGATCCTCTCATAAATTGGTTAGTAGATGAATTATATAATTTCGGCCTTCAACCAGATGTTCAAATCAACAAGCCAATACAACTTTATGCAGCTCTTGCTTTCAATTGGTCCAGCGATGAAGAAAAAGCCCTTATAACTCTTTGGACTTTATTAGGGTGCCCAAAAATAGAAATCTTTATAGACATCAGCAGAATTGATAATACTTATGTTTATGAAGGACTTTGGAGGACTCTAGACAATCAGTTTCTATCCTCATATCTTCAGATAACTATGTTTGCCTAAAAATAAATAAAATCAGTCAAGAAGGAAAATCCAGTTCAAGTATCATCATCATCAGAAACAATAGATGCATCAAGTCTCATTCTTCAAGAGTTGAAGAAAATGCAAGAAGAATCCAGGAAAATGCGGGAAGAATCCAGGAAAATAAATGAAAGACTTCATCGAATTGAAGAAGCACAGTCTTAGGGCAAATGCCATCATAATAAACTAAGAGTCGCGCTGTGTGCACCTTAGTATCCTCTAAGGGCAACCCGCTATTTTTAATTAAAACTGATTTTATAACCAATTGACAAAAATGTCCTCCAACCCAACGATTCACATGCCCACTCAAGGCACCCCACTCTTGAAAACACGATTTTTCTACCAAGTTGAGTCGATCTGTTGCCGGCCAAATATCATGTTTGTCGATCTATCTCCGGTTGAAGATTTGACTAGTTTTAAGCATTTTTAGTAGGGGTGGACAAACTGTGGTTTGGTGAATTTCCACCACCAAACCGAGGGTTCGCGATTTAGACTTTTTGCAAACCACCACCAAACTGCAAACCCTCAAAACCACAACTGAACCATCCACGGTTTGTGCGGTTTGATCGGTTTGGTTTTATGATTTTCCTACGACATTTTCAAAAAAAATGTCATAGATTCCACGGACTCATATTGGGAGGTAAGCAAGAGGGGAGGGGAGGCGATGGCGGCGAGGTTGTTTGAGCAAGTGAGAAGATGAGGGAGGTGGAGGAGGCGTCGAACAAGAGAGGAGGGAGGCAGAAAGTCAAAAAGACAAATTTGAATATTCGACTAGTCGTGATATATTTACTTGTTTAGGGTTTTAGGGTATATATTTATTAAAATTCCTTAAATACTATTCGGTTTAGTGAACCGCGGTTTTTTAGAAATAAAAACCGCCACCAAACCGCGAAATTGCGGTTTTCAAGTTTTTTAAACCATCCCCAAATCGCGAATTCAAAAAATCAGACCAAACAAAGTGTTTTGGGCGGTTTAGACGGTTTGGGCGATTTTGTAGAAACCGATGCCTAACCTTAATTTTTAAGGTATGATAGTTGAAAAAAATGAGTGGGAAAAGGAGGGAGGAGAAGGAGAGGACGAAACTGGAGAGAGAAAATATTTCGGCATCGAAGGTGATGATCACGGCGAGAGAGAGAGGCATCGAAGGGCGATCACGGCGAGGATTCTAGCTGGGCTGCGAAGGCACGGGAACTATAATCTGCGCATTAGGGCTGACATCAACGACGTCATCGCGGCTTTGGCTCGCGAGGCTGGCTGGGTTGTTCTTCCTGATGGCACCACTTTCCCTTCTAGATCTCAGCCACAGGTACTCTCTCTCTCTCTCTCTCATTATTGTTGCCTTTAACCAAATGTTCCTCGAATTGCGTGTTGATTTGATCAACCTCTACCCACCGTTGGATCGTTTTGTTTGTTTATATTATTGGGTTTTTACTTTCTTTTTTTTTTAAAGTTAATATTAGGTTATGTATATTATAATTGATTAAATTATTTAAGTTTAAATTAGGATTGAATATTATTTGTTTAATTATATAAATGAATTAGTTGGATTGGGAAGCACGCGATCAGGTGTATTGAATCAAACGAAGTGGAAGAGTTTGAACATGAGGAGTTGACCTCAACTAATTTTGAGATTGGGGTTTTGTTGTTGTATATAAAATAGTAAGTTGTATTATAAAATGAATTCTTGAAATCAAGATTGTTTCGGAGAAGTACAATTATTTTGATTATTTAATGTATAATTTATTTATCAATTTAAAAATCAAATTACTAATTTTTTGTAGACTAGAAGTTAACAATAACATTTAGCTGCTTTCAGGAAAGATAAAAAATAAAAAATGTTTAGCTACTTAATTCTAAATAGCTGTGCATAATTATTACTATTATTATTTTTAAATATTGAAATTATCAATTAAGACAATTATTTATAATAATTGTGATATAAGGAAATAATACTCATTATTTCTCCATAATTAGATTACACGTCATTTTTTTTTCCTTATAATTCATCAAAGAACCCATGCTCATCAAAATATTCATCAAAGAATCCAGCACCATCCCTTGAATCAAGTTCTCTAAACTCATCTCCTGTAAGTATTTACTATCGATTTCAAGTTTGATTTTGATTTCAAGTTTGGTTTTAAGTTTGATTATGATTTCGATTGTGATTTCGAAAAGGATTTGCAAAACTTATTACTATGATGTTTCTTTTGAAAGTTAAAATTTCGCTTTCTTTCTGTTAATTTATCTTGTGTTTAACCTTCGCCATTGGAGTTAGAAGCTTTCCTAGTCGCGTAGTAAGGCTAGCAGAAGGGAGCGTAAGTCTAGCAGTAAATCGTTGACAAAGCTAGAACTCTAAGAACCCAGGTGAGACATGAGTGAATTAATGAAGAAAATGAAATCTTTCTTTCATTACGAAACATAGTCCTAAGTTTGAATCATCCTCCTCGACATCAAAATCTGATCATCAATCTATCATAAAGCCAAAAAAATGAAGTCAAAACTAGATTTAAGAAATATAAGTGAAATATCATACGTAGATATAGAACAATCACTGCAAAATTGGAATTTACCCACAATAGATCCCAAGCAGATATATACTCATGGAACTTTCTCCAAAAATCAAGATTATATAGTAAAACTAGAAGAAGAAACTAGATCAATTGATGCAGAAGGACAAGAAATACTGTTAATTTCTCCGAAAAAATAAATACATATAAAGAAAAATACAAATATTTGCATATAGGATTAATACAAGTCGCAATAAAGCCATTAACTGCTCTAGGACTGAATACATCCGTATTAGCATCCGTTAGAGATAAAAGACACATAAAGTTTAATGATTCGTTATTAGGAATAATTGAAGGAAGTTTGTCTGAAGGACCTATTTTCTTTAATTGTTTTCCTAATTTCACAATTAGTTTACATGATCAATTCGCACATGAAGCATCAACATTAAGTTTATATACACAAGGATTTGAAATGAAAGGAATATGTTCAAACGTTGCAGTAGTCTATCGAATTTATTATAAATTAATGCATACAATAATCCCTGCAGTAGCATATACAAATTTAAAAAAAGGAACATCAACTTTATTTCTAACAAATTTAGCAAATAAAGTAATAACTAGAAAACAATTAAGTTGGAAAGATATAGACATATCAAAAACATGGTTAATACAAGACACAAATAAAGAAGAAAATCCTGTCGATAAAACAAATGATCAAATACATACTATAATAGCCCATGATGACGGACTAGTTGAAATAAATTTCGCATCAAGAAAATCTTGTTCTACAATTCCATCTTCATCAAATACTGAGAATTATTATGAAACTATTTATGCATCAATAACAAAATTACCAACTCATATAGCTTATCCTGTTACCCCAACAGAAGATAACGTTTCCATCAATGATTTTAATGATTATCAAGTTAATATGGTTAAAATAGATTATGAAGAAGATTTTGAAAAAGATTATCATAATTTAAAAGAACAATTTCTTAAACATCCATTGACTCAGATTCGTAAAATTTGTTCAAAATCTCAACAAGCAATATTCAGAGAAAAATATTTTGCCTATATTAAAAATAATAAACAAAACATTCAGTTTTTTTGATTATTTAACATTATCCTATCCAAAAATAATACATAAGATAAATACCGTATGGGAAGGAACAAAAGGTGAAAAATACATTCAAACTCATCCTCCATTAACCTCTATAAAAATCAATGAAAACATTAAGGCAGTACCATTAAAAACTACGTTTGAAGAAGAAAGACATATATCAAGAAAAGATTTAAATCATATAATTGAACAAAATAATTATACTAATATATATCTATCTTCTTTATCCAATACTTCTCATAAAAATCCCTCTACTAGTAAAAATACCAAAAACTCTAAAAATACAAAAATAGAAAATGAATTAGTACTGAAAAAGCCTATGATGAAAGACAATTTTAGAAATATACCCATTATAAAACCGAATTATTCAGACGAATTATTACAGACTATAGCATCAAAAATTAGTACTCTACAAATAAATCAAAAAGATACAAAAGAAAAGACGCCTGAAATAAATATTTTAGAAGAAAATCAATCAATAACATCTGAGAGTTTATCAAAAAATTCATTAGAAATCACCAATAAAAATGACGAAATCCAAATTGAAACATCATCGAGACTTAGATATAAATAAAATCCATTATCCTAGAAAACATAATATATATAATAAATGGAATACTAAACCTTATTATTCTAGACCATCTCCTGTAGACATGATATTAGAAGAAAAAAGTGATAAAAGAATTAAGTTTGACGGAAATTTAATTTATGAATGGAATATCGATGGATTATCGAATACGTAATTTTACAAGTAATGCAACAAATGTTAACTTATGCAGCAACATGTAAAACTCAAAATCATCCAGAACCTCATATTGTAGGTGCAATATCTGTAGGACTTACTGGTCAAATGAATGGCTGGTGGAATAATTCTTTATCAACTGCTCAAAGACAAGAAATTATAAATTCAATAGCCAGAGACGAAAATGGAAATCCAATAGTAGACAATAATGGAAGAGAAACATTTAATGGTGTAAGAACTTTGTTAACTAATATAATTTGGCATTTCATAGGAACATTAAGTCATATTGAAGAGAAAATTCGTGAACAATAACAAAGTTTAAGATGCAGAACATTATCCGATTTTAGATGGTATAAAGATACATTCTTATCAAAAGTTTATACTTTAACTTCAGATGAAACCCCATTTTATAAAGAAAGATTTGTTTCCGGATTACCATACTCATTCGCAGAAAAAATTAGACACATATTAAGAGAAAAATGCGATGGAACTCTAAATTATAACAGATTCACTTATGGTGATATAATTCAAACAATTCAGATAGTAGGATTATCAATATGCAATGATATAAAGTTAAAGAGACAATTACATAAAGATTCTAAAGATAATCGCAGAGACATAGGTGATTTTTGTTATCAATTCGGTCATGAAGTTGCTCAAACATCAACACAAGCTAATAAACCAAGATACAGAAGAAAAAGATTACAAAGATTTAATAAAAACAATCCAGATTTTTATTATAAACCTAAGAGAAAACCTTATAGAAAAAATTATAAATTTACTAAAAATAAAACTAATAAATGTTTTAAATGTGGAAAACCAGGTCATTACGCAAATAAATGTCATTTAAAGAATTATAAAAAGAAAGTAAATGAAGTAGCAAAAAGTGATAACTCTAGTTCTTCAGAAACATGTAAATGCATAGAAAATATACAGAATACATATACATCTAGCTCATACTCAGAAAATGAAATTAATGTATTAACGGCACATGAAAAATTAATTTTAGATATCGGTGAACAAATAGGTGATCCAATATTAAAATATAAATATTATACAGAAATTTTAAATACAGAAAAGAACAATGAAAACGAAAATACTTCACAGATAAATGAAAATGAGATAAAATTTCAAAATCAAATTGATTTACATAATAATTATCATACTATGAAAGATATAATTCAAGATGTAAATAAAAGATCTAAATCTTTACAGGACCAACCATAAATTCATTACAGCATGAAATAAATCAGCTGAAAGAAGAAATAAAAATTCTAAAAGAAAAAATAATGAAAATAGAAGACGAGAATATAAATTTTGAAAACCTATCAACTTATGATAATAATGTATTCATAGAAACACTTACAGCTTATACTCATCAACGATGGTTTACTCCAATAACTTTAAAAATAAAAGATTATAAATGTTCATTACGAGCTTTAATAGATTCAGGTGCAGATTTAAATTGTATAAGAGAAGGTTTAATCCCTTTAAAATACTGTGAAAAGACAAACAGTCGAATATCAACAACAGAAGGAAATAAATCAATAATTAAGTTAAAAATTTCTATTGCTCATATATGTAAAAATAATGTTTGTATACCAACATCCTTTATAATAGTTAAAGATTTACAACATGATATGTTATTAGGAACCCCATTCTTACAAAAAATTCAACCATTCTCGGTTACATCCAGTGGAATAAAATCAAGTATAGAAAATAAAGAAGTTAATTTCAATTTTATTAATAAACCAAAAACTAGGTATTTAAATCAATTAATCAATCTGGTAGAACATAAACAAACTTTTATAGGACAATTAAAATCAGAAATTAAGAATTTAAAAACTATAAATACTCCATCCTTTCAACAAAAAATTAAAATGTTTCAAGGTCAATTAATTATTAAGTGTTGTTCAGAAATACCCTCAACATTTTGGGATAGAAAAACTTATCAAGTTTCTTTACCTTATATTAACGATTTTAATGAAGATAAAATACCCACGAAAGCCAATCCTTCACAAATGAATGAAAGATTATTAAAATTATGTGATCAAGAAATAAAAGATTTGTTACAAAAGAAATTAATAACTCCATCCAAATCTCCTTGGAGTACATACAGCTTTTTATGTAGAAAATGCGTGCAGAAATTAGAACGAGGAGCACCAAGACTTGTTATAAATTATAAACCATTAAATAATGTTTTAAAAACTATAAGATATCCATTACCAAATAAGAATGATTTAATAAAGAGAATAACCAATTCAGTTATCTTTTCAAAATTTGATTTAAAGCCAGGATTTTAGCAAATACAAATTACGAATAAAGATAGATACAAAACAACATTCAACACTCCATTTGGTCATTATCAGTGGAATGTTATGCCATTCGGTCTCAAAAATGCCCCATCAGAATTTCAAAAAATGATGAATGAAGTATTTCATCCTTACTATGAATATATCTTAGTTTATATAGACGACATCCTTATATTTTCAAAATCAATCGATGAACATTGGAAACACTTGTATACATTTCAATCTATAATAATTAAAAATGGATTAGTATTATCTCAAAGGAAAATAAAACTTTTTCAAATAACAATAAACTTTTTAGGATTTCAAATACAGAATCAAACAATAACTCCAATCAATAGAGTTATAGAATTTGCAAATAAATTCCCGATCAATTAGTAGATAAAAAACAGTTACAAAGATTTTTAGGTTGTTTAAATTACTTATCCGATTTCTATAAAAATTCAACAATAGATAAAAAATGTCTTTTAGAACTTCTTAAAAAAGATAATAAATTTATCTGGACCCCTATTCATACAGAAGCAATACAAAAAATCAAGTTAAAAGTAAAAGCATTACCATGTTTACATTTAGCCAATTCTACTTATCCAAAAATAATTCAGACAGATGCCTCCGACATAGGATATGGAGGTATATTACTCCAAAAAACCCTAAAGGAAATGAACAGCTTGTTTGTTATACATCAAGACTTTGGAATAACACCCAAAAGAATTACGCTACGGTTAAAAAGGAAATTCTTGCAATTGTTTTATCCGTTCAGAAATTTCAAGCAGATATTTTGAATCAAAAATTTTTGATAAGAGTTGATTGTAAATCAGCAAAAGAAATACTTTTGAAGGATATAAAGAATTTAGTTTCAAAACAAATATTTGCTCGTTGGCAAGCTATTTTAAGTATTTTTATTTTGATATCGAATATATAAAAGAAGAAAATAACTCCCTTCCTGATTTCTTATCCATAGAATTCCTTGTAACCCTATGAATTCATTCTTTGTTTCAGATCATCATGGATAAGGGTAAATCTCTTTACACTTATCAAAGACAAAATAAATTTTATCCATTATTCAACCAGTACAATACAGCTTCCAATTCTGATCAATTCCAATTCTGATCAAAGATTCAGTTATCAAAAGCTTTTTATCTGTTTATATTACCATACTCCCTAATTCCATTCCTAAATATATACTCATTATCACAGCCTCACTTTGATAATCAAATCAATACCATAGTCCTTCATAATTCTATTCCAAAATATCTCAATGAGATTTTATGAAATTTAATGAAGCTCTACTTTTACAAACTGATTTAGTTCTTTTGGAAGGACTAATTAAGAAAAGGATATTAATTGAAAGATTCATGGATCCCGGTATCTGTGATCCTCTCATAAATTGGTTAGTAGATGAATTATATAATTTCGGCCTTCAACCAGATGTTCAAATCAACAAGCCAATACAGCTTTATGCAGCTCTTGCTTTCAATTGGTCCAAATGATGAAGAAAAAGCCCTTATAACTCTTTGGACTTTATTAGGGTGCCCAAAAATAGAAATCTTTATAGACATCAGCAGAATTGATAATACTTATGTTTATGAAGGACTTTGGAGGACTCTAGAAAATCAGTTTCTATCCTCATATCTTCAGATAACTATGTTTGCCTAAAAATAAATAGAATCAGTCAAGAAGGAAAATCCAGTTCAAGTATCATCATCATCAGAAACAATAGATGCATCAAGCCTCATTCTTCAAGAGGTGAAGAAAATGCGGGAAGAATCCAGGAAAATAAATGAAAGACTTCATCGAATTGAAGAAGCACAGTCTGCCTCCTCAAGAAACCATTCAGATCATGAAGGAAGCTCAGGAGCCCCAGAGTATATTGTTGAACTATATTAATTCAATTCAGTGTCATCAAAGATAATTCAGGCCCATGCCATTAATTCAGAATTCAGGCCGATGCCAATTAAGTTATTCAGGCCCATGCCTGCCATCACCAGGCTTATGCCTGCCTCAAGCCCATGCCAATTCATAATCCAGGCCCATACCTCCAGGCCCAATGCCTGCCAATATCATTGCTCATACAGATCATCACAAATCAAGTGGTCCTCAAGAAAGCATCACGTCAAAATTATCATCCTCATCCAGAATCGTCATTCAAGCCTATCAAGAAGTTTATCTAGAATAGTTAATCGACATCATTTCGGATCAAGTCATCAACAGAAGCCCAATAATGCAGTTAACAATTTCGTCAAAGATCAGACAAGTCAGACTTATCCAGCAAGTCAGACTTATCCAGTTATCCAGCTATCACAACCATCCAGCTATCTAGATAATAAAGTCGATGTGACAAAAGTAGTCACAAGTTTTGTCTTTTTATGTAAATTATTTTGTTGTCAGTTGTCAGTTGGTTGTTGTTTGTCAAGTTGTGTAAAAAGTCGTTGTAATAATGTCGACAATAATGGTGAATAGTAGTGAATAGTGTTGACATTAATTAGGTCAACAGTGAATAGTACCTGAATAGTGTCAGTGAATAGTGACGGGTGAATAGTGTCAGATGAATAGTGTCTGGTGAATAGTATTCACCAATAATTTCGTCAAAATGAATAGTGTCTGTAATAATGTCCAATAGTGTCAGTTTTGTCTGTACATACAAAGTTTCATCTATAAATAGAAGGCTCGAATGAAGTAACATTCATTCGAAAGTGAAGATTCGAAAGTTAAGGTTCTAAAGTTTGAGCTTAAGAATTTCTTATCTCTGATTCTCTTTTGAGTCTCTTTCGTTTCAACAATCAATCATAGATTACTCATACCATTCAGTTTATAACCACAATCCCATATACCGTTTCTTTGAGTCTCTTTCGTTTCTTTGTTGCATTACTTGTTTTTTAGGTGGGGTCTATTAGCCTTATAGGTGGTTTTTTTTTGAAGTATGCATAGTTGAATTGTTATTATTAAAATCCCCAAACATATATTTTTGTTAACATAAATTTTAAAAAAAAAAACAATTCTACATTTTTGTCAGAAATCTAGACTGGATTAAAATCGAGCACAATGAAAGAGTTTGATTTATGTAGTAGACCCAAGTAATTTGCGATTAAAGCTTGTTATTATTATTACATAGCATGCCCAACTAATTTGAAATGAAGGCTTCTTGTTGTTGTTGTTGTTGTTGTATCTAGACTAAACTTACTGGAAGCTTTGCCTTCTTTAGAAATTAAAAGAAAATTGAGAATTGTCTATTCTGCATAAGAAATGGGACCTTTTGAGCTTTCAAATGTTCATGACCTAGAAGAAACTCAAAACTAAGTTTGACAGTTTTTGGTAGTAATGAAAAGATGCTTCAAGTTTCATTGCAACAGTTTCAAAGTTAATTCCTCTTTCTTCACTCTTTCACCTCATAATCAAACCCATATCTTAAGTATAAACTTTGCTGCACAAACCAACCGAGTGTTGAGAATTTTCTCTGCCCTTTGAAATCCTTAACACAAATGCCATCATAATAAACTAAGAGTCGCGTTGTGTGCACCTTAGTATCCTCTTAGGGCAACCCGCTATTTTTAATTAAAACTGATTTTATAACCAATTGACAAAAATGTCCTCCAACCCAACGATTCACATGCCCACTCAAGGCACCCCACTCTTGAAAACACGATTTTTCTACCAAGTTGAGTCGATCTGTTGCCGGCCAAATATCACGTTTGTCGATCAAAGAGTGTGCACCAACCTTGTCAATCACGTTTGTCGATCTATCTCCGGTTGAAGATTTGACTAGTTTTAAGCATTTTTAGTAGGGGTGGACAAACTGTGGTTTGGTGAATTTCCACCACCAAACCGAGGGTTCGCGATTTAGACTTTTTGCAAACCACCACCAAACTGCAAACCCTCAAAACCACAACTGAACCATCCACGGTTTGTGCGGTTTGATCGGTTTGGTTTTATGATTTTCCTACGACATTTTCAAAAAAAATGTCATAGATTCCACGGACTCATATTGGGAGGTAAACAAGAGGGGAGGGGAGGCGATGGCGGCGAGGTTGTTTAAGCAAGTGAGAAGATGAGGGAGGTGGAGGAGGCGTCGAACAAGAGAGGAGGGAGGCAGAAAGTCAAAAAGACAAATTTGAATATTCGACTAGTCGTGATATATTTACTTGTTTAGGGTTTTAGGGTATATATTTATTAAAATTCCTTAAATACTATTCGGTTTAGTAAACCGCGGTTTTTTAGAAATAAAAACTGCCACCAAACCGCGAAATTGCGGTTTTCAAGTTTTTTAAACCATCCCCAAATCGCGAATTCAAAAAATCAGACCAAACAAAGTGTTTTGGGCGGTTTTGACGGTTTGGGCGATTTTGTAGAAACCGATGCCTAATCTTAATTTTTAAGGTATGATAGTTGAAAAAAATGAGTGGGAAAAGGACGTCACACACGATAAGGTTAGTTTTTATGGTTTTGGTTTTTTTTTTTTTTCCATTTCTGAAGGTGAACCACGAACGAAAATTTATGTTGTAGTGTTTCGATAACCTATAACCGATAACTACCAAAAAGTATCACTTACTACCAACCGAGTCTAATCCCAAATGTAACATTTTATTACACTCTATTGTAACTAACCAAGACATAAGTTAATGTCTCGGTAATAGGTAACCGAGACCAAACCATGTGATCTAGAGTACTTCTCACTTAGGTATCAGTGGATATTAGTTGACACTTGCACAATGATATCGGCAATAGACGTCAGACACCAAAAGACATATCACAACCCTCTGTGGTCGAACACTAGGGGATTGAAGTTAAACACATCAATTGACCCTAAAAGCAGCAAATTTACATTAAACAAACAAGAAAATGAAGGGATTTGATGCATTAAGGCCTTGATGTTGTGATGGAAGGGAGAAAGAAAATATTTCGTTCAATTTGGTGATGGGGTGCTTGTGCTTCAAACGAAAAGGCATTTTGGTAAAAGTCTCAGGATGCCCTGATCAATGGGGTGTCCCGAGAGGATCCCGAGGTGCACATAGCACGACTCTAAACTAAGCAGAGCCTGAAAAAGCTTTTTTATTTTTTGAAAGAATAGACCATCCTGTAAATTGAGGAAAGAGGAGTTCAATACATGTTCTACATGACCTTCAATACATCAGAAACATCATCATCATAAGAAGAAATTGGTGGTTACAGGGTGGATAAAAAAATCAATAAAAAGAATAAAGGAACTATATTGCCAAGATAAAAATAGGACAACATCTAGTTAGTTACCACAGGCACGATGTTTGTTGGCTATGTGGAATCCATTAAGTGCAAGCCCCCAAGAAATGTTGAGCTCCAGGAAGTACCAGGGGAAAGGATAGGTTTCTAATAGCACTTTATTAGTGACTAAATCATCCTTTGGTGGCTCCATTGTGTTGTGACGGAAGGATTAGGAAGACGGACAAGCTTGTTGACCGCAGAGTCCAGAGTGTCTACATTTTGCTTCAATATCTTTCTTCACAGGCGTTAAGCAAAGCAAAAAATAAGGGAAGCCAAGAGAAGAAAATTCATTTTTTACATTCCCATCAGCTAGTGAACTTGTGCACAATAAACAAATAGATACTGGACAAAGAAGAAATCAATTATGACAAGTAATATAAGAAGAAATCAATTATGACAAGTAATATACAAAGCAATTTCTCAAAAAAAAAAAAAGTAATATACAAAGTAACGTCCACATCCAATGGCGGGCGCTAACACAGAAGAATTAATTTATGCACCATGCATCGGTTATGCTAGAAATGATTTAAAACATTTGATCAATTTATAGCTATAGAATAAATATAAGGATACAAATGCATGGCAAGAGTCTCAATCCCCTTCATTTCCTGGTTCAATCTGCAGTCAGAAAAGAATTTCAAATGAAAATGTATTAGCCACCCAATCTTAATGCCATGTCCAGCAGGAAAAGGGCCTCCAAACTTCCAAAGTTTATCCTGTATAACCCTTCCCTTAAGCTTTTCCTGGTCCCAGCAGAACATACTCAATACCAAAAGTATCAATGCAAGTTTTAGTTCAACTACCCAGTGGAATGAATCGATTGAGGATGACAGAACATTAAGAGTTTGATCCCACAAAACATGGCAGCACTTAAAACAGCCTTATTCAATCGGCAAGTATTGACATGTATTCAATATCAACATTAGAGAATAACCCCAATTCATCAGCCTGACACACCTCATCACTTTTTCCACGATTATTTAGATAACATAATAATTAGTAGGAATCAAGATTCAAGATACATACCTTAGACATGAATTTATAAACCGATTTCCCTTGGATGCTGCATCAAGTGCTGCAAGGTACAAGAGAAAATCAAACATCCATAGAGCTGCCCATAAAGAAAGCGACAACAAAGTGTTGCTTGCCTTTATTTTATTTATTTTCTCAAGAAAAAAAAACTGTTCCAATTTAACCCAAACAGGAATTATAAGATAAGACACAGTTACTCAGACTTTTATCTATTTGAGCGAGATAATTTTATGGTGCACAGCAGCAAAGACTAAAATAGTGCAATTTACAAGGAAATCAGATTGGATAAGCTGCTGAGAGTGGATCCCCCCGTTTCCCATATAATCCAATCATGACTCCAAGGCTATACAGAAGGATAGAATGAGAGAAATCGCCAATCATTTGTGTAGCAACAATACACCAATTGGCTAATCCAAGCCTCCTTTATGTTTTTCATTATTTAAGCACTTATAAGAATGTGCAAGACTTGAGATGACTTCATAGCAAATCTGGTGTAGCTTAGATGAAATCATTTCTTTGAAAAGAAGAAGATCTTTTAGCTTGTTCTCTTGCTTCTCGCTGTTATGAGGTCTGATAGGACTGCTTCCCTCTATTCATTCAGTTTTACATTGATACATGAAACCATTTCAAACAGCAAAACAAGGCAAACAAAATGATGAAGTGCTAAGAAAAAAAAAAGTAGATATTCATTGTAGGAAACTTTCCAATTACCAGATTCTTGTACGCGACCTGTAGCATCACTGAAGCAGTGCATATGATCAACTGAACTGCTGGTGACCTGCCATAATAAATTAGTTCAATAAATTAATTACAGTGAAATTGCGCTCAGACTCCAGGGTTCTCTACTAGACATGAATTTGAGTTCGCCTCAAACATCACAATTTATTTCTCTTCAAAATCCTCGAGTATTTCATTGGCTTTTGAATAAGCAGTCTATTATCATTTTTCAGGATATGGGAAAACAAATTTGTCACCTGTCAATTGATGCAACCAAATCACTAATCCTACATAGATTGGTTAATTCAACAAGTCACAGATTTTCAATGGACAATTTTCCTTGAATCCTAGGGAATTTGCATCCACCCAATCCAAAGGGCAGTTATCAGGACTACTTCGCTTCTTGCCATTACTCGTAACCAACCCACATCGAAGGCAGCAATTTAATTCAGGCTTGCATTTAGGCAATTCTAACATAGCCTGGTCCACTCTAACACTCGCAGCCAGTCCCTAAGCTATAATATAATCACATTCTAAAGTTTAAACTAGCAAGTAGTAACAATATTTTAGAAAGCCAAATAGAATGCCTACTATAAAATGTACTAAACCAGCGAGACTTTTAGGCATATTAATAGACTCACCATTTGGCATAAAAATAGACTCAAGAGATGTGTAGGGCAAGGCAGTTTCAGCACAAAAAAAGCTACTTGTAAAAGTAAAGTGAAAGCTAGCAGAGGCAGCAGCAATTTGGGCTCGAATTGAGAAATAGTGGAAACTAACAATTAGGACCATAATTATAAACTAATAGATGGCTCCAACCAAAGCCTATCTACGCAATAACTTCAACAGTCTTGAAAACAAGCGCAATCTACAATGTAAAACAACATATGACCATAAAACATTTAATGTACATTAACATATCCATCGCATTAATCATTATACTCCTTACATTGTATAGAGACGACAGATAATCCTTCCTGTTCTCTATAATTGAGGACCATCTCAATAACACACTTGCTCCACACAAAAATTAGTTCAACTCATTATTGTGGCTCATTGTCACAAAATGGCTCCCACCTCATGTGAACCACAAGCTCACTCACCTACTCCACAACTGTGCGCATCAATCACACATCCAAAAACCACTCTAATTATTGCTTCCCAGGGGGGGCTGGTCGTGAGGAAACTTTCTTTCTCTAACACGCCGACCAAGGCAGACGTGTTGAGTTCGAAACCTAACCACTCCTTTCTATTTGGGTTCCCTGGTGGCAGACAACTAATAGTCCACTATCGGTTCCGTGTTAGCGGCGGTGGCTCGGGTACCCTCTCGCTCGATTGATGTGCATTAACCTACCAAATTCACTCAAACCCTAAAAAAATTGCATCTTTAATCGAAAACCAAGTAAATCCCCCAATTTTAACCAAAAAAATCAAACCTTGAATTCAAAGCCCAAAAATGTAACGGAGATTGGGGAAGGAGTGACCTCGATAGGGGCGAAGCGAAGAGAGGAGAAGAGGGAGGCGTAGCTTTCGGCGATCGCTAAAGAGTCTCTCTCGACCACCTCCATAGCTCTCAGAATCCCGTCTTGATCGAGCGAGGGTTTCGAATCGGGACTCTCTTCGACGGGAACGTGAGGAGGGTCTGGTGAGGGCATCGAGGATTGTTGTTCGTCGTGTTGGGGGGTTTGGGTTTCTGCGTTTGTTGAGTGGGGGATCGAAGAGTTGTCGTCCTCCATTGTCGCACCAGTCCGACTAGACTGTCGTGAATGTCGTTTTTAACATACTTTGGAGGCCCTTCATTGTGCATCGTGATGCGCGTTCAGGCACTTTGATGTCTGTCTAATGACACTCCACTAAACACCATCACGTTGTTAATTGCATTAAATAAAGATTTATCAAAGGGTTTGATCCACATACTCCTCCAACTAATTTAAGATTATGTTTTAATGTTGCAGTTGTTGTTGATTCAACTGAAATGCTTTTTATACCAGTTAATTTTATCTAAATACTATCATTTAGTTGTTTGTGAGTCGAGCTCCATATTCAATTATGAAAAGTTTATTGCTAAACATACCACTAAGAAAGAGTCAAAATTAAGTCATCTTATGAGTTTCAATTCAAGTGGTGTTGTTCAAAACTAAGTTTTATATTCGTACTTCAAAAGTATTGTTAAAATAGTATGCTTCATCGAATAACACTATTTTTTAATCAAAAAATAAATTTTAAATTATTAATTCTACTTAATAAAAATTAGCTGATAACCTAATTCATAATTAAAAAAAACCCCAAACAACCCAAATAATCACCCTCTTTTGACAAAAAAAAAAAAAAAAAAAAAAAAAATAAGCACTCTCTTTTTATGTATAAAGTTTGAGTTAGGAGTGTATTAAGAGTATTCCATTTCCCTATTTGTAATTTGATTTTTTTTTTTTTTTTTTTTTGAGCAATTACTTCACAATTTTTTTAGAGCACAAAATAGTGGCGGGAGGGAAGCCTCGCGCGTGATCGAGCAAGCAGCACGTGCGACACGTGTCACAGCGAGAACCGTTCGATCCTCACACTCGCATTTGCTCCTCATTCGTGTTAACATATACACAAGCACGCACGGCCACACGCGTGAAACCCTAAAATTTCACACCTCCTCCAAACCCTCCTCACTCGACTCGCCGGAACCCTAATTCCGGCGAGCCTCCACCACGGCTTCCTTCAAAGAATATCCTCCTCGGAAGGCGCCGGAAAACCGCGCGTCCTTGAAGACTCCGCCGGGAAAGCGCTCACTCTCGCCGGAGTGGCTCCACCGGTCTCCAAAACTCACTCTAGACGCCCTAAAAGGCGCAAATTTTGAATCTTTTCTTCTCGTGTTGAGATCCTACCAGCAAAGATGCCTCATTTGCAGGCCAACTCAAGAGATCAAAAGGTAAACAGTCCAAAACCCCCAAATTAGTACCAATTAGGGCTTGTAGTGATCTGCAATGGCGCAAGCGATGGGGAGATTAGGCGGCGGAAGCGAATACGACGAGGAAGAGGAGATGGAAATGGGAGTGAAAGACGAGGACGACGACGACGAAGAAGAAGACGAAGAGGACGAACATAAGCGAATTCAGTCATCACAACAACAGCAGCAGCAGCAGCAGCAGAGCAATGCGATGTCCTCGTCGCGGCGGTGCAGGCCGAAGGAGGAGAAGGAGAGGACGAAACTGAGAGAGAGGCATCGAAGGGCGATCACGGCGAGGATTCTAGCTGGGCTGCGAAGGCACGGGAACTATAATCTGCGCATTAGGGCTGACATCAACGACGTCATCGCGGCTTTGGCTCGCGAGGCTGGCTGGGTTGTTCTTCCTGATGGCACCACTTTCCCTTCTAGATCTCAGCCACAGGTACTCTCTCTCTCTCTCTCTCTCTCTCTCTCTCTCTCTCTCATTATTGTTGCCTTTAACCAAATGTTCCTCGAATTGCGTGTTGATTTGATCAACCTCTACCCACCGTTGGATCGTTTTGTTTGTTTATATTATTGGGTTTTTACTTTCTTTTTTTTTTAAAGTTAATATTAGGTTATGTATATTATAATTGATTAAATTATTTAAGTTTAAATTAGGATTGAATATTATTTGTCTAATTATATAAATGAATTAGTTGGATTGGGAAGCACGCGATCAGGGGTATTGAATCAAACGAAGTGGAAGAGTTTGAACATGAGGAGTTGACCTCAACTAATTTTGAGATTGGGGTTTTGTTGTTGTATATAAAATAGTCTCTTGTATTATAAAATGAATTCTTGAAATCGAGATTGTTTCGGAGAAGTACACTTACTTTGATTATTTAATGTTAATTTATTTATCAATTTAAAAATCAAATTACTAATTTTGTGTAGACTAGACGTTAACAATAACAATTAGCTGCTTTCAGGAAAAATAAAAAATAAAAAATGTTTAGCTACTTAATTCTAAATAGCTGTGCATAATTATTACTATTATTGTTTTTAAATATTGAAATTATCAATTAAGACAATTATATATAATGATTGTGATATAAAGAAATAATACTCATTATTTCTCTATAATTAGATTACACGTCATTTTTTTTCCTTATAATCAAAGGAATCAACTAAACAGACCTCGGAACTTGTTCAACGCACCTCATTACTCAAGCGTACACCAATTTTGAATTTCAAAACTCTAAAAAAAATACATGGAAATGACAAAAAAATAGTGGGTTTTACTCGGAGTCGTTTGATATTATTGATTCCATCGTCATTTTGTGCTTAAAATGCACGGTTCAACCCTCAAATTGAAGACAACAACACAAAAACCAACTAAAAAAAAAAAAAACCAAGAGAACCTATAAACGACACGAAAAGATGTGGGAAATGCACTCACGACATCAACTCAATGTAGTTTTGCCCAAATTTCGTTGGATTTAGGTCGGAGATGAGAGTGTGATTCAAGAGTGAGGTTTGATTGAGTGACTGGGGTATGGGTGAGCGAGGGAGGTATGGGTGAGCAAAAATCCTTTTATATGGAGGGGCAATACTGTCATTTTGTGTATGGCAAAAACGAAAATTTGAATTGGGGTCCATTGAGCAAGTTTCGGATCCTTTTAGCCGCTTTCTAACGAAATGAAATCACTTTGTACGAAAATGCCCCTTTTATGTTTTAGTGTTTGTGTGAAGAAGGAATATCATAGTACATTGTGATGCAGTCCTTACTTTTGACTATAACATTGTTTTAGAGGTGCATTGGTTGGTGAAAAATTTTCATTTGTCTTATGATTGAGGAGTACACGGAGGTCTGACCTTGGATTGCACATTATTTGGTTATGACAGTTGTGAACAAAAACAAGATTGTGAATGTTCAATCCTTAACAAAATTTGGTCTTACATGAACTCACCAGACTACTGATACTTGAGATATGTTTCCCATTGTACCACTTGTTTATACTTTATGGATTTGTGCCTGGACCAACGGGCATTTATCTTCCTTTCACTCGTTTCTTTTGAATTCTTTTAAGACTCCAAGTTGTCTCATTTTTTATGCTGAGATTTTCTCAATTTTGCTGTTGTTGCCTAAAGTGGCAATAGTCTGAGTTCAATTTTTATAGGGTACAAGGCCAACTAGTGTGTCAATGAGCTCTACATCACAAATGATAGGGACAACACCTTTGGCTTCACCAAGAGGAGTAGTGTCGTCTCCCAGTGGGGGTGTGCGGACCTCAGATTTTCGGCCATGTGGCTTGAAGAGCATGTTTGTCCCTTCTTCGTTGCCTTATGATTCTACAACGTCAGCTGTTCCATCAAGGGTCGTTATTGTGGCAGGAGATGGAGGAATTGGGGAGAGATTGGATAATTCACCTCTTATTAGTAGTTGTATGGATGTTGTGGATGACAAACAGGTATAGGACATGACTTACTGAGTTCCATATTCCTATGGTTGTTCTTGGTTGTCTTGTGTTATTTGTGTAGGTGAAATTGCTATTATTATTGTGGCATTAAGAGTTTTATGGGATGAACACCTATTTGATAAAAGAAGAGATGCCTATTTAGATTTTGTAAAAAAACTTCTTTTCCTTTTTGTTTAAGAAAACCCAGATCATCTAGTGTGAAAGTAGAGGCCCTTCAAGTAGAATTCGTTCAAGTCTATGACGCATAAGACTTTTTTTTTTTCCTTATTATTTTCAGTTCTATTAATATTGTCGCAGTGTGTCTCCTTCCAAAAACAAGAACGACAACAAAAATTAGGAATGACAGCGAAGTTAATGCTTATAAGTTACATGTATCTCCCCTAATGCTTATAAGTTACATATATCTCCCCTAACCAGATCAATAATGTTTTAATGTTGGGATGTTTCTCATCCCAGAAAAAAGGTGACAACTTTTACTTCTTATATGTGTGGTCCATTTATTTGTGATAGGCAATTGATATATCACCCAAGTTGCCAGAGCGTGACTTTGCCGGTACACCTTATGTTCCTGTTTATGTGATGCTGCCTGTAAGTTATTCCATCGCCCTTATTTATTCTCCATGGCTTCAACTCCTGTTGTCTTTCACTTATTTAGCTTTCTACAAATATGAAAGAGATGGTTTCCTGATTTATTTTCGACTTAATATGGTGGCAGCTTGGTGTCATAAATATGAAGTGTGAACTCGTCGATCCAGATGGTTTTCTGCAACAGCTGAGGATTTTGAAATCGATCAATGTTGATGGAGTTACGGTTGATTGCTGGTGGGGTATAGTAGAGGCGCATGCTCCACAGGAGTATGAGTGGACTGGCTACAAGCGACTATTCCAAATTGTGCGTGGGCTCAAGCTAAAGTTGCAGGTGCATCTCATATAATTTGTGAAGCTTGTTGGATTTATACTTGTTCAATTTTTAGTCATTTATTTTGTTTTTGTAGGTGTTCATTTAAAATTTTTCTTATGTTCATTTCTTTCCTTTTTATCCCTGCAATTCTTATTTTGATGCAATGTTTTATGCAGTTATGTCCTCGCGATTGATTGTGTTAGTTGTTTCTTTTTGTTCAGAAATTAGAATGTTCACTAAAATTTATTATATTCGCCTGCCAGATTTGATACCTTCTTAAAATTTGCAAATTGGGGCAGGTCGTTATGTCATTTCACGAATGTGGAGGAAATGTTGGTGATGATGTTTGCATACCATTACCTCATTGGGTTGCTGAAATTGGACGCAACAATCCGGAGATATTTTTTACAGATAGAGAAGGGAGACGCAATTCTGAATGTCTCACGTGGGGGATTGATAAAGAACGCGTTTTAAGAGGCAGAACTGCTGCAGAGGTATTATATCCATTATCAACTACTATCCGTGCAAAATTGTGACATTGTATGAAATGTGTGGTGTGTTCTCTCTCAAAACTCTCAAGGAAGCCTTTTTATCACTACATGAGGCCAATCACATGAATGTGCTTCTGGACCCTGCTTTGGTTATTCAGATCATGAATGACCTCAGAGCCATTTTAAAATAATGAATCACCTAGAAACTAGCTTGCTGGCTTAGTTGTGGTTGTCAAATTTATTTTCCCTTTTGATTTTATTTTGATATCCCTGATTCTCCCTTTAGGTGTACTTCGATTACATGAGAAGCTTCCGAGTGGAATTCGATGAGTTTTTTCAGGATGGAATCATTTCTGAAATTGAAATTGGATTAGGTCCTTGTGGAGAGCTTCGATACCCTTCATATCCAGTAAAGCATGGTTGGAGGTATCCTGGCATCGGCGAATTCCAGGTAACCTTAATCAGTTATTCACTTAAAATTCTTGTTGATATTTCTCTGTCTCTCCCCACCTTGTTATTCATGTTACATTTAATCACACATACTTATAGATCATATACCTTTGGACGGTCAGACTCTTGTGGCCCAACCAGTATTTAGTTTTTAGTTATAGCTTGATCCTAGATTCCTAATGCTTTTCTTATTAGTTTTATGTTTGCAATAACTTTGTATTCTTTTGTTGGTATATGAGCTTTTGAACTGAAATATGCTTAATAAGCAAGGAACGAAAAATCGATAAAATTAGCTGAATTTTAGGCGAAGTTTATCGAGGTTGAAGGATCGAAACAAAGTTCACTGGTATTTAAAAATTACAAAATTTCTCTGAAGTTTTTGTTAAAAGTCGACAACTTTGAATCTAGTTGATATGGATCGCTAAAAGAACAGAGAAATTGAAAACTTTTCGGTCAAAAAATCAAATAAGTGTATAGGGCAACGAAGGTTTATACTTACCTCACATTAGAGAGAAGAATCAAGTTAGATTATCATAATTTTACATTTATTATCTTATCTCAGACTTCTACATCTATTCACTTTTGCATAATCTCTACGCTGATCATGTGATCCCTTGATTTTGCATCGAGATTCACTCTAATACACTTAGTAGTTTTTTATTGATGTTTAATGTCAAAAAATGGTTATTTTCTTTTGCTTTAAACATAGACCCATATATTTCTCAAAAAAATAAATAAAAATAGACCCATATAATATAATATATGTTTCATAATTTTAATCTTACTTATGTGAATGTGCAATTGATAACATGGTTAGAGAATCAAAATAATTGTATTTATTATCGCTAAAAAGTGATCTACCATACACAAATATGCATGACTAGTGTCAATAAAACTGACTTAAAACCATTAAATTGTGAATTTTTAAGGTATAAATGCATAATTGTGTTTGTTTTGACATCCCATAAAATAAGTTTTAATTTATTAACCATTTAAATAACAAATTCTTTTTTATATATAAAAAACTTCTCTAAATTAGCAAATTTTTATCAAAATTGTCCACGTCGAATTAAACTTCTCCAAATTAATTCTAATCATCAAGAGGGCGAAATATAAGGCGAAATCGAAGTTCTAAGCGAGCATGATCTTGAAACTCAATCATTAGTTGCATTAAAGATTTTTCGAGCCTTGCTAATTTAGGTTCCTTTGTGGATTAGAAAGTCAGTGAGAATTAGAGGTCATTCATTCTCGAGTTCAACAAGGTCAACTTTTTTTATATAATAGAAATAGGGTACATGCTGCACTTGTTGCTTAAACATGTTCCTAGCTTGTGGCTTCCGCACTGGTTTACTATCACTTCAGTTGGTGACTTGGTGGTTTGTTGTTTTCCTCATACTTGCAAATCATTATTACTTATTTTGGTATCTCAGTGCTACGACCAATATTTAATGAAGAGTTTGAGCAAGGCAGCAGAAGCTAGGGGGCATTCATTTTGGGCTAGAGGACCAGATAATGCAGGCTCATATAATTGTCGGCCACATGATACTGGTTTTTTCTGTGATGGCGGTGATTATGATGGCTATTACGGAAGATTCTTCCTCGATTGGTACTCACAAATGTTGATAGATCATGGCGATCGTGTAATTTCTTTGGCTAAATTGGCCTTTGAAGGAACTAGTATTGCAGCAAAGGTACGTCATTCGGTCTATGTTTGAGAAACTGGGATAGCTAAAGTAAATGCTATATTTAAATAAGTTACGTAGTTCAGAATAATCTGTTATTACTTTTCAAAGAATGGTAGGACTCTACAAGTTGTTCATTTGATTTATTAAGAAGCCTTCTTCATTAGTTTAAGGAGATTAATTTAAAGCTTTTGAATGTTTCTATTTCTTGTTGTTTATCTTATTCAACGTTTCTCTGATTATCAGTTATCAGGTGTACATTGGTGGTATAGAACAACCAGTCATGCTGCTGAGTTGACTGCTGGATTTTACAACCCATGCAACCGGGATGGTTATGCTGGAATAGCGACAATGCTGAAGAAACACGGTTGTGCTTTGAACTTTATATGTGCCGACTTACGTACTATAAACCAACATGAGGACTTTTCAGAAGCATTGACTGATCCTGAGGGCTTGATGTGGCAGGTATTTTGCAATCATCTTACAGCTCGCGTCATTGTGTGGCTTGAGAGATCTAGGCCTAAGTTCGACTAGACTTGATATTATTAAGCGAATTACTTTCTTTTTTTAATATTACCTTCTCAAGATTTGAATTATCAGAGGCTGCACCAACTAGGGGAGACAAAGTATTGTTTTCCTTTTAATTTTGATCTTGCCCCGCTTTTGTAATTGTAAACTCTTATTACTAATGCAAAAGCTTCCAATTCAAAAAAAAGAAAGAAAAAAAGAATTGAATTATCAGAAGCATCCCGCTGAAGAAAAAATTTCACAAAAGAGGTTGCATGTGTTCCTATGTGTCAATTTCTCTATCATATTTTTTGTCTTTTATATAAGATGCTTTGATTTCATAAAGGTTTGATATCTAAGATATCTAAGATTTTGAGTCCTATTCTTTTCTGAAATAGTTACATCTTAGATTCTTATTGTCCCTCTACAATGACTCTTGACAAAGGAGGAAGTGGTCAGTAACTCAGTATATTAGGTTTTCATTCATGAACTTTTGCACTGATTAATGAGCTTTTTTATTAGAATTCTGTGCAACCATTTTGCACTTTGTTGACCCCATTTCGAATGCTCAAGTTGTAAACCACCTAACTAGTTTGTGAGATTGTACACCTGGAAATATTGATTAGATAATATTCTGTTGGACTTGGCATCCAGTTCTTTTGAGTATTGACTTGATATTGGATTAGGAATATTGGCAATTCAACTGTTCTTTTTTTTAGGTGTTGAATGCTGCTTGGGATGTTCGCATGCCTGTGGCTAGTGAGAATGCCCATCCTTGTCACGACAGAGAAGGATATAACAAGATACTGGAAAATGCCAAGCCCATGAATGATCCAGATGGGAGGCATCTGGCGGCGTTTACCTACCTCAGGCTTAGCCCTGCTCTCATGGAAAGACGCAGCTTCTTGGAGTTTCAGCGTTTTGTCAAGAGAATGCATGGTAAAACTTTTTGTCTATCTGTTAATTCAGTCTCTCTCTTTGATTCCTTGAGCTGTGATTGTTTGTGAGACCGTAACCTGTCTCGGACATACCCATACGACATTACTAGTCATCCACTGATATGGCCTTCAGCTATATGCCTTATTGAGGATGCCATTGTTTGCAATGGATTTGATATTCTTTTGTACCTCTAGAAGGCTTATAATATTTAATCTTCGCATTTCTTGTGTTTTTTTCTTGATATAGGGTAATTATTACAAGATAGAGAAGTTCTTTTTTATTGTAGTTAATCTTCCCATATACAAATAAGATTTCCAATCATACTTGCCTAGCTTGTTCTTCAATATTCCATCATATCCGTTTCTCGTCGACCCTGAATTCTTAAATGGTTCTGAAATGATTCTGAAATGCAGGAGAAGCAGTTTTGGACCTCCAATCGTAAAGTAAAGAAAAACTTTCGCATTTTATCTCTGAAGAGAATTCTGATACAGAATCACTCAACCTCATTGTTTCCCAGAATCCGTGAGAAGAAAGGAAAAGTTAAGTGTATGCTCTCTCTACTTTTTGTTTATTTTTGTTTTGGCAGGTACAGGAGAAAATTGTTGTTAGTATAGATTCGAAATCCGATCTCAATGTAAATGAAAACCCATGAGAAAAAGGCATTTCCATTTTACTTAATGTCAGCTCCCCCTCTTATGTATATTGTTCGGTCCAAGTGATAGAATGTCTAGGCATTTTAATGGCAGTCCTGCTAGTAGAAAATATTCAACTGGCTAACGACGATTCTTGAAGCTCTTTCTGGTTGGTTGCGCAACTGAAGTTTGTATCTATTAATTACAGAACTCTTACATGTTTATTTTACACACTGCAGGGCTTCCCAGACCCTTTATATAGTTGTATGAACTTTGATGTATGTTTCTTGAGTTGTATTTATTGACAAACCTCTAACTATGTTCTTTTGTCAAACAACAACTTCCTTGCCCTCAAAAAATTGAGCCGACTTTGTTTTCAGAATTTTATACAAGTACTGAAGAAAATAGCAACAAGTTATGTGGCTGGATCGGCACAAGTAACTCATCATTGAATCTTCTGAAATTATGATCCTATTGAGAAGGAAAGGTATTACCTGCTCATTGATCAAAACAGGCATCTCTGAACTGATAAGTGGAGCGCAATGGAATGGTTTGTCCATTTAGTTGACATCAATTAATTTGGGATTAAGGCTTTAGTGGTGGTGTTGTCGTCAAAACAGGTGTTTCAGTTTTGTTGCAAGATCTCCCATTTTAGTTGTGGAGAAAATGTTGTGTGGAAATTAGACGGTTTCTCTCATGAATTCCTTTTTACATTGTTGCGTTTATGATCACACTAATCATTCAACATGAAACATGGAACATGCATACCTCAAAAAATTTGAAAATCCAAATATGTGTGCACAAATGGATAACTACTTTTTCTTTTTTTTTTTTTCAAATGCGTTTCTACAACACAACAATACGAGGCCGGCCCTCTCAATTCAATTTTTTTCTATTAATGAAACTCGAACTCTAAACCTAGCTTCAATAGAAATTGAGTCATTTGCTACTCAAAGCAGCCCAGCAGGTTGTTGGTCCTTAATTCTACTAGTTCAATTGACTACAAACTCGCCTCCATCATAGTCGTTCTGTCTTACTCTTATCCGACGGTTACTCCGGTCCTCGGGATCTACAACTTCCAATCAAGTGCCGCGTGTCTCCACTTTGTTTCTTGGATCACGGACTTCCTTCCTTCCTTCTTTCCTTGTTTTTGAATTCCCGTAAAAGACTGCTCAGCTCAGACCCTCTCTCAGCTTTTCTCATCTTCTGAGGCCTTCAATGGCGATGGCTTCGGTCCAATTCTCGCCGTTGGCGAGGCCTCCGAGCGCCGCCACAGTGAGCTCCGCCTCGCGACGAGTGGGGAATCGTTGGCCGTGTCGCCTGAAGACCGCGTTCGTCCCGCATTCGTCGCTTAGGGCTCTTGCCGTGGCTGGAACTGGAAATGGAGGAATTGGAGAGAGAACTGATGATTTGCCTCTCATTGAAGACGGTTCTATCGATGTTGTGGATCACAAACAGGTATGGTAGAGGTTGTAGAGGTGGTTGATGATTCTATTGAGTTGTTAATTGCTCTAATTGCTGTTCTTCAATGATTTGACATCTATTTCATAGAAGAAGTTGTCTTTTAGGTCTATTTGACTAGGAAAATATCCTGATCCTTCAATGTGATTGTGAAATTAGGCGTTTTGAAGTAAAATTCATTGATCTCGGTGAGGTCGCGACGCATAGGACTTCTCTATTTCGCACTGTTTCCATTGCTGTTGAACACCAACAATCTGCAGTGATAGAGAAATTATGCATATTTTAGACTAAAGCTGAAATGGTAGGAAAGGAGAAAGAATATGTGAAAGAATAGTTACTCTAGATTGCATTGAGAATTTCAATTGTATCTCGTATGTTGTCTTTATGTCATTTTATTTCTGAGCTACATTTGTTAATTATCATCGTGTTCAATATATTTCTTGCAGGAAATAGATGGTACAAAGGTTCCGGAGCGAGATTTTTCTGATACTCCTTATGTTCCAGTTTATGTGATGTTACCTGTACGTTATACCATCACTTCTATTTATTTGATTATTTCATTTAATATTTTTCTATTCCTATGTAATCGAGGATTCTCCTTCATTTATTTTTATTTGTCCATGTTGGCAGCTCGGTGTCATTAATATGAACTGTGAGCTGGTCGATCCAGATGGTTTATTGCAACAGCTGAGGATTTTGAAATCAGTCAATGTGGATGGAGTCATGGTTGATTGTTGGTGGGGAATAGTAGAGGCCCATCATCCACAGGAGTACAATTGGGCTGCCTACAAGAGATTATTCCAAATTGTTCGCGAACTCAAGCTGAAGTTGCAGGTAAATCGTATGTGTTTACTAATTATATGTGGCCTTTTATACTTGTTCAATTTGTAGTATTTCTTTCCTTATTCTTCTTTCTCCTTTGTTTCATTATTTGTTCTCTCATTTTTGTATCCGGATTTCATATTTTCATGTGTTGTTTCATGCATATAAGTATCTCTTGAAGATTTATTTTCAACAGTTTCTTTTTTTTTAGATTTCAGTTCACAACTTAAGTTGTTATATTTAACTGACATATCTCATGCATCTTAAAATTTTCAAATTGGTACAGGTCGTTATGTCATTTCACGAGTGTGGAGGAAATGTCGGTGATGATGTTCATATTCCATTGCCTCATTGGGTGGCTGAAATTGGATACAACAATCCAGAGATATTTTGTACAGATAGTGAAGGGAGACGCAACCCTGAATGTCTAACATGGGGAATTGATAAAGAGCGTGTTTTAAGAGGCCGGACTGCTGTGGAGGTATTGAGTACGTTATGACCTACTAGCTATACTTAGTTTTATGCTGTTGTATTGATATACTCATTCAAAATCTTTAAGGAAGAGACCTTCAAAAAAGAAAATCTCAAGGAAGCCTTTTCAACAGAGCAGGAAGCCAATTACATGAATATGCTTCTCAATCCTGCTCTATCAAAGTCGTATGATAACTCATTATTCGTCATGTTAAACAATGTTGATTGTGTAGGCATTCATCCGTACATTCATGTTTGTCCTATATAAACATAGCCTTGCGGAAGAGTGGAAATTTGGTAATTGTATGATTAATAAGTTAGCATCCCATTCTTGCATGCTTGTTGCTTCCAAGTCTTATTTCAAGTGAAACATTGATGTTATTATGCCATATACGTGCGTGGTGATTTATGCTCTTGGTATTATGGTTCTACAGATAATGAATATTTTCTATGGAGCGACCTTAAAGCTATATCTTATTTATTCTTTATGACATTAGCTTGTTGGCCAAATCATTGGTGTCAAATATTTTTCAATGTAACTTACTTTCGAAGTTTCTTTATGACTATTGTGATTAATTTCATTTAGGTGTATTTTGACTACATGAGAAGCTTTCGAGTAGAGTTTGATGAGTTTTTTGAAGATGGGGTTATTTCCGATATTGAAATCGGATTAGGTCCATGTGGGGAGCTTCGATACCCTTCATATCCCGCAAAGCATGGTTGGAAGTACCCTGGTATTGGTGAATTTCAGGTAGCCTTCTTAATCAGTTATATTTTTTCCGGATATTCTTCCATCTTATCTTCTCCTTATCATTCTTGTTACATTTAAGCTCGCAGTTGTAGATTATAACTCTTTGATTCTTGTGGCCCAATTAATGTATTTAATTTATTGCAAAGCTAGTCATAATGCTTCTCTCAAACACTACATTTGTACATTATATTATATTTTTACTGGTTTTATGTTCATACTCTTTGTTGATATATGGTCCTTTGAATTGAAATTTGTTTAGTATGGTACAATTACGATTAACTTTAAAAGATGAACATAATAAGAAACATATGATTCAATTTACGATGGTAGTTGTGATTTGAAAGGCAGTGTCAAATGAATTGGTGGTTTATCTTTATACTGCATATCCTAATTATCTTATTCTTTCCTTCCAGTGCTATGACCTGTATCTAATGAAGAGTTTGACCAAGGCAGCAGAAGCCAGGGGACACTCCTTTTGGGCTAGAGCACCAAATAATGCAGGATCTTATAACTCCCAACCACATGATACTGGGTTTTTTTGTGATGGTGGGGATTATGATAGCTATTATGGAAGATTTTTCCTCAATTGGTACTCGCAAGTGTTGATAGACCATGGTGATCGTGTACTTTCCTTGGCTAAATTGGCTTTTGAAGGAACTTGTATTGCAGCAAAGGTACTCCTGCATATGAGTAGTTTTGATGGCTAATAAATGAACATTTGGATAAATGTGACTGTTCATATCATTTATCTTATTTTATGTTTTTTTTGGATAAGCAGCTATCAGGTATTCACTGGTGGTATAAGACAGCCAGCCATGCTGCTGAGTTGACTGCTGGATTTTACAATCCATGCAACCGAGATGGTTATGCTGCAATAGCGGCAATGCTAAAGAAGCATGATTGTGCTCTGAACTTTACATGTGTTGAATTACGCACTCTAAACCAACATGAGGACTTTCCGGAGGCATTGGCTGATCCTGAGGGTTTGGTGTGGCAGGTAAGCTTATCCAAATCTTTCTGCTAGTGTAGGCTGAAAGACTAGGTTCTGATTGAACTTGACATTATAATCAAATTCTTCTTCTTATCGTTGGCCTTCTCAAAAATAAAAATCCCCAAAGCACTCTGCTGAGGTAAGGGCTTCTACCAAAGAAGTTAGCGAGTGTTGGTAGTGGTACCATTCCTCTCTTGCATTGTGTGAGCCTCATATTTATAACAATCTTAAGTTTCTAAACAAAGTTATTAGATGGTTTAATAGTCTTAAGTATTTCTCATTGAACTATTGAACTTTTTATAGGGATTCTACGCAACCATTATGCTTTCTGCTGGCCTTTTCTTGATTGTTCTAGTCGAGAACTACTTAGCTTTACTCTTATAAGTAAAAACTACTACTTAGCTTTGTAAAATTCTTACCTTGGGGATACGAATTTAGCATTGGTATCGTAAATTTTGTGGTGGATTTGGGCCGTCAATCCTTTTTGAGTTTTGAATCATTAAACCAGAATGGTGGCAATTTAACTTTTTCTTCAGGTGCTGAATGCTGCTTGGGATGTTTGCATACCTGTTGCTAGCGAGAATGCTCTTCCTTGTCATGATAGAGAAGGCTATAACAAGATATTGGAAAACGCCAAACCAATGAACGATCCAGATGGAAGGCATCTTTCTGCATTCACCTACCTCAGGCTCAGCCCCGTCTAATGGAAAGTCACAACTTCTTGGAGTTCGAGCGGTTTGTCAAAAGAATGCATGGTAAAACATCTGTGGCAATCAGTTTGAGCTTTTTTTTCTCAAAGATTTTCGAACTTTGACATTTTTGCATGTGCCTAATTTTCCTACTTTGACCTGTTCTGCAATACTTGTATTCCAAATTTTCAATGAAGTCTTCATTCTACATATTGGCTTTAGCTCATTTTATCCCATTCACTGACATGCTTGTGCCTGATTGAGCTTGCCATTACTTGCTATGATTTTTTGTTCTTTTGTAACTCTAGAAGGCGCTTATAGTGTTGCATCTTTGCTTGCCTTGCGTTGGTTTTTTCCGGGACAGGGTAATTATTCAAGATGAGAAGCACCTGCGATTATACTTTAATTTCTCATATAATAAATATGATTTTCAATAGAATTTTTTTTTCCTACCAAATACGTTGTTGCAACACATCGATTTCATTGTTCATGATCCTTAACTTTTTTTTTTTTTTTTTCAAATTGCAGGAGAATTCATTTCAGACATCCAGGCCTGACGTTTACTCATCTCCACGATCAGAGTCACTTACCACATTGTTTCCTGTCATTCCTGACCTCCTAAAAGTGAAGCAAAGTTTTGAAAAGCTTACACTCTCTCTCAGGTGTAGGGATAAATTGTCAGTATAGACTCAAAATCCCTTCTCAACAATGTAAATAATGAAAACCACATAGAAGAAAATAGGCATTTCCACTTGGAAAATGATTTGGTGGCATTTTTGGTGACACAAACGAGTCGCACCAGCACATGTGTTCAATTTTAAGCGGTTGCTAGTAGGGCCCACTGCAGACAAAAGTTAAATATGTGTGTGCCACGTGTGCCGACCGGTTTGTGTCACGGGAAATATCATCATATCATCTTCCTGTCCACTTTGCTTACTTACCCATATATCATATATATAGTCTCATTCCAAGTGATTAGACATCTTCTGTCATACACATACTAGACCTGCAAGCGACGATTCTTACGACATCCTGGTTGATTTCAGACTTTAACATTGACAAGTTTGTTGTACATTACACCTTCATGGACCCTTGAAAAAGTCTGTGTTTGATGTTAACTCTTGAGTTGTATCCATCCACAAGACAAGCTTTTTTTGTCTCTATTAAATGGACTCTGTTGAAATTATGATACTTATGAAAAAGACGAGCATTCTTTTCTCATTTGCCAGTGCAGATATTTTGGTTATGGATCACATTCTCCCATTAAAAATCAGACACAAAGGAATATATTACAATATACAAAAATAAGCCTGAGAAAGATTGATGTGATCTAAAAGAGGGACATTCCTTTCTAACAGAAATGAAACAATACCCAGTTACATTTATTGATATTGTACAATGGACATAATTAATTCAACTAGTACTAGAAGCGGACTAAAACAAATCAATGAATGGAGGTGTATTAAAAGAACATGTCCTTGAGAAAAGTTGTGCCATCAATTGTGTAATGACTCCTTTAGCACCATGTGCCCAGATTCATCCCTCTCGAACAACCGACCGATGAGCTCATCCCAACTCTCCTTGGGACTGTTCTTCTTAGAAGAACCCAATGACGTGCCCTCACTGAATTCACCAGAGTTTCGTCTATTCTCTTGCTTGTTGAATGTGCCATATACCGAGGGCGAGTGAATGTCTGGAACAGCCAATGTGACTGCTCGCCTTAGTGCAGCCTTGTACTCTTCACTGTGTTCTCGAGCTAGAGTTTGCTGACGCTCCATTCTTTGCTTCACTGGTATTTCCATAATTTGATCCTTCTCCAGCATCAACTGCACATAAAGCCAGTAGTAGTACATCCATCAGACGTGAAAGAGATCGAAAAACTCCTTGCGCATGTCACCTTAAGGAACGGCATTTTTCAGTTAAAAAAACACTCAATTTCAAATTTGCTTTGATAAGATCAACAGTTTCAATATTTCTACGACACCAAAAGCGAAGGTCAGCTTTGAGAGCTGAGTAAACCATGTTATTAACAAGAAATTTTGGTTGGTAGCAAATCATAACGTCATGATTCAACAGAATAAACGAAACTTACATCCAGAGCACTCTGAGCTTCTCTTTCAATCCAGATAATAGCATGGTCAGAAGTTGCATTGCAAGAGAGAACAATGTGTTCAAACCTACCATCCACAGGCACAGCTGTTCTTACAACTGGAGGATATCTTCCCATCCTGAAAAAATTATAAACGAAGGCTGTGAGATGGAGAATCCTAAACTCATTCAGCAACGACAGTGGAAGGACTTTCGTTTCAAGAAATTAATAAATTTTCGCTAATACACACATTTCCTGTGCTAAATTGTTATCTTCTGCACCAAGTAAAAGGAAAAACTCATCTATTATACTGCCAACTCCAAAAGCATTGGTATGAAATGCCATCGCAACTAAAAATTATGTAAAAAAAAACACATAGCCAAACCACATTATAGCTTCTATTACTCAAACCCATTTTACAGAAGCAAGAAAATAACCATCATTAAAAAATTATGTACTGATAAGACTGAGGTCAACAGGATAAGAGTAAGGTCATCATATGGAATTTTTCCAAGATATGAAACATGTTGAAGTTGCACAGATCACAGGTGTTATATTTGACCTACAAAGAATGGTGAAATTCTACACAAATAACTAACAGAATCAAATATTAATTGTCTACCCTTCCTGATTGAGAATAAATTGAACAAAAGCACACATGCGTACTTTGATTTGAAAATAAACAAAAAGATTGTAACTTGTAACGAAGTATGAATAACATAAAAAATAGTCGGTACAAAGAAACACTAAAATTTTTTTTGTGAAGCCCTAATAAAAATAAAAAATAAAAAGATAGGCTAAAGATGGCGAGTCGTCCTCAATAAAGACACAGTTAGCAAACAATTTTACCTGAAGGGCTTCCTCTCAACAATATGATACAATCTGCCAGGAGCATACAACCGCCGTGGATCTCTCAACATCTTCTCCTCCGGTATGCATGTATCTCTCATGCATCTTAGGCATAGTATGCAAGGTAAACTGTTCAACAGGAACTTCCATCAACTTCTCCGCCATAACAGAAGACTTTAAAGTAATGAACCATTTTTATTTCTTTTTTATTTTGCACATGAAGCATTATCGTTGAGAATGGCAGTTATGCATTTGACACTGACAGCAGGCATTTCATACAACAGGGAAATTCTTTGTCACTAATTTAAAGACTCACGCAAAGCTAACAGGGTCACCAAAAGTTTTACTATGCTAACTCATTGATAAAGAACAAACAACTATGAAGAAAGCCAATGCTGGGATGGACCTCTATTTAAAATGTCATTTTCAGAGACAATTTACCTACAAACTAAAATCATGTTTTGAAGATCACTCTAGCTTTTATTCAGATAACTAGAGAGTGAAGAATGCAAGAAAAGCTCTAGTTGAAACAAAATTGAAATCCCTATTCACTTACCAGAAAAGAGACTTGAAAATATCTTCTAAAGGAGTGGCCGTTCGAGGTAAAAAATCATCCTGATTCAGCAAAATAAATGGTCATTAGCTTCGGAGGGATTTAGATGACCAACATCATCTTGGCAAAGGAACAAGTAAACTGGCTTGGCAAAGGAGCATATTCAATTCTGTTTGGAAAACTACAAAGCCTAGATCCCAAAGTAACAATTCCATACGATAAACTTGCTCTAAAAAATCAGTATATATAGTGGCTGCATCTACACCCAACATCATACTCAGCTCAAGAAAGTCCTTGTTACAAGACCATTTACCACGAATTCAAAGGGGAATTTATCCTGACATAAAAAAAGAGCTTCAAGGGCATAGAACTCAGTGAAAGACACGGATTCTAAAACTTATGAGACCATTTACCACAAATTAAATGGAGAAAATCATTTACCATAAAATATTCCTGCCTAAAATGAGAATGGGCTGGGCTTATGAAAGTATAAATTATAATCATGGAATCAACTTGATCATCAGATTATAAGTTCATTATATACAGATTAGACAGAAGATAGAGAAATCAAGATTTTCTATCCTAAACAACGTACGCTAATGAAATCAACCAAACAACCTGAAGTGAGATGAAAAAAACACTCACTTTTGAAGAATATAAGAAAGAAACATAACAAAAACCTTGGGTCGTTATAATTTTTTCTCAAAAAAAATTTAAAAAAAAAAATTGCTTTCTTGATTTAGCATCGTAAATGAACTTGCCTGGAGTACAATAGAGTTAATGATATCTGCATATCTAACTGCAAGATTCAATGTCATGCACCTAGCAGGCGCCATAGCATAGCATCTGATCCTCTTCCTATCTATATTCCCCAATCTATCACGATTCTGCGCAACCACCATCGTCAAGAGTGCAGCTACCCCAGCACCGAGAGAGTGACCGGCAAATGTCAAGGTATAATTTGGATACTTCTCCACCAATTCCTTTAAAACATCACACTCAGCATCCAAAACAAATGCTGCCGCTTTCAAGAGTCCGTTATGAACATACCCGCCATCGAATTTCCTCTCTCCCAGCTTATTATCCAGTAGAACAGCATAATCACTCTCCTTCGCTAAATTAAGCCCTCTTATCGCCAACACTATATCTGCATTCTTATGATCAACATAAATCAAATAAGGCGGAACTCGGCCCTGGGTATCCTCATACCTCTTCCTCAATATCAACCAATCAGGATCAATTCCATATCCACCAGGAGGCTCCCAAAGAGGGTGCCGAAGATCCTCTTCATAAACTGCGAGTATATAACGACAAAGACGCGGCACTGGCTCAAACTCCTCTACTGAGGCTAAACCCCAATTCTCACTGTCACGAGCAGCAGTGTGGAGGCATCGCTTCCACGCCCAGCGCGCACAAGCCAGGCAATAAACACACTCAATGAGGGGAAGCCCACAGACAATAGACATATTGAATTGGGCATGCTAACATATATAAACACTCAGCCTAAATGGAAAGCACCACTTAATTGTGACATTCATGAAGGGGTAGTACTAATCAAAGCAGCTTTACATGTAAAATTAGGTAACAAAAAGAACCAATTTCCCAGTTCTCTAATCAACCAATTTCAACAACAATCAATCAACATAAAGGGTATGAGCCTATGAGTCCAAAATCTGCATAAACAATCCTTGAATCAAGAATCTGAAAAATGGGTACCCACTTCCAACAAAGAAGAGCTCATACCAGAAACAAAATTAGTGATCAGAACAACAGAGATCCCCTATTGAGCCACAGAAAAGCCAACACAGTTAGTGTCCAAAACACGAGAGAAGAAACAAATTGGAGAAAACCCAACTTGCCCAGTATCCAGATTGAGCTCTCTCGATCTTCAAAATCCAAACTTGGAGTCCCAAATTCACAAATTTGGAGAAAATCTGAATGAGTTTTGGGTTCAAATACTGATGAAGACCAACAGGTCAAACACACACAGCACAGAAGTTGAGTAGCAGAAAATATGAACTAATTATTGGGTTTGTGCGGACAGGGGTAGAAGAGTAATTTCGCGGGGCATTCGCGACTTTGAATGGTTGAAGTTTTGTTTGTATGGAACGGAACGTCAGTTTCGTGGTGTTCCCAGTTGGTTAGATTGGCGACACGTGGATAGGCTCTTTTTGGGCTTTCTTTGTGGTAAGGGCCCACGTTTGTTGCGTCAGACATGACTTGGGTTTTATTGTTTGGGCCTTGCATTTGTCAGTAGATGATCAAAAACTAGTTTTGTTTTTTTTATTTTCTTGATCTGAAAGATAATTTCAATTGAAGGAAAAATTGAGGATTACATCAAATTAATATAACAAAGCTTGAACATAATCTGGTAATTAACTTTAAAGCAATAGTCTAATATGACTTAACGATGTTTTTGCTATATGATGGATAATTTTATTCGATTGTCGATTAACATGATGATAAAAAACTAGTTACTAACCAACTAACCATGCGTTGTAGTGGTTCAACACTCTAAAGGCTTTAAAGGATGTCTCGAGTTTGAGACTCTACGAATATAAAAATCAGCGCTAGAAAAACTATACATCTTAATGGGCTGACTCGACTCTAATTCAGAGTAGTCGATTAAGTTCGGATACTAAGTGATCTAGACTAAAAAAAAAATAATTACTATATTCTTTTTAAAAATAATATTGACTTTTTAACTAGGGTAGTGCCAAAGTGATTCGAAATGAACACATCGATTGTTGGTGCCCTTTTAATATACATTGATTTGTGTGTGCACTTTTCTCAAAGAAAAAAATATTGATGCACAAATTAATAGACATCATTCACCAACAACTAGGTGTTCATTTCGGGTCACCCAATCAATTTTTTTTTTTTTTGGTATGCCCAATCAATTTTCTTATTAACTACTCTCTCTGGTTACAATTGTAAGTCTTTTAAGATAAAAGTACAAGAATTAATGAGTAATTTAATTGTAAGGTAATATTGTTATATTACTCTTACTTTTATTAATGACTTTTTAAGTAAAATGAGAGATCTAACTTGACACACTAGTATACAAAAATTGATCCAATTTGACATATTAGTGAACAAAAATTAAACTTTTAAAACTTCATTAATGAGGAAAAATAGTCAAATATACTGGGAGTGAGAGAACGACTTACATTTTTTAACAAAAGAAGTGAGATAGAATAACCTACATTTGTGACTGGAAGGAGTATGTAAAATTACTTGTGACATCACCTAACACAATCAAAGGGCAAAACAACTAAGAGAGGAATACTCTTATTTTTCACCAATTTGGCTCTCTCACAAGGGTATTCGTTTGAAAAAAAAAAGGAAAAAACGTTTTGCCTTTCTTTTTTTGAGAATGTTTTGCCCTTTTTATTTTTAATTTCTTTTTTCAAAGTTTGCCCTTTTTTTTATTTGATCAAGATTGTATCCCTTTACATATTTTATTTTTAATTTCTTTTTTCAAAGTTTGCCCTTTTTTTATTTGATCAAGATTGTATCCCTTTACATACTCATATGATTGTCCTTGTCCCGTTCTTGTAAAAATGTTTGCCCTTTTTATTTGATTTTTATTGGGCCGTTAAGCATGGGTTTTTAAGTTTATTAATAAATTTTTTTTTTCGAAAGCCAAGTTTCTTTAATGGATTTCCATATATATGTGGGGTAAGAGAATGTTCCTACTTATTTGAAATGTTGGCTTACAAACTTTTGTATATGCGTAAGAGTTGTTCCTACTTATTTGAAATGTTGGCTTACAAACTTTTGTATTGCGTAGAGCTGGATGCAAAACTGCTTATCCTTACCTCATTCATTAACAACTATAGATTTAAATAAGAGGTAAGAGCGACTTAAAAAAAATGTAAATTGTCGAAAGGGTTAGGTTGCACTTAGTCATACATTTTTTCATAAAAAAAAAAAAATCAATAGGATTGGTAAGGAATTCAATTCATTCAGCACTAAATACCACGTAACAAAATATATAATTTAAAACTATTTTGAGTTTCAAAGATAACATAGTACTGTACATAAGACCTACTAGTTATTCACTTGACCCTCTAACAATCTTTAAGTTCAAATCTCTTAATTTTTGAGGCATAACTCTTATAAAGTGAGACGCGTCTTCCATGGAATAATCAAAGTTAATAATGAACCATACATCCACAAGAAGAAAAAAATAATGCCTTGCCCTATAAAGGTAAACCCTAAACCAACTCCATTATTTGTAACTTTAATTCTGTCAACTTTTTCTCAAAAAAAAAAAAAAAAAATTTTGTCAACTTGAAAAAAATGAAAAAACCTACTAAAAAAATAAAATAAAATTCTGGAACCATTTAAGACATTTCACCAAGCGAACACGCTCAAGTGTAGGAGTACAAACTGATAAGGCGATAACCTTGTCTTCTCTCTTTGCTTGATCCTATTTTTACAACTCTTCAATCTCACTCTTACCTTCTTATTTTAAAGTTTTTTCACATAATCGTTAAAAGGGTAGCATCAAATCTACAAGTACTTAAATCTATATATATATATTTTTTAAGAGTATATTTTGGATAAAGTGGTACTAAAGGTGTGTTTGATAGAAAAAAAAAATGAAAAAATTTGTGAAAAATTGTTTTCTTTTTTTATATATATAACTGATTTATTCCCTGTTTTTGATACAATTAGTAACCACATACGAAAAAAAAATCTCAAACCCCTAATTTTCTTCGTTTTTTTTCTTTTGTTTTAGCGTAAAAATTTGCTATTTTCTCGAGCTCTTAAGACCCAAACTCGGCTCGTCCACCGACCTCTATCAAATCTGTTTATAACCCAACAATCTCCTCTTAAACAACAGTTTTGCCTCATCGATCTCTTCAATCTGGAGAAATTGAATTCTCGATTTCTTCTCAGATCTCATCTCATCCTTCTCTCCATCTCTCTCTCTCTCTCTCTCGCTCGCGCACAGTGCTCGCTCAGTCCCTTCCCTACCTTCCGTTCAATCCATCGCTCGCTCTCTTCGTCGTCGAAGAATCGAAGGTACGCACTTTTCGTCTCACTGTGAAAGTTTCGGTCTTGGCTTGATCGGACTAAGATATGAGATTTGGTGAGGATCGTGCTAGTGATTTCTGTGTGTTTTCGCATTTCGTAGAGCTTGTTCTCTTGTTTTGTTTGATTTAGTGACTGAGAGTGGTGTGTTGATTTTGAGTAATTTTGTTTGATGCTGTAAAGTCTTGCACAGATAGTGTTTGATTATATTCTTCTCCTATGTGGTTTTGTTTGAGGTGCAGTTTCAAAGTTTTGTTAGCTATTGAGATGAAAGTGTTTTCATGAATGAAAAATATAAATCAGTAGATGATGTGTTTTAGAGAATAGTTCATGGGATTCACCAAATCCGGAACAGAGCTGAAGGCTATATAGCCTTGAGAAGGGTGAACATCAAGATTATAGACTTTATGAAGTCAAGATCTTGCTTTTTAGAATTAGCAAATAATGCTCATGTTTGTGCTTCGTAAAAGTAATCCATGTTTCAAAAGCTTATGGTGGGTATCACTGGGGATGAAATGAGGGATGGTGATAATGAAATCGATAATGTTGCAATCTCTATAGTGTGCTTGAACTCAAATCCTCATCAGTGGCATTTCTTTGTTTTTACTTTGTGCTCAAGGAATATGTTTGATTCTCCAAAAAGCTAGAATTTATGACCCTTGAAATACTTCAGTCTTATCATTTATGGTACCACTTGAAGGCTTGATAATTACTGGAATCATATTTTGAGGTTTGTGATTCATGTGCTGTATTGTATTCTCAAATTGAAGTGTAAGATATGAGATTGGAAAAATTTTATGCTCATGGATTTATTTGGTCTGCCTTCTCTTTCTCTGTTTAAGGCATGAAAGGGATTTTATTATCTTGCACAATGCATGATATAACTGTTGAATGCCAAAGCAATGATCTAATCAGTTGGTCATAATGACCTTTTCTTTTTTGCTCTTTGTTTTATGTGTGTGTCATCTTTAATAATGCTTGTAGTTTGCTGAACTTTATTTCCTGCTACGTAAATGATACATAAAGACTGTAAACCAAAAAAAAATGATACATAAATACTATGTGTCTGTATCAATAGCGGCGATGAAGGATGAAGCTGACACTTCTTTCGAACACACGTATAAATAAGCTTACAAATAGCCAAAAAGCTCTTTTGTATTTCATAGAAAACAATACTGTTTCTTAATTAGGGTCATAGAAAAATGGTAATTATGGTTACAACAAATTCCTATTACTACAACAGTTGCAATTAGAATTATGAAACACCACATAGTTGCACTAGGTAGAGTGGTAGACATTAATAGATGATTAGAGCTACATAGGAGAATGTAAAGAATGTAACAGATTCCTAGCATTCATTCTTCTGTCTCTAAAGAGAAGCTTGGAATATCTCGCATGAAATCGCATGGTTCCATGATGTACTCATTGAAGTAGATGACGAAATGATTTGTGATTGAGGTAATGTATGCTGATATTTGTCTCCCAGCTCAATTTATTAGTTTCTTGTATGGGTTCATGTCTATACAATGTTTGTGTGATGAGATGGGATCGACATGGAGGTTTTTGATCGCATAAGCGTGGATGGACACATTGGGACCGAGAGATATCCTTTTTGGGATTAAGTTCCCATGGACTTGTTGAGTTGTGACTCTAAGCATGTTTAAATTCATGGTATTGCGGGGAAATCTAGTAAAAAATTGAAAATTAAAGAAAATTTTAATTTCTTATCAAACATTAAAAAATTGAAAAATAAAATTTTCTCACATGCAATCAAACAACATTGAGAAAATTTTCTTAAGAAAATTTTCTAAAGAAAATTTGCTAAAGAAAATAGTTTTTTCTTATTAAATTTTATTTTGCTATCAAACACACTCTAAATTTATGTGCAATGCATTGGTGATGTGTTTAGTAATTGCTCATTGTGGGAATCAATGGAGGAGTTAGAATTTGTTGTTGGTGAAGCATCTCTGGTTGTTGGGTGGTACCTAATTTTTAGGAATGTTACTTGGGAAATTTGGAAAATTAGCCTATTGAAATCTCATCACTAAATCGAGCGCAATGGAAGAGTTTGATGCATGTGGCCAAACCCAACTAATTTGGAATTCAGGTTTTCGTGTTGTTTTTTTGTTGAGCCTAAAACATCTCAACACTAAATTGAGCAATGGAAGATTTTGATCCATGTAGCCGACCCCAACTAATTTGAGATTTAGGCTTTCTTCTTGTTGTTGTTGTTGAACCTAAAAAGATCTCAAAATTAGGAGTAGCCAAACTTTTCGAGTAAATCTTTTTTTCTTACACTTTGAGATGTTGAATTCATGTTTCTTTAACTTGCCTGAAGTCATCAAATTGATGTTGATGCTAGGAATTAAGTACATTGCAAGATTGACTATATATGCTTGTTGTATGCAGAGATCTATTTGTTTGATTTTTGTTCCGGCAATGGAGATTCAAGTCTTCGATGTCATTGATCTACGGTCTTCTTGTTCGTCATTTATTAATTGTATTAGTATAGGGAAAGTGCCATGTACAGTAGTGCAGAGAGAAGGTTCCTCACATTTATGCGTCAAATCAAAGAAAGGTAATGCAGAGATCGTTAAAGGTTTGCAAAGGGAGTCTAAAGCAAAGCTTTCACATATTTTGCGAACCGAGGCTGCTGTTAAAGCCATTGAACGAAAAGCTAAAGCAAAGTCTGCGAAATTCACTCATTTGTGCCCGAAAGTGGTTTTAGAGGCATTGGAAGACTCTATAAGTAAAAACCAATGGGAATCAGCTCTTGAGGTTGGTTGTTTTAGTGTTTAAAATCCCTATTTATTTACTCCCTCCGTTTAAAAATATAAGTCGTTCTAGCAAAAACTTCTTGTTCAAAATTGTAAGTTGTTTTCAGAATTTGAGAGTGTATTTCTTGTTTTTTTTACCCATTTTACCCTTACACATTTCAAATATTTATGATTCTTCAATTCTTCAATTCATTTAATGTCAAAGGACATAGATATAAATTACACTCGTAATTAAGATTGTCTTAATTCTTGTGCTCTTACCTTAAACGACTTACATTTTTAAACGGAGGGATTATCTTTTTAGGTCATTCGATGAGTTCTTATATTTCAAAATCTAATTGTGCATGTTGTGATCTAGTAATTATCTAAATTGAACCGATTCATGCTTATGTTCGAAATTAGTGTTTTTGACAAACCTTTTTGCAGTGAATTGTCTATGCTATTGAGAAACTTATGTTTTCCAAAGGCTACTTGGGTTTTATATTTTTCCTTGAGTTGCAAGTATTTTCTCTGTAATTGTATTGAATAATTTCTTACATGAAATCTCTATTGATCAATTCTCCAAGAATTTTGGACTTCTTCATAAGCAACAGTGGTACCAACCAAGATGTCAAACATACACAAAGCTCTTGGTGATGCTAGGGAAATGTAGGCAACCTGGGCAAGCAAGATTGCTTTTTGAGAAAATGCTTGTTGAAGGCATTAAGCCGACCGTCGATGTTTATACTTCACTTGTAAGTGCTTATGGCCTAAATGGTTTCTTAGATGAGGCCTTTTGTACCGTTGAGGAAATGAAGTCAATCTCTGACTGCAAACCAGACATATACACATATTCAATTCTTATCAATTGTTGTGTTAAGCACCACCGCTTTGATTTGATTGATCGGGTGTTTTCTGAGATGGCTTATTTGGGGATTGGTCGAAACACTGTTATGTATAATACCCTGATTGATGGATATGGGAAAGCTGAAATGTTTGAATTGATGGAAAACTCATTCAGTGACATGTTAGAAACCCAAGGATGCCATCCAGATGTATTCACACTGAACTCCTTCCTATGGGCTTATGGGAATGCTCGAATGATTGAAAAGATGGAGAAGTGGTATGAAGAGTTCCAACATATGAAATTAGCACCTGATATTAAGACATTTAACATCTTAATTAGATCATACGGAAAAGCTGGCATGTACGATAAAATGCATGCAGTTGTGAAGTTCATGGAGAAACGATTCTTCACACCAACAATAGTTACTTACAACACAATTATAGATATTTTAGGGAAAGCTGGTAACATTGATAAGATGGAGCATTTCTTTCGGACAATGAAGTACAAAGGATTGAAGCCTAATTCGATCACCTATTGCTCTCTTGTTAGTGCTTATAGTCGTGCTGGACAACGAAAGAAAATTTGGTCAATCATCAGGCAAATAGGGAACTCTGACGTTGTGTTGGACACACCGTTCTTCAATAGCGTCTTAAGTGCCTTTGGTCAGGCAGGAGACTTGAAAATGATGGAGAAGATATTTTTTGAGATGAAGGGGCGAAAATGTAAGCCTGACAATATCACCTTTGCTATTTTTACTCAAGCCTATGGTGCCTATGGTGTGGTGGAGTCTACACAGGACTTGGAACTGAAGATTGGCCACACAAAGAATAGTTAGAGGTATATACTACTTGTGCTGTGCCTTCTTTCAAATTCAAGAGCAACTTAGAATTAACTCACAAATCTTTCTTCCTTTGCCATCTTATACTGCAATAGAAAAGTTTTGGATGGAAAATGAAAACAGTCCTTTGTTATATTTTTCTCTTGGCTCGAATTGACAGTTGAAACTTTATTTTTTAGCTGAAGCTTATCTTAAGCATTAGCATTTATTAACTTCACCTAAATATTTGTCAGGAGTGGCAGGGTAAACGAAATGGCTCCTCAGCAGCCCGATACTGGGCTCTTCGTGGGGCTGAACAAAGGCCACATTGTCGTGAAAAGAGAATTGCCACCAAGTCCATCTTCTATGAAAGAAGTATGTACCATCAAGTCCATCTTCTATGAAAGAAGTATGTACCATCATCTTGTTTCTTAAATCATAATCTTTCATTGAATCACTGTCTATTTTCATATCATAAAATGCTACTAGCATTTTTATTAGTACTTTTTTCTTTTGTTTATATAGTTTGTGATTGGAAAACTGTAAACATGTACTCCATTTTTGGCTGGTTGACGCTGTCTTAATGGTCCTTTTAGGTTCAACTTGGATGGAATATTACTTATCACAAAACATAAACAGAGAATTGGTTCTCTTTCATTATGGGTACTGAAGATTTAGTCTTTGTGCCTTGATTTAGAAAACCAGCAAGAGAGACCACTTTGACAAGGCCATTAATCAGAGTAATTGCTAGTCTTGTGCTGTATGAGAAGGGCATCACTGAACTTCTCCAGTTGGGAAAGACAAGCGTGCATCGAAGGTGGCGAGAGAAATATGCAGACTCGCAAGAGGGCCAAGAAGAAGCGCAAGGAGCTGTCCAACGTTTGGGCAAGATCAGGTTATGAAATTTTAACTTGAGAATGAGAAAAATGTTGTTGTAAATGAATATGTGGATGGCTCTTCTTTTTCTTTTTTTTGGGTGTAAACCACTCGGTATCCGAACTAGCCAACAGCTCGAGCTCGAGCCGTAGTTGGTCAATGAGGGGCTTTAGCTCTCCCAGCGGGGAGACTCATATGGCTCTTTTATATCCAACTTTATGTATTGTAACTCCCAATTGATGTAATATAATATCCTAGCTTTAATTCTTTTTATTGTAATTATGTAAATATGTAACTTACATTCTTTTGAATCTCTTCTCATTATTATCAAGAGCCTATATAATGAGTATCATCTATTGTAAATTTGTTACCAAAGTCGAATGTAAAGTTCTCTCATTTCAACTAGCTCTCTTTTCTCGTCTTCTTTTTCTAGTCTTTTGCTATTATTTTTTTTGCTTTTGTTTGTACTTAAGTTTATAGCACGTTATCAGCATGAAGTTTGCTTTACAAGCAGGAGGTCTTAAAGATCAAGAAGTTTTTCTAAAGAGAATTAAACCTAGGTAACTCTTGAGAAAAACTTCTTGATCTTCAAGACCTCTTGCGAGTGGGCAAACATACCTCGCGTTGCTGATAACGTGTTGTACACTTTAGTAGAAACTACAGCTAGAAAGCTAAGAGTAAAAGGCTAGAAAAAGGAGACAAGAGTAAAGAGAGCAATTGAAATGAGAGAACTTCACATCATTCATTGTTTGTGCTTTCCAACTTTAGTTTCAAGTTTAGTTTAGTTGTGACAATTTTATTTTATTTTTTTGCCATGTTTTCTTGATAGTGATTGGTAGTACAAATTCTCTAACATGAGGTCATTTGCTGCTCTATGTTTCTATGAATTTATGTCTGGAAACTAGGAGTAAGGTTGATGGTTATACCAAATCACCGAGAATTCTAATTGACAAACATTGGCAATCTCTTAGTCTGAACAGACAATTTGAAGCTCCATGCTTTATAATCATTTTTCTTCTTTGGCTTTTCTGGAGCTGTTGCAGAAAATCAAAATCGCAAACACTCTCGATCAACTTAGCGTTGCAGTAAGACACATTCAAAGGTTTTTACAGATTATAATCATAGTGGAAAAGTGCAAAGGATCTCCAAGAATTTATTATTCCCTTCCATCAAGAGAGTCCATAACAAAGGAGTACATCCGCTATCTGGAAGAAAATTAAGATACATGAAGCAAACATTTCATTTGCTGACTACTACTGCATTTTTAAGGAAAAAGGGCGGAAAACTCAAACCTTGAACTTCTGTGAGATTTTCCCTACTCCTTCTCTGCAATCATCTGCAATTCTCTTAGCACCATCCTTAATGGTCGAACTCAATCCAATGGCTCTTTGCTGCAACTGTTCTAGTGATTCACCCGCCCTTGAAAACGCAGCACTTTGGAATTCTCCTGCCTGTCCAGCAGCCTCGGCGGCACACTCCTTCAAATTGGAAATTAAGGAAGTCACCTTCCCGATTATTCTCTCAATCACAGCTCTTGAGGTCCCTCTTACTTCACTTGCCATGTTCTTTAATTTGGAAATCAATATTTCAGCCCTGGCGACAGTCCCATCCACATCTGACTGCTTACCGGCATCGAGCCACATAACTCCAGCATTGGCATCTTCTTGCAAATCACTGTCAACTACAACTTTGATGCCATGCCTCTCCCACCGCTCTCTGGCTTCTTCTAAAGCCTTCGCTTGCCCTCTTGCTCTTTTCGCCTCATCCTCTGCCCAAGTCCTGGATGAGCAATGAGAAAGTAGTTGAGAAATCCAAACAACAACAACAACAATAACATTTGACAAATTTCCACTAGAGAAGATGCTAATTGATAAATTCCACTTGCAGAAGCATAAAATCCCAACCACCACAAGTAGTTGGCAAGCCAGTAAGTAAATCTACAGATAATACGATCATTGCCCAGCAATTGTTGGATTGGCAAAACCTACAAGGAACCCTCAGAAGTAACAAGAAAGGTAAATTGATAACAGAATTAGGCAAGGAATAAACTGAGATCATCCTAATTTCAAGTTCAAGCTAAGCGCTAGTCATTCATTCAATCTGATGATTTAGTACAAATTCGTCAATTCAATAATGCTAAATTGCTAATGTAGTTGCATCCACTCTTCTTTTGAAGCAAGGATGCTATCTCCTTACAGATCTGGTCCGGACGTCCGAAGATCAAGATGCCCCAAAGCGATGGAGAAGATCTCATCGTTTGGTTGAATCAAGCCGAACACTATTTCGCCCGCACGAGATGACCGAGATCTCAAAGCTCCGGCAAAGACGGATTTGCTCCGATCGGACCGCACAAATCTGTTGCAAGTTGAAGAGAAGACAAGTCCGTTCGAGAGCTGGAGCAACCTCAAGGCTCACCTAATTCGGAGGTTCATGGACGTCGATCCTCTAAGCCTCTATCAACAATTTTTCCAGATCAAGCAAGAGACCACCGTGGCCGAGTACCGGCAGCGTTTCGAGTTGTTGATGCTTTGCGATTAGCTGATCTGCATCGGTGGCGACGCACGATCGCAGTGTTCGTTAACGGGTTGGCCGACCGTGTTCGTGTCGAAGTTATGGTGGAGACGCCGACAACCCTGCAAGCCGTCTTCGACCGCGCCGCCCAGATCGAGAGGAAGCACCGCGATGTGGACAACCTAGGGCTGGTGAACAGGGGTGGGCCCAAAGCGTCAACAAGTGTGAGCCCAAGCCCAAAGTCAGAGCCCAAAAGTCAGGGGTGGGTCACCCATACGTTGTCAAGCCCAAGGGATGTCGGGCCCAACGTGATGAAGAGCCCACCGTCCAGCGGGGGAGTATCCAGGCCCAGCCCAGCTTCTTCCACCAGCTCCACCGGATCTTCACAGCCCGCCTTACCTAAGGCCGTCAGCCCTACCGTCCATCCTCCTAAGTTCAAGAGGCTCACAGAGGCAGAAGCGGAGGTCCGCCGAAAACAGGGGCTCTGCTATAGATGCGACTCCAAGTGGTTCGCCGGCCATCGTTGCCACCGTAAGGAATTCCAAGTGATGCTAGTGGACGACGACGAGGAGGCACCGACTGACACAGTGTCCGAAGACGTCGGTACACCTACCGATTTGACTATTTTAGAGATGGCCGCCCATTCGGTTGCAGGTGGTCCAACGCCGCGAACGATCAAGATCAAGGGTCGTGTGGGTAGCCTAGATGTGGTGATTCTAATTGACTGTGGAGCTTCTCATAACTTCATCTCCCCCAATCTCGTAAGTGCTCTTGCTCTTCCCGTTTCTTCTACTGCTGACTATGGTGTTTTGGTAGGGGGCGGGACTACGATTCCGGTTCCGGGGTTTGTAAAGAAGTGCGTCTCCGCTTCAAGGCCCGTGGTGATCGAAGACTTCTATCCTATTCCTATGTTGGGGTCAGATGTGATCCTTGGAATGCAGTGGTTGATGACACTGGGAATGACAGCCGATGATTGGCCTAATCTCACCATGTATTTCCAGCATAAGGGGCAATGGGTAGCAGTAAAGGGGGACCCGACCCTTCATCGCGCACTGGTTTCATGTAAGACGGTACAGCGGTCTTGGGATTCGGGTATGGGTTGCTTCCTAGTGGAGTGCTTAAGTGGGGAGCCCTCTTCCTCCGACTCTTTAGAGGTAGTATCTGAACCCTGCATTCGTAAACTTCTTGACTCCTTTAGCTCTTTGTTTGCTCTTCCTAGTGCACTTCCACCGGCCAGAGATTGTGATCACGCCATCATCTTGAAGGAGGGAACGGAACCGATTCGCGTACGGCCGTACCGATACCCACAAATTCAAAAAGCCGAAATAGAGAAGATGGTTAATGAGATGTTGCAAGCAGGGATCATTCAACCAAGTAACTCACCCTTTTCCAGCCCGGGACTACTCGTCAAGAAGAAGGACGGGAGTTGGAGGTTTTGCGTGGATTATCGCGCACTCAATAAAGCCACTGTTCCTGACCGGTTTCCCATTCCGAACATCGACGAATTACTTGATGAGTTACACGGGGCGTGTGTTTTCTCCAAACTGGATCTACGTTCGGGGTACCACCAAATACGTGTACGGCCGAGATGTTCCCAAGACAAATGTTTCGGACCCTTGATGGCCACTACGAATTCTGGTAATGCCTTTCGGCTTGTCCAACGCACCGCCACCTTTCGAGCACGATGAACACTATATTCAAGGGGCTAATCCGACAATCAGTACTCGTATTCTTCGATGACATTTTGGTGTATAGCAAATCAATGGCTGAGCACCGCAACCACCTGGCACAGGTCCTATCAGTCCTCAACTCCAATTCTCTCTTTGTTAATCTAAAAAAATGTTGTTTTGCTAAGTCCAGTCTGGATTACCTAGGGCACATCATATCGAAGGATGGCGTAATGGCGGATCCCGACAAGGTGGTCGCAATGGATGCATGGCCCTTACCAACTACCCCAAAGGAATTACGTGGGTTCCTCGGCCTCACGGGGTATTACAGGCGTTTCGTGCAAGACTACGGGAAGATCGCGGCCCCACTCACACAGCTGCTTCGCAAAGATTCCTTCCAATGGACTGAGGAGGCCACTTTTGCGTTTAATCAGTTGAAGCAGGCCATGAAATCGGTTCCTACACTCGCCCTTCCAGACTTCTCTGCTGTGTTTATCTTGGAGACAGATGCTTCCGGGTTCGGGGTGGGGGCAGTTCTGTCGCAAGGCGAACGTCCTATCGCCTTCTTCAGCCAAGCCTTGTCCCCGAGGGCTCGCACCAAATCTGCTTACGAGCGCGAGTTGATGGCTATTGTCCTGGCCATCCAGAAATGGCGGCATTACCTACTTGGGCGTCGATTTGTGGTGCGTACGGATCAACGCAGCTTAAAGTACTTGTTGGAGCAACGTATGGTCTCTCCTGAGTATCAACGGTGGCTTGTTAAACTCTTGGGATATCACTTTGACATCCAGTATAAACCAGGTACATCGAATGTGGTGGCGGATGCCTTGTCCCGATGTCCAGTGGCCGCGGACCTGCACTCTCTCTCGATACCTTCCGTGGTGGACGAAGCAATTTTGATGGCAGAAACTCTCAAAGACCCCTACCTAGCTTCGATCCGGTCAGCACTACGGAGGACGACACATCTCGGCCCGGATGGTGTTTGAAGCATGATCGACTGTTCTTCCACAACAAGCTCGCCATCTCGAGTTCTTCATCCTTGAAACCCAAAATTCTCTTTGAATTTCATTCGGGACCAATTGGGGGGCATGGGGGTATCTTGAAGACCTTCAAACGAATTTCAGCAGAATTCTATTGGGTCGGGATGCACTCGGATGTTCGCAACTATGTGACGGCCTGCTCCGTATGCCAAGCCAACAAATATGAAACACTTGCCCCGGCCGGACTTCTACAGCCTCTACCAATACCTACCGCTATTTGGGAAGACATTTCTCTGGATTTCATCGAAGGCCTTCCCCTGTCTCAGAGCTACAACTCCATTTTAGTGGTGGTGGACAGGTTGAGCAAGTACGGCCACTTCTTCCCGCTGAAACACCCCTTTACTGCCAAAACAGTTGCGGATGTCTTCCTTCGCGGGGTGGTTCGTCTCCACGGGTTCCCTCGTACGATTGTTTCCGACCGCGACAAGGTTTTCCTCAGCCACTTTTGGAGTGAACTGTTCCGTCTACATCACACAAAGCTCAACCGCAGCACAGCCTACCACCCGCAAAGTGACGGCCAAACGGAGGTGGTGAATCGCTGTCTTGAGACCTATTTAAGGTGTTTTGTGCAGCAAAGGCCTAAGCAGTGGTCGCTCTGGGTTCATTGGGCTGAGTATTGGTACAACACCTCTTTCCACTCTTCACTCCAGTGCACCCCTTTCAAGGTCGTTTATGGTCGTGACCCACCCCCTCTGTTTCAGCACGGCATCTCTTCTTCTTCCACCCTTCAGACTTGGTGGATCTGCTGTCCAGCCGCGACCAAGCTCTCCGGGAATTACGTGACCAGCTTTTGCTTGCTCAGAACCGGATGAAGCAACAAGCCGACAGGGGCAGGCGTGAGGTGGAATTTCAGGTAGGGGATTTGGTGTACCTCAAGCTACGGCCTTACCGGCGATGATGAAGGGCGCGCCGTACCAATATGAAGTCGAGTCCTCGCTACTACGGTCCCTTCCCTATTGCGGCAAAGGTGGGGTCGGTAGCCTTCTGGTTGGATCTCCCTCCTTCCGCCTCCATTCATCCGGCCTTCCATGTGTCACACTCAAACTAGCGGTAGGTACTCCACCTGTTCCTTCTTCTCTACCCTCGTTCTTACCCGATTCTTTGGTGGTTCCCTTGGAACCGGAGGCGGTTATCGCATATCGTTCCCTCTCAGCGGGTCCTGAGGTACTGATCAAGTGGGTTTCCTTGCCTGTCTCGGATGCTTCGTGGGAGTTAGTTCGCCATGTTCGTAAGTCTTTTCCTGCTTTTCACCTTGAGGACAAGGTGGCTTCTCAGGATGGGAGTAATGTTAGGACCACGAAACCGGCTGTTGTCAAGGTATACCAGCGCAAGAAAGGTCGTGAGGAAGGCAAGAACACTGATGTAGTCCCGGTTTAATTAGTTTGTATGAGATAGATATGTAACAGTTAGAGTGGGACAGTGAGTGAGTTAAGTGTGTCGCTGGTGTGTCCGTCATTCAGGGAAGAAATAGGTTTGGGAGATAAATAGGGTCATTGTTTAGACCCACGATATGAGAGAACTTGTACACATTGAGGTTGAGCTTAGGAGAGAGTCTCTCCTTCTCATTTGGGCTAGGGTTTCTTCCCGGTGGATTGTATTCCCGTGTTTGGTCATCAATAAAACTGCGGAGGCGTCCCCCTCCTTTCTATCACTATCTTCATGTACAAAAGAGTATTCCAAATAACAGGTAATGAAAAAAAAAGTTGGAAACATATAAAAAATATACATGGCTTAAAACAAATGGAAATGGCCGTTTCCACCTTTAGAAAGTGAAGGTTGTGAGATCGAACCTCCACCACAGTAACCATTAGGGAAGTCTCCCACTTAAACACACAAGGTTTTGTTAAAATGGGTTGGAAGGTTATTAAATCAATCAAGTTAAGGCCTCGAAACAAAATTATGGAAAGCCAAAATTGTCTTGGCTGAAGAAGAAAGGATGGAGGGGGAACTTGTAGGCATTGCTTACTGGATAGGAGGGATAAGTAAAGCATATACACGAAACTTTTTCTACCATCCTTATTCTAGGGCAAAATAGAATATTACAATCAGAAAGGAATGCAGCTTAATACCTGGCCATTGCTAAAGCTTTCCGTTCAACCTCCAACTCGTATTGTAACCGGGCAATTGCCTGGTTTTCTTTTTCTGCTTCATTCCGAAGTTTGTTAATCCTTTCCCTTTCAAAAGATATTTGTGTTTTGTCACTCATAAGACTTTGCAACTGCTCTTCCACGTCATGCCTCAACCTAGAAAGAACTCCCATTTCTGACTCAATAGCAGCTCGTTCTCTGAGCAGTGAATTATTTTCTTCCTCTCTTACAGATCTTAACCGTTCCAATTCTTGTGTTGCCTCTAGTGCCATTTTTTCTACAGCATTGATCTTTTCCCTCTCCAAGGAAAGCTCCTTTTCAAAACTCGCATTGACCTCCTTCTCAACTTCAGCTATTAAAGCAGTATGAGCAGCAACAGCAGCTTCAGCTATTGACTCCGCTTCAATTCGTGCAAGCTCTTCATTAACAACATCGACAGCTTCACCAGTTGAAAGAGCAATGGCAGCTTGAGCTTTTGTTACTGGTTTATCTGGCTGAAACAGTCTCGTATAACCTATTGAAAAAAAAAAAGCACGTATGCAAATACATTGAATATAGATGTTATGATTTAATTCCAATCTTCCAATGAAGGTGGGTTCTGAAGCAGATTATACCAAAGGCAAGTGCCATGATTCCATGCACTCCGGAAGAATGGTCCGCTACAATTGCAGGCCATGCATCTGGATTGATCCTATCAATGTCTATGAAGCCACAAGTTTGATAAAGAATCTGAAAGCAAACCCATGACAAATGAGTAAGTTTCGTAGTCCTAAAATCAGGGTCAGAACAAACACAGAGAAGCTCCAAGTTTCAAACAACCTTTCTATCTACTTCAGGTAGCTGCCTTTTCTCTGTAGCCATCTTCCAACTAACAAGATCTTGACGAGACAGGGGACTGCAACAAAGAGGTTGATTATCAAAAGGTTCATTCACTATTTGGACTCAATACGAGTTTGAACATAACACTAACATAAGCCAAACCACAAACAATAACAAGTACCAACAAATAATCAAATCCATGGCATATAACATGGTAGATGACACCATAAGAATTATATATTATGTTCTGAAAAAAAAAAGTATTATATATTATGAAGTAAAATTAGAGCTGTGCTACAGCCAAGGAGTCAAAATAAAAGAGAGAAAAACCAAAAAACTATTGGTTAACCAGTTGCTTCATTATCAGCGAGTACTGGACTATAATGGAGAAATGAACAAGTACAATGACATAAGCAGATGAGGATAGAAAGCTCAGGTAAATAGACTTCTCAAAGGTACTTTTAAGTAGTCACCTTTCAGGGAAGAAGTAGAAAGGCTCTTGAACCCCTTCTGAAGATTGAAGCAAATCGTTTCTTGAGAGCTTGCTTGCAATAAGTCCAGCCTCAGCCAAGCCTGCAATAAACAAGGGGAGATTAAGTAAAGTGTTTCATTCAGAGGCAATCACAGCTTTGACCATCTATATATAAAGTTTTATTTTTGCAATCTAGACTATTTCAATGTGCCAAATATTACCCATTTCAGAAATACTTCATGTCTTTACTCCCAAAATAGAAGTTAGATTCTAAGTGAGGCAAAGATGAACCTTTATGTCAATAATGAACTTTCCATTTTTTATTTTTATTTTTATTTTTATTTTTTATAAGAAAGAAACAACTTCCCCCCACTGGGTTCAAACCCATGACCAAGAATACTCCCAATTCCCATACCAAACCATTGGGCCACCAGTGATGTTTCCAATTTTTACGCAACACAACCCTGAAAGTACATATAAAGAATAAAGTATTTCATTCAGAGGAATCATGTTCATGTGCTATGTAAATGTCTTTCTCAGGTTCATCTTAGTGTCTTAACAGTTTTTTGTTTTTCCTTTTTACTCTGATAAAAATGTATTCATTCCCAAAATATGAATTGGAGACAAGGAATGACCAACAAGAAAAAGAACATGCTAGTAAAAGAATCTGAAAAAGAAAGGATATCACATGTAAGGATGAGAAAAACTGATGCAACATGATTCACCACAAAAGGAAATCTGGCAAGAGAAAGAGTCCTCCAAACTAACATTAAATCAAGACGCCAATTCCAAAATTTTGAGCATCACACCAAGGATAATGACTCTAACCAAAGTTGATAAAGAGTAATTATTAGCTAATTCACTTGATGACAGTATCTTAACCATGCATAATAATTCAATCATGAAAGTAAGAAATTTTTTTTTATAAATCTCCTTTCTTACCCTGTATGGATGAGAAGTCGGGATCTTCAGGTGTGATGTCGTCAAATGCAAGCTCACTAACCTTCTCTATGTACATTGCAGGATATACTTTGGAAACTGAATTCCTGGATGTAGGGAAAATAATTCAATTTTCAGAAAATTGCATATATTTTGTCATAAACTTCACAAGAGAAACTATTTTTTTTAAAATCCCAAAGATTATAATCAACCAAAACACATAAACAAGAGACGATGTATACTTTGATAGGGTGCCACTTGCAGTAACTAACCAGCGAGCATACTCACGACGAGTACAAAGGTCGCCAGGTTGGGCATCAGCTTCGATGACCTACCATAATAAAGAAGATAAAATTAACTTTCACAAGTATTGATTCATTTAATCTGCCCATACATGTTATCAGATAGGTAAAATGCTTAAAGGCAATTAATATATTGTTGAGATAGACTCTGTTGAACAACTTGAGCTTTTAACTTTTTAAGGCAACGAGCTCACAAGTCACAACCAATAAATTAGTTTGTATTACTTGCACTTATAAAGCGAATGATGAGTGTTGTAAGTGAAAGTGGACGAGATTACTGAAAAGGGACGCACTTTCAGATTCTACTTTCAAACAATTAGAACTGCAGGTCAGCAAAAAAAAGAAAAACTAATTTTTCTTTAGAGCGTTTATTTAGTAGATCAAAATGGATGAAGTAAAATCAAAATATAGGAAAAGTTTTTCTTGTGGGAAAAGCCCAAAAATAAGTAAGTAAATAGAGACCAATCCACCTAAGTAACACAGCATAAATCAGTACTGCAAAAATAAGGTCACAGAATTACCTTCAACACTTGCAATGCAGCCAATGCCTGTCCCTGTACTTGATCAATAGCTGCAGGAACCAAAATCTTTCCTGGGTGAACCTGCAGAGCTGCAGAAACCAAAGATGGAGCAGGTATGCCAGCAGAAGACAAGGAATTCTCAGGTATAAGTGACCCGACAATTGAACTGCTCATTTCTATCACACTATTTGTTTCCAGCTCATCCGCAAATGAATTGGATAATACAGAAGAGCCGTTTTCATTCAATTTATGTTCTTCTAGCGATGAACTAACACCTCTTTCCATGTCAAACTGAGATTCAACATGATAATCAGGGATTGAACCCAACTCTCCAGATACTGATTCATCCATAACTAAAGGTTTATCAGGAATCTGGTTCTGAGAATCATGAGAAAGATCCACTGGAAGTTTCGTTCCACTTGAGATAGAAATTCCTTCTTGATCAGAGTTTATAGTTGTTGAATCAGCATCAAAAACATGATTATCATCAAGGTTGATAGAGATCAGGTCATCATTAAGTCGAGTAGTGGATTCTACTGCACCCGCAGCTAGTTTGGCCTCGTGATCTTTCAAACTAGAAAACCCAGGAGAACTGGCAAGATCATAATCAGGTACTGGGGAGAAGTCTGGTTCAGAATTGAGGGATATTGGCATGTCAATAGAACCAGAAGTAACTTGTAAACCATCTTGTACAGAAACGTGTTTTATGGAATCAATGTCAGAATTGACAAGTTCAACATTTTGTACTAATGAAGTCCCCATACTTGAACTGTCAATATCAGAGGGTCTGCTCTCAAAACTAGCTTCATAAATGTCGGGAGATGAAGAAAAATCCTTGTTAATACCTGTGCTGTTTTCAAGATCATTCAGTGAGCCCCCTTCGTCCAGCATTGCAGTATTACCCTTACTTCTAACTTGGTCAACTGTATCTTTCAGTTCATCAGATCCTAACTGTGCTTCCTGTTGTGATGTCAGTGGCTCCATATGATGGTTTGGCTCTGCCAAAGAGATGTGTCAAGATTTACAGCAATCAGTGTTTGCATCTCATGTCAAAAATAAGATTATTTCCTGTCAGTTCTTTTTTGTTTCTTTTAATACCCTCAACCTATAAATAGTGAAGAGAAATATTGGACAGTGATAATCAATTACATAAACAGTAAAGTACTAGGAAGTTTACTCATCCTTCCGAAGCTCAATGTTTGAGTGGTACTAAATATGCAAATAGAGCAACCAAATATCCAGAAAAATCACTTACCAGGAGCAGACCTCTTGCTCAAGGATAGAGCCGCAACAACAAGCCCAGCAGCAAGAATAACACCAGCCACTCCAGCTCCCACAACACCTGCAAGTAAACTACTAGAAAAGTGTCATTAGCTCACTAAAACGTTGAGCAATGAAAGCATTCAATCAGAAGAATCAAATTCATCTTCACCAATATTAGAAGAAAGGTTAGCATTTCAAAATTGCTTTCCTAACGCACAGCTTCGGGTGCTGTGTTAAAAGATACAAGGTTAATCAGTTGGTGTTAGTTCAAGTTTGTAGCAATTTTTGGCCCTAAATGAACAAGGACACCTATTTTATTCCAAAGGCCACCTACCGTTAACATTAGTTCAAGTTCACAGTAAGTCAGTAACCTTTTCGAATTATTGCCGACCAGGTACCTTTACAGATATCTATCTTGCACACTACTAACTACCTCCGTCAATAAAACTTAAAAATTCCTCTACCACCAAAATTTCCAGCATTTACACTAATTCATCTTAATATATTGAACTACAAACACAATAAAAGACGTCTGCAGAGTACATCGATTAGTCTTGCCAATTGCATTAGCACAATTTCTCTTCAAACACTTACTTCATTTTCCTAACTTAAGAAAAAAAATCCATTTCATTACAAATAACAACAAAGCCTGAATCCCAACTTAGTTGGGGTTGGCTACATGGACCAAACTCTTCCATCATGCTCAATTCAGTGCAATTGATGGGGTGCTTTCTAAATCCTTTAAAACCCACCTAATCAATGTGTTTCAAGTTAGCTTCGGTCCACCCCTACATCATCGAATTTCTTAATGTTCTATTGAGAAATTTCAACTCCACAGTCTCTAACCAGCATTACAAACACTACAAGCATCATCAATTCCTAATACAATTCCTCTACCACAATTTCTCTTCAAACACTTACTTCATTTTCCTAACTTAAGAAAAAAAATCCATTTCATTACAAACAACAACAAAGCCTGATCCCAACTTAGTTGGGGTTGGCTACATGGACCAAACTCTTCCATCGCGCTCGATTCAGTGCAATTGATGGGGTGCTTTCTAAATCCTTTAAAACCCACCTAATCAATGTGTTTCAAGTTAGCTTCGGTCCACCCCTACATCATCGAATTTCTTAATGTTCTATTGAGAAATTTCAACTCCAGTCTCTAACCAGCATTACAAACACTACAAGCATCATCAATTCCTAATACAATTCCCAGAACTCAACAAATCAAGAAAAGCACAGTCCAGAGTGTACCTCTAAGCCCTCGCTTCCCCTTCGCCTCATCAGAGCCACCTCCAAACCATCCAGAAACTTCGTCTCCCGATTCCTCCGGACTCATCCACGAATTCTCCTCTCCGTCGCCTCTGCTCACGCTTCCGGTTGCGGCGGTTGCGGCTGATGCACGCAACCTAATTCGACGATCCGGAGTCCGAAGAAACTGAGCCGTTCGGATGGAAATCAACGAAGCTCGTCCGCACTTGAACCCTAGCAGAACCTGAAACGAATTCGGACACGTAGTAGTAGTAGTAGTCCCCAAAGCCGCCATTACCACCACCACAATGACAACAAGAGTTGTTTCGATTGATCTGAAACGGCGAGCGAACGAATTGGACGGTTTGGAGGTCGTAGAAGCTCGAATTGAGAAGATTTTTTTCTAGGGTTTGGCGTTGCTGTGCGATTGAGAAAGTGAGCAGAGTTGAATGAGTGAAAATGATGACTACGTGAGGGAGAAGACGATTGTATTCTGATACGATAACGTTCCACTTGGACACCAAGGTTTAATAATAAATATTTTTTTTCTTTTTGGACAGTCGAAGATATCTGAGCCACCGTCCTCGTGGCCGAACTAATGATATAATGAAATTTACTGCTCCACCAATACCAAATCCATGGAGTACTTTAGATGTTTGGAGTGATAGATTTGATGAATTAATTTATTTTATTAATATAATTTGATTCAATTTCTAGTTTTAAAGGGATGATATGAGTATTTAGGGGGTTGAGGTAAAATTATAATTAATGAATCCTTTAATTATAAATACATAAAAAGAAAGAATGAATCTATTGATGCACAATAGCATTAATTGCATTTAATTGAACACAATGGAAGACTTTGATTCATGTAGTCTTCTCAACTAATTTAGTATTGAAGCTTTATTATTGTTATTGTTATTATTGATGCAAAATAGATTGATCAAAACACCTTAAAAATATTTCAAATTAAGTAAGAATTAACAAAAAATAAAATGAGATGCAACCATACAAAATGTAAAACTACAATTTTTAATTATAAGAAAAATTAAAAAAATATATATTTATCTGCATAATATTTTTAAAAAAGGGAACGAGTGAGATAGGTCTGAGGTGGTCACCCACTCGCCCCTCTAGGGTTAGCTATAGGTACTCCAATATTAGTGTGTGAAACCTTTTTTTTTTTTTTGAAGGTAAGGGAGTCAAGCTCTCGAAAGATATAATGTGAGATTTATACTTCAAAAAAAAACTTGCTTTTAATGTTCTTCATTTGAATTTCCAGGATGGCCCTTCCCTTTGTAGCACATGCAAAATAGTAAAATGCGCACGCGACTAGATTTATGGGCTTTAAAAGTCGGTAGTTTTGTCCGATCAAGGGCATTTCCGAGATTTCCGCGGAGAAGTTTCTAACAAATCTTAACGAACTAATTAATCTTTCTATTTTCACACTTGTAGATGTATTGTTACTACGCATGCACGCTTAATTACGCACACTCACATTCCAACCCGAAATCCCACTCCCAACACTAATCAAATATTTCTAATTTCGTTCATCATACATTATATATATGTGCATTAACTCTGCATTCTCTAGTTCATCAATCATCAAATCATTCTCAATAACTTTCTTTCGTTATTTCTTTGTTGCATGCCTTCTTTGTTTAGTTTTCTTTCTTGTTGAGTCATCCATCATAAGTGACCATGCCGTTCATGTTATTTGGAAAACTTTTTGCAAGCCCCGACGACACCGAGGAGGCAAAGTTGAAGTGTTGGAATGATTTCCTCAAGAACAAGGAAGGGAACGACGTAGTTACTTATACTTGTATCGTCGCAGATCCCTTTCCTCCCCTACTCGCTCAACCAATCAATTTCGCTCTACCATATGAACCACCACAACCACCAGTACCGCCGAATGGCCATGAAAACCAAGAACGTCCACGGGAGTTTCCTATCGAGAAGGACCTTGAGAGTAGCGATGTGGGAGAACTGAGTCGACTCTTGCTGAATAAGAAGATGCTAGAGAAATACGTTGTGAAGCCATATTTTAATGAGGAGCAAAAGAGTGCCATGAAGAGTAAAAACGGGTTGGAGGTGAAGGTCTACGACGTCGACACCAGGTCCGAAAATAACTTGGTGCTTAAGTTGTTGGTGAATAGCAGTAACTGCTATGAGTTGATTAACAAGTGGAGGAAAAAGTTCGTCGTTAGGAGAGGCCTTCGCAAGGGAGATAGGATCGGCATGTACTGGCATAAGGAGGACAAACGCTTTTATTTCTCGGTCCTTAAACGAGCAAATCCTTCAATATGTAATCAGTAGTCTCATTAATTACACATATATTAGTGTGGTTTGGTTCTGTATAAGTATATGGTAGTGAATAGTGATAGCAATGACAAACAAAACATGGGTTGTAGAGTTATGTTTTTTTATATGATGTTACATTACACTTGCTTTTGGAAATAAACAAATCAGAATTCCAGGACTAATAATTTTGCATTGTTGAATTTGTTGAACATAATGCTAAAGATTAATCCATGGTACAGTTCAAAGTCAGTTGCATGTCATCATCAAACCATGTCGAAGAACTGTGTATAATGTGCTTTGGAAGTTCTAAGAGGTTCTCACTCTGAGCATCCATTACCTGGCCAACTATAGATAATGTGCTTGGATGCCTATTTCAATGGGGAAACAAAAAAATAGAATCAAATTATTTTCTTCAAATAAAAAAAAAAAAAAGTTAACATACTTTCCATACATACATTTGCTACACAGTTGTTGGAGTTCTTCGGATTTTGCATTAAGAAGTTGTGCGCGTGTACATGCCAATGTTTGTCTATAAGAATCCAACACTGTGTAGCAAATGTATGTACAAAAGATTCAAAACTCAAAAGTATGTTACTCAATCACTTCCCTTCTTCAAAAGAGTAAATAAACAAAAAAAAATTGTCACCAAGCCAAGAGCAAAAATCTCACATGAAAACTGCAAAACCGTATCCTTGCAATCAACTGCGGTTACTTTAGAAGCTAGGAAAGAACTTTCTGATTTTCAATTACAAAGTCCTGCCAATGGTAGATTATGTATTAAGGCCAACAAATTAAGGGAGCAAGGAAATAAAAATCATTGGTCAATAAGAAGAGAATATAAATATAAACTAAAAGAAAGAAAAGAAAATAGGGGGGAACTCTCACAAGTGGAAGTATATTTTCTTTTTTCCTGATTTGCAGATCGTTCTAGCCATTGTATAGCAGCTACAGGAGGTAGAACTGCGAATAGAGATAATCACGGATCTTGTAATATTCTTCCGTTAGAGGGCCTTCAATGACTACTTGTTGCAACCCGGTGCCCTACAAGTAACGAGCAGGTAAATTAATCAAAGGTGGTCCAACAAGAAACAACTGAAACAAGCAAAAGTTTTTTTGGAATCAAATCATGAATTATGTTTCCCACTTGATGCCATATTAAATCATACGCTAAAATGAGATTTTGCAAAACCCCGCAGCCAGAGAATTTATCACCTTCTGAGTAGCATCTCCAATCTTCCGCAATGTAACATACTCGCCACATCGCAAGGCGCCGCCAGAAAACTCCACCTAAGAAGAAAATACAGCAGCATGCAAGAATCAACATCATTTCTTTAACCATTCAAGTGTCACTTTACCCCAACATACTCATTAAGAAGCTCAAGAGAATGAGATTGTTCTGCATGGCTATAGAGAAACAGCCAACTACTAAAATAATCACATTAGTGAATAAGGTCGCTCTTTGCACATCTCATGATCTAGGCAAAGACTAACTAGTAACAACTTTTCCTCGTTTGCGGACATTTAATGTTACATAAAAAAAAATACAATAATAATTACTACTGGATGGAAAGATGTGGGGGGGGGGGGGGGAGCACCTGGATACCCTTGCTTGCAAGATACTGCTTAAAATCGGCCAGTTTCAAGTCGCCAACCAAAACTGATTTATGTGGTGGAGGTTGGGTGGACAGAGGAAGTAAAGACAAAATGTCGCTCTCTGTTTTCCCCACCTCAGCATCAACCCAAGCTATTTCATAGTCACCAAGCTGTAACAACAACATCAGCACAAAACGGAATCTAATAAGTATTTAGAATTTAGAACCATGTGGTTTGACATAGAAAACAACTCTTTCTAAAAGCTTGAATTTTGATTCATAATAACAAATATGCCAATATGACCTACGCATCAACTCAGCTTTCTTGGCTCACATTGTTTATGCTATTGACCAACTTTTAATTAATGGCAAACTTACTTCAAAACTAATATTCAACCAAATCATATTTTCTCCTTTAACATAAAAGTAATCATGCTTTAAGTCTCTAACCAATTTTACCGTGCAATTGATGGCAAATTTTTAACACTTAATTTTCACCTAAATCACATTTTCACCTTCAATAAAAAATTTAACCACTATGGATAAACCTTAATAATACATTGCATCTAGCACACCTAATTAGATAAAGATGAAAATAGTGATATACTAGATAGCTACCTTCTTGAAAAGCACATTACTCATCAACCCCTCAGAAAGTTGCACCTGTCATGAGCAGAGAAGTAGAAGGCTCAACTGATGTAATCGTGCTCAACTAGTTCACAAGTTGAAAGCGAAGATATGGGTACTACCTTGTAAGCACACAAATCAGAGGTAACATCAATAGTTTCTCCAATCTGAGGAGCATAAACTTGAGAACAAACAAGTTTCAAGCAGTGTTGCTTCAAATGTTCAGTAGCTTCTGCTGATCCATGCACTAATACCTTTCCAACGAGGGAAGCAATAAAAGAAGAGAATGTAAGGCTCAATTCCTCTTTTGCTAATTTATAAAAAAAGGCAACCAGGACAAAAATAACTACGGAAGGAAATTTTTGAAAGATGTACATACAAGCTTCAATGGAGCTACATGTGCTAGAATCGATTTGATAGAACGGCCATCAGAACGACCTTCAAAGTCCATGTAAACCAAAGAACACTTCACTTGCACCTGAAACAATGCAATAATGACAAACAAATTGATCTAAACTCGAGAAAAAGGCATAAAAGTTTAAACCAAAGATAGTATCCAACAAGTTATACAAGTTATACAAGTTCAGCAACCAACATTGGCAATTCCAAACTACTTGATGTATAACGAACAGTTGGATGCGGAAACAATTGATACAGGTAATGAATGGATAAAGTAATCCCATAAACATGATAGTTTCGGTTCTATAACAGGCACCAACGATATGCTTAATGAAGATAATTTCTGAACTTTAGATCCTTCCAAAGTGAGATCATATTTTCCCACCAAAGATAGTTCTCTCTCCCATTTCATTATGATACCGGGAACTGATGTTTCCTCTATTATTTGGGACACCATGTCTTGCCATAGAATCAACTGCAAAGATCACCTAAGGTCCTACAAACATTAGCTTTTCTCTTAGTTCCTGTTAACCATCCATTTCATTGAGTTCCCTCTTAGCACCATCTAAAATCAGTATGGAAGAATCCTTTTTGGTAGCTGAGGTACAATGGTGTCGTGCGTCATCATTCCTGATTTCTTTTTTTTTTTTTTTTCTTTCTAATTTGTTTGATAGGAGAATAAGCATGTCTTACATTGGTCTTGATATTCAAAGACTTGATCGTTTTATGCTAATTTTTATTTCATGTGGTTATTGTATCTCATCAGTGCATCTTAAGCTTTACTGGTAATTAGCTGAGTTACACAAGGATTAATTGTCCTAGTTTATATTCTCTTTCAAATTTGAAAGGAAAAAGATCACTAACTTTTCTTCACTATGGTTATTAAAAGTTATATCCAACTAACCAAGATTTTGTTTCTTGCAAGCATAGCCTGTTACTTTACCCTGCAGATTATGCTTTGATTAGGACTTCCAAGGAAAACGCCTCTTTTAACGGAAACATGTTTGATACAACAACAACAGCATAGCCTCAGTCCCAAATTAATTGGGGTAACGAAAACATGTTTATACCTCTAAATTCCATACTTGCTAGAACTTGTGGGCGATTGAAACACGTTGATTTTCACGTGCTATATGTAAAGTTAGGCTATCACAGTTGGTCTACATATGCTTGTTCAAACTTCAACATTTTCTGAAGCAAACAACCCAATAAGTTCGAAATTTTTGAGAGTAAAACAATCACTATTGAAACAAACATTTGATATCAACCGTCCAACAAAGATAGCCATGCTTCAATTTTATTGAACTGAATATCATCTCCTCAAAAACCAACTACTGGTACAATCACACCAATACTTATGAAGCAACCACAAAATTTTCTTAAAAGCAACTTCTTTCAATTATTTCATTTTAAAACCAAAACAAACCATGTCAAACCATTCATCCTGAGTGGTAATACACATAGGTATGTAATGAATTCAAATCACACATGTTCAAATAGGTGGGGCTATGAACTTACTGTCAATTCATTTGAAACAACTTTTGAAGGCTTTGAATCAAGTATTAAATTAGCAGAACCTTCATCAAGTTTGTTATCCATATCTGCGCCTCCCTGAAGCAGAAAATACAAAAAATAAGCAACATGACAGCTCAAGAGAATAAAGGAAACAAATTTACACTACTAAACATCATACTCGTGTTAGTTGAGAATTACTGGAGTACAATATAACAGACCTAGTAACCAAGACTTTTATAGACAACGTATAGAGAGCTAGTAAAAATTACTCGTACTTCCAAGAATTTATAACATTTTTTATTTGAGAATAGCATGAGAATTAAGTAAAATGACAATCTATAATATAAAGCAGAGGAAAAAACTCGTAAATCCTAACTGTGGAGTTTGTGAAACTGAAAAATATATAAAACCATTGCCACAAGATATTTGAGACAAGAAACTCACAAGCATTGCTGATTGATCCATGTCTTCTTCCTTGATCACATAATCATCGGGATTAATGACCTCGCCAAACTCATCCCATTCCACCGAGTTCTCAAAAAAAGGAAACAGTGGATGTATGCTAGATGATGAAGGGACAAAACCGTCAATAAAGATGTCACGGTGGATACCAACAGATGGGCCTGTCACTGCTATATGAGCCAGAAAAATTGACGTCATGAGCTTCGTATTTTTTTAATGGGAATGTGTGACTTTGCATAAAGTATCAGTAGAGAAACTGCAAGTAGTACGCTTTTGCACAACTCATTCATCACAGACACACAGCAATTACATCATTCAAAAACTCCAGACACAACCAGCACAACAATAAAATCAATTACCCATACACACATTTCATTTCAGGTGTTAACTTCATGAATGATGGTGTTCTTTGAGGGAAACAAGAAGGTCCAACACACAATTTTCTTTGCCCTATAGTAGTTACCATAATCTAGCAATTCATATCTTCTTATTTGTGCTCTAATATAAAACTGTGTTTCTCTTACACAAAGATGTACTTGTTAAAGAGTTTAAGATGTCAAGCACAGAGGTAAAAGGATAAAATCTCTACTTATTAAGATTTTAAGGCAATGCTCATTCAGAATCCATAAAAAATGAAACATGGGCAGTGGAAGGATCACACAACACTGATAGAATAAATAAAAAGGAAGCAACAGAAAATTAAACCCCTGTAATCAAAAGAAGAGAAATTATACTTACCATCAGATGACGGATGAGCAGTGCTTGAATCAATAACCATAGGATCAATTACATTGTCTTCAGGTCCATGCGACATTTTTAAATCCTCCTCTTTGCTAAGACTTGCCTTCAGAGCTTCATCTTTCTTTATGCGATTTTGTTCTTCTTCATAAGCTCTCAACTCTTCTCCAACTAAAGGAACCCTCTTGCTCATGGTGACTTTCACAGCTTTAGGAGGTGGATCTGCCTGAAGCTTCCGAGCTAAAGTACCAAACTGCATAAGCAATTGACATAAGAATATTAAGAGCAAAAAGAAATTAAAATTATGATAACAAATGCATCTGAAAGAAGTAGCAAAGAAAAAAATGATCTTCATATGCAAGAATTGAAGCTAACTGGCAAATATTTCAAATTAGCACTTCCAATACAACAACACAACAAAGCCTCGGTCCCAAATTAGCACTTCCGATGTATGTAGGTAATTATTAAATTTCGTTAACATAAGGTCACAACAATCAATAGTTAACAAAGAAACCAGCACCTGGTTGACATAGGTTGAAAATTTTGAAAATGAGATTAGGCAAGAATTTTGGTGTTCATGTCAATGATATGGAAAAAAAAGAATTACACAGATACATATAAATAAATAATGAACACACAAAGCCAAGTATTCACCTACCACAGTCAAGCAAAAAGCATACAGTGGGAACTAGTCTAGGGTTCAGACTCATACCTGGCATCTTTCTGTAAAAAGCACTAGGTTCTTTGCATCAGTTGCCCATTCAACAAATATATCATGAGAAAACCCCACCTCTAAACTGGACATGGATGCAAGAACAACCTAATACGAGATAAATTATATGTTCAGTTCGGATGGGAAAAAAAAAAAGAGGAAAATAGAAAAAAGTCTTTTTTGAGGACGGCATGCTAACTTTGGGGCCTTCTGGAGCATTCTCAAGCTCACTCTTGTTTATCAGTAGCGTAACATGCCTGTAATATGGTAAAAACAGTAGAAAGCAAACATTAACAACTCAAATATAATAGACTTGAGAAATTGAAAAGAAAAAAAAAAATTGTGAGATGCATTAATGGATAACTCATTTTGCTTGATAACTTTAGAAAAACAACAGGATAAAAAGACCAATCATAACAACGGATAACAAAATAATGTTGAAAACTTAAGTTGATGCGTTCTCTCACAGCTGAGATATAGAAAGGAATGGAAATACTTACTTTAAAAGAAAAGCATTGTCACGTGTATGCTCAAAGGATTTTGCTATTGAATCACTCATCCACTCAAGAAAGCTCTTAACATATTCAATAGTGCTTGAAGAGACATATGTGAGAAAGTAAATAGGATAGGAAAAGTGATGTTGTGCCCAATACTGTCATTTCATCAAAACCATTGGAACCATTTTAGTGAACGACAAAAATCTTCCAGGTAGATGATAATAGATAACATAAATATGCTTCAAATGTGAACCTGTTCTAGTATCAAAAGGATCTCTAGCACTCGTCCAGCTGTATCGACAGGAAGCAGCACATTTCCATCTGCTCTAAGGGTCTTAAGCACAGTATCTGAATAAATAGGGTACACATATACATGTAAATACAGCATGAATAGCATAGAAAATATCAAAATAAGTGAGAGCGATACATTCATCAAAACCTATTAAATACTATAGCTTAAGGAGAAAGTACCATGATGATTATATCATATCCATAGAAAAAGATGTTGTGATGGGCTGATGGCATATACGCCCAAAATATTAGGAAGAATGTAACAAATGAAGACCCTAGGCTAAAACATGTAGTTCCATATTGGTTTCAATAACACGACATACCTAAGAATTCTTGGTCTCTTTGACGTCTATAAGGCTGATTGTTCAGGGCATTGTAAGCATCGGTTATAAGAACAGCAGGACGAGTGAAAGATTCCAAAACAGTTCCGTTCAGGTGTCTGGTAAACCAAAAAAATCAGCTTATCTCTTTCAACCGTTTCATAAAGGTTGAAGTCAGAAGAAAGTACCTTTCTTTACGATGGTTGAAGTCAACCGCATATATCACATCTTCCCCGTCCTTTGTGATTTTCCAGACAGTTCCTCCCAACAGATGCCCAGCAACATGAGGAGCAATAACAATTCCTTCTCCCTTGCCTGCGATCAAGTGGAAAAATCGAAAAAGAACAAGAGGCTTCAATGACCACTCAGATATAATAGAGGTCAGGAATACGAGGACACCAATTTATATTTTTCTGTTAGCCCATTAAACTGTGCAATGCATGAAAACGAACATATAGAAGGAATTGAGGAGTGTCTGCGTCGGAAGATTCCATATAGCATAAAGTTTGACACTGCTCCACCAAATCATTATCATAAATGAGTATGGACGAAACATTCAAAAGATCTCTAGGTCAGGAATTTCAGTCAATCATCTAATCAAATTATGTTTTACCGACCTGATCCAGTACGAAGATAACAAAATTACAAAAGACTTACCAGACAAGTGATAATTCTGAGAGTATGTGAGCCTGATAATATTTTGAAAAGCAGAATCGATATCATCCAGGGTAAAAGCATCAAACTCTGATACTTGCTGCACGGAAAGAGAAAATGCATAAGAACATTTTTTGGTAAATGCTTTTAAAAAACAAAAAAAAACTTAAAGTTCTATTTGAACAAATAGTTGTGTATCACCTTTCGGGAAAGATAGTGATCATACATGGTCATGTAGCCTAATCTGTAGACGGGCTCAGTTGAATATACTGGAGCTGAGAGACCCAAATGTTTCATGGCATACGGCAAAGCACCAAGATGTAGCGTATCTGGATGTGATAGCAGAACAGCATCTACTGTGGAAGCCACGCTGCACATTAAGATTACTATGCATAAACAGGTTATGGAGATCAGCAAACCCCAAACTAAAAAGAATATTTCTTCTTTTTTTTCTTTCTTTCTTTCTTTCTTTCTATAGCTCCGTAGCGCAAATTTTTCCCCTTTGACAACTAAACTGATTCCTTCCCTCCAACCTTTAAGCCTCAATCCCAAATTAGTTGGGGTCGGCTACATGGATCAAAAAATAAGCCCTCCTATCTTATTTATCTAGTTTTGCTTCAACAGTTCAGCATTGGAGTTATAAACATACAAATGCGAGTAGAGCAACACATCGTCCATCGGAATCCAACAATGGCATGGGGCGCGGCTCTAATTGTGTAAATGAATGTTGAAAGCTACCCAATTTGACCTAAAACCTCAGCACTGACAACAATCATGAACTGGCCTGATTCAGTTCGTTCACCGTAAAAGTAAATCTCAACTTATTACTAAACAGTTACTAACGAGAATTGGCTTCAAGAGAGAGACTAAAAGAGGACCGACCTTGCAAGGGGTTGGAGGAGGGAGGGGTCGAAGTGGTCGTTCCAGCCGCAGTCGACAGGAAGTTGAAGTCATCGATGGATAGGAGGTACGAGAGAGGGTTCTCGCTATACACTCCGCTCAGCGGAGTCACCTGCACCGAAGTCCCCATTAGCGAGCTCGCGCGATTCGACGACGAAGATGATCGATCAGCCAGTGTGGTCGGTCGGTCGATCGAGGGTTTCGATTTGGGGGTTTTGGTTGGGTTTCTAAAATAAACCAGTCGATTTCCTACGCAAAGAGCAGGATTATTAAATTTTTTAAAAAAAAATAATAAAGTAATTTACATTAACACACAGTAATATTTTTATAATTAGAATTATAATTCACAATAATCAACTCATTAATCAAATCATATTTTTTATAAATAAAATTTACAATAAGAATGAGATTAATTAGGGTTTAGAGTGATTTGAATTGAAGATAAAGATTGATTTGAACAAATTTATGTTGTTTTTTTAATAAAAAAATTTTATTAATCTGTCAAAAAATACATGTACAAAAATAATTGGGGAACAAAAACAATCTTACCTATCTACTTATAAAAAGTTTCCTCTATTATATTATGAAAAAAATCTCTTTAAAAAACATAACCAAAGTTATGAAGGATCGCAGTTGTGAGTCTTGTGATTACTCATTTTAGCCCACTCAAAAAAGAATCTCATAAAAGGCACCCTCCACATATCTAGCTTAGCCCCTTACTCAATTAATATTCAATTGTTACAATAATTGATGTAGGTAAAATAAAATATGCAAAGAATGATATGTAGAAAAAACTCATTATCAAAAACCAAAAATCCAGAGATACCCCAACAAACCAACAGCAAAAATAAAAATAAAAGACACCAGTACGCCAAATTGCCTCTTATTCGATAGCTAGTCGCTCACATAAAAAAATCTAAGATGTGTCAATTCCTCACTAGTTCATTGAGACTTAAAGCCTTGAACATATTTGTGCTATTACTGTTGTCCAATTAGATCTAAGAAATTAGTTTTGATGAAAAAGAAGAAGAACTAAAGTTAGAGTTAAACACGACAAATGGGGAATTGAGGGAGATAAGAAATTGTGGGATTTGAGTGAAGGTTAGGTGTTTGAGCTAATGAAAATTCGAATTTATATGACTCGCTCTTAATCGAATGATCTCTTTGTTTTCTGCAAGCTAGTTGGGTTTTTTGTTGTCCAAAAAATTTGGGAGATGAATATAAGCTAGTTGGGCTTTTCGTTGTCCAAGAAATTGGGATATGAATATATCATAAGATAACCAACAATACAGAGAAATAAATAGCATAAAATAGGAAATATGAAAAAAAAAATAGAAAAAATGGAATTTAGAACAAATCAAATTTTATTAACCAAAATAACCAATATCTGCGTTCTATGAAAAGCTAAGTGGTAGGTCGGTAGCTCTATTGATTTATTACCAAAAAAAAGGTGGTAGTTCTATTGATTTGACATGTGTTTGTTTTTTTTATAGATTGTGGGTCATGGTGATTCGATGTAGGAGTTGCAGTGACATAGTAGATTTATTTTTCTCCTTAACTATGGCCGGGTATCCGAACACTTGTTCGACTAGTTCTCATGAACCCTAAGATTACGGAAAGAGATCATCGGCTGTCTGATGTTAAAGTGATGTAGTAAATTTATTATGAACAATAATAAGGCTTAATTGGTTAAAACATCATAAACTTTCATAATTTTTGTTATCATATTCTAACATTTGAGATTTGTTATTACATTATAACCTTTATAAGTTGTTTAATTTGCATCAAATATTACCTTTTTACTTAAAATTTGTTTAGGTGGCAATTGGCAACTACATAATGAATTTAAAAAACCACCTTATCACCCACTAAAATAATTATCTGATGTATTACTTAAATTCATTATTTAAATGTAAGTCGTCAAATTTGAAGTTCAAAAGTGCCATATATGATTCAAATCACACAATTTAGAAAGACTAAGATATAATAAAAGGTTGGAAGAGTGTCACCTTTCCTTTTCTCCAAAACCCAAAAATTTTTTTATTCACTTTTGTGATTTTTGTTCTTGAACCACCGCCAATCCTCTCAACGATCGGCAGTGGTTCCAATCGATTCTCCTTTGTTTTTGTTCATTCAATAAACAATAAATCTAATCAGATTTGTGGAGATTGATCCATCCTTGTTGCGGTGCATATTCATCAACGGTGTTGTGTGGATTTGTGTAGCGCGCTGGATTTATTTGTCTTTAGTTCTTACTTTATAATTAGTTTTCTTCCATAATTGGAAGTATTTGATTTGTTTTCTCTTTTGTTGAGAAGTTTTGTTATTCGTTTTGTGGTTCTAATATTTTTGTTTATTGTCACGAGTTTCAACGTTGTAGAGAGCAGTTATTGATTGTCAAATTGTTTGAATTTCAAAAAAAACTAAATTAATGGCAGTTTGTTTGCACAAATAGGATTAGGGAATTCTATAAAAAAAAAGGATTAGCGAATCAATGTACTTGATTATATGTCTACTCCTATATTGAGCCATGAATGATTAATAAAATTTCAATTTATCTTCAAAAAAATAAAATAAAATAAAGGTTGATACATATAATAACAAAAGTCGTAAAATATTACGATATTTTAACCAACATGGACTAATAATAACAATAATAAAAGACTTCCCCCTCAACCCCTCCTGAATAAAATCAGAATATCCTTATAGAGGATGCTCACGGCATTGCATGTCCCATAATGTGCCTGTGTAATTCGTTTTGTATGGGTTTATGCCTCTTTTTCTTCATAAAAAAAGACTTTCCCCTGCCCTCAAAAAAAAAAAAAAAAGACTTTCCCTTATTAAAAATGTGTCAAACTTTTTTTTTTTTTTTTTTTTTTAGTGAGAGTCGAACTGGAATCTCTCGAGGTTTTGACTTTTTGACATTATGTCTTTACCATCTCAAGCTTTGACAAAAATGTGTTTAACTTTTATTCATATTCCTCTTTCTCTGGGATTACTATTCCACCACGTTGTGTCGATTGAGTAGAGACAATGACATTGTACACACTTGATTTCTTCGCACTATTTTGGGAGCTAGAGTGATGTCCTTTCTAGAAAGACGGCCACACATACGTAGGAGTTTTTGCATGAAAAATGTTGCCTAGAATAAAGCGAAATGGCCGCATCTACAAAAAGGAGAAAACGCTGAACCATTACTGTTGCTTAGTAGCAGTAGTATATATTTTGGATTTTAGCACCGGCCATATGAAAAACGTAAATTAATCTGAGATGATTTTTGTTTTTTTTTTTTTTTTTTTTTTTTTTGTCAAACAAAGCATTGGTTAATAAAAAGGAATCTCGCACCATAAAATTGGACTACCATACAGCCTACTAATCTTTATCATAATTTGTAGCATCTCACTAGAATCTCTATGACTAAATTAAACCTTCCAATGCCTTCGACTTCAAGGGTGTTGATTGAGTGATAAATCAGTTATTTAATAAGTTGATTAAGGCACATGTGTTGTATTTGAAACGTATCATTCCTTTCTTCTTTCAATTTCTTTCTTAAGTTTCTTGATGGAGACAACTGAGGACCTCAAAGGGATTAGTCGAGTCTTGTATTCATTTTCCTGGATTCTTCTTACAATTTCTTCAATTCTTGAAGAATAAGACTTGATGTGTCTATTGTGGCTTCTGATGATGATGATATTTGAACTGCATTTTCATTCTTGGCTGATTGTAGTTTATTCTTAGGTAAACATAGTTATCTGAAAATATGAGGATAGAAACTGATTGTCTAGAGTATTCCAAAGTCCTTCATAAACATAAGTATATATTATCGATTCTGTTGATGTCTATAAAGATTTCTATTTTTGGGCACCCTAATAAGGTCCAAAGAGTTATAAGGGCTTTTTCTTCATCGTTGAACCAATTGAAAGCAAGAGCGGCATAAAGCTTTATTGGCTTGTTGATTTGAACATCTGGCTGAAGGCCAAAATTATATAATTCATCCACAAACCAATTTATGAGAGGATCACAGATACCGGGATCCATGAATCTAATAACCTTTTCTCTTAATTAGTCTTTCAAAGAGAACTGAATCTGTTTTCAAAAGTAAAGCTTCATAAAATCTCATTGAGACATTTAGGAATAGAATTATGAGGAGTAGGAATTATGGTATTGATCTGATTTTCGAGATTGAGGCTCAAGATTGAGACTAAGATGATAACATCGAGAAAGTAAACAAAGAAATAACTTTTCAATTAATAATTGGATTTTTGATCAGAATTGGAGGCTGGATTGTTGTACTGGCTGAATAATGGAGAGAATTTATTTTGTCTTTGATAAGTGTAAAGAGATTTACCCTTATCCATGATGATCTGAAACAAAGAATGAATTTATAGGGTTACAAGGAATTCTCTGGATAAGAAATCAGGAAGCGAGTTATTTTCTCTTTTTATATTCGATATCAAAATCAAAAATACTTAAAATAGCTTGCCAACGAGCAAATATTTGTTTTGAAACTAGATTTTTTATATCTTTCAAAAGTATTTCTTTTACTGATTTACAATCAACTCTTATCAAAAATTTTTATTCAAAATATCTGCTTGAAATTTCTGAACGGATAAAACAATTGCAAGAATTTCCTTTTTGACCGTAGCGTAATTCTTTTAGGTGTTATTCCAAAGTCTTGATGTATAACAAACAAGTTGTTCATTTCCTTCAGGGGTTTTTTGAAGTAATATACCTCCATAACCTATGTCTGAGGCATCTGTCTGAATTATTTTTGGATAAGTAGAATTGGCTAAATGTAAACATGGTAATGCTTTTACTTTTAACTTGATATTTTGTATTGCTTCTGTATGAATAGGGGTCCAAATAAATTTATTATTTTTTTTAAGAAGTTCTAAAAGACATTTTTTATCTATTGCCGAATTTTTATAGAAATCGGATAAGTAATTTAAACAACCTAAATATCTTTGTAACTGTTTTTTATCTACTAATTGATCAGGGAATTTATTTGCAAATTCTATAAGTCTATTGATTGGAGTTATTGTTTGATTCTGAATTTGAAATCCTAAAAAGTTTATAGTTATTTGAAAAAGTTTTATTTTCCTTTGAGATAGTACTAATCCATTTTTAATTATTATAAATTGAAATGTATACAAATGTTTTCAATGTTCATCTATTGATTTGGAAAATATAAGGATGTCTATATAAACTAAAATATATTCATAATAAGGATGAAATACTTCATTCATCATTTTTTGAAATTCTGATGGGGCATTTTTAAGACCGAATGGCATAACATTCCATTGATACTGACCGAATGGTGTGTTAAATGTTGTTTTATATCTATCTTTATTTGTAATTTGTATTTGCCAAAATCCTGACTTTAAATCAAATTTTGAAAATATAACTGAATCGGTTATTCTCTTTATTAAATCATTCTTATTTGGTAATGGATATCTTATTGTTTTTAAAACATTGTTTAATGGTTTATAATTTATAACAAGTCTTGGTGCACCTCGTTCTAATTCTGTTGCATTTTCTACATAAAAAGTTGTACAACTCCATGGAGATTTAGATGGGGTTATTAATTTCTTTTATAACAAATCTTTTATTTCTTGATCACATAATTTTAATAATCTTTCATTCATTTCTGAAGGATTGGCTTTCGTGGGTATTTTATCTTCATTAAAATAATTAATGTAAGGTAAAGAAACTTGATAAGTTTTTCTATCCCAAAATGCTGAGGGTATTTCTGAACAACATTTGATAATTAATTGATCTTGAAACATTTTAATTTTCTGTTGAAAGGATGGAGCATTTATAATTTGTTCTGTTTTTAAATTCTTAATTTCTGATTTTAATTGTCCTATAAAAGTTTGTTTATGTTCTACCAGATTGATTAATTGATTTAAATATCTAGTTTTTGGTTTATTAATAAAATTGAAATTAACTTCTTTATTTTCTATACTTGATTTTATTCCACTGGATGTAACCGAAAATGGTTGAGTTTTTTTGTAAGAATGGAGTTCCTAATAACATATCATGTTGTAAATCTTTAACTATTATAAAGGATGTTGGTATACAAACATTATTTTTACATATATGAGCAATAGGAATTTTTAACTTAATTATTGATTTATTTCCTTCTGCTATTGATATTCGACTGTTTTAAACCTTCTCTTATACAATTTAGATCTGCACCTGAATCTATTAAAGCTTGTAATGAACATTTATAATCTTTTATTTTTAAGGTTATTGGAGTAAACCATCGTTGATGAGTATATGACGTAAGTGTTTCTATGAATACATTATTATCATAAATTGAAAAGTTTTCAGAATTTATATTTTCTTCTTCTATCTTAATTATTTTTTCTTTAAGAATTTTTATTTCTTCTTTTAATTGATTTATTTATTGTTGTAATGAATTTATGGTTGGTCCAGTAAAAGATTTAGATCTTTTATTTACATCTTGAATTATGTCTTTCATAGTATGATAATTATTATGTAAATTGATTTGGTTTTGAAACTTTATTTCATTTTCATTTATCTGAGAGGTATTTTCAATTTTTTTTCTGTATTTAAAATTTCTATAATATTTATATTTTAATATTGGATCTAACTTTTGTTCACCGATATCTAAGATTAATTTTTCATGTCTTTGTTAAAACATTAATTTCATTTTCTCGAATCTGAGCTAGATATATATGTATTACGTAATTTTCTATGCAATTACATGTTTCGATGAACTAGTGTTATCAACTATCTTTACTTTATTATAATTTTTTAAATGACATTTATTTGCGTAATGACCCTGGTTTTCCACATTTAAAACATTTATTAGTTTTATTTTTGGTAAATTTATAATTTTTCTTATAAGTTTTTCTCTTAGATAAAAAAATCTTGATTGTTTTTATTATTAAATCTTTGTAATCTTTTTCTTCTATTAGAATGTGTTTGTGTTTGAGCAACTTCATGAATAATGATAACAAAAATCACCTATATCTCTAAACTTTATGTAATTGTCTTTTTAACTTTATATCATTACATATTGATAATCCTACTATCTGAATTGTTTGAATTTTCACCATAAGTAAATCTGTTATAATTTAAAGTTCCATCGCATTTTCTCTTAATATATGTCTACTTTTTCGCAAATGTCTTTCTTTATAAAATGGGATCTAAAGTTAAAGTATAAACTTTTGATAAAAATGTAATATGCCAAATTATATTGGTTAGCAAGGTTCTTACACCATTAAATTGTTCTCTAGAACTTTGTAATTGTTCCATTACTATCTAATATTGGATTTAAATTGTTCTCTACCATTACTATCTAACATTGGATTTCCATTTTCGTCTCTGGCTATGGAATTTATGATTTCTTGTCTTTGAGTAGTTGATAAAGAATTATTCCACCAGCCATTCATTTGACCAGTAAGTCCTACGGATATTGCACCTACTATGTTAGGTACTGGATGATTTTGAGTTTTGCATGCTGCAGAATAAGTTAACATTTGTTGCATTACTTGTAAAATTCTGTATTCTGATAATCCATCGATATTCCATTCATAAATTGAATTTCCGTCAAACTTAATTCTTTTATTATCTTTTTCTTCTAATATCATGTCTGCAGGAGATGGTCTTGAATAGTAAGGTTTAGTATTCTATTTATTATATATATTATGTTTTCTAGGATAATGGATTTTATTTATATCTAAGTCCGATGATGTTTCAATGCTAGATTCTGTCATTTTTATTGGACTGATTTCTAATGAATTTTCTGATAAACTCTCAGATGTTATTGATTGATTTTCTTCTAAAATATTTATTTCAGGCATCTTTTCTTTCGCATCTTTTTGATTTATTTGTAAAGTACTGATTTTTGATGCTATTGTCTGTAATAATTCTTCTGAATAATTTGGTTTTATAATGGGTAAATTTCTTAAATTATCTTTCATCATAGGCTTTTTTAGTATTAATTCATTTTCCACCTTTGTATTTTTAGAATTTTCAGTATTTTTACTAGTAGGGGGATTATTATGAGAAACGTTTGATAAAGAAGATAGATATATATTAGTATAATTATTTTGTTCAATTATATGATTTAAATCTTTTCTTGATATTGGTTTTTCTTCTTCAAAAGTAGTTTTTAATGGTACTGCCTTAATGTTTTCATTTATTTTGATGGAAGTTAATGGAGGATGAGTTTGAATGTATTTTTCACCTTTTGTTCCTTCCCATACGGTATTTATCTTATGTATTATTTTTGGACAGGATAATGTTAAATAATCAAAGAACTGAATGTTTTGTTTATTATTATTAATATAGGCAAAATATTTTTCTCTGAATATTGCTTGTTGAGATTTTGAACAAATTTTACAGAATATTGGGGTCAATGGATGTTTAAGAAATTGTTCTTTTAAATTATGGTAATCTATTTCAAAATCTTCTTCATAATTTATTTTAACCATATTGACTTGATAATCATTAAAATCATTTATGGAAACATTATCTTCTGTTGGTGTAACAGGATAAGCTATATGAGTTGGTAATTTTGTTGTTGATGCATAAACAGGTTGGGTTTCATAATAATTCTCAGTATTTGATGAAGATGGAATTGTAGAACAAGATTTTCTTGATGCGAAATTTATTTCAACTAGTCCGTCATCATGGACTATTATAGTATGTATTTGATCATTTGTTTTATCTACAGGATTCTCTTCTTTATTTGATTCTTGAATTAGCCATGTTTTTGGTATGTCTACATCTTTCCAACTTAATTGTTTTCTAGTAATTACTTTATTTGCTAAATTTGTTAAAAATAAAGTTGATGTTCCTTTTTGTAAATTTGTACATGCTACTGCAGGGATTTTTGTATGCATTAATTTATAATAAATTCGATAAACTACTGCAACATTTGAACATATTCCTTTCATTTCAAATCCTTGTGTATATAAACTTAATGTTGATGCTTCATGTGCAAATTGATCATGTCAACTAATTATGAAATTAGGAAAACATTTAAAGAAAATGGGTCCTTCAGACAAACTTCCTTCAATTATTCCTAATAACGAATCATTAAACTTTATGTGTCTTTTATCTCTAACGGATGCTGTAGCGGCCCCAAATTTCCACATTGGTCCGCCACGGGAGGCCACGCGGGCCCACAGCTGGCCACATAACTGCCAGCTGTGTCCCACGCCCAACTAACCATCATTATCAATTAACTCAGCCTAAGTTAGTCAGTAATTAACATTTTAATATTTGTAAACAGCGAAAGCTTATAAATTATGTAATTTCCTCAAATTAGAGAGCATTAATCATATGTGGAAAACCCGGTAAAGTACACTGTATATAACATAACAAAATGTGATACATACATGTACTGGTATCTCAAACAGTCCCCATAAACCCAAAAATAAGTCAATACAAAGAAAATAAAAACATACAAGTCAAACTCCGTCGACGACAAGGTCATAAGTAGTCTGCGAGAGTCTCCTTGCCCCTAGTCGTAGTAGATCTTGCACTCAATCATCACAAGAAGTAGATGACGAGTCCAAAGTGACTAAAACCCGAAGTACACAAACCAAACATTTATAATAATTGAAGCCAATAAATCGTTAAATAAACATGCGCAAAGAAAAGCAACAAGCAACGTAATTAAGACGCATGCATACATAACATCGATAAACACCAATAATGGATGTGTGCGTGTAGCAGGGATCGAACCCTAATCCGGACATCGGCATTCCTCCGGTGGCTTCTCCAACCCCTCACCGGTCCGAACCCTTATTCTGTCCCTATTGTCCAGCCTACCCAAGTCCGCCCACACATCACAGAGTAAACCAGAAGATCCGGCGGTGAATGACAAAACCAACCGTGCAACATATGTATGAACATTGAAATAGAGTAAACAACGATAAACAATAATAGCTGGAATCAAATGAAATCAAAAAAATAAACACTCGAGTGTGTTTCTTAAGGGTTTTACTTACCTCAACCGTACTCCAATTACTCGATATACATCCCGGTCTGATCCCGCTCTCGCCTCGGGATACGCGCCCGACACCCGACTATGGTCTCCTGAATCCCTGGTGTCCGATTAAGTCATTTTATGTGATTTAGTATCAAACTAATTGATTTTATATCGTGACAATAAAAATTAGAATTTTATTTCATTTTTTAGTTGTAGTACGTTTTTCGAGTTACACCGGGGTGCCAACCATCCAAAAAGTCTTGAAATTCACTTTTTTCAACCATTTTCTAATTTCCCACATTTTCTCTGATTTTTCAGAATTTTTCCATAATTTTCTAGCTATTTTTCATATTTTTCTCAATTTTATTTAATTTAAAACTGTTTTTTTTCTTGGTTGGGCTGAACCGGGTCCGAACCGGACCCGGTTCGGCCCAACCGGCCGTCTGGGCCGGCCCGGCCCGACCCGTTTGGGTCAGGACCGGGTCGGCCCGACCCGGGCCCATGGAGAGGGGGTGCACACGTGCGACCCGCACGTGTGCCCCCTTCTTCTCCATCGAACCAGAGCTCTCTGGTTCGATGGAGGAAAAAAAATTTTTTTTTTTTTTTTTTTTTCATTTTGGTTGGGGTTGGCTCTCAACCCCAACCCCTCATCTCCTCTTGGCATGGGAGACATCTCCCATGCCATGTTCTTCCTCGGACGAACTGCCATGGCAGTTCGTCCGAGCCCGAGCACCCCACCGAACACCCCACCAAAACCAACAACAACGCACAATAACAACAACAAAAACAACACAACAACATTACTAACCTTTGCCAACACCGCTTCCACGAGCACCCGACCTCGATCTTTCGATTTCTCTTCTTCTTTCGTCCCTCTCTCGGATTCGATCAAGCAAATAGGGAAAATGGTGGTGTCGGTGGTGTGTATCCACAATTTTTTGAGTGAAATGACCAAAATGCCCCTCATGTCTATCTCTTTCCTTCTTTCCTTCAATGCCCTTTTTGGTAATTTTGCATTTTCTATTTTATTTTCTGATTTACCATATATATATAGGTGTAAATTGATATATATATAAATATATACACTCACCTATATTTTCGCATTTAAAATTTCGCCATGCGCGCCAACGAATGTACTCGGGCGTGCACACTACCGTACCCCCCCCACGCGTGTTGACCACGACCCCGCGTGTCACTAGGCGCCCACCAATTTACTATTTTTTTTCAAATTTATTTTATTTTTATCGAACTAAACGCATTTCCCGGCCTAAGTGTTCTCGTCGCTCGCCCTTCCGGTTCCCGCGTCCGCACGCATTTTTAGGCGAATACCCAACACTAAATCTCACCCGATCTAAACAATATTAAACCACACCTACGATGTAATGAGTCATAGTCTAGTCATTATCATCACAGTTAGTCAAACAATCAGTCAAAAATAATACTTCCTGCCCAACCAGGCGTATCTTCGCCAGTCCGTGGCGTCTCTGTGGACCTAAGTTGGCGTCCACGTCTGAAAATACGTGAATAACGGCCTTAATAAAATTTGTGCCGTTACAGATGCTAATACAGAAGTATTTAATCCTAGAGCAGTTAATAGCTTTATTGCAACTTGTATTAATCCTATATGCAAATATTTATATTTTTCTTTAAAGGTATTTATTTTTTCTGGAGAAATTAACAGTATTTCCTGTCCTTCTGCATCAATTGATCTAGTTTCTTCTTCTAATTTTACTATATAATCTTGATTTTTGGAGAAAGTTCCATGAGTATATATCTGCTTGGGATCTATGGTTGGTAAATTCCAATTTTGCAGTGATTGTTCAATATCTACGTATGATATTTCACTTATATTTCTTAAATCTAATTTTGATTTCATTTTTTCTGGCTTTATGATTGATTAATGATCAGATTTTGATGTCGAGGTGGATGATTCAAACTTAGGACTATGTTTTCGTAATGAAAGAGAAGATTTCATTTTCTTCATTAATTCACTCATGTCTCACCTGGGTTCTTAGAGTTCTAGCTTGGTCAACGATTTACTGCTAGACTTACGCTTCCTTCTGCTAGCCTTACTACGCGACTAGGAAAGCTCCTAACTCCAATGACGAAGGTTAAACATAAGATAAATTAACAGAAAGAAAACGAAATTTTAACTTTTAAAAGAAACTTCATAGTAATAAGTTTCGAAATCCTTTTCGAAATCACAATCGAAATCATAATCAAACTTAAAACCAAACTTGAAATCGATAGTAAATACTTACAGGAGATGAAATTGAAGAACTTGATTCGAGGGATTGCACTGGATTCTTTTTGAATATGGCTCTGATACCAATAGGGCAGGATCGAGTTCAACAAAAAATCGATATATGGGATTGTAGTTATAGAGAGAGTGATAGGAGTAATCTATGATTGAACAATTGAAACAACTGAATTGAAGCTAGAGAAAGATAGTTGAAACGAGAGTTAACAAAATTTTTAGAAGCTTAACTTTCGAATGAATCTTAGTTCTTTCGTTCATTCTATTTATAGACGAACCGAAGTACATACAGACAAAGCTGACACTATTAGACATTATTACAAACACTATTCATAGTTGACGAAATTATTGCCGAACACTATTCATCGACACTATTCACTGATGTTCACATTATTGTCGATTACTATTCATCGACACTATTCAAACACTATTTGACACTATTTTCTACTATTGCAACAACTTTTACATATTTAAAATAAAAAAAACCGATAACCGACCGACAACACACAATAATTTACATAAAAGACAAAATTTGTGACTGTTTTTGTCACATCGGCTTTATTAGATGAGATGATTCTGACTTGATGACTTATCCGAAATGATGTCGATTTCTTCTGCCATTAGCTATTCTTGATAAGCTTCTTGATAAGCATGTAGCATGCATTATTTTCTTCGGATGACAATTTTGACGTGATGCTTTCTTGAGGACGACTTGATGATGATAATGACGACTTGATGATCTTGAGAACAATCTAGATCTTATCTGTATAAGCTTTGATAATGGCAGGCATTGGGCCTGGAGGTATGGGCCTGGATTATGAATTGGCATGGGCCTGAGGCCGGCATAAGCCTGGTGATGGCAGGCATGGGCCTGGAGGCATGGGCCTGAATTCTGAATTAATGGCATGGGCCTGAATAAGGGCCTGAATAAGTTCTATTGGCATGGGCCTGAATTCTGAATTAATATAGGCTCGTACATCCTCGGCTATAAAAAAAAACCCGTAAAAATTAAACCTCCCAAGTTCCAACCACTATACGCGTGAAGATTTATTTATTTATTTTTATTTTTTATTTTATTTGGAGAGACGTGCACAAGGATTTTCATTTAGGCCATGTTTTATTATAAAGAAAATGTTTTATAAGAAAAGAATATTTTCTTAAGAAAGTATTTGCGAGTAAATGTTAATAGGAAAAATTTTCTACATGTGTTTGATTGCACATATAAAAATTTTTTTCAACAAAACTCACCAACAACAAGTTTTGAAAAAAATATAAAAATTTACCATAAGTATATTAATTTCCATACTTAGAATATAAGTTTAATGTGTCTTAATATGAAACTCACATTTTCTCAAAAGAAAACTCAATTTTCCTACTATAATAGGTGGGAAAAATATATGGATCTTAATATGAAAAATTGACAATCATGACAAAATGTTCCGCTAGCTAATGCAAGAAAAATGTCATTTTTTCATGAAATTTGTTTATGCTATTGACCAACTTTTAATTAATGGCAAACTTACTTCAAAACTAATATTCAACCAAATCATATTTTCTCCTTTAACATAAAAGTAATCATGCTTTAAGTCTCTAACCAATTTTACCGTGCAATTGATGGCAAATTTTTAACACTTAATTTTCACCTAAATCACATTTTTACCTTCAATAAAAAATTTAACCACTATGGATAAACCTTAATAATACATTGCATCTAGCACACCTAATTAGATAAAGATGAAAATAGTGATATACTAGATAGCTACCTTCTTGAAAAGCACATTACTCATCAACCCCTCAGAATTGCACCTGTCATGAGCAGAGAAGTAGAAGGCTCAACTGATGTAATCGTGCTCAACTAGTTCACAAGTTGAAAGCGAAGATATGGGTACTACCTTGTAAGCACACAAATCAGAGGTAACATCAATAGTTTCTCCAATCTGAGGAGCATAAACTTGAGAACAAACAAGTTTCAAGCAGTGTTGCTTCAAATGTTCAGTAGCTTCTGCTGATCCATGCACTAATACCTTTCCAACGAGGGAAGCAATAAAAGAAGAGAATGTAAGGCACAATTCCTCTTTTGCTAATTTATAAAAAAAGGCAACCAGGACAAAAATAACTACGGAAGGAAATTTTTGAAAGATGTACATACAAGCTTCAATGGAGCTACATGTGCTAGAATCGATTTGATAGAACGGCCATCAGAACGACCTTCAAAGTCCATGTAAACCAAAGAACACTTCACTTGCACCTGAAACAATGCAATAATGACAAACAAATTGATCTAAACTCGAGAAAAAGGCATAAAAGTTTAAACCAAAGATAGTATCCAACAAGTTATACAAGTTATACAAGTTCAGCAACCAACATTGGCAATTCCAAATTCTACTTGATGTATAACGAACAGTTGGATGCGAAACAATTGATACAGGTAATGAATGGATAAAGTAATCACATAAACATGATAGTTTCGGTTCTATAACAGGCACCAATGATATGCTTAATGAAGATAATTTCTGAACTTTAGATCCTTCCAAAGTGAGATCATATTACCAAAGATAGTTCTCTCTCCCATTTCATTATGATACCGGGAACTGATGTTTCCTCTATTATTTGGGACACCATGTCTTGCCATAGAATCAACTGCAAAGATCACCTAAGGTCCTACAAACATTAGCTTTTCTCTTAGTTCCTGTTAACCATCCATTTCATTGAGTTCCCTCTTAGCACCATCTAAAATCAGCATGGAAGAATCCTTTTTGGTAGCTGAGGTACAATGGTGTCGTGCGTCATCATTCCTGATTTCTTTTTTTTTTTCTTTCTAATTTGTTTGATAGGAGAATAAGCATGTCTTACATTGGTCTTGATATTCAAAGACTTGATCGTTTTATGCTAATTTTTATTTCATGTGGTTATTGTATCTCATCAGTGCATCTTAAGCTTTACTGGTAATTAGCTGAGTTACACAAGGATTAATTGTCCTAGTTTATATTCTCTTTCAAATTTGAAAGGAAAAAGATCACTAACTTTTCTTCACTATGGTTATTAAAAGTTAACCAAGATTTTGTTTCTTGCAAGCATAGCCTGCTACTTTACCCTGCAGATTATGCTTTGATTAGGACTTCCAAGGAAAACGCCTCTTTTAACGGAAACATGTTTGATACAACAACAACAGCATAGCCTCAGTCCCAAATTAATTGGGGTAACGAAAACATGTTTATACCTCTAAATTCCATACTTGCTAGAACTTGTGGGCGATTGAAACACGTTGATTTTCACGTGCTATATGTAAAGTTAGGCTATCACAGTTGGTCTACATATGCTTGTTCAAACTTCAACATTTTCTGAAGCAAACAACCCAATAAGTTCGAAATTTTTGAGAGTAAAACAATCACTATTGAAACAAACATTTGATATCAACCGTCCAAAAAAGATAGCCATGCTTCAATTTTATTGAACTGAATATCATCTCCTCAAAAACCAACTACTGGTACAATCACACCAATACTTATGAAGCAACCACAAAATTTTCTTAAAAGCAACTTCTTTCAATTATTTCATTTTAAAACCAAAACAAACCATGTCAAACCATTCATCCTGAGTGGTAATACACATAGGTATGTAATGAATTCAAATCACACATGTTAAAATAGGTGGGGCTATGAACTTACTGTCAATTCATTTGAAACAACTTTTGAAGGCTTTGAATCAAGTATTAAATTAGCAGAACCTTCATCAAGTTTGTTATCCATATCTGCGCCTCCCTGAAGCAGAAAATACAAAAAATAAGCAACATGACAGCTCAAGAGAATAAAGGAAACAAATTTACACTACTAACCATCATACTCGTGTTAGTTGAGAATTACTGGAGTACAATATAACAGACCTAGTAACCAAGACTTTTATAGACAACGTATAGAGAGCTAGTAAAAATTACTCGTACTTCCAAGAATTTACAACATTTTTTATTTGAGAATAGCATGAGAATTAAGTAAAATGACAATCTATAATATAAAGCAGAGGAAAAAACTCGTAAATCCTAACTGTGGAGTTTGTGAAACTGAAAAATATATGGAACCATTGCCACAAGATATTTGAGACAAGAAACTCACAAGCATTGCTGATTGATCCATGTCTTCTTCCTTGATCACATAATCATCGGGATTAATGACCTCGCCAAACTCATCCCATTCCACCGAGTTCTCAAAAAAAGGAAACAGTGGATGTATGCTAGATGATGAAGGGACAAAACCGTCAATAAAGATGTCACGGTGGATACCAACATATGGGCCTGTCACTGCTATATGAGCCAGAAAAATTGACGTCATGAACTTCGTATTTTTTTAATGGGAATGTGTGACTTTGCATAAAGTATCAGTAGAGAAACTGCAAGTAGTACGCTTTTGCACAACTCATTCATCACAGACACACAGCAATTACATCATTCAAAAACTCCAGACACAACCAGCACAACAATAAAATCAATTACCCATACACACATTTCATTTCAGGTGTTAACTTCATGAATGATGGTGTTCTTTGAGGGAAACAAGAAGGTCCAACACACAATTTTCTTTGCCCTATAGTAGTTACCATAATCTAGCAATTCATATCTTCTTATTTGTGCTCTAATATAAAACTGTGTTTCTCTTACACAAAGATGTACTTGTTAAAGAGTTTAAGATGTCAAGCACAGAGGTAAAAGGATAAAATCTCTACTTATTAAGATTTTAAGGCAATGCTCATTCAGAATCCATAAAAAATGAAACATGGGCAGTGGAAGGATCACACAACACTGATAGAATAAATAAAAAGGAAGCAACAGAAAATTAAACCCCTGTAATCAAAAGAAGAGAAATTATACTTACCATCAGATGACGGATGAGCAGTGCTTGAATCAATAACCATAGGATCAATTACATTGTCGTCAGGTCCATGCGACATTTTTAAATCCTCCTCTTTGCTAAGACTTGCCTTCAGAGCTTCATCTTTCTTTATGCGATTTTGTTCTTCTTCATAAGCTCTCAACTCTTCTCCAACTAAAGGAACCCTCTTGCTCATGGTGACTTTCACAGCTTTAGGAGGTGGATCTGCCTGAAGCTTCCGAGCTAAAGTACCAAACTGCATAAGCAATTGACATAAGAATATTAAGAGCAAAAGAAATTAAAATTATGATAACAAATGCATCTGAAAGAAGTAGCAAAGAAAAAAATGATCTTCATATGCAAGAATTGAAGCTAACTGGCAAATATTTCAAATTAGCACTTCCAATACAACAACACAACAAAGCCTCGGTCCCAAATTAGCACTTCCGATGTATGTAGGTAATTATTAAATTTCGTTAACATAAGGTCACAACAATCAATATACAGTAATGGCAACATATTCTTAGTTAACAAAGAAACCAGCACCTGGTTGACATAGGTTGAAAATTTTGAAAATGAGATTAGGCAAGAATTTTGGTGTTCATGTCAATGATATGGAAAAAAAAGAATTACACAGATACATATAAATAAATAATGAACACACAAAGCCAAGTATTCACCTTCCTCAGTCACGCAAAAAGCATACAGTGGGAACTAGTCTAGGGTTCAGACTCATACCTGGCATCTTTCAGTAAAAAGCACTAGGTTCTTTGCATCAGTTGCCCATTCAACAAATATATCATGAGAAAACCCCACCTCTAAACTGGACATGGATGCAAGAACAACCTAATACGAGATAAATTATATGTTCAGTTCGGATGGGAAAAAAACAACAAGAGGAAATAGAAAAAAGTCTCTTTTGAGGACGGCATGCTAACTTTGGGGCCTTCTGGAGCATTCTCAAGCTCACTCTTGTTTATCAGTAGCGTAACATGCCTGTAATATGGTAAAAACAGTAGAAAGCAAACATTAACAACTCAAATATAATAGACTTGAGAAATCGAAAAGAAAAAAAAAATTGTGAGATGCATTAATGGATAACTCATTTTGCTTGATAACTTTAGAAAAACAACAGGATAAAAAGACCAATCATAACAACGGATAACAAAATAATGTTGAAAACTTAAGTTGATGCGTTCTCTCACAGCTGAGATATAGAAAGGAATGGAAATACTTACTTTAAAAGAAAAGCATTGTCACGTGTATGCTCAAAGGATTTTGCTATCGAATCACTCATCCACTCAAGAAAGCTCTTAACATATTCAATAGTGCTTGAAGAGACATATGTGAGAAAGTAAATAGGATAGGAAAAGTGATGTTGTGCCCAATACTGTCATTTCATCAAAACCATTGGAACCATTTTAGTGAACGACAAAAATCTTCCAGGTAGATGATAATAGATAACATAAATATGCTTCAAATGTGAACCTGTTCTAGTATCAAAAGGATCTCTAGCACTCGTCCAGCTGTATCGACAGGAAGCAGCACATTTCCATCTGCTCTAAGGGTCTTAAGCACAGTATCTGAATAAATAGGGTACACATATACATGTAAATACAGCATGAATAGCATAGAAAATATCAAAATAAGTGAGAGCGATACATTCATCAAAACCTATTAAATACTATAGCTTAAGGAGAAAGTACCATGATGATTATATCATATCCATAGAAAAAGATGTTGTGATGGGCTGATGGCATATACGCCCAAAATATTAGGAAGAATGTAACAAATGAAGACCCTAGGCTAAAACATGTAGTTCCATATTGGTTTCAATAACACGACATACCTAAGAATTCTTGGTCTCTTTGACGTCTATAAGGCTGATTGTTCAGGGCATTGTAAGCATCGGTTATAAGAACAGCAGGACGAGTGAAAGATTCCAAAACAGTTCCGTTCAATGACCACTCAGATATAATAGAGGTCAGGCATACGAGGACACCAATTTATATTTTTCTGTTAGCCCATTAAACTGTGCAATGCATGAAAACGAACATATAGAAGGAATTAGCCATTAAACTGTGCAATGCATGAAAACGAACATAACAAATTATGTCTTACCGACCTGATCCAGTACGAAGATAACAAAATTACAAAAGACTTACCAGACAAGTGATAATTCTGAGAGTATGTGAGCCTGATAATATTTTGAAAAGCAGAATCGATATCATCCAGGGTAAAAGCATCAAACTCTGATACTTGCTGCACGGAAAGAGAAAATGCATAAGAACATTTTTTGGTAAATGCTTTTAAAAAAAAAAAAAAAAAACTCAAAGTTCTATTTGAACAAATAGTTGTGTATCACCTTTCGGGAAAGATAGTGATCATACATGTTCATGTAGCCTAATCTGTAGACAGGCTCAGTTGAATATACTGGAGCTGAGAGACCCAAGTGTTTCATGGCATACGGCAAAGCACCAAGATGTAGTGTATCTGGATGTGATAGCAGAACAGCATCTACCGTGGAAGCCACGCTGCACAGTAAGATTACTATGCATAAACAGGTTATGGAGATCAGCAAACCCCAAACTAAAAAGAATATTTCTTCTTTTTTTTTTTTTTTCTTTCTTTCTTTCTATAGCTCCGTAGCGCAAATTTTTCCTCTTTTACAAATAAACTGATTCCTTCCTCCAACCTTTAAGCCTCAATTTCAAATTAGTTGAGGTCGGTAACATAGATCAAAAAATAAGCCCTCCTATCTTATTTACCTAGTTTTGCTTCAATAGTTCAGCATTGGAGTTATAAACATACAAATGCGAGTAGAGCAACGCATCGTCCATCGGAATCCAACGATGGCATGGGGCGCGGCTCTAATTGTGTAAATGAATGTTGAAAGCTACCCAATTTGACCTAAAACCTCAGCACTGACAACAATCATGAACTGGGCTGATTCAGTTCGTTCACCGTAAAAGTAAATCTCAACTTATTACTAAACAGTTACTAACGAGAATTGGCTTCAAGAGAGAGAGACTGAGAGAGGACCGACCTTGCGAGGGGTTGGAGGAGGGAGGGGTCGAAGTGGTCGTTCCAGCCGCAGTCGACGAGGAAGTTGAAGTCATCGATGGATAGGAGGTACGAGAGAGGGTTCTCGCTGTACACTCCGCTCAGCGGAGTCACCTGCACCGAAGTCCCCATTAGCGAGCTCGCGCGATTCGACGACGAAGATGATCGATCAGCCAGTGTGGTCGGTCGGTCGATCGAGGGTTTCGATTTGGGGGGTTTCGATTTAGGGGTTTTGGTTGGATTTCTAAAATAAACCAGTCGATTTCCTACGCAAATAGCAGGATTATTAAATTTTTTTAAAAAAAATAATAAAGTAATTTACATTAACACACAGTAATATTTTTATAATTAAAATTATAATTCACAATAATCAACTCATTAATCAAATCATATTTCTTATAAATAAAATTTACAATAAGAATGAGATTAATTAGGGTTTAAAGTGATTTGAATTGAAGATAAAGATTGATCTGAACAAATTTATGTTGTTTTTTTAATAAATAAATTTCATTAATCTATTAAAAAATACATGTATAAAAAGAATTGGGGAACAAAAACAATCTTACCTATCTATTTATAAAAAGTCTCCTATGTTATACTATGAAAAAAAATCTCTTTAAAAAACATAACCAAAGTTATGAAGGATCGAAGTTGTGAGTCTTGTGACTACCCATCTTAGCCCACTCAAAAAAAAATCCCATAAAAGGCACCCTCCACATATCTACCTCAGTCCCTTACTCAATTAATATTCAATTATTACAATAATTGATGTAGGTAAAATAAAATACGCAGAGAATGATAAGTAGAAAAAAACTCGTCATCAAAAACCAAAAATCCAGAGATACCCCAACAAACCAACAGCAAAAATAAAAATAAAAGACACCAGTACGCCAAATTGCCTCTTACCCGATAGCTAGTCGCTTGCATAAAAAAATCTAAGATGTTGTGTCAATTCCTCACTAATTCGTTGAGACTCAAAGCCTTGAACATATTTGTGCAATTACTGTTGTCCAATTAGATCTAAAAAATTAGATTTGATGAAAAAGAAGAAGAACTAAAGTTAGAATTGAACACACCAAATGGGGAATCGAGGGAGATAAGAAATTATGGGGTTTGAGTGAAAGTTAGGTGTTTGAGCTAATGAAAATCCGAATTTATATGACTCACTCTTAATCGTAATGATCTCTTTGTTTTCTGCAAGCTAGTTGGGCTTTTTGTTGTCCAAAAAATTGGGAAGATGAATATAAGCTAGTTGGACTTTTCGTTGTCCAAGAAATTGGGAGATGAATATATCATAAGATAACCAATAATATAGAGAAATAAATAGCATAAAATAGGAAATATGAAAAAAATAGAAAAAATGGAATTTAGAACAAATCAAATTTTATTAACCAAAATTCCCTAACCAATATCCGCGTTCTATGAAAAGCTAAGTGATAGGTCGGTAGCTCTATTGATTTATTACCAAAAAAGATGTGGTAGTTCTATTGATTTGACATGTGTTTGTCTTTTTTATAGATTGTGGGTCATGTTGATTCGATGTAGGAGTTGCAGTGACATAGTAGATTTATTTTTCTCATTAACTATGGCCGGGTATCCGAACACTTGTCCGACTAGTTCTCATGAACCCTAAGATTACGGAAAGAGATCATCGGTTGTCTGATGTTAAAGTGACGTAGTAAATTTATTATGAACAATAATAAGGCTTAATTGGTTAAAATATCATAAATTTTCATAATTTTTGTTATTATATTCTAACATTTGAGATTTCTTATTATATTATAACCTTTATAAGTTGTTTAATTTGCATCAAATATTACCTTTTTACTTAAAATTTGTTTAAGTGGCAATTGGCAACTACATAATGAATTTAAAAAACCACCTTATCACCCACTAAAATAATTATCTGATGTATTACTTAAATTCATTATTTAAATGTAAGTCGTCAAATTTGAAGTTCAAAAGTGCCATATATGATTTAAATCACGCAATTTAGAAAGTCTAAGATATAATAAAAGGTTGGAAGAAGAGTGTCACCTTTCCTTTTCTCCAAAACCCAAAATTTTTTTTATTCACTTTTGTGATTTTTGTTCTTGAACCATAGCCAATCCTCTCAACGATCGGCAGTGGTTCCAATCAATTCTCATTTGTTTTTGTTCATTCAATAAATAACAAATCTAATCAGATTTGTGGAGATTGATCCATTCTTGTTGCGGTGCATATTCATCAACAGTGTTATGTGGATTTGTGCAGTGCGCTGGATTTATTTGTCTTTAGTTCTTACTTTATAATTAGTTTTCTTCCATAATTGGAAGTATTTGATTTGTTTTCTCTTTTGTTGAAAAGTTTTGTTATTCGTTTTGTGATTCTAGTATTTTTGTATATTGTCACGAATTTCAACGTTATAGAGAGCAATTATTGATTGTCAAATTGTTTGAATTAAAAAAAAACTAAATTAATGGCAGTTTGTTTGCACAAATAGGATTAGCGAATCCTATATAAAAAGGATTAGCGAATCAATGTACTTGATTATATGTCTACTTCTATATTGAGCCATAAATGATTAATAAAATTTCGATTTATCTTAAAAAATGAAATAAAATAAAGGTTGATACATATAATAACAAAAGTCGTAAAATATTACGATATTTTAACCAACATGGACTAATAATAACAGTAATAAAAGACTTCCCCCTCAACCCCTCCTGAATAAAATCAGAATATCCTTATAGAGGATGCTCACGGCGTTGCATGTCCCATAATGTGCCTGTGTAATTCGTTTTGTATGGGTTTATGCCTATTTTTCTTCATAAAAAAAGACTTTCCCCTACCCTCAAAAAAAAAAAAAAAAAAAAAAAAGACTTCCCCTTATTAAAAATGTTCAAACTTTTTTTTTTTACTTTAGTGAGAGTCGAACTGGGATCTCCCGAGGTTTTGACTTTTTGACATTATGTCTTTACCATCTCAAGCTTTGACAAAAATGTGTTTAACTTTTATTCATGTTCCTTTCTCTGGGATTACTATTCCACCATGTTGAGTCGATTAAGTAGAGACAATGACATTGTACACACTTGATTTCTTGGCACTATTTTGGGAGCTAGAGTGCTGTCCTTTCTAGAAAGACGGCCACACATACGTATGAGTTTCTGCATGAAAAATGTTGCCTAGAATAAAGCGAAATGGCCGCGTCTACAAAAAGGAGAAAACGCTGAAGCGTTACTGTTGCTTGGTAGGAGTAGTATATATTTTGGATTTTAGCACCGGCCATATGAAAAATGTAAATTAATCTGAGATGATTTTTGTTTTTTTTTTTTTTGTCAAACAAAGCATTGGTTAATAAAAAGGAATCTCGCACCATAAAATTGGACTACCATACAGCCTACTAATCTTTATCATAATTTGTAGCATCTCACTAGAATCTCTATGACTAAATTAAACCTTCCAATGCCTTCAACTTCAAGGGTGTTGATTGAGTGGTAAATCCATTATTTAATAAGTTGATTAAGGCACATGTGTTGCATTTGAAACGTATCATTCCTTTCTTCTTTCAATTTCTTTCTTAAGTTTCTTGATGGAGACAACTAAGGACCTCAAAAGGATTAGTCGAGTCCACTATTAATCTGATGTCAATGATGTTGGCTCGTACATCCTCGGCTATAAAAAAAACCTGTAAAAATTAAACCTCCCAAGTTCCAACCACTATATGCGTGAAGATTTTTTATTTATTTTTTTATTTTATTTGAAGAGATAGGCACAAGGATTTTCATTTAGGCCATGTTTTATTATAAAAAAAATGTTTTATAAGAAAAGAATATTTTCTTAAGAAAGTATTTGCGAGTAAATGTTAATAGGAAAAATTTTCTACATGTGTTTGATTGCACATATAAGAATTTTTTTCAACAAAACTCACCAACAATAAGTCTTGGAAAAAATATAAAAATTTACCATAAATATATTAATTTCCATACTTAGAATATAAGTTTAATGTGTCTTAATATGAAACTCACATTTTCTCAAAAGAAAACTTAATTTTCCTATCATAATAGGTGGGAAAAATATATGGATCTTAATTTGAAAAATTGAGAATCATGACAAAATGTTCCGCTAAACATTTTTGGCTAATGCAAGAAAAATGTCATTTTTTCATAAAATTTGTTATTTTTCTTTAAATATTTTATTTCTCCGTTCAATCAAATAGGGCCTTAATCCTTTTTTTAGGAGACCAAACTTAAAAAATTCAAGAGCACTTTAGTTTATTTGACACTCTTTTAGTGGTGACCCTTAATTGTCTATTTATTTATTTATTTTTCAACAATGACCCTTGATTGTTGTATTAACGTACGTGAATCAATGTCGACATAAAACTTGATTTGCATAAAAATAGCTCCCTAAAGTTGGTCAAAATAGCAGAACAACATTCCGCGTATCACGTGCGAGAGAAGCATTGGCGCAAAGCATACAGAAATCGTCATTCGTCACGCACTTTTTGCATGGACATGCGTGCCCGCTTCGTATCTCCTACACATAATTACCGAATCAGAGGAGCATCAATGGCCCACATCGAATCACCACCCCAGTCGAACCACGCGCTCCCCAGTCGCTTCCGACCCTCCCCGCCGAACCTACACGCGCCAACTATAAAACCAAGCTCACACGCGCGTGCGCGCGCGCGAGCGAGAGAGAGAGAGAGAGAGGGAGATGGGGATGGACATCGAAGAAGGTGAGTTTCCGATCAGGTTCAGATCCGATGAGTGCTGCCGTGGTTTGTGATTTCACTGCATCGATTGATTGTGTTGTCGAATTCGCAGTGACTGAGTTTCTCGGACAAGTGCCTCTGCTGCAGAGACTCTCCGGCTCGTCGCTCAGAAAGATCACCGAAGTGGTCAAATTCAAGCACTACAGTAAGCCAAGCCAACACAATCCAATCCGAATCAGCGAATTCGTGTTTTTAGGGTTTCGTGTTGAATTGCAACTGTTGTTGTGTTGTGTTGTGTTGTGTAGATCCGAATGAGCACGTCGTTAGAGACGGAGAGATCGGCGAGGGCATCTACTTCATTTGGGACGGAGAGGTACGTACGTGATCGAATTGTGCGCGTTTGGTTGTGAATTTGGGGATTCGTTTGTTTGTCGTGAGGAACGTGTGATGGTTGTGGTTGAACAGGCTGCGGTGAATGGAGCTCACAATGCGGAAGAGAATCGTTCGGAGCAGATTCGATTGAAGCGATACGACTATTTTGGCTATTGTAAGACCTCGCCCTTCAAATACTACTAATTCTACTCAAACTCTAATTCTTCTCCAACACGTACTTCTACTTCTTCTTCTTCATCGTCGAATTGAAAAAAAGTTGCCTCTTTGGGCTTCAATAAAAGGGGGAAATTTCCACTTTTAGGGCTGCCGCTGTCTGTATTTTTGCGTTTGTGCTTCTTCTCGGTTGAATTCTCTTACATAGAAACGAAATCGCAGCGGCTTCTCCTCTTCAATGAATCGCACAGGTTTTTCTTTTGTTTTGGTACCATGGGTAGATATAAATTTGAAAACTTTGAAACCTGTAATTTGTTTTCTCTCTCTCTCTCTCTCAAAAAAAAAAAAAAAAAAAAATTCCACTGGGTCTCACTCCCGGTCGATAGAGCAAGGGCCTCTTGTGTGGGTTAGAGAGGATAACCTGGACACCATAAAAAAAAGAAATTGTCTTTGTAGTATGTGATATAAGCCTGTGAACAGAGAAATTCTTAGCACACTGCCAGAGTCGGGAGTCCGAAATTTCGACACAGAGCTTTCTCTTGGATTTTGTTTATTATATCGTGCTGTTGGCTTATCACTGTAAATTATATGTTTCGTATTAGTAAGAAACTGTTGGCATTTACATGGAAAGATCGTTATGGTGTCGTTGAGTTTGTTTGTTTGTTTTTTTTTGTTTTGTTTTGTTTTTTTTTTTTTTTCTGATACAAACTTGTAGCACGTGGTCTTATTTTCTTACTGATTTTTGTTGTATAACATTTGAAAAAGCCATTATTTTTATTGCTTCGTAGGTACAGCGGCTTATACTCATCAGGCAGATATAGTTGCTTCATCGAAGGTATCTGTCTGCTTATTTCAGTAAATTTAGGTACACTTTGTTGCATCAACTCGTTAGTAGCTCTGGTAATTTAGGTTATAAAGGTGCGATCCTTAATATTATATTTTTCTATACATTGTTAATGATGGCAGTTGACCTGCTTGGTGTTACCTCGTGAACATAGTACTTTGCTGCAGCCGAAGTCAATTTGGAGATCTGATGATACACCTGAAACATGTTCATTACTTGAACGTGTACTGCAATTGGATCCAATAGAGGTATATCCCAATTTTTTCGTTCTATAATCAGTAATTGATTGTGCTTGAGCTTCCAATCTAAAAGGGATATTCTGTTTCGGCTTTGTTTATGTATTTGGTTCCCCCTCCAATTAGTTCAATTGTGTTTAAATCATTTGATGTGGTTTCTTTATTGGTTGCAACACCGGTATTGCCTCTCACCTAAGTTTACATCGACATTTGGCACTTGTGTGTTTGATTATGTTCTTGAAAGAAAAGAATTATGCGTACTTGTGATTTGTGAAAGAACAATTGTGTCAAATCTGTGTTCTCCAGCAACTAATTGTAATGCGTAGAATGAAGTGATTTTCGTTATTTTTGTATTGAAAGATTTGATCAATTTGCAATTGTGCATACCTGCCCTTTGTTGAATCGAGGGAAATACATTAACTTTGGTATTTTTTTTTGTTGACTAGCAAGCAAGCGACAAAACCAGTGGCTTTATGGTGTAAATTATAGAAACTTAAAATGACATATCTGAAGTTTTTCGGCTGTTACAAACAATATTGACAACTGATTTGCTAGTGGGGCTTAGTTGTAGAATCTTCCATGCAACTTTTTTTTTTTTTTTTTTTTCACTTGTTATGATTTGTGGCCTTATAACTATTTTACTTGCCATGATCCGTATTTTACTTATATCTTCTTTTGGCTGTTCTGCAGGTGAACCTGTTTCGCGGCTTCACCTTTCCAGATGCTCCAAAATTTGCTCAGGTTTTTGGAGGACAGCTAGTTGGACAGGCATGGTTTATATAGCTCCTCTGCTTTTCTTTCTTCATCTTGTTTTTTGATATTCTGCAATGCAGTTCTTCCATTTAAGTCTAACATTATATGAAAGAGAGGACTAATATTAAATAATTAGTAAGTTTTAGCACTTATCCATCCTGACGATGGAGATAATGATGTGCTTGTGCACTTATCCGATAATAATACTATTGAAACACTGTGAACATACCCTCCTACTTGCCATTGTGAATATTATTCTGTTGGATGACATTTTGAAAAGGTCCAAATGAGGAGGCATAAGCATAAGAACTTATGTTTGATACCTTGGGAAAAATCTTTTGACAAACACTATATAATAATATAGGAAAATGATAATCTAACACACTTTGGGCGCACACTTGGGGCGCACACTTTGTCTTTTTGCCTATTTATGATGTTTTGTTATAAGTGGGGCCCACGTCTAGGGAGACAAGAAAGAGCCATAAATAGGCTAAAAGACAAAGTGTGCGCCCAAAGTGTGTTAGATTATCATTTTCCAATAATATATTCTGGCAACGTTTTTGATTAATGCGATTTTCAGACACACTACATGACCTTTTCTTTTCCTTTTTTATTATTCTTAATCCTCTTGAACTGTCACCCTGATACCTACACAATTAATTCGCTTGCTAAAAGTGAGGTATCGAGTAGCCACCTTTGTCTGTATGACAGAAACTTTGGTGCAAGCTTATTGTCCCCACTTTTAATGTCCACATATATTTTCTGGCCATAATTTTTATGATCTGTGGTAAAGGCACAAGTAGCATTGTGATATTCATGTCAAGCTATTCTTTTGCGTGTTCATTTGTGCAGGCTCTGGCTGCAGCATCCAAGACTGTAGATCATCTTAAACTTGTGCATGGCTTGCACAGTTACTTTCTTCTTGCCGGGGACCTTGGAAGTAAGTGCATTTCACTTGTCATATGATAATGAAACCTTTCACCCTTTTCTCTCTATCGTTTTCCCCCACCATGGACTACCCCAAGAAGTATATACTTCTTGTTCCAATTACACTGTGTGAAGCTAAAATTGGATATTTTTTATGGTTCTCCCCAGAGAAATAGCTCGTGATTTAGTGAGGAATTGCAAGAATGGCAATCAGCCAACTAGCTTTCGCATTAAATTTCTAATTTAGATTGGAAATCAATGGTTTTGATTCAATGAAATAAAACCTGAGCAAACGAATGTAACTAACACAAGAGAGATCAAAGACCAGAAACAACATTATGAAGTGGTTCTACGATATGAAACCCCCCATAATTAAGCTTCCGCTTCTGCTTCCAAATTATTTTCATCTTTATTCTCTTTTGGGTTGTTGGATTCTAAGCTTCCGCTCTTGTTTCTGAATTGACAAGGAAATGCATGGTGTAATCTATAAGAGACTAATTAGATCACATTGCCTTGATCTCTTCTCCAAACACTAATTCTGGTCTCGGATTGAGATCTTAAGTTATTTGTTGTTCGTCATTCATCTGTTAACCGCGTATTTTCATGTTCTTGAACCTCTGCAGTGATTCTGTTACATTTTAAAATTTTTTCCGTGAAATACTGTTTATTACTGCTTCCAACTTAAGATATAGGTGGTTGCCAAACTTCAAGTTATTATGCTGTTTGCTAACATGTAACTGTACGTTCAGTGCCTATTGTATATCAGGTCCATCGTCTACGTGATGGGAATAGCTTTGCTACACGTCGAGTAGATGCAATGCAAAAAGGAAACATCATATTCACGTTGCTTGCTTCATTTCAAGTAATGTTCTTCGTTAAACTTTTTTTTTGGAAGGCTCCTTCCTTAAACTTTGAATCTATGTACAAAGTTAATCGACACATTCGTGAGCATATTATATAATTCTACTAATAAATCCTTGAGTCCTCTCATCACTGCACTTTGTTTTTCTATTAGTTTCTCTTTTTCTCTAATGCAAACACAAACTTTTTTAAAAGTAAAAAAAAAAAAATCGAGAAAAATGTCTTCTTCAAAATGGATGCAATCTATCTTTTTCCCTTTTGTTCGGTTTAATGTAAAATCAAATTTTGTTGGGATAGCAAATATTGTAGAATAATCCAGAATATGCACATGTTACCTTTGTGCATCTTGGGTTCTCAACTCAAAAATTGTGATTTAGTCTCAGCTGGTCATCTTCATTTGTACAGAGATTGGTCAAAAATTGTGGTTTAGTCTCAGCTGGTCATCTTCATTTGTGAATTTGACTGCAATTAATTAAACAGTGGAAATGGGTGAGGGCAATTACTAATGAGTAGAGGATGTGAATTACTTAGACCTCACTATCAGAGATAATGTTCTTATGGAATTCAAGGTCATTGATTTTTGTTATTTGAGTTCTCTAGGTATTAAGGCTTAGTAGTTGTTGTTGTGGTGGTGCTTCAGGTAAAATGTACTAACATTCCAATGGACTTCATCTGTAAATTAATTGAATCAGAGCATTGTATATATTCGATCTTGGAAAGAGGATTAGAAATTAGATGCAAAATAACATAATGATTGATGACCTTCATTGAACTTAGAAAGGAATGAATGTTAGTAAGAATTTTATCAGCTTATCATAAATAATAATGTTAAACAGTTTAAGCCACTTTGGAAGTATTCAAATGAATGTGTGCTTCCCTTTTTTTTTTTTTTTTTTTTTTTTTTTTTTTTTCCTAGAAATTCATATAGCCAAAAGGTTTAACTCTTTACCATTGTTTTTTCTTATGCTAAAATGTGTGATTTTGTCTGTTCCCATTTATATTTTATATGAGTTTTTTAATGTATTTAATGCCCAGGTTCTTTTTAAGTTGTATTAGCTTTATTTAACCATTTGGAGTATTCATAATCCTCCACTCTCTTTCCATATATATATAATTGTCTAGAATGGTGCCATCTTTGAATACAGTTGAGATGAAATGTTCCAAAGGATGCTTTGACGATTAAAATAATTGGGCATTGGTTTTATTTCTTTTTATAGAAGGAAGAAAAAGGGTTTGAACATCAGGAAGTTACCATGCCTTCTGTGCCTAGCCCTGATTCGGTGATTAAAATTCCACTACTTCCAGTTATTTCAAGATTTATACTCTTCATCTTTTGGCAATAGATACTAACTTCACTGCAGATTCTATCCATGGAAGAGCTACGGGAGAAACGCATAACTGATCCTCTTCTTCCCAGGTTTCTTCTCGTCTTCATTCAATATGATACTATAGCATTATATTAAAGGAAAATGATAAAATGACCCACTTTCAATGCACACTTTACGCGCACACTCTTGTCTTTTAGCCATTTATGACTCTTTCTTGTCTCCCCAGGCGTGGGCCCCACATCTCACAAAATACCATAAACGGCTAAAAGACAAGGGTGTGCGCCCAAAGTGTGCATTGAGAGTGTGTTAGATTATCATTTTCCTATATTAAATGTTAACCAAATCGCTATTATGTTATGCTGACTACTCTTTCAATAACCTTCAGCTCTGTAAGTGTACAATATCAGGCTCCGTAGATGGTACAGGAATCTCATAACATTCCTTGTATTAAACTTTTGCTCCTAAGCTTAAGATTCCTGTATTGACAAATACGTCTATAAACCATATAGTTCAAACTTCAAACACGCATTCTTATGTTTTCTCATTGACATGGTTCCTGGGTAGTCACCTGTATGCATGTTGCTACCTGCATTAGCTTGCCTCATTAAAATATTTTGTACAAATTTCGAACTAGGCCTAATAGGCAAATATATCCTAACGTTTCAAAGTTTTTGCAAAAATATCCTAGCATTTGAATTTTGACAAAAATATCCTAACCTTTTGATTTCTTATAAATTGTATCCTCACTTCCTTTTTTTTTAGTGAATTACACTTAAAAATATAAAAAATTATGCATACAACAACAACAACATAGCCTCGGCCCCAAATTAATTGGGGTCGGTTATATGAATCAAACTCTTCCATTGTGCTCGGTTTAATGCAATTGATGGTGAGCTAAAAAAATTATGCATACAATTGAGAAATTATTTCATATAAATGCAACGGGTATGTAATCTAGTGACCATTCATCACTTTGATTGTGGTTTGACACATAACAATTACAAACAAGGATACAATTTGCATGTAGCCAAAAAGTTAGGATATTTTTGCAAAAATCGAAACGTTAGGATATTTATGCAAAAATCTTGAAACGTTAGGATATATTTTCCTATTAAGCCTTTAAACTAATATTGAATCTCATTTGGGATTCTAGATTTAGATCAATAACTTGAACTTTTTTTCTTTATATACTTGGGTGTATGAGTATTTTAAACAAAAAAGAAAGATGCATTTAATATTTTTAATCTAGTGATTGATATTCTTGCTTTTGAATCTACATCTCTGACTCCTAAGATATCTTCCGTGTTAGAAGGCAGAAAGCAAGATGGTGTAGATAATATTCAATACTTATTATTTAGTTTTCATCTGATGAATTAATACAATTATATGGTGTTTGAGAGTCGAAGACCTTACTTAAATAATGTCTTCTTTTTTTGTTTTGTTTTGCCTTTTGTTTTCTTTACTGTTTTAATGGATCTTGATCTTGACAACTGTTACAGTGAATACCGGAACAAGGTTGCCACGAAAAAGTTTACTCCCTGGCCTGTAGACATAAGGTTCTGTGACCCAAGTAATGGTACAAACCAGACTAAATCTCCACCAAGGTTGTTTCTAGCTCTTTCGTTACGGTAATCATGTTAATGATTATGGTGGTGACTTTATCTGAATTGTGATCTGTTCTGTGGAATTGAAATGTTTTCAGTACAAGATTCTGGTTTAAAGCAAGAGGAAAACTTTCAGATGATCAGGCTTTGCATAGGTAAGAAAGCACATTGGCATGATGCACCATTAAATGGCTATGCCTTCAAGTCAAATCTTTTCCTTTCTAATGGCACACTTCCATCTGTACTTCCAGTGTCAATTTGATGTCCACCTATAAGACATGCATCTTAAATGTTTCATTTCAACTCCTTTTCATCTTTATTGAGTATCTTTGCCTTATTATTGCCTTATCATCTCTAGGATTCTGGCATTGAGTTTCTAGTCATTCTCAAGACACACTTCATGCGAGTGTATTGAGTTCAGCTATGAAGCAGCTACTGTATTCCAGATACGGATTAGGATAAAATCACAAGATATATAAGGAAATTTTCATTAATAATGTCCTCCATTCAGCTGTACATTAGTTTTTTCTTTTGCTTTTACCTCTTCTCCTGTATTTTACTAAACTAAATACAACAAACTTATTTCTGATATGTTTACTCAATTGCAGGTGCGCGGTAGCATACATTTCTGATTTAATACTTCTTTCAATAAGCCTGAATCCTCATCGTAGAATTGGTTTGAAGACGACATCACTTAGTTTGGACCACTCGTAAGTCTCATTTTTTTTTTGTTGCTGAGCTTGTTTCGGAACTTTGAATCTGTTGGTTTTTTTTTTTATTATCAATGACATTTACATATTGAAAAGTGAGGTTTATCTTTTCTAGTTAGTTCAACATGGATTATTTAAATGCATTTCATTTTTGCACTTTATTGTCAATATTGTCAATTAGTGTCTCTGCTTATTGTTCTCGTGTGTGCTAACTGGGCCATTTTTTCTTTTTCTGTTCTCTTCAAGGGCATCTTGACCTACTGCTTCTGTTTTTACTCATTGTTTTTGGATAAATTAATAAAGCTTCTAACGTACCCTTTCTTCCTCGCCTAACAGAAGGAAAACAAAGGAGGATGGAATGCTTAACTTGTATTAGTATATGCCAAAAAGTACATTAGTTGATATGGCCAAGGGGCACCGACCCATTTTATGGAGTCGAATCGTATTTAGAGAATCTATGGGGTAACTATGTGGTGGGCTCCTAGGTTTTAGAAAAAATGTGCATTGTAGGATGCTTTGAGATGTTGTGGTGTTTTACATGTTCCCTCTTTTTAAGTGTCATGACAAAGTATAACTTAACCAATTTTGCTTGTTTTCTCTTCAGCATGTGGTTCCACAGGCCATTCAGAGCTGATGAATGGTTACTCTATGTGGTCAGTATTGCTTGCATAACTTGTTCCTTGCATCACTGTGGTGGCTCTTGAAGCGTCTAAAATTATCTGTTTTTGTCCAGATTGACAGTCCTTCTGCAAGTAATGCACGTGGATTCTGTTCAGCTAGAATGTTCAACCAAAGTGGAGAGGTAGCAACTCCCTTTTCATTCATTAGTGTTATAGGGGATTGAATTCAGTTTCGACTTAAAGTTTCATAAATATTTTGATTCGTCTTTGATTGTGATTGCAGCTTGTTGTGTCATTGAGCCAAGAGGGCCTAATAAGGACTGCCAGGACAATGGATACAATGCCTACATCGAAGCTGTAAAACATCCATCAATTGGAATATTTTCTTCTTATACAAGACGCAGTCCTGAACTCACCTAGGTCTGCAGCGACCTTCAATCGATAATAAACTTGCGAAAACCAGGAAGAAGGAACCGCAGTTTTCAGGATCTATCTTTTGTTTCTACTCGTGAGGCTTTTGCTTAATTTATTTCATTTGTAATACTATTATACTACTATTCAAGATTGAGCTTTGAGAGCTTTCATTATTTATAAGATACTGACAGGCAAATGAAAAAGAAATTATCTCAATTGTTGGACTTTTTTTTCTGCTGCGCTTGTTTTTTTGTATTAAAATATTGGAAGTGATGCTTGAACATGATGAACTATATGGGGTCATTGAAAGAATACTCGAGGTTTTCCTAATATGGATTCACGAAATTGAGTTGATCTAGTATCACCACCAGGTCCACCACCAACAATATATTCTCAATCTCAAATTAATTGTGGTCGGTTAGAGTAATACATCTAATATCCATGCATAATATAATCTCATTAAGCTAAAGGATTTGTCAAATTAGTCTCAGAATTGATGAAAAAGGATCATTAGTTAGTTGGTCAACTAAATGGACTTGGCAATGAAGCAAACAACAGTTCATAGGTGCAAGTTTGCAACGGTTCCTGATCTAAAGCACCCCACCAATTGGCCCCACCACTCCCTTCCCATCTCATGCACCCACGTGGGGACCCCTCTCACGTCTGGACCCACATCGTGGTGCCAAATGGGCCACCCCCATGAACACGGTCCATGAGTATCGCACAAGGAAACAAATAATGAAATAAATCAATTTTGTTCCTCTCAAGTCTCAACCATAACAACAAAAATTTGATTTGTGATTACAACGCACCAACCAAATCAGCTCCAACATGCCCTCAACGCCACGTGTCCAAATTACCATCCAACTCAGGACCCCCAGTGGGCCCGGCGTGACGCTGCGATAAATTACACCTGGACGCCGGATAACGCCACCCCAATCAAAGTTTTCAAATACTTTCCCCCCAAACAGAGACAAGAGATCAGAGACCCGTGTATTTAAAAAAAAAGAAACGCAGGGGCAGTTCCGTCTTTTCGCAGCGAAATCGAGCGCTGCTTGGTCTCTGAAAACGCGGAGGGAGTGAGAGGTCGACGAGAAGGGGACGAGCGGAGACGTGGTTGGATCCGTTCGATTCCCGCCATAATCTCCCCTCCTTCGCTCCAAATTCTCGCGATTTCTCGCCCAATATCTCGTCCTTCTCTCTCTAGACCTCCCTACCTCCCTCCCTCCCTCCCTCTCTCTCTCTCTCTCTCTCTCTAGATTGTTGTGGTTCGATTTGTTGATTTGTTGATTCGGTGGTGTTGGTCTCGGCGGATCGGGAGACCTAGCTCTGGATTTCAATGCGATGTGAGTTCATTTGGTGGATTTAATGGGATTTGGTAGGATTTGATGATGAGTGTTGGATTTCTAGGTTTCTGAATGCGTGCGCGTGTGTGATTTCTTGGGAATTTGGATTTGTGGAGGTTAAAAATGTGAGTTTTTCATGCTAGGGTTTCGGAATTGTGTGAAATGCGGATTCTTTGAGTGTTCGTTGTTGTGAATCTTGTTGGACTGTGAAGAAATTTAGTGGCTTTTTCGTTCTTTTCTTCGATTTCAGCGTGTTTTGGTGCTTGGATAGGTTGATGGCTTGATGATTATGTTTATTAGGTTGTAGGTATGGTGATTGGTTGAGATTATGTTGTTTTGGTGGGATTGGGATTGTAAAGGATTGTTCTTGTTGTGGGAAATGATAGGCAAGTAGGCGAATTTGTTATTTGATTTTGGTTGTGTGTTTGGATGGTGTTTATCTTTGCATTTCGCGGTGTTGATGGTCTCATGTTATCTCTGTTGCCAATGTTTTCTGTTTTGGCAGAAGAGTTTGTTCGAGCGCAGTATCATGACTTCCAAGTCTGATAAGTCTCGACACGAAAATGGTGAACTTTCTACCTCAAATGGCGCGTCTAGTGTTGGAATAGATGGTTGGAAAATCTGCCTCCTGCCCTCTTTGGTTTTTGGTTTATTGGTTTAATGTCTGCTTACCAATGTCTTATGAGATTTGGGTTTTTATTTCACAGAAAGTCAGCGAGCGGATCTGGTTGCGTGGTTGAACGATGTGGTTCCTAACTTGGGGCTTCGAGCGGAAGCCTCAGGTGAGCAACTGAGAGTACACTTGACTGATGGGACAGTCTTCCGGGCCTTATTGAGCAAGTTGAGTGCTGAACTGGTTGAAGAGGTTGGTTCAAATGGTTTCACTGTTTGACGGATCGTGCTGATGGTATTCGGTTTATAATTGTAAACTCAACGTTTTACTTCTTTTTCTACTGATATTTTGTGGTAGTAGGTTGACATTTCTGGTCTTTCCTATGAATCCCCACTGGGGATTGTCAAGAGGTTTCTGGCAGTGATCAGTGAAATGGGGTTGCCCAAATTCGAAGTGTCTGATCTTGAGCAGGTACTACCGTCCTAGTCGGTGCTATTTTAATAGCAATTGGCTTTTATGTTTATTTCTGTGAGCTTGATACTTTTCGATTGTTCTGCTTACCAATGAAAGAGTAGTTTCCATGTGTTTCATATGTGATGTTCAAAATTGGGGTCATGTACTTCAATTTAATGACAGCAAGTCCTAGTTATTAACAAGGAATAGTTCAGGAAATTTGGTGGAATGAGATTCTGTTTGATAAGAATCCACATGGTCCTAGGAGTTGAAAAAAAAATGTGATAAAATTTTCTAAATGACACTTTATATACAAAGCAAGAGACAAATGAAACGAAGAGTCTAATCTAGTGCTGCCATCAATATTCTTACCTGATGTTGGTGAACGGGATCGTCGAATGGGCATGCCATTAATTGATATTGTTCTATAATGCTCTGTTGTTGTACCTTATTTTGTGGTTGCATGTAAACATACACAAACACATATATGTTTTTACACATGCAAATTTTCTTCTGTTTATATATTTCTATATATTTTTATGTCTGTATATGGTATATAACTTATTGATTTTTGAGGGGCATACGTTAAAAATTCATTTCAACAAACCCTTCCAAGTCAAGAGACTTAAAATGTGGGGTGGCTCGAGGGGTTGTTTATAAAATATGGTGGTGCATTGATTAGTAAACTAAAATGTCTTTCAAGTAAAATGAAGGAGCTCGCCAGGTTTTAACAATAAGCATAAAGCAACTACATTGTTACTCAAACAAGTCTGGAAAAGGGTTTCATGTTTATGAATTTGCTTGTTGAAAACTTTTATCGACTACTTCTCCACTATCTTCTTTTCACTCTATTGTTCTTATTCTTGATTAATATTAATTGCAGGGCTCCATGAAGAAAGTCATAGTGTCCCTTTGGGCATTTCGTTCACAATTCCTAAATCATCATGGGGATGATGGTAACAGTCCAAGTTCACCTGTTAAATCCGGAAATCAACCAAGGAAGAGATGGAAACTAACAAAAGTGGAACCTATGGAGGGGATTGATAGTTTTGGGGGCCAACCTCCAGATGGGCAGAACAATTTGGTCCTTAAAGAAGATAAGCGGAAGAATTTTACAGAATTGAAATCTTTACGTGTTTTGAGAAACCCTATGATTTCAGGTATATTTCTTTTTGTTTCAGTTAGAAAACCATTATTTAGTTTTTCAAACTCATGGTCAGAGCATTGTGGCACGGGCATATGATTTTAGGTGTATTTTTGGTCAGTTTTATCAATGAAAAAAATCATCATTTTGGACTGCCCTTTTGATTTTACGCTTGTGGTGTGCCAAACATGGGGAACGTGGAAGCAAGAAGGAGAAACAAGATAATAAAAAGATCAAATTTTGACATTCAATAATTGACGATCATGTTCTGAAAATTATATCCCTATGAATTTATTTGTGGATACATTGAAGTCTGACTCTTTTTTTATATGTATGATCATACTTGTCTTCTAATTGCTGAAAGAAGCATGCACACTTTTAAATATGAGAATAATTTTCTTTGCTTTAGAATCTTATTAGTTAAAGAATTAAAGATTATTGTGTCTACAAGGAATCGACGTAACTTTTAAGTCATCAGAGTTTTGGGTAATTTGATTCTGTTTTTTTGCGACTGGTTTGATCCTTAAAGATTTCGGAGGAAAATTTGGTTTTAATTTGTTTTTAGCATCAAAACTATCGCTTTCCTTGATAAACTGTTTTGAGTTTCCATATTTATAGTCTTGTGAAATGTGGTGTAGGGCGGTGATATTCATTGGTTATCCATTGTTGTTTTTTGACGGAGAGAGTGGGTTATCCATTGTTGTTGAAACTTGAACCTTGACAGTGGACTTGATTTTGGGGCTGAAACTTATATCAAGTCAAGTTTAAGAAAAAAAAAAAATCAATGAATGAATTGTCTGCCCAAAAAAGACTTGTTCTGAGACTGCCCTGGGTAAATTGCGTTATGCATATACTTTGATAATGTAAAAATTAGTGCTTTAGGTCTACAAAGTTTCTAATTTTCGTTACTTATTTTTTTAGTATGTGCGCACCTTATTTCTATTGTCCTAGATTTTAGGAACTTAACTGTGTGCAGTCCGAGATTTAGAAAACTTTCTATTTCTTTCGTTAGTTAGGAAATTCCTATTTCTTAGGTGCTTAGTTTAGAATGCTTATATTTTGATTGACTATTTTATAGCTAGTTTTTCAATTGATTTTTTTTTTTGCAAAACATCTAATATATAGCCTCTACTAATTAGGGATTTTTGGTATCACAAACCACGCTTGCACCACATTAAGGAGGCAATGGAAAAAGTTTGTATCAGTCGTTCGATTTTTTTTCTCAATTTTTAAGACTTTATATTTTCTCAATTTTGTAGTTTTCGGTTCTTTTTTCCTATTTTTTTGGTATTTTGTATTAGAGTTTTCAAGAAACAGTGATGTTTTTTTTTTTAATTTTTATGTTGTTTTGCAGGATTTGTTGTGATGTGATTTTCTTTTTTTTATTGGGTTGAGGTCTTTTCTTTTCTTAATTTGTGCAACATTGTGTTCTTATAAATGGTTTCATCTAAAACACAAAAATTGGTGAAAAGAAACTTGATTGAATCAAGTTGTGCATGGCGATCAAATTGGGGTTTTTTTTTGCTACTTTTGATATGTTTCTACTATTTTGTTTACAACGTGGGCCGACCCGGCTCAAGCTCGAAGTAGTAGTTGGTTAAATCCGAATATATACGAGTAATCTAGACTAAAAAAATTATAAATAAGTACACTGACTGGTGAAACAAGTGTTATAGAGGGTACATATATATTGATCCCTACATGCTACCCGTTTTGCCCAAAAAAAAAAGTAACGATCCATTTAAAAAATTTAAAAGTTAACAATTTGCATAACCTTTTGTTTTATTTTCTTTTTTCTTTTTCCCCTTTTTGGAATTTTTGCTATCCGGAGCTTGCTACAATAATCCTATTTGGGCACCATACACCTTGCAAAATGTGCGCACGTATCTCGAGGTGTGCCGCATGACTCTTGATTGGGTTGGTGCCCAAACTGGGTTATCTAATCATTTTCCTTTATGAGATCGATAAAAGAGAGTGATATTTTTTAAGATATGTCGGATACTTAATGAATGTGTTTGGAATTATATTCTTATATGTAAATTAAATAGGAAGTTCAATGGGTACCTTAATATAGTTTTTTATAATTTATATGTATTTGATAATAGGGTTATGATTGGGTATGGGTAATTATATTATATGATAATCGAGTTTGGGACGGATACTGCTATGGAAAATTTCTCGGGTATCCTACTTGTTTACATTCCTGTAAGAGTTTGGTAATTATAATAAGTTTTAATGTTAGATATGGTGGGCTTGAAATATGTATGAGTATTACCAACATAAAACAAGGGTAGGAAAAACTTTGTGAGTACCCTACTTGCTTACATCTTACAAGAATGATAATGACTATTTCTTTGAAAACAAAATGAAAAATATAATAGTGACTATTTTAAGAAAAAAATTAAAAAAATTAAAAAAAAATAGCTATTATTTTATTTTAAAAAATAATTGTGTGGTGACAAGGAGTTGGTAAAAAATTAGATTTCGTTAAAAATTGCCTCAGTAATTATATAAAATTAATTATATTTTGATTAAATTGTATATATTCTATTTTTAAAAAATAGTTTTGTATTGGTTTGGCTTCGAATCCATCTAAGATGACATAATAAATTTTCTTTTTAAAAATAGTTAGAGATGTTAGACTTATTTGAAGTTTAGTAAGTTTCTATTTGTTAGGAGTTTGATTTAGTTAAGTTTTTCATATAAATATGTACGGCAGATTTGTCAAAGTTGAGAGAAATAAAAATTTCAGTTTTGCAATTCTGTGTGTGTGGAATTGTTTGAGAGCCCAACGCAATTTTTGGGACTCCATTAATGATTTCTCTCCTTGCATAATTTCTCTATTGTTTTTCCTATCTTTCATTGTTTTTTATTGGTTTCAAAACGACAGATGAGCATAATATTTATTCTTGCATTCCATTGGTTTGAATATTTATTTAATTTATAAATATTGTAATGGGTAAAGGTATTGGTAATTATATTATTTATTTATTTATTTATGTATCCTATCTGTAGGCTAGGGTAGATCTTACCAACTGCTAGTGGTTTTTTTATTGTTATAGTGTACTGCAACGTGATTATTCAATTGGTATATGATTATTTGCTTTTCCACTTTCTTGTAGAGCCATCATCAGCATTGTTACATCATGTTGGACATAAGTTTCACGAGGTGTTTCAGTTAAAACAAGGAGGTTATGCTGATCTTCCTGCTGCTAAGATTTCAGAGATGATGAAGTCAAATAGTTTGGATGTAATTGCCAAAAATAGTTTTTTTTTTTAATGACCTGTATTTCAGCATGTCCACATTAGATTCTTTATGACTTTTTCCTCTCTCCTTTTATAGACATTTCTTCTATGTCTTTTATCTCTTGGTTGCAGAATGCCCCAACTCAATCACTGCTGAGTGTCGTAAATGGGATTCTGGATGAAAGCATCGAGAGAAAAAATGCAGAGATACCTCATGTATGTCTGCAATAAGACTTGCTAATTCAAGCCTGTGAAAGTTGAAAATTGTTATATTTTATCTTTTCTGGTTTCCTTGTTGTATGTCTAATGGGAGACTCATCTTTTTCTACAGCGTGTTGGATGTCTACTGAGAAAAGTTGTGCAAGAGATTGAGCGGCGCCTTTCAACTCAATCAGAGCACATCCGAACTGTAACTTTTAGGACTTCATTTTCTTTTGAACTGGAATTAATTGATACTATTTATATTTCTGTTGTTCATTACCATGCAGCAAAACAATCTTTACAAATCTCGAGAAGAGAAGTACCAATCAAGAATTAGAGCACTTGAAGCCATTGTGGCTGGGGCGGGCGAGGAGACCCAGGTATCTGTTTTTTAGTAATTGATATAATTTTTATCTTTCTTGGTAATTGTTTGACACACATGTTTATTTATGTTCCCTCTCCAAAAAAGTGAAAAATGCGAAAAGAAAAGAAAGAAAGAGACATTTGGTGCTAAGAAGATGAAGATTTGAGATGCTATTTGATGACTCCATAACAATGTGTTACCGGCCATTTTCTTCTTTTTTTCCTAATGAGTAATGAGACGCTTTTGTTTGGTTGTCTCAGACGATCTCTTGCTGAATGTACTTGAGGCCTTTCATTAATTTTCTTAGCCACCTTCAATGTGAAATTTATCAGTATTCTTTTCCTTTTTAAATTTCTATTGTGAAAATCAATCACAAATTATTAAGAATCCATGATAGGCTTTTGTTTTGTGATAAAAATTAATTTGATAGTTTAATGTCTCCTTTTTATTTAATTAGTTATATTTTATTGAGAACCTGAACCAAGTGCGTTGACTATGATTTCTTGGACTTAAAACTTGAGCTATAGCTGTGTTGTAGTTTGTTGTATTGGAAGTGTCAGATATGTAACCTTGGAGTTCCACATGATCAGACTTCTGAGAATAATATTATATTTGGTTTAAATTGTTTTAGCTAGGTATTGTTAGAATTAAATTCTCTTCGCCTGGCGTTGAATGGATTATTTTAGAGATTGATCTGTGATATCTTCTTTCTTTGTATTTTATTTGTTGTCCTTGAAGTTTTTATTTTTTAGAAAAGAAAAAAGTTGGGCCATTCTATTAACTTTTCTATTTCTAATATCTTCTTGTCATTAAGTTGTTTTAAATTTGTCTTATTTCTTATCTTGGTTGTCTAACGAGGGCGTGCTGTCCTTTTTTTCTTACTTGACGGTTCTGGGCAGGATTATTTGGCAATTTAACCTTCATGCATATAGTTATTGTACATTATATTATTTATGGTATAAGGTCTTTATACATAACAAATTTCTCTACTTTCAAGTATGAACTCAATCATAGCGTAAATGGACTAAATAGTCCAAAACTTTGTTGGAAGTCTCACATTTATCTCGAACAAAAGATTTCATCTGAACTAAGTTTTTTTATCTCAATTTTATCCCCTCGCAAATTGGGATGAAGTTTCGCTTTACATGGCAGCACAAATTGGTAGAGGTGATTGTGATTGGGATGAATTGTTGAGTCGGCAAAGAGAAGGGCCTAAATATTATTTATAAGGACCACTTACCTTGTTCGCAATGTCCTTTGTTGCAGACTTGAAAATTTTGTAGTATTTGTTCGGGTAAAATCTGATACAAGTAAAGTTTAGGATTGTTTAGTCTATTTACCCTTGATTACAATATATTGTTGATGCTAATGTAGTCTTGACACTCTTGCAATGGATCTTTATTACCTCTGACATGCATTGAACCCTAGTCAACCATCATAGGTTTGATTTGGAATTTTGGTGTGGATGATACTTTCTGAAAAGTTTATATCTTTGAAAACAACTGAACTAAGTACATATCATACTTGCTTCGTCTCAATGTGTTATGTGTTCATCCTTTTGCTCTTTCAAATAAAGCAAACTTTAACCCATAATTACTGCTCTTTCTTACATGATATATGGCTATTAAGCTTGAGAACTAGTGTGAAATGTGGCAGTTTAAAGGTGACATGAAGGATTACTGCTGCTGATGTACACAAACACATTTAACCCATATATTACATGTTTTAGGGGTGTCACAATGTCACAATGTCATAATTATTTTTGTTCATGACTGTTATGTTCACAACACATTTAACCCATAATTACTGAACATTTTTACATGGTTTATAGCTGTTAAGCTTGAGAGCAACTGAGCTAGTTTGACATGTGGCAATGACATGAAGATTAATGCTGCAGCATTGAAGTTAGAAATATTAGGCGCGTCATAGTGTCACGATATCTTTGTTTATGATTGTCATATGTGCATGACATTCTCATGTCCGTCATTACATGTGGATTTCCCAAGATTTACGAGGCTATGAAGTATGATAGATAAGTTTTATTTAAATTTAATGACTTCTCTTAATTTATTTTCTCTTTTGTTTCTATTACAGATTGCCATGAGCAGACTCCAGGTTGTTAAGGTCAGGTTCTAATCTGTTGTAAGGCGTGTTACGTAGTATCCAACTACATTAAATGGTTTAGAAATCTTTGGTCATTCTTTTTACTAGTATTTACCTTTCTCTTGATCCCTTCATGCCATATATAATATTCTTGAGCACTTGAGTTTCATGCCTTTTTTTTTCTTTTCATTTTATTAGTTCTCTTAATAGTAACTACTACTCATTCTTTGTTAACTTTTCTTTAACAAGATTAATTGTTTCCTATCGTCATCGTTATTTTGTTATTCTTTTTTTTGTCTATGTTTTGGAAGAGGAGGGAAGGGATTTTTTTAATTGGTTTATATATATATATTTGTTTTTTCCCCAGTACTTTTTGAATTCCTGGACCTATTTTAGTGAGATTCAGCAAAATTTTATATGGACCTGCTTGATAGTTTCTATGTTTTAGAATTTTAATAAGAATCAGGAGGTGAGATCCTCCCTAAACAATGTCCTTGTTAAGTTATCCAATCAATTTAAATTTTTACTCGTTAAATAGGAGAAAGATTGGATGCGGATCACTATAACATGATTTACATTGCAATCTTCAGCAGCCATTATATGATGAATTGTGAGAGTTGACGTCCTTTTGAGTTTTGAGACATCTATCCAATAAGTTCAACACTTCTACTGAGTGCCAGTGGTGGTCAACCACATCAGGATTGTAGATGCATTGAACTTATAGCTGGTCTTTTTTTGTCACATTATATTTTATTATTTATGCAAGCTTTCTTATATCCAGACCTAGGGACATTGGTGAAACAGCAGTGCTGGTTTGGAGACGAAAAACCATCTTATCTTTGTTGGGATCAGATTGCAAACATGCACTTTTTTCAAAGCCCTTGATCGAGAGAATAAACACCCTTCTGTACAATACAAATAATACTTGTTTCTTGAGATATTCTCATGTTGATGTCTTGGTCATCTTCTTCATTACAGACCGAGAAGACAAAAATGGAGCAGAAAAAGGAACTTGAGGAGCAAGACAAGGTTAGGTTGATGAAAGAGAAAGACCATAGTGATCTTGCAATTTCAATGCTTAAACAACAGCTTGATGGAACAAAAAAAACGTACGAGCAGCAGCAATTGCATCTGGAAACGAAGGCTAGAAATGCTCAAGAGGAGTTAGAAAAGAAATTAAAGGAACTTGAGTGCCTCTTATCTAATTCAAGGAAGAAGGAGAAAGAACTTGAAGCATTTTCTGTCTCCAAAGCTCAGATCTGGAATAGCAAGAAAGTCAGCTATCTGAATTCGATAGATTCTCAATTTCAGGCTTTGCAGGTATCCGATCCACACCATGCTCTTATGTTTTACTCCCTCTGGTAAAAAATGTAAGTCGTTTAAGGTAAAGGCACTAGAATTAAGAGAGCCTTAAGTACGAGTGTAATTTACATATACGTCCTTTGACATTAAATGAATTGAAGAATCATAAATGTTTGGATTGGATAAAGGTAAAATGGGTAAAAAAAACAATAAATACACTCTCGAATTCCGAAAATGACATACAATTTTGAACAAGGGGTTTTTGCTAGAACGACTTATATTATTGACCGGAGGGAGTATCAGGTAACTTATTGAAGTTTCCTATGATGGTGAAATTTTAGAACTTCCTTTGTCTTTCAGGGACTAAGGGCTGCTTCCATGTCCATCAAGCATGAAGTTGTTAAAACGCAAAGAAGTTACTCTGCAGAGTTTAATCGTTTGGGTAGGACAGTTTAGCGTGTCACTTTCTACGTGATTGTCCTATTCATAGACAGACAGTTACGATCTCATATGTTCTTATTGTGCAGGGCTCAAGCTTAAAGATTTAGCTGAGGCAGCTGAGAACTATCATGCGGTTCTTGAAGAAAACAGAAGGTTGTATAATGAGGTTCAAGATTTGAAAGGTACAGCCATTGGTCATAGTTTCTTTGTGTAGGCTTAAAATGCTTCACATTTTTTGTTCAATTTTTCATTTTTTCTTGGATAGGGAATATCCGGGTATATTGTCGGATAAGGCCATTCCTTCCTGGTCAGAGTAAAAAGCATTCTACTATAGAATATATTGGTGATAATGGGGAGTTAGTTGTTGCAAATCCTTCCAAACAGGGGAAAGAAAATCATCGACTGTTTAAGTTCAACAAGGTTTTTGGTCCAGCGGCTACTCAAGGTTTTTACTTTGCCCCTATTCAGTTTTGTTTATGTTTCACATTTTCCATTACAAATTTTCAACAGGGAGCTATTTGCCTTTTCTTGCCTGTCTTCTTGGACGTCCAAATGGTTGAGACTTAAGACAAGCTGTCTGAAACATATCTCATCCACTTTAGGTAGTCTTGAACTAGGCATTTTATATTCCTCAAAATTTTCTTGCTGCCACATGCTATGGATTTGATTGGTCCTTGTGTACAGTGTACTGTAAGAGGAATCACGTTTCTCTACCAGTTTAAGTCTAAGGGGTGATAAGAGAACTTAAGGGAATGGAACTAATATTCTTAAGTTGGTAAATTTGATGATTAAATATAGTGTGACAGTTTCTACATGTTTGACATGCTTCCTATTTTATCTTTTCTGACAATGACAGAGGAGGTATTTTTGGACACACAACCATTAATTCGATCAGTTCTTGATGGTTTCAATGTTTGCATATTTGCTTATGGTCAAACTGGCTCGGGCAAGACATATACTATGGTGTGCACTCTATCCTGGCTTCCCATTGTCTAATTTCTTTTCAGAATCAGTATCTTTATTTCTTAGTTTATTCCTTACCGCTTTATACCTCAATTTCAATTATATTTCTTCGCTTGTCCAAAATCACGTTTTATTGCAGAGTGGCCCCAGTTTGGCATCTAAAGGAGACTGGGGTGTGAACTACCGTGCATTAAGCGATCTTTTTCAGATATCCCAGAATCGTAGGAGCTCCATGTCGTATGAAGTTGGTGTTCAAATGGTTGAAATATACAACGAACAAGTGCGCGATTTATTGTCAAGTGATGCCTCTCAAAAGAGATATCCTTTTACTGAACTAGTTGTATTGTTGATTTCCTTTAATCTTTTTTGATATCTCATCGATTTGTTTTCATTTAAAAATGTTCCCTTTGACTTGCACACACTTGGGATTTTGAGTAGCTCGCAACCGAATGGCCTGGCTGTGCCTGATGCCAGCATGCATCCCGTAAATTCAACCGGAGATGTTTTGGAGCTAATGCACACTGGACTAACAAATCGTGCAGTTGGTGCCACTGCATTAAATGAAAGAAGCAGTCGATCCCATAGGTTTCATTCCTTGTTTTAATTCTAGAAACATGTGATTTACCTGCCTTTTGTTGCATGATTTTCAAAGGATTCTTGTGCAGTGTCCTGACTGTTCATGTCCGCGGTTCGGACTTGGAGACTGGTGCTGCTTTGCGTGGTAATCTACATTTAGTAGATCTTGCTGGAAGTGAAAGAGTCGATCGCTCTGAGGTTACTGGAGACAGGCTCAAGGAAGCACAACACATTAACAAATCTTTGTCAGCCCTTGGAGATGTTATCTTCGCTCTGGCTCAGAAGAGTCCCCATGTACCTTACAGAAATAGCAAGCTCACTCAAGTCCTTCAGAGTTCTTTGGGTACTTCTGATTTGATTTTTATAAAAACAGCATATTGCTTTAATTGTAAAATGTTGATTGAATGTTAATGTTGGTATGCCTTAAGGTTTCACTTGGCGTATTCTATATCTTGCAGGCGGTCAAGCAAAGACCCTCATGTTTGTACAGCTTAACCCAGATGTAGAATCATTCTCGGAAACTGTAAGTACCTTGAAATTTGCTGAAAGGGTTTCCGGGGTTGAACTTGGCGCTGCCAGGAGCAACAAAGAAGGAAGGGATGTCAAAGAATTGATGGAGCAGGTTAATTGTTCTTTATGGCATAATTTCTATTTTTTCCATCTTATTGTTTGGATTTTGCTAAAGATGTTTTCAAAATGGATATGTTTTACCTTCAAATGCAACTAATGAGCTAACATTTTAAGTGAATCGCTGGCCAATTTGACATCGTTCGCCACAATGCTGCATATGCTTGTCATGAAATGGTTTGATGTTTACTACCTGGCACCACTTTTCCTAATTGAGAAATGTTACTGATCACCGGCATTTGCAATTCTTCCTTCCTTTCTTCAAATCTAAAAAATGCAGTATTTATCTATTTGTTTCACGAAGTTTAGTATTTATAGTTTTTTGTTTTTTCTTGCACTAAACCAAGCACAATGGAAGAGTTTGGTCCATGTGGCCGACCCTAATTAATTTGGTGTTGAGGTTGTTGTTGTTGTTGTTGTTATTGTTGTTTGTTCTCAATGAGATAGTGAAATTTACATTTGTTGTTGACAGTATCTAGTCCTCTACTTCTTGCAGGTTACGTCTCTTAAAGACACCATTGCAAAGAAAGATGAGGAGATAGAGAGGCTGCAGCTGCTTAAAGATCCCAGGACAATGAGTCCCAGTGTCAACAATGAAAAACGTTCCTCGAGCTCTCCCAAGGTTGGAGCCTCATCTCCCAGGAGGCACTCTTTGGATGGCGAGTTCCAACCTAGTCGAAGACTGTCTAGTGGGAAAGTATCAGCACTTGCTGACAAAGCAATTTATTATCCTAACAACAATTCTGACGACAAGCATTCTGAGGCTGGTTCGCAGCTATCTATGGATGCAATGGTAGATAGAAATCAAATTTCTCCTCCTGATGACGAGCTCTTAGGATTTAGTGGTGCCGATTCTGAGGAGAGATTAAGTGACATATCTGACGGTGGCCTCTCCATGGGAACGGAGACTGATGGCTCGATAAGTGGTGCTATGGATTCCTCACTTTTTCTGGAGGGATCAAAACCAGTTGAAAGCGCACAAAAGTGAGTATATTTTGTTTGTGGCAGTGCTTGTTCTTCTCATTTATAGCACCAATCTTTATATACAAGTTAAAAAGTTAAGACAGCTAATTGGAATGAGCGCAATGCTTCTCTGGATTGGTTTTTGCTGTTATCATTCATAATTTCATATTTCATATTATGTCATCAATTTTTTTGTTATTATCTCAATTCCGGAGGGTTGCAAAATTTGGCACTTTCGATGCCTTTTTTTCTCCTTTGGGGGCAAAAACCATTCAGAAAATTTAATTTGGTTGATTTAATGTTTCTCTATATGCAGGTCTAAGTTGGCAACTAAAGTTCCTCGGCCACCTCCAAAGCTAGCGCAATCGACATTGACTCGCCCTTCTTCACTGAAGGATCTTAGGAAATCAACTAGTATGTAAACTCAAGTTTCTACATATTTTGCCTTCAAATTCAGTATTTTTTGCTGATCCATCTCTGTATTCAACCGATTGTTTTATCAGGTGTGAAAAAATTGCCTTCAGCCGGCAGTTCATCCGCAACGAAGAGTACTACTACAACTACAGGTAGACGATGGCAGTGAAGCTGCTTCAATCGGATAAGCAATTTTTCTCAGCTAATGATTTTACTAAATTTAGATTGCGTTACCTACGACAAGAGGCTTCTCGCCTAAGATGTTTTGTACACGTTAGAAGTTAGTTAGCAACTGAAATCATGTATGTAATGTATATTCATTTTTTTCCCTTTTTGTTTCCCCTATTTGGTTTTGGAGATATTTATTTAGCTTTTAGATATTGTTGACTCTTGACAAGAGTGTTGTGTATTTCGAATTTCTTTGAATGGAATTTGTTAGATTTTTCCTCTTTTCTTATAATAAATATACTCATAATAACAAATAGATTACCAATGTCAAAGCCTCTCAGGTGAAATGGTAAAGACATCACTTGCCAAAAAGGCAAAACTTCGGGAGATCGTGGTTCGATTTCCACTGAAAAAAAAAAAATTACCAAAATAAAGAATATTTGGATATACTAAAACATAGATAATACATGAAACACATTTAAAGAAATATAATTAGAAAGTATTGAAGTTCACTTATAATTGTCAAAACACATGTAACGAAATAGAAAATACTAATTGGTCTTGTACAGTACGTATCAGAATATCTAAAGTATAGTAAATAGAGTTTCACACTCTTTACAAATAACTGTCTAAATGAGACTAAGAACATGAAGAATCCTATAACTATAAACCAGTATGAATCCATGGTGAACCAAAGCTAACTAGCTCTCGAATTAATTACCGATCAGCTCGCTTGAGAACGGAGAAGCAAAAGTGAACCCCCTCATTCTCCCAATACGTTCCGATCTTATATCCGGCTTGAAGGTCTCTCTTAAGAACACGTTCCATCCAGTTGCTAATCAGCACAAAGGAGTTACTACTCTTAACCAACCTTTTAAGCTTCAATGGGTAGCTTAACGACTTATTGACGTCGCGAACTATCACCCTCACCCCGCTATCGCTATACATGTCCATCTTCTGCTCCTCGGTAAAGAATGGATTCACATTATCCTCCATTGTCTTCGTCCCTATCACGTTGCTCTTCTCGAGTGTCTTCACTATAGTAAACAATTGTTCATCACCATTTGGTAGTGGTGGAACAACGTTGTTATTGAATCCAATGAGTAAGGGATGTTGTGGTGGTGGTGGTGACCATAGAGGTGCGAGACAAAGTGTGAGATCAAGGCCTGTTGCCTCATCAATATCGGATTCCTCATTGATCTCTTTCCATTCGCGTTTCTTCTCAGCAATGGTAGGAATAATGCGAAACCCTGGTGGAGCGAGATGAAGTGTGAGATCAATACCATCTACTACTTGATCATCACGACTAATTGTAGCAGCAGCAGCAGCAGCAGCTGTAGTAGTAGTGGCATCACTAGAAACAACATGAATCATTCCACAAGGACAGTACCACTGTTCCATCACAGACGATTGAAAAGAGAACAAATGAATATTAATGGAGAAGAGAAGAGAAGAGAAGAGAAGAGAATGAAATTGATCATACTAATGTAGCAACAAAGATGAGAAATATTTATAGGAATGAATGTATTAGTAAGATAGAAACAGTTTGTGTTGGAGTACCGACGGTATAATATAAGGAAAATGATAATCTAACATATTTTCGGCGCACTCTTTATTTTTTAGTCATTTATGATATTTTGTCAAATGTGAGGGTCACGCATGGCAAGACATGAAAGAGCCAAATGGCTCAAAAATAAAGTGTGCACCTTAGATTATCATTTTTCATAATATAATGTGCCTTTTATGCAAAATCACATAAACACCCCTTCTCAGCCTGTTGTTTTTGAAATAAGTGAAAGGTAATATTGGAAATTTGCGCTTTAAATCTGCTATTTTTTTTTTTGGTAGGAATAAATCTGCTATTTGGTCTGGAACTCCAACACTCTCGACAGGCGAAGACCGCGGAGGGTCCGTTTGGGTGATTATTACTTTTTTTGATTTTGTGTTTGTTAAGATTTCTTCAATTGAAGAGATTTGGTTGATCGATGTATCAAATTTGATGTTTCGAAACTAGGGTTTAAGTTGAATTGAATGGGAAATACAACAGCTAATCAAAATTGAAGCAAGTAATTCAATAGTAAATATCACGTAAACGAGTCAAAACATCTTTGGTGAGATGACAAAAACATTACTTGCCAAAAAAACAAGATCACGGGAGGTCGTGGTTCGACTCCAATCTCCCACTGAAGTAAAAAAAAATATATCACATAAACAACATGAATCAAACTCTTCCATTGCGCTTGATTCAGTACAATTAATGGCGTGTTTTCCAAATCATTTAAACCCTTCATAATTTATGTGTCTCAAGTTAACTTCATTCTACTACTACCTCATCAAATTTCTTCAATTCTATTGGTTGAGTTTTTTAGGGGAGGCATTTGTAGGTTGTATTTGAAAGTCCAAGCTACTGCAACCACCCTGTGTTAATTGATTGACGCTACTCTTACTTTTCTTTGAAAAAAGTATGTCCCCAGCCAAATGTTAAATTATAAGGAGTCAAGTGAAGCCCATTTCCAGAATACTTAATTGTTGGGGACTCATCCAACAAGGCATCAAAACTTTGACAATTAGAAGACATTAAAAGCACAAAATGAATTCAAGGATAACGCATACAACAGAAGACATTACGACTTTAAGAATCTTTTTCTAATGACTTTTGAATATAGCATATTGCACAAAACATCAATTTTTCTATTCATTTAGATGTGTTTATATACTCAAACGTACAAATGAATTTATAGAAATATTACAATTTAAATCCCATGATTGATTAATCTGTGATTGATTGATTGAATATTTAATTGATTAAATCAATCAATGTGATTGATTGAATCCTTAATTAGTTCAATTAATCAATATGATTGATTCGTGATTGATTGATTATTTCAAAAATCAATGTGATTCCTTAAAAAGGATTGCTCCTATATTCTTTAATTCAAGGAATATTCAATACTTCCCTTCAAGTTGGCACATGAATAATTTATCGTAATGCCCAACTTGACACGAGTAACACGCTTTCAATTAGGTCTTTGACGCTCTCGATTTAGGACTGCTTGCGTTTGAAGGTTCTTCTTTGAATCCTTCCAATCGGCTTGTCTGATAAGCAACTCCTCAGTTATCTTCTCGCCATGCCGCAAAGAATATAGTATGGAAAAAACAACCATACTACAAATACAAGTATAGTATAAGAATACCTCTATACCATAATATAAAAATGTATTGCTTTGTGTTTCCCTTGTTGGGAGGCACATTGCAGAGCCAGGTATAAACCTGCACTGATAATATAATGAACAAAATCATCTTGCACAAAACCAGAGGCGAACCTAAGGGGGGGGGGGGGGGGGGGGGTCGGCCCCTAATCCCCAAGACCCTTTATAGTACCCCTATGTATTTGCCTGGTCTCCGCCCCTGCATCCCCCCCTAAGCTCGACACATGCTCCCTATATAATAAGTGTAGCGTTGTCAAAAAAAAATGTATTTGTAGTGTCTTGAGTGGGTATTTTAATGGATATAAAGACGAGCCTGATTATTTTTATATTGGTAATCACTTACAACAGTTAGTTTATTATGCTAGTTTTTCATATTAATATATTTTTTTGTTTGAAAAAAAATTAAGGTTAAAGTTCACTCCCCCTAACAAGATTTCCTAGTTTCGCCTATGCACCAAACCAATTGACTTGTGTTAAGATCCAATCTACACCACTTATATACCACACCAACTCTTATCATGTTTTCAATGTGAAACTATATATTCCAACACTCCCCCTCAAGTGCAACTAAGCTTGAACTAGTTGTCATTTGTCAAACATAGACCTACTCTTTAGAGTTCTATAAATATGCTTCGAACTATTTTAATAGGCTATAGGTCCACAAACGGATCTAGACTCCACCGCTAGCCCAATCAAGTTTTTAAATACGAGCCCAAAATCGTTCTGCTCTGATACCAATATACCATATAGAAATCCATAAACTCGAAGAGGTTGGGCCACATATGTACACGTGAGTATACAAGTGGTGTTGGAGCCCAATTACTTGCTTGGGACTTTCGCTGTTGAAAATTAATTGTGGAATCTGACTTGAAGGTCGCCCTCCAATTACTAACTGGTGATGGTGAAGACTTACACTCAACCCTTCTCAGTGATTGTAGAAGGTTATTACAAAAGGATTGGATGGTCCGACTCCAACATATTTATAGAGAAGCAAATCAAGTTGTTGACTGGCTTGCTAATTTAGCTATAACAAAGGATGATTACTTGTATGTTCTTACGAATCCGCCAGATGGGCTGAAATCTGTTTTGTTGACAGACAACCATGACACATTGTATGAGCGTCTTTAATAGATGAATCCAAATCCTACTTTCAACCAAAAAAAAAAAAAAAAAAAAAAAAAAAGTGGTTGGAGCTTATTTTGCACAAAACCAATTAGCTTGTGCTAAGATTCAATCTACACCACTTATATACCATACCAACTCTTATTATATTTCCAATGTGGGACTATATATTCTAACATTTTCACATGGATAAAAAATAAGAACCCAAACAATGAAGTCATTGAAGTATATTCCTTCTATAGCATAGACAAAATTATGGGGAATTATTACTTGTTCGATTCGTTGCGCACAGGCGGTCCAAAGTAAAGCTCTCCAAAGAACATTAGAAATGCCCATGACCTAACCAAGAAATAACCCCAAAGCAAGGTTACATTATATGCTACAATAGGTTGTCTACTAAAATCACTTACCAGTAGTTGAGAAATTCCATCTTGGTAAGATGCTAAAAAGCGCGCCTTTATCAAGTGCACATTGTCTTCTCCAACAATTCCTTCAACTCCCCACTCTTGTATGCCTCTGTCATAACACGCGGAGTTATTAATAAAAGTCTGAACACACAGTGAACTTCTTGCAGTACAAGTAATGCCTCCTAATATTAAGAGCAAAAACCACAACAACTCAAGGGGCGCATGAGAAGAACTATTCAATTCATGACCTTGAGTTAGTTGCCGTAGTTTTTGTTCTGAAGATTAGGAAGCATTACTTGTACAGCGAGAACATGAAATCGTCAAAGTGAATCGAGAAAATTCAAAGTATCATATTAATCATGGATGCCGGCGGAGATAAACTGAATGACTTTAAATTATGAATCCACTCATCAATAGCAACTTAAAAAATTATTTCATGTGATCCTGATTATACATAAATAACCATTGCTTCCTCAAATACTGAAAATTGAAGGATGTGGAAATCTGAACTTATGCAACACTTAAATTTTTCTTACCAACAGTGATATCACATCCACCGAAGAACTCTCCGTCGATATAAAGTTGAGGAAATGTTGGCCAGCTGGAATATTCCTTTAATGCTTGACGCAACATTTCGTTCTCTAGGATGTTCAATGTCTCAAAAGGCACATTCATGGACTTTAATATCTGCACAACAGTATTTGAAAATCCACATTGCGGGAATTCCTTCGTCCCTTTCATAAAGAGAACCACTTTGTGTGAAGTAACGACTTTATCCAAGGTAGTCTTCAACTCAGGAGATAAAGCTTTAAATGCGAACAGATAAAGAGATGAAAATGCTATCAATCATTCAAAAATGGAAGAATGAAAAACATAAAAAAGTAACGAAGAAACAACCAAAAAAAATATAGATTCATTAATTATCAACTGCAAACCACATTAAGGATTTTTAAGACGTGATTAAAAATACCCATAGAAAACACCACTATCCAGGTCAGGCAAAACAGGTGTAAGAGGATGCAAAAAAGTAAGAGAAGAAAGAGCTGTGATTGTATAAAGTAGAAACAAACAGAAGAATAACTCAATGAAGATGCATTTATAGCAGTTCTGGAAGCAAGACGACGAATTTTGGACACAAAAACATGAACTGAAGAATGAAGTGGAGATTTGGGAAAATAAAAGCTGAACATAAGGAAACCATTGAGTTTTAGCTGGTTTTCATTCAACCGTGATCATGCAGAAAGGAATATGATTTAAGTGATCACAGAGGAAACAAGTGCCGGGTCATTTTCTTTATCAAGTAATAAAATTTAACACAAGTGACAGAGAGCAAGGGCCCATGAATTTGATTAGAGGAAAAACAGAAGTAGAATGTAATCAAGTGATGGGTTATAATTCAATAGCTTACTTTAACTGACAAAGAAACAATAAAATGGAAATATATGATTGAATGCATGTTGTTTTAATTTAAACTTGTCGACATCCAACACTTTGCATGCGGGCAAGACCGAGAATCAATTTATCAGGTTGAGATTTTATATTACATGGATCAATCTTATAACAGATAATCCTTAAAACTTGAATTCAGTTCATTCCGTATTAAGCAAACTACAGTGGAGTATTTTAAACTAGATCAGACTGAGATTTCTCAATTCATTGTCATCAGATTCTATTATTACTTGACCCTGATTGAGATTTAATCAATTTATGTTAAGCCTTAAAAGTAGGAATTTCAGTCTTAGAGGCAGAATTCAGTCATATTCTTTAATCATAAAAAAGGTGTAATCTTGAAGGCCTTGGTGAATAAATGAAATCTACTGTTCAATCCTATAGTTGCAATATAAAAACTCAAATCACCACATTCATTTTTGTTCCTTTGCTGTGTTTTTTCGATTTATTTTTATTTTTCTTGAGAAATAGATATGGAGATGGCAATTATATATAATATAAAATCCAAAAATACGAGCGTAAAGGTAATAAGAGGATGATAAGTGGGTACCCGCGAAGCATCGAAGCGAAGCACCGATCCTTTTGGACGAAGGGCGTGGCAGGACAAGAGAACTGATGCTACAATTGATAGAAAATGGAAATGAAGACGAATATGAAGTCAGTGAGGCTCTCATACCAGAGGCGAAGGAGGAGACCTTCCTTACATTGGCAGACGAGGATGCTAGGGAATTTCCCCACATCATACTCGAATTCAAGGCCATTGTTTCGAAGTTGAAGGAATATGCACTCTGTATTTTCTCAACTCTTTTCGGCTCTTCTTCTCACTAGCCTATTTTATAATTTCTTGTCGTCGTATTTTTTTCTACCTTACCTGAAAGATAATAATAAAAAAAAAAGTCACAAATTTTGAACCGAGTAAGGCTTAGCGCCAGATCGGTTGTGTCAGCCCAAGTAAAAAATTTGGACAACCAAAGCATCTCTAGTGAGGTGGACGAGGCATCACTTGCTAAAAGGTAAGGTCGAGGGAGGTCCAATATTTGACTTTGACTTAGACTTATGTTGGAATCAAATTTGTTAGTTTCTTATAAAAAAAAGAAAGTAAAATAGGAAAAAAAAAAAAATTCTAAATTTGGTAGGTCCAGAGCAACATTTTGTTATTCAAATAAAAATATAACCGGGCTCAAACATAACCTTTTAGCTGGGATCAAGACCATATTTCAAACAACATCCACTTCATTGACCATACCTTGTATAATTTGCAAAATAATGAAAAATTATAGTAACACACGTCGAAATGCATCTTACTTTGATATATTTGATTTCAAGATTTAAATTTTAGTATATTATTATTATATTTTCCTCAAAAAAAAAAGGGTACAATTTGCAAGAGAATAGAGATTTAGAATGCAAATAAAAACCATAAAACATTATCTCCCACTTACATTTAATCTGCATAAACTAGGGGTTTTAATAGAATAACAAAACGTGATCTGAATTCCATCAATTTTGAAGAGAAATTTCAAATCTGATATAGTTGAATCAACACCCAAAATTCATATCTTCGATCGATGGCTAAACCAAGGCATAAAGAAATTAAAAAATTTAACAGAATAATAAAGAAGAAGACAGATTTGAACTAACCTTCTTTATTTTAGGACATCTCTTGGAAGAAGAAATTGAGCGATAGCTAGGGATGAGTTTTTTGTCCAGAAGAAATTGCACCACAACCGATCGACTTGGAGATGAGTTGGATTGTTGTGATCCTCGATTCGCCACGGCATGTGCACGCGGTTTTAACGAGGTCTATCCAACGATCTAAGAAACTAGTATTTATATTGGGAATGCATTAATTTGGTGAAGGAAAATGCTTAGGAACTTAACCTAGAAAAGATATTCATTTTCTTTTAAGTGAGGTCTCTAGTTCGAATCTTAAGGATGGAAAAAAAAAAGGGTAATGTTGCAATGACATCATAATTGACATCGTAAGTAATACCTCTATGACGTTGCGTGTGGGTCCACTTAAAAAGGATGTTACGCAAATAGTTCTCGATGCATAACACGCGGGGTGCATATTCCGATGCATGCACGAATGGCTCTAAGGATGTGGACCCACATGCCACGTCATAGAAGTGTCACTTAAGGTAGAGCTAGCAAAAATTGTCCCGGACCTATTTGTCTGATTTTGTCTGGACCCACTTTAAATGGGTTCGAACACTATTTTTTTTAAAAAATACGGATCTGGACATTTTTTTGTTTTCGTTTAAAAATACGGGTTCGGGTCCAGTCCGTACATGAATTTCAAAAAATGGTACTCATTTAACAATTAATTGGAAATTATTATTTATAGGTGAATTTTTGTAATTTTACATATACTAAGTTCCAACTTCACTTATTAATCCAATTTTACTCAAAAATTTAAAGGAGTATTTTTGTAATTTGACATTTGAGATATCTTGTATGCTTTTTGTGCATCACCACTAAGTTCCAACTTCATTCATTTGAATGATGGATCAAAATTTTTGGGATTTTTTAAAATAATAATTGATAAAAAATTATTTGATCATATTTAAAATAAAAATCGAACAAAAATGGTTCCGTATGTTTTATAAAAATACGGGTCCGGACAAAAAAGATGTCCATTTTTAAATATTAGTATGAGTCCGGACACCATTTTAAATTATTATTAGGGGTGTGTGTCCGTCCGGACCCATTTTTTTGTCATCCCTACTTAGGGTCAATTGGGTATCATTGTAGCATTTTCCAAAAAAAATGAATTTGGGGGTATGGATGCAGGTGGGGCGGGAGTTCTCATTCCCTACAACGATTTGCTATGATGGGGGTGGGAATTTCCTACCAATTAGCCCTCGTGGGGCCGAGGGACGGGAGAAATTTCATCTCCACCAACCGGAGCGAGGCGTATTTTACCCTCCCCACCCCACCCCGTGGAGATTTCCTCGCTCAGTCATGTGGGGATTCTCCACGAAGATCTTGAATATTCCTTGCGAGAATTGCATTAATATCATTAGATCTTACATTTTCCTTTTTTGTATAGTGAATGCTTCATATAAAATTCAAAAACAGACTTAGAGTTGGGAAGAAAAAGCTTTTAATGATTTTGATTTCGTGGGAATCTATAATGTATTTGATCTCCTTTTCTAAGATATTTATTTGATAAAGTGACGGGACAGGGAATTCCTCTGGGGGTGAGGAATAGAGTCAAAATTTCTCTAGTGAAGAATTTCAAGCAGAGAATCCCTCGCCCCTGCCATAAGTGGAGATGGGGATGTAATTGCATTCCTCGCCCCACTTGCATCCCTAGTTGGGGGCCGCATCCTTTATGAGGCTAATAGCCTCATAGTGTAAGAAATCAAAAAAAAAAAAAGAGAGAGAGATACTGATAAGAGTACCCAAAAAAAAAAAAAAAAAGAAGATAAAAACCTAACCTTACCATAATTTAAAGCATTTAAATTCAATCCAGTAATCATCAAAATACATTTAAACAAATAGAAAATATATAATGGTATCCACATCTTGTGAATTGCAAATTCTTTACAAATTACTATCTAAATGACACTAGTTAAGAACATGAATAGCAAATTAGCAATATATCATCAACTACATATTCTAGACTAAGAACGAGTATTCCCTATATGGTAAATCAAAGCTCTCGAATTAATTCTTGACGATGATCAGCTCGTTGGAGAACCGAGAAACAGAAGCAACTAGGCACCCTCGAAACATCCCAATACATTCCAATCACATCTCCGGCGCGAAGCTTTCTCCGGCTAACAAACTTGCTCCTCCAGTTGCCAATCAGCACATAGCAATTACTACTATTAACCAACCTTTTAAGCACCAATTCATGCTCTGAATACTGATCGTCCACGTCGCGAACGCACACTTTCAACCCATGCTCACTACGCATCTCCATCTTCTGCTCCTCGGTAAGGTGCTTCACAACATTATCCTCCATTGTCTTCGTCCCTATCAACAATCGAGCCAGTTTTTCGACGTCGCTCTTTTGCAGAATCTTCACTATAGTAAACAATTGTTCAACATTAGGAGGCCGCGGTGGCAGCGGCAGCGGCGGCACCGACGGTGGTGGAATATAGCTGATAGGCGCAACATCAAGTGGCTGCGCTGCATGAAACCCAGGCAGACCAAGACGAAGTGTGAGATCAAGGCCGGTCGCCTCATCAATATCGGTAATTTCCTCATTGATCTCTTTTCCCTCGCGTTTCTTCTCAGCAGTGGTAGGAATAATGCGAGACCCTGGTGGCGCGAGTCGAAGTGTGAGATCAATACCATCTACTACTTGATCGTCGTCATGAGTACTACTAATAGTAGATGTAGTAGTAGAAGAAGAATAAGTAGCGACGCCATTGCTAGAAACAACGTAGTATTTTTTGTACCAATTTACCCACAGTAAATTTCGCTCTTTATCCATCATTGATCGAAAAAAGAACAAAGAATCGAATTAATGGTGAAGAAAGGAGAAGAGAATGAAATTGATCGTACTAACGTAGCAACAATGATAGAGAAGTATTTATAGGAATGAATGTATCCCCAAAATAGAAAATCAAACATGTACAAATAAGGTTGTGCATTTGTAAAACAAAACGGTAAAAAAAAAAAGAAATTAGTAACTTTTACGTAGAATCCCGCAAATACCCCTTCTTATATCCTCCCTTTAGCAATAAGCGAAGGGCAATATCGGAATGGCCAATCCTATTTGGTCTCGGCCTCGGACACTCTCCGCGACCGAGCGAGCGAAGATCGCAGAGGTCCGTTTGGCTGATCATTACTTTTCCGATTTCGATTTCGTCGCGATTCGTTCAATTGTAGGAGATTTGATCAAATCGAATTTCTCGTCCGTCTAATCGTGTTTAATCGTGTGTAATCGCGTGTAATCGTGTTGCGATTTTTGGATTCTGGTTCGATGTTCGGAAACTAGGGTTTGGAATTAGGGTTTTTCAATGGCGTCGCTGATACCTGGTCTGCCAGACGACGTGGCGCTCTTCTGCCTGGCTAGGGTTCCGCGGCGGCGCCATCCGTTGCTCCGATGCGTGTCGAGGAGGTGGAGAGACGTCGTCGGCAGCGACGCCCTGTATTCGTATCGGCAGAAGCACAGTCTGGATGAGACTTGGGTGTATGCATTGTGCGGCGGAGACAAATCAGATGAAGTATCATGTTACGTGTTGGATCCGAAGTCGAAAGCGAGGTGTTGGAGGATTCTTCGAGGGTTTCCCCAGCAGTGTATGAGGAGGAAAGGGATGGGATTTGAAGTGTTGGGGAGGAGATGCTATTTGATGGGTGGGTGTGGTTGGTTCCAAGACGCTACTCATGAGGTTTACTGTTATGATGCTTCCGTGGATGCTTGGGATGCGGCGGCCGTGGCGCCGATGCCTACTGCAAGGTATTACTTTTATTTATAGAATGACAATTAGGCCAACTATGCTATATGGAAGTGAATGTTAGGCCGGTGAAGTAATAACAATTATATAAAATGAATGTAATAGAAATGAGGACGTTGAGGTGGATGTGTGGTAAAACTCGTAAAGATAGATTAAGAAATACGAAACTCAAAGTAAAGTAGGAGTGACACCAATTGACATAAATATTAGGGAAGGGTGGTTACGGGGTTTAGACACCCTAAAGACAACTTGCAAATGCCCCCACTTGAAAACTTGACTCAGTTTAAGCTGAAGAAAAAATTTGACGACGTAGGGGTAGAATGAAGTTAACATAGGACGAATTAATCAGGAGGGGTTTAAATAGTTTGGAAAGCTCATCACTAATTGCACTAAACCGAGCATAATGGAAGAGTTTGATCCATGTATCCAACTCTAACTAATTTGAGATTGAGTTTATATTATTATTATTGCTGTTGTTGTTGATCGCCACATTTACAGAAAAATATATTTTTTTTAGGTGTTGAATGATTCAATTTGTTGGATGGCCTAGATTGTTTTGCGTTGTGTGTATAAGACTATAAGTAACCTTAATGTTTGCCACTAGAAACTCAAACTTAGATGAATGGCTGGTGCCGGGTCTCTGGTTGTGTAATTTTGTTGTCTGTTGTAATTCTTGTGGCTATTTTGAAACCTGAAAAGTGTGTATTCATTTCTCTTCCACATGATACTTCCTAATATTCCATATTTGAAGCACAAGTTTCTTTCAACTTACATGAGGAATAATTAGCTTCCGCAGGATCCTTGCCCTCCTTCAAATTTAGAATGCCAATGAAACTGCTTATGTAGCCGTCTTTGTTGCACCAAAAGTAGATTTGGAGACTGGGAACACTAAGCTTATTGCACCTCATTTGTAACATCAGCTAGCTGATGCAATGCATAGGGCTGGTAGCGTGGAAACTGAATATATTAAGTTTCTTCAGGCCTATTCAAGGGTCAGATGATGACTTGAACGTTTAATACCTGCTTCTTTTTTTTCGGAGATGCTACTATTATTTGAGGTTATTGTCACTCTGGATTCTTTTCAAAATTCTCATAAATGGGTTTTGGCTTTTTTTTTATTGTTTTGTGATCTTAAGAAGAAACGACTCCAGTTGGGATCTGTCATTGATAATTTGTTGGCTAGTCTAATAAAATTAATGTTTGATTGATTCTGATGATTATGTATGGTTGCATTGGATCAAATGGTTTGGATTGAATATAGGTTGTGGTAATCACATCTATTCTTTAGGTGTTACAAGTCTTCCTATTTCTAAATTTTGTACTTGTGGACCATATTAACCATATATAGATAAACTAGTAATTGGGGAACATACTCTTGGTTCTAATTTTCTTTGCTAGGGAAGGTTATCGACAACATAAGAACTCCCTATGTTTGTATGATTGAGATGATGATTTTGAAGGTGACTGATTGTCGGAATGGTGTCTTGAGTTTCAGGTGTTTTTTCACTTGTGAAGCTTTAGACCAGAAGCTCTTTACTGTTGGAGGAGCACAATTGAACTCGAGCGATCCACTATCATGGGATACTTACGATCCTTGCACAAACAGGTGGACTTGTCATTCCGAATCCAAAGTAGTCCCTGACATTGCTGATTCTGTAGTCCTAGATGGAGAAATTTATATCCGCTGTCTATCTCTTTCGCCACCACATGTATGTTTTTCGTGTATGAACCATCAAGCGGCACATGGAAACAGACGGACGAAGACATGGTTTCTGGCTGGCAAGGCCCTGCTGTTGTCATAGACGGGACTCTCTACGTCTTGGATCAGAGCTTAGGAACCAGGCTAATGAAGTGGGAGAAAGAAAGTAGGGAGTGGATAGCTGTTGGTAGGCTGTCTCCTCTGCTCACACGGCCGCCTTGTCGACTTGCTGCAGTCGATAAGAGCATTTTCATCATCGGTAAGGGACTCAGTACAGTTGTGTTCGACGTAGAAAAGGCAAGGAACATGGGAGGTGTCATGGTGAGCTCTTCCATTGCCGGGTTAGCCTCTGTGGAGAATGTAATCAGCTGTAAAACAATGACAATGTAAAAATTCCTTTTACCCTCTCCAAGCGCAAATGTAATTCTATCATGTTGTTATTCCATTTACCCATTGAACAGTTTGAACTATCTACACTCCCACTATTCACTCGTGTTGTAATCTCGGGCAACCAACTGCCAATACTGTATTATTTATACTAAATCTCAGTCAGGTTGAAATTGTTTCATTAAATTGCAACTATCTTTAATTTCCAGATGGTATCGCTTGTGTTGATTCACTCACTGACCTAAATCAAAATCTTGCTCCCAAAGGCAGGGCTTTGCGGCAAAGAAAAGAGCACTAAAATTTTGGAAGTATGTTTGCTTAACCCAAGTTGGGTATGTGTCCGTAAGTGTCCCTTAGATACGCATTGGGACCTTTGTCACGCATCGGGTTACATTTATGCATGCATCTCAGGGAAAACCAATGGACGCACATGTGCGTGCCCAACCTACATGCCATTATTTTTCAAATTTATGACTATTTTATCAGGATGCATTTGTGCACGCATCTCGGGAAAACCAATGGACGCACACATGTGTGTGCCCAACCTACACGCCATCATTTTTCAAAATTATGAGTGAGAAAACTATTGTGAGTTTGATTCTTGGTAGCTACATCATATTCACTCTTGAGTTATAAGATTGGGCCGCTTAACTAATTCCCATGTGTTCTTCTCTATGAAGAGTTTAGAGTTGACGTCAATGCGAACATAAGTCTTGTTTGGTTCATTTTACTAATTACCAGGGAAGTTTGATTCCTAGGAAGTTAACCACTAAGGAACTTGCACTTTTCACGTTTGGTTCAACTTTGAACTTTTTGGAAAGTTTCACATTTTAAAAACAATAAAATAATGTAATTGACATAAATGTTTTTTACACTGTTTTTGAAAAAGAGATTATAGGGAATAAATGTAAAGAGATAAAATTAAATGAGGGTAGGAGTGTTCATTCCCCCTCAGGAAGATAACCCACTCACCCTCAAGTGAGTTATCGTCCCCTATGTGAGAAAGTTGAGGGTTAAACTTCAAAGAAAGTTTTTTGAAAATATCCTACAAAACAAGGAGAGTTAAACTTATTTAGAAGTTATCTCACTTCCTTCAACTACCCTCAAACTAAACAAGATCATAGTATAATAAATAACAACAGCTTTAGAATCTTAGGCGATACCTAAACCTAAACTAAGACTACAACAAAACTCACTAGTTTACAAAGCGTGAATAATAATTATTGATTTCAAGAAAATCATATCTACTATAATCAAGATCAAGATTACATATAATTTTCTACTTGTAGGTTAATTAAAGTCCTTAAACCCTTTGTTGATTTCTTGATTAGAGGTTTTGGGGGTTTTTCTCCCAAAACCCTAGAATGGTAGCTTTTGATGGTTTTTAGATTTCTAAGAGAGCTCAATCCACCTGAAATCGAGTCCAAGTTTTCGCTTTCAACTGGATCGCATCTCGCTAGGTTTTCAAGGTACTCGAATTTGCGAATCATGAATCTTCTTAGTTCTTTCTTTCATTTGCATTGTCAATGGCGTTGTTGATCTGCTTAAATGCTTGTACTCAGTTGGGAATCTGAATCTCAGCTTGTCAATGTCCCTACTGTGACTGTTGTGAATTTCTGGGTTGCAAATTAACAATCTTTACTTCAAATTCAGTGAATTCTAGGGTTTCAAAGCCGTGTTTCTTTAGATTTGCATATGAACAAGATTTAAATATGGTGAAGTGGTACTGAGACTTGTATATGACACTTCTCTCTCTTGTGCAATTGAAGCTACTGCTGAGTTCCATTTGTCAAAAAATGGCTAAGGGTCGAAAAAGAGCCAGGCTTCGATTGAGTACAAGTGGTTTTCGGTTGATTTGGGAACTAATATTGGTAGAGTGGAAGATGTTTCGACGGCAAGTGAATCTCAAGATTTGGGCGGTGGCGGTAAACAGTCTGAATCTAAGGCTAAGGAGCTACTGACTAGAGCTCAGTTGGTCTCTGCGATTGGTGCCGTGTGGGATTGCGCCAATCGTCCGATTCCTGTTTGTCGGCGGAAAGGAAATGTTGGAGACGGCAAAGGAAGGAGGATTGGTTACATGAATCTCAAGAGGAAAGAAACGGTACTGAATTCTTCAACATTGGTGCATCGAAGAAAATATCTTCATTTGGATTGTTTGGCAGCAAAGTATATAGTGAGAAATCATGGAAGGTAAATGAGATGGTTAGTCTGAAATTCCCAATTATTTTGGAAACATCTATGGATGGATCAGTGGGAGGCCTAACTTTGTGTCGAGATATGGTTTGTTCCTCTCCCAATCTAAGGGCTTTAAACCTAGAGACATTGAAACCTGTGTGGATGAAAATAAGACTAGCCAATGGAAGAGTTCAGCCGCAGAAGATAGTGGTTTTCTTGCTAATTGTCCTCCGATTGGTAAAACAATGGAGGTAGCGGAAAATGCAGCAGAATCTGTTAACTCCCTTGGTTTGGATTATTTCCTCGGACCTGTCTCAGAACTTAGGGCAAAAGTTGATGTTCCAAGGACTTGTAGTTCTGCTCTTTGTTCAGACTACCATATTGATCAATCAGATTTGAGAAACCAAGGAGAAGTACAAGACATAGCAGAGGAATGCAAAGGTGCTTGGAGAAGAGAAACACAAACCAAAGACCTACTCATTGATGATAATTCGAAAATACAAACTTACTCCTCAATGAAGGATAATCAGAACCATGCCTTTATAAAACATGGACATGCATTTGCTGGAGCATTGGCGGGGACGTTTGTTAGCCTTTGCCTGCATCCTATTGACACCATTAAGACTATAGTTCAATCTCATGGCCACTGTGAAAGATCTGGCCATCATGTCCTCAGGTCAATAATATCTCAAAGAGGTAAGAACTTGTGAGAGCAACTTTTTATGAATGTGTGTAGTGGAAATTTATACTTGTTTTGCTTTTTGATAATCAGGTGTGACTGGAATGTACCGTGGAATCTCTAGTAATATAGCTTCCTCGGCACCAATTTCTGCTTTATACACCTTCACATATGAGACTGTTAAAGGAGCTTTCTTCCTCTCTTGCCTGAGGTGATACTGAGTTTCTTCCTTGCCCTTAAAAGTTTATGGTTTCTTGACTCTACCTAATCTCATTTTATTTGTTTCTTACATGCAGGGATATCAATCTGTTGCCCATTGCATGGCAGGGGGCTGTTCCAGCGTTGCCACTTCATTTATTTTTACTCCTAGTGAGTGTATTAAACAACAAATGCAAGTTGGTACGCACTATCAAAATTCCTGGTATGCATTTCGCAGCATAATTTTTAAAAAGAATTACCAACTATTTCATGCAGTGGTTCAGTTTGTTTTTGGATATTTTTCTGTTTGTTTTTTATTTTTTATTTTTTTATATTGACTAGGGATTGAAAGAATTGGTTGGAGTTCTGATTTATGTTGTTGAAGTAATTAAAATGTTGGTTTCTACGGAAGGAGTTTTTGTAGGTTGAATAAATTAATGAATAATGAATAATTGTAACAAGAAAAAATTAATGGATAATTGGTTGGATTTAAGATAATGTGTTGCAGTGAATTTCTTCTAGCAATCTTGTCTTGGGGTGTGGTCAATCTGATTAGACGAGGTGTGCATCAAGGTTGGATCTATCTTAGTGCTTTTGTGGTTGGTTCTTTTGGGTGCATGGCATTGGTAATTGTTATTTGAGTGCTGGGTTTTGAATTCTATAGGTTTACTTGTAGTTTTGTGGGTTGCTGTCCTTTGATAAGCTATTACCTTGTTTCTTTTGAAATTAGAGTTTCTTACTTATTACCCATGCGCCCATTTTATATCTGAGTTTTGTGATTTTTTTAGTTTGTTTATATTAGTGGGCTGGCTATCTATATTGCAAGTTATCTACATTGCTGCAAAATGCCCAAGCATCTCTGGTGAGATAGATGAGCGTCATTTGCCAATGGCAAAGTTGGGAGTCCGACTCATGTTGCAGTCAGGGGTTGTAATTAAGTTGGTTTCTTATTAAAAAAAAATGTATTGCAACAGAATCGCTGTCAGTTAATAATTCTTATACTGAGTTCAATTTTTCTTTTTGTGCATTTTGTTGAAACTGAATTTCTCAGTAAAATTGATGTTTTTCTATTACCTTTATAGGAGTGCTTTGTTGGGAATTCTTCAAAAAGGAGGTTTGCCTTCATTGTATGCTGGGTGGACTGCTGTTCTTTGCAGAAATATTCCACATTCAATCATAAAGGTCAGATCTTGCATTTTATGGGGTTGCAATTAAAAAAATTTCTATCATACAGTGAGGTCATCTTGGTATATTGGTAACTGATTCTTGAGAATTACTCATATGCTTGCACTAGTACAATTCTCTTGTTCGTAGCAATGATTTCTAAGGCAGAAGGACTCATACATCTCTATTTTACTTGCAGTTCTACACTTACGAAAAGTTGAAGCAATTAATACAATCACCAGCAGAGCTCAATTCTCCGCCTAATACATTTCAAATGGTTTGTTATTTTAGCATTTTTCATTTAATACCTCTCTTGACCATCTACTTCTTTTTATTTGTACCTTGACCATCTACCTCTACTAAAATAAACTTGTAACTTTGTAAGTAATTTGATATGATTTTGCTATTTTTTTTTTTAATTGAAACCATCCTGCTATTAGAAAGCAATTAATGTGTTTTTTATTTGACATTGAGTAATAGCTTTAGGAAATTACACAATGTTGATTTTAGTGCAGCTTCTATGTGGCGGACTTGCTGGATCTACTGCAGCTTTGTTTACAACTCCTTTTGATGTGGTGAAGACAAGATTGCAGACTCAGGTATGCTTCTCTTATTTGCATGGGTTAAATCCATATGAATTAATTTTCTTTGATTCTTCTTGATGTAATGCTGATTAGATCCATTTGCAGCAGATTCCTGGAAGCCTTATCAAATATGAAGGCGTCCTTGATGCACTTCAAGAAATTTTCAAGCATGAAGGATTGAAAGGTCTCTACCGGTATGGTACTTTGCTAAAATGGTTTCATTTAGCATGAAAGCTTCAAAGGTTATATAGTATGGAATACATGCAGGCTTTTGTCTATACCTAAATAGAATAGACCATCTTTGATACTTAATATTTCTTCATTGGTAATATAGATTTGTTTAAGCTGTTATTATGTTGGTCGTACTGTTATACATCGTTGCCTTGAGGACTTGAATTCCTAAGGTAACTTGTGCTTTGAGTCGAATAAATGATAGCTTATCGAGTCTAATGAAGTTTTGCTTTGCCAAAATGCTTGATGAAATTTTCCATGTTTGTCTTCTTATGTTTCTCTTTAAAACTTCACTCATAAATCTTATGAGAAGAAGTTTTCTCATGGAATCCCATTCTCCACTATTTTTCATGTTTCCCTCTTGGTCTTGCCATTCATCTACTTGATCTTTTTGTATTATTAAAGGTGCTGTTGTTTTTTGCTAGATTGGTGGTTGTCTTCTAGCTTTCCTGCTCTTTCTTTTAGCTAGTAAAATTTCTTTGAACTATTCTGTTAGTGCAAACTTCTTAGTGACTGTTGCTTCTTCATTTAGGGGATTGACACCAAGGTTAATTATGTATGTCTCACAAGGTGCTATCTTCTTCGCATCATATGAATTCTTCAAAAGTGTATTATGCTTGAAAGTGCAACGGCTGCACCACCCAGCAACTAATGAAAAAGAAAATACGGAGGATGATTCGGCATGGTCATTAGTACTGCCACCTATACACAGGCCATCTTGATTTGTACTCGAAATGATAGTCCACATGCATTCATAGTTCTCACAGGAGAGATTTGGAGAACGAGCAGTCAACGCATTTTATTCAAACTATTATGATAGCAGTTTGCCAGAAACAGAGTTGAATATGGTGCACAGCAGGTTTTAGTTCCAGATGGTCAGTTCTAAACTAAACCTTATTTTACTTGAAATTTTTGTTTCCTTTGCTTGATTTTGAAGTGCGACAGGGTTTTGATTGGTTCTCTTTTTAATTTGGTTCTTTCCAAATATTGCAGGTGATCATGAAAAGAAATTAAGATGTATTCAGCAATGTTTTAAAGTCTCATGCAAGATGAAAACTTTGTTTTCAGAACCACTTATGGTGTAAGAGCAGGCACAGATGGCAAATCTCAAAAATAATGAAGAGATTATTCTTTCAGAGACGATGATGAGTGTGGCAGATTGGGAGGCATCATCAAAAAAGAGATGCTTGATTATGAGCTTGAAGTGCTTTAGTGGTCCTGAAATATCACAAATGCTGTCTGGTCTAAAATGCATCTTTACCAAACCATCACTTACTGTTAATTTGGAAGATCAGTGAAGCTGCAGTTGCGACTACTCAAGTGCAAATTATTCATTTCATCTGGATCAATTAGCTGGGCGTGGATGTCTGGTTTTTGAGTTTCTTCTTATTCATAATCATAAGCTTTTTGTTCCATTGTTCTACTCTGACTAATTGTTTCTTGCTCATTCCATCTCTATACTTGTACAGTTTTCATCTGTCAATAACACACTACAATTTAAGTCCCATCTTTACGTATCCTTTTTTTACAGGATCAATATTATGTAAAGACTTAACTGCTTGAATCCTACATCAAATGCATGCATACTTAATTCCTTTTCAGCTTTTAGTTTGAAATGGAATCTGAAGAAGGAAATATGCAAACCAACTTTGAAGAATGCTATTGAAAAAGCTAGAATCAAACCATTACAAAGCATTGATGACTTTGCATCTCTGCCAGACAAGTATGGATCATCAGATACACAACAATGCACATTAATGTTACAGGTGAAGAAGCACAATCACAATTTTCTCTGCAATCCAAACCTATAACCCAGCACAACAATGCAGGTTTCGATATAATTTTGGGCCTAGTCGGCCACTCTTCGCACTTCCCGGTTGACGGGTTGCCGCAAAGCCCCCGGAAACTTTGTCGTCAACGGTAAGAAACTTCGTCGTCAGCTATTCCTTTTCCTTTTAAAGGTAGGAGGTATGCTAACTCTGAAACTGTCAAGCTTATCAATCTTTGAAATACAGTCATTCATTCTCTTCAACAAAACAGGCATTGCCGCCACATTTCTGGAAATCTGAAGCTTCAGTGACTGTATCTTCTCGCCGATCTCCCGGTCTTGCGCCGCCGCTGCAGCCCCTTCATTGGCAGAAGACCTAGCATCTACATCTCCTACAACCACAAATCCCCCAAAAAGGTTCAATTTTTCAATCAATCACAACATTCTCGAAGCGATTAGAGCTGAAATTCAACAAAATTTCACCTTTTAAGCATAATCATTCAGAACCCTAACAAAATGAAGAGAAAAACGAAGAACAAACTGGAAACCCTAGAAATTGAAATTGACCTGAGTTTGGATCTCCAGAAACCCTAGTTTCAGGAACCTGAGAGGGCGAGTGATGAAGAATGGGTCTTTGGGCGAGGAGGAGAGAAGAGAAGGCTCTGGTGAGGCGATTAGGTAGAGTAGATCGGTAATGGCGGATCAGCTCCGCCATTTCTTTCACTTTGATTTCTTCGTCTCCTTCGACTCCTCCTTCATCGGATCTTGGACTCGCTAGGGCTTGAACGCTCTCTTCCGTTGATTCCATCAGACGTTGTGATTGTTGTTTGCACCGTTGGAGGGTTGGAGCGTAGAATCGATTTGAAATTTGAAATAACTCGGCGAACAAGATCGCCTTTTCAGATCGCCCAACTAATCCTTTAATTTCTGGTGTCTTTTTTTACTTTCTTTAATGTAAAAATACACACATATACTGAGTGACCATCTTAATAATGCTAAGATTAAAACTTTAATCGTAGTTATTGTTAAACTCAATACGTGGTTCTGAAAATAAATAAATAAAATATTCAATACGTGGCCTTTTCTTTCAAGAATTGTTTGTCTTTTTTTTTTTTGGTAGAAGATTGTATTATTTTTTCATTAGAAAGCATGTTAGTATTTTAGTTCTCTTGATCTTACTTAAATTCTCATATTTCTTTTGAAGATTTTGGAATCAAATGACAAGACAAAAAAATTATATCAAAATTTTATTACAATTTTGTGCGTAGAAAAATTTTATTATAATTTTTATGAGTAATTTTATAAATTTGAACAAGGTCTCTTGATATTGTTGGCAAATTGATTATATTTGTATATTAATATTGTCAAAAAATTTTTAGATAAGTTCTCGACTTCAATTCTTGTAAAAGAAGAAAATAAGATTAAAAGAATCACCCTCTTAAGAATTTTGATAGTAGTAGAGCATAGACTAGTCGAGCGTTGGCTCCGAATACCACACCAGATACTCCAAAAAAAAAAAAAAAAAAGTACATTTACCATGCAACGGCCAAATACTAACAAACAAGCGGGAACCGGCGTATAAATGAAACTGCATACACTGAACCATACGCTCATGCGTACCTAGGCGTTCAAGATCTTCATTTTCCATCCGTCCGATGATAAATCAACGGTGAAGATCACTCTGCCTCACCATACCAGGTGCTCCGCCGTACCAGGTGAACACACTCCCCTCTCTGTAACGACAAAAGTCCGTTGTGTCACTGAATCGATTGTTGATAAACCCAAACCCTAACCCTAAAAGAGGCGAATTTCACAAGAAGCTTCGAAATCTCCGGAGCCCTAATTCGATGAAGACATCTTCGATTACGTATAATCCCATTCTCGAGCGAGATTTCGGTGTTCTCTTATGGCGTCAATGGGCGAATGCGGCTCGCCTTCGGCGCAATCCAAGGTGATCATTCGTTGCTTCCTATTTGCCTGAAAAAAGTTGAATTTCCAGTTGTTATGGATGGAATTAGGTACTAGAATGTGCAAAGGTGCGAGCTTTTTGACTGCGTTGATGTAAATTGATGTGTTGTTGAGCAGAATAAGCAAATGATGATTGATTTGGAGGGCCCGTATCGGCTTCTGTATTGTTCGGGGAAGGGCGACAAGGATGGTGTGATTCAGGAGATAGAGAAAGGGGTGTCTCCAAACCTTGCCGACTATGACAAGAGAACTGCCCTTCACTTGGCTTCATGTGAAGGGTGCATTGACATAGTTGAGCTGCTTCTTGAGAAGGGCGCCGATGTGAATTCCATTGATCGATGGGGTCACACTGTAAGTGACCTCCAAATTAATGATTTGTGGACTAAGCATTTTTTATTCAAGCTTTATGAATGTCGTCTATGTGTCTTATTGGTTGGATCATGATATAATCGCGGTATGCATTTCGATTAATACCATAGTAGTATGAAAGTTGGAATGCTATCCAATTAGAGACATTGTAGATAGTAATGATTCTTCTTAGAATTACTTTTTTATGAAGGCATTCATATTAGGTTATTTACTATGGCATGAGTATTAAGCCACATGGTTCGGTTATATGACTGCTTGTGCACCTTCTTGAATATTTGTATGACTGGATTCAAGTAATGTTTTCTTCTTGAATTGAAAGATTTAACTTTACTTTTTCTGAGGATCCATGTCAGCTTGGAGATGCTTATTGATTGATGGTTTTTTATTGATTGTAGTCCATTCTTGTGCAATTTTGAAAATGTGTGGCCTCTTAAATTTGGTTGGCTTACACTGGTACTGAATAGGGTGACATTTCATTGATCTGCAGCCACTTTCAGATGCCCACAGCTTCCGTCACGAAGAAATTTGCAAGATACTAGAGGAAAAAGGCGGAACTGACCCGGTACTTTCACAGGATTTCTATTATTCCTTGGTGATAAATAGTTTTTTTTTTTTTTTTCTTCTTTTTTCTATTTTTGCAAAATTATCAACTATGCATGGTCTGTCAGTTGATTGAGAAAATAATGAAGTAGTTCCATTGCTATCATTTACATGCATGCATATTCTAGTTCTTAAGAGCAGCAACACGTGCGCATTGGTTGAAATATTTGATTTTGTATTTTACCTTTGTACCCGTTAATATGTTTTTTATCTTAATTTTACTTTGTATATGTGGAAACAAAATAACATATATTACATACAAATTATGCTTCCTTTCCCCAATCTATGTGAAAGATAATGTGTGAACACATTTTCTCTTCCTTTTGTTGACTTTTCTAGTTTCCTAAGATGGAAATGAACAAATGTCTTTTGGTATTTGCATACTTGTGGTAAATTATTAATAAAGAGAGTGTTATCACGAGTGATTTTGGATACTAGGGTATTAGATATATCGGAAGATAGGATTACAATATCTTTCAAATGTGTTTTAGTTTTGCTGTTCTTATTTCAATATTTGTGTATTTTTGATTTGTTGAAATACTAAAAATAGTTGGCGCTTTAATTTGGTTCCTGCCTCTAACTAAATATTAGTTTCTGAAAACTTCATCAATCACTTTATTAATTAATTAATGACACACCCTTTTGTCACTTTGCATTGAATAGGTGAGGCGCGACTCCCTGAATCCTTGGTGTGAAATCGACCACACTGAGGTGGATATGGTTGACTGGACTCTTATTGGAGAAGTAATTGCATTATCTTTCAATTTATTTGCACTACTACTGAAAAATTATCATTTGTGAAAGGCCTGAAAAAGAACTTTTCTTTCATTATTCATTTTGTCTATGATGCATTTTGAAATTATGTATCGTAGTTGTGCTTTTTATGCTCTAAGCTTAACTGTTAAGTTTGGCAGGGAGCATATGGTGAAGTTTATTTAGTGAAGTGGCGGGGTACTGATGTTGCTGCAAAAACTATCCGTTCTTCTGTTGCATCAAATCCCAGAGTGAGGTTCAGTATTTTGTGAGATTTCAGTCATTATTTTTTCAAGTTATTTCATCAATATGACTAATTTTGGCCGAACTACAAATGGCATATTCACGTATTTACTTTGGTTTACTTTAGATCAGCTCGATTGCTTTTGGTTTATACTTCCATCTACTTTTTCTCAGAAAACGTCCATTTATCTACAGGAATACATTTTTGAAGGAACTCGCACTTTGGCAAAGGTTGCGTCATCCTAATATAGTGCAATTTCTGGGTGTTTTAAAGCACCCTGACCGCTTGATCTTCCTCACGGAGTACCTTTGCAATGTAATGTTTTTAGTTAATAACAAGTTTTGGTGTATTTAGAGTTTATGTTTCTGATTTGCTACCTTCTGGTTAGTAGGGAAGTTTAGCTGATATACTAAAAAAGAGAGGACGATTTGATCCGCCTACAGCTGTGGCTTATGCTTTGGACATTGCAAGGCAAGAAAGTTACTTTACATTTGGAGGGCACCTTTCTATTGTGTTGAATGTTCAAACCACTCTTAATTTTTAAAAGAAGTCGGTTAATATTTTGAGCATATTCTTAGGTCTTAACTATGTTTTTCTATAGGAATTAGACCATTGACCTTTCTCCAATCGCTTTGGTACAATTTGAAGTTTTTTTAAGTAGAAAAGTTTTTCCTTTTATTTAACCTTCGTATACCACTAGATCGGTAAAATACTGAATACTTGTATTTGGCCTGCAATTGTTGTCCATTGAATTGATCACATCATATAGACAGTCCATAAGATTAAGTCAACAATCTCGTTCCTGTACTTTACTTGTTTACTGCTATTGTAATAAACTGCTAATGTGAACAAACCTGGTGAAAATTATACAGAGGCATGAATTATCTCCACGAGCATAAGCCACATCCAATAATACATCGAGATTTGACTCCAAGGTACAGGAAATGGATTTACTATTTGTTTTTATAACGTTCTTTCTATCTCCTGACACTGTTCCTCTCATTATTGGAACTTCTATAGCAATGTTTTACTAGATGAAGCCGGTCATCTCAAGGTGACAGACTTTGGATTAAGCAAGATTGCGCAGGAAAAAGATTCATCCAATTACAAAATGACTGGTGGAACGGGTTCATGTGTGTCTCTTCATATTTATGATCTATGGAAGATTGTGCTGCTTTTCAATATTCATGAATCTTTACACCAAATGATTACTATGTTGCAGATCGCTACATGGCACCCGAAGTTTACCGCCGAGAATCATATGGAAAGAATGTTGACGTTTTCTCATTTGCTCTAATAGTACACGAGGTGACTATGGTACCAGCCTTTTGATTTAGTATATCACTGAACCAATTTTTGGAAACAAATCTTCTGTGATTTTTGTTTTTAAGCTTTTGGAATCTTTAGTTGTCTACATAATTTTGAAGTTGTCATGTTCTTTGGAAATCTACATTTGGACATGAATTGAATATACTTGTTTAGTTTGATTTTGTATAATTGCTTTATATTATACAAACTTCTGCCAATATAAGATGGATAAGACAATTGCAAATGGCTAAATTGATTTTAGCTTCCTAGTTCATGAATCAACCACACCCTTTCAAATTACAGATTATACTTGTAATTTAATCTATAAACAAGAGAAAGATTTATGAGATATGGATTGACAACGGCTAATTGAGTTCCTAACTTTATAAAGTTTTGAAAGTATACATAGTGTGTTATTGGTTTATTGCTGATAGAAAAGAGAAAATATATATATATATATATATATATTTCTTGGGATTCTTATTGGAAAGGTAAACCAAATTTATTATTACTGAATGGAAGCTTCTTAGCAAATCGGTTATACAAAATCTTCTGGTTTTTTATCAAAAGGATAGAATATGGTCTCCTATTGCTGCAGATGTTTCAAGGTGGACCTTCACAAAGAACAGTCGGTGCAGAAGAGATAGCCGACCGGCGAGCATATGAAGATTCTCGACCTCCCCTCTCTTCCTTCTTATACCCTGAAGAAATCAAGCAGTAAGTGAGTCAGGCATAGCACTTCTTTGTGATGTGCATTAGAACTAGAGTAAGATTTACCTTTGGAGCGAACAATGTCATGATTCTTACAATCCTCAACCATTGATTTGGTTCAAGATGCTCTTGAATCTTAAATGCATCTTAATTTAGTCATCGGTATACATGTAAGACGAATTAAATGACGAATCTGTTAGGTAATTGAATGTGCTTCAATGGCTTTTTATTACCAAAAGATCGATGAACACATACTCCACAAGATTAGCATTTTACAGTTGTTGATAGTTTTTCCATAATTCGAGCGAACTCACTCAGTGCCGCAGAGGAGAAGCATCCCTAACACCTTCTGTTTCCCTTCATGTAGGCTTCTGCGAGAATGCTGGCACAAGAATCCAGAGTGCAGACCATCATTCGAAGAAATAATCACCAAGCTGGAGACGATTCTGGAAAAAATCGAAAAAAACAAAGCTACTAGCCCATGTTGCAACTGCGCCATTTTGTGATCTAGATTCTAGACTTCAAGCATACACGCACATTCCAAGGATTTCAAACAGACCTCAACATTTCCTCTCTTTCTGCAAACAACCATTGTAAATGCTTCCCCTTATATTATGTTGATGTGTGTGCACTGATATTTAAAACATTCTGGATGTGAAAGTTTATTATTTGGAGCACGTACCATATGTATACAAATACAGGTAATTAGTTGTAATGTTGATTCATGATGACTTTGTTGAGATTGAATCTTTGCATGGATGTCACGAGCTAGTGAGCCACACTCGTTCACAACTAGGCAATACGACCACAAATAAAAAAGGTTATTGATGTTGAGCTTATTGTACAACAAACAACACCACCTCATAGACTCATACTAAATTAGTAAGGTCACTTGGTTTAATGTAGTTTAGTTTGCATCCCAAGTTACCTTAGGTATCCTCTGGCTTGTTGAATTTTTTCAATTTTTACGATGATATTGAGTTTTCAAATAAAATGAAATAGATTAACATTTCTAGTATCAACTTCGAGATGCCCAAGGGGTATGATACAATGGCAACAAGATTGAACATTTTTACTCTTCATTAATTTATGAGACGGAGATAATAAATTCTAATCGTGGTAGCTACATTAATTTTTCTTAGATTATAAGGTTTGGGTAATAGACTCTCTTTTAAATTTGGCTCAACTAATCATTTTCCATCAAAAACAAAGGAAATGCTAGGGTGACATTACTAACATCATCTTCCCAACATTAACAAATCCTCTCTCATATACATAAATTTGTATGTGCACAAACATTAATGCATAAATTAATATGCACCATTAAGTGTCTATTTTAACAAAAAAAAAAAAAAAAAAAAATTAGGTGTCTATTTCGGGTGTCTCAAAACGCGCAGCGAAATCATTTTCCAAGTAAAAAATCTACATGCGTGGCAATGTATATATCATATGAAGTTATGAACCGCCATCTCCAAGACTCCAACCAATTAGTCACCCCTCAAAAGACAACCCAATAGCCCAAGTACCCAACTCTCAATCCAATCTACAGGGACTGAAGCCTTTCAAGTTGCTGAATTCGGAGACGCCCTCTTCAAGTCTTCGGATTTTTCGTAGTGGGTCCCTAATTTTCCTTAATCAATCAATCAAGGGCTTTCACTAGACTGACCTACTTCCAATCTTAACTAAGAACAAGAAAACTAGAAGAGAAGAAGAGGAAGTTGTGCAAATGGAGAAAATGGGTTTCTCGGATTGAACCACAGCAAGTACCCAATTCAGGTTTTGCAGTTTCTTTGTAACTTTCTTTGGTTTTAGGCTTTGAAGTGTTAATATGAAAGATTTATGTGCTTTGATTTTTTAGAGTTCAATACCAACTTGTTCTTCAATCTGCAAATAAGGGTTTTGGAATTTTGTTTCTTTTGAATCCAATTTCATCTAGTTCAATACCAACTTGTTCTTCAAATAGTTGAACTGCTTTTGAAATCAACAAAAAAACAACTTTTTTTATAATTTTATGGGATGTCATGAATGTCAGTTTGAGTACATCAATGAATTAAGCTACTTCAATTGCTTTGAAATAGTTGTTAAACTTCATATGTATGCTTGAGTTTGTATCTATTTGATAAATATTTTTATGGGTACTGTTCAGGGTGATTGAATTTCAAAGGATTTTTTTTTTTTTTTTTTTTTGGTGAAGCCCAAAGGAAACTATGTTATTAGCAAGGTGTTCCCAGAAGAAGTTCATCACCAATCACACCCTAGTTTTGGAGAATTTATTGATAAATTTAGAGGGCGCGATCAGCTTCGGGAGGTCTAAAATCTCTTACTCTAGTTTGTCACCTGAAGTGCAAATACATCCAGCTGAGCTACCCAGGAAACTTCAAAGGATGGAGCGGAAACCATGGGTAGTGGATGTTAATGTGCTCAAGCGCAGAGCGAGGTTGGATAAGCAAATGAGGTTTGAAGTTCGTGAGAATATTCTGAAACCACCGGAAAATGGACTGTTAGTGAAGGAATTAGTCCCAGTAGCACATAAAGTTTTTGTTGCTCGAGAAGAGCTTTTCGGTTGTGTTTCGAGGGTCATGGATAGCATTCCAGTCCATAAGTGTTTGTCATGTGGAGAGGTTCACGTCGGCAATGTGCCTAATGAAATCAAGACTTGCAATGCTGCTTCGAGTCCATTTACAGTGGAGCATAATTGGGAAAGAGGAAGGCTGGAAGATGTTCTACCTGTAGTTGAAACTTTTCATCTTTATGATAGGGTTGGGAGAGCGGTATCTCATGAGGAACGCCTTCTGGTTGACCGCATTCCAGCAATCTTAGAGTTATGTGTGCAAGCGGGTGTTGATTTACGGGAGTATCCAACAAGGAGACGGGCTTTCCCAGTGTACAATGTTTCTGGGAGAATCATTGATTATGAGAAGAGGTTCCCTAAAGATGAGTTTTCGGGGAAGGACATCGATGAATTTGGATTTTGGGAGAAGAGAGAACGGCGAAATAGGAATACACAATCCAGCAATCTTCTTTCCAATGATCTGCAAGGTATTCTTGATTATCATTGTTATGTAGAATTCTATTATGGATTGATTCAGTCCACCTCATTCTCCAATCTTGACAAAATTTTGCATGTAGTACTTTTTGCAAGTATTTACATTGAATGAGATCTTAAGCATGTTTTGAGGATTACTTAAGGGGGGAAATCCAGTGGTTTTATTCACTTGTCCGTTTTGTCGACAATTATTGATCTCTTCTGCATTACCGGTAATGAATCTTTTGAAGCCTAATTATAGCAACTCTACATCTAATGGTTTAGCTCTTATTTCTTGAGCTTTACATAGTTAGAGCTTACTTCGAAACTTTTATTCGTATATGACGTACCAAGTGGTGTCTTGAGACCATATTCGCGTAATGTTGCAGTCACCCTTGATGGCTATTAAGAGCATAAAATTAGCTATTTTTATAGTGATGGCTTTGATTGTTAAGGATCTCTCATGTTTGGAACTTCTATATGCAGAATGTGCTACGCGAGGCATGTCAGCGTGGGAGGAAATGCGATCTGGGGCAATGAAACTCATGCAGAAATACGCAGTTCAGACTTGTGGATATTGTCCTGAGGTCCAAGTAGGCCCCAAGGGTCACAGGTTGAGGCAATGCCAATCTTACAAGCACCAGATGAGGGACGGCCAGCACGCCTGGCAGGAAGCAACCGTCGATGATATGATGCCTCCCGTTTACGTATGGCATGTACCGAAGTCATACGAAAACACACCTCTCTCTGACAAATTTAAAAGGTACTATGGGAAGTTACCTGCGGCAGTGGAGTTATTTGCTCAGGCCGGTGCCAAAGTGAGTGAGCAGTACAGCAGTTTAATGAGAGAAGATGTTGCAGTTCCCACAATGGATGAAGAGAAGTTGGTTGTCTAAGATGATCAGTAGCGAGTTCAACAGCTTAAAAAGAATTACAAGCCACTACAATGGCTTTTATTATGTAAACATAGCATTTTTTTTTTTTTTTTTTTTTTTTTTTGTTGATAGGCTTTAACATAGCATCTTTGAACTGAAAAGTGGCAGATTCTCATCTGAGAAGGCATTTTCACAACTGTTCTCTGTTGAAGAATGGAAATCTTGAATATTACAGGAAGAGCAATGATGTAGTTTTGATTCTTTTGATCATTGAAATGAGACTTGGCAGAATGAAATTCTTGATACTGATGCCCTAGGTCGAGTGGTAAGTACGTTCTCTAATACTTTGACTAAGCAGATGTGTTGAGTTTGAAACTTACACTCTTTTCTCCCTCTTATTTCTTTCTTGGGTTTCCTAGTGGAGTTAATAAAGGGTTCTCAAGTGATTAGTCGAGTCCACCATCAGCTCGGTGGAATATCCTCGGTTATTTAAAAAGGAAAGAAATTCTTGATACTGGTGGCAAGTTTTGTATGACTATGGTATTATTTATGAAGAAATAAACAAGTATTCAACCTCCATACAACAAGGTCGTTGTAGTATAGTGGTAAGTATTCCCGCCTGTCACGCGGGTGACCCGGGTTCGATCCCCGGCAACGGCGTTTCAATTTTTAATTTACCTTTCTTTTCTTGGGATAACAACCAACCAGATCCATTAAAATCTACCCAAGTTTTTATGGGCCAATGGAAGGAGAAATGAAACTGTGCTATATGTGGAAAGCAAGCAAGAGTGGCGGAAGAACAAATGATGGAATAATAAACATAAATAACATTTATTTCATTACTTATCATCATTTAAAAAAGTAGATATTATTGTTAGAACATTTTTTTCCTCACAAGAAAGGCTCTACCCAACATGACTTTACAGTATAAGATGCCCCCCAGAAGTGTACACTTTAACACTGCGCAATGGCAATCAGACCTGCACTTCGAGTCCCTTCTCGCTAGGATTGTGCCCAGTGCCGTCCCATAGTTGTACAAGTTCCTTCCTCATCCATGCAACGAAGATGATGGGCCCTAGAGTCGAAGGCACCTGCACATAATCAAAACAATTCGACATAAACACGTCAATACAATATCTCTCAGGGCATGGAATGAATCATCAAAGTCATATTCCTAAACTGTCAGATGAAAGGGAACTCCCCAATTCACAGCAAAACCTGGGCACGGCGAATGAGACTTTGCAGCATTACCTTGGGGATCTACCTACATGCATATGTATTCATCCACTACACTAATTTTTGAAACAGGCGGAATTTACTAGGTAAACAAAAAGAAAGCTCTTGCGATAAAAATAATAACATAACATCAATATTGTAAGCTTATGGTAGTCCTGGCAAAATTTGATCCGAAGTTTTGAAGCACACCGACTTACAAGAATCTGGTAAGAACAAACTCAAGTTCATGCTCAATAGAATAAAACAATGTCACCAAGGCATTGGAACTGTGACTGAAATGTAATGTATAATTGACAGTTTTATCTCACATATGACGTTTTGAAATATTAACTGGAAAGGCTTTCTTCACTGATAAAACTTTTGTGCGATTGCGAACCATCTATATGTGGGAATGTGCATATCAAGTTCAAAATTGTTTTATTATACATGGGAGTCCTGAAAGCCTTAAAAAGGGTGAATCCTGATTTATATTCTACAGCTCAGACCTATCTAGTACGACAATTGTATTTGGATGAGATATAAAGTATAGTAATTAGAAGTCTACTCCGACAAAGTTAAACACACTTCCAATTATATGAAAAGGTGGCACAACCATCAGCGAGTATCTATATATTTATCTCATTGAACTTCAAAAAGAAACACAAATCACAAATCACTTGAGCATGAATTAAATCAAGCCATAAAATCTGGAAAATTGATATGGAACAGAATTGTAAACATGATTAACCAATTAGTGATCACAATTTTCACTATGCAAATAGAAATCATTTTTTAAAAACAAAAGAGATCACAAGGTAAGAGAAGTTATCGTTCTCTCCTACCTAACTTGCTGATTATACAGGCATACATAATAAAAATAACTCAGAAGAAAAGTTTCACTGCCAATTAAATAGTATGTGAAAGAGATTTCTCATCCAACACAGTTTCAATATCAGTCAAGAAGGGACATACCAAAAACAAAAGGGCTGGTTGAGGTGAGTGTGTCAAAGTCCCTGTTGCTAAAGCAACAACCAATCCAATGGCATATCCTGCAACTGCATACCATATGTATCTTTGACCCTTCCAGAAAGACAAATCCATGCAGTTCGTAGAATCTTTGCTCCTTTGATAGTCGTAGCAAAGGACAAATGCAAGAAGCATACCAGGAATAGCCTGTAAGAAAAGAAAATGCCTATGAGAGAACTATAAAACAAAATAATTATTTCTCACAACAATTGTCACTCATCCAAAAGAGGAAGAAAATACTGATGTCCAGAATAGAAGAAAATGTGAAACCTTTCTTATTACTCTTTCGGGTCCAAGTATATTTGATGATAATCAAGCATTTAAAATATCTTATTAAGCATTAAATTATTGAAGCTCGCTCAGAAATTTAAGGTAAGAATGCCTAAACAGCGGTTGGTTATCCGTATCACTTATCACTTAGGTGACACCTACACAACATTGAATGTTTTATAGAAACAAGCTATTTTTGGAAAAATGCAGATTGATTGAAAGCTTCTCAATTAGATTACATTAAATTTAATGAGTTTTGTATTATTTTAAACTTTCTCATAGATCTTCTGCAGAACTCTTATTTATCCTGAACCTGAATTTATGGTTTTTGTTTGCCTAATTGTCGGCCATTCATTTAAAACCAGACCCTTTTTAAACAATAAATACATAATAATGTTTTGCAAATGAATAATGCACGAAATGAATCAACATTTAAAGGGATATTTTCCTCCTTGAATTCTAGAATCTTGATCTTGATAAACCGTTGATCTGACAATAATTACTCTTTTGGAATGTATCAGTTAATACAACAAGACATAAGAGCAGAAATCTCAATATTTATATATACAAGAGTGCTTAGGACAATGACAACTACTAGAAACTTCTTTTACAAGTATAGAAGTACAATCAGGCTACTCGATCAATTTGATAGTTCAATCAGTAGGGCTATTTATTTCAACTAGTTGCATCTCTAAATTGAAAACCGATGGCCACGCTTATCATTTACCAATGCATTAGCTCTTCTATATATCAAAAACATTAAAACAAAAAGAGAAAGCACCATACCATATCACCAAGACCAAGCATCATGTAATCCGCACCATTACTTCCGGGAACATCGCCACCCATCAAATTCCTTGGGAACACAATTTTCACCGGAAGCTCAAGCTTCTTCGTTATCATTTGAATCCCTGGGAGGCTCAAACCACTCACTACAGTATGAATAGGATTCGAGGCCTTTTGCGTGGCAACAGACACCATAACATTGGCCCCAAAGAACCTCTCCGAAAAGTAAACCCAGAATATATCATAACAGAACAAGAAAAACAGCAGCAAAGCACAGATTTTGACATTGGGAAACCTAACATGGCTTACAAATGATATACAAATCGAAATGCCCAGCAAGTTATTCAATACCCAATTCCCAGAAACAAGCCAGGCCATCACAGTCCCGGCACAAAGAATCAACAAAAACCCTTGATTCCGTGAAAACGACTTGGAACAGCACCGCGAGAAAAAGGGGTCCGAGAGCCCGAATTTGATACTAATGTAATTAAAAATCGGCGCGAAACAGAAGAACAGTGAGTACACTGAAGCCACTGAAGTGAATGCAGTGAGGACCTGTGCAAGTGATGAGAATAGATAGAACATCAAAAGCAAACTGAATGAACTCAAAATTGGGATCATCAGCGCTTGCGATCGCCCCAATGTGATCGACGCCTCGGACATGTCGCGGTTCCGCTCCATCTCCTTGCCATGTGTTAGGGCTCGAACTGCCGAAGCAAATGTCGCTAAAATTGCAGTCAACATGAGAATGAGAGGCGCTGGCTCTAACAGGTGAACGAGCTTCCACAGCGACTCCATTGTTGCACAAACCCAATCAATCAATCAATCAATCAATCAATCAATCAATCAATCAATCAACAGAGAAACCCTAACCTAAAAACAGAAAAACAAACAAGCAGGGCACTCTGATTACACAAAGTTCACATTTTTCATGATCAAATCATGCATTCAAGCAAGAAAAGAGAGTGCTTTGACAGAAGAAACCATTATTGCTGAAGTTCTTCAAAATGGACGAACCTAGGGTTTGGAAATCAAGAGCGAAAAGGGGGTTTTCGGGGGAGATATCAATGGGGGAAACGCGACCCGTCATGGGAAGGCATTGGAAAATCCATGATCGACGCCATTGGAGCTCGAATTGGAGCGAAATCGAACCGAAGAAGCGCAGAAAGTTTGGGTTTTTAGGGTTTGCGTTGATTGTGAAATTGAGAGATTTTTGGTGGAGAAAGAGAGGGCACTGACAGACCTTTGTTGGACTCTGTGTCGTCTTTGGACTTTGGAGGAGGCTGTGATAGTTTGCCCTCCATTGTGAAGGAAACTACGGAGAATGGCATGCGGGGAAGTACTGTGTCCACGTGGAAAGTTGTGTGCCATCTGGACAGTCAGTGACTGAGGTAGGCCCGGCCGATTTTGTCTACGTGGCATGAGCTTAGAATTGGCGGATGATGGGCCTTCTTTTTTATGGACTGGGCTCGACCAAGTTTGTACATAAACAAGCTGTAACAGTTTTGGGTTTACAGCGGCATTCAAATCCTTAAATAATATTAGAGACAATTATTTGGTACAACTTCTACTTAATATTCGTTTAATATTCGTGAGTGTATAAGCCACCTCGGTCGCTCCAGATTCTGCTCCGAGTAATCCCACGTTGGCTTAGGAGAGCACCATCCCAGAGTTTAAAAAAATCTCAAGGAATATTGCAGTTACCACGATTTGAACTTTAAACCTCTGTCTCAGTAAGTGTCTTATTGTTTCTGTTATTGTCACAACGTCATACTCGTTGGATGCAAAAACACCAAATTATACACAACAAACAACACAAAAAACTATTTTTTTTTGGTAAAACAAGAAACTATTTCTTTAGTTCCAAAAAATCATTTTTATTTTATTTAAAAAAAAACCATAATCAAACAATCCTCAATTATGCATGCATATATATATATATATGATATAGTGAAAAAAAAAAAGAAAGTCAGTTGTTCTAATCCTATCTTATCTCTTTCAAATCTTATCAAAAAAAATGAAAGTGACGAAGGATAAGAACGATTGAACAAATAATTTTTACTCTTCTATCATTCATACATATTTGATAGGAACAAAAATTGATGTCCAATCATGACTTGGAACAGACCTAATGCTAGAAAGTGAAGCGTAACGTGGACGTTGGGCTCACCCACTCGTTACTGGGCTTCGGTGGGCCCGCTAACAAACCACAAAAAAATGATTCAGAATCCCATTTGTCAAAAGTGGCTGCCCAAACTATCGCTTTCTCGTGGCTTTACTTGTTGGAGTTTTTTCCCATACTCCGATCCAGGTACTCCCTAAACCTAAAGTGAGACCTGATTTGGTTTGTTAATTCTTTTAGAGTTCGTTTGGTTTAATTTTAAACTCGTAGGAATGTTAAAATTTTTTAAAATATATATGAGTAATAAAATTAATGAGGGGTAATTATAATGTCTGAGAGATAACGCTATAGAGAGTGGTGAGAGATATCTCTTACCTTAATGTGTAAGTTAAGAAATAACTTAAAAATAAGTTAAACAAGTAAATAAAATTAATTTCTAACTTTTTATAAATTAGCTCAAACGAGATATCTCGAGATTCTCCAACCCTAATCAAACAACTCTTATAGCTTTTATCGCGTCCCAAACTATGTGGCAAAGTTGCTGCGGTAGCTTAAATTGTGATTGTAGGTCCCACCACCAGAACAAAACTCTGCCTTTAGTCTTTACCTACGTTGAAGGCTTGAAGTTCAGTTGATTGGCTATGATATGGAAGTGGGGCCCACCCCGCACCAGCAGCTTTTTCGTCTCTTTTGCAGCTTCGGTGTCTTTTCTCGAAATTCAAATCCACTCCAAGAATCGATTCTGCATTCGCCCACAAATCGATCGAACCAATAACATCGGGCTTAGCCAGAGCACTAAACCTCACTTACGTACCAACGCCCTTGTTCATAACCACAACACTGTACAACCTCCGCTCAACATTTTGTTTTTTTTTTTTTTTTGGGTAGGACCGCTCAGCATTTTGAGCTATAAATAAAAAGTTGTTCCAACAGATTTTAAACAAGGTTTGGTTTGTTATATTTCTGGTTACGATTTGTTTCTTTGTTTGTTTCATAATATTGGTATTGGTAGATAAATTTGTTTCCAATTCTGGTACCTATATACACTTGTTGGTGATCCTTTTACCTTGAAACTCGAAAGGCGTGGGCATGGGCGTGGGGTGGATTTCCAGTTTCAAGTCGCAATCCGCATTTAAAATCTCAAATCTTTTCTTCACTCTCTCTCACTCTCTCAAATTAAGTTCCTCTTTTTGATGAGCTAGATTGGTTTTGAGAGATGGCATTAAGAATGAGCGTGTTCGCGGTGATTGGGCTTGTTGTGGTGTTGTGCGTGCCGAGTAGAGGTTATTGCTCGGACGATCAAGGGAGAGACTTGGTGGACATGACGCTTGTTCGCGGCGCTTCGGCTCAAGGAGCAGGTCAGTAAATTTTAAGATATGAATGAAATTAATTAGGACCCTTGATTCATTAATTACTGCTAATGATTCTGATTAAGAATTGGTTTTCAGTTTGCTTGGACGGAAGCTTGCCTGCGTATCATCTGGACTGGGGACAAGGCTCTGGCCTGCGCAACTGGATTTTACAGTTTGAGGTTAGACTGATCACAACGTAAACGCAAGTCTTGAGATATGTGTAGAGAACGCCTTCTTTTCTGTCTTTTTTTCTTTTTTCTTTTTTCTTTTTTGTTTTATAATGATGGTGTTCGAACCTTTTTTTTTTTCCTTCTTAGTTAAGTTCAATTATTTTTATAAAAGTCAGTCAGGTGTCGCAATTCGTAACCCCATAATTTGAAAGAAACCAATATATTTGAAGTAGGATGATGTGATTAGATTTCATGATTTAAAACAAACAAACACTTTTAGCATAGAGCTGGTTGTGCATCGTGTAATGCACATGGTATATCACACAACACACATACAGCTCGGTGCCATTTCTATGAGCCAAAAGTCGGTGACTAAGGTATTTTTCTTTTTTCTTATTTGCGTCTTAAATTTTGGACAACACCACAATTATCAAATGGAAAATGATAATCTAAATATATTCGGGTATATACTTGAAACTTTATCTTTTAACTTATTTATAATATTTTGTTAGATGTGAAGTCACGTTTAAAAAATAAAAAAGAGTAATAAATAAACTAAGTTAAAAATAAAGTATCCACCAAGAATTTATTAGATTATCATTTTCGTTGTCAAATAATGGAAAAAATGTTGTGCACATTAGCTTGTCATGATATGCCACATGGCCGGAACATCTGTCATTTTGGTTGATTGGTCTCAAACCTCGATGGACTAAGGTGGGGGTAGTGTACCTCCTAGGACTACGTACCGGATTGCCCAACATACAAAACATCTTACAGTCTTTTACGTACAAACATTTTTGAATATGTTTGAAGTGAAAGTTAATTCCACATCAACTAATTAAAACTTTATAATTGACTACATAAGTAATTAATTATTTCTAAGTAATATCGAAGCCTTTTGAGATAAAATTTCACATCTAATAGTTAAAGGATAGTTAATTTGAGGGCATAATCGATTCAAGTAGAGGAGATTCATGAACTTTATGCGCGTGCGTGTGCGGCACGACTGCGAAAAAAATAACATTTTTTTTGTTTGTAACGTGCATTGATATTGACTTGTCACACATCTCCACCCATTTCAGCCCAATTTCTCTCTCACATAATTTGAAGATGACCTTAATTTGCTTCAAACCCAAGTTTATTACTAGTAATTAGTTGTTTGGCACGGTCATCATGCATGTCCAACTCCAACTATTTTTGGTAGTACTAGCTAATCATGATTTCTTTAGCATAATTAATTAAAGAACTGACCAGTTAATTATGTGTGCTATATATATACACCATATAGGGTGGTGGGTGGTGCAACGACATAGATTCATGTTTGGAAAGATCTAGGACTCGGAGAGGATCCACTCGGTACATGAACAAGCAGGAAGTCTTCTCTGGAATCCTAAGCAACAACGTCTCTCTCAACCCAGGTGCGCTAGCATGACTTGTTACATTCAACACACATTATAAGTATATATATATATATATATATGTAAAAGATATGCTTTTACTTATAATAATGTTTGGTTCATCTATAGCAGTGGCCCTGGCCCATGGTCTTTCACGTGACAAGGTTCATGACTAGTGTCCTTTGATAAGTTAATTTAATTGTTTTATGGATGACTATATATATATATTTAAATAAATTAATTTACTTAGAGAAGACGCCAACCATTATTAATTACAAGAATTTGTCCCTTTCCTATCATTGCAGCGACGTCCTCGCTGGACTCAGAAAAATGGCTATATGCATGTCTGTTGTTCATCAACTGAAAGTGATGTCTCAATTTTTTTTTAAATTTCTTTTCAGGAATTAAATTCTGATAATTCCTAATGATCGAGGTTTTTAGGCTTGAAATTGTTTGGTGAAGCAAACTGGCAAAGCCATATTTGCTTTGTTCAATTTTATTTTGAAGGGTTATTAGCTGTCCAATTCTTTCCTGCTGCTATTTTTTCTGACTATTGGATGATAATTAGGGAGAATAAAAGGCTTTTTAAGTGCCACAATTAATATCTGTTGCACTTTCTACCTTTTGAAATTCTATAATCATACGTGAGCTAATAAGAATTGATCAATTAATTAGAATTTGCTAATCTTCATTTCTTTGGTGCACCCGCCTTCGCATTCATAAAAATCACAAGATTTTCAATAATTAGTTAGTTTAGTAGTAAGGGACTCAGTACCTTTAAGAAAGTTTAAACTCATAGATTGATAAAATTGAGTTGGGAGGGTCGTTACTATATGAGTCTAGCATAAATCAATCAGTGTACTGGTTGGTGTCAAATACTACACAGGGAAGTAAAAAAATAAAAAAACAGTATTACAGATTGTCAAATAAGATACTTTATTCTGAATAATTATGATAAAATTAAAGAATTAGCTAGCTAGATTGGTAAGAGCGAGCTAATGATTTTTTATTTAGGATTTGCTTGGTTCATTCGGCTAAAAATTTTTTGGGGTTCTTTTTTATTTTTGATGTAAAGTTTAAATTTTGTGTATAATTCAATGCCACCACAGAGTAGTTAGATATACAGAATAATAAATCATTATGATTGACTAAATATAATGCTTCAAAAGTTCTAAATATGATAATGCTCGATTAGATATGTATTATTGTCCAAGATTTTTTTCCCTAGGAATTACACTTCCTTGGTTCGAATTCTCCAAAATAACAAAATCATAAACCGAACATGAGAAATTGCACCACTTCCTCCTTACCACAACCAAACCCAATCATATTGCATGCATCCAACTAAGTCAGTGTCCAAAGTGAGTTATTGCAACATGTTCCATATATATTAAATTAAAAAAATGACAAATACTAGTGTATAATTTCATATCTTGCCAATTTGATATAGCCCCTTTTGAATGCGACATCTAATTTGTGCTTGGACTTTTTTAACTCAATGTTTGACAGCGTGTTTGTGAGCAGATTTCCACAATTGGAACCGAGTGAAGATTCGTTACTGCGATGGGGCCTCATTTGCAGGAGACTCAGTGTTTTCCAACCAGGTAACTACTGCTGTTTTTACAGTCCTACTGTCATAGAAAAAAAAAAAAAAAAAAAAACCTTTACAGCTTCTTTATGAACCACAATTATTTCTCTTTTCTGTTATCTCTTACTATGATGCCTATTTGTTTTCTAAAGTTATTGACATGGGGTCAGCCCAGATTTTGGTCTTAGACTTGGTACCTTGAATTGAATTAATTTGTTGTCTCTCTTCATTCAACTAGGTTTCTCATTGTTAATATGGTTCTTAATTGTCGTTGATTTCATTTTCATATAGGCAAACATTTTTTTTTCTTTTATATATTATATAGGCTAACTTCATAATGGAAACACCAACATTGGAAGCTCCCCCCACCTATATGGTGCCCGACTCGAAGTAGTCATATAGTCTGGATAATGAGTGGTTTAGACAAAAAAAAAAAAAACCTTCAATAGTAAAATTTAATTAATTTGCTTTGTATATTTTGATTTTCATATGATCCCTTTTTGACAATTTTGCAAAAGAAAAGGAATGTACTATAGATTGTGCTAAGGAGAACCTTCCTTGTGTCAACAGACAACCAAACTCTACTTTAGGGGGCAAAGGATATGGAGAGCAATTGTTCTTGATCTTCTCCCAAAAGGCCTGGACCAAGCACAGAAGGTTAGTTGTACTGTTTTTGCTTTCAATTAGCTACTGACTTCAATTACTTCTTGCTTAATCAATTGTTTTTCATTTTTCAATCGCTACTGGAATTTGGTCATCCTTGATTCATGTGAGAAGCGCTTTGATTCACAATATATGCACGAGAGTGATATTCCAATCACCACAATCATGAATTCAAAAATGCTGAAAAACTTGTGTCAATTCTCAGACGTACATTTTACTGCTCATTAAAAGAAAAAATCATATTCATCATGCATTTTGCAGGTTCTTCTCTCTGGTTGCTCTGCTGGGGGCCTTGCTACATTTTTCCATTGCGACAACTTAAGCACATTTCTACCAAAGACAGCAACTGTCAAGTGCTTAAGCGATGCCGGATTTTTTCTTGATGTGTAAGGTCCATTTAGTGCTTGAAATTACGCATATATGCTTGTTTCTTATCGTCGTCCTCTTAACTGCTTCATCTCTTACAATTCTTTTCAACAGAAGGGACATAGCATTGAACCACACAGCAAGGCTTTTCTTTGAAAAACTTATTTCTCTTCAGGTACGTCTTCGAGTACTATATTTTATCGAGTAAATAAATGTTTCTTGCTCAACTTGAGACATTTGAACAACATTGTAGTTCTCTCCAGGGAATAGGAAGCTATCTAAATAGAAATTGTACCGGTGTCCGTTACTATCCGCATCAAGTAAGTTGCTCAGAACTTTTGATCATATATAACTGGTTGTGTCGATACATACTTATATATCTATTGGTTGAATAATGGTTGTTGAATTTATATGCAGTGTTTCTTCCCTCAATATGCATTGACATACATCAGAACACCATACTTCATTTTAAATTCAGCTTATGATGTTTTCCAAGTAAGTGATTTCTGCTTCTTTTGATATAATGATATTGATCAGTATGATTTCTTCTGCTAAATAGTGAATGATGTTCTTTATGCCCAACAGTTTCATCATTTTTTGGTTCCGCCTTCTGCCGATTTACACGGACATTGGAAGGGATGCAAGTTTAACTTAGCAGAATGTACTCCAACTCAGATGGATGTCGTGCAAGGTTGCGGTTTTTTTTTCATAATTTGGATTGTTATCTTCAAAGCTCATAAGACTTAGCATCATATGATCTCGACAAACGAGAAATTCTAAAATACGCTGACAGAAATGAAATAAATGATTCAGCTTCCATATTATCATCCATTTTCATTTATATCCTAACCTCAATTCCCCTTGTCAGGTTTCAGATATGAAATGCTGAAGTCTTTGGTATTCTTCTATGAGTTTTCAAGAAAAGGAGGGATGTTCCTTAATTCATGCTTTACTCATTGCCAAAGCGAATCGCAGGACACATGGTTTGCGGCTGACTCTCCTAGAGTACAAGATAAGGTACTTGAGATCTAGTCCATTGTGTATAGTTCACGGCCGCAATGGTTTCACTATCTAAAATTCTAACACTATCTTGTACAGACAATTGCAGCAGCAGTAGGAGATTGGTACTTCGATAGAGGTGCCAGCAAAGAGGTCGATTGCGCATATCCTTGCGACTCCTCTTGCCATAACCTTACACCACAGTGTGAGTTTCTAAATGATGATTATGATTGTGTTTAAAGGCTCATTGTTTTGTTGTAGCTTAATTTGTTCTATGTCAACTAACATTGATGAGTTTCGATTGATCTCCATGATGTCAGGATCAGCAATTATTCAGTCTAGATTTTAGACAACAATTCATTCAAATGGAATCATAACTAGCTAGAAGTCAGGTTTAGACGACGACAGGTCTGAAACCTGCAAGGCGAACTTCCCACCGAGAAGCTTGATTTCATTCTCAAAAGCAATAAAGGCATTTGGTGACCAAGTGATGCTGAAATTAACCAGTTAAATAGGCTGCAGCATACAGTTCTATACTTCAATGGTTTTGATCTGGCAGAAGATTGTTGTACTGCATGGTGAAAGTATCATATATATTCACATTTATCCAGGGGCCATCAAATTGGGCTCATTGTATTTGAATGGTGAATTTTAGCTCTTCACCATACTATTTGAGATTCCAATTTTGAGCCCTGATAGATAGAATTTTGGTTTTCTGTCAGCTTGATTTAATGATCTTCTATAATCAGCTACATTATGAACAAATACCATTTCTAGTTATTCTACTTCTTAATTTTGCTATATTATCAAAATACTTGGAAAAATTAAACTCAATACTATAGGTCTACTTTTTTTTTTTTTTTTTTTTTGAAAACTATTGGTCTACTTTTTAGAAGTTATATTCATTTCTTAACGCAGCAACAACAACAACAACAACAACAAAGTCTCCATTCCAAATTAGTTGGGGTCAACAACAAGACACGGCATAACTTAAGCTACACACTTGAATTACTTATGTGGAAACTATGCGATATACATTAAAAGATGTGTCCACACATCTTAAAAACATTGCACGACTTTCAAACAAGTGTGTAACAATGTTTACGTGTGACTTAGGTTTGTAAGAATGTCATTTCCCCGTTGAAAAATCCCTCCTATTATATATTGGAAAATGTTAGGATGACCCTTTTTGGGGCACCCGGGATGGACACCCAATGATGATGTCCATCTATTCGCACATCAATGTTTGTGGGCACAAATTGCGATGCAGGATGGATGGACATCATCACCCGAGTGTCCCAAAACGGGTTAGTACCCTAGAATCTCCCACATTTGGAGGTAGGAATCAAACCTACAACCATGGTTGTAAGACCATTTACTTCCCATCAAAAGCAGATACTATCAATATTAGTTTTCAAAGAAATCAGAAACTAAAATATTACTGTGTTAAAAATAAGTTACCGAGAGTAAAAACCAAACAATGAGTACGTCTTGAAAAAAACTTTAATAGTCAAGGAAATCCAAGCCACCGCCCATGACACGGGGGCTCAACTAACCCCTCAGAGTCCGTAGTTACCCTTACCATGAAACTTAAGAAAGAAATCGGAGGGAGAGTCCTCACCATGAAACTTAAGAAGGAAATCCGAAGGGAGAGTATGTAGGTTCCAAACTCAACGCATCTACTTTAATTAGTGTATTAGAGAACAAACTTACCACTTGACGAAAACCGGGGCAAGTAGGTCTTGAAAGTTGATTTATTTATTTAGGTCTAATGATCAAAAATATCCTAACCTTTACAAGTTGTATCAATTCCATCATAACCTTTGAAAATTATCAATTCTATCATAACCTTTTCATTTTAGTATCAATTCTATCCTCAACTAATTTTGTGCACTTTTTCTTTAAAATCAACATAATATTCTAACTTTTTTTTTAATGATCATCCATATTGATCAATTTACACATTAAAATTTTGTAAACCTCGTATTTGAATTAATGTACGAGAACGCACAAAAAAATTTATAAATCAATGATACGTTAATACCTTAATTAACTTTTTTAGTTATTTATAAAGCACAAATAATAAGTTAAAAATCATGTGTACATACATATGAAAATAACATATAAAACTTATTAGAGGGTATATAGTTGTTTAATTTAACAAAAAAATTATGTACTTAGATTATATGTATATGATTGAGTAGCACACACACTACTATATGTGTATTATATACATGAATACATAAAAAAAAATCATATTCAGCTTTAATGAACATGTATGAATTAATCTTTAAATGGTATAATAAGAAAATTAAAAAAAAAGATGAGCGGGCAAAAAAAAAGGTTCTAAATTAGTTGAATATAGAATTAATACTGCATGTTAAGATATAATTGATCCAACTTTCAAAGGTTAAAGATATTTTATCATTAAGCCATTTATTTATTTTTGTCAAAGGTCTTGAAAGTTGGTACAGATTGCTCAAGCTCCCTTTATGTTGATCTTGATTTTGATTGCTTACCCTCCAAAATGCATCTCCAGAAAATGCCCATCTCAGAACACCATCTCAACCCCTCCAATTTCACAACCCCAACTCGCCTCTTCACACATCGCCCACTCAACCACCCATTTCGCTCTACTGCCCCAAATCCAAATCCAAATCCAAAACATGGGTTTTGCAGATCTCTCAAAAGGGTATATGAATCACATTCGATCTCCAAATTTGGTCCCCATTTGGTTGGGATTCGATGTGAGGGTTACAGAGAAATTGAAGTCAATGATGATGATGGGTTTTACATGAGAAGGTGTGTGGAGATTGCGAAGAAGGCGATTGGGCACACCAATCCGAACCCAATGGTGGGGTGTGTGATTGTCAAGGACGGGAAAGTTGTGGGTGAAGGGTTTCATCCGAAAGCGGGGCAACCACACGCTGAGGTGATTGAAAATTTTCAATTTTTGAGTTCAAGTTTGTGTTTTTGTTGTTGATTTTGGTGCATTCGATGGTCTTGTTATTATTGGTTTGTTAAAGTTTCAGTTTTTCATTTCGAGTGTATTGATTTTGATGTGGGTTCTGTAGATTTTTAGATAATTTGAAGTCTTGAAGTTTTAATTTCCCTTTTGAAGATGATGAAATTTGATTACACAAAAAAAAAAACAACAACAACGTAGTCTCAATCCCAAATTAGTTGGGTTGAACTACATGGATCAAACTCTTTCATTGCACTCGATTGAGTGCTATTAATGGTGTATTGGTGTGCTTTCCTAATCCTTTAAATACTTCGTTATCAATGCAGTTATCAATGCGTCCCAAGTTAGCTTTGGTCTACCCCTACATAGTCGAGTTTCTTTAGCTTATGTTGAGCGAGTTATGTGGAGACATGTAATCAATATCAATTTTTTTTTTTTTTCAAGAATCAATGTCAATGTTGGGTGAGACCATTGTGTTCTTGATTTTTATAATAATGCTGGTTTAAGATTTTAATCTTTTGAAAAATCTGATATTTTATTCTTTCAAGATGTAACTTACCTCAAATATGAAAATGTGAACTAATCTAGAAGACTATAAGCCTCTAACTTAACCTAGAAACCCAGCTTAGACAAAACTAAGAGATCCTAATTTAGATTAAAACTTAACTATATGCAGGTTTTTGCTCTGAGGGCAGCAGGGGATTTAGCGGAGAATGCTACGGCATATGTGAGCTTAGAACCTTGCAATCATTACGGGAGGACGCCACCATGCACAGAAGCTCTGATTCGAGCCAAAGTGAAAAGGGTGGTTGTTGGAATGGTGGATCCAAATCCCATTGTGGCTTCGAAGGGGCTGGAGAGGCTTGAGGATTCAGGAATTGAAGTGACAGTTGGTGTGGAGGAAGAACTATGTAAGAGACTCAATGAGGTGTTCATCCACCATATACTAACTAGAAAGCCCTTTGTCACATTAAGGTGAGCTCCATCAGCTTTTCACTCTATGGCATTGCCTCTTGTTTTGAGTTTTTTCCCCTATTGGTTCTCGGTTTGGATTTTCTGACCGTCGGAATTTTAGTGCTTAGTTAGCTATAAAAATTTAGGATCTTTATTTAATTTCCCAATTTTGTCTGATTTTCCATTCTTAGTTTTCTCCTTGTAGAGTATGATCTTGTAGGATTCACAAATTGCTATTTATGTATTTTAAGCTTCTCTCTCTCTTCTTGATGCGCAGATACTCAATCTCCATGAATGGTAATATATCTGACTGGCTTGGCGAAGGAGCCATGGAATTTGGCGGTTATTACTCGCAATTGCTCCAGGAGTACGATGGAATCATACTTTCTGGTGCCTCGCTAACTGGGTCTTCCTGCTTGCCTGCATCTCAGGAGCTCCAATGCAAACAACTGAAACAGATAATAGTAGCAAGTTCCTCAAATTCTCCTGCAAAACTCCCTCTACTCTATCAAAATGCCGATGATCAACCTATTATCTTTGCAGATAAAAATGCTGAGGTAGACCCAGAAATTGCCCAACATGGAATTGAGACTGTAGTGTTGGATGAGTTGCGTTTAGGTCCGATTTTGAATTATTGTCAGCGACTGGGCCTGTGCAGTTTGTTGCTTGATACACGAGGCTTCTGTCGAATCTTTGAAGAGTTCGTTAAGGAGGGTATTGAGAATAGATTATTGCAGAAAGTAGTAATGGAGGTACTACCTGTTTGGAATGGAAGTCGAGAGGCTATAGCTGTGCCCGCTAAGAATTTTGATAAGGAAGTACGTAGATTAGCCAAGTTGCAGTCAAGGATGTCGAACGGAAATCTTTTGGTGGAGGGATATTTTTGATGGGATTGCCGCGGCAATCTAAGCAGAAAGGCTGGTGTAATTTATATCTTCTTCTGCACTTTGCATGGCATAAGGTAAAGAAAAGAAGAGGGTCTTGTAATTTTCATCAATGTGCAAGCCATATTGGCTACATTTTTTGTTTATTATGATTTGCCAATATAATAGTAATTCTTCAGAACTTGCCCCCAAACTGGCAATGTAAGAAAATAGTCACACTAGTCAAAGCATCTCTGGTGAGATAGTAGAGACATCACTTGTCAAAAGGTAAGGTTTCGAGAGGTCGTAGTTCGATTCTCACTGTGAAGTCAAAAAAAAAAAAAAAAAAAAAAAAAAAAAAAGGAAGAAAAGATTCACACTATATTAAAGTTAAGGGAATTGGAATAGTTGTCTGAAATTCAGCATTTTCTATTACAGCCAACTGTAATCATACATGAATGACGAAAAAAAGTGGAAAAAAAATTACAATCTGATAATATAAAGAATATAGACAAGGCTGCGCTTATTTAAGAGCTTCCATAGGAAGGCCATAAAAAAGAATGAAATAATGAGATGCTGAATTTGTGTTAGACAACTCTAGCAATTGATGTTCTTACATGAGTAGCCAATAAGTTACTTCTGATCTTATCATTGAATTTATTTGTTATCTTTTCTTTTAGGTGAGTCCCACTTCTCCACCAAATCGTAGCAACTTGAGCAAATTGCTTTGCAGCCATAGCTTTTCTTCCATGAAATTTTTTTGGTAGATCTTCCATGAAAAGTTTTGATGACAAAGCATGACCTACAGCGATCCATATCTAGAACAGCTTCAAATCAGCAAGTTTCAGCACAGGATTTACTGATTCAATTGCTATAATCGAAAAGTTCTTGAAAATAATTCCTTTCCTCTTCGCCAATTCATTATGTTCATCTTATTGCCTCCTCAGCCACTTAAATAAAACTGACTTCCTCCAGCAAGCACATTCTGCAGTTCTGTACTTGCGCAGCAGTGGTCGATGGCGATGATGAGTCTAAAGACACTTCTATGCATCAACAGACCAAGAAGCCTGATGGAAACAGTAAAATGGTGAACCCAGTCAAGCATGATAGATATAATCATCCAAGGAGAATGATTATCTATCAAATTGGGTATACCTGCATGTAACTTAAGTATATCCAGGTTTCTCTGGCGCAGGAAATTATCTGTATCGAGGCATGCTGTTTCTCTTTGTGCCTGAAAATTGGATAGGATAGGAGAGAGGGGTTGCGTAAGAAATGTGGCGGAACATCTTCCAATTCTCTGTCGGTTTTCACCTCTCTTTCTCTCCAACTGCTCCAACCAAGAATCTCACTTCCTCATTAAGCAGCATCTTTAATGAATTACAACCCAAACTTTCCTGCTCACACTCAAATGTACATGCAGTGGAAGCTTCTGAACTATGCAAGATAGCAACACAGACCGAGAAAGCCTGTAACTTTGATAACCGGGCATGAAAATCCACTGAATATTGCCCTCCACTGATAGAAGTCATCATTAATGCGGGCGCAGTCTCTTTTCCTCCCTGTATTACCAAAAGAATAGGAAAAACATTTTAGAGATAGTTATTAACTGGAAAACTCCATGTTGTAATATTTCTTCATATTAGTTCTCTTCATTAGGTTGCAACACAAGTTAAAACACACGGAGATTGTGAGACCTTACACAGTAACACGTGATTCTTAAACAAGGCTCTTAGGCTGTCTTTGAGGCTTTCTGCCCACGGCGGCAAATGCAAATCAGTACCATTTGAACCATTCCAGGATTTTTGTAAAAAATGGTATGATGCAACCGACTCATTCTATACATACATTTTTAATCAAGGAACTATCTGCATCTAATTTGTTCATAATATAGAAGACAAGGCAACCAAAATACAACACTGAAAGGGTATACATTCAATCTGAACTAAACCATAAAATCTTCTCTGAACCGACTGATCATCATTGTATTGAGTTTCATTGAAGATCAAGAGTTACACTCATCTAATTGTTTGGTAAGAAAACAAATACAGGGAAGAGTTGTGATTCTTGTGAAGAGATGTCTACATGCTTCCTAGCGAAAAAAAAATCCGTATAAAAAGGAATATACAGACTAGAATCATGATCTGAAAATCTTAAAAGATTCCTACACTAAAGAACAATGCAACCAAATTTTGTGACTAAGATTTATCCGTCCTGCCCTACTAAAAGGTATTATGGTTTCAGAATCTAGAGGAGGGGTTTGTATCTTAATTATAGAAGTGGGATTTTCCTTGTGTCTTAGTATCCAGATCTTCTAAGATCTACGAAATACATTTAATTTGCTTTCTAAAAGGGAAAACGGTACCAGAATTTTTAAGGTTCATACGACCACGGATGTCAAAAGACCAGTACTTTCTTATACAAATTTCAAAATTGTACAAAAGAATAAACTTACCTCAAAGAAGATCTTCATTGGTTCTTCAACATCCTTGTATCGACCTTCTTCCTTGCTTTGGACGGTTAAACCATCAAAGACAACTAGGGGGCAGGCCATGTCCCAGCCACCACAATCGCAGTGTCCCCCTGACCGCCATCTATCGAGTAATGATGAAGGACTACCACCTTCCTCGCTTTCCGGCAGCCCGTGAGTTCCTAGGGGTGTCACCACTTTAACATTTGGCTTCCTTATGGCTTTGTCATTTTTTCGATCATTGGCATTCGACTCCAACATGCTTAGACATTGTCTATCACTGAACTTTTCTGCTTGTTTTTCTTTCAAGCTCTCTCTCTTCTCAAGCGGCATTTGAATTACGATTGCTGCAATTTCACTAATGGGATGCAAATCTGCAGGGGACCAAGGGTAATGAGTAGACACATCAAACTCATCATCACTAGGAGTATCCTTGTTTCGAAGTTTCTGGTTCATGAAGCTCAAAATACTATTTGCCTCAGTCTGAGAACTTGAAACCAAGCTTTCTTCATCTCTGCTCCTGCTCGGTATAACAAATTCGCTCAAACAATCTGGGCTATCTTGAACTGCCATATTCCTCCTAGCATTCACAATGTCATACAACACAAATTCTGTTACAGTGGAGTTATCGAAAATTCCACCATTTCTCATTTCTGATAATACGAAACACGAAACTTGCATCTGTCCAATCATAGCAGGCCCTTTGCATCTTTCTTTCGGCCCCCATCTGCTATTGTTGTTTCCTCTTTTACTCATCGAGTGAAATGTATACACCCAATTGCACGTATTATTCGCTTTCCATGTCTTAGCAGAAAGTAATTCCTCTACGTCACCAACGAAGAACTCAAAATATGACACACCGTGTTTAGCTCCCACGGTTAGTAGGCCATTCAAGTGACCTGGTGAAGATAATGGGACAGACCTGCGAAGGTCCTTCTTAACAAGCTGCACATCAGATTCTTTCTTGTTGGACACATTTGAGAAAGCATGCCGTAAAGATTTATGAAGCTTTCTATTATTCCCAGTTGTTGTAACATTGCCTAATTCTGCTGCTGACGCAGATAAACTTCGCATCGACTTGGATTTCATGATCGGATTCAACATCTTCCTGAATGGGCTGAGACGAGTTTTCTGGCCAGGTTGATTGCTTTCTGATTGAAAAGGTGCATTAGCCCTTCTAACATTTACTGACGATGATTTCTGCAATGCACGGAATCTGTTCCTTCCCAACACTCCATTGCCTTCATTTAAAGGTTCAACTGTCTGACAAAGCTGAAGCTCTGGAGCTCCTATCGAGTGCCTTTCTATAGTCCCAACAGACGGTTGATCACCATCCTCTGATTCAGTAGAGATACTGAAAAATTCATCAGATGATAGGTTCCTGCCGGTAATACTATCTGGCGTGGAGGCAAACCGAAAAGACAAATCTAATAAATCTGGAGTTTCTGGTTCTTTGAAACTCTTAAGACCAGGTGATATTCTCTTATCCAAAAGTGGGCTGGCAACATCTGATGCAGTCAAAGCATTGAAAACCCTGAAAGACAAAGACTCATCACCATTATATGACAATTCAATCTTCTTCCTCTCCTCGGACTCCCCCATTTTCCTTGCACTTATACTCTCTTCCGAGACCTTAAACAAAGGATCCATCTTTAACACTCTATCATTAGCCACCCCGGCAGGTCCATACGCTATACCTTTATGTGAAGAGCCCCTTGATTTCCCAAAACGCAATTCCTTTGATTCATCGTCAACACTCCTAAGTGGATGGGCTGCCCTTGATGCGGGCAACATATTCTCAACTTTCTCCACTGACTTTGAGCCATCATAACACAATCCACGCTCGACTCTCGGGTTCCTAACTACTTTGCAATACTTCTCAAATTCCAACTCTGTGTCTAACCCCATGGAATCTAAATAAAGCTGCAGGAGATGAAACCAGATTAATCACTAGACTATATAGTTTAACAATCAAGCATAAAACCGTTGCGCCAAGAAGCGTATTCGAGATACAAAGATTGTTCAGAATCATATACCAAAGTGAAAAAAAAAATCACATTAATTTCCTTCCAAAATATGGTGCAATTTCTTAGTGCATGAAACCCCCCATCGCAAGTAAGAATTAAATTTGCCCATTTAAGTACAGCAAACCAACATCAATTTGGTGAAGGAGTTCATCTCTTCCGTTGCCTATTCATTGCCTACCAACTCATTTATTTAACCAGATACCAAACTGAATTCATGCTTTCACATAGAAGTAAATGCATATAAACACAGAAACAAATCGAAACAAATCTGTCTGTTAATATACCTTAAAACATGAACCTAACAAAATCTACCCTTCACAATGGCATTGACTGTGAACCCAACAAAACAGGTCTACATAGATCACATAAGAATCTTTCAGAGAAAAAAGGGGATCTCTCAAATCTCAATTGACCACATAAAACAGAAAAATCTCAAATACGCAACAAATGCAATGCAATTTTAATCTAGAAACAAATACATACAATTGCAAACCTTAGACTAATACTCTCATTTTCACTCAGCATTCCTAAATCCATAAAAGAAAAACCTGAAGAAAAAATCCCAAAAAACCCCCACAATGTATGCATTGAAAGAAGAAGACCCACTAAATATTTCACCCAGAAATGTTGAATCCCAAAGTCTCCACTTGAGACAAAATGAAGCAAAAAAAAAAAAAAAAACCCACCTAGCAGAATCCCATTTGATTTCCCGCTTAAAATTGCTCCTCAAGATTCCCAATTGATGATGAATGAAGACCCAAACATGAATTTCAAGGCAAGAAATCAAAAGGGCATGTGGGTTCTAGCCTTCTGGAGAGAGAGAGAGAAGAGAGAGAGAGATTGGGTTCTAGAGAGATAAAGTCATAGAGAGAGAGCATGCCTTGATGTGTGAGAGTGAGAGACAAAGCACTGCTGCGCTTTCTGATTTTGTCCACTAAAAAAGTATCTCTCACACACATACACGCATAATCAATAACACCTTGTTATTGCTCAACCATTCATGACTTGTGTTATTAAATTGTTGTAGATGTAATAAATTGTGTTCTTGTAGTCTACCATCCATCAGGACCATTACCATTACCATGTGATCTTCCTTTATTTATTTTATCATGTGGATATTCGGGCGAGCTTCACTATTTCCACCAGTCCTTCGTACAATTGGCAAGCTCGTATTTTTAAAGAATCTTGACATAATTTACTTTTTTTTGCGAAATTGGGGCTGTATTACAATCCTAAACTCACCCGGTCACCCTTGTTGTTGGGCTAACTAGTTTGGTCCTTTCCTGTCAAATCCTCTTATATTAATATTTTATCCACAATTTCTTTCGGTTTTTTTTTTGGTAGAGAATTTTTAGGTTTTCTTGTAAACCAATCATCTGTTATTTCTTGCCCGAAAATCGAAAAATCTGGGATTGGGAGACCCACTCCACCATCCATGTGACACATTTTTTTTTTTTTAATTAATTTGTACTAAGAATCTAACGCAACGTAGTTGACAGACTACCGACACACAATCAGTGCCTAAATTATTTTCTTATAGATTGGAAAGGTGTTGGAGTATATAATTCTGAGTCAAAAATATAATAAGAGTTGGTATGATATATAAGTGGTGTAGATTAGATTTTAACTCAAATAAATTAGTTTTGTGCAAGATGGGCTCTGACCTCATTTGTATACCTACATGTACGTATGTGACCCAACACTCTCTGAGCCTATAAATTTCTATATGGTATCAGAGCGGAATGATCCTCAGCTCATATTTGATGACCTGGTCAGGCTAACGGTAGAATCTAGACCCGTTTCTGAACCTAGAAGCCTATAAAAGTATGTAACGACCCATTTTCCAAATAGACCGCCACAGGGGCCAATGCGGACCCACAGTCTGTCTTACCAGTGACAGCTATACTCTACATTGGATTATATCATCCATTTTATCTTGTTAAACCTTATTAGTTATCCATTTACTGATTTAGTTGTATTGAAATCAAATTATATGTTAAGTCATCATAGAATCATCAAATTCACACACAACTGAAGCCTTTCTAACATATTTACTCGGATAATGATACTATAAATGTGTAACCTAAACCATAAATCTAATGTGAAAAACCTATATATAACCATAAATACCTCTGAAGTCACAAAAAGATCAATATACACAAGGTATCTCAAAATCTTCAAACCCAAAATGAAACAAAATAAATATAATACAAACATACGAGTCAAACAATCTTAGATCAACGGTACTCTGAAGCTTGCCCTTGCCCCTGCTCGTACTAGGATCTGCACTCAAGTCATCACAAAAGGCAGATGACGAGTCCGGAGTGAGTATTTCCAAAGAAATTAAGTGAGCAATACTGAAAGTAAATATTGGAATTTAAATAAAGCTATTAAATAAACATGCAGAAATAAATACAGGCAACTGCGTTCATCGCATGAATAAATAATAGAAAAAGCTTAAAGTGTGTTCCTAGCCTCTGGGGTCAGACTACTACCATAATTCGGACTTTTTCACAGAATACTGCCGGCGAGTCCTACTCAAGCAGGGCAAGTATTTGGATCCACTCGATGGCCGGCGTTACACCTACGATGCAATGACACACGCCACAACGTGATACTCGGGTCGTGCTATTCACCGAGACCGATCTGGTTGCACGTGCTATGGTGTAGTGGACATACACATAATAATGGAACGGAGGGAGCCCTGCTCAACGTCCGCTCATATAGCCATAACCAGAGTAGAATATTGAAATGAAAGAAATTGAATTCAAATGCCAAAAGAAGTAAGTATTCAAGTATTTTCAGTTGGGATACTACACACCTCAATCCGCACTCCACGTCCCGAAATCCAAACCCTGGTCTAGCTCCAATAAACACCCGACAATCAAAATTATCACCCGAATGTACCTAATACCATTTGTCATTAATTTAGCTTCAATTGGATATATTATGTCTATTTTACATTTTACGAAGTAAAAACCTCGACAACATCTCGCCAAAATTCTGATAAAATCCCAAAACTCATTTATTTGATCAAAATATATTTTTTCTAAATTTTTCCAATTTTATCTAAATTTTCTATTAATTTTTTAGATTTTTTTTTCCAAACTGTTTTTATTTATTTATTTATTTTGAGTTGGGCTGAATCGGACCCGATTCATCCGAGTCCGGTTTGGCCCAACCGAGCCGACCAACAGGTCGTCCTCACCCGCCCAGGACAGGGTCGGGTCGGCCTGACCCGTTTGGGTCTTCTTTTTCATTCAAACAGAGCAGTTCTGCTGCTCTGTTTCAATTTTTTTTCTCTTCATTTTAATCAGTTGGGAGGGGAAATGACTCTCCAGGGTCATCTCCCCCTTCGGACAAATTGCTCTTGTAGTTTGTTCGAGCTCCCGAAACCACCACCACCACCACCACTTCAACGAGACAACAACAACAACAACATCAACGAACAACAACAAACCCAAACTCACCTTCGATCCACGCTTTGCCTTTCCTCCTCGTCGATTCCTTCTCTCCTCTCTCACGGTCTCTTGATTTCTCTCATCTCTTCACTTTCGATTTTGACTTTGTGATGAAAATGGGGTGTCGGTGGTGGTGGTTATCAATATTTTGGGTCAAATGACCAAAATACCCCTATGTTCTTATCATCTTCCTTAACAATCAAATGTCCATTTTGATCATTTCATAATTATTTATTTATTTTTTGATTTTTAATATATATATATATTTTTAAATTGCATATGTATATAAATATATATATATATATATTCACCTATATTTTCGCGCCTACAAATTCGTCTTGCGCACCAACAAGCATACTCGGGTGTGCAAATTACCGTACCACCCATGCGTGTCGACCACGACCCTGCGTGTCCCTAGGTGCCCATTAATTTACTATTTTATTACATTTAATTCATTTAATATGTGTATTATTTTCCCCGGGCTAATATTTCGTCTTTTAGTCTACCTGATACGCGCGTCGACAAGCATATCGAAGAGAAAACTTAACACAAAATATCACACATCAATTGAAATATAATTACACACATCGCGATGTCGTTTAACCTATTTTAATATAAACATCGCAAATTAGTCAAAACAACACACAAAATAACTATTTACCTAGCTCCAGGCGCACTCTAGCCTAGCTATAGGTCCCACGGATGTCCGAGTTGCCCGCCACGTCTGCAATACGTCATAAATAACGACAAATTAAATTCGGGCCGTTACAGAGTAGGTCTAGATGTTTGTCTAGACCTCTAAAAAGTAGATATGTGTTTGGCAAGTAACAAATAGTTCATGCCTAGTTGCACTTAAGGGGAGTGTTAAAGCATATAATATTCCACATCGAAAATATAATAAGAGTTGGTGTGACATATAAGTGATGTAGATTGGATCTTAACATTAATCAATTGGTTTTGCACACATAAACTATAGTATACAAAATATTTTTATTTTTATTTTTATTTTTCGCAAAGTTAAGTTATGTATTCCAAATATCCAGAAACACCTCTGGCGGAGGGTTTAGGGATATAACAAATTTCAAAAGGATCCCACAACTTAGCAAAATACTTAATATCATATACTATAGGATCGATCTAAAAAATTTGTGAATTTGTCTTGTTCAGGGAGTCCACCACCACTAACGCATCTGAATATACTATCTTTAGATCTTTACAATATGTGCAATTTTGCAAGGCATTCTACATTGCCCAACCTTCTCCGATAGCCACTGAAGATGATGGCCCAACAACGAATGAGCTTGCTTTAATGATGGTGGAATCCTTCCTAGACATCAACACCCTGCATCGACAAACAAATCCATACCTTGAATAAATGTACTTCTGGGAGGCTCGAAATTTTGTGCAGGGGATTCTTCTTGTGTTCCAGACATCATCAGTTTTAATTGCTTGGATGTCTTCGCGACCACGCTACTTGGATCATCTTTGGTCCCCCTGAAAGTGACGTTATTTATGTGCTTCCATAGGTGCTACAATCCAAGCACTCACCATTGCAAAACTTCTTTCCTATTCCTTTGTTTCTCCGCCCAAATAAGCAGTGTATCCTACCTATCTCTGAATGTAACAAAACCAAGAGAATCAGGAGAGTCAACCCTCCATCTCCAAGGTGATGAGTACCAAAATGCCTTAGGGAATGCATAGTCAAACAAAACATGATTAATCAATTCCTCGGTTTCTCCACATAATGAACATAATGGCTCAGTGACGAGCTTCTTCTTCCAAAGTGCTAGCTTGGTAGAGAGAACATTATGAACATAATGCCAGATAATAAATTGAACTTTCCTTGGGACTTGTATTTTCCAAATTTTGGACCAATAAACTTCTTGCTGATGGAGCTACTGAACTTTCCAATCAACCTCCTACCCTAAAACCTTCTTTATCATATGAGTAGCCAATCTATATACAGATTTTACAAAAAATGTACCAGACTTCTCATAGTGCCATATTTGTTTATCCTCACAGAATGTAAAGCTCGGTGGGGTACCCGAAATGCTCTCTGCCTCCATTCTACTAAATGTCCCCACAACCAATTCCTTATTCCAACTTCATGTATGAGGGGAGATCAAATGTGAAACCCAAATAAGGTCTTGTCTTCTTGGAGCCCATATCTTTACTCTCTTTTTACTTGCTAACAAAAAATCCTCTCATATCTTAATGCTCTGACCATTACCTATCCTCCATCTAACCCCTTGTTGTAATAACTCTCTTCTTTTCACCAAACTGTGTCGTGCCATGAAGGCCTATTTCGCAACTCTATTGACATAAAATCCCCTTTTGGGAAGTACTTACTCTTAAGAAATTGAAGGAGTAATGGACTGTCCCCTTTCCATAAACGCCATGCATGTTCAGCGAGAAAACTAAAATTGAATAATTCTAAATCTCGAAAACCAAGTCCCCCTAAGAACTTAGCTTTGGCCATTTTCACCCATTCACACCAATGGATCCCTTTATTTTTCTTCGAATTGCTCCACCAAAATCTGGCCATTGTTTGTGTGATTGCTTGGATTGTACCATTGGGTAGTAAAAACATTGACATTTGATGGTTAGGGATTGCTTGTGCAATAGCTTTAAGAACCACTTCCTTGCTGGCTGGTGATAAGAGTCGTTCCCTCCAAGTTAGGATCCTATTGTGCAGACTCTCAATAAGACTGCCAAATTGATGTTTTCTCGATTGTCCTTCCACAAGCTGCACCCCAAAGTATCTTCCCAGGCCTTTGGAGCTTTGAAATTAATCTTCTCTTTGAGATCTGTCTTTGTAGGATAAGAGAAACATTCTTGCTGAAATGTATCACACTCTTGTTTGCATTGATCTGTTGTCCTGAGATGCCTTCATATACCTGCAAAATGTTACTTATAGCCTCCAAGTTTGGAACATTAGCTTTACAAAACAACAATGTGTCATCGACTAACATTAAGTGAGAAATGGAAGGCGATACATTGTTCAATTTAAAACCATGAAATCTTCTAGCCCTTTCTCCTTGTGATAATAAAAATGAGAAGGCTTCGAAACAGATAACAAAGAGAAAAGGGGACAGGTAGTCTCCCTGTCGATACCTTTTGTAGGAATGATCTTCTTCGATAGCTCACCATTAACCATTACCTTATATGACACAATGGATATACAATTAAGTATCCAATTGTGCCACCTACTCGAGAACCCTATCTTATTCATCATTTGTATGACCATGTGCCATTCTAGCTTATCATAGGCCTTCGCTACATCAAGCTTTAAAATCTTCTAGTGTCCTTCTCTTTGCATTGCTCATAGAGTGAATGATTTCATGAGCTAACAAAATGTTATCGGTGATTTGCCTCCCTACAACAAAAGAGTTCTGAAGTGGAGATATTAGCTGGTGAAGAACAGATTTTAGGCAATTTAAGAGTACCTTAGCTAGGAGTTTGTACGAGGAGTTGCACAGACTAATTGGCTTATATTCAGTTAGAGATTGAGGGGAACTTTTTTTAGGGATTAAGACAATGTGTGCTTCATTGAGTCCATGCTCAAAATGGCTAGAGGAGTAAAATTTCTCAAACACATGCATGATGTCCTTCTTCATCAGCCCCTATTTCTTCAGCAACTACCTATTATTGATGCCATAAGGTCTTGGTGATTTGTTAGAGTGCATGTACATCAGAGCACCATACATTTCATCTTCACTAATTGCCTAGCTTAATCTTATCCTTTACAGAAAAACGTGTTTCAAAATCATCTAAAACAGAAAAATCTGCTCTATGCCCATTAGAGTGAAACACTTTGCAGAAGTATTCTTCCACGAGTTTGCAAACACCTGTTTGTCCATGTATTATTTGCTCATCATTTTGAAGCCCGTTGATCATATTACCTCTTCTCCTCCCTTTTACAATTGAGTGCAAAAAATCAGTGTTACGATCTCCCCCTTTAAGCTAATCGACATGAGCTCGAGTCTCCAATATTCCTCCTCACTATTTCTTGCTTCTTTCAGTTTACTCTCCAGCTCTCTCACTTTCTCAATGTTGTCTACTCGTGCCTCATGAAGCTCCCTTCGTTCTTTTTGAGTTATTTCTATCAGCTCTTTCGAATTAGCTAATGGATTTTTGCGTCTCCATCTAAGAATATCTCCTGTTAACTTCTCTATTTTCTTCCCCAAAGTATAAGTGTTGCACCTCGAAACCTCCCCCCATGCCTTATTAATCATATCAGAACATTCTTTATCATTCAACCACCTATTATCAAACCTAAAGATATTGTCTCGTTTCCTAGTCTTCCTATTAGTGTCTAGCAATAAGGCAACATGGTTTGATCAAAGAAGACACAAATGAGAAATGATTGCCCCTGGGATTGGGAGACCCACTCCACTTCGGGGTTTTTCAAAAAGTAAGGTTGTTTTACTTTAAAATTCATTAAATATGGTAAATTTCTTTAAAATTACAAAACTAATGTATATAGCCTTTACTAAAGGCGTTATTAAGTGTGACATGGCAGTGGGTGTGTGATGTGGCAATTTTAATTGTATGAATGACTCATTTACAAAATGAGTCATTCATACAACTTATATTTCACTTATACCCTTGCTCGTCTATATTAAAAATACTACACATACATCAACCTAAACCATACTAAAATACATATTGGGTGTGTTCTACACTAAATCGAGACGCATATAGATAACTCAAACACCAATGTGTGTTTTGGTACGTCCGTGTAGCATTCCTCAAACCTAATACCATTTTCATTGAATTCTTCTAACAATTAATTTTTCAAGTACACAACACGAAGAAATTAACAAAGTTATATACAGGTCAAAACGTTTCACTCATAACCCATACCTAGCATAAAACGATAAAAGTAAACAAACATACCAGTAGGGAAGTCTACAGTCGGATCACAAGAAGTCCGCGAATGTCTACGCTGGTGTCCACGTCTGCAATGACGTCATGAATAACGACAATTAAAAATTAGACAGTTACAATACAAGTAAGAGAAAAACAAATAGCAAAAAAACTCAAAGAAATATACAAATCCAAGAAATTACCATGACACGAAAGAAAATCATATAAAGGTATGATGCAGTTCTATCGACGTCGACGTTGATCCTCCGTTAGGCAAACCATTCGTACTCTATTTCGACCTGGATTTCTCTATGCTTGTACGTTCAGCTGAGTCTGTTGAGCTTGATGAGTCGACTGAACTTCTTCCTCGTGTTGACTCGATTCACCTCTACTACCAGTGCTATCAAAGATAGGGGTTGAACCATTCCGACATACTGACTTCCTGTATGTGGTTGGGTGAAAGGAACATGAGGTGGCATGCCTAATAAGTGCATGAATGAGCCATCTCCACTATATGGAATATTGTAATTATAATATGGAAGAGTAAATGGAATTGGCATGTATTGATGCAATGAACCATGCATTGAATGTGTAGACATTCTATGGTCCATGTAGGAAGATGATGGCCCAGGCGCATATGGATCAAAATGATAAGGATGAATACTCATGCTCGGTGCCCTAGGTAAAAACATATGAGCATTAGGTTGCGTTGGAGGTGGTGGAGGAGAACGTCTGCTGCTCTCACCAACAATCTCTGACATTCTTGGTGTTGGACGAGTTGGAAGTGGTGGAGGAGAACACCTGCTGCTCTCACCCAGAGTCTGTGTCCTTGTTGTTTTTCTTCTCCTCCCTCTATTTGCTAGGCTTTTATCCTCTTCTTGATGTTCTTCCTCTTCATCTTGAGAAGCTTCATCATCTATTTCTGGCTCAACTACATTTTCATCATTCCACATAGTAGTTCTTTGTTGTTCATCCTCATCTAAGATTTTGATGCCTTCATGTAGAGCAGCATGCCTTGATTGATCCCGTCATCAATGAACACTCGCTCCAATTGACGCGCAAATGTAGACTGATATACAAAAAAATAGTGTTAGTTAACAATTTTAAATATGACTCATGAGGATAACAACATTATAATTTCAAGCTTACCGAAAATTCGCGTAGAGCCCCGTCATATCCAGTGAATCGCCTGGTGATAGATCTATACCATCTTATGTACTCTTCCTGATCATGTTCCCCTTCTTGTTCTATTGTGGCTATGGTATTACCACAATTTTTCCACAACTCTATATATCTTCTATAATACACTGCCCAATTTTCTTGAGGGTGTTCTCTCAATTGGACGCGGTGCAGACATGTGTCAAAATCACAATGAGGTGGCACGACCTGTGTCAGTCCGAACTGTCTCATTACCCTTTCCAGTCTATGCCACTCAACTATATGGAAACAAATTAAAGGACACGTCGAACGCCAGTTCCTATGACCTTGAGTACAAAATTGTGGAAGTGACTCGAAGACATCAGCGTATGGTTGCCACTCCGTGACATTCTCCCTCTGCGTGTCAAGTGCATCACGATATGATGATAAAACGTGTGTGGAAGTTCTAGTTACCGAAAATGCAACTATCCATTTGTATACAAAACAATAAATTAGTCATAAATTAAAAAGACGCAATGAATAATTAAAAATAATATGAGAAACATTTTTATTACCGATATCCCAAAGGAACTTCATTGGGCATGCATGCTCCATCACATGTTCGAGGTCGAGCTTTAGGAATAGGCATGCGTGTTGGTGCTATAAATGGAAACCTATCCCAGGCCCATAGTTGTATAAGAATTGACGCACCAGCGACCTCGTGCGCACCAGAGCGAGATCCACGACACAACTTCCTCTATAAATAAACCAAACATGCATTTCCCCAACAATACTGTCCAGCTGTTTGAAGGTCCTCGAGCAACGGAAGAAACATCAAATGTACATATATGTTCGACTTGTGAGCGAACACACAACCACCAATAAGTTGCAGAATGTACAAACGAACATAATGTCGAACCATTTCCTCATTGCTGTCATCCTTTATAGGTGGCATATTTTCTTCGAGCCATGAAACAACTTTATTCCCAGAAAGGTCAAGTGTATCAGGTCTTGCACCAAGTTGTCTTTCACACACTTCGGGATAGTCGATATCTGTGCTTCCAGTCACAGGCATACCGTTAATAGGTAACCCGAGCTGAAGCTCAACGTGTAACGGCCCAATTTTCAATAGCCGTTACTGGTGACGTCATTGCGGACGTGGACGCTAGCGAGGACGTGCGTGGGTCCCACAGCGAGGCTGGAACGAGTATGGAATAGGTATACAGTCCGTTTTGTATGCTTGTTGTGGTAAAATGAAAAAAAAAAATATATATATATATATAGTAAATTGGTGGGCGCCTAGTGACACGCGGGGTCGTGGTCGACACACGTGGGTGGTAGTGTAGTGTGCACGCCCGAGTACGTCGTTTACGTCGGCGCGCACGACGAAATTGTAGGCGCGAAAATATAGGCGAATATATATATTTATATATATATATATGTATATATGTAATTTAATATATATATATATATATAAATATATATTAAAATCAGAAAATAAATAAATAATAGTGAAATTACCAAAAAGGGTATTGAAGGAAAGAAGGAAAGGATAAGAATGCAGGGGTAAAATGGTCATTTCACCCCCAAAATTGTTGATAACCACCACCGACACCCATTTTCCCCATTTTCGATCGATCGAAAGTGAAGAGAGAAGAGAAGCCGAGAGGAGAGAAGCCGAGGAGGGAGAAGGAGAGGCGACGAGCTCGTGAGGAGTCGAGGAGATCAAGGTGAGTTTGTGGTTTATGGTTGTTGTGCGTTGTGTGGTGTGGTGGTGAGCTCGGCCATGGCGAGCCATGGCCGAGAATTGGAATTTGTCGAGGAGGAAGACGACGTGTGGTCTTCTCATTCTCTTAATTTCATTGGAGAGAAAGAAAAGAGAAGAAGGAAAGAAGATCAATAGAGAAAAAAAAAAAAAATTTTGAGAAAAAAAAAAAACGGGCGCACAGCGCCTCATTTGTGAAGAAGATGAAGGGCCGGTTCGGCCTCGAACCGGGCCGGTTTGGCCCTGAACCGGTCCGGTTCGTAAACCGCCTTAAATTAAAAAAAAAAAGAGAAAATAAAGAAAAATGGAAAAGAAAATCCAGAAAAATAGGAAAAATTATGGAAAAATTCAGAAAAATCCAGAAAAATATGAGAAATTAGAAAAATGGTTCATAACTGAGTTTTGGGATTTTCTCGGAAATGTTGGCGAGACATAGTCGGGGTTTTAGCCTCGAAAAACGTAAAAATTGATATAATATATCAAATTGAAGCTAATTTAATGACAAATGATCTTAGGTACAATTCGGGAGGTAATTTTGATTTGTTGGGCATTTATTCGAGCTGGACCAGGTAATTGGAGTGCGGTATAGGTGCGTAAAACCCTTGAGAATGTTACACTTTAATTCATGCGTGGTTTGTCCATATGAATGATGTGTTTATTCATTTGTTTATTTATCGCCTTGTTACATATTTTGGTTGCCATGTTATGCACTGCGATTATGTGTTGGACGGTGTTTGATGTGTTCACTTGTCGGAGGTTAATCGAGATGGTTGTGGTACGGAATTGAGTAGGCTAGGTTGTAGCGCGTGTCTGGGCTTAGCTTAGGTGAATAGCTACCCGAGCAATGGGGTGCACGTGTCCGGTGGGTTGCGATTTGTTCGGGTCACCGTTAGTAGTTTGGGTGTGGTCTAGGCTTGATGTGCTCACTGGGGCATCCGAATCTACGAAGTACGATCTAGTTTGGTTAGACTCACGTCACACTTCTATCTAGTTTTCTTATAAATGATATCGTGGTTGGACCAGATTTCTCGAATGGTGTGTTATTTTCTCTTGTTGTTGTGATCGAATGGTTTTATTTTGGATATCATTTTTACGGCCACCATAGGAATATGATTCCCGTCGTCGGGTCATATTCATATGTCTCGCAAGTTATTGTGGTTTTTCATGATTAACGTGTAGACTTCTCTTGGGAATTTACTCACCGGGCTCGTTCTTTGTATGTGTTGGGCAACCGAGCGCAGATCCCGGTACGAGCAAGAGCAAGGGAAAGGAGATACTAGGCGACTATCTCTAAGGCCGTTCTCTTGATAACTAGTGTTTTGATATCATGTATGTATATACTATTTTGCTTGGGTTTTGGGGACTTTATAACTTTATCACATGTATATGGATTACTTGTTTAGTTCGTCTCGCTTATATACATGGTGTTTGTATCCGGTTTTCCACTACTTAGGTTAAATAATTTCTCATAAAATATGAATTAAGTGCTTCCGCGATGATATAATTGTAATTATCAACTAATCTGCTAAATGTGTCGACAACTTAATATAGTAGGATTAGTTACACGGAGCATCACTCCACGAGTTGCGGACGTGGCAAAGCGAGTGATGACGTGTCCGGTGATGTGACAGCGTTCTTGGGCTTGAGGCGTAAGCGTGGGTCACGGGGCGGCCCCGGGAGATTTAGGGCCGTCGCAGTTGGTATATATCAAATTGAAGCTAATTTAATGACAAATGATCTTAGGTACAATTCGGGAGGTAATTTTGATTTGTTGGGCATTTATTCGAGCTGGACCAGGTAATTGGAGTGCGGTATAGGTGCGTAAACCCCAACAGAAACACATCTGGAGTATTTAATTCTTTAAATTCTTGCGTTTATTATTCTTGAAATTCATATCCATTGTGATCATGTGTTGGTCTAGTTATTGGTTGGTGTTGGATTTGTTTTTACTATCGAAGTTTATTCGGGACGATTGTGGCACGTGATCAAACATGCTAGATTGTAGCACGTGTACTTGCGCCGCCGGTGGATTGTGACCCGAGTCGCGGGGTGCACGTGTTCGGTGGGTTTGTGATTTGTTCCGGTCACCGTTAGTGGTCCGAGTGGATCCCAGGTGTGATGTGTTTCCTCTGGGCGCTCGGATTGACGAAGTATGATCTAGTATGTGAGATTGCATTCTACTTTTGTCTGGTTTTATCGTAATTGTTGTGGAGCATATTGTTGACATTATGATTATTCGTTGATCATCCTGAATGCTTGTTACCTACACATGCAGGGGTTTTATGGCTGCCCATGCTCTTTGCATTGTAGCTAACGTTAGTTATTGGCTTCAATCTCGTTATTATTTACTCGATGATTTTCTTTGGGAGTTTACTCACTGGACTCGTCACCGTATGTGTTGGGTGATTTGAGTGCAGGATTTGATATGTGAAGGGGACAAGGATACACTTAAAGATTTTCTGTGACTGACAACGGAGACTACTCCTCTTATACGCCTGGTTGGTTGTATGTATTTATTTGTTTTACGCTGGGTTGTGAGAGTTATATTTTAGTTTGTTTTGATATTTTGAGGATGACACTTGATTTATATTTATGGACTACATATTGGTATGGTTGTTCATATAATCTTCCGCTGCGTAATTTATGGTTAAATGATATTAGAGGAACTAAAGCTAACAGTAAATTGATTGACAATGGATAATTGGGCGTGGGACACAGCTGGCGGTGACGTGGACAGCTGTGGGCCCGCGTGGCCTCCCGTGGCGGACCAATGTGGAAATTGGGGCCATCACATTTTGGTATCAGAGCAGGTCGATATGACCTAGATTTGAGAAACCTAAGGAGATGAGGTCTGGGCTATTATTAACTCTGATACCGCTACATTTTGGTATTAGAGCTTAGGTTTGAGGAACCTAAAGGATGAAGCGTAAATTATTATTAACTCTGATACCGCTACATTTTGGTATCAGAGCGAGGTCAAACTTTGAGAATTGGATATTGAACAATAGTATAAACTCAATGAATAAATCTTAGATGTGGAAACCACAAGTGAATGATTAAAGGCTTAGTTGGGAAGTGATGTGAGGCGGGTAAATTTAGGAAATTACATATGCGTATGATTTGATTATGTACTACATATTATACACGTATATACTGAGTCTGGTCCGACGCACGTTTTGCGGTGCAATTTATGATGGACTGACAGACTCCTACTACTCCGCCGACTACTCGGCAGAGGTTGGGGAGACTAGTGACCATACCACTAGTGAGATAGCTGAATTGCGAGACATATTTGCTGCAGAGCGAGGAGCAATCAGATCATCGTACACCCAGAGATGATTTGCAGTTGGATCATGATTTCAGTGACGATCGTGATTCGAGGGATGCTCAGTACGACTATGATGACGGGCAGATAGATTGGAGTCGCGAGGACGACCAGGACCAGACTAATGATCGATTGAGCAATGACGATCGCCAGGTGGTACATGAGGTTGTACCTATACCGATACAGCAACCGAGACAGTCGTATAGACAGAATCAGGATCAGAGGGACCGGAGTTGGGGTAGATGCTCTGAGGACCGACAGTCTGGAGTCAGGGACAGACGTAAGTGTTATCGGTGTGGACAGAGAGGTCACATTAGTGTGAATTGCCCTGGAGCCTCTCCAGTATAAGAGATTCCACCGATCGGGGAGAGAACTTATGAAATGACACATTCTGTCAGAAGGACGACATGACAACACGCCCTAGGTACATCGTCATTGTATATTTTCGCTTGTTCTAATTATTTTTTTCATGCATTCGTTGCATATAGGCTGGTTAGTTTATTTTTGAACCAGCGTGTTCTAGTTGATGTGTTCACTAGGGTTATTGTGAGATTGTGAGATTGGTAAATGTGTTCTCTAGGAGGCGGTTGTGAAACTGGTAGATGTGTTCACCAGTAGGTTGTGAAACTGGTTGATTAGTTCACCAGGAGTCCATTTGCAACTGGTTGTTGTGGGATTGGTTTATGTGGTTCACCAGGGACTGGTCGATGTGTTCACCAGGGACTGGTTGATATGGACTGGTTGATGAGTTCACCAGGGATTGATTTGTACACCAGGAGTGAGTGGACGACTGGTTGATCGGTTCACCAGTCGCAGGTTGATTTGTTCACCTAGATTGAGGTTGATTTGTTTGCCAAAATTTGGGGTTGATTAGTTCACCGAAAGTGTTAGTGGAATAGTGATTGATTAGGTTGGCTACAGTTGTTTAGATTGGTTGACTTCGATAGGAAATTGTATCTATGTTACGCTTCTATGAGACGAGATGTTATTATCTCAAATTTCGGACGAAATTTCAAATTAGTTGGGAAGAATTGTAACGGCCCAATTTTCAATAGCAGTTCTTGGTGACGTCATTGCGGACGTGGACGCTAGCGAGACGTGCGTGGGTCCCACAAATGAGGTCGGAACGAGTATGGAATAGGTATACGATCCGTTTTGTATGCTTGTTGTGGTAAAATGAAAAAAAAAAATATATATATATATAGTAAATTGGTGGGCGCCTAGTGACACGCGGGTCGTGGTCGACACACGCGGTGGTAGTGTAGTGTGCACGCCCGAGTACGTCGTTTCGTCGCGCGCACGACGAAATTGTAGGCGCGAAAATATAGGCGAATATATATATTTATATATATATATATGTATATATGTAATTTAATATATATATATATATATATAAATATATATTAAAATCAGAAAATAAATAAATAATAGTGAAATTACCAAAAAGGGTATTGAAGGAAAGAAGGAAAGGATAAGAATGCAGGGGTAAAATGGTCATTTCACCCCCAAAATTGTTGATAACCACCACCGACACCCATTTTCCCCATTTTCGATCGATCGAAAGTGAAGAGAGAAGAGAAGCCGAGAGGAGAGAAGCCGAGGAGGGAGAAGGAGAGGCGACGAGCTCGTGAGGAGTCGAGGAGATCAAGGTGAGTTTGTGGTTTATGGTTGTTGTGCGTTGTGTGGTGTGGTGGTGAGCTCGGCCATGGCGGAGCCATGGCCGAGAATTGGAATTTGTCGAGGAGGAAGACGACGTGTGGTCTTCTCATTCTCTTAATTTCATTGGAGAGAAAGAAAAGAGAAGAAGGAAAGAAGATCAATAGAGAAAAAAAAAAAAAAAATTTTGAGAAAAAAAAAAAAAGAGGCGCACGGCGCCTCTCATTGTGAAGAAGATGAAGGGCCGGTTCGGCCTGAACCGGCCGGTTCGGCCCTGAACCGGGCCGGTTTGGCCCTGAACCGGTCCGGTTCGTGAAACCGCCTTTAAATTAAAAAAAAAGAGAAAATAAAGAAAAATGGAAAAGAAAATCCAGAAAAATAGGAAAAATTATGGAAAAATTCAGAAAAATCCAGAAAAATATGAGAAATTAGAAAAATGGTTCATAACGAGTTTTGGGATTTTCTCGGAAATGTTGGCGAGACATAGTCGGGGTTTTAGCCTCGAAAAACGTAAAAATTGATATAATATATCAAATTGAAGCTAATTTAATGACAAATGATCTTAGGTACAATTCGGGAGGTAATTTTGATTTGTTGGGCATTTATTCGAGCTGGACCAGGTAATTGGAGTGCGGTATAGGTGCGTAAACCCCAACAGAAACACATCTGGAGTATTTAATTCTTTAAATTCTTGCGTTTATTATTCTTGAAATTCATATCCATTGTGATCATGTGTTGGTCTAGTTATTGGTTGGTGTTGGATTTGTTTTTACTATCGAAGTTTATTCGGGACGATTGTGGCACGTGATCAAACATGCTAGATTGTAGCACGTGTACTTGCGCGCCGCCGGTGGATTGTGACCCGAGTCGCGGGGTGCACGTGTTCGGTGGGTTTGTGATTTGTTCCGGTCACCGTTAGTGGTCCGAGTGGATCCCAGGTGTGATGTGTTTCCTCTGGGCGCTCGGATTGACGAAGTATGATCTAGTATGTGAGATTGCATTCTACTTTTGTCTGGTTTTATCGTAATTGTTGTGGAGCATATTGTTGACATTATGATTATTCGTTGATCATCTTGAATGCTTGTTACCTACACATGCAGGGTTTTATGGCTGCCCATGCTCTTTGCATGTGTAGCTAACGTTAGTTATTGGCTTCTGAATCTGTTATTATTTACTCGATGATTTTCTTTGGGAGTTTACTCACTGGACTCGTCACCGTATGTGTTGGGTGATTTGAGTGCAGGATTTGATATGTGAAGGGGACAAGGATACACTTAAAGATTTTCTGTGACTGACAACGGAGACTACTCCTCTTATACGCCTGGTTGGTTGTATGTATTTATTTAATGTGGAAATTGGGGCCGTCACACAACGTCTTGGAGTGTTATCGTACACTTGCCACAACACATGTGGAACGTATGTGTCTCTGAACGCCATCTCTCAACGAAAGCAGTGATCAAAGCCCAATCAAGTCTGAAAAATCATACGCGTGAAACCTCATAAAAGCCACTAGAACGTAGGTAAGGGATCATTCGAGAATGATAATTCACCCGTCGATCAACGACACCCTGTCTTCTTCGCATGCGCATCGTATAATGTACATTATAATTAAAAAATGTGTCGATATATATGTATTAAATGTTTTTGCATAAATACTAGGCACATATGTTTAATGTATATACCTGACCCCTCCAGACTTGCGATGATCTATGTGTAGATTGTAGGCGTATAAGAGAATGATCAGATGGTCCTGGTTCCATGTGTACTCGCTACAACTGTGTAATTAGGAAAATTAGTAGAGTAGTTTTAAAAGTCACAAGAATCATTAGTACGAGTTAAAGCATTAACAAAGACCTATCTATTACTTTATGTAACATATCCGAATACTATATTAATATAAATGTTATGAAATTATCAACTGACACCATTTACAAACAAAATACAAATCCCCTCATTGGTTTGGATTGGGGTGAGCTTTTGATGGACAATTTTTTTTGTTATGTCCCTCTGCACGACAAATATTGAAACGGTTCCTCCTAGTAGGGACTCGACCATGGTCTCTATTTGGACAGGTTGTTCGTTTATGTCCTTCTTGATGAAATATGCCACATCGTAAGGTCCTCGAAACATTAGGAAGATCCATCTCATTTTGCTTTCATGTTCCCTTTGGTCTCCCTTTGCTCTAATCGGGGATGGCTTTGAATTGAGAGGAGTAGCATCGTGCGCACATCCATCTTGTAGTATGGCTTAATAAATTGTGTATAATCAAGTCGAATAAGGGCACATGCAGCTAACACGTATGAGCAAGGGAAACCAAACGATTGCATTTATTGCAGTTGAATTACCAGTTCTTCAAGATAACAATTTGTGTATTGTTTCCTTTATGCATGCGATCACCATGACGTCCAGTGAGCACCTCAAACTCACCATTGTCTCGATTTATCAATTTGACGTAATGTCACCTTGCAGATTGTTCATAATGTGCAATTTTATCCATGGTATATTTTGTATAATAAAAGCCCGTACGAGATTACTTCATCGATTTCCTGCTTGCGTCGGTTGGTGTATGTCACCAATCTGTAGTAAATCATTTGAACAATTGTTGTTATTGACAAGAATCGTACCCCTTTCAATACACCGTTAAAACTTTCTACAATAGTAAGATAATGTCGTGTTAGTAATATCAGCACAGTGATAAAAAAATATAGGATAACAAACATAATTAGTATCGATTACATACCAACCCCATTAGAGTTCATCCATCCGTATCGCAGGCCTCCATCATACGATTGAGTCCAGAGTTCCTTGAGAGTGACATTTACATATTGAAGACGTTGAGGAGTTCCTGATGTCAAATAAGCAAAACGCTCCATGCATGCATCAAATTTCCTCACTTGATGTTGACCAGCAACTCGAGAAAGGATGTTCTTCAACGACTCATATTTGAAATTCGTGTTAAAATTACTGGTCAAGTGTCGCAGACAATAATGGTGGTATCCTCTTGGTAGACAAAAACCATTTGTTGGTATGTTAACAGCCTCGAGAATGCCAGAGTGACGATCGGAAATTATACAAATGCCATCTCTATCGGTCACGTGTTTGTGCAACATCCTCAAAACCACCCCCACGAGTCTGTTGATTCGTTTTCCGCAACTGCAAATGCAACTGGAATTAGATATCCATTACCATCAACAGATAGAGGCAATCATTAGCTTACCATTGTATATGACATACAAGAATGTCGCGTCAATCTGTAAAAGAGGCCTACAATGCTTGAACCCTTCGATTGATGTTTCGAATGTGAAGAACACATGACGAAATTGAGGACGCTCTGTCCTGATCTCATCTGTAGCCCATTATCTGTGTGACCACTCAATCTTTGTCCCTGGGCTCTTATTATGTACAGCCGCCAACTATGTTGGTAACCTAGCATATGACGCGTCCCAATCTCTGAATGCATTTGTAACTGCTTTCTTTTTAGCATCCCACATTCGTTTGTAGGGAACTTCATGTCCGTATTTTAGCTTAATCATTTCTACTAAGGCCTTGATAGTAATTGTCTGATCTATTTGGACAACATTTTGTATCTCACGTACAAACATGTTGGCGTCGAGTTGGGCATGACAGCGTTTTATTCCGGGATTTATACAGCTGTGCGGCTCGTCTAATTGAGTGATCTCCCATAATTGTTTCTTATTTCGCAAACAAGCACGGAGACGCCACATGCACCCAGCTTCCGGCGCACTTCCGCACTGCACGGCCCATAAGGTTTTAGTTAACTCCAAAACATGGTATTGACAATGGTTGTTAACATGCCATACTTTGATGGCATGCTGCAAATCTTTCTTATTGTCAAAGTACATGTAACGACCCTAAAAATTTAACCTATGCCACGTGTCAAAATAGGTGATACGTGGGCCCACGTCGTGGTACAGTCATCAATTCTCGGACGTCGACGCCGAGGTATGTTAGCTTTGTATGATGTTTGTATTATATTATATTCTATTTGTGCAATTTTAAGTTTTTAACGGGTAAAGGCGTTATGTACGAGCGTTGGTAGTCCGGGGAAACAAATTTAATTAGAAACACTGACAAAAATATTAAATAAATAATAATTAAAAGGTTTTAAAGTCTGTTTGTTACGTCGGTACGTCTGTGGTGACGCGACGAACAAAGTTAGTATTATGAGTCGGGTGCGAGAATACCCGAGGGAAACTTTAAGGGTTGTGTGAAATAGATGAGACCAAAAGTCAACTAAGTCACCCAAGTGAGTTAACAAAGTTGGTAGGTGAGATTGTGAAAAGGCCAAAAGGGCAATAAAGTTGTAAAGGGTATAGATAAGGGTTAGGGGTATTTTGGTCATTTGACCAAAATATCCAATTTCATCACACCACCGCCACCCATTTTCCATTACCGACCACAAAAAAAAATTGGAGGAGAGGAGAGACCAAGGAGAGGAATGCTGCGATTCGCGGAGAGCGTGGACGCGACGTCGAGGCGAAATCGAGGTAAGAAGTTATAGATTTCGTTGTGGTGTGTCGTTGTGGTGGTTTTAGAAATTTGTTATCGAGGTTGTCGTTGAAGAGATTGTCGATTTATATGGTGAAAATGGTGGTGATGATGATGGTGAGGTGAATGTTGAGTGTGGTGTTGTGTTGTTGTTGTTTGCCAAAAAAAAAAAAAAAAAAAAAAAAAAAAAAAAAAAGAGGTCCTATTTGTTTCTTTGGAAATACCGGGTGGACCGGGTTTGACCCGGGTGGACCGGGTTTGACCTGGGTCAAACCCGGTTTGACCGGTCAGACTCGGTCAAGCCGGTCTTGACCCGACCCAGCCGGGTCGGGTCAGACCCGACCCGCGACCCACATATTATTTTATTAATAAAAAAATATATATATATATTTATTTCAATTAAATATATTAAAATTGATTTTAATTGAAATAAATTCAAGAAAAATAGGAAAAATTCAGGAAAAATTCTAGAAAATTCTAGAAAATTATATTTTCATCAAATAAGGAGAAATTTGGGAATTTCTAAGAAAAGTGAAATATTCGAAATTTTTACGGGACGTTTTGTCGGGGTTTTTCGCCTTGGAAAACGTGAGATTTGGCAAAAATAGCTAGAAATTTGGAAAAATCATAGGAAATTGAGGAAATTGATATAAATTGCGTTATCAGGATTATTGTGCACACGGGGACCGTAAGGGGCGTGTCGGAGTCCGTGTTAGCGCGAATTAGCTTGATCGAGGTAAGTAAACCAAATGAGGAACACCACAAGATATTTCTTGAGCTTTGAATTATTTATTGATGTTATTTCAATCCCTTTTCGATATTCCATTCCTTTTGGGTTGTCCTAAGGCAAGTGTGTCAAGCGTGATCCTTGCAGAATTTCGGACTCGCGGTGTATTATACCGGAGTTTACGGCTGGGGATACGTGATTAGTTGTATGACATGTACGGGGTGAGAGTTCTCCACCAGATCGCTGGGGACTCTGCACTCGCGTAGGGGTCTTAGAGGAGATTATGTCCTCGACTCCTAGCCTTTGAGGAGATTTTGTCCTCGGCTTAACGACTTTAATTAGTCGGGACCATTTGTGCCTTTCCCTTGTATTCCGGGACACTCAATTTCGATTGTTTATTTATTTATTTACAGTTTTTACATATTCATGCGCTCCCTGTCCTTTTCTTTTTATCTGCATGAATTGACTGCTCATTTATTTAAATTCGAAATACTGTAATTATTGTTGTTCCTCCTTGGCGTTACTTACCTGGACTCGTCATTCTTGTGTTTGACCGAGTGCAGATCCGCAGTCCAGCAAAGGAAAGGCCGTGCAGTTAGGTGATATACTTTGAGCGGCCCTCCTCTGCTGATATAGGTGACATTTTTTGGTGTATTAGCTACTTATATTGTTTTTTTTTTGTACATGGGATTATGGGTTGAGAGATCTTTTTGGACATTATGACTTAGATGATTCTCTCCTTGCTTTACATGGTATATATATATGGTATACGGGGTTCCCACACCCTAGGTTTTTGTCATAACTTAGAGCTTTCGAAGTTGATTTATTAGTTGAGATTAATTGCTTCCGCTTATTACTTTGATAACTTGCTAATTAATTGACTTCACTCTCAAATGATTAATAAACGATTGAATGGTAATGATAGGCTCACTGGCCCCGCGCGACTCGTCGGGATTGGCTCGGGGGTTCGCGCGGGTCCAGGCCGGGCGGCGCCCGATTCTAGGGTTGTGGAATTCGGGGCCGTCACAGCACATTCCTCTTTCTAACTCAAAATTAGGCATGTCCCATCTAGTCGAAGGATAAGAATTTTAGGTCGCAGTGGGGTGCGCCCTCATGGAGCCAGTGGTCCAATGGTAGCCTGGATGCTGGGCTGGGTCGTTACAAAAAAAGGTGCCCAGCTCAGCGCCCAGGCTACCACTGGACCACTGGCTCAATGGGGGCACACCCCACTGGCACCGCTAGTCACAGGCAGGGTGGTACCAAGCCCTACTCCATCCGTGTCCCCCCACACGGTCTTTCGCCTCCCTCGACTCAAACCTAGGTCCTGAGGGATAAGATTTCAAGTTTCACGAGGCGAGTACCACTGAGCTGGTTCAGCATGAAGGGATCGGATCCCATCAGAACTCCACAGTTAAGCGTGCCTGAGAGAGAGCAGTATGTTGGTAATGTGCCCTAGGTCAATCCATTAACAGTCTTTATGAATACATTTTAGTTAATAAAATAGAGGATTTTATTTGCTGTTTATTATAATTGATTTGCATGTTTACATTATAATAAGATCCATGGGTATTTACGAAATATCCTAAATGTCCCTAGTCGATTATTATACTCTTGGGAACTATAATGAATTAAGACTAGTATGAGTCTTGATTGATGATCATACGATGATCATACGTATAGGAATACAAATCAAGATCATGAATACTTATTATAGAATAAAGTACTGGACCGACCCGCTATGAGAACATCACATGGATTAAGTCATAGTTGTTTCTCATGATAGGTATATTTTTCAATCCTCGACTTGAGATTACCAGAGACTTCAACATTAGGAATACAAGTGATTTGACGCAATCAAACGTTGTCTTTAACCTGGACAATTATAAAGGTTGTGATTGGTTATTGTGTGAATAATGTGGTGAAGTTGTGTAATCGAGATAGAATTTGTCCCTCTCATATAAAGAGAGATATCCAGTGGATCCTCGATATGTTAGGCTCGTTAAAAGGCCTAGTCTAAGTGAATTGATATTGATCAATGTCACTTAGATGTTTTCGATCTACCTTGAAATCGAGACTAGTACGATTGAACATGTTGGATGACAATTCCATGCCTTATGTTTGATCAAAAGGATATCGTGTGACAAAAGGATGTTATATATACTATTGATTAGGTTATATCGATTTGATAATCGTACAACTTGGGTAGTCATAATGTCTTGCTAGAGGCCGCTTATGACTTGTATATCAAAATGTGTTTTGGTACACCGCCAACGTTGTATGAGCCTATTGGTCGCACACTAAGAATGGTTTTGCGAGATTTTAAGATGGTTCGTAAAAATGAATTTTATATGATAAAATTCATGACGTAAACGTCCTTGTAATGTATTACACTTATACTTCTTTAAGTAGGGGTATATGTGTAATTTACTTAACCGTCTATATACAAGGGTTGTATAAATAGACGCTTTGAGTTAGAATACAAGTACGAAAGAATTATTAAAAGGCCGAAACTCTATTTTTCGTTTTAGAAACAACTTAGAGTTTTTGGTATCCTCTGGATCGTTTTGGAGAGAAACAAAAGTTTGAAATTCTCTCGAAGCTAGCACTTTGAATCTCGGTCGCCATTCGTGTGTGGACAGCTGATAGAGGGCGTTCGTTGTTGGCAGCGCCTTAGAGATCGATTAACCTTCAGAAAGGTACATTGCGACTGAGGTATGATTAAGTTTTCATAGTCTAAACGTGTTTTAATGGAATCAGATTCGGATCCCGTTGAGGTTTTTTTCGTTTTTGAAATCCCAACCCCAAAATCCAACACAGTACTAGGATGGGTGACCTCCTGGGAAGTCCTCCCAGCTCAGTGGTACTCGACTCGTGAAACCTGGAATCTTATCCTTCAAGACCCAGGTTTGAGTCGAGGGAGGCGAAAGACCGTGTGGGGGGGACACGGATAGGGTAGGGCTTGGTACCACCCTGCCTGTGACTAGCGGTGCCAGTGGGGTGCGCCCCCATGGAACCACTTCCTTGCCGGCTAGTGATAAGAGTCATTCACTCCAAGTTAGGATCCTATTGTGCAGACTCTCAACAAGACTGCCAAATTGATGTTTTCTTGATTAGCCTTCGACAAGCTGCACTCCCAAGTATCTTCCCAGGCCTTTGGAGCTTTGAAAATTAATCTTCTCTTTAAGATCTGTCTTTGTAGGATGAGGGAAACATTCTTGTTGAAATGTATCACACTCTTATTTGCATTGATTTGTTGTCCTGAGATGCCTTCATATACCTGCAAAATGTTACTTATAGCCTCCAAGTTTGGAACATTAACTTTACAAAACAACAATGCGTCATTGACAAACATTAAGTGATAAATGGAAGGCGATACATTGTTCAATTTAAAACCATGAAATCTTCCAGCCCTTTCTCCTTGTGACAATAAAAATGAGAAGGCTTCGAAATAGATAACAAAGAGAAAAGGGGACAGGGGGTCTCCCTGTCGATACCTCTTGTAGGAATGATCTTCTTCGATAGCTCACCATTAACCACTACCTTATATGACACAATGGATATACAATTAAGTATCCAACTGTGCCACCTGCTCGAGAACCCCATCTTATTCATCATTTGCATGACCATGTGCCATTCTAGCTTATCATAGGCCTTCGCTACATCAAGCTTTTAAATTACTTCTAGTGTCCTCCTTGCATTGCTCATAAAGTGGATGATTTCATGAGCTAACAAAATGTTATCTGTGATTTGCCTCCCTACAACAAAAGCGTTCTGAACTGGAGATATTAGCTGGGTAAGAGCATATTTTAAGCAATTTAAGAGTACCTTAGCAAGGAGTTTGTACGAGGAGTTGCACAGACTAATTGGCCTATATTCAGTTGGAGATTGAGGGGAACTCTTTTTAAGGATTAAGACAATGTGCGCTTCATTGAGTCCATGCTTAAAATGGCCAGAGGAGTAAAATTTCTCAAACACATGCATGATGTCCTTCTTCATCAGCCCCCCTTTCTTCTACAACAACCTATTATTAATGCCATCAGGTCCTGGTGATTTGCTAGGGTGCATGTCCATCATAGCACCATACATTTCATCTTCACTAACTGCCTAGCTTAATCTTATCCATTATAGACAAACGTGTTTCAAAACCATCTAAAACAGAAAAATCCACTCCGTGCCCATTAGAGTGAAACACTTTGCAGAAGTATTCTTCCACGAGTTTGCAAACACTTGTTTGCCCATGTATTATTTGTTCATCATTTCGAAACCCGTTGATCATATTACCTCTTCTCCTCCCTTTTACAATTAAGTGCAAAAAAGCAGTTTTATGATCTCCCCCTTTAAGCTAATCGACATGAGCTCGAGTCTCCAATATTCCTCCTCACTATTTCTTGTTTCTTTCAGTTTACTCTCCAGCTCCTTCACCTTCTCAATGTTGTCTACTCGTGCCTCATGAAGCTCCCTTTGTTCTTTTTGAGTTATTTCCATCAGTTTTTTCAGATTGGCTAATGGATTTTTGCATCTCCATCTAAGAATATCTCCTGTTAACTTTTCTATTTTCTTCCCCAAAGTATAAGTGTCGCACCTCGAAACCTCCCCCATGCCTTGTCAATCATATCAGAACATTCTTTATCATTCAACTATCTATTATCAAACCTAAAGATATAGTCTCGTTTCCTAGTCTTCCTGTTAGTGTCTAGCAATAGGGCAACATGGTCTGATCAAGGAAAACACAAATGAGAAATGATTGCCCCTGGGAATATTTCAATCCACTTTTGGTTGGCAATTCCGCTATTGAGTCTAATCGAGATACACTGGTCCCACTTCTACAGTTTGTCCATGTAAACTTAGGCCCTTCGAACCGTAGGTTAGTACCTCAAATACCTTCAATGAATTCCAACAACTCCATGTTATCCTCTAGTATCCAAGGGAGACCTCCCGTCTTCTCCTCTTGTGATGTAATGGAATTAAAATCCACAATAGTTAAACACGGTTCTGCACAAGCCAATACCCTCCCTTTTAAACAACAAAGTTTATTTCTTCTTTCCATCTGATTGTCGATCAAATACACCCAGAATAGTCTGCATGGTTGACCTCCTCGCTGATTATCAAATTGAAGCTTAATGAAGAATTCCCCGTACTTGGCTATCTGCACAAGCAATACTGCATTCCAAAAAAATAGCTAAACCCCTACCAGCCTTTTGGGATTCACTGTTAACATGTAATCAAAATGCAACTTCCTTCTAACATCATCCGCAACTCGCTCCTGATTTTTAGGTTCACTAAGTACAAGAACATCAATGGGGTGGATTCTCGTAGAATCCCTAATGCCTTCTATTGTTAGGGCACCCCCAATACCCCTACAATTCCAAACTAATATTTTTGTCATGGATGGGAACTCTGAGCCCTGTAACGACCCTAAAATTCTAATATGTGTCACGTGTCAATCTAGGTGTACGTGGGCCTTCCGTTGTGATACAGTCATCGAATTCTAGGTCGTCGACGTCGAGGTACGTTAGTTTTGTGTAGTATTTGTATTATATTGCATTTCCATAATAAATTTTAATGTTTCAAACGTGTGAGGATGTTTGCATATGAGCGTTGGTATTAAGAGGTAAGGTTTGGTAGTCCGGTGGAAAAACTTAACTAAAAACACTGACAAAACACAAATTTATAAAATTATAGGCGTATTGGTACGTGGTTGCGACCAGAAGCGTGCGACGGGCGAGTCGCGGTGCATTTCATGTTCGGCAACACTAGGGCGGAGTGGGAGATGGCCAAGTGTGGAGCTCAAGTTACCTAATGAAGTCACATATGGAGTGTTAGAGTTGGTGGGACAGCTTATAAGAGGACCCTTGGATACGTCTTGAGATCAGTGCGCATAAGTGGATGAGGAGAGGGGTATATAAACTCAACACCCCATCTTTTTTCTCTCTCTTCCTCTCTCTTATTCCCTAACTTCCTCTCCAAGCAACTTAAAGGGTTGGTGTGGTGGCCGGAGGCGGCGATTTTGAACGATCCAAAGTAAGATTCTTAATTTCCTCATCATTTTCTACGTGTTGGTGTATGTTTTGTTCGTGTTCGTCGTGATGAAATTTGGACACCACGTCGAGATTTTGGACTCGATCAAACTCTTGACGTATTGGTGATCCTAGCGACGATCAAAACATGTTTCGTGAAGACAGTATTCAATTTGGGGAAGTTTTGGAGTTTCCATAAATTTTTTGGGGATTTTTTGAAGTATTTTCGTTTTGGGTTTTCCGTCAATGATTCCGAAAGTTTTGGGATGTGTTGAAGGTGTTTTTGGAAGGGTATTGAGTTCCCAAAGAAAAATGGACCAAATCGGCTCAATGCAACGCGAACCGGGGGTGGGAAACACCCTCGGCAGTCCATAAGGCGGCGACACCGGGGGAAACCCCATGGCGCCCCCTCGGCGTCCGGAACTCAATTTTCCCCAAAATTTTTATGTGTCTTCGAAACGAATTGGGGACTTCCTGGGGTACCTAAACAGGTCCAAATACGACCCAATAACCTAAAAATTGACTCAAAAACACAATAAACATAAGTAAGGAAAATTGGATAAAAAATTGATGAAAAATCACAATAAATTGTATTATCAGGGTTATTTGGACACGAGACTTCGTAGGGATGAGTCGGAGTCCGTGAAAGTGTGATTAGCTTGGATTGGAGGTAAGTAAACCAGTTAGGAATACTTCAGTTATTTCTTGAGCCTTAAATTTATTTTTGATATTGTTTAATGCTATCTTGAAATTTCATCCTTCTGAGTTGTCCGAGGGCATGTGAGTCGAACGTGATCCTTGCAGAATTTTGAGCCTTCGGTGTATTTATACCAAGAGTTTACAGCTGGGGATACATCATTTGGGTTGTGGTGACATGTATGGGGTAAGAGTTCCCCACCAGATTGTTGGGGACTCTGCACTCACGTAGGGGTCTTACAGGAGGTTTTGTCGTTGACTCCTAGCCTTTGAGGATATCCTATCCTCAGCTCAAACGACTTTGATTGGTCGGGACCACTTGCGCATTTCCTTTGTATTCCAGGATACTCACTTTCAATTGTTCATTCATGTATTTACACTCTTTATATATTCATGCACTCCCTGTCTTTTCTTTCTATCTACAAGAATTTGACTGTTTGATTTACTTATTTCGAAATAATGTTATTTATTTTTCCTGTTTGGCGTTATTTACCTGAGCTCGTCATTCTTGTGTTTGATTGAGTACAGATCCATAGTCCAGTAAAGGGAAGGTTGTGCAGCTAGGCGAGTTACTTTGAGCGGCCCTCCTCTACGTGATATAGGTGATTATTGGTTGTATTATCTATTATGATGCTTTTCAAACTTGGGATTTTGGGTTGAGAGATTGATGGATTGTTGGTACTCTCTTTTGATTCACGTTGTAGTGGATGATGTTTATGGGGTTTTCCACTCCTTAAGTTTGTCCTAACTTCGTGCTTTGAGGTTATTGATTAGTTTGAGTTTATTCTCTTTCGTTATATCTTTGATAACTTGTTAATTAATTAACTTCACCTTTAAATACTTAATAAATGGTTAAATGGTAAGGATGGGTTCACTAGGCTCGTACGACTCAGCAGGACTGGTTTGGGGGTTTGCGCGGGTCTAGGCCGTGCGGGGGATTCACTGTTAACATGTAATCAAAATGCAACATTCTTCTAACATCATCCACAAACTCGCTCCTGATTTTTAGTTTCGCTAAGTACAAGAACATCAATGGGGTGGATTCTCATAGAATCCCTAATGTCTTCTACTGTTAGGGCACCCCCAATACCCCTACAGTTCCAAACTAATATTTTCGTCATGGATGGGATCTCCGAGCCCCGTTTCAGCATGGTGCCTCCACTCAAATGGTATAAACTGACAGCTTCAATTTCAACATTTCCTTATTCTCATTCAACTTTCCTTTTCCTTCCGATTGTTTCCTTTTTGTTGGTAAGAGGAATGAGGGTAAATTGGGAAGGTTTGTGGAACTATGATGTAACGATCCTAAAATCTAACTCGTGTCATGTGTCAATTTAGGTCATATGTGGACCTTTGTCATGATACAGTTTGTCCAATTCTTGGTCGTCGACGTCGAGGTAAGTTATTTTTGTTTAGTGTTTTGTATTAAATTTTATTACCCGAATGTAAATTCCAATGTCCTAAACGTGTGAGGACGTTTGAGTGTGAGTGTTAGTGTTAGGAAATGGGTTCAGCTTGAGGAGGACGTGAACAACAGGTTTCGGGCAAACAGTTGTCGGGTAATTAGCAGTCTGAGGATTAAATAAATTAAAAACACTGACAAAATATAAAATAAATAATAAATAAAAGTTGTATATCATGTCCGATATGTAGATACGTCCGGGAGTACGCAACGATTGAGTCATGGTGCGGAACGGGTCTGGGAACGCGAGCATTGTGCGGAAAATGGCCAAGTGTGAGGTGAGAGTCACCCATTGAAGTCATAATGTTGTGTCAAGGTGGTTGGATGGAGTGAAAGAGTGCTAAGAGATGTGCCTCGGGATACGTGTGATTATGGATAAGGGGTGTATATAATGGTTTCACCAACTTTTCTCTCTCCTAACTTTTTCTCTCGTTTGCTTCACAACAATCAAACAAAATGATAAGGCGTTGGGTTTTCGGTGTTTCACGCGGATTGACGCCCAAGGGATCGAACAACTACGAATTATAAGGTGAGATCCCGACTCCCTATGAGTGTATCTGCGTTTTGGCGATAATTTTAAGCGTTTTCGCCGTGATAGATTTGGACTATGATCTTGGAATTTCTTTTTTGATGATTAGTTTGATAGATTTGATGTCATTGAAATGGAATTTTGGTGTTTCAATGATGATTTTGATGATTTAGGAAGTTGTGGTATTTTTGGAGATTTTTGCTTTGATTTTTGAAATCGGGGTTTTTTGTCGAGGTATCGACGCAGAGCAAAGGTGGGTTATTGTTTTTTTGGACGTCCCTAAGAGTTTGGGATAGGCTTAGAACGTGGCGACGTGAGCTGGGGTTTCGAAAAACCATGGATTCAAGTGCAAAATTGCACGTCGCGAGGGATGTCATGGAACATTTATGCCCATGACGTCGATCACGGCTCCCAGAGCAGACGCTTTGGGTGAAATCACGCTTTAAGTGACGCCGTAGAGGGAAAAGCCCCACGGCGCCACTTGCGACATTTAAGGCGGAAACCACGAAATGTCACACTTTATGTGACACCACAAGGGTTTGAGCTCCACGGCGCCACCTACAGCGTGACATTGTTCACAGTAAACAATTGATAAAATTTTGAAAAATCTTGAGGATCAGGGTATCCAAATGGGTCCGAATTCGACCCAATACTCCAGAAATCGACCCAATTACACTAATGAAATAATTATAGAAAATTGGGTAAAATGGAGAGTAATTAACGAGGATTTGTAATTAATTGGTTATCAGGAGTTATAGTTATTGACGGGTCACACGAGGATTCATAGGAGGCGAGTCAGAGTTCGTGTGTGTAACAACCCTGAAATTTAATTTGTGTCACATGTCGTATTTCATGACCGTGACCTGGTAGTTGCGACTTGTCATATTGCATAAGCCTCAGGAGCCGATATTGAGATATATTTTATTTTGTTGTGATGTTTGTACTATTATTTATACCCGAATGTGAACTATGTATGTTCTGGTACGTGATTTTGTTTGTTTATCACCACGAATTTGTGTGTGAGATTTCACCTAGGAAAAACGAGAATTTTAGGGCAAAAAGGGTATAATTCAAGTATTTAAACATCGGGAAATGATAATTAGTGAATTATCAAAAGATAATAAATAATTAGTTAATATGCGAATGCGTTGTTGTGTCCAAGAACACACGACGTGCGAGTCGTGATGTGATACGGGTTCGATAACGCGAGGCGTAAGCAAGAAATGGTTTGGTTATGAAATCCAAGTCACTTAATGGAGTCATAAGACGGTGTTATAGTTGGTGGTTGGATTGAACGAGAGACAAGATACGCCTCAAGATATGTGCGTGAGGGAAGATGAGTGAGAAGTATAAATACCTTTAACGGACCCAATTTCACAACCCTAAATTGGGCTCCACTAGGCCTAGACTTACGTAAACCCCGAGTCCCCACTCAGCAATCCATGCAACCCTAATCAGCATTCCCTAAGTTGAGTATTAGTGAGCCATTAGTTATTAGTGAGCCATCAGATCATAGCGAAAGCCTTACAATTCTCAAACTAATAATAATAACCTACAACACTAGTCAGAATAACCTAGAATGTGGAAACGTCGCATATGTATACCAACATCAAGTCAGAGGAGATTACATCATAGTATACATGTCCAAGATCTCTCATAAACCCATATCCTAATGTTTTCAAAACATATACATATAATACATAGGACCTATCTAATAGGCAAGCTTTAATCATCTAGTAGTCCTTCACTTTAGTTGCCTACTGTTACTGTCGCAAATTTTACAATCCTAGAATAGGGCACCTCCCGGCCTAAATCTACGTAGACCTTCGAGCCAGTCTCGCTGAGTCATGTATGCCTAGTCAGTCTTCCTTATCATTTATCGTTTATTTAGCAATTTAAATATAGAGTTAATCAATTTGGTGAGTTATCAAGGTATGGTATTGGGCTTTAAGCATCTAATTAAAGTGTGGGCTTATATATGTGTAGAGATCAGATTGTTATTTCTAATATTATGATGGGCAAAATCAGAAATAACATTAGGTTAACCCTAGTTGACCTAATTATAAATATAGGGTTATAGTCCCCAAATCAAATGCGTCGTCATATTCTTTCTGATATCTCATCATTGGAGAAAAAACAAAAAAGGAGACCGCATATTGATTTGGAAGACTAACCCAATGTTCTTCCACCATGGATGATTCAGGTACGCTTTCGCTATTTGGTTTAATTTTATTCTTGATGATTTGACATGAATCTAATTGTTGGAATAGGTTTTGCGTATTTATTAAAATACCAACAATTCTACCTTCTTGTTTTTGCATAAACTGTTTTAATTACATGAAGGACATGTGCTATAATGACACCTCATAACTCACACCTCAATTAACACCCCTACCCAACCGTATGTGTCCTCTTCGGGATGCGAGCTTACAGATTTCAAAATTCAAAACACGATTAGATAAAGGATGTTAGTTGGGGTGTGAGTTCTAGAAGTTTCATTCTATAGGATTGTTTAATATAACCATTTAATTAGGTCTATGATCTATTGGATTCTAGCAAGTTTGCGATTGTTCTTGGTAGACTTATAATTAAGACAAAAATGCCGCTTTATTAGAGATTAGAGATTGCTCCTTTGACCTTGTAAGTAATTGAAAAAGAAAAATGTAACAAAAACTTTATTTGGACTCTTAGAGTCCCGACTCTTATAGAGGTTTTTGGAATTCTTACAAATATCAAAAGACTTTTACAAGTTGTTATTTCGAAGTTATTAATTGTTTGAGGGCATTTTTGAAATAAAAAAACTCTAAAAATCAATAAGAGTCCAGAGTCCAGAGTCCAAATAACACTACTCAAAATGTAATAACGCGATTGATAGCCCCAAACCATTCTGGTATAGTTATGGGACTGGGAGTACTTTCATTAATGCAAGACACGCTAAAGTTTTTAATCAAAAGCACCGTTGACAAACTATAATGTCCCGGCCCACTTCACATGTAGTTGTACCAATGGCATTTAAAGTCATTACATAAATAAAACAATACTGCACGTAATTGTTGCAACATCAATTTATTTATTTATTTATTTATTTATTTATTTTTATTTATTTATTTTTTTTTTAAGAATCGTTGCAACATTAATTAATACACACTTTTCATTTTCTTTTCAAGCCACTACTTCGCCTGTCAATTAACCTTAATTACTTACAACTACTACGTGTTACTTATATATATATATATATATATATATATCCATACTTATATATATGTTCTAATATTTCCTTTGTCAGCCAGTGAACTTTGGGTATTAATATCTGATCAGTTTTTTTTTTTTGTAACCATCACTATAAGTACATATAAACTATATTATCACATTTCTTTCTTTGTTCCACATTATTTTATTTTTTTTGAAGAAAAATTATATTTCATTAATCATTCATGACTTAATACAGGACCAGACATAAAATTAAGTACATTGATTCGCTAATCCTATTTGTGCAAACAAACTAACATTAATTTGACTTTTTCTGAAATTGAAACAGTTTGACAATCAAGGAATGTTCTCTACAACGTCGAAACTCATGACAATACACAAAAGTACTAAAACCACAAAACGAATAACAAAACTTCCCAACAATAAAAAGAAAACCTAAAACTTTTTAACAAGGAGAAGACAAATCAAAGACTTCCAACTGGAGAAGAAAATTAATTATAAAGTAAGAATTAAAGACAAATCAATCTAGTGCGCCGCACTTAAATCCACGCAACACCATTGATGAAGATGCACCGCGACAAGGATGGCCCAGTCTCCACAAGTCTAATTAGATATGTTGTTTATTGAATGAAAAAAGAGCAAAAGATATTTGATTGGAACCACCACCGATCATCGCCGATCGTTGAGAGGATCGGCGGTGGTTCAAGAACAAAAATCAGAATATATTAATATTTCCTGAAAAAGACTATATTATATTATTTTATTTTTTGATTAGCAAACAATATATTAATATTTCCTTATAGTATATATGTTCGCCTTTGCCAATTTATTGCTTATATATAAATAAATCGCACATCGCAGCATTAATTTGTACATATGTAATGGTACTCCGATATAGCATACATCTATAATAATTATTATTTCCATTACTACTCATTATACTAATATTTTTTTGGGACACTAATAATTTTTTAGGAAGGTCTTAATTAAACTAGAGGTGCAATTGACATTTCGAAAATTTTAATACTTATTGGTAATATTAATTTGATCCATTTCATGCTAAAGCATCTCATAGGTGCGTCATTTGTCAGTTTGAAATGTCGTGAGTTCGACTCCCACTAAAGTAAAAAAAAAAAAAAAAATTGATCCATTTCATATAGAGTGACAAAAGTTTTAGGCTGGTTGTCAACCTATCGCAACCCTCCATTTTTCATGAATGGAAAATGGATTGGGGCCTCCCTCACTCATTTTTCGAGTATGAAAAATGGGTTTGGGACCTCCTCCTTCCTACATTTTTCGGTATGAAAAATGGGCATTGAAGTCCTCCTTTATCCAGGACCGGTTATGTAGCGCATATAAATGCCCCCACTAGAAAGGTTAACTAAATAGAAACTGAAGGAGTTTGATGAGGTAGGGGTAGATCAAAGTTAACCTGAGACGCATTAATTAGGAGAGATAATTAGATAATTTGGAAAGCTCACCATCAATTGCACTAAATCGAGCACAATGAAAGAGTTTGATCCATATAGCCGACCTCGATATAAAAATCTATGGGCCTGGAAAGTGTTGGACCACACACACGTGGGTATATAAATGAGGTTGGAGCTCATCTTGCACAAAACCAATTGGCTTGTGCTAGAATCCAATCTACAACACTTATATATCACACAAACTCTTATTATATTTCCGATGTGGGATTATATATTGTAACATCTGATTAATTTGGGACTGAGGCTATGTTGTTGTATTAGTAATATTAATTTGTCATTTTCAAAAGAAGGCAAATGATAAATGAAAATATTGATTCCCACCAGCGATTACATTTACAAAGGATGTAAGAGAACTGGCTTTGTAACGACTCCAAAAATCTAACTCGTGTCATGTGTCAATTTAGGTCGTACGTGGACTTCTTGTCGTGATGCATGGGAATAATTCTCAGTCGTTGCCACCGAGGTATGCTATTTTTGGTTGATGTTTATATTATTATTTATTTACCCGAATTTAGATTTCAATGTTTCAAACGTATGAGGGCGTTTGAGTGAAAGCATTGATGCGAAGAAATGGATTCGGCTCGAGGAAATGCAATTTTCGGGAGTCGAGGCAAACTGTGGTTAGGCATTTAGTTATTCGAGAGACAAATATGAATAAAACACTGACAAAATACATTAAAATATAATATTTATACGTTGGGCAACGTGTTTGGTGCTTTGTTAAGCTGTTAGGCATATGACGGTGCGAGTCGTGGTGCGAACAGGGGTTCAAAACCACGTATTGAGGTGTGTGCATGGGGTGAAGTCCCAAAGTGTGTCCTCATTGTGTGCTAGTTTGGTGGGGAAGAAGTGGCGATTCAAGTGAGCTGGAGAAAAAGGAGAGCATCAAATCATTCTCGAGATACGTGTATACGCGATGATATTGAGGATATATATTAAGTTTTTTTTTCACTCTCTCTCATCACGTTATTCTCTTCGACGTGAGAACGAAGCTCAAGAGGTTTCTCAACAAGGATTCAAGCTCGAAACGACGCCAAAACACGATCAAACTCAAAAACCAAGGTAACACCTCTATTCTTTGCGAGGTATACGTTGTTTTGACAGGTCTTTTGAAGATTTTCGTCGTGGTATTTTTGGGTGGTGACGATGGAAAATTGTTTTTCAATTATTCTGAACATTCCTAAGGATTAATGGATTGGTGTGGAGCACAACCACATGGTTGTTTTTGGTGTTTGGATGCGTTTCGTATTTTCGGGGAATTATCGTGATTTTTTACTTAATTTCCATACCGGGGTTAAAGACCACTGTTTTGGTCGAACCAATTGTTGGTAAAGTTGTATTTGAGCGTTCCTATGTGTTTGGGATAGGCTCGGAATGCGACAAAGCGAGCTGGGGTATCGCAAAACCCCGAAAACGATTTCAGGAACTGACGCCGCAAAGGACACCGTGAGAGTTTTTCCCCACGACGTCTGAACCAGTGACAAATTTGGATTTCACACTTTAAATGATGCCGCCAGTCAAATGGGTCACAACGCCACTCAAGGCGTGGCACTGTTCATCAGACCAATTCTTCATTCTTTTTCGAAAACTTCAGAGATCAGTCGGGTATCTAAATGGGTTCCAATAAGAACCGATACTCGGGTAATTGACCTAATTAAGTAAATGAATAAAATTACAAAAAATGAGATAAATGATGGATTTTAGTTAACATATGTTGTAAGACAATAAGACAATAGTAGGCATACATGGGAATTCGTAGGACAAATTACGGGTGTGTGAGTGCGTAATAGCATTAGACACTGGTAAGTAAACCAGTGGAAAAATTTATAGTTATTTCTTTAAGCTTTAATTTCTTATTATTATTGCTCTATCCTGTTTCTGAACTCTATTCTGTTGAGTGGTCCAAGGGCAAGTTAGTCAACGTGATCCTTGGAAGTTGTGGATTAAGCTGGTGCATAAACTAAAGGCCAGGAACTTGGGATGCATGTTATTATTGTTTTAGGAACTTGATATTCACGAGCTGATCTTTTGGTTCCTATATACGGAGTGGGAATTACTTCACTAGATTGCTGAGGAATTCTACATTCGCATGGATTTATGATTATGTGATATATCACATCCTAAACTCCTAGCTTAGAAGGGGCATCTTATTCCTCGGCTCAAACGACTATTGGTTGGGACTACTTGCGCATTTCTTTTGATTCCTGAACATTCATTATCGATTGATTCAGATTTATTTCCAGTTTTTATTTATTCATGCAATCCCTGTCATTTTCTTTCTATCAGCATGAATATAGATTATTATTTAATTTCGAAATAATGCAAACATCCTACTTTGCATTACTTACCTGGAACTCGCCATTCTTGTATTTGACTGAGTGCAGATCCACAGCCGAGCAAAGGGAAAACTACTCAACTTGGTGATTTGCTTTGAGGATAGCAGAGCTATTTTTTCTTTGGACTCAATGTAGGTTTGGTTTGTATTACTATTATTGTAGCGGTCTCCAATTCATCGGCAGCTACTGCGTGCACCGCGAGCCCATAGCTCTGCTAACTCATCACCCAACTGTGTCCCATGGCCACTCGTAAACTCAATATAATCAAATTATTGCTAACTTTAAGTTATATATTAATAATTATTGATTTAAGTTAGCTTTAGATTCTTTATTATCATTTTACCTCAAAGTACGTAGCGGATAATTAAAATCATCAAGGTGTTTTATGAGTATATTATCTAAGGTAGAAACCATCTCAAAATATACATCATATACATATCAACTGAGATCCTCAAAATATCAAAAATATAACCTACAAGTTATATACAAGTCATATTTATCTCTCAATACCCAAAACCCAGCATAAAACAATGAAATAAAAACAAACGTACAAGTAGGATAAATGCAGTCAATCAATGTAGTCCTCAAGCTTGCCCTTCCTTTGGCTCGTACTAGGATCTGCACTCAAGCCATCACAAAAAGGCAGATTACGAGTTCAGAGTGAGTAATCCCAAAGAAATTCACCAAGTAAATACGTAAATAAACTGCTGGAATTTAAAATACTATAAATAAACATATGGAACAAAAGAATACAGTCAACCGTGGAAGATCATCGCATGCATAAATATAGCAGTGAAGCAAAGTGCATGCACAATCAAAGTTAGACTAAGCCATACTCCATGTGACGACCCGTCCCCGACCTGGGGTCGGGTTGCCTCCGGCCCAGACCGCCACTTGGATCCGATACCTGAACCAGGCCCAAATATGGTCTGGCATAAATAAATAAACATACGGAATACACATTGGCTAAATAAAGGATAATAATTACGGAATAAACATAAAAAGATATCCTAAAGCCAAAAGATTTAAGTTCATAGAACATTAATAAAACTATACATGGGTTCATGCTCATTTAAACTAAACAAGTTATTAAATCTCTGAAGTGGATCAATTAAAGGTAACAAGGATTCAAGCTACCCAAAGATCTATTTTAATTTTAACCTCAAGTTGAATAGTTTCAAAATCAAATATACATAATATATATATATATATTAACAAAGGCTCACATTAAGAGGAGACTTCAAGCTCGTCTCTCCTTTGCCTCAACTTAGCGCTGTCGTGGATACCTGAGATGTAAGTGGGGTGAGCTAAAAGAACCAACAGAGCTCGGTAATGCGGAAAACCCGCTTAACCATCAAATATGCAAGTAATACCTAATAAGCATGCAAAGTCTAGCATGTATTTAAAAACAAACAAGGATTCATTGAATAGTAGCATAGTAGCAAGATTTCATAAAAAAATAGACATATAATGAACCATCAAGTACTATCATGGACATAAGGTTTGTAAGCCACAAATAAATAGAATTCATCCTTTCATAGCAAATACGACATATTCATAAACCATCAAATCGTAACAACAATAATCATGCATAACATTAAAGAGATTGACAAATCATTACATAAATTCAAGCTTTCATGCAAATGAGGGGGTTTCGCGAGATTATGTACTATAAAATATAGTAATACGATAAGTCGATGTTTCATTCAATGCATACTAGGTATTGGCAAGAATCCGGTGACCGATTCTCCTACTCTCAAGGTGATGGAAACAACTAGCTAGCACACAGGCCTTATGTGCCCTCTTGTTTGTCCCATCAAATTAACAGTAGGTTCGTCCAAGCCATCACCGATGCACATCCCTGTCTCAAGAGTACAAGAGAAGGAACTCCAACTCATGTCCCTGCGTGACATACTTATGAATTCAATTAGTCAAGTAAAGCCATCGGTGGTAAACTCCACACATCCTGGGGTGTTAACGACCCTCGGTGGTACCACAACATTCTGAGGTATTTATATAGATTTACTTGCTAATAAGGCCCTCGGTGGAACTCTACAAACATTATGGGGCCCTGAATAACATAGATGAGAAAAGCAGTGCATTCACATTCCATAGATACGTAGGTTCGAGCCAATACCATGACGCAACCCATAAATCCCGAGTCTTTAATTCAAATTATGAATCCTAAACATAACTAATAATCATGCCATATTTGATAATCGAGAAAGCTCCCTACTTACCTGCAATTGCTGCGAATCCTAATCTCGATCCTCTCGCGTTTAGGCTCAATGTGAACCGTCTCGCGAATCTAGACAATTTGAAAGAATAACTACTTTATGTATCTACAACCATACAAGTTTAACATCAATTGTCTAGACCTTAGAAATTCACTCTATTTTATAGCTGACTTCACTAAAGGTCATTCATAACTCTAAAATAGACACTTAAAATTAGAATCGATGATTTGAATAAAATAAGAATGCAGTGATGTAAAACAAGAAAAATCCGCTAAAACTTAGTTTTTCCAATAAAAATCGAAGACGTTCGATTAATTATATTTAAAAAAATCCAAATCACCATACAAGACTCAATTTAGACTTTAAATTCTCGAATGACAATATTCAGTCAAAGTCCACAAATTTATCGAGTAAGTTTATTTCCGAAAGAAAAGATTCAAAGTCCCTTTTTAAATCTCGACTCAACCTTAAATGCCAAATCCATTCCAATAAACTTCAACCGCGTTCAATTTGCTAAAATCATGGGGAAACCCTTTCATGTACTGTCAAACCATGGCAAACAAAATTGATTCATCCATAATACTCGTTATTATAAAGCTTAAAAATTTGTATAACCCATTTCAAGACTAGATCTATGAAAAATTGAACACACTTTAAAAATCATCAACTCTCATTGCCAATACCAACACTAAGACAATAAATCTAGAGAGTATTAGAGTCTCACCATGCCTTTAATGGAGTCTTTGACTCAAAATCTTTTCCAAAATCCCATTCTAACATAGATCAAATCTTTCCTTTCCTATTTTCTTTTTTATTTTCTTTGCGTTCTTACTGCTATTGACGCCATCAACCCTTAGGTCTCCAAATCTTCAATAAAAAAATAAAGAAATCAAGGAGGGAAGTGAGGTTGTACCTCTCTTGAGCTTGAACTCTCCTCTTGCTCTCCTCCTTTCCATGAGAGTGTTTTACAAAATTGCGGCCAGGGTTTTCTTTGATTTGCTTAAATAGCATTAGGGTTAGGGATTAGGGTTATGATTATATACAACTTGTCTAAAATGCCCTTTTGGGTTCTAAGTTCAATTGGGCTTTATTATTTAAAATAAAACTTTACTTAATCCCTTACTCATATTTAATTTGACAAGTTTAGAATTGTATTTTCACATCAAACACCCAACATATTTTTATCATGAAATTACCAAAATACACATAGGTTGGGTAGTGGAGAATTTGGGTCGTTACACTCCAGGCTATCCGTCTGGCACGACCCGTGAGGATACCTCTAACGGGTGACCCTGGACCCTTTAGGTAGCTGGTGTATATCCACGGCGCACCCACACATGTCTATCATACTCAGGTAGCATCTTCACCGGCGCATGCCTAGACATATGCTATGGCTTAGTAGACCCTATGCCCCCGCAACGAATAAACACCAGGTGGTGAGTGATCTCAACACCGTAAAGACACCAGGTAGGAGTAAACTCAACTACCGTAAAGTTACCAGGTGAGAGTACTCAACCACCGTAAAGTAATAAGGAAATAGAATAGTAAATGAACATGATTGAATTCAAATAAATAAAATAGTAATTACTAAAGTGGATTTCAGTTAGGTTACTACGCATCTCAAACCGCACTCCTCGTCCCGTAAAATAAACCCCGGTCCAGCTCCAATAAACACACGACAATCAAAATTATCACCCAAATGTACCTAAGATCATTTGTCATTAAATTAGCTTCAATTTGATATATTATATCAATTTTACGTTTTACGAGGTAAAAACTCCAACATCTCACCAAAATTCCAAGAAAGTCCCGAAATTCATTAATAAACCCTTTTCTAATTTCTCATATTTTTTGGATTTTTCTAAATTTTTTCATAATTTTCTAGCTATTTTTTCATATTTTTTGTATTTTATTTTATTTAAAACTGTTTTTAATTTATTTAAAAATTATTATTATTATTTTAAATTGGGAGGGCCCCACCTGGATCGGCCTGGGCCGGTCCCGCCTGTGCGTGCATCCCCTTCATCCAGAGACGAATTCGTCTCTTGTTTTCACCAGAGACGAGTTCGTCTCTTCAAATTTATTTTTTTTAACGAAATTGGGAGGGAGGGGAGATGACTTAGGTGTCGTCTCCCTCCTCGGACGAACTGCTCTTACAGCTCGTCCGAGCTCCTCCTCACCTTCACCACCGAACCATCACCACCACCAATATCCAACAACGCACACAACAACACAACACGACACTCACCTCGACATCGTCGTGCTCTCTCTCTCTCTGCCAATCTCTCTTTCTCTTCTCCTTCTCCTTCTCTCCCTTCTCGATCGATTGAAAAAATGGAGAAATATGGTGTCGGTTAGGGGTGGGCACGGGTCGGGTTCGGGTCGACCCGACTCGATACCCGACGACCCGACTCATTCGGGTCGATATAAAAATGACCCGCCACCCGACCCGCCGGACCCTAAACTCCGAACCCCCCGACCCGCTGACCCTAAACCCGACCCGAACCCGACCCGAACCCTATAAAACCCACAAAAACCACAAAAACCATATAAAACCCATGATGATACCCGGACCCGACCCGAACCCGACCCGACCCGACACTATTATGACCACACCCGAACCCGACCCGACACCCGACGGGTCGGGTTTTATGACCCGACTCGTTTGCTCCACTCATCCCACCCGACCCGCCACCCGCCACCCGCCACCCGACTCGGGTGACCCGACCCGAGTCGGGTTCTCGGGTTTCGTGCCCACCCCTAGTGTCGGTGGTGGGTGTTTATCAACATTTTGGGTCAAATGACCATTTTGCCCCTATGTTCTTATCCTCTTACTTAACAATCAAATGCCATTTTTGGTCATTTCACAATTATTTATTTATTTTCTTATTTTTAATATATATTTACATATATACATATATATATATATTGTAAATTACATATATATATATATATATTCGCCTATATTTTCGCGCCTATAATTTCGTCGTGCGCGCCAACGAGCGTACTCGGGTGTACACACTATCGTACCACCCACACGTATCGACCACGACCCCGCGTGTTACTAGGCGTCCACTAATTTACTATTTTATCACATTTAATTCATTTAATGTACGTAATATTTTCCTCAACTTAAAATTTTGTCTTTTAGTCTACTCGGTACCTGCATCGACATGCATATTGATGCGAATACTTAACACACAATCTCACACGTCAATTGAAATATAATTACACACATCGCGATATCGTTTAACTTATTTTAACATAAAGATCACAAAATTAAACAAAAACAACACACAAAATAACTATTTACTTAATACGGACGTGCTCCAGCCTCGCCGTGGGACCCACAAACGTCTCCTCTGGCGTCCACGTCTACAATGACGTCATAAAATAACGACAATTATTAATTGAACCGTTACAGTTATGTATATGTTTTAAAACTGGGTTTTGGGAATGAGAGGTCTTGGGGCTTATATATGATAATATTCTCTCTGACATGATATATAGTGAGGATATATATATTTGATGGGTTTCCACACATTCTAGGTTATCCTAACTCATGTCTTGAGGTTGCTATCTTAGTTGGAGATTTTTAATGCTTCCGCTTATCTTTGAATAACTCACTAATATTAATGATCTCATCTTAATTTGTTAAATAAATGGGAAATAGTAAAGTAAGACTGACTAGATTTGCATTAATTGCGCGAGGGAGACTCGGGGTCTACATAAGTCTAGGCTAGGCAGGGTCCAATTTTAAGTTTGTGAAACTGGGGCCGTCACAGGCTTGGTACTTTATATTTGCCATAATAATTGGTACTTTGCCAGAAATATGAAGAGAACTCTTTACTTGTCTATAATCATTATTGATCAATCACTTCAGTTTGTATTCTAGGTTTCCTAATAAATACGACCGAAACAAAACCTAGACCTATTTTTTATTAACCATTATATCTGACTAATCTCATGAGCCCTGAGATTGTGGAAAGATACCACCAGTGACATGATGTTTGGCTGTCGTGAGAAATCGAACCCGAGACTGTGAGCCTAACTCGTCTAGGTTGAAACAAAACCTAGACCTCTTTTTGTTCATTTGGAAAACTTCTCGAGAAGCTAAGGTTACGATGTTTCTCTTTCTCAACCTCTCAATTGGGGGATTGCGCGGCAAATCCCTTTGATCAGCCATGAACTAAAATAACTATGTATTAGTTAGGGAAAACACACATCAAAAGCAGCGGAAAACACACAACTAAACACTCATTAATCTAATCACTCAACAATTAAAATATTTAACAATCAATCTCGCCCAATATAGTGCAAAGGCACAATGGGTGCACACTCAAAGCACACTCAATTCTAACCTATCAAGTCCTTTTCATAGACTACAACTCGTAATCCATCTCAAACTCTAACTCAAATCTCATTCAAACCTAAATATTACCAAAACAATCAAATCCTATTATAACTCAAACTTACAAATTAGACACAAACTAAAATACTAAAATCTTATGCTTTCCCCGTTTGATTGAACTTATGAGTATACTTATTGATGATGTGGCATCACAACTTAATTGAAAATTGGTGTTTGAATAATATGCAATTGGGTCTCAAATCGCAAAAAAAGTTTTTTTGGATAAACATCCCTCCCCATGCTTATCAAGATTGCGAATGCGATTTGATAAAATTTTCTAAGTAAAAATATTTTTTAAAGTGAGGAATCAAACACACCAAATTTGCTTATACCAAAAGCAATTATGACATAATTGCTCATAATTGTTTAAGGTATAAGTAATAAGCAATAAGCAACAACTGAACCAAACTGATAATTGCTCATAATTGTTTAAGGTATAAGTAATAAGCAATAAGCAACAACTGAACCAAACTGAGCTATCAGGTCATAAAAAAAGTAACATTTTGAAGATAAGTTCTGCATTACACCATTGCTAAGGCAGGAACTTCGAAGTTAAGCAATCGCACAAAAGAGATGGGAGAGTTGTTAACAAGTAGTTGAGCTGCGTTCAAAGACACTGAAAAAGATGGTCTGAACGGTTGGGTTTAGGGTTTAGGGTTGGGCCAACAAACATCTGCATTGGTTGAGTACAGTTGAGAAAGGATGTTGAAATGTATGGATAGTAATACCAGTGTGAAAAACTTGACTATTGCAGCAATGAGAGAAATAAAATGTTGTTAAGTTGTTGGTATGAAGAAAGAAGAAAACAATTGATATAAGTATATGGTGACAAAGGAAGAAAGATGCATGTGCATTAACAAAAAGCGTGTAACATCTTATCAAAAAAAAAACAAAGTGTATAACAGATGTGTGAGTGAAACAAGATCTAGAAAGAAAGCATGAAGTAGATAAAAATAAATAAATTAAGTTGAAACAAATGCCATTTTCCAGAGGTTATCTTACAGGTTAGACGCTAGTCATGGAAGAACATAATACTCAGCAGCATTGCCCTCAAATATATGATGGCTAGCTACGACAATGTCGACAAGATAGACGACAATTTTCCATATATTCCTTTCCCTTTAACCCTTATCAACTATATTACCACAAAAAGAGCTCCAGTCTGAAGCTTTGAAGGGTTAGTGTTATAGGAGTCTTGGCACAAGGAGGCATCTTATTAATTGGGAAGTGAAATATATCTACGCTAAGCTAACTTGTTCCCAAAAAAATACAAGGCTATCTTGTTGAAGAAGAAGATATACCAGTATATTATTGAACCAATAGTTTGGCTTTCATCATGTTTGAAATTGATTCTTCTGATTATTAATAAGTGGAGGCCAACACCATGAATCATTTGAGAAAGTCAAGCACGGATCACATATTCGCACAAGTTAAGAGTTAAGCTTCTGATTCTATGTAAAATGAAACTTACCCTTTTCACCATGTTAGTTTCAACCAAAAAAAACTTACCAACAATGGACAATTTATTGTGTATACAACAAGAAGCTAACCATATATTTTGTAGTGCGCATACAGTCATTTTGACTCTGAAACGACCAAGTGTATGTAAAAGTATCGACAAACATTGCAAATATAAAAACAACTATTTAAAACATTCCTAAAGTGAAAGATATCTACAAACATTGCTAATGAGATTTCTCGTCAAAGACCTGCACTCAACCATTAGCATCAAGCTCTATTTGATAAAGCAGAGAAGTAAAGCACATTGATCAACGATACACCCTTACCCAACACTGTCCCGCTCCATTTGTGTGAGAATCGACATCTGCACAATACTAAGGTTCATCTTTTGCATGACTTGAAGTAGGTTCTTTGCTATGGCTTTGTTCAGGTTCTTTTCCAAACTCATGAATGAAGTTCTTAACAGAACCCTCCGCAGACTGTATAACCCTCTTTATCTACAATCGCAATTCAATAAAAATTTCAGAACCTAGAACAACTAATGAAATTAGACAACAAGGAGTCTCTCATCAAATCAAAGAGATTAAGTTCTATTTTGTATTTGTTTGATCCATTTCATAAAGAGCAACAAAAATTTTATGCTCGCAGTCAACCAAACCTTCCCAATTTTTCTAGTGTGGATAATGGGCTTGAGACCTCCCTCCCCCATTTCTCGAGCATGGATAATGGGATTGGGAGCCCTCCTTTTTCTAGACTTGGGACCAGAGGTGGAGGCAAGGGTATGGAGGGGGCATGGCCCTCCCTAACATTTTTCCACCCCATAGTATACACCCCTCATCCCTTTGAAATATTAAAAAAAAATACATTGGCCCCCCCTCTTTCTAGCTACATGCACCCCATCAAAGACAAATATAGTGTGATTGGGAAAGCATTTGCAACAAAATTGATGGGAGTCTTGTTGGATGTACACTAGGATGTGTGTGTGGACTTGTCTCAACACAAGAAATGAAGCACTCTAATGAAATATACTGTTGTTCTTAATTAATCAACTTTCTTCTTAAAAAAATTAATCGACTTTCTTGACACTGTTTGAGGTGCTCCGTATATTGATTCATTGATAGTCGATCATTCTCTCTATTTTACATGCAATATTGCAACCTCAACTAATAATTTATTCAATAGTACTTCATCATCTCTACTAATTTTCTCCCAATCACAATATATTCCTACTAGTTATCTCTCGATCATAACTTTGTCTCAAAATGTCTCTATCGAGACCTATTTTCATGCTTTTTCTTACTAATTCATTCACCAATTAATGATTGTTGATGTCTATAAAATAATGTGGGTTGTGTTGTATAATTATTATTTTTTTCGTGTTAAATATTAGATGAAATTAAAGCTATAATGTTAATTAGCAAGTGAATCAAATAATCAAATTTTTTATGATAAGTCATAGATCAAGTTAGTAGTTAGGATTATTTGATTGATACATAGTGATAGTAGTGATTATATACTATACCTCAATTTAATTATTAAGGGTCTATCCTGAACAAAATCTTTACATTTAAGCCTAACATGATGAAATTGAGGCAATATAATGAATAAGTTTTTTTTTTTTATTAAGTCTAATCTATGTTAGAAAATTCCCCCCCCCCCTCCTCCCAAGAGTCTGGCTCTGCCCCTGCTTGGGACCGACTATGTAGCACATACAAATTTGGTAATCCCCTCTCAAATTCAACACTATCAACCATTCAACAACACTCCTAATAGAAATTAAGTGGCAATCAAACACTAATCAACCTAGATTGCATTGAAAACAGTACACCCTAATTACTTGAACGAGAAATTAACTATATGAAGAAAAGTTTAAATTTTTGGTTTCAATTTGGGATTCTAATCTTCACCCACTTCGCACAAACCACCAATCCATCAAAACCCCATAGTCCCATCATCAAAAAAATTCACAAAAACCTAAACTCCCAAAAGGGGGAACTCTCCATTGAAACTGATACCAAAATCTGAGCCCTCAATCTAGGGTTCACCATCACAAAAACTAGGACATACCCTCAAATCCTAGCATCAAATGTTACAAGCCCAGAAAAAGATTAGCAGATAAGAGCAGAGAATCGTGAATCGCGAGACCCATCAGAAGTTGAGCTAATCAACATGCATGGAAGAAAAATAAGAGAATTGAAGTGAAGAAATAGAGAGATACTGACAGGGTCAAGGACGTTGGGCTTGGGGCCATAGTCGGCAGTGAGGAGGAAGTAGGAAGCAGTGACAGTGGCCACCATTGTTGTTCTTCTCACGAGCTTGTCCACCTTTGGATCCATCTCGAACAACCCGGCTCCAGATCACCAATTGAGAGTGGCGGGATGAAGAAACAACTATAGAGTAAGGGGGCCGCTATGTGCACCCGCAAAATTGTATGGGAAGCCACATGTCTTTTGGTAACTCTAATTCTAGTTAACCGAAATGACCCAGTTACCCCTTACAACCCCTACAATTCCTCGCATGTCACTTACTCTCATTGTGCACTCTACCCAAATCGAGAACCCTCCTACTCCGACGTCCTCCTCCAACCACGACAATGTAAACTTGAAATTTTTGAGCCGACTACCATCGTAAGTGTCGATTCTTTCATGCTTTATGTTGGTTTGTGTGAGGTGCCCTTGTAAATTGTAAGGGTAGTTTAAGGTTTCAATATTTATATTGGGGTGCTCTTATAAACATAAGGGGTGTCTAAATCCAGTGGCTAGTTGTGCCCTTATCCAAGACTACTTATTCTTTTTTCCTTTTTCTTTTTTTTAGGTTAGGACTATTTTTTTTAGCCTGGCTAAGTGCACCTCCAGAAAAAAGCCAAACTTAAAAAAAGGTCAATCCTACATAAAATGACTCTTATGCCCCTAACAGTGATTAGTGCACCCCATTACACTTTCCTCTTGTTTGGTGCACCCCCATCATCATCCCTCCACACATTCTCTTCTTGTGATTTTGTAGGCATCATCGAGTGGTTCAGTCTCACAAGTCCGAATCTCTTGTTAGAGAGTTGGTCAGAGCCCGGTCAAAGCTTGTCGAACCTTTGATTTGAGAGTCGGTCAGAACTCACCAAACGGTCCGAACCTTTAGATCGGTAGTTGTCAACTAAATCTCACCAAAGAGGTTCGGTTAGACAACACCGAGCTTAGAGAATAAGTCTTGGTTATATGTCGCTAAACTTAAAATAGATGTCAAAACTAAGGTTTTGGAGTTGGGTGCTTCGATTTGATGAAGGGGTATTTTAGTAAAAATGTGGGGTGCACTCATAAATTTAAATTTAAATTTGAAGTGCACTCATAATCGGGGTGCCTTAAGTAAAAATTGAGATGCACTTAGCCCGTCTTTGATAAAAAATATTATTCATATTTCAATTTAAAAAATATTAAATTAATCTCTTAAACATGCTCATCCAAGTCCTAATTGGATGTCAAAGTAAGATAGTTAGAATGTTCACTTCCACTTATAAACCTTTTTTTTTTCATTTTTTTATAACCAGCGATGTGAGATTATTTTCAACATCTCCAACGACAACCAACAATAATCAAATAAGAAATCACCTTCGCTAGAATCAATGTCTTTGCTTGAATACAGAATAAACAATGCCTACTAGTTCTTTCAATGCATTCACTGATTCCTTTTTTTTTTTTTGTTATTTTTGGCAACACGGACTACTCCTACTCATTGAAATCGAATATTTGAAATTCAGCGAACCTTCTCTCAACAAGCAATTCAGGATAAATTGAAAAGAAAGAAACTAATATCAAAACACATAGATCTTGGTAATTATGTTAGTCACTAGTTAATTAGGCTCACCTAGGTTTTATATATGAGTTCATTGTGTCAACCCACCTTTTAAGTCTGTCTATTGAGCGTCAGCAAACTTGCAATTATTACTCTTCGTGAGTTTGTAATTGAGACAAAATTGTTTTTCATTGGGGCAAATGTGAAATTGTTTATTTGGAATTCAAAAAAAAAGTATAACGTGCATCGAGAAACAATACAAAATTATTTCATATAAGTAATTAGAAAGCACCAATTTGCAACCAAAACAAAGGTGAACTTTCTTTTGGCTTGTTAGAAGGACCACTACCAAAAGCATACTAAATTGGACAGTTCAAGTTAGTAGATGGTACTCAGTATACCCATAGTGATCAGGTGTCTCGATTCACACCTCCATACATCTCCTTATCACGGGTTCTATTAGAAATTTAGAATGGAACCATGCTTGGGGTTGTGGGATCCAAACACCACACCACTACAAATTTGAAGACACTTAATAAGTATGGTTTATAATTAAAATATCATAACATGATGTTAATATTCAAAATTTACATGTGACTAATGATTTGCTAATTAAAAAATACAAGTTTAATAGTGCAACAACCAACATATTATTATATATGTCAAATTTGTTTAAAAATTATTTAATTACTTGCGAGTTTATTTTTTATTTAGTATATTTTGACAACATATTTACCAATAACGTTATTTGATGCTGTAAAATACACATTTTTTATTCAGTTTTCTAAATCTTGAATTTGTATCAATTGTTTTTTTTGTTAATTACGATTGATGGTGTTGATTTGACGCAGGATTTTTTTATAGGAAGGATATTTTATTTTATTATAGTCAATATATACAATATATATAAAAAAGAATGGCGCAGAATTCGTCAATGCCATTAGTTTTGACAAAAACAAAGCAAATGACGACTTCAATTTTTGGATTATTTTTGTGTCTCATCCTCTATACGATCATGAAGAATAATATGTTTAACTCCTTCATGTCACGACGTAACATCACTCTTTTATGCATCGTTTTTCTTTTTTTTTCAAAGTTGATCCAGTAAAAGATTGTATTAATCATGATCGCCCTAAACCCTAAACTCTAAACCCTATATATATATATTGATAGGAATCGTTCAATATATTTAATATATAAAACAGACCAAATGATATAGAATCAATTACGTACTCTAATAAAAGTAAAAGCATGTTGCTTCATTAATCCTAATTACTCACATTGTTTTTTTATTAAAAAAGAGTGATGATTTTACGCATTGTTAAAAATTACGTTACTGAAATTTTCTTAGTATATATATAATCTTTATTACAAGAAATGGTTGTTATGAACTATATATTTAGGGAGCGACTAAACGGATCTAATAATTGTTAAAAATTAAATTTTTGAAATTACCTCACTTTTTTTTTCTTAAAATTCTAAAAATATCCTTGCTTACTTAACCCACTTTTTACTTCGTGTACCCCATCACCCTCACCCTCACCCTCACCCTCACCCCAATACCTTTGAAGTGGTGTCGGATGATCTTGGTCAACACCTCTAAAGAGGTTTCGATTGACTCCAACCGATAATGCGAAGATAACTTGGTTTCAGTGGTGACGGAGGAATCCAACCGAAACCTCTTTAGAGGTATCGGCTCTATTTGTCTGAAACCCGTGCGCGACTAGAGTGATAAAAAAACTTCAAAACTCTCGAAAAATACATAAAAATGGCCAAGAAATAGTGGGTTTTGCTTGGAATAACTTAATTTTTTGACTTCATCAAAACTTTATACCAAAAATGCAAGATTCAAGCATCAAATTGAAGTCCTAAACCCAAAAACAAATTCACAAATAAAACGACTCAAAAAAGAAAAAATAACCCCAAAAAAACCTCAAAATCGACACTAAAAGAGATGACGAATGCACCAACGTAGTCGAATTCATGTGGTTTTGCTCAGATTTTATCGGATTTGGCCGATTTTTGGTGAGTGCGATTTGAGAGAGGTGATTGGGGTACGGATTGAGTGGGGTGAGTGGGGTATGGTGAGTAAAAACCCTTTTATATGAAGGAGTAGTTGGGTAATTTCACAAAACTGGGGTACGCTTAGTAATTAGGGGGGTATGGTGAGTACAAACCGTTTTATATGGAGGGATAGTTGGGTAAGTTCACAAAACTAGGGTATGTAGAGCAATTTGTGGGTCTGTTTAGCCACTACTCCTATATTTATTATCATTAGTTGTAAATTTTGACTCACTGTAAAAGGTTTAATTAACAATGTAAAGTATAACAATATATCTATCAACTATATAAAGAGCCAATAACTAATTCTTGAGAGGTAAGCAAAATTACTCTCTTGCTCTTTTTAATTTTGTGATATATAAGTAATATAATAAGTACGAATGTTGGTTTTTTCATCCATCATTTAATTTTACAATTTTAACCTTTTTAAAAATCGATCTCTTACTCCTATAAAAAAATCGATCTCTTACAAGTTGCAAATCAGTCTCTTTTTTCATCTTTCACTCAATTTGACAATTTTACCTTATTTAAATCAATTTCATAGGTATTGATATATCTTTCTATCATTTATTAGATTTCCTTTCTTTTTTTTTTTTTTTTTTTTTTGAACAATTACGATTTTCCAAGTGAAATACATTCATATTCATAGATATCAAAGTCTAGCTATCAACTTTCATATATCCACAAAAAAAAGTCTCTCATTACTTCTTTTTATTTTGTCATATTCAAGAACTTTTTTCTTTTTAACATTTTTTATCACAATTGCTAGTAAAAAACATTTTGTTAGATTGATAAACCACTTTCATTCTTCATATGTATATATTGTTTTGTTTCTTATATTAGAACTTAATTGTCTTATATTCCTTTAAAAATTCATAATTTTTTTTTGAATAATAAAGGCATATTCTTGTACTTGAATGTGTTCGGGGGTTCGTTCGTGCGAAACACGTTTGTCAACTAGTATATATATATATAATATCATAAGTTATCTCCCTAAAAAACAATATACTATATATCATAAGTTGTAAACAAAATTTCCTTTAGAGCGTTAGTGATCATGCACCTATGTACCACACCGAATTGAATTGAATTCCTTGATTAATTATCCTCTCGATGTCATATATATATATATATATATTAGATATTCTATGTGAAACACAGTTTTAAGCCTCTATATACATTACATCAATAGTTCAATACGAATAATTAAGCTATATATAATTAATACATATAATAATTTTCATTCATCGAGTTTATAAAACTCAGCTATAGAGTTTGAAAGATGAGAGGCAATCCATGACCAGGTCTGAGGGAGAGCAAAGAAGTGGGCGAATGGTAATAACTTGGAGAGACTTTAAAGGAAAACCTACGAAGGATAAGAGTTAGCACAATCTTGTACTCCATGGTGCTCAAATTCCTCCCCACACACATTCTCCCTCCAAACCCAAATGGCAAGAACCCCATCTTGTGCTTGCACTCTCCATGCACATCATCCTTAAACCTTTCTGGCTTGAACTCGTTCACATCACTCCCCCATAGCTCGGGATCGTGGTGCATCGACACCACGTCGATCCACAAGTTCGTTCCTTTCGGAATTGTCTTCCCACCCGTTCGAATTTCCTCCCTTGCTTGTCTTTGGATGTTGGGCGCTGGCGAGTACAATCGCAAAACCTCGTTCATCACCCACCCCATCTGCATACAAAATATATATGTATACACATACTTTTAGACCACGTTATTAATTAATTCACTACGAGAAAAAATGTCTTTGTTTGTTATAAGGTTGTAAAAAAATATACAAAATGAGAAGTGTTAGAATGACAACAGATAATAAGTCACATTGGACCTTTGAGATGTTTTTGCGCACCTCTAGAAGTATGCACACACAAATCCCAGTGCATAACACATGGGTCGAAGCCACATTGATGGCTCCTGAAGGGTCATAGGCCAATGGTTTGATTTACCCGTTATCATTCTAGTATATATAATGTATAGTATATATTTAACCATGATCTTTGAAGTAATTATATAATGACATTGATTAATTGTTACCTTTTTAAGTCTTGAAAGCATGTTGTAATCAAGGAGATGATCAAGACCATTATCTCCTATTACTTGTTTGATTTCTTCTCTAAGAGTGCTCTGCCAGTCAGAGTGTAAAGCTAGCAGTAATAAAGTCCATGTGAGAGCCAAGGCTGTGGTCTCTTGACCACCAAAGAAGAAAGTTTTGCACTCATCAACAAGTTCAGTTGTAGTGAACTTATTAACATTACTGTTGTCATCTGCCATTAGAAGCCCAAGCAAGTCCTGCCTAGAACCTCCACTTTTAGAGGCCTTTCTCGACGTGATGATCGATTCAAGAAGGTTATCAATCTCCTTCCCTAATCTCCTCGTCTCCATTGTCTGCTTAAGATGCATTAACCTGTTGTATGGGACGCCAACCATGCGATGAGACCGAAAGAGCATGCGCTGCATCTCCCTCAACTTGTTGAAGACTTCTTTGCCATTGTCGTAGTCTATGCCAAAGCTTGTTCTTGCTATGATCTCTGCGGCGGTGACGATGAGGGAATTTTCAACTTCGATCTCTGGATTGCCAGACGAGACAAGCTTACTCCATTGATCTAGCATTTTAGTGGTTGAGTCCACCATTAAGTGAACCATTGCCTACAAAAAAAAACCAACAGTACATACATAAACATTAAAGGCGAATGATGTAACCTTATAAGCTAACTGTAGTATATATTAAGCTAATTAATTAAAACATGCAATAGTTAGAACATCAACACTAGTAATTAATTAAATATGTTTAAATACTAATTTGGTCAAATAATGTACATATAAAGATTGCGATAGCTGACTTCACCATAATTAATCAAAATCATCTTATATAGTTTGTACTGTAGGAAAATATATCAAATAATTACTATATTTATGTACTATATTGATGCATGAACCTATTAATTTAAATTAATGCATATAGCATTTTCTTATTTCAAGCTATATATACGAATGATTAATATATAAATATCCAAATTACAAATCGTACATATGCTATATTATATGAGATTTAGGATTGACTAAATTGAGTGTAAATTGATGGCTATAGAGATCTTAATCAAATGAAAGAATATAGTGTCTTCTAACTTGATGGCTGCACCTGCATATAGAATAGGATGCCACCATATTTCGCAGAAGCTATATAGATTGCGTGGAAGTTGTAGACATCTATATATATTGTATGTATATATAATGTATACAATAAATATAAAATGATAGATGCATTATGTACATGTCCATATAATTAAATGCATATATATATATATATATATGTGCGTACGTATATATGTATATATGTACCTTCAAGTTGGTCGGGGAAAATGCAGGTGTAATGACATGTCTATGGCGAACCCATTCCTCACCCTCGACCATCACCAGCCCATTCCCGAACATGGGATTCCTATCCTTCTTGAACACATCTGGCTTCCCCCAACCCTTCCCCAGTATCCCCGATCCCACCTGTTTCAGGAACTCAGGCTCCGCAATGTATATGAAGGGCTCCGTCCCAAGCCAGTACATAAACACCTTCCCTGCAACATAAAATAAAAAAAAAAAAAAAAATCAAAAAATGATAATGATGACCGCTATACATGGGGGTACTATGCTTACGCAGCAATAATTAATTAGGTTACCATGCATGATGCCATCACAAATATGCATGCATGCATACTCATTAATTATCAAATACTCGTACTTCATGCAAATATGTACATGTAACATATAGACGTGTTTGAGCTCAAAAATATTGTTTTAACATGCATGAGAAGGTCGAATTAATTATCAACTTGAGCATGTAATGTTGAGCATATATGCCAATTTAGTGGAGCTATCACCTAATTAACCGATTTGGTTACTAATATTGAATGTATAAATTAAATATGTATTAAGAAAATACGAAGGATTGATTTTTACGTACCATAAAACTTGCTCCAACTTGCAAAGTAAGGAAAAACAGAAGAATGAATATCATGTGTGATCATGGAGTTTGTTGTACTAGTAGTTGTTATTTTTGTGGTGTTGGTCTTCTTCCTCGCCATGTCCCGGAGGTTCCCAAGTGGGAAACTCGGAGGAGGGCCATCGAAGCCATTGCTCTTAAGCTTATTGTAAGATCTAAGAGGAGAGAGCCAACACAAGTGAAGTACTCTCAACACAAACAACACAACTACAGCAACAAGAACAATGAGAAAGCTACCACCCATAGTGAAGAAACTAAATTAATATGTGTCGACTCAGTACATGCAGATATTGGTTACTTAATTTGTATGTGCTTCATGTCGTGAGTGCGAATGGGTTTATATAGAGGGACGTACGGACGTACAGCTGGCCGATATAGTGTAACAAAACGAGTCTATAACTTTGACCAATTCTTGTAATTCAACCAAGGGATCGATTTATTCTTTATACCCACCCGACTAGGTAATATAAACAATTTCTTTCATGCGACCACAAAAATGAAAGGCAAAAAATAAAAAAAAGAAATCATATCGTATGCTTCAAAAAAATTAAATAAAATAGAACTATATACCCTTTATTTTGTATAAGAAAGAAACAACTATGCCCCATGAGGATTTTAAACCCATGACCTCTCACATCCAATTCTTATATCAAATCATTAATTGGACCACTTAATTGGTTGGTATAGAACTACATAATGTTAGGAGAGCTTTACCTCTTAATGAGTTTATCAGTTCACATTTAAAGTAGTCAATTAAGTCTAAACACAAGGTGGTCTAAACTAAAAAAAAAGTATGTAAATTATAATTGAGTTATACGAGGTGCACTTAAAAAAATAGAATTACTAGGGGTACGATGGGATGACATTGAGTTCTTGGTTCCTTCAGTATATTTGAAGGACGAGGAAATTTTACTTTTCTACAAGAATAAGCTAGAAGGCGAGGTCGGAGCTGTCTCCAGAGATTCACTATTTTTTTTTTTTTTTTTGAATTCCAGAGGTTCACTTTCACTTATCAAAAAAATAAAAGAAAAAATGAACAGTATCATTTGGTCAATTGAAGGTGTATTTTTGATTGGCCGTGGGCAATGGTTGACTTTTGTGTTTTGTTAACTAATTGTCGTGTCTCAGCCATTTTACTGCGTATAGTGATCACATGTCCCCCGAGTCACGCCACCATCTTAACTCCCCCCTCATTTTCGTACCACGTGTCTTATTTATTCACATACTAAGCACGATGCGAGTTAGTGGAGCGTATAACTTTGCAACTCTCGAGAATACAATATCACCTAATGCGGAAAGTACACGGTCGGTTGTCTACAGTTAGTCGGTCGTTATAGTGTGTTACACAACCTGCTCGACCAGAGACTCTCTTGCTTTACATGGTTAGGATTAGTGACACGTGTCTCCAGAGCATCGAACGTTCAGTCACTTAAAATGGTGCAGGTTGTACTGTATGGACGGTTGGTCCAAAAGTGTGTTTGGAGGGGGACGTCCAACGCCACACTAGTGGTCAATGTAATCCCACTGGTCAAATATGTTTAGGCACCATATAATAGTAGTTACTTCCCTTAATTAATTCGTAATTGGGGAGTATTTTTTAATAAGTCCCACGTTTTTTGTTCACATGAGTATTTAATAATTTTTTTTCACTTAAGTGCTAATTTTATGAAGGAAAAAAAGTGCGACCTTTGGTGCCAAATGTCGAGGGCCTAAACGAATCAATAAGCACACAATTGATTTGAATATCAAACGTTAAGCATCGATGCTTGAATTAACTAATAACTTTAAATGGCGGTACTGATGACTTGCCCTAGTAGAGCTATAATTTAGACTATGTTGCGTTATGTGTTTTTCTAGGTATTATCATTTTTTTTTATCAAAATTGCTTATTTTGCATGATTTGGAGGCGCGAATATTGTGTCGAAATTTGTATCCATTAATCGTTGGTCCCCCCAAAAAAAAACCCCACCCAATGACTGTCAACCTAAAAAAAAGCTCACGCCTTTGCTCTCTTAAACAAAAACACAGTCCAACGAAACAGAAACAAAACAAAAAAAATGCATTAGTTTTACAATAAATCAATTTGGACTCACGAGTCCTGGACTTATATGGAGGTTTTTAAATTTTTTGTATCTATTTAAGGGATATAATAAGAATTTTACAAGTGATTATGCTTGTTTTATTAATTGCTCGAGGGTGTATTTAAAATTAAAAAAAAATTTTGAGTCTAGACTCACGAGTCCAAATAGCATTGCCCTTAATTTTAAAGGAGATTCAAAGGTGACTTTAATTTACAATTTGTGTACGTGTTGGTTTCATTAATTCACGTGTGACAATCATTACACTTGTGTAACATGTCTACTATGTTTCCCTTTAATAACACTACCAAATTGTAAATCGCCTTTTTTTATCTCAAATTTGTAAAGTTGTAATTTGGTTGTGTCGTGCTAATCCAGCAAGAACGCACTAAAAACAGAGTCCGCGTCCTGACTGACCAATATTTTTGTAGATCAACTTCTTCAACAAACCGATGAAGTACTTGCTTGTTGTTACTCTTCGTCTCGCTAACACGGTTTATAATTTTCAGCAAAATATTTTCAAGCTTTCAAACTAGTAGTCAATTTAATTTCAAACTTTTTGCCTCTTACTATAGTTTCTATCAAAAAGTTCAATGTTGCAAGTTGTGTGCGTGCATGTGAATCAAATAACTCAAAATCTCTTGTTTCGTATTCATATACACGAAGACGAAATTAATTATTTGCGTGCAAATTCATATTTTGTAACAAAAATAAAAGTCACATTTAAATAAAAGTTTCTAATTTAAGTAGTCTACTTAGAAAATTTTGGATTGTTTTGTTTAAGAATGAATAAAAAGTTTTTTTTTTTTTTTGGTAAGGAATTTGTCAGATTCAACCTCTGGTCACAAATGTAGCTGGTTCTAGCTTACTCCCTTGTTCAAAAATATACTCCTGGTTCTCCCATTTCCAAGTATATTTTACTTATTTTAATTTGCCCTCATTAATGAAGCTTTGAAAGTTTGATCAATTTTTTGTCCACTGGTGTGACGGCGCTAAATCTCCCGGGGTCGCCCCGTAACCCACGCCCTCCGCTCGCAAGCCTAGCGATTACGTCACGTCACGTCGGATACGTCTTCACTTCTTTGCCACGTCATGACTCGTGAAGTGACGCTCTGTGTAACTAATCCTACTATATTAAGTTGTCCAACACATCTAGCAGGTTAGTTGATAATTACAATTACATCATTAGCGGAAGCATTTAATTCGTATTTTATGAGAATTTATTAAGCCTAAGTAGTGGAAAAACCCGGAGATAACACCATGTATATACCTGAGTCGAAGTAAACAGTAATCCATACACATGTGATAAAGTTCTAAAGTTCCCAAAACCCAGCAAAATAATATATACATACATGATATCAGAACACGAGCTATCAGCAGCAACGGCCTCAGAGATAGTCGCCTAGTACCTCATTTCCCTTGCTCTTGCTCGTATCAGGATCTGCGCTCAGTTGCCCAACACATACAACAACAAGCCCAGCGAGTAAATTTCCAAGAGAAGTCTACATGATAATCATGAAAACCACAATAACCTGCGAGACGTGTGAATATGACCCTGGCAACAGGAATCATATTCCCATGGCTGGCAGTAAACAACATTTCACAACAAATATGACGATCACACACAATATAAATAAAACAACATTCGAGTAATCCGATTCAACCAACGATATCAATAAAAACTAGATAGAGGTGTGACGGAGTCTAATAAAACTAGATCATACTTTGTGAATTCGGATACCCCGGCTGAGCACATCAAGCCTAGACCACACCCGAACCACTAACGGTGACCGGAAACACATCACAACCCACCGGACACGTGCACCCCGCTACTCGGGTAGCTATTCACCGACTGCGCCAAGTACACGCGCTACAATCTAGCCCATTCAATTCCGTACCACGACCATCCCGATTAATATTCGACCATGTAAACAAATCAAACACCGACCAACACATGATCACAGTGCATAAACATGACAACCAGATAAGTAACAAAGCGATAAATGAACAATTTGATAAACAATCATTTACATGAACACACCACGAATGAATTAAAGTGTAACATTCTCAAGGGTTTTACGCACCTGTAGCTACGCACTCCGACTTCTCGGACCCGTCAATTCGACCCGCTTAGCTCTCCTATGCCCGAGCTATAGTTCCCCAGTTCCTAAAGTCCATTTATAGTGTTTTATATTATTAATAAAACACATTATCTAATTTTATGATATTATATCATATTTTTCAAATTTGAGTTGTGGTACCTCTCCAGGACTATGTCGGGGTTCTAAAAATACCCGAAAAGTCTCGAAACTACTTTTCTACCTTTTGCTTAATTTTCTATATTTTTCTAAAATTTTCTCCAATTTCTCTGATATTTTTCAACTATTTTTCCTATTTTCCAGAAAATAATATATATAATATATATCATTTAATTTTTCTTTAATTTTAATTAAAAAATTATTTTTTTATTAAGGGGGCCCACCTGGAACGGTTTGGTACAGGTGGTTGGACCGGCCACCTGTCCGACCTGGTCCGATTTGGGGACGCACGCGGTAAACCAGAGACGATTTCCGTCTCTTATTTTTTCTTTCCTTCTTTCATGCTTCTTTTACTCTCCTCTCCATTCCTCATCATTCTCAATCCATTGGAGACCCTCCAAACCTCAGAATCTCACCTCAAATCCACCAAAACAACACCGAATTCTCGGATCAAAATACATGTAAATAAACCCAAAATTTACCAAATCACCTCAATTTTTTACAAATTCGATCCAAATCAACAAAATACCATAAAACCAACCTCAAGAACATCTAATTCATCAAAAACAGTAATGAAATCCTCCAAAAATCCAAGTTAACCTCAACCTACCAAAACCCACATTTTTTTTTCAAAAATTCACATTATAAGGGATAAATTACCTTAGATCGATTGTTGTGAGGCTCAATCTCCTTTCCAAGCTCAAATTCGTCCCTCCCCAACCTCAATTTCTCTCACATAACCTCTCAAATTGTTTGAGAAAACGTTTTCATTCTTTGCATGTTGATCGATCAAGGTGTATTTATACTTTGTTCTAATCTGGCATGTGCACGCATCTCGAGGATGATCGGACGGTTCTTCATCACCTTGTGTCACCCAAATTCGAGACACCTTATCATAACACTCATTGCCTTGATTTACTCTGTTATGCATCTCGAGGTTTATCCTCTGCACCCTGTTTTTCCTATTCAAACTATAGGATTTCAATTTATTCATTAATACATTAATTCAACCTTAGGTTAGGCCACCTAATAAATCATATAAAAAATCATAGGTTAGTCACACTAACACTCAGCTACCTGGCAACCCATGTCCCGTACCTCGGCTATCCTGTACCCGGTACCCAGTCCCCGACACGTACTTCAGGACGTATACCCGACTCGTAGCCTTGCCCGATATCGACATTCACACATGCGATGTTTATATACAATATAATAATTAATACACTCAACATCGCAATACTAGGCATCACACCATTCACAAATATTATAGATATAACCTGGGTTTCCCTCATCTGAGTCACCCAGCTGTCCTCGTAACGCCCGAATTAACCACTAATCATCGTGATTAACACTAATATTCAATGAAATTAATTTGAGCCGTTACAATTCTTCCCAACTAAGAGAATTTTTCCCCGAAATTTAAGATAACCAATACCTTTTCTCAGGGGTCGCAACGCAAACTCAACTACCTGCTATTCAACCTGACACGTGCAGTCTAAATGAACTACTCAAATCTAACCCTTCAGTGAACGAATCAACTGAAATTCTTAGGGAACACATCATCCTATTCCAGGGAAACACATCAACCTGGCCCTAGTGAACAAATCAACAAATCTTGTCTAACTATTTGGACCCTGGTGAACAAATCAACCTATCCCATGGAAACACATCAGCCTGGCCCTGGTGAACAAATCAACCAATCTTCACCCAAAATCCTGGTGAACAAATCAACCAGTATCCCACTAAAACCTGGTGAACAAATCAACCAGTCTCCCACAAATCCTCTAGTGTATGAATTAACTAGGACACACTAATCTAAGTGAACTAATCAACCTAGATGCAACGAATGCAATAAAACAACAATTATAATGAACACATCAACCTATATGCAACACACTCATATAAAAACACAATAATAACGTACGCTGCTCATGCTGTTGGGTTGTCTCTCTGACTGGCTGTGCCACGACATGAACTCTCTCATCTGTCTGTAGAATCACTAGTGCTGGAAAGACTTTACGACAATCCACACTGATGTGACCTCTTTGATCGCACCTATAACATCTACGTCTGTCACTTCCTCCAGAATGTCGGTCCTCAGAGTGTTGTCTATAACTCCGGTCTCTCTGATCTCGATCTCTACCTCTCTGGTCCCGTGTATAAGATTTTTGTGGTGCTGACATCACATATGCTCTTCGTCTCTATCATCACCTCGGTGCTGTTGATCTCGTGGTCTGTCCTCATATCGTGGTCTACTGCCATGGTGATCACTCCCACTATCTCCATCCGGCGGGTCTCTCTGTCTCTTTGGTCCCTGATCAGACCGAGAACCTTGCCCAGACCTGCCTATCAGCTCACCCCAAGGTCGTAGGTATGTCTCACGTGACAGTGCTCTATCATATACAGCCTGTAAAGTCTCAGCTCCACTCGCAACTATCACTCCACCTATCCTTTCATCCAAACCCCAGATAAAATAGTAGATCTGGAGTCTCTCGGTGTTCGCCACATCCATGGCATACATCATAAGGTACCTGAATCGATCCATGTACTGCGATACTGTCATGGTACCCTGTCTCAGTGCCAGAAACTGCTCTCTAAGCCTCAACTGTACCTCGGTGGGAATATACTTATCAAGAAATAACTGTCGAAACTCTACCCACGTAGACGGTATGGTATGGATGTCGGTGTAGGTCGTCCACCAAACTGCTGCCTGACCTCTCAAACAATATCCTGAAATACGTGCCTGTTCCGCCTCCGGTACCTCTAACAACTGATGTAGACGCCGGTGCGTCATCAACCACCGTCCTGCAACCTCTGGATTACTAACCCCAGTAACGTAGGCGGGGTTGAACCTCATAAAGTCTTTCACCAACTTCGCTGCCTCTGACATCTTACTCCTGGCAGTCGAAGAAAAAACCTACGGCTCGGTAGTAGTAGGCGTCACCTCAGTAGTATCGGCTGGTACCACAACAGGTTCAGTTCTCTCTCTCAATGTCTCAGTCCCCGCTGCCTGTGTGTCAACTCCTGGTGTTATTGCAGCTGAAAGGGTAGGTGCAGCTAACTCAGCAGTCGGTGTTACTGCAGGTATCCTCGAGCTCCATATGTACTTCATGAGCTGAACCATCTATGCCTGCTGCAGTAACTGCTGATCCGTAACTCTTTGCACCATGGCTCGCAAATCGGTTACCTCCCTAATGGTGTGATCACTAGTCTCCCCAACCTCCTGCTGAGAAGTCGGATGGATGGGTGTAGGAGTCTGTCTATCCATAGTGGTCTGCATCGATTTCCGTATCCGGATCAGTTCCCAATATACGTATGCGTATAATATATATAAATACGACAATACATATATCACATAACAATACTAACTCTACCCATCTCCATTGTTTCCTAACTAAAAGTTTTTAGTCCATTCGTCGGGTTTCCACATCTAATTTTGTTTAAAGTTTATGCTATTTCCTTAACTTTATTAATTCAAGGCCTTATCAACCTTGCTCTGATACTAAACTATGACGGCCCTAAATCTCCCGGGGTCACCCTGTGACCCACGCCCTTCGCTCGCAAGCCTAGCAGCGCCTGTCACGTCACTGGACATGTCATCACTGCTGCCACGTCCGCAGCTCTGTGAAGTGATGCTCCGTGTAACTAATCCTACTATATTAAGTTGTCTAACACATCTAGCAGGTTAGTTGATAATTACAATTACATCATTAGCGGAAGCATTTAATTCGTATTTTATGATAATTTATTAAGCCTAAGCAGTAGAAAAACCCGGAGATAACACCATGTATATAACTGAGACAAAGTAAACAGTAATCCATATACATGTAATAAAGTTCTAAAGTCCCCAAAATTCAGCAAAATAATATATACATACATGATATCAGAACACGAGCTATCAGCAGCAACGGCCTTAGAGATAGTCGCCTAGTACCTTCTTTCCCTTGCTCTTGCTCGTACCAGGATCTGCGCTCAGTTGCCCAACATATACAGCAACGAGCCCAGTGAGTAAATTCCAAAGAGAAGTCTACACGATAATCATGAAAACCACAATAAACTGCGAGACATGTGAATATGACCCTGGTAACAGGAATCATATTCCCATGGCTGGCAGTAAACAACATTCACAACAAATATGACGATCACACACAATATAAATAAAACAACATTCGAGTAATCCGATTCAACCAATGATATCAATAAAAACTAGATAGAGGTGTGACGGAGTCTAACAAAACTAGATCATACTTTGTGAATTCGGATGCCCCGGCTGAGCACATCAAGCCTAGACCACACCCGAACCACTAACGGTGACCGAAAATACATCACAACCCACCGGACACATGCACCCCCACTACTCGGGTAGCTATTCACCGGCTGCGCCAAGCACACGCGCTACAATCTAGCCCGCTCAATTCCGTACCACGACCATCCCGATTAATATTCGACCATGTGAACAAATCAAACACCGACCAACACATGATCACAGTGCATAAACATGGCAACAAGATAAGTAACAAAGTGATAAATGAACAATTTGATAAACAATCATTTACATGGACATATAACATTCTCAAGGGTTTTACGCACCTGTAACTACGCACTCCGACTTCCCGGACCCGTCAATCCGACCCGTTTAGCTCTCATATGCCCGAGCTACTGTTCCCCAGTCCCTGAAGTCCATTTATAGTGTTTTATATTATTAATATATAAAACACATTATCTAATTTTATGATATTATATCATATTTTTCAAATTTGAGTTGTGGTACCTCTCCCGGACTATGTTGGGGTTCCAAAAATACCCGAAAAGTCCCAAAACTACTTTTCTATCTTTTCCGTAATTTTTTATATTTTTCTAGAATTTTCTCCAATTTCTCTAACATTTTTTCAACTATTTTTCCTATTTTCCAGAAAATAATATAATATATATTATTTAATTTTTATTTAATTTTAATTAAAAAAATTATTTTTTTATTAGGGGGTCCACTTGGACAGGTTCGGTCCAGTGGTTGGGTGACTGGCTGGCGGCCCGATCCGAGCCCCCGCCGGCCGATTCGAGACAGCAGCACTAGCGCGTGCGTCCCCTTCCCAGAGACGGAAATCGTCTCTGGTAACCAGAGACGATTTCCGTCTCTTTCTTTTTTTTTCTTTCCTTCTTTCATGCTTCCTTTACTCTCCTCTCCATTCCTCATCACTCTCAATCCATTGGAGACTCTCCAAACCTCAAAATCTCACCTCAAATCCACCAAAACAACAACAAATTCTCGGATCAAAATACATGTAAATAAACCTAAAATTTACCAAATCACCTCAATTTTTCACAAATTCGATCCAAATCAACAAAATACCACAAAACCAACCTCAAGAACATCTAATTCATCAAAAACAGTAATGAAATCCTCCAAAAAATCTAAATTAACCTCAACCAACCAAAACCCACATTTTTTTTCAAAAATTCACAGTTATGAGGGATAAATTACCTTAGATCGATTGTTGTGAGGCTCAATCTCCTCTCCAAGCTCAAATTCGTCCCTTCCCAACCTCGATTTCTCTCACAGAACCTCTCAAATTGTTTGAGAAAATGTTTTCATTCTTTGCACGTTGATCGATCAAGGTGTATTTATACTTTTGATCTAATCTGGTGTGTGCACACATCTCGAGGACGATCGGACGGTACCTGATCACCCTGTGTCATCCAAATTCGAGACACCTTATCATAACACTCATTGCCTTGATTTACTCTATTGTGCATCTCGAGGTTTATCCTTTGCACCCCTGTTTTTCCTATTCAAACTATAGGATTTCAATTTATTCATTAATACATTAATTCAACCTTAGGTTAGGCCACCTAATAAATCATATAAAAAATCATAGGTTAGTCACACTAACACTCAGCTACCCGGCAACCCATGCCCCGTACCCCGGCTATCCCGTACTCGGTACCCGGTCCCGGCATGCACTTCGGGACATATACCCGACTCGTAGCCTTGCCCGATATTGATGTTCACAAATGCGATGTTTATATACAGTATAATAATTAATACACTCAACATCGTAATACTAGGCATCACACCATGCACAAATATTTTAGATATAACTTGGGTTTCCCTCCTTTGAGTCACCCAGCTATCCCCGTAACACCCGAATTAACCACTAATCATCGTGATTAACACTAATATTCAATTAAATTAATTTGGGTCGTTACAACTGGCATGCTAATTAAGTTGGATCTCTCTTGTTTCACTCGAAAATATATTTATAAAGGTAAGAATAATATAGTAATATTATCTTACAATTAAATCATTCCTTAGGCACTGTTTGATTATAAAGAAAATGTTCCATAAGAAAAGAACATTTTCTTAAGGAAGTTTTCTTGAGTAAATGTTTATGAGAAAATTTTTCTACGTGTGTTTGGTTGCACATATAAGATTTTTTTTCTTTCAAAACACACCAACAACAAGTTTTGAAATAAATATGAAAAAATTCTACCAAAAAATAAAAAATAAAAAAATGAAAACTTACCATATACATTAAATATATTAATTTTCATATTTAAAATATAAATTTAATGTGTCTTAATATGAAAACTCATATTTTATCAAAAGAAAACTCAATTTTAATTCCCACCATAATAGGTGAGAAAATATATATATGAGTCTTAATGTGAAAAATTGGCAATGGTGAAAAAATGTTCCGCGAGAAAATCTTGGTTATCAAACGCAAGAAAATGTCATTTTTCTATGAAATTTGTTATTTTTCTTATAACATTTTTCTTTTATGTCCAATCAAACAGGACCTTAATTCTCGCATCTTTATTTTAAAAAAATTACAATTGTGATCGAAGGGAGTAGACCACAAGCTAAACTCATTCCCCAATGTCATTCAATTATTGCAAATGAATTTGGAGACAAAGAAGAAAGTGATTATACTCGTAGGGCTCGAAATCGAGACTTCCACTTTTTATTTTTTTATCAAATGAGACATCTAGTTAAAGAGTAACACAACCACCTAAATAGAAAACATATTTAAAATATATATTTGTAACTTTTTTTTTACTTACATGGTGAGTCAAACTCACGATCTCTTTAAACCTAATATTTTGGCAAGTGGTGCTTCTACTATGTCACGTACTTTGACATATTTGTAACTCTTTTTAATAATGAAAGATATTTGCAAGTTGCAACTATTCTGCCAATACACATACTTGGATCTAAAAGAGCTGCAACGTGGCGGATAGAGAGAGAGAGGGAGAGAGAGAAGCGATTGATTAACTTTTTATTTATGTTTCCATGTTTTGTCCAAATATGAATGACGCAACACACTGACGCAGTTACAAACGTAAACCATCGATCGGAGATTCGGAGACGAACATCACATGGAAGTCGCGCAGAATGCAATGGCTCAAATCCCTCGCGAGACGAAGAAGAGAAAGCTCGAGACTATCGATCATGGCTGCTTCAATATTTGCAATCTCGTCAAGGAACTTCGCCCCCATTTCATCGAGGTTCGTACCCAAATCGATCAAAATCTTTCTTTTTACATTGTTAGGGTTGATTGGGCATAATTGAAGTTTTGATGCCCTAATGACTGAATCAGGGCACATATTAACTTGAAAAAAGCGGGTTAAGATTGTCCATGTCACTGGGGTACAGTTAGGCTCGCCTGGATACCTAAAAAAAAGTTAGGGCTAGATTGGGCATTCTCTTTTGGCAATTTTTGCCCTAATGTTGACTAAATTTATGTTGTTGAGCTACAAAGGGGGCTCTTGTGAATTTTGCTGTAGCTTTTTATTCCCATGTGTTTGGTGTGGTGGTATGCGCTTTGGCATGCCCATCATGTATTTGAATGTGATGTATTGTTTGTTACTTGGTTCGCTAATGGGTTGGTTATTGCGTTGTTGGTCGATATCATTATCATGTACATGCCTATTAGTTGCAAGTAAGATTCGAGGACTCGTTTCAGCCAATGCAGTTGTGCCTTAATGGCACAAGGTCTCTAGCAGAGTTTACTAAACGTTTGGTTTCGATGAAAATTCATTCGAATGCTGAAATAAACAGATAACAACAAAGTTCAAAGTTAGGAATTAGCAGGACTATTTGTGATTAGAGAAATGCATATAGGCAAGGGAGCGAGAGAAATAATAGTAAGTTAACGATTGCAAGACGAAAGGAGAGTGAGAAATCTTAGCCAAGCCAACAAACTCGTCGAATGTTATAGAAGAACTGCATTTTGAATCCTGATGTTGTGCAAAAAAACCTACAAGTTCACAAGATCATGTTCATTAATCGTTATCCACTGCTAAAATCTTTTTACGTGTTATAACCTATTTAATGTCCTTTCCTTCAGAATCACAATTTTTGACCATGGGGTGGTCGAAAAGATGGACTTGTAATGAGACTGGTTATTAGCGGTTGATGAAAATCAACTTCGAATGTCAAACTTTTGTAAACTTAAAACCCACATTTAGTTGCAAATTTGTGATTTTGTAAATCGGGGTCTTTTTTTCATCTTCATTCTAAGCTTGTTGAAGTCAGCAAGGTCCATAATATCTGATTCACATAAATCCATCTCTCTAGATAATTTATGTTCCCATGTGGATGATTTTTTTTGTCAACTCTAGTTTGTCTTTGATGCGTATGTTCATTTTATAGTTTTTGTTGATACTTTGTTTAATCAAGTGGAACCACAATTCTTCTCATGAGTCTTGAGAAATGTTGTGAAGAAGGCAGGGATTAGATGGATCAACTTATGTGCATTTTGAACTCTTGTCTGTCCATTTTTCTGTTGTTGAGGGCTGTTCTCTGGGCTCAGATACGAATGATTTTAGTTTTAGTCGCCCATATAAATGATATTTCTTATAAATAAGTTGAATTTAGCCATTTTATGATACTTCATTTTTCATCGCAATTATCACCAGGTCTCTCTATCAAAAAGTATGAGCTTATATTCATGAATGATGATAAGTTTGGGAAATGTTTAGCCATTTGTTGACGGGGAATAAAGTTCAGTTTCTAAAGTTTCATGCCACCCTTAAATGCTTTTCATTTTTCACATGTTCCATGTGATTTTTGCATCTGTTTGGCAATTGCAATGTGCCTGAAATTTTGGTTTTCTTGAAAGGTGTTGCGGGCCCCCGATTTCAGAAACAGTAAAGCAGCTCAGGAGATTAGACAGCGTAAGTTCTTTGAAGTGAATTTTGAGCTTTTCATTTCTTGCATCCTTACGGGGTATCATATAACGTTTGTTCTTGAGAATTAGTTTGCGTTGGCGGTCTTTCATTCTTAATCTATATATCTTAGGATAGTCAGAAATTTAAATATTGCATAACATAAGTATCTAAACTTTGTTATACTTTGTCAAGACTCAAGATCAATCAAGGATGAAACAGGAGAAGCCAGTTCTGTTTTATCAACGATTTTGGCTGCTAAATGTGAAAATTGGAGATTATTTCTAATTTTCTACATAGTTGACACACACATTTGGACATGTGGCGTTTGGCCCAATGAAGAATAATGACACAAATTGGATGAATTGAACTACTTCTCATTGATTATTTCCAATGCTTCATTGTCAGAGTGAAGATGAACAGGGTCTTCACTTGAGATGTTGAGACTGTTGAGGACCCTTTTTAACCAAAGTCCTTCACATATTCCATGAGCCAGAGCTCGATACTCGCTTCGCAGACTTTGCTCCGTGAAACGACAGTTGTTTCTTGCTCCTCCAAGTGACCAAATTACCCCGCATATGAACAATATCCGGGTTGATCGTCTATCTGTTTGAGATCCAAGCATAATCCGAGTCGGTGTAAACATCAACACTTCTACTCTGATTTTTCTTAAAGAACAATCCTTTCCCTGGACTTCCCTTGAGATATCTCAGAATTCTAAAGACTGCTTCCATATGAGATTCCTTGGGACGACTCATGAATCTACTGACTAAACTTACAGCAAAACAAATGTCAGGTCTGGTATTTGCTAAGTAAATCAGTTTTCCCACAAGCCGTTGATATCTTCCTTTGTCCACATCAACTTCTTCTTCCTTGGCATCAAGCTTTAAATTAGGCTCCATTGGTGTCTCTGATGGTTTGCTCCCGAGCATCCCGATCTCTTTTAATAGATCCGAGTGTACTTTCGTTGAGACACGAAATTCCTATACGAGATCTCGAGACTTCCATTCCCAAGAAATACTTCACTTTTCCCGGATCTTTCACTTCAAATTCCTTGGCTAACAATTGTTTCAAACAGATGATCTCTTGTTCATTGTCACCGATTATTATGATATCATCAACATATACACTCGGGATTGTAATCTTTCCATCGAGGCATGTTTAGAGAATAAAGTATGATCGACTTGACTTTGTGAGTACCCACCTTTTTTAACACTTCGAGAACCGACCAACCAAGCTCGAGGACTTTGCTTTAATCCATACAATGATTTCTTAAGCTTGCGAGACTTTTCCTTTTGAGTGTAGATTTTCAAAACCTGGTGGAATGTCCATGTAAACTTCCTCGAGAGATCACCATTTAAGAATGCGTTCTTCACATCAAGTGATGAAGTGGCCGGCGAGTTTGTTGCTAGTGAGAGTAGAACTCGAATCGTGTTCTCGCAGGCAACCGGGGCAAACGTCTCCCGATAGTCGATCCCATACGTCCGAGTGTAGCCTCTTGCAACTAATCGAGCCTTTAGTCTCTCTACCGAACCATCTCGCATTGTGCTTCACGGTGAATAGCCATCTACATCCAACTGTTCTTTTTCCAAGTGGTAGAGTGGTGATCTCCCAAGTATTGTTCTTTTCCAATGCCCCGATTTCCTCATAAGTCGCTTTCTTCCACTCTTCGGTGTTGCTAGAGCTTCTGAACTGTTCTAGGAATACCGACTTGATCAATGTTAGAAACATAAGCTCGTATTCGGAGGAAAGCTTGCCATAATAGATGAAATCTTTCATCGATATGGTATATGAGTTCTCTCGCTTCTTCTCAAGGCAATAGGCATCTCATCAACAGTATATGATCACAATTCGAGAGGAGTTAGGATCGGACATACCTTGTTCATGGTTTTCATTTGACAAAGGGAGTTGAGGCGATGATTGACGTCTTGAGGTTGAGTCCGAGAGGAATCGTTGGATTTGATTGTACAGATCGAGATGATCACCGAGATGATCGGGTTGGATATTTGTAGGAAAGTATGTGACACTATTGTTCTCCCCTCACATAGATACGATTCTCGAGATTCTCGACGGAAATTCTCCCCCGAATCGAAGAATTAGGATAGAAAGGTTTGTTTTCAAGAAAGGTAACATCCATAGTGTGAAAAAATTTTCGCAGAGACGGGGAATAACATTTATATCCTTTCTTAGTTGGAGAGTATCCTAAAAATATGCATTTTAAAGATCGAGGAGCTAACTTACTTTGATCATAAAGGTGGACAAACGTTGTACAACCAAACAATTTGAGAGGAATTGTTGAAAGTAGTTTTGTGTGAGGAAAACTGTTAAGCAATAGTTGACATGGAGTTGCAAAATTCAATATTCTTGAAGGCATTCTATTGATGAGATAGGCTGCTGTTAGTACTGCCTCACCCCAATACTGGTTTGGAACATGTGTTGTGAACATGATTGAGCGTGCAACTTCTAGGAGGTGTCTGTTTTTCCTTTCGAAATACCATTCTGCTGAGGTGTTTTGACACATGAGCTAGTGTGCACAATGCCATGGGTTTTGAAATAATCACCTAATATGGAGTTGAAATATTCACTTCCATTATCAGAATGAAATATTTGAATATTTGTTTTGAATTGTGTTTGGATCATGACATGAAACTGTTTGACAAGGTTGCAAGCTTCAGATTTATGTTTCAATAGAAAAACCCATGTGAGCCTAGTGTGATCATCTATGAACAAGAGAAACCATTTTGCATTTGTAATAGTAGAGAATTTTGAAGGACCCCAAATATCACTATGGATCATTGAAAATGGTTGAGATGCTTTATAAGGACTCGACACATAGGAATTTCTAGTATGCTTAGACAATGGACACACATCACAATGTAGAGAATTGATATCTTTATTCTTAAATAATGAAGGAAACAGCTTTTGAGAGATACATGAAGTTAGGATGACCAAGTCGATAATGTAACAACATGATTTCTCTATCTGACTTATTGAATTGTGATACCAACAAAGAATTCGAAAGAGATGAATGTTTGAGAAGATACAATCCCGACTTTACTTCAGCACTGCCAATCATCTTCCCCGAGTCCCTGTCCTGAAAAACACACGAATCATCTGTGAATTGAGTGAGGCATTTCAAATCTCTATTTAGCTTATGCACAGACAGTAAATTGCAATCCAACTTGGGAACATATAACACAGAATTGAGTTGTAAATCGATGAGATTTTCACTTGTTCCAATGCCTACAACCGATGAGATTGATCCATCTCGCTATAATGACGAGATAGACTTGTCACATGGTGAGTAAGATGTGAACAAACCACGGTTACCGATCATATGATCGGTGGCTCTCGAATCTACAATCCAAGAGGATGTGTAGTCGGGCTTCTAGAGTGAGAAATCGAGAGAGATATTACCTCCTTTTATCATGAGAGCATTGCCATTTGCGGAGGATTCCGAGAAGCTTCTTGAGACCGGGCCGATCGACTTTGTAGTAGCTCTAATTGGTCCTTGCTGAACAGTGGAGCAGAGACTAGATTTCCTCGAGGTTCATGATCGGAAGAGGCTTTTCGTGGCTTCCAATCAACTGGTTTTCCATGGATCTGCCAGCAAGTGTCACGAGTGTGCCCTGGTTTGTGGCAGTGATCGCAGTATGGTCGTTTACTGTTCTTCCTAGCAGTGGAGAATTTAGCGACTTGACTTTCACTGGAGACTGAGAGAGCTGAGCCATCTGAGTTTACACTTGGTGTTGTGGAGTCTCCCAACATGATCTTCCGGCGGCTCTCTTCGTATCTAATCACGGAGAAAGCCTCCCTGATTGAGGGCAATGGCTTGGTGCTAAGAACTCGGCCCCGAGCTTCATCAAGATCCTTGTTGAGTCCAGACAAGAATTTGAAAACCCGCTTAGTCTCTACAATTGATCTGTAGAGTTTTCCATCCTCCGGACACTTCCAATTGTGAGTGTCTATAAGATCAATTTTCTGCCAATGTCGGGTCAGCAAGCTATAATATTGTGTAACTGAAAGATCACCTTGTTTGAGTTCATGAAGAACACTTTCGGTCTCGAAGATCTCTGATGTATTCTCAGAACTGGAGAATGTGAGCTTGGCAGCTTCCCAGATTTCAGCAGCTGTTGCATAGAGCAAAAAATTTTCACCAATGTCAGGAGTCATGGAATTGATGAGCCATGACATCACCATATTATTGTTGGCCTTCCAGGATTTGTAAGCAGGGTCACCTTCCTTTGGAGCAGTTGCTGATTCTGAGAGAAGATCATCTTTGCTCTTCCCACGAGATGAACATAAGGACCGATTGAGACCACTCGCGAGATAGTTTTGGCCATTGAGTTTATGGTTTGTGATTTGTGCGAGAGAAGGGATCGGGTATTGAAGAAGAGAAAGTGTTTGAGCGGATGAAGGTGGTTGTGAGGATGAAGATATTTCGGTGGAGGAAGAAGAGGTGAGTCCATGTATCTGATTTCCATATTTTGTCATTGCTCTGATACCATGAAGAATAATGACACAAATTGGATGAATTGAACTACTTCTCATTGATTATTTCCAATCATATATACAAACTAAATAGCTAAGAATGAGGAGATAAACTAGGAGATAATGAGGAGATAAACTAGGAGATAAACTAGGAAAATCAACAACTAATCTATCCGAAAGATCACAACTAATATATCCTCAAAATCAGCCACTAACTAATTACAGGTCATAGAATTCAACACCCAACACTTCTTTACGAACCTGAAATTCGAGTATATGCAAAGAGCTATGTTACCTGGATTCGGGTGCGGGTGTCGGCTACGGGTATGAGTCTAAAGGTCGGACCCGTCTATTCTCTAATTTAAGGACACGGAGACTCGGCGAAAAGTGTCTAAAATTTGCGTGACATATGCTTATATATATATGTAATAACATATATTACATATATGTAATAGCTTATGCACCTATATTCTTTTTTTTCATTTTTCATTTCTTACTCTACACTAGAAAGTTCTTGTTAAGTTTTTTTCTTTATTCTCTTACATTTTAAATCTTTTTATACAAAGAGCTCTTCAAATGGAGTATCTATGTCTTTTTAAGTGTCAGACTCGTTTCAAGTGTCCGACACGGGTACTTTGAGTTAGAATGAAGGGTCCGGGTAACATAGACAAAGAGTACTTAGTGTATTTCTTTTGGTGGTCAAGAATACTTTCATGGGCACAATATGACGGCATTATTTTATTTTATTTTTTAAAATTCCGAATCTCTGATTCAATTCACCTTTTGTTTTAGTGAAAGATTTCTTCTCTAGCTCTTTATGTCTCCAGCTTGAATTCATTTGTGTTAACCCTAAGCCGAGCTTATTGTCCATAAGTTAAGCTTGACAGGGTTTCGATGTTTCTCAGTGTTAAGATTTTGACAGAGAGCAATGACAATAGTAAAACAAGAAAAAGAGAAAGAGAACAAATCACCGAGAATTTTATATGTGGGAAACACTCTAAGGGAAGAAAACCCACAGCCGCCAACACAATCTTATTCACGATTCTCACAACTCACACTTTTTACATCAGAAAGAGATATATATACTTATAGAGAAAGTAAGTCCCTATTAGAATACAATAGTAAATCCCTATTATAATACAATAGTAAACTAATCAGGCCCACATACCTAACATATCTCCCACTTAGGGATGATTCTAAAAATTATTTTCTCGTATAGTAGTATCTCCTTCTCCTGTAGTGTTTTCAGGCGGTGACTGCCTTGTCGTCTTCAAGTAGCAAGGCCAAGAGAAGCTATGCAAAACTTCAGCTTCTCTTTAGGGACTGACTTGGTGAGCATATCTGCAGGATTGTTGTTGGTGTGCACTTTCTCCAATTTGAAAGATCCTTCTTCAAGCATAGCTCGTATAAAATGATATCTTACATCGATATGCTTTGTCCTTGAGTGAAATGCAGAATTCTTTGCGAGATGAATTGCGCTCTGACTGTCGCTTAGTAGTCGACAATCCGCTTGCTTATGATCCAGTTCACTCAACAAGCTCTGTAACCAAGTTATCTCCTTACACGCTTCGACAGCTGCAACATATTCAACCTCAATAGTAGATAATGCAACAATCTTTTGTAACCTTGATACCCAGGAGATTGCTGCACTTCCAAGAATAAACAGATAACCTATAGTACTCTTCCTACCATCAATGTCACCAGCCATGTCTGAATCAACAAAGCCACACAGCTGTATTTTTGCACTTGTATAGTGCAGTGCCACAGCTTTTGTTCCTGCAAGGTACCTTAAAATCCATGTTACTGCATTCCAATGATAAGAACCAAGATTAGACATGTACCTACTCACAATTCCCACTGCATGAGAAATGTCGAGTCTTGTACAAACCATGGCATACATAAGGCTACCCACTGACGATGCATACGGGATGTTCTCCATATTCTTTTGTTCTTCTTCTGTTTTGGGACTATGTTGTTTCGAAAGGTTTTTGAAATGCCCAGCTAAAGATATGCTCACCAATTTTGCACAATCCATGTTGAACCTCTTGAGCACCTTCGATATGTACTCCCTTTGGCAAAGTTTTAGTAACTTGTTCTTTCTATCTCTTTCGATCTTCAGTCCCAAAATTTGTTTCGCAGCACCTAAGTCTTTCATTAAAAATTCTTTCACCATTTGCTCTTTCAAATTTTCAATCTTTTCAATGTTGGAACCTGCAATCAGCATATCATCGACATATAGGAGCTAAATAACATACAAATTGTCAAATTTCTTGAAATAACAGCAGTGATCTACATGACAGTGCATGTACCCTATTGTTATCATAAACTTGTCAAACTTCAAATACCATTGTCTGGGGGGCTTGTTTCAAACCATAAAGGCTTTTGTGCAACTTACACACTAGATGCTTCTTACCAGCCTCTACATATCCCTGTGGTTGCTGCATGTATATATTTTCCCTCCAAGTCACTATGAAGAAAGACAGTTTTTACATCCAACTATTCTAAATGTAGATCCTCTGCTGCAACAATGCTTAGAACAGTTCTAATTATAGTCATCTTGACCACAGAAGAAAAAATCTCAGTAAAATCAATACCTGCTTTTTGTTGGAAACCTCTTACTGCCAATCTGGCCTTGTACCTCTGGGAACCATCTTGCTCTTGTTTCAGTCTGTACACCCATTTGTTCTGAATCGCCTTCTTTGCAGTTGGAAGCTTGACCAAATCCCAAGTCTGATTTGTGTAGAGAGACTTCATTTCATCGTCCATGGCTTTCTTCCATTCTTTCTTATTCTTGACTTGCATTGCTTCCTCATAGTAATTGGGTTCACCACCACCTGTGAGCAACAAATAGTGTATGGATGGAGAGTAATGGTCTGAAGCATTGATGGTTCGTTTTTCACATCGAAGTGCAATGGGTGGTGTCACTGGCTCCTCCTGAACTTCATGTTCATCAATGTGTTCAGTAACACTCTGATCAGGATCATAGGGAGGGATATCATCAAGTTCAAGATACTTTGATCTTTTTGGTTCCTCTTTCTTCTTGATCCTATCTTTATACAACATATCCTCATTGAATGTGACATCTTTACTTCTGATCACCTTTTTACTCTCAGGATCCTATAGCCTATAACCAAAACTATCAACTCCATATCCCAGCAAGATGCACATTTTGGACTTTGCATCCAGCTTTGACTTATTTTCAACATTGATATGGACATAGGAAACACAACCAAAGGTTCTTAAGTGTTAAAGTTTTACTTCCTTTTTTGTCCATTCCTCCTCAGGCAGTCTGCAATCAACTGCGGTAGATGGTCCTCTGTTGATCAGATAAGCAGCAGTATTCACAGCTTCAGCCCAAAACGGCTTAGGTAGCCCAGCACTCAACAACATGCTCCTAGCACTTTCTATAATGGTTCGGTTCATACGCTCAGCTATGCCATTCTGTTGTGGTGTCCTTGGTACTGTCTTTTCTCTTCTGATGCCATACATAGCACAATACTCATCAAATTCCTTGTTACAGTACTCTCCACCATTATCTAATCTCAATCATTTCAGCTTTAGACCTGTCTGGTTCTCCACTAGACATTTTCACTTTTTAAAAATTTCAAACACTTGAAACTTATTTTTCATAAAGTAAATCCAAAGCTTTCTAGTCGAATCATCAATGAAAGTAATGTAATAACGAGAGCCATTAAGGGAGGATACTTGTGAAGGACCCCAAACGTCCCTGTGCACAAGTTCTAGCTTTTCAGTTTTGGGAGTTCGGCCCTTTTTAGAAAAACTGACAACTTTTTGTTTTTCAACCACATAACCTTCACATAAAGACAGATCAACACATGACAGCCCATCTAATTTCCTTTTTGACATCATTATCTTCATTCCCTTCTCACTCATATGCCCAGGCGTTGATGCCACACCTTTGCACTAACCTCAGAGGAGGCCATATTCTTGGAGTTTTCATTGAGAACTCTGTAGAGAGTACCATCTCTCTGACCATGTGCTACTACCATGGCACCTTTTATGAGCTTCCAAGATGTTTTAGTGAACTTCATCTCAAGACCTGCATCATCAGTAAGTTGGCTTACCGAAATTAGATTTCTAGCAAGTTTCGGCACATGTCTAACTCGTTGCAACCTCAACTGCGTCCCATTTTCCATTCCTATCAGCACGTTTCCTTTACCGATTATGTCACAGGGTTCATCATCACCAAGGTACACCTTGCCGAAATTGCCCTTCTCATAATTAAGGAAATATTCTCTGTTGAAAGTAGCATGAAACGATGCACCAGAATCTAGTATCCAACAGGATTCATCTTTACTGTCACAACACATGATCAGTGCTTCATCTAAACTTGATTCGTTTGAGACATTCACCGAGTTGCTTTCTTTGTCGTTTTCATCTGCCATTTTCTTTGGTGCTTTATAATCGTGCTTGAGATGACCTTTCTTCTTGCAATTCTAGCAAGTCATCTGAGGGCCCATTGACTGACCTATTCTAGATTGTGAGCATCCATTTCCTCGGCCATTCGACCTCTTTGAGGACCTGCCTCGTTCCTCAGTATTCAGGGCACTATTAGAAACATCATCAGAAGAGTTGTTTCTCCTTCGTGTATCTTCATCAAGAAGAACTCTCACTACATCCTCAAATTTCATAATATTGGACCCTGATGAGTTGCTTACAACCATAACCAGACCATCCCAACTATCGGGTAAACCCGACAAAATAACAAGAGCCAATACTTTATTATCAAAGATAATACCCACAGATTCTAACTGACTAGTGACGGTATTGAAATCACTCAGATGCTCTTGTATAGGTCTACTTTCAGGTTTCTTCATATTAAACAAGCGTTTCATTAAGAATACCTTGTTTGACGCCGATAATTTCTCATACATCCCTGTTAGGGCTTTCATCACATCTTGTGTGGTCTTCTCTTTGGAGATGTTGAAGGTTACCGATGGTGACAGTGAAAGGCGAATCGCACCCAAAGCCTTTCGATCCAGGATTTCCCAAGCTTTGTCGCCCATATCTATAGGTTTGTTGTTCTTGCCACCGAGCGGTAAGTAGAGATCCTTCTAATATAGATAGTCTTCGATCTGCATCTTCCAAAATATGAAGTTCGAACCGTCGAGCTTATCAACCCGTAACTTCCTTTCTTCTGTCATTACTCTCACTTGAGAATAACCTTGCTCTGATACTAGTTGTTAAGATTTTGATAGAGAGCAATGACAATAGTAAAACAAGAAAAAGAGAAAGAACAAATCACCAAGAATTTTATATGTGGGAAACCCTCTAAGGGAAAAAAACCTACAGCTGCCAACACAATCTTATTCACGATTCTCACAACTCACACTTTTTACATTAAAAAGAGATATATATATATATATTTATAGAGAAAGTAAGTCCCTATTAGAATACAATAGTAAATCCCTATTAGAATCCAATAGTAAATCCCTATTAGAATACAAAAGTAAACTAATCAGGCCCACATACCTAACACTCAGCTTAATTTTGTTCTACAATTTTGCGTGCTATTTTTTATCACCATATTGTAGCACTCTTTCCTTGTAAGTTCAGTCAAAGTAAACATTTTGCTGATATATTGCCAATTCCAGAGACAAAACTCTTATTGGATATATGTGAACAAATTACATCAGGAACAATTCCTCTCGAGGAGACTAGAAAATGAGAGAAAAAGCCAACGAGTAGATCCGAATACTTGGGCAATTGGCGAGGCGAACAGGGGCCTATTGTTGGAGGCTCAATGCTGGAACTTCATCATGTACCTAGGTGGTGATGACGTCTATTATGGGGTTACAAAGGAGTCATTCCTAGCTTCTTATCTGAAAAAAGAAGACATTCCCAGCTAAAAAGTGAATTTCTTATTACCCCCCTCAGATTTTGTACTTTAATCTCAAATGAAAATTGAAGTAATGTATGGAGGCTTTGCTGCCATTTTCTTTTGAGCACATTAAACAATCTTACTCGTCCATTTGAGTTTCAGTTTGCCCCTTGTCTTCTTTCATATTGATACCTTACTGCTTTGAAGAAAGAAAAAGATGTAATGTAGTAGACTTGAAGCTAACTTTACTCCCCCTCAATCCGCAAGCTCTTGGTTTGGCAAAGTACTTACCATTTACTTTGTCTTGACTAATAACTAAAGGGCCACTTTTTACTCCCTTTACCCCCATTCTAGTGAAATGACCCAATTACCTCTCCATATAACGCATACCCAAGTCACCACTTTATCCAACCACACTCTCACCACCAATTCAAATCCGACAAAATTCGAGCTGAACCCCATCAATTTGAAGTTATAGGTGCATTCTTCATCTCATTTAGTGTTGATTTTGTAATTTTTTGAAGTTTTTTTCTTTTTAAGTCGGTATTATTTGTGGTTTTGTTGTCGGGTTTAGGGCTTCGATTTGAGGCTTGAATCTTACATTTTGGGTACAAAGTTTTGATGGAATAAAAAATATCAAGTGATTCTTGGTAAAACCCACTTTTTTGTTATTTTCATGTATTTTTTAGGAGTTTTGAAAAAAAAAATTGTTCGTTCTTGTTGCCCGCGATGTTCGGAAGTACAGGGTCGATAACTCTTAAGAGGTGTCGGATGCAAAGGGCCTACATTTTTAAAGAGGTCTCAGTTTGATCCTTCCCTCACCCATTAAAAATAAGTTTTCTTCACAATCTCAGTCGGATTCAATAAAGAGTATCGTGTGACGGCCCCACATTCCTCAATCCTAGAATCGGGCGCCGCTCGACCTGGACCCGCGCGAACCCCCGAGCTAATCTCGCTAAGTCGTGCAGGGCCAGTGAACCTATCTTTACCATTCAATCATTTATTAATCATTTAAAAGTGAAGTCAATTAACCTCGAAAGCTCCAAGTTAGGACAAAAACCTAGGGTGTGGGAACCTCGTATATTATATATACCATGTAAAGTAAGGAGAGTATCACCCAAGTCATAATATCCAAAAAAAATCTCTCAACCCATAACCCCATGTACAAAAACAATATAAGTAGCTAATACAACCAAAAAGTCACCTATGTCAGCAGAGAGGGCCGCTAAAAGTATATTGCCTAACTGCACGACCTTTCCTTTGTTGGACTGCGGATCTGCACTCGGTCAAACACAAGAATGACGAGTCCAGGTAAGTAACACCAAGCAGGAACAACAATAAATATAATATTTCGAATTAAATAAATGAACAGTCAATTCACAAAGATAGAAAGAAAATGACAAGGAGCGCATGTTATATAAAGACTCTGAACAAATAAATAAGTAGTAAAAATTGAGTATCCCGAAATTCAAAGAAAAGGCACAAGTTGTGACGACCCAGAATATAAAACACCTACGTCGGGGGGGGGGGCAAAATAGTAATTAACCATATTATTTGTACATTGTGTGCATATTATGCGTGTGGTATATTTTGATTTATTTTCTTTAAGAACTAATTGACTAAAAGGGAAATAATTAAAATAACAAGATAGATTTGGGCCCAAAGCCCATAAGGGCGTTTTAGACTTTTTGAAGGATTTTGTATAACCCTAGTTTGTAATCCTAAACCTATATAAAGATGTGATAAGAAAACCCTAGCCTCATTTGGTTGTCCTACTCAAATTTGAGAGAGAGGAGAAGAGGCTAGGAAGATGGTTTTAGAGTAAAGCTAGGCCAAGTTGAACCTATTAGAAGATAATATTTTCTTCCCCATTTTCTCATCTATCTTTCTTTATGCTTCTTGATGAAAAAATGAGGGGAATCCCTAAAAGAGGAGCGGTACCGCCGACGAAGGCGATGACCGTCCCACCGTCGCCGCCGTCGGACCTAGGGATGTCCCAAAGTAAGGTAAGGGAAGAGAGGTGTGGTCGAAAGCCACCCCTCCGTGGCCCAACTCCGCCTCCTGCGATCGGCCGGGACTCACTGGTCCCTGGCCGGCCAGCCGGAGGGCCTCCCTAACGTCTCTCGACATTAGGGAGATGTGGGGCGGAGTGGGGGAGCAACTGCTCCCCCATTTCCGTGGAGTACAGGGGTTGCTCGGCAGCCCCTGGTTTGTATTCCACAGGATCAAATTGACCCCTGGATTTTATCCAGGGTCGTTTGACCCCTGGGTTGGTTGTATTAGCCCCTGGACTCAACCAGGGACCAAATTGATCCTGCACAAGTTATTAGAGGGGCTGGAAAGTCCCAACCCCTCAACACTCAATTGAGAGTGCATTCGCACTCCTCGAGGGACCCGTCAACGAGTCCCACCCTCAACAACACAACATAGGACCCCGACGAGGAACTCGAATGACACCAAATTCGCGGGACCCCATACTAGTGGGCCCCAAAGACAAATAAATTAATGATTTGGTAGTTTTATATTGAAATATGCATTGATGTGATATTTCATAAATTGTTTAGTATCGCGTCATGGTTCACATCCAGACTCGAGCGTGCAAGGGGTGGTAATAGGAGTCGCGGCGAGTTGAGGTAAGTGGGGAGCTCCGCTTATCTATCAAATGTGGCTTGCTACTAGTATACTTAGACTCACGATTTTAACTAAAGGACTTGGGATGGGGTTGTTGCCTACCTTATTTGACTTCATGTAAGGCCTCTTGGGGAGTCATAGACATATGGTGGAACCAAGTCACCTTACATACTTAAGGGCCTCTTGGGGAGCCGTAGGTAACGGTGGAACCAAGTCACCCATTGCAAGGGCCTCTTGGGGAGTTGTGGATGCACAATGGAACCAAGTCACCCGAGCCTCTTGAGGAGCCGTGGATACACGGTGGAACCAAGTCACCCACGCATATATATTATATTTTGATTATTGGTCAACAAGGGGAGGCAATGACAAATGAAACTATGGACTTGCATTTATATTCTTTTACTTCATATGTATCTCTCTTGTATTCCCTTTGCATTTGCTAACTTTGATTATTTATACTTTATGGCACTTGAATTATTTATCAGTGCTTGAAATATTTTACGGAACATGATATGCTTATTCTTTATGGAATTGCTACTCTGCTACAAATTGTCAATATTTGACTTGATTGTAAAGGCATGCTAGTATTATTTTGTTTTATAGGTATTACTTGCATATTTGATATTTGAGTGTGGTTCTTCTCTTATTAGGCTCTGATGGTTCTTTTAGCTCACCCCACTTACAATACAGGTCCATCATCGAATACGGTAGACCGGGGCAAAGGGAAAGTTCTCGTTTGAAGATCTTTGCTGTGTGAGCTTGGCGTGATATTAATATTAATTTGTTTTGAGAATTATTCATAGGGAGTTGTAATCCGGGTAAGACTATTGGGTAGATAAACCTTCCTTAATTAGTTTAATTTATTTATGAACGTTTGAGGGTTTTGGAGATTTCATATTCTGTCGATTTAACTAGGTGAATTAGAGATATTCAATATTTTGGTTTATGGTGACATATGGTATTTATTAAATTTTGAATTTCGCATGTTACTACCATGTTGTCTATATATCATTTCGCAGGTTGTTTAGGCGTGCTAGACCATTATTTGGGCCTGGTTAAGGTATTGGGCTTAAATGACGGTCTGGGCCGGACGACCCGACCCTAGGTTAGGGAAGGGTTGTTACACAAGTGGTCCCGAACAATCAAAGTCGTTATGCGGAGGACAAAATCTCCTCAAAGGCTAGGAGTCGAGGACAGAATCTCCTCTAAGACCCCCACACGAGTGTAGAGTCCCCAACAATCTGGTAGAGAACTCTCACCTCGTACATGTCATTACAACCAATAACGTATCCCCAGCCATAAACTCCGGTATAATACACCGCGAGCCCAAAATTCTACAAGGATCACGCTTGACACACTTGCATTAGGACAACTCAAAAAGAATGGAATGACAAGATAGCATCGAAACAATATCAATAAATAATTCAAAGCTCAAGAAATAACTGTAGTGTTCCTCACTGATTTACTTATCTCGATCCAAGCTAATTCACGCTAACATGGACTCCGACATGCCCCTTACGGTCCCTGTGTGTATAATAATCCTGATACTGCAATTTATATCAATTTCCTTAATTTCCTATGATTTTTTCTAAATTTCTAAGTATTTTTGCAAATTTCACGTTTTTTAAGGCACAAACCCCGACATAGCGTCTCGTAAAAACGTCACTTTTCGTAGAAATTCCAAATTTTCTCTTTATTTAAGGAAAATATAATTTTCTATAATTTTTCTGAATTTTTCCTGAATTTTTTTCTATTTTCTAGAACTTTATTTCAATTAAAATCATTTTTAATATATTTAATTGAAATAAATAATTATTTATTAATATAATAATAGGTGGGTGGGTCTTGGGTCGGGTCTGGACCGCCCTGACCGGGTCAGACCCGGTCCATCCAGGTCGGGTCACCTTGACCCGACCCGTTTCCTCTTTTTTTTCCTCGTTCGTTCGTTGGAAATTTCCAGCGAACGAACAGACCCTTTTTTTTCTTCCACAACAACATTAACAACAACTCAACAATCCACCATCATCAACACCTCATTTCCACCATTAATCACCACTATTTAAATCCAAACGAAAAATCCTTGAAAATCTTCAAAAATTTGTTAAAAATCCAAAACTCACCCAAATCGATTATAACCTTTGTAAATAACTTATTAATTGTCGCGGGGATCGTCGGGACGTCGAAAACTTCAATCGATTTCGAAGTTTCGACGTTTCATCCAAAACTCACCGCAACGAAAACAAGCAAACTACGCACCAACGCGTAGAGAACGACAACGAGAGTCTGAATTTTACCTCGGATCGTCGAAAACTGCCGCCTCCGGCGCCGTTTCGGCCACACCAGTCCAGTGGTTGCTTGGGGAAGAAGTTAGGGAAGAGGAAGAGAGAGAAATGAGAGAGGAAGAGAGAGAAAAAAGGTGGGTGTTGGGTTTTATACCCCTATCCTCATCCACTTATGCACACTCATCTCAAGGCGCATCCAATGGTCCTCCCTTCAGCTGTCCGAACAACACCAACACTTCATATATGACTTCATTACGTAACTTGAGCTCCACACTTAGTCATCTCCAACTCCGCCTTAGTGTTGTCGAACTCAAATTGCGTCGCGACTCACCCGTCGTACGCACTCTATCGCAACTACGTGCCAACACGCCTATACTTTTATAATTTGTGTTTTGTCAGTGTTTTTAGTTAAGTTTGTCCCCGAACTACTAACGATCATACACAAACATCTTTACACGTTAAAAACTTTGAAATTGAAAAAATGAAATACAATATAATACAAACACCATACCAAACTAATATACCTCGACGTCGACGTCCGATAATTGATGTCTATACCACGGCATTGGCCCACGTATCACCTGTATTGACACGTGGCATGGGTTAAGTTTTTAGGAAACACTCGCGCATATATGACTCTAGCTCCCACGTCAGCTCCTCGTCCCCATGGTGCTGCCACTTAATGAGGACTGATGGGATTTCCTTATTCCTCAAGGTCTTGACCTTACGGTCTAAGATCTGGATAGGCTGCTCGTCGTATGCGACATCCTCCTTCAGGTCTATCTGGCTCAAATCTACTATCGGTCGTCTGCCCTCCCTGGATCTATCCAATCGTAGCATCGATACGTGAAAGACAGGATGAGTCCCTAACATCGGAGGTGGTAACTCTAGCTCGTACGCGACCTTACCTGCCCGCTTCACCACTCTGAACGGACCAATGAACCTTGGCGCAAGTTTCCCTTTGATCCCAAACCTCTTGTGACCCTTCAACGGAGATACTTTCAGATATATTAAGTCCCGACCTGGTATTCTAACTCCCCGTGATACAAGTCATAACACTTCTTCTGCCTCTCCTGCACACCCTTCAGTCTCAAATGGATCTAGCGTATCTTCTCTGTGTGATTTACTATAATCTCCGGCCCAATCGCTACCACATCCTCGGGCTCCATCCAACAAGATGAAGATCTACACGACCTCCTGTATAATGCCTCAAATGGTGCCATGCCGATACTGGCTAGATAACTGTTATTACATTCAAACTCACACAGATGAAGGTATTCCTCTAAAGATCCACAGTACTCCAACACACACATCCTCAGCATATCCTCAAGAATCTGGATCAAACGATCTGACTGTCCATCAGTGTGTGGGTGATAGGCGGTACTAAAATTCAACCTCGTGTTAAACTGTGCCTGCATGCTCTGCCAGATCTGCAATGTAAACTGCGGCCCCCTGTCAGACACGATCGACAACGGAACGCCATGAAGTCAAACTATCTCTCGCTCGTACAACTTTGCCAACTTATCTACCTGATGTGTAGTCGAGATCGGTATGAAGTGCGCGGACTTAGTCAATCTGTCCACAATCACCTAGCGCTATCAGTCTCTGCCGAGATCAAGGTAGCCCACTAACGAAGTTCATGGCAATATGCTCCCACTTCCAATAAAGAATGGGAAGTAGTTGTAATAACCCCTGGGTCTGCGATGCTCAGCCTTAACACACTGACAAATATCACACCCTCTAATAAAATTAGCAACGTCGGTTTTCATCCCTAGCCACTAAAAGAGACGATGCACCTCTGCGTACATCTTAGTCCTGCCCGGATGAATTGTAAATCGTGAGCGGTGTGCCTCATGAAGTAACTTATTGCGTAGCTCAACCACTGATGGAATCTACAGTCGTCCTCTAAATCTCAGGCATGAGTCCGTCGACTGACTCCAATCTGGATTATCTGAACTCTGCGCCAGTTTTAAGAACTTTTGATACTGCTCGTCTGTTTGCTGACAACTCTGTATCGACACTGTCCGAGTCGTCATCTGCGCAAATCATTATTCTAGTATCGGTATAAATACTCTCAAATGCTTCGAGCAAACTGTAATCGTACGTCATGTGGCAGGTAACAACGTCTGAGTCTGACCTTTAGCGGCTCAATGCATTTGCAACCACATTAGCCTTCCCCGGGTTGTACTCCAATGAAAAATCATAGTCCTTAAGGAACTCAAGCCATCACCTCTGTCGCATATTCAATTCTTTTTGCATGAAGAGGTACTTCAAACTTTTGTAGTCAGTAAATAGGACGAATCTCTCCCCGTAGAGGTAGTGGCGCCAAATCTTCAATGCAAAAACTACTACCGCCAACTCCAAGTCATGATTAGGGTAATTCTTCTCATGAATCTTCAGTTGTCGTGACGCGTAGGCAATCACTTTACCCTCTTGCATCAGAACACAACCCAAACCGATCTTATAAGCATCGGTGTTTACCTCGAAACCCTTCCCTGACTCGGGCAAAACCAAAACTGTGACGGCCCTAAATTCCGAGGCCGTCCCGTAGCTTTCCATTTCCCCTGCTAATGCATAAGAAACTTCTGTCATGTCACTCTCTATTTATTTTACCTGACATTCTCGAGTTTCGTGCTATTTAAGTTAGAAATTTACAATTTACAACGGAAGTCTCAATCTTACCCAAAAGAAATATATATAATTACTATTTATCCTATAGTGGAAATCCTGGAAAGTACTGTACATATGGCGATCAACTATACAATTAATATATATAGGTACAAGTGTGAAATATAGTTTTCCAGTTCCCAAAATGTTATACAAAATATCAAAACATAACTGTCATCACACGTATCAGCAAGCCTCGGCGTAGGTAAGTCAGATGTAATCGCCGAGAATCTCCTACCCTTGCTAGTACCAGGATCTGCGCTCAGCCATCACAAAAGGCAAATAACGAGCCCAGACAGATGACGAGACCAGTAAGTAAAATCCCAAGGAAAACCACCGTGCAGCATAATTTAATAATGTAATTGAAACCAATAAATAGTGTTAATTAAACATGCGGAAAGAAGGAATAATGCAGACAATGGCTCAAAGCTCATCGCATGAATATAAACACAAAGATATGCAAATGGGTGTGAACCAGCTAATCTTAGATGTGAACTGAGGACCAGGAGCCCTGTCGTGGTCAATACCATCGACCCTACGACTGTATCCTAGACCACACACCCAGCAAGCGACCACACAACCCAGATACATAGACGGAACCATAACCCCAGTAGGAATGGACTCGTAGATTATCAATAATAATAGCTCAAATTGAATAACAATAAGTAAATGTAGTAGTGGTGTTCAGTTAGGTTTTATGTACCCGAAAATATGCACTCCGACTTCCCGGACCCGTCAGTATGCCCTACCTATCTCCCCGATGTCCGAGCTATGGTTTCCCAGTTCCTGAAGTCCATTTATAGTGTTTTATACTTTTTGAAAACATATTATATAATTTTGTGATATTATATTATATTTCTAATTTTTCAGTTGTAGTACCTCTTCTGGCTATGTCGGGGTTCCAAAAATACACGAAAAGTCTCGAAACCACTTTTCTACCTTTTCTAAATTTTTCATATTTTTCTAGAATTTTCTCCAATTTTTCTAATATTTTTTCAACTATTTTCCTATTTTCCAGATAATATATATATATTATTTAATTTTTTTAATTTATTAAAAATTATGTTTTTAATTGGGGGGACCTACTTGGACCGGTTCGGTCCAGGCGGTTGGACCGGCCTGGGCCGGTCCAGCCCCGATTAGGGGGACGCATGCGCGCTACCTAGAGACGAGTTTGTCTCTCCCTTTTTTTTTCTTCATCATTGTTGCCTCTACTTCCCTCCTCTCTATTCCTCTTCTCTCTCAATCCATTGGTGACCTTCAAGACCTCACAATTTCACCACAAATCCACAAAACAACACCTAATTCTCGGATCAACATGCATTTTTTAAAAAAATTTGAATTACCCAATTTGTCACCAAATACATGCAAATCGGAGGAAAACCAATGTAATTCATCAAAACACAACTCATGAACATCAATCTTCACAAAAACAGTTGCAAATCCACTCAGAAATCCGAATTCACCCACAACCCATTTTAATGGAAATCAACCAAAATGAGAGTTTATTACTTTAGCTCTGATTGTTAGATGCCCAGAATCACTCCCCAAACCTTAACTCGTCCTCTCCAACCTCAGATTTCTCCCTGATCTCCCAGTAAATTATTGAGAAAATGGTTTAATTTTGCATGTTTGATCGATCAAAGTGTATATATAGGTGGTTGTCTAATCTACTGTGTACATGCATCTCGAGAATAATCCAACGGCCACTGATCACCTTGTGTCACCCAATTCCTGGGCACCCTATCATAACACCATCTGTCTCGAATCTCCTCGTTGCGCATCTCGAGAAGCATCCTAGGTGTGCTGATTTATTTAACTACAACTATAGGATTTATTTAACACTAACTCCTTGACTACTCGACACCCCGTGCCCCGTGTCTGGCACGCTTCCCGAGGTAGTCCCACACTTAGTGTATCTAATTGATTTATAACTTAGCCTAAAGTTATATTTAAATATTATATTTAACTCCTAAACTAGAGTCATGCTATATTGTTTAAATCTAATCACACCCCAACGCCTGGCCTCACCGCTACCGAACCCCCACATTGGGCTGTCTCACGACACAGCGCTCAACCTCTCCTGACAAGTAAATATAGATATACACCTGTGATGAATAATACATCATAATAAAAAATAATATTAATACATCACAGAGCTCAGAAAAACTCCAATACATAGTCAATCCCTAAGTCTAAGTCCTGCCTAGTCTATTTGCGGCGCCCTCGTGTCATCCGAGCTGGCATCCTAATCTGAAATTAATTAACATAACAGTGTTAATAAATAATGGTCGTTACAATTCTTCCCAACTAAAATGAAATTTCGTCCCGAAATTTGAGTTAATATAATACATACCGTAGAATAACTGGGGATAACGCTCTCGCATAGTCGACTCTAGCTCCCATGTAAGTTCCTCCGTACCATGATGCTGCCACTGTACGAGTACTTTCGATATCTCCCTGTTCCTGAGAGTCTGGATCTTAGGATCTAATACTGCCAATGGCCGCTCCTCGTAAGTTGCGTCAAACTGAACATCAATCTGTCGCACATCAACCATGGGTAGTAGCCCGGTCCTAGCCAATCTCAACATCGAAATGTGAAAGGTAGGATGAGTCTCTGCTAACTCCGCTGGTAGATCTAATCTATACGCCACACTGCCAACCTTCTCTACAACTCGATAAGGTCCAATAAATCTCGGCGCCAGTTTCCCCTTAATCCCGAACCTATGTTGGCCCTTCCAAGAAGAAACCTTCAGATAAACTATATCGCCAACTTCATAGCTCAGACTTTCGTGGTATCTATCCGCATATTTCTTATGTCTGTCATGTGCCGCTCGGAGCCTCTGACGAATCTGTCGAATCTTCTCTGTGTGATCAACAACTATCTCCGGCCCTATCGTAACTGTATCCTCCGACTCTGCCCAACACACCGGTGACCTGCAGAGCCTCCCATACAGTGCCTCAAATGGCAGCATCCCGATACTAGCCTGATAGTTGTTGCTGTAAGCAAACTCACATAGTGCTAAGTAGTCCTCCCACGAACCTCCAAACTGCAGAATACAAGTCCTCAACATGTCCTTAAAAATCCGTATCAATCTCTCTGACTGGCCATCTATCTGAGGATGATACGTTGTGCTAAACTGCAACCTAATGCCAAACTGCTCCTGCATCGCTCCCCAGAATTTCAAAGTAAACCTGGGATCCCTGTCAGATACAATAGAGACTAGCACCCCATGCAGTCTAACAATCTCCTGCTCGAACAGTCTGCTCAACTGAGGAAACGTGTATCGTATCGAAATTGGTATGAAATGCACTGATTTCGTCAATCAGTCAATCACTACCCAAATCGCATCATGTCGCCTGGACGTCTGCAGTAATCCACTGACAAAATCCATGGTAAGGTGTTCCCATTTCCACTGAGGAATGGGTAACGGCTGTAGTGATCTGCCTGGTCATCTATGCTCTGCTTTCACTTGCTGACAAATGTGACACCCTCGAACATAATCGCCAACATCAGCCTTCATCCCTGGCCACCAAAATAATCTTCGCAAGTCGTGGTACATCTTGGTTATGCCTGGATGAACTATATAATGCGACCGGTGAGCATCCTCTAATATACTATCTCTAATGTAACATCCCTCAATTTTTAACCTGACTTTTGTGACACGTGTCAGGATCGTGACCCGGCTACGCGATACTGGACTGTATTTCGAACCTTGGGAGTCGACACCGAGGTAATGTTATGATTCTTTGATGTGTGTAATAGTATTATAGTTTAAATGCGTGTCACGAGCCATTTGGGCGATTTTTAAAATGAGTGAGTTTTCGCCTAGGTAACCGGGGGAGAAAATATAGTAAAGAGATAATTAATAATAATTATTTAACAATTATATAGTTCAATTGTGTGAGATAAAAGTAAAAGTGTGCACGTGACGGGAAAATACGGGTCGATGAGGTAAGATGGGTCGGGGAACCCTTGTGTTAAAGTTTGAGATGTGGGGGTCGGTAAAAAATGGGTAGACACAACTATCATACCCATTTAAATATTCAAACACACACCTTACCACATCACTCCACTCACCTCACCACCCACCCCATCACTCACGTCACACTCATCTCACCATCTCACTCACGTCACCCCCCATTCCCACTCATCTCTCTCACGTAACCTCTCCTCACTCTCTCATTTCACTCATCTCTTTCTCTCACTCTTCACTCTCCTCACGGTCTCTCTTCACTCGCTCTCCCTCACGTCCTCCTTTTCCCTCATCTCACCACCGCCGCTGCTCTCGCCGGTGACCGGACCAGGGACGTCGGAGGTTGCGGTCAACCGAAGGTATGCATTCTCTCCCCTCTCTCTCGTGTTCACTCGTTTTCTCTCTCGTTCTCACGGTTTATCTCTTTCTCTCTCTCGTCTCGGGTTTGCTCTCTCACTTCACGAAACCACCTCTCCCACTGGAGATGGTGGTGGCCGGGTTCACTCCTCACCGGAGATCTCTCTCCATCCCTCTATTTCCTTCCTCCCTCCCCTCTCTCGATGGATCCATGAAACAAAAAAAAAAAAAAAAAAGGATTGGAAACGAGGCGCCATTACGACGCCTCTGTTTCGATTCAAAGGAGATGAAGGGCCGGTTCGGCCAACCGGCCGAGTTCTGCCAACCGCCGCCGGCCTCGAACCGAACCGGTCTGGTTCGTACTGAACCGAACCGCCTTAGAAAAAAAAAAAAAAAAAAAAAAAAAAAAGAAAAAAATAAAGAAAAATGGAAAAGAAAATCCGAAAAATAGGGAAAATTATGAAAAATTCAGAAAAATCCGTAAAAATATGAGAAATTAGAAAAAAATGGTTCACAACCGAGTTTTGGGATTTTCTCGAAATGTTGGCGAGATGTAATTGGGGTTTTAGCCTCGAAAAACATAAAAAAATGATATAATATGTCAAATCGAAGCTAATTTAATGACTTGACCTATTAATACGAGTTTCCAACCTTGTCGGGTAACTAAAAACTCGGGGTACGCGTTAGGAGTCGCGGGAGTGTCATACGCGGATTACGATAGATCGTAAGTACATTTGCCTTAAAAAGCATTTGTACGTTAGTAAGCCGCTTTAGAAAATATCATGTGATTCATTTTCACTTCTTTGTGTTTGTTACTATCAAATTATTGGCTTTCCATTCCATATTCCTTGTATGTGTGTTCTTGGCATAAGTGTGTGTCTCGAAGGTACATGCGCCCGCACTAGAAGGGATAAAACGCGGCACTCGAGCGCACGAGTGTTTGACCACCCCTAGTGATTGTGTGATACCATGTACTTGGATTGTTGTGGATATTGTTGTGGATTGTTGTGGTATTGTTGTGGAATTTAGACCACTTATTGCCTCTCTTGACTCGTAGAACACGCATGTTTCGATTGCTTTCATTTTCGGTCGTCTATCATCATGCAACTTATTTATTTACATTCATGTCTTTCCATTCCCGCATGATATTTAGACGCCTTGTTTGTTACTTCGTGAATTACTGTTATATTCTTCTGGCTTTACTTTCGATTTCTCCAGTTGCTCACCGTCTAGTTTGTGACGGTGGGTGCAGATAGGGCGGAGTGCAGTAGAGGCAAAGGACCTTGCCTAGGAGACTTTTTGTGAGCAGCTGGACTTGGAGACTACCTAGTAGGTTTCCATATGTTTTGTTTTATGTATATCGTTTATATATATGGTTGTTTTGGAACTGGGGAATATGTTTTGAGGTGGATTCCATCAATCCATTTTGTTGACTTAGAATTTAACATATTGGGGTTTTCCACATTTATATAGATTCCTAATTTCCCTTTGATTGAGTTATTTCCCAATATTTGATTAGAATATGATTTTTGCTTCCGCTGTGTTATAATTGCAATAACTCTTTCATAAAACGTGAAATTTTGATGTTTTGAGGCTGACTAGGCTCGTCAGTTCGCGAGAACGCCGACTCGGGACCCGCACGGTCTAGGCGGCGTACCCAAATGCATTGGGAATTTGGGGCCGTCACAGCTGGTATCGAGCACAAGGTTATATAGACTTGACTCTTGATGTAAATTCATAAACACAAACCATTAAAACCAAATGGAAGTTAGAACGGTCAAACCGAGAAGTGGAAACCCTAGAGTCCCGTAGAAACTTAGTTGGGGAAGTAATGGGTTGAGTCGAATTATTTTAATACATATTATGATTTTTATGTGTATTATTATATTATACGGTAGCTATAGATCGACCCGAGAAGTTCGTTTTCTTGATTCGACGACGATGGCGGATCGAACCGGTCGTCGGGCGACGATAATACATCCGCACACGATATGCTAGTGCGGATGATGTGCATGCCTTGACTCGTAGAGTTGCGACGCAGATTCACAAATACAAGAAATGTTACGACTGCTGAGGACACTCGTACCGCCTACCGCTACACCATCGACTCCGACTACACCATTGCCACATACTACTACCCGAGGGCAGAGACCCCGATTGCTGCGGCATCCACGGCTCCGATTCCGTTAGAGGCAGTACCTGAGGGAGTTGTTGTTGCACCCGACACGCAGACCGAGGCGAGACACATCCTTTATCGACGAAATAGTTCGAGCGACAGAGACACCAGCCTACGCCAAAGACCTATTGCGAGGTTACTCCGCTTCGACGCCATCGAAGAGTCCGGAGCCACCGCCGAGGCGAAGAAATGGGAGGGAATTTAAGAGACATGATCCTATGAAGTTTTATGGCGGCACCGATGTTGTTAGAGCAACGAGAGTTGTTTCGAAGAGTCATGAGAAGATTCATTCGATCATCGCCACGGAGGACCACATGCGAGCGACTATCTCTTCGTCGATGTTACATGGAGAGGCGATGATTGGTGGACGACGATCATTACTACTAGAGGTGTTCCGAGAGACCGGATCGACTTCAAGACCCGCTTTAATCGAAATACTTTCCACCGACTCTGCTTCGCAAAAGAGGAATGAGTTCATGGCGTTGAGACAGGCGCCAATGAGTCGCTGATGATGGAGTACATGGGTAGGTTCTCATCGTTGTTACCTTATGCTTTGGAGGATCGGCCGACACCGAGACCGATCGAGTGTATTATTTCACCGAGGGTTTGTTACCTCGCGATCGGTGGTTCTCGTAGTCACTACACAAATGGAGACTTTACAGATTGCATACGAGCGGAGTTTGGCTCGAGAGGTTACCTACTTACTCATCCCGAGGAGACCAGACGGTCGGACCGAGTCCCGATTGGAGGAGCACCATCGGTCAAGAAGAGGAAGAAGAATAGGTGGAATTTCCGGACCGTAGGACTCGAGTGTAGGGTCCGTTGCACGCCGACTACTCGTCCGATACATATTGCTCCGCCAGTACCCAGTTTTTTGCCAGTCATCCACCACAGCCTAGTCGACCAGGACAGCAGTCACAGAGACAGACTATTGAGAGTAGAGGTATCGACCGAGGAGACAGGCAGAGGAGGACACAGGGGTCTGGTCAGACTCAGACACAGAGTTCCGCACAGGGACGAGGCCAGAGCCAGACTCAGGGATCGCAGGATACCCGCACTTGTTTCAGGTGCGGAAAGGTCGGTCACATACAGAGGGAGTGCCCTCAACCACCAAGAGTACCGCCACAGCATCATCAGCATCAGAGAGAACGTGTTCAGCCAGCCGTTGAGCCTGACCCGGGGGCATCCCGAAACCTTGTCGAGGGTATGATTTCTATTTGCGGTACTTTCATGCATACCATGTTCGATTCCTGCCCACTGTTTCATTTATTGCTTGGTCGAATGGTAGATAAGCTAGGTTTGAAACCCGTTAGGCTTAGTAAACCCCTCATCCTTAGCACCGCGCTTGGAGATAAGATTTACCCGAATTTGTTGTGCCTCGATATTCCTAGAGATAGGGGGTTATGAGTTACCGTAGATATGAGAGTGCTCGAATTTTTGGAGTTTGATGCTTTGTTGGGCATGGATTGGGCCGGGATCGTTTCATGCTCACATTAGTTGTTATGAGAAGAGAATCACGATTCCGTTAATAGATGGTTCTGAGCTCAAGATTCGGGGTACGCGCATCGCTACTTCCTATCACCGAGGCGGGAAGCCACGAGTGGCGAGATTGAGATTGTTGCGAGTGTCATGAGCACCGGGGCGAAGCAGAGATTTGCTTTTCGTAGGTACCAGGTTGTGCGACTTCCCGGATGTGTTTCCTGAGGATTTGCGGGATTACCACCACCGAGGGAGATAGACTTTATCATTGACCTTGTACCAGGGACTAAGCCGATCTCGATACCACCGTACCGTATGGCACCTCGAGAGCTTGAGGAGTTGAGGAGTCAGCTAGATGAATTGTTAGAGCTTGGTTTCATCAGTCCGAGTATGTCGCCATGGGGAGCACCAGTACTGTTTGTAAAGAAAAAGGATGGTAGTTTGAGGCTATGCATAGATTATCGCCAACTGAACCGAGTTACAGTGAAGAACAAATATCCGTTGCCGCGCATTGATGATTGTTTGATCAGTTGACAGGAGCGCAGTGGTTCTCGAAAATAGATCTGAGGTCAGGCTATCACCACTCGGATTAGGGTCAAGATCGAGAAAAGACGGCGTTCGATAAGATATACGGTCACTTTCAATTTACAAATCATGCCATTCGGCTTAACTAATGCGCCAATGTTTATGGATCTCATACATCGCGTGATGAGGGAATACCTTGATCGGTTCGTGATTGTGTTCATAGACGATATCCTCATCTATTCCAGGACTCGTGAGGAGCATGAAGGACATCTACGAGCGATTGCAGACTTTGAGAGATCATCGATCGTTTGCCAAGTTCAAGCAAGTGTGAGTTTTGGTTGTCGAAGTCCGATTCCTTGGGCATGTTGTTGGAGCTACCGGTGTTGCTTGTTGATCCGAGAGAAGGTTAGAGCAAGTGATTGAGTGGCCTACGCCGACTACCGTTACGCAAATTCGCAGCTTTACGGGATTGGCGGATACTATCGCCGATTTGTGCAAGACTTCTCCAAGATTGCCGCTCCGATGACGAAATTGACTAAGAAGAATGCGAAGTTTGATTGGGATGAGGAGTGCGAACATGCATTCAACACTTTGAAGAAGAAATTGACTACCGCGCTCGTGTTAGCGTTGCCGAGACTCGGGAAAGACTTAGTCGTGTACACTGACGCGTCGAAGGTTGGCTTGGGTTGTGTATTGATGCAGGAGGGCAGAGTTATCGCTTATGCATCTCGACAGCTGAAGGTTCACGAGAGGAACTACCCGACACACGACTTAGAGTTGGCGCGATAGTGTTTGCATTGAAGATATGGAGGCACCACTTGTATGGCGTACGTTTCAAGTTGTTCACAGACCACAAGAGCTTGAAGTACTTATTCACTCGAGAGAGAACTAAACCCGAGACAGAGACGTTGGCTAGAGTTCTTGAAGGACTATGATTTCTCGTTAGAGTATCATCCGGGAAAGCTAACGTGGTTGCCGATGCTTTGAGCCGTAGAGGATCCGATGCAGAGGTGGCGTATGTGTCGATGACCCACGAGTATGGTCTTCGAGGGCAAATGAGTTGATGAGTCACGGACGTACGGTGACTACCAGGACACGATTTGTGGTCGATGAGGTTACTGCACCGTTTCACCGCAGATCGTTCTCGAGGGACAACAGGGCGATGAGTCGTACCAAAGAATTCAAAGCCGAGATGGCTAACGCTCGTAACATCCGATTGGAGTCGGCCGACGACTCTTCGAGGTATCGTGGGCGATCGTGGATTCCATTGGCGGCCGACTTACGCACCGAGATACTTCGGAGGCTCACCGTTCTCGATTTTCTTGTGCATCCGGGTCGAACCAAGATGTATGCTGACATGCGACGTCTCTTTTGGTGGCGGGGATGAAATCCGATGTGTCGAATTCATTAGAGCGTGTGAGATATGCCGGCGTGTGAAGGCCGAGCATCGACGGCCTGGAGGATTGCTGCAGCCCCTACCTATTCCTCAATGGAAGTGGGAGCACATTGCTATGGATTTCGTCAGTGGCTTGCCCCGATCTCCTCGTGGTCATGATAGCATCTGGGTAATTGTGGATCGATTGACGAAATCGCTCATTTCATACCGCATCCACTACACATCGAGTTGACAGACCGAGCATTCTTTACGAGCGTGAGATTGTCGACTACACGGGAGTTCCGTTGTCGATCGTGTCGATCGAGGGCGCAGCTTTACTTCGTTATCGTGGCGAGCATGCGAGCTCGCCGGCACCGCACTAGAGTTGAGTACGGCGTTTCATCCACGTACGCACTGACACAATCGAGAGGTTGATACAAGTGTTGGAAGACATGCTCGGGATGTGTGTTTTGGAATACGGCGGGTCATGGGAAGAGTACCTTCATTTGTGTGAGTTTGCTTACAACAACAAGTATCGTGCAAGTATATCGGTATGGCACCGTTTGAGGCGCTCTATGGCAGCCTTGTAGATCACCTTCTTCTTGGGCCGAGCTGAGGATGTTGTGACAGCTGGTCCCGAGATCGTTGTTGATCACACCGAGAAGGTACGGCAGATTCGTCGAGAGGCTTAAGAGTGCTCAAGAGCGGCAAAAGAAATACTATGATCGTATCACGATGAGCTTCAAGACGACGTGGGAGACTATGTATACCGAAAGTCTCGCCTCGAAGGGTCACAAACGATTCGGAATCAAAGGGAAGCTTGCTCCTAGATTTATCGGTCCCTTCAAAGTTGTGAAGAGGGTCTGGTAAGGTTGCTTATCGCTTAGAGTTACCGCTGGCCGCTCGCAGGCATTCATCCAAGTGTTTCACATTTCAATGCTTTGCGACTAGACAAGTCGAGCAGAGGACGGCGACCTACGGTGGACCCGAGTCGGATCGAGTTGCAAGACGATGCCACGTACGAGGAGCAGCCAATTCAAATTGTCGACCGTAAAGTCAAAATACTGAGGAACAAGGAAATCCCTTCCGTTCTTGTGAAATGGCAATTCCACGGGGACGAAGAGTTAACTTGGGAGCTAGAGTCATACATGCAAGAGCACTTCCCCTATCTATTTGATTCCGGTGAGTTTGAAGTTTAATTTACTTATTAGTAAATTTCGAGGACGAAATTCTAATAAGTGGGGGAGACTGTAACATCCCTCAATTTTTAACCTGACTTTTGTGACACGTGTCAGGATCGTGACCCGGCTACGCGATACTGGACTGTATTTCGAACCTTGGGAGTCGACACCGAGGTAATGTTATGATTCTTTGATGTGTGTAATAGTATTATAGTTTAAATGCGTGTCACGAGCCATTTGGGCGATTTTTAAAATGAGTGAGTTTTCGCCTAGGTAACCGGGGGAGAAAATATAGTAAAGAGATAATTAATAATAATTATTTAACAATTATATAGTTCAATTGTGTGAGATAAAAGTAAAAGTGTGCACGTGACGGGAAAATACGGGTCGATGAGGTAAGATGGGTCTGGGGAACCCTTGTGTTAAAGTTTGAGATGCTGGGGGTCGGTAAAAAATGGGTAGACACAACTATCATACCCATTTAAATATTCAAACACACACCTTACCACATCACTCCACTCACCTCACCACCCACCCCATCACTCACGTCACACTCATCTCACCATCTCACTCACGTCACCCCCATTCCCACTCATCTCTCTCACGTAACCTCTCCTCACTCTCTCATTTCACTCATCTCTTTCTCTCACTCTTCACTCTCCTCACGGTCTCTCTTCACTCGCTCTCCTCTCCTCACGTCCTCCTTTTCCCTCATCTCACCACCGCCACGCTTCTCGCCGGACCGGACCAGGGACGTCGGAGGTTGCGGTCAACCGAAGGTATGCATTCTCTCCCCTCTCTCTCGTGTTCACTCGTTTTCTCTCTCGTTCTCACGGTTTATCTCTTTCTCTCTCTCGTCTCTGGGTTTGCTCTCTCACTTCACGAAACCACCTCTCCCACTGGAGATGGTGGTGGCCGGGTTCACTCCTCACCGGGAGATCTCTCTCCATCCCTCTATTTCCTTCCTCCCTCCCCTCTCTCGATGGATCCATGAAACAAAAAAAAAAAAGGGATTGGAAACAGAGGCGCCGTTATTCTGGCGCCTCTGTTTCGATTCAAAGGAGATGAAGGGCCGGTTCGGCCTGAACCGGCCGGCCTGGCTCCCGAACCGGCAGTTCGGCCGAACCGCCTTAGAAAAAAAAAAAAAAAAAAAAAAAAAAAAAAAAAAAAAAAAAAAAAAAGAAAAATGGAAAAGAAAATCCAGAAAAATAGGGAAAATTATGAAAAATTCAGAAAAATCCAGAAAATATGAGAAATTAGAAAAAAATGGTTCACAACCGAGTTTTGGGATTTTCTCGGAATGTTGGCGAGATGTAATCGGGGTTTTAGCCTCGAAAAACATAAAAATGATATAATATGTCAAATCGAAGCTAATTTAATGACTTGACCTATTAATACGAGTTTCCAACCTTGTCGTAACTAAAAACTCGGGGTACGCGTTAGGAGTCGCGGGAGTGTCATACGCGGATTACGATAGATCAGGTAAGTACATTTGCCTTAAAAAGCATTTGTACGTTAGTAAGCCAGTTTAGAAAATATCATGTGATTCATTTTCACTTCTTTGTGTTTGTTACTATCAAATTATTGGCTTTCCATTCCATATTCCTTGTATGTGTGTTCTTGGCATAAGTGTGTGTCTCGAAGGTACATGCGGCCTGCACTAGAAGGGATAAAACGCGGGCACTCGAGCGCACGAGTGTTTGACCACCCCTAGTGATTGTGTGATACCATGTACTGGATTGTTGTGGATATTGTTGTGGATTGTTGTGGTATTGTTGTGGAATTTAGACCACTTATTGCCTCTCTTGACTCGTAGAACACGCATGTTTCGATTGCTTTCATTTTCAGTCTGTCTATCATGCAACTTATTTATTTACATTCATGTCTTTCCATTCCCGCATGATATTTAGACTGCCTTGTTTATTACTTCGTGAATTACTGTTATATTCTTCTGGCTTTACTTTCGATTTCTCCAGTTGCTCACCGTCTAGTTTGTGACGGTGGGTGCGCATAGGGCGAGTGCAGGTAGAGAGAGGCAAAGGACCTTGCCTAGGAGACTTTTTGTGAGCAGCTGGACTTGGAGACTACCTAGTAGGTTTCCATATGTTTTGTTTTATGTATATCGTTTATATATATGGTTGTTTTGGAACTGGGGAATATGTTTTGAGGTGGATTCCATCAATCCATTTTGTTGACTTAGAATTTAACATATTGGGGTTTTCCACATTTATATAGATTCATAATTTCCCTTTGATTGAGTTATTTCCCAATATTTGATTAGAATATGATTTTTGCTTCCGCTGTGTTATAATTGCAATAACTCTTTCATAAAACGTGAAATTTTGATGTTTTGAGGCTGACTAGGCTCGTCAGGTTCGCTGAGAACGGACTCGGGACCTGCACGGGTCTAGGCCGGGCGTACCCAAATGCATTGGGAATTTGGGGCCGTCACATCTAATCTCTGGAACTGCTGGTATCCACAGTCGACCTCTGTGCCATAAAAATCGATTCACCATCTTTGTCCAATTAGTGCACTCGAGATCCCGTACCAAACCACTGAATCATTCATAAAGCCCATCAGCCCTCTGACACTCCGATACCCGCTATAATGACACTGTCGGTACTCTCATCTAACCACAAATCTGGATATCGTGCGTAGCTGTAATGTCTGACATGCTCATAAGTGATGTTGCCTCTAACAGTCCCATAAGTCGCGTATCGATCTGGCTGTCAACTCCGCATCTACTCAAAGCATCAGCCACTACATTAGCCTTGCCATGATGATACTCAATCATGAAGTCATAATCCTTCAGCAACTCTAACCATCTCCTCTAACGCATATTCAGATCTCTCCGTGTGAAAAGATAGCACAGACTTTAATGATCAGTGTAAAGGATAAACCTCTCTCCGTAAAAGTAGTGTCTCAAAGCCTTCAGCGCAAACACAACTGCCGCAAGCTCCAAATAGTGTATAGGGTAGTTACACTCATATGGTCGCAATCGTCTGGATAAATAAGCCACTGGTCATCCTTCCTGCATCAGAACACATCCCAGTCTAGTTCTCGATGCATCAGTGTAAACTGTCAAACTCTTCCCTGATTCAGGTAATGTCAATACTGGTGCAGAAGTCAATCTCTTCTTCAACTCCAGAAATGCCTGCTCACATTCCTCAGACTACATAAAAGGAACATCCTTCTTTGTCAACCTTGTCATCGGTGCTGCAATCGTGGAGAAATCCTATACAAATCGACGGTAGTAACCTGCTAAACCCAAGAAACTCTGTATCTCAGAAATAGTCTCTGGTCTCTTCCAGTCAATCACCGCTCTAATCTTGTCTCCCTCTACAGAAATGCCCTGACCGCTGATCACATGTCCCAAAAACTTCACTTCCCTCATCCAAAATTCACACTTACTAAACTTTGCATACAGTCGATGCTCCCTCAACGTCATCAATACTGATCGAAGATGACTCTCGTGATCCTCTCGTGTCCGACTGTATATCAATATATCATCGATAAAGACTATCACATATTTGTCCAAATAAGGTCTCAGCATTCGATGCATCAGATCCATGAAAACTGCTGGAGCGTTCGTCAACCCAAACGGTAACATCGTAAACTCCAACAACCCATATCTGGTACTGAAAACAGTCTTCTTAATATCCTCTTCTCGAATCCGTAACTGGTGATATCCCGAACGTAAATCAATCTTCGAGAAAAATTGTGCACCCGTCAGTTGATCAAACAAATCGTCAATCATCGGAAGTGGATAATGGTTCTTGATTGTCACCTGATTCAGCTTCTGATAATCTACGCACATCCTCATCGATCCATCATTCTTCTTCACAAATAATATTGGCGCTCCCCACGATGACATACTCGGATGAATGAAACCTTTCGCCAACAAGTCCTCCAACTGTCTCCTGACCTCCTCCTACTCCATTGGTGACATCCGATAAGGTCTGCTAGATATAGGTTGGGTCCCTGGTATCAACTCTATAATGAACTCTATCACTCGTGGTGGTGGTAATCCGGGTAAGACGTCGGCAAACTCTCGAACTACTGGTACATCCTCAATCCTAACAGGTACTTTGGTCTTGGGCTTAACAATCGTTGTGAACTCCTCCATCTCCTAAGTGGTCGTTAATCTACCTCTCGTAATAGGTAACTCAGACGCAGTCTTACTCAATGAAAAGTCTGGCAAACCCAGAATACTAAACTCTAACCTCTTCTCGAAACAGTCTATCTATGCATGATACGCCGATAGCCAATCCATCCCTAATAGTGCGTCAAACTTTAAGTACTCCAGTATTTGAAGATCAGCTGGCAACTGATATCCGACAACCTTAATCATGACATCCCTAACTATCCGAATAGGGTAAATCTTATCCCCAGCGGCCGTGCTGAGAATAAGATGGGTCTCAAGTGTGTGTGCAACTAACCCTAACTCCCCAACTAATCGTCCAGTAATAAACGATAAAGTACTACCCGAGTCAAACATAGCATGAACTAGTCTACTGTGAATAGATAACGTACCCTATACTAGCTGTCTGGTAGCTCCCAAATTTGGCTATGCCACTGCATGCACTATGTCCCTATCCGGCCTGATCATGTCGTGGCGACGGTGTTCAGCACTCAAAACTCAAGTGACCTCTCTGACCGCACCTAAAACATTTGCGCGTCTCTCGCCTCCCAGCCTGCCCATCATCAGATCTCTGACCCTGATCCCGGTCCCTCTGACCCCTGTCACGTCCACCCTGATCCCTTCCCTGATACTGCTGCTGAGGCTGCTGTCGCTACTGCAGTGTTAGAGCAATCGTATGCGCTGACTGCCTGTCATCCCCTCTCCGCTGCTCTGGATACCTATCTCGTCGACCCTGATCCTGCCTCTGTCGGTCAGACTGATCCCTCTATCTCTTCGGCCTTTGATCAGACCGAGAACTCTACCTAGACCTATCTATCAGCTTACCCCTAGGTCATAGGTATGTCTCACGTGACAATGCTCTATCATATACAACATATAAAATCTCAGCTCCATTCACAACTATCACACCACCTATCCTCTCATCCAAACCTCTGATGAAATAATAGATCTAGAGTCTCTCAATGTTCGCAACATCTATGACATACATAATAAGGTACCTGAATCGATCCATATACTGTGATATCGTCATGCTACCCTGTCTCAACGCTAGAAACCACTCCCTAAACCTCAACTGCACCTCGGTGGAAATATACTCATCCAGAAACAACTGTCGAAACTCAACCCACGTAGACGGTATGGTATGGATGTCGGTGTAGGTCGTCCACAAAACTGCTGCCTGGCCTCTTAAACAATACCCTGAAATACGTTCCTGATCCGCCTCCGGTACCTCTAACAACTGATGTAAGCGTCGGTGTGTCATCAATCACCGTCCTGCAACCTCTGGATCACTAATCCCAGTAAAGTAGGTGGAGTTGAACCTCATAAAGTCTTTCACCATTTTGGCTGCTTCTGACATCTTACTCCTGCCAGTCGAAGCAACAACCTGTGGCTCGGTAATAGTAGGCGTCACCTCAGTAGTATCGGCTAGTACCACAACAGGTTCAGCTCTCTCTCAATGTCTCAGTCCCCGCTGCCTGTGTGTCAACTGCTGGTGTAATCGCAGCCGAAAGGGTAGGTGCAGCTAACTCAGCAGTCGGTGTTATTGCAGGTATCCTCGAGCTCCATATGTACTTCATGAGCTAAACCATCTGTGCCTGCTGCAGTAACTGCTGATCTGTAACTCTTTGCACTATAGCTCGCAAATCGGCTACCTCCCTAATGGTGCGATCACTAGTCTCCCCAACCTCCTGATGAGTAGTCGGAAGGATGGGTGTAGGAGTCTATTCATCCATAGTGGTCTGTATCGATTTTCGTGTCCGGATCAGTACTCAATATATATATGCGTATAGTATATATAAATACAACAATACATATATCACATAACAATCCTAACTCTACCCGTTTCCATTACTTCCCAACTAAAAGTTCTAGGCAATTCGTCGGGTTTCCACATCTAATTTTTGTTTAAAGTTTATGCTCTTTCCTTAACTTATTTTATTTAAGGCCTTATCGACCTCGCTCTGATACCAAACTGTGACGACCCCAAATTTCGATGCCGCCCGTGGCTTTCCATTTCCCCTGCTAGTACATCAGAAACTTCTGCCACGTCACTCTCTATCTATTTTACTTGATATTCTCGAGTTTCGTGCCATTTAATTTAGAAATTTACAATTTACAGCGGAAGTCTCAATCTTACCCAAAAGAAATATATATAATTACTATTTATCCTATAGTGGAAATCCCGAAAAGTACTGTACATATGGCGATCAACTATACAGTTAATATATACAGGTAAATATAGTTTTCTAGTTCCCAAAATGTTATACAAAATATCAAAATATAATTGTCATCATACGTACCAGCAAGCCTCAGTGTTGGTATGTCAGATGTAATCGCCGAGAATCCCCTTACCCTTGTTAGTACTAGGATCTGTGCTCAGCCATCACAAAAGGCAGATGACGAACCCAGTACGTAAAACCCAACTAAACGCCACTACTGCATTTACTTATTGTTATTCATTTGAGCTGTAAATTATTGATAATCCATGAGTCCATTCTTACTGGGACGGTTGAGTTTTCTCGTCTATGTATCCGAGGAATGTGTGGTTGCTTGATAGTTGTGTAGTCTAGGACACAGTCGTAGGGTCGATGGTGTGGGCCACGACAGGGCTCCTGGTCCTCAGTACACATCTTGGATAGCTGGTTCACCTCAATTTGTGTATGTGATGAGCTTTGGGCAGTTGTCTGCATTTTCCTTCTTTTTCCGCATGTTTATTTAAACACTATTTATTGAATCCCATTTTACATTCTTAAATTATGATGCACGGTGGTTTTCCTTGGAATTTTACTTACTGGGCTCGCCATCTGCCTTTTGTGATGGCTGAGCGCATATCCTAGTACTAGCAAGGGTAAGGGAATTCTCGGCGATTACATCTGACTTACCTACGCCGAGGCTTGCTGGTACGTGTGATGACAGTTATATTTTGATATTTTGTATAACATTTTAGGAACTGGGAAACTATATTTCATACTTGTACCTATATATATTAACTGTATAGTTGATCGCCATGTGTATAGTACTTTCCGAGATTTCCACTATAGGATAAATAGTAATTATATATTTCTTTTGGGTAAGATTGAGACTTCCGCTTTAAATTGTAAATTTCTAAATTAAATGGCACGAAACTCGAGAATGTCAGGTAAAATAGATAGAGTGACGTAGCAGAAGTTTCTGATGCACTAGTAAGGGAAATGGGAAGCCACGGGGCGGCCTTGGAATTTGGGGCCGTCACAAAAACTGGTGTGGTAGTCAGTCGTTCCTTCAATGTCCTGAACGCCGGCTCACAGTCGTCGTTCCACTGAAATCTTACATCCTTCTTTGTCAACTGCATCATCGATGTCGCGATCCTCGAGAAGTCCTGTACAAAACACCGATAATAACCTGTTAAGCCCAGAAAACTACGGATATCTGACGCTGATCTCGGTGTAGGCCAATCACTAACTGCCCTGACCTTAGCGGGGTCCACTGACACTCCGCTGGTCCTAACAATGTGACCTAGGAATCCTACCTCTGTCAACCAAAACTCATACTTACTGAACTTAGCGAATAATCGGTGCTCTCGCAGTGTCCGCAAAACCAACCTAAGGTGTTCCTCGTGCTCCTCGCGAGTCCTAGAATATATCAAGATGTCGTCGATGAACACAATGACAAATATGTTCAAGTATTGTCTCAACACTCGATGCATCAAATCCATGAACATCATTGGGGCATTAGTCAGTCAAAACGACATGACTGTAAACTGGTAGTGCCCATATTGAGTGCGAAATGTAGTTTTCTCCATGTCCTCTGCTCTTATCCTCAGTTGATGATACCTGGATCTCAGATCAATCTTCGAGAAACACTGCGAACCTGTCAACTGGTTAAACAAATCGCCGATGTGAGGAAGTGGATACTTGTTCTTCACCGTCGCCTTGTTCAACTGTCTGTAATCGATGCATAATCTCAAGCACTCGTTTTTCTTCTTCATAAACTATAGTGCTCCCTAAGGTGACATACTTGGTCGAATAAAGCCTAACTCCAACAACTCGTCAAGTTGTCCTCTCAACTCCTCTAACTCTCTCGGAGCCATGCAGTATGTAGGAATAGAAATGGGTTTGGTCCCTTAGACCAAGTCAACGATGAAATCGATCTCCCTAGGTGGTGGTAAGCCTTGTAACTCCGTTGGAAAAATATTAGGGAACTCACATACTATTGGCACATCCTCCAACCTAGTCTCTACTCTGCCCGTCGTACTTAACACGCTAGCGAATGTCTCTACATCTACGCTAGTGGCGACTCTACCCCTGGTGATCGGTAAATTGGTCGAAGTCCCCTGGAAGCTAAACTCTGGATGCCTAAGAATCTGAAACGTGATTCTCTTACCGTATCAGTGAATCTGTGCATGATAAGCACCTAACCAATCCATGCCCAGTAATGCATCGAACTCTAGGAACTCCAACACTCTCAAATCTGCAGGTACGGTGAGTCCCTTTATCTTTACCAAATAGTCGACACACATTTAATTTAGGTAAATTTTGTCCTCAGCAGTCGTGCTAAGGATCAAAGGTCTCTCTAATCGAATAGGTTTCACCTAACTCGTCAACCATACGACCCAAAATGAAAGAAAATGTAGAACCAAAATCAAACATGGTATGCATAAATCGACTGCAAATGTAAACTGTACCCTCAATCAGGTTCTGTGTAGCAGTTGTGTCAGGTACATCAATGGCATGTACCTGCTCCCGGCCCTATGGTTGCCCTCGACCAAGTCGTAGATAAGTGCTGACGAAATGGCCCGACTGTCCGCACTTGAAGCATGCTTCCCTTTAAGACCCTGAACTAGACAGACCACGTTGTCCCTGTCTCAGTGCCTGACCAAAACTCTGTCCCTGACCTTGATCTCATTGCTATCCCTGTCGGTATCTCCACTCCTGACTGCCACCTCTGCCCCCAGTCTTCTAGTGTTTCTGTCTATGCTGGCCTGACTGAGACTGTGGTGGCTGAACACTAGCATAACTCCGTGCTGGAGCGGATGATACAACTGCTATCATGGGTGGAGATGCTACTGATGCTACACATTGAGCTTAGTCTCTCATTGACCTCTACCCAAATCTATTCCTCCTTCTACCATCCCCTGAAAGCCTTCCCGACTGGGAAGGTGCCGATGAAGTAGCCTGTGCCTCGGTGTGTGTACTGCCAAATCCCTCACTGGTCATGGATTTCTCATACGCCGCATGTAATGTGCTCGGAGCCATCGTCACCACTATCGAACCTTTCGAATCGAGTAGCTCGTGCACAAAGTAATACGCCTGGTCGACGTCAGTATCTACTGCTCCTCCGGCATACTCCATCAGTCATAGATATCAGTTTATGTATTGCATTACGGACTCGTCAGCTCTCTTCCGGATATTCTGAAACTCGGTCCACTTCAAATTACAGACCGTAGGAGGAATGTACCTCTGCTCGAACCTCCCCTTGAACTCAGCCCAATCTCGAGGCTTCCCGTTTGTGGCCACCGTAGTGCGCCACTAGACGTCGGCCTCTTCGAACAGTGAGGCGAAAGATATACTAGGCTACATGTGGGCCGGTGTAGCCAAAATGTCGTGAATCTTCTCGTGACTCCTCAAGAAGATATTTGTTGCCTCAAGATTCATACCCCCATAGAACTTTTCGAGCTGATGCCTCTGAAACTCCATGGCCTATCTCGCCTCTAGCATAACCTTAGTACTCGGAGTAGTCGGTGTACTAAGCATCTCAGTAAGTGGTGTACTCGGTTTCGATCGTATCACTTCTGTCTGAGTAGGCAATACAACCCCTGTATGTGCTATCGGGGCTACTGTGGTCTTCGGCATCGCTGAAATTGGAGTAGGAGTTGTCGACGTTGCCGTTGTAGCTGGTGTATCGGTCTCCTATGTAGCAGGCAACTGGGAAGTAGTCGGCGTAGATAGTGTCGTTGCTGAGGTGCTCTCAATAGTCTCAGGATCTCCTCAAGTCTATGATCCTGACTCATAATCCTCTAAGTCCATATCTAGAACTCCTCCATACTGACTCCTCTAGGACTTGGCGTCCCACTATCATCACCAGAACCCGGCTGATCCACCATCGTTGTCTGTAATTAGGCATATCTCCGAATCAGTGACTAGCTAATCGATATCATAGTAATACACCATCTCAAATATAGCATGTACATTACAAGTTCCAACTTTTCCCCAACTCTCCTCATTTCCCAACTAAGACTTAAGTTAGGTTCATAGGGTTCCACTTTAAGTTCAACAACTATCCTAACTTCCGCTTTCCTATGTCTTAGTGGATTGTGATTTAAATTTAAGAGTTTTTTATTCGACCTTTACGTTCTGATACCAACTGCTCCTAGCCAATCCCACCGAGTCGCGCGGGGCTAGTGAGCCTATCTTTACCATTCAATCATTTATTAATCATTTAAAAGTGAAGTCAATTAATTAGCGAGTTATCAAAGTATAAAACCAAAGGAATAAATCTCAACTAATCAATTGACCTCGAAAGCTCCAAGTTAGGACAAAAACCTAGGGTGTGGGAACCTCATATATCATATATACCATGTAAAGCAAGGAGAGTATCATCCAAGTTATAACATTCAAAAAAAATCTCTCAACTCATAACCCCATGTACAAAAACAATATAAGTAGCTAATACAACCAAAAAGTCACCTATGTTAGCAGAGGAGGGCCGCTCAAAGTATATCGCCTAACTGCACAACCTTTCCTTTACTAGACTACGGATCTGCACTCACTCAAACATAAGAATGACGAGCCTAGGAAAATAACGCCAAGCAGGAACAACAATAAATACAACATTTCGAATTAAATAAATGAACAGACAATTTATGCAGATAGAAAGAAAAGGACAAGGAACGCATGAATATATAAAGACTATGAACAAATAAATAAGCAGTAGAAATTGAGTGTCCCGAAATACAAAGGAAAGGCACAAGCGGTCCTGACATATCAAAGTCGTTATGCCGAGGACAAAATATCCTCAAAGGCTAGAAGTCGAGGACAAAATCTCCTCTAAGACCCCTACGCGAGTGTAAAGTCCCCAGCAATCTGGTGGAGAACTCTCACCCTGTATATATCATTACAACCAATTACATATCCCCAGCCGTAAACTCTGGTATAATACACCGCGAGCCCGAAATTCTGCAAAGATCACGCTTGACACACTTACCTTAGGACAACTCAAAAGGAATGGAATGACAAGATAGCATCAAAACAATATCAATAAATAATTCAAAGCTCAAGAAATAACTATAGTGTTCCTCACTGGTTTACTTACCTCAATCTAAGCTAATTCGCGCTAACACAGACTCCGACGCGCCCCTTATAGTCCCTGTGTGTACAATAATCCTGATAATGCAATTTATATCAATTTTCTTAATTTCCTATGATTTTTTTCTAAATTTCTAAGTATTTTTGCAAATTTCACGTTTTTCAAGGCACAAACCCCGACATAACGTCTCGCAAAAATCCAGAATACTTCACTTTTCGTAGAAATTCCAAAATTTCTCTTTATTTGATGAAAATATAAATTTCTATAATTTTCTTGAAGTTTTTCTATTTTTCTGGAGTTTTATTTCAATTAAAATCCTTTTAAATATATTTAATTGAAATAAATAATTATTTATTAATATAATAATAGGTGGGTGGGTCCTGGGTCGGGTCTGGACCGCCCTGACCGGGTCGGGTCACCTTGACCCGACCTGTTTCCTCTTCTTTTTCCTCGTTCGTTCACTGGAAATTTCCAACGAACGAACAGACTTTTTTTATTCTTCCACAACAACATTAACAACAGCAACTCGGCAATCCACCATCATCAACACCTCATTTCCACCATTAATCACTGCCATTTAAATCCAAACGAAAAATCCTTGAAAATCTTCAAAATTTTGCCAAAAAATTCGAAACTCACCCAAATCGATTATAACGTTTGTAAATAACTTATTAATCGTCGCGGGGATTGTCGAGACATCGAAAACTTTGATTGATTTCGAAGTTTCGACGTGGCATCCAAAACTCACCGCGACGAAAACAAGCAAACTATGCACCAACGCGTAGAGAACGACGAGGAGAGTCTGAATCTTACCTCGGATCGTCGAAAACTGTCACCTCCGGTGCCGCTCCGGCCGCACCAATCTGGTGGTTGCTTGGGGAAGAAGTTAGGGAAGGGGAACAGAGAGAAATGAGGGAGGAAGAGAGAGAAAAAAGGTGAGTGTTGGGTTTTATACCCCTCTCCTCATCCACTTATGCACACTCATCTCGAGGCGCATCCAAGGGTCCTCCCTTCAGTTGTCCGAACAACTCTAACACTTCATATGCGACTTCATTACGTAACTTGAGCTCCACACTTGGTCATCTTCAACTCTGCGTTAGTGTTGTCGAACTCAAACCGCGCCGCGACTCGCCCATCGCACGCACTCTATCGCAACTACGTGCCAACACGCCTATACTTTTATAATTTGTGTTTTGTCAGTATTTTTATTTAAGTTTGTCCTCGGACTAGCAACGCTCATACACAAACGTCTTTACACGTTAAAAACTTTGAAATTGAATGAAATACAATATAATACAAACACCATACAAAACTAACATACCTTAGCGTCGACGTCCGATAATTGATGAATGTACCACGACGTGGGCCCACATATCACCAGTATTGACACGTGGCATGGGTTAAATTTTTTTAGTCGTTGCATATCGTTACCCCTTTAGAGGTTGTGGTCAAAGTCGACCAACACCTCTTCATAGGTGTCAGCTCTGTGCGATCGAATTTTGCGGGTGACACCTATGAAGAGGTGTTAGCTGACAACTTTGATAAAGACTGTAGACAAGAATTTAATTTTTGGTAGCTACCTTATGTTCTTTTAATTTCTCATGTTTACACGGTTGAGACATTAATTACTATTAAATCAATCGAATCAAAATAAAAAGGGGCACAAAGAATTTCAGAGATGCATTGTTATTATTATTATTTGACTTTAGTAAAAATTTAACTACCATCTTCTGAAGTTTTGTCTTATTGACAAATGATGTCTTTGCCAGAAAGGCTTTAACAATTTCGTCGATTCATTATTATTAACAAAAATAACAAAAACAAAGAAATCAAAAATATTAAAAACGTGTGGGGTTGTGTAACAATGTCAAACTTGTCAACTGTTGCTGAAAATATTAATCCCATCAAATGACCCCGCTCAACTCGCTTAATCTCCTTTATGTCCCTACTTCTCCACCGACACGTGTCAAGCGTTGCCGGTGCAGACACTGTCTCTCTCTCTCTCTCTCTCTCTAAACCACAAAAACAGGAGTCCAACAACAGTAACAACGCAGAGAGAGATAAAAATCGCATCTTTGGGTCCAACTCCGACCAACCATCGCTCCACCCCTTTCGGTGCTGCCTTTACCGTCTTTTCTTCAATTGCAGGTTTCCCCTCTCTCTCCCTCTCTGGATTTTTCTTACTTTTCTGAAGTCTCTCCAATTTGGGTACTTTGATTTGTATTAGAATTGGGACTTTTGGGATTTGTAGTTATACCTATTTGGGTGTTTGGAATTGTGGGTGGATTGTAATTCTGTCTATTTGGGTGTTTTTTTTTTATTCGTCTATTTGTCTATTTGGGTGTTTTGATTTTTGGGTAGATTGTGATTTTATGATCTATTGTTGATTTTTCGGTGGGTTTATAATTTTCGGCAAAATATTTTCAAGCTTTCAAACTAGTAGTCAATTTAATTTCAAACTTTTTGGCTCTTACTATAGTTTCTATCAAAAAGTTCAATGTTGCAAGTTTGTGTGCGCATGTGAATCAAATAACTCAAAATCTCTTGTTTCGTATTCATATACACGAAGAGAAATTAATTATTTGCGTACAAATTCATATTTTGTAACAAAAATAAAAGTCACATTTAAATAAAAGTTTCTAATTTAAATAGTCTACTTTGAAAATTTTGGATTGTTTTGTTTAAGAATGAATAAAAAGTTTTTTTTTTTTTTTTGTAAGGAAAATTGTCAAATTCAACCTCTGGTCACAAATGTAGCTCGTTCTAGCTTACTCCCTTGTTCAAAAATATACTCCTGGTTCTCCCATTTTCAAGTATATTTTACTTATTTTAATTTTCCCTCATTAATGAAGCTTTGAAAGTTTGATCAATTTTTTGTCCACTGGCATGCCAATTAAGTTGGATATCTTTGGTTTCACTCGAAAATACATTTATAAAGGTAAGGATAATATAGTAATATTATCTTACAATTAAATCATTCCTTAGGCACTGTTTGACTACAAAGAAAATGTTCCATAAGAAAAGAACATTTTCTTAAGAAAGTTTTCTTGAGTAAATGTTTATAAGAAAATTTCCCTACGTGTGTTTGATTGCACATATAAGATTTTTTTTTCTTTCAAAACAAACCAACAACAAGTTTTGAAATAAATATGAAAACATCCTACCAAAAAATAAAAAATAAAAAATGAAAACTTACCATATACATTAAATATATTAATTTTCATATTTAAAATATAAATTTAATGTGTCTTAATATGAAAACTCATATTTTATCAAAAGAAAACTCAATTTTAATTTCCACCATAAATAGGTGAGAAAATATATATGAGTCTTAATGTGAGAAATTGGCAATGGTGAAAAAATGTTCCGCGAGAAAATCTTGGTTATCAAACGCAAGAAAATGTCATTTTTCTATGAAATTTGTCATTTTTCTTATAACAATTTTCTTTTATGTCCAATCAAACAGGACCTTAATTCTCGCGTCTTTACCTTAAAAAATTTACAATTGTGATCGAAGGGAGTAGACCACAAGCTAAACTCATTCCCCAATGTCATTCAATTATTGCAAATGAATTTGGAGACGAAGAAGAAAGTGATTATACTCGTAGGGCTCGAAATCGAGACTTCCACTTTTTATTTTATTTTTTATCAAATGAGACATCTGGTTAAAGAGTAACACAACCACCTAAATAAAAAACATATTTAAAATATATATTTGTAACTTTTTTTTACTTACATGGTGAGCCAAACTCACGATCTCTTTAAACCTAATATTTTGGCAATTGGTGTTTCTACTATGTCACGTACTTTGACATATTTGTAACTCTTTTTAATGATGAAAGATATTTGCAAGTTGCAACTATTCCGCCAATACACATGGATCTAAAAGAGTTGCAACGTGGCGGATAGAGAGAGAGGAGGGAGAGAGAGAAGTGATTGATTAACTTTTTATTTATGTTTCCATGTTTTGTCCAAATACGAATGACGCAACACACTGACGCAGTTACAAAAGTAAACCATCGATCGGAGATTCGGAGACGGACATCACATGGAAGTCGCGCAGAACGCAATGGCTCAAATCCCTCGCGAGACGAAGAAGAGAAAGCTCGAGACTGTCGATCATGGCTGCTTCGATATTTGCAATCTTGTCAAGGAACTTCGCCCCCATTTCATCGAGGTTCGTACCCAAATCGATCAAAATCTTTCTTTTTACATTGTTAGGGTTGATTGGACATAATCGAAGTTTTGATGCCTTAATGATTGAATCAGGACACATTAACTCGGAAAATGCGGGTTAAAATTGTCCGGGCCACTTGGGTACAATTAGGCTCGCTTGGATACCTAAAAAAAGTTAGGGCTAGATTGGGCATTCGCTTTTGGCAATTTTTGCCCTAATGTGGACTAAATTTATGTTGTTGAGCTACAAAGGGGCTCTTGTGAATTTTGCTGTAGCTTTTTATTCCCATGGGTTTGGTGTGGTGGTATGTGCTTTGGCATGCCCATTATATTTTGCACATGTATTTGAATGTGATGTATTGTTTGGTACTTGGTTCGCTAATGGGTTGGTTATTACGTTGTTGGTCGATATCATTATCATGTACATGCCTATTAGTTGCAAGTAAGATTCGAGGACTCGTTCCGGCCAATGCAGTTGTGCCTTAATGGCACAAGGTCTCTAGCAGTGTTTACTAAATGTTTGGTATCGATGAAAATTCATTCGAATGCTGAAATAAACAGATAACAACAAAGTTCAAAGTTAGGAATTAGCAGGACTATTTGTGATTAGAGAAATGCATATAGGCAAAGGGAGCGAGAGAAATAATAGTAAGTTGACGATTGCAAGAGGAAAGGAGATTGAGAAATCTTAGCCAAGCCAACAAACTCGTCGAATATTATAGAAGAACTGCATTTTGAATCCTGATGTTGTGCAAAAAAACCTACAAGTTCACAAGATCATGTTCATTAATCGTTATCCACTGCTAAAATCTTTTTACGTGTTATTACCTATTTAATGTCCTTTCCTTCAGAATCACAATTTTTGACCATGGGGTGGTCGAAAAGATGGACTTGTAATGAGACTGGTTATTAGCGGTTGATGAAAATCAACTTTGAATGTGTAAATTTTGCATCTTCATTCTAAGCTTGTTGAAGTCAGCAAGGTCCATAATATCTCATTCGCATAAATCCATCTCTCTAGATAATTTATGTTCCCATGTGGATGATTTTTTTTGTCAACTCTAGTTTTTCTTTGATGAGTATGTTCATTTTATATTTTTTTGTTGATACTTTGTTTAATCAAGTGGAACCACAATTCTTCTCATGAGTCTTGAGAAATGTTGTGAAGAAGGCAGGGATTAGATGGATCAACTTATGTGCATTTTGAACTCTTGTCTGTCCATTTTTCTGTTGTTGAGGGCTGTTCTCTGGGCTCAGATAAGAATGATTTTAGTTTTAGTCCCCCATATAAATGATATTTTTTACAGACCCATATAAATAAGTTGAATTTAGCCATTTTATGATACTTCATTTTTCATCGCAATTATCACCAGGTCTCTCTATCAAAAAGTATGAGCTTATATTCATGAATGATGATAAGTTTGGCAAATGTTTAGCCATTTGTTGACGGGGAATAAAGTTCAGTTTCTAAAGTTTCATGCCACCCTTAAATGCTTTTCATTTTTCACATGTTCCATGTGATTTTTGCATCTGTTTGGCGATTGCCATGTGCCTGAAATTTTGGTTTTCTTGAAAGGTGTTGCGGTCCCCCGATTTCAGAAACAGTAAAGCAGCTCAGGAGATTAGACAGCGTAAGTTCTTTGATGTGAATTTTGAGCTTTTCATTTCTTGCATCCTTACGTGGTATCATATAACGTTTGTTCTTGAGAATTAGTTTGCGTTGGCGGTCTTTCATTCTTAATCTATATATATCTTAGGATGGTCAGAAATTTAAATATTACATAACATAAGTATCTAAACTTCGTTATACTTTATCACGACTCAAGATCAATCAAGGATGAAACAGGAGAAGTCAGTTCTGTTTTATCAACGATTTTGGCTGCTAAATGTGAAAAATGGAGATTATTTCGAATTTTCTACATAGTTAACACACACATTTGGACATGTGGCGTTTGGCTCAACACTTCTTTACGAGCCTGAAATTCGAGTATATGCAAAGAGCCAAAGAGTACTTAGTGTATTTCTTTTGGTGGTCAAGAATACTTTCATGGGCACAATATGATGGCATTATTTTATTTTATTTTTTAAAATTCCGAATCTCTGATTCAATTCACTTTTAGTTTTACTGAAAGATTTCTTCTCTAGCTCTTTATGTCTCCAGCTTTGTATTAACCCTAAGCCGAGCTTATTGTCTATAATAAGTTAAGCTTGACAGGGTTTCGATGTTTCTCAGCTTAATTCTGTTCTACAATTTTGCGTGCTATTTTTTTATCACCACATTGTAGCACTCTTTCCTTATAAGTTCAGTCAAAGTTAACATTTTGCTGATATATTGCCAATTCCAGAGACAAAACTTATATTGGATATATGTGAACAAATTACATCGGGAACAATTCCTCTTGAGGAGACTAGAAAGCGTGAGAAAAAGCCGACGAGTAGATCCGAATACTTGGGCAATGGGCGTGGCCAACAGGGGCCTGTTGTTGGAGGCTCAAACTTTGGCTGGAACTTCATCATGTACCCAGGCGGTGATGCCGTCTATTATGGGGTTACAAAGGAGTCATTCCTAGCTTCTTCTTATCTGAAAAAAGAAGACATTCCCAGCTAAAAAGTGAATTTCTTATTACCCCCCTCAGATTTTGTACTTTAATCTCAAATGAAAATTGAAGTAATGTATGGAGGCTTTGCTGCCATTTTCTTTTGAGCACATTAAACAATCTTACTCATCTATTTGAGTTTCAGTTTTCCCCCTTGTCTTCTTTCATATTGATATCTTACTGCTTTGAAGAAAGAAAAAGATCTAGTGTACCCCCTCAATCCGCAAGCTCTTGGTTTGGCAAAGTACTTACCATTTCCTTTGGCTTGACTAATAATTAAAGGGCCACTTTTTACTCCTTTTACCCCCATTATAGTGAAATGACCCAATTATCTCTCCATATAACGCATACCTTAGTCACCACTTTCTCCAACCACACTCTCACCACTAATTCAAATTCGACAAAATTCAAGTAGAACCTCATCAATTCGAAGTCGTAGGTGCATTCTTCATCTCATTTAGTGTCAATTTTGTAATTTTTTAATTTTTTTTTTTTAAGTCGGTATTATTTGTGGTTTTGTTGTCGGGTTTAAGGCTTCGATTTGAGGCTTAAATCTTATATTTTGGGTACAAAGTTTTGATGGAATCAAAAATATCAAGTGATTCTTAGGCAAAACCCACTTTTTTTTTGTTATTTTCATGTATTTTTGTTAGGATTTTTGAAAAAAAAATTGTTCGTTCTTGTTGCCCGCGGTGTTCGAAAGTACAGGGTCGATAACTCTTAAGAGGTGTCGGATACAAAGGGCTGACATTTTTAAAGAGGTCTCGGTTAGATCCCTCCGTCACCCATTACAACTAAGTTTTCTTCACAATCTCAGCCGGATTCAATAAAGAGTATCGTTACCCCTTTAGAGGTTGTGGTCAAAGTCGGCCAACACCTCTTCATAGATGTCAACTCTATGCGATCGAATTCTACGGGCGACACTTTCGTTTATAGGACACATTGCGACCACATCCGACCTTGTTCAATGAAAAAATACTCCTACAACACTTGGTGATTTAGTACAAGTGTTCTACAATGACTAAATCCAAAAAATATAGATGATTGAGGGGTGTTGGGTTGAGGGTAATGGGGTATGACTGTATGGGGTGAGCAAGAGTATTGTTGAAATTTTGAAAAAAAAATTGGGGTAAATTAAGTAAAATGTGGAGTAGACGAAGTAAAAATTCAAAGAAGCGAAATGTGGGGTCTGAATAGCCTAGCCCTAATTAAATTGTCTTTGTGGAAGGCCATACATACTGTTAATGGCATTTGCCCATGAAGGGGCTTATGTTGTAATCAACTCAATAAAATTCTTTTTTGAGTCTGACACAAATTCCTTCGACAAAGTCTAATGGTGTTTTTCTCTTTTGGGATATGCTAGAGTAACCACTTTAGACTCCTATTTTAGATACTTAGTGGGTTCAAGTGGGTGTCCCTCCATGTGATACAGCTCGAGTTGTGTGCTAAACACCTCAAGATATGCACACACACTCCTCGAGGCATATCAAATGGAGAGACATTCACTTGGGCCCACTAGGTGCCCAAAGTGGGTTACAAAAGCATTTTCCTTTTCTTTTTACCTCCCCAACCTTGTCATTTAGCTAGTGATGTTTCATCTATCACGCTTAGGGGTGGCAATTCGTGTCGGCGAGTCATAAACATGTCGTGTCGTAAACAGGTCATGACTCATATAATGCAAACTCATGACATGACATGTTTATTAATCGTGTTAATCGTTTTTGTGTCTAAGTGGGTCGTGTTATAAACATGTCGGTATTCGTGTTACATGCTTATTAAATATTTTATTTAAACTTTTTAATTTATTTAATTTTTTATCATTTGTTTACTACATTTTTAAAAATATCTATATGAATAAATTTAAATGAACATAATTAAATAGACAATAAAATATAATGAAGATGTAGTCTTAAGTTTTACTTTACTTTTTCATTCAAGTCTTTACTCTTTAGTGTTAATAATAAAGGGAAAATGACTCGTAACAAATAACATATACAAGACAATAAGAATCCTTCAAAAAATGTGTAAGTTTTCATATTTTTTAATAAATAATTACTAACAAAACTTTAAACCTGAATATTATATTAAAAGTAAAATAAATATTTCCGCTATCAATAAAGTTAAGTATGGAAAATGATGTCTACAAATACAAAATAAATCATGGTATTAACATGTATTCAAATAAGTGAATACATATCAAATAGGTGAATTGTGCAATCATTTATTTATTATTCATAAATCATTCCCTAATCATGTTAAACGAGTTATAAACGAGTCAAGCAGGTTAACATGTTAATGACTCATTTATTAACCGTGTATAAACTAGTTAACTTGTTTATGACCTAGGTCTACTTATGTCAAACCCATGATATGTTTATTACGTGTCGTGTCGTATCGTGTTTAGGGTTGCAAGTGGGGCGGGGGATCCCCTTCCCCGCGGAGCCTTGCACTGACGGGGCGGGGATTCCCCACATTTTTGCCCCCATCGATGGCGGGGCACAGGGAGAAAGTTCACTCCGCATAGCGGGCCGGGGCGGGGTGTAACAACCCTCAACTTTAATCTGACTAGTGTTGCATTGGTTAGGAACGTGGCCCAACTACGTGATACTAGATAGTATTTCAAACTTTGAGAGTCGACACCGAAGTAATATTATGTTTTCGTGATGTGTGTATTAATATTTTAGTCTAATACGGGTCTCGCGCCATTCGGGCGAATATTAGACTGAGTGAGGCATCGCCTAGGTAAACGGGGGTGTAACATAATTAAAAAAAAATACAATTAAATGAATTTTTGTATAATTTAAGTAATAATTTATGAGATAAGGCGAAACTACGCGCTTGACGGAGAAATACGGACCGAGTAGCGCAAGACCAATGCGGGAGTCGGATAGTCTCGCAACATATGGACTATAGGATAGAAATTGTTAAGTGACACATCATAATGAGGAGAACCATGAGATTGACATTGAGATGTGTATGTATATTAAGATGTGATAAAGGGAGACCCATAAGGGCAACTGTTTTGAAGAGTGTGAGAAGGATGTTGAAGGGCAAAAGGTATTTGACCCATTTATTTGAGTATATAAGAAACAAAATCCTAATTTCTCTATTCATCTTCTTCTTCAATGAACTCACTGCCGCCACCACTCCTCTCTCCACTCGGCCTCACTGGAATCGACCACGTCGAAGGTCCTCCTCCACTCTCATTCTCTCGGTCTTCTCTCTCGGTCATGTTCTCTCCCCTTCTCGGCTCTCTTTTGGTGACCGGACCACGACCTTCGCCGGAGCTCTCACTGGTTGTCGTAGGTTCTCTCTCTCTCTCTCTCTCTCTCTCTCTCTCTCTCTCTCTCTCTCTCTCTCTCTCTCTCTCTCTCTCTCTCTCTCGTTCTCACTGGTTTTCTCATCCTCACTGGTTTTCTCGTTCTTACTGTTGTCCACCTCTGGCTGTCGCTGCCGTGGGTGACGATGGTCGGGGACGGACCCTCGTGGCCCACCGGAGTCCCCATATCCTCAGGGAGACCTCTGATTCGTGATACATATGGTGTTGTTGTCCCTATTCGATTTGATCACATGTGTTGATGTTTGTTGGTCTCGCCAGAGTTGCAAAGCTCGGCAGCGTTGCTGGTCGGACCACAGTGACTTGGGGAACGTCGGAGACCACGCTAAATCCATGTTTGCGTCTCACGGCTCCCGGGGTGGTCCATAACAGCGATGGTAATGAGGTGTTGTATTTTCTTTAGTTTGTCTCTATTGTTGATGTCTCGCCGGAAATCGCCCTAACTGGCGGCGCTGCAGGCCAGACACCATGTTTGAGAGGCTATCGGGGACCTGGATTGCCCTTGTTGGTACCCCGGTGCCCTTCGGTGTGTCCAAATCAGTTGCGTTTGGACTGTTTAGTATTAATTTCATGTTTATGTTCATTTCATGTGCGTTATGCTCCTCCTCGTCGAAATCCACTGTCGTAGGCGACGCCACCGCTGTAACACCTTAACCGAGGATGTCGAGTACCAAGCTAAGTCCATGCTTGTGTCTCACGACTCTCGGAGTGGCCTAAAACAGCAGCATTATTGTTTATATTATGTCGTTTATGTGTTGTATGCGTGTTATAACTTTCTCGTCGGAAACCACCCGTCGTGGCGGTCCTGTTGTCGACGCGATGACATGGGGGACTGCCGGAGACCTTACCATGTCCGTCATGGAGTCTCGCAGCCTCGGAGCGTCCGTATTAATGGTGATGAGTCGTAATGGCGGAGTTATACGTGAGTTGTTTATATCGCGTTGAGTAGTCGTCGACGTGACGTAGGGCATGCACATGACCCTCCCATGTCGTGTTGACACCCTACGGACGTTAGACCACACCCGCGAGGTTCCCAAACTCGTTGGTACATGGTCATTTTGAGTCGTGTTGTTTAACGGATTTGCGTTTGAAGGTCGGGAATTGGTTATGACGTTATGGTCACCCGCCGACTCATCGAGCCATGGCGTGACCTAATTACAACTGAGCCAAGCCTAATATGTGTGATTAGGCTTACATACGTTTGGTCTTACGATCGACTTATCGATGGAGTTATGAAGTCGTTAAAACCTTAGGAAAAACACTAGGGATTTAACCTAGGTTTAGATAATGACTCGACCAAATAACTAGAGTTTCGAACTTGTCAGGTAGCGGGAAATACGAAGATAAGCGTTAAGGACTGGAGATTATTTACGGGTTGTGTATAGTTCAGGTAAGTGCACTCGCCCTAAAGCTTGTGTACGTTAGTAAGCCAGTAAGAACATTGCATGTGATTTAATATCGTTCATTGTTGTTTGTTGATATCCGTTGTTGGCATTCCTATCTTGTTTATTCCTTGGTATGTGTGTTCTTGGCGTGAGCGTGTCGATGTGATTCTTGAGGCCTGTGTCCCTCATTTATCAAGTTGTGCTAGTATCGTAACATTGCCCGGGAAGAGCCAGCGTCCTCTTTCCTCTTTCCGTATGCTAGGAGGCTTGTGTCCCTTTGATGTTGCGCTAATGTTGCGACATTGCCGGGGAAGAGCCAACGTCCTTTTTTTGTATGATGTGATTTTGACCGCTTACTGCCTCGTTTGTTTTCTTAGAACACGCATGATTTCGATTGATATCTGATAGTCTGTTTATCATTTGATGTTCATGAATTACCTGTATTTAAATTTCTGCATGATATTTAGACTGCTTCATTTGATGTTCATGAATTACTGTTATCTTCTTTTGACATTACTTTTAATTTTCTCTCAGTTGCTCACCGTCTAGTTTGTGACGGTGGGTGCAGATGTACCAGAGTTTTCGAAGGGTAAAGAACTTTGTTTAGAAGGTATTATGAGGATTTGCGGCTGGATTCGAGCACCTTAGCCTATGTTATGTTTGACCTTTTTCTTGTATGTTGATTTCTTTATATATTTATATCATATTGGTTTAAACTTGGGATCATAGGTCATTTGATATGATGTACAGCTTTACTTGATTCTATTTGAGGTACATGAATATTCGAGGTTTCCACATATATAGATTCCTTGATTTCTTTTTGTTTGATTGAGTTATTTCCCAATACTTGTTTAGTTTTTTCGCTGCGTATAACTGCAATAACTCTTTCATAAATTGTTAAATTGATTAATTAGAGGCTGACTAGGCTCGTTAGGCTCGCTGAGTATCGACTCGGGGTCTGCACAGGTCTAGGTCAGGCGTACCCAAATGCATTGGTAATTTGGGGCCATCACAGTTGGTATCAGAGCGCAAGGTTATATAGACCTAACTCTTAATTTAAAACACTAGCCATTTAAACCAACGGAAGTCAGGAACAATTGAACTTAGAGTGGAAACCCTATGATCCTTTTTGAAACTTAAATGGGGGAGTTGGGGATGAGTTGGATTTAACTTCATATATATTATGCTTGTTGTGTGTACTATATGGTATGCGGTAGCTATGTATTGATCCGAAGTATTCGCTCTCTTGGTTCAGACAACGATGGCAGATCAGGCAGGTCCGAGCGACATCGGGATGGCTGATTCTCGATTCATTATTTCGGAGGAGTTTCGCGCTTGGATACAGAGACTCAAGGAGTTAGTGCGGTCGTTGACGACCCGTACCAGCTACCACGACACCATCGACCCCGACCACACCTATTCTACCTATTTCAACCACTTAGGGGACGGAGACACCAGTGGCTACAGCTTTCACAGCGGCAATTTCAGTTACAGTGATGCCAGGGACGACAGTTGCACAAATAGCCCAGACGGAGGTTGTTGCACATCTGGTCCAGACTGAGGAGGCACCAGTAACACCCGTAGCTGCTACAGAGACTACTCCAGTCACTACTCCTGAGAAGAGTTCCAGAGCAATTGCTGAGGCGAGGCAGTGGAGAAAGTTCAAGAGACACGACCCAGTCAAGTTCTTTGGTGGCACAGACGTAGTCGCGGCAGAGCTATTCTTGAAGAATCATGAGAAGATTCATACCATCATCGCGACTGAGGACCACATGAAGGCGACGATCTCTTCATCTATGCTAGAGGGGGAGGCAGATGATTGGTGGACGACTATCATTACAACCTGAGGCATTCCGAGAGATTGAATCGATTTCAAGACTCAATTTAACCAGAAGTACTTCCCGCCGACGGTTCTTCGGGCGAAGAGGAACGAGTTCATGGCATTGAGGCAAAGCACCGATGAGTCAGTGATGGATTGTATGGGCAAGTTTATTTCACTGCTACCTTATGCTGGAGGATCCGCGAATACTGAGGCTGATCGAGTCTACTATTTTCTCGAGGGTCTACTACCCGTAATCGGAGGATTCGTTGTTACTGAGCCAGAGAGCTTGCAGAGAGCATACGAGTGCAGTTTGTCGAGGGAGAGTTACTTGCTCACGCATCCGGAGGAGGTTAGGGTGAACAGAGTAGAGACCCGATAAGATAGTCACTATCAGTAGGACAGGAAGAGAAAAAAAAGGTGCAGATGGGGTAATCGTGAGTACATGACGCAGAGTGTAGCATCTGTTGCATAACAGACCACACGTCTGGTATAGGTCGTTCCACTCGTGCCGAGTTTTGCTAGTCATCCACCGCAGCCTAGTCGACAGGACCAGCAGTCGTAGCGGCAAACTATTGAGAGCAGGGATACTGATCGAGGAGAAAGGCAAAAGAAGACGCAGAGGTCTAGTCAGACTCAGACTCATGGTTCTGTACAAGGACGAGGCCAGAGCCAGACTCAGAGATCGCAGGATACCCGTACATGTTACAAATGCGGACAGGTCGGCCACATTCAGAGGGAGTGTCCTCAACCAGCGAGAGCACCACCACAGCGTCACCATTACCAAAGGGAGCGTGTTCAGGCTGCTATTGAGCCAGACCGGGAGGCGTCCAAATACAGTGTTGAGGGTATGATTTTCATTTACGGTACTTGCATTCATGCCACGTTCGTTTCAAGTTATGTTGTTATGGTTGACATGTTAGGGTTAGAGCCTGTTAGACTTAGTAAACCTCAAAATTTCTTAGCACATTGGCTGGGATAAGATATACCGAACGTGATTTGTCTTGACATTCTGGTAGAAATAGGGGGTTATGAGTTGCCGGTAAACATGAGAGTACTGGAGTTGTTAGAGTTTGAGGCCTTAGTTGGTGCAAACTGGTTATGAGCATTATATGCTTGGATGGGTTCATACGAGAAGACGAATGGGAGACTTTCGTGAGGGTCATGCGGGCTGGAGCGAGACAGAGGCGTTAGCTTGAGTTCTTGAAGGACTACGACTTCTTGTTTGAGTACCATCCGGGGAAGACTAACGTTGTTGCTGATGCTTTGAGCCGCCGAGGATCTAAAGCTGAGGTAGTCGTGTGTCAGAGAACCTACTAGCGTGGTCTACATGAGGCAGCCGAGTTGATGAGTTCAGCGGACGTGTCAATGACTACCAGGACACAAATATGTGGTCAAACGATGTTGCAGACCATCTCATTTGGCATTGTGCGCGAGGGACAGCAAGACGATGCGTTATACCAGCGGTGTAGTGAGATGGCGGATAGTTCAGATTACCCAGATAGAGTCGGTCGACAGACTCATGCTAGAGGTATCGCAGGCGACTGGGGTTTCCATTGGTGGCTAATGTGCGTGACAATATACTTTAGGAGATTCACCGCTCCCGTTTTGTTGTATATCCGGGTCGACCTAAGATGTGCGCTAACATACGACATCTCTTTTGGTGGCCAGGGATATTTTTTTTAAGTATTGGAGTTGTTTGAGCGTGTGAAATGCCAGCGCGTAGAGGCTGGGCATCGACGACCTGGAGGATTACTGCAGCCCCACCCATTTCTTGATGGAAGTGGGAACATATTGATATGGATTTCGTTAGTTGTTGCCCCGATCTCCTCATGGTCACGATAGCATCTTGGTAATTATGGATAGATTTGCTTGAGACTTAAGAATGCCCGGGAGTGGCAGAAGAAATGCTTGACGAGTATCACGATGAGATTTAGTATAATTCGGGGAGATTATGGATACCTGAAAGTCTCTCCACTGTAGGGTCATGAACGGGTCGGAGTCAAGGAATGACTCACTCTGAGTTTCATCGGTCTCTTCAGGATTTGTGAAGAGGAAAGGTAAAGTCGTTAGTATTAGATTACTTATTAGGTAAATTTCGAGGGCGAAATTCTAATAAGTGGGGAGACTGTAACAACCCTCAATTTTAATCTAACTAGTGTTGCACTGGTTAGGAACGTGACCCGGCTACGTGATACTAGATAGTATTTTGAACTTCTGAAGTCGACACCGAAGTAATATTATGTTTTCATGATGTGTGTATTAATATTTTAGTCTAATACGGGTCTCGCACCATTCGGGCGAATATTAAACTGAGTGAGGCTTCGTCTAGGTAAACAGAGGTATAACATAATTATAAAAAATATAATTAAATGAATTTTTGTATAATTTAAATAATTATTTATGAGACAAGGTGAAACTATGTGTGTGATAGAGAAATACGGACCAAGGAGTGCAAGACCAATGCGGGAGTCGAATAGTCTCGCAACATACGGACTATGGGATAGAAATTGTTAAAGTGACACATCATAATGAGGAGAACCATGAGATTGGCATGAGATGTGTATGTATGTTAAGATGAGATAAAGGGAGACCCATAAGGGCAACTGTTTTGAAGAGTGTGAGAAGGATGTTGAAGGGCAAAAGGTATTTGACCCATTTATTTGAGTATATTAGAAACAAAACTCTAATTTCACTATTCATCTTCTTCTTCAACGAACTCATTGTCGCCACCCCTCCTCTCTCCACTCGGCCTCACCGGAACCAACCACACTGGAGGTCCTCCTCCACTCTCTCTCTCAGTCTCTCTCTCATTCTCTTGGTATCTCTCTCATTCTTTCGGTTTTCTCTCTCTCTCGGTCACGTTCTCTCCCCTTCTCGGCTCTCTTTTGGTGACCGGACCACGACCCCCACCGAGCTCTCTCTCTCTCTCTCTCTCTCTCTCTCTCTCTCTCTCTCTCTCTCTCTCTCTCTCTCTCTCTCTCGTTCTCACTGGTTTTCTCGTCCTCACTGGTCTTCTCGTTCTCACTGCTGTTCACCTCTGGTCGTCACTGTCGTGGGTGATGATGGTCGAGGACAGACCCTTGTGGCCCACCGGAGTCCCCATATCCTCGGGGAGACCTCTGATTCGTGATACATATAGTGTTGTTATCCCTATTCGGTTTAATCACATGTATTGATGTTTGTTGGTCTCGTCGGAGTTGCAAAGCTCGGCGACGCCACTGGTCGAACCACCGTGACCTAGGGAATGTCAGAGACCACGCTAAACCCATGCTTGCGTCTCACGGCTCCCGGAGTGGTCCATAACAGCGATGGTAGTGAAGTGTTGTATTTTCTTTGGTTTGTCTCTATTATTGATGTCTCGCCGAAAATCACCCCAACTGGCGGCACTGCGGGCCGGACACCACGTCCGAGAGGCTGTCAGGGACCATGGCTTGCCCTTGTTGGTACCCTGGTGCCCTTCAGTGTGTCCGAATTAGTTGCATTTGGACTGTTTAGCCTTAATTTCATGTTTATGTTCATTTCATGTGCGTTATGCTCCTCCTCGCCGGAATCCGCTGCAGTGGGCAATGCCACCCTTGTGCCACCTTGACCGAGGATGTCGAGTACCAAGCTAAGTCCATGCTTGTGTCTCACAACTCTCAGAGTGGCCTAAAACAGCGGCGTTATTGTTTATATTATGTCATTTATGCGTTGTATGCGTGTTGTAACTTTCTCGTCGGAAACCACCCGTCGTGGCAGTACTGTCGTCGACACGATGACATAGGGGACTGCCGGAGACCTTACCATGTCCGTCATGGAGTCTCGCAGCCTCGGAGCGTTCATATCAATGGTGATGAGTCATAATGGCGGAGTTATGCGTAAGTTGTTTATATCGCGTCGAGTAGTCATCGACGTGACGTAGGGCATGCACATGACCCTCCCATGTCGTGTTGACACCCTACGAACGTTAGACCACACCCGCGAGGTTCCCAAACTCGTTGGTGCATGGTCATTTTGAGTTGTGTTGTTTGACGGATTTGTGTTTGAAAGTCGGGAATTAGTTATGACATCGTGGTCACGTCGCCGGCTCATCGAGGCCATGGTGTGACCTAATTACGACTGAGCCAAGCCTAATATATGTGATTAGGCTTACATACGTTTGGTTTTACGATCGACTTATCGATGGAGTTATGAAGTCGTTAACACCTTGGAAAAAACACTAGGGATTTAACCTAGGTTTAGATAATTACTCGACCAAATAACTAGAGTTTTTGAACTTGTCAAGTAGCGGGAAATACGAGGATTAGCGTTAAGGACTCGAGCGTGTTTACAGGTTGTGTATAGTTCAGGTAAGTGCACTTGCCCTAAAGCTTGTGTACGTTAGTAAGCCAGTAAGAACATTGCATGTGATTCAATATCGTTCATTGTTGTTTGTTGATATCCGTTGTTGGCATTCCTATTCTATTTATTCCTTGGTATGTGTGTTCTTGGCGTGAGCATGTCGATGTGATTCTTGAGGCCCGTGTCCCTTATTTATCAAGCTATGCTAGTGTCGTAACATTGCCCTGGAAGAGTCAGCGTCCTCTTTCCGTATGCTAGGAGGCTTGTGTCCCTCTGATGTTGCGCTAGTGTTGCGACATTGCCGGGGACGAGCCAATGTCCTCTTTCCGTATGCTGTGATTTTGACCGCTTACTGCCTCGTTTGTTTTCTTAGAACATGCATGATTTCGATTGATATCTGATAGTCTGTTTATCATGCACCCTGAACTTGATATATTACCTATATTTAAATTTTCGCATGATATTTAGACTGCTTCATTTGATATTCATGAATTACTGTTATCTTCTTCTGACATTACTATCAATTTTCTCTCAGTTGCTCACCTTCTAGTTTGTGACGGTGGGTGCAGATGTACTAGAGTTTTCGAAGGGTAAAGAACTTTGTTTAGGAGGTATTGTGAGGATTTGCGGCTAGATTCGAACACCTTAGCCTAGGTTATGTTTGACCTTTTGCTTGTATGTTGATTTCTTTATATATTTACATCATATTGGTTTAAACTTAGGATCATAGGTCATTTGATATCATGTACAGCTTTACTTGATTTCCATTTGAGGTACATGAATATTTGGGGTTTCCACATATATAGATTTCCTGATTTCTTTTCGTTTGATTGAGTTATCTCTCAATACTTGTTTAGTTTTTTCGCTGCGTATCATAAATTGTTAAATTGATTAATTGGAAGCTGACTAAGCTTGTCAGGCTCGTTGAGTACCGACTTGGGTCTGCACGGGTCTAGGCCGGGCGTACCCAAATGCATTAAAAATTTGGGGCCGTCACATGGGGGCGGGGATTACCCTTTCTCGCAGATTTTCCCTGTACCCCACCTCACGAGGAATCTCCGTCGCCCCGCCCCGTTCCCCACCCCACGAGGAATCCCCGTCGCTCACTCCGTACCTCACCCCATGAGAAAAAAAATGAAAAAAATATATTAGTTAAAAAATAATTAACTTAATGTTAATATATTAGTTAAAAAAATAATTTGATGAGAAAAAAGAAGTGATAAGAAGAGAAAAAAAAACTTATGTAAATATTGGTGAAATCCTAATTTAATACTTTATGAATAGAAGCTTTTTTTTTGAAAAATGATTTATTAAAATTTTGTTGCCACTTTAAAAGATATATAACAAATTGACATCTTGTAGAATAAACTAAAAAAAGGGAGGTCGTTGATTTAAACAATGCATACAGAGATTGTCGATCAGTATATGTCATTTCTAAAATATTTTTGTTTGCTCTTGAAAAGAAAAATAAAAAATAGATCGGAATAAAAACTCAAACGTAAAAATTTGAATATAAAAAACACTGAAAACCAAATAGCTATTAAAAATTCGAAAAGAGCAAAAAAAATAGTTGATAAAGTAGCCAAGTGACAAAAAGAAGACTAAAGATAAGGATCAAGACATAAAGTGCACGAACGAAATTACATAAGAAACCAATTATATAATCACAATCAATAAGCGAATTGAATCAATTAATCCTTAGTGCGCAGTTTTCAATAATGTTCTAGAACGAACGTTGATTAATTAAGTCTCCCCCTTGAAATACCATTAGCTTACAATTGATTAAAAATTTTGTTTGACAGATATTCAATTGTTAATAAGTATGATTGACTTATTATAATTAATCATATAAAATTTGAAACTAGTAGTACTTGGGTAGAGACGTATTTTATGTGCATCAAATAAAGGCATTAAAAAAGACCAAAGATTGCAGATCAAAACATGGATTTATATAAAGTCTACGCCCCGCGAGGATCCCCGCGCCCCGCGGAGAATTCGGCAGGGCAAGGCGTGGGGCAGCAAAGTTTGCCCCGCAAGAAATTTCGAGGATAAATCCCCGCTCCACACCCTAGCAGATGCGGGGACGGTATCTTCAGTTTCTGCCCCGCCCTGCCCTGGCCCACTTGCAACTCTAATCGTGTTAAACGTTTCATGACCCAAATTGTCAGCCCTAATCACGCTATAGATGCATTGACGTGAAAGTCTAATGTTCAAGGACAAATAAGGTGATGTGAACGCAAAAAAAAAAAAAAAAAAAAAAAAGAAGGTGAAACAATTTTTTTTAGAGTATGGTGTTCAATTATTCAAAGCTTTGTTTAAATAGAGCATTGGATGTCAAGAACAACAATATTCATTAAGACCAACCAAGTAGGTAGCTTTCTGATTTGGTACAGGGTGTTTGAGTGAAAGGTTAAGCGTTTGAATATGAAGGAAAGGTAAGATGATTTCTTTCTTATTTGAAAAAAATTTAGCTAAGAGTTTAAAAGCATATTTTGTATTTAGATTCGAAATCAAAACCTCTAATTGAAGTAAGGACTTGCGAGCATGCCCTAATGTGGGCAAACATTCGTCATGTCCTTATGCAAGCACGTCTCATTGTAAAAATAAGAGACACCAACAAAGATATGTCCTGAGGAAAAACATTTTCCTAACAACAGGAGAGTTGTGTCAATCCACTTTTTTATTCTTTGTTTTTTCACCGTGCTAAAGTAGATCAATTAGGGCACCACGGAAATAGCGAAAAAATTACATCCGTACGGTGATTTTTTTTTTTAAATTCGTAAATTACTGTGATTTTCTTTTTTATTCTTTAATTAATGTATATCGTGTTTTCTAAATGCGTAATTCGGGTGACGTGGAACGCGTGGCGTAGCACCTACACAAATGGCGCCTTTCCAACAGGCGCCATTTGTGTACCTCCTCGTCCACCTCATCACCTACACAAATGGCGCCTTTCCAATAGGCGCCATTTGTGTAGTGCTCCTCGTCCATCTCATCACATACACAAATGGCGCCTTTCCAACAGGCGCCATTTCCTCATCACATACACAAATGGCGCCTTTCCAACAGGCGCCATTTGTGTAGTGCTCCTCGTCCACCTCATCACCTACACAAATGGCGCCTTTCCAACAGGCGCCATTTGTGTAGTGCTGCTCTCCAACTCACCACCTCCTCCTCGTCCACCTCATCTACCTCATCTACGCAACCCCGCACACATCACCTCGTCCACCTCATCACCTCATCACCTCGTCTCATCACCTCATCACCATCACCACACCCACACATCTCCCACTCTCTAGCCACACCTCACGTCTCCCACACTTCTCCTACAGGTCTCCCACGTGACGCCACACATCCCACATGCTGCTCTCCCCACATGGCATGCTCTCCCCCCACATGCACACCACGCATGCATGCACTGCATGCGTGGTGGCATCTCGTATGCATCTCGCATGCATGCGAGGCGCATGCATGCGTGGTCTCGCATGCATGCGAGGTGCATGCATGCGTGGTCTCGCATGCATGCGAGAGTCGCACGCATGCATCTCTCATGCATGCGTGGTCTCGCATGCTCGCATGCATGCGAGACCACGCATGCATGCAGTGGCATCCCACGCATGCAGTGCATGCATGCGTGGATGCCACGCGTACACAACATCACGGGTTAGCAGAGATTCTCTGCGAGAATCTCTGCAAAAATCGCCCCCTACAACCCCTATCGACAACCCCTACAACCTCTATCGATGACCCCTACAACCCCTATCGACTACCTAGGCTTTGAAAGTTGGTTGGTGACGGTGAGAAGATTTAAAATAGAGAGAGAGGCAGTGAGGTTTTCATGAGAAAGAAGGTTCGAGTAAGTGTGGAGCAGTGAGAAGAGAGGAAGAAAGTGTAGAGAGAGTGTGAGGGAGATCGAGAGAAGCAGTGTGAGGGAGAGGAAGAGAGTGTGTGGGAGATTGAGAGAGGACCGACGACGCGCGACGACGACGACGAATGCGGTAGTGTAAGTGAAAGTGTGTGTGGGTTGAGTTTGTGAGCCGAAAGAGAGAGAGAGAGGAACAAAGAGAGGAGAGTGTGAGAGAGAGAGAGGTGACAGAGGTGTCGTGAGAGAGAGAGGTAGGGAGTGACGTGGAGGGTGAGAGTTTGCCGAGAAAGAAAGAGAGAAAGGTAGAGAGTGTGCGAGAGAGGGTGAGGTGCCATGTGAGAGTGTGAGAGAGGGGGTGAGAGGTGCCGTGAGAGAGAGAGAGAGGGTGAGAGTGCGTGAGAGAGAGAGAGGGGGGGGAGTTTGTGAGAGAGAGAGAGAGAGAGAGAGAGAGAGGACGAGATAGTGAGAGAGAGTGAGAGAAAGAGAGGTCGAGATAGTGAGAGAGAGTGAGAGAGGGAGAGAGTGTTTGTGTGAGAGAGAGAGAGAGAGAGAGAGAGATAGTGAGAGAGACAAGTGAGAAAGAGGGTGAGAGAGAGGGAAGAGAGTGTGTGAACAACATAGAGAGAAGGAAAGAGTATGTGGGTTTGGGTTGGGTTTCGATTTGGGATTGTGTTGAGTTTGTTAGATGAGAGAGAGAGGGAACAATTGAGCGTGAGAGTGCTTGTGTTTTCATGTATTTAGCAAATGATTCGTTGTTTAGCGGAGATAACCGATATTTTTAATTATTCTTTATATGAATATTTTATTGTTGTTTAGTTTTCTTTTAAATAAAATAACTAAATTTATTTTTTTTTCACAGGGAATATTTTTTTTTTTTGTAGGTAAAGGAATATCAAATTGAAGAACAAACCTACTTAAGAAAAATAGTAAGAACAAAAATTTATTTATTTATTTATTTAATATATTTATAGTGTAATAGATTTTTTAAGAAAATGTGTTTATTGCATGGTGTGTGTAATTTAAATGTTTTATTTTTAAATAGCTAGTAAAGAATGTGAACATCACAGTTAACAAAATGTTACAAATATTAAACCCCATAGAAAAATTAATTTTTTTGTAGTAGTGGTCGTAGCTTATTGTGTGTAGTGATAAATGCTTGATAATTATTTGACATATTTTACAAGTGAGTGACAAATCGACCCAAAGATAAATATTATCTGTGTTATTTATTATCAGTGTTTGATTATTGCGACAAGATATCAATTACAAGTTAGTATAACTAGATTTTTCATTTAAATATTATTTTGTTTAATTTTTGTGCCTTTCATTATTTTTTCACTTTAATTTAATGAGTTTCGTTTTGGTATTTAAAAAAATTTAATGAGTTAGAGAACTTAAATAAAATACAGTTAAACTTAAATAAAATACAGTTATTTATTCTTGATTATTATTCTGATCACTTTTCCATCAATTTGACAAACTGTCTTATTCGGGAGGCCAAAGCTAGCTAGAGTAGATCTAGTTGGGTAACCAAATAATGTACCAAAGCTCCTTCAACCAACAACTAGAAAGAGAAGAAAAAATAAAGTTAGACAGTTTAAAATTCATTTATAATTTTCTTCATTACAAAAATTAAAGAAATTAAAAAAATTGAATACAACCTTAAAAAAAGCCATAGGATGTTTGAAGCTTGTAGCGACTTTGCAATAGGCTCATGCATCTTACATTCACCCAATTAATATGAAGAAAATAAGTTGAAACGTATAAAATGCATTAGGATTAATCAACAAATGTAGGTGAAATGCAAATCAAAACCTTTGTAGAGATTGCATGTACTGACATGGATGAACCCATGAAATTAAGAGACGATGCAGAATCGAGATGAAGTGCAAGACGCAACAATGTTAAGAGGAACTCTTTGATGATTTGCGACGTGATGAAATAGAAATTAGTTGTGAGGTCAACGTGCGAGATACGACCGTGAGCCTAGGAGATAGGGAGAGAAATTGTTGGGTTTTTAACTTATTATCTTTTGAAACAACGTGTGTGCATTGGGGGGTAGGATGTAGGGGGTTCCGGGTGTGTGTTCCACGTCCGTGTTCGAGTACGTAGCAAGATCTTTATCTTTTTGTGCTTATCTTCTTATTTTTGATATATTTTTTGCCTATCTTTTATTTATTTTTTATTTATCGAAAAAAAATAAAAACCATTTAATTATTATTTACTTGTACAAAAGACAAAAGTCAAAATTAAATATTATATTACTGTTTCGTCCCTTTTGAGTGAAAGCTTAATTTGTTAATTAATTATATTCTTCTTCTTCATCTTTTTTATAGTTTAGTAGTTTCCCTTTTATTGAGTATATATATTGTAAGTAAAAATACATATTTACTTACAAAGCTATACATATTACTTTCCTCTAAGATTCATAAGCAAAAGTTAGTATTTTTACTTGCAAACAAAAGTAGTTTATATAAATATATTTTTGTGAGTAAAAGAAATCCTATTATAACTCACTAAAAACTATTGCTGAATTGGGTCGATATTCACTTAATAATTATTAGCTTTTGCTTAGAACTCATGAGTCATAGGTACAAACAATACTTTTAGTTACAATTATATCAATTTTTTTTACAAACTTAAGAGTCATAAGCAAATATGGACTTTTACTTACATTTTATATTCGTAATTGAAAGTTTTGTAATTAAAAGTCGAATTTCTTGTAGTGAACATCAGTAACAAAATACGTAATCTCGCATTCACAAGTGTCCTCACTCTGCTCTCTAGTGCTGATAGTAGACTATAAGTGCTGCCCCGTCCGGATATAGTTATTTCCAATTGTTCGGTCAACTATCGTACAATGAAAAAATCATGCCACTACTCATCTTTCAATACGTCGGACTATTCTTCTCCCTCTTCTCTGGCCACGACCATGCAAGGAAGTAGCTAACTTGCTAACTCGTGACCACAATTGATCATATTCGAACTCACTATCTACCACTTGAAGCTTCGATAACCACTGATTAAGAATAATAACATTATAGACGATATATTTACTAAAAACAATTAAGCATTAGTGTATAACATGACCCTTTTACAAACAACATCTCGTTAGAGAAGCATAAAACAAGAAGTGATTGTTGTCCATACAAGTATATAAATGATGTAATGTGTGTTGGCGATAAATCATACAACACCCGTTCAAGAAGTGTTAACTCCTTCCATTATAAATTAAATCAAAGTTAAAGTGAAAAACAAACCTCCGTTTCTCCTCCTCACAGCCAAACTCGAACAACAAGTTCTCAAGCAAAATTCAAACACAAATAAGACTTCTCACCGCCCAATTGCGTAGGCACCATCTTCATCTTTGTCAAATCAAAATCACTTGTACATGGAGTGCTCAAAGTAACTAATGTAACACGGAGATGGAGAGAAAAGAAGACCTTCGAGAGTGCAGAGAGAGAGAAGTTGTTGAAAAATTACTACAAGATGCTCCATTTTGATATAGGAACAAGAATAATTTTTGATGAGGATTTATTAAAAAGTTCGGTCGTGCCTCAAATCCTCATTTTGATCATTTCTTCGCTTGATATATATGTAATTTTTTTACATTATCAATGCGGTAAATTATGTAGGTCATGGAAGGTAGGAACATCCCGTTTCACTTTTATGCATTTGGAGAAATTGTTAAGGTTTCGCAAGGCATTGAGTACAGCAGACCCCCATCAATGACCATGATTATTAAGTTTGGAACGAGTAAACATGAGTTGATGGATCACGTGTATAACGCGTTTGATATTTCGTCCATCGAGACTCTCATTACGATGACGTATCGTCACGTAATAACTCATCCATCGTGTTCACAATATTTTATCCCCGTGTCGTTGCAAGACGAGACCCACTTCGAGTTGATGTGGTCAACAAGTGGTGAATCTACCATTATCGCCGAAGGTAGAGATTTATTTAACCTTCGAGCCAATCGAGCCTTATCAAAATTCTACCGTACATTCACAAGTGGTAGAAGAAAATGTGGGCATGACATGCCCTGCATCAATGATGGAAAGATTACGTATGCAATCGCCTATAGGTGATGTTGTGCAAGATAGATTTGTTACTTCGATTGATGATGACATTAGCGCCCCCAGTGATGACCGTAACGAGGACCACGACAATGACATTGACGAGGACGTATGTCCCCTCGAGGATGCTGCGCCATCTGTTAATTGGGAAAGTATAAATATTGTTACAGACGACCCAACCTACGAACCTTCAGGGGCGGAAAACTTGCAAGATGATGAGCAATTTGCAATTGACGAGGAGGAGTGGATGGAAGAAGCAAGCGATGAAGAAGATTACCAACCATTGCCGGTGTATAATGAAATTGATTGGGAAGTGGCTAATTCTACTGCAACCCAACGTTCTCATCATTCGACTGGATGGGACATGCCTAATTTTGAGTTGGAAAGAGGAATGTGCTTTGACAATAAGAAAGACTTGCAAAGCATGCCATAAAAGTGTGGCATGTTAACAACTATTGTCAATACCTTGTTATGGAGTCAACTACAACCTTATGGTCATTGAAGTGCGTAGTGCGCCGGAAGGCTGGTGCATGTGGCGTCTCGTGCTTGTTTGCGAAAGAAGAAACAATTGTGGGAGATCACTCGCTGACGAGTCGCACAAATTGTATAAATCCCGATAGAACGCAATCATGCCCAACTCGACGCCAACATGCTTGCACGTGAGATACAAAGCGTTGTCGAAATAGATCGGCAATTGCTATCAAGGCCTTGGTACAAATGATTAAGCTAAAATACGCACATGAAGTTCCCTACAAGCGAATGTGGGATGCTAAAAGGAAAGCAATTGCAAATGCATTCGGGATTGGGACGCGTTGTATGCTACGTTACCAAGATGGTTGGCGGTACGTACATAATAAGAGCCTAGGGACGAAGATTGAGTGGTCACATAGACAATGGGTCATGATGAGATCGATGCAGAGCATCCTCAATTTCGTCGTGTGTTCTTTGCATTCGAAGCATCAATCGAAGGGTTCAAACATTGTAGGCCTCTTCTGCGTATTGACGCGACATTCTTGTATGGCAAATACAAAGGGTAAGCTAATGATTGCCCTATCTCGTTGATGGTAATGGACATCTACTTCCAGTTGCATTTGCAAGCTATGGAAAACGAATCAACCGACTCGTGGGGGTGGTTTTTTAGAATGTTGCGCAAACACGTGACCGATAGAGATGGTATTTGTATTATTTCGACCGTCACTCGCATTCTTGAGGCCGTTAACATACCAAAGAAATGGTTTTTGTCCACCAAAAGGATACCATCGTTATTGCCTCGCGACACTTGACCAAGAATTTTAACACGCATTTCAAAAATGATTCGTTGAAGAATATCCTATCTCGAGCCGCCGGTCAACATCAAGTGAGGAAATTTGATGCATGCATGGAGCGTTTTGCTTATTTGTCATCGTGAAGTCCTCAATGTCTTCAATATGTGAATGCAATTCCCAAGGAACTCGGACTCAATCGCATGATGGAGGCCTCACGCACGATGGATGGATGAATTCTAACGGGGTTGGTATGTATTCGATAGTAGTTATGTTTGTTATCCTATATGTGTTTTCACTGTGTTGATATTACTGACACGGCATTATGTTACCATCGTAGAATGTTTTAACGGTGTATTGAAAGGGGCACGATTCTTGCCAATAACAAAGAATGGTTCAAATGATTTACTACAAAGTTGGTGACATACACCAACCGACGCAAGGAGGAAATCGATGAAGCAATATCGCACGGCTCAATTACACGAAATATGCCATGGATAAAATTGCACATTATCAACAATCTGCAAGGAGACATTACGTGAAATTTATAAATCGCGACACTGGTGAGTTTGAGGTGCTCACCGGACGTCATGGCGATCGTATGCATAAAGGCAACAATACACGATTGTTATCCTCAGGAACCGGTATTGCAAAGCAATAAATGGCAATCGTTTTGTTTCCCTTGCTCACACGTGTTAGCTGCATGTGCCCATATTCGAATTGATTATACACAATTTATTGAGCAATACTACAGGATTGACGTGTACGCACGATGCTACTCCTCTCAATTCAAAGCCATCCCCGATGAGAAGTATTGGCCGACTTTTGCGACGAAGATTTTACCAGATCCTAGGTGTAGATGTGGCCGAGGGAGACCAAAGGGAACACGAAGGCAAAATGAGATGGATCTTCCTAATGTTTCGAGGACCTTGCGATGTGGCATATGTCATCAAGAAGGACATAAACGAAGAACATGTCCGAATAGAGATCGTGGTCGAGTCCCTACTAGGAGGAACCGTTGCGGCGTTTGTCGTGCGTAGGACATAACAAAAAAAATTGTCCATCCATATCTCAACCCCAACCCCCCAATCCAAACCAATGAGAGGATTTGTATTTTGTTTGTAAACGGTGTCAGTTGATAATTTCATAACATTTATATTAATATAGTATAACCTTATGTTACGTAAAGTAATAGATACGTATTTGTTAATGTTATAACTCGTAGTAATGATTTGTTGTGAGTTTTAAAACTACTCGACCAATTTGTCTAATCACACAGTTGTAGCGAGTACACATGGAACCAGGACCATCTCGATCCTTCTCTTCTACGCCTCCAATCTACACACAGGTCATCGCAAGTCTGGAGGGGTCAGGTATATACATTTAACATGTATGTGCATAATATTTATGCAAAAACGTTTAATACACACACACACACATATATATATCGACATATTTTTTAATTGTAAGGTACATGATACAATGCGCGTGCGAAGAAGATCAGGTGTTGATCGATCGACGGATTAATTACCATTCTCGAATGATCCCTTACCTACGATCTAGTGGCTTTTATGGTGTTTCACGCGTAGGATTTTTTAGACTTGACCGGGCTTTGATCACCGCTTTCATTGAGAGATGGCGTCCGAGACACATACGTTCCACATGCGTTACGCGCGAGTGTACGATTACACTCCAAGACGTTGAGATTCAGCTCGGGTTACCAATTAATGGTATGCCCGTGATCGGAAGCACAGATGTCGACTATCTCGCGGTGTGTGAAAGACTACTTGGTGCAAGACCCGAACCACTTCACATTTCGGGAATAGAGTTCGTGTTTCATGGCTCGAAGACAATGTGCCACCTATAGAGGATGACAAAGAATGAGGAAATGGTTCGACGTTATGTTCGTTCATACATTCTACAACTTATTGGTGGTTGTGTGTTCGCGACAAGTCGAATCAATATGTTCATTTGATGTTTCTTCCGTTGCTCGAGGACCTTCAAACAAATGGACAATATAGTTGGGGAAGTGCATGTTTGGCATATTTATACAGGGGAGTTGTGTCGTGGATCTCGCTCTCAGTGCGCACGAGGTCGTTGGTGCGACAATTCTTATACAACTATGGGTCTGGGATAGATTTCCATTTATAGCACCAAGGCGCAAGCCTGTTCCTAGAGGTCAACCTCGAACGTGTGATGGAGTAGACATGCCCAATGACGTTCCTTTGGGATATCGGTAATAAAAATGTTTCTCATGTTATTTTTAACAATTCATTGGGTCTTTTTAATTTACGACAAATTTATTGTTTTGTATACAGATGGATAGTTGCATTTTCAGTAACTAGGACTGCCACACACGTTATATCATCATTTCGTGATGCACTTGACACGCAGAGGGAGAATGCCGTGGAGTGGCAACCATACGCTGATGTCATCGAGTCACTTCCACAATTATGTACTCAAGGTCACGGGAGCTGGCGTTCGACGTGTCCTTTAATTTGTTTCCATATAGTTGAGTGGCATAGACCGAAAAGGGTCATGAGACAGTTTGGGCTGACACAGGTCGTGCCACCTCACTGTGATTTTGACACATGTTTGCACCGCGTCCAATTGAGAGGACACCCTCAAGAAAATTGGGCAGTGTATCACAGAAGATATATAGAGTTGTGGGAAAATCGTAGTAATACGATAGCCACGATACAACAAGAAGGGGAACATGATCACGAAGAGTACATGAGGTGGTACAGATCTATCACCAGGCGATACATTGGACATGACGGGGCTCTGCGCGAATTCTCGGTAACGTTGAAACTATAATGATGTTATCCTCATTAGTCATATTTAAAATTGTTAACCAAACACTGCAGTTTTTTGTATATTAGTCTACATTTGCGCGTCAATTGGAGCGAGTGTTCACTGATGACGGGGTCGAACAAGGCATGGTTGCTCTACATGAAGGCATCAGAATCTTAGATGAGGATGAACGGCAAAGGAGTACTTTGTGGAATGATGAAAATGTAGTTGAGCCGACATAGATGACGAAGCATCTCAAGAAGAAGAGGAAGAACAACAAGAGGATCAAAGCCTAGCAGATAGAGGGAGGAGAAGAAAAACAACGACGACTCAGACTCTGGGTGAGAGCAGTAGACGTTCTTCTCCACCACCTCCAACTCGTCCAACACCAAGAACGTCAGAGACTATTGGTGAGAGCAGCAGACGTTCTCCTTCGCCACCTCTAACCCGCCCTTCTTCTTATGGGTACTCTCCTTTGCCGGCCCCAACGCAATCGGATGCTCATATGTTTTTGCCTAGGACACCGAGCATGAGTGTTCATCCATATCATTTTGATCCATATGCTCCTGGGCCATCATCTTCGTACATAGACCATAGAATGCCTACACATTCAATGCATGGTTCATTGCCTCAATACATGCCAAGTCCATTTAATCCGCCATATTATAACTACAATATTCCATATAGTGGAGATGGCTCATTCAGCCCTTATTAGGCATGCCACCTCATGTTCCTTTCACCGTACCACATACAGAAGTCGCATGTTGGAATGGTTCAACCCCCTATCTTTGATAGCACTGGTAGTAGAGGTCAATCGAGCCAACACGAGGAAGAAGTTCAGTCGATTCATCGAGCTCAACAAACTCAGCCGGACGTACAAGCACGGAGAAATCCACGTCGAAATAGAGTACGACCGGTTTGCCACACGGAGGAGCAGCGTCGACGTCGATAGAACTGCATCATACCTTTGTATGAGTGGGTTGATATGAGTGTTTAGGGTCCCTTAGATGTCATGGAGATGGGGTTGTACATTTGGATGAAAGGCAAGAACTATAAATACAAACTCCTAGCCTTTTTGCTTCACATTTGCATGTTGTTTTCAATAAAAAAAAATGAAAAAAAAATTCAGAGCTATTGGGGACTTTTATTTGCTGGAAATTTTAGTCCTTAGGAGGTTATTCATCATCAAGAACGCGATCTACTTATATACAATCAAGCATCAACCTTAAGGTATGCTCATATCTACTTATTTGCATAAAAGTGAGTATACCTGATGATACTTTGAATTGCATAATGGTCATTTGTGTAAATGTTTTTGGGTCTTTTTGGTGTCAGATAGTATCAACGTTTAATTTACAGACTAAGTACATCTAATATAACCTAGATTGTCACCAGTAAACTTCGAGAGATATATATGAGTCCATATGAGTCCGTTTGCGATAGTTTGGGTGACGAGAGGCCTATTGGACTAGGAATACTGCGTGAAAAAGTGAGTATACCCGATGATACTTTGAATTGCATTTCATTTCCTTTTATTACTTATTGATTTGCAGTCTTTGTGACTATATGGTGCCTTTGTACTCTAATATAATGATATTTGTTGATAATCTTTACTCTTTGAACTTGTTCATCGTGATATTGTTTTGTTGATGCTTTCATTGTATCATTTCGTGTGCTCTATGTCTTCATTTGATGTTTTTAATGGTAAATGAGCTTTAAATAGCATGCTATTAGGATTAGAGACTTTATGAATGAGACTATGGACTTTGTACTCGACTTGATTAGTCTATTAGCTTGTCCATATGCCTTTACCATTCTATACGGAGTCATTTTTGAATAAATAAAGTAGTGGTTGGTGAAAATAGTGACAAAGAACCATGACATACTCACTTAAGTAGGTTTAAGAAATCAAACCTAATTAGTAAATTTAGTTACACATTTGTTTGTTCATTTCGTAATAATTGATTATGACATTTACATTTGTTTCTAACTTACTCTTGAACCTCAAAAAAGTCATGTCAGGCATAAATAATGCATCGTCATCTGGGGACGGATCTAGTGGACGATCCAGCAGACGATCTGGTGGTCGCAGAGATCGTCCATCTCGCGACGTGGATCGTTCGCTAGTACGATCTCCCGCTAATGATGCTGAGTCTCAGCAGCGTCAAGAGCAGCTCGTTCGACAACAGCTTGCTCACCGGCAGTTTGCTTACCTTCGACAACTTTTTGTCCAACAACAGCTTTCACAACATCAATCACAATTATTTTAGCAGTATCCTCGTCCGCCTTATGCGCAGCACCCCCAACAGGGCCCTCTCCTTCAGCAATAGGGGCCATCTTTATTTGGTCATGATGATCCAACCACTCAACAGGCTTACTCCTCTTTTTTGGCGTCGCAACTCCCTCCACCTATCGCTGGTCACGTTACTTCTAGAGAATCTACCCACGCATCTCCCTCCCATCAGCAGTACTACCAGCATGTCCCGATTGCTTCCTTCGAATCTAGTATGCATGCCTCCCCATCGAGGAGTCATGATCATGTCGAGCCTGCATCACATTCGTCCAATACTTCAAGCCACCCTTCGAGTGAGCCATCTATTAGTGGTGCCTCGCGTAGATCACAACAAGACGATGAGCCAGCTAGGGCCCCGAGACGTAGAAGTAATGATGACCGAGGCGCGGGGCGGGTGTTTTTGACCGTAAAAACTACGAAAGAACTTTAAGTCAATGAAATATTATTACGTATATATACTTACGTTTAATGAACTTACTATAATATTGGTCTAACTTTTTTTTGTAAAAATGTAGTGGTACTTTCTTGCATCCGTCATCCGAAGTGTCAAAGCAAATGACGCGGATATATAAATTCAATTTACATAAGGATGGCTACTGTTGGGATACGGTTCCCAACCATATCAAAGAGCAATATTTTAACGATTGGGCGGTAAGAGATTTTTAAATAAGAAAATTAAGTTTCTTTTACTTAGCATATGTTGAAGACTTTACTTTCTATTATTACAGACTCATTTTGATTGGAGACGATCGGATGACGCTATGGTCGACATTTGTACGACAGCGATTGCCACTGTTACGCCGACTTTGTTAGTAAGATGGTGAGGAAGCCGACAAAACCATCACATGTATCTCTCGGAGGTTTTTGAGCATTACAAGAATATGCGGTCTACTCCAATATAAAGCAAAGTCGAACAAGCGAGCCGAAATCGGAGATCGAGGTGGGGGACCTGGTTCGGTTCGTCTCGTGCACGGAGGTGGAGCCATATCCATCTATGAGCATTCGTTGAGACTGGTATGTTTTGGGGCATACATACATAGATACATACATACATATATATACATTAGATTCATATAAGTTTCAAACTTAATTTTAAGTTAAACATATTTTATAGGAGAAGGAACTCGGTAGAAAGCCGACTGCTTTGGATTTATGTTTATATCTCCATACAAGGAATCATGATGGCGTCACTTTCTCGGATCCGAGAGCAGAGGCAATTGTCGTAAGAAACTACTTGACCATAACTGTTTTTTGTTAATTATAGGTATCAATGACTTATATGACTTGTCAATGTTGTTTAAATTCTTAATACAGCCGGCTATACACGAAAGGACCAGAGAGCTTTCACAGCTTGCAAACGTGACACTCCAATTGATGAAACAAATTATATTTGGAGATTGTGCAAATAAATGATAAAGCCGAGATTTGGTCTTGGTTGGACACCGTCGTGGTCTAAGATGCGTAGACATGATGAAGCTGGATCTTCTCGTCCTATATTGAAAGATGATGAGCCATTTGAGCAATTCAATAAGGAATTAGAGGAGATGCAAGCAATGATACTAAAGATGCTTAATGACACGTCTCAGAATCGCGATCAATTGCTTGAAATGCAAGGACGGTTACAACGCATGGAACAGGGTTTCATGGAGAGATCACCACACAAAAAAAAGGCAAGATGATGTTAATGATGATGATGTTGATGATGATGATGCCGCTCACAATGACTCAACGACCGAGGATGATGAATGATGATTTATTTTTCACAACATCCAAAAAGGTTAGATTTTTTTGGTTCATTTTTTACTTGATACTTATAAGTTTTTTTTATTATGAACCATTATAAATCTTATGAATTTATTAGGAACCATTATAGAAACATAAATCATATAAACAATTTAAGTCTACCCCTTTGTCCTGTATATTTTTTTTGTGCTTTATAGAAAATTTTGTAGATGTTTAAGTTTTGTTTCTATTTGTGTCTAACATGTAGGCTATTGAATGTTCCACAAATTTATATTTCATTTTTATAACTAATTCGTTAAGATCCTTAGTATGAGTGTCTTTAGCTGTGGAATTGGTTTACCGAATTCCAAATCAAGTTGGAACTCATGTTAATCTTTAGTATATGATCAATATGATCTGTTTTAGTATTGAAAATGTGATTCAAAGTTGTTAGTTATTTTACCGTTGCTTGTAGGACTTAGTCTGATTTAGTTACTCTATTTTTTTGTTGAATAATTCTAGTTCAAATTTCGATTGTATTTCCTTAATTTTCTAATTTGTTGTTAAGTCAAAGCACGTGGATATGTGTCCACAATTTGCGCTTATTGGAGGTTTGATCAAATGCCAATATAAAGGCAATCTCAGTTTATGAATAAAACTATCTTCAAAGAGTTCTTCTACTTAAATACTTGTATTCGGTATTGCTCTGTTTTTCAGTTTTACCCAATATTTAGGAGTGGACTGATTTTCTAATGCAGTTGTTACTCTTAGGGCTGCTTTGTAGTTGTTTTATCTGATTTTGGTGATGAGCAAATACTTGTTCTAGATGTAGATGCAAATATGGTCATATGCTATCTGTTTTGATATGAGCTTTGGTGGGCTAACCATGAGTTCTGGTTAGTTCTGCTCAATATTGCTATGTTTTTCTATGTTTGAGATAGGTTTGTATTGAACATGTTCTCTTAAATATATGTGTATTTCAGTCTGCAGTTCATGTTTTTATTGTTTTGTCTATAATGGTTTGGTTAAAAGCTTAACATTCATATAATGATAATGGTGTTGGTTTCATTATTTGGACTTTTTTATGGTAATGGCATCAAAAATATTTCAGGAAGTCCATGTAGCATGCAAGCATTCGAGTTTGGAAGGGCTCATGTAGTCAGGCCTAAAGGGAAGCACAAGTCACAATAGTTTGGCTACATGGCATTGGAGATAATGGTTCAAGGTACACCGATTTGATTATGCAATGTCATTCATCTACTTGTGTTAATATTGGAAAGGTAACTCAATTCTATTTTTAATTTCAAACACTTATATGGTTCCATATCTTTCTTTTGTAATAAATTTGTATACAACATTTGATTATTGTCTCTAAATCTCTTTATCATTTCATATTTGAAACCATGCTTTAGAGAATGTTGATGGATCTTGTTTTAAAGGTGGCTAGCTAGGCTGCATACATTTTAAGGCCTGGACTTGCAAATGCTTACTACTTGTATATAGTTGATTCTTTTTAAATTTTGTGGTCAGACGAAATTGTACCCACTGAACTGAACAAAGCCATTATGCAGGCTCGAACTGAACTGTATGTTTTGAACTTGTCAAATGGTTGCTACATTGGTGTTATCCTTATACATTGCAGCTTTGTTTGTGCCATTGTTAGTTGTATGTGTGAATTGATATAATTTTTTTATTTCAACGATCTATTCATTCATGTTTTTAATAGTGTTGGATGTCTTAGATTACCCTGACCAATGATTGCACGGTGAGGCCTAGGCGATTTGAGACAAAATTGACTAGGCCCTAGTTCTGAAAAAGCTTATTAGGATCCTTAAAGTATATATCGCATTATCTTTGTCTTCTTCTCTGTGGTTTTGAGTGATAGTCTCGTTTTCTTATAAAGAGAAACAAATGAACAGAATGTATATTACATATGATATGATATAATGATATGATATGATATAATGATTTATAATAAAGAGAAACAAATGAACATAATGTATATTTGGGTTTACAACCTTATATGGTAGGTGTGCAGGGGAGGGAACATTTCTATTAGATGCTCATAAAAAATTTATAAGTATAATGAACAATTCTTTTATTATTAGAAGGTTATAGTAATGCTTTGAAATATTTTGAGAACTCTTTTAAAATATTTCAAAACACGTACTAATAATTAGAAGGTGATATGCGAGATAATGGTGACTTGAAACCGAGGTTTCGCACTTGACATAATGTGATATTCCCTCATGCGTGCTTTGAATGTAATCTTCTCTCAAAAGTACTTCTCGTCCTTAGAGAAGGTATGATTTAATTTTTCTTTCATCTAATATTTATGCATTTCGCCGTTATATTGGAGGACACATTGGTACGGTAGTGAAGTTATCCTTGATTTTTTCCTATTGCGCGTTAAATAGGTAATGATGTGTTCTTTCCAAATAGTGGAACTACTAATTCCTTCACAAATAAGATAAAATCATACAAATGATTAAATGGGTCCTAGGAGAAGATAATTCATCATATCAGTTTCAAATATCTAAATAATTCTAAGAATTTGAAAACTTAATGTCCATTCATTTTAACTATAAGCACAAGCCATCCTAGTAACATGCATTCCTTTTCAATTGGTTAAAAAAAAGAAAAGCATCGAAAGCGATTTTGTTCGTTGAAGTTTAGTAATCAAAATTTAGGATGAATCTTGGGGTACTATGTTGGTGCCCCCATGTCACACCATTCTTGTTACTTTATTACTTTGATTGGTAAGTGTCTTATCACTTCTTAAAATGCGACGTATATTCAGTTTGGTTGATATGCAGGACAAGTATAAGCTTGGATGAATAAATGTCTACATGTTGCATTTATTGGGAGCTTTATCTGCTCATTCTGAGTGTTGATGATTCATTTGAAAAATTGAGGGCTGGATTCATGTACGTGTTTTTGTGTGTAGGTGGGCTTGCATGTACATACATAAGAACTAAGACTGGATTCATGTACGTGTTTATTGCTTCCCATTGTTTTTACGGCGAAACATTAATTTCTTCTTCGTTGGTTGATTAAGAACTGCGTGAGCCATGCATAGCGTTTTGACATCGAGAAATTCACTAGAGGATGCATCGGATTTGGGTAGTGCTTTTGGTTTGTGACACTGAGCTCTTACCTTGTTCCCATGTTAATTTGTCTAGCAATGTTAGTTAACCTTAATTATCTGCTAATCACAGCTTGGTCACATTTATTTTCTTTCAAGCGCTCCCCAACAGTTTGGCAATGTCTTTCAAAAAGGTGATCGATTAAGTTTCCGAAACACAATGGAGTACCCAATTGTGGATGCTGATGTAAGTGTGAGCGCACACACAATTGCAGGGTTTATCTAAACACAGTCATATGCCATCTCTAATCAGGTAAAGCCCTCAAACCACTTTAATGTTTGTTTTCAAATTCCGTTTCTTTTGTTTGATATGTTAAATCCCTGCATATAATGTTTTTTCCTTTATGGGTTGTGATGTAACAAATTAAGAACCATTAGAATTGTTTGTTTGCTCGTTTACAGTAACCCTTCGAAAGAGGGATGCATAGGATTGAGAACTTAAAGTTTCAGTCATAATCCTACGAAAAAAAAAGTTTCAAATCATAGTTAGTTTCTATCATTCCAAGCATTTGTAGAACTCTCTTATTGCCTAACCATTTGTAAAAGTTGATTTCTTCTGTTAACTTAATTTTAAGCATTCCGAATGTGGTTTGTAAGATTGTTTATTGTGGTCATGATTTGATGATTTTGTTTGGAAGGTGAGAAACTTATCAGTTGTTGTTAGATATTTAGTTGTAACGTAGATGATGAGAAGACCAAGTTTTTTGTGTTCATTAGAGTTTTTGACAAAAATTTGGTACTTTTTGGGTTGCCATTTTGGTTGAGCTCATTTGAATTTTTTTCCCTCAATGTTCTTCGATCAAAAGATATGCTACACTATTATTGATTTTTTCATTTTCGTTGGACAGGTTGCAAAGAAGAAAAGTTGCAAATTCGAATTCGAAGGTGTACTTGTCTTGTCATGTTTCATTCATATGTAATTGTTACATGCGTAGTTTTCTTTTTTTTTGAAAATATATGGTGTAGCTTTTTTTTTGAAAATACATGGTGTAGCTTTTAGTTGCTACAATATTGAAATTGTTATTTGAATTTGAATTTGAATTTAGATATTGTTGGTATTTTAATTTTAGGGCAATGAATTTGATTGTTTAATATGTTGTATCATTTGAATAGTTTTTATTGATTATTTTTTATTTGTCATACAATTTTAATGATATTTAAAAATTGTCGTTAAAGCTCTTTTATGATAGTTGTTCAATGTCATTGTATAGTTACGATGACAGTTTTTAAGTGTCATTATACGTTAAAGATGACACTAAACATGTTGTCATTGTAAGTAAATACTTTCCACAATACCCCCATTCTATGACTGTTGAAAACTGTCGTCTTATACTTTTAACGTCAGTTTTTAAATGTCATTAATATGCAAATTTCTTGTAGTTACATACTAACTGTTAATTAATTTTACTTGTTGTGACTTATTTTTTCTTTTGTATTGAAATAAATATGATTTGTTTTTTATTATAGGTTATTTTTCATAAAATATATGACTTTTATATATGTGAATATCAATTTTTGTATACATGAAAGTTTAACTTATTTTCTTTTTCTTTTTCTTTTTTTTTTGCAGGAAACTATGGTATATATGATGAATGGAGTGTATTTTTATGATGATTTTTTTGGAAACTTATTTTGTGTTCTCCTATTTTGAATTTTTTTTTGTATAGATATGGAAAGAGACAATTATTGATACACTGAGTTTATGTATTCAAATTTGATTAAATTCTATTGGAATGTATGGAATGTATTAATTCATTGGTGTCGTGAAATGTATTAAGCAACCACCACCAACCGAATGAATTAGGAATGTATGAATTCATTGTATATGAATTTAGGGTTTATGATATATAAATTTTGTATTGTTGTTAATTTAGGGTTTAGTGTAATATATATGAATGTATTAAATCCTAAAACCGTAAATATAAATTTTGAATGAATATATATACCTATTCCAAACCCCCGCTTAGCTCTAATAACACCCGACAAATCAAATTATCACCCGAATTATACCTATTACCTGAATTAAACCCTAAACCCTAAATTAGCTTCAATTTGATATATTATGTCAATTTTACATTTTTCGAGGTAAAACTCCAGTGCCGACTTTTGAATTTCTCATTTTCCATATAAAATCCTCAATTTCTATTTATTTCGTCAAAATACTATTTTTTTCATATTTTTCTCTATTTTTCTGGATTTTGTTTTTCCAATTTCTCTTTTTTTTTCTTTTTTCTTTTTTTTTCTTATGGCGACGGGGAGCCCCGTCGCCATAAGAAAAAAAGAAAAAAAAAGAAAAAAGAAAAAAAAAAGAAATTGAAAAAAACATGCACGTGCCATGCCACACCACACCTCAACGAATGGCGCCTTTTCTAAAGGCATCATTCATTACACGTCACCCGCCTCGTCAGCCGTGTCCAACCAATTTCGCATTTACTAAACGCGAAATCCATTACTTTTGTAATTTTAAAAAAATTTAATATATTTAACGAATTTTAAAGAAAAACAACCTCACTTTTTGAAATAGCCCCGGAAATAGCATCGTCTGGATAGCGTACTTTGAGCGGTTTGTGCAATGCATTTTGTTTCTTATCTTTTTTTTTGGTAAATATTTCTTATCTTCTTTCTATCCAAAAAGAAAGAAAAAAAAAATTCGTGGAAGCTGATGACGTGGCGGCGCCACCACCTCCGGCTGCGGACATACGATTGCTTCTAGAACGCGTGCACGTGGCAACGTTACAGCGATTGCTTCTCGGCTTTAAGTCTGGTCCCACAACGCAGCAATATCGCTCCCACACGCCACTCAAACACACACTCATAACTTAAATAACTGATGTCCCGGACTCATCTAACCCTCCACGTGTCTTGGGCCCACCATTGATCCTACGGTTGTACGCGTCGAATGGTTTCTTCATTAGTTCTTGTTTTTTTAAAAGAAAAATAGAAGTTTTATTAATAGCTCGAAATATGCGCAGACAAATAATTAAAAAGTAAATTGATTCTTTAATTTTATTTGTTCTAAGAACTATTATCAATTTGACTGTAAATGTGATTATAAAATTAAAACAGTATGATAATAAAAGACTACCTTTTATAATATTGAAATATATTATAATGCACAAACATCACTAAAATCACATAACAAATAACAAAATTTCTAAACAAGAAGAATAAAACTTAAAACTTCTCAACGAGGAGAAGATAAATAAAAAACTTTCAAATAGGGAAAACAAATTGACTATGAAATGAAAAACTAATTAAATAAGAGACTAACCCACCAACACCGCATAAAAATAACGCATAATCGTTAAAGAAGATATACTGCAACAAGGATGTATTACAATAAGAATGAACCAATCTTCAGAAATCTGGCTAGATCTGCAATTTATTGGATGAGTAAAATTGGGTGAGTAAAAATGTAATATGATGTGATTTGAACCACCATCAATCAAAATGAAGAATCGACGGTGGTTCAAGATCAAAAATCACAAAAGAAAATCAATAAAAAACTTTAGATTTTTGTTCTTGAGTTCTTGTTAATAGTAGTATTATTGGCTCTTATTAGCTGCAACAAACAAGTATACAATTTCATTAATAGCAAATTAGCTTGGAGTCTTTGTCAATTTCAGTTGTTTATTTATTGATGAACTGTTTTGAGATTCTTGTGCTGTTAATATATATATTACCTTCTCTTAAATATGAATTCGACATCAAGTTTTAAAAAATGATTTTCCATTAATAATCAAAGCTTCGTCTCTAAGTTTTCTACAATGTTGTCGAATTAAAGTTAAAGCCAAACATACCAACAATATGAATGTTGGTATTGCTTACTTAATGAAATTTCGCCTCCACTCTCTGCTCTCAAGTATTTGTGATACTTCATAAAACTTTCCTCTACTTTTTGTAGGGAAAAAATCTACTTTCTTGCACATTTTTCATTTGTTAAGTATTTTTTTTAAGAGAAATCGAAATTTAATTAATCATGGTTCAATATAGAACTAAAAATATAATCAAGTACATTGATTCGCAAATCCTATTTGTGCAAACAAACTGACATTAATTTGATTTTTTTTTCGAAATTGAAACAGTTTGACAATCAGGGACTGCACTTTAAAATGTTGAAACTCATGACAATACACAAAAGTACTAGAACCACAAGGAAAAGACTTAAAACTTTTCAATAATGACAAGACATAAAAACATTTGGTTTTCATGTTTTTTTTAGGGTACATAACTTATCTCACAAGATATCTACCTCAAAAAATTATAAAATTTGAATTGCAGTTCTTCCAAATAAATATTTGGTGATGTGATACGCATCAAGTTAATCAGGGATAATTTAATATTAAGATAAGCTTTTATTATTTGAGTGATAAGTTCACTAGTGTTATGAGGACAAGTGGCCTTTGCTTTTTGAACGTCTCTTAGGGTTTGTTATTGTATTTAAGCTAATGTTTGTGAAATGGAAAGCAAGAAAGAAAAAGAAAAGTATTATTTTTATCAAGTAAATAGGCATAATAATTCCAAACTTTCAATTTTCTCAAAATAATCATAAACTTTGCTTTAGATCTCAATTTTATCCCATCTAATTTTTTTACTTTGTTTTTCTTAAATTTTTCCATAGTTTCTTATAAATTTTAAAATTCAAAATGAGCCATTTTTTCTTTTATTAATTTTTCACTTTCCCTCGATCAATAACTTTATTAATTTAATGTGCGACCTCATACCAAATAAAATAAAAAAGTAGATGGGATAAAATTGAGACAAAAAGTAAAGTTTGAGATTATTTTGAGAAAATTAAAAATTAAAAATTATTTTGAGAAAAAACTTGAAAATTTAGGATTATTTTATTTATTTACCCTATTTTTAACTACATCTTCATTTGATGTCTTTACTTTCCTTTTTAATGTCTTTTCCTTCATTTTTTTTTATTTTTATTAATGTCTTCTTAAAAGATTTGAACCACCATTGAATTGGGTTCTTATCATTATGTAATTAGTTATTTTAAAAGGATTAAAGATTTAAGTACGGACAATGGAATCGATGGAACGATTAAGTTACTTAATTGTCCTTGACATATAAATGGGTCATGATGATACTAAACCCAGACCTCCAAACTTCAAAGATGTTGTTTTCTTCTAAGCCGCGAAATGAGATGCTTGGCATATTTTCGTAAGATTAATCGAAACTAATTAAGGAGAGGTTGAAAAAAATATCTTAAGAAAAGTATTTAATTAAGAATAAGTGTTTTTTCCGTAACATATGTAACGATCGGTTATTTATTAACGCCGTTATTTACCTTATTTCATATTAGGACGCCAGCTCAGACGATACGTGGACGCCGCGGATAGATTAAGCATGTTCTGGACCTAGGTATTGACTGTGTATTGTTGTTTTTCTAATTTTGATGATTTATTAATATTTTTATTTTCTTTATAATGATGTATTATCCGTCACCGGTGTGTAAAGCTAGTATTTGTCGGGCGAGGTTGAGCACCGGGGTCCGTTCATAGGACAAGTCAACGCGGGGTTCGGTAGCAATGAGGCCGGGCGTTGAGGTTTAATTAGATTTAAATTATTTAAACATGCTATGGTTGATGATTTATTTAATTAAATGTAAATATATAACCTTAGGCTAAGCTAAGGAAATTAATTGGGTACACTAAGTGTGGAATCGCCTCGGGAAGCGTGTCGGACATGGGGGCCCAGGGTGCCGAGTGGTCGGGGAGTTAGTGTGACTCTATTTACAAATTTATGGAATTTATTGATGCCTAGAATAAATTATATAAGTTAAATCAAATTGAAATAAATAGAATCCTATAGTTTGAAATGAATAATCAACATTCTTGGGATCGACCTCAAGACATGCAACGAAAAGATACAAGGAAATTGGTGTCATGATAGGGTGTTCAAGAACTGTGTGACACAGGGTGATCAGTGGCGGTTGAATTGTCCTCGAGATGTGTGTACACAGTAGATTAGATAACCACCTATATATATACATTGATCGATCAACATGCAAAGAAGGAAAACGTTTTCACCAAATAGTTGGGAGATCTGTGAGAGAAATCGAGGTTGGGGAAGGTGAATGCCAGCAATTGGAGAGTGAATTCGAGCTTCAGAGCACGAATCCAAGGTAATCTTTATATTTTAAATCGAAAATTATGAAAAAAAAATATGGGGTTTTTGTGGGTTAAGGTGAAAAAAATGGATTTTTAGATAATTCATCACTGTTTTTGATGAATATGGTGTTATTGAGTTTGGTTTTGATAAATTACATCAATTGGAATCGAATTTGTGGAAAATTAATATGTATTTGTGGATTTCAAATTTTTGGGTACATGCATGTAATCCAAGAATTGAGTTGGTTTTGTGTTGATTTGTGGTGGAATTTGGAGGTTTTGAGGGTCTTCAATGGAGAGAGAGTGAAGAGAAGTCGAGAGGAGGGAAGAAGAGAGGCAAAATCGATGAGAAAAAAAAGAAGAGAGACGGGTTCGTCTCTGGTTAAAACCAGAGACGAAACTGTCTCTAGAGAAAGGGGAGGGGATGATGCACGCGAGTGCAGCGCGCGTGAATCCCCTCGAACTGGGCCGGTCCAACCACCTGGACCGGACTGGTCTAGGTGGGGCCCGCTGGAAAAAATAAATAAATAAATAAATAAAAATAAATAAATAAATAATATATATATATATATTATTTTCTGGAAAATAGGAAAAATAGTTGAAAAAAATATTAGAAAAATTTGTAAAAATTCTAGAAAGAAAAATATAGAAAATTTAGAAAAAGGTAGAAAAGTAGGTACGGGACTTTTCGGGTATTTTTGGAACCCCGACACAGTCCGGGAGAGGTACCACAACTGAAAAATTAAAAATATAATATAATATCATAAAATTATATAATATGTTTTCAAAAAGTATAAAAAACTATAAATGGACTTCAGGGACCGGAAAACCATAGCTCGGACATCGGGGAGCTAGGTGGGCGTACTGACGGGTTCGGGAAGTCAGAGTGCGTATTTTCGGGTACGTAAAACCCAACTGAACACCACTACTGCATTTACTTATTGTTATTCAATTTGAGCTGTTATTATTGATAATCTTCGAGCCCATTCCTACTGGGACGGTTATGGTTCCGTCTATGTATTCGGGTTGTGTGGTCGCTTGCTGGGTGTGTGGTCTAGGATACAGTCGTAGGGTCGATGATGTTGGCCACGACAGGGCTCCTGGTCCTCAGTTCACACCTAGGATTAGCTGGTTCACACCCATTTGCATATTTTTGTGTTTATATTCATGCGATGAGCTTTTGGGCAGTTGTCTGCATTTTCCTTCAATTCCGCATGTTTATTTAACACTATTTATTGATTTCATTTTACATTCTTATGATGCACGGTGGTTTTCTTTGGGATTTTACTTACTGGGCTCATCATCTATCTTTTTGTGATGGCTGAGCGCAGATCCTAGTACTAGCAAGGGTAAGGGGATTCTCGACGATTATATCTGACTTACCTGCGCCGAGGCTTGCTGGTACGTGTGATGTCTATATTTTGTTATTTTGTTTATATTTTGGGAACTGAGAGACTATAGTTCACACTTGTACTTGTATATATTAACTGTTATAGTTGATCGCCATATGTACAGTACTTTCCGGGATTTCCACTATAGGGTGAAACAGTAAAATCTATATATATAATTCTTTTGTTAGAAATGAAGCTTCCGCTGTAAATCATAAATTTTATATTAAATGGCACGAAATATAAGAGAATGTCAGGTAAGTTAGATAGAAAGTGACGTGGCAGAAGTTTTTGGTGCATTAGCAGGGGAAATGGGAAGCCATGGGGCAGCCTCAGAATTTGGGGCCGCCACAATTTGGTGTCAGAGCAAGGTCGATAAGGCCGTAAATAAAATAAGTTAACAAAGAGCATAAACTTTAAACCAAATTAGATGTGGAAACCCGACGAATTGCCGAGAACTTTTAGTTGGGAAGCAATGGAAACGGGAAGAGTTGGGATTGTTATGTTGATATATGTATTGTTGTGTTTGTATATATTATACGCATACGTATATGGGGAACTGATCCGAACACAGAAATCGATACAGACTACTATGAACGGACAGACCCCTACCACTACTTCTCCGACTACACAGTAGGAGGCTGGGGAGACTAGCGATCATACCACCAGAGAGGTAGCTGATTTGTGAGCCATAGTACAGAGAGTTACGGATCGGCGATTCTACTACAAAGACGAGACGATGGTGAGCTCATGGAGTACATACGGAGCTCGAGGATACCCGCGTAGCAAACGAGTGAGTTAATCGCAACTACCCCTTCGGCTGCGATTGCACCAGCAGTGGACACACAAGCAACAGGGACTGAGATATTGAGAGAGAGAGTTGAACCTGTTGTGGTACCAGTTGTTGCTACTGAGGTGACGCTTGCTACTACGGAGCCGCAGGGCGTTACTTCGACTGCTAGGAGTAAGATGTCAGAAACAGCGAAGATGGTGAAAACCCTACCTACTTTACTGGCGTTAGTGATCCAAAGGTTGCAGGACGGTGGTTGATGGCACACCGGCGCTTACATCAGTTGTTAGAGGTTCCGGAGGCGGATCAGCCACGTATTTCAGGGTACTATTTGAGAGGTCAGGCAGCGGTGTGGTGGACGACATACACGAACACACATGCGTACCGTCTATATGGGTAGAGTTCAGATAATTGTTTTTGGATGAGTATATTCATACCGAGGTGCAGTTGCGACTTAGGGAGCAGTTTCTGGCATTGAGACAGGGTAACATGACGGTGTCATAGTACATGGATCGATTCAGGTATCTTATGATGTATGTTATCGATGTGGTGAACACCGAGAGACTTCAGATCTATTACTTCATCAGGGGTTTGGATGAGAGGATAGGTGGAGTAATTGTTGCGAGTGGAGGCGAGACTTTACAGGCTATCTACGATAGGGCATTGGCTCGCGAGACATATATAAGGCATAGGGGTGAGCTGGTAGACAGGTCTGGGCAGAGTTCTCAGTTTAATCAGAGGCCGAAGAGACAGAGGGATCAGTCTGACCGACAGAGACACGATCAGGGTCGTCGAGATAGGAATCCTGAGCAGCGGAGAGGAGCTGAGAGACAAGTGGTGTATGCTACTACATCTGCACCTATCAGGCAACAGCGACAGCAGCCACAGCAGCAGTATCATGACAGGGATCAAGGTGGCCAGGACAGGGGTCAAAGAGATCGGGGTCAGAGTCAGAGATTCGATATCAGGCAGATTGGGAGGCGTGAGACGTGCAAGTGTTTTAGGTGCGGTCAGAGGGGATACTTGAGGGTCGACTGCAGCACCGTCGCCACGACGTGATCAGGGTCTGGATAGGGACAGAGTGCATGTGGTGGCACAGCCAGATTCGGGAGCTACCAGGCAGCTAGTTGAGGGTACGTTATCTATTCACAGTAGACTAGTTCATGATATGTTTGACTCGGGTAGTACATTATCATTTATTGTTGGACGATTAGTTGGGGAGTTAGGGTTAGTTGCACACACACTTAAGACCCATCTTGTTCTCAGCACGGCTGCTGGGGATAAGATTTACCATAACCGGATAGTTCGCAACGTCATGATTGAGGTTGCCGGACATCAGTTGCCAGCTGATCTTCGAGTACTAGAGTACTTAGAGTTTGACGCACTCTTTGGAATGGATTGGCTATCGGCGTACCATACACGGATAGACTGTTTTGGGAAGAGGGTAGAGTTTAGTATTCCGGGTTTGCCAGACTTCTCATTGAGTAGGACTACGTCGGAGTTACCCATTACGAGAGGTAGATTAGCGACTACTCAGGAGATGGAGGAGTTCGTAGTGATTATTGAGCCCGAGACTAGAGTGCCAGTTAGGATTGAGGATGTACCAGTAGTCCGAGGGTTTGCCGACGTGTTCCCAAATGATTTACCCGGATTACCACCACCACGGGCGATAGAGTTCATTATAGAGTTGATACCAGGGACCCAGCCTATATCTAGCCAACCTTATCGGATGTCACCGATGGAGCAGGAGGAGGTCAGGAAACAGTTAGAGGACTTGTTGGCGAAGGGTTTCATTCATCCGAGTATGTCACCGAGGGGAGCGCCAGTATTATTTGTGAAGAAGAAGGATGGATCGATGAGGATGTGTGTAGATTATCGGAAGCTGAATCAGGTGACAATCAAAAATCGTTACCCACTTCTGAGGATCGACGATCTATTTGACCAGTTGGCGGGTGCACAGTTTTTCTCGAAGATCAACTTACGCTCGAGATATCACCAATTATGGATTCGAGAAGAGGACATTAAGAAGACTGCTTTCGGTACCAGATATGGGTTGTTCGAGTTTACAGTGTTGCCATTTGGGTTGACGAACGCTTCAGTAGTTTTCATGGATTTGATGCATCGCGTGCTGAGACCTTATCTGGATCGATATGTAATAGTTTTTATTGATGATATATTGATATACAGTCGGGCGCGAGTGGATCACGAGAGTCATCTTCGAACAGTATTGACGACGTTGAGAGAGCATCGACTGTATGCGAAGTTCAGTAAGTATGAATTTTGGATGAGGGAAGTGAAGTTTCTGAGACATGTTATCAGCAGTCAAGGCATCTCTGTTGAGGGAGACAAGATTAGAGCGGTGATTGACTGGAAGAGACCGGAGACTGTTTTGAAGATACAGAGTTTCTTAGGTTTAGCAAGATACTACCGCCGATTTGTATAGGATTTTCTCCACGATTGCAGCACCAATGACGAGGTTGACGAAGAAGGATGTACCTTTTGAGTGGTCTGAAGAGTGTGAGCAGGCATTTCTGGAGTTGAAGAAGCAATTGACTTCTGCACCAGTGTTGACATTACCAGAGCCCGGGAAGATTTTAACAGTTTACACTGATCAATCAGGAACGGTACTGGGATGTGTTCTGATGCAGGAAAGACGATCAGTGGCTTATTTAACCAGGCGATTGCGACCACATGAGTGTAATTACCCCGTACACGATTTGGAGCTTGCGGCAGTTGTGTTTGCGCTGAAGGCTTGGAGACACTATCTCTATGGAGAGAAGCTTATCCTTTACACTGATCATCAGAGTCTGCGCTATCTTTTCACACAGAGAGATCTGAATATGCATCAGAGGAGATGGTTAGAGTTGCTGAAGGATTATGACTTTACGATCGAGTATCACCCTGGTAAGGCCAATGTAGTGGTGGATGCTTTGAATAGATGCGGAGTTGACAATCAGACTCGTACTTAACTTATGGGACTGTTGGAGGCGGCATCAGTGGTGAGTATATCGAACATTGCCGATACGCACGATGTTCGGATTTATGGTCGATGAGAGTACCGACAGTGTCACTAGAGCGGGTATCGGAGTGTCAGAGGGCTGATGGACTTTATGAGCAGTTCAGTGGTTTAGCGTGGGATCTCGAGTGCACTGATTGGACAGAGACGACGGATCGATGTTTGCGGCACAGAGGTCGACTGTAGATACCGGCGGTACGAGAGGTTAGAGATAGTATAATAGAGGATGCTTACCGGTCGCGTTATACAGTTCATCCGGGCAGAACCAAAATGTACCACGACTTGCAGAGATTGTTTTTGTGGCCTGGGATGATGGCTGATGTTGGCGATTATATTCGAGGATGTCACATATGTCAGCAGGTGAAGGCGGAACATAGACGACCAGGTGGATTGTTACAGCTGTTACCCATTCCTCAGTGGAAATGGGAACACCTTACCATGAATTTTGTCAGTGGATTACCGCAGACGTCCAAGCGACACGATGCGATTTGGGTAATGATTGATAGATTGACGAAATCAGCACATTTCATACCAGTTTTCATGCGATACACGTTCCCTCAGTTGAGCAGACTATTCGAGCGGAGATTGTTAGACTGCATGGGTGCCGGTCTCCATTGTATCTGATAGGGATCCCAGGTTTACTTCGAGATTCTGGGAGGCGATGCAAGAGCAGTTTGGCACTAGGTTACAGTTTAGCATGGCGTATAATCCTTAGACATATGGCCAGTCAGAGAGATTGATACGGATTTTAGAGGACATGCTGAGGGCTTGTATTTTGCAGTTTGGAGGTTCGTGGGAGGACTATTTAGCACTGTGTGAGTTTGCTTACAACAACAGCTATCAGGCTAGTATCGGGATGCCGCCATTTGAGGCACTGTATGGGAGGCCTTACAGGTCACTAGCGTGTTGGGCAGAGCTGGAGGATACAGTTACGATAGGGCCGGAGATAGTTGTTGATCACACAGAGAAGATTCGACAGATTCGTCAGAGGCTTCGAGTGGCACATGACAGATAGAAGAAATACGCAGATAGATATCACGAGAGTCTGAGCTATGAGGTGGGTGATATGGTTTATCTGAAGGTTTCTCCTTGGAAGGGCCAGCAGAGGTTCGAGATTAAGGGGAAACTGGCGTCGAGATTTATTGGACCTTATCGAGTTGTAGAGAAGGTTGGCAGTTTGGTGTACAGATTAGATCTACCAACGGAGTTAGCAGGGATTTATCCTACTTTTCACATTTCGATGTTGAGATTGGCTAGACCGGGCCACGACCCATGGTTGATGTGCGACAGGTGGAGATTTAGCCTGACGCAACTTACGAGGAGCGGCCATTGGTGGTATTAGATCGTAAGATCCAAACTCTCAGGAACAGGGAAATATCAAAAGTACTCGTACGGTGGCAGCATCACGATACGGAGGGACTTACCTAGGAGTTGGAGGCGACCATGCGAGAGTGTTATCCCCAGTTATTCCACGGTTTATTCTAAACTGACTCAAATTTCGGGACGAAATTTCTTTTAGTTAGGAAGAATTGTAACGATCGGTTATTTATTAACGTCGTTATTTACCTTATTTCAGATTAGGACGCCAGCTCGGACGACACGTGGACGCCGCGGATAGATTAGGCATGTTCTGAACCTAGGTATTGACTGTGTATTGCTGTTTTTCTAATTTCGGTGATTTATTAATATTTTCATTTTCTTTATAATGATGTATTATCCGTCACCGGTGTGTAAAGGTAGTATTTGTCGGGCGAGGTTGAGCGCCGGGGTCCATTCGTAGGACAGGTCAACGCAGGGTTCGGTAACAATGAGGCTGGGCATTGAGGTTTAATTAGATTTAAATTATTTAAACATGCTATGGTTGAGAATTTATTTAATTAAATATAAATATATAACCTTAAACTAAGCTAAGGAAATTAATTGGGTACACTAAGTGTGGAACCGCCTCGGGAAGCGTGCCAGACATGGGGGCGTGGGGTGCCGAGTGGTCGGGGAGTTAGTGTGACTCTATTTACAAAATTTATGGAATTTATTAATGCCTAGAATAAATTATATAAGTTAAATCAAATTGAAATAAATAGAATCCTATAGCTTGAAATGAATAATCAGCATTCTTGGGATCGATCTCGAGACACGCAACGAAAAGATACAAGGAAATTGGTGTCATGATAGGGTGTTCAAGAACTGTGTGACACAGGGTGATCAGTGGCGGTTGGATTGTCTTCGAGATGCGTGTACATAGTAGATTAGATAACCACCTATATATATACATTAATCGATCAACATGCAAAAAAGGAAAACGTTTTCACCAAATCGTTGGGAGATATGTGAGAGAAATCGAGGTTGGGGTAGGTGAATGCCAACAATTGGAGAGTGAATTCGAGCTTCAGAGCACGGATCCAAGGTAATCTTTATATTCTAAATCAAAAGTTATGAAAAACAAATAGGGTTTTTGTAGGTTAAGGTGAAAAAAATGAATTTTTAGATAATTCATCACTGTTTTTGATGAATATGGTGTTATTGAGTTTGGTTTTGATAAATTACATCAATTGGAATCGAATTTGTGGAAAATTGAGATGTATTTGTGGATTTCAAATTTTTGGGTACATTCATGTAATCCGGGAATTGGGTTGGTTTTGTGTTGATTTGTGGTGAAATTTGGAGGTTTTGAGGGTCTTTAATGGAGAGAGTGAAGAGAAGTCGAGAGGAGGGAAGAAGAGAGGCAAAATCGATGAGAAAAAAAAAATGGGTTCGTCTCTGGAGGAAGGGGAGGGGATGACGTGCGTCCCCCCGAACCGGGCCGGTCCAGGTGGGGCCCGTTGGAAAATAAATAAATAATATATATATATTGATAATCTTCGAGTCCATTCCTACTGCTTACTTATTGTTATTCAATATATATATTATTTTTTATTATTTTTATTTTTATTTTCCAGCGGGCCCCACCTGGGCCGGTCCGGCCCGGTTCGGGGGGACGCACGTCATCTCCTCCCCTTCCTCCAGAGACGAACCCGTCTCTTTTTTTTTCTCATCGATTTTGCCTCTCTTCTTCCTTCCTCTCGACTTCTCTCCACTCTCTCTCCATTGAAGACCCTCAAAACCTCCAAATTCCACTACAAATCAACACAAAACCAACCTAATTTTCGGATTACATGCATGTACCCAAAAATTCGAAATCCACAAATATGTCTCAATTTTCCACAAATTCGACTCCAATTGATGTAATTTATCAAAACCAAACTCAATAACACCATATTCATAAAAAACAGTGATGAATTATCTAAAAATCTATTTTTTCACCTTAACCCACAAAACCCCATTTTTTCATAATTTTTGATTTAGAATATAAAGATTACCTGGATCCGTGCTCTGAAGCTCGAATTCACTCTCCAATTGCTGGAATTCACCTACCCCAACCTCGATTTCTCTCACATATCTCCCAACGATTTGGTGAAAACGTTTTCCTTCTTTGCATGTTGATCGATCAATGTGTATATATAGGTGGTTATCTAATCTACTGTGTACACGCATCTCGAGAAAAAATTCAACCGCCACTGATCACCTTGTGTCACACAGTTCTTGAACACCCTATCATGACACCAATTTCCTTATATCTTTTCGTTGCGTGTCTCGAGGTCAACCCCAAGAATGCTGATTATTCATTTCAAGCTATAGGATTCTATTTATTTCAATTTGATTTAACTTATATAATTTATTCTAGGCATCAATAAATTTCATAAATTTGTAAATAGAGTCACACTAACTCCCCGACCACTCGGCACCTCGCGCCCCCATGTCCGGCACGCTTCCCGAGGTGATCCCACACTTAGTGTACCCAATTAATTTCCTTAGCTTAGCCTAAGGTTATATATTTACATTTAATTAAATAAATCCTCAATCATAGCATGTTTAAATAATTTAAATCTAATTAAACCTCAACGCTCGGCCTCATTGCTACCGAACCCCGCGTTGACCTGTCCTACGAACGACCCCAGCGCTCAACCTCGCCCGACAAATACTACCTTTACACACCGGTGACGGATAATACATCATTATAAAGAAAATGAAAATATTAAGAAATCACCGAAATTGGAAAACAGCAATACACAGTCAATACCTAGGTTCAGAACATGCCTAATCTATCCGCGGCCTCCACGTGTCGTCCGAGCTGGCATCCTAATCTAAAATAAGGTAAATAACGGCGTTAATAAATAACCGACCGTTACAATTCTTCTCAACTAAAAGAAATTTCGTCCTGAAATTTAAGTCAGTTTAGAACAAATCGTGGAATAACTGGGGATAACGCTCTCGCATGGTCGCCTCCAACTCCCAGGTAAGTCCCTCCGTACCGTGATGCTGCCACCGTACGAGTACTTTTGATATTTCCCTATTCCTAAGAGTTTGGATCTTACGATCTAATACCGCCAATGGCCGCTCCTCGTAAGTTGCATTAGGCTGAATCTCCGCCTGTCGCACATCAACCATAGGTCGTGGCCCGGTCCTAGCCAATCTCAACATCGAAATGTGAAAGGTAGGATGAATCCCTGCTAACTCCGCCGGTAGATCTAATCTGTACGCCACACTGCTAACCTTCTCTACAACTCGATAAGGTCCAATAAATCTCGGCGCCAATTTCCCCTTAATCCCGAACTCGGGCCCTTCCAAGGAGAAACCTTCAGATAAACCATATCGCCCACCTCATAGCTCAGACTCTCGTGGTATATATCCGCGTATTTCTTCTGTCTGTCCTGTGCCGCTCAAAGCCTCTGACGAATCTGTCGAATCTTCTCTGTGTAATCAACAACTATCTCCGGCCCTATCGTAACTGTATCTTCCGGCTCTGCCCAACACGCTGGTGACCTGCAGGGCCTCCAATACAGTGCCTCAAATGGCGGCATCTCGATACTAGCCTGATAGCTGTTGTTGTAAGCAAACTCACACAGTGCTAAGTAGTCCTCCCATTAGCCTCCAAACTGCAAAATACAAGCCCTCAGCATGTCCTCTAAAATCCGTATCAATCTCTCTGACTAGCCATCTGTTTGAGGATAATACGCCGTGCTAAACTGCAATCTAGTGCCAAACTGCTCCTGCATCACCTCCCAAAATCTCGAAGTAAACCTGGTATCCCTATCAGATACAATGGAGATCGGCACCCCATGCAGTCTAACAATCTCTTGCTCGAATAGTCTGCTCAACTGAGGGAACGTGAATCACATGGAAACTGGTATGAAATGCGCCGATTTCGTCAGTCTATCAATCACTACCCAAATCGCATCGTGTCGCCTGGACGTCTGCGGTAATCTACTGACAAAATTCATGGTAAGGTGTTCCCATTTCCACTGAGGAATGGGTAACAGCTGTATCAATCCACCTGGTCGTCTATGCTCTGCCTTCACCTACTGATATATGTGACACCCTCGAACATAATCGCCAACATCAGCCTTCATCCTAGGCCACCAAAACAATCTCCGCAAGTCGTGGTACATTTTGGTTCTGCCCGGATGAACTGTATAACGCGACCGCTGAGCATCCTCTAGTATACTATCTCTAATATCTCGTACCGCCGGTATCCACAGTCGACCTCTGTGCTGCAAACATCGATCCGCCGTCTCTGTCCAATCAGTGCACTCGAGATCCTGCGCTAAACCACTGAACCGCTCATAAAGCCGATCAGCCCTCTGATACTCCGATACCCGCTCTAGTGACACTATCGGTACTCTCATCTGACCACAAATCTGAACATCGTGCGTATCGGCAATGTTCGATATACTCACCACTGATGCCGCCTCCAACAGTCCCATAAGTCGAGTACGAGTCTGACTGTCAACTCTGCATCTACTCAAAGCATATGCCACTACATTGGCCTTACCAGGGTAATACTCGATCGTGAAGTCATAATCCTTTAGCAACTCTAACCATCTCCTCTAACGCATATTCAGATCTCTCTGTGCGAAAAGATAGCGCAGACTCTGATGATCAGTGTAAAGGATAAACTTCTCTTCATAGAGATAGTGTCTCCAAGCCTTCAGCGCAAACACAACTGCCGCAAGCTCCAAATCGTGTACGAAGTAGTTACACTCATGTGGTCGCAATCGTCTGAATAAATAAGCCATTGGTCGTCTTTCCTGCATCAGAACACATCCCAGTCCCATTCCTGATGCATCAGTGTAAACTGTCAAACTCTTCCCAGGCTCTGGTAATGTCAACACTGGTGCAGAAGTCAATCGCTTCTTCAACTCTAGAAATGCCTACTCACACTCCTCAGACCACTCAAAAGGTACATCCTTCTTTGTCAACCTCGTCATCGATACTACAATCGTGGAGAAATCCTGTACAAATCGGTGGTAAATAGATAACGTACCCTCGACTAGCTGCCTGGTAGCTCCCGAATCTGGTTGTGCCACCACATGCACTCTGTCCTTATCCGGACCCTGATCACGTTGTGGCGACGGTGCTCTGCAGTCGACCCTCAAGTGTTCCTTCTGATCGCACCTAAAACACTTACGCGTCTCATGCCTCCCAATCTGCCTGTTATCGAATCTCTGACTCTGACCCCGATCTCTCAATCCCCTGTCCTGGCCACCACCGATCTCTCGTCATCTTGATATCTGCTGCGCGCTCTTTGCGCTGCAGTGCCCGATAGATAGGTGCAGATGTAGTAGCATACACCACCTGTCTCTCAGCTCCTCTCAGCTGCTTAGGACGCCTATCTCCGATAGGTGCAGATGTAGTAGCTCAAGTGCCCCCCCGAACCGGGCCGGACCGTCCAGGGCCCGTCCAGTGGGGCCCCGAAAAGAAATAAAAATAAAAAATATAGTAATAATAATTATATATATTACATATATATATTATTTTCTGGAAAATAGGAAAAATAGTTGAAAAATATCAGAAAAATTTGTAAAAATTCTAGAAAAATATAGAAAATTTAGAAAAATGTAGAAAAATAGGTACGGGACTTTCTGGTATTTTTGGAACCCCGACATAGTCCGGGAGAGGTACCACAACTGAAAAATTTAAAATATAATATAATATCATAAAATTATATAATATGTTTTCAAAAAGTATAAAATACTATAAATAGACTTCAGGGACCGGGAAACCATAGCTCGGACATCGGGGAGCTAGGTGGGGCGTACTGACGGGTCCGGGAAGTCGAAGTGCGTATTTTCGGGTACGTAAAACCCAACTGAACACCACTACTGCATTTACTTATTGTTATTCATTTGAGCTATTTTTATTGATAATCTTCGAGTCCAATCTTACTGGGATGGTTGAGTTTTCCGTCTATGTATCCGAGGGTGTATGGTTGCTTGTTAGGTGTGTGGTCTAAGACACAGTTGTAAGGTTGATGGTGTAGGCCACAACAAGGCTCCTGGTCCTCAGCACACATCTTGGATAGCTGGTTCACACCCATTTGTGTTTCTGTGTGTTTATATTCATGCGATGAGCTTTAGGCAGTTATCTGCATTTATTTTTTCTTTCTACATGTTTATTTAACACTCTTTATTGGTTTCCATTTACATTATTTAATTATGATGCACGGTGGTTTTTCTTGGGATTTTACTTACTGGGCTTGTCATCTACGTTTTGTGATGGCTGAGCGCAGATCCTAGTACTAGCAAGGGTAAGGGGATTCTCGGCGATTATATCGACTTACCTGCGCCGAGGCTTGCTGGTACGTGTGATGTCTATATTTTGATATTTTGTTTATATTTTAAGAACTGGGAGACTATAGTTCACACTTGTACTTGTATATATTAGTTGTTATAATTGATCGCCATATGTACAGTACTCTCCGGGATTTCCACTATAGGGTGAAACAGTAAAATCTATATATATATATATATATAATTCTTTTGCTAGAAATGAAGCTTCCGCTGTAAATCATAAATTTTATATTCAATGGCACGAAATATGAGAGAATGTCAGGTAAGTAGATAAAGAGTGACGTGGCAGAAGTTTCTAGTGTATTAGCAGGGGAAATGGGAAGCCACAGGCAGCCTCGAAATTTGGGGCCTCCACAGTTTGGTTAGAGACTCTAGATATAAGTTTAATTTTTGGTAGCTACCTTATATTTTTTTTAATTTCTCATGTTTATACGGTTGAGGCATTAATTACTATTAAATCAATCGAATCAAAATAAAAAGGGGCATAAAGAATTTCAGAGATGCATTATTATCATTATTATTATTATTATTATTATTTTTATTATTATTTGACTTTAGTAAAAATTTACCTACCAAATTTCTGAAGTTTTGCCGCAAATGAGGCTTTAACAATTTCGGCGATTCATTATTGTTAACAAAAAAAAAACAAAAACAAAGAAATCAAAAATATTAAAAACGTGTGGGGTTGTGTAACAATGTCAAACTTGTCAACTGTTGCTGAAAATATTAATCCCATCAAATGACCCCGCTCAACTCGCTTAATCTCCTTCATGTCCCTACTTCTCCACCGACACGTGTCAAGCGTTGCCGGTGCAAACACGGTCTCTCTCTCTCTCTAAACCACAAAAACAGGAGTCCAACAACAGTAACAACGCAGAGAGAGAAATAAAAATCGCATCTTTGGGTCCAACTCCGACCAACCATCGCTCCACCCCTTTCGGTGCTGCCTTTACCGTCTTTTCTTCAATTGCAGGTTTCCCCTCTCTCCCTCTCTGGATTTGTCTTACTTTTCTGAATTTTGTCCAATTTGGGTACTTTGATTTGTATTAGAATTGGGACTTTTGGGATTTGTAGTTATACCTATTTGGATGTTTGGAATTTTGGGTGGATTGTAATTCTGTCTATTTGGGTGTTTTTTTTTTTTATTTGTCTATTTGTCTATTTGGGTGTTTTGATTTTTGGGTAGATTGTGATTTTATGATCTATTGTTGATTTTTCGGTGGGTTTTGATTCTATCTTTTTTTTTTTTTTTTTTTTTTTTCAGAAGTGGGTGTTCAATTGTTTGGACTTTGGATTGTGGGTGAATGCAATTTGGGGAATTTCTGCGTAAATTGTATGTAAAGATGGCTGTTTTGATGTGATTGTAGGCTTTGAAGAGGGGGTATTTGATTTAGGAAATTAAGGTTGAGGAAGCTTGGCTTCGTAGAAAGTGTGGTTTGTTTGATTTCCTCATATTTTGAGAGGAACTCAAAAAGGGGTCTTGAGAATACATCAAAAGAGCAATCTTGTGGAGCTTTGATTGGGTTTGAGGAGGTGTTTGTTGTTTAGGATTTGTGAAAATGGTTGTAGAATCGATTGCTGCGGCGTCTCTTTTCGGGCAGTGCCCCTTGTATCAAGTGTCTACTTACAAGGATGGATCCAACAGGAGGAGAAAAATTGAGGTGCAACATTTCCCTGTTAGTGACATTGTGGGGAAACGATTAAGCTTTTCGACTGGATCGCTTCCCTTGCTTAGTAGGGGAAAATGGGAGGCCAATTCTTCTTCTATTTCTTCAATTAAGGCGCTAGCACTGGAGTTGACTAAAGAGGCGTATTCGCCCAGGGAAGAAGAGAGGATACCAAAGCATTTGAATTATCCAGTTGAAACGGGCGCGCTACGTAGGTCAGGCCTGTGGCCGCCATCAAACAAGGCGGATAATCCTTCATTGCACAACCCGTTGCTTCGTCAAGAGAGGATGGGTTGTGGATGGTTGGGCGCCATCTTTGAGTGGGAAGGGGTGATTGTTGAAGATAATCCTGACCTTGATAAGCAAGCATGGTTGACATTGTCTCAAGAAGAAGGCAAATCCCCTCCCCCGGCTTTCTTGCTCAGAAGAATAGAGGGGATGAAGAATGAGCAAGCAATCTCCGAGGTCCTCTGTTGGTCGAGAGACCCTGCTCAAGTCAGAAGGTTGGCTTCGAGAAAGGAGGAAATATACCATGGTCTGCAAGGTGGGATTTATAGAGTGAGATCGGGTTCACGGGAATTTGTGAATGTTCTGATGAACTACAAGATTCCAATGGCTTTGGTTTCTACTCGTTCGAAGAAAACTATTGAGACTGCAATTAGGACAATTGAGATTGAGGGGTTCTTCAGCGTAATTGTGGCAGCTGAAGATGTTCATAGGGGGAAGCCAGATCCGGAAATGTTTGTCTACGCTGCCCAGCTTATAAACTTCATACCCGAGCGTTGCATTGTGTTTGGGAACTCAAACTCGACAGTCGAGGCTGCGCATGACGCCCGCATGAAGTGTGTTGCAGTTGCCAGCAAGCACCCAATGTATGAACTTGGAGCTGCAGATTTGGTGGTAAAACACCTGGATGAGCTTTCTGTTGTGGACCTCAAGAATCTTGCTGATATTGAATCAGCTGAGTTTGGCTCTGGGGAACCGGAACTAGAGATGGAAGAGGAGGAAGAAGATGAACCATATCCGTCTTCTGCGGTGGGAGTGGATGATATTTTCTGGTGAGCCCTTCCAATTGTACAGTCATTGTGCCTTATCTAATTCTTTACAATAAGCTCGGTATAGGTCTTTAGTGTCCCTTAAATATGTATATTTGTTCCTATGTACAATATCTGCAGGAGATACAAGAAAATGACTAGAACTGAATGGTAGTCTCAATTGGATTGCCATGTTGTCAATGATTTCCGCTGTATATAAACATATGTTGTTGGAAAGTCTTCTATCTTAGCTATTGACGTCCATTTAACTAATTTCAAGAAATGGGAGTTAAACCTCGTTATTTGTTCTCTTGATTGTTCTCGGGTCTTCTATATCTCACTTTGTGTAGAGACTTGTTTGGATTTGTTGGAGTGGCTAGTTTTTCAGATCCTTTCCATGGCATCATTTTATGGTTTTTTATTTTTTTATTTTAAATCAATAAACTTATCATGCATAGTTTGTAGGCAATGCGATCGAGATTCTCACGTCAAAAGTTGAACGATTTTATACTTGTGCTTAGTACCACTTGAACATAGAGTCGTAGACCTTCTAGGAGCAAAGGCACGTGTTTGAAATTGGTATCTTTTGTGCCTTGGGAGAGAGTCTATAATAGGTGTAAGAAAATATGTTAAAAATTGATTAAAATTCAAAAAGTAATTGGTCTTTTATGTTATATTCAAAACTTGTGTGTATACTGTATAAGAGGTCCAAGTGGTAGGAGTATTTTTTTAGGACAAGTAGAATGAGTTTTCGATGTATTAGAAGTCTAATTAGTCTGTTTGTTAAGGGTCAACAGAATCATATAATTGATGATGATGATTTTCCATCTTTACATTATGTATGAGCTTTGAAGCATTTGTTAAAATTAAATTTAAATTCAAAGCATGTAATTTGTCTTTGAATGTAGTTTTGAAAGCATGTCCCCGTTGATATTTGGAATTCAAATTGCTCTTCTTCGTGATTTTTTTTCGTTTTCCTTTCTTTCTTCTGGATTGTCCAAGTGAAAGTTCAATCCGCTCTTCTTGTACTCTATGATTTTCTCCTCTTTCACCTCTTCTTGTCCTCTCCTTGTTTTTATTTTTTCTTTCTCTTTCCTCTTTTCCCAATCTAGATACAAATACATCTTTCATAGCAAGCACTAATATTTTGGAGATGATGTTAGTGAAATTATTCACACTGAGTTTATGAGAGAGGTGTTCAGTTTGGAAAATGCTTTTCTGAATCTATAAGTGATCTTGAGCTTGAATGTGTATATACCTTTGGGGTTGTGAACTTGTGATACTATTGAGGATGTCCTGCAACTAGAAATCGAATTGTTGATAATTGTTGCATCATTTTATTGATCAGAACTATTCCGATGTTGATAACTTGATATATCCTCGCATTTTCATGGATTCGACTGGTGTTACTACTCAAGAATGTCCACTCCACATGCTCATTTCTACCCTAATTTTGGAATGTGTTCAGATGATATACCATCATATTCTTTTCTGTCTTGGCGTGGTTTTTTTGGTTCACATCGGCATTTTTGATCATTCAATGCATCAATAAAATTACATACGATTTGAAGGATGTTTCATTGCTCATTTCATGGTATTTGGTTTGTGATAGTTTTTAGTGAAGTGGAAGAATCATGTTCTATCCGATGGTACGACTTAACTCGCTAGAGTAGAGTTTCAAGGCAGGGAGAATTGATTTTTTTTTTTTTTTTTATTTTACCATTATTCTGTCCTTTTGGCGTGTTTTGATCTACATTTGGCATTAATTTCCATTCTGCAACATGTTTTGTTCGCAAAACAGACGAAGTACAAACCTTGCACCTAACTCGCAGTCGCAGAAGGTTACGAAAGTAATGAGAGGCCTTGGCCTTGCTTGATATGATGCAGTGTTAATAGACTTTACTATATTTTTCTGGCCTCAAGTTGCAGGATGAATTAAGATCAGACATATTGGTGTTTGAAACCTAACCTTGTGTGAATTTCTTGTTTCCTCTTCTTTCAGTGGTGCTAGAAAACAGGTTATTCATTCTCATTTTTGTGTTCCTATACTTGGTTGAATTTGTTGAATTCAGCTTTTCAGCTAAACTAATTTGACAATGTTGGAAAAACTTGCTGTGTTACATAGTTATAATTTGTTTGTGTTTATTTATTCAACCAGGGTTCTCTAACAAAGCCTAGTTTAAGAACTATTTGTCCACTACACAAGACTATTCCCAAAAACAATGTATGTAATTTCGAGGACGTTAACCATCCTCACTCTGAGCTCCAAGTAGTTCATTAGCACTGCAACAAGATCGTCTGGCTCGAAACTTACAACCAGGCCAAAAACTAGAAGATCTCCCCATTTTGCGTGTGGAGGAGTTGAATTGGGTTACAAATTAATCCCTCTTCGTAGCACCAAGCCAACTTGCTGATGGTATTGATTGAATTGCGAAATGGAAGCATTTATTGCTTGCCTCTGGTACAAGTAGAAAAGAAGTTGCTTTGGAAACTAGTGGCGCTTACAAGCAGCGTCTCTTTGTACAAATCATGTAAATGACTCACTGATTTGGTATGAAGTTGGTTAAGTAAGAGGTCAGGGGTTCGAGCCTCACAATAAGCAAGTAAGCAAGTAAGCAAGATGTGATTTCTTTTTTATCAAAAAATAATAATAATAAAAAAAAAAACTAACAAGGAGCGTCTTCTTGTCTTCTTGTCTTATAATAATATTCACTGCTTGTTACTTTTCAAAACAAGTGAAGTCATATTATTATTATAGACAAAAAGAAGCTCTTTTGGAGTCCGAACGCATTATGAAAAGTTGATTCAATTTCCCCGTTCTTGTAAGCTTAAGAAAATGAAATGATGCGTGCATATTCTTCTTTTTCTTAAAATAAACATATTGATATGCAATGAATATAGCTGGTACTCCACAATTAAGTCATATATTATGTGAGTGCTGATGGCTTGATTATGTCTGGCCAGTTCAATAATTAACAGTAATATATTTAGCTTTGTTGTAGGCCTCAGTTATCTAATCAAAGATCAAGTTAACACTGATCAACTGAAGTTTAATGGAGTTTGGTCAAAAAAAAAAAAAAACTAAAGTTTAACGTGGTGATAACATTCAAAGAACATGGGAAGATGATGTCACCTCTTATCTCACATTGCACATTAAATTACCTCTTTCAGTTCAAGAAAGATTTGCTAGAGAACATCGGCGGCAAAGTTGATGAACTTAAACGCTACATGTCAAGTACTAAGCCACTTTTAACCTAGCGTGGTCAGCCCAACAGTAAGGGTGAGTTTAGAATTGTGTGGCTTAAACGTATGATTCTAGATTCGATTTTCTACCGCGTCAAGGTTGTTTGAGCAATTGAAGTACACTCAGACCAATTGCACCAGGGCCTCATAGAAATAGTCAGACTTGTCTAGATACTCACGGATATAAGCCATCTTTTGAACTACTTTTTTATTTTTATTTTTTCTATTTGAATTAAAATAGAGTTTTTATTAATCATGGTAGCTCAATAGTCAATACATTCAATAAAACATGACCAAACATAGAATTAAGTACTTTAATAAAAACAAACTAATTCGCTAATCCTAATTGTTTATGAGAACATTCAACTATCATAAAGTTATTTTTGAAAAATTGCAACCGTAACAATGAAACAGTATGTCAGACGGTCGATAATTGATTGTGGTGATAAAAGTTTACAATACGGCAGTACATAGACTCTACTAAGACCCCAACGAAAAAATAATTATTTATTTATTACTTATTGATAAAAAAATCTTATTTATTTGTCAAAGCATCTCAAAGCATCTCACTTGCCAAAAAGGCAAAACCTTGTGAGGTCGTTGTTCGACTCCTACTAAAGTCATAAAAAAAAATCTTATTTATTTACTTAATTTTTTTTTTTAGTCGTTATTTATTTAATTTTTATTTCCACTTTTCCTTTCTCTCTCTTGTACGGAGGAGGCTTGCTTTGCCTTATATAAACCAACCAAGCTTTCATCTTTGTTGCGCGTCATTACATCACATTCCCAATTGCCCATACCCTAATTTCAGACATTAATTCGATTCGAGCTCTCATCACTACACATCAAGGTCTTCGATTTCTTCTTCAACTGGTATGTCCCTCTTTTGCTTTCTGAGCTGAAACCCTGTATTTTCAATTGCATTCACTCTTAGTGTTCTTCTTCTTCCTTTGAATTTAAATAGGGTTTTTGGCGGTTTAGGGATTCTGGGTAGGTGTCTTTTGAGGTTCAAATGCGTTTTCATTTGTAAAGTTTGAACCTTTTTGACAATTTCTGTTCAATCCAAGCAGGGACCGGCGAATCGCGGTGGCGATGGCATTGGCGTCGCGAATTGGGTCTTCATCTTCTCAGTGCTTCTGTTCGGAGATGAGAGGGCGCGAGACTCGGAGAGCCCATGGGAATTTGAATAGAATGTCGTGGGCGTTACGTATGGATTGGGCAGGTCGGAAAATGGGGCGCCGGGCGGTGGTTGTTGCGGCGAGCCCGCCAACGGAAGATGCGGTGGTGGCGGCGGAGCCTTTGACGAAGGAGGATCTTGTGGGGTATCTCTCCTCTGGGTGCAAGCCCAAGGAGAATTGGAGGTGCATTTCTCGTTCCACTCTCAATTTCTTTATCAGCAATTTAAGTTCTTGTTTGTCAATTTAGTTGTTCAATTTGATCCATATCGTAAAGGATCAAGCGCAATGGAAGAGTTTGATCCATATAGCCAACCCCAACTAATTTGGGATTGAAGCTTTGTTATTGTTGTTTCTTCAATTTTTTGCCTTTGAAATCTTGAAATAACTGACGGAGGAAAGAAAAGAATCTTCTAAGCCTTTAGATGGAATGCTGCGAATTATTCTTTTTTATAGCCGAGGGTATCTGAGCCACCGCCATTGACACCAGACTAGTGGTGGACCCGACTAATCCCTCGAGTGGTTAGGAAGGTACCCCTACCACTAACTCGGAGGTCAAAGGAGAAGTAGTGCAGTTGCTGTGAATCAAGCTCATCATCTCTGCCTTAGAGTTCTAAGACCCTCTTCTAAACCACTCACTACACCATAACCCTTGGGGGCAATGCTGTGAATTATTGAGGAAAGGGATGTTGTTCATTTGTTGTTTCAACGAGGGAATGGGTTAGCAAGTTTCTAGGAAATTACTATTGCTTTAACTTAGTAATAATCAATATAGTTTTATCATGAATTCATATAGAGGAACAATGTACTTTTCTGGTTTGCTTAGGCGGTAACGTTTTTGTTTGTCTGGATTTTTTTTTAATTTATTCTTGTTTGTGAAGACGTAATAGCATACTGAGAAGTGAAATTTTGCTTTTATTAGGGTTTTGTGGGAATGACATGGTTCAATATTTGCAGGATAGGTACGGAGCATGAGAAGTTTGGTTTTGAATTTGGGTCTCTGCGCCCTATAAAATACGAGCAAATTGCTGATTTGCTCTATGGACTTGCTGAAAGATTTGACTGGGAGAAAGTATTGGAAGGAGAGCATATTATTGGACTTAAACAAGTGAGAACGCTGCCCTCAAGATTATCGATTAATTTTTGTACACCCAAATATTCTAGTTGATGTAATTTTTTGTCCATTAAGGTAAAATTCTTGAATTATGTGTTATTTGATGATTGACAGGGGAAGCAAAGCATATCACTGGAGCCTGGTGGCCAATTCGAGCTCAGTGGTGCACCACTTGAAACATTGCATCAAACTTGTGCCGAGGTTAACTCACACCTTTATCAGGTTTGTCCCACTTGTATCAACCCCTTTTTGTGTATTTTTTCAATACGGTACAACTTTAATTGGGAAACGGATGTTTTGCTCTTTTGAAATTGTATTTCTTGTTGGAAACCAATGGTCCATATATATCTTGTCTATTTTGGAAATTGAGAAATTTTAGAGCTAATGGTCCTAGTAGTCTTCAACCAAATTTTTGTTTTTTAAATCTTTTTCAGCTAGTGATCATTTTCTCTATTTGTGTTTCATTTTAGTTGTGGAAATGTAGTTGGTTACTTTGTTTTCTTGATCTCAATTTTTTTTTCTTAAATTATTTTTAAGGACAGTGAAATGTGAGGAAGCTGATATTTTTTCTATGCACTTGGTTTTTTTTTTAAAAAAATCTTTATTTTGTGATGTTTAAACAGGTCAAAGCTGTTGCAGAAGAAATAGGGATAGGTTTTTTAGGAATTGGATTCCAGCCTAAATGGGCCCTGAAGGACATACCAATAATGCCCAAGGTATGCCTTTTTGTTTAATATTGATTGTTGCTAGGTATGGTGTTATCGTGTAGTCTCAAGTATGTTATGCAGAAATCCCTCTGAATTTTATGAAGTGCACCACACTCATGTTGCATCCAAATATTTGATTAACTAGACCTGTTTTTGAACTTTGAATTGTCGTGTATCAGCAATCGTGAGACAAACTTAAATGTGAAACATTTCCTTCTCTGGCACCCAATCTATGAATCATATGCTCACGAATGTTATTTCCCCCCTAAACTGCACGCCTGACATCACTTTTTTTTTTTCCTGGAAAGCTTGGTGTACTTGTTGAGCTTTGTATGGGTTTATGCATTTATTACCTTTTAGGATTTGATCAGTAATACAAGGTCCATCCTATTGGCATTTGGTGCTGTACAATGCTTTCTTCTGTTGAATTAATTTTCCCTATAAATTTTCTGAGATTGATTTTGGCTCAGGGAAGATATGATATCATGAGGAATTATATGCCGAAAGTTGGTTCTCTAGGACTGGATATGATGTTCAGGACATGTACTGTTCAAGTAAGACGCTCTTCGTTTCTTTGAAATATTTTTCCCATTTTGTTTTCTATATGCTTTGCAGTTTTTTCTATAATTATTATTTCTGTTGGTAATATAAATAGGTTAAAACTCCAGTTGATAAAATTAATAATTGGATCACCACTTGACATTTCATTGCAGGTTAATCTAGACTTCAGCTCTGAATCTGATATGATAAGAAAATTCCGTGCTGGTCTGGCTTTGCAGCCTGTAAGTCAACTACTTCTTGCCATCCATCAGCCTTTCTGCTTCATCTTTATAGAAGGACAAGCTTTTTTGCTATTAAATTCTTTTTTTTTTTTTGTCTTTTTACTGCTTCAAATCCTTTTACAGATCGCAACGGCTTTATTTGCAAACTCACCTTTCACTGAAGGCAAGCCCAACGGTTATCTTAGCATGAGAAGGTTTCTTTCAATTATTATTTTATTTTCCCAGAGGAGGAGGATTGCCTTTTATGAGGTTCTATCTAATTTTGAGTTGTTTTACTGCAGCCATATTTGGAGTGATACTGATAATAATCGCACAGGAATGCTGCCTTTTGTTTTTGACGACTCCTTTGGGTAAATGTTTTCAGTTTCACGTGATCTTAATGATATCTTATCTCAAGTTCATTATCCATCATCACCAGTTTTTGTCTCCCAATCTCTTGTAATTTAGTTTTGCATGTTTTAGAGAAACTACTTAACATTTCTATTGGATTTGGTTTGCAGGTTTGAGCAGTATGTGGACTATGCCTTAGACGTTCCTATGTATTTTATCTATCGTAAGAAAAAATATATTGACTGTACTGGAATGTCCTTCCGTGTAAACGTCTACCCCTTGATTCTCATTTATATTTGCATTAAGAAATTTTTTGAAGAAGCTTTGTTTCTTCTCCTAAGACTTTTGTGTTAAAGATATTATACTTGTTGCGGCATTTCTAGGATTTCTTGGCTGGAAAACTTCCCTCAGCTCCTGGAGAATTGCCAACCCTCAATGACTGGGAGAATCACTTGACAACAATATTTCCTGAGGTCTTGTTTCACATCTGTAAATGGTGTTTTGCTAGAACTTTAATGAGCTTCACTAATAGTTACAGTGAGTGCTTCTTGGTTAAAAATATTTGTGCGCTATTGTTGCAACTCAGGTGAGGCTGAAAAGATATTTGGAAATGAGGGGTGCTGATGGAGGTCCATGGAGGAGGTTATGTGCATTGCCTGCTCTTTGGGTATTACTGATTAATCTGTCGTGTACATTCTTACATCCATGCCTTTGGAATCTAAGGGCGAATGGATATTTTATCATTATAACAAATATGTTTTTGGATTTTGTTTCATGTAAAGGTGGGACTGTTGTACGATGAGGTTTCGTTGCAAAATGTTCTGGATATGACCGCTGATTGGACTCAAGAAGAAAGGCAGATGTTAAGGAATAAGGTAATTAACACTTAACCTTCAAACTAATATTGTCCCCCAGTATAAATTTTGTTTTGTACCAAACTATCTCTATTTTTGGAATTCAGATCTGATGATTGTGTTATACTTCAGACCCCTTATCTGTTGTTCGAAACAATAAATAATGATACTAATATATATGAATAAACAAGGTTTACAAATAATTAATAACAGAATCAATCAAGAAAATAAATTTCTAACCGGAGGCTTGCACAGAAGCAATGTCCTAAGATAGAAATTTCCTTGAATTCGGTGATTGAATTTTCTTCAAAGATTTGCCCCCAAGATACAACCGGATGCCCTTTCGAACCAAAAATCACCAAGTTCAAAAGTCTGCCAAATTATAATTTTCCTTCTTTCTCAAAAAAAATGAAATTCGAAATTCTATATCTTTCCAGTGTTTGAGTTCTACTTAAATACAACTTGAGGCACTAGTTCAAACCAATGTGTCTATTCAAGTTCGAAAAACAATATATTCAACATTCGCACCTGTTCACAAAATAACGAAATTAACTGTCAAAATTAATTTCGAAATAAAAAATAAAAATTTATTTGATTTTACAAAGCTAACAAATCTAAGTCCAAAGGCCCAAGGCCCTATCTTTGATTTTAAATATAATTATTATATATATATATATATGTACACCTATTACCCAATGAGTGCCAATTTGGTCTCTATCCATTGGGTTTCTCTAAAGCAAATCTTTAGAGTAGATGTTTGTATATAAAGAGTATACTCTTTCAAGTGAGCAATGTGGGACTAAAGAGTTTTTCTATTCAAACTCACTTGAAGCATTTTTCAAGTTCCAACAATACCCCACAATTCATGAATCAAGACTTGGATTTCCTCTACTTGCTTAATGACAGTTTTGGAGTCCACCATGAGATACTTCAGAAGTTTACCAATTACGAATTTCTTTGCACCGGCATCTTCAATTTTGTATTTCTTTTCAAGATTGTTCCATACTTCCTTTGCCATGTCATATGACGAATATATGTCATATAAGTTATCATCCAAACAATTAAGGATGTAATTGCGACAAAGAAAATTAGAATTTCTCCAGTTCTCAATGGACATAATAGTCTCCTTCGATAGAGGATCCTCATCTGTCTTAGGTTCATCCTCTCTTACAATATGGGCAAGATTGAGGGTTGTCAAGTAGAACAACAATTTTTGTTGCCATCATTTAAAATCTACTCCTGTGAATTTTTCAAGCTTTTCTTCATGCCTCTTGAAACCCACTCCCTTGGATTTCTCAGACTTGTCTTCTGATTTCTCAGAGTTGTTCAAACTCGATTGTTCCACCATTTTCAGAATTTCTAAAATTCACAATACAAGACAAAATCTCAGAAATTTCTGAAATTTTGTTGTCTTAGATTGTTGTTCGGAACAATAAATAATGATACTAATATATATGAATTAACAAGTTTTACAATCAAGAAAATAAATTTCTAACCGGAGGCTTGCACAGAAGCAATGTCTTAACACAGAAATTTCCTTGAATTCGGTGATTGAATTTTCTTCAAAGATCTGCCCCCAAGATACAACCGGATGCCCTTTCGAACCAAAAATCACCAAGTTCAAAAATTTGTCAAACTGTGATTTTCCTTCACTCTCAGAAAAAACGAAATTCGAAATTCTATATTTTTACAGTGTTTTAGTTCTACTTAAATAGAACTTGAGGCACTTGTTCAAACCAATGTGTATGTTCAAGTTGGAAAAACAATATATTCAACAGTCGCACCTATTCACAACATTCGCACCTGTTCACAAAATAACGAAATTAACTGTCAAAATTAATTTCAAAATAATAAATAAAAATTTATTTGATTTTACAAGGCTAACAAATCTAAGCCCAAAGGCCCAAGGCCCTATCTTTGATTTTAAATATAATTATTATATATGTATTTATATATATATGTACACCTATTACCCAATGGGTGCCAATTTGGACTCTATCCATTGGGTTTCTCTAAAGCAAATCTTTAGAGTAGATGTTTGTATATAAAGAGTTTGTACTATTTCAAGTGAGCAATGTGGGACTAAAGAGTTTTTCTATTCAAACTCACTTGAAGCATTTTTCAAGTTCCAACATTATCATCATACATGGGAATAGAAACACTTTGATGTTGTTCATAGCTTATATTCTTAAATGAAATTAGTTATTTACAAGTTTGATGCGTTTAGGATATCTCAAAGCAAAGTAAATTATTTGCCTACTGAATTTTCGATCATTTTTTTTTCACATAAGTGCGAGTCAAACTCAAGACCTCCCCCCAAACCTTGCCTTTTGGCAAGCGACGTCTCTACCATCTCACAAGAGATGCTTTGGCTGCTGAATTTTCAGTCTTAATGTAGAGTATAAGCTGTTAGACTTTATATAATGTTGCTCTTTATGTCTAGTGTGCACATGATATAAAAACAATCCTATTGCTTCACAAATGCTAGTTCCACTGCTGCTAAAACTTCGGAAAGCATATATAAACACGGTTTTGCACCTGTTGATAGAAAAGTACCAAACTGATATCACATGTCTACATTTTCTTTATTCTACTATAGTTCAGAATATTTTTGGTTTTTTTCGAATTGAAATAAACAATATATTATGCATGTTTTGCAAAACTTCAGTCGTCTTATCGTGTCATCTACTTGTAATAGGTACCAATGACAGGTCTTAAGACACCCTTTAGGGATGGGCTGCTAAAACATGTTGCAGAAGATGTCATAAAGTTGGCTAAGGTCAGTTTTATTTTCTGCTTGTCCCTTCTTTTTCTATTTATGATTCTTAAAAGGCAGATGTCCTGTTCTCGCAGGATGGCTTGGAAAGAAGGGGATACAAGGAAACTGGATTTCTAAATGCATTGAGTGAGGTGGTTAGGACAGGTAATTGTACCCTTCAATTCTCAGCATAGTATTTTGCTCTCCGCAAAATATGAAGTCTGAAAAATCTCATCTTTCCTTGTGACTCGTCTTTTTGAGCATTATATTTCGAAATTTCTATTGTTCATGTCATCGTGTGTGATTTCCATTCATCCTATTAGATACAAGTGTTTGAAGCGTTCGGTTCTTATGAGTTGTATGAAAAAATGTGTGGGGATCATGTTTCTAATCGTTGAACTTGTTGTAAAGGAGTCAATTGGGATCAAAGGCGTAGGAATCCGTCAATTGAGGGATTCAAACCCGAAATTGGCGTATTAAGTTCATTGAAGACGTCAAATCGTGCATTTTAGATTACTTCTTTCAATTTCCTGCTTCAATTTTTTTTTTCTCAATAATCCATGCAATCCTTATCGGGAGCTGACCGCTGTTCCGCCCCTTGGCAGGTGTGACACCCGCAGAGCAACTTTTGGAACTGTACAATAGCAAGTGGGTGCAATGCGTGGATCATGTTTATGAAGAGCTGCTTTACTGATGTGATATTAATAGTTCACGTCGTCAGTTTGCTGTGGATTCTGTTGTAAATTCTCTTCATTGTACGAAGAGTGACCAATTTTTCTCTTCTGGACGTGCTTTTTACAATCACACCTAAATGTTACACTTAATGGTAGTAAAGCAATAAGCAACCTTTCCTGTATTGTCACTTGTACTATATCCCTATACACTAGAATAATTGGTCTTTAATTGAGAAAAAATATAAAATAAAATTGGTATAGAGGTTTCAAAACCTCTATTAAAGATGGGTGTTATTAAATGTCGATAGGTCATGATATTAATTCTCTAAAAAAGTTTTGGCATTTAATAATATCTAATTAATAGGGGTTTTAAGCAACATTTAAATAATGCTTGTATTAATAATTAAAGCACAACCCATCGAACACATTTTTCACATGATATTTAATAACATCCTATCTTTAATAGGGGTTTTGAAACTAAATATTAAAAACCAAAATTGTTCTAGTTATAATAGATCCGAATGCCTCATGGCTTGTATCGGTAACGTGTTATAATAACAGATAATGCTCTGCTGATTGCGTCAATACGCTGCTTTCATGATTTTGTTACACAATTGAGTCGTTCAATGGAAACGGCGCACGTCATAGCAACGGAATGGACTTGCGGCCATGGAAGAAATTTGATGCATGCATGTGCTACATTTTGTGTTTGGATGCTTGCAATGTGTTCATGCAAATGACAGAATATCCAACAGACTGGAAACAACTTGTGAGGAGATTTGGCAGGAGTTGAATCCATGAACTTTACTGGGAATGAAACAATTCTTTATAAATGTTCATCCTGGTTTCCTTGAAGAGAGAGATTCAAAGCAGTTAGTTCAGCTGAAATATACTAAACAAGAACACCAGATGACCAGATGAGACCACCATCACAAAAATAACACTCAATCTTGGAATCAACATAGCAACGTTGCTGTACAAAAATACAAACTACATGATCATCTCCCCAACTCTATCATTTCTCTTTCTGCAAATCAAATGACGCTCGAACCACGCTTCGATCACTTTCATACATTTTTCGTATGTGAGACACTAAATCAACTGACTGACACATCAAAAGGAAAAAGATGAAACAAAAGAAAAGCCACCACAGGAATAATTTAGCAAAACTCGCCATCGAAGCCCCAGCTATTGTTGCAAGGATGCCCAGACCATTAATTTATCAAAAATTCTTGAATTTCATAACGGAACAAGGCGTGGCGACTCACCAGGAAGTAGACATTTGACGAAGAATTGGAATTATCTTCAGGAGGGACAATCGGACGTGAGACGCGAGTGTATTCCACGGGCTTGCCATTGTTTTCTACAGTGTCAGCTTCCTGTGTTCTTTTTGGCTTCAAGGTTTGAACCCTCTTTGAGGGCAGCTTGTGCTTCACTTTCCATATCAAGTGCGAAAAGTGCCGCAGCTTGCAAATAGGATGCAGTGGCCCAGACAGGAGATATAGCTTGAGCTTGCATTGCATCGTTTAGAGCTTCCTGTGGCATGTCGCTCATGAGATACGAAAGACTACGGCGAGCGTAAACAGTTGGAGACACCATGGTTCCCGCGTCAATGAACTGCAACAAAATAAACGATCTTATTCTAACTTCCCAAGGTGCGATTTCATAATTACTGAGAATGCTACTAGGCCACTAATGACCAATGCAAAAGAGCGGGCAAGCGATCGAAGAAAAAAAAAACTACACTAGCACACATGCATATAACTAAGGAGAGTCGTTTACATCACCTGCGAGTAGCATTCAATTGCACTAGTAAAATCCTTGTAACGGAATGCGACATCACCCTTTTTCTTTGAGTTCAATGTATCCTGCATTTGGCTGGTCCACATTTGAAATGACAACTACATAGACAAGGGAAGAAACAAGAATGCATAAAGCCCAATTTATGTATGAAATAATGAACTCCAACTTGCTAACACAGCAGAATATCGTTCAGTGTGCGAGTATGTACACCCCGTAGCTAAAACACTAATTACAAAGAAAAATACAAAAACTACGAATAGCATGCGGCAAAGGGATGAAATTTCGAAAATGTGAAATCTTCTTTTGTGAACATACACCCACATAAATCACTACTAAAAGAAGAAAAAAATGAGTATCTTATGAAACCTCATTTGTAGTCCCTTCATCATCCTTGTACCCTGTACTTTCCATGATCTCGTGTATGGCAGTCAAATCTACTCTTGAGCAAGCCTCGCCAAGGGGAGACAAAGGTGCGACTGTCGCACCATAAGGTATTCCCATCAATGAATAGGAAGGAACCTGCAGCACAAAATCCTTTTAATCAGTGAATATTGTGATGTTACATTAAAACTAATGAAGTCAAAAAGATGATTGGAGATACAAAATATGATAATGGATGAACAATCTGTTGAAAACAAATGCATATGGACTATGGAGAAAGGGTTAAAAGAATTTTGGGTCGGTTTTAATTGGTCTCTTGCCAACTACATTTCACAGTGTAATTTATAGATTTATTTAACATTAAAAGTATGCCAGAGAACAAGAAGGATATCACGATATCTAGGGCATGTATTCGCCAAATTCTAATGACCTTTAAGAAAAACGATATGGCACTGGTAAAGAAAAAATAGTTGAATGTGTTCAAAGGACTCGAATGCACAAGCTTTCCAAGAAAAGAATAATACTTGACCTCAGTTTCTTTTTGAAGAGGAGTCAGAGCAGCCACCAATGACTTGGGGTTTGGGCGCTCTCGGGGCTCATACTGTAAACACCGAGAAGCTAAACGAACCAATTCTGTCCCTTCATCATTCGAAAATTGTCCTTCTAGACAGGAATCAGTAAGCATCTGAATATTCCTGTCCCGTATTAGGTCAAGTGCCTGAGGATGGATACAGTGGTTAAGAATTAAAAAATAATTTAGTAGCCCCTAATGGTAAATACAAGTTGGATAAAGCTATTAAGCAAGAGCTCAAAGCACTCCTCCATCATGAACTTTCTCACGGATGCCATTAAACAAAATAATGACCGTCTCAACAAAATTGGGAAGGAGAAAAATGGAAAAAGAAGCCATGAAAAAAAAAACTTGAAAATCATTTTATGAAGAATTTAACAGAACATGATATAGCACGGTGAAAGATAAAAAAAAACGTACTAATTGCTTCTGCTTCCTTCCAAGTTCTTTCCATTACATTATCTCCTTTCCAAGTTTGCAACAAATATACAGAACCATACCATAAGACAAATTTTAACATAATTCTCAGTATTTCCACAAAACAAATTGCAATGACCTTGAGAACACAGCTGAGCATAACATTAGTTCCACTGAATGAGTCTCAGAGTCAACATATATGACTTTTCCATTTAACTCAACAAGTAAGCTTCAGAGTAGATAGCAAGTCGACAAGGACATCTGCAAATTCCCTCCAGAGTGAGGGAGTATGACTCCGGGAAAAGGTGTGATTAGGCAGAAGAACTTCACATGCCCAAGATCTCCTCATGAAAAAAGTCATATAAGACAGACTTTGACCCCAATGCATTATACAAATCTATCATAAACCACAGATATCAATTATGAAGTTAAAGGCACTCGTAATATCTGGAAGTCAAGTTCTTTCCCCTTTGAGGCTTTGTCTAAGAGAAAACAAAAGATTTCATTGAAGATTGTTTTTTTCAAATCATATATTGCTGTCTGTGTCACCGTCCATAGTTTGATCAGTTCGATCAAGAACCGTGTGCTTAAATATGTTTATCAATAGCATTAACCTATATTTTCAACTTAATTGAACATATCGGACTACAAGAGGTCTCATCTTTAATCTATGAATCAGCAGCCAGAGGCAACAGGACCATAGAGCACAAGTGAAAAAGTTCAGCTTCATATTTAGAACAAATCCAAAAATGCTTTCAAGAAGCTGTAGTTCAATGCAGTAAAGCTTGCACCCATTGCACACTATTCTTGACTAATGGTGAGAACCCAAAGAAAAAAAAAAAAAAACCAGTTCTGTTGACAACAGTTCTTCACCATCCACTCGCTTGCACTCAAATCTGCCAATTCAAAATCAATCTTACTGGGGTTGTTCCTCTATTTTTTTATTTTTTAAGAAAAAAAAATTCTTATCAGGGTTCAACCTTTCCCTTTCATATAGCAATGTACATTCATTCTATTACCAAAATAACTCCAACAGTCACATCTCACTCAATAACATGACCCTTCTTAAAGATATTCACTAGAATAAATTGATAATTCTTTTGAGCCCACAACTGAAGATCACAATTTTCATGAGAATTCTGTAAGAGCAGAGTTTTGTTACACATTATAGGGAATAATCATCCAATTGTGGATAAGAGAACACGTGATACATACGTTATACATCTATCACAAGTTACACATACATGCAGAAAAGAAAATAACTTCCATAAAACAGAAAAGACACTCACATGGCTAGGAGGAATATGCTTTCCACTGAGAAGGTCAAGTAAAAGAGTGCCAAAGCTGTATATTACACTTTCTGGAGTTACTCTTCCTACAGAACAAAAACAAGAGCATAAAACGACACAACCAAGCGTGACACTTAAATTATGTTATTCGAATTTGATCAAATTGAGCATAATTTAGATGTTAGAGAAAAAGCTTATACACAATACTCATTGATATAACATATAGCAAATGGCAGCTCCAGTTGGTCGAGTGATGCAACTAGGACTAGCAAAAATATGCCAACTAACTATCGTAATGACTCAATAAACCAATCCAAGTTCAAATATAAGCAACTAGCAAGATATATGTACAGAAATTCAAAATCAATTTATTTCTAGTCATGGATAATACCAGTTCTTAAATACTCTGGAGGAGTAAATGCCAGATTTGTGCTATAGCTCTTTCCATCCCTACTATTCTTCATCAGGCCAAAGCAAGAAAGTCTAGGGTTACCTTCCTGTAAAACGTTAATTCATAGTGAGGAGATGCAATATAAGCAATAAGGTTCACGACAAAAATGGATCCTGAATACTCACATCATCAAATAAGATTCTGTATGCATTGAGATCATGGTAAAGGGCGCGTCCCTTGCTAGTACAGTACTCGAGAGCTTGTGCAAGATAAAGGACCACCCTCAATCGCATAGCCCATTTCATAGGTTGTGATTCCCCTTATGTCAAGAAGGCAATTAAAAGCTTCTTAAATGCCATACCAAACATGACTATTACTGAGTAAATGCAAACCACTTTGAAAACTTAAACCAACACGCCAAATATATTAGTGAATTATTAATAAAAATCGAAACACTACCATTACAAAATAAAATGTTCACAAGGTTCCAACAAACAATTTTTACAACTGTTTGGATTTTATATGGGTTGCAGTACGTAGAATAAGAACTCTTCACATCATCAAACTCCTTTCTCTGTTTTGAACACAACGACTCATATAGATGTATATTTAATGAAGAGTTGTAGGCACTAACAACACTGAAAAGCAAGACTATTCCGCTGAAACGAAAATAGTAACGTGAGGTGACATATGTATATTAGAGAAATGTATCCTTAAAATTTTTGAGAGGTTATTAAATTAAAACTTAATATTTCTATAAGAAAAAGTGATACAAAAAGCCATGCTCCCTGAGAAGAATGATGGATTGTTGAGAAATAGCACATCAATCAAATTGGCATAGTCTAAGAAGAATGATAGAGAAAGAGAAGAAAGGAAAAAAGTAACATTTGAAGTCATGCAAAACTTAAGGTTGACACCAATTTGTCACCACTCAGTAATGACTGTACAGTAAAAAAGAATGAGTTCATGCAACTGATGCTAGTCAGATCAGTTACATGGATGCTTTCATGTTGCCGTTTCTGATATATAAAATAATAATAATAATATAATAAATAAATAAATAAATAATGGATGCTTTCATGTTCACAGAAAAAAAATGGTTGCAAGAAGGATTTCATGACAAAACAAAACTCCTGTAGTCATTCCTGAGTAGATAAATAGGTAACAACTAATAATTCCTGTTCTAGACTTCTAGTAAATGACATGTAAAAGCTAACCAAGAAGTTTAACAATAGAGAAGTGCATAAATTAATGTACATAACTCCAAAAAAAAAAAATGCACATGCTAAAAGTAAGAGCTTATATATCTATATTCTGCAAGCAATGTATAGAGTGTCATCCAAAAAACTTACAATGGAAAAGGTGTTTTGCAAGTGTATCATTGGGCATGAATTCTGCAACAAGCAGCCTCTCATCACCTTCATAACAGCAACCAAGTAAATTAGCCAATCTGTGGTTGCGCAGCTGCCCAACTGATCTTGCTTCATCCTATGCATAGAAAATGCATAGTTAGGTTATTGACTAAATGAAATAAAGTATGACTCACTCACAGAATAGGTTCGTTCTTCTAGCTACCAATGTGTGAGGTCAATAATACACAGTAACCAAGAGAAATATATCATGCACAAAATAAAAGATCAAAGTAACCGAAGGAAGACATGCTTACAAAATTCTCAAGACTGCCATGCAAACCAGGTGGTTCTGTTCAAAATAGTTAAGTTACACATAACACCCTCAACCAGCAATGGAAATTCTAAGTTTTCTAACAACACATGAGGCTTGGTTTCACTTGCTCTGCTCATGAGAACTCTCAGTTAATAATTAAATGCAGCGTGTGAATAAGGAAGATAAAAATGCTAAGATTAATCCCAATATACAGTAAAAGATTAAGTAAAAGAACAAAGAGAAAGTAACATTGTTTCAAAAGCATCGCACTAGATAAACCATTGCAGATTAAGGCATTTTGGTGTAGCAACTGCAGACTCTAAAGCCCAAGGCTTCATTGCCGGACATACTAAGAAGCAAGTCATTCTTTATGTCACACTCATTCTTTATGTCGCAATATTTTCTATCACGACTCACGACTTTGCCCAGGCGCATCTTTCTTTTCAGATAGAAGCATTGAATCCCATTAATCCAAGTAAAGTTTGAGTTTTGAGTGCGCTTTGGATACGAGTAGATGATATACATTCTGGATTATATACATAATGCAAATTGAGAAAACGAAATGCTGATAAACAGATGATATACATTCTGGATTAAGACTACAAAAAAAGTGAAATAGGGAGTACCAAAAATTGGCGGGCATCTGGCCATGCCATTCTATTGAAACGTTTGACGGCAATCCTTCTATGATTCTCAAGTTTTCCCCTATAAACAACATTTGGGGCTTTCTCACCATGCTCAGACACAATGTTCTCCACAGCAAAACCAGATGTAGCAATCCTTAGCTGCTCAAAAGTGTATTCCCTAAACGACGGCAAGTCATCGGCTTCACCCTTCTCCTCATTCTCTGAAACAAGAAAATAAAATAACACACAGTTCAACAGTCGCAACACACACACTTATCAATCTCAACCAAAATTCACACAAACTCATCAGCCAACCACCATACAATCACTCACCAACATCCGGCACCTCAAGAACCGACCCGTTAAACTGCGAGTCCCAGCAACAAGGCACAAGTTTCGAGCACTTACACCCCATTTAAAAATCAAACAGTGAAGGAATAACCTCTAATTAATTTATCAGAACCTCCAACTACAGCTAAATTCAGTGTTCCTCAACACCCATCCCACATCAAATCAAACCCGCCGCGCCAGCCCGAAATAACTGCCATCAAACACATCCAGAATCACCAATCTGATTAATACAGAACCCAATTACATTAAACCCAATTCATCAACCAACAAAACTAATACAAACTAATAACTCCAAAAAAGGCAAAATTTCATCCTCTCAAGACCAACAAATCACAAACTCTAGTATTATTACATTCAACAATTAAAAAAACAAAAAAAACAACATTTTTTCCTCAAATGCACCACACCCATATCATAAAATCTCCAAATTTGATTCAAATTTCAGGTCTAAACCAAAAATGGAAAAAAGGGCAAATTGTAGTTGATGAATAAAACCTAAAAATCCGGCTAAATCATCAATTTAAGCATCTCGAACAAGATCAACGCCCAAGTCAAACAAAGTCATAAAAAGTAAAAAAGCAACCCAAACACAACAGAAAACCTGAAATGAATGCATAGAGAGTTAGATAGAGTAAAAAAGAGTACCAAAAATCAAAACTTTATCACCAAAGCTTCACCGCAACAAAACCCCAAATTTCTCGCACAGATGAACAAAACCCTCCAATCACTCCACCTCTCCAGATCTCACAGCATAGACAAAATCACCACAATCGAAGCAGAACCCATGTCCTCGATTGGATGAATCGATCAGATCCGAACCCGCCGCCGAGGATGATCGCTCTGAAATTCCTGAATCGAAGAGAATTTACAGAGAGAGTGTAAAAGATCTCGTAAATCGTATCAGCTCTGTTTCTTCTCTGTTTATGTGTTGGTGTCGATGATGGGTCTTATTATTATCACATTCACATTCACATTCACATCATTTTATTATTATTTTTATTATTTTTGGTTTAATTTGTTTGTTATGGTTTTGATTATATTTTCCACCGACATGATTAGAGTTGAAAGTGGATTTATTGGTGTTTTAAATTTGAAGTCATCACCGCCATTTATTTTGGTTCAATTTTTACCTCTGTGAGACTGTAACTTTGCGCCGCAATCACTTCTTTGGGCGAATCAGGACCGTCCATCGCATCAGAGGTAATCCTAATGAAAGTTAGTGGACAAACCTCAACGGTTATAATAGACTCTTAGAGCGTAAGTGAACTTAGTAAGTGGTGAGTCTAACAAGCTGGTCTATGACTTCGATTAAATATCAACTAGATACTTAACATTTATTGCGTATTTTATGAGACTCAAATCTTGATTCTCTCGTATGAATATAAGATTTTGGTTACTATGATAGTTATAGACTTATAGAGAATAAAACTTAATGGAAGCAACTACAATAACTCATTTTGAGCATCAACTTAGACCTTGTTTGATTTGTTTTTGCTATCTTATAGTGTTAGTTCGAAGTTATCTCCTTGGAGTTAACTCTTTAGAGATAATATTTTCATGTTTGGTTTAATTTGAAACTTCTTGCTGAGAAGTTTCAAATTATTAAACAATAAAATATATAAATTAATATAAATAACCTTCAAACAATAGAGAGATGTATAATAAATGAGTCATTAATGAAGGGTAATTGTGTCCACAGCTCTCAGGAGATTACTCCCTTAAAGGGGTGGAGGAAATATTTTGCACTCAAGGGTATAAGTTGGAAGATAATTTGCAGGGAAGTTAGACAGTCAAACAAGATTAATTCTCAACTCCTTGTAAGTTATTTGTAATGAGATAACTCTACCGCTAACCAAACAAGCCCTTAATTAGTTGTCATGCAATATTTCTCAAAATTTTTGCACGTGTCACGAGATGTATTGTGTACTTGGTGCTCGAATGAGTTACTCGAGCTTTATCTAAGTTTGAAACATGTAAGATAATTTTGATTTTGTGAAATATCTAAATTCAACAAAACAAATACAAAGTTTTACAATATTGGGCTTATTTCCTTGTGGAAGTAAACCATAAAGCTTTGATAAATAAAAAAGAAAAAAAAAACCATAAAGCACGATCATGGAAAAAAAAAAAAAAAAAAAAAAAAGAGCACATAAAGCATGACACCTTTTTCTTGGAATTGGTATAAGTTACAAAATAATGACTTGGCACAACTCACGCGTTATCGTGATTAAACGGGACTGTAAGAGTTGGTCAAAAATATTTCTACACAAAAGAATGGACTTTAATACGTGATAATTAAGTCTTAAAAAATGATAATTACACTTGTTTTGGTTGATTAAACCACATAAAGAGAAGGGACTTTTGTTCTCATTTGAGCAACACCCAAGTGTTATAATAGTAAAGTCTTCATCTCTAAAATGAGTTACCTTGAATGTATAAAAATTAATGGGTGGCTCAATAATATAACGGGTGGCATTATTGCAAGAGGGCAGGGGAGTCATCTAAAAGACATAACAAGTAGATTTGGTTCTTATCAAATAAAAAGGTGTAAAAAACGTTTTTTTTATTTTGATAATAAACTATCGAAACATTACAAGCGATACTTTATTTTATTTTCACTAGAGATGTTTTAACAAAACCTAACTAAATTCTATCACGATAAACTGACGTCACCAAAATTAATGAAATACAGATAAGAGAAAGTATAAGCTGCTGTCCTCATTTTAAAAAATACAACATTAAAAATTTTAAGCTTTGTGTTACAAGGGTACTATGGACGTATTTAATGTAAAAAAATCGATCACGTAGTGCTTTTTGTTTTTTGTTTTGTTTTGTTTTTTTTTTTTTTACAAGATAAAAAATGTAACTTCGTCTTGACTACGTTACATGCGTACTCTTTTTTTCAGAAGACTACGTTATTGTGTACTTATATATTTAAAGAAAAGGACTCATGTCATGGTCAATTTTATTTTTTTTTTTTTTTCATAATAATGGTCAAAAACTTGGAAGCGCGTGACAGGCAACGTTTATATAATGGCATGTAACATTAGAAAAAATCAAGGAATGGATCCTTCCTTTGACAACAAAAATGGAATATTGGATCTCAATTAATTGTTTATGAATCTAATCAATCAATTGGCCTGAAACGCATAATTGACTTGGTTTTAGTGGTTTAGCACAATGTAAATTAATTAACTTGCCCAAGTGGTGAGGGCGTAGACGAGACTGTGTGAGTTAGGTGTACGATCTCGAGTTCAATTCTTCACGACAATCAAGCGTAAAGCGTTATTCATTGGTGGTGTCCTTTCACAATCTCTGAACTCATGAAACTAGTTAGATAAGTATTTGAATACCCATAATTAATCATAAAAAAAAATGTAAGAATACGAGTATTGGAATGTAGTCCCATATTGGAAATATAACAATAAGAGTTGGTGTAGTATAAAGTGGTGTAGATTGGATCATAGCACAAGCCAATTGGTTTTGTGCAAGATAGACTCTAACCCCATTTATATACCCACCATGTGCATGTGTGGTCCAACACTCTCTAAGTCCATAAATTTTAATAACGTGGATGAAGGACCCCATAGGAGAAGACTAATAATATATATATATATATATATATATATATATATATATATATATAAACGTGGATGAAGGACCCCAAATATATAGGAGAAGACTAATATATATATATATGTTTACGATGAAAAACAGTACTAAACTACTAACCTACCTTACAGGCTTTTCTTTTCTTTTTTTTTCTTTTTTTTTCTTTTTTTTTATCACGTCTTCGAATCATTTTTCAGTTCCTTCCTACTTAGGCTCCCATAAAAGTTAATATGACACCTCAACCTCATAACTTAGAAGAAACCAATATGACAGAATTCAATCTTATGACAAATTATTATGAAAGTTGGACGTCAACAATTTAAATTAGAGTTGAGTAAGAACATTTGATCCACGATGACGACAACAACTATTTTTTAATTAATTAAACTTCATTTCAATATTTTTCTTGAGTAAAACGAGCTTAATATGAATGACACTTAAAAACTAAGTACTTAATTAACGAATGGTTTGGATGAGATCAACAAATTAAAACAAATTTCAAGCCAACAGAAAGCATGTGAATCAAGTTCAAAATATTCTTGAAGGATAGAATTAGATAGTGAAATTAATTGGTGTATGATCGTTTTCAAGAAAAAAAAAATGGTGTATGATCATGTGGCATTTATGAGTGTGAAGGGTAAAGTACCGACACTGTTGCCTTCTCCTTCAACAAAAGCTAATTAAATTGTCGAGTTATAGTCCCCTTAAAGTACTCCATCGACATAGCTTGCGTGCCACAGTGCCTTTTACTAGTACTTTTTAGAATAAACATGTTAAAGATCAAAAAAATTTTCTTTTTAAAAGATGATCAAAATCTCTTAAATCTGAAAAACATCGATGTATTGAATTAAAAAAAAATAAAAAAAAATTAAAGAGAAGCCAAAAGTAGAATATTAGTGACAACTTTTTTTTTCCTTTCCAATTTAATTAAAGCTAGCTTGCCCGTGTGTGTGTGTATATATACCACTCCCTTCCTTCCACAACATCAATGTATTGAACACTTTTTTTTTGTTCCACAACGTATGTCACATTAGGAAATAAAAAAAGCATTAAATGTTTTATTTCTAATTCTAGCCCCATTCTATTTAGTTAATGACACCATCGATTACTTTCTTTTACACAATATATATAATAAATGAAGTTGTATAAGTCATTTATGGTATTGTAATTTACTATAGTTTTTTTTACTGGCACGTACATTATGGTTTATGGTTATTTTGCCAAAAATTATGATTAGGGTTTAGGGTTTTCACGCACCTATATATATTAATAATAAGCCTAAATTAAAAGAATATTGTTTTTTTACAATCTATTAAAGGTACGAGAGTATGTAGTAGTGAGCGATATTTGACATAATACACATGGGCCTATACATAAGCCCAAACTCGACCCATGTAAAAAATACAAAGCCCAAGCTCGGCCCATCAAACTCATAAATATTTTAATATTAAGAAATAAAAAAAATTATTTATTCATTTAATAGATTTTGTATGAGTTTTTTTGATACCTTGTGTGTTTTTATGTATATAATTATATATTCAATTGTTGTGCAAAAAGGAAAAGCAGCTCCAATATCAACTAATGTGAATATTGGGTCCTATGATCAAATCTCACCTCCAACACTAATTGTTTTTAAAATATAGTATTAGTTACTAACTTGTATTTTGAAAAAGCTTGGGTCAGGCCTAATTGAGTTTGGGCCTAAGTCAGGCTTTCTTGAAAATGTCTACCCAAACTCGATTATTTGTTCACGAACTTGAGCAGACTGGGCCGGGCACATAAGCCCATGATCAGGTCTAGTGGGCATTAATTCTACATGGAAAGAGAGTGCACATAGACATGTTTTATGAAGGAAAATGATAATCTAACACACTTTCAACACACACGTTGGACGCACATCCTTGTCTTTTAGTCATTTAGAGTTTTTTTTTGTCTCCCCAGACATGAGCCCCACATCTGACAAAATATCATAAATGACTAAAAAATAAGAGTGCGTCCAAAGTGTACGTTAAGACTATGTTAAATTATCATTTTCGTTTTATGAATTAGGTCATGAGATTCGATTGTTATAAGAGTGATGAAATTAATTGGAGATCATAATATGGGAGACATAGAAATGGTGGGTACTGTGGCACGGCCATGCACATTGTCGGACATAATAATTTGGGTTGATATGGAAATGTCGACAAAGATGCATTCAATTCAGGAGATTGGATTTCATTTTTAATTTTTTACACTTAAAGTGTACGAGAGGCATACATAGAATATAATAACTAATAACAATTAATAATAATATTAACATAGTTTGAGAAGCTTGGTGATCACATAATGTGTAGGTCTAAGCATGGCTGTGCAGCTGTGCTTACAGCTTGTACTGTCTCCGTTGGCCTTGCATGGTTTCGGGTTTAATTAATTTTTTTTAATCGTTGGTGTGTTTGAAACTTTTTTTTGGCCATCTCTATTTAGACTTTTTTTTTTTTTTCGAGAAAAGGGACTAACTCCTGAAAGTTGTATGAGCCTCATCAACAATCGTTTAAAATTGAACACATATGCTAATGCGAGCAATTTGTGTCACCATAAATGTCACAAAATCATTTTTCTAATTTTATATCATGACCGCTCGATCACCTATCGAATATATGTCTGATAGTGTAGCTACAAGAAGAGCCAGACGGTCGAGAGTTTTGACTCTATATGTTGGCTTCGGCCTAATCTGCTGTGCTCCTTTGAAAGATGTACGTACATACATTCACTAATTAATGTGGGTTGGGAACTCAATGTATTTTTTTTTTTTTTTGATCAGCGAACTCAATGTATTTTGTCTTAATTGTGTTGCATACAAAATACGTTTGTATAGGCCTCGATCGGGTTTGACACAAAGGGTGCACAACCCCTTCAATGTATGTACTTGGAGAATTATACAACTTTTAGGAGCTTTAATTATCTACTTTCGCTTAAAAAAATCAATATTGTACCAACCAATATAGGATTTGGAAGTAAGAAGACATGAGTTCAAACCTTGGTGGGTGTATAATTGTTTTTTTTCCTATCAAGAAAAAAATCAATATTGTATAGAAATTCATGGGCTCGGAGAGTTTTGAGCCGCGCGCACACATGTGGGTATATAAATGGGGTTGTAGCCTATCTTGCACAAAACTAATTGGCTTGTACTGGGATTCAATCTACACTACTTATATACCACACCAACTATTATTATTTTTTGATGTGGGATTATATATTCCAACACTCCCCCTTAAATGCAACTAGGCCTGAACTAGTTATCACTTGCCAAACTTATACCTACTCTTAGAGGTCCATATAAACATGCCTAGACCTATTGTAACGACTCGAAAAATATTTTTCCTGTGTGACGATATGTACTATCTATTTATACTCGTGTCTGTGTGACATGACGGTGACATTGATTTACAATTAGACTTCACCTAGGAAAACGTGTCGAACAGGTATCAGGCGGATGAAATATGGGTACATAGTCTGGTAAACGATTTTCGTCGACGACCAAAAAATAAAATACGATAATTAATTAATATGAGAATATGCTCGGGTTGTTAGTGTTTTCATTCGCGCGCGACGGTGTGAGTCGTGGTAAATGTTGGGCGTAGAAATGCCTGTAAAATGCCAATTATTAGTGTGTAAAGGATAAGAACAAAAGAGAGTGTTCTATGTGTGTCCCTATGTGAGTGTGGACAGCCTTATTGTGAGCCATTGGATGGCCTAGAGATGTGTGTGAGGAGATGACGAAGGGAGGGGGTATAAATACCATTTTTGTTAGTCAAAAGACCAACTTTTCTCTCTGTCAATGAGAAAACGATTTGGAGACTAGGGTTTTGGTGTTTTGAGAGCGAATCAACGACAAGGGATCAACCAACGACGCGAACGGATTTGAGATATTGACTTGTTCGATTCTCTTCATTTTGGGTGTGTTTTTACACGTATTTGTCACGATTTCTTGAACACCAAGTTGGGTACTGGATTTTTCGGGAATAATGGTGTTGTTTTAATGAGGTTTTGATGAACATTGATACTTGAATTTGGGTTGTAGTAGTGTTGTGGAATTTTTGGTCAATTTTAAGGAATTTCGATTGGAATTTTGAATCGGTGATTACAGGCGTGATTAACGTGGATTGTAAGTGGTTTTAAGTTGGTATCGAGGTCCCTACGAGTTTGGAATAGGCTCGGAACGTTGCGACACGAGTTGGGGTTTCGAAAACTCCCTGAATTCTCGTTCTGCTTTCGACGCCACGTGGGACATCGTGGAGCCTAAAGCCCTACGACGCCAGTTACGATGATTGTGCCCCTGTCCCCACGTTTTAAGTGACGTTGCAGGGTGTCAACCCCCACAGTGTGAGACTGTTCAATGCCCCTATTTTTGAAAACTTCGGGACTTCTCTCGGGTATTCTAATGGGTTCAAATGCAACCCAAATGGTGGAAATGCGTAATATTTTGGAAAATGGGAAAATTAGCAAGAATTTACAATTTAAACAAAAATAAGACTCTAACACGACCAAATTGGATGGAAAATGATTAATGGGTGCTTAGTGGACTGGTGAGCATATGAGATCGATTTGGTGATGTATGAGAGTCGTGAGCGCGGAGTTTCACGTTGTATTGTGAGTAAAACCAACCGGAATAATTATATAATTTCATTTGTGCATTTACTTGGCTGTTATCTTTGTTGAGCAGTATCTCGTTGAGAAATGTATTATCATTAAATATTTCTTTGTGATATCAATCTTTGGTGGATTATTGGCTTTATGCTTCCTTGAAATTCTTAATGAGTGGTTTTTTGGATCTAAGTGGGCGATATGGTGGTCACGAGTGTGGTGAGACTTCTTTATGATATCTTTCACCACCGTGACTACATGGATTATTGGACATGTCTAAACCCGCAGTTTAGGGCGGGTTGGAACTGTTTTATGATCTCTTTCACTCGCTTTAAACTGTTTGAAGTGGTTTGTTTAGGTCCATAACCTGTTTGAGAAGTTAGGTTGCGTGTGGCAACCTGATGGACTTGGAACACTTAAATGTCTTTTTACGTTGTGCTCTTGACACTCATTTATCATCGATATCTCAGTGATTTACTTATCATGCGGTCTTTTATTATCTTTGTGATATCCATGCATGATACTCGTTTAGCCGTTTATTTGACATTTGAAATTATGTTGAGACTCCACTTAGTTGTTAATGTTATACTTTATGTACTCACCATCATTTTTATGACGGTGGGTGCAACCCCGTCGACCTGCAGGATAGAAAAAAGTAAAGGACCGGCGATATACCACTTTTGTTGAGGATCGCGAGGAGACCTCCACTAGCCTACTGAGTAGGTTGATTGTATTTATGTATATGTTTTTTTTATCACACTGGGTTTATGGGATTGTGATAGATCTTGGGACATGTATACACTGATATTACTCTCATCATATGTTGATGATGGTATACATATACGGGGTTTCCACACTCTAGGTTGTCCTAACGTGTTTTATAGTTATTTCATTTAGTTTGAGTAGAACTTACTTCTGTTATACTTTGATAACTCACTAGTTTGAATAACTCATCCAAAATGTTATAATAATGCTTATAATTAATGGATAATTGTAAGGAAAGCTGATTAGGCTTGCGTTGACTTCATGAGGGTTGACTCGTGGTCCACGTAAGTCTAGGCCGGGCGGGGCCTAGTTTAGAGTTGTGGAATTGGAGCCACACACCTACTTTTATTGGCTCTAGGTTCACAAACGAGCCTAGACTTCGTTGTTAGTCCAACCATGTTATCAAATACAAGCTCAGGATTGTTCTGCTCTGATACCATATAGAAATTTATGTGCCTAAAGAATGTTGGGCCGCACATGGGCACACATGTGGGTATATAAATGAGCTTGGAGCCTCTCTTAAACCAACTGGGTTGTGTTAGGATCCAATCTACACTACTTACATATTACACTAACTCTTATTATTTTTCTGATGTGAGATTATATATTCCAACATATTGTGATGAGAAAGCTAGACTTGAGTGATTTCTTTTTTTGTCAAAGAGTTGTCGTAGTGAATTGAAATATATATAAATTAAAATGCAACATGGAGTATATATAGTAATTAAAGTGATTTTTATGTTTTATCAAAAAAAAAAAAGTGATTTTTATGTACATAAAGGGAGCACTATGTCTTGATGCTGTGAGCCATATGTGATCTGTTAATGCATGTCCTTAAATCATGATATTTGAGAATGATATGTGAGGACCAAATGAGGACCGCGGGGGAACAGTGCCCTCGTGTGTACATGAAAAGCAAACATCATATTTATAACTTGAACGTGTGGAAGGTAGAGAAAAGGAAAAGTAATTAATTCGATCTCTATGGTGAGTACGTACTTTTTTTTTTTGGTAGGATAGTAAGTACGTACTTTGATGTAAAGCAAAAAAAAAAAAAAAAAAAAAAAGTACGTACTTCGATAAGTACGCACGCTTAGAGGTGCATGCCTTCAACAACTAAGAACTCAAGTCTACTATTAATATGAGTTTTAGTTATGTAGAGCGACATAATTCTCTTCTTATCAAAAAAATCTTCCATTCTCTTGATTCATTAGTAACAAAGTCGCAATTTCAAATTATTTAGGATTAACTACATGTATGTTATCTAACTCTTCTCCTGCAACACTCTGCCAATTTATTTTTAATGCAGCCGATGTATCCTAAATTATATATCTCTTAGGCTTATCCATCGAATTTCTTCAATCTCTTAGAGTGTCTGGTACGTCATCACAATCAACAAAACATTTATTTGTGAACCAATACAAGTGAAATCTTAGAAATGTGCATCAAATGTACGTATGTATCAATTAATTAATCTCTTAACAATTAATCAAATGCAAGAACACAAAGTTGGAGCTATTGGAATATTAGTTGTTGTTAGGTCCTTAATTTGAAGCTCTCTTTTTGCTTTTTAAAATTGTGACACAAGCCAGCGTCCTTGAAACACTACTATAGTATACATGTTGATCGATCTCTAAGAAACGGTCTCGTGCATGCATGGCCAGCACATACATGAGAGTGATTGCGCGCAAACTTGGATGTCATGTCGTTTGGGCCAGCCTGGGCTAGCCTGGATGAGAATGGGCCGCCACCCAACCAACCCTATTTTAGAGCCACCAACCCTATTTTAGAGCCCCCCCATGGTCATCGTCTTTAGCAACTAGCAGTACCACTCGTCAATTAAGGACAATATGTGTACATCCTCCACAACAACAATGAAAGCTAGGAAGTATATAAAAGGACCTACCAATTAGACATATCTTTCTACATCTCAATTTTGTAAATAATTATGTAAAAGGACACACTGCATGCCCCTTATATATATGCATGTGTCATCGAATTAACTCGATATATGTGGTAAGCGTGAATTGAGATATAACAAAGGCTTGTATCCTGACTTTATGAGAATTACTAGCTGCATGGATATCATAATGAATCAACAAGAGCAGCATGAACCCTTTTCACAACTAGTTAAAGCCAAATGAAGATAAATAATTCGATCAATAATTTAGGCAACCATGGAGTTTAGCCACTAAAAAGTTCAGTATGAGGAAAAACAAAGAAAAAAAATAAGCAGGATGGCTTCAAAAATATCGATTGCCAAGTAGAAAAATATAAAAAACATGAATAGATGGCCCATATATAATATTTTGTTAATTAGAAAAGATTGTAAGAGAGTCAATTGATACGAGAATAGTCCCAAACATGTAAAAAGAATGGCTTCATAGTTCATAATTTGTGGCCATATATAGTTGCTGAACATGTAAATACAAGAATGGTCTCATAGTCCCTGTATGTAAATATTTTAGCCCAGACTCTGCTGCTCCATTGCTCCATATATATTTTAGCCCTGGATAAATTATCCAAGAAGGTTGCCTGGCTGACTCACATGTTAGTCTTCAAAAATTATGCCTCTAGTCTATGCTCATGACAAATTCCCAAAAGATATACATAAATTCATGTCTTCATTTGACAACATTCTCTTCACAACATCTCTTTAGTAAAAAGTTCCCGCAACCATTGCATCACAATCACAAGCCACAGACAATCAGCAACCACAATCTCAAGCAGCTTCCAACTTCACAACTCACGGCTGGTGGTACCACTTGAGAGCAAAAGCTTCCAATATCGTGAACAAGATGGATTTAGGTGTATAGCTTGAAGCAGCCACTTCAACTGTCTTGAAAGCAAATGCATTTGAAAATATGATTCTGCAGGCCTTGCCCCTGTCAAAGAAATGAGCAAAGCAGTGTCACGAGAACTCCACTTATAGTAATAGTAGCAATGACTAAAAGGACGATAAGAAACACAACACTCATTGTGTATGGAAGAAAAGCTCATCCGCCAAAATATTGTGGAGAGAAAAAACTTCTTATGGCCTTGCAAACAAATCCAGATTCCATTGACACTTGACATGTTAATATAATCCATACACACTTAATTGAGCTCAACTTAGTGCAAATAGTATGAGTCAAACTCTTTCACTCCACTTGATTCAATGCAGTTCATGATAAGCTTTCATAATCTATCAGGTATAGATAATTAGCAAGATATCACAATAGTCAAATTGATCGAACCTGCAGGCCAAGAAAGCCATTCAATCTGAAGGTTTTTTTCCCAGTTTTCTCGTGCCCCGAGGCTGGCTTCCGCTAGAGCTATCAATGCTGAGATAAGGGGTAAGAGAGTGGGAGAATTCTTTTGAGCTACCATCAGGCTGGTTACCGCAAGCGGTAAGAATCGAGAAATGCCGTGCTTCCTGGCAAGCTTCATGCACAATACACCTACCGAAATTATGGTAACAATGAAGAAATTAATAAGATAGTCTTTACCATTTTCCAGAGTTTTTATTTAGCTTGAAATATCTTTGAAAAAATAAGAAAGAAGCTGATATTTTCATTCATCATTGTCATCTTAGGTTGAGTTCAAACAGTGAGATCCACCATTCTCTTTTCTTTTGTTCTTCCATTTGAAAAATGGCTTTTGTGTTAGTAAAGAGAATTGTAAAAGCAAAAGAGCATCAAGGATTACAAAAGAAATAGTAAAATCCCAAACCCAACTAAATCGAGCACAATGGAAGAGTTTAATCCATGTAGCCGGCCCCAATTAATTTGGAACTGAGGCTATGTTGTTTTTGTATTGAAGGAGGTTCTATGCATGATTTAATTACCTCACACCTTTGAATAATGCTTCATTTATGAGAATATTTGAGTTACATAGAGCATATTTATTTCACTATTTCGTTCCTTCAGATAACAACCTTCATTAGTCCAGACTCTGCAGCTCCATTGCTCCACAGTTTATTGGTTAGTTCGTTGAATTTTATTCGGAATGTCAACCAGAAATTCAGTACTTTTAAACAACAAAAAGACCTATATCATCATTATATGGAGCAGCTCCACAACCACAAAGTATGTACGTGTGATTGCACAAGTCCCCAAGGCTCTGCCTCATTGATTTGTCATGACATGGTGAGGAGAAAAACAGAAAAAATAAAATTGATTTGCCAGTCACCTATATATACATGAATTTCGTATGTTAATTCAAAACTTAGGAGTCAAAGACTCGAAGCCAGTACATACTTAGATAAAATTAAAAAAAAATAAAAAATGGAAGAAATGAGAGCTATATAATGAACTAGCATCAAAATAGTTCAGCAAGCATTACATTGCAAACATTAAGAGACACATTATAATGTGAAAATGCAATCACACAGCTTGCCATCAGCAATTACAAATAGAGAGTGACAAAAGTTTTGAGAGAGGTGTCTAGGATAATTGATGAGCATTAAATTTATTCAGCAAACCTAAAAGAACAAACACTGACAGGTAAAGAAGAGAATAAGGTTCTGGAAAATGCTAAGGTGCTATGGACACTCACTATGAACACTAACCTTGATTTTTTATTTTTTTATACTTTTTTTTACAATTTTGTAGTTAATGATAATGCTAAGGTTACCCACTACAAACACTCATTACGACCACAAAATTGTTAAAAAAATAAAAAATCAAGGTGTGTGCTCACAAGAGTGTCTGTAGTGGGTCACCTTAGCATTCTCCGTAGGTTCTCAAAGTATCTTTTCTTTGCAACTTCAAACAAATATCCACATGAGGTTAGATACGTAAATGACTCAAAAGAATGGCGAGATATAACAAGGCAAATACAAGAACATCGCAATATGAATAAGAATAAGTGATGCGGCAGAAGAAAGAAAGAAACATTGGGAATCCAAGGTTCAACTTGAAATGTTCATACAGGACCAATCAAAACATAATCTAAATCCATCGATATCAGAACTGATGTAGCAATTGAATATGGGCCATATGTAGCAGGAAGCAGCATAAATGATTGCATACATACCATGACAGAGAAAGAGGCAACTCTCAGCACCAGAACACAAACACCCTTTTGAAAGAGTCTCTTCTGCAACAAGAAAGTCCTGATTCCAGATATGGCTCTGACTTTGCACCATCTTAAAGATGGCGGTCCACATATTTGACGAATAGCAGTTCTTTTTCGGGCATTCCTCAAAATTGATGTCAATAATATTGGAACCATTCTGTAATTGGTACCTACACTCGAAAAACTTAAGGCATATCCAACCCATTGGGTGATTTGTCTTCAGCTGCAAACAATTCATATACTCTTCTTGTAACTTTTGAAAATTCTCCAAAGCCGCATAAATACGGCATAATAACAAGTGGACAAAGAACAGAACGTCATCAGGAAGAGGGAGAGCTGATGCATCTATGGCACAGTTGTGGCAGCCAATCTGATCCCGACCTTGCAAATTCATCTCAGAAGCACAGAGCAAAAGCTGGAATTTTTTGTATTGGTACGAAAGATCTTTTTCGTAGATTTCATTGGATAACGCAATATAAATTAGCCGCTTAAACATGACATAAAGATGATGGGGAAATCTCTCTTCACGTGCTTTTTGGAAAATATTAAGTAGAAGCAAGTACCATGCGTTAGGATTCCACGGTTCCAGACGCAACCATCTAAATAAAAATAAAAAGGGGTGTAACATAAAATAGGAAATGGTAAGTAAAACTACAACTCCTCCTAGAAATACAGCTACAAGCTTCCAGCAACATGTCAGTAGGGTAAGAAACAGTAAGTAAATGTAAAAACTCCAAGACGCACAGCTACAAACTTCCAGCAACATGTCAGCAATCTCCTAATTCAAATCCTATATTGTATCACTTCAACAAAAAATGAATGATCTCTACTAATTCGAGCTAAATAAAACATCAGTCCGCATAGCCAACCCAACTAATTTTAGACTGAGTCTTTGTTGTTGTATGATAAAAAATGATAACAAAAGGAGCATATTTGAACAATCTCCATTATAAGTTACAAGCATTACTAAGAGCCAAAAAACAAAGAAAATCGTGGCAATGCTTAACTGAGTGCAGAAAAAACAGAAAATGGATTTCCTCCGAGGTAACTTCTTTCTATGAAAACATGAAGAGTTGCATCTTTGATGACTACATGGTTTGAGATGAACAAAAAGGGTGTTTGAATACAAGTCTACGGGGAGCCACCTGCAGTGGAATAATCATGTTCACGGTCTTGTCCTGGATTGCATATTCTTCCTCACCAAATGGGTGTTCTGTCTCAAAGTGGTTGAGACTTGCAAGGGTGTCTAACTGTATTTAGCTACCTTAAGTGATTCTCAGGTGTGAGATTGGGAATTAGGAAGAACTTTTGGTGTTCCTTCCTCTTAGCATCTCTTTCTTCTTTTGGTTATAATGACTTATATTTGTTTCTTCTCAAAATAAAAATATATAACCTCGACAGTAGGAACAATAAGATCTATATTAAACTGAATATGGTAAAAAAGGAGGAATCAAGCTTTTATACCTCTGCAGTTGGCGAATTACATCCATTCCATGCGTGTTCGGACCCTTACATGTTGGAAAAGAAAATTTTGGGTTGCTAGTACCAACAGAATTGCATGCAACTGCAGAAGCACCAAGGATCTCAAATGCTGATTTCATACCTTCCGTAACTAAGTTGCTAGGATGATTTATAGTAATACACCTTGTTGCAGTATGGGAGGCGTTCAGTTCTTTATTGCATAGCAAAAGATGACCAAGTTGATTCCTGTTAGGAAGCGACTCCAATAAAAAAATTACAAGAAAAAAGAAAACAATCTGCTCACCAAAGCCTATTGAAAATATTAGAAGCCCCCACACGACTTTCCAAATTAGAGCTACTAAAGCAGCTGCATATAAAAAATTGCAACATAAAATTAAAACTTCAGACAAGAGCACGTGAGGGAAACTTTCCACGGCAATAAATCATAGAATCACGCAAAGGGTGGGGGTGGGTACAGATAACTAAAGAATGTGATGCTCAACAGTAACTAAAGACCTAAGGCAGCAGGATTTGTCTATCTAGCTATTAGTTTCGCACTGGTAAGAACATTTGAAACCAAATAAAATAGGCCTAATAGGCAAATATATCCTAACGTTTCCCATTTTTGCAAAAATATCGTAACGCTTCAATTTTCACAAATATATCCTAATGCTTGGATTTCACCTAAATTGTATCCTCCAAGAACAATTGAACTTTTTCACCCTCAAAGCTGATTATGGGGCATTTAAAAATAATTAATTTGGCAAACTTAACAGCAACAGTTATCAAAAGAGAAACGTTAAGTAAACAAAAAAAAAGAACTTTGCTCAAAAAAAAAGAATGAACGAAGATCTATCTGGTTCAAGATTCATCTCGGTTGGTTTGTGTGTCATCTTACAACCGCCGTGACATGGCAGAATGGCCAGATCGTGATGCAGAGCCAGAATTACAAACACAACAGCAACATATCTCTCCCCAATGAAACCCTTGTTCCTCTATCATCACAATCATCATCAAATTGAGGGTGCCAAAGATGAAGATCTATGAACCAAAAAGATTAAATGGCTTCCTGGCTGCATTACCCCCTCAATTAAGACTCTTTGATTGATTCCAATTTTCTCCACTGCTCTGACGAGAAGGTTGCGCCCCCGCAATTGGCGACGAAGCCTCTGTAATCAATGGTGGAGAGGGATGAAGGTGTGGTGTGAAGGAGCACAATGGCGATGACAGTTGTAGATTTCAGCGAGATGCGAGGATGAGGGCAATAGCAAGGGGCGTGGTTGAGTTGCAGTGGAGTGGCAGTGGGGGAGGAATTGGGGGTTCTGTGTGATGAATTGAGGATGAAAAAGATGAAGATTTGGAAGAGGCTCTAGTTTGGTAAGTCCGGTCCAGTTTGACTGAGGAATCTCACGGAGCTAACTTATATTTGGCCAAATTCTTTATTTTTAAATGCCACATAATTAGGTACGAGGGTAAAAAAAAGTTCAATCACCCCTTGAGGATACAATTTAGGTAAAATCCATATGTTGGGATACACTTGCAAAAATTTGAAACATTTTCGAATATATTTGCCTATTAAGCCAATAAACTACACATAAAAGTTATATATTGAGGATACTGCATATTCCAGCAGTCCTCACTTTTGGCACACGGACAGTTAGCAAGAAAGTCGATAACTCTTTTAAAAGACCCTTAAGAATGTCACAAAATTTGTTAATTACATAATTGACCACATGTCAGAGGTACAGCCAGGTACCACACTCTTTCAACTTTCAAGTGTTGGAGACTAAAGGTATAATCCGATTAAAAACAAGAAAACAAGCCACTACAACACCAAGGACAAACTCACATGGCCGTCAAAACCTTAAAATTAAAGTGTTTCAGTTGCCACAGAAACTCACCTTATCATAATGCTGTGTGGATACATGTGAAGTGCTTTTTTTAGATGATCAATTCCACTCTGAATTTCAAGGCTTTGGATGGATTCATCTTTTATCTGCAACAACCGAAAGTAAAATCATTAGCCTCTCTATCACCAGACTTCAGAAGACATTTCACTTCTAAGAAAGTCTTTGATAGTGTTACAACAATGACCTCCAAAAAAAGCTATGTTAGTGATCCAAAGATAAGAACAACTTGACTCTCATTTTAAAAGAAACAGGAAACTTACTAATTTACCAAATGCAATCAAAGTATGCATTCTAGTGATTTCTTCAAGAGATACGAGAGATTCACGAGTAATGTTTACAGCCGATTTAACCCGATTGCTATGATCCAAAGCATCAATTGCAGAGATAACAAAACTAATCTTCGAACTCCTCAATAACTCTGATGGCATTTTCAGAATGCTAGTCATAGTCGATTCAATCCCCGAGATGTGATAGAGTAATTTAAAAATTAAACTGATAGGTACTGCCGCTGCTTTCTTATCCATGCTAGAAACACTGACGGCTATATTTCTTAGTACAGAGAGAGCCAAGTCATTCCGTCCAAGGTGGCACAAAGAAACGGCATATATTTGTAAGCCAATACTATCAAGCAGACCTAGAAATTCACAAACATTTGGTGAACAAAAATATTAAATAATGAAGATATTGCCATCAGATGCTAAATGTAAGATATGTTTTTCTTCAAATACATAAATAGATAACTAAAAACAAAATGATAGAATTGCAAAACAATAGCAAAACAATAATATAACTCTTGCCCATTAAGATTTTGAAAGATATTTACCTTCACAGAAATTCACAATACAGGAACACTATCATGATTTTTTCCCAATAATATATGCCCTTTCCTAATTGATCATGGCCAACTTACTAGTGTGTAAAACAAGGCCTAATGACAAATATATATATCATGAACTTTACCAGTTCAATCATATGCTAACCTTAAGAATTTAACAATTATATCCTAATCTTTTCAATTTGATTTCAATTCTATCCTCAATTGGGGCATTTTTTTTCTTTTGTAATGTATGTCCACACATCATTCTCTTCATGTCTATTGTAACACATATTCATACATTTGCTTCGCTCAATATTCATGATAAATACACATTCTTGTACATGATACACACAGTTTTGTGTGTGTGCTTGCTCAATCACATACATAATCCAAGAACGTTGCTCTTTTGTCAAAACAACTATATGTAACCTTCTAGTAAGTTTTATATGACATTTGTCAAATGTACATACACATGATTTTCAACTTACCACTGGTGATCTGCAGTGACTAAATTGGAACTAGAATATTGATTTATCATTGATTTGTAATTTATTATTATCGTGAGTCCTCATAAACATAATATGAGCACAAGGCTTAACAGATTTCGATAAAAATTGATCAATGGGATGGTCATGGAGAGAAAAGCTAGATAATTACGTTGATTTAGAAGAAAACACATCCCAAGTTGGTCAAGGATAGAATCAAAACATATGAAAAAGATTAGGATATAATTGATAAATTCTTAATATTAGGATGTAACTGATACAACTACCAAAGTTCAGGATAATTCTAATCATTAAGCCTGTAAAACAATAACAATTCGAGCATTAGTCACTGCACAAGATGAAGCTGTTTATGGAAAAACAATTGAAAGTACACTCAATGAAAAAATAGGTTTGAAGAATTTCCCTCTCTCAAACACCAAAACGACTTTCTGAAATTAGCCTAACAACAGCAACTCAGTGTGCAACGAATCAATGAGAAAGATGGTCTCCTTTACTGGTTTGTGTGGCTCTTTCAGCGAATTAGTTTTCAGCAGCAAAGAAAAAGGTAAAGAACAGCATAACAACAGGTAAAGAATGTTTTTAATAGAAGAATGAGACTACCATAGAGAAGACTAGGTGCAGAAATTTCAGAGAAAACGAAGAGAGTGCAAATTTCTTACCATAGAGAAGAAAGGAAGATGAAAAAGGTATGCAGATTTCTTAGAGAAGAAAGAAAAGAGTCGCAGACAGCAGAGATGAAAAAAAAGGCAGAACTGAACAAAAAAAGAGAAAGAAAAGGTCTCATGCAGACAACAAAAGAAGAAGCAGCAAAAGAGTTTCTACAATTACGTTTGCGTCAAGTTTTATGATTAAGGCATGTGCAAGCCGTTACAAACATTTTTTTTTATAATTTTAGCATCTACATGAACTTATTACACTTCTTTGGATTTCCATGTTTCATGTTCTATGATTACAAGTTTCACCATACATCCACCTAAGAACCTGCATCTACTCTCCTTTTATGTGTGTTGTTTATTTACCACCTAACATCCACTCCCATAAAGCATAGCTTGCCTAATTACAAATTTGCAATCTTATAGAATATTCATTTTAGTTTATTATGAATACTTCAATCACATATAACACCTATTGCACTCCCTTTCTTTCATTAAACTTGGAATTCTGTGTAACATTATCTTCAATATGTCCATCTTGTCATATGATTGATCCTAAATACCTAAATCCTAAAATGGTCCAAGTTAATAACTTCTACTTCTCCCAATTGTACTACTCCATTATCATGATCCTTACTGTTTGCAAACTCAAAATGCATATATTCAGTCTAGTTCTACTCTACTTAAAGCCTTAATTTTAACATAATCCTCCAAAGTTCTAAGTTCCTATCCAAAACATCCCTATTTTTCATCGAATTCCTATCCAAACCATCTATTGTTCCATCTATTAAAACATCATCTGCGTAACGCATACATTATGGTGTATCATATGCCTAGTCAGTTCATCCATAACTAAAACAATGAGATATGAGCTTCAGGCAGACCCTTAATGTAGTCTTGTAGTGATGGGAAATTCTTATGTAATCTCACCAATTGTTTTATACATGTTAGTTTTTACCACTCAGTCCACTCCTTTGCACATATCTTTGTTAGTGTCCAACCGAACATGTACTGCTTTTCTTTCTAATACCCATCAAATGACATCTTGAGGAACTCTATCTATGCTTTTTTATAGACCTACAAATATCATATGGACGTTTTTTCTTTTTTATCTTTTCTCTATATTTTTCCAGATCACCTCAATTATGCACCTTCTTTATATGAAGTCAAACTGATTTTCCACTAATGTGGTTTTTCTTCACAGCATATTACCAATTATCCTCTCACAAAAAAAAAAAAAAAAAAGTCTTCCATAGTATGACTTAAAAGTTTAACTCATTAAAAGTTTGAGCAAGTTTGAATGTCTCAAAGCCATAATAAACCAATCAAATATTAAATTCTAGATGATAATAAAGCTTTCCATATGAAGTCCCTCTTGTGCAATGGAATGGCATGATGGATTTAAAATGAATATTAGTGGAGGGGTTCTAGTTCTTGAAAAATATAACAAAGCAGATTGAATTCCATGTGATATCATTCTCAATATTACCTTCATCCTAGATATCTAAAGTGGTTCACCTTATAAACTTCTACTTCCCCTAATTTTACCACTCCATGCATGTATTCGGTCTTTGTCCTACTCAACTTAAAGCCTTTAGATTCTAACGTATTACTCCAAAGTTCTAATATCCTATTCACTTCATCTCTTGTTTCATCCACTAGGATGATTTCATTTGCAAATAACGTACACCAAGGAATATCCTTTTGAATATGCCTAGTAAGTTCATCCATAACTAAAGCAAAGAGATATGGGCTTAAAGCCGATCCTTGATGTAGTCATATAACATAATGAAACCACAAGTTGACGAGAGTTTTTGATATGCTAACTTGAGGTAAGCAAGTAAAACATAGGACTATAGGAGAGAGTACACAAAACACATATCAGAACAAGCTAGCTTTTCAACAATAGCGTAAATATACGACACTTCAGGGAAAAAAGCATAGCCATTTGCACATGAGGTCAGAATATAAAGGGAAAGCAATGTTGTTGCCAAATCACACCTTCCTTATCAAGCGTTTCACATTCATGCACAGCCATATCAAAATTCCTAGCCTGCATCACACATAAGACAATTTATTATTTACAAAGCTAAAACTGAAGCACATTTAAACTCAGAATCTCAGATGGCTCGTGCCAGTGTGCTGGTGGCAAAAACAAAAAGTCTGAACTGATCAAGTGAACAATGCAAACTAACAAAATTAAAAAGAAACTATTTACCAAACACAAAGCTCTGGCCAGATTGACTGAAACATGAAAATGAGATTTCGGAGCTGTTCCTGAAAAAGTACTGATGGCATATTGTGCTAGCTTATAAGCAGCAATGGCAGACTTATAATCCGACCGTGCTTCAAACATAAGACCAATCAAATTATGAGGCTCAGGATAATGAGGTGCGCGTTGTACAGCCTGCCTAATGGCTCCAAATGCCTGCAACAATAATTGACCTGGGCATTCATTTTACTCTTCCAGACTGTCAATCAAAATTCATCCTCAATTTATAATTTAAAAAAGGAAGAGGGAAACTTTAGGGCTTTTATATAACATGATATAAGTAAATAAGCAACTGTGGGTACCTGTGGAGACAGGAGGTGGCCTGAAAGTACCGCAAGCTCCCCAAGACCAATTTGAAACTCAACGACCTACTAACTCAAATTGTAAGTATCAGAAAATGAGGAAAAAAGCACAAAAGAACATTATATGCCATGCACACATACAACGCTTGTTTCTCTTGAAGCATTAAACTTTTTCACTGACAACGAAAGAAAAAATAAATAGCAAAAAGGTAATTATCCAAACAATCTCAAAACATATGGATCAAACTAAAGAATATCCCTTCAAATATTGCCCCACACTCACATTTTCATTGCACTCAGTATATCAAATCGTGTCGAGGGAATTCCGTTGGATTATGAGAGGATGTACGGCAAGGTGATTCCAGTTTAGCCAATGACTTCCAATTTTTTATCCTTCCTCTCCATAAATCATAATTTGCCTATTTAACCATTTATTACCAATTCTTGATTGGATTCGTTTTTTATTCCATCAGGGAACCTTAATTTCCTAGAGTTTTTACCATGAGAGAGGAGGGTATTGCTTGCATTCTTTGAAGCATTAATGGTATCATGATCATACCCTTTTGTTTAGATAGATTAATTTGAAATCATTTCACCTCTTTAGAGTCTTTACTCACAAGTCCCATTTTAGTAGTCTCATTTTAACCAGGCATTTCCTTCTTTTTTTATGAGCAGATTTCTTGTGGAAAGCTTTAGTACCAACAAATTTTTTTTATTGGATGGTGGTTTTGAAGAAGATAATACATATGACATGGTGCAAAAGAGCCCACATCGAACTTCTTCTCCATAACGTTGTTACTTCTATATGCAAGAAGAGGAAAATGTTGACCACCCATTTTTTAGATTCATTTTTTTCCACGAAATTCCAGTCACAGTCTTCACTTTTCAGCAAAGATGTGTAACTTTTTAGATAATGCCTTCATTTCTCTCATTCCTCGATCTGGTGAGTTTGCGGAGGGATTTGATTAGCTATTCAGATAACTTAAGAAGGATGTAACCCCCACTAATTCTTTTGAGGGTTTAGGGTTTTTTGTTTTTCAGTTTTTAGGACTACTAACCTCTGCCGTTTTATGTGACCACTTCCTTTCTTTCATTCAATAAAACTTTTCCAGTGTTTCTTCTTTAAAATTCAAAGAAAAGGTTTTCTCAAAAAAAAAAATCAAAGAAAAGGCAAACACTAATCACTAAACCAAGAATCACTATTGTGTTCTAGGCAATGTTTTCATTGTGGCGAGGCGGTGTAGCCCTACCTAACTGAGGTGGGGCCTAGGAGGGCTAAAAAAACATTTTCTTAGACCTCCCTAAGAAATAATTTAATTTATTTAGAGACCCCTAAACAGTAAAGGGCATACTTTCTCACTTACACATTCTCACCACCATATTTTCAACTCCACGCTTTTTCACAATCACACATTTTGAAATAAAAAATATTTTTAATAAATAAATAAATAATATTTTCAATAAAAAAAATATTTTTAAATAATTATTTTCAGGCCCACCGCCAGTCTTATTAAGGGCTAGGCAGTGGAAACCCCAAATGGCCTAAGGCGGCACCTAGGTGATGCCTAGGCGCCGCCTTGAAAACATTGGTACTTCTAGGCATCAGAATATCAGATATAAGACATGATTGAACTCTGAAAATGAGAGTCAACTCCATAAATCTCTGTTCCATATTCAACAAATTTGTCAAGCTCTCTCCGATAATATTAATTATTCAACTGCATGAGAAGAAAAATAAAAATCTTTATATTAATTAACCAAAAAGAAAAAAAGATCTTTAAAAATATCACCACTATTAAACTCATTGTGCGATTCTCAATGATAGCAAAAGCCATCTTCAAATCTTTGTACAGTGAAGAAATTAATGAAACATCTCTACCACGTCTTCACAAATGCAATGACAAAACATCTCTTTAATTTAAGAAGAGTGACAATAACTAGCCCAAGTACAAACATATGTATGATGCTTCTTTTCAAAATAGTTCCAAAGGTATAGAAGGAACTCACAGGCAATATATGCACAGCCTGCTGACAGCTTTCATAAGCCTCATTTAGATTGGATCCTCTATAGTTGAATTGGGAATGTAGTTCAATATATTAGGATTCTTTCAACAAACAAAATCACAAGTTTTTCCAGAAAAAAATACTTACCCATGATTGGCGTCAGTAGACATGTTCGCCCATGGCAACGCAAGTGAAGGATCAATACTTCTAGCATGGTCAAATGAGTGCTTGGTCAATTTCATCTCACTCTCTATTCTGTAAAGCTGCACCACACGTCCGCCAACAAAAATAGAAAAATGAAAAACAGAAAATCATATTAGACAGCTTAATGCAAACCAGGGTAAGACGTGGCAGTTTACATTTTGCTTTCCATCCACTTGTGCAGAGTGGAAGGAAGAAAAACAATTCCAGTTTTCATAACAAAAACCATGATAATTGAGTTTTTATATTCTTTCCTTTTATTTAGAAATCTTTTTTCTTTATATTTTTCTGTGTGAGGCGGTAGTGCACAAAAATAATATTCTCCATCACATAAAAAGCTACCTTTCCAAGATATGCCCATGCAACAGCCAGTGACACATCCAACTGTAAGGCCCTAATGAGAGCGTGCTGCTTCAATGCACTATTACTGGATAGACAGCCCAAGGCCACCCAAAATTCAGTATTCATTCCCTCAATCAACAGACCACCAAGGGACATCTTTTCTGGCAACTGCCTGGAAAAATCAACAGTCAGTTCACAGAACCACAGACGACAGTTTACCAAAGAAATGGTCAAGATCTAACCAAACATCTTCTTCAGGCATGCTTGTCTCCTCCAAAGAAGAAATAAGATCAATAGAGGTTGCAACATCAATGTAAATATTAGAAAGCCATGGTGTCAAATGCAAAGCTCGCTGAAAAGAACGATTCGCATAGATTGCCGCCAGACCACATTTTCTCTTCCAATCATTGATTGAACATATAAAACCTTCCTTCTCGGTGCCCAAGTGTTGGTTCTCACCTGTCCAAGGAAAGCATTTTGCATATGCAAGCTGACATGGAGAAAACCCAGTCACCAACAGAGAACATGCTCCGAAAAATATATAAAAATTTTTCTCTCCGAAAAATATATAAAAATTTTTCTTTGAAACTAGCAATGCAAATTTTAGTAGGCAAAGAAAATGGAAAACAATGATGCAGGGAGTTGAATTCAGTCATAATCTAAAGAACACGCCCTTAAGGTGGCTACCTGAATATCACCAAGCAACTTCCAAATGCAGGAAGAAGTTCCGACCATGCAGGCACTAGCTTTCGCAATTTCGGTTGCTTCCTACAATCATATCGAGAAATTTCTTTTTCTTTTCATGTGGTAATATTCAGTAGAGAAAAGATAGTCCATGAAACTAACCTCCAAGAGTGAAGCTGCCCAAACAAATGCACCATAGCGTATACATTCTTTTGACAAACCAAGTAGGGCTGTAGCCAACCCAAATTTCGCAGCTACATTGTCAGACGATATATCCAATGCAAGTCGAAACCGCTCTACTCCCTGAATGCAGAAGCCAATGGTGCAGCATAATTTCACGTATAGAAATTTAGAACCCCCACAACATTCCTTTATTACAAATGTTCACACACTGAAAAAAGCCAACACAAAAATGATGCAACAATAGCCAAAGAGCCTACTGAAACCAAGAAATAACAGTACACCACCACCATTCGTCCCCTCTGGCACCCGCACTATCACTATCCAACCCAAAGTTATTTGTAGGACTAACAAATTTATTAAGATGCATATATCATATAGGTTGTGAAGAATATACATAAATAAACAAAGAAGAAAAAAATTCTTTGGGATACTGTATACAATTATAGAATTCTCAACCACAATACAAAGCCCCATGGTGTAAAATATTAATTTATATTACCATATATACATAGTTTTCAAACTTACTCTATCACAACACAGTCAAATTATTCGTCTTGAACAACCGGTGTGATTTGTTGCTTTAGTCCATGTAGTCGACTGAAACTAATTTGAACTGATGACGCTACTGTTGTTGTTGTGTATATAAATAACTTTTACAACCCTGATTCTAACCTAGTCTAGTTTTAAAATCTTTGGGAAATGTAAATCGACTCAACCCACACAACTGAACAAAAATCACCAAATTGGCCAATTTCCCAACCTAAACCAGCTCATTAAAAAAAAAAAGAAAAAAAGAAGTCTAAAGATGTGTTTTTTGGGGTGATCGAAGCCTGGTTTAGTGGATAATAATGAACCATTACACACCCCCATTAGCAAGATAGAGACAGCAACTCCAAAAAGAATTACTGAGATCAAGATGATGAGGTTTCCAAGTTCATGAAGTGGAGAGACTTACTTTCCTGTAGGAACCAAGCATCAAAAAAATGTTTCCACACTCAACCAGGGCAAATAATCTTGAATCTTCCAGTTCAATGGCTCGTTCATATGACTGTTGTTGGGAGAACACAGCATGCGTATAAACATTAGCCTTTCAATGAAATGAACATACATAAATGGAATCAAGGAGGAAAGTACGTAGTAGGGGAGTTTATAAGTAATAACACATGTTACAATGTTAGATAGACAATTCCAACTCAAGAAGAGGTGGTAACGAAAAAATAAAAATAAAAATAGAGATTGCATGAAGGAAACTAAACCAAGCCAGCTAAGAAAATAAATATCAATTAACACAGGGTCATGTAGTATAGGAGTTGAGTAATAGTTGTTTGTATTAATTTGCCCGAGGACTTGATAACATGTGGATCATTATGGAGGGTCCAGTACTAAATAAATAGATGAAGAAACGAAATTAAGGGTTGGAGAGAAGAATGGAGAGTAGTACCTTAATGGCAGCAGTGAACATGCCTAATCGCTGGTAAGCAAGACCCAGTGTCTGAAAGCAGTAGCAACAACCAAAATCAGACAAAATTAAGCAACGGTAATGAAATAGAAATGGCTTAAAATAGATGAAGAGGGCCGGCCGTGCATACTTCCCACAGATCAGCACAGGTAGGATACCCTCGAATGGCATGCTGAAGTGGGTGCACCGCTTCAGACCATTTCTTCTGATGCACCTGGAAGGAATTCAAGCGAGGAGTAAACAATATGATCTTATTCAATAATGAAGGAAAGAGACAACTCAAATACGTGACAGGGTATTTGTAAGTGGCAGGAATTCAAGCAGGGAGTAAACGATATGATCTTATTCAATGACAAAACGAAGAGACAACTTAAATATGCGACAGGGTATTGTAAGTGGAAGGAATTCAAGCAAGGAGTAAACAACACGATCTTATTCAATAACAAAACTTAAATACGCAACAGGGTATTGTAAGTGGCAAGAGCGGCCTTGCCGCCACAATCCACTAAAATTCAGCCCTTTGTCACATCGATTCAAATAACAAAATAAATAAATAAATAAATAAGATAACGAAGGAAAGCTAAATTAAAAGAGAAGGTGCCAACCAGCAAGAACCCTAGCCTCCGAAAAGCCCAAAAGGCCTTGGGCGACTTGTTGGAACACTCGCGGCATAGGGCTAATTCCAAGCTCATTTTTCCTTGGTCCTCAAACAAATCACAGAGTGCTTCCTGAGAGGGGGAAATAAGAATAAGAAAGAAAAATGAAAGAAAGTTGAGTGGAAATGAGCATACCCCAGCCTCGAAATCGTCGGGGCAGATAGTAACGGCCCGCTGGTAGCACTTGGAAGCCCTCTGGATCTGCGCGTCTCCTCCATTGCAGAGGTACAAGTGCCCCAAGTAGCGAAAGGCGGCGCCATTGGCGGGGTCCAACTTGGCGGAGATGACGAAATGCTCGGCAGCTCTTTCCCTCCAACCACCTTTCGCTTCTTCATCGTCTTCTACTTCTCCCTTGTTCCACAGCCAAACCCCCTACAATTTTGGTTTCCAACTTCAGATAACCCTAAATCTAGTACAGTAGAAGAAGAGAAGAGAAGTGAAGTGAAGAGACGACTTACGAGGTTGAAATGGTGATATGGATTGTTGGCGTCCGTTTCTACGGCGTCCTGCAACTGATTCAAGACAACTTCCCCTTCCTTGCTTTTCATGTCGTCGACTGTCGACCAAACGACACAACGAGACTTAAGAGGGACCAAAACAATTCAGTAATTTCTTCACCCTTGGATCCCGTCCTCAATTAGGTTTTACCTTCGTAAAACAACCATACCTCCATAACAATTGAGTTATCAATTGCAAAGAGGGGAAATAGTACAAATAACCCCCTGAGGTCAATAACTCAAACACCGTTAAACTCGGATGCGCTGTTATCTTTATCTTTCACTTTTATCAATCTTCTATTACTCTTCGTTAGGACTGCAATCTAATAATGCAGAGAAATAAACTATCATCTAAAATGTAAAAAAAAAAAGAAAGGATGGTTGAAATTGCGCGTTTCATATTGGGATCAAAAATTTAATTTTATAACTATCGAATATATAATTCTGCTTCGAATTTCGAAATAACTATTGAAAATTATGTTATTAAAGTTTGAAAGAAACCCACGAGTTCTATATGAGATATTTCAATGTTAGATTGCCATGAAGTGCACGAATTGAGACAAGAGTGAGAGAAAGAATAATCGAAGAGTTTCTTTAATTGGTGAGATTGAAAAAAGTGGTTTTTGAGAATTTATAAGAGAATTTGAGACAACCTTACCTTTTTGATCTATTTGATGTGAAAATTAAGTTGTTATTTATTTATTTGATCTTCAACCCATGACGCGATATTGCAGCGAAAACACCAATTTGACGTTGCAATTAATGAGTTGTTTGCACGAAACTTACGCGATTTCTTATTTTTTTTGTTTTATGCGTCAGTTGTGAGAGGAGTTATGTAATTCGAGTTGGGCTTACTTTTTTATTGGATGAAGTCATTGTAAATAAAAAAAAAAGTAGGATATTTGGGTTAGAGTGGATAATAATAGTTATGTACTTTTTGTACCTTGAGGGCTGAGTGCTGCGAATCTAACACCAGTTAGATCTGAGGGGGTTATTCGTACCTTTACCCAACCACAAAAAAAAAAGAAATAGAAGAAACAAACGGTCAGTTCTCGCGCGCGAAACTCATGCCTCCCAAACTCCTCCAAACGAAACCCTAACCCTAACACTAACCCTAACTTCACCATCCCGATCGCCATTACTGTCCTCCTCTCCGATCACGGAGCTCTACACACCATCACGGCGAAGAAGCTGCGAGCGGGTTTGTTCTTCCCCTGTTAATTGATCAATACTCGTGTCGAATCTTCCATTGCGTTATCGATTTTGTGTTTTCGATCCCTTTTAGGTAGGGTAGTTGATCTTACGTGTCCTCTGTTTTGAATGATGATATGTACATGAATTGTTGCTTCTATGTCGATCAATTCTGTCCTGCTTGTGCCTTTGGATGATTAGTCTGCTCCGTGAGGTTTGATGGAATGTGTTTGGAATATGGTTCGATTAATTACTACGATTTGATATTCTGAGAGTACTAAGCAAGAAATTAGCGATTCTTTGAACAAAGCGGCCCATTTTTTCCTTTCTAGTTAACTAGCTTGGTGTGTTCAAAAGGAGTGGAAATTATTTTTTGAAAAAAAATTATTAAAAGAACCGCTCTAATCCCAGCTGGAGCGGTGTATTGACTAAGTAGTTTGTTGTAAAAGAAGTCGATAAAGAATGGAGTTTGTTATTAAGTTGGCAGATACAGTGTGGAGAGATGAAAAAGAGTTTGCGATGATTGATAAAGAAATAGTGCAGCATTAACAGTTTGGGAAAATGGCATTTCCTTTCTAAGGTTGTCAAGAAGTTCTTCTGGCCTAATTTATATTCTTCTCTCATTTGGTTGAATTAGTAAGAAATATTTAGATGATGATGCATGAAAGTTCGTTATTTGGGCCTAGGTCATAGTAGAGAAATTTGATACGATACCATGCCCTTGTAGAGACGTAATTTGTGCCATGCTCTCCGTAATATTGGTATGCTGCACAAGAAAAGGATCCTATTACAATATTAGGTTTGCTTGAGGGAGCAACTAGCATACTCAATTGGGAGTTGGCATAGCAAGATGTTTCCATCTTATGATCTTATATGTACTTATTTATCTGATTCTTGATTTATAGGATATATCCTTTATTTTAGGTGACGTCGATGTGTTCATAGCTTAGCTCCATTGTGATTTATTGGCCACTTCAACCTACTGCGGGTACTCTATACAATATGGATTGGGTTGTATGGGATGAGCTTTACGCTGTACTAAATGGTAGTATGCCTTAGAAATGCTTTGCGCGTCTAATTTCTTACTTTCATGTGCTAGTACATGAATTATTATCTTCTTATGTATTTTTTCGCTTCTTATATTTTAGAAAGGGATTCTATCTAGTTTTCTTTGTGAATGATGACTTTTTAGCAACCTCGATGGTTGCTTCTTGATTCTTTTTTATGCTTTATTGCATTATTCTTGACGCGTAATTCACTATTTCTGTTCATGCTTTTGAGGTTTGGAGAAGTTACATTCGCTAAAATATCCTTTTTCTTCTTTTTTTATGTCTTTCTACATATTATCTCAATTGTCTTTTGATTAATCGTCTTAGTTTTTCAATTTGATGGTGTTAGCAGTTGTAATAGGGGCAATTAACAAATATAGATCTCGGTGAAGCACCAAGAAGGGCATGTCTTGATTATTTCTTTTGCACACACAATAAGAGATCAAACTGATACTTGACTTTGCAATTTAAGCTTCCTGTTTGTAGATGCTAGGAATTTTTTTCATCATATATACTTTCTATTTCATTATTTTTGACGTGTTTTAACATTTTCTTTTCACTACTTTTGTTGTTTTAGCAAATTGTTGTTGTTGGAGATATTCTGTTTCATCCTTTAATGTACGTTTCTCCTAGAAAAGGTGTATATTTGGATTAGTTTTGCGTTTTCTATAATTATTAATTGAGGTGATTCTTTATTTCTTTTCTTTTTTACTTTTGATAGGATATTTCTATTTTTTTTTATAGAATTGCTTTTTTTTTTCAATCTTTGATAAATCGGTCTTATGATTACTTCGTTTTTCTTAAGGAGATTAAATTTCATTTCTAGTGAAGCATATTCATATTGAGAGACACTGCAACTATCATTTAAATTTCTGGAGATTAAATAATTAGATCTTTTTGCTCAACGTATTAAGTGATCATTAAACTGATACTTGAGCTTGGCGGTTCAAGCTTCCTGTTTGGCTGTTTCTGGATGCTTGGAATTTGATTCATCATATTTATGTTCTATTTCGTTATTCGTGACATATTTTTTTCTGCATAGCTTTTGATGTTTTCACTAGTTACATCTGTTGAGGGCAACCCTATTCTTTTTCATTCTTTTATGTCTGTCTCTGATAGAAAGAGGGGATCGCCTTTGTAGCTTTATTGATTAATCGAACAAAAATGGGATACAATCTTAAGAGAAAGACTCATTAGCCCAGAGTGGAAGAAACACTCTTCACTCAAACCCTAAAACCCAATTACAATTCTTCGATACCGAGTCATAAACAATGACTCCTATTTATACCCCCCTATACGTAATCTTTCTTATGAGCAGGTGCAGTGACACACAATACTCACACCGACCTCTAACACCCCACTAGCTGCTCACATGCACTGCTTACTCATTGGGCCGGACTATCCAAGATGGTTTATTTTCCCCTGTCCTTCACACTCTTGCATTGATACACGTGTGCCACAGTTGGGCACTTCCTAGCGCTATCAATACTCCCCTCTAGAGAGCCATCTTGTCCTCAAGGTGGAAGGCTGGAAAGGACTTGCGCACATAGTGAAAAAGCTCCCAGGAAGTTTCGGAAGGTGGGAGAGAGAGCCACTTGACTAACACTTCAGGGCCGGCTACTAAAGAATGATAAGCTAAGACTGTTTCGGGCTCCACCGAGACAACCATGGAGGCTGGAAGGAAAGGAGGCAAGAAGGGGGATACCAACACAACACCCATTGTTTTCTTGAGTTGGGAGACATGAAACATAGGGTGAATGGATGAGGAGGGAGGTAGTTTCAAACGATAGGCCACAATGCCCACCCTGTCCACAATCTTAAAAGGCCTACAGGACTTCGGACTGAGCTTCATGTTAGTGCGGCGAAACACAGTCAACTGCCGGTAAGGGCAAAGCTTGTGATAAACGGAATCCCCCACAACAAATACCACTTTGCGGCGTCCATGATTGGCATGTTGCTTCATTTTGTTCTGGGCTAGGAGCAGCTGATCGCGTAACTTACGCAAGGCACCTGGGCAAGTAGCATCTCATTCAAATTAGAGCGAGCAGCAGGTGAGGAAATGCTATAGTGGAATAAAAGGGGAGGGTCGCGGCCGTACACCACCTTAAATGGGGAACACTGCAATGACGAACGATAGGAGGTATTGTACCGGTACTCACCTTAATGATAGGAGGTATTGTAGACGAAACAATTCACTCAAAAAGACCTTGTCTCTGTTTGACACCATTGTACGAGGAAAGAAATGTACACCCCACGTAGGAACATGTTCGCGACGGTCTTTGCAGAAAAGAGATGCTTGAGGGGAAAAAATGAGCATATTTACTAAGTCTGTCGACAACCACCAAGATGGAATTAAAACCTTGAGAAGTCGGCAATCCTTCAATGAAATCAAGAGAAATATCCTCCCATACTGCCGCTGGAATGGGTGGGGTTTGTAGGAGGCCCGCCGATGCCAACGTTTCGTATTTGTTCTTTTGGCATATATCACATTAGGAGAGGAAATCCTTAACATCCTGGCACATGCCAACCCGATAAAATTCAGCTGAGATACGCTTGAATGTCTTCAAGAAACCATGGCCTCCAATTGGTCCAGAGTGAAACTCAGTAAGCAGCTTGGGTTTGAGAGGCAATGCGACTGGAATGGCTAGGCGATTCTGAAATAGCAGACGCCCATGATGTAACGACCAACTGGGCTTGGACTCAGAATCAACAAGCAGAGCAGAGTGAATGGATTGCAAGAAAGAATTTGTGGTTGCCTCAGTTGAGAGAATAGCATCATCCACGACGAAAGGAATGGACACCGCCTGAAGTTTTGCCATGATCGGGAAGCGGGATATGGCATCCGCGACCACATTCGAAACCCCCGGCTTATAATGAATACTAGTTTTTTAGACGTGCTTCGCACGTGGGAGCCCGCTCGCTACGCTCGCGGGAAATCAGTTCCACTAATTTGTCTGGAAACTTAAAATAATTTTAAATTAACTATGCATATTTAAGTTAGGAGGATTAACATGTATTCTACAAGCTCCTTTCTTTTTAATGTCCAAGCCCCTCTTATATATACGGAGGATTAACACGTATAAATCAATTTTCCTAATTAGAGAATCGGGTGACACAACCACAAATGCTTTGCAACAATTGAATCCAAAACCAAAGCAACATATATAAATTCTTTTTAGTGAAATTACTGAATAAATACAACAACACATAGAAGCTATTCATTGAAGTTTGTTCATTTGTTAGTTATTCGAAGCTATTCATTAAGTTTGTTCATTTGTTAGCTATTCATTGAAGTGTTCATTGAAGTTTGTTCATACGTGTGGCACAAAGAAAAATTTTGAAGCTATTCATTTGTTAACAACATATATAAATTACTGAAAGCAAGAACAAATATTAGTCTTTTGCTGAAATTACTTGCAAGCTAACAAATTACTTGAAAGCAAGTTAACAACATATATAAATTATTGAAATCATTGCAAAGCTAACAAATGAACAGCTTCAATAAATTACTGAATAAATAGAACAACATATATAAATTCTTTCATCCAGAAGCTATTCATTGAAGCTGTTCATTTGTTAGCTTGCAGTGTTAGAAATTATCATTCATTAGAAGCAGAAGATCACAAAGAAAGGGACAAGTTACATAAATTTATATTATATTATGATAGTAGTTTGCTGGAACCATATACAAATTTCATGGACAAACCACAACAACTTGAATGCGCACATGAAATTTGTGGTTCCATTAACATCAACTATTTAGTCAAAAGTTCCACAGAGCCTTCTAAAGATGTCCCAAAAGACTTACCACCTACACATATCTAAACTAAGACCACTTACAACTTTCATTAGTTATACCCAAAAGAGTTGCACCTATACCATTATATGGTTCATGTGCGAGACCAAAATACGCAATGATCAAACATTATATTTAGTACGACATCCAAAAAGTAAAGACAAGTGATTCACCCTAATAAGATGGATGTTGATGAAGTGGATGTTGATTCTAAAGCTACAACTCCTGGCTTCAATAGCTTTGTCGATCGGCTTGTGGGATTGGAGATCTCTCGCTTTGAACGGCGTTGGTGAAGTAACATTGTGTAGAATGACTTCACCTGTCTCAACAATGACTTCACCATTCTTTTCTTTCGATTGAGTGGTAGCACAAAGTGAGTCCATTTTTTTGGTATTACAAGGCATGGGTTGTGGAAGATGTGAAGTTTGTGCATTGGCACTTGGAAGGCCATCACCATTTCCACCGCCGCCATTCAAATCCTGCTCATGTACTTCCTCTTTGATTGGTGATATCCCAACGAGAAAGAATCGATTGGCTGTTTTGTCAACGATCTTATCCGCTTGGACATACACATAAAAAGAGGAGGCAGATTTCAATAATTTGGAAGTAGCCATTAGCTTACTTGCTTCAATCTGAACAATTTAAAGTATTAGAGGCAATAGACATGGCGTACCCACAAAGAAGGTTAGCTAATAGATAATCTAAAAAAATTGACTGGAAGAAAACTTACTGCTTTTGTTTTGGTCATAATTTCTTTGGCACTTAGTGAGATAATATCCTCAGCAATACTTCCATAAGCCATAACTTTGAGTGCACCAGATTCATCTGTCAGCTCGACCTCAACTCGTGCCCTTATGACATAAAAGGAAAGGTTACAAGTATAGTACAATTTATATAAACATTAATGTACATGCATAACAGTTTGTTATACATACCTAGGAGTCCCATGTGCATCTTCATGCTTACAGTTGGTACAATAGAATACTTCTCCTACTTCCGCATTGGTGAACTTAGAACAACTATTACAACTCATAAACCAAAGAGCTTGTTCCACATTGGATACACTAATTGCAACCTTCAAGCAGAAAAGTGTTTGCTGAAAAAATGAAATTGTGAGATGTATAGCATAATTGATGAATAAATAATATGAAAAAAACAAATAATAACACTGCTATAAAGTAAATAATTTAAGATTCTTACATCGCTTAACATCGAAGTGATCTTTGCAATTGTGACAAGTGGGCGCCGCTGACTGGGTCTAACCATGGGGCTACGAAAATTCAATGGAATAGACAATCCATCATTGTTAATGAGTTCTTCAAGCACATCGCAATTTCGATTAAACCTAATACACAAGAGAAGTAATGCAATTAGTAACACAAACAATTGAAGAATACTGTACATGATTGTAATTGATTATCATACCACTGTCTCAAGGCTTGAGCTCTTCCACTGTTGATAAGTGTTCATTTAGGCATTAATTAGTATATGTTATTAGGTGTAATTGGACTATATTTATTATATTTTATGGTGATAAATGCATATTTTAGGAAATTAGTGATTTATTGGAATAATATGAGAATATATATCTAATTATATTGAATTCTCGTTTTTAGGAGAAACGGAGTGCACGGTTGGATCCGGAGCGAAAAAATACTCAAAATAGAGTATACACTTGTAGAAATCGGACACCGGAGGAGTTGTTTTGGGCATACACAAGAGAGGAAAAAATATAATTTGAAAATGCCACGTGGCAGCGTCCCATTGGAAACAATTGGTAACACAAACAATTGAAGAATACTGTACATGATTGTAATTGATTATCATACCACTGTCTCAAGGCTTGAGCTCTTCCACTGTCATCAACAAGATCAATAGTTGATGAAGGGCGTGTTGCTATACAAATTCCTGTGCATTAAATGTAATTTTGAAGTATAAGCACACATTTGAGTTGTGAAATAACAATTTTTTCACAAATCTTACCACTATGGTAGGCCACTTTAAGCCTTCTACAAACTAAAACTGGTGTTTTGGCTATTATGTCTTCAATGTAAGGGCCAATCCTTGTAGCAAATTCATCCCATAGTGTCAATCTAATGGGCATACAACTGTTCCAAAAAAGAAAAAAACACTCATGGCTATGTCAAATATGTATAATTGATTATAAGTAAATGAGCATGGACAGATTATATAGCTACCATTCATCAACTACAATCAATTCCCAAGCAAGGTGCGGTTGTCCATTTCGTTTGGCTACATGTCTTCTTGGTTTTGCTATCAAAGCAAGCACCGCCACATCTGCATCCATTGTAATGTATATAAATTTGAATGAGTCAAATGCATAAAATATGAACATTCAATATAGAATAATAATTTGGAGATGGCAAACACATACCAATGGATTCGTCTGTATCCAAATAGTCATCGATCTCTTCAAGAGTTACAAACTTGGCTTCCTCCAATAAAGGAAATGTCTCAGAATCTGGCAGTTGCCTGATAAGAGTACTTCTTGAGATCGACCATTGATGGGGGCTTGGAACAATGCGATATCGAGGTTCAATCTTTTTTACAAATGCATTTGAAATACGATATGCAACCTTAGTTTGAAGCCTAGACTCAAACAGGTTGATGTCATTCCCAAATATTGTTGCTTGGATCTGATAGCCCTGTTGGTTCCATTGATTAATAACCCAAAATCAAATTATACTCATAAAAACACTTTGGACGAAAATGTACAATAGAAATTTGAAATCAAACTATTAGTGTGCATGGGATATAGAGAATATACCTCTTCATCCACAAGAATCAGTCGTTGTTGCTGAACTGAACTGGTACTGCCCTGTTTCACAGGCAATTTCTCAAGGACATAAACATCAGCATACCAATTGACACTATTTGGGTCAATATCTTTCAACAGTTTCTTTTCTCTAGGCATCTTAGCCAGTTCAAGCAAAGGAAAGTGAAAAGGAATAAGGGAAATTATAAAGACCTTGAGTTTATGGTTGTGTTGTGTTGAACATTATGGCAATCCATCCATTTATAGACATCAAATGGGAATGGGATGAGAAGTTGAGATGTGCGTGTGCAATGATGGAGAAGGAAAAAGAAGATATGGGTAGATGCATCATGATTGCCAAGGGATGATGATGCAAGTAAGACAGAAGAAAGGAACAAGAAAATAAAGCAGATGCACCATTTCTCTCCTCTTCCATCTTTGTCAGCCTTATTGGGTGTTCATTAGGTGAAAGTATGGGATGGATGTAAACCCTATAACTGGTCTATGTTGTACCTCTTTTTATAGGGCAAACTTTCCTTGTTATTTTCTTGTTTTTTATTTCTCTCATGCATGCTCCTTTGTCACTGGTTTTTTGTACTCTCTGTTTGCTCAAGTCAACCAATGTTAGCATTCTATCTTTCCTGAATTTTTTGGGTACAATGCATGATATCCTTTCTATTCATTCAAATGTCTTTAATATCTCAGTTGTCATAATTGATTGGATCTTTCACATGGGTGATTAGATTATTCACTTCTCATAATTAATTTCATCATTGACATGGGGTGATTGGACCATTCACATGGGTGGACAGGTGGTTGTCTTCAAAATCTTATTTTGTTTACTTTTGTATCTTGTATAACTTGTGCTAAACTTCATTTGCCAGTTTCATGCCATGTGGAAAGGGCATTAAATGCACCATGATGCTCTATTACTAACACCACCAGCATGAACTGCATGAACTGCATGCAAGTAACACCATGATGCACCATGATGCATCATGATGCTCTATTAGTCTAGACGACCAGCATGAACTGCATGCAAGTAACACCACCATCCATATGTATATCATTATTTAGTCCAATCTCAAATTAATTTCAAAATCATACTGTCAAACTAATACTCTAGCTAGCAAGCTCCCATATATGTTATGTTAGAAATTGAAAGAATGATTTTAGGGATGAAACAAAGGTAAACTCTTAATTACTTTTCAGTAATTGGTTGCAGAACATGCATCTATATATAGATCTGATTTAATAATTGAGATCAATTTATATAATTTGTCCTAAAACAATTTTGATTTCATCAGAGCACTTAATTAATTTCACGGACATAAAGCCATCATATAATAGGGCAGCAAATGTATGAGACCTTAACGGCCATACTTGCGACAACAACCATAAGAGTATACTTACTGGAACAACGATGTTAGATAGATGAGATGTTGAAGTGCCCGATGCAGCTCCAAGATACATAACCTTTGCTCCAGGAACCTAAAAAGAATTCGTCATAAGAAATACACTACTATGAATCATACTTATAATTAAATTAGAAGATTACAGATTACACAATTAAATTGGATGAAAATCTAAGTAATCAAATGTAAACTTTAAGACTACACTAAATAGAGAACACTCACAATAAAGATGTCATTGAGACCACTAAGAACCGCGGATGCAAGCTTCGAACGGAAGGAATTTCAAACCACGCACTCAACTTTTGTTCCATCTTCATTAGAGAAAAAAACTTTGCACTCTACCTATTTAAAGGGAAATTAAAACAAAGAAGGATAAAGTTCTTGTTTCAAAGAAGTTGTCAAATGTAATTAACAAGACAAATTTAATTATAAGAAAGCGTTGCCTATAGAGGTATGCTCTTATATAGCAGTAAATTAATGAGTTGGAAGGAGAAAATATGAAGGCTATTAAAAGTAATGTGTAACAAATAAAATGTTAATAGGGGCAAGTGAGGGAACTCTTGGTTCAAGAAGAAAATTAGGAACTGAAATAAGAACACTGATAAGAAACCCACATATAAACAGATACATACATAAAAACAGATACATACATACTTAATAAGAAACAATGCATATAGATTTAAGGTGAATAAATTAAATATATTGAACCAATTAATAAGAGATTGTTTTCTCACTTTTCTTAGTAATCAGTCCAGTGCTCTTCAAAATCTCATAAACAGTAACAACCGTACGTAGCGATTACTGCAAAATGCATGTAAAGCACGATAGAAACGTTATTTTGCAACTCCAAGATTGAGCATCAACAAACTGTCAAGATACATAATATAAAATATATCTATCTATTAGTACTTAATTAATCTGCTCTAACCTTGCCATTAAAAATTAATAAAACAAACATAATCTATGATCAAACCAACATAATTAAAGAAGAGGAACAAGAATCTGTGAAATCAAATCTGTGCAATATGAAGAACAAGAATCAAAGAAGTTGAATCATATTTATACGAAACGAAACTCAATATTGTATAATGCCAAAAAAAAACTCATATTGTCCTTGTGAATCATATAGATGGTGTCGTATTGATTGAGCAAACTAATTTGTTGATGGCAGAGACAATTAATTAATTAGCCTTTGAAATACACCAGGAAGGAACAAAAATGGAAATTAATCTGTTGAAGAAGGTTATACATACTCACCCATCAATTAACAAAAATTCAAGAATGTCATATCGTAATCACGAACACGGAGATCTAAGAATCTAGTATATATAATCATGAAATATATACTGCAAAGATCCAAGAATCTTGAGGCTTTTCAATTGAAATTGCTTACCTCCATTCTATCTCATTGAAATTGCAAGTAATGCCAAAAGTTTCAATTAGGTCTGAATCAATTCCATTTATTAATTTTAAGAGAGAGAGAGAGAGATTATATGGATTTGTTGACCGAGACGAAAAGAGAGAGAGAGAGAGAGAGAGAGAGAGAGATGAAGAGATTTAGATTTGTTGAATTCGGAAGAGAGAGACGGAAAATATATTTATAAGTTGACAAGTCAAAGCCCAACTGAAATAGAAATAATCAATTATTTGTAAAACCCCAAACCACGAGATGAAAACATCAATACTATTGGCAACCTAAAAATTGGGCAAAATTATTATTTTCAAAGAGATAAACGAGTTCACCCAAAAAAGAGACATCAATATGAAGAAAATATGAAACATTTAAGCAAATACTCATTTTCCAAATCTAGATTGAAAGTGGAGGGAAGTTCTAGGCAAATTAAATGTCTTCTAGAAAGGAAAATAAACAAGAAATGACAAGCAAATAATCTATAAAAATCACAAAACTCCGTCTCTATTCAACATATTGGAGAACAATGATTGAGTAGGACCATGTGACAAATTAAGACAATCTTAGTAATCTTGAAACTAAATTATCCGAGGATTCATCATCAACCAAGAATATTTAAGCACAAATGAGATATCAAAGAAAATAGTTAATCCATGACAATATAAATCATTTTTTTCCCTTTAAAATAGCTGGGTTTTTTTTTGGTCTTGAAACATTCATATCATGAGGGATTAAGACCTCACTTGAAGAATTATAAATTGAGAGTGGTGAATCTTCTCTTTATTGTTTGGTTTGTAATCCTTGTTTTGAGTAATCCTAGAATTGCTAACAAAACTACTGCCTCTATAATCTATTGTGCATACTTGTTGGAGGCATCTTCAGCAAGCTGCATTTGTGAACTGCTTATGTTGAACAAGAATGTCTTTCTTGAGTGGACTTCAGGTGATTTGGTCTTTGAGGTTTTTTACCAATCCATAAACACCCACTAATTAAGTAACTGAATCCCAATTTTGGAACTCCAAACCCCATTTTGGAAGTGAGAGAGGAACAGTCTATAGATATCAGATGATTGAATTACAAAAACCAATTCACACAAACCCAAACAAGCAGTTAAACTCGCAAACCCACTTGCCAAGCATTGAGAATTCAAAGAAAAATGTCGTACCAGGTAACTGGAGAAGCTGAATTTGAAGAGAGAACAAAACACATAGATGAAGGAGAGCCAAGAAAGAAAAGCCTTACCTGGGTCTGTTTTAATCTCTTAGTGATAGGCTTGGTTCTTGGGACTGTTAAACCCTTATCCCCATTCAAAAGTGGAGATAGGTTGCGGCCTCTGTCCAAAAAGAGATCAAAATAGAGCCAAGAAAAAAAAATCAAACAGATGGACGATAGGAGAACACAACCTATGGCACAAACCTGGCTATCCATATCGGATTAGTGGAAGCAGAGGAGGCAAAAATGGGAGGAGAGGAGGTCGGAAGGTCTTCGAAGAAGGATCTCTTGTTGCGGCACGCCACTGTGGCAGACATCATGGGATCACTCGCTCTTCTTCCACCACCACACCCTTCGCTCTCTCCTTAATCGCCTCTTCTTCCATCTTTCGATCTTCGTCTCTCCAGGTCTGAATTGAAAACTTACAGTTCAAAATCTTTCGCGGGAATTCGGGCATTACAGAAGGAGAAGGGAGTGAAGAGACAAGAGAATGGAAGCTAGTGCAAAGAACCAACGGAAAAAAGTGTACATAATGAAAGAAAAGATTTACAAATTCAAAAAATGTAGTAAATTTTATTAAATTTTATGAATATTATAAACACAACACACTAACCTATTTGATTAGAAAACGATTTTATGCATCTTCATCAACATGCTTAAGGTCTTTGTAAACAATATTTTTTGTTCGATCACAATATTTGTTGCTATTTGATGGCTTGATCAACATTTTTACCGATGAAGCACATTTTGCGCGTGACAATGCAACATACAATTGTCCATGCGAAAACACGGGTTCAGGTAGATATATTCCCACAGAGTCCAATGTTTGTCCCTGAGCCTTGTTAATTGTCATAGCAAAGCATAACCGAATTGGAAATTGGGTCCTTTTGAATTGAACTTTGGACATTTATCTCCTTCATTTGGCACAAATGGTATTCGTGGCAAGAAAACTCTCTTCCCTTTGTAATCGCCGTTCATTATTTCGCATCAATTACATTTCTCTCAAATTGTCGACATATCAAACGTGTTCCATTGCATAAGCCTTCGATAGGATTTAAGTTTCGTAATAGCATGATAGGACAATTTTTCTTCAAAATTAACTCATGTGGAGGAATACCATTCAACACTAAACTGTTTAAGAATTCCTCAGTGATACTATGGTCATTATTATCAATGGTTTGATCAAAACTGTAATACCTAACCGTATCTCCAACAAATTCTTCTATAAGTAACTGATTAATTTCATCTACAAATTCATTCTTTGTTGTCAATATAGCTCTGGATGTCATGACATCCAAATTATTCGCATAATCGGCCAATTGGCCAAAAATATGATTGATTAAATGTCGCAACGATGTTTTCACGTCCATATAAGGAATAATCATTTCTGATGGAATTTTGATGTGACGATCTTTATATTCTCTCTCCACGCCATTCCCAACACAAAGTAGATATTCTGAAAAAATTTGGTCAAATTTTGCACGCATATTTTCAAACAATTTTATTCTCTTCATTTGGGTCTAAAGATATGATTTGACCATCCACGAGTCAATTATCTCTTGCTTAATCCCTCTCCGAACGATCGTGATATTTGTCTCAAGTCACCACCAAAGACAACAACTTTTCCTCCAAATGAGTTGTCATTATCGCAGACATCCTTAAGCAAACGATCAAAAGCTTCGATTGAGTGTTTATGAACCATTGGAGCCTCATCCCATATAATTAATCTTGTGAGCACCAACAACCTTGCTAGGCCTGACTGTTTACTTACATTGCATGTTTGATTATCTTTAGCATTAATAGGGAGTTTGAATCTTGAGTGGTAGCATGCGACCTCCAGTGCAAAATTGATACAAAGAACGCCGGATGATGCCGTCGCTAAAGCAATATAATCCTTTCTTCTTCTTGTTGCCAATAATGCTCTATATAAGAAAGTCTTGCTCATCCCACTGGACCATCTATAAAGAACACTCCTTCTTCATTATTAAGTACTTTATTAACAATGCAGTCATACGCATACTTATGGCGCTCATTCAACATTCTTATAATCTTGACGTCATCATCAGAAGCTTTAATTTCCAATTCCTCATTTATTTCTTGCATATAATTGACATCTGGTTCAACATTAAGTAATTCCTGTTGCATATTAAAATCTGCCAAACTCTTTCCAATTGCCTGCAACATTTGATTGACATGCAATAATGCTTTCTTCTCGGCCATATGAATGGTCAAGTTCAAATGAAGATAGTCTTCGCACATATGCTCCCTGAATTTACCCCACAACTGCCTAGCACTTTCAGGGTTACAAAAAGATAATATTGTTGCAAACAACCGCCGTAACGCAAACGGCATTTGATACTTAGAAGCCTCTTCAATACAAGATTCTAAGCAATCATCTACTTCCAAGAAACGATTTAATAAAGCAGCTTGGTGGAAAGAATCAGTCACAACACCGTTAACAGTTTTTAATTCTTCAAAAGATGTGCAACCTTTTACGTGGTTTAGTAACAACCGCAAATAATACCTTTCTCCTTCGTTTGGGCTCGCAGAAACTATTCTTCCAATAACAGTACCATGTTTCCGCCGCTTCCAAGTCTTTGATTGTCGATTCCAAACATAGTACTCAGGTATTTGTCTATACAACAAACTTCTTGCGAATTCATCCACTTTATTAAGTGCAAAATATTCTGTTAGCATTGACGCACATTTAATGTCATTATTCACCACATCTTCCAACATATCACAATCTCCAAACGACACCATTTGCTTCCCATCTAAATGTAATTGCAATGTTATAACTGAAGGATGTATCTCATTTAGTGGAAAGCTATACAATCGCCACATCGCTTCAGGAGGTGAAACCCAACGCGCTGATTGAAACCTTTCAATTTCATCAATATGGTTATCTGCATTCTCCGAGCGCACTTCAAATGTAATTCGATCATGACCTTTGTAAATGTATTTGTATAGATACTTTACTGCTTTTATTGTTGAACAAATTTCCACATTCAAGTGACAATCATATTTTGATAGCAAATACGGATTATAAGGGACCACCCAACGATTATCAAAATCGGATCCTCTAACTTTTTCTACCTTCCCGTCGTTTCTTCGTCGATATTGTGGATAAGAATCAATATCATGGCACGTGTACTCACAAAATTGTTTGGGATAGTGATTTTTGTACTTTCCTTCTGCAAGCATGCAAACATTCTTTGGATTTAATGATCCACATGGGCCATGCATCATATGTTTTATTACAAGTTCATTTAAATGACGATGCTTTGCTTTGTTTGGTATTTCTGCGCACACATATCTATCAAAAGTAGATGGATCACTGATTTTTGAATTTGACTCGAGAATGATCAAGAAATGAGCATGTGGTAATCCTCTTTTTTGAAATTCTACTACATAAACGTATGCCGCCACAGGACCAAATATGTTTTTTTTTAATATATCTTTTTTCAATTCTTCCAACTTCGCACGGAAAATCCTTGTTGCAAGATCTGGCCTATTTTGTGCCTCGTCATTAAACCTTAATTCATTTTTTTATCTCCTTCCACTTTGGATTACATGTCATTGTCAAGAAAATATCCGGCTTCCCAAATCGTTGCACTAAACTCATCGCATCCATATATCTTTTTCTCATATCTCTTGGTCCACCAATAAACGATGCAGGTAAGATAACTCGACGTCCAATTCGTGAACCATTACTTTCACCAATCCCGATGCTATCAATTATACCTTGATAAAGTTCCGCTCTAATTTGTTTTTGATTGAGACGAATGTAATCCAATCTTGAACTTTCTAATTTTACATACATATCCACAACATATTGTTGAAGTAAACGGCCTGCATGTAATATCACACTTTTATTTAAGGGCCTTATTTGAAGCTTGTAACAATAATACTCCCTACAAGATACAACATTTTTCCCAAGATCTTCGTTGACCACCTAAACAATGAAATAAACATCGTTTCGCAAGAATTACTTGTAAATAAAACAAAAGAACAATGGTCAACTAAATAAGGAAAATAACTAACACACACTCAAATAATGTCCTTACTTGGTCTTTCTTCAAGTAACAAATCATTCGCACAACTAACGTCATCAACATCATTGCTTTGATTGCAGTTTGAAAAATTGTTGCTATTGTTTCTCTTCTTAACAAATTCATTCCAGCCAGTTTCACCGTATGGAAACAATAATGGATATTGTAATGGATCATAACATCCATAAAAATAATTAACTCTATGATTGTTACCACTATGGCTATGAACGATGATATCTCACTTTGTAGGTTGAATTTCGTGACTGCTCTCTATCCACACTGCGGCGACTTGGGATGCTTCAGGTAAGTTATATACTCTTTGATCGAATGATGGATCTGATCGAATACATATATCTTGATTACTTAAATTTGATATTGAGCTTAAGCTCAAAGAATTTGGTGTATGGATTGATTTGCAAGTATGTTAATTAACTTTAACAAGACTATACTATTCAAGTTATCAAATATTCCAATGCGATTCTCTACTTCATGCTCTGTATCAAAAAAATAAAGTTGCAAATATGATGGCTGGTTATTGCATGGGAGCAATTGATTTATATAATGATATACTTGACCTTGAATTCTAAATGTATAAATGCCTTTATTTTTTTTACTAACATTGTCATCTAATTTCACGCCAAATGATGTAAAAGAGAAGTTATTATTGTAGCCACGAATGTATTTCAGAAAATGCTTCGACTCATCACATATTGTTGTGAATAGTGCATATAATTCATCCGGTGCATCATTGATTGCCAAAGCCACTTTGCTCCATCACAACAACAAAAACCTCGACTCTCATAACTAAATTTTTTGGCATAGCAATGACTACAATATGTACCTTCGGTAACACGAAAGGCTCAGTGAGTACATTACCAAACACTTCTTCTTCCTCTTCTTCTTCTTCATCCATATCGTTACAATACTCATTTATCAACAAATCATTTCCCGCATTGTTTCCTACAAAGGCATCCTCATTCGTAGTAAAACACTTTATCCAGACGAATGTAATCCTAACATTTATTTGATTTGCAAAGAACTCTACGAATTATGACATTACCTCCTAAGTTAATAGAATTTTCATCCAATCGCTTTGCATTAGGATTGCCCATCACTTGATCACTAACCTATATTGTCAAATTCACACCGTTCAAATTCGAACCACTTAAGAATGCATGAATATATAGTTACAAACAACGCATCTAGCACTTGTACAAATTACATATTATATTCCTAAAGAGAAAAATTGCAAGCGTTAACGAAATGTGAAACACAAAAATAAAAAGCTTGAGACTATCACTATTCTAGATGACTTAATGACGACCTACCATGAAATAACATAATAGATGAAAAATTAACCAAACATTGAAAAGGAGTATATAACAATAGCGATCCAAAACGAACAAAGACACGAAAAACTTCTTGTACACTCCTATTTAACATGCAACCACGAGACTTCGTTTAAAAATTTATTTGTTATCAACATTCTAAACAAGACCACAACCTTATCAACTATATAAAAATAGTACCAATTAAGACACAATTAGAGACAAAAATTTATGACAATATGTGCATTGAATAGCATTATGTGAAGAACAAACACATGGAAACTATTGTTAACAATAATTTCAATACTTTTCTCTATCCCTAAATAAAAAGACATGCGTACCTCCGTTCCAATATTTCTCTCAATTATACGTTGTTTTTGCAATCCATCTATTAACCTCTCATTGCTAACACAACCATCTTGCTTTGATGATGAACCTATTAAAAACAAAATACACAATAAAACATTTTTACATGTGATCATAAAAAATAAATAAAATAGAAGACAATAACGAAATATACCTTACATTTACACGAGTTAAATTACCTTTCTCTATACATTGAAGAGATCTTTTTTGATATGACACCCTACGAACATAGTTTCTTCTATCTTTTTCTTCTTGAGTTAATTGAGCATACAATTGTCTTCTACGACTATTTACACGATTTCTTTCTTCTATATGCTTACTTTCAAAGGATTTTCTCTTATTCGCATTTGGAGTCATTTTCTCGTCGTATGGGAACCTTTTACAATTACATATATGGTCCACAAAAATAAAATGTCAATTTAGTATGTCAAGAAACTTGTAAAAATAAGGCTCGTTCCAAGGAATTTAGCCAAATATTTTAAAAAATAATAATAAATAGCACATATTTGCAATAAGTAGCTACAAAAGTTATAGTTGCACTTGTTGTTTTATTTGTTCAACACGATTGTTAGAGGGAAAAGGAATAATCCAATATAAGTTTCAAATCCTCTGAGGAAGATTCTACGCTTTCAACTCAGTCTCACTATTAAAAAAATGCAAACAAAACTTACAACCCAGCCGGATACTAACACATATAGGACTAAATATGGTGCAATAAATTGCAACCTATAAATCAAAGTAATCAACACATTCCTACCAAAAAAAATAAAAATAATCAACACACAAATACCTCAATCCCAAATTAATTGGGCTCAACTACATGGATCAAACTCTCCAATTGCAGTTGATTTGCTACAACAGGAACGTACGCCCCAACCTTTATATTTGTTTGACCTATTTCATAAAGAGCGAGCAACATTTTTCGTTGGTTGCCAACCTATCGCAACCCTCCCGTATTGTCCGTGTTATAGATAATTGGTTTCAGACATATACAAGTCGAGAAAAAAAAAAAGACAACATAGCCTCAAGACTTCACAACAACATCAACAAGTATTTGCACAAATAACACCATACTCCTTATTTTGTACTTCGTCTATTGAATTACTATCATAATTTGACCCAAATATTTGAAGTTAACTGACCTATTATAGAATCACATAAATATGTGATGTAAATCTTTATGGTGAGCGTCTCACAAGAAAGACAAGGCGGGAGCATGCTTTTTCTACCGCATTAAAGGTAAGCTTGGCGTGCTCTAGACGAGACGAGCAAATTGAAGAGAATGACAAAGAAAGCTTGATGAACAATCAAAGTCTAAAGAGAGTACAATTTTGGTCACGGAATTTCACGTTGATCGAACGACTCAAGATTGTAATACATACGTGTGGCACACACGTGTAAACTACGACGACAATAGTAGTCGATTCGGGATATGGGACCTCATGTGGTAGGTCAGTACCCGTGCACTTCATACTACCCTAATTGGTTGAGGATTTCGTCTAACCTCATGTAGTAGGTTTGTAACACTAACCGAATAAATCCCCACACCCTAGGTCCCATACGCCGTAAGCCGCGCACATCTATTCAAGATTAGGCCATGAACATTAATTAACACACACAAAACACAAAATAACAACAGTAAAAAAAACAACAGTCACACTCAATCAAACCAAGCAATGCACAAAATTAACTTCAAAGCAACACAATTTCTTCCACAAATATTATTTAAGGACTCTAAAATGAGGTAAGAAACTGCATTGTTCTTAGAAATTACCCGTGAAATCAGTGAGCTAATCAAATTTGACAATGGCGGTAATTACAAAGAAGAACAGCGGGTACCCCACCTGAAACGACAACAAAATCAAAAATTTCTCTTCAGAAAAAGCAACACAATTTGTTCCACAAATACTATTTTAGGACTCTAAAATGAGGTAAGAAACTGCATTGTTCTTAGAAATTACCCGTGAAATCAGTGAGCTAATCAAATTTGAGAATGGCACTAATTACAAAGAAGAACAGCGGGTACCCCACCTGAAACCATAACAAAATCACAAATTTCTCTTCAGAAAAGCAACACAATTTCTTCCACAAATACTATTTAAGGCTCTAAAATGAGGTAAGAAACTGCATTGTTCTTAGAAATTACCCGTGAAATCAGTGAGCTAATCAAATTTGAGAATGGCACTAATTACAAAGAAGAACAAGAAAATACCCACTTTGAAACCACAACAAAATCACAAATTTCACTTCAGAAAAGCAACACAATTTCTTCCACAAATACTATTTAAGGACTCTAAAATGAGGTAAGAAACTGCATTGTTCTTAGAAATTACCCGTGAAATAAGTGAGCTAATCAAATTTGAGAATGGCACTAATTACAAAGAAGAACAGCGGGTACCCCACCTGAAACCACAACAAAATCACAAATTTCTCTTCAGAAAAAGCAACACAATTTCTTCCACAAATACTATTTAAGGACTCTAAAATGAGGTAAGAAACTGCATTGTTCTTAGAAATTACCCGTGAAATCATGAGCTAATCAAATTTGAGAATGGCACTAATTACAAAGAAGAACAAATGGGTACCCCACCACTTTGAAACCATAACAAAATCACAAATTTCTCTTCAGAAAAGCAACACAATTTCTTCCACAAATACTATTTAAGGCTCTAAAATGAGGTAAGAAACTGCATTGTTCTTAGAAATTACCCGTGAAATCAGTGAGCTAATCAAATTTGAGAATGGCACTAATTACAAAGAAGAACAAGGGTACCCCCCACTTTGAAACCACAACAAAATCACAAATTTCACTTCAGAAAAGCAACACAATTTCTTCCACAAATACTATTTAAGGACTCTAAAATGAGGTAAGAAACTGCATTGTTCTTAGAAATTACCCGTGAAATAAGTGAGCTAATCAAATTTGAGAATGGCACTAATTACAAAGAAGAACAGCGGGTACCCCACCTGAAACCACAACAAAATCACAAATTTCTCTTCAGAAAAAGCAACACAATTTCTTCCACAAATACTATTTAAGGACTTTAAAATGAGGTAAGAAACTGCATTGTTCTTAGAAATTACCCGTGAAATAAGTTAGCTAATCAAATTTGAGAATGACACTAATTACAAAGAAGAATGGCGGGTACCTCGCCTGAAACCACAACAAAATCACAAATTTCTCTTCAGAAAAGCAACACAATTTCTTCCACAAATAATATTTAAGGACTCTAAAATGAGGTAAGAAACTGCATTGTTCCTATAAACTACCTGCGAAATGAGTGAGCTAATTAAATTTGAGAATGGCACTAATTACAAAGAAGAAAGGCGGAGCATGCTTTTTCTACCGCATTAAAGGTAAGCTTGGCGTGCTCTAGACGAGACGAGCAGATTGAAGAGAATGACAAAGAAAGCTTGATGAACAATCAAAGTCTAAAGAGGGTACAATTTTGGTCACGGAATTTCACGTTGATCGAACGACTCAAGATTGTAATACATACGTGTGGCACACACGTGTAAACTACGACGACAATAGTAGTCGATTCGGGATATGGGACCTCATGTGGTAGGTCAGTACCTGTGCACTTCATACTACCCTAATTGGTCGAGGATTTCGTCTAACAACCTCATGTAGTAGGTTTGTAACACTAACTGAATAAATCCCCACACCCCAGGTCCCATATGCCGTAAGCCGCGCACATCTATTCAAGATTAGGCCATGAACATTAATTAACACACACAAAACACAAAATAACAACAGTAAAAAAAACAACAGTCACACTCAATCAAACCAAGCAATGCACAAAATTAACTTCAAAGCAACACAATTTCTTCCACAAATATTATTTAAGGACTCTAAAATGAGGTAAGAAACTGCATTGGTCTTAGAAATTACCCGTGAAATCAGTGAGCTAATCAAATTTGACAATGGCAGTAATTACAAAGAAGAACAGCGGGTACCCCACCTGAAACGACAACAAAATCACAAATTTCTCTTCAGAAAAAAGCAACACAATTTGTTCCACAAATACTATTTAAGGACTCTAAACCCTAAGTCCACAATAAGTAACTATTCATTCATGGTCGGTTCAATTTTGTTAGTCAAATGAAAGAGAAAAAGTGACCACCTTTTTTTTTCTAAATCCTGTTGACAACTTTAGAACCTTCAAAGACAAAGTTAGAAACACGCATCTATCGTTCTACATGCTATGAAAATGAGGTAAGAAACTGCATTGTTCTTAGAAATTACCCGAGCAATCAATGAGCTAATCAAATTTGAGAATGGCACTAATTACAAAGAAGAACAACAGGTACCCCACCTGAAACCACAACAAAATCACAAATTTCTCTTCAGAAATCAAAGAAACATAAACACAGACAAATATACAGAGAGAGAATTGAAGAGATTTACAGTATCAATGGATATAAGGGCCGAAAAATGAGAAATTACGATCAAGTCTTCTTCATTTTCCGTTCTCAATCAAACATAGGGTTTGTCTTCCTAAACTCAAAAATTATTATTTGAGAACTCAAATAACCAAAAATTAGTGGTTTGGAAAAAAAGAAGCAATCTAACAAAAATTTAAGAAAAACTAAATAAGAGAAGGGATTTCAACAAAGAGTGAAGGATGGATAACGCAAACCTCAAATTGAATGAAGCTACTCAAGAGCAGATAGAGAACAACCGCGAGATTAAGAAATCATGGCAAGTCTTCGAATCCGAGCAGATGAAGTAGAGAACAACCGCGAAATTGAGAAATCGAATCAGAGCGAGATGACGGCCGAAGAGATTGAACGTAACGAACGTGAGAGCAGGTAAGGGCAGCTCCAAACTTGAACCCCAAGAAAAGGCGAGTCCTCCCAAATTCCAATTCCATCCGATGCGTTCAATCATTTCTCAGATCTCGGTTTCATCGGTCGATTAAAAATGCTCACACGCTCACACGTGATAACAACGACGAAAATAGTAGTCAGTTGGGGAAGCCGTCTTTTTTAAGGATAGAGATTGAAGTGGTAACCCATCAGCTAAAGCAACCAACGCTGATATTCCGGCACTACGACACACTATTCCAAGAGATACTTTAGACTACGTTGATCTGTCCAGACTAAAAATCGCCTACCCAATAGGTAATGCCGCCATTTTTGGACAGCCAACACAATGGCCATGAGCTCCCTCTTGTAAGTTGATTTCGCCCGAGCACGAAGGGACAATGCTTGACTGAAGAAGGCTATGGGACGTTCATCCAGGGACAAAACAACACTAATCCCGACATCGGAAGCGTCCGTCTCAATCACAAAAAAAGCTGTGAAGTCAGACAAGGCAAGAATAGGCACGAATTGTATTGTTGATTTCAATTGATTGAAAGCAAACGTTTCGGCATTTGTCCAAGCAAAGGAATCCTTCTTGAGAAGCTGAGTCAACGGCGCGGCTATTTTTCCATAATCTCGGACAAAGCGTCGGTAGTACCCCATAAGGTCGAGGAACCCTCGTAGATCCTTAGGAGTCGTGGGTTGTGGCCATACTTCCATAGCTTTGACCTTATCAGGATCGGCAAACACCCCTTCAAATAATGTGGCCTACGTAGTCCAGCTGTCTCCTAGCAAAACAACATTTTTTTAGATTAACAAAAAGAGAGTGTGCTTGCAGGTTAGAGAGGACCTGAGACAGATGGGCACAATGATCGGCCATGGACTTTTTGTAAATGAGTATATCGTCGAAAAAGACCAAAACAAAGCGGCGGATGAGACCCTTGGAAATAGAGTTCATAAGAGACTGAAAAATGGTTGGGGCATTTGATAGGTCGAATGGCATAACCAGGAACTCGTAATGCCCATCGTGAGTCCTGAATGCAGTTTTGGGGATGTCTTCTGCCTTAACACGGACCTGGTGGTAGCCCGAACGGAGGTCAAGTTTGGAAAAGAAATACGCCCCATGGAGCTCATCTAACAACTCGTCGATATTTGGTATGGGAAACCAATCAGGGACTGTGGCCTTGTTCAATGCCCGATAGTCAACACAAAACCTCCAACTGCCATCTTTTTTCTTGACTAGCAAAACAGGGCTAGAGAAGGGAGAATTACTGGGCTGAATTATTTCGGCAGCAAGCATCTCATTCAACAGTCGCTCGATATCCGACTTCTGAATTTGTGGATAGTGATATGGGTGGACACGCATTGGCTCGGTGCCCTCTTTGAGGATGATAGTATGATCGCAATCTCGAGTCGGGGGAAGAGTTGTAGGCTTAGCAAAGAGCGAAGCAAACGAGTCGAGGATTTCTTGAATACACGGTTCGTCAACGACATCTATCGAGCCTGGCATCTCGGAATCCCCTGCCCAGCATTCTACCAGAAAACATCCCACCACCGAATCGAGTGATCGTTGGATACTTGTAAGAAACCAAAGCCCTGTGCAGTGTTGGATCCCCCCGAATAGGTACCCAGTGTCCCGCTTGATAGATATACATGGTGAGGTTGGGACAATAATCGACCGTCATGCCCAACGACATTAGCCACTACATTCCGAGAATTGAGATCCAAACTGAGCATCGGAATCGGGTAGAAGTCGGCCTTCACTTCCAACCATTGGAAATGAAGCAACACATCCTTGCACACCCTTAAGCCAGGTATCCTAGCCCCACCACCTACCAAACACAATAATCAACAGTAGTGGATATAGGTAAATTAATGGCACTTACTAGATTTGGAGAGATGAAGTTATGGGATGTGCCACTATCAATTAAAATCACCGCATCCACTCCGCGCACGCGGCCTTTAACCTCTAATTGTAAGAGGTGTGGGTTTCCCTTCGACCGCGTGAGCCAAGAGTTCCAAGACCGCCATCTCTTGGTTATTACTAGGGAGATCCGGAAGCGAACCACCTGTTTCCTCCTCATCGTCATCCACAAGCATGACCTACAACTCCCTTCGCTGGCACCAATGACCAATGAACCACTTCGCATCACATCGATAGCAAACCCCCTGTTTCCAACATATTTCAGCTTCGGCTTTAGTGAGACCCTTGACTTTGGGAGGAGTTACTGCTGGAATCGTAGCCTTTGACGAAGTTGGACCTGAAGACCATGTAGAGCCTGTAGAAGTGTTTGGGTTTGGGCTTGCTTTAGAAGTTGGGCCCACATGGGAAAGGCTTTTAGATGTATTGGGCCCTGTGTCTCGTGGGCTCGTCACTGTATGCATGACCCAACCCATAGATCAGGAATCGGACTTGACTGTTGGGCCTGGAGTTGGCTGGGCCTTTGGTACGAGCCCATACACTTCGCTATCGCGGTGCTTGCGCTCTACCTGCATTGCACGCTCAATGACCCCTTGCAGAGTTTGCGGCGTCTCTACCATCACCTCTATGCGAACACGATCAACCAGTCCATTGATGAACACCGCGGTCACCTGAATTTCTGTTAAGCCCTCCAATTGCAAAAGTAACATTTCGAACCTCTCCCGGTACTCGGCAACTATGGTCTCCTGCTTCAGTAGGAAGAACTGCTAATATAGGCTTAGAGGTTTGACGTCTGTGAATCGCCTAATTAGTTGCACCTTCAGTGCAGCCCAGCTCTCGAACGGTTCGGACTTCTCCTCCACTTGCAGCCAAATTTGCGCCGAACCAATTAGGCAGATCCGTGCCACCTTTAACTTCAAGATCACCGTCATTCATGAAGAGCGAAATAGTGTTCAGCGTTGTTAAGCCAAATAATCAACTCCTCTCCATTACACGTTGACATCTTGATTTTTCGAACATCTGGTGTAGATCTGTAGGGTGCCATGCTCAGAACTGAGTGCTCTCCACCTCCAACTGCCGGGGATGAGCTTGGATCTGTCAGATCTATTCAGATCAAGGGTGTATGGCCGTTGCTATCGTCAATCTGGTACACACCTGAACCTGGTGCGGTCGGCTAGACATACAGGGCCTTGATCTGCTATAAAAAGCTCTGGACCTCCACTTTCAACTCCTCGAACGAACTCTCCAGGACTGGAAGACGCTGCAATGCTCCTCCAAGGTCTCCATTCGAGTGTCAATTCGCAGATTAATTTTCGGACCCATGACTCACTCTGATACCACTGATAGAAAGAGGGGGTCGCCCCTGCATCTTTATTGATCAATCGAATGAAAAAGGGATACAATCTCAAGAGAAGGACTCCCTAGACCCATAGTAGAAGAGACTCTCTTCACTCAAACCCTAAAACCCAATTTACAATTCTTCGATATCAATTCATAAACAGTGACTCCTATTTATACCCCCCCCCCCCAAATACCTAATCCTTCTCATGAGCAGACGCAATACTCACACCGACCTCTAACACCCCACTAGTTGCTCACATGCACTGCTTACTCATTGGGCCCACCCTGCTTCATTCCAGGACCATCCAAGATGGTTTGTTTTCCCTTGTCCTTCATACGCTTGTGCTGATACACGTGTGCCACAATTGGGCGCTTCCTAGCGCTATCAGTCTCCTAAAAAGAAAAGGTGTCCTTCTAATTAAATTAGTCTTGAGAGTTCATTGTATGCTAATTTTGTTACTTGGCCATGTGTACTATTACAAATACTTTTTTGTTGTACTTTCATTATTGTTTTTCTTTTATTTTATTTTCTTTTTGATAGGATACTTTGAAAAAAATTGTCTTATTTTTCTTTAATTTGTCTCTTATTTCTTTATTTTTCTAAAAAAAAATGAGCGGACAGGCAATTCCCAATGAAGCGCCTTCATATAGAGAGTGATGGTTGAGCATTTTTCAATTACAGTTGTTATCTTGGATGTTTTGTAAAATATTATTCAGATGTGTTCTTTTTGTATAGGATATTTTAAAAAATAGTTTGTCGTTCTTGTAAAAAAATATTTATGACGAGATTCCAAAGACTTCTATTTTAGCTTCATATTGTCCATAGTTGAGCAAATTTCTTCATTTATTACACACCTTCTCAAGCGAGTCTTATATTCTATCAAGTTTGTTGGTTTAGACATAGGTTGTATATATAAATGCATAACGGTAGATTGTTTATCTCTACAAAGTATATGTACTCTTTTTCTTGTCAGTCGGTTGTATAACAGAAGGCAGTGTAGCAAAATCACTTTTTGGGAATCAGAGAATTGTATAGAGGTGCTTGTTAAATTTTAAAATTCAGTTGCTTGCTAAGGTCCAAATAGTCCTTGAGCTTTGTACACCTCTAGCATGCTGGAAGCTTTTGTACTTTTTAATCTATCTAATGGGGAATTTCTTGTCCACTTGGAGATCTATGATGCTTAAATTGCTCCTGTCAATGCTATATTTTCACAATAAACTAATTTAGTAAAACTGTGTACTTGAAGCTAAAAGTATGATGAAGAGCAAGAGCAAAATATGTTGCTTGTATTATTTGTTGTAGAGAGAAAGGCGTACACTTGTTCTCTAGTATTCCCTTCATGAGAATTGCTGTAATTACGTGAACTACATGTTTTTCGATTTTATTTTATTTATTTTGCTTTTTTTATTTCTTTTGCTTGTTTATTTATTTTTAAAGAAAGCTCCGTTAACTATGTGTGTTTCAAAGTGGTTGACTTGAAGAGAAATTGATAATTAGGCTTGTATTCGCTGTGGGGGTCGCATTTCAATAATATCAGGTGATTCGGAATTTCTTGCTGGGTTGATTAGAATTACTGGCTGACTAGATTATAGATGTATCATGTGAATTTTGTTACTCGTCTGCTTTAAGAGAATGATATTGATTCCATCCATCAGTCAGCCACCTTGTCTTCAGAAAACTTTTGGTTGTATGCACTGGACATGTTAAAATGTGTGCTCCTTGTCCTGTTCATATAAGCTCAATCTAGTTCGATTGGTTTTTTGAATGACAAAAGAGTGTCCATACTCTATATGGACTTGGTCCCAAAGCAACACAATATCTAAGTAATTATCTGCCTTGAATTATTGTGTTGAATGATTGAATCTGTTCCTCACTTGAGTCATTGGACTTGCAACGGTCAGTTAGATTTTAGCCTTATAAATCTTTGATGTGTAATATAGCAGTTGAAGTTCTTATTACTCAGAAAATGATTTTAAGGTGATTATTGATCTAAATTATATAGTGGCTGACAGTCAAGAAGGTTATGTTGCTATATTTATCATGTGTGTAAATTGATTTGAGGTTCCATTCTGGTGATGTTTTTGACTAATTCTAAGCTTCCCCGACCAACTTTTGTTGCTTCTTTTCAATTATCAAGTATTTTCTGTGTTAAATAAAGTTCATTCTCATCCGCAGTACACTAATTCCTAATTTGTAGTAAAGAAAGACAATAGTGCGCTTAGTCTGTGTTGCGAAACTTGTTGATCGAAAGAGTGCAGTTCTGAAAAGCTTTAATGTGTTGCATTTCATGATTTCCCATTACAGTGGGAGTGATGATTATTATTCTCTAAGTTTCGATTAGTGAAACTGCTTCACTTTGATGGAGTTAACAACTCATGCAATAGCATCACTGTTAGTGAAATTGCATGGCCTTTGGTGGAGTTAAATATTCATTCATTAGCATCAATGTTGTGGAATGGTATGATTTGATGGAGTTTCAGTATTTATGCAATATCACTGTTTGTGGTTAGCTATGTGCCCCTGATGTATAATGGTTGGTAGGTCCAATTGCCAAAATCACGGCATTGACCTTTACGACTTAAATTTTAATCTTGTGTTACTTCAGTGCTGTATGATGTCCATCTTGAATGCGTTAATTGTTACATAAAAATCACTTGCAAAATCATATTTTCTTTTCTTCAACGCGATGGAATCAACTTAGGTCCTTGTGTTTATAAAAGATATTTGCTGGTTGGAACACTTAAAATATTTTTGGATAATTGTTCATTTAACTCAGCCTAGAGTGTTTTGATTGACCAAGTTATGCATTTGGTGGGGATTCTGTAATGACACCATTTCCGAGATTAACAGCGGCAATTGGAAAGTCGTGTCTACATTCATAATGAAACTGTTTGTAGGGGATTACTTGGCATGGGACGCCTCTTTTGCTTGATTAGTAAAAAGATTAGTAAAAAGACTCATAACACCTTATTTGGTATCTCTCATCATGGTTAGCCTTTGTTTTCCATCTTTATTAATAGAAGAAAGTTATTAAGGTAGAGGTTGACCTTAATCATTGTAGTATGCAAATCATGGACCCTTGTGATGTCACAACTTCTATACTTTTTCAAACTAGTAAAAGTAGGGCTGTTGTTTTAGGAAAAGCAATTGCTTTCCTTTGTTGTTACAAGGCTTGTAAGAGTCAATCACTAAACCGAGGAATGAGTGATTATGTAGTGAGGACAATATTGTAATGTCATGTTAAGTAGGACATTGAGAGTGAGATGATCGGGACCATACTTGTGTTCCTAGAAAGTTCCTAGAAATTAGAATTGTAACAACTCAGTTACTATATATATATAGAAGAGAAGCTCTCTTAAAAATGGACATTGAGAGAAGCAAAGTTTTCCTGTCTATCAAGTCTCTCTTGTTCTTTTATGTTTCTCAACATGGTATCAGAGCATTGAAGGTCTCATCGCCATGGATGATCCTGCACAAAAGGAGAAACGATTATCAATATATGGTGCAACGGATTCTTCTTCGATTGCTCGTCTTCTCGGTCCATTCGGTAACTCTCTCAATCAGGTATTTTCTATCAAGTTAAATAGTACAAACTTTTCGTTATGGAAGTCCATTGTAGTTCCTTTGTTAGCAGGTTGTGGATTTGATGGTTTTCTACTTGGCACTACGCCATGTCCTGATAAATTTCTTGATAATGGTAAGGTGAATCCTGAGTATCAAGAATGGTTCTATTGTGATAGAATGTTATATGGATGGTTGTTATGTGCCCTAGAACCTGAAATTGGGAATCAAGTGAACATTGTTCAAGGTTCATAGAAAAAAAAGCACATGAACTGTGGCGTTGTATATTAGATCAATGCAGTTCAAATAATAAGGCACAAATTCAGTTTTACAAAACATCCATAAAAACTACTCGTAAGGGATCTATGAAAATGAGTGAATATTTGAAAAAGATGAAAGATATTTCTGATAATCTTGCCACAGCAGGAGAACCTATTCCAATTTCTGAGTTGATCTCGTGTACCTTATCTGGCCTGGATAGTGAATACTTACCTATCACATCTGTTCTTGAACAAAAAGATAGATTAACCTGGCAAGATGTTCTTATATTTGAGGCAAAATTAGATATGTTGTCTGGATTGAGTTCTTTGAACATTCAAACATCAAATCAAGTGAACTCTGCTGAAGTAAGACAAGGAGGGACGCCAACTTGAACTAATAAAAAATCTCAACAGGGAAACAGTGGTCATAGAGGAAGAAATTATAATGTTCGAGGCAGAGATGGTAGGAATAATAGAGGAAGAGGAAGATATCAAACTAATAATAGACCTACTTGTCAAATTTGCAATAAGAATGGACATACAACCGTTGTATGTTATTATAGAGCTGATATGAGTTATAATGGTGCACAAAGTTTCAATGGACAAGGAAATCAGTATCAGAATACTAGTTTTCATGGTCAAGGAAATCAAGGTATGAGAAGTGGTTTTCATGGATCTCCTAGTGCAAATGTTATGGGGTTTCAGAACAATTTTGCTGGAAATGGACAGGGCAACATTTTTCCAAACAATGAAAGTAGTTCTGATCTTACATGGTATGCTGATAGTGGAGCTACTTCACATGTAACCCAGGATGTGTCTCAAATGTCTGGTTGTGCACCTTATACAGGTAAAGACTCTCTCATTGTTGGAAATGGTAATTCCTTGCCAATCTCATGTATAGGAAATGCTAGAATTGCTTCAGTTAATTCTAAACTACAATTTCCTAATACATTACATGTGCCAAGTATCAAAAAGAACTTAATAAGCATTTCTCAGTTAACAAAAGATAACAATGTTGTTATTGAGTTTACTGATTCACATTGCTTGGTGAAGGATTCACAAACTAGAGAGGTTCTACTCCAAGGGACTGTCAAGGATGGTTTATATCAGTTTGATAATTCTACTGTGACTAAAGCTGGGACTTCTTCAACCTTGAATCATTCTGCTTTCATTGCTTCTACAAAGTCATTTTCCTCAATCTGTCATAAGAGACTTGGTCATCCTTCTCACCAAGCATTGCAATAAGTTTTGAAGACAAATTTGAGTTTGTTCGGTTTAAATAAGGATTTTTGTGATGTTTGTCCATTAGGAAAGCATCATGCTTTGCCTTTTCCTGATTCAAACAGTTGTAGTAGACATGTATTAGAATTCATTCATACTGATGTTTGGGGACCTGCATATGTCAATTCTATAGATGGATACCGATATTACATTACGTTTCTTGATGATTTTACCAGATTTACATGGATATTTCCACTTCAAATGAAATCTGATGCTTTCAAAGTGTTTTAGTTGTTTAAATTACAAGTTGAAAATCAGTTTTCCACTAAAATTAAGAAAATTCAGTCAGATTGGGGAGGTGAATTTAGAGTGTTTAAACCATTTTTAGAAAGTCATAGTATTATATTTCAGCATCCATGTCCATATACTCATTAGCGGAATGGAAGAATAGAAAGGAAACATAGACACATTGTCGAAACCAGTTTAGCATTATTGGCTCAAGCAAAATTACCGTATAAATTTTGGTGGAATGCATGTGAGGCAGCAGTGTTTATAATTAACATATTACCCATAAAAGTGCTTCAAGGTATTTCTCCTTATCAGAAATTGTTTCAAGTTTCCCCAAATTACCACATTTTGAAAGTTTTTGGGAGTGCCAGTTATCCATACACCAAACCTTATAACATAAATAAGTATCAGTTTAGATATGAAAAATGTTTGTTTTTGGGCTATAGTTCTGCACACAAAGGATATAAATGCTTGAATGGATTGGTAAAGTTGTATATTTCTCGACATGTTATTTTTAATGAGGAAGAGTTCCCATACTCTACTTTATTTCCAACTGATAGTAAAGGAAAGGACATTGCTCATAACATAAATCAATGGTCGGTTATCTCTCTTCCTATAATGAGACCTATGCTTAGTTCTAATCGAGTCTCTCAAATTACTCCACCAACAACTACTGATGTATCTAGTTCTTCCTCTCATCATGACCGTCCTATAAGTAACCCCTCTGCAGCCACACCTGAAACTTCATCGACAAGTACTACAGCTGCACCTGCTAGTCATACTGAAGCCATTGTTAGGAATAGTCATTCCATGATTACAAGAGCAAAAACAGGGATTTTTAAGAAAAAGGTGTTTGTCTCTACTATTGATTCGTTAGACCAAATTCTCAAATCTGCAACTGAAGCTTTACAGATTCCTCATTAGAAAGATGTCATGGACAGGGAGTTTCAAGCACTAATAAAAAAATAATACATGGAGCCTTGTTCATGCTTCTCCACATCACAATATTTTTGGGAACAAGTGGATTTTTACTGTCAAGAAGAATTCAGATGGTTCTATCAACAGATATAAAGCTCGATTAGTCGCTAAGGGGTTTAAACAAGTTCCTGGTATTGATTTCACTAAAACCTATAGCCCAATTGTGAAGTCGTCTACTATATGAGTTATCTTATCTATAGCTGTAACTTTTGGTTGGCAAATTCGACAGATTGATATAAATAATGCCTTAATGAAATTTTGAATGAAGAAATATATATTCATCAACCAGAGGGCTATATTGAATCAGGGACTAATGGCATGGTCTGCAAACTTCACAAGGCACTTTATGGTCTCAAACAAGCTCTAGGGGCTTGGTTTACACACCTTAAACAACAATTGCTTGCTTAGGGATTTTATAATTCCAAATCTGATTCTTCATTATTCATATTAAAGTACAAAGGGAGTATGTTATATGTTCTCGTCTATGTGGATGATATACTCATTACTGGAGCTCGATTGGATCATATTCAAGAGTTTATTAACCGTCTCCACACTACATTTGCACTTAACGATATTGGTGACATTAGTATGTTTCTTGGTTTTGAAGTTTATCGCCATACCACTGGTTTGTATCTTACTCAAACTAGTTACATTCAATCTCTTCTTCAACAAGCTGGAATGACTGGTACCAAACCAGTTGATACACTTGTTGTGTTAGGCAAGGATTTTTATGGTGACACTGCTTCCTTATTCAATGATCCTACATTATATCGAAGTTTGTTAGGTGGTTTACAATATGTGGTTCATACTAGGCCTGACATTGCATTCATTGTGAATCGATTAAGTCAGTTTCAACAATCACCTACTACTTCTCATTTGTAGGCTTTAAAGAGGGTTTTGCGTTATTTAAAGGGAACAATTCATCATGTTTTACGCTTCAAATCAGGTTCTAAACTCCTTACTGGATACTCTGATGCAGACTAGGCATCTTCAGTGGAAGATTGCAAATCTATTGCAGGCTATGCAATGTCCTTTGAATCAAATCTAGTTTCTTGGCAGTCTAAGAAACAAGGTGTGGTTGCTCGATCTAGTACGGAGTCTGAATATCGAGCGTTAGCTCATGTTGCTGCTGAAATTTCTTGGTTACGTTCTTAACTTACTGAGTTATAGTTTCCTTTATTGGGAAAACCCATGCTTTGGTGTGATAATATGAGTGTTGCAGCTTTGGCCCATAACCCAGTGTTTCATGCTCGGACTAAACATGTTGAGATTGATGTTCATTACATAAGAGATCAAGTGATGCAAGGGAAGTTATCGGTTCATCATGTTCATTCTCAGGATCAAGTTGTTGATTGTTTCACCAAAGCCTTGTCAACTTCTCGATTTCATTATTTGAAGTTCAAACTTGGTGTACTGATTCTACCCCTGCGTTTGCGTTTGAGGGGGGATGTAAGAGTTAATCACTAAACCGAGGAATGAGTGATTATGTAGTGAGGACAATATTATAATGTCATGTTAAGTAGGACGTTGAGGGTGAGATGATCGGGACCATACTTGTGTTCCTAGAAAGTTCCTAGAAAGACCATACTTGTGATCTTAGAAAGTTCCTAGAAATTAGAATTGTAACAACTCAGTTACTATATATATATATATATATATATATATATATATATATATATATAAAAAAAGCTCTCTCAAGAATGGACATTGAGAGAAGCAAAGTTTTCTTGCCTATCAAGTCTCTCTTATTCTTTCATGTTTCTCAACAAGGCTAAGACACTGTTTTCTGTTGCTAGAATCTTTTTAGCTGTATGATTCAATTTACCGGTTGAGCTTGTTGATGAACCTGTCTTCCCTTTGTACTCAAGGAATAACAACAATCCTCAATCCCAAGTTAATTGGGGCTAGCTACGTGGATCAAATGCTTCCACTCAACTTAATTTTATAGCAGTTGATGATGTGCTTTTGTAATCCTTTAAATGTTTCATAATTAATGCATTGTACCCCTATATCGTCGGATTCTTTCAATTTTTATTATGTCAAGTTTTGCATTCATAAATTTAGGAAATAAGCTTTTTAAAGTATATATGTTTGTTCCTCCTCTGCCACCTTGTCCAAAATTTACAAGTTGCATTTGTGTGGGAAAACTAGGCTTCTCCTTTCTCTTCACTAGAATTTATATGTTAATCAGCTAATTTATTATTTAATCATGATAAATATATGGTTCTGGCTATGCTAAAACCATGACTTTTTTACCAAGTCAAGCTTTTTAATCATACTTTATTTTGCTTTTTAGTTTTTCCTCCTTTAACTTTGTATTGTACATTTTTTTTTATTACTATAAGTTTCAGTAGTCAGTGGTTAGTAATGCTCCGACAAATCTAGTCACATGACATTAAGTCAAAGTCAATTCTGCACAGGAACATGCTGTAATTAAAGAACTAGGCATCATTTTGAGCATTATTGTACCATTCATAGTTGTTGCTCAGAAGCAAGAAGTAATGATTCTAGGAAAAACAATCTGCTCACATCAAATGTTTCAATCATGTTTTTGGGCTGATTTATTATTTTGTGTGTTTCAATTATTTAACTTAGTAACATGTCTCTCACATCCATACTGCGATGATGTCCTGATATGGTGCCAACATACGGTCTTTACACTTTATTACTACTGATGCAAGTTTGTTTTTTTGGATCCTTTTGGATTTAACAGGGCTTGTTTCTTAATCCAAAAACGCGTGCCAATATACGAAACTGTCTCAGATAATGTGGAACGGAGGTAGTATTAGTTGGTGGTTGATTGCAGGTTAAGGAAGGGAAAAGATTTCTGATGGGCAGAAGGTTGAGGAAGGGAAAAGATTTCACGGGTATTTCTTGCTAATATTTTGGCTAATCTAGTAGATTCTCAAAACCCTTTCTGCGTCTCTATCTTTCTTTTTCTTTTTGAATTTGATGCCACCAGTGACATAAAGGAACAAAAAGACAAATCAAGTATTGGCCACTTAGTAAAGTTATGTGAAAATTTTCATCTTGAACAATTTTTTGGTTTTTGACGGTGTACAAGAGAGAAACTCGTATTGATGTAAAGCACATCTCAACTGAAGAATCTTGGATGTCCCCCATATGGGTCTCGACGTACCTTGAGTCTGGTATGATTGTTTTCTCCTTTCTTGCACAACCTCACAAGTGCCTGTCTCAATGGGCACGGGACAACATTGGTGTGGTTGAGTTGTGGGCTCATGCATGACTGAATGCGTAGAACTCTTCCTAACGATCTGTTCATATAATTGAAGAGCATGTGATCTGCCAAATTTCTTTTTCCAAACCATCCAAACTCATGCACTAGATAGTACTATTGCCTTCTCATGATTTTTTTGGCACCATGATGAGTATTGCTCTCTGTATTCATATGTAGAAAAACATCTACTGAATACATTTTAGTCCAACTCTACGTTTTCCAAATCACTAGTTATTTTGATGGCTGTATTGCTCTCTGTCATCATCTACTGTATTAAATGAGTATTGTTGAAACATCTAATCCAAACCCAAATTATTGCTAAATTATTGCATTTGCTTGAACCCCAATTGAATTATCACCAACAATATCAATATCATGTATACTCTCAACTTTTTGTCTTTCTGGTAAGTAGGTAAAGAGACCATCTTTACTTAAAAGAAGGAAGTCAACTTCAAAGGAGAAAGAGTAAGGCAAGGTAAGTAAATAGTGGAGAATGATGCTTGTTTTGGGATCAATCTTAGCTGTACGATTGCAACTATTACCAGTTTTTAACGAGGTAGTCTCATCGCTCCATCTGTCCTCATTATGAGCATCCCTTACTTTTGCTTTCTTTCCATTTCAATTCCTTCTCTTTTCCTCTTTTCAAAACATCTTTCTATGTCTGTTGTTTCTTGTTAAAATGATCCTTTATCATTCTATTCTGATGACATACTAAATATTTCATGTCTACATCTAGAGATTTAGCTCTGTAGATTTGATTTAGTTCTAAGGTTATCTATGGCTTTATTTCAATTCTCTCATATTTTCTTAACCCCTATGCTAAACCCATTTGAGTTTAGAGTATGAAAACCTAGCCAACCCTGACAAATCTGGGACTGAGGCATTGTTGTTAAAAGTACCAAAATTTTTTGGGGAAAATGAATGTTGATATTGGCAAATGACGAAAAGAATTAGGGTATGAATTTTGTTTTAATAGACTAGCTCTTTTATGAAGTTGATAACTTTTTGATGGTTTAACCAATAATGATTGAGTTGAGTGGGTAGGACGGATTCAATACCCTTACTCAGCCACTAACTCTTTTATGGGTCTTACAAAAGATCGATTAGTACAAGTAGAGGTGGTTTGTCCTTCAATATTAGGCACATGACATCTGAAAATTGGAGGGGCAAGTGACGTTGGGATGAGACACAAAATTCTGTTATCTTTTTTTTTTTTTTTTTTTTTTCTTACTTTTGAAAAGGTAATTTTAGATGATTTGAATGAACATAACCGTTGACAGTATGTGCAGCAAAATAGAGAGGAAGATGCTTTTGGGTGTACAATTTGTGTCATTATTAGGCAATCCAAAAGGGTGTTGATTTGGGTGGTGGTGGAATGGTATTTTTGTTCCACCAACCACCTATGGTATGTCCCATCTTCCTAGTCCTTCTCTATCTTTCTCATCCAATCCCCCACAATAGTGTTACCGTTGGCCAAAATGAATTTTCTTTTTTCACGTGACCAACCAACAATAATAGCACTAACTAGAAAAAATCCCTAACACTGCAAAACCAACAATTAGTTTGTGTATTTGCATCTTGTGGCAGGATTAAAAAAATCAAGTAAAGAAAGGTGTAGAGTGTTTAGTGAAAAAATTATGGAGCGAGAAAAGACTATGATATAAGGGCATAGAGAGAAGCTATTCATGAACCAACAATTTTTTTGAATAACCTAATAATTATCCAAACAAAACCAACAATTAGTTTAGGCAGTGGTTATTCGGACCTCACTTTTAACTTCTTGTAACCTATTTTTGATTTTTTTTTTTTACTTCGTTTACCTCACTTTTTATTTAATTTACCACAATTATTTTTTCAAAATTTCAAAAACACCCTTGCTCTCCCCCATCATTCTCATCCTCAACCCTCAATCTTCTCAGTTTCTTGGTTTTAGTCAATGTAAAGTACTTGTACTAGGCCACAAAGTGTCGTAGGAGTGTTTTTCTCGTTGAGCAAGGCCAGACGTGGTTGCGTTGTCTTAGAAGCAAAAAAGTGTCGCCCGTAGGGTTTGGTCATACAGGGTCGATACCTCTGAAGAAGTGTTGGCTGATTTTGATCGCGACCTCTAAAAGGGTAACAGTTGAATCCGACTGAGATTGTGAAGAAAACTCAATCTCGGTAGGCAATAGAAGAATCCAACTGAGTCCTCTTTAGAGGTGTCAGCCCTATTGTGTGGTCAACATCTCTTAAAAGCTGTCAGCCCTGTGCGTCCGAATCTCGCGAGTAACAAGAACAAATACAAAAAATTCAAAACTCCTAAAAAAATATATGAAAATGACAAAGAAATAGTGGGTTTTGCTTGAAATCGCTTTATAGTTTTGATTTCGTCAAAACTTTTGTACTAAAAATGTAAGATTCGAACCTCAAATCGAAGCTCTAAACTCAAAAACAAAACCACAAACAATATTGGCTCAGAAAATAAATAAAACCCAAAAAACTCAAAATTGATACTAAAAGAAATGAGGAATCCACATATGGCATCGAATTGATCGGTTTTTCTCGAATTTTTTCAAATTCGGTCGGAGGTGAAAGTGTGATTCAAACGAGGGGTGACTGGGGTATGCCTGAGTAAAAACTCTTTTATATGGAGGGGTAATTGGGTCATTTCATAAGGGTGGGGTAAATGAAGTAAAAAGTGAGGTCCGAATAGTCGTTGCCTTAGTTTAATGTCATTAATCTACTCTAAACATCTCATCTCTTTCTTTGCTTTGTGTAGTTGCATCTTGTGGCAGAATTAAAACTTTGAAGTACGATACTGACTGTTCACTTTCTAAAAATTGACTCCGTATAGTCTGTACCGGAGTGGTTCATCGTCAAAAGAACAACAATAGGTTGTAGCATTTTTCCATTCATGTGATGTAAAAGAGGGCTTTCTCGTCTCGCAGGCAGGGGTGAGCTTTCTCACTATACAATCACCACTACGAACGAAGGACCAACGACGATCTTGGAGGAGAAGGAGGAGGAGGAGGAGCGGAGCCACTCGACCGCTCCCTTGGTCCTAACCCTCGGAGCTAGAGGACTACATCGAATGATTATTTTAATATATTTTCCCGCCTTGATGGGTAGAACGGTTGCGAGAAAGCGCACCATGAGAACGACCCTCATAAACGGGTAAGGACCCCTACATAAAAGAAAATCACCAATGTACCCTTCTTGTGTTCTCAATCTTATTTGCTTATTTAAGTTTGTTTTGTCTTCATATTATTATGTAAGATAATATTTTTATGTTTCCATTGAAATATATTGAGTAGTTAATATTTTTGGGATAGTACAAGGAATAGCAACACATGGAAAGGAACCCACCTACACTAGCTAGTCGTTGAAAGCCTGAAAACTTGTAAACTATAGGCCTATTTCAAGATATGAAAATCGATATAATGATTATCAACCTAGGGCAAATAAGTGCACCAGTACATTATGCGGGCGAGAGGATTGCCTAACTATTAGTTAAGCGTTAAAAACTGACGTAGATAAATTAGATATTATAGCTTAGGGTACTATCTTATTACAAGTCCCTAACAACTTTTAAGAGGGAAAAGGCAAACACTAACTAGTCCCTGAAAAGAATAGTCTAACTATTTGTCTTGTAAGTGTCGAAAATGGACTTAATGGTTTGTTATTATGAATTACAAAACCAAATTGAGCCTCTTTCTTTTTTTTTTTTTTTTTTTTTTTTTTTAACTTCAATGAGAATCGAACCATAATCTTTTGAAGATTTGTCTTTTTGATAAATAATGTTTTTATTTTCTCACAAGAGAGGCTTTAACAAATTGAGCCTCTTGTTAGGTAGTGAAGTTCGTAGATATATGTATTTATAGAAATGAATTTACTTTATTCACAAATAAGTGCCAAGTGGTCAATATATTTGATTAAATTTGTATGTATGACTATATGCATGTATGAGTCGACATCAACATTAAAAACCCCCAATGCGACACATTTATTAACATCCCAATTTGCTGTATGAATGTTTGTTTTGGTCCATCACTAAATTATTTTCGACAGCTGTAGATTTATACATGCTATGCCCACACAACAACAATAGTAACATCTGTAGTAATTAAAACCACTTATAAAAAAAATGAAGGCTGAAGTAGAGGGTTAGGTTTGTGTCGAAACAAACAGTGCACTACAAATCGAAGTGGCCCATGTCGGGGCCCCTTTTGGTAATTTTACATAAATAGCGTTACTAGTCCACATGGGGCCGTAACGGTGGTGATATTTAACGGTAACGGAAACGAAAAACAGAGGAGCGTTCGTTACTTGCACTATAAATATGTGAATGAAAAGAGAAACAAAAGGTTTTTGTGTACACACGAAGCGGTTTTGGTGGAAACCAGAAGTGGTTTTGGTTTTGGCGCAGGTGGAAAATTCCAAAGGGATCGCATTGATCCGAATTATGGGGAGAAGACTGTTTGGGGGGGTTGTGAAAATGGGTTTTTGTTGGTTTTGAATTGAGGGTTGAATTAATTCAATTTTGTTTTTGTTGGTGGGATCATGCGATCTCTTTGGAATTTTCCATCTGTGGCTAAATATATTGGATTTGGGGGAGTTATTCATGAACTTGAGGTGAGTTTTTCTTCTAAGTTTTCTTCTGGGCATCTGAGAATATTTTCATTTGGTGGGTGGTTACAGATTTGTAAGTGGGTATTCAATTTTTCGAACTGAATATTAATTCTCTCTTCCCCTTTTTTTTATTTTTTTTATTTCTGTGATTGAGTTTTTTTTTTTTTTTTTTTTTGGAGGGAGGGTGTATGAATCGCCTTGGCCTCTCTTGATTAAGTCCGACCAATCCCATGGGCTAGGAGGGCGCCACTATCACTAACTCAATTGTCGAAAGAAAATTATACAGCATTATCGCGACTTGAACACATCACCTCTGCCACTCCACCACACCCTTGGAGGCCTATGACCAGGGATTATGGTTCTTTTATCTATGGTAATTGTGAATTTTTTTAAGAAAATAATTGTTTATCTATGATAGTAAATTGTGATAATATTCTTTCTTAAATAACTTCGGGCATTCATATCTTTTTTTGCGCCCCCTCCCTTCTTAAATTAGACTAATTCTATGAGAGTAAGTGTTAGTAGGACGCTGCAAATCATGACTCAAAGAGAAACAAACATATTTTTGGTAGGACAACATAAATTGATCCTATGACTTGACTCGTCACAAGAAAATATTAACAACTTTGTCACGGCACCAATTCAATTGGCAGTGTAAGTATTCATTTTGAGCTGGGAAGTATAGTTATATTGTTGTAGAATTTGGAGGAGATGAGGGACGGGTGGATTTAACTTTTGGCCAAACTTTCATTCTTCAAGTTTATGGCTGCAATTTTAAATCCATAACTCGGGATCTTATTTTGTTTTATCTTCTCTAAACTAATATGAAATGTTAATTGTGTTGTCCTTTGGAAGGATCTTTTTCAAATCTAAATTTCAATATTTTTTTTAAAGAATGTATCCTACATCCTACAAGGTAATTAATACTTTCTTTTTTTTTGGATAACCATGGCCCGTGAGTGTCTAATTCTTTTTCAGTTCTTTACTTTGGTTCAACTAATCCCCAATTCCATAACCGTTGTGTACGTAATTATTCTCTTGATTACCACCGAAGGCATTGTTTGCTATTGTGAGTTCTTCAAAGATCTGTTGATGGAGCTTCAAGTCTAAAGAAAGCATTTTATCTACATAGCACCAACTGGAAGTTATGGGTAGCAAGTTTAAAGTAAATTCGATTGTTTTGTAGATTATTCTTGTCAAATGTGGAAAAGATTATGTGACAATTGTAATTTAGTTTAATTTTGCTTGTACAATTTGAGGGTTGGTCATTTTTAATTTAAACCCAGTGATGTTCTTTGCACTATTATATATCTATTGAAATAAAAACATTCTATCAAAAATAAAATAAAATAAAACATTCGGAGACTAGCAACCGGTCAACCCTTAAGCAAGATCTCGAGTTTACGACTTATGAATAGAAAAAAAAATTGAGTTGGGAGGGCTAACCCCTATATGAGGCTCCATAATGCCTGAACGTAAATTAGTCAGTAAAGTTGGCATCGAATACCACGTGAAAAACCAAAAAAGAAATAAAAACATTCGGTGGGCAATGATGAACAACATACTTCATCAAAAGAGTATGCACACGTATGTTCACATGTGATTATCGTTTGAAAAGTCACGTCACATGCTTAGGCATAGCATGAAGCCGTCTAGGAAACCTAAACTTGATGTCATACATTTTCCTCCACTTTTTGGTTCGCAACAGATTTTTAAAGTGATGGTATTTTGAATTTTAACAACTACTGATCAAGTCAGGGTTTTCAGAATTACATAATTGATGTAAAAATGTGTTTTAATGTGAAGATAGCAATCAACTTATTCTAATATCTTAAGAGAGTTAAGATGATATGATATAGATCGAAATTCAATTTCCCATGCTAAAGAGATATCAAATAAAAAATTGATTAGAGGCACAGTGGCAACAAAACATAGACGATATAGATTAATCAAGATAGTTGGGTTTAGACGATTAAGAGTGAGTACATTAAAAAAAGGTTCCCAAATTAGGATCACCCATAAAGATTGAGTTATTTGTTGAATTTCCTACAGTAGTAAAAGCTGTAAGGAAGCAAATAACAGTACCAAGGGTTTGTGAATACGAGTAGATATATACCGAAGTAATAGGACCTAACCCTACACAGAACAAAGATATGAATCATCTGAACGTGAAATACATCGTTTTACAAGTACCCATCAAAACTTGGGACACTCCGACAGCAGGACTTATCGACATAACGCCACACGAAGACACTGACACGAGCGCGTAAGATACCCAGTTGATGATACTTGCCAACAAATGCATTAAAACTCAGACCAAAACGACAATAATGAAAGATCAAATAAAACCAGCTATTATGATCCAAATGTGTGCATATCATGCATTGAAACAGATACATAATTTGTCAAGGTTGTAGGGTAGGGAAGAAGGTGACATCTACAACTGGTCCAACAAGTATAGGATGGTCCAACAATGTGGGTTGGTTGGATATCTATTGCACGTGCAGTTGGATGAATCTTTCATATCATTATGGACACCAAGGGGTCCCCAATTTTTGCCTTCACTCAGGATTTGAGCTTGGTTTTCTCTATAGTCCCAGTCAATCCCTATGAGAAGTACTATTTTATGCCATCACTCTCTTCTACTATTTCATTTAACACCATTCAACGCCAATCTAGAGTTCTGGGTTTCCAGGCACAAGTGAAGAGGTGCAAAACAAATCGAAACACAGTAACAAAATTTTAATCACCGATAAATTTCAAATATTTACCTGTTATGTCGGCTTAGAGGTCGTCTGAAGCTTAATTTGCAACCTAAACCACATTCATCTTTGAAACAGATATTTAAAAGGAGCTCACCAGTGGCAGCTGGAGGATTACACGGGCTGGGTTTCCAGGCACAATTGAAGAGGTGAAAGAAAAATCAAAACGCAGTAACAAAATTTTACTCACCGATAAATTTCAAATATTTACCCATTATGTCGGCAATGCCGGCTTAGAGGTCGCCTAAAGCTTAATTTGCAACCTAAACCACATTCATCTTTGAAACAGATATTTAAAAGGAGCTCACCAGTGGCAGCTGGAGGATTACACGGGCTAGAGTTGCGTGCATTAGTTCATCTTGTTGATGAGTTCATTGATGTCATCTCCACGGTTGCCAGAATCTCCACCATCCTTAAATGGCATCTTTTTCCCTTGTAAACCATTTTCTGGCTTGTTGAGCTTGAATGGACACAAGAAGTTGGTAGCCTCCTTAAAGTGTGGACCTCCGGTGGAAATCTCATGTATAAGATCTTCGATCAATATGATACCAAAACTCCCAAGGGCCTGCAAAGGAGCTCTAATGAGTAACCAAAAAAGACTGTACTAGGGAGTGCACAGTAAAGCATACAAATTGGTAAATACATCCTTGTTTTTCAAAACACCTGCTCAATAATGTTGTTGTCTGTAAGAGGAACCATTTGATCCTCTATCTTTCCCTTGCCCTTCTTGTACACCAACTCCTTCACACTCTTAAGATTAGGATACCTAAAACATTATAGCAGGAACATAGTTAGGGAAGAAATGGGTCAGCAAAAAGGTAGCTTAATTATATTGATGATTACCCATAGGTAACATATGGTTCCACCCGGCATAGCATATCCATCAGCCCTTCATTTGCCTTCACAAAGATGCCAGTGTAATTTGTCCGCAACTTCAGCTTGTGCAATATCTTCCTAGCATTTGAATGCATACCACTTCCACTAGAAATAAAAAATAAAATTTGCTAAGAAATTGGAATTGAAGTGAACATTCCAGCCTATATGGAACAATGTTAGTCACTAACCCACTGATGCGAACAATGAAAAGAAGTCTACGTTCAGGGACAAGAGTCGATGGCCTACTCTTCAGCCTTCGTTTCATATGCGACATGTCAAGCTCCTGGAACCAAGACCACACCAACAATTAGACTACACTTCGACAGCAAAAGGAGCAAAAAGAGAGCATTATAAATTGAATAGGAGTATTTCTTTCTTTATTTCTTTCTTTTTTTGAGGAGAAACAATCAAATGGTATCTAGTACCTGTGGTGTGAGGTTCTAAGATTATCCCTTTCAACTCTGCTAACCATACTTCAAATAAAAAAATCCACTAACCGAAGCATTAGGTTACGAGTTGCCAAAGCCACCACTTAAGCATCAAATTAGTGTCACCATCAACAAAAAGACCATGAATTTCATTGCAACTAACCCTAGGTTGATGGTGCAGAGTTTAAACCCACATTGGGAGGGCTCCCATGTGTTTACATCTTACACTCAACAACTTCTCATAGGGAACTTGATAAAGAGAGGCACCAATCTAGTTAGAGTCAAATGACAAAGGCAAGGTAGGGGAGTTCGACTCATGGTGGAGTCAAGGGTGTTTTAATTAAAATGGTTTCTTATCAAAAAACAACAACAACATAACCTCAATCCCAAAATTAGTTGGGGTCGGCGGTCGGCGGTCGGCAGTCGGCGACATGTAATTAAGTAAGTTTCTTATAAAAAAAAATGATAAAGAAAGGCAATTCAGTAAAACTCCTAAAGAATGGCAAGTACAAATAAAAGCATTAACTTCTCAGTTCTCAATAATAAGGACAATTACCTTGCTACGGTATTCTTTTATAAACTGCTCAGCCCTTTTGAAATTGAGCTTCTTATTGTCTTTGTTCCTTAGTTTCCGCTGTTCCAATTGTTCTCTCCTTTTGATTGCCCACTCTTCATTGTTTTTTCTTTTCTTCAAGATTGTTTCTGGGACATGTGCGAGGGGCTTTGGTTCTTCATCAGCCATGCTTTCAATGCTTCAACTGGTCAGAGTTATGAAAGTCAACTATTTTCTACAACATAAAAATAGTAAAATCAATTTAGCAATTTACCCATCAGGCCATCACCATACATTCATGAAATTCTAATGAAAACAAAATCACTCTCCAAAATCTGAGATAGGAATGAAAAGAGAAACAATCAAAGATTAAATGTTGGGAAGGAAAAAAAAAAAAAAAAAGAAGAGATTTGATCCAATCGACCTTCCCAACTTGCATGATAATGCGAGATGAACAAGAAGGAGGTGCGTGCAAATGACAGTGTGAGAAGGAGCTAATCCCTAAGTGAGTGCTGAGATCGTGATGAGAGTTGAGAGATAAGAAGCTTTCAGTTTGAGCGACAATTACTGTTTATGGTTTTGTTTTTGGTACAGAGCACTCAATATCCAGACTTAACCGACTACTCCAGACTCGAGCCGGGTCAACCCACTACGGGGTAAAGCTCTCCAGCGGTGGTTTCTGCATTTCGTTGAGTCTTGAACTTGACACTCCAACGCACCAGCCGTTGGTGTTGAGGGGTTTTTTTCTTATTTAGGCTTAAAAAGCCCTTTCAGCCCCTGAACTGAAAGGCTTGGAGCTGATCAGCTCTTAAGCTGAAAAGGGAAGCAAACCCTAAAGTGAAAAACCCCAATTGACATAATTCCATCGAAATGCCATCAATTTCGCTAAGGTACAGAATTAAGACCATTTTTTTCTTCCTTTAAGTCCCTGAACAGTTGGCACGCCAACTGCAAAACCCTAAAAAAACCAATTATCCTTCCTTGTCTGAAAAACCTCACAAAAAAAACTTAAAAGGGATTCATGAATCAAGAATAAACAAACCCTAACAGAAGCATATGTATTATTATAAGCATTAAAGAGTGAAATTCGATTGAATAAACCCTAACAGAAACTATAAAGGAATTAGAGGCTTACTTGGTCGCCGAGTGGAGGCTGCAATGGGGTTAGGGTTTCAGCGAAGCAAAGAGACTACTGCCGATGGTATTGATTGATGGGCTGAATTTACTTATTTGCCCATCTTTTTTTTTTTTTTTTTTTTTTTTTTTTGGGGGGGCGAAACCCGATGACCCGACTCGGGTGGCGGGTCGGGTAGAGTGAATAAAAATAAAGAGTCGGGTCAAAATAACCCGATCCGTCGGGTATCAGGTCGGGTTTCGGGTATGATCAAAGGTCACCCAACCCGACCCGACCAACCCGATGACCCGACCCGACGACCTCTCTCTCTCTCTCTTTTTTTTTTTAGGAAATCGGGTCACCCGACGATCCGACCATAAACGGGTCGAGTATATATCGGGTCTGCTACCTGGCGGGTCGGGTGTCGGGTCAGTTTTACAAAGACCCGATATGAGTCGAGTCGTTAGTATCAGGTCGGGTCGACCCAAACCCGACTCGTGCCCACTCCTAGGGTTGGGGGGTAGGTGGCCATCATTTTTTTAAAGATAGGTAGATGGGCATATCCTTGGTTGGGACCGTTTTATATGCCTAGAAAGTTGAACAAAACGAACTTGGTGACACTTGCCTATATTAATACACAAGCTTATAATCAATTAATCATGCATACATGAATTTTAATTACAATTGCCCACAAAAATGAGAAACTACACATATCTTTGCATCGCAATATTTCTGGCATTCAACTTGCTACGTGCGAGCCTGAGTGTAGGGATGGATGTGAGGGTAATGAATAGGTTAGGCCACGGGAAGAGAGTGAATGTGCATTGTAAGTCGAAAGACGACGACATCGGAAACCGTGTTTTGGCCGATGGGGAAGAACTTGGTTGGCATTTCTATGTCAATTTTGATTTTTCGACATTGTTCTTTTGCGACGTGCAATGGGACACAGGAACCTGGTACCATTTTGATGCTTACAATGCTGACAGTTCGTTCTTTGATAGGTGTGGCACAGACTGTGTTTGGATGATTACAGAAAAATGTCTCTATGTGTTTAACCAGCGAACATACCTTTGGGAGCCTAGGCCTTATGAGCCAACAAAAATGTAAAGTATAAAGAGAGTACTGCTGGTCTATGGCGCTTAATTAATTTATGAGTTCTTTAGAAAAAAAAATTTTATTTATGAATTGCTCATTTAATTTATAGCACATCTATGCAAAATTATGGATTATTTTGCATCAATTGGGGTCACTCAACCGGGAAGTAGTAGGCAAAATCATGAATTTCGATATAGTTGTTCCAAGTCAAGCACCATGTCGTCCTATATTTAAAATGACTGCTATTTCAGACCATCAAACCTGTCTCTAGGCAATCAATTTAAAAAAAAAAAATAAAATGTTTTTTGACAAAAAAATCCTTTGAGTAAATGGCAATATTACCCTTGGACAAAATCGACTCACAAGTCAAACCCTCTCCCCGACCTACTCTGGATTGATCATTATCACCGATTCCCCATCTGATGTATGCCATGTCTGATAACAATGATTTTTCTTAAGTCGACTATATGATTTATGTAAGATTTGATAACTGAATTTATACTTTTTAATCTCTCAATTTCAGAAAAAATTACATCCGTACAGTTAATTTACTTTAAAATCTATAAAGCACAGTGAGTTTTCTTTTTATTGTTCAAATAATGTATTCTATCTTTTGCAAAGGCGATATTAGACATGGAAAATAGTGACTCACGCGAGCTTTGTGTGACATGGAGCTCCACGTCACATAGGGTTCACACGAATAACATCTTTTTCGTAAGCGTATTCGTGTGATTGGCGTCACACGAATAATGCTTTAGAAAAGGCGTAATTTATGTGACGTGGATCCACAAAATAAGCCATAGATAAAATTGCACATTATGAAAAATCTGCAAAGAGACATTACGTCAAATTGATAAATCGAGATAATGGTGAGTTTGAGGTGCTCATTGGACGTCATGGTGATCGCATGCATAAAGGCAACAATACACAAATTGTTATCCTGAAGAATTGGTATTGCAGCTGCAATAAATGGCAATCGTTTGGGTTCCCTTACTCACGCGTGTTAGCTGCATGTGTCCTTGTTCGACTTGATTATACACAATTTATTGAGCCATACCACAGGATAGACGTGTACGCACAATGCTACCCCTCTCAATTCAAAGCCATCCCCGATAAGAAGTATTGGCCGACTTTTGCGACTTAGATTCTACCAGATCCAAGGTGTAAATGTGGCCGAGGAAGACCAAAGGAAACACGAAGGCAAAATGAGATGGATCTTCCTAATGTTTCGAGGACCTTGCAATGTGGCATATGTCATCAAGAAGGACATAAACGAACAACATGTCCAAATCGTGCTCGAGTCCCTACTAGGAGGAACCGATGCGGTCTTTGTCATGCAGAGGTACATAACAAAAAAAATTCCAACAAAAGCTCAACCCCTAATCCAAACCAATGATGGGATTTATATTTTATTTGTAAATGGTGTCAGTTGGTAATTTGATAACATTTATATTTATATAATATTCAGAAATGTTACTTCAAGTAATAGATAGTTCTTTGTTAATGTTTTAACTCGTATTAATGATTCGTTGTGACTTTTAAAACTACTCTACTAATTTTCCTAATCGCACAGTTGTAGCGAGTACACAAATGGAACAAGACATATGATCCTTCTTTTCTACGCCTCCAATTTACACACATATCATCGCAAGTCTGGAGGGGTCAAGTATATACGTTTAACATGTATGTGTCTAATATTTATGCAAAAACGTTTAATACATATATATCGACTTATTTTTTTAATTATAAGGTACATGATACGATGCGCGTGCGAAAAAGAAGACGGGGTGTCGTTGATCGACGGATGAATTACCATTCTCGAATGGCCCCTTACCTACGTTCTAATGGCTTTTATGGGGTTTCACGCATAGGATTTTTCATACTTGATTGGGCTTTGATCATCGCTTTCGTTGAGAGATGGCGTCCAGAGACACATGTGTTGTGGCGAGTGTACAATTACACTCCGTGACATTGAGATACAGCTCAGGGTTACCTATTAATGGTATGCCTGTGACTGGAAGCACAGATACCGACTATCTCGAGGTATGTGAAAGACTGTTTGGTGCAAGACCTGATGCACTTGACCTTTCTGGGAATAGAGTTCTTATCTCATGTCTCGAAGAAATGTGCCACCTATAGATGATGACAGCAATGAGGACATGGCTCGACGTTATGTTCGTTCATACATTCTACAACTTATTAACGGTTGTGTGTTCGCTGACAAGTTGAACTGATATGTACATTTGATGTTTCTTCCGTTGCTCGAGGACCTTCAAACAACTGGACAGTATAGTTGGGGAAGTGCATGTTTGACTTATTTATATAGGGAGTTGTGTCGCGGATCTCACTACGGTGCGCACGAGGTCATTGGTGCGTAAATTCTTATACAACTATGAGCCTGGGATAGGTTTCCATTTATAGCACCAAGGCGCATGCCTATTCCTAGAGCTCGACCTCGAACATGTGATGGAGTATACATGCCCAATGAAGCTCCTTTGGGATATCGGTAATAAAATGTTTCTCATATTATTTTTAATTATTCATTGCGTCTTTTTAATTTTTAACTAATTTATTGTTTTGTATACAAATGGATAGTTGCATTTTCGATTACTTAGACTTCTACACACGTTTTATCATCATATCGTGATGCACTTGACATGCAGAGGGAGAATGTCGTGGAGTGGCAACCATACGCAGATGTCCTCGAGTCACTTCCACAATTTTGTACTCAATGTCATGGGAGCTGGCATTCGACGTGTCCTTTAATTTGTTTCCATATAGTCGAGTGGCATCGACCATAAAGGGTAATAAGACAGTTCAGACTGACACAGGTCGTGCCACCTAACTATGATTTCGACACACGATTGCACCACGTCCAATTGAGAGGACATCCTCAATAAAATTGGACAGTGTATCATAGAAGATTTATAGAGTTGTGGGAAAATCGTGGTAATACTATAGCTACAATGGAACAAGAAGGGGAACATGATCAAGAAGAGTACATGAGGTGGTACGGATCTATCACCAAGTGATTCATTGGACATGACGGGGCTCTACGCAAATATTCGGTAAGCTTGAAACTATTATGTTGTTATCCTCATGAGTCATATTTTAAATAGTTAACTAACACTTATTTTTTATATCAGTCTGCATTTGCGCATCAATTGGAGCAAGTGTTCATTGAAGACGGGATCGATCAAGACATTGCTACTTTTCATGAAGACATTAAAATCTTAAATGAAGATGAACGACAGATGACTACTATGTGGAATGATGAAAATGTAGTTGAGCCGGAAATAGATGATGAAGCTTCTCAAGAAGAAAATGAAGAACAGGAAGAAGAGGATCAAAGCTAGCAAATAGAGGGAGGAGAAGAAAAACAACAAGGACACAGACTGTGGGTGAGAGCAGCAGACGTTCTCCTCTACCACCTCCAACTTGTCCAACACCAAGAACGACTAAGACTGTTGGTGAGAGCAGCAGACGTTCTCCTCCACCACCTCCAACACGTCCTTCTTCTTATGAGTACACTCCTTTGCCACCCCCAATGCAACCTGATGCTCATATGTTTTTACCTAAGGAACCGAGCATGAGTGTTCATCCTTATCATTTCGATCCATATGCGCCTGAGCCATCATCTTCCTACATGGACCATAGAATGCCTACACATTCAATGCATTGTTCATTGGCTCAGTACATGCCAAGTCCATTTACTCCGCCATATTATAATTACAATATTTCATATAGTGGAGATGGCTCATTCATGCACTTATTAGACATGCCACCTCATGTTCCTTTCAGCCAACCACATAGAGGAAGTCAGTATGTTGGAATGGTTCAACCCCTATCTTTGATAGCACTGGTAGTAGAGGTGAATCGAGTCAACACGAGGAAGAAGATCAATCAACTCATCGAGCTCAACAGACTCAGCCGGACGTACAAGCACGGAGGAATCCAGGTCAAAATTGAGTACGTCCGATTTGCCTAACGAAGGAGCAACGTCAATGTTAATAGAATTGCATCATACATTTGTATAAGTTTCTTTGATGTCATGGTAATTTCTTGAATTTGTATATTTGTTCGAGTTTTTTTGCTATTTGTTTTTTCTCGTACTTGTATTGTAACGACCTAATTTTTAATTGTCGTTATTTATGACGTCATTGCAGACGTGGACACCAACGTGGACATTCGCGGACTTCTTGTGATCTGACTGTAGACTTCCCTATTGGTACGTTTGTTTACTTTTATCGTTTTATTCTGGGTATGGGTTATGAGTGATACGTTTTGACCTGTATATGACTTTAAGGTTCATTTTGGTATTTTGATGGATCATTCTTGACATATATATATATATATATTGATGATATTTTGGTATGGTTTCCACTTTAAGAAAATGCTCTTAAATATGTTTTTCACACACAATTTGATAATTATAAGTTTTCTGCTTAATATTTTAAGGTTTAACAGATGATAACGAGTACATATGCTAACTTGTACCAATTATTAATTAAATGATATAAAGTTAGCGATATATGATTTGTATTGGGATGTTGATGCGTATGGGGCACAACTGTGTGGTGTTGTGGCAAGGTTGTGAACCCGCGACGCATGACGTGGCGACTAATGGATTTTGGGGTCGCTACATATATGCAAATTTTCATATATAATGCAGATGGAGATGAAGATAGAGACAATCAAGTGCTAAAGTTACAATGAGACAACTTTTAAGTTCTCTTATTTAAGAGGAAAAACCTGAATTAACAGTAAGATCTCCAAATAATCAATAGAATTTTTTTGATTTTTTAATTTGGCTTTGCTATTATGTCATTTGCATTTTCCTTATTATGAATTACTTATGATGCATGTTTTCATAATACTATGCAAAGGTGGAGGTAAAATGTTAATTTCGTCGTGTTATGTACTTAAAAAATTAATTGTTGGAGGAATTCAATGAAAATGGTATTAAGTTTGAGGAATGCTACACGAACATATCAAAACGCACATTAGTGTGTGAGTTATCCATATGCGTCTCGATTTAGTGTAGAACACACCCAATATATGTTTTAGTGTAGTTTGGGTTGATGTATGTGTTGTATTTTCAATTTAGTGGGAGAGAATGTGGTTGAGCTAGAAGTTATATGAATTACTCCTTTTGAAAATGAGTCATACACTTGACATTTTGTTCAAATGACTCCTTTTCAAAATGAGTAATTTATATAATCCACTTGCCACTTCACACTCACCTGCCACGTCACACACACTTACTCACCAATAACACCTTTTCAAAAGCCACAATACACTACTTTTGTGATTTTAAAGAAATCGATGAATTTAAAAAAAAAAAACAGCATTACTTTTTTAATAACTCCTCAATTTCATACCATTCTTCTACCCCATCTTAATTTCTTTGATATCTTAACGAGTTTAATAGAAAATAAATTAATGTAGAAGAACGTAAAGTTAAGGATTAAAGAGAGAGAGAAAGCAATTTGTTCATTCATCCATAAATGTGCTCGCACATGGTGGTCTATCGAAGCACCTTTAATAGCGGTGACACGTAAAATTAAGGATCAATATCAATGATCAACTTTGCCTCCGACCTTATTTGAGGAGCTTCACACACTAACAACTTCATACCTTGTTCAACTTTGCCTCTATTTCTTTATAAGCATTTCTACCTCCTCAAAACCCTCTCTCGTGTGCACTGCGGTGGAAAAACCTGAAAGAATCTAAAACTCTTATTCAAATCTTCAATCCAAATGTTCAATAATTTATTCTCCCTACTAGCTGCTTGTAGCTTGCTTTTGTTATTAAATGTTATCAACTTTTTACCTTCCTTTAAATCTTATTCATAAAAAAAAAAAAAAACTTTATTTAATCTTTTTCAACTTCAATTAATAATGTCTTCTCTGCGTTCTTAATTTTAATTTTTTAGTTGTGGGCACGAAACAATAGCAACAAAGATCCAATCCAAGTTTTTAGCAATGTTTTGAATAAAAATAAATATAAATCAACACTACATGAAACAAACATAAGTATAATCAAAATCTATTATAACACTATGTAGTTCTTTATTTTATAATATATACTAAATCACTACTTGTTATTTTATATATTTTATCATTTTAAGTTCTTGCAACGTATAATTTAACAACATATGTTTAGTATATTAAAAATCATTTTTCTTGTAGTACGTGTAGAGACATATATTATGATTTTAATACAACAAAATAACTTAAATCCCAAATTACATAGATCAAACTATACAAAATAAAAATGAATTGTGTAGATAAGCATAACCACAAAAGAGTCATCTGTAATTAGGTATGCAAATGTCATTTGTGGTCTTAAATTTATCATTTTTTATAATTACTGAAAAATAGATTTTTTTTAATAATGTGTAATTGTGTATATATATATATATATTAAGTTTTAAAATTTTATTTTGCAAAAAAATGTTTTAACAAATTATCGTTTAACAATATATACACATTCCGGTTAAAAAGATTCTTTTGCAAGCCTTTGGCGAAAAAAAGACTTTTCAATCTATGTTTTTGTTTAATAATTTTAGGGAGCGGATAAACGAACCTCACTAATTGCTCTATATACCCACTTTTGAATTTTTTACTTTGTACATACTACTTTTTACTCAATGTACACCACTTTTTCTTAAAATTCCAAAATACCCTTACTTATTGTACCTCACTTTTTTATTTCTTGTACCTAATCACCCTCACCCTAATACCTCTTGCTTACTATACCCACTTGTACTTCGTGTACTCTATCACCCTCTACTCTCACTCTCACTCTCACTCCAATACCTTTGCACACGGCTATCGGACGAATAGAGCGGACACTTCTAAAGAGGTAACGGATGAACCGGGCTTACACCTTTAAAGAGGTTTCAACCGACTCCAATCAATAATGCGAAAAAAAACTTGGTTTTAATGGGTGACGGAGGGATCCAGTCAAAACCTCTTTAGAGATATCGGTCCAGTTCTTTCAACACCTTTTCAGAGGTGTCCACTCTGTTCGTCCAACACCTCTTCAAAGGTGTCGGCTCTGTTAGCCCGAAAACCCACAGACGACCTAGAACGATAAAACAAACTTCAAAACTCTAAAAAATACATGAAAATGTCCAAAAAATAGGGGGTTTTGTTCTGAATCACTTAATATTTTCAATTTCATTGAAGACTTTGTACCCAAAATGTAAGATTCAAGCCTTAAATCAAAGCCCTAAACCCAAAAACAAATTCACAAATAAAACAACTCAAAAAGGATAGAAAAAAAAAACTCGAAATTGACATTAAAAGAGATGGTGAAATCACCCACGTCGTCGAATTTATGTAGTTTTGCCCAAATTTCATCATAATTGGCTAATTTTTTATGAGTGCGATTTGAGATAGGTGACTGGGGTACAGGGTGAGTGGAGTATGGTGAGTAAAAACCCTAAAACCCTTTTATATAAAGGGGTAGTTAGGTAATTTCACAAAATTTGGGTATATTTAGCAATTAATGGAGTATAGTGAGTAAAAAGCTTTTTATATAAAGGAGTAGTTAGGTAATTTTATAAAATTGGGGTATATTTAGCAATTAATGAGGTATGGTAAGTAAAAATTTTTTTATATGGAAGGGAAGTTATGAAGAACAATGACATCAACGGGTATGTGGAGCTATTGCTGGGTCCTTTTAGAGGCTCTCTTATTTTTTTACCTAACCTATTCTAATTAAGAAGAAAAATGACATCAACGGGTGACGTGTAAAAAGTGAGCGAGGGTTTTTATATATAAATTCCCATTAACGTCTCTCAAACAGTTTGAAAATTATAACTCTCTCTCTCTCTATCTTTCAATCGCTCTCTCGCGATCGAATTTCTTCACACAAACACCCTCTCTCTCTCTCTCTCGATCGATTTACTGTCTCTCTCGTTTGAAATATTGAAATCATGGAATCTGTTGCGAACTCCCTCTCGATCGATCGATATCGTCTCTCTTTTCGCTTCAATTCTTGGATTGTGATTTGATTGAGCCCTGGCAAAACCCAGGACTCAAGGCAGTACCCGATTGGGCAAGCAAGGCCGAGCCTCGACTCGGCCGAAGACGCCGCACTCGGGGGAGAGATTTTGGGATTTTTTTAGGGTTTAGGGTTTATAGAATTTACAAAAAAAAAAAAATTGGGATTTTTTTTGTATTGATCAATAGGTGCGTCAATTGACAGGACATCAATAGATTGATCGAGCTGTTGTCTTTTATGAGAAGAGTGGAAGAGATGAAACATTAAAGAAGATGGTAAGAAATGATTTAAGAGGTTTAGGGAAGCCAGCTGGGGTATGAAGATATGTGTTCAGTCAGATACGGAAGTAATGGTGATAGATGGGAATTTAATGAATAAGCATGATCAAAAACCAACAGAAAAAAGAGGCACTCGAAATAATTGACACCATTTGGGAAGAGCATTAAAGATGATGATTTAAGACATTTACAGACTTTCCAAAAGAAGCAAATCGAGATGTATCAGACTTTGAAAATTTTGGGATTTTTTTTTTATTGATCAATATGTCTATTGATAGGACATCAATATGCATGTGGTGTTCATTTTTTTTTTTTTTTTTTTCTTTTTCATTAATCAATGTAAAAAATGCTATTTGTGTCATGAATTCGAGCCATCCGATCAAATGGTGTGTGCTCCACATTGGGCACTGCTTCCACGAAGATTGGTAAACATTTGTCTCAGTTGATGTCAGGGCTGGCTTTAGGGCGAGGACCAAAGGGCGATCCCCCATGCCCCCATTTAGTAGAAGACTCCAATTATATATATGGGTATTAGTGTATTTTTCATTTTTTTATTAACATACTTGTGTATTTTCATTTAATTACTATAAAGTTAACTCAATTATTTGCGTGCTATCTATTTTATCGAGTATGTATTATGAGACACATTGCACGACACAAACAGATAGGTTAAGTTTATGAGTTACAAAAACATTTTTTATATTTTTAATCTTTTTATCACAAAACTATAGGAAGAAAAACATTGGCTTGATCGTTGCTTTTAACTCACATATGCAACTCAATAATCAATATTAGATCTTTACCATAAAGCTTGCAATCAATATATTATATTCTTATAAAATCAACTCTCTTTTATGTATATTTTTCTATATCTCAACAAATGTATCGTATACGTTCTAATAATATGCTTGAATTGCTTATATTTTATGCTATTGTGATGGAAGATTTTTTTTTTTTTTTGAGAAGTTTAGATAAATTTTTACTTTATGTTGATGAAGGTTAGATAAATTTTTACTTCAAAAAAATATTGTTTAAAGTCATTATAAAGTATAAAAATAATAGAATTAATGTCTATTTTAAATCAAACTAATTAATCAAAATTAACATTATAATAATTTATTTATGATTTTGTTAACAGTAATTATATATTTGCTCCTTATACAAAAGCGTGTACAATTTATAAAATTTTATAATGTTAGATAACACAATTAGATACACTATATACAAAATATTTTTTAAGACAAATAAGTATTGTAGAAATACTTATATTTATTGACATATAAGTATTGTTAATTTTAAAAAATCACATATTGACATATCATAATACATTACATTGGTAAAACTTAATCAATATATAATTGATATATCATAGCATATTGTTAATTTTGAAAACTCATATGTATCGATTTATTAAATAATATATAAACTTAATAATGTAACCACCAACATATCTTTATATACTAAATTTATTTAATAATAGTTTTATGTATTAATTATGCATTTAATATATGTTGATAATGTAATTATAAACAACAATTTTTATGTTGTAAATTATGTTTTATTGAAGGCTCAATTTTAAGATTTCGCCCAAGCCCCCAAAATGTCATAACCGCCGTGGTTAATGTGTGTTTGATAATGCGTTGATAACATTAATCAATTAATATGGGGATTAGTGATAGATTATTATGAATTAAATGTAAATTGGGAAACCCAACAAAGTAGACAAGCTTTTCATGTCCTTCTCATGTTCCCAATGTAACGAGAGCAGATAGGATGCAAATGAGTAGGGTAGGAGATGGGGACCTCATTCTCATACTCATACCCACTTAAAAATCCATCACCCATACCCATACCCATTTGGAGATTAATTCTTGTATGCATCCCCATAATCCTCGTGGGTATGGGAAATCTCCATGGAAATTATCATGAAGATTTTTGCGGGATAGAGAATCTTCGTGGGAAATCCTCATTCCATTCCCATTGGGAATTCCCGTGGAGATTTTCATGGGGAGTTTTGCAGGGATGGGGAATTCTTGTAGGGAAAATATTCTTCCACTTAATTTTCCTCAAAAAAAAATTATAAAAAATAAGGAATTTTTAGCGGCCCAAATTCCACATTGAACTGCCACGGGAGGCCACGTGGGTCCACAATCGGGCCACGTCACTGGCCACCGTGTCCCACGCCCAACTAATCATCATCAATCACAAGTTGACCTCAATTATTACAGCGAAAGACTTAAAAACATCATAGAATATAGCGAAAGCAAGTTTGATAATTATAAAGCCTAATGTGGAAAACCATACCAAAATGTAATCATATATCAACATAAAATCATGTACAGGTCAAGTATGTCTCTCACAACCCCAAAACCTAGCAATAAGTCAGTATAACAAAATAAAAACATAAAAGCTGCACTTTGTCAGTGGCAAGTCACAGATAATCCTTGAGAGTCTCCTTGCCCCTGCACGTATCAAATCATACACTTAAGCACCCAAAAATACGATGATGAGTCCAGTGAGTAAACTTCCAAAGAAAACCATCGAGTAAATAATAAACAGATTCAAAAGCCAATAAACAACGTTAGCTAAACATGCAGAGAGTATGGACGACCACGAAACCCTGCTTGTTTAGGTAACAAGCATGCAAGATGATCAATGAATAATCATGATGACAACAACATGCCCAATAACGATTCCGATAAAACCATACAGAAATGGAACGAGAGCGAACAAACTAGATCATACTTCGTCAATCTTGGCGCCCAGCGGAACACATCACACCTGGGATCCACCCGGACCACTAACGGTGACCAGAACCAATCGCAAACCCACTGGACACATGCACCCTGCGGCTCGGGTCGCTATTCACCGACGATGCAAGTACACACGCTACAATCTAGCAAGCTCGATCACGTACCACAACCATTCCGAATAACCTCCGATAGTGAAAACAAATCAAATCCAGCAATACACTGTCACGGCCCAAATCTCTAACCCCGTTTTGATTTATTTAATTAGAATCGCCGACCCGTCACGTGAGATCCACACCGTGATGTACACGCTGACCGAGGCATGTGGCCGAGGTATATGATATTTTTGTATTTATTCATGCCTAGTTTTATGTAGTGTGTAGACTTATTAAGTCAGTTTGTATAGTGTAGACGTCAAGACGAGAGCGGGGTCGTGGTCGACACGCGTGGGTTGTACGGTACGGTGCACGCCCGAGTACACTCGTTGGCGTGCACGACGAATTTGTAGGCGCGAAAATATTGGCAAATACCTATGTATATGTATATATATGTAATTTAAATATATATATATATATATTAAAATCAGAAAAGAAGAAAATGACCAATAAGGGCATTTGGGTGTGAATGAATTTTGGATAAGGATAGGGGCAAAATGGTCATTTGACCCCAAAATGTCAAAATCACCACCACCACACACACCATCACGCTTCTTCATCAAACCGAAAGAGAGGAAGAGAGGGAGAGAGAGAGAGAGAGAGAGAGAGAGAGAGTTCGAGCGAGAGAGAAAGGAGAGATCAGAACTGGAGAACGAGGGATCGAGGCTAGGAATCGAGCTCGGACGAGAGGATCGGAGGTAAGGCATTATTGTTGTTGTTGATGTTGGCGTCAATGTTGTCACTTTGTTGGTGCGTTGTTGGCGTGGTGGTGATGGTGGTGATTGGGGTCTCGACGAACCGCTTCTTGCGGTTCGTCCGAGAGGAGAGACGACATGGTCGTCGTCTCTCCTCCCAATCCTCTCAAATACAAAAAAAAAAAAAAAAAAAAAAAAAAAATTTGAAGAAGCGAGACGTTGTTGTGCGTCTCTGCTTCTCTCTCGTGAAATGGGGGAAAAGGGGGGAGGGAACGCACGCACGCGTGTGCGTGTGTGCGGTCCCTGGACCGGTCTGGCCGGTCCGGTTGGACCGGACCGGTTAGACCGAACCGGGTCGACCGGTTGGACCGGTCGGACCGGTTGACCGGTCGAGACCGGTTCGAGGGTCTAAACCCCCCAAAAATAAATAAATAAATAAATAAATAAATAAACAAATAAAATAAAATAAAATAAATAAATATATATATATACAGTTACATATATATATATATATGTATATATATGTATGTATATACATAAATATAATAAATAAATAAATAAATAAAAACATATGAATGATGATATAAAATGATACTTTAGGAACCTAGGGGTGTTCCGGAAGTTTGGGAGCGCAAGTCGAGGTGTCGGGAGGCCGAATTGACTAGGAATTTTGCGTGAATGTGAGTATACCCATTGGCAATTTAATTTAGCATTTCGTTCCATAATCTTGTTGGTTATATATAGTCATTGTTGACTATTTTCCCATTGTATTCTAATATCATGTGTTCTTGGTGTTCTATGCTCACTTGTGAGTCTAGTTTTGCATGATATTTACTTGTTGATTTGATTCATTGCCTCCATCCCATGCGATGTCTATTCTTGTTGTTTAAATGTGAAATAAAGGATAAATAGCATGCTATTAGGCTAGTATATATATTAAAAAGGTTTTATATGGATTTGTACTCCCTATTTGATTAGATGGTAGACTTGCCTATGCCTTGACATTCCACACTTGTCTTCCTTCAAATTAAAAAAGTAGTTTTAGTAATTAGGTCCCGTACTCGATCGAGGTGTGCGCAACTCACGGGGTTAGAGTCCGTGGGGTTGATGACACATATTACCTGACACTATATGACACTCAGGGTTAGAGTCCTTGATGTAGTCAACACACCGGGGTTAAAGTCCCTGGACTCACTTGGGTTAGAGTCCCTTGTGATTTATCATTATAGAGTCGGAGTGACGCCGGACCTAATTCACCACTACTTAGCCCAGTGTCAGTTTCACTTGTTTAACTCTGGTATTTACTTGCATATGGTTTATTTTCCAGCTTTCTTAGTTATATGCTTTTAAATACCAGTCGATTATATTTGGAAATGAAAATTTAAACTTGTCAAAGGGGATTACTGTTTATTTCTTGTACTCACCGTCCTTTTTATGACGGTGGGTGCAGATCCATCTACTAGCCGGCCAGGCAAGGAGAAGATAGGAGATTTTCCCTGAGTAGCGGCGCGGCGCGACTTTTGTTGTAGGTCCATTTTTGATATTTTGTATGTATTAGATATCATATGTCTTTTATTACATTGGGTTGTACATTGGGGTTGACCGTTAGTTCCCCGACTAGACTTAGACTCTTTGCTACATTTTGAGGTTACCTGATATGAGGTCATTCTTGGTTTTCCACACTTAGGTTATTTTCCATTGACTTCCGCATAATATTATAATTTATTTCCGCTAATTAACAAATCATGTTAATAAATATTTAACTAACACTAAAGGCTAATAATGGATTTGGACACGAGAAATGAGGTAAATAGGTTATGAGGCTGACTAATACGTAGTTAAGCCCTACGAGGCTAGGATTAGGGCTTAATTGTGGGATTAGGCCGGGCGGTGCCCTAGATTAAAGGAGGGGCCGTCACATACACAGACCAACACATGATCACACTGGATATGAATAACAAGAATAGTAAATGCAAGAATTGAAATAATTAAATACTCTAAATGTGTTTTTGTTGGGGTTTATGCACCTACACCGCACTACAAACGTCGTTCCTATCCCAAATTATGTATCAAATGTGTCCAACCACCCACCAACTACACTTAAATCACCAATTCCATACAATCAAAACCATTTCCCAAACCTAGGAAACCTCGATTCAATACCCAATTCATCGATAAAATCACTCCAAATAGATCATACGAAACCCTAGATCAAACCCCAATTGTTAAATTTTTATCCAAATTCTTAGTCCAAAACTCCCCCAGACGCCACCACACACTGTGCGACGTCATGGGTGTCGTGACCATGCCGTCGTGGTCACTCTTGCATGGCGTCTCCACAACGTCCCTCCAAAAATTCCAAAAATTAACTTTTCTGGCCAAGACGTCATGGGTGGTGCCGTGGGTTTCTGAACCCCACGGCGCCACGGCGCCGCCCAAGCCAGTGAGTGTATATGGGATTTTTGCACCCATTCATCTCATCGCCACCCTCCGTGGTCGTTCCAAAACCCATAACACACTTAATCAAGCTTCTCAAATGAGAAATCCTTAACCAAACAAGTTCAAAACCAAAACTCGGTATTTCTCGACCAAAACCCAACAAATCTATTTCACAACCCAAACTACCATAGCAACAGTCTTAAAACCTCATTCAACACACTCAAATCATTCAAAATCCATAGCAACACCATCTATAACTGGTGTGCTCAAAACCCACACCGAAAACTCCGTGAAAATCCTCGAAAAATACGTCGAAACGTAGAGAAGGAGATGGGGATCAAGGATCTCACCTTGTATTTCACTTTCCTTCACTTCTTGAGCTCCAAATGATCAACCAAAATCACTAAAACCCTCACTAACTCTCACTATTTTCATCCAACCACAAGTGAAGAGAGAGAAAGGTGATGGGAAGAGAAAAATTGTCATATTTATATGGAAATCTCATCAATTCACCCACACACATCACCATGCATGATTTAAGGGCTTATATATGATTAAAGGGTCTTCAAAAAATGCCAAAATTGACTCCCAATTCACCTTGCTCCTATTCACTTATGTCACCAATTATATGTCCTCCCGGCATTCCAATACCCTACTCCGAACCTCAACCAGTGCAGTTCGCGCACAATGACGGTACCAACCGCCTTAACGTCATTTAATATTACTTATTTAAAGTATTTTATCCTTTATTAGGCGTATTAAATCCCCCGGCCTAATATACTAGTCATTCGTCGTTCGGTATCTGCGTATACCCACTATACACAACGGATACCCGTCACATCAACTCGCACGTCAATGAACAATATAAACACACATATTTGCGATACAATTTAACTAACTTGAACCTATACATCACAACTTCACCATAAAAGCACACAAAACGGACTGTAAACCCTATCCGGTCATGCTCCGTCTTCGTTGTGGGACCCATGAACGTCCCCGCTGGCATCCACGTCCGTAATTTCATCATCAATAACAATCATTGAAAATCGGGCCGTTATACAAAAATACATACCTAACAACATAATTGTTGAAATTCCAACAAAAATAAGTATAACACGTCATGCAATTAAAGTTCTAACTTTTAAGTTTAACAATTCAAAATCTCATTAAGGATTTTTATTATGTGTATAATGAGTGTTTCGAGTGCAAATTATGTAGTTTTATATTATATTTATATATAAATATCATATAGTGTATAAATAATAAATATAATATGGTGTATAATTGATATATGGAGATCATCCATGGGTATCCCCGTAGGTATATTTTATCACCCATCCCCATACCCATACACGTGAGGGTGTGAGATTTCGTACCCATCCCCACCCCCACATCTATTAAAATCCACATACCAGTACACGCTTAGGATAAATCTCCGTCACCCATGAGGTATTATCCTACCCATTTGCATCCCTAAGAGAGCTACAAACATTTCATCAATGCAGAAACAAATCAGTGTTGACTGTCAGAGTTGACTACTTGACTGAGTGAGCAATCTCGACCGAGCTTTAAGAACGACGACGAAACAATTGAACAAGAAGAAGGCAGATGAGGCCTTGTTACTTGAAGTTGAAAGAATTGAAGGAAGCTCTAAAAGTTAAGAATAGAAGCTCTAAAAGTTAAGAATACTTGAAGAGAAAGGCAAACTCGAAGCTGCTAGTAGGGACCTAAAATCAAAATAAGGATTGAGGACGAGGATTGAGGACGAGACTCGAAGCTTAAACACTGATAATTTTTAATAACGTTAAGTATAACAACATTCTTAGATGTTGTAAAACATTAATTTTTTTTGTAGTGGTTGTTTTGTCGTGCCTTCCATTGTGTTGACATTGTCAATTATACTATTTTTCTTCACAAAATACTAGACATCAGTCATAGCCTAGGGGATTGTAAAATCTTGGGCCCGCCCCTGCCACCAAACCTCTAATTGAAAAGTTGATCAGAGCTCACCAAATCTTTACTTGGGCGAGTCAGTTGAAACGCACCGAACTTTTAAGTCAACAGTTGAAAACTAAATTTCACTAAAAATATTCAGTTAGACAAAACCAAATCTAGAAGATAAGTGTCGACCATATATTGTCAAACTTTAAATAAATATTTGGGCCTAGATTTTAGAGTTGGGTACTTCATTGCAACAAAGAGGTATTTTGATTAAAAAAACAAAACAAAACAAAACACAAAAGCAAAAAAAAAAACCGGGTGCCCTCATAAATAGAAAATTATATTAAATAAAATAAATTTGATAAAAAATGAAAAAAAAAAAAAAAAAAAAAACTCTTAAATGTAATCTCCGAGGTACGCGAAGCCAAGAACAATAACAGTCACACTAACATGAGATACTTTATTGTCGGATCGGTGAATAAAACAAAAGTGATCTGGATGGTAATAGTCTAAGACAGAATATATGCATAGTTTTGCGAACTGAGTCACAATTATAATATATTTATGATATTAAATAGAAATATGGTCACTAATACGTTACAATATTCATTTAGATATTTTTTTATTAAATCTTATATATTTAGATAATTGTTGTAATACAGCTGCAATTAATTATAAGTTTGGTAGTCAAATAGAAATAAAGTCGTCCTCAAATAAGATCTAAAGGATGATTTTCATAATACAAGTCTAGGTTCGAATAGTCAATGAGTTACTAAGTATCAAAATATTGTTGATATTCTCTTTTTTTTGTTAAGAAAAGGTGAGGGTGCCACGATGTTTGGTCACTTTCGATCTTTCTTATATATTAAGTCATCTTTTTAGTCATTTTTTTTTTTTCTTATTAAACTTTTCTTTATCTTATAGTCAAGGCCGGCGCTAGACTTTTAGGGGCTAAGGTAAAATTTAAAAATGGGGACCTAAGTGATATATAGTTTTTTTTTTTTGAAAAAATTCGCACATATTGCATTAATTAATGCTATGAACCAAATCGTTCAAGACAAGGTGAGATATACATCAAGGCAAGCATGAGTGCCACGTCTTAGATAAAACATCATATCTTGCTCTATATGCAAGAAAATGAGCAATAAAATAGGGTAATGTTGGATAGCCGTTCTTCCTCCCAAATTAATGGAATATTAAAGTAAAACTATTTTAGCAATAAACTAGTAGTAATATCAAATGAAGAAAAAAAAACTTGAAATGAAAAAACTATCATAAAAATAAGAAATAAGAGAGAAACAATAGAACCTCATAGTAGCACTCCTTGCTTAGTGATCTATCGAAATTTTTTCAATGAAAAATAAGCTAAACTTTTTTATCTAAAAAAAAAGGACTAGATCAATAGTTTTTTTATAGCTGGAAATCAATAATGAATTTTTGATTGAATATAAGACTATGATGATAAAATTTAATTATAGTAAAAAGAATTATATAAAAGTTTTTATAAATTGGTAACATTAATAAAGCATAATTTTAGTAGTCATTAAGAGAAAAGGCATAATTTAAGCTTTCATTTCCTTAAAATTATTAAATTGTAATCATGTTTGGTTCAATATGGATCTAAATAAAATTTTAAGAGATAGTTTCATTTTATTTTTTCTTTTTTTTGGTGACTAGCTTAGAATCTTCATATTTTTTATCAATACAAAATTTTAATATATATACCTATAATATGCCTAGGTAAATATAAATGAGGACCCTCACTTGAGGCGGGCCCTAGGCAAATGCCTAATCGCCTTAAGGATGAGCCGCCACTGCTCATATTATATATATTGACACTTGATTTTGCCACTCAAGACAAGAGCCGACTAGTATCGTGTGATGGCCCCTCTCTTAATCTAGGGCACCGCTCGGCCTAATCTCGTTGATCTTCACTCCCAGTTCAGAAATCCTCTCTCAAATCCCCTCAGAAATCCTCTACTCTCTTCAGTTTGGATCTATTTTGCATGCAAATAATGAACATCCACTCATCAAGTGCTATTTATAGGTGTTGTCCTAATCTTGTGTACATTGTGTATTTCGAGGTAAATCTGATGATTCCTAAAGAAGCAGTCCATCACTTCCAATGACACAGAAAATGTGACACACAACCTAGGATTCCTCAACTCCATCAATCCATATAAAAATATAAGGTCTCAATAAATACTACCAAACTATAGGACCTTAATATGTCAATTTGATTTAATTAATTAACTTAGGCATTTTATTCATATGGACCATAATTAATTGGTCACACAAATTTATAAAATTTACCTAAGTGGTCACACCGACTCTCAACTACCCGGCACTTGGTGCCCCAACTTGCACGCAACTCGAGGCATTTTTCCATGTGTCGAACGTCGTATTTTCCAACTTAATTATATAATTTAACTTATGCTAAGGTTAATTTGTAATTAATTAATATTTCTAGCCTATTTTCGCTACCTCGAGTAATTCCACTAGGTACCTGTACTTGCACGCACTCCAAGGCGTGTCCCCGCTCGAGTCGACTTGACGTTTATAATTGTAAGAACTGACTTAATTAGTCTACATACATACACAACACTAGACATACACCATTACAAATATAAAATTTACCTCGACCACGTGTCTCGGTTAGTGTGCGCATCTCATTCGGGCCCCACGTCACGGGTCGATGATCCTATTAAGCAAGTTAATCAAGATTAGGAAATTGGGATGTGACATATCGTTTGGTTCGTTTTTGCAATCTTACAGTGTTAGTTCGGAGTTATCTCCATGAAGTTAACTCCTTTGAGATAATATTTTTATGTTTGGTTAAACTTTAAATTTGCAGGGAAGTTTTAAATTTTTAAACAATAAAAAATATGAATTGATATAAATAACCTTTAAACAAAAGAGAGATGAGTAATAAAATGGTCATTAATGAAGAGTAATTGTGTCTACAACTCCCGAGAAACAATTCCCCGGACGGTGATGCATTTATTTGATTCTATTACATCATGCATCAAGGATTTGATCATGATGAAATCGAAGAAGAGGAAGAATGATGGTGGTGATGCTATTAGTGATGAAGTAATGCTATATGAAATATTCCCTCGTCTTTCGTCGATGAAGCGACTCTTGAGAATGAAGTCGGTGTTGAAGAGATTCAACGAATCAATCCCCAACGACCCTCTCTTCATCTCAGCCTACAAATCCCTCAACCCATCATCCACTCCCGGTTTTTACATCGATTTCCTCAACGGCATAGTGATTTCAAAAGACGACGACTCTGAATTCACATGCTTAATCCCAAATTAACCTTCCATCTCCGTCTGGTCAGTCCCTTAAATTAATTCGCGATACTTTACTTGCAAATTTGCAATGCATCTTTGTCTTTACCTTGTTTAAGTTTTACGTCATTTGTTGTAAATTGATGAAACTGAGGGATCGAGGAGAACTTCCCGTTTTCTTACTTTTCTTGACATTTATATTTCAGGCCAGATTTTTGTTTTATGCAATGTCGCTAGTAAGTTTAGTTGAATACTTTGATTTAATGCTTTCTGTAACCAAGTTAAAGCATTCTCGATGAGAAAAATCATGGGATTTATACTAACGCTAGATCTTTATGCAACATTGTCTCCTGATCATAAAACTTACTTGAGATCCCAATGTTTTTAAACCTTGTTGTTTCTGCTGTTGTGGACATTGTCGGTGCTCAGTTGGTATACGAGTGCAGCTGAATTAATGTTTTATGTAAAGCATTCTCAATGAGAAAAATAAATAAATAACAGATCAATCATTAGGTTTTTACCATTCGCAACGCTAAAACTTTATTCAACATTGTCCCCTGATCATAAAACAAACTTGAGAATCAGATCGATCCCAGTGTTTAATAGTTTGTTGGTTCTGCTGTTGTGAACATTGTTGGTGCTCAGTGTTTCAAAGTCACACTTGCCCGTATACTATAGGAATTTGTGGGGCAGTGAGCAATGATGATTGTTGCAAAACTAGGTTAAACTAACTTATCAAATCAAACTGATCAAGTAATAGTTTTCCATTGGTCAATAGTTGGTACTCTTAGTTTCGTGGCTGTATGTTTTTGGTTTTTATGTGAGCAAAAGTGCAGACTAAAACATAACAAAGCTGAGGAGGCTCCTACTTCTGTCGAAAGATTATGTTACAGAATGCGATCTTAATATATATTGTCTCAGTTAGTGCATATATGCTTGTAATTAAGTCAATTTTGAGTCTTGGACTTCTGGTTAAGCACTTCTTCATTATCTAGTAGACCTAAGAGAAGCTTCAACTCTTCTTGCTATACATCTTCTAGCTATACACCTAGATGAAAATGTTGTTTTTTGTACCAAAATGCAAAATTCTTGGGATATGTCTGATAGAGTACCGAAATAGATTGACTGATTTGAGAAGAACTACAAAGATTGCAAGATCAAACACACATAGAAACCCCAGAGAAGAGTCTTAAAACTCTCTCAAATCTATCACTCCAAGAGTGCCCACATACATTCAATGTGACTAAATGTGGGATCTTATCTTACTAACTCTCACTGACTCAACCCCTATTTATGCTATTTCCTTCTCACTAACTCTATATGACTAAATGTGGGATCTTATCTTATCAATGTCGCCCCCTACTTCAGTTGTTTTTTATAGAAATGCAGAACTTCACAAAAATCTCAAGGATCTGCGAAAGAGTATTTTGGAACGACGGGTTTAATGTTTTGTTTCATCTTCCGCAGTGCCCTTCCTTACTCAACTATAAATAGAAAGGTGTGGAGTTAGCGCTTTTGACTTAACTTATATACTTCAATTAGGCACGGGAAGGTTTGGATGCTATTCTCTAATTTAAGGACACAGAGACTCGGCAAAAAGTGTCTAAAACTTGCGTGACATATGCTTATATATATGTAATAACATATATTACATATATGCAATAGTTTATACACCTATATTTTTTCTCATTTTTCATTTCTTACTCTATACTAGAAAGTTCTTGTTAAGTTTTTTCTTTATTCTCTTACATTTTAAATCTTTTTATACAAAGTGCTCTTCAAATGGAGTATCTATGTCTTTTTAAATGTCAGACTCGTTTCAAGTGTCTAACACGGGTACTTTGGGTTAGAGTTAGGAGTGGGCACGGGTCGGGTTTGGGTCAACCCGACTCGATACCCGACGACCCGACTCATATCGAGTCTTTGTAAAACTGACCCGACACCCGACCCGCCAGGTAGCAAACCCGATATATACCTGACCCGTTTAGGGTCGGGTCATCGGGTGACCCGATTTCCTAAAAAAAAAAAAACTCGTCGGGTCGGGTGACCCCATTTTAATCCCAACATAAAAAACTCGTCGGGTCGGGTCATCGGGTTGGTCGAGTCGGGTTGGTCGAGTCGGGTTGTTCTATATATCTTCATAGAGTTGGTCGGGTCGGGTCGGGTCGGGTGGGTGACCTTTGATCATATCCGAAACCCGACCCGATACCCGACGGGTCGGGTTATTTTAACCCGACTCTTTATTTTTATCCACTCTACCCGACCCGCCACCCGCCACCCGAGTCGGGTGACCCCACCCGAGTCGGGTCATCGGATTTCGTGTCCAGCCCTAGTTAGAGTGAAAGGTCCGGGTAATATAGGTGGAATCCTATTCCTCAGGAGGTGTATCCTAGACCTTCATTGAGTTTTCTCTCACTTTTTCACTTTTGTATTTGTGAATCGCTTTTGTTTTATAATAGCTAGCTTCTTTGTTAAAGGAAGAAAAGACTAAGGTCTCCCATTGTTTATTTTCAGGTGGCAGCTTATAACCCCCTATCTCCCCCACTAGTTCTTTGAATTTCAAGGGATGGCTCAAGGACTCAGGTTAATTATAACCTTAAGACATCGACGGAGTTGTTAAAAGTGAAGCCTGGAAGAACAACACGTTTCAGATTTTTCCTTTTGTAAAAAGAACTTGATCTAGTAAGTTCACCTCAAGACCTATATAGGCGATGAAGAGGACTCTCTGCAGGTAGGGATTCTCCATGTTTTAAGATAAACAAGAACACATGCAGGTGTAGTTCAAAAAGCAGATGGTCTTCGCCTTGTCGGGTGATGTGATTTGCAGGCTCGCAGCCCATGTTTTAACCATATTATTGGCAGCTCGAATAGACACAGGCAACGGGCAGATCGATAAGGCGAAGATTCCTCTTGCAAGATACTGATAGGGTGAAAATTAAATCCTCTTCAAAGTGGTCTAAAATGCTTTGAAAGCTAAGCTAATGGAAGCAAGAATATTAGAGGACAGGAATTAGGACTTGAAAATCACAGCTTCGCCGAGCTCACATTGAGCTGATGATTGATTTGTATGTTCACATAAATCGCATGTTTGTAAAAAAAAATGGAGCTGATACATATTTTAAAGATAGGTAGATAACCATATTCTTGGTTGGGACCGGTTTATGTGGATCCAAAGTTGAACACAATATATGGACTGGGCACCTATATCAAAAGCACATGTAGTGTTTAAAAGACCATGCATGCAATTCCTTCCCAACAAAATGAGAAACCAAACATATATTTTTTTAGGATTCCTGTCATTCAACTTGCTATGTATGATGAGCCTTAGTTTTAAGATGGAAGTGAGGATAGTAAATGGGTTGGGGTACGGGGAGAGAGCCAATCTCCATTGCTTTACCAGAGATCGCGACATGGGGTATCGTGTGTTGGCCGACGGTGAAGAATTTGTTAGGAACTTCAAGGTCAGGGACAAGGACATTAATATGACGATGTTCTCTTGCGACGTGCAATGGGGCATGGGGACTTGGTACCATTTTGATGCTTATGACGATGTTACAGATCGTAATAGGTGCGTATCGGAGTGTCTTTGGGTGGTAACGAATGACTGGCTCTATGTGTATAACCAGATGAGAGACATTTGGGAGTTTTGGCCTTATGAGCCGATAATGTAGTATGTAACGAGAAACTATGATGTGTTTCATCAATTTATTGCATAAATAATGTTTCTACCACTAACTAGATTTGAAATCGAGACTTCACTTAATTAAGGTGAATTGAGTCCCTTCCCACTCTGACTAACCGACTATTGTTACATCGTGGACTAGTTTAACAAAAAATCTATTTGGACTCTTAGAGTTTGGACTCATATAGAGGTTTTTTAAAATTTTATAAATATTAAAGAAATGTTACAAGTTATTATTTTGAATTATTTATTGATTGAAGATAACTTTGAAATAAATTTTTTTAAAAACCTTCAAAGAGTCCAAATAGCTCTACTCTTAGTTTTGAACAAAAAATAAATCTAACATTGTTTATTAAACGTGCTCTTGAAAAATCAAGAAGTTTGGTGCCAAATTCCAGGACAAAGTCTAAATTGGCTAGCCTTGGTGCATCAAAATCAGGTAAATGTGGAGAACCCTAATTGGTTTGAACCGTGAATGACGGGCTCACTATACACTATACACCACGCATGAATTCTAGGCTAAATTTGACCTTAAAATTAGATTTAGAATTTTTTCATTTAATTAGAACAATCTTTTTTTATTTGGTAGGTCCCAAAGTAATAAATTTGTATCAAAGTACAATGGGGTGAGTGCTCCATTGCAAATGTCACGCGTACACGTTATACACAGAATTGACTTATATTTGCTGAATCCCTAAACTAACAACCATATTTCCGAACTCCACATAAACATACCTAACTATTCATGCATCATATTTAGGTGTTTAATGTTGTTACTCATTACATACAATTTAATGAAGAACTTGAAATTCCAAATTTTCCCTCTTTATCAATTAAATTGCACAACAACTTGATATAAATTATATAGACTTTGGATTGTTAGGGTGCCGGTCTACTACTAATTTTGTGCAGGTCCTATATGGAGTATATAAAAAAGTGCAGATGTATACATATATAAAACTCACACATGGGATCTCTGCTTTTTTTTTTTTTTTTTTTTTTTTTTGATATAGGTAAGTATCAAGGCAGTTTAATTATTCATACGAAACCCTGTTGCAATCGACTTGAGAGTGCTTTAGTGACCCAGAGGACATGATACCTCTAATTAAAGAGCATGGAATCGCAACATACAATACATCCTAAAAAGAAGTCAAAAGAAACATAACAAGTTAGCATCACGCGGCATAAGAATAGAGGCTCCCATGAAAATTGGGCCATCGATTTAGGCAATAGTTAAATCCAAGAACAGCGGAGGAATCAAAGCAACCATTTGTGGACCGGTAATACCATTGTCTTGACATACCAAAGACAAAATTTGGTTCAAACAAACCCCTATTTTGTTATTTCAGTTCACACACTAACTCCAAATTTCTATAAATACACTACCTCCCGAACCACTTCTCACCACATTTAAGTACTCCTCCCCTTCTTCACATAATTCATCAACACTTTAAAACACCAATAATCACCTTCTCATTTCACAATTAGCCACCCATCACAAGAGACCTCCAATGGCTTCTCCTTCTCTGCTAATCAGCTCCATAGCCCTCATTGCACTTGCCCTCTACGCGCAAGTCACTCTAGGTACGTACATGTAACAAAATATACGTTACATGTTACATGTAGCAGTGTCTAATTGCAGCGCCCCTTAACTTGTATATTAATTTGTAATGTTGTGTAGGTGCGGCGGTGACATGTGAAAAGCTTGACCGGAGCGCTTGTGCATTTGCAGTGTCGTCAACGGGGACGCGGTGTGTGCTCGAGAAACATGTGAAGAGGAGTGGACTAGAGGTGTTTGAATGCAGGACATCGGAGATTGAGGCGGACATTAGCTTGAAGGACTACGTAGAGAGCGAGGAGTGCATTAAGGCTTGTGGTGTGGATAGGAACTCGCTTGGAATTTCCTCGGACTCTCTCTTGGACTCTCAGTTCACGCAGAAGCTCTGCTCCCCACAGTGCTACACTGGCTGTCCTAACATCGTTGATCTCTACTTCAACCTCGCCGCAGGAGAAGGTACGGTTTTAATTCGACTAGGGGAAGTCATGTTATGCCATATTGGCACATTGCCCTTGAGTCAATGGTGTATTGTTCAAAATTAAATACACAAGGGTTGAATTGGAGACTAGAGACTTAATTAGTTATTGAACATAAAGCTGAGGCCTTAGATTATGTCATTTTATTAAGTTGAGGGGGTTGGCTTCAGATACTGAGCAAAAAGATTGTATAAGTAGCATAATTATGATTTTTTTTTTTTGCAGGTGCGTTTCTACCGAAATTATGCGAGAATCAAAAGGGAGAGAATGCGAGGAGGGAAATGTCGGAGATCAAAAGTTCAGGGATCGTAGCACCCGGGCCTCTAAGTCCTTTGAGTGCAAATTTATATGATGCTGGTGCTCCTGTTGGTGAGCCAGCGTTGGCTCCTTACAACTATTAGATGTTGATCAATTAAGAAATATTGTTGCGTGCGTGTTATATGAATAACAAGGATTGCTTTACAGATTAGATTTAGAAGTATTGAGCGGGTGAGACTTTGCTATATTTATGTATCTTGATCGATCCACTGTGATGTATTGTTTGTTGAAGAGATGATCAGTTTGAGATCGAAATTGAAAGGGTAAATAGTACCCTTTAAATAATTCTGAACTATACGATTTGTGTCAATTTTATGCTACGGAGTTTTGAAAGAGGAACTTTTTGAACACGATAATTTATTTTTATTTTTTTTGATAAAAGGACATTGTATTAATCGGAAAAATAGTAATGTGTACAAAAAAAAAAAAAACTGGGGTGCTGCACCCTTTGGCAGCAAGATATTTACAAAAAATTCCGGTGTCCTAAAAAGGAACCAAAAAAATACGCAAAACCCAAACCTGAGAATACCTCAGCAAAAATATCCTGCAACAATAGGACCTCGGCCTTACAAATTCATCGTTGCTAGCTCTTCTTCCTACCTTCAATTCTTCAATCTTTCGATCTACAAAATGCACACACACCATCCCCCATCCACAGAATGTTACACTCCAGGAAGTCATCATTAAAAAGCCAGAGGAACATGCCCCGCCATCATACCCAACAAACCAAAGAAGCGCCAAAACAAGGATTCAAAAAATCAACCAACCACACTTCAAATGAAGAAGTCAAAATCCGGGTGGCCTCATGTTCAACCCGGGTCTAAAATCCTCCTAGCCTCCAAGATGGCCCTCCACTGCCTTAGTAAATCATTTATACCTCATTCCTTAAACATAGAATTAATTGGTAACCACTATGCAAGATTAAGCTTAATGTCCTCCCAAATCTCCTCTGTAGTTGCCGCCTCCTCCTTAAAGATGCGTGAGTTTCGCTCCATCCACACATTCCACATAAGAGCCAGTGCCCTTATGCCCACAAGGTCTGAATGACTTTATTGGCGCCACCCCAACTCCCATCAACAAAAAATTCTTCACAAGAGCTGAATTCATTCCATGTACGGTTTACCTCTCTTGCTAAACGCATTCACAAGTTCTTCGTAACTGTACAATGAACAAAAACATGGTCCACATCTTCGCCGTGCCTTTCACAAAGTACACACCAATGTGGAGAAAGGCATAAGTCCAGTCGTCTTTATAATGACCCGAAAATTTATGTTATTTCTGTTTGATGACGTGTATTATCGACTTATACTCATGTCTGTGTGACAGGGCGGTGACGTCAAATTGCAAGTAGTATTCGATTGGGGAAACGTGCAAAACGAGTATCGAACAGACTAATTACGGGTTTACAGTGTCCCCTGGGAAATACATTTAAATAAAACACTGATAAAATACAAACTCTAGATTTATCGAAATAATTGGTACACAATTCGACTAAGTGCACAAGACACACGGAGTGCGGGGCGGGTCGAGCCCGGATGCACAAGGGATGAGGTAGAAAGGCTAGAGTGAGGAGCAAGTCAACTAAAGTCACCCAGTTGAGTCACTTAAGTAGGTGGGATGGTGTGATTATGAGCCATTAGATGGGCCTAGGGGTATGTTTGTTAGGTCAAGATGAGGTGAGGGTATAAAAACCCAACACCCACTATCTTTCTCTCTTTTCCTCTCTCTCTCTCTCTTCTTTCTCTCTCTTCTCCCCTAACTTGTTCTCCAAGCAACCACCGGACTGGTGTGACCGGAGCAGCGCCGCAGACGGCGGTTTCCGACAATCCGAGGTAAGATTCAGACTCTCCTCGTCGTTCTCTACGTGTTGGTGCGTAGTTTGCTTGTTTTCGTCGCAGTGAGATTTGGGTGCCACGTCGAAACTTCGAAATTTTCGACGTCTCAACGATTCCCGCGACGATTAATAGGTTATTTACAAAGGTTGTAATTGATTTGGGTAAGTTTTGAATTTTTGGCAAATTTTTGAAGATTTTCAAGGATTTTTCGTTTGAATTTAAATGGTGGTGATTAATGGTGAAAATGACATGTTGATGATGGTAGATTGGTTGGTTGTTGATTGTTATTGTTGTTGTGTTTAAAGAAGAAAAAAAAAAAGGCAGCAAGTCATCTTGTTCGCTGAAATTTCCAGCGAACAAGACGACTCAGAAGGGGGGAGAATCGGTCGGGTCGGGCCGAGCTGACCCAGTTGGACCAGGTCCCGGTCAGGGCAGTCTAAACCCGACCCGGGACCCACCCACCTATTATTATATTAAATAATTATTTATTTCAATTAAATACATCTAAAAGGATTTTAATTGAAATAAAATTCTAGAAAATAGGAAAAATTCTGAAAAATTATAGAAAATTATATTTTCATCAAATAAAGAGAAATTTAGGAATTTCCATGAAAAGTGAAGTATTCGGGGTTCTTACGAGGCGTTATGTTGGGGTTTTTACCTCGTAAAGCATGAAATTGGTAAAAATAGCCAAAAATTAGAAAAATATCAAGAAAAATATGGGAAGTGGATTTGAAAATCAAGATTTTCCAAATAGGCTCTAACATGATGTAAATGGATAAAAAAAATGATTATTATGTGCTTAGTAGATTGGTGACAAGAGTGTGGGATCGTTTTAGTGGCGTGTGAGAGTTGCGAACACGGAGTTACAGGCGATATTGTGAGTAAAACCAATTGGAGCTTTTACATTATTTTATTTGTGCATTTAATTGTGTTATTATGTTTGTTGAGTAGTACTTTCTTGTGGATCATGTATTCTTGAATTCCTTTTGTTATATTTATCCTTGTTGATTTATCGGCTCGGTTTTGATTGGATTCTTTAATGAGTGGTCTATTTGGGTCTAAGTGGACAACATGGTGCTCACGGTCTATACCGTGAGTACACGGACTCTGGACATGTTTAAACCTACAGTTTGGGATTGCGGTGGCCGTATGTTGAACTATGTGTGACGCTGCGGTGCCCGTATGCGAACTAAGTGTGACTTGGGGCTAAATTCCTTATTCTAGACTGCCTTGGGTTTGTGTAGGTCCAGAATCTGTCTTGGAAGTCAGGTTGTAAACTAAGTGTAGCAACCTGGTGGACTTGAGACACTTAGATGTCTTTTCTTTTGCTTCATGCTCTTGACACTCATTTATTATTGTTATCTCCGTGATTCACTTATCATGTTATCTTTTATATTCTTCGTGATATTCATGCATGATATTAGTTTAGCCATTTACGTGACATTTGAAATGTTGTTTAGAATCTATTGGTATTTTACTTTCTACATCGCTGTACTCACCGTCTAGTTTGTGATGGTGGTCAAACCGTCGAATAGACAAAGGCAAGGGATTAGCGCTAGGCAATTGAAGACGAGGACCACGAGGCGGTCTCCTCTCGCATTTTGAGTATGTTTTGTATTAAGTATCTATATTGTTGTGTTGAACATGGGATTATGGGTTATGAGAGATCTTGGACATGTAGGACATTATCGATACTCTCTTTTGATTTATATGGTGGATATGATTAGGATTATCTCAACTTGTGTGTCTTGAAGTTTATTGATTAGTTTGGAGTTTAATTGATGTCGTTGTATCTGATAAGAACTCACTAATTTATTAACTTCATTTTTAAATATGTAATAAATGGTAAATGGTAAAAAAAGGCTGACTAGGCTTGCGGGGCTCAGCGAGACTGGCTCGGGGGTTTTCGTAGGTCTAGGCCAGGCGGTGCCCAATTCTAGGATTGTGAAATTTAGGGTTGTCACAGTCTTCTTTGCATCATGTCGGGTACGTTAACTTTTCTTTGAAGAACAGTCCAAACCAAAGACTTGACTTTCGGGGGAGGGGAGATTGCTTCCATACTGATTGAAAGTAAGGAACCACCATCATTAGATGCCAGTCGCACAAGGACTTGAAGGTCGAATGGACCCCGACAGATCCACTATCCACACCTGAGAATCCGAGGAGTTCTGATGGAGACGGATTGCCACCAATCTAGCCAGCAACGCGTTTGCTTGGGTCAATGTATCCGAACTAACGCGTTGTCTTATGTTCAGATTCCACACCACTTCGTCACCATGGGAGGTGTTAAGCCCGCGAACTTCCGAAATGAGGGTCTCACGACTCTGCGTTGTTGCAAAGGCCAAAGGAAAGTCCAGTTTGAGAGGTCGTTCCCCGAGCCAAGTGTCCTGTCAAAACCATATATTAGTACCATTTCGAAATGAGTATTTAAGCCTAGCTTGAAAAACATCATATAAAGCACTAATAGATGCAATACTCCTTTTTATTAAAAATAGAGAATACAATAGGTTAAAAAAAAAACATGATAATTTTGTTTTGGTGAAGTGCACACTTTTTTAACTGCTAGTAAGGCTTTACCCTTTATTGGGTCGACCTTGCTCGAGCTTGGAGTAGTTGGTTAAGTTGTCTAAACCCAGAAAAAACTTTTTTTTTTATGTGAGGAGGTATCAAAACTATAAAATCAATAGGATTTTTACATAACAACAAAATGTGCAAACAATCAAAATAAAATAGGCTATTTACTCTTGGCCCTCACAAAATGTGCAAGCAAGTATATGGAAGAAGTACTTGAACCAGGTAACAAATGTTTTCAAAAAAAAAAACCCCACATAACAAATAAGATCAATGTAAATACTTTATGATTTGATATCTACGTTTGTGTATTAAACCCACATAACAAATAAGATCAATATAAACTATTGAATTGTGTTTTGGTTGATAAAACTTTTCCTTTCTATAAATATAGGGGTTTTATAGAATTTGTATGGAAGAATTATTTTGTGAAAAACTACATTTCAATCAAAACAAGTAAAATTAATTATTTGCCCCTATAAAATTGGTGCGTTCGTAGAATTACAGATTGATGACTAAAAGGCATACAACCAACTATTGTCATCCAACTCTAAATAGATTGGATCTAAAAAAAACCTCTAAATAGACTTTCTTCTAGACCATAAGGTTGGGCTACTTAATTGACTCTCGTGAAATTAGTCTAAACCTAATTAGGTAGAGACTGAAAAAATAAGTTTAAGACACTCGTAATTTAAAAAATAAAATAAAAAGATCAATTTGATAATGATTGTATTCTATTGGTAACTGAAGGTAAAAACAATGGAGATTTGATTTTTAAAAGTCATTGAGAAAACATTAATGTTGGGTTTGAGTTTAAGAAAACTAACAAAAAATCTGTTTAAACTTTTAGAGTTCGGACTCGTAGGGAGGTTTTTGAATTTTTTACAAATATCAAATGAGAGTTATAAATTATTATTTCGAAGTCATTTATTACTTGAGAATGACTTTAAAATAAAATAAAAAAATAATAATAATAAAAAATAAAACTCCCTGGGATTCCGTAGCACTACTTGAAAACTAATTGGGCAAATAAACTCAAAATTAGAATATTGGTATGGTAGCTGTTAAAGGGTAAAATGGAAAATATAAATATTTAAGGGTTTCGAATTGGGGGTAAGGGTTTTGAATTTCAGGGCTTCGAATTGGGGATTACGGTTTCGAAAGAGTGAGAGAGATGTCGAAGAAGAACAGTCTGTCGCGAAGGAAGAAGCAGCACGAATTCGAGCTGCAACGTAAAGATTCAATCTTGAACGCTCTGTTCATCTCAATTTCACTCGTTAAACCTATCTGTAGATCTCAGATTGCCCTAACTTCGTTGTTTGTGTTGTTTAGGAGAGAAAGAAGAGAGAGAAAAGAAGGCGAAGAAGTTACAGGCCAATAAGACTAAGATGAAAGTGAGTTCCTTTTCATTCATAAACGATTAAAGTTTCAATTTTGTTTAATGGGTCGATCTAGCTCATTGAACTTTTGTGAAAATCCCCCAGTTTTTCCATAATTTCCTCAATTTTATAATGAAAACTGTGATTTGAAACATTTGCAAATTCGGGGCGACGCCGCGAAGGATGAGTTGATTATGAAAGTGGGTTTTTTTTTTTTTGTCAATTGAAGTGGAGTTTTGTTTGAAAAGAGGGAATTGTTGGTTTTGTGGTGGTTATTCATTGAAGTATTCTTTTTTTTTTTTTGTGAAAATCCCCCAATTTTTTACATAATTTCCTCAATTTTGTGATGAAAACTGTGCTTTCAAACATTTGCGAGTTCAGGGCGATGCCGCTATGGATTAGTTGATTATGAAAGTGGGGTTTTGTTTGAAAAGATGGAATTGTTGAATTTGTGGTGGCTATTGATGTAGGTGTTTGTATCGTTTTTTGAAGGTTGACAGCAGTGACAAGAAGAAAAAGAAAGGTTTTAAGGTCGGGAAGACGAAGGTGAAATCGAAATTGGCGGCATTGGCTAAGGCTAAAGCTGCTCAAGCAATGGAGCTCGACAATTGAGTTCAAATCTGGGTAACCGATCGTGCTTTTGTTCTGCGAATGTGTTTACGTGAATATCAAAGCCGTGGTCTTTTCTTTGAAGCCTCACTTCTGTAATTTTTACAAGATACCAAAATTGAGTTTTTCCCTCTAGTAGCAATTCTTCCGGTTTGTTATCTGGTATCAATTTAATGAATTTTGGGTTATACTCCGCGACTCTAGTTTTGTGTTATTTTTGTGTGTATGAGCATGGCGTGTTTGTTTATGAAGCTATACTATGGGAATTCTAGTCATTTCTTGTGAATTTTGCATTTCTATTTGTATGATTGTGATTTGTGAGCGCGGGTGAGTGTAGCAAGGGCATTAAATTTCGGGGGTTGTTTTGACTTGGGTAGGCACCCTGGTATTGGCTTCAACTTAAAGGTAGTTGCGTTCACTGTTTTTATGATGTGGATGTTAGATGCTCTATAAGTAGACATTGCATTGTTGCAAGACGTCCTGTGAAGTAGATCTTTAAAACTGTAGATTAGCTCTTGAGGAATTGATAGAGTGATGGAAGGAAGAGAATATTGATGTCCGTGGATTTGAACATCCGAGCCCTTAGGTCGAGGGTTGAAGTGCACTCTGGGCATGTTATTTGTAATTTGTGCTTAGAAAGTTCTGTTTCAGCCATGGGTCAGGCTATAGATAATCAGTGGTTCTCTTTTCTTGGATGGGGACTAGGGGTGCACACGGATTGCACTAATCCGCGGATCCGGTCCAATTCGGACCAATTATCACTAATTGGATCAATTTTTTGATCCCTTGGACTGGATTGGATTGAAAAATCATTAATCCGGCTGGACTGGATCAGATTACGGATCCTACATTAAAAAATCGCGGATCCAATCCAATCCAATCTGTTTAACACATCAACACATACATATATTTCATCATATGTATTATAGTAGCTTAATTAGCATCAACTCAAACTATCAACTCTAAACTAAAATATCTAAAAGACTATACTTATTTTTAACTCTTTTATTATGCTTTCAACCTTTTTATTGTAGGTTGTATGTTTAACGTATATTTTTTTTGTTCTTTTGTGAGGATGTATGGTGAAGATTTGTGGATAACACATTTATTTATGTAGGAACTTATATTTTGATGGTTATTGTGATAACAATTTTGTGGGAAATATGTTATATTTAAATTTGTGGAATGTATGTTGTAAATTTGACATTCATGAGATATATAATTCTTGTGATTCATTTGATTAAGTCTAATTTCATAAATTTTGGATAGGAAAACGTCAATTTGTAGAACTGGATCCAATCCGGTTCGCATTTTGCAAATTGAATTGAGTTGGATTGACGAATTATTTGAATTGGATTGGATTGTAATTTTCCAATCCATAATAATTGGATTGAATTGTGGATTGACCCTAATTGAACTGAATTCAATCAGTGTGCACCCCTAATGGGGACAATGGCGATGAAGTGAAGTATTCTTAAAATAGGCTTGATCGCCATTTGAAAGGATGCGCCTACTTATAAAAGATAATCATAGGCGATTCCTAGTTGGATTTTACATGATGAATTGATGATTGACCACTATATTGAGATACAATAGCATTGCTCTCGTTCCGCTGTTCTAGTAGACCATTTCACCTCTAAATTCACATTACAAATGTAAATGGCTCAAAAATGTGATCAGTCCTTATAATGTTTGTTCTGATCCCTACTCATCACAAGTTTATTATCCTTTGTATACCATTTGCATTTGTAAGACTGGTGCCAATTTAACAGTGATGATACTAAGAGATACTGAGATAGTGATTGGACGGCGCACTTTTGAAAGAAACATTGCCTATATATGATGCAAACTGGGATTTGCGCACCCAAATCTTGATGCATGATGCAATAGAATCAAATAAATGTATCGCCAACAACAAACGATATGCCAAATATCCATGTTAAAAGCTCAAAAAGTATGTTGGCTACTAGGAGTGTTTCCAAGCTTAAATTGTGCATTTCTACCTATCTGAAAGTGTCAGGAATTCTTGGGTACTTGGTGAATTTGAAAGTGTGCATCAAATGCTCTTTTGGTCTTTTAAGTCATAGATTGTTGTGTTTATGCTGAAGAATTAATTCATCTAAGGAAGGCTTTATGAACATATAGTATGTTGACAAAAGGAAAATGCTGCAATGGCACCTCAAAGGCACACCAAGTGATGCGGTGTGCGGGCCCACATTTTGAGAGTCATTCATGCATGCCTTGGGATACACCGGCCTTCACGTGTTATGCACCGGGAATGGAGCGCACACCCTAAAGTCATACCTATTTTCACATGAGACCTATACACCAGTGGCAGATCTAGAAAATCTTGTTAGAGGGGGCGAAAGAGCATGCACCTACTACACACACCACATCACTTGGTGTGGCTTTAGAATGTGATTGTAGCATATTTCCTCGCAAAAAGATATATAGATTGATACAGAGATGGAAAAGATGGTTGGCACCGTTGGATTTCAGAGATCCTGTCTGCCATTGAAATTTTTAATCAGAGAATGCTTGCCGGTTTTGAGTTCATAACTTCATATACATGCAATTTTTTTTCTTTTTTTTGGGTTACATTTTTACATGCATTTATACTGCACAAATTGCGGACCACAGTTGACTCAAATTTCATTTAAATGTTAGGTGAATTAAAGACTTTTGTTTTGTGGTACACTGTTACTTGCCAATGTCTCTGCACATGTTTAACAAGTTGCTCCCAAGTTTGGCTGGCATGTCTTACTGAGATATAGATATACAATTTGCTTCTAATCAGATCCATCACAAACAGAAACAGTATTAGTGGACCTAGGTTCCATCATTTATGCTTTTGAAAACTAAGGTTTGTGTAGCATTCCGTTGTTTCCTTTTGTTCTCATATTTGATAAAGTTGAGCGAACTGACGACCCTACCAGTAAATTAAAATCTTTAAAATTCATAATTACTAGCACTTGTAAAAATGTTGCCAAAACCTCTCAAGTAAGATGGTAAAAATTGTCAAAAAGACAAGACTTTGGAAGATCATGGTTCGATTTTTACTGAAGTCAAAAAAAAAACTTATAAAAATATTTTTTTATTAAAAAAACTTAATGATACATTAATAGAAATGCATTACTAATTTTTAAACTTAATAATATATTACTCCGTCCTTCCAAAAACATAAGTCATTATAGCAAAAGTCCACTTCAAAAAATATATGTCGTTTTAAAGAAACAGAGATAGCTTTTATGCCTATTATATTTGTTCTACCCTTAGTTTAACTAAGTATTTACATCTTTTTTTATATAATTAAAGTGTTTATTTTTTGAGCCAATGGGTAGGATTATAATTTAAACTAGTATTTAATGGTACCCTTAATATGCGTGTCTTTGGTCAAACAACGTATATTTTTGATGGAAGGAGTATTTGTTAATTAAGTTTAAGTCCAGCTACGTGCGTCCCACCATTTACTGAGTGCACCCCATTTTGCATGGCACCCCAAATTCAAATTTCAATTTCTAAGTGCACCCCACATTTTTATCAAAGTACCCTTTCATTCGAATCGAAGCATCCAACTCTAAAACCTTAGTTGAGAAATCTATATTAGGTCCGGCGACATGTAGCCGAAACTTATCCACTAGGCTCAGTGTTGTCCAACTGAACTTTTTTTGTGAGATTTAATTGACAGCTGCCGACTTAAAGGTTCGGTGGGTTCCAACTGACTCTCTAATTAAAGGTTTGACAAGCTATAACCGACTCTCCAACAAGAGATCCGGACCTTCGAGGCCGAATCATTCGATGATGCCTACAAATCACAAAGAAGAGAGTGTGTAGGGTGCACTTAGAAATATTAGTGGGGTGCACTAATCACAATGAGGGGGCATAAGGGTCAATTTGTAGTAGGATTGACTTTTTTAAAAGTTTGACTTTTCTGGGGTTTACTCAGTAAATGGTGGGGGCACTTAGCTGAACTCTTAAGTTTTGAGAGCGACACCTTCAATAATATTTCTTTAGTGTCTTAAAAGATAATTGTCAAATTATTACTTGTCAAAACATCTATGGTGAGATAGAATTTAAAAAAATAAAAAATAATAAAAAACATCTACGGTGAGATAGATGAAGCATAACTTGGCAAAAGACAAGGTTTATGAGGTTGTCAGTTAACTAAACTTCAAGAAAAAATAAAATTGTCAAATTATTAATTGCATAAACTTGACCAAATTGCCCAACGTATCTCAAGTGAGGTGGCTGAGGCATGACAAAAAATAAAGGGTGCTGCTATTCAGACCACTTTTTTTTGCTTATTTTACCCCCCACCCTTGTGAAATGACCTAACTACCCCTCTATATAAAGAGTTTTTACTCACGCATACTTTAGTCACCCATTTTCTCCAACTGCACTTTCACCACCAATCCAAATTCGACGAAATTTGAGCGAAACCCCATCGATTCGACGTCGCAGGTGCATTATTCATCTCTTTTAGTGTCGTTTTGTAGTTTTTGGGGTTTTTTTTTCCTTTTTAAGTCGGTATTGTTTGTAATTTTGTTGTTGAGTTTAAGGCTTTGATTTGGAGCTTGAATCTTACATTTTATGTACAAAGTTTCAATGAAATCAAAAATATCAAGCGATTCTGAGCAAAACCTATTATTTTTTTAAATCATTTTTCATATATATTTTTTAGGAGTTTTGAAAAAAAAATTGTTTGTTCTTGTTGCCCACGGTGTTCGGACGCACAGGGACGACAACTCTTAAAAGGTCTTGATTAGATCCCTCCGTCACCCACTGAAACTGAGTTTTCTTCACAATCTCAGTCGAATTCGAGCAACACCTCTAAAGAGGTGTCGGTCGAATTCGACTGTTACCCCTTTAGAGGTCACGGTCAAAGTCGGCCGACACCTCTTCATAGGTGTCGGCAAGGTTTGGAAAATCGACAAACTTCGCCAAACTTCGGCCGAAGTTTGTCAATTTTCCAAATGGCAAAGCGAGATCTAGGTGCTCAAATAAAAGTGTACTATTTCGCCCAAAAATTCAACGGACTTTGGGAACTTCGACAACTTCGATCGAAACCGGACCAAAATAAAAGTAAAAATGTAAAACTTCAATCAAAGTAACTTTGTTTCGACGAAAAATTCGACGGACTTCGAGAACCTCAATCAAAGTAACTCTCTTCACATTAAGTAGTAAAAAAAGCCAAAATTTATCATATAAATTAATATAAAAATAAATATTAATATCACACATGTTGTAATTGCGTGTTTATTGAACAAATGACTATTTAAAGCAAGGGTGTTGTGATCATTATGCATTATTATTGTATAATTAAGTATATTTCTAACATTTTTATGAAGGAATTTGAGTTTTTTAGCATTAAAATGAAATTCCATAAACTTTCGTGTATTGGTAAATTTTTGTCAAACTTCCACTGTCGAAATTGACTTCCTCGAATTAATTCCGTATTTCAAGTGAGCGAAGTTCAAGGCGAAGTCAAATTTTCAAACCTTGGGTGTCGGCCCTGTGAAACCGAATTATGCAGGTGACACTTTTTCGTTTCTATGATACATCGCGACCACATCTGATCTTGTTTAACAAAAAAACACTCCTACAACACTTGGTGGTCTAGTACAAGTATTCTACAATGATTAAAACCGAGAAATATAGAGAATTGAAGGGTGTTGGAGTGAGAGTGATGGATATGGGGTGAGCAAGGGTATTGTTGAAATTTTGAAAAAAAAAATTAAGGTAAATTAAGTAAAAGGTGAGGTAAACAAAGTAAAAATTTAAAAACAAGGTAAAATAAGCAAAATGTAGGGTCGGAATAGCCCTATTGCCTTTTTCCCTAATTTTAATTTTTCCTGTCTCTTTATAGCATGAAGTTACCAAGCAAAAAAAAAAAGACTTATGTAATCAAGCAAGTTTTCAAGTAAAAAAGAGAAGTTTTTAAAAAATTAAAAATAAAAAAGAGGAAAATGAAATAAACAATTTATAATGACTTATGTAAATTGATAGGCATTGATAGAACCAAATCTGCCTTAAATTCATTTTTTTTTTAGCCTAGCCTTAAAATCATTCTTATCACTTGTAAACTTCCTATCTGAACTCGGTCCAACCACACCATCTAATAAGTGATGACAGTTGACCTACACTTGTACTGTATTTAGATAGAGATTGGTCGGCTATCCCCTCTGAAGCAGGGTTGAAGATTCAAGATTTACGGTACCTTTAATTAGACGCTTAAAATGGAAGCTCTTTAATTGTCTTAGTTGTTCACAGGTGCATGTTTGCCCTTCTTGATTGAGATTTTTCTCCTTAATTTTACCATTAAATGACTCAGTACATCAAATCTGAGGTTAACCCCATAATAATAAGTTGCAAATATAGTTTGTTACCTCTTTAATTAAGGCACTAGTAAACTTGATTAATCAGTGGTGTTGGCCTAATATATGAGTTGGAAAACATGCATATGAAGCTACTATCAAGCTAGTACAAGCATTTAATATCTTGCTATATTTAATTAATGGGCCTACACATTTTGACCATGGACACAATTTCTGTACATGTATGTTAATAGTGGTGGGGTTTGAGACAATGATCCTGTATAACAATTGTCAAATCATTCAATTGAGATACCAGATAGAGGGAACTGCAAAAATAACACACCAAACACATATCACTAAGTCACAATACAATTTGATTTGTTTACACACATCTCGATCGAGATGTATCGTATGGTCTTGAATTCAATTTTTTGTGATTCTTTTATATGTTTTGGGTGTTATTCAATCATGTTTCATAATTAGTTAATTGATGTAGTTGATTGAACTCAACTGATTAGTCCATGGTGCCTGAAATTTGTTTCTTATATACACTTTGTGTGGCCTTCAAATAATGGTCTTTTTTTTTTTTTTCCAGATTCAATAATGGTCTGTAGGTTTAATTTGCTTGAGCACCACTTAAACACCTGAATAAGCACACATCCATGAAGAGGACACTATTTGTGAAATGTTAAGATCTTGACAATACTTAAAAACTTTCATGAAAAATAAGTCCTTAGTCAAATAATCACCATCGATTCTTGTTAATCAATATATGTTTATCTTAATTTTCACTTAAAACCTCCATTATGCCTCAACTATTACAGGTTGTTCCACCAAACAACACTTTTTTGAGGTGTTGATTATTAATTAGAGGATTGTGACATTCCCTCTCTCCATGTGAAAAAGAGATGGAAACAATTGCGTAACATGGGATCTTCATCGAATAGAGTGTTTTGCGCGATCCAAAGTGCATCGTTTTATAGAGCCTTCAAGTGCTCTAACTGAAGTCACATTAATATTGCTGCAATATTGTTAAAGGAAAAAGATGTGTGGTGATGTTGTTGGAGATAAGTTTGTGTACATTGAAAAGAAAAGGAAAGAAAGAGTGGGATGAACTGAAAAGAAGTGCTTTTTTGTATGGCTCAAGAGAAAGTCGAGGAAACCCATCATTTGATGCATCTTTTTGATAAGTTACTTGTCTACTTTGCATGGCATCCTCTCTTTCACTTTTTTTTTTTTTTGGTAGGTCCTTCACTTTTTTTTTTTTGAAGAGAAATCGAATTTTCATTAATCATTCATAGCTCAGTATAGGACCAGACATAAAATCAAGTATATTGATTCGCTAATCCTATTTGTACAAATAAACTGCCATTAATTTAATTTTTTTTCGAAGCTTGACAATCGATGACTTATCTCTATAACATTGAAACTCATGAAAATACATAAAAGTATTACACCACAAAACGAACAACAAAACTTTTCAACAAGGAGAAAACCTAAAACTTTATAATAAGGAGAAGACCTAAAAACTTTCCAACAAAAAAAAGGCGAATCAAAGACTTATATAAAATTTATTTTAATCACAATTCATATACTGGTAAGTGGTAACTAATTAATAAAATATGCAAATGCCACAATCCAAAAAGCACGTTATTAATCCAAAAAGCACGTTATTTTTCCAAATTTGGAAAGTTTTGAACCCTATGGGTCTACGTGATGTACATTCAAATACTTAATTATGGATGGGATGAAATGAATGCATGCATGCATGGATGCATGGTGGGCACTTAACAGGTACGAGGTTGAACCTTGATGATATTAAAGATTTGGACTTGTATTTCTAATTAGGTGATTAATTAGATATTGAAGTTAGAATCTATTTAATAAGTTTAATTTCAATAAAAACCATTTCAACTTTAGAGCAAAGTCAACCATACGTGATTCTCTTTGTTTTAAAATTATAATTCAAAAGGAAATTAAATTTTATATTTATAGTACTTTTTGCGTCACGAGATAATAGTGTTTTATTTTATTTTATTAAATTAATACAGCTATAAGGCACTAAAAAACTAAGATCCATGGCACGGACATTGCAACTCGAATTTATTAACTTTTGGGACTCCAGCTTGAAGTTGAAATAATAAAATTGACTAAATCAAGAAGTACCCTAAATATAGTCCAATTGTATAATCAAAAATACATTGATCTTTTGTTATGTATCTTGAAATGACGAGTCATGTGTGGCTTTAAATAGCTTTTAACTATTACAAGAAACACGCTTCCACCGTACAAAAGATATGTTTCAAAAAATTATGAGATTTAAACCTAAAACCTCTTCGACTATTGTGAAGCGTGAACAACTCGTAGATCCTTTCAAAAGACATTTTCTCTTGAAAATTGTTAATAATTTGTAAGGAGTAAGTTGTACACACTAAAAAAAGTTATGAAGGACAATAATTTTGCATGCAAAAGGTGAGAAAGATGACATCATGATTGAGTTTGAAAGTAACAACCAAAGATTAAAAGCAAACTGTCATATAATTCGCTGAACATGCCAAAAATCTATGAAAATTAACAATCCTGCCTGTACTATAGTTTGCTCAATAAAATTAGGCCTTAAAAGTTTTATACTGTAGTAATTATCACTAAATTTAAGTATATATGAGGATGAGTTTTAAAAAAACTATTTGTTGTATTCATAATTTATTTTTATTATTTCACATGAGACACAACTCACATAACAAAAAGATCTGTCTAAAAAATTAGAAGATTTGCACTTGTATTTTTTTTTTTCAAAGCAGATCCAATTTTGCAATTAACTTATATTAATTTCGATCATTGTACTTGTGAAGAAAGAGTACGCGAGTAAAATAGGACCACACGACAATATACAGTTACATGCATTGCATATATTTAATCAAACAACATTTCTTTTTAACAAAAAAAGGTCATTAAGAAAAGGAAATTAAAAACCATGGTCAACCTGATATAATCAATAAAGTTCCCTACTTTCCAGACATGCAAAACACGTGTCCATTTCCAATCAATGATTGAATATTTTTTTTTTCTTTTTTCTTTTTGGGTAGATCAATGATTTAGAATGGTTAATCAAAGCATATCGAATCGTACATGAAATTAATCTTAATATATAATTCTTTAAGTTTTTAAAGGGGAGACTGAACAAACATGTAGCTATGTATGGTTAACAAACTCTGATGCCAGTTTTATATTTTTAGAAAACTTTTATGGGGGAATAGCAAATTAAAAAAACTCTATTCGATTGGGGTACTTCATTCAACATCTATATAGCTCAATAGTCATATCTATTAAATCTACTAAATTATCTAAAAGTGTATAATAACTATACCATATTATTTTTACACTTTTGCAGTTTCTATATCTCACCGTTTGGAAACTTTAGAACACAATTGTAATGGCAAAATTGAGATTTTAACAATTACTTCCTCGATACTTATTAGAAGAAATACTTTTCAAAAGTAAGGCTGTGAGATCAACTCACAAGACTTTTCCTTGGCAATAGAAAGGCTTTTTTTTTCTAAGAAAAATGTTAGAGTAACTCACTTTTAGTATCATATTTGACACTGACATCATCAGACGTCGTTTATTTTTATCTTGAGATTCGCGTACACACATCTCGAAGTGATTTGAACAACATCAAATAAGGTTGGTGTCAAATGTGATTAAAAACTGAGTTATTGTAGCATGCCTTTTTTTTTTTTTTTTTTTCTAGTGGTTGTGTTTTATTTGTGGAAAGTTAATTTAGTCATAAAAATCATGACAATGCAAACACTAGCGTGAGATAAAAACACAGTGCTTGATTTTCTAATTTTGGTAAAAACAAAAATTCTCTCCCCCTAAACAATTTCAACGTAACTGGATCAATAAGTATTTAAAGTAGACAAGGCTTAAACTGTGTGGATTACTCCAATCAAAGTAGGAAAGGCTCATGAGAAATTACTCCCTCTGGACAAAAATATAAGACTTTTTACTCAAAACACACATATTAAGAAAAAATATTAATTGTGAGTTTAAATTATATTCTTAGCTACATTTAATTATTTATTTAATTAAATAAAAAAGTCAAGTATTTAATTATAATTAAATGTTTGAGTTAAAAGAAAGGTAAAATAGGTACAAGACGTATAAAGTTCTCTTGAATTTCAAAAACGTCATATATTTTTTTAAGCAAAAAAAAATCTAAAATGTCAAATATTTTTTACTATTAGGGAGCACTAATTGCTAATGAGTAGTGCTATTTGGACTCTTAGAGTCTAGACTCCTAGGGAGTTTTTGAAAATTTTATTTCAAAGTCACCCTCAAGTAATAAAATTTTTGAAATAACAACTTATAATTCTCCATTGATATTTGTAAAAATTTAAAAAATTTCCTATAAGTTCGAGCTCTAAAAGTCCAAATAAATTTTTTAATTACTAATATCTACAGTAATTGTTTCATTTATTCTAACATGCAATAACTAATGACTCAATTACTTACACTAAATTAGAGATTATCTTTCCCTAAATTAATTCCTGGCATGATTGAAGGGGGAAAGAAAGTAGGGAAAACGACACGTTTGCTCAGTAGTCAGTCCACACCTTTTTCTTCTTTGGGAAATAAAGTAGACTGCCGGAGTTCACTATTATCATTACCCACCAAACACACAAATAAATACCCCCTCTCGTATAAGTCATAAATACATACATACATTCCAATTACTTTTTTTTTTTAACCCAAAATCTTTTCTCTTTATTAAAAAAAATAATTAAAGATCCACGATCCCGTACACCAGTACACCTTCTATTATTTTACTCTCCTCTCCAAGTATCCCCTGCTCCACTACACAACAAACCAAACCCACTCCTACCCCTATTACACCTCCACGTGTCTTACATAACACGTGGAATGAGAGAAGAGGTGGGAGGTGGTTACGGTGACGGTGCTACGGAGCAGGATATCAGCCACCCAAATATCATGTCCAGCTTTGCGCGTTGGCTGTCGTGTAGTATAGAGTCTTGACTCTATCCGTTCTTTCTCTCTCTAAAAGTCACTCACTTTCTCTCTCTTGCTCTGTTTTTGTGAGTGATGAAAGCAGAGCAAAGCAGAGCACATACACACAGAGATAAGAGATACAGAGTGAAAAGCTAGAGAGAGAGAGAGAGAGAGAAGTGCGGTCCATCCGTCTAGAGAGAGAGAGAGAGGTCTGTGCCCTAGACGATGAGTGGCGACAACGACGATCTGCTTCAACACTGCTACTGCCAATGACGTCCTCTTCTTCTTCTTCTCTGAATCTCTTCAGTAGTTGTAAGTCTGCAATTTCTCTTCAATCGTACTCAGCACCACCTGCCCTTCACTCGATTTCCCCCAAATCGCTCAATCAATCGCCCAATCGACGCTTCCCAGCTCCCCTGCTTTTTATTCTGATCGCCCTTTCAACTAGCTCAAAGTTTGGATTTTTAGGGTTTCGGGGGCTCGCATTCGGTGTTTTAGTTTTCTAGGGTTTCTGGGTAGCTGTGGATTTTCAATTTGGGGGTTTTGGGTTTGGTGGGTAAATGTCGGAGTTTGATCAGTTTGGTTGCTTTTACTGGTACGGTTTCAGCTTTTCTTTTGCTTCTCTTCATCTTTTCTCTTTCGCTTCTTTTCCCAATGAAGCTCTGGTTAGGTTTTGGGGAGATGTGGAAAAAGATCTGATTTTTATGGCTTTTTAGGGTTTTAATTTGAGTTCTGTGTCTTGGGATTCGTTTGTTTTTGCTGAAATGCGTTGGGTTTTGATTTTTGAATGGTTTGGGTTTATGGGGTTTCTCTGCTAAGAAAGAAATATATTCTAGGGCTTTTCACTGTTGTTTGTGGTGACCCTTCTTTACTTTACATTTATTTTAAACAAAACATGGGGTTCTGTTTCATCTTTATTAGCTCTTGTTTTCTTTTTGTTTTTCAGTTTATAGGGCTTTGGATGCTCTGATTGATACCCTTTTGTTGTGGGTTGGTGCTTTGTGGTTTGGATTTGAGCACATTTTTCTGTCTAGACAAGTTTGAGATCTAATAAAGTTTGGTCCTTTTTTTGTTGTTTATTGGTTGAAACAAAATCTGATTTGTGTTTTGCTTGCAAGAATTGAAGCACTGTGAAGACCATTTCAATTCATTTTTCTTAGAGTGTACTGGATTTTTGTTTTTGTGTCAGATCTGCTCAAACTTGAGGAATTGGTGTTGTTAAGCACAATTGTTTGAAGTGATTGTTTTTCAAAGTAAATGCATGGATGGAAGGGAAGCTATGGCGTTACCCGGTTCGGGGTCTTACTATATGTCGAGAGGGGTTTCTGGATCTGGAACACCTTCCGGGTTACATGGATCACCGGCATTTCGCCCAATGCCTACTAATCCTAGCATCTCAGTTCCCAGTAATGCTGGGGGAGGTTCTGTTGGATCAGCTTATCCAGTGGAGTCGACGACAGGGATTTTACAACATGGGATTGGGGGTGGGAGCTTGCCGACTGGAATGCCATCTGGGGATCCAGTGAGGAGGAAGAGGGGGAGGCCGCGGAAGTATGGACCCGATGGGAGTGTGGCTCTTGCATTGTCGCCTATGTCATCAACTCCTCCATCGTCGAATTCAGCCACCCCGTCTCTTAAACGGGGTAGAGGGAGGCCTCCGGGGACTGGGAGGAAACAGCAATTGGCTTCACTTGGTGAGTTTTGGTTTTATAGTTAGGCTTTTGTGTTATCAAAGACATTTTCCTCATGAGGTTCGGCTTACGATTGAATAATTTGAAGTTTTATGATTGGTGTTTTCTCTTCTTCCAAGTGGTGTGGCATGTAATGTAGCTATGGACTTGTGATCTTTGTTTAGGTTTTCAGTTTGCTTCCATTTAATGATAGTGATTTGATGGTTTGTTGTTGATGTTGCATGATTTTGGTGCATTGTATTAGCTCTGTATCTTGGTCATGCTTCATTTAATTTATGCATTGATGATCAATTGATCATACATGACAGGGATGATAATGCAACTGCCTTAGTTACATTTGAGCATGCTGGGACGTTCTATGGAAAGGGGAAGGCCGGTGGTTATTGCACCTTTTATTAGGTTTTAGCTTGTATAAAGGCACTCAATAACTTGCTTTGAAGAGTTCTTGTCAATGAATTGCTCTTTTAACAGTCTGTCATTTGTCTAACTTGGATTTTATGTTTCCTCTTGTTTATTGAAACATACCTTATTTAATGTTTTTCATAGTTTCACTGAAATTTCAAGATGACTTATGGTCACCATTACTTGAACCGTAATAGTGTGTGACAATTCACCACGTGGTGCAGAATATTACAATGAGTGGTGGTGTTGTGTTTGATGTGCAATTTTGCTTCCATTTTACGTTTTTCTTTTTTTCTTTTTAATTTTTTTGGTCGAGGTTAAACAAATAAAATTGGTTCATCTTTGTTTCTTCTACAGGTATATTTTCATTTGTTCTATGTTTGGATCGGGCTCCTCAGTTATCTGTTTAGTTTCTTATTAGTCGGTTACCTTGGAGATTGACAATACCAAATGATATTGCCATGGTTATAACTGTTGGTGTAGCTGGTTTATTTATTTATTTATATTTATTATAAAAATCTAAGTTTGTGATTTTACGCTACAATGATTAAATTTTTTACTTAATTAGTTAATTTTTAAGAGTGAATATTCATAAAGTAGACCTTTTACTTTTAGGAAAAAAAGGCCTATTCCCACAATCAAATTTCTTTCTTTGTACATTCTCTTATACTCCAATTGTAGGTTCATTTTGTTAATAATCAATTGTTATTTCAGGTGATTGGATCTCTGGTACTGCTGGAATGGGTTTTACACCACACATCATTACCATTGCAATTGGAGAGGCATGCCTTGAGCCTATCTTATTTTTTCTTTATTAGTTCTCTTATGCTTGCGTATAAAATAATGTAGTTGTGAAAATTAGATGGGAATAACTATTTGTTTATTCCTAATTTTCTCTAATGAGCCATGGCGAAACTTTTTAATATTACCAAAATCTTCTTAGGTGACTGTTTTGAGGTAGATAACGTGAAGTCATTGGAAACATAATGGATGCTAATATATGCTCCCAATATTGTGCTACAGCTTAAGCTACACTTAATTAGATTTCTATTTTTGTAGTTGCCATTATGATGCATATGTAATGATGTGGCAGAATAAATGGTAGGTATTTAGAGTGCACTACACCCCCACTTGGCATTCACCCCCCATTGTGGGGGGGTGAATGCATTAACCGCGCAATGGCAGAGAATTTCTGCCATTGCGCGGTTTCGGTGGCCTCACGCACATTAATGCGCGTAGGGTCACCAATTTATTTATTTATTTTTTTTAAATTTAAAAATAGTTTTTATTTTTATTTTTAAAGGATTTTTAATTATTTCTAACCAAACTTTTTTATTATTTTTTGTTCGTACTTTATCCCTTTTTGAAGTTGTGATATGGCTTTTTATGCGAGCCTTTTATTATTTTTTATTTTAAAAATTAATTAAGTAGTTATTTTATTTTTTTAATTTCAAAAAATATATTTAGTTATGTATAAGAGCATCCACAATGGTTACGCTATTTTTAGGTGTAATATATTGCTACATCATCATTTCATTACACTCTCATCTACTACACTTCATACCCACAATCATTGAACTCTTCACTAGACACTTTATGGGACCCACAATCACATCTTATATTCTATATAATTAATTAATCAATCAATAAAATAACTATTATTTATACATAACTAAATATATTTTTTGAAATAAAAAAATAGAATAGTTACTAAATAATAAAAGTCTTGCATAAAAAAGTCATATCACAACAGCAAAGAGGGATAAAATACGGACAAAAAATAATAAAAAAGTTTGGTTAGAAATAGTTAAAAACCCTTTAAAAATAAAAAAAACTATTTTTAAATTTAAAAAATAAAATAAATCGGTGGCCTCACTCTCATCTACTACGCTTCACACCGTAAACCCTAAATAAATCGATGGCCATCGAAACCACGCAATGACAAAGAATTATGCCATTGCGCGGTTAATGCATTCACCCCCCACAATGGTGGGTGAATGTCACGTGGGGGTGTAGTGCAACTGTGGGTGCTCTAAATAATAGTTATTTTATTGATTGATTAATTATGTAGAATATATTATGTGATTTTTTTTAAAATGTGTTGATTTTTAAAAAGAATTGTTTGATGTGATTGTGGGTCCCATAAAGTGTGTAGTGAAGAGTTTAATGATTGTGGGTGTGAAGCATAGTAGATGAGAGTGTAATGAAATGATGATGTATCAATTTGTTACACCCAAAAATAGTGTAACCATTGTGGATGCTCTTAGAGAGTAATATTAGTGTAGAATATAATAAGTTGTAAGAGTTAGAGACTTAGAGTAATATTGGTGTATTATTGTAATAGTTAGTTGTGAGTGTTGTGAGAGTTAGTTATGAGAGCTAGTCATTTACACATGATCTTTATATAAATATGTTATCAAACAAATATTGGGAATGAAGAGAACAATTTCAAGGCTTTAATTCTTTCCCTTATTCTATGCAATGGTGATCGTCACATAAAATGAAAGACTGGTTCTTTGTTATGATTTTGCTATTGAGTCTATTGTAGTGGATTATATTTTGAGCTGAGTTGCATTCTATTCCACAGTGAGTTATTTACTATTGCAAATTAGGTTAAAAAGGAAGCTGTTGTAGGAGAGGGAAGAATCAGGTTTATTTCTATAAATGGCGCTTTAAATTTGGAAAAGAAATAAAATAATTAGACTCATGGGGCTCTGAAGTGTTTCATCTGATATTGTTGGTAAACATAGTTGGTCAACTTGATCCTGCTGCGATGAAATCTTGCTTTGGATTAGAATCCTGCACATTTCTTCCTCACTCATTGTGAACTTGTCATGGTTCAAGATATAGTACTCGTGCAAAATAGACCAAGGGATTGATCGTTCTGTTCTCGAACCATTTCCCATTCCTGAGCTTTTCAGTATTTGTGTTGATTCTATTGTATTTTAGATAATTTCCCATTTTATTGTGAAATCTGTTAGGTCGACCTAACATTTCAGCACGGTATCTTTAATGTTTTCCGTCCATTAAGCTCTTGATAAACCTAATTGCCTTTGCCTTGATGCGAGATGCCGCTTCAACCTATGAGTTTTAGAATTCATTTTATGACAAAAACATCCTGAATGAGACAATCATTATTGACAGCATTAATGCTGCATGATTATTGCTGTGAATAACTGCTGAATGCTAGATTCTCTTTCCAAATTTTAATATTTTAATTACAATAGGAAACATTTGATAGCACCTAAATTTTTGAATGTTCTTACAGGAAGAGGCAATACTGAATTGATCCATTTTTTTATGCAGGATATTTCAACAAAAATAATGTCATTTTCACAGCAGGGGCCAAGGGCTGTCTGCATTCTTTCTGCAAATGGGGCTGTCTCTACAGTAACTCTTCGTCAACCTGCTTCTTCTGGTGGCACTGTCACATATGAGGTTTAAATGCTTTATAACCTATATCTGGAATTCTGGATTTATCCTTTTTTTTTTGTCTATATTTTTACTCTTTTAGTTAAATATTTAGGTTGGACTTGGATCATACAGTTGACAAAATGCCACCATTGCATAAGGTGTACAATAAAATGTAGTAGGCGGCTTGTTATGAATCTTATGATTAAGATGTTAATATTTAGAACTACCTTAGTTTTGTTCCTTAAAAAAAATAAAAAAAACTATCCGAGTTTCTAGTTTGGTGCTGGTATTCATTTCCATGCTATTACTCAAGTTTCCATGACATGTCAGTTGTTGCGCTGATTATGCTTCTATCATATTCCACTATTTCCTTGTAATTGTTGCAATCAAAATTGAAGGCATAACAAGGCTATGAGTTTTGTTCTCCAGATTTATGGTTTTCCTTATATCCTTCCTATAGGAATGCTAACTGCTTAGTATGTGCCCTCCATGATAAACTTATTTATTTGCTTGAAAAAAGCTACCGGTTCTTTTTGTGCTTTTCACTGAATTGGTTTATGTTGCTTTGCTACCTTTTCAGGGCAGATTTGAGATATTATGCTTGTCTGGGTCATTCTTGTTAACTGATAATGGAGGGTCTCGAAGCCGAACTGGTGGCCTAAGTGTCTCCCTCTCTAGTCCCGATGGTCGAGTTATTGGTGGAGGGGTGGGGGGAATGCTTATTGCAGCTAGCCCAGTGCAGGTGAATTTTCTTCATTGCTTATAACATCGAAGGCCTTAAATTTTAATTCTCTTTATTTTGCATCACTTAGTGTGCTATTCCACGCTTGCATTCAGGACCGTTTGGTTCAAGTAACTAGGAAATTACGGTTAATAAAATTATAATTTTAATAAAATAATTTCATTGTTCTTCCATGCTGTCATCGTTATGTTAATTGATTGTGCTTAATGAATGCTTGCAGGTGGTTGTCGGTAGTTTTGTATCTGGTGGTTCAAAGTCGAAGAACAAATCAATTACTGGTCCTGAATCTGGTGTGGACTCTGATCATGTTACTGGTGATAAATCAACACCCAGCATTGCACATCAGAATCTCGCTCCTACCTCTCCAATGAGTACATGGCCTGGTTCACGCCATGACATTAGGAATGCCGTCCATGTTGATATTGACTTAACACGCTGAAGATGATTTTGGCAGATGAGTGAAGTTCCCCCCCTTCTGTAATTCGATTTGCCGCCCTATAGATGATGGTTTGTAGTACTAACATGCTTTGCAGCAAGAATCAGCCATTTTGTAACGAGAGGTGACTTTGTGAATTCCACTTTTGTATCCTTGTAGAAGTATTTATGCCCTCAATTTATGAGCTCCTTCGGAATGTTCAGTGGAGTCATCGGTAGGGAGTATTAGTTGCTTTGCGAATCGAGTCCTCGTGTAAATGCTGATGAACCTAACTGTTTTTCACCCAATCGGTCGAAGTTGTTTCAATTGAAAACTCATGGAGACCCCAAAAAATGGTTTGTTGATTTGCAGTTTTATGTTCAATCTTTCTTATCAATACATTGGTCTGGCTCATGAAAGAGAGAATCTGCCCTATGAATTACTCCTTTATTTGCCTGTCTATTTGAGTATTTTATTGAGTCTAAATCACTTCATGTCTCTTAGCATTTGATTTGAATTCCTTCACAGCATCTGAATTTCAGTTGTATACAGCAGTCATGGGGGCCTTTGTTCTTACATAGCCTTTTGTTGGGAAAATGATTTTTTAACATTCTTTTGCTGCATACATTTGCTACACAATAGTGTAGTTCCCCTTGGAATTCATATGCCATATATACCAATTAAATCTACACTATTGTGTGGAAAATGTATGTCTGAATGTTAGATTATCATCTTCTCTTGGAATGTCTGAACTCACTACTTTAGAGTTATTCCATGAAAGAATTTGATGACACGAAAATTGAGGACCTTTGAAAATCAGAGTTTTATATGATTTGATTCTCAGTAGTTGATCCAGTTTTACTATAACAGGAACAGCAGAAATAAGAGGGATTTCAATATGTGTCATAAAACATGGACTCTCTCTCTCTCTCTCATGTTCCATTCATCAATTCAAGTGTTTGAGTTGCTCTTCAAGCATCAGACCAAACAATGTCCAGTTCTCCCCAGTCATTGAGAGGCACATCTAGGGCTTTCCACACAGCTTTTGAAGCATCCACCATGTTATTAATATAAGGAGGCAGATAGTCATGCTCCTTGTCGCAACCCGAGCTAGAGTCTCGCTCATCGACAACCATTGCCACAGCTCTCCGCCCATTACCGATGATTGTTATGTTGTTAAAACACCTCTTCTTGTGGTTGAACCACCCTGTGGAGAGTGCTACTATGGGGGTGTCATCTGAATGGTAATGGCCATCGCATTTCGCAGGAGCATTGCCGTCTCCTCCCTTCTCGAAGCTGTTTATTGTGAGAATGGCCTTCGTGCGCCTTGTCTCGGGCGGGGAGCACTTGTAGGTGGTGTAAAGCCTTCCGGGTATGCAGCAAACGTTGTCTTCTACGCAGTAACCCGAAGTTGGTTTCTTTCCTCTCACTGTGCCGCTTGGTTTACATGCCTGAGCTTCAACTCTCAGGCCAACTCCACCAACAACTGATGCGATCAGTACTACAAGCACTGCATACAGAGTTATGGTGTTACTTCTCTTCATCTTTTTAGTCACACTTGTTGTAGACTTGTAGTGTAGATGATAAAATGTACATACATATATATATACTAACAAAAGTAATACCAAACAATGAGGCCAGAATATTTCCACTGCAGAATTCTATAGAGGACAAAGTAGGGGTTTGGAATCTTTGCAATTTAACTGTCACGGCCTGGTGAACTGAATTTTTTCCTTTTTTTTTTTTTCTTTTGGGGCACAAATTGCTATGCCAAATTAAAGAAGTTTGACATAATTGACTTGACTTATATTGATTAAGAAGGATTTAAGGTATTTTGAATACACGTTATCAATTGCATTAAATCGAGCGGAGTGGAAGTGTTTGATCCATATAGCCGACTGCAACTAACTTGAGATTGAGGATTCTTGTTGTTTTATTTAGGATCTGTTGTGTTTGGTTGTTATGATTAATTACTGTAAAAATCATATATTAAAGGTCTAATTCTAAGCTAATATTCCAAATGGTGTCTATAAGCATGCATATGTTTATTTCACTGTGTTCACTGCTTATCTTTCCAATTCTGTTTTACATTTTTTTTACCAACAGAATCACTATATTAAATTAAATTCGGAATTTTAGCATTCATGTCGTTATAGACTTATAGTTGTTATCTCGTGTAATTCGCCTTAAATAGTTAGAGCTTGTATTTAATGATTAAGGCAAAGTTATCGCAGGCTTATACACATTGTTACAATCACAGGATTCATTAAATTGACTTGCAGTAGATTCTGATGAGTTAAAGTCTTTTTTTTTTTTTTTTTTCTTTTGTCAAGAACAGTGAAGTAGAAGACAATATGATGGAAGACTTAAGATTCTCAACAATAGGAACAAAGAGCAATAATAATGTACAATATATATAGCATGAATTTACTGTATGTAAAGGTAACGAAAGCAGTTCAAGACTAAAACAATAAGGAAAGCTAATGTTTGCTATATACAAAATTTTTTATTTTATTTACATATCAGGCTCATATTGCATATAAACTAATCATCGGACCATGTGATATCAAGATCACCCTCAGACACACCCAAGGCCTTCCAAACAGCTTTCGAGGCATCCACAATGTTGTTAGGACATGGGGCTGGTAGTCATGCTCATTGTCACAACCCGCTGTAGAGTCACACTCATCGACCACTATAGCAACTACGCTTCGCCCATTTCCATGGATAGTAATGTTGTTGAAGCACCTCTGCCGGTGGTTAAACCATCCAGTAGAGAGTGTGACAATAGGAATGTTGTCCGAATGGTACTGGTTGTCACATTCCGACGGCCCTCCTCCATCCCCTCCCTTTTCGAAGCTGTTGATAGTTAAAACCGCTTTAGTATTCGAATTCACTTGAGGGGAGCATTTGTATACTGGGTAAATCTTTCACTGTTTACAGCAATCGGAATAGTTCTCTGTGTTGCATTGGCCAGGAGGCGGTTTCCTCCCCTTCACGTTGCCGCTTGGCTTGCACGCTTGAGTCACAATCCTTGCACATTCTCCCCTAACAAGTGAGACTAGTACTACTACTACTGCACATAGAATTACTGTACTTGTTTTCATTTTCTCTCTATCGATATTTCCTTAGCTGTTTCTGTATTTGAGTAGTGATGCAAATCTGATAACAAGCCAATGCTATATATAAAGGCAATTAGGCAGGATTAATCAAACAATTTTTGAAGTACTTCCAATGTAGAATTCTATATGTATGGAGGATCTCCCCTTCGCCAGTACTTAGTACAATGAAAAAGTTTAATAAAAATTGTGTTTATGTTCAATTATTCGCTTTCCTGTACATGATTGCTTAGCACTAGTCATGGTTTATCATAATTGAGTTATGTTTCTCTTAGAAAGACAACATTCCTATTCTAGGAAGGCTAATGCATTTAACATTTCTGTATTGCTAATTATGATTAAAGTCGCTGTCAACCATCGCCTGCGTATTTGGTTATCATTAGTATTTGGGAGGCAAAGTTAAAGGCATAAACTACACCTCTGAGAATCTTAATTAGGCATTTGTTAGCAGAGATAAAAAGACAACGTTTTCACTAGAGACTAATTTTTTGACAAGAAATATACAGTACAATTTCTATTGGCAGCGGGGAACCGCAAATTGCTCTACATACCTCCCCACTTTTGTAAAATTACCCAAGTACCCCTCTACCCCACTAATTACTAAATGAACTCCAATTTTGTGAAATTACTCAACTACCCCTTCATATAAAAGGATTTTTACTCACCATACCCCCACTCACCCCGTACCCTAGTCACCTCTCTTAAATCACACTTACAAAAAATTGGCCAAATCTGACGAAATCCAAACAAAACCACATGGATTCGACAATGTGGGTGCATTCATCATCTATTTTAGTGCCGATTTCAAGGTCTTTTTGGGTTGTTTTATTCCTTTTTTTGAGTCGTTTTGTTTGTGAATTTATTTTTGGGTTTAGGGCTTCTATTTGAGGCTTGAATTTTGGATACAAAGTTTTAATGAAATCGAAAATATTAAGTGATTCCAAGCAAAACCCACTATTTTTGGGTCATTTTCATATATTTTTCGAGAGTTTTGAAGTTTTTTTATCGTTCTTGTCGCTCGCGAGTTTCAGACTAATAGAGCCACCTCAGACGAACTGGGCTGACATCTCTAAAGAGGTTTCAGATAGATTCCTCCGTCATCCATTGAAACCAAGAAGTTATCTTCACATTATTTGTTGGAGTCGAGTGAAACCTCTTTAGAGGTGTCGGTCCGATTCGTCAGACACCACTTCAGAGTATCGACTCTGTTCGTCTGACACTCGCATGCAAGGATATTGGGGTGAGGGTGAAGGTAATGGGGTACACTAAGTAAAAAGTGGGGTACACAAAGTAAAAATTCAAAATTGGAGTACGTGGAGTAATTAGCAACGTCTGTTTAGCCGCCCTTTCTATTTTAACAAAAAAAGATGGTTTCTCACATCTCTGATCTAGGGAGTAAATATAACTAGCAGAACTCTCTTTTTTTTGTTCTTTTCCTGTCTAGATCTTCACATCCACTAAACTTCTTGTTCTTTTACATTATTTTAGTGCAGTCAAATATAAAACTTATAGTCATGTCTCATTTTTCCCTAAACTGACATAAGTGTTGGGGTTACTCAACAAGAAAGTAACCCCTTCAACTCAAGAGACAGATGAATAAAATTCACTAAACCACGAACTATGTACCAAATCAATCACACCACAAAGAACACAAGATTTAACGTGGAAAACTCTCCAAATCAGAGGAAAAAAAATCACGGGCCAAACTCCAAATAAATCCACTATATGAATAAAGAGTACAAGAATCTCAATTGAGGAAAATACAATATAACTCCTTCAAAGAACTTGAATGGTCACACGAACTATGCACCAAATCAATCACACCACAAAGAACACAAGATTTAACGTGGAAAACCCTCCAAATCAGAGGAAAAAAAATCACGGACCAAACTCCGAATAAATCCACTATATGAATAAAGAGTACAAGAATCTCAATTGAGAAAAATACAATATAACTCCTTCAAAGAACTTGAATGGTCACACCAAGATCTTAAAGAACTCCACCCTCAAATTGTACCCTTTCTTGATCACCAAGAAACCACCAAAGACTTCGCCGCGAGTCTTCAGATTCAAGATCTTGATGTATCTTCAATGTAGAGAAAATTGTTGTTGCATTCACCGCCTTGAACGCACAATGTAGAAGAGAGAAGAAAAAAAAATTGTCAAAACACACAAAAGCTGGCTAATTAGAAGAATCACTCAATTCATTAATTCACTCCAATTTTCTTTCCTATTTTCTCTCTCCTAGATTCCTATTCCACAACCAATTTGTTGCTTTATGGGTTGGACTTTTCCATTTTTGTGTGGGGCCCACAAAAAAACCAACAATAAGGAATCATGTTGCTTGAAGTAAAAAAATAAATAAATAAAATATCATGTTACTTAAAATACTGTAATTTTTTTGACGTCGTATGTATTTCAATAGCAACATATACTCTGCAAATGAAAGTGCACCAATTAAGACGAGTTTTATTCCAACTATATATGTAGCTTCCACTACAAAGCGAAGAAAAAATTACATCCGTACGGTAGTTTTTTTTTAAAATTCGTAAATTATATTGATTTACTTTTTTATTCGTTAATTGATGTATATCGTATTTTGAAAATGCGAAATGGTGCGGACGTGGACGCTCAACTACAAATGGCGCCTCTTGTAGAGGCGCCATTTGTAGAGGAGCCTGCCACCTCAACACAAATGGCGCCTCTACAAGAGGCGCCATTTGTACACTCTGTCACCTCAGTACAAATGGCGCCTCTTGTAGAGGCGCCATTTTATCCACGTCACCACACCACCACGCACACCACATTACCGTATCACCACACATACAAATGGCGCCTCTACAAGAGGCGCCATTTTATCCACATCACCGCCACCACACATACCTCACCGCCACCTCACGTCTCCCACACATACTTACCGCCACCTCACCGCCACCTCACGCTCTCCCACGTTAAGCCCACACCACATCACCACGCACACCACATCACCACACATACCTCACCGCCACCTCACATCTCCCACACATACCTCACCGCCACCTCACCGCCACCTCACGCTCTCCCACGTTAATCCCACACGCATCCACGTTCCACCATACACACACCACGCGCTTCACGTACTATGCATGCACTACACACACATGAAACACACACATGAAAGCATGGCATGGTCATGCATGCATGTCAGTTGCATGACCAACTGACATGCATGCGTGGTCATGCATGCGTGACCAACTGACCACGCATGCATGCATGCGTGGTCACGCATGCATGCGTGGTCATGCATGCATGACGCATGCATGCATGCGTGCGTGGTCACGCATGCATGCATGCATGCGTGCGTGGTCACGCATGCATGCATGCATGCGTGCGTGGTCACGCATGCATGCATGCCGTGACCACGCATCCATGCATGCATGCCGTGAACAGCATGAATGGGTGGGATGCGAGAGTGGCGTACACGAGAGTTCACGGGTGGGCAGAGAATCTCTGCAACCACCGCCCCTACAACCTACAACCCTATCGAGGACCTAGCCTAATCAATGCGGCGTTGAATGTTTGTTGGGAGGGTATTTAAAATAGGGAGAGAAAGATCGGTGAGGTTTTCGTGGTGATAAGAGAGGGATAGAGCAGAGGAGCGAGAGAAAATAGAGAGGAAGAAAGTGTAGAGAGAGTGTGAGGGAGATCGAAAGAAAGAGTGAGTGGGAGATCGAGAGAGGCAACCGCGATCCGCGAAGGTGACGGCTACGGCGACGGCGACGACGAAGGAGGCGGTGTAAGTGGAAGTGGAAGTGTTTGGGTTGAGTTTGTGAGCGAGAGAGAGAGGGAACAATGAGAGGGAGAGAGAGAGAGAGAGAGAGAGAGAGGTGCTAGAGGTGTCACGAGAGAGAGGTAAGGAGTGAGAGTGTGAGAGATGGCGTGAGAGAGAGAGAGAGAGGGTGAGAGTGCCGTGAGAGAGAGAGGGGGGAGAGTTTGTGAGAGAGAGTGAGAGGTTGAGATGTGGTTTGTGAGAGAGAGGACGAGATAGTGAGAGAGAGAGGACGAGATAGTTAGAGAGAGTGAGAGAGAGAGACGTGATAGTGAGAGAGAGAGAGTGAGAGAGTGAGAGAGTGAGAGAGTGAGGTGGTGTGAAAGAGAGAGAGGTCGAGATAGTGACGAGAGGGGGAGAGTGAAAGTGTGTCGAGAGAGAGAGAGAGAGAGAGAGAGAGAGAGAGAGCGAGAGTGAGAAAGAGGGGGAGAGAGTGGGGAAGAGTGTGAATAAACAGAGAAAGAGTAGTGTGTGGGTTTGGGTTTGGGATTGGGTTGAGTACGTTAGGTTTACAGAGAGAGGGCGTGAGAGAGTGTTTGTTTTGATGTATTTAGCAAACGATTCTATGTGGGGAGAACCGATATTTTTAATTATTCTTTTTATAAATATTTTGTTGTTGTTTCATTTCAATAAATTAACTAATTTTTTTTTTCACAGGGAATATTAATCTTTTTTTGTAGGTAAAAGAATATTAAATTGAAGAACAAACCGGATCAAAAATAGTAAGAACAAAAATTTATTTATTTATTTATTTATTTATTTAATATATTTATAGTGTAATAGATTTTTTTAAGAAAATGTGTTTATTGCATGGTGTGTGTAATTTAAATATTTTGTTTTTAAATAGTTAGTAAAGAATGTGAACATCATAGTTAACAAAATATTACAAATATTAAACCCTATAGAAAAATTAATTTTTTTTTGTAGTGGTGGTCGTATTTTATTGTGTGTAGTGATAAATGCATGATAATTATTTGGCACATTTTACAAGTGAGTGGCAAATCGACCCAAAGATAAATATTATCTCGTGTTATTTATTATCGGTGTTTGATTATTGCGACAAGATATCAATTATAAGTTAGTATTAATGTAGTGTCCTGTATACACTATTAGTCGCCTCACCATCTCCAACAACGACAAGAAGGAAAAAATCTTTTACTTACAAATTTAATTTGTAAGTAAAAGTGTTAAAATTGTAAGTAAAAGTTTTTACTTACAAAATGTCGTTGGTAAAAACATCGTAAGAATAGAGTCGTCGGTAAAAGTTTACACTTACAAACGTAATCGTAAGAATAGAGTCGTCGGTAAAAGTGTATAATATGTATTAATAAAATTTCTATTCGTTTTTGTTGAACTCCAAAGATCAAATAATAAAATCACATACCCGAAGCGGAAGTAAAAGATAACCTTTACTTGTTCACATCGTCACAGCACAATCACCAAGAGGGAAAAATGCCCAATAATCACACTAAAGTACTCTTGCAGAGATTAGAGAGAAAGGGATAAGAAAGTTTCAGCGTTGAAAATTCTTGTTAGGAGATTTTCACAATCTCCTTATTTATCTCTAATATAGATAACTACTAAGTAGTTATTTAATCGATTACAAAAACTACCCAAACCACTTTATGTGCGTAAATATATTCCAACATCTCCCACTCGCACATAATGGGTTTAATTTCTCATAAGTTCCATCTATAGAGAACAATGTTTCTTATCTCTGCAAAAAAACATATTCATACAAGTAAATAGGCCGTGCGACCAAAGATACAATTAATATCCGAGAGCTCATAGCTATATAACTGTTAGGTATATTCAACAGATCAACTTGTAAGTAGAGTATGTATGCAATACCCTAGATACATCATCACATTTGAATATCTTAAGATCTCTTTTATATGGTTATTTCAAATTCTCATGCACCCATAATCATATTTAACAAATAAATATAATTGGTCGACCAATGGATACAAATTAAGCAAATGAGACACTTCGATGATCTTCCTTTTCAACTTATATCTTTCCATTTTAAATCAACTGTTATCCGAATATGGCCCGTTAGATCGAATGATTCATAATCATTGGTGACATTTCAAGATAACTAACATTGAGATAAAAACTTCAAGATTAGTCAAAAAGTACCGAGGGTACTTAAATGAGATTCCTTAATCTCTAAGGCTCACACAACTTAGAAGTAGAGATCAAAACTTATGTTACCTTTATTGGTCGCAAAATGCACATGTGGTATGAAACACATGCTACAATATTATTCTCCTTTTACAATGGAGCGTATGTCAAACTAATATTGTACAGTGTGATAGTTCGATATACTCAATATCTAACTTGAGTCCACAACTCTACTTTAAATTTTCAATTTATAATCACAGGACTCCCACCTTTGGCATATAAAGACAGCTTAAGGTAAACTTGTTGGAGGTTTTACCTTTCGATCACAATTTAATTTAGTGATCTCATCTTGATTCACTATCAAGGCAATTTTTCATTTTAAGCTCGAGCTCTCTAAATTTATATCACAAAAGCTTAAATCCAATCTCATTTCTATGCACTACTAAGTCATAGAAGCGATTGCTGTGTGAGAAAGGCCAATCTACTTCAAAGTCCGACATACCTTTACTTTTATGTACATAACATAGATGTGTGTGTATGCATGATAAGACAAAGCACAAAACTTTGATATGCATTAATATATAGTAAATAGTATATTACAAATATAAAGGAAGAATAACAACAAATTGTTTTTCATCAAGTACAATACATACATGCTAAACTCTACGCAATCCTAGAGATTTCATATGACCATTGAATGCATCTCTAGGTATAGATTTTGTAAAAGGATCAGCAATCATCTTTTGCGTAGATATGTACTGCACTTTCACTTCTTTTTGTGCAATCATGTCTCTGACAAAGTTATACTTGGTATCAATGTGTTTGGTCTTCGAGTGGTACTTGGGATAAGAGGTCGTCCACCACGCATGCTCAACTTGCAGGTGCCAATCCCTTTTACTTCAACACGTGAGTTGTTTCCTACATATATCCATTTTGTTCCACGAGGAAGTCGACGAAATTCCACGAACACATCACGATCATTAGCTACATGGTCTGTTGCTCCTGAGTCTATAGTCCACAAAGGATAAGATTCAATCAAATAAACAGAACTAGAAACAAAATTTGCACTTCTAAAAATATTATTTATAGAAAATGCATCAAGGGTTTGTACCTTCTTTGGCTCATTGCACTCACGAGCAAAGTGACCCTTTTTCCACAAATTGTAGCACTTGAGTTTAGCCTTGTTCTTCTTCTCGATGAGCTATAGGAGCTTTACCCTTTCCATGATGATCATTTTTTTTATAATGATGATGATCACCTTTAGCTCTCTTTGATCCTTGCCTTTTGTAGCCACCATAAGGCTTACGTTTATAGCCATTATGACCCCTTTTATTACTTGAGCTAGCCATATACACATCGCATCGGGCCTTGAAGCCTCAATGCGGTCTTCCTCAAGTTCCAAATGACGCCCAAATCATTAAGGGTCTTGATGTTCTCATTATGGGTCAAATTAACCTTCATATGCTCCCAGTTGTGAGGTAAGGATCGTATAACAGCCTGAACCTGTTGTTCATCAGTCAGAATGTGCCCGGCCTCCCTTAACTCACTTGATCATGTTTGATAGCTCCCTTAAGTGTTGCCTCATGTTATGATTAGGGCGTTTCTTGTATGTGTCAAACTTAATAGTGAGTGACGAAGCTTGGTGACCCGAGGTTCCACCAAACTTCTTCTTCAAGGCCTCCCACATTACTTTGGCAACATCATAACTCTTGAACTCTCGCATTATATCGTTTTCCATGCTACTAAGCAATGTAATGCGAGCCGTTGAGTTTTTCTTTTTCCAGGCCTCAAATGCCTCACGGTCCCTTCTATGTTGGGTTCGTGTTGCCATCTTCGAGCTCGGTCAGGATATTGTTCGAACTTCAAGAGCCTCTTGCTCTTCCAGGACATACTTGAATTTTCAAACTCCAGATTTCGTAATTGTCCCCGTTCAATTTTTCACCCTTATTGAGCTCAGCAACGATGTTCTTGCTAGCACTTGCCATTTTCACAAAGAAATATGTATCTCGAATAAAGACATATATGCAAATATCAATTAATGCCTAGCATACCACACTCGCTTATTTTGTCACAATTCAAATAGATAATTTATAATTATTCACATAGTATAGAGTCAAAAGTGCACAAATTAAGTGTCACAATCATCATCTATATTTATGTGTGTAATTATTATTACTCTATCGAATTGTGCAAAATTTCATCATATAATTTTCCCACAAACATATAAATGATATATGTATGCAATCATGTAAACATGTCATAAGCATGTAAGAAAGAAATCATGTAAACATGTCATATCGAATTGTACAAAATATATATATTTTATTATGCACATGCATGCAACTAATACTCAACAATGTTGTCATCAAGTGATTGCATGCATTCTTAAAATCAATTAATTACATGCATGTATATAATAAGTTATTAATACATGTTTGCATGCCTAACAAACATTACCCGTATTCAAAAAAAAATAATATATTGTTTAAAACAGTACGTATAAAATAAAATAGAATTGCAGTGAAGTGGTTAATTTCTGGAATAATGAAGCTTGTAACTATTAATTTCTATCGCCTCATTAAATTTCTTTTTGAAGGAATACAACTTATTGCGATGATTGTGTTTCTTTGGAGGCTAGGAAACCATTGGTCACACCAAGCCTACATTAGCCGACACTTAACAGTTATCCATTTGGTCTCACTTCTAGACTAGGGCTTACACCTGCAATTCACCTTTTTTATTTTTTTTATTTTTAACCAATCTTTAGATCAATGATAGGTATAAATCTTAATATAAGTATATCCCCAAATAGCCACATAATTTGATCCACAAAAAAATCAAGTTTTGATATTATACTAAACAACAACAATCAAAGTAAATCGTAACCACTAAGATTAAATCATGCAAGGAACAACAACAACAATTAAGTTTGGATCAAATCATGGCATCATACCCACTAAGATTAAACCGCTATGATAACAGACAAGGAACAAGTAAATCATGCTCTGATACCAATGTTGAACTCCAAAGATCAAATAATAAAATCACATACCCGAAGCGGAAGTAAAAGATAACCTTTACTTGTTCACATCATGACAGCACAATCACCAAGAGGGAAAAATGCCCAATAATCACAAAACCTAAGTACTCTTGCAGAGATTAGAGAGAAAGGGATAAGAAAGTTTCAAATATTGTTGAAAATTCTTGTTAGGAGATTTTCACAATCTCCTTATTTATCTCTAATATAGATAACTACTAAGTAGTTATTTAATCGATTACAAAAACTACCCAAACCACTTTATGTGCGTAAATATATTCCAACAGTTTTCAATAATATTCATTAATATAACTACATTTTTTATTTGAATATTATTTTGTTTAATTTTTGTGCCTTTCATTATTATTTCACGTTAATTTAATGAGTTTCGTTTTGGTATAAAAAATTTAATGAGTTAGAGAACTTAAATAAAATACGCTAAACTTAAATAAAATACAGTTATTTATTCTTGATTATTGTTTTGATCAGTTTTTCATCAATTTGACAAACTTTGTCTTATTCGGGAGCCCAAAGCTAGCTAGAGTAGATTTAGCTGGGTAACCAAACAATGTTCCAAAGCTCATTCAACCAACAACTAGAAAGAGAAGAAAAAATAAAGTTAGACAGTTTAAAATTCATTTATAATTTTCTTCATTAAAAAAATTAAAGAAATTAAAAAAATAGAATACAACCTTCAAAAAAGCCATTGGATGTTTGAAGCTTGTAGTGAACATCAGTAACAAAATATGTAATCTCGCATTCACAAGTGTCCTCACTCTGCTCTCTAGTGCTGACAGTAGACTATAGACGCCGCCCCGTCCGGATATAGTTATTTCCAATTATTCGGTCAACCATCGTACAATGAAAAAATCATGTCACTACTCATCTTTGAATACGTCAGTCCATTCTTCTCCTTCTTCTCTGGCCACGACCATGAAAGGAAGTAGCTCACTTGCTAACTGTGACCGCAATTGATCATATTCGAACTCACTATCTACCACTTGAAGCTTCGATAACTACTGATCAAGAATAATAACATTATAGACGATATATTTAGTAAAAACTATCGTGCCTCAAATCCTCATTTTGATCATTTCTTCGCTTGATATATATGTAATTTTTTTACATTATCAATGCGGTAAATTATGTAGGTCATGGAAGGTAGGAACATCCCGTTTCACTTTTATGCATTTGGAGAAATTGTTAAGGTTTCGCAAGGCATTGAGTACAAGCAGACCCCATCAATGACCATGATTATTAAGTTTGGAACGAGTAAACATGAGTTGATGGATCACGTGTATAACGCGTTTGATATTTCGTCCACTGAGACTCTCATTACGATGACGTATCGTCACGTAATAACTCATCCATCAGGTTCACAATATTTTATCCCCGTGTCGTTGCACGACGAGACCCACTTCGAGTTGATGTGGTCAACATGGCGAATCTACCATTATCGGCGAAGGTAGAGATTTATTTAACCTTCGAGCCAATCGAGCCTTATCAAAATTCTACTGTACATTCACAAGTGGTAGAAGAAAATGTGGGCATGACATGCCCTGCATCAATGATGGAAAGATTACGTATGCAATCGCCTATAGGTGATGTTGTGCAAGATAGATTTGTTACTTCGATTGATGATGACATTAGCGCCCCCAATGATGACCGTAACGAGGACCACGACAACGACATTGACAAGGACGTATGTCCCCTCGAGGATCTTTGCGCCATCTTTAATTGGGAAAATATAAATGTTGTTACGAGACGACCCAACCTACGAACCTCCAGGGGCGGAAAACTTGCAAGATGATGAGCAATTTGCAATTGACGAGGAGGAGTGGATGGAAGAAGCAAGCGATGAAGAAGATTACCAACCATTGCCGGTGTATAATGAAATTGATTGGGAAGTGGCTAATTCTACTGCAACCCAACATTCTCATCATTCGACTGGATGGGACATGCCTAATTTTGAGTTGGAAAGAGGAATGTGCTTTGACAATAAGAAAGACTTGCAGCATGCCATAAAATTGTGGCATGTTAACAACTTTTGTCAATACCTTGTTATGGAGTCAACTACAACCTTATGGGCATTGAAGTGCAGAAGTGCGCCGGAAGCTGGGTGCATGTGGCGTCTCCGTGCTTGTTTGCGAAAGAAGAAACAATTGTGGGAGATCACTCAGTTAGACGAGCCACACAGTTGTATAAATCCCGGCATAGAACGCAGTCATGCCCAACTCGACGCCAACATGCTTGCACGTGAGATACAAAGCGTTGTCGAAATAGATCATGCAATTGCTATCAAGGCCTTGAAAGAAATGATTAAGCTAAAATACTCACATGAAGTTCCCTACAAGCGAATGTGGGATGCTAAAAGGAAAGCAATTGCAAATGCATTCGGAGATTGGGACGCGTCATATGCTACGTTACCAAGATGGTTGGCGGCTGTACATAATAAGAGCCCAGGGACGAAGATTGAGTGGTCACATAGACAATGGGTGCAGAGATGAGATCGGGACGAGCATCCTCAATTTCGTCGTGTGTTCTTCGCATTCGAAGCATCAATCGAAGGGTTCAAACATTGTAGGCCTCTTCTACGATTGACGCGACATTCTTGTATGGTAAATACAAAGTGGTAAGCTAATGATTGCCCTATCTGTTGATGGTAATGGACATCTACTTCCAGTTGCATTTGCGATTACGGAAAAAATCAACCGACTCGTGGGGGTGGTTTTGAGAATGTTGCGCAAACACGTGACCGATAGAGATGGTATTTGTATTATTTCGACCGTCACTCTGGCATTCTCGAGGCATTAACACACCAAAAATGGTTTTTGTCCACCAAGAGGATACCATCGTTATTGCTGCGACACTTGACCGAGAATTTTAACACGCATTTCAAAAATGATTCGTTGAAGAATATCCTATCTCGAGCTGCTGGTCAACATCAAGTGAGGAAATTTGATGCATGCATGGAGCGTTTTGCTTATTTGTCTTCGGAACTCCTCGGTGTCTTCAATATGTGAATGCCATTCCCAAGGAACTCGGACTCAATCGCACGATGGAGGCTGCGCGGTATACGGATGGATGAATTCTAACGGGGTTGGTATGTATTCGATAGTAGTTATGTTTGTTATCCTATATGTGTTTTCACCGTGCGATATTAATGACACGGCATTATCTTATCATTGTAGAATGTTTTAACGGTGTATTGAAAGGGGCGCGATTCTTGCCGATAACAAAGAATGGTTCAAATGATTTACTACAGTTGGTGACATACACCAACCGACGCAAGGAGGAAATCGATGAAGCAATATCGCACGGCTCAATTACACGAGATATGCCATGGATAAAATTGCATATTATCAACAATCTGCAAGGAGACATTACGTGAAATTGATAAATCGCGACACTTTGGTGAGTTTGAGGTGCTCACCGGACGTCATGGCGATCGTATGCATAAAGGCAACAATACACAAATTGTTATCCCGAGGAACTGGTATTGCAGTGCATTGCAATAAATGGCAATCGTTTGGTTTCCCTTGCTCACACGTGTTAGCTGCATGTGCTCATATTCGAATTGATTATACACAATTTATTGAGCAATACTACAGGATGGACGTGTACGCACGATGCTACTCTTCTCAATTCAAAGCCATCCCCGATGAGAAGTATTGGCCGACTTTTTCGACGAAGATTTTACCAGATCCTAGGTGTAGACGTGGCCGAGGGAGACCAAAGGGAACACGAAGGCAAAATGAGATGGATCTTCCTAATGTTTCGAGGACCTTGCGATGTGGCATATGTCATCAAGAAGGACATAAACGAAGAACATGTCCGAATAGAGATCGTGCTCGAGTCCCTACTAGGAGGAACCGTTGCAGCGTTTGTCGTGCAGAGGGACATAACAAAAAAAATTGTCCATCCATATCTCAACCCCAACCACCCAATCCAAACCAATGAGAGGATTTGTATTTAGTTTGTAAACGGTGTCGATTGATAATTTCATAACATTTATATTAATATAGTATAACTTTATGTTACGTAAAGTAATATAGATACGTATTTGTTAATGTTATAACTCATAGTAATGATTTGTTGTGAGTTTTAAAACTACTCGACCAATTTGTTTAATCACACAAATTTGCAAATGAGTACACATGGAACCAGGACCATCTGATCCTTCTCTTCTACGCCTCCAATCTACACACAGTCATCGCAAGTCCGGAGGGTCGGGTATATGCATTTAACATGTATGTGCATAATATTTATGCAAAAACGTTTAATACACATATATATCGACATATTTTTCAATTGTAAGGTACATGATACAATGCGCGTGCGAAAAGATCTGGGTGTTGTTGATCGACGGATTAATTACCATTCTCGAATGATCCCTTACCTACGATCTAGTGGATTTTATGGTGTCTCACGCGTAGGATTTTTTAGACTTGATCGGGCTTTGATCACCGCTTTCATTGAGAGATGGCGTCCGAGACACATACGTTCCACATGCGTTGCGGCGAGTGTACAATAACACTCCAAGACGTTGAGATTCAGCTCGGGTTACCAATTAATGGTATGCCTGTGTGATCGAAGCACGAGATGTCGACTATCTCGCGGTGTGTGAAAGACTACTTGGTGCGAGACCAAACCACTTCACGTAAAAGGGAATAGAGTTCGTGTTTCATGGCTCGAAGACAATGTGCCACCTATAGAGGATGACAAAGAATGAGGAAATGGTTCGACGTTATGTTCGTTCATACATTCTACAACTTATTGGTGGTTGTGTGTTCGGCGACAAGTCGAATCAATATGTTCATTTGATGTTTCTTCCGTTGCTCGAGGACCTTCAAACAAATTGACAATATAGTTGGGGAAGTGCATGTTTGGCATATTTATACGAGGGAGTTGTGTCGTGGATCTCGCTCTGGTGCGCACGAGGTCGCTGGTGCGACAATTCTTATACAACTATGGGCCTGGGATAGATTTCCATTTATAGCACCAAGGCGCAAGCCTGTTCCTAGAGGTCGACCTCGAACGTGTGATGAAGTAGACATGCCCAATGACGTTCCTTTGGGATATCGGTAATAAAAATGTTTCTCATGTTATTTTTAACAATTCATTGGGTCTTTTTAATTTACGACAAATTTATTGTTTTGTATACAGATGGATAGTTGCATTTTCTGTAACTAGGACTGCCACACACGTTGTATCATCATTTCGTGATGCACTTGACACGCAGAGGGAGAATGCCGTGGAGTGGCAACCATACGATGTCATGGAGTCACTTCCACAATTATGTACTCAAGGTCACGGGAGTCGGCGTTCGACGTGTCCTTTAATTTGTTTCCATATAGTTGAGTGGCATAGACCGGAAAGGGTCATGAGACAGCTTTGGGCATCACAGTCGTGCCACCGCACTGTGATTTTGACACACGTCTGCACCGCGTCCAATTGAGAGGACACCCTCAAGAAAATTGGGCAGTGTATCACAGAAGATATATAGAGTTGTGGGAAAATCGTAGTAATACGATAGCCACGATACAACAAGAAGGGGAACATGATCACGAAGAGTACATGAGGTGGTACAGATCTATCACCAGGCGATACATTGGACATGACGGGGCTCTACGCGAATTCTCGGTAATGTTGAAACTATAATGTTGTTATCGTTATGAGTCATATTTAAAATTGCTAACCAAACACTGCATTTTTTTGTATATTAGTCTACATTTGCGCGTCAATTGGAGCGAGTGTTCACTGATGACGGGGTCGAACAAGGCATGGTCGCTTCTCTACATGAAGGCATCGAAATCTTAGATGAGGATGAACGGCAAAGGAGTACTTTGTGCAATGATGAAAATGTAGTTGAGCCGGACATAGATGACGAAGCATCTCAAGAAGAAGAGGAAGAACAACAAGAAGAGGATCAAAGCCTAGCAGATAGAGGGAGGAGAAGAAAAACAACGACGACTCGGACTGCAGGTGAGAGCGATGAGACGTTCTTCTCCACCACCTCCAACTCGTCCAACACCAAGAACGTCGAGACTATTGGTGAGAGCAAGCAGACGTTCTCCTTCGCCACCTCTAACCCGCCCTTCTTCTTATGGGTACTCTCCTTTGCCGCCCCAACGCAATCGGATGCTCATATGTTTTTGCCTAGGACACCGAGCATGAGTGTTCATCCATATCATTTTGATCCATATGCTCCTGGGGCATCATCTTCGTACATGGACCATAGAATGCCTACACATTCAATGCATGGTTCATTGCCTCAATACATGCCAAGTCCATTTACTCCGCCATATTATAACTACAATATTCCATATAGTGGAGATGGCTCATTCAGGCCCTTATTAGGCATGCCACCTTATGTTCCTTTCACCCAACCACATACAGGGAAGTCGATATTGGAATGGTTCAACCCCTATCTTTGATAGCACCGGTAGTAGAGGTCAATCGAGCCAACACGAGGAAGAAGTTCACGACTCATCAAGCTCAACAAACTCACCGGACGTACAAGCACGGAGAAATCCACGTCAAATAGAGTACGACCGGTTTGCCACACCACACGGAGGAGCAAACGTCGACGTCGATAGAACTGCATCATACCTTTGTATGAGTGGGTTGATATGAGTGTTTAGGGTCCCTTAGATGTCATGGAGATGGGGTTGTACATTTGGATGAAAGGCAAGAACTATAAATACAAACTCCTAGCCTTTTTGCTTCACATTTGTATGTTGTTTTCAATGAAAAAATGAAAAAAAAATTCAGAGCTATTGGGGACTTTTATTTGCTGGAAATTGTAGTCCTTAGGAGGTTATTCATCATCAAGAACGCGATCTAGTTATATACAATCAAGCATCAACCTTAAGGTATGCTCATATCCACTTATTTGCATAAAAGTGAGTACACACGATGATACTTTGAATTGCATTTCATTTCCTTTTATTACTTATTGATTTGCGCTTTTCGACTATATGGTGCCTTTGTACTCTAATATAATGATATTTGTTGATAATCTTTACTCTTTGAACTTGTTCATCGTGATGATATTGTTTTGTTGATGCTTTCATTGTATCCATTCGTGTGCTCTATGTCTTCATTTGATGTTTTTAATGGTGAATGAGCTTTAAATAGCATGCTATTAGGATTATAGACTTTATGAAAGAGACTATGGACTTTGTACTCGACTTGATTAGTCTATTAGCTTGTCCATATGCCTTTACCATTCTATACGAGTCATTTTTGAATAAATAAAGTAGTGGTTGGTGAAAATAGTGACAACGAACCATGACACACTCACTTAAGTAGGTTTAAGAAATCAAACCTAATTAGTAAATTTAGTAACACATTTGTTTGTTCATTTCGTAATAATTGATTACGACATTTACATTTGTTTCTAACTTACTCTTTAACCTTAAAAAAGTCATGTCGAGCGAAATAATGCATCGTCATCCGGGGACGGATCTAGTGGACGATCCAAATAGACGATCCGGTGGTCGCAGAGATCGTTCATCTCGCGACGTGGATCGTTCGCTAGTACGATCTCCCCGCTAATGATGCTTGAGTTTCAGCGAGCGTCAAGAGCGACTCGTTCGACAACAAACTTGCTCGGCGCGGCTTGCTTACCTTCGACAAGTTTTTGTCCAATCACAACAACTTGAGCGGTATCCTCGTCCGCCTTATGCGCAGCACCCCCACCAGGGCCCTCTCTTTCAGCAACCGGGGCCATCTTTATTTGGTCATGATGATCCAACCACTCAACAGGCTTACTCCTCATTTTTGACGTCGCAACTCCCTCCACCTATCGCTGGTCACGTTACTTCTAGAGAATCTACCCACGCATCTCCCTCCCATCAGCAGTATTACCAGCATGTCCCGATTGCAACCTTCGAATCTAGTATGCATGCCTCCCCATCGAGGAGTCATGATCATGTCGAGCCTGCATCACATTCGTCCAATACTTCAAGCCACCCTTCGAGTGACCCATCTATTAGTGGTGCCTCGCGTAGATCACAAGACGATGAGCCAGCTAGGGCCTCGAGACGTAGAAGTAATGATGACCGAGGCGCGGGGCGGGTTTTTTTGACCGTTGAAACTACGAAAGAATTGTAAGTCAATGAAATATTATTACGTATATATACTTACGTTTAATGAACTTACTATAATATTGGTCTAACTTTTTTTTGTAAAAATGTAGTGGTACTTTCTTGCATCCGTCGTCCGAAGTGTCAAAGCAAATGACGCGATATATAAATTCGATTTACATAAGGATGGCTACTGTTGGGATACGGTTCCCAACCATATCAAGGAGCAATATTTTAACGATTGGGCGGTAAGAGATTTTTAAATAAGAAAATTAAGTTTCTTTTACTTAGCATATGTTGAAGACCTGACTTTCTATTACTACAGACTCATTTCGATTGGAGACGATCAGATGATGCTATGGTCAGACATTTGTACGACAGGCAGATTGCCACTCGTTATGCTGACTTTGTTAGTAAGATGGTGAGGAAGCCGACAAAACCATCACATGTATCTCTGGAGGTTTTTGAGCATTACAAGAAGATGCGGTCTACTCCGAATATAAAGCGAAGTCGAAACAAGCGAGCCGAAATCGAAGATCGAGGTGGTGGGGGACCTGGTTCGGGTTCGTCACGTGCACGAGAGGGTGGAGCCATATCCATCTATGAGCATTCGTTGAGACTGGTATGTTTTGGGGCATACATACATAGATACATACATACATATGTATACATTAGATTCATATAAATTTCAAACTTAAATTTAAGTTAAACATATTTTATAGGAGAAGGAACTCGGTAGAAAGCCGATCGCTTTGGATTTATGTTTATATCTCCATACAAGGAATCATGATAACGTTACTTTCTTGGATCCGAGAGCGAGAGCGATTGTCGTAAGAAACTACTTGACCATAACTCTTTTTTGTTAATTATAGGTATCAATGACTTATATGACTTGTCAATGTTTAAATTCTTAATACAAAGCGCTATACACGAAAGGACCACGAGAGCTTTCACAGGTTGCGACCAAACACTCCAATTGATGAAACAATTATATTTGGAGATTGTGCAAATAAATGATAAAGGCCGGAGATTTGGTCTTGGCTGGACACCGTCGTGGTCTAAGATGCGTCGACATGATGAAGTTCTGGATCTTCTCGTCCTATATTGCAAGATGATGAGTCATTGGACCAATACAATAAGGAATTCGAGGAGTTGCAAGCAATCATACTAAAGATGCTTAATGACACGTCTGTTAAGCACGATCAATTGCTTGAAATGCAAGGACGGTTACAGCGCATGAAACAGGGTTTCATGGAGAGATCAGCTGCACAAAAAAGGCAAGATGATGTTGATGATGATGATGCGCTCACAATGACTCAACTACCGAGGATGATGAATGATGATTTCTTTTTCACAACATCCAAAAAGGTTAGATTTTTTTGGTTCATTTTTTACTTGATACTTATAAGTTTTTTTTTATTAGGAACCATTATAAATCTTATTAATTTATTAGGAACCATTATAGAGACATAAATCATGTAAACAATTTAAGTCTACCCCTTTGTCCCAGGTATATTTTATTTCGTCGATTTCACCGTCTCTGCAACCAAACTGTCAACTCGTAATCTCTGTCTCTCTGTCTCTATGTCTTGATTTCATCGTTTTTCGTTCTCTTTGTGTGTTCATTTTTGTTTGATTTATAGGAGACCGACGCGAACGGACGGACGAGAGACTATGATTTAGGGCTTAATCGGCTTGCGAGACCACCTTTTCTTCATTTGAGATTTTAGGTGATTTTTTTTTGGTTTGGTGGTTGTCTTTGTCAAGTGCAAAATGCAAATGTGTTTCGTTCTCTCAAACTACCTCTATTGATTCTCAATTGAAGTTGATTGCATTTGTTTGTGGTTTCTGTTGTTTGGTTGGGATGATTGATGGTTTTAGGTTTTTCCCATAACTCAGCTTCTTCAATGAGATGATGATGGATTAGTTGATTATTTGTATGCTGTGACTTGGAATGGTTGTGCTTATTTGTGGTCTTGGCATAAAGATGATGATGGATCAGTTGATTAGAGGGCCTGGTTTTATGCCTCCTCCTCAAGCTAGGCCCCCAATGGCGCTGAACTTGACTGACCCTTCACCTAATTCGAGCAGTAAAGTGCAGAAACAGATTGATTACTACTTTAGGTATGGCTGCATTTTTTTGTTGTTGATGGATTTGTGTACATTCTAAACCAAGTTTTTCTCTTTAAATTCTACCTCGGAAGTTTGAGTTGGCATCTTTGTTATTTTGAATTTGATTTCAGGATATTGCGGTATTGATAAGTAAAATAAATCGTTCCTCCATTGGCCCTTTATCTGCTTGCTACTCCTCTTCCTTGTAAGTCATTCCTATCAGTTTTCAAGACTATTGAACTTTTATAAATTGAATTCCATGAACATATGAATGTATGCTTTCCTTTTTGTTTTGTTTTATATGTGTGTGTGTTTTCCTACTCTGTCTATGTTATCATGTTATGATTAATATAAATTCCTTCTTAGTTCTTCCTTTTGTTGGATGGAGCTACATCATGTGCTTAACAGATGACAACCTTCATTCTCGCTTGAACTTTTTCATGTCAATCAAAATGTTTGGGTTAATTGAATCAAGCTCTCTTTATATGAATTGTATTACTTGTGTTGCTTTTCTCAAAAGGTGATTTCTTTCTAGACCTTCATTTGTTGATTAACAAGATTTGTAAAGGTTACGTAGACATGACTCAACCATTCAAATAATAGTTATATAGAATATAGTTGTAGCATAGCGATCGAGATAAGCTAAGAAGACATTACACAATCTTTGAACCACTTGTTGTTCGAACAACAGGGGAATGGTCTTTTAGTGCCTCTTCCAATGCGGACAAATAAGGGTCATTTTAGAGCTTATAAATTCTCTCTTTCATTTGCATCAATCTAACTTAAAGTAGATCCTTGTGAATTTTGTGGCATATTAGAAGTTGTTGCTATCCCCTCTTAGTTGCTTTGAGCTTCGTGAAACATCTCGTTGTTATCCTCAGGGCCTCATCTCCTCGAGGACTGCTTGTATTCTTGATTGCATAGCACATCTCTTGTTTGTTGTTGGGTCTTGTTGATTGTATACCAAAATAAGACAAGGGTTATTGCTGTGGTTTGGACACATCCAAGATATGATACTCTTATTGGTGAGACGCACAATATTTGGTGCTAATGTTGGTGCTATCTTTCCCGGATGAGAGTGTTGAAAACTTTTGCTGTAATTTGTTCGCAACAAACAAACTGGAAAAAAAAAATTCTGTCAAAATCATTTTTGGAGAAATCAAGAAATAGATGAATTCTGTGTCCACTTACAGTTGATCTTACTGCTAACTTGCTAAGTTACCATCTAGTTGGATTCTTATACATGGCTTCTCTCATGTAATGCAGGCCATTGGAGCAGTTTTTGCCCTCGATACTGTTTCCATTCCAACCATGAATGTAAGTTTTGATTGTTATATTTTTCTTGTTGCGATTTCATTGATTAAATGTTCTTAATTTTTGCCATCCTAGGCTTTTAGAAGATTAGCAACTTCAATGGATAAATTCTCAAAAGTTGCATCGGAAGAGGTACCAGGGACGTTGTCTTCTCTAAAACTTTCAGGGCTGGAGATTAATGATTTGACTCAACAATTGAGTAAAATAAGGTAAACTTGCTCTTCTGATGGATGATTCCTATTTGCTGTGAAGCACATTTTAATTATGTTCAGAGCTTCCTTTTTTTTTTTCAACATTAACATTAAAGGCAAAAGATATCGGGCTCTCGGAATGGAATGAATGGCCGAAGAACATGTCTAAAGGAAAGAGACGAAATCCTAATATGAATTGATCCTCTCATTTTGATCACATGATGTAAGAGTAAAGCAGACAGGTAATTTGTTGACAGTTGATTGTGAATGTTTTCTTTCTAAGATCCATCATGAACTATCTCATAGTAAGGCATGTTCGTTGTGAACCACCAAGATAAATTAGGTGATATGACAATTGAATTAGGAGCGCAATCCACATCTCATTAGCATGGGTGCAACTAACAAGTCAATTAGGCTTTATGAATTGATTAAACAATTATCTTTCTCAAAAATAAGACTTATAGACTTATAGTACTAATCTGCATGGCATGAGCTAGTTTTTGAAACTTCCCTGTATTTCATTGCCGTAGTTGCGAGATGTACTGTCGGGTTGCGACACTAGTATCAATCTTTTCAATTATGTTTGTTTTTAATATGAGATAAGGAGAAGCTTTTGATGAAGTAAAATTTCAAATTGATAACTTGATATCATATGTTTGAGTCTTCTCATAAAGCAAGTTGAGAAGCGTAGAATTAGATTCTTATGAGCAGTGATCGCATGTTTCATTTCGGAGTTATACCCAATCACATCATAGCTTAAGCACGCTTTTGGTATGGCAATCTTATCCATGAAAATCAGTAGACTAGTAGTAGGCTTTGATGAATTAAACCCCTTTTTTTTATTTTTATTTTTTTTTCTCAAGTGTCAATTTGGGGTTATAAAATTCTAATTGTCTTGGGTACATTGTAATTAGTAAAAAGGATCTCACAACTTGGCATACTTCTTGAGAGTTACACCGCATCCTTTGCGTTCTCAGCACGGGCATGTTGCATAGAAGAGTAACTCTGGATGAAGATAGCAAGGCTCCGTTCCCTGGATTCAGTGGATCATTTATCATGGCACCCTGCCTGATGGACAAGAAGTGGCTGTGAAGGTTGGGTCTGCAACTTCAACTCAGGGAACTCGTGAATTTGAGAACGAGGTAATCAGTTAATGCCTTTATGGTCTAGTTCGTTTAAAGGTTGAACTCTTATTTAGATAGAAAAAAATTAATTCTGCAAACCTGTGGCATTACTAACATAATATGAGTATCATGGTTTTTTTATTTTTTATATTTTGTTTATTTCCTTTACTGACTAAACTTGCTCTCGGCTATTCGACATGAAAACTTGGTTCCCCTTCTATACTATTGTGAGAATGATCAAGCAAATTCTTGTCTATCCTTTCGTGTCCAACGGTTCTCTACAAGATTGTCTATACGGTAGTCGCTTCATAGTTCGGTATCAATATTATGGTGATAGTGTTCATTACTTCATTATATAGTTTTCTCTTACCATATTCTTTCCTTTTGGGAGCGGGAGAAGCATCAAAAAGAAAGTTCTAGATTGGCCAACTAGAATCTCAATTGCACTAGGTCTTGCAAGAGGCAAGTAAATGAATTTTTTGGTGTTTGTTTCTTATTCATTCCAACATAATTATATTTCCAATTCCGGAAGCAAAACAACTATATGCACAATGAAGGAATATGTGCTCATCTCATATTAGCCTTTGTGATGTACAACTTTGATATTAATTTTCGATCTTGTTCGGTTTATTCTACCCGCACACTTTTGCCGGCGTGGAGTCATTCATAGGGATGTAAAATCAAGCAACATTCTTCGGACCATAGTATGTACGCTAAGGTTGCGGAAAACTCATGAGAAAACTGGAAAACTGAAACTGAAAAGCGAGTTTTGTTGATTGCTTTCATGAAATGTGTAGCTATCAATTTGTCGTTTTATGCGAATTTCTTAATGGAATAATAAGATTGCGAGTGGAATGTAGATTTGTATATTTTCAATTGAAAATAGAAATAAAAATTAATTTTGAGCATTTTCGGCTATTTTTTTTTTTCAAATTACATTTGATAGGGGTTTGAAACCCCTATGTAATCCTTTGACGATAATATAGAGGTTTCAAACCCCTATGAAATCACTACAATTGATAGGGGCTTGAAACCTCTATGTAAGCCTTTGAAGATATTATAGAGGTTTCAAACCCCTATGAAATAGTCAAGATTTAATAGAGGTTTGAAACCCCGCTAGCTCCAATAACACTCAACAAATCAAATTATCACCCAAATTATGTGATTTTTATATTTTTCGACGTAAAAGTGTGCCAACTTTTGAATTTCTCATTTTCCATATAAAATCCTCAATTTCTATTTATTTCGTCGAAATACTATTTTTTTCATATTTTTCTCTATTTTTACGTGTTTTGTTTTTCCAATTTTTTCTTTTTTTTTCCTTTTTTTCTATTTTTTCTTTTACGCGACGGTGCCCCGTCGCAATAATTAGCGACGGGTGCCCCGTCGCCAAAAAAAAAAAAAAAAAAAAGAAAAAGAAAAAAAAAAAGGAAAAAATAGGAAAAAATAGGAAAAAGTGGAAAAAAAGCCCACGTGTAACGAATGGCGCCTTTGGTAAAGGCGCCATTCTTACACGTCATCCACCCAACTATCATTTTCGCATTTCGTAAACGCGAAATCCATTACTTTTGTAATTTTAAAAAAATTTAACTTATTTAAAGAATTTTAAAGAAAAACAACATTACTTTTTGAAATCGCCCCAAAGCGAAGAGCAGCAGTGATAAGAAAGCAGAAGTGAATCACATTGCTCGACGCCATCGAGCAGGCGAGGTCTTATTCATTCATACTAGATATATATTTACCAACTTGCATTGGTAGTCTAATTAACAGATCAAGTAACATCTAATTCTCCCCATTCACTGTTGGGCACACCCAACGCCTTCCACACAGCTCTCGAGGCATCCACGATGTTGATAGGACATGGTGGTTGGTAGCATCCTGCAGTTGAGTCACACTCATCGACTACCATAGCAGAGATGTTGCGTCCATTGGTGGTGATTGTTATGTTGTTGAAGCACATCTTTTGGTTGTTGAATCACCCAGTGGAGAGAGCTACAATAGGTATATCATTAGAGTGGTAATTGTTGTCACATTCTGCCGGGCCACCTCCATCATCTTCCTTTCAAAACCATTGATCGTCATAACCGCTTTTGTGTGGCCGGTAATTGGAGGCGAGCAAGTGTATGTCGCATAAAGCTTCCCATCCACGCAGCAATCCGAGTCATTCTCGGTTGCATTGTCCTCGAAGGGGTTTCTTTCCTTTTAGCATTCCACTGGGTTTGCATTTCGTAGCTTCAATTCTTAAACAATGGTGAGAAGGTAGTGATAATACAATAATTAGTACAATGATTAAGATACTTCTCTTAATCTTCTTAGTATATTCTTCTACAGAGTCTTTCGACAAGTGAGGATCCAATATATAGGGAAGCTAGATTCTTATTCAATTTTACATCCTAATCTCATTTGTTTACTACAAGAAAAAATGTTTTTTACATCGGAAAATGATGTCATACTCTACGTTGTTAAAACTTATTTACTGTGTAATTAATGTGCAACCAAAATATATATAACTAAAAAACAATATTATACAATGATTTATAAATTTAATTAAATTCTTTATTTTATGATATTTAATCAATCATTACTTATTATTTTTTTTCTAAATAATATTTAATTATATGTTAAATTCAATAAGTTTTAACAGCGTATGGTATAACAACATAATTAAGTGTTGTTAAAGATCAATTTTCTTATAGTATCGATCTGCTTGCTTTGAAGCTTGGAGGGGTTAATTATTTAAACAATTTTTGTCTTTTATTCTACATTGTAATAGGATATCACTGACTAGTTTTTTTTGGAAAGGAGAATCACAGTTCCTACTAGACGAGTAGTTTAATGCTGAAGTTTATTATGCTGGCGATAATTTCTTACTGACTAAGTTTATTGGACAGTGGCATCAACATAGTTGGTTCATAAGGTTGCAGAAGATCTTGGGAAATCCTTGCTATTTTTGGTAGCATGTAATTGTCTCTTATATATTATGGAGGCGGCTGCAAAATACGTGTCCTTGTAATTAATGAGGCGTTCTTCGAACGACAATCAAATATCTCAACAATGGAAACAGGGAATTATATTGTAATAATGTGCTTTTTTTTTTTAAGAACAATGTGCTTTTTACAGTATCTACAAGTACACACTTACATAGTACTAAAATAAAAAGCAGTAGTATTAAACAGCAAGGTCATGTTGCATGCTAAGCATCAGACCAGGTGATGTCCAAACCTCCCCAGTCACTCTCAGGCACACCCAAGGCCATCCACACAGCTTTTGAGGCATCAACAATGTTGTTAGGACATGGGGGCTGGTAGTCATGGTCATTGTCACAACCCGCTGTAGAGTCGCACTCGTCAACCACCATAGCGACTACACTTCGCCCATTTCCATGGATGGTAATGTTGTTGAAACACCTCTGCCGGTGGCTGAACCATCCGGTAGAGAGTGCTACAATAGGAGTGTCGTCCGAATGGTACTGATTATCACATTCCGACGGACCTCCCCCATCTCCCCCCTTTTCAAAGCTGTTGATAGTTAAAACTGCTTTAGTATTCGAAGTCGCTTGAGGGGAACATTTGTATACTGGGTAGAGCTTTCCCTGTTTGCAGCAATCGGAATGGTTCTCCGTATTGCATTGGCCTGGAGGTGGCTTCCTCCCCCTCACATTGCCGCTCGGTTCGCACGCTTGAGCTGCAATTCTCGTGCAGTCTCCCCCAACCAGTGAGACTAGTAGTACTACCACTGCACATAGAATTGCTGCACTTCTCTTCATTTCTCTCTTTCTTCCTAGTTCTCTAATTGATTCTGTATAAGCTTCAAAAAAAGAAAAAAAATTAATTCTGTATTTGAAGTGTGTTGCAAATCATGTAGCAAGTCAGGGGTATTTATACAGGCAATTAGGCAGGATTAGTCTAGCATTTCTAGAATACTTCCAATTTACAGTTCATTATGTTCGATCTCACTGTCATTGGCAGCTTAAGTACAACGAAAAGGCCGGTTCTAAAAAACTAGTGTTCATGTTGAATCCGTCGGTTTCCTATGTATACAGGATTAGTTAACTGTTAACATGAAGTTAAATGATTTATCATAATTGATGAGTTGAGTTTCTCTTACAAAGACACGATTCTTATGAACTTAACATCACTTTCATATCATTATAGCTTGGCTTAAACAAAGCGGTTGGGAGGTAAAGTTAAAACATGAGCTCCTACTTTGAGACCCTTAATTTGCAGATCAACTAGCAGAGCTTCTAAAAGTGTTTCCCTTTCTTTTATGACTCCAACTTTAGATCAACTAACCTCCATACTCTTTCACATTATTCTATAAAGAATGATGGATTGTATTCAAATTAGCCAAAAGAAGTGTCACTAAAAAAATCTGGAGGTTATACTTCTGTAGCGGCTTTATTACGGTCAAGAATAATTGTGGCGACATAAAACCGTCGCATAAACACTTTTTCTACAAGCCACAGATCCATCGTAAAATGTTGTTTCTGTAACCATATTTCTTTTGTGCGGCCTTATCTCCGCCACAAAAAGTCTTTGTTCTGTTTTCAATTGTGATGAAATACAGTACTTAAAAAACGAATTTTATTCCATATATATATATGTAACTTTGATTACAAAGCCAAAAGCAGTAGTAAGAACATAAGAAAACATAATGTAACTTTGATTACAAGGCTAGAAGCAGTACTAGTAAGAACACAATACAACATAATCATAATGCGCGCATACCCGAGCGGCGAAGCTCTTATTAATTCATAATAGTTTGTTACCACCAACTTACATTGATAATCTAGGTAACAGACCAAGTAACATGTAATTCTCCCCAGTCGTGCTTGGGCACGCCCAAGTGCTTCCACACGGCCCTTGAGGCATCCACAATATTGTTAGGACATGGGGGCTGGAAGTCATGCTCCTTGTCGCAACCTGCAGTAGAGTCGCACTCATCGACCACTATGGCAGAGACTCTGCGCCCACGAGCTCTGATTGTAATGTTCTTGTGGCACATCTTCTGTTTGTTGAACCACCCAGTGGAGAGAGCCACGACAGGAGTGTCATCAGAGTGAAACTTGCCATCACATTCCGCTGGGCTGCCTCCATCTTCTCCCCTTCCAAAACCATTCAGCGTAAGAATCGCTTTCGTGTGGTGGGTAATTGGAGGTGAACATGTGTGTGTCTCGTAATGCTTCCCTCGCTTACAGCAATCCGAGTCATTCTCTGTGTTGCACCGTCCGTGAGGGGGCTTCTTTCCTGTCAGTTTTCCACTTGGTTTGCATTTCTTAGATTCAGTTCTTAAACAATAGTGACAAGGGAATGATATGACAATTAGTAGTACAAGCAATAAGATTGACCTGTTCATCTTCTGTATATGTTCTTCTTTCTCCTTATGTTGTATTAATCTGAAAGCTCGATGAAAGGCTCGCGGCAAGTTATGATCTTATATATAGGGAAGCAAGATTCTGATTCCAGTTAACTGGTATCTAGCACTTCAAGACAGAAGTACTGAATTTCACATTCCTAATTAATTTCATGAGTTGTCTTTTTGTACAAGCTTTATAGCTAATTAGAGAGGTTATACAAATGGTTTTTCTTTGTTTTGAACAACTGATTTTTTTTTATATTCTATGATTTGATACAAAATGTGGAAAAGATAATCTTGGTTCCTATTGAATGAGTAATTTAATCATGATGTTCACTATGTTGGCGATAGTTTCAAATTATTAGGCGGCTCAATTTGGACAACGCATTGGCATTGTTAGTTCAGAAAGTCATAGAACATTGGAAATTCCATTAGGAGAAAAAGAAAAAGAAATCATATAAATCATATGAAGTTTCTACCTCTCTTTGTTTCGTATGTTTGTCTCTTATCTGCAGTAGAGGCTGCAAAATATATGCGCCTTGTAACATGTCGCAATTGCACCGCCTTTGCCTACTGCAGCATAACTATTCATAAGTAAACATGTTGCTCAACTAAAGTTACTCTTACAATGCTCTATAATCACTTCAGTTGGTTATTAGTTACTAATCAGGACAATTGGCAATAAAAATTTTATGTGGCAGACTTTGTGACTTACAAGATTGCTATATTACATGACTAAGATTAGTGATTTACAAGAAAGTCCCTTGATTCTTGAAAGTTCGATAATTATCTTTCTAGGGAGCTCATGTAGCAATGTTTGGTTTTCAGTGAACTCTATAAGAAAACCATTTTTTTTATCAAGATCTCTCTCAAGATGCTGGGTTTGTTTGGCAACCACATATACTATGTTTGCTGATTTGATATTAAATCAAAGAAAGAATATTTGAAACTATGTATGTGGAGACAAGTAGGGACAAAGTTGTAGCCAATTAAGCAATATTGTGATAGCTGTTTTGTCTCATTTAGGCTGCCTTAATCAATTAATTAGAGTTACAAAGTTATTTTATTAGAAATCTTTGTTGCAGTTTTAAGATTCATTAACTGAGTTTATTTAAGAAAACTCAAGTAGAACAAAACATGAAGGAGGTTCTGAAATCAAATGAACACAGTTACTTAAATCTCTCAACAACTCAAACAAGAATTATAATTTATATATAACAGCGTTTATGTACTATACACAAATTTTTATTTGCAGTACTGTTATACATATGAACTTATTACTGCATACATCTTAAGCATCAGACCAGGTGATAGCTAAACCACCCCAGTCGCTTTCGGGCACGCCCAAGGCCTTCCAAACAGCTTTCGAGGCATCCACAATGTTGTTAGGACATGGGGGTTGGTAGTCATGCTCATTGTCACAACCAGCAGTAGAGTCACACTCGTCGACAACCTTGGCAACTACGCTTCGCCCATTTCCATGAATCGTTATATTGTTGAAGCACCTCTGCCGGTGGTTGAACCATCCGGTAGAGAGTGCCACGATAGGAGTGTCGTCCGAATGGTACTGGTTGTCACATTCCGACGGACCCCCGCCATCTCCTCCCTTTTGAAAACTATTGATAGTTAAAACCGCTTTAGTATTCGAAGTCACTTGAGGGGAACATTTGTATACAGGGTAAAGCTTTCCTTGTTTGCAGCAGTCCGAGTTGTTCTCAGTGTTGCATTGTCCAGGAGGCGGCTTCCTCCCCCTCACATCGCCGCTTGGTTCACATGCTTGAGCGACAATTCTCATGCAATGTCCTCCAACAAGGAAGAGTAACACCAGTACTGCACCTAGGATCATAGTACTTCTCTTCATCTTCTCTTCTTTCCTCTCTTTCTTCACTAAGTTGTATTCAATGCTTGATGCCAATCTGATAAGTTCCTAAGTGCATATATAGCAAGCACGCTGACTCCTAAACATGGGATAAGTCTAAGTAGTTCATAATAATTCCAATATACAGTTCATTATGCATGTAGTACTGACTAGTGATCACCATCAGCAACCTAAGTCCTACGGCGACTCAAGATTTTACTCGGTCTTAATAGTCATTTTTTTTAAAAAAAAAAAAAAAGATTGCCTGCCTTCACAGTCGCGGTCTGTTTTAGTAATAACATCAGTGTCACTCCTGAAGTTCGCATTCTGCATTAATGTAAAAGTTCATTATATTTGAATAGTTTTACATCCCTTTCTACCATCAACGTCATGTCTTGCTAGTATACTTAATTTAAAACATGATGTTTGAGTTGCAAAGTTAAGGCATAAATGGCAAGCAATGGAGAATCTTAATTTGGAACCTGTGTGCAGACATGTAAAGACAAAAGTAATTTCATTCGCAGTTATGTTATGCAAACTAATTTTTAAGTATCACTAACATTCTCCTTTAATTAATTTAGAACTCATCACAAATGAATCAATTGGAGAGAGATCCACGTTTATATCCTTCGTAGTGAATTCATCCTTGACCGATTGGGATTATATTTACGTCAAAGTGGACGTGGATTCAGATACAAAACATTGGTAATTAAATCCCCTTAGTTCTAACAGACCATAATGTATTAGATTAAGAGCAGAAAATAGAAATATGATGTTTTCTAACATGTGAAATTATCAAATTAAGAACAACATAAACTTCTATTTGTAGGTTGTAGCACACCACAAAGAGTACACTAAGCAATCACAGACTTAACGAAGGGTACACAACACAATTTGTACTCGCTACCTTTTATTTGTATTACTAATAAGCAAGTTCACATTGCACACTAATTAAGCATCAGACCAGGTGATATCCAAGCCACCCCAGTCACTCCGACGAACACCCAAGGCCTTCCACAAAGCCTTTGAAGCATCCACAATATTGTTGAGGCACGGGGGCTGGTAGTCATGCTCATCGTTGCATCCTGCAGTGGAGTCACACTCGTCGACTACCATAGCAACCACACTTCGCCCATTTCTGTGGATAGTGATATTGTCAAAGCACCCATGCTGATTGTTGAACCATCCGGTGGAGAGTGCTACGACAGGAATGCTGACCGAGTGGTACTGGTTGTCACATTCCGACAGACCTCCTCCATCTCCTCCCTTCTCGAAGCTGTTAAGGGTCAAAAACGCTTTTGTATTAGCAGTCACTCGAGCAGAACATCTGTATACAGGATAGAGCTTTCCCTGTTTCCAGCATTCGGAGTTGTTCTCGGTGTTGCATTTGCCCAGAGGTGGTCTCCTCTCCATCACAATGCCGTTTGCTCTGCACACTTGAGCTGCGACCCCTTCGTGGTCTCCCCCGATGAGTAATGGTAGTAGTCCTACCAATGCACATAAAACTATATAACTTCTCTTCATTCTCTCCCCCTCTCTCTATTTCTCTTACTGCTGCATGTACTATAAATGCCGTGCAAATATGATAACAAGCTTAGTGTATATATAGAGGCAAGCCAAGTACTTGTCCTAACATTGTTATTATACCTTCCTAATGTAACTGCTTCATATAGCATAGACAAGATTCACGAGTATTTGTGCTTCAAGCTGTAAAACATTGCATTAATGTCGTGGTAATACGACATCCTTAGCCTGCATTTGGTGCATCTTCATGATTTTAGTTAGGATTCTGACTGTAAATAATATCACATCCTATCTACCATCCTCCTCGTGTCCAATAGGTAGCTTTTATAGCTATTTGTGTTGCAATAATCTGCACAGTAGTACACAATTGTACAGCAACAACTGATTAGGAAGCCTATGTGATAAAAGATATAAAACAACAGCCAATTAAGGGTACCATGGGAAGTTGTGTGCAGTCTAACAATTATACTGTAGAGCGACAAGAGTGACTTAACTACACTAACCTGCGCTATACCGAACAATTATACTGTGGTTTAGGATTGCGTAGATACTCACATATATAAAAAAAAATAAGGATTGCAGTCAGATGAAAAGACTCAATTTTAGTCGAGGCCCATGAGCTTCGAATGGTGAAAATACCATTCAGTGTGTTATGGCAGTGAATTGTTGAAGCCTTTCATTTGAGAAGTACAGGTCTTCTAAAGAGATCAAACATTCAACTGGCAGGTAATTCAGCACTTTGCCACTTCTGGAAGTGGTAAATTGGTAATACAAAAAGGGAACAGGAACCCAGTGCAGTATCCATACAATGTTGGATATCATTCAAGAACTTACAAGTGAATAAATACATACAAGTCACTAGGGTTTAGCATTGTTATTATATTTTTCTCTAACATGATTGTACAGTCTTCCTTATTTAAAGATGCTTGAAAGCAGAAACACAGAACTGAGAAGAAAAACGAAGTGCACCATTAACTCATTTTATTCCATGGAAGTCTGCAACAGCAAGCAGTTCTTCAAGCCAAAGCCTAAGAGACGCCCAACAGCTTCTTAATATCCTTCTGCTCGAGGGGAACAAGACAAACGGCAATTGTATGAGTAGAAGGATCATGGGAATGGTAATATTACAGGCTTAAGGGCCCATAAATGTGACTTACCTCAATGCTGAGAGGCGAAGTAGTCGGCGCATAACGGTCCACCACATGGCCTTCCTTGTCGATCAAGAACTTTGAGAAGTTCCACTTGATGTCATCTCCAAAAAGGCCACCTTTGCTTGACTTCAGAAATTTATAGATTGGTGCAGCATTCTTCCCGTTAACGTCAACCTAAAACAAAAGTGTCAGTCGCCTGCAGAGTTTCATGGTTTACTATTAAGCTTGAGTTGCTTGACGGCAAAGCCAGAGTCTCAAATTAGTTGGGGTCGGCTAATAAAATGTTTTTAACCAAATCAGTGAATTTGTTTTATACCTAATATGACTCTTGCCATACTACTGCGCTTGAGTAAAAACACAGTGCACAGCAAAATATTTGCTCATAAATAATCAACAATATCCTGATGAAGGAAAGCAAAGACAGCAATAGAGTGCTGAAGAAGTCTTACAAATAAAATTAACATCATCAGATGCAGATGATTAAGATAAATGGCACTCTACGATCAAGAATCATAATAGAAAGACTGCAACGAAGTATTTAGAATACTTGGGGACCATATACTGGACACAAGATTTGAATTTGCGGTAAAAATAATGATAACCAAATCATAAAAAAATGACAAACTATGATCCGTATCACTTCTACATTCTCAAGACCTTCAATAGAGTAAACCATATATTTACCTACTCAACAAACTTCTGAAGCTACACCCTAGGTCCCTAACTTTTGCCTACCATTCTCCTATTTCTTAATGTCTTATGAGACTCATCTAGAACTAAATATTGAAATGGTTGATGTCGCGGTACCTTAGCTTCTACCAATGGTTCAACAAAGTCTAGTGAGACTAGAACGAACTAAACATTGTAATGCTGAAGGTCAGGCTCCATGAACTCAATCAGTCTAATATTTCTTCTACGTCTGTCATGCCACTAAGACAAAAATAATTACGCAATATGTAACATTTGATGGTTTGACCCCTGACCGAACAATTTAAGCAGTAAATTAAAGTGGGTTCGATTAACATCTAAATAAACAGAACTGAACAGTAAGGGAAACATTCACCAATCAATCATCAAGGTAAAAAAAGGGAATCCCCAACCGTCATGCCACATGAAGCAAGAAAAGGTACAGACGAAAATGTTAGTTTCATGCTTTTGCCGATGAGCACAGATATCAGGTCATTTATTTTTTGAAGCCTCCTATCATTTACTTGAAAATAATGTAATCTACCAAATTTGTCTAACTACAAAGTAAGGCTCGCAAGATTCATAGAATTACCTTGTCAAATATGGGATACTCAGCTTTGAATCTAGTGCAAGCAAACTCTACAATCTGCTCATTCGTTCCTGGCTCCTGCCCACCAAACTGATTGCATGGGAATGCAAGTATTTCCATACCTAGAACAAGTAGAAAATCTCATCATACCTTCATTGTACGCAAACAACAAAGTGACAAAAGATTCTACAATGAAGCTGCTCATTCCCCATCACCACCATATGTTAACGTCTTAGCAACCAAATACCATCAACTCAAGCAAGAAACAAACCTTGATCTTTGTACTTCTCATATAACTTGGCCAGTTCAGTATAGTTTGAGTTAGTCAGTCCACTGTGGAGAATAGAAAAGACAAGTTAACTCATTTTCCCCTTTTAAACAAGATGACGTATTTATGAGGAGAAATCAATCATCTGGTTCTCAGATACATGAATCACTTCAATACCCCAAAAATCGCGACACAGGTAATAAGTAATAACCATCACATTGATCGACCAAAGAGGCACAGGAGCCAATCCAAATTGGGAAAACAAAAGCAGAAAACAAGGTAAAATGAAATTACCACTGTGAGGCAACATTCACAATCAACAGAACCTTCCCCTTGTAAGTGCTAAGATCAACATCAGTGCCCTTGGCATCCTGCAAGCATATCAAACAGTGAATGCAATGCCAATGAGCTCATTCCATTAGAAATGAAGGAAAACAATGAATACTCGCGGCACAATCAAGGAAAGTGGGAACAAAATTTCAAAACGCCAATTCAAGATTCCTAATTTCATACCCAAAACAAACTCACGAGCTCTCATTCAAAATAAGGACATAATTCAGTCATAACCTCAGACCCCCAAATTAGCAAGGGCTCAATATCATGATTCAGTCATTCCAACAAAACACATACATCTCTTTGTATATGATTCATTCAATAAATTATAGATCTATTCAGATCTGTAAAAGATTGATTCCATTTTTGTTGAAGTACACCTCTCTCGACAATCGTTCGTGGATCTATGCCGCTGTTGGATTGGTGATTTTCTTCGGGTTTTTGCATTTAGTAGGTACTTTGTCTTTCTCTTGTTGGAAGTCTTTAGTTTTTCTTCCCTTTCTTGGAAGTTCTGTTTGTAATTATGTGGTTCTAGTGGTGTTTGAATATTGTCTTGTGTTCCAGATTGTAAAGAGCAGACCTTGATTGTCACACAGTTTCATTCATTGTTACAGTGACATTTACAGCCAAATTTATGGTGGATAGATGTTCTTTTGAACAAATAGAATTATCGAATCAATGTACTTTTATTAGGGCAATTGATTTCATGTCTAGTCCCGTATTGAGCCATTAATGATTAATGAAATTTCAATTTCACTTCAAAAAAACAAAACACATACTACCATCAATTTCTCACAAGCCCTAGAAATTACATCAATCAGACACACAAACCCTAACTGAAACAACCATTCAACAAATCATCAAAACATCCAAAAACAAAGAACCCCATTTCATAAAATCAAAAAGGGTAACAGAAAAGAACAATCTTTAAACAAAAAAACCAAACCTTGACAGTGAACTGGTGGATCGATTTGGAGTCGCTGGACTGGCTCGCCATCGCCCCTATCGCTCTTACAGGATAAAACCCTCTCCTAGGCACAGAACACGGATTGGAAGAACGAAAACTAGCAGAAGAAGGCGAAGAAAACGAAGAAGACGAAGAGGATGCCTGCACAGAACACAGTAACAAACGGGTTTGCTCAGATGGTGGTGACGAGCAACGATTGGTTTTAGAAGAGAAAAGACGAAAAGCAGAAGAGGAGATCGCAGAGACTCTGCGACTGAGAACAACGCGAGCTGAAGAAGAAGAGTAAAGCATCGAAGTGCGCACCAAGTTTCTACGTGGAGAGATTCAACGCAAACGCGCATACAACGCTCTTGTTTATGTGGTGAGAGTGTTGGACGAGCGGCACACGCGTACTTATCCAACCGTTGTTACACGTGGAGGGCTGTGGTTTCGCCACGGAAAGGATGGATTTCTCTCCATTTGTTTAGTCAGACTTTTTATATTCCGTTCACATTTCATAAGATTTTCCCACGTTACCTTTTTATTCCTTTCACACTTGTTTTTTCTCAAGTGTGTCGTGTGATTAATTAAGAAAAAAAACTTTTTCAGTTGTGTGATTTTTATTTGAGAAGTGATAGAATGAAAATAAGCATATCACACTGCAAGTAAGAAATTATTCATACGTGTCTTGAGGTGTGGATATATATAAATCTTGATACATAACATATGAGTCAAGGCCATGTGAACATATCCTATAAGCTAATAGGTCTTATAGAGTTGTCATTCTAACATTTTCTTTTTTTTTTTTTTCTTACTTTGATACCCTTTTATATATTTTGGTTTTGATATAACTCTTGAGACCAAAAAAACACATGTGTTTGATGCATACATGTAATAGGGTTGAGTATAATAACAAATATAATTATAGTAGTATAGGGATAGTATGGTAATTTTTATATAATTTGTTAAGATTTAGTCACTACATAAAGATGTAACGAATGTTGTGAAAAAACACGGAGAAGAATTGGATTTTTATTGCTTGTTTGTTACAATACCAATTGAGGTATTTATATAGACCATTATGATCTTGAATTACTATACTAACCCATACATTTCATAACAATCTACCTTACTATATATGCATCAATGTGACTGAAATTTATTTTTTTTTTAAAACACCAATGTTACTTAAGTTATTTCCGCTTCCTCCCTACTTGTACTACTATTACAAGAATAATTTTGGCACTCGACTTTTCCTACTTATGTTTGATTTGGACAACGAGAGTCTATAAAACATCCCAATATTATGACTCTATCAACCAACAACAACAATAAAACCTCAATCTTAATTAAACTAGTTGAAGTTGACTACATAGATTTAGTTTTTTCACTCAGCTTAATGCTCTCAAGGACACAGTTTAAATTCTTCATAATCAATGTCAATTTTTTTTTCTAAAAACAGGAAAAAAAAATGTGTTATGTTGAGTGACAAGAAAGAGATCGATGCATTTGAAGTTGAGATGCATTCTTTCATGGGTAAAGTCTTGCAATGAATGGTGACTTGTTAATTTTGTTTTGGTTTTAATGATGCAATGCAAAAGAAGACAAATAAAGATCAATAACCCTCTTCACCGCCAGGTTTCATGGCCAAAATCTGGCATTGAATTGTGACGCACTCATTAGCATGTATAAAAAAGAGTTGCGCTATAGGCACCCCAATTTACATGCATTTTGAGGTGCCTATAGTCGTGCTCATAAATAAACATGTCAGAAAAAAAAAAGAAGACATAAATGAAGTTCAATAATCTTCCTCTTCACTACCAAATGTCTTGAATGACAATAACTTCTATGGGAGTGAACATAAAATCTGGCACTGAATTGTGACTCACTAATTTTGATTTGGTTTTTAACGAAACAATGCAATTGATGATGTATATTTGAACATGCCAGAAAAAAAAAAAAAAAAAAAAAAAAAAAAAAAAAAAAAAAAAAAAAACAACTGAAGTTCAAATTAGTCTTCCTCTCACCACCCAATGTTTGAATGTCAATAATTTCAATGGGAATGATCATGAAATCATAAACAAAATACTTTAAAAGCATACAGAACAGCTACCCATGTTCCTCCCAAAGATTTCAAATGCATTCAACTTCACTGCAACAAAAAAACATAATAAATCAAGGAAGAAACCTGAAAAAGATCTACAAACATACCAGGGAAAATCAACCAGAGACTGACAACCCATCAAACATGCTGCTAAAGATGCCAGACTTATTTACAGCATACTATCCGTCCGAGCGGGAAGTCGCCGGAAGAAATTGATTGGAACAGAAGGCAATCTATGGCGAAACCTTGGATGCCTCATGAAGAAGAAACCAGCCAAGACTGCCAAAACCTGGAAGGGTGTCACATACAATGTGATAGCAGCAACAAAGCAAAATGTGACAAAAATGGCAGTGGCTCGAGGATCACGCCAACTCAGTAATGCCTGCACCCTCTCTCCTTGTGTTGCTATGTCGCCCACCACTGTCTGTATCCTCCCTGCAACGCTTCTCAGTCGATCATACCTATGTCGAACAACGTCAGGGCTGCGAGTAGATGGGAATGTGTCGAATTCCTCATCGAGCTCATCTGGGTGCACAGCCTCTGCACAAGAGATTCTGGTGTTCATGTGTGGCGGGTATCTCGGCCGGTATCTGAAGTTCCATATTCCAATAAGAAACATGTAGAGAAACACAGTTGGGAGAATCAGTTCTGGGAAGCATACAAGCATTATGTAGAGGAGGTGAACTAGCACCGTCGTGACTGGGTTCTTCCACATACAAACATCTCCGAACCATTTACTAACCGCAAACAGACCGGAGAACACAGACATTAGCCGGAAGAAGTTGGCTTTGCTACGCCGCATACTCCACATGTGCGAGTCTACATCGGACATGTACTCAACCACTTCCTTACGCAATGGAGGCTCAGCCCTGCTAAGCCTAGCAGCCACAATGTTCACAGCTTGGTGCCTCAACATGTCAAGTTGCACTACTGTTAATGGCCGAACATAGTGCATCTTCGGCAACAAAGGGCGCGAGTATATATACATCATGTTCACCAAAGAAGTGTAGGAAAACCGCAGCGCCATATGGAGCTCCCCCATTTTCTTCACCCCGGATGGATGTAGAACTAGTAAGGGATAAGAGTGTGTGTAGACACGACCCGTCTCTAGTGTTGATATGCGAATCCGAACCTTTCCAATCTTTGTGTCCTTGTTAGATTTCTCGCCGAGCTGGCTATTGTCGAATACACCTATTGTGAGAACAGTAGCTGGGTCATATACCTCCCATGTGTACTGCTCATTGTACTTGGGACTAAGGCTGTCGATGATGGTCCTTGTTCGAATCCATTTGTGACCATACTTGGCTACACAGTATGTATCGGATGTGCCCCTTCCATCTCTGGTTTTCATTGGGTGTAACCCTTCAGCATTCAGGATGCCAAGTTCCAGGACTCCAATTGATGGCTTCCAGAGTTGTTTCGCAGTAGGTCGGAGATCACTGCTGTAATGCGTCGACTCATCAAGCACATGATAACCACCATCAAGACAGACTCGGACATGAAGCCGACTGGAGAACTTATCTTTCTTTATCTGATCAACGTCGATAGCAGCTGGCTTCTCAAGGTGGAACCATTTTGTGTGAACAATGCGGTCGTCTGCTCTCTTGTCGACTGCATTTAAGGGTATGATCACCCTCCCTATGACCTCGTCTTTATTCGGTGCTACTCGGTCTTCAACTTGAAGAACTAGATGCTCTTCAAAGGGTTCGGCGGCAACAAACATTAGATCCTCATTCCAAAGAGGATTTAGAGTTCGAGACTGAATGGTCTTTGTTTTCAATACTTGGCCGCCTATTTGAGCCTTCACATGTACTTCTGGGAAGCGATTCTTCTCAGTCATGATCAAGTCTTGTGCTTCAATGATGTTAACTCGCACATACCATAACCGAGGCGCGTGGTAAACCTTAGAGCGAATGTGAGCTGAAACAATAGCGGAGCTGTCAACTGGTGTTGCTGCATCCGAATGCCATGCATCAGGGAAGGCCTCATCAGCTTGGGTCCCTATCCAAACAGCAAGCATCAACTCTCCTTTTGTCTTGTCTCCCTTCTTGTCTTCGAGGCGATACCACTCAGGTGCAAGAGGACTATCAGGGGGAACCCGCAACGGGACCTCATTAAGATCAAACCTAACAATTCCAACAAAGTCATCTTTGACAAGATCCTTGTCCTTGACAACAACATCAAGAACAGAAGCTTGCATCCGTTCCCTCGAAAATGCAAACACCTCATTCCACTCAGGATTCTGTTTCTTATCAAAGTGCCTTGTAATGCCTTTGTAATTCCCTACCCTCACCTCAACATACGGGTCAAGGCTCCCTGTAATGTCCATGGTGGGGAGATCACGAGCCTTCACCACTCGCACAAAAAGGAAATGCATCCGCTCCACAAGGTCATAGGTGCTGGCTGGCTTGTCGGAACGAATAACCCGACCACCAACAATCTGTCCTCCTCCAAGGAATGGGCTGGTTTCTTTAAGAGCATAATCAACTGGTTGTGCCGATGCTGCAGAGTACATGCGAACAATCTTTGGTGGTTGTGGCTCAGCTTTCACCTCACCAGCTCCATATTTCATTGGCTGCTGGATCACGACTGGTGAATCACGATGCGGTGGCGGCTGGCTATAATTCTGAGCTGGGAGGTGATGAAAAGTGTGTCTTGCCTCAGCTTTGCCATTCGACATTGAGCTTAGAAACGAATTGGGAACTTGACCATGTGATTCGGAGTGAGAAGAGAGCGGATTCGCATTTAGCGTAGACTCCATGGCAGGCAGCGGGTTAGAAGATTTTATAGAAGGATCATCAGTAATAAAGATTTTCAAACCAAGCTCTCCCTTCACACGCGATAACATGTGACGCTTCTCCAAAGGGTAATGCAGCACAACAGCATCGGCATGAGCCACAAACGATTGACCTGTAAGGCGAACCTTTCCAAGAAAGGACCTAGAATGAGTGGTCTTCTCATTGTTATAGACATTAGCTTCGAAGGTCATGTTCGGAAGGTAAGCCGGATCAGAGATGTTGAAATAGAAGCTCTCATTCCAAACAGGATTAACATCTTTCTCTTTAGTGCTGGTGCGGAACTTCTGGCCGTCAAAATGGAGCTCAACGTATGCACTGGCTGACCCTTGCCCATCTTTCGGCATGAGGTTGTGTGCACTCACCACATCCACCCCTAGCTTAAGGTTGTTCATAATGGATGAATGAGTTCCTCCTTAAAAATGTTTCGAAAATGCTTCAACAAAATGTCTCAACTACCATAGAGAGCTGATCAAATAAAGTCCACAAACACCTGCAAACAAAAAATTGAAAAATGGTTACAAAGGTTCCCTTGTTCTTACACAATCATAAATCAAAACAAAAATCAATCCTAGAATAGTATAAATTTTTAGAGCAGTTGGGAATCAGATGTGATGCTGGTTTGTTAATGAGCAGAACAAAATTTAGACAACAACAAATAAGGTAAGTAAATGAGATAAACTTGAAAGGGAATGTGACGACCCGTCCCCGACTCAGGGTCGGGTCGCCCTGCCCAGGCTGCCACTTAAGCCCAATACCTGAACCAGACCCAAATAACGGTCTGACACACCTAAACAAATAAATCTGCGGAATACACATTGGCTAAACAAAGGATAATAATTGCGGGATAAATATAAAGAGACCTTAAGCCAATAGATTTAAGTTCATAGAACATTAATGAAACTATACATAAGTTCGTACTCATTTAAGCTAAACAAGGATTATTAAATCTCCCAAGTGGATCAACTAAATGTAACAAGTATTCAAGCTACCCAAAGATCTATTTTAATTTTAACTCAAATTGAATAGTTTCAAAATCAAATATGCATAATATATATTAACAAAGGCTCACATCAAGAAGAGACTTTAAGCTCGTCCCTCCATTGCCTTGACCTAGCGCTATGTGGATACCTAAGATGTAAGTGGGGTGAACTAAAAGAACCAACGGAGCTCAGTAATGTGGAAAACCCGCTCAACCATCAAATATGCAAGTAATACCTAATAAACATATAAAGTCTAACATGTATTTGAGAGCAAACAAGGACTCGTTGAATAGTAGCATGGCAGCATGATTTCATAAGAGATAAACATATAATGAGCCATCAAGTACTAACATGAACATAAGGTTTGTAAACCACAAGTAAATAGGAATCCATTCCTTTCATAGCATATTAGACATTCATAAGCCATCAAGTTGTAACAACAATAACCATGCATGACATTGAAAGCTTATTCTAAAATTCAACAATACATAGCATAATTCTCCATCAATAGCATGTAAGGTATATATCATGATTCTTTATCCATGGCAAGAAAGAGATTGACAAATCACTACATAAATTCAAGCTTTCATGCAAAGGAGGGGGTTTCGCTAGAGTATATACTATAAAATATAGTAATATGTATAAGTCGTTCCATTCAATGCATACTAGATATTGGCAAGAATCCGGTGACCGATTCTCTTACTCTCGAGGTGATGGAAACTACTAGCTGGTACACAGGCTTTATGTGTTGTGTGCCCTCTCGTTCGTCCCATCAAATCAACAGTAGATTCGTCCAAGCCACCACCGATGCACATCCCTATGTCTCAAGAGTACAAGAGAAGGAATTCCAACTCATGTCCCTACGTGACACACTTATGAATTCAATTAGTCAAGTAAAGCCCTTGGTGGTGAACTCCACAAACATCCTAGGGCGTTAACGACCCTTGGTGGTGCCATAACATCCTGGGGCATTCATATAGATTTACTTGCTAATAAGGCCCTCGGTGGAACTCCACAACCATCCTAGGGCCCTGAATAACATAGATGAGAAAAAGAGATTGCATTCACATTCCATAGATACGTAGGTTCGAGCCAATACCACGATGCAACCCATAAATCCCAAATCTTTAATTCAAATCCCGAATCCTAGACATAACTAGTAATCATGTCATATTTGATAATTGAGCAAGCTCCTCACTTACCTGGACCCGCCGCGGTGCCTACACTGACTCCTCACACGCTTGGGGTCCCACATGAACCGTTTCGCGAATCTAAACAAATCATATAACATTAATAAGTAGTTATTCGATTTAAAGTTAAGTATTTTTCCATTTATTTGTCTTTGGAGACCAACTAGTGCGGGTCCCACAGGTTTTGTGTCGTTCAAAGCCTTCGTTGAAGTCCCACGTAGTGTTTTTGTTTTGGGGGGGGGGGGGGTGTCGGGTTCCCCAGTACGTGTGTGCGCCCCCCCGATGAAGCCGTAGAGGGGCTGGGACATTCCAGCCCTTCATTTTACTACTGTAGGGACATTTTGGTCCCTGGTCAACTGGTCAGACCAGTTGACTGGCCAACTGCCTAGTTGACCAGACAGATTGTGGCCGTGGAGGGGAGCTTAAGCTCTCCTCTGTTGGCCCCTCCGCCCCCAGCAGGGCCTCCGGTGGCTGGTCAGAGGGGCCACCGCCCCCCTGTCCGGCCGCCGTTGAGGCGGATGAGGGGTGCCGCCATTAAGTGACTTCATTGCACGGATAGCCCATCTCCCCAATTTTGTTGAAAAACTCCATAGCCTCACTCATTTCTTGCTTCAAACAGAGCCCCTTTAACAGAGTATACACAGTTATAGTATCTGCTTGAAACCCTTGTTTGATGATTACCCCAAGAACTGCAAACCCGAAGTCCACGCGACCCATGTTGCAGAAACAGTTGATCAACACGTTGAGCGCAACAACATCTGATTTGACTCCAGCACCGCCCATTGATCTCATCAGGGAAGGCACATGGGAGTAGTGTTTTAACTTTGATATGGCTCCTAGAGTTTGATTGAAAGAAGAAATAGAGGGTCTAGGTTGCGTTTGAAGCATGGATTCAAACATACCTAGTGGGGCTCCCACCTCCCCCTTCGGCGAGGATGGGGCTCCCTTGTGGGGGCCCCACCGCCCACGGCGGCGGCGGCTGTGAGGCAGCAGCCCTTGCCTTGATATTGCCACCACCACCACCCTTGTAAACCTCATTCTCTACCCAAAAAATCTTAATAAATTTGAAAAAAATGATATAGAAGGGAACGTTTACCTCTCGGGTTCATTTTCTTGTTCTTCTTTATCTCCTCATCTTCAAATGTAGAACAAGTTGTTATATAGTTAGAATTTTAAAATAGAGTTGTATACAACCTTGTTTATTTTATCAAAATACCATTATAGGTCTCCAAATCATTTACCCAATATTTATTTAGCCTAAGTTATACTTTTTACACTTAAATAATTCACAAATCACAAAGTACACTTAGCACACATTTAGAATTGAAAATCACTGAATTACCCTCGAGTCAGGTTGGGTAGAATTCGGGTCATTACAGGGAATCACCTTTTTAAGAAAGTGGCATTGAAAACAAGTGGAAAGATTGGAATTGACTTCAATTAAAAAAAATAAAAATACTAATCTCTATCTTCACCTTCAAGATCTAGAAGTCCCAGAAGTGAATAAATCTCAAGAAAGAAAATTAGAAATTAACACAAAACACTTTTTCTTTGGGGTAAAGCTTGAATCTTCACCGAACATTCACCTTTGAAATCCAAAAGAGGAACAAAAAGAAAAACAAAAGATTCGCATGCTCTTGAATCAGACATGAGCAATAACAAGAATAAACAGAGAGAGTAGTGAGAAAGGTTTCACCTTTTATTTTGTCAAACTTGTGGTCGTTCAAGTGAGTCTATTTAGCTCTGTTTGAAGACCAACAGAGAGCAGAGCAGAGCAGAGCAACCCTAGAAACGTTTGTTAGTAGAAGCAGAGGTATTGAAACTGGGAGAAGGGATTAGATTATTTTTGGAGCACCGCTCGTACTCTTCTGGCAGGCGCACTGAAACTGCACAGCACAGGTGACAAAACCCAGACCTCTCTTTCTCTCTCTCCTCTTTATATACATATTAGATCAGGTCACATTTCAAAATATGAAGTTTCTTCGTTACACGTGAAATGATAATCTAACGCTCTCTGTCAACTTACAAATTGGGTATACATTCTTATTTTTTTAGATATTTATGATGTTTTATTTTATAAAAGATAAAAAAAAAAATTATAAATAGTAAAAAAATAAGAATGTGTCTAAAGTTTACGTTGAAAGTGAATCATTTTATTATTTTTGTTTTCAAAAATATGTGGCTTAATAGATAAACCCTTTTAGTTTAAAGAAAACTTAATTTGTCATCATAATAAGTGTAAAAATATATGAGTCTTAATATAAATAATTGTCAACAGTAAGAAAGTGTTTTATGAAAAAAATTGTGCTATCAAGCGTAGAAAATTTATTATTTTTTTAAAACATTTTTTTTCCATTAAATCAAATAGGGTTTCATATTAATTTTTTATTACCGTAAAGAGTAAGAGGCTTAAGCCTGATACAAAATCAACATCATCGAATCTATCTTTTTTTTTTCCTTATTATCAAATTAGTCCCGTTAAAAAAGCCTAAAAAAATTCCATTAAAATAAAAAACATCTTCAAGTATTTTAGAGCAGTTAGTGTGTTTGAATTTCAATAATCAATCAAGTATTAGAATAAAAATATGTTGTCCAAAGGGTTAGAGGTGCAGCGCAGCGGCGGTCAATAGCTCTTGATTATAGATCTAATTATTAAATGTTACCATTTGTAAAAGGATGTAATAGTTGCACCCCTTTATATACCTCAAAGAATAAAATCACGTTAAGAATTTTTACCGATCTGTTTGACTCACAAAAATAGGTAAAAAGCTCCCATATATTATTAAGGAAAATGATAAAATGACCCACTTTGGGCGCACACTTGGGACGCACACTTTGTCTTTTAGTTCATTTATGGTATTTTGTTATATGTGGGCCCACACCTTGAGAGACAAAAAATAGTCATAAATGAGCTAAAAGACAAAGTGTGCGCTCCAAGTGTGCGATCAAAGTGTGTTAGATTATCATTTTCCTATTATTAAAGCGCTAAAATTCGAGTTCATAACACTAGATTATTTTCGAGACTATTTGTTGAAGATATACGAACTGAAACGCTTGGTCCTGCATCGATTAATATATGACTTCATAAAAAAGTACATAAGTGATTGTCTTCCTTCTAATAGCACTAAGACCTTTTAAAATAAAACTCTACGCCTATAAGTTGAAAAAGTGGCTAAGTTGGGGTCAATATCGTCAAAATCTCTCATATGATATAGTTGTCAAAAAGGCAAAACCTCGAGAGATCGTGGTTTAATTCTCACTGAAAGTCAAAAAAATAAAAATAGAGACAATATTGGTGCTGGCGGAGATCAACAGATTTGCGCACATGTGGGCAACGCAGTAAACCAGTATCATTTTCGAGTATTTTTTTGGATCTAAAGCCATGGTTAAGCCATGCCAACAAAGCATTTCACAAAATTACAACAACAGAACTTTAGTCCCAAATTAATTGGAGTAAGTTATATGGATCAAACTCTTCTATTGTGCTTAGTTTAATGCAATTGATGGTGAGCTTTCCAAATCATTCAAATCATTCATAATTAATGCGACACAAATTAACTTCGGTCTACCCCCCTACCTTCTTGAATTTCTTTAGTTTCTATTAAATCAAGTCTTCTAGTGAGGGCATATATAGGTCGTCTTTGTAGGTGATTACACTACCGCAATCGCCCTTGCCTAATATTTGAGTTAATTGGTGCTATTCCTACTTATCTTTATATTTTTTTATTTATTATTCTATATTTATGAGTCTTACGGTACATCCACCTAAGCATCCTCATTTCTCCTACGTTCATTTTATGTAATTACTATTATTTTACTGTCTAACATTCACTACTATAGAATATAACTAGCCTAATTACGGTCTTATAAATTTTTTCTTTTAACTTGGTAGGCATATTTTTTTTATCACTGATCACATTAGTTGTACTCCTTAATTTCTTTCATCCAGTTTAAATTTTATGTATAACATAATTTTCAATATTGTCATTATTTTGTATGATTGATTTTAAATATTTAAAGTGTTTTGCCTAAAGAACAAACATATAAACAAAGCACTTTACTAATAAAATAAAAAATAAATATATATATATATATATATATATTATTTGATTAAAAAAGAAGTAACGCTAACACATCATCCACTGCCACTAGTTATCAGTTTTGGATTGACAAATTACCAGGAAAATGACTCTAATACAATCCTTGTACACAATTTTGAAAAATGTTAAAATAATTCACTTTATGCATATAATGGGTCCATGTAGATGTCTATCTATATGAAATACGTCGAGGAGTGTGCGTGCACACCTCGAGATATATCACATGGCTAGATATCACTTGAGCATACGAAGTGCTAAAAAATGAATGTTCAACTTTAAAGTGGTTACTCTAACATTTTTTTTTTTTTTGGGTGGCTGTTTGTAATTGTCGCTGAAAGAAAGGGTAATTGACTACCAGAACCAAATAATCCCGCGTAATTGAGATAGTGGAAAACGTGTATCTGCTACAAAATAAAGTTATGGTGAGGGCTTTATTGTAATCTCACAATATAACGACATGAGAGAAATTTCAATCGCTTTTTGGGCTTGAAGGAATCAAAGATCGGTAGAGACAAAGACAAAGTCAGTGGCTCCCACAACCCCGTGTGTTGACACCACTTTCGAGGTTGGTGAAGCACTGAACCTTCTCTCACAATTCCCAGACTTGAAAATCTTCGAAGTCTTTAAACCATTGGATAACATTTTCCTGCCTCGATTCGCCCATCGTTTATGTCATCCAACGGTAGAGCTGCCAACTGAATATGCAGATACCAACAAAAGTTTACATAACCAATTAGTTGTGGAAAGTGGTAAGGTAATTGATCTTGAAGCAATATCTCGAGTTTATGCCTATAAATTAAAAAAAAAATTAAATTAAGAGGGTCTACTCCTACATGAAACTTACATGAGGCTTGACGGTACTTAAACTTCGGTGCAGTTGACGCCAAAAGACTCGAGACCCGAAAAGAGTGTACAAATTATTTTTCTATCAACAGAAAAAAAAATTTAAGTATAGACATTTTCACCGAAAAAGTTGCACACTTGCACTTCAATTAGTTTGCAATTAAGGTCGCTTCCCATGTAATGTAATCGAATTTTTCATCAAAAGTTGAAGTTTTTAGTTTTTGTTGCAATGCCATCAAGTTTTCTCATGTTATGAATCAATTTCGAATGTTTTCTTAAAGAAATTTCGAATATCTTGATATTACATCAATATACTCGGATAAAATGGAGGTGTAATCACTATCACTAGTACTATTAACAAAAAGAACAAACACAACGACATTTAATTTAATTTTTTTTCTAATTATCTGATCAAATATCTTGGTCCACCCAATGGAATTTTTGCCTGGCACAAGCCCCACTTGGATTATAGACAAAACTACTAATTACAACACTCCGAAATCTAGATCTAGTACAATAAGAAAATAAGATTACAACACTTATTTTTCCACCTTTTTCATTAAATTATAACTAAAGATAAACATGTCGGTACATGTTCTTAGATTGACAATTCTATATGTAGACACACCATAAAAGATTACCAGCACTCCTATTTAACAAATGTTGATGTTAATGTTAACCGTAATAAAGAATGGAGAGTAGACGGAAGAAGATGACTTGATTCTATAAATAGAAAACGGTGTTTGAATAACACCTCAAAGTTACATCGGAACGCACATTCCTTCCAATTTGCAGTCGTCTGGTTCCACATTTCGATATTTAAAACATGATTGGATAGAGGTTGTGCATTCTAAACATGTCACTCTAGCATTTTCGATAAAATAAAGCACATCTTCATCTGAGTCATTCCATAACATCAATAAATGAAAAATCACCATCCCTCCCCCCCAATTAATATTGAAATAATTGAAAGACTTCAACCCCTTCAGAGGCACTTGACAAAAAAAGGTAAGTAACATTTAGTTTTTACTAATTAATTGTGTCTATGGTTCCCTGTTTAAGTTCTTGAGAAAGCGACTCCCCCTCCTGATTAGACACAATGTGGATCGAGTCCTAAAAAATTCAACCCCAAATATTCTATCTTATCTCTTCAACATTAGCTTGGTAGGACTATTTTTTTTTTTTTTAAAGTATTTACTCCAAATCCATATATAAAATGTTCATTTTGATAAAAATTTATACATGTCACCGACTGAAGTCAGCCCCAGCAGTTTAATGACGCTCAAATTAAATAGCTCAAATTAAATACTTCAATCCAAGATCTAGTGATTTTGAGTAAGGCCTTAGTAGCACTGATTAAAGCAAAGGTGATGTCTTCAATCTTAAGGAGCCCTGATAACTCTAAGGGATTTATTGTGTCTACCAGTAGTCTAGTGTCAATAATGATGATTCGTGATAGATTTACTGTGTGCTATAAAAAAATCAAAAAAATTAAATTGAAAGGTTTAATTTGTTGTTGTGATTGTATGTACGTGACATTACGCAAACGAGTTGGCCCAACAGTAATGATAAGTTTGGCATTGTGTAGATTAAGTGCACGACCCCAAATTTGATTTTGCATTGCACCATTATCTAAATTACCAAGATAGACTCAGATCGATTGCACCATCACCCCCATCGCCTAGTAATCGAGCTAAGCAAACCTGACTATATTTTTGTGGTAAAAAAAAAATAGTCAGGCTTGCCAAGCTAAATATCTAGGATATATATGAAAAATTGTATGTAAATGACATTATTTTGTGCATCATGTGAGAAAATTTGGGCAGATGAGCTAAGGTGGGAGATGGACAGATGATAGAAGAGATGAGACAACCTCGTAAGTAGAGCGTATAGGTTGGCATTTCATTATTACTCAGATTGGATGACGTTGAGAGGTGGGTTTAAGATAGGGGATCCTTGTGATAACGAAACGACAACCCCTTTCATCATACACACGTGTTAGGTGCAGATAGGCTACAATAGTCAACAATGATTCAGTGAGGACCCATTTGGTCACATGGGCCCCACGTGCGGCCCACCGCCTATCACCCGTTGAAATAAGGAGGAGCACGTGCGCGTTGCGTGCCGACTGCCGATAGAGTCTCTTGCGCCACCAAGCGCGCTCGAGAGAGCTCCTATCCAGTGTGCCCGAGCGTCAGTGTCACCAATTTCCTTTGTTTGGTTATGGAAAAATGGCACGGCCCATGGGCTTGTACTAAAAATGGCCCATTTGCCGGTTTTGTGAACATAAATGTTTCAATAACTGCACTACTACTCAATCTTCACTTCATTTACATCAATTGAGTTCAAACTCCTTGGCCTACTGTAATTCTTCAACAAAAGAGAAGAGAGAACAACACTGAGAGATGAAGCTGCCATTGCGGCCCCTGCGAGCCATGGAGGCAAGCGGATTCTAGTGGTCGGGAAGAGGACCCCTGCGGCAACAGGAATGCTGAGGAGATTGTAAGCTAGAGCCCAAATGTAGTTGAAACAAATGCGTGTGAAAGTTTTCCTAGAGAGGTCAATTGCAATTACCACGTCTTCCAAGTTGCTCTTCATTAGGACTATGTCAGCGGCTTCAATTGCAATGTCGGTGCCAGCGCCAATCGCCATTCCTATGTCAGCGGCTGCAAGTGCAGGCGAGTCATTGATGCCGTCTCCAACCATAGCCACTATTGAACCATTAGCCTGCCAAGTAGAGTTAGTTGAGCATGTGCATCTTAAAAGTATGTTAAATGAAACAATTACAAAAGGGCCTTCGAATTTAAATAAGCAAACCTGCAACTCTTTTAGTTTTCCTACTTTTTGATCAGGCTTGGCTTCTGCAACAACGGTTTCGATCCCGACTTGCATGGCAATAGAATTCGCAGTTCCCCAGTTGTCGCCTGTAACCATGATGCTCCTAATATTCATAGACTTGAGAATAGATATGACATTCCGAGCACCGGGTTTTATTGGATCAGAAATGGATATGACTCCAACGACCTGCCCGCATATAGATACAAGAATTCCTGTCTCAACCCTTGCTTCGGCTTCTAAGAGAAGGTCTTCGACATTGGCTGGGACTTGAATTTTGTGATCTAACATGATACTTCTGTTACCTATAATTACTTCCTTGTTTTGAATTTTAGCTTTCACACCATGACCAGTGATTGAAACAAAGTCATGTGCTTCAGGCCACCACACACGTTTCTCTTCTTCAACCCTTATTTTCTTTGCGTATTCCACAATGGCCTTCGCTATGGGGTGCTCGCTGTTGACCTGGTGAAATCAGAGCCGGCGGACTACTTCATTAGGATAGGAGCTCCAGTGTTCGCATTTTGTTTTCCTTAGAGAACAAATGTGGTACTGTGTAAAACAAAATAAGAGGGAAAAAAAGCCAACTACCTACCTCAGCTGCGGCGACTAGATCATAGAAATCACGAACTGCCATGCTTTGTAAGAGTTTCGTGTTGACGACTACTGGTTTTCCAATGGTAAGGGTGCCAGTTTTGTCAAAGACAATACAATTTACCTGCAACAGCACTGTTATTATTTCAAGGTGCACAAAATTTCAACTAGATAATCATGTTGAAATATTAATAGAATATGATTAGTTTATTATGTATCGTTGATCTATTACATGTCTCTATATATAGAGATGCAATTACATACAAAAGGAAACATCTAAATAAGGTAGCACATAATCAAGGGAGTGATTTGTGTAGAACATAATTACGGGAGTGATTTGTGCATATTTCCTAATTGCACAATATTCCTTAACAAATCAGAACAATAACCTTGTCCCAAATAAATGCATTCCTACGTTGGCAGAGTGAACTTTTTATTTTTCCTTTATATAGTAAGGTTGCAAACAACAAAAACAATTTAAGTTCCAAGTGAAGAAATGTTATAGAGTTGCTCCAATTAGACCAAATGCACTTAACTCATTTTTTTCAGGTTTTGAGAGCTAAGATTATAAACAATGTTGGCAAATTTCAAGTTCAATTAATAAGCATACAGAATTGACGGTTCTGCAGCTAAAGCCAATGTGATTTCATCTTAAACAATAAAATTGAAGTCGAAAAAATATATATGAACCTTGTGCGCAGTCTCTAGTGCCTCAGCTCCTTTGATCAATACACCTTGAGAAGCGCCAACTCCTGTTGCCACCATAACTGCAGTGGGAGTTGCGAGGCCTAGAGCACAAGGGCACGCAATAACCATCACAGAGATCCCAAATTGAAGAGCAACCTCGAAGCTATCCATTGAAGACGGTATCCAAGATTCCGGGTACCAACCAAACCTCCCAGCCAGAAACCAAGCAAGCCATGTAGATAAGGACAGCACAATAACCTGGAAATTGCAGTATGATCAATTTCATAAGTACTGCAAAGTGCAAGGACCAACAAACATAAATATAGGACTCTTCTTCCCTTACAGATCTCGCAACTTGTCTAACGGATATCAAAGAAAACCCGGTCTCATTGAATCACTTGGAAATTGTTGCTACCAGAAAAAAAAATTGAAAAAAAAATAAAAAATGAAGAAGAACAAAAGCTAAAAAAGGAATTATAACCAGCATAATCTGTTTGAGCTAATCTAGTTTCAATCATTAGAATAAAAGAGCAAAATGAAGAGACACTTACAACAGGTACAAAGTGCTTAGAGATTCGATCAGCTAACTTCTGAACAGGAGCTTTGGCCATTTGAGCTGATTCTACTAGTCGAACAATCTGCGACAACGAACTTTCAGATCCTATTCGTGTCACTTGAACATGTAAAACTCCATTCTCATTTAAAGTTCCTCCAATTACCATATCACCTTTCCCCTTCACCACCGGTCGGGCTTCTCCTGTGATCATGCTCTCATTAACATGGCTTTGTCCCCAAACAACTAAACCATCTGCTGCAATCTTTGCTCCTGGCATTACCTTAACTATGTCGTTCTTTTGTATTAGTCTACTGTCAATTTCTTGTACATCGATCTCATTTCCTTCCCCATCAGTAGTTAGAAGAACTGCAGTATTTGGACTCAAATCCATAAGCTTTGCAATGGCCTCGGATGTTTTTCCTCTCGCCAAGGCCTTCAAATATTTCCCAAGAAGGATAAATGTAATGAGCATCGAACTGGTCTCAAAGAAATCCATAGGCATGAAATTCTCTGAAGTTGCTGCTCTTACTAATGAATATAATGAATAGAAGTAGGCTGCATTTGTTCCCAACACAATCAACACATCCATGTTTGCTGAACCACGACGAATCACCTTGAATGATCCCAAGTAAAATTGATGCCCAATGGCAAACTGTACTATACTGCATAATATCCATCTTAAAAGCACTCCAACACTTAATCTATTGAGAACTTTAGCATCTAATCTATACTTAACACATGGTATGTAAACCAAAACCATGGAAGAGAGAAATATGGGGATTGTGAAGAAGAGGCTCCAAAGGAAGTATCTGTAGTATTGTTTGGTCTCCTCCTCTTTAAGAGTTTTGCTACCACTGCCATCAGGAAAGATCGTCGCTTTGAACTGTCGAGGTTCAATTGACTCAATCACACGAATAAATTCTCGCCGCCCTATTCGATCTGGGTTGTAACTTATGGAGACTTTGTTAAAAATATGATCGATGTGTACACTCTCGACTCCACAAAGTGATTGAATTGAACTTCTAATCATGCTTGTTGACTGATAGGTAAGCAGGCCATCTACTTTGAGCTCAACCTTGTTTTCATCCCCCCCAGTACTTATAAGTATAGCCTCGAAGCCGGCATCATCGATAGCTTTCAGTAGCTGATTGTGTGTACAAACTTTTGAATCATACTTAGCCTCCACCTCTTCAATTGCTAATGCAACCTGGGCCTTCTTTACACCTTGAACAACTTGCAGAGCAGATTCAATAGTTGCAACACATGTAGTGCAAGTCATTCCTTTTACATGTATTCGACATGCCTGCAAGTTCTCATTCATTTCCTCTCCTAACGTTCTGGGAAAACTCTAATTCTTCTATGTTCTTGAAGTCTTGTGAATGTATGAAATGGTTTTAAGAATGATATAGGCTTCAAACACCACATGAATGATTATGAATCAAATCAAATTGAGAGATGAGACAACCATGATTGAATAATAGAAGCACAATGTCATAGTGGAGAGAGCACAAACTTTTAACTCCTAATGATAAAGTGGTGAAGTGGGACGCTATCATCATTCATTTACAAAAAGTTATGGTCTGAGACACCCTGGTAACAAATATTAATTAAAGACTAAATGTTGTTTGTTGCTTGATTAGCTTTAACCCCATCTAATAATATAGAAGTTGGCTTTTCAAATTGTATTTTAAATGCTCATTATGCTCAATGTCATTCTTGTGAAAGACACTTATAAAACAAATGGATATTTTTTATTTAATCAAATTCCAACATTACATAAGCACATACAAAGACCTAAACAAAATTCATATGAAGTTAACAGCTTCCCTTATTGAATAGTAGTTATTGCAAATACATGTTACAACTTACATGTAAAACATATCCTCCAACTTAAGGAACAACTGAGATGAGCAGCTTTAGAGCTTTGACGATATCAGCATGGACTTCACGCTTGATGCAGTGTCATAATTTGCTGCAGTTGGAAGCTTATGGAGTCTTGCTTTGGCTTTGAAGAGAATTGCATGAGCATCCTCGAAATGAGGGCTTAATGCATTACGAGTGTCCTCGATCCACTGCAAAATCTTCTTATGAGGGCCTAGCACCCGTTTGCGATCCTCCTCATGCAACATCTGTATCCAACCAACAAATGAGTCTAACTTTCTTGACCAAATTCCAATCCTATATAAGGAGAAATGATAAGGATAATGATTACAAAAGGGGAAAATTGTATACCTCCAACTGCATAATCTCACAAACTAAGCTGAGATCTGCAATAGATGGCTGACCGCTACCTAGCAAGAACTTCCCGTTGCCTTGGAGCCAAACTCTTTCAATTTTCAACAGGGATGAAGCCAAGATCCGCTCAGCTTCAGCAGCAGCCTTTGGATCTAATGGAAGGCCAAGTGCAGGTCCCAGTACGGTATTTAGAGCAAATGGAGCTGAACAGACAAAAGATCGACCAAGTTGACGATTTAAAAAAAAAACAGTTAAAATCAATACTAAACAAATAAAGGCATGGTTGAAAGACATTCGAAACTATGAACAGCTTATTCTTGGTTGATCGACACAAATAATACAAGAGAAATTGAGAAAGGAAAATGACAAAATGGCTCACTTTCAACGCACACTTTGGGCGCACACCTTTGTCTTTTAGCCATTTATGGCTCTTTTTTGTCTCATCAGGCGTGGGCCCCACATCTGTCAAAACAACATAAATGGCTAAAAGACAAGGGTATGCGCCCAAAGTGTGCGTTGAAAGTGTGTTAGATTATCATTTTCCATTGAGAAATTGACTAGGAAATTCAATATAAGACATTGTATTGCGTTTAATGGAAAACAAAAGCAATATGAACAAATGATCTGAATCAGTTCCCGAAAATTGCAACCAGAAAGGAGGATCACTGGCATGTGAATCTTAACTAACAGCAGCTGCTCTGACTGTATGCCATTCATTAATTAATTGAATCACAGCAAACATTCTGACAGACCCGATAGAATTCATCAAGGAGGTTATAAACATTACCCAAAACTGGTAGTATTATATATCCCACATGCTAGAGTAGAGTTACAATCATAGAAGGTCTAAACAGCAAAAGTAAAAAAAAAAAATAAAAAAAGGAGGAATTGTGGAAGGTAGTTGTCACTGTGCACAGCTGCCAGAGGAAAGGGTAGAAAGGGATGCCTCAATTTGTATACTTAATTTGAAAAAGTGTGAATGATATATAGGGAAAATGAAGCACACGAAAACAAATGGATATTCAAAATAGAATTAACACCCAGGCATTGTATGCATGGGTGTTTGAAGCACTGGGAGCGTTCCCAGCTTCTGAAGAAATCTGTAGTGTGCATGGCTCAATGGTTTCTTCAGACACAGGATAAGCTGAGTGCAAGGAATGCTAGGTAGGGTAGCTTTTCTACAGGGCTTTACCTTTTAGCACAAGACGATACGTGGTAGCAAATGCATTGGGCCGGAGAGATAAAGAAAGTGAACTTGGCTTATTTTTGTGTCCAACGAATTGACTCGAAAGATGTGTATGCATCTTAGATAAGTAAATGGGCAGTTGGGCAGAAACTGTACGACTATCGTATTCACTGTGCATTGATGGCTTACTTTAGGCACGGCACCTACCAGAAGTCCAGAGAAGGAATAAGGCATGACATGAATCCAGCAAAATAAACACAAGAAAAATAAAAACATTTACCTCTTATAGTTTTCAGGAAATTTATCAACTGTCCCAACTCATATTAATTTCATAGTTAAGAAAAGCAAGACAGGTAAGTAAACTGAATGTATTTAGACATTGATTAGCAGCACCTGCACCAAGCCGCAAGTTGGAATGATGCCAATCTAATACTGCGTGGATCTTAGCTCTCTTGTGAAGATCAGCTGGATACCTAAAAGAAAAATCAAGGACAAAATTATGTATAGCCAGTAAGTACAAAGAACATGGAAGAAATGAAAAAAGATAACCCAGAAATGAACCTATATGACAAAACAACAATGAAAAGATATATTAATTTTTGTATCATTAAGCATGATACCAGACCCAATTGGCCTAGTGGATAGATCAGGAATACAGAAACAAAAACAGCAATTGGACTAGAGAATGCGATTGCATTATAAGGTCGCAATTGAACAGATCGAGCAAGTTCGAATTGACGGAACATGAAACCTATTAGTCTGAAAGCGCCATGGAGAGCAACAAAATTCCACAAACCGCCTAATTGACACCAACGAGTAAAATCCCCTTGTGCTTCAGGACCCCATAGTAGCAACAAAGAGTGTGCTAAACTATTAGCCGGAGTAGAAACTGCCGCAGTTAAGAAATTGCATCCTTCCAAATAGGAACTGGCCAACCCGTGGGTATACCACGAGGTTACAAAGGTTGTACCTGTGAACCAACCCCCTAAAGCAAAATAGGCACAAGGAAAGAGCAATAGATCCACCCAAAATTATAGCTATTTCAAGCTCCATATAACTTGAGCATTTCTGCATATATTTTTTATCAGATTTTAATGAAAGTGATGGTACAACATCACTTTCATTGACAAGATACACTAATTGCCAAGCAAATTTATGAAAATAAAAAAAGAAAAAAAGAAAAAAGAAAAACTCACCAATGATCAGCAACTCCTGGAAATGCAGAAACAAGGTAGATGAGAATTGCGTGACTGCAAACATAAAAATACAAATTCATTATTTAAAATGAAAGAATGAGAGGGTAGAAATAACAAAACAAAAGAAATAGCACAAATCACAATAGAAATAGGAGAAAGTGCAAGGATGAAGAAAAAAAAAATCATTCTCACTACCCACAAACAAAAGTAAGCATAAAAGATTATTTACATTGGTAGCTAGCTAGTACTCATTTGATATCTATTTGTCAAAGACTCAACGTTTATGAAGCATATTGTTCCCAGAAGACATTCTAGCCAGCCATTCTCAACATATCACTGCAAGTCTGAGGACTGCATCTTCATAATTTCTATGTTAAATTGTTAATGATCATGTGTCACGAGTGGATGCAGTGAAAAATGTTGGAATAAACACGTGGCTTTAGTGGGTTTATGTAGTTTAAACTCTTGGATAACTATTCCAAAAAATGCAGCAATGATATGTATAGAAATCCATAGGCCCAAAGAGTGTTGGGTCACACACGCACATGTAGTATACAAATGGAGTTGGAGCCCATCTTTGCACAAAACCAATTGACTTATGCTAGGATCCAATCTACATCACTTATATGCCACACTGATTCTTATTATTTTTCCAATGTGGGATTATATATTCCAACACCCCCCCCTCAAGTGTAACTAGGCCTGGACTAGTTGTCACTTGCCAAACACAGACCTACTTTTAGAGGTCTGGACAAACATACCTAGGCCTACTCTTATAGGCTTCTAGGTCCACAAATGAGTCTAGACTCCACCGCTAGCCCAACCAGGTCATCAAATGCGAGCCCAAGATCGTTTTGCTCTGATATCATAAAACAATTCATAGATCCTGAAAGTGTTGGGCCACATGCACATGTGGGTATACAAATGGGGTTGGAGCCCACCTTTGCACAAAACCAATTGGTTTATGCTAGGATCAAATCTACACCACTTACATACCACACCAACTCTTATTATATTTCCAATGTGGGATTATATATTCCAACAATATGGCATGCTATTTGGTTATCATAAAACATCACGAAGAAAGCAAAGCAACCATAAGACATACAAATAAGAGAAAAGGTGATATAGCCGAGGCATTAAGTTCCGTTGGTGAACCAGAAAAACAGATAACTCCATTGATTCATATTTTCTTTCTCCATTCATTTACAAAAAAGTTCCCGGGGTACGTTTCCTTCACCATCGGCCTCCAACAAGAATATAAACATTTGAGAATGAATTCACCTATAAAGTAATACGAAAAAGGGATCCACAAGTATGCAATGAACAAGAACTACCTCTCAAAGAGCTTAAACCTTCCATCAACTATGGCTGGCACTTTCCCAAGAGGGTTGATTGCTGAAACAAATAAACCAACTCGATCATTAGCTTCGCAAACAAAATCAAATTATAAAATCTATTAAGCATCCCCCCTCCCTCCCCTTTTCAAACTAAACTAAAATATCTCAATCCATGTTGCCTATTCAAACCTAATGTTCTCCAATTTTTTCTTGCGCGCTCCTCGGACCACGCCACAGTTCAGAATTTGACAATGTGGTAAGGGTTTACCAAAATGAATTTCTAGCCTAATTACATGATTACATCAACCATATGGGGTGAAACACATCAATCCAGTTAGTACTCCTTCCACAACATTGCAACAACACATACATAAAGAGTTCTTGATTTGCCATGAAAAAATGGCAAAACCCATCATTTGGTCCTTGAACTGTGTTTTTTTATGCTTTTGGTCCCTGAACTTTTATCACTTCACATTTGGTCCTAGAACTTTCACAAAGATCTACATTTAGTCCTTCCATCATTTAAAGTGTTAAATTCCGCCGACGTAGGTAATAGAAGTGCCGCGTGACTAGTCAAGAAGAATAAAGTGGTTTATATCGTTGAATTGGACAACTCACATCAACTAAGAAAGGCCCAAAAAAAAATTAATTTCTCCCAAAAACACAAAACACTCAAAATTCAGGGACCAGAAATATAAAAAACTAAATGTAATTTCTCCCTAAACCCTAAACCCTAAAACTCAAAAGTTTAGGGGCAACATGTACAACAATGAAAGTTCGGAGACCAAATGTAGTCTAAAGTTCACTGACCAAATGCATAAAAGACCCTAAAAAATATGTTTTGCCAAAAAAAAAAAAAAAAAACCTTTTTTTAATACAATTCAACACTGAGTGCCCAAAAAAGAATTGCAGATTTTGAACTCAAAAGGAAAGAACAAAAAAAAAAACAACCTTTGAATTCAGGGCGCAAGTGGTCTCGCTTGGCCAAGTCAATTCTGAATTCCTCAAATTCGATCCTGTTTGCCCTTTTATCGCCAAACAACAACAACAAAATTTGAGACATTAGATGAACCAAAACAAGGGAGAAAACTAAGATGAGATTGAACTTACTTGCAGAAGATGAGCACCGCACGCGAAGGTTGGGACATTCGATCCACATAGAGCTTCAGCGCCATCTCTCTCTCTCTCTCTCAAAAATCTGAGTCTCATCTCACTTGTTCTACTACGATAGTGGGTGACTGCCACGTGTCCCAACCAAACGATCTATCAAAAAGTAGTAATCTTTAGGTGGATAGGGAAGTTAGTGCGACTGGTATTTTGTGCTTTCTTGAATTAGTTGATTTTATTTGAGCTGCCAGAATTTAATACTCTATTATTTCCGTATTATCTGCAAGTGATAATTACTATTAAGATTTTATAACAAAGGCTAAATTACACTCTTATAAATAATTTCATTTATTATAAGTATTGTGTAAAAAAGAGTAATTGATGGTGTCATTAATTAAATAGAAAATGATAATCTAACACAATTTGGGCGCATACTTGGGGTGAACATTTTATCTTTTAACTTATTTATAGTATTTTATTAGATGTCGGCCACACCTAGGGAGATAAGAAAGAGCCATAAATAGGTTAAAAAACAAAATGTATGCCAAAAGTGTGTTAGATTATCATTTTCCTTATTAAATAGAATGATGTTAAAATTGGAAATATAGCATTTAATGCTTCATTGAGTTCCTAATGTGATAAATATTGTAGAACAAAGAAAAAATCTCCCCTAATGTGATAGATAAGAGAGTATATGAGAATATGATAAAATTAAAAAAAAATATATGGTTAATTTTATCACAATGTTGTCAAGTATTTCTAAGTTTAAGATTTAAAACTGTTATTGAAGATGAATCCTGAAAGTTCTAATTTGATTTTGTCCTAATGTTGTCAAGTTTTCCAAGTTTAAGAGTTTTAAAATTGTTATGAAGATGCGTCTTAGAAGTTCTAAATCGAGTAGCGAGTTGCATGAGTTTAAGGTTTCAGATTTAAGGCGGTTGTTGAAAACGAGTTACATAAATTATGGTTGTCACGAATAGTCATGTTGTTATTAGAGGTGTTGGATAGTCCCACATCGACTATTTAGAAAGAAAAATAAGACTTATAAGCATGAAGTGAACACTCCATCTTATTTTGGCATTTTGGAGTGAACACCACTTTTCACACTTGTAGCCCATACATTAAATTAGTCACCACACTCTCCTCACCTTGAATTGAGACTTATAGGATAGGGTAAAAAAAAAAAAAAAAAAAAAACAATATCATAAAAATTAAACAAATATGTTGGATTTCATATTTCAAAGTTGTTGACAGTATTATGATAAACCGGAACAATATAACAATGTAAACACTTGTAAACCAAAAAAAAAAAAAAAAAACTATAGTTATTGCAAGTCTCCAACTATATAAATTATTGTATGTACTAGGAGACAATCAACAACATAGTCTTAATCCCAAATTAAACAGAGAGACATTCGCAATATTTTTACCAAACTTCCTATAAGAAAAAAAGAAAATTTTTACCAAACACTACATTCCTTTTTTACATGGGAAACATTAAACACAACATTTCTATCTGCTCCCAAGACTTTGAAGCCAAACATAAAGCATTACTGTACACTAATTTTGCTGCCCAATTTCACAGTTAGAATCATCGTTCAATCATGATCTCACACACTTCAAGCTTGTCCAAGATCTTGGGCCTTCTATAGTTCTTCAGCAATAGAGAGCAGAACACAACACTGACAGAAGAGGCTGCCATGGCGGCTCCAGCAACCCATGGAGGCAAGCGAATTTGAGCACCGGGGAAGAGAACTCCAGCGGCTATAGGAATGCCGAGGAGATTATATCCTAAAGCCCAGATGTAGTTAAGGCGAATCCGTGAGAAGGTTTTCCGGGACAAGTCGATTGCAGTGATCACATCTTCTAGATTGCTTTTCATGAGGACGATGTCAGCTGCTTCTATGGCAATGTCTGTGCCAGCCCCGATCGCCATACCAACATCGGCTGCCACTAACGCAGGTGAGTCATTGATTCCATCCCCAACCATTGCTACTGTCAATCCTGAAGCCTGTTCACAAATGCAAATTTTGTTCATCCAACTTGTTAGCATATTAAAGACTTGCTAATACATAATTAAATTAATGTGTTAAAACTGTGAGTGTAGGTGATGTCGCGACGAGGAACATGTTTTTATACCTGTAGCTCTTTTACCCTCTCCGCTTTTTGATCGGGCTTGGCTTCAGCAACTACAGTTTCAATACCAACTTCCTTGGCAATGGAATTCGCGGTGCCCCAGTTGTCACCTGTAACTATAATGCTCTTGATGTTCATGGACTTGAGAATGGATATAGCCTCCTTGGCACTAGGTTTTAATGGATCAGATATGGCTATTACTCCAACCATTTGGCCATTCATGGAAACTAAAACTCCAGTTTGTGCCATCCCCTCAGTTTCTGCTAAGATATCTTCGGCGTCAACAGGAATGGAAATGTTGCTTTCCAACATAAGGCTTTTGTTTCCCACAATTATTTCACGGTTTTGAACCGTAGCTTTCACACCATGTCCGGTAATTGAAACAAAATCTCGCGTTTCTGGCCATGCCCAACTCTCTCCATCTCCTCGGAATTTCTTGGCGTACTCAACAATGGCCTTGGCCAATGGGTGCTCACTGTTAACCTGATGAGATCAGAGGAAAGAAACATGTTTACATATCATTTTTTTTTTTGAAGTTAACCCAATGAACAAGAAGTTTTCATAGGTGGTGTTGTTATCTTATAATAAGAGTAGGAGATCAAATACAATTGCATTTTATAATAAGCTAAACTGATAAAGAAGGAAAAAATGGCAAACCTCAGCTGCAGCAACAAGCTCGTAGAATTCACGCAGTACCATATTTTGCAACAGCCTTGTGCTCACTACTATTGGCTTTCCAATGGTAAGGGTTCCAGTTTTGTCAAAGACAATGCAATTTACCTAAAAAAATAGGCCAACATTAAAAAAATTTCAATTTATAAAGGCTTCCGAACATCATGATTGAAGCTACATCCCAAATCCTGGTCAAACAGAATGATATTTCCCCCTTGGCTTTTCAAATAGTCATTTCTAACCAAATATTTTAAATAAAAACCATTGAGCCGCAAGACTAAAAATCAAGAAATGAAATTCAAGGTGACAAATGTAATGCATCATCAAGAAAAACAACAAACTGATGAAAATTTTCACCTTGTGCGCGCTTTCCAATGCTTGCCCCCCTTTTATCAAAACGCCTTTAGAGGCGCCGACACCGGTGCCAACCATAACTGCAGTAGGAGTAGCCAGACCTAAAGCACACGGACATGCTATGACCATGACAGATATACCAAATTGAAGAGCAAGCTGAAAACTATCCATTGAAGATGGTAGCCATGACTTTGGGTAGCCATTGTATTTTCCAGCTAAAAACCAGGCAAGCCAAGTAGAAAACGAAATGACAATCACCTGAAAAAGTATGAGATCAATTGTACAAGATGTTTCCTCTTTTTTCTTCTAGTAATAAAACTTAAGATTGCAGATTGACAAATCTATCGAAGACAAGTACTCAACCCCCCTTCATTTCTCTTTGAATCAAAATGCAAGGCAATCTGTCATCACATATTATGTGATTATACATTCCCTCAAATTTTATTTTCTGAATGAAGTTGGATAGCTTTGGATTGAAAACCTCTTTGGTTAAATCTAACTCAAAAATTGCTAAGAAATTCCAAAATTCCAATAAACATAAGAAAAAACCAGACTAACGGAAAAAAAAAAAAAAAAAAAAAAAAATCATTTTTGCATACCAACGGCACGAAGTACTTAGAGATACGATCAGCAACCTTCTGCACAGGAGCTTTAGCCATTTGTGCTGATTCAACAAGTCGAACAATCTGAGCTAAAGAGCTTTCAGAACCTACTCTCGTTGCTTGAACATGCAGCACTCTGTTCTCATTCAAAGTCCCTCCAATGACTTGATCACCTTTTCTCTTTGCTACAGAGCGGGCTTCTCCTGTAATCATACTCTCATTAACATGGCTTTGTCCCCATATAACAAAACCATCAGACGCTATTTTTGCACCAGGAATTATTTTGAGCACATCATTCTTCTGTATCAACTGACTATTAATTTCTTCTTCATTTATAACATATCCCTCGCTATCGAGAGTTAAAAGGATTGCAGTATCTGGTGCCAAATTCATAAGCTTTGCAATGGCCTCGGATGTTTTACCTTTGGCTAGCACCTCCAAGTACTTGCCAAGTAGAATGAATGAAATAAGCATCGCACTGGTCTCAAAGAAATCCATAGATTTGAAATTTTTTGAAGTTGCCGCTCGTAATACTGAATAGACTGAATAGAAGTAGGCTGCATTTGTCCCCAATGCAATTAACACATCCATGTTTGCAGATCCATGGCGTAAGGCCTTGTATGCGCCAGTGTAGAACCGACGGCCAATGATGAATTGTACTGGTGTGGATAATATCCATCGCAAGAGCTCCCCAACACTCAACATGTTGACTAATTTAGTGTCCAACTTATTTTTTACGCCAGGAATGTACATGAAAACCATAGAGAGGAGAAATACTGGAATTGTAAAAACAAGACTCCATAGGAAAGATAGATAGTATTTCTTAATTTCTTCCTCTCTGTGGGTTTCCCTTCCACCAACTTCAGGAAACAGCATTGCCTTAAATTGTTGGGATCCTACAGACTCAATTGCTTGGATGAAATTTCTTGGCCCCGTTTGATCAGGCTTGTAAGCAATGGAAACTTTATGAAGCATGAGATCAATGTCTACATCTTCAACTCCGGGGAGTGCTTCGAGAGAATTTTTAATCAAACTTGTAGACCATTCACTTAGTAGACCATCCACTTTAAGATGTATTTTGCTTTTATCCTCCCCGGTGCTAATGAGTATGGCCTCGAAACCAGCGTCTTCTACAACTTCGATCAGGTGACTGTAGTTTACAAGCTTAGGATCATATTTGATTTCTGCCACTTCAGTGGCTAGTGCAACTTGAGCTTTCTGCACACCCTGAACACCTTGCAGCACGGATTCAATAGTTCTCGAGCAAGAAGTGCAAGTCATACCTTTTATTTGGATTCGGCAAATCTGAGAAGGGCTCTCATTCAATCCTTCTTTAAGCAATGTAGCATCAAACCCAACATCTTCTATGGCTTCTCGAATAGTTTCCTCCTATGGAATTTTAGAAGTAATTAGTTTTCATAACATAGCATTGAAAAAAAAAATGCAGGAAAAAATAAAAATAAAAGAAGCCAATCTGTAAAATTAATGACTAAGACGAAGAATAAGCGGTAAAAGACATAGGAAATCAGTGAGATTCTCTCATTATCTGATCACAATAATTTACCAAAAAGAAGCAAAATATAGAAAACAGAAGCACACAAAGTGACATGAAAAAAACCATAATCAAATAAAAAAATCAAAACTATGTACCAAAAAAAAGAAAAAGAAAAAATCACAACCAAAAAACAAAATCTCACTATCAATAGTTTGAAACACACAAAACCCGTGGGACTATTTTTCGGTCCCCATCCCCAACAAATTGCTTGGGCAACTTGTTAGCAAAAAATGCAATAATATCTGCCAAAGCACAACTGATGCAACATATCGACGAAATTGTTAGACGTCCGAACCGTATCCACTTCAATTCTAGCATATCTATTGTGCTCACAAAGGTTCCTTTTAGTTATGTGAGCTTCATATTCACTTCAATTCTCATGAAACCTGCACAAATTATTGGCATAGTTTTGAAATCCACAGCTTATAATTGTTCAAGCGCTCACTTTTCAATAAAAAAAACCGTAAAAGCAATCACCTTTTCAAACCAAATCAAATAAAAACTAAACAAAACCCTGAAACTCATAACAAAATTGCTTCGACTCGATTTGACGAAGCTCGGATAGAGGACTACTTGAGCCCTAAAAAAAAACCCTAAAAGCAATCACCTTTTCAGACCAAAACAACCACAAATCTCGATCAAGAATCGCCATCATCAACAACATTCAATGAACTGATCAAACCAAACAAAACCCTAAAAACCCAGAACACAATTGCCTCAACTCACATTGATAAAGCTGGGATAGAAGAGCACTTGAGCCCTATTGTTGAGAACATCCACCGCGGCGTCCCTAATCCCCGGCAGCCTCTTGACCGCCTTCTCGACCGATCCAGCGCAAGCGGAGCACTTCATCCCGATCACCGAGAACACCGCCTTCGCCTCCGATCCCACCACCATTAGATTCTCCTCCACCTGCACCCCCTTAGGGTATCTTGGCATCGACGGATAGTGCGGCCGCGACGACAAATCGCCGGAACTCTCGCTCCAGATGCACGCCTTCGCGAAGACCCTCATCGCCGAAACCGCCATTGATGTCTCTGCAACAACAAAATCTTTGCTTTAAATTCAAACTTTGTGAAAGTAGAGACGAAGCGCGAGTCCGTTAGCTTTTGAACTAAGGTTGTTTGATTGGTGTCGGTGGAGTTAATTTATAGAGACACGTAGGCTTAAATACAAAGTAACAAAAGTGCATTGTTGTCTATTAATTAGTGATTCAGTATGAATGATGAGAACGGAAACAGTAACATTGAGAGTTTCTCTACTTATATGATGTGTGACTCTAGATGAATTCAAAATAGTCAGATAGATAGTTTACACCCAAAAAGAAAAAAGAAAATATAAAATAAAAATTCATTTGTTTGTAAGTAGCCAGTAATTTGGGTAAATCTAAACTGATTTAAATAGTATGGTATTGAAATTGCATGTACATACCTTTAGCATGGTATTTCAATTAGTTACAATGACAGCTTGACTTCTAGGCCTTCACCTCCCTCGTATTGAAGCTATGCGCTAAGTTTATTCTTCTTAGTACTAGCTCACAATGAGCAATCTCGCTCTTTAAGAGGTACTTTTGTCTCAATCAGAAAATCTCATTGAGGAGTCCAATCTTAATGAACTAGCTTGTAATTTCAAGGTAAAATTACTCGTTCCAAGAACAAGGCCTTGTTTTTGCACCAGATTCATGATTTGTTAGGGATGCAAATTTACTTTATGCTGTTACATGTTGGAATAAGTTGGAATAAATTAAGGGAGCGGCTAACAAACCCCACTAATTGTTAAATATACCCCAATTTTATGAAATTACTCAACTATCCCTCCATATAAAAGGGTTTTTACTCAGCATACCTACTCACCAAAAATCGGTCAAATCCGACGAAATTCGAGCAAAACCACATAGATTCAATGCCATGGGTGTATTCACCGTCACTTTTGGTGCCGATTACGAGATTTTTTTTAGATTTTTTTTTGAGTCGTTTTCTTTGTAAATTTATTTTCGGGTTTAAGGCTTCAATTTGATGCTTGAATCTTGCATTTTGGATACAAAGTTTTGATGAAATCGAAAATATTAAGTGATTCTGAGCAAATCCCACTATTTTTTTAGTCATTTTCATGTATTTTTTGAAGGTTATGAAGTTTTTTTTTTTTTTTTTTTTTTTTTCGTTTTGGTCGCCCACGGGTTTCGAACTAATAGAGCCAACTTCTCTGAGAAGATGTTGAACGAACAGAGCGGACACCTCTTTAGAGGTGTCGAACAATTAGGGTTGACACCTCTAAATAGGTTTCAGTTGGATCCCTCCATCATCCACTGAGACTGAGTTATTTTCGCATTATCAGTCGGAGTCAGTCGAGACCTCTAAAGAGGTGTCGACCCTATGTATCTGACACCTCTTCAGAGTCAACTCTGCAGTTCATCCGCGAAGGCAAATATATTAGGGTGAGGGTGAAGGTGATGGGGTACACGAAGTAAAAAAAGGGGTACATTAAACAAGGGTATTTTTGGAATTTCAAAAAAAAGTGCAGTACACTAAGTAAAAAGTGAGGTACACAAAGTAAAAATTTAAAATTGGGGTGCATTTAGTAATTAGTGAGGTCCGTTTAGCTACTTCCAAAATGAATTCAAATTCAACCCTCTCACTTTCCGGCTCTTTCAGGAGAGACAAATTAATTGAGATTAAAAAACAAGTGATTAAGGAATAATCTAGGATTACCTCCAATAAGGTTCTACCACAATTAGATCAATTTTTTAGTGAGATGAATAAGGTGTTACATGTCAAAAAGTAAGGTTTGTGGATGTTGAGGGTTTGACTCCAGTTGAAGCCAAAGAAACAAATAAGAAGAAGAAGAAGATTGCATCACCTTGTTCTGGGCCTGAAATTTTTGTAAGTTGTAACCCAAGAAAGCAAGCCTTAATTGACTTTTTGGGCTAAAGCCAACCTGGCCCAATATATGGTTTTTTATGTGTTATGGAAGTCCAAGAAAGCAGCCTTAATTGACTTTTTAGGCTGAAGCGAACCTGGCCCAATATATGATCTATATTTGTTATGGGCCTGATATATCTTGTAGCCCAAGAAAGCGGACTCAATTGATTAAGACGCTGACCCCCAATACAAGGAGAGGGAGACGTCTCCCTAATCGTGTGGATGATTCTCTTTGAGAATTTAATATCACTTGTCAGGTCTGTACCTATCGTGGGAAATGATTTTTTTAGATTCAGATCACTTCATATTCGGATTTAACCGATTACTTTAAACTAGAGTTGGATTGACTCATTAAGAAGTAAAGCTCTTCTAACAATAAGAAATGATTTTTTGACATCACCGAACTTACACTTCAACCATGCGTGTTATACGAGAATTGCATGTGCACACACAAATGGCTACTGAGGGTGAGGTGAGTTTGGGATGTGAGTTAGTGGTTTCAATGCAGCACTTCATAAATAAAAGCAATTCTTTGTGAATATGCTGGCTTGAGCCCGGAATAGATAGGCATTGATCAAAACAAAGCACATTTAGGTACCATATATACTCCAACAATCGCGCGGCATTGCAAAACGGCAGATACATTGAAATGGGCACGCCTAGTATGTACATTTATTTATGATGAATGGAGGCAAAACTCCGTTTAATAAATTACAAAAAAAAAAAAAAAAATTATACACTCCTCGTGTGTGCAAAAAATTTAATGAGCACATATATAGTGAATTGTGCAAACATTGGATTAAAATACATATCATTTTTTGGCTTTTCCCTACAACAACCTTATCGAGCTAGACACCGATCACTATTATATATATATTTTGGTGCAGATCACTTTTATTCTTTGCGAGATGTTGATGAGTGATGCCAACATCCCTTCTCCGTGTAGGCGACCGCCAGGCCTGCCTTGGTTGGTTGCTGCCACTTTCGTTTACTTTCGTGTCCCAATCCATTGCATGCATGCAAAATCTTAAAAAGGGTAGGAAAACATCTTATGTCTTTGATAAGCATATTTAACAATATTATTTACCAATCTAAAACATCTACCAAAACATATAACAAATTAACATATTTGATGTTACGTGACGCCACATCACTTGCCTACACATGAAAGTCATGCTCCACATTCACGATTTCCATATTTATTTATTTATTTATTTATTTTTATTTAATATGGAAGTCATTGCTTGAGCACAAGACTTCCATATTTAAAACAAACATAAATAACAAATCTTTATTTATCAAATAAATTGAAGGAAAAAATAAGAGAACTGAAGAGAGTGGTTGTGAATCGAGAAGCTGAGAAGTCTCAAGCGGTGGGAGTGGACGCGGCAGCGGGCAGGAGTGGGTGCTTGATGAAGAAGATAAAAAGTTTAAAAACTCAAATTCATGGATGTTGTGACCATAAGACACGACTTCTATACTTATTTTTTATTATTTTAATATTAAAACATATATACTCCCAAACCATGGAAGTTGTGTGCTTGCCTTGCGCAAGCCTTGCACACACGACTTCCATAGTTTATTACTTTTTTTGATTTGATAAATATGAATAATTATTTTTATAAAAAAATAGAAATAAGGAAGTCGTGTGCGCAACCATATTTTATTAATTTTCTACAATTTATTTGTTAAATAAAAATAAATAATTATAAAAAAAATAAAAATATGAAAGTTGTTTGCGCAAGCCACGACTTCCATATTAAATATAAAAAAATTTTAAATTTTATTAAATTTATTTGATAAAAATAAATAAAAGTTATGGGCGTGGAGCACAACTTTCATGTATAGGCAAGTGATGTGACGTCATGTGGCATCAAATGTGTTTATTATATATTTTTGTAGATGTGTTAAATTGATAAATATTATTGTCAAATATGTTAATCAAGCAAAAACTTGTTTATCTCTATACTATTACTATATACGTGTAGTAGACCGTGTGGTGTGCTCTGAAAGTCCAAATGAAACGCTTTATTTTTTTCTTTTTTGGTTTGATCAGTGCTTCGTTTGAGCAAATGATTAATTAAATTAAGAAACAAGTGGATGTCAATAGAGAACCCAATTTTTTTTTTCAAATGTAGAGAACCCAAGTTTCTTTTTTTTTTTTTTGAAAAGTAGAGAACCCAAGTTAATTACGTTGTTGATGGTATATATAATGAGCTTGGTTTGATTAATATAAGGATGCTACGCTTATAAAAAATAAAAATAATATAAGGATGCTACAAGGAGGCACTCTAGCATTATTTTTAATTGATGTTAGCGTATCTAAAGCCTAGTCATGATTAATTTTAGCCTTGAAGAACGTAGGACCACAAAAATGGTGTCTCTAGCTAAAAGTTTTAAAAAATTTTTATTTTCATAACTCAAAATGAAAACATCTTATTAAGAAAATAGAGACGTGTGCCACCCCATTACAACTAGAACCTCTTGGTTAAAGATTCACTAATAAATAAGAAGGGAGAAAGTCTCATTTCTTTTTTCGACAAATACGTTAGAGTCAGTCTTTCAAAAAAAAAGAAAAAAAAAAAAAAAAAAAAAAGCCGGCAGCGGGTCAGAGTAAGCAGACCATCAGTCAAAGTCAAATTTATATATATTGAAAAAAGGTAAAAGGGTCAAACTTATATATACTCTATTTTTTACATTCAAAGTCCAAAAAAAAAAAAATTACATTCAAAGTGACACGAGGGATATGACGTCATCTTCTCTGAACAGTAAAACGGCCTTTCAACGTCCTAGAGGTCCTTTCGAAGCTGGCTTGCTTTTGCCACGTGTCAATGAAACTCGTGGCTTCCACATCACGGTTTTACTGTTTTAAGCTTTGTTACGAGTTAACTTGCAGTGCAAGAGTTCATATTTCATGTTTGGCTCAATTTTGAATTTATAGAAGTTACGAATTTTAAAAAATAGTAAAATAAAGAAATCGACATAAATACCCTTTATACATAAAAAAGTTCAAGTTTTAAAAAACAGTAAAATGGGTAAATAGTGTTATAAATTGAATTGAAACTTGCTAGAACTAGAGAAGGAAAGTAGAAGAACTACTAACTTCTACTACTACAAAGAACTACAACTACAAAGTAGAAGAGGAGAAATGAGAGAGTTGAAATGAGAAGTTGTATTCAACTTGGTGTGTTTTTACAATGAGGTTGGCACCCTTTATATAGTCCCTTTGGTGATGATGATAAATGTACTTAGACAATGTTTACAAGTAATACATACATTACATGTCATACAACTCTTCACAAGCAACATTGACAATACATGGAATAATGAGTACATTTGATATGGATACAAGTAAGGGCCATGCTTGATACTACCACTCAATGTAAGAGCCATGCTTGACAATGATTAGTCATACAAAATTTTGATCAATTGTTCATCCATATCATAACACTCCCCCTTGGATGACAATTATTGAGAGAATGTGCCTCGTTAAAACTTCTACTAGAAAAAACCCTGTGGGAAAAAATCTAGTAAAAGAAAAAGAGTACACATTTCTTATTAATCTTAAGATGAGTATAATATTGTTAGGATTGCCTCATTAAAAAAACTTTGCTAGGAAAACCCAATGGGATAAAACCATAGCTAAGGGAAAAGAGTGCAATACACTAATCAATAACTCCCCTCATGTGAACATGGGTGAAACTTGTTCAGTTTCTTTACTTACAATGTCTTTAAGTTTACGCAAGCCAATACCATATGTAAGCTTTTTAAATGTCGTAGTTGGTAAGGCTTTTGTGAATAAATCAGCAAGATTATCGCTCGATCGGATTTGCTTGACATCAATTTCACCATTCTTAAGCTCATGTGCATAAAAGAATTTTGGTGAAATATATTTTGTTCTGTCCCCTTTATGAATCCTTCACTTAATTGTGCAATACATGCTGCATTATCTTCATATAATATGGTTGGAGAATCTTTTATTGAAGGCAATCTACATGATTCTTGTATATGTTCAATCATGTTTCTCAACCAAACACATTCACGACTTGCTTCATGAATTGCAAGTACTTGAAATGATTGGAAGAAGTGGCAACCATAGTTTGTTTCTTGACTTCCACGATACTGACGATATTACCACGGTGAATACATATCCCGTTTGAGAACGGGCCTTATGGGATCTGATAAAAATCCAAAGATCGGCATAACCATGGAGATTCAATTTTACCCTCTCGAGTAAAATAAACCCATGTCACTTGTTCCTCGAAGATATCGAAAAATGTGTTTAACACCATTCCAATGTCTTCGAGTTGGTGAAGAAACTATATCTTGCAAGTAGGTTGACAAAGAAAAAGCAATATCGGGTCTTGTACAATTTGCAAGATACATAAGTGCACCAATTGCACTTAAATATGGTACCTCCGGACCAATTAGCTCTTCATCACTTTCTTGAGGTCGAAATGGATCCTTATCCACTTCAAGTGATCTCGACAACCATTGGAGAACTCAATGGATGTGCCTTGTCCATATAAAATCTTTTTAATAATTTTTCAATATAATTTGATTGATGGACAAGTACTCCACTTGAAAAATGTTCAATTTGCAAACCAAGACAAAGTCTTGTTTTTCCAAGTTCTTTCATCTCGAATTCCTTTTTCAAGTATTCGGATGTTCTAACGATGTCGTCGTGGTTTCCCACTATATTTAAATCATCAACATATACAAAGCAATAATCACAAATCCTGTTGATGATCTTTTAATGAAGACACATGGGCAAAGCGGATTATTTACATATCCTTCTTTCAAGAAATAATCACTAAGACGTTTGTACCACATTCGTCCGATTGTTTCAACCCGTACAAAGACCTTTGTAATTTTATAGAATGCATGTTATGAGGTTTTGATTTTATTTCATCGGATATTGCAAATCCATCGGGATTTTCATATATATCTCATTGTCTAGAGATCGGTACGAGATATCTTTAAACGACATCCATTAAATGCATATCAAGCCCTTCGAGAGACTACAAGGCTTATCAAGAACCGAAATGTGATTGCATCTATAACGGAGAATATGTTTCCTCATAATCGATGCCGTGTCTTTGTGAGAAACCTTGAGCTACAAGTCTTGCTTTGTACCTTGTAACTTCATTTTTTCGTTTCTCTTTCGTACAAATACCCATTTATATCCAACGAGGCTTTACGCCATCGGCGTTTGGACAATTGGTCCAAAAACCTCTCGTTTCCTTAACGAGTTTAGTTCTGCTTGGATAGCATCTTGCCATTTTTGCCAATCAGATCTTTTTTGACATTCGTCCCACTGATCGTGGTTACGGATCATCATCATTTTCACATATTTCAAAGGAAACATTGAAAGCAAATATATCATCAGGAACAATTTCATTTCGATCCCAAATCTTACCAGAGTTTAAATAATTTATTGAGATCTCATTATTTTCATCTTTTTCCTCTTTTTCTAGAGGAAGTTGTTCCTCATCAGAATCAACTTGTTCTGACAAACCCTTATCAAAGGATTCTTGTGCTTTCTCAGGAGTATTTTGATTTGTATTTATTTTTACTCCCGTTTTCCTCTTTCGAGGAATTGTATCCTTTGAACCAACCGGTCTTCCACGCTTTAAGCGTTTCGTTGGTTCTTGTGCATTTTGTTGCACAGAGACATCAATTCTTGCAGGAGCATTTACAACTGGAATATGTGATTTTGTCACTTGTTTTGCATCATTAAATGCATCTGGTAATTGATTTGCAATTTGTTGCAAATGAATGATCTTTTGAACTTCAAGTTCACACTGATTTGTTCGTGGATCATAATGTGATAAAGTTGATGCATTCCAAGCAATTTCGCGCCATTCCTTTTGAATTGACTTCTTATCTCCTCCTAATGGTGGGAAAATTGCTTCATCAAAGTGACAATCAGCAAAACGTGCAGTAAATAAATCCCCTGTTAAGGGCTCAAGGTATCTTATAATGGACGATGAGTTAAATCCAACATAAATCCCAAGTTTTCGTTGTGGACCCATCTTAGTTCTATTGGGAGGTGGTATAGGAACATACACTGCACAACCAAAAATTCTTAAGTGTGAAATATTTGGTTGTTGACCTAAAATGAGTTGCATGGGGAATGTTCATGGTATGCGATAGGCCTATAACGAATGATAGATCTTGCATGAAGGATTTGCATGTCCCCAAACCAAGTTGATAACTTAGTTCTCATGATTAAAGGTCAGCAATTAATTGAATGCGTTTGATTAGAGATTCTCGCCAAACCATTTTGGGTATGCACATGTGGAACAGAATGTTCAATGGTAATTCCTATAGACATGCAATAATTTTTAAATGCTTGAGATTGAAATTCCCCAGCATTATCAAGACGGATGGTCTTGATTGGGTTGTCAGGGAATTGTGCTCTTAACTTAATGATTTGCGCTAAAAGTCTAGCAAATGCAACATTGCGGGTCGAAAGCAAACAAACATGTGACCACCTAGTTGATGCATCTATCAAAACCATGAAATATCTAAATGGTCCACAAGAGGATGAATAGGTCCACATATGTCTCCCTGAATGCGTTCTAAGAAAATTGGGGATTCCACAACAATTTTACTTGGGGATGGTTTAACTATCAATTTACCTTGAGAACAACTAGCACAATTATAATCACCAGCTGAAAATATTTTGTGACTCCTTAAAGGATGTCCATGCGAATTATTAATTATTCTTCGCATCATTGATGATCCTGGATGACCAAGCCGGTCATGCCATAAAATGAATGTCGTTGAATCATTAATTTTCTTATTTAAGACGACATTCGTTTCGACATGCCTTATATGAGTAAAATATAATCCAGAGGATAAAGCTGAAAATTTTTCTAACACTTCTTTTTTCCCCATTTGAAACCAATGTGACATAGAGAAATTCTCTATTATTTTCGTTCATGGTTTCAATGTGATATCCATTTTGTCGAATATCTTTAAAGCTGAGTAAATTCCTTCTGGATTTTTCGAGTATAAGGCATTGTCAACATGAATTGTTGTTCCCCCAGGCAACATAATATTTGCTCTTCCAGAGCCATTAATCAAATTGGAGATGCCAGATATTGTTTGAACATTAGCATCAGCTAAGTTCAAATTGGAGAAATATTCTCTATTTTTAAGAATTGTGTGCGTTGTAGCACAATCAAAAGGCACATATCGCTCTTATTTGGTTCATGACTTGAACACATGATTTGTTGATCCATCTGGACAAATAATATTTGACAAATCGAGAAAAAGAGTCATGATAATATTCATAATATTTTGCCTTTGATTTTAAAGGCATGGTAAAGGTCACAAAAATACTCGGGCATATATATGACAATATTTAGGCAAAATAGCCTTTCATATATGACTAAAAAATGTCACAATTATGAGCGCTCATTGTCAATAATTATTTGCCATTTGTAGTGGTGCACCACTTTTATTCCAAAATTTGGTGGAATTGTCAATACGACCTTTACCTGATATTTTCACCTTTTCCACGTCCATAAATTTATTGCGATCATGATCATTATATGCAACATATGCTTCTTAATTTGAAGTGAACTAATTGACGGGAGTGATATTATATTTATAATATCTCATCATTTTACTCACTACCATGAGACAAGAAATCAATCCTTAATATTTATTGGATTGACGTGCGCACTCGATAATTTGTTGCGATAATACATCGAGGCGAGCCACGTGGCTTTTATTTGTCTCATCGATCATATTTCTGCATAGCCTCAATATAGAGGTAATTGAAATTGCGAGAATAATAAATGATATTTGATGATATAAATTTTTGTAGCATGAGACCCAGTAGCTCATTTTGAGCCTTTTGGAACATTACCCTTTTGGTATGTATAACTCCATAAGGTGAAAATATATATAAAGTGAAGTATTCACTTTTCAAATCTCCAAAGAGAAATTGACGAATGATTATGTATAACACACAGCCTTGCATAGAATTATCATGACAAGAATTATAATAAGGTAATAAATGCAAACTATGGTTGAAAAGAATTTTGAAAATAAATTTAATATAAAAGAGTTTTCCCTTTATGTAAAAACATAACATATGATTAAATATATGTTCACAACTTGATTATTAGTATGCAAAATGTATTACTTGTATGAGTTGGTGGGACAACCTCCAGGTTGGGTGGTGAGACGAAGTCTACTAAAAAACCATGCCACCTCGAACGGGATAACCCGTCTCCCTTTCAATGTTTAGCTTTACCGGGGACAAGGCTTACCCACTATCAACCCAAACTCATAACACTATTTGCAATATAAAAAATCAAGAATAGAGCATAATTAATCGTTTGTAGTATAGCGAGAAAACTAGTTATGTCACATATTGATTTTTGATTTCTGATGTAGAAGATCGTACAAGACGCAACTACAGAGCATACTTTCGCAATCGGTGACGTTATAATGGTATATGAATAAAGTATGCATATAAAAGTAAAGCAACCACGATAATATAGAAATAAACCGAACTCATAAAAGTTATACCTTCCTAGCTTTGTCTCCTTAACAAGCCTTCTTGAGCTTCAAGATCTCCTTAATGCTAGAGCAAGCTCGTGCTGATAACGTGTTATAAATTGAATTGAAACTTGCTAGAACTAGAGAAGGAAAGTAGAAGAACTACTAACTTCTACTACTACAAAGAACTACAACTACAAAGTAGAAGAGGAGAAATGAGAGAGTTGAAATGAGAAGTTGTATTCAACTTGGTGTGTTTTTACAATGAGGTTGGCACCCTTTATATAGGCCCTTTGGTGATGATGATAAATGTACTTAGACAATGTTTACAAGTAATACATACATCACATGTCATACAACTCTTCACAAGCAACATTGACAATACATGGAATAATGAGTACATTTGATATGGATACAAGTAAGGGCCATGCTTGATACTACCACTCAATGTAAGAGCCATGCTTGACAATGATTAGTCATACAAAATCTTGATCAATTGTTCATCCATATCATAACAAATAGAGATTTATGAAGGGCAATTATGTTCACACAACTCCTGAAAGTTATCTCCCTAGGGAGATGAGAAGATATCAAACACTCCTTCCTGTAAGTTGGGAGATAATTTACAGAGGAGTTGAGCAACTAAACAAGATTAATTCTTATCTCTCTGTAAGTTATCTATTGGGAGATAGCTCCACTTATAACCAAACAACGCCTCTAATTTTATTTTAATTTTTGATTTTTTTGTAATAAGTACGACATTTCATTTTGTCACTAATTGCAGTGATTAATATTTTTTTTCAAAAAAGCGATTAATATTACGTAGAGATATTTTCACATGGTAATTTATCAAAAAAAAGTAAAGGCTTCTTTTTGCTGTGTAAATTTCTTTAGAAAGTTGTGCTTGGTGCAAAGACTGCTATTTTGCACCCACTTGCATGCACTCATTTAAAGTTCCTTAGATGCATATCAAGTTTTGTGCACATATCGATGCACACACATCAATTCAACAATTAATTAAGGTACGGTTGTGTCAAATTAACACATTCAGATCAATGTGGGTAAAAAAGATTTCTCTCGTGTAAATGCAAATGCATACTCATCGCATAACCACACTTGTCCATGGCCTTGTTTGGTTCAGGGAAGTTGAAGGAAGTGAAATAACTTCTAGGAAAGTTTCAACTCACCATTGGATATTTTTAAAAAATTTCTCTGAAAATTTGACCCCAGCTTCTCTCACATAGGGGAAGATGACTCATTTAGGAGGGGTAAGCGAGTTATCTTCTTTAGGGAGAATGAATTTTTTTACCCTCATTTAATGCTTTCTCTACCTTTATTCTCTACAATCTCTCAATCAGAAACAATGAAAATGACATTTATGTCAATTATATTATTTTTATTATTTTTAAAATTTGAAACTTCTCATGAAGTTCAAAGTTGAACCAAACGTGAAAAATACAACTTTCTTAGTTGTTAACTTCCCAAAAAATTGAACTTCCCTAGAAGAAAACTTTTTTTGAAAGTTAGTGAAATGAACCAAACGAGACCTATATACATGTGGTACGGTGTTATGCACCTCGAGACACGCATGCATATTTCTCATGCATTGCCACGTAGATGAGTGTAGTTAAGTGAGCATAAGTTCACTAAGTACGCTACTCACTAATCAAATGTAGCATTTTTCTGGGTATTAAGGCAGCGGTGAGGTGGACAAAGGAGTTGAGTATAAAATATCCTTAAGTTGGGCTCTATACTACAGGACTGCACACCAATTGGAGAATTAATCATCACTTTAAACGATAAGCGAATGGTTGTGCTCATCAAATGACAATATCATCGCAAAGTCACGAGGGAGTAATATATTAGAGTACTGAAGTACCATATTTTATTCAAGTATTGTTATAACATGTAATGTTGAGCTTAACTTCAATAAAACTATTGTTTTTAGATCAAAAAAAGGTTTGAGGCTCGATGAGGGCAAGTGAAAAGGGTTTGCTGGTTCGGTATCTTAATTTCTTATCAAAAACAAGTACGAGTAATTAAATGATGTGGAACATTTGATGGTAGTTTAGTACTAGAGAGCCAGATCCTGCATAAATGAGGATGCAAGTTCGACTTTGTTTTCTATCTTTATAGATGAGTTTTGCAAGGATTTCTTTTTTCAAGTGTTTTGCAAGGAATCCTTGGTCTTGAAAATTTAGATGCCCATTTCTTCAAACAAAAACAAAAAAAGAATTTAGACGCCCGTAATTAAACAGGGAATACCTAGCTACTTTTAATTCCTTTTCTAGATGTATTGCCAGGTTTGGATCTATGATGTCTTTTAATAGAAAAATGATAAAATGATTAACTTTTAACTCATTCTTTGAGTGTATATCCTTATTTTTTAGTTATTTATGACTTTTTTTTGTCTCTCGAGGTATGAGCCTCACATCTAATAAAACACCATAAAAGTTAGTTAAAGGACAAAACTGTGCATTTAAAATGTAAGTTGAAAGTGTGTTAGATTATCATTTTTCATTTTAATAATCATTTGATAACCAAACACGGTCTAACTTTACGACCACAAATATCTTTGTTTTTTATAAGTTGACCACGAATATTTAAATTAATATCTGTATGCTTTAAAGTTAATAAATTATGATGAAGAAGCACGATTATCTCTGAACTTTTCTTAGTTTTATTAAACTAGCCAATGGAAATTAAACTATAGGACCCAGTCTCGAAAAATTACGTTCTACATCAAAGTGCATCATTAGAATGAAGGATTCACCATTTTATGAGTAAACTTTCCAATATATATATATATAAAAGAAAGCTATAAACATGTTGACACATGTCAACTGTACATATTAATATTTAACACATGTCAAACTATACATTATTTTTAAAATTAATGTTTAGGAATATTAATTAGCTTACCTAATTAATATAAATATCTTAATTAGTAGCCTAAGTACATTATTTTAATTTTTTTGTTTTTCTTTCCTTTTTTACCCCATGCAACTTTTTTAGTTTTTTTAAAAAATAAAATATAATAGCTATATATAATTTAGTGTAAATATTTTTTATCTTTCATATTTTTAATAAAAAATTATAATTTTTATAATCACACCATTCTTCATATATTTTATATCTTTTGATTTTTAAACAAATTTTATTTCTAACACTAGTAAATTTAATAAATATATATCTAGAACTGCAACCCTAGAAAGCTCAGTTGCACTAAATTGCAGCACAATGAAATAGTTTGATTTATTGATCTATTGCGCGAGCAAGACTCGTTATGGGTGGAAACCATCGTAGTAAATATGGGATGTAGAGTAGCTCTTGGGATGCTAAGCTAGCTAAGGGCATCACATACCGTTACCGATGCCCTTGGAAGGCTATAAGCAATCTTTATCAACCCTTTCAAGCCCGTTTAGAGTATAAGCTTAGAAATGGTTTTAATATATATCTACTTTTTGCCAGGATTGCTGGCTTGGACCGCGACCCTTGGCTCTTGAATACCCACTTGCCTACTCGGCGGCTCGTAGCAGGGATGCTCTTGTGGTTGATCTTGCAGCGACATTAAACACGGATCGATGGGGGTTCCACCAAGGTCATGTGAGTATGTCTTCAATGATACGGGATGGAGCTTTGGCAACGCAAGGAAATATGACTTATGGAGGTGTGGAAGTCAAGCTATAGCCTATAGTTTGGTGAATTTGGCAGGAAAGAAATGCAAGGTTCTTTAAAGGGTCCTCGACGGCGATGGAGGACCTTTGGGATCACATTAGGCTAAACATAGCCAAATGGTTGTCTTTTCACAAAGCTTTCAAGCGATGGGGGTTTAATGACTTATTGAATAATTGGAACATGTTGGTGGGGGGCGAGCTATTATGGTGGAGCGTTAACGCACACTCGCAGGAATCTCTCTTTGGGCACTGGTTTTGTTTTCCAGTATGGTGGTTTTGAGGTCTCACCATATTGAGCGGGGGAAGATTAGTGTTTTACAACCAGATTCTGCGTTGCAGAAACATTCAATCTTCTACCTATTTTTTGGGTTTTTTGCTATAACCATTTATTTTTTGTATATAACCTACATACGGGTTGGTGGTAAAAAATCTACCTTCCCATGTATTTTTGATCCTCTGGATGAATATATAGTCTCCACCTTTATCCAAAAGAAAATTAATTTTAAGATTGAGTTTATGTTGTTGTGTTGTTATTTAGAACTACAACCTCAACACTTTTTTTTATAAGAATGAGACATTGTATTTTTCATAAAAAAGTAAAAAAAAGTAAAAAAAAAAACCTACCAATTTAGTAAAAATAATACATATCGTCCCTTCTAAACCTCAACTCCCCCACTTCAAAAATGGGTCATTGATGAAACCTCAACACTTGTAGATTTATAGGCCTCATTCGCTAAACCCTAGAATTGAGTTTTCAATTATAATTTTTATCTGTTCATCTAAAGCAAAGTTTCAATTTTGAGTTGTGTAGATAGAGTAAACCGAATTAAAAAGCTTCTACTTACTTATTAGAGTCCGAACATGTCTAGAACATGTCTAGTTGAGCGTAGTTGATGGCAGGAGAAAAACTAAAAGAGAAATGATTTTTTTTTTTTTTTGTTTTTTGTGTTTTTCTGCAAAAAAATTATTTTGTACTTATGATTGTTAACTGGGAAGTATGTTTTTTCACTGGATGGACATTTTTCTTGAGAAAAAAAAAAAAAAAAAAAAAACGAAGGAGCAGATGACCTCCACCTGGCGGCTAAATATTGTGTCTCCGTAAAGGCAGTCAAATCTTTGAAAATGCTATTGGTAGTTGATTGAAAAAAAATCGCGCAAGGAAAAAATGCTAACTACAAGCCAACATCGACCACGCGCCTTACATTCGGGTGATGTGATACACGGGTTTTATGTAAAAATAGGTGCGTGCCTCTAGTTTTTGATGCATTATACACGTGATGTGTATCTTGAAGCATATACGAATGACTTTGACGTGAATTCACATGCCACATTATTTGATGTGATTTTAAGTGTGACTTTAAAGTGTCATTGTAACATTTTTATATAAAAATAGAAAAAAAATCATCAAATGTCTGATTTATGAGTCACGACCTAGAATTTCAACGACACTCATTTTCTAATTCCAAGAGCCCAATCCTCAAGTTGAATTTTAATGCATCGGCAAATCTGCATCTATAGCTCAGACCCGATCAAGTTACCTTTTACGAACTAACTACTCATCAAATGAGGTTTTTTTTTTTGTAGAAATTTTTTTTTCTTATATAAAATATATACAACAACAATAACAAAAATGTTCCAAATGCCAAAACATCTCCGGGACAAAGTTTGGAGATGCAGTTGGTTTGACTCTAATTGAGGTTACGTAAAAAAAAAAAAAAAAAAAAAATAAAAAAAAGCAAAAACAAAAAAGCCTCAAATCCCCAAATGTCCGAATATATCAAAACTCCATTTTTTAACTCATTATATTTTTCAAAAGTTATATATAGGTTGATATATTTTTGTCCAAAAAGATATCCCCCGGATAATGTTAAAAAGGCTTAATAAAATATGTTCTAATGTTTCAAGATTTTTACAAAAATATCATAACATTTTGATTTTGACAAAAAATATTTTAACTATTTTGATTTCTTGTAAATCGTATCCTCACTTCATATTTTTGAGTAAATTATACTTAAAAATATAAAGAATTATGCACAAAATTAAGAATATTATTTTATATAATACAATGTGTATGCAATCTAATGATCATTCATCATTTTAATTGTGGTTTAACACATAATAGCTACAAGTAAGGATACAATTTGATTGAAATAAAAAGTTAAGATATTTTTACAAAAATTAAAATGTTAGGATATTATTGTAAAAACTTTAAAATATTAGGATATATTTTCCCATTAAAAGAACTTTTTTATTGTTCATTTATTGACGAATATTGAATATTTTTTAATATTTTTTATCAAGTACAACGAATCAATGAGATTATTTTCTAATCTAAAAGATAAAAAATCCTACGAGATCAGTCAAACAAAAGAAGCAATCTTCTAGAATCAAAAAGAGTTTTAGACAGGTCACATGGTGATTAATTGACACTATTTTTTTTTTTAGAGTAATTAGTTACTCCTTAATCTCACAATTTTGAAAGTCTGGCGAGACTCGAGAGGATAAACCGACCGACATCGATTTTTTTTTGGTACAACATGAAGACTACACCCTCGCCTGTTCTAACCCTCGACGGTGAAACTCTGACGGACTAGGCCTTCCGCTCTTTCAGCATTCCGATCTTACGTCGGTAGCTGCCTAAGTTCAACTACTGAGTACGGGGATCGAATCCTGCTGAAAGGGTAGCATCATAGGGTTTCACTGAGGTTTTGAGGTGATGGATGACGAGACGAGAGTGATGAAGCGTCTTGGGTACAGGTCACACGGAAAAAGAGAAGCACCCAAGATTTACAAGACCCCAGCACCTTCAAGAACCTCCTATTACATTTCACGTAGAGACGAAGTTCTTCACGGTGGTAAGGCAGTCGAAAAGAGAGATTAGTGTCTCGAAATCAACGATCCGAGCGGAGTTCAAAGTGATTTTCACCGACGAGGACACGTTCTGGCTTGCTAGGATTGTAGTATTTGTTAGGTTTATTTATATGTTTTATGGTCAAGTCTCTAAAATATTGGCCCAATAGTCTTTATTTGTTATTTTCAAGTAAATGGGCTGCGCGATTTGAAATCGGAGCGAAAAACTACTTGAAATGGAGTACTCATATACTTTGATACATTTTTACTTCGAAAACCTCACTAGCACGCATCTCGTGGCGGCCTTGGTGGCCCCATGAAGAACGCTGGTTTTGAGGTGGCAAACATATAGTGGAGGCGATATATACATAAAACGTGCGTGCATTAATTGGAGGAGTGGATCCGGTGTGGCAATGTATATGGATATTGATGTGCATGCATGAAATGTCCATGGGACTAACCTCAACATGCGAACCACTCGGCATGAGAAGATCCAACTGTAACGACCATCAAATTTAACATGCCACGTGTCTCATTTCAGGACTGTGACCCGACTGTCGTGATACGTCTAGCATTTCAAACCTTAGGAGTCGACACTGAGGTAATTTTATTTTTCTATGATGATTGTATTAGTATGTATGTTTAATACGAGTTTCAAGCCGTTTGGCGAATTGAAAGTCTAAGTGATGCTTCGCCTAAAATAAACGAGGATTTTAAACACAGAAAATGCTAATAAGTGAATTATTTGAATAATAATTAACCTAGATAACTAAAATAATGACGTTTGTGACAATAGGGGTACGTGACGCGGGAGTCGTAACATGGTTCGGATCCGAATACAGGAGAAACGACTAGGGAGTTGGTTAATTAAGTGATGTGCGAGTCACCTATTGGAGTCACTAAGTGGAGTTAGAGTTGGTGGACAACTCAAGGGAGGGCATTGGATCTACTTAGGGAGGTGTGTGTGAAAGTGGATGGAAAGGAGACCTATAAAAGGGTCATCACTCTTGTTGGGTTTTGGGGTTCATGCGAAGCGGAGATTACAAAACAATTTTGACAAAAACCCCAATAGGATCCGAATCTAATTATATTAAAAACATTTAAACTATGAAAACTTAATCATAACTCAGTCGCAATGTACCTTTCTAAAGGTTAATCGATCTCTAAGGCGCTGCCAACAACGAACGCCCTCTATCAGCAATCCACACATGAACGGCGGTCGAGATTTGAAGTGCTAGCTTCGAGAGAATACCAAACCTTTTTTGTTTCTCTCCAAAACGATCCAGAGCATACCAAAAACCCTAAATCGTTTCTTAAAACAAAAATAGAGTCTCAGCCCTTTTTTTAAATCTTTCGTTCTCGTATTATAACTAAAAACGTCTATTTATACAACCCTTGAATATAGACGATTAAATAAATTACACATATATCCCTACATAAAGAAGTATAAGTGTAATACACTACAAGGATGTTTCTGTCATGATTCTTTTTTCTGAACTATCTTAAAATCTCGCAAAACCATTCTCAGTGTACGATCCAATAGGCTCATACAACGTTGGTAGTGTACCAAAACACATTTTGGTATACAAGTCATAAGCGGGCTCTAGCAAGACATTATGACTACCTAAGCTGTACGAATATCAAATCAATACAACCTAATCAATAGTGTATATAACATCCTTTTGTCACACGATATCCTTTTGATCAAACATAAGGCATGGAATTGTCATTCAACATGTTCAATCGTACTAGTCTCGATTTCTAGGTATACTGAAAACATCTAAGTGACATTGATCAATATCAATTCACTTATACTAGGCCTTTTAACAATCTAACACATCAAGGGATCCACTGGATATCTCTCTTTATATGAGAGGGACAAATTCTATCTTGATTACACAACTTCACCACATTATTCACACAGTAACCAATCACAACCTTTATAATCGTCCGGTTAAAGACAACGTTTGATTGCATCAAATCACTGTATTCCTAATGTTGAAGTCTCTGGTAATCTCAAGTCAGAGGACTGAAAAATATACCTATCATGAGAAACAACTATGACTTAATCCATGTGATGTTCTCATAGCGAGTCGGTCTAGTACTTTGTTCCCTAACAAGTACTCATGATTTTGATTCGTATTCTTATACGTATGATCATCGTATGATCATCGTATGATCATTAATTAAGACTCACACTAGTCTTAATTCATTATAGTTCCCAGTATAATAATCGACTAGGGACATTTAGGATATTTCTGTAAATACACATAGATCTTTATTATAATGTAAACATGCAAATCAATTATAATAAACAACAAATGAAATCCTCTATTTTATTAACTAAAATGTATTCATAATGACTATTAATGGATTGACCTAGGGCACATTTCCCAACATCTCCCACTTGCTCTAGGGCCAATCATTCATGCATCTAATGCCTAATGATCTAACATGACCATCATGTTTCGCTTGTGGAAGAGCCTTTGTCAATGGATCCGTAACGTTGTCTTCAGTAGGTACTCTGTAAATCTTTATGTCTCCCCTCTCAATAATTTCTCTGATGAGATAAAAACGTCTGAGTATATGTTTGGATCTGTGGTGTGATCTAGGTTCCTTGGCCTGTGCTATTGCCCCGTTATTGTCACAATACAAACAAATAGGGTTAGCAATACTTGAAAAAACCACACCTAGTTCAGAAATAAACTTTTTGATCCAAACTGTCTCCTTTGCTGCATCGGACGTTGCAATATACTCAACTTCTGTTGTAGAATCTGCCACGGTCTCTTGCTTTGAACTTTTCCAGCTTACTGCATCCTCATTCAAAGTAAACACATATCCAGACTGCGATCTAAAATCATCTATATCAGTTTGAAAACTTGCATCTGTGTAACCATTTACAACTAGATCATTTTCAAAACCTTCATAGACCAAGAACACTTTCTTAGTCATTCTTAAGTACTTAAGGATGTTCTTTACTGCTATCCAGTGACTCTCACCAGGATCTGACTGATATCTGCTTGTAGTGCTCAAAGCATATGATACATCAGGTCGAGTGCATAGCATAGCATACATGATAGATCCAATAGCTGATGCATATGGAATCTTATTCATACGATTTCGTTCATCATTTGTCGTAGGACATTGATTCTTGCTGAGACTTATGCCATGAGACATTGGTAACAATCCTCTTTTAGAGTCTTGCAAACTGAACCTATTCAGTACCTTGTCTATCTAAGCACTCTGACTTAGACCGATTAGCCTCTTAGATCTATCCTTATAGATCCTTATCCCTAGGATATAGGCTGCATCTCCTAAGTCTTTCATTGAGAAACACTTCCCTAACCAAGACTTGACACTCTGCAATGTTGGGATGTCATTTCCCATGAGTAATATATCATCGACATACAGTACCAGAAAAACAACTGCACTCCCACTGACCTTCTTGTATACACAAGGCTCATCTTCGTTTTTAATAAAACCAAAATCCTTGATTGCTTCATCAAAATGAAGATTCCAACTCCGAGAAGCTTGCTTTAATTCATAAATGGATCTTTGAAGCTTGTATACCTTCCTAGAATTCTCAGGATGTACAAAACCTTCAGGTTGTGTTATATACACGTCCTCAAGCAACTTTCCATTAAGAAATGTCGTTTTTACATCCATTTGTCATATCTCATAGTCATAATATGCAGCAATGGCAATTAAAATTCTTATTGATTTAAACATGACTACTGGCAAAAAAGTTTCATCATAATCAGCACCTTGAGTCTGCCTGAAACCTTTTGCTACAAGTCTTGCTTTGAAAGTATGCACTTTGCCATCCATGTCAGTTTTCTTCTTGAAAACCCATTTACATCCAATGGTCTTACCACCTTCAGGTAAATCAACCAAGTTCCAAACTTGGTTATTATACATGGATTGCGTCTCAGAGTTCATGACACTTAGTCATTTATCTGAGTTTGGTCCAGACATAGCCTCCTGATAAGTGGTGGGCTCATTTTGATCCATAAGCAACACATCACGACTATCAGTAATGAGAAATCCGAATCTCTTTAGCTCATGTTTTACCCTACCAGATTTACGTGGGCCTTGTGTCACTTGCGGAGGTTCAACTGGTTCAGAACATTGTTGAACTTCCAGTAGTGGTTCAGTGTTTATCTGTGATTCTTGAACTACTTCAAGATTTATTTCTCTCCCACTAGTGTCTTTTGAAATAAACTGTTTTTCCATAAAGGCACCATACCGAGCAACAAACACTTTGTTCTCAGGGAGATTATAAAAGTAATATCCTTTTGTTTCCTTAGGATACCCCACAGATAAACACTTATCAGATTTAGGTGCTAGTTTTTCTTAGACTTGTCGCTTTACGTAAGCCTCACAACCCCAAATCTTAAGAAAAGACAAACTAGGTCTCTTCCCATACCATATCTCATATGGTGTTTTATCAACCGCTTTAGAAGGAACTCGATTTAGAGTGAAAACTGCAGTTTGTAATGCATAACCCCAAAAGGATAATGGAAGATTCGCATCACTCATCATAGATCGAACCATATCTAATAAGGTTCGATTTCTCCTTTCAGAAACTCCATTCCATTGTGGAGTTGCTGGTGGAGTCAATTGGGAGACAATCCCACAATTTCTAAGATGATCATCAAATTCTTGGCTTAAATACTCACCACCTCGATCTGATCGAAGTGTTTTAATAGTTTTACCAAGCTGATTCTGCACTTCATTTTGAAACGTTCGAAACATCTCAAATGATTCAGCTTTATGTTTCATAAGATATACATAACCAAATCTGCTGAAATCATCAGTAAATGTAATGAAGTACTGATAACCTCCTCTATCTGTTGTGTTTATAGGACCGCATACATCAGTATGTATTAGACCCAATAAATCACTTGCCCTTTCACTGTGTCCAGTAAAGGAATTTTAGTCATCTTGCCTCATAAACAAGATACGCATGTTTATATGTTTCTAAATCAAATGAATATAGAAGTCCATCTTTATGGAGCTTCGTTATGTGTTTCTCATTTATGTGCCCGAGACGACAATGCCAAAGATAGGTTTGATTCAAATCATTTGACTTAAATCTCTTTGTATTTATGTTAAAGACTGGAGTATCAGTGGACATTTTCATTCTTAGAATATAAAGACCATCATACAAATCAACATTTGCATAAAATATTCCTTTACGAGAAATGGAACATCTATTATTCGCAATAATAAAATTAAAACCATCTATATCGAAGCATGAAACAGAAATGATGTTTCTGTTAAAGGCAGACACAAAATAACAATTATTTAAAGTTAAGATAAGTCCACTAGGTAAGACTAAGTCATATGATCCAACAGTTAGGGCAGCAACTCTTGCTCCATTCCCTACGCGGAGGATGTCTTCTCCTTTCTTCAACTTTCTACTTCTGGTGAGTCCCTGCATATTTATACAAATATGAAATCCACATCCGGTATCCAATACCCAGGAATCACTAGTAGATAAATTAATTTCAATAACATAAATACCTGAGGTGGTAGTCGCACTACCCTTTTTCTTCTTTAGATCTTCCAGATAGAGTCTCCAATTTCTGACCTAATGTCTAGGTGCATGGCAGAAATGACAATTTCCTTCCTTTTCCTTTTGGTGCTTTGAAGCAGGAACAGGCTGGGGATTAACTTATTCCACAGGCTTTGCGACAGGTGCAGCAGCAACCTTGGCAACTTTAGCCTTGCCTTTGCCTTTCTTCTTCATTCCCTTTCCCTTTTGGACCATCAACACATTACTGGAGGGTTTCTTGATATTTTTTCAGCAGTTTTGAGTATCAAATGTAACTCTAAAATTGATTTCTCCATATTATTCATATTGTAGTTTATCACAAATTGTGAGTAACTTTCCGGTAATAAATTTAGGATCAAATTCGTAGCCAACTCTTGGCTTATGGGAAATTCGAGTCTATCAAGCTGGTCAACATAGCCCTTCATCTTCATAACATGAGGACTAACTGACGCACCATCAGTCATCTTGCAAGAATGTAGGTTTTTTATTGTCTCGAACCTTTCTTGCCTAGCTTGCTGTTGGAACATTTCCTTCAACGTTATAGCCATGTCGTAGGCTTCCTTTAGTTCCATGTTCTTTTGAAGTTCAGGAATCATAGTTGCCAGCATAATACATACAATATCAGTAGAATCGTTGATATGCTTATTATGCGCATCCTTCACAGCTTTCGTAGTATTGGCTGGTGGGTCCTCAGAGATTGGAGCATCCAGGACATACAACTTGCGTTCATGTTTGAGAACGATTCTCAAGTTTCTGAAGCAGTTAAGAAAGTTAGTCCCAGATAGCTTATCCTTCTCAAGGATAGATCGCAGTGACATGGGATTTTTGTTACTTGAAGAGGCCATTGATCTACAATAAATATTATGCAAAGTTTATTTTAGCATAGAGGAATAGACTCCTACTAAATTAACAACCCTCCTAAAACACACTGTTTATTTAGGGGACTAAAATTCATATTTCACCTAATTCTATGACAGCTATGGCATGAAACACAGAACTAGATTATTTAGGTAGGTAACAGTTACCAATTACATCTTATGTAATTTTAGATCCTTTTATGAGATATGGGACATCTTATGTCTTAGCATGTTTTTATCTCATCATTTGCCTAAAGCTCAAAACTATTTTAATGGCTTTATTAAGTCGAACCATTTTAAACATTAAGGTAACTCTTACCCAATTTATCTCACCAAGATAATACAATACACCCAACTATGGCTGAAACTGTATTAGTGTTATCGAGGCCTTGACAAGTGTTTAAAATGGATGGCATGAGACTTAAAATTTAATAGAGGGATTTTATTTAATTTTAGTGATTTTATGTAAACTGTGAAATATCATATATTTTATTAATTTATTAAATCACTAAATAATTTGGAGATTTTTATACTGTTCACTAATGAAAGAATTTCGGTGCGCTAGGATTAGCTAGATGGCGGTCCTGCTGGCCGGTCAGCGGGTTTTTTTTTAGAAGACGAATCTCAATTCCAAAAATTGAAATTCGCTATAGAAAATCATATTTTTCGCTGATTTTACTATACTAAATTTACCCCTTAATTTATCCAAAATTAAGTCAATTAAAATATTTTTAATTAACCCGGGCCTACATCTAACTAATCATCTTATCCTAATCCAATTAGGACTTTAGATATTTGAATCCTAACATATCACCAATAACAAACTTCTCTATATTTATCTCCTATCCAATAGGGATAAGGAGACCGATTTTGCATGTCTCATAATCTAATTGTTATCTATCTTTATCAAATAGAAACTTCATAACAAAATAGATATAACAAGATAAATAAATAATTTTAAAAATTAATTATTTGCAACTTCGATCTTCATCCAAATAATCACAAACATGTAATTGAATCATGAACTACTATCCCAATCGAACCTAATGGTGTTATGGATCATAGAGCACGAAACTCAATTCATTAAAATTATTCAAATTAACCTAACATGGTTACTAGCATGAACGAAACTAATTTCAATTAAATCACGAATATATGCATCATATACACAAAACATGATAATAAATCTCACAGAAAACTTATGTATATCATATATACATCAACTATTAACATGCTTTCAATTATATATCATAAGAAAACATGCAATGAGTTTAATGGAATCAAACTCGAAGGCTCTGATACCACTGTTGGGTTCTGGGTTCATGCGTAACGGAGATTACAAAAAATTTTTTACAAAAACCCCAACAGGATCTGAATCTAATTTCATTAAAAACGTTTAAGTTATGAAAACTTAATCATACCTCAGTCGCAATGTACCTTTCTGAAGGTTAATCGATCTCTAAGGTGCTGCCAACAACGAACGCCTCTCTCATCAAGATCACACACGAACGGCGTAGAGATTTGAAGTGCTAGCTTCGAGAGAATACCAAACCTTTTTATTTCTCTCCAAAACGATCCATAACATACCAAAAACCCTAAGTCATTTCTTAAAACGAAAATACAGTCTCGGCCTTTTTTTTAAATCTTTCGTTCTCGTATTCTAACTCAAAGCGTCTATTTATACAACCCTTGTATATAGACGGTTAAGTAAATTACACATATACCCCTACTTAAAGAAGTATAAGTGTAATACACTACAAGGACGTTTCTGTAATGAATTTTATCATATAAAATTTGTTTTTCTGAACCATCTTAAAATCTCGCAAAACCATTCTAAGTGTGCGACCCAATAGGTTCATACAACGTTGGTAGTGTACCAAAACACATTTTGGTATACAAGTCATAAGCGGGCTTTAGCAAGACATTATGACTACCCAAGTTGTACGAATATCAAATCGATACAACCTAATCAATAGTGTATATAACATCCTTTTGTAACACGATAACCTTTTGATCAAACATAAGGCATGGAATTGTCATCCAACATATTCAATCGTACTAGTCTCGATTTCTAGGTAGACTGAAAACATCTAAGTGAAATTGATCAATATCAATTCACTTAGACTAGGCATTTTAACAGTTTAATACATCGAGGGATCTACTGGATATCTCTCTTTATATGAGAGGGACAAATTCTATCTCGATTACACAACTTCATCACATTATTCACACAGTAACCAATCACAACATTTATAATCGTCCGGTTAAAGACAACGTTTGATTGCGTCAAATCACTGTATTCCTAATGTTAAAGTCTCTGGTAATCTCAAGTCAGAGGACTGAAAAATATACCTATCATGAGAAACAACTATGACTTAATCCATGTGATGTTCTCATAACGGGTCGGTCCAGTACTTTGTTCCCTAACAAGTACTTATGATTTTGATTCGTATTCCTATACGTATGATTATCGTATGATTATCGTATGATTATCGTATGATAATCAATCAAGACTCACACTAGTCTTAATTCATTATAGTTCCCAGTATAATAATCGAGTAGGGACATTTAGGATATTTCTGTAAATACCCATGGATCTTATTATAATGTAAACATGCAAATCAATTATAATAAACAGCAAATGAAATCTTCTATTTTATTAACTAAAATGTATTCATAAAGACTATTAATGGATTAACCTAGGGCACATTTCCCAACAACTCTCACATTTTTTCTCTCTCTCTCTCTCTCTCACTTTTCTCTCCCATCTCCTTTTCTATTATTCTCTTCTCTTCTTCTCTTCTCTTCCTTGAGAACCAAGAAAACTTTTGGAAAACTATCGGTGGGCTGGTCCCTGTGGCCGAGTGTCAAGTTTTGCTGGAGTTAAGGTGAGATCCCAATCCCCCTTATATTTTCCTTCGTTTTAACTTTAGTCTTGTTCAATTTCGTCGCAATGACCATGGACACCTCGTCTTGACAATCGATTTAGATTGATATTCCGACGTTTTGGTGATCCTCGGAGCGATCAACACTCATTTTTGGAATGACGTAATTTTAGAGACATTTTACGATTTTTGTTGGGTTTTACAACGTTTTGGAGTGATTTTCATCCGTACAAATGCCGGAGGTTTTATGACGATCCAAAGATATTTTTAAATGGTTACGAACCTCCGTATAGGTTTAAGATAGGCACGAGGCACAACAACGCGAGCCGGAGTTTTGAAAAATCCCAAAAAACTCACTTTGTTCGAGACGCCGCATATGGCGTCGTGGGCGATAAGTTCCATGACATCCAGAACAGAGTGTTAAAAGCTTGAAACATGGAGACGTCGTGGAGGTGCCATGAGCCAGAATGTTGGCGGCGTCCTCCCAAGACGTCCAAACTAGACAGTCAATTTTTCACGCCGTGACGACGCCATGGAGACCCTAAACACGGCGGCGTCACCCACGACGTCTAAAACAGTAGTTCAAAAAATTGACGTTGTGACGACGCCGTGGAGCTTTACATAAAGGGATGCCTCGGCGGCGTCAAAACCAGAAATTTTACAATAAATTTTGGAAATTTTCAAAAAATTTGGGAACTTTGGATGTTTATTTAGGGTGTTATATTGACTATAAACCCAACACATTCAAATCATTAACAGGTAGTTGGGAAGACCCCAGCAAAGGGATAGAGTCGCAACGTTACTAGGTAAGTACATGTGTATTTTTGTATATATGTACAATAGTGAGCCAATTAAGAAAATGATATGTGATTCATTTCCCTCTTTTGTTGTTATATTCGTATTGATTCCATTGCTTGACATTCCATTTTATAATTTCTTTGGTTGAGTGTTCTTGGCGTTAGTTGAGTCGGGAAGGTAATATGTAGCCCATTAGTTGGAAAAATGCGAGCACCTCTTGTAAAGGATGCTGACCACCTCTAGTGTTGTGTGATACCCAGTATTGGATTGTAGTGGCTATGGTATGGATATGGTTGTGGATAATGTTGTGGGTTAGACCGCTTATGGGCCTCTTTTGATTCGATGAACACTCAAAATATCGTTAATTATCTACTAGTTTATTTATCATGTAATTTGTCTATTATCTCATGTCTTTTCAATACCGCATGATTCCTAGACTTCTTATTTGGTAAATCATGAATTACTATTGCGTTCTTCTGGCGTTACTATAATTTTTCTCAGTTACTCACCGTCTAGTTTGTGACGGTGGGAGCATATAGACCGGAGACGAGCAAAAGGAAGGGACTCGTGCTAGGCGACTACTTAGCTTGATCCTGCGGGGAACTTTTTCTTGCTTTTTAGAGTAGGTCTCCGTTTTGCTTGATGTATTTTGTTTTTGATACACTATATATTTTATTGGTTGGGATTGTGAGACTGATATCATGTGTTATTATTCTATCTTTTTGACACATGTTCATCGAATATTCGGGGTTCCACATTTATAAAATCTTATTGATTTTCTATTCATTTGAGTTATCTTATATGATTGTAGTTCAATTTCGCTGCATAATACTTTGATAATCTTTATAATCATAATAACTCACTTTTTAACTTGAAATTATTGAATTGAGGCTGACTAGACATGCTTCGGGTTCCCGACATGCTCCATGGGACCCAAATTCTCCACGACCCAACTTATGGGTATTTTTGGTAATTTTATGATAAAAATATGTTGGGTGTTTGATGTGGAAATACAATTCTAAACTTGTCAAATTAAATATGAGGGGAGTCCCAATTGAGATTATGACCCAAAAGGGCATTTTAGACAAATATGATTTTAGCAAATTGAACGCGGTTGAAGTTTATTGATATGGATTTAGCATTTAAGGTTGAGTTGAGATTTAAAAAGGGACTTTGAATCTTTTTCTTTGGGAAATAAACTTATTCGATAAATTTGTGGACTTTGACTGAATATTGTCATTTAGAATTTAAAGTCTAAATTGAGTCTTGTATGGTGATTTGGATCTTTTTAATTATAATTAATCGAACATCTTCGATTTATGTTAGAAAAACCAAGTCTTAGCGGATTTTCCTTATTTTACATCACTACATTCCTATTTTACTCGAATCATTGATTCTAATTTTAAGTGTCAATTTTAAAGTCGTGAATGACCTTTAGCGAAGTCAGCTATAAAATAGGGTGAATCTCTAAGGTCTAGACAATTAATGTTAAACTTGTATGGTTGTAGATACATAAAGTAATTATTCTTTCAAATTGTCTAGATTCGCGAGACGGTTCACATTGAGCCCAAACGTGAGAGGATCGAGATTAGGATTTGCGGCGAGTGCAGGTAAGTGGGGAGCTTGCTCAATTATCAAATATGGCATGATTATTAGTTATGTTTAGGATTCATAATTTGAATTAAAGACTTGGGATTTATAGGTTGCGTCGTGGTGTTGGCTTGAACCTACGTATCTATGGAATGCGAATGCACTGTTATCCATGGCCCCAGAATGTGTGGAGTTCCACCGAAGGTCTTAAAGAATACCTCAGAATGTTGTGGTACCACTGAGGGTCGTTAACACCCCAGGATGTGTGGAGTTTACCACCGAGGGCTTTACTTGACTAATTGAATTCATAAGTATGTCACGTAGGGACATGAGTTGGAGTTACCTTCTCTTGCACTCTTGAGACATAGAGATGTGTATCGGTGATGGCTTGGACGAACCTACTGTTGATTTGATGGGACAAACGAGAGGGCACATAAGGCCTGTGTGCTAGCTGGTTGTTTCCATCACTTTGAGAGTAGGAGAATCGGTCACCGGATTCTTGCCAATATCTAGTATGCATTGAATGGAACATCAACTTATCGTATTATTATATTTTATAGTACATAATCTCGCGAAACCCCCTCATTTGTATGAAAGTTTGAAATTATGAAATGATTTGTCAAATCTTTTTAATGTTATTCATGATTATTGTTGTTACAATTTGTGACTTACGAATCTTATGTCTATGATAGTACTTGATGGTTCATTATAAGTCTATTTTTTTAAATCCTGCAACCATGCTACTATTTAATGAATCCTTGTTTGTTTTCAAATACATGCTAGACTATGCATGCTTATTAGGTATTACTTGCATATTTAATGGTTGAGCGGGTTTTTCGCATTCCTGAGCTCCATTGGTTCTTTTAGCTCACCCCACTTACAACACAGGTTCATCGACGAGTGCGCTAGAATTGAGACAAGGGAGAAACGAGCTTGAAGTCTTCATTTGATGTGAGCCTTGAGTTGATATATATCATGTATATTCGATTTTGAAACTATTAAACTTGGATTGTAATTAAAATAAGTCTTTAGGTAGTTTGAAGTCTACTTACCTTTAGTTGATCAACTTGGGAGTTTTAATAGTTTAACTCAATACGAACCCATTTATAGTTTCATAGATATTCTTGTGAACTTAAATCTATTGGCTTAAGGATATCTCTTTGTATTTATTCCGCAATTATTATCCTTTGTTTAGCCAATGTACTTTCCGCAGGTTTATTTGTTTAGGCGTGCCGATCGTTATTTGTGTGTCTATGATGGGCAAGGCTCAATTTATGGGAAATTGGGGTCGTCACATGAACGCACATCCACCCGGTTCCTTGCGTTGAAGAGAATGCGGAAGTGGAAAGCATAGAAAATTGGAAGTTTTGTTTTGTTTAGATTAGGAAAGATCTTACTATACATAGATATCTATCATAGATATATGTGTGTGTGTACATAAGACAGAAGAAAAAAAAGGGAGGATCGCAAGAATAAGCAGGCGACTCTCGACACATTATTTTCTTATATTTTAATGGTGTTACTCAACACCATGTCCGGCTAAACTCATTGATCTCTTCTCTTATATACGTTTATTTCATTGTTTATTTGATATATGTTAGATTTTTTATATTTTTTTGAAATGATCATTTTTTTGTTTGTGAAATGATCATCACTTGCATATTAGATTGACTACCCTCAGCTATTGAGTCGAAGAGTCCGTGATAGACTCATCAAGTGACAATTGATCATACTTATTGGTTAGTTCATTTTGGGACCGGTCAAGTACTTTAGGGATCTAGCTAAATCGGGAGTACTAGTGATCCGGTTGTCTAGGTGTAATGCTTTCACAAATCGTATTAATGCAATTAACGCAATAAACCCAATTCGCGTGGGTCCAGGGTTGTGTGTTTGGTCGAGAATGTAGTTAATGGTCGTACATTAATTATCAAGAATATGAAGTGCGATGAACCGTGTGCGTCACCGAGTCTATAGCTACACTAGAATATAATTGAATTGCATATTTTGTATGAATCGACGACCAATGAATTCCATGTGTCATTAAACAAGTTAGAGAAGCTGAACGCATAGGTTACTTTCCTCCATTGATTTTGGAATGGCTGAATTATTAATTTTCATTATTTATGATGTCATTAAAGACGTGGATGATAGCTTAGACGTTCGTAGATCCCACAGTTAGTTCGTCGTAGCATGCCGGGTTACGAATATAGTCTGTTTTGTGTGTTTTTTGTTGTATTTTGCAATGTAATTGTTCAAACAAGGTTATTTGCATCGCAGTGTTGTTTGTTTATATTATATATGTCGTGGGAGACAGTGTAACGGGTATTCACCTCAATTAGCGTGTAGACGTGGGAACCGTGGAGGCGAATGGTTAGTACACTAGGCCTAGGATTGATATACACAAATAAATGATAAAAATATACTAAATAATTAATATAAAATGTTGTATATACGTGAGCGACATGAGTGTACACGTTGGACATTTGAAACGGTTTGGGATCGAGTGTCGTAACGCTTGAGGATTGGTTAGGTTGTCAAGAGAAGGATGTGCCTGAGGGCTCAAGTTCTCTATATAAGTCACCTTTGGAAGACTCTTTGACTCCATCTTGTCCCCATAAATGATCTTGGGATTTGATCTACACATGTGATGAACTTTTTAGTATAAAAAGTTAAAAAGATCCGATCCTACCACATTTTCTCTCTTGCTATAACTTGAACGAAAATGAGGAGGGTGGTGAGGGTTTGTTGAGTTTTTAGACCATTTGGAGCACAAGAAAGCTTGGAAATCGATTATAAAGGTTAGATTTTCATTGTTCTCTTCGTTTCAAGTGTGGTTTCTCAGGTTTTGACCAGGGTTCCGGGGTATGAGTTGAACACGCCAGCCATTTTGGGTGTTGCTATGGTTTCAATATGGTGGATTTGATGCAACAATGGGTGTTTTGGTGTTGTTGTTGATATAAATCTTCAAACGAATTTTAGGGTTTTTATCTTGGACAAATTTTGTCGAGTGATTTTGGTAGTTTATGGAATTTTGGACGTTTGAGGAGTGGTTTGGACGAATACAAACCACGATGACGAGCCGAGGGAGTCCAAGAACCCCAAGAACTTTTCCTAGCTTGAACGCCGCTAGACGCGTCGTAGGCGTTTGAGGCCACGACGCCACCTGCGATGTGCAGATCAGTGGCAAACCACCAACCCATACTTTAAATGGCGACGTGGGGGTGGAAACGTGACGACGTCTGTCATAGCGCCCAGGACGCTGAGAGACGCCGTGAAGCACTTGTTCATGGCGACGCCCCAAACAGTGTCAAACAATAAATTTTAAATAAAAATTTGTAATATTGGGGGTTTACTTAAGGGTTTATATAACCCATATGGAAGGTATAACGGGTATTTTTTTTATCGAGGATTTGGTATTGAATAATGATTTTCGAGGTTTGAAAAATTAGTTAGATTTTCGAGAATTCAATTTAGGTCGATTTGACGGGTAGTTGACACGCGGTTGAGGTGTGCATTGGATATTGGCGTTAGTGGAGCGTGGTTTGAGGTGTGTAGTATCTCAATTGAAATTCATTTTGAGTATTTATTGCTTGGGTTATTTGAATTCATGTTCAGTTATTTCAATTATTCATATTTCTAGTATTTATTTACGGTCGGTTGAATTTACTCCCGCAGGTTATTTTATTGTATTGGCATTGTGGCACACAAGGCCACAACATGTGTTATAGGGGATATGTAAGTGGATTGTCGACCCAATTGCTGATTTTTCCTATACTCCTGTCGGTGCGTCGTGGTCTACACTGGCTACCGAGCGGACAACAGGAATTTCAGTCAGTTCGAGTTTACTCACTAGCGATGCTTGGATGATAGTTCGAATTTGGTGCTAGTCTGACATAAATCGTGCACGCACTTTGATTTCATTGCTATTAGATATACATGCGAGGATCTTTCCCAGTTGCATGATTCTTTTCTTCGCATGTTTATTTAATAGTTTTTTTATTCCAGCATTTGTTTATATTATTTACTCGATGAATTTCCTTGATTACTCATTTTGGACTCGTCATCTTTTTTGTTATGATGGCTGAGTGCAGACGCTAGTACAAGCAAAAGGAAAGGTGTGACGGCCCCAATTTTCACATTGGTCCGCCACGGGAGGCCACGCGGGCCCACAACTGTCCACGTCACCGCCAGTTGTGTCCCACGCCCAATTATCCATCATCGATCAATTCTTATTAAATTTGATTCAATTAATATCACATAACCTCAAGTTAGCAGCAGAAGCTTAAATGAACAACATAAAGATTTATCTTATATTTTATTAGCAAAATGCCTAAGTGGAAACCATATCAACTGTACATCATATACATCTCATCTGATCCTCAAAATATCAAAATGTAGAACCTGTCTTTCAAAGCCCAAAACCCAATACGAAACGAGTAAACATAAACATACGTACGAGAAGGGCTAGAGCAGTCAATCGATATAGTCCTCAAGCTTGCCCTTTCCCCGGCTCGTACTAGGATCTGCACTCAGCCATCACAAAAAGACAGATGACGAGTCCAGAGTGAGTAATCCCAAGGAAATTCACCAAGTAATTACGAAAGTAAAAGTACTGGAATTTAAAATACTATAATTTAAACATGCGGAACAAGAGAAATACAGACAACTGTATAAAGGACCATCGCATGCATAAATATAGGGATGAAACAAAGTACGTGCACATAAAAATCAGACCAAGTCATACTTCGGGTTTTCTCCCAGGCACCGACTGTAAACACACCAATGGGTTGGCCCTGGACCCTCTAGGTGGTCGGCGTAGACCCACGACGCACCCACACAAACCTACCATACCCGTGTAGCCTATTCACCGGCGTATGTCTAGACAAGTGCTATGACTTAGTGGACTCTATGGCCGTAACGAATAAGCACCAGGTGGGGAGTGATCTCAACACCGTAAAGACACCAGGTAGGAGTAACTCCACTACCGTAAAGTCACCAGGTGAGAGTACTCAACCACCGTAAAACAATAACGAAATGGAGTAAAGAATAAATAGAACTGAATTCAAATAAGTCAAACAGTAAATACTTAAAGTGAAGTTCAATTGGGATACTACACACCTCAATTCGCACTCCTCGTCCCACAAGTTAAATCCCCCGGCTCGATTCCTTCAATTCCCCGATATTTCTCCCGATCTGATTCCCGACTAAACCCCGACTCCAATTACTATTTCAAGACTCCTGGAATTCATTTATGAGGGTTATTATTTAATTAATGGGTTTATAATGTTGTTTAGACTCATTTCTTCATTTTTCCAATTTTTGAGTTCCAATGAACTATTAGCGCTAATGAGATGAATTAGCGCGCTAATTCATCTAAGTCACTGTTCATCGTTTTCCAGAGGGTAATTAGCGCGCTAGGTCCACCCATTAGCGCGTTAATTGCGCTCTGTCCAGATTTTTACAGTTCAAAAATTCACACTCCAACTCCCTCATACACCCATTCATTTGATTCCAACCCCTCCAAAACTCATCATCCATCTCAAAAATACCATTTAAACACAAATTCATCAAGTTTAGATATCAAAATCCAAGAATCACCTAAATCACATTTTCAAAACCCATTTTCATAAATCACCCAACACCAAAACCAATCACTAGAAAACATTCTCCACCTTCATAGCACTCAAAATGCACCAATTACCTCCAAAAATAGTTGTGTTACACTTAACCACGGATTCAACACTAACATGCCCAAATCTACCACAAATTTGAAATAACCAAGAGAGGATAATAGATCTCACCTTTGATCTTGTGGTTGGATGCCAAAAATCACTTTCTTCACACTTTGGCTGATGATTTCACCCTCTCTTCTCCAACGATTCCCTCTTCCAAGCTTCCTCTCCAATCTCACTCTCTTCTCCCTATTGACCGATCAAGCATGTACATATATATACTTGGCCCCCATCAAATGTGTACACAAATCTCGAGAATTATCCAAGGGTTCCTCATCACCATGTGTCACTCCAACCTACACACCCTATCTTGACACTTGACACCTCGATTCTCTCCATTGTACATCTTGAGGATCATCCCACTATTGTTGTTTTATTCTCCTCAACTATAGGACCTATTGATGTCCAATTGATTTAGCAAATAATAATTATCTATTCCATTCAATAAATTCTCAAAATTTATGAGTAAACTCACCGTAGTTTCCCCGACTACCCGGCACCCCGTGCCTCGTGTCCTGTGTCCGCACGCACCCCGAGGCCATTCCTCACTCGTCCATAAACTACATTAACACACATATTGTAATGAAATTAGCTAATTTGTACATTTTCATCACAATTTACCACAACAAGCACACAAAACGGACTGTATACCTAGTTCGAGTGCGTTTCAGCCCCGCTGTGGGACCCTCGACCGTCCTCGCTGGCATCAACATCTGCAATGACGTCATAATTAACGGCAATTTTAAATTGGGTCGTTACAAAAGGCAAGCTAAAGGATTTCTTGTGATTCACAGCCGGTTCCCTACTTGCACATTGTTTATATTATTTTGTTTTCCGTTTGGTTTATGGGACTTGAGAGCTTTTGGATTTGTATATGACCTGTTGAGGTCATTTTTGATATTTTGATAGACATGGATTGATGTATGTAAGTTGATGACACTTTGAATGGTTTCCACACTAGGAAAAATGTTCTTTCATTTAGTTTATTTATTTAAGTCTTCCGTTGAATCTTTTAAGGTTTAACCGATGAAAATGAGTCTCTAAGCTAACTTATTTAATTAATTTGAGAAAGTTAGCAGTAATTTAATTGATAAATGTGTTGGTGCGAGTGAAACATAGCTAGGCCAGTTTTAGTTAGGGTTGTGAGTCAACGATGCATGATGTAGCGGGCCTAAGATTTTGGAGCCACTACATTTGGTATTAGAGTCTAGGTTTATGTTACTAAGGCTATACTCACAACAATGCATGTTTTTTTGGACAGGCAGGGGTGATATAAACTTGTATAGAAAACTCATGCCCCATTTTTTTGTAACTATCATATAGTTTTTTTTGAGATTAATGCTACTTCCATTATCTAAAATAATGGCCAATTTCATTAGAAACTAGGGTGTGTTTGATAGCAAAAAAATAAAAAAAATTGTGAAAATTTTTCAATATTTTTGGTGTAACTATTTTTTTTATTGTTTGATAGCTTTATAACTACCTAGAGAAAAAAAAATCACACCTCACAATTTTCTTCATTTATTTTCACTCTTAAAAGGTGAAAAAATAAGGAAATAACGTGATGTTTTAGTAGAAAGAAAAAGTGGGCTCACTTTTTTTTACTTCTTTGTTAGAAAATATAAATGGAAAGAGAAAGAAGTGTGTAAGTCACTTTTTTGTGGGTCCACATCACTTTCTCTTCTTTAAAATAAAATCTTCTAATGTGCTATCAAACAATTTTAAGAAAATTTGCCCTCTAAAAATCTTCTTGAGAGAATTTTCAAATGAAAATTATTTTTTCTCTTGAAAATTCTCAAGCTATCAAACACACCCTAAGTACTCTGTTTTCTTACTCTCTCATTCAATGTTCGTCCACATGAAGTTACAAACTCCTAAAATTCAAGAGCACACGTAATTCATTAACATAACAAGAATTAGTTAATCACCCAATCAAAATTATATTAATGCACTCAGTTACATGTCAGGTTTGAAATTTTGATTTCGACTTCATCTTAAGTTTCATTCACTTAAAACTCAAAAGTAATTTGAGGAAGTTAACTTTGACGAATGAAGTTTTACAAAATATCGCTGGTGTACGGAAGTTTATAAAATTTCTTTAAATGCTAAAAAACTCAAATTTCTCCTTAAAGATGTTAGAAATATACTTAATCATACAACAATAATGTATAATAATCACAATACAATTGTTTAAAATAGTTATTTTGAAATAAATACGCAATTCGCAACACACGTGATATTAATATTTGTTTTTATATTGATTTATATGATAAACTTTTGACCTTATTTGCTATTTGATACAAAAAGAAAATACTTTTAAAATTATTTTATTTAGGGGTAACTTAGGTAACTTCCTCAAAAACTTCATTGATCTTCTAATTCTTACATTTTTGTCTATTTTTTAATGGTTTCAATAGAAGCCATCGACGTTTGGTGAAACTCGTCAGCAAGTTTCAACAGAAACTTTGCAAGGTTCACATCACCACGTTGTTTTGCTTCCCTATTTTCATTATCGACAAACTTTCTTTAAAGTTCACCGAAGTTTGGCAATTTTTCAAACAATGGTTATATGTATAGACACTGCATTGCTTATGTATGAAACATTTCATTCCCCAAAATAAACTCATATTTGCGTTTGGGGCAATGACGAAGCTAATGAAGTAATAACCGAAGCCTGTCAATTGCTAATTAAAAACTATTCTCCAAATTAAACTCCACCAAATAGGAAAGCCTAAAGTATATAGCCTGCTAGAGTAACTCACTTTTTAACCGACATTTGACACCAACTTCATTGAATGCTGCTTAAATCACGACGAGATTCATGTGTACGCATCTTGAGGCAAAAATGAATAATGTTTGATGAGGTCGATGTCAAAAGTGGGTTACTCTAGCATTTTTCATAAAAAAGGACTTCAGTGCTAGAATTGAATGATACCAAAAGGTACACCGGAATGCACATCTCTGCCACATTCGTCGTCCGTGTTTCACTTCAAGATGCAAATTTACACATTCAGAGATTCAATACACGATCGAATATGGAGGGTGTGCGTTCTAGACGAAACCCGAGTCCCGACTCGGGTCAATCACCGATGGTGGGTGGTGGGATGAGTGGAGAAAACGAGTGTCATCAAAACCCGACCCATCGGGTGCGGGTCGGGTTCGAAGTGATCATATTAGTGTCGGGTCGGGTCGAGTTCGGGTGTCATCATGGCTTTTATAGGGTTTTTGTGGTTTTGAAACTATAGATGGTAGTTGATACAAACTCGAGATGAGTCGGGTCGGGTGACGGGTCATTTTTATACAGACCCGAGATGAGTCGAGTCATCGCGTATCGGGTCAGGTTGACCCAAACCCGACCCGTGCCCAGCCCTAGTTCTAGCAGTGTTGTAACAATCCTCAAATTTGAACCGATTTGTGTAGGATCGTGACCAAGTTACGTGGTACTGGACAATATTTCTAGCTTCGGTAGTCAACAACAAAGTAATATTATGTTTCGAGTCTATTAATATTTAAGTCTAATTTGAGTCTCATGCCGTTCGGGCGATTTTTAGGCTGAGTGAGGCTTCGCCTAGATAAACGGGGGAGTAAAACACCGTTAAAATACAAATAAATGAATTATTGGATAATTTAAATAATTATTCAAAGGAACAAGGCGGGACTACGCGCGCGATAAGTCGAACCGGATCGAAGAACGTCGTTTGAACACAAGGGAGTTGAATAATTACATAACAAACGAACCATGAGATAGAATTGCTAGAGTGACACAGTTCAATGGTGGAAAGCCCATAGATCAGTCTCGAGATGTGTGTGTAGGGGAAGATGAAGGGCTAGGCATGTGACAACACATTACATACCCCACTATTCATCTATTATTCACATATCCTTTTATACACACACACACACACACATCTCATCTCTCTCATTCTCTCCTCACCACCGTCCTCACTCTCTCACACCACAGTCCCTCTCCTCCTTGGTGCCCCACTCCCGATCCACCGCACTGGACGACCGGACCTCTCACCGGAGGTGCGTCCTCTCTCTCGATCTCTCTCGTTTGCTCTCTCGGTCTCTCACTCCCTCGATCCCTTTCTCTCGACCATCATCTCCCTTCTCCCCTCTCGGCTTTCTCTTGATTGAACAAGCCACTGGCCTTGGCCGGACCAGTGGTGGTCGGGGTCACTTCCCTCACCGAAGATCTCTCTCTCCCTCTCTTTCTTTCTTTCTTTCTCTCTCTCTCTCTCTCTTCTTTCTCTCACTGGTTTCGGACTGTTCTTTGTGGGGGTGGTTCTGGTTGGCCGGAGTGACGGTTGTGGAGGTTGGAAACGACACCAAGTGGCCACCGGAGCCTCGGAGACACCCTAACTCCACCGCTGTGAACATTAGCATGAATTTGAGAGAAGTTGTTTTGTATTGTTGTGTTTGTTCGATCAGAGAGGGGGCTGCTCACCAGAGCCCTGACGGTCCCATAGCACCTCCCATCGATGATGATCATGGTTGGTGTGGCCGAGATTCACTGGTATTTTAGTATCATTTCTTTTCAAAACTATTTTTGTGATTGTGTTTGAGGCGACTTCCGAATCGCTAGGGTGGTCGGGGACAGTCGTGAATGGGCCCACCTGGCCCACCGGAGATCCTACATCCTCGGAGTGTCACTGAAATGGTGTGTATATATGTACTTCTTTTCTTCCTCTTTGATTTGGAAGAGAAAGGAGGGTGGCGGCTCCCCTTGGAGCCGCCGGTTTTGGGGGCGCGCCACCAGGCGCCGCCGGAGAAGACAGCGGCGTCGGTGCCCAGCGACGCCGCTGCCGGTTATGGAGGGGGTGGCGTTAGCCACCCCATTATGGGAGGAGGAAGGGGGTGGCAAAACCACCCCACTTCCTCCATCATCGCCACCACCACCGCCACCGCGGCTCACCGGCCGCGGTGGTGGGTCCCCGTCTTGGCGAGCAGGGGGACCACCCTCGGATCTCGATCCGAGGGTTGGGGTGGTTGGGGGGAAACCCCCACCCCGTTGAGCCGAGACGCCAGGGGCGTCGGCCCCTGCGTCTCGGACCCAGGGGCAGACAGGCCCCTGGACCATTTCCAGGGGCCGCCCGGCCCCCGGGGGAAGTGTGACTCGGTTGACCGGGGCCGGAACGCCTCGGCCAACCAAACAGGGACCATTTGGTCCCTGTTCAGTTGAACAGGGACCAAATTGGTCCCTGTCCAAAATAAATGGAAAAAAAAATAAATAATAAAATAAAATAAAATAGGAAAATTTACGATGAGCGTCGACAACCTCGACAAAGCCTTAAATGACACATCACGTGGGACCCACACCATTTGGATTTCCAAATATGAATTAAAATTAAAATACTCAACTTTAAATGAGTAAAATGCTTATGTAGTATTATATAAATTGTTTAGATTCGCGAGGCGGTTCACGTGGGACCCCAAACGTACGAGGAGTCGGTATAGGCGTCGCGACGGGTCCAGGTAAGTGGGGAGCTTCGCTCATGCATTAAATATGGCTTGATTATTAGATAATTAGGAATGCATGTTTTGAATTTAAAGACTTGGGAATGGGTTGCGTCGTGATATTGGTTTGGATCTCTATTATCTATGGAATTGTGAATACATTGTCTTGCTGTTATGTTATTCGGTGCCCCTGAGTGTGTGGTAGTTAACCACCGAGGGCCAAAGACACCCCGAGTGTGTGGTAGTTAACCACCGAGGTTTGCTTGACTAATTGAATGCATAAGGTGAAATAATTGAGTGTAAGGGTTTGGAGTTCCATCCTTTGCTACTTGATGTTTCTTTGAGACGTGTAGCGGTGACGGCTTGGATGAATTTATCTTCGTTTTGGTGCGATTATCTAGAGGCGTAACGGCCATTACGATTCCAACGATTATTGTACCAATACGAAAATAGATGATTCGGTCACACGGATCCTTACCAATATCTAGTTCGCATTGAATGGAACAACGGCTTATATTAATATTTATATCTATCGCATTTTATTTAAATCTTTCGTGTGATTTTATTTATATGTCATGTTTTAATTTATAAATGAAATGTGATGAATATTATTATGCTTGATATATATGAATGTTTATCAAAAGTGTTGTGAAACTGTTAGGCTTGTATGTCTAGTATAGTGATTGAAATACGAATTGAAATATTGATAAATAAAATTATTGAATATCTAAATTAGATGTGGAAATAATATTTAGATATTTCTTCTTATAATATAATTCCATTTTCCTAACTACGATGAGCATAAACCATATATATATTTAATTGGTTCTAAATATGTGTTAAATGATTATGCTTATAAGTTGGTTTTGATTTACATATATTCGGTTATTACATGTTGTGTTATGCGTATGGATTGGATGTCATGTAGTATTTGCATGAGTACTAGGTAGTACTTGCGTATTTAATGTTTGAGCGAATCTTTCCTCTTATTGAGCATCGTTGGTTCTTTAGCTCACCCCACTCTACCCACAGTCTCTCTACCAACGCGATAGACAAGAAAGGCAAGGGAAAAGATTTATCTTGAAGTGCCTTCATTTGTGAGATTCATACAATGCTGGTTTATTATTAATATTAATCGTTTTATAAATCGCGTACGTGGGTTATAGCTTGAGAATTAGTTAATGGGTAGTTTTGAACCTTTATAATTTTAATTTGAGGTTGTATAAGATATTTAATATTAAAGATGATTTATATTAGTATGATATACGTGTTATATGGTTTTGTTGTGATTATTTATCACACACTGGTTATGATATATATATTGTTTAGAATGATTATTCCGCGAGGTAATTTAGGCGTGCCAAGTCGTTATTTGGGCCTGGTTCGGTATCGGGTCTAAGTAACGGTTTGGTCAAGGACCTGACCTAGGTCGGGCGGGTCGTCACAGCTTGGTATCAGAGCCTAGGGATTAGAACCTAGGGAAACGTTAGGTTAGGGAAACCTAAGATGTAGAGCCTTTAAGTTTAAAGGTCAAGTTAAGTCGAACAAATTAGTGGTATGGGACATTGGTTCAAAGTCGACTTAACACGCAATAATGTTAAATCTTAGGATGGGATGGGACAAAAGAAACTTGTTAAAGAATTAAAGTGATGATTATTTGCTACTTTGTATATATAAATATATCGTTAGATATATAGGTAAATGTATTTCCTTAAGACGTGAAACCTTGGTTCCACGAGTTGGGAATGACAATTAACGACACAAGAGAGTTGAAGGGAAGTCCGCCGAAGGTTCCTCATGCGTTGTAAGGAAGTATACAACGTTTTGTTGCAAGAATGGTTCTGATAGAACAACTAAACTTAAAGTGGAAATTGTATGGCGAGAACGCCTATACTTGACGATAAAGTGGTAAATAAAGACTTAAGTAAGAATTGATAGACTTAAAAGGACAATGAGACGCCACGCTAAATATGCAAGATGGAATTGTGACGTGGTCACATTTCAGAGAGGTTACTCTGACGCCGAAATTTCTATTAGGATAATTAAAATTAACGATATCTTGTTGAAAATAGAAGTTAACGATCCTAGTAAGGATGCAAATGAATCTTTGGTTTCAAACAATGATCAGCAAGTTAGCTTGGCAGGTGGGTCAACTTAATTTAAGATATAGTTGACACGTATACACTTAAAACTTCGAACTCTCGATTAAAGATGTGAATCATTGGTCTATAAATTCGATTAGAAAGTTAATACTATGAATCGAATTTTGTTATTTCATGTAATTTATTTTCTCGAAGACTTACTCTTTCGACTATATTGGACCATGAATTTGTATTGTTTTCGAGTTGATGTTTGCCGCACTTTATTGAAGTTTTCATGGAAGGATCTAACGTGTCTTTACAAAATTTTGAAAAGGCAAACAAATACAAAAAAAAAAAAAGAAACCATTTATTTTCCTTGGTGTTCAAAAGATAAAGCGAATAGACTCATACATATTTCAAGAATTTGACGTTGTAATTTTAATCTTTACATAAAGTGTTTTACTGAATTTCAAAGTTTTGACTTGATGAAAATGCAACGTATTGTTTGGGTCTATGTCACCCTTGTGTGTTTAGAACACAAAATCTACTTACGATTATAGTTTACTTTTCAATTGCATCGACTAAAACGATTCGAAAATGGTTTTATAAATTGCTTGAAAATACGAGGAGAATTTAAGATGATTTCTATAAAGCTAAGCTAGTGATCGATAGTTTGAATATTAAGTTTGAGGACCCAAATTGAGAGTTAGCTCGAAGCATAAGTGCATAATGTACGAGATAGCGAATAAGAAATTAAAGAATACATTGAAAAAAAAAATACTCAATGAGAAAATCTAGTGAATACGAAATGTCAGATTAGTACACTCAAAGATGGAAGAGTTACTAAAATTGAGGATCCAAAGTCAAAGACTATTTCGGTGAAATAGCCATGCGTGAAGATCGTGTTGCCAAAAAAAAAAAATAAATAATAATAATAATAAAAATAAATAAATAAATAAAATTTGTAGATGTTGTAAAGACTCAAGATCTGAGGTTAAAATGATATAAAACAAAGGTAACCACTGCAACAAAGAAATTACTCTAACATAATTAGAAGAGAGTTGGTTCATAAAGTTGGGGATTCCAGGAATTGATAAATTGTGTTCGAAATGAATGAAGAGTACGCAATAGTAGTACCATGATTGAATAATTAAAGGAAGTCCCAAACTAAACGGTATGTATGAGTTATATAAGTAGGCTGTAAGGAGCGTATGACGCAGTTAATGATATTATAATGAACTCGATGATAAGTGAATCATTAAAATCGGGGTACGCCAATAAAAAGAATATTTCGATATGATCGACGTGTGGATTCATAACTTTTGAGTCAAAATGAAACCTAACCAGATTGGTAGGGAATGGTTGAATGAAAAATGAAGTTGAAGAGTAATCGAGGCAAATGATTGTACATAACATTAGTCAATAATGACTTGGTTCTTAAAATTGGGGATCCTAGAATAGGATTGACCCATGGAAAAACGAATAAATAATTTGGTGATGAGAAGAATTGCGAACTCAAGAGAGACAATATGTATTGCAATAGTACCATATTCAAGAACAAAATTTGTAATCGAATTGGTGACGTCACGAAGAATCATGTTGATCACTTGTGGGAAGTAACTTGTGATTTTTTTTAAAAGTCAAAGATTTCATTAAACATATAAACTACCAAACTAAATGGTTGAAAGGAAAGATGAAAGATCTGATCAGTGATAGGTCGACTATTAAAAGTGAGGATCCTAGGTTAGGATCGAACCCCAATAAGATTTATACTGTACAATAGGTACGAAATAATTAAGGATGGAGAGGAAATACCCTAAACTAGCAATGAAACATGAATATATGAGTAAAGATCAAATTTCTTAAATTTCATACCATTAATAATTGTTGAACAAAATGTGTAGTTTACACTTGAAAACCTGAGGGCTTAGTGTAAGTTTAAAAGTGAAAGCCCTAATTTGATGGCATATGATAATTTGAGGTTGCAACCCAGATGGGAGAAATCAGTTGATATTCTAATTTTCAAGAATCATTGAATTTTGGAGAAAAGGAAGAACGTCATGAATGGCTCTGTGCTAAGTATAAACAATGAATCATAAGTTAAATAGTGCAAAATGATTCTCGAAATAGGTGTAAATATGAGTTTGAGTGCCCTTGAATTAAAGCTTTAGTAACAAGTCGTACAAGATAAACCTATATGAGTTTTATGTACACAGATTTGTACTTTATGGTTGAAGTATTCAACAAAACATCTATGCAAAGGCGACGATAGTAATGCACGAGTGTAATACATGGAAATATAAGTTTGAGTTATGAACTTGAAACAACTAGATCGTAGTGTGACACGAGTTCTTAATAACCACATCCGGAGCATAAATTATGTAACTCCCAAGAAACGACGTGAATGTCAGGTTCGCAACACGAAAACTAAATCACCTTCGTTTCTTAGAGAGTGAGGTACTAAACACATTATAAGAGCTAAGAGTTAGCTTAAATGAGAAGGGATCATGGTATACCAAAAGGGGTTATGACTAAGTCAACAATGTTTAAAATAGTCACCCAGGATCGTGAGAATTGATCAAAAGGTGCAAGGACGCAATACGATAGATCTCCCAAAAAAAAAAAAAAAAAAAAAAAAAAAAAAATCGAGATATGTTAGTGATAAGAGATCTTGGTATGAAATAAAAAAAAAAAAAAAAATGGTGATGCAATGGAGCGCGTTCGATGAATGCTTTGAAACCTACTTAGAAATAATGACAATGTTAAAAATATTCCACAAGATTTTAAAGGTGGGAGCTTGTTTACGTCAATTAACAGTTAAGTGTGACAGAGGAGTTACAAAGGGGATCATTAGTCAAAAGTTGACTTGAATTATGAACCTACAAGAATGAATGTCGATAAACATGTGATGCCAATAATATTAAGGTATTATTCTAGAAAGGAATACTATGTCCGCTTATTAGTAGCCTTCACAGATAAGTCGCAAAGACATGATGAGTCGTTCAATGATATACGTAACCGAGATGTTGATAGAGATGGTGTGCTAGTGCTCATGTTATAGCGAGACAATTATCCTTGTTTCCCTACTACCAGGTTGGTGGTATGGTTTCAATGCCGAGATAGGCGAGATACTCTTTGACACGAGATAGGCACCCGATCACATCTCGGTATGGTTCTACCTCTTTGTAAGTTGAGCGATTTGAGCGTATATTGCGACTTCGGTGAAGATTATAAGAAATACCTTAAGAACATGTGATGACGAAGAACTTGGCAAGTCTTGAGTATAATGATTCTATTGAAACCTATAAGAGATGGCCTTATGAATTTCGGTCGGTGGGGGACGAAAATGAAAATGTTGAGATAGTAGAGTCAAGTGTAAGACTTTATTTCACGTAGAGTATGAGCGAGAAGGTGCGAGTGCAGATTGCCTCGCTTAAACGATGGGTCATAGAAGAAATCTTTACGAAATGGACATACCGGACTATGGGTGTACCTTGTTTTACTTTCGAGGACGAAAGTTCTTTAAATTGAGGATATTGTAACGACCCAAATATTCTCCGACCCATTTTAAAGGTATTTTATTAATTTTATATTAAAATATTGTGAACAAATGAGATTGTTACACAAAATTGATTTTAACAAGACTTGGATTAAGTGAAAATAGTGTTGATTGGGCTTAACGAGGAAATTGGGCCCATAGGGGTATTTACGTAATTTTGGGTTAAATTGGTGAAAAACCCTAACTATATAAGGATAAGTTGTAAACCCTAGTCTACCCTAGTTGTTGTTTTGACAAATTCGGAGAGGGAGGAGAAGAAGAGGAAACTTGAACAACCAAGGGGAGGTAAAATTTCGGTGGTTTCTCTTTATTTTCTTTTCTTTTTCTTTTTCTTCTTTTCTTCCTCTTTGATTTGGAAGAGAAAGGAGGGTGGCGGCTCCCCTTGGAGCCGCCGGTTTTGAGGCGCGCCACCAGCGCCGCCGGAGAAGACAATGGCGTCGGCGTCGGTGCCAGCCGCCGCCGTGCCGATGGAGGGGGTGGCGTTAGCCACCCCATTATGGGAGGAGGAAGGGGTGGCAAAACCACCCCACTTCCTCCATCATCGCCACCACCACCGCCACCGCGGCTCACCGGCCGCGGTGGTGGGGTCCCCAGTCTTGGCACGCGAGCACTGGGACCACCCTGGATCTCGATCCGAGGGTTGGGGTGGGGGGGAAACCCCCACCCCAGTTGGCCGAGACGCCAGGGGCGTCGCCCTGCGTCTCGGACCCAGGGGCGACAGCCCCCTGGACCATTTCCGGGGGCCGGTCCCCCTGGGGGGTAAGTGTGACTCGGTTGACCAGGGCCGGAACGCCTCGGCCAACCAAACAGGGGACCATTTGGTCCTGTTCGATTGAACAGGACCAAATTGGTCCCCGTCCAAAATAAATGGAAAAAAAAATAAATAATAAAATAAAATAAAATAGGAAAATTTACGATGAGCGTCGACAACCTCGACAAAGCCTTAAATGACACATCACGTGGGACCCACACCATTTGGATTTCCAAATATGAATTAAAATTAAAATACTCAACTTTAAATGAGTAAAATGCTTATGTAGTATTATATAAATTGTTTAGATTCGCGAGGCGGTTCACGTGGGACCCCAAACGTACGAGGAGTCGGTATAGGCGTCGCGACGGGTCCAGGTAAGTGGGGAGCTTCGCTCATGCATTAAATATGGCTTGATTATTAGATAATTAGGAATGCATGTTTTGAATTTAAAGACTTGGGAATGGGTTGCGTCGTGATATTGGTTTGGATCTCTATTATCTATGGAATTGTGAATACATTGTCTTGCCTGTTATGTTATTCGGTGCCCCAGAGTGTGTGGTAGTTAACCACCGAGGGCCAAAGACACCCCAGAGTGTGTGGTAGTTAACCACCGAGGGTTTGCTTGACTAATTGAATGCATAAGGTGAAATAATTGAGTGTAAGGGTTTGGAGTTCCATCCTTTGCTACTTGATGTTTCTTTGAGACGTGTAGCGGTGACGGCTTGGATGAATTTATCTTCGTTTTGGTGCGATTATCTAGAGGCGTAACGGCCATTACGATTCCAACGATTATTGTACCAATACGAAAATAGATGATTCGGTCACCGGATCCTTACCAATATCTAGTTCGCATTGAATGGAACAACGGCTTATATTAATATTTATATCTATCGCATTTTATTTAAATCTTTCGTGTGATTTTATTTATATGTCATGTTTTAATTTATAAATGAAATGTGATGAATATTATTATGCTTGATATATATGAATGTTTATCAAAAGTGTTGTGAAACCGTTAGGCTTGTATGTCTAGTATAGTGATTGAAATACGAATTGAAATATTGATAAATAAAATTATTGAATATCTAAATTAGATGTGGAAATAATATTTAGATATTTCTTCTTATAATATAATTCCATTTTCCTAACTACGATGAGCATAAACCATATATATATTTAATTGGTTCTAAATATGTGTTAAATGATTATGCTTATAAGTTGGTTTTGATTTACATATATTCGATTATTACATGTTGTGTTATGCGTATGGATTGGATGTCATGTAGTATTTGCATGAGTACTAGGTAGTACTTGCGTATTTAATGTTTGAGCGAATCTTTCCTCTTATTGAGCATCGTTGGTTCTTTAGCTCACCCCACTCTACCCACAGTCTCTCTACCAACGCGATAGACAAGAAAGGCAAGGGAAAAGATTTATCTTGAAGTGCCTTCATTTGTGAGATTCATACAATGCTGGTTTATTATTAATATTAATCGTTTTATAAATCGCGTACGTGGGTTATAGCTTGAGAATTAGTTAATGGGTAGTTTTGAACCTTTATAATTTTAATTTGAGGTTGTATAAGATATTTAATATTAAAGATGATTTATATTAGTATGATATACAGGTTATATGGTTTTGTTGTGATTATTTATCACACACTGGTTATGATATATATATTGTTTAGAATGATTATTCCGCAGGTAATTTAGGCGTGCCAAGTCGTTATTTGGGCCTGGTTCAGGTATCGGGTCTAAGTAACGGTTTGGGCCGGGCGACCCGACCCTAGGTCGGGGCAGGGTCGTCACAATATATATGTATGAGTCTTGGTTTGTGCAAGTGTTTGTTGTTGTGTTCATATAGACTGTTTTGGTTTGCCTCGCTGGAAAATCCAGCCTATGGGCGGCGCTGCCACTTGGCTACTATGATCGGAGATGTCGGGGACCAAGCTAACTCCATCCTTGTATCTAGCGACTCTCGAAGTGGCTAAAAACAGTGGCGTTTGTATGTGTTTTATGTTGTTTTCGTTAAGTGTTGTTAATGTTTTCTTCTCGTCGGAAACCACCATCATGGTGGTGCTGCCGCCGACACGAGGACATAGAAAGATTTCCAAAGACCTTACCATGTCCATCATGGAGTCTCACAGCCCCCGGAGCGTCTCAATTAGTGGTGGTGAGTTTTGTGAGTATCATTTCATGTGATGTCATTGTTGCACATCTCGTCCCAAACCATCGTGTATGGTCGACATCGCCACCGATGCCATGACTAAGAGAGTGTCGGTGATCATAATTAAACTCTCGTGTGAGTCCCATAACTCCCGGAGCGTCCATATCGATGGTGATGAGTCATTGTAATGGCAAATTCATGTGTGAGTACTTTTATCATGTCGAGTGATCGTTGACGTGACGTAGAGCACGCCTACAACTTTTCCATGTTGTGTCGGCACCCTACGGACGTTGGACTACACTCGCAAGTCTCCCTACTCGCCGGTGTATGATTATTTTGAGTTCTTATTAAGTCATTACTGTCGAGTGATATTGATATTATGTTTTTAAGTCGATTGAACGGTAGTGATGTCGTGGTCACGTCGCCAGTCCGCGAGACTATGACGTGACCTATTAACGACCGAGCCGAGCCTATAATTCATGAGTAGGTTTACATGCGACATGATTTTCGATGTTGTGATATCGCAGTCGTGGTTATTATTAAGGTTTTCAAAATCGAGAGAGAGTACTCATTTTCTACTTGATTATCGAGTTATTCGAGTCATTTAAAACGATAGGAAAATACTAAGGGTATCAACCTAGGATTAGTTAATGACTCGACCCATTTAATTGGAGTTTTCAACCTTGTCAGGTAGCGGGAAACTCGGGGATACGTGCTAGGAATGCGTGAGTGTTGTTACGTGGGTTGCGATAGTTCAGGTAAGTACACTTGCCTTAAAGCTTGTGTACGTTAGTAAGCCAGTTAATAAATTCTCATGTGATTCATTATCATTTATTGCTATTCTTGCTATTATCCATTGTTGGCATTCAAATTCTCTTATTTGCTTGATATGTGTGTTCTTGGCGTAAGTGTGTCGATATAGTATCATGTGGCCCGCACTGGTTGGGAAAACTTGGGTATTTCCTATTGGAATTACTGCTATCCACAGTGTTGTGTGAACCTGGGTACTAATTGTGAAGGTGTCATATGGCCCGCACCAGTTGGGGAAACGCGAGCCACTCTTTGCAGAAGTGCTTGACCACCCCTGGTGTTGTGTGAACTTGGGCACTGATTGTTGTGGTTATTGTTGTGAAATTTTAACCGCTTATGGCCTCTTTTGACTCTTAGAACACGCATGTTTTCGATTGCTATCATTTCAGTCTGCCTATTATGCACTTTTATCTATTCATATTCCTGTCTTTAAATTACCACATGATATTTAGACTGATTTATTTGATATTCATGAATTAATGTGAAATTCTTTCTAGCATTACTTTCGATTTCTCTCAGTAACTCACCGTCTAGTTTGTGACGGTGGGTGCAGTTATCCCAGAGTACAGCAAAGGCAAATGACCTATACTTGGTGATTTTCTCTAAGGACCTCTCAGAGTACGTGACTTCAAGATTAGGTTAGATTGATTCATGCTTATTGTTGATTGTATGATGTTTTATATATACGATATTGGATATTGAGTTGGGATCATTTTTGTGATGGATACTATGAATACTCGGGGTTTCCACATTTATATAGATTTCCTAATTTTCGTTTGATTGAGTTATTTCCCAATACTTGTTTAGTTTTTCCTCTGCGTATAATTGCAATAACTCTTTCATAAATTGTTAAATTGATTACTTGGAGGCTAACTAGGTTCGTCAGGCTCGGTGAGTATCAACTTGGGACCTGTACGGGTCTAGACTGGGCGTACCTAAATGCATTAGAAATTTGGGGCCGTCACAAATTGATCTAATATTTTTGATAAAAAAAATTAAGTAATCCCAAATTACAAAAAAGACTTGTCTTTGTTCTTTTTATTAAAATTACGCAACGCCTCTGTTTAATGACTTGATGTGCAATTGCTCGAAATAAATTTGACTCAAAAATCGATTGTGTTTTTTTTTTTATTTTTTATTTGATTAGCAATGACTAAATTCGGTTTAGGTTACATTGTTTTAGCAAATCCATTGTATTTTTTTGTCTCAATAACATAATCTCAATCTCAAACTATATAGTTGAAGTCACCTGCACGATCAAAACTTTTTCATTATGTACTGCTTAATGCAATTGTTACCTCAACTCAAGTCATCAATTAGATCATGGGAACACATTAAAAGGATGGCATAAATACGCCTTAATTTAGGAAACTCCACGTAATTAGGCTAAGAACGCAATAACGAAACATAAATACATGAAAACAACCATACCAAAAAAACGTTAGGATGAACAGAGTAATCAAGACCACGTGTACGACGAAGAGGAAGTGAGCGAAATGAACATTTCGAGGAAATTATGCGTGGAGCCCACCAACATGCCGAGCTGTGTAACGCACACTCCTTCTGACCATCCAATCTCTCCACGTGTGCGCCCCCAACTCTCCCTTCCCAGGTCCAACCCTCCCCACGTTCCGTCCCATTGTTCAAACCCTCCGTGCACTTTAAAACCCCTACCTCATCCCCCTCTCCCAGCACATTACAATCATCTCTCTCTCTCTCTCTCTCTCTCTCTCTCTCTCTCTCTCTCTACCTCTCCGTGTTTCTCTCCATTTCATTCGCTCAAAATATCATCAATGGACAACCACCACCACTCCGCCAGCGCCGCCGCGGCCACGCTCTCTGGCCTCCTCAAGAGCGCGGCCACCAAGTTCCCCTCCCACCGCGCCATCTCCGTCTCCGGAAAATTCGACCTCTCCCACTCCGACCTCTACCGCCTCATCGACCACTCCGCCGCCCTCCTCATCTCCTCCTATGGCGTCCGCGCCGGCGACGTCGTCGCCCTCACCTTCCCCAACACCGTCGAGGTACGTAGTATATGTCAAATTTTATTTTTAAAACATTTTGGTTGATTCTATGACTGAGATTTTGGTTTCTGTATTTTCTGGTTCAGTTTGTGATCATGTTCTTGGCGGTGATCAGGGCGCGGGCCACGGCCGCGCCGCTCAACCCGGCGTACACCGCGGACGAGTTCGAGTTCTACCTCTCCGACTCCGAATCCAAACTCCTCCTCACCTCCTCAGAAGGAAACCGCTTCGCCCAATCCGCCGCCTCAAAACTCAACATCCCCCATGTGACCGCTTCTCTCCCCACACATGAATCCCATGTCATCCTCGCCCCCTCGAATCCCGAGACCTATTCAATCGACGTGGAAGAAGTCACCAACCATCCATCCGACGTGGCGCTCTTTCTGCACACCTCTGGGACCACCAGCCGTCCAAAAGGAGTTCCACTCACTCAACTCAATCTGGCCTCCTCAGTTCAGAACATCAAATCCGTGTACCAGATCACGGACTCCGACTCGACCGTTATCGTCCTTCCCCTTTTCCACGTCCACGGGTTGCTCGCCGGGTTACTGAGCTCACTCGGGGCGGGTGCGACGGTGACTCTCCCGTTGGCGGGCCGGTTCTCGGCGTCCACGTTCTGGTCCGATATGGCCCGGTCCAACGCCACCTGGTACACAGCGGTCCCCACAATCCACCAAATCATACTAGACCGCCACGTCAGCAAGCCCGAGCCTACCTACCCAAAGCTGCGCTTCATCCGGAGCTGCAGCGCGTCTTTGGCCCCGGCCATAATGGCTCGGCTCGAAGCCGCTTTCGGCGCGCCGGTCCTGGAGGCGTACGCGATGACCGAGGCGTCCCATTTGATGTGCTCGAACCCGTTGCCTGAAAACGGGCCCCACAAACCGAGCTCCGTGGGTCGACCCGTGGGTCAGGAGTTGGCGATCTTAGATGAAAATGGGGTGGAGTTAGGGGAGGGGGTGAATGGGGAAGTTTGTATTAGGGGGCCTAATGTCACAAAAGGGTACAAGAACAACCCCGGCGCGAATAAAGATGCGTTCCAGTTCGGGTGGTTTCATACCGGGGATATCGGGTACTTGGATTCGGATGGGTATTTGCATTTGGTGGGTCGGATCAAGGAGCTCATTAACCGTGGAGGTATTAATTGTTTGGTTTTTGAGTTGGGTGGATTTTTGTTTTGACATGAATTGGGAGTGATTTTTTTTTTTTGGTGGGATTGTGGATGCAGGGGAGAAGATATCGCCAATTGAGGTGGATGCGGTTCTATTGTCGCATCCTGATGTTGCTCAGGCTGTGGCTTTTGGGGTTCCCGATGACAAGTATGGGGAGGAGGTATGGGCTCGTAGTTCTCACTATTATCATATTTTTTTGTTTTGAAAAGTAAAAGTTTTGGAAAAAAAAATAATAAAGAAATGTCTTGAGTGCGTGGAAAATTATGGTCATGTTTTGGTGGGGGAAGTGTATTTCTCCAAGAAATATTAACCTTTTGGTTGTTTACTGACTAAGTTTCAAATTCTTTAGGGAAGTTAGACTATTTGAACAAGCAATTAATCTATACGAACTCAAAAGTCTAGACTTATAGGGATGTGTGAATAATTTTTACAAAAGTTAATGAGAAAGCACCAATTTTTTTGGGTGTTTCAACAATAACACCAACTTTTGCAAGGATGAATTTGAAATAAATAAATCTATTGTGTCTGGACTCTTGTGTCTAAATAGCAGTACCCTTGAACAAGAGTAGTGCTATTTGGATTATTATAGTCCGAACTCTAAGAGTTTTTGAAATTTTTTTTTATTTCAAAGTCATCCTTAAGCAATAAATGACTTTGAAATAACAATTTATAACTCTTTTTTGATATTTGTAAAAATTTCAAAAACTCCTCTGTAAGTCCGTATTCTAAGAGTCTAAGAGTCAAAATAGATTTTTTGTTTGAACAAATATGACCAAATAGTTAAACTTAAAAAAATTCAACAAACACAGACTTTGTCTACTTTCTGGAAAATATACTTCTTAAGAAATCAACTTCTCGATCAATGCTCAATGGTCAATACGGCAATATTGACTTATGTTAAATCATGTTTTAGACTTTGACATGGCGTATAAAGACTAATTAACAAAAGTGCTCGACCCACCAGGTCTACAAACCATTTTACTAGATGACATTGCAGTCATCTACTAGTGTAATTTATCCAAAGGTGTGTGCTTTGTAAAAAAAAATTGAAGTACACTTATCAAGGAGTCGAACTATTAATTAGTAGGTTTTGCCAACCTTTTAGAATTAGACACTCAAAATTTGAAGAGACTGGTATCAGTCTAAATTTGTCATCGCAATAAATTTGTTGGAGTAGTCCGCTGCATCTATAGATGAGATCATAAATAAATAAATAGGGGGTATCGTTGGATACACGTAGGCCATGATTTGATTTTTCTAATATTTGACTTTAAACAAAAGAAAGGAAAGCAAAAAGGAATTAAGGTGGTTGGAGAAGTATCCTAGATGTTTGGGGTGGTGGGCACCCATTTAATAACGTGTAATCGTAATTGAGGAATCTTTCCTAAGAATATCACCTCTATTCCTGAAATGGACTTGTGCATTCTTTGAGAAAAGTTAAAACCCAGATGAAGCGATCCCCACTAAGTGTTCACTTGTACTGTCGATTTCACCAACTTTGCTATACATAGTCGTTTTGTCACTTTCCAGGACTCTTCAAGGCTCGCCTAATTTGTTTTCGTTTGTTTTTGTTTTGTGTTAATGACAGATAAACTGTGCAGTTATTCCAAGAGAGGGTTCAAACATAGGTGAAGCCGAGGTGCTGCAATTTTTGAAGAAGAACTTGGCATCATTCAAGGTGCCTAAGAAGGTGTTCATCACTGATGACCTCCCCCGGACTGCCACCGGAAAGATTCAGCGCCGCATTGTTGCAGAGCATTTCCTTGCTCAAATCTCTGCAGCCAAAGTACCAAAGTTCGGAGCATAGAGAGATGGAAACAAACTTAGACACCTAAAGAGTGTATATGTTGATTATAGATAGATACACATAGATGAGATGTTATGAGAAGTATATGTGTGGGCGCCTTTTTTGTGCCCGTTCATTGGATTCTAAATAAAATTACAAAGAAGGGGAAAACAGAATAGAATTCTTTTCTTCTTTCCTACATTGAGAGTGTTGCAATTGCACATGGACCTGTCTCAACTTATTTTGATTTCCCAACAATTTTGTTAGTATTGTGACACGATTGTTTTTGATGCATTAGGTTCCACATGCATGAATTTGATGGGCTTTTGGACCATTGCATTAACATAAAAGTAACTATTCCAACAAAAAGGATAACTTGGTTATGCCTTTCCAGTAGAGCCTAACTTTATGGTCTGTTTTTAGAGTGACATTGCAGCATTGCCAAATTCAATTTAGACATTTTGACATCTCATATAGCAAAACAAGCAGGCAACTTCATTTAAGTAATGCCTCACTCCATGAAGATATATGAAGTAGATATATGAGGTAAGAAGAGCAAAAAACATTTGGTAATTTCTTTTTGATAAGAGCGAGACATTATATTGTGTTTCCTTAAATCAAGCCGAAAAAATTAATCTTTAGTAAGTGTAGTAGGAGAAAAAAAACGTGTGGTCCCTGTGATGAATAAGTACTCCTCACCATTTTAAAATCGAATCAACTAGGTTGAATCTATGTTATAATGGCATCACACTCCTAAATTAGCTAGGACCGTGTGGCAGGTATTGTGGTATATTGTCTAAAAAATACTCTAACCATCCAAAAAAAGAAAAAGAAGATGCAAATGAAGGTAGTACTTGTTATCTTCATCTCTCTCAAACAAGCCAAAGAAGAGTCCTTGTTCCACTCTAATCTATTCCTCTTCATATATACAGTCGTCTACATCATCAATAGTTACGTGTTACATTGACATATCTTGACATGTTATGATTTCCCAACAATTTTGTTAGTTTTGTGACACAATGGCTTTTGATGCATTAGACTCCACATTCATGAATTTGGGCTTTTGTCCCATTAACAGAAAAAAGAACTTATCCAACAAAAAGGATAACTTGGTTGGGCCTATCAAATGGAGCATTAACAACTGTGGACCAAACATCTTTTTGTAAGTTGAGACGTGTAATATGTATGAATCAAACACCTTCTAGAGATTTGCTATAATATGTAAACATGTGCATTACAACGGTTGGTTGGCACGATTTAAAGCGGGTCATTATTCTTTAATTTATGATTTAAGTTCGAGTTTTAAAAATAAAAATACAATGTTACCAATGTTGTGAGCTCCCTTCACTTATACAATGTGCTACTCAAAGCAAATTCAGAGTAATTGATTTGTCTTTAAAGTAATTTTGTTTTTCAAATACTTATGACTATTTCATAATAGACACACCCCACCTTACAAAAAGATATGTAACTTAAAAAATTATAAGATTTGAACTTTAGACCTAGGACCAATGTAAACCACTAGTAAGTCACTATACTAAAGCAATAATTAGTGTTTTTAGGGTGGCATTGCAACATTGTCATCTTTATCAATGTTAATTGAGAGAAATGCTAGAGTAACCTACATTTGACATATAATTGTTGTGGTCATTGTTATGGTCATTTGATATACATTAAGACAAGTGAGCATGCATCTCAATGCAAAATTTAAAAAACAATAACAAGTATGGGGTTAATTTCACAGACGGTTATCCAACTTTCTAATTTGTAACACTTTGATGACTAAACTTACATTCATATCAAATAAGTCACTCAATATTTTAAATTGTTTCACAAAAGTCACTTTAGTCACATTTTAATAATTAATGACAATTTTACCCTTTTTGAGAGTTGGGTTCAATATGTTGGGGGAATAAAGAGGCGCTGAAGCCGGTAGTGAGATGAGATATACCTCATCAACAACAGAGCATTCTTAAACAGCGCAACTATTGAAGAATCTGATATGAATTGATTGATCTAATGTAATCTAATCAAATCTGATGTGTTGACACATATGATGTTCAGGATGTTGAAATTCATTCACGTCTCGAGGTGTTAATATTATTTTTTTCAATTTTTTTGTACATTTGAGTTGGAAGGTGCACAGTCCGTCCTTGTATTTATTGATGTCCATAATACAACTTTCTTGTATTTATTGATGTCCATAATACAACTTTTAGGAGCTTGTCTCCTTTTCTCAAAAAAAAAAAAAAAAAAAACATTCAATATGGTCCCCAAATGTAAATCACAGGAGGATTCTCACTATAAGCTCCATCAATGACATTGATGACTTTGAGAGTACCTTCAACAGTGAAGGTTACAATACAAACCACAACACCGCAAGATCTTGCACACTCATCAGCCGCATAGCCTGCCCTCAACTTCTCTCTGCCTTCCCTCCCTTCCTCCAAGCATCTTGAACCTAATTCTCTCTTCCCTCTTTTCTCACCTCTAATATAAAGGATAAATTTGTCATTAATTATCAAATTGTAACCCAAGTGACTTTTGTGAAACAACTTAAAAAGCTGAGTAACTTATTTGGTACAAACTTTGTAAGTTTAATTATAAAGTTGAATGGTCATGGTCAAAAAGTAGGTTACCCTATCATTTTCCGTTAATCAAATGGCATGTGAAGATTCAAGAGTCTACAAATCTAACGGTACACATTTCGGCATAAACTACATCCAACGCACACACACACAAACACAAACACAAACACAAACAGAAACACAAAAACTCTCCACCTGTGAAAGCCTCCACTACAGTGTCCATCTCCGGCGCCGCAGATGGCCGGGAGATACCTCCCGGCGGCGCAGCTGACGGGGAGCGGCCGGCCGGTCCTCCACCCGAACGAGATCGAATCCTCCCTCCTCCAATCCGTAGACGTAGAATGCGAGGAAAACCCTAATTTCCCCCACCTCAAATCCGGCCTCCTCATCCTCACCACCCACCGCCTCCTCTGGCTCCCCCCCGAATCGCCCCCAAATTCAAATTCCTCCTCTGCTGCCGCCGCGGCTGCAGCGATCCCCCTCGCCGCGGTCACCCACGTCTTCCCCCCAAAGAAGTCCGTCAAGCACATGTTCGCCAGCCCTAGAGTCCGCCTCCAGGTCTCCGCGTCTCGCGATGGAGTGATCGGAGAGAGGGGCGGGGAGGGGGCGGGGGCGAGGTCGTTGGTGATCACGCTCGTGTTGAGGGGGTCGAAGAGCGGCGGCGGCGGCGATCCGGACGGCTTCTTTGGGAGGTTGTGGGAGGCGTGGAGGGGGAGGGCGTGGGAGGGGGAGGGGAGGGTGAGGGTGAGGGTGAGAGTGGGGCGGCGGAGAGGGGGGGTTCTTCGTCCTCTTCGGTGAGGATCGCGATGCCGGTGGTGGGGATCTCCGGGTTGTTGAGGAGAGAGCAGGAGATTTGGGAGAGTACTGATAAGACATTGCAGGATGCGTTTCTGGACCTGAATGCTCTCATGGTATGTGGTTTTGTGTGAATTGATTCATTTCATTGTTTTGACTTTTGAGATTGATCAATACAGCTTGTTAGACAATAAAGTTCGAATCTTGAATGAATTGAACATTACATTTTTTGAATTGCAATAGAGAATGTTTTTTTTTGTGGTTTTGTGTGAATTGATTCATTTCATTGTTTTGACTTTTGAGATTGATCAATAGAGCTTGTTAGACAATAAAGTTCGAATCTTGAATGAATTGAACATTACATTTTTTGAATTGCAATAGAGATGATTTTTTTGTGGTTTTGTGTGGATTGGTTGTTTTGGTGTTGGAAAGTTTGGTTTTTGATGTGAACATGGTCTGAAATTGAACTAGAGAGCTAGTTAGACAATAAAGTTCAAATCTTGTTTTGGAGTTTCACAGTTATTGTCATGTAGCTGGATGAATTGAACATTACATTGCATTTTGGTTGCGGTGGTTTGGGCATCTCCAAAGATGGCCAACAAGTGCTCCCACTAGAAAACACGAGTCAATAGAAACTGAAGAAATTCAACGGGGTAGGGGTAGACTGAAGCTAACTTGGGACACATAGATTGGGGGGATTTAATTAATGATTTGGAAAGCTACACCATTAATTTTACTAAATCAGGCGCAATGGAAGAGTTTGATCCATGTAGCCGCCCCAAGTATTTTGGGATTGAGGCTATGTTGTTGTTGTTGTTGTAATTTGTTAGTCATTTGCCATCATAATTTAAGATACTAATAGTTGTAGATGTTTTGTGATGTAGTAAGTATATGGGTCTAATATGAGGATTAGACTTTATTATATGATAGGGGAACATTAGTCATGATGTACTAGGGTTTTAATATAAAAAAGTGTAACCACAACACATTCCCTAGCTTTTTATCAAATCAAATGAAAACTGTGTGTTGAAGCCTTGGATTGAGTGTTTATTTTTATCTTCTTTGTTCAATCCTTCCTACTCAACTCTCTGCATCAGTGGTATCAGAGCTCAGTGTAGCATCCATTAGTGGTTGAGAGTGGAAGTGATCGAATCCGCTCCATTGGCAATGACCAGGGAGTGCAAACCTTAAGGGTTTCCATTACCCGTTGGAGCGAAGTCTCGACGATTTCATCAAGGAGATAAGACATTTTGTACCCACAGTTCAACATCAATCTCCAATTCACCATCCTCATCGCCTTGGTTTCGGTTGTGGAAGTTCTCTCCTTCACGCCAACCAGAGCTACATATCCCAACGACCTCTTTCCCTTGTTTCCAACTTTGAATCTGATGATAGAGATGATTGGGTGGCTCCTCAACACCATCGTGGTCACCATCATCAGTTTCTTAGGGGAGATGGCCTATATTACAAAAGCAAAATTGATATTCCTCTCCTCTCTGGTCATTTACATACCAAAGATTTCTTAGATTGGTTGAAGAGTGTGGAAAAGTTCTTTGGTTACATGGATATTCCTGAAGATAAGCAAGTTAAATTGGTGGTTCACAAGTTGAAAGGGGGAGCTTCAGGATGGTGGGGACAATTGCGGCACATCCGCAGGTGTGAAGGCAAGCAACCAGTCTGAGAGTGGCCGAAGATGCGATGACTCATGTGCTCTCAATTCCTCCCAGCAAACTATTGGCAACCCTTGCATCACCGACATCATCCTTGTACTATGATTAGTTTGCTTGAGTGTCGTTGTCGATCGATGACTGGAGCCTTTGAATGGCCTATCACATGCAAGGGCCTTTTCTTGTGATCACAACAGCTCCAAATTTCAGAAAAATGCAGTGCAGTAGTCATGTAAGTGGGCTCTATTGGTTAATTTTTGTTGTTATAAAGTTTGCCTAATACATCCCAACTATACATGATCTAAATGTTAGTGAGCACGTTGGAAGTTATGCATTGCTGATCTGTTTTGGTCATTTTTCAGAATGATTACCTTCTTGTTAGTTTTGTTGCTCTGTCCATATTGCAAGTGTGGCACAATGAGGTTGCACACAGTTTGTTTGAAGAAATGTATAAGAGAAAACATTCATTACTTGGGTTCTCTTATTATTGAGAATCCAATGCCTCCTCTTTGGGTGAAGATTGTAAAGTTTTATGGATCATTGACTATGTCATGGACTGTATTTGACATTTTCTTCAAGTGTGGGGAAATCAACAAGGCTATTGACATCTTTGATATTAATTGCACACGCAAAGACGTATTCTTTTGGAACACACTCTTATGGGGACTTGCAATGGATTGGGCTAACTTTTGAGTGTCAATTATCTCTGAGTTTGGTTCATGTGGTTGATTCTCACATCTTCACTACTATGGCCACAAGAATATTCACTATAGAGAAGAGACAATGGGAATTTGTTGCTGCTACCATGTACTCCTTCATTTGGCTCATCACTAATGATATGGTGCAGATGTTTACTATTGCAGTTGGGTTGTTGGTTGTTTGCCTAGTTTTTCCACCATGCTAGGTGTCATGGGGTCACTGATGAGAGGGTTTACTCTAAGGAAAATTTTCTCACTCAATACCACTCCGTGGTGCCTAAGGACCACCTTAGTACAGTACATCAATAACTTTCACACTAACAAGCAACAATAGGCACAAAGAGGAGCTTTACTGATCTTTGATTGATGGGTTACAACTCTACCACATTATGCTTCTCCCAGCATAAGGGGTTGGCTTTATAGAAAATAGCTTGAAGTGGTTACATAACCGAATGGACACATGTCCTAGTTTACAAGCATCAAAGACTAAGTAAACCACACCACACTCCCATGTAGTCAAGCAGTTGCCTAACTGCTTGCCTCCTTTCTGCCACCTGGCTTCGTAACTGCCATGACCACCTAGTCAATAGGCACATCTCCAATGTGCTAGGGACTTGCTTGGACGTGCCTTGGTCATGCTTTGAGCCATGACCAAGGTAGTTGCCTAACCACTTTAGGAACTGCCATGCTTGACTTGGTCCATCCAAGCCTAGGAATGCTCCTTGATCTTAGGGTTGTGCTTGGTCGTGCCTAGCTGAGCCTAGGCACCCTTGGGTGCGTGCCGGAGCCTGACTTCATCCGGGTCCTACCGGCTCGGAAGTGGTTGCATGACGGTCTTTGGGCAAGGCCTTGGCATGCACGCCCAATGCCTTCTCTAGGGTCACCCTTGTCTTCCCGCCCATACCACCCCCAGGAGAGGTCCCTCCCCCTATAGTAGATGTTAAGCCGTTCTTGGTCCTCCAATAGGAAACATCCAAAAGTGAGACCAATCATACTTTGATCCGGTCAACGCCAGAGTCAAGGAAAGTCAACTGTGCTCCTGCCAAGGTCTTGCCTTGCCCGTGCCAAGGCATGACCTGGCTCGTGCCAAGGTATGTGCCAAGCTTTCGCTAAGGTGTGCCCAAGTCGCTTCCATGCTCTCCTCAGGTCAGCGCTGTGCTCGCACCAGGGGGAGTGCCTTGCCCACGCATGCTCACTTAGGTACGCGCGTCGTGCCCGCTAAGATCTGTGCCGTGCCACACAATGCCCCGCTAAGGTACGCGCTAAGGTATGCGTCTTGCTACACCGTGCCCGCTAAGGTACGCGCCGTGCCACCCCGTGCCTGCTAAAGTACGCTCCGCGCCGTGCCAAACCGTGCCCACTTAGGTATGCACCATGCACTGAATCCCAATCTGTCACTTGAGTCCCCCGAAGCTTCTCGAGGCTACCGAGACTCGGTCATTTGCTGAGTTATCATGCTGCCCAGCCCAGCATGCTCCGGTCCAGCTATTGGGGTGGTAACACTAGGCTACCTTGAATACATTTGGTTGGTTTAGATGTGAAGTTGAAACCATTGAGATAGCATTCTCTTTCTTTAGAGATTGCTTGCTCTTCAATGTGTGGGTTAGGATGCCTACGGGATTTGATCGAAAAGCATGCGTGACAAAGACAACGGACAATTACTTTTCATATCACATGCACTTTGAAGTTCTTGAAGTACATTTTCATTGTGAGCATTGCAATCTCTTCTCCTTTGATGATCACCATCATTGCTCAACTGTTTTTGAGTATGCTGCTGCTACATGGCGTCCTCCGGGAGAGCTTCTTCATGGTTCAACATACGACTTTCTTTGGTTTTCATACTTGATTACGTTTCGGCAACGAGTCGACCCCCATATCATACTCCTTTGATGGTGATACTACTTTTAATTGGTCGCTCGTGGTTGAGCTTTTTTTACGAAAGGGTGAATGATGTTATAGTAAATATCTAATTTGAGGATTAGAGTTTATTATTTGATAAGGGCATATTAGTCATGATGTACTAGGGTTTTAGTATAAAAAGTGTAACCACAACGCATTCCTTAGCTTTTTATCAAATCAAATGAAAATTGTGTGTTGAACCCCTGGATTGGGTGTTTATCTTTATCTTCTTTATTGTTCAATCCTTCCTACTCAACTCTCTGCATCATTTTGTGTTGTTTATCAGATGTGCAACAAGTGTTGTCGGGTGTTCTTTTTTTTTTTTTCGTTGTTGGACTGTTTGTGTTTATTCCAAGTTATCTCTGCTAGTTACGCTATTGTGATTTATTAAATTTATGGATTATTAAATAGAGCAAGGCTAAGGAGATGGTGGTATTGGCTGAGAAAATGAGGCAAAAGCTTTTGTCTGGACTGGCTAATCAAGCCAATGCAGTGAAAGATGAGGAGATGGGCTCCAAGCAGGAGATGCAAGATTGGATGTTGAGTGTCGGTATTGCATCTCCGGTCACAAAAGAGTCAGCTGGGGCTCTATATCACCAGCAGCTGTCTCGACAGGTTTACTTCTGTCTTCATTAGTTGTACTAATTATGCTTCTTTTTCGCTTTACAATCAGGAAAAGGGAATAACTTGTGGAGAAGGCTAGAGCATCCATGTTGTTTATTCATGTATATCAACCATGCTGTTTCTTTTCTTAATATCGTTGCTCAAGTTAATTTTGTTGTCTGGTGTACCATTTATTGTAGAACGTACAATATGATGTCATGTCTCATTTGTGCGGCTCTTCTTTTATTATTGTTGTCGTTTTTCAATTTCTTTTAATTGCATGAATGTGATTGTCTCAATTTTCTATTTTGCTCTAATTTTCCAGTTGGCAGATTTTGTGAAATTACCTTTGGAAAAATCTGGTGGTATGATTGCATTGATAGATATCTACTGTCTCTTCAATCGTGCTCGAGGAACAGGTAGTTATTTTATACATAGTTTGGTGGTGTTTATGTTTTTGGCATTGTTGGTGATAACTTATTATTCTCTTTTAAATGCAGAACTGATATCGCCAGAGGATTTGTTGCAAGCCTGTGCATTATGGGAGAAATTTGATGTGTACGCACAACAGAACTTTCAAACCATTCAGGTTTCTATGCTGCCATTTTGTTCTAGGTGTTCATGTTGCCAAACCATTGAAATAGCGATTACTTAGAAATCTACCATTCTTCATTACTAGTTTAAGTTGTTTGAGGCACATGGATGATAGTTTGCTATATTTTTCTATTCTTTCGATTTTTCAAAGCCAAAGATATATGCATAATAGTAGCTATAACTGGCATGGCACAGAGAGGTACTAGAAATTTTTTGGAGCTGAGGTCAAGTTGTTGATGATCCTTATTACATTCATGCCTTATATGCTTCCCAATATCCAGTAAATTCAAAGGGGTTGTAATTTCTGATATTCTTAGAAGTTGGTCTATTTGTGCCTTGGTGGTTGTGGTTGTTGGAGATTTGACGTTATTAGTGTCTTTCTGGTTTTTGATAAGTTCTGCGGCTGTTATGGGCACCTGCTGATATCAATCTCTTTATTTTCATGCATATTTCTTATTGGAAAGGGTAAGAAAATGCTAAAATGCATATAATTGTGAATTACAAAAAAAAAAAAAAAAAAAAAAAAAATCTGGTGGCTTGCCTAACTTAGATGATTTAAGGTGAGAATATGGCGTGCCAATGATCTAGTTGATGCATGGGTGATCCCTTCATAGTCACCGCAGCTATAGTCAGTAAGATTCATATTTGACTACAAATGCAACAAACACGTTTGCTAGCCAAATTAGATAGTTAGAACCATCTTGACAACTTTTGGCCTTTAATCCAAGATGTTACATTACATAATTTGCGTTGCAATTGTCATTGCTAGACACTCCCATGATAAGACAATATTGAGCAGAACAAACATCTAATTTGGTAATTTAAGAAACTTGTTGAAAATTTGAAATCTTCAAAGTTGGGCTCCTGTGAACCAAATAGAGAAGTAGATTTCCTTTCCACATAATTATTTACTGGAAAACCTTATTTTTGTCATTGTACATGTGTTGATATTGCCATCAAGGCAAAACTGGTTACTGCCGAACTGCAATAAATGGGTCAAATGAGTTCCTATCTGGTATTCTTACGAGGATTTCTTATTTTGTCATTTTTTTTATTTGTTTTCCTGTTACTCGTCTTTCTTTAAGTTGTTTGTACTTCCAACAGCCCAGTAATGCACAGAAAGTTTGACAGTGGAGTCATGGTAATCCAGAATAAGTCCCATAGCGACGAAGAGGTGCGTATATGTTTTCTTTTTCGCTTTACTTGTTGAGAAAGTTAACACTTGAAAAACACATTCTTGTTCTGCTTTTGAATTTTATTTTATTTTTTAAAAAAATTTAAAGTTAAATCTTTGTAAGGGACTGTATTAGCTTCTTGATGTCTAGGAAAATGGAGTTGTACTCTGTTCTCTCTTTCTCTAGCACCCATTCCTTCCCTTTCTCCCTTGTTCCATTGGGTCTAAATGGTTTAATATACTTTGATTTGTGTTAGTGTTGGGTCATATGGTCAGATTTTGTCAATGGTGCTGAATTATTAGCAATTCTACAAGATCTGGGTATTGTGAAGAAACAGGAATAGTTTCATGCACAAAAACCTACAATGGTGGAGTTTGCATGTGTGTATGTATAAAAATATATATGTATATCAACAAATAGTTTAGAACTGATGCGTCTCCTCTCCTTGTATACAGTATATATTCTGACAAACAGACGGTGGAATCTTGCTATTAGCTCTTACAAAAAGCTCCTATTAAGATTTACTATACCTTTCAACGATTTCATTTGAAGAAACCCATTTAGAGAGCCAAAATCTGTGGGATTTCAGATCCATTCGAGTCTTTGACTTTATCTTCAAGTAATCTATTGTTTCTTTCTAATTGTATCACCAGAAAAATGGCACACTTGAGAATATAGCTTTCTGGAAATGAAAGTTGCATCCTCATTTACGTGAGATTTAATCCTTCATTTAACCCTCTGCATTGACATGTTTTTTTATTCAGTTTCAAAATCTGTTTGTCTTTTTTTGAAAGTAATAGTTTGCTTTTTTAATGAGATTTTGGTTCAGTTTATCAAATTTGGGAAGCGGGATTTAGGCTTTGTTGTTATTGTTAGGTAGTGGTTTACGAAGATAACTTCTGATTTTTCATATGTTTTTATCTTTATATGATTTAATATAATATTTTTTTTGTTGTTGTTGCATTAAATCACATTTGAAGTTCTTTCTCATCTGGTGCAGGTTTTTGAGAGAATTAAAGCCCTTGTGCTTAAACCTGATGCTCTTAAGATTGGCATAAGTCCGAGTGATGCAGCAATGACACTTGGGATTGCCCCCGCAATGGCAAAGGAGCACCTTCTAACAGCCGAAAGCAAAGGTCTGAAAATAGCACATTTCATTTATATCTTATTATGTTAATTGCTTAACAAGGATTAATCTGAATATCTCCATTCTTTTTTAAAGGTCTACTTTGCAGAGATGTAAGCCCAGAAGGCTTCCGGTTTTACATAAATCTATTCAAAGAAATTGATGTGAATAACATACACCTGTAAGTAATAATTCTTTCTCAGTTCGTTAAAGTTGGGGATTCTTTTCTCTGACTTGTGCTCCAAATGCTCGTTCCGACTTTCATTACCTTTTTGGCTCACTTTTTACCTTGTTTTGTGCACTTTTGAATATCATTATTGGTCTTAATTTTTGTAATGAATTATGCAATTGATTGATTCCTTTTCATTCCTTTTGTTTTTGGGAATTTCCAAAATTTCTTTCAAAATTATTACAATTTATTTAGCGGCAAGCAAGTTTTTTGTATTTGGAGGAAATTGTTACACTCCTTCCTGTGATTGCCACTTCTGACAGTGATTAAATCTGATTCTCTAACAGGATGAAAGATTATGGGGTTTACTCCAGCTGGGTTTCTACCTCCTGTGCTTCCTCATGAGACAGTGAGAGTTGTTATCGTCTGCCTACAAATTGGGGATGCTGTCATCTGTCACAGCTGCCTGCAAGGTGTCGAAGTGCCATGGTGAACTTGTGCAAATCCATGTTGAAGGGTTGGCCACATTTCAAACGGGCATACCAGAACACTAAAATGTTTGTCTGAGAAACTGTTGTACTCATGTTGGAAAGTGAAGTGGAAAATAAAGAAGTAGAGATCTAGAAGAGAAATTTTAGAGAAATAGAAAAGAAAACGAGAGAGCTAAGAGAAGAGGAGTTTGAGAGAAATTTAAGGTATTCATTTCTTGTCTCTTCTCGTGATACATTTATTTGTATGCAATTTATGGTTTAATTGAATTCACTAAACTATTCTTTGTGCTTATGTTTCATTATATATAGTTGTACATTTCCTTTTATTAATATCATGTACCATATTGCCTTCATTCTTACTGACTGCTCGAAACCACCTTGTCCAGTTGTCCTCAAAAGGATGAGCAATCTAAAAAGAGCTCGCTAGAGTGCTTGCAGTATCATTGTCGTTTGAGCATGTGTACAAGTTGCTATGGCATAGATAACAAATTGCTATGGCATAGATAACAATCACACCATCAAACAAATCTTCTAGCAGAGTACACATTATTTCACTCAAATGCATGAAGTAGATGAGAACTTCTAAGACGTTCACTTCCATAGGATGAGTATTTAAAATGTGTTCTTGAGACTCTTGTCAAGTAATGAGTAATAATCATCAATCTGAACCACATAAAACCTAAAAAAATGTACCAAATAAATGCACGCCTTTGAAGTGACATGGCAACACATACAAGCAACTTGGATTTTCCAACTACGAACAACACAGATCTCAAACTAACATCTCCAAAAGCAATTGCAACAATCTATAAAGGGTAGTCGGACAGATCCAAACTGACATCTCCAAAAGCAATTGCAACAATCTATAAAGGGTAGTCGGACTTTAAATAAAGTCTCGCTCCTATAAAAAAAAATTCTAGCAATCTAAATTATTATCTTCATTTTTACTTTCAACTAGGGAAGGAATCTTGAATTCCCACCCCTACAAAGGAAAAAAAAAATTTTTATCGATAAGAAAAAATAAGAAAAATTTTGTCAATTTATTGAATTTTCAAAATATTCAAATTAAAGAAAAGCGTATTTCCGCAATATTTTTCCTCAAACACAAGTAAAACAAAGAAACCTGAAGAGCATTACATATTAAGTGAACTCTGTTAGCTCATCAATCACCAATCGTTGAAGATCCTCTACTAATTTGTCTCCATGATCTTCTCCTAATTTGTCTCCATGTTCTTCTCCTTATTTGTTTCCATTTGGCAACCAAGATTATAACCATAGATTTTGTAATTTAAATTTCGATATCTTTGATTTTGTAATTAGTGTAACTATAAATAGAGATGTGTACACACAAGATCAATAACAAGAGTCAATTATTATTTCTCTGTCTTTCTATCTTGTTTACTTGTTATTTGCAGTCAGTGTTGCAATACAGCCAGTATGTAGTCTTAGGTTATTGCAGCACACTCTATGGAGGCCACTTGGGTTCCGCTGCCTACTAAGCATCGACGCAGTCGTTCAATCGGGTCATTACCATTTGGCCGTGCCGAGATGCGTTATGATGAAGCTTATGAGCTACAACATGTCATTTTTCTGGCCCTTGCGTTGGAACCTATGATTATTTGCCATTGCAGATTGGGGAAATTCGATAAAGCCTATGAAACATTGAATAAAAAGCTGCTTGGCTACAAATCTTATCCTTCTTCCAAGACTGCTTACAATCTCTTGCTTCGGGGCCTTTGTCGCAATAAGAAAGTAACGTAGGGGTGGTGCGCAGGAGCAGAGCCAGGATTTTTGGCTCCCCTACGATGAAACCAAAAGATTTATTTTTTTATATTAATATTTTTAGTGAATTTCTATTTTATTTTATTTTAGAAGAGAAATTGAAATTTCATTAATCATTCATGGCTCAATACAGGACCAGACATAGAATCATGTATATTGATTCGCTAATCCAATTTGTGCAAATAAACAACCATTAATTTGATTTTTTTTTTCGAAATTGAAACAGTTTGACAATCATAAAATAAATAAGAAAACTTTCCAACAAGGAAAGACCTAAAACTTCCCAACAAGGAGAAGACAAATAAAAAACTTTCAACTAAGAAAGAAAACTAATTATAAAATAAAAACTAAAGATAAATCAATATAGCGTGCCACACAAATCCACGCAACACCGTTGATAAAGATGCACCGCAATAAGGATGGACCAATATCTACAAATCTAATTAGATCTGTTGTTTATTGAATGAACAAAAGACAAAAGAGATTTGATTGAAACAACCGCCAATCGTTGAGAGGATCGGCGGTAGTTCAAAAATAAAAATCACAAAAGTAAATCAAAAAAGAATTTTAGAGTTTTGAAGAGGAGAGTTTAGTGAATTTCTATTCAAATATATAAAACTACTATATAAAGGTCAATTAACGACAATGTTTAAGCGCACAATATACTCAAAAATTAAAACTAGCATTTGACAAAAAAAAACATAATGAAAATATCACATATTTATCAATTAAAACTAACTATTCATAAAAAAAAAATGAAAAAAAAAGTTTGAGGATTGGACATTTTATTGGGTTTTTTTAAGATACGACATGAATCGCTTGGGAAATTAATGTCACGGCCCAATTTTGCTAATCTTGATTAACTGCTTAAATCAGGATCACCAACCCGTGACGTGTGGCCCGCATGAGATGCGCACATAGACCAAGGCATGTGACCGAGGTAAATTTTATATTTGTATTGATGTATTCCTAGTGTTTTGTATGTGTGTAGGTTGACTAAGTCAGTACTTGCAGCTATCGACGCTGAGACACGATTGGGGACGTTCCTCGAGAAGCGCGAGCCGAGGTACCGAGAGGAGAGACTTGTGGTAAGTCTAAACTTAGTTAAATGCAACGTAATTAAATTAATTCATATTAGATCGTAGCCTATGGTTATAAATTAATTGAATTGAATTGGACATATATATTTATATAATATATATATATATGTAAAAATCAAAAAAATTGTGAAATGACCAAGATGGGCTTTGGCTTATTAAGAAAGAGGATAAGATTGAGGGGCATTTTGGTAACTTGGTTACCCTTTTATTTAATACCAAAAACCACCACCACCACACTACCGATCAAAAAGAAAAAAAAAAAAAAAAAAAGAGATAGAGAGAGTCGAGAGTGAGGAAAGAAGGAGAGGAAGATATTAAGAGAGGTGGAGATCGAAAGCTTCGAGGTGCGACAGCGGCATTGACGAGGTGAGTCTTTTGTTGTTGATGTTGGCATTGTTATTGTAGATGTTGATAGTGATGTTGATGAAGTTGATTTTTAAGAAATCAATGTGTTAATGGTGAATTGGTGATGCTATGGTGTTGATGTTGGTGTTGGAGTTGTTGATTGTTGGATTAAAGAAAAGAAAAAAAAAAAAAAAAAAAAAGAAGCGAGACGACTTTGAAAAATGGAGGGGGGAAGACCCGGTTGGGCTGGACTGGGTCAGACCCGGTTCAGAGTCCAACCCCCTCAAAATAAAAATAAATAAATAAATAAATAAGTAAAATAGTACAAAATAAAAATAAAAATAAATATATATATATATACATAAATATATATATATAATATTAATAAATAAATAAATGATATGAAGTGACCTTTCATGGACCTAGGGGTGTTTCGGAAGTTTGGGAGCGTTAGTTGGAGTATCGCGAGGCTGGATAGCTAGAGTTATCCTGTGACTTGTAAGTGAAACTGTGGGAACTCTTTACTTTATTTCATTCATGTTATTTCTCTTTTCAGTCAATTTGATGACTTGCTATTAGTAATCTACCATCATGCTTTCTTTGCTTTGTTCGAATTGAATGTTGAAATAGCATGGTGTCTTGTGATAGTTTCATTGACTCCTTTTTCCTGATATGCCATATTTTGTTGTGGACTATGTTATAATTGATGTTAGAAATGCATACTCTAGGGTTATCTGTGGTAATTGGATTTGTATTCCATTTCCTTTGGGGCTTCGTAGCCTAACTTATTGTTGATATCGTAGAACCTTAGAAATGAAAAATCCTTGAAACGAAAGTTGGAGATTATCTAGTGTCCATTGCACGAGAGATAGATAGATTCACGGGGTCACTAAACCTCGAGGTTTCCAACACTCACCACTATTACTTGGGTGGCATCACTGTAACGACCCTAAAATTTTAACTCGTGCCACGTGACATTTCAGGGTCGTATTGTGGGCCCAACTAGCCATGGTGTACTTGTTTCAGTCCTCGGGAGTCGACATCGAGGTATGTTATGTTTGTTTGGTGATTTATATTATTTATTTATTACTGAACATTAATTCAATATTCCAAATGTGTAAAGACGTGGTGAGTGTGCGTTAGTACCGTTGAACAAGTTCGGTACGAAAAAATGCGTTAATCAAGTATTTGAGAGTCCGTGGGACGAAAATGCAATAAAAACATTGATATTTACAAATGAAAATAATTAATGGAATTAAATAATAAATTATGGGCGCCGAGTAATATGTGGGGTCGTGGGCGATACGTGGGAGTCGAATATTAGTGTGCACGGTCGAGTTAACTCGTTGGCGCGCAAAACGAAATTTTAGACATGAGAAATACAATTATATATATATTTATATATATAGAATATATATAAATGTATATATAAGTAAAAAAAAAAAAAATGTAAAATGACCAAGAGGGGCATTAGTTTATTAAAGAAGTGGATAAGAATTGGAGGGGCAAAATGGTCATTTGACCCAAAACTTGATCAAAAGCACCATCGACACCCCCATTCTCACATTTTGATCGAGGAAAAGGAGGAAATCGAAGAGAGAGAGATCGATCAAGTGAGGGTGTGGAGTTTCAAAATTGATGAAGTGATTGAGGTCGAGTTCGGGGAATCGGCACAAAGGTGAGTTGTGATTGTTGTTACGTTGTGTTGTTGGGGTGTTGAGTTGTTAATTTTGAGAGAAATTGAATTTTTAATTGATGGGTGTTGATGTTGTTGTTGATGATTGTTGTTGTTGTTGTTGTTGTTTATTGTTGAAAAAGAAAGAGAAAAGAAAAGAGAAAAGATAAAAGAAAAAAAAAAAAAAAAAAAAAAAATTATGAAGCGAGAGAACGAAAAATTCCAGGTTCGTCTCTGTGAAATGAAGAAAAGGTGGTGGGCGGGTCATGGTGACCGGACCCTGACCCGACCCAGGCAGGCAGACCGAGACCGGGCCCGACCCGGGTGGGTCGGCCGGGTCGACCCGGTTAGGGTGGGCCGGGTCGGACCCGACCCGGGACCCACCATTATTAAAATAATAATTTATTTATTTATTTATAATAAATAAATAAATTAAATATGTTTTATTTTTATTTATTTGAAATAAATAATGGAAAAATCTGGAAAATAAAGAAAATTAGGAAAAAAATTCTGAAAAATTATATTTCACCCAAATAAATAGAAATTTGGGAATTTTTATGAAAAATGAAGAATTTGAGATTCGCGACGAGACTTTTGTCGAGGTTTTGTCTCGTAAAGCGTGAAATTGTTAAAAATAGCCAGAAAAATATTGAAAAATATTTTTCTAAATTGTATTAAAATTATGAGGTTTTGCTCGGGTATCCTAATGGGTTTAAATGGAACCCAATACCGGGTAAGCGACCCAAATTGCGCAAAGGAACAATAATTTAGAAAATTGTAGAAAATGAGTTAAACTTGAAAAAAATTGAGGAATACTTGGAATAATTAGGGAAAAATTAACGAAAATTGGTCGAAATAATTGTCAGGTGACGAGCGAAGTGTTGGAAACTAATTGGGGAACGTGTGGAGCTACGCGAGGGCCTTTTTAGCGAAAGTTGAGGTGAGTAAAGGCAACAATAGTATCAACATAATTGCTTTTCTATTTATTGATTAATTATTCTTGAAATGCAAGCCCTTTGTATTCCATTCTAGTTCAGGTGACCTAGGGTTTAGGTAGTCCGACTGTGATGAGAAGTCTCAACGAGTTTAGCAGCCGGCATAGACTGTGGCTTCTCGTTGGAGCCTATCGAAATGATTTAGCATCCGGCTTGTGACTGTGGCTTTCTTTCGGTAGTGTGTTAGGAATTTAGCGGCCCGGCTTTGTCGTGGCTTTTCCTAACGAGTGTGCGTTCGATGGAGGCGACTTCGGGCCACTGGTTCGTACGGGGTGGATTGAGCGGGAGGCGATTTTGGGCCTCTTCGTGTCGATCGCAAGCGATGAGGTCTTGAGACCGCGGTTTGATTGGGACTATCTATTCTCCTATCCATTTGTTTCTCGGTCACTTGATTTTCGTTGTTTGTACTTGTTGAATCTATTTATCATGCGATTTGCTATCTATTTCGGTTTCTTGTTATACACTTTGCATGATTTATAGACTTGTGATTATTGAAAATTCGGTAAAATTATGTTGAGATATCTATTGTTGTCTTTGTTCTTGTTATATTTTGTACTCACCGTCCTTTTTATGACGGTGGGTGCGATCCACGAACAAGTAGGGGCAAGGCGCCGATGCTTGGCGATATCCTCTCGAGGCACGCTCGGAGCCGTTAGCTTTGCTCTCACTTTGTAGGTATTTTGTCTTTTGTTGTATATTTTGGCTATGTATCCATTTGTTTTGATATTTTGGGACTTTGGGAAGTTGAACTCCGATGTTGTTGATACATGTACATGTTTATTTTGGGCTTTCGGTTGATCGGTTATATACATGTGATGTTGTTTGGACATGATTTTCCACATCTAGGTTGATGAGTTGTAAACTTGTTGTAAGTTGGTATTAAAAACAATTCATTTGCACACCTAACTATAATTGAGGATAAAAGATTAGATAGAGTTAAGGTGAATCAAAAAGAGTGATCCGGGGTGAGTGAGTGAATAATGTAATGAGTAATTGGTAAGTTAAGGCGACTAGACTGCGTTGACTCGTCGGAGACGAGCTCGGGGTCCACGTAGGTTTAGGCCGGGGCGGGGCCCGGTTTGTGGTTCTTTGGGGCCGTCATCGCGGTTGGTATCGAGCTTAAAGGTTTATCACCATGACTCGAATAAGCATAAAACACAAGCAAATGAACTTAGTGTGGAAAATCTTAAGAACTTAACTCAAGTATAGTTGGGAAGTGGGAAATGATATATTATTCTTAGCATGTTAAATTTTAATGTGTAATATAATATATCGTTACGTAAGACTGATCGAGGCTCGCCATTTGCTATTGTAGATTGCGATGGTGACCACCGATCTTGGAGATCGAGTGGAGTTCGTGATCCTCCACCGGATGCGCCGAGTGACGTTGCGGCTCTAAGCGCGTGAGTTACGATCCTGGACTCGAGAGTAGAGTCACAAGGACGGAGGATGGACGAGATATTGGATATTCTCGGGGACAGTACACAGCATTGCCATCTCCATCGACTTCGGGGATAGCTCCTGACGGGATGTAAGTCCGGCTATACCTCGAGCTACTCCACCTAAGTTACTACTACTAGTACAAGATTGCACCACCTATCACCGCAGTTGTTCGGCACGATTGCGGTGGAGTCACGTGTTCATGATGATATTGATTCACGCCTGATCGCAGAGGCGAGGTGGACTCGGGAGTATGAGAAGTATAAACCAAAGAAGTTCACGGCGGTTCAAGTGTAGATGAGGCGGATTTGTACATTCGTAGTCACGAGAAGGTTCGAAACTTCTCAAGATCGAGGATAGCGAAAAACCTGGGTTGGCGGCATTTTCTTTGATTTGGAGATGCGAGAGATGTGGTGGGAAAATTTAGTATCCACACATGGAGAGCCGACTACTGGTTAGACTTCAAGAAATATTTCGATCGAAGTTTTATCCACCTTCACTATGATAGCCAAGAGGGACGAGTTTATGCATATCCGACGAGGCATTAGGAGAGTCGGTTATGACTTATATGGGCGAGATATCGCACTTACTTCCTTTTCTTGATGGAGTAGGCGGCAGAGAGACAGAGATCGGGTCTATTATTTTGCGAGGGCTTGTTGCCGGCTATTGGAGGGACAAGGTGGTCACTACTCTACCTCTACACTACAGGATGCTTATGACCGTAGTTTGGCGAGGAGGCATATCGAGGATACATCCCGCACGGGGATATGATCGGCCAGTGAGGTACGGGATGAGCGGGGACAAGGCCGTTTAGGGGGCGGGAGGAAGAGGAATAGATGGCAAATTCACGATGCAGCGAGAGCTCGAGTGTAGCTTCATCGCACGGTCTTCACGACCGGTTCGGACATATGTCACCACACCTACTCGGACACGAGTTACCTGATCGACCACCACCACCTACCACAGCGAAGTGCGACGATCTAGAGATGGTGGAGGCGAGAGGTAGGGGTAGTGTACGAGGGAGACGAGATGTCGGGTCGGGGATCGAGTAGGCGAGATTACTCAAAGACGAGACCTGCTTGGAGCGTGTTATAGGTGTGAGACGAGATGGGTCATCTTGTCGAGAGAGTGCCCACACCACCGAGTTTCGACGAGAGACTGCGGGAGCTTGCCATCGATGTGGACGACGGGACATTACATCGAGAGAGTGTCCACGACTTATTGATGTTCGGCGAGAGAGAGTAGCACCACGTCGGCAACATACGAGGGAACGTGCACATGTTGTTGCTTGAGCGGACCCTCGAGCGACTCGACATCTCGTTGAGGGTATGATTTACATTTGTGGTCATTTGATGTATGTTATGATTGACTCGGTTCTCTTGTTTCCTTTATTTACGGGCGCATGGTTGATGAGTTAGGGTTAAGAGCGATTAGGTTAGAGAGACCTCTAGTTCTTAGCACAAATTGGGGGATAAAATCTACCCTAACATGATTTGTGAGCGTTGTATTGTAGAGATAGAGGGACATGAGTTACCAATAGATCTTAGAGTGTTAGAGTTTACGGAGTTTGATGCGTTGTTAGGCATGGATTGGTTAGGACCTTATCACGCACGAGATTGATTGTTTCGACAAGACGGTCACATTTCGATTCTCGGACGACGAGTTTTACTTTTCGTGGCGGTGCGACTCGGTTGAGAGTCACCGAGAGCGAGTAGTAGCCACGAGCGGTGAGATTAAGACGTTTATGAGTGTTTTAAGTACGGTAGGAAGAGGCGAGGCAAAGATCGATGAGGTACCGGTTGTGCGCGAGTTTCCGGACGTGTTTCAAAGCAGAGCTTCCCGGGTTACCACCGACGAGAGAGATTGATTTCATCATTGATTTGGTTCCTGGAACCAAACCAATATCAATTCCACCGTCTTAGGATGGCTCCTAAGGGAGTTGGAGGAGGCCGAGATCACGCTAGATGAGTTGTTGGAATTGGGTTTTATTCACCCGAGTATGTCACCTTGGGGTGCGCCGGTCTTGTTTGTGAAGAAGAAAGACGGCGACTGAGATTGTGTATCGACTATAGGCAATTGAACCGAGTGACAAGTGAAGAACAAGTATCCATTACCTCGTATTGATGATTTGTTCGATCAGTGACCGGAGCGCAGATGGTTCTCGAAGATTGATTTGAGATCCGCTATCATCGATTGAGGATTAGAGCGAGAGGACGAGAGAGAAGACGATTTTTCGCACGAGATATGGGCACTATTAGTTTACCGTTATGCCGTTTGGGTTGACGAATGCCCCTGCAATGTTCATGGATCTCATGCATCGTGTATTGAGACAATATTTGGATAGATTTGTTATAGTGTTCATTGACGACATTTTGATTTATTCTAAGACTCGTGAGGAGCATGAGGAGCACCTTAGGACGATTTTGCAGACGCTGAGGGAGCATAGACTGTATGCCAAGTTCAGTAAGTGCGAGTTTTGGCTTACAGAGGTTGGATTTCTAGGTCATATTGTCGGAGCTAGCGGAGTGTCGGTAGACCTGCTAAGGTTAGAAGCGATTGTTGATTGGCCTACACCGAGTTCGAGTGACGAGAGATTCGGAGTTTTTGGGATTGGTGGTTATTACGGACGATTTGTGCGGGATTTCTCAAAGATTGCGGCACCGACGACGCAGCTTGATTGACGAAGAAGGAAGTCGATTTAAGTGGGATGATAGTTGTGAGCGAGGCTTTTCGGACTTTAAAGGAGAGATTGACTACCGCGCCGGTGCTCGTATTACACCGAGTCGGGGAAGGTTTTGAGGTGAACACCGATGCTTGTTTGGTCGGTTTAGGTTTGTGTTTTGATGCGGGACGGTAGGGTGATAGCTTATGCGTCCCGACATTGAAGATTCACGAGAAGAATTACCCTACACATGACTTGGAGTTGGCGGCGGTGGTGTTTGCACCGAAGATTTGGCGTCATTATCTCGTACGGAGAGAGGTTTGTGTTGTTTACGACCACAAGAGTTTGAAGTACCTCTTCACTCAGAGAAGCTGAATATGAGACAGAGACGGTGGCTAGAGTTCCTCAAGGATTATGATTTTTCGTTGGAGTATCACCGGGGAAGGCTAATGTCGTAGGCGACGCATTGAGCGAAGAGGGGTTGACTCGGAGGTTGTGACGTGTCGTATGACACATGAGTATGGATTACTCGAGGCGGTTGAGATGATGTATGCTGTTGATATTCCGACTAGCACTAGAGTGTTAATTTGTGGGCAGTTGAGGACTCAGACAGTTTCTATTCAGAGTGTACTTGATGGGCAGCAGGCTGATGAGCAGTATCAGAGGTACAGTGAGTTTGCTCAGAGTTCAAATCACCCAGAATGGAGTCAGTCAACAGATTTCTGCCTGAGATTTAGAGGGAGACTGTGGATTCCATCAGTGGCTGAGTTACGTGACGAGATTCTCCAGGAGGCTCACCGCTCACGTTTTTCGGTTCATCCGGGTAGGACCAAGATGTATGCTGATATGCGTCGTATGTTTTGGTGGCCGGGGATGAAGACCGATGTTGGTAATTATATTAGAGGTTGTGAGATATGCCAGCGAGTTAAGGCCGAGCATAGGAGGCCAGTGGATTATTGCGGCCGCTTCCCATTCCTCGCATTTGGAAGTGGGAGCATATCGCTATGGATTTCGTCGAGTGGGTTACCTCGATCTCGGCGCGGACATGACAAAGATATTTGAGTGATTGTGGATAGATTGACGAAGTCTGCGCACTTCATACCGATTTCTACCACACATCGAGTGGATAGGTTGGCGAGCTTGTACGAGAGAGAGATAGTGCGACCGCATGGAGTGCCATTGTCGATCGTGTCGGACGAGGGCCGCAATTTACGTCGCAGATTTGGCGAGTATGCGAGTACGGTTTGGCACGAAGTTGGATCTCGATCTGACTTATCATCCACAGACCGATGGACGATCGAGAGAGCGATTCGGGTGTTAGAGGACATGTTGAGGATGTGTGTTTTAGAGTATGGTGGTTCTTGGGAGGAGTATCTTCATCTCGTGAGTTTGCTTACAATAACGGTTATCGAGCCGGTATTGGTATGGCACCGTTTGAGGCACTCTACTACTACGGTAGCGTGTAGATCTCCATCTTCTTGGGCGAGCCGAGAGGATGTGGCGATGATTGGGCCGAGAGATTGTAGTGGATCACACAGAGAGAAGGTACGACGATTAGACTTCGGTTGAAGGGTGCGCGGGAGAGGCGAGAAGAGGTATTATGACGGTACCATGGCGAGTTAAAGTATGAGGTGGGAGACTATGTATATCGAAGGTTTCTCCACCGAAGGGTCACAAAAGATTTGGGATCAAGGGTAAGCTTGCGCCGAGGTTTATAGGTCCGTTCGAGTGAAGAAACGAATAGGCAAGGTGGCGTATGAGCTTGAGTTGCCATCTCGGTTAGCGGGAGTTCACCCCGTATTTCACATATCAATGCTTCGATTTGGATAAGTCGAGAGAGGCGAACGACCGATTGTGGACTGAGTCGGATTGATCTCGAGAGAAGACATTACTTACGATGAGCAACCTATTCGATTATGGACCTGGAAGGTGAAGGTATTGAGGAATAAGGAAATTCCCTCGGTTCTCGTCAAGTGGCAGCATCATGGGGATGAAGAACTGACTTGGGAACTGGAGTCTTATATGCGCGAGCATTTCCCTTATTTGTTTTGATTCCGGTGAGTCTTACCCTGTATTTTCATTTAATTTCGAGGACGAAATTCTTAATAAGGGAGGGAGACTGTAACGACCCTAAAATTTTAACTCGTGCCACGTGACATTTCAGGGTCGTATTGTGGGCCCAACTAGCCATGGTGTACTTGTTTCAGTCCTCGGGAGTCGACATCGAGGTATGTTATGTTTGTTTGGTGATTTAAATTTTTTATTTATTACTGAACATTAATTCAATATTCCAAATGTGTAAAGACGTGGTGAGTGTGCGTTAGTACCGTTGAACAAGTTCGGTACGAAAAAATGCGTTAATCAAGTATTTGAGAGTCCGTGGGACGAAAATGCAATAAAAACATTGATATTTACAAATGAAAATAATTAATGGAATTAAATAATAAATTATGGGCGCCGAGTAATATGTGGGGTCGTGGGCGATACGTGGGAGTCGAATATTAGTGTGCACGGTCGAGTTAACTCGTTGGCGCGCAAAACGAAATTTTAGACATGAGAAATACAATTATATATATATTTATATATATAGAATATATATAAATGTATATATAAGTAAAAAAAAAAAATGTAAAATGACCAAGAGGGGCATTAGTTTATTAAAGAAGTGGATAAGAATTGGAGGGGCAAAATGGTCATTTGACCCAAAACTTGATCAAAAGCACCATCGACACCCCCATTCTCACATTTTGATCGAGGAAAAGGAGGAAATCGAAGAGAGAATCGATCAAGTGAGGGTGTGGAGTTTCAAAATTGATGAAGTGATTGAGGTCGAGAGTTCGGGGAATCGGCACAAAGGTGAGTTGTGATTGTTGTTACGTTGTGTTGTTGGGGTGTTGAGTTGTTAATTTTGAGAGAAATTGAATTTTTAATTGATGGGTGTTGATGTTGTTGTTGATGATTGTTGTTGTTGTTGTTGTTTATTGTTGAAAAAGAAAGAGAAAAGAAAAGAGAAAAGATAAAAGAAAAAAAAAAAAAAAAAAAAAAATTATGAAGCGAGACGAACCGGAAATTCCGGTTCGTCTCTGAAAGAAGAAAGGTGGTGGGCGGGTCGTGGTGACCGGACCCGAGCCAGCTTGCCAGGCGAGACCGGGCCCGACCCGGTGGGTCGGCCCGGTCGACCCGATTAGGGTGGACGGGTCGGACCCGACCCGGGGACCCACCATTATTAAAATAATAATTTATTTATTTATTTATAATAAATAAATAAATTAAATATGTTTTATTTTTATTTATTTGAAATAAATAATGGAAAAATCTGGAAAATAAAGAAAATTAGGAAAAAAATTCTGAAAAATTATATTTCACCCAAATAAATAGAAATTTGGGAATTTTTATGAAAAATGAAGAATTTGAGATTCGCGACGAGACTTTTGTCGAGGTTTTGTCTCGTAAAGCGTGAAATTGTTAAAAATAGCCAGAAAAATATTGAAAAATATTTTTCTAAATTGTATTAAAATTATGAGGTTTTGCTCGGGTATCCTAATGGGTTTAAATGGAACCCAATACCGGAAGCGACCCAAATTGCGCAAAGGAACAATAATTTAGAAAATTGTAGAAAATGAGTTAAACTTGAAAAAATTGAGGAATACTTGGAATAATTAGGGAAAAATTAACGAAAATTGGTCGAAATAATTGTCGGTGACGAGCGAAGTGTTGGAAACTAATTGGGGAACGTGTGGAGCTACGCGAGGGCCTTTTTAGCGAAAGTTGAGGTGAGTAAAGGCAACAATAGTATCAACATAATTGCTTTTCTATTTATTGATTAATTATTCTTGAAATGCAAGCCCTTTGTATTCCATTCTAGTTCGGGTGACCTAGGGTTTAGGTAGTCCGATTGTGATGAGAAGTCTCAACGAGTTTAGCGGCCAAGCATAGATGTGGCTTCTCGTTGGAGCCTATCGAAATGATTTAGCATCCGGCTTGTGATTGTGGCTTTCTTTCGGTAGTGTGTTAGGAATTTAGCGGCCAGGCTTTGTCGTGGCTTTTCCTAACGAGTGTGCGTTCGATGGAGGCGACCTTCGGGCCCACCGGTTCGTACGGGGTGGATTGAGCGGGGAGGCAGTTTTGGGCCTACTGGTGTCGATCGCAAGCGATGAGGTCTTGAGACCCGCGGTTTGATTGGGACTATCTATTCTCCTATCCATTTGTTTCTCGGTCACTTGATTTTCGTTGTTTGTACTTGTTGAATCTATTTATCATGCGATTTGCTATCTATTTCAGTTTCTTGTTATACACTTGCATGATTTATAGACTTGTGATTATTGAAAATCAGTAAATTATGTTGAGATATCTATTGTTGTTTGTTTCTTGTTATATTTTGTACTCACCGTCCTTTTTATGACGGTGGGTGCAGATCCACAGACAAGTAGGGGCAAGGCGCCGATGCTTGGCGATATCCTCTGAGGCACGCTCAGAGCCGTTAGCTTTGCTCTCACTTTGTAGGTATTTTGTCTTTTGTTGTATATTTTGGCTATGTATCCATTTGTTTTGATATTTTGGGACTTTGGGAAGTTGAACTGATTGTTGATACATGTACATGTTTATTTTGGGCTTTCGGTTGATCGAGTTATATACATGTGATGTTGTTTGGACATGATTTTCCACATCTAGGTTGATCGAGTTGTAATTGTAAGTTGGTATTAAAAACAATTCCGCCGCACACCTAACTATAATTGAGGATAAAAGATTAGATAGAGTTAAGGTGAATCAAAAAGAGTGATCCAGGGTGAGTGAGTGAATAATGTAATGAGTAATTGGTAAGTTAAGGCTGACTAGACCTGCGTTGACTCGTCGGAGACGAGCTCGGGGGTCCACGTAGGTTTAGGCCGGGCGGGGCCCAGTTTGTGGTTGCTGGGGCCGTCACAATCACGTAGCTTGAACTACGGGGTTCTCAGCAAGTTATATATATATATATATATATATATCGTATGGAGTGCGACTTCGCCATTGATAAAGTTTGTTGAGAGTATCTCCATACGATAGTGAAAAAAGGCTGGCTGATAGTTCTCACCGCCTACCGGATATAGATCATCTCGACTTAGCTTATGTTAGTCTGTCTAATTCTGTTAACTGTGCTATTTACATGTTTTACTTTCTCAACACCTTTTTTCTACTATATTATGCATTTAAATATATGTCTTTACTTTGGAAATGTAGTATAGAATTCCCCTGTAACAACCCCAAATTTTTAACTGACTTGTGTTGCACTTGTCAAAATTGTGACCCGGCTACATGAATACTGGACAGTATTTCGAACTTCGGGAGTCGACACCGAAGTGATTTTATGATTCTTTGATTGTGTGTATTAGTATTTTAGTATTTTACGGGTTTCGAGCCGATCGGGCGATATTTAATTGAGTGAAGTTTCGACTAGTAAAACGGGGGAGAAAAAAACAAGTAAAACATACAAATAAATAAATTTTTTAATTAATTTAATTAATTAGTTGGCGAGACAAGGCGAGACTACGCGCATTATGGGAGTCGGAACAAGGAAAAACGGACCGAGGAACGTCGTTTGAACGTGGGAGTTAGATAGTTTCGTAACATACAGACTATGGAAGTTAAATTGTTAAAGTGACACAGTCTAATGGTGAGGAGCCATGAGATTGACATCAAGTTGTGTAATTATGTTTAGATGTGATGATGAAGTAAATGACTCATAAGGGCAAAGGAGTTAAAAATGAACAAGTGTTAAGAGGAGGGTAAAAAGGTCATTTGGCTAATATATATACAAAACGTGGGTTGCAAACCCTACACTATTCACCTTCTTCTCTAAACACCACCGCCGCCCACCCTTCTCCTCTCTCCATTTCGGCCCTCCTCTCCTCACTCACTCTCGGCCTCTCCATCTTTCTCTCGGTCTCGCTTCTCCCTATCACTCGCTTTTCTCTCTCGATCTTTCACTCTCTCGGCCTCACACCCTCTCACGCTTTCGGTGGCCTCCTCTCCCGGCTAGAACAGCCACCACCACGCCTTCTGCGTCACCGGGGTAAGTGTGTGTGTGTCTCTCTCTATCGGCTGTGCTCTATTCTCACTAGTGGGGTGCATGAGGTGATGTGTGGTGTGTGTGGACGGTTTGGTGTGGTGTTGGTGTGATGAAAGTATGTGCGTGGTGACCGGTGGTGGGGTGCGTGATGATGGAATGGGGTGGACGACCAACCGGTGTGTGTGTGATTGTGTGTGGCCGATGGGGTGCATGATGGGGTGTCTTGTTGGAATGTATGTTATGTGGTGTTTACACCCCATTGTTGGGGTGTGATAGGGCGTGTGCACCCCACGACTGGGGTGTACCATATAAGAAAAAAAAAAGAGAAAGAAAGAGAAAAGAAAGAAAAGTATATGAAAAAAAAAAAGAAAAAAAAATATATATATATATAATCCATGAAAATGAGATCTCATACTTGTGGTTCAAAATTTGGGTCCTTCCAACTTGGCTTTTACGACGTAGAGAAGTGTCGTAATATTTAATCGAGGTTCTTCATTAGTGTTGTCATTTCATGTGATCCCATTATCGAGTCGATTGACTTGATTTTGATTAAATAACCAGACTCGTTGTAGCTTCTTATTTATGTGGAATGGTTTCGAGTTTCGGTTATGGTATTATAGGTGAATATGGTTTTAGTTTGAAGATGTCACGGCATGTCCACGTTATGGTGATTCCAGATCCATTGCGAGACATAGCATGGGTGAACTATTGGTTGTTTAAGGTATATTCAAACGGTTATGACGTCATGATCACGCCACCGGTCCTCGAGACTATGGCGTGATCCACATACGACCGAACCGAGCCTATAATTTATGAGTAGGCTTACATGTGTCATGGTTATCGATGTTGTATTATCATAGTCGTAGTTATTGTTGTAGTTTTTCAAACTGAGAAAGAGTATTCATTATTTTATCGATTTGTTAAAATGTTTGATTTCTTAAAACGTTGGAAAAACATTAGGGAATTAACCTAGGGTTAGTCGATCACTCGACTTATTAATTAGAGTTTTCGACCTTGTCAGGTAGCGGGAAACTTGAGAATACGCATTAGGAACGAGAGTTTTGTTTCGCGGGTCGCGATAGTTCAGGTAAGTACATTTGCCTTAAAAAGCATTTGTATGTTTGTAAGCCAGTAAGAAAATGTCATGTGATTCATTATCATTTATTCAGTCTTGTTATTCTCTATTATTGGTATTCCATTCCATTTCTTGTTGTGTGTTTCTCGGCGTAAGTGTTTCGTCTCAAAAGTACTAGGACCTGCACTAGAGGGATAAAACGCGGGCACTCGTGTGCACGAGTGTGTGACCACCCTTAGTGACCGTGTGACACCGAGTACTGGGTGGATGGGTTCGAGTCCCTTTCCAGTCATAGCTGTGCCTTCGCTTGTGTCGATGCCCGGGAAGACCTCGCGAGGTCTTCGCCGTTATGCTATAGTTTATACCACTTATGAGCCTCTTTTGATTCCTTGGAACACACTTGACTTTCGATTGACATGTATTAGTCTTTTTATCATGCACCTTATTTATTTAAATTCCTGTCTTTTTATTACCGCATGATATTTAGACTGCTTTACTTGTATTATCATGAATTACTGTTATCTTCTTCTGGCATTACATTCATTTTTCTCCAGTAGCTCACCGTCTAGTTTGTGACGGTGGGTGCAGATAGGACGAAGAGCAATAGGGGCAAGGGACCTTGCCTAGGAGATTTTTTGTGAACAGCTGGACTTGAGGTACCGAGATGTAGGCTCATGTTTATTTCTTTTTGTATGACGTTTATATATATGATTGTTTTGGAACTGGGGAATATGTTTTGAAGTGGATTCCATCAATCCATTTTGTTGACTTAGAATTGAACATATTGGGTTTTCCACATTTATATAGATTCCTAATTTCCTTTGATTGAGTTATTTCCCAATTCTTGAGCAGTAGGTAATTCGCTTCCGCTGTGTTATAATTGCAATAACTCTTTCATAAAATGTGAAATTTTGATGTTTTGAGGCTGACTAGGCTCGTCAGGTTCGTTGAGAACTGACTCGGGGCCTGCACGGGTCTAGGCCGGGCGTACCCAAATGCATTGGGAATTTGGGGCCGTCACATCCCCGGTTATCACTTAACTATCACTATACTCACCGTCTAATTTGTGACGGTGGGTGTACGTTCGTTGAGCGGCACTAGACCGAGTAAGGAGAAGATCGGCTACTACCTTTGAGCTCGTAGCGCGTAGCTGCCATACATGTAGGTCATATTTTTGTATTATGTTTATATACGTCTTTTGCTTGGGTTATACATTGGGACGAGAGTTAGGTTACCCGACTTTTGGCTTTCATTTTGTTTATATGTACGCCGTTTATGCATATTTTTATTGTGATCGTTATTTCCTGATTTCTACATTTATGATTTATATATAATATTTCCGCTAATATGTTAAAGACTTTCGCTAATTTGATAATTCTTATAAAATGATAAATAGTAGTTATGGGGAATTACTTATTTCTGAACTCGATCCACGAGAATATAGATAGTACAGGTCGACTAATACGTAATTAGGTCATACGTGTTGTAATTAGGGCTTAATTACGGAATTAGGCCGAGCGGTGCCCTAGGTTAAGATAGGGGCCGTTACCATTAAACTCGATGAATTTCATAGATTTTTTTTTACTTTAATTTTGGGAGATTTTGGTGATATCATATTCAATTTAAAATACAAATAATGTTTTGATACAATTAAAGTAACACACCTATTGAAATTCCATATGATATATTTCGAGATGTATGTGAACGTATAATGTGACGACCCGCCCCTGACCTAGAGTCGAGTCACCTGGCCCAAACTATGGCAAACAAGATTGATTCATCCATAATACTCGTTATCATAAAGTTTAAAAATTTGTATAACCCCATTTCAATACTAGATCAAAGAAAAATAGAACAAACTTTGAAAATCATCAACTTTCATTGCCAATACCAACACTAAGACAATAAATCTAAAGAATATTAGAGTCTCACCATGCCTTCAATGGAGTCTTTGACTCCAAATCCTTTCCAAAATCTTATTTTAACATAGATCAAATCTTTCCTTTCTTCTTTTCTTCTCTATTTTCCTCGCATGCTTGCCGCTGTCGATGCCATCGACCCTTTGGTCTCCAAATCTTCAATAAATAATAAAGAAATTAAGGAGGGAAGTGAGGTTGTACCTCTCTTGAGCTTGAACCCTCCTCTTGCTCTCCTCCTCTCCACGTGGGTGTTTTACAAAATTGGGGCTAGAATTTTCTTTGGTTTGCTTAAATAACATTAGGGTTAGGGATTATGTGATTATTTACAACTTGTCTAAAATGCCCTTTTGGGTCATAATCTCAATTGGGCTTTATTATTTAAAATAAAACTTTACTTACTCCCTAACTCATATTTAATTTGGCAAGTTTAGAATTGTATTTTCACATTAAACACTCAACATATTTTTATCATGAAATTATTAAAATAATCATAGGTTGTGTGACGGCCCCAATTTTCCCATGCAATTGGGTACGCCCGGCCTAAGCCCGTGCAGGCCCCGAGTCATCACCCGGCAACCTGACGAGCCTAGTCAGCCTTTGATTTAATCAATTCGGTAATTTATGAAAGAGTTATTGCATTAATACACAGCGGAAGACTAAAACAATTAATAATAAAGAGAAATAACTCAATCAAAGGGAAATTAGGAATTCTATAAATGTGGAAAACCCCGGGTATTCATGTACAATTCGATAGTCATATATACATGATACCAGATTCATAAAAGATATACCAAGTTCAATAATCCCAACAAAATAAGTATAAAACGATATACACATCAGCAAACAAAATATAATCACCTACTATAAAGTCTCTCAGATGTCCTGCAACTCCTCAAAGTATATCACCTAGGCGAGCCCCTTGCCCTTCTTTTGCTCTCTCTCCACTCTATCTGCACCCACCGTCACAAACTAGACGGTGAGTAACTGAATAAAATTGCTAGTAGTACCAGAAGAATGTAACAGTAATTTATGATTATAACAAGAAAAACAATCTAAGTATCATGCGGAAAAGAAATAACTGGAAAGTAAATAAATCAAATGCATGATAAAGAGACTGAAAGATAAACAATCAATATTTGCATGTTCTAAGATTCAAAAGAGGCCCATGAGTGGTCTATTTCACAGCAATACGGCAAAGATCTCGCAAGATCTCCCCGGGCAATGTCGCAACACTAGCGCGCGTGAAAATCGAGAGGCATCGCAACACCTCTCGAATCCAGTACACAGTACACACATCACTAGGGGTGGTCAGTTACCCCTGCAGAGGGCACCCTCGTTGTCTCAGCTAGTGCGGGACCACATGATACCTTCGAGACACACACTCATGCCAAGAACATACAACCAAGGATATGGAATGGAATATCAAGCAAAGGATCAATACAACAATAGTAATAAATAGAGGATGTATAAATCACATTTTATTTTCTTACTGGTCTACTAACGTACATACATACGAGGCATGCATGTACTTACCTGATCTAACGTGACCCGGTACTCGCTCCGAGACTTTAACGCGCTTCCCGTGTTTCTCGACTACCTGAGAGCGATTTAAGTCCCGAATATAGGTTTAGGATTAGTATTTAGGTTTATGATAATCCTCATAAACTTTGTTTCAATTCATTTAATTAATGGAACCTTTATTATCGTTGATGTCTTTTATACACTGGTTAGGCTCTTGGTGGGTCCATGTATTAGGCCTATATCCACCTAAGTAGGCTCGATATGCGGATAATTATTAGACTTGGACATATGGGCTCGTTATTACATTTTATGTATTCGTTTTGTGCCTTAAGTTGTGCTTATCATATTAAACTCTTATTGGGTTTTACACAACCCATATACACACCAATTGAGATTTGTTATGGACTTATTATTAAAAACAGTGGATTAGACCCTTGTTGGGCCTCATTACAAGTCCATATTCATTTAATACAAATGTCTATACTTATAATCTTGTTTATTTATTCTTAAACTTACAATATTATACATTATGGCCACACACACACAATTGATGTGTACACCCCACTGGTGTGCACACTAACACTTCACACACCCCCACTGTCTTGTGCACACACACCCCGCTAGTGTGTGCACCCCATTGTGATTTACCATGTTCACATGCATTAGAACATTAATTTATTACTTGGAATTATGTTTTATACACATTTTTACTATTCCAAACATTACAACTGTTGTGTACACCCCAATGTGGTGTACACATACAGTGCTGTGTACACCCCACTGTGGTGTACACACCCACATTGTTGTGTACACCCCATTGTGGTGTACACACATGTACACCCCTTGCACAAAATCCATCCCAAAACAGCCACCTATACACATTGTTATGCTAATCGAAATTCACACACACACATCTCATAAAGTCTCACTATAGTGCACACACCCACACCCTAACTGGGGTGTGCACATTCACAGCCACACCCCATACCATCACATACTTCACAGTTTCCCACCAACGTCCCTATTACAACTGCTCACTTCATCAAAACGTCACTCATCCACACACACAAACAAACCACACCCTAAGGGTCACCTCCGCTAGCGTGGTCGCTGGAGGATGACCTCAGTCGCCTTCAATCGGTGCTAGCGCCGGTCACCCAAATAGTGGTGTTCATCTTCGCCAAAAAAACAGTTGTACAAACTATAACAATTTCGGAAAAACAGTGAGCAAAAGGAAGAAAAAGAGAGAGATAACAGTCGAGGTGGCTCACCTTGCGTCGTCGGTGGTGGTGGAGGGACGTCAGGCTCGGCGACGGTGGCGGTGGTGGTTGTCCAAGAATGGGAGGACTGTGACGTGAGGGAGCCGAAAGCATGGAAGAGATAAACCGAGAGTGAGTGACGAAACGAGAGAGAGAGAGAAAAAGATTACCACACTCACCTGCTCCAGTGACGAGGGAAGAGACGGTGGTGGTGGCTGTCCAGCCAAGGGAGGAGCAGTCGAGAGTGAGGCCGAGACAGTGAACGTGAGACCGAGAGGGGGGTTGTAACGACCCTAAAAATGTAACTCGTGCCACGTGTCAATACAGGTGATATGTGGGCCCACTCCGTGGTACAGTCATCAATTCTCGGACGTCGACGCCGAGGTATGTTAGTTTTGTATGATGGTTGTATTATATTATATTTCATTTGTGCAATTTTAAGTTTTTAACGGGTAAAGACGATGTGTACGAGCGTTGGTAGTACGGGGAACAAATTTAATTAGAAACACTGACAAAAATATTAAATAAATAATAATTAAAAGGTTTTAAAGTCTGTTTGTTACGTCGGTACGTCTATGGTGACGCAACGAACAAAGTTAGTATTATGAGTCGGGTGCGAGAATACCCGAGGGAAACTTTGAGTGTTGTGTGAAATAGATGAGTGCAAAAGACCAAAAGTCAACTAAGTCATCCAAGTGAGTTATCAAAGTTGGTGGGTGAAATGGTGAAAAGACCAAAAGGGCAAAAAAAAGTTGTAAAATGTATGGACAAGGGTGATGGGTATTTTGGTCATTTGACCAAAATACCCAATTTTCATCTCCACCGTCACCACAATCACCTTATCGATTAAGAAAAAAAAATAGTGGAGAAAGGGAGAATCGAAAGATCGAGCAAGAAGGAAGGAGCCGAGAGATTGAGGAGACGCGACAAGTTGAAGGTGAGTTATTTTGTTATTGATTTCGTTGGTGGCATTGATGGGGTTGTAGACATTTCATTGTTGTTGTTGTTGGGATGTTGTTGGTGATGATTGATAGGGAAGAAGGGATTTAATAGTGGTAGGATTGTGGAGTTGTTGTTGTGTTGTTTTAAGAAAGAAAAGAAAGGAAAAAAAAAAAAAAAAAAAAAGAGCGTCCTGCTTGTTTCTTTGGAATTTCCAAAAACAAAATGCAGAGAAAAGATGAAGACCAAGTGGACCGGGTTTGACTGGTCGGACCGGTTTGACTGGTCGGACCGGTTTGACCGGTCAGACCCGGTCAAGCCGGTCTTGACCCGACCCGCGACCCACATATTATTTTATTAATAAAAAAATATATATATTTATTTCAATTAAATATATTAAAATTGATTTTAATTGAAATAAATTCAAGAAAAATAGGAAAAATTCAGGAAAAATTCTAGAAAATTCTAGAAAATTCTAGAAAATTATATTTTCATCAAATAAAGAGAGATTTGGGAATTTCTAAGAAAAGTGAAATATTCGGGATTTTTGCGAGACGTTATGTCGGGGTTTTACCTTGGAAAACGTGAAATTTGGCAAAAATAGCTAGAAATTTGGAAAAAATCATAGGAAATTAAGGAAATTGATATAGATTGCATTATCAGGATTTTTGTACACACGGGGACCGTAAGGGGCGTGTCGGAGTCCGTGTTAGTGCGAAATAGCTTGGATCGAGGTAAGTAAACCAGTGAGGAACACTACAGTTATTTCTTGAGCTTTAAATTATTTATTGATGTTGTTTCAATCCCTTTTTGATATTCCATTCCTTTGAGTTGTCCTAAGGCAAGTGTGTCAAGCGTGATCCTTGCGGAATTCGGGCTCGCGGTGTATTATACTGGAGTTTACTACTGGGGATACGTGATTAGTTGTAATGACATGTACGGGGTGAGAGTTCTCCACCGATTGTCTTGGGGACTCTGCACTCGCGTAGGGGGTCTTAGAGGAGATTCTGTCCTCGACTCCTAGCCTTTGAGGAGATTTTGTCCTCGCTTAACGACTTTAATTGGTCGGGACCACTTGTGCCTTTCCTTGTATTCCGGGACACTCAATTTCGATTGCTTATTTATTTATTTACAGTTTTATATATTCATGCGCTCCCCGTCCTTTTCTTTCTATCGGCATGAATTGATTGTTTATTTATTTAAATTCGAAATACTTGTATTTATTGTTGTTCTGCGCTTGGCGTTACTTACCTGGACTCGTCATTCTTGTGTTTGACCGAGTGCGATCCGAGTCCAAAGAAAGGAAAGGCCGTGCGATTAGGTGATATACTTTGAGCGGCCCTCCTCTGCTGATATAGGTGACATATTTTTGTTGTATTAGCTACTTATATTATTTTTGTACATGGGGTAATGGGTTGAGAGATCTTTTTGGATATTAAGACTTGGATGATACTCTCCTTGCTTTACATGATATATATGATATACGGGGTTCCCACACCCTAGGTTTTTGTCCTAACTTAGAGATTTCGAAGTTGGATTTATTAGTTGAGATTAATTGCTTCCGTTTATTACTTTGATAACTCGTTAATTAATTGACTTCACTTTTAAATGCTTAATAAATGATTGAATGGTAAGGATAGGCTCACTGGCCCCGCGCGACTCGTCGGGATTGGCTCGGGGGTTCGCGCGGGTCCAGGCCGGGCGGCGCCCGATTCTAGGGTTGTGGAAATTTGGGGCCGTCACAGGGGTGCTCGTGAGAGGAGGAGACCGAGGGTGCGTGAGTGAGGCAACGAGATAGGAGAGGAGAGAGACGACGTCTCGATCTCCGGCCACCACTGGTCTGGTCGGAGGTGCGGTGGCGTGCCCGGCAGTGGGGGAGTGAGTGGGGAGGGTGAATAATGGCGGCAAGTTGGAGAAGAAAGTGAATAGTGTGTTAGGGTTTTAGGGTTTGGTTTGTTTTTATAACAACAAGTTAGGCCGAATTTTGCCCTTGAGTTTACACTTGCCCAACCCTTGGCCAGCTACCCTTATTGGTCTTTTGGCTTATCCTCTTAATCTAACACATATCCCCATCTCTATGACCATCTAATGGCTCTCCTCACTCACTTGTGTCACTTTAACAATCATATCCATATTAACCTATTAAATTAACCCCATTAATTTTATTAAATTACCAATAAGGTTACACAAATTCTCGCCTACTCGGTGCACCGTGCCCCGCGTTCGACACGCTTCTCGAGGCGATCCCACTCTTGGGATTCGAATAAATTCCCTCATGCTTATGTTATACTTTATTGTTAGAGTTTTATTTCCTCAACTTATGTCATATTTTTCATTTGGCTTTGTTTATTAATAAAAATCCACTAAAATGGTTCCCGAAAACCCCGTATGACTAGGCAATATCTCACTCAATTAAAACATAGCCCAAACGGCTCGAGACCCGTAGAATACTATAATACTAATATACAAAGTCAAAGAATCATAAAATTACCTCGGCGTCGACTACCGAAGTTTGAAATACTATCCAGTATCCACGTAGCCGGGTCACAATCCTGACACGTATAACACAAGTCAGTTAAAAATTTCGGGGTTGTTATAGGTTGGGTCGTGGAGAATTTGGATCGTTACATATAACGAAGTGTGTCACTGTTACTAAGCATTCACTCTGATTTAGTGTGTGACTTTGAGTGGCTTCAAGTGTGTCCAAATAGCACTTTGATTAGCATTCCTAATTACATGTGACACCTTTTGTTGGACTTGGACTAACTTCGGAGTTTTTTGGACTAGGCTTAATACTAAATTAGTCCTACCAATAACTAAAAAAAAAGTTTTTTCATGGGCTGCCCTGTGCTACTTAGCTCCGCCCCTGGTGGTGCGCTGTCCCTCTGTGTTGGATTGTTTCATCGTTACCAATGCAGGAACAAGGTGTTCGCTGCATCACCACTGACCAACCACAGGTGAACCGTGGTCGCTGTAAAAAAACCGCGGGTTAACCGCTCGGAATCCAAACCCACAAAAATCCATCTTCAACGGTTGGGGATTGATATGTGAGCTGCCACGTAATATTACAATAATTCTCCACCAAATACAAAACCATCACAAGCCATTTTATAAGCTTTAGATTTAGAAACTTATTAAACAATATTAGAACAAGGAATCTGACATCTATTAATTAGGACACTAGCTAATAAACTCATACTAAAAATAGAACTCTAAGAAAATTTCAACCTGACAGCTAATAAAATTCTAAAACAAAGTAATTACCTGGTTATTTGATAAATTAAAAATAAATGGAATAATTAATAAAACAAAAATTACTACGCAAAACTTCAAAACTTCAAAGTCTTTGTAAACACACACACAAGTTTTGTGTTATTTTCGTGTGTATATATATATATATATCATGTTTGGTCCCGTGTCCTTTACATGTCCATCTTCACCGCAAATCTATTTGCTATTTTTCGAAAGGGAGAATGCTAAGAAGTAGAGCCTTTACAAATTGATTGTTAGAGTATACAGCCGGTGATTGCGACTATTCAATCCTGCTTTAGTTTTTTTTCAATATTTGCATATGGGATTTGTATATGGTTTAATATTGTTAGGTTTAATCTTAATTATCATGTGTTTATATTATTATTTTCTTAACTATATATTGACACTACCAAAGAATATATTCTATTAACATGTAACAATGTTGTCGGTAAATATGTTGTCAAAACCTATTACATATAATTAACACACAAGTAAATGGTTTCAAAAAAAAAAACACACACACAAGTAAGGCTGAAAAAACACACAAAAGTAAATATTATTTTTTAAATAAATTTAATATATCACATTGTTTCATATAACATTTTATGGAAAATTTTAAAATTAATATAACACGTTAATTATAATGCGTTAATTATATATTGATTTACTTTTGATAATGTAAGCTTTGTTAGAGTTGTAATCTAAATTAGCAATTAATGTTTCTAATTTAGCTTTACAGCTTTTTAATTTAGTAGTTTTTAATTTGATTGAGTTATGTTGTTGTTCGCTGCAATGTTGTTGTAGATCTGTCTGCCCTGTCTGTCGATTTTGTTCATGATCACTTGCATCCGTTTGTTGCGATCTGGTGTCTCCACGCAAAACTGTCGTAGGTTTAATTACTGTCTTCTAATATTCTTCGTTTTCCACTGATTGTGTAAATCACTTATTTCCACGTATATTGTTTTGTACCATTATATAAATAAAAAGTAACCCGTTGTATACAATTTGACATATTTTACCCTAATTAATACAATTTTTTATTACATTCTCAAGAGCCCTAGCTTGTCGAGATTAACATTGTGCTTAATGTTTAGACATTCATGAGATGACGTTGCATGTGGAGATCGAGATTTGGCTGTAATCTCGATTTCACATAGGTACCATGATAGGCTTTATAGAGATCGACTCTATTAATTATCAATACTCGTTAGTTAGGCATGCCTCGTTAGTTACAATACGGGGGTTAACATCTATTTAGAAAGCCCAGTCTAAAACTATTTGGAAACACTAATTGCTGATTTAGTTTACAACTATCTAACAAAACTATAATTAAGCCTCTTCTCTCCAAAACCATAAAATTCTTTTTTTGATTCGCTTTTGTGATTTTTGTTCTTGAACCACCTCTCAACGATCGGCGATAGTTCCAATCAAATCTCTTTTACTTTTTGTTCATTTAATAAGCAACAGATCTAATCAAATTTATAGAGATTGTTCCATCCTTGTTGTAGTATATCTTCATCAACGGTGTTGCGTAGATTTGTGCGGCTCGTTGGATTGATTTTATCTTTAGTTTTTACTTTATAGTAGTTTTTTTTCCTTAGTTTGAAGTTTTTGATTTGTCTTCTCCTTGTTGAAAAATTTTTAGGTCTTCTCATTGTTGAAGATTTTTAGGCCTTCTCTATGTTGGGAAGTTTTGTTATTCGTTTTATGGTTCTAGTATTTTTGTGTATTGTCATGAGTTTCAACGTTGTAGAGAGCAATCCTTGATTGACAAACTGTTTCAATTTCAAAAAAAAAATCTAAATTAATGGCAGTTTGTTTACACAAATATGATTAGCGAATCAATGTACTTGATTCTACGTCTGGTCTTGTATTGAGCCATGAATGATTAATGAAATTTCGATTTCCCTTCAAAAAAAACAAACCCATAGTTAATCTAAATTATATATCTATTTGAATTAAATAAAAAACATCAAGCTTTCACATTTGTTTAAAGGGATTGATTAAATCTAAAATTTGATTTTAATAATAATATGTTTTCAAAAATTGTTCTGTTTCGTATTTCTTAATAAGAGAGAAAGAGAGCCAGAGAAGGGGATTCAAATATGACTATTTAAATCAAGTAGCCACGACATTTTAATTTTTTTTTTTATAAGAACGAGACTTTATAGCCAAAATATATACATATTTACATAAGGCGAGAAACGATGTGTTTTCTATAAATAAAGTTGAGAAAAAAACCCCTACCAGTGTAATAGGAGAAAAAACGTGTCATTCCTAATAATAAATGAAAACATTTACGTCCCCCACTTCGAGGTTGGCCATTGATGTGGTTCGTGCCTCATTGTGGAGCCACAGTCTCACTTAATCAACTAGGTTGAACGAGGAAACAATCATGTTGTAGGTTCTCGCTTGTATGTTGTTGTAGGCTCAAGCTTCCTAATTTTCATTCAATAGGTTGATTTCGCGCGAAACTATCATGATATTTAATAAAGCTTGAAGTCATATTAAATTACTACTACAAAAACTGTATTAAAAAAGCTCACCCGTTGTCCTACTAAATTACTACTACTAGTCGTTTATGAATACCCTTTGAAGTCATATTTTTATAGGACATGGGATACGTACGTGCGTGTTTCGTGAAATAGTCCAACATGATATATCCTCCACGCGGACCACGCCCATTATAAATATTAAGGAATGTCCAAGAAGGTGAAACTTGGGGTTTGGTGTGGGGGGGGGATGAGCTAGCTATGTGCATGAGAGCTTCTTAATTATATTAGTTAGGAGAAATATTAATAGAGAAGGGACCACATGCACCACACCATGCATGCATGCAGAGCGAGTCAGTCAGTGGGTCCGTCCACTGCAGTTGCTAGTCATGAGTCGTCCCCATTTATTGATTTCACATGCACGCAACACTATCATCTCCAGTCTCTACACTCACATGTACGTCACAACGCGTGTGTTCCCATTATCTTCCGAGGCACATCCAACGTCCCTTTTATTTAAGCCATCTGTTTAACATATATTCTTTTTTCTTTGCATCTTCTATGCATAGGTTTATATTCTTTGAGAAATCACATAAATATACATATATTTATGCCTCTCAACGTTTAAATGTTACACTTTATATATGTCTCAAATAATGCAAACGAAATCACACATTTAGCGAGTTTTCTATTGACAACAAGACTGTTGGAATATAGTTCCACATTGAAAATATAATAAGAGTTGGTGTGGTATAAAATGATATAGATTGGATCCTAGCACAAGCCAATTAGTTTTGTACAAAGATGAGCTCCAACCCTATTTGTATACCCATCGCATGTGGCCCAACACTCTCTGGGCCCATGGATTTCAATATGGTATCAAAGCGAAACGATCTATGTTTGGCAAGTGACAACTAGTTCAGGCCTAGTTGCACTTGCGGGAAAATGTTAGAATATAATCTTACATTGAAAATATAATAAGAGTTGGTGTGGTATAAAGTGGTGTAAATTGGATTCTAGCACAAGCCAATTGGTTTTGTAAATATGCCTAACACAGACCTTCTCTTTTTTAGGATATGTAAATATGTCTAAGCCTCTTTTCATACGCTCTAGGTCCACAAACGGGTCTAGTCTCCACCGCTAGCTTAATCAAGTCTTCAAATACGAGCCCAGGATCGTTCCGCTCTGATACTATATTGAAATCTATAGGCTCGGCCCGGAGAGTGTTGGGCCACACACGCACATGGTGGGTATACAAATGGGGTTGGAGCTCATCTTTGCATAAAACCAATTGGCTTGTGTTAAGATCCAATCTACACCACTTTATACTACATCAAGTCTTATTATATTTCCAATGTGGAATTATATTCCAACACTCCCCCTTAAGTGTAACTAGGCCTGAACTAGTTGTCACTTGCCAAATATACCTAGGCCTACTCTTATAGGCTTCTAGGTCCACAAACGAGTCTAGTCTTCACCGCTAGCCCAATTAGGTCTTCAAATATGAGCTTAGGATCGTTCCGCTCTGATACCATATTGAAATCCTTGAGCCCGGAGAGTGTCGGGCCACATGCGCACATGGTGGGTATAAAAATGGGGTTGGAGCCCATCTTTGCACAAAATCAATTGGCTTGTGTTATGATCCAATCTACACCACACTTTACTACGCCAACTCTTATTATATTTTCAATGTGGAGTTATATTCCAATAAAGACAGACCAAATCGACACTTTATCTATCATTCAAAATTGTCAATTTCAACCGCAATTTAAACAAACAAAAAATCTGTTTTAATTTGACTCTAATCAGAGTTCGAACTCATTGGGTGATTTTGAATTTTTTACAAATATCAAATGAGTTTTACAAGCTGTTATTTCAAAGTCATTTATTTAAGCTTCAAACTACTTGGCTACTTGAGAAGTATTGTAAATAAAGTGTTTTCATGTTCCTTGCAAACTCAAAAGTACGTAACTAAAGATTTTGGTGTTGCTTAACAAAAAAAATAAAATAAAATTTTAAACCTTAGAAGTATTACCTTTAAACTCTTGGTTAACGATATACTGCCATTGCTCCCAGAGATGTTGGTTGAGTGGCAAGTTTCATTCTCTAATTCATTAACTAAAGCAGATTGATATGTGTTGAGTTCGAAACGTACTCACTCCTTAATTTCTACGTTCGATTTTTCTCGAGTCCTCTGGGTGGGGAAACTAAAGACCCCCGAGAGATTAGTCGAGTTCATCATCAGTCTAGTGTCAATGGCGATGACTCAAATATTGACTACTGCCATTGTGGTTTTTCTCTCCTTGAATTTGAAATCAGTTGGGACAAAACTGTGAATATCATAACAATAATTTCTTAAAATAATATAGATCTTATTTATTTCTATTATTAAAAAGAGTAGTGTTATTTGAATTCTTAGAGTCCGGATTCTTATAGAGTTTTTGAAATTTTCTTATTTCAAAGTCACCCTCGTGCAATAAATGACTTTGAAATAACAACTTATAACTCTCATTTGATATTTGTAAAAATTTCAAAACCCCCTATAAGTTCGAAACAGATTTTTTGTATTAAAAAAATTTACTTTATTTATGTTATCTTTTCTTAATGCCAGAATCAGAAAAATCAGTGAACCAACATTTGCATTTACTCAAAACGGTTGAGATGTGATGGTGCCTTACTTATTCCCCATTAAATGGCACAACAACCCCATCCCAACCCCAGTCCCACATTTATAACTCGCCTTCTCCCCTCCATATTAGATTGCGATTCTTGACTGCAACCAAGTAAATTCTTTCGGATTCTCCTCAATTTCCTCCTAAAATTTGTAGTTATTTTATTTTATTATTATTTTTTTTGGTAGGAATTTGTAGTTATTTTAAGAATGGGTAGTCTTTTTGGACTTCAGTGAGTCGGACAAAACTTTTTTAATTTCAAATACACCCTCGTTAATGAAATTCACTTGTAAAATTCTTATTATACCCCTTAAATATGTTATTTAATAAGAATACTTTACTACTGTAAGAACTAAGAAGCCAATGTCAAGACCAGTTTTACATACCAAAATGGCTTGGCGCGCGTGACTAGATTTTCCTCCATTTGGACGTTGTTATGAAATTAATTCAGGTAGTCGAGACCGTACAAAGAAAGGATCATTTAAACACTACTATCAAATATTTATAGACTTTAAAAAGTAGTAATAATTAATCAAACCGAAATAGTGACCGATCGACTTTAATGCCACTACTCTCAATAATGTCAAGGAAAATCTCAAACATTGGACATAATAAAATCTTGAACAAAGTCATTGATTATTTATTGATAATTTGAATAAAAAAATATCATGGTGTAATTGCTTTGGTGGTACAATGGACATGTTCAATCTTTAGATTCCTTTCCCTTGTTAAGGTGAATTTTGATATGACCGGTTTGCCTGGCTTTTTAAACTAATCAATTTTACTACGATATTATTAAATTTCTTATGTAAAAAAAAAATTAATTGTTATATATTGTTGATAATATTCTTAGAGGGTTTTAATTTAGGAGTTAGGACCAAATTGAGGGTTCCATTACTCCTCTTTTTGGCAGGTTGTCCACTATATTTCAAGAAACCAACGAGTTCTCAGTGTGATCACTGTCGTAGACCCTCTTTTTTGTCCGAGCTCTAGAATGAAAGGAAGTGAAAGCACATCGTCTTGTCGCTCTTCTTTTCAAACGGTGAGAATGACGTCGACGACTGACATCCAAAAAGCGAGCGACGTCCTGAAATGACGTGAAGTCCCGTGGGGTAACAATGACAAACTTGTTGTCTTTTTTTTATCTAGAGATATAGATTTTTTTTGTTCATTTTAAGGTTTCAATTGATCATCGCGTGGAGTCGTTGTCCTCCTTATGAAGGTTGTTGTCTCTTGTAAAGAGGTTGTTACCTTCATAGTCAGGATGTTGTTCCGTTTTTAAGATGTAATGATTGTTGTGTACCTTTTTAAGATGTAATAGTTGTTGTGTACCCTTTGATAGGAGGACCATCAATACAACAAAATTTAACAAAAAAAGAAAAATGTTTGGGGAGCTTATAAGTTGGTTTTTAATTAAAAAAAAGTTAGCATCAAATGGAACTAGGGGGGAGAAAAGTAAATGTCAGAGACATAATTGCATGTACCACGGAGCATATTAGCTTAATAATCACCACCGCGCTGGTCCACACGTGGCACTGCTGTGGGCCCATCAACCTTATCTAAAGCCTAAAAGTTAGGTCTCAACCGTCACCACTGTAAAATCTACACAAACAGTAACTCAATTCAACATCTTGACAAGCACGGATAGATGATTCTGCAACCCAAAAAATATATGAAAAAAAGAAAAAGGAATTGTATGAAAGTTCTATCGCACATTACCATCCTAGCATCGTTCATGGTGGGAAATTTAAATTTCTAAGTTGACTTTATTTAAGCATGTTAATTTGATACACCCACATACGAAACTCGCCAGGCATCTAAGGGACTACAATAAGTACTTACGAAATTAACGTTATTAAATAGAGTTAAAAAGCAAGAAGATTTCAAGTAATCTCTCCAAGACTACTAGTATGACTAATGTTAATATTTAATTCTAACCTGTGCATTGAATTCTAACTAGTGCATTGAACGATTATAGAATGACTATCTATTGTATTTGCATGATAAATTGAGTGTGTATAGAAAAATATTAAAGTGACTCATTAAATACACTCACTGTAAACAAACATCTTGATTTCTTATTTATTTTTTTTCTTACTGTTTTTTTAAAATTTTATAATTGAGAATAATGCTTATACCCACTACAGAATTATTAAAAAAATTAAGATGCATGGGATAAGAGTGTTGGAGTGGATCAATTCTTTGTGTTAATTCGTGTTAAGTAAAAAAAGAAAAATGATAATCTAACACACTTTTGATGTACATTTTATCTTTTACCTTATTTATGATGTTTTGTTAGATGTGAGGCTTATGCTTAAAGAGACAAGAAAGATCTATAAATAGGTTAAAAGGTAAAATATACATCTTAAGTGTGCGTCAAAGAGTGTTAAATTATTTTGGGTTTAGATTATCATGCAAAACAAAAATGGAGTCTGATAGGAGCAAAGCAAATACATCTATCACCTGCAAGTCGTGTGATCATAATTACAACGCGACGAAATACAGCCCATCAAACCCAAAACTCAAAAACGCACAAACAAAGAAACAAATCAAAACCCCTTCACAGCAACAACAACAACAACAACAATAATAATGAAGCGAAAACCACACAAACCCACACATTCCCAGTAAAATCCCACCTCCACCCATCGCTACTTCTCTTCCAATCCCTTAATGTCGTCTCCAATTGCAGACACCCAACTCCAAAACCAACCTCAACCCGCCATTAATGGCGGACAACAGAGCTCCCCCACCACAACAGAGCAGTACAAGCACCAGGCGACCCCAATCCGAAAACCCACCCGGAAACCACCGCCGCCGGCCGACCCACTCCCCGGCGACGACCGCTCCGTCTCCTGCAACAAGTGCCGCCCCGGCTCCCGTGACAAGATCTCCGTAAACCCAATCGACATCCCCACCACCAACAATGGAGGCGCCGCCCCCAAATCCTCAACCAATTACCCTCACCACTCGAGCCCCAACAACAACGGCCTCTTCAGATCAATCCTCTCCTCCCTCACCAGAAAAAGCCCCAAATCTTCCTCCGACAACTCCTCCTCTTCCTCAACCAAAGAGGAGCAATGGAAGCTCACAATGGCAGAGCTCTCGCAGAAGCTAGTCCAAGCCACTCGGAAGCGCGACGAAGCTCTTCTAGAGTCGTCGCGGCTGAAGCACTCCATGGCCGAGCTGGAGAAGAAGCTGAACAAATTAGAAGTCTACTGTCGTAATTTGAAGTCAGGGCTGGAGGTTTGCTCTTCATCCTCCAATAACTCGCCTCTAAATCAGTTACCCACCAAACATAATCTACAAACAAACCAACGGCATTATTTATCCTCAGAGAGGTTTGTTGTGGAGGCGTTTTTGACTTCCATTTCCGAGGCGCGGTCGGCGGTGCGGCTGCTCAGCCGGTCGCTGACGCTGCAGCTGCGGCAGATGGGCGGCGGTATGGGCAAGGTGTTTGATAGAGTTACAATACTTGTACAACCTTACGAGGGCAATGGCAATGCTGGTTCATCCCTCAAGAATTCAAGGACTTTGATGTGCTACTTGGAGGCGATGCTGAATAAAGCGTTGCATGAGGATTTTGAGACGAATGGGTTTCAGAAGAACAGCACGGACAATGTGTTGAATCCGTTGCAGCGTTGCGAATTGAACTACTCCTCATACGAGTCGCTACAAGGACTGACGTGGGAGGAGGTTTTGAGCAAGGGGACTCGCCATTTTAGTGAGGAGTTTAGTGGGTTTTGTGATAGGAAGATGAGTGAGATTGTGGCAATGTTGGGGTGGAATAGGGCGTGGCCGGAACCGCTGTTGCAGGCGTTCTTTAGCGCGGCGAAGGCGGTGTGGTTGGAGCACCTTTTGGCTTGCTCAGTGCACCCTAGATTGCAAATTTTCAGGGTTGATAAGGAAGTGAAGTTTGATGGGTTGTATATGGAGGATATGAGTGGAGATAGAGCGCAGAGACTAGTTGCCGAGACTGTTCGGATCATGGTGGCTCCTGGGTTTTATGTGGACAACAATGTTGTCAAGTGCAAAGTGCTTTGCAGGTATAGCAACAACAGAAATCAAGGGTCACCCACAACCACAACAATAGCTCCATCGTCAACAACAGCAAAAGCAACAACTAGTACTACTTGATTGGTTAATTAATTGGTTAAATTAGTTGGTATACTTGGAGGGTAATATAGTTGAAATGATTTTGTTTGTTGTTAGGTGATGAGATCCCATATTGTAACATTAAAAGTTTGTTGTTGTTGTTGTTGTTGTTGTTGTTGTTGTTGTTGTTGTTGTTGTTGTTGTATAAAGAGGATGTTTGGGAGTTGTGGTTTGTGTAGTGGACTTCTTGGGGAATGGAAAACATTGGCATGGCGTCACTTGTTTTGTTTTGCTTTTGGTTTCCACTACTGTTTTTGTTGGGTTTTGTTTGTTCGGGTACTGTGTAATGCAATGCTGCATGGATTCTCTCAAGTCTCACATAGTGATTGAAAGAAGAGAGAGTGGATTCTTCATGCATGGCTTCCTCTTTTGTGTTTTTTTGAAGTACACAATAAGTTGCTAAGCTTAGCTAGCTTGGATGAAGAGTTGATTGATCCTTGGAAGCTTGCACAAAGATAAGATGTGTGGTTCAGTACTTGTCTTATGTGTTTCACTGGTTTTGGGTCCTCTGCCAATTAGGGATCTAAAGTCAAAGTGTTCTTCTTCTTTCTTTATAGGGTAAGCTTTAGATTCTATGACTAGGTTACTTGCATGCTTTCTTGTGACTAGGTTTTCCCTCTAGATTTTTGAATTACAATTTTTTTTTCAAAAGTAATTGTTTCATGATATTACCTTTTAATTACATGATAACTACTACAACAACACGACCCTTACTTACAACAATAAGATTCGAACTAACATTCAAGGTTATATTCGTAGTAATTATTACTTTAATAATACGACGACAAAACTACTTGTTTTACCAACCTTCTCGTAGTATCATTGAGGCTTTATCTTGTGATTATTGTTCTATTAAAAACTGAGCTTTTAATATTGTATTAATGATGATGCAATGGATTTCATAAAATTATCACTAAACTTCATTCAGCCTTGAAAAAAAACTCCTCGTCTTACCGAGTCATCCAACTCGTGGTTTGAATTTTTTTTTTTCTTTTCTTTTTTTGTCAAAGCTCGTGGTTTGAATTTCAATTTGATGCCTTTGTATATCACTCATTCATAACTTTGGAGTTTTAGCTCATAGTCTAGTCTACCGTGCAATTGAATTTGGTCAATACGGTATTTCCTACTTTGTTGGGGATACATGCATGTAAAGAAAAAGAGTCAGATTTCCCTTTGGCACATGGATTGGTATGCCACGTGGAGAAACGATAGAGGGGAATGAAAGCTGACCCTCCACGTGGTAACAGAGGGACCGTGCATGTTGGTCAACAAGACCCGCGTTGAAATTCCTTTCTAAACAAGAAGAAACGCCATTTGTACTAGGAAAATATTAGATGCCCTTCTAAACAAGAAGCAAAGCTAAACGGCATTCCAATGAAAAAAATATTAGAATGATAATATGTATGTTATATTTAAAATTATTTCATTGGCCTATAAAAATTATCTGTGTAGCTTTAACTTTGACCAACATGTTGTGCACTATGTATGCTCACTTCTGAAGGCACATATGCAGCGGCGGATCCAACTATTATTTGCTCTGAGCTCCAGCTTAGTGCAATTTTGAAAATTTTGATTTATAGTTTTTTTTTATTTTAGTGGTAATTGAACTACGATTTTTTGATATTTTACTATTTTGTTAAGTAATGTCTTTACTCTATCACTTGAGAGGCTTTGACTGCTTAATAGTTTTAGTTAGTTAACTAAATTATCCTACTAAAGCTCACCCTCAAAAAAAGTATGTAGCCCAGCCCATATGAAAAAAAAAAAAAAAAAAAAAGAAGAGAGAGAAGGCAAAGCAGGTGTTGGAGGGAAGTAACTTTTTATTTTCGGTGCAAGTTAGTGGCGGCTTAAATAACTTATTATTTGTACCCACTTTCCCCACAACAGTTGGAATATTGTGTGCACATATCTCCATGCAATTTTAACGACTCTAACAAAAATGTGGTTAATGTACGTATAAAATTTCGTTACTTAGGGTGCGTTTGATAGCAAATAAAGTTTTCAATGATAAAATATATTTTCTTCAACAAATCTTCTTTGAAGAATTTTCTTAAATTTTTTTTTTCGTTGTTGTTTGATTGCACGTGAGAAAATTCTTTTTTTCAAGTTTTTACTATTTGATGGCAAATGAGTTGGGAGGAGATCATTGAGAAGGAAATGAGAATCCCAAGTTCTCAAGAAGGCAGGAGATCATTGAGGCAAAAGTGAGATTTGAGAGGAGATTATTAAAGTGTAGCAGGGTAGACAAGTTTGTGTTGAGTTGAAGAACTCCAACAGATACCTGTAGTTGAAACAAACTTGGCTAGAATGCATGACTCTGCATCACACAGAAGACTCTAATGCTTCTCAACATCAACTCTAGACATTAAAATCAACAACTGTAAAGTTTTGTCTTATATATTGTAGATATACCAAACAAGAAATTGACACATTTCACTCAAGTTCTTTATAAACAAGAACTCTATTATAAAGAGGCATACTCCACAAATTTGAAAATTAGACACTATACTTTTGTAAGTTGAGCTTTTGCTCAACCTATTAATCATAAAAAAGAGGTTGTATTTCATGAGTACCTACTATAATTTACAAGTATATATATTTACAGTATAGTTATAAAAAAAAATTGAAAATCAAAAACTTGAGTCCATCGATTTATTTCCAAAACATCTTCCGTGATCGCATTTCACCCGCACCAAGAAAATCAAAAGTCATTAGAGTCATCCCACATACTCCTCAAAAAAAAAAAAAAAAAAAAAAACAGTGGCCAAGTTCCTCAAATCAGGAACGAAAGTCATGCTACCCCTCACAACCTGTCGCTTTGGGACGGGACGACCCAGACAGAGCCCACAAAAGAAAAAATCTGGTTGTTGATTTCCACAAAAGGATTTGCCAAAAAGAAGAGCAAAACATTTCCCATTATCAGCTTGATCCCTCACCAACAGTAGGAGACTACGAAGAAGAATGTACAAGTGCAATAGGGTAGAAGAGTTCGTTGAAGAAGTTTGAGTTTGGGTCGAATACCTGATTCACTCCAGAGAAAACTTTGAATTTTCACCGAGAAAAATTAGGAATGTGGATTTTTTTTCTTAAGCGATTACAAATCTATCAAACACCTGAATAAAACGATTATATTAAAAAAGCACACAATTATTCACGATTTTTTTCATTTTATTTGCTATGAAACACACCCTTAATCTATAAAAAGAATCTTTTAATCTTTTTCCTCTCTTCAAACCTGTTAATTATATATATATATATATATATATTTTATATTTTATTTCTTGGGTAATACATACATGTATGTATATATATATATATATATATATATATATATATATATATATCAATGCCCAAGTAACATCTGAAGTGACATCCGGCACATGAGCCATTGACACGACTTCAACCCGAGTGTTATGTACAGAAATTTTTATATATGCCCTTATTTTAAGACACGTATGTACGACTCTTATGCTCGATGTGACTTTAACTGTATAAATATATCTATAAATAAATGCTTAATAGAAGGGTTAAAATAAAAATGTAGTAGTTTTGTTATAGAGCAGGGCAAATGAAAATCTTGGTTCACCCCTCAGGATGGTTAAAAAATTCAATGTGACTTTTTGGGTGACATAGTTGTTGTCAATCTATCACTTATCTTCCAACTATATCAACTGTTCAAAATGATTTTCTATCCCATTTATGCACCGTTAAATTGACACTAATTGATGATGTATTGCATACGTGGCACATATCTTTCGGTGTATAGCATGAGGCCCACTCATTCGGTATTCGTTGTCGGTGCTGAAAGTAGTTTAGTTTAGCAAGGTCGAGCAACCATAGTTCGATAAGAGTTAGATGCCTCAAATCAGCCCACTGAACAGTTCCGATTCACCTCGACCTGCGACACACTTATGATTACGCCACACCACAGCCATCCAACGGCCTCCAATGCACGTGTATCCAACACAAACGCCCAATAAAAACCCCAAAACCGCGCAAACCCTCGTTCGAATCAAAACCTCTTCTGAGCGCCTCAGAATTTTTGGGGTTTCGCTTCGATTTCCACTTTTCGTTCTTCCCCAATTCCTCGAATTGCGGACTAAAAGTTCTTCTCATGTCGATCGAGAAACTCTGATGGCGAAGGCGTTCAGAAGAGATGGGGAAAGGACTCCGAAAGTCTGAGATTGGAGGAGAAGAGGATAGGCGAGGAAGATCTCGATGCAGATCTGTCCAGGTCGGTCTTCCGTTCCGTCTCTTTCGATTTCTCTGATTCTGTTTTTGTCTTGTTTGATGAAAATCTGTGGTCCAAATCAGTTTTGGTTTCGTTTTCAGTGACATCAATGGCATCATTTCGGCGCTGCTGCGTTGGATCAGAGAGGGAAAGCGCTGTGAGATCGTCAGATGAAGAACGAGGAGGAGACGATCACAAAGTTAGTTTTTTTTTGAGTAATGTGTTTTGATCAGATAAAAAATAGAAGTATACATGAAACAGTCAAAAGTTTCTTATGAAAGCATGCTATTTTGATCTGGAGGCGTGTTCGGCGTCGCATGAGTGTGTAATTTTACTCCAGAAGGCCTCTAATATTTGAAAAGAGACGCGCGCTTAAATTCTTCATTCTAATTTATCCTAGATTCAATGTAAAATTATATTTCGATCCAAGCATGCCTAAGAATTTTTTTATGTTAATTATCTATACCAAGTTGATGTTTGTGGCAGGGCAATGTCACTAGCGGCACAAACACAGTGTATCACACGCTTATTTGAAAATTGTACAATACACATTGGAATACACATTGGAACGTTTTGATATTTGATTGAACATTCTCTAATGCATATTGCGTTGTGATGGTGCCATTCTTTCAAATAAGTGCGTGACTTTAGTGAGTATAGATATCATACTGTCTTGGCTAGGCCTATTTTTTTTTTGGAGAAATTAGGAGACTAGCTCCTGAAAGGTATATTAGACGCCAAAGTATGTACATTGGGGGGATTGGTTACCCACCCACATATTTTACACATGAATTATGTACACAAAGAATTTCAAAGCTTATGTGGAATCCCACAAAGAAGAGACAGTGTCTCCGACAGGTAACCCAGGCCGCAGCCAAAAATGAAGCCATGCCTCCAACCTTCTAACTCTCCCCTCCACTCGACTAAGTTGTGAAATGGAGTCCAAACTCCTTTAGAGAGAGGCTAAGAAGAAAGAGATACACACCACAAACCGTGCCCAAGCTCAACTGACCAATCTGAGGATTGGTTGAATATAGAAATACTAGACCCATCAAAAGCGCATTGAAGCTCCCCACCAGTCCTTAATATCCATCTCACCTCACTGCCCTTGAAACAAAAACAAGAACCAAAACTCCACACACACCCATGTAAGTGCAGCATCCGATGACAAGATTCACTAAACAAATAGCACAACGCATTAAATAAATAGAAAGCACCAGCAAAAGTTAATAAATCCCAAACCCTCAATCTCCCCAACTAGGCACGCGACAAGCATCTCCCTTAAGAGTTAAGACCGTCTGCAACCCATCAATATAGCAGTTGAGCCCAAGCTTTGAAAACCTGACTAGAAAGTGCCATGAATGTCCCCTGGCACTGCGGCACAACTATTCCAACCTCAAAGCATTAAATCTGCAGTGACGTGAAAAGCATAACATCACAAGCACACATAATCCAGTCACAACTATTAGAAAAATCAACAAGCACCAACAAATGGGTCAGACGAGACAGTAAAAAAATAAACACATAACCCAGCCTCCTTCCCCCATTATCGAACCCATAACAATCCTCCGACCCAAGCACAAGGTGCACCCTGCAAATACATGTACTACATCTATCGTGTTGATCTTGGCTGTCCAAGGTCCAAGCTAACCATGCAAAAACCAGCACCTTCATCGCCACTGGACTCTTCCAAATCATTTTATGGGCTTGTCCCATCGGGATCGAGCCAACCCTGCACATGCATGTTATGAAAGGCCGACTTCACTGTATACTCTCCCGAGCTCTCCCATCTCCATGTCTTCCCCGGTGGTTGGTAGCAAACCCTCAATTCGGTGAAGCAATTAAATGTACGTCGTGCGAAATTCACCGGAAGAGTCCCAACCGTTGAATTTGACCCCATATATACTCCTGATGATCTCCACCCACCTAGCTCCCGACTCCTGTTGAAACCGCCAAAGCCACTTGCCGGCCAACACTCTATTCCCTTTAACCAAGTTTCCAATACCTAGCCCTCCCAAACTCTTTGGCAAGCATACACGGTCCCAAGACCACTAACGCCCAAGATTTATCCGTGTCACTACAAAAAATTGTGAAAATAAAAACAGAAATTAGCGTTAGACATGATTCTGTCTCTAATTAACAATATTTGTGTTGAACATTTAGATACAGATTGGAGACGGATTATTCCAGCAACAATATTTAGAGATGGAATCATTCTCTCCCTAATTCCATTGGTAATTAACCCGGACCCTAAACTTTCCCGCCCACATTGGCTAGACTTATGCTTATTTTAGAGACAGAATTCCGTTGCTAAGTCCGTTTCCAAGTTTAGCAACAGAATTAGCAACAAATATACTATTAAACAAAATTTTTTTTTCTTTGTTTTTCCCACAGTAAAGCCAACGCCCTCCCCACCGCTAGCCTTCGATCTGCTCTTCCTCCTCTCTGCCCTAATCACCAATGCCCTCACCACACACCCTCCAATCTCCCACACTAGCATCACAACCACTTTGATCCCACACTAGCCGTCACCCTTCTTTGCCCTTGCATTGCTCTCCGCCCGTACCCTGCTTACTGTTCTCCTTCCCCCCCGCATTCAGCATTGGAAAAGTGGAGTGAAGGGAACGACTAAAGAAAGGAGTTGCCTTGGCGGTGCTAGCTATTCCTCTTTTACCGACGAAAAGCAGTATAATGGGGATTTATGAGGGCCAACGATGGTGAGTTAATAGGTAGTCGCATTTTATGGTTCGATTCAATTTCAGTGTTATATTTAGCTTCCCATCTTTCACTTTTAAATTTGAATTTGAGCCTCTCTTTTTGGTTATACATTGACAATGGAGGTCTAGTCTTGCTTTTTTCTAAAATCATATTGTTACCTATCCTGTAAATCAGGTTAGTGCAAATTTGCAATAGAACTTTTAAAATTGCAGTAATGGAGGAATCTGTTTAGAAGTAAGTTATTTTGGGATGCAACGCTCTTGTGGTTAGTGAGAGAGAAAAAGAAGGGGAGAAATCCTGTATTTACATGGAGAATATTCAACAATGGTCAAATATATTAGCTTATGCAAGCCTGTGGTTATTTTAGACACACTTTTCTTTTTTTAGAAAAAATCTGTCTTCCTTTATGACTACGTACGTATGTAGCAGCAATTGATGAAAATAGATTCATGGCACTATAGTTGTAGCCCCTTTATCTCCCATCTTGCATTAGTTTCTTTTTCTTTTCCTCTCTCCCTTTCCCATGATCTTTGAATTTGTTGAGTGTTTGAGAAGTCTAACAAGGTTATCAATACCCATTTTGAATGTTAAAAGAACTCATTTTAATGACCATCATTGTTGTGACATAGTTGAAGTTATTTAATGCATGAATGAGACCAAAAAGTGATGGAAAATAATGGATTCAAATAAGGACAACACTAGCTGATCTATGGTGATATTTTGGGTTCATTAGAACCCTTAAAGTTAAAGAATCGGCTTATGTTTATTGTCTTGTATTCTGTTCAAGTTTTGGGTATTTAAATGTGACCATATGAGATGAAGATTATGAAGTTTGGTTGTATCCTTACTTGTGAGTTTATTAGGACAGCTGAGAAAGGTTTACTAGAACCTTATTTTGATAAGAAATCAAGTATTTTTCTGTCATGTCTTGCTGTCATAAATTCATGGATTCAGTGTTGTTGGGTGTTTGAGAAGTCTAACAGGGTTATCAATACCCATTTTGAATGTTAGAACAACTCATTTTAATGAACATCACTGTTGTGACATAGTTGAAGTTATTTAATGCATGAATGAGACCAAAAAGTGATGGAAAATAATGGATTCAAATAAGGACAACACTAGCTGATCTTATGGTGATATTGTGGGTTCATTAGAACCGTTAAAGTTAAGGAATCGGCTTATGTTTATTGTCTTGTATGCTGTTCAAGTTTTGGGGATTTAAATGTGACCATATGAAATGAAGATTATGAAGTTTGGTTGCATCCTTACTTGTGAGTTTATTAGGACAGCTGAGAAAGGTTCACTAGAACCTTATTTTGATAAGAAATCAAGTATTTTTCTGTCATATCTTGCTGTCATAAATTCATGGATTCAGTGTTGTTGGGTGTTTTGAGAAGTCTAACTGGGTTATCAATACCCATTTTGAATGTTAAAACAACTCATTTTAATGAACATCACTGTTGTGACATAGTTGAAGTTATTTAATGCATGAATGAGACCAAAAAGTGATGGAAAATAATGGATTCAAATAAGGACAACACTAGCTGATCTTATGGTGATGTTTTGGATTCATTAGAACACTTAAAGTTAAGGAATCGGCTTATGTTTATTGTCTTGTATGCTGTTCAAGTTTTGGGGATTTAAATGTGACCATATGAAATGAAGATTATGAAGTTTGGTTGCATCCTTACTTGTGAGTTTATTAGGACAACTGAGAAAGGTTCACTAGAACCTTATTTTGATAAGAAATCAAGTATTTTTCTGTCATGTCTTGATGTCATAAATTCATGGATTCAGTGTTGTTGGGTGTTTGAGAAGTCTAATAGGGTTATCAATACCCATTTTGAATGTTAATGACCATCACTGTTGTGACATAGTTGAAGTTATTTAATGCATGTATGAGACCAAAAAGTGATGGAAAATAATGGATTCAAATAAGGACAACACTAGCTGATCTTATGGTGATGTTTTGGGTTCATTAGAACCCTTACAGTTAAGGAATCGGCTTATGTTTATTGTCTTGTATGCTGTTCAAGTTTTGGGGATTTAAATGTGACCATATGAGATGAAGATTATGAAGTTTGGTTGCATCCTTACTTGTGAGTTTATTAGGACAGCTGAGAAAGGTTCACTAGAACCTGATTTTGATAAGAAATCAAGTATTTTTCTATCATGTCTTGCTGTCATAAATTCATGGATTCAGTGTTGTTGGGACCCTAGCAATTGTGGCCATAGGTTAGAGACGGTCAAGGGTTTTGATAGGGCTTTTAGGTAGGAAGTGATGGCATCAGTTCTGAGTTGTTGGGTTAGCTTATGGTATTTAATGGAACCTAAATATATTGACATAAATCAGCAAGTAAGTCGTTCAGTTCAGCTGTCATGAATCGTGAGTAATGTCTCTAATAGAAAATGAATTTAATTAGTGAGATTATTGTTATTGTTATTCTGAGCTATTTGAGGGAAAATGACTTTAATTAGTTGCAAAAATATGTGTATGATTTATTGGGGAGACGACTCAGAGTTGAATTTGCGGAGAGTCTAGATATATTCAACAAGGAGAAAATGGCAAGTTGCGGCCTTGCAAGCAAATGCATTACTTCCCATTGGCACCGAGATTACAACGCTTGTTCGCGTCCAAGGCTACGGCGAAACACATGTGGTGGCATGGAGAACACGTCGCAAAAGACGGTATGATGCAACATTACTCCGACTCGATCGCTTGGAAGCATTTCAATGATGTCAACAACGAGTTCAACGCCGAGATCAGAAATGTTCGTTTGGGTTTGTGCACCGATGGATTTCAAGCATTTGGTCAATTTGGAAAACTGTATTCTTCGTGGGCGGTAATTCTTACACCGTACAATCTCCCGCCATCCATGTGCATGAAGAAAGAAGTTATTTTTCTAACTGTGATCGTTCCTGGTCCAAATAATTCCTGGTCCAAATAACTCTACGCATCAAATCGATGTTTTCCTTTAACCGTTGTTGAAGGAGCTTACAAGAATTATGGCATAATGGAGTGTCGACATACGATTTCTCGACGAGAATAAATTTCCTGATGCGAGCCGCTCTAATGTGGACTGTAAGCGACTTCCCTGCTTATTGCATGTTGTTTGGTTGGAGTACACATGGCAAGAAGGCATGCCCTTATTGCATGGATGATACAAACGCATTCCAGTTGAAGAATGGTGGCAAGATGTCTTGGTTTGATTGCCATCGTCGATTCTTGCCTTTGGGCTCAAGTTTAAGAAGCGAACGAGAAAAACTTTGTGCTGGAGCAACTGTACGCAAACGACCACCTCCCATGAAAATAGGTGAAGAAATTCTAAACGAGATTGATGTATTAGGGTTGATGAAGGTCACTGAAATTAGGGCTGAAGCTGTGAATGCCTCTAAGACGTCGGGATGGAAAAAAAGGAGCATATTTTGGTAAGTTCTAAGTGGTTAACTCTTTATTTGCCTTACACAACTTTACTAGAAAATAAGTCTGTAGATTAATTGTGTTTACATTCATATAAACATTTTGTTATGTATTTTGAAGACTAAGGTACTTGGTCGACCTCCTACTGCTTCTGAGTTGTACAATAAGGTTCACATGGAGAAAGATGGGTCTACATTTGTCGATCAGAGGTCAAAGATAGTTTACATAAGTGATATTCAATAAATCAATTTAAATATTTGGTAGAATTAATAAATTTTCGCAATTTATTTTAATCCCTAATTAATTTGTGAATAAGGCTATGTTTTTTTATAAGAAAGGCTATGTTGTTGTTTTGTAGAATTAACAAATTCATTACTTTTTTGGCATATTCTTACACTTTGCTGGACAAATTTCTTAGATTACGCGATGAGGCCCTTTCGCAATGAGATCCGAAATCTCTGGAACCACCAATCGATGAGGACCAAATTATGTATGAGGCAGTGGGCAAACACGACCTAAAGGCGAGTGTACGGTTTCGGCAGTCAGGCATCGATTTCTTACTACGGTAGCTCAAGTGCCAACTCATCTCGGCCACCATCATATAGAGTTGAGGATGTCGAATTGTTGTGGGAAGAGTATGAGGGGCTTCATGCGTAGTTGGTTCGACAAATGCAAGGTGAGATGCAGGAAAAGCAGGAGCGTTAGCAAAAACCGATGCAGGATATGAAGGCCCGACATAAGCAAGATCGGGAGGCTGATCGGGAGTCATCAGCAGATTTGGAGTGTTTGAGGAAAGAAATGCAGGATCGTTTTGCGAGGCTCGAGGAATTGATCAGTGAGGGCGTACGTCGCGGAGATATTAGACCCACCTCTTCTCTGACTCCACATTATGATTTGGGTCATCTACGATCTAATCAGATCGGGATCAACATTCGTGAGGATATCTATATCCCGCAGGCGCTAACCCCTATTGATCTGAACTACTCTCACTAGCCTTACGAAGATTTTGTTGCTCAGTTTGACAATGATGGCCTAGATGGATATGGACCCAGTGGGCGTCATGGACTTGGTAGACGTTAGTTATAATGGATATTAACATTTTGTGTTTTTGGGGATTTTGTATGTGAAGACTTTTGTGTGGTGCTCGACTTTAAGTGGGAATGGGTTAGGATGCAACCCTAGTCATTCATTGCAAGGTATGTACATAACCTTTTCTCAGTTGTTTTCACTTGTCTATCTAACTTCATTTTTTTTTGTACAAAGATGTGTTGTCAATTTTATTTTATTTTTTGTTTTTCAGTATGCAATGCTTCATATTGTCTATTTTTTTTAATTTGTTTTGGGATTCCCCTTACCTTTATATTCCACTTTTTCAATCTAACTTCTTTTTTTTTGCATGGGTGGAATTATTGTAGGTGTTTCATGGCTTGTAGTTAAGTGGTTTTAGGTGGAGCTTGCTAAATATATATGGGTCACACGGCAACAAGGTTAGTCATCTTTTGGTTTTTATTTTCAATTCTCTTTTCCAACCTTTTGCAACCATGTCTTATCTCATGCATGTATATGTGTGCTTCTTGGAATATTGTTGTAGGTTTTGACTCATTTTTTTCAAATGTATAATAGAAACAAATAGTTTTTAGAGAAAATTATTGTTTGACTACTTTTCCTAGTAAGCATTTGTGAATCAACCAATTCGAGTTCTTTGATTATTTCTTTTAGAAACCTAGATGTCGATAGAAGAACAAATTATTCCTACAATGCATTAGGAAACTCGCATGTGTATTATTTTTCTTTTTCTTCAATTAATGATGTTGAAGTTAAAAATAGAAAAGATAATAGACTTGTCTAAAATGTGTTCTTTCATATGGTTGCACATTTTTTTTTGAAAAATAGTAATTTAATTAGCTATTGATGCAATTCAAGTACTTTGGTTCTTGTGTTTTTTTGCCATATGTGGCATCTTCACTTTATTTTTTTCTCCTATCTCGACTGGGAATATGTATATTAGATCTTTAATTTGGGTTTTCAACTCCTTTACCATATGGACACAATCCATTTCTAGATTTGTTTCTTTGGATAATCATAATGTTTCTTTGGATACAATTCGTTTCTCTTTTACGTTCTCTCTTCCTGCTTTTCTTTTTCTATTTATATGTGGCAGTGCACTTAAGCTTTGTTTTTAGCATTGGTTGATGTATATTTGATGATTGGTTTGCAGAGGATGGTCTTTTAGAATAGTTTGATTTGCAAGGCTCGAGCTTTATACTTACCTTTTTAAGGTTAAATTGTTATCTAACAGCTTTAGAAAGTTATTTTTTTTATGTTTGTTTGGTTTGAAATTTTGCAGTTTGTTTTTGTTGGACTCCCGACTTGCTCTCAGTTTTGCTAGAACCAATCAAAATGAGTACATGTCCACCATTGAAATCAATGCAAGTACATGCCATTGAAATCTTTCAATTTTCAATTGTAAAGGTATAACATACAATTCAAAGTTGTGATTTCAATTGTATGCAATGATTAGTTGCTATAATATTTTCAATGGTCGGTGGACATTGATTTCTTATTGCACATCAATCACAATTCTTTGTTATTTAAGCAGAAAAAGGCAAGTTTAGTAAAAATAACTTTGATTGAGTGGATGTGTTTATGGTTCTTTAATGGCCATTTCATATCATGGCATGCCTTAGAAATGTGACTCCACATAAGGGTTTGTAAAATCTGTAGCTTTAAAGGGGATTTTAGTAGGAGAAAAGGATATATGACCCTATATGACTTATACTATTTGCAATCTATAGTTTGCATACTAATTGTTTGAAGAAATGGCCACTTACACCACCTCCAACTTAGGCTCATTATCTAACCTCCCAAACTCACACTTTCACAGTTTCACCTTCTTGCTTCTATTTAAATGTGGAGATGCATTTATGCTTTGCTTTTAGTGTTGGTTAATGTATATTTCTTATTGATGAATTTGTTTACATTGTGCATTGATAGTTTCATTGAGTGCTTTTGTGGTATTTAATAATATGCCTATCATGAGTCCTTGAGAATTAGTTTCATAACATTGAGATAGTGGTATGTATTGATGGTTTAATTGGTCGTTCTATATATAGTTGTTTGATAAAATGCCTATGAGAATATTGGTTGTTACTTAGATATATCTATGTTGATATTTTAATATTTATAAATTTTGAATTGGCAAAAAGATAAGACTAATCTATTAAGAAATTGTGTTTGATGTAGTTCTTTTGGCTCAACTTAAAATTAATAGGTCTAACTTAGTTGTAAATTTATAAATTTTGAATTGGCAAAAAGTTGATAATATTGTGTTTGGTTTCTTGAAGGTCTAACTTAGTTGTAAATTAGCAAGTTGATAATATTGGTTCTTTTTTTTTTTTTGAAGTAAGGGTGTCTTCTTCTTTGTGATTGATTATCTGCGTGAGTGTAATTAACTTCTCAAATATAACAATGCAATGAAACAACATATGAATTTGGTTTACTAGGACATTTAATTACTATCACATTTATACTAGAAATACTATGCATTCTAAGCCCACATTAATTCAAAAAAATACATTTATGTAATTCTCCTTGTAAGTTTTTAGTCAAATTCTTACATTATTTGGTGCACTGTACAAGTGTTATTATATGAGTTGAGTTTTGATTTGATCTCATGCTAAATATGGAGGGAATCTATTGTTGATCGAAAATGTACAAGTGTTGTATGAGTTGAGTTATTATATGTTAGAACTTAATTTTTTTTTACTATGCCTTTAAAGAATCAGAATTTTATTTTTTAAATAATAAAAGTATATTTTTGTAGTTGAATTAATTTCTTCGAGCGTAGTTCTTTGTCAACTAGTATATATGTTGGTAGATTTAATGATTGAAGCTTTTCTTCTTGTGTGTTTAAGGCTTTTGCAGAAGAACCACATTGAAGGTCCTATGCCACTAGAGATTGGAAGATAATACTCAAAGCTTCACATTTTTTATCTTTCGAACAATAACTTTAATGGCCAAGCTATTCTTTTATTTTCTTTTTTATTCTATAAAATTATGCTTAAGTCTATGAATCAATGTTGTCTTTCTCTATTGTAAGGTTTGGTTATATTTTTGTAAATTATTTTTTTGGACTTCAATGTTATGCTTGGTTAAATTTTGAAATGTATTTTTAATTATGTGAATTTATTAATTTTTGAAATTCGTTTTTAGCAATTATGCTCCTTATTTTGTTTTTTTTATGAATGCTCATTATTTGTGGTTAATTGTGAATATATATATATATTTTTTTAAAATTTTGAAACAGAATTAGATACGGAAATTAAAACTTTTTAAACCCTAGATTTCGTTTCTAAATTCGTTCTTATCTGTTGCTAATTAGAATCAGCAGGAGAGGAACCTGTACTTGATTTTGCAACAGAAAATCTGTTGCTAAATTTAGAAACAAGTTGCAAATTTCGTTTCTAAAATTTAGGGACGATGATTTTAGATACGGATATTGTTTCGTTTTTAATTCCGCTGCCAAACTGTTTTGCAACAGGATATATATGGTTTAGAGACAGAATTTTCTGTTTATAAATCCATTGTTTTTTGTAGTTTGCATTCTCTTCCACAAAAACTCCCTCGTCCTCTTTTTCGCTTGCTCTGCTACCTTCCTCGGTATTGGATATAATAACATGAAGTACGTGGGAAGCGCACCGAGAACCGAGCTGATAAGTGTGACTCGTCCCCTTTGATAAGAAACCTCGCTTCCATCCATCCAATCTTCGTGCAATTTTCTTTAGCACGAGTTCCCAGAAAGAGTCGTACACGGGTGAGCCACCCAGCGGCATACCTAAATACTTCATTTGCCATGACCCCACTTGGCACTGAGTGCTAGCTGCCATACTGATAACTTCCTGATCTTCAGTGTTAACACTCGCCAAACAACTTTTGTTGAGGTTTAGCTTAAGCCCAGAGATCTTGCAGAATGATTGTACTAACCACATCATATTCCTAATTGCTTCGTGTGAGTTCTCCAAAAATAAAAGTGAATCTTGGCTAGGCCTATTAAAGGAAAATGATAAAATGACCCACTTTCAATGCACACTTTGAGTTTATACCCTTGTCTTTTATTTATGACTCTTTCTTGCCTCTCCAAAAATGGGCTCCACATCTGACAAAACTTTATAAATGGCTAAAAGACAAAGATGTGCGTCCAAAGTATGCGTTGAGAGTGTGTTAGGTTATCATTTTCCCCTGTTAAAATGACTCCATATACATTGTTGGGCCCCTAGTTTATAGTATGCCAAGACTTTAAAATTTTCTAAGTCAACTATGTTGCCTACTTGGGCAAGAAGGCATGCCAAGCCAAAATTTTAAATTGACTTTTCTAATGCACAGATATATAAAGGCATATATTTGCACTATTAGACTTCCAATGGTCTAAGGTAGGTAGGATTAGAGAACACTAAGTTTCAAAGGTGAAAATAGGGAGGAAGATATCGGAATTCTGATCATCTATCAACATGGAAGGAGAGAAAGGGACTGTATGTGTCACAGGTGGTGCTGGGTACTTAGCTTCGTGGCTGATCATGAGACTCCTCCAGCGTGGCTACTCTGTTCATGCTACCTTCAGATCTGATCCAAGTATTTGATCACTCAAATCTTAATTATTTCAATTAACATAGCTATAGTTAATACACTTATGATTCATTTCTAGCATCCAAGAGTCTGGATTTGAACTGCTCTCTCTAACTACATATTTGTTTGATCAGAATTCAAGGAAGATATAAGCCATGTTGTATCCTTACCCGAAGCATCAGGAAAGCTCAAATTCTTCGAAGCCGATCTGGGCAACCCAGAGAGTTTTGATGCTGCCATTAATGGGTGTGTGGGTGTATTTAATGTCGCCCACCCGATCGATCTTGAGGACAAGATTGACATAGACAAGATTACTAAAACCTCTGTGGATGGAACCTTAGGAATTCTGAAATCATGCTTGAAATCCAAAACAGTGAAGCGAGTCATCCATACTTCCTCCATTGCCGCAGCTGTGATTATCAGCAACAGAAATGATGTTCAAGAGATTGATGAGAGCAGTTGGAGTGAAGTAGATTTGGCTAGAAGCTTAAAAGCTCCAGGAATTTCTTACTGCGTTTCGAAAACAATCACGGAGAGGGCAGCTCTGGAGTTTGGAGAAGAGCATGGATTAGATGTTGTGACACTTCTTCCTTCATCAATTCTTGGACCCTTCTTTGGTTCCAAAATTCCAGTTGGTTTCCCCTATGCTCTACCTATGGTTTTTGGTCAGTACTGTCTCCCTTATCTCGTCTTTGTGATTTATTTTCCAACTATGGCTTTTGTAGTTTTATTGTATGGTGAAGGGTATTGCATACATTTGTTTCTGCTTCAGGATCTGAAGAGCTACGCAACCTTTTGAAGGAATCAAGTTTGGTTCACATTGATGATATAGTCTCCGCACAAATATTCCTTTTTGAATCCCCTAATGCGAAGGGAAGATACATTTGCTCATCTAAGGATGTCTTGATTCATGAAATTGCCACATATCTTTCAATTAAATACCCTGAATTGCAAATCTCAACTCAGTGAGTTCCCATTTGTTCTTTGTTTGACTCGTCCCTTCATTTCTCTCTTCCCTACTTAAAGCTCTCATTTAGACCGAATTTAATTAGATCCACTTTTCTGCTAATCTAATCCAATCCAATCCAATCCCATTTACTTATTTATTGATAATTCGGATGTTCTTGCAGATCACCAAGCCAAATGCAAGAGGCGAAGCCGCTTCACCTCTCTTCAAAGAAGCTGTTAGATTTGGGATTTACATTCAAATATGGTCTGGAGGAGATGATTGATGGAGCAATTCTGTGTAGCAAAGAGAAGGGTTTTCTTTAGCTCATATACAGCATTATGTATATATTTGATCCGTCAAATAAAGATTGGATTGCTGCCAATTAAAAATAATATTCATATGCATTTAGATGTATAATTTATCCTATCTTTTGGTTGATTATGTGTTTCTATTACCTCAGTTTCCTTTTGTTTATACCCATTGTCAAGCATCATTTTTTTTTTTAAATCTCATAATAAGATCTTGTTTCACTCTATATGTTTGTGAAATATCTGAAGTACAAGTACATATGATAATTAGTTTGTAGCAATTCAGGCTCTGATAACGTATGCTCTGATCTCACTTCCATGTGTGACTCAGCATTTTGTTTATTCCTCTTGTTATTCCAAAATTAGTTCCGATTTCGTTTTTTTTTACATTAAGTCATCATTTCAAGGCAGCATCAGATCAGAGCGACAGCACCAAGAGATGGTCAAAGATGAAGAAAGAGGAGACAATTGCAAGGTGACTCTTATTTATTTATTTATGTTTTCTTTTCATTCTCTGAGTTTCATAGCATGCACAGCCTCTCTTAACCTCAGTTGTATTCTTCTTTCTATTTTATTTTTAGTCAGTCCAAGGCTAAATTTTATACATAGATTCCCAAGAGTTTGATGTTAGTTCCCTGTACAAAGATGATGGTTGTGTAGGTGTCCCGTTGACACACTAAAGTCACACACCTATTTGAAAATAGTGCAATAGACATTGGACTATATCGAGATGTGTGTGAATGTATCACCAACAACATATTCAAATAAGTGGGTGACTTTAGTGTGTAAAAACATCACGGTATCTTGTCTATGCTTATTCGGCTTGCTAGTTGCTGATACATATTAAAATTGTTTGAAATAGCTCCATGTACATTGTTGGGCCCCTCGATAATATATATTCTTCTGTGGAGTAAGTATGCCAAACTTCCTTCTAAATTGATACCTATCAGGGTGATAGTTGTATTGAGTTGTATTTTAGAAGGAAAATGCATTCCAAGGCAAATAACAGAACTGAAGGTTTCTCAAATAGGCTCAAGAAGAATAATTCGTTTGCTCGGTTAAGACTTCCTATAGTCGATGCCAGGGACAGAGAACACTAAGCTTCAAAGGTGAAAACAGTGACAGAGATCTGATCATCTCTCAACATGGAAGGAGAGAAAGGGCCAGTATGTGTAACAGGTGGAGCTGGGTTCTTAGCTTCATGGTTGATCATGAGACTCCTCCAATGTGGTTACTCCGTTCACGCCACCTTCAGATCTGATCCAAGTGATTTTTCTTTCAAGTTTTATTTATTTCATTTTTCAAATCGACTTAAGGATGCTCTTTTGATTCAAAAGCTCTCTTTTTTTAACTACTGTCTTTACAACATCTTTTTAATTGAAACTGAAATTCTTTGTTTTATCAGAATACAATGAAGATATAATCCACTACTCTCCCTGCCTGAAGCATCAGGAAAGCTCAAATTCTTTGAAGCCGATCTGGGCAACCCGGAGAGTTTTGATGCTGCAATTAACGGGTGTGTGGGTGTCTTTCATGTCGCCCACCCAATGAATCTTGAGGACAAGATTGATCAAGATACGATTGTTAAAATCTCTCTGGAAGGAGCCTTGGGCATTCTGAAATTATGTTCGAAATCCAAATCAGTGAAGAGAGTCATCTACACTTCCTCCATTGCTGCAGTTCTGTGGATCAGTAACAGAAACAATGTTCAGGAGATTACTGAGAGCAGTTGGAGTGAGGTGGATTGCTTTAGATCTTTTAAAGCTCCTGAGATTTCTTATGTCCTTTCAAAAACTATCACTGAGAGGGCAGCCCTGGAATTTGCTGAAAAGCATGAGTTGAATGTTGTGACATTGCTTCCTGCAGCGATTCTTGGACCCTTTCTTGGTTCTGACGTCCCAGATGCTTTCTCCTTTGCTCTACCTTTGATTTTTGGTTCGTTAATTGATCTAGTCTTTGTGTGATTCCTTTTGCTACTCTTGCTTTCATTCTACAATGGAGGTTATCTCATACATTTGTTTCTGCAACAGGAACTGAAGCGATATGCGCCTTAATGAAGGATGCAAATATGGTTCACATTGACAATGCAGTATCTGCGCAAATATTCCTTTTCGAATGCCCAAATGCGAAAGGAAGATACATTTGTTCATCTAATGATGTTTCAATTGATGAAGTTGCCAAGTATCTTTCAATTAAATACTCTGAATTGCAAATGTCGACAAAGTGAGTTCCCTTTTATTCCTTGACACAGTCGTTTGCTCTTAATCAAACTCAATTGAATGAGATTCACTTTGCTACTAATACAACCTCCTTTAGTTTATTTTTCATTTAGTTACTAGTCGATGCCGTGATAAAACATCAACAATAACAAGAAAGCCTTAATCCCAAATTATTTAGAGTCGGTTACATGGATCAAGTTCTTTCAGTCAGCTTGATTTAATAGATACTTAATTGATGATATGATAATGGCTGATTGGTCGTTTTTGCAGATCACTAGGCCAAATGGAAGGAAAGAAGCCCCTTCACCTCTCTTCAAAGAAGCTGTTGGATTTGGGATTTACATTCAAATATAGTCTGGAGGAGATGATTGATGGAGCAATTCAGTGTAGCAAAGAGAAGGGTCTCCTTTAGCTCGTCTTGAACTGTATCTACAGTATATATATATATGCTCTATCCAATGAAGATTGGCTTGCTACTATAAATATGATAAACATCAATATAGCGTCAAATATTTCTTCTTGTTTATGCCAATTGACAAGCCACTTTTTTTTTGTAAATCTCATAACAAGCATGGTATTATGAGGATAACAATTCAGGCCCTTCCATTGCAAATTTAGTTGATTTTATTGAGAACACTAATTTCATATCATGTTGATATGAGAAATTAGCGTTCAGATAGGCTCAAATTCTCTAATGGTCTCGAGAAGTCTCAATTTAAGTTGGAGCTTGACGGGTATCTCAACTTGTTCCGCTCCATACTTAAGACTCGAACTCAAAATGACATCAATGATATTGAGTTCCAATTATTTAACCTGCCTTTTGTTACAGATTTTTTCTATCTTGTTCATAAATCAAAGTTCAGTTCTATAAAGGGTAAAATACAAAATGTCTCATGAGGTTTGATGAAATATGTATTTTAGTCCCTGTGTTTTTATAAATATGCAATTTAGTCCCTCTAGTTTACTCTTGGTTAAGCAAGTTCATCCTTGTATTAGTGACAACTCAAAATATTATTATTATATTATTTTTTGATGATGTAGCAATTTTGTTATACTAACAAAACCTCAAGGTCTTACATATTTCCTTTATCTAAAAATAATTCACTTTAGTCTCTTTATGTGTATTTTAGTATTTATGTATATATTTATTTATTTGTGCTATAATACATCCATGTTTTGAGTTAATCAAAATAAATTGATAAATCATAATTAATAAAATATGGCTTAGCAACCAAAATAATAAACCAACGTTGATTTTTACCATGAAATTAATAAATATATAAAAATTGGTGTACAAAAAAGTAAAAAATTATTAATTAATTCCTACATTTGTCTTCTCAATTTACCCATTTATATTTTTTTGAAGAAACACTATTCTATAATTTGTTAAAAACACACAAAATATCATTAAAGTTATAAAAATAAGTAAATTAACACTTAATATAATTGTTAATTAATTAATAAGAATAGGTAAATCCAAGACAAAAAGTTTGTCCCAATAATTATTTTTATACTAGAAAAAGCTAAGTGGGGAGTAAAGAAGTGTCGCGTTTAATTTTTTTTTTAGAAAAAAATGTTAGGTTTAATTTCTCTTTTAGGTAAAGAAAATTTTCTTTTTAGAAAAAAGTATTCGGTTTAATTTCCTTTTTAGGAAAAAGTGTTGGGTTTAATTTCTCTTTTAGGAAAAAGTATTGTGTTTAATTAGTTGTTGTGCCTTTTGTAGTGGCATTTTTGCCTTTTCATCTTAACTCAACCATGGTTTAGACAAAAGTTTATAAGAGAGGCTAAAGTGTATATTTTTTAAAATACAAAAACTAAAATACATATTACATCAAACTATAGGGACATTTTGTAATTTACCCCGCACTATAAATAATCAATACTAAGAAATCAATCGAAGTAGTTCCTAGTAAGTTAGTGACATGGCCGTGCTACTGCGTATGACCAAATGATGACAGATTACGTATACGTATCTCGAGAGACAAACAGAGGTTACTTTAGTAATTGCAACTTCCACAATTTGAATTTGCGCTATAAAACGGGGCCAAAACCGCGCGACTCGTCATTCCCCATTTTGATTTCAAAAACTCATTTGAGCGCTTCGGAGCTCATATCGCTGTGACCGTTTAGGGCAAGGAATCGTTGCGATTAGCGTTCTTTGAAGAACTTCGATTTCGATTTCAAGGATTTGAAGTTTTTCGCAGCTCGAATCGAGGATCTGCGATGTCGAAAGTAGGACGCTCGAAGAGAGCAGGAAATGACTCCGAAGTCCAGCGATCGGAGAAGAAGAAGATCAGCGCGGAAGATTTTGACCTAGATATTTCCAGGTTTGTGCTCTCTTTCGATCTAAATGATATGTTCAAGATTCATGCTCAAATTGTGTTTCGGTTTGGTTTTCAGCGACATCCAAGGCGTAATCTCGGCGCTTCATCAGATCAGAGAGCGAGCGCAGAAAGATGACCAGAAGAAGAGCGAGGAGACGATCGCGAGGTCAGTGTTTGTTAATTTGTTCAGATCAGATCACATTGATTTTATATTATGAGAAATCTGATAGGTTTGTTTGTTAATTGAACCTACAAATTCTGTTCTGATCTCAATTCCATGGCGCGACTAGGATCCCTACCACTGTGTTCTGATCTCAATTCTGTGATTCATCTTGAGTTCAACACGTTGAAATCATGCATTTTCTATGTTCTTCTTCATTTATTCTGCGTTTCTTTAACATTTGTAGGCTGTTTCTAGGTTTTCTGTCCATCTAGTTGTGGTTAGCACTTATTTTCATTCAATGTTGCGGAAATCGTTTACGGCGCCTGCTCTTGGTTGATTTCAATTTGTTGTGTTTTTTGAAATTAATGACAATTTGATTGCCTAACTTCTAAATGGTGGCTCAATGGCAGTGTGGCTTTGGATATCAGCAGTATGCTTGATGACGCAAAGTCGAAATTAGAGAAAGACAGGTTTGGAAAGCGAATAATCTGTTGCTGCAAATTTTGGTTGAGTTTTATATGTTTCTTTTCGGTTCCCTGTGTTTTTCTGTGATGTTGAAGTATCAGTTTTACCCGCAGACAGAACTTTGCGAAGACACTTTTGAAGAGCTCAAAGGAGGTATGCGGACAGCAGGGCTTACAATGTGTTGTCTGCCAAGTGTATGAGAACAATGCCGTTTAGTGCGCATTAATGTAATTAACTTCTTACTTTGAATCGCAGTGTGAGTCGTCTCTTAAGGATGGGATTACCAAGTTCCAGGCGGTTTATGATAGATTATGGAAGGAGAAAGCATTGCATCTACAAGCTTATGAAGGTAATATTGTTGAACTCTTATTTATACACTTAGGGATAGGGATAGCATGGCATCAACTTGCAAGCTACTCATTTTTATAGTTGCAAATGAAATGTTTTTAATGAGTCGAATGGCGACTAGCATGCATTCTACAAATTGCTTGAATTTGTTTATGATTGCATTTGTGAATACTAGTGTAAAGATTCTGCTAATTGCAATTTATTGGAGGTGGGGAAAGCTTTTGATGTTAAAGCTGAAGGTTCTAAACCTATGCCCAACCTTAATTTTGAGCTGGATTGTACATTTAGTTTGGCTTAGTTATGTTTGGTTCGTATATAGGATTTTATCTTCTAATGGGGGAAAAATAGGAGCACAATGCAATGCGTTAGTTGGAAATATTTGTTTGATAGATGAAGTGCTGTCTGATCTAATTGACTCAGTTGATTTTCTCATGGACAGCATCTTATTTTTGTCGTGAATTCACTTTTTTTTTATGAACAACTATGAGCATTGCAATTTGACACCCTATAGACTCTCCTGCATGATCCAATTTTTCTACAAGTGTTTTGTCCAAAACAAGACTGCAAAGTATCACAGTTCAATTTACCTGGGCTATGTGCCACATCTAGCCTCCTTTGTACTAGCAATCGGGCACAGAAACTTGGCTGTCTAACTTCTGTAGTCAGATGAAAATGTGTTTCAAACAACTCTAGGTCTCATGGTATCCTATTCTTCTTTACAGAGATGTTCAACAAATACGAAGCTGAAAAGAAAAAGCTATTGATCCGCTATGAACAGCAGAGTAACGAGCAGAAACTCTGTTCCTTTCTTCCATTTTTAAGATAAATTTTATGCTCAATGGCCTAAAATGCTTGTAATCAATCTTCAGGAAAGAAAGAGAAGGCAATGCTGTTTGAACTAGAGAAGGCGTGCACAGATAAAATTTCTGCACTAGAAGGTTCTTTGAGGAAAAAGAAACAAGTAAGCTCATTATGTTTGGCATGCTAACATGTAATTCAGTAAAACATTTGTTAACACAAATTTCATGCTTGGCGAGAGAATGCAGGGTGACAAGTGCTTCAACATGCTGCGGAAATCCCTAGGGTCATTTCTTGAAAGCGGTTCAGATGAAGACTTCCCCCAGATGATTAAAAATCATAGTTTTAACGGGGCCATGCATTTGCGCTCTTGAAGTGAATTGCTTTTCTTGTTTATTAGGAGTAAGCCCAGATGAGATTTTTTCACATTTCCTCCATAGGATGCTTGATACACTTTTCTTTCCTGTAGGAATTGAACATGAAATGCTGCCCTGGACAGATTCTGTTGCGAGTCCTGTGACTGCTAATACGAAAAGAAAAGATAGGGCGAGGACATACTTTGTTAACTTCTATTAAACCATGTTTTTCATGAGCGTGGTAGATACGCCTTTTGTGTAGTTTTTTCTCTGTAAGGCGTACTCGTCAGTGAGCTCTTAAATAAAACACAACAAAACTAGAACCGAAGTATATATCACAACCTGATTACATTAATTTCACACTGATATTGCCTTGATTCATGGAGAATCGTTGATCAATATAAACATCATTGTAGTTTGAAGTGGTTTGAGAAAACTGACATAAACACCCTCGTTTGGTTAATTTTTGTTAACTTACATGTTAGTTTGGAGATATCTCGTTGGAGTTAATGTTTTAATGTTTGGTTCAACTTTAAATTTGTAGGGAAGTTGTAAATTTTTAAACAAAAAAATATATGAATTGAGTTTTCAAAAAAAAAATGTATAAATTGATATAAATAACTTTCAAACAATAGAGTGAAATGGGTAATAAAGGGTCATTAATGAGGATAATTGTATTCACAACTCCTAAGAGATAACTCCTTATAGGGGGTTGGAGGAAACATTTCTCACATTTTCTTGTAAGTTGAGAGATAACTTACAAGAAAGTTGGATAACCAAACGAGATTAGTTTCTAACTCCCTGTAAGTTATCTTCTGGGTAACTCCACCTCTAACCAAACAAAGCCTGAAAACAGTTGAGAGGGTGAGAAGATCAAATGAGTTTTTCTACGGACAAAATTAACTGGTTATTGGTTTTAAGGCAAAGAGGATTCAAAGTTGCGGGCTTGAATAGTAATTTGAGGGTCTAGACAGGTTACTGACCATTTACTAACTCCATTTACCATTTATCAAAAAAAAAAAAATAAATCTCCATTTACCAATATTTTTTCCATTAAATAATTTGCTTATACTGATTGCATTGGGATCAAATTCCAGCAATCCCATTAGTTCAAATTTCATGCATTGTGTGAATACCTTGTACCTAACTACCAGAATTTCTTGGTAGGTTGTGACCTGCACAATGGAAGAGTTTAATCCATGTAATTGATTCCAAGTAATTTAGGATTGAGGTGTTGTTGTTGCGACTCTTTGGGTTATTCTGACATAGCGGCATCACAATTTTTTCGATATGCATATATGGTGTCCTCATTGTCAATCCTAAATAAGTATCACATTATCTCAAATCAACGAACGCATATGTTGTAGTTAAACGGTCATATTAATGTTCTTTTTTCAGCTCAAACAAAACAACCCGCTCGGGGTGAAGTAGAAAAAGAAAACATTCTTATGGTATAAGCAATGTTGGTACTAATTGTTGGAGTGTGACACCGATTGATGTATAAACAATTTTATAATTTGTAACCTATGTTAAGATTTAATAAAATTATGATTGATAACAAAAAAAAAAAAAAAAATCTAATGGTGAAGTTAGCATAAGCTGTGGCAGAGGCCAAATACCTTATAAGGCCAAGGATAATAAGTTTGTTGAAAATTTGAGGCACATTTTTCTTCGATATTTAGGCTAGAGCGCCCTCCTAACCCCAATCACTACAGGATTAATCAGGCCTTAATTAGGAGGGGTCGAGTAGATGCGAACACTAACTATCATACAAAAAAATAATAAAATAAAATCTAGACTTTTAGGTCATGTTTGATTACAAAGAAAATGTTTCATAAGAAAAAACATTTTTTAAAGAAAATTTTTTTAAATGTGTTTGATTGCACGTATAAGAATTTTTTCTCTTAAAGCTCACTAACAACAAAGTTTTGAAATAAATAAGAAAACTTACCACATATATTAAATATATTGATTTTGATATTTAAAATATAAATTTAATGTGTCTAGAAACTTATATTTTCTCATCAGAAAACTCAATTTGCCCACCATAATAGGTAGAAAAATATATGGGATCTTAATATGAAAAATTGGCAACTATAATAAAATGTTCCGCGAGAAAATTTTGACCATAAAACACAAGAAAATATTATTTTCCACAGAAATTTGTTATTTTTTGTAGTAACATTTTTCTTTTCCTATCCAATCAAACATAGCCTTAGTTGTAACAAATTGTTAGCAGGAAAATGCTTGGGTAGATAGTAAAAACATCCACTTGAGGACATTGGTGGTCGAACACCGTTCGATATACCTTGCGCGCGTTTCTCAAGATGTATCGGCTGGGCACGATTGCAATGTTCCTAAGTGAGTGTCTTTATGTACCCCTAACATCTTCGTTGCTAGTAATCATCCCAACTGGCTAACTGGAAAATATCCCCTATAAATACCCATAGAAACAAATAGGACTTCCCTATATTTGAAAGGTCTGATCAGATCTTTTGGTGTTGGCGATGGGGAACGCGATGATGTGCTTTGGAGTGGTCGGTTGCATAGACCAGGCGAGCATAGGAGTGGTGGAGAAATGGGGTCGGTTCGACAGACTGGCCTCTCCAGGGTTCAACCTCTTCAACCCTTTCGCTGGGGAGTGCCTCGCCGGCCTCCTCTTCCACCCGTATCTCCTCTCTCGATGTCCGCATCGAGACCAAGACCAAGGTCCATCATCATTCAATCATTCATCTTTCATTTCACTTCTTATTAGTTATGGTTTCATCACAAATTTGTTCTTTAAGGGTTTTGTTTTTTATCTTATCTTTCCAGTTTCGATTCAATTAGGGTTTCTTTTTAATGCGTTTTGCCATAATTTGGATTCAATTAGGGCTTCTATGTGTGTTGCTCTAATTTGTGTTAGGGTTTTGTTTGATCTTTCCAGTTTGGATTGATTAGGTTTTTTTTTTTTGATGTGTGTTGGCCTAATTTCGATTAATTAGGGTTTTTTTTGATCTTTGATCTTCGTATCTGATTCTTTGAGGGTTCCTTTGATTTTGGTTGTTAGATAACATACATTATTAGGGTTTGATTAGGATTTGCTATGCTAGGGTGTTGTTTGATCTTTCGAGTTTCGATTAATTATGGTTTTTGCGTGTGTTTATCCTAATTTGTTTTTAAGGTTCTTCCAATCTTGGATCTTTTTATCTGATTCTTATTAGGGTTTTATCACAATTTGTTGTGCAAGGGTTTTGTTTGGTCTTTCGAGTTTCAATTAATTAGGGGGTTTATGTGTGTTGGCCAAATTTGTTTTCAAGCGTCTACTGATATTTGATCGTCATTTCTTAGTCTTCAGGGTTCATTGGATTAGGGTTTTTTAGTTTGGATTCAACTAGGGGTTTGATGTGTTGCCTTGATGTCTGATCTTTTATTGTGTTTTGCAGGACAACGTGTTTGTGCAATTGCTTTGCTCGATTCAGTACCGGGTGGTCAAAGAGAATGCTGATGATGCGTTCTATGAGTTGCAAAACCCTAAGGAACAGATCCAGGCTTATGTGTTTGATGGTATACCCCGTGCGAGTTCTTGATTAGTGTATCGATTTGCTAGGAATTTTCGTTTTCTGATGTTGATGAGTGGAAATGATGTTGCTTTGTTGTGTTGGATCAGTTGTGCGTGCTCATGTTCCCAAAATGACATTGGATGAGGTCTTTGAACAGAAGAATGATGTTGCCAAAGCTGTATCAGAAGAACTTGAAAAGGTGTGTTTCTTTTTTATTCTTTTTGTGTGTGGAACGCTAAATCCATGACTTAGATGAAGGTTTTTTATATGTGAAAGAAAATGCATGAATTTGACGTTTGAATGGACTGTAAAAGAGATTGAATTAGAATTAAGTAACTTAGTTTTATTGATCCCTAAGGACCCTTCTTATGGTAATGAAGGCTTAAGTTTCAATTGACTTATGCAGTAATTTCATAAGTTGTGTTTGTCGATTAGGTGATGGGCGCGTATGGATACAGCATCGAGCACATACTGATGGTTGACATTATACCTGACCAATCAGTTCGCAAAGCAATGAATGAGATAAATGCAGGTAAGTGTTGTGCTATCTACCTTTGACGCTTCTATTTATTTCTCAAAGTTGCTCCATCTTGTGTGATACTCTGCAGACATTCAGACTTATTGGTTTATAGAGAATAAAATGTCAAATCACTTTGATGCCCATAATGACTACTATTGGTATGAGCTGAATATGAAATAATCCAAGCATTATTTTGTGAAATGCCGTAAGCTGAATTACTGTTGTGTTGGGATGGTAAATATGGTGCAAATCGAGATAGCTGCGTGGTAATCTCAGATTTTATCCACCATGGAAAAGACGTTACCTCAATCATTAGTTTTAAGTTAGTGTTGGGCTGTTGGCCTCTTTATCATTCATATAAATAAGGTGCACTGCCCTTTTTTATGCTTTTAATACAAAGAACGGACTTGGTGTTCATCTATTATATTGAAGAAAAGGACAGGTCACATTTTACATTAAGGAGAAGTAAGCACATGCACTTCACATCATATCCAAGCTAGTTTTGTCATTGTCTTTTTTTTTGTTTTTTGATAAAGGAAGTTTATTAGTTTATTGATATACTTTCTCAAAAAAGAAGATCGAGGACATGAGCACCCCTCTCCCCTGTACAAGTAAAGTTTTGGCATTGTCAATTTGGTACCTTTTTAGTATCTACCATTTTGATCTTATAGAACAACCTGTGTAGATTCCCTTTTATAACTCATTAGTATAAGTCACATGAGTAAATCCTTTGGTCAAATGATTAATGAATAAGTGTTAAAAATGGTTCATTATGAAGATTGGTTGATACGTTAAAAGATCATATGACAAAACTTTGGATCTGAGAAAGTAGTGGTGATAAACATAGTTTTGGATTGAAATGGTTTGACACAGCAAAAATCGCTCACATTTGGAAGAAGACCAAAGGATTTTTTCACTAGAAAGGTTAAATAGGTTATTAGTTTCAGGAAAAGAGGGATCTAAAGCTGCAGTTTTGACAAGTATTTTGTGGTCCTGATAACTGACCTAGAGTAGATGGGGCAGATAATTTGACTGTTATAACATGACGCGCTTTCTATCTGCATTTTTTCATTAGTTAAGGTAGTTTCTACCCCTATGGTGGAAATTTATTTCAGAAATTTTATAGTTTTATTAGTTTAAGTTTTGCACGTTTGGTCGCATTGGTTTTTTTTTTTTTTTTTTTTTTATTCCTTATCCAATTGTTTAATACCCGAGTCTTCATTATGAATCCCAAGTACCATATTTTATCAAATTAAAAGCTCCATGGAGATTGTCTTGTATGCATCTGTTCCATCTAGTTGGTAACGTGTAGACTTTCTCTTTTGGCAGCACAAAGGATGCAGCTTGCTAGTGTATACAAAGGCGAAGCAGAAAAGGTGCTACTGGTGAAGAAAGCAGAAGCTGAAGCAGAAGCCAAGTACCTAGGTGGAGTTGGAGTGGCCAGGCAGAGACAAGCCATCACTGAGGGCTTAAGAGAGAATATTGTGAACTTTTCTCATAGGGTGGAGGGTACCTCAGCAAAGGAGGTGATGGACTTGATCATGATAACCCAGTACTTCGACACGATCAAAGACCTCGGGAACTCGTCGAAGAACACAACGGTCTTCATCCCTCATGGACCTGGTCATGTCAGAGATATCGGTGATCAGATACGCAATGGACTGATGGAAGCAGCATCTGCTAAGACGGACTAGTTATTTTCGAGGCTCAACTGGGTTTTATTGTACATTACCACCTAAAGTTTTTTCTGCATTCCAAGTAGTTTTCAAATAAACATCGCTGAACATAAAGTTTGATGTTGAATGAAATTGCGTAATGGTATAGAAAAGCTGATTTCTTTCAATTAATCTCTTGATCAATGCCACAGTTGCTACTTAAGAATGCAAGGTATACATTTTCTTCCTTCTGTCTGAGTTTCTTTCTTTCGAGGTATCGTATGTGCTGAGTCATATAAAGCAAAATTGGCTGTGGGGTTGACAGGCGCAGGCATATCAAACATAGTGAATTACATATCTGCTATGTCAAACTAACAGCCAGTTTAGTGTGTCATGATTCTGACCTACTCTTCTTCACTGCCTCGCCAACCACGCCTTTTTCCTCTTCTTGGAGCCATTGACAAGCCTCTTAGCATATGCTATATATCCGTCTACGTCAAATTTCCTCTTGCAGCCTTCATAGTTCATGTATCTTATTTTCCCAAAAACAGGTCGCTCTCGCCAGCCCTGAACAACACATTTGAAAAGATGACATGAAAATGTGATCAGCTTGTGGTGCATGGATTGAGTAGTCTTTGATTTCAAGAAAAATGAGAACGAACCTGGTCATGAACACCACATATTGACCACATACAACCAACGTAGCCACTGGGGTCCCTGCCATCTAGTTCATACTGCAAAGAACAATTCTTGTTGAAAGTTAGAGGTTTGTCATTCTAGAAGAGTGTGTAGGCTCAAATCAATTGAGTACCTTGTCATTTAGATATATAGCTATTGAGAGGGCTTCTTCTGGTTCAGTTGTCCATTCAAGTATCTTCTTTGCCCAATACATCCTGCAAGCATCAGGATGATTCTCTCAGTATGTTTGCAAGTCATATGTATGCTTTTCTAATTCCTATATTAAATCTCCCATGAAATAAGTGGTCTGTTTTTCACAAGTTTCGCTATGTAAGAACAAACTACTTACCACATTACTCGGCAAAAGCGAAATTCGAATTATTAGAGGAAATTGAGCAAATCCGATATATAGAAAAAACGGGTGGCATTGTTGAAGCAAGGAGTATCTCAACAAAAGCAAAAAGTATTCGTACAGATGACAAAAGCAAATGGATTTTAATAGAGATCATGACTGGAGAAAATAAATCTAGAAAGATCAAACTTGCCTCATGAAACCATGCATCTTCCCATGATGAACCATCTCCAATTGAGATGCATTCCACAGCTGAAAAGGCTCTTTTAGTCAATCCAAATAACCAGACTAAATTGTACACAGTAAAAGAAAGTAAAATAAGCACCAAAAGCCTAAGTTAGAGAGGTTGATCAATGAACAAGATCAAATTAAAGCCACTACCATCTTACAGGATCAAAAGTTTTTGCACTCTCCAGTTGCTCCTTCCTGCAAATGCAATATAACTTCAAGCATCAAGAAACAGCATTACACAACATTAGGGAAAAGGCTTTGCCAATTTGCACTCTTTTAATACGAAATTTTACTTACGTGTACACATGTTCTCGCTTATCACCTGCATGATCCATCAATGTTTTGCGAGCCCATTCCCATGCACCAAGTAAGGAATCATAGTGTGGCTGATAGAAGCAGAAGTTATCTGACAGTTCTCTTCTCACAATCAACTCTTCCAAGAATGAATCGACTGACTTCATGTAGAGAATTCATAGAAAATAGACGACCACTTCAAATCACACATTGAAACACTTCAATGATAAAGACAACACTGGCAACATGAAAGACAGTAATGATAAATTGTATTGACTTAATTGATTGGCAGTACAGATGAAATCACCAAACCTGAGAATGAAGTTTACGCAAGTTGCGTGCCTCCAAGGCACACCTCTGCGCTGATATCTGACCAAAATGCAGGTAAGGAGAAAGACATGAAAGTCCTTTCGGTTTCAATGGATTGTTTCGGTCGCTAGAATAATTTTTCAACCTCTTTGTCAAAAATCCATCTTTACTTCCGGACAACACTTCCATCGCAGCAGTCTCACCAGGCTCACACCAACCAATTTCAGGAACCTCAGCTCCCTTACTAGTTACATATTACAGTTTCGAATCAATAAAACATCAAAATCAACAAAAAACATTGACTAATGTTCTTGAAATTGAAGCTTAATCAAACCTCAAGACATTTGCTATAAGGCCCTCCCAATCAATCACTGGAGTCTCTTCCATCCATTTTGTCAGCGGACTCGTAATTTTTGGATAATCAATTAGATATTCAGGAAGCAATTTGTTAATCTTCCCCCTCAATGTCCTAGCACTGTACTCTAGCTTTTGCGACGCCACCCATAAGGGAACCACATTGTGTGCATCAACCTCATGAACAGTCACGGAATCACCCACTCGATTGCATATCTCTTCTTTCCATTTTCTCACTTCTCTCAGTGGAGAGAAGTCTGTAACCAACAATGATGCCTCGCATTCTCGAAGAAAATTAGGAATTGTTTCCACTGCTTCCCCCTTATCACCAAAGACAACAAACCCCAAATCAATTCATGTAAAACCCAAATCCCGAACCTAGACAAACTCTCAACACAGGAATGAATAGAAGTCCACCTGTTTGATTAAATCAAATCACAGACCCAAACAGATGCAAAATCATTGAAAAACCCAAAATGCAAACAAAAACAACCCCAAATTAGTTGAGGACGACTACATGGATCAAACTTTTCCATTGCACTCGATTAAGTGCAATTGATGGTGTGCTTTCCAAATCCTTTAAATCCCTCCTAATCAATGCGTCCCAAGTTACCTTTCAGTCTACCCCCTACATTGTCGAATTTATTCAATTTCTATTGAGTTGGACTTTTCTAGCAGAGGTATTTGTAGGCGGTCTTTGGAGGTGTCCAAACCACCACCACCATCACCCTTTCCTAATCTAAAATGCAAACAACAATCCCAAATTAGTTGGGGTCGGCTACATGGATCAAACTCTTCCATTTTACTCAATTTAGTGCAATTGATGGGGTGCTTTCTGATAGAATCAATGCACTACAAGTAATAGAAAAAACAAAACTGAAAGTTAACAAAACACAACAAAGGGATTGTTTACGCAATTCAGACCATCCGTCCTACGTCTGCGAGGCCATGCCTAGGTGTAGAAATCCACTAAGAGAAGTCAAGTACAGATTTATGCAAAGTCCCTATCTAGTGCACTCTCTACTAGCTAGTGAATCCCTCACCGAACTTTGTTAAGCTACCCACTTCCCTTGCACAAGATCCTACACCCTATCCTTTGTTCTATCTCATTGTAAATCGGAATTACATAACATGTAAGTGATGAATGTCGATTTGTGATTACATACATATACAAGAAAACATACAACGTCTAAATCAATAAATTGCCCTGTACGTCTTCAATTTTGAGTTGGCAAACTTCCATTACCTTCATTCTTCATTGTTTTAAAGGAAAGAATGCCTTGAGAATATCTCATGAGTTGTCAATCATTGAACCTTGCTCGGCTGGACATATATGGAGTATCTTGAACATTTGTCTAGTTGTCCTATCTAGCTGTTGGAGAATATTCATGGATCTTATTAGGATGAGTTTCGTACCCACATACTACAGAACCAACAAATCATTGTTCTGTACAAATTCCACACGGTTGTATAGACAATAAACCACATTCTCAACTTACCATGACTGAGTTGTACAAATAACGGCAATCAATATATTTACCTTAACACTTTCTAAATCTTTTAAGAACCTCCTAATCAATGCGTCCCAAGTTAGCTTCAGTCTACCCCAACATTGTCGAATTTGTTCAGTTTCTATTAGTCAGGAACTGAATCGCTAGAAAGATCTATTCACGGCTGAACCACCCTTCTTCGGATTCGGAGGTTCGCGAGCTACCATCGCCCAATGCCATACCAATCAAACGAGGAGGCCATAGAGAAACTCTTTTTTGTTCAAGTTTTCTAGTGAGAGCATTTCTAGTGCAGAAGATGCAAAGTCATTGAAAAAACCAATATCCAAACGATAGGATGAAAAAAAATAAAAAAATTAATGGATGGTAGGATACCCATTTCTTCAAATTCACTCACAAACCCAAAAAAAAAAAGATGCAAAATAATTGAAAAAACCAAAATCCAAACAATAGGATGACAAAAATCTAAAATTGAAGCGTACCCATTTCATCAAATCGATTAACAAACACAAAGAACCAAAAATTAAGTTCGCAGACTAAAAGAGCAAACCAATCAATCAAGCAAGCAAGCAAGCATACCTGGAACATAAAAAAGGGTATTTGAAGGGTCTCCATTAGACTAGATTGAAGTTCTTGCAAACCCCTCAACATGAACCCAAGTTGCCTCGCTTTCGCGCCCAAGAACTGGTCGAACAGATTGAAAGCCACAACGACAGGGACATTGAAATGGTTGGCTTGATCGACGGCGTGGATCAATGCCCAGTTGTCTCTCACGCGCTGGTCCCTGAACATCCAGTACACCACTGCCCCACCACATTGTTGTTGTTGGTTCGAACGCTTCGACCTCTCTTTAAGGACTCTGAACCTTCCTTGCTCAACAATGGCCTTCGTTGATGCTTTCATGGTGAAAACTGAAAACCAGTTTGTGTGAACAATTGTTGTGGTGTTGATAGTGTAGAAGAGGAGACGAGACACGTGTTGTGAAAACAGTGGTGTGATTTGTGTATTGTTAGATGTGCATGGAGATTGTGAAAGTGGATCTTTGTTTGGATTGAATGGAATAAATGTCTGTGGAAAATGTGGTGTTTTTAATTGGTCTTGTTGGGGAAGGTGAAACTGTGATGGCGTGTTTTGAAGTAACGGTCCAGAAAGAGCCACGTCGACAAATTAGCCTATGGAATGTGGACACGTGGTTGAATCCTGTCCACGAATACGGTGAAAAAAAAGTTAGGCTCGGAGCATCACCAATGATAAATGTAAATTTTCACTCTGAATTGTCGCCACATTATTAATATAGAGGGGATGTCTACTCTATGTGGCATAAATACACATCCAACCTTAAAAAGTGTCTCCAATGAACAATGTGGATTGTATCTTCTATATATATTTTTTTAAATTTTGTCACATTATTAATAATTATTTAACGATTATTATACATAAAATTATACTTATAAAAACTGAATGTTATTTATATACATTTTTTGCTACTTTCTTCCTATACATTTTTCGTTATATATACTTGTATAAATAATAACAGCTAAAAGAAATAGTCCTATTATTTGTATTTATCTTTTTTCCCTGAAACTTATTTGTAATTATCTTTTATATATATATATATATATGTGTGTGTGTGTATGTATATGATAAACACAAAAAAATGAAAAGTTTGCAACCGATCAAGATTATGAGCCAAAAATGAAAAAATTAAATGTCACACCTATTTTTTCATTTCTTTTGATGAGGTGACATAGCACACACCGTCTATGTCATGTCACCCGCACAGAACAAATTCATATTCTCATTAGAGACATTTTTTCTAATTTAATGTATATTCTATCTTAATTGGCACACATTTACTTCAATCCACAACCCCATTAGATATGTTCTTTGTTGATCTTTTGATGTGATTTCAAGGTTTCACTACTATATAGACTTGGCCGGGCACAAGCCACATTCACTTTGTCTTGTTTATTTATATTTTGTTACTTATATTGTTATTATGGAGGCCCATTTACATTGTATTCATTGTTCTGTATTTACTTTTCAACTTTTTATCTAGTCGGTTGTTTGACCCAAACTCTTTTTTTCGAAATATATTGATTAATGCCATATACAAGTAATCACTATACCACAAAAATAGGAACAAACTTATTTTCAACTTTGCTTTCACCGTATTAATCTTTTTCTTTTCATATGAATAGCGGATAACGTATTTATCTTAAAAATTAATAACGTTTAAGATAAATAAATAACATGTCTTCAAAAAAGAGATAAAGATAAATATGTAGCATATGTATTTTTTTATAAAAAGTTTAACATATGTATTTTTTTAATCAAGGTATACATAACAACAGTGTCATTTTTCTTCAGCAAAAAAAAGACAAAGCAAAAACAAAACAAGAAAAAAAAACAATATCATTTGTGATGAAAACCTAACAATGTCATCTAATTTTTACATATATATTATTTTTGTAATCAATGACGTGGATTTTTTCAAACAATTGTCATATGTCCTTTTACATCATTTTGTATTTCTCAGCTACTCAACTAATTATTCTTCCAACAATTTTTAGTTGATCAACTAGGTTATTAGTTTTCCACTACCATCTATTAGATTATCAGCTATCAGCTGCATTATTAGCTGGTATTGCCAAACAGAGCCTTAATGTCTTATAACTTTGTAAGTTTCATTTGAAGTTAAGAAAAGAAATGAAGCAACTTTTATTTTATCTCTATCTCTTCCTTTTCCTTTATGTCTTTACTTTCCTTTTAATTGTCTCTATTTTACTGTTCTTGTGTTCTTCCTTGATTTGTGGGCTCAATCTCTTATCACCTACTCATAGTGTTATGCACATCGGGACGCGTAACTATGTGTTACGTAGATGAGTGTGGTGATGAGAAGTGTGTTCAATATTTTGACAAAGTAAAATACTACTAAGTTTTCTGTGTCATTTTTTTTTTTGAAAACATTTATTTATTTATTTTGTATATTCGTGTGCTTTAAATTTATTTGAGATACTCAAATTTTTTTCAATTTGATTAATTTGTTCAAACAAAAACAAATATAATTTAGGTAGCTACCATGATTAGAATTTATAATCTCCGTCCGTTGGAGTTACAATGCTCTTTTTTTTTTTTTTTTTTTGGTAGGAATGCTCTTTTTATTATCATTCTATCACACCATTTAAGTTAATATTTTTGTTTTATTTTTTTTCTTTGTTTGTAAGGCATTTATTAATATATTACTCATAAGAAGCTCAATTCATAAGTGTTAAATAGATTATTGGGTTGGATATATTGCTCTAGCTTATTTCTCTATATATGCATTCAAAGTCGAAACATTTAAAATTGAACCGCATGCCAATTGAAGTTTCTCTCAAAAATATGAAGAAAGAGACAATATACATACCATCATAATAATAAAATCAATAGTGTTATTTGGACTCATGAGTCCGGACTCATAGGGAGTCTTTTGAAATTTTTTTATTTCAAAGTCATCCTCAAGTAATCAATGACTTTGAAATAACAACTTCCAACACTCCTTTGATATTTGCAAAAAATTTAAAAATCTCCCTATGAGTCCAAACTCTTGAGTCCAAATAGATTTTTTGATACAAAAAATATACAAAAAAAAAAACAAAAAATCTATTTGGACACTAAGGGTCCGGACTCAAAGGGGGGTTTTTGAGATTTTTGTAAATATTAAAGGAGTGTTACAAGTTATAATTTTGAAGTCATTGATTGCTTAAGGATGATTTTGAAATAAAAAATTTTCAAAAAACTCCCTAAGGGTCCGGACTTCACGAGTCCAAGTAGCACTACTCAAAAAAAAAACCTATAAAGTGGTTAAACTTCTTTCGGAGGGGCATGTGGATCCCCATTTATATGTTATCACTTACTCCTGTATTAGTTATGATTTTCAGGTACATTTAATGTTTATTGTTAGAAGTCAGCATCCTATGTAGTTATAATTAATTACTATTCCTTGTTATGTGTCACACATATGTAGTTATACCCACCACCATAATTCAATACGTGAGAATGAAAAACTATCAAAAATCATCTAGATATGGATTTCATAATTATTCCCTTTTTCTTTTTGGACTAGATGCATTCATTAATGTAATTAAATCCAAGACTTGTTATAAATTAAGTATTGTACTTTATCGATCTATTTTCACAAGTGTTTTTCGAGTTTTTTGTTATTTATTATGCCATATTTAAAGTCAATACTATCATAAGCTATAAAGTTTAATTAGTTCTTTGTTTTAATATTATTTTCTTTCTTGTACACTATACCTTCTACTTCTATGGCAATATCGAACTATATTCAGGTAAGAACTTTCAAAAAAATAAAAAACTATATTCAGGTAAGAAGTACAGTCATGTGGATTACATAATCGATATTTATTTTATGGTCATTATGTATTCTAGCTAGTAGAATAATTAATACTCCCTCCAGGTTAATAATATAAGTCATTCTAACAAAAATCCTTAATTCAAAATTATAAGTCATTTTCAGAATGCAAGAGTGTATTTATTGTCTTTTTACCCATTTTGTCTATATACAATCTAAACATTTATGATTCTTCAATTTATTCAATTCATTTAATGTCAAATGACATATATGTAAATTACACTTGTAATTTAAGTTATCTTAATTTGTATGTTTCTGTCAATACGACTTGTATTATTGACCGGATGAGTACTTATTATGAATCCGGATAACTCTACGAATCAACCATTGTTATAAAAAAAAAATCTATGAGTTAACTCGACTCGGCCCATTAATGTAGCTCGAGGCCCTTGTCTAGACTCTATGAGTTCGTGAATTTAAGCTCGATTATTCCCATGAGAGTTAGTCGGTCACCTCAACCTCATGACTCGAGAGAAATCAACATATCTGAGAGTTGTATGGCAAGATCAGTAGATCCAATGACCTATTGGCATCAAACACAATATCTCATTAACTTAATTAAATTTACGACCGCGTGCACCAATTCGATTGGGTCCGCTTAAGGTTTATTGACCCATTAATTATTTTTTTTTGAAAACTATTGGTCCATTAATTAAAACTGTTTATATAGAACTTTAATAAGAACGAGATTGCTTTATGTGATCAATATATATCTTGTTAATGATCAGACAATAATGATGCTCTTAATTGATACAAAAGATCAAAATTTTGTACTATATATATATATATATATGTATATATTTTGTGTTTTTTCCAATCATTTTAAATTTTGCATTTGTATTTAAAATCCTAATGAATGCATTTCAAGCGCAACATACCTGTTAGTAATATCACTATATATAGTTTTATGCTAAAACAAATTCATTTACGTGTCCAAATATATGCAATTAATCCTTGAAGAACTTTGATTGCAACTTATAGTATCACCATGAAAGATGAAAGCATGCTTGTAATAATACTAAAACAAAAAATCTGTTTGGACTCTTGGAGTCCAGACTCATAAAGGAATTTTTTAAATTTTTACAAATATCAAAGGAGAGTTATACGTTGTTATTTCAAACTTATTTATTGTTTGAGGATGATTTTGAAATAAAAAATTTTTAAAAACTCCCTATGAGTTCGGACTCTAAGAGTCCAAATAGCACTACTCATACTAAAAAATGGAAAAATGAAAGTGATCGATGAAGATCGAGAGAGAGCGCACAAAAAATCATTTATCAATGAACTTCTATAAAATGGTTTCACGGAATTCAGCTAATTGTCTTGAGTTTCATTAAATATCAATGCATAAATAATTATATATGCCACTTATTGATTTAAATCTTAACTTCCCTTAATATATTGTCAAATAAAACAACAACTATATGGCCCCAATTAATCTGAAATTTAGTTGAGGTCGGCTTCCAGTAATTACACTCGATTTAGTGTAATTAATGGTGAGCTTTTCAAATCATTTAAATTCTTCTTAATTAATGCGCTCTTTCTTTATTATCAAATGATTATCTAAATTAAATAGGTTGAAATTAAGACAAGTATATATCTTCGCCAAATCCATGCAATAATATTTCAGTAATACTTTATAAATATATAGAGTTGCGCTATGTGCATCTTGGTATCCTCTCAGGGCACTCCGACTTTTTTTTTGGTTCTAAAAGAAAATGATACATTTGCCCCGGGGTGCCCAGAGTAATCGGTGGGGTGCCCATAGCGCGAGACTACATTAATCGACATTACATTTCAGGTCTCAATGGGAAATGACCGAATCCATGGTCTCGAACACACAGGACCAAGACAAGTTATTGTGTCAGTTGGTTTGGACCGAGAGATACACACATGTCTCGGCACAAGACCACGGATACCACTTGTATAGTCTCAGTAGTTACCAACCGAGTTGAGTGTTCGACTACCTTATTTGCGTGTCAGTTGGTATAGACTGACACTATAATACTGAACTCGGCAAGACATGATCGAGACTACTTTAACATGTGTTTTCAGTAGTAAGGTGCGTTGCTTCACAAAGTAGGGGCATTTTAGTAAAAGTACCAGGGTGCCCTAATCAATGAAGTGCCCTAAGAGGATAACGGGGTGCATATAGTGCAACTCAAAATATATAAATTGTATTAATTTGTTAACAAAAATAAATAAATGAAGCTACCTTCCCTCAACCACACCTAGCAAAGTTCAAGGCACAACATCACATGCTCTCTTGCTAGCTAATTAAATCGATTTTTCACCAAATATATGTGCATACTACAAATTGTGATTGAATTTTTTCTAGTTTTTTTCTTTGACACATACTTATTATAGAATCAAAAACTTCTTGATTCGTCCACGCGTCATTGAATCAAGCTCTTATTACATGATCTGAGGTGCATCTGACAACATACAAGTGGCTTGTACTAGAACGATGTTCTGAATTATGTCAACACAGCACAACCTACATAGATTGCATCATTGCATGACGCAATTTTTTATTTATTTTTTTTTTTAGGGTTTAGGGTTCCCTAAACCATCCCGGCTTGGATTGTCAGGATGGTAGGAGGAGAGCACGAGAAGTTGTTTGTAATTGGGGGGACGCGAGTTTGAATCCTGCTGAGAGGTAACAGAGTCGAGCCACTGGGGTACGCTTTGGCCGATCGCACCAGGGCCCTGTGAGACTAATCGCGGAAGACAGGCTGCGGACACCCACAGATATCAAAAAAAAAATCATTGCATGACATATAAATGACTATGCAAGGAAGGTGTACTAACATCCTAACATCCTTTAATGACCATGGCGGGTACAAACTACAAATGCATTTAGTATCTCCAACCACACAAAATAAAGCTTGAACAAAGCTTTCAACTGCTTGAGACACCAAGGAAAGATTTACCCTTCACAATGCTAAGAATTACAATGAACACAATTCCATTTTGCCAACCACACATGCATGTACTACATAACCATGCATGTATAAAATCCTCACAAGCCCCCTAAAACACATTCCTGCAAGACTCTCCAAAAAGCTCTTGAAATGGCTTCAAGACCAGGCCCCTTGACTGAATGGCCTTGGAAGAGCCTTGGCAACTTCAAGGTACACACATTTTGTCTACATATGAGCAATGCAATATGTTTATGTAAATTTTTTTCTATAATAGCACTAAATCGAGCGTAATGTAAGAGTTTGATCTATGTAGTCGACCAAAACTATAATTTGGGATTGAGGTTTTTTTGTTGTTGTTGTTGTTGTTGTTGTTGTTGTGCTGCTCCGTTGTTTTTGGTTTTTTTTTTTTTTTTGTTCTTACATTTTTGTATACTTTGGTTGTATGAACTTGTATAGTATGTGGTGTGGGCACCTGGATTGGCATATAGCATGTATGAATTTTTCAACCAAAAAGAAGGGGAGAGGGACTTCACAGGCTTGCTCATCCTTCCATACTTGCTATGGAGGATGATTCATCACCAAGCATGGATTAGTTTGGCGCGACTCCAAACCGTCCAAAGCAAGCACCGCATTCTCGACAAGGGTATCGAGTTTGAGCAAATCGACAGGGAAAGAAATTGGTCAGATCATCACTTAGCTAGTATTATGATCAGTTTTCTTTTGAGGGCAACTTTTATGCTGTGGTTCTTATGGCAGAGTAAAATTGCAGGGATGATTTAATTGTTCTCAATGGTGTCCTGTTCTACTTAGCATATGTACTAGTTCCGGAGGCTTCGAAGTTACCGCTTTGGAGGACCGACGGCGTAGTCCTCTCCATAATTCTTCATGCCGGCCCGGTGGAGTTCCTATACTACTGGCTTCACAGGGCACTGCACCATCACTTCCTCTACTCGCGGTACCATTCACACCATCACTCCTCCATTGTCACTGAGCCAGTGACAGGTAGCACACCAAATTTCATCTCTCATGCATGTATACATGAATGTACTTGTACTGGTTATTCAGTTGATGGACTAATGGTGGTTGCTCTCATCGGTGCAGCTGTGGTTCATCCCTTCGCAGAACATCTAATGTATTTCATTCTGTTTTCGATCCCCATGGCCATCCCGGTGCTAAATGGAACTGGTTCTATTGCTTCACTTCTAGGGTACATAACTTATGTTGATTTCATGAACAGCTTGGGCCACTGCAACTTTGAGCTTGTTCCAAAATGGCTCTTCGACGCCTTCCCGCTTCTTAAGTACATCATGTACACTCCGTCGTAAGTCCGATACTTTATTACTCAAATCTTGATGATGAAGAAATCTTAACCAATGCTCCTTAACTAACCAAAAGTCATAAATTCGGAAATGGAGGAAGTCTCCCCATATGAGCCCTACAATAGGCCGATCTGAATTAATTATGGTGGTTGCTTTCGGACATTTGACATTAAGCTAATCTTTGAGCTTTTTTGGCGTTAAATTTAAGCTTAAATTAGTCCCTTTTGTATGACATTTAAGATTTTGTAATCAAATCAATTCTTTTTGTGATTGGACAGGTTTCACTCTCTTCATCACACTCAATTCAGAACCAACTTATCACTCTTCATGCCTTTCTATGACTACTTGTATGGCACCATGGACATATCATCAGACAAACTATATGAGACGTCACTAAAGGGGAAGACAGAGACCCCTGATGTGGTTCACTTGACACATCCAACCACACTTGAATCTATATACCATCTAAGGCCAGGTTTCCCTTCATTGGCATCTGGACCTTATGCTTCTAAGTGGTATTTGTGGATGCTTTGGCCAGTGACTTATGGGTGCATGTTGTTGAGTTGGATCTATGATTCCGTCTTCACTGTGGAAAGGCACAGTTTCAATGAGCTAAAGCTCCAGACATGGGCCATACCAAGATACAGCTTCCAAGTAAGAAACTTGATTTTTTATTTTATTTTATTTTTTTCATGTTTATATAATGGATGGGTCGGTGGCCAGGAATAACTTAACCAACTTCGGTTCATAGACGTGGGGTTTTACTTCAGTTCCAAAAGGCCTCGGTAATATTATGGGGAGATGGATACTTATGTACTTCATTACGAATTCACACACTTATGTGAGACTATATTTCGGTCCACACATCTCCAACACTCTATACTCGTGGCTCGAAACCAAGATCTCTAGTTAAAGGAGGGGGGACTAGTGTTGTCCCGCCACAGCCTCTCTTGAATAGAAACTGAAGATTTTAAATGTTATTTCAATGTAAATCTTTGTGAGTAGTACAATTAAGTTTCATGAATAACTGGTGACTCTTAGCAAGTACAAAGAAAATGAGGGGACTAGTAAGGAACACGTATTTGCTATTTAATGAAACATTTGGACCAATATGTCAATTCAGCACACTGTCAATATTTGATGGCTAAAATTACATGGGGGACTTACTCAATTATTAAAATTTTCTTGGTGTAGTATCAAATTGACACCTTTTTATTTCTCTGCTTTAATATTTGTTCTGAGCTAGTGTTGACACATTTATGTAATTGGTCCTTTGTTTTTTTGTAGTTTTTCCTTCCTTGGCAGAAAGAGATGATCAATCACATAATTGAGAAAGCTATACTGAAAGCTGAAGAAGACGGAGCTAAGGTGTTGAGTCTTGGCCTTCTGAACCAGGTGAGTCTAAGTTTCTAAACCTTGATGAATTGATTCTCATGAAAATAAGGTAGGATGATTTTTTGTTAGAATAATTTCTAAAGCACAAGCTATTAACAGGGAGAAGAATTAAACGGGAACGGTGAACTTTACATTCGAAAGCATCCTAAACTCAAGGTCAGAATTGTGGATGGAAGTACATTAGCTGTTGCATTTGTGATTAACAGCATTCCAAAAGGAACAGAACAAGTACTTCTCAAAGGAAAGGCTTCCAAGGTTGCCATTGCCATGGCCGAGTCGTTATGTGGAAAAGGAGTTCAGGTACATGACCTGCATCCCCTTCTTTTGTTGCAGTTTTCTCCTTGTAAAACCTCTCTCTCTCACGTCAGTCTACTCGTAAAACAGGTCACTGTGGCAAACAAGAATGACTATGAGAAAATTAAATCAAGACTCGCGAATGATTTGTCGAGGAACTTAGTGCTTTCGAGTACCTGCAATCAAAAGGTAAGCAATTGATCAGTGCCTTTCATATAATGAATCATTTAACATTGAAACAAACTTGTTACTCTTGTTCACTGCAGGTGTGGTTGGTGGAAGGTGAATCTCTGACAGAGGAAGAGCAAAAGCAAGCACCGAAAGGAACACATTTCATTCCATTCTCTCAATTCCCGCTGAAGAGACGGCGTGACGACTGCGTCTACCACATTATTCCTGCTTTCATCATCCCCAAAGCCCTTGAGAATGTTCATGCTTGTGAGGTTAGTTAACCAAAACAGTTTCCACTGGAACTACTAGTTATTAGTCTCGAAGGATTATCGCTATATTGAACTTTTGTTCGACATTAATCTAATCTAATAAAAATGTTTTGCCATTGCAGAACTGGTTGCCTAGAAGGGTGATGAGTGCATGGCATGTAGCAGGAATTGTTCATGCATTGGAAGAGTGGGACAGCCATGAATGTGGAAATGAACTACTCGACGTAGAGAAAGTATGGGCGGCTACGCTGCGCCATGGTTTCATTCCTGTGATTGCCAATTGATTGTTTATCTATCTATATCGTACACTGTTATGTGGAATTCTACTGTTCTACAGGCTACCGACATACGTTACTGTAAGAGTCCATTTGTGTCTATCGGAATTACTATTGCGTCGATGAATTTCGATGATGATGTATGAAGAAAAAAATCGAGTCCTAGTACTGTAAACTTAAGACATGCATGCTTACTCTTAACAGGCATGCATGCTTATGCTTAAACTATCAAGGTGCATCTATGTTGAAGTTTGCAAGCCTTTCCAACCATTATTTCATAATGGTGCTATAACATTGTGTTCAAACATACATACCTTCTAAAAAGATAGTCACAGGAATCATCAACAATAGGAAGACCAACTCAATTAGTAATTACTGCAGATGCCGATAGGAGGACGCACAGGTCTTCTGGTAAAAACAGTTCACTAAAACTGCGAGAACGATTAACTTTTTCCCAAGACAGTGATTACATCTACCAAAATCTCAAGTTAAAAGTAAAAATACAGATACTAACATCGGAACAGGGTACAACTCCATTTATAGATAAATATGGTCAGATTCATAGATAATCTGCCGCACAAAATTTTAAAAGCGAATGGCTTGATAGACATACTCTATACAAACTAGAAGCCAAATGATGGATTAATTGAGGAACTCTTTTCTTAACTTCCACACCGTTCGTCACAACTATCAACATCGTGCGAAGGTTGCCTAGTTCAGCAATGACAGACTAATTTTACAGACAGCAACCATTACTCAGTTAGAACTTAATGCAGGGATGTGAAGCTAACAATAACTCAAATCATAAATTAGTAGCGCGGCGGGGGCTGATACGAATATGCTCCACTTTGAGGGTATACATAACCAGCATTACTGCCACCACTCTGCACATAAAAATAAGTGCAGTCAATGGTATGCACCAAAAAAGCAAATACATACTATACAGTTATCACACAAACAACCAAAGAGAAAGAGAGAACCTGATAAGCAGGATAGTTTGGGTAACCATGAAGGTAATAATTTTGAGGAGCTGGGGGAGCTTGTGCTGCAAAGATGGAAAAAAAATGGACAGATGTGGTCAAATATGTTAGTTAGTTATGTTGTGAAAAAACAAAAGTAAATTTGGATTAACATGGAGCACAAGTAGATGACAGTGATGTAGTTTTCTTCAGCACAGACTGATGGCATCTTGGTAATGAAGCTAAAAAGAATACAAGAAAATCCATCTACAATGGATTTAAGTTTTAGCTAAAATAATCACAAGAGATCTTAACAATAAACAAACAAACAACAACAACATAGCCTTAATCTCAAATTAATTGGAGTCGGCTACATGGATCAAACTCTTCCATTGTGCTCGATTTAGTGCATTGATAATGAGTTTTCCAAGCCATTTAAATCCCTCCTAATTAATGCGTCCCAAGTTAACTTCGGTCTACCCCTACCTTGTTGAATTTCATCAGTTTCTATTGAGTCAAGTTTCCATTTGGGCATTTGTAAGCCGTCTTTGCAGGTATCCAAACCATCGCAACTGCTCTCCCCTAATCTTTGGGTCAATTGATGCTACTACTTTTCTTTGAATTTGTGTATTTTTTATTCTATCTTTACGAGTGTTACCACACATACACCTAAGCATTCTCATTTCTGCTACGTTCATTTACGTAATTGTTATTGCTTTACCACCCAACATTCACATCCAATCTTAACAACAAATCAAGTAACATAAATCTATCAGTTCATCTAGGAACTTTAACAGATTTACGAACACAAAAGACCAAATTGGTTAAAATATTCTAACCTTTTACAACTTTTGTTATTATATCCTAACCTTTTTGAATTTGTTATTATATCCTAACCTTTCTACATTGATAAATTTGTATTCCAAGTCACATTTAAACTCTAAATTTGATGATGTAGTACTTATGTAATGAGCTTAATTAATAAGTTTAACAATTATTAAAGTAATTATAAGTGATAAGGTGACTTTTTAAAGTCATTATTTATGTGTCGTCTTATCAAATTTGAAGTTAAAAATTGACTTAGGATACAAATTTATCAATGTAGAAAGGTGAGGATATAATAACAAATTCAAAAAGGTTATGATACAATAAGAAGAGTTGTAAAATGTTAGGATATTTTAACCAATTAGGCAAACACAAAACTGCCACTAAGGAATAAGTTGGGTGCTTGTTAGAAGACACTAGAGAGATTTTTTCAAAAACCTCCTAAAAGATCTTAGGAGCGAAAATGTTTAAAATATATTTCTAAGAAATGAGCTGGATCTACTGAAACAATATCATTCGATAACTTCCCCTCGAAATCTTTTGCTAAACTGTCGGAATTATCAACAATTGCCAAAGCCACTATGCAAACTTGAGCGTAATGACTAAAACAGATAATTAATTGTCAAGACTAAATGCGGCTCTCTAATAAGGGGTATTGGAAAGACAAGCTGCAGTATGTATGTAAAGAATCCCTAGTTTCTGTAATCTTTTCAAATCCTTATTGCCTATTCTATAAATGTGTTTTTTTTTTCTAGATTAAGATAAAGTAGATCACCATTTGAGGCTTCTTTGTTGGATAAACCCTCATCATTCTTAAAGTGTATTTTGAAACTGTGACAAGACACTGGAGGTGACAATATCTGGTGATGCCACTTTGCACTTATATCACAATATTGGTGGGAGTTCACGACGGTGAAGAAAAAACTGTTGCAAGAACAATTGACTTGGAACAAAAGAAATATGAAGAAAAAAAGGTATTTCTAGTCTTAAAGGCGTTTGAAAAATTGCCTAGTTGTTCTTTTTCCCAAAGAGAATACATGTTTTCGGCAAGTCCATAACTACACAATAATATTTAAGAACAAGTGTCAAAGCTTCCTTTAAAAAAAGTGCCGCCCTGATGCTACAGCAGATAATGGCACTACAGTCAGTGGATCTAAATGTCATTTGATACTGTCACTACGGATAAGAGAATTCATTACTAAAGAGAAAAGAAAATAAAATGAAATAAGAAGGAAATACAAGCAAACAGCACAAAATGATTTACATTTGAGAGATGAGATCCTACCTCCAACATAGCTTGGGCCAATGCTCCCTTGGACCTCGTGTACACTGGCTCTAAAAAACAAAGAAAATGGAAATATCAATTATGATTCAAAAGTAAACTATCATATACAAACCCAAATGAACAGTACCTTGGTAGAACATAACCATGTAAATCCCTCCCTTGTTTCACGACTGCAGGTGCTACATAACCAGCATGTGGTTCCTGAAATCAGCCTCAATACATTCATCAGACAATTCAAAATCACAGAGGAGACGGCAAAGATCAAGAACAAGATGCGACTTACCATATCTGAATAACGATGAGTGGATCCGGAAATTGTGCCGTATGCATGACCCTGGTAACTTGGAGCAGGTGCGATATAACCATGTGTTTGTGGTACAGCATGAGCAGCAGGAATCATGTCATAGTGCTGTCTCACATTTCCAGCATATGAACTGGTCCTTGCATTGCCAAAAGTATTTACAAAACTACTTCGTGAATCCCCTACAGATTAGGGCATGAGCATCATCAGTTCCAACTATCTAGCCTCCTATGATCAAACATCTTTTAAAAAATAACCATGAGTGGTAATATAAGGTTACAATGAGGTCCACTAGTACCACGTTGTTTCTTTGACGGCCTTCCATTGTAAGTAGAGTCCTCATTTCTCCTACCACGCTTCCCACCTCCATAAATTTTTTCTCTTCTTTGGATATTTGTTCTGGCCAACTTGGATGGCGCACCAGCATCCCCGTGGCCACCAGCGCTATGTGATTTGTTCCACTTATCATTTTGTTTGCCACTGCTTCCAGGATTATGTGAGTTGTTCCGCCTATTATTTTGTTTGTTGGCAACACCCTTACCCTTCCCTTGTGACCTTTTAGAAAAGGTGTTGCCTTTCGCCTTTGACGATTCAACTATTGTCTTTTGGCTATCCATCTGAACCTTATAACCACCCTTAGCAGCCTTCTTTCCGATCCGACCCTTGTACTGAGGTTTTGCAAGATTTGCTTTAACCTAAGTATAGAAAAGGAACTCTCAAATTCACTTTGCAATAGAAGAAATGAAACAAAACTGGACGTACCAATCAGTAAGATCAGATAATCAATCACCTTGTTATCTCCTTCACCTATCTCAGCTTTGTTAATCCCTTCTACACAAGCTACTGCACTTTCTCGAGTAACAAATGAAACAAAACCAAAATCTTTCCTTCTGGTAGAAAGAAAATTTCGGGACAGTTGAACCTTCTCAACTTCACCATACTGTTCACATAGCTTTTTTAATTTATCTTCCTCCCAAGATTCAGCCAGGCCTTCAAGATAAACAGTTTTCACCTAATGTTGAACAGTAAAACCATTATTAAGACTCTAGAACAAATCAAATACGCCTGCAGTACCTTTGCGGCAGTAAGAACTAAGAACATAGCAACTCCTAAGACCAAGGAGGAAAGTGTAGAAACCACAACTGCATAAAATACTAGAAAAACAAATTGAAGGTCACACCAATGCTCTAATTTAACAAGATATTCAAAGCTTGATCAAATGTGAATCTAGCTAAGAATGTGATTTAACCAAAGAGCAAGAATCGCAGGATTTCATTGGCCTAATAAAGTCTTCCAACGATAAATGGAAAAATCTATTGCAAGAAAACCAAATTAGAGGAGAAATTCTTATAACTACAAACCTGTGAAAGTGCTTCTTCACTAGGATGCATGGACTGGGAAAATGCAACTTTCGCGCTCCTATCACGGCCAAAAAGAGCATCTGGTTTTTTTAGCCGCTGAAATGCAGACATGGCATCGGAATGGGTATTGAATTCCAAAAGGGCATAACCTTTACTTTTCCCTTCTTTATTAGGATTATCAGGTAAATAAATCTCCTCAATTTGTTCAATCCCAAGGTTCTTCAATCTCTCAAGTACCTTATAACCAGGAAAAATTAAAACAAAACAGCATCAGACTCTGAAGACAATCAAGTGACAGGTGCATTGCCTGCAGCAACAATATAGGAAACAATATGAACGGCTGAACTGTAACTTTTTGTCCTAGTTAAAAGGCCATTTATGGAATTAAATCAGAAACCAGAAAACAACTAGATTTTTTTAAAAAAAAAAAAGGTAAACAACTAGATCTATACTTGCTCTCTTGCCCATGTCTTGCAAATGTTGCCCACGTATAGAGTATCAGTTTCCTGACTGAGGGATATACCAACACGTTTTCCCTTTACCTGAACCACGGCAAAACATAAAGATTATCAATGTGGATGCACCATAATGGCCAGTAAACCTTTCAAATATCATGAATAGATAACACATCAATAGATGTATTTTCTGTATAACCTCTGTTCCATCCTTTAAATCAGCAAGGACCTTCCTTGCTTGCTCAGGAGTAGCATACCGGATAAATGCAAATCCTTTGCTTTTCTGTGTTAATGGGTGTTTAACTATCCGTACAGCCTGAATATCTCCAAATCCTCCAAACACTTTAATCAGATCCTCTTCAACTGCCATTCTGTCAAGTCCCCCAACAAAAATTTCAAGCTCCTTGGGCTTTTTATGGTCTGCTAAGAGAGGTGCCTGTGGGTATAAAGATGAATCTTCTTCATCTTCAGGATCACTTCCACTCTCATCAACCTCTTTTTCTTCTTCTTCATCCATACAGTTATCATTATCTATTCCATCACTTGCTTCAACCAAATGATTATCTATCGCTGTCATCTTTTCCCCCAAATCCTCTATGGTATCTGAAAATTTGCTATTTAAGTTAATACCACTTCATAATCATCTGGTAAGAAAAAACAAAGCAAAACAAAAAAGTGAACAAAATGGATTTGTATATGCGAGCATGAACCATCGAGAGAGGAAAAAGGGCAGGGGAAGAAAATATATAGATAAATAAATGTTAAGAGGGAGTAAAGAACCAAGGCATAAAGAGCAAACTTCTATTATAATAGACTAAACCCTAAATGAAGGTGACCCTTAAAATGGTTAGAGAATATTGTGTGTGTGCATATATGAAATAAATCCATGCAACAGAATCGGTTTGCCGAAAGGAAAGAAAAGAATCTCGGAGCAAACAAACAAATAATTCAGAAGAAAGCAAACATGGTAGGAGCCAGGAACGACTTATAAACAATGCAGAAAAATGAAAGAAACCGTAGAAAAATGTTTCAAATATAGAAATAAATTGACTTAGTACAATATCAACAAACATCAGCAGTAGTCACTAAGTTTAACTAACATTAAAAAAAAAAAAAGTTACCATCTGCGAATTAAAGTTCTGGATGTGTTCTTACCCCATTCAGTTTCATCTAGCAGGATAACTTTGATCATTTATGCATGTTGAAATCTACTTTCTAAGTTCGATATAAAATGTCTTCATGTTTATTTCTCAAGAGACTATATATTTCAGAGATGTAAAGGGAAAACATCTCAAATTGTCCTAGCGTTTAAACCCTTATCCGATCTTCCCAAATTCAAAATTATGATACTTTCATGCCTAGTCAGTAGCGAATCTAGTGACACCTTTTAACATGTTAGATCATTTATAGTCTATTCAAGAAACCTTTCTTATTAGTTTTACAAATATACAAAACTTCTCCTCAAAAAAGTAGACATTCTCTTAGTTAATACAAATTAGATGATTTAACACGGCAAAATAGCATATTTAAAACAACAACATTGGGGTTGGCTACATGTATCAAACTCCACAACAACGAATAGCTTGATTCAATGTTCTTGATGGTGTGCTTTCAAAATCCTTTAAATCCTTTCTAATCAATGCATCCCAAGCTATCTTAGGACTAACCCTATACCATCGAGTTTACAACTAGTTTAAACTTATCTTCTGGCGCCTTGGCCATGAAAAGATACTGCCTTCTCTAGGTAATGCAACACAATTTAGCTCCAGAAAACCCAGACCCATTCCCAGCCAGTACTCAAAATAATCACAAATCACTTGTAATCGCAGCAGACACCTAATTCCAGGATTAAACCAACTATTACAACCACCAGCCGCACAATTCTCTTTCAGAAAAATAACGAGTGAAAGAAGCCTCATTAATCAGCTTATACTCTACGCAAGTTATCCGTCGTTTCACATAATCATTCATACATAAAAAATAATAATTAAGAATACAAGCATTAAAGCATTAAAAAAACCACTTGGAACACTAAGAAACCATGTATTGAATAGATAAAGAGAACAATCAGTCTCATCAGTCATCACCTTCTTCTGGTTCAGTCTCTTCACCCACATGATTATCTATATCTGCCATCTTTTCCCCCAGATCCTCTATGGTATCTGAAAATTTGCTATTAAAGTCAATACCACTTCATAATCATCAGATAAGAAAAACAAAAGAAAACAAAAAAAGTGAACAAAATGGATTTGTATATTCGAGCATGAACCATCAAAAGAGAAAAAGGGCACGGGAATAAAATATATAGATATATCATGTTAAAAAAGAGCAAAGCACTAGTACATAAAGAGCAGTCCTCTATCATCGAAGAAGACGAGATGGGCCTTTTTTTAATTTATTTATTTTAACAGCAATGCAAGGTGCTGGGTTAACGGAATACATTGATGTAGGTTTGTTTAAAGGAGAAAGGAGAGTTGAGACTTGGGGAACTAAGTAGGCCTCGCTTAGAGTTTAGGGACTGAGTGGACATATCGGTGTGAGAGTGGGGGGACTGACTTGGCCCTTTATCAACAAACATCAGCAGTAAGTTTAACTAACATCAAAAAATGTAACCATCTGCAAATTAAAGTTCTAGATGTGTTCTTACCTTTTTCAGTTTCATCTAACAGCATAATTTGGATCGTTTATGCATGTTGAAATCTACTCTCCAAGTTCTATATAACATGTCTTCATTATTATATCTCAAAAAACTAGATATTTTAGAGATGTAAAAGAGAAAACATCTCAAACTGTCCTAGCGTCCAAACCCTGATCTCCACAATCTTCCCAAATTCAAAATTATGATACTTGATTATCTGAAAAATTAATAAATGTCATACCAAGTCAGTAGCAAATCTAGTGGCACCTTTTAACATGTTAGATCATTTATAGTCTATTCAAGAAATCCCATCCTAAAAGTTTTACATATATACAAAACTTCTCTTCTGAAAAGTAGAGACGCCCTCTTAGTTAGTACTCCCTCCGGTAAAAAATATAAGACTTTTTGCTCAAAACACACGTATTAAGAAAGCATTAATTGTGAGTTTAAATTACATTCTTACCCACATTTAATTCTTTATTTCATCCAATGAAAGAAAGACAAGTGTTTAATTATAATTAAATGTTTGAGTTAAAAGAGGGGTAAAATAGGTACAAGAGGTACAAAGTGTTCTCAAATTCCGAAAACATCTTATATTTTTTGAAGCCAAAAAATTTCAAAACGTCATATATTTTTTACTGGAGGGAGTATAGTTTAACTAATTTAACATGGTAAAATAGCATAATTACAACAACAAAATTGGGGTTGCTTACATGGATCAAACTCTACAACAACAAAATAGTTTGATTCAATGACCTTCCAAAATCCTTCAAATCTTTGTAATCAATGCATCCCAAATGATCTCAAGTCTACCCCTACACCGTCAAATTTCTTCAGTCAACGCAAATCATTTAAATTTAACCATATTCCAGCTATGCTTTAGCCTTTATGGAAATAAATGTTGGGCAATAAAGAAACAACAAGTACATAAAATGAGCATAGCTTAAATGAGGATGCTTAGGTGGATATAGAAAAACTTGTAAAGATAGAATGAGAAACGTAAAAATTCAAAGAATAATTGGGAGTAGCACCAATTGACACAAAGATTAGAGAAGGGCAAATGCGATGGTTTCGACATCTCCAAAGACAACCTACAAATGCCTCCACGAGAAAACCAGACTCAATAGATTTTGACGAGGTGGGGATAGATCAAAGCTAACTTCCCACATTGATTAGGAGGAAGTTAAATAATTTATAAAACACACCATCACTTGCACTAATTTGGGATTGGGCCATGAAAAGATACTGCTTTCTCTAAGTAATGCAAGGCAATTCAGCTCCATAAAACCCTTACCCATTCCAAGCTAGCACTTAAGATAATCACGAATCACTTGTATTCACGAGAGACACCTAATTCCGGGCTTAAACCTACTGCCACTAGCCACAAATTTCACTTTTTCTGAAGGATCAAGATTGAAAGAAGCCCCATTTAGCAGCTACTACTCTATACCCGATTCCCATTGTTCCACACAATCATTCATGTATGAAATTTAAAGCATGAATAAGAGCATAAAAGAAATCGCTTGCAACTCTAAAAAGCCATGTATAGAATTAATAAAGAAACCAATCAGTCCCATCAGTCATCACCTTCTTCTGGATCACTCTCGTCGCGTTCCGCATCCCGAACCAATTCGTTCTTCTCCGTTTCTTCAACAATCGCCACAGCATTCGATCCATTCGTCTCCATAATCTCCTCCTTCGTGACCACCTCCACAATATTAGTCTCCTCAACCACAGTTTCTTCCACCGGTTCCTCCTCCTCTTCTTCTTCCTTCACAACCAATGCCTCTCGATCAGTCTCCAGACTCTCCACGGTCTCCGGAACCTTCTCCACCAAAACCTCCTCGGCATCATCGACTTCCTTCTTCAACGCCACAGATTCTTCCATCAATTGCTCGGAATCTTCATCGGTCACCGCCGCGACCGCCTTCGCCGCCTCTCGCTTGCGCTTCGGCGTGGCTCTCTTCGCCGAGGCGCCCCTCCTCTTCGACGACCTAGGAGGCATGATCGGCTCTCGAATTCGCCAACCAGAAGTGAAGATCGAAATCGGAAGCTAGGGTTTCGCGGAGAAGAGAATCTGTTGAGGAAGAACACTCGGCGAGCGAAGAGCGGCTTTGTGTGGAAATTGGGAAAGGTCGGATTGGATTTTCTTCCCGATTTGATCCAGCGATCGAGACCGTTGGGTTGTATGATAGTCGTGATCTCGCTTCGGTCTTTGGATTTTATGTGATCCGGTGCACGGTCACTCGCGCTCTACGTCTTTGTGGTTAAATGATAGATCGGGACCGTTGCTTTTGTGGATTGCCTTGCCGCCTTGCGATCATCTCGAGATGTATATGGAACATAGCAAGTGAATTACCAAACCATTTTCCTACAAAAAGCTTCTATCTATCTATATGCAAGTTAGGGCTAAGAGAAAGTTATCAAGCTCTCTCCTATCACCATTCCATATTTCTATTTTTTTATTTTTCCTATTTGTTACTATTTATTTCTTTGTATTATTGGTTGTTTTATGATATATTCATCTCCTAATTTTGTGGACAACGAAAAGTCCAATTAGCTTACAAAAAATGAATATACCATTACAATTAAGAGCAATACATGTAAATTTAGATTTTCATTAACTCAAACACCTAACCTTCACTCAAATCCCACAATTTGTAATCTCCTTCAATTCCCCATTTGGTATATCCATGTAGCGGCCCCAATTTTCCACATTGGTCCGCCACGGGAGGCCACGTGGGCCCACAACTGACCACTCAACCGCCAGCTGTGTCCCACGCCCAATTTTCCATTATCAATCAATTTCCTGTTAACTTTAGTTCCTCTAATATCATTTATCCTTAAATTATGCCCTTTAATATCATTTAACCATAAATTACGCAGCGGAAGTCTCAAATCATTAAATGATACCAAATGTAACAAGTCTAAATATCAATTAATCTAATGTGGAAACCATACCAAAATGTAGTCCCCAAATATAAATCAAGTGTCATCCTCAAAGTCATAAACAAACTAGAATATAACTCTCACAACCCAAACCCAAAGCATAAAACAAATACATACAATCAACAACGTATAAAAGGAGTAGTTCACGCCTTCAGTCACAGATAATCTTTACGTGTCTCCTTGTCCCTGCACTTATCAAATCCTGCACTCAAATCACCCAACACATACGGTGACGAGTCCAGTGAGTAAACTCCCAAAGAAAACCATCGAGTAAATAATAAACAGATTCGAAGCCAATAACTAACGTTAGCTACACATGCAAAGAAAGTACGGGCGACCATAAAACCCTGCATGTGTAGGTAACTAGCATGCAAGATGATCAACGAATAATCATAATGTCAACAATATGCTCCACAACCATTACGATAAAACCAGGACAAAAGTAGAATGCAATCTCACATACTAGATCATACTTCGTCAATCCGAGCGCCCGTAGGAAACACACCACACTGGGATCCACCCGGACCACTAACGGTGAGTGACCGGAACAAATCACGATCCACCGAACACGTGCACCCCGCGCTCGGATCACAATCCACCGGCGGCGCAAGTACACGTGCTACAATCTAGCATGCTTGATCACGTGCCACAATCGTCCCGAATAAACTCCGATAGAGAAAACAAATCCAACACCCATCGACAACCGGACAACACATGATCCCCATGAGTATGTATAGCAACAACAACAAGATATATGCAAGAATTCAAAGAATTAAATACTCAAATGTGTTTCTGTTGGGGTTTACGCACCTATACCGCACTCCGATTACCCGAAACCCAAATCCCAGTCCGATTCCTCCAAATTCCCGACTCCAATTACTATTCGGAGACTCCTGGAATTCATTTGTGAGGTTTAATGATCAATTAATGTGTTCATAATGTTAGTTTGACTCATTTTCTCATTTTCCAATTTTTGGGAGTCCAGTGAACAATTAGCGCGCTAATGAGATCAATTAGCGCGCTAATTAATCTCAATCACTGTTCATTTCGTCTTCAATCGCGCGTGATTAGCGCGCTAATTTCTCCAATTAGCGCGCTAATTGCTCGCTGTCCAGAAATTTCCAAATTTAACATTTTGACTCTCCAACCCCATAAATTCAATACTCATGTTTCCATAATACATCAATATCCTCAATTACCTCCTTTAACACAAATTAAACATAATTAAACTCCAAAATCCACAAATCATGGAAATCACGTTTTCAAAACCCATTTTAGAAAATCCTTCAATTTCTCCCAAATTTGCTCCATTACTCAACCCATGTCATACCACTATCATAATCACTAAATCTCAACAAATACAGTGTTTAATCCCTCAATATTTTCGGATTTCACAAATTCTAACCCACACCAAAAATCTCATAAAACTCAAGTTTGATGAATCCATACCTCTTGATCTTGTTGTTGGATGCCACCAATCACTCTCCCCAACTCCAGCAAATCATCTCTTCTTCTTCCCACTCACCGATTCTCTCTTCTTCTCTTCCTCAAAACCCACTCTTTCTCTCCTCATTGTTTGATCGGTCAAACAAGTATATATATATATACTTGATTTTCATCAAGTGTGTACACAAATCTCGAGAACAATCCAAGGGTTCATGGTCACCCTGTGTCACTCCAACTTACTAACACCCTATCATGACATTTGACACATCAATTCTCTCCATTGTGCATCTCGAGAACCATCCAATCGTTGTTATTTTATTTAGCCCAACTATAGGACTTATTGATTTCTAATTAATTTAGCCTATATCAAGTATCTATTCCATTCAACAAATTACCAAAATTCACGGGTAAGCTCACCGTAGTTTCCCGACTACCCGACACCCCGTGCCTCGTGTCCCGTGTCCGCACGCACCCCGAGGCCATTCCTCACTCGTTAATAAACTACATTAACACACATATTGCGATGCCATTTAACTAATTTGGACCTATACATCACAACTTCACCACCAGAGCACACAAAACGGACTGTAAACCCTATCCGGCCGTGCTCCCTCTTCACTATGGGACCCACGAACGTCCCTGCTGGCGTCCACGTCCGCAATTTCCTCATCAATAACGGCCATTGAAAATCGGGCCGTTACAATCCAACTCTAACTTCAGTTATTCTTCTTCATCAAATCCTTCAATTGGACAACAATAACAGCGCAAATATGTTCAAGGCAGGAATCTCAACGAACTGGTGAGAAATTGACACAACATCTTAGATCATTTTATGTGAGCGGCTGGCTATGGGGTAAAAGGCAACTTGGCGTGCTGAAAGTTATCAAGCTCTCTCCTATCACCATTCCATTTTTCTATTTTTCTCATTTTTTTCTATTTTTTGCTATTTATTTCTTTGTATTATTGGTTGTCTTATGATATATTCATCCTCCAATTTCTTGGACAATGAAAATGCCAACTAGCTTATATTCGTCCCCCCAATTTCTTTGACAACGAAAAACCCAACTAGCTTGCAAAAAATGAAGAGACCATTACGATTAAGAGCGACACATATAAATTTAGGTTTTCATTAGTTCAAACACCTAACCTTCACTCAAACCCCACAATTTGTGATCTCCTTTAATTCTCCATTTGGTATGTCAAACTCTAACTTCAGTTATTCTTCTTCATCAAATCCTCCAATTAGATAACAGTAATAGCACATATCTATTTAAGGCTTGGAGTCTCAACGAATTGATGAAGAATTGACACAACATCTTAGATTTATTAATGTGAGCTGCTGGCTATGGGGTAAGAGGCAACTAGGCGTGCTGATATTTTTTGTTTTTGTTTTTATTGTTGGTCTACTGGGGTATCTTTGAATTTTCGATTTTTGATGGCGAATTTTTTTTGCATATCATTCTCAGCATATTTTCTTTTGCCTACGTCAATTATTGTAATAATTGAATATTAATTGAGTAAGGGGTTGGGGTAGATATATGAAAGGTGGCTTTTATGAGATTATTTTTTGAGTGGGCTAGGATGGGTGGTCATAAAACTTACAACTACGTCCTTCAAAACTTTGGTTCTGTTTTCTAAAGAGATGGTTTTTTTTGCATAGTATATAGGTATATAAAAGGGACTTTTTGTAAATAAATAGGTAAAATTGTTTTTGTTTTCCCATTCTTTTTGTACATGTATTTTTTGAAAGATTAATGAAATTCTTTTATCTAAGAAAATAACAAAAATTTGTTTAGATTAATTTTCATTTTCGATTAAAATCATCCTAATCCCTAATTAATCTTATTCATATTGTATATTTTATTTATAAGAAAAATGAATTAATTATTATGAATTGCAATTCTAATTTTAAAAATATTATAGTATGTTCATGTAAATTAATTTATTAATTTTTTAGAAAAAAATTTAATAATCTTGCGCAAAGCGCAGGAAATCGACTAGTTTCCTCATAATGCCTTGCAAATGTATAAGATTCAAACATATATAACCTTAAAAAGTACAAATCAATAACTAGTATCACTACACTTAAAAACTGTTTTTATTTATTTATTTATTTATTTTTCTATGTTAGAGTAAGTTAGTGTTGAACCATTAGTCAGAAAATTATACTAAATAAAAATTTATTTTAATTGTCATGAATATTAATGGCTTTGAAATATCTCACCCCTTTGTATGCTCAAGAGAAAATAGTTTTCAAGTCCCGACTATCAAATAGTTAAAGATAAAAATATGAGCACCACAAAATTATAAAACATATAAAAAGGGTAATGTGAAATTCAAACTTAAAATATTTAAGCAGAGCCTTTAATTTAATTGATGCGGTGGTAAAGTTACTGAGATATGCTTGATGACCAATAGATTATGTTATTGAATCTACCACTTAATTTTAAATATGTTAATTTCTTCGAAGTCATGGTTTAGGACACGCAACTTGTCTAAGTAGGAATAGTCTATCCTAAAAAAAGTCGAACACCCACCATTATCAAAAATAAAAAAAAAAGAAAAGTAAACAAAAAAAACTGAGTTTTTAATGGTTTGAGATGACCGTAGATATGTTATCCTCTATTTGATTCGCACATCTCAAGGCAAGGCGCGAAGGATAAGAGTCAAGAGGGTCATCGCGACGTTAATCGGATCGCAACCAAGCGCGGTATTTAAAACCCACGCAGTGCTCGCACCACCGGGTCTCGAACTCGCGACGCCTTTGAATCTGCAAAGCTCATCCGCGTGTCAGCGAAGCTTCGCACTCTCAAATCACGATCTCTCTCTCTCTCTCTGGTAGAACGAGAGAGCGATCATGGACGCCCAATCTCAACACCTCGCGTTTCTAGGGTTTCCAGTTCTCTCGATTTCGATCCTCTCGATCGTAATCGGAGCCGTAGCGGTGCTGCTCTTCTTCTCCGATTACTTCCGCAAGAGAAGATCAGAGGTTCGGACGATCGCAGAGCCGGAATCGATTGCGAACCAGAAGCCGAAGAAGCCTCCTCAGACGATCTCGAAGAAGGCGCACTCGAAATCTCACGCTCATGCTTCCGAGAAGGTTTGAATCTCATTTAGGTTTGGCGGATTTCGGTTTTGATGGTTATTTGAGTTTCTAAATTTTAGGTTTTGTGGTTGTTGTTGTTGTGATTTCAGGATCAGATCAAGCGGCACCACCCTCTCGATGCGAATACACTGAAAGGTCATGGCGACGAGGTCACCGCGCTGTGTTTCTCGCCGGATAGTCGGAGTTTGGCGACAGGTATATCTATTCTTGGCATTACTTTGATACTTACTTGAATTGAAGTCTTTCAGTTTCATTTCCGATTTCGTGTTGTGATGTGTTTGGCTGCCACAATGCTAAGATAGATGTAAATGATAAAGGAAAAGAAGAGTAGGAATGATGATAAGCGAAAAATTGGCTATTAGTTGGAGAAACGAAATGTGATTGTCAAAAAATTAGAGAAATGCAACTACGAGGCCGATTCAATTTGCAAATTAACCGAAGTAACCAATTAGACTTAATTGTGAGAAGCAGATAAAACTGGTGAAAACGATTCAGATGCTAGTAGACTCTGCGTAAGGTTTAAACTGTCTCGTACATGTATCTTCTAGGGGTTTTGGCGCTTTGCGATCGCATAAAGTCAAGTGATTGTTGGTTTGAACTTTGAACTGAGAGTTGGAGTTGGGCAATAATCACAGCTTGTTGTATCATGACAATATGTTTGAAGTAGCAGATATTTCAGAGTTGTTATGGGAATTTATACACATGAAATGGGAGTTTCTTTTTCACGGAGGCATCTTCTCACCTATTCCACAATATTGTGAAATAAACTCGAGGTGTCAAAATAATTTATGTCTAAGTCCCAAATGAACTTCACTAGAGCTGGGTTGGTTGTTGTATTCATTAAACATGTAAGGATTGATTTCATTGCTGAGACTTCATTCATTCAATTGTTTGCCTCATAAAAAAAGCTATGTCCTTCAGGCATAATTTCCTGATTGTTGTTTTATTTTTCTCCACAGCATGTGCAGATAGTGTAATCAGGGTTTTTAAGTTGGATGATGCCTCCAACAAAAGCTTCAAGTATGACTTCTAAGCATTTCCATGTCCCAGGACTTGCGCTTGAGCGCTAGAATTTGGATATTAATTTCATTTCCCTATTACATATATATGCAGGTTTCTAAGAATTAATTTACCAGCTGGATGTCATCCAACGGCGGTTGCCTTTGCCGATGGCCCATCGGATTTAGTAGTGGCAGCTCAAACCCTATATGGTGCATCGTTGTACATGTATGGGGAAGAAAATGCCAAAGCAGCTAATGAAGCAAAGCAGCTGACCAAGCCTCCCCTTGAAATGAAATGGGAACATCGCAAAGTACATGATAAAAGGTCCATTATTACCCTCTATGGGACCCGGGCAAGCTATGGAAGTGCTGATGGAAGTACAGTTATTGCTTCATGTTCGGAAGGTGTGTATATAATACATGGATCCTTCTGTTAAACTTAAGCTTGTGCCCTCCTTTCCATTTTAATTTTTAAACATATTTGCAGTGGTTTTCTTGCATGCTAAATTTTGCTGATATTAGACTGCCACTTTGAAACACCCGTGCATCATCTGTTAAGCAGTTAGTATTAGCTCATTTGTTTGGTCATTGAGACTTGAGACACTACTGGATTATTTAGTTTTTTAGATAGAATAAGTTTAAGTTCTCTATCCGGGTAAATGTGATGAATTCCTTGCTTCAGTATGCACACCTCTGATGCCTGTTTCCTAAAAAAGTATGCACACCTCTGTTTGCTACTTCTTGTTTAGCACACACATATGCATGTTATAGAATATATATATAATATTTGTGAGGTATTATCAAATTAATACCTAAATTCTCCCATGTTGATAGACTACCAAATGATTCTTATTAATGACTCTTGTAGACTGGATCTTTTTCATAAAAGAAGACATAAACAAACCATACTAATATACTTGACGTTCTTTTGAAAATAATTAGGCTCGTTTTTTGCCAATTTACTTTTCTATACTATGGCTTCTAATTATGTGACAATTTACAAGTACCTTTTCTTTACTTTTTTGTTCAATCCTCTACAATAGAAATTAGAACCACAGTTTATCCTAGTCATGGCTTATCATTTTTTTGCATGTTTAGAGGCTTTCAATTGTTTTAGTGCTACTTGCCATTGTCATATATCCTTATGTGTAGATTTGTTAAATATTCTGATTTTGTTATGGCTTTAAATTCATTAGTTAAAAATATTATTCCTTGAGTACAGCATCTGGAATATGAGCATGATGAGTCATCCATCATTCTACCCTTTTAACTAGGGTGCAGTTAGCATTATGGCTGGTTAGGGAGCGTAATAGATAAGTTAATGTGTTTTGAGGAATGTTGGACTTCTTTGGTGGTTGCATTTTGTGTATAATTTTTATTATATTAGTAATAATATATTTCATGTTTATTGCACTAAAAAATATTTGTACTGTTAATTGTTAACAGATATGGGAATTGTGTCGCTGTGTTTTGCACATTGAGAAATTTATCAAATGCCATCTCATTTCAAAATCTCACCCTTCATTTTTTTCATTTTCCGCATTGGTCACAAAGAGAGGGGGTTGTTTTATTCTCTATTTCGTCTTGTTATTTTCATTGTGATCTAGTTTGTTGTCTGTTAACTGGTAGGTACTGATATTATACTTTGGCATGGAAAAAGTGGGAAAAACTTGGGGAATGCTGACACAAACCAGCTGAAAAACAACATGGCTACCATTTCGCCTAATGGGCGCTTCATTGCTGCTGCAGCTTTTACTGCTGATGTGAAGGTGTACATCTCTTATATTTTTTCTGCACAGCTATTTACCTATTCAAGACAGTTATTTTGTTCTTATTAGTTAGTATGCATTTTGATTTGGATCATCCATGTTTTACATATGAAACTAGCAACATATTGGATCCTATGCGTACATATTGAAAACAATGAAAAGTAATACTTTTTGGACAGACGTTCTTGTTACTTTTCTCACTTCTCATACTTCCTTTGGACTTTGGAGTGATCAATAAGCAAGATTTTACTATAGGGACCCTGTGGACAAGTGTGCATGCGTCAGACTTCATAGCTATATTCGTATTAGATATGTTGATGTGATACAGAAGCATTCATTTAATTCTTTTTATAGTTAGTACATATCAGAAACCAAATCTTGATTGTAAAGAATACTGCTGCATTGACTGTACTATCTGATCCGAAATCGCAAAAAACATGAAATAGGATTGAAAAATGAATCAATTTTAGGATTTCATATTCAAAACTGCGTTCATTATCTTACGTCATGCCTTGGCAAGGCAACTCTCATTTTATATCATTTTATATCTTATGAGTTGTTCATGCTTCTGGTTTACTATACAAAAACTATGAAGTTTTTTTCGTATTAACTTTAATGTATACAAACCTCCTATCTGTTCATGCTTATATGTTTGTGGTGTCTAGTTCTTGTTCATGCTTTTCCACTACTCCGATGTTGGTGGAGTAGGTGGCTTACAATGGCCCATTTATTTGTGCAAATCTCCTATATGCTCAGCTCATCTGCTACTCCGCTGTAGGTGGCTTACAATCCCCATTTATATTTGGGCCTTCTCGAGTATCTCACTCTTCTTCAAGCTGAAAGGCTTTCAGTGCTTATCATTATTGAAAACAGAATTCATTTAATATTTTGACAACGGAAACGTATATATAGTGTTTTAAATTTGTTATTCCAAATTTGTCTGGTTGTACACTTTTTATCCATCAAGCATGTGCAAAAGAGAAGATTAATTATTGAATTTGTTAGTTATTGAATTTGTGGTGATGTGTTTTCTTTGTATTTTCCAAAAGAGTTTCTTTTACAGATTATTGTTGTTTGAATTGTTTTTTGAGTTCTTCTGTCAACCCAACAAATGTTTGGTTTCTTTGTCTAAAGTAGAAATTAGAAAACAATTCTACATATAATGGGGCCTTCAGATTTTGAGATTTTAAGTCATTTTGTTTACAATTAGAACAGGCTGGATCAAAGAAATTATTTTATTTTTGTTTTGATTCATACAAATTGACATGATTAGATCCTCTCATGATTTTTTGTTCAAGAATTAAATATAAATATTAATATTTTACATGATTTCTCTCTCTAAAAGGTTAGTATTTCATATCTAGTGTATTGTTGACAATAAGCGTTGCAAGGTTTTGAGCGCACATATTTGTGGTATCTGATTTTTGTTCCCTGTATCATCATTTGCCATTGGGCGAGCTTTTAGCTTATGCTCTTCCTATTTTCCATAAGGGAAACAAAAGTCTCTAAATTACTATATAGTTAATCAACTCAGGGTTATTGTTGTAACGACCCAATATTTATTGACGTTGTTATTTAAGTCATTTTCAGACCTGGACACCAACTCAGGCCATGAAACGCCTCGGACATGCTAGGACATGTTTGACTGGGCGTGAATAGCTATTTTTGTCTGATTGGTTACGTAATTGCGATGTTAATTATTATTTTATTTATATTGCATTGCATGTGTGTGAATATATTGTTGTATCGGGTGAGATTGTGTGACGAGTGTTCGTCTTGAGATGTGCATTGGCGCGGGGCGTCGTGTAGGCGAAGAGTCGGTAGCTTAGTTAGACGATAGTGTTAGATTAATTATATATTCATGAACTAAGCTAATTGAACAAATAATGTGCTTAAGTCAAGTGTGTGACAATTAAATGACTTGAATAATATTTTGGGCTATTTAATTGAAGAAGATTCTAGAAGGAATAGTTAGTGGTGTGTTGTCCCATTTTGAATCACAGAAATGTGTAGGATGATTCATAGCCACACATTTAGGTAGGAGGTGTGGAGCTTTATGGACCATAAGATATGTCTTGAGATTTGCTACTTGGGGATCTAGAGGAGCAATTACTTAAGTCACAAGTTTCCTATATCTCTCATTGAACAAAAAGAAAGTGAGGATGAGAGAGAACATGGTGCTAGGAGGAGGAAGAGAAGAGAAAAGTGAGAATCGGTGGCGATTTTTGCGAAATTGATGGAGTTTTGAATATCCAAAAGAGGTAGAATAAGAGATCCGACTCCATTAAAGCCATAGATATGTTCTTCACCAAATCTTCATCATGCATGTTTCAAAATTTGTTGTTCTTCAAGGATTTTGGGTATATGGGAGGATCCATAAGTGTATTGAGGTGCGTATTGAGGTGCGTATTGAGGTGCGGGAGCTAGTCGAGGTCAGATTCGGGAGTCCGGGAAAGTCGGAGCGCGTATTGAGGTGCGTAAACCCCTTGAGAAACACAGTCGAGTATTTATTTGTTTGTTTAAGTCGATCTCTTTACTATTCATGTTAATCATTTGTATTCTATCCTCGTGCTTGCTTTGGTTTAACGGTTGGTTGATTGGTTCACCACCGACTTTTTATTTTGTAGTGTGTACAAACTTGGGCATGTTAGACGGTAGGTACAGACTAAGGTGATGGACCCTCTATACACCAAAAATTCTTGAAGAACAACAAATCTTGGAACATGCATGATGAAGATTTGGTGAAGAACATACATATGGCTTTAATGGAGTTGGATATCTTGTTCTACCTCTCTTGGATCTTCAAAACTCCTTCAATTTCGCACAAATTGCCATCGATTCTCACTTTTCTCTTCTCTTCCTCCTAGCACAACGTCCTCTCTCCTCCTCACTTTCTTTTTGTTCAATGAGAGAAATAAGAAACTTGGGGCTTAAGTAATTGCTCCTTTCTAGATCCCTAAGTAGCAAATCTCAAGACATCTTATGGTCCACAAAGTTCCACATCTCTTACCTAAATGTGTGGCTAGGAATCATCCTACACCTTTGTGCTATTCAAAATGGGACAACACACCCCTACCTATTCATTCTAGAATATTTTTCAATTAAATAACTCAAAATGTTATTCAAGTCATTTAATTGTCACACATTTGACTTAGGTACATTATTTGTTCAATTAGCTTAGTTCATAGATATATAATTAATCTAACATCATCGTCTAACTAAGCTACTGACTCTTCGCCTACACGACGCCTTGCACCAATGTGTATCTCGAGACGAACACCCGTCACAAAATCTCACCTGATACGAAAATATATTCACACACATGCGATACAATATAAATAAAATAATAATTAATATCGTAATTATATAACCAATTAGATAAAAATAACCATTAACGCCCAGTTAGACGTGCCTTAGCCTGTCTGAGGCGTTCCTGTGACCTGAGTTGGCGTCCAGGTCTGAAAATAATTTAAATAACAACGTCAATAAATATTGGGCCGTTACAATTGTCATGGTTTGGATGTTGTTGTAGGAGGTGAGAAGCCTTATTTCAATGTGATTTTTGTTCAAAATCTCACAGATAGGAGGTTTGCACACATCTTGAGGGGCAAGGGCTCGTTGGGTGCTTTAACTTGAGGGGCTCAAGAGATGTACATACTCTCAAACAAAAAGAAAGAGAACTCGTTCGCCTGGAACAAATAGATTGCTTGTTTGATTTGAACTTAATGACTGTTATGCTTTAATTCCCTTTTATATTTTTTTACTTATGTATTTTTGTATTCAATAACAAAATAGCCTCAATCCCAAATTATGGTTTATACTTTTTGTATTACTTTTTGGAAAAAGATACTGTACAATTTAGGTACTTGCAGCCTTTTACATTTTGTCTTCATAGGTATGGGAGATTGTGTATTCCAAGGACGGTTCAGTAAAGGAGGTTACGAAAGTTATGCAACTCAAGGGGCACAAAGTAAGGTTCTAGTAATTGATTACTTATATTTTCAGTTGCATGTTTTTGTTGATGCTTTGTTTTTGTGAACGTGATAATATGTTATTTTCTATTTTATTTCATTTTTTAAATTTATAAGTCACTTCTTTGCTCTTGACATTTCGTGGACTTAAAATAATTTCTCATTATATGAGAATTCTTTAATGGATGATTATTTTTGTCAGTGTTGCTCTCCCAGTAGACCATTGATAATCCTTCCCTTTGAGATACTTATAGAATAAGTTTTTGTTTGTTGGAAAACTTGTATTTCTGTGTTATAGCATTTATCACTGACTTTACTTGTGCTTTTGTTTTATTAGTTTAATTTTCTTTTATCTTTAAATGGTTTTTTCTTTTCAAACGTCTTATTTTGATCCCCAGAGTGCTGTTACCTGGTTATGCTTTACTCCAAATTCAGAGCAGATCATTACAGCATCTAAGGATGGTTCTATAAGAATATGGAATATTAATGGTATGTAAACATCTGATATGTTTTACTTTTTGATGATATTTTCTCCTTATTTCATAATCCAACAATCTTTGAGCGTAGATCCCCTTCTCTGATGTTGTTTTTAAATTATGATTGTGCTTCTCTTCTTCTCTTTCGAAATTTAGATAAACTTACTATACCTGTGGAACAGTTTGTTGTTCATGGTTCACTTCATTCGTTGAAGAAATTATGTATCTGTTTTGTGCTAAAATTTACTATACCATAAGACGTTTGCAGGATCCATTGATTGTTCTGTACCTCTTCTATTATATTGGCATTAATGTGCATGCATGTCTGTGTATGTGTGTTTCCATGCGTGTCTGTGTCTACATATTGTAATAATCTGTTAGGTTTAACGGGTTTTACCAATATTCAACAGAATGGTTTTTTGACATAGTATACACAATTTGATCTGGATAAGTCGTACGGTCAGCTTTTCTTGCATGTTCTTCATCGCGTGACCAACGTGGAGGTACGGCGAGTTAGGTTTGAGACTAGACAAAAATCATGAACTTGGATGGTTTTCTTAGCAGCACCATCTATTGTTTTCTCCTTGGGTTCTATTGGCTCTTGGAGCTTAAGATGATGCCACACACATTCCATTTCCATATGCAATATGCAAAGTATTTTGACATGGATTTCTGTGCGCTAATGTCTGCTTGGTCAAGTTTTTGATGGTTTGGTTAGAAAAGCCAATGTTGCTTTTTCTTATTTGGGTTCTGTGTTAGGCGAGGATTGTTGGTTGTGGATTTGTGATTGATCTGTGTTTGTGGTTTCCTAATGTAGATTGTAAACAGCTTAGAAAGTAAGTATTATTCCTTTTGCTTTGAACTATTTCTTGGTTGGACCCAGTCCATTAGAGGTGCCGGAGGCAGCTGTTTCACTTAATTGTTGTGTTAACATTTGAAGGATAGAGGAAGTAGAAAGTTTCTGCAGAGCGTACAGTTACCTCCATTTTTTTTTTTTTTTTTTTTTTTTAACATTGCAGTTCATTTAACCATAATAAATAATGTGTTTCAGAGACTCGTAATGCTAAAGGCCTCTTATGAAGTCCTTTTTTGGGGAGTAGAAACTGAATCATATACAAAGTATAGTGAGGGAAAAGAGTACAAGCAACCTTAGAACTTAGAAGTGATGTTAGTGACTGCCTTAAATATGAATTTATTGGTGGTGGAATTCTATTTGGATATCTTGGAGGGGATAATGAGTATGGCCTTGTTTAGAAAAAGCATTGTGGAGATCTCAAATTGTTGAAGTAGAGTGATTAGTCTTAGATAGGGACTTTGGATGGAAAATATACTTTTGAGGCTGTGAGTTTTTGATTAGATTGACTTGCCTGGATTCTTGAAGTGCAAGCATATTGTTTCGGTTTGGTTTCTTGCTTGAGCTAGTTGAAATTTCAAATGATATAGTTAAGGTCAGCTACCTTCTCCTTGGCCCTAGAGGTGAGCTACCTTTTCTTTATTGTAGATGAGATAAATTTCCACTCCATGTCTTTTCTATATCTTTCTAAATGTCCATACTGGATCTTGCCTTGATATAATTGATTTAGGACTTGTGCATGCATTTTGGTTGTTTTTTACTTCCTTAAATTTGTGTCTTTTACCAGATAATTTTGTTTGAAGATCATATCACGCCAATCACTTGTTGCTGTTCCTGACTATTATCTCAGTGTTTGAAGGGCTAATTTTTATTTTTATTTTTTTTGAAAAATACTCATTAGTATAGGTGTTTGTACTATGATCTTATCCTGTGTTTCTTTTAAACAATAAACCAAATAATACTTTGCGTTTTAGTTAATTTGGAGACCAGAGTAGATTACAAAAAGCATCAAAGTTCAAAGTTCAAACCTAAATAACTCAGTATAAAACCAGTCTGCTTTAAATTTGTTTTTGATGGTTTGATCGCATAAAAGATGCAAGCACTATAATAAAGCAAAACAAATTAGATGATATGGGACCTAGAATATTGAAAACTTGCCCTCTTTTTGTTACCGATAAAGTTTAGATGAGGCTTACACTCACCAAGTAATTTCTGAGAAAACATTGTCCAAGTAATCCTGACACATTTATGACGTTAAATCTAAACAACATCAAATATCCAAAAGCATAATAGTTACGTACTCCCTATAAAATGGTCTAGTTTGGTTTTTCAGATTTGAGATATCAAACCACAGGCTATACTTGAACAACTGGTTCGGTAAATTTTCAAATCTAAGCTAGCTCACAAAATTGAAAACCTTACCAAGCCCGTGTTTTTTGGTATGATTTGATGTGGTTTTGCAGTTTGTGGTTCTCCTGCACGCCCCTACGTCATTTTGTTCTTCGTGTTTTGGACATTGGTAGATTTGATGAATGTAAAATTTCATCCATCAATTTGTGAGGATGTATCATTCAGAATTTGTTGATCGACTTCTCTGGTTGAAGATTTCAACATTTCTTTTTAATTTCGTAGATCTGGATACTTTTATATAATACATGGTTTGGGGTGATTCCCTTTTTGTGAAAAGATCTTTGGAAGTTTCTGTGGATCTTTTCGGCTTTGAATGAATTTGATGTGTGTGATCGAGGATCGCTTGGGTTGGAGGAAGCTTTTCCCTATTTTTATTTTTTAGTTGTCTATCACGCTGTCAAATCTTGTTCATTTTGGAAGATCTACTTATGTTTTGTAGGGAAGGTTCTGCTTGTGTTGCTTTTGCACAATGAAACTAAGTTTTATGTGGTCCTCTCAGAAAAGAAAAGAATTGCAAGACACCAAAGTTCTACTGGCATTATATCTCACCAATTTTTAGAAAGGAAAGAAATCCAATTATACTAGTATTTCTTTGTATATGAACGATGACCGTCCCAATTATTGTATACACTGAAAAACTGCTTGTCTAGTTGAACGTGAAACTAATCATATGTACTAAAACATTGTACTTTTGTATGTGTAAAACCTTTTTATTTGAAACTAATCATATCAAGTATCTACCAAATAAGTTTTTGCTTTAAAATGTTGTATAAATCAAACTAGCAGCTTTTGGTTGCTACCAAGAGCTGGTAATGCAAGGACTACGTTTGGATTAGCAGTGAATTGATGGAAAGAGGAGCGATTTTGAGATGGATGTGTTCTCATTTATCTATTTTCATCAATGGCTAAGATATTATTGGGCTAGGATTATCTCTTTTTCATTGAGAAGTTCTCAGCTTCACTAATAATTTCTAGAGAGGGCTAGAAGCATAATTTGATTCTAGACTTTTTCTAGCAATGATCTAATGCATAATTATAGTTGAGTTGAGGTCTCCATATGACATGTAGTTTATTTAAATGTGGTAGAAAAAAGTGTTCTCCAGCAGTCAATGTTTTTATGCAGTTTTGCTTAAGATATTCTTGTTCTGAGGATATTATTTTATTTCAAGCATATTTCTTGTCTTGTGGAAATGTCTTGTAGTAGAGAATCATATTGATAACTTATATTGGTCCAAGTACCTTATTTGTTGCACTGACCCTTCTATGTGTTTTCTGAAGTTCGATATCATCTTGATGAGGACCCAAAAACTTTGAAGGTGTTCCAAATTCCCCTTCATGATTCTAAGGGTGCTACTCTGCATTATGATCGACTCAGTATTTCACCTGATGGGAAAATATTAGCAGCCACCCATGAGTCGACATTGCAATGGTTGAGTGTGGAAACTGGGAAGGTTTTGGATACTGCTGAAAAAGCGCATGATGGTATGTGAACGTTCTTGTTTTCATGTTAGTTTCTGTTCTGGCATCTAAGTCACTTGCAATGAGAACTCTGTCGCTCGTGGGAAATTGTTTAATTTAGTACTAAAGTAGTACTAAACGAATGTTATGCACTTAATTTGTTTGCGACTAGCCTTGAATGCCCACGTACTAGAATTTAGCCTAGCATTCTCCTATGGAATGCCCTTGGGAATTTTAGTCTATATATAGTCGTGATCCTTCTTGTTCCATTGTTCTGCAATGCATAGTTCATTCTACCATTCATTAGTAATCTTAACTCTTTTGCAGGTCAAATCACTGGCATTGCTTGGGCTCCTCAACCTATTGCAATGGGTAAGTTCATGTTCTCTCAATTTGTTATGAGTTTCTTTTGCAATTTGGTCTGAACATTTTGACAAGTCAGTAACTGATAATTCAGAGTTAACTTGCATTGTATGTATCTACGATACGTCTTACTGTAAAGCTGCTTGGCAAGATGATTTAGTCTTGAGATGATCATCTCTGTTCACCCAGAGAACACTGTGTCCTGTCAGTAAATCCTAGTAACCACTCTACAGAAGTTTAATGCTATAATTACCAGTACTAAGAGCATAGTTGGTCGGGCTGGAATTACAATGTTAGAACATAGATGTATTGGCTTTGCAAAACATCGAAAGTAAGCCTCAGTCCCTAGGTCCGGCTCAGTCGTTTAGCCTGAATGTGACATATATGTTCACCAGTTTGACAGTTGTTTATCTGGAATGGACTCCTAGTTTCACGATAAGCATCAGGTGTTTTCGCATTGTGTTTGTGCAGCTTGTGCTGCTTTGCTATTGTAGCCTGGTATGAACAATTGATTGACTATAAGTACGTACTATGACTACAATAAATACTATAGAGAATGAGCACGCTCAGTGTCCGGTTTTGTTGGTAAATAATCATTCTGACCTACAAGCCGGTTCTTTATTTTGATGACATTAGTACAATTTCTTATCTATTTCTTCCTCATTCCTGCAGGAGGTGCACCGACTATGATTTTAGCTACCGCAAGCATTGACAAGAAAGTAAAACTATGGGTCACTCCGAAACTATAACCACGAGAAAATATACTTTTTACGCTAGAGAAAGTGACAGATGCATGGATGGATGGATGTTACATGACCTCATAGCTCTGACCAATAAGCTAGATGGGCGCCTATCTGAGCTTTTTGAAGAAGTTGCGGAAGCATAAAGAAGTGTAGATCATGAATAAATCATGCAGATATTCACGATCTCATTAGAAGAAGCAATAGTGAAATTTTGGTGTTGGGTTTTGAGACAACACTCTGCTCTTGCAGATCTAAGCTGCGTCAGTCTTGATTGACTACAAGTATATGGCTTTTGGTGAGTTTGGCTCCAGTAGTGCATGTGGTTCCGATTCCTGCATATTATCTGTAGTTCTTGAACTTCCATCTGTGATTTTGCTTGATTGTGTTTGTCCCGAGCAAATTGCAACTTTTAGGTTATCAACTGGATATAGAGCCATATTAGAGCAAGTTTGGTTACAGGAACTTGGTCATATTGATAATCTTAAATGTTCTCATCTTTCACTGATTATTTTTTTTTATTTATTTATTTATTTATTTATTTATTTTATGTTCATCGTTGGAGAAACAGTTATTTTGGCGTACAGAAAGTGGCACAGTTGAGTTAACAACAAAGCCTTAACCAACTAAACTCAAGTGTGTGAATAAAATAAAAAAAAAGACTACTTATTGAAGTGGCTAATGAAGGCTTAAAAGACAAATCACGAGTCCTTGGCGCACAACCGGCAGGCAAGGCTGGCATTCCATCAGTGCAGAGTTCAGCTCTGCTTACTGCCCCAATTGTTCCTTCGAACGCTGGAGTTTCTAAAGGCTGACTCTGAAGAACATGTGCAACCCATCAGAGAACTAAAATAAATGTAAGCAAAAGACACTAACATTTTCTCAGTAAAGGTAAGGTTGTGACTCTTAGTTATTTTGATTTTAGACTGTATGTGCTTGTCATGATTTATATTTCACATAAGCTTCTTGAATGTTGAATGGTTTCAAGTATGTTTGGTTTCAGTACCTCAAGAGTGGGTGAATTGATTTTTTAGTGTTCACCCCTGAAATTAAGTTTCAATTTTGTTCCATGCCAAGTATTTTCGTAGTGTAAAGGGAACATCAAACTAATAATAACCTGTAAAAGAAAGGTTTGAACTTTGAGTAGCACACATTTCAACTAGCATCTTTATTCTTATTTGTTCTTGTTCTTCAATGATTGAATGTTTAAAGAGAACATTCAATTGTCTTTATGTAATTTATTTTAATTGTTAGCTTTTTTTTTTTTGAAAAAATTGTTAACTTTTTTATTCTTATTTGGTAGATTTGAAGCTCATCATCAAATCTCAACTGACACCGTTGACGGTTTCTTTTCTTTTTTTTTTTTTCGCCAAAGGTCTCTTTTTTATTGTTTAAAGTTAAAACTGAGGCCACCTCATGTTTTGGAAAAGAAAAAAATGTCACTGTCAGAGGATGAAACTTTTATATATTCAAAAGAAAATGGAAAATGTTAGCCCGACTTCAATAGGACACCGGATAGGAGATTTTTATCATGGCGTATTAAAGGGACTTGTGTGTACTGTACAGGTGTTCCATTGAAGGCTTGACGTTACTCTAGAAAGAAATGGAAAATGCTAGCCCAACTTCAATAGGACGCCGGATAGGAGATTTTTAACATGGCGTATTAAAGGGACGTGTGTGTACTATACAGGTGTTCTATTGAAGACTTGACATTACTCTAGAAAGAAATGGAAAATGTTAGCCCAATTTCAATAGGACACCGGATAGGAGATTTTTAACATGGCGTATTAAAGGGACGTGTGTATACTATACAGGTGTTCCATTGAAGACTTGACGTTACTCTAGAAAGAAATGGAAAATGCTAGCCCAACTTCAATGGACACCGGATAGGAGGTGTGTTGCTTCTTGCTAGGTTGAACAAATAACAAAAAGTATGGTGTGAATTTGGAACAACCGTTGTAAGGAGGGTCGTTCCCTATCTATTTGCCAGTGCCTGAATTTAGAGTAGGCAGGTAATCTTAATAAATCAAGGGGGTCAGACTCCCCAGGAAAAGTTAATGATTGTGATTTTATCAAGTCAAATTTTTATTTCAACATATAGAGGTGAGAAGAATAATTGACATGAAGAAAAGGAGCTCTTGGGAAAAGAAAGGAGTGTCAATATCTTTGGTGCCATCATTCAAATACAAGATTGTCCAATAAGGTTAGAGCTGCACTATGTGCACCTCAATATCCTCTCAAGGGTCCCTGATCAGGGCACATTCCTAGTTTGTGAAGCAACGCATTTCATTACTTAAGACACATGTTAAAGTAGTTTTGGTCATGTCTTGTCGAGACTTATATTACAGTGTTAGTTTATACCAATCGACACCTAAATAAGATAGTCAAAATTCAACTCAATGGGTGACCACCGAGACTATACAAGTGGTTTCGGTGGCCTTGTGCGAAGATATGTGTCTCGGTCAACACTAACTGACAAAACAACCTATGTCTCGATCATGTGTGTCTGAGACTATAAATTCGATCATTTTGTACTGAGTCTTGAAATGTAATATCGGTTAATGCAGTGACGCGCTATGAGTACTCCACCGATTACTCAGGGCACCCAGGTAAGCACCCCACTGACTACTCTGGGCACCCGGAGGCAAATGTATCATTTTCTTTTAGAACCAACATAAATAAAAAAAAAGTCAAGGTACCCTGAGAGGATATCAGGGTGCACGTAAAAGCGACTCTAAGGTTATCGTTGAGTTATCCTAGGGAGAGTAACTTGGTCACGACTCCTCATGAAAAGCTCCTTAATGCGGTTTAGATGCTCAAATTATGGTTTGAGTTTTTCCACTTTAGGTCATTGTTCATAAGGAAAGATGTATACATTAAGGATATATCTGGCCATTTCACTTTTGACAAGGAAGCAATTGGCATCACTTGCTCAAAATTCTGATTTTGAATGTTCTCTGTGTCTGCTTTTATCTTAACTCAATTTCTCTGTGTTGTAGATCATGGACATAAATAATTACTAGTGTTATTGATAAATATTTGCTGTCTCTTCAATAACTACATAAATAATTACTAGTGCTACTTGGACTCATGAGTCCGGACCCTTAGGGGGTTTTTTGAAAATTTTTTATTTCAAAGTCATCCTCAAGCAATCAATGACTTCAAAATTATAACTTGTAACACTCCTTTAATATTTACAAAAATCTCAAAAACCTCCCTTTGAGTCCGGACCCTTAGTGTCTAAATAGATTTTTTGATAATATAAATCCAATGGAACGAATATCATAGAATAATTGGGATGTGCACCGGAAGTAACTACTCCTATTAAATGTTTATATAAAATGTTGTCAGAAACGTCTTGAAATATAATCCCTTCGGATCTTTTCAAGTGATGTTTTAAGGGTGTTTGCAGTTTTTAAGAAAGTTATTTAAAGGTTGTAGCTATTCGTACCCCCTTTCTTTTTTTATTTTTTTATTTTTTATTTTTTATTTTTTACCCTATCTCTGTGAAATGATCCAACTATCCCTCCATATAAAAAGTTTTTATTCACGCATACCCCAGTTACCCACTCACACAAACCTCAGTCACCACTTTCTCCAATCGCACTCTCACCACCAATCCAAATCCGACGAAATCTGAGCAAAACGCCATCAATTCAATGTCGTAGGTGCATTCTTCATCTCGTTTAGTGTCGATTTTGTAGTTTTTGAAGTTTTTTTTTCTTTTTAACTCGGTATTATTGGCGGTATTGTTGGTGAGTTTAATGCTTAGATTTGGGGCTTGAATCTTACATTTGGGTACAAAGTTTTGATGGAATCAAAAATATCAAGCGACTCTGAGTAAAACTCAAAATTTTTTTGTTATTTTCATGTATTTTTTTAGGAGTTTTGAAAAAAATTGTTCGTTCTTGTTGCCTGCGGTGTTCGGACGCACAGGGCCAACAACTCTTAAGAGGTATCGGATGCAAAGGGCCGACATCTCTTAAGAGGTGGCCGAGAGGTCTCGGTTAGATCCCTCCATCACCAATTGAAATTGAGTTTTTTTCACAATGTTGGTCGTATTAGAGGTGTCGGTCGAATCTGACCGTTACCCCTTTAGAGGTTGTGGTCAGAGTCGGCAGACACCTCTTCATAGGTGTCAGCCCTGTGCGACCGAATTTTGTGGGCGACACTTTTTCGTTTTTAGGACACATCGCGACCACATCCGACCTTATTCAACGAAAAATCACTCCTACAACACTTGGTGATATAGTACAAAGTGCTCTACAATGACTAAAATAAAAAAAATCTAGATGATTGGGGGGAGGGAGGTGTTGGGTTGAGGGTGATGGGGTATGCTGAGCAAGTGTATTGTTAGATTTTTGAAAAAAAAATCGAGATAAATTAAGTAAAAGGTGAGGTAAATGAAGTAAAAATTCAAAAACGGGAGATAAAAGAAGCAAAATGTGGGGTCCGAATAGCCTGACCCTATTTAAATTATCTTAATTGAGGAGAAAGTCACATTTAAATGACTAAATCACCCTTTATCTCTCCTAATCCCACCACTTCTACATACACTAGTTTTTTTTTTTTTTTGAATCTACATACACTAGTTATTAATGTGTAACTATTAAACTTTCTTTTTCTATGAAGAGTAAAAAGTCAATTGAGTAATTAATGTGTATTGAAAGTATCAAATGACAGATATTGTGAAATATTTCAAAGGGTAGTGCTATTTGGACTCGTGAGTCCCGACTCAAAATTTTTTTTAATTTCAAATACACCCCCCAGCAATTAATGAAACAACCATAATCACTTGTAAAATTCTTATTATACTCCTTAAATATGTACAACAAATTTAAAAACCTCCCAATGAGTCCGAACTCATGAGTCCAAGTAGATTTATTGTATTTCAAAATGGCTAAAACGATACTTATTATGGTATGGAGAGTATATTTTAGGCAATTGATTTAACGATGTACTCCTAAACATTTATAGGACAAAGCACGAAGTCTCCTAAACATGAAACTCGTTTCCTTATGGGTGGATGGTGAATTTAGACTAGTCAAGATATTCTCCTTTTTTAAGAAACATTATAAGCAGGCTAGGAGCTACTCCCACCTATTAAGAAGTATTTTTACCTAAATTATAAGCTCATTGTGAGCTGTTACAAGCTTACTAATGCTTAGTGGACAGACTTAATCAGTTATCGCAGACTCATGGAACTTAGGTGAGTCTTAGTCAACCAACAGAGCTTAGGTGAGCCTAGGTAAGCTTAGTGGGTGGGTCTAACGGACCGCACAACTACCAAGATCAATAATAGACCTTAATTATTCTAATCAGATCCATCGTAGACTTGACTTTATGTCAAAGATTTAGCATTTATTATGTTATTCCTCGAGACTTGAACCATGGTCATTGTAGTGGAAATGCTAGCAGATCTTGGCCACCGTAGCTACTCTACTGTGGTTGAATACTCTCTTTTGATATTAAGTAAAAGGCAAACTTACAAAAAAATAGAAAGAAAAAAGAAAAAGGAACAAACAACTCTTGATTACAAATAGACTTAGTCATATATATATATATATATATACATACGCGCGCGCGTAGGGGTGTACTCAATGTGACAAATCCATGGATTTGTTTAAAGGATGGATTTCATGAAATTTGATGGATTTGGATGGACTTATCGAAAATTCATTCAAATCTCATGGGTAAAGGTGAGATTTTGTTATGTTCATTTTTTGAATAGAAATCCATTACAATCCATTAAAATCCATCAAAATCTTAATGTGTTTAAAAATTGAATACACCTAGACTTTCTAGAAATCCATTAAAATCCATTAAAATCCTAATTAAATACCCTTTGACTTTTCAAACGTCCATCAAAATCTTTTAAACTCCAAATTAAATACACCTTAATTTCAAAATCCTCCAAACTCTTTTAAAATCCTATTAAATCCGCCAATTGAATAAAAGCATGAATAATCAATCTTTCAACCGTCACTTAAATTTACTATTCTACCCTTAATTAAGGATCTTCCCGCTATTAAACCCAAATAATTATAATTAATTGTCAAACAAGTCAGAATGAAAATGTAGTATACTTTTTGGAATATAAAAATAAATTATTAGATTAATTAAATTCTCAGAAGTGTAGCAAGCGGGTTCATGAGGCGTGAGAAGCACACTCTAGAAACTAGTATGTATATAGAGAAATTGAAAAATAGTCATATATATTGGTTGAACCTAACATACAATCTTCTCTCTATCTTCTCATATTATTGGTCCCTACTTTAGATGTTGTGTCCCTCGTAAGAAAGAGAAACCAAAGCCGCAAGAAATGTGAATTAATTCGCTCTATCGGCATAGTGTATACTTCGATTGTTTCTCTAATATATAGCCATTGGAGCTGTTGAAGATAGACAAACCCAAACAACCACCTCAAGGGTCTACTTTTTGTGGGATTAATGCATCCTCTCCAAATAATTTTCATGTTTTTTTTTTTTTCATTCTCATTATTACAACCAAAGCTCTGACTTTGAAATAATGATAGAATCAATTATAGGAAAAGGAGAAAAGCAGAGGCTTGTTATCATGCTTAAAGTTTATAAAAGTAGCCAGATTTGTTCTTCAGCCAATGTTTCTCTTTTCTCTTATAAAAAACAAAGTTATTTATCCAAAAAAAAAAAAAAGTCTAAAAACACAATAATGCTGTAGGAATGGGTTGTGCACTGTCGATGACATATTGGACCATTATATTAGTAAATCAATGTACTTTTATTAATTAGGGCAATTGATTTTTTGTCATAGTCTTGTGTTGAGAGTAGGGGTGGCAATTCATGTCAGCGAGTCGTAAACGTATCGTGTCGTAAACAGGTCATGACCCATATAATGCAAACTTATGATATGACGTGTTTATTAATCGTGTTAATCGTTTTCGTGTCTAAATTAGTCGTGTTATAAACATGTCGGTATTCGTGTCACATGTTTATTAAATATTTTATTTAAAATTTTTAATTTATTTAAATTTTTATAATTTGTTTACTACATTTTTAAAAATATCTATATAAATAAATTTAAATGAACATAATCATAAATTTTTATTATTTTTATAATAGAGATGTAGTCTTAAGTTTTACTTTACTTTTTCCTTCAAGTCTTTACTCTTTAATGTTAATAATGAAGAGAAAATGACTCTTAACATATAACATATACAAGACAACAAGAATCCTATAAAAAAAGGTGTAAATTTTCATATTTTTTAATAAATAATTATAAATAAAATTTTAAACTTAAATAATATATTAAAAGTAAAATAAATATTTCCTCTAAAAATAATGTTAAATATGGAAAAGGATGTCTGCAAATAAAAAATAAATCATGTTATTAAAATGTACTCAAATAGGTGAATACATATTCAAATAAGTGAGTTTTGTAATAATTTATTTATTATAACATATTTATTATTTATACACCATTTTTTAATCATGTTAAGCGAGTTATAAACGAGTTAAATAGGTTAATATGTTAATGACTCGTTTATTAACCGTGTATAAACAGGTTAACTTGTTTATGACCCAGACCCACTTATACCAAACCCATGACATGTTTATTACATGTCGTGTCGTGTTAAATGTTTCATGACCCAAATTACCAGCTCTAGTTGCAAGCCATTGATGATTAATGAAATTTCTATTTTACTTCAAGAAAAAAATTAATCTAAATAAGTTCACCATACGTATTAATAGAATAATTTGAAAATAAAAAATAGAATAATTTTGGCCCACCATAGATCTTATAGTATGTGGCTCATTAACCTCACCTAGACTTTATGAGTTTATTAAGAGGCCTAAGTTTTATAGGTCTATTATAATTATTTAAGTCTAACCATTAAATGTTAATAAGATTGCAGTTACTCCTCGTGGTCTTGTAATTTGAAAAAAAAAAAGGATTTGAAATGTAAAAAGGTTTTAGAATGAACTAAACCTGTATGTCACACCACCTTATCGCCTTCAACTATTAAGTTTTCACCACATTATTTTAACAATGTCAACAAATCTCCATTAATTTTTTTTTTCTGATAAGAAAAAAAAAAAAAAACAATTGCCACTACTAAAATTTGAACCCATGACCTCTTAAGCTCTTACTCTCAAATTCCATATTAAATTATTAGGCGAATCAATTGATTAATCTCTATTTAAATTTAATTGAACGTAAGAGTATTTATGTGTTTTTTAATCATGGATTCCAGCTTGTGCTGCATGATCACCACTTGCACAAATTCTTCATATAAAACACTTTTTCAAGTACTAAGTTTCAACTCCATTCTTATGATATTTTTACATGCCCTAATACCCCAAATAATAATAAACAAATTTCTTTTAACAAATCAATCACAAAAGTGACATAAAAAGTTACTATAACTTAGTAAACTCATTCTTTTCTGTCATTATAAATCATAAAATATATCGCGGACCAATCAAATCCCAGTTTCACACAACGACACGTTTCGATTGATGATTGGAAGAAAATCTAGGCTATTCTTAATGTGATAAATAAATAAACAAGTGGCCACATTAGAATAACAACAGCATTGACAATAATTATAGCATTAGTTAGATGAAATAATTAATTGTTATTTATGTGAAAGCTAAGTCCCAACAGTGAGGGAAGAAAATGGCACCCTAACCACTACCACTAATACACATCCAGACACACTTCACTTCACTATCAAGTGTTGTCCCACTAGATCCCAACTGTCGCCTCCTCTGATGCTTACACGTGGCGTATATTTTTATGACCGGGCCCACCCAAATAAAGAAGCCCAAAACAAAAGTAGCTCGCATTTTGGACCCACCTTATTCGAATGGGATCTCACGGGCTCGATCTGTTCACTGTAGGACACGTGGCGCTGTCCAAGCGAAACAGATCAAAAGTTTGCGTTGGTAAAGCGTTGACTGGCTCACCTGAGCGGTTAGAGTCACGACGACATCACTTTCAAGAATGATGACGTCGTCGTTAAGTACGGACGTGTGAACCACGTGCGTTGAACATGAGGCGGCACGTGACATTGGATATTTCAAAGAAAACAAATTAAAACAAGCCGTACAATGACCACGTGACCGTTGGTGATGCTTGGAAAAGGATCATTGACCTATAACGCGTCGTGGTTCATTTTTGCTGCGTCGTCTGTGGTGTAAATTTGGCAATAATAAAATATATAAATTAACATAAACAATTTTAAAAGAGAGATAGTTAATAAAATGATCATTAATGAGGATAGTTATATTTATCACTTCTGAAAGATAACTGTTCATATAAGTTAGGGGAGATATCTTTTACCCTTTCCTGTAAGTTGAAAGATAACTTATAGAAAAGTTGAACGATCAAACAAAATTAGTTTTCAACTCTCTGTAAGTTATCCCCTTAGAGATAACTTTACCACCAACCAAACAAGACCTAAATATCAACTTTCAAGATATGAGAGTGCTTCGACGTGAACCTCGAGGAGTTTTGAATGTTGAAGGTCTTGACCTTTTTCAACTCTTTATTTTCATTCGATCAATTCTACAGAGTTAGTTAGGTGCCTCTAAGGTTTTAACCTTTTTCAACTCTTCCTTACTTCGATTCGAACAATTCCATAGAGTTAATTAGACGCCTCAGAAAAAGTTGAGATATAACTAACAATGATGTAGTATGAGAATTAAAAGTTAAATGTCATAACATGGGTTCAAACCTTGGTGGATGCAAAATTATTTTTTTCCTATAAAAAAAAAACCGTAGTAATAAACTTGTCAAAAATTAAATCCGTGACAAGAATTATGCAGCTAGGGTTGTTCGTTGTTATCACAAATTCACAATTATATACGATTCTTGTGAAAAGTGTTGCAACCACATGTGTGCTCACAATCAATACTACACATTTTTTTTTGGATAAAGTAAGTTGCATTTCACGTAAAAAAAAACACTATCACCAAACTGCGACCAAACCAAGGGTTCACAGTTTGACCAATTTACAAACTATCACCAAACTGCAACCAAACCGACCGCAGTTTGGTTGCGATTTTCCTGCAACATTTTCAAAAAAAAAAAATGCATGCATTTCATAAATGTCCATCAACAAAGCATACAACAAAATACATGTTCGTACACAATCATCCACCAAAAACATATTGAAACACAACAAAGTTATGAATCCAAGTTCATTTCAAAAGTTAAAACAACAAAAACAAATATATTCAACATCAAAAACCTTCAACTTTATTCTTCCAAGTTTCAATTTTATTCTTTATTCCAAAAATAAAACAACTATTAGAAATATAAAGTTACGAACAAGATAAGAGTTTAATAAGAACTAAAAGTTCCAATAAGATTTACTTACCAAGTCAATAACTCAATGCATTTTGCTAACATCTCAACTAATCATCTAAAATAAGTTGGTCCAAAATGCCTAAACAATATTTCAAAATGTCATAAGATTAAATGACAGTAAAAGAATAAATAAAGGTAACCGCAATTTTTTCGAAATGAAAATCACCACCAAACGGTTTTTAAGTTTTTGAATCACCTCCAAATTACGAATTCAAAAAATCAGACCAGACCATTATAGATTGGGTGGTTTGAGCTATTTTGCGGAGACCGTACACATTCCTAGGTTCTACTATACATGTTGAACGTCAGCCTTCAAAAATTCAAGAAAAAAAAAAAAAGAGAAAAAAAAAAAGTTGGACCAATGAGTACAAACAGAAGCACCATAGTCGATGAACAAAAACATTTGGCCCAAAGCAAAACAAAAGACCTCCAATGACCGAGACATCTCCACCGATCAACTGCTGGCCAGCAATAGAATCTGCGGGCATAGTTGACCACTTGAGCGCGAATGCTACTGAACAAAAGGGTACATTAATCTGCTGGCTAAACAACAATCAAAACCACATACATTAGAAATACATTAAAAATTATACTTTTTCCGTAAGACTTTTTTTTTTTTTTTCCCTCAAAATACATATATTAAAAAAACATCAAATTCGTCAAAAAAAATTAATTGTAAATTTAAATTGCATTCTTACTTACATTTAATTCTTTATTTCATCTAATGAAAGAATTCTTTATTTCATCTAAAGGGTTAACTATAAAACATAATGCAAACTTTCGCCATTTTTGTCAAAATAACATCAACATTCAATTCCGTCATAAATAACATAAATTTTCAACATTTTTTCAATTTTAGCACAAAAGAGTAGGGATGCAAATGGGTAAGGTAATACCAACGGGTGACGGAGATTTACCCTAATGAGTACTGGTATGAGGATTTTAAATGGGTGTGAGGGTGGGGGTGGGGATGGGTACGAAATCTCATACCCACACAGATATGGGTATGGGGATGGGTGATAAATTATACCCACGGAGATTCCCACAGGGATCCTGATACCCAATGGGGATACCTATGAGGATTACCCATAGGGATTCCCATATATCAATTATACACCATATGATATTTATTATTTATACACCGTATGATATTTATATATAAATATAATATAATATTACATAGTTTCCACTCGAAACATTCATTATACACATGAAAAATCCTTAATGAGATTTTGAAATCTTAACACTTAGAAGTTAGAACTCTAATTGCATGATATGTTATACTTTATTTTTGTTGGAATTTCAAATAATTGTGTTGTTATGTATGTATTTTTGATTTCTTATTTTTTATAATTTTTTTTGAGGAAAATTAAGTGGGATCGAAGAATATTTTCTCTGCAAGGATTCTCCATCCCCGCAAAAATTTTCATGAAAATCCCTACGAGGATTCTCCATACCACGGGGATTTGATGTGTATGGAGATGGGTACGAGAATTCATCTCCAAATAGGTATAGGTATGAGTATGGGTGATAAATTTTTTAGTAGGTACGAGTATGGGAATGAGGTCCCCATCCCTTACCCTCCTACCCTACCAATTTGCATCCCTAACAAAGAGTGATTTGAGACTTTTTGGTGTTAACTTGACAACATGAAAGAGTTTTTTTACATTCTCAACAATGCAACAAAATAAAAAAATAAAAAACAACAACTACAACAAAATTAGACTCAAATGACAAATCTTCACAAAAATGAACTTCATTTTTTTTTTCAATTTCGTATTTTTTGGTAAAAACTCCATTGGTTTTTTAATTGCCAAAAAAAAAAACACATAAAACGATTAGATATTAGGAATTTGAGTTTTTCTTGAAGCGATTCAAGGAAATTATAAAAAAACTTGGTTCATATTTTCACGTCAATACCAAAAAGCCTCAAATCACTCTTTGTGCTAAGATTGAAAAAATGTTAAAAGTTGGTGTTATTTCCGATGGAATTGAATGTTTGTGTTATTTTTACAAAAATACGAAAGTTTGTGTTATTTTTTATAGTTAGCCTCAAAAAAATTATAATTAAATGTTTGAGTTAAAAGAAAGTTAAAATAGGTCTAAGAGGTACAAAGTTCTCTCGAATCTTGAAAATGTCATATATTTTTTGAAGCTAAAAAATTTTAAAATATCATATATTTTTTACTGAATGGAGTATATGAATAATTTGGTTGTCACTTTAGTCACCTAGATTGAACATTGATCAGTTGATGTGGCATAAGGGATCCGCATCTTATGCTTCTCATTTTAGTCAATCAGTCAACAAGAGGGAAGTGATTGAAAAATACAACCTCAATTTGCACCTTAGGATGCATACTTATGCATCCAATGATGCAATACATGATCGGTTGGGAGCATCGTGCATTTCTCATTTACAAACTCAAATTTCACTCCAAAAATTAAGCCGCTCTTTTGCATCCAACAGTTAGTTAGTTAGTTAGTTAGCTCGACAAACTGACAGGCCACAACGTGCATTCACGAGAACAACAATAGCCATTGTGGAGTGCCAAAAAACCATTTTCCATTAAAAAAAGAAGAAGAAAGCATATAAGTAATCAGTGAGCCAAATTAATTAAAATGCTCTGAAACACATTTAAATTTGAAAGCAACCATGCGCACCGCTATTTATGCGGAGAAACTAAAAAACAAGTGTAAAACTTGTTCAATTATTGAAGCTTCCATCTTTTTGTTAGTTAGGTCGCTATCTAATCTTCTTTGCTTGTGATTATTCTTTGTGTTTTATCCTCAATCTCTTTACATGATTGCTAGCTATTTGGGTATATATGTCTGGTCGAACCATCGATCATTCAATTAGATTTGATGAAGCTAAAGAGAAACTTTCCAAGATGTGTTTGTTGATGATCAGTGTGTTATATTGAAGAACATACAAAGTTAGGGTTAATTTCACTCCAGGTCACCCAATTTTAATTAATTATATCAAATTTGTCACTCGATGAACCTTATTTTGTAACAAGATGGTCACTCAACTTTTGAAAAAATCTCATATGGATGTCACTCATGACTAACGTGGTGATATACAACTCGAGGAGGATCTAGTGGGCATTTTTTTATTAGAAAGAAACAGTCTTTGCACCCACTAAAGTTTGAATCCATGACCTCTTACTTTTAAATGTCATACTAAATTATTGAGCCACTCAATTGTTTTTTAATTCTTTTTAAAAAACTTTAAAAGTAATGTTTTTTTTTTTTTTTTTTTTTTTTTTTTTTTTTTTTTTTGTTTTGTTTTGAAAATTCATTATATCTAATGCAGATCTGAAGGAGGCCAGGATTGGACACTAATGGCTCATCTTTTTTGGCAGCGAATGAACTAGAGGCTTGTACGGATGGAGAGGGGTGTTAAGACGACGTTCAGTCCTCTAAATCAAGTTTTGTCCAACGTTGGTGAATAAATAGCAACAAAAAAATATTGGTGAAAAATGATGGTAGTAATTAGTAGTGGAGAGAGGCCAGTGGCAGTGGCGACGGTGCGTTCGGCAGGTGGCAGTAGTGTTCAACGATTATGAGTTTCTTTGAGCGACATGACTTGCCTTTCTGTCTTCTTTCATACATGGCTAGTGCTTTAGGATTTTTTGGTTGTCTAGTTAGGATCATAGTTAGGGTTTTGTCTCAGCGTTAGTGCAAATTTAGTCTTAAGTCCATTATTAATCTTGGTAGAATAATTCAGGTCCACATAGATCTCTGTAATTAAGTAGGCCTATTAGAGTCATTAAGCTCACTTAGGCTCTATAGGTTTTTGTTTACTTAAGTGAGAATCGAGTCATGATCTTCTGAGGTTTTACCTTTTTGGTAAATGATATTTTTACCATCTCACTTGAGAGGCTTTGACATTTATGCTCTATAGATTTTGATGTATTGACCAATGTAAATTTTATGAGTCTTAGTTTACTATGACCGATTAGTTATGTTCATCAAGTGTTGGTAAGTTTGTAATTACTTAATGTGAGATGGGACAATATTGGTTTTTTTTTTTTTTTTTAATCAGAAGGAGGCTATACGCCTTTGGTTCATTCCTTTATTGAAATCTGCAAAATTTGGGGATAGCAATACTCCTTACATCCTCCAATAACAAGGAGGTTATAGAATTCGGAATTTCATCAACAACATGAACACCCTGAGGAAAAGTATGAAATTACCTGTTTCGGCTAATCAGCCTAAAAAAAGGAGTAGCTAAAATAAAATTAATGTATTAGGCCGAAACAAAAGGCCCATGTAAGGAACAAGAGTTTCAAAATGTTTATCAATCAAGATGTTGGGCCTGGAAGAAGTCCAGAAGTAGAAAATTTTGGTTATGTAGTTGCAACAGAGATAAGAGAATAAAAAAAGGAGTAACGGTCGTGATGATGAGTTGCGTTTCGAATCGATGGTCTTAACGAGCCAAATAGATAATCTTATAACAATCAGCACAACATATCATACGAAGGCACGTTTTTGGCACGTGCATGGTCTCTGAACCAAATATATAAATCATGTAAGAAATGAGAATATACTCAAATGTTTTTTTTAGGATTCCCAAATTGTTAATGAGTGGTTTGTGGGACCAAAAAGAAAAAGAGAGAGATTAGAATTATAATTTCGAGTACAAAGCATGAGTATCATTCATTTGATGATACAGCCCCCGTGTACTCGTGCCTATGGCAGCAACCTAGCACGTGACCTGACTAAACTGTAAGACAGGCGGTTTAGCTTTTGCGAAAGTGAGTGTTGGAGATGTCGGGATAGTCCCACGTTATCGAACTAGTTAGAATACAATATGGCTTAAATATGTGGATTAACACTCCATCTTATCTTCATATTTTAGAGTGAACAGTCTTTCACCCTAAAGCTCATATCTAAACTAAATTAGTAGATTGTTATTACACTCTTCTCACCTTGGATTGAGTCTTCCCTTACAACAATTGAACAGATTTTGATGCATTCCGCAATTTACTTTTCAAGCCTTGAAGCACTTGACAATAAGTCTATTTTATCTTCGAGTCTATTTTATTTTTAGTGAGATTGATGAGACATGTATTACTAACTAAAAAGGTAAGATAAGAAATATTTCGAGTTGAACTCATGATGGAGTCAAGTTGTCAAAAGAAGAAAAGAAAGAAAAAGAGGCCTGCTAATTGCACCCTAATCTTTACTTAATGCACCAAAAAAAGTCAAACTTAAAAAAGATGAATCATACTATAAAATGACTCTTATGCCACTCACTGTGATTAGTGCACCCCATTATATTTTTCTCTCATTTTGTGTATCCCATCATTATCCATCTACACACTCTTCTTGTGATTTGTTGGCATCATCAAGTGGTCGGTCTTGCAAGTTTGAATCTCTTGTTAGAGAGTTGGTCAGAGCCCATCAAACCTCTAGTTGGAGAGTCAGTCATAACCTGTCGAACATTTAATTGGAGAGTTGACCGGAACTCACCAAACCTTTAGGTCGACAGTTGTCAACTAAATCTCACCAAAGAAGTTCGGTTGGACAACATCAAACCTAGAGGATAATTTTCGGCTATATCACTGAATCTAAAATATATGTCTCAACTAAGATTTTAGAGCTGGATGCTTCGGTTCGGATGAAGGGCTATTTTGGCAAAAATGTGGTGTACACTTAGAAATTAAAATTTAAATTTGGGGTGTCATGTATAATTGAATGCACTCCGTAAACGTTGGGGTGCACTTTGTCAGGCTTAATAAAAATTGTGTTACATAAAACATTTTTTTAGGATATGCGCTACAAAAAACTTAAAAAATTTACTAATTTATAATTGATAATATATAACTCATCATTAATGCTAAAAACTAGCATAAATTACAGACGCATCAAATATTTGTTCACAAGATGATTGAATATGGGAGGGAACTCGCTTAAGTTGTGAGTGTGAAGTTGGTACACTCTACCAATAACTAAGTGACACCTGTATGTAAGAGTAAAGTGGTCATTGTGGGTTGGGCAAAAGCGTAAAAACACGTTTTACAATTGTACATGTGATGCTTCGCTATTGATTGAGTGTACGTTTTAACTTCACACTCCAACTTTAGCAAATTCTCTCCTGGTTGTATACAAGTATTTTTTTATCGATATACTAGTTTTTTTTTTAGAAATCGACAACAGTTCAAAATTTCTACTTTGCAGTTAAAAATCAAAAAATCTGTTTGGACTCTAAGAGTCGGAATTTATAGGGGGTTTTTATAATTTTTACAAATATTAAAAGAGTGTTACAAGTTGTTATTTCAAAGTCATTTATTGCTTGAGATGACTTTGAAATAAAAAAATTTCAAAACCCCTCTAGAAATCCAGACTCATGAGTCCAAATAGTACTATAAAAATTTAACAACAATATATAGTTTATGGTTGTGCTATTTATCTGTTTTGGTGAGAACAAGGCCACGAGGGCCTTAAGGGTTGATGTTCTTCATGTTAATTTTAAGTTACAAAAAGAATAAGCAGATTTCGAGAATAAGGAAAAATTGCCTCAATAAATGCTCGCAAATGAGTTGATTACACAATGATGCTCAATAAGAAATTGTACAAAAATAGTTAAAGACTTAAAATCAGAAGGTAATTTCCTCCTTCAAAACCTCAACCATAAATAAAGATGAGATGTTAAATGCCTCGCCATATTGATGCTATAATTTTACTTTTGCAACTAACTACCACCAAATCCTATTTAAATATTTAAGAAGGCTATTTAATTATCATGTCTAATTGTAACATGTGAATGATTAGAATCGATATTTTGCAGGACAATAATATACCTTAAACTAAAAAAATGGTTCATTGATTTAGAGACAATACGTTTCAACTACTCAAGATGATGAACATACTTTTTACTAAATATACTACAAGAACGCTTTCATATGGCCTTGACTTTTGTTGACATCATTCATATGGCCTTGACTTTTGTTGACATCATTATATATATATATCACGGTGGGTCCTGATATTTTGGAGCCTCGAACAAAATTTTAAAAATGAGGACTTTAATAAAAATACTCTATTTTTCATCTTAGATCGACTATCATAATATTTTAAAAATTATTTTAAAACTTTTTTTGTCTCCTTTCTCTAAACTTGTGACCGACAAACGGTTAACGAATAAAGATACAGAGGAAGTCAAAATGACATATCACACTTACAAAATTGCATAAAATCAATTGAAATTTTAGAGACATGGAGGGTTATCTCATAATTCCTTAAATAAACTATATATCTTTTACTTCAATTTTAAGTTAGAAGGTGAGTGTCTCCTTAAAAAAATTGAGCCTTTTAGGTGAGTGCTAAGATAAACTTTGAAATCTATTTTATTTTTTTTTAAATATATACACACATTAGTTAAAGTATAGGAAGAAGGGGTCTTCTTTTGGGTGGGGGCCTTCTAATTATATTCATTTTTTTGCTAATTTTAAAAAATAATTAGACACTGGCCTCAAAAAAATAATGAGGAATTAAAAATATCTAATATGTACCATATGTATTTCACTGTTCTTTGTTATGTAAAAACAATCGAAGGAAAAAAAAAAAGCATTAATTATATGCAAGAGCAGAGCTAGGCCCATATGTATTTCACTGTTCTTGATGTGGTGTGCTCATCAAATCACCTTGTTATGTACAGATTAATATTTAATTATACAGTAGCAGTATTCTTTCTTTCTTTTTTTTTTTGGAGGACGACAGTAGCAGTATTCTGATGTTACATGTATTTATTGAAAATATAAGTCTAAAGATAAAGTAGATGGACCATGATGCAACGACAGTACATGCATTAGGCCTAAATAATTATAGTATTTCTTTTAATGTCTATGGCCTTATTTGGTTAGGGGTGAAGTTAACTTCCTCTTGAGATAATTTGTAAGAGAGTTGGAACAAATTTTATTTGGTTATTTGACTTTCCTATAAGTTCCTTATCTTCTAACTTCACACCAAGGGGTGAAAGATATCTCTTAGGAGTTTGTTGACACAATTACTTTTAATTAATTATCTTTTTATTACCCACATGGGTCACGTCCCTCTCTCTTGTTTGAATAGTATTTTATGTCAATTCATATATTTTATTATTTAAAAATTTACAATTTTCTTCCAAGTTTAAAGCGGTACCAAACATGAAAATATAATTTTTTATTGTGAGTTAACTCAGTCAGCATTATTAGCTGACAAAGACCAACCAAACGAGGTCTATATATAGGTACAATTATATATTTTGTCAAAAAAAGGCACAGAACTTGTATATTTTTCTTTTCTAATTCCAACATATAATTAATTAATTTTTTGGTCCTTTACTGTCTATCACTCTCAAATATCTACATTGTTAAAGAAATACATTAATTTAGCTTGTAATGTAAAATGAAACCTTCTACACAAATGTGTGAAAATCCAATACTAATAGTACTGTAGTAATTAATGAATGAGTAGTGCTATTTGGATTCGTGAGTCCGGACTCAAAACTTTTTTTAATTTCAAATACACCCTCGAATAATTAATGAAACAACCATAATCACTTGTAAAATTCTTATTATACTCCTTAAATATGTATAAAAAATTAAAAAACCTCTCTATGAATCTGGACTCATGAGTCTAAGTAGATTTATTGTTAATGAATTAATTAACGTTCTTCTTCTTTCAAACACAAACAACCAAACTCATTTAATATGAGTTTGAAATTAAGTCTAATCATACCCATCTATTTATTGAAAGCAAGCTTTTCATTCCATAGTAAAGCAAGTATTCTTACCCTTTTTAATTGAGTTTCCTTAAATCCTCTAACTTTCTTTTCTACTTAAGATTTTTGATAAGTTTCTTTAGTTTCAAAGCAAAACCTTATAAGCAAATTAATAAAGAGTAGTGCTATTTGGACTAATGAGTTTGAATTCTTAGGGAGTCTTTTAAAATTTTTTTATTTTAAAGTCATCCTCAAGTAATCAATGACTTTGAAATAACAACTTGCAACACTCCTTTGATATTTACAAAAAATTAAAAAAACCCCCTATGAATCCGAACTCATGAGTCCAAATAAATTTTTTGATTAATAAAATACCCATGCATATTACATTAGCACTAAAAACCAAGATCCACACACAAACGTTCTTAACAACACCAAAAACTTTTGCGACGGTACCACACGTATCGTCTCGACATAGTAGCAGCCTTTGACAATCCTGCAACAAAATCGACTAACAATCACTTAAATTACTAAAAAATTCCATTTGTTCAAACTTGTAACAACAGTCCATAATTAATGGGAGGGGCTAGATAGTTCAAATTTAAAGACCAAGCAAGAGAATAAAAAGTGCCCAAATTTCAAAGAAAATGGCACAATAGTGTTGTTATGGTCTACAGAACAGCAGAAAAAAATAAAGAAAAAGAGAGAGAGAGAGAGAGAGAGAGAGAGAGAGAAAGAGAGAGAGAAGATTCTGGTAGAAAAGACTAAAGCAGGGGGAGGGGGAGGGTGTGTGTCGTCCTATACTAATCATTATTCTTTGTTATGCTTATTAGCAATTTCAATTGCATTGCATACAAGTTAAAAAAAAAAAGGTTCCAATTCACTCTCTCATCAAAAAGGCCTCAAAAGAAAGAAAGAAAGAATAATAGAAAAAGAAAAGATTGGGAGAAATCAGTATCGGCCCCACAAGTAGGTGAGCAGTCAGCATTACCAAACACAAACTCTCCCTTTTTTTCTCTCACTTCCTATACATGGATAGAGAGAGAAAGTTTCGGTGAGAGAAAGTGTAGAGAGAGAACTAAGCAGCCTAGCCCCAGGCCTCCTTGCCGACAGGGAAATATCTCAAAACAATGCAGTTATATGACAAGGCAACCTAAGTTTAAGGGCAATAATAATACTATCTACCAACTCTACTAGCGTCCCCTTCTTATATCATCTACTACTTTCTTTCTCTCTTTATCTTTTTCTTTTGTAGAAAGGGTGTTTTAGAGAGAGAAAGGGAGAGTTAATTGATGATGTAAATGATTTTCCTCAGTTGGGCAAGCAGACCCATGAGGAGTTTCTTTCTTTTTCACCTTTTCTCAACTCATTGTGAGAGTAAATGAGTGAAAATCAGCTCGCCCATCAATGGGAATTCAGAGAATGTTAAGGACTTCATCAGACTTGTTAGAGAGGGAAACAAGAGAGAGAAACAAGAGAGTGTGTGTTGGGCCCACCTCCGTCTGTAGCTGCGGGTCTGTGGTCACTAGTAACGATATTGTCCCCACCTTATCTACCTTCAACTTACACGTATAAGGTTTTACTACAAAATCCCTCAGTTGTAATGAGGCCTTTGGTTCATTTTTGCTAACTTAAAGTGTTAATTCGAGAGTTATCTCCTTGAAGTTAATATTTTCATATTTGGTTCAACTTTAAACTCGCATAAAGTTGCAAATTATTAAACAATAGTAAAAGATATGAATTGCATAAATAACCTTTAAATGAGTAATAAAAAAGTCATTAATGAAGAGTAATTGTGTTCAAAACTTCTGAGAGATAACTTCCTATCGGGTGATATATATCACCTTAGGATATAAGTTGGAAGATATCTTGCAAGAAAGTCAAACAATTTAATAAAATTAATTCTCAACTCTCTACAAAATATCTCTCAAAAGATAACCCCACGTTAAACCAAACAAGGCCTGGGGTGAGACTTTTTCTCACTACACAGCCCCAACAAAGAACAAAAATAATGATTTGCACATGTATTAATTAATACCATATATGATCAGTATTTTATTTTATTTTAATTTTTTCTTTATGATTCCACGTAGGGTGGTGATGGGTCATGGAGAGCTGATTCTCCTTAAGGCACTGTTTTTCCCTTACAAAGATCATGATGATTACCCCCTCTTTTACCCCTTTTGAACTCCTACACTTGAGTGCCTCATTTTTTTATTCTTTTACTTCTCTCTCTTCTCTTGATCACTATTTTTCATTGCTCTCTTCCTACTCCATCTTCTCTAATTCATTTTTTTTTTCACGAAAAACATGTGCTGCAATACTTGCAAAAAAAATCTAAAAAATAGTCTAGGATGTTGTTTTTAATTGAAATAAGGAATACCCACATGAGAATACATCACATTTGCTCTTCTTTTGTAAGGAATCTAAAGAGTACATTAGAGTAATGACATGGAAATAAAGTAATTCTTTTATGGGGATTTTTTTCATTTTCTTTTTTTTTTTTTTTTACAGGAATTGGGAATGTTTTAAAAGACAAGCTACCCAAAGATGATGACAGAGAAGGGGGGCCCCTTTGCTTGGGGCCTCACTTTTCTTTGACCATGACTGCAATGCACTGAGATGGACATCCACTGCTTCTGCTTTCATTATGTGGGTCTCCACACCAGCCCTGAAGACAAGCTCGCAGGAGATGCACAGCAGATGCAGCAGCAGCAGCAGCAGCGGCGTTGAAATAACGGTCAGACTTGGACGTTAACTAGCATTCATCTGCAAACATATGTTCTGGAGTTACCATCCAAGGTAGACCCACAAAAATGTAGATATATCAAGAATCACTACTGAAAGTTTGAAAGTCTCCCCCTTCACTCCTTTCGGCGCAGATCATAGTCTTGGCTTTTATTCAAACTCACTCAACTCGACTCGACTCAACTCAATTTTGATAAACAAACAACTGCATGTCTCTCATGTTTTGACATCCAAAAGCATGATGATATATATATTCATATAATATGATCACCTTTTTTTCCTTCATGACTCCGCCAACGTCGCGCTTTTTGCAATGCATGGTTGGTCCCGAGTCCAGGCGAAGGAGAAGGGTCACATCAAGGAGGGAGCCCATTGAAGAACTTTTCCTGCAATTCAACTGACAGATTTATCGAGTCTGAAATGTTTTGGACCATGTTTGTGTCACAACGGAGGGAAATTCAACAAAGCCGTTCGTACCGGGGCGATTGAGGAAAATTGTGGATGAGCTTTCAACTTTTAGTCCATCGATCTACTTTTGGGCAGCAACACAACACTTAACTGCAAATTGAAGTTTCTAAAAGGGTGACAATGCCGAAACTACCGCAAATAGTTGTTAGGTACGAGAAGCGATAGCACATGAGCCTAACCACTGCAAGCATGTAAAAGAACATAGATATTTGATTGTTTAGAATCCAATAATAGCAAGCAATTGCAATCGAAACCGCAGTCACGATGATTAAAACTAGAGAAGCTGCTGAAAAGTGGTTCATTTCTTTATCTATGTAAGAGATCCAATAGTGAATTTAAGAAGCAATACTATCACATTGCTTGAAATTCCAAAAGCTTTTGTTCATAGTTTTAATCATCTCTATATCAAAGAAAGCTAATGTTATTACTGCTCATTTATCTCATGTTTCCAGTACACCACATCTTAATCAAACATGGAAAACTTGAGCACAGTGGCGATGTCGCCTTTCTGATCAGACAAAAAGCGAAGTTTACGGGGCACTTAGAATTGACGAAAATGAATGATCATAGAGCACATAAAAAGGGGACTGATTATGCATTAAGTCAACTGGAAAAGTTTTGAGGCAAAGCAATGTATTTGATGAGAATCCAGCAAAAATAAAAAGGACTTCGGTGAAGTGGCATTTGGATCACAAAATGTTAAAACAATTATATGAAGCGAAGGGTCTGGAAAGTACTATATACCGACCTACCTCCGAAAGCCTTCGACCATTTCAGATGATTGAATAATCTTCATATGTGATCGCCTCGGATGCTCACTTAATGGTGGACATCCTTGCTCACTTAATGGTGGACATCCTCCACCATTCCGCAATGTTGAACATGGGGGGTTCTAGAGCTTAAGTAGACCAAGCGACCGCATAAACTCTCCTCGAAAAGTTCCTGCATTAACTGAAAGAACTATATACTCTTGGAACTCCCAATGAGAACCATTTCTACATCCAAACATTAGTCAGAACTCAGAAGCGAATTTCAAATGAATGAACATAATGTTTGTCAGAGTGCCTATCAGTATATGAACTGCAACAAACAATCAATTCTTTAACATTAAGAAGATAATCAAGAGAGAAAAATATTAGACAATTAATAGTTTCTGAACTTCAAACCAAAAAGAATGAAAAGCCTTTCTCTTCATAAATATTATTTATCCAAAATGACTAGGAACCAAAATGTTACAACATTGATCATGTTCTGTTCCCCCCAACATTCTCTCTATCATTATAAACAAGAAGAGTTTCCTTTCTGCAAATCTGAAAACCCCAAAATCATGCCCAGGCGGGGGACGGCGGATTCTTTAGAATCACATTAAGGCTTTTGCAGCACCAATACATAAATTTTTTTGGTTAATCCCTCCCCACCCTACACCCCCCAAAATATTCTATCACAAAAGTAAGTAAACAACAAAAGGCAAATTAACAAAAAAAAAAAAAAAAGGGTAGTGGTAGAAAGAATGTAAAAAATCCTACAATTGCAGAATTCTACAAGAGTGAAAAATGTTACACTGAGGATGGATCGGCGAAGACCTTGGCGAGGACATCGTCCTCTCCGCTGGAGGTGGCAAAGAGCTCCGCGTCCTTGTCTTCCTCGCTGGAGAAGTCCCGTCTCTCTAGTTTGGCATGAGCAGCAATGAATATCATTTTTTGAGCTCTCTCCATTCCGGCACTTGAATGCCGGTGCGCGCACACCCACCTCAAGAATGACCAATTGCACTTGAAGCCACATGCCGTTGCGTGGAGGAAGATGAGCCTCACCGCCACCTTTCCCAACGCCTTGAATTCGCTTAAACATGTCTCCCACACAAGCCTACTGCTTTGGGGGTTTGCAATCTTCATCTTCCCCGTTAAATGGTCCCGTTGCTTGACCTGAACCGCTTGGGCGTAGAGCGGATCAAGCCCCTCCGACCTCCATTTCATGAGCTCCATTAGAGCAATATGAGCTTCCTCTCTTGACACTAATCTAGTAATGAGCTTGTCCACATCCTTCTCTTGCTCAGGTGTTAGACATTTGAATGGTGGGAGGTACTTCCCACTTGTGTCCCTCATCAAGTATAAAGGATCAAGTATAAATGCCGCAGACCACGCCGGATGATAATTCTTCCTGAACCGTTTTTCGACAATCTTCTCAACGGGCTCCTCGGAAATACTGAATTTAGCACACCAATCCTTCACTTTCCCTCTAAGTTCCTCCCATAGAGGAAGGCATTGCCCTACCAATGGCCTATCAGTCTCCATCTCCAATGCCATCTCCTTAATCAACTTCACCAAAGTATGCACGGCCTCCAAATCATTCCAAAACCTCACACCTTGAATCATCTCCGCGACCTCCCCCGCGACCGGGTCTTCCACACACACCACCTTAAAAGACTCATCCATCACCGCCGAATGCAGCGCCCTCGCAAAGTCCCATACATCCTCCAGCATTGGATAAACAAGCTCAAAATTCTTCACCCCCTCGAAGTTGGGCGGCGGCACCCTTATCAATCCAGCTTGATCAACCTCCTGGAACTGGTACTTGTGGAAGCAATTTCGCGCTTGAGGCTTCGAATTGAAGAAATTCGCGAGCTTTAGACAATTAGCAGTGACAGTCTTGAAAAGGCTGAGCTCCTTGAACAAGTCCTTCATCAAACTAAGGAACCCTTGTAGTTGGCATGATAGATTAACCATCCAATGGTTCTGATTCTCCAAATTCCTCAATGCCTTGGCCTTGAACTTGTCAGCCACAATCCCCACACACCTATTCGCGACGCCGCCGCCGCCGCATATCCCACTCACACTCTCCCACAGAACCTCCTCAGCGTACTTGGACGGCACGTCTCCGGTCGCAAACAAGGCCTTGTGAAACACACTAGTCCCATTCGGCAAATTCACAGTGAAGTTGACAACTTTGTCACTGAAACTACCACCACTACTCCAGCCATGAGAGGCGACTTGAAAGAACATGGCGTCCCTAATCCTGGCCTCGGCCTCCGTCTTGGCCTCATCGAACTTGGCATCGAGGCGCGCCCCAATCAGGTCCCTCCTGGATATGAAGGGCAGTCCTAGTTGAGACAGAAAAGCCCTGAATTTGGGGCTCTCAATGCTCGAAAACGAAACCGACCCACACGACTCGTAAACCCAATCGGACAACAAATTCAATGCAGACTCAATCTGTAACTTGGTGAGATCCGGCCCCGGCGACGCCTTCGGACTCTTGAGCTTCTTGACACTGTCCTCCAGCATCGCCAAAGCCCCCAAGTCCTCCTTGCCCCCTGACAACACCAAATGCTGCGGCGCCCCCGCCGCAGAGACAACAACAGGGGTGTAATTCAGTTCCGGGCTGCAGAACCTGGTGGGCTCAATAAGGGCGAGGGGGCTGAACCCCCCACTAACAGAGGAGGGAGTGACAAGGCTAGTACTTGAAGCGGCGGCGGTGGCGGTAGCGGCGGGGGCGGGGCGCTTGCGGTGGTTGAAGGAGATGGGGGAGGGGGAGATGGAGGAGAGGGGTTTGGGGAGGGAGGAGAAGTTGGGGCAGGTGCCGCGCTTGAGGTGTTCGGAGGCGGTGCGGGAGGGGTTGGAGGCGGAGAACACGGCGTCGCAGAGGGAGCACCGAAGCTTAACTGCTTTGGCGAGGCCGGTGTCGGTGTTGTGGACTAGAATCGGCTCGAGGTGAGCCCAGTACCACGCGCCCTTGCCTCTGATCGCTTTTGTGCGAACTGTCACCAGCCCTTCGTACCGCTTGTGCACTGCCTTCGCTGTCACCTCCTCCCCTGCTAATGACGACGATGATGGTTGCGGTGGTGGTGTAGTACTACTACTAGTGTTGTCCCCTGTTTTCTTCGCCAGTGACGTCTCCCCTGTTTGCGTCGCAGCCATTGCTGCAGCTGACACTAACACTAACAACAACAACGACGTCTGCCCCAATTTGCGTCGACGGCTCTTTCCAAGCATTTACCCGGAAAAAGCCGCCGGCGGGGGGTGGAAGAGGGGGGAAAGCCGGATTTCCATGAAGGAAACCGGCGATCTGGGGTGGTGGAGATTCAAAGTTCTGATCTTGCTCTGTGGGTTGTGCAAGTTTTGGTTGCTCTGTTTTTGCGTGTTTTTGTTGGGGGGGGAGAAGTGCAACAACAGAGGAGAAGTGGGAGAGGAAAAAATAGGTTGAAAAAGAAAACTTGAGAGGGACAAGGAAATGGGGGTCTTATGTTTTTCTCATTTCTTTCACCTATCCATCTCTCACACATCTTTTTATGTTGTTGTTGATGTTTTCTAAACCTATTTTTGTTTCAATTTTGGAAATGAAAATGCTACTATCACACTCCAAAGTTACGCCCAAAGTTATATGAGAGGTTAACGTGGCATCTAGGTCCAAGTATTTTAAGAGCCATTCGTATGCGCTTTGAGAAACACATTTTACATGTTATATATTCAAGCAGACTAACATGTTACGTCACCGAGTATGACTTTGATCTGACTCTAAGGTGTCATTGATACACTTTTCTTAATTTTGTATACTTTTTGGAGGGGGTTTTGAGTTGCAAATATTGTCAAACAAAATTGATTTTGCTTCTTTTAGGCCTTGTTGTTCATGTGGGATTATTATTCCGTGCACTACTAAAAATGAATATATAGGGAGATGTTTGGGTTCCTTTGTTTATATTTTATTTATTTATATATATTGTGAATATGTGTGTGCGTTTTTGTTGTATATTTAATTTGTCAAAGTCTTGGTTCAGAGTTGACCAAGCAAGACAAGGGAATCCATTGAAAAGTCTACTAGATGTATGTGCATTCAAGGCATGGACATGGCCATTCTACAGCCTCTCAAGATGAGTGAGACAGCTTGTGTGGAGATCCTTTGGCCCCTTTACCTTTAACCAATCAAAATAATCAAATTTAGAGCCCCCCCCCCTCTCTACTCTCTACTGTCCTCCCTAGTTCTTAAACAATCCATTCCCTTTAGTAAACCTAGCACATAGATTCAACTCTTCTACTACCATATAAAAAAAAAAAAAAAAAAAATCCCTCCTAAAATATAGAGTATAAATCAACAATTCTAGAACCCTTGAGTTGCATTTCGTTCGCAATCGAGTAATAATTCTTTGTTTGTGATAGTAAAAACACGAAATTTCTCAGTAATTAAAAGTCCTATCGATATTATTTGAAGAAATATTCACATATATTTTGTTTTTTTATTGATATATATATATATATATATATATATAAGTATATATTTTAGTCTGTACATTCCAACTACTTTCCATTCAAATTTCAGTAACTTGAGAAGTTTAACATTCAATTTTTTTTAATTTCGGCTGAATAACAATTCATTGGCTTGATAAAGCATCTCTGGCGACTAGGTGAGATGTATAACGCGTGAGGCGTCGTCATTTGCGGCAAGGTTTGAGGAGGTCGCATGTTGGACAAGTGTTAGAATCATTTATTAATAATAAAAAGAATAGTTGTCATGACCAACGTAAAATTCTGAGACTGTCTTAACGTCTTGACAATTGGAAAATCACTAAAACATTGCTCTTGATCTTCATATTATTGTGGAGATGTGAATTGGAAGAGCTTTGAAAAGGCATCTATCTATAGCGGACTGGGTTTGAAACATGAGTCTTGCAAGTGGAACAGGTGACCAACTTTAAAATTATGAATGAAAGTGATAATTAAATCACAATTAGATAGAGCTTTGATGGGCTTAATATGCTCATCTATGTGGACAACAACTTCTCATGATTTTAATACGGGAGGGACCTTCCTCCAACAAAAGAGGAAAAAGAGAGCAAAAGGGCTAGTTTCAGTTTTTTGCTTCATTATATCTACAAAAATGGAAACGGCTTATTGAGGGTGCTATGAAGTATATAGTATTCTAGGTGTCTGGCTCTGTCCATTTTTGTACTCCATGTTCCTTTTCTAATGTTAACATTTTCCCTAATTTCCTAACTCTCAACATACTTAATGACCTCACATGCCATTTTAATGTAAAGTGCACCCGACGTTCTGTGCAAAATTTAAACCTGTAAAATCAAATCCATATATATATACACACACATACAATTCCTTCCATGGTAACCTCAATTTTATTTGTCATTTGTCTAGATCACACACCACTGATCTCACTAGTTTGGTGGAAAGGCTTTTGATTTGAATTGTGAAACATAAAAATAAATCTTGATCTTGGCTGCTGCATAGGAGTAGAAATTAATGAAGAAATACTACTTTGAGTTTTACTTATTCTATTTTTAAAACCAGTGTTTCACTGTAATTAATGGATGATGTCTGTCGATAAGCATGTGCATATTAATTAGGAAAATAATAATAAGTGCTTCTTAGCTGTAATCATATTTTGGATAATGAGACATTAGCTCAGATCCCACATAATTATGCATTAATACTCGTACATCTAATTACAGACACATCAACGGATCGAAACATTAAATATAGAGGTGGTTTGGTGATATTTGTATTTTTCATTTGTTGATGTTTCTCTCATAGAACATTAACATAAAAATAAAAATAAACAAAACAATTGTATTTCATGTCTCTTAGCTACTACCATATTATAGGCATTACAACATGAACTTAAGAATTTCCTTATTTAATTATGTTCGCGCTACATGTTTTTATTCATGATTATATTAATTAGTAATTCATCAATAAAACTAGAAAATCAATTATGTCCAATTAATACAAACATTTCTTTATATATATATATACACGCGTGTTACTTTTATTGTGTGATCAACAATCAATAGACATACATATACACAATGAAAGAATTAAACATAAATGTTACTTTACATCGCGATGAATTACGTGATTCACCTAGCGTCGTTGGAGTTCCTACGGCAGTGATCACATTACCACTATGGAGCACGATCTGTATCCACAACCTAGAAGCGGAAGATGAACAGAGAACACACACTATTCTACTCTCTAGAAACACAAACAACAAGTGTCGTTCTTTATCTCCTTGATGAGATACTTATACATTCTTGAAAGGTATGAATCTACGGATGCAACCATTGGTAGAAATTCTATAGATGTGTCCCTACATGTACTAAAGGAAAGAGTTCAACTCTTCACAAAAAAATGAAGATATATAACTCTTCATACTCGTTACTCTACATGTGTGAAACTAAAAACTCTAACAATATATATATATATATATATATATATATATAAAACTTTTACTTATAACATTATTTTATTACAATCCTTTCTTCAAAAAGAATATATATATATTGTTGCAATACTATAAAAAAAACAAATATTTTATCGCAAGAACTTGGTGTAAATTGAAAAAAATAATAATATTGCACTGAATGTAATGGTATGGAAGATTATTTTTTTTTACTTTTAAATTAATTAATTATAACTTATTTTGGAAGGATAAATTGAAATCCAAAAACCAACATTTTTTTTTTTACTTTAGCGATAGTAGTCGAATCCACGACCTTATATGGGCATCTCCAACCCAACAACACTAAAATAGCATAACACTAACACTATTTACGTCTATTTTGGTGTAAATAGTGACACTAATTAACACTATTCACGTCTCCAACCCATCAACTCTATCTTTTACACTATTTTACTTTATATTATTATTTTACTCAATTTAATTTTTAATATAAAAGTAATAAAATTAAAAAGATAACTTTAAAGAATATAAAAATAAAAAATAGAATAAAATAATAGTGAATAGTGAAACATTTGGTGAATAGTGCCCCACCAAAATGGTGTGGCACTATTCACAAAACGCCCTCCCACAGGGATGGCATCATTTCTGTAGCTCCACCAGCGCCATTTTGGCACTGATTGAAGTTGGTCTAAACCATGTCTTTTGGCAAGGGATGTCTCATCCATCTCATCAGAGATGCTTCTGCGAAAACCAAGAAAAATATTGTGCCTAAATAGAGTTAGCTTTTTAGCAATGTCAAATCATTTATCTATAAATCTAATAAGTTGTATAAATATATTATAAATTCTAATTGATATAATATATTCTTTCTATTTTATATTAACTAATTATAAAACCAAGTTCGACTTTTAGTAAGTCTAATCATCATTTTTTTCTTGATACGAATATAGTCTAATCATCATTTATAAATGATAGACAGGTCAAATAAATTTATAAAAGTAATTACTTCCATTTGCGTATTAAAGCACTATATGTACACATATACTATATGATAGACAAGTCAAATAAATTTATGTATATATGTACGGTGAATGATATAGGTATGATCGAGCACACCATAAAGTTATTTTACTACGAGAGCCAATGTGCATGTACAGTACAAGCGACCCTACTGAATAATTTTGTATAATGTTATCACTTACCAAACATTCAAGTGACAACCCGAACAAAACATTGAGTACTAATGTACTATATATATAAATGTGAAAACTTAAAATAAGTACAAGTTTGTTGTTGGATATAAGTCTAAAAGACCGAGGGCACAAAGAAATAAGGGGAGAATTTATAAATAATAAATATATATATAAATTAATCTAATAATATATTTTTATATTCCAAAAAGTATACTACTTTATTTTTATTTTAACTTTTTTAACAACTAACTATAACCATTTAGAATTAATAGCCGGAAGGTCATTAATTAAGGGTAGGATAGTAAATTCAAGTAACGGTTAGAGGACTTAATTAAGGGTAGAATAGTAAATTCAAGTGACGGTTGAAAAGACTTAAATAAGGGTAGAATAGTAAATTCAAGTAACGGTTGAAAGAATAATTATTCGTGATTATTAAGTATAGTAGATATTTTGTTTCAAAATAAAAAGTATAGTAGATATTTTATCAAAAAAAAAGAAGTATAGTAGATATATTAATTTAGGGTGCTTCTACCATGGGTATAAAAAAGATACACATGACATTAAAAAAAGCGGCGGCTAGGGTTTTGAGCATTAGTTGCTTTTTGTGATTCTTTAGTTAGAATCACCACTGATCTTCTCTTTTGATCAGCGGTGATTCCAATAACAATTTTTATTCTTATTTATATAATAAAAGTCAGATATATTAAGATATGAGATGTTCAATTTCATTCGGCCTGCAATAGTTATCAGATTCATCGTTGACACCACTTGCCTCTCCTCTACATATGCATCTACTATCATTCAATTTCGTCCACACTTCTATATGATCATGTATGAACTTGCGCTAATTGTTGATTTGATATTCTTACTAGGTTTTTTTTTTCAATAAGTTGTTGTCTTCCCTTGTTGGAAGTATGTACTTGTTTTCTCTCGTTGAAAGTTTTGTTTGTCTTCCCTTGTTGGAAGTTTTATTTTTCGTTATGGGATCTATTGTTGTAGATGCAAAAGATAAGCGTATAAGTTGCACGTAAGTTTACAAACTTTCGCAATGTCGATTTGACCTTATCAAAAAGTAGGAAAAAGTTGTTATTGATGTAATTTCATTGTTAAATAAGATGTAATAGCAATTTTTATGAATAGAAATATCTTTTCGTCAAAAAAAAAATTACATATGGCATGGAGACTTCTAAGGTGGCCTACTATAGCAGGTAATGTTGGTAACAAAACTATTAAGGGTACTGCTATTTGGACACAAGAGTCCAGACACAATAGATTTATTTATTTCAAATTCATCTTTCAAAAAGTTGGTGTTATTGTTGAAACACCCAAGAGAAATTGGTGCTTTCTCTTTAACTTTTGTAAAAATTATTCACACATCTCTATGAGTCTAGACTCTTGAGTCCATATAGATTAATTGAACTATTAATGAGTATAAATTTCACTTTAGAACTTTCAAAAACATTTAATGTAAGCTTGACTTTTATTTTCAAGAAGAAAAAAGAGAACTAATTAATTAGATATTAATATAGTTAAAGAATACTACATGATTTCTACCAAAAAAAAAAGAATACTACATGATTTAAAAAATTAACACTTAATTCAAATTATGATGTATATTTCGTTTGTATTCTTTTTAAAAATAATATATATTTCGTTTGTGAAATAGATATATAATAACAAAATAAAATATTTTAACACAAAAAATATGCAACACTTAAACTTAATTTCTTATTTTGATTTTTAACATAAGAATATTATTTGTTGTTAAAAATAAGGATATTATTTTATTTTCGTTTATAATCATGTACCTAATAAATATTAAATTACTAATTTTTGTTCTGATCGATGTTTATTAAATTAAGTTAATCTTGTTTGACAATTATACATTTCTCATAGTATTAAGAGTTTATATACATTTCTTGTTTGGGCAGAAAAAACTAGTGTATATTATTTATCGATTAAAGCTTGTATATATTGAATAAGATTACGGATCTTGATTAATTTTCTTTTAATATTTTTTTGACTTCTTTTAATATTTATATTTTGAAGTCCTTGTAATATTTATTATTACATTATTTTTTTGAGAATCATTTTGCAATATTAATTATTGTAAACAATGAACCACATATTTTTTTTCCTCAAAGTTAAACACCATTATTTTAAAAAAAGAAAAACAATAGATTGTACATTGTTGTTGATCATGCCATATAGTTTTTAAATTGTATCTATAAACATGGTGTTTTTGATTAATGGCACTGACACCATATATTTTCTTATTATTATTTTTAATATAATAATAATAATAATAATAATAATAATAATTGTAACGGCCCAATTTTAATTATGTCGTTATTATTATGTATTTTCAGACGTAGACACCAACTCAGACCGTGTGAACGCTGTAGCTAGATCCAGGGCACGCCCGACTAGGTAAATAATTATTTTTGTGTGTTGTTTTGCTTAATTTGCTGTGTATATATTCAATTTTGCATCACAACGTGTGTATTTATATTGTTATTGCTGAGCGAGATAGTGTGATGGATAATCACCATGAAAAGCGTGTAGACGAGGGTACTGAGTAGACAAATTACAGATACACTAGGCTGGGGGATAATACACACAAGATAAATAAATAAAATGTATTAAATAATTAATATAAATCATTATTTAGTGGTTTAGTGACACGATCGTACATAAATAGCACGAGTTGCAGTGCGGGGTCGGGTATCTGAACGCCCGTGTAACAACTTTAAATTTCACAACCCTAAATTTGGGCTCCGCTCGGCCTATAATTATGTAAATCTTGAGTCAACACTCAGCAATCAACGTAACCTTAGTCAGCCTTCCCTATCCCTAACCATTTATTAGATTATTTTTTTGGTAGGAATTTATTAGATTATTTAAGTTGAGTTATTATGTGTTAGTGAGTTATTCAAATTATCAAAGTATAGCGGAAGCAAACTAACTCCAACTAATATAAATACTCATAAGAAACTAGTTAGGACAACCTAGAATGTGTAAACTCCACATATGTATACCAACATTAAGCAAGAGGAGATACAACGTTGTATACATACCAAACCTTTCTAACAACCCATAACCCATTATTCTTAAAACAGATACATATAATATAGGAAACCTACCAAATAGGCGAGTTTAAACCTTTAAGAGTCCTTCACTTCAATCGCCTATTCCGGTTCTTTCCCTTTATCTGTCCTCCGATACGATGAGTTTGCACCCACCGTCGTAAAAATGGCGTTGAGTACTGTGATGACCCCAGTTACCCATAAAACTGGGTCTCGCCCGGCCTAGACTTATATGGACCCCCAAGCCCTTACTCGTGAAGTCTACGCATCCTAGTCAGCCTCACATCCTCATATACATCATTATCTTATCATTTAAATATGAAAGTTATAGGATTATAAAATTGTCAGAAAACTCGTAGCGGAAATCACTATAATCAACTAATAACTCTGTAAATGGAAAATCAGGAAAATATATAACCTATCATGTGGAAACCCTAATAAATGGATAAAACATTTATATCTGGTGATCAAAGATAAACAATATGATCATACATGATATCCTTAGTCCCTCAACCCTAATACATGTCCTAGTGTTTTACAAAAATATATAGTACAATAATCACAATAAAAAGAAAAAAGACCTACAGTAAGTAAAGGAAAGAACTGCTCCAAGAGTCCTTAGATGATATCACTTAGCATAAACTCCTTTCCCTTGCTCGTCTCTGCTCTATCTGCACCACCGTCAGAAACTAGAAGGTGAGTGCATGAAAAATTGAAAGTAATGCCAGAAGAAACTAAACAGTAATTCAAGAGTTACCAAATAAATAATATAGGAATCATGCGGTATTGAAAGACATGAAATATAATAATTTGCATGACAAATGGATTGACAAGCATAACAACGAAATTTAAGTGTCAAAAGAGTCAAATGAGGCCCATAAGTGGTCAGTTTCCACATCCACAACATATCCACAACAAGTTCCATATTCACAACTACAACCATCCACAACAATCCAGTACTCGAGGTGTAACCTACTAGTAGGGGGTGGAAAACACTTCTGTATAAGTGTTCATGTTGGCCCAGCTAATATGGATATAGTAGACCTTCACGACACACTTACGCCAAGGCACTCAACCAATAAAAATATGGAATGGAATTCCAACAAAATAGCTCAATTCAAATAGAAATGACAATAATGGAAAATGAATTAATGTGCATTTTCTTACTAGCTTACAATCATACGAAAAACGTACCTCAAATACCGTAATACGTCGATCCTCATGTAATCCTCTAATTTGTCCCAATCGAATTTTTAAAGTCTGGCAATCATTTAACCCAAATTTTTTTCAATTAGAGTCATTTTGAGACCCTAAATAACCCCCAAAAGTTTCCCAAAATTTTAAAAATTTATTTAAAAATTCATCTATTTTTACTGTTCATCGCACCGTGAGTGATGCTGCCAGGGGTAAAACCCCACGGTGTCACATAAAAGGTGAAATTTTTACCTCTCTGGTCCATACACTGTAGGTAACGCCGTTAGGGCTTTTGCCTATGGTGTCATATAAAGCGTCCCTCTTTCCAGCCTCTTTGGTTTCCACGCAGTGACTGACGCCGTGGGAGAAAAGTCTCCACGGGGTCCCTCGCGGTGTGGCACCTTGAACACGTTTCCAAGGTTTTTCTGAACTCCGGCTCGCGTCGCCGCATTCCGAGCCTATCCCAAACTCTTAAGGACGTCTGAAATAACGCCAAACATACCTCACTTTGTGTCGAAACCCCGACAAATACCCCGATTCATAAATCATACGAAAATTCATCAAAAATTCCAAAATTTCTCAAATAGGCAAACCAATTCACAAATCATCAATAGATCACCCATTATATCACAAATTCACCACCCAAACTCATTTACAACATTTCCCGAAAATGTTGTCCAAAATCGTCGTGACGAAAACCTACAAAATTTACACCAAACCATAGACAATCACGAGGGGAGTCGATATCCTACCTTTTTACGTGCTGTTGGTCGATCCTCGACGTCGTAACGAGCTCGAAACACCGAAACCCTCACATTCCTCTCGTTCGATCGTTGAATGGGTGAGAAATGAGATAGGAGGAGAGCGAAAAAGTGATATTTATATGTCCCATTCATCTCCTCACCATCACGGATCTAGAGGCACATCTTGTGTCTCTCAATTACTCCATCCATCAACTCTAACTCACATTCATGACTTCAATAGGTGACTATAACTACAATACTTAGTCGTTTCTCACTCACACATCTCGCTTTTGGACCCATTCCACCTCACGACTCTCACGTCGTGCGTTCCCGGATACAACAATGCTCTCGCTTTGTATTTAATTACTTATTATTTTTTGGTAATTCACTAATTACCATTTTTTAGTGTTTAATTATCTGTAATATACCCTAAAATTCTCGTTTCTCATAAGCGAATCTCACACACAAATCCGTGGCGATAAATAAAACAAAATCACACTCTAGGACATACAAAGTTATCATTCGAGTATAAATAATAATACAATTATCACAGAAAAATAAAATATAACTTAGTGTCGACTCCCGAGGCTTGAGTAGTATGACAAGTCACGACTGACAAGTCACGTTCCTGAAACACAACATATGTCACCAATTAAATTTGAAGGTCGTTACAAGTACATAAATAGAACAGTTCTAACCAAATGGATATCCAATATCATTTCAAAAGTCAAGTAAACGACTAATTGAATATCGTGCGTAAACCCCACAAAGATAATAAAAACAACATGATAATGAATTACTGAGATATCAACAATAAATGAGTATCCAGATTAACAAAGGATACGCACAAGTAGCCCCGACTTAATAAAACAGTCGTTTGAGCCGAGTAATAAGCTACCCCTTTTAAGCCCGAAGTTTAGAACGTGGCCAATTTAAATCATCCTACAATCCACGCGAATAGGAATTCCTCAATAATCTAGTGAAGTAATTCTCACTCCGTATAAAATCACAAACCGTATCGTGCATCCCAAGTAGTGGCCTCTGGTTTACAGCACCAGCTTAACCTGCAACTCTTAAGGATCACGTTGACTAACTTGCTTTTAGAGCACTAAATCAAAATAGAGTTCCAAACCAGGATATAACAAAACAATAACAATTCCAAAAGCTCAACAAAGATAATAGCCCAATAAATGCACAATTGAAATAACATTAAAGCTTCCATTTGTTTTACTTACTACAGTCCCAGTATAACACGAAACCTCGTATGCGTAGCTCTTGAACTTTCCCAAACTGAACCCGTACGCTTACCATCAATCACCTAGGTGCCTGGAAATCATTTCAAGACAGTTTGGTTGCGTTAGAGTTTTATTTCCATTTCCATATAATTTCCCCCATTTCTATAGTTTTATCCATTTCCCTATATTTTGGGTCAATTCCTCGGATATTGGGTCATATTCGAATCCACATGGCTACCAAAAAGAAATCTCAAAGTTTTCATTTATTTTTTTAGAATTTTAACACTGTGAACAGTGTCACGCTGTAGGTCATGTTGTGGCCAATTCTGCTAGCGGCGTCGCCTAAAACGTCCCATTTTCACAAACGCTGTTCCAGACGCCGTGACTCATGATGTGGGATAAAAACCCTGGCAACGTCATATAAAACGTGAATTCCCCCAACCTTTTCTGTTCTGAACGTCGTGGCTCACAGGCTCCACGGCGTCCCTTGCGACGTCACTTCCTGATTACGTTTTCGACACCCCGACTCGTGTCGACACGTTCCGAGGCTATCCCAAACTCCTTGAGACGTCGTTACCAATCCAACACCACCAAAACCACCACCAACTGAATTCCCAACATCAACTAAAACCTCTGAAACCTACGTCAAAACAACGAGAATAACGTAAGGAGTCGATATATTACCTCCACTCGAGTGTTCGCCGTGTCTCCGTGTCGTCGCGAGCTCCTGAACCAGCTGCTCCTCTTTCTCCTCCATGAGAGAAATGAGAGACGAGTGAAAAGACAGACGAGAGTTACTGAATTGTGAGGAGAGAGAGGGTTTTTATATAAATCCTCTTCATTAACCTCTCCAACATGTATCTCGAGGCCCATTCGTCAATCTCCAAATCACCCAGTCGCCATCACTGCTTCAGCCACCATAGCCCTACTGATACCAATTGTGACTTACCTGGGTGACTGCCACGTCGTGTTCGCGACCACGTTTCTACCTCCAAATCGTACCACGACTTACCCCGTCACGCACGAATAGAATACTAACGACCCGACACCATGTACCCACAATTATTTAGTATATTTTAATTGCCGGTCACCCACAATTATTGTTTCCCCGGCACCATGTACCCACATCACATTCGCCGGACCTCTGTTCAACATGTGTTCCAAGGTGAATCTTACTCGTATACTGACGTCATCATCAGTACACCCATACACGAGTATAAATAGGTACTACACCAAGCCATATAAACCTATCACATTTTTCGGGTCGTTACAACCCGAGGATCAATTATTTGCATTAGGAAAGGATAAGACCAAATGACCAAGTTACACATTGGAGTCACATTTAATGAACTTTTTGACTCAACTAGGCCATTAATTGGAGGGTTCTAGGGATGGCCACAACACATTTGATGAGATTGGACTATATAAAGCAATAAGGTTTTGACCACTTTCACCACCTTTTCTCTCTCTTACTCCAACCAAATCCAAAAATTGAGCAAGTGGTGAGGGTTTTATGAAATTTGATTGGTGATTTGGAGTAGCAATTGGCTAGTAATTGAAAATCCAAGGTTAGATTCACGCTCTCCTCATCGTTCACTAACTTTCGGCTATGGTTTTACGTATTTTGACACAAGTTTTGACGAGGAAGTTAAGCTTACTAATTTATGGTAGAGTTTCTATGGGTTGGTTGGTTTTGAGCATACCCTTGTGAGCTTGTGTTGAAGGTTTTGATGGTTTAAATGTTTTATCGATGTTTTTGATGAGATTCGTCGAGTTCATCATTTTTGTCAGGGTTTATCAATGTATGATGGTTCCCTGTGGTTAGGTTGGAAAACCATAGGAGAATGGAACGAGTTTGGGTCGTGGCGATGAGCCGTCCGGCACCTGGGCCATAGCCACTGCCAAGGTTGATGCCGTGAGAAACACCGTGACCTTCCCCTACGCTTCGGCGCCACCCACGGCGCCTAGGCAGTGGACACTACGCAGTTGACATTGTGGGGGACTCCGTAGGGATTTGCCCACGGCGGCGCCAAGACAAAGAAGAATAAAAAATAAAAATAATAAAAAATAAAATTACAAACTTTCTTTATTGGCTCATTGGGGGCCTAACTGGAGACCTATACCGGGTGTCAAATGAATTAAAAATGGTAGAATTTAGCTTTAAAAATTAAATTGGGGTTTCCAAGATTCGGAGAATTAATTTATTTATTAGAAATAAGGTATTTAGGCATCGTTGATGGTATTAGACACGCAATTGGAAGCATGGGGTGATTGTTTTGGACTAGTTGGAGCACGGTTAGAGGTCTGTAGTAACCCAATTGAAATTCTCTCGAGTATTTACTTACTTATTTATTTATTTATTTTTATTTATTCAATATTCTCATTTCTAGATAGTTATTATTATGGTCGGTTGAGTTTACTCCCGCCAAGTTTATTCTTTTGCGTGCTTGTGTCACACTAGACCATAGCATATATATATATATTAGAGGTACGTTGGTGAATAATTGACCCGGTTGCTATTACAATACTCGAATGCACCGTGGTCTACTCTGGCTACCGAACGGATTTAGAGATTTCAGTCATGTTTGAGTTTACTCACTGGCGGTGCCTAAGGATAGTTCGAAGTGTGGTTCTAGTCTAACCAAGATCCTACACATACTTTTGATTCCTTACTAATTTATATTCATGCGATGATTCATTTACAGTTGTCTGTTTACTATTTCGCATGTTTATTTAATTGTATTTATGGATTCCAGTATTTACTTCTGTAATTACTCATTGAATTTCCTTAGGATTACTCACTATGGACTCGTCATATGTTTTGTTGTGATGGCTTGAGTGCAGATCTTGGTACGAGTAGGGATAAGGGAAAGCTTACAGATGATTTGTGATTTTATACATCGAGGCTCGACTCGTACGTTTGTTTTTGATATTTTGTTTTCAGTTGGGTATGTGATACATTTTGAGATATCTTAACTTGTATATTATACCTTATGAGGATTTACTTTTTGGCATACATTTGGTACATCTTTTACGAGCACATTAAGTTGATGCTCATATGACATGAATTTACCTATTTAGCTGATTAATCATGTCTAAATAGTCTTCCGCTATATTTGATGATTAAATTATGATTTTAAAAGATGAATTGAGTCCATTGGCTAACATTTTAACGAAATGATATAAGTTAGTCATAATTTAAGGTTTGAATGAGATTAATGAATGACATAGTGCGCGTGGGACATAGTGAGGCTGGTGATTAGGCAAGGCTGTCCAGTGGCGCATGGCGTGGCAGACTCAGATTTTGGGGCCGCTACAATAATAATAATAATATATAGCAGCTTCAACAATAATAACATGAATTCAGCCTCAAATAAATTAGGATCGGTTTTCACATATTCAACATTTCATTTAGCTTGATTTAATGCAATTGATTTTTTTTTTTAAACTCCCTTGTGATTGATGGAATAATTTGGTAATCTTATAAATCTTAGAAATTACTCTAACCTATACTTTCAAATTCATTTAGTTTTTAACACAACAATTTGTTTGCTTAGTTCTTAATATATTTATGTGTGTGGACATCTCCATATAATGATAAAAACTAGTTATTAAATATCATAATTTTTTTACTACTAAAATTATTTTTAGATTAAAGTAATCAAGCATTATTAGATGTGGATTGTTTAATATTTATTAATATAATATTTCGTTTAAATGTATTTATATATACTCTTATGGCATAACAAACTCAAATTATGTTAACAACAAACAGTTAAATTGGTTGAAAATTTGTATTTTAGTAATTAAAACATTGTTAGCAGATTATTTCCTACCATATGTTTGATATCGAGAATCATTTTCCTTATCACACATGAAGTAATATACGAAGAATGAAGGTATATATATAAAATCTTCCAGCGTGAAACAAAAAGTCAGTTATCCCAAAATAATTATTTTAAATTTTTTAATTATAATATAAACATTAAAAACATAAGAAGATATGCTTAGATTATTATTTATCATATTTTATATTTATTTTGAGAAGATCAAATACTATAATATATTTAGCATAGTAAACTTCTATATGGGATTAGTAAACAACATACAATTAAGGTCAAGTAGTAAATTTCTATATATGTATATTATTAAATTCTTTTTATAAAGAAAAAAAATATATTATGAAGTTTTTTTCGTATGTTTATTTATCAATGTCTATAGTAAAAAAACTCAGTTCAAATAATATATTTCTCATTTTAAATCTAATTTGGGTTAATTATCATTTTATGTTTCAATTGTTAAATAAAATAATTGTGAGAAAAATTACAAAAGATCGAGAAGCATATGGAGTCTTACTTAAATTTGATTTTAATGTATATTTTTATATTTTAAATTCTTAATAATTTCATAGCATTTTCCACCAAATTATATAAGTATATAGTTTGGTACTAATTAATTGTATATCTAAAAAATTCCGTTTTATTTAAACAAAAAAAAAGATTTTCATTTTTGTTTTGAGATTTTTTTCTCTTTCCATCAATCAATTCTAATGTTTAGTCAAACTGGTACATTTTTTACGTTGAACAAGTAATTAATGGGAATAATTATCCAACTTCAAAAAAAAAGGAAATAATTATTCGTATATTATATTTTGCCAGCGGCTAAACGAACTCTAATTTTTACTAAACGCACTCTAATTTTATAAAATTACCCAACTATCCCTCCATATAAAAGGGTTTTTACTCACTCATACCCCAGTTTTTATTAATTTCACTCATTAACAACCTAAGCCCATACCCGCAGGTTTCAGACTAGCAGAGCTGACACCTCTAAAGAGGTTTCGACTGGATCCATCTGTCATCCACTGAGACAGAGTTATCTTTGCATTATCGGTCGGAGTCGGTCGAGACCTGTAAAGAGGTGTCGTTCATGTGTGTCCGACACCTATTCAAAGGTGTTGGCCCTGTGTGTCCGACACATATTCAGAGGTGTCAGCTCTGTTCATCTGAAACCCGTAGACGAAACTTTTTCACTTCTAGAACATGGCGCGACCTCATGCAACCTTGTTCAACGAAAAAAAAAACTCATACGACACTTGGTGACCTAGTACAAATGCTCTACAATAACTAAAACTGAAAAATGGAGAAGATTGAAAAGTGTTGGGGTGAGGGTGAGGGTGAGAGTGAGGGTGGGTGTGGGTATTTTTGAACTAAGTAAAAATTCAAAACTGGCGGGTCCGTTTGGTTACACTATTTTTAAACTTATGTATTACATTTGTTTTCCAAAATTTTTTTTTTATGTATTACATTAATTTGAACCGATAGATTTTCATCCAACCGTCATTAAAGTAGCTCCCATGCAAAGATACCCATGGTAGAAGTTCCCATTAATTTAAATATTTTGTTTTTTTTGTTTTTTTTTTGTTTCTTTTTTTCTTTTTTTGTTTTTTTGTTTTTTTTGTTTTTTTTTTATCTACATCTCTAATTCAAGGAGCGTTGTAATTAATTGGCCTTTGGATCTTACATAATTATTGATTGTCTTATAGGCATGTGTGGATATGCTTGATAATTATGGAGAGAATCTAATTGGTATTCATAATTAGCTATTATACAATGACCAAAGCATCTTTACTTAATGATCAGGCATCACTTGTTAGAGGCATAGTTTGGAGTTTCTGTATCTGTTTAGTTAGAGGACGAATTTTACCTAGATCTATACTTATTATCTCACGCGCCTTAGGTGGGTCAAGCTTTATTTGTAAGGGTCGTAAGGCTAATATAGATCTGACCCTATTTAAGATTGTAAAAATCAAATAATTTAGTGGGCTTTAAATTTACATTTATCGACTCAAACTGTGCCCTTATGGAACTTATAAAATATTTTGGTGTTTACTTTGAAATAAGTTAGCAAGCTTTAAAAAAAAGTTATCAAAAAAATGTTGAGTTGAATCTGCCTAGAACCCAATTTCAAGCCATATCACACATGGACTGGCCACGCAAAATAAATTTTGTGTCAAATTAAAAAAAGTATTAGTAAAGATTCATAATCGAATAATATACTAATAATTATAACGTCTTTCCATATAAATTAATGAGACACAAGCAAAATTTCACGAGAAGAAAGTTAATAATTTTGTAATTTTTTGTTAAATAAAAAAGTGTATATATATATAGATTAGTTGTTTTTCCCTCTCTTAAGCTTACACTTAATTATTTATGATTTGAAACAATAAAAAATTATGTTAGAGAGCTTTTTAAACTTTATCTTTATGAAAACATTTCGCAATTAAATATAAGCTTTATCATATTTAATTAAATGTTTATTTTAACTATAACTTTCTAACCGCAACTCAAAATTAAGTTCTATAAAAATTTCGTGAAATTAGACTTCAATATCTTTACAACTTATGATTTTTACAAGTTTTATTTAACAATGTTCTTAAATACATAAAAATAATTGGGTTTTCAAAAAGAAATACATAAAGAAATTTATGTATTATTTTCCACTATACATATATTATTAACATGATCAATTATTCTTCCTGAAGAGTATTGATAGTAAAGAGGCGAGAATAGGGTGATGGCGAAAGCGCGATGGACATAAAAGGCATTCAAGGGGTGGCTGTGTGTAAGGGGGGGTTGGAAAAGGGAGCGGGACAAGGAAGGGGGCGGGGTGGGGTGCCTAAGGGGGGTCCCGAGAGGCTGAGGGGGGCGGTTGCTCCTCCTGGGCCCCCTTGCTTCCGTCCTTTGTTCCACTCATGTTAGAGTCGAGGTTTGTATTTAAATTGGTTTTTTATAAAAAAAATAAAAAATATCATATGATAGTTAATTAAATTTGTCTCAACAATTTTATTTTATTTTTGTCAAAGTGATTTTGTATTGAAGTGTTCCTAGTCCAATCGGACAAACATCTATTACAAATAGATTTTACAACAATGAAACACATAACAAATTTCGAAAACATGCACACTATAGTTCGACCCCAACCTTAACCCTAAAGTAAGAGACAACCACTCCACCAACAGGACAACCATCATATATAAGGACAACAACTCCACCAACAGGGTAAACTGTGACGACCCCAGTTCTCCATAAAACTTGGTCCTACCTGGCCTAGACTTACGTGGACCCTGAGCCCTTACTCGCGAAGTCTACGCATCCTAATTAGCCTCAAATTCTCATATACAGTCGGGGGTTTTCGCATCCTCGGCTCGTGTCGTTGTGTTTCGAGCCTATCCCAAACTTTTAAGCACGTCTTTTACAACACTAAACCACCTTCGGTTCATGTCAAAACTACGACAAATACCACGATTCGTATAAATCATCTCATTTATTACAAAACACCACCCAAACTTATTTCTAACATTTTCCAAAAATCTCGTCCGAAATTGTCGTGATGAAAACCCACAAAATTTACACCAAATCGTAGACAATCACGAGGGGAATCGGGATCCTACCTTTTTATGCGTAGTTAGTTGATCCCTGACGTCACAACAAGCTAGAGAATCCGAAACCCACGTTCCTTGTTTGTTTGGTTAGATTGAGAGAGAAAAGAGATAGGGAGGAGAGAGAAAAAGTGATGGATATTTATACTCCAACTTCATCCACTCCCACATATGAATCTCGAGGCAGATCTTGGTCTCTCCTTCAATCCATCCAACTACTCTAACTCTCTTGTGTGACTTCACTAGGTGACTTGCCCTTACAACTTAACCAATTCTCGCTCTCAACTCACGTTCTTGGACCCGTTTCATCTTACAACTTGCACCACATGCGTTCCTAGACATAATCGCGCTCCCACCTTTTATTTAATTATTTATTATTTTCTGATAATTCTCTAATTATCATTTTTCGATGTTTCATTACCTGTATTATATCCTAAAATTTATTTTCTTTCTAGGCGAATCTCCCACAGAAATTCGTGGCGATTAATAAACTAAAACACACACTAGGGCATACAGTGTTCACATTCGAGTATAAATAATAATACAAACATCATAGAAAAATAAAATATACCTCAGTGTCGACTTCCGAGGCTTCAGTAATATGACAAGTCGCGACAAATAGATCACTGTCTTGAAATACGACACGTGTCACCAATTAAATTTGAGGGTCATTACACAAACATTCGCACGTACACGAGGCAAGACCCTAACTAAACAAAGACTTTGAGCACCTAAAAACTGAAAGGCAAATCACTAAAACACTATTCAGTCTTCGGCGGAAGCGCTCTTTGTCAAAAAAAAAAATAGGAGGAAAACAACCACCACACCCTGAAATCGGTGACCACCATATTGCCAAACTAGATCTAACAGACCACCAACACTCTCGTTCTCCCTCCTCCTCAGACATAACCAAAGATGCAAAAAATGAACCATAGGAACCAATACCTCAACCAAAACTCGGAGAAACTGTTGGAGTGTTGAAAAGGCAAGGAACGCAACAAATCTTAACTCTCTAAAAACATCCACTTCGATCTTCTTGGCACTACTTCTAATATCCCCTAAGAAAAAAGTAGAAGAAACAGAGAGAACAGAGAGGAAAAGAGGGAAAGTGAAGAGGGGAAAAACCTAAAAGAGGAGATTAGGATTCATAGGGGCCACTGGCAACAACCGTCCGTGACATCGTTGGGAGCTCCACACTCTAAATCTAGGAGAGGAAGTGCGGCGTTGCTGGCTGAGTTGTTTTTTTCTTTAAGTCAACAAAAAGAAGCAATTGTCTCAACAATTGAACTTGGAAGAACTATATCGACCAATTAGTCGGCCCAATGGTAAGATATGGTGTTTGGAAGTAAAAAGCTATGGGTTCAACCTTGGGGAGGCAAATGTTTCTTTCTTATATAAAAAAAAAACTTGGAAGAACTATAATATAATTAACAAAATGTTTGCTCCTTCACTTGATTTTATTGCATGTATACATATGTGAGGATTCACTGATTATTGTTGAAAAGAAAAGGTGGATCAATATAGTTGGATGAAGGCAATTAATTAGTATCATATTTGAAGCAAAAAGTTTTAATTATCTCTATTTTTATGGACTTATATTTGAAACACGCTTTTCATAATTTGACTTTGATTTTTCTCAATTAAAATTCCTCTTTTCACTATGTTTTTGGAATATTATCTGCAAATAATTGGTGGAATACGAAACATGTGAAAATTAAGTTTTTAAAGTATAGAAGCTCAAATGCTGCTCAATAGAATATGTTGATAATTAAATGCGCTTTTTTCTTAATTTTGTAGATATATTTTTAAATTGTTATAGTTTATTGTCAAAAATTATAAAGTTATTGAAACAAGTGACAACCTGGAGTTGATGAGAATTTAATACTAGAGATATGTGAGCTGTTCTTTGAGTCTCACTGCGATTGTGTGCACTCTCCGCGAGAGACCAATAAAGTTGTGCATGATCTTGCACAAATGGTAAGTAGTAGTACTAATGCTAGTGTATGGTCCGATGAGTGACCCTCTTTTATTGTCACATCCGTTGAGATGGACCTTCCAAATTAAAAAAATCTTGACTTTGTCCTCAAAAAAAAAAAAAATATATATATATATATATATATATAAAGTTCCCTTAAAAAGAAAATATAAAGTTATCACTAAAGACTAAGTATATACAGTAGTATACAGTATATAAAGTTATAAAAAAAGACTATACAGTATATACAGTATACAGTATATACAGTTATAAAAAAAAGACTATACAGTATATACGTACGAGCCATATAAAAACGAGTTATATTCTACGATCTCACACGTACTGTGGGTTTCATCACATTGGATACTCTGGTGAGATACATAAATTATTACAATCATTAAAATTTTAAAAGTGAAAAAGTTGAACTAGCTGGTTTATATATAGAGTACTAGTACTACTTTTACAGTTTCATATTTGGTAATGTTAAGCTTTTGATTAATTCAAAGACCTTTTTTTTTTTTTTTACGTTTTGGACAGAGAGAATCGCCATGATAAAAACTTAAATAAGTATTTCAAAAGAACACTGACTAAAATCATTAACATGGAGTACTTAATCATCTGCTTTTATAATTGATACCTATATATATATATGATATATATATATTGATAGCAAAACGTTATTATTTTATAAAAATCATAATTATTATCTACTTATTTATTCAATAAATACATTTTAAATTTTAATGCTAGATACATATCTGTCTTGAATGTTAGGTAAATAGATAAATCTTGGTATATATTCTCTTGCCTCAAAGAGTAAAATTCTATTTTTTTTTAAAAGAAATCAAAATTTCATTAATCATTCATGGTTCAATACATGATCAGAATATAATTAAGTACATTGATTCACTAATCCTATTTGTGCAAACAACTTGCCATTAATTTGGTGTTTTTTTTGAAATTGAAACAGTTTGACAATCAGGGACTGCTTTCTACAATGTTGAAACCCATGACAATACATAAAAATACTAAAACCACGAAACGAATAATAAAACTTCCCAACAAGGAGAAGAAAGGCTAAAACTTCTCAATAAGGAGAAGATAAATCAAATATTTTTAACTAGGGAAGAAAACTAACTATAAAATAAAAACTAGACACAAATCAATCCAATGCGCTACACAAATCCACGTAACATCATTGATGAAGATGCACCGCAACAAGGATGAACCAATCTCCACAAATATGATTAGATCTGTTGTGCGACGGCCCCAGTTCCCCATAAAATTGGGTTCCCGCTTGGCCTAGACCTACGCGGACCCCCGAGCCCCTACTCGCGAAGTCTACGCATCCTAGTCAGCCTCAAATCCTCAAATACATCGTCATGTTATTATTTAAATGTGGAAGTTATAGGATTATAAAATTATCAGTAAATTCACAAGAAAATCACTATAATCAACTATAACTAATAAATGGAAATCAGGAAAAATAAATAATCTATCATGTGAAAACCCTAAGAAATGGATAAATACATGCATGTTTGGTGATCAAAACTAAACAGTGCGATCATACATGATATCCCTAGTCTCTCAATCTTCGATACATGTCCCAGTGTTTTACAAAACATATCATATAATAATCACAGTAAAAAGAACAAAACCTACATTGAGTAAATGAAATGATCGCTTCGAGAGTCATCAGAGAATATCACCTAGCATCAACTCCTTCCCCTTGCTCGCGATTGTCTCTTCTCTATCTGCACCACCGTCACAAACTAGACGATGAGTGCGTGAAAAATATGAAAGTAATACAAGAAGAAACTAAAAAGTAATTCAAGATTTACTAAATAAACAGTCCAAATATCATGTGGTAATGAAAGACAAAAATGTAACAAATTGCATGATAGACATACTGGCGAGCGTAACAACGAAATTTGAGTGTCCAAAGAGTCAATAGAGGCCCATAAGTGGTCAATTTATATGCAGTACAACAGTACCACAATTTATGGTCATAACAGTTCTAAACAATTTAGTACTCAGGGTCTAACTCACTATTAGGGGGTGGACAACACCCTGCAGGCAATGCTTACGTTTGCTCGGCTAATATGGACCCAGTACCTTCACAACACACTTACGCCAAGACACTCAACCAAGAAATATAGAACGAAATTCCAACAATAGCTCAATTCAAATAGAAATGACAATAATGAAAAATAAATTAATGTATATTTTCTAACTGGCTTACAATCGTATGAAAAATGTACCTCAATTCCACAAAACTCCGATCCTCGCATAACCCTCTAAGTTGTTCTACTCGAATTCTCCAAGTCTGACAATATCCTATTAAAAACTTTCTAATTTATCCAATTTTTTATAATTATTTTATTAGTGTAATTGAGTTGATTTCTGGGTATTGTATTGTAAATTTTCATTTGAATACTCGAGAGATCCCCGAATTTTTTTCAAAATTTTATAAAATTTTCCCCGTGAACAGTGTCACGCCGCGGTGGCGTCGTGGCGACGTCCTCACGGCGTGAACTTGGGGGCCCACTGCCCTTGGCGGCGTCGTGGCGACGTCCTCACGGCGTGAACTTGGCGTCGTGTCGACGTCCTTCGCGCGAGTAGGTCCTGCACACACTTTTTGGAATTTTTTGAAACCCCGGCTCGCGTCGTTACGTTCCAAGCCCACCCCAAACTCTTAGGGACGTCCGTGACTACCACGAACCACTTTCGGTTCACGTCAAAACCCCGACCCCGAATCGTAAATCATACGAAAATTCTTCAAAAATCCCCAAAAATTCCAATTTCTGTCAAATACATACTCCAATCACCAAAACATCAGTAAACCAACCAATTAATTCCAAAAATATCACCCAAACTTATTTCTAACATTTTATGAAAATCTCATCCAAAATCGTCATGAAGAAAACCCACAAAATTAACGCAAAACTCTAGACAAACATGAAGAAGTAGGGATCCTACCTTTTTATGGGTGATTGGTCGATCCCCGCCGTCGCAACAAGCTCGAGAACATACGAAACCCACTTCCTCTTTTCGGTAACGACCCTCAAATTAAATTGGTGACACGTGTCATGTTTCTATAGGAACGTGACCTATAGTCGTGATTTGTCATATTATTCAAGCCTCGGGAGTTGACACTAAGTATATTTTATTTTTCTGTGATGTTTGTATTATTATTTATACCCAATGAGAACTCTGTGTCTAGTGCATGGTTTTTGTTTATAAATTGCTACGGATTTATGTGTGAGATTCGGCTAGGAAAAACGGAAATTTAGGATATAATACTGATAATGAAACACCAAAAAATGATAATTAGTGAATTATCAGAAATAATAAATAATTAAATAAAATGTGGGAGCGAGGTTATGTTCGGGAACACACACGGTGTGAATTGTGAATTGTGAATTGAAACGGGTTCAGGAACACGTGTTTTAAGCGAGAATTGGAGCGGTTTTGAAGTTCAAGTGATGTATTGAAGTTATTCTTTAGTGTTAGAGTTGTTGGCTAGGATGAAGAGGAGCCACAAGATTTTCTCGAGATCCTTGCATGTGAAGAGATGAGAGATTGGTATATAAACCAATTTTCTCTTTTTTATCCAAGTTTTTCATTTTACAATGTGAGAGAGAACAGACGAGAGAGAGGGGCTTTGTGGATTTTTGAGCACATTGCGATGTCGTGGAGCAACCGAATACGCGTAAAAAGGTAGGATTCCTACTCCTTGCGTGTTTATCTTCGTTTTGACGTTAATTTTGTGGGTTTTCGTCGCGACAATTTCGGACGAAGTTTTGGGAAAAGTGTTGGAAAATGATTTTGATTGATTTTTTGGGATTGATTAATTGTTTGATTGATGAATTGGTGGTTGATTTGTGGATTGAAGTGAATGGAAATTTTTGAGAATTTTTTAAGAATTTTGAGTTATTTTTGAATCGAGTGTTTTGTCGGGGTTTCAACAGAAAGGGAGTTGAGTTTTAAGTTGTCATGGATGTCTCGAAGGGTTTGGGATAGACTTGGAACGTGGCGACTCGAGCGGGTTTCGAGAAACCCCGAAATAGGTGTTGTAATGAACACGCCGCGAGGGACGCCTTGAGAAGTATCTCACACGGCTTCATTCACAGACGTCTCGAGCAGAGGGAAACAAACAAAAATAGGGAAATACACCGTGGGGACGCTTTCTAGAATAACCGGGTCACGACGTCACCTACATACGATTTGGGCAGATTGTCTCTTCTCCACATCGTGGAGATGCTGCCCAAGCCAAAGACGTCACGGTGTCTTGCGGCGTGACACTGTTCGTAGAGACCAATTTTCTAAAAATCTTGGAAAATTTCGGAGAAATCTCGGGGATCCAATTGGGTCCAAATACGACTCAATACCTCAAAAATTAACCCAATTACATTAATTTGATATTCATGAAAAATTGGGTAAATTAGAATGATATTAATAGGATTTACGAATTTGGGTAAATTTACAAAATTTGAGAATTCGAGTAGAATAGTAAAGGTACACGAGGATCGAAGGTTTGCGATTAATCGAGGTACGTTATTGTATGATTGTAAGCGAGATAGGAAGTATGCATTAATTCATTATCTATTTATTGTCAATTATATTGAATTGAGTCTTTATTGGAATTCGTTCTTTATTTCATTGGTTGAGTGTCTTGGTGTAAGTATGTTGCAAAGTACTATTGGGTCCATATGAGTGGGTAAGCATGAACACTTCTGCGGTTCTGTTGTTCCACCCTACTGATAGCGGGTTATACCTTGAGTACTGGATTGTTTTGGACGCTGCGGTGTCTATGGTTTGTTGGTCACTATAGTGACTATAAATGTGGTGTTGCGATACTGCATTAATTTTGACTACTTATGAACCTTCTTTGATTCTATAGAGACAAATAAACTTCGTTGTTCAGCTTGTCAATCTGTTTATCATGCTATTTGTCAATGAACTATATCATAATACAAAGACAATATAATCAAGAGGACTATGCAAGAACAACATTTAATAGGAATGAAATGCTAAATAAAGTTGTCAACAGGTATACTCACATTCACGCAAATTCCTAATAAATCCGGCCTCCCGACACCCGACTCGCGCTCCCGGACTCCCAGAACACCCATTAGGTCCTTGGAATGTCATTTATATCATATTTATTTATTTATTATTATTTTTATATTTTATTTTATTTTTAAGGGGAGTTGAACCCTTGAACCGAGTTTGACCCGGTCCGATCCAACCGGCCCAGGGGGCCGTACGCACACACACGCATGCGTGCAACCCCTCCTCTCCTCGAATTTTCATTCTTCTTTTTTTGTTTTGTTTTTTCAACAACAACAACAATCAACAACAACTTCCATCATAAATCAACATGTCTCTTAATTTCTTCAACCTAACAAAGCAAATACTTCATTCATCCTTAAAACATCAATTTAAATAAGCATTTAGGCATGCATTTAAAGGTTTTGGGGAAGAACACATGAATTTTTCAAAAATTCACAACTTTGCCAAATTAAAACTGATTTTCGAAATCTTTGATGCTATCCCTAGTGTTTTTCAATGGAGAATTCAAATATGATTTTAGATTTCGAAAATACTCTCATTAAATAGCTCAAAATTTATCAAAACCGAAATCACAAGAAAAAACTCATTTTTGGAAATAACTTATAAAATCCAAAAATATGAAACTTGATGCTTGATATTACAGCTTAGATATGAATCAAAACTACCTTTGAACACTTAGATCAATTAAAACAAAGAACCCCTTGATTAAAAATGAAAAACCCAATTATTGTGTTGCATGCAAGTGAAGAAAAACTTACCCAAGTTGTAGTTATGGAGTGTGTGTTTGATTCTCCTAACTTGTGTAGAAACAACAAACAAATCTCTCATGGATTTTTCAGCAAAGAAACCTCTCTCACAGCTCTGATTTGTGTTTAAATAAGCATGCACAATGAAGAAAGGAAGAACAAGAGTTGATATTTATAGTGGGTGCCTAATCTAGTGTGCTTTCCCATGATACTAGGTTGATCAAATGATCCCAATTTACTCCTAATTCCGTTGGTTTTTCATGGGAGTGTGTGCTAGCACATATCCCGAGGTAAGTCCTACGGTTTGTTGATTTTTCCTTCAAACTATAGAACATCAAAATGTCAATTTAATTCAATTAACTAAGCTTAGGTAATTTAATTCACATAGACCATAATTAATTGGTCACACTAATTTATAAAATTTACTCAAGTGGTCACGCTTGACTCTCAACTACGCGACATTCGGTGCTCTGACCCATACGCAACTCGAGGTACTTTCCCCGTCGTCGAATATCACATTTTCCAACTTAAATATATAATTTAACTTAGTCTAAGGTTAATTAGCTACCAACTAATATTTCCTAGCCCAATTTTGCAACCCCGGGTAATTCTACTTGATACCCGCACTTGTAAACACTCCAAGGCGTGTCCTCGCTCGCGTTGAATCGACAGTATAGTCGAACTAAACATTAATCAACATAATGTACACACATACACCACACTAGGCATCCAACATACATAAAGAACATATTTCTCACTTTTCGAGCCGAGTTTTCAAAACAGTGGGTCCGCCCTTGGGCACGTCACATGTCGGTAACCCCGATTACGACCAAAATCTAAATTTAGAAATTTGGGTCGTGACATATACTTGTTGAACAGTATCTCCTTGTGAATTATGGTTTTGAATTCCATTTGTGATGTCTATCCTTGGTGGATTATCGGTTTTGCTTTCCTTGAATTCTTTAATGAGCATTTTTTGGGTCTAAGTGGGCGATATGGTGGTCACGGGTGCGGTGAGTCTGCTTTTTGATCTCTTTCATCATCGTGACTACACAAATTTTTAGATATGCTTAAACCCGCAGTTTAGGGTTGGTAGTCCGACTGGGAGTTGAATTGTATGTGTGCTACGGTATGGTGACTCATCCTAAACTATCTGGTGGTTTTTTAGGTCTATAATCCATCTAGAAGTCAAGTTATGTACTTTGTGTTGCAACCTGATCAACTTGGAACACTTATATGTTTTTTATTATCTTTATGGTATCCACGCATGATACTCGTTTAGCAGGTTTATTTGACATTTGAAATTATGTTGAAACTCCACTTGGTTGTTACTATTATACTTTATGTACTCACCGTCCTTTTTATGACGGTGGGTGCAGCCCCGTCGACTTGCAGGATATGCAAAGGTAAAGGATCGACAATAGGCGACTTGTGCTAATGATAGAAAGGAGACTTCCACTCACCTACTGAGTAGGTTGATTGTATTATATTATGTATATTCGTTTTGTTTACAATGGGTTTATGGGATTGTGATAGATCTTGGGACATGTATATAAAATGTTGTGTCATGACCCAAATTTTAACCCTAGATTTTGGACATAATCGGGGTCATCGACCTGTGACGTGGCTCGAGAGCGGGTATGCGGACCAAGATGCGGCACAAAGGCCGAGAAATATTTATATTTATGGTGATGTATTCCTAGTGTGTTGTGTAACAACCCGAATTTAATTCGCCATTATTAATGACGTGTTTGCAGATGTGGCAGACAATTCAGATGCTCGTGGGACCCGCAGATAGGTCAGGGTGCGCCTGGAGCTAAGTAAATAGTAAAAATTTGTGTTGTTGTGCTTTAATTTGCGATGTTTATTGGTAATTAGGTTATTGGCATCGCGATGTGTATTAGTTATTGTACAATTGACGTGTGAGGTTGTGTGATGGGCATTTGCTCTGAATAGCGTGTAAACGCGGGAACCGAGTAGCGAATGATAGTGTACCACTTCGGGGGACTAAATACACATAATAAATGATAAATTCATTAAATAGTTAATATTAAATGACATCGAGGCGGTTGAAACCTTCGTTATGGGCGAATGGAACGGGTTGCAGTGCGAGTCGGGTACCGGAACACCGGAGTTCAATAACTTGAGCTATGAAGAATAAGGCCAAAGGATCTAGTTTGTCATCAAATGTGGACTTTTTGACTCCATCTTAACCCTTGAATTAAGCCTAGGGATGTAGGAGTGAGGCTATATGATAATTTTTTTGTATATATATATGTGAAATTCTCACATTTACCAACTTTTCTCTCTCTCTCTCTTTGAGAAAATTCAAAAATTTAGAGGTGGTGAGGGTTTTGGTGAAGTTTGAGTAGTGAATTGGAGCTCAAGAATTCGAGAAAAATGAAGGTTAGATCTTCGATCCACATCTCTTTCTCTACGTTTCGGGGTAATTTTCTCGAGTGTTGACGTGGGTTTCAGGAATTGAATTGAGCACACCGGTTATGAAAGGTGTTGCTATGAATTTTTGGTGTGTTTTTGGTTATTGATATTGGTTTTGTTGAGTTGTTATTGAAATAGAATTTTGGAACAAAACTAGGTTCTTAATGGTTTTTGTCGGGGTTTTGATTTTTGACGAATTTCATCGAGGGGTTTCGATGGGAAATGATTCATTGGTGTTTTTATGTAATGTTTAGATGAGCGTGAAGTGCAGCAACGAGCCAAGGGGGTTCGAAAAACCTAGAAAACTCCCTTTGCCGAAGATGTCGTCAGGCGTGCTGTGGGGTTCAAAAGCCCACGGTGTCTTGGCCAGAGGCGAAATGTGAGAAATTTTGAAAAACATTTTGGGAGACGCCATGGGAGGATATAACGTGACGCCGTGAAAACACCGTACAGGGTTGAACTTGGTAACGACATCTGGGGCAAGTTTGAGATAAAAATTTTAAAATAAATTTACCAATTGGGTTTTGAATTAAAGACCTATATGGTCTATTTGAGTGTTCAAAAGATGAATTGATCGATGATTTGGGTATTTAATTGGGGTTTCTAAGGTTTAGAAATTTATTCAATTTATCGGGAATTAATGGTTTTAGGTGGAATTGCGGAGATTAGACACGCATTGTGAGCGTGATTTGGTGACGTTTGGGGTTAGTTGGAGTGCGGTTTGAGGTGTGAAGTATCCCTAACTAAATTACTTGAGTATATACTTCTTTTGGCATTTTGAATTCAATTTCTTTCATTTCAATATTCTACTCTGTTTATGGTTATATGGGCGGACGTTAAGCTGGGTTCCCTCCGTTCCATTCTAGTGTGTACGTCCACTACACCATAGCACGTGTGTCAGAGAAACTCAATGAATAATTCGACCCAGAAATCGCATCGGGACACGTGTGGGTGCATCGTAGGTACTACGCCGACCACCTAGTTGATCCAGATAATGGCCTTGTTTGAGTCAGACTTGCCGCCAGTATTCTGTGCAAGAGTCCGAATTATGGTGGTAGTCTGACCTTAGGGGCTAGGAACGCACACTTTGAGTTTTTCCTATTATATATCCATGCGATGAAAGCGTAGTTGTCTGTATTTATTTCCGTATGTTTATTTAATAGCTTTATTTAAATTCCAGTATTTACTTTCAGTATTGCTCACTTAATTTCCTTGGGAATACTCACTCTGGACTCGTCATCTTCCTTTTGTAATGGTTTGGGTGCATATCCTAGTAAGAGCAGGGGCAAGGGCAAGTTGACAGAGTACCATTGATCAGAGATTCATAGCCTGACTCGTATGTTTGTATTATATATATATATATATATATATTTTTTTTTTTTCATTTTGGGTTTTGGGATTATGAGATATTATATTTTGATATTTTGTGACATCATAGGTATTTTTAGTTATATATGGGTTTTTCACACTAGGTTTATGGTTTATGTCACACATTTATAGTATCATTATCCGAATAAATGTGTTAGCAAGGCTTTTGTTGTGTTGAATTGAGGATTTTATGATGATTTAACTTATGATTTGATTTCAATGCAACTAAATCACTAAATTGACAATTTATAAGGTTTAAAAAGATAAAATGGAGGATATAATCCAATGTAGAGCACAACTATCGCTGGTAAGATAGACTGTAGGTCCATATTGGCTCCCGTGGCGATTTGTTTGGAAAATGGGTCGTTACATGTTATATGTGTGTAGACTAGTTAAGTCAATTTTATAAGTGTATGGGTGTCGAGACGCGAGCGAGGACATGCCTCGAGTTGCTTACTGGGGACGTGGGGCACTGGGTGTCGAGTAGTCGGGTGTTAGTGGGACCACCTATATGACAACCAAGTGACTAAAGTACTAACCATATGTAAGTAATGTGCCTAAGTGTAACGACCCAATTATTAATTGTCTTTAATTATGACGTCATTACAGACATGGACGACAGATCGGACGCTCGTGGACCTCGCAACTAGGTCACAGTACGCCCGGATTAGGTATACAATCCGTTTTGTGCGTTTTTTGTTGTGATTTGTGATGAATTTGTTCAAATTAGTTTATTTCATCGCAATGTTATGTGTTTATATTGTATATGCTGAGCGAGATGTTGTGACGGGTATTCACCTTGGGTAGCGTGTAGACGTAGGTACTAGAGGCAAATGATTACTACACTAGGTCGGGGTTCATATACATAAAATAAATGATAAAGTATGATAAATAATTAATATAAAATGTCTTATATACGTGAGTGACGGGAGTGTACGCGTTGGATATGCGGAACGTTTCAGGACCGGTGTCGGAACACCCAAGGACTAGTTTGGTTGTTAAGAGAAGGAGGAGGATGTGAGAACAAAGTCCACAATTAAGTCATTTTAGGAAGACTAATTGACTTCATAATGACCATTTAATCAAGCCTTGAGATGTGTGGGTCCAAATGATGAAGATTTTAGTATAAAAATCAAGAAAATAATCTTCTCATTACCTTTTCTCTCTCATACACAAGACTTGAACGAAAATGGAGGTGGCGGTGAGAGTTTGTTGAGTTTTATGAGGCAATTTGGAGCATAAGAAAGCTTGGAAATCATTAATTAAGGTTAGATCTAAACTCTCCTCTCCGCTCTCTATCTATCGGATGTACTTTCTCGCGTTTAGACGAGGGTTTTAGAGTTGAGAATTGAGCACACCGGTTTAGTGGGAATTGTTATGGTTTTAAGAGTGGCAGTGCAGCAACAAATGAGGGTTTGTAGTGTTGTTTTTTGTTGTTGCTACGAATTTCAAATGGATTTTAGGGTTTTGGCGAGAAACTCGGGTTTTGCGAGGGATTTTGATTGTTCATGGTGGTTTGGGCGTTTGATGAGTGGCTGGGACGAGCACGAACCACTGCGACGAGTCGATGAGGTCCTAGAACCCCAAAAATTGTTCTTGGCTCAGATGCCGCCAAAGGCACCGTGGGGGCTTAACGCCAGGGCGCCACTCGTGGTGTCCAGATTAGAGACCATACACCACCCCACGCTTTAAATGGCGTCGTGGGGTGGAAACGTGACAACGTCATTCACGGCGCCTAGGACGCCGTGAAGCTTTTGTTTCTGGCGGCGCCTCTCACGGTGTCCCAAATAGTGCCAGAAAAATAAAATTTTAAAAATAAATTGGCATATTGAGGATTTACTTAGGGGTTTGTATAACCCATATGGAAGGTTTAATAGGTGTTTTTATCGAGGATTTGGTATTGAATAATAATTTTTGAGGTTTGCAAAATTAATTAGATCTATCGGGAATTCAAGTAGTTGATTTGACGGGTAGTTGACACGCGGTTGGGGTGTGTATTGACATTGGCGTTAATGTAGCGCGATTTGAGGTGTGTAGTATCCCAACTGAAATTCATTTTGAGTATTTATTGCTTGAATTATTTGAATTCTAATCCAGTTATTTCAATTATACTGATTTAAAGTATTTATCTACTGTCGGTTGAGTTTACTCTCGCCAGGTTTATTCTATCGCATTGGCATTGTGACACACTAGGCTATAACTTGTGTTATAGGGGTATGTCGGTGGATTGTCGACCTGGATTGTTGATTTTTCCTATACTTATGTTTGTGCGTCGTGGTCTACGCCGGCTACTCGAGCGGACAACAGGGATTTCAATCAGTTCAAGTTTACTCACTGACGGTGCTTGGGTGATAGTCCGAAGTATGGTGCTAGTTTGACCTAGATCGTGCATGCACTTTGATTCGTTGCTATTAGATATACATGCGAAGGTCATTCCTAGTTGCCAAATTCTTTCTTTCGCATGTTTATTTAATAGTATTTTGATTCCAACATTTATTTATATTATTTACTCGATGAATTTCCTTGGGATTACTCACTCTGGACTCATCATCTGTTTTGTTGTGATGGCTGAGTGCAGACCCCCAAGATACGAAGCAGAGGGAATGGTAAACTAGAAGACTTTCTATGATTCACAGCCAATTCCTTACTCGTATGTTTGTTTATAGTTATTGTTTTCTGTGGGGTTTATGGGACATGAGAGCTTTTGGACATGTATATGACCTGTTGAGGTCTATTTTGATGGAACATTGTTGATATATTTATGTTGATGATAATTGAATGGGTGTTCCACACTAGGAATAATGCTCTTTATGATTCATGTTCTAATGATTTACTTATTTAAGTCTTCCGCTAAATATTTTGAGGTTATAACAAATGAAAATGAGTTCATAAACTAACTTATTTAATTAATTTTAGGAAAGTTAGCGGTAATTTGTTTGATAGATAATCACGGTGTGCGTGGAACACAGCTGGGGCCAGTTTTAGGTGGGGTTGTGGGCCCGTGACTCATGAAGTGGCGGTCTCGAATTTTGGGGACGCTTCACTAAGTTTATCTAATTGATCAAAATCAAATAAAATGCCTATGGTTTGGACAAATAAATTGTGGAACATAGATTTTTCTAGTGATGATGAAGATATGTAGGAATCCTAGACTAAATAGTAACTAGTGAGTGGAGACACATCCTTTATGTGTGACAAGTGGCATTGAGAAAGGACACATGTCCTAGTAAGTCAAATTAAAGATTTGCACAACTAATCCACTTGTTAATCAAAGTATATAAGAGACAAACCTTTGTTACATGCAACACATTCAATCAAACAAAGAAAAATAGGGATGGAGTGAAGCTTCTTTGCTGAAAATTCTAGATTTCTAAGTGTCTAAGAGATTGATCACCATCAACAACCTCTACAACAACTGTCCTTGAAGATCTAAACTCTAGGTAAATGTTCATAGCTACTTTGTTGTTTGAATTACATGCAATTGAAGCTAGGTCTTATTGAGCTTTTGGGAAATCAGTTAAATTTGAGTCTTCTTAAGGTCGTTTGATCCCAAATTGAAAATTCTTTGGATCACCAAGCTTGAGGTTTGAAAATTGGAAGTTCTTGACAAAAATTGATTTGAATCCCGTTTTAATTTTTAGCTGTTTTCAAAGAGTAAATGTGGGAATTTTCATAATTGGTTTACATATTTAGATTCCTTGAGTTTTTCACTCAATTTGCTATAAAGAAGTTCTTGGTTTGGTTCCTTTTTTAGTAAGTTATGATTTTTCAAAGTTTGCATGTGTTCTTGAAACAAAAGCTAAAATTTTGCATGTTACCATTTCAAGCCAGCCTTTGTGTTTCGGTCATAACTTTCTTATTTTAAATTGAAATAGACTCATTCTAGTGGCATTAGAAAGTTAACTCAATGGGAAACAACTTTTGTCTTCTGAAGATTTTGAAATTCAAATGTTTTGCCATTCAAAAACCTTCTGCAACTTTGGTGGTAAATCTGAATTTTTTGGACTTCACTATTTTGATAATGTCTTGTTATTTGAGGAATAACTCAATCATTTCTTGTTGGATTGAGCTAATATTTTAGTATGATATTCTTGGGTATGTGTTTAGTCTCCAGTAAAAAATCATGATTTTTGGAGCTATGGTTTAGAAGAAATAAATTGTACAAATTTGTTGGTCGGACTTAAAAATAGTTTTAAGTTATTGTCATAGAAGTATCATATCTCATTTTTAATCGAAATTGCGCGTTACTTATTGTTTCGAAAATTTAAGACATATTCCTAAAAACTTCTTCTTTATAATAATTCTAATCCAAACATTTTGGTGACAAAAATCAACTCACAAGTTGATGTATCAAAATTGTCCTTGTTCTAATAAATTAAAGTTTAACATAAACAAATTCTTAGGGAGAATTTACGAGGAACAGGATGCAAGTCATGGAGTTTTGAGGTATCAGAAGGCCGAAGAAATAAAGAATTTTGCATGCTTTGTAAGTAAATATGTCGAGGTTCTTTTCTTCATTTCAATTTCATTCATTTACAGTTTTACAGTCCATTTAGACTAATTATGCCTTGTTAATCTAGTATCATGAATTATTCTTGATTTGATCCATTATGTGGATGTCTTCTCATGATGCTTTGCTTTGGTATGATTCATTGATTATATTCCTATATGTATATTGTTTCTTGTTGAAGTTGTCAAATGATCCATTAGTTGAATAGCATGCTATTAGTGTAGATGAGTTGTTGGAAATGTACTCTTGTTGTTCACTAGTTAGTGACACTGAGCTATGTGACGACCCCAATTTCTCCATGCAATTGGGTATGCCCGGCCTAGACTCGTGCAGGCCCCAAGTCATCACTTGGCAACATGACGAGCCTAGTCAGCCTTCGATTTAATCAATTTAGTAATTTATGAAAGAGTTATTGCAATAATACACAAGCGGAAGACTAAACAGTAATAACAAGGGGAAATAACTCAATCAAAGGAAATATATGAATTCTACAAGTGTGGAAAACCCCGGATATTCATGTACAATTCGATAAGTATATATACAAGATACCAATCTCATCAAAAATGTCAAGTTCAATAATCCCAAAAACATAAATATGAAACGATATACAAATCAGCATAATATAAACACCTACTATAATGTCTCTCTGATCCCACTGCTAGTCCTCAAAGTAAGTCTCCTAGGCAGTGCCCTTTGCCCTTACTGCTCTCCACCCTATTTACACCCACCGTCACAAACTAGACGGTAAGCAACTGAAGAAATCAAAAGTAGTGCCAGAAGAATATAATAGTAATTTATGATTTAACAAGTAAAACAATCCAAATATCATGCGAAAATGAAACAGCAGGAAAGTGAATAAATCAAGTGCATGATAAGCAGACTGATAGATAAACAATCGATATTTGCATGTTCTAAGATTCAAAAGAGGCGCATGAGTAGTCTAATTTCACAGCAATACGGCAAAGATCTCGCAAGATCTCCTCGAGCAATGTCGCAACACTAGCGTAGGGTGAAATCGAGAGGCATCGCAACACCTCTCGAATCTAGTACCCAGTACACACATCACTAGGGGTGGTCAGTTACCCCTGCAGAGGGCACCTTTGTTGTCCCAGCTAGTGCAGGACCACATGATACCTTTGAGACACACACTCATGTCAAGATCATAAAACCAAGAAAATGGAATGGAATTTCAAGCAAGGGATCAAATCAGCAATATCAATGAATAAAGGATGTATAAATCACATGTTATTTCCTTACTGGCCTACTAACATACACACATACAAGGTACGTATGTACTTACCTGACTAATGCAATTCGGTACCACTCTGAGACTCTAACGCGTTTCCCGCAGTTTCTCGACTACCTGATAAATGTTTAAGTTATGAATATTGGTTTAGGGTTAGTATTTAGTTTTAGGGTGATTCATAAACTTGGTTTAAAATGGTTAGTTTGCGCGACTCAAACAATTGCGAAAAAGTTCTCCAATTGAGTCGTATTCGGGTTACGCCGTGTGCCTGTGGCCTCGTGGTGTAACTGTGTCGTTTCATGATCAAAACCCATATACACCATAACCATGATTCCACATATTCACGCTAAAATGATAAACATATATACTTTCATAGATAGTGAGCCTTAACACCAAAACGGTTTCTTTGGGCCTTTGTTAGGCCCAACACCAATTTCGTACCCACTTGCATGGAAAAATTGGGGCCATCACTAGCTACTACTTACGGTTGAAGTGATGTAGTTCATGACCAATAGGGTACTACTAGACTGTACTAGTTTCACCCATCAATTACATGAGGATCTTGATGACCAATTGGGTGATCTTGGGTGCACTAGTGATACCGACTATTACCTGAGGTTGATGTTACATAACTTATAACCAATAGGGCGGTACCTGAGTGCACTGCTAGAGTATTATTACTTCGTCTTGGTTCGATTGCAAGTTATTTAACTGTGGTATCTAATAACATAATCTTGTTTCATTATCCTTTCGCTACTTTATGCTTTTGAAACCTTTTGATATATTTGGAAATGTGGAATAGAATCTCTAGATTTACTTTCTACTTTACTCTACTCACCGCTCTTTTTATGACAGTGAGTGTAGATCCATCGTCTAGCAAGTCTAATAAGGAGAAGATTGGCGACTACCTCTGAGTCAGTGGCCTGACTTCTATTTCAAATGTTGTAGGTCTTTTGATGTTTTCTATATTTATTACTTATGTCTTTCATATACTTTTGGGTTGTATATTTGGGTTGAGAGACTAGGTTCCCCGACTGATGCATGTATTACTGTGTTTACTATCATGTGATCGTGATTTCATGGTTTTCACACTTAGAATTTAACTCATAATGTTTATGCTATAATGATAAGACTTTCGCTGAACTTAATGATTCCTCTATAACGATAAGACTTCCGCTGAAATTAATATGTTGTTAAAAGGTTTTAATTAACCTTAAATTTAGCAAGGAAATAACACGTGTATTTACTTATCCTGAACGCGAGAAAAGAGGAGAATTAGTTAAAGAGGCTGACTAATATGTAGTTAAGTCCTACGTGGATGAGATTAAGGCTTAACTATGAGATTAGGCCAGGCGACGTAGTGTTTAAGAATTTCAGGGTCGTCACAAGTACTAACCTATTACATGAGGTTCATGTGTGGTCAATTAGGGTAATACAAAGTGCTCGTGTACTGACCTATTACATGAGGTTGTTAGGACAATGGTTTAAAGCCAATAAGGGTAGTATTGATGTACACTACAAGTATATTTATATGCAAATCAGTTTTACTTGTTTTCTCGTGGTATTTACAAGTATGTTTACTATTTTAAACAATCCTACTATGCTTTATACTTTTAAATACCTATTTCTTGTATTTGGAAATGTGGATAAATGTCTATTATGGTCTAATATTATTTGACTGTACTCACCGTCTTTTTTATGATGGTGGGTACAGATCCTTCGACTAGCAGACCAGGCAAAGAGAAGATTGACGACTATCTCTGATCCTTCGGTGTACCGCTATCTCTGATTTATGTAGGTTTTGATATTTTGATGTATTTATTTACTAGCATCTTTCTATATACATTTTGAATTGTACATACTGGGTTAATGATTAGTTCCCCGACTTTTGATGACTATCACATTGTTTATATTCACCATCTTACTATAAATTTGATGACTATCATGCTCTAACTAGGGTTGCAAGTGGGGTGGGGAATCCCCGTATCTCGCGGGGCCCCATACCGGCGGGGCGGGGATTCCTAAACCATAAATTCACATAACGGGGTGAAAGTTTGCCCCGCATAATGAGCAGGGCGAGGGTGGGGATTGCCCTTTCCCCAAAGGTTTTCCTCGAACCCCGCCCCACGGGGAATCCCCGTTTCTCCAACCCTTACTCCGCGCCACGAGGAATCCATTTTAAGAAACTAGTTGAAATCCCGCACTTCGAGCACGGGTAAGACTAAGTGTCAATATATCAGTTAAAAAATAATTAACTTAATGAGAAAAAAATTGAAAAAAAAACTAAAAAAATAATCTTACTACATAATCTCAAATAAATTTTAAGTGAAGAATAATATCATTTTTTTGTAGCAAAATTATGGAATATGTACCTTGAAAGGTTTAAAACTTTTTGCATATGCTTATACAAAAATATAATCCTAATAAAATTAATTTGATGAGAAAAAGGAAGTGATAAAAAAAGGGAAGTCGTTGATCTAAACATTACATACAGAGATTGTTGATCGGTATATGTCATTTCTAAAATATTTTTGTTTGCTCTTGAAAAGAAAAATAAAAAAGAGATCGAAATAAAAACTCAAACGTAAAAATCTAAATATAAAAACAACAAAAACTAAATAGCTATCAAAAAGTTGAAAAGAGCAAAAAAAATAGTTGATAAAGTAGTCGAGTGACAAGAAAAAGACTAAAGATAAGGATCAAAACATAAGGTGCACGAACGAAATTACATAAGAAACCAATAATATAATCATAATCAATAAGCGAATTAAATCAATTAATCATCAATATGTAGTTTTCAATAATGTTCTAGAACAAACGTTGATTAATTAAGTCTCTCCTTAAATACCATTAGCATACAATTGATTAAAAAATTTGTTTAACAGATATTCAATTGTTAATTAGTATGATTGACTTATTCTAACTAATTATATAAAATTTCAAACTAGTAGTACTTAGGTAAAGATGCATTATATGTGCATCAAATAAAGACAAAAAAAGACGAAAGATTGTGGATCAAAACATAGACTTATATAAATTCTATGACTCGCGGGGAATCCGGCGGGGCGAGGCATGGGGCGGCAAAGTTTGCCCCGGGAGAATTTCAAGGATAAATCCCACCCCGTACCCCCAAAGCTGCGGGGACGATATCTTCAATCCCCGCCCCGCCCTGCCCCACTTGCAACCCTAGCTGTAACATCCTCTAATCTCGATTAGAGAATATTTGGCCTAAAACCCTAATTAAGCCCCAGTAAACCAGATTGACCTAATTAGAGCTAGCAGCTTGCACCTATTCAATACAATAACCTTTATATCTTGATAATCGATAAAAATTTGATACAAAACGCAACGAAAATTTAAAACTTTTTTGATAAAACTAAAATATACAACACCAACATAAACCTCGGTGTTATACTCATATTCCTACCCTAATTATTACAAAATCATAAGGCAATACAATATATATATATATATATAACAAGGAAACTCACTACACCATAGAGAAGATACTAAACTCCTGATCTTCTCATTTCCTAAGTTTCAAGTCCTAGCGTACGTCAATACCTGAAAATATTAAGGTGGGTGAGCTCCTACATGCTCAGTAAGCGACTCCTATACCAACTATCAATTATCAACTAATATTCAAAGGACAATATATAACAACGTGCAACCAATGCATATTTAAATGACCATTTGAATCAATATAATCAATATATAAACAAATGCAAGTTCATTGGTCATCGCAATGTACCCATGATTTGTACTTTCAATCTCAATATTTGAATTGATTCGCCCTCTCACATCTTTAAGAACCAGTCACTGGGCATCTAACCAGTTCTTGTCAATGTGCCGCCAACTCATAAAAACATAGAGTCGCACTCCTTCATCATCACTAAACCAATCATTGCTCATCTGATTGGTTTATGACTGATGAGCTGCCAACTTAAATGGAAAGCATTGATTGGATATTTCCCAAGTCACTGGGAGCGCGGTGATGGGAAGCAACTCCATTACAGTTCCAAACCCCAGGCCGATCCGTCCCGCCAAACCTCTTTTCGAATTCATTTTTCATTTCAAAAAATTTAAGTAAAACAAAAACCAAATCATGGTACATTGCCCCATTCCCAGTCCTTTTACATTACGTGCTATAATAATACTATTTTATATTAGATAATTGATAGGTCGGTATTTATAGGATTTAATAGTCTATTTTAATATAGTTTAGTGTGGAAAGTTTATAAAATATATATCTAATTATATTTATTTTTGGTTTTCAGGTGAAACAGAGTACACAGTTGAATCCGGGGTGGAAAAATACTCAAAATAGAGTATTTACTTGCAGAATCGGATACCGAGAGAGTTTGTCTCGAAATATACACTAACAGTGGAGTAATTAAAGTCCAGTAGATGCCACGTGTTGTTTCGCGATTAGTCCAACAAGTTAACACAGAGTTTATGCACACCAGTAGTGCCATGTGTTGGAGCCCCATTCGTCCAGTCGCGTCACACATGCCGTTTCCACCAATCGGTGCGCGCCACATCACCAGTCTAGCAGTCCTATCGACCAATCAGCGCCTGCCACGTCCTCTCTCATAGTTTCTCTTCTCGACCAGCTGCTAAATTTGCCTCGGAATGCGTGCCAGTGCTGTCTCCTAGATCTTTGGTGATGCATGCGAGCTTTCTTCCCACGTCCTCCGCCACGTGTCTTCACTAGACCCGTTAACCGCACGTCACCGCCTCACCTTCCAGCCAATGAAAGCTTGCCACGTCCGCGTGGTACCAGTTTCTCGTCCAATGAGCAACGAACACATTAACAAAAGCCCATAAATTCACCAATCACACGCTGCCACGTGTCCTAGATGCCAAGAACCACCAAAATAGTTTTCTCTCTTTTCCAGAGACCAATTTTTAGTAGTTTTATATATTAGGACTTTAGGTGTTATTAGAAAACAATCTATTATTTTTGAAGAACTCTCTGTATTATTTTCTTTGGAGTTTTATGAAAACATATCTGGCTAATCAAGTCATTACCTAGGTCGGAGGTGAAGCAAGACAAGATTATGGATTCATGGCATAACTTGTGAGATCTAATTATTTTTATTATTTAATTTAATTTTTAATTTCTTCTATTTCTTTGTTGTTGGTTTTCATGAATATGGTTTAAATCTAGGGTATGTACATGGCCAGTACATGTTTATAGGTGAAAAATCTATAGTCAATTGACTCAATTGTATTTGTAATTGTACTTTTGAGACAATATAATCGACATACATTCACCCGATTGCCATCAAAACCTTTCGATTTTTGAGTGTGCAACAATTGAATTTAGGTTAAATCGGGAGCGGACGTGATCCGGTTATCTAGGATTAGTATTCCCATAGAAGTTTATTATTGCGGTTAGTGTGTTAAACCTTATGGCGGATGTCTAGGGTTATGCATTAATTAGGGTAGTAGTTAGTGGCGGATGTCAGCTATCGAGATTAAGGGAATTAGAAATTTCTGGCGGATGTCGATTTTCTATAGCTAGTCTAAGAGAATTTGAATTAATAATTGTCTTGGGAAAGATTGACGGCCATGATATGCCATTGAATCTTGATCTTGTCTTGTGGAATTGTAGACTTAGGTATTTAAATTAATTGTTCGTAGACCTAAATATTTCTTTTATTTATTTAATTTCTTAGTAACTAGGTTAATTAATTAAGTCATTTTCTCTAAACCCCTATTTCTCCTTTCTTTTAGAACCTTAGAAAGATTACCAATCTCTGTGGAATCGACCTTTTGCCACTATCTGCAAATAATTGGTTTAAGGAATTATTTTATTGACGCGTTCAGCGTGCGTCAATAATTGATAGAAAAGTACGAGTTTCACTCACCTGTCCTTAGCTTTCCTATGTTTACTGACTTGTATGACTCCCAAGTGTCCTCAAACTTTTTCCTCCTTAATCCATTACCTAAAATAGACCATTTGTTATCAATTGAAGTTTAATATTCATTTATCAATACTTATAAACTGGTCCCATTCGAATCCAGAATCTCGTGACCTAGTTTCTAACCTATTTTGACCATTTCATATTTTTTGAGGTAAAAACCCTGGAATAAAGTCCCCCCGACTTTCGAATTCCTTATTTTTCATAGAAATTCCTCAATTTCTATTTATTTGGTCAAAATACTATTTTTTCATATTTTTTCTATTTTTCCTAAATTTTTTCTAGAATTTCTTTTCCTTTTTCTCTTTCTTTTCTTTTTTTTTTTCTTTATATTTATTTGGCCCTGAACCGAGCCGAACCGGCCCGGTTCAGGGTCATCTTCTCCAACATGTCAACAGAGCAGAACGCACTGTTCTTTTTTTATTTGTTTTCCATCGTTGGGGTTGGCTCCCAACCCCAACCCCAGCTCGACCTACAAAGGAGACCACTCCCCTGTCTTCACCACTCTCGGTCATGGCTTCCGCTATGGCCGAGCTTGCTCACCACCACCAAATCAACTGAACTCACAACAATAGGAACAACAACAACAAGCATATCAACTCAAGCTCACCTCAACGTCGACTTCCACGAGCTCTCAAGCTCCTCGCTCCCTTCTCCTCCTCTCGGCTCCTTCACTCGTCTCCCTCATCTTCTCTCTATGTTTTCACATTTTATCTAAAGAGGAAGCGACGGTTGGCCTAGAAATGACCAAAATGCCCTCAAGCCTATCTCATTTTCTTTTTAAATTTGTTACCCTTTATGGTAATTTCCATTCATCTGATTTTATTATATATTTATATATACTAATTTATATAAAAATATATATTTATCAATATTGTTGCGCCTACGACCCGTTGTGCCCACCAACGAGTACCCTTGAGCATGCACACTACCGTACGACCTACGCGCTCATCCGTGACCTCGCGTGTTGCTCGGCACCACGATAATGTACCATTATTTTATTAATCTCCCATTTTAATATATATTTATATGTATAACCACAATATATAAATATATATTCATGCCTATAATTTCATAATTTACACCGAGTACACTCGGGTGTCAACGCTATCCTACGTGTCTCATGTGTATCTACCTTGACCCACACATGGTATTAGGTATTCTCTCATTGGTCCAGTTATTCATTTATACATACTAATACACACAACACAAACACAATACAACACGCCAATCCACACACACGTTAATAGTGACAAATTGGACTTAACCACGAGCCTAACTCAGATTAATTAATGTTCAGATTAACACTAATCACGTGCTTGTTGGGAAATGTGCCCTAGGTCAATCCATTAACAGTCTTTATGAATACATTTTAGATAATAAAATAAAGGATTTCATTTGATGTTTATTATAATTGATTTGCATATTTACATTATAATAAGATCCATGGGTATTTACAGAAATATCCTAAATGTCCCTAATCGATTATTATACTGGGAACTATAATGAATTAAGACTAGTGTGAGTCTTGATTGATGATCATACGATGATCATACGCATAGGAATAGGAATCAAGATCATGAATACTTGTTAGGGAACAAAGTACTGGACCGACCCGCTATGAGAACATCACATGGATTAAGTTATAGTTGTTTCTCATGATAGGTATATTTTTCAGTCCTCTGACTTGAGATTACCAGAGACTTCAACATTAGGAATACAGTGATTTGACGCAATCAAATGTTGTCTTTAACCGGACGATTATAAAGGTTGTGATTGGTTACTGTGTGAATAATGTGTTGAAGTTGTGTAATTGAGATAGAATTTGTCCCTCTCATATAAAGAGAGATATCCAGTGGATCCCTCGATGTGTTAGATCGTTAAAGGCCTAGTCTAAGTAAATTGATATTGATCAATGTCACTTAGATGTTTTCACTACCTAGAAATCGAGACTAGTACGATTGAACATGTTGGATGACAATTCCATGCCTTATGTTTGATCAAAAGGATATCGTGTGACAAAAGGATGTTATATACACTATTGATTAGGTTATATCGATTTGATATTCGTACAACTTGCGTAGTCATAATGTCTTGCTAGAGGCCGCTTATGACTTGTATACCAAAATGTGTTTTGGTACACTAATCGCTAACGTTGTATGAGCCTATTGGGTCGCACAATCGAGAATGGTTTTGCAAGATTTTAAGATGGTTCGAAAAAATGAATTTTATATGATAAAATTCATGACAGAAACGTCCTTGTAGTGTATTACACTTATACTTCTTTAAGTAGGGGTATATGTGTAATTTACTTAACCGTCTATATACAAGGGTTGTATAAATAGACGCTTTGAGTTAGAATACAGGTACGAAAGATTTTAAAAAGGGCCGAAACTCTATTTTCGTTTTAAGAAAAACGACTTAGAGTTTTTGGTATCCTCTGGATCGTTTTGGAGAGAAACAAAAGGTTTGGTACTCTCTCGAAGCTAGCACTTCAAATCTCGGCTGCCGTTCGTGTGTGGACTGCTGATAGAGGGCGTTCGTTGTTGGCAGGGCCTTAAAGATCGATTAACCTTCAGAAAGGCACATTGCGACTGAGGTATGATTAAGTTTTCATAGTCTAAACATGTTTTAATGGAATCAGATTCGGATCCTGTTGGGGTTTTTTTCAAAATTGTTTTGTAATCTCCGCTGCGCATGAACCCCAAAACCCAACAGTGCTTAAGGTAATGGATCGTTACATCCGTTGTATTCAATAATTTGTTAAAAGTTTTAATTAACCCTAAATTCAATGATGGTATAACATGTGTATTACTTATCTTGAACGCATAGAACGAGGAGAATAAGCTAAAAAGGCTAACTAATATGTAGTTAAGTCCTACGTGGATGAGATTAGGGCTTAATTATGGGATTAGGCCGGGTGGTGTTGTGTTTAGGGAAATGGGTCGTCACAGACATGGATAGGGAAATGGAGATTTTCGTGGATGAAATGTAGTTGGGAAAGGGGAAATGGGAGTTTGGGCGGGAGAAAACAATAAATTTGAATTTTGGCACCGTAAATTAGAGTTTGGAGTAGTCAGTCTCAGCTGGCAGCATCTGACAGGTTGTACTATCAGCCATCATCTCTGCAGTCGACTCTGACTTGAGTGGACATTTTGTAAAAAAAAAGAAATTAAAAAGCACGAGGAGTGATTGCTTCATATGTGGGACCTAACCATGGACACGTCAACGGGTGTCTCCTTCGGGTGTCATTGTCGAGTAATTATAGCATTTTCCCTTAAATATACATCCATTTCATGCACATATCCATGTAAAAATCAATTATGAATCTTGTGATGCATGCCACCCTCTCATGAAACACTAAACCATCCATAAGAAACCAAAAACTCTCGACAAAACCCGTTTGAGACGAAAACCCCGAGATTTCTCGGTAAAAACCCTAAAATCCAATTAACAACCAAAATAACAACAACCACTCCATCAATCCATCCTTTGTTGCTAAAATCAAACCCACAATCCATAGCAACACCATGAAAATCGGAAAGTTCAACTCACAACTCCCGAAACCCTCGTCAAAACCCGAGAAAATACACTCAAGATGTAAACTATGACGAGGAAAGCGAAGATCTAACCTGTTGGTCAAGTTCCACGTTGTTTGCGTCTTCAAATCGCCTCTTGAACCTCACAAAATCCTCACCACCACCTCCATTTTTCATATTTTTGAGTGCAAAGAGAGAAAATGTGGTGATGTGTGAAAATGAGGACTTTTATAGTCAATTTGTCATCTTGTGTGGTGTGATGATCACTAGGAAACTTAGAGGGCCAAGATTAAGGTCAAGAAGTCCACCAAGTGGTGACTTAGGTGGGTGACTACTCTCTTTAACTTATCCTTCTCAACCCACACAAATCAATCCTCCGGTGTTCCGGTACCCGATCACGCATTGTGTCACGTGTCAATCGCGTGTACACTCGCGTCACTAATGTCTAAACGACGTTTTATATTAATTATTTAACGTATTTTATCGTTTATTATGTGTGTATAAACCCTCGGCCTAGTGTACTCTAGTCATTCGCCTACCCGGTACCCACGTCTACACGCTACTAGAGGCGAATACCCGTCACACTGTCTCACTCGGTTATGAACAATATAAACACACATATTGCGATGCAATTTTACTAAATTGAACATATACATCACAAAACAAATCAATAGCACACAAAAACGAACTATATACCTAATATGAGCGTGCTCCGACCTAGCTTCGGGGTCCACAATCGTCCGAACTGTCATTCACGTCTGTAATGACGTCATAAATAATGAAAAATTAGATTTGGGTCATGACATGTGTATTCACGATTTTGGAAAAGATCACAAAGCATTCCCAATTGTTTCATCTTTCTCCACTTGAAGTGGGCAACTGTTGTAGAAGAGTGTGATGAGGTAGATCTTGAAGAAGAGGGATCTTGGGGACGTTAAAGGCGCTCCAGCAAATCAGCCATGGTGGATGTGGTCTAAGGCTCTCCTTTTTTTATCCTTCTTTTTATGATCTCTTTTGTAAGCATTTAAGTATGTTGTTTTAGTTAGTTGTTGGTATCCCTCTTAGAGGGTAGCTTCCCTTTGTTAGGGCTCCCTTCCAATTTTTATCGATATTTTCTTATCAACTGTTCCTTAGAGGCCTCCGATGATGGGTTGCAATGAGGCTTTATGCTTCTATTGTTATCGTGATGGTGGGTCGCAATGAGGCTTTATGCCTTTTTGTTCTCGTGGAGACCTAGCTTTTATATTGTACTATCAATGTAAGGGCTCTCTTATCAATGAAACTTTGAAAAAAAAATCATTACTTCACGACTTAAAATAATACTTTATTTGTGTTTACAAAAATACTTTGCAAGTATACCAAAAAAAAAAAAAAAATTGCAAGTATTACTCATTTATTTTGCAATTTAAAACCAGCTTTCAAACTAGCAGCTCACACTTTGGCGATGGAGACTAGTTCTTTATTTGGTCAAAATGAGTGGTGTTATGTACCACCATTTCTCATTGATGTATTGGCTAATGATTTGAAATAAAATTAGTTGAGTGATTTTCAAAAAAAAAAACGAGAACAAACCCAAGATTTACGGTTTAAAAGCCTAAATACGATGGTTTTTTTTATTTTACCAAAAGGCTTATTTCATTCATTTTTTTTATATACGAGAAAAAAATAATTTTGCACCTACTAAGATTCAAAATCTCATATTAAACTATTGAGCCACCCAATTTGTTAGTAAGATATTTGATTCATATATAGCTCATAACATATTACAAACCCAAGATTTATGGTTTAAAAGTCTAAATAGGAGATGTTAATTCAAATCAATGAAGGAAGTTTTAAGAGAGCTTGAAATTTATGGATTCTCTAATCTCTTTGTTTGGATATTGGGCCCTAATTAAACTCTTTCGTGTAAGTAGGGCCCACTCAAATTTCTCATTTTTTCCATACCACGTGTACGGCAGTCACCGTATTTCATGATTTGGTGCAGGACGCACGGGTCCACTATATCAAACGTGAGGTGAAATAGGAAAAAGTATGTGAAGTCCAAAGAAATTATGAGAGAGCGTTTGGCTACGGTTTTTCAGTCTTTTAAAAAGGTTGATAGACAAATATTGAGCCACATCAATTTTTTTTAATTAAATTATGACCAAATTTTTTATATTTTTTGTGTTTGATGATTCATTCTTACTAGTTTTTTTATTTTACGGGACATGTAAATACCCCAATTTAGCTATAGTAGAATAAAGTTTTTTTTCTATATAAAAAAAAAAAAAAAACGTTTCAGTTAGTTGTCTCAATATCACAACCCTTACAAAAATCAAGAAAAAAAATATGGTTACCATGACTAAAGTACTCTCAATCTGTTTCAATCAAAATTATGGTATCTAATTAGAACTAGTTGTTACTGTGCTCTTAAAAAAAAAGACTAGTTTTTTTGTTTTTTTTACTGCGATTTTAGGTTAATTACATGTAATTGGATGATACGAACAGTTCGGAGACTGTTAGCTAATCGAATTAATTAACACAAAGTAACTGTGACCGTACGTCGCATCTAATTTTATTATATATATAATTACATACTACCTATGTGACCATCACTGTCAGTATTTTAATTTTCAAGTAAGGCAATTATATAATTACATCTTACATGTATGCATTTAATCATACCAGCTAAAATTAGAGTCGAGCTAAGGGCACCTCGCAATCATCTCAAAGCATCTCGTCATTTTTAATTAAAATTGATTTTATAACCAATTGACAAAAATATCCTCATCCAACCTAATAATTTACATATCCATTCAAATGCCCTCTCAGGACACTCCACTTTTGAAAACTCAATTTTTTTTACTAAGTCAAGTCGATCTGTCGCGGGCCGAACATCACGTTTGTCGATAAAAAAGTGCGCACTAACTCTTGTAAATTGCATTTGTCAATCCATCGCCGCCCAGAGATTTGATGAGTTTTAAGTGTTTTTAGAGTCTAATGGTTGAAGAAAATGAGTGGGAGGCAGACGTCGCACACAACTAGTTTTTATGATTTTTGTGAGTTTTTTTTTTTCCATTTTTGAAGGTGAACCACGGACACAAATTTATCGGTCACACAGGACCAAGACATGTTGTAGTGTCTCGGTACCCAATAATCGATAACTAACAAAAGGTATCGGTTATTACCAACCGAGTTTAATCCCAAACGTAACTTTTTATTACACTTCGGTTGGAAGCAACCGTGACATAGCTTAATGTCTCAGTAACAAGCCATCGAGACCAAAACCAGTAGTCTCGGTGATACACAACCACGTGGTTTAAGGGTCCTTCTCACTTAAGTGTCGGTTGATATTAACGGACACTTACATAATAGTTTCAGCAATGGACGTCCGAGAACAAAAACAGATCACCGCCCTGTGTGATCGAACACTATGGGATTGAAGTTAAACATATCGTCCGACCATGAAAACAACAAATCTACCTTAAACAAGCAAGAAAATGAGGGGATTTGGTATATTGACGCCTTGATGTGGTGATGAAAGGGAGAAAAGAAGTGTTTCATTCGATTTGGTGGTGGGGTGCTTGCACATCAAACGAAAGAGCATTTTGATAAAAGTACCGAGGTGCCCTAATAAATTGTTGGGGTATCCTAATCAACGAGGTGCCCTTAGCGCGACTCAAAATTAATTAGGTGTTGATTTAGAAACAGACTTGGATGTCACGCTCAGTTACATTTATATATGCATACCACACCATGCATTTAATATTTTTTATAGGGATATATTTCTATTTAGATTGAATGTTCAGTATTTGTCCTTTTTCCATTAAATTGATTTATACAGTTTTCTTCAACATCACAAATGTGATTTTTTTTTGTCAAAATTAAAAATGAGTTCTTGTTGACACCAAACAAATTCTAGCTAGTAGGGTTGTTTATGATTGTCATTAGGTTGCATGAATGGATAACACTAAACCAAAGTGCTATGAAAATTTTAAAAAAAAAAAAAAAAAAAAGAGTGTAAATTTTGTGCATTTTGTACGTCCAAAATATTGATGAAATCGACAAGGAAATGGCAATTCTTTCCAAAACTGCAAGAAAGCGATTAATTCTCTTAATGGGAATTTTTTTTTACCATAGTCGATCATGCTAAGTCGATGTACTTTCTTTTTGGTAGAGACAATAAAGGGTCGACATGCGTACTTTTGATATGGACATTTGCTATGCAGTTGTTGAAGTCTTAGATAGGCATAATTAATATCCTTAGGTATTTAGGAGAGCTTAAATTTTATATCCATGAAGCCCTAATGTAATCAGCCTGAGCGTAATACCTTAATGGCTTGAACAATTTTGACACAACGAAGATCAAATTTAAGGTTGTACGTCTAACCCACACAATCTCAGGCTCGCTCTTACCATTGGACCAATTCCGAGTTATGTGTGCACATTAACATTTGATAAATAAACATGCACATTAACATTTGTTCTTCAAATTAATTATTCGGTAGCAACACTTATATAATAATAATGGGTAATGTATCGTGTCACCTTCAATTAGTCACGAAAATTAATTAGTGCTCATCGTAGATTAATGTTTAATCCATAGGAATAAGGCCTTACATATACTTGTCAAAGCCTCTCAGGTGAGATGGTAAAGACATTACTTGCCAAAAATGTAAGACATCGGAAGATCGTAATTCGATTTTCACTAAAGCAACCAAAAAAAAAAGTCTGTGCATACTTGTAAAACAAATTAATAATTTGTCTGATGTACACGAGGATGATTCACATTAATGGATTATGGTTTCGACAGGGAAAATCCACTAGGCAGATATATTTGCAAAATCATTTAGCTCGGTTAATCATGATTAATTTTAGATACTATGTTATAATTTCAAAAACCGTGTTTCATCTTGCTGGCTTAATTAGTGCTAATTGTAATTTAGATAAGCTATATAGCTAATTCAAGACTGGAATTGATTAAAATCATGACTACTTTCATTACAATGATAACCACTTTAGTTTTTTTTTTTAATTTATTATCATTTCCTAAACCACATAGTTAATTAGAAAAATATCATTCTAATCACCAAAAAAAACATATCATTCTAGCAAGCTACTGCATAATTTGTTATTAAATTTGTCTTCATAAAATGCTAACAAATATGTATGATATTTTGGGGAAGGAGTGACATGTGACATTTTTCTTCTTACTGTACTATCTTTAATAGCATTAGCATTACTTTTTTTTGGAAGTAAGATAGAAATTTCATTAATTAAATTTTTTTTATAGAAAAGAAACAATTTTGCACCTACCAAAGTTTGAACTTATGACCTCTTACTTTCAAATTTCATATCAAACCATTGGATCACCCAATTGGTTGGTGAAATTTCATTAATTATTAATGGTCATGACCACACATAAAATTGACTATCCTAATAAAAGTACATTGATTCGTTAATCTTATTTGTTCAAAAATTTAGTTGTTAATACAACTATAATAGTGAAACATACTCAACAGTGTGATAGTCAAAGGAGTATTTTCTACAAACATCTAGAACACATGGATCGACACAAACACTACTAAAACCACATAACAAAAAACAAAACTTCCAATAAGGGAAGACAAAATTAAAACTTCCAACAAGGAAATATAAACTACCTATTAATAAGAAACTTAATTAGTTTATTGAGTAAATGAAACATAGAGATATGTGATTGGAGCCGCCGCCGATCAAAAAATAAGATCGGTAATGGTTCAAGATCTTGAATCACGAGAGACGATAAAAAGAGAGTAGATCTTAGGGTTTAGAGCAGCAGCAACAACAGAGAGATGATATATCTTTTAATAGCATTATTACTTATGAGTTATTACACTATTTTGGGATTTTTTTTCGGTTACCTTTAGTGAGTGTTATTTATATAATTGCAAAATTTTAGTCCAACATATATATAACATGGCCTCTAATTAAAAGGTACGTACATCTTAAATTTGCATTTTATTAGACCTACTAACATGCATATATGGATTTCTCAAAAAAATAGAAAATAAAAAATGCATATATGGTTTTATGCATGCGGTTACTTGATGAGTACATGACCATCACATTTACAAGACATAAATTAAAAGTAGAAAGAGAGAGAAAAAAGAGTATAGGCCCAGTGTTTCATGGAATTTGAAGTATAACTTAATTGAGAGGAATGTGACTGTTAGGTGGTATATGCTATTATTGAAAAGTAATTTCGGCTTAAAAAGACAGTTTGCCCTTTCTTAATTAAATCTTGACTATGTGAGCCATATATACACAACTGATATTGTCATGCTGGGGTTTCATATATCCTCTCGGTATGTGAAGTTATATTTGAAATGATTCTCAAACTAGTCAATTTTATATATTATAACGTTGTCGAGTTGTCTCAGCGAAAGCCACTACTAAATTATTACCGATTTGATAAGGAATCGCAATTTAAGACGAATTGTTGTCACCATTTAGCAATGCTACTTATAGCTAGCTGAATTGTACAAATGTTCCTACCAAAAAAAAAAAATTGTACTAATGTTAAGATTTTGTTCTCAAATGGCTCAAAATTACATTAGTGTAATGAAAGAATTAATGTAACCTAGCCTCTTGCATGTGGACACATAAAAAATGCCCTTCTACATATTTGATGCTTATATCTCACATATTTATTTGATGGTAGAGTAAATAAAGGTTTATATATATGGGAAAAGACGTAAAACTAAAATCGCAAATAATATGTAGAAAATATAGGCGACTTCACACAAATAAGTAATTAAAGGGTATAAACGAAAAATTCTAATTAATGAAGAAATCTTTTGTTATTCGTGTTTTTATATAATAGGTAGATATATACACAATTAGGGCCTTGAAAAACTTATGGAATAAGTTCATGTCAAATGTCTCAGCTAGAACTTAGATTTTAATAATTTTTACACAAAGGTCCCCTCTTACATTCTTCTTTATAGATGCACATATAATTAGCATGATTAGCTACGTATAGAATCATATAACTTTAATTACCATGAAAATTTTCAATATGATCCAAAATCTAAATTCACATTAGAAATGTTTTTCATAAAAAAATCATTTTCGAAATATTTGATTATGTAAAATGTCATGGTCTCCACCCGAAAAAATGTCATGGTATTATTAATTTTTATAATTTCTTTATAATTAATTGTTTTCTAACAACCAAAGAAATCAGATCAAAAGGGAAAGCAATAGTAATGTAGGTTTTGTAACCAAAAAAAAAAAAAAAAGTAATGAAGGTTCGGTTCTAATTAGTTGGAGTTAGCTACAAAGATTTTCGTTTAATTTTAGAAATTATGTAAAATTAATTCTTTATTACATATTTACATATTTACCCTTGCTTCTAAAGGAGGGTTAGTTGCGGATTATGTATACCACGTATGATGACATCATTAAAGTGGCCATCATAATTCAATAGTGAGACGGTAGAGTTGCCCAATGCAATGGAGACACAGTGGATGGTCACGGTTACTACCACCTACTATGAAAAGTCATTATAGTCCTTAATCATATAATTGATGCCCCTTCTCTCTCTATTTCAACTTTTTTTCCCTTTTTTTCACATTGAGCCACGTGTCAGAAACCCTTTTCTTTTGGTTCTTTCATGACTGTTTTACCATTTTGGGGGTCTGCAATGTGGTAGTAATCCCCTCACTGGGCCACCTTTGAAGCCAGAGTACCTAATTCTTTTTTTTAGGCAATTCAGAGTACCTAATTCTTGCTTCCATTTAAAGAGCCATCAATATTGGATTGTTCATCGTAAATAGAAAGGATTGGTGCCCTTAATTTCACATTGACAGGGACGACTGACCTTATACACATATTTAAGGTGTTTGAAATTGAGGAATTTGTGGTACCAATTACAATTCTTTCTTTTTTCAACTTACATTGTGTTTTGTACTAAATACTGTGTCCAAGAGGATAGCTAGCATATCTTTGTGTCCCTGTCGACTGTACCATTACACAGTTAATTCGATTCAGTAGTACTTCAAAAAAATGGGTAGAAGAGAAGATTGACCATGCTTAATTTGTCTAAATTTGTGTGGTTAAGATGTAGCAGTAAAAAAGATGTTCTTGACACGCCTTATATATATCAACTTAGTATGAGTACAAAACAGGGAAAATTGTATATTGTTAGATATACTAGTTCAGTCAATGCAATCACTGGTCAAGTGAATGGTCAAGATGTACAACAAACTGATCATGTTTAGGTCTCTACCAGGGTTAAGTATATGTCTAGTTAGTTAACTCAGTTTGTTTTAAATTCAGTTGTGAGATCTGTATATATAGACAGCTTGTATCTTCTTGAACAAGTTAATGTGAAAGAAACATTTACAGTTCATTAAAGCTTGTGTTCTGTTTTCTTGTGTTGTTGTTGTTCTTAACAAGACTTGACTGTTGTTCAAGTAGATCAACCTCATTAGGTCAGATCTTCACATGGTATCAGAGCCACAATGGCGTCTGATCGTTTGAGCTCGCCAGGAAGTCCTGGAAATGTGATTCCAGATGTGGCTTCGATCGCCAAATCATTGAATTTCAACTTGTCTACAAAGCTTGATGAGTCAAACTACATCTACTGGAAAGTACAGGTGAAAGCAGCAATCAAAGCACTTGGCCTGAGTTTCTTGGTCACAGAAGATTATTTTTCTTCAAATCGACCATCGTCTTCAACCTCTGAATCCTTCGATGTTGAGGTATGGAGTAAAATTGATGCAATGTTGATGGTTTGGTTATTTTCAAGTATAGGAAAAGATGTGATTGGTAATGTTACAGAATGTGAATCGTCTTATGAGATTTGGACTACTTTTGAGAAATTGTATGCTCAAGCATCCATGGCTAGGGCACTTCAGTTGAAACAAAAATTGAATACTTTAAAGAAAGGTGCATCTTCAATCTCAGAGTTTGTAGTGAAGATAAAAAATATAGGACTTGAATTGAAGTCAATTGGACAAATAATCTCAGAATCAGATCTAATTCAGTCAGTTTTAAATGGATTAGGACATGAATTTGATTATGTAGTTGTAGTTATCTCTTCTCAACAGAAGACTATGACTCTTCAAGATGCACAATACTTGTTGATGTTACATGAGCAAAGGATTGCTCAACTGAATGGAGGAAGTGCAATTGATCTTGTTGTTAATCCTTTAACAAATCTTGTTGTTAACAATGGAGAAAGGAAATCTCAGCATGTTAAATTTGGAGGATTTAACAATGCAAACAGGAACAATGGTGGTAATAGAGGAGGATACAATAGAGGTGGTACTAACACCAAAGGTGGACGAAATGGTGGAAGAGGTGGTAATAAGGTGTTCTATTAGATTTGTTACAAACCTGGTCATATGGCACTTCAATGCTATCAAAGATTTGATCAAGCCTTTCTTGGACCAACTTATCTTGGAACTAGTAATCATAATGGTCAGGTCAAGAAGCCTCAATCAAATCCACAGTTCTTTAATACTTCTTCTCAAGGAGGTTCAATGATGCAACAATTTCCAAATCAATATGCCAATTTCCATCATTTTCAAGGTATGATGGCTTCTCCTGAATCAGTGAGTGATCCAACTTGGTATATGGACTCTGGAGCTTCTTGCCATATGACTTCTGATTCTTCTTCATTGCAAAACAAATCTGAATATTCAAGTACTCAAAAAATTACAGTTGGAAATGGTGAAAAGTTATCTATATCTTCAATTGGTTCTAGCACACTACCATCTAATGTTCATCCTTCATATGATATCAGTTTATGTCTGTTCTTCATGTTCCTAATCTTGCCAAAAATCTTATCAATATTTCACAATTAACTCATGACAACAGTGTCATTACTGAGTTTTCTTCTGATTCATTCTATGTCAAGGACAAGGCAACGAGGAAACTTTTACTTCAAGGCAAGGTTAAGGATGGACTATACTGCATTCCCAAAAATACTTCTTCATCAGCTGATATCACTTCTACAGGTTCTTATTTGAACACACAACCACATTGTTCTTCATCACTTCATTGTAATAATTTTGTCAATACAAATTTGATTGCAATTGTTGATAAGTCTCATACTTGGCATGCTCGACTGGGTCATCCATCTCATGCTGTACTGCAAAAAGTTCTTCAGTTTTGTAAAACTGATGTACCTAAGACTCCACAACATTTCTGTGATTCATGTAAGATTGGAAAAATGCATAAACTACCTTATTCTCTCGTGTTCTATCACTGCTTCTAGTCCTTTGGAGTTAGTTTATTCTGACTTATGGGGTCCTGCACCAGTGATTTCTTCTACTGGTTCTCGTTATTATGTGGTATTTGTTGATGCATTTAGTCGCTTCTCTTGGTTTTATCCACTCAAGCTCAAGTCAGATACATTTGCTGCCTTTCTTCATTTTAAAACTTCAGCTGAATTGCACTTGGGTACTAAGTTGAAGAATTTTCAGTCTGACATGGGACTTGAGTTCAAACCTATTGAGAAATACTGTCTTGCAAATGGTATTCATCATCGTTATTCTTGTCCCTACTCTCATCAACAAAATGGAGTCCCAGAGAGAAAGCATCGTGCAATTGTAGAAATGGGATTAACTCTTCTGGCTCACTCACATATGCCATTGTCATTTTGGGAAGAAGCTTTCTTAACCTCTGTATTTCTCATCAACAGTCTTCCTTCATCCATTCTACAATTTAAAAGTCCTTATCAAGTTTGTTTTAAGAAACTTCCTGATTACAAGTTTCTTAAAATTTTTGGGTGTGCTTGTTTTCCCAAATCACCTCATACTCTTCTCACAAATTCAAGTTTCGATCTTCCAAGTGTGTTTTCATAGGCTACAGTCCTCGCCATCATGGGTATCGTTGCTTACACCCTTCTGGGAAAATTTATATTTCAAGGGATGTTGTTTTCAATGAAGATGAGTTCCCATTTCAACATTTGTTTCAGATGTCTTCCTCGTCCACTGCTACAACTTCCACTACTCTTCCCTTGTCTATGTTTCAACATGTTAATGTGGTTCCATCTTTAACTGATTCACCTTACCTGTTCCAATGTCATCTCCTGGGAATTCTTCATCTAGGTCCTTTTGATGTTCCAATGACATCTCCTGAGCCTCCCATTTCTTTTGCTCCTACTGTTAATACTCATCAAATGCTTACCAGGAGTAAGAATGGGATTTTTAAACCAAAAGCTTTGGTCACTCAGTCTCCTTATGCCTTGTCAGCTCAACTGGAACCTAAGTCTGTCAAAGCTGCATTATAGGACTGTAACTGGTACAAGGCTATGTTAGATGAAATAAAAGCCCTTGACAAAAATTGTACTTGGACTCTTGTGCCTCCTACTTCTTCAATGAGTCCTGTTGGGTGTAAGTGGATTTTTAAGGTCAAAACTACTCCTACTGGTGCTATACACGTTACAAAGCTCGTCTTATTGCAAAGGGTTTTCATCAAACTCCTGGTCTTGACTATTTTGATACCTTCTCTCCAGTCGTCAAGCCATCTTCAATACGTATTTTATTCATCCTAGCAGTGACTTTTGGCTGGCCTATTCAACAAGTGGATGTGAACAATGCTTTTCTTAATGGTGATCTTACTGAGGAAGTCTATATGTCTCAAGGGTTTTGTAAATCAGTTTTTTCCCCATTATGTGTGCAAGTTAAATAAGGCCTTATATGGCCTCAAACAGCCCCTAGAGCTTGGTTTTCTAAGCTATGTGGAGCTTTGTTGGATTGGGGTCTTGTCAACTCTCAGTCTGATGTTTCTCTCTTCTACAAGAGTTCATCTGACTCTTTATTGATGCTACTGGTCTATGTTGATGATATTTTAGTAATAGGGTCTCATCCCTCTCAAGTTCAGTCATTGATTACTTGGCTTGATACCAAGTTTTCTTTTAAAACTCTTGGTCAGGTGGACTATTTCTTAGGTTTTGAAGTATTTCACAATTCTTCTGGTTTATATTTGACTCAGCACAAATATATCCTTGATCTCTTGCACAAAACTGGTCTTCAAGATTGCAAACCACTTGCCACTCCTTTTACTTTTGGGCAACGTTTATCAGTGTCTGATGGACGTCCTTTTGCCAATCCAACTTTGTATCGAAGTACTGTTGGTGCTCTTCAATACCTTACCTATTCCAGGCCTGATATTAGTTTCATTGTTAATAAACTAAGTCAGTTTCTTCAAGCACCTACTGATTCTCACTGGATTGCCTGCAAAAGAGTCCTTCGATACCTCAAAAGTACTCTTCATCATGGTTTGTGTTTTAAACCAGCTACATCTTTGTCTCTTGAAGCATTTACTGATGCAGATTGGGCTGGTGATGTGGATGATAGACGTTCTACTAGTGGTACTTGTTTATTTCTTGGTGGCAATCTTGTGTCTTGGTCCTCCAAGAAGTAGTCTGTTGTTGCTCGATCTTCTACTCAAGCTGAGTATCGCGCTCTTGCTCATGGTGTTTCAGACATCATGTGGATTGTTTCTTTGTTATCTGAGCTGGGTGTACCCTGCTCTTCTCGGCCTGTTCTTTGGTGTGATAGTACTGGTGCTCGTGCTCTTGCTTCCAATCCAGTTTTTCATGCTCGCACTAAGCATATTGAGATTGATGCTCACTTTGTACGTGAGAAGCTTGTTGCTGGAGTTTTTGATCTTCGATATGTTCCTTCTCTTCATCAGATTGCTGATATTTTCACTAAGGTGTTATCTGGTCCTAGATTCTCCTTTCTTTGTTCCAAAGTAAACCTTGTATCTTCTCCACAGTTTACTTTGAGGGGGGATGTTAGATATACTAGTTCACCAATGCAACATCCGGTCAAGTGAATGGTCAAGATGTACAACAAACTGATCATGGTTAGGTCTCTACCATGGTTAAGTATATGTCTAGTTAGTTAACTCAGTTTGTTTTAAATTCAGTTGTGAGATCTGTATATATAGACGGTTGTATCTTCTTGAACAAGTTAATGTGAAAGAAACATTTACAGTTCATTAAAGCTTGTGTTCTGTTTTCTTGTGTTGTTGCTGTTCTTAACAAGACTTGACTGTTGTTCAAGTAGATCAACCTCATTAGGTCAGATCTTCACAATATAATAGGTTGCTCTTATTTATAGAGCGATAGAGCGGTACAAAACAATATACATGAAAATAAGTGATTTACACAATCAGTTGGGAAGTTACACAATCAGTGGAGAAATTATGAATATACGAAAACTAATACATAAATGCTATAATCATACAAATATGGTAATTACCATAAATCTAGGAAAATGATAAAATGACCCACTTTCAATGCACACTTTAGGCGCACAACCTTGTCTTTTAGCCATTTATGACTCTTTCTTGTCTCCCCAGGTGTGGGCCCCACATAAAACAAAACATCATAAATGACTAAAAGATAAGGGCGTGCACCCAAAGAGTGCGTTGAAAGTGGATCATTTTATCATTTTCTAAATCATAATACACAAATATAACAACTGAATAGTTGCCTAACGGTTTTGATGATTAAGATTTATGAATGTATGACTTTAATTTCACACTCATTCATTAGGAGTCCCTTAAATACACGATAGTTAAGTGTGTATACATATTTAGAGGTGCACACATATTGGATCCAGTCCAATTAGGGTCAATCCGCAATCCAATCCAATTATTGCGGATTGAAAAATTACAGTCCAATCCAGTCCAAATAATTCATCAATCCAACTCAATCCAATTTGTAAAATGCAAATCGGATTGGATCAAGTTCCACGGATTGACATTTTCCTATCCAAATATTCATGAAATTAGACTTAATCAAATAAATCACAAGAATTATACATCTCATTAATGACAAATTTACAACATACATTCCACAAATCTATATATAACATATTTCTCACAAACTTGTCATCACAATAATCTTCAAAATGTAAGTTCCTACATAAATAAATATGTCATCCATAAACCCCCACAAATGCACAAAAAGTGCACGTTGAACATACAACCTACAAAAAAAAAGGTCGAAAGCATAATAAAATAGGTAAGAACAAGCAGTCTTTTAAATATTATAGTTTAGAGTTGATAGTTTGAGTTGATGCTCTTTAAGATACTATAGTACATATGATAAAATATGTATATGTGTTGATGTGTTAAACGGACTGAATTGATTGATCTACGATTTCTTAATGTAGAATCCGTAATCCGATCCAGTCTAGCCGGATTAGTGATTTTTCAATTCAGTCCAGTTCAATGGATTAAAAAATTAATCCAATTAGTGATAACTAGTCCGGATTGGACTGGATCCACAGATTTGTGCAATCTGTGTGCACCCTTATATACATTGATATAAAAATCAACCGTCACAATCAAGTAGGTGTGAAAATGGACTGTGAAATGTGAAAAAAAAAATCATTTTTCAATTGTAAATATTAACAATATAAAACGGGCTGGGCCATGTGAGATCATGGGCCTGACATCTTTGTGTTTGGTTCGAAAAAGTGCGGCCAAGTTATTTTTTGAGATCATTTTTTTCCACTTTGTTATATCGATCATTGAAAGTAGATAGTAGCTAGTGAGATTCAATAATTGCACCATTTATACCTAAACTAGCTATTTCAGATTCTTGTGAAAAAAAAAAAAAAAAAACAAGAGTATATATAAATCACATTTGAAATTATATGACAAAAGAAGAAGAGTTCAAAAAAAGACTTTTTATTCATTTTTTGGTATCTTTGATTATTATTCTGTGGGTGAACAAAATATCTTTCCTATGAACTGATATCTCAAGGTGGAAAAGTGGATATATATATATATATATAATAAGGTAATGAGACTTAAGTGAATTATTTATAAGGAGGGAGGGTACAGCTTTATTATGATGCAAGGCTGATACATGTAAACTTGTAAAGTACGTACCATAGGTTACCCAAAAAGAGAAAAGAAAAGAAAAAAGTACGTACTATAGGAAAAATATATGCAAAAACTAAACTTTGGGCAGCCCATGTGTTTATTACCTACATATAGATATGATGCCACAATACTCACCTGCATGTATTGTTATTATTGGATACATGACCCCTCCATGTTGGGTTTGATAGAATTAACAACTGACCAATTAATTTTGACATTCATGCCTTTAAAATTGGAGGGTTGCTTCCATTAATTTCTCAACGTTTTTCATCCTTAGTTTCAGCTTCTTTTTTTTGGTAGGATAGTTTTAGCTATTTTAATTAAAGGATGTCATTGTCATTTTACAACAACAACAACAAGATATCAACAAAAAAAAAAAAAATAACAACATAACATCTGTTCCAAATTAATTGGGATCGATTATATAAATCTTATTCTTCCATTGTGCTCAGTTTAATGCAATATTATTGTCATTTTAAATGTAGAAGAATATATAGTTGATACAAAGCTTTAATTTTCTTGTCATGTATACATAGGTTTTCCGATCGTCTATATCAATCAAACCAAGCCGCCCTTTTTTGTAATAAAGTTTCTAGCTAGATTGATATATTAATTAGTCTTTGAGCTAGCTAGACCTTGTTTTCCTCATTTTATTTGAGTGTGAAGGATTACTATTCATCTAGAGGACGTGTGATATGTAATATATGCATGAACACTAATGAAGGTTGAGTTGAGTAGATTAATGCGATAGATATTAATTAAGTATATAAAAAAACTAACCTAAAAAAAATGTAATAGAAAATCTTATTAGATACTATACGAGTCTTATACTAGTCAGTCTGAATGGTTGGAGAATATTGTTAGATAGAGCAAATTTTATTAGAGACTTTATTTATACGAGTTTTTACTGTAAGACAGTCTGAATCAATGAAGCAGTTGGGATGAGAAAACTGTATTATAGTCCTCCTGACGCTAACGAGTGAGTTACTCAATTGTTTGGGAGGGTGACTTGGGGTATATATAAAGGCCAAGAATTCAAGCCTCATAATGGCAAGTTGTGTAGTTTCTTTCTATAATAATAATAATAATAATGATAATAATAATAATAATAATGTCTTTGTGCATATGAGTCCTCTACAAGAAAAAATTACTAATAAAATATTATTTGTTATTTAAATAATATTTGTTATTTATTTTTTGAAAACAAATAATATTTGTTGTTAAAAGCGACATTGTTAAAAGATAATTGACATATAAAAAATATATTATAATTAGTCACAAACTCTAAAAATCACAAGTAATGATTTGTTTAATGTTATTAAAAAAAAACTTTGTTAAATTTTATAATAATATTTTGTAAGAAATGATATATTGTTAGTTATTAATTGAATATTACAAAATTTTGAACAATATAAAATATTTTAACAATTTTTAGTATAACAATATTATTAGATGTTGTAAAAAATAAATTTTCTATATTCTTATACTAAATTTGTTATTTACAACGATATTGATGTTCTTATCATTGTACTCATGATAACGCGCCTCCTATGACACAGATTTTAGAAGACGATGAAATCAACGCTTTTTTTCTGGGCAACTCTAATATGAATATTGATTTTGAAAGTCTTTTTATATGTAAAACTTAAATTCCACTATACTAATTATATGACTTTCTCACATTTCAATAGATGTTTTGTCAAATTTACCCTTCCTTCAATCCTTCCCAAACCTCTATCTATCAACTATATAAAAGAATCAATAACCAATTATTGAGTGGTAAGCAAAATTATTCTCTTGCCCTTTTTAATTTTGCGATATATAAGTAATATAATAAGCACGAATGTTTGTTATTTCATCTGTGGTGGCACCAAATCCTGAGGCCTCCCCGTGACCTGTTGCTCCTCGCTTGCGGGCTCGGCCGCACCTGTCACATCCCAGGTCACGTCACCAACCTCTGCCATGTCCGCAGTTCCATTGACGAAGATCTGTCCTGTCTGACTAATCGTGCCATCCTCATTCGTTTTAATAAGTTAGACATTTACTTGCTTGTTTATTTCAGCGAAAGTCTTTGAATGAGTAAATTATGAACATTAAACAGTCTTATATATATAGCGGCAACAGACATGTGAATATGACATCTAGCAACAGACAATCATATTCCCATGGCTGGCAGGCATGCGATACGTCATACAAAAACACCAGCAAAAATATAAAGCATTACAAAATACCAGCAAACTGTAGAATAAATAAGTAGGCTCGAATGAATAACAATTAAATAAATAAATCATCATCCGACTAACCACGAGAAACCCCGACCTAACCCGATCGCACGATATAGCTAATCCAGGAATCCAGCACTACCCTGCACTACTTATACAGGCTTATAATGACTAAAACCCAACTTCAGTAACCGGACGAACCCCTCCAGACGCTATTTCAAGTCAAGGGAACCCTTAATCCCTCCCGACAGTCGTAGATATATTCTACTGTCATCGACACGGTTATTGTCGCAAACTTGCCCGTGCAAGAGATCTAGTCACAACCAAAGATAAAAAACCCATGTGCGACCTCCAGCAGTCACACATGAAACTGATTCGATATTCGATAAAAAGCAACACCATGAAATAAGTGAAGCATTTTCAAGGGTTTTACGCACCTTAAAACGCACTCCGACTTCCTCGGACTCCCAAATCTGACCCTGACTAGCTCCCCGGTACCCGAGCTATGGTCCTCTTAGTCCTCTTAGTCCCCGAAGTCCATTTGATATCATTTTAATCGATTTAAAGCCACATTAAGTGGATTTATAATATTAGACAAAAAGATTAGAACTTTATTCCAAATTTCCAGTTGGGGCATATTTTTTGAGTTATATCGAGGTGCCAATTGTCCTAAAAGTCCCAAAAACTAATTTTTTACCTATTCCAATTTCTTATATTTTCTATATTTTTTTTGGTTTTTTATGGAATTTTCTAGCTATTTCCCTTATTTTTTGTAATTTATTAGAATAAGGATTGTTTTGATACATCAATTTGTGAGTTGATTTCAGTCACCAAAATGTTTAAATTCAAAATTTTGGTAGAATAAGAAGTTTTTAGGAATATGTCTTGGCCTTCTGAAATTATAAGGAATGCACAATTCTGATTAAAAACGAGAGAGATATTAAACTTCTACGATAATCACTTAAAACTGTTTTCAAGTCCGACTAGCAAATTTGTACAATTTATTTCTCCTAAACCATAGCTCCAAAAATCATGATTTTTTTCACTAATGACTAAAAACATACCCAAGAAATGATTGACTTATTCCTCATACCACAAGGCATTATCAAAATAGTGAAGTCCAAAAAATTCAGATTCAATACTAAAGTTGCAAAGAGTTTTTGGACAGCAAAACGATTGAATTTCTAAATCTTTCAGTAGGAAAAAGTTGTTCCCCTTCGATTTAAAATAAAAAAGTTATGACCGAAACACAGAAGCTGGTTTGAAATGGTAACATGCAGAATTTTAGGTTTTGTTTCAAGAATGCATGCAAACTTTGAAAAATCATAACTTACTCAAAAATGAACCAAATCAAGAACTTGTTTATAGCAAATTGAGTGAAAAAACACAAGGAATCCAAATATGTAAACCAATTACAAAAATTCCCACATTTACTATTTGGAAATAGCTCAAAACCGAAACGGGATTCAAATCACCTTTTATCAAGAACTTCCAATTTTCAAACCTCAAGTTTGGTGATTTAAAGACTCTTCAATTTAGGATCAACCAACCTTACAAAGACTCAAATTTAACTGATTTATCAAAAGCCCAATTATGCATGCTTGAATTTATAAAGAATTAATTAAAGGAAAACATAGAAATACATATCTAGGGTTCTAGTTGAACCTCATATGTATGATCTTCAAATTGAGCACCTAAAACCCTTCTTGTTTTCTTTCAAACCAGAATTTCCAGCAAGTATTTCACTTCAGCCCCATTTTTCTCTTTGTTTGATTGAATGTGTTGTATGTAACAAAGGTTTGTCTCTTATATACTTAGATTAGCGAGTGGATTAATTAGGCAAATCTTTAATTTGACTAAGTTAATTACTAAGATACTCGACCCTTGACTACTCGACACCCAGTACCACGCGTCCCTGACACGCAACTCGAGGCATGCCGTATTTTATATTATGGACTTTATTTAACTACCTAACTTAGGCTAGTCTAGTCTAGCAACCCGAGTAACTCCTACCCGACACTTGCGTCGACACGCATTTTGAGATAAACACCCATCTCATCAATATGTCTAATAATCAACGTACAAACATGTAGTGTCATACAATAAATAATGATTTTCGACACCATAATATAAGCACCCATCATTCATAAATAACATATATTTTCTCGATTCTCGTGCTCGAGTCAATCGAGTTGTCCACGTAATGCCCGAATTACGCTAGTTAATTTTGAAATTAACGCTAATCCTAATTTAATTAATTTGGGCTGTTACATCATCCGTCACTCAATTTTACAATTTTACCCTTTATAAAAATCGATCTCTTAATTACAAGTTTCAAATCCATATTTTTTTCATCTTTCACTCAATTTGAAAATTTTATCCTTTTAAAATCAATTTCATAGATATTGATATATCTTTCTATTGTTTATTAGATTTCCTTTCTTTTTTTAATATTTTAACAATTACGTTTTTCCAAGTGAAATACATTCCAATTTATAGATAATAGAGTCTAGCTATCATTTGACAAAAAAAAAGTCTAGCTATCAACTTTCATATATCCAAAAAAAAAGTCTCCCACTACTTCTTTATATTTTGTCATATTCAAGAACTTTTTCTTTTAAATCTTTTTTACCGCAATTACTGGTAAAAAACATTTTGTTAGATAGATAGACCACTTTCATTCTTCATATTTATATATTGTTTTGTTTCTTATATTAGAACTCAATTGTCTTATATTCCTTTAAAAACTCATAATTTTTTTTATAAATAATAAAAACATATTTTCATACTTGAATTAATTCCCGCAAGCACAGCAAGCGAGTTCGTTCATACGAAGCACGTTTGTCAACTAATATCTATATATATAATAAGGGAAGATCTTGGAGTTGCCACTTTGCGGTTTCCAGTCGTCTCGACGTGTCACGTGACACATCCAAAGTCTTCCCTCATTAGAAATGTATCATATAAAATATAGTAATAAGCCCTAATTTATGTAACGCTTTTTTATTACATCTTAAAAAAATGTTTTCAATGACTATATAACCATTTTGATATAACGTACTATTGCTGGTCTCTTAGTGTGCCATAATCTTTGTGGCGGCCCCAATTTCCACATTGGTTCGCCACGGGAGCCCACGCGGGCCCACAACTGTCCACGTCACCACCAGTTGTGTCCCACGCCCAATTACCCATCATTGATCAATTTATCATTAAATTTTGATTCAGTTCATATCATATAACCTCAAATTAACAGCGGAAGCTTAAATAAACAATATAAAAACTCATCTTTTGTTTTATTAGCAAAATGCCTAAGTGGAAACCATACCAAATATACATCATATACATCTCCATTGATCCTCAAAATATCAAAATGTACAACCTATCTCTCAAGCTCAAAACCCAACATAAAACGAATAAATATAAACATACGTACGAGTGGGGCTAAAACTGTCAATCGATGTATTCTTCAAGCTTGCCCTTTCCCCGGCTCGTACTAGGGTCTGCACTCAGCCATCACAAAAAGACAGATGACGAGTCCAGAGTGAGTAATCCCAAGGAAGTTCACCAAGTAATTACGGAAATAAAAGTACTGGAATTGAAAATACTATAATTTAAACATGCGGAATAAAAGAAATACAGACAACTGTAAAAGAAAGATCATCGCATGCATAAATATAGTGACGGAACAAAGTACGTGCACATAAAAATCGGCCCAAGTCATCTTCGGGGCTCTCCCTGGGCACAACCCTCAAACACACCAACAAGGTTGTCCCTGGACCCTCTAGGTGGCCGGCGTAGACCCACGGCGCACCCACACAAGCCTACCATACCCGGGTAGCCTATTCACCGGTGTATGCCTAGACAAGTGCTATGACTTAGTGGACCCTATGGCCGTAACGAATAAGCACCAGGTGGGGAGTGATCTCAACACCGTAAAGACACCAGGTAGGAGTACCCTCAACTACCGTAAAGTCACCAGGTGAGAGTACTCAACCACCGTAAAGCAATAATGAAACGAAGTAGAGAATTAAATGGAACAGAATTCAAATAAATCAAACAGTAAATACTTAAAGTGAAGTTCAATTGGGATACTACACACCTCAAACCGCACTCCTCGCTCCACACATCAAACCCCGGCTCAAAACCTCCAAATCCCCGTTATTTCCTTCGGTCTAATTTCCGACTAAACTCCGACTCCAATTACTATTTTGGGACTCCTGGAATTCATTTATGAGGGTTAATAATCAATTAATGGGTTCATAATGTTGGTTTGACTCATTTTGTCATTTTCCAATTTTTGGGAGTCCAGTGAACAATTAGCGCGCTAATGAGATAAATTAGCGCGCTAATTAATCTCAATCACTGTTCATCATCTTCATTACTCAGCGTGATTAGCGCGCTAATTTCTCCAATTAGCGCGCTAATTGCTCGCTGTCCAGAAAATTTCCAAATTAAGAATTTGAACTCCAAATCCATACATTCAATTTCCATGTTTCCATAAAACATCAATGACCTTAATTACACCATTTAAACACTAATTACCATAATCAAACCCCAAAATCCACAAATCATGGAAATCACATTTCAAAACCCATTTTGGAAAATCCTCCAACTTCTCCCAAATTTGATCAAAGCATATAACCCATATCATATCATTCTCATAAACACTAAATTTTCATAAATACAATGTTTAGTCCCTCCAAGAAATTCGAATTTACAAATTCAAACCCACATCAAAAATCTCCTAAAAATCCAAGTTTAATGTGTCCATACCTTAGATTCTTGTTGTTGTTGCCAAAAATCACTTTCTCCACACTTTGGTTGATGATTTCACCCTCTCTTCTCCAACGATTCCCACTTCCAAGCTTCCTCTCAAATCTCACTCTCTTTCTCTCTTTTGTTGAATCGATCAACATATACATATATATACTTGATATTTGATCAAGTGTGTGTGTCCATCTCGAGAACAATCCGAAGATCACTTTGTTCACTTTGTGTCACTACAACTTCATGACACCCTATCATAACACTAGCCACCTTGATTCTCTCCATTGTGCATCTCGAGAATCATCCAACTGATGTTGTTTTATTCAGCTAACTATAGCACTTTGATTACCAATTTGATTTAGCTAGTATTAATTATCTACTCTATTCGATAAATTCCCATAATTTGCAAATAAGCTCACATTAGTTCCCCAACTACCCTAAGACACCCCGTGCCTCGTGTCCCGTGTCCGCACGCACCCCGAGAAATTCCTCACTCGTCAACAAACTACCTTAACATACATATTGTAATGAAATTAACTAATTTATACATTTTCATCACAATTTACCACAACAGCATACAAAACGGACTGTATACCTATTACAACCTCGTTCCAGCCTCACTGTGGGACCCATGTATGTCCTCGCTGGCATCCACATCTGCAATGACGTCATAATTAACGGCAATTATAAATTGGGCCGTTACAATCTTTCTCTTCACTATATATATATATATATATATATATATAAGGCAAACCATCTCATCAAGAACTAACTCACCCCACAAACTCTTTTTTGTATCTAATTTTATAGGCAATTTTCATTACTACGAGCCTTTTGAGAAAGTTAACGAGGCAAGCATGCAAGGGGTAAGATGTTTCCTTTTTTATGATTTTATTCGTTTATTTCTTTCTATCCCTTTATTTTTAAATAATGATAGTTTTTATATAATATTTTTGGTTAAGATATTTTTGGTGGAAAGTTGGGAGAATGCGAATGCTTTGTAGCCTCTTTTTGTTTTGTGATTAGTGGGCAGTTGGGTTTGATTACCATTTTTTTAGGTAGAATTCCCTTTTTTTGTAAATACATTCATGTAAGGGAGGAAGCAAAGTTCTTTACTCTTTTGTAAAAGTTTCGGATACAGTTAATAAACAAATACCTCTTTTTGGTAATAAGAAATAGTATCTACTTGATTATTATTTTTTTTAAGTTTTTCAATCTTTTTTTTTATGTTGGATTTATCTTTTTTTGTAATATATATATATATATATTTTTTTCATCTCTTAAGTCTTCCCTCATTAAAAATGTATCGTATAAAATATAGTAATAAGCCCTAATTTATGTAACCTTTTTTTTAGTTGGTAGGAATGTTACTGTTTTTTTTTAATTACATCTTATAAAAACGTTTTCTATGACTATATAATCGTTTTTGATATAATGTATAATTATTGGTCTCTTGGTGTGCCCTAATCTTTCTCTTCATATATATAAGCCAAACCATCTCATCAAGAACTGACTCACCCCAATAAACTCTTTTTAATATCTAATTTTATAAGCAATTTTCATTGCTACGAGCCTTTTGATAATGTTTACGAGGTAGACATGCAAGGGGTAAGATGTCTTTTTTTTTACGATTTAATTCGTTTATTTCTTTCTATCCCTTTATTTTTAAATAATGATTTTATGATTTTTTATATAATATTTTTGGTTAAGATGCTTTTGGTGGAAAATTGGGGAATGGGAATGCTTTTTAGCCTCTTTTTGTTTTGTGATTGGTGGGCAGTTAGGTTTGATTACCATTTTTTTTAGGTAGAATTCCCTTTTTTTTGTAAATACATTCATGTAAGGGAAGAAGCAAAGTTCCTTACTCTTTTGCAAAAGTTTCAGATACAGTTAATAGACAAATACCTCTTTCTGGTAATAAGAAATAGCGATCTATTTGGTTATTATTTTTTTAAGTTTTTCAATGTTTTTTTTTTTTTATGGTGGATGTACATTTTTTTGTTATATATATATATATATATATATTTTCATCTCTTATTTTGACCATACAAATTTTCATTAATTTATACACATATTTTGCTTGGAGCTACAGGGACAATGTGCTATGGTAGAGGAATTCACAAAACATAGACCAAGTTTTAAGAGTTGGTCTTAAATGGTTTACGATATGGAAAATGATGAGATTGAGAGAAGTTGTTCCACCACAAGAGATCGAGGTGCAATCAGAGCATATAAAATAGGTACCACCGGATGCAGGTTGGATAAAATGTAACATTTTTTTTTATAAGCAGATAAAATGTAATATTATTGATGCCACATTTGAAGAAATAGAAACTATTGGTGTTGGAGTAGGATTAGAGATCTTGAGGGCACATTTATTCAAGCTCTCACAAAGAACTTCAGAGGTCAATATAGTGTAATCGAGGCGGAGGCGGCCGTAGTATGGGAAGGTCTTACATGACTACACTCAATGAATTCTGACAAAATCATTTTTGAGTCAAATTCATTAGGAGTGGTGTTAGGCATATTGAACTGGGAGTAATGATGCACACTCAATGAATGCAGAATACTATTACATTTGCACAATTTTGGAAGATCCAACATGTGCGTCAATTACTGATTAGTATTGCACATAAACTAGCAAGACTATCGCAACGCATGTTAAGCTGATGTAGTTGAAGACTAAGAGCAATGAAATTTTCCATTTCATTTAATAAAAAACACACATTTTCTATATCTATGCAACAATTTTTTTATTTGAAAAACGGTTTTTTAGAATATGTAATCATTTTTTGATAATTAATGTAGCACTATTGGTGTCTTGGGTGTGCCCCAATCATTCCTTTTTTTTTTTTTTACTTTACCTCAAAATTTATTTTCATCTAATATATTAATACTTTGTTTTGCCCGTGAGCGAAGCGCAGGATGCCGACTAGTATATATATAAAGGAACTGTTTTTATGAGAAGCTCTCACAATGCGACACGTGACAAGTGAGAAGTTCTTACAACGTGACATGTGGCATTATGATGTCATAATTATGATTTTATAAGAAAAATAAAAAAAACACAAGCCATTGATATTTCTCGTACTTAAATGTGGGTAGGATGGTAAAAATAGCTCCTCTATTTTTAGCCAAATCTAATTTTTCGATTTTTTAAATAATTTTTATATTTTTTTCGACAACTTTTTGTGGAGTTTCTATTTTAAATTTTTTTGGCTATTTTTTAGGTGTGAAACGTGACATTTTTTTTCGAGTTTCTATTTTCAATTTTTTTAGCTTATTTTTTTCGATTTTTTTAATAATTTTTCGTTCTTTTTGTCCGGCCACTTTTTTAAGAGTTTCTATTTTGAATTTCTTGGGCTATTTTTTAGGTGTGAAACGTGCCTTTTTTGGGTAGTTTCTATTTTCAGTTTTTTGGCCTATTTTTTAGGTATTTTTCTGCTAATTAGACGATTCTATGTTGTGGATTTTTTTTTTGGAACTTCTATTTGGCTATTTTTTTGGATTTTTTTATAGGAGTGTCTATCGACTGTTTTTTGTAACACTCATTAGCCCATTTTAATTAAGATTGAAGCATATTTCAAAAAAAAATAATGATTTTATTAACAATATTAGGTATTGTTTCAACTATTTAATGTAGCGTCCCCAAAATTTAAGGCCCGTCATGTCATGCGTCGCAGACTCACAACCCTGCCTAAATCCGGCCCAGCTGTGTCTCACGCGCACCATATCACAATTTCACCTCAATTACCGCTAACTTTCCTCAAATTAATTAAATTAGTTAGCTAGGTCTTCAAATCATCTGTTTAAACCTCAAAATATTCAGCGGAAGACTTAAATAAGTAAATCATAAAAATTATAAAACGTAATTCATGTGAAAGAGCATTTTTCTAGTGTGGAAAACCCATCCAAAGTGTCATCAATATATATCATCATCCATGTTCCATCAAAATATCAAAAAGGACCTCAAAAGGTCATATACATGTCCAGGTACTCTCAAGTTCCAATCTCAACATAAAAACGATAAATGTAAACAAATGTACGAGTTAGGAATATGCAGTCAAATCATAGAAAGTCCTCTAACTTGCCCTACCCTCTGCTTGTACTGGGGTCTGCACTCAGCCATCACAACAAAACATACGACGAGTCCAGAGTGAGTAATCCCAAGGAACTTCACTAAGTAAATAATATAAATAAATACTAGAATCAAAATATTATTAAATAAACATGAGAAAGAAAAGAATCAGACAACTGAGAAGAAATACTTCAGACTATCACCCAGGCACTGCCAATGAGTAAACTCGAACTGACTAAAATCCCTGAGTCCGCTCGGTAGCCGGCGTAGACCACGATACACCGACATGTGCATAGAAAAACTCAGCAGTCCGGTCGACAAGCTATCAACATACCTCTAAAACACATGTTATGGTCTAGTATAACTGCCCGAAGTAAATTCGTTGTTATAAATGACGTGTTTGCAAACGTGGCAGACAACTCATATGCTCGTGCGGCCAGCATATAGGCAAGGGCGCATCTAAGTAAATAGTAAATTTTGTACTGTTGTGCTTTAATTTGCGATGTTTTGTGTAATTAGATTATTAGTATCACGATGTGTGTTATTTATTATGTTATTGACGTGTGAGATAGTGTGTAATGACCCCGAATTTTTAACTGATTTGTGTTACACGAGTCAGGATTTTGACCCGGCTACGTGAATACTGGACGGTATTTCGAACTTCGGGAGTCAACACCGAGGTAATTTTATGATTATTTGATTGTGTGTATTAGTATTTTAGTATTTTACGGGTCTCGAGCCGTTCAGGCGATTTTTAGTTGAGTGAGGTTTCGCTTAGTTAAACGGGGGATAAAAACACAATAAAGAATACAAATAAATAAATTTTCTAATAATTTAATTAATTAGTTGATGGGATGTGGCGAGAAAACGGGCGCAACGAACCAAATTATAAAGTAATACTGACCGAAGAAACGTAATATCAACGTGGAAGTTGGATAGTTTCACGACATACGGGCTACGAAATAGAAATTGTTAAAGTGACACAACTCAAATGAGGAGAGCCATAAGATTTGCATTGAGATGTGTGTGTATGTTGAGATGTGATAAAGGGGTAAAAGACCCATAAGGGTGACTGTTTTGAAGGGTGAGAGAAGGATGTTGAAAGGCAAAAAGGTCGTTTGACTCATTTAGTCATATATATATATATAACGTTTTATCCAAAAACCCTACACACTATTCATCTCCTTTAAGCTCACTACCGCCACCCCTCCTCTCTCCACTTGGCCTCATCGGAACCGACTCACCGGAGGTCTGTTATCTCTCTCTCTCTCTCTCTCTCTCTCTCTCTCTCTCTCTCTCTCTCTCTCTCTCTCTCTCTCTCTCTCTCTCTCTCCCTCTCGGTTTCTCTCCCCACTCTCTCGATTTCCTCTCACGGTCACGGCCACACCTCTCCCCCCGGTTCACCACCGTCGACCACTGATTGCCAGTCGTCGGACCTCTCACCGGAGCAGATAAACTCGCTCACTCTCAGTCCCGTCTCTGTCTCTCTCTCTGCTTCTCTCTTGATCTCTTACTTCCTCCGAGGGTCATGGCCACCATCCCAGTCCAACTGTGATGGCCCCAAATTTTCAATGCATTTGGGTACGCCCGGCCTAGACTCATACAGATTCCCGAGTCAGCCTCCAATTAACGAATTACAAATTTTATGAAAGAGTTATTGCAATTATACGCAGCGGAAAAACTAAACGAGTATTGGAAAATAACTCAATCAAACGAAAATTTGGAAATCTATATAAATGAGGAAACCCCGAGTGTTCATAGTATCCATCTCAAAAGTGATCCCCAGTTCAATAACCAACATCGTATATATAAAATGTCATACAAAAACAATAAACATGAACCAATCTAACCTAATCCTGAAGTCGCATACTCTGAGAGGTCCTCAGAGAAAATTACCAAGTAGAGGGCCCTTGCCTTTGCTGCACTCCGGGATATCTGTTTAATCTGCACCCACCATCACAAACTAGACGGTGAGCAACTGAGAGAAAATTGAAAGCAATGCCAGAAGAAAATAACAGTAATTCATGACCATCAAATAAAGTAGTCTAAATATCATGCAGTAATTGAAAGACAAGAGATATAACAAGATCAAGGTGCATGATAAGCAAACTATCATATATCAATAAAAAACATGTGTGTTCTAAGAAAACAAACGAGGCAGTAAGCGGTAAAAATCATAGCATACGGAAAGAGGACGCTGACTCTTCCCGGGCAATGTCGCAACACTAGCGCAACATTAGAGGGACACAGGCCTCCAAGCATATGGAAAGAGGACGCTGGCTCTTCCCGGGCAATGTCATGACACTAGTGTAGCTTGATAAAGAGGGACACAGGCCTCAAAAATCACGTTGACACACTCACACCAAGAACACACATACCAAGGAATCAATAGGATAGGAATGCTAACAACGAATATCAACAAGCAACAATGAACGATAATGAATCACATGCAATGTTCTTACTAGATTACTTTCGTACACAAGCTTTTAGGGCAAGTGCACTTACCTGAACTATCGCAACTCACGTAACCACACTCTCGCGTTCCTAGCACGTATCCCCGAGTTTTCTGCTACCTGACAAGGTCAAAAACTCCAATTAAATGGGTCGAGTCATTAACTAATCCTAGGTTGATACCCTTAACATTTTTCCATCGTTTTAAATGACTCGAATAACTCAACAATTAAATAGAAAAATAGTGAGAAAAAGATATAGAAAAAGAGAAATCGAGAGAGAGGGAAATCGAGAGTGTGAGAGGGAACCACCACGACTCCGCAGACCACCTAGGACTACCAGTCGTTGGACCTCTCACCGGAGCAGGTAAACTCGCCCACTCTCAGTCCCGTCACTGTCTCTGTCTCTGTCTGTCTGTCTGTCTCTCTCTCTCTCTCTCTCTCTCTCTCTCTCTCTCTCTCTCTCTCTCTCTCTCTCTCTCTCTCTTCTCTCTCTCTTCTCGTTACTCCCTTCCTTGGTCACGCATGCCTCATCTCCCCACTGTTATGTGGCTGTCCACGTGATGCCGGACTAGGATGGTGGCCATAACCCTCAGAGGTAGTCCTAGGTGGTCACCGGAGTCGAGGTGGTTCCCTCTCACACTCTCGATTTCTCTCTTTCTCTCTTTTTTTCTCACTTTCTTTCTATTTAATTGTTGAGTTATTCAAGTCATTTAAAACGATGGAAAAATGCTAAGGGTATCAACTTAGGATTAGTTAATGACTCGACCTATTTAATTGGAGTTTTTGACCTTGTCAGGTAGCGGAAAACTCGGGGATACATGCTAGGAACGCGAGAGTGTGGTTACGCGGGTTGCGATAGTTCAGGTAAGTGCACTTGCCCTAAAAGCTTGTGTACGAAAGTAATCCAATAAGAACATTGCATGTGATTCATTATCGTTCATTGTTGCTTGTTGATATTCGTTGTTGGCATTCCTATCCTGATGATTCCTTGGTATGTGTGTTGGCGTGAGTGTGTCAACGTGATTTTTGAGGCCTGTGTCCCTCTTTATCAAGCTGCGCTAGTGTCGTGACATTGCCCAGGAAGAGCCAGCGTCCTTTTTCCGTATACTTGGAGGCCTGTGTCCTCCTAATGCTGCGCTAGTGTTGCGACATTGCCCGGGAAGAGCCAGCGTCCTTTTTCCGTATGCTGTAGTTTTTACCGTTTACTACCTCATTTGTTTTCTTAGAACACACATGTTTTCGATTGATATCTGATAGTCTACTTATCATGCACCTTGATCTTGTTATATCTCTTGTCTTTCAATTACTGCATGATATTTAGATTGCTTTATTTGATGTTCATGAATTACTGTTATTTTCTTCTGGCATTACTTTCAATTTTCTCTCAGTTACTCACCGTCTACAGCAAGGGCAAGGGCCCTCTACTTGGTGATTTTCACTAAGGACCTCTCAGAGTACGTGACTTCAGGATTAGATTAGATTGATTCATGTTTATTATTTTTGTATAATGTTTTATATATACGATGTTGGTTATTGAACTGGGGATCACTTTTGAGATGGATACTATGAACACTCGGGGTTTCCACATTTATATAGATTTCCTAATTTTCGTTTGATTGAGTTATTTCCCAATACTCGTTTAGTTTTTCCGCTGCGTATAATTGTAATAACTCTTTCATAAGATTTGTAATTCGTTAATTGGAGGCTGACTAGGCTCACTAGATCGCCTAGTACTGACTCGGGGATCTGTATGAGTCTAGGCCGGGCGTACCCAAATGCATTGAAAATTTGGAGCCATCACACAGTGTGACGAGTATTCACCCCGAATAGCGTGCAGACGAGGGAAACGGGTAGGCGAATAACATACACTAGGTTGGGTAGTCATATACACATGGGAAATGATAAAATACAATTAATAATTAATAAATAATGTCGTGTTCGTGGCGCGGGGATACGCGGGGGGCGTGAGGATACAGGGGACGCGAGGGTATGTGCTGGAGTCGGGTATCGGAATGCCCGAAGGCTTTATTATTTTATTTGAGCAAAAAAAGTCAAGGGAGAGTGTGTCACACATATAAGTCCCCTTAAGCTAGACTATTTGACCTTTTAGTGTCCATTGGATAAAGCCTTAAGATGTGTGAGGGGAGATGGTTTGGAAGTATAAATATCATGTTTTTTACTCACTTACCACCTTTTCTCTTTCATCTTCTTCTCTTGAGCGAAATTGGTGGAAGTGAATAGGGTTTTGTTTTAATTCAAGAGGTGATTTAAAGCAACAAACGATGAGGAATCAACAATCTGAGGTTAGCATCTCGTTCTCCATCTCCATCTCTATGTTTTAGACACAAAAGTTTGGGTTTTTGCGTGGGTTTCAACTATGTATTTGAGCACACCAGTTTTGGGAGGTGTTGCTATGGATTTTTAGGTTGTGTGTGAATCATTTGTGGAGATTTTGTATTGAGGTTGTGTGGTTGTTTTGGTATTGGAACAAAATAAGGGTTTTATCGGGTTTTTGCCGGGGTTTTAGTTTCGAACGATTTTCGTCAAGGGGTTATGGCAGTAAATGGTTTATAAGTGTTTATATGCGATGTTGGGACAGGTTCGGACCACGGCAACGAGCTAAGGGGGCTCGAAAACCCTTTAAAGGCGTCACTGGTTCAAATGCCGCCAGGGGAGCCGTAGGGGAGAAAATTCCCACGGCGTCACCTGCGGCGTCCAAACCAGAGGCGAATCCCCCACATACATTTTAGTTCATGTCGTGGGAAGGTTGGTCTTGGAGGCACGGGTCACGGCGTCCAGCACGCCGTGAGGCACGCCATGGAGCTGTTGAACACGGAGGCGCCACCTAAGGCGTCTAGAACAAAATATAAAATAAAATTTTAAAAATGAATTTTCTGAAATGGGTTTTTTTTAATTGGGTTTTATTAAGGATTTTAATCAATTAAATGGGGATTTAAATTGATAAAAATTGATTTATGAAGGATTTGGAATTTGGGGGAAAATTCATGGATAATTTTGATAATCAGGCTTTGGGATTGATCAGGGATTGGACACGCATTGTGGGCGTGATTTGACGACATTTGGGATTAGTTAGAGTGCGGTTTGAGGTGTGTAGTATCCCAACTGAAATTACTTGAGTATTTACTTCTTTTGGCATTTGAATTCAATTTATGTTATTTCAATACTCTATTCTTGGTTGTGGTTTAATGGACGGACATTGAGCGAGGCTCCCTCTGTGTAATTCCAGTGTGTATGCCCACTACACCATAGAACGTGTGTCAGGGAAACTCGATGAATAGTTCAAATTGAGAATCACGTCGGGACACGTGTGGGTGCGTCGTAGGTGCTACGCCGACCACCTAGTAGATCCAAATTGATGTCGAGGCAGTTGTAGATGCGTTTTTAACAACTTTGGAGAAGAATAAGGGGCGCAAGAAGTTGGGTCAACTTTGAGGGACCGTAACTTTTGAACCGGGAATGCGATTGACTATTATAATATCTTTTCAGAAATAGTGTATCGTGCTCTACAGTTGTCCTTGGAGCGTTTGCTCTTTGGGATTGAGTTTTGTGGATCCTTCATCAGGGGTTTTTTATTTTATTTAGAGAATTTTCGTAATTTTTAAGTTGTTTGGATATTTTTGTCTTTTTACTTACATTGCGTTTTTAGGGTTTTTGCTAGGCTATATAAAGTCGTGTTAGGGTTGTTTAGGGGATTATCAATTATTATCAAATTTATCAAATTTCAAGTTTCTATAAAAGCTTTAAGGATTTTTTGATTTCCTTATTTCAACATTTACGTTGCGTCACAAATACTGACCCTGCTTGAGTGGGACTCAACGATAGTATTCTGTGGAAGAGTTCGAATTATGGTGCTAGTCTGACCTTAATCTCTAGGAACACACTTTGAGCTTTAACTATTATCTATCCATACGACGAGCGTAATTGCTTGTATTTATTTTCGTATGTTTATTTAATAGGTTTATTTAAATTCAAGTATTTTACTTTTGATATTGCACACTTAATTTCCTTGGAAATACTCACTCTGGACTCGTCATTTGCCTTTTATGATGGCTTGAGTGCAGATCCTAGTACGAGTCGGGGTAAAAGAAAGCTTCCAGAGTACCGCTAATCTAGAGACATATTACCAGACTCGTACGTTTGTATTATATGTATTTGTTTTCATTTTGGGAACTTGGGTTTGAGAGATACGTTGAAACCTTGTATATTTTGATATTTTATGACATATGAGGTATTTTTGGATACATATGGGTTTTCCACATTAGGTTTATGGTTTGTATCACATATTTCGATTATTATTAAATGAGTTAATGTGTTTGTAAGACTTTTGTTGTGATAATTTAAGGTTAAGACGACAACCTAGTATATAATTAATGTTCAATACAATTAAATCAATAAATTGTTGATTAATAAGGTTTAAAAAGATAAATGGAGGATGTAATCCAATGTGGAGCACAGATGTCACTGGTAAGATAGATTATGGGTTCGTATTGGCCCCGTGGCGGTCTGTTTGGAAAATGGGTCGTTACATTTTGGTATCAGAGTGAGGCTCTAATGAGCTCTAGGTTTATTAGGCTCGAATTTGAGGTAAAACCTTATCATAAACTGATGAATAAGCTTTAGATTTGGAAATCCAAAGGAATTGCTTAGAATCCTAGTTTGGAAGCTATGTGAGATGGATAGAAATCAGGGTTATACATGTTATGTTTTTTGCTGTACATTACATACGATACATGTATATTCGTATTGAGGCACGTTCTTCGATACAGATACCGATGGACGGGCAGCCTTCAGATATGACTCAGCCTAAGGTCGAAGATATAACAACCCTCAAATTTTAACTCGACTTGTATGGCACTTGTCAAGACCGTGACCCGGCTACGTGATACTAGACTGTATTTCGAACCTTGGGAGTCAACACCAAGGTAATTTTATGATTCTTTGATGTGTGTAATACTATTTTAGTTTAACGAGTGTCACGAGCCGTTCGAGCAATTTTTAATATGAGTGAGGTTCCGCCTAGGTAAACGGGGGAGAAAAATACAATAAAAATATAATTAAAAGAATTATTGAATAATTTAATTATTTATTTGTACGGGACAAAGCAAAAGTATGTGTGTGACAGAGAAATACGGACCGATGAGGCAAGTTAGATTGGGAAAAATTATTGGAAAGCGCAGGTGTCGGATAAATACACAACAAATGGACCATGGTGTAGGATTGTTAAAGTGACACAGTCCAATAATGGAGAACCCTTTTATCAGCCTCGGGATGTGTGGTTAGGTTGAGATGGGTGGACACAATTGAGACAACACCCCACCTAACATACTATTCACCATTATTCACACCATACCCATTTAATTTTAAAAACACACCCACCCCCACCCTCTCCACCACTCTCACTCACGGTTTCTCTCCCTTTCCCTCATCTCACCAGCGTCCCTTCTCCTCTATCTCGTCGGTGATCGGACCAGAGACACTGGAGGTTGCTGTTAACTGAAGGTAAACGTCCCCTCTTCTCTCTCTCCCTCTCGGTTTTTCTCTTTCTCGAGCTCCCTCTCCCTCTCTCTCTTGGCCCACTCCTCCTCTCAGCTTGGCCGTGCACACCGCCGGTCGTCGGAGGTTCACTGGTGGTAGGGTAGCTCGCCGGAGGTTTGTCTCTTTCCCTCCCTCTCATGTACTCTCTCTCACAGTTTTCTCTCGATCTCCCTCTCAGTCATACCCTCTCCTCTCTCGACTCCCTTTCAGTGACAAATCCACCGACCCTGGTCGCACCAGTGGTAGACGAAGGTCACACTTTCACCGGAGCCGACGGTGTCCTTTCCCTCTCCTTTATTCTCTTTCACTCTCTCTCGTTCTTGCTCACTCTCACTTTCTCGTTTTGCGGACACCGGCTGGGGTGACTGCCATGACGAGAACCGATCGTGGATGACCTACGGTGGCTCACCGGAGTCCTGACCGTCCTGGAGCATACCCTTCACGGCATATGTGGTGTTGTTATTGGTCTCGTACTGTTTGGCATATTTTATCGTGTTTTTATCCTTTCGCCAGAACTGCCATAACCGGTGGTGCTCTTGGCCAGACCACCACGCTAGGGAGGTTATCGGGGACCAGATGTTTCCCATGCTGATGTCCTACAACCCTCCGGTGTGTCCGAACCAGTTGCGTTTTGATTATTTTGGATTCATTATTTCATATGTGTTGTTGTGTTACTCGCCAGAAACTGCCTCTGTTGGCGGTGCCACCGCCGGACCACCATGACTGGGACACTGTTGAGGACCCCACCAAACTCCTGCTTGAGTGCCACAACCCTCCAGAGTGGTCGAACTAGTGTTAATAGTGCAAGATATCGTCATTTCATGTGTTATGTTTGTTTGAGTCTCGTTAGAAACTGCCACATTCTGAGGCGCTGTTTGCCGGACCACCTCTCGTAGGGGCTTGTCGGGGACCATAACAAGCTATGGTTGGTGTCCCTCGACCTCTGAAGTTCCTGAAACAACGTTGTTAATGTGTATTGTTGTGATTTCATATGGTGTCAAAGTCTAGTCCTTATTTGCGTGTGTTAACGTAACTCTGAGCGATGAAGCGTGCCTCCGGCTTTCCCATGCCACAGTGGTGCCTTCCCAATGTCAGAAAACACCAGCAAGAATCCATGCTCGATGGTACATAGTTGGTTTGTGTTCAAAATGACTTGTGGTTATGGTTTTGTGTCTATGTTGTTTATACATCGACGTTAAAAGGTTGTGACGTCGTGGTCACGTCGCCGGTCCTCGAGGCTATGGCGTGACCCATATACGACTGGGCCGAGCCTATGATTTGCGATGAGGCTTATACATGTTGTGATTTCAAAACCCAAGAGAGTCGTGTTTTCATTGGACTTCGGATCGATTTGTCGATTGATTTATCGAACTATCGAGTCGTTAAAACACTGGAAAAATACTAGGGATTCAACCTAGATTTAGTTAATGACTTGACCTATTAATACGAGTTTTTGACCTTGTCAGGTAGCGGGAAACTCGAGGATACGCATTAGGATTCAAAGGAGTGTTGTTACGCAGGTCGCGTAATTCAGGTAAGTACACTTGTCTTAAAGCTTGTGTACGTTAGTAAGCCAGTTAAGAAAATATCATGTGATTCATTTTCATTCCGTTGTGTTTACTATTATCTATTTGTTGGCATTCCATTCCATATTCCTTGTATGTGTGTTCTTGGCATAAGTGTGTGTCTCGAAGGTATATGCGGCCTGCACTAGAATGGATAAAACACGGGCACTCGTGCGCACGAGTGTTTGACCACCCCTAGTGATTGTGTGATACCATGTATTGGATTGTTGTGGATTTCGATGTTACGACATGGCTGTTGTGAAATTGTTGTAGATTTTAGACCACTTATGGCCTCTCTTGACTCGTAGAACACGCATGTTTCGATTGCTATTATTTCCAGTCTGTCTATCATGCATCTTACCTATTTAAATTCTTGTCTTTCAATTCCCACATGATATTTAGACTGACATGTTTGATAATTCATAAATTACTGTTATATTCTTCTGGCATTACTTTCGATTTCTCTTAGTTGCTCACCGTATAGTTTATGACAATGGGTGTAAATAGAGTGGAGTGTAGTAGAGGCAAGGGACCTTGCCTAGGAGACTTTTTGTGAGCGACTGGACTTGAGGAACCTGAGAGTAGGTTTATGTTTATCTCTGTTTGTATGATGTTTTATATATATGGTAGTATTTTTTGAACTGGGGATCATTTTTGAGATGGATACCATGAGGTTGTTATTCTGACTTGGACATGAACATATCGTTTTCCACATTTATATAGATTCATGATTTTCGTTTGATTGAGTTATTTCCTAATAATTTGTTACTATTAAATTTTCTTTTGCTGTGCTATACTTGCAATAACTCTTTCATAAAACTTGAAATTTGATAATTGGAGGCTGACTAGGCACATCAAGTTCGCTGGGCACCGACTCAGGACCTGCACGGGTCTAGGCCAGGTGTGCCCAAATGCATTGGGAATTTGGGGCCGTCACAGAAGATACCAGTGATCCAACTAGGCAAACATTGACATTGGAGTCATTAGCGCGGACAGTTGATGATAGGTTTGCATAGTTGATGGATATGTTGAGAGCTCGGGAGACTACGGCAGCTACCACAACAGTAGTGGCTGCACCGATGGTTACTACTCCTGCAGTTGTTGCTCCCACTACTGTTGAGACCAGGGGTAAGCTACAGTGTCGGAGACACATACCGAGAGGGATGCACCGGTGGTTGTTCTTGCGAAGACTACAATGATCGTAACTCATTCGACTCCTGAGCAGCGAGCTGTGGCATCAACGTCAAGGGGATTGATGACAGTGGAGGCAAAGAAGTTGAAGGATTACCTTAGATTCTCTCCATAATACTTCTACGGATCCAGAGACCAAAAGATAACTGGGATATGGCTATTGGCTCATGAGAGACTACACGAGATGTTATTAGTCAAAGAGGTAGATCGACCTAAATTGGCTAGTTACTGCTTGAGATCTGTTGCTACAATATAGTGGACTACCTACAGAGCGACTCATCCTACAGTTACTACCTGGGCATACTTCCGAGTGTTATTCATGGATGAATACATACCTATGGAGGTTAGGATCAGGCTGAGATAGGAGTTCTTAACATTGGTTCAGGCCAAAATGTCTGTTCCTGAGTACATGGAGAGGTACAGATATCTTTTGTCTTATTCCATGGATCTAGCGAGGACTGGCAGGTTGCAGATATACTACTTTATACTAGGCCTAGATGAAAAGATATCGACCACAGTTGTTTCTAGTAGAGCAAGTAACTTGTCAGAGGTCTATGACAGGTCTCTCTTGCATGAGACATATCTTGTAACGACTCGTTACCTTAAACATGTGATTAGTGTTAATTCGAATAGTAATTAATCCGAGTTAGGCTCGTAGTTAAGCCCAATTTGTCTCGATTAACGCGTGCATGGATTGGTGTGTTGTATTGTGTTTGTGTGGACTGTATTAGTATGTATAAATGAATAACTGAATTAATGAGGGAATACTTAATATCATGTGTGGGTTAAGAAGGATACACATGGGACGCGGGATAGTGTTAACGGCCGAGTGTGCTCAGTGTGGTGAATTACGTAGTGTAAACGTAATTGTAGGTGTATAATGGTATATTTATATATATAGTTAGATATATATAAATATATATTAAATGGAAAAATACAGGTATGGTGTGACGTGTGGGTTACGTAGTGTTACACGGGGACATTATAGGACACACGTATGTTATAAGGATTTGTGTGGAGCGAGTGAATTTGGTGGTGTGCAAGAAAAGTGAAGAAAAATTGAGAAATGATGTCTAGTCAATAGCCGGCGCGCTAGATAGTGCGGTAAATAGGATAAGTTTGGAGAATCCTCAAGATGACGAGATGTACATCTCAAGGCAGTGGTAACTGCCTCATTCACTACTGGTGTGTGTATATATATATGTACAACGAGAGCGAGAGCGGGAGAGAGCTCGACAGCGAGAGGGAGTGAGAGGAGGAGAGTTCAGAAGCGACCTTGTGAGCGGGAGGAGCTCAAGGATAGCGAGACCGCAACGTCGAGGTGAGTAGTTTCATTGTTACTATTGTGGTTGTTGAAGTCGTTGTTGGGGTGTTTTAGGTGATGGTGTGTGGCAGCCCGTTGTGGATGGGATCACACACATAGGTAGGGAGAGCTTGTGTGAGACTCTCCTTGAAATTGTAGGGCGTTTGGACGTCGTTTGGGTTATATTTGATCAAGTCGATCTCTGCTGGATTATGGAGGGAAATCGACCAGTGTCAAGTTGGGTGTAGGAAAACGAAACACTGGGCAGTGCGCTGGGCACTGGCCCTAACACACTGGCCAGTGTAAACAACAATAAACTGTAGGAAATGAGGATGGTTGATGAGAGTTTTGGGACTAGTTGAGGGTTTCAATTAATGTATGGAATACCTGAATTGATATCAAAAAGTGTGATATAGGTATTAGCTTATTGGAAAGCGTGATGGAACCCTGGAAAGCTAGAAAACCCCAAGGGAAACCTTAGGAAAGCTCAAGACAAGTAAGTGGGACTCATACCCTATATCAATTATGCAATGTAAATTAGTATTATTAGAGCACGTAGTGTTCAGGACTGGGAATGGGACAATGTACCCTGATTTGGTTTTGTTTTACACAAATTGTTTTGAAATGAAAAATGAATTTGGAAAGAGGTTTGACGGGACGGATCGGCTTGGGGTTTAGAACTGTAGTGGAGTTGCTAACCATCACCGCACCCCCAGTGACTTAGGAATTATCCCGAACAATGTTTTCCATTTGAGTTGATTGCTCATTAGTCATAAACCAATCAGATGAGCAATGATTGGTTTAATGATGATAAGGAAGTGCGACTCTATGTTTTTATGAGTTGGCGGCACATTGACAGGAACTAGTTAGATGCCCAATGGCTAGTTCTTGAAGAATGTGAGAGGGCGACTCAATTTAAATACTGAAATTGAAAGTACAAATCATGGGTACATTGCAATAAACCAATGACTTACATCTGCTTATGTATTGATTATATTGATTCAAATGATCCTTTAAATATGCATTGGTTGCACGTTGTTATATATAATTTCTTGATAGTAATTGATAATTGATAGTCTGTATGGGAGTCACTTACTGAGCATGTAGGAGCTCACCCACCTTAACATCTCCAGGTATGGATGTACGCTAGGACTTGGAATTCAGGAAAAGAGAAGACCGGGAGTTTAGAATCTTCTCTACAGTGCCGTGAGTTTTCCTGTTATACATACATACATACATATATATATATATTGTATTGCTCTATAATTTGTAATAATTGGGGTGGGAACATGAGCTCAATACCGATGTTCATGCCGATATTGTATATTTTGTGTTTTATCGAAAAAGTTTTAAATTTTTCGCTATGTTAATTTTATTTTGATTGATTAATATCAAGATATACAGGTTGTTGTCAGGAAATGTGGTAAGGCTGCTGGCTCTAATTAGGTCTGATCTAGTTTACCGGGGCTTAATTAGAGTTTCATGTCGAATATTCTCTAATTACGATTAGGGGATGTTATATATCTGGTACAAAGGGCCGGTCGATTAGCGGTTTAAGCTATGTTGCGGGGTCAGTAGAGTCAACCAGTTCAAGGTTCTCTGTCAGATCATAGACCGAAGAGAGATCAAGGCCGACAGGGACAAGGCCAGAGATCTCGTCGAGGTGGTTAGTAGTCTGATCAGGGTCGCAGAGGCAACAAAAATCGTTGGGATGATCGGGATAGATGAGATGATCACGAGGTAGCTTATTCTACTACTTCTGCACCAGTAGATCAGTCGAAACAGCAGTAGAGATAGGATAAGGGTCAAGGTTAGAGAGGCTAGAGTCGAGACCAGAGTCATAAGACTATTAGCAGATCGGAGTCTCATGCTTGTTATCGATGTAGTCAGGTGGGACATCTTGTTGCAGAGTGTACCAGACCAGCGTTAGTGCCACCATAAACTGATCAGACCAGAGAGAGGGCACAAACAACTGCTTTTGGGGTTGCACAGACTGACCGGGAGGTGACCAGACAACAAGTTATGGGTATGTTATCTGTATGTGGTACTTTTATGCATGTCATGTTTGATTCAGGCAACACTTTGTCATTTATATATTGACGCATGGTAGGAGTGTTAGGGTTAGTTGCATAGATCTTTGATACACATCTTGTTCTTAGTAAGACAGTTGGGGATAAGATTACCCTAACCGAATTTGTCGAGATTGTGTGGATGAGATAAAGGGACATCAGTTACCAGTTGATTTGAGAGTATTAGAGTACTTGGAGTTTGATGCGATGTTCGGTATGGATTGGTTATCATCTTGTCACGCACAGATCGACTATTTTAGTAAGATTGTGACGTTTTACATCAAGGGGATTCCAAAGTTTTCATTTGCCGGAGTTGCAACTTCATTACCTATCACTCGAGGTAGACTAGTGACGTCGTAAGAAATAGAAAGGTACGCCGCTATGGTTGAGCCAGAGCTTAGGACAGTGATTAGGGTTCAAGATGTTCCAGTGGTTTGCGAGTTTTCAGACATGTTTCCTGAGGATTTTCCAGGATTGCCACCACCGAAAGCTATCGAGTTCATTATCGAGCTGATTCTAGGCTCACTCGATTTACAGTAGGTCGTATAGGATGTCAGCATCGGAGCAGGAGGAGTTGAGGACCCAGTTAGAGGAGTTAATGAAGAAGGGATTCATTCACCCTAACATGTCACCTTAGGGAGCTCCAGTTCTTTTGTGAATAAGAAGGATGACTTGATGCGGATGTGTATGGACTACATGAAGTTGAATCAGGTGACGATTTAGAATCGTTACCCATTTCCTATGATCGATGACTTGTTTAATTAGTTCGCAGGAGCCAAATTCTTCTCGAAGATTGACCTCAGATTAGGATACCATCAGTTGAGGATTCGAGAGGGGGGTATTGAGAAGACCATTTTTCAGTATATGTTGCGGGTTATATGAGTTCACAGCCATGTCGTTTGGGCTGACTAACACATCGACGATCTTTATGGATTTGATGCACAGAGTGCTCAAGCCGTTTTTTGATTGATATGTCATAGTTTTCATCATCGACATCTTAATTTACAGTAGGACTCATGTGGAGCACAAGAGGCATCTTAGGGAGATGTTGGTGACGCTGAGGGAGCACCGACTTTACGCCAAATTCAGCAAGTGTGCATTTTGGCTGAGTTAAGTCAAGTTTTCAGGGCACGTCATCAGCGATCAGGGCATTTTAGTAGACAGTGACAAGATTCGAGCTATCATTGACTGGAGGACACCTAAGTCTGTATCTGATATCCTGAGTTTCCCGGGTTTAGTAGGATATTACAAGCGCTTCGTGCCAAATTTTTCGTTGATTGCAGTGCCGATGACTAGGTTGACGAAGAAAGATGTCAGATTTGACTGGTCACAGGAATGTGAGGATGTTTTCTGGGAGTTGAATAGACAGTTGACTTCTGCGTCAGTTTTGGCATTACATGTGGCAGGCAAGGGTTTCTCAGTTTACATAGATGCGTTAGGCACTAGGTTGGGTTGTGTGTTGATGTAGGATGGACATCCGGTGGCCTACTTATCATGACGATTGAGACTCCACAAGAACTATCTAGTGCACGACTTGGATTTTGCGGTGGTCATGTTTGCACTGAAGGCCTGGAGGCACTACTTGTATAGTGAGAGGTTCGTGTTGTTTACCGACTACCAGAGTTTGAGGTACTTGTTCACTCAGAGGGAGTTGAACATGAGACAACAGAGATGGCTCGAGTTACTGAAGGACTACGACTTCACAATTGAGTATCACTCGGGTAAGGCGAATGTTGTAGCTGATGCACTGAGGATGAGTGACATCGAGAGCCACACTGTACTGCGACATATGACACTTGAGCACGGGTTGCTTGAGGCTTTGTCGGTGTTGCTTGTGACAGAGTCTATTGCTGAGCCTCACATTTGCTGTCAAATGCGAGTTCCCACAGTGTCTCTTAAGCAGGTTGCAGAGAGCTGAGGGCTGATATTTACAGATCAGTAGACTTGCTCAGGATCCGGGGTGCAACGAGTAGTCTGAAGGTTCAGACGCGTGCTTAAAATACATGGGTCATTTGTGGATACCGACAGTACCGAAGCTTAGGGACAACATTGTGGAGGACGCACACCGGTCGCGATTTACAAAATCATGGTCAAACCAAGATGTATCACGACTTACAACAATTTTTTTGGTGGCCAAGGATGAAAGCTGACGTGGGGAGATACGACCGGAGTTGTCATATTTGCCAGCAAGTGAAGGCTGAGCACAAGAGACCAACTAGGTTGCTACAGCCGCTGCCCATTCCTTATTGGAAATGGGAACACGTGACCATAGACTTCGTTAGTGACCTACTGCAGACTAAGAGGAGACACGATGCAGTTTGGGTAGTTATTAACAGTTTAACGAAGTCGGCACACTTTATACCAATCGCCATTAGATATTCAGTGGCACAGTTGAGCACTATCTTCGATAGAGAGATTGTCAGATTGCACGGTATACCAGTTTCCATTGTTTCTAACAAAGAACCGAGGTTTACTTCGAGGCTTTGGGAGAGTATGCAAGTGCAGTTTCGCACTCGACTACAGTTCAGTCCTGCATACCATCCTCAGACTAATGGTTAGTCATAGCAATTGATTCAGATTCTCGAGGATATGCTCAGGGCGTGTATATTACAATTTGGTGGATTGTGGGAGGATTATCTGTCGTTATGTGAGTTTGCTTACAATAACAGCTATCAGGTGAGTATCGGGTTGCCACCGTTCAAGGCAATTTATGGTAGGCCCTGTAGGTCATCAGTATGTTGGGCGATGTAACGGCCCCAAATTCCAAAACCTTATAATTGGGCATTGCCTGGCCTAAACCTGCGCGAAGCCCTGAGCCCGTCTCGCTGAGCCACGCAAGCCTAGTCAGCCTTCCTTAACTTTTACCATTAATTAATCCATTTTAAGTGTAATTAAGTGAGTTATTCCAGTTAGTGAGTTATCAGGTTATAGCAGAAGCATTAAAATCTCAAACTAACCTAAAACAACTATAAGACACAAGTTAGAATAACTTCGAGTGTAAAAACCCCGCATATGTATACCTCCACAAGTATACTCGGTTAGAGGGAAATCAAATACGGCATAAATCTCCGAAAATTACTCACAAAATCCATATCCCAATGTATCAAAAACATAAACATATGATACAAAGAAACCTACACTGTAGGCAAGAGGAGTCTCCTAACAGCCCTCAACTTCAATCGCCTATTTCTGGTCTTTTTTCCCCTATCAACCCTGCAATATAACGGGGCTGGACCCATCGTCATAAAAGGACGGCGAGTACTGTAATGGTCCAAATCCACATTGGACCGTCACGGGAGGCCATCCACTACCGGCCACGTGACTGCCAACTGTGTTCCACGCCCAATTCAACCACACTTTACCTCAAATTATACGGTTAAAGTATTGAACATCAAAATGTATAGCGGAAGCCAATATTTAATACAAAATCCTAATGTGAAAACCAAACCAAAATGTGACTATATCATATATAAAAGTCAAGATTACCTCAAGGTGTCACAATGTAAACATGGCTCATATACAGAGTAAAGTAAGTCTCACAACCCATCCCAAACAAAAACAATATAGACATATATGTAAACATGCACACGTACGAGTGGGTAGTCCTCAATCAGTCACTCACAGATATTCCTCAAGCTTTCCTTTTCCCCTACTCATACCTAGATCTGCACTCAAACCATCACAAGAAGCCAGATGGCGAGTCCAGAGTGAGTAATCCCAAGGAAATTCACCAAGTAATTACATAAATATAATGCAGGAATCCAAAATACTATAAATAAACATGCGGAACAAAAGAATACAGATGACTGCGGAAAATTGTCGCATGCATATCAATAGCAGAGAAACAAAATATATAGACACTCGAAATCAGACCGAACCATACATCAGGTTATCCATCAGGCACAGATCCTCTAGGTGGCCGGCGTAGATCCTCGACGCACCCACATATGCCTACCATACCCAGGTAACATAAATTCACTGGCGTAAATTTGCGAATAAATGGACATAATGTAAATATATCAAGCAGTATAATACTAAAGTAAAGTTCAATTGGGATAATACACACCTCAAACCGCACTCCAAAAGTCATTTCTAGCCCAACTCAATGCCCCAATGTTAGTCAAATCACCAATCGTACTACCTAACTCCACAAAAGTCTGATAAATTTCAAATATCATAAACCTCAAATATTCGATTCAAAACCCCAATTCATCAATAAAATCATTGATTAAACACCTCAAATGGTCCATTTAGACCCCTAGATTAAACCCTATTTGGTAAATTTTTATTAAACTTTTAGTCCCAAAACTGTCCAAGACACCGCCGTGGATGCCGCCAAGTTCAACCCTCACAGCGTCTTCACAGCATCTTGGACGTCGTGGACACGCCGTCACGTTATCTCCTCAAGGCGTCTTCAAAAACGTCTCCCTCACATTACGCCTCTGCCCAAGACGTCGCGGGTGGCGCTGTGGGTTCTAAACCTTACGGCGTCTTCGGCAGATAGGGTGTTCCCAAATTTTTGAGCCCATCGCCGTGATCCGCGCTCACTTCAACAACTCATTAAATACTCTATAAATCCCATAAAACCACAACCCCTCGACAACACACGTTCGAAATCCAAACTCGACATTTTTTAACCAAAAACCATAAAAATCACTTGGAAATCAAACCACCCATAGCAACAATACCAAAACCACATCCAACACACTCAAAACCATTCAACAATTCATAGCTGCACCATCCAAACATTGGTGTGCTCGAAACCCCCATCAAAATCCTCGTCAAAACCCACAAAATACCCGCCAAAACGTAGAGAAGGAGATGGGGATTGAAGCCCTAATCTTTTTATCAATTTTCCTAATGTTCTTGAGCTCCAAATCGCCACTTGAATCACTCAAAACCCACTCACACTCTCAGATTTTCGTTCAACCACTTTGAAGAGAGAGAAAAGGTGGTGAAGCCAACCATACACCACACACACATATATATATACTTCTTTGATCATCCAACCTCAACATACATATCTCTATACATCATCAAGGGCTGAGATAGGTCAAAGGGTCTCCATAAAAGCCAAAAATGTTTGACCCTTATTTATTTGTCCATCCCTTATCCTAGCTACAACTCAATCCTCCGGCGTTCCAAAACTCGGCTCCGGATAGCGAACTGTGCCACTCTAGCGAGCCAACTACCCCAAACACTTCCATGTCATTTATTATGAATTATTGAGCGTATTTTATCATTTATTTAATGTGTTTAGACCCCCCGGCCTAGTGTTCCAACTATTCGTTGCCCGGTATTCGCTCCTACGCACTAGTCTTAGCGAATACTCGTCTCACCAGCTCGCACGCCAATAAACAATATAAACAAGCACATTGCAATGCAACCTAACTAAATTGGATAATAACATTGCAATTACACGTTAAAAAACACACAAGACGAACTATATACCTAACCCGTGTATTCTAAATTCTCACTGTGGGACCCGCATCTGTCCTTGCTGGTGTCCACGTTTGCAAATGACGTCACATATAATGACATATTAGAATTGTTACAAGTACAGAAAATAACAGTAACAACCAAGTGGAGTTTAAATATAATTTCAAATGTCAAATAAATGGCTAAACTAATACCATGCAGAAATATCACGAAGATAGTACAACCCGCATAATAGTAAATCACTGAAAAATCCTCAATAATTGAGTTTCCAAGAAAACTATAGAAAACGCAAGTAGTCCCGACCAAAAGGTCGTTGAGTTGAGGGATACCTTACCAGGCTCGGAGAAACTGGGACGTGGTCAACACCCAACAAGCCCTATTAGGACGTGGTCAATACCTAACAAGCCCTACTCCATGCGACTATCAGATATCCACAGACCCGGATAAGAGCCCCCGACGTACACCATATCGGGAGATATCAACAGCGTCCAGATAAGAGCTCATATCGCAGATAACTAGTGACCATGACTCACTTGCTTTTAGACCACTCATTCAGAAATTCATGAAATACAACGCCAACAATCCACCACAAAATATAGCTCACAAATGGAATTCAAGGAAACATATTTCACTAAGAAATATAACAGCCCAATTTAAATGCACATATGAAATAATATAAATACTCCCACTAGTTTTACTTATAGTACAATCCCACCTCCGCACAACACTTTTTTGTTCGCGGCTTTCACACGCCCACTAAAATGACCCCGCACGCTCATCACTCGCTCACTAAGCACCTGGTGATCATTATCGGTCCAATTTGGTTGTGTTAGAGTTTTATTTCCCTTTAATTACAACTCCTTATTAATTTTAATCATTCATCCATTTAGGTCCATTAACTGGGTATTGGGTCGTATTTGAACCCATTTGGATACCCGAGATATCTCTGAAAGTTTCCGAAAAATTTATAAAAATTGGTCTCTGTGAACAGTAATACGTCGCTGAAATGTCGTGGCGTCCAATGGCCTAGACGACATCTCCACGGTGTTGGAGATTATTCCCAGTGCCCAACACATATGTGGGTGACGTCATGACCCCATTGGTCGTGGCGGCGTCTACACGGCGTGTTCCATTAAAGCTCCTATCGAATACGTATGTGGGTGACGCTCCTCACGACATCTTACCTAGAACTCCTTTATATCAGGGTTTTCAACACCCCAGCTCGTATCGCCATGCTTCAAACCTATCTCAACTTCGACTAAACATCCAACACAATGCTAAACCACCCTCAGCTTGCGTCAAAACCCGACCAAACCATCGATTTATTGAAATCATCCAAAATTCATCAAAAATTCTCAAATATTCAGAAAATCCCCAAACATCAAAACCACTTCACAAATCATGTTTTGATCTTCCCATTGACTCCCAATCAAGCAAAACAAATCATAAAAATCGAATTTCCCAATTCCTTGTTCGAATTCATCACGACAAAAACAACCAAAATAGGTGTCAAAACGTAGAGTAACGCGTAAGGAGTCAAAAACTCACCTCCAATCGCGTAGTTGGTCGATCTCCGTCGTTGATCTGGGTGAGAAAACGTCAAAACCCTCATCCTCCTTTTTGTTTTTCACGTAGAGTGAGAGAGAAGAGAGAGAAATGAAATAGAAATGAGAGAGAATGTGGGTTGACTCACCTATTTATAGGTGAGTCCCCATTTTAGCTCACTACCGCATCTCGAGGCACATCCTGTGGCCTATAACCACACCAGCCACCGACCACTTTGATGAAGATTTATGTGACTCCTTCCTTGTTCCTATCCAATTTAACTAAAAATTGAATAATCCTCAAGCGTTTTCTGCACCGGGTATGCACCACGACTCGTACCATCGCGTGCGAATATAAGTCCTAACGACCCAAACATATTTCTGAATTAATTTATTATATTTTATTTTTCGGTCGTCCACAAAAATAGTTTCCCAGACTCGTGTACCCGTATTATGTTCTTCGAGGCGAATTCCACTCGAAACCTGACGTCACCATCCTATCACACAGACACTAGTATACATCGATAGTACACGTCATTACACAGAAATAACAAGAATTTTCGGGTCGTTACAGTCTTCCCAACTAATAAGAATTTCATCCTCAAAATTAAATTAAACTTAACTCGAGTGAAATCTTAATAAAACACATACAATAGGGAAATATTGACTAACCAATCCCTCTAACCTTACTCACGTGGACTCGTCCCAACGTAAGTAGGTGAAAACAAACTCTCTAACTGGTGGCACACAGTTAACCTAACCAGTCTACAGTCGTCCCGTAAATTACAGATTCACTTAGAATCTTTTTGCAGCAGATATCGGTTTCACATAGAATATGAGCACCCAACATAAAGGCATCTAAGGGTTACAAATCCATCATATTTTAATATATAATATTCAACCTGACTTCTCCAACAAATAATTGACATAAACAAACCACCAGCAGTTTAGTATTAATCATTATACCGTATCCCACACCCAGTTCTAACTTACGGTCAGACTCCAATCCTTACATCTGCGGGTTTAGACACGTCCAAAATCAGTGTAATTATGGTTGTGAGAGATCACCTTTCAGACTCACTGAAATCGTAATCACCATATTGCCCACTTAGACCCAAATCAACCAATATCCTACTTGAATTTATGGACCCACCTAGAGTATAAACTCACATCGAGTCCTGACACCTAACCTCATCCACCATTTCGAAATATTGACCCACCTAGAGTCACTGAACATAGCTAGTGATACTTTCAAAGGCACAGGCTCACTTAGAGTCAAGAGCAATGTACCTTGACAGCTCCATTCTTTGAAAGTTGACTCCCCCAGCTTGTCAGCTCCATTCTTCGAAGGGTTTATTCACACAGAGTTTCTCATCATTACTCACCTAGAATTTATATAACTGACTCACACAAAGTCGTTTTCAAGACTGACTCACCCAGAATTGTTTAACCACTAACTCACACAGAGTCATCTCTACCCATGACTCACCTAGAGTCAATTCCAAACCCTGACTCCCACCGAGTCACCCCCTACACTTGACTCACCTAGATTCTACTCAAATCCCCATACTCACCTAGAGTCCACTCAAATCCCAAACTCACATAGGGTCTACTCAAATCCAGACTCACCTGGAGTCCACTCAATCAGATCTAAACTACAGACCTAACAATATATATAAAATGCCCAGACGCAAGAATAAACTTTTACCCACCCTCAGGTTTCGCGTTGGCGTTGGATTCGAATCTATACCAACATGTGATTCATCCTACACTACAACTGAGTATCATCCTGTGTTATCTTCGCTGTCAGGAGACATGTTGGGTTTTGGGGTTCATACGCAATGGAAAATTCAAAACAATTTTGAAAAACCCCAATAGGATCGCAAATAAGTTCAATTAAACTAGATCTACAAAAGTAAACCATACCTTGATTCGTGATTTCCTTCTTTGATTGTTCGATCTTCAAGACGTTCAACCGTGCGTCCTCTATCAGAAATCCACACACGAACAGTGACCACAATTTGGAGTGGTAATCCAAGAGAAATTGAAAACATTTTTCTTTCTCTCCCAAAATCCAGAGAGTTAAAAAATTAAAAAAACAAAATTCTTCTATTACGTTTTTGGGTATCATCCTTTATTTATATATGTAGATAAGCTCTCACTTAAATCTTATTCGTAATACAACTATTGTATTTATGATGTTTAAGTAAATTCGAAATACAATTATTGTATTTACGTTGTTTAAGCAAATTACACATATACCCTTATTAATAAGTTATCATATAAAGAATCATAAGGGGTTATATACTATGAATTTTATCTTATAAAATTTAATACTCTGGACCATTTGAAATTGCGCAAAGCCATTCTTTGTGTGCGACCTAATAAGTTCATACGACATTGGTAGTGAACCAAAACCATTTTGGTACACAAGTCATAAGCGGTCTCTAGCAAGGCATTATGACTATACCCAAATAGCATGAATATCAAAATTGATACAACCTAATGAATAACGTATATCATATCCTTTTGTCGTGCAATATCCTTTGATTAAATATAAGGCATGAAAAGTCACCTTTAATATTCAATCGTACTAGTCTCGATCTTTAGATAGATTGAAAACATTTAAGTGACATTGATTATATCAATTCACTTAGATTTGGCCATTTAACAATCTAACACATCGAGGGATCCACTGATATCTCTCTCTTTATGATAGCGACAAAATTCTTTCTTGATTACATACCTTCACATATTGCTCACATGATAACCAATCACAATCTTTATAATCGTTCGGTTAAAGACAACATTTGATTATGTCCAATTACCGTGCTCTCAATATTGAAGTCTATGGTAATATCAAGTCAAATGACTAAATGATATACCTATTAAGAGTAACACCTATGACTTAATTCATGTGGTGTTCTCATAGCGGGTTGGTTCAGTAACTTGTTCCTTAACAAGTATTCATGATCTCGATTTGTATCTCTATAAGTATGATCATCACATGACCATCAATCAAGACTCACGCTAGTCTTAATTCATTATAGTTCCCAATATAATGACCGAATAGGAACATTTAGGATATTTCAACAAATACCCATGGATCTTATTATAAGGTAAATATGCAATTACTTATAATAATACAGCAAATGATAAACCTCTATTTTATTAACTAAAAAAAACTGTAAGATAAACAATATTTGTAGATTGACCTAGGGCACATGCCCCAATAAGACAATCATTAGTAATGTGTCCCGGTTGTTTGCAACGATAACACCGCTTTTCACCCCGCGATCTACTACCTCTACTCTGGGTACTGTACGGTTGATACTGTCCCGCTTGTACTCCCTGAGCTGATCGCCTAACGACACCAGTCGTTGAAACATAAAGAACTTCCACCTCATCATCATCACCATGGATCCTTTCCTGTCTCTCTACAGCTGACGCCCTGATATTCATATCAATAAACATACGCGGCGTGCTATCAACCTAAGTAATTGGTGTTGCCGAAGTAAGAGACAATACCGCGATGTGTGTCGTCAAAAGTCGAAGAATCACCTCCAGCTGATAGCCATGTAACATAACCAGTTGAGGCATCTCTTCCAACCTCCGCTGAACATCCTCCGAACTACCACCACTGGACTCTAGCTGATCGACCATCGCAGTTTGTCACAAAAGCGTATCCTCGATCAACCTATAGCTACCGATAGTAGTAATATACAACACATTAAATAACTCATAGTCCAATTTTTAAATTCCCCAACTCTCCTCACTTCCCAACTAAGACTTAAGTCAGGATCATAGGGTTCCACTCTAAGTTCCACCATTGTCTTAAATTCTGCTAGTTTGTGTCTTAATAGCATGTGATTTAAATCAAGAGTCGAGTATTTAAAACTTATGATCTGATACCAACTGTAACGGCCCAAAATTTCACAACCCTAGAATTGGGCGCTACCCGGCCTAGACCTGCGCGAACTCTTGAGCCAGTCTCGCTGAGCCACGCAAGCCTAGTCAGCCTTCCCTAACTTTTACCATTAATTAAGCCATTTTAAGTGTAATTAAGTGAGTTATTCCAGTTAGTAAGTTATCAGGTTATAACGGAAGCATTAAAATCTCACACTAACCTAAAATAACTCTAAGACACAAGTTAGAACAACCTAAAATGTGGAAACCCCGCATATGTATACCTCCATAAGTATACTCAATTAGAGGGAAATCAAATACGGTACACATGTCCCAAAATTACTCACAAAATCCATATGCCAATGTATCAAAAATATAAACATATAATACAAAGAAACCTACACTGTAGGCAAGAGGAGTCACCTAACAGCCCTCAACTTCAATCGCCTATTTTTGGTCCTTTTCCCCTATCAACCCTGCAATATGACGGAGCTGTACCCACCGTCATAAAAAGGACGGTTTGTATAGAAAATAACAGTAACAACCAAATGGAGTTTAAATATAATTTCAAATGTCAAATAAATGGCTAAACTAATACCATGTAGGAATATCACGAATATAGTACAAACCGCATTATAACGACCCATAACTTTAATTTAGTAATTAGTGTTAAACTGAATAGTAATCACAAAGAGTTTGAGTTGGAATTAGGGTCGACGTATCTTAAATAGCGTGTACGAGTGTGTTGTAGTGAACGCAATAGTGTTTATGTAGTTTGTATTATATAATTATATAGTTATTGATAAGCAGAAAATGAGATAACCTGAGGAAATTGTGAAGGCATGGATACCGGTAGAGCGCAAATACGTCCGAGTGAACTCGTTGGCGCGAGAGGGTTGGAGTTATATATATATATAAACATGAGTTATATGTAATATATATATATATATAAATTATTAAATATATATAGGAGAAGATAAGGTTTAAGTGGCCTCGAGATGATCAAATACACATCTCGAGGCAAGGTTTTGTTTAAAACCAAACCCTCTACTGCCTCTGCTCTATCAAACTCGAGAGAGAGAGAGAGAGAGAGAGGAAGAGAGAAGAGCGGCTTGAGTGGGAGGCAACGGAGAGAAAAGAAACACGAGGGAGAGATAGGGCCGGGAATCGTGAGGGAGACGAAGAGGCCAACAAGTTGGAAGTTGTTCTCGCGAGTTCGAGTAAGTTTCTAAAGGATTTCTCAATTTGTGAGTTTCAAGAATTTGGAAAAAAAACGGAGGTGAAGTTGAATCAATGTTGTGGGGTTCGATTTTAATGGGTTTGGTGAGGTTATAAGGATCATTAGAATCATTATTTGTGTGGAAATTAGATTGTAGTGATAAATTGATAGTTTGAGTTTTGATTTAGGATTTTCGGATTGTTGATGGGATTTCAAATTTGTTGATGAATCATTGTGGTTTTTATTGGAAAGTTGCATATATATGTTCAATGAATATGTGGATGTTCCTCTCTGAAGTTGCAGGTATGATAATGGTAATTTGAGGGAGGAAACTGTAATAAAGCCAAATCAACTCTATTGCAAGAAACCAGCAGCCAGCTCGCTGGGGCAATGGCCAGAGCGCTGACTGCTCAAGAAAAATTGAATTTGAGCAACAAAAACAGAGCTGATTTAGCTCTGTTGCAGGAACTCAACGGTCAGCGCACTGGAGCAATGGCCAGCACTGGATGTTCAAGAAAAAGGGAATTGAGAAGTGTTTGACATCACCTTAGCCTTGGTGCGATGAGATGGACAATGAGAAATGAGAATAAAGAGAATAGAAATGATGAATATCGTGTTAGCCTTAGTTCGACGTGACAAATAGTAAGAAATGAGAATAATGAGATTAGTAAGGGGAATTTCGTAGAGTGTGGATTTAGATTTGGATTATAAACTATAATGTAGATTATAGGTTGACATTAGTCATGTGGCATAGGTTTTCGAGCACAATGAGATGGAAGTGAACCTCGAGAGCAAGGAAATCAAGAGGCAAGATTAAGGAAACGTGATCAAGGTAAGTGGGACTCAACTTTTTCATCAATTATGCAACGTAACTAGTTAATATTAGAGCACATAGTATTAGAAACTGGGAATGGGGCAATGTACGGTGACTTAAACTATTTTGTATTGTTTTACAAATGAAAATAAAGGAAAATCAGGAAGAGGTTTGGCAGGACGGATCGGCCTAACGTTTGGAACTGTGGTGGAGTTGCTTCCCATCACTTTGCCCCCAGTGACTTAGGAATTATCCCGATCAATGCTTTCCATTTGAATTGGCGGCACATCACTTATGAATTATCAGCTTTCAGTGGTAATTCCTGAGTGATGTGAGAGTTCGACTCTTTAATTTTAAGGAAATAAAAATATAAGTCACAGTACAGTTGCAAAAGACTTATGAAATTGCATTCATTTAAGTATTGTTTATATTCTTTTAAAACCCTCTTTAAATACGTGTTGGACTCATATTGTTATGCATTTATCTTGTTATTTAATTGATAATTGACGAATTATCCGACAGTCACTTACTGAGCATGTAGGAGCTCACCTAACATTTCAATTTTAGGTTCTCGGTTTATTGTGGAGGAGAAAGGAAAAGGGAAGCTTTAGGAGTTTCGAAGACTTCTCTTAATGTAATGATACTGAAGTATATATGTATATATTGTTTGACTATGTTGTATATGTAGCTGGGTTTGGGCCGCGTTACTAATCGACTAAATTTTGTATGATATAGTTTTGATACACTGTATAATATTATTAGAAAAGTTTTAAATTTTTGTTGTTTTTAAATTAAGTTTTATTCGATATATGCGTATACAGGTTGTTATCAAGTGAAAAGAAAAAGGTTGCTGGCTCTAGTTAGGCTTAATCTGGTGTACCGAGGCTTAATTAGAGTTTTAGGCCAAACATCCTCTATTTAGGGTAGGGTTGTTAAAGTTGGTAACAGAGCTTGGTTTTAAATAAGCTTGGCTTAATGGAAGAATGTAAACCTAATAACAAAGTTTTATCGTGATTTGGGGGGGATTGAATTAAATAATTGCATAAGTATACATTATATGCTGAATTTATGTATATCTATAGAATAGATATGATTCCTCTGTGTTCTCTTGGCATTATATTAATAGTTTACCTTCCTGTATGGATAGAATCCCATGGCTGAGCAAGGAGAGGGATCTCCAGGGCCTCAACAGCAGGAAGAAGTTAATAGGGAAACATAATGGAAATAGCGTATGGAAAAGCAATTACAGGAAGTACCGGAGGCTCAAAACATAATGATGGCTACATTGATGGCCCAAGTAGCACCTCCTCCTACCGTACGATTAGACACTCAGCTGGTGGTCATCCTGAAGGCAGTAGAGCTGAGGGAGGAGCGGAGAATGTTGCAATTCCAGTAGTATCTGTTGGGGTACAGGGTCAAGCACCGCAGGAGGCAATTCCTGCAATTCCAGTGGCACCTGTAGATGCTGAGAAAGTCCTATATTTGCGGATTAGGAAAGAATTTATGAAGTATGATATTATGAGATTTAATGGCGGTATGGTAGATGGGCTGGCTAAAGCCTAGGTGTTGGAGATGGAACAACGATTTAAAGCTATTGAGGTAGAGGATCGGTTTAAGGTTAGATTAGTGGCTTTTATGTTGGTTGATGCTGCTAGGAAATGGTGGAAATCTCTAGAAAGGGAAGGTAAAGTCCCCACCACAAGGCCAGAGTTCAGAAATATTTTCTGTAAGCAGTATTTTCCTAAACCGGTCAGAAACAGGGAAGAAGACCGAGTATATTAATTTGAAACAGGGAACTATGACTGTGAGGGAATATGAACAGAAATTTAATGAGTTGGGCGAATTTGCACCTGAATTAGTAGAGTTGGAGGAGAATAAAATAGACCTGTTTATTAATGGTTTGGAAATAGAGATACGTATTATGGTGTCCTTTCATCCTCGCACTAACTTTGGTTTTATTTTTAAGAGTGTTATGGAAGTTGAGATGGCTATTATGGCTAGACTTCCAACATCAGCAGTAAGGTTACCACCACCTCCACAGTACCCTGGGAGTCAAAGGGCTAGAGAGTTTGTGAATATTCAACCAAGGCAGTCATTTGAGCGTAAGAGGAACTGATATTTCTTTCAGCAACATGATGGTAATAGGAGAATAGTTGAAGGTTCTTTTGTGTCAGGAGCACCCAGTCAATAAGTATCGCGAACTATCACACATGTCAATGCACTGATTTTTGTACCTGCTATTTCAAGGGTTTCAATTGCATGACCACCTCCACCAGTATCACAGTCAGGAGGCAGAGGTAGAGGTAGAGGTCAGTCTGGGTTTCGACCGAGTAGCTCTGTACAAAGTTCTCAGGCTAGTGCAGTGTTTCGTCGACCCAATGTTATTTGCTATCGTTATGGACAAACAGGGCACATTCAGCGAGAGTGTCCTATACCATTAACTGATACTATTTGAGACAGTGTAGCTCAGACGTCACAAGGGCAGGCTCATGCAGTGGCTGAGGTAGACCCTGAGGCTACTCGGAGGCTGGTGGAAGGTATCATTAATATTTATGGTCGAGATATGCATGTTTTAATTGGTGTTGGTTCTACAGTTTCTTTTATTTCTGATGAAATGGTAGATGAATTGAAACTGAAACCTATTAAAGCCAACACATTGTTGATCCTAAGTACAACAGTGAGCGAGAAACTTTATCCTAACCTGATTTGTAGGAATTGTGTAATCAAAATTGGGGAGAATGAATTTCCTATTAGTCTTAGGATAATGGAATACTTAGAGTATGATGCATTTTTAGGTATGGATTGGTTACCCATGTATCGGGCTAGTATTGATTGTTTTCATAAACGAGTCGTCTTTAATGTTCCTAATCTATATGGGGTTGCAGTGTATCAAGGATACAATCTAAAAGGATTCGCGACTCGGGGTCGAATAGCTACTCCATGGGAGGTAGAGATGTATGCAAGGGTTACGACATTGAATAGACATGGTCAGGAAATTAAGATTAAGGAAATTCCTGTGGTGTGCGAATTCCCAGAAGTTTTTCCATCTGAACTACCTGGATTTCCACCACCACGAGTTATTGATTTCATTATTGAGACTATACCTAGCAAAAAACCTATATCGATTTCTCCTTACCGTATGGCACCTAAGGAATTACAGGAGAGTTATAGGTGCAGATTGAGGAGTTGTTATAGAAAGGATTCATTCGACCTATCATGTCACCGTGGGGAGCACCTGTCCTTTTATGAAGAAAAATGATGGTACTCTGCGTATGTGTATTGATTATAGGTAGTTGAATAGGGTGACTATCAGAAATAAGTATACATTGCTTAGAATTGATGATTTATTTGATCAGTTGAAGGGTGCTAAATGGTTTTCAAAGATTGATTTGAGGTATGGTTATCATCAGTTGAGAGTTAGAGATTCAGACATATCTTTGACAGCCTTTACTAGCCGATATGGTCATTATGAGTTCTCAGTAATGCCATTTGGGCTTACTAATACTCCTGCTATGTTCATGGATCTAATGCATAGGGTTTTCAAACCATATCTGGATCATTTTGTCATAGTATTTATTAATGATATTATGATCTACTCAAAGACTCAGGAAGAGCATTTGCATCACCTCAGAGTTACATTGCAGACTCTAAAGGATAATAGGTCGTATGCCAAACTTAACAAATGCGAATTTTGGGTCTCTGAGGTTAAGTTTCTTTGACACGTAGTGAATGCTAAAGGTATTTCAGTCGATTCAGCTAATGTTGAGGCAATTCAAAAATGGCCTACTCCTACCATGGTGTCAGGTGTACGTAGTTTTCTAGGGTTAGTGGACTATTACAGGCGATTTGTTGAGGGATTCTCTCGGATCGCACTTCCTCTTACTCGGCTAACATAAAAAAATGTTGAGTTTGTTTGGTCTGATGAGTGCAAGAGTGCCTTCGAGGAATTGAAGTATAGATTGACTACAGCACCTGTTCTTACATTTCCTGAATCAGGAAGGGAATTGTCACGACCTAAATTTTTTAATCCTAGATTTTGATCGTAATATGACGTGGGACGCGTGTGAGATATGCACACCGACCGAGGCACATGGCCGAGATATATTGTATTTTGTAATAGTTGTATGCCTAGTGTAATGTAATGTATAGACCTACTAAGTCAGTTTATACAGTGTAGGTGTCGAGAAGAGAGAGGGGACACGCCTCAAGTTGCGTGCGAGCCAGGGAACTAGGTAGTTGGTAATTTTGTGAGTATTGTCTAACATTAATATGAATTTATAGAATATTCTTATGACTTAAGGAATTTATTTATAAGCCTATGGTTATAATTATTAATGTGAATCAAATGAAAGTCCTATAGTTTGGTTTAAAAATCTAAACCACTTGGACTTACCTCGGGATACACACTAGCACACACTCTCATATTGTTGTGTCATGTATGTGTGTCACATGGCTGAAAAATTAATGGGTGTAGGAGTCAATTGGAGCCCTTGGATCAACATTGGATCATAGGAGTGCACACCTAGATCAAAACCCCACTATATATACCATTTTCTTCTCAAACTTAGCATTTCATTGCATGGTTTTATAAACTAAAAATCCAGAGCTGGAGAAACCCTTCTTGGCTAGAAATTTAGGATCCAATAGAGGGTTTTTAGCACCAAGAATTGGAGGATCAAAACACCATTCAATAGCTACAATTTTGGGTAAGATTTTATTCATTTTCATGCATTCTCATTTCATGCATTCAATTTGTAATGTTCTTAAGTTCAAATCATGGGGCTTTTTGGTTGTGACGATTTCAAAGTATTCTATGATTGTTTATATGTATGTACAAGCTTTGATTTTCATTTATCAAGTTTCATTTTCGGATTTTATAATTTGTTACCAAAAATGGGGTTTTTCTTGTAATTTTGGTTTTGATGAATTTTGAGCTAGAAAATGAGTTTATTTTCAAATTCTAAGTTCATATTTGAAATCCTTATGGTAAATCACTTGGGACACTGTCTAATCTTTTGAAAATCAGTGGGCTTTTGGTTGGATTTAATTTCCAGTTTTGAGTTATGTTCTTGGTGTTCTTGATAAAAACAACTTTGAAAATCATGCCTTTAATCCTTGTTTATTTGATGTTTTGATGAATGCATGTATGGAAATTGAAGTGTCTGGTGTATGTGTGTTGTGTAGGAAGTGATTGGATCCCTGGTGACGGAGAACAGGGATCCAAAGGGCAAATTTTGGCCATTTTTAGGTTGCAGAAAAGCAAAAAAATCTGGGTTTTACGCACCAGCATGTATTTGACATTTTAGCCAAGCCTCACAATGGGTACTGAACAACAAAATTTCTACAATCCTGCTGAAATTCCTGCAAACACTACTTACACCATAACTTTTGCATTTTAACTCAAATTTTGATGCTCCATATACCATTAGAAAGCTAAGACAGAGAGGAACAACCTAGAATCATTAGTTTTTAAAAATTAAGGCATATGATTTTTCAAAAATGGGTCAAAAGAAAATGTGCGTTTATACAATGGTTATTTGCATAGCTGTTTTGGGTCGTTTAGGTATCGAATAGTCTAAACTCTTAATTTAAAGACTAAATGCATCTAATATAACCTAGATTGACACCAAAAAAATTCGAGAGGTATACTTGAATTCCGGTGCGAATGTTTGGGTGACGGGAGACCTATTGGACTAAGAATACTACGTGAAAGGTGAGTATACCTGATGATACTTTAAATTTCATTTCATTTCCTTTTATTACTGATTGATTGGAAGTCTTTGTGACTATATGATGCCTTTGTACTCTAATATCATGATATTTGTTGATAATCTTCACTCTTTGAACTTGTTCATCATGATATTGTCTTGTTGATGCTTTCATTGATTCCTTTCGTGTGCTCTATGTCTTCATTTGATGTTTTTAATGGTAAATGAGCTTTAAATAGCATGCTATTAGGATTATATGGTTTATGAATGAGACTATGAACTTTGTACTCGACTCGATTAGTCTATTAGCTTGTCCCTATGCCTTTACCATTCTATACCGAGTCATTTTTGAATAAATAAAGTAGTGGTTAGTATGTAGGTCTCTTACTCGATCGTGGTGTGCGCGACTCACGGGGTTAGAGAACCTGGGGATGTCGGTACATGTTACTTGGCTGTGTGCGATACTTGGTTGTGTGCAATGTTTGGTTGTATGCGATACTTGGCTATGTGCGATGTTTGGTTGTGTGTGATACACCAGGGTTTGAGACCCTTGTGAGGTTATGACTATTGAGTTGGTGTGACGCGGCTCATTACCAATTGGACCTAGATCACTACTACTTAGTCGAGTGTCAATATCATTTGTTTAACTCTGGTATTTACCTGCTTATGGTTAATCTTTCAGTGTTTCATATTTATATGCTTAAATACCAGTCGATTATATTTGGAAATGCGAAATAAATATGTCATCAGGGATTACTGTTATTTTCTTGCACTCACAGTCCTTTTTATGACGGCGGATGCAGAGCGGTCAATCAGTAGGTCCGACAAGGAGAAGATCGGTGACTATCTCTGAGCTTGCAGCGCACTTCTGCTTTGACTGTAGGTTCTTTTTGATATTTTGTTGTATTATTATATTATGTCTTTCAGATACTGTTTCAGTTGTATATTTAGGGCTGAGTGATAGATTCTCGACTTTATTATGACTTTCACACTGTTATACTTGACTTCATGATATATCTATATGATGTCATTTCCTTGTTTTTCCATACTTGACTTCATGATATATCTATATGATGTCATTTCCTTGTTTTTCCACACTTATGGTAACTTAAATAGCTTTTGCATAAATCACTAGTCAATTCCACATAAATATTAAGACTTCCGTAATATTAACTAATTTAATAAAAAGTTTTAATTAACTCTAAATTTCATAATTTGATAGGACTAGTGTATTACTTATCCTGAACATAAGGAATGAGATGAATGGGTTGTAAAGGCCGACTAATATGTAGTAAAGTCCTGCTAAGATAGGATTAGGGCTTAATTATGGAATTAGGCCGAGCGGTGCCCTAGATTAAGGGAGGGGTCGTCACAGGAATTAACTGTGTGTACGGATGCGTCCCATTCAGGCTTGGGCTGTGTGTTGATGCAGGATGGCAAAGTTGTAGCCTATGCTTCAATGCAACTTAAGGTTCATGAAAAGAATTATCCAGTTCATGATCTTGAGCTTACAACAGTAGTGTTTGCTTTGAAAATATGGAGGCATTACTTGTATGATGAAAAGTTTATGGTATACTCAAATCATAAAAGTTTGAAATACTTGTTTACATAGAGTGAACTTAATATGAGGCAACGTAAATGGTTAGAGTTCCTTAAGTATTATGATTTCACTCTGCAGTATCATCTAGGTAAAGCAAATGTTGTTGTTGATTCCTTGAGCAGGAGAAGAACTAGTAGAGAAACAGTAGCTACTACTTGAGCTTCTCAATTTCGACTTCTTGAGGAAGCTTTAGTGATGATGATTTGTGAAAGTTCGGCTGGCACATCATTAGTTGGAAGTAATAATTATAGCACTACTAGTCGATTTTATTATGCTCAAGTTCGAGCGGAACCCGAGATCATTCAGAGGATTGTAGATTGTCAGAAAACTGATCAAAATTACATAGCACATCAGAGGTTAGCTTGTAGTATTGATCATCCTGATTGGTCAGTTTCTAACCAAGGTGTGATACGTTTTCGGGATAGATTGTGGATTCCAGCTCAGGAATAGTTGGGGCAAGAGTTGCTTGAGGAGGCTCACATATCTTTTTATTCTATTCATCCAGGTAATACCAAGATGTATCGTGATATGAGACTATATATTGGTGGCCTAGAATGAAGACAGACATCGTAGAGTTTGTGATGAGATGTGATATTTGTCAGCAAGAGGGTTATTGCATTTTTTACCTATTCCTGAGTAGAAATGGGAACATATATCTATGGATTTTGTAACGGCCCCAAATTCCATCGGCCATTACGTCGTACACCGCGGGTCCACAACTCTGCCAACTCACCATCCAACTGCATCCTACAACCACTCATTACCTATTACCAATCAATTATTGCTAACTTAATGTCATTTTCCTAAATTATAGTTCAAGTTAGCTTATAGACTTGTTATTATCATTTAATCTCAAATTATGCAGCGGAAGTCTCAAATCATTAAATGATCCCAAATGTAACATGTTTAAATATCAATTGATCTAATATAGAAACCATACCAAAATGTAATTCATAAATATATATATATATCAAGTGTGGTCCTCAAAATATCAAAATATATCTTCCAAGTCATATATAAGTCAAAACTATCTCTCAAACCCCCAAAACCCAGCATAAAACAAATAAATATAAACAAACATATGAATAGGGCAGTCTGCGGTCAATCATAAATAATCCTCAATCTTGCCCTTCTCGCTCTCACACCAGTATCTGCACTCAAGCCATCACAAAAAGATAAATGGCGAGTCCAGAGTGAGTAATCCCAAAGGAATTCACCAAGTAAATACATAAATAAATTTACTGGAATCAAAAATACTATAAATAAACATGCGGAATAAAAGAACACAGTCAACTGTGGAAGATCATCGCATGCATAAATATAGTAGAGGAATCAAAATGCGTGCATAAACACCAGATGGGGAGTGATCTCAACACCATAAAGACACCAGGTAGGAGTAAACTCAACTACCGTAAAGACACCAGGTGAGAGTACTCAGCCACCGTAAAGTAATAAGCCGCAACGAATACACACCAGGTGGGGACGAACACAACCACCGTAAAGTAATAGGAAATAGAGAGTATTAAATAAACAGGACAGTATTCAAATAAGTCAAGCAATAAGTACTAAAGTGAATTTCAGTTGGGTTACTACACACCTCATACCGCACTCCTCGTCCCGAAAACCAAACCCCGGTTCAGCTCCAATAAACACCCGACAAATCAAAATTATCACCCAAATTGTACCTAAGACCATTTGTTATTAAATTAGCTTTAATTGAACATATTATGTCAATTTTTCATTTTACGAGGTAAAAACCCCGACAATATCTTGCCAACATTCTGAGAAAATCCCAAAACTCAGTTATTTGATCAAAATATAATTTTTCTAAAATTTTCCTATTTTTTATGAATTTTTCAGTTTTTTTTTATTTGGGGATGGGTTGGCCTGAACTGGGTCGAACAGGGTTCAGCTCAACCGAGCCAAACCGGCCCGGTTCAGGAGCCAACCATCTTTTTTTCATTTATTTATCCCCTGAACCAGACCGAACCGAATTCGGCTCAACCGAGCCGAACAGGCCCGGTTTAAGGGATCATCTTCCCCAACAGAACGCACTATGTGCGTTCTTTATTTTATTTTTATTTTTTTTCAATCGGTCGGGGTTGGCTCTCAACCCCAACCCCTCCTATTCTCTTGGCATGGGAGACATCTCCCATGCCATGTCCATCCTCGGACGAACTGCCATGACAGTCGTCCGAGCCCGAGCACCCCACCGAACACCACCAAACCGTTACCACCACCACAATAACAACTCCTCACCTTTGCCAACGCCGCTTCCACAAGCTCCCAACCTCGATCTCTCGATCTCTCTTCTTTTTTTGTTCCTTCTTCTCGGATTCTTCTTTTCGATTTCGATCAAAAATGGGGGAAAATGGGTGTCAGTGGTGTTCATAAACAATTTATTGGTGAAATGACCAAAATACCCCTACATTTTTATCCTCCTCTTTTACAAACAAATACCGTACACACCCACACGTCTAAAATTTATTGGTAATTTAATATATATATATATATTAAATTACCTATATACATATATATATAAATATATATATTCGCCAATACTTTCGCGCCTAAAATTTCGTCGTGCGTGCCAACAAGCATATTCGGGCGTGCACACTACCGTACCCACGCGTGTCGACCACAACCCCGCGTGTTACTAGGCGCCCACCAATTTACTATTTTGTCACATTTAATTTATTTTATGTGTGTATCATTTCCCCTTGGCCTAAATTTCGTCTTTTAGCCTACCCGGTACTCGTGTCGACACGCATATCGAGGCGAATACTTAACACACAATCTCACATGTCAATGACAATATACATATTGTGATGCCATTTAACTAACTTGGACCTATACATCGCAACTTCACCACCAGAGCACATAAAATGGACTGTAAACCTATCCGGTCGTGCTTCGTCTTCACTATGGGATGTATGAACTTCCCCTCTGGCGTCCACATCTGCAATTACATCATCAATAACGGCCATTGAAAATCGGGTTGTTACAATTTTGTTTCTGGTTTACCCTTGACTCAGCGTAAGCATGATGCAATCTGGGTTTTTGTGGATAGATTGACAAAATCTGCTCATTTCTTACGAGTGTCTATGAAATATATTATGAACCAGTTATGTGAGCTATATGTTCGTGAAATACTGAGGTTCCGTGGAGTTCCAATGTCCATTACTTCTGATAGAGATCCCAGATTTACTTTCAGATTGTGGGAGGGATTACATAAGCAGCTAGGAACTACGCTTAATCTCGGTACAACTTATCATCCTCAGACTGACGGTCAGACTGTGCGACTGATTCTGGTAATAGAGGATATGCTTCGAGCTTGTGTCTTGGAGTTTGGAGGCAGCTAGGAGAAATATATTCCTTTGTGTGAGTTTTTTTATAATAATAGTTATTAGGCCGACTTCAGAATGGCGCCTTTTAAGGAATTATATGGTCGACCTTGTCGCTCACTAGCGTGTTGGGCAAAGGTAAGAGACGCAATGATATTGGGGCCTGAATTGATACAGGACTACACAGAAAGAATTCAGCAAATTCGTCAACGATTGACTATAGCACAGTTGAGACAGAAAAGGTACGTCGGCAGACATCATAGGTTTTTAGAATATTCAAAAGATGATTATGTGCTTTTGATGGTTTCACCTATGAAGGGTTTATACAGATTTGGGTTGAGAGGTAAGTTAGCACCCAGATATATTGAGCTATTTCGAGTTTTGGATAGGATTGGTCCTGTTGCCTACAGACTAGAGTTGCCACCTCAACTTGCAGGAGTTCATAATGTATTTCATGTGTCGATGCTTCGTAAAACTGAAACTAAATTCACTCCCAAAGTTGATTGGAATGAGCTTGATCTTCGAAAGGACTTATCTTACAACGAGCAACCAATTGAGATTCTTAATCGTAAGATTCAGAAGCTGAGAACTAAGGAAATTCCCTTGGCTAAGGTGAAATGGCAATTCCATGGCGATGAGGAGTTAACCTGGAAATGCAAATCTTATATGTGGGAACAGTTTCCATTTCTCTTTGAGATGTCAGGTAATTTATATTCCTTAAATTTCAAGGATGAAATACATTATATATTGGGGAGACTGTAACGACCCGTAACTTTAATTTAGTAATTGGTGTTAAACTGAATAGTAATCACAAAGAGATTGAATTGGAATTAAATAGCGAGTATGAGTGTGTTGTAGTGAACGCAATTGTGTTTGTGTGGTGTGTATTATATAATTATATAGTTATTGATAAGTGGAAAATGAGATAACCCGGGGAAATTGTGAAGGCATGGATGCCGGTAGAGTTGCAAAAGTGCAAATATGCCCGAGTGAACTCGTTGGCACGAGAGGGTTGGAGTTATATATATATATATATATATATATATATATATATATAAACAATGAGTTATATGTAATATATATAGGGGAAGATAAGGTTTAAGTGACCACGAGATGATCAAATGCGCATCTCAAGGCAAGGTTTTGTTTAAAACCAAAACCCTCCACCGCCTCTGTTCTATCGAACTTGAGAGAGAGGAACAGAGAAGAGTGGCTGGAGTGGGAGGAAACGAAGAGAAAAGAGACGCGGGGGAGAGATAAGGTCAAGAATTGTGAGAGAAACGAAGAGGCCAACAAATCGGGAGTTGTTCTTGCGAGTTCAGGTAAGTTTCTAAAGGATTTCTCAATTTGTGGGTTTTGGGAATTTGGGAAAAACGGAGGTGAAGTTGAATCAATGTGTGGGGTTCGATTTTAATGGGTTTGGTGAGGTTACAAGGATCATTAGAATCATTATTTGTGTGGAAATTAGATTGTAGTGATAAATTGATAGTTTGAGTTTTGATTTGGGATATTCGGATTATTGATGGGATTTTTGGATTTGTTGATGAATCATTGTGGTTTTTATTGGAAAGTTGTATATATATGTTCAATGAATATGTGGATGTTCCTCTCTGAGGTTGCAAGTATGATAATGGTAATTTGAGGGAGGAAACTGCAACAGAACCGAATCGGCTCTGTTGCAGGAAACCAAAGATCCATATGAGCCGATCGCTCAAGAAAAATTGAATTTGAGCAAATGGCAATGGACAGCTGATTTTAGCTCTGTTGCAGGAACTCAACGGCCAGTGCGTTGGATGTTCAAGAAAAAGGGAATTGAGAAGTGTTTGACATCGTGTTAGCCTTAGTGCGACGCGATGGACAATGAGAAATGAGAATAAAGAGAATAGAAATGTTGAATATCGCGTTAGCCTTAGTTCACGTGATAAATAGTAAGAAATGAGAATAATGAGATTAGTTCGGGGAATTTCGTAGAGTGTGGATTTAGATTTGGATTATAAACTATAACGTAGATTATAGGTTGACATTAGTCAATGTGACATAGGTTTTTGACACAATGAGACGGAAGTGAACCTCGAGAGCAAGGAAATCAAGAGGCAAGGTTAAGGAAATGTGATCAAGGTAAGTAGGACTCGACTTTTTCATCAATTATGCAACGTAACTAGTTAATATTAGAGCACATAGTATTAGAGACTGGAAATGGGGCAATGTATGGTGACTTAAACTATTTTGTATTGTTTTACAAATGAAAATAAAGGAAAATCAGGAAGAGGTTTGGCGGGATGGATCGGCCTGGGGTTTGGAACTGTGGTGGAGTTGTTTCCCATCATCGCGCCCTCAGTGACTTGGGAGTTATCCCGATCAATGTTTTCCATTTGAGTTGGCTGCACATCACTTATGAATTATCAACTGTCAGTGGTAATTCCTGAGTGATGTGGGAGTGTGACTCTTTGATTTTAAGGAAATAAAAATATAAGTCACAGTACAGTTGCAAAAGACTTATGAAATTGCATTCATTTAAGTATTGTTTATACTCTTTTAAAACCCTCTTTAAATACGTGTTGGACTCATATTGTTATGCATTTATCTTGTTATTTAGTTGATAATTGATGTATTATCCGAGAGTCACTTACTGAGCATGTAGGATCTCACCCAACATTTCAATTTTAGGTTTTCGATTTACTACGGAGGAGAAAGGAAAAGGGAAGCTCTATGAGGTTTGAAGACTTCTCTTAATGTAATGATATTGAAGTATATATGTATATATTGTTTGATTATGTTGTATATATAGCTGGGTTTGGGTTGCGTTACTAATCGATGAAATTCTGTATGATATAGTTTTGATACACTGTATAATATTATTAGAAAAGTTTTAAATTTCTGTTATTTTTAAATTAAATTTTATTCGATATATGCGATATACAGGTCGCTATCAGGTGAAAAGAAAAAGGTTGTTGGCTCTAGTTAGGCCTGGTCTGATGTACCAGGGATTAATTAGAGTTTCAGGCCAAACATCCTCTATTTAGGGTAGGGGTTGTTAAACGCATGATAGTAAATCACTGAAAAATCCTCGATAATTCAGTGTCCAAGAAAACCACAGAAAACGCAAGTAGTCCCAATCAAAAGGTCATTGAATCGAGGGATACCCTACCGGACTCGAAGAAACTGGGACGTAGTCAAACACCCAACAAGCCCCATTAGGACGTGGTCAACACCCAACAAACCCTACTCCATGCGACTATGAGATATCCACATACCCGGATAAGAGCCCTCGATGTACACCCTATCGGGAGATATCAACAGCGTCCAGATAAAAGCTCATATCACAGATAACTAGTAACCATGACTCACTTGCTTTTGGACCACTTAGTCGGAAATTCACGGAAAACAACGCCAATAATCCACCTTAGAATAGAGCTCATAAATGGAATTCAAGGAAACATATTTCACCAAGAAATATAACAACCCAATTTAAATGCACATATGAAATAATATAAATACTCCCACTGGTTTTGCTCACAGTACAACGTTACCTCCACACAACACACTACGTTCGCGGCTTTCACAGGCCACCAAAATGACCCTGCACGCTCATCACTCGCTCACTAAGCACCTGGTGATCATTATCGGTCCAATTTGGTCGTGTTAGAGTTTTATTTCCCTTTAATTACAACTCCCTATTAATTTTACTCATTCATCCATTTGGGTCGATTACCTGGGTATTGGGTCGTATTTGAACCCATTTGGATACCCGAGATATTCTCAAAAGTTTCTGAAAAATTTATAAAAATTTGGTCCCTGTGAACAGTAACACGCCACCGAGACGTCGTGGCGTCCAATGGCCTGGACGGCGTCTCCACAGTGTGGAGGTTATTCCCACTGCCCAACATATACATGGGTGACGTCGTGACACCATTATTCATGGCGACATCCTCACGGTACGTTCCATTGAAGCTCCTGCCCCAGTTCACGATGTCGCCACTACGTCTTACCCAGAACGCCTCTGTACTGGGATTTTTGACACCCCGCCTCACGTCGCCATGCTTCGAACTTATCCCAACTTTGACTAAACATCCAACACAATGCTAAACCACCCTCAGTTTGCGTCAAAACCTGACCAAACCATCGATTTACCGAAATCATCCAAAATTCACCAAAAATCACCAAAAATTCATAAAGTCCCCAAACATCAAAACCAATTCACAAATCATGTTTTGATCTTCCCATTGATTCCCAATCAATCAAGGAAAATCATAAAAACCTAATTTCCCAATTCGTTGTTCGAATTCATCGCGACGAAAATAAACAAAATAGGTGTCAAAACGTAGAGTAATGCGTAGGGAGTTGAAAACTCACCTCCAATCGCGTAGTTGGTCGATCCCTGTCATCGATCCAGGCTCGGAAACGTCGAAACCCTCCTCCTCCTTTTCGTTCTTCACGTGGAGTGAGAGAGAAGAGAGAGAAAGAGAAATGAAATAGAAATGAGAGAAAGTGTGGGTTGACTCACCTATTTATAGGTGAGTCCCCATCTTGGCTCACTACCGCATCTTGAGGCACATCTTGTGGCCTATAATCACACCAGCCACCAACCACTTTGATGACAAATTTGTGTGACTCCTTCCTTATTCCTATCCAATTTAACTAAAAATTGAACAATCCTCAAGCGGTTATGCACCCGGCATGCACCACGACTCGTACCATCGAGCGCAAATATAAGTCCTAACGACCCAAACATATTTTTGAATTAATTTATTTATTATATTTTATTTTTCAGTCGTCCACGAAAATAGTTTCTCGGACTCGTGTACTCGTATTTCGTTCGTCACGTTCTTCGAGGCAAATTCCACTCGAAACTCGACGTCACCGCCCTGTTACACAAACACGAGTATACATCGATAGTACACGTCATCACACAGAAATAACATGGGTTTTCGGGTCGTTACAGGTGGCACCAAAGGATACAGCAGCTATAGGACCTAAGGTTGTTGTGGATCACACTAATAAGGTGAGGCAAATTAGACATAGACTTCAGGCGGCCCAAGATAGACAGAAGAAATATACAGATAGGTATCACGGGAATCTGAGCTACAAATTTGATGATATGTGTATTTGAAGGTTTCTCCGTAGAAAGGACATCAGAGATTTGGCATTAAGGGGAAACTGGCACCAAGATTTGTTGGACCATACCGAGTCAAGGCACGCGTCGACAGTGTAGCTTACGAGTTGGAGTTACCATCATAATTAGCTGGGGTACATCTGGTATTTCATGTTTCGATGTTGAGACTAACTAGGTCGGGGCAAAGACCTATAGTTGATGTCACGCAGGTGAAGGTACAACTTGATGGCACACATGAGGAGTAGCCAGTTGAGATTGTGGATCGTAAAGTGCAAATTCTGAGGAACAGGGAGATCCCAAAAGTTTTGGTTTGTTAGCAGCATCACGGAACTGAGGGACTCACCTGGGAGCTTGTGTCTACGATGAGGCGACAGTACCCTCAGCTATTTCTGGTAAATGTTTAGTTAGTTATTTAAATTTCTGAGTTGGGAAGAATTGTGACGGCCCGAAGTTAATTCGTCATTATTAATGACATGTTTGCAGACTTGGTAAATAGCTCAGATGCTTGTGGGACCTGCAGATAGGCCAGGGCGCGCCTGAAGCTAGGTAAATAGTAAATTTTATGTTTTTGTGCTTTAATTTGCAATGTATTTGTGTAATTAGAATATTGGCATCGCAATGTGTGTTATTTATTGTGTTATTGACGTGTGAGACAGTGTGACCGGTATTCGCCCCAAATAATGTGCAGACACGGGAACTGGGTAGGCGAATAATAATACACTAGGTTGGGTAGTCATATACACATGGAAAATGATAAAATACAATTAATAGATAATAAACAATGCCAATATGAGTTCGTGGCGCGAGAATACATGGAAGACACTAGGGTATGTGCGGGAGTCAGGTATCGAAATGCCTGAAGGTTTTAGTGTTTTGTTTGAGCAAAAACAAGTTAAGGGAGAGTGTGTTACACATATAAGTCACCTTAAGCTGGACTATTTGACCTTTTAGTGTCCATTGGATCAAACCTTGGGATGTGTAGGTGAGGGAAGATGGTTTGAAAGTATAAATATCATGTTTTGGACTCACTTACCACCTTTTCTCTCTCATTTTCTTCTCTTTGACGAAATTGGTGGAAGTGAATAGGGTTTTGCTTGATTTCAAGAGGTGATTTGGAGCACCAAACGACGAGGAATCGACGATTCAAGGTTAGCATCTCAATCTCTATGTTTCGGACACAAAAGTTTAGGTTTTTGCGTGGGTTTCAATTATGGATTTGAGCACACCAATTTTGAGAGGCTTTGCTATGGATTTTTTGGTTGTGTGTGAATCATTTGTGGAAATTTTGTATTGAAGTTGTGTGGTGTTATGGTATTGGAACAAAACAAGAGTTTTATAGGGTTTTTGCCGGGGTTTTGGTTTTGAACGATTTCCGTCGAGGGGTTATGGCGGTAAATGGTTTATAAGTGTTCATATGCGATATTGGGACGGGTTCAGACTGCGACGACGAGCCAAGGGGGCTCGAAAACCCCTTAAGGGCATCACTAGTTTAGACATCGCCAAGGGAGCCATGGGGAGAAAACTCCCACAGCGTCACCTGCGACGTCCAAACCAGAGGCAATTCTCCCACATACACTTTAGTTCACGTCGTGGGAGAGTTGGTCTTGGCGACGTGGGTCACGCCATGAGGCACGCCGTGGAGCTGTTGAACACGGTGACACCACCTGCGGCGTCTGGAACAGAAAATAAAATGAAATTTTAAAAATGAAATTTCTGAAATGAGTTTTTTTAATTGGGTTTTATTAGGGATTTTAATCAATTAAATGGAGATTTAAATTGATAAAAATGAATTTATGTACGATTTAGAATTTGGGGGAATTCACGGATAATTTTGATAATTAGGCTTTGGGGTTGATTGATCGAGGATTGGACACGCATTATGGGAGTGATTTGATGGCATTTGGGATTAGTTGGAGTGCGGTTTGAGGTGCGTAGTATCCCAACTAAAATTACTTGAGTATTTACTTCTTTTGGCATTTGAATTCAATTTTTGTTATTTCAATACTCTATTCTTGGTTGTGGTTTAATGGAACATTGAGCGGGGCTGTCACAGCTCAATTTTGCTAATCTTGATTAACTGCTCAATCAGGATCACCGACCCGTGACGTGGGGCCGCATGAGATGCGCACACCGATCGAGGTAGGTGGCCGAGGTAATTTTATATTTGTGATGGTGGATTCCTAGTGTTTGTATGTGTGTAAACTAACTAAGTCAGAATTTGCAACTATCGACGTCGAGACGCGATCGGGGATGTGCCTCGAGTCGTGCGCAAGCCGAGGTATTGAGTAGAGAGACTTGTGGCAAGTCTAAACTTAGTTAAATACAACGTAATTAAATTAATTCATATTAGATCGTAGCCTATGGTCATAAATTAATTGACTTGAATTGGACATATATTTATATATATATGTAAAAAACGGAAAAAATTGTAAAATGACCAAGAGGGGCTTTGGCTTATTAAGAAAGAGGATAATATTGAGGGGCATTTTAGTAATTTGGCTACCCTTTTATTTAACACCAAAAACCACCACCACTACACAACCAGTCAAAAAAAGGAGAGATGGAGAGAGTCGAGAGTGAGAGGTAAAGAGTGAAAGAGAGGTGTCGAGGCTGGGGAAGAAAAGATTCATCCACTACCTACCCGTTCTCGGCGAAGGGAGATCGAGACCGCTCGAAAGCTACGGCATGGACATGATTCCATGAGGTTCGGTTCATCCATCCATTGAATCGGTTAAAGCAAAACCCGTGTCGGAAGATTGAACCTGTCTCCGGTTCAAGCAGCTAGCATTCGAGTAGTTGGGTCCTACTTCCTATCCCAACACTCCTGTGATTCAAGTACCTAAGTCGCGAGGCCAGATAGCCATAGCTATCCTTTGACTTGTAAGTGAAACTGTGGGAACTCTCTACTTTATTTCATTCATGTTATATCTCTTTTCAGTCAATTTGATGACTTGTTGTTAGTAATCTACCATCATGCTTTCCTTGCTCTGTTCGAATTGAATGTTGAAATAGCATGATGCCTTGTGATAGCTTCATTGACTCCATTCCTGAAATATTATATTTTGTTGTGGACTATGTTATAATTGATGTTAGAAATGCATGCTCTAGGGTTATCCGTGGTAATTGGATTTGTATTCCATTTCCTTTGGGGCTTCGTAGCCTAACTTATTGTTGATATCATAGAGCCTTAGAAATGAAAAATCCTTGAAACAAAAGTTAGTGATTATCTAGTGTCCATTGCACGAGAGATGGGTGGATTCACATGGTCACTGGACCTCGGGGTTTCTGACACTCACCACTATTACTTGGGTGGCATCACGTAGCTTGAACTACGGGGTTGTCGGCAAGTTTTATATATATATTTAGGGTTCCGCCATTAATGAAGTATGTTGAGAGTATCTCCGTACAATAGTGGAAAAAGGCTAGCTGATAGTTCTCACCGCCGACCGGACGTAGATCATCTCGACTTAGCCTGTGTCAGTTTGTCTAATTCTGTTAACTATGGTATTTACATGCATTACTTTCTCAGCACATTTTTCTGCTATATTATGCATTTAAATATGTCTTTACTTTGGGAATGTAGTATAGAATTCCCTGGTTATCACTTAAATATTACTATACTCACCGTCTAGTTTGTGACGGTGGGTGTAGGTCCGTCGAACAGCACTAGACCGAACAAGGAGAAGATTGGCGACTACCTCTGAGATCGTAACGCGTAGCTGCCGTACAGGTAGGTTATATTTTTGTATTATGTTTATATACGTCTTTTGCTTGGGTTGTACATTGGGACGAGAGTTAGTTTACCTGACTTTTGGCTTTCACTTTGTCTATATGTTCTCCGTTTATTGCATATTTTTATTATGATCGCTATTTCCTGGTTTCCACATTTAGGATTTATATATAATGCTTCTGCTAATATGTTAAAGGCTAATTTGATAATTCTTATAAAATGAGAAATAGTAGTGATGGGGAATTACTTATTTCTAAACTCGATCCATGAGAATATAGGTAGTACAGGCTGACTAATACGTAATTAGGTCCTACATGTTGTAACTAGGGCGTAATTACGGGATTAGGCTGGGCGGTGCCCTAGATTAAGATAGGGGACGTTACAGGGGCTCCCTCCGTGCCATTCCAGTGTGTATACGCTCTAGACCATAGCACGTGTGTCAGGGAAACTCGGTGAATAGTTCGACCCAAGAATTGCGTCAGGACACATGTGGGTGCATTGTAGGTGCTACGCCAACCACCTAGTGAATCCAAATACTAACCCTACTTGAGTGGGACTCGCTGGCAGTATTCTGTGGAAGAGTCTGAATTATGGTGCTAGTCTGGCCCTAAACTCTAGGAACACACTTTGAGCTTTAACTAGTATCTATCCATGAGATAAGCGCAGTTTTTTTCAGGGAACATAGTCATATGTTTCTATTAATCAAAAGGAAATCCAGTAGTGGATTAGACCGAATACAATTACATCGTTCATACAACGCAAGTTTTGCAAGTGCATCCGCTTTATCATTACATGTTCTAGATATATAGCATAAAGTAATTGGGTCTTTACCCCTGATCAGCTCATGGATATCATACACAACAGGGACAAGATCGCTATAACTAGCAGTAGAAGAATTCAACATTTCCACCACCAACATTGCATCGGAAAAAACATTCTTCAATGCATACTCACAACAATTTTAGATAGCAATCAGCACTGCTTAACACTTAGCTATGTCCACTGATGGTATCATACTGATAAATGATGATCATGCTTTAACAATCTTACTGCGATGAGCGCAGTTGCTTGTATTTATTTACGCATGTTTATTTAATAGCTTTATTTAAATTTCAGTATTTTACTTTTAATATTGCTCATTTAATTTCCTTGGAAATACTCACTCTGGATTCGCATCTTCCTTTTGTGATAGCTTGAGTGCAGATCCTAGTACGAGTCAGGGTAAAGGAAAGCTTCCAGAGTACCGCTGATCCAGAGACATATTTCTAGACTTATACGTTTGTATTATATATATTTGTTTTCATTTTGCAAACTTGGGTTTGAGAGATACGTTGAAACCTTGTATAATTTGATATTTTGTGACATCTGAGGTATTTTTGGATACATATGGGTTTTCACATTAGATTTATAGTTTATATCACATATTTTGATTATTATTATATGAGTTAATGTGTTTGTAAGACTTCCGCTATGATAATATGATGTTAAGATGATAACCTAGTATATAATTAGTGTTTAGTATAATTAAATTAGTAAATTGTTGATTAATAAGGTTTAAAAGGATAAATAGATGATGTAATCTAATGTAGAGCACAGATGTCGTTGAAAGACAGATTGTGGGTCCACATTGGCCCCCGTGGCGGTCTGTTTGAAAAATGGGCCATTACATATAGTGTGCCACAATGCTAACGCAATAGAATAAACTCGGTGAGAGTAAACTCGACCGACCATAAATAAATACTGGATATGAGTTTAATTGAACAATAAGATAAGAATTCAATAAACAAGCAATAAATACTCAAAGTGAATTTCAGTTGGGATACTACACATCTCAAACTGCACTTCATTGTTAGCTAACGCCTATGCCAATACACGCCACCAACCGCGTGTCAACTATCTGTCAAATCAACCTAAAACCTGATTTCTGATAAAACCTAATCAATCCCCAAACCTCGAAATCCTCATTCCATACCAAATCATCGTCAAAAATACTCATTAAATCTTCCATATGGGTTATATAAACCCCTAGATAAACCCCTAATAGGTCAAATTTCTTTTAAAATTTATTTTTCTATCACTGTTTGGGAAGCCGCCTTTGCTCACGGCGTCTTGGGCGCCGTGACCAAATGTCGTCACACTTCCACCCCCACAACGCGATTTAAAGTATGAGATAGAGGGGGCCTCTGGTCTGGACGTCATGGGTGACGTCGTGGGCTTTAACCCCCATGGCACCCCGCGACGTTTGAACCAGAGATGCCTCCTGGGGTTTTCGGACCCCCTCGGCTCATCGCCGCAATCCGCGCTCGTCTTAAACACTCATTAAACACCCAAACTACCATGAACAACCAAAAGCCCCATCAAAACTTGTCCGAGACAAAAACTCCAAGATTTATCGGCATAAAAACCATTCAAAATCCAAAACAACCACAACAACACCACAAAAAAATCATCCCTTGGTGTTTCAACACATCTCTTGAAACCATAGCAACGCCCTACAAACCAATGTGCTCAATTCCTGACTCAGAAACCCTAGTCAAAACTCGAGAAAATACGTCAGATAGATAGAGAACGAAGAAGAGAGTTTGGATATAACCTTTTTATTCGATTTTCTAGCTTCCTTGTGCTCCAAACAACCTCCCAAAGCTCACAAAACCCTAGCTTTCCTTAGAAATTTTCATCCAAATGAAGATAGGAGAGAGAAAAAGGTGGTTTGAGTGTGAGATTTGTTGGTTTTTATAGTCCAAAGCTCATCTCTTGTACCCGCATATCTCAAGGCCTAATCCTAAGATCCTTGTGAAGTCAATAAGTCCACCATATGTGACTTCCATGTGTGAATTGATCCCTTATCCTCACCCTTCTCACAACACATAAGCTAACCCTCAAGCATTCCAGTACTCGATCCCGAACTGTGTTGCGTACCAAACGCGTATACTCGCATCACCAACGTATATACGACATTTCATATTAATTATTTATCGCATTTTATCATTTATTGTGTGTATAAACCGCTAGCCTAGTGTACTAGTCATTCACCCACCCGATATCTGTGTCTACACATTATTCGAGGCGAATACCTGTCACACTGTCTCGCTCGACAATTGACTATATAAACACACATATTGCGATGAAATTAAACTAAATTGAACATGTACATCGCAAAACAAAACAAATAGCACACAAAACGGATTGTATACCTAACTCGGCGTGCTCCGACCTAGGTACGGGGTCCATGAGTGTCCGAGCTGTTGTCCACGTCTGTAATAATGTCATAAATAACGGCAAATTATAATTGGGCCGTTACATTTAATAACTATTTTTAGATATGTTTTAGGGATATAAAACCGACTATAATTTAATACAATTTAATAGCTTTTTAGCTATGTTATAGGGAGTATTTAGCAACCCAAATATAAAGCCCCTTCTATTTATTTGTTATTTCTTTCATTCTTTCTAATCGAATACAATTTTATTTTTTTGAGAAATAGAATACAATTAGGTTACAAATACGCGAACAATTAAACATAGTTTTTAATTAATATTATTTGAACTACCAATTAAAAAACAAAGTAATAATTATGATATTTCTTTATGAGTTTTATTAGGCCTTCTTACAATAAATAAATTTATGGCATGAGTACTTCAAAAAAAAAGTCATGTTAAGTTCCAAACAAGGAGTGACACGAGTCACGGGACGTCCTTCCTCCCTTAACAAGAGGCATCAATTTCAAGCATTAGTTATGACAAAACTAAATTCTAAGGTAAAAATATATAGTAAAAGAATTAGCTATTGAATAATATATTTTTCCTTTTATAAAAAAAACCAATTAATATTATTTTTGGCATCGAGTCCATCGATTACATAATAAGTTTTTTGTTGAACATATTAATGTATAATTCAACGAACACTGATACTGGATTTTCTTATTAAACATTGGCTCACTAAGTATATAACATTGGTTTTAAGTCAAAACAAAAAGTATATAAACATTGGCTCACTAAGAATGTATAATAAAATTAACTTTTTTCATAATAAAATTATCTTTAATTAGAAGGTATATGATAAAAAGAAAATGTTTGGGTTACCCGTTTTGGACACCCAAAATAGACACCTACTTATTGGTGGCTATTTTTCTTAACTTCATTGGTGGACATTGATTTGTGCATCAATGTTTGTACGCATTTAAGGGACATCAATAATTGAGTGTCCATTTTGATTGCTTAAGATGGATTACCATAGCACTATCATCAAATTATCTTTTGAGTTGTATATTTTTTTTTTAAGATGAAAATTAGATGATAGTATTCTTGGCTTCGAATTCCCAAGAGATTGCATAGTAAGTTTTTTCTTTTGTTCCTTTTATTTTCTTCTCTAAACTGTTTCTTATCAACATTCGGTCTATTGCGCATGGGAAGTGCGAAAATTGCTCGCTTGATAAACAAAAGAAAACACGTTAGATCATAAAAATTGTAGGAGTAAGACAAAATACACATTGATTGTTTACAAATATTACACAACATAATGATGAAGTAGTTAAATTAGGGGAAATAGAGAGCCACTTTAGATTTTCGAGTCAAGTTTATATTAGGTTTTTCTATGTGTGTCAGATAGGTTTTTTTACGTATTGTTCTGATTGTGTGAATGGTGTGCTACTATTTTTTTTTGTTGTTTTTTAAAGTTTTATAAGTGATTGAAACAATTTGGTGGTTTTCAGATATAATTTCTAATTGATACTATTAATTTGAGCTATCCATTAAAAAATAAATTAACAATTATGATATTCTTTATGAGTTTTTTAAGCCTTTTATAAGCAATTGAACTTAAGTCATGAGTACCAAATAAGGAGTGACAAGTGTCCTTCCTCCGCTATCGAGCTGCATCAATTTCAAGCATTAATTAAGCTAAACTCTAAAGTAAAAGTATATACGAATTAAAAATTATCTATTAAATTTTTTTTTTTTTTTTGTTGCGGAGAAATTTGATATTGTTCTTGCCTTCAATTTCACTGAAGATTTTTCTTTTTACTTTTTTTATAGGAAAGAAACAACTTTTGCACCCACCAAAGTTTGAACTCATGACCTCTTACATCCAAATCTCATTCCAAATTTTTGTAATATATTGACACTCCGTTTAGGCCGCACGCAAAGTGTGGATGCCGACTAGTTTAATTAAGGCTTAAAACTCAATGTATTTCCTCTATTCCGATGAGGACTTACGCCATTAATTTCATTAATTAGGAGACTTAAGTGTCTTCATTTAAAATTGGAGATGAAAACAAAAAATGGGACGTGGTCCTGCCACGTTACATGGAGATATGTCATTGGAGTCTTAGCTGATAGGGTATGAGCCACCCGATTTGCAAAGCGAGTAACATGTCTCACGGACTCTCTCGCTTCTAGCTAAAGCAAACCTTCGATCTCATAGATAAAAGCTCCTACAAAGCTCTTAAGGTGGAAATTCTTCATACATATGCTGCCGCATCGCTCTCCACTTCGTTGACATGAAGTTGGAGCTGGTCCGCAACAATCAGCTCCTCCCTAATGGTGAGGAGCTCGACCACTTCGCGGGAGAAGGCCCTTTTACTGTTCTCAATGGGTTTGTTGACCTAAATTTTATAGGTCTACTTTAACCGACAAGCTCTTCCACTAAGCATTAGCGAGTTTGTAATTGCTCGCATGTAATAAATTAAAAGAAATTAACTCTCATAACTACCTTAATCGGGTTTTCTCAAAATCTAATCTTGTGATGAGTCTTGAGGATGATCTAATGGATGGGACTTAAAGCAAATCTAGGGATGAGAGTACTTCATCAGTGTCTCATCGAACTTTTTTTTTTTTTTTTTTTTTTTATATACACTAATTAGGTTGAGAGAATTGAAGTTTGCTGAGGATGCCTACAAAATACACGTACAAAGGTTGATGTAAGGTAGGCCCTCTAAGATTTTCAAAATAATAATGTTAGTATAAATAATTTGGGAAAAGTTAAAGATGTCTCTTTTAGAGGATTGAAGTGACTGTATTGCATAATAATGTTTGCAAACTTTATAATATGTTTTTTCTATTTTTTAAGGTTTCAAATCATTTTACCTATTTTTTAAAATATATATAGGTTTTAATATAATATTTTTATTTCCTCAAACAAAGAATATTATTAAATTGATTATAATTTTAATGTATACTATACCACATATTGCCGATAACTAGCCAATTGAACAAGGATCCGTAAATTGCAACTGAACCAATCTATATAATTAATTAATCAATAAGTTGTTCCTCTAGTTAATAATTAATTATAACTAACATTAATATAATATAATTATCCTTATTTTAAATGCTACTATTAATTATTTAATTATTGGTAGAAATATTTAATTTTTTAATAAGAAAAAATAATACTTGTTTCTTAAGAATCCCTTGACTTCTTGTGAATTATTAATAAGTATATATCACCTTTTTTATTTTCTTGATTAAACTGTGTAGAGAGGCCACTACGTATATATGGGACCATAGAGATCCCAATATGAAGTAATTGAACTTTTAGCATAGATTTAGACAACCATGTCGTATTCACGCTTTTCTTTCTTGACTTTTTGAGTGTGGTGTCTGTGTGTATTATATATTTATGTCTTTCAATCTCAATCTCTCAATCTTAATCTTCAATTTGGTTAGGGTGGGGGTAACCGTCATTCAACTTTATATCCTCACAAAGCGTATAACCTACATTAACAATATATAGTTCCGTTAATTAATTTTCTTAACTTATATCTATAAAAAACATGGGTATTAATTTTTATAGTTTAACCTACATACCTTTTTTTTAAGAAAAAAAAAAGAAGTTTCATTAATCATTGATGGCTCGATATAAGACCAGACATAGAATCAAAAAATACATTGATTCGCTAACCCTAAAAAATTTAACTTGTTAATGCGATAATGTGAAATTGAAACAATTTAACCTGTATACAATTATCCTTATTTTATGTGCTACTATTAATTATTTTAAGTGCTACATTGATTTGCTAAAAGCACTTTTTTTATATCAACCATGCATAATTCAAGTCAGCTTGCAGCAAAGGTGTGAAGTTTTTCGTAGGACTCAAAACTAAAACCCCTAGTAAAGGGATTCTAGGACTAAAATGCACAAATAGACTAGCTTAAAGCATGCCCCAAAAAAAAGTACATATTGTTGAAAAATTGAGTGTACTTTTTTTTATTCTAAACCATCTAATATCCAAACAATTAACAGATGACTCTAGGTTTGAGTCTAATCGGTCCACTAAGGGGTAAAGCCCTTCAAATAGTGGTTTTTATATTTATGAAGTCTTGAACTCGAGACATCCTCTTAAGCAGCTTAAGCGTTGAACCACTCTAATGCACGGTTGTTAAAAATTGAGTGTACTTTTTTTCTTTCAAATTGAGTGTACTTGCATGTTAATAATGAACCCCAAAGCCCGAAAACCAAATAGTCCATTAGTTGGGCCTGTAAATAGTCCAGGCCCAAACTTTCAATTCGTAATTTTAAAAGGAAATTCGTGCAAGTGACGTCATCTCCTCAAAGTGCTGATCATTTGATGATCAATGCTATTCGCATTTCGCATCATAGATATATAACTCAAATTAACCAAACAAATATCTACAAAAAGAAATCAAATCGTGATGACAATTCAACTTTTAAATGAATTCTACTTAAGTACATAGATAAAAAGATGTAACAAAATATTGTTAAAGACGTAGAATAATTTCAGCTAGATACAATAATAATGCTGTAAAAGATTAGGTATCCCCACAATTGTCAAAAACATTCCATATTGAAAACAAATAGTGGAAACTTATAATAATTGCCACACACATATATACAAACATAAAGGTTACTGTGACTAAGATAGAAAATAAATTCCCAATAGTGTGCTAATGAGTAGGTGACCGAAATCATTATTATTAATGAGTGATGATTCTATACTAGTTATAAAAGTTAGAGCATAAATAAATTTACTTTTTGCCTTTAGTGGGTGTGGGTAGGTTTATAATTTTAGTCACATAAAGCTATCATTAAATTAGCAATTTTTTTAAGTGTTTAAATTAGCAATTTAGCATCGCAGTTCATGCGCAATATTTGTAGCAAGTGGTTTTTGGTCTTTTTTTTTTTTTTTTTTTTTTTTTTTTGTCTAAACCATCTGATATCCGAACTAAACGACTACTCCAGGTTCGCTTTAAGTCACACATCATAAAGGTAGGGGGAGCTCTCAACGTTAATATTTTCATTCTCAAGACTCGAATTCAAGTCACTAGTCAAGGGGACAACAACCCGCTTCTTATTGCACCGACTGTTGGTGGGTTTTCGATCATTCAATCACTGAACAAGTGATGATAAAGAAAAATAAAATAAAAATCACTGAACTAGGTAAGTTCTTATTCTAGCTAAGCCCAATTGGCCCAATACTTTTGGGCCTAAAGTCCACATGTTCAAGAACTCCCTTTATTTAAAATTCTCTTGATTTTTTTTTTTTTGTACACTTTCGGTACTTGATGTGTTGTTGACATGCTGTATTTGTCATGGAACACTTTCAAAAGAAATCTAATTTTTTGACGTACGAGTGCATCATTTTTTCCATCAATATAATTGCTTATATTGAACTACAAGTTTTTTCAAGACTAAATAAACCTGTGTCAAAATACTTAAGTAGAACAAGGAAATAAGGGTTCTCAGCCCATGTAAAAAAAATCCTTAATTGGAGTAGAACTTTTGAAAAAAAAAAGATATGATTAAAAAAATGAGTTATATATAACTTTTAATATTATTGTGCAAATAGGAGATTATTAGTCTAAGTTGATGTAGTTACCAAACATAATGGAGACAGATACCTATGGTGAAATAATTGCCCATATAGCCTGGTCCTATATGGTCGTGCCATGTTAGCTCTGATGTGTCCTACCTTAATAGACGGCATAAATTACATATTTCAAGCAAATACATAGTTCCCCAATTGAAGGGGCTAGTAAAGGCACCTTTTATTTTCAGTTTGATTGATTAAGACACCTTACCATATAAAAGACTTTATTAGTTTTAAAAATGCAGGGCATACCTAAAAAACATGTCCCAAAAACTTTTATCCCGTGTTGGTTGATCTTCATAAAATTGCTACTATTATCTTCTTTAGAAAAATATGTAAATGACTTAATTTTTGTAAATGAAATTGTCTTCTTACCCGCACACACATCATAAGTTAAATTTGTTTTATCCATTTTTATGAAGTGACATTTTTTATTCACCCAAAAAAAAAGTGACATTTTTTAAAATAATTGTCAACCGGATGTTTTGTTTATGTCAAAGCATCTCATGTGAGTTCACTTGCCTAAGTCGTGAGTTCAACTCCCACTCAAGTCAAAAAACCTGATGTTTTGTTTATAGCTCTTAACAACAAACACAAACCACATTAATATAAATAAAACATGATAAATGCTACCTTTGTGTTCCAAAGTAGAAGACCAAACCAATTTCAACTTTAAATTTAATGACTTGGCTTAAAATTAAATTACGACAAGGACTATTTACTTTTTCATTAAATCGAGCACAATGTAAGAGTTTGAAAATTCAACATCCAAACATTATCAAAATTGTCACACATCACCAATCTAACAAGATAGCGCACAGAGATTCAGTGTGATCAAAAATACATAAAAGCATTAAATCCTGTTTGTCATAGACAACCAAGTCAAGTTAGCAAGTTGATAATTCAGGCAGGCCAATACCTAAAAAGATTCACTAACATACCTTTGTCACGCACATCAATCAAAAAGTTGCCTGAGTTCCTCGAGCGAGACGATTGCACAAATTCCTAATGCTGGATCACTGGACTGAATCAAAATAGCACGTTCTGATTTTCTCTCCTCCTACATTGATTCTGCACCATCAAGATTGTAGAAGAAGTGATAAGGGGAGCACCATCAAAGTTAATACAAAGTTTAGATTGACTGATCAGTTGATAACTATTTACAAAGTAATGGCATGACCTGCAATGATCCTGATTTTGCTTTTCCTTCAGCAAATTAGAGTTTTTGGATTTTTCAACCACAAACTAAAAGTACATACCATAAGAACTCAATTCAAACACTAGCTATATAGCAGTCAAGAGTCCCAAGTTACAACACGATCCAAACATACACTAGTTGCGCTGAAATAAGGAATCGCTATGAAACAAAAACACCCATGTTACTCATCCTCTCGGATCTTCAGCAAGAAGGATAGTATCGACAATGGAAAATGCCAGCTTGGGAATGTAAGGCAGTCAGCCTTGCTCAGTAAGAGGAAATATTCAGGAGAAAACCTTCAGATATGCGCTTGCTCAGACTAACAAAGTTACTCAGATTTGTAAGCTTCATTTGTGTAGTATCCATTTTCATCATCATTGCATTTTTCCTTCAACTGCACCAAAGAGATTAAATGTTGTCAGACAAAACATTTGCATCAAACATATCGTGGAAACAACTTGTAGACTAAAAAAATGAGTTAAACTCCGCAAGTTCATGTCAATCATTTTTTTTTTTAAGAACGATGAATATTAGCAAAGTGGAAAACACATTTCCTTGTGGGTAAGATGCCAGCAAATGACGAAACTTGGACACAAGATTGGCACGCTATACTTCCCTTCTATAAGTGACTCATGCGAAAGATTATCAATTACGCTGGGATAGCTTCACGCAAGAATCAAAGTACTCATGATTGGCATTATACATCATATTGAGAAGAAGACTATGGAAATTCAATTGATGGAATCTCATCAACATATTCATGATTTAGCGTACTGTGGTAAGACAAACCATAGCAACAACCGAGAAGACAAATAAAAGGGGAGACTGGAGATCTACCTTGGCAAGGTGCTGTTTCTGGAACCTATATCCCTGAAAAACAAAAGAAAAGAAACAAGTGCGAATGGATCAATATTTCCAATAAAAAACATAGCCCTTGAACATAATACACTGCAAAAGACGGCTCTTCTGGCTAACCTTATCAGTTCCATAAATGTAGTCACAGTAAGTGAACACCGACGCAAAGTTGCTCTGACTTTGCCCACCAACAAAATGATGATAGTCATGGTATTCTGCTCCTCCATAGAAAGGAATATATTTTGTGGGGATCCAAGGGAAGTCATACCTGCACAAAAAATATGGTGAACTGTAAGACTAATAGATATTACTTCATGAACGACTCTGATAGTATATGACTACTATAGAGAAATTTAAGATGCCAATATCATGAATAGTGATTTTCTTACATAAATTAATTTATGTTTCTGCCTTTGTGTATGTTCAAACTTCAAGCTAAGAGCTAAGATCAGCACCGCTAATGATTCAAGGTTAAGGAACTAGATTTCACTTCAAAAATTTTCCACATGTCACAAGCCAATGGAAAAGCTTCTAATTAGGCAACGACATGCTTGTATAGGGAATATACTATAAGTGGTACAATCCAACGACTTGTCATACAAAAAAAGTGATCTCGCTAACGAAAGACATAAACATTCTAACCAACAATAGCAACAACAACAAACCCTCAATCCCAAATTAGTTGGGATTGGCTACATGGATCAAACTCTTCATGGTGCTTGATTTAGTGGAATTGATGGTGTGTTTTCCAAATCCTTTGGAACAGTTATTTATCAAGGTCAAATTTGACAACATATATTAAATAACCATGCTTAAAGCATAAGATATAATGCACATAAAGCAGTGAACATAGAAACAGCTATATGTGAAACCCAACTTACCTAATTTCAAGCATACTGCATATTACAGCAATATATGGTACTTCAAATGATCTCAGTAACTCATCCCCAAATTTAGTTGGCGATTGGGAACAGAGCCCCCAATCTTTCGGTAAGGAGCCGAATTCCCGAAACTAAGGATGATGACTTAAGATGCTGAGGGCTATTTGAGCATCATAATGGGTCCAGTGGACCAATAGACTAGATCATAGTGGTACTGCAGACAACAAGGGGATCAAAGGACCAATGGTTGTTTCTGCAAAATATAGCTCGTTTAATGTAGGTCAAAGGCTGTTTGTTCTCCACCCAAAATAAAATAAATTTATACGAAATCTCAAGAGGTATTCGAAACAGACCCCAAATTAATTATGCGAAGAGAGAAGGGAGAGAATTAAAGCTCAACAATTTATAAATGGGAATTGGGAAGGGGAGTGATTTTGTGAAGAGATGAGAGAAAAGTGGTGCATGACATTTGTAAGATGTTGTGGAAAGTACAGAAGGCAACACTCTTCTGTTCCCTTTTAAGCACACAATTGGACAAAGGTACCTCACTTAGCACAAGCATTTGTGGAAAAGTTGACGGATCCTACACATTGGTTGCAACACTCTTCCCTTCTCTTTTTGGGTGACTTCACTTTGTCTAGGATTTTATTGTTTTTTGTTTTAATTCACTTTCTATCTTTTGAGCCCTTAGTCTGTTCTTGTTTCTCTTGATGAATAAAGTTCCCTCTTTTTTTTTTTTTTTTTCTTTCCCAATATGATTTTTCTTGACTTATTTTTCAGATTCTGCATCATAAACAAAATGAATATATGAGTTTATAAATAGAACATAACGCAAAAACACCTTATCCTACGTAACCAACTTACATTACAAGACCTAGTCCCCCCTAGTTATAAATTTGTATGCTAGAGGTTAAAACAGAGAGCATGGACCTTATGGTTCATGCAACCCCACTTTGCCAAGCCCACAAGCTCAACCACTCATACTTGTAGATCCTACATAATGAAAATGATATATGTAATCTTCACTTTCCCAATTGATGTAGACTTTCTTTAAACCCATTTGTGCTTAAACTGCTTTAGTTTCGCAATTGCAGACCAATCCAGCATCTTTAGTTTCATATACAACATGCACTTGCATTTTCTTCCAATGGGCTCAGATCGTAAGACATTTTAAGATATCTTCTTTCTTCATTTGTCTAATTATCAGGTTCCTATAGACTTTCCACCTCAAGCTGCCTATGTCAGAAACAGGCAAGCCCATGAATGCTCGCCCTTCCATGTTGGAGTACTATGATGCTTGAGCATGAGGGGTGACAAAACAGTTTTGGATATAGCTGCTTAAAAAGTTGTTCAATTCAATCGAAAAAAAAAATAAAAAAGCTGTTCCATTCTTGCAAATGAAGTATCAACAAAGACAATCCCTCAAAATATCCAATAACGTCAACTTTCTTTTACAAATAGTTCATGGTAAAATTATCAAAAGAGAAATTAATAACACTTCGAGTTCACTAGGAAGGAAATGAGCCACATTGCACAACAAATTATATAGGCAAAGGACTTTACACAAGCAGCAGGAATATAAAAAAACATTTTAGCTCTTACCCAATCAAGCACAGGGATTTTGCAGAAAATGAAACATGGGGATAGAACCACAAATAGCATGTTCTCAGGTAAGGGTGGGAAACATGCTTTAAGGCTCTTAGTTGATACTCACACAAAACATTGCACATGATAGATTTGCCAATCATAGAATGCCATGAGCATTTTATCTTGGCATCAAGATGTTTATATCCCACCAAAAACCGATACAAAATCTTCCCATTCTTCCCAAATGTACTAATAACAATTGGCCATATTACCATATTAGTAAGAGTTTTTGACAATGCAGCATTCATAAACAAACAGTAAAACTCCACACAGATCAAAGTCATCAGTCATCACTGAAGATATTATTGTTAGAAATAGTATACCATACTATATAGTATATAACTACATGTGTGTGCATGTTCCCTTGAAATTCTCCAATCCTCACCATGTTACAAGAGGTATCACAAACTAGGAGTTCTTTCTTCTCTAAGCAGGTATCCATCTCCAACAAATTCTAACTGTAATGCAGGATTTTGAATATAATGAACTGAATACCAGTCCTGCGTCAAGGCAATCTAAACAAATTTGATTTGCTGCAGTGATTAATACACGGAATTGAAAGATCTTAAAACGTTTAACATGTGACAAGTTGGACAAAAAAGAAGAGCATGACTGCATGAGCTCTGAACACACAAAGAGCCACCCGGCAACCAATATGGACACGTATCAGGTGTCAAACACGAGTATCTAGAGTTAAAGTGAAGGGTCTGGGTGACTTAACTAGAATCATTTCAACAAAGGCCATCAAATAAGGCTAGTTTTGAGGGTGGGTTGAGTAAGCGGACGCAGGAACAGATAGAAGACGCAAACTCAGACGACCTTTTAAAGTAGTTTGAGAACCTAATTCTTTGCATCGACGGGGAATGTCCATATCCAATAAGTGAAAGGAATAGAATAACCAGAAAATTTCTCACTAATCAAGTAAACTATAATCCAGTGAGGACGCAACTCAGACGACCTTTTAAAGTGGTTCAACCATTGATTGAAGTATAATGGTTGGCAAAATTATTCAATTAAAATAATGAAAAATCTTTCAAATCAACCTCCATCCTACACGCAATTTCACATCCCATATAAAAACCACCAATATGACTAGTGTGACAATCAGTAAAGATTAGAGAAACAATCCCCACCCAAGGGGGTTTTGCGTGATGGTTCAGGTTAACTCAGTGGTCTCGAGTTCAAGTCTTGGGTATAGAGTCTCTTTAAAATCCTAGAACTTTGTTGCCACCTCGTGGTCCTACTTGGCTCAGCCTAGATTAGTAGAGCCCATTGAGTTTCGGATAGGAGTGGCTTTGACCAAAAAAAAGATAAAAAATCCCCCCGAGACCAGTCAACCACACAATAAAACCTAAAATCCTTCTGAAAATCCCATATATTTTCACTATTCAAATTAGAAACCTAACATTAAATACCCTTTTGAAACCTCACTGTTTTAACTGTAATGACTTGCAAGTGAAGATTTCCCAAAAGAATGACTACACTATAAAGCAACAACCAAAATTTAAAAACTTAAGCTTACCCACTGTGAGTCTCAATGGCCTCAACCTGCCTCAGCACAATCCAGAGCCAGAAAGTGATCATATGGCACGGAACTATCGCCGGACCGAGAAACGACGGAATACCCAAAATCAAAATCTCCGCCCAGTGCGCATAAGGCGCCGCGAATCCAATGGGAGCAGTGTACTCGTGGTGAACAGAATGTATCTTCTCATACCCCATTTACAATGCAGAAACCGATGAATCCAGTAATTCCCAAAATCCTCCACAATGAAGTACACCGCCAATTGCAAGAACATCTCCCACCCAGACGGCAATGGCAAACTAGTCCGAATCCCAACCCACTAAAAGCAATCAAAATCAACACAAAAAAACAATAAAAATCCAAACTTGATCCCCAAAACATTAACAAAATAAAATAAAATAAAAAACCCTAAAAATGAACTCAATTGAAACAAAACCAACAAATTCAAATCAATCACCTTCACACTCGGATACGAGAGCAGCTGAAGAGGACCCACGACGAGGAAGAACATGCGCATGACATCTCTATAGCATTTGAACATGAGCGACCTCGGGATCCGCACTTTGGGCTGGATCTTGTACTTCTCGACGATCTTGGGACGCTTAAGCTCCATGAACACTACGGGGAGGGGAACGAGAGTGAAGACCAAGAAGAGGAAGAGAATGGTGTGGCAGTAGAGGAAGTAATCGGACATGTTGGCGGAGTAATTGAACCACAGAGTCTCTGCGTAGGTGAGGTGCCGACCTAGGGCTTGCTCTGCCTCTTGTAAGCTCTGGTAGGGCAACATTGCTGCGCAGATCGAGCAATTGAAAGCGTGTTTAGATCGATCGATCGATCGATCGACGAAATCGAGGAATTGGGGGAAGGGGGGCGAATAATTAGGGTTTTGATTGAACAGAAGTGAAACTAAAAAGAGCCAAAAATGGGGTGTGTGGAGAGAAGAACTGGTATAGGATGGAATGCACAGGCTGTGATGTGAAGCAGAGGTGAAGGAACGTGGACCTCTGTTTCGCTTTCTCCGTGTTGAAAATGTTTCACGTAACGTTACTATTTATATCCATGATATTTCATTACTACATTGCCTTCTTTTTTTTATTTGACCGCGAGGGTATATGAGTTATCGCGGTTGACGCCAAACTAATGGTGGGTCCAAACTAATCCATTATAGGTCTATAGCTGCCTCCCATGAAAAAATAAGAGGGAGAAAGGGAAGGTAGGAAATCGAACCCAACACCTTTAGTTTGTCGAGCCTAATTCTTAATTTTTTACCATATCACTCACTTCCTTCTGGGGCGTCTATATTTTTTAACATATTATATACAAGCTAAATGATGAGTAATTTGTGCCTTAAACGGGTTTTACCATCAAAACCCATATAGATTTATTATGGACTGAAGACTAAATAATTACAAAAAAAAAATAATTAAAATCAGCTAGATTGGGAGTAGACATAGTTTTGATTTCTTAACATTTAATCTCTCGTTTAACCTAAATGGGTTAGTTTAATGGTAAAGGCAAAAGTAGAACTGTGTGAATTAGGCACAAGATCTCGAGTTCGATTTCTTACATAACCACGCGTTGGGCTACTGGTTGTCTCTTTTCATAATCTCAAGACACATGAGACTAGTCTATCTCAATAACTAATGAATTAAAAAAACAATATTTGCCTCTTTGGACTTCAAAAAAAATTTAATCTCTTTTAACCGGCGAATAGAGGTAGGTCGAAATCATTTGACTACACAAATCTACTTTTTAAGAATAATTATGACTTTAAAATTGCAAAGTCTAGTTTCATGACCAAAAGTGTCCATTCTTACGCGACCGCCCTAGTGCCCCATATGAATTGTGAAATAATTTTTTTTATTATTTTTTATTTACTTCAAGTTAAATGATAACATTTCTTAACGTCGTCGTCTTTTAATAAGTGATACCTCGTCTATCTCACTAATGCTTTCCCGCAATAAATTTTTAATTCAATCTATGACATCAATTTATCATATATACATATGATAGTCTAGCTGTATGAAATCAACTTCCTATTGAGGTAGCAATGGTCGTATCGAATACGATAAACATTTTTTCAAGTATAGTTGAATGAATATGACAACCATTTTTTTGTTGAGGAAAAAACAAAAACAAAAATGAAACGTGAGAATGTTTCGTTTTTAGACTTGGACTGAAAAAAAAAAAAAAAAAAAAAAAAAAAAAAAAAAAACCTACACCGTCAAGATAATTAAAATTAATTACATCAATCAAGGTCTTTTTTTTTGTCAAATCATCTAATATCAATAAAGGTCTTTCAGTCGGCTCAATTTGCAAGCGTCTTAACAAAAGTGTTTTTTTTTTTTTATTATTATATACTGAGAAGAGAAAATCGTAAGTTTTACTCAGTAACACATACATGTAAAAAGGCATGTAAAAGTACTAAAAAAAAAAGAGTACAAGTGGCCTAGGTCTTTATTTTATTCTTTAGTGCAACCATGCTCACATGCGTGCACATTTGTGCATATTATGCTTAATTAATCCAAACAGGACATTATCAAAGTATTGATTGGTTCGGGAGGAAGAGATAACTTTCAGGGAAGTTTCAACTAGCCTTGTTTGATTGGATATTTTCAAAAAATTTATGTGAAAGTTAAACCTCCAACTTCTTTCACATAGGGAAAGATAACTCACTAGGGGTGAATGAGTTGTCATCCTGAAAGGGAATGGACGCTTCTATCCTCATTTAATGTTCTTTATCTGTCTTTATTCCCTACAATCTATCTTTCAAATATAATGTAAAAAGTATTTATGTCAATTACATTATTTTATTATTTTTAAAATGTAGAACTTTCTAAGAAATTCAAAGTTGAATTAAAGGTGAAAAATGTAACTTCTTTAGTGATTAACTTCTTAAAAAAATAAACTTTTCTGACAGAAAACTTATTTGAAAGTTAGTAAAATGAACCAAACAAGATATAAAAAATTGAATCAAATGTGGCCCTCTTAAAGAGGGCCTAGGTTGCAGTGCATGCAACGTATTAAAGTACGCATGTAACAACTAACCCAACTATACACAGATACTTAAATTTGTGGTCACGATCTCACTAATGCGATGTACAAATGTAAAGTTATGACAAATAAAAAATAAAAATAAGTTTTCAAAAAAAATAAATAATAAAAAATAAAAAGTGTAAAGACAATAGTATTCCATAGTCCATATACATCAAGTGAATGAACGATACTCACTAAAAGTGTCACTGTAGACTTTGTAGTGTATTTGTATAAGAAAATTAGAAAATCAAGTCAAGTGACAAAGAAGTTATTTCGAGAAAATGACAAACTATGCAAAGTTCCTTTTCATTTTTTTTTCTTTATTTTCCAGAATGTACGGACTAAAATGGGGGTAGATGTTGCGAACTTGCGATGGTGTTAAAGGAGTGGGCTCGTCATTCATGTGCTCCTTTATTCTCACCACTCACCACTCACCACTCACCACCAACGCTAGAAGTCTAGAAGGGAATCCAAAGAGAAACAGAAGATATATACAAATTAACAGCAAACTTGATTTATCCTTTATATGCATAGTATCAAATACAGTGACAGTTATATATAAGTCTCAAGGAAAATAATCGGTTGACCGATATTGAATTGGTAAAGATTTAGGCTCACCTGCATGCAGGTATACCGTTCGATGCATCGGTGTCAAAGTGGATCAACGTAGAAGCAACCTCCTTAGGTTCAATTGAAAATTTGAAACTGTTAGATGCGTTGCATCACTCGTAATGAATGAATCGACAACGAATTAATTATTTACTGTTGGTTGAACCTCACATTCAATTAATTAGTAATGGTCCTATGGGTGCATAATAGATACGGCATAAGCAAAGATTGTAATTACATTTTTTTTTTCTTATGAAAAGATATTTTCATTCATCGAAATTGTTCACTGTCACATCTGATTTGACAATGAAGTTACATCAATAACAACCTTTTCTCATTATTTGAGATCAAATTGACGTTGCGAAAGTTTACAAACTCATGTGCAATTTATACGCTTGTCTTGTGCTTCTACAAATAGAATCATACAAAGAAATAAACTTCCAATAAAGGAAGACTAACAAAAACTTCTAATGAGGGAAGACAAACTCAAACTTTCAACAAGAAAAGACAACAACTTACTGAAGAAAAAAACTTAGCAAAAATATCAAACCAACAACTGGAGCAGATCCATACATGAGCATATAGAAGATGGGATGGAATTGAATGATAGGAGATACATGATGGAGGAGAGGCAAGTAGTGCCAATAATAAATCTGACATCTGCTGCAGGTCGAATGAAAACTGAACATCACAGATCTTAGTAGATCTGACTTTTATTGAATAGATAAAAAGTAAATATTGTTATTAGAATCATCGCCAATCTTGGTTCAAACTCAAAAATTACAAAAAAAAAATAACCAATGCTCCAAAACCCTAGAAGAACACCGCTGATCAAAAGAGCACTATTACTTGGTTAGAAGTATCATAAAAGTGTTTTTTTCATCGAATAAAGTCAGCTCCAATCTCGTCGATGCTTAGAAGTACTACTGAACTACAATATTTTTCTAAACTTTACTTTTTAATTTATCATAAATAAACCAATTTCCCCTTTGGAACTCAAAGTCTCAAACTCTTACACAAGTAGTTACCACTTGATACATACTCACATTAGTGACATTTTCTAATCTTTTGCGCTATTGAAACATCAAAACATTCACATTATCATTGTTCTGGTGCAGAGAATATAGCAAGTACTCTTTTTTTTTTGGTCAAAGACCAAGCACACTTATTTGAGTTCAATAGATTGTTGAATTTTATATAGTTATAGAGTGAGTAGTCAAGAATGTTAAGAAAATGCATCTATACTAAGTATCTACCAACCATGTGCATAGCTAAATGGTTTGATATATGTGGTTATTCATGTAAGAAATTGAGGGGATTCAAATTTTAATTGATGTAATAAAAGAGTGATTAATGTTGAAGATCCGTGAGCTAAAGATTCATTCTTATATTGATTGAAAAAAAGTTTAAAAAGAAATATATAAATAATTATTTCTCATCAACTTGTACGTAGATTTTCTTGAGATAAAATTTCACATCAAAGAGTTAGAAAGATGGTTGAGTTGAGGGGTAGCATTGGGACTACGGGAGATCCACATATATAAAAAGTAGAGGATAAGGGTGGCACCAAACACTTCAAAATTTCAAGGGGGTTTGTCTTGTCACGTGATCGACAATGATCGTGTGCGCCACTGTTGCACCGCAGCTTTCAGCATCTCTAATCAATCTCCGCAATCCGCACCGAAAGGACTGGAGCAACAGAAATGATGATGAGCGATGCGTATCACGATTAATCATGATATATAGTAAAGTTGGGTCCCACACGAGTGAGTGATACCATGTCAATGTTGTCATACGTTGATGCGACGGGTGCCAATGATTTGGTGCGTGGACTTTACCACCAGATCATCACAATATTCAGTTAGTATGACAATTGACTGTTCAGTCAAACATGAGAGGTTTTGTTACACTGCTTGTTGGAAATATTGGAATAATCTCCGTGGACTAGTTTGAGTCAGGGCAGGCTGTCATTTCAGAGGCCTCAGGTAAAACGTTAAAATGGAACCTTTATTTATATATATATATATATAATAAAAATTAAAAATTAAGTAAGTTATAAATAACACAATAAATTTAAAATTAACAAATTATAAGTAGCATGCATTGAACTCTTCTTTTTGAAGTTGACATGCATTGAACTTAAATCAATTTATATATATTTCTAAACATTTTCCCTCCTATCTCCGAACTTGAGATCGACAATGAAAAGTGTAACATTTATCATTGGTGAAGTTAAAAAAGATTTTTATTTCTTTGAAAAGAAGGGTTAGTAACACAAGATAATAACATATACATAAAATTGAGGTTAATAACGAAAAAATACATCTACTAACAAAAATAATAAGTGATAACATCAACATAAAAATCAAACAAGTAAGCTAACGACTAATTATTCTATTATTGTAAAATTGCCCTTCGTGCATTTTGTGAAGTAAACTTTTTTTTATAATCTCTTTAAAATCAATATTTGGTAATAAATCTTCCTCAATCAATATTAAAGCTAATCCATTCAATCTCTCTTGTGACATTGTTGACCTCAAATATGATTTTATTAATTTTAATTTTGAAAAATCTTTTTCAACAGAAGCCATAGTAATAGGTATAGTTAATAACACTCTATATGCAATTAGTGCATTTGGGTAGCAATTTATTTTACTAATGTAATTAAGTATATCAAGGGTGGTATTATTTTCTTTTGGCATAGTTGCCGATAAGACTCTTAATTCTAAAAATAAATCGTTTCCATCAAAATCAGAATTATTGCTTTGAAGATTAATACATGATTGTTTAAAACTGTCTTCATCTAATGAATTTAACTTCTTGAAAGCAAATAAAAAAACCAAAATTACTTTCATACAATTGAAATTGTTCAAATCTATTTTTAAGTGAACATAAAGCTTGATCTACCAAATATAAAAAGTATTTAATCATTAATGATTCTTCTGATGATTCCTCAATATGAACATCATTGTTTTCATCAAAATGTTTTTTTCTTTTCATTCGACGTTTATGTGAAATATTGGTTCAATCTCCATCTCACTCGCAAGTGTTTTAGCAAAAGCCATGGCCAATATGAATCCAGTTTCCCTATACCCTTCAAAAAATGAAATCAATCTGTTTAATTATTCAATAGCAACATCTATATGCATATGTCTAGATTGTAAAACTTTTTTAACTAAATTAATTGCATGTAATATATCATACCAAATAACCATTCCTAATAAGAATTCAAGATTTTTAAGCTCATGTTTTAAACTTTTTGCCTCACTTTTCGTTATTGGATCATTACAAGTCTTGGATAATTCTTTTAAAACTTTTTTTATTTGTGGAGGTTGTAATCTAATTGCTCTAACTCTTTCAACTTGACTTTCCCATCGTGTTTGTGACAATGGTTTCAATGTTAAATTAGACACATTATTTTGTAAGATGCTCCATCTTTTTGTAGAACTACCAAATATATTATAAATTCGTTGCACCACTCCAAAAAATGTTGTAGCTTTACTACAAGATAAAGCAATGTCGCTTAATTGTCAAATTAAGGCTATGACAAGCACATGGTGTATAAAATGCTCTAGGATTTATTTCTAACAATCTTTTTTGCACTCCTTGATGTTTTCCTTTCATATTAGATGCATTGTCATAACCTTGTCCTCCAATATTATCTATGTTTAAATCAAGTGTTTTTAAAATAAATAACAATTTATTGAAAATGCCTAAACCCATTGTATCATCTATTTGTACAAATTCTATAAAGTATTCTTCTATTGCTATGGGACTTTTTAGCAATTAACACACCTTATAACTAGAGACATTTGTTCTTAGTGGCTTGCATCCGGAGTGCAATCAAGGATTATTGAATAATATTTTGCTTGTTTAATTATTTTAACATTTATATCTTTTACTTTGGATGATAATGCAATTATTAATTCATTTTGAATACTATGAGTTAAATAGTGATATTGAATTTCATTATCTTGAATACGTCTAAGATGTTCTTGCATAGTTGGATCAAAAATTGCAATCATTTCAATCAATTTAAAAAAGTTTCCATTACTATTTTGATAAATCCTCTCATTTGTTCCACGAAAAGCTTGAGAACTTTGGGCAAGAAATTTAATAGCTGTGATTATTCTTAACATTACTTTCTTCCAATGTTCTTTCTCTTTGTTAATTTGTTCTTGAATATGTTTATTTATTGTTTGATTTTTCTTTAATCTATTTTGCAAGTCAATCCAACAAGTCATATTACTAATATGCTATTTAGTAGTTTCATGGGCTTTAAGTCTATCACTAATATGTTTCTAATCTCTTATGCCATCTTTTGCTAATTGAGTCTTACTATTATTATCATTTGTTTTAAATATTTTACAACAAAAGCAAAATACTTTGTCTAATTCTTTGGAATATACTAGTCATTTTCTATCATGTTCTTCTCCATTCGTAAAACTCAATTATAATTTATTAAAGAAAAATGTCTATCATATTGATCACAAGGAAACTTTATGCTAATATCTATTAGAGGTCCATTTTCAATCAATAAATCTATAGAATTTCTATCAAGATTATACCATGTCGTAGGATCATGAATGTTAAAAGTATTTGATGTTCTAGGCCTCTCAATAATTACTTGTTCATTTTCATTATTGAATTCATCATTGTCATAATTCCTATTATTAGTGTCTTTATAATAATAATAATAATAATAATAATAATATTATTATTATTATTATTATTATTATTACTATCTAAATTACATCCAACATCGATAATTTCATTAATAAATTTTCTAGCAATATGACTTGAGTTATTACCTAAAGTATTTGTTTCACATCCAACATCTACATTTTTATCAACAAGTTCTCTATGATCAAATTTATTTGAGTTATCAACTATATCATCATTTTCACAATCAACATCTATATTTTTACCAACAAGCATACTATTTGAGTTATCAACCCGTTCATCTTTATTTAAAAAAAAAAATATCTAGGCCTCCTTTTAATGATTTTGTTAATTCTTCTTGTTTTCTTTTTTTTCTTAATTTTATCATGATCGGAAGAATATTTTCTAGGCAACATATTTCCTACACAAATAATAAATATAAATTTAAAGGGATTATATACCAAAAAAATTAATATAAGGTTAATGAAAATAAAATATAAAACCTGATTTTAAGGCTCTTTGTATTAAAGTGACACTGATGTATATATATTGGGTAAGGAAATATAAATCTGAAAATAAAAATAAATAGCTCATTTGATTTAGTATTTCTACAAGATCAAATTTAAGCTTGTTTACCCTAAAAAAGAAATATCAAATCAAAGTAATAAAAGTTGATAGTGTATCTTTAATCCACAGTTGTAGAAGTGCACAACTCAAATCTTTTTGCAATCTACACTACAATACACTTGTTGTCTTGTTGAAATAGAAAACCATTAGAAATAATTGAAATAGGAAAAAAAAAAAAGAGATGGTGTATTGAATAAATGAGGGAAGTGAGAGACAATGATCAAATATGTTGATTATTAATTAAGAGAGGCAAAGTGAGATTCTTGTTGCTTCAAGTTTGCACAGCAGTGAGAGAATGAGAGAGAAGAAAAAAGAATTGTAGGAGTAGGAGAGTTGAGAGTTGAGAAGATGATTGAAGAGAAGAAAGTCGTTTGTTTTTGTTTTTGTTTGTTTTTTTTTTTTTTTCGACTGATGTGATTGGTGATTGATGGAGGATAACGTGTCGATTTTTTGTTGGAAAGGAGGAGACGAGAAGACGTGTTGAATTTTTTTTTGGCTAACCAACCGTTTTCTTTTTTTTCAACTAAAAATGTGAAATTACAAAAGTACCTCCAATTTTTTATAAATTGGGGCCTTCTAGTATTTGGCCCACCAGGCCCCCTATCAAAACTGGGCGTGGTTTAAGTTTGTCCCGAGTCATGCAGGTGGGAAAGCTCCCACATATTGGTATTTTTATTTTAAAGACTCAAATTCGAGCCACTAGTTAAAGGACAATAACTCACTTTCAGTTATGTCAATCAATAGTTGGTCAACATCGACTAGTTAAAAACAAAAAAGAAAATTTATAAGTGTGAAGAGGATACTTTACCTTACCTTTAACATTTTAGAATTTGAAGTGAATCCCACTTCTTCCACACTAAAGTCCATACATAAATTAATTGCCACACTCTTCTTACTTTCGATTAGGCCTAATATTACAAAAATTAAACAGTAATCCCTCGTGAGCATGTAATTAATGTAAGTCGATGTACTTGTGCAAACTCATGTTACATTCGATTTAAGCCTCATCAACTTATTAACTATTGCTTGGTGGAGTGGTTGAGACCTACTACTTGATATAGCAACTAGTTGTTTGTCTTTGCTAACATCATCACAATATAAAAAAAAAAAAATAAAAAAATAAAAAATAAAAAATAAAATGTTAGGATAACTACACAATTCTTTTTTTACCTTGGGAATGTCCGAGTTTTGCCCTATTAATCCACCCACGGTAATTTGACCAGTGATCCGTCGAAGTTTAACACACCGAAGAATCGAAATAGGGTATGTGCACTTAACTTACACTTATCCAACTTCATCTTTACCGTTGTAGACAACCCGACTGGGACTGCACAATTCTAAACTAAAAATTCAACTTCGAATTAGTTAAATCGATCATATGGATTGTTTGATGTGTTGAAAGAGTGACAAATTTGCATGCTGGTTAGTTGTTTATCACATTACCACAGGTCCACAACCCCTCCTATTATATTTGAACTTGGAAAACGATCGTTAAAAAAAAAGGGTGAATGCTTCTATATCTGCAGCTAAATTCGTTTGCTGCACAAATGAATAATTGACACGCGTAAACTCAGATGCCATTTTATACACTTCCATACAGAAAACTATATCTTTGGATTCTTTGTTTCTAACAGTAAACGCAGAAAACTTTCAAAATAAAAGATATCCTCACACTTTTCTCCTCTGTTCCAATGTAGAAAGTGAGCCAAAAAGGGTGAAAAAGCTGCGTGGTAATAATAAGGTGGTGATGATGGTGAAGGTAGTAATGATAATGCCAAGGTCAGGAGCTGGGGGCCCTCCACGCGGCATCAAAGTGCCTGACCCAAATTAAAAAAAAAAAAAATGCGAAGAAAAATATCATAGGATAGCTTCATTTTGAAACATCCAATTGTTAGTATTCATTTATTTATGTATTAATATTTGTGCACACACAAATTGACATATATTAAATGAACACTAACAACTGACAGTGTCCTCTAAATGTCTCAAAAAATCACCTTAACTTCTTCCATCAAAAAAATTTTTAAGATGACTTGTTTTGAGACACTGGAGGCCGTGCTTCCACAAATTAGCATACAATCTAACTTTACTTGGCATGAAGAACTCCCTCTCAAACAACTAAGCCTAGCTTTTCAAAATATAATTTAGATCAGACCCTACTAGATTGTCAACTCCTCTATAAAGTTTTCAGCTAATTTTGTTAATTTTAGTCGTAATATTCCTGTTTTGACATCTCTACAATTCATTATTGCACAAAAGTTCAAACATAGCCTAATTTCCTGCAGTTTGTTAAATGAAAACAGTGCTTGACTGGACTGTACGTGGTCAAGAGCGTACATAAATGAGTTTGGATACCATGGGCTTAGTCGAATCGAAAATTTGGATACCCATAGTTCTGAAAATAAAAATAAAAATGTACAAGTGTTTTTTTTTTCGGTTTTTAATTTTATTTTATTAGTTTTTATCTTTTTGAGAAGAAAGAGTACGTACATACGTGTATTCAATAAAAATAAAGAGTACGTACATACGTGTACCCCAAATAAAAGTTTTGCAACATGGACGAAAAATACTTAAATTTCAAAAATTTGATGCTTGATCAAACAACTTCTGGTCTCTACAATTCATGACTCATAAATTACTACCCATTTCTCTTTACACCCAAACAAGCGACCCTAAATTATACAGTTTATTGGCAATATCTACTCTATTGTTACAAAATACAACACCCATAACTCAAATGATAAGAGATGGGGGAAACGTTTTACCATGAATGAAATCAAAGCCATTCTTTTGGATTGATGCATGCATCTAACAACTTCCATTCTTCACTCCCCTCCTCAGGTTGCTGAAAGAAAATAAAAGTTATTTAGGTTATTGATGATACTTAATTTATTAAAAAAAAGAACGAAGAATTTCCAGCAAGGTTACATGGTCATATTCCCATCGGGCAGTCAATGGAAGAGATACGAGAATACTCTCTATTCGGCCACCTGTCTTGAGCCCGAATGTTGTACCCGATCATAAACCTATCGGTTCATGAAAGAAAATGGTTAAACAAATCAAGCAACAGTTTAATTAATTAGCTAGCTTTGCCATTGAAAAAAAAATTTGTACCAGGTTGAATTCTACATATCGCCCTCTTCGTAATTGCTGCCATGCCTTATGCTTCTCTGTGAATGGTGTGTCCTTTCTTTTCTCTATGATAGGGATATATGCAGGAACTACCGAATTTGCACATTCTGAAAGGAAAATATAATAAATATAGCATTTGAATAGTCTGAAAAGACATAATTGTGAGAGTGTTAATCAAAAGAGGATTTCATCATTCTTTTGACCAAGTACCAGTGGCAAATCCAAGGAGCATCTCTTGGTCATAGTCGTTGAGGTCATCAAAAAATATCCCTCCGAGCCCTCGTCTTTCATTTCTATGCTGCAGGAAACAATTGTCTCTGATGTAAGTAATAAAATCAACGAATTATAGGATTAAGGCTCTTCTTAATGATGATACCCGTATAAAGGGCTCCACTTATCACTTTTTTTGAAGTAAAATTTTGTTTCTCTTCCCTTGAATCTACAAATTCCATTTTTCTTTTCAACTTTAAAGTTTTACCTTCAGCAACTTTATCACTTTCCTTAAAAGAAGCAAGCAACTTTATCTATTTTTCTTTTCTATGTAAAACCCAGTCAAATGAGTAAGGAAAAAAAAAAAACATATAAAGCAAATCATTAAAACATGGAATCAAACTTACAAGAAACCATTTCAAAAAAATCTGTGACAAAATGAAAGAATGGTTGCAGAAATATAGTCTGCAAGAAGATAAGTTCCACCAACTCTGAATACTAATGATTAATAACAGCTCACATGTAAGAAAAAATTAAATATAACAATTATGGCATACCATCAACATTTAGATCATGATTAGAATAGTGCAAGAGGGTCTCAAAGCGAAAGGTGAATGTAAATACCTTAATAAAGAAATAATCATCGCACCATTTTTTGAATTTTGGGTAGAAACTGGGATTAAATTTATCACAGGCACTTTTTTGGACCTGCATTAAAGAAAATTTTCTCCTTTTAGCTCAAAATGCTATGTCACATCAAGAAAGAAAAATTATGGTTTCTACAGCAACTATACATAAACTGGACCAGAATATCAATTTCTTGAATGCGGTTCTTCCAATTAATACACAACCTATACCAGTAGGAGGGAAAAAAAGGAAAAAGAGTATTGTTCAACTACAAATGAATTGGACCAACGTATCTCTTTACTAAATGCAACTCTTCCAATTAAGAAAATGATCTATAATCTGATAACTATATATCGTTTACCATAAATTTCATTTCACACGATTTTTCTCAAGCCAATGATTTGGATGCATTTCTTGGAGTGCACTTCGGCATAGTTTTAACAGTCAGATGCCAGATTAAATGAAAGAACCAGAAAACTAGGAAACTGCTAAGAAATGGCAAACATATGGTGCTGGTAGTTTGATGACGTGCAAGACAAGTCCCTATAGAAAAGCAATGCATATGGATGCTGCCAAGATGCACATGCCAAATTGGCGAACATTTGCTGAAGAATTGCATGACAGGATGCCAAAATGGAAGTAAACAACTTTCTAGTTACAAGGAAAATCAGTATCAAATGCAATACACTATGGGCCTTGGGCTTACCGAATGGAAGTGCTTGACATCCTCCTCAAAGATATAGGCAGGAGTTAGGTCTGTGCCACCACCAAACCACCACTGTCTAGGTGCTCCAGGGACATCTGCATTTAGATATTTTTCTATCTTATTATCCACAATGCAAATGCGCAAAACCCAGAGAACTCTATCAAGATGCACTAAAGAACAAAGGATGCTTCAACATGAGAATGCAACGTACATAAACAAGATTAATTGCAGAAAAAAAATGCCATTTCAACAATTCAAGCCACTTCAGTTGCAAAAAGTGGTAAAGAAAAGAAGTAATGCAGAGCAAAATCTAATATCGCAAAAGATCTTCCATTCATGTGGGAAAGAAAGTGCAAATTTTCACTGTAATTTATGAAGTGTGAGTTTTACGATCCTCATCAAACTCATTTTTTCTACGAGGGAAAATGTGCTAGGCAGCTATGCGTTCTAATCTATTCAGCTTTTCGAGAGTTCTATGCCACATTGGCAAACATATTGAATAAAAAGTTCAACTTTGATCATTATCATTATCTTCTTTCTTTGTAATTATTTGCAAGATAATTTGAGTTGCAGGTGTCAGATTTTACAAATCACCACAAAAAGCAGTAACAACACCCACTTAAGAAGGCTTAAGTTCCACCGAACATCCATCTGTTGAATTCAAGCTGATAATCAACTAATCAAGGTGTCTTACGTTGGGTATAAATTATAATTTCATATTTGGGCGGTTTATACGCAATTGCAACACACAAATCAAGCAGCTCCAATGTATTCTCACATCGCAAATAACTTCACGGGGTACAATGCTCATTTATGATAGTAGTAAAAGCTTTTTTCTAAAGAATCGATAACGATACAACTGTTTGATATCGCACTGAAAAATATACAAGTTTTCCATATACACCCACAATGTCTTCTAAATTTGCTAATTCATATAATACTACAAAAGTCAAGAAGATTTAAAAGATGAATTCAAAGATCTTTGTCCATGCACCAGTCAATAATGCAAATATAGTTTACAGAGAAGAGACCAACAATAAAATGTAATACTCAAAGAATTAATCAAATTCCTTCCTAGTTTCAAAAAGCTTCGCCAAAGCTAACTCATTCTATGAGAAACAAACTAATGAACTTATTCTCCAGATTGATTTTAGAAAAGAAAATGAACTTCAAGGAAAAAAAGAACATCATAAGTGAAAGACAACGAAAGTTAATTCACAAGTCGCAAAACTTATACACAAGTGGCAGTGCAAATTCCAACTTAAAGTACCTTTCGGAGCATCCGTTTCAAAGTACCGATAATTAAAATGTAAGGTCGGCCCGAACGGATTCTTCGGATGCAAAACCTGAAGAACCCATGAATACAAAACAAAAACTTAAGCATGCCGCAAGTAGGAAAATGCATGGAAGATAACTTTCATAAATATGAACTCTAATGGAGAGATATAAACTGAAATTACATATCCATTGATTTGAACCTCAAAGGTTCCACATTTCCGTGTTTCGACATGTAATTGCGCAGATTCTTATTAAAAAAAAACATGTAATTGAGCAGATTCAATCAAAAAAGGACAAGCCTTTCTTTCCCTCCAAAACAACAACAGTACCTATTCAAGAAAGAATTCAAGAAATTCAGAGAACCAAACACTCACCGAGCTGATTCCGGCGGCAAAGAACGGTACAGGCCCCGCCTTGGCCCCGGCATTGCCCTCCCCTTTAGCAGCCCTATACGCCTCCGGCGGCATCACCCCGTACACCACCGACACATTCACTCCGGCCTTCTCCCACACCGCCCCGTCCTGCAACACCCTGCTGATCCCACCGCCACCGCCGGGCCTCGACCACACATCCTCCTTGAACCTCCCTCCACCGTCCGCCGCCTCGATCGCCTCGCACACGCTGTCCTGCGCGTCCCTAATCATCTTCTCGAACCGCGCCCTCACCGAAGACCCAGAACCCGACGAGGACGAGGACGAGGACGAGGACGAGGCCGAAGCCAGTCCGCCGTCCGATTGGCGCAGGAACGTCTCCGGGCGCTCGTTCTCCGGCGTCTCCTTCTCAATCGCCACCGCGGCGCGGACTCGGAGAGAGGAGGTTTTGCGGAGGAGAGACGAGGGAAGGAGAGGAGCTTGGGGGGTGGTGATGAGGCGAGGTTAGGGTTAGGGTTAGGGTTTGGGAAGAGAGTGGTGGAGGAGACGATGGAGATCGACATTAGAGGAGAAGTGGAGGTCTAGGGTTAGGGTTAGGGTTAGGGTTAGATAATGAACAAGATGAAGAGGAGGGAAGTTTTTTAAATTAGAGAGAAGGGCTCCGGTGGGATAATATTTCCAAGGGGAGCCCCTGGTATTGCAGAGAACAAAGAGATTGACTTTTGGATAAGAGAATTGGATTTCTCGTTTGGACAACGAACAGACACCGTACGGAGATACGCATGTTGTAGATCTATATGCTCATTGAACGGACAAACGTCAATTTAGTCATTTGTCTTAGTCTTGTGATTGTTGCCCGAAGTAGAAAGTGATTGACCAGCATCATGTCCGTTGGATACATCTATAGATGAGCACTAACACGTGTCTGAGTTTTATTCCATAAATTTCAAAAGCTGTGTAAAAAATATAAAGGTTAGCAATAGATCTATACTGCCTTTTTTTTTTGGTCAAGTGATCCATATTGCTTCACTTGTAATAGATGTGACAAGTTAAACCATGAGAAAATGTTTTTACATGTATTTAGTAAATAAAATGTTTTGCCGAAAAGCAAGATTTGGAGAAGTCGTGGGCTCACTCTGTTGAAGCAAAGAGAAAAATCTTTTCCTGTAAAACTACAAAAATAGCTTTTTCATTTTTTTTTTTTTTTTTTTTCTTGACGAAGCTTCCTTTCTTGCCTGCAATTGTCGTGAATAAGAAATGCTCATTAGGTTTGTTGAAGTTCTCACTTGTACCACCCAGTGAGAAGATACCGCAAAACGAAGCAGAAGAGGCAGCACAAAGCCTGTGGAACAAGTAATTCCATTTGTAAGTGTACCGGCATGCAAAGCTCGATAAGTTCGAAAAAAAATGGAAGTGATGAGTAAAGAACATATGTGATAGGGACCTGAAATAAAAGAAGTCTTATGCAAAGAGATTGCTCTGAGCATTGGCCAAACAAATTCAAGAAAATGTTCACAAGGGTCCCATCCTTCGTCCCTGTCAATAGGCCTGTTTTAGGATCGAACCTGCAAAACGAATTGCAAAAACAAAAAACAAACGCAGTGAGAGAAAGTTGCATTTTCATATTTACACAAACAAATGCAGGTTCTATTAGGTGGAGGTGATAGCGCTACCTTGGCAAACGATGCCGTGGGCATTTAATAATACCAAAGAGCTGAGAAGAAAAAGAAAAGCGGAAGTTAGACATATGCAGAAACTGCAATCTATCGTAAATTTCGTTGCTTTATTTGGAGCACCTAAAGAAGCTATGGCATACCTGAGGACATGAAGCAAGAAAATTTAGCACTTGAGGCAAAAAGAAGATCAGGAGTGTTTCACTGTAAATGAAAGAACCCACTCGATTTAGCAAATGTTTGACTATTCAACTTTTGAAAGGTTTTTAAGCTTTCAACATATTCAAATGCATAAAACCATCTCATTATCAAATTATCAGCAACTAGAACAGAAAAATGTTATGTTCCAAGTTCTTCATATAAAATGACAGCGCTTGTACAGTCAAAAAAATGATACCACAAATTTAAACTCTTGTATGTTATGATATGGATGAACAATTGATCAAGACTTTGTATGACTAATCATTGTAAAGCATGGCTCTTACATTGAGTGGTAGTATCAAGCATGTTTAATTATAATTGAATTAATTACCTTAACAATATTGACAATAATAATTACTTGTTAAGGCAATGGGATGCTCAAATTATATATAAAACATCTATGCAAGACTATGCGTATAATACTAATATTTATTCGTCAAATATCTCTTTAGAAATTTGAAAAGTGAATATTTCACTTTATATTATCATTTCACCTCATGGAGCTATCTATATCAAGACCAAAATTGGTGATGCTCCAAAAGGCTCAAAATAAGCGGCTGGGTCTCACGCTACAAAATTTATATCAGTCAAATATCATTTATTATTTTGCAATTTTAATTACCTCTATGTTGAGGCTATGCAGAAGTATGACTGATGAGACAAATAAAGGCCACGTGGCTCGCCTCGATGTATTACTGCAACAAATTATCGAGTGCGTACGTCAATCCATTAAGTATTAATAATGGATTAAATTCTTGTCTCGTGGTAGCTGAGTAAAATAATGAGATATTATAAATATAATATCACTCATGTCCAATAGGTTCAACTTCAAATTAAGAAGCATATGTTGCATACTATGACCATGGTCGTAATACCAAATTATGGACGTGGAAAAGGTGAAAAGATATGGTAAAAGTTATATTGACAATTCTATTGATAGTCAGAATAAAAAGTGGTGCACCACTAGAAATGGTAAATTAGTATTGACAAGGAGCGCTCATAATTGTGACTTTTTTCGTCACGTACGAAAGGCTATGTTGCCTAAATATTGTCATATACATACCAAAATATTTTTGATCTTTTACCATGCCTTCAAAATTAAGGCAAAATTATGAATTTTACCATTAAAATAGCTCAATTAAGTATTGACACATTAAGATGTGTTCAAATTATGAGCTAAATAAAGGCGAATAACGCATGTCTTGCTTATTGTACTACATCTACATTGTAATATAAAGAGTATTTATCGAATTTAAACTTAGCAGAGGCTAATGTTTATGCAATATCTCAGTACAACTATAATGTTGTCAATGTCTTATACGAAGTTATTCAAGATGATTTGTTTCATCTGAAAATTTAAATTCCCAAAGATTACCTTCTCGGATTTTATTTGAAAAGGCATGTCGAAACGAATGTCGTCTTAAATAAGAAAATTAATGATCCAAAGACATTCATTTTATGGCATGATCAGGCTAGGTCATCCAGGATCATCAATGCTGCGAAGAATAATTAATAATTCGCATGGACATCCTTTAAGGAGTTACAAAATATTTTCAGCTGGTGATTATAATTGTGCTAGTTGTTCTCAAGGTAAATTGATAGTTAAATCATCCCCAAGTAAAATTGTTGTGAAATCCCCAGTTTTCTTAGAATGCATTCAGGGAGACATATGTGGACCTATTCATCCTCACTGTGGACCATTTAGATATTTCATGGTTTTGATAGATGCATCAACTAAGTGGTCACATGTTTGTTTGCTTTCGACTTGCAATGTTGCATTTGCTAGACTTTTAGCATAAATCATTAAGTTAAGAGCACAATTCCCTGACAACCCAATCAAGACCATCCGTCTTGATAATGCCGAGAAATTTTAATATCAAGCATTTAAAAATTATTGCATGTCTATAGGAATTACCATTGAACATTATGTTCCACATGCGCATACCCAAAATGGTTTGGCATAATCTCTAATCAAACACATTCAATTAATTGCCAGACCTTTAATCATGAGAACTAAGTTATCAACTTCAGTTTGGGGACATACAGTCCTTCATGCAACATCTATCATTCGTTATAGGCCTACTGTATACCATGAACATTCCCCTATGCAACTCATTTTACATCAACAACCAAATATTTCATACTTAAGAATTTTTGGTTGTGCAGTGTATGTTCCTATACCACCTCCCAATAGAACTAAGATGGGTCCACAACGAAAACTTGGGATTTATGTTGTATTTAATCGAAATAAAATTGTTCCCGATTTAAACTCTTGTAGATGTAAAAATGCTAAACAATCTATACATGAGTATACACCCGTGAGGCCGTGAACATAAAAAAAGATTTTATATGGACAAGGCACATCCATTGAGCTCTCTAATGGTTGTCAAATCACTTGAAGTGGATAAGAATCCATTTCGACCTCAAGAAAGTGATGAAGAGCTAATTGGTCCGGAGGTACCATATTTAAGTGCAATTGGTGCACTTATGTATCTTGCAAATTGTACAAGACCCGATATTGCTTTTACTGTCAACCTACTTGCAAGATATAACTCTTCACCAACTCGAAGACATTGGAATGGTGTTAAACACATTTTTCAATATTTTCGAGGAACAAGTGACATGGGTTTATTTTACTCGAGAGGGGTAAAATTGAATCTCTAAGGTTATGCTGATGCTGGATTTTTATCAGATCCCCATAAGGCCCGTTCTCAAACGGGATATGTATTCACCTGTGGTAATACTGTTGTATCATGGAAGTCAGTAAAACAAACTATGGTTGCTACTTCTTCCAATCATTCTGAATTATTTGCAATTCATGAAGCAAGTCGCGAATGTGTTTGGTTGAGAAACATGATTGAACATATTCAAGAATCATATGGATTGCCTTCATTTTTTTCATAAAAGGGGACAGAACAAAACATATTTCAGTGATCGATGATGATCCAATGAAAAGATGGGAGATAACGAAGAACAATCATTGTCAAGCATGGCCCTTACATTGAGTGGTAGTATCAAGCATGCTGCAGGTGCAGGATCACCTTCAGCAAGAATAAGTGCAGAGACTCCATTTTAATCAGGTAAACTACTTTGAAGAAAAAAATGTAGTGATGTAAATGAGCAATCTTTCATAGGATAATAACGATAGAAATACCTAAAATGAAAGATAACCAGTTCATCTGCAAGTGAAGAAAAAAGAGAGGCAAAAATGCTTGGCTGGACCCACAAGCTTATATCAACTTTCACCAAGAAAGAGTACTCACCTGAAATGGGCTAGTATTCCTATTACAGCCATAGCCATGCCAGCAAAGTAAGTGTATGTATCTCCAACGAAAACGGAAGAAGGGTACCTAAGAAATTATAATAAGTTAATAATATTTTATATAGTTTTAAGGGAGCTTCGCATCAAGTACGGCATGTGGGCATCCATTTAAATTGAAAATTTCAACACATTGCTATAATAATTACCAGTTATAGCACAGTAATCCCAACGTAGTGGTTAGCAAAGGTTGGGCAAGGTAGATCGAGAAAGCATGAGCTTGTTTATACTCAGGATCTGAAGATGCGCCAATTTGCATAATGTTATGAATCAAAATCTGTGATCGAAGAGACACATTATTAACAAATAGAGATCAGGGAGAATAGAGTAGGATCCCAAAACTTGTTAATCTCATGCTTACAGCTGCCGCGATAACAGCAGTCTGCCCAGCTTCAAGGCCATTAATACCAGCATGGATATTGATGGAGTTTGTGCAAAATACCGCCAAAAGACCCATGTATAGTTTATATACCCATCCTACAAATATGAATTAGAGATTGTCAGTTACAAGCTGCCTTAGCAAATGCAAACAGCTTCGTGTGAAAAAAAAATGGTAAGAGCCAAAGGTCTGATAACCACTCATAGATTACCATGCGTCCTAAATTTTTTTCTTCTAGCTATGAAACATAAATGATGTATAATACTCCAACCGACTTGGGCATTAAGTGTATCATACTCCAACCGACAAGGTAAACGTTTATTAGATGTAAGCCATTTAAATACTCAAAGATGTATACTGGATTCGACAGTTTGAAATGTCAATGGAAGTGTTCAATATCAACCCATAAAAGACAAAGTATGCTTCAACTTGGAGACTTTGTGTTCCAAAAGGAGCACAAAAATCATGATTAAGGTAACAAAAAGAAACAAATATATGAAAAAAAATGAAATGCACATAGGGCCAAGCTTCGTCATAATAGAACATGGTTTGCTCGTGAACCAATTTTAGACCCACAAAGCTTGCAAGATGTTAAACGAAATAGGCAACAAAAACATTTACAAACAATAACATAGCCTCAATCACAAATGAGTTGGGGTCGGCTACATAGATCAAACTCGTCCATTGTGCTCAACTTAGCCAACAAAAGCAAATAACTTAAAACTATTGCCTATGTCTTATTCTGTAGCCAGTCTTTTGATTGAATTTGTGGCTTCCCACTCTAAACCTTAAAAAAGAAAAGAAAAGAAAAGAAAAGAAAAGAAAAGTGATATCTTGTGTCCAATAAAAAAAGGAAATGTTATAATTTAGTCAAAGAGGGATTTAGTTCAAAGTGAAAATGTAGCAAAGTTACGCAAAAAACAGAAAATATGCAAACCAAAGCTGAAATGGATGATAAAGTTTCATCATGCAAGCCAAAATCTGAAAAAATTATTTGAAAAATCGATGAAATTCCCCGAACTTCCCAAATTATGTCGATTTTCAAAAAAGGGTAAATGAAACTCACGTGCATGAAAAAAAAATGTCAAAACTTCCCAAGAGATTGGACATAATTAGGGGAAGTTCGACATAATTCAGGAAAGTCCTACTAATCAGTGGCAAAAACTGTAAACCTTCCATGACTAACATGGAAGTTTTGCGGTAGTTCCAAATAAATTTTGCAGAATGTATTGGAACAATCTAACACGAAAACTTTATACCTCAAAAGGAAAGTAGTCGGTGAACAATTGAGGAAGCATAGATGGTAATTTGTAAAGTTGTTTATATATTATCAGTAAGAAAATTTACTTACCTAGATCTAGAACATCAATTCCAACATATGGAATTAGGGGCTTTGGCACAATAATGGTAGTATGACCAGCATATGCCATCAAAAGTGGAAGGGCTGCAAATGAAGGCAATACCAATTTCCTACATTCCACAAATCATAAGATGAGAACACGAGCTATCATGCGATAACCAACAGCTACAAACTGAATTTATCCATGGCAAAAGACAAAAGGAAAATAATTGATGAACATACACTCTCCATGGCACATCAAGAACGTCATCAACAAATCCAAGTAAAACCATGAAGCAGATTGATGCCAATGCTGCATTGTACTCCACAAGCCACTACAAAAAAAATATATATAACACTCAGAAACTTCAAAATCTCCAAATTCAGAATAAAGATATGTGCATTTTTATTAGGAGATCGCAGGTCAACTGTGCTATGAGAAAAACTGAAAAGAAAGAAAAGAAATAAATAAATGACAATAAAGTTCACCAACATAAATTGAAAAGGCTTTCATTACTCCCAGAGACCACAAATTCATAAATTTATTTTAAAAGAGATTTTTTAACGCCTGGCAGATATGTACTTACAATGGAATCCGATGTAAAGTTAGAATACTGGAACAATATTGCCAACACTAAGAAGACTATCCCAATAACAATACCCAATGATTCAGGCCTGCAAAGGAAATAAATAAATAAATAAATAAAGGTCTGTTGTCAGACAATAGATGAAATTGGATAATCCACAAAGATCAGTTTTATGTAACATGTAAGAGAACAATATCCACTTAGACAGTTCCTCAAGCAGTCACTGTATCTATTTTCAACAGATACTCAATTTCATAGGGTCATTAACCATAAGAAACACTAAAAGGAGCACTGTACTTTCAGAAAGTTCTTTCCTTTAACTTCTATTTCACATGAAAAAAAAGGTCTTAGGAGGCAAGATTTTTATTTACAAAAAGAAAAATAGAGATGACCAAGACTGCAGCAAATTCGACAACTTTGAAATAACTGCAATCAAAATGAAAGCATTTCAGCTGTCGGATAGAAGATTATTATAAAGATGTGATGCCTACCCAAGAATCTATAACTCTCTCAAAATACATTGGATCATTTGACGGCGGGTACTAAAGGATTTCCAAACATTCACTCACTTCATGTATTAAAGATCCAAGCCAATTAGAATTGCCAAAAATCTACATTTGCGTGTACTGTACTAAATGGAAATAATTCACAGGCATCATTAATGTATGAATCAATTAATAAACAGATCAAGTTAAGTTGAACAAGACTCACACTTTAATGGAACCCTGAGCAGTGCCTTTCTTGTTGATATCGTATCCGAATAAATTACGCCTCAAAACATACTTCGACGCGACCGGAATCAAAACGAGAGTAACTCCAAACCCCACAAAGCTCAACACCGAGTTCACGAAAATCGACCACCTCAATTCCCTCTCAATTTTGTAGTGGTAGAATGCCAAGTAGAAGAACGCGCCGAAGAACACCACAGACACCGATAAAACCTGCCCAATTTTCGAGGGCTTAATCGAAGGATCTTCGGAATTAGGGCTCATCGCATTCACATCCAAACTTCGAGTCTCTTCTGCCATGATCACAGTTGGTTTTGCTGCTGATGGACCTCTCTTTCGAGCAGCCATGGCTAGGGCTTTCGAATTGCAAACCAATTGCACCAAAAACCTCGCTTGAATCCAATCCAAACAAACCCTAATTTAAACGAAACCAACAAAACGCGAAATCGATGATCAAGTCAGTGACTTTCCGTCAACGCGAGTGAGAAATCGATCATTGATGAACAAAAGTACCAAAAACAAAGCTACAAAAAGCGAAATCGATCTACGTAGAGAAAACTAGGGCACAGAGCTTCACAAATCTGGAACAAAATTCCCAAATCACTGACCTTTCAATCCATCACAGATTTTTCATCATCTACTCCGAATCGCGGGTTTACGTTGATCCTGCGATGTCCAGTATAGTGTTTTCGTGGATATGACCGCATGGGGTGTTGCTACAAAGACACCCCAAAGTAACTAAGAGCATCTCCAATGGTAAATATGGATTGTAGCTGTGGATTCATGCCATGTCAGCGTGGAGAGGATGTCCATCTTACGTGGCTGAAATAGACATTAAAGTCAAAAAATGCTCTCTAATGCACAATGTGAATTGCCTCCTTCAATTGATGAGGTGGCGACTTCTTTTTAAAAAAAAACCATTATAAATAGTTATTGAATAATAAACTTAAAAATTAAGAAATTGATTTCTTTTTTTTTGACAAAAAAATTATATTAATTATAAACCATTTTTATATAAATAGAAATTAAATAAGAATATATAGTTTTAAAGTCCGTACCCTTTTTTTTAAAGCCCTGTACATATGTTTTATAATAAGGAGTAGTAGTATTTTTTATATTAAAAAAATGAACAATTGTAAATATGTACCATATGTAAAAATTATTCATATTAATTAATAAAATAGTCCCGTTTCTTATAAAAAAAAGAGAACAATTGTGTTTTTTTTCTTTTGAAGACACATTTATGTTTTTATTTATATACGTATTTGTAAAATCACATAATTAAAAAATATTATCTTATCTTAATATAACAAACAGATAACAAAAGTTTTTTTTTTGTCAACTAGATAACTAAAGTTTTTAAATTTGTATTTATCTTATCATATTCATTATAATTATCTTCAAATCTATATGAATAAAGAAACGAAAAAAATGATGAAAAAGAAACGAAAGTGATTTTGGAGTGCCGACTATTTTTTGATTTTTCGAGTTTCGGATATTTTGGTCTTCTTTTATGGTTATTTTGATGAGTTGGCAATGTAGACACTGTCTATTGCATCCTCTATTTCTAGAGGGTGTGATAGACAGTGTTTATGCCACATCACCCACACAGTAACAATCCATATTCTCAAATGAGACAATTTTTTTACTCCAATGTCTATTTAATCCTATGTGGACACACATCCACCCCAATCCACAGCCCCATTGGAGATGCTCTAACATCTCACCCAAAGTACATCAGGTGACGTGGCGTGCGGGTCAATGTCCTTGTGAGTCATCTATATGCACCTCGAGATATACATTTCACTTGTTATGCACACCTATTTTTTAGGTGGGTCTGCATGCATGTCACTTCAATGTGACTTTTTTTTAGATGTCATTATAACATTTTCTTCTTTTTTTCTTAGTTCTACATCAGTTGGTATCCACCCTATTCTACTACTTTGAGTTCATAATCAGTCACACTTTTATAGATGTGGGAGCACTTATTATCAGGGGAGCTAGGTTTTTTTTCTAGCCTTAGGCTAAAAACTAGTAATATATATATATATATATATATATATATATTTTGAGAACCGTTACAATGACAATTAGAAGTCATATTAACACATATTGGCTTACAAGAGTGTCTATACCCACCTTGAGGTACGAGTACACACAAATTTCGATGTGTAACACGCAAGTCGAAGCCGTTGTGGGCTATTGTGCGTTGGGGTGTGACTTGCCCATTGTCATTATAGTATTTTCTTTTTTTTATAGGAACACGATTTTCCAACCACACTTTTAACGCCAATTAGGTATGCATCATAAGATACAGTGTACGTATCCATCTCAAGGTGTATTGCATGATACCTAATCAGTTGATGTCAATTTGGCGGTGCAAGGTCCTTTTTTATATTCATAATTTTTAATTGATCTTCATCCTAACTAATTAAGCAATTATATATGTTTGTATGCGGTACAATTATATATTTTTGAGGCCTACAATTGCTACACAATATTGTAGATTGAATTGATATATGAGAGAACACGTATCATTGCAATATTTTCAAAAGTGTTCAAAAAAATCATTGTGTAGCAAATATGTCTAAAAATACGTAAAATGTATGCTTCAAAAGTATCAAATGTAGTTTGGGGCAATGAGTTTTCTTATGTTCGAGTGAGTTGAATAGTGGATTTTTTTTAGCTTGGGTAAGTTGAGACAGCAGAATTTTTTTTTTTTAGCTTTTTGGGTTGGCTTGTTGGGTTTTACATTCAAATTTAACAAAATTTATTACAAAAAAAAACTTCAAGAAAAATTATCACTAAATTTTATTTTATTTTTCTCGGAGGCTGCCCTGGGCAGCCCCTAATTAGTGTTTCTACACTTGAGTCACTAGTTAACATATAACTACTCGCTTCCCGTTTTGTCATACATAAGGTTTTTTTTTTTTTTTTTTTTGGTATAAATCACCAACTCAATCGATTGCTTCAGGCCAGTCCAGTAAGGGGTTACGGGTTCGTGGACGGCAAAAACGAAGGAATTCGTTTTGGATTTTGGGCTAAAAAGATGAGCCTAACGTAAGCCCAAGCCCAAGTACAAGCCCAAGAGGAGAGAGAAAATGATATATTACGTCTATGCAATACGCAGTTGCACGCGTTCATTGATTTCATCGTGATTCATAAAAATGCATCATGATGCAAATCGAAACGACGATAGAAAGTCTGTGCCGTATGTGCGTAACTAGTTAGAGGTCAATAAATTCAAGGAGATTTAACGGCCATTTCAACTGTCGAAGTCCATGCCATCTTTGCCCACCAAACTGAAATCCCTGTTTTCAACACGTGAAAACACATATCAAATCAAGCAAATCCACGCACAAATCATCACAAACGGTCTCTCTCATCTCGAACGCATCCTACTTCACCGTCTCCTCATCACATCCTCCGCTTCCAACTCTACCCATCTCACTTTCAGCTATGCCCGCCAAGTGTTTGATCAATTGCCTGACACAGACGAGCTATCAGGGGCCCTCTTCATACAGTGCCTGTCCCGGCACAATAGGTTCAAAGACGCAATTTCTCTCTACGTTCGACTGCGCCGGCTCGGCGTGCATCCGGGCACGTTCGCCTTGTCGGCGGTGATCAAGGCGTGCGGCCGAATTTCGGAGAGGAACACAGGGGAAGTGATTCATGATCAGGTTTTCAAATATGGGTTTGGTTCTGATGTTTATGTGGGGACTGCCCTTGTTGATTTTTATTCAAAGTTGGGTGTTATTGGGACTGCTGAGAAGGTGTTTGATGAAATGCCTGAAAGAAATGTGGTTTCTTGGAATGCGATTTTGTTTGGGTTTTTGAAGGCTGGGGAGTTGGATAGGGCGCGGAAGGTGTTCGGTGAGATTCCGGGGAAGGATGTGGTTTCTTGGAACTCAATGATTTCGGGGTATGTGTAGGTTGGGGATGTGAGGCGTGCGAATTTGTTGTTTGAGAAGATGCCGGTGAGGAATTCGGCTTCTTGGAATGCGATGATTTGCGGGTATGCTGATCGTGGGGACATGGTGGCTGCAAGGAGATTCTTTGAAGAGATGCCGCAAAGGAGCAATGTGTCTTGGATTGCGATGATTTCTGGGTATTCGAAGTGCGGTGACATTGGTTCTGCTCGCGAAATTTTTGACCGGATGATTGAGAAAGGTTTGGTGCCGTGGATGCCATGATCGCTTGCTATGCTCAAAATAGCCGACCCAAGGAAGCGATTGAACTGTTCAATGAAATGCGGAAACGAAATGTGAGTGTACAGCCTGATGAGATGACATTGGTTTCTATCATATCTGCTTGTTCCCAGCTTGGGGACTTGAGATTTGGAGTGTGGATTGAATCATTTATGAGGCAAGTTGGAATCGACATGGATGATTATTTGGCCACTGCGCTAATCGACTTGTATGCTAAATGCGGCTGCATTGACAAGGCAAATGAACTTTTTCATGGTCTGAAAAACAAAGATGTGTTGGCATACAGCGCGATGATTTTGGGTTTTGGCATTAATGGAAAACCTCTAGATTCTATCAGGTCGTTTGAAGAAATGGAAGATGCCAAAATCTCCCCAAATTTGGTTACCTTCACAGCAATACTAACCGCCTATAATCACGCTGGTTTGGTCAAAGAAGGGTATCGATGCTTCACTTCAATTTCTAGTGAACATAAACTGGTTCCATCAAGTGATCACTATGGCATAATGGTTGATCTCTTGGGATGTGCTGGGAGACTATGTGAGCACATGAGTTAATAAAGCAAATGCCAATGCACCCTCATGTAGTGTATGGGGTGCTCTTCTTCTTGCTTGCAGGCTACATGGAAACATTGAGCTTGGGGGATAGCCGCGCAACATTGTATTGCACTAGAGCCTGACATTAGCGGGTACTACTCGCTATTAGCTAATATTTATGCTTCTGCTGAGAGATGGGATGATGTTAAGAGATTGAGAAAGGTGATGGAGGAGAAAGGAATGAGCAAGATACCTGGATGCAGCTGGATGGAATCAACTTTTTGAACTTTTCCTTCTACATTCAGTCATTTGAAAAACAATGAATCGTCGATGACATGCGAGGGAGTTCTCCTAGCTGCTGATTGCAGTCTAGGAAAGATTGGCAAATGCTCTGCAATTTTCGACCTTCATATGAATCTCCATACTTATCATACAGGCTAATCAAGTAAGGCAGGGACCAAAGCTCTATTGATATTACTTCATATTCTGATTTCTCGTTTCATTGGTCTTGGAAAAATTCAGTAGCTTATGATTTCTGATGTGATTGTAGGGCGCAAATTCATCCACAATATTATAAGTTTCATCTACCTTTGAGATCGTAATTGCCGGCTTGGTAATTCATATGCACAGGTAAGTTTATTTTGAAAAGGGACTTATTATAATTCCTTTTCTTTTCAGAAATTTTATCTCACAATGTGTGGTTGCTTCATGTACATCAGAGCCCTAATTTGAGACTGTTGACTAAACGAGTACTTGTAATTTCTTTAGTAAACTTGGAAGCTCAAAGATTTACTTTTTTTTTTTTTTTTTTGAATCTGTGGATGTTCGCAGCCTGTCTTCCGCAACTAGTCCCACAGGGGCCTGGTGCAAAAGCTCAAAGATTTACTAGAGTTCCCATTGATATACATATGGATGAAATAACACATCCATGAGCCCGTTGTTTGGTTGGGGCCCTTTGGGGTAAGTTGGAGGAAGAAGTGCAATTCCAAGGAGTAGGCGAACTAGTATATGTTTAGTTTGCAATTTTGTTGCAATTCCGTAAATTGGAAATATGCAACTTTTTTCTCTCGAGGTTAATTACAATTCCTAAGGGAGAACTAAGGTAGTGTAATTTCTAAGGAAAAACACATTTTGGGAGAATAATGCACCCGACTTGTCATTCTCGTGTAAAAGTTTTTAAATTTTAAGTATAATCTATTGTTTGTTTTATACATCCAACTTCTCGGGTAGTAGAATATTGTGTCAATTAAGTACAATATCAACTTTCTTGGAAGTGTACTTATCTAAAAGTTAGCCAAAGGAACCAAATGAGATCGAAATCCTTTTCTATTACTATAATTAACTACATTCTAGGTGGGTTTTAGATTATGGGTAGTGCTATTTGGACTCGTGAGTCTGGACTCAAAACTTTTTTTAATTTCAAATACACCCTCGAGCAATTAATGAAACAACCATAATCACTTGTAAAATTCTTATTATACCCCTTAAATATGTACAAAAAATTTAAAAACCTCCCTATGAGTGTGGACTCATGAGTCCAAGTAGATTTATTGTTAGATTATTTTGTTCTTACAGTGGTTTACGGTTTAGTAGACAATGAAATTTAGAAGGTTGGATTATTTTGGGGAGTTGGAAAAAGAGAGGTGAGATATAGTGCATTAATTATATTTATTGCAATGCATGGACAAGAGTGCATTTGCATGTGCCTGGGAAGTCCACTTTGCATTATCTTACGTTGTTCCCTTCCTCTTATTTCATGTATAATATTTTGAGATCCTTTCACTCAACAGTAATATGCCAAACTGATTCAACCCTAAAAAAATATAATAAATTACTGAATAGATGTTTCAGGCCCTCAAGGGCTATCATATTTTTGTAATTATATTGGACTATATAATGAAAAATTTTCTCCCATCTTTTAATGTCGAGCACTCTTTTAATATTTTTTGATAAGAAAGAAACTAACTTTTTTCCTCTTGTAACAATACCACTTATCAAATTATTGGGCCACCACTTAGTTGATGAACACTCTTCTAATATTGTGTGAAGCATATTAAGATATGTACACACATATCTCGATGCATATTGAATTTTCAATGTGTGACAGGAAATTCAAATTCCATAGAAGTCAACCAATTGATGATGATGAAGTTCCTTGTTGACAATATGAGTTTTTATTTATTTGCTATTAGAGTGATACGATAACTCAACTCAACTCAAGAAAAAGCTCTTTCTTAATCATAATCTTGATCTTAATTGTATACTAAATAAGACATGATTTACTCTCATTTTTTCATGAAATTAGAACCAAAATCTAAAGCTGTATATCCATAATGACAATTAAATAAAAATAAATTATATGAATAAACAAACCAATCTAAACCGTCAACAGTATTTTATCCATACCCTTAACCTCATCTTGATGCATATTTTTATTATTGTGTGACTATCGTTTCAATTTGAAGAAAATATATGGTGTCAATTTTCTATTCAAAATGATATCTACTGTTTAGAGTCATTAATGATATTGATGTTTCGACTTTGGATTATGTATCTAATTCGAATCTTAAATTCAATCAAAATTCATGTACTAACTGTAAATGCATATTCACTATATGTATCTTTAATTAGAAGAAAATTTATGCTGTCACTTTTCTATTCAAAATGATATACTACTGTTTAGAGTCATGAATGATATTGATATTTCGACTTTGGATTATGTATCTAATTCGAATCTTAAGTTCAATCAAAATTTATGTACTAACTATATGCATATTCACTATATGCATCTTTAATTAGAAGTCTTAAGTTCAAACCACAACTACAAAATGGCGACAAGAAATCTCTACAACTCAATACATTTTAATTTAAGTCTCAAGTTCAAGCTCTATACAAAGATAAAACTTGTTGAAAAGCCTCCTCAAATATGAGTCATGTACTAATAATTAATTGGTTACTTCGCATTTTTAAAAAAAAAGAAAAATTGGTTACTTTGCATTGATGGTGGTTGCTTTTTTTTTTAGTGGATGGTTGCTTTTAAATCAAAAGAAAAGGAATAAAAATGCTAAAATAATGCCTAACTTTAATTTAGATAATCCTTTATAACCTCAATTCTCAAACATTTTTTTTTAAATTGTCAAACATATTTGATACAAATTCAAATGTGAAATCGCATGCCAAATAGATCTCATAAACGTTTTATTTTTTTAATTAACAAAAAAAAATAATCACTTTCTTTTTAAAAAATACTAGAATGACAATAGATAAGTCATATCTAAGACACATTAGCCAACATGAGCCATCCATGAGGCCTAGACCTATACATTAGCGTGAATTGGGATCTATGTGTACTTACATCTTGAGGTACACATGGATGACTCAAAGATCGATTATAATTTTGAGTGTGACTTCCCTATTGTTATTTTAGCAATTTAAAAAAAGGAGTTGATTAAATTAGAACAGGTAAAAAGGTTAACAAGGGTGAAAGAAGTCTAAACAAGAGAAGCCAAGTATCCAATCCGCGATCCGCCAACCCAACCACCGTTCTCAGTTACTACACACTATTCCCTATTAACTAACGTTCCTCGCATCCCAAGCAACTTCCCCTCTCCTTCCTCTGTCCCATCTCCTCTCTTTTTATATTTCTCTCTTTCAGACATCTCTCCATCTCTCTCTCTCTCTCTCTCTCTCTCTCTCTCTCTCCCAACTTCTATGTCAGAAAGAACAAGAAGACGAACTAGATCAAGAAGCAGAACCAACAACAACAACAACACCCCTTCAAAGAGTCATCCCTCATCGTCCAAAAACCGCTCCTCAATCCCCAGATTCCACAACAACAGTAACAACCGATCATCAAAACCACCAAGACCCTCCAAGCAACTCCCCCTCAAAAGGTCCAAATCGGAACCAATTCTCTGCACCAGTTTCAACTTCGCAGACGAACAGGGCATCCCAGATGAGTCCTGCACAGTCCTCTACCGCCCCCACACCTGCTTGGACATCTTCGCATCAGAATCAGTTCATCACTCCCCAGCACCAAATCTCGAGGTATATATATATATATATATATATGCCCAAACATGTTAAATATACCCTTGATTGATCTTTATTAGAGTTTTTCTTTTGAGGATTTGATCATCACCTCACTTCGTAGGGGTGGAAGCTTGCCTTTTCTATCACGCCACATGCATGGTTGGCATCTTTATTAGAGTTGATCGTTAGGTTGTTTAATATTATAGAAAAATATTAGAATGACCACATCAAAAGTCGTACCGGCTCATAAGAGTTATTCATTTGGCCTCAACCAGCGTATTATACATTAGTATCTATCTATAAATGCCCGCATGGAGGATGGAAAATCTGGGTGTGACTTTGGGTGTGATATACCTTTTCTCACTTTAGCGCTTATGTCACATACATTGTGACATATAAAATGTTAGACATCCTGATGATTAACTCTAATAATCGTAAGGAATTCCCCTGATTGTGTCAATTTGGGTGAATTTGAGTTGAAATTAAAGGGTACCCTTGATTGGCCTTGATCTTTGTAGAGATTTGATGGGGATGCGAAGGTGGTGGTGAGTGTGACGGTGGAGGGGAGTCCGGGGCCAGTGAGGGCATTGGTGAGATTGGGTGCGAGTGTGGAAGAGACCATTGGGATGGTTGTAAACAAGTATGGTGAAGAGGGGCGGAGGCCTTTGCTTGTTGGGGTGGAGGAGTTGTCTGCTTTTGAGTTGCATCACTCCCACTTCAGCCTTCAAAGTGAGTAGCTGTGATCATTTCCATTTCATTTAATTCATCTTTCATTCATAGGTTAGCATGCGTCGAGATGCGTGTACTCAAATTACTAAGTGTGTTTTGTACTATTTTCAACTTTCAAGAGTTTTTCTTTTGAGTAGTGCTATTGACTCTTAGGCAATCTCTAATCACAACATTAAAATGGTGCAAAAGTTGCACCATTTTAGTGTAATTTTTACACAAAATTTTAAAATCATCTCCAACCCACAACACTATCTTACTTTATAATTATTTTATTTATTATTTTATTCTTTTCTTAAAATTGAATCTTTTATATATTTTAAATATATTGCTCTACATATTAATAAAATTAATTTATTAAGATTAATCAATTACTTATCTAATAGATAATTATAAAAATACATTACAAATAAGGTAACTATTACTTATAAAAATAAAATAATTAAGATAACTATAATTATATGTAAAAAAAAATAGCGTGAACAGTGTCGCACCCTATGCGCATCCACGTGGGATGACGCACAGCAAAATGCCATTTTTGTCCATATGACATTCCAACCAGCGCCAAAATGGCGTTGGTTGGAGATGCCCTTAGGAAAGTTTTTGAATTTTTTTTTATTTCAAAGTTATCCTCGAGCAATAAATAAATTTGAAATAACAATTTGTAAAACTCTTTTGATATTTGTAAAAATATCAAAAACCTTCCTATGAGTCTGAACTTTAAGAATCCAAACTGATTTTTTATTTTTTTTTTAAGAAAACAATTGTTTATGATAATCGAATCTTCCTCGAGTTGTACACAGGTATGTCATTATTGCCCCCATCAACCATGACTTCTAATTCTACAAAACTTTTGCAAAGAGTTCAGTAACTTTCTTGTTACAAATTAAATTTAATAACTAAATTATTACAATAGATAAAGGTGGATGACTGTCAAAAAAGTCACAACACAGTTTGAAACTGCCCACTCTAGCTTGAGGTTCATCACATGGTTTGACATGAGATTTGTGTCGTTTTACACGTTTTGGACTTTTTGGTTGTTACTACTTACTCTAGCTTTTGAATTTCAAGACTTTGGTTTAGTTAATAAGAGGTACATTTTATTTTATTTTTTTCTTACTTCAATGGAAATAAGAGGCACACTCTTTGAAAAGTTGATATTTATCAAAAAAATTTAGCTTTTTAGATGCATGTAATTTGTTCAAAAATCACAACCTCTATAAGAAAGTGCAATTCTTTACTCCATCGAGAAAATGTCTAGAGAGAAGTCAGCATCTTCCACTTATCAAGGAGCGGGGCAATTTTCGACCAACTCCAAACAAACATGGCCTTAAATTAGGGTGATAAATTTTAGGGTATTGATCCATTTTATTTGGTTAACTAATCTCAGACTTTTCTAATTAAAAAATGAAGTTAAATTTTTGGGTGTTTGATTTGGTTTTTAATTTCTTATAGGCATCAACAAAAATGTTAAGATTGGGGAAGTTGGGTGCAGAAGCTTTTATCTGAGAAGAAACAACAGTGGCAGGAGCAGCAACAGTGGCAAAGAAGATCTAATTAGACCTTCTACTCTAACTGTTGATGTAGAAAACAGTGTGGTGTTGTCACCATTTATGCTTATATCAGCGTTCTTAGCAAGAAAATTTAATAAGATTGGCAGAAGAACAAGAAAACTCTGGAAAGTTATGGGCTGTTTGACGTGTGGATGACAAACACCATGCATGAAGAGCTGCAATAAATTCACAATGACATCTAATTTGTCTCTTATTTGGTTTTTTTTTTTTTTTGTGTGTTATTGTAATTAAATTAGAGTTATTGCTTGACTAAAAAAGATAGGCCAAGTAGTGTAGGGAAATTGGCCATTCATGACGTGGGCGATTTGCATTATTTAGTCAAATTGCCTATTGTTGTATTTAATACTGTACTTGCTAATCAAACAAAGTACTCTTACTTGACCCTTAGTGAATTACTTCTATATTATTACACAACAAATTGCAAGTCATTGACTATTTTCTTTGAATGTGACCAGGTAATTAACCTTAGAAGGGAAAGCGTAAATGAAGTGTCAAAAATGATGCGATGGATGGACGAAGTGATTATAACAATAATAGCAATCTTGCGTCATTACTCATTAATAAATAAGTGGTCGATTTTATTAAATATTTTTAAAAAAGTTAATAAATTATTTTAGATGAACAAATCGTTTATAATTAAAATTACAATTCACAATAATCGATTCATATTTCTTATAAATAAAATATGCAATAAAAGGTAAACAAAGGTAAATAAAACACATCATCTAACTAATTAATTAATAAATTAAAAAATTAGAGACATAGTTGCGACTAAAAAAGATTTTACGATCTCATTGGAAGGAGATGCAAGCTTGTTCAATCGTTTGCTTTATCAATTGCGCTTAACTAAAAAGTCAAGTTCGTATGAATTGCAAGAAGAATGGATGAGAGATGATATTTATAGGAAAAAAAACTTACACAACACTTCATTTCATGTATATAGCCATGGTTTAGAGTTCCACACAATATTAATTAGTAATAGATGTATACATTATACTTCATTACATGAATTCTTCCTAAGCAAAAAGTTTGAACATTTTGAAGCAAAAGCTTTTCCAAGACCTAATATAATAATAATGTAATTTAATAATATAAATAAATAATAAACATAAAATAAGAAAATAATAAAATTTAGATAATTAAAAAATTAGAAAGATGAGATGTAGGTAGGTTTTGACATTTCTATTTGGTTAAAGAAAACAAGTACAAACAATTGACAAACCGACAATGACCATGCTTTCATGTGAGAATATGCAGATGTAAGGCAATTCGGTATTTTTTTTATTAGATTAAAATTTAAATACTTCCAGATTCATTTTATTTTTAGAGAAAAAATTAGATGGCCTTCCATACAAAAATGCATTCATATGTACATATATATGAATCTAATTAACTACGTAGACCGAAAGTGTAAAAAAAAAAAAATCCAACTAGCTACTACATAATGTGGTGTGATGTGAATCGATATTTCATCCGGCATATACGCGCAAGGGCGTGCAGATTAACATATTAATGAAGACATTACATTGCATTAACAATATGTCAAATTATTTATTCAATAGGTATGAATATGTCACGCAAACTCTTTCCTTGATGGTTTTAAAAAGATTCCTAGAGTCAAAATAGGGGCGGCGAGGTCGGCAGGTGAAAACACAAAACATTATTTACCCTTTTTTTTTCGTGAGAGAAAGCGATGTGTATTTATTTTGTTGGGCTATTGATAAAAAATATTCCGACCTTTACAAATAATGTCAATTATATCCTAATTTTTGAAATTTATTAATTATGTCATTACCTTTTTGATTTACTATCAATTCTATCATTAAATAATATAGACACTTTTTTCTTTCATAATATATGCCCACACATGATTCTCTTCAACTCTACACCTTTAAGGATCATTCATACATATACATTATTGTAACAACTCGAAAATTTATGTTATTTTTGTGTGATGACGTGTATTATCGAGTTATACTCGTGTCTGTGTGATAGGGCGGTGACGTCGATAAATGATTAGTGATCGCCTCGAGAAAACGTGTCGAATGGGTTCGACGGGCGAATTACAGGTTTACAGTGTCTGGGGGAAATACATTTAAATAAAACACTGACAAAATAATAAATTAATGGTCTCCGAGTAATATACGGGGTTATAGGCGATACACGTGGGTCGTACGGTAGTGTGCACGCCCGAGTATGCTCGTTGGTGTGCACGACGAAATTGTAGGCAAATATATATATTTATATATGTATATGTATGTAATTTTATATATATATACATATATAAATATTAAAAATCAAAAATTTAAATGCAAATGACCAATAAGGGCAAGTTGTTTATTAAGTAATGGATAAGAATGGAGGGGTATTGTGGCGGCCCCAATTTCCACATTGGTCCGCCACGGGAGGCCACGCGGGCCCACAACTAGCCACGTAACTGCTAGCTGTGTCCCACGCCCAATTAAGCATCCTTATCAATTAATTCAGCCTAAGTTAGTCAGTAATTAACATTTTAATATTTGTAAACAAATGGAAGCTTTAAAATATGTAAATTCCTCAAATTAGAGAGCATTAATCATATGTGGAAAACCCGGTAAAGTACAAATATATAACATAACAAATGTGATACATACATGTACTTGGTATCTCGAACAGATCCCCATAAACCCAAAAATAAGTCAATACAAAAAATAAAAACATACAAGTCAAACTCCGTCGGCGACAAGGTCATAAGTAGTCTGCGAGAGTCTCCTTGCCCTAGTCGTAGTAGATCCCGCACTCAATCATCACAAGAAGTAGATGACGAGTCCAAAGTGAGTAAAACCCAAGACACAAAACCAAAGATTTATAATAAGGGAAGCCAATAATCTGTTAAATAAACATGCGCGATAAAACAGTAAATCGTAATTAAGACGCATGCATACATAACATCGATAAACGCCAATAATGGATGTGTGCGTGTAGCGAGATGACCTAATCCAGGACGTCGGCATTCCCCGTGGCTTCTCCAACCCCCTCACCGGTCCGAACCCTTATTCTGTCCCTATTGTCCAGCCTACCCAAGTCCGCCCACACATCATCGAGTAAACCGAAGATCCGGTGGTGAATGACAAAACCAACCGTGCAACATATGTATGAACATGGAAATAGAGTAAACAACGATAAACAATAATAGCTGGAATCATATGAAATCAAATAAATAAACACTCGAGTGTGTTTCTTAAGGGTTTTACTTACCTCAATCGCACTCCAATTACTCGATATACGTCCCGGTCTGATCCCGTTCTCACCTCGGGATACGCGCCCGACACCTGACTATGGTCTCCTAAGTCCCTGGTGTCCGAATAAGTCATTTTATGTGATTTAGTATCAAACTGATTGATTTTATATCGTGACAATAAAAATTAGAATTTTATTCCAATTTTTAGTTGTAGCACGTTTTTCGACTTACATCGGGGTGCCAACCGCCCGAAAAGTCTCGAAACTCACTTTTCAAATTTCTCGTATTTTTCTGGATTTTTTTGATTTTTTCCATAATTTTTAGCTATTTTTTCCATATTTTTCAGAATTTATTTAATTTTAAACTTTTTTTTTTTTTTCTGGTTGGGCTGAACCGGGTCCGGTTCGGTCGGACCCGGTTCGACCCAACCGGACAGACCGGGTCTGGACCGGCTCGGCCCGACCCGTTTGGGGCCAAGACCGGGTCGACCCGACCCGTCCCTCCTTCTTCCCCAACGAACCAGGGGCTTCCCTGGTTCGTTTTTTTTTTTTTTTTTTTTTTTCAATTGGTTGGGGTTGGCTCTCAACCCCAACCCCTCATCTTCTATTGGCATGGGAGACATCTCCCGTGCCATATACATCCTCGGACGAATCGCCATGGCGTCATCCGAGCCTTGCCTCCCCCACCGAACACCACACAACATCAAACAACAACACACAACAACACCACAATAACAACTCCTCACCATTGCCAACGCCGCTTCCACAAGCTCCCGACCTCGACCTCTTGATCTCTCTTCTCCTTTCTTCTTCCTCGGTCTCCCTTGATCGATCAAAAATGGGGAAAATGGGTGTCGGTGGTGGTTATCAACAATTTTGGGGTGAAATGACCATTTTGCCCTTGCATTCTTATCCTCATTATTCACAATCACACACCCTTTTTGGTCATTTCACATTTAATTATTTATTTTCTGATTTTAATATATATTTATATATATATATTAAATTACATATATACATATATATATATATAAATATATATATTCGCCTATATTTTCGCGCCTACAATTTCGTCGTGCCGACGACGAGCGTACTCGGGCGTGCACACTACACTACCACCCACGCGTGTCGACCACGACCCCGCGTGTCACTAAGCGTCCACCAATTTACTATTTTTGTCAAATTTATTTTATTTTTATCGAACTAAACGCATTCCCGCCTAGTGTTCCCGCGTCCGCACGCATTTTTAGCGAATACCCGATACTAAATCTCACCCGATCTAAACAATATTAAACCACACTGCGATGTAATGAGTCATAGTCTAGTCATTATCATCACGATTAGTCAAACAATCAATCAAAAATAATACTTCCTTGCCCACTAGGCGTATCTTCGCCGGTCCGTGGCGTCTCCGTGGACTGGTGGCGTCCACGTCTGAAAATACGCAAATAACGGCCTAAATAAAATTTGGGCCGTTACAGTTCTTCCCAACTAAGGGAAAATTTCGTCCCGAAATTTGTGTAGACCTCCACATCGAACACGAAACCGCAACACTTGGCAAAAATAAGTGACATCGCCATCTCATCCGCGACTCGATCCTAGACCATACTCGGTACGTCGGGATCCCACTAGTGTACGCATCACTTGGCCAATCACCTAGAACCCATCCTCAGGATCCCACCATGATAACGCCCATCCTAGTCAATCACCCGATAACCCTCGCTATGGCCTAGTGTATCGCGTGATTAATCAAATCTTCATCAACATCCTCCGGTGAACACATCAACCGTCCTTAATCGCGTAGGTAATCAAACAATAGGTACACCTACAAAATAAAACAACAAAATAAGTAAATAAACTTATACGTACCCACAACAGTCTGTCTAGTCTCCTCCCGGATCGACGGTGCAACAACATGGACTCTATCTCGGCTGCACCGGCTCACGGTGGTAGTGATGCCCTCCCACAATCCGCTCGGAGGTGTCCAATCTGACCGCAACGATGACAACGACGTGTCTCTGGTCTCCTAACCTGCCTATCCCTGGATCTTTGACCCCAACTCTGGTCCCTCTGATCCTGGTCCCGTGCACTACGTCGTCTGTCATCGCCATTGTTGTGCGGTATAGGTACAATCTCATGTACCACCTGGCAATCATGATTATTGAATTGATCATCAGTCTGGTCCTGGTCGTCCTCGCGACTCCAATCTATCTGCCCATCATCATAGTCGTACTGATCGTTTTTCAAATCACGATCATTAATGAAATCATGATCCTGTTGCCAGCGAACTCTGCGTGCTCGAAAATCCTGCTCCTGACTGCTAGATTGATTTCTCTGTCTCTTCGGTCTATGATCAGACCAAGAACTCAGTCCAAACCCATCTCCAAGCTCAACTCGGTGTCGTAAATACGTCTCGCGAGCCAATGCTCTGTCATAAACAATCTGTAGTGTCTCTGCACCCGTCGCGACTATCACCCCACCAATCCTCTCATCCAGGCCTCTGATGAAGTAATAGATCTGTAATCTCTCCGTGTTAGCCACATCCATAGCATACATCATGAGATACCGGAATCGGTCCATGTACTGTGATACTGACATGGTCCCTTGTCGCAAACTCAAGAACTGCTCCCTCAATCGTAACTGCACACCTCGGTAGGAATATACTCGTCCAAAAATAACTGCCTAAACTCTCCCCAAGTCGTTGGCGTACAATGTATGTCAGTGTAGGTGGTCCACCAAACTGCAGCCTGACCCCTCAAACAATAGCCTGAAATACGCGCCTGATCTACCTCAGGTACCTCCAACAACTGGTGTAGTCGTCTGTGAGTCATCAACCAACGTCCTGCAACCTCAGGATCACTGACTCCCGTGAAGTACGTAGGGTTAAACCTCATAAAATCCTTCACCATCTTCGGCCGCTTCGACATCCTACTCCTAGCGATCGAAGTCCCTACCTGTTGTTCCGTAGTGGTGGATGTCACCACCATAGTCTCTGCTGGTACTACCACAGCTCAACCCTCTCTATAACTTGTCTCGACCCACCGCTTTGTAGCAACAAATGGCGGTGCTAATGCGGTCGAGTGGTAACAGTGCGGCACGCTCGGCGACGATCGGTACTTCTTTGGCGTCCTCGAACTCGAATGTACTCCATCAACTCGGCCATCGAGCTCTTTGTAATAGTCTTCTTCTCTCTTGAATCAATCGCTCTTCTTTCGGTCAGTCTCTGCATCATAGCTCGCAAATCAGCCACGTCACTAGTGGTATGATCACTAGTCTCTCCAACCTCCGGCTGAGTAGTGGGCGGAGTAGTAGGAGCCTGTCTGTCCATCATAAACTGCACAACCATCGTGCAATGGATCAGACTCAGTATATACGCGTATAATATATAGTACACAATCAAAACATACACGTATATAGATTTCCTAAGTCTACCCGCCTTACATCACTTCCCAAATAGACTTCGGGTTTCCACATCTAAATTTATTAAATCTTATACTCTTGTTTAACTCCAATTTCCGAGGTTTAACCTCGCTCTGATACCAAAATGTGGCGGTATCAGAGTTAACTATCATCATCATTTTATCCTTTAGGTTCCTCAAACCTAGGCTCTGATACCAAAATGTGGCGGCCCCAATTTCCACATTGGTCCGCCACGGAGGCCACGCGGGCCCACAACTAGCCACGCAACCGCTAGCTGTGTCCCACGCCCAATTAAGCATCCTTATCAATTAATTCACCTAAGTTAGTCAGTAATTAACATTTTAATATTTGTAAACAGCGGAAGCTTTAAAATATGTAAATTCCTCAAATTAGAGAGCATTAATCCTATGTGGAAAACCCAGTAAAGTACACTGTATATAACATAACAAATGTGATACATACATGTACTGGTATCTCAGACAGTCCCCATAAACCCAAAAATAAGTCAATACAAAAAAATAAAAACATACAAGTCAAACTCCGTCAGCGACAAGGCCATAAGTAGTCTGCGAGAGTCTCCTTGCCCCTAGTCGTAGTAGTAATCCTGCACTCAATCATCACAAGAAGTAGATGACGAGTCCAGTGAGTAAAACCCAGTAAGTACACAAACCAACATTTATAATAAGGGAAGCCAATAATCATTAAATAAACATGCGCGATAAAACAGTAAATTGTAATTAAGACGCATGCATACATAACATCGATAAACGCCAATAATGGATGTGTGCCGTGTAGCAGGATTGACCTAATCCAGACATCGGCATTCCCCCGGTGGCTTCTCCAACCCCCTCACCGGTCCGAACCCTTATTCTGTCCCTATTGTCCACCTACCCTACCCAAGTCCGCCCACACATCACAGAGTAAACCAGAAGATCCGGTGGTGAATGACAAAACCAACCGTGCAACATATGTATGAACATGGAAATAGAGTAAACAACGATAAACAATAATAGCTGGAATCATATGAAATCAAATAAATAAACACTCGAGTGTGTTTCTTAAGGGTTTTACTTACCTCAATCGCACTCCAATTACTCGATATACGTCCCGGTCTGATCCCGCTCTCGCCTCGGGATACGCGCCCGACACCTGACTATGGTCTCTTAAGTCCCTGGTGTCCGAATAAGTCATTTTATGTGATTTAGTATCAAACTGATTGATTTTATATCGTGACAATAAAAATTAGAATTTTATTCCAATTTTTAGTTGTAGCACGTTTTTCGACTTACATTGGGGTGCCAACGGCCCGAAAAGTCTCGAAACTCACTTTTCAACTCTTTTTCTAATTTCTCGTATTTTTCTGGATTTTTCTGATTTTTTCCATAATTTTTAGCTATTTTTTCCATATTTTTCAGAATTTATTTAATTTTAAACTTTTTTTTTTCTTTTTCTTGGTTGGGTGAGCCGGGTCCGGTTCGGTCGGACCCGGTTCGACCCAACCGGACCGACCGGGTCAGGCCGGCTCGGCCCGACCCGTTTGGGGCAGGGGCCGGGTCGACCCGACCTGGTCCCTCCTTCTTCCCAACGAACCGGGGGCTTCCCGGTTCGTTTTTTTTTTTTTTTTTTTTGGGTTGGGGTTGGCTCGCAACCCCAACCCCTTATCTTCTATTGGCATGGGAGACATCTCCCATGCCATATACATCCTCGGACGAACCGCCATGGCGATTCGTCGAGCCTTGCCTCCCCCACCGAACACCACACAACATCAAACAACAACACACAACAACACCACAATAACAACTCCTCACCTTTACCAACGCCGCTTCCATAAGCTCCCGACCTCGACCTCTTGATCTCTCTTCTCCTTTCTTCTTCCTCGGTCTCCCTTGATCGATCAAAAATGGGGAAAATGGGTGTCGGTGGTGGTTATCAACAATTTTGGGGTGAAATGACCATTTTGCCCCAGCATTTTTATCCTCATTATTCACAATCACGCACCCTTTTTGGTCATTTCACATTTAATTATTTATTTTCTGATTTTAATATATATTTATATATATATATATATTAAATTACATATATACATATATATATATATATATAAATATATATATTCGCTTATATTTTCGCGCCTACAATTTCGTCGTGCCGACGACGAGCGTACTCGGGCGTGCACACTACACTACCACCCACGCGTGTCGACCACGACCCCGCGTGTCACTAGGCACCCACCAATTTACTATTTTTGTTAAATTTATTTTATTTTTATCGAACTAAACGCATTCCCGGCCTAGTGTTCCCGCGTCCGCACGCATTTTTAGGCGAATACCCGATACTAAATCTCACCCGATCTAAACAATATTAAACCACACCTGCGATGTAATGAGTCATAGTCTAGTCATTATCATCACAGTTAGTCAAACAATCAATCAAAAATAATACTTACCGCCCAACCAGGCGTATTTTCGCCGGTCCGTGGCGTCTCCGTGGACCTGAGCTGGCGTCCACGTCTGAAAATACGCAAATAACGGCCTTAGTAAAATTTGGGCCGTTACAGGTATTTTAGTCATTTGACCAACCCTCCAAAATATCCACACACACCACCGTCCTCACCATTGAAAAATAGAAGAAGAAAGTGAGGGAGTCGCCGAGAAGAAAGAGAGCGGGAGACGAGATCGAGTGCTCGGGGAAGCGACATTGGCGGCGTTGGTGAGGTGAGGTATGTGTTGATGTTGTGATTGTTGGTGTCGTTGTTGTTGTTGTTGGTTCGTTGTTGTTGTCGTCGTGAGGTTGGAGAGGAGGCTTGGACAAACTGCGTTGCAGTTCGTCCGAGGATGACGACGGCAGGGGAGTAGTCTCCCCTTCCTAGATCGAAGTTGTGGTTGGGAAATCCTAACCACAAATCAAAAAAAAAAAAAGAGGCTCTGCTTGTTCGCTAGAAGAACAAGGAAGAAGAAAGAGAAATGAGTCGGGTCAAGGTGACCCGACCCGGTTTGGGTCAGACCGGGTTTAACTCGGGTGGACCGGACCGAACCCGGTTGAACCAGGTTTGACCCGGTCAGGGCGGTCCAGACCCGACCCGCGACCCACCCACCTATTATTATATTAATAAATAATTATTTATTTCAATTAAATATATTTAAAAAGATTTTAATTGAAATAAAATTCTAGAAAATAGGAAAAATTCTGGAAAATTATAGAAAATTATATTTTCATCAAATAAAGAGAAATTTGGGAATTTCCATGAAAAGTGAAGTATTCGGGGTTCTTATGACGCATTATGCGGGGTTTGCTTTGAAAAGCGTGAAATTGGCAAAAAAAACCAAGAAATTTAGAAAAATCAAGGAACATATGAGAAGTGGATTTAGAAATCAAGATTTTCTAAATAGACTCTAACATGATATAAATGGATAAAAAAATGATTACCAAGTGCTTAGTGGATTGATGATAAGCGTGTAGAGTTGTTTTGGTGGCGTGGGAGAGTCACGAACGCGGAGTTACGTGCAGTATTTGTGAGTAAAACCAATCAGAGTATTTACATTATTTCATTTGTGCATTTACTTGGTTGTTATCCTTGTTTGAACATATTTCTTTGTGGATTATATGAATTGTTGAATTCCCTTTGTTATATCCATCCTTGTTAATTTATCGGTTTGGTTTTGATTGAATTTCTTAATGAGTGGTCTATTTGTGTCTAAGTGGACATCATGGTGCTCATGGTCTATGTCGTGAGTACACGGACTGTGGACGTGGTTAAACTCGCAGTTTGGAATTGCAGTGGCTGTATGTTGAACTGTGTGTGACGCTGTGGTGCCCGTATACTAACTAAGTGTGACCTTGGGATAAACGCCTTATTCTATACTATCTCGGGTTTGTGTAGGTTCAGAGTCTGTCTTGGAAGTCAAGTTGTAAACTACGTGTGACAACCTGGTGAACTTGGGACACTTAGATTCATTTTCTTTTGGCTTTGTGTTCTTGACACTCATTTATCGTTGTTATCTCCGTGATTTCACTTATCATGTTATCTTTTATATTCTTCGTGATATCCATGCATGATATTAGTTTAGCCATTTACTTGACATTTAAAATATTGTTTAGACTCTATTGGTATTTTACTCTCTACATCACTGTACTCACCGTCTAATTTGTGACGATGGGCAGACCGGCGAACAGACCAAGGTAAGGGATTAGCGCTAGGCGATTGAAGGCGAGGACCACAAGGCATTCTTCTCTCGCGTGTTAGAGTATGTTTTGTATTAAGTATCTCTATTGTTTTGGTGAATATGGGATTTTGGGTTATGAGAAATCTTGGTCATGTAGGACAATATCAACACTCTCTTTTGGTTCGTATGGTGGATATGATTACAAGGTTTCCACACCCTATGATTGTCTTAACAGGTGTGTCTTGAAGTTATTGATTAGTTTGGAGTTTAAGAGCTTCCGCTGTATCTAATAATAACTTACTAATTAATTAACTTCACTTATAAATATATAATAAATGGTAAATGGTAAGAAAGGCTGACTAGCCCTGCGTGACTCAGCGAGACTGGCTCGGGGGTTTGCGTAGGTCTAGGCCGAGCGGTGCCCAATTCAAGGATTGTGGAATTTGGGGCCGTCACAATTATAACTTAATATTCATGATAAATATTTATGTATATAATACACATAGTTGCATATATGTCTACTCAATCACATACATAATCTAAGGATATTTTCTTTTGTCAAATTAAACAACTATGAGTAACCTTCTAATAAGTTTTAAATGTCATTTTTTTGGGTAGGATTAAATGTCATTTTCATCGTACGTATATACACATGATTTTCAACTTACATTGGTGATCCACAAACTAATTAAATTTGAATTAGATTATAAATGTATACATCATTCATTTAAAAATTATTTTTTTGTGAGTCCTTATATACTTAATTTATACATGAAGTTTAAAAAAAATTGATATAAATTGATCAATGTGGATAATCATGAAAATAAAGTTAGAAGATTATGTTGATTTTAAAGTAAAAGTACTTCAAATTAATTGAGGATGGAATTAGTAGTAAATTTCAAAGGTTAGGATATAATTGATACAAGTTGTAAAGGTTAGGATATTTTTTATTATTAGACATATTTTGTATTTAGGGAGTGACTGTTAGCCACCTTACACTTTATATCAGCCCCTAAATCTTGAACCTATTTATTTTTCCTCTTTTTCTTTCTACTTTCCACATCCCTCCTCAACTTTACTTTTCAGTTTCTACATATCCCTCCCTAAATGAAATCTTAAGCTCATTTCCAACTCTTATCTCACTAATTACACCCACCCCAAATTAATCTCACTCATTCTCTTCCACTTAATTTTCACTTTTTATACCCCACCCCAAATTAAACCATAAACTCATCTCATTTTCTATTCAACTTTCTAATCTCTACGTACACCCCTCCCCATCTATGTGTCAATACGTTCAACAACTCACCACCAAATGCAACATCTTGATTATAGTATTTGGTTGAAGTTTGATTCACATTCTTGAATGGTCAAAATATTTATTTGTGTTGAATCTTAGCTTTTAAGAATCAAATAATCAACTTGGAATGTAACATGGAGCAAATTGAGGTAAGGGATAGAAGATGATGTGCCACAAGAGGTTGAAAGTTGGATATCACAAAGATATAAAGAGAATTTTCTTTGGAGAGTGAGGGTTGCAAATATAAGCAAGGGGTACATTGGGGAGTTTACTACTCCCTCCTTCCAAAAATATAAGAGCATCTCAATGGAACCATAGATTGGGGTAGAAATGTATCCACCTAGGATGCAATCCACATCCAACCCAAAAAGTGCTCTCCAATTGAACAATGGATTGTGGATGTCTACCCTATGTGATAAGGAATCAAAGTGGAGGGTATCTACCACAATGTCTACTTCTAAACATTGTGATTCATTGCCACATCATCAATTGTTTGTTATATAAAGTCAAAAAGTCACAATCCATGGCCTAAATTTACATTACCATTGGAGATCATTTTGAAATTTGAATGTTTATCTATTGTCACATAGGATAGACATCATCCTTACATCCATAACAAGACAACAATCTATAGTCTAAATCTACATTACCATTGTAGATGCTCTAAGTTTTTTTGGATGGAGCACACTAATTAAGGTAGCTTTAAAGATAACTTTAACAACGAGCTTAAATTACATTTTAATCCTTTGACACATAAATACAAAATGCTTTAATTATACAACATGGGTGTAAATACTTGATTAAATAAGGGGTAAAATAGGTTTATTAGGTATTAATGCTCTCTTGAATTCATAAAACGATATTTTTTGAAATGAAACTTTAGCTAAAAAACATATATTTTTGGAAGGAGGGAGTAACAATTAAGGGGGTACTTAGAACATGAACCAACTTATTGGGGGCTATAAGTAACATTAAATTAACTAAGGGAATGTGACGACCCGCCCTCGACCTAGGGTCGGGTCGCCCGGCCCAGACCGCCACTTGGACCCAATACCTGAACTGGACCCAATAGTTGAACTAGGCCCAAATAACAGTCTGGCACGCCTAAACAAATAAATTTGTGGAATAAATATAAAGAGATATCCTAAAGCCAAAAGATTTAAGTTCATAGAATATTAATAAAACTATACATGGGTTCATGCTCATTTAAACTAAACAATTTTAATATAATCTTCGAAATGGATCAACTAAAGATAACTAGGATTCAAGCTACCCAAAGATCTATTTTAAATTTTAACCCCAAATTGATAGTTTCAAAATCAAATATACATGATATATATATACAAAGGCTCACATCAAGAGGAGACTTCAAGCTCATCTCTCCCTTGCCTCAACCTAGCGTTGTCGTGGATACCTAAGATGTAAGTGGGGTGAGCTAAAAGAGCCAACGGAGCTCAGTAATGCGGAAAACCCGCTTAACCATCAAATATGCAAGTAATACCTAATAAGCATGCAAAGTCTAGCATGTATTTGAAAACAAACAAGGATTCATTAAATAGTAGCATGGTAGCAGGATTTCATAAAAAAATAGACTTATAATGAACCATCAAGTACTTTCATAGACATAAGATTCGTAAATCAAAAAATTGTAACAACAATAATCATGAATAACATTAAAGAGATTGACAAATCATTTCATAATTTCAAACTTTCATACAAATGAGGGGGTTTCACGAGATTATGTACTATAAAATATAATAATACGATAAGTCGATGTTCCATTCAATGCATACTAGATATTGGCAAGAATCCGGTGACCGATTCTCCTACTCTCAAAGTGATGGAAACAACCAGCTAGCACATAGGCCTTATGTGCCCTCTCATTTGTCCCATCAAATCAATAGTAGCTTCGTCCAAGCCATCATCGATGCACATCCCTATGTCTCAAGAGTACAAGAGAAGGTAACTCCAACTCATGTCCCTACGTGACATACTTATGAATTCAATTAGTCAAGTAAAGCCCTCGGTGGTAAACTCCACACATCCCGGGGTGTTAACGACCCTCGTTGGTACCATAACATTCTGAGGTATTCTTATTGATTTACTTGCTAATAAGACCCTCGGTGGAACTCCACACATTCTGGGGCCATGAATAACAGTGCATTCACATTCCATAGATACGTAGGTTCGAGCCAATACCACGACGCAACCCATAAATCCCAAGTCTTTAATTCAAATTATGAATCCTAAACATAACTAATAATCATGCCATATTTGATAATTGAGCAAGCTCCCCACTTACATGCACTCGCCACGAATCCTAATCTCGATCCTCTCGCGTTTGGGCTCGATGTAAACCGTCTCGCGAATCTAGACAATTTGAAAGAATAATTACTTTATGTATCTACAACCATACACGTTTAATATCAATTGTCTAGACCTTAGAAATTCACCCTATTTTATAGCTGACTTCGCTAAATGTCATTCACGACTCTAAAATCGACACTTAAAATTAGAATCGATGATTCGAGTAAAATAGGAATGCGGTGATGTAAAACAAGGAAAATCCGCTAAGACTTGGTTTTTCCAACATAAATCGAAGACGTTCGATTAATTATAATTAAAAAGATCCAAATCACCATACAAAACTCAATTTAGACTTTAAATTCTCAAATGACAATATTCAGTCAAAGTCCACAAATTTATCGAATAAGTTTATTTCCCAAAGAAAAGATTCAAAGTCCCTTTTTAAATCTCAACTCAACACCTTAAATGTCAAATCCATATCAATAAACTTCAACCACGATCAATTTGCTAAAATCATGGTAAAACCCTTTCATGTACCGTCAAACTATGGAAAACAAGATTGATTCATCCATAATACTCGTTATCATAAAGCTTAAAAATTTGTATAACTCATTTCACGATTAGATCTAAGAAAAATTGAACAAACTTTGCAAATTATCAACTTTCATTACCAATACCAATACCAAGACAATAAATCTAGAGAGTATAGAATCTCACCATGCCTTCAATGGAGTCTTTGACTCAAAATCCTTTCCAAAATCTCATTCTAACATAGATCAAATCTTTTCTTTCTTATTTTCTTTTCTATTTTCCTCGCGTTCTTGCCGAGGTCGACGCCATCGACCCTTTGGTCTCCAAATCTTCAACAAATAATAAAGAAATCAAGGAGGGAAGTGAGGTTGTACATCTTTTGAGCTTGAACTCTCCTTTTGTTCTCCTCCTCTCCATGTGGGTGTTTTATAAAATTGGGGCTAGGGTTTTCTTTGATTTGCTTAAATAGCATTAGGGTTAGGGATTAGGGTTGTGACTATTTACAATTTGTCTAAAATGTCCTTTTGGGTCATAATCTCAAGTGGGCTTTATTATTTAAAATAAAACTTTACTTACTCTCTAACTCATATGTAATTTGACAAGTTTAGAATTATATTTTCACATCAAACACCCAACATATTTTTATCATGAAATTACCAAAATACCTATAGGTTGGGTCGTGGAGAATTTGGGTCATTATAGGGAAGGGGGCTGATATAAGGTATAAGGGTGCTAATAGTTGTTCTCTATAATTATATAGCGACTATTTTGTAGTTCACAATATATATTCTATTAAATATTAGAAAAATATTAGAATGACAACAATAATGTCACACAACTAAACACATTGGCTCACATGAGGCGTCCGTGCGGCCTCTATAACGACCCTAAAATCTAATTCGTGTCATGTGTCATTTTGGGTCATACGTGGGACCATTTGTCGTGATACGCTTGTCTAATTCTCGGTCGTCGACACCGATGTATGTTATTTTTGTCTGGATGTTTTGTATTATTTATTTATTACCCGAATGATAATCCAACTGTCCAAACGCGTGAGGACGTGTACATTAACGCGTTTGAATTGTGGGTCAGGTTTTCCTTGGGAAACGTGTGCAAAAACGAGTACTCGATGAATGATTTTCGGGGTATTTAGCTGTCCAGGGGACCAATTAAATTAAAACACTGAAAAAATGTAATTAAAAACAATAATTATTCGATATGGGAAGGTGTTCGATCGGTACGTTAGTACGGTCGTGTGCACACGACAATGTGAGTTATCGTGCGGTTTGGGTACCGAAACGCTCGAGAAAGCCTTTGATTTTGTTTGACAAGGATAAGGTCAAATAAGTTTTAACAACGTATTCAACGAGAACATTTGTGCATTAAAGGGAAACATTAATTTTGGGGTTGTTAGCCTATTTTAAGGGAATTTAGGTGAATTAAATATATAAATGAAATTTTGGGGTTATCTTTCGTAATTTGATTTGGTTTTTCATGTGGGATTTGGTCGTGGATTAAAATTGAACTTAATTGAGGTATGCAAAGGGACTTCAAATGGGTTATAGTTAGCCCGAAAACGAGAAATTTTTGGAGGATTGATTAGATTATCAAATAATTACTGTGAATTGTTGGTTTTCTCATAAGTTGATCAAGATTCATTATGAATTGAAATTAGTCTTTAAAAAGGAATTGTACATGGATATGTAGGCAGTCCAACATGATTTGAAAAGTCGGAAGCCCAAAATTGGAGACCGAAGATGAACAGTTGAAGACTTGATTAAGAAATCAAGGAAAATGAGTCAACTAGCGTATGAACTTGGTAAAAAGTAGTAAATGCTTATAAGAAGCAAGTTCATTTTCTTGGTCATGCATACACGATTGCTAGTGAAATATTTATGTACCTGGTAAATGCTTATAAGAAGCAAGTTCATTTTCTTATTTATGTACTTGGTAAAAAGTAGTAAATGCTTATAAGTAGCCCAAAATTGTACATGATCTTTACAATTTATTGAAATATTTATGTACCTGCATTTGTATTAGATTTGCATTGTAGTTCATTTTCTTGGTCATGCATACACAGGGATAAGGTAGGCTTGTTGGCTCCGAGCTAGTCAAGAATTGAATTTCAGTCATTGCTACACGATTGCTAGTGAGACTGGTCAGAGCGTGGCTAATAAGGTGCCTTGACATTCATGATCTTCCAGTACTGCTTGTGTACTATAGTTGGAAGTGCACCTCCATCTACAGTTAGGAAACAGGAACATGGTTGATCTCATTCACGTTGTTGCATATTTTTATTGATTTACTTGAAATGCAATTGCATGTCTTCAAGTATCAGATTAATATTTGTAGGAGTACAGATCAGTGTAGATGTTTACTTGCCTGACATCTTTAAGTTATTTTTTATGATGTCAGGTATACGGTGCAAAAGAAAGAGAACAACTATAGAAATCTATTGGTGATTTTCTTTGATTTGTTTTTATTATCGTATATTGTTTTGTTAAATATTGTGTTTTGAGATTCTTGGGTTGAGAGTAGGTCGTGGTTTGGTTATGAAACTTTTACAGAAGCCTTATGAGACAGTTTGAGAGTTATTGTAACGACCCGATTTTCAATGGCCGTTATTGATGATGTCATTGCGGACGTGGACGCCAGCGGGGACATTCATACGTCCCATAGTGAAGACGAAGCACGACCGGATAGGGTTTACAGTTCGTTTTGTGTGCTCTGGTGGTGAAGTTCTGATGTATAGGTCCAAGTTAGTTAAATGGCATCACAATATGTGTGATTATATTGTCATTGACGTGTGAGATTGTGTGTTAAGTATTTGCCTCGATATGCGTGTCTACGTGTGTGAAGACCCGCCCCTGACCTAGGCTCGCCCGGCCCAGACCGCCACTTGGACCCAATACATGAACCAGGCCCAAATAACAGTCTGGCACGCCTAAACAAATAAACCTGCGGAATAAATATAAAGAAATATCCTAAAGCCAAAAGATTTAAGTTCATAGAATATTAATAAAACTATACATGATATATCTCAACTCAAAGCTCACATCAAATGAAGACTTCAAGCTCGTTTCTCTCTTGTCTCAATTCTAGCGCACTCGTCGATGAACTGTATTGTAAGTGGGGTGAGCTAAAAGAATCAACGAGCTCGAATGCGGAAAACCCGCTCAACCATCAAATATGCAAGTAATACCTAATAAGCATGCATAGTCTAGCATGTATTTGAAAATAAACAAGGATTCATTAAATAGTTGCATGGTAGCAGGATTTAAAAAAATAGACTTATAATGAACCATCAAGTACTATCATAGACATAAGATTCGTAAGTCACAAATTGTAACAACAATAATCATGAATAACATTAAAGAGATTGACAAATCATTTCATAATTTCAAACTTTCATATAAATGAGGGGGTTTCGCGAGATTATGTACTATAAAACATAATAATACGATAAGTCGATGTTCCATTCAATGCATACTAGATATTGGTAAGAATCCGGTGACCGATTCTCCTACTCTCAAAGTGATGGAAACAACCAGCTAGCACACAGGCCTTATGTGCCCTCTCGTTTGTCCCATCAAATCAACAGTAGGTTTGTCCAAGCCATCACCGATGCACATCTCTATGTCTCAAGAGTACAAGAGAAGGTAACTCCAACTCATGTCCCTACGTGACATACTTATGAATTTAATTAGTCAAGTAAAGCCCTCGGTGGTAAACTCCACACATCCTGGGGTGTTAACGACCCTCGGTGGTAAACTCCACACCCTGGGGTGTTAACGACCCTCGGTGGTAAACTCCACACCCTGGGGTGTTAACGACCCTCGGTGGTAAACTCCACACATTCTGGGGCTATGAATAACAATGCATTCACATTCCATAGATTCGTAGATTCGAGCCAATACCACGACGCAACCCATAAATCCCAAGTCTTTAATTCAAATTATGAATCCTAAGCATAACTAATAATCATGCCATATGTGATAATTGAGCAAGCTCCCCACTTACCTGCACTCGCCGCAAATCCTAATCTCGATCCTCTCGCGTTTGGGCTCGATGTGAACCGTCTCGCGAATCTAGACAATTTGAAAGAATAATTACTTTATGTATCTACAACCATACAAGTTTAACATTAATTGTCTAGACCTTAGAGATTCACCCTATTTTATAGCTGACTTCGCTAAAGGTCATTCACGACTTTAAAATCGACACTTAAAATTAGAATCAATGATTCGAGTAAAATAGGAATGCGGTGATGTAAAACAAGGAAAATCCTATAAGACTTAGTTTTTCCAACATAAATCGAAGACATTCAATTAATTTTAATTAAAAAGATCCAAATCACCATACAAGACTCAATTTAGACTTTAAATTTCCAAATGACAATATTTAGTTAAAGTCCACAAATTTATCGAATAAGTTTATTTCCCAAAGAAAGATTCAAACTCCCTTTTTAAAATCTCAACTCAACCTTAAATGCCATATCTTTATCAATAAACTCCAACCGCGTTCAATTTGCTAAAATCATGGGGAAATCCTTTCATGACTAGATCTAAGAAATATTGAACAAATTTTGCAAATCATCAACTCTCATTACCAATACCAACACCAAGACAATAAATCTAGAGAGTATTAGAATCTCACCATGCCTTCAATGGAATCTTTGACTCAAAATCCTTTCCAAAATCCCATTCTAACATAGATCAAATATTTCCTTTCTTATTTTCTTTTCTATTTTCCTCGCGTTCTTGCCGATGTCGACGCCATCGACCATTTGGTCTCCAAATCTTCAATAAATAATAAAGAAATCAATGAGGGAAGTGAGGTTGTATCTCTTTTGAACTTAAATCCTCCTCTTGCTCTCCTCCTCTCTACGAGTGTGTTTAACAAGATTGAGGCTAGGGTTTTCTTTGATTTGCTTAAAGAGCATTAAGGTTAGGGATTAGGGTTATGATTATTTACAACTTGTCTAAACTCCATTTTTTTCAATAAAATAAACAAATAAAAGCTTAGATGGGATGAGGGGAGGGTGTGTTACCTTCTTGAATGTTTAAATGGACTTCATCATCATCTTCTTCATCATCAACCTTCCTCCACTTCTCTCCCATCACAAGTTTGGAGTTTCAACACAAAAGGGGCTACAAACTTTATAAAAGGTTTATATAGGTAGGGTTTTAGAGTAGGGTTGTGTACAACCTTATTATTTTACCAAAATACCATTATGGGCTTCCATATCATTTACATCCACTCAACTCTTGTTAGGCTCAATATTTATTTATCCTAAGTTATACTTTTCACACTTAAACAATTCACAAAGCACACTTGCACACATTCAGTATTGAAAATCACTAAATTACCCTCGAGTCGGGTCAAGTAGAATTCGGGTCGTTACAACGTGAGTACCTGATCGACTAAAAGACGAAATTTAGGCCGAGGGGAAATAATATACACAAAATGAATTAAATGTGACAAAATAGTAAATTGGTGGACGCCTAGGGACACGTTGGGTCGTGGTCGACACGCGTGGGTGGTACGGTAGTGTGCACACGTCCGAGTACGCTCGTTGACGCACACGACGAAATTTTAGGAACGAAAGTATAGCGAATATATATATTTATATATATGTATATAAGTAATTTAATATATATATATATGTATATTAAAAATCAGAAAATAAATAAAAAAATTGTGAAATGACCAAAAAAGGTATTTGTTTGTAAAAGAGGAGGATAAAAATGTAGGGGTATTTTGGTCATTTCACCTCTAAATTGTTGATAAACACCACCGACACCATTTTCCCCATTTTTGATCGAAATCGAAAAGAAGAATCCGAGAAAAAGGACCGAAAGAAGAAGAGAGATCGAGAGATCGAGGTTGGGAGCTTGTGGAAGCGGCGTTGGCAAAGGTGAGGAGTTGTTATTGGTGTTGTGTACGTTGTTGTTGTGGTGGTGGTGACGATTTGGTGGTGTTCGGTGGGGTGCTCGGGCTCGGACATGGCATGAGAGATGTCTCCCATGCCAAGAGAAGAGGAGGAGTTGGGGTTGAGAGCCAACCCCGACCGATTGAAGAAAAAAAAAAACAGAAGCATTGGGGAAGATGATCACCTGAACCGGGCCTATTCGGTTCGGTTGAGCCCAACCCGGTTCATTCTGGTTCAGGGGATAAATAAATGAAAAAGGGGTTGGCTCCTGAACCGGGCCGGTTCGGCTCGGTTAAGCCGAACCCGGTTCGGACCGGTTCAGGCCAACCCATCCCCAAATAAAAAAATAATAATAAAAAATAAAAACATTTTTGAAACAAAAAAATTGGAAAATTCATCAAAAATTAAGATAAAATAGGAAAATTTTAGAAAAATTATATTTTGATCAAATAAAGGAATTTTGGGATTTTCTCGGGATTTTGACGAGATGTTGTCGGGTTTTTACCTCGTAAAACGTAAAAATTGACATAATATATCAAATTGAAGCTAATTAAATGACAAATGGTCTTAGGTACAATTCGGGTGATAATTTTGATTTGTTAGGTGTTTATTGGAGCTGGACCGGAGTTTGATTTTCGGGATGAGGAGTGCGGTTTGAGGTGTGTAGTAACCCAACTGAAATTCACTTTAGTACTTACTGCTTGATTTATTTGAATACTATCCTGTTTATTCAATACTCTCTATTTTCTATTGCTTTACGATGGTTGTGTTTGTCCCCACCTGGTGCTTATTCATTTCGGCTTATTACTTTACGGTGGCTGAGTACTCTCACCTGGTGTCTTTACGGTAGTTGAGTTTACTCCTACTTGGTGTCTTTACAGTGTTGAGATCACTCCCCACCTGGTGTTTATGCATGCACTTTGATTCCTCTGCTATATTTATGCATGCGATGATCTTCCGAAGTTGCCTGTATTCTTTTGTTCCGCATGTTTATTTATAGTATTTTTTATTCCAGTAAATTTATTTATGTATTTACTTGGTGAATTTCCTTGGGATTACTCACTCTGGACTCGTAATCTGCCTTTTTATGATGGCTTGAGTGTAGATACTGGTACGAGAGCGAGAAGGGCAAGATTGAGGATTATTTATGATTGATCGCAGACTGCCCTACTCGTATGTTTGTTTATATTTATTTGTTTTATGCTGGGTTTTGGGGGTTGAGAGATAGTCCTGACTTATATATGACTTGGAAGATGTATTTTGATATTTTGAGGACTACACTTGATATATATTTATAAACTACATTTTGGTATGGTTTCCACATTAGATCAATTGATATTTAAACGTGTTACATTTGGGATCATTTAATGATTTGAGACTTCCGCTGCATAATTTGAGATTAAATGATAATAACGAGTCCATAAGATAACTTGAACTATAATTTAGGAAAATGACATTAAGTTAGCAATAATTGATTGGTAATGGGTAATCAGTGGCCGTGGGACGCAGCTGGATGGTGAGTTGGCAGAGTTGTGGACCTGCGGTGCACGCCGTAATGGCCGATGGAAATGGGGCCGTTACAGTTATTGAGACGGTTTATGAGTCATTATGATATAAATATGGATTGTGAAGCTGAAATCATTGTTAATAAGTTTTAAGGTTGAAGCTTGTGGACTTGATGCGAATTCAATCTTTTGAATTCATTTGGATATTATATTGTGAATTGTTGTGGAGAAGTGAGTCATTCTAGACATTTTCCCACTATTTTTTATTAGGTACTAAAATTTGTCGATAGTTCATTTTTAGGGCAGACTCTGCCGATTTTTTTTTTTGTAAAATATGAGAATCTTAATAGAATGATTTCTTGAAATGTTTCACATTTGGAGATTAATACATGGAATATGACTTGAGGATTGTAACGTATAATGAGGATTCTAGGTAATTGAAATCGTTGATGAATTATTCATGAGAATAAAACATTGAATTTAACTTTGAGGATAAACACATATCTCGAGGATTACAAAAAATTTTATGTTCTAAGTTAAATAAGTCAAGGAGTTTGGAAGCTTACTAGATTTTCAGAGGATTTGAGATAATCTAGGCCGGCCAGATGCCATAACGACGAGGGCTCTGACAAGGTTCGCTGCCAAGTCCCCGTCGTGGGAGGTGTCGTGGAGTTTCGAACGCACAACGCCAAGCCCATTTTTGGGACAAATTTTTATAAATTTTTGAAAACTTCAGGGCTTTGCTCGGGTATTTCAATAGGTTCAAATGAGACCTAATGCTCAAGTGATCAACCCAATTGTACGAATGAGTAAAATTTATGGAAAACGGGAAAACTTGAAAAATTAACGGAAAACACGACTCTAATGTAAAATATTGTAATTAAATGACTACTAAGGGTGTAGATCAATGACGAGCACACAGGGAATTGTTGGCGACGAATCGGAGTCGTGTGAGTGCGAATAGATTGTATTATAGGTAAGTAAACCAGTTAGGAAATGTACAATTATTTCAATTGAGCTTTAATTTGTTATTGTTATTGTTATTGTTTTGTATTTGTCTTTGGATTTCCATTCCATTTGAGTTGTCCGAGGGAAAATGAGTCAACAGTGATCCTTGAAATGAGTGGTCCTCTAAGTAATATGCAAGAGCCATGACCTCGGGATGCACTACACTGTTACTCGGTTTTATACGGGCAAGAGTTCTTAGCTAGATTACCAGAAAGTCTCTCATCCACGTGGATTTAGGGCTTGTTGGGTGTTGACCACGTCCTAGAATTTGAGTCTTGTAGGATTTTTCTCGACTCAACGACCATTTTACCAGGACTACTTGCGCCTCTATGCTTGATTTCTGGACACTCACTCTCGATTAATCATTAATTTGTTTACAGTCTTTATTTATTCATGCATTCCCTGTACCTTTTTTTCTATCTGCATGGATATAGACTGTTTTACTTGTTTCGAAATGTTGTATATATCATACTTGTCGTTACTTACCTGGACTCGTCATTCTTGTATTTGAACCGAGTGCAGATCCACAATCGAGCAAAGGAAATGCTTTACTATTAGGTGATTTGTTTTTAGGATACCAGAGCGGTTTTCCCTCTCTAATTGATGCAAGTGTTTCTTACTTGTATCATGTATGTATATTGTTTTGATCAGATTGGGTTTATGAGTTTGTGAGAAATTTTGGGACATGTATACTATATTATATTGTTTTCCTATGACTTGATTATACTTGATAATGGTATACATACGAGGGGTTTCCACACTCTAAGTTGTCCTGACTAGTGTCTTGGAGTTTATTCGATTAGTTTGAAGTTTTTAATTGCTTTCGTTATACTTTGATAACTCATTACTTTGAATAACTCATTACTTTGAATAACTCATTTAAATTGATATAATAATGCTTAATTGATGGATAATTGTAAGGAAGGATACCTAGAATTGTGTTGACTTCGCAAGAGTCGACTCGAGGTCCGCAAAAGTCTAGGTCGAGCGGAGCCTAGTTTAAGGTTGTGGAATTGAGCCTGTCACAACCTCGCCCGTGTGTTATACATCAAGATCTATATATGCCCACATTGCAAGGAACATGTATAGATAGGTCCAATACTCATATGTGCCAATATGTATTACAATGTGACATATATTGATGTCATTCTAGCACTTCTCTATAGTATTTTTACTATCTAATTCTATAACTCATAGTCGTAGTTGTAGGGTTCCTCCTCCAAATGAAACTCAATGGGGTCTATAGAAATCATCTCTTCTTCCATAGTATCCCAAATACCTAGATCAATCGAAAGTTTGATCACTTCTGAGCTACTCATTTTCAGAAGATATCCACATAAGTTCATAATATTAAATTTTGACCTTCTATTATTTTATTTATTTACTTTTTGGGTCTCTCATGAGTGTATATAGTGTCAATTATATCGACTAATCTAAATTTGTACACTATCATACCCCATACACAAAGGGTCACCTTCGCAACTCAAACTTGAGACCTCTTGTTAGTTCACACTCCACTAGCTCACTATCTAATATCTCTATCTAATATCTCGAGATTCTCCACGTGCAGTCTTCTCTCTGTAACAAAAAGCCCCATTTGCCAACAAAACCTGAATACCCTGAGAAATTAATTCGATTTCTACGCGTATTTGAATCGTCTGTTGCAGCTAATTCTCAATTAAGGTATTCCCTTCATCTCCTATTCGATTTTGATATCCATCATACACTCATTCCATGTTTTCTGCTTACTTGTACACTTTTTAGGGTTCTATTCTTTATGACTTCTGTTTGATTAAATTTAGGGTTATATTCTATAATTGAGACTGTAGGATTTGAGATTTATAAATCAAACTAAGAAAATCCTAAACCAAACAACATACTTATTTCCTATTTTATTAGAATAATGTACATGTTGGGGCATTTGAGGCTCTTCAATTTCCTTGGCTCTTTTCATTGCATCACTTCTTTAATTGTACTTCGCCGTAGATCAGTGGATTATGTGATGATGTTAAGATCACATTCTGCTTTTGAATTATACATTTAATTTGCTATTATTTTCGATTTATATATATGCGTACATTGTCTTTGCCAGGATCGAGGAACAAGAGCAAACAACTTTTGTAACTACTACTTTAAAAATCTGTTGATAAAACGGACATGCACCCGAAATGCGTTTCACGCCAACTGTCACGTATTTTAGAGAATATCAGATGGTTTCTAGCCCTGGCACAATGACAAATTAATATGTAAATACTTCTTGTACTGATTGAGTTGTTTGTTCACTGAAGAATTTGTTGCTAAAACGAATCAAGCAGCTCTATCTACTTGCAGAGGTGGGATAAGCCACAAAACAATCAGGTCATGCTTTTCTCCGTCTTTTTTTTCAGTTATTTTTATAGTTTAAAGAAGTTCTTATCTTGTTCATTGATAGTAATGGTTGTGACTCTTGTGAGTACTACTTGATTGTCAATAGCACATAACAGGTGAAATTGTTATTAAATCAACCATCAGTCTTACGACTTGTAAACATAGTGGTAGATATTGAAATTTTTAAAAACTGAAGGAAGTTATAATATCATTGTCTACGCAGGAGCAAAGTTTAGTAAACGGACTTGTTCTTATTTATGTTAGTTTGATGAAGGGACTTGCTAGCTACTAGTGCCACTATTTAATTTGATGCAAGTTACTCTCCCTCCGGTTAATAATATAAGTCATTCTAGCAAAAACTCCTTGTTCAAAATTGTAATTCGTTTTCGAAATTCAAGAGTGTATTTATTGCATTTTTACCCATTTTACCCTTGTGCAATCCAAACATTTATGATTTTTCAAATCTTCAATTCATTTAATGTCAAAGGACGTATATGTAAATTACACTCATAATTAAGGCCGTCTTAATTCTTGTGCCTTTACCTTAAACGACCTACATTTTTTTACCTGAGGGAGTATACTATTTTGGAAAATTTTGCCGGGAGGCATTGGCAAGATGGTTAGGTCCTCAGTTTGGGGAAGTGAGCGGTTTGCGTTCATAGAACACCTTATCATAAATATTTTTGATCTTTCTCTTTTCCGTTCTAGCTTTTAGATAATGTGATTGGAAGATTTTGGTTGAACTTTTAGGGAAATCTTGGCTATGATTTTATTGTTTGAACTGAAGAAATTCAACAAGGTAGGGGTAGACCGAAGTTAACTTGGACGCATTAATTAGGAGGGATTTGAATGGTTTGGAAAGCTCACTATCAATTACATTAAACCGAGCACAATGGAAGAGTTTGATCCATATAGCCGACCCCGATTAATTTGGGACTGAGGCTATGTTGTTGTTGTTGTTGTTGTTGTTGTTGACGATTTTATCATGCCGTGCCTTTTATCCCACCCTGGAACTAGGGGCGTCTTAATTTTTTGGATTTTATTTTCTAATTTATATGTTTCTACATATTCGGCATATTTGATGTTGGGTTTGAATTACTTCAGTATATTGACTAGTTTATTTCTGTTAATTTGTAACTTCAACTCTTTAGAATGGGTGTAGCTCTAGTTCAACCAATCATACAATCGGTGAAGATTCTTGATACTTTTGAAAGGCCATGTTCATCTCTGACAACTTGTTATGTAACACAAAGCTGGAGTGCAATGCCAAGATTTGGTCATCGGTCTGTAGAGCTTGGCATAAAGCCTGGTCTAATTCCTAATAAAAGGTTCGTCTCTATTTCTTCCATGATTGACTTTCCAGGGATTCTGTAATGTTCGGGCGTTAGTTGTTAATTATTGCATCTGTTGCCAAAGGCCAAAAATACATGTATCCTATGGTATTAATACCACTTGGTAATAATCATGATGCCCTACAAATTACAAGATTGTTAGACTTGTAGAAAGATGAAATGGTATCGATTACATTTTATTAGATGTCTTTCCGTATTTTGCTCAACAGTCAACAAGCTTCACAAATCTTGATTGAACAAATTTACATTTCTTATATCCTGGAGTTGTTTAATCAAACAAGATGTAGTTCTATACAATGTTGAACACTTTTTTTGAATATCTGATTGTCTCATGAGGGTGTGGTGCTCCAACTTCTACTTCATTTGAGAATTGCCTGAAACCTTTCCCTTAATACCAATGCCTGCACTTGATGGGGACTTGCAATTCTCTCATGTGCTTTAATCAGGTGCCAGATAAGAAGGCGCAACTCAAGCATCTATTTTGCGCTAAACACAGGAGGAACTAATGGAGTCGAAGATGGCTTCAATAGCGATAATTTTGGTCTGGGCCAGACTAGACTGGGCAGAATAGTGGGTGCCGGTGGCAAGCGGCTGTTAGAGAAGCTAAATGAGGCTAGAAAGAACTTCCCCATGAAAATCTTTCTACTCTTACTGGGTTTTTACACTGCAAATGCATTGGCAACAATTCTCGGACAAACTGGCGACTGGGACGTATTGGTGGCTGGTGTTGTGGTTGCTGCAATAGAGGGAATTGGAATGCTCATGTACAAAGAGCCTCCCAGAGTGTCTAATGCAAGGTTGAAGTCCTTGGTCGGTATGGTCAATTACTGGAAAGCTGGTGTATGCTTAGGCCTCTTTGTTGATGCTTTTAAACTTGGAAGTTGAAACAAAATAACTGGAAACTCAACAAGATTAATTCTTTGTCATTGAAGCAAAAATTTGAATCAACCAATCAAGTACATACTAAGCTCCACTTCTCTTTAATTGTCCCATACATATTTAGATTCATATTATTTTAGCAACGCATACAGTACAGTTGTATATAATTGCCATAATTATATCCAATTTATATTATTCTCATAAAATATCCAATTTATATTACAGAAACATGAAAACCCAGATGCCCATGACCTTCAAAGCTCTTGGTAGAGCCTTGACTACTCACCACCAAGGAGAGCCTCGGCAGTGCCTCGCTGAACGATGAACATATTCACACACAAGCAGCACTTGAAGCCATTAGATTAACATACTTTATTATGAATTAGTATGAAATAGGATCAGGTCGCATTTCTGGTATGAAAGCCTGAAATGCTGGTAGAGCCTTGCATTCTTCATGGATTCTATTCAAAGTAGGGAACTTGCACCGGATAAGCAGAACATGCGAAAACAAGTCAAAAACGAAACATGAAAGCGAATACAAATCAACATAAAGCAGACATTACAAGAGCGTCGTCACAAGCAAGATGGCAGAACACATGGAGCACCAGTTAGCTCTATCAAAAATGGATAAAAAACACTAGATCAAAGTAACAAGACCTTATTCCTCACCATGTCAACCTTGAACCTTGTGATGGCAATACTAATTTGCGGAGCCAAAAAAATATCAGCCTGCATAGAACAATAAAATCAATTTTATTCTGAGCCCACTAAGTGAAAAGGCACCACATAGTTTGCAAAAAGAGCTTGTTATCCATGTTAGGATATTGCATGAACGACAAGATTAGTACAAAGAGAAACATCAATGAATTCACTACTGAAATTTTAATTCATAATTTGGCTCTACATATTCCTAAGTGACTCATAACAAATATTCCCCAACTGCATCTAGCAAAGTTTAAAACAGGCACAAATGCAGACTCCTTTCATAATGGGATTATTGACTTCTATTCCTCTTTCTTTTCTCTTAAGCCACTTTTCTTAATCACAAAGTGAAAGTAGCACATAATAAATTCTCAGGCAACTATTGAAATCAACTGTAAAAAAATATATAGCATCACTCACATTCCATGCACACTTCATCTCCAGTCACATATCTTCCAGGAATATCCTTCAGCAATTTCTCTAGAGCTGTATCAAGTTCAGAAATTATGAAGACGATTGATGTCGGTTAGAAATCTGCAAGACGTGCTTGAAAAGATATGTGCAGTATCAAGAATCTTAGGAAGTAGCGAATTCCTTTCACGTCATGGAGGAGAGGGATTTTCTCATGGAACTAAAAAAGAGTTCTAGTATGCGACTTTGAGACTCTCACAGTTCCCAAATTTATTATGTCGTCTAAATATTTTGAATATCAATTCAAAAATCTAAGAATACTATATCTCACATTTTACATACTTGTGAGTTTGGCTATATAAGTTATAATACCGATAAGTCTTGACACTTTTCATCTGACTTGTACAAATACAAAATGCTTATAAGCATTAGACAAAAATGACAATGCATTTTAGTGTTTCTTCAAAGTTCATTAATGGACAACCAGTGTTGTATTCTTAATTGGGAACTTTTGCAACAGAGTTGAAAGCACCTCTTACGCCTTCATTTCAGTCGTGAAACTATGCTAACCGAACCCAATGCAAATAGACACGTCCAACATGGAGAGTTGTTTATTTTTCTTTTAATTTCTGTTTTCTGCAGAAAACACTAGTCATAACAAAAGATACGACAACTTTGTTATAAGCATTGTATCACCTCGGAAGGCAAGTATAAAGATTATACAATAATGGAACCTAGCAAACAAATGACATTTCATGAACACTTTCCATGTGACACGAAAATTATAAGATACATGTAAACGTCTGTGACTCTGCAAAAGCCACCTACAAGGCTACGCCATTGATGAGATTGACCTACCAACACCTCTCAGTAGGATTCGAACCCAGATGAAGTTCTGACCATCTGTCAGAGAAAAAAGAACGAATTGATCTTTTAGGATTCCCAAGAAATTCTTCAATCCTCATTCTTGGCCTAATTCTTCTTCTGATGATCGATTCAACCTCTGATCAAAAAGATATACCTTGGTTCTATTTCATCTCTTCAACCTTTCTCTATAATATGTTGAGCTTGAGTCCACAGTAATTTTTCTTCCAAACCAAAACTTTTCTCTATCACTTTCTGCAGTGATACACAGCTAAAAGAATAAGCTTCCATTCATGCAAAAATGATGAGCAAAACAGAAAAAGTGAACTGTGTAAATTATGGAAAGAATATACCAGCATATCTAACATGTGAAGCGGTTGGATGCTACTAGTGACAACATTTGCAACCTGCATCACATTTTTTTAGAAGAATACTAAAATGTAAAAACTACTAGTGGCAATATTCACAACCTGCAACACATGTTTTTAGAAGAATGCTGAAACGTAAAAACTACTAGCGGAATCCACTAAAATTTAAGATTCAATGAGCTATATATATAAATAAAGCACATCAGGTGTTCTTCATTTCAAGCAATTAGAGATTAAACTTCCGGTTTCTGAAAATAGATGAATATTAGAAAGCAAATATATCGAGACAATGTAATAGTTCCAAGAACAATTGATGAAAATTTGGGGTTATCGGATATCAATATGCTTAGTGCGGCAATGATAAGTAGCATTCTTGCTCAAATCTAGAGCACTCTGACTATCACAGTTCACTGCATACCCATCTTCTTGCTTCAACCCCAACTCTTGAAGGAATCTCTTCAACCAAAGCATTTCTTTGCTTGCTTCAGTTATAGCAATATATTCTGCCTCTGTCGTGGACAAAGCAACACATTTTTGCAATTTTGACTGCCAAAATACAGCTCCCCCTGCAAAAGTGAACACATACCCTGAAGTAGATTTTCTGTCATCAAGGTCACCTGCCATATCTGAATCTGTATATCCCTCCAAAATAGGTTTCGAGCCCCCAAAACATAAAGACATCTTCGAAGTACCTCTCAAATATCTCAAAATCCATTTCACTGCTTCCCAATGAACTTTTCCAGGATTTGAGAGAAATCTGCTGACCACACCAACTGCGTGAGCAATATCTGTCTGGTGCAAACCATCGCATACATCAAACTCCCAACCTCCAAACCACTTAAATAAACATCCTAGGGGTTGCAGATCCAACAACTTTAATGCGGTCTTGCAGTACAAAATACCTGGAGATTGAGAAACTTTCTGTTTATATTGACCGGCAGAAGTGCATTCTGGGGGTCCAAGTTTCAATGCCTTTATCCTTTCTCCTACTTTATCTTCTAAATACTGCACAAGAGCAGAATACAATATTTTGCAGTCACTCAATTGAATTATGTATGTGACATGGTGCTTTTCGCCCCTAATGGATATTTTCTCTGTTGTTTTGTCCAAATTCAATTGGATCAAATAAATCCTTGTGATGATCTTCCATCATCGGTTACCAAATTGAGTAGGGCACTTGCCCCTAATGGATGTGGTGCAGTGGTTACGAAGAGGGGCTTTATTACTCTGACTAAAAGTAGATGTGATGGATTTGATTCACTGCAAGTGCATCATTTTCCTTCGACACGTGGGTTAGTCGGAGGGTGGTTAGTCGTAGGGGCACCCTCCTAGCCAGATCTTAATTGGAAGGGGCTGAGGCGAGTTGGACACCCAAGATCATAAAAAAAAGAAATTGTATGTTCGTGCACTTGTCACAAAATTCATTTAAGTTACGAACCATCAATATTGCAAATGAGTCCGAAAGCACAAAGTCGCCATCCACCAAAACACGCACCATCTTGAGAGGATTCAACCTCTCAAACTCTGCAATTCAATCCCATCAATTCAAACATATCCAATTGGCCATCACATGTGATACCTCGTTAAGCCAATTTAAAAAAATGAGCAAATTAATCATAGAAATGGAAGGGAATAATTACTGAAAATTTATTATGTTGAAGCATTCATCAAGAACAACAGATTCATCTCTATATATTAACAATAAACTAAAATCTAAACCCAATGCCCATAAGTACTTACTAGTGCCGCAGAGAACATAATTTGCCAACACGTAATTATAATCTTAAAAGTCTCAACTGTATGGAGGTCATGACTCATGAGTAGGGAAGTTAATTATATTAATTGCTACATAAAACTACACATAAATCACATTACATCACAACATCAAAAAAAGGAAAAGAAAATTATGCAAGAGCTTCAAATCTGTCGAGCTGATCAAGTATGTTGGTGACATCTTCATCTGAGCCAATGAATCCCCCCTTTTTTTTGTTTTTTTGATATCTCCAACATGAGTCGAACCTGGAACTCCCCAAACCTTTGCCTTTTAACAAATCTCACTAGGCAATATATATATCAAGCTTAATTTCAACCACCAATTAAGCTATAGAACTGCAGCAGACAGTAGAAAAAGCAGTGTGGAGACAAAGGAGAGGAGAAGTGAGAGTAGAAGAAACTGAAGACAGACGAGCTTCATAGGATTTAGGTGACACATCTTTAATTAATTAGATATCTGTAGAGCAATAGAGAGGCAAATTGGGAGAGGAGAAGTAGCACACGTATATATAATATAACAAGATGAGGGATGATGTCTTCAATATGAGATGCCCTTCTAGAAACATTTGGAGTTAGGTGGGACATCTATTTTTTATTTTTTTTAAGGACAAATAAGAATTTAATTATTCGATATCAAAAAAAAAATTATTTATTCAGCTGTCTCCACCGTATAATTTTGAGGCCGGTGTAGTGCGGCCTTTTCATAGTGATTATTTTTTTTTCTTCTTTTATTGAGATGTATGGATGTCCAAACTGTCTCGATCCCCTTTTTCAATGGCGACTCTAGATGTTGAATGACTTGGGTTGTAGGCTTGTAGCCCAGGGCTAATTCTGAAGAACCCCCTTGAATGCCTTACTTCTTTCAACGAAAAAACAAAAATATGTGTTTGTTAGCCTAGGGCTAAATTCTCCAATACAAGGTTCCAAGAAAAATAGTCCACCCCATTAACTAAAAAAGGACAAAAACTTATTAAGCCCACAACCTATCAATCCAAGTAAAATGTAAGAAGATGTAAACTAGTTACCTTTTCTGCTTTACTTTGCTAAAAGTAGCAACTCCTTTTTTTCTTCTTTTTTTTTTTTTGCGCAAACAATATTTATGTTTTTTTTCAAAGAATATTTATGTTGAGTGTACACATATAACAATACATAATTCAAAGTCAATAATAAATATGAAGCAAATGTATGTACGCGATGGCACTCAATGCATTAATTTATATAGCAAATGCACGCATGTAATTAAATAAGAAACATGTTTCTTTTTCATGCAAAAGTAAATATCTTTTGAAACTTATATACTAAACCAATATTCTTCTTTAATACTTTTCATTAATATTTAGAGATTTGATATAAGTATTTAAACATTCTAGTTAAGTTTGATGTCTTTTTTTTTCATATAACTATTTTTCTACGTATTTTATTACTTCCCTTTTTCTATATTATATTTTTGTTGAAGTAATTCTATAACATAAATTAATATTCTACAAAATGATTTATATTAATATTTTACTTATATTTTTTTTAACGGCCCAAATTTATTTAATCAAGATTAGCGTTAATCACGGGATTAACGGGTTAATTTGGGTGTTACATGGACAGCTGGGCGAACTCGGATGAGTACCCAGGTTATATTGTGTTATTTGTGTATGTTGTATGTCTATTATTGTAATGTGGGAATGTATTATTACTTATATAAACATCACATGTGTGAATGTTGATATCGGACGAGGTTACAGTCGGGTATATGTCTCGAAATGCATGTCAGGTAGGGGTACCATGTGTCGGGTAGCCGGGGCACGGGGCATTGACTGCCGGGTAGTTAAGAGTCAGTAGGATATAAATTGAATTAATTAAAAAGGTCTATATACTAACTATGGGTATTAATGTGACTAATGTATAGTTGAATTAAATTGATAAATCTAAGTCCTATAGTTGAAGGAAAATAAAAAGAGCCATAAGATAACCTGGAGATGGGTGTGTAAGATCTCAAGATAAATGGTGTTATGAAGTTGTGTTACTCAAGAAGTTGGACTGGGAAATCAAGAACCCTTAGATCTGCCTCGGGATGTGTGCGTTGAAAGATATTAGGCCAAGGGGTATATATATATGGGGGTTCTATTGAGAATTCACACATACAAAGCTTGGGTTGTAAAGGAAAATTTGTAAAATAAGTGGCAGAGGAGCTGGTTTGGAGGATTGAAGGAGATCAAACACGAATCGAGGAGCTGGAGTGAGGATCAAACTCGGGTAACTCCTTAGAGTTATGGATTTTTCAATAAATTAGCTTGAAGTTGGGTTTATTTCATTAAAATGAAAATTATGGGTGGGGTTACTGTTTTGATCGAACTCTTTATGAATTTGAGGTTTGGGTAATGCTAATTGAGGTTTAAAATGGTTGTAACGAGGTTTTACTAAAAATCCGAGTAGTTTGTGTAAGTTGGAAAAAAAAATCGGACATGCATGTTGATTCGAGAACTTATTGTTGTTTCTGTGGTTTTTGATGTTAAAATTGGTCTCTTTTAGGTGTTATTGGATTAGTGATAGAGAGAAAGAGGGAAGAAAAAGAAGAAGAGGAAAAAATATATAGAGAGACGGATTCATCTCTGGTTTAAACTAGAGACGAATCAGTCTTTGGGAGGGGGATGACGCACGCGCGTGTCCCCTCGACCCGGGCCGGACCAGTTCAATCCAGGTGGGCCCCCACAATTTAAAAATAATTTTAAATTAAATAAAAATTAAATAATATATATATTATTTTCTGAAAATAGGGAAAGTAGTTGGAAAATATCATAAAAAATTGAAAAAATTCTAGAAAACCATAGAAAATTTAGAAAAATGTAGAAAAGTGGTTTCGGGACTTTTTGGGTATTTTTGGAACCCCGACATAGTCTGGGAGAGGTACCATAATTCAAATTTGAAAATATGATATAATATCATAAAAATAGATAATGTGTTTTATTAATAATATAAAACACTATAAATGGACTTCAGGGACTGGTGAACCATAACTCGGGTATTGGGGAGCTAGGCGGGTCCGAAAGATGGAGAGCGTATTTCGGTGCGTAAAACCCTTGAGAAAGTTACACTTTAAATTCATGGCATGCATTTTATCGATTATCTTATCGTATGCGATGACTGCTGGTGGTCACGCATGGTTTTTCATCTTGGTTATGGCTACACACTTGAGCATGGGCTAGTTTGCGATGGTGATCGAGTAGATGAGAGTATAATGTATCTACAACTGTCTCGAGGGATTAAGGGTACTCTTAGAACTAAAAAGCTTGGAAATGAGTACGCCCATTTACTAGTTGAGGTGTAGTCATTGTAAGCCTGTTATAAAGCACTGGTTTGTGCTAAAAACTCCATTTTGCTATCGTTAATTTTCCCCATGCAATTGGGTACGCCGACCTAGACCGTACAAGCCCCGAGTCATCACTCGGCGACTGACGAGCCTAGTCGGCCTTCAACTTAATCAATTTAGTTATTTATGAAAGAGTTATTGCAATAATACACGATGGAAGACTAAAACATTTATAATAAAGGGGAAAATAACTCATTCAAGGGAAGTAAAGGAATTCTATAAGTGTGGAAACCCGGGTTTTCATGCACAATTCGATAAGTAATTATACATGATACCGGTCTCATTAAAGTACCAAGTTCAATAATCCCAAAGCATGTATATATAAAAACGGTATACATAAAAGCAAAACATAAAGAAACCTATAAAATAGTCTCCAAATCCAGTAGCTAATCCTCACAATAGATCACCTAGGCGGGGTCCTTTACCCTTCTTTGTTCTCATCCTATCTGCACCCACCGTCACAAACTAGACGGTGAGTAAGCTGAATAAAATCGAATGTAATGCCGAAGAAGATAACGATAATTCATGATAATACAAGTAAAGCGATCTAAATATCATGCGGTATTAAAATGACGGGAATTTAAATAGACAAGGTGCATGATAAACAGGACTAATAGATATCAATCGAAATTCAAGTGTGTTCCAAGGAATCAAAAGAGGCTCATAAGTGGTCTAGTCCATAGCATAACGGCGAAGACCTCGCGAGGTCTTCCGGGCATCGACTCAAACAAAGCACGGCTATGATGGTAAGGGGACTCGAACCCCGGTACTCGGTGTCACACGGTCACTAAGGGTGGTCACACACTCGTGGCCACGAGTGCCCACGTTTTATCCCTCTAGTGCGAGGTCCTAGTACTTTTCGGACAAAACACTTACGCAGGAATCACACAACAAGAAATGGAATGGAATACCAATAATAGTGAATAACAAGGCTGAATAAATGATAATGAATCACATGACATTTTCTTGCGGCTTACAAACATACAAATGCTTTTTAAGGCAAATGTACTTACGAACTATCGTAACCGCGTACAATGCTCCTCGCGACTTCTAACGCGTATCCCAGGGTTTCCGCTACCTAACAAGGTTGGAAACTCGTGTTAATAGGTTAAGTCATTAACTAAACCTACGTTGTATCCCAAGTGTTCTCCCGGTGTTTCGATGACTCGAATAACGCGATGAAAATCGAAAATAAATACTCTCTTGGGTTTTAGAAACATTATAACACATGTAAGCTTACTCGTAAATTCGTAAGCTCGGTTCGGTCGTATGTGGGTCACGCCATAGTCTCGAGGATCGACGGCGTGACTACGACGTCACTACCATTTACATTACATAGACTCACATGAAATGACGACTGTTTAATACTGAATAGGCTGTTTCGACCACTCAGAAGACTGTGGGACCCACGTAGGAGATTGGTGGGGTCCCCAACAACGTCCCGTCATCGTGGTCCAGCGGTGGTGCCGCCGGTGAGGTGGTTTTCCGGCAAGACTAAAACAGCCACCTATTACAAAGAAAAACAGTTTTAAAAACAAATTTTCAAAAACAACGTGAGAAAACCGCGAGGAAGGAAGGGAGAGAGAGTGCGACTTCGACTCCGGTGAGGGAGTGACCTCCGACCACCACCGGTCCAGCCAGGTGTGGCGGTGTCGTGGGCGTGGAGTGTAGGCCGAGAAGTGAGAGATCGAGAGAGAAAAATCCGTGAGAGCACACGAGAGAGAAAACCGTGAGGTGAGTGAGATAAAAAAAAATAAATAAAAATAAAATGTTGTTTGCAAGATTCGATCCCTAGTCACGTTACCTCATCAAACTCATTCATTACCAACTACTCCAGCAAGCCAATTTTATTTTATTTTTTTATATTTTTTGTATATATGATACACCCCACAACCTAACAACAGTGAGAAAATAGAGAGCTAGAGAAAGAGAACCACAGAGAGGCCGTGAGAGAGGGTGAGAGAGAGAAGGCTGAGAGATCAGAGAGACCGTGAGGTGAGAGTGGTTACCTTCGGCTAGGGTGGCTTTCCCGGGGATTATTTAACTCGTCGGCGAGAAGAGGAGGGTGGCGGTGGTGGTGAGAGGCCGAGTGAAGAGAGGAGATCAAGATGAAGAGATGGAGAGGGAAGGGTTGGTGGCGGTGATAATTGGAGAAGAAAATGATTACTAGGGTTTCTTTCCATCATTTTGTATATATATAAAATATAAAGGTTAATTGACCATTTTGCCCTTGAGTTTAAACTTACCCAACCCTTGGACAGCTACCCTTATGAGTCATTTGACTCTTCCTCACAATCTAACACATATCCCCATCTCCATGACCATCCAATGGTCCTCCTCACTCAATCGTGTCACTTTAACAATCCTATCCATATTAATCTATTAATTTAACCACATTAATTTTATTAATTTACCAATAAGGTTACACAAATTCTCGCCTACTCGGTGCATCGTTTCCCCGCGTTTGACACGCTTCTCGAGCGATCCCACCCTTGGGATTTGAATAAATTCCCTCATGTTTTTAGTATACATTATCGTAAAAATTTTATTTTCCTCAACCCGTTTTTCCTTGTTCGACTCCCATAACACGCGTAGTCTAGCCTGCCTCGCCAACTAATTAATTAAATTAACTAAAGATTCATTTATTTGTATGTTTTACTCCCCGTTTGCATAGGCGTAGTCTCACTCAATTTAAAATCGCGAACGGCGCGAGACCGAAACATACTAAAATACTAATACATACAATCAAAGAATCATAAAATCACTTCGGTGTCGACTCCGAAGTTCGAAATCTTGTCCGGTATTCACATAGCCAGGGTCGATTAAAATTTGAGGGCATTACGGTCTCCCCCACTTATTAAATTTCGTCCCCAGAAATTAATCTAATAAGTAAACTAAATTAATGACTCTTCGCAACTCCTCACAAGATCGATAAAATCTCAAAGTGAGTCATTTCTTGACTCCAAACTATTCGTGACCCTTTAGTGGAGAGAACTTGGGTATTCATAATCTCTCCAGAATCATCTTGAAGCTCATTGTGATACTCGACAAGTATTTCTTACGCCACTCTGGGCACTCTTAAATCTCTAGCAATCCATCCACAACTACCCGGATGTTATCGTAACCACGAGGAGATCGGGGCAACCACTAACGAAATCCATATCAATATGTTCCCACTTCCATCAAGGAATGGGTGGGGAAATGCTGATAGTCCTCCAGTCGTCGATGCCCGAACTTTTACTGTGGCCCGGCATGTCACACGCTCGTACACATTCCGACACCTCGGAACATCATTCCTGGTCACCAAAATAATGTCGCATATCGGCGCACATCTTAGGTCGACCGGATACACAACAAAACCGAAACGATAAATCTCTGAAGTAACTCTTCACAAGCATCGGACCCCATGGAATCCCCGATCGCCGCGATACCTCTAGCATGAGTGCGTCGGCCAGGCTCGTGCAGGGCAATATGAATTATCCACCATCTCATTGCCCGTGGTATGACGCATCGCCTTCTTGTCCCTCGCGCACAATGCCAAATGAGACGGTCCACAACATCGTTTGACCACGTATCGGGTTACGGTAGTCGTCGGCACGTCCGTGATCTCATCAACTCGAATGCCTCACATAAACCACGCTCGTAGGTTCTTTAACATATAACTACCTCTGCATCCAATCCTTTGCGGCGCAACGCATCGGCAACAACAACGTTGATCTTCTAGTATCCACAAATCAACGCATATAATGTTTATATCTAGTTCGCACCTCTCCCCAACCGTGGGCTTACGGCCGCTTGACGAGCTTAGATCCTCTTTCTCGAGCTGTGGACTACCTCAAAGTCACTTGAGACGACTCGTTCATCATCGTTGAATTGCAAACCAATGCATAGTCACTTGAGACGACTCAATAAGCTATAACCAACTGTGAACTCTCGCGAATGTCACTTCCAACGACTTGATTTTATCTCGGTCTTGGGGCCATAGGTCCCAACCAATTCAAACAACCTAATTCAACTACGGTCTCTCTAGGCCGCTCCCGTTTTCCCAAAATGTTAGGAATGCCACGACCTCGTCGCAAACATCGCCACTACCACGACTCGAAGCTTGGTGATCACGACGTAAGACGCTACGATCGCGACTCGTACGCCATACTCGTGAAAACCTCCCAACCTACTCGCGTCTCGACGCAAGTTTATCTATACCCGAGCGGTAAAATAGATTCGACAAAGTTGTAACAGTGGCCACCATGTACACTACGTGTCCATGCATCGTAAGATGAATCACAACCAGTCTGGTCCTGCCTCTCTTTAGGTGTACTTGTGGCTAGTTTTGGCACCCATTGTGCCCAAACTTACCATCTCTTTTGGACTCTGGTCTAAGTTAGGTCTATCTCATCCTAGACAACTCTGCTAAGTTTAAACGGCGCAACTCTAGCAAATATTGACCCCTAACACTGTCACCTGACGTCCGACATCACATTTAAACACCTAAAGTCTCAATTACTCGGTTCAACACATGTTATATGATAACCGGAAACTTCTTTACCTCAGATAACATCACGAACCACTATCGGCTATTGTTCATTCGCCACGTGCACATCCTCGCACAAATCGGTACATCGTTTCTAAAAATGTCAGTTTGTCCGCCTTGGTAACACAACTTCCGCTTTCGAGAACCACTATCATCGTTCGAATTTCTCGTTCGTTTCCCATCATGTTTCCCACGATCGGCGCTCTAATTACAACTCGGGTCGATCGGGTTCAATCTTCTCGTGACTCTTCAAGAACAACTCTGCTACGGTCACGTCGGTACCTCCATAGAAATGACGGGGTCGTGCCTCTTGAACTCTCGCCATTGCACGACCTCGATAGTCGTCGTAATGTCATACACTTGTCGGTGCACGAGTACAACCGCCATAGCTGGTGTCATTGAAGTGGTGGAAGGAAGCAAGGTCATGGTCGTAACCCCGATGTGTTTGCCTCTTGAGTAATAGTTACTCTAGCCGTTGATGAATACCGATGCAACGACAAGCGACGCCCTCATTATCGCCAAAATCTCTTCCAACTATCGCTCTTGAGATGCGACTCTGCGTCAAAGTCGAAACTCGTCGATGCTAACGGCTCGAGTACTCGACGTCCCATTTGTCGTCACTAGGACCACCGATCCGCCATCGCCATCTCATAACGAAAGCGTATTTCGGATCGGTGGATAGTTACTAGATACCATATAATACACACAACAATCGTAATATGTATAAACATCACATCAGACTTATCCCACTCCCCACTAGGATTCTAAGTCAAGATCATAGGGTTTCCACTCTAAGTTCAACCGTTCTAACTTCCGTTGGTTTAAATGGCTTGTGTTTTATGAATTTGAATCAAGAGTCGGTCTATGTAACCTTGTGCTCGATACCAAGCTGTGACGGCCCCAATTTTCCCCATGCAATTGGGTACGCCGCCTAGACCCGTACAAGCCCCGAGTCATCACTCGGCGACTGACGAGCCTAGTCGGCCTTCAACTTAATCAATTTAGTTATTTATGAAAGAGTTATTGCAATAATACACGAATGGGAAGACTAAAACATTTATAATAAAGGGGAAAATAACTCATTCAAGGGAAGTAAAGGAATTCTATAAGTGTGGAAACCCGGGTTTTCATGCACAATTCGATAAGTAATTATACATGATACCGGTCTCATTAAAGTACCAAGTTCAATAATCCCAAAGCATGTATATATAAAAACGGTATACATAAAAGCAAAACATAAAGAAACCTATAAAATAGTCTCCAAATCCAGTAGCTAATCCTCACAATAGATCACCTAGGCGGGGTCCTTTACCCTTCTTTGTTCTCATTCCCTATCTGCTTACCCACCGTCACAAACTAGACGGTGAGTAAGCTGAATAAAATCGAATGTAATGCCGAGAAGAAGATAACGATAATTCATGATAATACAAGTAAAGCGATCTAAATATCATGCGGTATTAAAATGACGGGAATTTAAATAGACAAGGTGCATGATAAACAGACTAATAGATATCAATCGAAATTCAAGTGTGTTCCAAGGAATCAAAAGAGGCTCATAAGTGGTCTAGTCCATAGCATAACGGCGAAGACCTCGCGAGGTCTTCCGGGCATCGACTCAAACGAAAGCACGGCTATGGCGGTAGTAGGGACTCGAACCCCGGTACTCGGTGTCACACGGTCACTAAGGGTGGTCACACACTCGTGGCCACGAGTGCCCACGTTTTATCCCTCTAGTGCGGGTCCTAGTACTTTTCGGACAAAACACTTACGCCGGAATCACACAACAAGAAATGGAATGGAATACCAATAATAGTGAATAACAAGGCTGAATAAATGATAATGAATCACATGACATTTTCTTGCGGCTTACAAACATACAAATGCTTTTTAAGGCAAATGTACTTACACGAACTATCGTAACCGCGTACAATGCTCCCGCGACTTCTAACGCGTATCCCAGAGTTTCCCGCTACCTAACAAGGTTGGAAACTCGTGTTAATAGGTTAAGTCATTAACTAAACCTACGTTGTATCCCAAGTGTTCTCCCGGTGTTTCGATGACTCGAATAACGCGATGAAAATCGAAAATAAATACTCTCTTGGGTTTTAGAAACATTATAACACATGTAAGCTTACTCGTAAATTCGTAAGCTCGGTTCGGTCGTATGTGGGTCACGCCATAGTCTCGAGGATCGACGGCGTGACTACGACGTCACTACCATTTACATTACATAGACTCACATGAAATGACGACTGTTTAATACTGAATAGGGCTGTTTCGACCACTCCGAAGACTGTGGGACCCACGTAGGAGATTGGTGGGGTCCCCAACAACGTCCCAGTCATCGTGGTCCAGCGGTGGTGCCGCCGGTGAGGTGGTTTTCCGGCAAGACTAAAACAGCCACCTATTACAAAGAAAAACAGTTTTAAAAACAAATTTTCAAAAACAACAGTGAGAAAACCGCGAGGAAGGAAGGGAGAGAGAGTGCGACTTCGACTCCGGTGAGGGAGTGACCTCCGACCACCACCGGTCCAGCCAGGTGTGGCGGTGTCGTGGGCGTGGAGTGTAGGCCGAGAAGTGAGAGATCGAGAGAGAAAAATCCGTGAGAGCACACGAGAGAGAAAACCGTGAGGTGAGTGAGATAAAAAAAAAAAAAAAAATAAAATGTTGTTTGCAAGATTCGATCCCTAGTCACGTTACCTCATCAAACTCATTCATTACCAACTACTCCAGCAAGCCAATTTTATTTTATTTTTTTATATTTTTTGCATATATGATACACCCCACAACCTAACAACAGTGAGAAAATAGAGAGCTAGAGAAAGAGAACCACAGAGAGGCCGTGAGAGAGGGTGAGAGAGAGAAGGCTGAGAGATCAGAGAGACCGTGAGGTGAGAGTGGTTACCTTCGGCTAGGGTGGCTTTCCTGGGGATTATTTAACTCGTCGGCGAGAAGAGGAGGGTGGCGGTGGTGGTGAGAGGCCGAGTGAAGAGAGGAGATCAAGATGAAGAGATGGAGAGGGAAGGGTTGGTGGCGGTGATAATTGGAGAAGAAAATGATTACTAGGGTTTCTTTCCATCATTTTGTATATATATAAAATATAAAGGTTAATTGACCATTTTGCCCTTGAGTTTAAACTTACCCAACCCTTGGACAGCTACCCTTATGAGTCATTTGACTCTTCCTCACAATCTAACACATATCCCCATCTCCATGACCATCCAATGGTCCTCCTCACTCAATCGTGTCACTTTAACAATCCTATCCATATTAATCTATTAATTTAACCACATTAATTTTATTAATTTACCAATAAGGTTACACAAATTCTCGCCTACTCGGTGCATCGTTTCCCCGCGTTTGACACGCTTCTCGAGGCGATCCCACCTTGGGATTTGAATAAATTCCCTCATGTTTTTAGTATACATTATCGTAAAAATTTTATTTTCCTCAACCCGTTTTTCCTTGTTCTGACTCCCATAACACGCGTAGTCTAGCCCTGCCTCGCCAACTAATTAATTAAATTAACTAAAGATTCATTTATTTGTATGTTTTACTCCCCCGTTTGCATAGGCGTAGTCTCACTCAATTTAAAATCGCCGAACAGCGCGAGACCGAAACATACTAAAATACTAATACATACAATCAAAGAATCATAAAATCACTTCGGTGTCGACTCCCGAAGTTCGAAATACTGTCCAGTATTCACATAGCCGGGTCAGTTAAAATTTGAGGGCAGTTACATGTGTAATTGATGTAATGCTGTAATGGTTGTTTACTGCCAGCCATGGGGATATGATTCCTATTGTCAGGGTCATATTCACATGTCTCGCAGGTTATCAATATTTTCATGATTATCGTGTAGACTTCTCTTGGGAATTTACTCACTGGGCTCGTTGCTGTATGTGTTGGGCAACTGAGCGCAGATCCTGGTACGAGCAAGAGCAAGGCAAAAGAGGTACTAGGAGACTATCTCTGAGGCCATTGCTGCTGACAGCTCGTGTTTTGACTACCTAATAATGTATGTATATATTATTTTGTTGGGTTTTGGGAACTTTAGAACTTTATCACATGTATATAGATTACTATTTACTTCGTCTCAGTTATATACATGGTGTTTATTTCCGGGTTTTCCACGATTTAGGTTTAATAAATTCTCATAATATGCATTAAAGGCTTCCGCTGTTATTATTATTAACTAACCTGCTATATGTTTAGGAGTAACAATTCAATATAGTAGGATTAGTTAAATGGAGTGTTACTTCACAGAGCTACGGACGTGGCAGCAGTGATGACGTGTCCAGTGACGTGACAGGCTCTGCTGGGCTTGCGAGCGGAGGGCGTGGGTCACGGGACGACCCCGGAAATTGGGGCCGTCACATTTTTGAATTATTATTTTTTTTAAATAGTTGGTTTTGTAGTTCATAGTCGATATAGAGAATGCGGTTCGAGTCGCGCTTGGTTTTTGTTATGCATTAGCTGTGGTCTTATAAACCATGTCTTAGTCATAGCTAGCCCATTCATAGTCGATCACAACTGGTACTTTATCACACATATAATTTGTAACGGCCCCATTTCAAGACCAGATTTACCATCGGACCATTTGGCTCCATGGGGCGCACCCCACCGCACCGCTAGTCACGGGTGGTACCAAGCCTACCCCATCCGTGTCCCCATGCGATCTTTTTCGCCTCTCGACTCAAATCTGGGTCTGAGGGATAAGATTCAGATTTCACGAGTCGAGTACCACCGAGCCGGGAGGACTTCCCAGGAGGTCACCCATCCTAGTACTACTCTCGCTCAGGCACGCTTAACTGCGGAGTTCTGATGGGACCCGGTGCCTTCGTGCTCAACCAGCTCAGTGGTACTCGACTCGTGAAATCTGAAATCTTATCCCTCAGGACCCAAATTTGAGTCGAGGGAGGCGAAAGACTGTGTGGGGGGACACGGATGGGGTAGGGCTTGGTACCACCCAGCCTGTGACTAGCGGTGCCAGTGGGGTGCGCCCCCATGGAGCTAGTGGTCCAGTGGTAGCCTGGGCACTGGGCTGGGCCGTTACAAAAAAATGCGCCTTTATGTAACGGCCTCCAGCGCTAGGCTACCATCTGACCACTTGGGCTCCATTGGGCGCACCCCACCCGACACGCTAGTCACAGGGTGGTGGCCAGCCCCCCATCCGTGTCTCCCACACGATCTTTCGCCTCCTCGACTCAAACTGGGTTACGAGGGATAAGATTCCAGGTTTCACGAGTCGAGTACCCCTGAGCTGGTTCAGCACGAAGGCACCGGATCCCATCAGAACTCCGCAGTTAAGCGTGCCTAAGCGAGAGTAGTACCAGGATGGGTGACCTCCTGGGAAGTCCTCTCAGCTCAGTGGTACTCGACTCATGAAACTTGAAATCTTATCCCTCATGACCCAGGTTTGAGTCGAGGGAGGCGAAAGACCGTGTAGGGGGATACGAATGGGGTAGGGCTTGGTACCACCCTGCCTGTGACTAGTGGTGCCAGTGGGGTGCGCCCCCATGGAGCTAGTGGTCCAGTGGTAGCCTGGGCGCTAGGCTGGGCCGTTACATAATTTAGCCCAAGGCAATATAAATTCTTAGATCCGCCCATGCCCTTTTCGATTAAAATCAAAGTCGTTAGATTAGTCCCACCCGAATGAGTAATTATATCTTTTTCATATATCATGTGCTTTGTTTGTTTTCAACAGTTTCTACCTCCTCATTGGATGTTTTTGTCCCCTAATTTGTGCCTCCAAAATGGCAAGGGACTCTGATGTTGCTCCAGCGCATTTTGGTGACTACCCTAGTTGTAGGTTCTATTGTGAAGTATGGATGACCATGCATGTACACCAACGTATTTGTAGTTATGTAACTTATATTTCTCACTAATGATACCCTCACTTGTCCATATATTGTCATGTGACGGCCCCAAATTCCCAATGTATTTGGGAACGCCTGGCCTAGATTCGTATAGATCCCCAACTCAGTACTTAGCGATCTGGCGAGCCCAGTCAGCCTCCAATTATCAAATTACAAGTTTTATGAAAGAGTTATTGCAAGTATAACACAGCGGAAGAAAATTTAAACTAAACAATTATTGGCAAATAACTCAGTTAAACGAAAATCAGGAATTTATATATGTGAAAACTCCGTAAACGGGAATATTCATGTACATCAAATGGAAACCAAGTAAAGCTGTACATGATATCAAATAACCTATGATCTCAATTTCAAACCAAACATGATGTATATATAAAGAAATCAACATACAAGCAGAAATCAAACATAACCTAGGCAAAGATGCTCAAATGCTGCAAATCCTCACATAAGTCTCCTAAGCAGGGTTCCTTACCCTTTCGAACGCTCTGGTATATCTGCACCCACCGTCACAAACTAGACGATGAGCAACTGAGAGAAAATTGAAAGTAATGCCAGAAGAATATAACAGTAATTCTTGATTTATCAAGCATAACAGTCCAAATATCATGCGGTAAATGACAGACAGGGATTTAAATAGACAAAATGCATGATAAACAGACTGGGAAGATAGCAACGACAACATGCGTATTCTAAGAATCAAAAGATGGTCATAAGCGGTCAAAATCCATAACAATAACCACAACAATCTAGTGCCTAGGTTCACACAACACCAGGGGTGGTCAAACACTCCTGCAGAGAGTGGCTCGCGTTTCCCCAACTGGTGTGGGCCACATGACACCTTCACAAATCAGTACCCAAGTTCACACAACACTGTGGGTATTAGTAATTCCGGTAGGAAATACCCAAGTTTCCCCAACCAGTGCGGACCATATGATACTATATCGACACATTTACGCCAAGAATACATACCAAACAAATAATGGAATTTTAGTATCAATAATGGATAACAACAAAATAACAATGAATGATAATGAATCACATGATATTTTTCTTACTGGCTCACTAATATACACAGGCACGTAGACGAGTGTACTTACCTGACAACGCAACTCACAAATAACCACTCTCGCGTTCCTAGTGCGTATCCCCGAGTTTCCCGCTACCTGACAAGGTCGGGAACTTTAATTAACGGGTCAAGTCATCAAATAACCCTATGTTAACTCCCTAGTATTTTTCCAACGTTTTAAATGACTCGATAACTCGATGAATCAATCGGTAATTCGACCAAAAACCTAACAAAACACAACGACTCTATTGGGTTTCGTAAACCACACTATATGTAAGCCTATTCACGAATCATAAGCTTGGCTCAGTCGTCATATATGAGTCACGCCATGGATTCAAGGACCGGCGACGTGACTACAACGTCATCACCATTCATCAACGTGAAACACGACATTGATATCGATCAACAATCATGACTCATCATGAACTCGAAATGACCATGTACCAGTGAGTAGGGAACCTTTCTGGTGTTGTCCAACGTTAGTAGGGTACCATCGCGGCATGGAAAGGCCGAGGCACGCTCTACAACACATCAATAACCACTCGACGCGACAATAAGAACCAAAGCATGAATTCATCACTACAACGACTCGTCATCATCGATATGGACGCTCTGGGGATTATGGGACTCACACAAGAGTTTGGTGAAATCCCCGACACTCCCCAAGTCATGGCGTCCGACGATAGCATCGCCATGCACGACAGTTTCCAACGAGGAATACAACAACGACAACACATGAAATGACACATTCACGTTTACTATCTCGGATCGGGACACTCCAAGGGCTGTAGACACCATGAAGAACATGGCAAGGTCTTCGGGAGTCCCCCTTTTCATCGCGACGACGGCAGAGTCGCCACGATGGGCGGTTTCCGGCGAGGAAGAGCATAAGACAACCACATAGATTTAAGACTCAAAAAGTCCCAAACGTGATTGAACCAGGCACACCAAAGGTTGTGAGTCACCATCAAGGACTTGGAGAGGTCCCCGACAACCCCCACGCGCGGTGGTTCGGCCAGTGGCGCTGCTAGTCTTGGCGTTTTCCGGCGTGACTCTCAATAGTGAACAAATTAGCAAAAACAAAGTACGGATAACAACCACTATATGCATTACGAATTAGAGGTATTTCGGGGACGTGGGTACTCCAGTGGGCCATAAGGGCCCATCCATAACTGTCCTCGACCTCTCGCCAGCTACCCTAGCACTCGGCCAAGACGCGGCACAACCCCAAACGTGAAAGCAATGAGTGAACAGTGAGGCGTGACACGGTATTTACTCTACATGTGCCGCGAGGGAGGGTGCTCAGGGACGATCAGGACTCAAGTGAGCAACCATGGGTTGTCCACGACCTATCCCCGTCACGACAGTCGCATCCTCAACCGATTCACATAGAATAACGAACGAGAGAGAGAGAGAGATAGAGAGAGAGACCTATTTCGACTACCTGAGGTTTCTCCGGTAAGCACCGACCACCACTGGAGCTGCTAAGGACCGGTGGTTCGGTCACTAAGAAAGGAGAGAGAGAGAGAGACCTACTTCGGCTACCTGAGATTTCTCCGGTGACCGCCGACCACCACTGGAGCCGCCGAGGACCGGTGGTTCGGTCACTAAGAGAGGAGAGTGGAAAGGGGGAGGAGAGAGCCGATTTGGAGAGAGGAAAAAAAATCGATTTGAGAGAGAGAGAGAGAGTAAAGTGTGTGTGAGTTGGTGAGGTGGGGTCCCTTTTTAAAAACTTTATTTCATCTCAAAACACATACGCATCTCGAGGCCAATCCCAGGGCTCTCCTACTTGGGCTGTGTCACTTTAAAAATCCCTATCACATAGCCCGTGTGTTGCGTAGCTATCTGACTCCCCATGTCCAAACAATGCTCCTCGATTCATATTTCTCCATCACGCGAGTAGTCCCGCCTTGTCTCGTCAAGTAATTATTTAAATTATCTAAAAATTCATTTATTTGTGTTTTTACTGTGTTTTAAGTCCCCCTTGTACCCGTAACCCAACTGTCGATACCCGCTCGTCCAGTTTTCCTACTCATTTACCGACTTCATTGTCCAGTCACTCAAATACGAGTATAAATACGTAATACACATCATCATTCACAAAATAGCCAAATTTTCGGGTCGTTACATGTCACGTTACTTGTAACCCTTTCCAATGTACATCAACTCTTCTATGTATTGTCAATGTTGCTTGTAATGTGTTGTATGACATGTGATGTATGTGTTACTTGTAAACGTTGTCTAGGTATATTTATCATCGTCACCGATGAGCCTATATAAAAGGGTGTCAACCTTATTGTAAGTTGTATACAACTCTCTCATTTCTTCTCTTCTCCGTTGTAGTAGTAGAAGTTAGTATTTATTCTACTTTCTTTCTCTAGCTTCTAACAAGTTTCATCTCAATTTACAACAGTTCTACCTCATTATAAGCCAATCTTTTTTTTTTCAATAATCATGAATATCTAGACACTTGTATGGCTAGTCTCATGGACCCTAAGATTGGAAAAAGAAATCATCAGTGCCCGATGTTTGATTGTTGTGGGAATCGAACTTGAGACTATGCGTTTAACTCATGCATTCCCGGGTTCTCATTAAGCCAATTTAGAAAAAGCTAAAAAATCATTGTAACCTTACCTGGACTAAGCTGCTCTCGTTTCCTAAGATCAATCGGTCTATACTCATAAACCAACCTTGCCGCACATCCAACGCAAACCAAAATTTGATCAATCGCAAAAACCCAATCCCTAGGCAACGATGCAACACACAGATCATGATGAGAAAGTGAACCTGTAACCTTAGCGAATCTGATGCACCACGAATAGGAGGTCGGGCTTATTAAAAAAGTAAGGTTGTTATACTTTAAAATTCATTAAATAAGGTAAATTTTTTAAAAATTTTAAAAATAATGTATTTTGTCTTTAGTAAAGGCGTTATTAAGTGTGACATGGCGGGGCAATGCACGAATGATGCCTTTACAAAAGGCGCCATAGCGGGGCAATACACGAATGGCGCCTTTACAAAAGGCGTCATTCGTGTACACATGGCGCCATTACGGATTGGAGACGGGGAGCCCCGTCGCCAATCCATATTATATATATATTTTATATTTAAGGTTTTATAATATATATAATAGATAGGAATATATATAATATTATATTATATATATAATATATTATATATATAATATATAATATATAATATATTATATATAATATATAATATATATATTGATTGGCGACGGGTCCGGTCGCCATATTATATATAATATATATTATATATAACATGTAACATATAATATATAATATACAATATATTATATAAAAAATATATAATATATATATTGTTTGGCGACGGGCTCCGTCGCCAATTGATTTTGGCGACGGGCTCCTCCGTCGCCAATCGATTTTTGCCCGTCACCTAACAAGAATGGCGCCTTTCAAAAGGCGTCATTCTTGTTAGGTGGCTGCCACATGGCGTGACGTGGCGCCACACCAATGTTACAAGTTAATTACGCCTTTTCAAAAGGCGATATACTGTAATTAAAGAATTAAAAAAAAAACCACAGTAATTTACGAATTTTAAAAAAAAAAAAACGTACGGATGTAATTTTTTCTAGGAGCTCTCGCTGAAACAATACAACACCAACTTCTTCGAATCCATCACTTCTTCCAATTCTTCAGAACGGAACGGAACTGAACTCATCTTCAATAGTAAATGTGAATTGTGACTATGAATTTTTATCACATCATCACGTGGAAAGGTGTCTACTTTAGTTGGTATAAATACACATTCAACATTTAAAATAGTTTCCAATAGGTAATATAGATTGCACCCTTTATCCATGAGGTGACAACTACTTTTTTGAATTTAATAATTATTAAATGATTATATACTTTGCATTTATTAAACGATTATATACATATTATATTAATATTCTATGATTGTTATTTTTTTTGACGAAAATATGATTGTTATTTATGTATAGCAGATTTGTATTCATCTTTTTTTTTTCTTAAAGTTTATTTGTAATTATCTTGTATATGACAAGTACAAAAAAAATTAGAGAAAATAAGAAAAACGGAAAGTATATAGTATAAAATTGGTAAACTCAAAGTAGTAGTCTTATTTCCTTTTTTTTCAATTTTTTTGTATTTTTATTTGGATATTTATGAGGTGGCATAACCTACACTATTTATTCTAAAGGGTGTAGTAGACAGTATATATAGTTATTTATACACATCATCTCTGCAGTGTTAATTTACATTACCATTGAAAAGACTTTTTTATTTAAAATGTCTATTCTATCTTACGTGTTCCACGTTCTCAAAACCCCATTCGGAAATGCTCTTAAACTACACCAGGCTACGATTCGATGCTTCCCAGGTCACTTCATATCCTGTAAACAAACGACACGTGGCAGTGTGATTAATTAAACCGGTTTTCACAAAACCGGAACCAGAATAAGCTTGTCACGGTTTACTACATAAAACGTTTCCGTGTGGTTGAGAAGTATATTTGGCGGAACGGAAGAGGGAGAGAGGGTTTAAGAGCCGCCGCTACTCAACTTTCATTTTGAGGGGTTTCGATCGGATGGCGTTTTTCGGTAAGCTCATCTCCATAATCTGCTTGGCGAGTTTGTTGGATTGCATTTCAGTGTCTTCGTTTGGTTTGGTTTGGTTTTGTTGTGTGTTTTGTAGGGGTGGAAGTGAAGCCAGGAAAGCCATTCTCTCATCGGTTCGAGGCATTGCGCGGGAGGCTTCACATCTCCCACGTACCTTTTCAACCTCTCATTACTTGCTTGTTTATAGGGTTTACTTGGTTTTGATTTGTAATTGTCGATTGTCGATTGTCGATTGTGATTGTGATTGTGATTGTGATTGTTAGGCGACATTGGGGACGGGGTCGTCGACCAAGAGGTGCTTGATTCAGTGTAATGTGGGGGACAAGACTCCAATTCTCTTGTGCTCTTTGACGCCGGAACGAAACGACTCGTGCCAATTGGACCTCGAATTCGAAGAGGAAGATGAGGTCTTGTTCTCTGTTCTTGGTCCCCATAGCGTTCATCTCACCGGGTATTATCTCGGTAATGCTGGTGGCTATGGTGGAGATGGCCACGATACGTATCCCTCCTCTATATTGGAATTGAAAATTGATTGATTTCGTTGTTGTTTCTTTCTTTCTTGCTTGCTTGCTCTAAATTTAGTTTTAAGTTTACCTTAATTTAGTCTTAGCGATTCTTATGGAGAAGATATTGCGGAGACTGAAAGTGAGAATTCCTCGTTTTATGATTCGGATGAAGATGAATATGAAGATGACTTCATTGACGACGACGACGAAACTGATTCTGAAATGTACCCTCCTGGGCCTCCTTCCTCAAAAAGAAAAACTGGAGGTAGTATAAAATTCATCCACATTTTTAGTTTTTTGTTTCCTTCAGAAATTTGTGTTTGATCCATTTCACAAAGAGTGACTAAAGTTTTACGTTACCTATTGCAACCCCCCTCCATTTTTCAAGAATGGAAAATGGCATGGGGCCTCCCTTCCCCATTTTCCATACCAGAAAATGGGCTTTGGAGTCCTCCTTTATCCACACATAATTAATTAACTTGGGACTGAGGCTATGTTGTTGTTGTTGTTGTTGTTGTTTTTCCTTCAGAAATTTTTGTAGTGGCTTTGGGATTAAAGGGGGTTTGAGAATGCCAATGCATAGTGTAAAAGGTGTAATAGAAAGCCCCCCTTTCAGAATATCCATTTGAGGACTAGGCATGCGTGAATATTTTGTTGCAATTGATTGCTAAGCGAGCCTTGCGCCTTTTACCATGCTCATTTATGAAATTGTCTTGGTAATAAAGAAAATGCAAAGTTGAGTTGTTTGCTTTTAAGTATCAGAACGAGTTTCACATTGATGGTATAAGTTATGGAAATTACTTCTTTTCATCTCATTATTATTGTGATACTACATTATGGTTTTGTGTTTCTACCAGTTGTAATTGAGGAGATAGTGGACGAGAAACCTGCAAATAGTCAGGCTGATCGTAAACGTTTGAAGAAGAAAACCCATGTTAGTGATTCTGACGGTGAGAATCAGCAGCAAATTGTTGTCAGGCGTAGTAATGGTATCTTATTATCGGAAACTGAAGATGAAGATGGGTTTCCAGTAAATTCTCATTTTAAGGGAAAGCCTGATGCTGAGAAAGCTGCTGCTAAAGAAAAATTTGATAAGAAAGGAGGCAAGAATAAAGTTGAAGATGTCAGTGATCAGCCAGCTGGATCAAAAAGAAAAGTTGATGCAATTGATCAAGATGAAAATGAAAGGTTAGTGCCTATGTGTACAGCTTTCTTTCCGAAGTGTCAAGGAGTTTATTATAATATTGAAGTACTACCAAAACACACCTTTGCTTCAACTTGATTGAGATGGTCTTGAGTATGATATGAGGTTCTTGGAAATGTATGAGAAAAACCAAAAATTGTAAAATGAATGACAAAGAAAAAATATTAAATTGAAGTTAATGCTCTGATTCAACAAGTAATTAATTTACCAGGGACCATTACTGGGTTGAATTGTATTTTATTTTAACCATCAACATCTATTCAAAGTGAAATGATATGAAGTTTGCGATGCTTGTAGAGATTAATTGGTTGAAAGTTGAATTCTTAATTGTTGCATGTTAGTTTTTTGTTCTTGATATTGGATTAGTGTAGTTGGATGAGTGGATGACATGCAAAAAATCCAACCAAGCAATACTCTTGTCTTAAAAGAAAATTGGTAGAGGAAAGGCAATTGTGGGAGGCAGTCTTCTTGTCTTTAAGCCTCTAGAATCTGATATTCCTTATGCTATAATAACCTATACTTTTGGCTAACATTTGAAAGTATTTTGCAACATCCACAAAGATGAACAATACAAGAAAGTCTAAGTTGTTAATCCATACCGCACCTTTATGAAATTATATGACAAAATCAAAGCTCTATTTGCTCAAAAGATTATATTTTTGGGTGCCAGTGTTAACTGATTTCCTTTTTTTTTTTTTTTTTTTTTAATCTACATAAAGTTTAATTTGATTTTTATGCAGGGTAACCAAACAACAAAAAGATTCATCTGTACAATCTATGGAGAATGAGCATGAAACTGGTGAGAAATCAAAGAAGAAAAAGAAGAAGAAACAACGAGTTAAGGAGGTTGAAAACAAAGGAGCTGAGAGTGGCGATACGAGTAATGATGCACCCAAAGATAATGCTCAAATTGAGGTGGAAAGGAGTCGTAGCCAACATGAGACTGGACAAGAACTACCTAATGACAAGTGAGAACTTTGTTTAGGTTTCTCTTGTTTAGTCTCTATTCTATAAATGCATGATACAAAATTATGATTTATCATCCTCGTCAGTCTGCTATTTTTTTCAAATTTCTAGTATGAGCTATATTTCACCATTACTATACGTGATGTATCTCTAGATGCACGAAATAGAGGTTTAAATGCTACTGATTTGGGGAGCTTCTTTGCTTTTTGCAACTTCACCCATTTTCCTCTCCTACTCTACTCCAAGCCACCACGTCAATGAGAGAGAGGAAACTGGGTAAAATGTTGCAAATGAAACTATTATGCTAATCCATCAACTTTGTTACTTCCTGTCATCAAGATCAATGATTGTAATCTATTTAGTTTGGTAATAAACATGTTTGCTGCTATGCTTGCAGGAACATTGATACTCGTCAAGATGACACAGAAGTAAAGAAAAAGAAAAAGAAAAAGAAGAGCAAGGCCCAAAAAGGTGCTAATGTTGGCGACGTGGTGGAAACACCCAAGGATTCCATTGAGAACAAGGAAAAGAAGGCAGAATCAAAACGATCACCACAAGTACGATCATTTAGTAATGGGCTAGTTGTAGAAGAGCTAAAAATGGGCAAAGCAGATGGGAAAAAAGCATCTCCTGGATCTAAGGTAACGCTTGTAATAATAAAATAATCCAAATTATGCCTCTTGAAAGGTCTTCTAACCATGTAAAAGGAAAGGATTCAGATGTAGTTCTCTTGACTAAATAGCTGTTAATTGGTTTCAGGTTTCAGTCCATTACATCGGCAAGTTGAAAAAGAACGGAAAAATATTTGATTCTAATATTGGCAAAGCACCGTTTAAATTTCGTTTGGGTACTTTATCATTTCCTACTTCTGTCAATATGATCAACCAGTTCTATGCTCTATATTGACATTTGAACCTTTTTTTTCCTTTCAGGTGTAGGGCAAGTTATCAAGGGATGGGATGTCGGTGTTAATGGTACTTAGATTGTAGACTCTTTTATGCAACTGACTATTTATTGTACCAAGTGCATGGTATTTAACGTTTTGAAAACTACTTTGCAGGAATGCGCATTGGCGACAAGAGAAAGCTTACAATCCCACCATCAATGGGGTACACGCCACCTATTTTCCCCCATATGTTTGCTTGTATCATTTGCAGTACTCCTCTTATATATTGATATGTAATAAGTACCAATATGAAGGTGGTTTTCTTTGCAATGCAGCTATGGAGCTCAAAAAGTTGGAACAATACCTCCGAACGCATGGCTGGAATTCGATGTTGAGTTGGTTGACGTCCGCTAATCATTTTGGCAAAGCATACAAGTTCTGCTTTTACATTACATCTATGGGTTGGTTTTTAGGCCCTAATTTTTTATTGAGTATAAGAAACGGTACTATCGAATTGCAATCTTTCTGCTCTAAAAGTGCTAAGGGATTTTGTTTCTGGACCCTGTAGCCTGCACTCTGGTTTAATTTTTTTTCAGAAATACGAAGAATGTATGCAGGTTTTGGACACTATGGAGAACCTCTTAAGGAAGTGAATTTTCATGATAAACTATATCAGCAAGTTCTTTGCACAAGATGTTATATGTTTGTACCGCGTGCCATTTAATCACACGCTGTACACGAAATTCTTTCCTCTATTTTGAAGTTAAAAAATATGTAAAAACAAAGAAAGTCAAAATTCATCATTTGGTCCATAAACTTTCTAATTTTTATGCTTTTGATCATTATTATACATTTGGTCTTGAATTTTTACAAAAATTTACATTTAGTCCTCCATTTTAAATGTTAAATTTCATCAACGCAAGTAAGTAAAGTGTCGCGTGATTAGCCATGAAGAGTAAAGTGAATTATATTCCTGAATCGGGTGAGTCACATCGGCCTGCAAAAGTTAAAAAAATAAATTTCTTTAAAAACATAAAAAACTTAGCTTATGGACCAAAACATAATCACGCGACACCTTTTCTTAAAAGTATCGCGCATATCGGGATGGATGCGAGTGGCTGAAGTGGGGTGTGCATATCAGGATGGATGCGAGTGGCTGATATGGGGTGTGCGTATGTGATGTGTAGGGGTGTTCCTGCATTTCTTAAAAGGGAACTAACTAGTTTTTTTTTTGTCAAGCAGTTGCATTGTATCGATGTTCTTAATTGTATTGATGTTCTTAAGCCCAAATAGGCACAACAATCTATTACAACAAGAATAATAGATATTTTGTTACAATGAAGCTCGGAACTAAACCTACACCACGCACACTTGGTGATGCGACAACAAACCCTAACGGGCACAACCACCCCACAAGTGGCAACAAAACTAATTAGTTTTGAGATCTAGCGGTAGTCCAAGCATATTATGACATTGTCAAACATTAACAGTCGAAGGTGTATGTAGTTATAAAGATAGGCATAATGTCAAGTCCTAACATTATTTTTTCTTGGTTAAGATATTTATAAGCACTAAATCGAGCGCAATAGAAGAGTTTGATCCATGTAGCATATTCCAACTAATTTGGTGGGATTGAGACTGTTGTTGTAAGATACTTATGCATGATAACATATAACGTACCAGGTTATTTAAAATTATAGATGCACGGTGCACAAAAATGCAACTACAATTTCTTTGGGATCAAATCTAAAGGAGTCAGCTTCAATAAAGTTTATACATTTATCTTGTAGGTCAGCAAAACATGGCCATTGGATGCAATTAAATATACCTGAGCCACGCCCAACATTACAGAATCCTCCATTTCTCAAAAAATTGGAGCTGAAACAGGGATTGGATTACCATGTAATTCAACTCTTACAAAGTCGCGGGCTCAGTTTTGACAAGAAAATTAATGGCATCCTCTTCCATCACGTCACTGCTCAAAGGAGGCAGATTGGGGAAAAGGCATCAGTAGTTGCTTTAACAACAATAACCAAGAAAAGAACCCCAGAAGGAAAAAGCACAAACAAACCTGTCTATGGCTTCCGTCTTAGGGATCAACATTATCTGTTTGGAGACCAGGAACTTGCAAAACGAAGCGAGGTCATTCTCTTGACAGAATTTACAAAGTTGTCGCAGAAAATCGTTGAACTGTTTAGGTTCCTGCAATGTACACGCGGTAAAATGCAAGTTAGTTTCTGATTAAACAGAGTAAACCTGCAATCGACTGTTCGTTTGCCTTAACATGCAAATGCAAAGATAGGCAAAGAAAATCTAACATATAACATGCACAAACCAAGAAAAAATAGGCAAAGATTGTGAAGAAAGTCGAAGCAAAATAAAGGAAGACGGTATACCTGCTCGACAATGCAACCCTTGCGTAGAGCAATTAAACAGTCGAGCGCCTTACAGTAAGCATCCCCTTCATAGGAATTCTCCACCAGGTCGTAAATAAAACTTTTCATTTCTTTCATAGCTTTGTTGACCCACTCTACACCATCTCTGCGTGCCATCATAGCCTTAAAATCTTCTACTGGAGTCTTGTCACCAATTTGACTCACTATTGGCTTCCCCTCACAATTAAAAGATGGGACACCATGATCATTTAAACTGACTTCTGCATTCTTGCCATCTCCATCTGACGAAGGTTTTGTCCATAAACGCCGAGTAGATTTCTTGATCTGTAGAGCCAAATAATATTTGCAGAAATCAATAGGAAGATTTAAGATTTGGGTTTAATGTCAAATAATGCTTCTAATGACACATTTAATGAAGTACAACCTTTGGGTTCTCCTTGACATCAAATAGCTTGCAAAACTCATCAATCACAGCTTTATTTTGTAATAGAAGCTTTGGATCAGGTTCAATTATTCTCTTCAGAGTCTTATCAAGGGAAGGAACATCTGAATCTGGTTTCTTTGATTTCAACTCAAGAACATGATGAAACCGCTACATCAAAAATAGTCAGGTAGCAAGGTAAGGTACAACAACAAAGCCTCGATCCCAAATTAATAGGGGTCAGCAGCAAGGTAAGGTGAAAGACAAATTGACAAAAAATGAAATTGCCAACAAACCCATGAAGAGCGTTAAAAAACCATTTGCATTGCTTCTAAATTAAACCCAGCACTAGGTCAAACTAGAAGGGATGCAGCGTAGAAGGCACTTGGGTGAGAAAATTTGCATACGAGTATCAATTATGTTATTGGCAATTTGTTTTATGTAAAGAGACCAATTTGGCATTTACCTTTTCTCGTATTTGTTCATTAGATAATCTTTTAATGTTTCATCACACAGATTTAAAGCGAACAACTACAAAAAATATTGCCACCGCTATACATGTGTGTTCAAGTTGGTATTAAAGGAAGCACCACAAAGTTGGGAAGTGAATGACCTCAAGAACTGGATTTGGAGTGAAGTCTGGCCGCAGATCCTCCGGTTTTTCTGGTTGTGCAAGGTCAAGCATCATTACCAACTTGTCAGATGCCTCTTCCTGTTGCTGGTTTGGTTGGCATGATGCAGGCAAACCACTGAAAGAGCGAAACTGAAATTCTCGAACATCCTCAGCAAATGGAAGTACATTGAAGTAAAAGGAATCTGGCTATCCATCAGAATAAAAAACCAACCTCACTGAATTAAGAAAGGCCAAGGATAAGAAGTACCACAAATTTGTGCAAGGACAAGCTGAAACTTACAATGTTTTCTTGGTTGGACTCATTGGGTGTCAAGACCCCAACAACCACATTTCCCTGCCCTTGCCGCCATACGCAACGCAAAATTGCTACTTTATTCATTTTTTTCATAGCTTTCACTAAAGCAGAAACTGCAAGAGTTGCCTCTCTGTTACCCGGTTCAGCAATGAAGATGGAGACATCTTTCATATAATAGTGTCTTCAAGGTAATTAACACAAATCAAGTAACAAAGAAACCAGGCCATCAGAATTAATTTGGTTTTCAAAATTTAAAGATGACAAACACTAAACACGTTCAAAGGAGATGAGCAGACATATACTACCTCAATATGTTGGACACACTGGTGAATCCAAGAAGCTTCACACTCTTCTCGGGTTTGAACTTAATGGCCTCCAATTCAGCAGATGAAATAGGCACCACTTGAGGTCCATAACGATAGCCTTTAATTCTTTGTTCTGGGGGTACAACCTTAACAGGATCATCAGCCATTTTATACTCGTAATCTACCTTAATTTCATGAGTAGCAAACTTATCAGTTGAAGGTGCCTTGTCAGAATATTTTTTGAGTGTAGGAAACTTCTCCTCAGATGTTTTCTTGTAAACCCACACCTACATATGAAATTTAGCCAGAAGTAGATGATTCAGAGCTTGTTTGACAACCTATCAGTTTTCTCAATAACAAAGTTAATATTTAATAGGAAAATGCTGAGGTGACCCACTATGAACACTCACTACGAGCACGCACCATGATTTTTTTTTTTTTTTTTTTACAATTTTGTGGTTAAGGATAATGCTAAGGTTGCCCACTAAGACCACAAAATTGATAAAAATAAATAAAAAAATAAGGTGCGTGCTCGTAGGAGTGTCCGAAGTGAGTCACCTTAGCATTCTCCTATTTAATACTCATGAAACTTATAAAAATAAAAAATAAAAATAAAAAAACCAACAGCATGCATTAAAAGTTAAAAATTTCAGGACAAAAGGTTACTAACCAACAACAACGTCAAAGCCTCAATCCCAAATTAGTTGGCATAGCGAACAACAAAGAAAAAGACTTCAATTTACATTCACACAATCAGAGAGATAGCCAAAAAAAAAATCACAAAAACAGCTATATTTATGACAGCAATATGATTAATGCACAAGAAAGTCCCCCAAAATACACATTTATGGACAGTTGCGTGATTATGTGTTAGACACTGGAACTCAACCCCCAAATGAAAAATAAACATAAAGAAGCAATAAAAAACAACTAGCACTGAGGAAAAATATAATAACAAAAAGCAACTATGTTTGGGTAAATAGCATATGTTTTAGTACACATCTACATACCTTTATCTTCACTCTTGGGCTCAGTTCAAGATCACCTCTGAATATGGTCACAGGAGATATATTCGAGTTCTGAAAGCACCTAAGAGTGAAGTGGGATCTTCAACATGTACCACTCTTGCCCCAGCTTTCTTTGAAAACCGGCTTAGCAGGTGGTCATTTTCGTCCATTATATTCTTGTTTGCATTGCTGGCAAGTTCTCTTACAACAATGGACTCCAATTTCATACCATGAGCATTCATTTGTGAGGCAATGGTATCAATCTGATCTTCTTTTGTTCCTTCATATGGTTCCTTAATGGGTTCTCGGGCACTTGTGATGAGACAAATGCGTTTTTTCCCCTTGTTAGTGACTCCAAATTTCTTTATCATCATATCCATTCCCACAACAATAGCATCAATAACTAACAAGTTAAGGACTCACAGCAAGATAATTACAAGAATCAAATTTGTTTCATGCTAAAAGACAGAAAGTGCTTCGTTGCATTAGCGGGATACCATCCAAGTACTTTTTTATAGATAAATACCATCCAAGTATTTAAGGCTACAGAGAACATAATCTAAAAAAATCCAATCTAACCTGGAGGTGGGCGTATCCAGTGGCAGCAAAGAATAGAAACAAATAATGGTAATGATTAGTAGAAAGAAATTCCAGCTTAGAGGATGTTCCCAGGATATGTAGATAAACCTAAGAAAACCATTTTTTTTCCTACATTAAAGAAGCTAGTAAATCTAACGAAGTTCATGGATACAATCACCGGGAACTGTCCCTCTAGGTAGCCTTTCGACAGCATCAAGTATACCTCCATCCACAACTTTGCTTTCAGATAAAACTACTACATGTTCATATCCACCCACTTCCCTTGTCAGCTCATTGTCAGTATCTGCAAAAGATCACCATTCAAACAAGCAATAAACTATATGAACAGAAAGAGAAAGAAAACAGGAAAAAAAAAAAAAAAAAAAAAAAAAAAAAAAGGACAATCAATCAAACAAAAAATATAACCATTGCTTTCTTATGCATAAGATGACCACAACTGGCATAACCATATAGATGTTTTAGGAATAAGTTTGCAGAGTTTTATTTTTTCTCTTCTTCGAGTTCCTCTAATCTTCTCACCTCTATGCAACTTGTCAAAGCAAGTTAGAAGTCATTAATGCCTCTACAATGCATATTGGCTTAGCCAAACCAACTAAAAATATGATAGGGTCTCAACATAAATTATTAAAGCACAAAAAAGAACACATGTATATTATTTAAAAGAACATGTTCAACCTGGATTATACTGGATTAAGATTTTCCTCCCATACAGACATTAATCGATTAGTCACAGAGAATAAGCATGTGCATGCCATACACCTTCATTCAAAAAAGAGCGAAAGGTACCTTCGGTTCCAAATAAGACAACTCCGACTTCGTCATTCTTGTTATAAATTAGCTGCATAAAGAGAGGCATGCCGAAAGAAATTTAGTCCCCATCAAACAATAACTGGGAATTTCAAATTCCAAAAGTAGAGTTGAAACAACTGGTTTATATGCACATACCCAACACGTAATCATGTTTATGAATTCATAAATGAAAGGGAAATAAGGAAACTGGTTTTCTGGAGATTAAAATAAAATCACAGGGACGACGCTACCCGAAACAACTCTCTTTGGAATAGAGAGACCAACTAAAGTAAAACTGAGAGCGGAACGTGCCTTCTTTTGGACAATCATTGAGCAGAGCTTTTCAATCTCTGGTACAAGACCGTGCATAGATGGTCCAACATCAAGCACCAAAAGTAAAGCCTCCTGCAACATGGATCAAGAAAAGAGGAAAAAAAAAAGATCATGACGTAGAACTGATCGTACACCAAGCAAAAATTTATAAAATTTGAAGCCTCCCAATTAGGCTTAGCTAAGCATATGTAGAAAACAACACTCCCAAGTCAGTATAACAATAGTTCAAAAAAAACGGGGAGGCACAGCTCCCACACTTACTTAAGAGTGTTTTTATAGCAACTCTCCAATAGGACAAGTCCACACAAACTGACAAACGGCATTATCGCCCTACGACTTAAAGTGAAAGTTAGAACTTAGAGCAACCAGTGAACTAAGCTTAGGCACAAAATGTTACTAACTCAAGACAATGGAATATTATTTCGTAAAATGGGGATAACTAAGTTCCTGTAAAGGCTAAACTGCAAGAAATCAACTTAAGCGTCTGCTGCCGGTCACATAGGCCGTTTCTTCCACCAAAACAGCTGCATAAAAAGTTAACGGTCCGTGGATATGAATTTTGAGCCAAGAATATAATCACCACACCAGGTATTAATCAAAGCATTCTCATTCCTCTCGATTTGACGCGTAAACAGATGAATCGCACCAAATACCAAAACAACATTAACAGAAAATGCACTCTATAAACCCTAAAAACGTGGTTTTTCTACAATTTTCCCATTTTAACGTCTCTGACAGATCTAAGACTTGAACTCCTTGAATCACAACCATCAACTGAAGTTAGATATCGTGGATTCGAAGGAATTGGTTCATCCGATTTCATCGGAAACCTAGCTCGGAAAACCAAAATCACCAAATACAAGTGAAGTTAGAACAAACGAAATAGTGGACTGAATGAATCCATTGCGAGAAGACAGTCGATGTGAACATTTTTGAAAGAGAAAGAGAGCGATCGGTGTTGTAATGAGAAACAAAATTTAGAGGGTTTACCTTTCGAGCCATTCGAGGAGACGATCGAGAGAGAGAGAGAGAGCGCTTTAGCTTCTGAAAGAAGCTTGATAAGGAGAGGCGAGTTTGATTATGGCGTGGTCAAGTACGGCGATGTTTTATATAGGGTTTGAAATCTTTGCTATTCTGATCCCTACTTCTCCATTTCCCGCTCCCTCCCTTCGTGTGTTGAGCCTGTGGACTGTTGGGTGGAAAAATAGAGTTTTATTTTATTTTATTTTATTATTATTATAAAAAAATTGTCTCACAAAGATTTGAATTCATGACCTCTTACTCTCAAACACCATTATAAGTCATTAGATTATCCAATAAATTGATGAAAAAATAGAGTTTTTAACACTTCCCTTTCTGTACCTTAGTGAGATGGAGAAGTCATACATAAGTTGTGAAAAAGAAAAATTTAAAGAAATTGTAGATTGATCACCGCTGAAAAAAAAAAGAAAAAAAATATTTGTGTAACTTATTTTGAATATTGAAATTGGTCACCCATCCACTCATGTTCTGCAATGCATCACACCGGCTCCTAGTAGGTTGATGTTTAATTTAAGAGTTCAAAATAGGTTACTCTCGAAGTTTGTAAAGAAATTTTTTTTTTTTTTTTTTTAATTTATCACGTGGTATCCTGCTAAAGTACATTCGGTTTTTTTTTTATTTTTAAGAGACCCCCAGCATATGATGATTGGAAGGCCCATAGAGATCTTTTCAAGAATATCTTCTAGGCCCTTGAATGAAAACGGGTTATAGCCTTATAGGTAAGAAGGGCCAATGACAGTGGCAAGTGGCAAGTGGCAACCTACTCACCTTCCCACTCTTCCTCTAAACGAACCCATCGTCGTCATTCGGCAACAAAAGTAAAGCCACACCCACACCCACTCCGTTGGGAGCAGACGAGCCGCGCACGCGGAGATGGCTGTGGGTTTGGGTGCTCTGGGCGTCAAAACCTTAATCTCACCACGCCTCTTCAACAACAACGCACACCTTCATCTCACCCTCAATGCAACACCTCAATCTCATCAGAATCAGCCCAAACAGCCTACCAACCAAATCACAACAACGCGAAGGGAGCTGATGCTCAAGTGCAGCGAAATTGCAGTCCTAGGCGCCATCTTCAGCTTCAGGTCGGTCCCTCACACATACTCACCTAAACTCCTTTCTCATCTCACAGATTGGACAGGCACTCCCAGCCGTCCGATTAAGATCTCATCCTATGTTCTGATTTGACTTGGTTATTTGTGATTGTGTGGCAGTGGAACAAAACCCAGTTATCTGGGCGTTCAGAAGAACCCACAGGCCTGGCACTCTGCCCTGCAACCAACAACTGCATTTCCACTTCTGAGAACATCACTGACCTCAACCACTACGCCCCGCCATGGTCGATCAATCACCTCTTTCAATCTCATCTTATTCATCTTTTCTTTTCTTGGAGAGTATGCACTCAATAAAAACATTCAACTGCTACAGTGTTGATTTTGAGAGTTGCGTCTCTAACAGTCACAACAGTACAGTATGAACACTACAGTGCTAACACAGACACGCTACTAGCATTGTTTTCCTGATATGAGTCTTCGACATTTCAATTGATTGATTGCAGGAACTACAACCCCGACGAAGGGCGGGGGAAGAAGAAGCCTGTGAGCAGGGGAGAAGCCATGGCTCAGCTTCTTGAAGTGGTAATTTGATTAATTCTGCTCATTTGAGATTTTAAGAGATAGATAAGCAAACGTGGGTGGTTCTCAAACTTTGAATCACTACATCATGTGCAGATAAAATCAACAAAGCCGGATAAGTTCACTCCAAAGATAGTGGACAAGAAAGATGACTATGTGAGAGTGGAATATGAAAGCCCCATTTTGGGTGTGAGTGATAATCTATTGTACTCACCAAGAACATGTCTTAGTTTAAGCTTAATTATTGTTTTTGTTTCACTTAAATGACAGTTTGTAGATGATGTTGAGTTTTGGTTCCCACCTGGAAACAAACCGATTGTACAGTACCGATCGGCGTCTCGCTTAGGAAACTACGACTTTGACATTAACAGGAAGAGAATCAAGGTGAGGTTAAGCTGTGCATTCTTCTTTCATTTTGCTGGGCAGATTGAACATGTTTCTGATAGAACTTTGGTTTCTTCCAATTGTGCAGGCTCTCCGGCAAGCATTGGAAAAGAAGGGATGGGCTTCTGAAGCTAACTATTAAGGCTTGCAATTCTGCACCACAGGCCAAAATAAGATCATTTCCTACTCAATTTCTCAATTACACATTGGCATATTGCGAAAGATTGATTGTTTATGACACAATTTTGATGCTAGGAATTCACAAGCTTTTCTTTCTTCCACATCTTCAGCAATTGCAAAGAAAACCAAAATCAATAGGAGGCATCAAGTTTTGAGCTAATCCACGTCGCAACTATATAAAATCAACACCATGAAAGTAAAGCAATTCAGACAATGTTTCTCTTCTTTCACCTAGTTTGCAGAAATAATAGGGGAGCTCTCGGCATGAAAATAGGTTAAATGTGTCAATATTTCATTCTAGGTGGATATGCAATACTGCAATACAAAGAACAATATTCCCTCAATAGATAAAGACAAAAGTAAATGTTTATCAACTATTTCATTCAAAGGGAAGCAATGGCAGAATGTCTTCAGAAGACAGCACAATGGTGACTGATCGAAAGTCATGGAAAAATATATCTGCTAGTCACCTTCTTTAATGTCTCTCTATTCAACAGCAAAAGAAAGCTCAATCTTTCCTGAGTTCAACGTACTCCCGCCGAATTCCCGCAGCATTGACTATTACAATCTCCACCTTGTCACCCTGTTGGACACAAGGAAAAGCACAGAGAAGCATGCTTCATTTATTTTGCAGAATTGTCATAAAATGTTAAAAGGAACTAAGATAATATTTTATAATAGTCATAGCTGATTCATGAAAAAACTAGAAACAATGAAAATTTCTTTAAAAGTGGTTTATAGTGAAACAAGCTATGTGTATTCTAAAGGAATCGGTATGAGATGATAGCAAGAGTATTTTTAACCTCAGGTAAACCTTGTGAAAAATAAAACTGCAATAATAAGAAAAAACGAATACAAGTTGGAAATGTTTCAGGATTCTATATCACATTCTTTTTCTTCTTTGGACATATAGCTCAGAGGATGAGTGAACACAGCAAATCTGAAACATATTCTTATTCAGCAAAGAACATCATCAAAAAGTACGAGCACATGGCCTTGCAAAACAAAAGGCTGGTCTGTGGGCGCATTTGGCCTATATAACATTCGTGAGTTTCAGATTTCAGGCACAAATCATAGAAAGGATACCATAACATCAAGATATGAGCTAAAGGCACGAACTAAGCACTCTAAACGTGAATGGCAAGCAGAAGAAAAATGCCAACAAACACAACTAACCATGTAGTGAGTTTCCAACTTCATACATTCTAACGCATGAACTAAGCACTCTAAATGTGACTTTAAATTGTAGTGATGTTATAAGTTGTCGCTTCTTCATTACAATTTTTTATGTTGATATTGTCAATTTGAAACTTAAATGTGCAAAAATACTCCCTCCGATCAATAATGTAAGTTGTTCTAGAAAAAACCCTTGTTCAAAATTGTAAGCCGTTTTCGGAATTCGAGAGTGTATTTATTGTTTTTTTACCCTTATGCAGTCCAAACATTTACGATTCTTCAATTCTTCCTTTCATTTAATGTCAAAGGACATATATGTAAATTACACTCGTAATTAAAGCTCTCTTAATTATTGTGCCTTTACCTTAAACGACTTACATTTTTTTACCAGAGGGAGTAATCGGGTATTTAGTACAAGATATAATCATATAGCTTTTTCTTTGAAAAATATAATCATATAAATTGTAGAACATTTATCATTGTTGTTGTATAGAGCTTTAACAAAAAATAACAATTTTGTTTGTAAGAAGATGGTGATGGAAAAAGTTGTTTATTCAAAAAGGCATGCAACAACAACATAGCCTCATTCCAAAATTAATTGGTGTGCTTGATTTAGTGTTTTATATGTGTTTGATTCATTTCATGAAGAGTGACAAAAGTTTTACGCTGACTATCAACCAATCACAACCCTCCATTTTTCAAGAATGGAAAATGGGCTTGGGGCCTCTCTCTCCCCATTTTTCGGGTATGAAAAATGGGTTTGAGACGTCCCTCCCCCATGGGCTTCGGACTTCGGAGTCCTTTATCGGAATTGGGACCGACTATGTAGCACACATAATGTTCCACATAGGTGGAGTTTATTCAAAAAGGCATGCAAATAAATATTTTCACCGATGCCTAATCAACAATCGAGCAATGCACACCTAGATGGGACAACCACTGAGAAAAAGCTATCTATCTTATTAAAACAAGCAAGGAAACAAAATAAAATTGACTTTACGAGCATACAGTGTATATATCTCTTTCAGCTGCAGAGGCAAAAACATCTTTCACCAAGTCAACAGCTTCTACTTCTGATAGAGGAGTCACAGCATCCTGTGCGGTTAAGTAGTTAAAAGATGTTATGGGGGTGAAAAGCAAAAGGGAGTTGTTGCATATGCCAAAAAGAAATTTGACTCAAACCTTAGCTGGCAGTAAGAGAGGGCTGGGAGATTTAAGCTGGTTGTCCAGTACAGGCATGATGAGCGAAGAACCAGACCCTTGGGTACTGTATCCAACTCTCTCATAGGACCCAACAGCATCATATGTGAATACACAGCCTTTTCCTGAAAAATATTCCATGGGAGAAAGCATAGAATATATCAGTGTTATTGACTTATTTCGAACCCTCACAAACATAATTTGCATGGATAGTCTTGCCTTCAGCATCGAGTCCACCGAGGACATTGAATGCATAATATGGAAAAAACCTCTTGTAGTAGAGAGTATTTGAGAGGAGTTGGCCCATTCCAGGACAGGTCATCTGCTTGTTGTGTTGATGTTGGTAGATCTGTTCAAGTAAATGTAAAGAAACAATTCAACAAGCATCTGGTAAAGTAATGTCCGCCAAGGGAAAAAAATACAGTACTTTTCCATGTAGTTAAAGTTAAACATCATAAAGTTCAAATTTTATCAGCCAATATTGAGCACTGAACATCTGTAAAACATTAGAAGCCTACCCCAGAAAGTTTGATAGAAGATTCTAAATGACATAAAGTACTCTGTTTTCTCTCCTCTCTCCATCAAAACCAGTAGAAGATACGCTGCTCAAGAATCAGGATCTTCAGACTCCCACAATAAGATATCAAAATTATTTCATTGTTTCCAGAAAAATGAGAATAACAGACCACTAACTGAGTGCATTCACATCCCACAACAGTCCTCATCAACAGTGTTGTTGCACCCATGGCATGGATTGTTACAGATGCAATGTACTTGAAGGACGAGGTGCTTGACGAACTGAAGCTTATTAAAGACACGCACCCCAAAATGATCACAATAAGATATCAGAAATCTCCAATTTGTTTTTCGCAGGAACCCTTCCGCCAAAATGACCATTGTTAGTGAATCCTTCCTTATACACTAATCTGCTCAGTTAGCATCACCTAGAAATTAACCAACAATCTTGTTGCCAATTAATATGGAACATCTGATGACTAAGGATCCAAACTTTTATTTCATTGAAATGTTCAAGGCACATTGAGCCGTATCATATATATCGCCTACCATAATGAGAAGGTAGCAAATTCACAAAATGAAACATTCAACAGAGAGAAAGATCAAGAGCCTCAATGTTACTTCCAGCTTGACTGCTGACACACAGGTAGAATCGATCCAATCAATCATGCTGATTGGCTACTCTCTTTTTTTTTTGACTTGTACCACTGCCACCACATGGATTTAAGTAGAATAAACTAATGTACACTTGAACAAAATTGAAGTTTATAACCCTAAAATTTTGTAGATCCAAGACAGTTCATTAACAAAAAATAAACTTTTCTAGACCAACTTACCCAGTCACCACTTTCTTTCCCCTTTGGAAAGAAATGGTAATGAAAAGTTAATAACAAAAATGAGCAAGGAGGAACAGGCTTCTCGCAGCACATGACTGTACGGTATCAAAATGAGCTACAATGCTAAATAATAGCTCAACTTTCAAGCAATTCACTAATGAGCATTTGGCTATATCACCAACTACAACCAATTAGAAGCTAAGAACTCTCAAGATTTCCAACCGAAGGAACCGTTCTTTCTTTGTCATTAAACTATTCTAGTTACTAGTTACCCCTCAAGCCAAGCGGACCAAAAGGTGGCAAAGATGAACAATCGGCTTTATTTTTTTTAAGTGATTTACGGATGCCTTTTTCGCACGTATTACTATGGGGATTGCTTGACTGTCACAGATTCTCTCCAAATTCTATCTACAAAAGGGCAATGAAGAACATTGTGGTCGGTCTGTCATGCAAAAGACAGCATCGCATCAAGAATACCTTACTGAGGGGCTCTCTTTTAAATTGCATTGCACGGCATCATATTAACCTCTATGTTCCCAACTAGTAGGAGGAACAAGCGTAGTTGAAGAGTCATCAATACGTATATAGAAAATAAATAGAGGATAAAACGCAAGAGAAACAACAGTAGGGCTCAAAGATCATAGAAAGTTATCCAAAAATAAAAGATCAAAGAAATGAGTTTTTCTAAAATTATAATTACTGTAGCTCACCAAAAAAATGAGTTTTAAAGTTGTGAATCGAAATTACAATTGTTTTAGTTAACCAAAAGGTCATCTTTTTCTCCTTTTCTCCTCACCCAAACCAAGCAAGCACAATATAACCAAAAAACTTTCAGATATATCATCAACAACATTCGGCCAAATCAGGGAAATATAACCGCTGATCACATTTCTCGTGTTGCACAAAATTAAACTAAAATGAACCCAAAAAAACACTAACCAAATGCCTTGCTGACAATACTTTCTGCAGAGCTTTAACATCAGCCTGGAACCCAGAGGAGGCCAGCACACATTTATCAGCCCTGAAAGATCATCACCAACACTAACATCGTAAACACGCAATTCCCAATAACATAAACCACAAATCATCAGCACATTCTACATAAAGTTCATAACTTTGCGAAAAGTACACTCAATCAAAGCCATTCTCAATCAACATTTCAACTTTCCAGCAACAAATCCACACAAACACTAAATTCAATCACCTCAACAAGACTTCTGCCCACGAAAACCTAAATCGAGCACGATCTTATACAAAAGGTCCACAATTGACCTCAAACTAACCCTAATCAGCTAATCACGTCCCCAACCCCCAAAACTTGAACTTGAAACAACAAACCCTAAAACCTTAGCAGAATGAACAAATTAGGGATGCGTAAAATCGGAGAAATGAGGGCGTACAATTTGCAGATCTTGGAGTAGTCTCTGGTGAGGATGTTGTAACCAGTCGACATCCGAGTGTCCGCCGCGATGACGCAGTAGTCGGTCCCGGCGATCGCCACGCAAGTCCTGCAAAGATCGCGCGTAAGAAGGGTTAGTCGTAGAAATCGTAGACGTAACGAAAGAGAGATCGATCGAGAGAGAAAGAGAGAGGGGATGCAGACCCTCCATTGTTGTCGTATGGAGACCAGTTGGCGTGTTGTTTGGGATTCGCCATGAACACAACGAGAGAGAGTGATCGGAGAGAAGAAAGGGAGAGTGTGAGGTGGGGCGAGTTTGTTCTTTGGGCTTAGATGAGTGCTTTTGTGCGGGATTTCTTTTCTCTCAAGAAAAGCGGGTGCTGTTTAGTTAGGTTGCTTCGTCCAGCCAGACCACAACTTATGACGGGGCGCGAAGGCACAATCCACATCCAACTCAAAAAATAATCTCCAATGGCATAGTTTAACGATCCGAAAATTTAATTATTTGTGGATGATGATGTATGTATTAGTATCGTATTGTAATATGGGTCACGAGCCATTCGGACAAATATAAATTTGAGTGAGGTTCCGACTAGGTAAACAGGGTTACGATAGTCGATTAAGTAGGTATTAAATGTGATAAACGAGATCAAATCATGAATATGACCTTAGTTGAGGAAACATGATTTAATTAAATAGAGTATAACTTGGGCATAATCAATTTGATTGAACACCAAGTGTGCTATCGCCTCGAGAAGCATGTTGGTCACGGGGCACTGAGTTCCTGATAGATGGAGGTTAGTATGACATCAGGTACTAATTTATTAAGTCCAATTGATGGCCTAACATAGGTTATATGATTTATTTTTAGATTTTAATTACATAAGTCCTATAGTTGAGTGGAACAAATGTAACCACCTTAGGATTAGTCTTAGGATACACCACATGAGAGAATCAAGACAAGATGTGTTATAGGTGGGTGTCGCCTCAAGATAAGAGAGTGATGAGATGAGGGTGAGGGTAAAAGAGTAAAACCACTAACCAAATACACACACACACACGCACACACATATATATATATATATAATGGACTATTAGAACTAATCACTATTCATCATCTTCCCAACTCTCCAAGCCGTCACTGTTCATCCTCCTCCCACCTCTCGTCACTGCCATCACATCCACCTGAGACCGAGAGACGCCGACGAGGCCAGAGAGAATGGAGGACCGCCGTCGACGAGTGAGACACTTCTCTCTCTCTCTCTCTCTCTCTCTCTCTCTCTCTCTCTCTCTCTCTCTCTCCCTCTCGACAGTTTTGCTCCATGTTTCCTCCTCTTCCTCTTGGCTGGACCACCACCTCCTATGACGCTGGAGCCTCCACCACCCACCGGAGACACCTAGGTGAGCTTCTCCACTCTCCCTTTCTTCTCTCTCTCTAGACAGCAATTTTCTCTATCCTACAGTACACGTTTTTAACCCACTGCACACACACGTTTTTCACTCACCTCCGACCGAAAACTTGGGTGTAGACCACCCACGTAGGTCTCACGTTCGTTTAGGGTTTAAACCTTAAAGCCCTAAACTTGGGTGTAGACTACCCACGTTGATCTCGACGTTCCCGGAGGGCCTCACGTCCGACGAATGTGTTGTATATTCAATGAGTTATGGGTGTGTTTTTCCAAACTGTTTTGGGGCGGTTTTCATGGTGTTTGGGGCTATGTTGGGTTCGTCATGGCTGGTTTATCGACTCCGGTCATGGCTAGTCGGAGATGACCATTCGACAGTCCCACTGCCCGAAGATGACCCTCCCCCAATGCCCAACAACCACATTTTGGTTGCATGTGTGTGAGAACCGGTTGAGTGTATGTGTGTGAGTGGGGTGTGTGTACAACAGTGGGTTGCACACAACAGTGGGGTGTTGTGTGCACATAATAGTGGGGGTGCGGGGTGCGTGTGACTTGTGGGTGTACACAATAGTGTGGTGTACTTGGTTGTGGGTGTATCATTTCATGTGGATGTGTTGAATAAAAATGGAATAATGTAAATGGGCTATTTAGTGTTTAAGTTCAATAATGTGTGAAGTGTATGTTGTGGGCTCGTGTTAAGGCTTACTAAGGGCCCAACATACACCTTACCTAAAGAGGGCTTATAACACACATTAATGTTATGTAAATGGGTTAGGTTAGGGCCCAAATAAAAATTCAATAAAATACAATAGGTACACTTGAAGCCCAAAACAAAGGCATAAAATATAAGAATGGACTTATATATTTAGGCCCAATAAGATTCAACACAAAAAGTTTACTTATATGAGTATAGACTTAATAAATGGACTCAATAAGAGCTCAAAGAGGGATAAGTTTTATGATAAGGCAAGATCTCTCATAACCCATAATCCCACGTTCAACAAAACAATATAGATACTTAATACAAAACATACTCAATATGCGCGAGGAGAACGCCTCGTGGTCCTCGCCTTCAATCGCCTATCCCTAATCCCTTGCCTTAGTCTGCATTGTTGACATGCCGCCCACCGTCACAAACTAGACGGTGAGTACAATGATGTAGAGAGTAAAATACCAATAGAGTCTAAACAGTATTTCAAATGTCAAGTAAATAGCTAAACTAGTATCATGCATGGATATCACGAAGAATATAAAAGACAGCATGATAAGTGAAATCACGAAGATAACAACGATAAATGAGTGTCAAGAACAAAAAGCCAAAAGAAAAGGAATCTAAGTGTCCCGATGTCACCAGATTGCAACACTTAGTTTACAACCTGACTTTCAAGACAAACTCTGGACCTACACAAACCCAAGGCAGTCTAAAATAAGGCATTTAACCCTAGGTCACACTTAGTTCGCATACGGTACCGCAGCGTCACACACAGTTCAACATACGGTCACCGCAATTCCACACTGTGGGTTTAACCAAGGCCAGAGTCCGTGTACTCACGGCATAGACCGTGAGCACCATGATGTCCACTTAGACACAAATAGACCACTCATTGAGGAATTCAATCAAAATCAAGCCGATAAATTAACAAGGATGGATATAACAAATTGAATTCAACAATTCATATGATCCACAAGAGAATACTACTCAACAAACATAATAGCTCAAATAAATGCACAATTGAAATAATGTAAATACTCTGGTTGGTTTTACTCACAAATACCGCACGTAACTCCGCACTTGTGGTTCTCACACGCCACCAAACGACTCCGCACGCTTGTCACCAATCTACTAGACACCTGGTCATTATTTTTTTTTATCCATTTACATCATGTTAGGGCCTTTTTGGAAAATTTTGGATTTTTAAATCCATTTCTCATATTTTCCTAAATAATAAATTTTTCTAAATTTTTTGGCTATTTTTGTCAATTTCACGCATTTCAAGGCAAAGACCCCGACAAAATGCGTCATAAGAACCCCGAATACTTCACTTTTCATGAAAATTTCCAAATTTCTCTTTGTTTCATGAAAATATAATTTTCTATAATTTTCCAGAATTTTTCATGAATTTTTCCTATTTTCTAGAATTTTATTTCAATTAAAATCCTTTTTAAATATATTTAATTGAAATAAATAATTATTTATTAATATAATAATAGGGGTGGGTCCCGGGTCGGGTTTGACCCGACCCGACCGCGCTCGGTCTGACTCCGCCCCAACCGGGTCAGGCCATGACCCGGTTTGACTCAACCGGCCTCGGCCATGACTTCCGGTTTGACCCAACCGGCCTGGTCAACTTGACCCGACCCGTTTGGGTCATCTTCTCAGCGCTGTTCGCTGGAAATTTCCAGCGAGCAGCTCTGCAACACCATTTTTTTTTTTTTTTTTTTTTTTTTTTTTTTTTTTTTTTGTTGGGATTGGCTCTCACCCCAATCCCAACTAAACCCAAAACCCTAATCTCGGCCATGGCTTCCGCCATGGCCGAGCTTTGCTCAACCATCACCACCACCACCGCACACACACACACACACACACGCACATACAACAACACAACACCAAAAACACAACATTAACACTTACCTCACCTCGTCAACACCGCCAATGTCGCTTCCCGAGCACTCGGCCTCGATCTCTCGCTCTCCTTCTCTACGCGCTTCCTCACTCCCGAGCTCTCTTTTCCTCTATTTCTCTTGATAAATTGTGTGGTGGTGGTGGTTTTGAGGTTAAATGAAAATGGTAGCCAAATTACCAAAATGCCCCTCAATCTTATCCTCTTTCTTAATAAGCCCAAAGCCCTTCTTGGTCTTTTGCATTTTAAATTTTTTATTTTTTTTTAATATTTATATATGTATATATATATAATAAATTGCATACATATACATATATAAATATATATTTGTCTACAATTTCGTCGTGCGCGCAAATTTTCAATAACCATAGAAGCATGTATATGGTTACCATAGAGATGGATTGTTTCACAATGGTTTAAGTCGCCTTAACTAATGGTTTTAAACCAGACTTATGAGAAGCACCCTAAGACGAGATACTAACCTTAAATCAACATTTGGGATTTAAACCTTAATCAGGTAGTCGAGAACTAGCGAGGAACGCGTTAGAGTCTCGGAGTGGTACCGGGTTGCGATTAGTCAGGTAAGTACACACGTGCCTTGTATGTGTGTATGTTAGTAGGTCAGTAAGGAAATAGCATGTGATTTATACATCCTCTATTCATTGATATTGTTGAATTGATCCCTTGTTTGATATTTTCATTCCATATTTTTTGTTGTATGTTCTTGGCATGAGTGTGTGTCTCGAAGGTATCATGTAGTCCCGCACTAGCTGGGACAACGAGGGTGCCTCCTGCAGGGGTAACTGACCACCCTAATGTTGTGTATACTGGGTACTGGATTCGAGAGGTGTTGCGATGCCTCTCGATTTCAAGCTGCACTAATGTTGTGACATTGCCCGGGGAGTTCTTGCGAGATATTTGTCGTATTGCTATGAAATTAGACCACTCATGGGCCTCTTTTGAATCTTAAAACATGCAAATTTTGATTGTTTATCTATCAGTCTGTTTATCATGCACTTGATTTACTTACTTTCCTGCTATTTCATTTTCGCATGATATCTAGACTGTTTTACTTGTTAAATCATAAATTATTGTTATATTCTTCTGACACTACTTTCAATTTTTTCAGTTGTTCACCGTCTAGTTTGTGACGGTGGGTGCAGATAGGGTGGAAAGCAGCAAGGTTGCCGAGTGATGACTCGGGGCCTGCACTGGTCCAGGCCAGGCGTACCCAATTGCACGGAAAAATTGGGGTCGTCACGCATAGAATTAAAGTTGAGGGTGTCTACTACAATGTCTAGAAGTAGGCATTATAATCCACTGTTGCATCATCATTGTTTGTTATAGAAAGTTAAATTGTTACAATTCATGGTCTAAATCTGTTGAGTTTTGGGGTTCATGCGCAGCGAATTTTCAAAACAATTTTGAGAAAAACCCCAACAGATCGAATCTGATTCCATTAAAGACGTTTAAACTATGAAAACTTAATCATACCTTAATCGCAATGTACCTTTTTGAAGGTTAATCGATTTCTAAGACGCTGCCAATGACGAACGCCCTCTACTAGCTGTCCACACACGAACAGCGGCCGAGATTCAAAGTGCTAGCTTCGAGAGAATACCAAACCTTTTTGTTTCTCTCTAAAACGATCCAGAGCATACCAAAAACTCTAAGTCGTTTCTTAAAACGAAAATAGAGTTTCAGCCCTTTTTTAATCTTTCGTACTTGTATTCTAACTCAAAGCGTCTATTTATACAACCTTGTATATAGACGGTTAAATAAATTACACATATACCCCTTTTAAAGAAGTATAAGTGTAATACACTACAAGGATGTTTGTCATGAATTTTATCATATAAAATTCATTTTTCTCAACCATCTTAAAATATCGCAAAACCATTCTCAGTGTGCGACCCAATAGGCTCATACAACGTTGGCAGAATACATTTTGGTATACAAGTCATAAGCGGCCTCTAGCAAGACATTATGACTACCCAAGTTGTACGAATATCAAATCGATACAACCTAATCAATAATGTATATAACATCCTTTTGTCACACGATATCCTTTTAATCAAACATAAGGCATGGAATTGTCATCCAACATGTTCAATCATACTAGTCTCGATTTCTAGGTAGACTGAAAACATCTAAATGACATTGATCAATATCAATTCACTTAGACTAGGCCTTTTAACAGTCTAGCACATCGAGGGATCCACTAGATATCTCTCTTTATATGAGAGGGACAAATTCTATCTCGATTACACAACTTCACCACATTATTCACACAGTAACCAATCACAACCTTTATAATCGTACGGTTAAAGACAACGTTTGATTGCGTCAAATCACTGTATTCCTAATGTTGAAGTCTCTGGTAATCTCAAGTCGAGGACTGAAAAATATACCTATCATGAGAAACAACTATGACTTAATCCATGTGATGTTCTCATAGCGGGTCGGTCCAGTACTTTGTTCCCTAACAAGCACTCATGATCTTGATTTGTATTCCTATACGTATGATCATCAATCAAGACTCACACTAGTCTTAATTCATTATAGTTCCCAGTATAATAATCGACTAGGGACATTTAGGATATTTCTATAAATACCCATGGATCTTATTATAATGTAAACATGCAAATCAATTATAATAAATAGCAAATGAAATCCTCTATTAGATTAACTAAAATGTATTCATAAAGACTGTTAATGGATTGACCTAGGGCACATTTCCCAACAAAATCCACACTACCATTGGAGATCATTTTAGAATTTGAATGTCTATCTAATGTTATATAGGATAGACATCTTTTCCACATCCAACAAGTAGCATGAATTCATGGTCTAAATCCACATTACCATTGGAGATGCTTTAAAGGCACCCCTGGGAACTGTGGAGTGGACCTCCGCACACTCCCCATACAGGAGTGTGGACGAGTGTTGAGCCGGTGGGCCCCATGCACAGAAAAGCTGCGAGCAGGGGCCAAGGTTTTTTTTTTAAATCTAACTACACGGTAATTTAAATCTTTTTTTTGACCGTTTAAACAATAAAAAATGTAACCACACCAAGAAATAAGATTTATGCGAAAATATAGGCGACATTGAAAAACTTGTGTACAAATTGCCAATTGTTATATACTCAATCCGTTCCATATTATCTGTCGCATTTTGACTTGTGCATAAAAATTAATGATGTGTTTGGTAACTCTACTTCTTAAAAATTTAGGGCTTATTTGTTAAGACTTCTTGAATTAGAGCTTATAAAATAAATGCTTATACTTTATTAGGTGTTTGGTACAAGTAAGTGCGACACCTCTTAATTAAAATAAGAGTGTTTGGAAAAGACTTCTACAAAGCTCTTATATCCCACTTATTAGAAGGGTAATTTATGTCCTTTTACACAAAATATTATATTTTTTTTATAAAATTTGACTTATTAATTTGAGCGGGCTATAGTAATATAATTTATTTTATGTACATATATGTCACTTCTATCATCGAACCAAAAAAAATCATCTAGCATTAAACAATCAATAATGTCAAAATTAAAAGTTGTAGTTAAAAAACAAATGTCAAAACAAAAATTATGAAACCATTATATAAATCCGCAAAATTACACATGAGTATAAAGTTCATCTGCAATTTGCTCTCTAACAATTGACATCTCAATCACCTGCACGCTATCCTCTAAACTATCAAGGTCTTCTTCCTCTTCATCATCGTCGTTGTCATCATCATCATCACTATCACTCATATCAACTTTCTCGTTGCTGTAGCGTCTGAATAGTTTATCTGCTTTAGCTTCTTTTCGAATAAAATTGTGTATCGCCATCGAAGCACACACTATGCTTCGTTGTACTGGAAATGGATATGGTGCCATTTTTCGAAGGATAGGAAATCGAGCCTTTAAGACTCCAAATGATCTCTCAATAACATTTCTCAATGATGAATGGGCATAATTGAAAACTTCTTCTTTGTTGCGAGCTCTAACACCATTGCGATAGTCTGGTAGCCAGTAGCGAACATTTCTATAAGGTGTGAGAAATCCACGCATCGAAGGGTACCCCGAATCAACAACATAATACTTACCTAAAATGTTTATAGAAGCTAAAGTTATTATTCATATGCAATAGAGGTTTTGAATATATTAAAAACCTCACATTTTAAAAAAAAAAAAAAAAAAAAAAAAAAAAAAACTCGCATATTAAACATATTCTTACCTGGAGGAGGATGTGGAAATTTCTTATTTGGATCTCGAATTGTATCCATAAGAATCCTAGAGTCATGAGGAGCTCCTTCCCATCCAGCTACTACATAAGTAAATGTCATATCAAATGCACAAATCGCCATGACATTTTGAGTGCAATCTTTTTTTCTTCCTCTGTATGGAATTTGTTCACTTATAGGCAATATTGCATTGATGTGGGTGCCATCTATTGCTCCAATACAATCCTATGCAATTAAAACTTATTATTAGAATAAAGGAGAAAGCATAGTAAACATATTCAACAATTAATAAAAATAATAACAAAATAAACTATACCTTGAAATGAGGATAATATTTTGGATTTTCTAAAATTTCTTTTGGGATTTGTTGAAAGAGATTGAGTTGGTTTTATAATTTCACCTGCAAGTTTTAGCATTGCAGCTAACACTTTGTGAAAATAACGATGGATCGTTTCGCCTGAATATTGAAACCTATCTTGTAAAACTCGGTTTCTCGAATTGTGATTGTCCTAAGAAAGATGGCCAATTGCTCCTCAACATTACATACCTCCCATTCTTCAACCAACCTTTCGTTTAAATAAATCACAAAGTCGTTCAAAGACATGTCGTTCCATTCGAAATAATTGTTTGCATGGTTTATTACTTCCTTTTAACAAATCATTGATATATCGATGCCCGATAATATGGAATCTCTACATGGTTGTTTTGTCAAATATAGTCTTCGACTTTTTGACCTTTTCAAAAAGTACAAAATAATAATAAAAAGCCACCAATATTGCTCTTTTTCCATCTTCCTGTAAAAAATACAAAAAATAATATTAATTTTTAATAAGTGCATATCACATGTAGGTATATAAGCACACACATCAAACTTTTCATTTAAATGACATCAATATTCACAACATTATCATAGGACACAATAAATCCCATTCAATATAATATTAAATAGCATTCATCCAAGATATTCTTGATAAGATTTAAAAAATTTAAATATTGTCAAAAAATGAAAGATAAATAACTACATCTATTAATACTTTGATAAATAAACACCTACTAACACCTAGCTATCTCCTAATTAAAACGTCGTATCACCCAGTAATTTTTTTTTCATCTTCTAGAAGTGACTCCAAGAACGCAACTCGGTTATCTGGATGATCCTCCTGCAACATCCATACCTCTCTGATACTATCCTTCATAAAACTTTTCAAAGCAAATCCATATAATTTGCTCCCTTGAGATATCTCAGGCATTTTCATCAAGGAATCGATACACTCAGCAATTGTAGGAATTTTATTCTTAGAGTTTTCCGCCTCAAACATTTTTCCAAACACTTCAACCAAGCCTTTCTCAATAATTGTGTCAGTGTCAGATTTTTTCTTTGAAGGACGAGGTCGCTTACGTCTAACCTCCTTCATAACATCATCATAATCATTTTTCTTAATGGATTTGTCAGTCGAGATGTTTTGGATTGATGAGTTAACTTCTGTAGCCCCAATCCTGTTTGAAAATTCCACATCAACTTCATTACTATCAAGATCCACAATTGTTTCTTCTAATCGCATGTCATATGGAATAGAACCGTCTGGAACCCAAGCGAGCTTTTCCGATTGCGAGATGTACCTCAGAATAATAGCTCCATCTCATTTGCAAACATCAAAGGTTCATACCTAAACTTCATTGTATCGGATTGGCTTTGATGAATTCAACACAACAATTTCATAGAATAAAATGTAGAAATATTGGTTTAAATATTAGAAAATACTATCACAAAAATGTACCTTAAGATATTCATCCCAACGATCGTTTTCCATAATCACTCGTTGATCAATCGGGTCACGTCCAATTCCCGTCAATGACGTTAACTTACTCCAAGCATTCCACTGTTTTTTCAGTTGGTCCCATTTATTTTTCATGATCCATTGATTATACGACAACCCGATCTTCTTTTCAAATTCTTTTATAACTATAGGCCATGATTGTCTTGATAAGTTTGAACATGGTCTCCCTCCAACCATTACTTGATCGTTACATGAATCAAGAAATACTTTCAAATTTGAATTCGTCCAATTAGCTTGAATAGCCTTATTTACATCTTCCTCAGAGGCCTTGTTTGAATTCTTTCTAATGAAGTTGTTCTCATCCATATTATCCTAATAAATAAATACAAGAGTTAAAAGAAAAAAATATTTATAGATATGACAAAGTTATATCAATGCATAGAATACAAAACTTTGAAAAAAGTTAACCAAAAACAAGAAGAGCAAGTACAATTAACTATAAAAAATTGTAATCAAACATTAAATTTGAAGGATTAATCATAAAAAATAGCAAAGCCTACATGGCCATCAAGTAAATGGTGGTGGTTGAGAAAAAAAAAATACATATACAAAAGATCAAACAAAAAAAGAGTCCCATATGTGGCCATTAAAAAAAAAGCACACATAGATATAGAAAATAAAGTACACAGTCTTTCGATTGCACATAGCACATGAAATATTTACTCAGTTTTTATGGCTCTATTAGTTTTTTTTTTCTTGATGAAAAGGAAGCGATACTCTACATAATATATTATAAATAAAAAATAAGAGTCACAAAAAATGGGGTAAACAAGAATGAGATTTACAAAAGATAAAAGAAAGACATATAAAATGCCCACCAGAACAAAAGAATACCATATAAATTGCCCACTAGAACTTCTTGGTTGAAGACCCCTTAATTCCAATAAATTTCAAAAGGCTCTATTAGGTTTTTGGCTTTACAAGAGACTAACCCCTCTAGAAAATACAAGGCCTTCATTATCAAAAGAATCATAGACAAAAGCATGTGCCCCCTCATTGAGTCCGCCCTTTACATTCCTTGCACACGTGTATGCTATTTACAAAAAAAATTCTTCTAATTGAAAAAAAAAAAAAAAACCATACCCAAAACTCGATTAACCATATTAAAGAGCTCACCGACATCCACCATTCCATGCAACTTGACAATAGTGACGCAGAGTAACAACACAAAGACTAAAGAGAAATAGAATTTTGAGATGAAACAAACAACCCTAAAGCCTACATGTGAGTGCAAAAATAAATGTGCCACAATGAACACCATGAAGAACGGCAATACTGTCTAAGTCTCACTACTAACAAGACATTCCAGCCAGTCCCCGACAGCAAGTAACCCACACAAGTCATCAACCACAAAAATTGCTCCAACAAAACATGCACATGGAAATAAGGAAAAAGAGAGATAGAATTTTGAGACCTTACCAATCTTATCTTGAATCTTTAAGATTAGATCGAGGGATAGGGAATGTGGAAGAAGATAGCCGAAGCCTCGCGTTGATGAAGAAGTTGATTGACTTGAGGATAAGGGCTTTGCGTTGAGGAAGAAGTTGATCGACTTGAGGATAACGGCTTTGTGTTGAGGAGAGGACAAAATTGGTATTTTCAAATTATATTTTGTACGCACAAAGTGTTAGCGAAATCGGCGAAACCTCTATCCGCTTAAGAGGATATTCTCTTATTAAAAAAGCTAAGAAAATTAACTTTTTTTTTAGAGGATTTTCCTCTTATTTGGGTAAAGACTTATCAAAAATAAGAGGATAACTATAACTTACCAAACATACTTATTTTTCTCAACCTCTTATTAGATAAGACTTGTTACAAATAAGAGGTAAAAATAAGTGTTACCAAACACAACCTAAGATAATGATTCATTATTATTAAGATTTTAAAACAAGACTATATTATCCTCCCATAAATGACTTAATTTATTATATATATTGTATAAAAAAAAGTGATTGGTGGTGTCATTAACTAAATAGAATAGGGTTATAATTGAAAATAAACCATTTCATGTTTTCTTGATTTCCTAATGCAATAAATATTGTGGAACAAAAATAAAAGCTCTTAATGTGACAGATAATATGGAACGGAGAGAGTAGATCCCAAAAATTCGATATATGCCCCAAGATAACTATTTTTGAGAAATATAATAACAGATAAGTATGAAATTGAATACGTGTATAAAAAAACACAATCACTTATAAAATGTTATATGCAAAATATTAAAAATCGATCACATCATGCCCTTAAGAACCTACACGCCAGATGTGTAATCTCAAAGAGCACGCGATGGTTCTCATAGACACGAACTTATACACGTCACGTTGCCTGTAACTTTAGGTGTGACTTGAAGGTGTCATTGTAGCATTGCCCTAACTGTAGACAAAAGCTAATCATTGTTATTACGTTGGTTGATATTTGCAAATTGCATTACAAAGTTACTCCTATTTCAAAATCTCAAAGTTTTTCTGTTGGCTATGTTTGAAATAAAACTTATATTGTACTTGACTTTCTAGTTTGGTATTAATTGAACGGTGTAATATTTACTTTTTTTTCATAAAAAGAGACATATATCGAGCACAATAGAAGAGTTTAATCCTTATAGCTAACTTCAATTAATTTGAGACTGAGGCTATGTTATTGTAAACAGAGACATATCCTCCCACTTTTGTAGGATCGACTATGATGATTCATTCTCAAAAAAATATTAAAAGGTCGATACTTTGACTTGCTTCAAGTATTGAGGCGGGCGCACCTACTAAGTGAGATCTGCACGATGCACCTCGAGATGTGAGTCGCATTAACACTAACGACACTCATTAGTAGGTACGTCTAACGTGTTGTCCAAAGTAGGTCAATTGAAAATAATTTGTTGATCCACTTGGAGCATCAACCCAATCGTTAGTGTTGTGCGATGTGCATGACATCTACTAAAAGTGGGTTAATGGTTCCTTTTCCAATCCATTAGGAGCAGTGGTTGCAGGGAGCGTCACATCCAACGAAGCCACATACATGTATCCACCGTCACCGATTCAGTTGCGTTCCATGTAACATGACTACAAGAGTGATGACATGTTTGATGATGCGCTGCGCGCGCAACCTACACAAAACGAAACGACCACCCTTGACCATGGTCCGCTCCACTTGACTTACACGCGTCAGGCTATCAGCTTCCCTTCAATAAGCTATCATTAGCCGTTTTTAGTACTACTCCAGCCACAAATTTAAAAGCTCCAATCCCATTATCGCACTCTACCCAAACAGCGCCACGTGCCCCCCATCTCCAAATCCACTCCCCACGCAGCCCTCGATCAGACGAGCAATGTTTCAGTATCCACCTCCCGAGCGTACCTGATCTAAACAGCGCTTCCACCAAAAACACCAACCACTACCACTGCCTCCATCGGCACCTTCCTCGAAGCTTCCTTCGCTTTTCAAATTCAAATCATTCTCTCATCCTCTCCTCTCCTCTCCTCTCCAGTGTTTAATTTCATTTCATTTCCCCAATCCCAAACCCTAGCTTTCGAACGCGGTTCTGATCATCATCGATGACTTCGCGGCGGGGATCGGACGGCGTGGGAGGAGCGAATAAGGTGCTGGTGAATGTGATGGTGGAGAGGAGCTTGGGCCGGGTTCAGGTGCTGATGTCTCCGGAGACCAGATTGGAGGATCTCATCAAAGCGGTCATCGAGATTTACGTCAAGGACAAGATGAGGCCGCTGTTGCCCGAGACATCGCCCCAACATTTCGACCTCCATTACTCGCAATTCACCTTTGAATGTAAGTTTCAATTAAAAGTTGGCAAAACTTATTTTTTGGTCCTTTTTGAATGTAAGTTTCAATTTTAAATGTTTCGTTTTTTAAATGGTGGAAGGACTTTTTTGTGAAAGTTCACCACGGTCAATTATGTACGTTTTTACTATACTAACTAACTAAACAAAAAGGAAAATGCATCAGTGTCTCAATTGGTACACCTACATTTGACGCTCTTGTTTGGGGCCTTTAGATTCACTTCCAAATACACCGGTGCACATATCTCGAGGTACTGAATGTAATCTAAAAAAATTAAACAGTCTGTAATCTGTATTGGTGCGGTAAAATCTAAATGCAACACCCACAACTGAACGATTGATTCAAGTAGCAAAAGACTTGACAGCGTCTAATCATGATGGATTAGTTGAAGGCTTGAAGCCGGAGTACTAATGTGTGTATGTTTTTTTCTTCTTGTGATTTGGCAGGTTTGGATCCAAATAAGGAGTTGAAAGATATAGGGTCTCGGAATTTCTTTTTGTGCATGAAGGCGAATTCAATTGAGAGCAGTAATGTGAAGTCCCCTGATCAATTGGGTAATGAAAAAAGATTGACTAAGTGGCCTTCTACATTGACCAAGTTCATGGATTTCCTGCTGTAACTTTTTAAGATGCCGTACAATTTTATTATGTGGTTACATTTATATTTGGAAAATGATGGGATATATACTTTTGTTAGATAACAACATTGATGGGTCAGTTGGATTATGTATCAAGATGTGTACACCTACAGTGGAATGTGTATCTAATGGACCCATCAAACGTTGTACTGTATGGATCCTTAACATTTCCCTATATTTTATATAGAGACCAACTTATAATCTTTTGTTGTGTATTAAAAGTTTTTTTTTTTTTTACTTCCGCAGCAGTCGAACCAATGACCTCTTCAAGCCTTATCTTTTTAGTAAATATTGCCTCACCCATATCATTTTCACTAAAGATGCTTTAGAGTTGTTGTGTGTATTAAAGTTCTTTTCCGCATTTCACAAATAAAAAAGAAAAAATCAGGTTAAAGTATATAATTTCAGCCTTAAATAGGATTGGTGACATGTTAAAAATTATTAATTTTACTCCAAAAAATTCAGTATTATCTAAAGAGAGATCGATGTTTATTATGTAAAAAATGCTAGCGTGTAAGTGCATACAACATCAAGGTCTAACATATATTGACGTGCGCGAGACATATCACGTGGGTGCGTGTCGGACCTAAGGCACTCTAGCAACATCTATTACTTTATTCTTTACGAAGTCAAAGTTAATCGATATGAGATTATGACTTGTTTGGTTAGAGGTAGAGTTATCTCTAAAAAATAACTTGCAGGGAGTTAGAAACTAATTATGTTTGATTACCCAACTTCTTGCAAGCCATCTTCTAACTTACATCTTAAGGTTTAAGGTGAGAGATATCTCTCTCACTTTCCCTATAGAGAGTTATCTCTTAAGAGTTGTGAACGCAATTACCTCTCATTAATAACTTTTTTTATTATCAATATTTTTCTTAAAGGTTATTTGTGTCAATTTATATAATATATTACTTTAAGAATTTGCAACTTTCCTCCAACTTTAAAGTTGAAGCAAATATGAAATATTAACTCTAAACTAACAACGTACGTTAGTAAAATTGAACTAAATAATGCCTATCTTTTTGGTCTGGCACATCCGTTATTCCCAACAATCTCTATCTTGAATTGAAATACGCATATGTTGTTGCTATCTCAACTCAAGGGGAAAAGCAAGTCGAGGAACACCTCAGGGTTACAACCATCGATATTATTTGTTTTTCCAACGGGTTTTGTGTATCTCGATGCAAGAACATACGAATATAGAAACCTAATTTGGAAGGAAAGCATAATCACAGCGCCATAGTCGGACAAGGTAGCTGGCAAATATTTGGGTAATCAGCTTGTTGTTGTTGTTGTTGTTGTTGTTGTTGTTGTTGTTGGTCTCAATTATCGTGGTTTCGGTCGGTAGGGAATGGGCATAGATCTGGTCTCCTTGCTGGTGTCCTTCCTCATCATCATCGCTCTTCTCGCCCTCGTCGTCTACCAGGTACCAGCTTCATCATCTCAACACACCTTTCTTTTCTTCACCCACCCACCACCTAACAAGACCTAGCCCAGCGTACGCTTGTGTAATTTTGTTTTTTGGTTTTTTGGTTTTCCACGCAGTGTTTAGTGCCAATGTCCGACCCTTGGGGGGCTTTAACTTGTTATTTACATTGCTAATGTTCTTTTTTATTTATTTATTTTTTTTGAGAATAATGCTACTTGCAGGATTGCTGTCTGTCTAGGGGTATGTTGAATTGTTCGTTCCTTTTTTAATTCTTTAGTTCTCAATTTCTTGACCTTTTGTTCATTACCGCGAATGCATCATAAAATAATTAAGAAGTGAAAAACTGCCAATAGTCTTAGTGGTGCAGTATTGAACTTTAGACATTGCTTGTATTTATGAGGCAAAACATATGTTTCGGTCCTTGAACTTTGAGTCTTTTATGTTTTTGGTCCTCGAACTTTCATCAATGTACATTTGGTCTCTAAATGTTCATTGTTGTACATTTGGTTCCCATGCTTTTGGTCCTTGAGCTTTGAGTTTTTTATGTTTTTGGGGGAAATTAAATTTTTTTTCGACATTTGTTGGTCGATGTGAGGTGTCTGGTTTAGTAATATAAACCACTTTACTCTTCTTGACTAGTCAAGCGACACTTTTGTTAACCACGTTGGCAAAATTTAACACTTTAAATGTAGATCTTTGTGAAAGTTCAAGGACCAAATATGTAGTAATAAAAGTTGAGGGACCAAAAGCATAAAAAAATACAAAGATCAGGGACTAAAATATAGGTTTTGCCTATTTATGAAGGTCTTGGAATAATTTCAGCTTCGTATAATAAAATTTGAACTTCCACACTTTTCAGCTCTCTGTAGGAACTCTTAACTGAATCCACTTGAAATTGTCTGATGTCTCCATGTTCTGGTTTGCGTGGCAATAAACCATTGAGCCTTTTTTTCTTGACACATATTTAAGTGGTAATTCGTCTTTTATTCCATGAAAAGATTTTGGTGCAAAATCGGAATGCATTATACTTCGAAGTGAAGGGTTGCAAATTTACCTTTCAATACCTGCATGTGAAAAATAGAGTCTGTGCCTTTGTGGCTCTAAGGCAATTATTTTTCAGTAGTCGCTTCCCCAAGTTTGCAAAATTGTGAGGCTGATGAGTTAAAATTTTATTGCAGCTCATGTGCTTGGCAGATCTTGAGTTTGATTACATCAACCCCTACGATTCAGCATCACGCATAAACAAGGTTGTTTTGCCAGAGTTTATTACGCAAGGCGCCTTGTGCCTTGTTTTTCTGTTGACAGGGAACTGGTTACTGTTTTTGTTAAGCAGTCCCTACCTCTACTATAACGTTAGATTGTAAGTCTTCTTTAACCTCATCCATCAGCATTTGCTTAATGAGAATTATGGGTTAGTTTTTGCAGCCAAGTCCTTTACTTAACTTAGCAATTCAACAATTTATTACGTCTAACCAACCAAGTGGTAGCTCAATTAAACTAATTAGGTTTTTGTTTTCTATTATCATCTTTTTGTTCCTTGTTCAACTGTGTTCTTCCTTTGTTATCTTCTATCAAGTTACATATAGAATAATGACCAATGACCATAATCGTTTATTAAGTTTCTAACCCTCATTTCCACGGACAGGTATATGCGGAGGCAGCATTTGGTAGATGTTACCGAGATCTTTAACTTGCTAAACTGGGAAAAGAAGCAACGCCTTATTAAACTTGTTTATATTGTGGTCCTCCTGTTCTTCTGCATATTCTGGTACTGCAGCTAGTCACTTTATTGTTCATCTAATTATATTCTTTGTGCCAAAATTATTAACATTGCTCACTAACATCTGTATCTTGTATAGGATGATTTGGACCGTATTAGAGGACCATGACGATGAATTATAACCATAAACTATTGCTTAGCGTCTTTTTCTTGCCGGGAGTTGGCTTTCTTGTTGTAAGTCGTTTTTAAAATAACTCTTATCTCCTTATTCTCTTAAATTCTGAATTTCTATTTGTTGGCAAAACAGGACCGTGTAAGGTTGTTCGCAGGAGGCACAGAGGATCCCAATTGATGTTGATGGCATTACACAAAGTCTTCTGCCTTGCATTTCTTTTATTTAATCTGTCCTTGTACCAATATGTATTGTTTTAAACTGAGCAGAGTGGAAATGCTGAATCATGTACCCCAACTAATTTGGGGCAGGCTTTGTGTGTTTTTATTGTTGATTCAACACGGAACCAAGTTATAAAAAATACCAACAATTTGTTTTCTTTATTTTTGTGTTCTATCCCCTATTTTTCTGTATGAAAAGTGGGCGTCCTCCTTTATCCAGATTTTACACCAGCCATGTAGCATATATAATGTTCTACATCGGTACCCATGCAGAGTTGGTGTAGCATATATAATGTTAAAATATTTATAGCTCCTGTACTTGGGAGTGGGTTTAGAGGTTCAAAGGCTGAAACCTTGAAGTTGTGATTTGTCAAGTAATCACTTAAATGTATCAACAAATAAACCTGTTGAAGCAATATGAAGGTAATCGAAAAGACGTTGGCTTCAAATGCTACTAACCAAAGCATAACCATGATGACGATGCAACAGCAAATGTCGTAAATACAGAACAAAATCCATGATATAGGATTAGGAAATGCCCAGAAAAAAGGGAGCCCAAAATGGTTAACTCCTCCACACAAAAAATAGGACATCCATTCAATGATCAAAAGTGATCAAAATTATTTTACTTTCTTCAAGTAACCTAACTCTTTACCAAGAAACTGCTGCTTAGGATAGATAGATTAGATTAGATACTTTCTGCATCTCTGTCATAATCTATTCAGATCTAGTAAGGCTCGACAGGCGCTCGGAACTTTGCTCCCGCATAAATTGCCGCAGATCCAAGCTCTTCTTCGATCCTAAGAAGCTGCATTATCAGCAAACAAAAACGCATTAGAGTTTTGTCTATATTTCCATCTTCTTGCAGCTCACTCCAAAACATCCATAAAAAGGTGGAGTCAAAAAGAAAATTGTTCAAAATGCAGACAATTTAACTTGAGGTTAGAAATTGCAACTTCTTTTTTAACATTTTTTTTTTTTTTTGAGAACTACTTTTTAACAATTTACAACAAGAGATCACAACAAATCACCTGGTTATACTTCGCGAGGCGTTCGGATCTGCATGGAGCTCCAGTTTTGATTTGGCCCTGTTTTGCAGTTCACAAAATCATCAAACACCAGCGGATAAAGAAGTGTGCTTTCTCAGCAACGTAAAGGTAAATTATAAAGAGGAGATTCAAAAGTCTAATGAGAAACTTACAGTAGCCAAACCAACAGAAAGGTCCGCAATAAAAGTATCCTCCGTCTCACCACTAATTCCACAAATACAGTGTGTAAGTAATCTATAAGGGCAATGCATGAGTCGCCAAGTAAGAAGAATTAGATAAGTATTACCTTCGGTGGCTTGCCATCACACCCCAGCCAGCATGTTTTGACATTTTCACTGCTTCAATGCTCTCAGTTACTGAACCAATTTGATTGACCTTTTCCAGAAAAAAAATAGTTGTCAGTCCATACAAGTATTGTTCTTTGAGAGAAAAGGGCATGATAGCAAGATGTGAATCATTCTTAAGGCTTTGAGCCCCAAACACACAAACGTTAGTAACACACTAATGCTGCAAATGCTTGTAAATCGGAAGTTTCAATTGCGAAACAAAACTGCTTAGAATTTTAAGATGCATAATCTCCACTGGCAATTACCTTCAATAAAAGGGCGTTGCAGGTCTTCTCCTTAATTGCCTTCTCCACACGCTAAAGCTCAAAACCAAGATCAAGATTATGTTATATAAATAAAAAACTGGAAAGATGAAAAGAGAAAAATGCACATGGCACATGTTACCTTAGGATTGGTGACAAGTAGATCATCCCCAACAATCTGGACTTTCTGCCCAATTTCAGCGGTTAACTTGGCATAATGTTCCCAATCATCCTGATCAAATGGATCTTCAATGGATACAATTGGGTAATCAGTCACAAAAGACTTGTATACGTTCTTCAAGCTGTCACCTGATATTTTCTGTGACCCATCATTGTTCTGCAGAAATTACAAATTGTTGGTGAACCTGTCCTAATAACATCGTCCAAAATACTAATCATTGAGAAATGGAGAAATTCAAGCTATTATGGGGATTATCATATCCCTCAAACCTTACAAGATGTGACATATCATGCTAATTAAAACACCTGATAAATACGATGAAGTGCATAAAACTGAGGGTTCAGAAACAGGTGGAAGCACAAATCATTGAAGCCAATAGTTGAAACAGGTGGAAGCACGATTCATTGAAGACAATAGTTGTCTAAAGTTTGTTAAGATCATAGAGCCATTTGAAGTCCTGACAGGCATTCCAGTCGAAAAAAGAGAGAGAAAGTGAAGAGTCATTGTACCTCCTCCTTAAAATTCAAGTCATATGTCTTATCTTTGTTGTCGTAGAACTCTGAAGCTGCAACATCCATTCCAATCACAACCTGGCAGAAGAAAAAGCTACATCAATCAAACCGAAATTTTGAACGTGTACAATAATTCAGTATTTCCAAGATAAAGGATCGTACTTTGCCAGTGTAACCAGCCTTTGCTATAGCTGTCTTCAATAGTTCAAGGCCCTCTTTGTTTTCCTGTAAATGCATTCACGATTTTTTAAAATTTACTCTGGCATTTCACAACCATCAAAAGGTTATTCTGCTACTCCAATAGCAGAGTAAGAAATGGTCACCTGAATGTTAGGCGCAAAGCCACCTTCATCACCAACATTAGTGGCATCTTGTCCATACTTCTTCTTAATAACAGCCTAAAGTGAAATTATATTTTAAAATCAACAACGTAATAACTATAATGCAAAATCTTTTAACTGAATAAAAACAGCTTAAGAGAGTAAAGCCAAAGAGAATAATTGAAATGAAGAGAAAGAATACTTTTAGGTGGTGATACACTTCTACACCCATCTTCATGGCTTCCTTAAAAGACGATGCTCCAACAGGGAGAATCATGAACTCCTATAAGATTATAAAAAATGTTACTAGGATGGATTTATACAAAAATGGGGTTCCTTAAGAGATTACCAATGTAAAGATTACCTGCATTGCCAATTTATTTCCAGCATGCGAACCCCCATTAATAACGTTGAATGCTGGTACAGGCAACACTAAGGTTTTGTTTCCAGCAAGGTTAGCAATGTGCTGAAATAGAGAGAGCAATATTAGAAGCATGCTTCATGACAAAGGTGTATTAACATGTTATGAGTTACTAGTTAAAAACAATAAGTGGGAGGTAGACTACCTTGTAAAGAGGAATCTTATTTACACTGGCTCCTGCTTTACAGACAGCAAGTGATACAGCCAATATAGCATTCGCACCAAGCTAGAATTGCAAGAAAGCAATGCAATGTAAGGAACCATGCAAGAAAAAGTGTTTCAATGATATACAGCATGCCCGAAGATCATCTCATCACATACCCTCGCAAAGACAACAGCCGTTTGAACAATTTGTTGACATTAATTACCTTTTGCTTGCACCAACCCCATTCATTCACAGTTCCATCAAGTTGTTGTACCATATAGTTGTCAATTTCCACCTGCTTTGATGGGTCCTACAAATACAAAAACAAAACAACACTTGTATCAACAATACTGATCGATTGATCATGCAAATGACAGAATGAGAAGAGCAAAGATACTACCTTTCCAATCAATGCAGGTCCAATGATTGCATTAACATTCTCCACAGCCTGAAGAGGAAAAAAAAAAGAATGCTCAAGCAGAGATTTGATAGGGCAAATCATAAAAGTTCAAACAATCATCTGGATTTTTTTTTTGCCATTAAGTAAAAATAGTCTCCATATGACAATAAACATAACTGTCACTAATCAGACAGAAAAAGTATAGGAGAATCTCAAATTGATCAAACTGGGCAGTGTCAGGTGAGATAAGATCATCTGACAGTCAGATGAACCTATCGACCAGGATCATCAATTTCAATGCTTTAATAATTAAATATAAAGCCAGTTATTGCTCAGTAGAAGTATTGAATACTCTCAGAACTTTTTGACCAGTTACTACTTACTAAAATTGACATCTTCAACTTGAAATTATGTCAATCATGCAACATGTCCTTCTATTCAACTTGTTGGAGGAATAAGATTTATTGTGCAGGTGCAGAATCATGGTCAGAAGTTAGAATAAGTCATTTCCGAAATAATGATATGGAGAGACATTGGCTGAAAAAGTGTCTGAAATAAAATTTGAATTGGGTATCAGATGTGTATTATAGTTCTCTCAAGTTCAAGTACGAAAGAAGAGTGGACGTGAGGTAACGTAAATATACTTGCCTTCACAAAACTTGCATCTCAATCTCTTACATAAAGTTATTTATAGTTTTCTATAATGTCTGTATTCTACAAATATTCTCCAAATCAAATTAGGCTTCCAAATCCAGAATTTAAGTGACTCGGGTGTTAGACTGTTTTACGCAAATTCTAATTTTCAATCCTAACCATAAAAGACCATGTTTCGTACACATAAAGGATCAATACTGAAATACATCCAAAGGACATCTAACTTATGTCAAAATGCCTAAATTAATCTTTTAAAAAAATTTCATTCTTTCAGGTTTATCATATGTTGTCTAGGGCTCATATCATGGTACCATCCAATCATCAGTTAGATTGAATAACCATGTAATTGAAAGAGCATAATCATGAAAATACCAGTGCTGACTTGTGAGCATTACCTAAGGGGTAAGGTGCAGTGGCAAAAAGCTGAGTACCATTGCACTGATTGAGGCAACGGTTGTGGGTTCTAATGGAGCAAGCATGGTAGCTATAATATATGTGGTTGGGGTGCTCGACTAACTTATGTCAGACAATCCCGCTAGATTAGTAAAACCAAACTAAGGAGGGGCTGAAAAAGGTTCGCGCTCTCACAGATAACATAGCTTCAATCCCAAATTAATTGGGGTCGACTGTATAGATCAAGCTCTTCCATTGTGCTCGGTTTAATGCAATTGATGGTGAGCTTTCCAAACCATTCATCTCTCCTAATTAATGCATCCCAAATTAACTGCGATCTACCCTTACCTCGTCGAATTTCTTCAGATTCCTATTAAGTCAAGTTTTCTAGTGGAGGCATCTGTAGGCCGTCTTTGCAGGTGATCAAACCATTACAACTGCCCTTCCCTAGTCTTTGAGTCAATTGGTGCTACCACACATCCACCTAAGCATCCTCATTTCTGCTTTGTTCATTTTATGTAATTGTTGTTGTCTTACCACCCAACATTCACTTCCATAGAGCATAGTTGGCCTAATTGCGGTCCTATAAAATTTTCCTTTTAACTTGGTAGGCATATTTTTATCACAGATCACACCAGTTGCATTCCTCCATTTCTTTCATCCAGCTTCAATTCTATGTGTAACATCATTCTCAATATTGACATCATTTTGTATGATTGATCCTAGATATTTAAAATGTTTCACCTTAAGAACTTCTACTTCCCCTATTATTATTATTATTATTTATTTTATTTTTTTTTTACTTCCCCTAATTTTACCACTCCATCATCTCGATGTCTCGTATATCTAAACTTACAGTGCATATATTCGGTCTTCGTCCTACTCAACTTAAATGTATTCCCCCATAGTTCTAATTTTCTATTCACTTCATCTCTTGTTTCGTCCGCTAAAACAATATCATCTGCAAATTTAGAAATACATTTTAAGTTTTTTTACAAATTTAAGTTGTTGCATAATAGATCCTAACATTTTAAGTTTTTCACAAATTTATCCTAACGTTAACGTTTTTACAAATTCATACTAACGTTTTATGTTTATACAAAATTATCTTAACGTTTCAATTTTTACAAATACATACTAACGTTTTAGTTTTTACAAATTTATCCTAAAATCTCACAATTTCCAAGTTTCCACCCTTACAATTGTAGCTGAGAACATGATAAATTGGGAGAAACTCTTCTCATTTGCAACAACATGGTTAAAAGTAATCCCAAATCAACCCAAATTTATTCATAGGTTACAACTTACGCAATTTTAAAACGTTAGGATATATTTGTAAAAATTGAAACGTTAGGATAAATTTGTAAGAAAAACATAAACATTAAGATATATTATGCTTTTTACCCTAAAAAAAATACTGGTGTCAGCACCATTACAACTATTCTTGTTGTATAAAAGCTACAAAATCAATATTGGAGGTACCGTTATTGTTTATTGTTTCAAATTCTGATAATCGGTTCAGTGTGTCCAAACATCAGTAATTTCAAGAACATACAATTAAAAGATAAGGCTTTTTACTATAAGCAAAATCACTAACCTTTAGGACACCTTTTCCCAGATAGTCTGATCCTCCATCTCTCAATTCCAAAGCTTCATAAATTCCTTTAGAACATCAAAGCAGTCGTTAAAATCATCCACAAAAAATATTGGAACTTCAACAAATGGGCACATTACATCTAAATAACATGAAGGTATTGTTACCTGTCGATGCACCACTTGGAACAGCAGCTCTTGCTATGGTTCCATCAGAAAGAGTAACATCCACCTGAAAAAATCAGTCATGCTTCAAAAGGATGCAGCGAAAAGAAATATAACCTCAAGTGACATTAATCCTTGCAAGAATAAATAGCTCCGCGTTAGCATTTCATTACACAATATGTTCACGACGTCTCGCACACAAGCTAGACTTAACAAATCATCAAATGTGCAAGCACAGGTCATGCATTTAGCAATAAATGCTAAGAGCATTGCAAAGCTAGTCATATACTACGGCGACCGGCTAATCATATATAGACAATGCCATTAAATCTACCGTGAATCCGTGATCAATGGATTTTTGTGTGATGTTTGTTCTCCAACTAAAAATGGACGTCCATATATCCATTCACAGACATGAAAAAATCACAATGCGCAATCGGTTCTTTCTCGCCAACAATCATACTGCCGTGACTACAAGATCCGAGGTCATCATTTCATCTTCATTTGCCCTAACAAGACCACATCACTCACTTCTCCAGGAAAAATTGTACAATCAACTAATTTTTACCGAACAATAGCAATGAAATCCACTCAAACATGAACGAAATCCACAAATCACAAACCCTAACAAATCACATTTCATTGATTTCTAATTCTACCTAACCAAACCTGAACAATCCAAAATCAAAAAGTTTGAGATCATCGAAAGCATCGAAAATGGAGATCGCACTCACTTCGACAGTAGGGTTTCCACGGCTGTCGAAGATCTGCCTAGCTTTAACGGCCTTGATCGTCGCCATGGCTTTGGCTTCTTCACTGAAGACTTGTTCTTCAAGAAATCTGTTTAGGAAAGAGGAACGAACTGTGCGAAGTGAGTGATGACAATGCCGAAGTGGAGAGCTGTTCGTGCGCTTTTATAGGGGAGCGTGGATCGCGATCCGACACTTGGAGTTATCTTGGCCATCGATTTGGAAAGATGATTTGAGGTGTAGGATCACGAGTTGAATGGTCTTGCGTGGCCGTCACGGGATGCTCGTCAATGGTTGGTCTAGGATGGTGGGTCCCACCTGGTGGCATATTCGACGGATCGTGGTGTTGGGGAAATGCTTGGGTACGACGCATGCCATATAGCCATTGTGAATCCTGTTCCTCTCCCGTTCGCATATAGATCTTAATCGAACGAAAATTATGACAGAAGCAGCAATACTTGGTTAATGCCATCTAATCAGCTTCTAGCCTACTAATCACAACTCCGAAACAATTTAGTACACCGGCTTCAAAAAGAAAAAAGAACAAATTTTTTTTTTTTTTTTTTTTTTAGAGAGAAATCAAAATTTTATTAATTTTTTTAAGAGAAATTAAAAATTTATTAATCATTCATGACTCAATACAAGATCATACATAAAATCAAACACATGATTTGCTAATCTTATTTGTTCAAACAATCTGACATTAATTTGGCTGTAAATGTGAAATTGAAATAGTTTGACAATCAAATATTATTTTCTACAACGTATGTCAAAACTCATGATAATACACAAAATTATTGAAACTTTAAAATGAATAATAAAACTTTTCAACAAGGAGAAAAATATGTAAAATGTCCCGACAAGTAGAAGACAGATCAATGACTTCCAACTAAGGAAGAAAACTGACTATAAAATAAAAGCTAAAGACACGATCAATCCGACGTGCCGCACAAATCCATGCAATACCATTGATGAAGATACATTGCAACAGGATGGATCAATCTCCACAAATCTAATTAGATCTATTGGTTATTATATGAACAAAGTGCAAAAGATATTTAATTGGAACCACCGTCGATCGAAGATAGGATCGGCAGTGGTTAAAAAAAATCATAAAAGTAAAAAAAAAATAACTTAGGGTTTTGAGAGAAAGAGAGGAAAAAAGAAAAACTATTTAGTACATGAATCATTGATGGAGTAATTCTTTAGGCAAAACTTCTCATTCTTTAATACTTGAACTTGTGACATGTCATGTGTCTTGAGTAAATAAAATAAAATAAAATAAAATAAAATAAAATAAAATAAATAAATAAACAAAACTTGTTGGAAAATTTATAAGTCTTCTTGTAACGGCCCAATTGATATTTGCCGTTATTTTATGACGTCATTACAGACGTGGACGCCAGCGTGGACGTTCGTGGGTCCCACAGCGAGGCTGGAGCGCGTCCGTATTAGGTAAATAGTTATTTTGTGTATTGTTTTGGCTAATTTGCGATGTTTATGTTAAAATAGGTTAACGACATCGCGATGTGTGTAATTATATTTTAAATTGACGTGGGAGATTGTGTGATGAGTATTCGCATCGATATGCATGTCGACACGGGTACCGGGTAGATTAAAGACGAAATTTTAAGTTGAGAAAAATGTTACACATAAAATGAATTAAATGTGATAAAATACGTAAATTGGTTGGCGCCTAGTAAAACGCGGGGTCGTGGTCGACACGCGTGGGTGGTACGTTAGTGTGCACGCCCGAGTACGCTCGTTGGCGCGCACGACAAAATTTTAGGCGCGAAAGTATAGGTGAGTATATATATATTTATATATATATGTGTGTGTATAAGGAATTTAATATATATATATATAAATATATATTAAAAATCAGAAAAATAAATAAATAATAGTGAAATTACCAAAGAGGGTATTGAAGGAAAGAAGGGAAATGGATATGGATAGGGGCAAAATGGTCATTTTACCCAAAAATTGTTGACAAACACCACCACCGTCACCACCACGGTTCTATTCTTCACTGTTTTGGAGAAAAAAATCGAAAAGAAGATCGAGGAAAGGAGGAGAAATCGAGGAGGAAGCAGAGAAGGAATGGGGAAGAGAGAACAAGAGGAGGAGACCAAAGAGGTGAGTTGTTGAGTTGTTGTGTTATTTTTGATGTTGTGTTGTTATATGTGTGTTGGATGGTGGTAATGGTGGTTTGGTGGTGGTGGCGGTGTGGAGCTAGGAGCTCGGACGACTGCAAGAGCATTCGTCAGAGGAGGGAGACGACCACATGTCGTTCTCCCTCTCCTCTCCCTCTCCTCTTCGATTGAAAAAAAAAAAAAAAAAAAAAGAGGGAAAACATCCGTTGGTGAAGAAGAAGACCCAACCCGGGTCGGGCCGACCGCCCCGTCTGGCGGGTCGAGCCGACCCGGTTGGCCGGTTCGGTTGGGCCGAACCGGACCGGGTGAATCGGGTCCGGTTCACCTCAACTTAAAAAAAAAAAAAAAAAAAAAAAAAAAAAAAAAAAAAATGAGTTTTGAAAAAAAAAAAAAAAAAAAAATCTGGAAAATTCATAGAAAATTCATATAAAATAGGAAAAAATTAAAAAAATATATATTTTGATCAAATAAAGGAATTTTGGGATTTTCTCGGAAATGTTGGCGAGATATAGTCGAGGTTTTGGCCTCGAAAAACGAAAAATTGACATAATATATTAAATTGAAGCTAATTTAGTGATAAATGATAATAGGTATAATTCGGGTGATAGTTTGAATTGTCGGGAGTTATTGGAGCTGGACTAAGGTTTGATTTTCGGGACGAGGAGTGCGATTTGAGGTGTGTAGTATCCCAATTGAACTTCACTTTAAGTATTTACCGTTTGATTTATTTGAATTCAGTTCCATTTATTCTTTACTCCATTTCATTATTGCTTTACTTGTGGTGAGTACTCTTACCTGGTGACTTTACGGTAGTGGAGTGTACTCCTACACAGGTGTCTTTACGGTGTTGAGATCACTCCCCACGGTGCTTATTCGTTACGGCCATAGAGTCCACTAAATCATAGCACTTGTCTAGGTATACGCGGTGAATAGGCTACCCGGTATGGTAGGCTTGTGTGGGTGCGTCGTGGGTCTACGCCGACCACCTGGGTCCAGGGCCAACCCATTAGTGTGTTTTCATGGGCCGTGCACGGGGAAAGCCCGAAGTATGATTTAGTTTGATTTTTATGTGCACGTACTTTGTTTCGTCACTATATTTATGCATGCGATGATCTTTCTTTTACAGTTGTGTGTATTATTTCTTGTTCCGCATGTTTAAATTATAGTATTTAAAATTTCAGTACTTTTACTTTCGTAACTACTTGGTGAATTTCCTTGGGATTACTCACTCTGGACTCGTCATCTGTCTTTTTGTGATGGTGAGTGCGGATCCTAAGTCGAGCCGGGGAAAGGGCAAGCTTGAGGATTTCATCGATTGACGGCTCTAGCCCTACTCGTACGTATGTTTATATTTACTCATTTTATATTGGGTTTTGGGCTTGAGAGATAGGTTGTATATTTTGATATTTTGAGGATTCTTAGATGATATGTATATGATGTACAGTTGATATGGTTTCCACTTAGGCACTTTGCTCATAATATACATGAAATTCAGAGTTAAATATTTATATTGATAGTAAATCTTCTCATTGCGTAATTTGAGTTTAAATAACATTAAAGAAACAAAAGTTAACTCATAACATCAAAGTTAACCTGAAATTGATTAATAATGGATAATTGGGCGTGGGACACAGCTGGCGGTGACGTGGACAGTTGTGGGCCCGCGTGGCCTCCCGTGGCGGACCAATGTGGAAATTGGTGTGACGGCCCCAAATTCCCAATGCATTCGGGTACGCCCGGCCTAGACCCGTGCAGGTCCCGAGTCAGCGCTCGGCAAGCCTGACGAGCCTAGTCAACCTCAAATCATCAAATTTCAAGTTTTATGAAAGAGTTATTGCAATTATAATACAAATGGAAGCAAAAATTCATATTTTTATCAAATAGTGGGAAATAACTCAATCAAAGGGAAATTAGGAACCTATATAAATGTGGAAAACCCCAATATGTTCAATTCTAAGTCAACAAAATGGATTGATGGAATCCACCTCAAAACATATTCCCCAGTTCCAAAACAACCATATATATAAACGATATACATAAAACAAAACATATGGAAACCTACAAGGTAGTCTCCAAGTCCATCTGCTCACAAAAAGTCTCCTAGGCAAGGTCCTTTGCCTCTACTGCACTGCGCCCTATCTGCACCCACCGTCACAAACTAGACGGTGAGCAACTTAGAGAAAATCGAAAGTAATGCCAGAAGAATATAACAGTAATTCATGAACTTTCAAACAAGACAGTCTAGATATCATGCTGGAAATTGGAAGACAGTAATTTAAATAAACAAGATGCATGATAGATAGACTGAAAATGATAACAATCGAAACGTGCGTGTTCTACGAGTCAAGAGAGGCAATAAGTGGTCTAAATTTCACAACAATACCACAACAATCCACAACAATCCACAACAATCCAGTACATGGTATCACACAATCACTAGGGGTGGTCAAACACTCGTGCGCTCGAGTGCCCGCGTTTTATCCCTTCTAGTGCAGGCCGCATGTACTTTCGAGACACACACTTATGCCAAGAACACACATACAAGGAATATGGAATGGAAAGCCAATAATTTGATAATAACAAACACAAAGAAATGGAAATGAATCACATGATATATTCTTAGCTGGCTTACTAACGTACAAATGTTTTTTAAGGCAAGTGTACTTACCTGAACTATCGTAACCCGCGTACAACGCTCCCGCGAATCCTAACGCGTATCTCTGAGTTTCCCGCTACCTGACAAGGTCGGAAACTCGTATTAATAGGTCAAGTCATTAACTAAACTAGGTTTAACCTTATCATTTCCCAATGTTTTAAATGACTTGAACAACGCGACAATTTAATCGAAAAAAAACGAATACTCTCTCTCTCGGGTTTTAAAAACACAATATTTATAAGCCTCATCGCGAATCATAGGCTCGGCTCAGTCGTATATGGGTCATGTCATGGTCTCGAGGACCGGCGACATGACTACGACGTCATAACCATTCATCGCCACGCGATGTTTCAATCCAAACCAACACTCAACCATAACTCCTCGTGAAAACCGCACTGACATGTACAAACAAACATGAAACCTCGCTGGTGTTGTCCGACGTCGGGGAAGGGTTATCACGGCATGGGAACGCCGGAAAACCCTCCACCAGTTCGGAAATTACGTCAACACACAAATTACGACTCGACGACGGCAACACATGAAATCACGTCAAAACGCCTTAATAACATTGTTTCGGACTTAACCAAGGGTTGCGAGACGTCAACCAATGTTAGGTGAGATCTCGACAATCTTCACTGGTCATGGTTCGACCGGTAGCACCGCCGGCAGTGGCGGTTTCCGGCGAGGCTCCGACATACAAAACACATGAAATGACGACTCTTTCGCGCGTAATAAAACTGTTTTCGACCACTCTTAGGGCTGTGGGACCCACGTAGGAGTTTGGTGGGGTCCCCGACAGCATCCCGGTCATGGTGGTCCGGTGGTGGCGTTGCCGGTAAGGGCGTTTTCCGGTCAACAAACACCACCATACACATGAAATAACAAAATTGTTTAAAACGCAACTGGATATTTTTTTTGGACACACCGGAGGGTTGTAGGACATTTGTATGGGCGAGATCTAGTCCCCGACAACCTCCCTGGTGCGGCGGTCCGGCCAGCAGCGCCGCCGGTCACGGCAGTTCCGGCGAGAGGGCAAAAACCCTATAAAACCAACTTAAAGTGTGTAAAATCAGTAGGGACTTTGCATGGGCCATGGGGGAGGTGCTCCGGGACGGTATGGACTCCGGTGAGTCACCGGAGGTCGTCCACGACTGGTCCTCGTCACGGCAGCCACTCCAACACACCATGCATGTACACACATGCATGACCACCGTGAGAGAATGAGAGAAAAAGAGAGGAAGGGAGAAGGAAAGGGAACCTTCGGTGGACTGCCCGGTCACCTCTGAACCTCCGACGACCGGCGAGGACTTGGCCAGGCCGAGAGACGAGTGAGCCGAGAGGGAGGGAGGCCGAGAGGAAGAACAACCGAGAGAGAGTGAGAGAGCAACTCAAGAGAGAGAACCGAGAGTTCGAGAAAGAGGAGATGAGTGCTTACCTCCGGCGTCTCGACTCCGGTCACCGGCGAGGAGGAGAGGCTGGTGAGAAAATGGAGGGTGAGGGAGGCCGTGAAGAGTGAAGAGTGAGGGTAGAGATGAAGACCGTGAGATGAGAGAAAATGAGAGAGAGAGAGAGAGAGAGAGAGAGAGAGAGAGAGAGAGAGAGAAGTGACGTGAATGGGAGTGAAAATGAGAGAGGGAGTGACGTGAGAGAGGGAGGAGTGTGTGTTTGCATGACATGCATGAGATGGGAGAGGGAGGTGAGTGACGTGAGAGAGTGAGTGTGTAAGAGAGTGATGTGAGTGATGGGATGGGTGTGAGTGATGGGATGGGTGTGAGGTGATTTGAGTGATGAGAGTAATGGGGGTAGGTGTGTGTTTGAATTTTTTTAAATGGGGGTGATAGTTGTGTACACCCATTTCTTTACCAACCCACACATCTCAAAGTTAAACCCAAGGATTCCCAAACACCCGTATTTTCCCAAATATTTTTCCCCGACACATCTCACTTCCTCGGTCCGTATTTCCCCGTCACATGCATACTTTCACCTTGTCTCGCACCAATAATTATTTAAATTATCCAATAATTCCTTTAATTAAATTTTTTTTTTTTTTTTTTTTTTTTTTTCCGTATTTTCTCCCCGCTACCTAAAGCGGGACCTCACTCACATTGACTATTGCCTGAACGGCCCGCGACACGTATTAATGTAAAATACTATTACACTCATCAAAGAATCATAAAATTACCTTGGTGTCGACTCCCAAGGTTCGAAATACAGTCCAGTATCGCGTAGCCGGGTCACAATCCTGACACGTGTCACCAAAGTCAGGTTAAAAATTGAGGGATGTTACAATTGGGGCCGCCACACTTCTCTTTGTTGGAAAGTTTAAGCTCTTCTCCTTGTTGGAAAGTTTAATGTATTCTCCTTGTTGAGAAGTTTTATTATTTGTTTTGTGGTTCTAGTATTTTTGTGTATTGTCATGAATTTCAATATTATAAAAAGCAGTCACTGATTGTCAAAACTGTTTCAACTTAATAAAAAATTAAATTAATGGCAGTTTATTTGCACAAATAGAATTAGCGAATCAATATACTTGATTTTATGTCTGGTCCTGTATTGAGCTATGAATGATTAATGAAATTTCGATTTCTTTTCAAAAAAATACAAAACTTGTGACTTGCCTTATCTAACGGTTGGACTACTGACTAGTAGAAGTGTGCAGACTTAGAAGACAATTGTTCGATAAACTATTAAAACATTTGCTACATTCGTGGTAGGGCCTTAGTGATTTGTGGGTTGTTATTGAAGTGTGCCAAGAGAAATAACTATTAAAATTATTCAATGATTTTGGATGATGGAAGTTAATTAATATTGTATTTACTGGTGTTTGGATACGTAAGAAATGTGGAGACAAGACTAGGGAATGGGATCCAAATATCTATCCCCATTTTATTTTTTATTCTTATTATAAATCGTGTTCAATTAATGTTTCAATACATATTAGACCGTACATTGTAACTCACGAAACAATATTTTGTTACACTTTTATGTTAGGCCTTAAAACCTATGTGTTTGATCAAATGGCTGTCCTCGCATTGTAATTCTATTGAAGGGGTGATGCATCTCTTATCGATAAAAAAAACCTCCTAAAATTTACTTATCAATTTGTTCTTATGCATCGTAACATATTGTACGTTGAGATTGAGTTATATGAAGTCCGACGTACCTATGTTATGACAATGAGTCGTGCTTATTGGATAAGCCCTTTTCATTCAAGATTGTAAGTAGTTCTCGCTAACGTGTAAGTTGTTCTCTCCCCTTCTACGTGTTTGTTACCTATTTTGCCCTTGAATCAATTTTTTTATCTAGAAGCACGTTAAGTTAGTTATCTCTCGTTTCACAATAACATTATTAAAATTAATGGTAATATAATAACATTAGTGCGTATCTGTGTGCGCCACGGCCGTAAAAATTTGACATCTTCAACCCATAGCTAATAAAACGATTGAGTGGAGACACTGAAGTAAGATTGTGCCCAATCATACGTCAAAGTTTGCGTTACTGTAGCTAACACTATTTTGACTTTTTACTTTTTAAATATTTTTTTTGTTAACTTAATATGTAGGACACTAGGACGGGTGTGTGAATGTGGGTTCGCCTATTTATTATTATTATTTTAAAAAGTTTAGGGTGGTTTTGAGTGGACAAGTGGAAAAGTTAATGTTTAACCAAAAGACAACAGTGGAAAAGTTTGTAGTGCAAAAAGGCCGTAAACATGCGCCATTTTAATGCAATATGTTGGAGACGCCCTTAGTAAATATGCTTGAGCTTTAACGTCCGTAACAAGGGCGGGAGGACGTAAATTGCCATGTCACCGTTGCACGCGTAACACGTACGAACTAAGTCACCACGTCAGCTTAAAAGGCCGTTGCGCGCGTAAAGCAGACGCAGTTACTTGCCAAGTCACCATAAAAATGACCGTTCGCACGCGTGCATCCGACGCAGTCCCAAATATATAAATACACCTCGTAATCCCTCCAAATTCCCAAAGCAAGCAGCCCTAGCGACTGATCTCTCGCATTTACGATCATGGCACCTGGTAATTCTCTCCCAATTAGCTACCAATTTCAAGGCTCGCGCGCTCTCTAACGGCGGTGATTGTTCAATTTTGCAGTGGAGCTCGAAGAGCAGCAGGAGAAGCTGCGGAGAGCGGTCGAAGACTGGCGAGGTCGGAGCCATGATCTGTTGAAGAAGCTGCGGAAAGGACCGTTGTTTGACGAATTGAGGAGCGATTCGGATCCGGTGCGCGTGATTGCTACGCCAATGGATCACTCCAGTGTCTCGGCTCTGATCGAGTCGGAAAACGCGGCCGTGGCCAAGTTTGTGACGGTGCTTTCGTACGATTGCATTGAGATCGCGAAGCTCTCTAGATACGTATGATTATCTTGAATTCTTTGGTCTGGTTTTGAGTTTCTGAGAATAGATGTTTGAGTTGGTTGTTTGCTTTTCTTATTTGTGTGCCTTCCGATTTGCTTTTTCTTGTGATTGCCTTCAAAGCACGCGAATCAGATCACTGCTCCATAGAAACTAGAAAATATGCATTATAAGTTATCGAAAAGGGGAATGCTACGGTGACTCACTACGAACACTCTAATGTGCACGCACTTTGATATTTTTATTTTTTTTAACAATTTTGTAGTCGTAGTGAGTGTAGTGGGTAACTTTAGCATTATTCTCAAGCACAAAATTGTAAAAAAAGTAAAAAAATTAAAAATCAAGGTGCGCGCTCTTAGTGAGTGTCAATAGTAGGTCAATTTAACATTTTCCTATCGAAAATGTTTTGGTAACCCACTTTGGGCACCAACCCAGTCGAGTGCCATGCGATGCACCTCGTGACACGTGCACACACATCCCGAGGTGTATTGCATGACACCCGACGTGGTTGGTGCCCAAAGTCAGTTACCGCAGCAGGTTCCATAAGTTATTACTGACATTCTTTCATCTTTGTTAGCTAGTATTTGGGATTGAGGCTTTGTTCTTGTCTGTTTGTTTGTTTGTATCCATGGTAAAATTCTCAATTCTGTAGATTTTTTTTTTTTTACTGATGGATGTGACGGTTCGATAAAGCTACTGCTTGTGTTTTTCGGGTCTAGGATGAAAGCAAAATTTGGGGTTTTTGGAATGAATATTAACATGTCTTTAATCACATATTACCTCTACTGCATATGGGATGGCAATTTGACAAGATGTTGTTTGATTTTTCCTTGCGTCTTTTCTCAGGGAAAATAAAATGTGAAATACTTGTCATTGAAAGAGCTAAGAATGTTTTAGTAACTTAGTATGTTACTTCTTGGAGTTGGCAACAGATGTTTAGGGACCTTTCTTCTGCTTTCACCTGTAATATTGCTAAGTACCACATATGCGTGTTAAAATGGTGTTGTGCATTAAGCATGTCGCGTGATTTAGGTTGAAACTTGAAAATCCATTATAAGTGCATATAGCAGGAGCATATTGTTGCCTTTAAATGCTATTATCACGAATAAACTTCCAATTCCTAACTCAAGTACACATATAATGGATTAGGTGCAATATCTGGCACATACTATGGAGTAAGTTTTGAGATGTATTTTTAAATGATGATATGGATTTGTGTTTTTTTTATAGGAGATATGGATTTATGTTTTTGATTGATTTATCATTTCGATTATTATGCAGAATATATAGTTGACCAGTTAAGTTATTTCTATTTTTTTGGTTAAGTTAATATTATTTAGAATTTAGAAAGTTACTAATCACTGGCTGACTGGCTGTAGCACTAGATGGATTTCAAAGGCTCTCAATTCTGTTCTGTTATTTAAAGTTTGTTTGGACTAGAGTGATCTAAAATTATTTAAATGAAGTCCAAATAGATTTAGGACGTCTCTATTATGCTATGTATATATATATATATATCATGGGAGTTTATTTGAAATGTTAATTGGTATTGTGCTTGAAGTAGAACTGTGTATAGGAGAAGCCCCAACTATGAATTTCAGGAAGTGTTCATTATTTGTACTTTTCTGAGTTTTTCTAAGTTCTTTGCTTTCTATTACTTGATGATGTTGATGTTACTTTAGCTGCCTCTGCTAGTTTGATTATATTGATTCGATATACTCAAGTCTCAACTATTAACTATTGTGGATTCCCATGAATTTGTACTAATGACAACAACAACAACAACAACAAAGCCTCGACAACAACAACGCAAAGCCTCATTCCTTGTAGTAAATTTCATGAAATTTTCTCAAAATGCAACAACAACAACAACAAAGCCTTGACAACGACAACAACTCAACAACAATAAGGCTTCAATCAACAACTACAACAACAACAACAACAACAACAAAGCCTCGACAACAACAACGTAGAGCCTCATTCCTTGCATTAAATTGAATGGCATTTTCTCAAAGTCTTGACAACAACATCAAAGCCTCGACAACAACAAAGTCTCAACAACATCTACTGCAATAACAACAACAAGAACAAACCTCGACAACTACAATTACACAACAACAATAAGGCCTCAATCAACAACAACATCAACAGAGTTTCGACAACAACAATAACACAGAGCCTCATTCCCTGAATTAAATTGGTGCAAACCGTGCATGTCAACATCAACAACAACGAAGCGTTGACAAGGACAACAACACAACAACAATAAGACCTCAATCAACAAGCCTCTTCAACAACAATACAGAGCCTCATTCCCTTCACTATTTATTTATTTATTTATTTATTTTTGGTACATCCCTGAACTAAATTAGTTCATGACTCAACAACAACAACAACAAACAACAACAACAACAAAGCCTTGTCAACAACAACAAGAGTCTCATTCCTTGAACTAAATTGGTGCAATGTGAACATCATCAACAAAAATTGACGACAACTACACAACGGCAATAAGGCCTCAATAAACAACAACAAAGCCTCGTCAATGTCCCTAAACTTTTTTTTTTGGGGACACATCCCCGATCTAAATGGGCGCATGAATTTTTCTCAAAATGTCAACATCAACAACAACAATGCCACGACAACAACAACAAACCCTCTGCAACAAGAACAACAAGAACAACAACAAAACAACAACACTAAGGCCTCAATCAACAACTACTTCTACAAAGCCTTGACAATTACAACACAAAGCCTCAGTCCTTGAACTAAATTGGGGTATGACATTTTCTCAAAGTATCAACAATAGCAAAACCACATCCTCGACAATAACAACAAGTACTCAATCAGCAACAACAACTACTACTACTGCAACAACAAAGCCTTGACAACAACATAGGGTCTCATTCATTGTACTAAATTGCATGGCATTTTTCTCTAAGTGGCAACAACAACAATAAAGCCTCGACGACAACAACAACAACGACAACAAAGCCTCGGCAACACAGCGAAGAGCCTCATTCCTTGAACTAAATTGGTGCATTCTAAAAGTGTCAACAACTGTAATGGGAAAGCCTCAACAACAACAAGGCCTCGATCAACAACTACTACTGCTACTACAACAACAACAAAGCCTCGACAACAATATAGGGCCCCATTCATTGTACTACATTGCATGGTATTTTTCTCAAAGTGTCAACAACAACAACAAAGCCTCGGCAAAAACAACAACAACTACCACAACAACAACAACAACAACAACAACTGCTACAACAACAACTGCTACAACAACAAAGCCTTGACAACAACATATGGTCTCATTCATTGTACTAAATTGCATGTCGTTTGTCTCTAAGTGTCAACGACAGCAGCAAAACCTCGATGGCAACAATAACGACAACAAAGCCTCAGTAACAACAACGAGCCTCATTCCTTGAACTAAATTGGTGCATGGCATTTTGTCAAAATGTCAACAAAAGTAAGCCTCAACAACAACAAGGCCTCAATCAACAATAACTACTAAAACAACAACAAAGCCTCGGCCTCATTCATTATACCAAATTGCATGACATTTTTCTCAAAGTGTCAACAACAACAAAGCCTCGACATCAAAATCGACGACAACAAAGCCTTGGCAACAACAACAACAACAACGAAATAAGAAACTAATAAAATAATAACAATGAAATAAGGAAAGAAATCCTAAGTACTATTAATTAAAGAAATAGCAAGTCGCATTAATCAGTAAGTTTTAAATAAGAAACACTAGAAAATAGTAGTTTCTTATTTGGAATTTATGGACTTCCTTCTTGGACTTTTGTTGTTTCACTTGGTCCATACAACCTTGCCACACAATCAACATCATTAATTGCTATTTCTTTAATTAATAGTACTTAGGATTTCTTTCCTCATTACATTGTTATTATTTTTGTAGTTTCTTAATTGTGATATTAGAATATTTGTTATTAGGAAAATTCTATTTTTGGTTTCTTTCTATTCTTACGTTAATTTGTAAGTTTTAAATAAGAAACACTAAAAAATAGTAGTTTCTTATGTGGGAATTATGGGCTTCCTTCTTGGATTTTGTTGTTTCACTTGGTCCATAAGATCTTGCCACACAATCCGCATCAGTCAACAACAACAGCAACAACAACAACAACAACAACAACTACAAAGCCTCAATCCTTGTAGTAAATTGCTACTATTTTATCTAATGATTCAATTTTCTTCTAGATAATTTTATGGAAGATTTCAGCTTGAATTTCGCAGTCTCGCATTTAGCATTACCTACTTTGAGTTGCTCTTATTGGCAATGTTAAAAAAACTTTTGCACCTTTGCATGTGTGCAGGCCCACAAGAATATCTACAGGAAATTATTTTTGTTTGGTTGTGGATCTAGTTCAAGAGAAGCATTATTAGAAGGAGAACCTCAGAGGCTTTTGGTTATTCCTTTTCATTATTCATGGAGCTAGCAGAGATTACATCTCAAATGAATGTTGTGATCTGCAATTTGCTTCATCAACTTGATTCGATCTACTCTTTGCAAGACAAGAGTGGCACACCGTGCAATTCTTTCAAGAACGCAACCTTCCATCTGTTTTTGACTCTTTGGGCGATGGCCTAGCCATGTTTCTCATTTTGGACCAAATATTAGTTCAGAATGGTCGTATAAAGAGCTATTTGTCTCTTTTTGCGAGGTATTTTTGTGGTTTTTGATACGAATAATGTATGTGGAGTTTCCGTCTAGTAATTGATGTAAAAATGTGAAGGAACTTAGATGATTTAATATGCATTATGGTTTGTTCAAATCTTCTGCTTGGTTGGAGATTTTTTTGTAATTTTTTTTTATTGGGACAAACACTTATTGCTCTCGTTTTTTTGCAAGTGAAAGCGAAAACTTTTGATTTAATTTCAAGTCAGTGAACTGAAAGTCTTTTTTGCTTCCAAATGAATCCCTTAGTTCAAAACTAATGATTAATATGCATACACCTTGCCATTGGTTATGATTTGCATCTCATAGAAACTTGCTGTGAGAAGACGTTATGATTGTGTGATGCTTGATCTGCATAGTATTGACTTTCAAGGGACAAAAATAATTGAAATGTAAGAATATAGAGGTTGAGACAGTCTTAATAATTTATTCAAGGGGTGAGCACTGATAGCGAAGGAAAAGGGAGCAAAAAGAGCATATCTCATGAGCACAAACGATTTTCATTACACTATTATTCCATGGAAGGATTTTATTTCATTTTCTAAACTTAACTGCTGAAATTTTGCCGATTGCAAAGTATTTTACTTCTAACAAAAAGACCTCTCTCGAATGATGTTTTTCTTACTACTTCCATAATTTTACCTTTTCTTTCTTCTTCTTTCATTTGTTTTTATTTAAGTGCCTTCAATCTATTAATGGGCTTTTCTCTTCATTCATTTGTTTTTAATGTTTATTTAAGTGCCTGTGATCTATTAATGGTAATTTTATGATAGTTGTCTAGTATTGCAACTTTTATGATTTAGCCAAGGTCCGGTAATCTTTGTAGAATGTGGAATGAGGTGAGACTAGATGCTGAAAACTTTGGCATTGGAATTGGAGATCTTGATTGCATAGGTCAAGTGGTCGGTCACTTGGAGAACCTTTTGAATGTTGGCATGTTTCAAGTAAGTATTGTTACAATCTCTCTCTGGATATTTGATATTCTGTCATATGTATAGTTTTCCTTCTCCCCATTATGATGAAACAAAATTTTATTGCATGCCATGTGATTATGCAGGACTAAAAACAAAACTTCATTGTTTCTTGCAGCGTTTATTGAGGGATTCGTCATGGGTTGACATACTACATAAAATAAGGCGAAACAAAAAATTGAATGACTCGTGCATTTCTTTCATTCACGATGGCCTGTCAGAAATCCTTCAACGGATTGGCAAGTGTGATTGTTTGATTTTTTTAATTTTTCACTTTCAGGCGGAGCTATATAAATTCTTGTTCTCATCAGTGTTCTTTCCATAACAGATACGAGAAAGGAATATCTATCTGATCGCAGACAAATTCTGCATTATGTGGCTCTACTTTTATTTGGAACATTTGCATCTGGTGGGATACTTTTCATAACTCATTTTAAAGATTTTATTTAGAGGTCTTTTGATGGATTATTGAAACATAAATAGCTTCAATCAATGATTTACTATTGCTTTTGTTAACCATACTTTCTCTGTTCATTACTTACATGGAAATAAACCTAAGTTAGTAGAAGTGGAATTCTTTTTTGATTACTTGCTATTTATTTGTGTTTGTGTATCAGCTGAAGTGCCAGAGAGAAGGTTGGGGACAGTTGTCATGGAGATGCTTCAAGTGGTTCCTGTTATTTATTTTGAAAGTGGTTTCAGATTTATGCTACTTGACATATTGAGATGTAATTTTTCTGAGTCGTTAGCCTCATGGCCTACTTTGAGGGATGCTGCAAGGGAGCATGATGCTGTCAAAAAGAAATATCTAACTCGTGTTTATGAAATATATTCTAGGTATGCTATATTTCCTTCTTAGTTTTCCTTTTGAACTTTTTTGCACTACGCTTTCTTTGTGGCAATGTAGCTTGTATTGACCTTAGGTGCTTTAAATTAAGGAAGTGAAAGGGAAGCCTAACCTCATCTTTTGTAGGCCATCAACTATCTGTATTGGCTCTGGAATTAGTTTGTTTGTTTTTTTTTTTGGTTACAACTATGGTGACTGCTAGTTGAGACCTCGGAATTTGCTCAAAGGAACGTGGGAACCATAAAATAGCTCAGTGGACACTTGGTTATTCATCTGTCAAGATTCAAGACTGTCATTTTCTCAGTTCTAACTGGCTTCGCAAAACCTATAATTCTTTGATTTTCATTTTATTAACGATAGTCACAAAAATACTTCTGAATTATTTTTTCTTTGTTTTATCTCTCCCTTAAACCAAACACAATGGAAGAGTTTGATCCATATAGCCGACCCCAATTAATTTGGGACTGAGGCTATGTTGTTGTTGTTGCTGTTGTTGTTGTTGTTGTTGTTTGTTTGTTTGTTTTAACTCTCCCCCCTCCCTACTCAACATTGCAAATTGAGTGACATCTGCTTTTTATCTTCCTTATTCTCAAAATTTGGCAGCATCTTACTTCGTGAACCTGCTCTGACTGCTATGTTCAATTATTAGTCAGTTTATGTTCCAACTATGTTACAGAGACTGGCAGGCAATGGTTTCTGTGTTGGCTTCCTGGATGGCATCTTTTCAGTCATCGATGCCTACAATGGTACTGGTCATATTTAGTTTATTTTGTTTTCTCAGACTCGCTTGAGTATTGATTTCATGTTGCTTCTTTTGTAGTTTGAACTATCCCAGGTTGAAGCATTTCTTCGACTTCATTTTAAACAGATTATACAGGTGAAATGAATTTTACTCTCAATTTTGTCAGAACTGTTTCTTGCCTCAAACTGAAATTTTGCACCTGGTTATCTCAGCTCAATAATAAAATTTGTTCATGGATTGGATTATTTGATTGTTTTGGCGTTTGAACCTTTTTTTTCCTTGGCTTCTTCCTTGTTTTTAATTTTTTTGAGTCATTAATAGAACCTGCATTCAAATTAAGTAATTTGAAAGCTTGGTGAATCTATTTTATTGGGATGTGAATTACTGAACTGTGTAAGATCATGATACAAAGGTTCTCATATGCATGATACACCATTATATTAACTCCATCTGCCATTAGTAAATAATTTCAGTTGTTTTAAAGCACTAAATCGAGGGCAGTGAAAGAGTTTGATCCATGTAGCTGACCCCAACTAATTTGGGATTGAGGACAATTCATATTGACTCATTAGGGCTCGGTTGATTATCCAGTGATTCAATTAGTGAGTCACCACATATTCATTTTAACTCATTACATATTGGATTAGTTTTTTGACTAACTTTCAATTCATAGGTTTATATGATTCAGTAACGTGATTTGGACCAATTTGGAGTTAACAAAGCATTGAATTGTATGATTTATCAATAATCCAATATTTTTTGCTAATTATTTCATTGCATTTATTTCTTTTTTTTTTTCTTTTTTTTTTCCTTTCCCTTCATATTTCCTTGGTATGGTATTAACTATTGAGAAAGATAGCAAGGTGGAAACTCATCCATTGATGCATCCAGTGCAGGGAATAGTTATAGCCAGAAGAATGCAATTGATGGCCTCCACTCTGTTGGATCTACATACCCTGCTTGAGGTAATGGAATTAGGAAGGTCTGGGTTTCTCTCGAGACGAGACAATCTTTACAGATTTGTTAATTACCGACACTGTCCTCTTTTTTGTTATTTTCAATATTTTCTCTGTACCTTTTCTTTTCTTCTCTTGTTGTTGTAACAATATGTGTTCTCTTATAGAAGCCTCAGTAACTCTTGTTTCCAACAGATGTGAATTTTTTTTTGAAACAGAATGATTATGCATAGCAATTTTAATGGCATTATTGAAACGTAAAAAAGATATAAGTCGTTATTTTGCATCTCATGCTCACCTAAATAATTTGATTAAGAGCTTGATCAAAAGTTATTTAATCAGATGTATTCCTAAATCTGTGATAATTTATAATAAGATATCTCGCCTCATTTTCATTGCTTTTGATAATTTTTTTTCTTCATATTATAACTTGTCATAAGAAGTGTTTGTGTTGATTATAGAGATTAGAGGGTAATCTTTTCTTACCTCTAAACTGTATGCCTAAGGTTATTTATCTGAAATAGGACAAATACTGATAAAGGAGTCCATAAATAATTTTGTTTTGTTTCATGCTCGGCCTGATCCTTGCAACTGAGCAGGCTGTTGGGCTACGTTATTGATGGATCATATTGGTCAGTAGGCAGAATTGGATATTTTCTTAGCTGGTCTTATGCCATTATTTTGACCAAAATGCATGTGCGTTCGGTATATCAAATTAAAGGAGTGCCACTTTACCCTTTTAGCTTTGGATCTGTTGATTGTCTATTAGTTTTACAGTTTCAATATTATTGCCATCATTATTATCATTACTATCATTACTATCATTACTGCTGGGTAGTTTTTGCAGAGAATGATTAAGTTTGGTTTGATTATAGGGTATTCAAAATTCCTGAATTACCAACTCAAAACTAATGGATCCTATTTGTGAACCCGATCAACATATATGGCTTAAAAGAATGCACAAATTGGTTTACTAATGCAATGAGCGTGGTTGAAAACAGCAAGGTGTAGCTAATCCATAACCCACTCCTCACTCAGTAATTCATTGGCATAACTGTTTGAAAGGGGAAATCCATCCTTCCAAAGCCCCTCCTGAATGTCAGCCTGAAAGTACGAATGCCCTAGGGCCTATGTGAATACAAAATGGTTTGGCTGTGGGAAGAAGGTTAAAGGGGGCATATCGATTCTCATTTCGCTTGTGATTGATGTGAGATCAACTGAGAGGTGCCTTCGCTTTGTCGCTTATCTTGTCCATCATAGTTAGACTTAGGCATGGGATCTTACATCCCCACCTCCTTAAGTTACCATATAGTTCTTAAACATCACCCTCATCGACCATCACTGATGTATATATGAAGGTTACAAATAATTCTTGAACTAAAGCTAGGAAAATATTTCTTGGGGAAAAAGGTTTTAGAATGCAGGCCCAAACAAATTACTGAATAGGGATCTAATCTATAAATTCCAAGTAGATTCCATCAGAGGTCTATTGCATAAAAGCTTATAGATACTTGAATCTCGTATACATCAATGAGTTTTTTCTAGTAATTGTTAATGCGATTTCTAATTATAGAAATTTCTCTTGTTGCTGCAAGTTCTTTGTTAATCTTTGTATGTTGTTATTTTGCATATATTGATTCCAGCAGAGTTCTATTGCATAAAAGATCATAGATATTTGAATCTCATATACATCAATGAGTTTTTTTCTTTTTTTCTTGTAATTGTTCTAATAAAGCCATTTCTAATTATAGAATTTTTTCATGTTGCTGCAAGTTCCATATAAATCTGTGCATGTTGTTATTTTGAATACACTGATTCCAGTGCCATTCCTAATTTGAACCATAACTGCTTTGAACTTTTAATTTGTCTTTTTTTTTCAATTAATCAAAAATATTTCTAATAGAACATTTGTTCGTTGCAATTTTCATTTTTCTCACCCCATTTTCTGTTAATAACTTACAGGTTCCCATCAAAAGGGAAAAACTGAAATCTATTTGCCACATGATTGTTTTAATGAAGGTAAGATTATTTGTTCTTAGCTTTGCATCAATAAGAACTTTTTGGTCTTTTGACCCATTATGTTCGATATAGGTCATTAAGAGCATGTTCCGCAAGAAGGAACTGTACATTATACAAAGTCTTCCACATCTACTAAATCTTGCCCAAGCTGATATTTGCAGTTGGCTCTTGATGGCAAAGGTGTTCAAGCATTGACACTTATTTGTGCTGTTCTTTCCAATGGTTTGACTGCATGCTAAACTTATTTATTTGCTTTCCTTTTGGTACGGGAAAAAAATCCAATTATTATTCATAGGACAAGCTCCAGTCAGAAATTTCCAAAGGAAGTCAGGCAAGCAAAATCAGAATCTTGAGTTCTTTCATACGTGGTACAGTTTAAATTGTTATATTGCTTTGTTTGTTCAGTTGTGTGAATAAAGAATAACTTAAATGCAACTTGAACTCTGATACATGAACTTTGTTGGTAGTAAGTTAGACTAAGAAAATATTAATTATTATGAAGGATGATCCCTCGTGCAACATGGTATTTGCTCCATTTAGCCTGTAATTTAAGAGAAAATAGTCTGCTAGCAAAATTTATGTAGATGTTGTTTTATGTTGTATTCCGTCAGATGCTGATGTGATCCTTAGTTGGAAGTGTTTGGATGTCTCAATGTTGGCTGTTCTTAAGGTTTTGAACTTGTTGAGAGCATAATAATTTCTGCTTATAGTTATAGCTTCTAAAGTCCTAATAGACCAGTATTTGGTTAGGCTTAAGAAATTGTGTTAGTTGCAACTTACAAGTTTCATGCATATTTGAGCATCTAAACACATGATATAAAAAATCATAAGTAGAATAAAATCGTCTGGATGCTTGGTGTACCAGTTCGAGATTTAGGTTGTTGAATTATAAGATTGATGATCAAATGCATGTATATAATCCTATGAGAGTTAGTCGGGCACCCGAACCCCAAGGCGTTTTATGATTTGCTTCGTTGCATACGTGGTATGTTTGAGTGCTTCAGACCTATTTATCAGCATTTCAATTTGGAACAAGTTAATTTGAATTGTGAATCATATGAATTGCTGCTTTGAGTTGCTATTGTATTAACATTGATCTAAATAGACTAAATAGAGAAATTTCCTATGATTTAGCTAAAATTATTTACCTTGATAACGCCAATTTCTGATATAATACTGCTTGTGTCTTTTGTATTGAATGGTAGAATAACCTACAGCAAGCTACTGATTTTTTAGATGAAATTAATGAATTAGAAAGAAATCGTGTCTTGTGTCTGTGATATGCCATCAAGCAAATTGTTTCAAATCGTTAGTTTTGTGCTCATATCTGAACTGCCTAGTATGTTAACAATGAAAACATTTTTGAAATCAACAAAAATCAAACTCATTATTGTGTTAAGCCAATATCCAATTGATTTTTATTGTATAATAACCTTGGATTCCATAAGTGGGCTCTGCCATCTTTTCTCCCTTCTCTATTTTTTTCTGATAGGTTTTGTGTTGATATAGATTTAAAATGCCAAAATCATCTCTCACAGTCTCACTTGCTCTCTGCCCTTGGATAGAATGGGCGGTCATGTTCCATTTCTGTAACTCTCCTTTTTTTGCTGAGTGCCTTTTCTATCTTCTTTCCTCGAATGGATCGGGATTACTGCAAGTTTTCCATTTCTACTTCTTTCCTTGGATGCTGTCCACCACCCTATTTATAGTTTATATACCAAGCATATCTAATCACACACTTGTCGTTGTCGTTGTTATTTTTATTTTTATTTTTTTTCTGAAGGCCGTTGTGTTGTTTTTAACATAAAGAAAATATTCATCAATTCTCTTTCTTGATAAGGAACATAAGTTTTAGTTTGTCTGTGTAGATGTGATGAACAAGAGACCCTCCAAATGTTTCAATGAAGAAACTAATAATTTAACACAAGGAATGCAACTAAAGAATACAATTCAAAACCATTATAACATCTGGTAGAGAAAAGGGTGAAATCGTTTTTCCAGCTATTATCAAGAAGGCACTTGGAATATGATCAAGTAACAAATCTCTATCTTTTCCTGAAAAAAAAGCCAACAAATCTCCATCTTTTTAAGCTATCCTTTGATGTATTTTGATTGCATCATTCCATATATACCAAATACCAAAGTGATTCTCATACTTCTTTGTTTAATTAGCTTAGCATTGCACGTGCAATGAAGTGTCATCCTTTGTTTAGTTTGGTGTTAAATTACATTTTGACGCAGCTCAAGTAATCCTAAAAGATAACATTGTATTATATATGAGTTCCACATCGAACAAGAACATCTTATTAACATTTCTTTATAGCGGAGTTAAACCATGCACCAACACAATCTCAAAACTGTTTCCTAGGATTTGAATACTTGACATTCCAACTCTGCTTCCAAGATTGTGGCCAATCACATGAAGAGCTTTATCTCTTGGAGAATGACACAATTGTTTATCAAAAAGGTGTGCCAGTTTCTTAAAAAGTTGCCCTTTTAGGCCTTGCATTGCATCTTTTTTTTTGACTCGATATTTTTCTTCCTTAAACTGCTTGGAATATTCAGAAATTGGCCATGGATCTTGCAGAAAATTCTCAGCCTTCTGCTTCCACATAAAAATGAATAATTCACTTCTCTACATTCATAGACAATCTTCATTAGCAATCAATTAGCTTTCAACTAATGACTGTTGATCTTTGACAAAAAAAAATACTTACTGAAGATTGTATTTACTAACCTATTCCTCTATCATATTTGACCCATTTGATTTACAAGTTTGGTGTCCTTCTATGATTTATTCTTGAGATTCTACCTTGGGGGCCCATCTTTATTTTTCTTTTCTGCTTTCCTCCTGTAATTTTTTTGATGCTTGGGACCTTTTCTTTTGATGTTTCGAACCTAGTATATAAATGCCCATTGATGGTATTCAACATAGTTGTCTTAGAGGCTTTGAGCTCAATTGTTATGTTTCATCCCGAAACGCATACACATTGCTTTTTGAGAGAACCGCACTTTTGCACTATTTGATGAATTTGTAACAAATTACAACTGATGTTTAACTGATATTCGAGTCCTTACTCCATAAACACCTAATAAGCTTCCGTTTGGTTAGAAATGAAGGGTTACTAGTCTTTTATAATCATATCGTAATTTCAAGTTTGGATACTTGTCATAGTCCTCTTGAGAAAACATGGGTGGAGGGCTTGGTTACAACTTTTGACCAGGTGGGTCTTCACCTGTTGATCTGCTGGATTCTTTGATAGAGAGCTAGTGCACGTGAGAAGGCACCAGTGCTCTACTCCTGCAGTGACTTCTTGTCGGCTTTTGTCTATGATAGAGCACAATCTCTTTCATATCTTTTTGGTTCTTTGGGTACGATATTGAACCGGATATCATAGTCTTGTTAATTGAGATCTCTTGATAATCTTGCAGATTCAATGTTAATGGTTTTTGGCTTCTAAATGAGACATGTATAACACTGGATCATGCTCTGTTTGCTAGTTAGATACATCGTGTTTATAATGCAATACCGTTTTTAGACGGTTTGATCTCTGATAATTTTTATCTTTATTTTAACAATTGTCTTTTCTTATACGGTTCTAGGTGGTAGGGATGCAGATACAAGTCAGTTTGATTCACTTTCCTTGGTAAATCCAGGAGCCTCTATATTCTATCAAATCCAAAAGGACCAAAACTAATACTTGTGCTTGTTGACATTTAGTAATTGTTGATAATGGATATCTGTCATACTACATTTTGCATGTTTACATAAAATTTGTGCCTTGATTCAAATTTTTGAAAGAATTCTTACAGTTCATGTTGGTTGCTCCTTCGTAAGTTTCATTTTCTTTTCTCTTTTGTTGCATGTTTTGCTGGGAGACTGCATATTGCAAATATCATGCCAATCCACTTGCATTATGACTGGAAGACGAATGCTTATGTGGAGATTGAATTCGTCTCATATATGTGTATAATTAGATTCTTGCATAATAAGCCTTTAATCATTAATATTTTTTTTGTAATTTTCTCATCTATTGATTTGGATGGTATTATATTCATTTCATCTGAAGGTTGTCTGTATCTATTTTTGTTTGTATCTGAATGTGAATAATATGTCTAGTAGCTGTTAATTTTATGCACACACTAGCACGAGCCCGTATCGATATTGTCCCCAACTTAACCAACTTCAACTCACATGTGTGGTGTCTTAACTCAAAAGGCCTTGGTACTAATTGAGGGAGATCCAGGAGCTTGCGCCGGCATGTGCGAAAAATTAACATAGTATCAGAGCCGATGGTTCGGCTGAGACAAGGGCATATGATCATGCGATGTGGCGCCTTGGATGTATTTCGGTACAAGGTGGAGTGTTAGAGATGTGTGGACCGAAAATATAGTCCCACTTCGGTTAAGTGTGACTTCGTAAAGAAGTACATAAGTGTGGACCTCTCCCCAAATGGTACCGAGGCCTTTTGAAGTCCACACCTCTCCAACAATAGCAAATGAGAAAAAAGAAAAGGAAGAGAAAGATAGGTCTCATTTGAAGTCCATGGTGTGAATCCCTTGTGGTATGTAAGTATGTAACATTCACATCCAAAAATCTGATGGGACGTGAGGAATTAATATTATCTTGATGTTTGCTCCTGCGAACACAACTTTTAGGAAAGTTAAGGTCAGGAGAAAAACTCCACCTTTCAATAAGGACATTAATCTTTATTTCTAACTAGAGGTGGAGATTAACCTTGAAAAACCAATCCTATGGTTTGGCCTGTAGGCCCTGTCCTTTACCATAAGGTTGATAATTTGAGTCTTGCTGTGTGAGTTTAGGAGCAGGTCTCTTGGACTCTTCTTATGATATTGTTCTTGGGGTTGGAGTTGGATCATGTGTAACTTTAGAATGTTAACATTCTTCCAGCAGAATGCTATTTGGAGTGGCCATGTAAGAGCATTATTGTAAATTACAGCTCTTGCAGTTTCATGTGTGAACTTCATTTTTAAGGGAAACCTGAAGTAAATCGTGGCAAGCAGAGATTTTTATTTTAAATTGCCAATTCATGATGATTTGATTTCAAGTCTATAAAGCTACTGCTATGCATTAACTAGTTCTACTAAAATTTTCTCAATTTAGGTTTCAATTGCACTGAAAATGCTTCAAGGAGGTGGGAGTGACATGAGGCGGCTCTCACTTTTGATTTCATTGGATGCCTTGCAAAGCATTGTAAGTACTTATAATTTAAACCTCTCTATCCGACTCCTGCTTGCTTTGTTCATATCTGATGATGCTTTTGTGTGTGCCTGTGTTGAATGTCTTGCAAAGTATTGTAAGTACTTATAATTTAAACCTCTCTTCCTGGCTCCTGCTAACTTTTGTATCTGATGACGCTTCTGTGTGTGCCTGTGTGGATGTTGGGTGGGTCTCAGTGTTTCACAAGATTTATCTATTGCACTAAATCGAGCACAATGGAAGAGTTTGATCCATGTAGCTGACCCCAATTAATTTGGGACTGAGGCTATGTTGTTGTTGTTGTTGTTGTTGTAGTTCTCCAAATTTATCTAGACAGTTTTTCTGCCAACCTTGTGTAGTTTCCGTTGTTATTTTTCTTTGGATGCTTTGCAAAGCATTGTAAGTACTTACAATTTAAACCTCTCTTCCCGGCTCCTGCTAGCTTAGTTGATATCTGATTTTTTTGCTTTTGTGGATGTTGGGTTTCTGTGTTTCACAAGATTTATCATTGTCATTCCTCCAAATTTATCTAGACAGTTTTTCGGCCAACCTTGTAAAGTTTCCATTGTTATTTTTCCCTTCTTTTGCTTTACTTGGTTGGATTATTTCTTTTTCATTTTGTTCCAGGGTTATTTGGATTTTGAGTACTCAAGAATCAAGAAATTGATTTCTAAGGTTGCTACTGTTGCTGATTTCCAGAGGATAGTCGAGGAGGTCACAGATTGTAGCTTCTTGTACTGGAGAAAAGAAATGATGAGAACTTGGTTCTCCATGATTTATACTGATGGAAACAAGCTTTCATGGCTACAGTAAGTCCAAAAGCAAGCAATAGCCTATATGCCTAACTTCTTAAATTACAATAGGGCAAGGTGTACGATATATACATCTGATAAAATGTTTGTCACCTTTCTGGTTCTCGATTTATTTATTTTTACGAGGAACCAACTTATTACCCCTCAAACTTGCACATGGGGAGATTCAGGCCCTCAACCTCTTGCATAGGTGACCACATACCAAACCATTGAGCTGCCACTTTTAAATCTTGTAAGTTTGCAAGGAAAAGTAACGGTAACTTCAAACTCTGGTGGCTTGTGTTTGAGACATATGGCTTTCTGTGAACTTATCGTCAATTGATGATTTTAGATGTCACCATTCGGAAGCTTTGTCCTCTTATGCAGTTCTAGAGTGCAGGTCTTATGCAGGCAGAGAAAAGAACATGCATCTGCCATCTTGTACAGAGTGCCATTTAAAGTGAATTTCTTGTTGCAGTTATATGATGAACACAATGGGCTGAAATTCAATAACTGTGTCCAATATGGAACATGATTGTACTGTGTAGGATAGGAGTCTAGGACAAGGAGATGAATAGATAGTCTTAAGCTTGGTAATTCAGGTGCCAGTGAGTTGTGAGATAAGGTTTATAGGTGGTATGATGCGTTCTGTTAGTCGTGGATTTCCTTACAATGTGGCAGACTGCAATTGGAGATATCATTCTGTTACGATCCATGGGCTCCCAGTCAAGAAGTTCTATTCAAGGAAGTGCCGCAAAGACATCGGATCAGGCAGGGAGGTTCATCAGTTGCAAACCGAGTTGACTGCAGGCCAAGTTACCGAGTCAGTTCAGTGAGTCAGTCCAGTGAGTCAGTCTAGTGAGTCGGTCAAGTGAGTGAGTCAGTCTAGTGGGTTCCTAGTGAGTCAAATATTGTAACTAGGGGTATATATACCTGTGTCGATTGTTAGAATGGGTATCTGGGAATTAGAACAATTGTGGAGACTTAGGTCTGGTGGAGAGGATTCCTCTCGGGCAATTTGTGGAGTAGAGAGAGTCTCTCCCTCCCTCATCGGTGTAACCCCGTTTTTCCTTCCCTATATCAATAAAATTACCAGAGGCGACCCCCTCTTTCGACGCGTCTGAGCTCCACCATAACACATTCTTTCTAACAACTTATGGAGTTCTTCTCGAGCTTTGCTTTTAGAATTTTTCAAACTTTGCCGAATATTTATTTTTCTTTTCCTGTAAACGAATTATTAGGTAATGACAATGTGCTTTAAAACATGTAGGTAAACCTAGTTTTTGCACTCCATGCATAAGTGTTGGGTATGCTAAAGCTTTTGATTTCTCAGGTATTTCCTCGATGGATGTGCTGATGGTCTGTGGCTCCTAAAACTTGGTAATGTGGGTGAATTTACATTGCATTTACATGAGGAAGAAATAGAGGATGCTGTAAAAAGGGTATGTCCATCTTCGTGCTATAGCTCTCTCTCTCTCTCCCCTGCTTTGTTATATCAGTATTAAAATTATTTACCCTAAGGCAAGAAAATTTTTACTTTCCTGAGAAAATACAGGAAATAATTGCTCCCCTTTGTAGAGATATTGAAACTGATCTTCGCCTTCATGTACATTCCATCCATTTGGAAGGATCAGTGCGTGTGAATCCAACGAAGGTGATTGGGATCTCTTGTAAGGAAAAAGTTTTTGTTTTTTCCTCTTAGTTCTGTTAATAGTCTAACCTGTTTATTATTGTTTCAGACTGGTGTAACCAATCTCTCTTGGTACCTGGATCTAAAACCATTGAGGCTTCCATTTAAGTGTATTGATTTGAAGTCACATGTTAAACGCTATCTGAACTCTGTCTTCTATAATCATTCTGCCATGTCCTCTTATGATTCTAAGGTATCCATCTTGGTATATAGCCTTTTTGCTTCTGATGTTTACTTTCGTCTGTTACTGCAATTTTATTTTGATGGAGGCTTTTATATAACAGATTATCAGACATATTGGTAAAAACCATAAAATTTAAAATTTTTGTCACAAAGTGAACTCATGAATTTGTGTTATTGCTTGTGACTTATTGTATATGCCTGAAACATGCTTAATTTACAGATATACTCAGACATGAAACATTTAGCAGAATTGAAGTATGGGATGGTATTGGATCATCATCTGCCTGTTTGTTTGGATCATGAATCAGAAGTGATTGAGATTGTCCATAATCTCCCACACTTTAGCAAAAGTTACTCATACAACATGATTAATCAGGTATGATTGAGTAGCGTGCATTTTCAGGCTCTAATACCTGATAAAATTTTGGAGGAAGAATGTGAAAATTTAATCTTTTGTGCCCTCTTGAGAAGCTTGGGTTGTCTATATTAGTTTATCTGATTTTTAATTTCTTTTGATCGCATTTCTCAACTCATTTCTCCATGGTTTATGTTTGAAGGTTTTTATTGAGAAGATATCTGGCAGTCAAGGTCAAAAAACCTTGAGGGTGCTTGGTGTGGGAAGTGTGGTGAATTCTGTCACAGTGTATGGTGTAGGAATAATATCCACAGCTTCAGATTCTGTGATGACATTTTTAACTCAGAAGATTACTGATTTATCTGATTTCCTTCAAGACAATGTGCTCAGCTTTCATTCACTTAAAGAGTTCAATTTTGGAAAGGTATGCTATTTTCTTATTTCTTAAGATTTTAAATCAGTTCCTTTCATGTAATAAAAATAAATAAATAAATAAATAAAATCAGTTCCTTTCACCCATACTTCACAAAGATGCCATCATTTATTTGGAATTTTCTGCTTCTGTATTTTTGAATCAGTTCTTTATAACTGTAGTGGGATGTCAATATCGTTGTTTTGGAGGCATCTTAGTGTAACCACATTTAGTTCCTATTTTAAAACTACACCTTGCTGGGTCACCATCTTCAACAGAAAGGATATTTTCTTCTGGAACTCTGGAAGTGAAATCTGGAGTATGTTACCATTTAAAGTTTAAAAACTATGAAAAAAAAAAAATACTGAGAGCAGCAGCCAGCTTTCGCTCATGTTCTGCAATTTACAGGCTTTCACTTCTTGCTCTAGTTTATCAATTTCCAGTCATCCTATCATTATCTCGTTTCTGTCCAACTCTATACTGTGTGCTGTCTTGTTCATCAGCTTATGCATGGGGCATAATTCTCAATTGTACTTGTTTGGTTTTGGCAAGATAGCAGAGACAAACTTATCAAACGTTCAACCACATTTAGTGATCTTTACTCCACAAGGCTAGAATAAAGGGAAAGTAATGAAAATAATGTCTTGATTACAATCATCAAATTTGACTGATGCTTTTCATTTGAAATCTAATAGTGAATACTAAGATTATCGAAACTGCCTGATTTTGTTTAAATAAACTTCATGTCACGATGCACGTACATGGTGTCTGAGGCTGTGTTTGGTATAGAGCACAAAAAAGGTAAAATTTTCAAACTTCTTAAAGCCCTAAAAATGAACTGGAGTTGCATTTGGTATCACCAAATCTCAGACTTGCAATCAATTGTTTTTTCAGATTCAACCCAAAAATTAGCACCTGGAAATTTGAAAAATAATTTCCTCCCAGTTTTTCACTTTTTTGGGTGGGATTGAATGTAAGCAATGAAAATTGTTTTGAAACCGACATCAAATGCATCTTTAGTTTCTGTGAGTTTTTATTTCCAATTATTTTGGTTTGGCTGAAATGAACTTAATTCAGCAAAGACTTTTCCTATTGTATGGGTTGGCTACCTGAATCTCCTTTTCTACACCATTTTATAAAAGGCTACAAATAGTCAAATCAAAATTATAGTTGAGAAGAAGAGAGACCTATAATAACACTGAAAAAAACTATTGAGGAAGAAGTGCATGCACTAAATCGAGCAGGTGGGAGAGTTTGATCCATGTAGCCGACCCAAACTATTTTGGGATTGAGGCTTTGTTGTTGACATGTTGTAATGTTTTAATATGTATCCATCCCGTGTTATTATTTCTGCATTAAATTATGTACTAACATGCTGTTTCTCAGCATAAAATTTTCATTGCAATTATGATGTGATGCATGTATCATATGTTTATACTAGATGCGCTGCCACTCTTCTACTTGACCCAAACTTGATTCTTCTTTTTGTTTAATTGGTAATGTCATCTCTTATTATTGAACCCAAGTACCTAAAAGTTTACGTTTTTTTATGCTTGCACAACACTTTATTATCTGTTTACCTCTATCTTGACTTTCACTTGAGTAGCCTTCGATTTACTCAGTCTTTATGCGATTAATGCTAAAATCCCTGGACTTTGTTTTGACATTAATTATGTCAGTTTCATCAATTAACTATTTAACATAATATCATTTGTTAGTAGCATACACCATTAAGCATCATCTTGAACATTCTTAGTTATTGATGTAAAAGAGATGCAATCTTAAGACTGATCTCTACTGTGGGCATACAGTAGTTGGGAAGTTGATATTTTCCTTTACCACTATATTGAAATAGTTCTTGCATTGCCGTTCATGTTTTTTGTTTGATTAGCATAAAAGTCTACTATTTCCAATTAAGACACATGGAGGACATTATTGTGAATTATTTCAGGTTTAGCTGAATGAATATCAATATTAAGATTAATGATGGCAAAGTTTTTACTTGGATGTTTGGTGGCATAGTAGAATCCTGTTCTTTGTCAACTTATAGTTATTTTTAGTTTGGTAATTTATGTATTTATTGATGTTCTATATCTACTAGAATGCGGACAAATGGAACGTTTTGGTGCAGGTTGAGAGTCACAACCTTGTTACGAGGAAACTTCCCTTTGGGGAAAATGAGATGTGGTTCTTGGAACGGCTATTCTCCATCATTATTGAAATGGGAAATGCAATAGGACTATTGAGAGTTCTGCAAACTGGTGGTTTACGTCACATCAACAGTGTATCTCAGTATGACCTGTAGCAAATTCCCCAAATATGCCTCTTGTCACAATTTTTCTTGCAATTATGCTAATTAATATTTTTTACAGGTTCATACCTAAACATACCAATATTAAGAGCTTTGCAGAAATCTCTCATAATCTGGGATTTGTGGATGGAACTGTTTTGGCGGGAAAGTTAATGGATCTGGCAGTCAAGAACAGGCACCAAACTGATGAATGGATGAAATCTTTCCCCTCTCTTCTTGCGGAACTCTCAAAGGTTAACTTGCCTTGTTCTGTTGTCCTAGTCTAAATTCCATAGTCAAAAAACAAAAAAAAACAAAAAACTGAAGATTTAGATGTGGGAATTGTGTAGAAACCTTTTCTCTTGAAACCAAGGGTAGTAGAAACTTAAAGAGGGATCAATGTGAATTTTATCCACGTACATAACAGTAAGAAGCTCCTAACCTCTCCTACTTGCAAGCGACCCTCAAAGACCCAATCGTGCTAAATTTTTCAAACCTCTATGGCTCTCAGAAAGAGGGTAGCCTTCCACTTTTGTACCAACCATTCATAAAACCGTGTCTAATATTGCTAACTTCCAAACCTCTAATAGGATCTCACGGCTCCTAAAACCTCTTTAATCACTATCTTTGGAACTTGTAACATCTGAACTGGAAGAATTGTCCAATTAGAAAATACAATTTTTACATTTGACCAAAGATTCCCATTTCCAGATATTGTCCAAGTCTCATAGCTAATAGATTACTTAGTATTTCCCAATAAAATTCTCTGATTTAATCAAATTATATGGGATAGAAGTGCGAGATGGTGAAAATACACTTGTAGCCTCGTATTGTATGTCTACTCACTATTTTTCGGGCATCATATAGTTTCTTATCGAATATAATTGATGTTTTACACATACATAATACATTGAATTGATATTTGTTTTTGCTACACTCAGCGACTTTTATGTTCTAGTAAATGATAATATTCCATCACAAGTCAAGCTTCGATATCTCATTTTTATAGCATTCATCCAATACTGATATCATCTATTTGTCAACATTGGTTGCATTTTATTCGAAGTCCAAAATATTACCGTGACAATCTTTGATATCTTCTCTTTCTACGACTTTGGTCCTTTTTAAAATTATGACAATCACGAAGGGAATTGATTTACATTGATAGTTGGTTCTGTTCTTTGTTGGTTTAGTTTTTACTCATTTGGATGCTTATTTGGCATATACTGTTCTTGGTTTCAGTGTTTCTCTTGTTCTTTCTGACATTGATTTCCGTTTTGATTTGGATGTGCTCTGCTGGCACGATCTTTGTTTTGTTTTGGCTTTTCACTGTACTTTCGATTCATCATTTGTTATTAAACGACTTTTATACATTTTTGGTGTTATTTCTGAGACTACCCTAGGGAACTATCTCTTCATCAAATTACCATTTGCTTAGGTTTCGACAGATTTCTAATTTTGTGCTCCATCTCCTGCGGATTTCCAATATGGAGGTAGTTATGCAGAGGACCAGAAAGAGTCTGATTTATGGCATTTCTTTTACGTATTTTATTTGATCAATTATTCTTGATATTTGCCATTATTGATCTGGGCCTGAGGCCCTGAATCAATGTTTGAAAATCTGCAGTTTAATCTCTCATGAAAACCAACGTTTCTAAAGAAAGTTTAGTGGTTGTCAGCCTCAATGGTGGAGTGCCTGGAGTCATTGTTAAATTGATTATTTCAATTCTTTTATAGTTGGAGTCTGTCCATGTAAGGCGGCGTAGGTGATGTTGGGGGACCCCTCGAATAAATGGTTATCTCATCTCACTCAGCTGCCTATGTTCAAGCTTTCATTTTGCATTACCAGTTTGTGCTGTATTATCTCGCTTGTTTCTGATGGCCACCATCTTAAATCAGTGAGTGTTACAAAGCTCTTTGCTATGGATCAGCATTCTTGGGCCATCAACATTCTTGTTGATAGCCTTGGCCCCTCACTTTCCTTCTCTTGGATTTTCCATATTTTGCTTTTGCAAGATCTTGCTGTTCCCAAGGTGAAGGCTTTGTTGGTGATTGGTGGATTAACATTATCAATAAGATTCAAATTCCTTGGACTGTCCAAATTGCTCTGCTCTGTGTTTGCAGGAGTTTGAATCAATTGATCATATATTTATCCAATTATTACTTTCCAGAATTGTTTGGATAATTAGGAAAACATGATCTAATAGGCTTTGGGATGCGAGTAGGAAAACTTCTGATCCCTTAGCATCCTGTCTGTATATGCTTTTGTTTTCTTTATTGCTTTCTTTTTTTTTTCTCGAAGAGAGAGAAAAGTTTTCTTAAGATTACCTTTTGGTGTGAAGGTCCTTATCTACTCATGGAAGATTCAATTATAATTTATCCTGATTAAGCATCTGGCCGTCGTGCTTCTCGTTTGAGAAACTGGTGCTATATGAATTCTTTTCACGTCATTAGTAAAAGAGTTTATGCTGTTTAATTGCAGGTTTTAATTTTTTTCCCCATATCAATAAAATGTGGTTTCAAATTTGCAATGTTGTGAACTTTCCATTAGTAATTTTAATTTTCAAGTTATGTTGTTTTTGGAAGTAACCTAACGTGTATACTTTTTTTTTTTTTTTTTTAAGAGGAGGCGAGAAATTCATAATGTAAAATCGGGAGAGTATTGTCTGATTCTCTTATATGATAGATGAATCCATAATACACCTAGTTGGCTTCCTGTAAAAAAAGGACACATAGTTGTGGCTAATTCGCAAGAAATAAATAACTCGCATGTGAAGCTGAATATTTTATGTAAAATGTATTTTTCCCTTTTGTAGACCAGCTCTTGGCTTGATTTCAACTGATTGTTTTAACAGATGGTTTATGTGACTGATCAATTTTTTTTTGTAGGAAATCAAGCACGGCGAGAACATTTTTTTCAGGGATTTCTATCTCATTATTCCGGCCCTGGTCTTAAGCTATGTCCATTCGACAATAAACTGCAAAGACAATAATTTCAGAAGGTTGCAAAGTGGAGATTATCAAATGACAAGAGATGATGGATTCATGATGGGTGCAGCATTTATCCTCAAGGTATTTTCTGTATTTTCTGCATGAAACGTCTCAACAATAAATCAAAGAATCAATCCCAAATTAGTTGGCACCGATTTTTTAAATCTCAACTCTTCCACTCCACTCAATTTAATGCCATTTATGGCGTACTTTCAAAATCCTTTCCATTTCTTCCTCATTTTTGCTACGTGTATTTTATGACTTGGTTGTCTCTTTATCTCTCAACATTCAATTCTATAAAGCATGGCTGACCTACTTGTAGTCTTATAATTTTTTGTTAGCTTAATAGGGATATTTCAATAATATCACACACGTTGCACTCTCCACCTTTCCAATCAGCTTAAATTCAGCTTTAATTAATATATATATTTATATATATGGAAAATGCTAAAGTGTTGACACTAAGAGCACACATCTTGATTTTTATTTTTTATTTTTACTTTTTTTACAATTTTGTGCTTGAGGATAATGCTAAGGTTACCCACTATGAACACTCATTACTACTACAAAATTGTTAAAAATAAATAAATAAATAAATAAATCAAGGTGCGTGCTCATAGCACCGTAGTGAGTCACCGTAGCATTCCCCTATTTATTGATGAGTTACTTACTGAAGATGGTAAAAGAGACGAATCTAATTTTTGATCATTGTGGATGTTCGAACTTCTTTTAGTCCGTCACTAATTAGGCTTGACTAATACCACAATAGTTCACAACCTTTTGGTTGCCAAGCACATCTCAATAAATGTTACCACTGCACCAATTCCGTTGGGGGCTAGACAAATTTGTATTTAAGAATTAAGATGCAATTGCAGGTCATGGAGCAAGAGAAATCCTACGATGTGCTATATTGGCTTTCTGGAGCGAATAACAAGTTGGATGAAGCACAGTTGTCTCTAGAGGAAACAAAGCATAGAGAGCAACGGAAGAACAGTTTGGTCTGACAGCATTGAAGCTATGGGGCCAGAGTGAAGCACCCGTTTCCCCTGAAACTCAAAAGGTTTAAGCACCCTGTCTTCTACACTTAATGCCCTTTAAGATTAACCTCTGAAGTGAATTTTCCACAATTTGCATGCTAAAGTATTTAGTCTTCCTTTTACGTAAACTTCGTTCTTTTGCTCTGCAGGATCTTGAGAGACTCAAAGAATACCAAAAGGAATTAGAGCTTATCCACTCAGGCATTTGTGTTGCAAGGACATTAATGTCGTAAATGAAAATTTTGGAGTGAAAACATGACACTAGGCACCGATTTTGCACATTAGGATTTTTTTATTTTTTATTTTTTCTCTTGAAGGAGTTGATTAAAGTCCATAATATATATGGCCTCAAAAAGTTAAAAAGTGTTATGATATGGATGAACAATTGATCAAGACTTTATATGACTAATCATTGTCAAACATGACTCTTACATTGAGTGGTAGTATCAAGCATGGCCCTTACTTGTATCCATATCAAATGTACTCATTATTTCATGTATTGTCAATGTTGCTTGTGAAGAGTTGTATGACATGTGATGTATGTGTTACTTGTAAACATTGTCAAAGTACATTTATCATCATCACCAAAGGGCCTATATAAAGGGTGCCAACCTCATTGTAAAAACACACCAAGTTGTATACAACTTCTCATTTCAACTCTCTCATTTCTCCTCTTCTACTTTGTAGTTGTAGTTCTTTGTAGCTTTTTGTAGTAGTAGAAGTTCTTAGTTCTTCTACTTTCCTTATCTAATTCTAGCAAGTCTCAATTCAATTTACAACAAAAAGTTCTTATAAAAAAATAAATAAATAAAGAGGGTTGTGGTGGGATGTCATAGGTTCCTCTTCCCTTAACAGGTCTTGAGTTTGAGCTTTGGGAACGGAAAAACTTTAGAAACAAAAAACTTTAAAATTCTTGGCTAGAGGTTACTGCCCTTGTGGTCATTCTCTCTTCGATTTTGGAATTAGTAGTGGCAAAGCTTTGGATGCCCTGACAAAAATGTCCTAGAATCACAGGAGAATGCCGACTTTGTAATGAGAACAATCAGATGGGGTGCTGCACAAGTGAATCCAATTAGAATCCCCTGTGCGAGGGGATTTGCATGTGCAACACATGAACACACCTTTAGTTGGTGTTTAGTCCTAGTCCATTGTGGATTTTGGTAGAAAAAATCTGCTCAACTGAAGTGCTTGGTAGTTGTGTGAGCCTATCGGTTTGCACTAGTTATGTATTAGTAATTTAGTATGATCCATCTGGGCTCTATAGATTCACTCAGACCCGCTTTAACTTTGGATCTATTATGTTCGCGTATGTCCACTGCTCTTTTCCCCATCTTAGCACATCAAATGGAGCTTCTTCAAGAGTCTTGCGAGTCTATCTGTCTATGAAAAACCTTTTTTACTTGTTGAACCGATAGTGGCAACAACGACATAGCCTCGTTCCCAAATTAGTTGGAATCGGCTATACTCCATTTAGAGCTTATTCACTTGTTGAAGCATGAGTTTTATATTCCAAAATCTGTGCAAATTTAGCATAGTTGGCAAGTACCTCTCTTTTTTATAGGTATATTACAAGTCCCAGTTACCAATTCCTTGTACCATAGTTAATGAGTCCGTTTCCACATTAGCCATATTTAAAATCTTTAGAGTTTTTGAGTGTCAAAGCCTCAGGTGAAATGATAAAGACATAACTTGCTAAAAGGTAAAACTCGAAGATCATAGTTTGATTCTCACTGAAGTCAAAATAATAATAATAAAAAAAAAAAAAAATGTGGGTGTCACACACTGCTTTTGCCTCTGCTTCATGATCTCCCCCTTTAGAAACAGCTGCATCTACGTTACATTTAAGCCATCTTTGAGTAGGTATTTGCCATCATGTCTGCTTACATCGAGGAACTGACAAATTTGAGTCTAGTATTCTTTTCTGGCTTCTGCCCACTTGATCTGCTTCAAGTTGTTGTTCATACCATAATTTGCTATTTCTATGGTTCCATATTGCTTATGATTTGCTTTTACCATAGAAATCAAATATATACTCATGCCATGAGTATACTATTTAGAATCATTAGATTTAAATTTAACACATTAATTGATACGTCATAAATGCAAAAAACATTTAATGCGCAATACATTTTGAAGAGTTCCTATAGCATGAATATATATTTAGTCTCCGTTGTAAAATTTTTCATATATATATATACACACACACATACCATGGGTATCAAAAAAATACCTATGGCATGGAGCCCCTTATGTGACCTACTATAGGAGGTTGCATGCACAATGTTACATACATTGAATTATGCTTGGAAAATCGTCCCTATGCATTTAAAGCATCATAATTTCTTTTGAACTTTTTTTTTTGCTTTAAAAAGGAAATCAACTAGTTTGATTCTATAAAAAAGGAAACTAATTAATTTAGCTATGTCACATGTCAATTGACGCTAAATTCGCTAATCAAAAAAAATATATACTCATCGAGACTTAGGCGAAAAAAAAATTACATATACTAATCAGCTTTTTCTCCTCATTTTTTTTAAATAAATTGCTTGACTTGGGTGAAAAAAAAAATAATACGCACAAACTTGCTTGGGTATAAAAAAATTCTAAACTTTTATATAAAATTAATTATATATATTAACAAAACAAAATATGTTAATAATATGTGCATTAGTACTTATACATTTTATTAAGTTTTTAACAAAAAAATTTATTTTTTCCTATTTTTAGATTATAAGATTATTAAATGTTAAGACTAATGTCTTAGTTATGGTCGTACATATTTTTTGTCGAAATCAAGAAATTAAGTTCTCATTTATTTAAAAGCTGTAAATAATGAAAGAAAGTAATAAATATAATAATAATAAAACTTTTTTTAATTGAAAAAACAATATGTTTAAATTTTACTTTTAAATTAAGAATATACCACCTATATGAAATTATGATTTTAGATTTATGATGGAGTATATTACAATAATAATTATCATAAAAAATATACCACCTGGCCTAAATATATATATATATATATATATATATATATATATATATATATATATATATACACCTATATGAATTTATGATTTGAGATTTTTTTAAAGTTTTAATAAACCCTCTACCAGTGTAGTAGGGGAAAAAAATATTTCATTCCTAATATACTATTGAACAATCCTCCACTTTAGAGCGTGTCATTAATGCAAAATAAACACTCTTAAATGGTGCCACGTTCACTTCAAATCGAGTAGATTGAACCCGTGATCCGTGGCCAGGAGTACAAAAGTGGGAATAAAAAAACCAAATTATATTTGATTTATTATCTCGTTTGCCATCGTTTTTGTTTTTAATAAAAAAAATGATTTGTGATAGATGCTGTTGATCGTAATAGCGTTTTTCGTTGAGTTTGTTATTAGTTGTTGTTGTCTTTCATGTAATGCAACTTACCAATATGAGATACGAAATTATATCCTTAGATATAACATTTTTCTTATATATGTTTTTTTTTAAATAATCACTATGGTAAACCCACACTACAACTTTTCTTGTTTAAAATGCATTTGAAAAAACCAAAACTTGCTTCCAACCATCAAAATGTAGAGAAACCCTCGAGAATCAAGAAAAGCGGTGGAGTTCGGTGGTCACACATAGGGTTTGAAGCATTGGTTGTTTTTTATAAAAAAATGGGGTGCCCTGAGTGATGATGACTGGTGCACATAATTCTTTAGTTAAAAAAAAAATTTGCTATATATAGCTGAATTAAGTCGCGATTTTCTCTTTTTCTTGTTTAATGCATTTGAAAAAAAGTCACCGCTTGTTATGAGAAGCCCTATAATCAAGGTGGTTCCAATATCAATCTTTATTTTTATTTATACAATAAAAATATAATCTATCAGATTTGAGATGTTTAGTTTCTTTCGGCTTGCAACAGTTGATATTCATCATTGTCACCATTTGTCTCTCTTCCACACATGCATCTGCTATTATTCAATTTCGTTCACAGTTCTATATATATGCTTATGTATGGATCTGCGCTAATTGTTATTGGTTTGATATTTTCACTAGGTTTTCTTTTTCAATAAGTTGTTGTCTTTCCTTGTTGGAAGTCTATTTTTGTCTTCCCTCGTTGAAAGTTTTTGTTCGATTTCCTTGTTGAAAGTTTTATTTCCTGTTATGATTTTATTGTTGTAGATGCAAAAGACAAGTGTATAACTTACATATAAGTTTGCAAACTTTTGCAATGTCAATTTGATCTCATCAAGGAGTGAGAAAATGATGCTATTGATGTAATTTCAATGTTAAATTAGATGTAATAGTAATTTCTATTGAATGGAAATATTTTTCGTCAAAAAAATAAAATAAATTAATATACCTTTTACAGTTTTTTTGGAGCAGAACTTTTAAAATTATATTTAAATGTTGTATTAGTAGTTAAAAAAGTGTAGTCTTTGTAGCATCTCTTATTATTACTTCAAAAAGAACTTCACCATCAATTTTTTAATACATACTGCATGTTTGATGTGTGTGTGGGTACTGGTCGACTCACAATATGTTAGAAAATATTATTTAGTAAATGTTTATATTTTTTATAATTAACAGTTGGATATTAAGATTCATACTATTAATTATTCAAATGCAATCTCAATAAAATAATTGCTTTAGTTAATGTGGTTCAAATGATGTGTTTTAAAAAATAAATAAACTAAATAAAACTCTTTTTTAAGAAATAAAAATAAATCTCTAAAAATTTAAAGATGTGGTTTTATTGAACGTCAAAACAAATAATCCTATATAATTAAGTATATTGGTTGGTAATTGATAATTTGATTTTTTTTAAACTATTGATAATTTGATATTATTACTTCATTAATGGTTCATTGTTTATGTGCCAAGGTTTAATTTGGCACTGTACTAATTATTTCTATTTTCTTTAATAAAAATTTTGTACCAACCATTTTTTTTAATTTCAAATACACCTTCGAGAAAATGTAATAAAAATTTTTATTATACCCCTTAAATATATATAAAAAAATTTAAAAACCTCCTTATAAATCCGAACTAATGAGTTCAAGTAGATTTATTAAAACTTTTGTGCCAACCATTGAGAAAGTAATAAAGAAAGGGAGACGTGGGAAGGGGGATTTTGATTTTGGGTCAACGGAGAGAGGGAGAGAAAAATTCTTGCACTAATACTCATTGATGAGGTGAGAGTTTTTGTCAGTTGAAATGCCAGTTTACTGTAGTTAATGCATGTGTCATTAATTATATGTTTTTTTGAGAGCCTCATTAATTGTATGTAATTGGAATGGAAAATCTAATAAAATACTATAAATAAGCTAAAAGACAAAGTGTGAGTCCCAAGTGTGCGCCTAAAGTGTGTTAAATTATCATTTTTCAATTGAAATAACCGGTTGACAAGTGAAAGATTGTTTAAAGTTCAATCTAGATGTTTATCTAACGGTTGGCATTAAAGTATCCATATCATGGGTATTTTTCTAGTTTCAGTTCTGAAGCATCCATGTACGATTTATGTAGCTCAGAACAAAGAAAAACCAACATTCTTTTACCTTGCTGCTATTGTGTTCTCTGCTGCCCAACATGTTCAAATTCACTAACAATCGATTGGATCAAGTAGTAATGAACTTAGTTCTCTTAAGTGAGGCCTCGAGTTTAAATTTTGTGTATGAAAAAAATTAAGTAGGAAGGGATCTAACAATATCTGAGTGTGGATTAATTGGACACTAGACACCATGTGAAAAATTCAAAAAAAAAAAAAAAAAGCAACATATCAAATTCCACATGGGCACAGTTAACGAACAAGCTTAATGAATTCCACCTTTGCTGGTGCATGCCATGATTATAATTAAGACAAATGTTTCATAGGGGAAGAGGTTGTTCCGTTAGACAACCTTTTAAATATTAAATTAGTTGAAATCAGCTATATAGATCAAACTCTTCCCGCTCATTCAATATAAAAGGTGCTTTTGAAAGTTGAAACTGTAAAAAAAAAATAAATAAATAAATAAAAAATACTCCATCTGTTTTATATTATTAGTCACATTTTGACTTTTTTTTTTTTTGATCTCAAAACAATAATTTCATTGAAGTCAAAACCAAGATTATATCAATTATAACAAAGCTCGAACATAATTTGGTAATGCACTCCAATAATGAATACCAACATGACTTTGCGCGATTTTTCTATATAATGAGCAATTTCATTTGTGTGTGGATTAACATGACGTAGTTTCCAACTGTCATTCCTATTCAGGAGAATTCTAATTTCTTGAAAGATTGAACCAATTTCGAGTAGGTTTGGGACATCCTTGGTAACCCCCCTGCACCACCTGCAGTGAGTCCGATAAAAAAATTAACCCCCTGCACCACCACCTGTAGTGAGTAAAAAATTACGCCTGCATCCCTTGGTCTTCTATCCAGCTCATTGCTTCCTTACTTTAAACCATTCCCACGCTTGGCAAATCACCATAGCTAGGGGAGTATCTTTCCTCTTCCATAGCACATTATTCCTATAATTCCATATTGACCAAAGTCTCACACACACTTTTGTGTATTACTGATGACTAAAGTACTCCCATAACTTTAAAAAACCATTCAGTGGCCTCCATATTCCCTTGTTTGCAATGGTGGGATCCATCCAAGCTTCTCGGGTTTTAGAGCAGTTAAAACACAAGTGTTGGATAGTCTCTGAGTTTACACCACAACACGCACACAAGTCCAGCTCGCGTAGGAATACAATTGCGGAGCAAGTGCCAAAGGAAATGCTTAATTTTGTTGGCATTTCCAAGTTCCAAAGTTTTGTCCAAGATAAAATTTAACAGTATCTTCTCTTTCTAGTACCTTGGTCCTCTTTAAAATAATGACAATCACGAAGGGAATTGATTTACATTGATAGTTGGTTCTTTTTCTTTGTTGGTTTAGTTTTTACTCATTTGGATGCTTATTTGGCATATACTGTTCTTGGTTTCAGTGTTTCTCTTGTTCTTTCTGACGTTGATTTCCATTTTGATTTGGATGCGCTCTGCTGGCACGATCTTTGTTTTGTTTTGGCTTTTCACCGTACTTTCGATTCATCATTTGTTATTAAACAACTTTTATTCATTTGTGGTGTTATTTCTGAGACTCCCCTAGGGAGCTATCTCTTCATCAAATTACCATTTGCTTAGGTTTCGGCAGATTTCTAATTTTGTGCTCCATCTCCTGCGGATTTCCAATATGGAGGTAGTTATGCAGGGGACAGAAAGAGTCTGATAATATATATATATATATATGGCATTTCTTTTACGTATTTCATTTGATCAATAATTCTTGATATTTGTCATTAGCAAAAGAGTTTATGCTGCTTAATTGCAGGTTTTAATTTTTTTTCCCATATCAATAAAATGCGGTTTCAAATTTGCATTGTTGTGGACTTTCCATTAGTAATGATAGTATGATAATAGAATAATTTTATTGTATGTATTAATGTGTGTGTATATATATATATATATTTTTTTTTTTGATAATAGAATAAGTTTATTGTATATCAGAATGTACAATATTGTGCCCTATTTATAGAACTAATTTACACAATTAGTGTAGACGTTACAGAATCAGTGGAGGCGTTACACGATTAATGTAACGTTACACAACCAATGTAGACGTTACAGAATCAGTGTAGACATTACAAATATTAGTTTCTTAACATCTCCCCTCAAACTCAAGGTGGTGGCAATGGAACCACTTGAGTTTGCAAACGAATAAGATGAGGATACACAAAGTCGGTGACAATTCTGCGTGGGAACACCAAATCGTGATGAACAAATGCAAGTGATCACGGACAGAATATTCAAATAGGTAGGCGGGACAGATAAATTTGCAACAATGTTGCAACTAACAGGCATGATAGACATCGCGAAGTATGCTGACAACGTACAGTACGCGGATTACGGGCATGACATATATCGTGGACTGCACTCGAATCGGCAGATAGTGCACAGACAGAACAACAGAATAAGTGAACAACGAAACAACGGAGTCAACGTAACGACTAACGGAGCTAAGTCAACAGAACGACTAACGGAACAACAAAGTCGACGGATCGACTAACGGAGCAGAGTCGGCGAAACAACTAACGGATAACGGAGTCGACATAGTCGACAACAGGACAAGGAAGCAAATGAATGGCAGAGTTGACGACAACAAATCGACACCAGAGTCGACGGCAGGCAGGACAAGAAGTGGGGATCTCGAGACACACATATGGTTATGCGAGTTGGAAGGCATCAAATTTGTGCGAACATGGTAGGTGGATTAGTTGACTGAGCAACGCGGAAGAGGCAAACGGACTAGTACAACCGACAGACGTGTGTGAAGATTCATAAGAGAAACAAGAGGAAATCAAAACAAGAGTATAATCGAATACAAGAACAAACACTGAGATGTATCAAGGATCGGTCGTCAACTGACCTTGAATTAGGAACTAAGCTCTGATACCATGATAGTTTCAAAATAGAATAAGTTTTATTGTGTATCAAAATGTATAGTATGGTGCCCTATTTATAGAACTAATTTACACAATCAGTGTAGACGTTATAGAATCAATAGAGGCGTTACACGATTAATGTAGACGTTACACAACCAGTGTAGATGTTACAAAATATTAGTTTCCTACCAAGTAATTTTAATTTTCAAGTTATGTTGCTTTTTGGAAGTAACCTAATGTGTATACTTTTTTTTTTTTTCTTTTTAAGAGGAGGCGAGAAATTCATTATGTAAAATCTGGAGAGTATAGTCTGGTTCTCTTATATGATGGATGAATCCTTAATACACCTAATTGGCTTCCTATAAAAAAAGGACACCTAGTTGTGGCTAATTCCTAAGAAATAAATAAATCGCATGTGAAACTGAATATTTTGTTGTAAAATGTAATTTTCCCTTTTGTAGACTAGCTCTTGGCTTGATTTCAACTGATTGTTTAACAGTTGGCTTATGTGACTGATTAATTTTTTTGTAGGAGATCAAGCATGGCGAGACTCATTATTCCAGCCCTGGTCTTATGCTATGTCCATTCGGCAATAAACTGCAAAGACAATAATTTCAGAAGGTTGCAAAGTGGAGATTATCAAATGACAAGAGATGATGGATTCATGATGGGTGCAGCATTTATCCTCAAGGTATTTTCTGTATTATCTGCATGAAACGTCTCAACAATACAACAAAGAATCATCCCAAATTAGCTGGCATCGAGTTTTTAAATCAAACTCTTCCACTCGCCAATTTAGTGCCATTAATGGTGTACTTTTAAAATCTTTACATTCCTTCATTTTTGCTACGCTCATTTTATAACTTTGTTATCTCTTTACCGCCCAACATTCAACTCTATAAAGCATAGCTGACCTACTTGTAGTCTTATAATTTTTTTAGCTTAATAGAGATATTTCAATAATATATCACACATGTTGCACCCTCTCCTTTTCTTCCAATCAGCTTGAATTAATATATATAACGTCTACAATATGACATCTTTTTGTATGAACTGCATGAAATGCCTTAATTATTTTTTATTTACCGATGAGTTACATATTGAAGATGGTTAAATGGTTAAAGAGACAAATCTAATTTTGATCATTGTGGATGTTCAAACTTATTTTATTCCATCACCAATTAGGCTTGACTAATCCCACAATAGTCCACATCCTTTTGGTCGCCAAGCACATCTCAATAAATGTTACCACTACACCAATTCCGTTGGGGGCTATACAAATTTATATTTAAGAATTAAGATGCAATTGCAGGTCATGGAGCAAGAGAAGTTCTATGATGCGCTACATTGGCTTTCTGGAGAATAAGAAGTTAGATGAAGCACTGTTGTCTCTAGAGGAAACAAAACATAGAGAGCAACGGAAGAACAGTGTTGGTCTGATAGCGTTGAAGCTATTGGGCCAGAGTGAAGCACCTCTTTCCCCTGAAACTCAAAAGGTTTAAGCACCCTGTCTCCTGCACTCAACTGCCCTTTAAGATTAACCTTGAACTCTGAACTGAATTTTCCACAATTTGAATGCTAAAGTATTTTATTTTCCTTTTTTTTTTTTTATAAATTACTTTGTTCTGCAGGAACTTTAGAAACTCGAGGAATACCAAAAGGAATTGGAGCTTATCCACTCAGGCATTTTTGTTGCAAGGACATTAATGTCGTGATTCTCGTGAATGAAAGATTTGGAGCGGAAGCATGACATTAGGCAACGATTTTGCACATTAAGAGTTAATCAAATTCCGTAGTAGATATGGCCTCAAAAAATTAGGAAGTCATTTTTTTTTCTTATCAAGAGGGTTGTAGTGGGATGACACGGATCCCTCCCATAATAGGTCTCAAGTTTGAGCCTTGGGAATGGAAAAACTTTAAAACTCTTGGCCATAGGTTGCTGCCCTTGTGGTCCTTCCCTCCTCGATTTTGGATTAATCGGGGCAAAGCTCTGAATACCTTAACAAAAAATGTTCCAAGAATCACAGTATATTGAGAACAATCAGATGAGATGTCGGGGTGCTACACAAGTTAATCCAAGGGTGAATCCCTCGAGCAGGGGATTTTTGAGGGATTCGCATGTGCAACACACTAACACATCTTTACTTGTTTTTTTTTTTTTTTGACTTAAAGTGAGAGTCGAATACACATCCTCTCCAAACTTTACTTTTTGGTAAGTGATGCTCTATCATTTCACCTAATACTTTGACGCTGCCTTTACTTGGTATTTAGTCCTAGTTCATTGTGGATTTTGGTAAAAAAATCTTGGTTAACTATCCACTACAAGAAATCTAATTATTAGCCTACTTTAATGAAATCTAATAGACCATATTAGCTATATTAGTGAATACCCCCCCCCCCCGCAGCCTCCGCCCCCTCCCCCCAAAACTAAACCTCATTCAAAGAGGACGCCCTCTTCAACCTCTTCGTCCTCTTCGTAGTTCACTCACTTCGCCGAAGGATCGAAATCGGCTTCGTCTTCGACTTTGCAGATCTGCTCATCCATTTTCAGGTGATCTCTCTGTCTCTCTCTGTCTCTCGGTCTCTCTCTCTCTCTCTCTGTCTCTCGGTCTCTCGGTCTCTCGATCTCTCTCTCGTCTCAACTCGATCTCTCTCATTGTTGTTTCTTCTTGAATTGGTTCTATCTTCGTCTCTCGATCTCTCAACCAAACCGTCAACTCTGAAATCTCTCTCTCTGTCTCTATGTCTTGATTTCATCGTTTTTCAGTTCTCTTTGTGTGTTCGTTTTTGTTTGATTTACAGGAGACCGACGCGAACGGACGGACGGAGACTGTGATTTAGGGCTTAATCGGCTTGCAGAGACCAGCCTTTTGCTGTTGAGATTTCAGGTGATTTTTTTTGTGGTTTGGCTGGTTTTGCTGTCAATTGCAAAATGCAAATGTGATTCGTTCTCTCGAACTACTTCTGTTGATTCTCAGTTGAAATTGATTGCATTTGTTTGTGGTTTCTGTTGTTTGGTTGGGATGATTGATGGTTTTAGGTTTTTCCCATAACTGCAGTTCTTCAATGAGAACCAGAAGGCACCTTAGAACATAGGACGAATTCTTCACTGGATGTAGGACTGTAATTTCTTAAGCTCCATGAGAAAGTTATGTTTCTATGTACCCATTACTATCAATTTTAGCTGCAATGCCACAAATTTTAATTCTCGAATCAACTTGTCTACAATGTTTTCTACTGGTGTGTTTTAAATTATTTATCTGTTGAGCACATATTACCCCAACATCCATTGATGCATGTACCAGAGAAAACCACAATTCCCTTTGCAGTAGGGTGATGGAATCCACTCTTAGTATCTCTTCCAAATACCAACCCTGAATAATTAGTAAAAAGAAGAAACAATCAAAATCAGTTGTAGTCTTGGCTATGTTTGAATTTATCGTGTGAATTATATTATTTAAAAATAGTAGTCTAAAGATTTCAATTTATTATTTGCTTGTATTGCGCTTTATTGAGATGGGTTCTTGTGAAAAAGAAATTAGCATTGGCGCACATTACCTTAACACCTGGGATGAACTGATTCCAAGATTTTGCTCCTTGAACTGGTCTATTTTTTTTCAAAGTTGAGCTAATCACTTTAATTCACTGCTTCAAGGCCTGTTTAATCATGTTTCTCTCCATCTGAAATAAATTGAATTATGCATTCCATGATGTATGCGTTGCTCATAGAATTTTATTTCTCTCCTTTATTTGTTTTTGATGTTTGGAGGTCCCATCTCTTGTTGTATAGGCCATCGTGTCTTGTCTGAGCTTTCATTTTCTGTTCTCTTGGAGTCAATTTTGTCTGATAAGGGTCATCTTATCTCATCTTATATTGATGATTGACATATGCCTTCCGCTACGATACAATGGTCTTTAAACCTTCTTGTTTGGGGTCCAAATAGATAGTTATGGTGATCAATCCAGTACCATCTGCAAATGTGCATGTAGTCTAGATAAAAACCATTTTCTAATGATGAATTCAAAGATATGGCAAAACCAAGGAGATGATGTCCATAACTTAGTTATAAAAGCATCTAAACACTTGGCACTTGCATTTTGTTTAAGTTAGTTTCTAATTTAGTAGGTACACCATAATTAAAGAGGATACCAAAGTTCTTATTGTAATTTTCCTAAGCAAGGACCAACAGTGAGTCGTCACAATCACGTCGACCTCAAAAATTAATATCTAGACAAATATTGCTAGGAGCCTAGGAAGTAGGAACCAGACAGAATACATATCCATGAGAGAATAGGAAATGCTTTCTAGTTTGAGATAAGGTCATTTCTATTGTAGTCATTGGATATATGAGAAGACTGAAAAAGAATCTCGAGTCTCACAATGGCAAGATTCCAGCATCAATGACTATATAATGCTTTATATATAGAATAGAAGTCTAACCTTTGGATGTAATCTTTTAGTTGGTAAAGGTTCATATGCCTTAGAAATTGATAGATAATTGTTGGATGAAGATTTCCTTATTAAGAAATGGGCATTTTTTACTAGGATTTCATCCCAATTATGAATTTTAGGAATACAGTCAAGTGGAATAAGCTTAACATCATTAACAATGTCAATTAGAGAACTTCTCTATTGGGAATATCATCAAATATATAAAGTGCAATATCACTCAAACTTAACATCAACTTGTAAATTTCTTTTCTTTTGGATGTATAGGTCGAATTCATCTCATAAACATCATTCAATACAATTATTCGCCATGAATTAAAACAAATACAGCCTACCAAATCGATGAACATACAAATCTCTAGATCGAAAAACTCATATTAGCGATACAAGAGAACTCGCAACCCTAAACTCAAATAAAATCACTTTGGTTTCTCGATTACATACCTTGATTGATCAACTACCGACGTTCTCCTTCACTGATAGAAGAATAAACTACAAAAATGCTATTGAATCTATGAAGGCACGAGTTGTTGGGCTATCATAGCAGGTCCTATGATAAAGGTGTCATATGACAAATTAAACTTTTAAAATAGCAATGAAAATTATATTATTTTTTTTAGGCAAAACCTATCATTTGGTCCCTTGACTTAGTGTTTTTTATGCTTTTAGTCCATAAACTTTTATTACTACACATTTGGTCCTTGAACTTTTACAACATTTAGTCCTTCTAACATTTAAAGTGTTAAATTTCGCAGACGTGGGTAACATAAGTGCCACGTGACTAGTCAAGAAAAGTAAAGTGATTTATATTACTGAATCGGACAACTCAAGTCGACCAACAAAAGTTGAAAAAAAATTTAATTTCCTCCAAAAAACTCAAAAGTTCAAGAACTAAATGTACAACAATAAAAATTTAGGGACTAAATGTATAGTAATTAAAGTTCAAAGACCAAAAAATATGTTTTGTCTTTTTTTTTTTTACAGTTTCAACTTCCAAGAGCAACCCTTGGACTCAATCGAGTACAGTGAAAGAGTTTGAACCATATAGCTAACCCCAACTAATTTAAGATTTAAATGGTTTGGTTTTCGAAAGCAACCCCTTACCAAACATTTATGTCCCAATTATAAACATGCAATGCACAAACAAAGGCGGAATTCATTAAGCTTATTTGCGAAACTGTCCATGCTTAGGCACTGTCCTATATAAAAGACCCTTCCAACTCAATTTTTTCCATTCAGAAAACTCGTACTCGAGACCTCGCTTAAGAGGACCAAGTTCTTTACTACTTGAGCCAACCGATTGTTGGTAAATTTGAACATGTTGGGTTGCAGGAAATACAATAAGCCTTGGTAGTTGGTACAGTAGCAGCAAGGTAAAAGAATGTCCGTTAGACCGTTAGAGATGCTATCAATTCCCAAACAGCAAGTGTGAATACTCGCAGCTGGTTTTTCTTTCTATCGAGCTACATAAAGTCATAAATCGTATGCAATGCATAATATATGCACAAGATTATGGGCCAATGGAACCATAGAAATAACAAACTATGGAACAATAATTACTTGAAGTAGATCAAGGAACTTGAAGCAGCAAGTGAGAACTTGATTATATTCATGGATGTTGTATTTGGTTTTATTGTAGTTCAAGGAAGCTCGATTTTTTAGATTGGTTTCGGTCCATGATGGTGAATGCGACCAAAGGATTGCTCATATCATGGTAATATACCCTTAGTCCTTACTGTATATTTGGATTTGGTTGGATTCAAAGATAGAAACTAACCCGAACTACCTCGAACGTCTTAGTGATATGTTGGATCTATGAGTTGGTTTATTTGAGTCGCGCTATGTGCACCCCGGTATCTTCTCTCAGGGCACCTCATTGATCAGGGCACCCATCAATTTATTAATGCACCCCATGACTTTTACCAAAATGCCCCTAGTTTGTCAAGCACCACACCCCACTAACCAACACACATGTTAAAGTGGTCTCGGTTATGTCTTGCCGAGACCCATATTACAATGTCGGTCTATACCAACCGATACTCAAATAAAATTAATCAAACACCCAACTCGATGGGTGACCACCAAGACTATACAAGTGGTCTCGGTGGCATTGTGCCGAGACATGTGTGTATGTCTCGGTGGACACCAACCGACACAACAACTTATGTCTTGGTTTTGTGTGTCCAAGACCATAGGTTTGGTTATTTCCCATCGAGACTTGAAACGTAATGTTGGTTAATGTAGTGTCCCGCTATGGGCACCCCATTGATTATTCAGGGCACCTTGGTAGGCATCCCACCGATTACTTTGGGCACCCCGAGGCAAATGTGTCATTTTCTTTTAGAACCAACATAAATAAAAAAAAGTCGGGGTGCCCTGAGAGGATACCGGGGTGCACATAGTGCGACTCGTTTATTTTTATGTATTAGTAAGCCAATGTGAGTTTGTACAATTTTGCAGTGATATACCGATGGCGCAATTCATTATCAATTTGAATGCGATGCGACCCGCTTCTCAGAAGTTCATAATACATGTGCTGGACAATACACACATTTTTGTGCAACCTCATATGGCCGAAATGATCCGCAGTGCCATTGCAGAATTTAGAGATCTGAATTCCTACGAGAAACCTGCCTAATCATTCTGATGGAGCTTACAGACATTTATCATCATCTGTAAAAGGAAAAGGATCGTTATCATTGGAATCTTTGTTTGTTGATATAGGTATGCTTTGAAATAATTGACTTGTATTTGGTTTTTCTGTATGATGAACAATGTTTTCAAGATTTTAATGGAGTGAACTTCATAATATCAAGGTTTACTTCACAGAAACTAGAAAATAATTTTACTGGTTTTTTTTTTTTTTTTTTTTCTCAATTTCATTTTGTTTTGAAGCGTGTGAATTAGACAAAGTGGAAACTGGGAAAGAATGCCAGTCAGTTCCTTTGGCAAAATGCTTTCGATTTTTGTAAAAACCTTATAGCTTAGTAAACGTTTAGATGCATTTGTTTCTGAATAATGCATAAACCAGTTGTCAATTGTTTTTAGTGATCAGAATTTTTACTTTTCTTTTGATTTGGTGGATCAGATAGCCTCAACTCATACACGGGAGGGTTAATCTAGTATTCCATTTGTGTTGTGAATGTGAAGCAAGCATAACATTTTTTGGCATTTGAGACATTCAAAATGGTCATGGTTATATTTTTCCAAAAAAAAATGGTCATGGTTATATATATTAAGAACATTGCCTGTAGTTGCATGAAGGCAATGCCTGCTAACATTTGAGGCACTCAATTTGTAATAATTGAAGTATGTCAGAGTCTTTAGGTAGATATCTGGATGGGCAGGCACAAAGTTTGATTGTAGAATATTGCAAATCCTTGGAACCCTAGGAATGGTCTTTATATGCTGCATTTTTTTTAGCTCCCTGGTTAATATGTGGAAGGGTATTTGGTCATATTGTTATTCCTATTGAGGGAATTTGGAGAAGTTTTCAGCACTGTGAACTTCTTTAAAATAGCTTTAATGAGGTAGAATTTCTATTGGGATCTCTTAGATTTAGTTCTTCTTGGGTCAAATGCGCCCAAGGATTCCATCTCTTCGGGATTGCTCTCATGTATTGCCTTTTTGGGGACTCTTGTTTTTGAAGTTAAGAGGTCATCGATGCTCCCATAGTATATTTCTTGTTAGATTACTGAGAATTAGATACCTTACAATGAAAAACTTTTGTGGGAATCGGAAGTCTTTTTTAACAAGGAATTGCTTGTTAGTTCTTTTGGATGGTTATGAAATTTGTGTTAAATTACAAATACTCATGATTTTCTGTATATTTTACTAATTTTATTTGCTGGCCCTTTTGTTCCAAAGAATCATTTTTCTTTGAAAGATGCAAGGAACTCCTTTTCCTCCTTTTTGTGTTTTACTTATACAGTCAATATTAAACAAAAAGGACATAACGGTGTTCTCTTGTTTGTATCAGCTTGTAACTTTAATATATTGCATGGTTGTCACATTTGTCAGTTAACCTTGTCTATTCTAAGACTTACAATAGGAAATTATATTCCTTTGAAAAGAAAATACCAACAAGTTTAAACCTTCACTATAGTTTAAGTTATTTACTTTTACTTTTCTTTTCTTTTCTTTTTGTTGAAGTTTTATGGAAATTGAGTTAAAGTAGCGTTACAGGCACAATACAAAAGAACATCTAAAGTTATACAATAAGTAATTGCATGAAAAGATGTATGAAAAAAGCCACATGTGAGAGTGATTAACATACACTTGTCAGACGTGTGCACGGACGATGTGTGTCTAAAGTATATCTCCCAAAGTTTTCCATTTGAGCTACTTCTTTCCCTCTCATATTTAAATTTGTATACAACTAACTACATATAATGAATGTAACGCGCGTGTGTGAGTGCTGGCTTTCTTTTATCAAGAAAAACATTGGTTCAGGCTTTATTGATGTTTCTCTCATTGGGTGTTAGTTTTGTTTGGATTCACAGTTTTGAAGTTATGTTCTCCCCATCTTCTAAGAAACAGGGCTCCTATGTCTTTCTCTGTTTAACCTTTCTATGTTCCACAGCAAAGTAGCTGCTTCAGATATGCTCATGATTCATTGATACATGTTTTCTAGACAATCACTGAAAGTTACTGCCTTTTCTTTTGTCATTCTCTTTATATCAGAGAATAAAATGTCTCAAAACTTTATTTCATTTTAGACCCTATGTGCCAAATACATTGTGGGGCAACTGTATATCATATTCCTCATAAAGTGGTGACAAGAATCACCATTGATTTGGCTGATCTATGAAATAAAAAGATGATGTGTTGCTTCATCAACTCTCTTGATTATTATTATAAACTTTAAGGGGTGGTTTATTGCAATTGTTTAATCGCTGAGAAACTTCCTCGATACCTTAAACAAATAGGGGAACTATTAAGCTGACATGAAAAGTCGCTTCGTTTGGTGACACAATCGATAGGGACCATTCATGTGCGTTGAGATCTGTGTACAAATATCACTTATCTTAATGCATATCTAATGGATGTCAAAGGGGACTTAGAAATGTGAGTCTACAAATGGTGTTCTTGTGGAAAATAAATAATGCAACGTCACCTAATGCTTCTTCAGCACACCCCACAAGCTTTCACATTACTCTCCCCAACTTTTCTTTCATTATTTATTATTTGCGCATTGCAATTGTAGATTCAGCTTCCTTGGCACACTTTGTGAACCAATTGAACTGCTTTAAAAGAGTTGAAACCTCTATTTGTTGTCACAAAACACACTCTCACAGCTCCGACTAACAATTTCTTCTTCTTCATCTTCATTTGGGTCTCCAAATTGCATCTTAGATTTCATAGTCATGTTGGATTCAATTGTGGAGTTTATCCCTCTTGGTGCTTCAAATTCTCTCCAAGTCTTCTGCTTCTGCAATTTGATCATTGTAATTCTCCTTGTTAGCAATTGGAAATTACCCAGTTCAGTGTCATCAGATGGTCATAATGTAAGCAGCAATGCTTTCACAATGACCCAGAATGTAGAGACAGAACAGATTGATATTGTAGTGCCAACAAATCTCATAACTGCATTGGCCGAGACCGAAAACCCGGAATTTGATGATCAAGATTGTGACGAAAATGTTGAAGAAAATGAAGATGAACTGAGAAGGAGAATTGAAGAATTCATTGAGAAGATTAACAAGGGATGGAGAGCAGAGAAGCTTGGAATTGCTTCCCCTTGTGTTCAGAGTTGCAATATGAATGCAGTTTGTATGTAATTACAATGTGAGCTCAATTTGTTCATACTAATGTAGTTTGTACATTAGTATGAATTTCAAGCCTCTTTTTTGTAAAAAATCATCAGTATCCCCTTAAGCGAGGTCTCGGTTTATTATGTATGATGAGAACTTTGAGAAAATGTACTAAAATTATTTATTTAGAGAGAATTAATCTGTTGAAATTTTGAAATGATAGAAGCCTCAATATACTCTTGGGATTAGTCAAACCAAAGCTTTTGATTGAACTGACATTGTTTTCCTATAGTTGGGATTTATCAAAGTAAAACTTGATATAATGTTCTTGTTCTAGTGGGTGTCGATGAATCGATGGTTCTAAATGCACCTCGAAAAGGTCAATCTTCACTTTCTGGGAATCCCTAGAATTGTACCTTCTAGGAATATTTTCTACCTATAATTAGTAGGTAACAGAGAATATAATTGTAGTTGACCTTCTCATTAAGGGAGATAAAATGAAAATGATAGATGGACGACTTGTTAATTTGTTATGTAGGGTTTTCTTAAAAATAGCTTGCATCAGTTGACTACGATTGAGAATTTGATGAAGTCACAAGACCCACATAAGGTTAATGTATGACACTAGAACAGATAGTCTAGAAAGAACATCAATGAGCACCCAAAAAATATTAACACCTTTCATGAGGTTGTTATTTTTATAAATGTGTATTGACTTTAAATATAGACTAATTCATATTAGCTACAAATTTACACCAGTATGCTTAGGAGAAGGGAAGACCTTGTTATTATTAGCTTTCTATACACACAATTTAGAAAATCACTATGCCTCCAAAATGGATATATTTTTATAGATATTCCACCTCTCATTGTTCCATAAACTACTGGACATTGTGACTCAGCCAAACCTTACATTCCCCACAAAAACAAGGAGAGCAAGGAAGAGAGAATGGTAGGACTACAAGCAACATCTCACATATCTACCAAGGCATTGACTGTAGTTTTTTATGATTGCTATAATCATGCATACTTCATCATGTTATTCAATTCTTGTGTCCTCTTAAGCATCTTCTCCCTCTTAATTCCTCCCTCTTTTAACAATTCTTCCCTCCATGTGCTATTGACCTTTTCAATGAACTCTTCTATCCTCCTTGTCAAATTTTCGCCACTACTTTCATCCTCTTCGCAACCATTGCCATGGACGCCACTCTCACTCCCACTGAGATCCTCACCGCCACCTTCATCCTCTTCTCTTTGATTCTCATCATCATTCTGAAAGCAATCATTGCTATCGTCGCTCCTATTCAAGTCTTCATCGCCAACTTCCTCCCCTTCATCATCCTCCGATTCCTCCCAAATCCAATCATCATTTTCATTGTTGTCGTTGTCTTCATCATCTTGGTTGTAGCCTTCACAATCACCATCTTTATCTTCCATTTCTTCTACTTCCTCCTCCTCTAACCCCTCTCCTTGTGGAACCACCATAGAGTGAGTCCAGTACAAGTAGTCTTGATCTCCTACTGTTGGTCTTGACCTTCCTAGTATAACTACAACAAGGATAACATTGCATAATAAGAACACTAAAATAGGGCTTGGCATGGGCGCTTTATCAATCAAGTTGGAGGTCCAATTCATAAGCAGAGCTGCATCCTGAAATCCATTCCCTAGCTCAAGCAAAGCTATCAAAATTTGAAAAAAACTCTTAATCTCAATTCCCCAGTTTGCTCTCATGTTGGTGATGATTTTATTGTTTGTGATGTACGTATATGCAACTTATATTTGATTTGTTAGTCTAGGTCCTTTTATAGTATTATTTAATTTTTAGCAAGTTTTTTTTACACAAGCAAACTAATATTTTTCTGAGAAACTTACAACAGTCTATTTTGCAAGTTTAGTAGATTTTTTTTTTTTTTTTTTTTGTCAATGATTTAGTAGGAATATTTTACTTTAGAAGACTTGGCCTTAGCTGAGTTTTGATGCGCATATTGGACTAAACTTCCAAGTAAACAGCATTAGGAAATTTCTTGGTTTGCTTTCAAGTGGACAAAAGATGGGTTTTCAATTATGTGGAGAACATTTGATGGGTACTTTCATTTCCCCATGTAAATCTATGGGATCTAATTAACTAATTGAAATGATGTCATTTACTATGGCTGTTAGATTACATTTTTATTTTTTTTTGAAACCAGATTACTTTTTTATGGTACCTATCTTTAGGCTTTTTTTTTTTGGGTTTCCCCACGGGTGTTCGTCTGTTTGGCACCAACTGCATCGATTAATCTATACTCATGCACTGTCAAGCCCCATCTCCCAACTCAAGTTTTTTTTTTTTTTTTTTACGAGATTCAAACTCGAGACCTCGTTCAGGGGGACCAAGTCTCTTGCTACTTGGACCAACCGGTTGTCGATTCTCTTTTAGTCTTTGCTCATTTATTTACTCCAGTCAATTTGTAATTACACCATCACTAGCTATAAAAACCTTATATTATATCATCATAGAAACTATATTGTATATTTCTTAATTACAATTACATATCAGTTAGTTATTCGAGAGACCCCCTTCCCCAAACAAGTTGTAGAAGTTGTCTTGCTAGTTTAGAGTGGTTTTTTTAATAAGATAATTTAAGGTTTTCTTCTGAATTTGTTGATTTTTCCTTGATGTTGCACAGTTGCCGGAATGACTGCTAATGCTACTAATTGTTGCCCAATTTTATTTTTTTTTCAAAATTCCCAATTTAGCTCATGTTAATTATCAATTTACATCGTTATTTAGAGTTTTTGAAGTATGCCTTCAAATTTTATGGGTAAGTAGTCAAAATAATGTCAAACCTTAGGTTTTATCTTAAAATAATCTCAAACTACAAGTTATATCTAAAAAATTCCTCACTTTCAAATTTTTTCAATTGACAATGGAGGAGACTTCAAATTTTAAAAAAAAATGTTAAAAAATATATATATATTTAAAAATAAAATTAAAAAAAGATAAAACGCGGTGATTTGAAATTTTTTATAGTTTACGAAGTGACTAAAACAATGTACCAACTTTTAGTCACAATATCTTTCCTTCGTTGTAAATTTACCCGCTGATTTAAAATTATTCGACCGTTGACTTCCCCAAAACAATGATTTCTTTAACACTCTGTTCCTTGAAACCTCTCTCTCTATTTTCTTCTATTTCTTCCACGTTTTGCTCTTCTTCAGAGACAAGCAAAGATGCCCAATTTCTGCGAACCTCCGAGACCCAATCCTTCAATCTCTTCCAAAACACGGACGACCCAATCGAACCCCTTAAAGGGTATCAAGAAATGGCGATTCTTGGAACCAAACGAGGGTTTTCGCGCCTGGATTTCGCGCCGACTCTCAAAGCCTGCGCTAAGGCATCTTCCCTCTCATTTGGGAAGCAAATTCACGCTCAATCGATCAAGTGTGGGCTGTCTTCGGACGTGTTTGTGCAGACTAGTCTAGTAGCTATGTATTCTCAATGTGGGCAGTTTGAGATTGCAATGAATGTGTTTGATGAAATGTCTCACAGAAATGTTGTGACTTGGACCTCTCTGATGGACTCTTGTATAAGGTCGGATCGGTCCGAGATGGCGTTGGTTGCGTTTCGGGATATGCAGAGGACTGGAATTAGGCCTGATCATTACGCCATTGTTAGTGTCTTAACCGCTTGTTCTCGACTCGGGGCGTTAAATTTGGGGAGATGGGTTCATGCTTACATTGGAAGAGTGGGGTTGGAAGTAACTTCTTTTTTAGGGACCGCGCTGATTGATATGTATTGCAAGTGTGGAAGCGTGGAGGATGCGTATTTGGTGTTTGATTTGATGAAGGCAAGGAGTGTGCATTCTTGGAATGCGATGATACATGGGCTTTCAGTTCATGGTCGTGGAGCGGAGGCTTTGCATTTGTTTGAAGTGATGCGAAGGAATGGTGGGGTTTGTCCTAATAAGGTTACCTTTGTTGGGGTACTAAGCGGGTGTAGCCATAATGGGTTGGTTAGCGAAGGGAAGATGTACTTCGATTTAATGAGGAGCGAGTACGGCATTGCACCTACAATCAAGCACTATGGATGCATGGTTGATTTGCTTGCGAGGGCAGGGCTACTTGAAGAGGCATTCGACATGGCGAGTGAGATATCAGTTTCCTCGAATGTAGTTGTCTGGGGAGCACTGCTAAGTGCATGTAGGAAGCATAATGACGTGGTCATGGCGGAACGAATAAGTCAGATGATTGTCGGAATTGAAGACAACTGCAAACAAGGGGACACTAGCCACTATGTGATCATGTCAAACATGTATGCTCAAGCAGGATTGAAGGATAAGATGGCAGAAGTGAGGGCGAAAATTGGGAAGAAACCAAAAGGGAAGAGCTGGATAGAGATTGGATGTAATGTGCATGAGTTTGTGGTCGGTGATTGTTCGCACCCGATGTGGGTGAAGATCAAAAAGATGTTGGAAGAGATAGTTGAGAAGTCTGGAATGGAGTGTGAAGAACAGTTGGAAGTCCTCCAAAATCCACATAGCGAGATGTCGACTGTCGCTTTTGGATTGTTGACTACAAGAGTTCCAACAACCATTAGAATTGTGAAGAACCTCAGAATATGTTCTAGCTGCCATGAAATGATGAAACTAATTTCAAAGGTATATGAGAGGGACATCATTATAAGAGACTGTACTCGTTACCACGAATTCAAGGGAGGTTATTGCACTTGCAGAGGCTATTGGTGAGTAGTGTTGGTTGATTTTGAAGTTATCAAAATTTCCGCTCTAACTCCGCCAATTTGTGCTTACGGAAGGAAAACGATGGTCCTCTTTTGCGGTGTTCTTTTACTTCCTAGCGCATTGTCAGCGAAGAGAGGAAAGAAACATGCTTTCAAGTGACACTTTTTGGGAAATAATTTCTTCATGATTTTTGGCTTTCACAGTTAGATTTTCAGCTCATTGGACACTGCTAGGAAGAAGGGATCTAGCCGAGCATGGTGTGGCATTGTGGATTTCAGGCATTACGGAGGGCCTGCTTGGCCAGTAATGCGGATCGCGTAGAAATTGGAGGAACATAGTTCTAGCTTAATCTACCAACTTGTATATGATTCATGTTTCATCAAAGCTTTTACATTTGTAAAGTTTTCACTGAGCATATAATAGCAGCTTCTTATGATTGTGTTGAACTGGGAAATGGCTAAATATATGCTTCTTCGGAAACTCAAAAGCAATGACATCAAAGCCATAATCGCAAATTAGTTAGCATCAAGCTTCTCTACTTCACTTGATTTCTTCGCTTGATTTAATACAATTGATGATGAAAGCTAATCAAGACAACCTATATGCCCAACCATTGACATCTGGGTCCCAAATCTAAGGTCTGTCAGCAATCACTAAATAGGGAGCACTCTCAGTCACCCTTTATGGCAACAATGTAGCAAACATGGATCTTCTGCACCCCTTTTGCCAATAGTAGACAACAACTGAAAGAGAGAGTGTTTATTCCAATTTGAAAAGGAACTGATGCAGACAGTGTCCCCCTTATGAGTTGCACATCTAAAATATGATTTCAGTGATGGCTTTAGGCCACTAGTATTGTTGTGGTCACATCTGATCTGATAGAGAATCTGAACACATTGGAGGCATAAAAAAGAAACCCTGACAAAGTTAAATTGAAACCCCAAGTCAAAAAACACAATTTTGTCGAGCACCAACCCAGTTTGCTACATCTAACAAGAATTCTTTACCTACAGTGCAGGGCAACACCATAAATATAAGATTCACAACAGAAGATCTCCCTACTTTTAAACTCACTTATCAAAGGTCCTACCAAATGACAAAGAACATAAAATAAGATGGAGACTCTGGCATGCTGTTGAACTTGAACCCCAACTGATAATTCCGCAAAAGCGTCAGCTCAACAGACATGCCAGACAAGTACAGATGGCATTCCACGCAATGAAAAATGACCAAGAGTACAAATCGGGTCAGTAAGAAACGCCATTGGACAATAAATTAGGCGGGCGCTTCACTCTAGCCCTCCCGCAAAGATACATTGATGTCAGTCGATGATTGATTTCTAGGCTCTTGCATCGAGTGCAATGTAGCCCAACTATCGCCATGGAACGAGGAGGAAGGTGCTAAAGTTGGTTTCGGGGTTGAAGAGCTTCGCTGGCCCTGCCCATTGTAACCCTCCTCCATATCTGCGCTGGAAATTGGAACGGCCATGGTTGGTGAAGTAGCTGATGACAACTCAACTTTTTGCTTCTTGGGTTTTGGCTCCTGCTGGGTGCATGGAAGAAAACTGCCAACCACAACCTGATAAATTCCAAGAGGCAAGAAGTATCAGGACGTCAATGGCCCTCGACATAAAAAGGAAACATCTTTAAATGACCACTTCAATAAATTGCATTGTAGCACACAATGATCTACATCATGTGGCGAATACCAAATTTCACATTCGAAGCTAAAGCACATAGTGACGGCAAGCCACAGGAAAATAGGGGTCCAACTACTTGAGTTCAAATAATTCACCGTGACAGGTATTCCAGTTCATAGATTGTAACCATTGACAGGCATGGGCATCAGAATACATTTTATAACACTAACAAGGATTCATCTCAATAATTTCAAAAAATAGTAAAAGGAAAATAGAATTCTGCTCGAACACCATTAGACTGAAAAACTCCATAGCGACAACGGTTGGGACCAGGCTATTCGAATGCTTCCATCATAAGCAAATGTCATCCAGCATTTTTTATCAAATTACTGATGTATGCTTTAGGGATATTGATAGAGTCCCACAAAGGTGGCCTTTGAATTGACATGAAAAAACATCAGGATAGCCTTTTTTTATTAGAAAAACTTTAGAGTAGCCTTCATCACTTTTGTTGCCTTCAGTGTTGTGATGATTTTGAGAAAAGCAAAGGCCCAGATGCTGCTTTTGCAAAGAAAAGACAACATACCTGCACAGGAGTAGCTGCTACTAATAAGCCAGCAACACCTCCACCCACAACACGACCGTCCGGACTTGCTAATGAGACGCTCATTCCACCAGATCTGCTCCTTGTTCCACCACTCTCAGTAGGCATGAATGACCCAGACAAGGAAAGTATCTCAAAACGACCCTACAAGAAAGAAACGTCAGGCTACTACTAAATATGGAAGTTATAAGATACGACAGCCTCAGAATCTATGTTAAGAAATGGAAGGGAAATAATAGAAAAGTACATGAACTAAACTTGCAGTGAGGTCAATGAAGAGTCTTGACACAGATAATTCTCATCATCAGTATTTACTATTTAGATACCACAAGAATAATGGAAAAGAAAATTTGAAAAGAGGAAGAATAAAGAACCCCTCCCATCTCTTTTATGCCAACAAATACACACATGCACACTAACAAAAACGTTGAATATACATAAATAAATAAAGTTTTCTTTATTTAGTTCTCAAGTCTTAGCAAACAAATTAAATAAAGACAACAAATATTTTTACATTTATGAACAATATCTAAATTCGTATGCTTCTAGCCCCATTACTAAGCAAGAAATGTAAGATAACCCCAACTTTTTAGTAGGAACCAAATTATCATAAAATGATAAGACTCTGACAACTTTAATAAACCCATTCAGGCCTGAGTCAACAATGAGCTAAACTTTATAGTTTACATGACTTACAGATATATTAAACATCTGAACGATGCAATACCTAAAAAATCATATTATGCTTTAGAGAGAGGGAGAAAAAGTTTTAAAAAAAAAAAAAAAAAAAAAAAAAGATGTTAAATCATTACATTAAAATGGTATAGTATCAATATAGGACCAAGAGCACTATGATTCCATACAACAACAATATAGCCTCAGTCCCAAATTAATTGGGGTCAGCTACATGGATCAAACTCTTCCATCGTGCTCGATTAAGTGCAATTGATGGTGAGCTTTCCAAACCATTCAAATCCCTCCTAATTAATGTCCCAAGTTAACATCGATCTGCCCCTACCTTATCGAATTTCTTCAATTTCTATTGAGTCAAACTTTCTAGTGGGGGCATTTGTAGGTCGTCTTTGCAAGTAACCAAACCACCGCAACCGACCTTCCCTAATTTTTGTGTTAAATTATTGACATTGAACAAATTGTTCTCCAAAAACTATATATGGAAACGGACTACATAGCATAAAACAACTAACAGAATAATTTAAGAATATAATTAGAAAATTTCATTTAGTAGGAGAATCTTCAAAGACATGCATCATGAATAAAGATTCAAGAATTTAATTGATTTACAAACAGCAATTTCAGTATTTGGCACATGGTCCTTAATAAAAGAAAAAAAGCTTTGGCATACCAAGGTCATGGAAATTAAGTTTGAATGTGTCAGCACGATTTTATGAACCATTGATGACAAATTAGTCTTTTTTTCTTTTTTTTTTTTTTTTTGAGGACAGATTGGTTGCAGATCTAAAATAAGGTTCAGACTTTTAGACTCCAAATTTTAGGCATCCCATTTCTAACTAGACATGTAGAAGCGTCAATTAAACACAATATTATGTGCACTGTGCATATGTTAAATATCTGTGTAATATTTGTAAGAAGGTTCTGGTCTCATGTTTTTCTGCTATTCTACCACAAGCTCCTCATCCATTCAAAATCCAAAAACTTGCTTGCAGTTTCCATCTAATTCTGCACGACTTAAAGTGAGTACTGAAAAAAAAAAATATATATATATATATATATATATAAACTCATTTCTGAATTAAGATCTATTTGAAGCAAAAATGTGGAAAAAAATAGAATGGTTGTTAATTGAATAACCCTTAACTGCCTCATAAAACTCATAAATTGCATCCAAGCCAGAAATTTCACATTAAAAGACAGGAGAAAGACACACCTCATATGTCAAAGTGCCCCCCGATGAATCAGGCTGGCGTAGTGTGACATTTGAAATCGCGCCATTCGCAGAAAGGATGCAAATTGCTCGAGGACCTTGCTGAGAAAATGATATGATCTTCATTGTAACATCCTGAAATATAACACATTACAATAAGTGAAATTAAGCATAACACAGACAAAAAGACTGTTAACTATAAATGATTGGCAAGCATTTTTTGCAATACTTATTCGGCTGAGAGCCGTATGCAGTTCAACAGGAGTCAAATGTAAATTATTCCTAATATGACCATCTTATTTGAACTTTTTCTATCATATGGAGTGGTGAGATTTGATTTTTGAAGAAATTCATACTATAATCATCAGTACACCAAAGAAACTCTTTTTCATAAAGTTAGCGTATGGCGGCAACATTCAAGATTCGCTAAAGGAATTGCAAATCAAATAATTAATACCAAAGAAATAAAACAACTGCACTCTGAATCTTATAGCTAATTGATACAAGTTACACATGCAGGCACCAATCAAGAGTTTCCATGCCACAACAACAAAAGAAAATACATATTACTCCAGTACAAAAGTATCATGCACGCCCTAGATGTTGAGCATATTGCTTATGCTGCATAATTTGCACACAAGCTGCTTTTTGGGTTTCGACAATACATTTCATTAGAACAACAGTTAAAAGTGATGTTTCGTTAATTGACTAAATAGCATTCAATAGACACACTTCCCATTTCATTAGGATTCCTATCTCTTTGTGCAGTGCTCGTATAAAATCGACTCATTAATTAGGAAAAAGGAATCCTCTAGTCAATCGGCATTATTTTATGAACTTTAGTAAATGGTCGATCCTATATTTGATCCAAAAAATACAGTAGAGCTGACGTTGATGGAGTTAATTGCAGCACACTTCCTAGTGGAGATCCAGAAACTTGCTTGCAAGTCCATGCTGATGTTATTGCAAAAAATCCTTTCACAAGGTATAGCAATGAAATAACTACTGTAAAATTTTCTTTAATATTGAAAATAAAAGAAAATGAAAACAGTAGATTTGTAACTCTATTTGTTTTAAATTTGCAATTGAAGCGCAGCACCTTCAAAATACCATATAGTTTTATCAAGAGAAGAATTTGGGAAGGATAAGTACATGAAAAGAAGACTACTCAGGAAAAAAACCTTCACATTGTAAGCATTTTGGGATCAGTCAAGTAGTAAGTTTGCAATTATTATGTCAATAATTACCCAAAAAAAATCATTTTGTATGAAAGCATGTAATGATCATGAGTCTAGCCCAAAAAGTAAAAGAAACATTTATAGTTGGAAGTTGTCAAATTTGGAATTTTTACAAGTATGTTTGTTCTTTCCCAGCATTCTCAATTGAACAAAGATTAAATCTAATCAGGACTGGGATATGACAAAGAACTGATGAAGAGACTTTAAGAAGTGTAAAGAAATATGGAAACCGATACTCGTCATACGTGTATGTGCCAATACATATGTACAAAGCTACAAACATATGCTTTTCATTATTCCTTCAGTTTATCTTACTCTTCTATCTTCTTTTTTTTTTGGCAACGTTTACATTAAAAAGCTCTTGGAATATTGTTCCTTGTTTTCTCTTTAAAACTATGATTCTTTTCTATTCAAAAAATTTTAACGATAAAATGTAGAGTTGAATACTTTGGCAAGAGAGTGGACCTTGATAATTTAGAATATTTGCAAGTAAAAAAGATGAGATGAAAAGACTTTAAATGTGAACCGATCCAAACCATTGTTTTCAGATAGTTACTAACAATGTCCTTCTCAAAGATAACTAACAATGCAAGCCATGATGATGGGAGAGGGAAAACTACTAAAATCCAAATTATAGATTACGTTTCTTTCTTCACAAAACTGTCACAATAGACTTAAATAAATAACAAGAACATATACTCCGAATCAATTCATGTGTGACAAGGATTTGAATCCTCTCAGATACAGCTACTTTAATTTCACATTCTAAGCCTTTCCCAAGAAGAAACAGTCATGAACTATATTGGTCTTATTGAACCTGCACTATCCAAACCAACCTAAGCTTGGGAGACTTATATCAATTGTCATTGTCCACAAATAAAATCACTTCTAAACTAAAAAGGCTTGTTATAGTTTTTTTTTTTTTTTTTTAGTTGCGAGTGTTCTAACCTTTTCAAGGCCCCTCCCTACTTAAGGCTCCACTATTTCAACAAGAGTAAGTCGAGCGCGCCCAACCCCATGACCCAAGAGAAACCAACATATTTATAGTTATATGTTAGGATTCAAGCCAACTACCTTTTTGACCATCAAGCACATTTTAATAACTTTACCACGGTCCCAATTCCATTGGGAGCAAAAGACTTATTATAATTATTTAGAAGGAAGAAATAACCTGCCAAAATGTATGATTGAAGTAGACTCCACAATCCGAGGAAAGTTTAATATCACCAAATAGATACAGAAAGGGACTTACATCATGTCAACTAAGAAAAAATTCAAGACAGAAGGATAAGAAAGAGTGTACAGTCTGCAAGTACAGTGTGGCTCTAACATTAAATAAACTGAATTTTGAAGGTTAATTTTTTAGGATATACCTCTCCAGCAGCGACAGTGATGACATGAGGAGTGAAATTCAAGCCCGAAGAGCATGAAACCCATTCACCTATAGAAATATCATAAAATCATCAATCAGTAAATATGTAAGAGAAACACTTTAGTTCATGGTAAGTTTGCAAATTTGCATGTTTTGAGAGACTATTAAAAAATGACAGCGCAGAGGATGCAATTAGACAATTGACAAGGAAAAGAAAAAAAATCCAAAATGCGCCCAGGAAACCCAAAAAAAAAGGATGGAGAAATTCATATTCCTTCCTAGCTCTTCGGTAATTATAAAGATGAATAATCATGATATCAACCAAACACGAGAAAATGAATATATGCACCATACAGCTAAGTCAATAAAGATTAAGGCCTCTTTTATCAGTACCCGTCTCAACACTTGATTAAACTGTCTAGAATTTTTGTATTTACTTTCTACTTATTTTTTGCAAAATTGATAAAATGACTTCTTGATGACTTAAAAAGTGATAAGCTGGTCAGGAACTGGTGACATTCTATAACTGGAATAACTGTGTAGAAAAACTGGAAACCCAAAAATAAATGTACGTTTTGTTTTATAACTCATTTTGCCGGTCACTTCATGAACACAGACGAAACAACCTATTCTAAACAAAGACTTTTCTTGAGTGTGACATCGCAAACACCCACTTAAAACAACAAACACCTAAAGATATGAGATAATACCACCATGTCCAGTTAAGAAGTCAAGCATAATAAACTTGAAGGCCTGCAAACACTTACCAAGCAAGATTCCTAAATCATAACAAAGAGACCAAAAGAGAATGTTGTTTAATTTATTTTCACCCGACGCAATCGATCGTAATAATTTACAAAAGCAGTCAATAGTTATGGACCTAAACTAATAAAAACACTCCACCTGAAAGAACAAATCCCCCAACCCTGCACCAACAAAGAAAGCAAACCATTTTTTAAAAACTCTTCACCAGTCATTCAAGTAATGCCTCTTTTAAGTACAGTCCACTTGTTCTGGGACCAATGTCACAGAATGTTAACAGCACACCAAAATCCCCAGAAGAGGAAGATTCCTCAAATCCACCACTCAAACCCCACCAACGGTTCCCCTGTTTTTCCTTTTCCAGATCTGGAGATCACCATCTCCATCTCCATCTCCATCTCCATCTCCCTATCACCTCAGGTCCCACACCGACTCGTCGAGAATAATCCAAAACTCAGATAGCTCAAATTCAAACCCTAACTAGCAATTCCACCGCGAAAACCCCCACAAACACCAAACTTTTTACTTAATTACAGATCCAGATCACAATTAAAACACGGCATAGAATTCAAACTAGCTGAGAGTGAAAATCAATACTTTCTTTACCTCCCAAGTTTTCAATTTCTACTTTGTTGTAGATTTTGTTCAAAACGCCACTTGGCCGCCCTCTGCCCCGCTGCTGCTGCTGCTTCTCGCCGGAAATCCTGCTGACTTGCGGCGGTGGCGGCGCCGATGCGGATATCGGCATCGGCGAAAGCGCCAGCGTGGACACCGGACGGTCGGGGCCGTACTTCCTCGGCCTCCCTCTCTTCTTCTTCACCGCCGTTGTCCCTCCCAAACCCACGCTCACTGGCGTGGCACTTGCAGTAGTCACTGTGGTTGTCGCTGTCGTGGCCGTCGTTGTTGAGGCTGTTGATCCAACAACAACAACAACCTGATTGCTAGGGTTTTCGCTGCTCCTCGCCGCGGCGTTTTCTCCCATCACTGCAACTCCTCCGCCGCCCCCAGAGCTCATCCCTTCCCTCCCTTCCATGCATAGATCCAACCAAAACCCAATCTTTCCCCCCAAATCCACTCCAGATTCAACAACTCGCCATTTAAAGTAACACCATAACTTCAAGAATCTCAAAATCTCCTCATAAACCACTCAATCAAAGCTCATCTACTAATCAAGTAACCAAATCAATACAGCAAATCCAAACTCAGTTGCCCAATCAATCAATCAATCAAACAATCTCTATCACTCGTGGAGGTCTTCGTTCCAGAGCACGCACGCACGCTCATAGGTCCATCAATGGCGGCGATGGTTGATCTCATTTGGACAAAAACCGGAACCAGAAAAAATCGGAACCGCAGTTTCCACTACTCGGACAACCGAAAACCGGTTTTCAGGCAACCGAAAAACTGCTAACCGGTTTTCCTGTATGAAACCAAGCACTACTCCCACACTGGCTCTGGTGCGACAAAAAAGAGGAAAAAAAATTAAATAAATAGACTTTTAGAAAATTAAAAAAATTGATAAATAATATTATTTTATTCACAAAACCCGAAATATACGTTTTCGTTAAGAGAATGGTTTCAAGTCCGTCCCCTTCATAATTAATCAAATAAAAGCTGAAAAAGCTTTTTTCTTAATATTATATTTTATATTTTTTTGACTTATTTATATTTGATATTTAAACTTCAAAAAATTAAAAATTATAAAACTTTATATATAATTCTAAATGTCCAAACCCTACTTTAGCCCTCCATACTTATATTTGATTAATTCTACTATAGTAGTCAAACAACTTAGAAAAAATTATTATATTTAAAATTAAATAGTAGAATTTGATCGTATAACTTATTAATATGAAATAAAAATAAATAAATAAGATGACTTAAAATGAGCAAGCAAAATAAATATATGCTAGTTAATATTTTAAAATGAGTATAGAAAATAAATATGCACTTGCTAGTGTCATTTTGTTAATTTCATTTAGATATACAAAAAATTAATATATATTTAAAAGTCATCAATAAGTGCGAGCTCATTTTGTGTTTTATTTTGAGTTACACTTGACATTTTTTAAATAAAAGTAATATTTTTTTTGAAATTACAAATAAAAATAATATTAAAAATATTAAAATTAAATTTGGCCCTTTAAAGCTGCAAAGTAAACATTGGAACTCTCTTCTTTTTTTTTTCCTACCACTGACCTACTCTTTGTCCCGATGTGCTATTAAAAAAAGAAAATAACGACGTTGGTAAGAGCCCTGAAGGTTTCAGGTAATTACGGGAATGCCATTGTCCGAGGGGGGACACGTGGGAGGCGTAGAGGATGGTGTGTACTTGGGGCGTACGGTAGGGACTGTGGCAGAGGATCGGACAGTATCCACGTGGAAGTCAATGGGGTGGGTGGAGTGGCGTGGGGTGGGGTGGGCTCATCAAATCCGTTGTGTCGAAACTATCTAATCAATAGAGGGGCTTACGTTGGACATGATTGGGGGGTGGTGTGGGGTGGGGGGCGTCTTTGACTTTAAATGGAACGAAACGGAGAACAGAGAAGGGTCGGATTGGACTCTTTTTGCTTTGGTGGACCTACATAGGATCTATGCGTTTTTTGTGTTGTTGTACTTGCTCATTTGGACTATCATCTTTAAAGCTGAGTTTCTTTGCAGATCTCGAGGAGTTTGGTGGTCGGAGTGTGTGGAAAAGCGGGGAAATGTTCTGTAGGCCAATAGTAAGAGAACACGTGGTTTAAATTGGGCAATCAAGATATGCTCAGGAGTTAGGGATGCAAATGGGTGGCGTGGATTCCCCCAATGAGTGCGGATATAGGGATTTACAATGTGGATGAGGGTGGTGACCGGGACAAAATGTCATACCACACTAATATAGATATGAGGATGAGTAATTAATAAAATATATCTATAGAGATGTTTATAAAAAATCTCCATATATCAATTTATAGATCATATGATATTTATATATAAATATAATAAAATATTACATAGTTTCTACCTCGAAACAATCATTATATACATAACAAATAAAGTTTAATGAGATTTATAATTTAAATTTATTTAGTTAACTATATGTTTTGTTTTGAGTTGTTTGCAACTATATTTATATTTACAATTTTGGAATCAAAAGTACTAAAAAAATTACGATCAAATGAGAAAAATTGCAATAGAATCCTTATAATATTTTCTTAATAGGTTAATCATATTTAAATACTTCATTTTGTTATTCCTCATCCAACAATAATGAAGAAGTTGATGACTTCGTGGTATAAAGAGATATGTCATATGAATATAGAGTTACTTTAAGAATTATTTTGAATTTAAAATTTTCTTTTCGCATATTATTGCCAACGATTTTGTCGAAACTTAATTACAAGTGTTAGCATTTAGAAGTTAGAACTTCCATTGCATAATATGTTGATAATTTATTTTTGTCAGAATTTCCAACAATGTTGTTTTTATGTATACATCTTTTGACACTTTATTTGTTATAATTCTTTTTGTAATGAAAATTAAGTGGAAAGAAATATTTTCCCTATACGGTACGTGATTCCCCATTCCCGCAAAAATTTCCATTCAAATCCCCACGGAAATTTCCAATAGAGAATGAAATGAGAAAAAAAAAATTCTCCACTAGGATTATCTATCCACGCAAATAATCCCAAAGGGTCCCCTGCCAATGGAGAATAAAATGGGAAAAGTTTTTTCTCCATGGGGATTCTCCATCCCCGCATAGATTAGACGGGGTATGGGGATGAGTATGAAAATTTATCCTTGAATGGGTATAAGGATGGGAATGGGGATGGGGATGAGCCCATTTGCATCCCTAGGCATGTTTTTTCAATGTTCGATTAATGTAAGAAAACTTTGATTAATGTAATAAAATATCTGACTAAAAAGATTAACACTTTTACCGTTCATTTCAAATAATTTATAATTATAAAACTTTAATTAATGTAATAAAAACCTTAAATTTACCCATCTCGTGAGAAATAAAAGAGGGTTGGGTGTTAATTCAACACGTCATCACTCACAGAGTTAAGTGACCTCCTATGAAGTCTCATGTGGCGCCACATAAACAAGGTTGTCGAATTTTTCATCGGAGAATGTGATCAGAGTGTTTTTTATGAAACATTTTATAAAGCTAAGTGATATATTTGGGACTAATGTAAGTTTAGCGACCAAAGTGTTACAAACTATAAAAGTTGGATGACCATCTCTAAAATTAACTTCATGGTCTCGCGTTTTAGTCTAAAATTGGGTTGAGAAGACCGCTTCCTATTTAGGGTATGACAGTGCCCGAGCATGGATTAGTAGGTCGGGTTGGCACAAAAAACCACAAGTGAAATAAAAAAAGGCAATGACTAAACGGACCTCAGTTTTTACTAAACGGGCCCTAATTTTGAGTTTTTACTTCACGTACCACTTTTTACTTAGTTTACTCTACTTTTATTTTTAAAATTCCAAAAATATTGTTGCTCACCCAATTATCCATATCCCACTTTTGAAGAAGAGTCGTTCGCGGGTTTCGAATGAACCGAGACGACACCTCTGAAGAGATGTCGCACACATAGGGCCAAAACCTCTAAAGAGGTTTCAGACACAAAGGGTCGATACCTCTTTAAAGGTCTCGGTCAACTACAACCGATAATGAAAAAATAACTCGGTCTCAGTGGATGACAGATTGATCCAATCGAAACCTCTTTAGTGATGTCGGGCATGTGTGTCCAAAAGGTTTTGGCCCTGTGTATCCGACACCTCTTCAGAGGTTTCAGCCCTGTAAGTCCAAAACCCTCGGACGACCAAAATGAACAAAAGAACTTCAAAACTCCCAAAAAATACATGAAAATGGTAAAAAAAATAGTGTGTTTTGCTCAGAATCACTTAATATTTTCGATTCCATCGAAACTTTGTGTGACGGCCCCAATTTTCCCATACAATTGGGTACGCCCGGCCTAGACCCGTACAAGCCCCGAGTCATCACTCGGCAACCTGACGAGCCTAGTCAGCCTTCAACTTAATCAATTTAGTTATTTATGAAAAAGTTATTTAAAAATAAACAGCGGAAGACTAAAACAATTATAATAAAGGGGAAAATAACTCATTCAAGGGAAGTAGAGGAATTCTAAAAGTGTGGAAAACCCCAGGTATTCATGTACAATTCGATAGGTAAATATACATGATACCAGTATCACAAAAGAAATACCAAGTTCAATAATCCCAACAATGTAAATATAAAACGATATACACATCAGCAAAAGTATAAACACCTATTTAAATAGTCTCTCTCGGTGTCGCCGCTAATCCTCACAAGAGATCACCTAGGCGGGGTCCCTTGCTCTTGCTCTCCGCGCTATCTCGCACCCACCGTCACAAACTAGACGGCGAGTAATCGAATAAAATCGAATGTAATACCGAAGAAGATAACAAGATAATTCATGATAATACAAGTAACGCAGCCTAAATATCATGCGGTAATAAAAAGACAGAATTTAAATAAACAAGGTGCATGATAAACAGACTAATACATGTCAATCGAAAGTCAAGTGTGTTCCAAGGAATCAAAAGAGGCCAATAAGTGGTCTAAATCATAGCATAACGGTGAAGACCTCGCGAGATCTTCCCAGCATCGACACAAGCGAAGGCACGGCTATGACCGGAGGGACTCGAACCCATCCACCCAAGACTCGGTGTCACACGGTCACTAAGGGTGGTCACACACTCGTGCGCACGAGTGCCGCGTTTATCCCTCTAGTGCAGGTCCTAGTACTTTCGAGACAAAACACTTACGCCGGGAAGTACACAACAAGAAATGGAATGGAATACCAACAATAGAGCATAACAAGACTGAATAAATGATAATGAATCACATGACATTTTCTTACTGGCTTACAAACGTACAAATGCTTTTTAAAGCAATTGTACTTACCTGACTAATCGCAACCCGCGTACAACACTCTCGTTCCTAACGCGTATTCCAAAGTTTTCCGCTACCTGACAAGGTCGGAAACTCTAATTAGTGGGTCGAGTCATTACTAAACCTAGGTTGAATACTTTAGTGTTTTTCCCAATGTTTTAATGATTCGAATGACTCGATGCAAATCGACTGAAAAATCAATCGAAACACAACTCTTTTAGATTTTTGAAAACCACACCATAACTCGAAATAACCATGTATTCGAACACTCAATACACATCTATACTAAACAAATACCCGACCCTTGTATATTCTCCCGTATGCATGAATTCGAATCACTAAATCATGTATTCATGCCATGAGTTTTGAAATGAAATAAACTCAACACAAAATAATGAAATTCCGATGACAAAAACACATGAAATAACACATTCACGTTTACTACCGCGAGGAAACCGTGCATGAACACGCAACTCCAACATAAATTCGTTCTCACACACGATGTGCTATTAATTCAAGTGATTTCAATAAAACATTCAAACTAGATTGATAAAACCTTGACCGAAAAACTCAACACCGACGTCATCAACAAAGAATGATCAAAACACGAAACCACTCAACATTATTAAGAAACTACAACGAGTCCAATTATTTAATAAAAATCGTAACAAGTAATTCGGCAAAATAACAATATTAATAGTATTTTAGATGAACCAAAACCGCGAGAGACCATCTAGGACATGAGCAAGATCCGTGATAACCCCCACACCAAATGATGGTTCAACCAGCAAATCCGTTCAAACATGCGATTTTACGGCGAAAGAAAGAATAAAAATAAGATAAAATACAACACAAAAACAATCACATGAAATGACGACAGCTTTCACACTACATAGGACTGTTTTGACCACTCCGAAGGCCGTGGGACCCATGTATGAGCTTGGTGGGGTCCCCGACAACGGCGTCCTAGTCATGGTGGTCCGGTGGCGCGCTGCGATTTACGGCGATTTCCATTCAACAAACACCACCATACACATGAAATAGTGAAATTATAACTATTTAAAACGCAATCGGATTTCGACACACCGGAGGGTTGTAGAACATTAGTATGGGCGAGATCTAGTCCCCGACAACCTCCTTGGTGCGGCGATCCGGCCAGCAGCGCCGCCAAGCTTGGCGTTTTCCGGCGAAATCGAAACAAAGAACAAATTTAAAAAAAAAAAAAAAAAAAAAACGTGAGAAAGAGTGGGAGAGAAAGAGAGAGAAGGTCTCCGGCGAGAGGGATGAACCCCAAACACCTCTGGACCTCCGACAACCGGTGGTGCTCGGCCAAGACAGTGAAACCGTGACCGAGAAAGAGAACAGCGAGAGTGAAAGAGAGAGACCGAGACCGAGAGAGAGAGAGAGCGGACCTCCGGTGAGGGTTCTGGCGAGGAGAGACCGAGTGGGAAACCGACGAGAGAGATGAAGGGAGGAAGAAGATGAGTGGCGGCAGTGGGTGTTTAGAGAAGAAGATAAATAGTGTAGGGTTTGTTATGAAACGGTTTGTATATATATAAAATCAAATGACCTTTTTGCCCTTACATTAACTCTTGTTCACTTCTTGGACTATTGCCCTTATGGGTCTTTGACCACATCATCTCATCTTAACACACACACACATCTCAAGGCTAATCTCATGGCTCCTCACAATTAGACTGTGTCACTTTAACAATACTAATCACATAGTTCGTGTAACGACCCGTTACTTTAAGCAGGTGATTAGTGTTAATCCGAATGGTAATTAATCCGAGTAAGGCTCGTGGTGAAGCCCGATTTGTCACGACTAACGTGTGTGTGGGATTGCGTGATGTATTGTGTTTGTTTGGTGTGTATTAGTACATATACGTGAATAATCGGACTAACGAGGAAATGCCTAATACCATGCGTGGGTCATGTGGACACACATGAGACGCGAGATAGCGTTGACGCCCGAGTGTGCTCGGCGGTGGAAATTACGTAATTATAGGCGTAATTATAGGCATAAATATATATTTATATATACTGTGGATATATATATAAATATATATTAAATGGAAAATAATAAAATAATGATAATTTGTCAGGCACGGCGTGATACGCGGGGTTATGAGTGACACGCGTCGGACATACGGTGGTGCGCACGCCCGAGATGTTCTTGTTGGCGTGCCAACCGGAATTTTAGGCGCAAGATGTCGATAAAAATATATTTATATATAAATCAGTATATATATAAATATATATAATATATTGGAAAAATGTGAAATTACAATAAAGGGTAATGGAGTAAAGAAGGAAATGAGATAAGCTCAAGGGTATTTTGGTCATTTTCCACCTTAACCGCCTCATCTCTTCTTCAAAAATCGAAAACGAAGAAGAAAGAGAACAGAGAGAAGAAGAGAAAACGGGGAGAAGAGGAAGGCCGAGAGGGAAGGAGCCGAGAGGAGGTGAGAGCTCGGGAGTTGATGGAGTCGAGACCAAGGTGAGCTTGTGCTGTTGTTGTTGTTATTGTTGTTGTGTATCGGCGATTATTGTTGTTGAGGTTGAGTGAGCTCGGCCATGGCGGAAGCCATGGCCGAGTGGTGAAGGCAAGGGAGTGGTCTCCCTTGCCGGTTCGGGTTGGGGTTGGGGTTGAGAGCCAACCCCAACGATGAATCGCAAGAAAGAAAAAAAAAAAGAGAAACAGAGGCTCGGCTCTGTTTTCGGGAGGAAGGGACGACCCGAACCGGGCCGGTTCGGCTCGGTTGAGCCGAACCCGGTTTGGCCCGGTTCGGGGGCAATTAAATGAAAAAAAAGAAAGAAAGAAAGAAAGAAAATGGAAAAGAAAATCCAAAAAAATAGGGAAAAATATGGAAAAATAGTATTTTGACCAAACAAATAGAAATTGAGGGATTTCTAAGAAAAATGAGAAGTTTGAAAGTCGGAGGAGACTTTACACCGGGGTTTTACCTCGAAAAAAGGTGAAATGGTCAAAATAGGTTATAAACTAGGTCTCAGAATTCTGGATTCCGATGGGACTAGTTTAGGAATGTTAGCAAATGAATATTAGACTTAAATTGATGACAATTGGTTTATTTTAGGTAATGAATTGATGTGAAAAGGTTTGAGGACTCCGGAGAGTCGTACAAGTTGGTAAAACATAGAAGCTCAGGACAGGTAAGTGGGACTCGTAACTTTTATCAATTATGCAATGTAAAATAGTATTATTAGAGCATGTAGTGTACTGGACTGGGAATGGGGCAATGTACCGTGATTTGACTGTGGTTTTACAAAAATGTTTTGAAATGAAAATGGATTCGGAAAGAGGTTTGACGGACGGATCGGCATGGGGTTTGGGAATCTGTGGTGGAATTGCTAACCATCATCAAGCGCCCCGATTGCTTGGGAATTATCCCGATCAATGCTTTCCAGTTGAGTTTAGCGCTCATTAGTCATAAACCAATTAGATGAGCAGTGATTGGTTTAGTGATGATGAGTAAGTGCGACTCGGTGTTTTATGAGTTGGCGGCACATTGACAAGAACTGGTTAGATGCCCAGTGATTGGTTCTTGGATATGTGAGGGGGCGACTCAATGCAAATACGAAAATGTGAAATACAAATCACGGGTACATTGCAATGAACCAAAGAACTTGCATCTGTTATATATATTGTTTATATTGATTCATATGCACCTGTAGTTATGCATTTGATTCATGATTGTTATACATTGCCTTGATATTAATTGATAGTTGATGGTTGGTATGAGAGTCACTTACTGAGCATGTAGGAGCTCACCCACCTTAACATTTTCAGGTATGAATGTACGCTAGAACTTGGAACTCAGGAAGGAGAAGACCAGGAGTTTAGTATCTTCTCTACGGTGCAGTGAGTTTCCTGTTATATATATATATATATATATATATATATATATATATATATTATTGCATTATGATTTGTAATTAAATGGGTGGGAATACGAGCTCAATACCGATGTTCAGGCCGGTATTGCATATTTGGTATTTTATCGAAAAAGTTTTAAATTTTCCGCTGCGTTGGTTTTCGTTTGTTTTATATTATTTATTCAAATGAAAATATACAGGTTGTTGTCAGGAAATGTTGTAAGGCTGCTGGCTCTAATTAGGTCCGATCTGGTTTACCGGGGCTTAATTAGGGTTTCAGGACGAACATTCCTTGATATAAATTAGGGGATGTTACAGTTCGCATGTTACATATTTAACCAACTTCCACGTTCAAACGACGTTCCTCGGTCCGTTTTTCTTTGTTCCGACTCTTGTAACACGCTTAGTCTCTCCTTGTCTCGCCAACTAATTAATTAAAAATTCATTTATTTGTATTTTTTACTTGTTTTTCTCCCCCGTTTAACTAGTCAAAACCTCACTCAATTAAATATCGCCCGAACGGCTCGAAACCCGTAAAATACTAAAATACTAATACACACAATCAAAGAATCATAAAATCACTTTGGTGTCGACTCCCGAAGTTCGAAATACTGTCCAGTATTCACGTAGCCGGGTCACAATTTCTGACAAGTGCAACACAAGTCAGTTAAAAATTTAGGGTTGTTACAGTCTCCCCCACTTATTAGAATATCGTCCCCGAAATTTATCTAATAAGTAAGCTAGATTAACGACTCTTTGCAGCTCCTAACGAGACCGATAAAAACTCAGAGTGAGTCATTTCCTGACTCCGAACCGTTCGTGACCCTTCAGTGGAGAGACCTTCAGATATTTACAGTCTCCCCGAATCATACTGAAGCTCATCGTGATACTCGACAAGTATTTCTTCTGCCACTCCTGGGCACTCTTAAGTCTCAAACAAAACTATCCACAACTACCCAGATGCTATCGTAACCACGAGGAGATCGGGGCAACCACTAACGAAATCCATATCAATATGTACCCAATTCCATCAAGAAATGGGTGGGGCTGTAGTAGTCCTCCAGGTCGTCGATGCCCAGCCTCTACGCGTTGGCATGTCACACGTTCGAAAAACTCCGAAACCTCAGAAATCATCCCTGGCCACCAACAGAATGTCGCATATCGGCGCACATCTTAGGTCAACCCGGATATACAATAAAACTGGAACGGTGAATCTCCTGAAGTACCTCGTCACATGCATCAGCCACCAATGGAAACCCCAGTCGCCCACGATACCTCTAGCATGAGTCTGTCGACCGACTCTTGTCTGGGCAATCTGAACTATCCACCATCTCACTACACCGTTGGTATGACGCATCGTCTTGCTGTCCCTCGCGCACAATGCCAAATGAGACGGTGTGCAACATCGTTTGACCACGTATCTAGGTCATGGTAGTCATCGGCTCGTCCGCTGAACTCATCAACTTGACTGCCTCACGTAAACCACGCTCGTAGGTTCTTTGAAATACGACTACCTCCGCATCCAATCCTTTGTAGCGCAACGCATCAGCAACAACGTTGATCTTCTCGTATCCACCAATCAACACACGTAATGTTTATATCTAGTTCACACCAACCAAGGCTTCGAACTCTAACAACTCTAGTACTCGCATGTTTATTGGCAACTCATAGCCCCTTAACACTATCGAAATGTCAAGACTATGCACATTCGAGTATATCGCATCCTGACAGCTGTGTCTAGGATTAAGGTCTGCTACGTCTATTGAGTTTTCAACCCTAACAGGTCTACCAAGCGCACAACAATCAAGGGATCAACATAACTTGAATCGAATACAATATGCATACAAGTACCGCAAATGAAAAGCATACCCTCATCAATGTGTCTAGACGCCCCCTGGTCTGGCTCAACAGTAGCCTGAACACGCTCTCTCTGGTACTGGTGATGCTGCGACGATGCTCTTCTGGCTTGGCCGAGGAGCACTCCTCTCGAAGGTGGCCGACCTGTCCGCATTTGTAACACGTACGGGTATCCTGCGACCTCTGAGTCTGACTCTGGCCTCGTCCCTGTGCAGAACCATAAGTCTGGGTCTGACTAAACCTCTGCGTGCTCCTCTCGCTACCTCCTGGTCGCATCCCCGTTCTCGCATGTCTCTCTGCGATCGCTGGTCATGTCGATTAAGTCGCGTGAATGATCGGCAAAGCTTGGCACGAGTGGAACGGCTGTACCGAACGTGTGGTCTGCTGTGCAACAGATCCTACACTTTGCGCCCGATGCTCACGATTATCCCATCTGCTCCTCTTTCTCTTCCTGTCCTGCTGATAGTGACTATCTGATCGGGTCTCCGCTCTGTTCGCCCTAACCTCATCCGGATGCATGAGCAAGTAACTCTCCCTAGCTAAACTTCGCTCATATGCAATCTGCAAAGTCTCCGGCTGCGTAGTGACTACATAACCTCCAATCGTAGGTAGTAAACCCTCAGTGAAGTAATAGACTCGATCAGTCTCGGTATCTGCAGATCCTCCAACATAAGGTAATAGTGAAATAAACCTGCCCATATAGTCCATCACTGACTCATCGGTGCTCTGCCTCAGTGTCATAAACTCGTTCCTCTTCGCACGAAGAACAGTCGGCGGGAAGTACTTCTGGTTGAATTGAGTCTTGAAGTCGATCCAATCTCTCAGAGTGCCTCGGGTAGTAATGATAGTGGTTCACCAATCATCCGCTTCCCCCTGAAGCATAGATGAGGAAATCGTTGCTCTCATGTGATCCTCGGTCGCGATAATAGTATGAATCTTCTCGTGATTCTTCGGGAAAAGCTCACGGTCATTACGTCTCGTACCACCAAAGAACTTGACCGGATCGTGCCTCTTGAATTCTCTCCACCGCCTCGCTCGGCGGTGGCCTTAGGGCTCTTCTCCGGAGTAGTGACCGGAGTAGTGACGGAGTAGTCTCTGCAAAGAACAATCGGCATAGTCGGTGTCTCCGTCGCTTGTACTATCTCCGTCTGTAACGAAGGTGTCTCCGCCTCGGTCTGCGTACCTGTCCCAGCAACTACTCCCTCGGGAATTGCCGCTAATGGAATCGGGGCGTTGGAATCCGTAGCTACTGGAGTCTCCATCCCCTGAGTAGTCAGAACGGGTGGAATAGGTGTGGTCAGGGTCGATGGTGTAGCGATAGTCGGTGCGGGTGTCGTCAACGACCGTACTAGATCCTCAAATCTCTGTGTCCAAGCGCGAAACTCCTCCGAAGTGACAAATCGAGAATCAGTCGTCCCGCTGTCGTCGCTCGGACCTGCCTGATCTGCCATCACTGTCTGAACCAAGAGAGCGATACTTCGGATCAATACATAGCTACCGCGTACCATATAATACACACAACAATCATAATATGTACAAATTTAAATCCGACTCATCCCTAACTCCCCCATCTAAGTTTTTAAAAGGATTATAGGGTTTCCACTCTACGTTCAACCATTCCTAACTTCCGCTGTCTTAATGGTTTGTTTTTCTTTTAAATTGAAAGTCAGGTCGTTATAACCTTAAGCTCTGATACCAACTGTGACGGCCCCAATTTTCCCATACAATTGGGTACGCCCGGCCTAGACCCGTACAAGCCCCGAGTCATCACTCGACAACCTGACGAGCCTAGTCAGCCTTCAGCTTAATCAATTTAGTTATTTATGAAAGAGTTATTTCAAGAATAAACAGCGGAAGACTAAAACAATTATAATAAAGGGGAAAATAACTCATTCAAGGGAAGTTGAGGAATTCTAAAAGTGTGGAAAACCCCGGGTATTCATGTACAATTTGATAGGTAAATATACATGATACCAGTCTCACAAAAGAAATACCAAGTTCAATAATCCCAACAATGTAAATATAAAACGATATACACATCAGCAAAAGTATAAACACCTATTTAAAGAGTCTCTCTGGTGTCGCTGCTAATCCTCACAGTAGATCACCTAGGCAGGGTCCCTTGCCCTTGCTGCTCTCCGCCCTATCTGCACCCACCGTCACAAACTAGACGGTGAGTAACTGAATAAAATCGAATGTAATACCAGAAGAAGATAACAATAATTCATGATAATACAAGTAACGCAGTCTAAATATCATGCGGTAATAAAAAGACAGGAATTTAAATAAACAAGGTGCATGATAAACAGACTAATACATGTCAATCGAAAGTCAAGTGTGTTCCAAGGAATCAAAAGAGGCCCATAAGTGGTCTAAATCATAGCATAACGGCGAAGACCTCGCGAGATCTTCCCGGGCATCGACACAAGCGAAGGCACAGCTATGACTGGAGGGACTCGAACCCATCCACCCAGTACTCGGTGTCACACGGTCACTAAGGGTGGTCACACACTCGTGCGCACGAGTGCCCGCGTTTTATCCCTCTAGTGCAGTTCCTAGTACTTTCGAGACAAAACACTTACGCCGGGAAGCACATAACAAGAAATGGAATGGAATACCAACAATAGAGCATAACAAGACTGAATAAATGATAATGAATCACATGACATTTTCTTACTGGCTTACAAACGTACAAATGCTTTTTAAGGCAATTGTACTTACCTAACTAATCGCAACCCGCGTACAACACTCTCGTTCCTAACGCGTATTCCAAAGTTTCCCGCTACCTGACAAGGTCGGAAACTCTAATTAGTGGGTCGAGTCATTACTAAACCTAGGTTGAATACCTTAGTGTTTTTCCCAATGTTTTGATGATTCGAACGACTCGATGCAAATCGACTGAAAAATCAATCGAAACACAACTCTTTTAGATTTTTGAAAACCACACCATAACTCGAAATAACCAAAAAGATTCAAGCTTTAAACCGAAACCCTAAACCGAAAAAATAAATTTACAAACAAAACAACTCAAAAAAAAAACTCAAGAAAATCTTGAAATCGACACTAAAAGATGTGATGAATACACTCATGACGTTGAATCTATGTGGTTTTGCTCGGATTTTGGTTGTTGATGAGTGCGATTTGAAAGAGAGATGATTGGGATATGGGTAAATAAAAACCCTTTTATATAAAGAGGTAGTTGGGTAATTTTATAAAATTGGGGTCATTTTAGTAAAAATTGTGATCCTTTTAACCGCTGTAAAAAAAATGACTCAAAAGAGTTTCGTCATAAAAGATCGATATATATACATAATAACAAGGTGTTTAATTAATTAATTAATAGTTCATAGTAGCGTAAATTTTACATCGTTAACTTTTTCCCTATAAATTTTCTTGAGTACTATGATGTCTTCTCCTTCTTTCTAGTTTCTTAGAATTCATACTCTTTGGAAATGGAGGAATATACAGTATATGATAACTATATATATTTGCTCGAAAAAAAACAAAAAAATAACAAGTCGCTTTAGTGATGAACAAGATGGTCCTAAGTCTAATGTCCAGTTTTGTCCATTCCATTCGTCCCTGAATTCCAAAGAGAGAAAATAAAATAAAAATTAAGAAACAAAAAACTAGACCACATACTTTTATAATATATGATGTGAAAAGAAGTATATATATAGGAGTCAATAATTAATAACCAAAAGAGCAGGTACTCGATTTTTTTTTTTTTTTAGCATGGTACTTGCATGATAATTTTAATGCAAGTTTTTTAAATCTTTTGTAGCATTATTTATCTCCACGTATATACAAATATATATATATATATATTTATTTATTTATTTATTTATTTTGTGCGTATGTTTTTCTTTTTTGGTTTATCCATATGTGTTTGTAAAGTCTTTGAATAAATAATCAGCGAAATTTAGGCATAGAAATTGAATTAGTGGGTGAGGTTGTACCTTGTGCTATAAGCAATTTTGCTTTTTCAAAAGTTAATCTTTCTAAGTGACACTTTAGACGTACACCCTTCTCTTTCTTATCTTACCAGATGTGAGCTTCACATCTGACAAAACACCATAAATAACTAAAAAATGAGGGTGCGCGTTGAAAATGTGTTAGATTATCATTTTTCTTTTTTTATTAGTATTATTTTTTTTGCCAGAGACTTATAGCAATGAGTTTGAAAGCTCAATTGTTTTACATGTTTTGGACAAAAAATATTTAGCAGTTTTTCTACTTAAGAAAATTTTAAAGGTTTTTTGGCTAAATAATTTTTAAAGAGCAGAATGTTTATTTTGCTTTTTAACGGTTCTATAGGTATAGTACTTAGTTTTTTTTTTTAGTCTAAATATACTTAGTTTTTTTTTTTAGTCTAAATAACTCAGTATATTATTGCTCTAGATTTGTCTCAAGTTGCATATTATATAGGCGAGGAAAGTCTTAAACGTTGGTATTTTTATTTTAAAGGTAAAAAGTTTAAACTCAAGACATCAAGACAAAAGACTAAATACAACTCATTTCTAATTGTACCAACCCTTCGTTAGTAGCTTGCATTTTCTTACCACCAAACTGATTTTTTATTATTTTTATTTATTATATAGTGATAAGGATTGCTACCATTTTTTAGTCAAAAGAAAACTGTACATTAATAGAAAAATTAATATAGCCATCTGTAAAGTTGCAATTATCATAGATTACTTGCATTACTTTTCTACAATATATGTATCATGCGCGCAACACCTAATAAAGTGCATATACATGATTTAAAAAAAAAAAATTGCATATACATTTATCTTTTATTTATTTATTTATTATCACGATTACTTGCATTACTTTTCTACAATATATGTACCAAGCGCGCAACACCTTATAAGTGCATATACATGATTTAAAAAAAAAAAACGCATATACATTTATCTTTTTTTTTTTTTATCACGCTAATGCATGTGAAGTTATATACATGTAATAAACTTCACTTGAATCCTGAAAAAAAAAAAAAACAAAACTTCACTTGAACCTATGAAACCACGTACACAAATAATACGAGTATCCTAAAAATTTAAACGGTGTGTACGTATTAATTAATGTACTTTTTTTTCTTATCAAAAAAATATGTACGTATTTTTTTTGTTGCATTGACAGTGGCTATAAACATCGTTCAAATCACAATGTATATAATCTTTTTAGTAGAATCTATAATATATATACAATTAAATAAATATTGGCAAAAGAAGACCTCATTTGTATTGTGGGTTTTTTTTTACGAAAAGAAATTTCTATTAATAGAAATTGCTCACTATTACATTTAATTTAATAATGAAATTACATCAATAGCAGCGCTTTTTCCTTTTCTTTGAGATTAAATCAATATTACGAAAGTTTACAAACTTTTATGCAACTTATACGCTTGTCTTTTTTATATACAATAATATAACTATAACGAGAAATAGAATTTCCAACGAGAAAAGACGAATAAAAACTTCCAACAAGGGAAGACAAACACATACTTCCAACAAGGGAAGACGATAACTTACTGACATAAAAAACCTAGTAAAAAATATCAAACCAACAACTGACACAGATCTATACACAACCTAGTGCTTGCTTATTATTTATTTACTAACGTGTTAATTACTTTTAAAAACTTTGAAATTTAGAATGTTGTAGAATAATTATGGTGCCCAAAATTTGTTACATTCTATGCTAAAAATTTTAGGTGTATTGCCCCCAGGGGCGACGCAACCTTCGACTTAAGGGGGATCAAAGTCCTCTTTATATCATTATGATTATATGGAATAACCCTTGAATTAAGTGCAAATGAGATAGGGCGAGTAAAAATTATGAGAACTTATGTAAGAAAACAGAGAGAACTCTCTTCAAAAAATAGGTAGACGTATGTTTCAAAGATGTGTGGCTGCCAAGATCATTTAAAGAAAAAATTGAAAAGAAAACACTACACCAACCCACTTCTGACCCATAGTTGTTGTGGACATTTGGATATATTTTGAAATATATGTGGCACAAGTATTGATACAAAAATTAAATGGTGACAACAACTTATTTAAGTGTCAAAAGTGGTCAGCCATAATTTTTCATATTGAAAATTGAACAACTGAGGGGAGGCCAATTGAGGCTTCGATTAAATGGGCTAAGAGGCAAGCTTGAATTGTTATGCATTTTGCTAGCTATAACAACAAAAATTGAGGAGGGTCATGGCACCCCCTAGCTACAATGTGTGTTTGTCCTTGATTGCCATCAAGGGGTGTGGTGTAGTAATAAAGAAAAAAACAATACTTTAACTCTAGACTGAGTCAAAGGTTTTGTTGGGTTTTTTACTCAAACTCTATGTCCTAATTTAATTATGAATTAATGTTTTAGTTTGTGTCTAATTAGTAAGTTTGAGTTTTAATATAATTTGATTGTGTTAGTAGTATTTGTATTTTGAGTGTGATTGTAAGTCAGAGTTTAAGAGTGATTTGAAGTTTGTGGCCTATATAAAGGACTTAGTAAGTTAGTTTTGTGTGTGTACTTGGAGTGAGCACCAGTGGTGCCTTGTGCACCATGTTGGGAAAGTTTGATTGTTAATATTTTAGTATTGAATAAGTTTGTTAGTTTGATTGAATTTTCGTTGCGTTGACATGCGTTAATGTGGGTTATCCCTATTGTTTAATTGATCGTTTCGAGGCATGTATCGTTGGCTAAATTTGTTTACACCACGTTAGGTGTATGTGAACTACGAAAACTCAGTTTCAGAGAGATCGAACCATTGGTGTCTGTTAGATTGGAAGATTGGTCTAATGGTTGTGCGTGGTTGTGTTTGTGATGCTTTGGTAGAGACCAAACATATGTTGATATTGTTGACATATGATTTGCATGCAATTAGTTGGTGGTATGATTCGGTTGATTTGAAGATTGTGGAGACTTCAATTGGTGTGGACTGTAGAGTTTTGCACCACTTCATTGATTGTTGGGTTGTTGCATAGTACATGGTTGGGTCTAAAAGATCGTCAAGGATCGAATTGATTGGAGATTGTATGTGGATGATTATCTCATCATTGATAATTAAAAAAAATGTGTATGGGGCCTCGGTTAGATGTGGTTCGTGATCATGGTCAAGGAATTTTGATGAGGTGATTGAACATGCATGATTGATGATTTGCTACAAAGATGGTGTGTTTAAGGTGGAGCATGTGTTCGAGATTGATTGTTTGATTAATGAGTGGTCGGGTATTTTGCTGCAGTGTAGTTGCAGAGTGGTTGTTTGGTCGTTAACCGTTGATGACTGGATGATTGATTGCACGTGTTAGATAGATGTTTGTGTGAAGGATCAAGTTGATTAGGTGTGTGTAACCAGAAGAACTGGTTGATTTGGCGTGGTGGAGCGACATGAATGGAAGCATAACATAAGTCTTTCAAGGTTTATCTTATTCGCTTTTGATCCTTCGTAGATTGGATGTTTGTACTCACATGATTATATGTGTTGATGCTAGGGATTGATTGAATGTTTGAACGTGGTTGTTCGCGACGGCTATGTTTGATTCGATTATGTATTTGGTGGAGTTTTTCGCCAAGGTAGAGATTGTTGGATTTTTGGCTCAAACTCCATGTCCTAATTTAATTAGGAATTAGTGTTTTGGTTTGTGTCTAATTAGTAAGTTTGACTTTTAGTTGAATTTGATCGTGTTTAGTAGTATTGTGTTTGAATGGGATTGTGAGTCAGAGTTTGAGAGTGATTAGAAGTTTGTGGCCTATATAAATAACTTAATAGGTTAGTTTTGTATGTGTTTGGAATGTGTACCTGTGGTGCCTTGCACACCACATTGGGAGAGTTTGATTGTTAATATTTTAATATTGAATAAAGATTGTTATTTTGATTGTACTTCTACTATGTTGAAGTGCGTTAATGTGGGTTTATCCTGTAACGACCCTCAAATTTAATTGATGACACATGTCGTGTTTTACAGGATCGTAACCTACCATCGTGATTTTTCATATTACTCAAGCCTCGGGAATTGACACTGAGGTATATTTTATTTTTCTGTGATGTTTGTATTATTATTTATACCCGAATGAGAACAATGTGTGTCCTAGTGCGTGGTTTTCGTTTATAAATCACTATGAATTTCTATGTGAGATTCAGCTAGGAAAAATGAAAATCGAAAAATGATAATTAGTGAATTATCAAAAATAATAAATAATTAAATAAAATGTGGGAGCGAGGTTATGTCCGGGAACATACATGGTGTAAGTTGAGAGTTGAAACGGGTCCGAGAACACGTGTTTTGAGCGAGAAACGGAGTGATTTTGAAAATGGAGTCATCCATTGAAGTCAATATTGTATGTTAGAGTTGTTGGATCAAATGAAGAGGAGCCACAAAATGTGCCTCGAAGATCCATGCATGTGATGAAATGGCATGAGTTGTATATATGTCACATTTTCTCTCTCCTCATCCATTCTTCATTTTCGTTGAATGTGAGGATGAAGAGGAGAGGGGTTTCGACACTTTTTGAACACGTTGCGACGTCAAGGAGTGACCGAATACGCATAAAAAGGTAGGATTCATAATCCTTGCATGTTTATCTACGTTTCGGTGTTAATTTTGGGGGTTTTCATCGCGACGATTTCGGACGAATTTTCGAAAAAATGTTGGAAAACGATTTTGATTGATGTTTTTGGGATTAATTGATGGTTTGATTGATGAATTGATGGTTGATTTATGGTTTTGAAGTGAATGAAAAAATTTTGGAAATTTTTGAAGAAATTTAGGTTATTTTTGAATCGGGGTGTTTTATCAGGGTTTCGACAGAAAGGGAGTTGAGTTTTAAGTTGTTTTGGACGTCCCGAAGGGTTTGGGATAGACTCGAAATGCGACGACTTAAGCCGGAGTTTCGATAAACCCCGGAATGAGTGTTCTGCTGAACATACCGCGAGGGACGCCGTAAGGGTTATTCCCACGACGTTACTCACAGACGTCTTGAGCAGAGTGAACCAAACGAAAATCAAGAAAGACGTCGTGGGGACACCGTCTAAAACAACCTGGTAACGACGCCACCCATATACAAGTTGGGTAGAGTATTTTTCTCCACGCCGTGGAGACGTTGCCCAGGCCAAAGACGTCACGACGTCTTGGCGGTGTGACTGTTCATAGAGACCAATTTTTTGAAAATTTTCAAAAATTTTGAGGATCTCTCAGGGAGCCAATTGGGTCCAAATACGACCTAATACCCTGAAAATCAACCCAATTACACTAATTAAATTATTATGAAAAATTAGGTAAATTAGAAAGATATTAATAGGATTTGTAAAATTGGTTAATTGACAAACTTTGAGAATTCGAGAGAATAGCTTAGAGGTACTCGAGGATTGGAGATTTGCGGTTAATTTAGGTACGTTATCATACGATTTTAAGCCAGATAGGAAGTGTGCATTAATTCATTATTCATTTATTGTCAATTATATTGAATTGAGCCTTTGTTGGAATTCCATTCTTATTGTTGTTGGTTGAGTGTCTTGGCATAAGTGTGTTGCGATGTACACTTAGGTCTATATAAGTGGGTAAGCGTAAACACTTCTGCAGTTGTGTTGTTTCACCCCACTACTAGCGGGTTATACTCTAAGTACTGGATAGTTTAAGACGATGCGGTGTCTAGAGCTTGTTGGTCACTATTGTGACTATAAATGTGGTGTTGCGGTACTGCATTGATTTCGACCTCTTATTGGTCTTCTTTGATTCTGTGGACACTCAAACTTCGTTGTTCAGCTTGTCAGTCTTTTTACATGCTATTTGTTATACTTTTTGTTTTTCAATACTGCATGATATTTGTATTTTTTATTTGAGAAATCTTGAATTACTGTTTAATTTCTTTTGGCATCACTTTCTCTTTTTCAAGCACTCGCCGTTTAGTTTGTGACGGTGGTGTAGATAGAGATAGATATAGAGATAGGTGAGACGAGCAAGGGGAAGGAGCTGATGCTAGGTGATCTTCTTTGAGGACTCTCGAGCGATCCTTTCCTTTACTCAGAGTAGGTTTTTATTCTTTTGACTGTGATTATTGTATATTATGTTTTGTTAAACACTAGGACATGTATTGGGATTTGAAAGACTAGGGATATCATGTATGATCGCTTTGTATAGCTTTGATCACCAGACATGCATGTATTTATCCATTCCTCAGGGTTTTCACATGATTAGGTTATCTATTGTTCCTAATTTCCATTACATAGTTATAGTTGATTATAGTAATTTCTGCTGCAAATTTTTTGATAAACTTTATAATCCTATAACTCAAATATTTAAATGATTAATTAACGATGTATATGAGGATTTGAGCTGGCTTGGATGCGTAGACTTCGCGAGTAAGGACTCGGGGGCCCACGTTGTAACGACCCGAACTCTACCTGACCCGACTCGAGAAAATTTAGTGATTTTCAATACTGAATGTGTGCAAGTTGCTTTGTGAATTGTTTAAGGGTGAAAAGTATAGCTTAGGTTAAATGAATATTGGGCCTAACAAGAGTTAAGTAGATGTATGGGATTTGGAGGCCCATAAGGGCATTTTGGTAAAATAACAAGGTTGTATACAACCCTACTTTAAAACCCTAACTATATAAGTATAGTTTGCAAACCCTAGTCACCCCTTTTGTAGTTTCAACAAGTTTGAGAGAGAGGAGAGGAAGAGGAAACACCAACCAAGGAGAGGTAATCTCTTGTTATTGTTTTTTTTTTCTTTCTCTCTATTCTTTCTTTTCTTCTTCTTCTTGTTTGATTTCGTTGCTTGTAGAAGAAGGGGGTGGCGGCTCCTAGTGGAGCCGCCAGACTAAAGAGGCAGCGCCACTAGGGTGCCGCCGGAGAAGAACAGCGGCGCCGCTGAGGAACAGTGGCGCCGCCGCCAGCAAGGGGGGTAGGCTTTGTCACCCCCATGAAACCGTGAGGAAGAAGGGGGTGGCAATAGCCACCCCACTTCTTCCATCACCACCGCCGCCGCCGCCGCCGCCACCGCGGCTGGTCAGCCCAGTCCCCGCCCGCGAGCACTGGAGACTACCCTCGATTTTCGATCCGAGGGTTGCGATGGGGGGGAAGCTTTTGCTTCCCCCACCCCGTGACGCCAGGGGCGTCTGCCCTAGTTTCTGCCCCAGGGCCGGACAGGCCCTGGACTATTCTAAGGGCCAGTCAACCCCTAGGGGGTTGGACCTGGTTGACCAGGGGCTGGAATGACCCTGGCCAATCAAACAGGGACTAATTAGTCCCTGTTCAACCAAACAAGGACCAAATTGGTCCCTGACCAAATAAAAATAATAATAATAATAAAATAAAATAAAATAAAATAGGATAAAACTACGTGGACGTCGACATTCCGACGAAGCCCTTAAACGGCACAACACGTGGGACCCACACCATTGGGTCCCCAAATATAAATTAATAATTAAAATACTCAACTTTAATTGAGTGAAATTCTTATGTAGTGTTGTATAAATTGCTTAGATTCGCGAGGCGGTTCACGTGGGACCCCAAACGTGCGAGGAGTCGGTATAGGCATCGAGGCGGGTCCAGGTAAGTGGGGAGTTTCGCTCATGCATTAAATATGGCTTGATTATTAGATAATTAGGAATTCATGTTTTGAATAGAATGACTCGGGTATGGGTCGCGTCGTGATATTGGTTTGGATCTCTATTATCTATGGAATTGTGAATGCACTGTTTTGCCTTTCATGTTATTCGATGCTCCAGAATGTTTGTGGAGTTCCACCACGGGCCAAATTAGCAAGTAGTCTATATTTTGGATGCCCCAGAATGTTTGTGGTAGTTAACCACCGAGGGTTTTACTTGACTAATAAAATACATAAGGTGAACCATTTGAGGGTAAGGGTTTGGAGTTTCATCCTTTGCTACTTGATGGTTCTTTAAGACATGTAGCGGTGACGGCTTGGATGAAATTACTTTTGTTTTGGTGCCATTATTTAGAGGGCGCAACGGCCATTGCGTTTCCACTAGTTATTGTACCAACCTAAAAGTAGATGATTCGGTCACCGGATCCTTACCAATATCTAGTTCGCATTGAATGAAACAACGGACTATATTAGTATATATCTATCGCATTTCATTTAAATCTTTCATTTGACTTTATATGTATGTCATGTGTAGATTTATAAATGAAAAATGGTGAATATTATCATGCATGAAATAAATGAATGTTTATCAAATGTGTTGTGAAACCGTCATGCTTTTATGTATATTATAGTGAATGAATTACGACTTGAAATATTGATACGTAGACTATTTGATGTTTAGTTTGGAAATGGAAATTCTATTTATATGTTTCTTCTTAGAAAATGAATTTATTTCCATAACTATGAGGAACATTAATAATATCTATACTTGTACCTAATCATGTGTTCATTTGTATACTTATATTTGGTTATGATTTACATTTATTCGGCTTTTACATGATGTGTTGTGAGTATGGATTTGGTGTCATGTTAGAACTTGCATGAGTACTAGGTAGTACTTGCATATTTAATGTTTCAGCAAGTCTTTCCTCTTATTGAGCACCGTTGGTTCTTTAGCTCACCCCATTTTACCCCACAGGTCCATCTACCAGTGCGATAGACAAGAAAGGCAAGGGAAGGGATCTATCTTGAAGTTCCTTTACATGTGAGCCTAATATAATATTAGTATATTATTAATATTGAACGTTTTGTAAACCTCGTACGTGGGTTATAACTTAAGACTTAGTTAATGGGTAGTTTTGAACCTTTATAATGTTATTATGAAGTTGTATAAGACTTTTGAATATTAAAGATGATAGATCTTATTATGATATACAAGATAATATGGTTTTATTATAATTATTTTTCACACTCTTATTACCATATAGCTTGTTAGATTGATTATTCTGCAGGTTTATTTAGGCGTGCCAAGCAGTTATTTGAGCCTGGTTCAGGTATCGGGTTTAGGTGACGGTTTGGGCCGGGCGACTTGACTCTAGGTCAGGGGCGGGTGGTCACACACGTAGACCTAAGCCGGACGGAATCCAGTTTTATGGGAAATTGGGTGTAACAACCCTAAATTTTTGACTGACTTGTGTTACACTTGTTAGGAACGTGACCCAGCTATGTGGTACTAGGAAATATTTTGAACTTCGGGAGTCGACACCGAAGTGATTTTATGATTCTCTGATTGTGTGTATAAGTATTTTAGTATTTTACGGGTCTCGAGCCGTTCGGGCGATGTTTAGTTGAGTGAGGTTTCGCCTAGTTAAACGGGGGATAAAAACACAATAAAGAATACAAATAAATGAATTTTCTAATAATTTAATTAATTAGTTGATGGGATGTGGCGAGAAAATGGGCGCGGCGAACCAATTTATGGAGAAATACTGACCAAGGAAACGCAATATCAATGTGGGAGTTGGATAGATTCGCAACATACAGACTATGGGATAAAAATTGTTAAAGTGACACAGCTTGATGAGGAGAGCCATGAGATTGACATTGAGATGTGTATGTGTGTTGAGTTAAGATGATGAGGTAAAAGACCCATAAGGGCAACTGTTCAAAAATAAGCAAGTATGAACTTAAAGGGCAAAATGATCATTTCACATTTGTTCCATATATATAAACAAACAAAAGCCCTACTATTCATCACCTTCACCACACACACCCGAGCCTACCATTCTTCTCACCGCCACCCCTCTTCTCCTCCCCTCTCCCTTGGTGACCAGAGGTTTGTGTTCTAACCAGAGGTCTGTGTTCTCTCCCCCTCTCCACTCTCATCATCTCTCACCTCTCGGTCTCTCACTCCTTCGAGCCCTCTCTCAGCCATCATCTCAGCTCTCCCTTCTCAGCCCTCTTTTAGTGACTAGACCACGACCCTGCCGGAGCTCCCACTGGTCGTTGTAGGCTCTCTCTCTCTCTCTCTCTCCCCTCCCTCCCTCTCTCTCTCGTTCTCATTAGTTTTCTCGTTCTCACTGGTTTTCTCGCCTCTGGCCATCACTGCCATGGATGACGACGGTCAAGGACGGACCCCGTGGCCCACTGGAGTCCCCATATCCCTGGGGAGACCTCTGATTCGTAATACATATAGTGTTGTTGCCCCTATTTGGTTTGATCACATGTGTTGATGTTTGTTGTTCTCGCCGGAGTTGCAAAGCTCGGCGGCGCGCTGGTCGGACCACCGTGACCTAGGGAACGTCAAAGACCACGCTAAACCCATGCTTGCGTCTCACGGCTCCCGGAGTGGTCCATAACAGCGATGGTAGAAAGGTGTTGCGTTTTTCTTTGATTTTTCTCTATTGTTGATGTCTCACCAGAAACTGCCTCAACTGGCGGCGTGGACCGGACACTACGTTCGAGAGGCTGTCAGGGACTATGGCTTGCCCTCGTTAGTACCCCGCGGCCCTTGGGTATGTCCGAATCAGTTGCGTTTGGACTGTTTAGTCTAAATTTCATGTTTATGTTCACTTCATGTGCGTTATGCTCCTCCTCGCCGAAATCCGTTGTTATGGATGACGCCACCGATGTGCCACCATGACCGGGGATGTCGGGTACCAAGCTAAGTCCATGCTTGTATTTCACAACTCTCGGAGTGGCCTAAAACAGCGACATTATTGATATATTATGTCATTTATGTAATTTTATGCGTGTTGTAATCTTCTCGTCAGAAACTACCCATCGTGGCGGCACTGTTGTCGACGCGATGACATGGGGGACTGTCGGAGACCTTACCATGTCCGTCATGGAGTCTCACAGCCCTGGAGCATCCATATCAATAGTGATGAGTCGTAATGGCAAAGTTATACGTGAGTTGTTCATATGACATCGAGTAGTCGTCGACGTGACGTAGGGCATGCACATGACTTTCTCATGTCGTGTTGGCACTCTATGAACGTTAGACCACACCCACGAGGTTCCCAAATAGGGTTGCAAGTGAGGCGGGGTGGGGCGGGGCGGGGATTGAAAATACCGTCCCCGCATCCACGGGGGTGCGGGGCGGGGATTTTTTTCAAAAATTTCCGCGGGGCAAACTTTGTCGCCCCACGCCCGGCCCCGCCGGATTCCCCGTGCCCGACTGGTAAAGAGTGATGCTTGTTGACCAAATTGCTATGCGGGAGTTCGATACTTTGATGGTGTATATGGGAATCTTGTGCGAGACATATGGAAGATGTCGCAGTCATTTAATGGTTTATGTTTGACGTCTTTCTAGAAAATGGACTATTGAATGTCCTTTCTTTATTAATTCAGGATCACTTGTAATGACATATTTACCACATTAAAACTTTGAACACAACTAAAAAATGGATTTTGTCCTCAAGAAAGAAAATAGTAAATACAAATAGATTCAACTTTAAACACAAGTAAAAAGTTTCATTTCATTCTAAACAACAAATACATAAATAAGAGCATTCTTATATATATATTTAAAATATAAATCAGGTGGCATATATATACAAAACCCAAAAGTATAAACTATATAGCATATAGATACAAAATAACAAACTATGCAGCGTATAGGTACAAAATAACAAACTATGCTAACAAGCCACAACATATTTTAATGCGTTTTTTCACATATTGAGAATATATATCTTCCAACGCATATTCATTATCGTCAAGTTTCTACTTTTCGTTTTGATTCTGATTTTTTTTGTTTTCTTTTTAGAATTGAATCAAAATTCTAATAACAAAATGATTAAAAAAGTGATATGTATTGGTTGACATCTCTGGTAAGTGTTGCCTAGATCTATGATCTCTAATTTTAAGTTTATTTGACAAGATCATATGTTTTTATTATATATTCTCAAAGTCAACAAAATTTATTTGTATATTTGAAGTTTCCTTATGTCGCACTTTTTTACCATAACATATTTTTACTTTTAGTTGTTTTTCAACTTCTTTTTTGCTCTTTTCGACTTTTTGATAGCTATTTAGTTTTCGGTGTTTTATATATTCATAGTTTTACCTTTGAGTTTTTATTTTGATCTCTTTTTTCTTTTCTTTTCAAGAGCAAACAAAAATATTTTAAAAATGACATATATTGATCGTCAATCTCTGTGTGCATTGTTTAGATCAATGACCTCCCTTTTTTTAGTTTATTCAACAAGATGTCAATTTGTTATATATCCTTTATTGTGGCAACAAAATTTTAATTAATCATTTTTCAAAATAAATATAGCTTCTATTCATAAAGTATTAAATTGGGATTTCACCAATGTTTACATAAGTTTCTTTTTCTCTTTTTATCACTTCCTTTTTCTCATCAAATTAGTTTTATTAGGATTATATTTTTGTATAACCATATGCAAAAAGTTTTTAAACTTTCAAGACATATATTCCCTAATTTTGCTACAAAAAATTTTAAATGATATTATTCTTCACTTAAAATTTGTTCGAGATTATGTAGTAAAATTATTTTTTATTTTTTTTCTCATTAAGTTAATTATTTTTTAACTAATATATTGATACTTAGTCTTACACGCGAAGCGCGGGATTTCGACTAGTTTTTTAAAATGAATTCCTTGTGGAACGGAGCACGTGGCAAGGAGAAGGGGATTCCCCGTGTGGCGGGGTATGGGGCGGGCACGGGGCGGAGCGACGGGGATTCTCCGTGGGGCGAGTTCCCCGCAAGGCGGGCCACGGGGCGGGATGCAGGGCGGGGCGACGGGGATTCCCCGGCGGGAAACGGGGCGGTTCTACGGGGAAAACCGTGGAGCAAAGGCATGCCTCGCCCCCGGCCCCGCCTCGTTATGCGGGGCAAACTCTCGCCCCGCGCCCGCCCGGCGGGGGCAAAAATGCGGGGAATCCCCGCCCCGCTGGTGCGGGGCTCCGCGGGGGGCGAGGAATCCTCGCCCCACTTGCAACACTATTCCCAAACTCGTTGGTGCATGGTCATTTTGAGTCGTGTTGTTTTACAGATTTGCGTTGAAAGGTCGGGAATTGGTTATAATGTCATAGTCACGTCGCCGGCTCATCGAGGCTATGGCGTGACCCACATATGACTGAGCCGAGCTTACGAAACATGAGTAGGCTTATATGCATTGTGGGTACCGATGTTGTGATATCGTAGTCGTGGTTATTGTCATTGTTTTTCAAACCCGAGAGAGTGTACTTTTTCCAAACAATTTGACGAGTTATGTAAATACTTAAAACATTGGGAATACATTAGAGTTTAAACTAGGGTTTAGTTAATGACTCAACCCATTAATTAAAGTTTTCAACCTTGTCGGGAATACGCGTTAGGGACGCGAGAGTGTCTACGGGTTGCGCTAGTTCAGGTAAGTACATTTGCCCCTAAAGCTTGTGTACGTTAGTAAGCCAGTTAAGAAAATACCATGTGATTCATTATCATTCTATCATGTTTGCTATGATCTACTTGTTGGCATCTCCATTCCATATTCCTTGTATGTGTGTTCTTGGCATAAGTGTGTGTCTCGAAGGTACATGTGGCCTGCACTAGAAGGGATAAAACATGGGCACTCGTGCGCACGAGTATTTGACCACCCATAATGATTGTGTGATACCATATACTGGATTGTTGTAGATATCGTTGTGGTTATCAATGTTGCGACATCGTTGTTGTGGATTTGTTGTGAATTTTAGACCACTTATGGCCTCTTTTGACTCGTAGAACACGCATGTTTCGATTGCTATTATTTCCAGTCTGTCTATCATGTATCTCGTTTATTTAAATTATTGTCTTCCAATTCCTGCATGATATTTAGACTATCTTGCTTGATAATTCATGAATTACTATTATATTCTTCTGGCATTACTTTTGATTTCTCTCAGTTACTCACCGTCTAGTTTGTGACGGTGTGTACAGATAGAGCGGAGTGCATTAGAGGCAAGGAACCTTGCCTATGAGACTTTATGTGAGTGGTTGGACTTGAGGAACCCTAGAGTAAGTTATATGTTTTTGTTTCTATGTTGTTTGTTATTATTATAATGCTTTGGTAGTCATTGAACTCGCGATTATAGTTTGGGATTGATATCATGTAATGTCTCATTTGACCTTGGCTTATTGTACATGAATATTCCCGTTTACGGGGGGTTTCCATATTTATAGATTCCTGATTTCCGTTTGACTGAGTTATTTCCCATTAAATTTTTAATAATAAATTTTCTTCCGCTGTGTTATACTTGCAATAACACTTTTATAAAACTTATAATTTGATAATTGGAGGCTGACTAGACTCGCCAGACCTCAGAGTACTAACTCGGGGATCTGCACGAGTCTAGGCCGGGCGTTTTCAAATGCAATGGGAATTTGGGGCCGTCACATATCCCTAACAGGTTTTGGGTTCAATTTTTTGCAGCAACATTGTATTACCTTGGTTTCTCTTGGATTATGGAGTTGACACACCCGATTAACTTTCATGGGATTAATCAAATCAAAAAGGAAGGGTTGAAAAAGGTTCGGACACCCACGATTATAAAAAAAAAAAAAAAAAAAAATTAGGTCTATTATTTATTTTGATAGACTATAATTTAACAATTAATTTGTTAATTAAAATTATAATAATATGTAAAAATAATTATATATAGATATATAATATAGCCTAAATATATAACCATATGATAAGAACTATACATAAATATTTGTTGTGAGTTGAACAAGACATATGCGTAGTAAAGAACAGGTCATGGTAGGCGAGGCTCGACTTATATTGAAGTTAAATTATCGGTTAGTGATCTAAAAAATATGGGCCTTGTTTGGTTCATTTTACTAACTTATAGGGAAGTTTTCTTCTAAAAAAGTTTAATTTCCTATAAAGTTAATCACTAAGGAAGTTATATTTTTCACGTTTAATTCAACTTTGAACTTCATGAGAAGTTCCATATTTTAAAAATAATAAAATAACGTAATTGACATAAATGCTCTTTACATTGTTTTTGAGAGAGAGATTATAAGAAATAAAGGTAGAGAGAGAATATTAAATGAGGATAGAAGTGTTCATTCCTCCTCATGAAGATAACTCACCCACCCTCTTCCAAGTGAGTTGTCTTCCCTTATGTGGGGGAAGTTGGGAGTCAAACTTTTAGAAAAGTTTTTTGAAAATATCCAATCAAACAAGGTGCGTTAGAACTACCCTAAAAGTTATCTCATTTCCTTCAACTTCCTCCGGAACCAAACAAGGCTATAATTATGGTTAAAAGTGGGGCAGAGAATTCCAGTCCCCCGCAGGCCCCGCACCAACGGGGCAGGGATTCCCAGCATTTTTGCCCCAGTCGGGGCGGGGCGCGGGCCAAAAGTTCACCCCGCATGGCGGGGCGGGGCGGGCCAGGCCGAGGATTACCCTTGTCCTGCAGGTTTTCCCCGTAGACCCGCCCCGTACCTCACCCCACGGGAAATCCCCGTCGCCCGCCCGTGCCTCGCCCCATGAAAAAAAAATTGAAAAAATATATTAGTTAAAAAATTATTAACTTAATGTCAATATATTAGTTAAAAATTAATTTTATGAGAAAAAGGAAGTGATAAAAGGAGAGAAAAAAAACTTATGTAAATATTTGTGAAATCTCAATTTAATACTTTATGAATAGAAGCTATATTTAAAAAAAACGATTAATTAAAATTTTGTTGCCACTATAAAGGATATATAACAAATTGACATTTATAGAATAGACTAAAAAAAGGGAGGTCGTTGATCTAAACAATGCATTTAGAGATTGTCGATCAATACATGTCATTTCTAAAATATTTTTATTTGCTCTTGAAAAGAAAAATAAAAAAGAGGTCGGAATAAAAACTCAAACGTAAAAATCTGAATATAAAAAACACTGAAAACCAAATAGCTATAAAAAATTCAAAAAGAGCAAAAAAAAAAATAGTTGATAAAGTAGCCAAGTGACAAAAAGAAGACTAAAGACAAGGATCAAGACATAAAGTGCATCAACGAAATTACAGAAGAAACCAATTATATAATCACAATCAATAAGCGAATTAAATCAATTAATCCTCAGTACGTAGTTTTCAATAATGTTCTAGAACAAACATTGATTAATTAAGTCCCCCTTAAAATACTATTAGCATACAATTGATTAAAAAATCTGTTTGACAGATATTCAATTGTTAATTAGTATGATTGAATTATTTAATTAATCATATAAAATTTGAAATTAGTAGTACTTAGGTAGAAACGTGTCGTATGTGTATCAAATAAAGACATTAAAAAGTTCAAAAAAGACATAAAAAAGACCAAACAATGTTGATCAAAACATGGACTTATATAAAGTCCATGCCCTGCGGGAAATTTGGTGGGGCAGGGCGTAGGGCGGCAAAGTTTGCCCTCCAAAAAATTTTGAAGATAAATATTTGCCCCGCACCTCTGCACCTCTACGGATATAGGGATGCTATCTTCAATCCCCACTTTATCCTACCCCACTTGCAATCCTAGCCATAATCTTAGTCACTAACTAATGTCAGAGGGTTTTATGTTTTCAAGACCAAAAGAAAAGAAAATTTCTGATAAGAAAAGACCATAAAAAAAAATTAAAGCGTTTAAGAGCATTATTTATAATTTCCTCAATAAAAACAAAAAAAGAAAAAAATTGCAATTTTTTTTTTTAAACGCAATTTTTTTATTATAAGATAAGATTGCTTTGAGCATTAAAAAACTTATGAAAAGGACAACAGACAGAAAAGTAAGGCATGCGTTTCCGTTTAGCAAAAGAGATTCTATTTTGAAAAACAAGAAAACTTAAGACTACAATCATGACATTTTTTTTTTTGTATTAAAAATAAAGAAATGCCAACTTTTTTTTTTGAAAACAAGAAATGCCAACTTTAGTTACTAAAAAGAAAAGCCTTTCATCATATATTATTTACTCTATTGCCACACCTCCGAGTCTACTCTTCTGCTTAATTTTGGAACAGCCATGTGGTTTTGTCAAGTTGCAATACTTGGAGACAAGTAATTTTAAAGCCTCGATCCTACAAATTCTTGCACACAATTTTGATTTTTGAACTTTTTTTTTTCAGGAATGATTTTTGAACTTTTAATACATTAAAATCGATAAAAGAGAAAGTTGCAAGCTCAAATAAATTAACTTCATTAATACAAAAAAATAAAAAATAACAGCAGAGACCTAGTGAGTCGTAAACTTAATTAAACACAAAAATTAAAGGCAGTGACTATTTGGACCATCTTTTACTTCTTTTACTTTACTTTTTAATTTTTACTTTGTTTATCACATTTTTTATTTAATTTATCTTAATTTTTTAAAAAAATTCTAAAAATACCCTTGCTCACCCCATACCCCATCACCCTCATCCCTACACTCATCAATTATCTATATTTTTCAGTTTTAGTCATTGTAGAACACTTGTACGAGGTCACCAAGTGTTATAGGAGTGTTTTTTTCGTTGAACAAGGTCTATATAGTAGCGATGTGTCATAAAAACAAAAAAGTGTTGCTCGCGGGGTTCAGTTGCACAGGACTGACACCTCTTCTGCCTCTGAAGAGGTATCGACTGACTCTAACTGCAACCTCTAAATGGGTAATGGTCGAATCCGACTGAGATTGTGAAGAAAACTCAGTCTCAGTGGGTGATGGAGGGATCCAACCGAGACATCTTTAGATATGTTGGCCCTGTGTGGCCGACACCTCTTAAGGACTGTCGGTCATGTGCGTCTAAACCTTGCAGGCAACAAGAACGAACAATTTTTTTTTAAACTCCTAAGAATATATGAAAAATGACAAAAAATAGTAAGTTTTGTTCTTAATCGCTTAATATTTTCAAATATATCGAAACTTTGTACCTAAAATGTAAGATTCAAGCTCCAAACCCAACAACAAAACTACAAAACAATACCGACTTAAAAAGGAACAAAAATCACAAAATCGGCACTAAAATAGATGAAAAATGCATCTATGACATCAAATTGATGAGGTTTCGCTTAAATTTTCATATTTAGATTGGTGGTGAGAGTGCGGTTGGAGAAATAGGTGATTGAGGTATGCTTAAGTGGGGTAACTACATGGGGTATGCGTGAATAAAAACCATTTGTATGGAGGGGTAATTTGGTCATTTCATATGGGTGGGGTAAAATAAGTAAAAATTGGGGTCTAAATAGTCGCTGCCAAATTAAAATATCATGTTATTACGTTATAATTAACTCGACGAGTTGTCAAAGCCTCTTAGGTGAGATGGTAAAGACGTCACTTGCCATAAAGGCAAGAACTCAAGAGATCGTGTCTTGATTCTCACTGAAGTAAAAAAAATAAAATAAGACATTAACTCGATTGACGAGTTGGACCAACACTACAATAAGGGCAAACTTAGGATTATGTGGTCGCAGGATCACAAGTTCAATTATTCGTTGCGTCAAAATTATTTGGGCTACTAGAATACGCTCAAGTCAATACACCAAAACTTCGTGAGATTAGTAAGACTCGTCTAGATATCAAAGAATATAAAAAAATATATTCTAGTTGTGTAGAAGTTAATCTGAAGATACCTCAAAAATCAAAACATGAAAATATATAAAAAAAAGAATTAAGATATTACAATAACTCACTTTGAACACTGAGCTTATAATCAATTATCCTACGATATATCTTGAGATATGTGCGCGAGGAGTAATATGAATTATGTGGCAACCATTTATAATCGGTGTCCAAAGTAGGTTCCACGAGCGTTTAATTTTTTTTTTTTTTTTTTTTGTCAAATACTAACTAGTTTCTTGTTGTGCATTTGAATTTGGTCAAACTTTTTCTCCGTACCGGCAAAAAGGATTTGACTTTAAAAAAGTAAAATCAACATAGGAAGACAGGTTTGGAAACGAAGAGCATGCAAATAAAGTCATACACGTCGGTAACGAACCCAAGATTCTGAAAAAACAATGACAATTCCAGAACAACAAAAACCGGAACCGGACTCGTACTAACATTACAAGTTTGGGATAGTAGTTACTCTTTTCGGGAACTTTGGCCGGGAGCTGAGCGTTGACCAGTTCAGGAAAGGTGGGCCCGGCCGAACGAACCGGAACGTGTTACATCAGACAGAGCTATGTGGGGGCCCACATGTTCCGGTTTTAATTTCTGTCGATGGTCAACGGTCGGACCTGGAGTGGACGACAGAGGGACAGTGGCATTTCCGTAGATTTTGGAGAAAGTAGGGGCTTTGGTTGTCGGCAGGTTGGAGTGTGCAAATTTTGAAAAAAAAAAAAACGATTTTTGTTATTTTGGTTTTTGAAATTTTTGGGATTCAAAGTTAGGTGGAAAAGATGAGGAGAACTAAGTTTTTAGGTATGGGTAAGGAACTATAATTGTCATGTTGATTAAAAATGACTTTGGGTGATGCCATTCAATTGATGGTTCAAATGGCAAGGTAAGTAGTTATCCATCAATGTATTATGATGAAAGTTTAAGGTTAATTAAAATTTTGTGCTTGCTCAGTATTGTTTTGTATGATTTTGTTTTAAAAAATAAAAGTTTTGTATGATTCAGTGGTAAGGCATAAGTTTTTTTTTTGAAGAAGAAAAATAGGAAACTCCTTCATTAATCATTCTTGTTACGAGATCACACATAATCAATTGTCCTAATAAAAATACATTGATTTGCTAATCCTATTTATTTAAAATGATTGTTATTAATTTGGCTGTAAATGTGATTGTGAAATTGAAATAATGCAACATCAGAGACTGCTACCTATAACTTTGAAACACATGATAATATATAAATACCACTAGAACAACATAACTAATAACAAAACTTTCAACAATGAAAAGTAAAATCTAAGACTTCCAGCAAAGGAAGACAAAATCAAAAACTTCTAATTGGGGAAGACAAACAAACTGTAAAAATGAAGAAATTAGAGAAATATATCATTCTAGTACCAACGCACAAGAACGATGTGCTGCAACAAGAATGAAATCAATCTTCACAAACATGACTAGATTTGTAACTTATTGAATTAATAAAGTGCAAAAAAGATATGATTAGGACCACCGTTGATCAAAAAGGATAATCAACAGTGGTTCAAAATTTACAATCATAAAAGAGAATTAAAAAAAATTTTAGAGTTTTGTGGGAAGAAGAGAGAGGCACAAGTTATAAGAACAAAACAAAAAGAAAGAAAAACACTCTTTCTTCCCTTGATCCTTTTGCTTTTTTTTTTTTTTTGTCTTTAGAAGAAAACTTGATAATTATGTTACAAATAGTGCAAGGGCAACCGACTTTAGACACCTGAAAATAACATCAGATTGTTGGTGTCCCACTGATTCGTGTGCATTTATGTTTCAACCCCAATAAGTGAGTCTCCATTTCACGTGATAAAAAATTTCAATATATTATTTTCCTTGTAACAATATATAGATAGAGAAATTTTATAATGAAGATCAAATATATATTCATGCTATGAATATACATTAAATATTTTATACATTTATATCACCTCGATTAATGTGTTAGATATAAATTCAATAGTTCTAAATAGTATACTCATAATATGAATATATATTTAATTTATATGATAGAAATGGTTATATATATATATATATATATAGACTAAACTAATTTAAAATTTAAAATTGAGGTTTTCATGTTTTTGCCGTAATTATTACCAAATGAAAGTAAGTACTTCAGAAATTAATTGCTTTCTCAACCAAAAAAAAAAAAAAAAAAATTGCTTTCTCGTAAGAAATCCATTTCACAAAATGGGTCCATAGCAATGAAGACAACCATATGTTTGAAAATTTGTCCTGGTAAAAGCTGTGTTGAAAAAGCCTACACCAGTATGTCCCATACAATTAATTAAGGTGCTGTCTGAAGCAATTTTTTTTAAAAAAGCATGAAATTATAGACCCATTATTTTTTTTTTCCAATATTTTAACCGCCCCACTTATCGATGAAGGTACCCCAAAACAATTAATTATTTTCCAAAAGATCCTTGCCCTTGTATACCCTTAAGTCAAAAATTGAAAAAATCTTAACCGACCCCGACAGCAAAGAAGAAGTTGAACGCACGCACAAAATCTGCTAGGTTGACCTTCGTGTCAACCCCCACACACAAGTCCTAGGTTGAACTTGCTTCCACATGGTGTAAATAAGAAAGAGAACGCACAAATACACCCGGTTCATCTTCGCATCAACTCGATTTTGTAAGGTGAGATTTTGTTTATTCGTCCAAGTTTGTATTGTGGTGGTTGCATAGGTTGCGTATGTGTTTCTTGTTGTATAAGGTTGAATTTGATGGTCGTCTTGTGTGGTTTGTTGTTGGTCGAGGTTCAATTGGTCACATATGACCGACTAAACATGTACTGTTCGGTTGAAGGTAACCAAACAATGTATGTTCAGTCGGTCAAGTGTGACCGAACAAATTTTTGTTGCTCGGTCATTACCAACTGAATAGATCCTTTTTTGCTAAAATAAATTTGTTCGGTTACATGTCACCAACCACTACCCATCTGGTTGGTCTGTCAAGGCCGAACATACCGTATTTGCTCGGTCCTACGTGACCGAACCAGAGGCAGACACACACAAAAAATACAAAAAATAACTAAATCGAGGAAAACTCAAGAGATATCTCACCGTCTTCTACATTCACACCCCCTTGGCGTTCGTCCTCCATTTTGGGTTTAGGGTCAAATAATACCAAACGACAACAACAAACAATGCCCTACAAAACAAACAAATTTGCTCAAACCCCCATTAAAACACATAAAAACGAGTTGATAACCATCATGATCCATAAAAAAAAATGAAGAAATCGACTCTTATGGTGATAGTGGCCTCTAAAATGTAAGTTCGCGTCACCGATTGTCGTCAGTGGTCAGAGGGGATCATCGGAGACGAAGGTGAATTCTTGTGGGGTGCACAAAGGTGTGATAGAGGGGCATGTGAATGATTGTGGGAGTTGAGAGGGATAAAGAAGTTATTTTATTTAGGGGCAGATGTGGAAATGTTAGACATTTTTCAAAAGAAGTCTTTAGTCTCACATTGGTTAGAAACTTCAAGTTTAAGAGTATATATACTCTTGCACTAAGTGGTGTGTAAAAGAAAAACCACAAGCGGCTCGGCGCTTATGACGCTTTTATAAGTGCACTGTGCAAAGCGAACTACACGCGCGGCTCGGCGCATATGACGCTTATAACGCGATGCATATGACGCTTTTATAGGTGCACTATGCAAAGCGAACCACACGAGCGACGCGACGCATATGACGCTTTTATAGGCGCACTTAGCACTTAGCACGTGTATACAAGTGGTGCTAACCATAGGTAAAACTTTTTACCATCAGTTACTTTTTACCATTTTCAAATTACTAAGTTTGCAGTTAAAACTCAATGTAGAGAACAAAATTTTCTTTATGAAAGTGGCAGCGTTACACGCTTTGAAGGCGTTGCAAATTTTCTCTGACCTAACAGGAAAAAGAGTAAATTTTTTTTACAGTTTGCCCATTAGTAATTTGTGGTTTACACGGTGCCAGACCGATATTTTAATTGCATTGTTTACTTTTTAAACGTGGGCAAGTGTGAATTTCTTCATTTTCAAAAAGCAGACCGTATTTTCTTTTTATCAAATGTGGTTCTTTTTTTTTTTTTTGAAACCTTATCAAATGTGGTTCTTAATTATTTAAACTAGCTTTACTTTTAATTTTACCTCCCAATGAAATTAGAGCAGTGACTCAGTAATAAAGTTGTTGAGATGCATATTTGCGATTAAAAGCTCATGAGATCAACTCCTACCACCCTACTTTTAAATTTAGTAAATTCTCTCGGGTCATGTAGTTAAAGCTCTGAATAATACTTATGAGATTAATTCACCCTGTATTGACGGACAATTAAGTTATCAAGCTAGTAAAATTTTGCTACTCCAAATTTTAGAATTTTGTAGTAATTTTCATGGATAATTATATAGTACTATTGATTGGACAGTTTTTTAGAATTGTTTGTTAATGAGGATGACTAATTGAGGTTTAGTGTTTAATAAATGCTACCTAGATGCATGGTTGAACACTCTGCACACCACATGAGCATCCACTACTGTTAAATGAACTGCATATAATATCGCTTTGGCACACACTTCTCTTCTTCTAAAATGATTAAACTAATTTTCAAAAAAAAAATAATTAAAGTAATCTGAGATCAGTACTTGAAAAAGAAATAAGTGTAGATGGCACAAGTCTCAAAGTACACTTACAATGCACCCATTAACATTGAGTGTTTTTGCTTCAAAAAATCTATTTGGACACTAAGGGTCCGGACTCAAAGGGGGGTTTTTGAGATTTTTGTAAATATTAAAGGAGTGTTACAAGTTATAATTTTGAAGTCATTGATTGCTTAAGGATGACTTTGAAATAAAAAATTTTCAAAAAACTCCCTAAGGGTCCGGACTCATGAGTCCAAGTAGCACTACTCTTTTTGCTTTTCTCTTTATTGATGTTCTCAACAATTTATTTGACAAAAAAAATGTTCACAACAATTTAATACAGATCAATTCAAAGTTTAATCTTCAAATTTAGGACAGCTCATTAATTAATCAGTTATTTCAGAATATAATATATATATATATATATTTATTAAAGAAAGACCTTGGGGTGTTCATGTGGTAATTTCTAACCTTCTCGTAGCGCTATATCATTGACTTTTTTGTCACATCACCAGCTTCACTCGAATATATATATATTAAGGGAAGCCCTTGGGGTGTCCATGTGGCAACTTTCATCCTTTCTCGTAGCACCACGTCATCAATTCTTTTGCCACATCATCAACTTCACTCTAATCTATATATATTAAGGGAATATCTTGGTGCGTTGGTGTGTCCACGTAATAATTTTCAACTTTTTCGTAGCGCCACGTTATCAACTCTTTTACCACATCATCAACTTCACTTCAATGGGAATAAAGTAACATCTTGAGTTGCCACGTGTCACCTTATTCCAATAGTATTTTGCCACGTCGTCAACCTTTTACTATTTGAACCACCTTCTTCTAATAATATTTTGTCACGTCGTCAACCTTTTACTATTTCTTTACGCTTCACAACACCAAATCTCTCTAACTTTTTCTCCTATCTACCAAATGTTTCATCTTCCCATTAATTATATATCCCCAAATTCAACATTTTTTCTCCTCTCTACTAAACGTTCTATCTTTTCATTAATTATATAATAAAGATAAAAAAAAAACAAAAATAAAAACGTTCCAATACGAAACATTTCAAATTCTCATTAATCTATAATAAAGAGATAAAAAAATGACCCAATACAAAGCCAATTTTGAGATCCATTGATTCATGATATTCTAAGAGAGACAGACAAGGAGTGAAATATAGTTTTCAGCCACACATTTAGAAAGAATAATGCTTGTGCAGACCACATGCAAAGGAAGTTTTTCACTGTGATATTGATTTTAAGATTTTGTAACATATTTGAAATCCTATTTTTCATATTGCTAGAGCAGGATATCCTGCAGTTACAGATGCAACCTAAACCGGATTTGATATTTGCTAATAAAAAAAAATGACCAAACACTAAAAAGCGTTTCCGCTTTTACAACACCAAATCTCTCATTTTCCTCCTCTCTACTAAACAACGTTTTATCTTCTTATTAATTATATAATAAAGAAAAAAAAAGGTTTTACAAATTCAACACTTTTCCTCCTCTTTACTAAACGTTTTATCTTCCCATTAATTATATAATAAAGAAAAAAAACGTCCCAACATTAAAAAACAAAAAACAAAAACGTCTCAATACAAAACCTTCCAAATTCCCATTAACCCAGCACTAAAAAAACGTTTTCACTTTCACAACACCAAATCTCTCTCTCTCTCTCTCTCTCTATGTGTGTGTACTTAAACGTGGTTCATCTCATCTCACATCAATGTCAATTAGACATCTGGGGATGAGAGGTTTTGGTAGCTGAAGGGAGTGTCTTCGTTGAAGGCTGGAGTTTATACTATAGGATTACCTGATTAACAAGTCATAACCGTGGAGGAGAGGTTTTGACTTTTTCATAACTATTTTATTTTCGATATTTCTTATATTCAAATATTATTACCTTTGGGTTTTGATTCTGATTTTTTTTTCTTTCGATGAACAATCAAAAATATTTTAGAAATGACATATATTGGTCAACAATCTTTGGTGTGTTATTTAGATCAATGATCTCCATTTTTTAGTTTATGAGGTTTTCGTTGTTGAAGGAAGCGTTTTTGTTGAAGGTGAGTTTTTGCTATACGATTGTCCAATTAACAAGTTATAACCTGGGAGCATAGGTTTTGACTTTTTATAGTTATTTTATTTTCAATGTTTTTACATTAAGAATTTTTACCTTTGGGTTTTGATTCTAATATTTTTTTTCCTTTTTATTAGCAAACAAAAGTATTTTAGAAATGATTTATATTGATCGGCAAACTCTGGTATACGTTATTTCGATCAATGATCACTATTTTTGTAGTTTATTCTACAAGATGTCAATTTGTTATATATCCTTTATTGTGGCAACAAAATTTTTATTAATGGTTTAAAAAAAATAATCTTCTATACTATAAGTTTTCTTTTTTTTTTTCTCTTTTTATCACTTTCTTTTTCTCATCAAATTTAATTTCATTAGGATTATATATATATTTTTTATATAATTTTCTTTTTTTCTCTTTTTATCACTTTTTTTAAAATTCTTTTTTATTAGATTAATTAATTTTAACTAATATATTGACACTTAGTCTTACCCGTGCGTGAAGCGCGGGATTTCGACTAGTTTTATATAACCAAGTTTTTTTCCCTACTTTTTTGGTATATAATTCTTTTTCCATATTTTTCCTTCATACAATATATGCTCAGATAGTGAAATAAAATTAGTTTAGGAAACTAAACTTAATTAATCAATTAATCAATTAATCCGTTCTTTAACTAATATATGTTTAATATCTTCATTGATTTTTTTTCAAGAGGAATGTTTTCATTGATTTTCTTCATTATTTTTTTGACATGAAACAACTCTAAAAATAGTAATGATTTAGATAAATGATAAAAAAGGAGTCACACTAAATGCACTCCAACTATATATAAGGACACTCCATCGATATATTTTTTTAACTCTCTTTTAAAATGATTCTTATGTGTTTTACTAAAATATATATATTTGTGTGCCCTTATACATAACTGAAATGATTTTAGCGCGTCTCAAAAAAGGTGTGTAAATTAATTTTTGAAATTATAAATTTACGAATAGTAATCTCCATCCCTTCAAGCTCACAAGGAGTAGTCATGCATGGCCTTCGTAACAACCACGATAAATGGTATACTTAGATTTTTAACATTTGTTACATTATCCACAAGGCTCAAACACTGATCTTCCATGTAATAGTTACTCTACAATGTGTGGATTAGTTTTAGGCCACTTAAAATTCTATCTATATCATATTGTTTATTTGCATGCATAACCCACGTTCAGTGGCAGCTCATCTTTAAGACGAGTTAGACAATCGCCTAGGGGGCCTCAAATTAGGGCCTCACTCATATTTATCTATATATATATATATATATATACAAGTATATTAAAAAAATATATTGGTGAAAAATATGAAGATTCTAAACTGGCCAACCAAAAAAAGAAAAGAAAAGAAATGAAATGAAAATTATCTTTAAAATCTTATTTTTAGATATTCATTTTCTTAATAACTTTAAGAAAATGAAAGCGAAAGTTATGCTTTCTTTTTAGTAACCACTAAATTTATGCTTTAATAACACAGTTTTATAAAAACTTGTATATAATTCATTCTATTATAAATTTTATCATCTTAGTCTTATGTTCTATATTAAAAATTCATTATTGACTTCAAGCTATAAAAACTATTGATCCGATTTTTTTCTTACATAAGCTTAGCTTATTTTTTTATTAAAAGAATCTTCGATATATCAATAAGCAATGAGTGACTCTCAGGTACTACTGTTTCACTCTTCTTGATTTTTGTGATTGCTTTTCTCATTAATTTGATTTTTCTTTTACATTTGACATCACTGCTAGTTCATTGTTAAAATAATTTGACTTTAAAATTCGATTAACTTGCAACGTATTTGATGAGGGTTTTTTTGTCTAGTTCGTTGAAATAACATAAAAAAGGGTAAAATTTAAATAATATCTTAATCAAAACAAAAAAAAAAAACTTTTTACTTTGCTAATGGAATGCAAAATCTATGGCCGGTCCTAGAAATAAAACTTTATAATTATATATCGTCTATCTTGCACCTTTAAAAAAAATATTTTCAGAACATGAACTCCACTTTTTTTAGGAGGTCTGAATTTTAAATTTCGCATATGACTCCTAAAAGCTTAGAGTCAACTCTGCTCATGTTTCATATATTAGTTTTTTTATATTTCAAAAAAAGAAAAGAGAAAGTAAATGCTTAAATTTTTATTTTTATTTTATTATTTCTTCACTTGAGACCTAACCTTTATTGACGTTAATTTTTTGTTTTAGAAAAATTGATGTGAATTATCTTTGTTTCTTTACATGAGCTAGATCTTTTCAAGTTGGATGAGCAACAATTATTAATATAAAGTAAAGATGCTCGTTGCCCTTGAGGCTTTAAAAAAAGTATAAAATTAAGGTGCTCGATGGTAAGTTTTAATAGTTTTTTCTTTTTTCTTTTTTATAACTACTCGTAATAATAGTTGTTATTGTTATGAACATCGTGGTTGAAAAAATGCCACGCCATCAACCTAAAAAACGTAAGAAAAAACAATAGCCGTTCATCAAATCACAAAACAGTGACATGGCCACTAATCTTTTTATTTTATTTTGTTTTTTGTTATTACGTGTTTAAGTTTTCATTGTTAAATGTACATTTATAATAGAAGGAAAATGATTTATATCTATTACCCTTGTAAAAAATAGTTTAAACGGTTGCTTTGAATGTCAACGCTAATCACTTGATTTTTCACGTGGTTACACAAAACGTTATAGGCGAGGAATGCAAGTGGGGCAACAAATCCCTATTTCCCGTGGAGATTCGCCTTAATAGGATGAGAATTTCCTGCCAACTATCCCGCATGGGACAGGGGATGTGTGACGACCCTAAATTTTCAATGCATTTGGATATGCTCGGTCTAGACCCGTGTAGGTCCCAAGTCGGTACTCAGCGAGCCTAACGAGCCTAGTCAGCCTCCAATTAATCAATTTCATAGTTTATGAAAGAGTTATTATAATGATATACAGCGGAAGTCTAAACAAGTATAATAAGGGAAGTAACTCAATCAAAGAGAAATGTAGGAATCTATAAGTGTGAAAAACCTCGGGTATTCATGTACCTTAAATGGAAATCCAAGTAAAGCTGTACATGATATCAAATAACTTATGATCCCAAGTTCAAACCAACATGATGTATATATATAAAGAAATCAACATACAAGCAGAAATCAAACATAACCTAAGCTAAGATGCTCGAATCTAGTCTCAAATCCTCACCAAAAAGCCTTTTAAGCAAGGTTCCTTACCCTTTCGAATGCTCTGCTAAATCTGCACCCACCGTCACAAACTAGACTGCGAGCAACTGAGAGAAAATTGAAAGTAATTCTAGAAGAATATAACAATAATTCATGAATATCAAATAAAGCAGTCTAAATATCATGCAGTAACTGAAAGACAGGAAATATAACAAGATCGAGGTGCATGATAAACAGACTATCAGATATCAATTGAAAACATGTGTGTTATACGAAAACAAACGAGGCAGTAAGCGGTCAAAATCACAGCGTACGAAAAGAGGACGCTGACTTTTCCCGGGCAATGTCACAACACTAGCGCAACATCAGAGGGACACAGCCTCCTAGCATACGGAAAGAGGAAGCTGGCTTTTCCCGGGCAATGTCACGACAATAGCGTAGCTTGATAAAGAGGGACATAGGCCTCAAAAACCACGTCGACACACTCATGTCAAGAACACACATACCAAATAATCAACAGGATAGGAATGCCAACAACGGATATCAACAAGCAACAATGAACGATAATGAATCACATGCAATGTTCTTACTGGCTTACTAACGTACACAAGCTTTAGGGCGAGTGCACTTACTTGAACTATCACAACCCGCGTAACAACACTCTTGCGTTCCTAGCACGTATCTCCGAGTTTCCCGCTACCTGACAAGGTCGAAAACTCCAATTAAATGGGTCGAGTCAATAACTAATCTAGATTTAAACCCTAGTGTTTTCTCAATGTTTTGATGACTCGAACGACTCGAACAACTCGATGAAAATTGATCGAAAAACCGATCAGAAATATAATGAAAACACGACTCTCTTGGGTTTTGAAATCACAACATGTATAAGCCTTATCACGAATCATAGGCTCGGCTCAGTCGTATATGGGTCACGTTATGGTCTCAAGGACCAGCGGCGCGACCACGACATCATCACCAATAACATCCCATACAACGGTGCTAAAACCAAAATCATATATCTCTCACACACATCGTATATTCATCAAGATAGCCAATCCAAATCCTTAAAACCAAATAAGAAAAACGTAAAGTGGTTTGGGCATCAAGTATCGCGAAACCTCCATAACCAAACACCAATTAATAAAGACACTGTCATGACTACACATTGGTATTGTCCGACATTGGGAGGGGGGTTCCTTGGCATGAGATGGCCAGAAACATCTTACCTAGTCTGAGTTTAAACACACCACACAAACACGACTCAAACTTAACATTCACATAAAAACATAACCATTACTCTAACATATTGAAATTTCAACATAACTAAGGGTTGCGAGACCTCAACAAAAGTTAGGTGAGATCCCCGACAACCTCCATTGGTGGTGGTCCGACCGGTAGCACCGTCGGCAAAGGCGGTTTCTGGCGAGGTTCCACCACTCATATCACATGAAATGACAACATTTTGCACTTTGTCTAGACTGATTCGACCACTCCGGAGGGCTGTGGGACCCATGTGGGAGTTTGGTAGGGTCCCCAACAGCGTCCCAGTCACGGTGGTCCGGCGGTGGCGCTGCCAGTGAGGTGGTTTTTCCGATGAGACCAACAACTAGACAAAACAAGGAAAAACCACTCAAACATGAACGTCAACACATATGGGCCACAAAACTCGAGGTGTCCCTGGGACGTGGTGACTCCGGTGGTTCACCCTGACCGTTCCCGACCACCACAACCCACCACAGCAGTGGCTAGGCGAGCGGACAGTAGAGGAGGAAGAAAAACTGTGACTCGACAACACATGCACATCCGCCGCCTATATGGGCTCCGGGACTGTGAAGCCGTCGATGAGGCATCTCCGGCCACTGTCCTGTTCATCGCCACCCACCACTGTCGTCATTGGTCAGCCACACCAGTGAGTAACAACCGAGAGAGGAAGAGGGAGAGAGACCGAGAGAGAGGGATATCAAGAGTGTGAGAGAGAGCAACCTCGACTTCGGTGACCACCTAAGACTGCCTTCGACGGTCGTGGCCACTATCCCAGTCTGGTAGCGTCGTGGACAACAAGGGTGTCGATGAACCGAGAGAGAGAGAGAGAGAGAGAGAGAGAGAGAGAGAGAGAGAGAGAGAGAGAGAGAGAGAGAGAGAACCTTACTCTGGTGAGGTCACGTTCGGTCACCAAGGGAGAGGGGAGGAGTTTGTCCGAGAAGGAGGAGTGGGGAAGAAGAAGAGCGGGCTGCGAGAGTGGGGTGTATCAAAAAATTAGGGTTTTTCCCTTATAAATATATATACACATCACTTTGTACAAAACGACCCTTATACCCCTTGATCTTTGTTATATTTTTCCACTATTTTTCATCCCAAAACATACACGCATCTCAGGGCCAATCCCATGGCTCCTCAATTTAGAGTTGTGTCACTTTAACAATCTTTTATGTGTTCTCCAACAATTGATTCGTAAGTCACTTAGTTAACTAGCTCCCACGTCAATCTTATACTCCTCGGTCAGTATTTCTCCGTTGTGTGCGTAGTCTTGCCTCGTCTCACCAAATAATTGTTTAAATTTAAATAAAGTTCTTTTAATTGTATTTTTATTGTGTTTTAACTCCCCCGTGTACTTGTATCCCAACTGTCGATCCCCGTTCGTCCAGTTTTTCCTACTCGTTCACCGACTTCATTATCCAGTCACTCAAATACGAGTATAAATACGTAATACACATCATCATTCACAAATAACCAAATTTTCGGGTCGTTACGGGATGGGGGGATTTCACTTCTATCATGCGGGGCGAGGCGGGGTGGGGGCGGTAGTACTCGTCACCTCATGAGGATTCCCCTCTTTGCCTTAATATGGAGATTTCCCACGGGGATATGTAACTAAGTTTATCAACTCTAAACAAATACAACTAAGTTTATCAAGAAAAAACTAATATAACTTGGAATTTATATATGATAATGTAAGTATATTATTTAAAGTATGTGAAGAAAAAGATTTTAATGATTAAATTTTGTATCTATAATTTATTTAATCTTTTTCTAGACATTATATCAAAAAATAGTGGAGGTGTGGAATCCCTGCGGGGTGGAAATTTTCGCCCAGTGGGGAATGGGGGTGAAAAATTCTCCGATGAAAAATTTTAAATGGGGAATCTCCGCTCCGCCAAAAGTAGGGATAGAGGTAGAGATTGCATTCCCCACCCCGAACTCGCTCCACCTGCATCCCTATTTTAGGCAAACAAACACCATATCATACAGACCGACTCCTTTATTTTTTTTTTAAACCACAACCAACTCTTATTCATTTTTTTTGGTAAAACTCTTATTCATTTCAAATATCTTGCTAGTACATTAAAAAGAAACGAGGGTACAACATCCTACTTTTTTCGACCAAATATAGAAAATTAGATTTCCTTATTAATGTATGACCGCTGCATTCGTTGATCAACGAACAAAAGAAACACTATAGGTCCTCCAAGTCCTTACCAACTTCACACCATCATCAATTATACCTCAATAATAAAATTTATCTTTGTGTCTATTTCAGATTGATTGAACCACCCCAAGTGCATTAAGACCCCAACACACCCCAACACTATAGGACTTCTGATGTTAATTCTCTGTCTTCCTTTTTATTTATTTTTATTTTTTTGTCTAATCTCTCCTTCCCTCTTCATTCGATCAAAAACTCCCGTTTCACGCCTTGCACCCCCTCCTCGTCTCCCCACCGCCCCTCTTTCTAGGGTTTTCTATTTCGATCTCTTTTTTGTTTTCTTCATTCCTTAACGTTTCGTTTCTCACACTCTCCAATAGCGATCGAAGAGGATTTCAGAGACGAGGAGCGTGACATTTGCCTGATTGTAAGCAGTCCGAGCTTCACCGGGAGATCAGTTACTACGGATTTTCAAGTTGATGTTCGATTGAAGTCTCAATTTGTTGGAGGTGAGTGAATGAAGTCATTGTTCTCTTTTACTAGATTTAGTTTTTCTTATTCGACACTTAATTTGTTGTGCATTTCCGATTTTCGATTTCGTTGATCTTCTAGACTTTTTATTATTTGAATAACTGGCTTGTTGCCAAGAGGCGAGATGAGAGATTAAAGTTGATAGTTTAATGCTTTGGGGTTTTGGAATTTCAACACAATTGGATAGTTGGAGTTTCTTGGTTTTTCTATTTGATGGAATTGATTTAGGATTGCTCACAATGGGGGAGTGGGATAGAACTGTTTTAGGATTGCTCAATCTCCTATGTTGCCCATCAAAGAGAACGATACCAAGGATATGAGTTCGAGGGGCAACAAGAGGACCCTACAAATTTACTCTAAGAATATCTAAACTCTTGTTTCCATCAACTTCGATCCATCACGCCCACCTAATCTCATGAATGTGCATTCTATGTATTTGCTTGAAATCTTGGTACCATTTGGGAGTCTACGATTATTCTTCATTTCAGTTAATTCCTTCTCTAAATCAGCTCTTTGAGGAATTTGTTGGTGTGATGGGGTGTTTTTCTTGATTTGCTCTTCTGGGTTGCCGCTAAAGAGTTTATAATTGAGAGAAATAGAAGCTCGTTTATTTCAGTATTATATTGCTTTATACGCACACAAAAGATATATGTATCACGCTACAACGTAGGAAACAATAAGTGTTACAATTGATAACGTCTATCACGTTTGATCAATTGGAGAAGATCTGGACGTGCTTGCTGATGTGGAGATGTTAACTAAATCTTCCTTGATAGCCGCCTTTGATGGTTTTGTGTTCTAGGTCCCTTGATTTTGAGTCTTTTTTGTGTGTGTGTGTGTGTGTGTGTGTGTGTGTGTGTGTGTGTGTGTGTGTGTGTGTGTGTGTGTGTGTGCATATTGGGGTTTATGGTCTTAATTTATTGATATTTATGATGATAGGTGGCTGTGAATTAGAATTAGAATTAGAATTAGAATTATGGGTATTCCAAAATTTTGATAAAGTTTAGCACTTTTAAACAACCTCCGTGATAGGATTCTTTGATGCCTTGGCTTTGTAGTGTTGATAATTTGTTGAACCGAATAGAGATTAGGGTTCAGTAATTGATGATTGATATGGGCTTTTGGAGAAAAGAGGATTGGTTTTTCTAATATTGTTACGATACTTGTTTATTGAGTTGGCTCTTACTTGGACTTGTTCTCTTCCCTTTTTAAGTCTTGGGCACTTTGTTTCTTACCAACACAAAGACTAGCTTAGACTCTCACCATCTACATCTCTACTAGCATCAATACAACTTTCACTCAAGCTTATGAGGTGGGCTTTGGTCTCTTCTGAAATTTGCTTTACTTTTTTTTTTCTTACTTGTTTGCCTTTCAAATGTATTTCTATCAAAATCTGATTCTTTTTTTTAGCTGATCAGATGGCTATTTGACCAATTATGATGCTTTAATTAAGAGTTTGATGAAATGGGTATTTTGATCGTTGCAATTTTTTAGGGATTTTCTTTGAAGGTAATTAAGTTTTATTTTGCAGGATTTGTGGTGGTCTCATGCTTTGGAGATTTGGGGGGAATCGCTGAATTGGTAACTATCTATTTAAAGGGATGAATCTTTGATGGAATTACTAATTTTGATCAACTTATAGTACTATTGTTCGTTTCTTCTCTGAAAAAGGTGTTTGTTTGGTTTGGGTTTGAGTTTTTGCAGTTGAGCCACGAGTGTTCGCTACCTGTGTCAATGATCATTGAAATGTTTTGGATGGGAGTTCGGACGGTGGCGCAGACCTTATGGTGGAAGGAGATGTTGTTGAAGAATCAGCGTGGTTTTGAGGGGGTAAAACAAGAGTACTAACACCTCTGAATATTGAGGAATACAAGAATTTTAAACATGTCGAGCACCCAATTCAACTTTCACTCAAGCTTATGAGGTGGGCTTTGGTCTCTTCTGAAATTTGCTTTACTTTTTTTTTTCTTACTTGTTTGCCTTTCAAATGTATTTCTAGTAAAATCTGATTCTTTTTTTTAGCTGATCAGATGGCTATTTGACCAATTATGATGCTTTAATTAAGAGTTTGATGAAATGGGTATTTTGATCGTTGCAATTTTTTAGGGATTTTCTTTGAAGGTAATTAAGTTTTATTTTGCAGGATTTGTGGTGGTCTCATGCTTTGGAGATTTGGGGGGAATCGCTGAATTGGTAACTATCTATTTAAAGGGATGAATCTTTGATGGAATTACTAATTTTGATCAACTTATAGTACTATTGTTCGTTTCTTCTCTGAAAAAGGTGTTTGTTTGGTTTGGGTTTGAGTTTTTGCAGTTGAGCCACGAGTGTTCGCTACCTGTGTCAATGATCATTGAAATGTTTTGGATGGGAGTTCGGACGGTGGCGCAGACCTTATGGTGGAAGGAGATGTTGTTGAAGAATCAGCGTGGTTTTGAGGGGGTAAAACAAGAGTACTAACACCTCTGAATATTGAGGAATACAAGAATTTTAAACATGTCGAGCACCCAATTCGTATGCCTCCGAAGTCTGAAGCTGACACTCGATCTATACAAAGTATGATCTCTTTAAACTTCCAATCCCTTACATGTTTTTCGACATTTAGATTTCCTGTCGTAGTTTTGTCAATGATTTGGGTTATCTTTTAATGTGCGACAAGTGAATTGGGTTTAGAGAAATTCAAATTTGATTGATTTTTTTCGTTATTTGTCTTGTATGCCCAATGTTTCCTTTTTACCTAGCTCATTAATTGTGAGATTAGTTGTGTAAAAAATGAGGTTGTTGATGTTTAATATTTATTTTCTTCTCATTGTAGTGTTCTTCTGACAACAAGTATCTAATTTATTGTTTTCTCCATTTCGAACATATTATTCTCTTGAATGGTCGTGGTGATTTACTTAGTCTGACTTTGGTTAACTGATTTCAATCACCATTCTATCATTTTCGATGATCTAAATGTCAACATTCTTTCGGCATTTTAATCTGACATTCTTTCAGCATTTTAATCTTTTGAGATGGCTGGTGTTTTTTCATGAGAATATGAAGTTATTCCCTATGAAAATAGCTCACATGACACATAAAAGAGGCTCCAATCTTTGTGAAAATATGAAGGGTATTCTCTTGAACTCCTAACTTCATAAAGTAAAAACTCATACTTTTTACTCTAATCTTTGTGAAAATATGAAGGTTATTCTCTCAAACCCCTAGCTTCATAAAGTAAACTCATACTTTTTCTGGACATGAACAATTATGAGCAACTGTAAAATTGTCTATTAATTTCTTACTTTCTGTATATTCATTTTCTATTGTGTTATTCTAAGATAAGTTTTTTAAAGTGACTTGATTTTATGATTAGTGGATGAGGTGAAAAATACTTTGGGCTCATAACTCATTTCTTACTTGAGAAGAAGTAATCGGGGGTTTACTTTTTAGACCAACTTCATTTGTTGCTATTATCTTCTCAACATAGAAAGTGAGGACACTGGACAATGAATGGTTGCAATGTTCCATTAGGGATTCAAGATTTTGTTGATATAATTTATTTCAATATTTGATTATATTTGGGACTGAGGTTATGTTGTTGTAAGGTCCAAATCTTTATGTAAAGAAGGCAAGTTTCAGGAGCAAAAGTAAGCAAGACTTTCATTAAGTGATTGTTTTTCATATCCTAGGCTTTATGGGGTGCTATTTCTTACATGGGGTTCTTCACACATGGAGTTAGTTATGATCAAAGGGTGGATATTCTATTATATGTTTATTTATTTGGTTTCACTTTCCCATTGAAATGTTATTTGACATAAGTTCTACGTTTGCTAACTTACTTTCGCAGTTATATCAGACAAATGGTTATCATACAAATTGTAATTCATGAAAACGATTCTCCTATTAATAGTCGATGTTATGTTGGTTGATGAACAATTGATCAAGACTTTGTATGACTAATCATTGTCAAGCATGACTCTTACATTAAGTGGTAGTATCAAGCATGACCCTTACTTGTATCCATATCAAATGTACTCATTATTCCATGTATTGTCAATGTTGCTTGTGAAGAGTTGTATGACATGTGATGTATGTGTTACTTGTAAACATTGTTTAAGTACATTTATCATCATCACCAAAGGGCCTATATAAAGGGTGCCAACCTCATTGTAAAAACACACCAAGTTGTATACAACTTCTAATTTCAACTCTCTCATTTCTCCTCTTCTACTTTGTAGTTGTAGTTCTTTGTAGCTCTTTGTAGTAGTAGAAGTTCTTAGTTCTTCTACTTTCCTTCTCTAATTCTAGCAAGTCTCAATTCAATTTACAACACGTTATCATCACGAGCTTGCTCTAGCATTAAGGAGATCTTGAAGTTCAAGAAGGCTTGTTAAGAAAACAAAGTTAGGAAGGTATAACTTTTATGAGTTCGGTTTATTTCTATATTATCTTGGTTGCTTCACTTTTATATGCATGCTTTATTCATATATTATGCATTATAACGTCACCGATTGCGAAAGTATGCTCTGTAGTTGCGTCTTGTACGATCTTCTACATCAGAAATCAAAAGTCAATATGTGACATAACTAGTTTTCTCGCTATACTACAAACGATTAATTATACTCCATTCTTGATTTTTTATATTGCAAATAGTGTTATGAGTTTGGGTTGATATGGGTAAGCTTTGTCCCCGGTAAAGCTAAACATTGAAAGGGAGACGGGTTATCCCGTTCGAGGAGGCATGGTTTTAAGTAGACTTCGTCTCGCCACCCAACCTGGAGGTTGTCACACCAACTCATACAAGTATTACATTTTGCGTATTTATAATCAAGTTGTGAACATATATTTATGGTATATTATCTATTTTGTATAAAAAGAAAATTATTTAGTTTATCCTTATTTTCATAAAGATTTTATTTAATTATAATTGAATTAATTACCTTAACAATATTGACAATACTAATTACTTGTCAAGGCAATGGGATGATCAAATTATATATAAAGTATCTATGCAAGGCTATGCGTATAAATATTTATTCGTCAAATATCTCTTTAGACTGTTTAGAGATTTGAAAAGTGAATATTTCACTTTATATTATCATTTCACCTCATGGAGCTATCTATATCAAGGCCAAAATCGGTGATGCTCCAAAAGGTTCAAAATGAGCGGCTGGGTCTCACGCTACAAAATTTATATCAGTCAAATATCATTTATTATTTCGCAATTTCAATTACATCTATATTGAGGCTATGCAAAAATATGACTGATGAGACAAATAAAAGTCACGTGGCTCGCCTCGATGTATTACTGCAACAAATTATCGAGTGCGCACGTCAATTCATTAAATATTAATTATGGATTGAATCCTTGTCTCGTGGTAGCTGAGTAAAATAATAAGATATTATAAATATAATATCACTCATGTCCAATTGGTTTAGCTTCAAATTAAGAAGCATATGTTGCATATAATGACCATGGTCGCAATTACAAATTTATGGACGTGGAAAAGGTGAAAAGATATGGTAAAAGTCATATTGACAATTCCATTGATAGCCAAAATAAAAAGTGGTGCACCACTAGAAAGGGTAAATTAGTATTGACAAGGAGCGCTCATAATTGTGACATTTTTTTGTCACTTATGAAAGGCTATGCTGCCTAAATATTGTCATATATACAATACCCAAATATTTTTGTGATATTTTACCATGCTTTTGTTGACTAATGATCCAAAAAGTTTGAGATATTCGTATTTTATTACGAAAAGGGTATTTCTTTAATACCATATTGTTTTTCAATGTAGAAATGGATCAAGTTATTTGTTCAGATTATGGCGATATATGTCTTGTTGATTGTGCTACAACGTACACTATCCTCAAAAGAAGTGAATATTTCTCCAATTTGAACTTAGTTGAGGCTAATGTTCAAACAATATCTGGCATCTCCAATTTGATTAATGGCTCTGGAAGAGCAAATATTATGTTGCCTAGGGGAACAATAATTCATGTTGACAATGCCTTATACTCTGAAAAATCCAGAAGAAATTTACTCAGCATTAAAGATATTCGACAAATGGATATCACATTGAAACCATGAACAAAAATAATAGAGAATTTCTTTATGTCACATTGGTTTCAAATGGGAAAAAAGAAGTGTTAGAAAAATTCTCAGCTTTATCCTCTGGATTATATTTTACTCATATAATACATGTCGAAACGAATGTCGTCTTAAATAAGAAAATTAATGATCAAAAGACATTCATTTTATGGCATGACCGACTTGGTCATCCAGGATCATCAATTATGTGAAGAATAATTAATAATTCGCATGGACATCCTTTAAGGAGTCACAAAATATTTTCAGCTGGTGATTATAATTGTGCTAGTTGTTCTCAAGGTAAATTGATAGTTAAATCATCCCAAAGTAAAATTGTTGTGGAATCCCCAGTTTTCTTAGAACGCATTCAGGGAGACATATGTGGACCTATTCATCCTCACTGTGGACCATTTAGATATTTCATGGTTTTGATAGATGCATCAACTAGGTGGTCACATGTTTGTTTGCTTTCGACCCGCAATGTTGCATTTGCTAGACTTTTAGTGCAAATCATTAAATTAAGAGCACAATTCCCTGACAACCCAATCAAGACTATCCGTCTTGATAATGTCGAGGAATTTCAATCTCAAGCATTTAAAAATTATTGCATGTCTATAGGAATTACCATTGAACATTTTGTTCCACATGTGCATACCAAAAATAGTTTGGCAGAATCTCTAATCAAACGCATTCAATTAATTGTCAGACTTTTAATCATGAGAACTAAATTATCAACTTCAGTTTGGGGACATGCAGTCCTTCATGCAACATCTATCATTCGTTATAGGCCTACTGCATACCATGAACATTCCCCATGCAACTCATTTTAGGTCAACAACCAAATATTTCACACTTAAGAATTTTTGGTTGTGCAGTGTATGTTCCTATACCACCTCCCAATATAACTAAGATGGGTCCACAACGAAAACTTGGGATTTATGTTGGATTTAACTCATCGTCCATTATAAGATACCTTGAGCTCTTAACATGGGATTTATTTACTGCACGTTTTGCTGATTGTCACTTTGATGAAGCAATTTTCCCACCATTAGGGGGAGATAAGAAGTCAATTAAAAAGGAATGGCGCGAAATTGCTTGGAATGCATCAACTTTATCACATTATGATCCACGAACAAATTAGTGTGAACTTGAAGTTCAAAAGATCATTCATTTGCAATAAATTGCAAATCAATTACCAGATGCATTTAATGATGCAAAACAAATGAAAAAATCACATATTCTAGCTGTAAATGCTCCTACAAGAATTGATGTCTCTGTGCAACAAAATGCACAAGAACCAACGAAACGCTTAAAGCGTGGAAGACCGGTTGGTTCAAAGGATACAATTCCTCGAAAAAGGAAAATGGGAGTAAAAATAAATACAAATCAAAATACTCCTGAGAAAGCACAAGAATCATTTTATAAAAGATTGTCAGAACAAGTTGATTCTGATGTGGAACAACTTCCTCTAGAAAAAGATGAAAAAGATGAAAGTAATGAGATCTCAATAAATTACTTAAACTCTGGTAAGATTTGGGATTGAAATAAAATTGTTCCTGATGATATATTTGTTTTCAATGTGTCCTTTGAAATATGTGAAAATGATGATGATCCAGAACCACGATCAGTAGACTAATGTCAAAAAAGACCTGATTGGCAAAAATGGCAAGATGCTATCCAAGCAGAGCTAAACTCGTTAAGGAAACGAGAGGTTTTTGGACCAATTGTCCAAACGCCAGATGGCGTAAAGCCTGTTGGATATAAATGGGCATTTGTACGAAAGAGAAACGAAAAAATGAAGTTACGAGGTACAAAGCAAGACTTGTAGCTCAAGGTTTCTCACAAAGACCTTGCATCGATTATGAGGAAACATATTCTCCAGTTATAGATGCGATCACATTTCGGTTCTTGATAAGCCTTGCAGTCTCTGAAGGGCTTGATATGCATTTAATGGATGTCGTTACGGCATATCTGTATGGATCTCTAGACAGTGAGATATATATGAAAATCCCTGATGGATTTGTAATATCCGATGAAATAAAATCAAAACCTCATAACATGCATTCTATAAAATTAAAAAGGTCTTTGTACGGGTTGAAACAATCCTGACGAATGTGGTACAAACGTCTTAGTGATTATTTACTGAAAGAAGGATATGTAAATAATCCGCTTTGCCCATGTGTCTTCATTAAAAGATCATCAACAAGATTTGTGATTATTGTTGTATATGTTGATTTAAATATAGTGGTAAACCACGACGACATCATTAGAACATCCGAATACTTGAAAAAGGAATTCGAGATGAAAGAACTTGGAAAAACAAGACTTTGTCTTTGTTTGCAAATTGAACATTTTTCAAGTGGAGTACTTGTCCATCAATCAAATTATATTGAAAAATTATTAAAAAGATTTTATATGGACAAGGCACATCCATTGAGCTCTCCAATGGTTGTCAGATCACTTGAAGTGGATAAGGATCCATTTCGTCCTCAAGAAAGTGATGAAGAGCTAATTGGTCCGGAGGTACCATATTTAAGTGCAATTGGTGCACTTATGTATCTTACAAATTGTACAAGACTCGATATTGTTTTTGCTGTCAACCTACTTGCAAGATATAGCTCTTCACCAACTCGAAGACATTGGATTGGTGTTAAACACATTTTTCGATATCTTCGAGGAACAAGTGACATGGGTTTATTTTACTCGAGAGAGGTAAAATTGAATCTCCAAGGTTATGCTGATGCTGGATTTTTATCAGATCCCCATAAGGCCCGTTCTCAAACGGGGTATGTATTCACCTGTGGTAATACTGCTGTATCATGGAAGTCAGTAAAACAAACTATGGTTGCCACTTCTTCCAATCATTCTGAAGTACTTGCAATTCATGAAGCAAGTCGTGAATGTGTTTGGTTGAGAAACATGATTGAACATATTCAAGAATCATGTGGATTGCCTTCAATAAAAGATTCTCCAACCATATTATATGAAGATAATACAACATGTATTACACAATTAAGTGAAGGATTCATAAAAGGGGACAGAACAAAACATATTTCACCAAAATTCTTTTATGCACATGAGCTTCAGAAGAATGGTAAAATTGATGTCAAGCAAATCCGATCGAGCGATAATCTTGCTGATTTATTCACAAAAGCCTTACCAACTACGGCATTTAAAAGGCTTACATATGGTATTGGCTTGCGTAAACTTAAAGACATTGCAAGTAAAGAAACCGAACAAGTTTTACCCATGTTCATATGAGGGGGAGTTATTGATTAGTGTATTGCACTCTTTTTCCCTTAGCTATGGTTTTATCCTATTGGGTTTTCCTAGCAAGATTTTTTTAATGAGGCAATCCTAACAATATTATACTCATCTTAAGATTAATAAGAAATGTGTACTCTTTTCTTTTGCTAGATTTTTTCCCACAGGGTTTTTTCTAGTAAAAGTTTTAACGAGGCACATTCTCTCAACAATTGTCATCCAAGGGGGAGTGTTATGATATGGATGAACAATTGATCAAGACTTTGTATGACTAATCATTGTCAAGCATGGCTCTTACATTGAATGGTAGTATCAAGCATGGCTCTTACTTGTATCCATATCAAATGTACTCATTATTCCATGTATTGTCAATGTTGCTTGTGAAGAGTTGTATGACATGTGATGTATGTGTTACTTGTAAACATTGTCTAAGTACATTTATCATCATCACCAAAGGGCCTATATAAAGGGTGCCAACCTCATTGTAAAAACACACCAAGTTGTATACAACTTCTAATTTCAACTCTCTCATTTCTCCTCTTCTACTTTGTAGTTGCAGTTCTTTGTAGCTCTTTGTAGTAGTAGAAGTTATTAGTTCTTCTATTTTCCTTCTCTAATTCTAGCAAGTCTCAATTCAATTTACAACAATACCATAATAATTTCCACTATTAATGTCGTAATATACTATGCCAATCTACTTGAAGGTCTCACAAACTTTCTTTCCACAAATATTATCAGCAAGCAAACTTCAAGGGACATGGATGCCCACCAAGAGCAACCCAAGACAGTAGCCTTAATGAGAGGATTGTATATGGCTTCTCAGCATCGAAGAGTTTTTTTTTTTTTTTACTTCAGTGATAATCGAACCACAATTTTTCGAAGTCTTGCCTTTTTGATAAGTGACGTCTTTATCATCTCACCTAAGAGGCTTTGAAAGCATCGAAGAGTTGCTACATAGATTTTCCCAATATGTTGCCAATGTTGTTGTGGATAAGCTAGTGATCACAGGGCTGCAAGTGCAACGAATGTAACCCCTACCAAGAAAAGACAACTTTCTAAATTGGTTAGAGAATATCAGGTACCAGTTCCAAGAGGCTATTTGGATGTTTTGTTTTGCTTTTTATTTAGTTTTATTTATTTATTTATTTTGAGCTCCACTAGCATATGAATGCGATTTACTTCCATTAGTGATTATTGGTGCCAAACAATTCAGTACTCCTTATCTTACAACTATAGTCGTAATTGATTAAAAAATTTTCTAAGCAATTAATACTAGCAATGATTTTTTAAGAAGAAAGAAATCAACAATCAATCCACAACATACTGACTAATTATAGTCTTAATATACAGTTGGACTATATATAATACAAATATAGCATTTATCTCAGTTTTTTATAATATATGAATCCAAATAAATTCGTTGACAAAAAAAAATTCAAATGAATTAAAATTAACTATTATATTTATGCTACATTAATTTCTTTAAAAAAATGATACATCTCCTAAAGTCAGTCAGCTTAATTTAGTATTTTTCATTGTAAAAATTACCCTTGTTTAGTTATTGCTTATTCTTAAAATCAATCAAAAATAAAATTAAGGGTTCTTTAAGAAAAGTGAAATAAAATTTAATTGATTTGAACATAAGAGATATTAGCTTTATATGCAATTGTTACCATAAATAAATGCGCCCTATTCGAAAAGGGTTAGGACAATTACACAATTGGATGCTATTTTATAATTTAAAATAATAAATATAGGCAGCTGCTAAACGGACCATAATTTTTGCTAAACGGACCAGAGTTTTGAATTCTTAGTGTACCCCACTTTTATTTTTAAAATTTTAAAAATACCCTTCTCACCCATTACCCATACTCTACTTTCGAAGAAGTGTCGCTCGCTGGTTTCAGACGAACTGAGACGACACCTCTAAAGAGGTGTCGGACACATCGGGCCGACACCTCTAAAGAGGTTTCGGACACACAGGGTCGATACATCTTTAGAGTTCTCGACCGACTCCAACCAATAATGCGAAGATAACTCGGTGTTTAGGTAGGTGACGAAGAGATCCAGCTGAAACCTCTTTAGAGGTGTCAGCGCTGTGTTTCTGAAACCTCTTCATCGGTGTCGTCCCTGTGTGTCTGACACCTCTTCAGAGGTTTCGAACCTGTAAGTTCGAAACCTGCGGGCGACCAGAATGATCATAAAAACTTCAAAACTCCCGAAAAATACATAAAAATGGTCAAAAATAGTGGGTTTTGCTCAGAATCACTTAATATTTATTATTCCATCGATCGAAGCTTTGTATCTAAAATGCAAGGTTCAAGCTTCCAATCGAAGCCCTAAACCCAAAAGCTAATTCACAAACAAAACGACTCAAAAGAAAAAAAAAAAAACCCAAAAAAACCTCGAAATTAACACTAAAAGAGATGATGAATGCACCCACTGCGTCGAATCCATGTGGTTTTGCTCTAATTTCATCGGATTTGAGTTGTTGATGAGTCGATTTGAGTGAGAGGTGAGGGGGTATGGGTGAGTAAAAACCCTTTTATATAAAGGTGTAGTTGGGTAATTTTACAAAATTGGAGTCCTTTTAGCCGCTGCCTAAAGATGACTTGGACACTATTTTGCAAAATTAGACACTACTTTCATTTTAAAGATTACCCTTGTATATAATCTAAAATAATAAATACAACTCTATTTTTGTAAAATTATGTTAATGGAGATCATGTTAGTTGCGAATATTTCAGCATTAACACATTTTTAAATTGGATAATTGGATAACCTGATATTTAAAGTAAACTAGCTAGGACGAACAATGTAACTTGTTTGAATTGGAAATTGGGTCAGGCTCGGGTAACTAATATGCATATCCCCATTCATATCAATGATTGCGCGAATTCGAACCCGTAAGTTCTGACTCAAAAATTTAACACCACTCGTCCATGATATGGAAACAAATAATTCAAAATTCAATATAAATATTTTCTTATTTAGTGTAGTTTTTACAAATTTATTTATTTATTTATTTGGTAAAAATTTTGTTTTTTTATAGGAAACATAATTAACCAACTTAATTAGAATTTTCTTACAAATTTATAAGCGAAATATTATATTCAAAATGTTCTTTTCAAAATAACACCTTATTCTTTATTTTTGGTGTAACACCTTATTCTTACTATACATTTTTTTTTTAAAAAAAAAAACTGAATTTATAATGCCACTCAAAATAGATATATATTTTTGCAAAAGAAAAAGATATATTTATTTCTCATATATGCATATTTTCTTAAAAAACAAATAGTACTTTTGCACGTGTAGCATTTTTAAAAAATAAATAGGTATATACAATATTTATTTCTGATATAGGCATATTTTCTCAAAAACTGAATTTATATATGCATATTTTGCATAGGTTGTGCTTGTAGGTTTTTATACTATTTAAATGCATTTTTATTATAATACTAACTACAGTAATAAAGTAGTTTTTTCAGAAAAAAAATAAAAATAAAAAAAATAAAAATAAAAACAAAAACTACAGTTATAAAGAAGTAGTGAGTGCTTATTTTTGCTTTTGTTATATTAATGAATTAGTTGTGTTTTATAGTCAATCATTAGTTGTTTGTGTGTGTTCTTGGGTTATGTGCCCAGTTAGAGGTGTAAAAAATTTGAGGGCCAATTTGAGCTATTAATGGAAGGTGGTGAGAGAAAAGAAACTCCTTATTAATTGAAGTAAGATGTCTAATTTAATGCAGCAGAAGTGAAATAGTAGTATTTATTACATTGTGACTTTCAATCACCAGTTTCCAATTTTGAATTTCTTTTAGTTGATCTAATCTAAAACAAAAAATCTATTTGGACTCAAGAGTCTGACTCATAGGGAGGTTTTTAAATTTTTTGCAAATATCAAAGGAGTGTTGCAAGTTGTTATTTCAAAGTCATTGATTACTTAAGGATGACTTTGAAATAAAAAAATTTTAAAAGACTCCCTATGAGTCCGGACTCATGAGTCCAAATAGCACTACCCAATCTAAAAATGAACTTTAATCCAACAGTTGTGATTCAAGGCTCCATGCCATGAGTATTTCTCCAATTCCCATGGTAGAAGTACCATCTATATACATTTTTTGATAACTATGAGTATTTAAATCTTTTAGCTATGACTAATCTCATAGGTCAAATTAGCCCCACCAAAGCCATTGATCAAGAGAAACTATCAGAAAATATTTTCATTATAGATGCCGCCGCGACCTCCTTCGATTGAGTAACCTCGTTCAACTATATGAAACTACCTAAATCTAACTTTTTCACCCTGCTCAATTTTTTTTTGATGCCACCTTAATTTAATACAATTAATAACTTGCTTTCATAATCCTAATTATCAACATCACAATCATACAAAAAGCCAAGACTTGTCTGGTTGTGCCTGGTGCTGCACGCAGAAAAGTTGTGGAACAGTTTTGGTAACAAATTGTAGAAATGAATGACACAAAGAAAAGCAATTCCTTCTCAACTTTTATAACAAACATTGCTTTAAGAGTTAGCAATACGTGGCATATTAATGTCATAGCTTAATGTATATTGATCCAAGAAAGAGAAGGGTTTTAGTGTGAATTTCTCAAACTGCATATATATATACGAGGGAGATAAGCCAATTACACTTTGAGTTAACCATCAAAATCCAAGAATGAAACAACAAAACAGACATGAAAAACACCCTCAACGTATGCTTAACTTACAGCAACTTCAACAGGCTTTAGTGAGAACAAAGCCAGCTCTTCTCTCCTCGAATGAATACTCAATTTCTTCGGGCATTTCCAAAACCTTAGATACACCCGAAAGAGCGGAAGCTTGAAGAAATGGTGTTACTGCCGTCTGCATGGGAATCGATGTTGTTGAAGGCGTCGATGGTACTGGAATAGGCATTGCTTTTGGCGTCCAGTTTTCTTCATCGGCCAAGGATAACAATTTTGAAGGTTTGGTATGTGGGGTACTGTAACCTGGAAGTGCTGCCTTCTGCAGAGTTCCATTCAGTGGTTTGTTGAGATCCTCTATGATGTTTGATGCACTGGACTTGGATGAAACTGTAGAAGAGACGGGAGAGAAGGGTTTCCTTATCATTGCCGATTCAATTTCGCGAGCAATTGAACCACTGAAGGAGTGTTTCTTCAAAGGCAGACCAGCAATATCCAGGCCTCTACGACCTACACGAATAACAAAAATGTCGTCAATATAATAAAGTGCAATGACAATCCATAATATCAATTGAAAATGAATTGGCATCAGAAGAGTTAAATAAATCAACCTGGAGATAGAGTTGTTGAAAAACCATCATCATTGGGGGGTAAAAAGCATTCACCCTTTCTGCTTGTTTTGGGAGTGGGTTTTGCGGAGTTATTCATATCAGTTCTAGCACCGTGCAGCATGGCTCCGCCAAGGGAGAGTCGTCTGTTAGTAGCACCTCCAGTTGAAGGCCTATGGCCCTTTTTAGAACTCATGGGCTTTGACGGGCTTGGCTTGGAGCCGAAGAGAGCTTCTTGCTCGGCAATGAGCTGTCCCTGAAGTTTCTTTTGTTCCTGAAATGTGATAACAAATTAGTTCAAGTCCCTATAAACTATAATGTTATCAGACCACCACATCTCTTGATGATGACTCTAGAACTCGTACCCGTTGCCTTTTGCGCTCTTGCTCTTTTTCTTCCCTCAAAATGCTGTCTTCTTCAAGCATTGAAAGAAGCCGTACCTAAAACATTTAAGTTTCAGCAAAGTGGCCATAGCATTAAACAACATGTTATGGTTCATAAGTAGCTTTTGTGTCGATCCACAATATTGTGCGAAAGTTCATTATTTCCCAACAAGGAAACATTAAACAAGGCAAATCACGGAAAAGAAATTAATTCAGAATTTGGTCAAGTAAATGATGCAGAAAATGGCATTTGTAATATCTTGGATTGTTTCAAAAATTTATTCTAGCGTTTTCAAACACATAAAAAGTAGCAATGTATGGGCGTATGGGGGAATGAAGGATAAAGAGAAGTGCTTACCCCATCATACGTGAACTCAATGCCCCTTTCTTTCTCCCAGGCTCTTGTTTTCAATGCCAATGACTCTACCAATGCTGCTTACGGCAAGAACAAAAAAACTTATAATTAAAAAATAATGATAAAACATTATGAATCACACTAATAGGAGTTTATTAACCAAGAGATTAGGAAAGCATTTAGTGATCACTATGTAGAATCATTTATGGATATGGTTGGTTCTAAACTATTTCTTGGATTTACACATTGTCACCCCCTATGTTGGTCAAAATAAATATCAAACTATGAACCATTTTTTGGGTCTTCAATCCCAGGTATCTAAAATATTTATGGATATGGTTGGTTCTAAAATATTTCTTGGATTTACACATGGTCACTCCCTATGTTGGTCAAAATAAATATCAAACAACTATCAACCATTTTTTGGGTCTTCAATCCCGGGTATCTGGAAGCCACATAAGGCCCCCGCCTCTATTCCTACGCTGGGTCCATATCAGACCCCATGCAGGAGGAAGATCTCCAAATGCTGTTAGCTTCAACTTTATTGTCATTCAAGCCTGACTATGTAAACACATCCAGACTTACAACTTTAGACGACAATTATATATGATGCATATACAAAGAAAATTTCCTGCTAACTAACAAATGCAATGTTCATTTTGACATTTTCCATCTCTTTGCATCGAACTTATTCATTATAAACAGATTTCAATTTTAGAATTAACTTTACGGCAAAAGGCGAGCTATTCACAAGGCATCTGATGCAAAAAAAAAGTACCTGGAAGTTTGCTAACTGCAGCACGAGCTTTCTCAGCGCGTTTCAGAGTAAGGTGTGCTCCTCTTCCAGCATTGTAGCGATTTTCATCCTGGAAATACCGCTGCATCATTAGACATTGCATACAACCAGTGCAACACAAATATTTCTTTTCTTTAGGCAATAAAAAGAACCCACCCTGTTATACTCTTCTAGCCACGATTCTTCCTCACAGGCAGCCAGCCATTTTTCAACCTTGTCCAGTATCTCTTTTCTTCCAAGAGCTTCTTCTTTAACCTTTGCAATTTGAAGCTCAATTTGTTCCAGGATGCAACTAGGGTCCACAGTTCCTGCATTAAACAAATCGATGAAAAAAAAACTAAAGCATATGTCAAGTATCAGGTGCAGAATAACATTTTACACAATGGTCTTTACCAGTTTCAATAGCTTCAATTGCGTAATCCATTGCACTATCGGATTCTGGTACCAAATGAGTCCGTCTGCAAATTTCCTCCAGTTCAGATCTCTTCTTCATGACAAGCTCTTTCATCTTGCTGGCTTTCAGCTCTTCCAGCCTTGATACTTCTGCCTCAACCTGCTCATGAATAGAGATAATGGTAAACTTAATGCAGTGAAGCCTGGAGACCCTTAATTTTCATGAGCTCCCAAACAGAAAACTCACATAATTGATGAAGTTCACGGAGAGAGTGTCAGGTTCAGTTATTTCATTTTCTGAAGCAGCAATGTTACAGGTAACATTTTGAAACATTTGCTGCTCTTCAATTGGTGTATCCATTAGATTCCATAGCTCCAACATGGTGGTTGCAAGATCTTGAAGCTATATTACCAAAAAAAGGTCAAAAAATGTATGATGACATTTATACAAAAAATGCAAGGAAGACTGCACAAAAGTAGTTACCCTCTGCATCCGTTGAATCTTAACCTCTCGCAATTTTTTAATTGCAGCAGCGAGCCTCTGAATAGTATCAGTACTTATGTTCTTTGCTCCATCTGAATCATCTAAACTAGGATGAACCTCTCGAATTGTCTGCTTGAAATCCATACCTAGAACTGAGCAGAGAGAATTTAGAGTGCTCAGGTGTTCTAGAACTTGCATCAAGCGGTCATTCTGCAAAGAATAAATTACATTAATATAAATGCATCAACTTAGAAGTTCAAAATGAAAGATAAGTTGACTCAAAACCTTCTCTTTCTGGAGAGCCTGCAGCTGCTTCTGCAATTCATCAAGCTTTTTCAAAGACAAATCAGTTTCATCAACCACTGCCCTCGATGGAATAAGTTCCACAGGTGCGCATATCTCATTTGATATTTTCCTTATTTGCTCCAGAACCTCTACAAATTGATTCCTCCTTTCAGACTTCCTCTTCCGCATCTCCTCAAGTTGAGGAACTATGGTTCTGAGTTCTTCCTTCAAGTTTCCAGCATTCTGCTCAGACTGAAGACACAAAACACAACTTTAAAATGAGAGAATAACATTAACCTTGCCCAGTTTCAACTCTCACTTCCTCCCATCATCTTCTTTCTTAAAATAAAAGATTCCATTCTTACCTGTCTAATGTGCACTGGCCTTTCACCCATTGCTGAACAAATTGCCGCAAGTTCTGCTTCCGAATCAGCAATTGCTTGCCGTAGCTGAGCACGCAATCTATTTGCCTGATCCACCTTTCTTCTATAGACCTCCAAACATTCCTGTTCTAACTCAAACAGCATTCTATCTCTTTCAGCATCCGGTTCTCCAACTTCATCCCATATTATCTAAATTAAGACAAAGCAAATTAATGGGAAATATAAGCTGTGGCATCTAAACTCTACTTAGTTGACAAAATGAAAAAACAGAGAACGGGGGATGAATTCAATCTTCAAAAAGACCTGAAGCTCGTATAGAAGAGTTCCACACGTCGTTTCCACTTGCTGAAGCTGATCATTTTGAATACTGGACATGTTGAAGCAACTTCACTCTGCAAAACACCAATATGCTGGTGGGTAATTCCAAACCTCTTACTATGAATCAAGCAAGGAAAGACGATGCAACACTCAAGATAACAGTGATGAAGCTAAATAACTGGAAGATTGATATCAATATTCAAGTAAAGTTCAACGAAATTAGAGACTCGGTGAACAATAAAAGAGAAAGCATCCAGAAAGCATCATAACACAAAATAGATATTGCGAGAAAAAAGGAGAAGAAAAACAAGGATTTAGGATTAAACTTATCTTCTTTTTCTTATGATACACAGTTTGGAACTTTGCTTCTCACTTACAAAAAGCAATAAGAAAAGAGTGATCAAATCGATAAACACCCTCAACATTGTAAGCTCGTTCATGCGCTTACTACAATTATTATTTTATTTATTCCACTTCAAAGATCTATGCAAGTTTTTCGTGAATGATTATTGACAAATAATTTTTTTTATGAAGTTGAACGCATGAGAATGACTATAACACTTCACCCTCCCTCCCATTACTTCCTTTCAACAGGTGCACCCACAACAAGCATCTCACAATTATCAATGTCCAACAAAAAAATTTCTTGCTTGCGCTCAAGCTATTTCAATCTTTATCCTCGTTTCACCTATTTTGGTATATGCTCCGCTATGGCTATTGCTTGTTTCGAATTCATTTACAATTTTGAGGGAATCAAACCAAGCCTAAAGGGTTTAACTAATAAAGCGCGATAGCTCGATCAATAGATCCACACACAAAATCGTTTAACAAGGAGCCTAAGAAATCACAACTTCAGACAACACTGTTGAAGGGATTACACCTCGACGTGCCTAGTCACTGTAAGAACTCAATTCCACATACTTGATCAACTAACTTTGTAAGACCAACAATTTACAACATTCGAGTCCGAATCAAAGTACGGATAAGAACAAAAAAAAAAGGTAAATTGAGATAGAGCTCATGCCCAGCACAGAATCACAATCAACAACATCAATCCTAAGCTCTAACAAACTACAACTAGGTTTCTAAAGAAGCACAATTGAACAATTCAAACAAAAATCCTATTTCCTTCCAACAGGAAGCCATCAATCTTCAAAAAGAACACAACTTTCGTACACCAAACAACTGTAAATGAAAGAACAAGAACTGCGATCAAACCCTAACGAGAGAAAGATCGAACCTTTCGTAGCCGTAGCAGATCCGCAGACGATTAGGTTTCTTCAAACCCTAATGAACACAAATTCGCGCTCTGAAATCCGAAATTCTCTTCGCGTGGGCGAATTCTCGAACGGCGATTCGCAGATTCTTGAGAAGAGTCGATGAAATTTAGGGTTTGTTTCTGAAATGTAGGGTTTTTGGAGCGCTTGATTTGATTCAAAACGCAGTGGAAACAAAGTAGCCGTTTGAGAAGTGTAACGTTGTTCTGTTTTAAATGACGAGTGGACTGAATTGATGATTGTTTGAATTTCAAAAACGAGTGGATAAAGGACAAGTGTTAAGCGTGTACTTCACGCGCAGCGTCTTTGATGATCCCCTTATATCTCGGCCGTCTGTTTGAGGGGTGGGTTTATCGAGGAGAGGATATGCGGTGGAGTGTGAACGAACAGATGTAGTAAGTAGTAACGCTTATCGCATTGAATCGTTGAATCTTCCGTTACGTGATACGAAGATTTAGATCTGGGGCGGGGCCCACGTTGGCGGTGACCAGGTGTCTCAAATCCGTGGGGGACATGATTCGTCCGATGCATCTAAATATCGAATTCTTGCGTGAATCGAGGCAGATTTAATAGGAAGATGAGCTTCAAGGTGGCCCACTATAGTCTTGAGGCCCACCTTCCAATTTGGGGGACAATTACTTGTTTGGGGCCCTGCTTGTGATTTTCTTTGAAGTGATCGTCATTCGTCACGCAGCTTTGATCCGATGCATTGACATGTACTTATATATCAACCTATCATTTTTCTAGCTCTGTACAATCAAGTGAAGTTTACCGATGAATTTTATATGGGCCCTTGCAGTTGCGCTGTTCTAATGTGATCTTTTAATTAAGTTTGTCCATTTTAGGATCTACTAATCGGTTAAGTTTGTTCACTATGCTTCAATAAAATTAGAATTTTTTTATTGAGTTCACGTGCTGTGAAGAGAAAAAAACAAGTTGGGAGGGTTGCCCCGTATATAAAGCCAACATGACGATTTATACGTAGATCAGTTGGTGCAGTTAGCGCCGGATACATCATGGAAAACTAAAAAAAAAAAAATTTGTCTTTAAGAAGGGAGCTTTGGTAAAATATTAAATAATTAAAGAAAAGTTGTTCTATAAGTTATCAAGCATTGGGGACCGTTGCAAGACACCTCTAAAGGCAACTCACAAGTATTTTGGTTAAAAGATTAGACTCAATAAAAACTAAAGATACTCTTAACTGACTTGGAACACATGATTGGGAAAACAAGTTATTAAGTGCACTAACATTGTAAAGTTTTGATTCATATAATCAACCTCAACTAATTTGAAATTGAGTCTTTGTTAATGTTTTTTTTTTTTTTTTTTTGATATCATGTTAATGTTGCCGTTGTTCGTAAGTATGAGTATTTTTATTTTTTTTAAGCTCGCATTAAGTGCTTCAAAATTATAACTCTAATCCAATCCGTTTTCTTTCTTGCGTAGCTAATTAACTAATTCAAGGTAGTTTGTAGACTAAGTTGATTTTATCTCAATATTATTAAACCAAGTAAGTGTCCTCCAGTTTCTCACGTGGTATTTGGCAAGCCTATTCAATATCAACCTCATCAAGTAATCCACGCTCACTTGGAGAGTGTCCCACCAATTAATTGCGTTTGGGGCCTTGGGCACTATCAGGCCCAAGTCTTTTGTTCTCAGACTCGATTCATTAGTTGAGAGAAACAAGGTTATATGTTTGGGCTTAAGTCAGTTCATTGCCAGTGGGCCCACATCTCGGCCCGATTTATCCAAGAACGAGCTCAGCTGTTCTTTCTCCACTCCCTCTCTAACCTCTCTTCACTCTTCAATGGCGATGAAATGCGGATAATCTGATTCATCTCTTCCTCCTCACCTTCTCTCAGCGTTCCGATGGCGATCTCCCATTCTCAAACCCTAATTTTCACAAACCCAATCATCCTTCCCAGACCGTCCACGATCAACGCCACTCCTACACCACAAACTCCTCCCCATCTCCAACGAAGCCCTAGAAGAATCCGCTGCGCAACCAGACCACTGCAGGTTGCGGTCGAAGAGAGGCCGAAGCTGAGGTGGAGCGAGATCGGGCCGAACGCGACGGAAGACCAGAAGCGAGCGGTCTCTCAAGTCTCTGCGAAGATGACGAAGCGATGCAAGGCTGTTGTAAAGCAGATCGTTTGTTTTGACTCTGAGAGTGGTGATTTGCGGTGGTTGTTGTGTGAGTGGGTGAGGATTATGAAGCCGAGGAGAGCGGATTGGCTCGCGGTGATCAAAGAGCTGGCGAGGATGGAGCATCCGTTGTTAATGGAGGTCAATTCTTCCTCTTTGGTTTGTTGTAGCTGCGAATGATTCTCTGGAAAGTTTTTATTTCAATTTTGGTTTTGTGTTGTTCTTGAGCTACTAAACTATGTGGAGTTTAGTTTAGTTTAGTTTAGTTTAGTTGGGAAGAATTTCCGGTCTATCCATCGACGTAGTGACTATTGAGTTATACATTTGAGTGATCCTTCTCTACTGGTCAATTAATGGAGGTTTGAAAATTTTTAGGTTATTTAAAAGGCAAAACCCATCATTTGGTCCTAAACTTTGTGTTTTTTATGTTTTTGGTCCCTGAACTTTTATTACTATACATTAGGTCCTTGAACTTTCACAAAGATCTACATTTAGTCATCCATCGTTTAAAGTGTTAAATTCCGCTAACGTGAGTAACAAAAGTGTCGCGTGACTAGTCAAGAAGAGTAAAGTGGTTTATATTATTAAATCGAGCGACTCACATTGACCAATGAAAGTTGAAAACAAAATTTAATTTACACCAAAAACGTAAAAAACTCAAGTTTAGGGACCATAGGCATAAAAACTCAAAAGTTCAGGGACTGAATGTACAACAATGAAAGTTAAGGGACCAAATCTACACTAATAAAAGTTCAGGGACCAAAAACGTAAAAGACTCAAAGTTCAAGGACCAAAAAGTATGTTATGCCTATTTAAAATTGTATCATCGGATGTTGGATGAGATTAGGAGAAAAAAGTGTTCTTTCAATCACGTAAGACATGTTTTTGAATGAAGTTCACTACTCGAGTTGAGTTTTATGACGCGAATAATTTCATTATGATTAGAATTTAAAAAGCTGTTGTACATGATTCAATGTATGTTTCATCCATTCCTAAGATATGCTCATTTCATTGAATCATAAGTAACATGTAAATTCCTCGACTTGGATGAGATGTAAGCCTCTGAGACAAGCCCTGATGATCTAAGTTTTGGGAAATAAGATTCATTCATCCAGCCCAATTCATATGTGGTATTTGCATAATGATATTGGAATTTTGGTTCTAATGTTTCACTTGGTATCTCGCGTTGTGTCTATATTTCATGTGATGTTCATAAACTATTTCCAGAGCCTAATTTTACAAACACAACTGTGCATTTCTGGACTACGTCACTGTATGTCATTTTAAATGTTTTAGCCCTTTTTTGAGTTAAGTCCTTGTTTCTTATTTTTAAACCCGTCACGGTTCTTCTTTTTCTTTTGAAAAAACATACAATTTAACCATGTTATTAAAAATCTCAGGTTTGTGCAAATTTCTCAGTATTTGCCTTTTCATGTTATGTAATTCAATGTTTTTTTTGTGGTTATATGATATGAATAATGGCAAGGATTTCTTTTAGAAATTATCAGATCATGTTAAGCTTCGACCTTTGGCTACCTTGTCCAGCTTTCTTGAAGATCTTTTCCATTTTGTTTTCTAGTGCAGCAGCTATCTATTGAATCATCTTGTAGCCTGTAAAGACATTTATCTACATATCAATAATCTCACTAACTGATTTGAGAACTAGGCTTTGTATTTTCTTGTTCATTAATAATTAATAATTTTGGTCCAGGCATTTACTCCTTTGCCTTTTTTTATCCTTGAAATTCTTGGGGGATGTAGTTTTTTGCCATCAATTTACACTATATTTTCAGTCTTGTTTTAACTTGTGTTGTAATCGATACTGATTAACTAAGGCATGCATCTATTTTTCTTGTACAAGATTCACAAATATTGATTCTACCTTTGGTGTCTGACTTGAAACTTTTTTGTTCTGCTTCAGTGGTTTTGCTTCGCTACTTTAATATTCATTTTTCTTAAAAATGCTGACCAATGATTTTTAACTAAACACGCTAAAACATCACTTCCAATTACTTATGTCTTCTGGCAAAACTATTTGTTAACAGATATTAATGTAGGTTGCAGAATCATATTTTGTTGCTTAATATCCTCTTTTAGGTAATGGAGTTTGCCCTTGTTGAAGATTCTTTTGAAGCAAATGTTCGTGATTATACCAAAATAATTGATCATTATGCAAAGCTGAATCGTATTCAAGATGCCGAAAATGCTCTACGGTGCATGAATAAACAAGGATTGGCATGTGATCAAGTGACCTTTACAGTTCTTATTCAAATGTACAGCAAGGCTGGTAATTTTGGCAGGGCAGAGGAAATATTTGAAGATCTTAGGTTGCTTGGTTTGCCATTAGATAAAAGAGTGTATGGATCAATGATTTTGGCTTATATTAGAGCTGGAATGGTTGAGCGCGGGGAAGTTTTGTTGAGAGAAATGGAAGAGAAGGAAATATATGCGGGAAGTGAAGTGTACAAGGCATTGTTACGAGCTTACTCTAATGTTGGTGATTCCAGTGGAGCTCAAAGGGTTTTTGATGCAATCCAATGTGCAGGAATTGCACCTGATGCTAGAATTTGTGCCCTCCTCATGAATGCATATGCTGTAGCAGGTCAAAATGACAAGGTCCGTTGTGTTTTAGAGAATCTGAGGAATGCTGGAATCATGCCTAATGACAAATGTTTGGCTATCATGCTGGCAGCATATGAAAAGGATAACAAGCTTAATATGGCGCTGGATCTCTTGATGAACCTGGAGAAAGATGGTATCATAATTGGCCAGGAAGCCTCTGTGATACTAGCTGGATGGTTTTGTAAGTTGGGAGTGGTTGAAGAAGTAGAGCTTGTCTTGAGGGAATATGCGACAAAGGATACATTTTCATGACGGATATTCAATGTGAGTAGATGGTTGTGATTGTGATAGTTGTGTAAACAGTAAGTAACCCTGCAATGACAATGTTGAAAAGTTACGCTGGTGTGCATTCTTTGTTATAGTTTAGATCATCACTCATTCACACAACAACTCTTCAAAATCTTCCGATCAAATATCCATGGACAGATGTTTGCAAGGAAGACACAGTGAATATACAAGATTATTGTATTTATGGAGGATTTCATTGGATAAGTGTGCAATGATATTCCGTAGACTCTTTGTCCTTAGGCCACTGCGTGATAGAAACCACACACGTAACAAATTTCACTGTCATGTGAAGAAATAAAATTTGAAATGTTGGAACTACTATTGCTTTGCCTGATTTGTGATAGAAAATTTTGAATTGCTTTGCCTGATTTGTGATAGAAAATTTTGAACACAAATTGGATACCTTTTTTGGTTATTTGAAAATTATCATTATTTTGATGTTTGACAATGATGTATCAAATATATAATTAATTTGTATATCACCAATCCTATCTTTGCCAATTCCTCTTAGCTATGTTATCCTTCCATTTAATTTTGTTATTTTGGCATGTCACTTGACCTAATGTTACACTCATCCTTATTCTCATACCTTGAGCTGCTATGTTCTTGCTTTCTGCAGAAGCTAAAATGGATTGTATACATAAGTCCATAGTAAGTCAGTTGAGCAAATTAAAACCCATGATCGTGATGCAACTAGATGGTTCTCTTGGTTCTCTAATTTCTCTCATAGTACGATCTTGTACCATCGCAGCTTTGACAATGGGCTAACTAATAGTTAATAGCCTCTCATTAATTCTCGTAAATTATTATGCCAATGCTTGTTTTGGTTTGTTACTAATCTTTGGATATATATTTCACAGTGCTACTTCTATTGGTAAGTAAGATGTCAAGATCAAATTCCATGAGATATCTATGTCAAAGGGAAAAGTTGCAACACTTGTCCTTTTGATCCCCAAGAAACTGGACCAGGTAATCTTTCGTGTGATGATCTTCGTGAACTGTGTAATATTGATTCTTTCTATGTTTTCATCCAATTGATTGAGGCCTGTTTCCTTAAGAGTTGAAAACTGTTCTGTTAGAGAGAAAAAAAAAATGTCCAGGCTTTTGTATTGTAAAAATCTTTAAACAGTTGCAAGTGCATCTAAAGGAAATAAGAAAAGAATGGTTATTTTCTGATATGGAAATTGTTTTTGAATCACCATTTGAATAGGACCTTAGTTCCTTCCTAGAGTTGTAAACTAAGAATTAAAGTTGTGCTATTTCAGTGCCTAGGATTCTCTTCATTCAGTTCATATTTCCTTACTTAGCAAAATTCTTACTTTAGTGGAACAATTAATCCTCCAGAGCCCCTAGCAGGAGAAATCTGATGTTTTTTGTAATTATATTGATCTTCTAGTAATGATTACATTGCTACATTTCTCTTGGTTAGTGTTGGCGTCCCTTTTTGCTGGCTTTTATGGTACGACTCTCCAAATTTTGTGCATCCTTGCCAACTGACTATTAAAATTTCAAATGGTACACTTTTGACTGGTGGGTAGTGCTAGCCAAATTTCTCGATAGTGAGCCCAGGTTATTTTTCTTCCATTTGTGTGATCAATTGAATCTTGAGGGATCTGAAATATGGTTGGCTTGAATGTTTTATGATCGGAAGCAGCCTAATACAAGTTATAGAACATGAATCTTCCAACATGATCAATGTGGGATAAATAAATTATATAACATATGAATTTTTATATGATTGAGAGCAGTTTTTTTTTTTTCCCGGTCTGATTGTTTCATCAAGTAAATAGTTGTTTTTGACTCTTGAGGAAAAAATTAATGTACTGATGAGTGATGAGCAATAAGAAAAACAATTTGAAAAGAACTTGAGAAAAATCTCGTTCTATTTTTTGTAATTAGCCATGGTGGTGTAGCTGTTGAGGTTGCTTTTATGAGTTTTTGTTTGGCATCTTGAAGATTGATTTTGTTCATGTGTTTAGCTCATAATGGTGAAATGTTTGTCCCTTACTTGCCCTTGCTCTTTGAATTCTTTTTTCTATTGCTGAATACACCTGATAAGAACCAGGAAGTAATTTGTTTCATCCAATTGAAGTGCTGTAGCTGTGGTTTTTGGAGGGTAGATTTTAATGCTTATGCTGACTCGTAGAAATTGGGTGTTAATATCCTTATCGGCTCTTCCAACTTGCTTCTGTGGGAGGCATATTTATACAATCATCCTTTCAATCCTTTAAAGAGAAGAACTCATGCTTGCTTTGCCATCATTGGGTACAAGATAAAAAATTGTACTGGTAAAGAGCTTCATCATTTTTTTTTTCTATTTTTTTTTTTTTTTCATATCTTCTGGCATCTTTCCTCAAGTAGACTGATTTTATGGGACACCTACTATGATTATTATTCTTAATATTTATGCTCCATCCTGATCATTAATATCCTTTTAATTGCAAGTTGATGTGATGTGTCCAAGTTCGACCCTCGTCACTCGGATGATCGACAAGCCTAAATGTGAACATGCTGGCATGCCCTGCTTTCATTTGAAGAGATGTATTCTTAAAATAGAACTTAAGATTATTATACTGCAGTAACTGCATTCATTTTATGTGTTTCTGAAGGAAGACCAATTTTTTGAATTTCTAGGAGTGTTTTGCCTCTTAAAGCAGCATTTGACTAGTGCCACATGGTTTGCTCAAATCTTCCTATTTTCACACACTAGAAAGTCCATGAGGACCGAGACATGTTCTCCTTGCTGTGGGATTTTTTTTTTTTGAAAACCCTTGCCGTGGGATTTAAACACAAGACTCCTTAATTCATAGTTCTCGCTGCTGCACCAGACCTAGTGGTAAAAAAAAAAAGAAAAAGCAAAAAAAAAAGTGTTACTCTGAAACTTAATGCAAATTACCAAAAAGAAACAAAATAATTAAAAATCTTGAATGCCCTTGTGGAAGATGGACTTGATTAATGAAAAAATGGTTAAAAAAATCTCAAGATTGATATTTGCAATTGAATGCTATTTTATGTTCTGATTTGCTGTTGAACATTTCTGTTACTATTAACTGATTGAAATGCGTTTCTATCACTGTTCTTTTCCTTCTAATTGACCACGTTTCTCAGTTATTCTGTTGCAACTACATGGATATGTTACACGCAGAGACCCTTCCCATTCAAAATGCATGAATGTTGTGTTTCTTGATTCCTTCAATATGGATAACGTAATATTCTCAGACGGATTTTTTTGCTCTTGCAAGTAAATCATTGTACTTCCTCAGCCTATTGGTTCTACCCTGATTACTAAAGTTAGGCTGCATAAGAAGGATCTCATATCATGGGCTCCAATTTTCTCCAACACGCCGAAGAGATAGCTCGGTGAGTCGCACTCTCTTGGTGAATTGATATTTGCTATACACATCGTCCGGAATTTTTCTTTTATTAATTGAATTAGACTATTGTTTGATTAGAAATCACTTAATGTAAGTTGTAGATATGCATATGGCGGGAGTCAAGAGGATCTCCGCCAGCTAATGGCATCCACTGTAACTCCTAGAAAGAGTATAAGTTAATACTTCCAAGCTACAGCGAAGAGATATGAGATCCGGCTGGAAATGGGCCTTGCAGAATCGGTTGAGGAAGTTCAGAATGCCCCTTGTAACTTGTAAGTCATGACCTCGTAGTAGATAATAGCTTGCGACATCATTGTAGTAGACGTTTTTATTGTTTGTATACGATTCTTTCTTTCTTTAGTTTAGAATAATAACATCTTCCGTCAGCAGACCACTGAATAACTTTCCGATGCATGTTATTAGGAACCAGATTCATTGATGATCATGATTCATAATGTCTGTTAGATGCAAGTGCCAGACAATTGGAAATACATTTAGAATGTTCTTGCGTTGTTATAATGTACGGATGCGCTGTTACATGATTACATGAGAATAATATATATTCTTATCTGAGAATAATCTCCTCCTGTTTAGCATCTTACACAGATACAATACTTGGAAACTTTTAAGATCCCTTGTTTAAGTATTTGCTGGAGCATACTTGGATTCAGGTGTGGCTTCAAATTTATGTTGATGGTCTGTGCTATTATCATCAACAGCAAGACTCCAGATACAAGCATCTTGGGAGATTCTGAATACAAAAGGAAACGTTTGGAATAAATGACAAGCGATTCCTTTACATCATTGTTTTATTGTTTAGTCAAATCTCTAATGACTTTAGTGTTATAGAATTTTTATTTTTATTTTTTTTTTTTTTAAAAAGATAGTTGTTCAAATGGTAAGAAGACAATAGTCATGACAGAAATAAATACAAACCTCATCCATATTTATGCATACATGGATTTAAATATATTAGATCCCTTTAATATTTGAATTGTTTGGCTTGTTATCATTGTTTTTATTCAGTTTCAAGTGGGAACATGTTGCTAGTGTAGTATGGCAGTGTTGCTTGGCTTAATTGAACCAAAACTTGTTGGCTTTGCATTTCATTTAATCTTGAATTCCTTTTGCCTTCCCATCACTATCTTTACCATTTTTAGTGTGATTTCATACTTTTCTTCAAGAAAAATCCTAGAGTTTTGCACGTATCTCAAGTTTGAACGAACGGCTCCCGGCTCCCGATGAAGTTAGTGTCCAATTTGGGTTAAAATATTGGTAACTCTAACATGCCTCAAATTGAGGGTTAGTAATATTTTATATGTGAATTTGATTTTTTTTTTTTTCTTTATGCACTCATAAGTTTTGCAATTATTTATACAAAATAAACCCCTAACTTGAATTCTATGACTGAGAAGAATAACTGATGGAATCTGAGACCATAGTTCCATGTTAATGTGTGAGCTGGGTACAGCTTTGTAGTGTGTTGGGACAGTTTTGGGAGAGAGATTGAAGTTTTGCAGTCTCTTAGTGGGCATGCATCATGTATGACACTTTCAAGAGTAATTCAGGTTGTAAATGTGAAAGGAATTAGATGCTCTCTTCAGACTTAGAAACTTTATCAAAATCTAGTGCATATATAATAACATGGCATCTCACCTACAATCAGACTTTCCATTTACACCATACTAATGCATCTCTCACCTACATTTCTCCAAGTTTTACTATCTTTGGTGGTAACCCTTAACCCCCACACCATTTCACCAACAACCTCTACACAGCTCTTCTCTTCATCCATTAGTGGGACCAACCTTTATTGATGTTAATATAATGCATGTCCATTCAGCTTTTGCACTACATATTTTTCATTTTCTTAAAAAAAAATTGCTGGGGTTCAAATTATTAATGGCTTTATGCCCCCTCTCTTAATTATTTGACCAATTTCACAAGAGGTAGTTGAACAAATTAAGGAGACAAATTAAGGAGATATAATGTAACTACTACAATTAGATTTTACAATCTTTACTTCAGTCGTAGTTATATTACTTAATTTGTTATCACTACTTCACTACCTTAGAGGTTATAATCCCACATTTCCCTTAGACTCTCACTTTCCAAAATTTTATTTTTTTAAAAAAAATAATAAACTCTCACTATGGTTCTTATGAATGAATTTAAATTCAAAGGTCAACGGGCATGTTTTGGTTTATTATTCAAAAGTTATAGATCTGAAACAAAACCTTCAAACGAAACAACCCCCCAAGAGTGGTTTCGAGGTCTGGTTTTTAAGATTTTGGAGAGATGGGGAAGTGAAATAAAAGTAGTAGAACTACTATTTTTATAGTTCTACTACAAAAGTAGTGGAACAAAAGGTCATCTAGAAGACAAGTGACCCATGTGCCCTACTTATCATGGCCTCATCGAAGCTCTAGAACCAAAGAAAACACTAAAATATGAACAAACACAACGGAGAAGTAGAGAACCCAACACTGGCTTTGGTCCAATATTTGGGCATGAAAAGAAGAGCCTATACATGACTCAGTAGTCACACTAGCCCACTTGGTCTCTCTGACTCTCTGCACGTGACCCAGTACCATACAGTCTTCTTTTGAACTTGCCAAGTCAGCCGTCCCGCCAATTCCGCCGGTCATTAGTCACGTGACCTCCAAAAAATTACGCTCAGATGTCTTGTTTTAGTTCTAATTTAAATTAGGTCTAGTCACATTAATGATAAGATTAGATGGTAAAGTGAAGACAAGATAGAGACAAAGCAGCCTGCACTGCTCGTCTTCATGTTATAGGCTTATTGTTTTGTCATTGGCAACTGAAAGTTTCTTAACTATAAAACGTTATCTTTCTACCAACAAAAGTTGGTCCTTTATTGATGAGCTTCGAGATATGAGTAGTATAACGTGTTTTATTTTATTTCTTACAATCATGAGTGTCTTAATTTTTTGTTTTTGTTTTTGTTTTTTATTTCCTCTCTCTACTTGGTCTCGATTTTTTTATAAAAGAGCCAGTCAAATGCTCCAATTATATGAAGAAACTGAAATATTTAGAGTTGGTAACAAGACTAGATCATGTTGATCATCAACCCATCTAAAGATAGATCAAACTCCTTTATTATGCTCGCTTAATGCACATGTTGAGTGGTAAACACAACAAAAAATTATCTTTATTTTTATTATTTTAATTTGCACCACATTGCATTTGAAAGCCTATTTACCCTCAACAAATTTAGACTCAAGCTAAATTAGTTCACAAAAGAGTTAAGCCAACTCTTTTTTGGTTTGGGGTAGAGTTAGGGTTGCAAGCGGGGCGGGCAAGGCGGGCCGGGGCAAGGCGGGGCGGAGCGGGGATTGAAGATACCGTCCTCGCATCCGCAGAGGTGCGGGGCAAAAATTTTTCTCAAAAATTTTTCGCGGGGCAAACTTTGTTGCCCTACGCCCCACCCAGCCAGATTCCCCACAGGGCACGGGGATTCCCGTGTCCCACTGGTAGAAAGTAATGCATTGGTCGTTGTTGACCGAATTGCTAGGCGAAAGTTCGATACTTCGATGGTATATATGAGAATCTTGTGCGAAACATATGGAAGATGTTGTAGTCATTTAATGGTCTATATTTGACGTCTTTCTAAAAAATAGACTATTGAATGCCCTTTCTTTATTAATTCAAAATCACTTGTAATGACATATTTATCATATTAATAAAGAAGTTACATTTTAACTTTGAACACAACTAGAAAATGGACTTTGTCCTCAAGAAAGAAAATAGTAAATACAAATAGATTCAACTTTAAACACAAGTAGAAAAGTTTCATTTCATTCCAAACAACAAACACATAAATAAGAGCATCCTTATATATTTTTAAAATATAAACCAAATGGCATATATATACAAAACCCAAAAGTATAAACTATGTGGTATATAAATACAAAATAACAAACTATGCGACATATAAGTACAAAATAATAAACTATGCTAACAAGCCACAACATATATTAATGCATTTTTCCACATATTGAGAATATATACCTTCCAACACATATTCATTATTGTCAAGTTTCTTCTTTTTGTTTTGATTCTTATTTTTTTTGTTTTCTTTTTAAGATTGAATCAAAATTCTAATAACAAAATGATTAAAGAAGTGATGTGTATTGGTTGATAATCTCTGGTAAGTGTTGTCTAGATCTATAATCTCCAATTTTAAGTTTATTTGACAAGATCATATGTTTTTATTATATATCCTCACTGTCTCAACAAAATTTATTTGTACATTTGAAGTTTCCTTATGTCACACTTTTTTACCATAACATTTTTTTATTTTTAGTTGTTTTTCAACTTTTTTTTTTTTTCTTTTCGACTTTTTGATAGCTATTTGGTTTTCGGTATTTTTTATATTTAGATTTTTACCTTTGAGTTTTTATTTTGATCTCTTTTTTATTTTTCTTTTCAAGAGCAAACAAAAATATTTTAGAAATGATATATACTGATCATCAATCTCTGTATACATTGTTAAGATCAATGACCTCCCTTTTGTTTTGATTTATTCAACAAGATGTCAATTTGTTATATATCATTTATTGTGGCAACAAAAATTTAATTAATCATTTTTCAAAATAAATATAGCTTCTATTCATAAAGTATTAAATTGAGATTTCACCAATGTTTACATAAGTTTTTTTTCTCCTTTTATCACTTCCTTTTTCTCAACAAATTAATTTTATAAGGATTATATTTTTGTATAACCACATGCAAAAAGTTTTTAAACTTTCAAGGCATATATTCCCAAATTTTGTTACAAAAAAATTAAATGATATTATTCTTCACTTAAAATTTATTCGAGATTATGTAGTAAGATTATTTTTTTAATTTTTTTTCTCATTAAGTTAATTATTTTTTAACTAATATATTGACACTTAGTCTTGCCCGTGTGCGAAACACGGGATTTCGACTAATTTTTAAAAATGGATTCCTCGTGGGACGGGGTACGCGGCGAGGAGACGGGGATTCCCCGTGTGGCGGGGCACGGGGTGGGGCGATGGGGCGGGCGGCGAGGGATTCCACATGGGGCGGGATGCGGGGCGAGGCGGCGGGGATTCCACATGGGGCGGGATGCGGGGCGGGGCGACGGGGACTCCCCTTGGGGCGGGGCCACGGGGCGAGGCTACGGGGATTCCCCATGGGGCAGGGCCACAGGGCAGGGCAACAGGGATTCCCCACGGGGCGGGAAACGGGACGCTTCTAAGAAGAAAATCGCGGGGCAAAGGTATACCCCGCCCCCCGCCCCGCCCCGTTATGCGAGGCAAACTTTCGCCCCGCATCCTCCCCGGCAGGGGCAAAAATGTGGGGAATCCCTGCCCTGCTGGTGCGGGCCCCGCGGGGGGGGGGATTCTCCGCCCCACTTGCAACCTTAGGTAGAGTTATCTCTCGGGAGAGAACTTACGAGAAGTTGGAAATTAATCTTATTTGGTTGCCTAACTTCCTTACAAGTTATCTCTCAACTTACACCCTTTAATGCGAGATATCTCTTCCACCTCTCCTGAAGAGTTATCTCCCAAGAGTTGTGGACACAATTATCCGTAATTAATGATTTTTTTATTACACATCTCTCTCTTGTTTGAAGGTTATTTATGTTAATTTATATTAAAATTTTAAAACTTCCTTGCAAGTTTAAAGTTAAACCGAACATAAAAATATTATTTCTAATGGGTCAACTCCAAAGAGATAACTCTAAACTACCACCATAAGATAACAAAAACAAACGAGAGTCTTGAGAATAAAAAATCTACGTTGAAAGCTTCCCTCACAAATATAATGTGTTACTCAGGATAAACGGAAGTAGCCTGATAGCAAGATATCAAAATGGTTCACATATATGTTGAAAGCTCACCGCTTGTGGGACCAGACGTCAAACTTCCTTGGATCAACTCCAATCAGTCTTTTTTTTATTTATTTTGAGGCTTACTACCATCAGTCTTAATTTCTTTAAAATAATATAGGTGAGAAAATAATAAAAAATTGTGATCTTATAGTACATGCCCATTTGTTAACCTTGCATAAAAGACCCATCACAATTCTAGGTGACTAACGTCAGATTTGAAGTGCAAGGCAAAGTGGGTATGCAATAAAGAGAACGATATGGGGATGACAAGGAAGACTTGGTAAAGAAGCAAAATAAGTCAACTATACAATAACAAACAATTCAAAGAAAAGTGGCATTCAATTAACTGTGTCTTTATGTACAAATATATATATGTATACATGTGTGTGAACACTACAAAAGAAAAGGATCCTCTACGACTACTACTACTACTATATTCTAGAACTACTATTAGTAATCACAACAGCTCTTCATATCACTCGTGTCAAAGAAAGCCAGCACTTCAATGAAAGCCCACCAACATCATCGCCCCACAATTCTCTTCAACCAATTTTAAACTCATAAATCACACCGACTTCTTAAAAAGAAAGAATGAAAGCAATAACAGCTGTGATGTGGTGAAAGTGGGTCCTCTATGTGTGTCCCTCACTAGATCAGTAAACAATTCAACAACCAACCAAGCCCCCAACAACTATGACCAACTTATGTACACGAGATTTTTTTTGTCCAAAACATAACTCAAGCAAGGTATCATCATCAATCACTAATAACACTATTGTGTATGTGACTCGGTGTATGTGTCGTGTGCGTGTGTGCTCAATTTCTCAAACCCCTTTGTGTACTTTAAGAATAGGATTTGATCCACCCCAAGTTGTATAGATTCTTCCTCACTAGACCTCCCAAGAAGAACAACATTGCCCCACCAATCCCTGATTGTTGCTCACTTTCATCACCCTTTTGAGACCCTAAGAGTTGCTCCTCCTTCACTACCAAGTTGTTTATCCCAATTTTTTCTCTCACAGGTTCAATGGTCTTTGAGTCTACTAAGTTTCCGGCGGCATCCGTGACATAGAACAAATTTAGTGCCTTGTCTCCTGTTGTAGAGATTTCTGCTCTTGTGACATTAAGCCCGTTTTCACGAAAAGTTCTTGTTACTTCGGAGAGGAGGCCTTGGCGATCCGTTGTGTATAGTTCGAGTTTAACGCCCTGCGTTACGCAATTAAGAATAAACCTTTTCAGACAACCAAACAATATTGACTGTTGAGGCTTAAGAAAGTGAAAACATGAATGATTAGATCACCTTGGATGCCCTTCTTTCAATGGCAGCTTCAAGGCATTGCGTCACACGTTGCCTTTCAGCTTCGGAGCTTATTGGAGTCCCGTCGGTGTGTCTAATGTAGAATTCCTGCACAAGAGAAAGTGAAATTCAAATGTTAGAGACTTGAAACTTGGAGGGAATGTTGTTTAAGAGTTGATTGGGATCAAGTGGTTTTGATTTACCAAATAAGCCATGTCCTGTCTAGTCTTGATTGTGGCGTGGAAGACAACATATTGCATATCCGTTAATGTGCACACGATGTCGAATAAAAGCTTTCGCCGATCCTTACATTGAACATTGATGATCGAATAGCCCCTCTCAAGCCAATTTTGAACGGTAACACACGGCAAAGATGAGTCCACAACAGACTCCTTCAATGGTTTTCGCTCATAATCCCGATCTGCAAACATCATCTGATGAAGCCTTCGTTCCGTGTGAGTAATCGCCATTGCCACAGTCGTCCTTGCTCCCCTAATATCATTATCCCCCTTCAAAACATTCCTCAATCGCCCCTCAATCTTACTAATCTTCTGGGCATCCTCAATTGGAGACCCAGAATCAACCTCTTTAACAAAAATCAACGACGCAATTCGCCCATTATGTGTCCACACCTTCGCCTCCACAACATTGCATTGCAACTCAGCAAGCACTGCAAACACCTCAGATAGAAGGCCAGGCCTATCAGTCCCTGTGAGCTCCAACGCCGTAAGCCCCGTAAAAACATCAGTTCTACTCGAATTAAAGCCACCGAGAGACTACAACAATGAAATTGAACTCACATTAGATCAAATTGAACCAAAAACATGAAAATAAAATAAAATAAAATAACTTCCCCCAATGGGGCATTGGTCAAGTGGGCAAGTCCGTTCTCTAACACAAATGTGTTGAGTTCAAAACTTGCACTCTCATTTCTCGCCCCTATTTCTTTCTTTCTCGGGTTCTCGAGTGGGGGTCAACTGCAGACCCCTACTGAATTAGTCGGGTTCACTATCAGTTTCGAATAAGCCTCCGCAACACAAAAATTACAATGAATGCTCAAATGGGTTACTTGTTAACCAACCTGTTCTATGTAACGGATGACGTTCTTGTCTGTTAATTTATCCCCATTTTTGTCAGTTACATGAAAAACTGTAAAGACACAAATCACAGATTTTGAATGAATTGAATGAACAAGTAACAAGACTACTAAGTAAGCGAAAAAATTGCGAAAAAATCGATTAATTTGAAAGGGCTTACCGTCCATGAACCACCTTCCATCAGAGGAAATGTAGGCCTTCTTGATGCTCAAATTCAGATCTGTGAGAACCTGAACTGCTTCAAGCAGAATTCCGTGTTTTCGGGCGCTATCGACCTGAAATTGCACCACAAAATTGAATGATTAATCAACCATTTGGTTCAAATTTCATATGGGTTTGATGGGTTTTTCAATGGGTTGTTCAGAGACTTACTTTGACAACAGTTGATGTTGCACAAACAGCATTGTCGATCACAACCCTGAAAATAGTCACAACAGAGAGATGTTGATGAGTGATTTGGTGAGGAAAAGAGGGCATTGAAAAGGTCTACCGGAGACTTGGTGAAGATCAAAGAGGGGAAAAGTCGGTCAGCGAGAAATAGTAAATTATAATTAAAGAAATTGAACAGAACAGTGTTTGGAACGCCATGAAACCCATGTTTGATCTGAAACAAACCTCAAAAACAGAGTACACAGAGAGATCAAATCAACAAAAACAGAGGACCCCTTGAAGTGATTTCACAGAAAACACTCTCAAATCCTTTCTTGATCTCAAAAACAGTGCCCAAAACAGGGGAATCAAAAACAGAGAAACAGAGAGAGAGACCCAGAATTTGAAATCAAAGAAACAAACAGACCTTGGAGTGTTCATTCTGATCACAAGCTTCTCGTACTCATCCAAACTCCCAGCCCACTCCATCTTTCTCTCTCTCTCTCTCTCTCTGTCTCTCTCTCTCTCTGTTTCTCTCTCAATCTCTACAAAAAACACCAACAAATCCCTCTTAAAACCCACAAAAATCTCTGCAAACTAAGCCCGGACGAGATTCTCTAAGAGCTCCAATGCCATATAACACCCAAAGCTACCCTCCCTTGTCTCAACTCTCCCCTCTCTCGACCAAATCGCCATTAACAACACAACAACACCTTCCCAACCCACAAACTCTGTTTTCCTCTGTTTTATCTCTCTCTCCCCCTCACTCTCTCTCACTTTAAATCAAAATCTCTCCTATCTTCAAACCGCAACTTACGCTTCTTCACATACCACACCCCTCTCACTCTCTTTTCAATTTATATATGGGAATTGGGAACACATATGTCGCCCCTGCCCCTTTTTTGCACCCGATACCATATATTGCACACAAATCTTTCCTTTTTTTTTATTATTTTTTATCCACACTATCTATAGTCATTTATTTACGAATATACATAATCTTTTTTGGAAATTGTTATTTTCGTTCCATACTATCTATCATATTAAATGCTCTTTATTTTGTTCCACAATATGTATCACATTAAGAAATTAATAAAATATTAAATATTTTAATAGTAGTTAATTATCACCTTAATTTTTGTGCAAACGTTAAAATATGACTATTAATATGGAACGATAGAGAGAGTACAATAATACCCTAATTGACACCTTAAGTGACACCTCTATAACGCGACTTATGAGTCTACATCTTTGGAGCCGTCTGTGCATGCCTAGGGATATACATTCCGCATGTTATGCATCGAGAACTACGTATGTAACACCTATTTTCAAGTAGGGTCGATATGTTACGTCATAAAAGCGTCACTTAAGGTGGTATTAATTGGGGTGTCATTATGGCATTACTCTTTTTTTTACTAAAAATTTTAAAATTTTAAAATTATTGTTCGGGTAATTGAGAAAAGAAGTTGCTAAATCGCAACGGGTTTAGACATTAAGATCGGGCACTAACCCACTCAATCACTGTAGAATGTACTTCAAGATGTATCATATGGTGATTGGGTGAGTTGGTGCCTAAACTAAGTCTTTCCAGTGATTTTTTTTTTATGAGGAAACGATTTTGTAACTCATAAAAGAACTTACACAAAATACGTACATTTACTGGAGGCCCTTGATTTTTCGACAAAATGTGTTTGTGTATGCATTGCGATGCACAGTAAAAAAGATGTTAGCAAATGCGTATCTTTTTTGGGTTTGTTAGAGTTAACGTTACCATTAATTGTAGAGACGTTACATAATTAGTGATAACGTTACATAATCAGTGAGATATTACACAATTAGTGATGACGTTACATAATCAGTGGAACGTTACATAATCAATGGAGATATTACACAATTAGTGATAACGTTACATAATGAGTGGAGATATTACAAAATTAGTGGTAACGTTACACAATCAGAAGAGAAGTAAAATTTTTCAATTATTTAGTTTCCTAACACATAATAATATCCAACTATCATACTAATGATTAACTATAACTGGGCTCAATAATAAAATTTTTTGAGGCTTCACTCTCATATATTTGAGTAATATATAACTACAAAATGTCGATTAATTAAGGAAGATACAACTCATATATAGAAAAATGTTGTTATGCCCCCACATAGACACGCATGTGTTGGTGCCTATTACTTTTTTTACATTTAGATGTATGACAAAAGTTTTTATAGGTATCACTATATTTGTCGATATGTGCATGTTGGTTGTGCCTGAGATGGCACAATAGTAGTGTTCATGATTATAGCATTTGATATGAGACCTCTCAGTTTTTATTTTTATTTTTTATTTTTGAAGCCTAATTTTTTATTTAATATTACATTTTTTTATAAACAATATTACATTATTATTTGAATTTGAAGCCAACCTAGCAGGGTGGGGAATCTATCGTCACAGGCGTGACTAACGCCCCTAAACGAGTGCGACCTACTGACCAAATGGTCAATGGTCAATTTACCCTCACCATCCGCCACGTGTCGCTTAATTCCCACTTGAACTTTAACTACGCTGTCCACTTAGGCATCCACGTGTCCTCCGTAATGTCCCTTGCGTGCGCTCCACTCCACTGTGGTAGTTGTTGTAGGTGGCGCTTGTCGCCCTTCCCCTTCTCGACACGTGGCACTCATCCACGTCCGGGGCCCACACTGCCTTGTTCTTCAAGTCGTCAGGACAGTAGCTTTTCCATCCCCACCGTTCGTTTGATTGGATCTCAACTGTCAACCCACGCATTATCAGCCGTCCGATAACGTCCCTTGGTCTTCTGTTTTCTCCTTTTTGTCCCTGATCGTCGTCTGTGCTTATAACGAACCTTTCAAGCCCCCTCTTATAGACGACATGGAAAGGCAGTGCGAGGGTAGATTAGGTATTTTAATATGTATTGCTGGGTTCCACTGATTATGGAAAGTGTTTTGAACTCGCCGAGTGCGGGTTGTACAGACTTAGAGAATTGGGAAGTGGTCCACGTGCGACTAATATGACAACTACGACGTTATGCTATTAGAGACTTGCCATTTAAGCTTCCTATTATTGCCTTATGCGTAGTTTATACGAGATAACTTTTGATTATAGATAATATATTAGGTTATTATAACAACTATATAGAAAGATCTAATATCTTCTTGATTGTGATTTGAGAAGGGGACGCCCGTTTAATTATTAACAAATTCAAAATTTTTTTTTAATAGTCGCGTGGTAGTATCTATAATCATTATACTTCATTCATTTTATATTATCTGTCACATTTTGACTTAGTGTATAAAAGTTAAGGTGATAATTAGTTACCATTAAAATTTTATAACAAGACTATATTACCCTCTCATAAATGATTTCATTTATTATATATATTGTATAAAAAAAAGTGATTGGTGGTGTCATTAACTAAATAAAATGAGGTTAGAATTGGAAATAATACATTTAATGTTTTCTTGATTTCCTAATATGACACATTATGAACTAAAAAAAGAGCTCCAAATGTGAACTTCTTCCCTCCAGTCAAAAATATACGACGTTGAGATGTTTTGACTTGAAGAAATATAAGATGTTTTCGAGAGAGTTGTGTACTTCTTAAACCTATTTTATCATTCTTTTAACTCAAACATTTAATTATAATTAAACACTTGTCTTTCTTTCATTCGAATAAATAAATGATTAAATGTGGGTAATAATGTAATTTAAACTCATAATTGATGCTTTCTTTTTTTTTAAGCACAATTAATGTTTTTTAAAGGTGTGCTTGATAGCAAAGAAAATAAAAAAGTTGTGAAAAAATTTTCAATTTTTTTGGTGCAACCGCTTTTTTATTTTTAATGTTTGATAACTTTGTAACTACATAGAGAAAAAACCACACCACACAATTTTCTTCATTTATTTTTTCTGTTAAAAGGTGAAAAAAAAAAAAAAGAATGTTGTGTTTTAGGAGAGAAAAAAAAGTTGACTTACTTTTTGTATCTTCTTTGTTAGAAAACATAAAGAGAGAAATAAGGGTGTAAGTCAAATTTTTGTGGCCCACATCACTTTTTTTTTAAATAAGATTTTCTAATGTGTTGTCAAATAATTTCAAGAAAATTTGCCCTCTAAAAATCTTCTTGAAAGAATTTTCAAATAAAAATTATTTTTTTCTCTTAAAAATTCTCAAGCTATCAAACACACCCTTAATATGTGTGTTTCGAGCAAAAAGTCATATATATTTTTTTTATTAGATGGAGTATCTCCATTTAAAAATGTAAGTTGTTTAAGGTAAGGACACAAGAATTAAGACAGACTTAATTACAAGTGTAATTTACATTTACGTTATTTGACATTAAATGAATTAAAGAATTTAAAATTCATAAATATATAAATTGTAAAAGGATAAAATGGGTAAAAAAAATAATAATATACTTTCAAATTTTGAAAAGACTTACAATTTTGAACAAAAAGTTTTTGCTATAGCAACTTATATTTTTAAATGGAGGGATTATTTCACATCTAGATATATTTTCAGCAATCGTATTATCAACCATATTATTATAAGATCAAATAGTTTTAACCTTTTTCGATTAATTTAAAAAATACCTCAAATTATGCGCCACGCAAAATTTTGTTCAAAATTTCTTAAATAAAGGTTTGAACTTGCTAATACCCAATGTGCAACAATTACTATTTTCTACTCCCTCTGTTTAAATTTATATATATATATATATATATATGTGTCGTTCTAGCAAATATTTTTTTTTCAAAAGTGTAAGTCGTTTTCAGAATTCGAGAGTATATTTATTATTTTTTTTACCTATTTTATCTATACACAATTCAAATATTTATGATTGTTTAATTCTTCTATTCATTTGATGTAAAAGGACGTAGATGTAAATTACACTCGTAATTAAGATTGTTTTAATTCTTGTGTCCTTACCTTAAATGATTTATATTTTTAAACAGGGAGTATTCAATTTAGATAGAATGAAACTTGCATGAATTTATTAGAGTTTTAATTTGACAATATCGCTTGGCTTGATTCTTAAGGAAACAAAAAAAAATGCTCATGTATAAAGGAATAAAAAATGATTTTTATTTACCAAAAAAAAATATTGATTTTTACAGTCCAACTACCTTCGAAATCACGTGTTTCTTCATTGAAGCATGAAGAGGACTTTTCTTCTTTTATTTTTTTCTTTTTTTGTGCTAACGAATGAGGGGTACTTGTGCAAAATTTCTTGACTGTGATTTTGTGATAGCACAGACAAAAATTCATGACACGTTAATTAAGGCATGCGTTAAGTCCATTCACTTTGGGACGGAGGGTAACAAAAAATTTTTTTTTTTTTTTTTTGAGATTTTTGTAAATATTAAAGGAGTTTTACAAGTTATAATTTTGGTTTTTAAAATTGCTTTTATCTCAAATAAAAAATTTTCAAAAAACCCCTAAGGGTCCTGGACTAAATCCAAGTAGCTTCAAAATAACAACATACAAAACTCCTTTAATATTTGTAAAAATTTCAAAAAATACCTTATGAGTTCGAACTCTAAGAGTCCAAATAGTTTTTTTGATTTTTTTTTCTTGAAGTTGGTAATAGACTTAATTAAGGTCACATCGTGTCTAAGATTTATGTAGTTTCGTTTGTTCATGGATTAATAAATCAAAAAATCTGTTTGAACTTTTAAAGTCTAAACTCATATAGGGTTTTTAAAATTTTTACAAATGTCAAAGGAGATTTATAAGTTATTATTTCAAATATATTTATTGTTCGAGAAAATTTTCAAAAACTCCCTAAGAGTTCAAATAACACTTCTTATTTTCTTAATAAATTTAGCAATTTATATTGTCAAATGAAAAGCTTAACAGAATCGAATGGTGTTTTTTTTTTTTTTTTTGTTGAAAACTCGAATGGTGTCTTATATCCTCGTTTCACTTGAATATTTTTTTTTAAAGGAAATTTTTAAAAATAGAAAAAAAATTATATTCATGTGGGATTACCTAACCCGTATGTCGAGGTGTATCCAACACATCAATCGCTTTGAGCACCACATAAAAATATTTGCTCAAGAAAAGAGATTTCAACGACATCAGTTTTAGTACTCGTATTTGATTTGACATGATACTTGATATGTTGGGATTTAGACTTTCTTTAGTTCATTTATACTAATTTATAGTATTAGTTGAGAGTTAGCTTGGTGGAGTTAATATTTTCATGTTTTGTTCAACTTTAAACTTTTAGAGAAGTTATAAAAATATATGAATTGACATAAACAACTTTCAAATAAGAAAATGAGATGGGTAAGAAAAAAGGTCATTAATGAGGTTAATTGTGCCCACAACTCATGAGAGATAATTTCCTATAGAGATGTGAGGGAGGCATCTCTCACTTTTCCCAGAGATAAATACCAAACAAGCTTAGTTCTTAACTTCATGTAAGTTATACCTCCAATCAAAGCTTTAGACCATCTCCAACCACGATACTTTATTTTTTTCTCTATTTTACAGTTTTGTCACATCAAACTCGATTTCTTCTCCAATCTAAAACTCTATTTTTACACTAAAACTCTATTTTTACTTTTATTTTTTTGTTATTTATTTGTATTAATTTTAATAAATTATTTAATCATTAAAAATTATGAAAAAAATATATTCATATTTTTTTGAAAAAGATATAATTATTGATAATTTTTTAAAAGAAAAAAATAAAATAAAAAATAAAGGAACTTTATTATAGAGTTGTGTGAATAGTGAAACTTCTAAATTTAAAATTTTATATTCACCCAACTTTATAATAGAGAAAAAATAAAGTGTGATTGGTGAAATAAAGTTTAAAAACTTGAAAGGGGAAGTTTTCATTCAACTTTGGTGTGCTCTTATTAAAATAATTTTACTTTAAAATGTAAAACTTTAAAAAGTAAAATACCATTTGGTATGATGACAAATGTGCCTTAGCAATGTGGGACTAAAGATATCGAAAAATGTGTTTAACACCATTCCAATGTCTTCGAGTTGGTGAAGAGCTATATCTTGCAAGTAGGTTGACAAAGAAAAGCAATATCGGGTCTTGTACAATTTGCAAGATACATAAGTGCACCAATTGCACTTAAATATGGTACCTCCGGACCAATTAGCTCTTCATCACTTTCATGAGGTCGAAATGGATCCTTATCCACTTCAAGTGATCTGACAACCATTGGAGAGCTCAATGGATGTGCCTTGTCCATATAAAATCTTTTTAATAATTTTTCAATATAATTTGATTGATGGACAAGTACTCCACTTGAAAAATATTCAATTTGCAAACCAAGACAAAGTCTTGTTTTTCCAAGTTCTTTCATCTCGAATTCCTTTTTCAAGTATTCGGATGTTCTAACGATGTCGTCATGGTTTCCCACTATATTTAAATCATCAACATATACAAAGAATAATCACAAATCCTGTTGATGATCTTTTAATGAAGACACATGGGCAAAGCGGATTATTTACATATCCTTCTTTCAAGAAATAATCACTAAGACGTTTGTACCACATTCGTCCGGATTGTTTCAACCCGTACAAAGACCTTTGTAATTTTATAGAATGCATGTTATGAGGTTTTGATTTTATTTCATCGGATATTACAAATCCATCGGGATTTTCATATATATCTCACTGTCTAGAGATCCGTACGATATGCTTTATGTAACGACATCCATTAAATGCATATCAAGCCCTTCGAGACTCGCAAGGCTTATCAAGAACCGAAATGTGATTGCATCTATAACAGGAGAATATGTTTCCTCATAATCGATGCCAGTCTTTGTGAGAAACCTTGAGCTACAAGTCTTGCTTTGTACCTTGTAACTTCATTTTTTCGTTTCTCTTTCGTACAAATACCCATTTATATCCAACAGGCTTTACGCCTTCGGCGTTTGGACAATTGGTCCAAAAACCTCTCGTTTTCTTAACGAGTTTAGCTCTCGTTGGATAGCATCTTGCCATTTTTGCCAATCAGGTCTTTTTTGACATTCGTCCACTGATCGTGGTTCTGGATCATCATCATTTTCACATATTTCAAAGGACACATTGAAAGCAAATATATCATCAGGAACAATTTCATTTCGATCCCAAATCTTACCGAGTTTAAATAATTTATTGAGATCTCATTATTTTCATCTTTTTCCTCTTTTTCTAGAGGAAGTTGTTCCTCATCGAATCAACTTGTTCGACAAACCCTTATCAAAGGATTCTTGTGCTTTCTCAGGGAGTATTTTGATTTGTATTTATTTTTACTCCCGTTTTCCTCTTTCGAGGAATTGTATCCTTTGAACCAACCGGTCTTCCACGCTTTAAGCGTTTCGTTGGTTCTTGTGCATTTTGTTGCACAGAGACATCAATTCTTGCAGGAGCATTTACACAAAATGGAATATGTGATTTTGTCACTTGTTTTGCATCATTAAATGCATCTGGTAATTGATTTGCAATTTGTTGCAAATGAATGATCTTTCGAACTTCAAGTTCACACTTGATTTGTTCGTGGATCATAATGTGATAAAGTTGATGCATTCCAAGCAATTTCGCGCCATTCCTTTTGAATTGACTTCTTATCTCCCCTAATGGTGGGAAAATTGCTTCATCAAAGTGACAATCAAGAAACGTGCAAGAAATAAATCCCCTGTTAAGGGCTCAAGGTATCTTATAATGGATGATGAGTTAAATCCAACATAAATCCCAAGTTTTCGTTGTGGACCCATCTTAGTTCTATTGGGAGGTGGTATAGGAACATACACCGCACAACCAAAAATTCTTAAGTGTGAAATATTTGGTTGTTGACCTAAAATGAGTTGCATGGGGGAATGTTCATGGTATGCAATGGGCCTATAACGAATGATAGATGCTTTGCATGAAGGATCGCATGTCCCCAAACCGAAGTTGATAACTTAGTTCTCATGATTAAAGGTCTGCAATTAATTGAATGCGTTTGATTACTCTTCGGCCCTAAATTAATCAAGTCATGCAAACATCATGCTCTCGGACGTGAAGCGCGCACACACTAAACAGTGGTGACCTCACTCACACGCACGACACGTCTCATAAGATGGCGGAAAACATGCCTACATTAAACCCACAACACTCCTACGATGCTCAGCCATTAAAGGACGTGTGGGCCCACCCTACTCCCTATCCATGTGCCCACCGTCAGAAAGCACGTGCTCTGCCCTCGCCGCGTTATGAGGAGCCGACCCACTCGTCATGCTTCGCACGACAGCACTTCCGTTATTTCATCCCAACAAAACAAATCATTAATTGAGCCATCGTAACTCATCAAGAACACACAGCAATGACACCACTTGTCACCGATTGGCCATTTCACATCGAGATACACATCTCACATCACAATGCAAAAACCAACTTACATCAGTTGTTACAAAAACATTTTTCATCATTAAAAACACGAAATTAAAATAAATTTAAAGATGATTTAATTTAAATCGAATTAATTCACTGTAAATATCACTGCCAAAACGCACGATCTCCACCACGTCGTGTCACGAACCCTCCACGTGCAGAACTCTTATTGGACAGTAACTATGTTGTTCTCACGTTGTAACTGCCGTCTCAGCCGTTACATATAACGGCAGTTTGTCGTTGGTGTTCGTTTAATAACGTCAGAGCAAAGGACAGGGGCGAGCCGGTCGGACCGGGCCGGTTTGACATTTAGCGCCAAAATCGCGATGGTGGTGCGCGGGAACCACGATTTTCCCGCCAATACGCGGCGTGGTGACCACGTCATCGGAAATATACTCGTTTGAATCGAAAGAGATGCGTGGGGCCAAATGTCTGACGTGGAAAGAGAAGAGCGGCGGAACGTTCGAGAAAAACATACGGCCCTTTGCAGTAGCGAAAGGACGCGAGTACGAGGACCGGGTGGATGGCCTAACTATAATCTGCCATGTGGATATTAAACTTTTTTTTTTTTGTTTTGGAGTGTCTGAATCGTCCACACAAAACTCACGTAGAAACTCAAGCTTTCAAATCGAATCACTCAAATCAATTCGAAAAATATCTTTATTAAATTTACTCCCTTTTAAGTAAAAAAAAATCTACATAAGATTTTTTTACTACAAAAAATATAAGATATTTTTCACGTAACTTTTGTATTTCTTATACATATTTTAATTTTTTTAACTCAAATATTTAATTATAGGGCTTAAAAAATATATTTAATTATAATTAAATACTTTATCTTTCTTTAAGGTTTCGACTATATACACCCTATAAAACACTAAAATAATCTAATAGATCTCAAATTAGTTAAAGCAAAACACTTAGGGTGACTTGCAAGAATATTTTGTAGGGTGCACATAGTTGGATCCTTTTTTTATTTGATTAAATAAATAATTAAATGTGGATATGAATGTTTTCTCAAAAAAAAATGTAGATAAAAATGTAATTTAAACTCACAATTAATGTTCTCTTAATACATGTATTTTGATCAAAAAGTCATTTTTTTTTTATCGAAGGGAGTACTTTTGTGTGATTAACTTAAACCACTTGTAATTTTTAGAATTCATGTAACATTGAAACGTCTACTATGTAAATTAGTGGTGGACATGGGTCAGGCTGTGTTAACCCTTACTCGATTGTTTTTTTTTTTTGCCCCAACTCGATGGACCGGGTAATAAAATCTATTACTTGTCATTACCCGACCGTTGAGGGAAGAACATCATTACTCGACCCATTATCCGACTGCAAGTTGGATAATTTTACTCGCCTACCAACATAAAATTAATAAATTGCAAACTTGAAAAAAAAAAACTATATAGAAAAAAATTTTACAAAAAAACTTATTAAAGATAATTTTTTATTAATTGAAAAGTATTAAAATTATGAGATTGATAATTGATTGGCAAAAACTTACTAAATTAAAAAATATTCTAATATATTAATTGATAATTACAAAAAATATGTGATTGTTTGATTGTCAATTATTAAAATGATGAGATTGATTGATAAGCAATCAATCACTCATGAAATCATTAAAATTATGGATTCATTTGATAGACAAAATACCTTTAATGTATACATATGTTATATATTGTATACACATGTTATATATTGTGTAGAAATCTTAATTAAATATATAAGATTTTTAAAACTAGTGTGTAAATATATTACAATGATGTTCTAAAATAATATTATATAAATAAAATAGAATTGATTTAATTGTAAAAATATATTTTATTGTTGAATATCTTGAGTTCCATTCCAAACATTACATATGTTTATAGTAAAAACAATTATACAATTTTTGTCAAAACCTCTCAAGTAAAATGGTAAAGACACCACTTACCAAAAAGATAAAACCTCATGAGATTATAGTTTAAAAAAAAAAAAAAAACAAAAAAAAAAAAAAACAATTATACAATTTTTAGTAAAAACATAAAAAATGGTTAATTTTATGTAAGGGATATGGGACAGAAATCCCTGCGAGATAAGAACAATCTTCATCTCCGCCATCGGCAAGGTTTTACCCTATGCCATATCCCACAAAAAGCAAAATGAGAGAAATCTTTGTTCAGGCGAGGAGGCGGGGCCTCACAGAGAACAAAAATTTCTCGCCCCACTTGGAGACTTAGGCGTTACTTATCAAAAGCAAAATCAATGTTCGACTGAGAGTAGTTAAGTTTTTTTCTAGTAACAAAATAAAATCATGTGGCTGGTAATGGAGGGGGAGTTGTTTAGATTATTGGTTCCGCGGGCGGCGGGGGCATGGAGAGGGAATGTAATGCAAGCTGTCTGTACTGTTTGGATTATTTTTTCTATGGTTCCCGCGTTTTTCTTCAATTGCTTTTTTGACCCGGGAAGTATGAGAATTCGCGCCAAGATTCAAAATTGGAATCCAGCCTCAAGTTGGACATCATATTGGGGGGAGCTTCTAATATACACTGGTGTTTTTATTCTCAATACTTAAACTCGAGTCACTAATTAAAGGACAACAACTTGCTTCTAACTATATTATGCCAACCAACTGTTATAGTATCGAGATAATTTTTAAAGCCAAAGAATACGTACAAACATGTATGATGTGTGGTGTTTTGGTCGTTCGATCATAGATCTAGTGCATTGATCTATAGATAGTGGGTTTGTAGTTTTTTTAAATTAAAAATAATAGGTCACAACATTCGCACCCCACTTTTTACTTTTTGAACCTTATTTTTAATTTTTTTTCATTTATTCTACTTTTTACTAAGTTTACCCCATTTTTATCTCAAAGTATAAAAAATATCCTTCTCACCCCATTACCCTTACTCTCTCCCCAACACTCCTTAATAATTTCCATTGCTTAGTTTTAATCATTGTATAACACTTGTACTAGGTCACTAAGTGTCGTAGGAGTATTTTTTAGTTGAACAAAGTCGGATGTGGTTACGTTGTGTCATTAAAATTAAAAAATGTCGTTCGCGAGGATCGGTCGCACAGGGTCGAGACTTCTAAGGAAGTATCGGTCGACTCTGACCGAGACCTTTGTACTCGGTCTCAGTGGGTGACGGAGGAATCCAACCGAGACCTTTTTAGAGTTGTCAGCCATGTGTATCTGATACTTCTTCAAATGTGTCAGACTTGTATGTCCGACACCTGCGGACAATAAGAACGAACAAAAATGACAAAAGAAATAGTGGGCTTTGCTCATAATCGTTTGATATTTTTTATTCTATCGAAACTTTGTACTCAAAAAGCAAGATTTAAGCCCCAAATCGAAGCCATAAACTCAACATCAAAACCACAAACAATACTGACTCAAAAGTGAAAAAAACAACAAAAAAATCACAAAATCGACACTAAAAGAGTTGAAGAATACACATGGTATTGAATCAATAGGATTTTGCTCAAATTTCGTCAATTTGAATCGAATGTCAGAGTGTGATTCAAGATATGGGTGACTAAGGTATGAGTGACAGGGGTGACTTTATGGATGAGTAAAAATATTTTTATATGAATGAGTAGTTGGGTAAGGGGTACAAAAAGTAAAAGTAGGGCACGAATAGCCATGGCCAAATAATAACATGGTGGGTTTTTGAGAATGGGTGGCCATTGAAAGAAAAAAGGATAGGTTGAAGTAGCAGCATTAAAAATAGGGAAAAAATCTTTTTAAAAAAGGATGGAAAAAAACTAACTAAAGTAAGTATTTTAAAATTAAAATTGCCCAAATCAATTAATGATCAGATTTTGAGAGGTTATATTGAAACCCTAAAGGGTAAAGATCAACTTTGGATTTTTCAAGACAAAAAAGAAAAAATGAACTATTAAATAAAATTAAATACGAAATTTGTTATATTGAAACCTAAAAAGTGTGCATAAGCCTAGTCACATCGGGATTTATATCTAGCACTCGAAGCCATCATAAACGATCGAGGGTCCCACAATGGGCTGGAACGCACTCGAACTAGGTATACGAGTGCTTGTTGTGGTAAATTGTGATGAAAATGTACAAATTAGCTAATTTCATTACAAGAAAATTAAATGAACAATTACTACGAAAGTAAATACTAAAATTTAAATGAACTATTAAATAAAATTAAATACAGACAATTGTGTTCATCGCATAAAATAAATAATAGTGAAACTTTGAAAATTTTGTGATCAAAGCATTATCCTCTCTTGATTTCAAATTTGCATGTTAGTATTGAATCCGTAGATATTTTTGGAGACTAGCACCATACTTTTGGTGTTGGGTGATTTATGAAAATGGGTTTTGAAAATGTGATTTTTGGTGATTCTTTTGATATCTAAATTTGATGAATTTGTGTTTAAATGGTATTTTTGAGGTGGATGATGAGTTTTGGACAAATGAATAGGTGTATGAGGGAGTTGGAGTGTGGATTTTTGAACCGTAAAAATGGGAATGACGCGAATGACCTAGCGCGCTCCCTCTCGGAAAACGATGAACAAGGACTTAGATGAATTAGCGCTAATAGATCCAAAAATTGGAAAATGAAGAAATGAGTCTTAGGTGGTTGATGTAATTGAACCTACAAATTGAAGGAATCGAGCGGGGGATTTAACTTGTGGGACGAGGAGCGCGAATTGAGGTAGTATCTCAATTGAACTTCACTTTAAGTATTTACCTTGTTTGACTTATTTGAATTCGCGCTCCATTTCGTTATTGCTTTACTCGGTGGTTGAGTACTTTCACTGGTGACTTTACTTCGGTCTCCTACCTCGTGTCTTTACCTGTTGAGATCACTCCCCACCATTCGTTACGGCCATAGAGTCCACTAAGTCATAGCACTTGTCTAGGCATACGCCGGTGAATAGGCTACCCGGGTATGGTAGGCTTGTGTGGGTGCGTCGTGGGTCTACGCCGACCACCTTGAGGGTCCAGGGCCAACCCATTGGTGTGTTTACGGTCGGTGCCTGGGGAGAAAACCCAAAGTATGACTTGGTCTGATTTTTATGTGCACGTACTTTGTTTCATCCCTATATTTATGCATGCGATGGTCCTTTTTACAGTTGTCTGTATTTCTCTTGTTCCGCATGTTTAAATTATAGTATTTTAAATTCCAGTACTTTTACTTTCGTAATTACTTGGTCAATTTTCTTGGGATTACTCACTCTGGACTCGTCATCTGTCTTTTTGTGATGGCTGAGTGCAGATCCTAGTACGAGCCGGGGAAAGGGCAAGCTTGAGGATTATATCGATTGACCGCTCTAGCCCTTCACGTACGTATGTGTATGTTTACTCGTTTTATATTGGGTTTTGGGCTTTGAGAGACAGGTTGTACATTTTGATATTTTGAGGATCAGATGAGATGTATATGGTGTACATTTGGTATGGTTTCCACTTAGGCATTTTGCTAATAAAATACAAGATGAATCTTTATATTGTTCATTTAAGTTTCCGTTGCTAACTTGAGGTTATGTGATATTAATTGAATCAAATTTAATAAGAATTGATCGATGATGGATAATTGGGTGTGGGACACAACTAGTTAAGTGCCTCGACGTGATCCTCGGTCGATATGGTTTAGTGGACATATACATAGAATGACACGAAGGGAGAGCCTCAACGTCCGTCCATTCATACTCCACAATAGGAAATAGAGTAATGAAACAACAATACTGAATTCAAATTGCCAAAATAAGTAAATGATCAAGTAATTTTAGTTGGAATACTACACACTTCAAATCGCACTCCAACTAACCCAATTACACCTAATCATGCCTCCAAACACGTGTCTAATCGCCAATCAGTCAATTCAAAGTCTATTATTCGCAAATACCTATTAATTTCCCAATTCATAATTCTTCCTAATTCCTATTTACCTTTAAATTAAACATTTTAAATCCTCATTTTATTGATAATAGTCCTCCAATAAAATCTCTAACCAAACCTATTTCAGAAAATTCATTTTTTAAATTTTATTTATTTTTCTATCTCGGATGTCGTGGGTGGTGTCGCCGCCATGTACACCACCCCCACGGTGTGATATAATGCGTCGGTGTATGGTGACTATTTGGTTTGGACGCCGCGGGTAACGCGTGAGAGTTTCCTCCCCACGACGTCCATGGCGGCGTCTGAAATAGTAACGCCCCATTAGGGTTTCTGAGCCCTCCGGCTCGTCGCCACGCTCCAAACACGTCCTAACACCTCATATATTCACATATCCATCATAACCCACTATAAAATTTTGACGACACTCATCCGAAATCGAAACCTCGATAAATCACAACAAACCCTATTTTTCCTTTCAAAAACCAAAACTTCAATAACACTAACAAATGCTCCAATACAAACACAACATCCATAGCAACTCAGCCTAAGCTGTATGCTCAATTCACAAACCCCGAAACCACATCAAAACTCAAACTTTTGTACCCAAACGTAGGAAATGGATAGAGGATCGAGGATCTCACTTTAGATCGTTGATAACACTTTGTTTGAACCTCCAAATGAGTTCCACAAGTTCATAAAACCTAGTTTTCTTCTCAATTTTCGGACTTATCACATGGAGGAGAGAAAAGGTGATGGTTGATAAGAAAATTCACTATTTATACTAAATTTTCCATCTCTTGTGTGTGGTTATCCCAATGTCTCAATCCAAGGGCCATTAATAGGTCAATAAGTCCAACTTTTAGGTGACTTGAATGGGTAACACCTTTTCATTAACTTATCTTCTCTTAACACAATATGCAAACCCTCGGGCATTCCCGCACCCGACTCCCGTGCGTACACTCACGTCTCTCGCTCCCGCGTCCCGAACGCATATACGACATTTATTATTAATTATTAATTGAATTTTAATCATTTTCATATGTGCATTAATGTATAACTACCCGACCTAGTGTACTGTCATTCACCTACTTGGTACCTACGTCTGTATGCTAATCCGGGCGAATACTTATCACACTGTCTTGCACGATCAATAATAAATAAAATACACTCATCACGATTCCAATAAACCTAATTACATATGAACATCGCAAATTAATTTACAACACAAAAATCGCTATTTATCCAACTTCGAGCGCGCCCTGACCTATCTGCGGGGTTCACGGGGTATTGAGCTGTTATCCACGTCTGCACACATATCAAAATTAATAGCTAATTAAATTCAGGTTGTTACAAAATCTATCCAGTGATGCTTCATTTATATTTCTCAATTTCAAGACTTTATGTTAAGAAATGTTAAAGAATGTTAAAGAATCATTATTTATGAATTTAATAAAGAGAATTTTGATCTATTGGAGAATATTTTTTGTAATTTTTATCTTTATTTTATAGTCATGGAGTTGGAATTGTAGTTTGATACCTTCAGGGATCTTTGTCGGTGTTTTAATGGTTTAAAGACCGTCTTAACTTGGAAAATATGTGAAATGGATTTTACATAATCAAATGGAGTAAAAATAACTAAGACATGAATTTTATTGATTCAATGGGATTTGTGAAGACTTGTGAAACTTAGGGAACACGCGAGTAAGGCTTCGCTACTAATTTTGAATCGGTTTGGTTGTAAGTAAACCAGTTCGGGCCTTAATATGATTTCATTTGTGCATTATTATTTGGTTATTATTCATGTTATAATGGCCTAAATCTAATTTGCCATTAATTGACACGCGGTTGCAGATGTGAACGCTAGCTCAGACGCGCGTGGACCATAACGTTACGTCAAAGCACACCATTATATGTATATAGTCCGTTTTTGTATGTTTTTGTTATATTTGCGATGTAATTGTTTAAATTAGCTTATTTGAATCGCAATATTGTGTATGAGATTGTATATGCCGAGCGAGGTAGTGTAACGAGAATTTGCTTCGGGTAGCGTGTAAATGTGAGAACCGGGAGGCGAATGGTTAGTACACTAGGTCGAGGGTTAATATACACACAATAAATGATAAAATATGCTAAATAATTAATATTAAATGATGTATGCATGTGAGTGACGCGATTATACGCATTGGACTGTTGAAACGGTTCGGAACCGAATGTCGGAATGCCCGAGGATTGGTTTGGTTGTGAGAACAAGTGAGAGGTGTGAGCACAAGTCACACAAACAAGCCACTTAAGGTGGACCAATTGACCATATCTTGGCCATCCAAATGTGTCTTGAGATGAGGGTTTATGATGAATGATCTTTTTAGTATAAAAATCAAGAAATCACCCATTCTAACCATTTTTTTTTCTCTCTCTCTTCTATTCATTTGGATGAAAATAAGGGTGAGTGCTAGGGTTTTTTAGTTTGTGAAGATTATTTGGAGCAAAAGGGAGCTTGGAAAATTCGATAAAAATGTTAGATCTTTGATCTCCATCTCGTTCCCTACGTTTTAGACCTATTTTCTCGGGTTTTGACGAGATTTTCGGGAATGTGTGTTGAACACACCAACTGTTGGGGTGTTTCTATTGGTTTCAAAAGGGTGGATTTGATGAGATAATAAGTGATGTTGTTGTTTTGTGTGTTGCTATGAGTGTTGAATAAAATTTTCGATTTTGATGAGAAAACTTGAGGTTTTACATCTTAGACGATTTGCGTCAAGGGGTTTTGATAGATTGAGTTGTTTTGTATGTTGTGTGAACGGTTTGGACGAGTGCGGACCACGACGACGAGATGATAACCCTAAGAATGTGTTTTGGCTCGAACGTCGCTAGCGCGCACCATGGCCATTTGGAGGCCACGACGCCATCTCCAGCATCCAAACTAGAAGCGAAAAACCCACCCACACTTTATATGGCGTCGTGGGTGGTGTGAACGTGACGACATGTCGGTCACGGGTCTTAAACACCGTGGAGGCATTACACAAGGCGCACCTCTGGCGGTATCCGGAATAGTGACAAACCATAAATTTCAAATAAAATTGAAAAATTTGTGGGTATATATAGGGGTTTATATAACCCTATTTAAATGGTTTAATGAGTATTTTTATCGAGAATTTTCCATTAATTAATGATTTTCATGGTTTAAGGAATTGATCGGGAATTCAGGTTTTAGGTTGAATTGACGGGTAGTGACACTCGGATAGGACATGCATTGATATGGCGTTAGTGGAGTGTGAATTGAGGTATGTAGTATCCTAACTAAAATTCATTTGAGTATTTATTGCTTTGATTATTTGAATTCTTGTCCAGTTTCATTTACTCTACTTTTCGGTATTTATTTATGGGCGGTGGAGTTTACTCTAGTTGGGTTTATTCTATTGCATTGACATTGTGGCACAATAGGCCATAGCATGCGTTATAGGGGTATGTGTAACGACCCAAATATTCTCCGACCCATTTTAAAGGTATTTTATTAATTTTATATTAAAATATTGTGAACAAATGAGATTGTTACACAAAATTGATTTTAACAAGACTTGGATTAGGTGAAAATAGTGTTGATTGGGCTTAACGAGGAAATTGGGCCCATAGGGGTATTTACGTAATTTTGGGTTAAATTGGTGAAAAACCCTAACTATATAAGGATAAGTTGTAAACCCTAGTCTACCCTAGTTGTTGTTTCGACAAATTTGGAAAGGGAGGAGAAGAAGAGGAGACTTGAACAACCAAGGGGAGGTAGTGGTTTCTCTTTATTTTCTTTTCTTTTTCCTTTTCTTCTTTTCTTCCTCTTTGATTTGGAAGAGAAAGGAGGGGTGGCGGCTCCCCTTGGAGCCGCCGGTTTTGGGGGCTGCGCCACCAGGCGCCGCCGGAGAAGACAATGGCAGCGTCGGCGGGGTGGCGTTAGCCACCCCATTATGGGAGGAGGAAGGGGGTGGCAAAACCACCCCACTTCCTCCATCACCGCCACCACCACCGCCACCGCGCGCACACCGGCCATGGTGGTGGGGTCCCCAAAGCTTCGGCGAGCGGCCGGGACCACCCTGGATCTCGATCCGAGGGTTGGGGTGGGTGGGGGGAAACCCCCACCCCGTGGAGCCGAGACGCCAGGGGCGTCTGCCTCTGCGTCTCGGACCCAGGGCCAGACAGGCCCCTGGACCATTTCCAGGGGCCAGTCTGGCCCCTGGGGGGGTGTGACTCGGTTGACCAGGGGCTGGAATGCCCCTGGCCAACCAAACAGGGACCAAATTGGTCCCTGTCCAAAATAAATGGAAAAAATAAATAAATAATAAAATAAAATAAAATAGGAAAATTTACGATGAGCGTCGACAACCTCGACAAAGCCTTAAATGACACATCACGTGGGACCCACACCATTTGGGTTTCCAAATATGAATTAAAATTAAAATACTCAACTTTAAATGAGTAAAATGCTTATGTAGTATTATATAAATTGTTTAGATTCGCGAGGCGGTTCACGTGGGACCCCAAACGTACGAGGAGTCGGTATGGGCGTCGCGACGGGTCCATGTAAGTGGGGAGCTTCGCTCATGCATTAAATATGGCTTGATTATTAGATAATTAGGAATGCATGTTTTGAATTTAAAGACTTGGGAATGGGTTGCGTCGTGATATTGGTTTGGATCTCTATTATCTATGGAATTGTGAATACATTGTCTTGCCTGTTATGTTATTCGGTGCCCCAGAGTGTGTGGTAGTTAACCACTGAGGGCCAAAGACACCCCAGAGTGTGTGGTAGTTAACCACCGAGGGTTTGCTTGACTAATTGAATGCATAAGGTGAATTATTTGAGTGTAAGGGTTTGGAGTTCCATCCTTTGCTACTTGATGATTCTTTGAGACGTGTAGCGGTGACGGCTTGGATGAATTTATCTTCGTTTTGGTGCGATTATCTAGAGGGCGTAACGGCCATTACGATTCCACTGTACCAATACGAAAATAGATGATTCGGTCACCGGATCCTTACCAATATCTAGTTCGCATTGAATGGAACAACGGCTTATATTAATATTTATATCTATCGCATTTTATTTAAATCTTTCGTGTGATTTTATTTATATGTCATGTTTTAATTTATAAATGAAATGTGATGAATATTATTATGCTTGACATATATGAAGGTTTATCAAATGTATTGTGAAACTGTTAGGCTTTTATGTATAGTATGGTGATTGGAATATGAATTGAAATATTGATATATAAAATTATTGAATATCTAAATTAGATGTGGGAATAATATTTAGATATTTCTTCTTAGAATATAATTCCATCTTTCATAACTACGATGAGCATAAACCATAATTTTAATTGGATCGAATTATGTACTAAATGATTATGCTTATAAATTTGTTTTGATTTACATGTATTCAGTTATTACATGTTGTGTTATGCGTATGGATTGAATGTCATGTAGAATTTGCATGAGTACTAAGTAGTACTTGCATATTTAATGTTTGAGCGAGTCTTTCCTCTTATTGAGCATCGTTGGTTATTTAGCTCACCCCACTCAACCCACAGTCCTTCTACCAAATACGATAGACAAGAAAGGCAAGGGAAAAGATTTATCTTGAAGTGCCTTCATTTGTGAGATTCATACAATGCTAGTTTATTAATATTAATCGTTTTGTAAATCTCGTACGTGGGTTATAGCTTGAGAACTAGTTAATGGGTAGTTTTGAACCTTTATAATTTTAATTTGAGGTTGTATAAGATATTTAATATTAAAGATGATTTATATTAGTATGATATACGAGTTATATGGTTTTGTTGTGATTATTTATCACACACTGGTTATTATATATATATTGTTTAGAATGATTATTCCGCAGTTATTTAGGCGTGCCAAGTCGTTATTTGGGCCTGGTTCGGTGTCGGGTCTAAGTAACGGTTTGGGCCGGGCGACCCGACCCTAGGTCGGGGCAGGGTCGTCACAGTTGGTATCAGAGCCTAGGGATTAGAACCTAGGGAAACGTTAGGTTAGGGAAACCTAAGATGTAGAGCCTTTAAGTTTAAATGTCAAGTTAAGTCGAACAAATCAGTGGTATGGAACATTGGTTCAAAGTCGACTTAACACGCAATAATGTTAAATCTTAGGATGGGATGGGGCAAAAGAAACTTGATAAAGAATTAATGTGATGATTATTTGCTACTTTGTATATATAAATATATCGTTAGATATATAGGTAAATGTATTTCCTTAAGACGTGAAACCTTGGTTCCACGAGTTGGGAATGACAATTAACGACACAAGAGAGTTGAAGGGAAGTCCGCCGAAGGTTCCTCATGCGTTGTAAGGAAGTATACAACGTTTTGTTGCAAGAATGGTTCTGATAGAACAACTAAACTCAGAATGGAAATTGTATGGCGAGAACGCCTATACTTGACGATAAAGTGGTAAATAATGACTTAACTAAGAATTGACAAAGTTGGAAACTCGTGTTAATAGGTCAAGTCGTTAACTAAACCTAGGTTGGTACCTTAGCTTTTTCCCAATGTTTTTAATGACTTAACAACTCGATAAATCAATCGGCAAAACGACTAGAAACATAATGAAACACAACGACTCTCTTGGGTTTTGCAACCACAACATATGTAAGCCTAATCACACATCTTAGGCTCGGCTCAGTCGTAAATAGGTCATGCCATAGCCTCGAGGACCGACGGCGTGACCACGATGCCACTATCATTTGACAACGTAACACATAACATCGACATCGATCAACAATCATGACTCAATAAGAACTCGAATTAACCATGTACCAGCGAGTAGGGGACCTCGCTGGTGTTGTACGACGTCGGTAGAGTACCACTGCGGCATGAAAAGGCCGGGTACGCTTTAAGACATGTCGACACTACTCGACGCAACAGTGAAAACGAACGTATGAATTCATCACTACAACAACTTGCAACCATCAAAATGGACGCTCCGGGGGCTATGGGACACATATAAGAGTTTTGTGTGATCCCCAACACTCCCCTAGTCACGACGTCGACGGCAGCGCCGCCAAGTATGGCGGTTTCTGGCGAGAAGAGAACAACACATGAAATCACGTCAATATACTTGTCATTACTGGCTCGGACCTATTGGAGGGTTGCAAGACACCATTTGTAGAGGCCTCCAATTCATCGGCAGCTACGTCGTGCTCCGCGGGCTCACAACTCTGCCACGACCACTCATAACTCATTACCAATCAATTATTGCTAACTTAATATTGTTTCCTTTAATTATAGTTTAAGTCAGCTTATAGACTCGTTATATCATTTATCCTCAAATTATGCAGCGGTAGTCTCAAGTCATTAAATGATACTAAATGTAACAAGTTTAAATATCAATTAATCTAATGTGGAAATCATACCAAAATGTAGTCCATAAATATATATCAAGTGTAACCCTCAAAGTCATATACAAACCAAAATGTAACTCTCATAACCCATACCTAGCATAAAACAAATAAATATAAACAAACATACGAGTACGGCAGTCTGCAGTCAATGATAAATAATCCTCAAGCTTGCCCTTCTCGCTCTCGTACCAGTATCTGCACTCAAGCCATCACAAAAGGAAGATGACGAGTCCAGAGTGAGTAATCCGAAGGAAATTCACCAATTAAATACATAAGTAAAGTTACTCTAATCAAAATACTATAAATAAACATGCGAAACAAAAGAATACAGGCAACTGTGGAAGATTGACGCATGCATAAATATAGCGGAAGAATCAAAGTGCGTGCACAATCAAAGTCAGACTATAGCCATAATTCAGGCTATCCGCCAGGCACGACCCGTTAAAATACCACGAACGGGTTGACCCTGGACCCTCTAGGTCGCTAGCGTATACCAAGGCGCACCCACACATGCCTAGCATACCCGGGTAGCATATTCACTGGTGCATGCCTAGACATATGCTATAGCCTTGTGGACCCTATGCCCCCGCAAAGAATAAGTACCAGGTGGGGACGAACACATCCACCGTAAAGCAATAGAAAATAAAGATTATCGAATAAACTGAACAAAATTCAAATATGTCAAGCAGTAAGTACTAAAGTGAATTTTCGTTGGGATACTACAAACCTCAAACCGCAGTCCTCGCCCCGTAAAACAAACCCCGGTTCAGCTCCAATAAATGCCCGACAATTCAAAATTATCACCTGGATTGTACCTAAGACCATTTGTCATTTAATTAGCTTCAATTTGATATATTTTGTCAATTTTATGTTTTACGAGGTAAAAACCCTGACAACATCTCGCCAAAATACTCGATAAAATCTCAAAACTCATTCATGAACCCCGTTTCTAATTTCTCATATTTTTTTGGATTTTTCAGAATTTTTCCATAATTTTCTAGCTATCTTTCCATATTTTATGTATTTTATTTTATTTAAAACTGTTTTAAATTATTTAAATAAAATAATAAAAAATAATAAAAATATTATTTATTTAATACAGGTGGGTCCTCTGAACCGGGTTTGACCCGACCCAACCGGGTCAGACTCGGTTCGGGCCACTTGGACTGTGTTCGGGTCGGGCCCGGTCTAGGCCCACCAGGGTTAGGCCTGGGCCGGTTCGGCCCGGCCCACCTGGGATAGGCCTGGGCCGGTCTGGCCCGGCCTAGGGGTGCACGCACGCGCCCATCTCCTTCCTCTTCAACAGAGGCGTTGCCTCTGGTTCAATTTTTTTTTTAATTTTTTTTTCGCAATTGATTGGAATTGGGAGGGAGGGGGAGACGACGTCGTCTCCATCCTCGGACGAACTGTTCTCGCAGTTCGTCCGAGTTGTCGATCTCCACCCCACCGAACCACCGAATCACCGCACCAACATACAACAACAACAACGTACAACAACAACACTCACCTCACCTCACCTCTTCGCGACGACCTCTCCAATACAAGCTCGTGTCCTCTCTGCGATCCCTCTCTCTTTCCTTCCTTCTTCTCCTCCCTCGGTCTTTCGCTTGATTGAAACAGTGAGAAATGTGGGGGTGTCGATGGTGATTATCCACATTTTGGGGTGAAATGACCATTTTGCTCCTATGTTCTTATCCTCTTACTTCACCATCAAATACGCTTTTTGGTTATTTCACAATTTTTTTTTTAATTTTCTGATTTTAATATATATATATATTAAATTACCTATATATAAATATATATTCGCCTATACTTTCGCGCCTAAAATTTTGTCGTACACGCCAACAAGCGTACTCGGGCGTGCACACTACCGTACCACCCACGCGTGTCGACTACGACCCCGTGTGTCTCTAGGCGCCCACCAATTTACTATTTTATCACATTTAATTCATTTTATGTGTGTATTATTTCCCCTCGGCCTAAATTTCGTCTTTTAGCCTACCCGGTACCCGCGTCGACATGCATATCAAGGTGAATACTTAACACACAATCTCACACGTCAATGACAATATAAATACATATATTGCGATGCTATTTAACTAATTTAGACTTATACATCGCAACTTCACCACCAGAGCACACAAAACGGGCTGTAAACCCTAGTCAGTCGTGCTCTGTCTTCACTATGGGACCCACGAATGTCCCCGCTGGCGTCCACGTCTGCAACTTCATCATCAATAACGACCATTGAAAATCGGTTCGTTACACCATTATAGGTTTAGCAGGGTCCTCGACAACCTCCCAGATTAATAGTTTGCTCAGCAACGACGCCGCTTATTGGACAGTTCGATGAAAAAACCAAAATAGTGGCTTATTTCTACAAAATAGGGCAAAATTGAAGAATCCTCAACATGTGACCAGAACTTCCATATCCACTATGATGGGGGTGCTCCGGGACGTTGGGACTCTAGTGAACCACCGTAATGTTATCCCCGACCAGTCCCTGGTCATTGCAGCGACCACCACCATAACAGTCACCAAAACAGTGAGGTACAACATAAAGGGGAAGAGAAACAGTAACACCAAGCAACACTCCACATCCGCCGCGAATAGAGGAAGCTCTAAAACCGTTGAGTCGACCCCAACCAGTCCCAATCACAGCCGCCCACCACCGCAGTACGAACAGACGCGTGGCAGTGCAAAACCAGTGCGAAAAATAGTGAGCGTGAACGAGAGAGAGGGAGAGAGAGAGAGAGAGTGAAATCTACCTCCGGCGAGTGAATGACCTTCGACCACCACTGGATCGACCAGGGACGGTGGACTATTCACCAAGGGAAGAGGAGGAGAAGACTAGTGTGAGAAAGAGACCGGTTGGTGAGAGAGGGTATATATAGAGAAGGAGGTGAATAGTAAATGAATAGTGGAATAGGTAGTGTTGTCACATTAATAGCCCTTCATCTCAACACACACATGCATCTCGACGCCAATCCCATGGCTCCTCAAATTAAAGTTGTGTCACTTTAACAATCTATATCCCATAGTCTGTATGTCGCGTAGCTATCCAACTCCCCGTGTTCAAACAACATTCTTCTGTCTGGTTCGCCTCATCGCGCGCGTAGTCCTGCTTTGTTCCTTCAAATAATTTATTTATTTGTATTTTAATAGTGTTTTACTCCCCCGTTTATCTAGGCGAAGCTTCACCCAGTTTAATAATCGCTCGAACGGCTCGAGACTCGTATAAGATTAAAATACTAATATATACATCACAAAAACATAATATTACTTCGGTGTCGACTTTCGAAGTTCGAAATACTGTCTAGTAGCACGAGGTCGGGTCACGGTCCTAACCAGTACAATACTAGTCGAGTTAAAATTGAGGGTTATTACAACCCCCCCCCGTTTTGAGTTGGGAGTAAAGCTAGTAGAGTTGACTGAGTGTTTGCTACAGTTGATGGACCCAATCTACGGTGTTTGAAGTGGCTTAGTTATGCCTAGGATATGTCTTAGAAGTTAGGTTGTGTACTTTATATTGCAACCTAATGGACTTGGAACGCTTAAATGTCTTTTTCTTTGCGATTTAACACTTATCTAATGTTGATATCTTTGTTGATTTACTTATCATCATGGTTATTTTTCTTATTTTCATGATATCCTTGTGTGATTATTCGATTAACCAATTATTTAACATTTGAAATACAGTTAAAATGCTACTGTCTTTACTCTCTACTTTGTTGTTCTCACCATCTAGTTTGTGACGTTGGGGTGCACATATGTAGTCAAGCAAGGGCAAGGTGCCGGTATTAAACGATTTTCTCTGATGGCATCGGAGCGGCCCTCCTCGTTTTTCTTGAATAGGTTACTTTTGTATTATATGTATGATCTTTTATCACTTTTAAGATATTTTGGGGATGCCAAACATATTGATACATGTATATGGATCTCATCCACTCCATAGGTTGTCTTGACTTTACTTATTACGAGTTATTTAATTTTTTAAGTCAAATTGCTTCTGCTAAACTTGTAAAACTTGCAAATTTGAATTACTCAACATAAATTATTAAAAGACTTGAAATTAATGGAAAAGAAGTTTGACTAAGACTGCGTTGACCTCGCGAAAGTTGACTTGAGGATCACGTAAGTTTAGGTTGGGTGGGGCTCAGTTTATGTAGAACTAGGGCCGTTACGTATAAGTTGCCATTATTTGAAAAGAAATATATTAATGATTTGTTAAATATTATAAATAAGGTTTTTTTATTAAATTTATGAATTATTATCATTATTTTTGTAATAAGTGTTATATTGTTTTTTTTTTTGATAAGCAATAAGTGATATATTGTTTAGTATTAATTAAATATTTTAAAATCTTAAACAACATAAAGAATTTAAAATTTTAATAATGTTTAGTATAATAATAATATTAGATGGACTGTATTGGAGACACCAAGAGCAAGTATATATTGGTTTCTCAAAAAAAAAAAAAGCAAGTATATATTGATAATAATAAAAGACGAAGTGCACGCTTAATTGGAGGATATGGACAAGATTTTTTATACGCTACTATTTCTCATAACTGGGATGCATGCCAACAGGGATAGAATTACTAGATTATGTTCAACCTTTGTTATATTAATTTGATGTAATCCTGAATTTTTACTTTAATAAAATTATCTTTGAGATAAAAAAATAGAGGATAAATTATTGTCGATTATGAATTCTTAAAAAATCTTTTAATTAAACTTTCGATAAACATTGGATTCAAAAAATCTTCTTTTTCTTTTTGGTGAATGATCCGAAAAATCTTTTGTAACATGATAAGAATTCTCAAGCAAATCGAAAAATGATTTTTTTAAATGTTGCCTAAGTAAAAATTTGAATTTGTTGTAAATTGAGATGGAACTTGAAAATTTGAGAAGGAAAGTAGAAGAACTATTAACTTCTACTATTACAAACTACTTCAAAGAACTATAACTACAAAGTAGAAGAGAAAAATAAGAGAGTTGAAATGAGCTTTGTAACTTGTTGTGGTTTTACAATGAGGTTAGCACCCTTTATATAGGTCATTTGGTGTTGACGATAAATGTACTTAGACAATGTTTACAAGTAATACATACATCACACGTCATACAACTCTTCGTAAGTAACATTGACAATAAATGGAATAATGAGTACATTGGATATGGATGCAAGTAAGATGCATGTTTAATATTACCACTCAATGTAAGAGCCATGCTTGACAATGATTGATCATACAAAATTTTGGTCATTTGTTCATCCATATCATAATAGAATTGTATATGTAAAATATTTCATTTTAACTCAAATTAATTAGTTTAAATTAAATTAATTACGTTTTGTTTTTTTAGGAACAAAAAATTATTTTATATAGCTAAGAAAAAAATGTAGTTGGCGAGAAACAATTAGTTTCTTTAAAATAAAGTAAGAAAAAAAGGCTCATATTAGTGTAGTAAAGAAAAATGCGTCCTTCCAATGAATTGAGATAAACTATGATTGATAACATCTCCTATATCGAGACTAAGTGCATACTTAGAGTAAAAGTGCAAGGTAAAATTAAATTTGTAAAGAAAAAATTAAAATTTAAAATATTAGTTTAAGGGTATATTCTATAGTAGTCGCCCATATCTCTCCTTTTCGTTGTGCTTAATCGTAAGCGGATCATGATACAATATCTTAGTTCGGGCCTAGCCCAGTACCATCAATTTTAATTGAAATCGAATGGTTGTGATATTGTGAAAGATTTGTAGTGGCCCAGGTAATTAAGTCCATGAAGCCCAGATTGAACTGAAGTCGTGGGAAGAGGTCCAAGACCAGTTGGACTCGTGGGGCCATTATGCATAGGACCGCGTCCACTATAATTTCAAGACATCCAATCCAATATTCTAACGTTCATATGTCTCGTTTAATTTGTTTTTTTTTTTCAGTTCATAAATTCTTGTCCAACAGTTTTGGGCCTTGTTTGGTTGGGGTGAAGTTGGGGGTGTGAGATAAAAGTTGCAACTTTCATATAAGTTATCTTCAACTCACAACCACAAGGGGAGATAACTCCTTCATCTCGTGAGGGAGTTATCTCTTAAAGGCTTTTGAACGTAATTATCCCTCAATAATTATCTCTTTATTTTCGAGCGCACATCCTCCTCTCTTATTTGAAGGGTATTTATAACAATCTATATGTTTTATTATTTTTAAAATTTGTAGCTCTATAAATTAAAAGTTGAATTAAACATTATAAACTCATTTGATTCATTTTTGCTAACTTATAGTGTTAGTTCAGAGAAATCTCCTTGAGGCTAACTCCTTGGAGTTAATATTTTCATGTTTGATTCAACTTTTAACGTGTACAAAAATTGTAAATTTTTAAACAATAAAATATATGAATTGATATAATAACCTTTAAATTAAAAAGAGAGATTGGTAAAAAAAGGGTCATTAATGAGGAATAATTGTGTTTACAACTCCTGAGAGATAACTTCTTATAAGGGGTGGGGAAATCTCTCACTCTAGAGTGTAAAGTTGGGAGATAACTAACAGGAAAGTTGGACAACCAAACAAGATTAGTTTTCAACTCCCTGTAAATTATCTTCCGAGAGATAACTCTACCTCTAACAAAACAAAGCCTAAAAATATATAAACTTCACCTATAAAAAAACTCCTCATAAGTTAGCCAAAATAAACCAAACAAGGCCTTAGATAACCTAGCCCATTGCACATTGAGGCCACGCCCATATTTTTTTCTTAATATTTTGTTGATAACTTTTGTTTTTATGAATGGACAAATTAATCAAGTATAGTAGCTGAAAATTCAATTCAATTTAACTATAGCCTATATAACCAAAGAGTGTCAGACGGAACATATAATAACGTATAGAGGAATAGCATGAGAGACATATTTTTTTAAAACAGTTAAAAGAGGCACTTTTTGTGGTAGTTTTAAGACACCTAAAATTGAAGCTAGCAGGAATAAATAAAAAGATGGAGCTCGACGATGATCCGAATACTTGTAAAATGTATAAGGATCACCTAGTCAATGCCGAAAATAGAAGATTCTCCAAAAATGTGGCACCAGAGGCAGGGGATATAAGTATTACATCAGATGCTCTAGGTTTCTAGGTGAAGTTTTTCTTAACCTGCATAATAAGTTAGAGAAACAAATGGAGAACACGGTGGTGGTGAAACTGATGGGAAGATCGTTAGGCTACAGGATGATATGCAATAGAATCGTAGCAATGTGGCACCCTAAAGGGAACTACAGAGTTATAGATTTCTCTAGTGATTTCTATTTGGTTCAATTTATGTATGCAAGAGATATGGATAGAGCTTTACTCGGAGGCAATATGAAATCTTTGGCCATATCCTTTCTGTGCAAAATTGGGAGTCATCTTTTCAAGTGGCGATTGCATCAATGCCGAAAGCAGCAGTTTAGATTCATTTTCTAGACCTTCTCTCCTGAGTATTTCTATGATTCTATCGTTTGGGGACTTGAAAATGTAGCGGGACGGTTGCTAAGGGTGGATTCAAGTTCTACTACAACTAACAGAGGGGGTTTGCTCGAGTGGCGGTGGAATTGGACTTCTCAAAACCTCTAATGTCAAAATTTAGAGTGGAAGACTTTTGGCTGAGGGTAGAGTATGAAAGGCTTCCCACATATGCTTTCGTTGTGGGAAGGTTGAGCACAGTAACCCTGCATGCCCTCTTAATGCTCCTAAGGAACCCTAAGGTTTTGTAGTCGTGAAAAAGACGAGTTCAAATAACCCGGGAGGTGGTGCGCAGTCTTCGCAGGCTGCCGGAGAGTCTAATTTTGGGTCATGGATGATTGCTCAGAGGAAGCCTCGTCAGAATGGAGAAGTTGCCAAAAAGGGGAGGAGAGAATATAGCGCGAGAATTAAGGGAGGATAAGTACAAATGTGGGGATTTGAATGGAATGAAACATCAAGGTGTCAAACATGAAAACCAAAAAAATCAGTTTGAATTATTCTCCAACTCGAGTGAGCTTAATGATTCGGAAGTCAAACATCCAAAAGATTACGGCATAAGTCAAACCATAATTTTCTCCACGAAAAGGTAACCCCAACCAATATAGGTTAGGCTTCCAAAATAGTCAATAAAGGGAAAGAAAAGAAGAAGAATCCTAAGAGTGTGACACAAACCTAAAAATATGTCCAAAAAATGAATGGGCTCAAGGACGAAGGTGAAAAGGAAATGAGCCTTCCAATAATGAATCTCCTAAAATAAACTAATGGCTGTCAGGGCTCATGTCAACCTTAAAGGCCTGTGGGCCTAATATGGAAGATATTTCATCTAAATTTTCAATTCAAGAGAAGGCATGGAAGATCTTTCATTTCCAGGACCTTACAAATAGAGAAGGGATGCGGAGGAGAGTAGAAGCCTCTGTACCATTCCAATGTATGTCAATAGAGGAAATAACAATTGGTATGGATAAAAAACGCAGTTGAACATGAATGATGCACAACGTTGCCAACAATGGTCACAAAATCTTGGAAGAAGTGTTGAACCCCCATCTGCGCACACGACCACGCGAGCACGTGGATCTCCGCTAGTATCGATATTGTCCCTAACTTAACCACCACAACATTAGGTGTGGGGTTTTACTCCAAAAGGCATCAGTACTATGAAATGAAACATCCACTCTTATGAACTTCTTGAAGAAGCCATAGATAACCAATGTGGGACTAAACTTTTCAATCCACATATCCTAACAATCTCCACTTTAGATCAAAATCCATCCAAGATGGGCACACCGCATGATCCGTCGTCGCTACTATCTCGAGGGAGTGCACAACTCGAGGCACACGTGCGACCACCGACAGACATGCTTGTCCCAATCGCACCATCGGCTCTGATACCACTATGTTGGGCCTCCATACTCGCACACGTCTGCGAGGGCACGTGAATCTCTGCTAGTACCGATATCGTCCCCAACTTAACCACCTCAACATTAAGTGTAAGATTTTACTCCAAAAGGCTTTAGTACTATGAGATGAAATATTTACTCTTATGAACTACTTCAATAAGCTATAGATAACCAATGTGGACTAAACTTTTCGGTCCACACATCCCAACAAGAAACTAGTGCAAAATGGGAGTCTTGGAGGCTGGACATGGAAGCACAAGGGAAAGACGCATCTGAGCATATGATGTCAAATGACGGAGTAACCAATTAACCAGGTTAGAATGGTGGTGGTCAATAGCTATCAGTTTCTTAATTACTTTTTATATTTGTTATCGATAATATTACTATTTTGGAATTACCAAGGGGCCAAAATTCCTCTTTTTATTACAGTTTTAAGGAGTTTATGAAGCAAAATAAGGTGGACATCATAGCAATTTTTAAATCGAGAATCAGTGGTGATACGAAAGATATGATGATTCGGAAGCTGGGGTTTAGTAAGTGTTGGAAAAAGGATGCGATCGGCTTTTTTGGTGGCATATGACTTTTGTAGAATAACCACTCTATTTCAATAGAAATAATAAAATCAGAAAAGTAATGGATCTTATTCAAATGGAAGCAAAGAATTGAGGAAGGATTGAGTACTGTAGTGTATGCATCGCCAACAGTAAGCCTGAAGAGAAGCCTGTGGACAGACTTAAAAAACCTTCAGATCCTGGACGACTGTCCTTAGGTGATCATTGGTGATATGAATGTGCACCTGACGGCTAATGAAAAGAGTGGGGGAGCCCAGTGAACTAATCTAAATGTAGAGAACTTTACGACTTTATGCAAGCATGCTTTATATAATGACCCTCAAATTTAATTGGTGACACGTGTCGTGTTTTACAGGACCGTGACTTACCTGTCGTGATTTGTCATATTACTCAAGCCTCGAGAGTCGACATTGAGGTATATTTTATTTTTCTGTGATGGTTGTATTATTATTTATACTCAATGAGAACACTGTGTGTCTTAGTGTGTGTTTTTCTTTTATTAATCGCTACAAATTTCTGATTGAGATTCGGTTAGGAAAAATAAAATTTATGGTATAATGCGGATAATTGAATACCGGAGAATGATAATTAGTGAATTATCGAAAATAATAAATTAAATAAAATGTGGAGCGAGGTTATGATCGGGAATACACGCAGAGCGAGTTAAGAGTTGAAACGGGTCCGGAAATGCGTGTTGTGAACGAGAATAGCCCAAGTTTTGAAGTTCAAGTCACACATTAAAGTCAAGCTAGTGTGTTATAGTTGGTGGTAGGATGAAGATGGGACACAAGATGTGCCTCGAGATCCGTGCATTATATGATATGAGAGTTTTGTATAAATATCAATTTTTCTCTCTCCTCAATCCGATTTCATTTTGTTCAAATGTAAGAGAGAGGAGAACGATGGGGGTTTCGTAGGTTGCGAGCTCGTTGCGACGTCGTGAATCGAGCCCATACGCATAAAAAGGTGAGATCTTTATTCCTTGTGTGTTTGTGCACGTTTTGGCATAAATTTTGTGGGTTTTCATCGCGATAATTTAGGACGAATTTTCGGGAAAATGTTGGAAATTGAGTTTGATTGATGATTTTGGTATCAATTGAGTTTTTTATAGATGAATTGGTAATTGGTTTGTGAATTTGAAGTGAAATGGAATTCTTGAGAATTTTTGAAGAATTTTGAGTTATTTTCGAATCGGGGTGTTTTATTGGGGTTTCGACGGAAAGCGAGTTGGATTCTAAGTTGTCATGGACGTCCCTAAAGGTTTGGGATAGACTTGGAACGCGGCGACTCGAGCCGAAGTTTCGAAAAACCCCGGAATATGTGTTCTGCTGAACACGCCGCGAGGGACGCGGTCCTACGGCGCCACTCACGACATCTTGAGCAGAGAGGAAAAAATGAAAATAAGGAAAGACGTTGTGGGGACGTTGTCTAGAACAACAAGGTCACGGTGTCACCCACATACGAGTTGGGCAGACAGTCTCATCTCCACGTCATGGAGACACCGCCAAAGCCATTAGACGCCACGACGTCTTGGTGGCGTGACATTGTTCATAGAGACCAAATTTTCTAAAAATTTGAAAATTTTTAGGGATATCTCGGGGATCTAATTGGGTCCGAGTACGACCTAATACCCAAAAATCTACCCAATTACACTAATTTGATAATTATGAAAAATTTGGTAAATTAGAATGATGTTAATAGGATTTGCAAAATTTGGTGAATTGACAGACTTGGAGAATTTGAGTGGAACGACTTAGAGTATTCACGAGGATCGAAGTTTTACAGAGTGAGGTATGTTATCGAACGAATGTAAGCTAGTTAGGAAGTATGCATTAATTCATTTTCCATTTATTGTCAATTATATTTCAATTAAGCCTTTGTTGGAATTTCGTTCTTATTTTGTTGGTTGAGTGTCTTGACGTAAGTGAGTTACGAAGGTACTTTTGGGTCTATGTGAGTAGGTAAGCGTGAACACTTCTGCGGTTGTATTGTTCCACCCCACTGATAGTGAGTTATACCCTGAGTACTAGATTGTTTAGATGTTACGGTGTCCACGGTTTGTTGGTCACAATAGTGACTGTAAATGTGGTGCTGAGGTACTGCATTGATTTTGACCACTTATGGGCCTTCTTTGATTCTGTACACACTCAAACTTTGTTGCTCAGCTTGTCAGTCTGTTTATCATGCTATTTGTTACATTTTCTGCCTTTCAATACCGCATGATATTTGGACTGTTTATTTGAGAAATATTGAATTACTGTTTAGTTTATTCTGGCATAAATTTTTTTTTCAAGCACTCACCGTCTAGTTTGTGAAGGTGTAGATAGAACAGAGACGGGCAAGGGGAAGGAGTTGATGCTAGTTGATATCCTTTGAGGACTCTCGGAGCGATAATTTCCTTTACTCAGTGTAGTTTTTGTTCTTTTGACTTTGATTATTATGTTATATGTTTTATTAAACATTGAGACATGTATTGGGGTTTGAGAAATTAGGGATATCATGTATGATCGTTTTGTATAGTTTTGTTCACCAGACATGCATGTATTTATCCATTTCTCAGGGTTTTCACATGATAGGTTCTCTATTTGTTTTGATTTCTATTTACTAGTTATAGTTGATTATAGTGATTTCCATTGCGAATTTCCTGATAATTTTATAATTCTATAACTCACACATGTAAATGATTAACTAATGATAGATTTGAGATTGACTAGGATGCATAGACTTCACGAGTAAGAACTCGGGGGTCCACGTAGGTCTAGGCTGGGTGAGATCTAGTTTTATGGGGAACTAGGGCCGTCACGCCCTCTGCAAGATATGGGCTCTATTGGGCTTAAATTGAAACGGTGCGAAGCAAACTATCGAGTTGGAAGGTGAAACAGTTATCGTTGGCGGGGAGATTAACTCTAGCGAAGGCGTGTTTACAAGTGATACCAAACTTTCTTATGCAATCAACTCGCTTGTCGACACACATATGTGATGAGATTGATAAATTGGATAGGGCGTTTGTTTAGAGATGCGAAGCAACCAACTGGGACACCTTATCTAGTCTCCCCTATACGTTTCTTGAACCACTATCACTGGTCTCGGGTTGATTGACCATCGCAATCTGAAAAGAAAGCGATTATACGATCAAGACATAACTATCGATAATAGTATATACAATACATCAAATAACTCATATAGTCCAGTTTTAAATTCACCAACTCTCCTTACATCCTAACTAAGACTTAAGTCAAGATAATAGGGCTCCACTCTGGGTTCAACCATTGTCCTAACTAATATTGGCTTGTGTCTTAATATATTGTGATTTAGATCAAGAGTTGAATGTAACGGCCTGTTTTATTAATGCACCGTTAATTATTTCTAATTTCAGGGTAGGACACCAGCTTAGACCACGTGTAGACATCGCAGATAGGCGAAGGACTTATCGACGTAAGTACACTAGTCTATTTTGTCTGTTGTATGTTTATTTGCGATATATTTAGGTGTTATTTATCCCATATAATCATCGCATGTATGAAATCATATCTTATTGCCGTGTGAGAATGTTCGACGGTGTTCATCTCGAAAAACGTGTCACACGGGTACCGAGTAGACAAAACACGGAAACAGTAAGTCTAGCAAAGTAAGTTGAATAAAAAGAGTAAGGTTAAGTTGAATATGGTATAAAATGAATTATTAAACCTTAGCTTCACCACATAAATTGAGTACACTAATAATGACACGCGTCTTGGTATATGTGCCGGATGCGGGGCACCGGGTAAGCGGGAGTTAGTGAAATACAATTTTTTTTGATCGGTTGTGTTGCAATATCAAAAGATAGACGAGATACAAAAGATAGAAAAAAAGTAGTAGGTGAATACAAATGTATGAAGAGAATGCAATGTATTTCAAGCTTCGGATACAAATGACGTATCCTCCCAAAGGACAAAATACATGACACCTTGCATCATTGTGTGACCCGTTAGAATACACTTGTCACTAAATCTTATAATCAACTTAACACCTCAACATGAGATTTGGGTCTACTAGGGATGGCTCCTCTGATCTACGTCGGTGCGTAGAACATTTAAGCAAATATTTGTGAATGACGTGAGTTTAAATTGCCAAGAGCTTGATTGCCCTTGATCAATTCGTAATCTAGGGATTTAGTTAGGTCGAATAAGTTATATGATCTAGGGATTTAGTTAGGTCGAATAAGTTATATGTTATTTTTTATTTTTTGATATTATTGTTGTAACAACCCCAAATTTTTTTAACTGACTTATGTTGCATTTGTCAGAATTGTGACCCGGCTACGTGAATACTGGACAGTATTTCGAACTTCGGGAGTCGACACCGAAGTGATTTTATGATTCTTTGATTGTGTGTATTAGTATTTTAGTATTTTACGGGTTTCGAGCTGGTTGGGCGATATTTAATTGAGTGAGGTTTCGACTAGTTAAACGGGGGAGAAAAACAAGTAAAACATACAAATAAATGAATTTTTAATTAATTTAATTAATTAGTTGGCGAGACAAGGCGAGACTACGCGCGTTATGGGAGTCGGAACAAGGAAAAACGGACCGAGGAACGTCGTTTGAACGTGGGAGTTGGTTAAATATGTAACATGCGGACTATGTAATTTGTATTGTTAAAGTGACACGGTCTAATGGTGAGGAGCCATGAGATGGGCCTTAAGATGTGTGTGTATGTGTTAAGATGAGATGATGTGGTTAAAGACCCATAAGGGCAATTGTCCAAGAAGTGAACAAGAGTTAATGTAAGGGCAAAAAGGTCATTTGATTTTATATATATACAAACCGTTTTATAAACAAACCCTACACTATTCATCTTCTCCAACACCCCACCGCCGCCTCTCTTCTCTCCATTTCTTCTCTCTCGGCGACTCATCTCCTCACTCTCGGCCTCTCCATCTCACTCTCATTGTTCTCTCTCGATCTCCCTCCCCACGCTCGTCGTCTCTCACCTCACCGTCTCTCCCCTCTCGGTCTCGGGTTCTCCTTCGGCCTCTCTCACTCCCCAACGTCACCACCGCCCCAAGCTTGTCGCCGACGACCGAACGGATTGCCGAGGGTGTCTTTGTCGACCGGAAGTGTTGCCGCCGTCCAACCCTTCTTAGGAGTTAAAACAAAGTAGTGCATGTGTGCATGATTGTGTAAGTGTAGATGACGATTTTGGTACATATGTGACTGTTTTTGTGTAAGGGTGTGTGTGACCGTGGGTGTGTGAATGGTGGGTTGTGTGATGGGCGTGTGCACCCCACCGGGGTGCATAAAGGGGGACGATACACCCCACGGTTGGGGTGTACCATATAAGAAAAAAAAAAAGAGAAAGAAAGAGAAAAGAAAGAAAAGTTTATGTGAAAAAAAAATATATATATAATCCATGAAAATGAAATCTCATACTTGTGGTTCAAAATTTGGGTCATTCCAACTTGGCTTTTACGACGTAGATAAGTGTTGTAATATTTAATCGATGTTCTTCATTAGTGTTGTCATTTCATGTGATCCCATTATCGAGTCGATTGACTTGATTTTGATTAAATAACCAGACTCGTTGTAGCTTCTTATTGATGTGGAATGGTTTCGAGTTTCGGTTATGGTATTTGATAAGTTGGTATTTATAGGATTTTATTGTCTATTTTAGTATAATTTAGTGTGGAAGTTTATTAAATATATATTTAATTATTTTTACTTTTGGTTTAAGGAAATATTTTATTGAAGATGTCACGGCATGTCCACATTATGGTGATTCCAGATTCATTGCGAGGCATAGCATTGGTGAACTATTGGTTGTTTAATGTATATTCAAACGGTTATGACGTCATGGTCACGCCACCGGTTCTCGAGATTATGGCGTGATCCACATACGACCAAACTGAGCCTATAATTTATGAATAGGCTTACATGTGTCATGGTTATCGATGTTGTGTTATTATAGTCGTAGTTATTGTTGTAGTTTTTCAAACCGAGAAAGAGTATTCATTATTTTATCGATTTGTCAAAATGTTGAGTCCTTAAAACGTTGGAAAAAAACATTAGGGAATTAACCTAGAGTTAGTCGATTACTTGACTTATTAATTAGAGTTTCCGACCTTGTCAGGTAGCGGGAAACTTGAGAATACGCATTAGGAACGAGAGTTTGTTTCGCGGGTTGCGATAGTTCAGGTAAGTACAATTGCCACAAGTATTTGTACGTTTGTAAGCCAGTAAGAAAATGCCATGTGATTCATTATCTTTCATTTTGTTTCGTTATGCTCTATTATTGGTATTCCCTTCCATTTCTTGTTGTGTGTTTTCCGGCGTAAGTGTTTTGTCTCGAAAGTACTAGGACCTGCACTAGAGGGATAAAACGCGGGCACTCGTGCGCACGAGTATGTGACCACCCTTAGTGACCGTGTGACACCGAGTACTGGGTGGATGGGTTTGAGTCCCTCCAGTCATAGCTGTGCCTTCGCTTGTGTCGATGCCCGGGAAGATCTCGCGAGGTCTTCGCCGTTATGCTATGATTTAGACCACTTATGGGCCTCTTTTGATTCCTTGGAACACACTTGACTTTCGATTGACATGTATTAGTCTGTTTATCATGCACCTTATTTATTTAAATTCCTGTCTTTTTATTACCGCATGATATTTAGACTGCTTTACTTGTATTATCATGAATTACTGTTATCTTCTTCTGGCATTACATTCATTTTTCTCCAGCTTGCTCACCGTCTAGTTTGTGACGGTGGGTGCGATAGGACGAGAGCGCGATAGGGGCAAGGGACCTTGCCTAGGAGATTTTTTGTGAGCAAATTGGACTTGAGGTACCGAGATGTAGGCTCATGTTTATTTCTTTATGTATGACGTTTATATATATGATTGTTTTTGGAACTGGGGAATATGTTTTGAAGTGGATTCCATCAATCCATTTTGTTGACTTAGAATTGAACATATTGGGTTTTCCACATTTATATAGATTCCTAATTTCCTTTGATTGAGTTATTTCCCAATTCTTGAGTAGTAGGTAATTTGCTTCCGCTGTGTTATAATTGCAATAACTCTTTCATAAAACGTGAAATTTTGATGTTTTGAGGCTGACTAGGCTCGTCAGGTTCGTTGGGAACTGACTCGGGGCCTGCACGGGTCTAGGCCGGGCGTACCCAAATGCATTGGGAATTTGGGGCCGTCACAATTGTTGCTTATAAGTACATAGAAGAATGACCGATTCGATGGTTTAAAAAAATGGTTAATTCGATACATTTGACCAGGGCCGGCCCTGTCATTTTGGAGGCCTGGGGCGAACCTTAAAAATGGGGCCTTCTATATAAAAATAAATATATTTTAAAAAAATAAATTAAAGATTAAATGAGTTATATATGAATAGCATGCAATGAACTTAAAATCAACAATTTTGAAATTAGCCTTTTCCCTCCTCCTCTCTTCAGACTTGGAACCGACAATAAAAAGTAAAACACTTATCACTGGTAGAGTTAAAAAAGGATTTTGTAACAAGTCAAAATTAGTTAAAAGTATCATAACCTTTCACAAATTTTTTTTATTGTATTCTAACTTTTTGGAATTCGTTATTGTATCATAACTTTTCTATATTAATTGATTTGTATCCTTGTCACTCTTAAACTATAAATTTGATGATGTATGTCACTTAAACGTTGTGAAAGATAATGATACTTTTAACCAATTTAGTCTAGTTGCATAAAGTGACAAAAATGAAAAAATAATGTATAAATAAAAATGATGCTTATACTGAGATAAAAAAAGATGTGCAAAAAAAAAAAACAAGCACTAGCATCAAAAATAAAATCGAACAAGTTCAAGACTAATTACTCTTTATTGTAAAGATTTGGCTAACTCATCTTGTTTCCTTTTTTTTTTTTCTTAAGTTTATCAAAACCGGAAGCATATTTTCTATGCATCATGTATCTTACACTAATAAAAAAATTTCTAAGCGCTAAGAAATCTAAACCTTAAAAAAAATTGATCTAAAAGACTTGAAGGTTTATTGATGAGTACTTCACCGCCACCAAAAATCAATTATTTTTAGGTATAAACAAGTAACAATAAGAACTGTAATTATATTAAAAAAAGTAATAGTAGTAACTTAAAAGTATACTAAAAGAGTTTGTAACCCAAAAAGAAGAAATATACCAAAGAGTGAGAGATGATGCTGCAGAAGAGTGCTCAATTGAAGATCATTGAACAACCAATGATGTGAGACTGTGAGAGATGTTATTGAAAGATATTCTATAGGACTCTTTAAACTTTGTCCTCAGTTTGAGGATGATGAGGATTGAGGAGAGATCTTGTGTGAGAAATGTTTTTTTTTCAAGTTTGCTGTAAAGAGAGATCTAGCATAAACGTGAGACTTGAGAGATCTAGCGAAGAAGAAGAAGAAAAGGCTTTTTGCTTGATTTGACGGGGAAGAGAGAATAGCTGAATAGGTTACGTGTCGAATGGAAGGGGAGTTGAGAAGTCGTAGAGTTGCCGAAGTCGCAGATTTTTATTTTGGAAGTTTCAACGTATTGTACCTTTAATAATCTATAATTAAATAAATAAAAATATAAAATTACAAAAATACCCCTACTTTAGTGCCAAATGGGGGCCTTGCTCACTTTGGGGGCTGTGGCGGCCCCAATTTCCACATTGGTCCGCCACGGGAGGCCAAGCGGACCCACAACTGACCACGTCACCGCCAGCTGTGTTCCACGCCCAATTATCCATTATCAATTTATTATCAGTTAACCTTGATGTTATGAGTTAACTTTTATTACCTCATTATCATTCAACCATAAATTACGCAGCGAAAAATTAAATGAACAACATAAAGATTTATCCGGAATTCCATGATCAAAGTGCCTAAGTGGAAACCATACCAAATATACATCATATACATGTCCTTTGAGATCCACAAAATATCAAAAGTATACAACCTATCTCTCCAATCCCAAAATCCAGCATAAAACAAGTAAATATAAACATACGTACGAGTAGGGCTAGAGCTATCAATCAATGTAGTCCTCAAGCTTGCCCTTCCCTCAACTCGTACCCGGATCTGCACTCGAGCCATCATAAAAAGACAGATGACGAGTCAAGAGTGAGTAATCCCAAGGAAATTCACTAAGTAATTACGGAAGTAAAAGTACTGGAATTTAAATACCATAAATAAACATGCGGAACAAAAGAAATACGATAACCGTGAAAGGATCATCGCATGTATAAATATAGTAACGAAGCAAAAAGTACGTGCACAAGAAAAATCGACTAAGTCATACTTCGAGCCTCTCCTTGGGCACAACCCTCAAACACACCAACAGGTTGTCCCTGGACCCTCTAGGTGGCCGGCGTAGACCCACGACGCACCCACACGAGCCTACCATAACCGGGTAGCCTATTCATCGGTATATGCATAGACAAGTGCTATGACTTAGTGGACTCTATGGCCGTAACGAATAAGCACCAGGTGGGGAGTGATCTCAACACCGTAAAGACACCAGGTAGGAGTACCCTCAACTACCGTAAAGTCACCAGGTGAGAGTACTCAACCACCGTAAAGCAATAATGAAACGAAGTAGAGAATAAATGGAACAGAATTCAAATAATTCAAGCAGTAAATACTTAAAGTGAAGTTCAATTGGGATACTACACACCTCAAACCGCACTCCTCGCTCCACAAATCAACCCCTATTCAATACCTCCAAATCCCCGATAATACTCCTGGTCGATTCCCGACTAAACCCGCACTCCAATTACTATTTTGAGACTCCTGGAATTCATTTAGGAGGGTTAATTATCAATTAATAGGTCTAAAATGTTATTTAGACTCATTTCCCCATTTTCCAATTTTTTACATTCCAGTGAACTATTAGCGCGCTAATGATATGAATTAGCGCGCTAATTCATCTAAGTCACTGTTCATCATTTTGCAGAGGGTAATTAGCGCGCTAGGTCCTCCAATTAGCGCGCTAATCGCGCTCTGTCCAGATTTTTACAGTTTAAAAATTCACATTCCAAACACCCCATAAACTCATTCATTCGACTCCAACACCTCAAAGACTCACAATTCACCTCAAAAACTCCATTTAACCACAAAGTTATCGAATTTAAACTCGAAATCCAAGAATCGTAAAAATCCCCCTTTTCAAACCCATTTCCATATCATCATCAACACCAAAGCCAATCACTAAAACACATTCTCCACCTTCATAACACTCAAAATATACCAAATTATCTCCAGAAATATATGCACTACACCAACCCACGGATTCAACACCAACATACCCAAAACCCTCTACAAATTGGAAAGAATTGAGAGAAGGTCATAAATCTCACCTCTTGATCTCGTTGTTGGATGCCAAAATCACTTTCTTCACACTTTGGTTGATTTGTTTTTCCCTTCTTCTTCTCCTCCAACGATCTCTCTCTTCTTCTCAAGCTTTCCCTCTTCAATCTCACACTCTTCTCCCTTGATCTAGTCAACACAAAAACATATATATACTTGGCTTTTGATCAAATGTGTGCACGAATCTCGATAATGATCCAATGGTTCCCGATTTTCCCGTGTCACTCCAACCTTATTCACCTATCATGACACTCATGAACCTGTTGTGCATCTCGAGAAATATCAACTCGTTGTTGTATTATTCAAATTTCAACTATAAGACTTATTGATTTCCAATTGATTTAGCTCATAATAATTATCTACCCTATTCAATAAATTTCCAAAATTCACGAGTAAACTCACCGTAGTTTCCTCGACCACCCGGCACCCCGTGCCTCGTGTCCCGTGTCCGCACGCACCCCGAGGTCATTCCTCACTCGTCAATCAACTACACTAGCATACATATTGCAATGGAATTAGCTAATTCATACATTTCCATCACAATTTACCACAACAAGCATACAAAACGGACTGTATACCTAATTCGAGTGTATTACATCCTCGCTGTGGGTCCCTCGTCTGTCTTCGCTGGCATCCACCTCTGCAATGACGTCATAATTAACGGCAATTTAAATTGGGCCGTTACAATTCTTCCCAACTAAATTGAAATTTCGTCCCGAAATTTTAAGTTATATTAACACTCACCAGTAAACAAGTGTGGGTATCTCTGTCTCATAGTCGACTCGAGCTCCCAAGTGAGTCCTTCAGTTCCGTGATGTTCCATCGAACCAAAGACTTTCGAATCTCTCTGTTCCTCGATGTCCGAACTCTACGATCCATGATTTCCACAGGTTGCTCTTCATATGAAACATCAGGACGAACCTCAATCTGTCTAATATCCACCATCGGTCTCGGTCCTGTCTTAGCTAACCTCAACATAGACACGTGAAACATTGGATGAACGCCTCCTAACTCTGCTGGCAACTCCAATCTATATGCCACTGTCCCAACACGTGCTATAACTCTGAAAGGTCCAATATACCTCGGTGCTAGTTTCCCCTTGATCCCAAACCTCTGATGACCTTTCCAGGGCAAAACTTTCAAATACACTAAGTCATCCACATTATAACTCAAGCCCTCAAGATACCTATCAGCGTATTTCTTCTGTCTATCTTGAGCTGCTTGCAATCTCATCCTAATTTGTCGAATCTTCTCGGTATGATCAACAACCACTTCAGTCCAATCACCGCCACGTCCTCAGTCTTTGCCCAACAAGCCGGTGACTCGCAAGGTCTGCCGTACAAAGCCTCAAATGGTGGCATACCAATACTCGCTGATAGTTTGTTGTTGTACGCGAACTCGCACAACGGTAAATACTCTTCCCAAGCACCTCCAAACCGCAAAATGCATGCTCTAATCATGTCTTCCAATATCCGTATCAATCTCTCTCGACCGACCATCTGTCGAGGATGATACGCCATCTTGAATCGTAGCCTCGTCCCAAATCGCTCTCGCATGCTCTCCCACAACTTCGAAGTCAACTCGGGATCTCTCGTCGACACACATAGATAGCGGCACCCCATGTAGCCTAACAACCTCTCGCTCAAAAATGATGCTCAACCGAGAAAACGAATACTTCATCGATATAGGAACGAAGTGTGCGATTTCGTCGATCTATCAATCACAACCCACACAAAGATCATGACGTCTCGCATCTGTGGCAATCCGCTCACAAAATCCATCGTAACATGCTCCCATTTCCACCGTGGAATCGGTAGTGGTCATGTAACAATCCAGTGGTCTCCCGTGTTCGACCTTAACCTGTCGACAAATATGACAACCTCTCACATATGCACCCACATCGCCTTCATCCCAGGCCACCAAAATAAACGTCGCAAATCATGATACATCTTGGTCCCGCCAGATGAACGTATACCGCGAACGGTGTGCATCCTCAAGAATACTATCGCGTAGTTCCTGCACCTCAGGTATCCACAACCTACCTCTGTGTCTCAAGCACTGGTCTGAACCACTAGACCAATCACGTGCAACCCGATCCCGAGCCGGGCAGTACCAAAACGAGCATAATGTCCGTCAGCCCTTTGCCACTCAGCGACCCTCTCTAACGACACCACAAGAACACGCATCTGGCCACAGATATGAACATCAGCAAAAACATCTGACAAACACAACACCATCGCGGCCTCCAGCAATCCATGCTCATGTGTCATCTGCCGCAGCACAGTCTGACTCTCTACGCCACTCCGACTCAACGCATCAGCAACTACATTCGCCTTCCCAGGATGGTACTCAATCGCGAAATCGTAGTCTTTCAACAACTCAAGCCACCGTCTTTGCCGCATATTCAGATCCTTCTGAGTGAAAAGGTACCTCAAACTCTGATGATCTGTATATAACATAAATCGCTCCCCATAAAGATAATGTCGCCACACCTTGAGTGCAAACACAACTGCAGCTAGCTCTAAATCATGCACCGGATAATTCTCCTCGTGAGGTCTCAATCGCCTCGATAAATATGCAACTGGGTGTCCTTCCTGCATCAACACGCATCCCAACCCAGTCTCGGAAGCATCTGTATAGACCGAGAAGTCTCTCCCCGCCTCAGGTAAAGCCAACACTGGCGCAGAAGTCAACTTCCTCTTCAACTCTAAAAACGCTGCCTCGCAGTCTTCAGACCATTCAAACTTAACATTCTTTTTGGTCAACCTCGTCATCGGCGCTGCAATCAAAGAAAAATCTTGCACGAACCGCCGGTAATAGCCCGCAAGCCCCAAGAAACTACGAATGTCTGCAACTGTCTCGGGTGTCCTCTAATCAATGATCGCTCGAATCTTATCTCCATCAACAGATATTCCTTGACTACCAATGACATGTCCGAGGAATTTCACCTCTCTCAGCCAGAAATCGCACTTGCTGAACTTAGCGTACAATCTATGCTCCCTCAACGTCATCAATACATATCTGAGGTGTCTCTCGTGCTCCTCACGAGTCTTACTGTATATCAAGATATCATCGATGAACACAATCACATAACGATCCAAAAATGGCCGTAATACTCTGTGCATCAAATCCATAAAGATAGCCGGCGCATTAGTCACCCCAAATGGCATGACTGTGAACTCGAACAATCCATAACGCGTGCTAAACACCGTCTTCTCGATATCACTCTCCCGAATCCTCAACTGATGATAACCAGATCGTAAATCAATCTTCGAGAAAAACTTAGCACCCGCCAACCGATCGAATAGATCATCAATCCTAGGAAGTGGATAACGATTTCGAATCGTCACTTGATTCAACTTCTTCCCGTAGTCTATGCATAACCTCAAAGAACCATCCTTCTTCTTAACAAATAGTACTGGTGCGCCCCAAGGAGACATACTGGGATGAATAAAACCCTTCTGCAACAACTCCTCTAATTGGGATCTCAACTCTACCTGCTCCGACGCTGACATCCTGTACGGTCGGCTATATATCGGCTGTGTCCCCGGAACCAACTCAATAATGAACTCAACTGCCCTAGGAGGTGGTAAACCTGGCAAATCGTCTGGGAACACCTCAGAAAACTCACACACCACTGGGACATCCTCAACTCTAACCTCTGGTCTCGGATCTAGCTCAACCACCGTCCTAAATGCCTCCATCTCCTGAGTCGTAGCTAGTCGACCTCTAGTAATCGGTAAGTCTGACGCCGTCCCAACAAAAGTAAATACGGGAATACCCTCAATATCAAATACTATCATCTTCCCAAAGCAATCAATGTGTGCGCGATATGTCGCTAGCCAATCCATACCCAATAAAGCATCAAATTCTAAATACTCTAGGACACGAAAGTCGACAGGTAACTGGTGTCCCTCAATCTCTACTACACAATTCCGGCATATCCGGTTAGGGTAAATCTTATCCCCAAGAAGTGTCGAGGACAAGATGTGGATCTAAGGTCTCAACTGTAATCCTAATCTGTCCGACCTTGCGTCCCGATATAAATGACAATGTACTCGTTTTGAATCAAATAATACATGCATGAAGACATCGCATATAGATAACATACCCTCTACGAGTGACGAGTCGCATCACGCCGGGGCCATTTGTACGGTAGTAGGTGTAGCAGCTGCATGAGCCCTCTCCCTAACTGGCTCAATCTGTGGTCGTGAAGATGAAGCTGACATCGGACAATCTCTATGTATATGCCCGATCTGATGACACCTGAAACATCGTCGTGTATCCCGCCAATCAGACTGTGACACTATATGAACCTGAGCCCTATCATGACCTCGACCTCTCTGTCCTCTACCACGACCTCCTCCATCTCGCACACGCTGTCGAGGCTGCTCAGCTGGTGCAGGTACAGTAACGTACACTACCTGCCTCTCGTCTCCTCTCTGATGCTCGGAACGTCTATCTCGTCGTCCCTGATAATCATGTCTCTGTCGATCGGGCTGCTCTCTTTGTCTCTTCGGTCTTTGATCAGACCGAGAGCCCTGTCCAGACCCGTCTCCAAGCTCACCCCGGTGTCGTAAATACGTCTCGCGAGCCAATGCTCTGTCAAAAACACTCTGTAGCGTCTCCGCACCGGTCGCAACTATCACCCCACCAATCCTCTCATCTAGGCCTCTGATGAAGTAGTAAATCTGTAATCTCTCCGTGTTAGCCACATCCATGGCATACATCATGAGATATCTGAATCGATCCATGTACTGTGACACAGACATGCTACCCTGTCGCAGTCCCAAGAACTGCTCCCTCAGTCGTAACTGCACCTCAGTGGGAATGTACTCATCGAGAAATAACTGTCGAAACTCTGCCCACGTCGATGGTGTAGAATGTATGTCAGTGTAAGTAGTCCACCATACCGCCGCTCGACCTCTCAAACAATACCCCGAGATACGCGCACAGTCCGCCTCGGGTACCTCTAATAGCCGGTGTAGTCGTCGATGTGTCATCAACCACCGGCCGCAACCTCGGGATCGCTGACTCCCGTGAAGTACGTAGGATTAAACCTCATGAAATCCTTCACCATCTTCGCTGCCTCTGACATCCTACTCCTGGCAGTCGAAGTCACTACCTGTTGCTCTGTAGTAGTGGGTGTCACCATAGTAGTCTCGGCTGGCACCACAACAGGCTCGACTATCTCTATCATGGTCTCTGATCCAGCCGCCTGTGTAGCAACAGCCGGTGCTAATGCGGTCTGAGTGGTAGCAGGTGCAACACGCTCAACAGTCGGTGCTACTGCTGGCGTCCTCGAGCTACGAATGTACTCCATCAACTCGGCCATCTGAGCCTGCTGCAATAGCTGCTGCTCCTGCTGAATCAACTGCTGCTCCGTCAATCTCTGCATCATAGCTCGCAAATCAGCCATGTCACTAGTGGTACGATCACTAGTATCTCCAACCTCTGGCTGAGTAGTGGGCGGAGTAGTAGAGAGTCCAATCCGTCCATCCTACACTGCACAACCAACGTGCAGTGGATCAGACTCAGTACATACGTGTATAATATGTAATACATAATCAAAACATACGAATATGTATAATTCCCTGAATCTACCCGCCTCACATCACTTCCCAACTAAGCCTTTAATCATTCACTTATGGTTTCCACATCTAAGATTTATCCATCAAGTTTATACTCTTATTAAATCTCCAAACCGAGCCTAAGCTCTGATACCAAAATGTGGCGGTATCAGAGTTATCAATAAACCCACAAATTCATTCCCTATGCTCCGCAAACCTAGGCTCTGATACCAAAATGTGGCGGCCCCAATTTCCACATTGGTCCGCCACGGGAGGCCACGCGGACCCACAACTGACCACGTCACCGCCAGCTGTGTTCCACGCCCAATTATCCATTATCAATTTATTATCAGTTAACCTTGATGTTATGAGTTAACTTTTATTACCTCATTATCATTCAACCATAAATTACGCAGCGGAAAATTAAATGAACAACATAAATATTTATCCTGAATTCCATGATCAAAGTGCCTAAGTGGAAACCATACCAAATATACATCATATACATGTCCTTTGAGATCCACAAAATATCAAAAGTATACAACCTATCTCTCCAATCCCAAAATCCAAAGATAAAACAAGTAAATATAAACATACGTACGAGTAGGGCTAGAGCTATCAATCAATGTAGTCCTCAAGCTTGCCCTTCCCTCAACTCGTACCGGATCTCGCACTCGAGCCATCATAAAAAGACAGATGACGAGTCCAGAGTGAGTAATCCCAAGGAAATTCACTAAGTAATTACGGAAGTAAAAGTACTTGGAATTTAAATACCATAAATAAACATGCGGAACAAAAGAAATACGATAACCGTGAAAGGATCATCGCATGTATAAATATAGTAACGAAGCAAAGTACGTGCACAAGAAAAATCGACTAAGTCATACTTCGAGCCTCTCCTTGGGCACAACCCTCAAACACACCAACAAAGTTGTCCCTGGACCTACTAGGTGGCCGGCGTAGACCCACGACGCACCCATACGAGCCTACCATAACCGGGTAGCCTATTCACCGGTATATGCATAGACAAGTGCTATGACTTAGTGGACTCTATGGCCGTAACGAATAAGCACCAGGGGGGAGTGATCTCAACACCGTAAAGACACCGGTAGGAGTACCCTCAACTACCGTAAAGTCACCAGGTGAGAGTACTCAACCACCGTAAAGCAATAATGAAACGAAGTAGAGAATAAATGGAACAGAATTCAAATAATTCAAGCGAAGAAATACTTAAAGTGAAGTTCAATTGGGATACTACACACCTCAAACCGCACTCCTCGCTCCACAAATCAACCCCAGGTCCAATACCTCCAAATCCCCGATAATACTCCCTATCCGATTTCCGACTAAACCCGCACTCCAATTACTATTTTGAGACTCCTGGAATTCATTTAGGAGGGTTAATTATCAATTAATAGGTCTAAAATGTTATTTAGACTCATTTCCCCATTTTCCAATTTTTTACGTTCCAGTGAACTATTAGCGCGCTAATGATATGAATTAGCGCGCTAATTCATCTAAGTCACTGTTCATCATTTTTCAGAGGGTAATTAGCGCGCTAGGTCCTCCAATTAGCGCGCTAATCGCGCTCATCTCTGCATTTTTACAATTTAAAAATTCACATTCCAAACACCCCATAAACTCATTCATTCGACTCCAACACCTCAAAGACTCACAATTCACCTCAAAAACTCCATTTAACCACAAAGTTATCGAATTTAAACTCGAAATCCAAGAATCGTAAAAATCCCCCTTTTCAAACCCATTTCCATATCATCATCAACACCAAAGCCAATCACTAAAACACATTCTCCACCTTCATAACACTCAAAATATACCAAATTATCTCCAGAAATATATGCACTACACCAACCCACGGATTCAACACCAACATACCCAAAACCCTCTACAAATTGGAAAGAATTGAGAGAAGGTCATAAATCTCACCTCTTGATCTCGTTGTTGGATGCCAAAATCACTTTCTTCACACTTTGGTTGACTGTTTTTCCCCTTCTTCTTCTCCTCCAACGATCTCTCTCTTCTTCTCAAGCTTTCCCTCTTCAATCTCACACTCTTCTCCCTTGATCGGTCAACACAAAAACATATATATACTTGGCTTTTGATCAAATGTGTGCACGAATCTCGATAATGATCCAATGGTTCCTGATTTTCCTGTGTCACTCCAACCTTATTCACCTATCATGACACTCATGAACATGTTGTGCATCTCGAGAAATATCAACTGTTGTTGTATTATTCAGCTCAACTATAAGACTTATTGATTTTCAATTGATTTAGCTCATAATAATTATCTACCCTATTCAATAAATTCCCAAAATTCACGAGTAAACTCACCGTAGTTTCCTCGACCACCCGGCACCCCGTGCCTCGTGTCCCGTGTCCGCACGCACCCCGAGGTCATTCCTCACTCGTCAATCAACTACACTAGCATACATATTGCAATGGAATTAGCTAATTCATACATTTCCATCACAATTTACCACAACAAGCATACAAAACGGACTGTATACCTAATTCGAGTGTATTACATCCTCGCTGTGGGTCCCTCGGCTGTCTTCGCTGGCATCCACCTCTGCAATGACATCATAATTAACGGCAATTTAAATTGGGCCGTTACAGGGGCCTTGGGCGGTTGCCCACCAGGCCCCCATGCAAAACCCGCCCTGCATTTGACAAGCATATAAGTTACTTGCAAACTTTTCGCAATGTCACTTTGATCTTAATGTGTGAGAAAAAACTGTTATTGATGTAATTTCATTGTTAAATCATATATAATAGTGAACAATTTTTACGAATGAATATCTTTTCGTCAAAAAAAACTTAACACCAACATATTTTCTTGCACATATATATATCGTTCTTCAATAATGTTGGGTGGAATCATGACTCTAGATTCACAAGGGCTAATCACAAATTTTAAAAGTTCTAGAGATCAACTACTAATTGAAAAAGTTGCAAGTATAATAATTGTGGTGCTACATAGTCACATCAATAGACTTGAGAGAGAGTTCAGGGATCAATCACTAATTTTATAACTTGTGAGTCTCGACTCTATGCGGCATTGTCCATCTTTCTTATAGAAAAATGCTAAAGTTCCCCAAATTTTAACCCACATTTGGCAATGACCACATCGAGAGCCGTTCGTTTTTGCCTCACGATGCGCGTGCAAATATCTCGAGTCTGAACCGACAACTTCCGATGATATCGGTGCAAAATATAAGTTAAACTTTGGGGAATCGTAGCGGGCCTCTTTCTTATACCTCTTCTTATACATGCAAACAAAATAAAGACGTCACTCTTACAACCAAATAAAATAAAAACCATTATTACAACTCAAACAAAATAAAACATGACCATAAGACTACATTCATGACCCTTTTTTTTTTTTTTAAATAACCATTTTGATACACTTTTTATTTCAAATCAGCAGATACTATATCAACAAGAAACAAGAGTACCGTAGTCCACTCAAAACGATCAAACATAGAACTAACCTCCTTAACAATTGTATGGTTGTTAAATTTGCTGACCTACAAACATAACAAACTCTACAAGACTCCATGTCCTTTAATAACACATTACAATCATAAACTAAAGAGCCAAAATATGATAGGTCATTCGCATTACTCTTCGTCAATAGTCACAATATGCACATCCATCTCTATTGTGGCTCGGTAAACCCCCTCTCCTTGAGTCAGCTTAATGCTTCTCATACCCCAATCATCTCTGCTTCCCTAGGATCCAGAGCACCGAGAATAGGTCCTCCAATAGCCGCAACAAACAAGCCTGCATCATATCAAATGAGGGCCCCAAAGGAACTAACACCCCTGTTTTTATACACTGTTGCATAAATATTGCAGGTAAACCCCGCTCTTTTCGGTTTGTTCCATTTGTCTCATCTCATTGTTGTCGCCCCCTCTGTAGCTCTCACTGTCCCCACTTCGCAGCCCATTCGAACACACTTCCATGACCCCTTAAACGCCAGTTTGCTACTGAGGTTCATTTGACACAATCATCTATATATATACTAGTCCACCGAGACTTGCAGATTAAATCCTTTTTATTGCAAATAATTAAATTATAATTATAAATAATTTTATGCAACATTTTGGGCTTTTGTCCCACTAATAATCGAAAAAAAATTAATTTATGCAACATTTCCCTTTTTCCATGAGATGGACATTAATTACTACAATTCTTTATCTCGTATAACAAACCCATTGAATTCTCAATTTTAGACTATTGTGGTTCTTCAAATAATTAATTTACCTCCTCATGATAGATTCTCCTATCCAATGCTCATCCATACATCTTCAACGCTCCACCTTGGACTAAAAGTTATGATCGAATGGTTTTTTTCTCCAAGGTTCCCATCATAACCATGGGCTTTTATACCATGTTAAATTTCTTGCCCGCGGCCACAACATCTGCAAGCGGTCTACTTGCGGCACTACTCTGTAGACCTTTACATCTTCGCCAGTATCAATATTGTCCCTAACTTAACCACCTCAACTTTTTGGTGTGAGGTTTTTATCTCAAAAGGCCTCGATGCCAGTTAGGAAAGAGATAATCACTTGTATACTTTTTATAAAGTATTATTTAATCGATGTGAAACAAATTTTTGGTCCACACATCCTCAACACTTCACTTTGGACTGAAAGTCATGATCCAAGAGTTTTTTTCTCTCAGGTTCCCATCTTAGCCATGAGCTCTGATACCATGTTAAGTTATCTCACTCACAGACACAACATCCACAAGCGGTCTACCCTGATCACTATTTCGTAGGCTTATACATCTCTTCAAATATCGATATTGTCCCCAAATTAACTACCTTTAACTCTTTGGCATGAGGTATTAACTTATAAGGTCTTGATACTTTAGAAGAGAGATAATTAATTATATATTTTTTATGAAATTTTATTTAAGCGTTATGAGACTAACTTTCAGTCTACACATCTTGAATAAAGAAATTGCAATTGGGTTAGAGATGAAGATTTACATTGGAGTGCCGTCAGATCATTTCATTTTACGTACGATCAAACTTTTTTGCAAAAAAATAAAATAAAAAATGAAGTCCATCTCGAAACAAGTGAGGTCCGTCCAACCAATCGGATGACTTTATGCCTGCGCGTAAAATTTCATAACCCAAACGGGCTAAAGAAGAAAAAAAAAAGCCTAATGATAAAAAAAAGTCCTAACCTTTGCAAACTGTATCAATATATATATATATATATATATATATATATATATATATAAAATTTCATTACGTGCTTCTCATGAATGAGTCCACTTGCAATGCTCGCAAGAACTAATTCGATTACAAAATCATAATTTTATAATTCATAAAGTATGAATGGGGCCTCCACCATCAAGAAAGTATGAACCTAGGTGTATTTATAACTTCTCAAGTTCATATTCTTGGTCCATATTACTCCCTTCGTCCTCAAAGAAAAAATAAAAATCAAAAAATAAAAATCAAAAGGGGAGGATGCAAGTGAACTGAAGGAAATCAGCTTGCTTTTCCTTTTCCTTTGACAGAAAGTAAAACGATTTTTGAAGGTAAGTAAATCCTACACAATTCAAGTTACATGAACACCTATTGTAATTTACCTGACTGCGAGGCATGCGTGATGCAGAGATCGATGGGGATACAAAAGGTCGATCGAGAGTCTAAGATGCAGAGTTGAGATGGTAAGCAACGAAGGAAGACCCAGAGAGAGGGGAGGAGCAATCATGGGAGACTACTTTGGAGGCACTGGAGTGGTGAGGGTAGAAGCATGAGAGATGAAACATAACGCCTTTTGGTTATAAGGTTAGGGTTTGGGGTTTAAAATAATGAAAATTCCTAAATACCCCTATGACATTTTGATTTGGTGAACCGCTCGGATGGATATACAAAAAGGGTTGGAGCTTATCTTTGCACAAAACTAATTGGCCTATGTTAGGATCCAATCTACACCACTTTATACCACTCTAACTCTTATTATATTTCCAATGTAGGATTATATTCCAACACTTCTCCTCAAGTGCAACCAAACACAGACCTACTCTTTATAGATCAGTTCCGCTCTGATACCATATAGAAATTCATGGGCTCGAAGAGTGTTGGGCCACACACGCACATGGTGTGTATACAAATGGGGTTGGAGCCCATCTTTGCACAAAACCAATTGACTTGTGTTAGGATCCAATCTACACCACTTTATACTATCCAAACTCTTATTATATTTCCAATGTGGGATTATATTTCAACATTTAAGAACAAAAACCGCCACCAAATCGAGGGTTGCGGTTTTTGAGTTTTATAGACTACCCCCAAACTGCAATATCAAAAAATCGAACTAGATCAGACCAAGGTGGTTTGGTCGATTTGAGTAGTTTTGCAAATATCGATGCCCACCATCCCTAGTTGTAACATTTATGGTCTAATCAAGTAATTTGTTACTTGTGGCAATTTTTGAATGAGCTTATGGAACATCCTTGTTTGTGAAGCTCCAATTTACACTTCTATTTTTTTCTCTTTTTTTTTTTGTTTTTATTCTTGAATTCGAAGTTCAGGTAGTTCGCATTCGGTTTCGCATCACTTTGTTTTTGTTTTTGAGTGTTAAAGCCACGCAACATTGTCTCATTGATTGACTTGTAATTATGCAGGAAGAAAGAATTGAAAAGCTCATAAGAGCTAACGAGCAATTGACGCGTCCAATACAAATAAGATTTTGCCATTACTAGTATGTTTCTTATGTGCTTTTGTCTTTAAAGTTTTGGTTATATGGTTTAAAACCAAGTTTGATCCATGTAGCTTACCTCAACTAATTTGGATTACGGTTATGCTGATATTGTTGTGATTTAAAACCAAGTTTCATTATGTATGTGTGAAGGTGCACTTTATCTCATACAATCATTCATTTTATTTTCATTTTAATCATTGTACTTATTTCATTGAATTTGTGTGTTAATAATAGCTAGCGTTGAGCATGTATACATGTTGTATATGTTGTAATAGGTGTTACACAATCTCTCTATTTATAAAGGAGAAACACCTAAAATATCTCTCTTTATAATAGGAGAACACTCACTCTCTATTTGCTCACAACAGAGCACACTTGCACTTTGCACTGCTATCTTGTGCTCTGAGCTTCTGCTTCTCTACGCTTTGTTCTAACGCGTTGGGCCTATTTATAGGCAACCAAAGACACATTGGTCAAAGCAATCAATCAATCAATCAATCAATCAATCAATCAATTAATCAATCAATCAATCAATCAATCAATCAAAGACGCGTAAGACGCGTAAGACGCGTTTAGTGCATTTTCCTTGCATGTTCCTTGCATGTGGGTCCCACGTGTGGGGCCCACATGTTTCTTCACAATCTCCCACTTGAAGATTTGATTGAGAATCAATCGATCTTCACACCATTCTTTCTTCCTTGCTATTTCCATGTTGCTTACATTTACGTCAAGCCGCATGAGGATCGACACCAGAGATAAATTTGTCAGCATTGATCGTCTTCGTCAGAAAATCTGCTAGGTTGTCTGTAGTATGAATTTTCTGCATGTCCACGGTTCCTTCTTCCACTTTCTCACGAACGAAGTGATACTTGAACTCGTATATGCTTTGTTTTTGAATGAAAGGTTTGGATTCCTTGCGAGATGCAAAGCACTCACGTCACAATACAAAGTAATTTTCTCTTGTTTGTGCCCGAGTTCCTCCAACACCATCTTCAACCATATTGCTTCTTTACTAGCTTGTGTAGGCTGCGACATATTCTCGCTTCATTGTTGACGTAGCCACAACTGATGCATGCGATTTTGAAACCCGACTTTGTCGTCCCGCCAAAGAAGTGTGAACACATATCCAGTGGTGGATTTGCTTTTATCGAGATCTCCCGCATAATCGTAATCAACATATCCACCGACAATAAAGTCGATCCTCCGTAACATAATGCAACATTTGAGGTACCCTTGATGTATCGTAGGATCCTCTTTACTGACATTCCAATGCTCTGCGCCAGGGATTCGCCATGTACCGACTAACTACTCCCACTTGCTTGTGCAATGTCCGGTCGTGTACAAATCATCGCGAACATTAAGCTTCCCACTGCTGATGCATACGGCTTTCGAGACATTTCCATCCTCTCTTCTTCACTGCTAGGACTCATACTTGAGGATAACTTGAAATTAATAGAAAGTGGGGTAGAAATTGGCTTACAGTCTTGCATGTTGAAACGACGCAAGATCTTCTTCAAATAATTTTTTTTGAGAAAGCCAAATCTTTCTATTATTTCTGTCTCGATGAATTTGCATCCCTAGAATCTTGTTTGCTGGTCCCAAATCCTTCATCTCGAACTCCCTAGCCAACTGAGCCTTCAATTCTTGAATACGATTTTTGTTGGGGCCTGATACCAACATGTCGTCTACATACAACAGCAAAACAATGAAATCATTGTTACCAAATCTCTTGCAATATGCGCAAGGGTCTGCATTTAGTCTGTTGTAACCAAGGCTCATTATGAAGGAATCAAATCTCTTGTACCAACACCTTGGCGCCTGCTTTAGGCCGTCTGTACGAGATTTGTTCAACCGACAAACCAAGTTCTCCTTTCCTTGTTCTTCAAATCCTTCGGTTGGAGCATATAAATCTCTTCTTCAAGATCTCCATGAAGAAAAGTTGTCTTAACATCTAGCTTGCTCTAGATGTAGATCAAAAGTAGCACACATTGCTAGAACTACTCGAACTGTTGTAAGTCGAACCACAGGGGAAAATATCTCATTGAAATCAATGCCTTCTTTCTGAGCATATCCTTTCACCACCAATCTTGCACGATACCGCTCCACTTGATCATCATTTGTTTCGTTTGATCTTGTAAACCCATTTGTTGCCAATGGGCTTCCTGCCTCTGGTAATGGCACTAGCTCCCATGTTTTATTTTTATGGAGAGCTTCGATTTCTTCTGCATTCTTTGCGTCCATTGAGATGCTTCCGAGCCATGCATTGCCTCTTGAAGAGTTGATGGTTCTCCTTCCTCGGTTAGAAGACAGTATGCAACATTGCTTTCCATAATATAATCTGAGTGCCGGTGCTGTGGTGCGTTTCTCGTGCGAGATGATCTACGAGGTTACGGAACTTCGTGTTCACCTGGTTCATTCTCCTCATACTCTAGTACGAACTTCGGAAAGAATCCTTTCTTTCGATTCACATTCCACCCGTTGTTGTAGTTTCGACATGCTATCATCTTTCTCTATTTGTTGTACCTTGTCCTCTCAGTAAAGAGAACATCTCTGCTTGACTACAACCTTGTGGGTAGTGGAATCCCACAGCGATACCCCTTTACTCCATCAGCATACCCCAAGAAGATACATTTCCTGGACTTTGGGTCCAACTTTGTTCTTTCTTGGTCATTGTACATCACGTACACAGGACTTCCAAATACATGGAGGTTTGAATAGTCAACTGGTTTACCGGTCCACATTTCCATCGGTGTCCTCAACTCATTTGCCGTTGATGGAGCCGATTTATCACGTAACGAGCGGTGTTGATCTCAAATTGAAAAAACTTTTTTCTAAGCTGCAGTCCTCAACATTGCTCTTGTTCTATCCAGCAAGGTTCTGTTCATCCGCTCTGCCACTCCATTCTGTTGAGGAGTGTATCTTTGTAGTGAACTTGTCTTTTGATGCCTTCCTTTTTGCAAAAGCTATCAAACTCATTTCCAGTATATTCTCCTCCATTGTCGGTCCTCAAACACTTGATCTTCTTCCCGATTCAAGTTCAACCCGTGCCTTGAACACTTTGAAGATTTCGAACACATCTGCTTCCTCTTGATTGGATACACCCAACATCTCCTGGAGTAATCATCAATGAAGGACACAAAATAATTTGCTCCTCCTATTGATGTGACTTTGGTGCTTGCCATACATCGAGTGGACCAATTCTAGAATAGCCTTACTTCTAGAATTTGATGTGTTAAACTTCAACCGATGTTGCTTGCTTGTTACACAATGCTCACAAAATGGTAGTGACACCTTTGTGAGGCCTGGAAGTAGCTTCTTCTCAACAAGGATTTTCATTCCTTGTTCGGACATGTGTCCAAGTTTCAGTGCCGATCATTGTAGATCTCACACTTGAACAACTTGAAGCAACCGATGCTTCGCCTTCTGAAGAGTCTCTCCCATGAAAGCGTACAAGTTTGCGGCAACCTTTTCTCCCTTCATAAGTACAAGCGCTCCTCGATGATTTTCATGATCCCTTTCTTGACTTTGATTTCACGGTCAAGATCATCAAATCGTCCCAAAGATAGCAGATTCTTCTTGAGGCCTTCCACATGTCGCACTTCTTGGATAGTGCGAACAGTGCCGTCATACATCTTCAACATGATGGTTCCGATGCCAATGACCTTTAGAGCATGGTCATTACAACTGTACACAGATCCTCCTAAAATAGGTTCATAGTGATGGAACCATTCTCTTCGAGAGGTCATGTGATACGTCGCACCTGAGTCGATAATCCAGGCATCAGAGAATCTTTTCCTGCTTTTAGTTGTTGTTGCCGCTTCGCAACACAATGCAGCTCCATCATTTGAAGTGCTAGCCACATTTCCTTGAGGATCGGAGTTTTTCAAACTCCAACAGCTCTTTTCTTCAAATGACCCTTCTTGCCACGATTGTAGCATTTAAAATTCTTCTTGCTTTTTGACTTTGATCTACCATGATTGTGACTCCCAGCTGGGGCCACGTTCGTTGATCTTCCTCTCATCACGATCGGGGCCTCCACTTGTTGTGAATCGGCTCGCTGTCTTCTTTGTTCTTGCGCCGATTTTCTTCTTCTAGAACAAAGAAATTTGCAACATCATCGAAGGCTAAACAATCCGTTAAGAGATTATTTGTCGATTGATGATGAGTTGATCATACGAATCCGGTAGACTTTGAAGCGAAGTTCAGCAGACGTTCTTGCGATTCTATTTTATAACTCAATGATGTGAGTTGAGAAAATAGTGTATTCATCGCATTGATGTGCTCCGTCATCATGAAGTAGACTCCGCCATCCGTAGAGTGTATAATTTCCTCTTCGAGAAAAATTTGTTGTGGAGTGACTTGGCCTCGTACAATTTTCCAAGGTGATCCCAGATCTCCTTGGCGCTTTTCTTCTCTTCAATGCTTGACAATACTCCATCGGCTAGTGACGGATGAAGATTTGCAATAGCATTCTCGTCCATCTCGTTCCATTTGGCGTTGTCTTGAAAATCAGTGGCCTTTCGTTGATGGCCGCCAAACAATTATCCTTTCTCAGGATAGCCTTCATATTTAATTTCCACAGTGAGAAATTACTCCCGTTGAATTTCTCAATCTTGAACTTTGTCGCCATTGCTTCTATCACAAATTATCTCAATTAGGCTCTGATACCACTTGTTGTAAAAATAGACCGAATAGAGCAAGACCACGACAAATAATTTGGGATAATAAAAGTGAAGAAAAATGGACACAGAGATTTTTACGTGGAAAACCCCCAAACAAATTAGGGTAAAAACCACGGGCAAGGATAGAAGAATTTACTATGAGAAAAATAATAGGTGTTACACAATCTCTCTATTTATAAAGGAGAAACACTGAAAATATCTCTCTTTATAATAGGAGAACACTCACTCTCTATTTGCTCACAACAGAGCACACTTGCACTTTGCACTACTATCTTGTGCTCTGAGCTTCTGCTTCTCTACGCTTTGTTCTAACGCGTTGGGCCTATTTATAGACAACCAAAGATACATTGGTCAAAGCAATCAATCAATCAATCTATCAATCAATCAATCAATTAATCAATCAATCAATCAATCAATCAATCAATCAATCAAAGACGCGTTTAGTGCATTTTCCTTGCATGTTCCTTGCATGTGGGTCCCACGTGTGGGGCCCACATGTTTCTTCACAGTATACCTTGTACCTTTGAATTTGCATTGTTAGAATTTGCGACTGGTTGAGACTTTGGGAGACCAGTCGAACCAGCCTAAGTAAGAACATAGCTACAATAAAACTTGGTTTTAAATATTGTTTAAAAGAAATTGACCTATGTAAATGAATAGGTTAGCATACTTGAAGTATCACTTCCAATATATAAATTTGAGTTGATTCATATTTCATAGTATGTTTTTGCAGGTTTTTTTTCACTATTTTGTTTACCTTGTCAATACAAATCCCCAAATGCAAGAATTTATTACCTTGCATTTCATCTTGGATTAGCATTTGGACTACTGATATCAATGTGGCACATGAAATCTAATGTGCTGCTCCAAATGGGCATTTTGTGGTGTATGAAATTTGGTTGGCAAACACTAGGTTGGACAAGCAAGATTTCCTTTTAAAAGGAAACTAATATGCTTTTAGAAGTAAATAACGTGAGTTTATGTGGCCTGATCTCATAGAAAGCTTTGGAGGCTTTATACGATAGTGTTCCTAAAGGTGTTCTTTGGTGGATTCTAAAAGAAAATGAGTCCATGCTAGGCACATAAATGCTATTAAGGATATGTACTAAGCAGTGTTTTTCAAGGCGGGGCGTAGCCTATGAAAGGGTAGCAACAAGTGTAAGGATATTTGGATGAGCCACAAAAGAATTTTCATTACAATATAACTACATCAAAGATCAACTTTAAACCCACAACATTTATTATGGTTGAACTAACTAGGCATAATCAAAAGGATATACCATAGTGTATATTATTTGCAGTTGATATTGCACTAGTGAACGAAACAAGAGATGGAGCGAATAGAAAACTAGAATTTTGCAAGAATACTTTAGAATCTAAAGCCTTTAAGTTGGATAAGATGGAGATAAAATACATACATCATGAACTTAAAAATACTAGATATCAAGATGGAGTGGTAAAATTTGACAACAACAACAAAAAAAAATCAGGATCAATCATACAAAATGATAATAATATTTAGAATGATGTCACAAACAAAACTCAAATTGAATGGAAGAAAATGAATATAATTGATGCGATGTGTGATCAAAATATCTCAACCAAACTAAAATGAAAATTTTATAGAACTAATTAGGTCGACTATGCTCTATGGAAGTAAATGTTAAGCGGTAAACAAACAACGAGTACATAAAATGATCGTAGAGGAAATGAGGATGCTTAGATGGATGTGTGGTAAAACTCGTAATGATAGAATAAGAAACAAAAATTCAAAGAAAAGTAAGTATAGTGTCAATTGACACAAAAATTAGAAAAGGGTGGTTGCGGCGGTTTGGACACCTCTAAAGACTACCTACAAATACCCCCACTTGAAAACTCGAATCAATAGAAACTGAAGAAATTTGATGAGGTATGGGAGGATCAAAGCTAACTTGGGACGCATTCATTGGGAAGATTTAAATGGTTTGGAAAGCTCACCATTAATTGCAATAAATCAAGCGCGGTAGAAAAGTTTGATTCATGTAGTTGACCCCAACTAATTTGAAGCCATTGTTGTTTGTTGTTGTAGATTATAGGTATTAAGAATGGAACTTGTCTTGTTAAGGTATTTACTTTAGTGGGTTCTAGAAAGCAAAGGAGTTCAATAAAAAGAAAGGAGCGAATGTTGGTTCATTAAATGAATGTAGCTGAAGTGAGAATGCTTAGTAGATGTGCGGTAAAACCAATGTTACAAAGCACAAATGATCATACTTGACTATTCTTTATTTTTTGGGACTCGGGAACTTGGTCTAAAGTGTCCAAAATCTTGGACATAGATAGAAATTGTAAAACTTGAATACTATTCTTTAATTTTGATGATTTATTATGATAAGTAAACATTTTCAAATGAGAAAATTTGTTTTTTTTTTTTTCTAAAATATAAGAAAAACAGTATTTCAATCAATCAAATGCCAAACACTTCTCAAACTATATTTTGCGTACAGTTTTTGTGTTGATAACACATCAGTGGGAGTTGTTCTTAGTTACAAATTGAGAGAGGAAAAATCGAGAGGGTTAGAAAATGAGTGGTGGAAAAATTGAGAGACTAGAGAGAAGGACAATGAAAGAGTCTTCAACGACTGTACTAAATCGAGCGCAAGGAAAGAGTTAGATCCATGTAACCGAGCCTAACTAATTTGGATTGAGGCTTCGTTGTTGTATAATGTTATTAAATAGATAGAAGCAACCATAAATTTGACATAACCTTCACGACCATCACATTAAAAGGGCCAAGCAATTCAATAGATGGATGCAACCATATATTTGACATACAATCAGAAGACAACAATAGAAAAGAAATTTTCTAAGTAGAAACATTTATGAATGGGAAATAGATAAAATGGAGTACGACATGCGAAAAGAACTACGTCATACAAGAATGCTTCAAGAAAGAAATTCCCAGTCACCATGAACAAGTAGATGCAAGCACATGAGTCCAACATGGCCCATGGGAATTTGAATTACGAATGGATCTCCCTTACTAGAACAAGAAGATAGGTGCATATTACTTTATCTAACCAAGGACAACAAAGCCTCCATCCCAAATTAGTTGAGGTTGGCTAATATGGCTTGATTTAACCAATGCAAGACAAAAAAAAAAAAAAAAAAGGAATACTTTTTTTAGGGAGGAAAAAACAGATGCCAATAGACAGATCAATTAATTGGGGAACAACCCAATCAACTCAAAGAACATGTACCGCACTGAAAAAAAAAATCTATGAAGACAGCAAATCAATTCCACATACCAAAAATACAAGGAATTGATCTTAAATTCTCACCTTTGAGAAGACCCTCTGCCTGGAATTTGATTTGATCTGGTATTTTGCAAGAAAGAGAATGTGTACCAAAGAGGATAGGAGGAGGCGTGGAAACGAAAACAAAAGCAAACCAACGCTCTCTTTTTAGTGTATGTTGTAGATTAGGAAATGACGAACTTTACTTGCATGCTATCAAGGAATACGTTATCCCATGTACCCTAAACCTTGGAACTTGTTCTATAAGCATTTGTTATGATTTATCTAGTTTTGATACATGCACATATGAATATGGATATTGTTCCTTTTGTTGTCTCTTGACGCATGACCTTATAATGAACTAGAACTTATGCCTATGATTCACATGACTTGGTTTATGAGGTGATACTTGTGAAAGAATACGAACAGTACTGTGTTCCTTACTTCCTGATTGATGCAAGTGATTGGATTGTTCTTCCGTATAGATTTTGCTCATTTACTAGGTATTAGTTGTGTGTTAAATGTGTGAGCAAGTATTCTCTCTTAATGAGCTATGTTGGTTCTTTAGTTCACCTCATTTACATCTTACGTATCCACGTCGGCGCTAGATTGAGATAAGGGAAAGACTATAGCTTGAAGGCTTCTCTCTTAATGTGAGTGTAGCGACCCAAAAATTTTATATTAATTTTTATGTGATGACGTGTACTATCGATGTATACTCGTGTCTGTGTGACAGGATGAACGTCAAGTTTCGAGCGGTGTTCACCTAGGAAACGTATCGACTGGGTGGCAACAGGCGAATTACGAGTACACGAGTCAGAGAAATGATTTGATGGACGACCAAGAAATAAATAAAATAAATAAATTTGTGGTCGCTGAGTGATACGCGGGGGTTATAGGTGACTCGTGGGTTGTACGATAGCGTGCACTCCCAAGTGTGCTCATTGGCGCGCACGATGGAATTGTAGGCGCGAAAATACAAGTGTATATATATGTGTGTGTGTGTGTGTGTATTTATAATCAGAAGTTTAAAAGAAAATGTAAAATGACCAATAGGGGCCTTTGTCTTATTAATTGTGTGGTTAAGGATGGGGGGTATTATGGTCATTTGACCAAACCCCCCAAAATATCAACACCACCCCCACCTAACCCACCATTGTCATCATCCCCAAATCGGAAACGCGGAGAAGGAGATGAAAATAACGAGATCCGGAGTGAGCTCGAGGCCGAGACGTCGAGGAGAACGTTGAGGTTAGTTGTTGTTTTTGGTGTTGTCTTGTTGTATGTGTGGTGTGTGTGTGTGCAGCGGTGGTGGTAATGGTTGAGCAAAGCTCGGTCGAGTTGGGATTGGGGTGAGAGCCAATCCCAACAAAAAAAGAAAAAAAAAAGTTGCAGTACTGGAGAAAATGACCCAAACGGGTCATGACCGACCCGGTTGAGGCGAGCCAGATCCGGCCCGGTCAGGTCAGGCCAGACCCAACTCGGGAGCCACCCACCCATTATTATATTAATAAATAATTATTTATTTCAATTAAATATATTTAAAAGGATTTTAATTGAAATTAAATTTCAGAAAATAGAAAAAATTCTGAAAAATTATAGAAAATTATATTTTCATCAAATAAAGAGAAATTTGGGAATTTTCATGAAAAGTGAAGTATTCGGGGTTCTTATGAGGCGTTATGTCAGGGTTTTTGCCTTGAAAAGCATGAAATTGGCAAAAAAATAGCCAAGAAATTTAAAAAAAATCAAGAAAAATATGGGAAGTGGATTTAGAAATCAAGATTTTTCAAATAGGCTCTAACATGATGTAAATGGATAAAAAAATGATTACCAGGTGCTTAGTGGATTGGTGACAAGCGTGTGGAGTTGTTTTGGTGGCGTGTGAGAGCCGCGAGCGCGGAGTTACGCACGGTATTAGTAAGTAAAACCAACCAGAGTATTTACATTATTTCATTTGTGCATTTACTTGGATGTTATCCTTGTTTGAGCATATTTCTTTGTGGATTATATCTTTGTTGGATTCACTTTGGTTATATCTATCCTTTTTGATTTATTGGCTTGGTGTTGATTGGATTCCAAAATGAGTGGTCTATTGGGTCTAAGTGGACAATATGATACTCACGGTCTACACCAGGAGTACACAGACTCTGGACGTGGTTAAACCCGCAGTTTGGGATTGTGGTGGCCGTATGTTGAACTGTGTGTGACGCTCGGTGCCCGTATGCGAACTAAGTGTGACCTGGGGCTAAGTGTTTTATTCTAGACTGCCTTGGGTTTGTGTAGGTCCAGAATCTGTCTTGAAAGTCAGGTTGTAAACTAAAGTGTGGCAACATGGTGGACTTGGGACACTTAGATGCCTTTTCTTTTGGCTTTGTGCTCTCAACACTCATTTATCGTTGTCATCTCAGTAATTTTACTTATCATGTTGTCTTTTATATTCTTCGTGATATCCATGCATGATACTAGTTTAGCCATTTACGTGTCATTTGAAATGTTGTTAAGACTCTATTGGTATTTTACTCTCTACATCACTGTACTCACCGTCTAGTTTGTAACGGTGGGCAGACCAGCGAACAGACAAAGGCAAGGGATTAGTGCTAGGAGATTGAAGGCGAGGACCACGAGGCATTCTCCTCTCGCGTATTAAGTATCTATATTGTTTAATGAACATGAGATTATGGGTTATGAGAAATCTTAGGCACGTAAGATATTATCGATACTCTCTTTTGATTCATATGGTGGATATGATTACGGGGTTTCCACACCATAGGATTGTCTTAACTTGTTTGTCTTGAAGTTTATTGAGTAGTTTGGAGTTTAATTGCTTCCGTTGTATCTGATAATAACTCACTAATTGATTATCTTCACTTGTAAATACGTAATAAATGGTAAATGGTAAGGAAGGCTGACTAGGCCTGTGGCGGCCCCAATTTCCACATTGGTCCGCCACGGGAGGCCACGCGGGCCCACAACTGTCTACGTCGCCGCCAGCTGTGTCCCACGCCCAATTATCCATCATCAATCAATTTCCTGTTAACTTTAGTTCCTCTAATATCATTTATCCTTAAATTATGCAGCGGAAGTCTCAAATCATTAAATGATACCAAATGTAACAAGTCTAAATATCAATTAATCTAATGTGGAAACCATACCAAAATGTAGATCATATACATATCTTCCAAGATCCTCAAAATATCAAAAATATGCAACTAATCTCTCAACCCAAACCCAGCATAAATCAAATAAATACATACAACCAACCAGGCGTATAAGAGGAGTAGTCTCCGTTGTCAGTCACAGAAAATCTTTAAGTGTCTCCTTGCCTCCTTCACATATCAAATCCTACACTCAAATCACCCAACACATACGGTGACGAGTCCAGTGAGTAAACTTCCAAAGAAAACCATCGAATAAATAATAACAGATTCAGAAGCCAATAACTAACATTAGCTACACATGCAAAGAGTATGGGCAGCCATAAAACCCTGCATGTGTAGGTAACAAGCATGCAAGATGATCAACGAATAATCATAATGCCAACAATATGCTTCACAACAATTACGATAAAACCAGACAAAAGTAGAATGCAATCTCACATACTAGATCATACTTCGTAGATTCGGATGACCCCGACTGAGCACATCAAGTCTAAACCACATCCGAACTACTAACGGTGACCGGAACAAATCACAAACCCACCGAACACGTGCACCCCGCGGCTCGGATCACAATCCACCGGCGGCGCAAGTACACGTGCTACAATCTAGCATGCTTGATCACGTGCCACAATCGTCCCGAATAAACTCCGATAGAGAAAACAAATCCAACACCCATCGACAACCAAAACAACACATGATCCCCATGAGTATGTATAGCAACAACAACAGTATATGCAAGAATTGAAAGAATTAAATACTCAAATGTGTTTCTGTTGGGGTTTACGCACCTATACCGCACTCCAATTATCCAGTCCAGCTCGAATAAATGCCCAACAAATCAAAATTACCTCCCGAATTGTACCTAAGATCATTTGTCATTAAATTAACTTCAATTTGATATATCATATCAATTTTTACGTTTTTCGAGGCTAAAACCTCGACTATGTCTCGCCAACATTTCCGAGAAAATCCCAAAACTCAGTTGTGAATCATTTTTCTAATTTCTCATATTTTTCTGGATTTTCTGAATTTTTCCATAATTTTTCCTATTTTTCTGGATTTTCTTTTCCATTTTTCTTTATTTTCTCTCTTTTTTTTTTTTTTTTAATTTAAGGGGCGGTTCGGCCGAACCGGACGGTTCGAGGCCGAACAGGCCCGGTTCAGCCGAACCGGCCCTTCATCTTCTTCACAACGAGGCGCGTGCGCCTCTTTTTTTTTTTCCCCAAATTTTTTTTTCTCTATTGATCTTCTTTCCTTCTTCTCTTTTCTTTCTCTCCAATGAAATTAAGAGAATGAGAAGACCACACGTCGTCTTCCTCCTCGACAAATTCCAATTCTCGGCCATGGCTCCGCCATGGCCGAGCTCACCACCACACCACACAACGCACAACAACCATAAACCACAAACTCACCTTGATCTCCTCGACTCCTCACGAGCTCGTCGCCTCTCCTTCTCCCTCCTCGGCTTCTCTCCTCTCTCGCTTCACTTCTCTCTTCACTTTCGATCGATCGAAAATGGAGACAATCGGTGGTGTTTATCAACATTTTGGGGGTGAAATGCCCAAAATGCCCCTAAGTTCTTATCCTTTCCTTCTTTCCTTCAATACCCTTTTTGGTAATTTCACTATTATTTATTTATTTTCTGATTTTAATATATATTTATATATATATATATATATATTAAATTACATATATACATATATATATATATATAAATATATATATTCGCCTATATTTTCGCGCCTACAATTTCGTCGTGCGCGCCGACGAGCGTACTCGGGCGTGCACACTACACTACCACCCACGTGTGTCGACCACGACCCCGCGTGTCACTAGGCGCCCACCAATTTACTATATATATATTTTTTTTCATTTTACCACAACAAGCATACAAAACGGACTGTATACCTATTCCAAACTCGTTCCAGCCTCGCTGTGGGACCCACGCACGTCCTCGCTAGCGTCCACGTCCGCACTGACGTCACTAGTAACGGCTATTGAAAATTGGGCCGTTACAATTCTTCCCAACTAATTTGAAATTTCATCCCGAAATTTGAGATAACTAACATCTCGTCTCATAGAACTGTAACATAGATACAATTTCCTATCAGGTCAACAAATCTAACCAAATGTAGCCAACCTAATCAGTCACTATTCCACTAACACTTTTGATGAACTATTCAACCTCTAACTTTGGTAAACAAATCAACCTCAACCTAGGTGAAGAAAAATCAATCGCGCTTTGGTGAACCGATCAACCGATCGTCCACTCACTCCTGGTGTACAAATCAATCCCTGGTGAACTCATCAACCGGTCCATATCAACCAGGTCCCTGGTGAACACATCGACAGTCCCTGGTGAAAACATCAACCAATCCCACAACAACCGGTTGCAAATGGACTCCTGGTGAACCAATCAACCAGTTTTCACAACCTCCTGGTGAACCAATCAACCAGTTTCACAACCTCCTCCTGGTGAACACATCTACCTGTTTCGCAACCACCCCCTAGTGAACACATCTACTAATCTCACAATCTCACAAAAACCCTAGTGAACACATCCACTAGAATATGCTGGTTCAAAAATAAACTAACCAGCCTATATGCAACGAATGCATGAAAAAATAAGACTAATGAAACAACGTACCCTACTCATGTTGTCGGGTCGTCTCTCTGACTGGCGGTACTATAATATGAACTCTCTCCCCGGTTTGTGGAATCTCTGACGCTGGAGAGGCTCCACGACAATTCACACTAATGTGACCTCTCTGTCCACACCGATAACACTTACGTCGTCACGACTCCAGGCCCATCGTCGGTCCTCGAGCATCTACCCCAACTCCAAATCCTCGATCCCGATTCTTTACGTACGTTCTCGGTTCTTTGTATCGGTATAGGTACAATCTCATGTACCACCTGGTGATCGTCATTAGTGAATTGATCATTAGTCTGGTCCTGGTCGTCCTCGCGACTCCAATCTATCTGCACGTCATCATAGTCGTACTGATCATCCATCAAATCACGATCGTCACTGAAATCATGATCCAACTGCAAATCATCTCTGGGTGTACGATGATCTAATTGCTCCTTGATCTGCAACAAATATGTCTCGCGAGCCAACGCCCTATCATAAACAATCTGTAGCGTCTCTGCACCAGTAGCGACTATCACCCCACCAATCCTCTCATTCAGACCCCTGATGAAGTAATAGATCTGTAACCTCTCCGTGTTAGCCACATCCATGGCATACATCATGAGATATATGAATCGATCCATGTACTGTGACACTGACATGGTACCCTGTCGTAAACCCAAGAACTGCTCTCTCAGCCTCAACTGCACCTCAGTAGGAATGTACTCATCGAGAAATAACTGCCGAAACTCTGCCCACGTCGATGGTGTAGAATGTATGTCAGTGTAAGTAGTCCACCAAACTGCGGCCTGACCTCTCAAACAATACCCCGAGATACGCGCCTGATCCGCCTCAGGTACCTCTAACAGCTGGTGTAGTCGTCGATGTGTCATTAACCACCGGCCGGCAACCTCAGGATCACTAACTCCAGTGAAGTACGTAGGATTAAATCTCATAAAATCCTTCACCATCTTCGCTGCCTCTGACATCCTACTCCTAGCAGTCGAAGTCCCTACCAGCTTCTCTGTAGTGGTGGGTGTCACCACCGTAGTCTCTTATGGTTACTACCACAGGCTCAACCCTCTCTATAATCGTCTCGACCCGGCCGCTTTGTGTAGCAACAATGGTGCTAATGCGGTCTGAGTGGTAGTAGGTGCAGCACGCTCAGCAGTCGGTGCTACTGCTGGCGTCCTCGAACTCCGAATGTACTCCATCAACTCAGCCATCTGAGCCTGCTGCAATAGGCTGCTTTGCTCTGTTGAATCAATATTCTCGGTAAGCCTCTGAATCATAGCTCGCAAATCAGCCACGTCACTAGTGGTATGATCACTAGTCTCTCCAACCTCTGGCTGAGTAGTGGGCGGAGTAGTAGGAGCCTGTCTCGCCAACATTTCCGAGAAAATCCCAAAACTCAGTTGTGAACCATTTTTCTAATTTCTCATATTTTTCTGGATTTTCTGATTTTTTCCATAATTTTTCCTATTTTTCTGGATTTTCTTTTCCATTTTTCTTTATTTTCTCTCTTTTTTTTTTTTTTTAATTTAAGGCGGTTCGTAGAAACAAGCCGGTTGAGCCGAACCGGCCCTTCATCTTCTTCACAACAGTAGGCGCTATGCGCCTCTGTTTTTTTTTTCCCAAATTTTTTTTTCTCTATTGATCTTCTTTCCTTCTTCTCTTTTCTTTCTCTCCAATGAAATTAAGAGAATGAGAAGACCACACGTCGTCTTCCTCCTCGACAAATTCCAATTCTCGGCCATGGCTCCGCCATGGCCGAGCTCACCACCACACCACACAACGCACAACAACCATAAACCACAAACTCACCTTGATCTCCTCGACTCCTCACGAGCTCGTCGCCTCTCCTTCTCCCTCTTCGGCTTCTCTCCTCTCGGCTTCACTTCTCTCTTCACTTTCGATCGATCGAAAATGGAGACAATCGGTGGTGTTTATCAACATTTTGGGGGTGAAATGACCAAAATGCCCCTAAGTTCTTATCCTTTCCTTCTTTCCTTCAATACCCTTTTTGGTAATTTCACTATTATTTATTTATTTTCTGATTTTAATATATATTTATATATATATATATATATTAAATTACATATATACATATATATATATAAATATATATATTCGCCTATATTTTCGCGCCTACAATTTCGTCGTGCGCGCCGACGAGCGTACTCGGGCGTGCACACTACACTACCACCCACGCGTGTCGACCACGACCCCGCGTGTCACTAGGCGCCCACCAATTTACTATATATATATATTTTTTTCATTTTACCACAACAAGCATACAAAACGGACTGTATACCTATTCCAAACTCGTTCCAGCCTCGCTGTGGGACCCACGCACGTCCGCACTGACGTCACTAGTAACGGCTATTGAAAATTGGGCCGTTACAAGGCCTGCGTAACTCAGCGAGACTGGCTAGGGGGTTCACGTAAGTCTAGGCTGAGCGGTGCCCAATTCTAAGATTGTGGAATTTGGGGCCGTTACAGTGAGTCTCTCGTAATGTGTCTTGTATTATACTATCTATGTATTCAATTTTGAACTATTAAACTTGAGTTGTATTTAAAATTGGTCTTCGGGTAGCTTGGACCCTACTTTCCTTTAGTTGTTCCACTTGGGAGGTTTTGGTGAACCTTGTTTAGTAAATGAATGTAAAACAAATTATAGTTCTTTGGTAGACATATTGACTTGTTCTATATTTTATTCAACATTTTGTTCTCCATATATTGTCTTTATGATTATTTCGCGGATTGTTTTAGGCTAGCCAAGTCTTGAGGTTAAGGTACTTGGGCTAGGGTAGCGACTTGGGCCAGACGACTCGACCCTAGGTCAGGGGAGGGTCGTCACAGTTATCTTGTTATTTTACTAGTATATGCTAGTAAGAAAAGTAGCATGGTTTCTACTCATCTAAATAAATGGTATGACCTTGTTTGGTTTAGGGAGAAGTTGAAAGAAGTGAAATAACTTCTAGGAAAGTTTCAACTCATCTTGCTTGGTTAGATATTTTCAAAAAATTTTCTTGAGGAGTGAGTGAGTTATCTTCCTAAGAGGAAATTGACATTTTTACCTTTGTTTAATGTTCTCTCTACCTTTATTCCTTAAAATCCCTACAATATATCTCTCAAAAAACAGTGTAAAGAACATTTATGCCAATTATATTATTTTATTGTTTTTAAAATGTAAAACTTCCCAAGAAGTTCAAAATTGAACCAAACGTAAAAAGTGCAACTTGCTTAGTAGTTAACTTCCCAAGATATTAAACATCCCTAAAAATTAGTAAAATGAATCAAACGAGACCTATGTTTTTCTAAATACTTATATAATAGTAAATTTTCTTAGTAATCGAATGTAAGTTATATGTAGTTATAAATAAATTACTTAATTATATTTAATACCAAACAAAAAGTCTCATATGTCTTACAAAAATACGCATTTAGACAAAAAAATGGTATGTTTGAAAAATGGATCCGAGTCCAAACACCATTTTTAACCATTTTTAGTCGTTATTAGGGGGTGTCCAAACCCATTTCCGTTCGGACCTTTTTTTTTCGCCCGCCTAGTTGTGCCCACTATGTTATGCATCACATTACATGATACATAAATCCCACATCTCAAGATGCGGAAATAGATGATGAATGTAGAGCAATTCGAGACTAGAACGCAATTCGAAACAGAACGCAGTCATTAAAAAATGGTTTATTTGTATTACAATTCTACTCTGTCAAGAAATATTGCCTTAGTTTACTTTGTTCAAGTAAACATTGGTTCGGAGCAGTACTCAGTTCACGGGTCGTATCATGTGGCACATCTCAAGGGCTTCACTCATAAATAGCAATTGTATAATTTGATAACAAAATGCCAGCGGATGATGTTGGAGAGCAAGCTAGTTATGTCTTTAATTAACTATAAGGATGTAGAATGAAATAGCACAATGCTATTGAAGTAATGAAAAAGAAAGATTTGTAAAGGAAAAAATAACCAAAAAAGTAAGAGTCACTATTGCAAAGCAAGCACAAGTCTTCATGATGATGATAATAATAATAATAATAATAATAATAATAATAATAATAATAATAATAATAATAATAATAATAATAATAATAAGGGGTATTTCAAGACTCGATACAAAGTAGCAAATCACAAAATGAAAATAAATTAGTAGAAAAATCGCAAGGTGACTTTGTTAGATACTTAACCGGAACAGTATACATGAAAAAAAAATCCCAAAGATTTGGAAAGATGAAAAGTCCCGATCAAATTGGAAATGTAAGCAGCACCTGGACCCTGCATTTCCATGAACAACTCAATTTAAAGCTTCACAATTTTGTTTTCAAAAAAAAAAAAAAGCTTCATAATTTTCAATGTTCTTAGAGGGAAACCATAAAAAATATACCATAATAATATGTCAATCATGGATCTCATAAAAGTTACATAAATTGATGAAGGACATTTGTTGGGACACCACACAACCAGTCAAACACTATCCAGAAGAGAAACGTTTCAACAACAACAACAACAACAACATAGCCTCGATCCCAAATTAATTGAGGTCGGCTACATGGATCAAACTCTTATGAGATCAAACATTTTTTTAAGCAGGAAGATGCATGAAGAAACTCCCAAAAAATGAAGCAATGAGTTCAAAAAATAGGACTGCAAAATCATAAAAGATAGTAATTGCAAATCATGAAAGTAGAGTACAATGAGATTAAAGGAAAACTTTGAAATCCTGCAAAACATGAGAGAGCTTGATTCAATTTGCTTGTACTTTCCATCGTTACTGCTCCAATTCTTTATCTAATTACAAAATCAATTCATACTGCCTGTTCATTCAGTTGCATACATGTACCAAAGATGAATAAACCATTGCTAAATTAAAATTCTACAAACAAACATCCCCAATATTTCTAAAGAGAAATTTGAAAAACCGTCAGGGTTGGATGAAGTTAATCAAAGATTCAAAATAGATCATAAAGAAAACTAAAATCACTTAAGCACCACCTAACAGGTCTTCTTGCATGTTTAAACATGAACACTATAAATCAAACATAAACTGACATCTCAAGTCAGTATTGAGTTTTAATTACGAAACATCTATCTATATAGTCCTTTTTGTCTCCCTACATATAATGATAAACTAGAAACCACGAAAAAATGACCAATATAATCAAAATTCTTACAACTAAACTTAGAATAGTGAAAAAATCATACACCAAAACAGTGTCATATAAGTTTGATAATTAATACAGAAAATATTAGCATTATGCTCGAGTATGAACCTAAAAGGAAGGAAAACTATCAAGTGTAGCATCTGTCTCGTAAGCAATAGGGGCTAAACAAAGTAATCAATGGAGAAAGGCAGATTGACACACACACATGCAAGTGAAGCAATCAAAAATAAAATAAAATACATCGATTATGATAATTAAAATCATAGAAGCATATTTTAAGACAATGGCAATGGCATCAAATCACAAATCTTCATAGCTGAGAATCTCAGGAACTAAATTACTTGTTTGTAAAATGAGGATAGCAGAAATAATGATAATGAAGTAAAAAAAATAAAAGGAGTAATTATCATAATTTTGTACCTTCAGATATAAAATCAAGAAATATCACATAAAACATGTAAGTAACCAGTGCAAGTGAAACCTTGACCATGATGATTTCATCATTGAAGAAGTAGAATACAGAAAAATCATTATGGTGAAATGCTCTGGTGGCTTTGCATCAGGTAACTAATGTACACAAGTAAAAATCACATATTAATTAGACGGTATTAAGTCCTATCAACAAATTGACAGTGAATAAACCTTGTCAAATATGTTTTGCAAGAAATGTATCAGAACAACTGCAGGAACTTGAACCACAGAGAACTGGATCTTCTGATAAATCTACTAACCTGAAAGTAATGTATTTCTGTAACTAAGACTAGTGCAGTGTGCTTGCCACACCGCCCATGCTATTATGACAAATTGAACTGTATTTACACAACAGCATGCTGTATTAATCCTGAAGACCAGAAAAGCAAGTGTACTTAATCAGTTAGATCATAGACGTAACTTCAAAATTAAGGTTTGCACACACAAAAGATCTTGCTACAGCAGCAGCCAATAGTAGCTAATGACTTTTGATCACTTACAAATGAAAAGGTGCATCAAGCAGGGATCTAGATTTCTGTTTCACTAATTTGGCATGCCATTCATTGCTGGCTGACATAAAATATAACCACTGGTCAATCAAGAAACATTACACCTTTGAAGCTGAAAATCCTCAAGTAACAACTAGCATTAATTGGAATCACATTTCACCAAAGGATGTTGTACGAGAAAATATAACATCAAAACAGTCCATCGTATTAACAGGAAAACCAAAAGAGAAATTACAGCACAAGACAAAAAAAAAAAAAAGCTAATTAAACAAAAAACTTGATGTTGTTGATATTGAGGAAGATATCACGCACATCTACTGTCACAGATTGCAAGTAGGAAATGCCAATTTGAACATCTTTCAATGTTTAACTAGAGTTGCTAAAATGGCTATTCCATTTAGCTTATTTTGTTATCACAGTTGAGCCTTGGGCTGTGGCATCTACATGTACATAATAATGTTCAAGTAACATAACAGTGTCAACATTCAAACCCGTCCATGGTCTAAATTCACATTACCATTGAAGATCATTTTGAAATTTAAATGTCTAAACTTTATAAGTAGGATAAACATCCTCCCCACATCCATGAAAAGATCCACCTTACCATTGGAAATGCTCTAACTTAAGAGTGCGCAAGTGTGTGTGTGTGTGTGTGTGTGTGAGAGAGAGAAAAGTGAACTTTATAAGTAGGAGCCAAGTGAACCAAATTGGAAACCTGTCTGATAATGCTAAAACAGTGTTAGTGTTTCTATTGATAGCATCAAATATTTAGATGCAATTTTAAAATGACTTGATGGTTTGCAAGTAATAACAGTGGCTCCAACATCATGGAATTAGCACATCAGGCAGATCGCAGATGATTACAAGAGTTTCTGACACTCAGGAAACAGTTTTAATGGAGTCAGAATTGACAGCAATAGTGGCAATGCAACAAAAGACAAAGGGGCCTGAGCTCCTTTGCAAAAAAAAGTTTCTCCTACATGAATCAAATCCACAAATTACACAATTACTTCACAGAAAAAAAAAATCTTAAATTGAGATACTAAAAGCCTGAGCATATTGTACCTTCAAAGGAAAGAAAAGAAGCAGCAAAAAACTAGAAAGAATACACAGGTTGTGCGCTCTAATAATGGTATCATCATACATACACTAAACAAAAACATATATGACAATGACATTGACATCGACATCGACATCAGCATACACCAAGCAAATTAGTCACTAGTCACCTATAGAAACTGGTCAAAATACCATTGATATCACTATAATCATCTGATGGACCAAGCATATCCATACAAAACATCAAATGCCATTGATTTAATCAACTTCTTAGCCATTCCTATCAAAATAGACTTCTTAGCCACTCTCTCGAAACTAAATCCTAGAATGGGAGATGCGAATGTAACAATGATCTCTTTGGACATCATTCAAACTGATTCTAAAGTTAGTAACCTGCTCTGATTCCTATAGAAATGAAACGGAAACAAATACATCATAATCTTTATTATTATTTTCCAAAATAAAATCAGACCACAAATTGGTATTGTTTTGAATAATTCAAAAAGTTACTTCAACAAATGTTTTCTTGTTGAATAACTCAATCTCAACCAAATTAATTACTAACGTCAATTCTAGCCAGAGTGCCAATGCAATGTTAAAAACAACCTTTAGAAATAGTAATTTGAGGATATGGATATCTTGATTAACATACATACTAAACTAAAGGAACTAAAGAATGCCAGACCAAAGAAAAAGTTAATAAAAAAAACCGGAATCTATGATTTAAAATATATAATTATTTTGGACTTCAAATATATAATTTTTTTAGAACCAAGGAATATTCATATGACTATTTCATTTCAGCTTTACAAGAAACTGGAGAAACAACAAAAACTCCTGCCATAACTTATCTACAACCACATATACCTGAACTGCATCTACATAGTCATTTTTATAAAATTTCTACGAACAGTTTTGTTCCAAGGGTTCAGAACTGAATAGCAAGATGCTTATCATGTCCTTATCCATAATAAGAGAAGGGCAGTCACTACCAGTGGCCTACCACTCTTTCCAGTTTCCACCATTACCACCATTTGCGCTAATGGCAGATTATCTTCCTCAGTCAGATATCACATCTTCAATGCATTATTTTGAGTTTCATTGGCATTTCTAAAAAACTGGTTTGATTGTTCCCATAAAAATTTCTCCATGTAATATCCAGAACAAAGCATAGCCCATGATGAGTGCTGGAATTGAGCAATAGGATACATTTACCATAACAGTTCAGATGCCTACATCTAAAGAAAAAATGATTGAGGCAATAATCAGTCTGACACAATTTCATTCTTTCAATTCAAAAGTCAGGCGACTCGGGCCTTCATAAAACCACCAAACTAGGCGAAATACATAATCTCCACAACTCTTTTGCCCTCCTGAAGAGCGCTCTTCACATATAAATCACATATTACGCTCATAATCATCACTATCTCGTTAATAACCAAATTGATCCAAAAAGGTTTTATGGCTACCACAAACATTCTGAATTCAAATTCTATGTGATCCACCTTCAAGCCAAAGGTCTTGACTGTTCACTATATATAAGCGAGAGCTTTAGAAATCCTTCAATAGGCATCCTAAGCATTTCTGCCTAGCTCCTTCAATAAGGATCCAAAGCGCTTCTGCAATCTAGCTTTTAAAACCTAATGTGGTAATAAAAATAAATTTCAAGCAGCACTTTCAAACAAGGTATCGTATCTACCAGCTGCACAAAAAATGCCTTTTTTTCTTTCTTCTTCTTTGAGGTACATCCTCTCAAAAAATGGCAATCAAAACTATATGGAAGACAATTTCAACAGGCATCGTGTAAAGAATAATATATCAAGTCTATAAACAGTAAATGATAATAACAATAACTGAAGTAAAGAATAATGACTGTTTCAATTTAATCTCAAACATAATCAGTAATCAGTAGCTATAATCACAAATTGAAAGTAGAGAAACATTGGGATGGAGTTTGTGATGGTTAAATACTAAAAAGCTGCCATTATCAACAACTAATTAAGCCCAATGAAATTCTAAAGGCTCATCTTACAGAAAAAAAAGTTGCAAGTGCATTTTGGCGCTCATAATTAAGATTTGGCAACCTTTGAACACCATCCTGGTCTCACCCGCAATTCGCACAAAACAATGCACAGCAATATTTTTTGTCAAAACATGATAACATGGGAACATCCAAGAATTACAGTAGCTGATGGATAATTTACTACAAGTTCGATGTAAACACAATTTTATATAAGTTCCAAAAAAATTAGAGAAAAACAACATAATGACCAAATCTTTTTAAAAAAAGTGCTACCTATTTACACATTTAGTTATAAGAAAAAAGTTCATAACTAGCACCAGTACCTATTATAGGATGCCCATGAAGAGCAAAAACAATTTCATATATATTGGGTACATTAACTAAAATATTTCCATCCAATGGAAAATGCATTAATTAAAATATAAGATCCAATGGTGAATAGTATTATGCAATTAATGTTGCATGCATTCATGCCCTTTCATATCTGCAATGAATCACAATTACATGGAGAAGGTTTTTTGGTAGATTTCCACTGTAGTAAAACTTAAAAGTTTCATGATCATTAGGACTGGATAGTGAAGGTCATAACTTTTGTCAGGTTCTACGTATGTGGAAGAGAACCATGTTACAACAAATTTAGCAAATAACTAGTTGACAAAACTTAACATCAAATTACTCATGCAAATTGATCAAGTAGGGCATAGGAAATTACAGTACCATACATTTAGACAAAGATTTGTAGAAGATAAGAGAACTCATTGGCCGCAGCATAAAATGCAGAAAGAAAGAGGAAAACAGAATATATAATAGAAGAAATGCAAGAGGTGGAGAGATTGACAGATATTCATTGTAAAAAGAGCAAAGCAAAAAAAATTCAGTCTACAGACATGGTTAAAAGAACAAGCCTGTGCAGAGAAACCACCCGTCAGGGAATAAATAAGACCGATGCGAAATCACTCACGGATATCTTTGGAAAACTCCTTCCTTCTGTATACACAATGTACAACCCCACTTCCAACTTTGAGAACAGGGAAATATGACAATTTTTCCAAAATAACTATGTTAGAGTGGGTTATCCAAATTCTCTAAGCTTATACAATCTCCCCAGGTCTGAATTCACTATCTCCACAATCACCAGTTGGATCCAAACTACATGGAGAATCATACCACTTCGTGCTCTCTGGGTAAAAACTGTCGACCTGAATGCCAACAAGGCTGGAATGCGATACTATTGTTCCATCATGCCTTAAGGGTTTTATTAGCTTTGAATCCTCACAATCAAGGATGCTCTTTTCGTCAAACTCGCCACATGCATCCTTCAACCACTTATCGGACTTTCTAGTTCTGCACTCTGTCCTTATCCGCTCCCACGGCACAACATCACCCAGTGTCCTTTCAAAGCTGTCCTCGTCATCCTCAATCAGTTCAACCTCCTTACCATCCCCATACATCTGATCATGGCCGTGTCCCCAGTGCGCCAGCTCACTCTCACCTACTAGCACATCGTCTGAATGATGTTTCCCATGAAGCAGCCCAACAGACCTAGACGATTCTTCCCCTATATTTCTAAGTCTATTTACAATATCCGACAATTCTCGAGACAAGGAACTCAATAAATCCCTCGGCATCTTTGAAACTTTCCCTTCTAACAAACCCATCTCCAGTTTTGCCTCCTGAAACTGATGCAAAACCGAAAGTTGTAAATCGCTATCATCCTTCCCCATTAGCCCAAATGCATCAGCCTCCAAATCCTCATTCAGCCCATAAACCGTATCCTGGTCCATCAAGAACCCTCCCCCCTTGTGCCCCACAACCCTGTGCATTATCCTCGCATTCCCATCCAGCGGCCCCGGCTCATGCCCCGAATGCACCGCATACAACTTGAATATGGCCATCCCTTCCTCCTGATACACAAAGGTCTTATCTTTCTCATTGTAATTTGCAATGGGAACAATTGCCCTAATCCTAAACCCACACCCACACCGCTTCGACGCATACGGTTCCCTCTTCAAAATCTTGGACTTCTTCACGGCCGGCTCCCCCGCCCTATGACAAGCATAATCCTTAACCTCAGCCATAAACGGCTTGTACCTAATGTACTTCTGCCTAATACAAAGCACAACCTTGTGCTTAGCAGCCAATTGCTGCAGCCTATGCGGCACTTCCTTGCAGGCACATCAAACGACTCAGTATACTCGAAGCGGCGCCTCTTGGTCCTAGCCGCGGCCGACCCGGACGAATCGGAACAAACCACACAAGAAGAAACGCAAACCCTAATAAAGGATTCAGGAATTCCGTAAAACTTAGCCCCAACAGTCCATACCTGCTTGATTCGGTCGATAGTCTCCTTAAGGCCTAAGTGCTTGAGATCCGCGTCGCCATGGAAGCTCATGACGATGTCCTGCCACTGCTCCACATGCGACACCAGCTGCTGCGAATTGTTCTTGAAGTACAACACCTGGTTCCCATGCCCGTCCACGTGAGCGTTCAACTTGTCCTGGATCCTCTTCCACGCCGTCAGATACGCCGTGTCCTCGTTCCGATCCTTCCACACTGATCTCCAGCTCTTCAGCACCGCCCGCGGCGTCGCGCGCCGGATCTCGTCCGGCGTCGCCAGCCGCCGCTCCAGAATGCACTGCGCCATTAGGGCATGGGACTCCCGATTGAAAGTGTAGAATTGGGACGACACGTGCGGCTCCGGGTTAATGTACGCCGCAGCGTTCCGTGCGCCCCCCGCCCCCGCCCCCGAAGCGCCGATTCCGTTGTCGGCGTCCGAGGAGCTAGGGCTTGGGGAGTCCGCGGCTTGCTTGTCGTCCTCCTCGTCCTCCTCGTCTTCGTCGCCGAAGACCACGATTTCCGGTATGGACGGGAAGGAGAAGGAGGAGGAGGAGGAGTCGTGGACCTCGTGGGGCAGTTGGAGGGCGTCTTGGGGCCGAGGAGGGTCCATGACATGGTGGTGGGTGTGGAAGTGGGTTTTCAGGGGGTTCATCGGTGGGAGAAAATTGGGAATGAATCAATCAATGAACCAACCAACGAACCATCGACTGAATTTTTATGACTTTTTTTTTTTTTTTAATGTATGGTTTCGTTATCCTTGGATTTGCTTTGGGGCTCTTCGACTGTCTGACACCGATGGGGGATTACTTTCCCCTTGCTATTCTGACGCATCTCTCACACGCCATTTTAACACACACTTATTTTATGTCCCTTGGATGCAATTTGACTCCCTTTTTCATACACATCAACACTCAAATTTTAATGAGTGCCAAAATGGATTACAAACGCTTTTTTTTTGTTTCGGGAACGGGGGTTGTTGTTGTTGTCGATAGTTGGGGTGGTGGACAGCGTGGTCACGGGTGCAACGAGGGTAAACAGCGCACGGGGTTTCGACTGCTTGATTGATTGATTCAAGTACGTTAGTAATAGATCAGAGAGAATCAAAAGATCGGATAAATTCAGATTCACTTTGGTGACAGAGTCTCTCCTGTCTGTCTTTCTCTTAACTCTCTATTGCATGCATCAGTTATTTAATAGTACCATTTGTGCTTGTTTATTTATGCATTCTTTTTTTTTTTTTTCAGAAGTTTATTTATGCATTCTTATCTTAATAGTTACACACGTGGGAAATGGGCCCGGTTTTTTTTTGTTGTAAAGAATTGTACAGTTTTCGTAATGTGCGTTATAATTAGGAAAAAATATTTCAACACATATAGAGTCGTAACACGTTTGAAAAAGATTTATATTTTAGAGATGCGCGTACCATTTTTTTTATTTTTTTTTTTTGTTGAAAATACACGTACCAATTTTTGGATGCGCATGTAAACTAATTAATGTCGCATTGTTTTAAAAATATTATCGAAGCTTTTTTTTTTTTTTTTCGAAGAGAAATCGAAATTTCATTACTCATTCATCGTTGAATACAAGATCAGACATGCACTTGATTCGTTAATCCTGTTTGTGCAAACAAACTGTCATTAATTTCATTTTTTTTCAAAATTGAAACAGTTTGACAATCAAGGACGGCTCTCTACAACGTTAAAACTCCTGACAATACACAAAAGTACTCATGACAATACACAAAAGTACTAGAATCATAAAACGAATAACAAAACTTCCCAACAAGGAGAAACAAATCAAAGACTTCCAACTAGAGAAAATAACTAACTATAAAGTAAAAATTAAAGATAAATCAATCTAGCGCCTCGCATAAATCCACGCAACACTATTGATGAAGATGAAACCGCAACAAGGATGGATCAATCTCTACAAATCTAGACTAGATCTATCATTTATTGAATGAACAAAGAACAAAAATGATTAGATTGAAACCACTGACGATCGTTGAGAGAATCAACGGTGAGTAAAGGACAAAAATTACAAAAGTGAATCAAAAAAAGAATTTTAGAGTTTTAGAGAGAAGGAGAGAAGGAGAGGCGGCTCTAAATAGACACCATTATCGAAGATTTTTCAACTAAAATTGTGGTTATATACATATATATTCTTTTAACTCATTTTTTATAAGAAAAAAATCAACAAACTCATCCTCATGTTTGAGTCGAACCCCAAATTTTCTCTTTAAGAAATGAGATGCCCATCTATCTCACTAGATGCTTTAGCATATCCTTTTAATTCGTTAACTTTTTTTTTGAATTCAATGGGAATCGGACCACAATTTCTCGAAGTTTTACCATTTTAACTCTTAACTTCAAAAAGTTTTTTTCTTTTTTCATGTGACGTAGCAATTATGTTTTTTTTTTTTTTTTTGACGTAACAATCAAGTTGTAAGAATTGGATTGTCTTTCCTTTTTTTTTTTGTCAAACTTTTCCTTCTTCAACTTAATTAAAGGCGCTTGCCAAACATTTCTAATAATTAACACCATTGCCACCGCACTTTCTCAAATTAAATAACCTCTTCTTTTTTTTTACTTTAGTAAGAATTGAACTATAATTTTTGAGGTCTTACCTTTTTAATAAGTGATATTTTTATCATATCAGTTGAGAGGCTCTAACCAAATTAAATAATCATTATGTATGTCACTTTAAGCGTTAATGTAACAAGTAATAACGCACATAAAGTTAAGTGAAATAATATGAATGGATAAACAAAAAAACAAATATAATAATATGAGTACGAAAAAAAGAGTGCGATGCAAATGGGCCTTTGCACAACAACCCATTGTATATATATGGAGAAGAAGATCTTTATATCCCCTTCAGGCCCGCAACAAAATATGTTGGGTAGTAGTAGTCCATTGAAAATTCTATTTGAATATGAGATCACATTTTAATTGTTCCTTTTTCCCTTCGTGGAAGCATTAGATTTTCTTCCCATAGTTGGAAGATTAATTTTCTTCCCTTGTTCAAAGTTAATTTTTTGGGAGTTTAAAATTTGCAGGCAAGTGAATGGGCTTGTTGCTCATGTAATGATGCAGTTTTTTGTACATATGTATGTTAGCCAAACGGCCAAATATGTGAAATCAACCTCTTGATGATGTATCGATGGTTGTACTCAATGATCTTCGTGTTGAATGAAATGTGAATACAACTCTTTTGTTAGAAAAAACAAACTAAAGTATACACCCTATCTCAGCACGTGAGGTCTAGTGATTGAATCCTCAACATGGGGCTCAATCTGAAATTATGGTGCCACTACGGGATGGGTTCAACCTAGTTTACTCGATTCTTGAAAAAAAAAAACTAGTTTATTCGATCTCTAGATAGTGAGGAGACGAGTATTATACATGAAGAAACACAAGAACTAGGAGAACCCTAAATGAGAGAGCTCAGGAGAGAAAGATGAGGTGGTGAACAGTAGTTCACTCATACCTCATTAGTTGTATTTATAGTAAACCCTAAAAAGGGTATGAGTTACACAGTGACATCAGTCCTACTTACAATAATTACCATGGACAGTAAATATACACCACAGTAAAACAAACACCACTGTAACTGTAACTAGTACATTGTAACAAAACATTTTACCATACAGTGATTCTACTCTAATGGTTAATTCTAATATCCCCCCCTCAAACTGTGGGGAAGAGAAATGACCCAAGTTTGTGCCACAGAAACATAAACCGAGAAACTGCGAAAGGCTTCGTGACGATATCTGCAATCTGATTGGAAGAAGGAACATGTTGAACATTAAGCTGACCAAACAACACCTTATCACGAACAAAGTGAATATCTAATTCAATATGCTTAGTACAAGCACGATAAACTGAATTTTTAGCAAGTGCAGTAGCACTCATATTATCAACCCAAATAGTAGGAGGAGAGGTGATAGGAAGAAAAAGTTCACCTAACAATGATTGAATCTACGAAATTTCAGCAGATATGTGGCGGCCCCAATTTCCACATTGGTCCGCCACGGTGTGTGCGGGCCCATGTTGTCCACGTCACCGCCAGCTGTGTCCCACGCCCAATTATCCATTATCAATCAATTATCAATCAATTATCAGTTAACTTTGATGTTATGAATTTATTTTTATTCCCTTAATATCATTTAACCATAAATTACGCAGCGGAAGATTTACTATCAATATAAATATTTAACCTGAATTTCATGTATATTATGAGCAAAGTGCCTAAGTGGAAACCATATCAATTGTACATCATATACATATCATCTAAGAATCCTCAAAATATCAAAATATACAACCTATCTCTCTAAGCCCAAAACCCGACATAAAACGAATAAATATAAACATACGTACGAGTGGGGCTAAAACTGTCAATCGATGTACTCTTCAAGCTTGCCCTTCCCCCGGCTCGTACTAGGGTCTGCACTCAGCCATCACAAAAAGACAGATGACGAGTCCAGAGTGAGTAATCCCAAGGAAATTCACCAAGTAATTACGAAAGTAAAAGTACTGGAATTTTAAATACTATAATTTAAACATGCGGAACAAGAAATAATACAGACAACTGTAAAAGAAAGATCATCGCATGCATAAATATAGTGACGAAACAAAGTACGTGCACATAAAAATCAAACTAAATCATACTTCGGGCTTTTCCCCAGGCACGGCCCATGAAAACACACTAATGGGTTGGCCCTGGACCCTCTAGGTGGTCGGCGTAGACCCACGACGCACCCACACAAGCCTACCATACCCGGGTAGCCTATTCACCGGCGTATACCTAGACAAGTGCTATGATTTAGTGGACTCTATGGCCGTAACGAATAAGCACCAGGTGGGGAGTGATCTCAACACCGTAAAGACACCAGGTAGGAGTACACTCCACTACCGTAAAGTCACCAAGCGAGAGTACTCAGCCACCGTAAAGCAATAATGAAATGGAGTAAAGAATAAATGGAACTGAATTCAAATAAATCAAACTGTAAATACTTAAAGTGAAGTTCAATTGGGATACTACACACCTCAAATCGCACTCCTCGTCCCAAACCAAACCTCGCTCAGCTCCAATAGCACTCGACAATTCAAATTACCACCCGAATTATACCTATTACCATTTATCATTAAGTTAGCTTCAATTTAATATATTATGTCAATTTTTCGTTTTTCGAGGCTAAAACCCCGACTTTATCTCGTCAACATTCCGAGAAAATCTCAAATTTCCTTTATTTGATCAAAATATATTTTTTCTATTTTTTCTTATTTTCTATGAATTTTCCAGAATTTTCCAAATTTATTTTTTTTTATTTTTTTTTATTATTATTTTTTTATTAAGTTGGCCGGTCAGGTTCGCCCAGCCGAACCGGATGGATGCTTCAATCGGCTCCCGACCCGCCCGGGCCGGGCCAGTCGACCCGAGCCGGTTGGTCATCTTCTTCGTTTTAACAGAGGCGCAACAGCGCCTCTTTTTTTTTTTTTTTTTTTTTTTTTCCATGGAAGATAAGGAGAGGGAGAGGGAGAGGAGATTGGGGAGACGATTGTCGTCTCCCTCCTCGGACAAATTGCTCTCGCAATTCGTCCGAGCTCTCGAGCTCCCCCCCCACCATTGATCCACAAAATCGCCACCTCCACCATCATCCAACGACATACAACATCAACAACAAAACATCAACAAAATCTCACCTTGTTCTCCTCGATCCCACGAGCTCCCGATCCCTCGATCTCTCTTCCTCCTTTCTCCCGATTCCTCCTCTTCTTCTCTTCAATCCAAAATTGGGGAAAATGAGGAACTGTGGTGACGGTGGTGGTGTTTATCAAATTTTGGGGTGAAATGACCATTTTGCCCCTAAGTTCTTATCCTTTTCCTTAACAAACAAATACCCTTTTTGGTCATTTCACAATTATTTCCTTAATTTCCTGATTTTTAATATATATATTTATATATATATACATTAAATTCTTTATCTACATATATATATATAAATATATATATATATATTCGTCTATACTTTCGCGCCTAAAATTTCGTCGTGCGCGCCAACGAGCGTACTCGGGCGTGCACACTATCGTACCACCCACGCGTGTCGACCACGACCTCGCGTGTCCCTAGACGCCCAACAATCTACATATTTTATCACATTTAATTCATTTTATGTGTAACATTTTTCTCAACTTAAAATTTCGTCTTTAATCTACCCGGTACCCGCGTCGACACGCATATCGATGCGAATACTCATCACACAATCTCACACGTCAATTTAAAATATAATTACACACATCGCGATGTCGTTAACCTATTTTAACATAAACATCGCAAATTAGTCAAATCAACAAACAAAATAACTATTTACCTAATACGGCGGTACTTCAGCCTCACTGTGGGACCCACAAGCGTCCCCTCTGGCGTCCATGTCTGTAATGACGTCATAAAATAATGACAAATATTAATTGGGCCGTTACAAGATACCTGTGCCATTGCGCGATATTCTGACTGGGTGTTGGAACGAGAAATAATGGACTGCTTATTGGACTGCCATGAGACTAAATTAAAACCCATAAACACTGCCGATCAACAGACCGACGATCATCAGGGCTTGCTGCCCAATCAACATCAGAGAAGCTTGTCACAAACAAATGTTCTGCAGGTCGAAAGCATAAGCCCAATTTAGAACTACCTTTTAAATACCTGAGAATCCGCTTCACAGCCTGCCAATGATGAAGTGCAGATGCTTGCTTGTACTAACTAAGCCTGTTAACAACATAAGAAATGTTTGATCTTGTATTGACAAAGTACCGTAAACCCCTAAGTAAACTCCTATATGGAATAGTGTCATGGAATAGAGGACCACCATCTGCATAAATATGTTTACTAACAGAGAAGGGTGTATCAATAGGTTTAACATTAGCCATACCATTTCTTTGTAAGAGCTGTTTGATATAGGCAGAATGATTCAGATACAATCCACTCTTATCTCGATGAGCTTCCATGCCTAAAAACAAACTTAACTTACCCTAATCTTTAAGTGCAAAACTACTATTCAATCGTGTGATAAATGATTGAATAGCATCAGTGTGAGAACCAGTTACAATAATATCATCCACATATACCAAAATATATAACACAGTGGAATCATGTTTAAAAACAAACAATGAATTATCAGCTCTATAATTCCTAAAACCCCACGAGATAAGAGTAGATCTGAATTTGTCAAACCAAGCCCTGAGAGCCTGCCTTAACCCATAAAGTGCCTTGTGTAACTTGCAAACATGGGAAGGACAATGGGGGTCAATGTAGCCAACTGGTTGATTAGTAAAGACTTCTTCACCCAAAACACCATTCAGAAATGCATTATAAATATCTAACTGGCGAAAAGACCAACCAAAATGAACAGTTATAGATAAAATGACCCTGACAGTAAAAGACTTCACTACCGGACTATAGGTTTCTCCAAAATCAATACCAGGAACTTGTTTGAATCCCTTAGCCACTAATCTAGCCTTGTATCGATTTATGGACCCATCAGAATTCTTCTTGGCTATGAAAATCCATTTATTTCCAACAATATTCTGATTCGAGGTAGATGGAACCAAAGACCAAGATCCATTACCAATTAGAGCTTGATATTCCTTATCCATAGCCTCTTTCCACTTAGGATGTTTGAGAGCCATTTCAGGAGTAGCAGGAATATCAGCTTCAGTCTCAATAGAATTTGCTAAAAACACTTTTGTCTGATGAATGTCATTCTTAGCTCTAGTATCATATGATGTGTATTAATAGATGTCCTAACATTAGAAAGAACTTCATTAGGCAACTGACAACTAGGACTGGAATTAGCATGAGACACAGGTGAAGACATATACTGAGAATAGACAGTAAGAGAAACTGAAGGAACACACACACACACTGGAACAGAGCTAATATGTAAATCAACAAAAGAAGTAGATACAGAAGAATCATCAACCTTGTCAACAGAAGAAAACAACTCAGAAAAAGGAAATTCATGCTCATTAAACAATACATTTCGTGTAAAAAATATTATTCCATCAGAATTCGTACACTTGTATCCTATATGACATTATAGCGTAGAAAAATGCATTTCTCATAACAAAATTGATATTTGTGTTTGTTGTAAGGTCTAAGATAAGGAAAACAAACACACCTAAAAATTTTCAAAATAAAATAATCAGGAGACTGATTATAAATTTGGAATATGGAGAAAGACCTTCAACACTGTTGTGGGTAGTCTATTAATAAAAAATTTAGCAGTTTCACACGCATCCCACCAAAATTTCAAAGGTAAGTAAGCAGTAGATAAAAGAATAAGACTCATCTCAACTATATGTCTATGTTTACATTCTACCCCACCATTTTGTTCATGAGTATGTAGACAGGGATGTTAAAAGAAAATGCCACTACTATCAAGAACAAACTTGAAAAACCTATAATCATCACCCCAATCAGATTGAACTTTTTTAATAGTAGTTTGAAACTGACTTTCAATAAACTTTTTAAATGAAGAAAAACACTAATTGTGTAACGACCCTAAATTCTAACTTCTGCCACGTATCAATTTAGGTCGTACGTGGGCCCATTTGCCGTGATACAGAGTCCAATTCTCGGTCGTCGAGGCCGAGATATGTTATTTGTGTTCGATGTTTTGTACTATATTATATTACCCGAATGTTTAAATTCCAATGTCTCAAACGTGCGAGGATGTTTGACTGTGAGCGTTAGTACGGAGAGCGGTTCAGCTCGAGTATTACGTGAAATAACGGGGTTTCGGGAGAACGTTGGTCGGGTAATTAGTAGTCTGGGGGACTTAATTGAATTAAAACACTAACAAAATACAAAATAAATAATAATTAAAAGTGTAAAGCGCGTTCGATACGTTGGTACGTCTGGGGAGACGTGGCAAACAAGTTTGGTGTTCGCAACGAGTCCGGAAACGCGAGTATTGTGCGAGAAAAGGCTTGAACAAGGAATGGTGTCACATATTGGAGTCAACTATGTGTGTCACAGTTGGTGGCTATAATAAATAGAGGTCAATGGATGATTCTCGAGATCCGTGTAAGAAATGAGATTGAGGGGGGTATATAAACCCCATTATCACCTTTTCTCTCTTATCTGTCTCTCATTTCACTCTCTCTCCTCACGATTTACAACGAGAACGACGTGGGATTTCGGGGTGTTTCAACGCAGTTTGACACCACGGAATCGACCAATCACGAATTCTAAGGTGAGAGTTCGATTCCTCACGTCGGTATCTACATTTTGGCAGTGTTTATGTGGGTTTTTGTCGTGATAATTGGAGACAATAAATTGGAAAATTTGGGTTTTATTGAATATTTTGATTGTTTGGGAATCATTGGGGTGATCAAAACATAATTTGTGAGGAGGTTTTGGTGTTTGAGAATTTTCTTGAATTTTGGGGATTTTTGGAAAATTTTAGGTGATTTCGGCAAATCGATGTTTTGGTCGGGTTTTGACGCGAGCTGAGGTTATTTTGTAGTGGTGTTGGTTGTTTAATCGAAGTTGGGTTAGGCTTGAAGTACGACGACGCGAGCGGGGGTGTTGAGAACCCCAGTTCAGAGGCAATCTGCAAAAGACGTCGTAACGACGCCGTGAGTGTTCCAACTCACCGCGTCACCCACGTATGTCTTTGGCAGGAACACCAAGGGAAGACGTCGTGAGGACGTCGTCACAGCCAATGAGGTCACGGTGCCACTCATGTACGTGTTAGGAAGTAAAGGATAGTCTTAATGCCGTCCAGTTCATTGAACCCCACGGCGTCCTGGCGGCGTGTTACTGTTCACAGGGACTAATTTTTATAAAATTCTTGGAAACTTTCAGGGATCTCTCAGGTATCCCAATGGGTTTGAATACGAACTAATACCCGAGAAATCAACCCAAATGGGTGAACGAATGAAATTATAGAAAATTGGGTAAAATGAGGGTTATTAATGGAAATTCCGATTTAAATGTGTATTAGGGGTTTTTTTTGGAACATTGACGGGACACAGGAGGTCATAGGAGACATGTTGGTAGTACGTTGAGTGTGTAATTAGTTGGATTACAGGTAAGTAAACCAGTGAGAACTTTTGCAGTTATTTCTTGAGCTTTAATTTGTTGTTATTGCTCTATTTATTATCATATTTGTAATCTTTTTTGGTTGAGTGGTCAACTGCAAGGGAGTTATGGTTACTGTATCTGTGATATGAACTCTTATTTAGACGTTGTTGATATCTCTCGGTTGAGTGTACGCTGGGGGCTCTTACCCGGGTCTATGGATATCTCATAGTCATAAGGGTTAGGGCTGGTAGGCTGTGTTCTTGTCCTGAACCCGTGTCTTGAAAGTTTTACCTCGACTCAACGACTATTTTCGGGACTCCTTGCAATTCCATTTCGTTATTTGGACACTCACATTTCGATTGAGTTGTTTACAGTCTTATACATTTTATGCGTTCCTTATTCCTTTATTTCTATCAGCATGAATGTGGACTAATGTTTATTTATTTCAAAATGTTGTATTATTGTTCCGCTTATAGTTACTTACCTGGGCTCATCATTCTTGTGTTTGACGGAGTGCAGATCTACAGTTCAGCAAGGGGAAGGCACCAGAGCTTAGGGATTTGCTTTGAGGATACTAGAGCGTGTCCTTCCATTTAGCTGAATAGGTGATTTTTGTATTATTGTATATATAATGTTTTGAAACATGGGTTTTAGATATGTAAGAGATTCTGGGCATGTATATCTATTGAGTTGTTCTCCTCTGACTTATCATTTATATACATATGCGGGGCTTCCACACGCTAGGATGTCTTGTTTATCATGGTTGTGATTAGTTGCTAGTTTGACCTTTGCTTCCACTATTTTGATAATAACTCGCTAATCAATGTTATAAATTGTAAATGAATGGTAAATGGAAAAGGTTAAGTGTGACGGCCCCAAATTCCCAATGCATTTGGGTACGCCCGGCCTAGACCCCTGCAGGTCCCGAGTCAGTTTCTCTGCGAACATGACGAGCCTAGTCAGCCTCAAATTATCAAAATTTCAAGATTTATGAAAGAGTTATTGCAATTATAACACAGTGGAAGCAAAATCATATTCTAATAAATATTGAGAAATAACTCAATCAAAGGGAAATTAGGAATCTATATAAATATGGAAAACCCCAATATGTTCAATTCTAAGTCAACGAAATGGATTGATGGAATCCACCTCAAAATCATATCCTCAGGTCTAAAACAATTATATATATATGTAAAACATCATACAAATAGAAATGAACATAAGCCTACACCTCGATACCTCAAGTCCAACGCTTACAAAAGGTCTCCTAGGCAAGGTCCATTGCCCCTACTGCACTCCGCCCTATCTGCACCCACCGTCACAAACTAGACGGTGAGTAACTGAGAAAAATTGAAAGTAAAGCCAAAAGAATATAACAGTAATTTATGAAATAACAAACAAGGCAGTCTAAATATCATGCGGGTACTGAAAGATAGGAATTTAAATAAACAAGAATGCATGATAGACAGACTGGAAATGATAGCAACCGAAACATGCGTGTTCTACGAGTCAAGAGAGGCAATATGTGGTCTAAATTCCACAACAATTCCACAACAGCGATGTCGCAACATTGAAATCCACAACAATCCAGTACATGGTATCACACAATCACTAGGGGTGGTCAAACACTCGTGCGCACGAGTGCCCGCATTTTATCCCTTCTAGTGCAGGCCGCATGTACCTCCGAGATACACACTTATGCCAAGAACACACATACAAGGAATATGGAATGGAATGCCAACAAGTAGATAATAACAAACACAACGGAATGAAAATGAATCACATGGTATTTTCTTAGCTGGCTTACTAACGTACAAATGTTTTTTAAGGCAAGTGTACTTACCTGAACTATCGTATCCACTCGCGCAAATCCTAATGCGTATCCCCGAGTTTCCCGCTACCTGACAAGGTCGGAAACTCGTGTTAATAGGTCAAGTCATTTACTAAATCTACGTTGTATCCCAAGTGTTCTCCCGGTGTTTCGATGACTCGAACAACGCGATGAAAATCGAAAAATAAATACTCCCTCTTGGGTTTTGGAAACACTATAACACATGTAAGCTTACTCGTAAATTCGTAAGCTCGGCTCGGTCAGTGTGGGTCAAGTTATAGTCTCAAGGACCGTCGGCGCGACCCAGACGTCGTCACTAATAACCAAATCGAATCATTAAGACCACATAAAACAAACTTAGAATAGTTTATCAGCAAGACTCAACAAAACCTCAATAACTAAACACCAATCGATAAAGACACCGCTATGACTTCACGCTGGTATTGTCCAACGTTGGGAGAGAGTTTCCTTGGCATAAAAAGGTCGGGAACACCTTAATTAGTCGGAACTTAAACACATTAACTAAACAAGAATTCAAACTTAATATTTCCATAAAAACATAACCATTTCCCCAATACATCAAAATTTCGAACACAACCAAAAGTTGCAAGACCTCAACAAAGGTTAGGTGAGATCCCGACAACCTTCACGGGTGGTGGTCCGGTCGGTAGCACCGCCGACAACAGCGGTTTCCGGCGAGGTTCCACCACACCAAACACATGAAATAACAACACTTTAACTCGAAATGAAACTATTTTCGGTCACTCTCAGGGCTGTGGGACCCACGTATGAGTTTGGTGGGGTCCCCAACAACGTCCCGTCATCGTGGTCCAGTGGTGGCGTCGCCGATGAGGGCGTTTTCAGGCGAGAGGGTAAAAAACCCTATAAAACCAACTTAATGTGTGTACACTAGTAGGGACTTTGCATGGGTCATGAGGGAGGGGTGCTCCGGGACGGTTTGGACTCCGGTGGATCACCAGAGGTCGTCCACCACCGGTCCTTGTCACAGCAGCCACCCCAACAGCCCACGTATGTAAACACATGCGTGACCACCGTGAGCCGAAAGAGAGAGAGAGAGAGAAATGGAGAGGAAAAGAGAAGGAAAGGGAGGAAGAGGGAGAGAGATTTCAGGTGGGGAATGAACCCCGGTCACCACCATCTCCGGTGGGAGAGGTGGTGTCATGAGAGAGAGAGAGAGAAAACAAAACCCGAGACGAGAGAGAGAACTGTGAGGGAGAGAGAGAAATGGGAAGAGGCTCACCTTAGTCGACAGCGTATCTCCGGCGGGCCTGGTTCGATCTCCGGTGAGAGGAGAGGGCGGTGGTGAGAAGAGGGAGAGGGAGGCCGTGAGGGTTGAGTGAAAAAGAGAGACCGAGAGAGAAGAGAAACGGTGAAGAGAGAAGAGTGAAGAGAGGTAGGGACGTGAGAGAAAAGTGAGAGATGTGTTTAAATGAGAGTGTGAGGTGAGTGACGTGTGTGAGATGGTGAGATGAGTGTGACGTAAGTGATGGGGTGGGTGGTGAGTGATGGGAGTGGGTGGGGTGTTTGAAATTGAATGGTAGGAATAGTTTAATAAGTGGGGTGTGTGTCCTAGTTGTGTCCACCCATATTCTTACCAACCCACACATCTTAAAGTTGAACCCAAGGATTCCCCGACCCATCTTGCCTCATCGGCCCGTATTTCCCCGTCACATGCACATTTTTACCTTTGTCTCACACAAATAAACTATTAAATTATTAAATAATTCTTTTAATTAGGTTTTTAGTCTCCCGTGTACTCGTAACCCAATTGTCGAATCTCGCTCATCCAGTTTTCCTACTCGTTCACCAACTTTACTGTCCGGTCACTCAAATACGAGTACAAGTACATATTACACATCATCATTCACAAATAGTCAAATTTTTCGAGTTGTTACATTAAGGCTGACTAGGCTTGCGTGACTTGTCGAGACCGGCTCGGGGTTTCGCGTAAGTCTAGGTCAAGCAGGGCCCAGTTTAGGGTTGAAAACAGGGGCCGTCACAAATTGCATCAGATTTCATTCGTAAAGGATACAACCAAGTAAATCTAGTACAATCGTCAATGAAATGAATGTAGTAGTTATAACCATTAGGAAATGTTACAAGAGCGGGGCCCCAAAGCTCAGAATGAATTAAATCCAAAACATGTGAAGCAATCTTATCATACAACTTATAAGGAAGAGCATGAATTTTTTCAATTGGACAATGTGAACAGAAATAAGAAGAAACAAAAGATTTCAAATGAAGATTATTATGTAAAACCTGCGGTAAAACTTTTTGAACAGGATGACCCTATCGTGCATGCCACATAAAGATGGGAAACACTTATCGGAGACAACAAAAGCAGACGAAGATGCAACGGAAGACTTTAGATGGCCAAAGAATCTGTACAGACCATTATGAAGAACGCCTTGAAGTAGAACTTCACTGGTATGGAGATCCTTCACTGGACAAGAATCATGACGGAACTCAATCAAAACATTATTGTCCCTAGTCAACTAGGAAACACTAAGTAAATTCTTTTTAATGCTAGGAACACACAGTGTATGATCAAATGATAATTTTGAGCTATTAGAAGGTATTAATGCAGAACCAGTGCTAGCAATATTTAAACAATGGCCATTACCAACCATAAGAGACTGATTACCTCTGTAAGAAAACAAATTCGATAGCTGAGAAAGATCAGAGGTAACATGAGACGATGCACCACTGTCCATGTACCAGGAGTTGTCAGGCACTGATTCGGCAGTATTGAAAAAGGAATTGTATGCTTGAGGAGGTGCAGAGAACGGTCTCGGAGATGGAGACTATGTCGGAGCTGTAAACTGGAGTCCCATATATTTCATGTCAGCTCTGAAGTATAGACAGCGGCGGAATAACCATACTTGTTGCAGATTTGACAAGTAGGACGGTTGTTGTTTGGAAACTGGAAGCCAATTGTTTGGAAACCGGAAGCCACCACGGCCACGAGAACATCCTCCTCCGCGTCCTCTATAACCAGATTCGCGATTTCCTACACCATGAGTCCCAAATCCAAACTGCTGACCTTGATTATTAGAGCCAGGCTTAGACGAACCGCCCTTCATTCAGCCGAGTTCACCGTGGAAAATGAACTTTGAATGGAAACAAAGTTCAAACCTTGAGAAAGATGAACTTGGTCCAACGTACTCTCAAAACTCAACAGAGATGCCTGAAACTCTTGCTAATCCAGATCAAACTGGCATTGAAGAATGACAGTGATCGGCAAATATTCAGAATCCAACCCAAGAAGTGCGTTGGAGATGAGATCCTCATCACTCATTGGCGCTCCATCGATCGCTTGACTATCAACAAATTCTTTCATCTTTTCTAAATATTCAACCATCGTAAGAGAACCCTTCGTCTGGTTGTGAAGGCGCTTATTGAGAACTTGAATCTAGCCTTGTTGTTGGTCGCACAATAACGTTCAATCGCTAACCACAACTCATATGCAGTTTTCCTTTCTCTCAGTTTCGCTACAAAAGCAATCACATCAGTAGAGATCGTGTTAATAAGCCAACCACTCAGTTTCCTATCTTAGAAGAACCACTTCTTGAATCTTGGATTCGGTAACCCATTCGCACACATACGATCAGGACATTTTAGAGTACCGAAGAGGTAGCCATCAAGATCCATACTTCTATGACTGGAATGACAATTGACTGCCAAAGAAAGTAGTTAAACCGATCCAGCTTTATCAAGACACTCTGGTTCCATGAACCATTGAAGGTGTTGTTGACGACGATGTTAATCTCACCGTCATCACTGAACACCTGTGGAAAAGACGAATCAAGCCCTAACTCCTCAGATCCAGTATCTATTTCACTATAATTGAACCTTCAGACGACAGATCTATGTTATGATACTTGTGATCACGATGTTAACTCTCCAGATCTGTGTTCTTGAACACCAAATCTACCATCTTTGTTCATTTCTTGAACTCAACTTTTCAGATCTTGCAAGAACTTCGCACAAAGCTCCAAATCTACGTAAGATAACCATAGATCTTAACACAACCTCTCACAATACCACAGATCTAGGTCGTTTGACGCTTGATCTTCATGAAACAACTACAGATCTGAAAACCACCGATCATCATATGAACAACCGCTTCATAACCTCATAAAACCTCAGATCTCCATCTCAAAATGTACAATCTAGCAAGCACAATCGTAGATCTACACACCAGGACCGCGTCGGCGTCAACCACGATGCTCTGATACCATGAAGAAACACAAGAACTAGGAAAACCATAAATGAGATAGCTCAAGAGAGAAAGATGAAGCGGTGAACAGTAGTTCACTCATGGCTCATTAGTTGTATTTATAGTAAACCCTAAAAACGTATTAGTTTCACAAATGAGTTATACAGTGACATCTGTCCGACTTACAACAATTATCATGGATAGTAAATATACACCACAGTAACTGTAACTAGTACATTGTAAAAAAACATTTTACCATACAGTAATTCTACTCTAATGGTTGATTCTAATAATATATTTAAGGGACGACGCTTTTTTCCCCTACTACATTGGTAGAGATTCTTTCTCAACTTTATTTAAAGAAACACAATTGTTTCTCGCCTTTTTTGTACTTAATGCTTTGGCTATTAATAAATAAATGAACTCTTTTGCAATAATTAATATTGTCAAATGTGAGTGATTACTGATTAGCGAAGAAAGTGCTTTTTTATTTATATATGTATGTGTGTGGGGGAAATTCTACAATGGAGCCCAAATATATACACATGTCGTGAGAACCCCTCAAAATGTGTTGTGCATTAAATGCTTTGTACATTTATGACGCATCGATTAGTGCGTTAGATTAGAACTAATGGTTGTAAATAATGCACCCATGTCATGGGTATTTTTATGGTTCTCATGGTAGTAGTACCCTATATATATGTGTGTGTGTGTGTGTGTGTGTGTGTGCGGAGAATTTTACAATGAAACCCAAATATATATTCATATCATAGGAACCCCTCAAAATATGTTGTACATTTAATGACTTATGCACTTATAACTCATCGATTCATCGATTTATGTGTTGGATTCAAATCCAATGGTTGCAAATGAGGTTCTCATGCCATGTTTATTTTTATTGTTCTCACGGTAGTACTATATATATTGTGATGCTGAATTTAAGTTAATAATAAAATAAAAAAGTTCCAAATTAAATTAAAGATGCACAATGGCTTTGTATATATATTAATTGATGTCATCTATGAATGCTCTCTTTTTTCATGTGCAAGTGTTATAGAGGTACTACTATGTTGGTTTATTACCAAAAAAGAAAAAAGAAAAAGAAAATGAAAACTGTGACCACAATAAATATCAGATCAAATGTACACAACAGATAATATTCATCAAATTCATGCGTCATCATATCACCTATATTCTTTTTATATCCTGCTCGTTGGATAATTTGACTACTATATCTCTTCTTTTACTTCATCTAGCAATAACTAATTAACTAAAAATTGAATCAAGAGGCTAGCTCATTACATTTTGGTTAACAATAAGGCATGCATCCAACATTGGATCTCACGGCATCTGCACTGGCTAGCTAGCTAGCTACTTTAAATATTGGTTACACATACATTTTTTTTTGTTTCTATTTTCTCTTATTTATGATCAACCAATTGATGACTTGAATCTTGCTCCGGATGCCAAGTACTTGGAAACAAAATCTCGAGCCATTACAAATTGGAGATCATCCGTATCACCAATGTCGTTATGCTGATGAGCTTGAGTACCACAATTTGATGTAGCATCTAGAGCTGTGTGTTGAGAATGTAGAGGAATCAAATGTGTTGCCACACCAGAAATGTTGGACTCCATGTTTGAAGAAGATATTAGGGCAGCTAGTTCAGGTGATTCTGCAGGAAAGGTTGCCTGAGAAGAAAGCTCCAAAGTCGAGAGGTGTGCCTGCACAAATGCCAACTCTGACTGCAAATTCACCACCTGCATTATGTATGCACTTTCATAATTTTAATTAATGTTGTACTTAATATTTATTATACGTTCTCAAAACTTTATTTATAAAATATAACAAAGAAATAGTACCATAATTAGATAGTTAGTTAATAAATAAGTATATTATTGCTTGTACGAGAGGTCTTAATAATTTTCTTGGATTTAAACAATAAAGATATGTACTATATTTACACAATAAAGAAAGATATGTACGTACCACATCTAAATTACGCTTAATGTACGTACTAATTAATCAACACAATTCTTAATTCACATAGAAGGGGAACTCGTCCCTTGGACTTTTAACTTCATAAAGAGGTAGAACATATATACTCCGGAACATGGTAAGTGTTACCACCCCAATAAGCTGGATATGAGCATGCTGGGCTGGGCAGCATGATAACTCAGCAGATGACCGAGTCTCGGTGGACTCAGGAGGTTTCGGTGAACTCCAAAGTCGGATTGGGGTTTAGTACATGGCTCGTGCCTAAGTGGACAAGCCTTGGCAAGGGCAAGGCTTGGCTTGGCACGGGCACGGCTTGGCAAGGCTGGGCAAGGCCAGGCCAAGGCAAGGCCAAGGTAAGGCAAGGCAAGGCAAGGCCAAGGCAAGGCACTGCAAGGCAAGGCCAGGCCAAGGCCAAGGCCTGGCCTTGGCACAACAGTTGACTTTCCTTGACTCGGGCATTGACCCTGGATGTTTCCTATTGGAGCTGAGGAAACGGCTTAACATCTACTATAAAGGGAGGTGGGCTCTCTCCTAGGGGTAGCATGGGCAACAGTGACAAGGAAGGCCCTCGAGCACGCCTTGGGCACCATGCCAAGGCGAAGACCCACGGACCATGGTCCGGCCACCCCAAGTCGGTGGGACTCGACCCCGAGCCCCGACTTGCACCCTACGTGCCTAGACACGGCCAGGCACCACGAGACGCAGTCCCTGTCCCTTAGAGAAGCATGAACCACGTCCCTAGAAACGTGGAAGACCAAGTCGAAGTAGTTGGGGAACTACCTTGGTCATGGCCGGGCCATGACCAAGCCACGTCCAGGCTTGTTCCGAATACATGGAGCATGTGCTAACTGACCCAGTAATGGAGGCGGTTACGGAACCAGGTGGCAGCAAGGGAACAAGGCAGTTCGGCAACTGCCTTGACCACTAAGAGAGTGGCAATTTACCAGGTCTATGGTTTGATGAACACTGGACATATGTCCTAGTTGGTTATGTAACTACCTAATAGCTAGTCTATAAAGCCAAGGGCTCTAAGCTTGAGGAAGCATAGAGTTCCACAGTTGTTATTCCAATTAAGAGCTAGTAAACGTTTCCTTGTTGCCTATTGCTTGCTGTCCCTTTAATTCGAGTATTGGCGTGCTGAACTAAGGTGGCCCTTAGACACCGCATGTTCAATTGAGAGAAAACTTTCCTAATGAAAAACCCTCTTTCATTGGCCCTGTGACAGTAAGTAAGGTTCGAAACTTAGACTTCGCCCTGTAATTTGCTACTTGAAATTTGGAATTAATTTGAAGAAGTTTAATTCGACAAAGAGAAGTTGTGCAAAAATTCGTCGGTGTAGGGAAGTTCACAAAATTTTATTTTAGATGATATAATACTTAAATTCATGTAAAAAGATTTTAGAAATAACATAATTATACAATTATAATTCATTAAAATTACAATACAATTATTTTAAATAGTTATTTTAAGATATAGTATGCAATTTGTTGCATGTGTGACATTAGTTTATATCTCTATGCATATATAAAGATAAGTACATAAATCTGTCCATATAGAATAAACTTATTTTTGTAAAGTAAGATAATATAGTTATTTATATATTTAAATACTTATGCTTCTTATTTTATACTACTCTAATAGCATTTTAAATAAAATGATGGGGACCCAGAATCATGTCTATCCCTAAATATCCCACAAACAAAAGATCTGTTCACACAAAAGAACTCCCCAGATCTGCACTTCTTCATTGCTTCACTCGTTTCATGTACTTTGCTAGTGGCTCTTTTCTCCCCTCAAAGTTGAAATGGTAGGGCTATCTCCACTCCGTGGTGGTGATTCGATTCTTCCTCTTTGACAAGCTCGAAAAATTATGATTCTTATGAATGGCGTGATTTAAATGGAACAAAGATGGATATCAAGCTATGTTCCAGATTTTCTTTTTTCCTTTTTTTTGATATATGACGTTTCAGTAACTCCCCTGATTTTGTCGAATTTTCACAATTTTATTAATTGTTTTGATCACTTCGAGCGAACTTAGGCGAATTTTCAGGCGATTTTTTACATATTTTTCTCAAGAATAAAGTTACGCTTCACCCCTTCTCACACTGACAAAATTCGGCCGAAGTTCAGCGAATTTCGTCGATGTTTTAAACCTTGCTTGTAAGTGCATACATGTAACTTTTTTTGAGAAGTTGAGGCAAAGTAATATGTTATCAAAAAATCTGATTGGACTCTTTGAGTCCAGACTGATAGGATGGTTTTTAAACATTTTACAAATATCAAAATCATTACTCCTATGTTATAGTACAAGAGGGCCTGTAGGTTGTAGTCCCTCCTATCCAATTTCTAGTGCATGTAATTAATCAATGAGTAGTGTTATTTGGACTCATAAGTCCAGACTCTTTGGGGAGCTTTTAAATTTTTTTTATTTCAAATTCATTCTCACACAATAAATGGCTTTGAAATAAGAACTTATTACACTCCTTTAATATATGTAAGAATTTCAAAAAAAAACCCGGACTCAAAAAGTCCAAAGAGATTTGTTAATCAATTTCTACACCACTAATCTTTGTTTCCAACTGTGTTTTAATGTAACAATGCGTATAATTGGGGACTAATTAAAAAACATGCATGTCCCCCGTTAAAGCCAATTCATACAACCTAGCTATATTATAATATACAGTCATTGATAATTAATATAGTCATATATAGAGTACCTGGCAAGAAAAGAAAGCCTAGCTAGCTAGTATGTATATTAAGTACTAGAAGATCGATCAAGAAGTAGTCAAAAAACAATTTGATACCCTAAAATTTATTGACTTTTATGGTCAATATATGCATGCATGCTTCTTACGTTATTGGCTCGAAAAACGAGGACCTATAACATAAACCAAATTAAAACCAGTCGATGATCAGGTGGATTCCCAATGCACCAAATTAACTTACCCCTCTATCCAAATTGCCCATGTGAACGCCACATGGTACGTTTTTACTTTTTAATCACACATATTTCTTCATACAGAAGCTACTATCCCTTGTAGTCAAAACCGTGTATTGAATATCGAGTACTTCGTTTACTTTTTTTTTTTTTAGCTCCGGCAAGGAAAAGAGAGGGGAATTAATTAAACTACTAAATTCCAGGCCCAGAAACACAGTGGTGATCATCTTTGCCCTAAAAGCGCACGTTAGAAACAATCAACCCTCTTCGCTAAAGTTCACATATACATAACCTTAGTAATAGTATTACACCCAAATTTGGAATAATACATGATATATATCGTAGCTCATGACGTAACACAACAAACAGTTGTACAAACATGTCCATCTCTTCATAGATTCCATTTGACAAATAGCACACAAGGACATTCATCCAAAAAGAATAGAAAAAACAACATACTCTTGATGGATATATATCCAAGTCTCATGCATCAAAAATCTTATCTAGATAGTTCTTTTATTCCCTAGCTAGTTTTTTACTAGTTTGAATTTGATTTTTTTTTATTATAGGGTAATCGGATATTTAATTATGCCTAAGGTCTAGCCAAATATTTTTAAATTTTTCTACTTTCAAAAAATTAAGACATGATGATTAAGGAAGCACGGAGGACCTATCTCATCCCCACAATTTTAACCAACAATTAAATCGCTCTTCAATATTCATGATTTGCTCAAAATGACTTATATATTGATGACCGGAGAGAGTATGTTATTTCATAAATTAAGAATTATTAATTAAGAATGAATACATGAAATTATGTATGTACTAATTAATAAATTTTTTTTTTATAGGAACAATGTACTAATAATTTTAATGTACGTGTGCACCTGTTGTTGAAGGGCGAATATGTGGGCGACGCAGCCATAGACGGGGTCTCGAACGCGGGCCAATGCTTCATAGCAGATGGTAACGACGGCATCTAGACGCTTGTGAGGAGGGATGCGAAGGAGGAGCTTGGAGACGTTGCTGGCTCCGAACACCTTATGCACGGCCGCGAAGTGCGTCGAGCCTTGCTCGGAGTCGAAGTATGGAGCAAAGATGCATCCCTTCACGCACTTCCTCCTCAAGAACTTACAAGCACCACACGGACCACTATTACCTCCACTGCTGCTATTGTTGTTGTTGGTCACTGTTGTGCTAGCATTAGTACTATTGCTACTCATGTTTCTTCTCATTAAACATGTAATATATAGAATTATATATATGGCTAAGGCTGCAACTACTGAGCAAGGTATATAGAAGATGAAGCAAATGAAAAGAAGGGGTGGACGAGTGTTATTATATAGGGAAGGATAGAAAAAGATACTAATATAGTAAGAGAACGGCGCCTGTTGTCCCTATCACTTGTGTGTTGTAGTACTTTATATAGTGTTTATTTAATTCATTGTTTAGGAAACTCGACATTAATTAACACGTTTAAGTCACATTAGATATGCAGCGTCGGATGCCCATCAAAATGTGTGCGCACACATCTCAATATATATAGCTACTTGCAGTTTTCTAGTAACATAGGTGTCACCTAATGTGTTGAAATTTGATTCCCATGTTATTTATATATGAAAAATGATTTTGTGACATTTCTTGTGATATAAAATGGTTGCATCAGTACACATGTTTAATTTTAAGTGGTTATTGGTGAGGCACACTGCTACCAAAAATTGAATATGCATGTCGTGCGATTGATTTATATCAAGGAGAATGTCACCATATCATCTTCCTTTATAAATTGAAACGGTGTCTCAAGTGGTGTGTAGTGTCAAAGTTTTATAGATCACCAAAATTTTGACGCAAAAGACAAAGATAAATAGATTTAATTTTTGATAACTATGATGTATTTTCGATCTTGATTGAGTTATGGAGTTGAAGAATTAGTTAAATTAAAGTAATTAAGGAGTGATTAAAAAAAAGGTCTCGGACGCCCATATATATAATTATCGAAAAGAAATTTTGAAATGGGTGGTAATTTGGTGGTGGGTCATGAATTAATGGCATATATGTGGAGTTATTTTTAGAGAGAGAGAGAGAGAGAGAGAGAGACTTTAAGGCGAAGGCAAAACAAGGTAGCAAAGCAGGTTGCGTGAAGCAAGCACACATGGACAGGGAAGGGCGATGGAGGGCAACAGAAGTGTACTCAAGTCCCAACCGCCGCAGCTATTCCCACGTGTGGAGAGTCACGTGGGACGAACATCCTTTCTTAGTTATCTTTTCTCTCTTGTCTTTTCCATCCCATCTCTCACTCACTCACTCACTCACTCATGCATGTCACTCCCTGTCCCTGTAAAGGCAGTAGAAGGCAAGAGGTAACTTTGCCCGTCATTTCTAGCTTTATGTACATGAGCTAACCTTTTTAATCACTAGGTAGTAGTCTAGTAGTATACTGTTTGTTCTGTTTGTCGATCAGCTCATTTATTAAGAAGATCAGTACTTCCCCTCGTAAGATCGAGAATTAACATTTGGAAGTGGTAAAATCAGTGGTGCACACGAATGGTACTAATTCGTGGATTCTGTTTAATTCAGATTAATTATCATTAATTGGATTAATTTTTTGATCCGTTTGATTAGATTGGATTGAAAAATCACTAATTCGACTAAACTGAGTCAGATTACGGATCCTACATTTAAAAACTGTAGATCCAATCTGATCCAATTTATTTATCACATCAACACATATACATATCTCATCATATGTATTATAGTATCTCGAAAAATATTTACTCAAACTATCAACTTTAAACTATATAGTATCTCAAAGACTTCGCTTGTTCTTACCTCTTTTATTTCACTTCAGACATTTTTTTGTGAGTTGTATGTTGTAATGTGCACTTTTTTTGTGCTTTTGTTTGGGTATATGATGGAGTTTGTGGATGACATTTTTATTTATGTAGGGACTTACATTTTGAAAGTTCTTGTGATGACAAATTTGTGGAAAATATATTATATATAGATTTATAGGATGTAGGATAGGAAAACGTCAATCCGTGAAACTTGATCCAGTCTGGTTCGCATTTTGCAAATTGGATTAAGTTAGATTGATGAATTATTTGGCCTGGACTGGACTGCAATTTTTCAATCCGCAATAATTGGATTGGATTGTGGATTGACCATAATTGAACTGGATCCAATCCATGTGCACCCCTAGGTAAAATTGATACGCAATTAATTAATGGAAAATGATAAAGTGACACACTTTCGATGCATACTTTGAACGTACACTTTTATTTTTTAGTCATTTATAACTCTTTATTATCTCTCCAATCGTGAGCCTCACATTTGACAGAACACCATAAATGGCTAAAAAACAATAATGTGCGCCTAGAGAATGTGTTAGATTATCATCTTCCTTAATTAATAATGCATGTCATTGTAAAAATATATATACTTTTTTATAATAAAGAAACGGTTGTTTCCCTCAAAGTTTGAACAATGGCCTTTAACTTCCGAACACTATACCTTATCATTGAGTTAGCCAATTGATAGGTAAAATTATTCATCTCTTCAAAGTAATTTTTAAATACATTTTATTATCCAAACAAGATTTCAATGAACTCATTTATTTTTATTTTTATATAAAAAACTTTTCGACAATTACACACCTTAAACTTGATAGCTTCCAAAGAATAGCATTCTCTAATTATGTCCGCAACCTATTTAATGGCGCGCATAGCTTGAAATGTATTTTAACAAAATCGACTCGCTACTTTGAGACTAACACCCAGTAGCAGTACATATAACATAAAGTATCTTTCTCGAAAACGGTATTACACATAATAAAATCAAAGAACTTAAAATTGACATCCAAACCCTAATTGAACCATTAAAACCAATAATAACATAATGATAGTATTAAAAACAAATAATTCATGCATATATATGTATGTATAATATCAGACTCAGAGATTTTTGTTTAATGAGCGAAACTAAAAGATTTTGCCATCATGATGAACATTATTTTCTGGCTGTCCCGGTAGGTACGGATCATTATGGTAGCAATCGACGCTGTTGAATAAGTAGTGACTAATTTAAATACAACATTATTGTCAACAAATGTAGTATTAACGAGGTTATATAAACACTTAATTGAATACTAGTTTTCATGATGAAGATTGAAAACGTACTTACGAATTACATATATTGATCCCGAGATCGAGTGTGAATTACGTGATTGATGATCAAACCATATAACTGCACTGAGCACGCAAAACCACGTTTGCGAAACTGCTGTCACATGCATTAGTCTGCCCTTCCTCGTCTCTCTATGTAACACGTTGGTCTAGCTGACCTCATTGACACTGCATGACCCAGTAGTCACGCAGTCCTCCTTTTTCTCGTATCACGCATACGCACATAACTTACGAACATAAGATTACTTACACGTGTCCAAAGCATCGACTGTGTCACTGTTATACTATGAGATTCTTCTCTTTTACATACTTCTCTTTTACATACATCGATACGAGCAGAACCAAAACACTACTCTCAAATCTCTTTTTTGTTTGTTTTTGTTCAAGGGACTTTTGTTGAGTACAGTTGTACTGAAAAAGAGTAGTAAGATCATCTCTAACCACAATATTTTATTTCTTTTTTTATTTTATAATTTTATCACGTCAAATTTTATTTTTTCTTCAATTACAAACTTTATTTCTACATCAAAACTCTATTTTTTACTTTTATTTTTTTTGTTATTTATTTGTCTTAATTTTAATAAATTATTTAATCATTAAAAAAATTATGAAAAATATATATTCATTTTTTTTTTTGAAAAATAAATAATTATTGATAATTTTTTAAAAGAAATAAAATAAATTGAAAAATAAAAAAAGAACTCTATTATAGAGTTAAGTGAATAGTGGAACTTCAAATTTGGATCGAGTTTCACTATTCACCCAACTCTATAATAGATGAGAAATAAAGTATGATTGAAATAGTTTTACTCTATTTAGGGTACCCATTGAAGTTGCTCTAACAGTCACGTCGTCTGTCTCTTGTCGGATCTCGAGAGATCATTAAAGGAGTAGCAAACCAGCTAAAATTTTAAAACAAAAGAAATTGTAGTTAAGTTTCTTTGGAAGCGAAGAATTAGAAGTATTAAGATAGAGTCACAAAGTGATGAACATGTAAGAATATATGCAACTATGAAAGTATGTAGTAACATGTAATATTTGTATATTATTAACTGTTGTACTGCACACCTATACATACTACCAGTAATTAATAGTGCATGCAGTGTCTATTCTCTTACGATTTACAGGTACTATATAGCACTGTAAATACTGTTTTTTACACTATAAACTGTATAATCTAGTATTGCTACAGACACTAGTAGAGTAGCTGACTAAGCTAGCTATTCGATCGTTGGATCACCCATCACTTAAAAAATGAGTTGTGTATAGACTATAGACGTACGTGCATACAAGTGACCGCAATCTTCGAAGCAGATCACACACGTGTCGTGACCTCGCGCGATTACAGCTTTCCTCATGGTAATTAATTAAGGTTGCTCCTTAATCCTCATTTTTACAGGAGTGAATAAGTAAAATTTGGTTTCCTTTTGGTTTAAATACTTTTTTTTATATTAATTGAAGGGGGGAAGTTAATTATTTTTTGATGCATGCATTGTAAAGGAAAAAATGGTCCTCCCAAAATTTACCTTTACAAAATATAATGACTAATTAACTAACTAGACAAAGTATTGGTTGCCAAAAGACAGGATTTGGCTATGTTATGAGTTCGACTCTCGATCACTTAAGTTGAATTAAAAAATAAAAAATAGTCAAAACTGCTACATGAATAAGATAGGTTAAAGCAAAAATTAATGGCTACAAGCTTTTCCCACCTCGTTTAAGCTAATTACTCAATAAAAAAATGCAAGATTTAATTTACTAATTATTTATGAGTAATAAGTGAGTTTTATTTTTTTTGGTCTAAACCACCTGAAAAATTCAGATTTAATCAACAACTTTATACTTAGAGATGCAAATAGGTAGGGTAATACCCACGGGTAACGATGATTTACCCTAACAGGTACGGGTATGAAGATTTTAAATGGGTGTAGGGGCAGGGATAGGTACGAAATTTTATACCCACACGGGTATAGGTACGGAGATGGGTGATAAAATATATCAACAAGAATCCCCATATATCAATTATATACCATATGATATTTATATATAAATATAATATAATATTACATAGTTTCCACCCGAAACATTCATTATACACATGACAAAAATCCTTAATGTGATTTTGAATTTTTAACACTTAGAAGTTAGAACTTTAATTGTATGATATGTTATACTTTATTTTTGTTGGAATTTCAACAATTTTGTTGTTATGTATGTATTTTTTATTCCTTATTTTTTATAATTCTTTGTTTGAGGAAAATTAAGTGGGATCGGAGAATATTTTCTCTACGGGGATTCCCCATCCCCGTAAAAATTCCTATGAAAATCTGCACGGAGATCCCCAATGGAGAATGAAATGGGTAAAATATTTTACCCGCAGAGATTTCCCGTACCCATGGGGATTTGATGGATATGGGGATGAGTACCAGAATTCATCCCCGAATGGGTATGGTGGTAAATTTTTTAGTGGGTACGGGTATGGAAATGAGATTTCCATACCCTACCCTACCCATTTGCATCCATATTCATACTCAAGTCGTGGTCTACCAACTGAAGAGCAAAACTCTTCTAATTAACTAGTTTTAGACCCAAACATTGTCCCGAACCCGGAATGAATCTATATTTTTTTACAAATAAAAGTTGTTTAAAAATCAAATATAAAATAATTGAAGAATGATGTAATAAAATTGTTATTGTGTAAAAAAAAATGAAAATAATGTACTTAGGCTATTATTTATGATACTAATATAAATTAGGCTATTAATTAGATGAACTAATTGATACACAAAACATTAATTTCAAATCTATGTAGCGTTGAGATGTGTCAACATGTACATAGCTTTCTTATATATATATATATATAGATGGTGGTTTTTGTGTTCGTAAAGAATTGAACTCGAGACATCCTCTTAAGCCATTGGAGTGTCGAACAACTCCAACGCACCAACCGCTGGTAATGAATGATGAGTGATTCATTTATAGAATTAAGACATGTTCACAAAAAGGAAAATTATACTTAATTAATCGACATCCATATGACGATTTAATTTGATCTTAACAATGCATATATATGAGAAATTTTACAATGGAGACCAAATATATAACCATGTCATGGGAACTCATCAAAATGTGTTGTACATTAAATGCACATTGCCTTTATGTCACCTCAATTAATGTATTGGATTAAATCCAATTGTTCTAAATAGTGTACCCATGATATATGTATATATTTAGTTCTTATGGTATAAGTACTTGATGGAAAAATTAAATAATAATTAAGTTGAAATTAAATAATAATTAAGTTGATGCGTGGAACCAATTATAATTAGATCCTGGCTGCATCAAAGTGCTTTGAACCTTGGCATGCATGCATGTGCCTTAATTATTTAACAAAGTTTTGGATGAGCGTAAAATAAATATTTGTCAGTCAGCCATTGTGTAAAAACGGAAGATTCCAACAAAATATATGCTTTTCTGCAATCAAGTAGATCAATGCAATAATTAATTGAAGAAGTATAGTCATTTTCCTACTTATGCGTGGACGAAAATTATTTTTTTTTTAAATAGTGGAAGATTTTTTAATCATTGTATATGCATATAATTAATTAGTTTTGAAATAAAACAGGAGCACATTGCATCGATCACGCATATGGATGCATTTCTAGTATACTAATTATTAAGGCACTAGCTAGTATTAACAAAAGAGAATTAATAAACATGTCATACGCGTGCAAGTGCATGTATATTGATTTGGTTCGTTTTGCATTGCTTGACATATATTGAAGGAAGTAGGAGTGGGCACGAAACCCGAAGACCCGACTCGGGTCGGGTCACCCGACTCGGGTGGCGGGTGGCGGGTCGGGTAGACTGGTCAAAAAAAAAGAGTCGGGTCAAAAAACCCGACCCGTCGGGTATCGGGTCGGGTTTCGGGTATGATCAAAAATGACCCGACCCGACCCGACCCGACCAAATAACCCTAACCCTAAGTCCCTAAGTAAATCGTCTTCGTCTCATCGTCATCGTCATCGTCTCGCGGCTCTGCCTCTGCCTCATCGTCATCGTCTCCGCCTCGGCCTCATCGTCTCCGCCTGTGCCTCATCGTCATCGTCATCGTCTCCGCCTCTGCCTCATCGTCTCCGCCTCTGCGTCATCGTCATCGTCTCCGCCTCTGCCTCATCGTCATCGTCATCGTCTCTCCCTCTGCCTCTGCCTCATCGTCTTCGTCCCGCTGAGCGCTGAGTCTGCTACGCTGCGTCTTTGCCTCATCGTCTCGTCGCGTCGCGTCGCGTCGTCGCTCTCATCGTCATCGTCTGCGTCCCCTCGCCTCCCTCGCCTCGATCGATCATCGATCATCCCCTCTTCGTCGAGCAGAGCCTCCCTCGCCTTCCTCATCGATCACCCCCTCTTCGGCTCTTCCTGCTTCGGTTCGAGGTGAACAAGGCTCCACCTCCAAGTCTCCAACTGCAGCCGGCCTCTGAGTACACACATTCGCTGCACTGCACCGCCATCCGCTTCGCACCATCCACCATCATCTTCTTCATCCGCCTCACGCCCCGACCCGACCCGACCCGACGGTGCTGGTTTTTTCACGAAACCGGGTCACCCGATGTCCCGACCCGACGACCCGACCCTAAACGGGTCGGGTTTATCGGTCTGTTGCTGCTCGTCGGTCGGGTGACGGGTCAATTTTAGGGTGACCCGATATGAGTCGGGTCATCGGGTGTCGGGTCGGGTTGACCCAAACCCGACCCGTGCCCACCCCTAGAAGGAAGGTGACGTGAATTAGACATTTTATATGCATGTATAGTATACTAATATAATACATATATATTGCTTTACATCTCCTTTGCATAATGTTATTGTTTGAGGAATGAATTAGACATTTATTCTATTAAGAAAACAAAAGAACGAGATGTAGGTGTAATGGCTCTAATTCCACAACCCTAAATTGAGTTTCACTTGGCCTAGAATTACGTAAACCCCGAGTTAACACTCGCGCAGTCAACGTAAACCTAGTCAGCCTTGCTCTCTATTTACCATTTATTAAGCCATTGGAATTGAGTTATTTAATATTAGTGAGTTATTCAAAGTACAACGGAAGCAAATTTTACTCAAACTAAATAAAATAACCCTAAAACACTAGTCAGGACAATATAGAGTGTGGAAACCCCGCATATGTATACCAACATCAATATAGTGAACCTACCTAATAAGCGAGACTAGATCACCTAATAGTCCTTTACTTCAATCGCATATTGTTGGTCATTTGCCTTTTTTAACCCTGCGATATAACGAGGCTACACCCACCGTCATAAAAAATGATGGTGAGTAAAGAATAAAACATTAATAATCAAATGAAGTTCCAACATCATTTCAAAAGTTAGATAAACGGCTAATCGAGTATCATGTGTAGATATCACAAAGCTAATAAAAGACAACATGATAATGAATAATTGAGATAAAAATGATAAATGAGTGTCAAGAGAACAAAACAAAAATGCATGTAAGTGTTCCAAGTCCATTAGATTGCCACACACAATAAACAACCAGACTTCCAAGACAAATCCTAAACTTAAACAAACCACCAACCAGTTTAGAATGAGTTAACCCCTCAGTACGTAGCGCACACACAATTTACTGCTGGTTCGACTCTAAACCCTAACCTGTGGGTTTAGGCAAGTTCAAACATCTCTGTGATCACGGTAGAGAGAGAGATCACGAAGTAGACTCATCGAACCTGTGACCACCATATCGCCCACTTATACCCAAAAGACTACTCACTCGGAATCCAAGAAAAACCAAATTGATAATTCACCAAGGATGGATACCACAAACGGAATTGAAGAAATCATATTTCACCAAGAAATACTGCTCAAGAAAGACAACAGTCAAGTAATTGCACAAATTAAATAATGGAAATACTCCGAATAGTTTTACTCACCTACAACACGAAACCTCGTGTTCCTGCCTCTCAAACGACCCCAAAGCGATCCCGTACGCTAGTCACCAGTCTCCTATACACCTGGTAATCATTTCAATCCAGTTTGGTTACGTCAGAGTTCTATTTTCATTTAATTGTAATTTTCCCCATTTCCATTATTTTTGATCAATTCCTTGGATATTGGGTCATATTTGAACCCATGTCCCGAGAGAAATCATGAATTTTCATAAATTTTCATAATTTTATTCAACAATGTCACGCCGTAGGTCATGCCATGACCAAATTTCTGGCGGTGTTGCCTAAAACGTAAAATACCAACATTCACTATTTCAAATGCTGTGAGTAATGCCGTGGGTTAATTCTCTGGCGGTGTCACTTAAAGCGCGAATTCTTATACTCTCTGGTCTGGACGCCGTAACTGACGTCGTGGCTTATAGGCTCCACGACGTCGACTGCTGAACGATAATCCGAGGTTTTTCGACACCCCGGCTCGTGTCGCTACGTTCCTAGCCTATCCCAAACTCCTTGAGACGTCGATACCAATCCAAAACCACCAACACAAACTAAATACCAAAATTTCCCAATTCGGACGACAACACTCGAAACCCACGTCAAATCAACGAGAAACTAGTGGTGATTCAAGATCCTACCTCAACTCGGGTGTTCGATGTGTCTCCACGTCGCTGCAAGCTTCGACACCCCGTCACCACTCTCTTGTGTTTACATGAGAGAGAGAAGAGAGAAAATAGAGAGATGTAGTGAAAAACATCGAGAGAGAGAGAGAGAAAGAGAGAAAGAGAGTTTTATCCTCATCCCTTGCATCTGCTTCCCATCACGTATCCCGAGGCACATCTACTGGTTCTTGCTCACCCAACCACCACCACCACTTCAACCTACTGACTCGCATGTGTGACTCCTCTGGGTGACCACAATGTTATCTGGCCATTTTCCACCTCCTGATCACACCACAACTCGCCTCGTCGCGCATGAATAGAATATTAACGACCCAAAAAATTTATCGGATTAATTAATTATTATATTTTATTTGTCAGTCGCCTATAAATATCATTTCCCCAGCTTCGTATACCCATATCTCGTTCGCCCAACCCCATTCAACACGTATTCTAAGGCGAACCCTACTCGTAAACTGATGTCATCATCTTGTCACATAGATACGAGTATAAATAGGTGATACACGTCGTCACACAGATATAACATATTTTTCGAGTCGTTATAGTAGACTCATCATCAATTGCACTTAATCAATCGCGCGAGCTCAATAAAAGAGTTTGATCTACGCAATTGAGGTTATGTTGTTGTAATGAGATAGGGCTAGGAAGTTAGAAGTTAAATGTTCTTATGAACAATTCGAATTAGTGAATCAACGTGGTTTTACTAAGGTAATTAATTATATGTCTTGTTTTTTTTTCTATTGAATGTATCGAGTCATTATGATTAATGAAATTTCTATTTTACTTCCAAAAAAAAAAGTCTTGACTATAATTTTTACTTTATTAAACTAATTAAAATTCCTTCAACTTATTTTATTTGCTCGGTGCCATTTAAACAAGTTCTCATAAATCATGTGTGACTTGCACAATGTAAGGTACAACAACAAATGTGGGTGGAATAATACTCCAAATCATTGTCAATGCCTTCGCATGGACTACGAGACAACTATTGTCCTCGAAAAGAGGAAGTAAAGAAATTTTATGTTAAACACTAGCAAACAGGGGCAGAGCCACATACAAAAGCTGTCATGGGCTATAGCCAAGGCACCTTGTTGTACCCTCTTATATTTATAGTTGATTAATAGAAAAAAAAAACAAAAAATGTCTAGTATAGCCCACCCCTCAAACACAAATATGAAAATAATTTTAAAATGTTGTTACGATGTTAAAACTTATTTAATATATAATCATTGTGCAACAAAATTATCTATAATTAAAAATTTAATGCGTAATGATTAATGTCCAATGGTTTATAAATTTAACAAAGTTCTTTTGTTTTATAATATTTAATTAATCATTAATTTATATTTTTCAAAAACAAAATTAAGTTATACATTAATTTAAAATTTAATAAGTTTTAGCAACGTATTTGTATAACACTTGTAAAAGATTTTTTTAGTGAAAGTTATCCCTAAGTTGCATAATATTTTTTGTGATATTTCTTTTTTAATGAAACACACCAATCTCAATTATAGGACATGAAAAAAGGAAACAGAAACGATAGCTTCTATTGCTTTTGTTATATGAATAGCTTTGGTTTTCCTTTTATTAGTATATATAGCAACGATGATGGCTTTGCATATGAAGTTATGGCTATCGATGTTTTGTTTTTGCCTTGTAATGATATTGGATGGAGGCGCAATCGTATTTTTATAGTTATTGTCATTGTTGGGTTGATATGCTTTATTGAATTCGCTTGTAAATTCTAAAGCCACATTGTCACGAGTGCCATAACTTGTATACTTTGGTGAGGTTGTAAACATGCAAATAAAAATCTAAGTAAAATAAGTAAATATTTTTAAAAAGTTCGATTATCCAACTTGGTTGTTAATTTGAATGTCTAAAAGTAGACATTCAAAATAAACAATATTTATCAACGACAACTCTAGACATTTGAAATAAACATTCCATTGAAGACGATTTTTTCATCTCAATGTTTATTTTGTTCAAGGAAGCGTACATTGATATTCAATCCACATTCCATTGGAGTTTTTGGAGATGCACTTAATAAGGTGTGGATTGTGGGCGTGGATTTTCAACATAAAGAGGATGTCCATCTCATTTCGCTCAAATAGACATTAGACTTTAAAATAAGTCTCCAATGGTATATGTGGTTTTGTGACTCAATTGATGAGGTGTCATTTTTTTGTATTCTTATTAATTAAAATGTAAAAATAAAAATCTAAATTAAATAAGTAAATATTAAAAAAAAACAATTATCCAATATCACTGTCAATTTGAATATTCATAAGTGACATTGAAAATAGACAATGTTAATCTAGATCAGCTAGATATTTGAAATACATATTCCGCTGGAGAATTTTTTTTTTAATTTTTTATCTCAATGTTACTTTAGTTGACATTCCATTAGAGATGCTCTTACCTAACATGAGCCAAAGTTTCTTCTCCATTCGGTTGGGCCCATAAATAATCTATAATGGAGGGAGCCTAACATCTTTTTGGGCTCTTCGCAAAATCCCACCTCAATAGCTCAGGCCCGTGTTACTCTTTATATTCCCTTTTTACCCATACATCTTCTTCTCATTGACCGAACTCTTCTCTTCCGCTATCCGATTCCAACAACAACTTCACACTTCGCAAGCAACTTCGAAATCCAGAACAAAAACTTCGAACTAGAATTCGCATAAAAACCATTCAAACCCTAAACAATTCACTAAACAAAATCAACCAAAATCTTCAATACTTCTTCAATTCGTTTCTGGCGCTCTCAAGTTTCGTAATTTAGGGTTTCTGCGCGACAATGGCGGCCCAGACTCTCTCGGTCTTCACAGCTTCGACGAGTTCGTCAATTTGTGCCAATTCTGGACGGAATGGAAGCTCGTCGTCGTTGATTCTGCCTTGCAATGCGAAGGCTGATGGTTTGGGGAGTTCGTTGATCGGGAATGGGAGACTCGTGGTTCGAATTAGGGATTCGGTTTGTTCGGTTCCTGTGATTCGGAAGCGGAGGTGCTCGACTGTGATGACGGTCTCGTTTAGTCTGCCGACTGCGTAAAGTTCGAATCTTTGACTGGTTTTCGTTGTCCTTGTTGTTGTTGATGGATGAATTGTTAGGGTTTTGTGAGTTTTGATTTGGTTTCTGTTGGATTTGATTGTGATTTGTTTGCAGAAAGCCGGAGAGTAGTTCTACGGATGAGGCTCCGAAGTGAGTTGGTTAACCGTTTTTTGGATTGGTTTTGTTTGAAAGTAATGGCGTATGTCATGTTTATGATGGATTGTATTGTTTTAGGTGGTCTGCTAGATCGATAAAGTCGTTTGCGATGGCGGAGTTGGAGGCGAGGAAGCTCAAGTATCCGAAAACTGGGACCGAAGCGCTTCTAATGGGGATCCTCGTGGAGGGTTAGTGTTATGGCATTTTACTTCTTTCATAAATTTCTTTATGTGCTTAGTCTCTGTATTGGACTTGTTGGTGCAATGTGCTTGGCTTCAAATTGGAAGGAAACCCCAAAAAACACTCTCTTTGAGTATCAAATTGACTCGAGTTAGAAGCGCTGTTCTGGAATTTAATTACGTTCAGGACGTATGCCTATTACAGGCGTATAACAACTGGTAGTCCCTGATATCTGTGAAGGAATCCTGTTGTCGCATTAATTCAATTCAATATATAGTCCACGTCATGAAAGTGTGGAAACTTAGATGTTTGAAATGCATTGTTGAAAAGTTATAAGTTAAATGTACATCAAAGAAGATGATGATTTGGTGGATTGAAAGTTGAAAACTTAACTAAATGTTTTACTAGTTGTGTTAACTTGTCGAGAAAGAACTGGTGATGAGGAAGCTTCAGTGGAAAAGTGAACAGTTATTAAAAATGGCTTCTACTTTACATGGTTGAACTGTAGAATTGCAGATTGGGGGAAGAAACTTTCATATATTATGTTTTTCTGTTGAATAAGATACATGAAGTGATATGAAAGGTGGATTTATTTTGTAATGTCCTTTTTTGCATCCAACATTTGAATGTTGTTTCCTACGATAGCTTTTATAATGACTTTGGATGTTAGATATCATAGGACACAATTTATGGGTGCTATGCCAATAAACTTGTGGTTTATACTAATATCTCAACTCTTTAATGTATGTTAAATTTCTGAAAGAGTTCATATAAGTTCCGCATGATGAAAACCAGCAGTCTAATGCTAAGTCAACATCTCACATGATAAAAATATAGTGGTTAAGTCTTTGTGCTTAATATGCATTAGGTTGGGATTTTAAGAGATTGAAATGGTGCAAGTATTCAGATACAAGTGCCCTAGTGCAAAATGCTACCCTTAAGAGGGACTGCTCTCATTTGAGTTTCCCAGCTCATGAGATTTGGATGCTTAAGGCCTATCCCTTCCCCTTACCATATTTGAAGGGTAAGAAAACCCATAAATCAAAAGCTGTCATTGCACTGGCATACATATTGAGACTTGTGAGTCGAGCACAATGGAAGAGTTTGATCCATGTAGCCGACCCCAATTAATTTGGGACTCAGGCTATGTTGTTGTTGTTGTTGTACTTATATATTCATCTAACCTCTTCATAAACCTTATTCTATATTTTAATACATTAAACATGAATAAATAAAGAATATAGTCCAAGGCAGATGTTGTTGTTGTCATACTTATATCTTCAACCAACCTCTTCATAAACCTTACTCTATAGTTTAATACATGAAACATGAATGAATAAAAAATATAGCCCAAGGCAGATGTACTCCTAAACGGCCACCCTTAGTAATTTCAAATTGTTTAGTTCCTCCACTTCAGCATTCGAACTCACATAATTCTTCGTTGGCTTTCTGATATTCAACTCATTTCCAAAAATGTTTTTAGTAAATTCTAAATAGTATCTTGCAATAAAAATTGGTGAAATAAGGCAATGATTTGAAACGTCAGGATATCTACCACATAAAACATGGCTTATGGAAAAACCCGCCTGTCAAACTCTGTTTTTTCATTACTTATTAATGCATTAGCTTGACTGTTTCTCTTTATGTGAAGCTGAGAGAACATATTTGATAATTTGTTTCCTCTGAAGTTTGAAGTGAGGATGCCAACCTAATTTTGATTTCTGACTATATAATTAATAATTGAGAAGAATGGCAAAGAAGCCAAATATACTTGCCTTAATATTGTTAGGTTTTTCATCTATCAAGTTCTATAGGCATGATAAGTTGTATTTATAATATTTGATCTTTTTTGTTTTTACATGAAGACAAATCGATATTGTTGTGTTTTACATAATTGCTTTTATTAAGGCTTCACATCTTCCCTGCGCTTCATTGATCATGTAGGAACCAGTAATGCAGCGAAGTTCTTGCGTGCAAATGGAGTTACTCTCTTTAAGGTTCGAGATGAAATTATTAAGTTGCTTGGAAAATCTGATATGTACTTTTTCAGTCCTGAACATCCACCTTTGACCGAACCTGCTCAAAGGGCCCTTGATTGGGCTGTTGATGAGAAACTGAAATCTGGTAATTCTTTTATCTTTTTGCCTACATGAATATTTGATATTTGTATGGCTTTCTGTAAATTGCAATATTACACTGATTGCTGCTTGTGGTTAGTATTTGATATGCATGTATGAGTTGTTTTGGCGCGTGCATGTGGCCCATTGTAGGTTTTGTTCTTCATAAGCGGAAGCATCTACAAAGATTTTGTATTTGTAATTACTTTCTTGTGAACTTCAAGGACAGTTTTTTTACTTTATCCCTACAGTTTGCAAACTGAGTCCCTAGCTGCACTATCTTGGGGTTTTGTTTTTTCCTTGTTTTTCCCCTTAATGCAAGGAGAGGTTATTTATGAACTCATGGTGTCATACTATTCGTATATATGAGATTATGAGGAGGCTTTATCTCGTGGCTTCAATTATTTTTAGTTTTTCTGAATAACATGAAAGTGATGGAGTATATAGAGACAATAGAATGCTGGAAAAAAAGTACAAAATCATGTAGAGACAAAAATTAATGAGAGCATGATCAAGTACTTAAAATGAATTTCACTATTGTTTAATATTTAGATAAGAAGGAATGTGTGAACTTGGCCCAATTGAATTCAATTCAATATTTGGCATGATCAGAGGTCATTTGTCTATAATTGTATGGTGCGAATGGACGGTTTTTTCTTTTATTTTGGTCTAAACCACCGGGTATCCAGACTATCCAACTACTCCGGGCTCGCACCGAATTAGGCACCGCATGGGTGGGGGGGGGGGGGGGGGGGGCTCCCAACGTTGGTGTTTCCATTCCCAGAACTCGAAGCCACTAGTTAAGGGACAAACAAGTGGACTGTTTAGTCTGTTCTAGTTGGTCATTTGTCTATTGTATTGTGCAAACCGTTCACTATGTTTTGAGTATTTTGACTGTAATTGAGGGTGTTTTGGCTGCATAGGTTCATGTTCTGTAAAATCATCTTTTATCTTTTACCTGCTTGAATCTCACTTGTTACTTCATCTCCGGGGTGAATTTGCTATACCTGTTAAAAATTGACGTCTTATATATTGACCCAGAGTTTGCCATTAACATCAGGTGATAGCGGGGAAATAACCACTACGCATTTGCTACTTGGGATTTGGTCTGAGAAAGAATCAGCTGGCCACAAGATATTGGCTGCACTTGGTTTTGACGACACAAAAGCTGTTGAACTTGCCAAATCCGTAAGTCCTTGACGCCAATGTTTTTGAGGAATGCAAAATCTCTTTCTCGTTAAGAAGCAACACACTTATTCTCTTCAATTTATGCACTTGTGCACTTTTTGTTACTTGAAGGCCGACGAGGATGCCACACTAAGCTATAGGTAGGATGAAGAAGGGTTGTTCATGAAGTTATTCGTTCTCCTTAATCCTTCTAACAAGTCTACCAAAGATGGCGGAGAGGCTTGAATGTGGGGTTTTCTTATGTGGAGGTCTAGTTGCGTGGATGCATTATTTATTACAGTTTATGCTCCTGTTGCTCTTCTTTTTGTCTTGGAAAAAGGAATTTCGGCTTCCGTACTCAAATTTAAATGCAGATTTAGTGGAAAAGAAGGGGTAAGATTCATTGTCTGAAATGTAATTTATGATAAATCTTGGAAATATCTATGGACAGTGGCCTGTGAATTGGTGATTTGTTCTCTCCATAAAAAATAACAGTAATGAAGGCATGACAATTCTAAATTAGTGAGCATGTTTTCCAATTTACTCTTCTTGATGGTCCGATACAACTAATGGTAATTTTTTATTTTATTTTTCAAGAAGTGACGGTTTCTTACAAAGCTCTATTTTTATTTTTATTTTTATTTTTGACAACGAGAAAGCTCTATTTTTGGCTTCTGAAGGGCGTCATCTGCAAATAAAGAATGTTGTAAGATAGGCCTGAGGACTAAGTGAACGTTGGTAAAATCTGTTGGTTTGTGCATCTAAGTGTATGTACCCATCTCGACTTATATCTTCCATATTCTATCAACTGTGTACCTTAGAACCAACAGGGAAGTATAATCACATGATTGAGAATCACATCAGACTCACTCAGAAAACCATGCGAAACGTTTGGAGGAATTTGCTTTACAAATGTATGTATATCATAGACTCAGAGTCTTCTGATATATAAATGGTACTTAAACAAATCCATGTACTTAATATCATGGACGAGATAACATTTGCTAAAAGATAATTTGGAAAGCTCGTGAACACATCCACTTTTGCAAGCATGATACCTTTTTAGTATCATCAAACAGTAATCTTTTGTTCGGTAATGATATGGAGATCAACTGATTTCGTTAGTCTTAATTCTCTCTCAAAATAAAAAAAAGTTGGAGCATTCATTTTCAACTAGATTCTCCATCCAAGTCGGGGACACAACCAGTTTTGCAAGTAAGCTTTGTCTTTGCTTTGACTCTCTTGCACCTCATTTCCAGACATAAACGACCATCTACTTCAATTAAATAACAAAGCTGATAGGACCATCAGCCATTCTCCCCTAGGATTTGTTTTTGAAAAATCAAAGCAGATGAAAGTTGGAATTTTTTGTCTCCACATAGAAAATTAAAGAGAGTCCAAACCTCTATTTAATGTTGGTCAAGAGTAGAATTCTAGCTGAAACTTACAAGACTTTCTAGAGACTAGCACATGGTAGTAATTAACAAAATAATAAACTAGCATTTGGTCTTTCATAGTAGCATATGCTTTCCTTTGTCGCCAATAGCGACAAGCTTCAATTTGAAATATTTCAAATGATGGATTGATGATTTTCTTGTGACTTTCACGCCTATGCGTGACCATGACGTACACATGATGCCTAACGTGAAATAAACTAGTAAGTACAAAGTTGGAGATTTTGAGTCAGTTAATTCATACTTACCAATTCGATCAACTAAGTTGGTAGTCAAATAGTCTGGTGTGTAGTAATGGGTGTAAGAATTAGGGCATCGAGTCTCGATGGGGGCAAAGTTAAGTACTGTTGTTCGGAACAATAAATAATGATACTAATATATATGAATAAATAAGTTTTACAAATAATTAATAACATAATCAATCAACAAATAAATTTCTAAACGGAGGCTTGCACAAAAGTAATGTCCTAAGACATAAATTTCATTGAATTCGGTGATTGAATTTTCATCAAAAATCTGCCCCCAGGATACAATCGGATGCCCTTTCGAACCAAAAATCACCAAGTTCAAAAGTCTGCCAAACTGTGATTTTCCTTCTCTCTCGGAAAAAACAAAATTCGAAATTCCATATGTTTCCAGTGTTTTAGTTCTACTTAAATAGAACTTGAGGCACTAGTTCAAACCAATGTATCTGTTCAAGTTCGAAAAACAATATATTCAATAGTCGCATCTGTTCACAACAATCGCACCTGTTCACAAAATAACGAAATTAACTGTCAAAATTAATTTCAAAATAAAAAATAAAAAATTTTATTTGATTTTACAAGGCTAACAAATCTAAGCCCAAGGCCCTATATTTGATTTTAAATATATATATATATATATATATTTATATGTACGCCTATTATCCAATGGGTGCCAATTTGAGCTCTATCCATTGGGTTTCTCTAAAGCAAATCTTTAGAGTAGATGTTTGTATATAAAGAGTTGGAAAATGATAATCTAACACACTTTGGGCGCACACTTTGAGAGCACACTTTGTCTTTTAGCTCATTTATGGCTATTTTTTGTCTCCCAAGGTGTGGGCCTACATCAAACAAAATACCATAAATGAACTAAAAGACAAAGTGTGTGTTCAAAGTGGGTCATTTTATCATTTTCCTAAAAAGTTTGTACTCTTTCAAGTGAGCAATGTGGGACTAAAGAGTTTTTCTATTCAGCATTTTTCAAGTTCCAACAAGTACTTTGTTTCTTCTTGAAAAAAAAATTTAACCAATTTGCAGTTCAAAGTAAAATACAATTGTACATAAATCATGTGTATTGAAATCCATGGGCCCAGAGAGTGTTGGGCCACATGTGTACATGGTAGGTATACAAATGGGGTTGAAGCCTATCTTTTCACAAAATCAATTGGCTTGTGCTAGGATCCAATCTACACCACTTTATATCACACCAACTTTTATTATATTTCCAATGTGGGACTATATTCCAACACGTACTCCCCCTCAAGTGCAACTAGGCCTAAACTAGTTGTCACTTGCCAAACACATACCTACTCTTTATAGGTTCGAACAAACATACCTATGCCTACTCTTATAGGCTTGTAGGTTCACAAACGGGTTTAGTCTCCACCGCTAGCCCAATTAGGTCTTCAAATACGGGCCCGAAGAGTGTTGGGCCACACGCGCACATGGTGAGTATACAAATGGGGTTAAAGTCCATCTTTACATAAAACCAATTGGCTTGTGATAGGATCCAATCTATACCACTTTATACCACACCAACTCTTATTATATTTTCAATATGGGACTATATTCTAACAATGTAAGTGATTCAATGGTTAGGTATAGGGTTATGAGAGCAAGAAGTTGATGGTTCAATTCCTATAAGGAGGTTTCCTATCAGCAAAAAAAAATGCATTCCTACATAATTGAGAAAGTTGACTATAAGTAACTCACGTCTATTTGAGATCGAGGCCCAGTTAAGCCTCGACACACGAGAGTTTTGTTGTTGATTATAGCTATAAGCAGGTTTCTCATGAAAAAATGGCATTGCGCACTATTTTTATCATTTTTTTTTATGGGAAATAAATAAATTTGCACCCACCAAGGTTTGAATACATGATCGCTTACTTTCAAATTTTATACCATACCATTGGATCGCCCAATTGGTTGGTCGCACTATTTTTATCATAAAGTGTGCCAAATAACTTTTAAGAAAATTGTCAAAACATCTTTAGTGAGATAGATGAGACATCACTTATCAAATTAAAGCCATAATTTAAAGAGATTGTGGGTTTAACTCCAGTTGAAGTAAAAAAAAAAAACTTTTGAGTGTAATTAACTTTAGCTTATCATTATAGTTATTTTTTAGGTGGCACACAATGTTATGAAGTCACGACTCACGAGTTCAACATATGGTAGAACCAGTAACATTTCTTCCCCCACTTAGATGCATAATTGTCAAATAGGTTAATTTCTTTATTTATAATGTTAAGATAGTTCTCATTGTAATTAACGTTGAAAGAAGTACTTTAGATTTAATTATTAAGATAAAATAGTCATAAACTCATAATATTACTTAGACTATTTGATTCATTTTATTTTTTTGAAATAAAATAACAAATTTCATTAATCATGATGGCTCAACACATTTGGTATAACAGGACGAAACATAAAATTAATTATCTTGATAAAAACACATTGATTTGCTAATCCTAATTGTTTATCAGAAAATTTAACTGACATATAGTTGATTTTGAGAAACTGCGATGTAACAATAAAACAGTTCGACAATCAGTGATTGCTCTCTTGACAAACATTTGTAATACAATAATACACAAACCTAACGAAAAATAAAATTTTCAACAACGAAAAACAAATAAAAATTTTTAACAAAGAAAGACCAACCCAAAGTTTCAATATTGAAAGATTATTTGATTCATTAATTACTCTCTGTCCATGATTAAGGTGACATCTTGTAATCTTAAATATATAGTATTTTGCCGTGGAAGCTGCGGACTAGAGTTGCAAGTGGGGCGGGGATTCCCCGCCCCTCGCAGGGCCCCGCACCGGCGGGGCGGGGATTCCCCGCATTTTGCCCCCCGGGCCGGGCGCGGGCGCGGGCGGGCGGGGCGGGGCATGCCTTTGCCCCGCGGTTTTCCCCGTAGAACCGCCCCGTTTCCCCCCGCGGGGAATCCCCGTCGCCCGCCCCCGTGACCCCGCCCCCCACGGGAATCCCCGTCGCCCCCGCCCCGCATCCCGCCCCGTGCCCCGCCCCGCGGGAAATCCCCGCCGCCCCGCCCCGTGCCCCGCCCCACGGAGAATCCCCGTCGCCCCGCCTTGTGCCCCCGCCCCATACCCCGCCACACGGGGAATCCTCGTCTCCCCGCTACGTACTCCGTCCCACGAGGAATCCATTTTAAAAAACTAGTCGAAATCCCGCGCTTCGCGCACGGGTAAAACTAAGTGTCAATATATTAGTTAAAAAATAATTAACTTAATGAGAAAAAAAACTAAAAAAAATAATCTTACTACATAATCTCAAATAAATTTTAAGTGAAGAATAATATCATTTAATTTTTTTGTAGCAAAATTAGTAAATATATGCCTTGAAAGTTTAAAAACTTTTTGCATATGGTTATACAAAAATATAATCCTAATAAAATTAATTTGATGAGAAAAAGGAAGTGATAAAAAGAGAAAAAAAACTTATGTAAACATTGGTGAAATCCCAATTTAATACTTTATGAATAGAAGCTATATTTATTTTGAAAAATGATTAATTAAAATTTTGTTACCACAATAAAAAATATATAACAAATTGACATCTTGTTGAATAAACTAAAAAAAAGGAGGTCATTGATCTAAACAATGCACACAGAGATTGACGATCTGTATATGTCATTTCTAAAATATTCTTGTTTGCTCTTGAAAAGAAAAATAAAAAAGAGATCAAAATAAACTGAAAGGTAAAAATCTGAATATAAAAAACACCGAAAACCAAATAGCTATTAAAAAGTCGAAAAGAGCAAAAAAAAAAGTTGAAAAACAACTAAAAGTAAAAAAATGTTATGGTAAAAAAGTGCGACATAAGGAAACTTCAAATGTACAAATAAATTTTGTTGAGAAGTGAGGATATATAATAAAAATATATGATCTTGTCAAATAAACTTAAAATTGGAGATCATAGATCTAGGCAACACTTACCACAGATTGTCAACCAATACATATCACTTTTTTAATCATTTTGTTATTAAAATTTTGATTCAATCATAAAAAGAAAACAAAAAAAATCAGAATCAAAACGAAAAGTAGAAACTTGACAATAATGAATATGCATTGGAAGATATATATTCTCAATATGTGGAAAAACGCATTAAAATATGTTATGGCTTGTTAGCATAGTTTGTTATTTTGTACTTATACGCCGCATAGTTTGTTATTTTGTATCTATATGCCACATAGTTTATACTTTTGGGTTTTGTATATATATGCCACCTGGTTTATATTTTAAAAATATATAAGGATGCTCTTATTTATGTGTTTGTTGTTTGGAATGAAATGAAGCTTTTTACTTGTGTTTAAAGTTAAATATATTTGTATTTACTATTTTCTTTCTTGAGGACAAAGTTCATTTTCTAGTTGTGTTCAAAGTTAAAATGTAACTTCTTTATTGATGTGGTAAATATGTCATTACAAGTTATTCTGAATTAATAAAGAAATGACATTCAATAGTCCATTTTTAGAAAGACGTCAAACATAGACCATTAAATGACTGCAACATCTTCCATATGTCTCGCACAAGATTCTCATATACACTGACGCGCGCCGAACGCGTCAATAAAATTTATTTTTTCTAAACCAACTATTTTGTAGATAGCGGTAAATGGTCGATCCCATAGAGATTGGTTTTCTTTCTAAGGTAAAAAAAAATAACAAAAAGGAAATCGGGGGATTTAGAGAAAATGAGTTAATTGTCTAATCTAAATATAAACAAAATAATAAAAGCAATTAAAATAAAGTTAAAAAAATTAATAAAAATAACACCTAGGTCAAGACATACAAGTTCGGTTCGATAAAAAGATTGAATTTAGTCGTCAACTTATGTCAAAAGATACAAATCAAATTATCCTAGTGTAGCTATAGACCCGGTAACGTACGCAGTTCCTCGCACTTCCTGATATCGGCAGCCAAGGTACGACCGTTGACTACTTCCCTAATCAAACACACAACCTGATCGCTTGTGCTCCAGATTTAACGCGTTGGTCGCATTACTTCGATTTGTGAAGGCACTACACTTAGACAACCAAATCACTCGTATGTCCGATTTAGCCTAGATTTCTATGGTATTCAACCGGTCCCAAAAGGGTCTAATCAATTGGTATGGTCAATTGCCACTAGTCTGGTCTTATTGCACAAGGACGGGTGCTTACGACTCACTGACATGTAAATCAAGCTTTAAACTAGTGTTTAACCTCAATTGTTCAAACAATACCAAAGAAAATAAAATAATCATGAAAAGCTTGAAATTAAAATATATAAATCTCACAAATCCATTGAATATGCGCGATCGAACCTCCTTTGCGTCTTGCCGAGGCTATGAACTTAGCCCTTCATGGTTGAAGAAAAAGTACAAAAAAAAAAATATAAAAGAATGGAGAGGGAGAGAATCGGGAGAGAGAGAGGAAAAGAGATCCGATCCTATTTTTTTTCTTCTCATCGATCTATCTATAATATGTATATATATATATATATATATATATATATATATATATATATATATATATATATATATATATATATATATATATATAACATAATATAATATATAGTCTTTTCTAAACAAATCTAACAAATCTATCCATTTCCAATTCTCTTCTTCTTGAACACCACGTACACGCCATGTTGCGTTCTTCACATGTGGGCCCACCAATGACGCCTCGAGATACGCGCCAACACGTTTTTTGATGTATAACATATCTAGGCATATGAATACTTCATTTTGCTTAGTTTTTCAGCTCGGTTTCAATCGCGCGGTCTATAATACCTGAAAATGACAAATAAAGATAATTAGACTAATATTTTGGAGACTTTACTACAAAAACACTCAAATATATAAAAATATTATGACACTATTACCGACTTATCATATACCATCGAAGTATCGAACTCCCGCCTAACAATTCGGTCAACAAGCATCACTCTCTACCAGTGGGGCGCGGGGATCCCCGCGCCCCGCGGGGAATCCGGTGGGGCGGGGCGTGGGGCGGCAAAGTTTGCCCCGCGGGGAATTTTTGAAAAAATTCCCACCCCGCACCCCCGCGGATGCGAGGACGGTATCTTTAATCCCCGCCCCGCCCCGCCCCACTTGCAACCCTACTGCGGACATATCAAGAAGTTATGCTCTCTCTCAGATCATTTGACCTTGACTACACGAGTGAGGGACCAAATTGACACAACTACTTCTCTGAGTTCTCTCTCTACTGACTTTCTACGCCACGTCAAAGACGCCAAATATAGTCGTATCCCGAGGAAAATAATAATTGAAAAAAAAAACCATTAATTTGGTATGCATTTGGTGTTTTTCATAGTTTTATTTAAGGTGTCTCCAACGCATAGTTGCAAATCCCACGCAAATCCCACACACTAACCACAAAAAGCTGTTAATAAAAAATAATAAAAAGCAAAAATAGGGCCCACATGCATGTCTCAAGCACTATTTTGGTACAAATGTGTTCATTTGCATCAAAATTGTGTTGTGTTTTGGAGAGCAATGGAACACCAAACATTGGTGTTCCCTTGAAGATGCCTTAGGTTGCTTTTTTATTTCTTTTCTATTTACGTTTATCTTATACCAACTTTGATAGAGGTATTTAATTTGATTTTTTGTATACTTGTATTGTTTTTTTTTTTGAAAAAATGTATACTTGTATTATTGATAAACCTTTTTTTCATTCATGAGGCATTACATTTATCTGATACCAACTTTAATAAAGGCATTTAATATGAACAAAATTTCATCGTTTTTATTTACAACTCAGGATAATTTCATATATCGATCAATATATATAGTCACGACATCAATACCCCAACTGAACCCCACAAGACTTATTTTATATTGCATCATAAGTAGTAGCTCGGTTAAAAGAATTAGATAATTCAAAAATCATCTAGAACTAGCCACACAAATTTTCATTTAAATTGATCGAAATTGAGACGACTAGAACTTGCAACCTCCCATAATCGTAACCACAATTTGATTGAAAAGTAGGTTACATGGCGCCAATGCTATTCGATCATTAGATGTATTGTATATCTTAATTTCATTTTTTTTTTTTGATGAAAATCTTTCTTTAATTATACATCAAGCAAGACAAAATCGATGCTTTGTTCTCGCTACCAACCCAAGAAATACAATACTAATAAAGATAAGTAATCTTTATTGTCATCACGATGTTGAGCTGCTAATGGGTAATATTAATTATTTGTTTGGATTCTAAAATTTACCAATTTAGGTTTTTAAAGAAAGACTAGCTAGCATGTTTGGATGGGAATATATACATGCCTACACACATTAATTCCATGGCATCCATGCATATATTGATTGCTGAGTTGCCCCGAAAAATATAATTAGCTAATCTATTTGACACAGGAGCACTTAGAAACTAATGATATGCGCTTCGTCCATCATTTATGTGTCTTTTTAGTGATGTTTACAATTTATACTTTAGTAAAGTGATTCCTTTTGCTATTCCACCGAATTAGCATTATCTTACTTTCCCTATAGGATACAATTTACACAAATATATATTCCCTTCGATAAAAAAATGTAAATCGTTTAAGGTAAAGACACATGAATTAAGAGAGCCTTAATTATTAGTGTAATTTACACGTATGTCATTTGACACTAAATGAAATGAAGAATTAAAAAATTATAAATATTTGGATTGCACAAGGGTAAAATGAGTAAAAAAAATAATAAATATACTTTAAATTTCGAAAACGACTTATAATTTTGAACAAGGAGTTTTTACTAGAACAACTTGTATTATTGAACGGAGAAAATATGTTTCTTTATTTATCAATCCTACCTTGTCAAATTTGACTTTAATTAACTTCTCAAAACAATCAATACTCTTTTATGAGTACGTTATTCACCAAATTATCAGTCAACTCTCACTCCTGTCCATTTGAGTTAAGGATTGTGATAAAATATCCATTTGAGTTAAGGATGCAATTGATAATTGAGGAGACGTGACAAAAGATGAAAGGAGTTAAAAAAATAAATATATTAATTTTTTTTATTTAAAAAGGATGTATAAGCCCGAGATTACAATATGCAGATACTCTAATTAAAAAAAAAGTATATATTAAAATAAAAAAGAACATAACAAATTAGGATTTTCAAACTTTCTTAAGTCTTGTCATCATATAAAATGAGAAACAAATTTGTGATGGCATATAATACCAATTAAATACTCAGACGTAAAATGTAAAGGAGTTTTTTGAGATGCTTTCAAATTTGATCGATTTTTCCTTTTGTATATTATTAAGTTAGTTTGAGGAGAGGCTTTTACTTACCGCCAAGATCGAGTTTTATGAGTCAACCATTTGAATCGTGTTAATTACTACTTAACCGGTACTAGTACTATGTATATTAGTTCTAATTGCCTCAAAATTGTGTCAGTTAACCGCTATACAGCCTATACTCCGCACTAAACAATTTGATTCTTCTTCTTCTTTCTTCTTTCAGGTATGTCACACATAGTAATTTGTAGTACTAGTGAGCATTGATGAGAAGAGCACGTGTCACAACAGAAACCTTGGAATCACAATGCCTAGCCCAGACATTAGACAACAAGCGGACGGCGCGGCAATGCGCCGTTACCCTTCACTACAGAGCCCCTATTTTTCTCACCACCTAAATTTCAAATCCAATTATTATTCTTAAAGAAAAAAAAAACTTTTAAATGTGTATGTATGTATGTGAGACAACAAATGTATGGCTGTTCTGTTCCCATGGAGAGCGTATTCGATGCTCCTAGGTGTACGTTAAGGGCAGATCATAGGCCGTTCACTGTTTCACTAACTACGAGAGTACTTGTCCACTTGTGAGATTTGATTTCATGAATGGATGGGTGTTCTCCGCACGCATGGTTAAAGTTGGAGTGGGCCCTACTGAGGTCATCTTGTCTACGAGGCCGTTACGCTCGGCCCACCGACTCGTACGTGGCGGGGCCTGATTGGGTATTGCACGGTGCCGCTGGCGATATGCTTTGAACACCTAAATTGGCTTTGACTTTTTTGCGTTAAACCCCTGTTTCTAATTGAAGATGGACAAAATGACCATATTGTCCCATTTTGTTGTTTTTATACTTGTTAAAAGACGATACTGCCCTTTTAGTATGAAACTGATATTTTTTATTTTTTCAAGAATAATAACTCTCTTTCTTTCATAAATGTATTTTAAGTCTTCACCTTCAACTAACGAAGAAATCCTTACAAAGATGACACTTGTATATTTACATAAACCGTGACACATAAAAGTAAATTTATGGACAAGTCATTTAATATTTTCTTACACATGACCACTTTATTATAAAATTATTAAAATCACTTAGAAACATATAGACTTTTTATAATATTCTAAATTGCTTTTATGAAACTAGTAAAAATTAAGTTTATACAAAGTGTGAGAAAAATTGGACATCCACAATTAATTAAAAAAGAGTATTTTAATATTGTATAATTTCATGGTAGATTATTTAATGATTTGGTTAGAAAAAATTGTGAATTTTCATACGCCTGATTTATGGTTCTTGGGGGCAATTTCGTAATTTCAAGGCAAATTAAGATTGATGGGCAATTCAGTTCGTAGGAAAATTGGGATGGAAATCGAGGTCAATTTGGTAGAGGATCAGGAAACCAAGGTGAAGAGATAGAGAGAGAGTGAGGGAGAGAATTGGCGTCTTTTGCTCTCAAGGCGGCTTAAAACACGCATTCAAGCACATACACTTCTCACCCTCGCCACGTTTACAATATTCTCTCGTCACAATTAACTATCTCCCCCCATCCCTCTCTCACGAACTCATCACTCAAAGAGCTAGCTAGAGAGACCTCAAAATCACAACTCCATGAATCAACATACCACTTACTATGCCAAACTAATTGTATTTCAGCATAGCATGACTAGTAGTTCAAATTAATTATACATGTTTATAAGTAGCTAGTATGCCCCCATGTTTGCTTCACGCAAGCACCATCCCCAGCTCATCCCTTCACCTCGCTTAGCTTTAAAGTCTCCACTTATGCACACCTCACCATACACACACATATAATTAAACACAAGCCCAATTAATATCTACACATATCATATATAGATATATCATGAGTAGTAGTACTAGTACTAATACCGCCGGCGGCGGCGGCGGCGGCGGCGGTCCATGTGGTGCATGCAAGTTCCTGAGGAGGAAGTGCGTGGTGGGGTGCATCTTCGCGCCCTACTTCGACTCGGAGCAGGGCGCGGCGCACTTCGCCGCGGTGCACAAGGTGTTCGGTGCTAGCAATGTGTCCAAGCTTTTGCTACATATTCCGGTGCACAAGCGCCCCGACGCGGTGCTCACTATATGCTATGAGGCGCAGTCGCGGCTCAGGGACCCGGTTTATGGATGTGTCGCGCATATTTTCGCTCTCCAACAACAGGTAAGCCGCTGATTAATCCTCGTGATTCGTTAAGTGCTTCTGATTATTGTGATCGTGGTTTGTAATTTATAAGTGGTAGTTGCAATTGTTTCTTTCTTATCAAAAAAAAAAAAAATTGTAATCGGTGGTGGTGGTTTCATCGTCCGTCATGGTTTAAATTGTTTTGAATGTGTGGTTAATTTGGTAATTAATAGTGGTGAAATAAAATATAACGTACAACTGAGGAGCTAGGTCGGTTAGTTATTCTGTGCTTCCGGGAGATCTTTTGTTTGATTAGTGATGGATTGGAGCCACTGGATTAACATACATAATGTATACTTTGGAGGATCGCACGGGAACCACTTTTGTGTAAACCTGCGTCTATTCAGACTTTGTGTTTTATATATATGTTGCTTAAGTCTAAATGCAAATTAATTGGAGTGTGTGTGTGCACGTGTGTTTGATGTTCAATTGATTTCAAATGTACGATTTTATTTTTTTAATAAAATCGATCGATTTTTTCTGTTATGTTAATATAATTAGTGCTTAAATTATAAGTTTAATTAATTAATTGCTATATTTTTATTTTGGCTTCAGTAAGAATTGAACCACGATCTCCCGAGGTCTTGCCTTTTTGACCAGTGACGTCTTTACTATCGTATTAAAAATCCTCTATCTTGCTATCTATAAAAAGTGTAATTGTACTATTTTTCCAAAATAAATTGCATGAGACATTCTTTCATATTTTTTTTAGGAATTTTGTTTACTTATTCATGACATGTGACAGTTAACAATTAAAAGCCAAAAGATCATAAAAAAAAAAATATTTGAATCTTCATTGTTAATTTAGTTATTGTAATTCACTTCAAAAAAAAGTTATTATTGTTACAATGTTTTTTTTTTTGAAAACACAATGTTGTTGTTTTAATTATTATTTTTTTAACAAGTGACTCTATTATGAGTCAAGCCTGAGACCTCTTTAACTGCCTCCATCTCACTAGATATACTTAAGCCATTATTATAATATTATTGTTCTTATATAATTAATTACTCCTATTTAATAACACATGCAATTATGTATTACAATGTTGCTCTTATTACAATTTGGAATGGACAAGACATCACTTTCAAAATACAAAGTTTATAGGTTGTGGCTTTGGTTCTTATTGAAGTAAAAAAATAAAAAGCACACACACATATGAACTGGGTAACACAATTTTTGCCCATGGGAAATTAGTGGTACATGCTATATCAAACATTCTGTCATTAACTACTTATTGTAACTGGTCTGTGGCTAAAGACTTCCTAGCATCATTTTCTGAGCTTTCTTGTTATTTTGTCATCAGGTGGTGAACTTGCAAGCTGAACTATCATACATGCAAGCTCACCTTGCAACTCTACAACTACCTTCTCCACCACTGCCACCACCTCCGGTATTGCCTGCATCGTCGGCAGCGCTCATTTCAATCCCCGACCTCACCTCCTCATCCAGTGCCAGTACTAGTGCTTCTGCAATGCCTTCAATGAACTTCGACTTGTCCTCGCTATTCGATCCTCTATCAACACAACATACATTGCAGTCGTGGCCTCATCACCAGCAAAACAACCAACAGCAGTGCCAATTAGTAAATGATCCACGACAGTGCGCGAGTAGTAGCAGTACTAGTACTAGCACTCCTACTACCAGTAGAAGCACAAGTGAACTTAGTAATAGTACTGTTCAATGCTCCATTGGTGGTGATCTTCAAGCGTTGGCGCGAGAATTGCTTCAAAGACACAATTCTGCTTCTTCTGTTGAACCAAATATATAATATTACTTCGGTTGCGTCACCACTGTGATATGTAACTCATTATTGTTTAATTGTATCGATGGTACCAGGGTTAAAGATAGTTCGGCAAGGACTAGCTATAGTAAGTGACTCAGTGGATGAGACTAAATGTTAAGTTGGTTGGCGTTTCATTTTTGTTGTTTTAATTTTAGAATTAGTTATTTAAAAAAAAAAAAGTCCAACTACATGTGATCTTAATTTGCTAGCTCGCGTCTTAAGTCCTGCGTGTGGTTAATACATAAACACATTGGGTTAAATGTTTTTGAAAAAATAAACTAATTACATGATCTTAATTTGCTAGCTCACGTCTTAAGCCCTCCCGTGTGGTTAATACAAAATCACGTGGGATTTCTTTTCATATATATATATATATATATATATGAAAAATGTTAAAATAACATCTCAAAGTCACACCATGTGAGGTAGTGTGTGCACCCGCATCTTTAGTAGTTATCTATCCATGCACGCCTTGGATGCTGCGTGTTATGCTCCGAAAACTTCGTGTTTAACACCTATTTTTACATGGGGCTCAGGTGCCACGTCACAAGGGTGTGCACTGCAAAAAAATGTTGAAACAACAGATAATGACGATGGGATGAAGCGATCGCATAATTGCGGCGGTGTAGAGACGGGGTAGATTTGTGTAAATTTTAATTTTTTTTTTGCGAGGGAATGGCGAGGGGGTCCATTAATTACGGGGCCAAGCCCCCTCGCCGCCGTCGCTAATACCCCTCACGTGCACCCCACGCTCTACCCCTCCCACGTCCTTTACTCCCACACCAAACCCAGGCCATTCAAACCAAACCTAGATCTGACTCTCCCACTGCTCACTCTCCCACTGCTTACTCTATCTGATTCTCACGCTCCCACTGCTCTCTCTCTCTCTCTCCACTGCTCTCTGCTCTCTCCCTCTGCCCTCACTGTCTCCCTCTCCACCACCTCTGCCTCACCGCCTGTTTGGTGAAAAACCCTAACTCGTAGACACAGTGAAGAAGAAGAGATAGAACCGATGAGAAGAGAAGATCGTTCTCTCTCTCTCACACAGTCCGTCTTTATATATATATTGCTGAACAGTAAAATTACACAAATGTCCTTTCTTATTTACAACATACAACAGTAGAATTACCTATATACCCTTACATATTTCCTACTACTGTTTAATGATTTATCCTAACATCCCCCCTCAAACGTAGGGGTACCGAACGGACACCAAGTTTGTCCCTTAAATATTGAAACCGAGAAGCAGAAAAGCATTTAGTAAAAATATCTGCAAGCTGATCCTGTGTTGGAACATGATGTATGCCAAGTCATCCGACGAACTTTGTCACGAACATAATGAATGTCGAGTTCAATGTGTTTGGTGCGAGCATGATTAACTGGATTCCTAGCCAAAGCTGTTGCACTCATGTTGTCACACCAAATAGTCGGAGGAGCTGAAATGGAAATATGAAGTTCAGTTAGTAAAGAAATTAACCATGAGATTTCAGCAGTTACCTGTGCCATTGCTCTATATTTAGATTCCATAGAGGAACGAGAAACAACAGCCTGCTTTTTGGACTGCCAAGCAACTAGATTAGGACCAAGAAAAACTGCATATCTAGCAATGGAACGACGATCATCTGGTGAAGAAGCCCAGTCAGCATCTGAAAAACCTGTCACAAACAACTGCGAACCCGAATGGAATGATATACCCAATGTATCAGTACCTTTAATGTAGCGTAGAACTCTTTTCACAGCCTGCCAGTGATTAACTGTTGGATTTTGCTGAAATTGACTCAATTTATTAACAATAAAAGAAATGTCTGGTCTTGTATTGACCAAGTATTGTAAGCCCCCTAAAATACTCCTATACAGAGTGGTGTCATGAAAAGGAGGACTACCATCTGCATAGAGAGGCTTGTTAAGTGAGAAAGGAGTATCAATTGGTTTAGCATTTGACATACCAGATTTTCTAAGTAATTGATGAATATAGGCAGTTTGAGTGAGGTATAAACCACTATTGTCTCGTCTGGCTTCCATACCCAAGAAATAATTAAGTTCACTAATATCAGATAAAGCAAAACTATCATGTAATTTAGAAATAAAAGACTGAATCAGAGAATTATTAGAACCAGTAACAATTATATCATCAACATACACTAAAAGATATAATACCTGAGAACCATCTTTAAAAACAAATAAGGAGTTATCAGCTTTAGAATTATAAAAACCCCACGAGACAAGAGTGTATTTTAATTTATCAAACCAAGCTCTAGGAGCCTGTCTCAATCCATATAATGCCTTATGTAATCTACAAACATAATCTGGATGGACAGAATCAACGCAACCTTGAGGTTGGTTTGTAAAGACCTCCTCACTCAAAGAACCATTTAGAAATACATTATTAATATCAAGTTGTCGCAGAGACCATCCAAACTGAACTGCTAATGATAATATAACACGAATAGTAGCAGCCTTAACAACAGGACTATATACCTCATCAAAATCAATACCCGGAACTTGTTTAAAACCTTTAGCCACTAACCTAGCTTTATACCTATTTACAGACCCATCAGAATTTCGTTTTATAGAAAAAATCCACTTATTAGTAACAAGATTGTGATTATTGTTATTGGGTACTAGAGACCAAGTCCCATTTTTAATCAATGCATGATATTCCTTATCCATAGCCTCCTTCCATTTAGGATCTTTGAGAGCTATTTCACACGTAGCAGGAATATCATCCATTTTTACACAAGAATCAGCAAACAATACTTTCTTTTTACTAATCCCATCTTTAGCTCGTGTTATCATTGGATGAGTATTAGTTGGTGTATTAACCACTGGAGGCTGCACATTCACATTAGGATGATCAATATCATGTGGAACAGATATAGGTAAAGTAGTAGATCTAGACTGAATTCCAATAGGACTTACAGAAGACTGAGGCTCTACTGGAGAAGACTCAGATGTAGGATTAGACTGAGGCCCAGAAGATAATGTTGGACTTAAAGCAGATGAAACAGGACATACATTAGGATAAGGTAAGGGAACACTCGGTAAATGAGAGACAGAAACATGTGAAGCCACTACAAGAGAAAAGGCTTTTAATGACGGTTTTAAACCGTCATTAAAAGTCTTTAATAACGGTGGAAACCCGTCACATAGCCCGTCATGTTATAAGCAGTTATAAATGGGCAAAGTCTTTTGTGACGGTTTTGCACCGTCATCTTATCTAAAATTTTATATGCCAGGACGACTTTTAATGACGGTTTGAAACCGTCATTAAAAGGTTTTGATATTTTTTTTTAAAATAAAAGACCGTTGGGTACAACAGCATATAGTTTCTTTTACAAAAAATAATAATAATAAACAGTAATTATTAAAAAAGAAATTGAAACTTCTTATACAACCAACAATATAAAAGCATCTTTTACAGCATTAACAAGCATGTGCTGTGGTAACATTTTTAGAATACATTTTACTTCTTCTACTTGAGTTATTGTACATAGCCTCCATGTGTTCTGCTTTGATGGATCAGTCATTTCTTTCTCTGTTAGTGTTGCTGCCTTGTCCAACACCCTAAACACAATCAATATAAGTATCATACTTAAACAATGTAAAGGTAAAAAAAAATCTTTAGAACATTTTCGACGACGTCTATACGCTTACCGGAAATTGTCGCTGTGATAAATTTTTCGACTTCCCTTTAAAGGAACAATGAAATGCAGATTTCAGATCCTTGGCCCATTTCAAATCATTAATTCAGAACAAAACAACAGACATGAAATGCAGATTTCAGAGACAATATATATTAGATGTGAAGATTTAAGAAGCCTCATCACTCACCTTGTCAACCTTGATACCAGGAACAATGTTCTGCTTCACAAGCACATCAACCATCTTCTCACCATCAGTTACTGGTAAACAACAAAAAAGATGTGAAATGCAAAATTTCGAGTTTTGGAAGATGGACGAATTATTTATCTATATCTGATTGCATTTACAATCTATAGTAAATTATTTACCTATATCTGATTGGATTTACAATCAAAATGTTAGCAAATAGATTGCAAAGTAACAAGTTTTTGCCACTTCCCACCATCGATATGGAAAACCACATTTAGCTGTATGTTTATCTCTAATCAATATTTGTACCATTTTAAAGTTCATACACAGAATCAAAGCTGAGGCTCTTTTCTCTTCTTTTTTTTTGCTGTATACACGGACACAAATATATGCAACGACAGTGAATTCCATGTGAGCCTGACAATAAGAACAGGTGTCGAAGAGAAGATATTAGATATACAAACAAAAGCAAACCTGAATATTATAGCATTGGATTCATATGCTTTCTTCCAATCAACATATATTGGCAACGTAAGCAGATAGCTAGTCAGTGTTCAATGCAGATGTTAATAACAAATCCCTTGCTGATAGTTCTTCAAACTGAGCATCTCTTAGCAGTTTCAAACTTAGATTTTCCAGCTTGATCAAAAGCTGTTTGTACGTCCTCCTTTGCACGTTTTACCTAACACAAAAAGGCCATACAAGCAGGTGACCTTGCTGTATACCAAAAAGCGTATCCAAACCAAAAAATGCATAAGAGTGTTAGGAGAGACCAGGCCATATTCTTCAGCATCCCAATTGCACAAGATAATGGTTCTTCTTGGTTTCCATCCTCGTTTTTGGAGTTTTCCAAGCCTTCGAGCTATCTTAAAATTGTCATCAAAATGCAAGTCAAATACGGAAATTAAGAAAAAATTTGCTCACTTTCCAATTCAACTTTAATCATATGAATACCAGTCATGCATTAAGGGGGGAAAACGAGGTAAAAAGGTAACATAAAATGCTGAATTAAAGAATTACCTTCGAGTAGAGTTGCAGTTCCACTGTTAGGATCGACCGCACCAAATGTCCATGCATCAAAAACGGTTGCCCAAAATCACAAATATGTCAAAAATAACGACAAAAGCAATAATAAGCTAGGTTTTCACTTTATTTATCATACCATTACCTGTTCAATGAAGAGAATTCTCTAGTGAAGCTGGTAACAAAAGAAGAGTAGACAAAATATGGCCACAAACTGAAATTTCAACAATGGCATCTACATATATACCTTGGTTTAAGGACTTTGCAGATTGCTTGATTCCACTCACCGCAGAAAGCACTGTGAACATACATATGTATATGCCACACTTAATTAATTAGGATAAACTAGCTAGCTAGAAATGAAGTGCATATATATGTTTAATTAGTAGTGATGAATTAGAGTGAATTAGACTGACCGGAGATGCAAGGAGTTAGAACACCATCACCAATGACCATGGAGTGCCAAGTATGGTGATCAAGAACAAGAGGAGTTTGGCCCATACAAGACATGGAAGTTCTGCTGCTGTGTGTTATCTGTATCGACAAAAGAAGGTAAATTCAGATAGAATTAAGCAGAGCATATATGTATGTATATTGATAATTTGATAGTAGTGATAGTTATACAAGACAAATTGAGAAATATATATATATATATATATATGTGTGTGTGTGTGTGTGTGTGTGTGTGTAGATTAAAAAAAGACAGATTGAATATACCGTAAATCACTTTGAGGCATAATGTGGCCCATGACTACAAGAAAAAGTTCAGCTTAACCAAAGATGCTTCAACGACATATAATGATCCTAGAGTGAGTGTTCGATGACAAGGCATCTGCAGAAATTGTGATGTTACATTTAGCTAGATATGATGAATATATGTCGAAAGAATAAAGAGACGAACCGAAAAGATACTTGTCGAGGCTTCCATTGGGAACAAATTCATATATGAGTAGTTTCTCTACCTCTTGTGATTACCTGGCTTCTATAAAAAAAAAACATAGATGATCTTGTAAGCTTGGCGCGACATCGTCATGTCTTCGGGTCTTTGCCAGCAGTAGTGATCAGTGTCCCCATCTCCCACCTGGTCATCATCACATGAAAGCACATACATCAAACAAATGAAAAGTTATTTCATAGTTCATAGTTCTCAAAATGAATGACCTCTATAGGTTTCCTTGCATAGACTATTATTTTACCAACACATGAAAGCACATACATCAAACAAATGAAAAGTTAGCTCAAGTCTTTATCTTGATGTTTCAAATGATATATAGAGTCAATTTCAGTTCCACATTATTGAGTAACAAGCATGTTCGCAATGTTCCACCAATTAAACTTGTTCGATAAAAGATTAGTTATCAACTTATGGTCATTAATCGAAATGACTTCTTGGAGCGTTAATTCCATTTAAGTTGTGGTGAATTTTATAAGTGAAAATAATTTGCTATCCATACCTAAATCCTAACCAAGTTGATTTCTCATTTTCTCGACACTTCTTCTTAAATATCCATCTAAGGGGCAATTAGCACACATGTTTAAATAATACAATCTATTTTTCTAGTTAAACTATACACCGGTTACTGAGAAAATTAAATTATATATAGGATGAGTATTCGTCTCCCTTAGACTAATCGAGTTGGTTGTTTTCGATTATTATGACACTTGATAATTAATTTTGTTTGACTAGATGATATATAATCTGATTTTTTGATTTGTTTATGGTGTTATACATTGAAGTGGACAGTTGAAATGAAAAGTACAGAACATGTATTTCAGTCACAAAACACAGTGGTCCCAACAAAAAATCAAGATAAAGACACGGCTGGGCAATAGAAACCCCAGGAAACTAACAGCAAGTTGAAGCTATTACAATTAGGTAGCTGAACAAGTATAGCAGCAGAAATAAAAAAAAGATATAAAAGAGTACTCTGAGCACTTAACAATATCACCATTAAAACAAGTATAGCATAAGCACATGAATAGATATAAAAGAGTACCTAATTTTGCACTGATTTACTTTCCCACAATTAGAGTTATATCTCAGAACCAAAGTCCTTCAATTCTGTAACTTCTGCCTGAGAAGATGTACATAGAAATAAAATAAATACCAATATCTCAAACATAATTGGAGCACTAACACCATTAAAACAAGAGAGCAAACATGCTAATCCAACTAATTCTTCAGTGCAGTTTTAGATTACACGGACAAAAACCTCAACAACAACATAGCCTCAATCCCAAATTAGTTGGGGTCGGCTACATGGATCAAACTTTTCTATTGCGCTCGATTTAGTGCACACCGATAAAAACCTCACTTACAGAAATATAATATTGGGATTTTAGAGAAGAAACTAGGTACACATCAGATTAGTTAGTTTAATTAGATGACTAGTTTTCAGATTCCAAAGACAAAAACCTCACTTAGAGAAATATATTATCAAGATTATAACGAAGAAATTACGTAGCTAAACATCAGATTAGTTAGTTTAATTAGATGACTAGTTTAGCTAAACATCAGAACATCGACCCATTTAACCAAATTAGTTCGAGGATAAGGCAATGATGACAAAGTAGATGAGAGAAAAGTCCAAGGAATGGTTAAAAGGCCAACCCATACACAGGTAAATCATTAATCTACAAAAACCAAGATCCAAGGGAATGTTCTCAAGGGTTTCATTAATAACTCTGCAATTTTCTTTAAAAAAAAAAAAAAAAAAACAACTAATGCACTGCCTAGTATAGTACAAAGAGCTCATGCCTGAATTCTATAGGCCAGGAAAAGAAAGAATCAGGTAGAACATAAACTTCAATAACTAAAGATGTTATTGGAACATTAACAAATGAAACTTTAACCTCATGTTGTTACTCATCATGGTTGTGGGCAAGAAATTCATAAAAATAAAGAGGGGAAACTAATTATGTATAACGCACATGCTTTGACCTTGTTTTGATGCAAATTACATAGAGTTCAGACTAGTGATAGGCTGATAGCATGTATAGAATAGATAATAAATAAAATCCATTAAGTCACCATCTAAATTGAATGAATCAAATTCTTACCTTAAGGTGGCTTGGTTGTAGTCTTGGAGAAGGACGGACACTAGCCTTAAAAGGTCAACCAGTTGTAGTGTCATTGCACTTCAAAAACAAGATAGAAGATAACAAGAAAAGCTAATTAGCTGAAATGTGATGTACGTACATGAGATCTACAAATTTAAGGTCCACATATATAAAGATTTTAGTCCATAAATGAACTAAATAATTAGATTTAACTACGACTATATTCTATACATATATGGCACTCAAAATAAAATATCCTACACTAGTTGAAGAAAAAAAGTATAATACACTTCATATGAACATGTACAAAACACCATTTCAAAGGATAAAGTGCTGACATTTTTAGGTTAGCACCCCCTACAACCAAAGTCCTTGCAAAGTTGTTCAAAAAATTTGGGAACACCTCAATGAACTACTAATTAAGAACAACCCTAGCTCCTTACTCCCATTTCAAACTATCTCAATTGAACTAGAGCACAAGAAGCAAATCTCGGATAAGAAACTAAACAAACACTAACAACTGCAGCAAAATTCAGTGAATCAAGCATTCAACAATATATAACAAATTGATCATATAGCTTGAGTTGGAGCATGAACTAGAAGTGAAATGCAAATTCTTGGTTAAGCACTAGAATTCCACAATTTTCAACTAAATCTAGTCAATAATCACATCTACAGCTTGAAACATAGAGGAAAGTGAAATCAAGCACCGTCGCCATTGGAGTACTCAGACTGAAATACTACTTCAAAGTTCAAATTGACTACAACAACACATGAAATGATGAAATAGACACCAAATCAAGTCTAATCGAATAAGCTAACAGAACATAGGAAACTAAGAAGAAAAACCTAAATATAACCTAAAATGCAAATGCATAATGACAATGAAGTACTACAAATTAACCAAAATCTGAAAACAGATCATCGATTAACCTTCAAAACTTACACCAGATACTGAAATTGTTGTTCTAGCTTGAAGAGTTGATGAAATCCCCTGTTCAGTAACCAAAATCCAAAGTTTGACCTAATTTGTTCAGCCAATTGCACCATAATAAAATCAAATTGATAGATCAGCAAAGAATGGGAAGAAAACCTAAATCTAACGCACGAACGCCGAAATGTCGAAGCCAAGCAACTCACTCTTTTGCTAAGCGAGCGAGAGTTCAATCAGCTGTGAGAGATCTAGAGTGAGAGTGTGAAAGATTGAGAACAAGAGTGAGATCGACACAGGGAGATCGAGAACGAGAGTGTGAGAGATCGACAGTGAGGGACTGAGAGCGTCAACCGTGATGAGAGAGATCAGTTCATGAGAGTGAGAGATGGTGAGGAAGATGAGTTCGAGAGAGCATTAATGGCTCGAGAGAGAGAGAGAGAGAGAGAGACGAGCTCGAGAGAGCAATAATGGCGAGAGAGAGATGAGCTCGAGAGAGATGAGCGTTTGTGCTTTAGTTTTTAGGTTGAAAACGAAAACACATTAAGTTGGGTTTTTTGTTTTAAAGCAGAACACTTTAGATAACGGTTGCCGTTATGTTAAGATTAACATAACGGCAACCGTCATCTTTCCTTATCTTTAATGACGGTTTTTTACAAACCGTCATTAAAATCCCTGTTATTAAATCATATTAATGTTGTAGTGAGCGTTTAACTGAAACAATTCAGAATAAGGAAAATCAGATTCATTAAATAACACATTTCTAGTAATAAACACTCTACCAGCAGAATTCATGCATTTATACCCTTTATGGATAGAACTATACCCAAGAAACAAACATTTTTCTGATCTAAATTGATACTTATGTTTATTATACGGTCTAAGATACGGAAAACATGCACAGCCAAAAACACGTAAGATGGTATAATCTGGGGAAAATTTGAATAATTTTTCATAAGGAGACTTACTATTTAAAACCACAGTAGGCAATCTGTTAATAATAAATGCTGCAGTTTCACATGCATCCCACCAGAATTTCAAAGGTAACTTACTTGCAGCCAACAAAATGAGACTCATTTCAACAATATGTCGATGTTTACGTTCAGCCCTACCATGTTGTTCATGTGTATGAGGACAAGGATGTTGAAAAAATAATGCCATGTAAATCAAGATATGGTTTAAAAGATCTATATTCACCACCCCAATCAGACTGAACCTTTTTTTATGGTAGTTTGAAATTGGTTTTCAACCATAGTTTTAAAATGAATGAATGCTTTAAGAGCATCAGATTTCAACCGTAATGTATACAACCATGTAAATCTAGTGCAATCATCCACAAAATGAATATAGTAATTGAAACCACCCGGAGAAGTAAGAGGAGTAGGGCCCCACAAATCTGTATGTATTAGATCAAGAACATTGTTTGCAATATGAAAAGAAGAAGAAAAAGGTAGAGCATGTATTTTCCCTAGAGGGCAGTGTGAACAGAAATCAATTGCAGACGAAGTATGCAGACGAAGATTATTATGTATAACCCGAGTTAACACCTTATGTGCGGGATGGCCAAGTGCTGGGTGCCGAGACATACTAGATCTTTAGAAGAAGTGAGAAAGGCGGTATGAGGAATTTGAGAAGAATTCTTTAATCCAAAAAATTTGTAAAGACCATTGTGAAGGCAGTAGTGAAGAAGCACCTCATTGGTTCGAGAGTCCTTCACAAAACAATCATTAGAGTGAAACTCTATTAGGACATTATTGTTACGAGTTAAGCGTGAGACACTCAACAAATTTTTCTTAATACCAGGCACACATAAAGTATTTGCAAACGATAAACGAGAACTAACGAGAAGGTAATAAAGCTTGACCGAGACACGCGTAATGTTTAAATACTCACCATTACCAACCATTAATGAGTTTTTACCTCTATATGGTGTCTTGTTCATCGATTGAGTGGGATCATGTGTGATATGTGAAGACGCTCCACTTGTCCATATACCATGAGTTATCTTGAACAGGGTTCGGTGGTACCAAAGAAGGAATTATGGGATTTGTGGATGAGTAGTGTTGAATGGGTGAGTAGTGTTGAATTTGGTGCGATCGAGGAGGAGGGATGACATTAGAGTGGGATCCCATATATTTCATATCCCCTCTGAAGTAACATACTGCAGCAGAGTGGCCAAATTTGCTGCATATCTGGCACGTAGGTTTAGAATTGTTATTTGTTCTAAACCCTCATCGGCCTCTGCCTCTACTGCTTCTACCACGATTTCCAAATCCAATAGACCCATGTGATTGACCTTGAGAACCTATTGTTTGAAATCCTGGGGAGTTGCCAGGATTATTTTTGTTTCCTGATTTGTTATTACCAGATTTCATCACAACTGAGTGAGCAGTGGGGGTGACATCCAACAGTGACATCGAATTGATGCCTTGACTCTCCTGGAATTGGTCTAATGTACTCTCAAAATCAAGTAGACAAGACTGAAATTCTTGCCAATCAAGCATATGTATTTGTCGCTGTAGAAACAATGAGTGATCAAAGTATTCAACATCCAAGCCAATCGACAATTTGATATTAGATCCTCAATACTCACAGGAGATCCAGCCATAGCTAGATCATTTGCACAACTTTTCATCATTCGTAGATACTCACTAACTCGTTTTGATCCTTTCTTAGTGGATTGTAGTTGTTTCCGCAGAACATGCAAACATGACCTATTACTTTTGCCACAGTGTGCTTCAATAGCTTTCCACAGCTCATGAGCAGTGCGACTTATCTTTGGATCAACAATGCTATTAGCTACTTCAGGTGTCATTGCAGTCATAAGCCATCCATACAATATGCGATCTCTACCAAACCAGTATTTATGTGCTGGATTCGGTGAGCCGTCCTCCAGAATTTTCTCAGGGCATGGCAAGGTGCCAAACAGAAACCCATCTAACTCAAACCCTTCAATGACAGGTATTACAGTAGACCTCCATAATAGGAAGTTTGTTTCATCCAGTTTGATTGTTACAAACTGGCTTAGAGAATTCACAAATGGACCACTTGAAGGTCCTATGCTAGATCCTCGAATCTCATCTGATGAAGTCGGGTACTTCGGAAGAACCGAAGAGGAACCGACTTCACCTAGACCAGATGCATGATCCATCATAGAAAAATCAACTAGAAATACACACTAGAATCGAAACACGTACCTCAGATCTCCAGATCCACCGTCTGCAACTCGTTAGAGTTGTAGATCTATAACTTTCGTGATAGATCCTTTGTCGTTGCTAGTAGATCTAGTGTTTCTTCAGATCTATCACCACGTTTCACAAACTCCTCAGATCTACACCGCACCAAGCGAGATCTTCTCAGATCTATACCTCAACAGGCCAGATCTGTGACTCCTGCTCACAGATTCTTTCATCAACTGAGTTGATCGATGTGTTTGAAGACGAACCTTTCGATCCGCGAGATCTCCTCAGATCTATACCTCAACAGGCCAGATCTGTGACTCTTGCTCACAGATTCTTTCATTAACCGAGTTGATCAATGTATTTGACGACGAACCTTTCGATCCGTGTTTGCTTCATCAACACGAAACCTTCCTGATCTCCAGATCTGTACCGTCACACTCCAGATCTGTGTACTATTGTTGCAGACACTGATAGAGCTTCGTCAGTGTTAGCCTCACGGCTCTGATACCATGTTTGGTGAAAAACCCTAACTCGTAGACACAGTGAAGAAGAAGAGATGGAACCGATGAGAAGAGAAGATCGTTCTCTCTCTCTCACACAGTCCGTCTTTATATATATATTGCTGAACAGTAAAATTACACAAATGTCCTTTCTTATTTACAACATACAATAGTAGAATTACCTATATACCCGTACATATTTCCTACTACTGTTTAATGATTTATCCTAACACCGCCTCTCACTGCTTGTTGATCCACCGCCTCCCACCACCACCTAGCTCCTCCCTCTCCACCACCTCTGCCTCATCGCCTCTCATTGCTTGTCCACCACCACCTAGCTCCTCCCTTCTCCACCACCGCGA